>OX344839.1:7701719-16779000 GCA_947037095.2 Nycteola revayana
GTTTACGTCCACTGCTGAATATGGGCCTTCTCTTAACAGACCTTGGCAAGCCAGGATCGTAGAGGGATATTGCCATAATCACCACGCTTGGCAAACGGATTGGTGGTCGCAGTAAGATGTAAACCTTGAGCTAATAGATGCTGCTGCCCATCCATCAGCTATATGTCCCTTAGTCGCCTTTTACGACACCCATGGGAGGACATGGGGTGGTTTATTCTAAGCCGGAAACCACACGGCATCATTTTGTACATACCTATAGCTAAATCTTCTATGTAATATCTTGTGAGTTGTGCTGAATTAAATGTATTTTCTTTCTTTCTTACTGCATTTAAAAAATATTTTAAATACCTATGTTAATTCATTAACTTAATTTAGCTTTAATAATACAATAATAATACAATAACATAGGAAATGCATTAAAAGTTAAAACAACCCTACAACAATGAAAACATTTTAATGAAAGTCTAGTGGTATCGTAACATAAACAAAATCATAAACAATGAACTCGCACTATACTTTAACACATTTTCACACATCAAAAAAGTGGAAGAGCATATCGATATAATATATTAAAGTATTAGAAACGCGCCCTAATACATATAAAGGTATATTCTAGGTCTTCGGTAAATCAAAGGCAAAGGCTGCACTCCTTGCTAATTGCATGTCACCACCTAGTTGAGAGAACTTAGCACGTAGAACGTCTGTTAATGATCGTATATACAGGGTGTCCAAGAACCTGGCGTCCAACTGGATTCCCACGATGCCCCAAGTTCTAACAGTACTCAGAAAAATATTTTAAAAAATCCACCCCATGTACTTACAGAATTATACTGATTTAAAAAAAAAGGGGAAATGAGCACCCTGTGACATACTTTTGAATGCTGTGACTGCTAATGCTGATAATTTCGATATTTCTTGGAGGTTTTGTAATCTAGGGTATTGCTGTGTCTAAATAGAATGTAAAAATAAAGTACTTATTGTACCATTTTAAAATAAAATATTATTTTAACTAAAGGTGATATGGAAAACTATTGAATTTCGCAACTTTGACCGACTGTAGTGTAAAAAAAATGTACCAAAATAGTATGGCAAGTGACGTCAAATTTTGACGCGTTTATTCCTCTTTTTAAAAAGGTATAATACTTACACATTAATTTGAAAAAAAAAATTTTGATAATATTTTTACTCAACAACCCAATTTTTACGATGTCTTACAGAATTCTTAGAAAGAAAAATTTACGACGAATTGAATCTAACCTCTAAAGAATTACTATTGTATGCTCATAAAAATAACAACAGGCCTCTCAAAAAACAGGTTAGACCGTAAGGGACGGTATGTGCATGCATCTCACCATAGTGATTCGTTATTACAACAGGAGGGAGCAAGACAGAAACTATCTTTGCGATTTGCTGGTTCTTCTTTATGGTACCCCATTATTCAGGTAAGAGTGAGGGAGAAAAAGGTTAGAGGTGCGAGTGAGATAGATAGTGACGCTATCTGGGATCGTGCTATTTAGGATAACAGTACGGTCAGTACGCGTCACTGCCTCCTGCCGTTACTACGCACCTCTCTCTTATTGTTACCATTGATCACGTTCTACGATTTAAAGCTTTGTTTATTGGACTCGATTACTCTTTGTGCTCTGGACTTTGAAACGAACTCTTTACGACGACCTTTGCCTGTGTTTGGACAGTTTGTGTTTTGTGTGTGCTACCATGGCGACCTACACTCCGCAAGAATACGCAAATATGCACTACATTTATGGAGAATGTAGAGGTAATGGACGAGCTGCAGCGAGACTTTACAGAGAAAGGTATCCGAGGGCTACGCGATATCCCGACCATCGAGTTTTCATTAATGTGCACAGATCACTATGTGACGGGCGGTTCCCCAATCAAGTAGCTGGTGAAGGACGACCCGTAAATGACTTCATACGCGATGAAGTTTTAGAGGCGGTGTCGGCAAATCCAAGCATCTCTGTGCGAGGAATAGAAGCTGATACGGGGATACCGAAGAGCACAGCACACAGTATTCTCCAAAAAGAAGAATATCATCCGTACCACGTACAGCGAGTGCAAAGTCTTTTACCTCGAGACTATCCGAGCCGAGTCGCGTTTTGTGAAACAATCCTGCAAAAACATCGAGAAGACGAAAACTTTATCGACAAAATTTTGTGGTCAGATGAATCAACATTTAAGAAGGATGGCTACATGAACCTACACAACTTGCACGAGTGGCATGTGGAAAATCCGCAATTGATGCGAGAAGATAGATCCCAGTACCGGTTCAAAGTGAACATGTGGACCGGTATTCTCTGTGGGAATATTATTGGTCCATTTGAGATGCCCGAGAATTTGACTGGCGAATCATATTTAAATTTTCTTCAAAATGATTTGCCAAACTTACTAGAAGAGACCCCACCAGATATGTGGTTCCAACACGACGGCTGTCCAGCACATTTTCGCGTATCCGTTAGAGAGTTTTTGGACGAGCAATACCCGAACAGGTGGATTGGGCGATCAGGAACAATCCCGTGGCCAGCCCGCTCACCTGACTTAAATCCGCTGGATTTTTTTTTCTGAGGAACTATGAAGGAGCTCGTTTATGCGAAGCCTATTAATGACATCGCTGACCTTCGTGAGAAGATAACACAAGCAGTGCAGGTGATACGTCAAAAAAGTTACTCGCGAAACATAAAGCGGTCCTTTTTAAGGAGAGTGAGAGCTTGTATTGCCGCGGGTGGTCAACATTTTGAACATTTATTGTAATAAAATATCTTTAAACTAACATTCTTTGCTTTTATTCTACTGGGAACCCATCTACCTGTGTGTATTTCCTTCTTGCTCACTCTTGGAACCGAAGTAAATAATAGTAGTAACATAACAGTTTCTAAGATAAGAAAGGGTCCGACAGTTACCGTTAGTAGGTAGGCACTTCGTAAAAATTGGGTTGTTGAGTAAAAATATTATCAAAATTTTTTTTTTCAAATTAATGTGTAAGTATTATACCTTTTTAAAAAGAGGAATAAACGCGTCAAAATTTGACGTCACTTGCCATACTATTTTGGTACATTTTTTTTACACTACAGTCGGTCAAAGTTGCGAAATTCAATAGTTTTCCATATCACCTTTAGTTAAAATAATATTTTATTTTAAAATGGTACAATAAGTACTTTATTTTTACATTCTATTTAGACACAGCAATACCCTAGATTACAAAACCTCCAAGAAATATCGAAATTATCAGCATTAGCAGTCACAGCATTCAAAAGTATGTCACAGGGTGCTCATTTCCCCTTTTTTTTTTAAATCAGTATAATTCTGTAAGTACATGGGGTGGATTTTTTAAAATATTTTTCTGAGTACTGTTAGAACTTGGGGCATCGTGGGAATCCAGTTGGACGCCAGGTTCTTGGACACCCTGTATAATAGCCTTTCAACGAAGCTACTTCAAAGCTTCTCATTCGGTTTATGTCACATATAAACCGAATCGTCTTAGACCCTGTTAAATACATGTATAAAGCTTTTGAAGAGTTTACTTAACTGTTTGTGTGGGGGAGGCAAGCAGCAGGCCAGTATGGTCCAGAGAAAAAAAAGGAATGGTTAAACACAATAAGCCGTTGATCTCGATTGTTATGACAATCGTATATCAGGTAATTGGCAGCATTGTTTAACTGTGTATAACATGACTAGCTTCCCGCAAGTTTCAACTGACAAACTCCCGATCCCATGGGAATTTCATAATTAAATATAGTTTATAGCCTTCCTCGATAAATGGGCTACCTAACACAGAAATCAAATCGGTCCAGTAGTTCCTGAGATTAGCTCGTTCAAGCCAACAAACTCTTCAGCTTTATATATTAGCATAGATACTATTTGCGGACACCAACCCGTTTGTTTAACGTGGAGGCTACGAGTACGTACTGTATACCCCCCTTTGAAAGTGGTCTTGTCCGAAATTTAGCATAATGATCACATTATTTAATTACATATATTAATGTGTAGTTATGTAACTTATTTTCTGACTGTGGAGTTGGTAGATATCGCTGCCGTTCGTTTCATTGCGACTTGTTTCTATAGATTTTATCACATATCATATCACAAATTACAAAAATCATAGGTTTCTGACTTAACATAACGAGTATTTTTTTGTCAAGACACTACGGTATTGTTCATACATTATCTACTTATACTTATTATTCATATCTTACAGAGATTGAGTTTATCTCCTTACGGACCTCCTGTTGTCCGTAATCACACTAAAATTAACACTATTGGAATAACTTCTGAATGTTATATACGTTGAGCAAATAAAAAGTTTTCTGCAGCGCAATATTTTTTGGACAGCTTCAGGTTCACTTCTAGTACTTCCAGGGACCACCAGTGGTCCGTTGACCACTGGTTGGGAACTGGTTTAAAGTGTGGTTGGAGCTCTTGCACTTATCTCAAAGAGACAAACACAAAAAGTTAAACTTGTAAATAACTGTAATAACATGAAGGACTTTCTTTGAAAACGACCTGTTTGTAAACCTCATTTTACTGTCAACTTTAATTACAATTTAGTAAGTACTTCTACTAAGTTTAATTAGTTAAGTAGTTCAAAGCCTCACAGTAGCTCATAAAGTAACTGTGACTTTAACCATAATTATATAATTACATAAAATAAAATCGCGGCGTTGAACGCCACTACATTTACCTTTATTATTTCTTCTACATTTTGGTCAAAATACACTGAGATGAACTTGACCGAAATATAGAGTAAATAATAAAGGTCTTGATACCCCGCGTTTCTACCAGAGGTTTTATTTTATTATGTACAAGTTTCCCGCGCGCGGTTCACCCGTGTAGATCCCGTTCTCGTGGAAACTTCAATGATGAAAGAATTTTTTAAATCGGTTCATTAGTTTCGGAGCCTATCTTTTCTCTTTATACTATTAGTAAATATATGATACGCGAAAGTCTAAAAGTAGGTATATGCGATGTGTTTATCTCTATATTCAATTTTAATGATTTTAAATAAATGTAAAATCATAAAAGTAACTTAGGTATTACAAGGCTTGATTATTATTAATTAAACAACAACAATTTTTTAACGCAACGCTAGTGGAAAACGACTAACAACCAACAACACAAAATAAAAGATTAACAATAAAAGTCATCGACTTAACTTACCAATTCACAAAACTTTATCAAACAAGTTGGTATTAGCATTTTGTATTGATATTAAGAAGAAAACTAAATTGGCCGATACTTTAATTTATTCAATATCCAAACTTGAAAACGACTTGCCTACTTTTTTATCACCGTGACTAAATAAATCACCTAAAATACTATAAAATGTTGATCTTTGTAATATTTGGTTAGTCTGCTATGATAATATTATAACTATTCAAAATGTAACTTCGAAAAACTTCTAGAAAGCAAGTAGATATAAATAGTTAAATTCGCGTTTTATAAAACTGAACAGATTTAATGCTACGTATTCATAAATTTGAAGGATTTGAAATATCATATAATATGGATATGACAAATCTGACAAAATAAGTGTAAATAGAGACTGACGTTTCAATTTAGCGTATAGACAAAGTTCGTGTATTTTTAATCATAACACAATAAAGTTTTTAATGAGATAGAATAAGTATATCGAGGAGAGCTACTAAGAAAAGATCTCAATCAAACATAATGTATGATTCAGATCTTTTTGATATATTGTTAAACAAGCGACCTGCCCCGGCTTAGCACGGGTGCAATGCTGATGTTTCATACATATAAACCTTCCTCTAGGTTCTAGAGGAAGGTTTATATGTATGAAACATCAGCATTGCACCACTCTATCTATTTAAAAAAACAGCATCAAAAACTGTTGCAGAGTTTTTAAGATCTAAGCATACATAGGGACGGACAGACAGCGGCAAGCGACTTTGTTTTATACTATGTAGTGATACATACCATCGTATTTAGTTTCTAGAAGTTTACCTTCGGAGAAACGATAAATTATAATAAATTAGAATTCTACATTATGCAAAACCTTTTCCGAATACTAACCTTTATTAGGACTTTATTATTGTTCACTAGGTTTACTCGCCACTTCATTGGTGTGGTTTCGATTTCTGAATACTGAAATTTTACCTTTAGTAACTTAGGACTATATTCTCCAAATTTAAATTTCGAAGGCTATCACCTTATGCCTTATCTAGAAGTATTTTTGCCACGTTGTGTAATTATTTAAAACACGAAATTTTTTTTTCAAAACATTATATCAATAAACGTTAAGGCGCGGTGAATAGACGACTTTTACGTATTAGTTTTTGTCACTGGTTGCTCCGCGTAGAAATGAAAGAGAAGCGAAGAGACGCCGCGATGGCGCAACGTTTCGTTCGACTCGTTCGAGTTATTTAATACATTAATCCTTGCAAATATCTTATTCCAATCGATAAATAAAAACAACAGTTCCCTTTATTATTATATATTACATCACTGTTATTAATATTATCAAGATTTGTTTATAAATAATACAGTTACAATTGCTACAATTTCAATTTAAATGGTTTTTTTTTTATCGAGAAAATTTACCGAAAACGTGTTTTGAACACAATGGTCCCAAATAAATATGATCAAGATTAACATATATTTTTTTAGCTGCTCTAAAATGTAAACATTTGACTAAAAAACTGTTTTGTGAAGCCTATTTTGATTAAGTACAGCGCCTTAACCAAAATCCATTTCCGAGATATTAAATTCTAATTTGAACCGATCTATCCCATTCCGTGACTGCCGAAAGTTCAAGGAGTCTTGCGCTAATGCTTTTATTTCGATTTCATTAACGTATTATTTGCTGATACAGACAAAGAGCCCTCCCACGGTATTTACTAGACAAAAAGAAAAATGCGTGTCTGTCTGATATTATACCTACAGGTAGATAGGATTGCGTAGCGTAAAGAAATGTTATCAAAGGTTTCGTTGTTTATATGTAGTAGGTTGTTGGTCGACTTATGAGTATCTATGGGACAAAACATCAGAAAAGTAGGGAGGAGTAGAAAGTTTCATAAACCGAATGCAGATTTAGGTGTTCAGTCAATCGGATCCGATAGTTTGATCCGACTATTGGTAGGCGTTGGAGCCATTAATTGCTTGTAATTTGTATATTATACAATAGGTACAGGTCCGATCGGATAATTTAATCGGACTGATTTTGTAAGTTGATAAAATGATGGCTCCAACGTAGGTATTCCAATAGACTATCAGACTTTGATTGGCTGAAGAACATACCTATCTATTACTCCAGACTAACATCCGGTTTCTTAAACGTCTATCAAATGGGTATAAGTGTTCCTCCACTCAAAAGATAGATCTTCCTGGGCAGGCGAAGTAGTACTATAGTCGCCTGGTAACAGCGGACACAATTGTTCCCTGGAAGTTTTCTGAGCCGTCCGTAAAGAGGTCTATGGGGGGCGTGACTGCTGGCTCCCTGACCGGTTTGGGTTCATTTTACGCAGTACTTAGCTAATTGTTCGAGTTAAGAACTTGTATATGTGGCGTGCGAACTTCTATCGTGATTTCAATTAACATTTGATGTCGGTCGCTACCGTCGATACATATCCAAGATGACGTTATCATTCGATTCTGAACGAAAATGTTAGTCATATATTATTATTGACTTACCCAAATTCTCAGACGCCTAGAAACAATATTATGAGAATCTGTGACGTCAGCTACACGATTTATATTATGATCAATTATCACACATGTTAGTGACATGCAATTACTCGATACAGGTTCTTGCAAATACCACGTTGATCACATACGTATCAGGAAGAGTAATGAATGAGAGTTATCTGTGTTGGTCTAGAGGTAGCTGCATGTGAACTTAGGGCCTACCCTAAGTTACTGGTATATGTACTTTTATTTTTATCTTTTATTATTTAACAAAGTTAACTACATACGTCATCTTATTTGAAACGTAACGGAAATTACAACGTTATTTATTACTGTTAGGCTGAACCCACAATGTGCGTGCGTGATTTTGTGCGAGATATACCTACCGTTTTATTTGTCCGGGGGGAAAAGCATTTACGTATTCCCACCGCCACTGCGGCGTTCCCGCGCTGGCGCGCTGGCTACAACCACATGGGATCGGGAATTCGCTCAAGGAAAGTTCCTCAGTGTCTCAGAACGTGGATCAGTCTCATAAATGAGTGGGAATATAAACGTATATTCTTACATTGTTAGTTACTATAAAAACTTCACCGGACAGAACAGATTGAGTTAATTTTTCACACAGTTTTAAACTTCGATTGAAATATAAGATAAAAATTTACTTCACAACCCTTTATAGCAATAATCCAACCATTAAAATCACAGTTCGTTTCACCATAAATTAAATAGGCACCTTAAGTTAGTAGTAGGTATGTGAGTCCTTATAACATTAAATGAGTTTTCGTATAGTTACTTACAACCTATGCGATTGCTTCAAAGATAAACAAGACAGCTAATTTGTTTACTTACATTAATATTAAGTTGTTAACAAGTTTATTCGATTTATCCTAGAATGATAGATTAATTTAATTACATAAATAAGTAGTAGGTTCCTATGGCCTTTCATAATTATAGTCATGGCGTGTGATACCTTGTTGGTGTACCTACATGTATTTACCCCTATTCTATTTTATTTTTTTACAAGACACTTTATATTCCTACGAAGGACGTTTCCTGGTGCTGAATATTTATTTCATCATCAGCCCATACAACGTCTACTGCTGAACATGGGCCTCCTCCCGAGTGAGGGATTTGCCATTGTCACCACACTTGGCAGGCGGATTGGTGACCGCAGTATTATCTTGTTATACACAGGGAAACGCTGCTGCCTGTTCCCTGACATACGGGTTCTGCTCGTTATAGATGATGTTACAACAATCGGGACCAACGTCTTAACGTGCTTTCCGAATCCCGGAGGGTAGTGCCTCAACCAACCAGACCCGGAAAGAAATCTTAGAATTTACATAAAGATTTACATAGAAGAGAACCCACAACCTCCGAGACTTAAAGCGAGCCAAATACCGCTACGCAACGCAGGTGTCTAATATTTATTTAATTAATTTCATTTAAATTAATTCTACTATTACTGTACTTCTTGATAACCACACTAACATTACCTACTATATGCTTAAAAGTCAAGATTAAGTCCTCATGTATTTATTGGATAATCAACTGCGTTGGTCTAGAGCAGGGTTTCTCAAAGTGGGGTACGAGAACCCCTAGGGGTTCGCATTCGACGGCAGGGGGTTCGCGACAAGATATACGTAATGGTGGCTCGATATCTGGCAGGCGCGCGCGGCACACAAACGCCTTATCCGTGGATTCCGAAATAAGGGCTGAAATTGTTCTGCATCTTTCTCAGCTCTCCGACGAACTGAAAAGGTATTTTCCGGATATTGATAATGCTAAAGATGGCTGGATTCGTAACCCGTTTGCGGTCACGAACGAGAGCATAATTTCGAGTTTGAGTATTAAGCAACAGGAGTCATTATTAGAAATGTGCGTAGATGAAACTCTTCAAGCTGATTTAAAAAGATAGATTTTTGAGCAGCTAGACAAGCAGAGTATTCCGAACTCTCCCGCAAAGCGGTGAATTTCCTATTACCCTTTGCTACAACATACTTATGTGAGAGTGGGTTTTCACACCTGGTCATGATAAAAACTACCTAAATACAGACATCGACTTGATACCGAGTCAGAATTAAGGTTAAAAATTGTTCAAAATTACTCCTAAAATTGAATCCGACAAGAAACATCACATTAATATTAAAAAGATATTTCTTTTGGCACTTTATTTTTTACCTTTTATTCAAATAAAAGCCTTATTTTCTTCAACAGTCAATTTTATTCTTTTCTTTGGGGGATTAATTAGTTAGGGGTTCCCTGTTACCTGGAAATTTTAACAGGGGTTCGTGGAGCCGAAACTTTGAGAAACCCTGGTCTAGAGGTAATATGTTCGACTCTAACAAGCGAAGTCACAGGTTCGAGACCCAGGTCGGGTAAAAATTGTGCAACTAAACATTTTATATTTGTAAAAAAATTAATACATGAACAAAATCTGGAAGCTGGTTGTGTTTGTAGAACCGTCCCATCGAGTTTTAGGAGTAAAGGAAAAGAGCCACCACTGTCTGCGCACACACTTGTGCACTATTAGAGTATTTCCTGCGCAGATGGTTAACGGGTGGCCGTGGCCGAAATCGATTAGGAGGATAAACACCATTTAAAATTATGTCTCCGTTACGCATGAAATATAAATTAACCCTTACTAACTTGCACATCAAACATAAACGTCCGTAACCCACCATACTTGTATGGAAGCCACTTTATTGTTTTTCATAAAACTTTGAACAATGGTTTTCCTCCCAGGGCAAAAAGTCTGCCCGCACTTACCAATTTTAGCCACTCGGGGATAACAGAGTGAATATAAATTGTGTTTTGGAATAGGTGAACGACTTTTGACCCATCGTTTTTGTTGGTCGTGTTTTATTTTAGCAACGAGGTCTACCATGAAATGAGGTATTACATTTTTAATTTTTCATTTGGCTGGCAAATTAGGCTCTGAACTAAAAAGGCCTCAAGGGGCTACAATGTAATATAATTTTTTACTTATCTACTAAAAGGTATAGCGATATCACACCTCGTGTTGTAAACGAAGGTTTTGTTAGAGAATATACATATGGTCGGTGATACTAATACCGCGTAAGTGACAGCTGCTATTAAGGTTTAATATCATATGTCGAGAAATATTTTCGTTATATATGTTATGTAGGGCAAAAAATCAATTTACTAAATTTGATTTTCATCCTTATCAGCTTTGTCACTTACGCGATACTGTAGTTTCGGCGACGATATCGTCAGTGAAACTTCAATAAGCGACAATAGGTAATAAGGTTGAAAATCAAATGTAGCAAATTGTTTTTTCTCTTTAAAATACATATAACGAAAATATTTTTTGACCGATGAAATAACACCATATTAGCTACTGTCACTTACGGTATGGTATTGCAGTATTGCCGACGATATATTAGTACCTAACCATAATCAAGATCTATACTCATATTATAAAGCTGAAGAGAATGTTTGGCGTTGTTTTCTTGAACGAGCGCTTCCAAGAAAACAAAAAACTATTCAGCATTATTTCAGGAATTACTGGTTAGATTTGAAATATTATTTTACCATAAGAAAGATACATAATTAAAAGAAACATGCTATTTAATGATAAAGTTCCTAGGGGAACGGGAATTATGCGGATGAAACCATGCCATGGAAGCTACTATGAAATTATTACACACACAGTAATAAACACAAATACTGTAGGTATTTGATATTGTTGTCGATTGATGATGACTATGTATATTATAATCATATTATTATTATTGTACATAATTGTTAACGTAAATTTTTCGTTAAGTCAATATTAATTGAATCCGGCCGTAGTAAGTGCTATGCGGCGATGAAAATAAAGACTTGATTT
Organism: Nycteola revayana; assembly: GCA_947037095.2. Classification (NCBI taxonomy): domain Eukaryota; kingdom Metazoa; phylum Arthropoda; class Insecta; order Lepidoptera; family Nolidae; genus Nycteola; species Nycteola revayana. The sequence goes on from OX344839.1 coordinate 7,713,229, forward strand.
TGCGTTACATAAAATATTATGTTAAGTAAATATATACTTATGCTATTAAAATATCATTAAAAAAATGCGCAAATACGCTCCGAGAGTGAAACTTCGTGGGTCGGTTAGTTATTAATATTAGGTCTTTACCTATGAAATTGCCGTTCTGCAGTACTGGCCATTTCAAATCAAAATAATTTTTGTTTGGCTAAGAATTCTAATTTCAAATTAATTTTATTTTAAAAACATGTTTTTTTTTCCAAAAGTAGTCATTTGTTTATTGATTAGTGTTACATTTTCATCGCATTTCAATCTCTTTCGTCATCATGGATACGTTAAAAAATCGAGTAATTATGGAATATGAGTACCGTCGTGGCAGCAACGCGGCACATACGGCACGCAACATCAACGACGTTTACGGAGCTAACACTACAAACCAACGCACCACCTGTTATTGGTTTGCTCGCTTCCGTTCTGGAAATAGAGACCTGAAAAATGAACCTTGCGGTCGTCCGAAGACTTTGGTCGACAATGACGAATTAAAGGCGATTGTGGAAGCTGATGATACACAATCTACGGCTGAATTAGCAGCAGCTTTTGACGTTAGCGTCAAAACAATATTGGTCCATTTGCGTCAAATTGGCAAGGTAAAAAAGCTTGACAAATGGGTGCCTCACGAACTCAATGATCGCCAGCGCGAAGTACGCGGCGAGACGTGCCTTGCACTGCTCAATAGACACACAAATGAAGGAATTTGGAACCGCATTGTTACCTGCGATGAAAAATGGATTCTGTTTGATAACCGCAAGCACTCAGCAAGTTGGTTGGATCCTGGTTCAGCACCTAAACAATGCCCTAAACGAAAAACTTACCCCTAGAAAAGTGATGGTCACTGTTTGGTGGTCTAGCGCCGGTGTGATTCATCACAGCTTCTTACCAAACGGGGTGAGCATTACTGCAGATGTGTACTGTCAAGAACTGAACACAATGATGGAGAAGCTGGCACATCTCCAACCAGCACTGGTCAATCGCTCGTCTCCGCTGCTCCTGCACGATAACGCGCGACCTCATACAGCACAGCAGACGGTCACCAAGTTGCAAGAACTGGGGTTGGAAGCTCTCCGTCATCCGCCCTTCTCACCAGACCTTGGGCCTATAGACTACTACTTTTTCCAGAATTTGGATAACTTCTTGGCGGGAAAAAAATTCAATACCCGTGAGGCGGTACAAAATTCCTGTGAAGAATTTGTTGCGTCCCGTCCAACTGATTTCCTTAAGAAGGGCATCAATAAACTGCCACTGCGTTGGCAAAGATGCATTGATTGCATAGGTGATTACTTCGATTAATACAAATAAAAAATACAAGAAAAAAAAAACATTTAATTTTTTTCATACAAAACGGCAATTTCATAGGTAAAGACCTATTATAAAAATGAAGTATCTTTCTATTTAAACCTAACCGACCCGTGACCGACGCTACTTAAGCATACGATACAAAGCTCTCACTTGAAATTTGGTTCACGGTGTCTAGTGGGTATCCCAATTTGTAGGTAGGTATAGCGTATCTACGCGTTACGGTGACACAATCAAATCAATCCCAACTTTTACGAACCCCGCAGAGGATGAATGAAATTATCGAATGTTTCGAACAGATTGGGTTTTTTGTTTACATCGTTCGAACTTTGTACTTAAGCCGCCTTTCTTTACTCTCGAGACTTGCACGGTCAAAACACTTCAAGAAAAACTTAAATAATGTGGAACTCGAAATAAAAATAACATTCGTTTTTCGAGTAAAAATTTTGGTTCTAATGTAATAACTTATACATACAAGACACGACGGCAATACGACGTAATTAATAAACTTGGACAGAAATCAATTACATTTATTGATTGGTGAAGAACCCCCAAAACCCTCAGGTGTTCTGAGATGGGGGACGATTTGGAAAAAAAACACTCAAGTTGGTACCTACTTGAGTTGTTTTTTCACTTTATTAAGAATTGTAATGAGTACAATCTCGATACACTGTAACACTAAAAAGTGACTTGGTTTCACATTTGGTAATGTGCTTGAGTGTGCTCACAATAAGATTGCTACGAAGAAAAATTCCCTATAGCGAGTTATAGAGAAATTTATCAGCGCCATCAGTGATAAAATGAACAATTAGTTAGACCAGTCATCTATTAGATCGGCCAATAATGCGGAGTGGTGACATCTTATCAACAGTGTAAACTTATTTGTCTTTTAATAATAATTATATTTCGTTAGATTTAAATGGCATAAAAACTTATTTATCCATACGTAACATTATAGACGAGGAGATACGTTATTACCAACTGGACCTTACCATACCTAATAAGCCGATTATTCGAGAACGTAACAACATTTACCTATTGTTAGAGATATTTTTCATAGTAATAACGTTTCCTATTTTTGCTCCTGATTTCATTATAGTAAATATTGTCGTTGCTCCGATAGAACCGAAGCTTGAGAAGCTGCATTGATCTCGGGTGACTCGATTGCTTCTCCATATTTTTATTTCGTTGCGGTTATTGAATCGACAACAGTGTTTGTTTACCTTAAAAGCAACTCCATGTAGGTATATTTATAGTTGTAACATAAAATGACGCGTCCCGTAGTAGGACTACATAGTATTAAGAATGTCATTTTTTTATTTATTAGTATGATACAATAATACAATTTATGATAAAATAAATTTATTGTTCAGCACAATTTGATAATCGAGGTAAATTAATCAAATTAAAATGTTGAAACTCCCTCAAAGGGATTGATACTTCAGTGTCAACTTATGTGAAGTAGCATAAGCCTCCTGGCTAACTAAATAAATCTAAATGCCATATATAAAAAAAATCGCAAACAAAAAAAAACTGTGTCGTTTGGGACAATTAGACTTATATTGGATAAAATAAAAGCTTGTGACATATTTGTATTATCTGAAATAGTTTTAAATAAACTTAAGTCATTATAAAAATTAAAATTAATATACAAAAAATCCATTTCAATCACTTTTCTTGTATGTCATTAACATACAATAACAACGGCATTAACATTTCAACGAGCGTATAGATTTTCAAACTGGCTAGTTGAACTTTGAGGTAATGATGTTGCGTCCATAATATTCTTATAATACGGACCCTGTCAAACATTGACGTGATCGAGGCCGATCTTATTATTGTAGTGTTCTTAAGGAAACCAACATAATTTAGAGAAAATGTGGCGCAAAAATCAACAAGGCTGTTTTTGTTTTTTGTTCAAAATACACCATAGTCCATCGGAAAAAAATCTTTTTATAATGTACTTAATAGCTTCCGAATGGCTCTGAATCTCCTGTTGATGGTATTGAAGATATCTCTTTGGTCCGATTTCAAACAACAAATATGAAGAAGTAGACACTTTTAGTGGCAGCCGCCCAATGCACCCATAGCACCAGTCTTCTAACGGCCCAAATACCGTTCTCTTCATGAGCCTTAGCATCCTTGTTTGTGCACAAGAGCACATCATCAATCAATAATCTTATTAAGGTTCTGTCGATCTTGTTACCTGTCTCCATCAGATTAAACTGGAAACGTAAACCATGTAAATTAGGAAAAGGAACGTACCTTAATATACGCTTGTAGTTCAAGGCCTTAAAACTTAGCATAGGTACAAGTACCTACACAGCATGAATAAATCTATTTGTTGTTAACTGTCATCTTCATCTACTGTATTCATCGTCATTGTGAACTTCTGAATATCATAAATTAGAGCCTTCGTTTAGCTATAATAAAAGGTGTATCTATGAGCGTGGTGAAAGCGGTTTGCTACTTTTTGAAACATCATGTAATTGTGTGACCACATTTTTTAAGTATATGAAATTCACAAATAATTATTTATGTGAAACAGAAGGAACGCTTCCAAAAATCCAACCAAAAATATGTATAGTTTTTGTCCGACCCCACTCACCAACTACCTTTTTAGATATTTATAAAAACATACCATAATGAACTCCCACAGAATCATTTTCCAAAATAATTAAGTTATAATATTTTGAATACCAACAAACCAAATGAATCCTACAAGAAATATATCAAGTGCTTCAAATAATAGATATAAATAAGATTATTATTATTTAACTGGTGGTAACAATTCAAAGAGCCGGTACCTACCATTCTATAAAATTATAGGTAACTGCTTAATTCATGTTTACTTTACAGCTTGCTCTTACAGTTTTTGACAGCAAAGTTAGCAAATCCACTAAGACAAATTAAATAGGTTACCTATGTATTTGATAAACTCTTAACCTTTTCATTTTAACTCTGCTAATACCTGCTATTTCACAATAGGACTTACCTAATTAAGAATGTATATATTAGACAAGGAAATGTAGGTATGTGTCACAAAAGCCAATTGTTTATGCGGTCTAGTTTGATATATGATAATTATTAAAAAATCGCCAGGGAAAATGGTAATTCAAGATTATATGTATTCAAATAAAAATTATAAAATCTTGGTATTATCTCGATTTTATATAATAGCTTTTCCGATATGCTCAAGCTTTTCAATGTCATCATGTTTCATTGTTTATTTCACAGGTATACAAAAGGTGTGCATTCACTATCTAAATTGTCAATAACTACAGGCCTTGTCTGATAATATTATCACATTAAAGTGTAAATAAAAAAGCAGTTATTTCGCAAGTGCGCTACCGAGAGGAATCGCAATGAACGAGATCATTTCAAAGTACCTAATGGCAGTTGACACGAGCGGAGCTCTAGAACGGTCACGGTCTCGAACTTCCACTGCTATGTGACATTTACACAAAACCAACGTTTTACCACCCAATGGTAATTGAAAGTTTCACATCACGCCTTCATTCCTGGAGGGACGGTAGTGATAGGATATTTAGATGTTAACTCTCTCAATAATATTAATTGCATTGTAGTTATGTATTCATAAATCAATACTAATACTAATATCCTAATAATATTATAAAGCTGCAGATTTTGTTTGTTTGAACGCACTAATCTCAGGAACTACTGGTCTGATTTCAAAAAATATTTCAGAGTTAGATAGTCCATTTATCGAGGAAGGTTAGGTATAGGCTATATTTTATTACGAAGTTCCCACGGGCGCTACGCGGGTGAAACCGCGCGCGGGAAGCTAGAAAGAAATAAAACATGATCAGATCAGCTATCTTTGTCATACATAAATTGTTAAGTCAAATTCGACACTCCTGCAATTAACTTTCGCCTTTAACAATATCGAATAAGCTTTAAAAATAATTGTATTTAAGAGCCAAAGTGCACATTTTTTAATAAATATTGTGCCTTTAATTAAACATAATTTTGTTACACTAAAACAGTTGCAAGGCATGACCTACTACAGCTTGGCAAAAAAGAGTAGAAAATAATGGGGGCGCCACTGTGTTGTTTGTGTGGCAACCCCTTTGCAACCGAATAGCATATAAACCTAATCTTGATACTTACCTGGTTTTTTTTTAGACATTTTTATTTATGTATTATTTTTTCAAATCAATAAGTAATTCTACTTATTAATTTTAATTTTGTTTATTATGAAATGACATTATTTTGGGAATGTTGCCAACAGACAAAAAATTAGTTCCATTTCTAGACTTTTTTGCCAAGCTGTAAATAAAATTAAATAAGTGCGTTACATAATAATATATCAAACACTTCACTGGCAGGTTATTATCAGGCTGGAATGATATGAAGAAAATAATAAATGTTTTAGTTCTACTCTAGGAGATAAAAAAAATCTGGAAAGATAGGATAAATATATGTACATAGAGTGTTCTTGGTAATCAGATAACCGTTTCGCCTCATTACAAAAGCACTGAAACAATGAATTGAAAAATATAAGTAGAAAGAGTTGGTAACCGCAGTATTGTGCAGCACTATATATACAGGTAAACACCGATTGTCATAGATCATGTTAATAATCGGAAGCAATGGCTTAACGTGCTTTTCGAGGCACGGAAAGTAGCCGCACGATAGTCCTTCAACCAACCACACCCAAAAATGTTGATTAAATTTTACAATAGATTTTTATTTCGGAGTCGGAAAAGAGCTCTACGTCAGAGATGTTGTATATATGTTTTGAAATAAACGAATTAATAGAAAGCTTAAACGAAAAATTAATAAGACAAGTAATAACAATTTTAATAATAAAGTAAATATCAGTGAATAAACTTATCCACATCCACTGAACTTCTTTCTTCTCACGATTTTACTTTTATTTAGAACGAGAAACATAATTGAATACAGTGTCTCAGACTTATTAGACCAGGGCAGATAATTTTTTAAACAAAAAAAAATAAAAAAACTAATACAGTTTTGTGGGAAATCGAGAGTAACCTTTTTTTACCCTTAAAAACCCACCCTTCCCAACCTCAGATCGCCCGTAATTTATTTTTCCTTTAATTTTTGTTATATTCCCTTTTCCAATGGGTTTCATACCACTATAATTTTTTTTCATTTTAAACCATTTTCAAAGGCTTCGGCACTGGTCTATATGTAGGCCTCGCAATAATTCACTTAACCTAATTTAACCGCCTTATGGATGAAAGCTTCCTGAGATCATGTTGTAGCAAAAAGTATTTATCTAGTCATTCCCGGTTTCCAAGCTATTAAATGACCTATACACCGGAATTTTTAAACTCTATTAATATCAAAGTGTTGTAATTTAATAACATATAAAACACTCATGTTTTGTTTATATATACTAATGAAATTACATGAAAATATAATTAAAAGAAAACAGTTTAGTGATAATGTAGACAAATCGATCGTACTAATAAGTCAACTCTTTACAAATTACTTTTTAACATTTTTTTTATGTTTCAATGTCATGTGATAGTTATATTATATAGAAAATTTTTATTTATTTTGTAATGTTAATAAATAAACAAATACTGTAGTGAAAATATCACAAAATAGTATAAAACAAAGTCACTACCCACTGAATGTCTGTTATGTATGCTTAGTTTGATCTTTAAAACAACGCAACCGATTTTAGTAAGAATTATTTAATTTTATAAATAGAGTGATTCAAGAGGAAGATTTATATGTATAATAAGTACATCAGCATTGCACCCGTGCGAAGCCGGGGCGTAAATAAAAAGACTTAACTACAATCTTTCCCGCTGTAAATCGAAGGGGGAGGCCTATGTTCAGCTGTAGAGAGCAACAATCTGATATGATGATGAATAAATAAATCTAATTACTAACAAACTAGGTGATCGATGTTCGAAATTATTATCATCGAGTATATTTCAAATCGAAACTACGGGAATGGTAGGTAGCTACGTGGTCAATAACTCGATTCCTGACACCTGCCGATATTAAAAAGACAACTTTTGCCAAGTTGTTGATACTTATGAGTATTATTATTTACAGCACATATTAATTAAACTATCCGCGATGTTACACTTGATATTAATACGAGATTCCAATATGCGTCGTTAAGAAAACCTTAATGGAAATACCTAACGCAATTTAATCATGTTATAAGCTTTCGCAAGTATTAAATTGCGCTGCAACTTCGCTTTACTTTGCAGTTTATAGGGAATCGCGACTTGCTTATTGAAACTAAACACTATAGGATACATTGAGGGGTTACCTTTGAGAAACTCTATTATAGCACTTAACAACGAAGAAACCTAATTAAAATGTCTAACTAATCTAAAATTAGAGCAGGTGGTGATAAAGTATAGCTATATTTTAAGCCACGAGAGTGTGTGTATTTTATGGTCTGCCTAACTTAACCATTTTTTTTCATTTTCCTTATAATTTTGATTTTTAAAAAATTAAAAGGACTCATGTCCTTTAAATTTTTTGAATAATTAGCCTGATTATACAAATACCATAGGTAAGATCCTAAAAACTGGAATTGCTTCACTCGCCGAACCTTCTAATAATATTTGTACATAATAAGAATTTTTTTTTTTTTTTTTTCTTCGCCTTCACCATTAGTAAGCTCCTTTGTCCAACACTAACATAGACTACATTTTATGATGATATTCCCACGGTAACGGGAACTACGAGGGTGAAACCTAACAAAAAGTCTAGTCAGTCATATAGGCTAGAAGTGTTTGTATCCGCAAAGGGAATTCCAGGTTAACTAAATGTTGGTGCTTTAAGCGTGGGGCAATGGCGCGGATTCTACCGCCGATATCTTCGGAGCACGCACAAGGTGAAGCAACCGAGAAAGGGCAAATCGGAGCAATATAAAACGAGGCACATCCTCGCTAACAGTATTCAGCAATCAGCTGAACAGCAAAGAGCGCCTGTTTATTTAGTACAAATAATTAGCGACATGACTACTTCATTGGTAAGTCAGTGCCATTTACCTTGTAATGATGAATCTTTACATTTTTTCAACAATAATTTCCAAATTCTGATCCTGATGTTATCAATAGATCTGTTCACTCAACTAGGATTCCTTAATTATTTTCATGCTATTCCGTGTAATCCGTTTTTATTGTTATCCGAATACTTAATAACCACTTCACATGGCATAGAAATTAATATAGTAAAATAATAATCTTAGTTTCCTCTTTGTCAATCTTTGATAGGTAGTCTACCAATCATCAGATTATTAAAGTTTGTAAAAGCTATCTATTTTACCATTGAGTTACGTTTTAGATGTTTTAGGTCTATATCACAATTATGATTAACTAACTGCATATAAGAAGGCTGTCTACCTATCTGCCTCCGTCTATGGTATCCGACATTCACCATCAAAATATATGTATACCTACAATCGGTTTGAAATTAGAAATTCTTCTAACAAAAGTAATTTTTTGAAAGTCAGGTACTTTTTTCTAATATAGTTATATCAACTCGATTTCGTTCAATATGTTATTACAAACACATATGCACAATTAATTGCGAACTATAATTAAACTACATTTAATGAACACCCTTCCCATTTAAATGAATTCTCGCTGAAATAAAATTAATAACAGTGAAAATCGGAATTTCATATTAAGACGTGATACAAATATTTTAAAAATTGCATATTTTTTAACTGTTTTCACTTGTAATTTATCATAATGTGTTGATTGTAGGTAATAGTATCCCTGGCATTGATAGCCTTCGGATCATGTGGGCGTCTAGAACCGCAATATCTACCGCCGCGTCCTGGGGGCGGCGGCGGTGGCGGTAAAGGGTCTGGAGGAGGTTCAGGCTTCGGCGGGGGAAATGGGGGGCTTGGAGGGGGATCGGGCTTCGGAGGAGGGAATGCGGGCCTGGGAGGAGGATTCGGAGGGTCTAGCGGTGGATCAGCAGGCGGATTTAGTGGATCTGGAGGCGCTGGAGGCGGCAGCGGCAATCAAATACCTATCACTAAATTTGAGAACGTGAATAATGGAGACGGAACTTATCATTTTGAGTGAGTATTCCCTTTTTCCATCAATATCACTGGTATGGGGTATTTGTGTAATGGAATAACTCAGTATTTCTTTACAACGAGCTAATTACCTACTGTTCATTGAAGTTGCATAAAGCGATTTGAAAAGTCAATATCTGCAGTGATCTAGTGCCATATACCTATGTGATGGGATCTCTAACAGTTGTCACTAATTAACTGCTAGTTAGCTAGTTGATGTGACGAATAATATTTTCTAACTCGTTATATATAAGTATTTTCTATTATCATATCGAAATATACAGTGAATCTTGTAAGTGACAGTTTCCAAACATGTTGTTCTATTGTAGACTAGTGATTACTATAAATGTGTTTTAATAATGACTTATGATGTAGGTATTACAGTGCGGCGTAGTAAGTCAGAAGCTGAACTTATAGATTAACGATACGTTATACATTTGAAACTTGTTAATTTGTGGTTCATCCATAATTCAAAGCTTAGTTATACTATTCTCTTGAATGAAATAGTTTCAAATGTCATGCCATATGGCATTTATCAACTAAGACAATCTCTAGTCTCACTACGTAAATTATGGAAAGTTATATATCTACAACTTTTGTTCAATGGTAAAGACTTGGAATCGATAATTTTTTGCCAATTAAAGGTAAAATCGATACATTAAGCATGTCGCAATACCTTTTCTATTCTTTCAGCTATGAAACCGGTAACGGCATCTCGGCGCATGAAAGTGGTTCCCCTCGGGCTCAAGGTCCTGAAGGTCTAGCTGTGACAGCTGAAGGAGGTTTCTCATTCCGTACTCCTGACGGCCAGCAAATTTCTCTTACGTACACGGCCGACGAGAATGGCTTCCATCCAGTGGGACCTCATCTACCAACCCCACCCCCCATTCCAGAAGAAATTCTCAAATCGATTGAGTTTAACAAGCAGAATCCTAGCTCGTGAGTATAGAGCTTTACAACTTAACGCTTTCTTAACTTCTCAAAAAGCATAATGAATTAACAAAGTTTATGTAAAACTTGGCTGTAAAAAAATGTTTTTTTATCCAATCAATGTTGGCCAATATAACAGAACACTAAAATGAACTAGTATGCATGCAACATACCCAAGGAAGTTACGTGCTATATGAGACATGTAAGGCGCAGAAAAACTATACTACACTTTGAGAATTAAAAATTAAAAGGCACTGGTCTACGTGACCAAAACCTTACCTTACATGTTTTTATTAATTATAAACTTTTACTTAGACGTGACGTAACAATTACAAAATGACAAATTGTTTTATTTAAAATACCAAAGTAATTCTTTTTACTTTCCATTTGCTACAAAAATTTAAATATGTTAAAAACTTTCCAAACAAATGCATCTCAAAATTGTCACAAACATTCCATAAACAAGCCTGGCTGTTTGTATGCATTTCTCTACTGTTCGCTTTTTAAATCTAATAACCTTTGGCTGGCGGATACTAAATGGAAACCTTTGTTAGAAGTGACAAAACAATGTATTTGTTTTTTAGCGAGGGATCATACAATGGCGGCGGCGGTGGTGGCGGCTCTGGCGGATCTGGCTCGGGCGGTTCCGGTGGCAGCAACGGTTACCACTACTGATCTCACTAAACTCGACAGCTAAACACTTGAAATCATAAACTAAATAAACGGAAGCCTAGTTTGAAGGGAAATGGATTGGAATGTGTTATCATTTTGAGAAAAATAGTTGTGGAAAAATTTATTAATTTAAAAGTTACATTCAAATCATTGCAATTTTTAATGTCATCAATTTATTATTCATTTCTTCATACTTTTTCCCTGTCATTTGTTCGCTGTCAATTTTCAAACTTCAAATGAAATTTAAAAGTGTTTGCTTTCATTTTTCATACATGTGTGAAGTTAGTTGTTTAATTTACGCACCGTGCAGAAATAGGCAAATTAGGTCACCGAAAAGCGGGCTTAGGTCACACTGTGCTATAAAGGAAATATTAGTGTTGGTATGAAAAGACGTTACTATTAATATGTTTGTTTAATTTATGATTTAGAAGTGATGTAGCTCCTGAACGATTGTACCTACGAAACCGACTGCTACCCACGGGGAGAACTGTGATACCACGACGAAACTCGCACTGTTTATTTATTTAGTTTATAGTGTAGTCCGACAATGTAAATAGACATGATGTATGAATAAACGTATGTTTATGTGAAAGTAACAATTGTGTTTCATAACTTATTTCACAACATCAATATTTACAAAACATCACAGTATTCTTTGTTTAGAAAGCTCTGGACCGTTAAATGGGGACTTGTGCATTTGCGGTGAGAAAATTTGAGAAAAAGAAAAAACGTTTATTTTAATTACAATAGGCATTTCGATACATTATTATTGGAGATCACCTTTTAAGCAAGGAATTGCTTGTATAATTGATGAGAGAATCGGGGAGATTGAGGGATTATGGCTTTTAGTTTAGGGGAGTTTTGTGCAACTGTCACTCTACAGTTCGCGGTTACTAGACTCGGGTCTACGAGGGCATCGGAAGTAGAGTAACGATTGATGGTGTTCCTCCACAGAAAATAAAGATCTTCTTTGCCGGGTTGCCGACGGTTGATATTTAGAACTTGTATGTGTTCTAATTGACTTGCCAACTTGTATGTTGTGGTTAATGCGGCTACTGTAGGTGTCCCTACAAAGTCATATGTCAGAAATTGTTTATTTTTCGAATAAGAGTACTTAATCCATTCATCCTGTTCATACTAAACAGTACGATATAAATAAATTGGTAAATATATCGTAAATAATACTCTTATTATTTTTAAATATAAGACTGAGATTTTACAAATAGTTGAGTAAAATCACAGTAAATTGCTCATCATCAACATTGTAACATAGGCAACCCTAATCGATTTCCAGCGGGAACGATTGCAAGTGGCTGATTTATTAGGTCGTCTTTGCCAGTTCCACCCGAGAACTTTTCTGCCCAATCAGTCGTTATTTCTTTGAGCTATGTCCTGCCTGCACATTGCCATTTCAGCTTGCTAATCATAAAAGGTCATTCAGCATATGTATCAGGTCCAGCGATTCTGCCATAATCACTATATAGTCGGCAAATTGGTCGGTCTACAATCGGTGATTGATGTACTCGCAATTTATGTTGATGCCGTATTCTTGCCTTGGCCTTCAAGATCTTGAAATTCAAGTCCTTAAACGCGTCTTCTTGACTAGCAGTAATAATTTTAGGTGATATAAAATCGATTTGTTTTATTTCTATCTATGACGGCATTGCCTACAGCTTTAATAAATTGCTCAATTATGTAATGTACCTACTGGATGAATTAAGTATTTATAACTTGTTCAGCCATTATCTTTATGACGCCTACACGAGGAGCGTTAAGACCCAATCTAGATTCAGTTCTCACGGACAAATAGTAGGGCATCTACCTCTATACATACCTAGCATCTTAGCAGTATTGTATTATGGTGAAGCAAAGGTCACAGGTTCAATAGTACTACGGATTCGTTCTCATATAATCGTATGCAGCCTAACTGATAGAACGGAAACGAAGGTATTGTTTTGTTGTGTTGTTATATCAATACAATCTACTTGATGAACACTTCGTTACTGAATTTAATACTTTTGTTATATGAAAATTACATAATATTGTAGGCAATGGCCAATTGGGCAGTATTAATTTTAGGGTATTGACTGCTCTGGAACACGACCAATGCACCTTGATCATCTCTGATCCTGGCATCTTACTTTAGTCACAGTTTTGGAAGAGATTTTATTAAACTTTTATCGTCATTATCTATATATATAAACGAAAGGTTCAGTAGAGCGACAGTTGCACAAAACTCCCTAAAATACTAAAAGTCATAATCCCTGAATCTCATCGCCAGCGACCGCCCTGAGCCGAGGTCCTAGCCCCACATGGGGCGCCCTCTTGCGCAGGTTGCTTAGTTTGTAGTTTTTAAACCATTTATTAAGGCTGGAGCTTTGCTCGCTTTTATGCCCGGTGAAGTAGCAAAAGTCTAGTGGCTAAATACGTAAGTCATTAAAAAAAAAAAAGATTTCATTCATTCATTCATCACGAAATCTCAGAAACTACAAATACTAAGAGTTTCAAATTCTGCATGGACATGAACTTCTTATTCAAAGAAATTAAAATGTAGTTAATTGTTTTTCAAAACAATTCTTACAAAGGGGTGAAACAAGGAGTGTAACTTTGTATGGAAAATCCTTATGGCATTAGGCATACTTAGAAACTACCCTGATTAAGTGGGAAAATTGGGGTTGCAAGTTTATGTGAAACTTCGTCATTTTTAGTGATAGCAATTCCAACATTACGCTTAATTGGGTCCTTAACGACTAGATTCCCACGGGAACGGGAGTTACGCGGGTGTAACCGCGCACAGGCAGATAGTTATATTAACAGCTTTCCAATAAAAGTTGACTGTCTTGTTATTTCTGTTATTGTTAAGTTCCACAATAAATATTCCAGATAAATATTGCCTTTATTATATCACCATACACGACAACCTCCGTAGCGTAGCGGTATTTGGCTCGCCTTGAATCTCGGAGGTCGTGGGTTCGATCCCCACACTGGACAGAAAATCTTTGTGTGAATTCTAAGATTTCTTTCCGGGTCTGGTTGGTTGAGGGACTACCCTCCGTGCCTCGGCAAGCACGTTAAGCCGTTGGTCCCGATTGTTTTAACATCATCTATAATAATCGTATATCAAGGAACGGGCAGCAGCGTTTCCTTGTGTGGTACAACATAATACTGTGGTCACCAACCCGCCTGACAAGCGTGGTGACTATGGCAAATACCATCTCTCTCGGGAGGAGGCCCATGTTCAGCAGTGGACGGACTGATTATGATGATGATGATCATCATACATTCATTATGATTTCCCACCGTTACTTTGCTTTTGTATATTTATATTTAAATTAATTCAAAATGTCGTACAGATTAAAGCAGGCGCCAGCAGGATTATTGTAATTTATGTCATCAACGGGCCTTCTGCCAGTAGTCATACGTACTAGTTAGTTCTGGACTTGTTGGAAAGGACCCAAATGTACAAACAAACGGCTAATATTACCTTAATTTTTTTGTAAGGTGCTTTTAAAATATATGCTGTCCCTTTAACAGTATCATGTGTAGTGATTAAGTTAGTGAAGAAATTTTCTTGAAATAATAAACTTTAGTTTTCCACATCTTATTTACTCTATACCAAGGGTCTCCAAACTTTGAAGCCTTAAAGCCATAACGATATTTTCAATATGTTCGAAGGGACACTTGTGTAGAAATAAGAGAGAGAAAAAATCACTTAAACCTATTACAGGTATTTGTAAATAGTCAAAACATATTTTGGCTTATTTAACTTAGAGTGTAGTTAAGGATTGAAAAATTAAAAATAAACAGTATTAAGTATTCAATCCTTAACTATACCTACTGTTATTTCTAGACTAGTCGCAAAGTGCGCGACCGAATAATTATCATTTTGTGTTATCTTTTTAAACTTATCACAGCAATAGTAACAATAATAAGACATTGGATGTGCGGGCTAGATTGATGACACTAGTCTTAAGCTGTCGCAGGCGGGATTGTTGGCACTGGCATGGCGGCGGGCCGGATTTGGCCCGCGGGCCGTAGTTTGGAGACCTCTGCTCTATACTAATATTATAAAGAGGAAGTATTTGTAATTTAGTATGTATATTTGTTACAAACAAACTCAATAATTACAGGGCGGATTTCGATAGTTCTACCTTTCCATTGTAACTTACTTGCTACCTTACCCCTAAGTAACATAGGCTATCTTTAATTATGAATTTCCTGAATTCCGTATAAACTTCACACTTTATGTAGTTATATTTATAATGTAATTTTTATTTTTAGTAATTTTATTTTTTTATAAAATATTAAATTTCACAGAAATTTCGTCATATGTTAGTAAACAAAATTTCTGTTGAATATTAAATTAAAATATAATCATTACACACAATATATACACACACAGATAGAATCAAGTTTAAATTATGGCATATATTTTAATAGCACCTTCTTTAAATAAACAGTTGGTAAATATAATTTAACATGTAATTTTTTAAATTTTAATCCAAATACTTATTTACTTTCACGATAAACATTATGAAGGATTATTTATTTAATTGCTACGTCGTTATACAAACTCGTGGTTTTAAAATACTGACATAAAGCTTAACGAGAAAAAGATTTCGTATACTTTAAACTCATAACTAACCGTTTTAATATAAAATGAAATTTCCATTGTACTTAATGCAATATGAATTTATTCTGACAATTGAAGAATTGGAACCGTGTAAGATTTCATGATAGAGTTTGAATCTGTATATAAAAATTAAATATAATCACTGATTTGCGAAAATAACGACATAGGTATATCAAAATAGTAGGTAAATTTGGGAAAACCGCACTTAAGTTTTAAACATTAGAAGCCACTTTCCTGCAATAACTCTTTTTGAATTGTTTCGATCTTCACCGTGCAGTACAACTATTACCTACTGGTCGATTTCTATACACACAGTTCACCCACTGAATGAGGAACCGTAACCGCACCAAATGAAGTGCACTAAAATTGATGTTCGAAATACACATGGAGAAGAGCGTGAAGGATTAGTCGTTAGCGACATTTGGTGTGCTTCAAAGAATACCCCAACGGATTACTCTGAATCCGTTGGGGTAACTTGGAATGCTGAAGGAAGCTGGCAGATAGAAATTATGACGAAGATAAAGATTTTCCAAAATTGACTCGCTGATGAGACGGAAGTCCAAAATTTGTTAGGAGTTATCGACATACGTACATGCGCACAAAGTCAAAATCAATAAACAATGTACAACGTAATGCAAAATTAAGACTCTGATAACTGAGTTCAATGACGAAAATATGTTTTTAATAACAAAAACTTGAAAATGTTTGCAATGACTTACAAGACGAATGGAGACCAGACCCCTATAGTAAAGAGCATAAATACATTTAATTCTATTTTAACTCATACTCCGTAAGGTTATTCACTTTGAATTTATTTACGTGAAACTTTATAGTGAGAAATACGTATAGGTATGGGTGCACCCGTATACATATTTCTCACTATTAAGTTTTCTGGTCCGTTAGTATTTGCTTCATACGTTTATCTCAATGTGTGCAGTTATCTTAATAGTTGTAGTTCACATTATTTAACTTTTTTAGTCGCTAGATGATTAGCAAATTATGATTCCATAGTGCTAGCTGAACCCCGGGTTTGCTAGTATTCCCGTCGTGTAAAATAGTGTGATGTTTAATGCAATTACTGTTAATAAACGCTGAATCAGAAAGACATTCTAAAATATATTTAAGTTTTCAGTTTAAGCTTAGCATCATTATAGTCCCAATTGATTTCGGCCAAACTCTAATTAGATTGTCCATCTGTGCAGGAGAAATCATAGTGCACCAATAAGTCTCTATTCGTTTATGGGGAATATTCCCACCGAGACATCGGTGGTAGATCAGCTCCACTTTAATTCTCGAAGGTGTTGCGAACTCTTCTATTTATAATCTTTTTAGTTTTATATCCTCTTTTTTTTATAATTTTTATTTGTAAATATTTTGACAATATATACTTGACTTGACTGTGTCACGGAAAAACGTTATATTGATTTCTTTTAAACTAAGTAATTAATTATTTATATTGAATATAGATACTCATCATTTTTCATTTATCCATCTCGTCAACAGAAGGATTCTTATTTCTAGTACCACAATTTTTTGACCAACCCGGAATTCGAACCCGGTTCGAACAAACATCAAACCACTCGACCAACAAGTCAGTCAATTCACTATAATAATAAGGCAAATCTTCAAATAACTCTTCATCCTTGACTCATAAATTAATTTAGTCTTCTAACAATCATTAATCTCGTATTTAATTTAAGGCCACTCAACCAATGGTCAGCTTTAGAAAGGAGACTCCACTGTCATAGTACAGTCAACAAAAGAGATAGGTTTACACATTGTGATACGCGTTTTATATTTATATGTACACTTTTATGAGAATGTTACTCACTGTTATGTGCGAGCTAGCAGCGAACTCTTTTTCCATAAAGAATTACCGGATATCGTAGTGACATAAATATATTTATTCACATTATTTGATAATGGACGGTGTAAACCTATATCTTATGTTGACTGTACATCAGTTATGATAACATTAATGGCAATATAATGGCACCTTTAGTTATAAGTTTAATATCTGTTGAAAAATAAATATCTTTGACATAAAAATTGGAATGAATTAAATGACATGTCTTTTTCGAATAAAAGTATCCAGGATTTGAATTTAATTTTCCACGAGCAAGGTTGTCAATGATGGATTTTCTTATGCAAAATGAAGCAATGAAATAGTTGGTTTAACTAATTATTTCGATAAACCTGTACGTGATTTTACTGTACATGTGTTTTTTATTATAATTATTATACATGAGACTTTTTAATGTTAAAAAGTGGTTACTTCTATTAATAACTTATTAAATTTAAAGTTCAATAACCACTTAAACTTTTGATAGAACTATCATTTTCGTAGTAAATAAATATATTTTTTTGTTATTTAATGTCTCAAATCGATTACGATACTTGTTTTTTTTTCATTATTATAAACTAGCGACCCGCCCCGGCTCCGCACGGGTACAATGCTGATGTATTATACATAATATAAACCTTCCACTTGAATCCCTCTATCTATTAAAAAAACCGCATCAAAATCCGTTGCATAGTTTTAAAGATTTAAGCATACATAGGGACATAGGGACAGAGAAAGCGCCTTTGTTTTATACTATGTAGTGATAGTGACAATACCAATATGAACGCGCTAATCTCAGTAACTACTGGTCAGATTTGAAATATTCTTTTCATTTATCGAGAAATGCTATAAGCTGATTTTAATGATTAAGTTCTTGTGGAAACGGGAATGTTTAAAAAGTGACTAAATATTAACCAGAACATTTAAAATTCGTTTGCTTCTTAAAAGTTCGTCAGAATAAATTTTATTATTACACTAAACCAACAATATCGAGTTTGAGTGCAGTTATATTTCACTTGGAACACAAAACGAAGCACTAAAAATGAGCGGTGTAGGACCGCGGTACTTAGGGATGCTATAATATTACTTTTGTTATTTATAACCTATTTCAAAGAGCAGGTAATAATCCTTTCTGAAAACAATACATAATGCGAATGTACTATTGTTTGTCTGTTTTTAAAAAGATTACTAGCAGAGTTTTGCAGTCTACTAGTATTCTTGTTAACCCCTCGTGCTAAGCTACAATGCTTGTGCTACGAGTGGGTTCACGTCGGTAGTGCAATGGGTGGGAATCGAACCAGCGACCTCATGATCACAAGTCCGACGCCCTAGCCATTGGGCTACGGCCGCTTGAGTAATCAAACCGACTTAATTTTTTTTAAATACATAGGTATTTAATTCATACATACATACATTCATATATACAGCTTAGGTATATGTGTTAGTTTTTTTGTAATAATCGTCTCAGAGTTATAATATGTTAGCTTTAGTTTGCAAATTCAACCGCATGGAATAGTGATGATAAGCTTCCTTTTTTTTCTTCACTTCAACAGCCCGATTACGTCCACTGATGAACATGGGTCCCAGTAACTGACCGTAGTTAAGGGCCGTACTTAATTGAGGGATTAGCCTTAATCACCATGCTTGACAGGCGGATTTGTGATCGCAGGAACATGCTTAGTAACCTTGCGCTGATAGATGCTGCTGTCCATTCATCAGGTGAACCACCCTTAGTCGATTCTAACGACACCCATGGTAAGATAAACTTCCTTACAATATTTCATTAATTCAAATTCCTAAAAAAAAATTTGCTATGAATGGTAACTATCCTCTGTCCTTTATGAAAGTGTAGTGAATTTCTCTAGCAAATTTCAAAATTAAAATCAATATTAGTTCTGCAGCAGTTCTGACATGAAAGCTGTGTTACTTTCGAACATGGCTTCAAGTGTTTAAGTCACTTAAAAATTAAAATAAAGCCTAAGTGTACTACATCGCGAATATCACTATTGTTTGGCTGACCCCACGTTGGGCATGCGCGTATCTCAAGTGTGTGTCACATTCGGAGAACGGTTTGGATAGCGGCTGACGGTGACGTAAGCTAGGCTCTTATGTCGTTCGCTACGTGCAAACA
The DNA here is from genome assembly GCA_947037095.2 of Nycteola revayana. Classification (NCBI taxonomy): domain Eukaryota; kingdom Metazoa; phylum Arthropoda; class Insecta; order Lepidoptera; family Nolidae; genus Nycteola; species Nycteola revayana. The sequence goes on from OX344839.1 coordinate 7,732,823, forward strand.
ATCGAGGAACGCGCTCACCCCGTGTAGGGTCAGTTACACCCACAAAATTGTCTCCTGTCATCAAAATATGCAATTTGATAGGAAAGAGTATAAAAATGTAAACTCAGTTAGAAACGGAATAGCTCAGATGCCTCGTAGATCCGAAGTCCGATAATGCTCATGCAAAACAAAGTTGAACGACAGTTGCAAAACGTAGCCTATAAATCTAAAAAATCAGCAACAGATGCTGACCGCCGCAGGCCAGGCATCGGTCCAAGCCTCACAGAGGACACTTTCTTAGTTGCTAAATTATTAGTTTATAATCAAATAATCTTATACTTAATAAAGCTGGAGTTCTGTTCGTCATAATTACCGATGAGTAACAAAATTAAAAGTATTAAAAAATTCTATAAAAAATAAACAGAATAATAACTACACACGTGCCTTTCTGTAAAATGAAGTTTACATCAGTATTGCAGATCTAAACAAATAAAGAAGTCGTTACACGGAACGTGCTTCAACTATATTCGTTTAGGATTTTTATTTGAAAAAGATTGATTGCTTCAATCTATCACTGGGTATCCTAGTCACCTGTTGGCCTTTACTAGAATATTCTGTTCAAATTAGAAATATGAATCCAAAACTAAATGTTTTAACGTTTACCATTTATATACATATACTAGCTTACTTATCTTACGGGAAACCCGGATATCTCCCGTTCCCCTGGAAACTTCATAATCAGTCCAGTAGCTCTAGGGCCTAATCAATGAAAACAATCAAAATTTTAACTAATATCCATACAAACTATAAACCCCTTATCAAAACATTTGTTCTTTAATCTTTACATATTTAGGAGCTCTTTACATAATGATAAATTTAATAGAAATTGGAGCAGATATAGAGAATATTGCACATAAAAACTTTCAACCCCTATTTTGCACTCTTAGGACCTCCTCGAAACCCACGAAAGACGAAATAACTTCTTTTATTTATATAGAATTGGGAACTTCTACTTTTATATACAAATAACAGCTGTTTGTTATAATATAGCAAGCTATTATTATATATATTACCCATAACTTCCTATGGGTGTTACAGGCGACTAAGGTAAAGTAAACATTTAATTTTAACGCCAAACTAATCGAAATTAATCCATTTATTTCTTAAACAATTTATTCTTACTTCAAAAATTTAAGACAAAATTTAAACAACGTTAAGAAACCAAATTGATCATATTGCAATAAAACAAAAAAAAACTTCACAGAAAAAGAAACAAATGTGACCTAGAGATTAAAAACTTAATGCTTGTATGGTCTTCCGCCTGTTCAGATGTTATTCTTCCTAAAACCAACTTTTTTTTCATCCATAATTGTTTTTCAAGTGGAAGCTAGACTTATCTGCATGATAAATACCTAATGTTTTTCTTTAGGTAAGTAATATTGCATAGATATAATTTAGGTAAACATCGACGACGTTTATATAAATCATTACATTGTATTATATGCTATGTATGTTATAGCCGTATGTAGGTATATGATTTCTTCTAATTTATCAATTAATAGTTAAATTATTCTTCTATCTTTTCTAAACTACAGCGCACCTACCATGTTGTTTCATCACCACCCTAAGGTCGACTGGCAGATATTGCCTACTACGGCATTAAGTCCACCTTAGTACAATAGTTTGTGCTTAAGTTAAAAAAAAAAATACATTCCGAAATATTGTATTAAAGTTTTAGCGAAATACGGTTTTACTATTTAAAAATAGCTACTACTAATTAAGGAATTTAAATAGATAGTCCCTGAATGATGAATAACTTAAGAAAACTTATACATCTTTATATATATAATATAATTATATTTTAGGGTAGGTGTAGGGTAGGGTAGGGGTAGATTTGGGGTAGGGGTAGGGTAGAGGTAGGGTAGGGGTAGTGTAGGGTAGGGGTAGTGTAGGGTAGGGGTAGTGTAGGGTAGGGGTAGTGTAGGGTAGGGGTAGTGTAGGGTAGGGGTAGTGTAGGGTGGGGGTAGTGTAGGGTGGGGGTAGTGTAGGGTAGGGGTAGTGTAGGGTAGGGGTAGTGTAGGGTAGGGGTAGAGTATGGTAGGGGTAGTGTAGGGGTAGGAGTACCGCATAAACGAAGTCTCTACGGCCCAGCTTATTTTATACAAATGTTTAGGTCTTTTATGTATCGATTGAGGCAGTACGAAGTCTGCCGGGTCAGCTAGTACTTATATATTATTCGTCATCATCATCAGCCCGTACGTACATGAACATGGGCCTCTCCCGAGGGGGATTTTTGCCATAGCCAGCCTGCTAGTCAAGTGTTCACCACACTTGGCTAGCAGGGCGGCTATGGTGGTGACCGCAGTAGTATTAAGCCGTCCTGTCCGTTCGCTGATATACGATTGTATAGATTAAGTTATAACAATCGGGACTAACGGCCTAACGTGCTTTTGGAGACACGGAGGGAAGCCCCTTACGTAACAGACCCAGAACGAAATGTTAGACATGAACTCCGAGATTTAAAGCGAGGCTTTAACTACTACACCACGGAGTATACCTAATATACAATTTGAATTTTGTGTATAAATGTAAATAAATAAATACATTCATAATATTCAGGATAAATTCAGGATTGGTATCACTTTGCGGCACTCAAACTTCTGCCAGCAATTTCAGATTCCCTCGTCCCTCGTCATAAATTGCGTTTAAACCTATCTTTTAAATAACTCACTACTGGGGATTACTGCTCAAATTCTGTATAATCAGTTCACATAATAAGTGCAATCCACAATACTTCAATCCAATTCTTGAATACCCATCTAATCTCCGCAATTTATTTCAAAAATCATTGTTACGTACATACTAATAGAGCTTAATTTTGAAATGTAGTGTAATAGTCGCTTGGCTATTAAAGAACTATATACTATTTAGAGCTGATGTATTGGTAGGCGTAACATTTCGTTGCATTTCACAAGATAGAAACGTTTTAATGCATTCTATGGGTGCAACATGATTGTAGTGAATGTTTGGGAAATGGATCTAATATGAGGTCTTACTACAATACGTTAATGAATGACTATGTAACATTTATGCGCACATAAATATAATCTTGCTTTAAACAACAAAAAAAATAATGGCGCTGCTAGCCAAGGTAGCCTTTAACAGCTATCATTAATTACTCTAGATTTTTTATTAATAGTTTTTACACAAATTACTTCGGGGTCATTTAAAACATAACCATCATCATCAGCCCGTATAACCTCCACTGTCGAACATGGGCTTGTCTCGGGGTGTTGCCATAGTCATCATGGTTGGCAGGAGGGTTGGTGACCGCAGCATTTTGTACAGCATATGCATAGCTGCTGCCTTTTGTATACGATCGTCAATAGTCTGAAATCTTTGAATTTCACAACGATTTTTTGACCAGACCAGGAATTGTACACACGATCTCTAATATAAAAGCGATACTTATACCACTGCGCCACGTAGATTATCACAAACATTTCAATAATGCCAATCCAAAACCACATTGAAAAGGATTAACAATTACATACAAAAATATATCTAGGTATATACAAAATAAATATTAAAAAAGTCTTACAAACACTAATATTCTTATCAAGATCGAAATCCAATATTTTCAAGAACCTTTCATGTTGATAGAGAAGTCAAAGTTCCGATAATGTTCTAATAATATTCAACATAAACTTCATCAATTACAATTTTTTTAAAGAGGTGCTCTTTAAAATCATTTTCAAATCAGTTTTTTTCAAAAAATACATATACATATAATCACGCCTTTCTCCCATGGGGTTTTTTCTATATACATACTTAAATCAATTGAATGTTAAAGCACCATATTGAATCAAAAGTAAAATATTTTTTCAAACGTAAACGACCAATATAAACGAACTTTCAGATATTTAGCAATAAAATAAAAGAGCAGATAGGCGGAGTCGCGCTCGTAAACACCATTTATCTCGTGACTCCGCCCACTTCTGAATAAATACCTACAAACATTTACTATGTATGTTCAATTAACTCTTCATATGCGTGATTTACGTCGGTTTTTGTATGTTTTTAAACCTTCGTAGCATAGTGATACAAGACTCGCCTTAAATCTCGGAGGTCGTGGGAACGGTTCCCGTTCTGGACAATATATCTATGTGTTACATCAACAACTTCTTTCCAGTTCAGTTGTTTGAGGGACTACCCTAATACCTTGATAGGCAACTATAGACGTTGCTCCCGATTGTCATAATGTCGGCAGTATTTACCTGTGTATTTACTGTACACAATGCAATCAGCAATCCGCCTGCCAAGCATGGGTGACTAAGGCAATACCCCCTCCGAGGGAGGCCCATGTTCAACGGTGGAAGTCATACAGGTTGATGATAATATATTTTCAATCAATACTCATTACCTAGCAACTATTGTTAGTAAACCATCAGAAGTTCTGATCTCACAGCGATGTTGTAGTATTTATTTTGTATTTCACGTTTAATGATATTAACCAACTCTGAATGATGTTTACACAAAACACATCAGCTGTAAAATTCAGTGCAAATTTTGTTTATTTACTATAGCAACACAACTTTGCAGTACAAATTTAAAAGCAAGTACTATGAACAAATATTAAGATGCTTCAATTCGTATTATTAAAAAGGTCTCCAATCCGATTGTTATCTCATCATGCACAGGTATTATAAAAATGTCTAGACGATGAGTTGAATGAATTTTGACCTTGCTCTTTCCGCATAAAGTCTATTGTTTCTATGGTATATATTGTCTGATGAGTTATCCTTGAAACCGACATAAACTTCAAAAACTCTAATACCGATATTTTGGTAACAATCATAGCGGCGGCGGGGGGTGGCCGCATTGGAATGCCAAATGTGTCGAATTCATCTGAATACGCCCTGAGTGATATCGAGCAAGGTTCCGAATGGAAGGGTAACATCAATATAAAAAGACTGTATTTGTTACTGAGATATCATTCAGCGAATAGCATTGTAGTGAACATCAAGTCAAATTGTAACAATCGCAATGGCCGGTTTAAAGGTAAGTAGTTCAAGCAATTTAGTCTTGGCGTTTTATTAGGCGCATAGACTGCGATGATTACAAAATGATAATTACGAAGAACAATGCCATCGTTTTGAAATATTGATACTTTTAAAAGGAGTTAATTTGTATGCCTACATACCATTTTTTTGCGTACCTACCATTGGTGCTCAAATAATTTGAACTGAAATAGGTACTCCTTTTAAAATCTATTTACCTGTACAATAATTATAATAACTCATATGCTAAAGAAGATGATGGTAATCAAATTAATGGGGCTATGTTTAAAACTATCATTGCGGAATAATTGTTATGATTCACAATAACATTTGCATAAAATATTTATTTTATTACAACATAAAAAACAATAAATACCTATTCTATACTAAGCAACGCTGCTCATAAGTGCTCATATGAGTTATTTCCAACAGTTGCTCTTATGCTTCTTTGGCAATTTTACAGTTGAGTGGCTTCTCTATTTAAATACCTATATAGAACTTTTTACTGTATTTTCAGATCGTATCAGCTTTCGCTATGCTCTCAGTAGCATCAGCAGGACATTTGGGTCATTTTGGACAATCTGGATACAACTATAACTCAGGAGCTTCGTCCGCTTCGTACTCTGGTGGCTACGGTGGCGGGGCAAACATCCCCATTCTGCGATATGAAAATGTCAACAATGGTGATGGAACTTACAGATACAAGTAAGTTGTCAAATAACATCTTATAAATATTCTTATGTATTATTTCGGCTTAAACTCCTCGCGGTTTCTCTCGCCTTTTTTCCCTATGCTTTTGTTTGTAACATCAGCTATCTCCCAGTAATATTCTTTATAAAAATAGAATATCCCTTTTGAAGACTACCAAGAATTAAATAAACATCGCATAATAGGACCGCACATACTTTAGAATGTACTTAGAAAAACTCCTATTTGGATGTTACAAATAGACATCTTAAATTTAACGATTTGAAGAGATAAAGGAATAACAAATAAAAACATACCTCTATAAGGATAATTTATGGAAACACGGTGAGTCATGCCTCGAGTAGGGCGGCGCGGCCCACATCTGAAATCTTAATTAAAATAAAATGGCTTAACTTTAAACACACTCATACAACGCCATACGTCCGAATTTAGTGCGGGACCCGCCATTTAAGTAATTCATGTAATTTTGATAGACACATAATAATTCTATACTAAAAGTCATTCGTGTTCCAATTCTGGGCTTTCCCCAAATATATTTTTATTACACATTCAGTGTTTCCTATACCTACCTGATATATATACCTTGATCTTTATGAATGTCAGTATTCGACTTGAACTACCTAATTTGACAGCGATCACCCGGATCACCGCCACTTACGTTAGTCTGGATTGCAGCCAATGTATGTCATTTACGCGTCTGATACTATCATGAAATATACCGCAATTTATAGAACTAAAATTCGATACCCCAGACACTACTTGCATTTTGTTCTACATTGTTAAATTATTCGAATTCCTTTATTCCCCATCTTTAAATGGCATTAACCTTTTGAAGAATAAGCTATGGATTACGGTAGCTGATACGAATTCATAATGTCTTTCTTTCAGCTACGAAACTGGTAACGGAATATCAGCACATGAAAGCGGAGCTCCTCGCGCTCCTGGCCCCGAAGGTCTAGCAGTTACTGCTGAAGGAGGTTTCTCTTACCGTGCTCCTGATGGCCAGCAAATCTCCCTCTCTTACACTGCTGATGAAAATGGTTTCCATCCCACTGGATCCCATATCCCTACCCCTCCTCCTATTCCGGAAGCCATCCTCCGCTCCATCGAGTTCAACAGACAACATCCCTCATCGTAAGTTATTAAGCTATTATTTTTTTTATCGATAAAATATAAGGGTCAGTTTTTCAGGATACATTTTTGCAGTCTGCCTAAAAATCTAATTGGGAATAAACATAAAAGACGTAGATATAGAGCTAGATTCGATATAGTATTAAGTATCGATATTTAATTCAATATATCGATATTTTATAACTATGTTATTTGTATTTTAATCGTAACTATGTGAGTATTCTCTATACTCATTTCGCTGGCAAAAGTTATTAAACTGTAAATTGTTTTAAGAAAAATGTACTTGCCACATACAACTATACGTTAGAATATGTTGCGAAATGACAAGGGACAGGAATAGACATAGGGACAAGTGCGTTCACGATAACTGGCTTTGACGAGGGCTATCAATAATTATTATTGAGAGGTCTCCGACACTCCATGCAAATTGTTTCCCAGAAAAATCATAATGGAATAATCAGTAAAAAAATGTCATATAGTTGCTGCTTCCTATAAAGGGTTTCTTAATAAGAAATTTGTTTCGCAAATCAAAATTAAACAATATATTTAGATAGCAAATAATACATCATCATCATCATCAACAGCCCGTTGACGTCCACTGCTGAACATGGGCCTCCTCTTAACAGACCTTGGCCACCCAGAATCGTAAAGGGATTTTGCCATAATCACCACGCTTGGCAGACGGATTGGTGATCGCAGTAAGATGTAAACCTAGAGCTAATAGATGCTGCTGCCCATCCATCAGCCATATGTCCCTTAGTCGCCTTTTACGACACCCATGGGAGGACATGGAGTGGTCTATTCTAAGCCGGAAACCACACGGCATAATAATACATATAAATAAATAAATAATACATAAATACAATAAAAAATATTATTTTATTTTGATAAATAATACAAATTTCTTGTTGAAAAATCCTTTACTTACCTAATTGCCAGTATTTTACCGAATTAAGAAATTAAAAAAATAAATAAATTTAACTAACCGTTTTCAGATTGGTAAATATGATTTTGGTATTACATAAAATTAGCATTTATATCAATTATCCTGTTGTTGTTCATAAAGATATGATATAATCATTTAATATATTCGTATTCAAGAATGTGAGCGTCCTAATAACTGCAATTTATAGGTAGTACTTAACTAAACGACTGTGGCTTCAGAAATGATATCGTTATAGCTCCAGGCTATAAGCTCTACGAAGCGTGTAACATACTCAGCATTACTATCTGACATAGCATGCCATATTAGTCACTTATATTAGCGAATCAGACCCTTAGATTAGGAAATTTTAAGTGTAATTCAGATGTTTCGTAACGAAACCTTTGATCATTTAGACTTTGCCTTTAAGCGTTCACTAATTTGTATTTCCGAATATAGTCAGCTGGAACTCATTCTGGTATGTATCTTGGTTCAACATACTACATATTTACCAATAGAGAGAAGGAAAGATATTAGGTAGGATAGAAGAAAGATACTGGATAGAGATACAAGATACGGCATACATCTAAATGAAATATATAAATAAAAATAAGTAATAACTTTACTTTAACTTAAATGCTCCCCGATCATATTTTGTGGTATTTAATTTATAATAAGTTTAGAAATCATTTCTACTGATATAACAAAGTATTATTAGAATTTTTAGACAACTACATGTGTTTCTAAATATATGCGATGATGATAATGTCCCGGGAAACAAAGGCTCGAGACCAGCCCTCCTTTATGCCCGGTGAAGTAGACAAAGGCCTCGCGGCTACCTAAATAAGACCATCCGAAAAAAAAACTTGCAAAATTAAGACCCGGATTCAAGATATTAAATTATATAAATAATTAACTATGTTTTCTTTATATATATTAATTTACTATTTTTATTATTAATTTACAGCGGCGACGGTTCTTACAACCACTACAACAACTACAACCGTGGGTACAACTACTAACACTACACTACTGGACTGACCAACGGCTCCACTACGGATTAACTACACTACAACTTATAGCTTAGTAACATCGCTATTTATTACAGTATTAATGTTAATTGTTTTTTGCAAGCTTTAAATAAATGATTTAAGAACGTAAAAGAAACGTAGTTATTCAAGTACATCAATTTCCCTTGAAAGAAATGTAGTGAAAAATATCGTTAATAAAAGAAAATACCTACATACCCACTGTACAACAAAATAGAATTCAAAAAATCTTAACGGTAGGAATATTTCTTTTATTATTTCAACCGTTTCATCTTCCGACTAATAGATAGCGACGATCAGTCGAGTGGAACTGTGGTTGATGTAACTTTGCTACACAATGCCTCCTCTATTAACCATTGATGCCTGCAGTCCTTGCTGGACTTTACTTTTTTAAATAACTGCTACATTATGTGTATGTATACTTACTCATGTATTTAACAGGGTTCCAAAAGCTATTCGTGAGTTGCCTCTAATAAAAATGAAACGTGTGCTAAAAATGGTTGACGTATGTTCTACGTTTTATTCCATGATATTTTTTTTAAACGAAACGAATGTTTAATTTATTAAACAATTAAAAAAAAATGTTGAATGGTTTATAAAAAAAAATCTCGACTCATTGTCACGATGATGCCTCATGATTATGACAAAGTGTCTCGGGTAATTTTAGACAATAATATATTCTGTGCCACACTATTATGACAATAAATAATTATATTCTATATATTCTATATGCTGAGCGACGGCCAATTTGTTTTGTTGTTAGCTTTTCAGTGCCGCTACATGTTTTCCTTCGCTCTTTCTACGATTGAATTTTCCGTAACTGTACTAATATATAAAGCTGAAGAGTTCATTTATTGCTTGCATGGCTTTAACAAAGATGTTTATATTAAAGTAATAGAACCAGACCTAAACCCCGTTAGCTCACTGCATTTTATACGATATAAAATATATATAAATTATATTTAAAAAAACATAACTATAGTTTACAATTGAGCATAACGGACAATTAAAGAACTATATTTATAAACATTTAATTAAAGTTTGTTTGCTTGAACGCGCTAATCTCAGGAAATACTGGTTCGATTTGAAAAACTCTTTCAGTCTTAGAAGCACCCGTGCTGCGCGGGAAGCTAGTGACTAACATAGGACCTGTCTTAATTGCATTCGAATCTATAATGACAACCGATGTTTGAAGAGGAGTGACGTCCCTCGGTGTGTTGACTCAATTGACTGACTGACTGACGTGACTACGTCATGATCAAATACCGTTACTCCTGTAACGTTTTTAGTTTTCATTCATTATCATGGGATGATGATTTAAACAGCGTCTCAAGATTTTAAGCACTTGCGTTTGTGGCTAAATAATCCAATACCGGATCCGCAGCAGCGACCGCATCTATTACAAGTTAGGTTCTGAGTGTTGGAGGAGGATGCTGAGATGTTAGTTCTATTATGCCTGCGTTCACGTTTTTGGGCCACCACCGCCAACCAAGTATTGTCGTGAGTTTTAAGACCGTCTGCAGTGATTTTTCTCCACCGGTCACGATCTACTGCGAGGTGTTCCCAATTGAAAAAATCAATGTCGAAGAAGTTTTCATTATTGTATAAAATAAAATAGCAGTGTAAAGTAATTCTTAAAGAAAAAAATAACTTTGTGCGTTTTAGATTTAAGTTAAAATGTTTCTTATTGTTATATTTATCTAATGTTCTGAGCCACCTTCGTTTATAGAAATATACGAGTAGTTAACAGAGATGATAGCTTCGTTTACGTTACAAAGAAATAAGCCAGATTTCGTTGAATAAATTAATTTAATGTTTGCAATAAATTGTTTATTTGATTCTAGGTTAACTAATAGGTAAGTATTCACGTGAATATCGGTCCATTGTAATGTGGATAATGAGTCATATATATTTATTTACCGTTGTACGCAGATATGACTTATATACCTGCTACTGGCCTCCTGTGCGCGGTTTCACCCACGTATCACCCGTTCCCTTAGCTTCATAATTATTATTCAATATCCTATGTTACTCTGCGATAGTGTAGCATTCTAATGGTAAAATAATTATCGAAATAGTCCAGCAGTTTCTCAGTTTATTTGTAACAAACATAAATACAAATCTTTCGTATTTTTATTATCAGTATAGAAGAGTATAGTTATAGATTGGCAAGGGGAATAATAAAATGGAATTAATTCGTAATAATAACTTCATAGCCGAAAATATTCTGTACTTAACTTAAAGTGTATGAAAGCCATTTATTTTTATAGAGTAATTTTATTTGAAATCGTATAATAATAATAACAGTAAATTATATTCTTACTTATAATAATTATTAAAAAGAAGACTGATACATTTTCTCTCTATCGTAAATTAAAAAATAATATAGTTTCTTTGAGTTTTTTTTTATTATTTTTTTAAAAAAGCTTACTGGCAGATTTATAGTCACATACAAGAATTTAAACCAATTGAGAGTTTTCGAATCGTGTCGAATTTTCTTTTATCTAAGAATGCCATTTTCTTTTAAAGCACAAAGATGAAGATTTACTAAACTTAAACTGGATTCAATTTTGAAAATTTGATTCTAACATATCTTTGTTGGATTGTACTTTGTTGCCTCGGGGCTAACTACATATGTCAACTTTTAAAACTTTACATGGCTATATTACAGTTCTACTTCCAAAAAAATTGCAATAAACAAATACGTTATATAAAAGTATGTAACACTGTGCATGGTGAGGTCACTCTCACTCAGCGATACATCGAGGTGCAGCCAATTCATCGGTTGTTAAAGGGATGGCATATAGTTTGGAAGCACCTTGTAAAAGTATATACATAGTTTTATAAAAAAAAATATAAGAACACCGAGATGTTACAATACTTCTTAGTTTTACTACTACCTTTATAATGTTTGTTTTACCAAACTCGGATATATAAAACAATTTCTAATTGACCCGGAAACCCATCCTAAATTATTAATTCCAAACTGACAGGTATGTTATAACAACAACAAGCAATGAGCAACTGAGCCAAAACAGATGGATAACAACATTTGTCGGTTGATACTTAATTTAAAAATCAAATAATATTTTCTAAATCACAATTATACCTCTATACCCCGGAACTGTTTTCATAGAAATCTATACTAATATTATAGAGGGAGAACCGAAAACAGAGGACCCATCCTAAAAAAAATCCACCATATGAAAAGTAGGTTTTCGGTTTGTATCAACGGCTATCGTACCTATTTTACTTTTAACTTCCGGTATATCTAATTCTATGACATATTTCTCAGAGATTTTCTTATAGCAGCTCGGATCAAAAAGTAAAAATCGCGTGATGCGGTAAGGTCGCTCAATGTACTGGTAGTTTCCTGTCTTTATCCTGTTTATTTGTGTGTACAGTAAAAAGTATTATCTTCTATTCTTAAAAAGATAAGTATATAAAACAGCGAGATGTGTGGGAGAGTTACAGTCTACGTACGTATCATACGTTCGTTTTTCTCTCTTCATGTATTTCTAGGAACATGTAATTTTGAGAATATTATCTAATTATACGGTTATAAATTTCCATATATAATATATTTGTTTTCGGGCAGTAGTATCAATTTTTTTTTTTTTTTTTTTTTTTTTTTTTTTTTTTATTTATTATAATTAACAAACATGAATAAAATACAAACTAAAAGTAACTAATTAAAAATAAAACTAACTTATATACAACTATTCTAAATCTATACTACTTGGCAAGGTTCCCAGAATGCTGGCAGCATTACCACGTTGAATGGCAATGCTTACCTGCTGTGCAAAGTAGAAACCAGCACTCGGAGAACGTGCCGCACTTAAGAGGGCCGCTGCGAGGTATTTATAAATTAATTTGGTAGTATCTATTAAGTTTTTTATTACATTTAACCAATAGCAAAACAAAATTAGTAGTGTCGTTATTACCTGACATTCAATCTTATAGTAAATATGAAAATCTAAAACTATATGAAACAAAATCGATTTATTAAAGCATCAAACTTTATTGAAAATTAAGACAGCTCTAAATAAATAGCTACGTATAATGTATTATTGTAAAAATAACATTTATATTTTATCTCGATATCACAGTCCTTAAGTATTCAGTAGGTATATGAGGTACGGTCGGTGCGACGGCTTCAGTTGTAGAAGTTGCGACCGGCATTGTAAGCCCCTTCACTGAAAAAGAAATTATTTCTAAATTAAATACTCAAAACTGCAAACTATTATAGTAATTTAGCAAAGATAGGACACTATTAAGATCACGATAATCTTAATAATCTTCTATCTTTGCTAATATATCAATGCCGTGTCGTCATTATCATCAGCCCGTATAACGTCCACTGCTAAACATGGGCCTCCTCCCGAGGGAATGTATTTGCCATAGTCACCACGCTTGGCAGGCGGGTTGGTGACCGCAGTGTTATGTTGTAAACAAGGAAACGCTACTGCCCGTTCCTTGATATACAATCGGGACCAACGGCTTAACGTGCTTTCCGAAGCACGGAGGGTAGTTCCTCAACCAACCAGACCCGGAAAGAAAACTTAGTAAATATTTAGACAAAATATTTCTGTCCGGCGTGGGGATCGAACCCACGACCTCCGAGATTTAAAGCGAGCCAATTACCGCTACGCTACGGAGGTTCACTGTGCCGTTTTTATTCCATTTATTCTGATGCCATGCGATTGCGTAATTTCATACTAAAAGTACAAAAAACCTCAAATATTTTCTTATTTTTTACCTTCATGAGATTTAAAAAATAATGTTTTCATGTCAAGGTACATAGAAACGATTCATTACAAATTAAATTTCAATCCCTTTGAGGACGGATTTCTTTGGATTTTGTAAATAAGGGAAGCTCGAATAAGACGTAAAGAACGTTTTCATTTAATAAAATAATGAAAAACTTACGAGGAGGGATTTTGTCTGTTAAACTCGATAGAGCGTAAAATTGCTTCAGGTATTGGTGGTGGCGTAGGGATATGAGAACCGGTTGGATGAAAGCCGTTCTCATCGGCGGTGTATGTGAGAGAGACTTGTTGTCCATCCAAAGTGTGGAAGGAGAATCCACCTTCTGCTGTGACCGCAAGACCTTCGGGACCAGGCGCCCGGGGAGCCCCGCTCTCATGCACTGATGTCCCCTCAGGCGTATCGTAACTGTAAAATGTAATTTATAAACTTATTTCAACAATAAATACGAATAAGAAGTTGGATGATTTTGAATGACATGGTTAGTATCTTCGAGACAACCTTCGTAGCGTAGCGGTTATTGGCTCGCTTTAAATCTTGGAGGACGTGGGTTCGATCCCTACACCGAGCAAGGGATGGGGGGGATTTTTTTCCGGGTCTAGTTGGCTGAGAGACTACCCTCCATGCCTCGGAATACACGTTGAGCCGTTGGTCCCGATTGTTATAATATCATCTATATCAATCCTATACAAGGGAACTGGTAGCAGGGTTGCCTAATGTATTACAGCATAAGACACAAGGAAACCCTTAAACTAGTTTAATTCCAATATGAAGCAATTTCTAGCTAACTTTAGGTTTAATTTACATAATTATAATAAGGGCTAAAAGTACGTAGTTGAACATGGTCTGTGAAGCTGTTAACTTGTGATTGGTAGGTTTCCCTAGTAAGAACACATGTCTCACGTGTTCTATTAGTGTCGCTCGGAACTTCGCCACGTGCCACAAGAACATAACTGTTTAGTGGAGCAAGTTACGAAATACCTATACTTATTGCTGTAAAATAAAAAAGGTAGCAAAGAAAAATGCCAGTAGTCATCATCATCAGCCTATACAACGTCCACTGCTGAACATGGGCCTCCTCCCGAGGGAGGGTTTTACCATTGTCCCCACGCATGGCAAGCGGATTGGTGACCGCAGTATTATGTTGGAAACACGGAAATGCAGCTGCCCGGTCCCTGGTATACGCTTGTTATAGATGATGTTATAACATTCGGGTCCAACGGCTTAACGTGCTTTCTGAGGGTAGTCCCCCAAGCAACCAGACCCGGAAAGAAATCTTAGAATTTACACAAAGATTTTTTGTCCGGCGTAGAGATCGAACCCACGACTTCCGAGACTCAAAGCGAGACTTATAGGTACCGCTCAGCCGCGGAGGTTGTCAGTGTATGAAGTTAAATGTACGAGTATAATGAGATAAGATAAGATAAGATATTTATTGGGATCACATAGGTAATAATACAGTTTTCTTACAATCTAATAGGTATAACAATATTAATTAGGTATATTCTATGTAAGTTATGTAAGAAATTTCACAGTTCACTAGACTCCACACTAGGATTCCCTGTGTCGTGGAGACTAGTGTCTTCCCTTCATAAATAAGTATGTGCGTGAATTACTTACATTTACATTTATGGTTATAATAAAAAGAAAAAGAAATAGTTAGGTACATGTTTTAAAAAGAAAGTTAAAATTAATATATATTTACTTGAGAACATGATTATCTTTCTGATATTACTTTACCCACCTACATATTTTACTTATAGGTACATTACTTTGGTATAATAATATTAGATAATTGAATTTACATCACACTACATAATATAACAAAATAGGTCATATTCCGATCCACAAAACACTTTGTTATTAATTATTTATTCTATCATGTAGGTAGGCAGATTTATAAAAATCATCCATAGTATTACTAGCACAAAGCGCAAAAAATTGACAGCTGTAGTCGTAAACAAGATGCAGGTCCGTATTCAGGCAAGTGTTACTATTTAATTAAATTATTTAATTTTAAGTCTTAATAATATTTGATATTTTTGATAGGTAAATAAGTATAGAGGTCTATTGTATAGCAGTATATATATACATATAAAGTTATAGAATGAGTTTGTAAGGGTGTGTATGAGTATTGTGCGTGTGTGTGTGTGTGTGTGTGTGAGTGGGTGTGGTGTAAGTATGTGTCAGTTTCATTGTACACTATTTCAACCTATTATTTGTAGTAGTTCTTCCGATTCACTATAATTTTTGGACACAAGCCATTTGTTAAGTATCCATCTGCACTCAGACCTTTTCATATTAATTATATTGTTATCTAAATTATATGCTTTCGTATATAGATGGGGGCCCAAAAAATCGTATGATCTGCGTGCAAATGATGTTTTTACTTTTGGGCGATCCCATTTCAGACTTCTAATGGCTTTACGAGCTCTTTGATTTGCACTCTTATGAAACCTTAAAATAGTTGATATTATGTATACCTGACGCACCCGAGGGTGGTTACAATCACGATAAAGTGTGTCAGTAGGATAGCGCCATGGTTTTTAATACGTAATTTTTAAAATTCGAGTCTAAGTAAGTTCATTTTAAAATAGCAATCAATCAACGGCGCATATACGTCCACAGCTGAACGAAGGCCTACTCTTTACCGACTTTAGTAAACCGGGGTCGTTGATAACATTAATTAAAATTTATACTTCACTACATAGTACCTATAAAACAAAGTCGCTCCCAGCTGTCTGTCTGTGTATGTATGCTTAAATCTTTAAAACTACGCAACAGATTCTGATGCGGTTTTTTTTTCAATCGATAGAGTGACTCAGGAGGAAGTTATATGTATATAAAACGGGACCTACGTGGGTGATACCGCGAGCAAGAAGCTAGTATATTATAAAGAGGTAAAGTTTGTGAGTTTGTGACGTTGTAGGAGGAAATCTCTGGAGCTACTGAAAAGATTTTTAAAATTCTTTTGCCAATAGAAAGCCACGTAATTTGTGAGTTTCATCTATAATAATATTAAAATGAGGAAAGATTTGATTGTTTGTTTGTTTATATTGAATAGGCTTCGAAACTATGGGACCGATTTTAAAAAATCTTTCACTGTAGGAAAGCTACACTATCCCCGGATGACATAGGCTATATTTAGTTATGAAGTTCCCACGGGAACGGGAACTACGGGGTCGAAACCGCGCGGGCAGCTAGTGTTAAATAAACCTACTATGGTTGGAGCGCTGACCGCCTTTCTGCCCGGTGAAGCATCTGCCAAGTAACCAAAGGGCAAAAACCTCCGGATAACCTTTGTCCGACATCTTATACAGGGCGATGATGGTGATTAATAGAAACCAATGCGACATGAGATCCGCTTCACCGCCTACCGCGGCGGTGCGCGGTGCCGTGTGTTAATCGCCTTAGAGGCTCTGGGCGTAAGATAGTGACTGTCTTACATCTGGCGAAGTTTTAAATACTAGCTTCCTGCGCGCGGTTTTACTCGCGTAGCTCCCATCCCCGTGGGAACTTTATAATTAAATATAGCCCATGTTAGTCAAGGATAATGTATCATTCTAATAATGAAAGAATTATTGAAATCCGTCTAGTAGTTTTTGTGTTTATTCGTAACGAACATACATATAAATCTTTACGCTTTATTTTAGTAAAACTACCTGTTTATACTCATTTTTATTTAAAATTTTAAATATATTTTACCCGCGTCACTCTGCTCTAGTAGGTCGGAGCGTGATATTTTATAGCCAATTTGTTAATCCAGCTTATAAACTATCCGCGTGCAAACTATCAACCAAATCTATTCAGTAGTTTTTGCGTGAAAGAGTAACAAACATACATACATCCACACATACAAACTTTCGTATTTATCATATTAGTAGGCTAAGGTAACCGATATTGTTTGCTTTTGCTTACCAGTTACGAGAATATTACATTTTACAGAACTAACATAGCACGGTAAAGCTAGACCAAACCTGACACATATTGAAACTTCTTGAACAAACTTCCTAACATTTTCAATACATGCTTCGACTGAATTTAACGAAAGCGTTTCATATAACTATTATATTCATACAGGTATTAGTTACGAGATGTAATGCAGAACACGTGTAGTATGAGAACGCTGAACTAAATATCCAAACTGCATTTTCGAACTTCAGCTAATTTGTATCAACTTGGTACATATTTCACGTATAGGTACATTGTTAAATAGACACATCCCAAATCATAACTAGTACCCCTGGTGGAACCTAGCGTAAATAAGTACTTAAACTTAGTTTAACTAAGAAGTTAACCTTACAAATAGATCTGTTACACAAGTACCACTTCTGCTGATGTACCTTTAAAGTATAAAGAGATAATATTCGTTGTTAGGATGTTTGTCTATATCTACTAATATTATAAAGAGGAAAGATTTGTATTTTTGTATTTTTGTGTGTGTGTGAACAAACTCAAAAGCTACTGTGCCGTGTTCATCGACCTCGAAAAGGCATACGACCGGGTACCTCGTGAGGTTTTGTGGTGGGCCCTGAAAGAGAAAGGTATGCCTGGGAAGTATGTGCAGTTGATCCGAGCGATGTACAGTCGATGTAGTACCCAAGTCCGGTCTACAGCGGGCACTACCGGCAGCTTCAATGTGGCTGTTGGCTTGCACCAAGGGTCGGCTCTAAGCCCCTACCTCTTCCTGGTGATAATGGACGCACTTACGTCGGACATCCAGGAAGAGGCTCCCTGGTGTATGCTGTTTGCCGACGACATTGTGTTGGTTGCCGAAAGTGGCCTAGAGGTCCAGAGCAGATTGGAGGTGTGGTGGCAAAGACTGGAGAATGTTGGCCTGAAAGTCAGTAGGACTAAAACAGAATACTTATTCTGTGATTTCGGCGGTCTCTCCAGTCCTGTGCCCATAACTCTTGCTGGAACGCCCATACCAATCTGTTCCGATTTTCGGTACCTCGGGTCGCTTGTCCAAGGGGATGGCGAAGTAGACCGAGACATAACGCATCGGATCAACTCAGGATGGATGAAATGGCGACAGGTCACTGGAACAACTTGCGACCCACGGATGCCACTCAAGTTAAAGGGGAAAATTTACAAATCCGTGATTAGACCTGTCGTACTGTATGGATCGGAATGCTGGGCTGTGAAGAAGATGGATGAAAAAAGATTGTACGTAGCGGAGATGAGAATGTTGAGGTGGATGTGTGGCGTGACAAGAATGGATAAGGTAAGGAACGAGTATATTAGAGGAAGTTTAAAAGTTGCGCCAGTTGCAGAAAAGTTGAAAGGGAATCGACTGTCTTGGTATGGACATGTCATGAGGAGGGACGAATCGCATGTGACTAAAAGAGTGATGAATATAAACGTTGATGGATGGAGAGGGAGAGGAAGACCAAAGAAACGATGGATGGACTGTGTGAGGAATGATATGAAAGATAAAGAAGTAAATGATAGCGTGACGGCTGACAGAGGAGAATGGAAGAAAAAAACGTGTTGCGCCGACCCCAAGTAACATGGGACAAGGGCAGGAAGAAGAAGAACAGCAAGCAATTCTTTCTGTAAGATTGGCTACAAGATTTTCAAGACATTTTCCTTGAGCCAATCCATATATGTTTATTTCGAAATGTTTAAAATAAAAGTCCACCCGTGCGAAGCCGGGGCGGGCGGCTAATTAGAGATAAATTGAAAAACTGGTGGCAGGACATTAATAGAAGAAGAAAAAATTCTAAAACGACAGGATCGTTAAAAAACTTTATCCATTAGAAATACACTCTCAGTCTATGTATAATGATTCGACATAAATTCTAGTAGGAGAGCTGGTTTTTGGGTAGTTATTTGAGGCAAGCTGAAAACTTGTCACATACCTCTTGTATTATACACCAACACGGAACTGCAGACCTGGCTGGTGAGTAGCGGTTCTAAGGCCCTTATTTTTTTATGTTTTAAAATAGAAAAAATATTTTTGAGGCAGTTTGAAATTTTATATCTTGAAGTTTAATGTTTAAAGAATAAAAAAAATATAAGCAACACGATTAACATTGCTAGACGCATGCAAAAAAATATATATATAAATGTATTTTAGGCAAAAAAATAAGATTCTCGCAAGGAAAATGCCTTTGCCTCAAATATTTATTTGGAAAAATAAAGAAAAAATATTTAAAAAAGTTAGGTGTTAAATAAGCCCCGCTACTCACCGGCCAGGTCTGCAGTTTCGTGTTTGGGTATAGTAGGAGAAGTATGTGACAAGTTTTCAGCTTGCTTCAAAAACCTAACCAAAAATTGGTGCCAGCTCTTGAACTATTCGTAGCTATTTGCGCCAACATTCATTTCTTCCATTTACCGAGTAAGTATTTCAACAATTTGGCATTACCTGTATCGATAAGTGCCGTCTCCATTGTTAACATTCTCGTAGCGGTAAGGCGTGGCATCGAAGCCTCGAGACCCGTAGCCTGAAGGTACCAGATGATCAAGACGGGCAGCAGTGACGCATCCCACAATCGCAAACGCGAATAACTGAAATAATAACAAATTGTATGTTAGAAACAGAATGTATATGATAAAATAATTTAATTACCTATTTAGTATTTCATCATCTTCCTGCCCTGCTCCCATTATTTGGGGTCGGCGCAATATGTCATCCTCTTCCATTGTTGCCTATTAGACGTCTCTTCCATACTCACACCTTTCTTAGACATTTCATCTTTCACACAGTCCATCCATCTTTTATTTGGCCGTCCTCTTCCAACATATGCCTCCATCTTCATATTCAGCATTCTTTTCGTCACATGCTTGTTATCCCTACGCATAATATAACGCATATACGCATACAATACCTACTTAGAGTACTAAGTATTTGTCAATGCGAAAACAAGCTGTAGGACTGATCTGATTTCCAACATCAGCTTTATTAACTATAATAATATTACAGATTGACTTTGAAGCTTTTAACCAATACGACGACAGTAGACAGATAGTACGACAAGGTTCTTGTAAGTTACACTAATGAGCGTAGAGATGGAAAATACTTAGAAACACATTAATGAGATATAAGTTATAAAGTAAAACAGGTATAGTCTGATTCATTTCCTATTGTTATTATTCTGAACAAAAGAGCATTTTTATTTGCCTATCTTAACAAAATACCTTTACAAAATCTGAAATAAATCAATAGTTTAATAATCGAAATACTTTTATTTTCCTTGGTTTTTTGAAGAAAAAATAACCTGCTTACTTTCAAATCGGACACACACATGTGAATCCACGTGAACAGTTTATATTTTTAATTTAAGAGAAATAAGCATATTATACTACACTATACGAGTGGCGTAGGGGTTACTTTGTGATAACGAATACATGTTTACATTCTTTGAGTCTGCAAACGTAAGTTATACAAAGACTGCGCATTATAAGTATTTTAATTTTAAAATGCACGTTATGAAAACTTGCTTCCCTCATTTGGATCTAAAAATAAAGAAACGGTATTGATAATTAAATAGGTTTAATTTTTAATTTCGGTAAATTTGTCATTTTTAGGCTACATCCAGACTTATCAACCAATAATTATTACCAATACTATAGTAGACACGATTTTTTAAATACATCTTCCGCACTCCCATACACGTCAGAATAACTATGGTGTTTCGAACGAATAGTTGAACTGTGAGTGGGAATTGTACTCAAAACCCTAGGTCTCAGAAAAACGTTTTATAAAAACTTCACTGAATGCTTAGTAGCCTCCGGTAAGGATTTTTAATTTTTCAATTTATTACAAAATAATATGTTCTAAACGAACTTTTCATTTCTTTTAGAAATAAACCTACCATACTAGTCCAAAATCGTCAGTGGCACTTACACAAGAAAGTAACAAGTCCAAGTCCTGGAAAAATGTGTCATCTTGGGACCCGCAACCCAATTTAATAGTATATAAAGAAATTAAGAAACGAATTATTATACCTACATTTTCAATCATGGCCTGAGAAAAAAAGTAATATTTATTCGTTCCAATATTTATTCGGGCAATGGCCCGTATTAATCAATGTATCCCACGATCAATGTTTAGCAATAAACGTTTAACCAACTAAAGTACTAGATACAAGCATAATCTTGTATAAATAACTATAGAATACGAATAGAGGATACAATCCTACAAACTTTCGCGTTTATAATACATATATATAAACGCGAAAGTTTCTAAGTATGGATGGATAGATTGGAGGTTTGTTACTATATCACGCCAAAACTACTGAACGGAATTGGCTAAAATATTGCACCGGGATTGGTTATATGCTGTATAAAGGCTACAAAACATCACGCTCCGACCCACTGGAGCAGAGTAACGCGGGTAAACTCGCGGAGCCCAGCTAGTTTACAATAATCTATCTATTTAACAAAAAAACACCATGAAATCGATTTTTCCGAGGTTAGTGCCAATACTTTTATTCATGAAAATTTAAATTATCCGAACATAGTAGGCATAATTAAGGCATCATACTAACATGAATTGCATACATTTAGGACATATCAATGTATAAAGTATATCTGACTTTGTTGACCAATGTTTTAAAGAAAATAGGGCATAGCAACTATAGTAATATTATACAACAAACAGGTATTTTCATAAGCTATAAAGTGAGCTGTAAAGTTATAAATTGCCACTTACCTTCGGATATAGTCGTCATTTTCAGTCGTAACTACTTATAATAAACTCATGAATTTGCACGTGTCAACTTCTTTATTCTAGCTAAATATAGTTTACCTCGAAATAATTAAATGTGTTTATCAAATGTCAAAATCTATACCTATTTTTGGGGCACACACGTACAATATATTTGACTAATTTTAATCAAATGTGTTCGGTTTAACAGTCCATTCTTTTCGAATACAACAACAAGCCGCACTATAAACTGAGCAACTCCTGTGGGCTTTTCGAGATCGGCTTAGGGCGGTCGCTGGCGGGCGGATTGAGGAATTATAACTTTCAGGTTTTAAGGAGAATTTTGTCCAAATGTTGCTCTACTTTTACAGATTGTTAGCTAATAATATTGTTGTACAAAACATAAGTATAGTTTTTCACAAATTGCATGATACTTTGGCCAACTACGCAACTACACACATGCTCTCCGAATATGGGAGAAAAACAATAAAGATACTAATTAGTTACTCAGTATTTTTTATGTCATTTTCGGTTTATTACTTTATAGTATTATTAGTACTTGACAGACTTCACCAATTTTACATTTTGATGGATATATTATTAGGTATGTTTTTTGTTCCTTCTACATAGCTAAGATAAGCTTATAAAAAGCTTATTTCGGCACTCTTTAAGATCAAGCGATATGCTATTTAAGGTCATGTAAAACAATAGGCTGTGTCGCTGTCTTACCAGTTTCATGATGTCGGAGATGTTCGTGTCGATACAAACAACGTCTGAGACAGAATACAGATCGCAGGGATGTGCACGTTTTATATGTAGCATTATTGCCCTTTTCACAGGTTGCCTCACCTTGTCCGTATTGTTGTTAAGGCGGCGCAAATTACGGGAGGTCAGCTATTTATGATAGATGATCGGCAGACAATAAAATGGTGTGTGGTATTTTGTAGGGCGTGGAAGGATAAATAGCTCTTTACATGAGTGCCTAATAGATAACCGCTATTTTGGAGAGCCTTGTTAATTGCAGTCTGCAGCATCTTTAGTAAGCGGAAAGATGTAAACACCAGAGTTAACTTGACTTCAGTAACTTTGTTTATGATCCATAAATCTGTCCTGCCATGCCCTCGAAGACCCGAAGTCCGAGAGGCCCGCGAACTGTAAAGTAGATCGGCAGTTGTACAAAACTCCCTTAAAAAAACTAAAAGCCATAATCCTTCAATCTCGTCCGAGTCCCACAGGGGACGTCCTCTTGCACAGGTTGCTTAGTTTACCTATAGTTTGTATCTCGGCTGGAGCTCTGCTCGCCTTTATGCCTGGTGATGTAGCAAAAGCCTCGGGGCTAATTACATATGTGCGTACGAAAAAATGGCGCGACTTCTGTGGGGAAACTGTGCGGACATTGACTTCTCAAAATTTATTTAAAAAAAAGGATTCCTCTGAGTTTCTAGCCAGTTCTTCTCAGTGTTGGCACGTCCAGAACTGGTGGTAGTAAAATAATGGGACGCATCATAAGAACATGATTTAAAATATTTTAAATGTGTCTATATGAATAAAGAATTTTTGACTTTGACTTGACTTCACCTAACAGGCCACGTTTAGGTATGCCGCTAACGCTTAGTTATCATAAATATAAGTAATTTATTACTAAATCACTTATTTGTATTTATAGACATCCCTATCATATTCGCGGAGGTCACATACATATAAATAAACTCCAGACCCATAGGGCGCAATCTAAACATAGAACTTAAATGTTGTCTGTCAATGTTTCAAACTATCGTCGCTGTTTCCGCTCTGTTTGACGTTGTATCAGATATTAGCGCCTTGTGTTTAGAAAGCGATGATGTGACATTATTGTTAGAATTCATCAATGTAAAGGGAATATTCATTTTAGCAATATTATAAGGTTTTACTAAAAAAATATTAAAATTGGTATACATTCCGTATAACAAGAAATCATCATCATCAGCCTGCATAAGCTCCAATGCTAGACGTCGATCTTGAAACGGGTGTTACCATAAGCCTGCTTATCAACTGTCGTATTCAATATCATATTAGCCTATAAACGTCCACTGCTGAACATAGGTCTCTCTCATCGATTTTCAGTGGAAACTATTACTAGCTAACTACTAGCTTACTTCCTGCGACCTTTGTTAGGCTAAGCCCGTTTGGCGTCCAGCGTATTGCAAATGGCGATGTACTGACATCTAGTGCGTTCTAACAGACGGGATTAGGTAGGATTGTAAATGTATACAAAGCAGAAATAAAAATTATACATAGATAAAAATATCTCCTTCTGAAATATATATATATATATTCAGATAGAGGTACAGATTCTTTAGTGTGGATGAACTATCGCTAATGCTTTTAAATTGTAATATGAACATAAAATTTAGCGCATAAATAGATATTGAGATGGTCCGCCACGCCTCCAATTTTACAATACGACTGAGTTAAATAGATGCATATTAATATATCAAATACAATAATAATATTGAGTTAATAGAGTTTAAGCAAACAGTTATTTTACTAATGCCTACTGTAAATAAATATATGTACAATTAAAGGTTTTTTGCATCTTTATTATGTACGGAAAATGTATTAAAGATATTGATGGCTCAAACGAAAAACAGGCATAGAAAAATAAAAATTATGGTAACTAACGACAGGCTAATAGAATTAAGTTTCTGATGAAAATTTATTTTGTTAGCCTGAATTTAATTAGTAGCTCTGGATATCGACTATACAGCTGATTTCACGCTTTAGAGAAACAAGCCATAATTTTTTTTTTAAGACGACTTCCGCACTAATGAAATTTATCTCCGTGTCGCTTGGGACTTTACAAACATTTAATTCACGGACAAAACTAGACTGAGAACAACTATCTGTGGTTCACACAAACAATGGGCGTGAAGACTAAAGAAATGTATTTAGTCCGTCAGTTAGATTACTAAAAAATATTGGACACGTATTTTTTTATTTATCAAATCAATAAACACGAAATTTCAACGCGCTGTATCTTCGTCATTTTTGTATAATTTTTGGTAATCTAACTGACGGACTAAATAGTTTTTTTTTTGTCTTCATGCATATTGTCCCGGCTGAGAAGTTAAACCAGAACACCAGCTCTCAAAAGTAACTACCATTACCACTGACAATTTGTCTATATTGTAATCAAAGCAATGTTAATTTTACTATAATATTGCATCAAAATAGTACGAACATTACTAGATATTCGACAATTATTGTACTAAAAGTAGATCAAGCGGCAACTCCGGGAGAGTTGCCGCCCACCGTAAGGATATCCATTGAAATTATTATTCACAGTACAGTTTACCTTTATTTTCAAATTACAAGAAAATATATCACAATATTCTCTTATATACGTCGTAAAGAAGCATTGATCATCCCACGCAGGTTTAACATCCTTCATAACATTGAGCTTCTTTTAAGTAGTGGGTAGTAAGTAGCTATTAATACCTAGTTGTGCTTTCATAAAGGCAAGAATTTAATAAGCGGAGTTCCCCTTCAAAAGAGAGTTTCAAACAATAATCTTATTAGCAATGTAATTATTTATGTTTATTTTGCCTTTTTCAATGTTGCAACAAAAAAACGGACTTAATGTAACTCACTATTACTTGAATACCTCAGGCATTATTTTAATAAACTATAGAAACTATTAAACTGCAATTACAGTTAAAACCTATGTGTGCCAACTTACTAAGATTTTTTTCCTGGGGTTCTGTTAAAACTCTAGCTGGTAATTCTTTCATCAACGGATATAAATAAAATAAAGAAGAAGAATATGTTAACAAAATGGCTTATGTAAAATTAATAGTGAGATATATCCTCATTGGAATGTTTAAATAGGTTGTCTTTTTAATGGTAAGTAAGTTACCCGTAAAGTATTACCAGCTAGAGTTTTAACAGAACCCCAGGAAAAAAATCTTAGTAAGTTGGCACACATAGGTTTTAACTGTAATTGCAGTTTAATAGTATACTGATACAACCTATATACTGATACTATAGATCCGGGATAAAAAATCCAACAACATTAGCTTGTTAATAACAACACCATTACAACTTTAAATAAATTATATATTTATGTTTGATTAAATTTAATATACCTACATAATCTATCGGTTCTTTATTATAGCGGTCAGATTCGATCTCATAAACGTATCTAGACGTTAATTATGATTTATAACGGACGCTAGTCCATTAAGTTCAAAACTGTGACAACTATTGCAAAGTTTTTTGTTGTTTTCAGAAATCCCGGGAGTAGTCGTTGAAAGTTTAATTACTTTGCCGCTTTTGAGCTATACCGGACGATGAAGAGAGTTCCTTAATAAGTAAACCTAGGCAATGCACTAAATGAGGACTCGAAGAAATTACGAACACAAAAGATCAATGGTATAACAAGAATCCTAGCTCAATAGTGAAACTCACAATGAGATCATTTACCTTTAGCGGAACGTGAGCATCTGTCCAACTCATATCGAGAACTGAATTCAAAACGCAATATTAATGCGAGCTTCATGCCAACGATTTTGATCTTGTATAATGCAACATTTGTTGAGTATACCGAGAGGTAACAAAATATACTGCAATGAATTTGGACGATTTGTGATTAGGTACATAATTTAATAAAGTTTTGGCGAACCTCACATGTGTGCAAACGGACAAAATTAATATATATTTTCATCAAAACTAGCAACTCGCTTTCGCTCGCGTATTTCCGTAGGTACTTCATTATTAAATATAATGTAAAGCCCTCCTCAATAAACGGGCTATTTAACACTCAAAGGATTTTCAAATCGGACCAGTAGTTACTTAGATTACCGCGTTCAAGCAAACAAACTCTTCAGGTTTATATTAGCACTAGCTTTCCGCGCGCGGTTTCACCCGCGTAACTCCCGTTCCCGTAGAAACTTTATAATAAAATATAGCTTATGACCTTCCTCGATAAATGGGCTATCTAAGATTGAAATAATTTTTCAAATCGGACCAGTAGTTGCTGAGATTAGCGCGTTCAAGCAAACAAACTCTTCAGCTTTATCTATTATGGCAAATAACTCATTATTAAGTACCAATTCTTTGCGTTTTTATATGTGATAATTTCTCAACGAAATGTCCGATTGGTATAAAAAAAAAGGATTTTACTTCTACATAAATACCCTTGATATCATAATGCTTAATTCGGATAAGGATTAATATTACACTTAACGTACTTTCTTTCCTCAGACGATTTAATATTTTTTTATGAACATAAAAGCGGTTATTGTGACTAAACTATGATAGTTAGATATATGCTCTTGCGGATTTTTTTGTAGATCGTAATAAGACCTACAAACCCGTAGTAAGTATATCATTTTGTTCTATTGTCAATAGTTTTTGCAGCGCACGCATAAATAGGTTTTCGCTTTTACACCTTGGGTTTCAAAATCGCAATTTCAAAATGCAATTTTCTTACGGATCCCTAATTTTTTTGAAAATAAAATCTAACCTTCTTCTATAAATGGACTATCCAACTCTGAAATTTTTGAAATCAGACAAGTAGTTCCTGAGATTAGCGCGTTCAAACAAACAAACTCTGCAGCTTTATAATATTAGTATAGATAGATTAATATTATTTAAACTATTACCACTATACACTCAAATAATTATAACCATATCACAGATAAATAAGTACCAAGTTCGTATTAAAATTAAAGTAATGGAAATTACCAGTGTAGAGGTACGGCTAGTGCGTGTTCCTCCACAGACAATGAAGATTTTCTTTGCCAGTCGAGGTGGTGTGCCCGGCGGCCGACGGCCATTTGTTGCTGTTTATCTTCGTAGCGTAGTGGTATTTTGCTCGCTTTAAATCTCGGAGGTCGTGGGTTCGATCCCCACGCCGGACAGGAAATCTTTGTGTAAATTCTAAGATTTCTTTCCGGGTCTGGTTAGTTGACTACCCTCCGTGCCTCGGAAAGCACGTTAAGCCGTTGGTCCCTATTGTTATAACATAATCTATAACAAGCGTATAACAGGGAACGGGCAGCAGTGTTTCCCTGTGTATTACAACATAATACTGCGGTCACCAATCCGCCTGCCAAGCGTGGTGACCATGGCAAAACCCTCCCTCGGGAGGAGGCCCCTCTTCAGCAGTGGACGTTGTACGGGCTGATGATGATGATGTTCGAATTGGCTTGCGAACTTGTATTGCGCAATACAGGTTAGTTGGGATGCTAGGTGTTAGATGGCGCTGCTCGTCTTCTTGTAATTTGTCCGGCTATTGTGGAATATGTCGCTACACCACATAAAACGTTGTAATTATTATACAAATATTTACAACTTCATTTTCTTTAATCGGAACAAATGCTATTTTCCAATATATTTGCAGCTCATTCTGCTACATTGTAAACTTGCGCATGATTGTTTACGTGTCTTTATCCTTACCGTACATAGTGGAATGTATCTTGTATTATCTATTCAACGGTATTTTGGTAACGGATTCAAACATACATTTTGCCGCCTTTGTGTGTCAGGAGGATACTTCGTAAATAGTTTATGAGATTTTATAAGAAACACCATATATTATACACTGTTCTATAAATATATTCCTACAGTATTAATTTCAATAGACTTCAACCTCAAAAGCATTCACGTGTTACTTTGACTTCCAACTTTAACCACAAGACGCTAAAATCTCGTGACGAGATGTGCTCCAATAACTGAATCTGTTCTTAATCTTCGTAAAGAGGTCCTCGCTCCCATCATATTCCAGTATCACCATCCTGCTTTCTAATTTACCCTAGATGTCACAGTAGTAATTATGATTAATTTTTTGACCACGTTTGTCAAAATGATGTAAACACATTTCAATAACTAAATCATTAGTAGCATTGAAACCTCCTAAGAGCTTTTCCTCAATTTTATCGGAGACCATAAAAACTACCAATACCTACGAGAAATCAAAAATTATATTTAGGAACCTAGAGTACATATTAATTTTAGCAATCAGTTTAATATTAGGTAGTAATAAGAAAATATTTAAATTAATTACCTATTTTCTTTTAGTGTAGTAGGTAACTTAGAAATATTGTAGCCTAAAACGATTTTTTCATAGATAAATAATCATAACATAATGGTCTTTTAATAATATTTTTAAGATGTTTAGGGTTTTCTGAGACTAAAAATGTTACATTTAAGCTATCAGATGACATAAAAAACAATATTGTGGTAAAAATGTTGTTTAGAAGATATTGGCAGCATACGGCATTCCAATGAATATATTACTAAAGAACGAGTAGAATACGACACAAATATGATGAAGAGAAAAATAATGCGCATTTTTTTTAGTATTCGATGACAGTATCTTCTGAGGTACATTATCTTCTACTGCTTCACTTAAGGCCAAGTCCCCGGTACTTTACACAACACATTTTTTATCGGTCACTGGTTCCAACTAAAAAAAGGTTTCACAGAAATATGTCAATAATGCGAAAGCTCTCTCTCTCATCTCTTTCACTGCAATAAAGTATCAGTAACTAGGTATACACAGTATCAAAGTATAAAATATTTTCCTATGCGCCGAGAGAAAATAGTGAAATTCTAAAGGAACATAATAGGATACATCCGTATCGACTGCCATCGAGATAGAAGCATGACAGCTATTGTTCAAATCATTCTGGCGACATATTGATGGAGTATTCTTCGAGTATAATTTGAATAAATAATATGAATATGAATGGTATAGGTGTTTGTGTCTGTGTTTTAACGTTTATTCAAGTATTGTTCGAAAAAAATATAGAATAGATTTTTTGTTTTTCTCATAAGCGCACTAAGTGTCTTATTTTTACATAGCACCGTCACTTTTTAACTTTTTTGAATTTAATAAAAATATAAACGCATATTTACCTAAAATACTGGTTAAATAGCAATGTTATACAATGTTCTCTTTGGATACAACAATAAAGCTACTTCATACTCCTTCACCGACTGAAACCCTTTAAAGTTTGTTCCAATACTGGCTGCCGATATTATTTGCAAACCATAATACCGTAAGTTTGTATCTGCGTACAATAAAACAGATTCGCATCTAAAGCTACTAGCGCTGGTATTGCAGGTACATCTTTGTTTGCGATAACTACGCCCGGCACTTTGCCAAAACTATACAACTAGGCGATAAAATAAAATCTTAACAGATTATCGTATGTGGAAGTTTTCGTTGTCTGACGCACGAGCAGTGTGTTCGGTTATTATTAATGTTATATGGTTTTTGTGGACACACAGGCGCTTTTAACCAGTTGCCTCCAGTAGATACTGAACGACGTATATACCAATTTAGAGTAATCGTCCTTTGTATGATTGGCCTTTTGCGATTCGATTTAAGACCGCATACAAGCTTTACTTTAACGTTTCTGGTACCTACTTCTATTCCGATAGGCCGGCAGTTGCACAAAACTCTCCTAAAAAACTAAAAGTCATAATCCATCAACCTCATCGCTAGCAACCGCCCTGAGCCGGAATCTATACAGGACCCACAGGGCAGTTTAAGTTGCATAGTTTGTAGTTTTAAAAAAAATATGGCATCGTCAATATTTCCAAATAAAATATATGGCGTAATAGTGCCTAGCATTATTTTACAAAATCCGGTGTGTTGATTTACTCTGGTAAAGCGAAGAATAGTGTACTCCCGGCGGATTTCTGGCACGACAGCTTGTCTAAAAGCTATAAGATCAGTATTTGAGTGTAGCTTCACGCCAATTGTATAAGTGCGAGAAAGTGGGCAATAAAAATAAGCAATGAGTTTTTAATTCAATCTGAATTCCTTACTAATGTAATGGGGACGACACAATAATTAGTAGGTAACTTGTTGTGTTTTTTGAGAAAAAATGGAAGCGCCTTGTAAAATATTAACAGCAAGAAAAATGAATATTATTTCATTACAGTGACATCACTACCTATACGTACAATGTGACGTAGGTACAAATATGACTTATTAATTTTCATTTACCGCATCGCATTTACAGTCCTACAACTTTTTTAAACGAATTATCACTTTCCCATGTTCCCGAAAATAATTTCCTTAGAAGTTTCCCTCGTGACCCCACATGCGGGACACTAGACTGTTAACGTGTTAAAAGTTCGACAATATTTTCAATCAAAACAATAAAATAAAATATTTTTCAAGACGTATCAAAATAAAATGTGGTTAAGACATAGATACTCCATCATAATGACATTTACATTGAAAGCTTCCAATGCAAGAGTTAACATTTCTCACGGCACCTACGTAATATTGTATCCTGAACCTCGTAGATGAGAAGCATAATAAGTGGGAGGTATTAAGATGATTAATCTATAAAACGAATTAGCATTTGCGTTGCTTAAAGTATAAATACCAGTATGACCCCGGTATAAATCTAGTATAAGTAAAGCGGAGACCTAATTATTTACATGGAAATGCATTTATTTATATCTTACTAGCAGTTCATATTCGACGTCACTCGTATTGATATTTTCCGTGAATTTTCTTATTTTATTTTTCATACAAAACTTGTCTCTTAAATTACGAATACAATAAAAAAATATTGACCATATTGGTAAAATCAAAATAGATTTTTTTGATGAGATAAGGTTAGCATTTGATGTACAACTTGTTTTTTTTTTCCGGGGGAAATTCATTGACGCCTTCCCCCCGCCGCTGCAGCGTATTCGCGCGCTGGCGGTGGGATATGTGGGACTCGCCCTCTCCATAGCGTGGTATGCTTAACTCATACCACGAGGAGAGGACCCTACACCACTCAAACCTCCCGGACACTCCTTAGATCCGCCGTTGGCGGGGGCCAGGTACGCATGAGCCATTCGTCCCAATTTGATCTACACCCTGCCTGATGTTAAGCATCGGCATAGCCTAGGATGGAGCACGCTTACCTAGAAGGAACCGGTTTACTTTTGATTTGAAGAGACCCATATTGTACTTATCGGGAAATATATTATTCGCAGTACGTACTAAAAACGAATATCGACCATGTACTGATGACGCCTCTCCGGGTGTCGCGTTGTCCGATAGAAGAAAGGGGAAGGCAGAACTAGGTTGTCCAGTTCCTCAGCACACTCTCCGAAATGTATCCGATAAAAAACCGACAAACTGGCAACCCTTCGTCGTTGCTCAAGGCTTTGCAGCTGAGACTCGGCTAGAGCTACGCCTATTAACTTTTTGGCGCGCCTCTCCATCGACTCCAGTGCCTCCAGGTGACACTTGGCGGAACCACCCCAAATATGAGATCAGTACTCCATACATGCTCTAACTTGGGTTTTGTATAAAGTGACCAGCTGATTTGGTGTGAAGTTCTTTCTCACCTTCGAGAGGATGCCAACTGACGAAGAGACTGCATATTATATTTATTTAGAATGGGACTACAATTTAAAATACTCCATCCACTTAGGCCTTCGTTTTTCGTCATACTTCTTGATCATTATAAGTTTATCTAGCTGCGACGTAAAATATTTATATTAAGTAATATGAAAAACAATTGAATTATCAGCTATAGTTCGTATTAAAAGAGTGGGATAAATACACTTACATTAGAAAATGAAGGTAAGTCTTTTCTTTCGTTTATTAATTTCATTGATTTTGGTAAGATATTGATTAAACTTTGGAAAAGAACTGAACTGGAAAATGATTGAACTAAAATCGAAATTAACGGTTAATTATCCAAACAAAACTCAATTAAAATACATTTTATTTGTAAACTGATAAACTTAAAGTCATGTTTTTGATAGGGCAACAATATAAACTGTCTCTAAAGCATAAAGTGTCCAGAAGTAAAATACAAATTCAACTAAAAGTATCTTATTTAAATTAAAACTAACTTGTAAAATATTGTCTATTATACTAAATTTATACCAAACAAAATTATCGATATGCATCAAAATATTACTTTTGACACTATATTTTTTTGGCTATTATTTTCAATAGATACAGATAAAGACATTATCTCCATAAAGTTTCTGAGTATTTCATGTACCTGAGCATCCGTTTATTGATACGCTGTCGCTATTATAGTGGTTTACTTCGACCGCAAAGCCAGGCTATAAATTATAATCACAAGTTCTAATTTCATAAGGTTAAAGACATTATTATATCAATATAAAGTCAAGGTTCTTTTACGAACAGTTTCCTTTCGTTTGGTTTATAAAATTGAGCAGATTGCAGCTTCAACTCAAAATTTGGCTTCGCAGTTATGCTGTCAAAATAAATTGCAGTATTTATTTATGCTGTTTAATAGTAAACAACATTGTTGTACTTGTTAGTTTGTTCTACGTTTTGTATGTAATCTTATGTTTAAGTTCAACGGTGGTAGGAATATTAATATATTTTTATGACTCATGATTTGCTTTTTAGATTTAATTTTCTTCATCCATCCATACAAACTTTGATCCCCATTTCATCGCCTTGAGGAAACTTCGAAATTCGTTTAGTTTCTGGCTGCTGTTTTTTAACAAATTCATCACCATTTAATAAAATTAATGTTTGAGAATGTTGAGTCCAAATTCGGACAACACTATGTACATGTACTAGAATATAATAATTAGGCACATTCCCCGCCATCGTCATTCCACCGAAATGCACTTTTTCAGATATGTTGAAATGATGAAATTGGCACAGAAAGACAATGTAGAAAATGTATGGAAAATACATTTAATTACACAAAAACTGCCCTGTGTTCTTTTTAAATTGGAAATAGATTTTAGCTCAAACTCAGAAGGTTCATCCGCACTCAGCAAAATTGTTGTGCCTGAAAATATCTACTACTAGGGAATATTTACGGACAGAGTACAATCTACCGCTTATTTCATCGGATATAAGAACAGAGATCTACGTACTCTACATTATGCGCAGTTCAATGGTGCTACAACTTCAATAGCCCATTTACGTTCATTGCTCAACAGGGGCCTCCTCTTTACAGACCTTGGCAAACCAGGGTCATTGAGATTTATTACAATAATCGTCGTCCTTGGCAGGCGAACTTGTGTCCCCAGTCAGCCCCTTAGCCGCCTCTTATTACACCCATGAGAAGACATACAGTAGTATAATCTAAGCTGAAATATATTTACCAAACTGCAAAAGGTGCTACAATTCTATGTAAAATCCATTCAAACCAGGACCAATTCCGTTGCACTTCACAGGTATATAAGTAAATGGTCCATGACTAGAGGCCAGATTGTCTTGTTACACCCATGTATGAGTGTAAATTTAATCGGGGAATTGTAGTAAGTTTACGCTCGGTGTGTACTGCTGTTTCTTATCACATCTGAAGTACGCCTATACTTGACTTATCGAGTGAATTACATAGGAAAATACATGTACTGCGTTTGTTTTTACGCAGTAGGTATCTCCAACAAAATGCGCAGTGCCGACACGCTGTCCCGTAGGAGCGAGCGCCGACCTTCGGCCCACTGCGGCCGCGCATTACTACCCGACCCAAATTGATTTCAATGATGCGTCGATTCGCAATATGCCAGATAAGACTTTTCTCGAACAAAATAACGACGATTACCTTTAATGAGTAAAAAAAATAACTTGCGGCAGCAAAAAACTAATTCAGATTTTTCGCTTAGATGGGTGGATGGATAAGGTCGTATTCCTTAGATTATAGATCAGTCCTAGACTGAGCTGGCTTGGGCTATATTACGAAGGTTTGCAGACACACATAGGTACGTAATATGCATTAGACTTAGCAAACTTTAAGGTAGATTTATAGTCATTCTCAAAGCTTTAAAGTGCCCCAAATGGTTTTTCAATAGACATCTGAAAATTACCGAAAAATAAAATACGGAACAATTAAAATCCGCGACGCAAACTCTTTTATTTACAAAATGCTCGAAAGTTCTGTTATTGACATTACAATTAATTAAAGCGCGCCAGATCCAATGAACTGACCATAGAGATAACTGAATACTTTTTTTATAAACGATGACTACAAGCGATACTCCCAAACAAAACCCGTGTTCTGCTAAATAAATTGAATTAATACCAACAATACATGTAACTCAGATTTCTTTCCAGTGATAAAATATTCACTAAGAAAATTAGCTAAGCAATGAGTAACCAATTAATTACTAAACCAACAAATTAACGATTATAAACTCGTCGGATACTATTAGAATAATTTACACTATGCAAAAACATGTAGGTACGTTACATTTGTAAAACAAACACACTGACATACTATTGATTACTAGAATCATTACCATAGTATTTACTTACTAGGGATTTTTATAATTTACTAGCTGCTGCCCGCGACTTCATCCGCTTAGTATAAGGATTTTATACCTACGCTAAGTCAAAGTCAGTCACGAATTTCGATACTTGTTTTATATTACAAATTTAACCGTAGTTATTCTCCTTCGTAGACTAAAAAAATTATATAATAGTTACAAGAACACTGTTCCTTGCATTTATATATTCTTTTCAAGCATGTAAATCTGTATGCTAGGTGCTTACCGCTGGCTATAATGTTATTATTTACAATACACGTGCCGCTTGCATGCTTAGTGTAATTAAATTTTCAAGTAAAAAGTATTTCTTCGCCAATTAAAATTGAAATGACCTGAAGTTGGTACTGGTAATTGGGTTTTTTCAATAAAATTATCATTATACTGATACCTTGGTTTATATGACCTAATGAACTAATGGTATTGAGGTCTAAATGAACAAATATTGAGCATGACCGAAATATTTAACGAAACTAAAACGCGATGTCGCCAAGCTGTACAACGCCATCTATTGACAGCTTTGGTAGACCAGTACGTTACCCACTATTGATTTAGAACTGGCTTAAATGCAATTCTTTGATCTTTTTTGTTTTCCGGGAGGGAAAACATACTACTACTGCGGGGGGAGGCGTAGAGCTAAGCAATCCCCGTAGCTCCAGCGCCGTATGTAGCCCCCTCCAACGACGCGCAGTAGGCACACTAGCCGCGCCTCGGAAGGTGGGCCTATCCACTAAAATCCCCCGGATGTTCCTCCGACTCCGTGTGAGGATACCAAGTATGACGAATTACGTTTGGTAGGTACCTTCCGAAAGCACCTGCCGTTACAACTGTGATCTTCTAGGTTTTCTATATCACCCTAATGTTGACTTATAGAAAATTTTAAAGTTCAAGTTTCAATAAATATTTTAATTTAGTACGAGTTAAGTTTAAAAAGGTTCTACTGCCATCAGAATTTAATCAGAATTAAACTTTAAATCAAAGGACTTGTCAACGAGTTATCAATTTTGTGATGATATTAACAATAGGTACGTCTCACATACGCTTCAGTGGAAACTAAAGGTGCTGTTAATTAAAGTTAGTCGTTTAATAATACTCGTTTTAAATAATTAAGCCCAATCATTAAACATACTACACTAAAATGTAAATGAAATTATAATTAACAAATAAATTGAAGAATGTTACGTACAATCGTGGAAAAATTAGTATTACGCGCTGATATTAAATATAATCCTTACTAATCTGCTTATATAATCCTAATAAACGTCTGTCTGTCTGTCTGTCTGTTACGCAATCACGCCTTAACTACTGAAGCGATTTAAATGAAATTTGGTACAGATATAGTCTAGAGCCTGAGAAAGAACATAGGCTATATTTTATTATGAATTTCCCACGGGAACGGGAGTTACGCGGGTGAAACCGCGCGCGGGAAGCTAGTAATGAAATAAAAGGCAAATAGTTACACTTTGACATATATTTTTTTATTTGACAAAAAGGTTACAATTTCTATAAAATACAAGCAGCCCGCCCCGGCTTCGCACGGGTGGACTTTTATAGCCTATGTTACTCAGGCAGGTATAATGTAGCATTCTAATGGTAAAAGAATTATAGAAATCATTTTAGTAGTTTTTGAGTTTATTCGAAACAAACATACAAAAATACAAACCTCTCCTAATATCCTCTTTAAATTATTAGTCTATACTAGGTAGGTTCTGTCATCTATATGACAGAACCTACCTACACTAAAACTTTGGATAGACAATGTCTCAAATAGGTTCGATTCGTTACACTTAGGGCTGGTATTCCAAATCAGCTCGTTGATTAGAAGCAGCGTCTTTAGGATTACATTATTATTATACTAAGCATTTAATTGATTAATCAACAGGCTTTATGCTATTTTGTACAGCAGATACAGAATATTTTGTATCTGCTTTAATGTGCCCCTACGCGGATAAATCCAACTGTATAATATGATGTGATGAATATAAACCAGGCATAATATGATGTAATGAATCACATAAAATAAAAACTATATTAATATAATAGCTAATATAACAAACTGTCTTTGAATGCGCTAATCTCGAACTAATTGGCTTCAGATTTCATAATTTAGAGATCTTTACTACCACGTTTTTTTCGGGAGACATCAATTCACGTTTCAAAAACGCGTGTTGTCGGTACTGTTGAAAAAGTCGTCGTCTGCATAGAAAAATTTGCAGCGCGATCTAGTTGTGTGAAACGCTCTTCGATGGCGCGGCGCCTGTAAATATTTTATATACGTGGTGTCCTTAGTGTAATGGCCGTAAGTATGTGTACTACAACCAACAGCTCGAGTTGACACAGATCCCTTTCCTAATATAAATATGTGCTAAAATTGTGTATGATAAATCCAAGAGTGCGACCACATTTGGAGAATGTGCAGCTCGCCAGCCGTGCAATGCGCGCTAGCATTTTATGTTCGGCAGATGTGGACGTACCCTAATATAATCATCATCAGCCCGCACAACGTCCACTGCTGAACTAGGGCCTCCTCCCAAGGGAGGGTTTTTGCCATAGTCACCACGCTTGGCAGGCGGTTGGTGACCGTAGTATGTTGTAACATACAAGGTAACGCTGCTGCCAGTTCCTTGGTATACAATTGTTATTGATGACGATATAAAAATCAGGACCAACGGCTTAAAGTGCTTTCCGGGGCACAGTGGGTAGATCCTCAGTCAACTAGACCCGGAAACAAAATCTTAGAATCTACACAAAGATTTCTTATCCGCCGTGGGGATCGAACCCACGCTCTCCGGGATTCACAGCAAGCCAAATACCGGTACGCTACGGAGGTTGTCACCCTTATATGGAACTGAACAAATAAATTCAACTCGCACTTCATCAGTTCTAACTGGCTTCAGAACCACAGACACGCGTTCTACTCATGTACTAGCAGTATGTTTAGAAGCTCCCTTGTATACATAAACTTACAAACACAACGCAGTACATTAACCAAGTACAATATAAATGAATATTGTAGTGGAATATACTACCAAGCTTTTTGGCAATCCGCCAATAAAACAATCAAGTACGTAACGAATTAAAGTATATAAACATACGCAAAATTTATTGAAACCCATCCAGAAGCGGTTTTTTATGGGCAGTTCTTATTTCATTTGATGTAAATAGTCGTTTGTTCGCTTGTTTGTTTGATCTCTTCTAACTAAACTTTCCACCTGCCGCGGCAAAATAGAAGTAATTTTAATACGTGGAAATAACAATTAAAAGAAAACACTTCTTTCTCTCTTCAATAATACCGTGCATTTGTACATATTTAAATTGGTTACTGCTAATACTTTGCACCACGCCTTTAGCATTACTTTCAAAACGTAAGATTAACATTTAAAAAGAAACTTCATTAATAAATAGGTACTTGACAAAGTGCTCTACTGCCTATAATACTAAATAATGTCGGTTCTACGAATGGGCACCCCTTAAACAGATTTGAAGGGATTTTAATCTGATTTTTTGCATAGATCTATTTATCTATCAAGAATGAATAATTACTACTATTACAGAATTAGGAACCATAAAAAACACGGATTATAAGCGTTAGTAGTAAATTACCACGACTATAAAAATACTGGAGCGATTTCTAAAAGTCTAATACTATTATTACAGCTTCGCTATCCTCGAGTAACATGGGCTATATTTTGTTATTAATAATATAAAATATTAATTTAATTGTTATAGATAAACGTACACAATTCTGGGTCGATTTCAATATTTATTTTACTACTAGGAAGCTACTGTATCCAGAAGTAAAGCAGACATATTATGATGAGTTTCCCATGGAAACGCAAATTATGCGCGTAAAACTACGCAGGTAGGCTATTGGTCTATAAGATTGTAATAGTTTGTAGTGTTAAATACTGAAACATTTAGGTAAGTACCTATTTTCAACAGCTCGTTTACATCCACTGCTGAACACGGACCTCCTCTTTTCAGGCCTCAGCCAGTGTCTTTGCGCGATATTGCCATAACCACCGCGCTTGGCAAGCGAATTGTTGATCGCAGTAAGTTGGGAAGTAACCTTACATCAACCAACAGCTGATAGATGCTGCTGCCCATCCAGCTGTAGGTATGTCCGATAGTTGCCACTTACAAGAAATGGAGTGGTCTATGCTAAACCACACCACCTATTTTAGATACGAATATTTTCTTGCTTCCCTATATCATAGCGTCAGAATCTGAATCAGACAATTTGCTTGTTAAATATGTCTAAGGTATAAACCCCGCCCCGGCTCCGCACAGGTACAATGCTCATGTATTATACATATAAACCTTCCTCTTGAATCCCTCTATCTATAAAAAAAACCGCATCAAAATCCGTTGCGAAGTTTTAAAGATTTAAGCATACATTGGGACATAGGGACATAGGGATATAGGGACAGAGAAAGCGACTTTGTTTTATACTATGTAGTGATAGGCATACAAATATTATAGAGTGAGTGCTTAATTTAATACTAACCATACAAACTTGAAGATATCAACTAGATTGTTTATTAAACTCAAGGTGTTGTCTTTAAACCAGGGACCATTTTGGTTACCCATTGAAGGGGTTTTTGATAGGGTTTTGACAAAGTGTTGTTTTAAAACCAATTTCATATTTGTTACACTTTTTTACGAAAACCCTCATCAATGGATAACCTCTTCCAAACCTTTTCGATTGGATTACCTGTACATTCAAAAACCCATTCGTGGTGGATTATACTTTTTAATGGTAAGACGTTTTGAACGGGTTACCCCTTCAACGACTGTAACAGAGTTACCCATTCGGACTACAAGTATTGTAATTTTATCTCTCGTGGCTTTATTTTAAAATACTAAACTGCATGCATTCGGTAGGTATGCGTCAGGTCTAGGCCCTAGCGACTTATAGTTATTATTGCAGAGATTTTAAAGTTCAATGTATTTTTTTCTTAAATGTTCACCAGGATATTAAGCTATCACCGTCGCGTACTTTTTGCGTAATGCGTGCACAAACATTTATACAGACAGACAAAATGTTCAAAAATTTGTGATTTGGTATCTTCTTCTTCTTAGCGTGTCGATGATAAATTAAATCTTCCCGGCCCAGAACTTAGCTAATTTGACCGCACTATTTGTGGCGTCCATTAAGTCCTGCTGCGAACAGGTGACAGGACAGGCAGGACAGGACACCAAATGAGCCATGGACTGCATTTCTGCATTTGGTATCTATATTGTTATATTTATACACCACGTTTCGGATCCATAGGTCATCACTGGCAACACACACTGGTTGAAGACTTTCGTCTT
Organism: Nycteola revayana; assembly: GCA_947037095.2. NCBI lineage: Eukaryota > Metazoa > Arthropoda > Insecta > Lepidoptera > Nolidae > Nycteola > Nycteola revayana. The sequence continues at coordinate 7,773,674 of OX344839.1, forward strand.
TAGGCATTGAGGAATTTTGGACGAAAAGACACTGCAAAGTTTCCCGAACGCTGCCCATCCGAGTTGGATTCGGCTATTGACCTCCTTCTCGAAGTTGGACCTACCTAATTGGACTATCTGTCCTAGGTATACATACGCGACAACAACTTCACGAACCGTATGCTCAATCATTATAGGGGTAGGCACAACATGGACGATAGACATGATTTTCGTCTTGTCCGTGTTCATTTTAAGACCTACCCGTTGGGAGACTCGGTTGAGGTCTTCGAGCATTGTACTAAGTTCTTCCATCGACTTTGCCATGACCACGATATCATCAGCGAATCGAAGGTGAGTGATGTATTCGCCGTTGATGTTGATGCCTAGTCCTTTCCAATTTAGAAGTTTGATGGTGTCTTCCAAAGTGGTCGTAAACAGTTTCGGAGAAATAACGTCTCCCTGTCTTACGCCTGTTTTTAGTGGAATCGCCTTCGTACTCTGTTCTTGTACTCGGACCGACATTGTGGCGTTTCTATACAAACATTTCAACACTTCGATATACCGATAGTCAATACGGCATCGCTGGAGAGACTCACATACGGCCCATGTTTCGACCGAATCAAAGGCTTTCTCGTAGTCCACAAACGCTAAACAGAGCGGCAAGTTATACTCTTCGGTCTTCTGTATAACTTGCCGCAGCGTATGTATGTGGTCCACGGTACTATAACCTTTTCTGAACCCGGCTTGTTCGGGAGGTTGGAAGTCATCAAACCGTCGTTCGAGGCGATTTTCAATAACCCTGGAGAACAGTTTTATAAGTATGGCTAAAAACTGAGATGGGCCTGTAGTTCCTTAATAAAGTGGTATCACCTTTCTTTAAGAAAGGTGATACCACTTTAAAAAACAACACCACCTCACTCTTGTTCCATGCTTCAGGCGTGGTACCTCCCAGCAAGGTGGAATTGAAGAGCTTCTGAAGGACTTTGAGTACCGGTGATCCACCCGCGTTCAGGAGCTCTGATGTGATTCCGTCCTCACCCGGCGCCTTGTTATTCTTTAGCTGTTTCAGGGCCATGCTTATCTCGTACAGGCTGATGTCCGGGATATCCTCGGAATAGTGTCGGGTCAGTTTGGCTCTTGGGTCTATAGCCGCACTGGTAACAGGCTTGGTGACTGAAGCTTAGAGCTGCCCATAAAACTAATCCACTTCCCTTAACACTTCCGCTCTTGTCGACGCTAGACTTCCATCATCCCTCTTGGAGCCCTGGTTCCGCTCTATCGTATCTTTAATACGGGACGTATTAAAGCTACAGATATCGTGCCGCAAGGATGTTTTTATTCGTCTATTAAGCTGCCCATGTGACTCAGCGTCATCGGGAGACTGCAGTCTTAGCGAGCGTCGTTCAGCCATAATGTTAAGGGTGTATTCGGAGAGCTTCTGGGTTCTGCTGGTACGGCGAGTCTTAAAGAACTGAGACCTGACCGTATGGAAAGTCTCTACCAACGTGTTATTGATCTCATCCACTGATGCGTTCTCATCTAGGCAATCGAAACGATTTGAGAGCTCGAGTTGAAATCTCTCGGGGTTATCGCTCTAGCTCTAGAGTCTACGCTCCGACCTACTCGCGCTCAGATGAGCGCGATTAGGTCGGAGCGTAGACTTCATCAAATGGGACCGCTCACGTTTAACATTCATATTCAATGTGCCTCTTACTTTTAAGTGATCACTACCGGTTTTCACCCTGTGAAACACAGAGACATCATTGAAAATCCGTTTCTTGTCGGTCATGATGAAGTCGATCTCATTTCTCGTGGAACCATTGGGACTCAGCCAGGTCAGATTTCAGGGTCATCGTGTCCTGTCCCTCTCTACGGACTTCAGACAACCACAAAATATCCCACCTGAACCTGCTCAATTCTTCTTCCAGCTCAACAATCTTTTCGTCGGTCCTTAAAGTGCGCACGTTGTGTGTTGCCAGGGCCAGGGTTCGTCTTTGCGATTGGTAGCCACGTGTCTCCAGGGGATTCTTAGCACCCCTAGCCCCGCCGATACCATGACGCTACCGTAGTCAGGCCTAGCGTGGCCGCCGGGAAATAGGGGCCGTGTGTTTTTTAAAATTTCCATGGGGGGAATTTTGCCAATACTTGCTACGCTTGACAGGTGGGTTGGCGAGCGCAGTATTAGGTGTTTTAATCCAAGAATACGCTGCTGATCATCTTCTGAATTTCCCTTGGCCGGGTTTTACGGCGCCCACGGGTGGAGATGGGGGGCAACATTCTTACGCCGGTGCCCGAGGCTAAGTTCATTTTCAATATTCAGACGTTATTAAAACTTAAAAAAGAAAGCACTGTCCTATCAATCCGAATAAGAAACACTTATGAACGATTCTATTACGATTCCAAACTTCCAAGGTCAACCTATTCCTACACTCCAACGTAATTTAAAATGATATGATTTAAAACCCTTTAATTACCCCAACAAACCCTTTCAAAGGGTTATCGTCTTCAATTGGAAATCATACAAGAGCCGGTAACACCTTGTACTAGTTAACTTATTGATAGGGTTACCCTAACGTTAGTGTTATGAAAGGGATACCACTACCAAGAGGTAACATTTTCCGTTGCTGTAGGCGAACAATGTGTAACACTTTCGAAAGAATTAACTTATATTCGGGGTTGTACGGTCCCTGCTTTAAACCAGATGGTCCTTGATTGAAACATTGTAGATAAGCGTCGGATATTGATTAAGCACGTGAGTCATCGCAACAGTCTGTAAGTAGGAAAGCGAGGTTATAGTAATGTTATTCTCATTGAGATTAGACAAATGTTAGCATTGCAACAGTTTTGCGGAAAGAAATATAAACATTTGATTAGCTTTAAAGCTCGGTAATGAACTTTAGATTTCAAGTTCAAATAGGCAATCATGTTAAAAAAAAATATTGATTTATTGGTTGTATTTATACATATCATATTATTGTCAAATTATTTATTATATGAAAACGCAAATGACGTTAATAATCCAAATATATCGATAATTCTGAAAGTATTGTTTCAATTTAAGATAACCTTATTACACTTAGATACAAAATCTAAATAATAATTCAGTACCCACTTAATATACTAGCATTACACTAGATTAGGTACTTAAACGTATAAGTATTTTTAAGAAAGAAAGAACAAACCACTACATCTACCACTAGAGACAATCTTAACTGACTCCATATTGACATCTCAATAGAGGCATGAGGCATCGCATCAATTCATTGCAGTGTGACTATCCTCAAATTATTGACAGTAGTCAATATTTCGGAAAAATTTGTGACTCGTATAAATTACCAAATATTAAATAAATTAAAATTCATTTTTATTTACATTATCAACCACTTATAGGCACTTAATGTAGATCCACCATTTGAGGTCGATCACAGTATGTTTGCATTCCGATCTCGGTCTGGTAAAATGTTATTAAATGAAATACAATGTGTGTATTCATACTAACCGCAACAATCATGTTCCGGTCAAACCCATTCCAGTATTTAAAAATATTTTACCGGACCGCGAACTATCTTGATAAACCTTAGTGTGTATCCTGCCCAAATAGACAACATTAACATTAGAAAATAGAAAGTAATCGCCTTTGTAAAGAGAAAAATAAATAAATATTATCATTAATTGGAGAAATCTTTTATCATAAGTGTAAATTACCTACTTAAATATTTATTGATTTATAATAAAATAAATTGTGTTTTAAATATTTTTTCTTAATGTATTATTTGTGTAATTTATTCGATAATAGAGTAGAATACTAGGTATCCTATACTTTACTAGATGAAAATACTGCCTACATGCAAAGTTTTGTCGTTTTTCTATTTATGGTATATAAGTTGCCTCATCCATAATTCACGTGAAAACTGCTACAAAAACTAAGTCATAAAGTTCTCACACTTCTCACGAGACTCCGAATGGTATTGAACCCTTCCCACGCGAGTTCGATTCGTCTAGCTTAATCGTTACACTTAGAAATAAATCCTCTATGGTTTGATCTAAGCGATAAAAAAAAATCTAAGGTGTTTTCCCTTGATTTTTTTTGATTATCTTGAAATGTTTAAAGTTTATTGACTGTCTTTCAACATATTTCGTATTTAATATGAAGGTATGTGTGTTTTATTTTGAAGTCCCCTGGTATATGATCGTTATAGATGTTATAACAATCGGTTAGTCCCTCAACCAACCAGACCCGGAAAGAAATCTTAGAATTTACACAAAGATCTATTGTCCAGGGTGGGGATCGAATCCACGACCTCCGAGACTTATACCACTTCGCCACGGAGGTTAACCCTCACCCTCACCCTCTTAATATACTTTATCTTAACATTGTCAAGGAAATAAGTCTTCAAATATAATTCTTGAAGATTGTCTTAATAAACCGGTAACTAAAGAAAGGTTGGAGATTAGCTAGGGCAGTACCTTCTTCACCGAACAGACGAGGACTAGGTTGATTCTTTCTTCTGTATCCTGTATCATAATCACATTTTTTTTTTCTAAATCCGACTCATTTTAACTCCAGTGAGCCTTAGCCTTCGGGCGAATGTCGATTAGCAACCTCATTTTTTTAAATATAGTAGATTTTGTTTACAACAGAACCTGGACAAAAAAAAATCCTTGTAATTATGACAAGTACCAGTGTATGTAAAGGCTGAACAAATGAATGATTTTATTATTATTTTCATTACCGCCTTCTCTGTCTGCCTAACTTTGTTTGTACCACAGTAATGAAGTTAAGCTATTTTCTTTGAATATTTCTACAAAACACCTACAAAATTCCTTGGCATTTCGTTAAAAAAATACTTGAATGTTTCCATTGTTGCGGGAGTTGTTTGTACAATTGTTCCTCTCTCATAAACTCTGAGGAAAGGAACATGACAGTTTATTATTACAGCATTCTTACAGGATGTATACCAATGTTTTATATACAAATTATACTACGGCTATATCCACACTTTCTAAATATCGTCTGCTACATACGACAAGTGTAGATGTTTCTTTTTATTTCGATATGACTTGTCAGAAAACAATTTTGAAAAGTCATTCGTCTTCCTTTATTACTTTAATTTTTATTGTGCAAAGGGTACAACAACAACGGTATATGCCTTTCATAATAAACGCGAAAAACCATTTTGAAATCTATACTGATACATAAAGCTGAAGAGTTTGTTTGTTTGCTTGAACGCGCTAAATTCAGGAACTAAGGGTCCGAATTGAAAAAATATTTCAGTGTTAGATATCCCATTTATCGAGTAAAGCCATTAAGGCTTTATTTTATTATGAAGTTTCAACGAGAATGGGTAAAAGCGCGCGGGAAGCTAAAACGAATAATGTAAAAATGTGATAGGTACATTTTATCTGAATATATATATAACCTTCAATCATTTATACTTTAAGAAAACCTATAAATAATATGTTATGTTATTTTTTCTTAAACATAATTTTAGGCTTTTAAACAAGGATTAAAAATATAATAATATGTATTTTAATATCCGGAAAAGAAAATTAGTTAATAAACGATAAAACACATAACTTTTACGGATACCACCAATAGGTACTTTTTGAAGTTTTAGTAGGTACTTGCCTTAATACTAAATTGAAATATTTAAAAATATATTTTGAAACATCCTATGTAATCTTTACTTTATAAAGTCTTAGCTAAATTTTAATTAATGTTGCTACACTTTGTTTCTTGAATGAAACTTGTATGACGTAGAAGTTTTTATAATACTAGAGTAATTCTACATAGTTTTAATTCTGCATAACTAAAATGTTATTTTTTACTAACTCTGACACATAAATAGTACCCACATAACGTGCTTCCAAATTATATATCACGTGTAATTCCTGTCAAATAATAAATTTTATTCTACCATTTTTTTTTCAAGCCCCGTAGCGTAGCGGTATTTGGTCGTGAGTTCAATCCCGACGCCGGACAGGAAATCTTAGTGTGAATTCTAAGATTTCTTTCCGGGTTGGTTGAGGGACTACCCTCAGTGCGTTGGAAAGCACGTTAAGCCGTTGGTCCGGATTGTTATATAATATCATCTATGATATTTGTATATCAACGAACGGGCAGCAGCGTTTCCTTGTTTGGTACAACATAATACTGCGGTCACCAATCCGCCTGCCAAGCGTGGTGACTATGGCCAAAACCCTCACACAGGAGGAGACCCATGTTAAGCATATATATAAGGTCCAATAAATTTTCTTTCCAATATAATATGTTCAATTGTTCAGACATGAAAATACAAATGAAAAATAAAAATATTCTATTCAAAAATAAAATATAATCCTGCATCTAAATCCGTAGTTAAAACAAAACCAAGACTAAATCCATAAAATTGTATTACTTGCTCTTCTGGTTAAGCTTTTAATTTATACTCCGATTAAAATCTGTTAAAGTTCAACAACAATCTGAAGCGCCGATATTTTTTTTTTACTTTTCACGGATTTCTGAATTAAACCACAGACTATGATAAAACTTACTAATTTTGAAGATTATTACCAAAAAGCGATTACCTAAAATTATACGATCTTCTGTTTGAATTTCTAATTGACTTAATGTAATGAAAAACCACCGTTTTCACCGGAGATATGTTTTAGCTCCGAGACCTTTGCTACTTCACAAAGGCGAGCAGGGCTCCAGCCTTATTACCTTGGACTTAGACCTTGGACCTTGGCTCAGGGCTGTCGGTAGTGGGGGATTGAAGAATTCTGACTTTTAGATTTTAGGGGAGTCATGTATAACTAGCGATCGAAAAAGCTCGAGCCTTTTAGCCCTTTTTAAGACTCGCCGCTTTATAGCGATGGCTAGAAGGCTAAAATGTTAAATAACTCTTAAGCCCTCGAGGCTAATTGTATTTATGGCTTTTGCTAGCGGTCGAAAAGGCTCGAGCCTTGTAGCCCTAAATTTAAAGCTTGCGAGTCTTTTTTAAAGGCGGACTTACAAAACAGTTGTTCTAAAAATGCTCACTAACAAAGGGCTTGAGGCTCTTTTTACGCCTAGGCTTTTTTAAAGCCTTTTTAGAAGACTGGCGTCGTAGTTAGAGTTCTAGCTTTAAAAAAAACTCTTAAGCATCTTTTGAGGATCAGGTTAATAGAAACGTAATGAATTATAAATGAAAGTTTTGTTATGTTATTACAGTTTATTATATTTTAAATCTAATTACGACGCCAGTCTTCTAAAAAGGCTTAAAAAAAAGCCTAGGCCTAAAAAAGCCTCAAGCCCTTTTTTAGTGAGCAATTTTAGAACTACTGTTTTGTGAGTCCGCCTTTAAAAAAGACTCGCAAGCTTTAAATTTAGGGCTACAAGGCTCGAGCCTTTTCGACCGCTATGTATAACTGTCGCTATTCTTTAAAATTGGCGAGCCTCTCGTACGATGGCATCGGACGCCTATCACCCCCAAAATTATTCATGTCTTAATTTATAGTAGACGAGATTTTCAATAACACGGATCCGTGACCACAACTAGTGTAATAGAAAGGTAATAATTTGCCTTAAAATTATACCGTAATTTCTCCCGTGTTACTATAAATTATGAGAAAGTTTAAAAAAATCATGTCGTATTGAAAAATAGACTGTTGTGAAATGGAGACTTATTTATATTTTAGCTTACTTCTGTCACTTCACGAAAATTTCAGCTGCGACCGCGGCTGAGCTAATATATACCGTATTTCATTAGGTACAGTAGTCATAATGCGCAACGTACTCATATATAATGTTTCAAAATTGAGATTAATAAAATTCGACCACCGCGCACCGGCGGGACTACGGGAAACTTTTCCGTAAAGTATTCAAAAACATTTAAAAATGTCGTATATAATGTTTGTAACGAGTTAATTATTTGCATGCATGTGATGTCTCTCAAAGGGACATACTGTGCCAGCTCGTCATAGTCAATATCATAAATTATTATTACCCCCTTGGCGTAGCGGTACAGGTCTCGCTGTAAGTCTATGAGGTTGTGGGTTCGATCCTCACGCTGGACAAGGAAGGTAGTCCCTCAACTAATTAGACCCGGAAAGAAATCTAGAATTTTACACATTTTTTCCGTTGATCACACCGGACAAGAAATCCAGCTTACATCAGAGATCGAGGGTTTTATCTGGGGTTCGAACCCACCCAATCTTAGAGACTGTAAGCGTGACTACCACTACAACACGAAGGTTGACAAATATTTACAGGGCCAAGACGAAACCACATTAGGTACTGATAAGATTTCATTATGCCCGGTGAAATGAAATGCAGTACTTAAAAGTGTCGTGGCTAATAACATAAATGTCCCTCCGAAAAAAAATTATAAACTTTCGCTCCACAGTAATGCTATCAAAAAATAGTGTAGTATACTAAACCATAGGTATTTTTTTCCATTCGATAATAGCTAAAAATGACGTTAATAACTTATAATGATCCCTTTAAAAACCATAACATACAAAATTAAACTAAAGCCACTAGGATCTCTGTTCGGTTGTTGATAAATCAAAACTTAACATTAATGCCCTGAAACACAGAATTATATAAGGCTTATAAGCAAAAATCACCAGCTTAAGCCCATTTTCAGCTTCATATCTTCAGTTAATGATTGTATTTTCGAGTTTTGCAACCTAATAGTCCGAAAGCTGTCACCAATTTTTGGGTAGGTATTTGAGGCAAGCTGAAAACTTGTCACATACCTCTCCCTCTATGTACACGGCACTGCAGACCTAGCTGGTGAGTAGCGGGGCTAACTCGACCCCCAATTTTTATTTAATTGCCTTTTAATTGTCCTTCTTGCATAGATAATAATCATATTTTTTACCTACGGAAAGACAATGCATTTTTGACATAAGATTTTTGTAAGATTAATTTTGACAGTCAGTCTTTTTGCATACACTTTTTGTAACGGTAAGATTGGCAAGATTTTTACCTACATCATCGCTAACACTAATTAAACTAGTTATTTATTTTGTGTTGACAAGTAGCAACCCAATTTCTACAATAACTACGTATAATGTTATCCCCTCAGGGAATATTGTAGTGCTACGTAATAATAGCATAATATTCGTATTGCGTCATTGTCAATCAGTCTAATTGACTGCGCATTTAAGCGATTGCGACAAATGGAAAGCTACGGCTATAAATAAGGGTGACCAGCCAACAATACATTGTAAGCTTTGAAAAGCTTTACAATCGTATTCAAAATCACACTTTATTATGACAAGAAAAGCGCTAGACTACAAAGATTCCAGGTATTATTACTAACTAAGCGCGTATTAGTTGACTAAAATAAACTAATTTTGATCCATAATTATTAATTATGGTATCGCCTGTAGCCAGTACTTGCCTAAAATACAGTTCAAGTTGTATGGAGATAGCCGGTATCGCATTCCTTACGATTTTGTGCCAAAACGACCGCTATAGTCTACCCTCTGTTTGGCGCGGTCTACGACAATCTTTTGAAAAAGGCACAGCTATCAATTTGGAAACGTATCGTAAACGTATTAACTCAAGCCGTTCAATATTCAATTTATAAAACTCGTTACTGCAATGTACACTATTCGGAATCGTAATGTGAAGACTCACCTCGAGGCAAGCTCGCGGTATTCGTGGTTCTTGTTCGATGCGTTTACGCCTCTTCGTCGTTGGGCTTTTCGTCTTTCCGTCGTCGCCTAACTTGCGTCTCTTCGTGAACGTCGACAAAAAGCCGTCGGCAAAGCAAAGAAAGAAGCGTTCCAGTCGGTAAGTCAACGTGCCGGAGCTGCTAATAACCTGCTTAAGTTATTGCCTGGTTGACGGCTAGACCAAAAACTCTGTATCCGAGTCAATGTAGCGTTTATCTGTGAACTGTGGTCGGTGACTTTACAGTCATATATGCCGATTATAGCAAAATCTCCTCTAGATTCCTCCCGCTTTATTCAGCAGCTAACTTAATAATATATGCTTATATATATTCTAAGTCATGGTGACTATTTCATGTAAGTAAAACAATGTTGCTGTTACAATAGCTATTTAACTACAACTCGGCCATCCGTTTATTTTGGCTTATGTTTAACTTACCATCAGATATAGTGAAAATGATCACCAAAATTAAACCCGCATTTTAATGTAAAATTGTAACCAAAGTTTTAACATTTCGCTATCGTATTTAAGCAAAATGACTCCAAATAAATCATTTTTAACCCAAAAGTAGTAAATGATCACCAAAAGTACCTAAATGTTTTACTAATTTACTATTCGGTTCTGGCACTCGCCGGCCGCTGCCGCGGCACCGCTCGCTTCGCTCGCTCGGCTCGTGCGTTGTATGGCCGCAGCTCTAACCTAACCTAACCGATTGTCATTTTTTATTGATTTTATTAAGGTAGAATAGCGCAATAATTTGCTCGCTAAGATTTGGTGATCATTAACTAAATTTGGTGTTCGAATATAATTTGAAGTGCAGTCGTGACTAAAATAGCTAGACTATTATAATTTTAGACTTTATTTTTCTGGTGTCAAGTATATATTTTTGGTGGTCATTATATTTTATCCCGTTTATTTTTATAGCACACAGTATCTTAAAAATAAAATATACCTACTGTAGTAGTTATATTTTTATTTCGTTTTACATCCAGTGATTAAAAGTTTAGCCAACGACGCCGCGACGTATTGAAATAATCTTTTTGAGTTCACAATGTTAAAGCATACGAATCAAATAGGCTCTGAATTCCTACCTACCGCCAAGCTCCATTATCACTTCAATCCTATAAAAGCAATCTTATACACAACCTTTGTAAAAATAGCAACTGTGTTCTATTTATTTTTCGGAATTTTCTTGTAATGGAATATGGAACAACTTGGAATTTAAACAATTTTGGTGTTCTGGGAAGATTATAAATAGTACAATATATTTATTTTGTTCGTCCTTTTTACTTGTTTTATCTCAATATTATACAAATTGATAATGGAACTCGTTTTCGCCTTTTATATTGCTTTTTCATTTGTTTAGAAACAGAAGTACCTACCTAACTCTATTTCTAAACTTCTTTTTGATAAAAACATTTTTTTAGATTTGAAAAATCAGATTTTAGATGGTGATATTATTCAAATATAGTAATAACTTCATCAAGACGCGTCAGCAGGTACGGTTATCAAGGAGGTATGATGTATCCTAAGGCTACAAGTACTTATCAAGGAAATAGAGGAATATACATTATTGTGATACTAGGTAACTAGTATTATCGCGAAATAAAGTTGTGAGAACGTTATCAACAGGGATAGGTACTGTTTTTAAGTGGCGAATGATGTCATTTTCATATCGTAAGCCCAACGTTATATGAATACTATTGTACCGATATAAAAAGTATTTAAATAGCGTACCGTACCGTAGCGTAGCGGTATTTGGCTCACTTAAAGTCTCGGAGGTAGTGGGTTCGATCCGAACACCGGACCAGATATCTTTGTGTATATTCTAAGATTTCTTTCCGGGTCTGGTTGGTTGAGGGACTACCCCCGTGCCTCCGAAAGCACGTTAAGCCGTTGGTCCCGATGTTATAACTTTAACTATAACAAGCGTATACCAAGGAACGGGCAGCAGCGTTTCCCTGTGTATTACAACTTTACAACATATATTTACTGACTAAACCTGAAAATCAGTATTATCAAAAGACTTTTTCATGTAACTATCTACTTTTCTACTTAAAATCTCTATCTATTCTGACCTATGGTTATCAATCAATTGGATCTTGTTCTTTTGTTTATAATCTAAATACTTAAATATTTTTCATTCCATTCTCAAACTTGAAGGCTCAACTACATTCCAGCCAAACAGCATTTATTTCAATTTCAATCCAAAGTATTTCGAAAATAAAAGTAAAGAAAAAGAAATATTTACGCACTCAAAAAATCATGTTCACTAGTTGGACAGCATGTCATAACGGTGTTCGAATGGAGTTACAAATGAAAGGTGCATTCGTGCAGCGGACGACTCAGGCGCCGGCGACGCGACGGCATTGTCAAGGCCGCGGGCGCGAAGCGTGCGCATAGCACCTTCATCTGCACGCATCATCGATACACACTGGTCTATTATTTCTTTTGCTTAATTTTTTTTCTATACAAAAAACGAGTCTAGAAAAATGTACGGGTCTGTACATTTTTCTAGGGTTGGATCTGAACGAGGTAGACCGCGAGTTGCACTCACGGTATACCTCGTTCAGATCCAAAGGGTTATTCGATGATTTATAAACAATTTGTAATGAGATTCTATTCGATTCTATTTTATAAACTTTTAAAATGAAATAACTTACACTACAATACTGGGAACGGGATATACACTTATTTTGGGTGACAGAATAAAAAATAAAAAATTATGCGATTGGACGGATTGACATTTTGTTACAACTATAGTCTCTGTTACAACCAAGTACCTACGTCAAAATATAGGTATGACCTTTAGGAACACAGCAAGCTTAACTGCTATAGTTCAATCGGCTATAGACATTATGAAACTAGTGTAGAATGAACCACGGCTTTTGTGATTGTAATAAGTTCCTTTCTATTGCGTTCCTATAAATATTAAAACTGTGAACCTCATAATTTCAAAATTGAGATTAATAAAATTCGACCACCATTCGGATTCGAACCTGCATCTTAGGTTAAGCCCCTAATGCCTTAACCAATTAGGCTACGGTGGAACCACAGCCGATCATCGAAATTTAATGATCTCTTTGTAACACGTGTCTAAGGGGGACGTTACAAAGACGAATTTTATTAATCTCAATTTTGAAATATAGTGTAAGGTAAACTTTTCCCTAAAGTATTTAAAACATTTTAAAAATGTAAACCTTAAATTTAAAAACATAGAATTTGTCACACCTAATCTATACTTATATAATATAAAGCAGTGAGTTTGACTGTTTGTTAGCTTAACCGCGTTAATCTCAGGAATTACTGGTCCGATTAAAAAAAAAACAGTGTTCGATAGCTCATTTATCGAGAAAGCATAAAGGCTATATTTTATTATGAAGTTCCCACGGGTACTGGAGCCACGCGGGTGAAACCGCGGACAGGAAACTGTATAAAACATAGTAATAGATAAATTATATATTTTTTTCTACATGACCTGTCATGACCGGAGTTTTACGTAACTGGTGCTTAAAATTAATAATGCAATGTTATTACGTTACAATGTTTTCCCACGGTTAATAAGTAGAATTTATCCACATTACGCAAATGATATGACTATACTCAAGTATACATATGAGGTGATTCGAAAATATATACCTTCTCTTTAATAGCAGATAATAATGTATAAATATTAGTTATGTTATTGAAAATATTTATTTGATTTAATCAAAAATGTAATTAAATCATAATATGTAATAACAACTTAACGCCCGAATTTACACTATGACACTCGTATAGCTCCAGTTCTCGTGGAAATGTTATTGTTAAATATAAACTACATTACTCCTGGTTAACGAAGCTTTCTAATGCTGAAAGAATTTTCGCAATCGGTCTAGTAGTTCCGGAGCCTATTAAAGACATACAAAAACATTCAAATCTTTAGTTTTATAATAAATATAACTATTAGATTATACCTATAGAAAGAGAAAACAGGCAATTTCTGGGCAAGCTCGCTCCATCTTCGGCCTCATCTCGTCTCTCGCGGACTCGATTGGGGTCAAGAGTCAGCCCATAATACAAAAAAATAAAAATAAATTTGTTTGCCAACGTCGCACCTTATATTGGCGGACAACTAATTCAAAAAGAGAGCCAACAAGACAAGGAATTCCAAGAATCATCTGTACTTATCTATCATTTTAACTAAATAATTAACCTTACAATTTAATAGAAAATGTACTTAACTAACGTTATCACTAGATAATACCACGCCCTACCTTTATGAGTTCAATTTTGTTTACTTATATAGATTTGAGTTATTGTTCCTTATATACTTTATGTGAAGAATGGGATGATTTCCGAAGTTCATTAAATTTGATCATTAAAATAATGTCACGAGACTCTGTAATTTCATTATAAAAATAACACGCACTTATTAACTTACCTTTATATTAATAGTCTCTTGGCCAACGTTACGCGTCTTCTATAAGCAATAAATTAATCTAGCATTAGGTAGTATGAATCTTTAATAAAGATAATTAGAAAGAATAGGATGACTTCTTAAAGGAAATTTGTTAAGTGTAGGCATTCTAGGGAAAAGGGTCTGGTATCTTTAACATAAATTACTACGTAGGTAGGTAATCTAGCTAGGAAGGATGCCAGATATTTTCCGCATTGTGACATAAAACCAAAATTATGGTAAGTATCTTGTTTCTAATATACCTTTATTTCTGATATACGCTGTGAATATTAAAAAATATTGTTATTATATATATTTCGTAAAAGACGTTTATTTCAGAACAGTTGTAGCTTACCTATTGTTTTTTTTTTCATAACTTAACTGTTGTGATCCATACGCAAAAACATCGGTGATTAATACAACATCGTTCTCACATACAAATACATAAGTTTCTATATTTATCTGATAAAAAAATTCTAAAACTTTACATAACTCTTACTACCGACTTTGTAATAAATGCCGGGAAACCCCTAGATTACAAAGTTAATTATGTGACCCAAAAATATTCAAATAAAACTCACAAACCGGACAAGGAAATTCTTTCGACCTTCGAGATTCCCATCCATGTGAGCAGACGATGCAACAACATTACATAACAGCAAGCGAATGCGTTCCGTTGCGCAAGTCGCGTCCGGGTACCGTAACGGTGCGGACGGTCCGGAATGCCGCCGATTTGACGCGCGTTGCCACACCATGGTACAAATTTAATTCTGTTATCTTGAAGGTCACCGAAATGATTGATGCGACCAATATTAAGAGTTCGAAGTCCCGTAAATACACCTTGTGTGTAAAGATGCTAATTAAATTGATGCATGTCGTTTTGTTTGGCGAAGGTGTAGGTTTAGGTTAAATAATTAGATGTAGGTTCATCAGCCAACTAAGTAATTGTTTGTACGAGTAATGTTGTCTAAAATCATTGACCTTAAGAGAACAATGGCCTTTTTTATATCCCGTTCCCAGTATTGTAGCGACATGAGCAACTGTGGTTTTGTAGCACTTCTACTTATTAGAGAAAAGTTAACTATTCTAGTGAAGGAAAAGGAAAAAGAAGGTATAGTCTTCACAGATTGATAGACAGACAGACAAACGAACAATCATTGTGTTCTTCTTTACATATAATTGTTGTGGTTTTGAAAACTAAAAAATATACTTATTTTAAATATGAAATGGAATGACATTTAAGGAATTGCTATTGGTTATTTACATTACCTAAGTGTGTGTTCTTCGGTATCAAGTGATTTTTTAACAGCGGCAACGCTTACTTTAGAGTCACTGTGTTGGTTCAGAGTACCTACTTAGATATCAACATCAAATAGCATTAAGAATGCAATTCACCTACAGAACCTAGTCTTCTTTTTAGATAGTCTATAGAAGAACTGTTAAGCTCCGCCATGCTCTTGTAAGATAACTAAGACACTGGTTGAATTTCACAGAAAGAAACTGTAAGGCTTATAAAACCTATACCAGGTTATGAATTAATAGTTTTGTAAAGGGTAACAAATAAATAAACAACTGTGTATGGGAAAAAAATTTACTTTCTTAATTTCCCATTACATAAGTTAAAAAAGTTGTGTTGCAGGTTCGCGTTTAGGTATCTATATTAAGTAGCTATTGCGATATTGACTCTAATTAAGTTCGCATTATTCAACTAATTTCCGCGGACCCCATTAAAAAACTAATCAATGAAATTAAATTTAGAACAACAAACCGGATTTTAAAATATGGAACACTGACATTGTAAATAATAATTGCATTATTCTTCTTTTTTACTTCCGCTTAGAGTTTTCGATCGCGATCTTTGTGTCGCGTTTGTTTCAGTATAGCACGAATGCAGACTACAGACATTTCCATTCACTATGGATGTAAAGCCAAACAAAAGAAAATCAACGTGTTTTATTGTCAGCGAGACAACACACACGACGCATTCACCATTGGCGACCAGTGATTTTACATCTATCTATCTTACTTGATATATACTACCTACTCCTAATGATACTATTATATTTCGCGTTGCGCTGCAACGCATGTTAAAATTACGCCAAAATCTTTAAAATAAAAAATAAGACTGAAATTTTGTAATGATTGTAGTTAAGTAAATTTGTTTACAAGCTATTTTTTTAAGCTAAGAAATTTGTTGAAAGATAAATTTGTAAAATTCCGTACATGGTTGGCTAGGAATTGTCAACACAACATTCCCCATTTTAAGACTTCAGAATGTTAGTAAAATCTAATCCCACCAAAAACATAAATGTAAAAAAGGAAAGCCAAGTTCACTACAAAAATTGAGCTTGGCTGTGGGCTTCGCCGCAAAAAGAAAGGAGATCTGAATGAGTGCCAAGTTCTATGCAAAATCGAAATATGTATTTATAGGAACAAAATAACATTATGAACAAGTATTAAACTCTAATTCTTTGCTTTAATGGATACCTATAACAATTGCTGTTATTTAAAAATGTGAGATCTTAAAGTAGGTTAGATTTGAATTGGCCAGTTTTCATTACATCAGCCATTTTATAAAGTTATTCATCATTTGAATACTGATAAAAACTGGCCAAGTCAGATCTAACCTACTTTAAGATCTCACATTTTTAAATAACAGCAATTGTTATAGGTATCCATTAGGGCAAAGAATTAGAGTTTAATACTTGTTCATAATGTTATTTTGTTCCTATAAATACATATTTCGATTTTGCATAGAACTTGGCACTCATTCAGATCTCCTTAAAATTTAAACTAAAAATAAAATAAAATAAAATAAAATTTACGACTTTTTGACCTTCATATCTTTATAACCGTTTGAGCTAGCTTCATGAAATTTGGTCTTCTACATGTCCTTATGGATATAAATAAACACACGTAGTTTTATTTGTTTACGTTAAAGAGGTTTTGAGTTATAGAAGGGTCAAAAGTGGCACCAAGTGGTTCGTGTAATATTACACTTGGCGCTGGCTAGCCAGTTCTTTGCTTGAACTTGGCTTTGACACGCTGCCGCGTGTCTAGATACTACTATAAATATAATTAATAAAAATTATTTTAAAAATATATGTACCTTTTTTACAAATGCATACGTATCAGATAATGAATTGTGTCTGTTATTTTACACATTCATTTGAATACTTCAATATAAAAAAAATATATCTAAATTACACATGCATTATGCGGTAAGGACCGCTGTTATCCAAAATTAGTTTGATAGTTAGACCCTTAAACAAATACATATATAGAACTAAGAGTGAAAATAATTCAGCTTTATATACAAAAAGAGATTTAGACAGAACCAGATTGTTTAATTACAAGTAAAACTAATTACCATTACAATGCGTACCCGATCTCGGATCACAAATTAACCGTCTATGCAAATACGACTCTAACCTACGTCCATAAATTGGGATAAGTTATTATATCTCGATGTACCGTTAATAGAATATTAAAAACATAATGCTTGAATAAGTCAATGTTCGTCACGGTCAAAACAAGCGTTAAATTATACATTAAATAAGATAAATTACTTATCTATACTTGGGACGTATTAACTGTAAATAGCTTAGTTTTAGATGCGTTTGTTAATATATGAAGAAAGAAAGAAAAATCATTTATTCAACACACAATAATAATAATAATAAAATCCCAATATAAAATTTATTAATGGAATATAATAACAGGGAGGTAAAGACACACACGACCGCCATACATAAGAAACAACAAACATGAAAAAAGTAAAATAAAAATAGAACTAAAACGGCAGAGTGACAAACTCATTATAATCCTTTTATAGTAATAAATAAGACATGTGGGTAAAGAGCTTTAGCACGTTTATATATAGACTAGCTGACCCGGCAGACTTCGTACTGCCTCAATCGATACATAAAAGACCTAAACATTTGTATAAAATAAACTGGGCCGTAGAGACTTCGTTTATGCGGTACTCCTACCCCTACCCTATACTACCCCTACCCTACACTACCCCTACCCTACACTACCCCTACCCTACACTACCCCTACCCTACACTACCCCTACCCTACACTACCCCTACCCTACACTACCCCTACCCTACACTACCCCTACCCTACACTACAACTACCCTACACTACAACTACCCTACACTACCCCTACCCTACACTACCCCTACCCTACACTACCCCTACCCTACACTACCCCTACCCTACACTACCCCTACCCTACACTACCCCTACCCTACACTACCCCTACCCTACACTACCCCTACCCTACACTACCCCTACCCTACCCCTACCCTATACTACCCCTACCCTACACTACCCCTACCCTACACTACCCCTACCCTACACTACCCCTACCCTACACTACCCCTACCCTACACTACCCCTACCCTACACTACCCCTACCCTACACTACCCCTACCCTACACTACAACTACCCTACACTACCCCTACCCTACACTACCCCTACCCTACACTACCCCTACCCTACACTACCCCTACCCTACACTACCCCTACCCTACACTACCCCTACCCTACACTACCCCTACCCTACACTACCCCTACCCTACACTACCCCTACCCTACACTACACCTACCCCTAATCTACCCCTACCCTACCCTACACCTACCCTAAAAAATCTTGGCAAAAAAATTCAAGTTTTTAATTAACAAAATAAAGCTCAAATTGACTCTACATTTTAGTTAGAAAACGTTTGTATGGGAAAAAGAAAAAGGCTGTTTTAAGGGGTTTTCAGGCAATTGTTCGATTTTTTCTCGCCGTAAAAACCATCCTTGAACTTCCACGAACATTAAAAAAAAAGAATTGGCCAAATTGATCCAGGCTTTGTAGAGTTATGCGCTTACCAACACATTTTGCGATTCATTTTTATATTATAGATAGCAGTTGAGATTCGGGGTCACCAATTTGGAAGCACGGGGAAATAGATAAAATGACTGAACTGTGCTCACTATTTAGATTAATATATTTACAAAAGTCAAAATTAATATTCAATAATTCAAAATCATTTAAAAGAATTAATATACATTTATTAATAATTGAGATTTTTTGTGTGACGAAAAACAAAAGACACTGACATATCTCCCGCACTGACACAGAGCCTCCGCCACCACGCAGTGCGCGATGCAAAAAGTTTTTAAGCCAATTAAATGAAATAAATTCAATAATTAATATAATGTGTTATAACCTTTTTACCTGTTGAAAGCTGAATTAACGATTAATAAAATCTTATCATAAGGGAAATATATGGATATGGATGACATTTGACCGATACCACAAGCTACATCATAACACAATCACTCAAAGAAGAGTAGTGTTCCAACGCAAGTATACTGTTAAAATAAACTCTATACTTCCACAACATTTTATATTAGTTATACAATGCACCTGTAATTGTAGAAACCTATCGTTTTATTTAAATAATTTGCCTTGATCAGCGATGCCCAATATTTTTTTAATATAATAGGTTACCTATGAAATTGCCATTTTGTATGAAAATATTTAAATGATTTTTTTTCATGTATTTTTTATTTCTATTAATCACCCATGCAATCAATTAATCTTTGCCAACGCTGTGGCAGTTTATTGATGCCCTTCTTAACTTTGTACTGCCTCTCGGGTATTGATTTTTTTCCAAATCCAAATTCTGGAAAAAGTAGTAGTCTGACGGAGAGCTTCCAACCCCAGTTCTTGCAACTTGGAGACCGTCTGCTGTGCAGTATGAGGTCGCGCGTTGTCGTGCAGGAGCAGCGGAGACGAGCGATTGACCAATGCTGGTTGGAGAAGTGCCAGCTTCTCCATCATTGTGTTCAGTTCTTCACAGTACACATCTGCAGTAATGCTCACCCCGTTTGGTAAGAAGCTGGGATGAATCACACCGGCGCTAGACCACCAAACTTGTGACCGTCACTTTTCTAGGGGTAAGTTTTCGTTTAGGGCATTGTTTAGGTGCTGAACCAGTATCCAACCAACTTGCTG
Source organism: Nycteola revayana (assembly GCA_947037095.2). Lineage (NCBI taxonomy): Eukaryota > Metazoa > Arthropoda > Insecta > Lepidoptera > Nolidae > Nycteola > Nycteola revayana. Next base: position 7,793,754 of record OX344839.1, read on the forward strand.
AGCGCTTGCGGTTATCAAACAGAATCCATTTTTCATCGCAGGTAACAATGCGGTTCAATATTCCTTTATTTGTGTGTCTGTTGAACAGTGCAAGGCACGTCTCGACGCGTACTTCGCGCTAGCGATCATTGAGTTCGTGGGGCACCCATTTGTCAAGCTTTTTTACCTTGCCAATTTGACGCAAATGGACCAATATTGTTTTGACGCTAACGTCGAAAGCTGCTGCTAATTCAGCCGTAGATTGTGTATCATCAGCTTCCACAATCGCCTTTAATTCGTCATTGTCGACCAAAGTCTTCAGACGACCGCGAGGTTCATTTTTCAGGCCGAAATTTCCAGAACGGAAGCGAGCAAACCAATAACAGGTGGTGCTTTGGTTTGTAGTGTTACCTCCGTAAACTTCGTTGATGTTGCGTGCCGCTTGTGCCGCGTTGCTGCCACGACGGTACTCATATTCCATAATTACTCGAATTTTTAACGTATCCATGATGTCGAAAAAGATTGAAATCCGATGAAAATGTAACACTAATCAATAAACAAATGACTAATTTTGGAAAAAAAAGCATGTTTTTAAAATAAAATTAATTTGAAATTAGAATTCCTAGCCAAACAAAAATGATTTTGATTTGAAATGGCCAGTACTGAAGAACGGCAATTTTATAATATGTAAAGACCTAATATTTTAGCGTATTGCTCGTATCACATTCTGGATTTCACTTTTGTGCAAGATGTAAATCTTGTAAAATATATAGCAAATGTTCGGCTACAAACGTAGGGTACATATAAATGCACACTTGGGAATTGCAAATCGAATTGTGATAATCAAAAAAGAGAAATCAAATTACTTAAATACACAACATTAAATTATATATAGGAAACTAGAACTACTGGGAAACTACTACGGACGGTTTATTATATTATGAGTATATACAAGATGCACAATTAGTGTCCAAGCATCGATCAAACGGGCGCCCGGAAGTCGGCTCTAACACAGCCCGTCTCGTGCAACCCAGATCCCGTTCCGATTACTTACTAACACAACTTCCTAGTCGGTAATGCTCAATCTGTAGTGTACACAGCCCTGCTCCTTCGTCTATAAGTAAACATATCGCCAATTAAACTTGCCACGTTTTCTACCTATGTTAAATGTATTTCAGGCGCGTTTAGCAACGTACTTGGTATGCTTATAGATACATTTATTTTATTAGCAGACTGAACAATAGAAAGTTCAGTATAATATGAGTCAAGTTAAAAAAAACAAGTCGCACTAATAAACTAATGTTCCAATTATTAAAAGCATGATTTAATTGACATTTAAGAAGCAGACTAGCTAGTGGCATACCTGATGTTCATGAACTAAAGCAGTGCCAAAACAGGAAGAAGTATGTAGGCAGATACTTGGAACACAAGTATCTGCCTACTACTATTACACTACCTCTACATATATCTGCCTGTTCCAAATATAGGTATTGTATGACAGAATTTTCTATGACAGCATATTTGATGACAGTATAGAATATGTTGTCACAGAATACAGCATACAGAAATCTAAAACATTAAACGCGATCACACAAGTAGACAACGAAACAAAAATGTTAACTACTGTGCCACCGACGTAATTCATTCCGTGATCTTCCCACAATATTATGTGGCAATACCATAACATCAAAATTAACAGCCCTAATTTAGACTACCAAAACAACAATCCACTTAAAAGCTTCCGCTTATACGAAACATAAACAGAATAACATATTGCACCGAAAACGTGTAATATATTAAGCGAATGATATAAGTTGAATGTTAAATCGTTTCATAATTGGATAAATCCATCAAATTCACACCGAATTACAGCAGCTAATCGACGGAAGTTCGATCACAGCCAATCAATTTATTCTTGATCAGCATAATGCACTATCCATTGATGAAATGAAACACCTCGTTTCCTGTATAAATCAACACCGGAATATGTCCATTTCATATTCAAAATGGTGATGCAGCCCGAAGCGGCACGCGAATATCGGAAATGGCAAATTACTTTGCATCACCATAAACTACCACATAATATTGCCAGATTAAATATCTGAGCAATGATAAACATTTCAAGCATGCAATAACTACTTAAGTGGCGCATCATTAAGTTCGTTTAGATCAGACGAAAACATATCATTGGCACTTTCTACAAGTTAACTGCTTGCTTATATTTGAAACGAAAAGGTTTTTAAGCATAAATTATTTGGACGAGAGGCAAATTTAATAGGTGCCGTACACTTTTGGGTATTTCGATTTGAACATTTAAGAAGGCCTACAAAGTAACTAAAGAATACACAAAAAGTTCACACCTATGTTAAAACAAAGTGAGTTATTCAAACAATGCGCGATAATAGTTTCATAATGATGGAAACAATTTACCTAATTCCTAGGAGATACAATGATGACACTCTGTAACACTGGCCCTGATTAGTTGACACTCGAGAATGTCTCAACTACTAATACAATTGTTAATTATACGATGTACAAATCTTCTTATTTTTATACTTTTAAGAATAACAAAGAATAAGGTCACCTGAGTTTTCATTGACTGCTTTAATTTCATCACGGCATAATATGATAATGTTTAACTTAAAAAAACGAACGATCACCTGCTTAAGTGATTTATATTATAAAGTTTCTAATAACATAGGAACCTACATTCAGAATATGGCCGTGTTTTTCTATAACTGCTGTAAAGTATGTAGTTAAATTCTGTAAAGATTTGTGTGGCCCAAATTCAACCACGGCAATATTAATAATCTTAGACCCGAAGTCCAAGAGGCCCGCGAAACGTTACGTAAAGCGACAGTTGTCCAAAGCTCCGCTAAATAACTAAAAGTCATAATCGCTCCGCCAGCGTCCCAGTCCCACAGAAGGCGCTCTCTTGCGCAGGTTGCTATGTTCGTATTCTATAAACCATTTAATAAGACTGGAGCCCTGTTCACCTTTATGCCCGGTGAAGTAGCAAAAGCCTCGTGGCTGAATAAATAGTTCCGTTCAAAAAAAAGTAACACAGCCATTAATACCTTACATGATACAGTCAGATGCATTAGATTGCTACAGGGTAACAAATACATAAACAATTGTATGTGGGCCAATAAATATACTTTCCTAATTTTCCGGGACATTAGGTACATCGATAAAAAAAGTTACATTCGCTCTTATATTTTATTTAGTAGCTATTGCGATATTGACACTAATTAAATTCGCATTATTCAACTAGTTTCTGCAAACACCGTTAAAGAAATCAAAGACAACAAACTGACCCGATTTATTAAGAACTTTATTGAATATCGATCACTACATTGTTATAATGGTATTATTCTTGTTCATATTCATATTCATTTATTGCACACCATATGTAGGTATAATAAGTTGTTACAAAGAGAAAACCAGTACAAAGTATGGACCCTTTCCGGCACGGCAAGGTAGAAGATAGAAAGAAGCGATAAATTATTTCTTCAAAAGTCTAAAATAATTTAATCATAGTACGTAATAATAATATTTTGTCTGTTTGAGAATACACACAAAATTCTGCTACTTCTACTTTGTCGTTTACAAAATAGACTATCACCATGAATAGTTTGCAAACCTTGACATACATGTATGCGTTTAAAAACAAAAGATTAATCGATGGCAGAGAGACGTCTTTAAGACGAATGTGTCTACGTCCATGAACTAACATTTACGACCATAAACTATGGGAATGTTGCCCCAAATGTGTCGCCGTGGCGCCTATAGCATGTACATATATTATAGTTAATAACGGAGATAGTCAAATAATCTTCATAAAATCGTGTCATTTATGTGCCTTAACAGTTAAAAAAAGGAACACGATTGTGCCAGTAAGTGAATATTAAGCTACACTGCACATTATATCTTGTGATTGTGATTTATCTATTCTGAGCATAGACTAACTTTCCGCGTACCTCCCGTTTCCTAAGGAATTTTATAATTAAATATAGCCAATATCCTTTCTCAATAAATAGGCTATTTAATACTAAAATATTTTTTTTATTCAGACCAGTAGTGTCAAGATTACCGCGTTCAAGGACATAAACTTTATATATTAGTGTAAATTTAGAATAGTTAGTAGGTATTTTATAATTTAGCTTAAATTTAGATTCGCTACTTTTAGTTGTATATATACATTATTGCATATCATCATCATCATCATCAGCCCGTACAACGTCCACTGCTGAACATGGGCCTCCCCCCGATGGAGGGTTTTTGCCATAGTCACCACGCTTGGCAGGCGGGTTGGTGACAGCAATATTATGTTGTAACATACAAGGGAACGCTGCTGCCCGTTCCCTGGTATACAATTGTTATAGATGATGTTATAACAATCGGGACCAACGGCTTAACGTGCTTTCCGAGTCACGGAGGTTAGTCCCTCAAACAACCAAACATTTCTTGTCCAGCGTGGGGATCGAACTCACTACCTCCGAGATTTAAAGCGAGACAAATACCGCTACGCTACGGAGGTTGAGATTATTGCATATTTAAATAATTAAACATATTTTCTTACTTTAAGACATTTAGAAAAGAAACAAAAAAGCGCGTGCTTATTATATTTACTTATAATACCCGATTTGCTTCAATTAGAGTAGTTATATTATAAGTTTTGCACGCAAAAAGTTCTTTCAACTGATTCATGAGTATTATACCTACAAACATTGCTCATTCTACAACTTTACAAGCGGAAATTATGGAATCGAACACTTCCAGTGCTCTGGAATGTATGGAATTCCGATCGTTAACATCATACACAAATTCCTTAGTATCCAACACGTTTGTTTATGCCAATTAAATATTATTACAATAGTAACAACAAACATCCTACATAAATGGCGTAGTGCTTATCAAGATAGTACTAGCCTTGACGAGAATTATTATCTAATTGAGTCAAAAGATTTAAAAATTAAGATTTTTTTTCCTACGTTCATTTTATGCTATTGATTCTTTATTGATATTACAAAAAGCAAATATATGTATTTTTTTTTAAAGTTATCAGAAGACCATACACAAATCTGGATGCTAATTTCGTAATTTGATCAGGTAATTTTTTGGGACCGCAAATCAGACAAAGTATTTCTTATTTTGGTTACTTTTTTTACCGTCTTAATAATAATATGATGTGTTGTGTAAGTGGAATAGAAACTTTAGACCACAGTTTGTGTGTACTAGGATTTAGGTAATTAGAGTTTCGAAAATCTCATTAATTACTTAAAAGAAATACACCCTACATTGCGCGTGCACAATAATAAAATAGGTGCCTATAATACCGAGGCCGCAATCACACATGAATGAAAAGAGTGAGCGAAATAGCGTAACTACCTACTTAGGTGCGCATTTTTACCGTTATCATTTTAATTCTATGTCAGTTAAATTTTTTTTTTTTTGTAACGTGTCCTAACAGACTTTTGCAATCTACTAGTATTCTTGCTAACCCCTCGTACTTAGCTAAATGCTTGTGTTACGAGTGGGTTCACGTCGGTAGTGCAATGGGTGGGGTCTTAACATGATGTTTCGCAGCCTATTATGTTAATCCAGCTTATAAACTATTCCCGAGCTAAATTTTAGCCAAATCCGTTCATTCGATTTATTCGATCTTGAAATTGTCAAAGTGGAGATTGATATTTGTGACCTTTTAGGAATGTTAGCACCACGATTTTTTTTGTAATTTTAATTGATTACATTGACATGAATAAAGAAATAGGTACATGGAGGCAAATTATGCATGTCTCCTATCTTACACACCCAGCAAATCAAGTTGTTTGAGAGTATGCTTCTCAACTGCGTTACCTTAAGGCTATAAAAACATTTTTCCATTATCCATGACTTCAAGACTGGTTTAAATTTATTGAATGGAAGTTCCCTAATGCATTGTGGAATATGATTGTACACCTTAACTGTCATATTTGAGGAATTTTTGTGGTGGAAAGTGCTGTTGCAGAATTCCAACTGTAATTTTGTTGGATCTCTTCTTGCAAACTTACTGTTTCCCTCGGCTTTTTGAAAAAGTTTGGTATTTGTTCTAACAAACAATGCTATTTCAATAATATACAGCGATGTTAACGTTAATATTTGTAATTTATACCAACCGATCTGCGCTTACGCCATCTATACGAGAGAAATACAAGCAAATTCCCATTATGATAAAAAACAAAAACACCATCATTACTATCAATATCAACCATTCGAAAAATGAAGAATAATAAGAATTCTATGATATAATAGAAGAATAAAAACGGTGAAAACTTGCATATTATTACGAAAATATAAATTGGGAAAGTATAAATTTACAAAGAAGTACACCTGAATGCATGTTAAGGGCAAGGCCGCACTACCGGCGGCTTCGTGAAAACTAACTCCTATAAAAATATGTCGACGCGACGACGCGACGGCCACAATCCAGGAACGCCAAGTGAAATTGATTTGTTCGCCAAGTGAAATTAATAATTAACTTAAGTACTGCAAAAATCCAGCCTGAAATTTCTCATTACTCTACTTCACAATTGAGTTAGTAGTTGATTTTTTTATAATTAACGAAAACTTTTTATATAGTGGAGTACACTGTACTCAACATACGATACAATAAAGTAGTCCTAATGTTACCTTGACCATAGTCAATAAATACAATGAACATTTTTTTTTTGCTTTTTTTAAAATTTGAATCCAGATTTTTTTTATATGTGAAAAAAGAACATAATAATCTACCGAACTCTTCAGCAACTTCTGCCATTATCGTGTAGGTATTCGTCGGCTACTCATTGGTTACGAAGAATGCAGCTTTTATTACTTATTTTTAAATTTAGAACTAGATATTGTAGAGTTGTCAGCCCTAATATTGTCAGGAATGAAGTTAATACTTAATGAAAGCCTCACCGGAAGTAGTGTACATACAGCCTCTAACAGGTTTAGATTCTGATACAATTTCTCAAGCATGAGTCAGGTCTGACTCATAAAGATTTAAATTAAAAGTTTTCTTGTCGGCAGTGGTTATCCTTGTTTTTGGATTGTGTATAAGAATCTCAACCTCGGTTAGGCTTAACGATTTGATTGTTACATTAATTAGGTCCTATTAGACTGACAACTTCACATCAGTAATATGAAACTCTTTTTTTTACGTAGTAGCAAAACCATCTTGGATAATTATAATTTCCGCACGATAATAAATTGTCAGCAACTATAAATTGTCTTAGTTAATATACCTTGCATATAGTAACATTGTTGATTCATTATACAATTGGTCTCGTATAAAATAAAAAATCGTTAAATTAAAATAACTCACAACCAAAACATTATTTTACACATTTGTATTTTTGGTTTTTAATTAATTGTAAATAACTCGCTGCGTAACTAATGTTTTAAAACATAACTCGAATAACATAAAAAAAATCATGCTTGATGAGTAGGTATATGTTAAGTTCGTTCAAAAACGTTTAATTTTATTACAGACAATATTGAGAAATTATTCTTGTCATGATAAATTCTGTAATTATAGTCTTTCTTCTTAATCACAGAAAAATACTAAATTAAGATCAATATTATATTTATTTATATAAACAATGAAATTATTGGTGCATCGTCTTTGTTTAACATTGTCTCGGATATGTATACCTCAGTAAGAAGAGATTCTTGATGTACTTGTAACAGGACACCAATTTGTGAGGCATCTGTAGGTGTCCAAGTGGTACAAATTAACCTTTACGTGAAATACCTTTAGCTGACTTAACTACCTGCCTTTATTTTATGAAGATAGGGTTGTAAATGTCAAATCTGATGTACTAATAGCATATTGCTACTATTAAATCCATTAGTGCCTATATCAATTTCAACAAAACATTTTCAGTTTTCTGTATGTATCTTTTTTCACTCTTTATTTTGCGTGCATTTTAAACAATGCCGAATTATTTTTAACTGTCAAAACTTTACTAAGCAACTTGCTGCGAATAAAGGGATTCACAATGGATATTACGAACAAAAAGAGACACCTTACAACTTGCTTCTAACGACTCCTTCAGGCTATTTTTCTTGCGCATTTTTCATACGCGTATGATGAGAACACCTCTTGAAAACCTGTCTACCGTTCCCAGAATGCTTGCAGCTTTGCTCCGTTGAATGGCAATGCTTGCAAAATGCAAATGCTAATTTTATATGCTGTGCTTTTTTTTCAGAAAGGCGTTTATGTAGTCAGCCCTGAGGCCTTTTCTACGTCACCGGGCATACAGGTGAGCAGGGCTCCAGCTTTACCCGCCGCCTACCGCCCTAGGCTCGGCCTTGGGGAGTGGGGAACATGGGCCCCGCTCCCTTCGAGGCTGACCCATGAGGTGTAGGGACGCCTCTACACTCCGGGCGTCCCTATAATTGGGCAAATGGGCCACTGTAAGTGTGGCCCTGGTGATCCCGCGGTACCATATTGGCCGCGGGTGCCGTCGGGGGGCCGGATTGCTCATGCGTACCCGACCCCCGCCAACGGCGGATCGAAGGAGTGTCCAGGAGGTTTTAGTGGTGTAGGGTCCTCTCCTCGTGGTATGACCTTAGCATACCACGCTATGGAGAGGGCGAGTCCCACATATCCCACCGCCAGCGCGCGAATACGCTGCAGCGGTGGTGGGAATGCGTCAATGCATTTCCTCACGGACAACAAAAAAAAAAAAAAAAAAAAAGGGCTCCAGCTTTATTAAAATGATTTATAAACTTCAAACTAAGCCAACTACGTAAGAGGCTCCCCCATATTGCACTTGGACCTCGGGTCGCTGACGGAGTAATGTGCATCTGTCGCTCTACGTTTTAGTTCGCAGGCCTCGCGGACTTCGTATCTACGAGGGCAACGGAGTTTTTTTCAAGCTTTAGATTTAGCGGTCGGTATGACGAATGGGGCGAGTTGCGTTTGGGAGCGCACTATTCTCCGGTGGGTCGGACTTATTTGCTTGCGAAGTAAATACCAGCACTTGGGGAACGTGCTATATTTACGACGGCCGTTGTGTGGTATTTATAAATTGAGAAAAGGTTGTATTTAAAACTTGCTCAAATTTTAGTACAAAACTCAATTTCTTTAAATAATTATGCAATAGCTTTATTTCCGTTATTTCTATTTATCTAAATGAAACTTTCTAAATTATGTCAACAGATAACAAACAAATTATCACGCTAATTCGCAGCGATTCGATCGGATCACGAAACGAAATCATGACTCGGGAATACTACAATCGCATTCTAATAAATAACTTAGATCTGTTTTGTATGAAAAACCAATTTTTATACGCCGATTTGCGGTTGGAATGATCGTGAATCACTCCGAGAACTGGATGGAAAAATGTTTTTTTTTTTTACTGACGAAACATCATTAGTGTCGAATGTAGCTATAGGCTTATGGCCTCTACACTAGCGGAAAAGTTATTTTAAGTTTATTTTATATCAATTGACAACTAGTGCGAGGTAAAATGCCAGAGTCTACACGAGTGACTTTTCTTTGCATTATCATTTTTTTTATTAAAATAAATAATCGATTTTCTGTAACCGCGATAGCCAAGATCTGTGTATATTATTATAAAATTTTCAATAATGATACGACAAAAAACATTGCGCACTTCACACTTCCAAATTTTCATATCAGAACTTAAACATGAAAACTTGACAGAAATTAAACCAATAAATTGATTCATGCAATCAAGTTCAAACTAATATTACATAGATACATATCGGACCGGGAGCTAAATTAATTTGTAAAAACCTCGCAGCGGCCCTCTTTAGTGCGCCACGTTCTCCGAGTGCTGGTTTCTACTTTGCACAACAGGTAAGTATTGCCATTCAACGGGGTAATGCTGCCAGCATTCTGGGAACCTTGACAAGTAGAATAGATTAAGAATAGTAGTATTTTATAAGTTAGTTTTATTTTAAATTAGCTACTTTTAGTTGGATACATTTCTAAATATTTAGTTAATCACTGTTTTCGGGGGCGCATTATATTCATTGCCTTCATTTGCACGGGAGCAAAGTTTAGTGTAGATGCCTACGTTAAAAAATCTGTGTTGGATTAAAATGTTGTTCCATAAAAAACAAAGTCAAACTACCTTTTAGGTCATTTTGCTCATTTTATTCGATAATTTTATAGCTCGACATAACTAAAAACTCGCACATTTAATTCCGGAACATCACTATTTTTATTTTTTGTAGTGTAGTTTTTACTGTGCTATTGTTTAGAATTAATTTATAATAATGTAAAGTAAAATTAATTCATCCATCGTTATTTAATTTTTATAAATATTTTTTTATAAAACCATACTTAATCATTTTAGAAGAGTTATAAAAGTGCTTGTGTGTATTCTTACTCTTGGAAACAACGTACCACATCTGATGAGTCAGAGTCTCTGGGAATTGAACCCGTATAAATAAATAGTGTGAAAAAACATCCAGTACCGACAGACATTAAAACAAAGTTACATTAATCTGTAATGTGTATACGCTTGAGAATTACCATTGCTTGTTTATATTTTTTAAGAAGTTAACTAATTATGTAAATATTCATAGTGGTAATCTGGTGTTCATATTGATGCGTTTGTACCGAATTTGAGGTAACACATAGACAACTACTTATGCGAGTTTTTTTTTATCTATTTATATGGGCTATGGTTGTCTTGTTGCCCACCCAGCTATATCATAGACCTAGACCGGGCACTAGAGGTAAGTGAGTATGCAAAATGTGAGGACCAAATTCCACCAATGGATATAAGTTATGAAAAGGTCAAAAATTAATAATGTGGATCTTGCCAGTCAAATATTTGAGCCATTTTTTTACCCCTCTACTCTTATTTGGAATGGGAATGTATTGAATACAATCTATAAAATCATTTTAATGATTATTTCAGTAATAATTTATATTTTTTTCTAATGGTGAAAGTAAGGATGAATTGATAAATGAAAAAAATAAAATATAAATAATAAAATCTTTTTTATTACCTATAATAAAAAAAAAATTAATAAATAAAAGCCGCTAAAGCTAGAATTCACACAATACTAATTAAATGTAAACAAAGAGGACGTGATAACTGGCACGGACTACAGGCACTGGATCATACGACAGGGGCAGGTGGGTCTGTCCGCCGAGGATCCTAGCCTAGCTAACCTGCAGGTTACTCTAGCTACTAACGGAATAAAAACGTGGTGTTCATTCTACCGCCTATTATGAGGGGCTCAGGCACCGGGTTCGGCTTCTGGGTGATCTGCATCCAGCGGGACCCGCAAAAATATGCCGCCGGCACTTTAAACTCCCACAAGGGTAGAATCCACCTACTCCTGGGCCTACTAATCTACCGGGAGGCTTGTGCTACTTTACCAGTCATTTCAATTGGATTAAGATTTGGTGGAGTGAAAGAGCTTTGCTATTAGTTCCCCAAATAATAATTCTGTTGTTTATACCTACAGTAGTAACTATTTATTGGCATCAAACTGAATCGATATATTGAGCAATGAGCAATCTTGTGTATAGACAATGGACTTAATGAAATATGACGCATACAATTGTATAGTAGACTAAACAGTAAACATTCTTGGTTTTAACAATTACACATCGAACAGTCTTTTCAGTTCAGCTTCTGAATCCTTTGTAAATTACGGACCATCGGAAACATCAAGAGTGAGAATCACTTGCACCAGCATACTTAAAAACAATTCTATACGAACCCACCAAGTTCCATTCTTTTTTTTATGGGACAGTCGTAAGTAGTTATCCACAAGGCTTTTGCTATTTCACCGGAAATAAAGTTGCTAGTATTTCGCAATCATTCTTGCAGACAATACGTACTCGGTACACACTTCAAATGGGTTTTTGAAGTGTTTTTTAGATTGTGTTCCTGCACATACAAATGGACCGGGCTTAAAAAACTAATTTATAAAGGCACAACTTATACAAACATTAAACACATACATAGTTTAGAAAACGCACACATTACCATTAATTAATGCATCCCATATAGTAGTGACTCTGAAACTCATAAGTATATATTTTCCGAACGTTTCATGCTCCACTATGCAATGAAGTCTATACTTAATTTGTCTACAAACCACATACTCGTAAAATACTAAGTGGTTCTGTAGTGATATTGCTAATAGTCTTATTATATCATCTAATATGAATAATAAATAGTGATGGTATTAATTATACCGCGGCTGTAGCCGCGGCTAGGGCGTCGGACTTGTGATCTGGAGTCCGCCGGTTCGAAGCCCACCCATTCCACTACGGACGTGAACCTACTCGTAACAAAAGCATTTTAGTAGACGTGAGGCATAAATATTAGAATAGGTTAGTGTATTAGGTATTTTTCGATCCGAATCCATACCTAATCAAAAGCGTCGAGGATTAGGTATGGTATAAAATATTCGTTACCTAGAGTACAATTTACATTCCTTTTTTTTTTAATACTCTGACATTGCTAGGGGCTTAACTAATATGACATATATCTAATTTAGTATCGATATCAAAGTTAGTAAAATAAAAGTGAATTACAATATTCTATTCGACTAATTCTCAATTCTACCATGAATGGAATAAATAATAAAAATCTACCTAGAATATTAATTGTTATAAATTTAATTTCGAAAGTACTTCAATTTCAACCATAATTTATGATTAGTACGAGTGAAAACATATTATAAACTTTTCATATGCCAACTTCCCGATTACTTAACAGGAACGATCATGCTGAATATTTCCTACGTAATCCACATACGATACCTACATAATATTGGTAACAGGCCAGCTATATTGAATAAATATTAGGATTAGGTAAATGGAACAGGTATTTTAAAATACTAGGATTAGGTGGATTAGGTATCATTTTTAACTTATCCAACCCATCTCTACATTTTAGCTTAGCACGCGAGGTTAACAAGAATACTAGTAGACTGCAAAACTGCTAGTAATTTAAAAAAAAAAAAGAAAAAAAAGATTGTTTAATTGTTAAAAGTTGATTCATGATTGTAGTTGATTGCAAATCCTAGGAACTACCGGTCCGATTTGAAAAATTCATTCAGTGTTAGATAGCCCATTTATGGAGAAAGTTCCTACGGTAACGGGTGTAACGCGGGTGAAACCGAGCGGGAAAGCTAGTTTATAATAAGTTTCTGTAATGTCTTGTTCTGTTATGTTCTGTAATTCATCATCATCATCAGCAACAGCCCGTTTACGTTCACTGCTGAACATCGGCCTCCTCATCTTAACAGACCTTGGCAAGCCAGAATCGTAGAGGGATATTGACATTATCACCACGCTTGGCAGACGGATTGGTGATCGCAGTAAGATGTTAACCTTGAGCTAATAGATGCTGCTGCCCATCCATCAGCCATATGTCCCTTAGTCGCCTTTTACGACACCCATGGGAAGACATGGGGTGGTCTATTCTAAGCCGGCCACACGGCCATGTTCTGTAATTAGGTGTCTGTAATGGCGCATCCACATATGCCGCCGGGTTTGCCGCCGGCCTTCAGGCTGCCTATGCGCGTTCCTAAAGATGCGCGTGCCAGAGGCCGACGGCAAGGCCGCCGGGTTGCCGCTCGGCATGTCGGGATGCGCCAAAACCACTGAATGAATTTGGTTTATTTTTTTGCACAGAGCACTTTCAGTGTCAGAGGTTATGGACTCGATTTCCGCGCCAGGCAAAAAATCTTTGTTTAAAATCAAATATTTTATCTGATTTTGAACGGTATGATTGGTCGAGAAACTAACCTCCGAGCTTCGGACAGCACGATAAACTTATTGTACCGTACCGTACCGATTGTCATAACACAGTATTTTACGGGCTGATGATGATAGTTTACCTTAAACATTGCACTGATAATATTTTATCAGTGCAACGTGGGTGATATCGCTGCAGTTATAAATTAAAATGATCATGTTCTGTTCGTAGAAAAGATTTTTATAATAAACCTTGAAAGATTGATACATAATTAAGTGAAGGTGAAGGCTTCGGATGCGTCACTGAACATACCTGGTGTTGACCAGACACGTCATCGTAGCGCCATGTGGTAGTGTCACAACTACGACCCCGATTCTGCTTATTTAAAAATATTTCAAAGGAAACTCTATTGAAAATCGGTAAATGATTTTTGTGTATTTTGCATTCTGGTAGTTTAATAGGTAAGGTGTAATTCCACTAATACTCAATTCTGATAAAAAGATAAATAACAAAATAATCAGTTTATTATTTCTTGATTTGAGTGATACCTTCATTTGTTGCCTCCCGTCACAATTCATCACAATCGCAAGATTGTCTCAATATAGTGTCTCTGGATTGTCGAATGTACGACATTTTATTAAAATTAGCAGAATTGACCCTCAATGCTGTGGCGTTCATCGTCCCACTCATGCAAAATAATAACTTCCACAAATACTTGAGCAATAAGCACTCATCTTACATCTTAATTTCGATGAAAATGAAAGTGATTTCAGATCTTGCTTGTGGAGATTCCAAATATAATTTAAAATATTCTTTATCATCGTGATCAGATAACAGAAACATAATACGTATGGTTTTATTTACAGTTACTTCTTTTTTCCTGGAGGAAATGCAGCGCCGAGTGGCAGAGTATGTAAGACTGCCCCTCTCCATAGCGATAGGATGATATCACGAAGAGCGGCCCTACCCTTTAAAACCTGGATGCTCATCGGAACGCCAGTAATGGAGGCACCGGGAACAATGAGCGTCTACTTTAGAAAAGTTAAAAAAATCCGCGTGTCCTTAAACAATATTTTTGTCTCAAAAACATTTAAATAAAAAGAACATTCCTTTCCTTTTTCTAATTTAATGGAGTTAATTTGGTAACGTAGATCAAATTCAGTAGCCACCCTAGGAGTATTCGTTATATGTTCATACTTCCATCACTTTTTCCGATGCCCACGTAGACCAGAAGCCCAATGGTCCACTAACTGTAAAGCAGTATGACAGTTGCACAAAACTCCTCTTAAAATCTTATAGTCATAACTCCTCAGTCTAACCCGTGACCGCCCTGCAGGCCTAGACAAAATGTCAATACAGCAGAGCGATCGCTTGCATAAAATCGTTAACGCAAATGTATTGTACTTGACATTTGTCACGTGATTGAGCGACAATATTAAAATAATGATCGAAATCCGACCGATCGAATCGTTCGTTTCAAGAAAGAATCAACCAATGAATGCCCGTTGTTTATTCCCGCATCCGCTTAAGCAGGTGGCAACTATCAAGTCAGTACCATACATTTACGTGAGCAAATTTATTCTAACCGCTCGCTCGTCTAGGCCCTCTGAGCCGACCTCAAAGTCCTATAGAGAGCGCGCCTCATGCACAGGTTGCTTAGTTTATCATCATCATCAGCCCGTATAACGTCCACTGCTGAACATGAGCCTCCTCCCGAGGGAAAGTATTTGCCATAGTCACCACGCTTGCCAGGCGGGTTGGTGACCGCAGTCATATGTTTTACCACACAAGGAAACACTGCTGCCCGTTCCTTGATACTTATACGATTATTATAGATGATGTTATACCAATCGGGTCCAACGGCTTAACGTGCTTTCCGAGGTACGGAGGGTAGTCCCTCAACCAACCAGACCCGGAAAGAAATCTTAGAATTTACACAAAGATTTCCTGTCCGGCGTGGGGATCGAACACACGACCTCCGAGATTAGAAGCGAGCCAAATATCGCTACGGAGGTTGTCAGTTTATTTTTTATAAACTATTCAAGCGCCTTCGCCTTTATGCCCGGTGAAGTGGCAAAAACCTCGTGGCAGCTACATAAATATCCATCTGAAAAAACCTTTCATCGCATAGAAAACCACGTGTACCCGACATAATAACATGACGTGTTTATAAACGTTATTCCCGTTATTAAAACAATTGCAATACCATAACAACTTTTAAATTAAGAACTAAGTAATTGAAGTGTCATATTTGCATGTAGCGTTATGTTAATGCTATATGAACTAAGTTTGATTAGGTTGTGAATGTAAACCTTTGCCTGGTGTCATATACTGAAACGAACAACTTCATTACTAACGATCTCAAATTGGATTTCAACTGGTGCTGTATTCTCTCAAGGGTCTTAACCCACTTCAGTGGTTGATTTATCGCCTTCTCGTGTTTAATTAACCGGAATATGATTTTGCCAAAAACATTGTGCTTAGCCTAAAGTAGTTAAGTTAGATATATTCTAAATTATGTTTCACCTCAAATTTCAAAGCAAATCTCAGGCTTCGATTCCCGTGCAGAACAAGAAATTTTTCAGTTAAATGGGACGATAAAAAGCAATCTATTCTTTTCATCGTCCTATGGTGGAAGTATTTACCGCGCCTTGATGATCTTGATTGTTATAACATCATCAATGACAAACATATACCAGGGTACTAGTAACAGCGTTTATATAACTATCTTTGTAAAATTTAACAATCGTCGTCGCTATGACCAGCGACCACCCTGAGCCAAGGTCCAAGTCCCACAGGGGGCACCTCCTTGCGTAGGTTGCTTAGTTTGTAGTTTTTTAAACCATTTACTAAGGCTGGAGCTCTGCTCGACTTTATGCCCGGTGAAGTATCAAAAGATAGGTGGCAACTACGTATGTCCGTTTAAAAAAAAAAATGTCGTCGCTATGACAAAGCTTTTTCGAAAATGGGCTAATATTATGATGAATTAAATATTTATTTATTTATTGGCTCACTAAAACGTTTTTTATTACTAAGATTAAAACATAGCTCACTAACATTAAAAAGCTTAGAGTGACAATAACTTTTAGATGAGCTCCTCAGTCACTCCATCATTAAAAATTAACTACTTAAAACGAAATATTTGCAATACATATAATGCAATAATAATAATAAATATTTTAATATTCTGGTTCTAATCCTGTAAATTCTTTAAAGGACTAAAGAAGTGATAAAGAAATTTATTTATCTGTGTATTAACTTATCAAATATTAATTATACCTATTGGAATACCACTCTTAACGTAATTGTTTCAAAACAACTAGGTAACTTCCGAATCATATAGGTATTCCGTTATTATTATTTCCGTTATTAAGGTACTGAAATATTGTAGAAGTTTGTCGAGTATTACGACAGAGATCCGACTTGTGCCTCCTGAAGTGCATTTGAAGCAGTAACGTGACTGGTCACGTTGCATTCCTCAGGCGATACCGATCTGCTTCAGACATTTATGCCATTCTACTTCAATATTGAACGTTATTTTTCTTGAAATTGACGTAAGCAAATAAAGATTCAACCGTATTGGAATAATACGTAAATGTGGATATTAAATGTTTATCTATAAAATGGCCGTTCGTCTACATACGTAGTTGTATTTCGTTTTCAGGTAGCTACTCTTTCCAGGTATTCTATGGGCTAACTTTTAAGTTCAATCTTTAAAAAAATAATTATTAGTGTGTAAATAATTTGAGGCTGTATATTTTTTTCCATATATCATTGAAATTCAGCATTTACAAACAGACTTTACAAACATTCATTTCACGGACACAAAGAACACCCATATAATATAAAAGAAGACTAGCGATAATACAACAGGTTACTTACGAAAACCATATCAAATATTGTCGTTTAAGTGGTAAACTCACATACCTAAGTATTTTTGGCGATTCGCTAAACAATGGGAATAAACGTTGTTTCACCAAGAAGAAACACACATCGCCCAACAGAATCTTGTAAAAAATGGTATTAAGTAGTAGACCACATCGCGTGGTGTAACGGTATATACTAGGTCTCGCTTTAAGTCTTGGAGGTCGTGGGTTCGATCCCCACGCAGGACAAGAAATTTTTATGTAAACACTAAGATTTCTTTCCAGGTCTGCTCGGTTGAGGGACTACCCTCCGTCCCGATTGTTATAACATCATCTATAACAAGCGTATACACTTTCCACTGGACAGGTAGCAGCGTTTCCTTGTGTTTTTCAAGATAATACAGCGTTTACCAAGCCGCCTGCCAACCGTGGTGACTATGGCCAAACCCTCCCTCAGGAGGAGGACCATGTTCATCAGTAGACGATATACAATTTGATGATGGGGATGATGAAAATAAAGTTAAAAGTAAACTGGTATTGTTCTGATATCTATGTTTTTTTTCCACGAGGCTTTTGCTACTTCACCGAGCATAAAGGCGAGCAGAGCTCCAGCTTTAATAAATAGGGTATTGTTATGATGTCTATGTAGAATTCTATAGTTATTTCACTCTCCTGAAAGTTACTAATTATGGTTTTAGAGTGGTGATAGAGCTTAAGCGACGATATGTTTCAGTGCCTTAACCGTCTCAGACCATTACAGGTTTGTCATAACATCTCTTATTTTGACGTAACACTAATAACTCCAGTATACATGTTTACATCTTGAGATCAAACATTTTGCTTGAGCCAAAATAGACGACTTCAATCAAGTGTTTAATGCACTTTTGAAAGAAAACATAGCCATAAAGCATAAGATTTTAACACGCGGCTTAGTCACGCTCCCAACACGTTTATTAACCCTTCATAGCAAGATGTCAGAATCACTCAAACCGTTTTCAATTTTATCGTCAAAATGTCATTAAAAGTTTTGAATATGATTAGATTGGTATTTTAGTTCTACATTGTGAGACATAGTAGGTAATACTGTTTGATTAAGGCCTAATTATTTCTGTACAGGGTCGCTGTACTATATTGATTAGGATTAGATTGAAATGGATTATATTATAATTTGCAATTTTAGAATAATTGGAACACAAATACTTGTATTTTAAACCATAGAAGGCAGCAAAGAAAACCTTCACTGATTTTCATTGACCATCTACGAGTAAGTATGAGATCGGATTCATCTCTACTAATATTATAAAGAGGAAAGATTTGATTGCTTGTTTGTTTGTTTGAATTGAATAGGCTCCGAAACTACTTGATGGATTTGAAAATTTCTTTCTCCGTTGGGAAGCTACACTGTCTCCAGTGCACATAGGCTATATTTAATTATGAACTTCCCACGGGAATGGGTTCTACGCGGGTGAAACCGCGCGCCGGAAACTTGTTTACAATATACCGTTTTTCAAAAGTGAGCCTGAATATAGGTGAATTATAATATGATGGACCGACAAGGACTACGTTCCTTCATATATCTAAGAAAAAATCAAAGCAGGATATTAGAAAGTTGGTGGTAGTTCAAACGTGGCCTGCGCCTGATCTCTTATTGGTCGTACTCGTATCGGTAGAAACATACCACCGGATTTTGTAAGCAAAGGAATAAAGAGTGCACTCACTTGTGCACTATGTGTTCCGCAGATGAGATTGGCTGCCGTGACCGATATCGGTTGGGAGGATTATAATAATATCTATAGTGTCCAACTAATAGCATTGATCAATCAAAATTTACTAACAGAAAGATTAACAAGTACATTAAAAATGACCCTAAAACTTTTCACCCACTTGGGAGTAGGTGAAAAGAGTACTGAACATTGAACAATGAATTATTAAACTACATGCACACTGCAGTGTGCATGTAGTTTAATAATTCATGTTGACAATAACACAAACAAATTGTATTGTCAAGAAATAAAAAAGGTAATTCTCTTTTCTCGTAAATTAAGACGTGAAATACTAAATCATCATATTAATAGGTGTTTTAACGGTTGCAGGGTTATGAGTTACTGTTTAACAAACATTGGTCACGCGACTACCGCAAAGGTTTTACTCGTGGACGGCACATGTTGTATTAACTTAACGCACACCACTTTTATTACTCTTACTAACTTTACAATTGTAAACAGTTAATTTAACTTGTGCATAAAGAAACGAACATAATTTTTTGAGATTACATACTATCAGAGTTTTTGGATACTATTAGTATTCTTGCTAATGCTTGTGTTACGAGTGGGTTCACGTGGATAGTGCAATGGGTGGGGATCAAAACAGCGAGCGACCACATAATCGCAAGTCCGACGCTTTAATCATTGAGCTACAGCCGCTTAAATTAATTTTATTTTTTCGAAATGAACCAACGAACGAATATTTTCGAGATTACTCTAGAATTCAATTATTGGTCAATTTTTTGAACCGACATCAACATCTTCAGCCTTTAAAAGACCATTTCTGGACATTCTGGTTCTCCGTCCTGGGCACTCCCAAATAAAATGGAATTTGTCATCTAGTTTGGTAGTTAGTTAGGTGACCACAGTATCTTAAAAACCATCTATTAAGGCTGGAGCTCTGCTCGCCTTTATGGCCGGCGGTGAAGTAGCAAAAGCCTCGTGGCTAACTACGTATGTCCGTCGGAAAAAAGTACCATAAACAGAGACACGCCTGCCCGTTAACTGATATACGAATGCTTTTTGAGATACGAGGAAAAAACGTCAAGACCCTCCAGAACTCTTTCACACTTTAAGCGATTTTTTAAATATCAACCTTCAACACTTACTTTACGGAGATATACTGAAAGAGATGCAGATGACCGCTTCTAAAGCTACTCGTAAATATGATAGAATGTTGCAGAACTTGGTACTATTCAATATGCTTTTAATAGGTCAGAAATTGCCATCGCTGGGGTTAGATAGAACAATTTTCGGAACTCTAATTACTTTTCAAACACGTCACGAGTTTATCTAGTGCATAACTGCACATGGAAACGTAGACGTATCAAGGAATATATGCTATAAATTATTTAGATTGAGAACCTTGTGGTTTCCATATTAGAATAGATCACCCCATATATGTATGTCTTAAGAGGCGACTAATGGTATAGCTGATGGATGGGCAGCAGAATCCATCAGCTCAAGGTCAGTTGCCATCTTAGGTACTGCAATCACCTTTTTTTTCGGACGGAATATGTAGCACGTTTGTTACTCCATCGGGTATAAAAGCGAGCAGAGCTCCAGCCTTAATAATTGGTTTAAATACTACAAACTAAGCAACCTGCGCAAGAGGGCGCCCCCTGTGGGGCTTGGACCTCGGCTCAGGGCGGTCGCTGGCGATGAGATTGAGAGATTAAGACTTAGTATTTTAGGGGGTTTTGTGCAACTGTCGCTCTACTTTACAGTTAGCGGGGATCTCGGACTTCGCGTCTACGAGGGCATCGAAAGGTTGCCAGTTCGGTAAAATGATAAAAATGTCTTCATGGTTATTGTAATACATTTCCTATATAATTGTTACTGTATTATGTTAGCTACATGATCTTCATTTTGCATTGCATACTTCAGCGACCGCCCTGAGCCGAGGTCCAAGTCCCTCAGGGGACGCCCTCTTGCGCAGGTTACTTAGTTTGTAGTTTTTAAACCATTTATCTAGGCTGGAGCTCTGCTCGCATTTGTACCCGGTGAAATAGCAAAAGCCTCGTGGCTAACAACATAGGTATGTAGGTCGGAAAAAAAATACCAAACTGGTACTCAAATCTATTCTGACTCTTCTACAGTACCTACTAAAATTTAATAATTAAGCAAAAAATGAAAATTTCTTATATTCAAAACTAAGACCGTATTTTAACGACGTTTTTGTTCCTGATGTTAATAATAAAACCTTTATTTATTTAATGGTACCTTAAATAAATTTATCCCTGTTTTATTCGAGTAATTTAAACTTGAATAAAACGGGGATTTGGTGTGATAGTCGTAACCTACTTGACTTTTAATTGTCAATAAAAACTTAAACTCGTCTTTTATTTAACTTTTAATACGTTACTAACGTACTAATGATCATTACCAAGCTTATTTATATTATATACTTACCTACTATTCTAGAACTTCAATAGCCTGTTTACGTCTACTGCTAAACATGGGCTTCCTCTTGACAGAAGCTTGAGGAATATTGCTATAATCACCAATCCGGTGATCGCAGTGAAATGGTAGGTACTCTTCAGCGGATATATGCTATTGCCGTATGTACATCAGCTGTATATCCCTTAGTCATCTGTTACGACACCCATGGATAGACCTAGGTCCTAGGTCTATCCATGGGTGTCGTAATAGATCATCCTAGGTCCTAGGATAATCTATTCCAAGTGGGAAACCACATGGCCTATTAATAAATATTATTAGATTCGGTCATATCTTATGAGGAAAAAATACATGAAAATAAAATGTGCTGAAATATTGTATATGTTACGAGCAACGTGATTAACTGGGCATTATTAATAAGGACCGGCCATTATTAATAATGCCCAAGAGCCAAGGTCAAAGTGATTTGTTTATCACTTTGACCGGCCATTTGGTGGTCCATGTAATAAGTCAGTGTTTGAGATAGCTTGAATTTATCACTTGGACCGGGCAGTATGAATAATTCCCTACTTGTAGCCGGGCAATGTGATAAAAGGCTGGAGCTCTGCTCGCTTTTATGCCCGGTGAAGTAGCAAAAGCCTCGTGGCTACCGACGCATGTCAATCCGAAAAATAAATTGGTTTCGTTTTAGGTTTAGGTTATTTTTTTTTACCACCCAAAAACCTTTTGCGCTGCTCATATAAAATTTTGTAAGTTTAATTTCATTAAATAAATAAAAACACTACAGTTCACCTATTTTATTACTTTGCCCAAGATAGGATGGGCATTATTCATAATGAGGAAAAGTGATTAATCATGCTATTTTAATCACATTTCCCAATTGAATCGAGCATTATGAATACAGACCGGCCATTATTAATAGTGCCCGGACTTATCAAATTGCCGGTAACATATAAATAAGATATGATCGAATCCTACTTTCCAAACCACAAAAATGTTAAAAAGCCGCAAACTGTAAATAAATAATTATTTTCCTGATTTAAAAACAAGTAAAATTTTTAAGTAGGAAATAAAATAAGCAAAGCTGTATAAAATCATTTTGGGAGGATTGAAAAACTAGTTCTAATAATAAATTTATTCATTAACATAATACCTATGTCAACTATCTGCATCGACTGTCTGTCGATTGTCTGAGATGAAATAGGTGCCAACAATGTCACATCGACGAACTATCGCTCGGTTTAAGGTAGTAACTATTTATTAGTCTGTGGTTTAAGCAAACGAGAAAAAAGAAAAGGGAAATAAAAAGTCATAGGAACAAAAACACTAATTTCACTATTAAATTATCCTATGCAATGTAAATCTGTTTTGATATTAGAAGTTGTAAATTATTTTAATTTATAAATAGGTAATATGTTGTTGTTTTAGTATAACCTAAATATCTATTTACAATTATTTTATGTTAATAATTTTAATAAATTTATTATTTTATTAATCAAGATCCATCTTTGTTCATTTCAAACATTTGATGATAATTAATACATAGGGAAATAAATAAATAATACCTAGTTAATTATTTATTTTGCAAATACAAATACCTACAAAGAACAATGCCACCCAACTAATTAGCAGTGCAGTGACTTTAGTAAAGATAATAATGAATAAAGAAAAATGCGAAAAAACGTCTCATTTAGTGTAGGTACATCTCATAAATAGGTAAGACATTTTCCTAGCGCAAAATAAAAATGCAACTTTTACAACCTTACGACTGCTCGCTGATTCAACGTTAAAAATTATTGGTTGGATAGTATCGAAAACGATAGCGAGGTGCGGGATTCACAGGATGTGGACAGATGAGATATTAAGCTATTATGCATATTGGCACGAACGCAAGCAAGGCACGGAAGTGGGCCGGAGGCGGCCGGCCCACGGCACCGGCCGCGGACCACTCGACGAGTGCCACTAGCGCGCCTCTCGCACCATTCCACGCGAACCCTCCGACCGCGGCGCACGCTCCGTGATCGCGCATCGAACAAACTTTATTCGTTCTTTACGACTTGTGAATCAACTCCGAGTGCTGTTCTAAGTTTTATAAACCTTATATTTTATTTTTTACTACATACGGACTATTTTGGTTTTGTGTTGTTTTTTTGTTTTTGTGGACACATTGGAGGTGATCGGTTTATTTTCAATACTGCCGTCTGTTTACGGTGAGTACGTGTTGAATTTTAATTTATATGCTCCTACAGAGTTTCGCACAGCTGATTTATGCGACGAGAAGAGATCGCGCCATGAACTGCATTTTACTGTACCGAAGGTCGCACGGCCGGTAGCGATCGGTTCGATTTCTATAGCACTGTATTATTTATTATAAATCATTATTATTTACCCGCATTCATTCCAAACGTGTCCAATGTCATTTATATTAATTAAAAGAACGATTAAATAGAAGAAATCATAATAGGAGAACCACCTAATTGGAACTAGTTAGGTGTACTTATTACAATTATATAGCTAACATTTTACAACATTTCCGTAATAGACCTAATAGATGAACCCTAAAGTACAATGTAAACAATAACTACTATTATGTAAAATCCATTAGAATAATGTTTCTCGCAATCAATATTGCACTAATTACATTCAGTGTTAGCAATATCAGTTTAATTACTGACAGAACAGCCTAAAACATAGATCGAATTTAAATATATAAATAAATTATCTAATACACTATTCTCAACTTCTTGCTTCTACAAGACTAGATACAAAAAGTACAAAAAGCGTGCGTTGAAGTCTTTTATTAGCAAAACGTCAGAAACAAAAAATGCGTAGGTATTCCAAACAATAGAAAATGAATGATCTATTGAGACAAACCACTTGTCATTATCGCAACCGATGAACTTGTATATTCGTCTCATTTCGTTTGTATCGACGATGTCCGCACTGTAGCCACAATGACTTGAATAAAGGTAAATAATGATAAGGGTTATCTTTTGTTTCTTTAGACCACTAATGTATTAGTAATACTATCAATTCTATTATTACTTTTATTGTGTCGTTAATTCCCTTAGTAACAATAATAAAATAAATAAACAGCCGGTCCCTGTAAAACAAGCATAGTTAAGCTTGGAAATAACATATGCAAGCTTCGTAAATCAACATCTTTTATGGTTTTCAGTAAAATCTTATAATAGGTACATTAAAAGCGATTGTTGTATGTTTCTGTTTTTTGCAAAGAGGAATAATGAAACGAAGTTATCACAACCGAAACCTGATGGTATGTATATGGCTTTATTATAAATCAACAAAAGGCATTGAGAAGATTTAATACATAACAATATTATCCTTTTGATTGATAACAATGAACATTGAAACTTTGGCAAAAGTTATAATTCCTTTAACCGTCCTGCCAGTGAAGGTCTAAATGCCACAGGGGGCGCCCTCTTTCGCAGGTTGCTTAGTTTGCAGTTTATAAACCACTAGCGACCCGCCCCCACTTCGCACGGGTGCAATGCTGATGTTTCATACATATAAACCTTCCTCCAGAATCACTCTATCTATTAAAAAAACCGCATCAAAATTTGTTGCGTAGTTTTAAAGATCTAAGCATACATAGGGACAGACAGACAGCGGCAAGCGACTTTGTTTTATACTATGTAGTGATTTATTAAGGCTGGGGCACTGTTCGCCTTTATTCCCAGTGAAGTAGCAGAAGCCTCGTAGCTAACTACATATATTATGTCCGTTCAATAACAAGAACCTTTGGCCTAATTATAAATTGTTAGTGTTGTAAAATACACAAACAAAAGAGTTGACCAAACTTAACGCATCACATGTCACGACTACTCAAGTGACAGTAGTCGGTCAAACTTGTGTAACTATTACGCTACAGTTTACTAACAAAAGATTAAAGATAACTAGTTAAGATAATGGTCAAACTTTTTTCCAACCGTTTTTGTTTCATATTGCATTCATTCATTGAATGTAGTGTGTACACATGTATTTGATGATCATAGTATTGAAATCAGAGATACAAAAAAGACATTTGATATATTAATATTTTTTAATTGGCAAAGTGTTGTTTTGTTTGCCTACGTTTTAGTTTCATAAAACTAGCATGTAGCAATTCTATTATTGCACTAGAAGATTTTTATCATTTTGAAATAACTTCATATGAATTATATAAAATGAATACTAATTAGGTACCTAAATTAGGTATATTAAAAAGACGACTAACTACTATTAAAGTACAATGATTGCTTATTTTGTAGAAGTAACCGCCGCGTACAACTTACTGCACTACTGTCAATCTTAATTTCCGGAGGAATTGATCTATAACCGGGACTGCCTATGACAATTCCATAGAACGCGCGCATGCGCTTGCCCCGGTACAATTCTCTTCAGACACAATAGCGCACAATGCGGACCGTAATGTAAACATACGTTCGTGCCGTCGGCGCATAATCACGGATTAGGTTACTGAAACCAACCAGATAAATGAGAATATGAACAATGTTCTTTGGTAGGTACTCTAAAACTTGGAACCCACATAATAATATAGTTTACAAACTGTCCACAATTTTAAAATACATTTTGCATTCAATATTGTAAAAGTCATCATATTTGTCTCAATTACTGAGTTTATGAATCAAAAGTGATATTAGAAAATGTTAGAACGAAGCAAACTCACTCAAACATGAAAATGCCGCTGTACATTTTATATGAAATTTCTTTGCTGAGTTTTTAATATAATTGAAGTGTTGTTATGCTGCCATGTTATAATAGTACTGCAACATTTTCATTCCTTTATAATTAAATACAATTTCGAGGATACCCTTATACGTTGCAGTATGTTGTGTTATCCAAATATTGACAATATCATTTTTAGGAGAACTGTTTGCATAAGAACTGGTGCAATGATAAAAACCGTGTCAAATATCGCGAAATGCATTCGGAGTTGGTTTTTAAATTATACTTCTGAGACCAACCAGAGCATAACCCACAGTTCAAAAGTTGAATCGAGGACAGGTCATCGGATTTTGTCTGCCTCATTTTTTCTTTGTTATTATAATCACTCTGTAAATACTACATTCAGTTTAAACATAAAAACGAAAACATTGATTTAAATCCTGTTAATTTATCGTGGCCGGTCGGCTTAATGGGTTTGTGCAAATTCATATACTAAATTTAAAGTCACATAAATACATATCAAAAAGCCCGCGGCTTCTGAACTACCGGCCGAAGTAGCCAATTCCTCGGCACACCTGTCCGACCGGCAAATCTCTCTAATATCTAATGATCTTCCACTTTTATATATTCAAGAGAAATTAAAATACAAGGCAACGACCAAATTGTAGAACACATGCTTTATACTGCATTATATCTGTACACGTGTTTTTTCTTTTTCTAATGGAACTGATAGTACAAACTATTAAAACTAATTACTCTTATGGTTTTTTTGAACACAAAAAGAATAACCTAAACATACTTAATTTGGAAGAAACATTGACAAAATTAATAAAAACTCTTCGAAACAACCAATCACGAGCGGCACTTAGTGCAAGCCGCATTATTACTCAAGTTTGTTATTTCTGGTAATTATTTTTCGGTACTTTGTGAAATTTACAGGAATATTGTATAACTAGTTACTTTTGATGGTGTCATTATTAAATGCACAACTTTTGAGAGTTATAATGATAATACAGGTGCACCCGAATACAATGGAATGGTAGATATTTAAATTCGCCAGAAATAGTTCGTTCTGCTTTCTACACTTATCTTGTTTTATTTGTTTAGTTTGGGACAAATGGCTAGCTGTCGTTTAATATATTGAATACTTGTCTAACGTCAATTGTTTATAGGTTAACTAAATTTAATGTACAATGAGTTTTTGGGTACTATAAGTAAAATCAGCCTCCTTAGCGTAGCGGTAGTTGGCTCGTTTTCAATCTCCGAGGTCGTGGGTTCGATTCCTACGCAGGAAATCTTTGTGTAAATTATAAGATTTCTTTTCGGGTCTGGCTGGTTAAGGAACTACCCTCCGTACCTCGGAAAGCAGTGATAAGCCGTTGGTCCCGGTTGTTATAACATAAGGTTTAAGGTTTAAAGACATTTATTCTCATTAAGACATACGTCACTTACATGAGAACTTAAATCATAACATAACATCATCTATAATAATCGTATATCAAGGAACGGGCAGCAGCGCTTCCTTGTGTGGTACAACATAATACTGCGGTCACCAACCCGCCTGCCAAGGATGATGATGATGAAGTAAAATGATGATGATAACAATGGTAGTAACTAAGTAAATATAGTTAATTTGATCTTTTGATAACAGACATATTTCAATTTTTTTGGGACTTGTAAATTCCCATAGCAGCTGATATTTGTATCTTTCTTCGATAAATAACAGTTATATGAGTTATACTAAAAGCATATTATGGTACCATTAGCAATTTGATTAATTTACACAACCAGCGTTTTGAAAGGAGTCGTAAACCGATATAGCTTCAAAGCCGTGTGAAAGCTGACAAGCGCACGCTGCGATCACTCTGACGTATACGAAAACATGCTTCCCTTAATTAATTCACTCGCAAATAGTATTCGATACCTATAAACATCGATTTCATCAAAAAGCTTTTAGTGCAATATTGAAAGGAGTTTTCATAGCAGTGACGCGCCACAGTAAGTTAGATCGGGTTCACGATTGTACAATGATTTAGTTCATTAAGAAGTTTTTGTATCGGTACCTGGTGTGAACGTCAGTTGTATGAGCGACATTTTCCCGCGGCAGCAGGTCGACTCCCGCGCTCGCTCCCACGCCTCCAGCCTTCCGTCTTCACCTCATGGACACACAATAGCTACATTACTGCTCATTTTTTCTTCAGCTATGTTGTTTACATTAATGGTTAACGTACACCATACATTCCTGGAAGTGAAACTTGTCTTTTTCTGATCTTTTATAGAAACGAGATGGCTTCCGCGTAACGATTTTTTGCTGTAAATGTTGATACGATACCAGTCCTTTGGGACAGGCGCCGACCTGTTCCAATTCATATGTGGAACAACACGATAGAGTATATTCGCGTGCGCAACCAATTAGCGAGTTAAAACCCATCAAGTTGGTGCTAGTGTTTCTCTTTCAGTACATGGTGAACTCATACTACCTAGTGACACGCATGGCATTAAGGCTGACTTTAATCGTTTTACCATTCCCTGATTGTAAGAGTCAATGGCCATGTGTCTCCTGCGATAGTAATTTCGTACGGAGAGCCTAAAACAGTTTTCACTGGGAACTGTGCCATCTGGGTGCACTGAAGGTGACGGGCCGACTCAGCGTTATTTATTGCCCTTTTAAAAACACGCGGTACTTGATGTGGTTTTAGCATACACATGTTGCTTCGGCTCGCTTGGCAGATAGTTGCGGATATTATGAATAGCGTTTATCATCATACTACGACATATGTACTGGAGCTTTAGAATGGTTTTAATTGCCGACAAATTATCATTGTGTTAGATCGCAATCGTTGTGTCTTACCGTAAATAGAGGGTTTCGACCTTATACACGAACAAAGATTACCGTTGGTTGCTGTCATTTTTTACTTTATTTAATTCTGCGAAGTAATGTAACGGTGTTGTGGGCATTTGTTTTGGTTCGTGGTCGGCGCACTGCAGTCCGGCCGATAACTCGGGTTTCAATATCGATATTATATAATCGATATTAACTTTGCTATTCGTAACTGTAGCTATCTTAATTAAAGTAGGTACATATGCGCTCATACCTGTTAAGCCTGTTGCTTCTTACCATCCTCATTGTAAACGACCGACCAATAAAATCAACTTGCGCTTTTGTATTACATAGAATTATTCTAGTCACGAGTGTAACTGTTGAGCTCTTGAGTCCAAGTTACAATGGTGAGTTAGGAATAATGCGTTTGAACTGGAGCAATTTATTTGTTAATTGTTGAGTAAAGAATGCAACACCGTGGGAAGAGATCAGACGTATGTACCTACGTCTGGTACGCGTGGGGAATTCACTGACGCGGTTGAAATTTGACCTCAACAAAACACGTGCCCACTAGGCATTATAATATTCAATTTCTAGTATCAGATAGTAATGTGATATTTTACTTACATCAATACTTCATTCCGAATGGAAACATCACAGACAAAGTAATAAAAAAGTATTCTCTTTTTAATCTATTTTTTTAAATAATATATGTATTATGCATGAACCATTTATAATACCTTTATTAAATACCTATTACGGTCTATTTGTGACTTACTTTTCAGTCTCATTGCGTTTAAAGGTAAAATTGAATCAAGGATTAGAGTAGTCTAGAACATTCTCCCGTACTCTCTCCTCGTGCACAATATAATGAGCTTAACCCGTGCATTAACTGACGGAACGCTTTGAAACTACTCGCTGGCTTAATACTACATGTTTAATTATCCGTTCTGTAAATTCACATCAAAAGAGATTTATTCAATCCTTTTTATATGGTAAATCTTTATACTAAATGCTCTTATTCTCTTTGAAAGTGATTACCGGAACCATGTAAGCCATTAAACTTTAATAAAATTATAAACCTGAACGGTACATTATTATGGCAACAACTTGAGTTCATACAATAAAGTGGACACATGTTATTTGGATGGAAAGTTACAAATTTACAATAAAACTAATATCAAACTAGTTTTCAAATGCTAACACCCAATAAAATTCACTATGGTAACTTGATATGTTACCAACTTCAAATAAGCTTAATTTGTAATAAAAAAGTGAATTTTAGTGGATAAAAGTCACAAACTCTAGTTACAGACTTATATAGATTGAATGTCAACCAAATTGAAAACAGACCAATTAACTAAAGCTGACTAAATAAAAAAACTCATATTGCTCTTTGAAAGTATGAATCAGATACTAAACGAAAAACATTTATTTTTATTATATTAGTTATATAAGTCAAAGTTCCATTTATATTGATGTACAAATTTTGGTTAATCTGCAGTAAAAATCAATTATTATAATAAAGTAGTTCAAGAGATTCGATTGAATTAATTTTGTATTAATGCAAATCCAATATCAACTACAAACTTAATTAACCAGAATAACAAATCCAGTAGTTTTATGACCCCGCCGTTATATTCCATTTGTTTATTTACTAACACGCGTGATGACACAAACACAGTTGTCATGATTCTGTTGTCTCAATCAAAACAACGTAGGTAGTTGATCAAGGACGCCGCACGCTTGATTGATATGCAGGCATTTAGTTAATTTAACTAACATAAACAGAGGTTATCACAATAAACAATAATATAGATAGTGTTAACAGGATATATCATCAACTATTTAGTAACGTCATAAAAGACTTTGATTCTTTCATCTATGAATCAGAACAACATGCCTAGTTACGACTTAGTTACATTGGTAATTTAAATGCCATTCAACATTCAACTGCCTTGTTTTATTGCCTAAATTACATACAAGTATTATACATATAAACAAAACATATCCTTCAGATTGATTGTTCAAAATTAGTGTTGGATCACGTTTTTCAAGAACACGAAATATCATGTTCAAATAACACATTTAAAGGTATATTATAAACAATTTGATCAAAGTATTTTAAAGGAACAATAATATCAAATAGCACCAATAGGACGTATTGTACGAAATGCTTAACCAGACTTTTTGTCAGAGGTCTGAAACATGTACCTACCAACAACCAACCCATACGAGGTACAAGGTTTTTATATACCTAATAATAATCACAATATGTATAGTGATGTATGGGCGGACGGCAGGACGAGAGACGAGAGGCGAGGCGGGCAATGAAAGTGACAACCGTACGAAAGTGACTCGCTAGATTTATTTACACTTGTTCGAAATAGACGCGAGCACTTCTAAAACTGGTGTCCACTTTACGTCTCTGGCCCGGTCCGCTTCGCTATTTATAACGCTCCAGGCGCTGATCTACCTCCTTCTATGGCAAACTAGAATGGGCTGTGCGCAACACGACAATTAACCGCATACTATATCCATTGAGACATTTTTATTTCATTTCTTTATATCGAATTAATTGCCGGTCACCGTTCCTTACTTTTATGCATTGCTATTACATACATCAGTAGTATCGTATGCCTCAGTTTATGTAGGGTCATCGAACCTCTCAGCAATCCGTTCGTACGTAAACAATTCCATCAGATTTGGGGTTCGTGGGTATTTGTGATTAAAGTTTACAGAAACAATTCGGTCTAACAGAAGGCTTCCTTCCCGTTTTATGTGCTTTGATACTAAAAAACTCTTGCTTCCGAGACACCGGTCCTACGCCGATAATAGAAACAGGAAATCGAATTTGGCGGGGTGACCTACTACGCAAAGTTGTTTAGTATAGTCACTACTCCAATCCCGGCATCCCCAACCATAATTCAAATGCGAACTTTATCGATTTACATTTATAGATGACACATTTTGATAATTAAATGGTTTTTCCTAGTGCAATAGATACGTGTCACAAAAAAGTACTAAACTTAATAGTTTAGTACTTTTTTGTGACACGTAATCGTGGAAAATAAATTAGCCTTAATAGGCTTATTTATTTTCCACGACTTATATTTCCGATACATAATTTTTGCAATATATTATGAACTCCCGCTGTGACGGCTCAGGTCAGGCACAACACAATAACTCTGTAAATGGAGCAACTGGTAATGATTCAGTGATTGAGTCGCGCCAGCGAGTGAGAGCTCAATTGCGTGTGTACCTAATACAATCGGATATGGCACTCAATATGATAGAAGGGGCGAGAAGCGACGAAAAATATCCTCCGCAATACTCCGCATCAATGTACCATGAATATGATTAACATTTAAATGACAGAACTCTTTTAAGGTGTTAGGAATGTTGATTATATAAATAGTGTTTTTTAACTACTGCACTATAAGAGCAAAAACGAATGCGAGCTTCAATTATCAAAACTACCGAGAGAGAAATGGAATGTCCCAAGTAGTGAGATAATTTCGATTTCCTTTTATAGAAAGTAAGAATGTTTCGATAGTCGTATGGCAGTAATGTTAACAAGTGATGCTGCTTCAGTCGGGAACCTGTTCAAAGGCCATTAGTAGCCTGTCTCATATAAGCTTGCTCATGACATTATCTCTAATACCGCAATTGACGTAATAATGCAACCATCGAGGATTGCAAATAATCGCATCTCAACTAGCCCTATTTGATCATACCATGCAATTTTAATATCCGAAGACGTGACGTTACTGCATTCTTGAACAAAAGTATCAATTTTGGACTAAGGAAAAACATGAGGCGAACCGAAACATTATACTGGCTTGCTTTTAAATGTTTTTGTTTGAAGTAGTAAGCCGGTTAATCGATTTTGCTGCACGTGGCTTCAAGAGTTCATTTGGTATATGCGATAAGGTTATGGAAAATGTTTGAATAAATATGAACAAGGCCTTTCAGGCGAAGCTGTTTAAACAAAACATTAGTCACAGTATTCTTCAATCATGCTTTATTCAGTTGTGGTAGCAAGAGATGCCAATTACGCTATATATAAACGAAGAACATTAGTATGCTTTATAAAATATTCAGATGATTTTGTAGGCATATTAAAAGATTCATTGAGACAACAAAGAATACTTACACTCAAAAGAATCATTTGATGAAAAAAAAAAAAAAACAAAAAGAGTAATTCTTTTTGTTTTTTAAATATTTGTGCTGTTTACATCGTGACTTTTCGCCATTGCTAATACTCAACGCATTGATATATTATTAAAACAATTATTATTATTATTATTATTAGTAATACAATCTGTCTATGTACATACCTATATACTTTTTCAATAGCATTACATATTAAAGATTCAAATGACATCGAACCTGTGTTAGGGCGAACGTTCATGCCGTCTCTTTGACGTAACCTTTTATGTACGAATTTCATGTTACGTTTCGATAGTAATACCGTTGGCAAATCGTCCAAATATAACCAACGACTAAAAACACGGTGTATAACAATAAAAAATGATATATAGAATAAATCGAATCAGGCTGAATATGAATTGTAAACAAGATTAAGATAAATGTTGGTACATGCCAATCGTTTAATTAGAATGAAGACAATCTTGGCACCTTGACAACAGTAACCTAGCAACTAATTGTCCAGCGTTACAAGAGCAGAGGATTAAACTAAATATGCGGAAGTTTGCGTTCCTATAATAAAATGATATAGTTCCCCTGTTGATTAATAATGCTGTATGATATCTTGGCACTACAATAGATGGTGTGGATGACAGTTTAATTAAAACTTATATTCAGAATATACATCGTGAAGTATTAGTGGTTCGTTGAATGTGGCAAAACGTTTCACTCTCAGAAGAATTTAAAAATAAAGAGTACAAATAAAAGTATAACAAAAATATCAACTCGTGAGAAACAGTAGTTTTTAATTCACTTAGCCGTCACGGAGGTATTATTCAAACGTCGAATATATTAAATGAAGATGATTGTCTAAGTAAAGTAGCAAAAGCCTCTTCATAATGTTCGTCTGAAAAAATACAAGATGATTCTGAAGTTGAAGTTTAAATTTGGAATAAAGCTAAAATGGATTTGGTTAGACTGTAAATTCATATTCGGTCTGGTATTTGACAAATTGAACACATGATAAAATCTTACTTATAAAGACTTTACTCATCCGACTTCAGGAACATGATATGAACATGCACATTCGCAAACAATCGATCCAAAACGTCTGTTGTCTTTCTTTATAAAATTTAAAGGGTGAGAGTGTAAGAAACACGTCCCTCGCAAACGAAACACATAACCCATGTAACTAGCTACCTGTTTGCAGAAGGGTCGGCAGGTGCACTTCACCATCACGTATAAATAAAATCTCGCACATCACATCCTTAGAATAGACATTACAAATTTTTTTTTTCTCGATTTTTAGATGTTATTTTTTTTTGTCTTTTGACTCGTTGTTGTCGATAAACAAATATTTGATTATTGATTCATCAAATGGTTGTTTATAAAAAAAAACCGGAAGCTGCTCTTTCGTTAGCTCTGTCGTTATCTTACTTTAAAATAAAACGCTGGTGTAGAATTTACTCCTATTCCCGTAGGAACTTAGTCATTAAGTAATTACCCTTCTAATGGTGAAAGATTATTCCTGAGACTAGCACGTTCAAGAAAATAAACAAACTCTTCAGCTGTATAATATTATAATATACATTTACCTCTCATGTATTAATCAACAAATATATTTATTGAATTTGAAATGCTTAATTATGACCAATATTTCATACCAATAACCAATAAAACTGCTATTATTATGCTGCCACTAACTTACTATAAATACGAAATATTAACTAAGTAATGGCTCATTATTCGCTAACGGTCGCACTGCTTATTAAGGCTAAGTATCCATTTCATGTCTGGCCAAATAAAAGATTAAGAAGGTGATATACTTATGTTTTATAATTAGTATAATGTTACTTATAATACAAAAAGAACATAAAAACCGTCACTGGAAATTGTGTTAATAACTTAAATTGCGTTTATAAAACACGTGACTTACCATTAAGCGAGAAAATGGATGAGAAAGAAAAAGAAAAAAATGGATGAGTTTTCAATAAATGTTTTGATAATAATAAAAAAAAAACTATAATAAAATAAATACCTATAGCCCAAATGATGGTACAAACAGGATGCATACAATGAATCAATCTATACAATGCATCAACCGATTACAGAACTAAGTTTTGTTTGCCATATCAATCAACGTTCGTATACAAGCCAATCTGGCATCGCCTGTAAATGCTCCTCATAGGATATGTGTCCTCTGTTTTCAATCTGAACTTTTAATTTTAGAACTTAAAAACAAATAGACCAACAAGATTCTGCAGATGCTGTCCTCCCTTGGGGGACGTATTTCAGTGCTCCCCTGCCCTGTACCGCGTTGTAGTTAATGGGCGACAAACGAGACCGGAAACCTTCTGAGGTGAGGTGAATACACTGTAAATGTCTGTACGAATGAACGAAAATCGATCATCCCTCATCATAAAGTTCACTACAGACAGCCTGCCTTTGCTGAGTCATGATTAGATCTTACAAACTTAAAATCTGCGAACTAACTCAATAGACTCATTTAAATCAGCTTCGTTTGTTTCGTGCACGTACAGCTTTATTTCATGTACCTATGATTTGTATCTCTTCTTCTTTGCCTTTTCCAAATCGTTAGCTGGAAAGATACCTTAGTGAACATATAATAACACCAATCATAGTGACATAACTTTAAAAACATAAGTACTAATAACGTTATTATTTTTAAAATACTCAACAATTAGTGACATGCAAAACTATCTCCTTACATAATCATGTATACTGTATGCACAACTGACTTCCAACATCTGCAATAAATTTAGGTGTATTTACAAAGCCAAAGTCAACTTACCAAACCGACTTATTCTAATAAGAAAGATACGTACGTTTATTACAATGTCCTCTTATTCCAATAAATGTCAATTGCACTATCCAAAATGTAATATTCCAAATTGACCGGTAGACGGACGGGAAAAGTTCACCATACATTTTAAAATGGGCCGCTGGACGTCGGAACCTTCGTATTGAAATTACGATAGTTCAATTTGCAATTGAATTGCAAATATCCGGTGGCCGTTACGTCCGCCAAGCGTACAATATCAACACATTCTCATGTATTATATTGCATTACGTATTTTCACTAAAGCTGGAGCTAGTATCCATTAAATTTCGGGAATACCTAACCGCAGGAACAACTGCCCCAATTATTTAAACTGACCTAATTACATATCCCCTGGTCTTAACGATCATTACACATTATATTTATGGCCAATGAAGCCCACAAATTTCAATTAAAACATTTTATTAATTTTTATAAAGCATTGTATTTCATGGAGTTAATGGAGTAACAATTGTTGCGTAATTAATAACTTGCTGTAAATTCAATTAACACATATTGAATTCACTCTAATAGTGGCTCATTGTTGATGCTGTTAATCCGATCTCTTCCAAACATGGTTATATTTAGTAAATACGGTATTCTATTTGTAGGCCTTTATAAACAAAGTGTTCTTATCGCAATAGCATTAATATAGTACCTACATAGTTGTTACATTTTCAATTTGATTTATTTGCCAAATGAATACTCTATTTGGTTTCTTTTCCGCACTAAGTACAATTTGTCAAACCAGCATTGTAACTATTGGCCTTGATAATCCTTTGTAGGAAAATATAAGCCTATACGCTAAGATACGCGGATGTATTGCAGAATTACGCATAAAAATCAAAGTCCGGAATCATTGTAACCTTTGTGTTTGTGTTCAAGTATCTACCTATTCGTCCGTACAAGGAAACCTGGACAACAGATTGCATTCTTTGCTAGTATACTCAGCAGAGCAATAACATATTGTTCTGCTAAGCATACTAGCCAAAAAACTCAATATATTGCATTATATATATTACAATAGTAATAGCACAATATTATTAATATAAATTTTCTCACGATAAGTAGCCGTAAGACATAATATTTTGTAATAGCCGCTACCTAAAACCATATGAAACTTTTGCATTAAAATCATTGTACAAACGTTACCTTATTTAGTCCGAATGTAAGACAAAATAAAACAAAATCAAATGATATTGAGAGAAATCTGACTGGAGGACAAGCTATTATTTAAGTTGAAGTATAAGCAAGATAAGCAGGTCTCATTGATTCTAAACTATTGTCGATAATACCTACATGCGTCAATATGAAAACATGTCGGTATGTTGTCATCTTACAATTAAATGGTATATCCACTTTGTATGTAGGTATGTGTCGAATCATGACCATGAGACAATCAAGGCGACTTAAGAAATGTTATGAACATATAATACCTACTGAAAATAATTGATTAATAAATAGGCATTCTCATTAACAAATGAGTTAACTTCAAAACTTTAGTATAGTGAGTTCACACAAATTTTAGTCAAGCTTAAACAAGAAATTACATGCTGTGTTACTATTCAGTGTTATGCCTTTTATTAAATTAAATGCCTAGTTACAATATCCAATGTCTTTTTCCAAAATTCACACTATATATAGTAAGTCAATCAAGTGCATTCACATTCGTAATTCATTTATTGATATCACCGTTAGGCAACAAATCTGTTTCGCTCCAATTGGATCCAATACATCGATAAAGCACTTTTTGCATCACTATGCACTGCTCAACCAAAAACCACGCTTCAAGATTAAACGGTCAAGAATACAATAAGGTCAAGGTGAGCCATGATGTGCAGAGTTACAAATTAACTCTGAATAATCTTATAATTAATCTCATGTGAGAGCGTAGCTAATACGAGGAATACCGTGGTCAGTTATTGCTGTTGATCCCTTTGTGTGATATTATCTCGTAGGTATTAATTGTCCAGCGGAGGTGAGTTCAATCGTCACTATTGTTCAGCTTCAAAGTACTTGGATACGACAATAGTCGAAACGTGTTTCACGAGGTAAAAGTGCTAACAAACAATAGAATCGATGCCTATTTTATTCAGTGCTTTGATGCTTTCCCTTTTGTCGAGTGGTGCTTGAGTGAATTTCCATAATGCCGCGGATCCGGTAATGCACTGGGAATAAACGCCCTGCTAATCCAAAACTCTAAAACTAAATCTACACTAATATTATAAAGAGGAAAAGTTTGTATTTTTGTATTTTATATATTTGTAAGTTTGATTCGAATAAAGTCTAAAACTATTGAACGGATTTCGATAATTCTTTCACCATTAGAATTATACACTATCCCTGAGTACATTTGATATAAAAGTCTACCCGTGCGAAGTCATTATATGTTCTTGTTTTTATTAACTTTGAGTTATAAAGAGCTAACTTTATAATCAGCAGATGAAAAATATCATCAAGAGGAGTAGATTTTAAATTTGACAAAAGTCAAATTTCCTCCTATGATCATATTTATGTGGGGATTGATAAATTAGCTCAATTTATAGTACAAATATAACTATAGCTTTGCCTCTATAAAATGTAATAATACCAATACCTACAATACAAATAATTAAATTTCCTCATATTATTATAGTAGTTGTAATTTAAATGTTAATTAATAATAATTATAATGTTCCAACGTTCCATGTTATGTGATTGGTAATTAATCCATTTCAAATTACAGAGATTCAATTTTCCTTTTGAATTATTTCACTATGAGAGATATCTTTGCTCATTCTAATCGCGATTTTCAGTTGTAAAGCTTAATTCGTTTAAATACGGATAGAACTTTTTTTTTATAATGGTATTTACAAAGAATTTGAAAGTAAAGATAAAGTAATAAAACACAAGAGCTACCAACAAAAATCTCTTACATAGTTGGTTAGGTATTTAATAGAGAAAGCGGCAGTAGCCCAATGGTTAGGCCATCGGACTTGCGATCGCCCGTTACCACCGTTCGCCGGTTCGATCCGCCCGTCGTAAACCCACTCCTGACTCAAGCATTTTAGCCTAACACGAGGGGTTAATAAAAATACAAGGTTTTTGTCTAAACTTTAATACAATATCTCGGAAGTAACTAATAAGTATATTTCAAACAAATAAATACATATAGCAATCCTCCTTTAGTGTTATACCAGACTGTAAGAGCGATGTAAATTAATATTGATGGTCCGAAGGGGCATTTCAATTCTTTTGGGACAGTCAAATAGGTGAGTGTGAATGGCGTGAGTGCTCAGGGTATCAACAGTAACGATTACTGGGAGAATTTGCAAGTAATTTTTTTAGTTTTTATCGAATTAAATATTAACAGTTCACATATAAAGCGATATCGTGTTGCTTATTTTATATAAAATAGAATTCACGACACAGACTGTAGGTATTCTATATTTTTCCGGTTAAACATGCATCTGCAAAAATTATTGGTAGCTACAGTATTCGATGCTGAATTAAGATAATTTTTCCCTAATTTTAATTACTTAGTGTATGTGTAAAATATCAGTACAATTAAATATGTTATACTCAAACTGCAGCCCTAACCATGACAATCAAATTACTTACCTATATAAAACGCTTGCTTACATACAAGTACGAATGCCCTACAAGAATAAACCCAGTGGGCTGTAAACCTTGACATCATAATACAAACTGTAACCACAACAACCTAATATCCAATTTATAGACAATCATAAGTATAAAAACCCGTCGCTAGGTCTTATCTTAATTATTTATCCTAATTCGTCCACCACCGTGTCACGGTAAAGCATTCATTATTAGATATTTAATCTCTGGTTGGAAAACTAGTAACATTGGTAAATACTTAGATAGTCGTTACCCCACAGTCCGATAATTACCCGTGGCCTGAATATTTAATAATATGACTAATTTGTTCTGTAGGTAACTGGTAACTTCTAGGTGAGTATGCATCATTTTGGGGTTTTATGGATGCGTCAATTATCCTTTGTTTTAACTAGTTATTGTACTAATTTAGTTTTGTATGGAAGAGAGGTATATCTGAATAAGCTGGGACTGGAAAATTAGGGACCACCGCCTTACAAAATAAAATACCACATCCAAATTACATTATTGATTCGTATTTTGTTCCTGTGATTGAATAATTTGGCCAGCGTTCAGAGCTTAATTTCGTAGGCGACGCGTGAGTAATTTTTCTTGTATTGCAAGCATTCATAGGCTACCGTAACCGTTAGCATCAAGTAGAATACATAAGTGAGTCTACTTTTAGGAAAAATGACACAGTATAAATATATTATACCGACACAGTTTTCATAATACGATCTCTAATGTTTTTACGGCTCTGCGGTCAAGAAACCGGTGCCTTTATCGATCTAATGCAATATTAATGAATATGTACTTCAACTACTGTGTAAGTATTATAGTGCTTGTAATCTTGGAATAAGCACAGATAAACAAATATCATAAGGGTCCCTTAAACGCACCTCGAAAATAAATAACAAATCTTGTGATTATATTTATCTCAATATACATGTGTATCTACTAATGTTATAAAGAGTGACTACTGATGTTATATATTTATATTTTTGTGTGTATGTTTGAAACGAATAAACTCAATAACTACTGGACGGATTTCGATTATTCTTTCACCATTTGTATGTAACATTATTCGGGAGTAACATAGGCTATATTTAACAATGAAGTTACGGCAGATACGCGGGTGAAACCGCGTGCAAGAAGCTAGTATTTAATATAAACGATATTTGATGTAAAGTAATTGGCATTTCCAATCAACACATTAGAAAGTAGGAACAAGCTTTCGTCTATAATTGTCGAAAATATTATGAATAAAGTATTACCCTAATAAAAAATCTGAGCTTTTCGATAAGTTCTATCAATTCAGCAGTTGGGCACTAAGCATCATATAAGAAGTCAAATTAAATGAGGCTTCATAAATTGCTATAACTGCTTAAGTAATAAAAAATATTTTCTTATTTCTCATAATAATGTCGAAATCAATGAAATATAACAAAATTAAACCTAATCCACACCCTAAAATTGCTTAAAACGACTCTAAACCATTGGTGAAACTCCACATATGCAGACATGATTACCCCTCGAAGTAAAGCGGTCGTGATAATACATAACATTATTATACAGCATGACCGATTACGCAGTGATATTTTAATGAAAGCACTCTCGTTGTTTGTGTCATTAGAGATAGTGACTAAGAGGAGTTGTCATTAGGCGAAATTGGTTCTGAGAACGTTGAACGACAGGTAGCGATA
Organism: Nycteola revayana; assembly: GCA_947037095.2. Taxonomy (NCBI): domain Eukaryota; kingdom Metazoa; phylum Arthropoda; class Insecta; order Lepidoptera; family Nolidae; genus Nycteola; species Nycteola revayana. Next base: position 7,835,293 of record OX344839.1, read on the forward strand.
AAACGACTGACAACATGCAGCTAGTTAATATATACATAAATATATGTGTATTATAACATCACAGCGTATGCCCAAAGGCCAACGAGTAAAGTGTCTAACGAGTGAAAACTCCAAATTATGAATTTGCTCTTTTGAACCCCATTTCATCTCCGTCCTTCCACAACCTGTTTACGTCCACTGCTGAATATGGGCCTCTACATTACAAACCTTGGCAAACCACCACGCTTAACAGGCGGGTTGGCGATCGCGGTAAGATGTTAAGTAACCTTCAGTTGATAGACGCTGCTGCCCATCCATCAGGTGTATGTGCCTTCTTACGACACCCATGCGAAGACATGATGGTGGTATATTTTAAGCTGGAAAACACACGGCTTTATTTCACGTTTCATCTCCTTACAAGCAGAATGTCCAAAAATCCATTGATAGCAAAAGTCTACGTCGTAATAACTTATTTGCTTGCAACATAATAGTACGTGTACTTTTGAACATTCTGCGATACATTTTTCTTATGCCTCAGTTTTCTGATCTTTTCTACGTAGGTATAGCAAGACTATTCATACCAAGGGTTGGAATGATCTCAGATCTAAAATGACGTAATAAATCAGGCATTACTTGACGCTGTTGCCCTTTAGCTAGTAGATACAATAGCTAATCTACCGTAAATATGTTTTTACGTCAACTTTTTACATTCAAACAAATTTGTTACGCACAGAATTTATTACGGAAAGGTTTTTTAAGGAGGCCTATGTTTAGAAGTGGAGATTATACGGGCTGATTATGAATGATAAAATGAAGTCTAATATTTCCAGAATTGTAATGCGAGTTTCGCAATAAAAAGATTATACAGACACCTATCATACGTTAACTACGGAAACATCCGAAAATTGCCCCGGTAATTGCCATAACTAAGCAATATATAATATAAATTTGAAGTTGTTGCTCATAAATTACCAAAGCCAAACAAGTGTAATAGTAAAGTCAAACGCGACTCGAAAATAGGAAAGCATAGAAACTAACTGACGACTGTAAATCAGAAAATTAACAACGCATCATAAGTTATTTAACACAAGTGTGATACAAAAAAGAGGAAGGAAGCGCCATTCAAGTTCTGAATACATAATAAGCACTTAAATTGTAGTATTGATACAGATTACTATACCAAGCACGAAGACAGACGTAATTCCAATAATACCACTTTTGCACCTATGTCACTTCCTTAAAATACGACCAGATGATCTTAATTATTTTCATATAGTCATGTTATATACATAAAAATAAATGCGAGAGTATTTGCAATATGTAAAATGATGGCTTCGACAGTGAAAGTTGCCGCCCACTCGAGTAATTGTTGCAAAATAAAATATTTAAAATTAAAATAAGCACGTAACATTAATTAGTGTCGCAGTGCAGCCATTATGTTTGCAGAAAGAATAGAAAGTAAAGGCTGGTGTATATTGTCGCTCTAGGGACGGCGATGTTAACGCGGAAGCTGCGGCTCCGACGTGTTGTCCTGCCCGCAAGCAGAATTGTTAATAGTCTCATTTATCATTGCAGACGAAAGTGAAAACCGCTACTGTGCAAATGACTATTGTGTTCACGCCTTTATATTTTTGGCACTGTTCTTTATTTGGTGTTGTATTTCGCGCTTTAAAAATGTTATGACATTGTTAAAACTTTTTGTACGTACATTTTTCCTTTTATTAACACGTAAGTAGGCATCTCTCGTATTGCGCATTTAGAACACAATACTAATTTGTTATAATTTTACCTACTTATTGGAAATACTCATTAGTTAAAAAAAATGCTTTCTGAAGCACGGAGCTTTATCGCTCTATAACACAGTAAGAAATATTTAATACTAGCGACCCGCCCCGGCTCCGCACGGGTACAATGCTGATGTATTGTACATATAAACCTTCCTCTTGAATCCCTCTATCTATTAAAAAAAACCGCATTAAAAATCCGTTGCGAAGTTTTAAGGCGCTGTACTTAGTCAAAATAGGCTTCACAAAACAGTTTTTTAGCCAAATGTTTAAAAAATAGAGAGCAGCTAAAAAAATATATGTTAATCTTGATCATATTTATGGGGGGACCATTGTGTTTAAAACACGTTTTCGGTAAATTTTCTCGATAAAAAAAAAACATACAATAACCATTTAAATTGAAATTGTAGCAATTGTAACTGTATTATTTATAAACAAATCTTGATAATATTAATAATAGTGATGTAATATATAATAATAAAGGGAACTGTTGTTTTTATTTATAGATTGGAATAAGATATTTGCAAGGATTAATGTATTTAATAACTCGAACTAGTCGAACGAAACGTTGCGCCATCGCGGCGTCTCTTTGCTTCTCTTTCATTTCTACGCGGAGCAACAGTGACAAAACTAATACGTAAAAGTCGTCTTTTCACCGCGCCTTAAAGATATATAAGCATACATAAGGACATAGGGATATAGGGACAGGGAAAGCGAATTTGTTTTATACTATGTACCTAGTGATTATATAAATGAAGATGAGCGACGAATAAAACGAGCCCACAAACCTCGAGGTGTATACCGTTACACTACACTCCCTCTGATAAAAAACCTATTACATCACTATATTTTTCAAGGTAACAGATACAACCTTCATATCTAGAGTAACATTTATATAAAAAATTGCTAATAACTAAATTCACTCGCCACTTAATCTGTCGTAATGATGCTCAAAAATAAAGCTTCCATTACGTTTTATCAGTTTATCAACCACGTGGGTGACATTCAAAACAAAATGATTGACAACGTTCTTTGTCATATAATTGTTTTATAATGTCATATAATTGTGACATAATAATATTAGGCGGTGTGTGGCAATACCAGAGTAAAAGTGAACCATTGTATGGAGTGCGGTAATAGCGGACTGAACGCCTCTTATGGATCTAGCCACAGAATGCACTGAAACGTGACTCAGATTTTAATCCTAATAATATTATGCGAATGTACCAATGGTAGTATGTTTATTTCTCTTTCACGCAGAAGTTATCAAAAGAATTCGGAGAAATTAGAGTTATTTAGAGAAATTATTAAATTTGGCCGTAGGCTACGCCTTGCGATTATGTGGTAGCCGGTTCGATTCCCACCCATTAGGTACTCTACCGACGTCTGCTAGTACCTAAACATACCAAAACCTAAACAAATATAAAATAAGTATTATGATTTAGATCTAAAGTATTCAACTATTTGTTGGAGCTTCATATTTTCTTCTTATTTTTTAACCTCGACGCTTGTGATTCATTACAGGGCATGAAGACTACTTCGTGCTTTATTAAGTAATTTAAAAAATATAAGCAGCAACTAGCAAAAAAGTTCGCGACTTGTTAGCTTGAACCTCGCCTGAGGCTAAAACTAATTTAATTTGCAGGGATGTTGTTTTCCAAGAATATTCTTATTTTTCCAATAATAGAAGCCTTATGGCAATTAAATATCTACTTTTATAAATGTTTACTACTAAGAAAAGCTAATTTCTTCTGTATATATTTTTTTCTTCTTCATTGTCTAAGTGTTGCAGAATGAAGAGCCTACCATTTATATTGAAGGAGATCCATATCCATATACTTGGGAATACTAGGTAGGTACTCAGGGTTACTATTTTTATGACCAATACTTTTAACCAAAATATGTATTAAGTTACAGTTTCTTAATACAAATCTGACTTCTTTTAAATATTGAAATCACATATTACGATCATGAATAAATTAATTCGTATAATATTTTATGCTGATCATGTGAAAGTATCTATATAAATGAGAGTTCAGATGACTCTTAGCATCCTTGCCGTCTCGTCACGGTCTCGCCTCTAATAAGTAGGTCTCTCGAAGGTAATTTCTCGCAATACATGAATCATAGATTATATTTATGGTATTGTAGATATCGATCTCACCAAATGATGGACGCAGACAACCTCGAACAAACAGTATTACAAACTTTGCATAGTAATTACAAATCTTAAACTTATTTTTATAGCGTAATGTACATGTTTATGACCATTGGAATATTTTTTTATGGTAATTTTTTCATTTTTAATCTATGGCAATATTACTTGCCGTTGTTTTGATTGCAAAATAAAGCACGTAGGTATGTCTATTTTCTCTTTTTCTCATCTACGTCTAGTCCGTTTTGATTGAAAGTTTTTGAAGTGTGCATGAGCAATAGATAGGAAAGCAACCAATACCTACATTTCGAAATAGACTATGAACGTTTAATAATTTCGAATCTTCAAGTGTTTCAATTGTCTTTTTTTACCCTTACTTACATGTGTTTAGGTTAAATTTAGTATCATGTCACAAAATTAAACTGTTGTATGTCACTGTTTAGTTCGCTCAATGACAGGCATAAATATACTCATATATCATAATAAGCTGGATTATTAGATACTTACTTCCCCCGTGCGGTTTCACCCACATTAGCTCCCATCCCTACGAGGATTTCATTATTAAATATAGCAAATCTTGACATAAAGGTCATTACTCATGGATAACGTAGATTTCTAATAAATTAATTTTTGAAATAGATCCGTTAGTTTCGTATCTTATACAATGAAAACAAACAGTCAAATCTTTCCTCTTTATAATATTAGTATAGACTATCGCCCAATTACGTGGTTGTCAACATGACAAAATACCTGAGCCGTAGGTACTTTAAAAATGCTAACCTTATGATTGTTTATGGACCATTAGGTAGGTACCTACTTGCTACTAAGTAAGTAGTAGGTACGGTCATAGTCACGTTACCATCATAAAAAAAATATTAACCACCTTTGTGACTAACGTGATAGGATATAGCAATAAAGGGCGATATTTTCGGAAGCAGAATGTATGTCAAACATAGACGTAAAGTTATGGCTCGATTACGATTTACTTATATTTTTACATTCTCCTAAGGCCGTATTTTTAGAGAAAAAAAATTTGCCAGTTCTTATAGAAAAATAAATGCGTGGTACATTTTCTGACAGTTGACTAAACATGTTATATTATATGTGTTTAATTTATATTAGACAATTTATAAATTTGATTCAATGTTTATAGAACTAACACAGAATAAATATTTGCGGAGCATTATCCAATGCGATTGACGCGAAGCAAATCTTCCAAGTATATCAAGCGCGTTCGAAGAACGTTAACTTTGTATACTTCAGTATTCTCGTTAACCCATAAGCGCCCATTACACAACACTAGCAGAAATTGCATTAAATTTCGGCAGATAGAATATAGAATAGAATAAAATAAGAACGAGCAAAATTCTGTAACAAGCAATTTAATTTAATGACGAATATATTTGTGTTTAGAAACCTAACATAAGCAATCTTAAATAAAAGCTCTCACAATGTCCAGTTTAGTGAAGCCTTTATATTTTTACTCTGGATTTTTGTAAAAAATTGACATTATCTAATAAAAAAACCTATAAATCATCTATAGATAACATAGACCTAATATAATTCTAAATTAAAACCTACACTTTCAACACTCGTCATAATATTGCCTACGTTAAAAACTAGCAATCCACCACGGCTTCGTAAGGGTGCAATGCTGATGTATTATACATATAAACCTTCCTCTTGAATCACTCTATTTATTAAAAAACCGCATCAAAATCCGTTGCGTGCTAATAAAGATCTAAGCATACATAGGTACAGACAGACAGCGGGAAGCGACTTTGTTTTATACTATGTAGTGAAAAAAAAAACAAAAATATAACACATAAAATAACAAGACGAAGCTTTCGCAATGTCGTTTAATTCAGGTACAACTTTTTTCTTTGCCTTCCATCCTCTCGTAACTTCTTTATACGTGCACCTTAAATAGACGAGATTTTGTTTTGTTAGCGCTGTTAGTACTGAGTCCTTAGCGGAGCCGGGTGGCGCCGGCTGGCATTCTTGTCTCGGCCAGGAGCAACTTTCATGAATACTTAACTGACTAGTTTTAGATCTAGCCTAGGATCGCTTTGCAGAATAAACACAGTTCGATTCAACAACGACGTTTAAATATACATGTACCATTTTACGTTTACGTTTGGAATGCAGATTTGTAAACAATGTTTGATTCATGCGTCTCGGCTTTGAAATTGTTTGATTCTCGGCGCCTCAAGGAATGGAGGGAATCAGGATTCAGCTAAATGCAGCCTGTGTCTAAATAAACTACAAAGGGTTTATGTTCAAATTACATTTCTTACGTAAACCTTAATGTAAGACAGGATTATTCAATTTAACTTAAAGTTTATAATAATAATTAAGTAAAATAAACAGTTAAATGTTGACTCACACTTTTCTTTTTTCTTATATTATTTTCTCTACATATTAGTTAGTTCTATCTTAATAAAAACGTACTTTGTTCAAAAATCTAAACATTTTTAATTATTTATATAATTATATTAATAAATTTATTTATTTTCTTACCTTGTTTTATAGGAACGCGGAAGAATTCATTGGGAAAATGGAAATAAAATGTCAATCGTAAAACTAGAATGTTGAGTATAATTTTAAAATAAGAACAGCTTAATGGCGTCTATTCAATTACTATGTAAAGGCTTTGAGATAATTTGCCAACGCAATATAAGCGCCAGAGGCTTACCAATAGGTACCTACTGTTTAGCGCAATTCTAATGAGAACAACTTCCACATCCAATTTACAGCTTGTTATGCGAGTTTATAGTGACAGTACAGAACTACAATTTATATTGTTCATATGTGTACGCACCTACTCAAATATATTCAGTTTTGGTATCTCTGTTGTTGTAGTAAAATAGTGTTAATAATATTATTAATCTACAGTAAACTTAATACAAAAAGCTGAAGAATTTTTTTATTTGTCTGTTTGCTTGAACCTAAGGAACTCCTGATCCGATTTGAAAAATTATTTTAGCGCTAGATTTATATCATCATTCACACCATTTAGGCTAAGTTCCTACGGGAACAGGAGTTACGCGGGCGAAACCGCACGCGGAAAGCTAGTAAGGTCTTAATCATTATGTTAACATACGCACTTGAGGAACCAACTCGTATGACGTCAAGTATTTTGAATAAATATGTAGGTACATTATAATACATTTAATTTTGTTTATTCTCTGTGCATTAAAGTAGGTACCTCGTGTAATAACTATGTAGGTACCTATGCCATATTTTAATGGACGCAAAGGCATACAGTAATCGCATAACGGCGACCCAACTCCATTTCAATGTTAACATCCACCTTTTTTTTTCATAGTTCATATAGTATCTAGGTATGTTTTTTTTTTTTTAATTAACTACTTACGAGTTTTGAAACAATACAACTAATTAACTCTTTGAACTAAGTAGGTACAAGCCATTACTAATGATAAGTTAGGCTTCTTCACATCAACAACCCGTTATATGTCCACCGCTGAACAAGAGCCTCCTCTTAATATACCTTGGCAAGGATCTTTGAAGGATACTGCCATAATCACCACGCTTGACTGGCGCATTGGTGATCGCAGAATTATGTTAAGTAACCTTGAGCTGATAGATTCTGTCCCACTTTCATCAACTGTATGTCCCTTAGTCGACACTTATGGTTAGATAAGAAGAGATAAAAAAAAAACTATTCCTAGCCGGAAACAACATGACAAACTTAAATAACGTAATTGATAGCTAATAAACTAGTACGTAAGTAGGTATTAATTTCGTCTAAAAGAAAGGGTCTTATACGAATTAGCACCTACCGCAGAACAAATCGTTAAATCACATTTCACATGTTTCAATGATCGTAATTAGTGGGGTCTTAGAGTAATGTGATTAAACCAAGGGAACTGAAGTTTTCTACGAAAAAAAAGCCAAGTAACTACACGAGTACGTTTTACATTTCATTGTACAGTGAATAAATTCGTAAAATTGTAAATATAGATTATAGATAAAATTCTGTTTATACAAGTAAAATACTTCATATTATTCCGAAAAATATTATTTGTTATTTCGTGCGGCAGCACCAATAAATGTTTTTTTTACTTACATAATTAGCCATGAGGCTTTTGCTACTTAACCGGGCATAAAGGCGAGCAGAGCTCCAGCCTTAATAAATTTAATGGTTTAAAAACTACAAACTGCCTGCGCGGACCTCTGCTCAGGGCGGTCGCTGGCGATGAAATTGAGGGATTATGACTTTAAGCCAATATCTAAGGAAAAGCTTACATAGATATGGAAGTAATTGCGATGTTGATTCATAAACTCATAATACAAAAAGTTCATCTATTTCATAACAAACGTGTACCTACTTTACACAACTCGCTAGTACAGAAACAACTTTATATTTTATGTTTGTAAAATGTTAAACAATTTATGATCGAGAGATTATGAAGGTTTATAAGATAGTAAAACAGCATTATGTATTACTTTTATATTTATCGATAATGACTCTATTGTTAAAAACATATCTATAACAACAATGTGCTTTAAGATTTAATTTTAAATTTCTAGTTACTATCCAATTGACATTTGATTTTAAATCAAAACTATTATATTTACGATGCTTAATAATAATTCATGGCTTGCTGAAATTCAACAATTTCTTACATTGCCTTCAAACTTCAAACAAGAGGAACCAAAGAGGAGATAACTACGCACCTCACCCAATACATCACATCATCACAAATCAATGTATTATTCTGAAGTTCAAAAGATTCCATATTGATAATACAACTTAACAACAACATTATTGTCCACAAGCCAATGATTAGGTCACCCGATAAAAGAGCGTATAGGCATATATCATAAAACATAAATATTAAGATTTATCAAGAAACACGGTTAACTAATGAATCTAGAACTTGGATCTTATCAAACGCACTAATTGTTCAAAGGGCGCATACCCATGAACTAAACGCAATAACATTCAATGCATCCATCCAATAAATATTTATTCCTTTGGATGAATGCAACCTATAGTTCTAGAGATTAACTGCTACATATTATTTTTCCTGATTTATTCAATAACCACGACCGCTTATCACATGACCCTTTGCTCCTACATAACGTGTTATCATTCAATTAATATTTTTCTGGTCATTAATATTTTATACATATTCGCCACCCATACAGCATCCCTCTATGACGTCTGAGAAATATTCTTAAGTAAAACGTATATTAAGAACACAATATATCCAATGATAAGCAAAGAAAACATTAGTATCATCAACAAGTGTTTGTCTAAGAAGTGTATACTTGATATGAAATACTGTGAATATAACCTATTGTTGCTACTTCAAATGCGTCTCTGTTATTTTCAAAACATTGGAATACAAACTTCTTGGCTTGGCATAGTTTTCTTCTGAGTAAAAGTATAAAAGACAGTGATAAGAGTGCCGTCAAAATATTATCGCGTGGATGTTTCTCCCAATGGTACGTGCCTGGATTATATATGACCGAACGTGATACTAAATGTATTCAACTATAAACAAACGTGAGGAATTGTACAGATATTTATTAACATAATCTGACTTTATAGGCATGCAGCTCATTCCCTTCTTGTTCTCTATTTGGAATCGTATCTAGCGCATGTTAATTCTGCAATCAACTCTGAGTGAGCTTTTTACTTAAGGTAATTGAAATCGACATGTTAATTAAATTAATTAGTTTTAAAATAACTCGTCTCCTTGTTAGGCGATGCAAGTGTCTATATAAGGACAAACAAGTTCCAGGTGGGAAACACATTAAAAACATATACAACACGTATAAACAGTCGCCATCGTTCGATGGATGAGTATTTGCTTTTATCGACAGAAATTTGCACACAATGTTTAGAAACAAACGGCATCAATGTTTTGCTTTCACAGCTTATGCCTGAGAATGATTGTACTGTTATTACTTACTTGAATTATTCACAACAATATTTTTTCTACCACAAGGAATGTTCCACGCTGATCGTTAGGTTTACATATACTTATAAGGTTTTAGCAAACGTTTAGCTTTTATCCGACGGCGATCTGGAAATATTTCAAACTTTATGGTCCCATAGTAAACAGCACCGGATTCCTATCTCGCGATATCTTCATCGTTAACATTCAAGTTACGACGGCCATGTAAGTTGGCGCTATACAAGGTTAAAGAAAGATGGTCTTTGTTCCTGAAACAATCGAGATACCATAATAAATGAGTACACACGGAACGGAACATAGTAGTCGGATTCTCGGGAGTCGGTCGCCCGAGACGTCCAGTGTTTACCGCCTATACAAACCAATATTGACATTCTCTTTGTCCAACAACTGACGGCTAATCTCTTTATATGGGATGTTCTTTTGTATCGCCCATATCGATGCTTTCTTCTTTAAGTTTAGCTTGCTGCGCATTTCGTAATATAAAATATGGAGAACACCGCCAAGAATGTAAACAAAGCTACATTTAATTCTAAGATCCCACGTTGTTTGGCATTGATATTCCACAAAGTAGCGCGTCGGTTATAATAAGGTAGTAAGATTTGCTATCTCTGAGAATAAACTAATATTTCAAAAAGGCCTAGTTTGGGCCAGCTGGTTGAGGAGGATAGGGCTTGGCTGGTTCACTTTCTTGGTCTTAGTGTGTCGGCACACTTCCACCAACATTGAAACGATTGAGAGACAACATTCTGTATAACGTAGATATATTATATTGCACATAACCTCTAGAAAGTCCCAGAGAAGTATTAGAAATATCATGGAACATAATACAACCATTGTTTATAAGTATGTATAACCATTTTTTTAATAAGTACTTAACAGTAAAGTTTTAAGTTAAGTTAAAAACAGTCAGCCGTTCTTGCTTTAAGGATTTTCATAAATAATTATAATTATTACTGTTGTACCAAGAATTGGTATTACAGCTCTTTAATTCACTTCTTAATATTGACATTAAAATAATATAGTGATTGTAAAGTTTATAATGGATAAATGGGAGAACATAACAAAAAACTGAATCACTTTCAATACAAAGTAACTGATGTATTCTGTTTCTTTTTGGTTTCTTTGTGGTATAGGTTATATCTATCATGCATTAGATTATATAATTTATATTTCACGAATAACACAAGACTGATCGGTCGTTAGCCAAATATTCGTGATCGAAATAAAAACTATAAGGGAATTGTATGAATAAACAATGGAAACTTGTTTCTGTAGTTAATGACGAATGAGCTTTTCACCGCAATTATGAGAATATAGAATTAAACTAAGTAATTTGAGGTTGAATGTGATTCTTGGGTGCCTCTCTTTACCAGAGAAAGTTGAAAGAGAGATGACAGACAGATAAAGAAGTAGTAGTTTTAAAGTGTTCTTTGGCAAAGTACCTAACCTAAACTAAAGTTGTGATACCTACTTAGGCCGGAAACTACAAATGTTTTTATACCAAATGTGTCTTTAGTCTAAGTATGTTTGTACTATTTTACACAGCTCTAATTTCACCTTACTGAATATATATAATTGTTCCATGGCTAACTGTAGATGATGGTAGATGAAGGATAGAAGATATTGTTCGTGTAACTAATTAGTTCGTTTCCTCATTGCAGGGCTACGCCGGTCGAGTGCGGGCGTCCGTTATAATGTGACCGGCGCAAGACGTCGCGCGTCTCCCCTCAAGGTAAGCTCCTCTTTATTGCAGACGGTTAGTCTGACATCTCCTACCAGCACTTAAAATATATTATATATTTCTCGAAAACACAGAGCATATTTGTGGAGACCCCACAATATGTCCTTGTTTAGAACTGAATATGGGTATAATAATGGGAATTATCTATGGTAGCATTTATGGATATCTGATAATAACTTACGAGTTGTAAGCGGCTGTAGCCCAATGGCTAGGGCGTCGGACTTGTGATCTTGAGGTCGCCGGTTCGAACCCCACCCAATGCACTACCGACGTGAACCCACTCGTAACACAAGCATTTAAGCTTAGCACGAGGGGTTTACAAGAATACTAGTAGACTTACAAAATCTGCTAGTAATAATTTAAAAAAAAAAGTCATTGAAACATAACTTCATTAGGTATCTACGTAGTCATCGTAGATTTGGAACCCGGCTTACGTAATACGTTTATAACTTTTAATATACCAGCAACATACATTTGGAACACGTAAAAGTATTTTCGTATAATTCAAATTACGTACGAACTACAGATCATATAATGCGTGATAGAAAAGAAACATAATCCGTAAATAGAATACAATAATAGTTAATATAATACAATACAATAAGTTTATTCGCAAAATTTATAAACAGGTTGTATCCAATTCCTTTATAAATTTTGCGAATAAACGACATTTTAAAATACTAAACATAGTCAGATTTGTATTTTAAAATGTAACTCATTGCCATAATTTATAAAGGAATTGATATCTTTATGTGTAATATATATAGGTACAAAGTTATTCTACTATTGTTATGATAGTAGCTAGTCATGAACTCATACTCCTTATATTTTGAATAACAATACTAGTAAATGCGCTACAGGAGCGTAAATGTCAAGTAATTGTGTTGAGATCAAGGACAGAACGCACCTACACACTACCTACAAAGAAATCTTTAAAATCTCTCATTATATATAAAGTTGTACATCATACAAATATTAGAGCAAATGCGAAACTATTGATGGTACAATATTTTACAAAGGTCCCAAAATTTGTTAATGGCCTTGTAATAAAAACAATGCCCTCTCATATGGGGTTATATTGGCTTATCAAAGAACATTTAAACGCCGAATTACTTTATTTATGTAAATTCTACGCATAACTTTGACCATTAAGCTACTCGAACTTCGACTAATTTCTGTAAATTAATATTTTGTCTACTAGCCACTTAATCAAGTCTAGCGGTTTCTTGTAACAACTAAGCAAATTGCATTTCCTTCAGCAACACGAAACATGCAATTAATAGCAAAATCAATTTGTGTTACACTCTAAGTATAAGTAAGCGTCTGGGATTATTAGGTGGATGCATAAAGTATTAGGTTCTACTTTGATATATATCTATAATTCGTTGGCTGAACAGCCTTGTAGTTTAGTAAATAGGGAAGTTAATAGAAAAGCTAATTAAACTAGTTAGCTACGTATAAATACAGATTCTGATCTAAAGATGGGATAATTGCAAATTCATTTAAAACTGGAAAGAGAAATGCTTTATAACAAAAGTATTTTTTGTGGAACTGAAACAAATCATTCGTTCATTCGTTTTTATTGTTTGTCCATGGAGGCCTACATGTAAAGAACATTATGGCGAAATTTCGCACGCGGCAAGATAAAATTATCTACCTGAAACGAGTCTTATGGCAATGTATTCGATTAACCTTTAAAGGCACAACTCGGTGTGCATATTCATTGTGCTGGACGCGACTTCGGCCATGAATGGGGCGTGATATATTATTTGTTATTCACGGGCGAAATCTGTCGCACCGTCTTCCGTCAAAACCGTCTGTTTCCCTTCCAAAAATACTAAGATTATATTCCAAACGCATCCGTTTTGGCGCACTGAATACGATTTCGTTTGACAACTTCCAACGGACCGATTAAGAAGTTGAGTCGGTATTGTTAATTAGAAGAATGATAACATCCAGCAAAAGCTGCTTTAAACCACCATAATCTGGTATAGCCATCTAATATTATGAAGACACGTATGTTTAATAAGCATTTCTGCAATGGGTTTTTTTTACGACTAATTGGGATTTCGATACTATACTACCGACATGGATACATTGTCACGGTATTGAAAGTTTGTTCTATACGCCCTACTACCTAGAATATAAATAAAAACCACGATTCATATTTCTAGGCACAAATGACTGCTCCCAAAAACATACGTTTAAACAAACAGCTAGTTTCTCAATCAAACTCGTTGTACGCCCTTTAATATCCTGAAGCTCAGACAGAGAAAGTAGTAAAAGTTAATAAGCTTCCACGTCTGTCGTCGCAGGCTTTAACATTTTAAAGTAGACGCATTCACACACAACACATACGTACCTACTTACACCAGCTATGTGTTTTAATTCATCTTTCATGTCTAGTAAGCTATGTAAAAAAACTGTCATCGTAACCAGTTGACTAATTGCTTCTAAAAAAATACCCGTCGCGCGTAAACGACAGTCGAAGTGTTTAAAAAAATGAAGTGCCTCCACTTATGACGTATCAACTCTAAATTGAGAGAGTTTGAAATGAATGGGATGTTTTTATAAATAAACACTGGCTGTGTTGGATGCGCCGCAGACGGTTTGTACTACAGAACTTATTATTGTATTTTGATGTGTCTCATTTGGTGCCTGAACTGTCTGGAGACGACAACAGTGGTATTTTGAGCCATCATTAAAATAATTTTATAGTCAAGTTGCACATCTTCATTTAGTTAAGGTGTATATAGTTGTGATTTGGGTTTGCAATTAATAACTGGTTCTCTAAAGAGTTAACAAACGAACAAAATAAAATAAAAAAATCAACACGGCTTTTTTTATTTCCGTGTTGATTTATTTTATTTTATTTTGTTGCATGACAAATATTAGAGTCCATTTTCTCGTATAAAATTACCCAAGTTATTGAAATACGAGTGAGTTCCTATTCACACAACAAAACTAGGTTAGCACCTACTAGGTTTTATCTATAACACACCGCCTTCAGAAAATATTACATTACATATGCGTAGTGTACATAATAAAACTTTACTGCAGATATTTACGACAATCCGTTTTAAATTGTCTCATATAACGCAACCTATCATTTAGCTTCCAGGCTATATTTTATTTAACATTTGTCCACATGACTAGGTCGCAATAATTTCTAGAGTAAATAGAACATAAATTCTAATACTGCTTTAGTAATTGAAGACAATTCCTTGTTGGTTATTTAGTAAGTTAATAGAATGATGCAACGCGTGAAACTCTCTTGTTATAAGCTTAGTTAATAAATGTTACTGGGTACTTAGATATTGGGTATATATATCGATATAAGTAATATTTAAAATAATAACAATGGTATAATATAAAACATAGTTTTTATGTTAGGTAGGTACATAATAGCTGGTTTTCGAATAGAATTGTGTGAGTAAATTAATATAGAGATGGAAAAAAAATAACAATAAAATAGATGGCATCACTACTGTATCTACTAATAAAGAGAACAATTTATGCATGCAATGTTTTTTTTTCGGACGAATATACGTAGTTAGCCACGAAGTTTTTGCTACTTCATCGAGCATATTTGCATTGCCTTTGTTCCAATATTCCTCAACGAACCTGGCTTGCCAAGGTTTCAATGCAGCAGTGGACGTAATAAAGCTGATGATGAACTAAAATCTAGGTAGATACATACGTTACAGAATACGAAGTACAAGTAGATAAATCTTATAGCTACTTATGCGGTTCTTATTTATCCACGTGTTTTCTGTATTTCGACTAAAACTTGAAAATCACAAAGACAAACGCAAAGCAAGCATGCATAAACAATGTAAGTCTTCAGATTATCGGTTGACACTACCGAACTAGCGCAAACGGATCTAAAAGCAATACGTACTTACATACATTATCAATACTAGTAGTATACGAGTATTCATCGTACTAATGTATTCGATTTGTTTGTATTGGCACAACTGCCGAGTTAACAATATCCATTCATCTAGATCCTTTATATAGCCGCGGCTACTCGTTTGACCTTTTTACATGACTCATTATAGGACGGTTAAATCTCGTAGGGACGGAAAACTATGTGGTGTAAAATTAACTTTAGCACTGCAATTAAAGATATGCAAGAGAAACATACGAAAATAGTGCAGCTAGCCAGACATGATATTTGGCATTCCAGCATAATATGAATTTAGTTAATTTTACCTGCTATTATATTAAAATTTATATACAAGGACCACTCAAGCCACCCAAGGTCACTACATATTTACCAAAAAAGAAAATGAGTGAACCTAAAGGAATTTAAAAAGGAAAAACTTTAAAATGTTAAAATCATATTTGTGAAAAATAAATGTAGACTACCTACCGTTTCGTTTAAAATCTTAGGTAAATCCTTTAATGTTTTGTAATTATCTTAATTAAATCAGTTTATGCAATAATAACTAGTTACCTACTTTATAAACATTCTTGCACATCCAATTGAAAAGATATCATAAACTGAAAAAAAAGGTAAATATATTTTGATGAGAGTAAAATATAGGGCCGAGGGCAGACCTACTATCCACCGGTTCAAACCACAAGTACCTACGTAACTGAGACCTATATTGATATAAAAAAATTTATAATTTATGATGTACCAAACGGTTAACTTTGATCGGCTGCAACTTTAATCAGCGTCATAGAGACAGAGCCAAGTGTGTCGTTGAGAGCGACCTACTAAATACTAGCAAGTGGACATTTCACTATCATACCTGGGCGTACCCAACTTATGGTTCAGGGGAGCAAAATGAAACTTTGGGTTCCGGGAAAAATGAGTCTTTAGGGATTAGAAGCGGTAATAACGGAACTTTGGGATCCAAGGAGTTAAATGGAGAAATCGAAAGTTGAAAAAATAAGTTGGAAAAATCGAATGTGTCTATTTACTATGCATAACAATAGAATGCATTTTATCGTAGAAAGGGGGACCGCTGACCTCCCGAATCTCCCTTAGTACGCCCATGATACCTACATCGGTGACATTCATTCGAGTATTGCAAGGTCAGCGCATCTCATATGAACAAAGTTTCTATTGTCCGAAGATATCTTTGAATATATTCACACAAATCTGAGCGTCAAATACGAATAGTAAATGTTCCGATAGTTTCTTTGGTACATTATATATGTTGAATAACAATGTAGGTGAAAATGCCTATAAGTACAAATAGGTACTGTACCTTTGTGAATTTTGGTATACTTACCTAAAATAATATTTCTTTGAAAAGAGCATACCGTATAAAAATCGCTTTTGTAGGTACGGATACGTTACCTATAGAGTTATTAATGCTCTTCTTTCCCGAAAATGAGGAAACCACGAATTGGTAAGTAAGTCAACCATACGTCAGTCTCAAAATAGTCCTGTATAATTTTGATATTTTTATGGTAATTTACGAAATAAATAATTTGTTAAAACCTGAAGTGTTGAATGCAACTATTTCTCTTTAAAAATCAATGTGTGGCCGTAAAACTTATTTTAAGACAGTTTTGTGTGAAAGAAATCTGATTAAACAGTACGTAAATTCGATACGGTCTACTATTTATTTATCGAGTACAAAGTAACGCTCAGTATGTTACGGATATAAAATTACCTTGGCTTAGAATTTATATAAATGTCTAATAAAAATACTTGCTTGAATACGTAGTAAAAGAAAGCTATGAGTTAGTCTTTAGTTGTCTTACTCCAATGCTTCCTTTATAAACTTTATTATTTTATGTATTAAAGATCCAACTGATTGCATTTGGTATAGAAATTTCATATTTTTGAACTTACCAAGAAATATCAAATATCCAAAATGACTTTAATATAAATTTTAATTAAAAATCAATTTAGTGATACAAACATAAAGATTCATTTTAATCATCCATCATCCATTAAATTCAGAAACCTCATCCTCTCGGGTCTCAACTTTGAAATAAAACAAAAATTAAATTACGACTATTACCAATTAGGTAGGTATCAAATAAAAATTGATTTATTTGTGAATATTTTCATGTCTTTATTCATTATTCTTATTTTCTTGTCATAAACAAACAATTAAGCGATATTGCAGTGAAGTAATTAAATAATTTCTAACTATCATTCTATCTCATCTTTCCTGCTTCGGGTCATTGAGATAACATTATCTAAGGCCAAACTTAATTATGACGTGTCAACGTGCTTTCCATTTTCATTATAACATAAAGTAATTTCCTTAACTAAGTTTAAAATTCTGCGATCGCAAATTCACACCATTTTGATACCAAAATATTCATATTTTCTGAAAGAATTTTTCTGTTAACGTTTGTTTTGTATGGTATTTTTAAGCATCATGTACTTTTTAGTTTTTTTTACCAAACCAGTTGTTCCTGAGATTAGCGCGTTCAAGCAAACAAACACACTCGTCAGCTTTATATATTAGTATAAACTATAGATAACATTATAGCAATTTAAGAAACTGTACTGTACATATGAGTAATTATTAGTATTACTGTTATGAGGATTACTGCCCTCCATCCACCAGAGCTATTGTTCGACTGTTGGACAAACATCACTGGGTCCATATCTTATGGTGTGCGTGCTACTGTTCCTAGTCGACATACTCATTAGGCTGTAGGAAACACACGCTCATTAGCATTAGTTAGTTGAGTCGTGACAACTGCCAACACTTCAACACAAACGATTATAACGGTGATTTGTACTGTCAAAAGCTTCCTTGCACGAACAAAGGAGAAAATAAAATATCTGATGAATGACTCCGATGAATGATTCAATCAACAAATATGAGATGAGAACCATGCGTTTTAATTTATCGTGAAAGTTTATTACGATTTAATATTGCTTGACGGTAGCTAGTTAAGCTATCACCTCCCAAATAATAGCTTTAGTCTAGATGCATTCAGTTTTTGTTAATACTTTTGTATGATAAAATAAACAAAATTAATACTTACATATTGTCACACCTATCTTCCATAGGGATAGGAAAGACAAAGTAAATCCACTTGTCTCGATCCTGGCACACCTCTTTCCCTTCATCCACATTCATTAGTCTCTTTATCTCTCCAGTTATAGGTACTTTTAATTTGGCACCTTTTTTACAAAGAAGGATAAAATAAGTATACCTATTTAGCGCTCTGTACTAGTTCGTACTACTTGGGCAACCAACGAATCCGATCATTAGACTGCTAGTCGTTCCGTGAAGGTGGTTTTACTCAAAAATTACCAGGTATTTTCAACACCCGAAATCTTTTCACTACCCACTTTATAAAGTTGGACGAACTAATTGAGCAACACCGAGTCAACGGATGACAAAATGACGATGAGCAATACCTCACTATTTAGTAATTATGGTTATTAGTAGATATTTAAGCAGCCGTTATAGGCAACAGTTATCGTTAGGAACTACTCTACATTTTTGGCGTTTAATTCTAGGTGTTTGACTCAATAAAAGACCTGTAGTATTAGTCATCACACTAACCATATAGATTGATAGTCTCTGCAGGATAAGTTAGGATCAATTTCTAACTCATTTAAAATACTACATGAAAAAATACTTCCTTTAGGTAGATCAAGCTTCTACCCTAAGAAGATAGACACATTAACAAAACCAAGAAGTTACGTTCATACATATGCAAAAAACAATAGATCGCTCACTCGACCTTTTTTTATCAGTTCAATTACTAGGTATAACCTTTAAGACTGATAGGAAAAACAAAATTAAAATGAAGAATCATAGAAAATTGAAAATTGATTTATTATTTCCAGGGAAATAATAAATCAATTTTCAACACATATAGAATATTATAAAAGCAAGAGACAAGGCAAGGAAAATGTAGGTGACTCCATCCTGATGTCTTAACTCTGTCAATTTATTCATACAGGATTGACCTTTTTGGCACACAGTAAAAGCTGTAAATAGTTAAATTGTCCTAATAGTTCGTATATCCTGCTGCAGACCGGAGGATAACCAACGTATCAAACAGTTACCTAATATGCAAATTCGACCGACTTCGTGCCTGACCAGTTAGCGCGACACTTTCTCGACGACCGTTCTGTCATTACCAAACAATCGACATTAATGGACATGTAGGTATAGTATTGATATGTGGTAGTATATATATCATACACGTGGTCACGATATTGCAGTCATGACTAGAAACTTTTGCTGTATTTTATGAAGTATGTGTTTGAGTCGGACTCGTTATGTTGTCACGAGGCTCTTGCTACTGCACCGGGCAAAAAAGCGAATAGGGCTCAAATCTAATACATTACTATCTTGTGCCCACGACTTCGTAAGCGTGGAATAGTAGCGTGATAATAGCCTTTCTCGATAAATGGGCTATCTAACACTAAATATTTGTTTAAATCAGACCAATAGTTTCTGAAATTAGCACGTTTAAGCCAACGAAATATTCAGCTTTATAATTTTATTATAGATTTAGTGAGTATGAGCCATTTCTATTTACTCTTCCATAAAAAATGTACGGATACAAAATTTAAATTAAATTTCGCACATTGAGATTTAGTAAAAAAAAAATATTAGGTAGGTATAGACACTTGAAACATCACACTTAGCGGTCCAATGGACTGCTAAAGTTTTAACTAGTAGTTAATTAAGACAATGCTGAAATAGCTCTACTAATGAGAGTTGGTGGCCATATGAAGCAGTGTTGTATAAAATGTAGCACCCGAGAGGGTCATTTTCAGTTTGAAAATAGATAGATACTTTTCGTCCTACACCTCAATGTTTAACTAAGCCCTATTTAGATACTTGTATATATATATATATATATATATATATATATATATATATATATATATATATATATATATATATATATATATATATGTTCATGGAGTTTTATCGGCATATGATATTACGTTCAGATTTTTCGATAAGTTGATATAAACTTAATTTGTACTAGCAATAAAAGGAATAGATACCTACTTAGTTTTATTAAATGTAGATCTTTATAATATCACAAATTGACACATTTCTGTCTTTATTAAGTTCAT
This sequence comes from Nycteola revayana, assembly GCA_947037095.2. Taxonomy (NCBI): domain Eukaryota; kingdom Metazoa; phylum Arthropoda; class Insecta; order Lepidoptera; family Nolidae; genus Nycteola; species Nycteola revayana. Next base: position 7,855,940 of record OX344839.1, read on the forward strand.
TCAATGTACCATATTTTAGTATGCCATGAACCCACTTATACTTGCGTATATTACTGGCGGACGGCGCCGGTACAGTTAAGAAGTTCGTCTCTTTTATGGGACATTACTGCCACTGGCTTGCAAAATGTTATCTCTCACGGGAAACGTTACGACACAAAGCATCGGTACTGAAACTCAGAAAACACTGTGTATACCATAAAAATTATCTATAAAGAGAGGGAATCAAACCCATAACTCAACAACACAACCGACAACCTCCGTAACGTAGCGGTATTTGGCTCGCTTTAAATCTCGGAGGGCGTGGGGTCGATCCCTACGCAGGACAAAAATCTTTGTGTCAATTCTTAGATTTCTTTCCGGGTCTGATTGGTTGAGGGACTACCCTCCGTGCCTCAGAAAGCACGTTAAGCCGTTGATCCCGATTGTTATAACATCATTTATAATAATCGTATATCAAGGAACATGCAGCAGCGTTTCCTTTACATTATACTGCAGTCACCAATCCGCCTGCCAAGCTTGGTGACTATGGCAAATACCCTCCCTCGGGAGGAGGCCCATGTTCAGCAGGAGACGTTTTACGGGCTGATGATGATAAACCCATAACTCAAGGTTATAGCCCTCACCCCTGTGATCTATTAATTAATTAATGTAACTTAACGCACACATATGCCTACATTGGCGGACTCAATGCCATTTTCGGACGGACATATTATATAGTTAACCACCATGCTTTAGCTACTTCACAGGGCATAAAGGCGAGCAAGGCTCCAGCCTTCTTAAAGCTTAATTGCCTGAGGCAATATCTACTACAGAGATAGTGTTGATAGCTTCATATAAGAAGCAAAACGAGTTGAAGAAAATCTGTGGAACTACAGTCCATGAAGCTATTTTATTTTTAAACTTTCTGCGCCTTGATTTTTAGCTTATCGTCGGTAAAACTGCAATATCCCGTAAGTGACAGTAGCTAATAAGGTGTAATTTCATCTGTCAAGAAATGTTTTAGTTGTATATATTTTAAAGATAAAAAAACAATTTGCCACATTTGATTTTCAACCTTATTGCAGTATCAGAATCATTCCAGTGGGTCTTGCATGAAAGAGTAACAAACATTTATTCATACATACGCGTTGATAATATTCGTACGTACGATTATAGATGCATTTTTCCGGAGTAGATTGCTTCTCTGCGATATTCATGAACAATGGATATTGCATTCGTGGAATCTATACATTGTTGTGATAACCTTACAGAACAGATTGTTAGATCTTTGAGATTAAATGATGTACTGGAACTGGCTCGTAATATTTTGAAATATGTACCATATAACGCTGAAGAGTTTGTTTGTTTGTTCGAACGCGATAATCTCAGGTAGAAACTGTAAACTACGTAGCGATTTGAAAAAATATTTTAGTGTTAGGTAGCCTTGTTACCGAGGAAGGCTATGTTGAATTATGTCCGGTGTGGCCGGGAGTAACGCGGCTTACACTGCGCGAGGAAAGCTAGTAAACCATACAAGAAATTATCGTAATTTGAGTCAAAAACAAATATGACATATTTGTTGGCTCTACAAACAAGACAGGTTAATACCTACTTACCTTATTTATATGGTGTCCCAGACTTTAATATCTGTGCCACTGTAAGAAAACCTCCACAAGATTTAAAACATTCTTCATTTTAATCCCGACATTTAATTTATGAATTGAATGAAAGATTTATGTTGCTTGTTGTGTCACAGTCAGATTATTTATCGTTTCTCATTTCTACTACCAAAAACTTTCAATGAGCAGGTGCAAGTGTGACTTATATACGGTGTTTTAAATATATATAGATAGTTGCTTTTTCTTTATCTCTTCTCATTTTTTTTATTATTTAGGTAGCCATGAATACGTTTGAGGGAACACCTGCCATTTATAGCGAGGGTGGTGTACCAAGCGGAACAAGGGAGCGTATTCCCCTTTTAGTCTTCACGCCTTTTGTTCAATTTAAAGAAACAGATTCCTATAGACTAATATGATTATAAAATGCATTCTACGTAAACACTAGTCAATTCATAAAATACTTAATTTTTTTATATTTTTAAATTGATACGTAACAAATAATTTACTTATATTTAATCTACTATCAGGCATTTCAGTCCACGTTGTTATTCTAAACTGCTGTTTTTTTTTACTATTAAGTAGGTAACGATAAATGCAAAATAATGATACAATTTTGCTCGTTAAATCGCGAAAACTAGCTAAACGATTTGTAATGCTACTAGCATCTAGTTATGTAAAAAAGCTAATTAATTAATTCATCTTCGATACCTGCTTGAGGTGCACATCATTATTTCTCCAATAAGTAGGGAACTGAAACGTACAAGTAATTGAATCAACCATCATGCTTGGCTAATTAACTAAGTATAGTGTTTCTATTTTCGATATTACCTACAGGTAGCAGTAAAAAAATCATACAAGTACCAACCATTCTGGGAAGCACTCGACACGACTTATTACTGGTAAGCTATTTATGTGCAACCCCGCGCCAGCGCACCTCTGCTCCGCAAATATGTTGTCTCGCTCTCGCATACATGTCAAGGTAGGGTTCAACATTCGAGGATTTGGTCCGAGAAGATAATAATAATTTGAACGGAATACCCGACGTGGATCTGTTTTGTGTAAACATAATGATCTCATTAGGTCAGACGCAGCCGGTAACGCGAATGTATACAAACTTCATAATCCATAAGACGCGGAGACATCACATACTTCCATGAAGCTGTAATAATATGTACTAGTTGAGAGAGAATCCCTAGTGGTATGCAACACATTTAATCCTACTTTCTAATCCTTTTCACATTAGAGAATGCAGTTTAAAGTATGCTTCAATCAAGCACCCATTGAAATACGGTCAATTCCCGCGAGAAGCTTCCGCGTGCGCGCGCGGCGCCTGATGCGAGATCATTGCCAGATGCCGCCGATAGATCGCGACGGGGTCAACAGCCATTGCCCTTGTTTTGCGCACTAATTTATTTACTCGAGTTTACAGCATGGTGGGTACCATAAGCGTGTGCCACCTACCCGGGGTCAAGGAAATTGACAGACAATGTTTACAACATTGTAATTATTAGGTACTCTAAGTGTCAATAAACCAATGCATATTGCATAACAGCTATTACATATTAATGAAACAATCCACTTAGTAACAATTAAATATTTCACGACTACTCTGGTAATCATACAAGGCTAAACCACTGTAACGTTTTGTAACAATTGTTTGTATTATTTTGTATACGTACGAGTACAGCGATGCTTATTTATTACAAAAAGTAAAACCGTGTCCTTTGAAGTTAGTAGATATATTTGTATTACCTAAACATAACTTCCTTTCCCGCTCATCATGTTATTCTTACAAAATGTAAGAGTAAATTCAAGTACGCATAATTAATGCAAGCAACTCGTGCTGCCAAAGGATATATTGTTGTCAAAATAATGTTACAAAGACTTCATAAAACATTTCGTTATTTACTTGTTAAATATCTAACAACCTAATAAGTTGCATCCACCTGCCTTACAAACTTTGAACCCACGCCTTGGGCTGTGCTACTATTGCGTACGTTAGAGAACAATAAATTACCTTTATTATTTAGTTAGTTGGTTTATACTGAGTGCTAAAGTTTCAACTTACTACGCTTATGATATACGATAGTATCAAACAAGCAATTATGCATATAGTTAGTCCATACATTTGAATGATTAATTAATATCCGCGAATGGATACTAAGGGAAGTCGTGGTTTGAAGTTTAGCCGCAACATATACGTCTACTAGATATGCTTACTTACAAGTTATAATGTATAAGTTTTCCATTTAATTAACACCTTGTATTTATTTAACTTTGTGACTACGATATGATACAAATATAATAAATTAATGCAAAATTTCTAAAAAGCCGCCACAATAGGAGATGGTACACAATACACCTTAAACCAAACTCACACGGATATAAAAGAAGTATTACCTACCAACTGAAATAAACATAGATAATTAAAAATAATGATTACACTGCTATTCAGCGAAAGGAAACCTTGGCAAATTAACTCTTAGTTTCGTTAAAAAATGTTAACTTAGATTAGATAAGTATTGTTTTTTATAACTAGTTTCCGCTCTACAACGTGCCGATTTTCATTTGCATCTTAGTGTAGTTTCGTCCTGACAATGAAAATAGAGTTCAAGGCCAAATTCAATACATCTACTAACAATTTCACCAATTCATTGTTTTATACGCCATCTGATAGATTATAGTCGTAATCTTAAATGTGATAAATTATAATAACTTTCAAAACACACTAAACTAAAAAACATACAGTTCAAATACCTACCTACTATTTACGAGAACATCATTTTGTGCTGCAATACCGCTATCTTGCCTACAGCCCTAAAGGGAAATAATTAAAATATTTTCTTATATTAAACTAATAAAAAATTAATAAACTTGGTCGAAATGTAATTTGTAATTCCTTATATTTTGATGGTCTCCTGTAAAATTTATGTCAAAGCGCTTAGGTGGTAGGTATTAGCAGCTTACAGTGCACATAGCATTTGGCTATATAATCCCAAATATCTTAAGAATGACACAATAAAGAAAATGAGAAATGTTTATTTTTTAAAGATTCGTCTACGAATGTATCGATGCTGGAACAACATTCAATATATTTGTTTAGAAATTCAGCTTTATTTGTTTTTCAAATGAGAAACCTACCTACCTACTTACTGCCTATAATTTGGCAAGCCATTGTAACAAAAGTAACAATTTCTTTTACTTTCGCTAAATATAATGTTACGGTGAGTAGCCAATTGAATAGTAGTTTAGTTTTTATACTTGTGCGTCAATTAAAGGTCGTTTACAAAAAAAAATCTTAGGTAAATTTCTCTACTACCTACTTTTAGAGTTTAATTTGCTTTTAAATACTGATCTTAAACACATTCCGATTAAATAGATTTTCACTGTCTTAACTTTTCTAAATATAATAAAAAGAAAGATTAAGATTACATGCTCCAATACGTACTTTTAATGCCAGAGCTAAAAAAACTAACTTATTAATACAATGTCAAAATCTAACCAGGAAATTGAAAAACTATGACAAGATCACTACTACACTTATGAGCCTGTCATATTAACAACCATGATGTCATGTAGGTAAAGTGTGAAGCGCATTAAAAGTGAAGGCATTTTAAGTGACCACTCTATAGCCTATGATTAACATACTTTCACTTTCTCAAAGATAAAGGGCTTCAAGGTCGGACATTTGGAATGCAGCAATCTTTTTGGCTCATAATCTAATTAATATTGATTAATGATGGATCACTGTTTACTATTCACACCGACACGATTTCTAGTATAATTACTAAAAAGTGTAATAATGTGTACCGGTCTATTCGCATACCATTGCACCTGCGTTCCTCAGATACTAACGTATAATGAGTTGAATATGTCCCTAAGTTTCTAATTATAGCGAAGGTCTCTCAGTTTTACAGTGTACAAACGCATGAATGTGAAAACTAGTATTTAAAAGGGATTGCGTGCTCTATCGTAGATCACGTTTATGCCTACCAATGAAACATCTTAAGGCTAAAAGATAATATAGAATCTATCTTTACAGCGATCGTCTGACCAACATTTTTAGAGCGATATTTTATTTTAATGAAAATATTATTTAAAACTAGGATATCAACTTCCAATCTATCTGCAGATAGAATTGAAACTACTCTACAGCGTAAAACCGGTTAAATCATAGAAGAAGGTACATATATCATTTCGATCACATCATTAGTATGTCATAGAGACGGCGGTCCTGTTTGTTTAGTTGACTCAATATTGCGCATGCAACTATAGTTATAGTTGCATGCGCAATATTGCTGATTGTCAGATGCACCTTTTATGAAAAAACACAATCAAGCTAGAGATAGATAAAATTATATAGAGATAGATAGTTACAAACACAATATTATTTCAAAACACAAGAACGAAAGTACTTAATCCACATACATAATTGTAAGTAATTAATATATGTAGTGTGTCTACAGTAAATTAACCGCAACTCATTTGTTCCAGGTGTTTGCGATGTGGTACATGTGGTCAGCGTTACTACTGGTGTCGTGCGCACTAGGGGCTAACGCGGAAGCCGCAGCGGTGGCGGTGGAGCCCGCACCGGTAGCCACCACCCATGCGCCCCCTCGCACGCTAGACCGACAGGCCGCCGAACTCGCCTGGAAGTCTTGGCTGCAAAGTCCAGAAAGCGGCAACCCGAATGCCCCACCAAGAAGGATCACTACGAAGTCTCTCTTCATAACGCCCCTAGTTTGTCCTAAAGGACAGAGGCTCGATCGAAATGGTTGTGTTCAGGTAATTAGTACTTTTATTCTATAATGATGATGCTATAATGATCTAAATCACTAAAATAAATAATTTCTAAATGTATAGATTCGCCATCTTTTCTCGGAAGAGGTACTACTACAAATGCATCACACAAACATTTCTTCAGCTAATAAGTTCCAAAATAATTGGGAGCGACCCCACTGTTTTACGCTACAGTGCCCCTGAGTCAGTCAGTTTTACGTACCATTTTTATGCCAATATCAACTTTGCACTGGGCCAAGACTCAGCCCTGACCTGACCCACTTAAGAACCTTAAACTACTAGAATAATTAATTTTACTTATGTTTTATAAGTGGTAGTCACTAAGTTGTATTTATTTTAAATAGTTCTAAATACTAACTAATATAAATTATATAATATATTAATAATTTTATAACTAACTTCAATATCTTGCTTTACAGGTTGTCACAGTGAACAAAGATGAACACGAACGTATTTTGCTAGAACATCTTAATGCCTTGTTTACGGCGCCCCCTAGCGGGGACGTTGTGTACGACTACGGCGATGATGAGCCAGGACCGTTACAGCTCTCTATACCCATCGGCCTAGATCCTCAAGCTGCGCCTCTTCAAGGGCAAGAGCCTTCTGCTCAGGTAAATATAGCTTATTCAACAACAAGCCTAATTGTTATCGATAAATTTATACATAATAAGTATTAGAAATTTATTTGCTTACTCATAGAAAATATGGGCAAAGTAACAAACATAAATTCGATACTAATTTTATAAGTGATGACCGACATAATCTATATTAAGTCATTTGCCAAGCCATTTTCCTCACAAACTTTCAAATTCAAATTTATGCTGAAACTTTCAAAGATTAATAAAATCATGTTTTTTTTCGCAGGCTCAAGATCTAAACTATGTAAACGTTGATAAGAAAGATGAAAATAAACCAGAAAGCGATGCTAGCGTCGAAGCTGAACTAGAACTCCTGAAACTTCAAAATACTCTTAACTCCAATAAAACAACCGCTGTTGAGGGCTCAGATGATTTAAATAATAATGCGCTGGCTAATGGATATCACCCAGATAAACCAAAACGTGATAGCCCCGTGGTAAATGAAACAGAATTAGAACTACCAAGCAATACCACTGATCAAGGACAAAAAGAATTAGTTTTTGGACATGTTAATGTTGACCCCGTTATTTTTAATACGGAAAACATAAATGAAGAATCGGTACCGCAAAATGTTTTAACACCTAATCAAAATAATACAACAGTTGACAAAGAAAATAATGGAAACTTAAACAAATCAGAGACACCTGGTGAGAACTCCACTATGCAACTACTTAAAACTGCCGGAGATCAAAGTAAACTGAATCCAGAAAACGATTATTCTGACATTGGAGAAGCAATTAAACTAATAAGCAGATATGCAGACGTCACCACAGACGACAACTTTGCCAAAGAACAAAATAAATTTGCTATAAAAGAGGACAGTATCTTAGGCACCCGCACCCGCACGAAACTTCAATATCGTCGCAATAAGCCAAAAGAAGATATGGATCCCTCAGCACCACATGCACCTCTGGATATCTCCAATGCTGATAAGCAATCCATACATAAGCCTTACTCCAAAAATGAAGCTTACTACAGGTATCCATGGTCGAGTCAACATTTGCCGACGCCTCCACCAGACTATCCATTTCGGCATTTACAAGACTACTGGCCAGGTCGTAATCAAATTGGAGGTGTGTACAACACTCACGAAAATCCTAGGCGTCATCACCATTCTTACCCACATAATTTTCGACCACACGGCTACCCAAATGCAGGTTACGCGGGCGTAAAACCAGCATATCCAGAACAGTTGAAGAATTATGTTCATCGAGCACTTCAACGTCACGCCAGTCCGTCGCGACCTCTCTCCAATAATCGGGACCTTTACAGTCTCCTGGGCCTGAGACATTGGTTCAGCAGCGAAGGGACGTCAGACAGATAGCTTGTACTCCGCTACATTAGACAATTCGATGTTACCCGACGACGTATAATGGAAGCTATGGGAAAAATGAACGCGTGTAAACATCTGAATACCTACATTTTCATTAGATATCACGTTTCAAACTTATATAAAGTATGATTAATATGCGCTACAAATGTGCATTATAACACTAAACTACGTTTATTACCTGGTATGATTTACGTTAAACTCATTTCTATCCATAGCTTTCAATATATTAGCCTATTTATTTCAAAGCCAAATACTACAGTCATAATTAAGTTATTATTTTTGTTAGAGTTTCTAAGTTTTGTAAATATCTTTTTAATTTAAGTGTTTTATTTTACTGCTGATAATTGTTCACATAGTATTATCGTTGTTTTATATTATGTTAATGTAAATTGTTCTATTGATCCTTATTCTTGATTTATATTTATTCGATGTATATTTTTATATAAATGTTCGTTGTGAATGTATTTTGTGTTTAGATGTTTGTTTCGTAAAGGAATCAGAAAAAACATATATCCCACGAATCAATTCGTCGATATATAGATATTGGATTCAAACCCAACTTAATATTTTTTGTTTAAGATGTGTGTAGTTCTAGCTAGTAGGTATTTGTATTATTAGTTCCAAATATTCTAAATGCAAAATCGGACATTTGAAACCCACCAAAACGTATTAATTACTTCCATAAAACGAAGCTTTCTCTATTTTTATTATACTCGGACATGTGTATACTTGCCAATTTGTTTAGTCGAATTAAAACAAAATTTGAAACTGCGCTGGAATATTTTGGTCCTTTTGGGCAATTAAAATAAGAAGGAATACTCGCATTTCGTTAACAATCACATTTCCATGCTTCCGTAAGTGCTGAGTTACTACATTACCGAACTATTAACATACATTTACGATCCCACCAAAGTTTAGTATAAGAATTTAGTTTCGTCATTTAAAATAACTTACGATTTGAAACTATGTAGAATGTAGATGAATTAAATGTATTTTTATACTTAATCCACTTTTCCATTACAATTTTACGTTAGGCTCAATATGATGGCTCCATATAAGGAAACCACAAAATCACGCCAATTTCCATTACAATTTTACGTTAGGCTCAATATGATGGCTCCATATAAGGAAACCGCAAAATCACGCCAATCGATAATTATTTTACACTTAATGAACTTCTTGCATTATTAGATAGTTAATTAAATCAGTTTTCCCCAGATTTCTAATCGATTATATAAGACCATGATTCAAAAACTAATGTATTTCAATACTTACCTAGTTGAATATACGAGTATGTTACACAAGTAGACAGTATTTTTTGTGGTTTCTTTTACAATATATTTTCTTATATTGAGTCTAACAATTTAATCTATTTCGCAGTTATCAGTTTATCATAGTCACATATTTAATTCTAACAAAGGAGAATTAACTATATTATTAACCACCAACATTTAAACTGGACCAGGGTTAACCTACTTCTAGAGATCTTTTTCTATCACTTATTATTATTTATTTTTTTACATAATTTCCCAACATACCAATGAACCTTCATGCTATCAACATAGATTTTTGATCGCACGGAAAGATGAATTGGTCTCAAATTATAAGAAAAAAATATATTGTTATATAAAATGTCCCGACGGTTTCTATAACAATTATAATGTCACTAATGTAACCTATAATTGGATAATAAATACCGAGCAAATAATAAACTGTAAACTGCATCTAAACTAATAACTCATGATTGTAAACCAGTGTACTTCAATTTATAGTTGGTTAGTAAAATGTTAATTATACTAATCATACTTTATAACATTATGTATTATGATAACAAGTACAAAAACGACCTGAATCTAATTTAAATTTGATATAAAGTCAATAACAGAAATAGTTTTATGGATACAAAGCATTAAGACAAATATTGTTATTAAAATATACTACTCAGTTTTGTTTGTATTAATTACAATTCCATATCTGAGGTGGTTACAAAATATATGCCTTAACTTTAACATATAAAGGGATGGCAAATATTTTGAAAGCACCTTATATTACAGATAAAAAAACTATGAAACTGTTTTTGACTGTGCCTACCTAAAATATTCAATGTTGCCTAATTAAAAATATTTGTCTTCTATAATTATTATGACAGTTTTTGTACTAATTGAAATGCTTATAATTCAATCATTTTAAATGTACGTTATTCTAAGATTAACGAATATTGAAAGAATTAAAAATATATCAAGAGGACTATTGTACAAATATTTTAAGAAATTAGTCAGTAGAATATATAACATCATCAAAATGTCTTGAAATTTATATTTAAAATATCTTTGCTTATTCACTGGATGAAATTTGATGAAATATTAAAACTATAAAATTATCAATGCCAGTATTTTATTGTAAATAGTAAATGTGTTACATTAAAACAGAAATCAAATCAACAGTCGCATTTTTATTTAAATAAATCCTTAATATTAAGAAATTCATATTTCCAAATATTACAGATTTTTTTAATATCCTGATTACAGAGTATATCATAATTCACAGAAAACCTCATATAGATTTTTCCTTAATCTACTAAAGTATACTCAATAAGTTATTGTAAGTAAAATAACTTTTTGTATGCTTTTGAGATGAACTTCATAAAAAAATCAAGTTCATTTTTTTAAGATAAATAACAAAATTGTTTTAAGATAAATAACAATATAGTTAAACGAACATTGCTTATGAGGTATGCTGCAAATTACTCTAACCCTAGTAAGAGTATGTATGTTGTTAAAAAAAAGTAATAATGATTACTAAAAGCGAGGCGCCAAGTAATATAACATACTTATCAGTAAGTAGAGATTCCCTGTACTTGCACATACTCCAATTTACGAAGTAAGATTACATTACTTAACTAATGCAAATATTTATGTAACAAAAATTATGATCAAATAATAAAAGCAGCATAATATGTGCATATTATTTGTACAAAATATCACAATAATAATACATAGTATTATTAAGAAACTTAACAAATTAATTAATTAATCTTTTAAATGGTTCTAAATCAGTTCAGACATTAGGTTGAATGAGAGCAAGAGTATGTGTAACTCATCTGCTTACTGCATAACTATCAAAAATATTATCACACAGAATTACCCACCATAACATTCATAATTCTATTGGTTCAATACATCATTACAAAATCTATCTCCACTACATTTAAGTTTCCTAAACACTGAAGTATGTGCAAAAACAGAATATGTTACAAAATTGTTCACAAATCACGAGTAAAAATTACTTTTCTGCATAACTTTGTTCTGAGCAAATTACTATTAAGCCCTGACAAATTAATCTTAAATTATTGAAAACACAACATTGGCAACATGTACACTTTTTTATTCTGACTGAAGTGTATACTTAATGAACAGATAAGTACTGGCGGGCACAAAAATACCAATCCAAATTTTTAAGTTTGCACATGGTGATTTCATCTAAACTCATAAATTTGAATGCTGTGTTCTGGCACATGGCTTAAAGTCAAAGATTGATACCTGAAAACCAACAGAGAAACAAATTATTACTTATAATAAAAATATGATAGTTGCATTAAACATGACTTGCTAATCTACATCATTATATTTATATCAATAAATGCATTATGGCATGTTGCCAAAACACAAGTTCTTAGAAATTCGAGTGTGACAAACATAAAAGTAGAAATAATTTATATTTATACTGCACACTCAGAGAGAGTATTTTTAGACCAGGATCAAGGTAATGTTTACTAGAAATTTGAAGCAAAACACTTGGTTTTACTGTTCAATTACATATGGTAATTGTAATTGTAAACACTGAAAGTGTATATATATTTTGAATAAGTAAAATTCATACATTCAAGTCTAAAATGATATTCATCCTCATTTGATTAACTTCATATAAAACACAACAGAGTAAAATAAAAATGTGAATATTGCTATAAACTTATCTATAAATTAATGTTCATTGAACTTGAAAGCCATATTTTTATAATCTTTTATGAAGTAATAACACAGAAAAATGTACTCACCATTCAGAACTTCGATGATAATAATAACCTTCTATTGTTGCTGCAGATTTATGGAAACATATATAGTAAAAACCAGCAAACGAAGCACCATTTATGTCTTTTATTGTATGATCTGGCACTAAAAAGTGTTCTTTCCACCTCATGAAAACATAGTCAGCCTTTTCAAGTGTGTCATAATCAAACGAATCTGAATTGAATGTTTTTAAATATGGAACAAACAAGTCAAATTTGCTCTGAAAATAATTGCATAAAATTTCAGTATTTAATATTAACTAGCAATAAATTTAAAACAATGATGTTTAAAATAGACTATGTTTAGGAAAGGCTTTTGAAAAATTTAAACATCATTACTTTCGAATATAATTTGGCAAACTTACCCAATGTTTCCTATCAACATCTTCGTCAGCATCCCACTTTCTTGTAAGAAAGGGATATTTAGCTGAAATAATTTCTCCATCAAAAAAGGTTGTTAGTGTAGGAAATTCCTCAGTTAAACCTTTAATTTTTAAATATCCACAAAGATAAGAATTTTCTTCGTCTACATGCTGGAAATTAGAAATTCGACACGTTATATTCACAGTATTATCATTATACAACTCTATCGCGTAATATTCGCCTCAAGAAATAACATAATTTACTTAAAACTTCATAAAACACATGACAAAATGTACTTGAAAACATTTTTATAGCAAAAAAAAGACAAAAAAGTCTTAATAAATGCGAATAATTCCTAAGTTAAACACTAATACTAACATTATTGCGTACTTTGTTTTTGTTACTAACCTGCAAAACCACTTCAACCTCATAAGAGTTACCTTTGCTTTTTTGATGCCCTTGGAATTTTGAGCCGTTATAAAGCAAAGATTTTGTTACTCCAGGTTGTTTGGAATTCGCTGGAAGCGGTGGAGTAATATCAACTTTAACGGGCATTATTTTTCCATTAAAACAAATCACCAAGCTTTCGTAAGTATGACAGATGATAGATTTTCTTCCTTCAACAACTGGCGCCTTTTGACAGATAGCCCTGTTTCCAGCAAATTCTATGAATTAAAATGTAAACTGTATCTAACAATATTACGGAATATCGTCAAAATAACAAAATTAACTACAACTTCCACAAAACTCCAATAATTGGAGAATTTTGTTCAAAGGAGGAAGGAAGTGAAAGTTTGTAAGTTTTCTGAACTCGAATAGGTTATACAGAATTACAGATACAAAATATCTGTTTGGCATCTCGTGACACTGACAGTATGTTTTCCATGCGTATTTGATTATTGAGAAGAAAAAAGAAATGGAGCTGACCATATAATTATGGTATTAAAATATTCCATTATATTGTGCAAGATTACGATATACCTTAATTTTGTTGATAATTAGGAAAAGGTCGACAAAAAATAAGAAATACTAGTCAATTTACTACTGTAAAACGGTAATAAAATTAGTGATGTAACTTGGCCAAGTTTCAAAACATAGTTGGCCAAGCCGCGTTTATCATAGACTATCGCCTGCCAAGTATTTTTATGGTATATAAAAAAACTATATTTCATGTCTATGGTATAATGGTAGGGTTTCATCGTTTCGTTGGTTTCGTAGACCGAGACTTGTACATAATTGTTTTGTTGTGATTTAATTTAATTAAACTCTAGTTTACTATCTATTTTAACATGATTTTCTTTATAATTGTGGGTTTTACTCACATTTATGGACATTGCACCTCTATCTACGTTTTGTGATCTTCAAGCAATACAAGTGATATTTTCCCACATAATTATGGTTAACTGACGTTAGACTGTGCATCCTCAATTATGGCAGAACCAGATTATTACTACAGTGTTCTCCAGGAGCTGGGAGTCAAATATGGAATTAAAATGGAGCGTATTCCAGAAGTGGCATTGCCGTCTAAGTTGGAGGAACTCAAAGATGTTATACGTCGAGAGATACGCAAAGAACTTAAAATAAAAGAGGGAGCCGAGAAATTGCGCGAAGTTGCAACGGACAGAAGATCTCTCTCCGATGTCGCTAATATAGTGAAGAAAGCTAACATCAAGCTTAACGAATTAAAGTCAGACCTTCAAGAACTTGAGTCTCAGCTCCTTCTTTCTCGCGGTCAATCAACTCCCACGTCGCCGGAAGACCTTTCATATGATGAGGAAACAATCATCTTGGCTTCTGAAGCGGCTCAACAACAGAGACAGCTGGGAGAAGCTACGACAGACCGCAAACTGGCGTCATTAGAGAAGCAGCTAAATATTGAACTTAAGGTTAAGCAAGGCGCCGAGAACATGATACAAAGCATAACCAGCAGTAACCAATCTAGAGACAAGAAGCTTCTAGCTGAAGCTCATCAAATGCTGGCAGATTCTAAAGATAAGATTGAATACCTAAAATTACGTATTTCTAAGATGACTAAACAACAAAAAGGTGATATTGCTGGTGCAAATGGAGACGGGAAAAGTGATAATAGTGGGGTGACCGCACTGCTGGATGAAAGAATTGCTGAACTACGAAATCGCCTTAGAATTGAAGCAGCTGTAGTAGAGGGATCCAAGAATGCCATAAGACTTTTGCAGAGTGACAAGAAAGTGACAGACAAAAAAGCTTTACAGGAAGCCCAAACAAACCTTTTAGAATCAACTCAAAAGTTGGATTTGTTGCGCAGATCATTAGATATGCGTAGACAAGAGCTGCCATCAGAGAGCCCAGCATTTATAGAATTAGGACATGAGTTACGTAGCACAGGCTCCAGTCCCGGTTATGTTAGTTTGACCGGGGGCAGTGGTTCAAGAGCTCAATTTTTATCCCCAGCACCTTTAATAAGCCCTTGTGTGCAGGTTACTGGCACTCTAGAAGTGAGATTGATGGGCTGCCAGGATCTGCTTGAAGATGTTCCTGGCAGGACCCGCCGTGACCCATTGGCTAGTCCTTCAGATTTGAAGTCTTTTGTAAAAGGAGTGACTATTCGCAATTCTATGAAGTATACTTACAGCATCAAGGAAGATACAAGCAATGAAATAATGGCTGTTCTGAAGTTAGACAACCATACGGTTGCACAGACAAGCTGGAGGCCTTGTTCCCAGCAAGCATGGGATCAAAGGTGAGATATTTTTATTTCTTTTAGTTTAATTTTTTTTATGTAAAATTGTATACTAACTTTGTTTTGTCTCTTATAAAAAAAAAAAGACTAAGATCCATTTTTCATAATATTCAATATTATATAACAAATAATATATTAATTGAATTATTCATCTTTATATCTCTACTTCCTTGAGTTGCAATCTTTATAATTCCTTGCTATTACTCATATCTTATCTTAATGTGTACACATATTTGTGGTGTGACTAAAATTCCTTACTTGACACACATTAACAATGCTCCATTTGACTTTATTGTTCTATGGCAAAACTAATTTGGTTCTATGCTGCTTTATAATCATATATAAGCAGTATTCTGAGAAATTAAGTTCCAACCATTTTCCTGTTTTATTACCATATTCTATTTAAAAAATAGTGCAATTAGCCATTGTTTTTTTTTTTACTATGCATAGTAAATACTTCATTAACAAATAAAATTGTTATCAAGATTTTTTATTTAAATTGTTTTTAATGAGGATATGAAGAGATATTAAATTTATAAGGATGTCCTGACTTAAAAAGTTTAATATCCTTGTAAGTAGGTGATATTATCTCATCTGTGAATTGTTGGAACACAATGTCAGATGCTGCTTCTGTGGGCTTGCTTGCAGGGGAAACGCCTTTAATTCCACAATGCCTGGAATGATCTACAAAGCTATATCTTTGTCTGGATTAGTCGTTATTCATACAGACAAAGGATAATTTGCTCTGATTAAATTGATAACTTAAAATGCAAGGGCTTCTGTAATATCTTATAAAATATGTATATAGAATCCATAACTTTTTATGGTTCTAGATACAGTTGAGGTGTAGTTATGGTTTACTTATAAGTAAACCATAAACACTTCATCACATAAAAAAAAGTAATCAGAAGATTTAACTCATATTAAGTAAATCAAAGTAATAATTCAATTTAATCTTTAGAGTGTAGTTTTTTTAGAGAAAACATGTTACTGAATTGGATTTATTCTCAATTACAGATTCACAATCAAGCTAGATAAATCAAGAGAACTTGAAATTGGCATTCATTGGAAGGATTGGCGTGGACTGTGTGCAGTGAAGTTCTTGAGATTGGAAGAATTCATTGATGACATAAGACATGGAATGGCTTTAGAACTAGAACCTCAAGGTCTTCTATTTGCTGAAATAAAGTTCTTGAATCCTATTATTTCAAGAAAACCAAAACTACAGCGTCAAAGAAAGATCATCAAACAGCAAGGCAAAAATATACCAAGACCATCCTATGGAGATATGCACATACCAGCTGTTGTACTTGGTAGACTTCTCAAGAGGTCATCTCCTTCTATACAAAACATTCAGTCAGCTCATATGAATCAAATACAACAACTTAGTTATGAATCTGCTTCCATTGACAATAGAGATATAGAAAACCCCAATGTTACACTAGGGGGAATGGCTGGAATAAGGCCATTAGGCTTACCCTCTACACCTGTTACACCGCATGTGCCTGTTACACCTCCACCTCAGCCAACCTTGCCTATGCAACCTCCTCCTAATGTCTCTACTCTTAGAATGGAGAAGGAACTTCAAGAAGCATTTGCATTTTTAGAAGACTCTTACACAAGAGATAATTATGTCACAAAGGAGCCACAAACTCCTTCATGTGATATGCCATTGGTTGAGTATCCCCCCTCACCTTCACCTAAACTTGTTCTGGAATTCCCAAGTAATGAGGACCAAATTGTTGAGATTACAAGTAACATGAGGATTTCATCTTCTCGATCTTCATCAGTAATAGACACTTTAGGCAAAGAACAAGATTCCCGACTACAGTCAAGTGAAATGTCTATGGAGAGCTTTAGATTATTGAGTGTCCTAGGAAGAGGACATTTTGGTAAAGTAATTCTTGCTCAATATAGACCAACCAATGAATACTTTGCGATAAAAGCTTTAAAAAAAGGTGATATAATAGCCAGGGATGAGGTTGACTCTTTATTGTCTGAGAAAAGAATCTTTGAGGTAGCTAACGCTATCAGGCACCCATTTCTAGTAAATCTGTTTGCATGTTTCCAGACAGAGCAACATGTCTGCTTTGTGATGGAATATGCAGCAGGGGGTGACCTGATGATGCACATTCATGCTGATGTGTTCACTGAGCCAAGAGCAGTTTTTTATGCAGCTTGTGTAGTATTAGGTCTTCAGTATTTACATGAAAATAACATAATATATAGAGATTTAAAATTAGACAACTTATTATTGGACACTGAAGGTTATGTGAAGATAGCTGATTTTGGGCTCTGTAAAGAAGGAATGGGTTGGGGAGATCGCACTGGAACATTCTGTGGCACTCCTGAATTTCTTGCCCCTGAAGTGTTAACTGAAACTTCTTATACTCGTGCTGTAGATTGGTGGGGTCTGGGAGTTTTAATATTTGAAATGTTAGTAGGAGAATCACCTTTCCCAGGTGAAGATGAGGGTGAAGTGTTTGATTCTATTGTTAATGATGAAGTTCGTTATCCTAGAACCCTTTCTTTGGAAGCCATTGCACTTATGCGTCGTTTGTTGAGAAAAAATCCTGAAAGACGATTAGGCTCTTCTGAGAGAGATGCAGAAGATGTGAAGAAACAGGCTTTCTTCCGTAATGTCAACTGGGAGCAGCTATTATTGCGTAAAGTGAAGCCACCATTTGTGCCAACTATTAATAATTTAGAAGATGTGAGCAACTTTGATAGTGAGTTTACATCTGAGGCAGCGGTGCTGACACCACCCAAAGAACCACGGCCACTTTCTGTTGCGGACCATAAGTTATTCCATGACTTTACATATATGGCAGACTGGTGCTAAGGTACAATTTTAAGCCAATTTTGAGAAATTAGTTATTAATTTCATGATATTAATAGACAAACTATAAACCCCCCCCATTGCCTTACAATGTGTGTGAAGATTTCTGTATTTTGATAATAACTCTGTTATCTATACTAAGGAGTATCTTGTGTAGATTCTCTTGTTAACTTGTATTTAATGCAGTTAAATGCAATATTTTATAATAAGCTGTATAATTTAATGTTCTTAAATAGTGCTAATGTTTATTTTTTTAAAACAACGTGTTATAGATTTATATATTGTGTAGTTATGAAATTAACTTAGATACTAATAATAATTTTAAGGGAAGGCGTGTCAAATCATATTACGTTTTCAGTCAATTGTATTCAGTAAAATAAAGGTATCACCAATATACATCTTTATTTGACTCTAAAAACTTGAGTATTTGGATAAATAAAACAACTTCATGGAATTGTAAGTTTCTAATATTATATTTGGTAAATGAGCATAATATCTGGAATTGATTACTGATCCAAAGGACAACAACACTATATTTACAATGTGGCTCTAGTCTGCAGGGTTGTATGAAATTATAATTGCATCATACAAGTAATTAATTAGCCTCTCTTTATAAAATTGGAAAGGATAAAAGAGCATTTTCATTTTGCAAACTTTTTGGGTCAACTCTAGTTAAAGATTTTAAACACATACAAACTTGAATGCGCCAAAATGTAATGGATTATTTATACACAACAATAAATAGTGCCCTTGGCACTTATCTAAATTAGGTGTATGACTTACTGCAACAATAATAATTATTTACAATGAAAGTCTAATTTTGGTGCACTCAGTTGTAACATACATACATACTTGAAATATAAATGAACAAAATGTTTAATAAATTCTATTAAAATTTCACACTATATCAAATTGAGTATTTGTCTAATATTCATAACACAGTGAAGTAGAAGACCAAAGATACATTTACCACCAAATCACTAATACAAATGTTATTGCAGAACTAGACATTTTTACATTTCAAAAAAGAAAGAAAAAAGTTACAAGACTGTTTATACTCTAAAAATATGTACACATTTCCCACACAGAGCTGACAGTCTCTAAAATTATTCAATAAAATGGAAACTCACATACGTGAGCCCTTTTGTTGAAGCACCTTGGCACGGTCTGTGGGTTCAATGTCATTACTGTTAAGGGAACTGCCACACTCTCGGCTCACCACACATAGGAACTCAGCATGCTCATCATTGCCATAGTTATACTGGGAGCCGATATTAATTAACTGTTCAAATTTCCATCCATCAGACATGGTGGAAACCATTTGGGTCAACTCTTCCTCATGGAATTGTAGCACTCTGTACACATGTTTCTTTGAATCTTTTAGAGGTCTCCTTTCTCTTAGACATATTCTTTCCTTAACTAATCTTATCAATTCGGTAATATTATAAAACTCTGCTTCTTCCAACACACCCTCTTCAGCGATGTCATTGTTGATAACCAGTTTACCGTGACGAAGATAATTGAGTACTGGTGAAAAATACGTCGGGTCTCTGTCTATTAAATAAGCGCCGGTCTCATCCTGGAAAAAAAATACAATTTTAAGGCGATGCCCATGGTAAAACTCATTAACATAAAAAAGACAATAAGAAATTCTACAAACCCTGTCTGAAATCAAATCGCTGTCTTCTTGAACTAATCGATACAAAAATGAATTAGGATCTCTACATAATGTTGTTTTAGTTGTCAGGAAATATGTCCCACCGACGTTAAGTTTAACCCACTGTTTACTGCTCCGCCTTTCATTGTTAAATTTTTGTATATTTTCTTCTGAAAAATCACCGTCACCAACTCGCTCCGCCATGGCGCACCATAAACAAAACAAACAACTTTTTGTTTCTTCCTCGATTTTTAGTAGACCATGACACAAAATAAACTGCAATTTTATATACTTTCTTGTGAAACTGGGCATATATTTCTCTTCATCAGATATAGATCACAATGCAGAAATCAAAAATAATCGTAATATATTTTGTATTCGTTTCCGGATAATAATCACATTATGGTTCAAAATGCAAAAATGGCATGTCTTATGGCCATAAGGATGTTACACGTGCACTAATCTGGTACACCAGTGATACCAGTTTCTACGGAAACACTAATACAGGAGAACATAGTAGCTATGTTCACTGAACTCTGACTCTGAGTGCCCCAGAGCGTGTTAGGGCACACGGATACCATTGAAAATGCTCCGTCTTTTTATACATGTGAATAGGATTTCTTGCAAATCCTATGATCATGCATACACTTTACGATCTTCATAATTAATTCTAAGAGTTGTGTGCACATCAACCACTGAACAGATTACATTGATACCCAATTCCCTGATTTCTAAGCACTGGAGACGATTCGGAACTTGGATAACTGTGATTAATAACTCATATCAGAGTTATTGCAATAAATAATAGAGTATTAAAAGTAGACTATGTGTTTACTAGTAATATAACTGTGAAATTCCGGCCCAAATTAACAATGGGACAGGCAACCTAAACATTTTTTTTGTTATAGGTATCGCATATAAGTACTTACATGATAATATACAAATTAAATCACCATCATATCATTGAAAATATGGTTATTATCTATTCGCTTTCGTAATTTATGAAAATTTGTTTAGTACATGATGCGAAGGCCCGTGTTCAGCTATGGACTAATGATGATACTTCATAACAAGCACATGACCAAAGGGCCTCTTTGATCCAACAGTTCCTGAGCCTATTCAAACGAACAAACAAATCTTTCCTATTTATATTATTAGTATAATTATAATCCCAAATCTGACAGGGTCTGGTATTGGTCGTAGGTCCATCGCTATGCACAAAAAAAAAACAAACCACTTTCCTCTCGTGTCTATGGAAATTCTGTTGTATTGTATGTGCCTGTGTGCTGTTGTGTTTGTGTCATTGAATTGAAATAAATTTGGAGTTTTTCGGGATATTCATGAACATATTGCTTGTTCGTTTGAAGTACATTTCATTAACAATTGCTTAATAACTATATAATGTCCACTTGATGGTGGCAAAGGCGTAAGAATGACTAGTAATTTAGATAATGATAGATCGGTCACGGGTAAAATGCATCCGATAGATTTAGCGCCTCAAAAAATCACTATCGTTAAAAGTGTTTCTAATTCAGATGTAAAAATGGCACATTTAATTCCGGGCCAAGGTAAAACATCGGGTTCCAGTCAAATATTGGCTCACACAAGTCCCGCATCAGGATTGACGCGTCCTGGACTCGCTCAAATTATCTCCTCAAACGTTGCATCACAGGTAAGTCTCGATATTAAATAATAGAGAGTAATTTATCGCCCAATGGAACCCGACTTATAATTAAGATAATTTTATTTTCACAATTACAAGTGGATACTGGATAGTAACAATGACCTTGAGTGTCATGGTATAAAATAAAATCATCCCTTACTCAATTTGTTTGCTTAGTTAACAGAGTACTCTAGTTGTATTTAAAAATTTTCAGCCCCAGATGATAATAAGCAGCTCAATATTGCAGGGAACTCAGATTGTAAGCCAGGGTTCCCAGTTAATTGGTCAGAATACCCAGATAATGTCACAGTCACAACTGATAACTGGTGGGCCAATTCTGAGTCCTGGTACACAGATTATAAGCCAAGGGACACAGCTGTCAGCCCAGGTGTCCAGCACAAGTAATATTGGGTCATCAATATCAACAAATGCACAAGTTAGTGTTACATCCTCTATGAGTGGTGCTCAAGTGCTGAATGTTGGTGGTCTAGTTAGTGGTGCTGGGAACTTGGTTGTCAATTCATCTGTACGCACCCTGCCGCCTACAGTGAGGGTGCTGCCGCCCTTACCTCATCATAATACCAGGCCAGGTAAATTTCTCTTTTCTATATATATGAATTTCTTTTGTTTATTTTTTCAGTATAACTTCATTCAGGTAATAATGCTTTTTTAATTAAATGTTATCACATTAATATAGTGATAATATTTCACAGGTAGTAGTAATACCATAAATTTGAAGATGGTAATAGAATAACTACCCAAGTTTTAGGTATTGATAATAATTTTAACTTCATGAAAAAATACAATACCTAATATGTGCTATATTTAAAATTTATTTTATAATTTTTGCACAGCTGTCCTATCAAGTGTAAATGTGAGCAGTACCAGTGGAATGTTGGTGGGAAAAGGAGTTAATGTTGGGGTCACCAGTCATGTCCCTAGGGGGCTAGCAGCCGGGGCTTCTTTAGCTGTTCGGCCAGTATCTCCTGCTGTCAATTCTCAATCTGCTGGCATACAAGGTAATTGTTGAAATTGAAGTTGATGAAACATCACATATTATTTAATATAATTATAGAAAAAAACAATAATAAGTAATCTTGCATGTTTTGCTCAAATGGTCAACAACTCAGCATTAGCTAAACAAACACCTAGTGCTGGTTTTAAGTTGGCAACCCAAGTAGTGACCATAGATAGACTGAAATCCAATATTAATCTATACTAATATTATAATGAGGAAAGATTTGTTTGTAAGTATGTTTGTAACAAATTGGCTCAAAAAGTACTGGACCGATTAATATAGGCTATATTTAATTATGAAGTTCCCACGGGAACTGGATTTAAGCTAGTATTAAATATAGTACCAAAATTTATATACTTGAGAATAAAGAAAACATATTATTTTAAAGAAAATAAATAAAGATTTATTTTGTAATTTTAATATACAAGTTTTTTAGGAAATAAAAATTGTTTTAAATAAATACAATTAAAAGGGGTCCCTAAGATTGGTGGGTGTCCAACACAATTTAACTAACACTAACACTGTAGCAAAAGCCTCAGGGCTAACTGCATATGTCTGTCCGGAAAAAAGAAAAAAAAACTGACATTATCATCATCATCAGCCAGTATAACATCCACTGCTGAACATGGGCCTCCTTCCCAGGGAGGGATTTTCCCATAGTCACCATGCTTGGCAGGCAGGTTGGTGACCACAGTATTATATTGTACCAGACAAGGACATGCTGCTGCCCAATCCTTAATATACAATTATTATAGATTATGTTATAATAATTGGGACCAATGCCTTAACATGCTTTCCTAGGAACAGAGGGTAGTCCCTCAACCAACCAGACCCAGAAAGAAATCACAATTAGAATTTACACAAACATTTCCTGTCCGCAGTGGAGACCAAATACCGCTATGCTACGGAGGTTCATACACTATAGTTTAACTACTGTGAAATTACAATAAATATATATATATATTTTTTAATTATTATCTTGATTTATTTAAAGGTGCTTGGTCAGCTGGTAACCGTGGTCCCCGCAATACAATGGTGTATGGACAACGTGGCACCCGCCCTCCTACACCCACGGCCCCGGCACAAACTACACAAGCTACTCATTCAACTATTGTGACATTGCCTACAACATCAGTTCTGTCTTGTGAGTATAAAGAAGTTGGATTAAAAGTGGAAAAACCCACTTTTAATTAAAGATAATTGACAGTTATTTGGAACTCCCCTTAAATTCTAAAAGTCACAATTCCCCAATCTTTCGCCAGTAATGGGCCTTGGCCAATTCCCATAGAGAGCATTAGCATACTCAGCAGGTTGCTAAGTTTAGAGTTTTTAAACTACATATTTAATAATGCTACCCTGTTTGCCTTTATGCCTGGTGAAGTAGCAAAAGCCTCATGGGTAACTAAACTCTAAAATGAAAATGATTGTATATGCAAAAGGTATTAGTACAAAATATAAAAATCACAATGACATAAATATGAACTGTATGAACATAAAATGTTTGGATGTGTAACAAACATAATACCAATTTACATCCACACCTTTTTTCAATAATATTGTAAAATGATTAAAATATTGCTCAATGAGTTCCTAAATTGGCATTTATGGAAAGCTCAGCCCCAATATTAAACTTCTATAAACACGGTGTCATCCCATCACTTATAATAAAAAACTTAACTCGAAAAATTGTTAATCGTACCTATGTAAAATATACTCAGGGTCAGATTTAGCAGTCTGGAGGCACCAGGGCAATAAACTACTAACTAAGCTCCCGCCCACAAATTAGTTTCCCTCTAAATGTGTGGAAAGTTTGAAGTATGTATGTGCTTTTCAGGACGATATGAATTCTGATATTTTACTGATTGTTTAATTTAAGTGAACAAGTAAAGATGAATAATGGTTAGGAATAATTACTAATAATTGTAAAATATTTAAGAACTATTACATTAATCATTATACAAAGTACTGTATGGAAAAAATAAACAACACTGAAAAAATAAATAAAAGAAAAGTTGTAGAGTTTACTTGTCAGAATTTAAAAGATTTTAAATCTCTATTGTGGGGGCCTTTCTATTGTGGAGGCCCCAGGGCAGTTGCCTGGATGCCCTTCTATAAATCCGGTCTTGAATATACTCAAATACAAAGTGATTAATAAAATATTTTCACTTAAACAGCGGCTGGAGTGTTATCGGGTACCCCTAGAGTACCGCCACGAACACCGACACCAACGCCAGCTACCACAGCTCCGCGACCCCTGCCACTCCTACAACGGAACTACCAACCAGCTAAGGTAACTTTCATTAAACATATTATAGAACAGAATACTGTTTATTGTACACATAAGACAAAGCAAAACACAAGTACGAAAACATTATAGACACAATACAATGGGCAGTCTTATTGCATAAGGCAATTTCTTTCAGACAACCTTTGGAAGGATAATGGAATTCATTAGGTAAATGACGTACGTAATGTGCAATTCAATCATACCATTATGACAAGCCCAATAAAACTGCTCATGTCGGAAAATTCAAATACATGACATCTAGTAGTCATTCTACTGTATGCGGAAATATATAGAAACAAGCATAAAGCTAAATTGGTTGAACAAATAGTAATTAAGCGTCCCGCGTCCGAATGCTACTCTGATTGAATGGGTTGAAGCATGGTATTCACAAACGTGGTTTAACATTCTTGTTAAACCACGTTTGTGTAAGATATTGGTCTTTAATAAATTGGTCCAGTAGTTTTTGCATGAAAGAGTGACAAGCATTCATCCATACAATCTTTCAAGTTTATAATATACAGAAGATACGGGGCCCCAAACTAAAGGTAGAAGTCAAGTACATACAAGAGCCCCCTAAATGATATGATACAGGGCCGGTCTATGTCGCCCTTGGCCACTTATAATAATAGTGGGATTGTCCTATATAGGGATCGAAATAAAGTACTGAGGTGTAATGTGCCAATTATACCAATTGAAACGGCCGTAGCCCAATGGCTAGTGGTGACGGACTTGTGATTTTGCGGTAGCCGGTTCGCTCCCCACCCATTGCACTACCGACGTAAACCCACTCGTAACACTCGTAACACATTTTAGCTTAGCACGAGGGATTAACAAGAATACAAGTAGACTGCAAAACTGCTAGTAATCTTTAAAAAGTAATAACAATATATATTAAGCAAATGTTGTCTCCTATTATCAGGTGGTTGGTATAGCCAACGCGGGAGTAAGGGGCATGGTGGGCAACAGTGCGCCAACACAATTGTACTACGAAGTGCCGCGAGCGCACGCTACACTGGCGCCCTACTTACACTCCCAGTCTGGGCAGACGCAGCCTTCGTCTACACAAGGTAAATTTTACAATAGATTTTATTGGTGATATGCTCAAAGAACTTTAATTTAGATTTATTTTTGGTGCACCAAGTAGCCAATAGCATGAAATATCAATCATTTTCCTATCGCTACACACCCTCCAAACACTCTGTATATAATAATATATTAACTTGTAGAAATCAGTCTGTAGAAGATGTGCATCTATATATATATTCACACAAATAAATTATTGAAATTATCTGTCATCTAATAAAAAAACACACAGCACTTGACCAAAATCGAATAGAATTATTGATAATCCATCTTATTTGCTAGCCAGAAAATGAAAGCTAAGTTTATAAAAGTAAAGAAAAAACTATTTAGACCTTATAAATTGTAAACCAAAAGTTGATTCCAGTCCCTCCGCAATTCCATCAGTAGGTAAAAAGAATATTTCAAAACATACATTTCGAAACTTTGTCATAATCAAATATTAAACGACAAATTTCCTTTTTTTTGTCGAAATTTTGATCTATTTATTCTTTATGACCTACAGTAAACTTTATACAACGGAAACAATAGCGAGCTTAATCAATAATGAATTCTATTCCAACAACCTTTCTGAACTCTACCCTCCATGCCTCGGAAAGCACGTCAAGCTGTTGGTCCCGATTGTTATAACATCATCTATAATAATCGTATATCAAGAAACGGGCAGCAGCGTTTCCTTGTGAGGTACAATATAATACTGCGGTCACCCATCCGCCTGCCAAGCGTGGTGACTATGGCAAAAACCCTCCCTCGGGACGAGGCCCATGTTCAGCAGTTGACGTTATACGGGCTGATGATGAACCTTTCTGAAATAGACATTTGATTGTAAGTGCATAGCTATAAATAACACGATAATCTACAATGACCAACATTTTTTTTCTAACATTATTATAATTTTTAACAGTGGCAATTGTGAACCCGACGGTGGTGACGTCACAAGACACACGCGTGTCTGTCTCGTCAGTCTCTCAACCTGTGCTCCCGAGACCTTCAATACTCAGGAAGAGGGACCTTGAAGGGTATGTTCATTATAAATAACTAATACACTTAAATAATACATTGAAAATATTATATTTTTAAGCGCCCTGTGGGGCTTGGACCACGGGTCAGGGCGGTCGCTGGCGATGAGAT
The DNA here is from genome assembly GCA_947037095.2 of Nycteola revayana. Taxonomy (NCBI): domain Eukaryota; kingdom Metazoa; phylum Arthropoda; class Insecta; order Lepidoptera; family Nolidae; genus Nycteola; species Nycteola revayana. The sequence goes on from OX344839.1 coordinate 7,883,132, forward strand.
TGATGGATTATGACTTAAGTATTTTAGGGGAGTATTGTGCAAGTGTCGCTCTACTTTACAGTTCGCGGGCCTCTCGGACTTCGGGTCTACGAGGGCATCGGATGGTTCTCTGCAAACTAAGGGTCAGTCCCGTTCAGTTCCCTGTGTCACATAATTACAACTTCGTTCAATGACCCGCCTGCCAAAGGCCCGCCAGTTGTGGACGTTATTATGGGCTGATGATGATTCCGCTATACTTACTATAGATACAGAAGTACATAACCATTGTTATATTTGTGAAACATTCATCAAATGAATTAGAAGTGGCTAGGGTGTCGGACTTGTGATCTTGTAGTCGTCAGTTCGATCCTCACCCATTGCACTACTGACGTGAACCGACTCGTAATACAAGAATTTTAGCTGAGCAGAGAACAAAGATGCGAGGGGTTAACAAGAATACTAGTAGACTGCATAACTCTGCTAGTAATCATAAAAAAAATTATAAGAAATAAATGTTATTTAATTCACTAGAAGTCACATGGTGTCACTGGACAATTGATTCACTCATGTTCATAGGATGTACTTCAGAGCAAAATAAACTGCATTTAACACTATTATTATTTTCATTACCAGGTCACCCACCAAGTCGACGAGTGGCTATGTGATGGGGTCCGGGACTGGATGGGAGGACGTGCCAGCGGGGGGCGGAGGCTCTGGAGGGTCCACCACTATCAGTGCTTCTTCATCGCCAGCGCCTGATACCGAACCCGAGAACACACTCCTTGATACAGACTTTGAACCGAGGAAGAAACCAAGAAAACAAATGTGAGTTTATATTTATATGTTAATTCCTTAGATACATATTGGTCTCTCGCGCTCTACTAGATGCTGCCGACGTACTTGACAAATGCTGCAAAAAAAACTACGCCGAAATCGGCATACTCAAGCAAGTCAGTTTAGTAACCTCAAGGGGAGGAATACGTGTTGAAAGTTTTATTATAATCGAAGTAATATGCCAGTTTGCGTAGTAAGCATTGTAAAAATAACACTACAAGAAATAAGAAGGACATTGGGATCACATACCGTCGGTACAGGGTCTTAGTGTAAGCACACTATGTCGAAGTTACGTGGCTGATTTTACTTTCCGACGAATTTCACTGAACATATCTGCGAAAATTACGCAGACTTTTGTAGCGTATGATGTGTTGCTATAAAGCAAGGTTTCTTAAAGTGGGGTCCACGGACCCCTTGGAGGTCCGTAGCATGTATATCAGGGGTCCGCAGTAGGTCAGTCTTGTCGAAGAAAATCCCACAATTTATTCGTTCCCATTGAGGCCAAACAGCAGCACCCTTGTTATTAACTAAGTAGTAATTTTCAGGGGTCCATGGATTTTTTTAAATTGTGAACGTGGTCCGTGACTGCTAAAAGTTTATGACACCCTGCTATAAAGGATACATTACCTCTAAATTTATGCCTGAGAGTGGTATGGTTATACGCGAAATAGCATAGCAGACGCAATCAATACGAAATTCGTTCGCGTATTTTCGGCATAGTGTGTTAAGACACTTACAAACACTCCAATATTGAGTTTGCCGCATTTACGGCGCTATTGTTTTAAGCTGGCGCGGTATCTAGTCGAGCGGGCGAGACCAATCATTTAACTACGACTAAAAAGACAACCTCCATAGTGTAGGTCGTGGGTTCGATCCCCACGCCGGACAGGAAGTCCGGCGTGGGGATCGAACCCACGACCTTCTTTGTGTCTTTGTATTTATTCTAAAGATTTCTTTCCATGTGTGGTTCGTTGAGGAACTACTGTCCGTACCTCGGAAAGCACATTAAGCCGTTGGTCCCGATTGTTATAACATCATCTATAATAATCGTACATCAAGGAATTCCTTGTGTGGTACAACATAATGCTGCGGTCACCAAACCGCCGGCGAAGCGTGGTGACTGGCAAATACCCTCCTTCGGGAGGAGGCCCATGTTCAGCAGTGGACGTTATACAGGCTGATGAAGATGAAAAATAAAAATACCATGTTATTTGTGAGTATGTATGGATGGATGGATGTTTGTTACTCTTTTACGCAAAAAACTGAACGGATTTAGCTGAAATTCTTCATGGGGATTGTTTGTAAACTGGATTAACCTATGGACTAGGTACATCTACAAGACATCACCCAAAAATCCAATGGAACAGATTTGCAGTCCATCGCGGGTAATATTTTTTAATATTTTTTTTCTTCGATGTATTGTTACTAGTATGTGCATGCTGTGACACCTTAAAATGTTGTGCATTTAATTTGTCCTAATTATTGCGATTATTTTATATTTTTAAGAAAAACAATGTAACAACTACTGGTTGTCCAAATAAATAAATAAATAAAACCGCGGGGCGCATCACGTAAAATACCAAAAAAATAATACTAATATACGTTTTTCTTAAACATGTTTGTTTTTCTTAATAATTTCAGATTGAGTAATGAAGTGAGACAATGTGACTTCCAAGGCGATGAAACACCACCCACACCCTCTCCGGTCACATTCAACCCTCCCCCAAAGCGTGAGTATTCTTTCCACACTTAACATAATCACTGCGAAAGATTGTGAGGAGTTTTGTGTAACTCATTCACGACAGTTGCACAAAACTTCCCAAAATACTAAAAGTCATAATCCCTCAATCTCATCGCCAACTACCGCCCTGAGCCAAGGTCCTAGCCCAGCAGGGGGCGCCCTCATGCGCAGGTTGCTTAGTTTGTAGTTTTTAAACCATGTTTTTAAGGCTGGAACTCTACTCGCCTTTATGTCCAGTGAAGTAGCCAAAGCCTCGTGGCTAACTACGTATGTCCGTCTGAAAAAAAAACTCATTCACGAGAAAACAACTGAACGAATTTGGTTTCCTTAATTCTTAAAAGTTACGGAATACTCGGCTATTTGTGTTTATGGAACTCAATATTTATTACAAAAAAGTGCATTCAGTCGTGATGTACAAGAGTTGGAGCTAAATTCTCAAAAACATCAGCATAAAATAAGTATGTCAAAGTCAAAAAAATCTAAAATATATTTATTTACTACACCGTTTTTCAAGTGTGTGGGCCTTTTCTTTTAAGTTTTTGGAAAACATGTATTAAAAAAGACTCCTGTCTTCTCTGTACATCAATATAGCAGTAGTCACATAAGGTAGTTATTAATATGGCTGTAGTTACTAGTTACTTAAGTAAGTAGTTATTAATACTGCAAAGACAACATTACTTATTTTTTTAAAAAATGACATACTTTACGGCACACATTAACTATCTTTTTTTTATAATATTAACATATCGATATTAGTTCATATTATTATCTGCTCAAATTGCTGGCTGTCATACTCCTCTTAATGACAGCCAGCAATTAATATTCTAAAGTCCGCCGTAATTGTAACCGCTCATTGGCGCTTCCATCGCGCACCCAGCCAAATTGCATAAAGGTGTTTTTTTTTTACTTTATAAGATAACGAGCAGATTTTTTTCATACTAACTACTAGTATTCTGCTAGTGGACTGCTAAAACTCTGCTAGTAATCTTTTAGAAAAATCAAAAGAAAGAAAGATTAGATTCAGGACATATGTGACGTATGTCGGGTCAGCTAGTGTACGTATGTCGGTCGCAGGCCCGCTGCTGAGCTCGAGCTACGTGTGCGGCTGGCGCGGCACGGCGCTGCACTTCACGCGGCCGGCGGACGTGCGGCGCCGCGAGCGCGGGGCGCGCGACCTGGCCGCCATCGCCGCGCAGAGCCACGTGCTCGCCAGCGCAGAGGGCTGGAAGGTGCACCATCTCACCGCGCAGATGGACGACTTGGTAAGCATTACCAAATGTTGAGCCGCGTAGTATTCCTGTGGTTTAATAAATAATAAGCTTATTCCGTTATATTATCGTATTCATAAAAAAAAGTTATTCCACAACGATTTGGTAGATATACGCGCCATAAGTGATAGTAAAGTAATATGCTGTTCGTTAATCTTGTTAAAACTCGAGAACAACTCGACCGAATTGGCTGATCCCGTTTGTTGACCCACAGCAAGGTTTATTTATACGTTCGGAAGAAGAAAAAGTTGTAAAATTAGTAACTTTCAATGTGTCCTTTATCTTGTTGTTTTTAAATCTTAACAGTAACTAACCATTTTGGTCTGTTAAATATTCTGAAAAAAATAAAAGTAGAATAAATAATTGTAATTGTTTTAGATGTCGTTAGAATCGGATGTTGGTGAACAGCTAGCTGGTCTCCTGCGAGCACTAGAAACTGCTTCGGGACGCACCATCTCGGCTCTCCAACCACATTCACATTCGTTACTAGAGTTACTCAAGGTATGCCTTCATTGTTATACAATTTTTATTTATATCATTTTTAATGCACCATTTAGTTGTATTTTGCAACTAGAAAGAACTTTTTTGTATTCATAAATAGCTCTGCTATTTATTGTTTGATCTGCTAAATTTCAAAATACCTCCAATCTATAAACGAGGTAAAGCTAAATTCTAGCTAGTTTATGGAGTGGATGTATGCGCTGTTTATTTAGTTATCTATATGCGCAGTAGACTGCAATTATTGCGTGGGCACTGAGATTTATACTTTACTTTACTATAGGCCTTATGAACAGGCTCAGAGTCGCTCAACGAGCTATGGAGAGGGCTATACTCGGAGTTTCTCTACGAGATCGAATCAGAAATGAGGAGAAACGTAGAAGAACGCGGGCTACCGACAAAGCCCAACGGATTAGTTCGTTGAAGTGGCAATGGGCAGGCCATATAACACGGAGAACAGATGGCCCTTGGGGATGAAATGTTCTTGAATGAAGGCCGCGGATTGGCAAGCGTAGCGTAGGACGTCCACCTACAAGATGGACGGATGATCTGGTAAAGGACGCGGGATCACGGTGGATTCAGGCCGCTTCTAACCGTAACAACTGTAGATCTATTAGGGAGGCCTATGTCCAGCAGTGGGCGTCCTACGGCTGAAATGATGATAATGACTGAGATTTATACATTTTATAAATAAGATTTATGAAATAAACACACCCGTGGCTCACTAGTTACGGCAGTTCTGGGTTTGATTTCCGCCTCGTCTGGGTGTGCATTGTGTCCGTGTATTATGGGTTTGCAAAGTCTCACGTGACAAAGGGATTTATTTCCATAATGAGAGAGTTGCATTTAAGTAAAAAAATGATTTTCTCTTTACAGACTTGTTTTTTGTATAACATGGAGCGGGCAATAAAAATCTAATTTGTATCGTCTTGTTGCAGGGTAACATTCAAAGAAGTAAAATCGTTTGTGAAGGCATACAAGAAGCTCGTGAAGACATTCTCCGTGTATTCACACACAGAAACTTTGTGTCCGACATTCTAACGCGACAAGCAGACAAGAGGTGTTTTAGAAAACATCGGTCACAATCATAGCCCATTTGCAGAAGAATTAAAGAAAATAGACACTATTTTCTTGTGACTGTACAATGAAAGATCATAATAATTATATCCGTTAGCCTTACTCGTCTCAATTAACTGATTCCTAGAAAATTATATGACAGATTTTATATAAAATGTTTTGTGATATTTAAAAATGGCCCTGCAATTTAGTTAGTTAATTCGGGTAAGGGTAAAAGGGCAATAATAATGCAGAGTATTTCGAAATGTGATTCATTTATGAATTAAATGTGGTTCTAAACTTGTAAATAGTCCTAAATGTATATTAAGCAATGGAAAATATTTAAGTTGAGGCAAATGCCTTGAATGAGTTGTGTTGTTTGTGACTTAATTTTAAAAATACATGATTTATAATATGAATTATTTTTTATTTTTGTCCCGAGGCTTTTGCTGGGCGTACATTCGTGCTGGAGGCTAATAACGTTACGTTATTACCATGACTTAGTTTGATACGTTTAATTAAATAGATTATATATTATTTTTTCATATCTTGTGTTTTATTTTAAGTAACATCTTGTAGTAGTTCCTATAAGGATCCTATCAAACAATGGCGATATATTATCGTGGTCACCCTACTAACCAAATGCTTATCTAACCGTCTAAGAAGCGAGAGGGACAGCACAAGATAATAGAGTTCTCATTCGGCTCTCTATCTATATTTCCCTCGGTTACCATTCCTGAAGATATTTATGTTCATACAAATTTCTTGTGGTTCAGTATAAATCTGCCGCTCCTTCCACAGATGAACAGTTCCGTGTGCGTTTGTGTCCGTGATATGTATGTTTGTAAAGTCCCCCGCGACACAGGGATTTATTTCCCTAGTGCGGGAGTTGTCTTTTTAAAAAGAGAGAAAAAGAGAAAGAGTTCGATGTGTATTAGTGCGATGCTGGTACTTCAACTTTCTCTTACGCTGCGGTCTACATTATTATAAATTAATTTGACATAACTTTAATAACTATAACTTTTATATGAGTATACATCTTATAATAGTAGTTAGAACGTTGCCCACATTATTTTAAAGATTTTCCTTGTAATGTTAGAAAATAAATGGAAATTATATTAAAAAATACAAAAAAGCTATTTTACTAAAACCAGCTGATCGTAATATTGCAAAGTTAATGTTTTCAAATTAAAATCATTTGAAAACATTAATAAAAATACTAATAGCATAGAAAAATACAAAGCAGCCAATGTGCAAAGTAAAGTCTAAAATATAGGGCCCCAAATACTATCAAAATCTACATACATCTAAAACGTGATTCCACTAGGCTCAAACTGCTAGGGCCGGATTGCTCATGCGTACCCGACCCCCGCCAACGGCGGATCGAAGGAGTGTCCGGGAGGTTTTAGTGGTGTAGGGTCCTCTCCTCGTGGTATGACTTTAGCATACCACGCTATGGAGAGGGCGAGTCCCACATATCCCACCGCCAGCGCGCGAATACGCTGCAGCGGTGGTGGGAATGGGTCAATGCATTTCCTCCCGGACAAAAAAAAAAAAAAAAAAAAAAAGAAGGCTCAAACTGCTAAAGGAACTAGGATCTCAAAATTGTTAAAAATATTTCTATAATATAACCTCACTTTTTGAATTTAATCTTTGTGATTGTTATTAATTTCAATTGTAATAAAGTTAATTTTATTTAGAAATAAAAATATTTATTCAGGAAGAAAACATATAACCCAATAAAATGGCAAGTAGTCGTTTGGAAAGAATTGGAACCATATATACAAGGTAAGCAATTTATGCAAGAATAGAATAGTATAAAAAGAAAAAAAGAAATAAAATAAAACTCTATGTTTCAATTTAAATTTAGAAATTTCCTAATTATCGCGCGCGGCAAATAGGTAACTAAAAGTAGCGGGAAATTAAATAGGAACGCAATCTGAACATTTTATAAACCATATTTTCATAAAACTGGTAATAATGTCTAAGAGATGTTCCAAGCCTAAATTTTTATCTGAAGATTTAAACGAAATGTTAAATGAAAGTCAGTTCCTAAAAGATGCACCGAGAAAGAAAAAGAATCTAAAGTGTTCAACAAATGAAAATGTTGAAGAGGATGAAATTTCCAAGTTAATTGGGCAGTATCAAAGCAGTGCTAAAAAGAAGAAGCTTGAAGTGAATGTAGATGCCTGTAAAGAGTCTCGTCAGAAACTAATTGATGTGATGAGTCATCAACTAGAAGCAAGGTACGTACCAAATATTTACCAGACATCTAAAAGTTTTTGCAGAATGTTTGCTTTTTACAAAATTCTACCTGTATCTGTTTTCAGAAAAGAAAAGAGTGACAATATGCTGAAAAATTTGTCTGAAGTCATGGAACAACTTGAAGCAGACTATAATGCAATGAAGGAAAATGAGAAAAAACTAGAACATTTAACTGGAGCTGTAGTGAAGTGTATGCAGCAGGCTACAAATGCCCACAAGCTAAAGCTAAAATCATTGAAAGAAATTTATGCAGCATACAAGAAAGAGTAATTGTTTTAAATTTTACAATATCTTATTTAAATTGTTAATATTATCTAATGCTATCTTTCTATTACAGAAGTGAAGATCTTGATTCTGAGCACAAGGCAGAAACAGAAAAATTTGCTGAGGATCTGGAAGATGACATTAAGAAACTTCAACAGAACTTAATTACTGAGACCAAAAGAACTGGATGGGAAACACTGCGGCGAACCATTTTCCATGCTATGCAAAATGATTACTAACTACTCTAAAACTATTTGTCATATTAATAAATACTTTCTTTTGTACTACTTACTTTCTTTCTATATTATTCAATTCACATTATAAGATGATAAATATTTAAATTATAATATGCTTAAAATTTTATTATAGACTGGTTTTCATTTATCTTACTTTAATTTCCCTTCAGTCCTTTCCTATCCTTTAATGTAATGTAATTTCTCCCTATATGTACCTACTTTGGTTTGAATAAATTTTGGGTATAAATGTTCTATTTTACTATATACAATCAGCAAAAGAGATAGGTATCTATGAAACATAGAGATATGAGAAGAGTTCACAGCTAGCAGTGAACTGTTCGCTAGCTGTTAAAATTTTTTATTTACATTATTTGATACTAACGGTGTAAACCTCTTTTGTTGACTGTACAATATAATATGCGTAATATGATGAGTAGGTAGGTACATACATTTTTACATGTTTTAGCTTGCACCGTGTGTGTTCGCGCAGCGGAATGTTGTTGAATTAAAAGATTTTAATTATGCAGATATTTAGTGTATGAGGTCGTATAATTGTGTATGGTAAAAAAAAAATTGTGCACGCAGCCATTGTGGCGAAATTCACCAAAAACTGATTCCGCTGGGCGAACGTTGTCCTGGCGGAACTTTTTTTAATCCATAGACTTTAGAAGAAAAGAGATGTGTCCCAAAATCAGTGTGTATTTGTGTGTAATTGTGTATGTACGAATAAAATTAATGCATGCATAAACTTCGGAGAAATTCAAGTTTCCGCTGCGCGAACGTTTGGCCATTAGCTAGTTTTCATATAAAGAGCTTACATAGAGAGCTGTAGATTTTTACATACGTTGTTTTGAATTTGTTTAAATTTGTTTAAAAAACAGATTTAGAAAAAATCGTAGGGCTTAAAAGATAAAAATATAAACGTAAAATACGCTTATTAGGTCTTAGTTCTTAAAGTATGCACTTTGGGGTCTAGATTTTCACGTTTATACAAACCTTGTAAGTGTCTGCAACATGTTGCCAAGTATCAATGATGTTCCGTTAGTAATTAAAGAGTTATAGGACAAATTTACCATGAATAGATCACTGTTTACAAAGCAGTCAAATATCACGACGTTCTAAAGGAATTGCATGGTAATATGTATGCCAATAATTAGCTTATTCATTCAACAATTCACATGAAAAATTTCATGTCATTAAATTCAGTAATTAAAGAAAAACAATTATAATACTGACGAAGCATCGAAAACCTACATAACCCGACCAAGTTCGGATGGCTACAAAAAAGCGGCCGTGCCATATATCTAAGAAACGTTCTTAACCTTCCAATATAGTATTTATTAATATGGTACAGTTGCGTACACAAGCGTTAGAAAAAAATAAAACAATTGCATTTGTTGAATAAAAAATAGTTTTTATTAATAACGCCACTATCTACGATAAAAACAAATCTTCAATTAATTGAAGACATGTTTTTATCGTATCGTATCGTAATATATCCGTGTACAAAAATATTTTTAATTACATATAATACTTAATTATCTAATTATAATAACGTTAACAAACGCTTGCAAAGACAGCAATAGACTTAAATATTATGTTTTAACTAAAATTGGATTAATAAACGATTATGAATATAAGGGTAAGTATAATATTTCGAGCTTCAATAAAAATAAAATCCTACTTCATAATTATGTTAAGCTTCACTGTTACACTATAACATTAATAAAACACTTTGTCAATATTATTATTACAGAGAATTGGCGATGCATAGCAAAACAGCAGCGCATACGCACATTGTCCTTGACTGCATATTTGTTTGTGACTGGGGATAAAACAAAATTAGGTTCAAGTTCAACAGCAAACGAATACACGCGGCCGTGGCTAATGAAAACATATTGCCATCTCTTTTCTTCAAGGATAGAAGTACCGTTTCAAGCGGGAAGCCGCCTATCGCTCGTTGCGCGCAGCAAGCGCGTTGTCTATTTTTTCACACTAAAATATTTTTGATCAATTCATAACTACAATAAGTACTTAGTCTATTTAACTAAAGGACTAGCCTTAAGCGTAACGAACTTTGAACAAAATAATTCTGCATATTTTGGTGGGGTGCGGGGGAACACGCTCACATACATAAGTTACTACTAGTACAACAGTATAGATCAATTAAAAAATCGATTCAAGAAGTAGTTTTTTTTTTAAGTTATTAGATTGTTTCATCCACTAAAGTTGCAAAGGGGTACGCTCGTGCATGCCTAGTCTATTGGTTAAATAGTGTAATAAACTACAATATGATAAATATTTACCTAAACAATAGTGCTTACATGTGGTAATTATTTAATTTCTCTAAGGGGTCTATAGTTAGAATCCTGATCCGTGAAATCTTCAATAAAAATTAGCTGTATGAATTTTATTTGTCTTAAATAATATATCTAGATTATATCTCAAGTCTCAAGCGCATACTTAAATAAAGTACCTACTTTCTGTCATAGTCAAATACATTTATAAAGTAGGTGTAAAAAAATAAATGACCTATAAATTATATCTACATAACAATTGTGTTATCGCCTATACCAATTCAATACCGGTATTATACTATAAATTTTGGGATGTTACCTAAATATGCCGCTACGGCTATACGGCGGCTATACGGCCGCTTTTTTGTAGCCATCCGAACTTGGTCGGGTTATGTAGGTTTTCGATGCTTCGTCAGTATTATAATTGTTTTTCTTTAATTACTGAATTTAATGACATGAAATTTTGCATGTTATGAATAGTTGAATGAATAAGCTAATTATTGGCATACATATTACCATGCAATTCCTTTAGAACGTCGTGATATTTGACTGCTTTGTAAACAGTGATCTATTCATGGTAAATTTGTCCTATAACTCTTTAATTACTAACTGAACATCATTGATACTTGGCAACATGCTGCAGACACTTACAAGGTTTGTATAAACGTGAAAATCTAGACCCCAAAGTGCATACTTTAAGAACTAAGACCTAATAAGCGTATTTTACGTTTATATTTTTATCTTTTAAGCCCTACGATTTTTTCTAAATCTGTTTTTTAAACAAATTTAAACAAATTCAAAACAACGTATGTAAAAATCTACAGCTCTCTATGTAAGCGCTTTATATGAACACTAGCTAATGGCCAAACGTTCGCGCAGCGGAAACTTGAATTTCTCCGAAGTTTATGCATGCATTAATTTTATTCGTACATACACAATTACACACAAATACACACTGATTTTGGGACACATCTCTTTTCTTCTAAAGTCTATGGATTGAAAAAAGTTCCGCCAGGACAACGTTCGCCCAGCGGAATCAGTTTTTGGTGAATTTCTCCACAATGGCTGGGTGCACAAATTTTTTTTTACCATACACAATTATACGACGTCATACACTAAATATCTGCATAATTAAAATCTTTTAATTCAACAACATTCCGCTGTGCGAACACACACGCTTGCACCCCAATTAAATAATTGTTAAATAACATTTTAACTTTATTTAATTACATTTAACAACATATAACAAGATCTATGTAATTACCAATTCCAAAGGAGTGCTGCTTAATACCATGGAATACTTATAATTAACTAGATTCCCGCGCGCGGTTTCACCCGCGTAACTCCTGTTTCCGTGGGAGCTTCATAATTAAATATAGCCTATATCACTCAGGGTGAATGTAGCTTTCCAATGGTGAAAGAACTTTTGAAATCGGGACAGTAGTTTTTGAATTTATTCATTACAAACATACACACAAAAATACAAATCTTTCCTCATTATAATGTTACTAGCGACCCGCCCTGGCTCCGCACGGGTACAATGCTGATGTTTTATACATATAAACCTTCCTCTTGAATCCCTCTATCTATTAAAAAAAAACCGCATCAAAATCCGTTGCGTAGGTAGTATTAAAGATTTAAGCATACATAGGGATGATATACTAAGTGATGTAAAAGTTAGAAGGCTCATTTTGGTAGCACATTAAGACAATTAATATTGTTGATTTCCTCAAATTTCTTTTCTTTGTTTTACAGAGTTGAGGGTCTTCTTACCAAGGGAGCAATAAAGCCTGATGACAGACCTATATGGTTTGATGTGTACAGAGCTTTCCCACCAATCACAGAACCGAAATTTGCTAAGCCTAAACCAGAAATCAAACCAATTAAACCAATTCTTTACTCTGAAGATGTTGTAAGAGCGTAAGTATAACTAATTATACTAACATTAATTATTATTATTAAATTATACACAATTCCCTTAAAAATGTAAGTATAGTTAGAGATAATTTATTAAAAATATGAATTCAAATAAATATAAAGTTAATTAATGCTCAGTTATGCTAACCTAATATTTGAATAATTAGCCTTTTAGGGTTTTGTAAAAATACGAGACCCTATTACTAAGACTTTGCTGTTTGTCACTAGGCTGTATCTCAAGAACCACAACATCTAGAAACTTGAAATTTTCACAAATATATGATATAGGTATTTCTGTTTCTGCCATAACAACAAATACTAAAAATAAAATAAAATAAATATTTAAGGGGAGCTCCCATACAACAAACTTGATTTTTTTTTGCTTGTTATAAATAACGGCAACAGGTAGTCACTTGAAAATAATAGATAAGTAGGTAACACCTCGTGCGCGAGTCTGTCTCGCACTTGGCCGGTTTTAATTATTTTACTATTGCCACCTACCAATTCGAATATTTGATTTCTTCAGGAAATTTCATTCAAATGGACACGGCTTAGGAGCCATCAATATGATTAGCCAAGCAGAAACCCAAACTAAGAGACTTATTCAGCAATATGAAAAATTGAAATCTGAAGGGATACCAGAGAGTGAACTTATTGAAAAATCTGCAGCAGTTGTTGGCAGTGAGCGCCAAGTTGAAAACACTAAACTTAAAAGTGCAAAGAATGCTGATACTGTTACTGCCCAAGTCTTAGCTGAGGCAGACATAAAAAATATTTTCAAGGAGAATTAAATGTTGTAACATAGAATTCTAAATTAGTTTAATTTGTTATTAGATTTAGTAACATACTGTTAATAATAAATAAATAATGTTAATAAAATAAATTGGTTTTAATAAAAATTAAAAACTTTGACTGCACTGGTGGCCCTGTGGTTAAAGTAGGTAGTTACTTTTGTCACCTGGTGGTCTGATTTTGATTCCAACATGGGACAATTATTTGTAATAACCACAGATGCTTGTTCTTATTGTGGGTGTACTCTGTGTCCGTTAAATAGTTATCGTCAGAACCCCTGGACCAAGAGTGATATTTTATGTTTGAAAACTATCTAAATAGAATACCTTTTTGATACTAATTGCTACCTTAATTAAATTATTTAGTACCTCTATGAATAGTAAAAAAACATGAAAAGAAAGTGGCCAGATATTCTGACGTCAGGTTGTCTGGACCACATTTATTTTAAATACTTATATACAGTATACCTTAATAATTTCTTTGTAAATATATAGAGTACCTTTTTAGTACTTTTACATACTTTTTTCACAAAATTTTAATCGTTCTAGAAAAATAATTACAGAGGTATGAAAATTTTATAGGAACAACATTTATTTGCAGCATTCATAATATATTACTGGTAGAACTGGATGAAGATAACTCAGGGTGGGGTTTGTTCGTGAGTTTTGGGTTAGGTCTATGTCCAACTATGAACACTCTACAGGCTGATGATCATATTTAAATTATGCAGTTTGGAATATACAGGTTGTTAGTGTAAACACCGTTATCCTTGAAACCAGTGGTTTGGTTACACTTATAGAACGCAAATTCAATGAAAAAAAAACTTTTTTTTTAAATACATTCTCAATTTTTCCTCAAAATTATGTCACCCTATACGCATGGGCAATGAGGACGGAGCGCGCGAACTCAAGCCGCGCGCGCCAACCCCTTCCACACCGTCCACACCACTCAGATGTAGACATGCGAAATGTAGCTCACTGAAAAGAAAAGAGAGATATAGCTCTTTTGATCAAAAGAACTATATCACTCTTTTAGCTCTTTAGCTCACCGAATAACTCTTTTAACTCTTTAGCTCAATTGAGTTACTTGCGAGCTACAGATCAAATTGAGCCGCACGAGACAACTAGCTCTTTAGGTCTTTAGCTCACCGAATAACTCTTTCAACTCTTTATCTCAATTGAGTTATTGGCGAGCTACAGATCAAATTGAGCCGCGCTACTTTACGCAAGTCAAACGAGACAACTAGCTCAGTGGCTCTATGAAATCTATGTAGTTCTTTAGTTCATTTAACTTATTTGCGAGCTATAGATAAAATTAGATTCATTGGGTTGTTTTGTTTTTATTACAAAATGAAAGCCAATGATTTTCCTTTATACTTGAACAGGCTTAAGGCCAAGCGTGTTAACTATGGCAAATACCCTCCCTCGAGAGGAGGCCCATGTTCAGCAGTGGACGTTATACGGGCTAATGATGATGATGATGATAAGAAACCAAAACTAAACTGCGCTTAGCAATATGCGACACGAATGACACGATAATCCGCCGAAACTATTTAAGTAAAAAGAAAACAACGATGTATGTTTTGTTGACAAAATCACAAACTTATTCCCTAAGGAGTTTCATACTTATGTAAAAGTGCTAAAGTATTTTTACTTTTAAAACAACTAAGATAAGAGTTATTTTACTATGACGTATTGAGCCGAATAGTCGGTCAGTGAGCGTCATGCGAAATAGTTCACCTGTTCGTCGGGGAAGTTCGGGCATTGTCGGGCCGCTGTCGGCGTTTCGTCGGTATCACTCGTTACTAGAGCCGAGTCAGTGAGCCGTTGAGCTAAATGAACTAGTGAGCTATTCTGTGAACGACTGAGCTACTGGGAGCTAGATTGTGATTGAAGAGCTAGTTCAATTGTATCTCTCATTCGCGAGCTACCCATGTCTACTCAGATGCCCTCAGTCTCGTGCTCGCAGCGCCCGCGTGCTCAGTAGTGTGTAGTAATTATGTCGTATGTCGTATACAAACGTACAGTGGACCGATATGGTTCGGGCATACGCCGCGGCTGGTGATAACCTGAACGAGGCTCGAAGAATGTAGGTACGCAGAGTTATTCCCTGGACAACCTGTGCCAAACCGAGAAACGATGGTGGCGGCTACTCCAAGGTTACGTACCTACATCAGTTTAGGTCAGTTCACCGTGCCGGCAAAAATGTGATTAACTTTTAAATACGCCTAAAATACCTACCCAGTATTTTGTTTTTTTCTTTTGTGTTAAATCGAACTTACATCTGGACTCGTCACGCAACACAAGGTAGGTATTTTTGCCTGTCCAGCCAGGAAAAGTATGCAAGGGAAATTTACATCACAGGTTGTGTAATATTGTGTTTTTATTGAAATGTAGGTAGTTAAAACGGACGGCCAGTGCAGCAGGTCCATAGTATCCATGAATTCACGGACGGTGTCGGACAGATTTTTTAAAATTTTGCAAAATCAACCTTTTTTTTCATTGAATTTGCGTTCTGTTAGTTAAACCAAACCACTGGTTTCAAGGGGTAACGGTGTTTACACTAACACCCTGTATATTCCAAACTGCATAATTTAAATATGATCATCATCCTGTAAAGTGTTCATAGTTGGACATAGGCCTCCCCCAAAACTCACCAACGAACCCCACCCTGAGTTATTTTCATCCAGTTCTACCAGTAGTATATTATGTATGCTGCAAATAAATTATAAAATTTTCATACCTCTGTTATTTTTTTTTCTGGATCGATTAAATTTTGTGAAAAAAGTAGGTATGTAAAAGTACTATAAGGGTACTATATATTTACACAGAAATTATTAAGTTATACTGTATCTAACTATTTAAAAAAATGTGGTTCAGACAACCTGACAAAATACTGAAGTCAGCTGATGCAACTATAGTAATAATAACAATCCCCATATTACCATAACCAGGGTAATATTACCGGGCCATAACAATGCGTAACGGAAATGGACCATGCAAATACCGCGGAGCCAAGACGATTGTGTGCATTCCTGTCTGGACGCAAGAGTTATCTAACTCGTCATAGATGGTTAATGTTCGGAGATTCTATAGATTTCTTTATAAGATTGGTCATATTCTAGACAAAATACCGGGTGTATAATAATTGGTCTCTAAATGGCGTTATGCAGCAATCCAAACAAAAATTGAATATTTTTTTAAATTTAATTTTCATTTATAAGATTTTTTCTTTGCGGATCTGATACCATTATTGTTATAAGCATGTAGAAATGTGTATCTCTTTTTTTCATCATTAGCTGTCGGCTCTTTAAGTAGCTGCGAGCGGAAGCATCAGGTTCCCGCAACAAACCACCTTAAGCCGGCGTTTCCGCACAGACTTCTGTAAGGGCTATGATTGGGCTTAGGCATGCGTCCGATATATCAAAACGAATTCAAAATCCGATTTTAAACACAAATCGATTCGTATCGATTTCTCAAGCTTGAAATCTGATTTTAAAAATCTACCTAGCCGAACCAAACGCTAACGATCTACCACACTACCAACCGAATCGACAATAAAATCACCAAACAAACAAAATCCAAAGGCAAACTCGCCAGTTTGCGTTTGGTTGGTTTTCGTTAGAAATTCGCTTTCTCTCTGTCTAACTAAGCGTAACATAGCGAAGTAAAAAGGATAGCGCGAATTTTGTGATTTTGATTTCGGTTCTCGGAAATCTAACAGACATGATAATGCGATCAATATCATCTTTACTGCCAAGTATTTAAAGACTACATTTTCGAGATTATACGTTGATGTATTTTGGTTTATGCTTCAATGTTTCTTGGAACTAGAAAGAATATACCTGATGTTTGTTTACGTAGGTAATATCAAATAAATACTATGCATATTTGACCTTGGTGACAAGTGCACGCTTCGCATCGTAATTAAGACAAGTGAATTGTATAACTGCCGAGTTTTTATTACCTACGTATTTATTTAGAGTGGAGTTTAAAATAAAAAAACAGAAATTATTGTAAAAATGCCGAGTTTTAAATGCGCCGGAAAAGTTTTACACGTAATCTTAAATAAAACTTTTCTGCTAGTCCTAAGGCTAGATTTAAGCATGAAGGAAAATCGCGCAATCTCTATCTGATTCCAACGAGATCTAAGCACGCAAGCGAATTGGCGAGGCTAGATCGATAGGCTAAATCGGATTTCTAAAAACGGAATTTGAAATCTGAAATCGGATAAATATCAGTTTGCGTTCAAAACCAAAAACGCCTATGTCTAATTGGGCTCATCCCTCGCGTCTATGCATGAAGTTATAGGCCAAAATCCTCATTCCGACCGTTAACATTTCTGAGGGTGGCGCGCGATTAGCCGTTTTCTAGTAAGTATAGCGCGCCGCGAAGCAAACTCTATTATGAACTAGCTATATAACCTTAGTACCAAGTCATAACTAGTCTAGAATTTGCCCAGAACCCACACGATGCTATCTTGCCCCAAAATAATTACGGCAAGCAGTTATTTCCATCAGTCTGATTATATTATTCCACCGGAAGTTCCCTTTCGTAATATTTCAAAATATTGGTCATTTTTCTTGTGTCTATTTTATTCATAACATTGTGTTGAATCATTTGTTTTGATTAGAATTGTTTCAGTACTTTGATACCTACCTACTTCTAGCTACCTGCCTATGTAGGCTGTGCTAATCATCGCGCTATCTTATCTCCGTCTGATAAGGGCCCTATGCTGAACACACCTTGCTAGTCTTGTTTTAGTGTGTCATCAGTTTCGCTTTATTACAAAGTGTTTTAATTCGTTTTAGTGTCCTAATTACAGGAAAAAGTGGTGAAAATGGTACAAAAGAGGTCATTGTGGTTTTACTTCGCTGTTATTTTGGGTAAGGATTGTGTTCTGTTTACTAGATTTGCTTCAAAGTATCAAACACGTAAAGTGAAACAAATATCCCTTTGTGTAGGTATGAATGAATTATTAGCCAATTGACGAAAATAAGGGCGCGGTGCCAGTGAGAATTATGACCTATTTTAGGGATATCTAAAATTAAAAATGTAATTAGGCAGATATCTTAAGATTTGTGTTTTTGTAGCAATAATTGATTAGTTCTCCAGTCAAATGATTATAAAAGCATGTTATCAGTTATTCAGGTTTGATCAAGTTCGCAGTTTGACAACCTACCACACAAGCCCATAGTTTAATAAATAATTAATTGTCACCCAGTATCTGTTCCCAAACGAACTAAGAATGACACAATTACTCAATGCTGAGCTTAGCGTTTCCAGGCGTCCAGATAAAGCCGGACATAGTAAGGCTTTTTGATTGCGGGTCCGGCCAAAATAAACGGTGTCCGGCTTTTGTTAGGTTTTTTACATAACGCAACCCAGCAAGTGTCGAGCGTAGCCATGTGTTGACTGTCGGTCGCTTCCGCAGTCCACCTGCCACCCTGTGCAATAATAAAAAATGCTCAATAATGTAAGGTGTCCGGCTTTTATACCCAAATGTCCGGCCGAACTGGCTGATCTGCCCGGCTGTTGGCTTTGGCGAAGTGAAAACCTAGCTGAGCTGCTCGACTGGGGGATAAATAAAATAACATGATTGATTTATGTTGTATTCCTATGCGAGTGTGAGTAAGGTCGTCTGAGCTCACGGAGAGAATTGAAATTGCTGACAGCTTGCACTGGTACCAACTGACACTTGTATTTAGACCTCTACCTCTGATATCGGCCCGCCCTCAAGGTAATTGCTGCAATTTTTTCAGACAGAAGACATTGTCATGTAATTATGTTTTAATAACTGGTATACATCTAAAAAAGTAGGTACTTAATAATTTACGAAGGATGTCTTTCTGCGTTGGAGAGGATCCCGCGATCTGCCAGACATAGTATAGGAGTTTAAACCGCTGCGATAAGAAGGTGTAACAAATTCAACTGTCAAGAAATATTTTATTTGTTTGTATTGTAAAGGGCAATGTATAAATTTACTACATTTGATCTTCAGCGTTATTAGCTATTGTCACACACGCGATATTGCAGTATCACATACACACATATATATAAAAATACATCATTGTTTATTTTTTTTAATTCCAGTTATTTTGAGCACTCTAACACAAGAAACTGAGGCGCGACGAAAGATCCTGAGGGGAAGACGTGTTATGACCCGCACCTATTACCGTAAGTTATGATTTGGTTTAGATACAAAATAATTCTATTACACAGGAGGGATAGCCTAGAACCGGCTAAGCGTTGTCTTAACCGTTTCGCCTTTTATCGGGCAGAATATCCAGGCGGTGCCTACTGCCCAAATAACTTATCACATGTTCACAAATACTAGTGCACCTAGTATTAAATTTAATATTGTTGTAATAGAATCTATGTTCAGTACAAGCGCAAGACGTGTCCGTTTCAACCGCGCGACCATATCGTTTTTTTTAAATAAAAATCATCCCAAGTTTTTGTAAAAACATGTAAAAGTCGATTCCCAAAAACCATAAATTTGTCAAAGCAATGGTTCAAAAGTTACAAGGGTTTGAACGTGGCCGCGCCATCGAAACGCGGCGAACCGCGCGGCCATGGAGATCTTTAAAACTAAGCGTCGCAGAGACCTGAAATTTTGGCAAATAGTAGATTGAATTTGTAAAAAATTTGTAAAAATATAGAAAAAAATCCTGTGTTTATATTTTAGGAGCTGTACGGCTAAAATGTCATGGCCGCGCCATTGAAACGGCGACAAACACGTTATCGCCGATATCTCGCTGAAAAAGCATCGCAGACGTCTGAAGTTTTTTGTAAAACACAGATTTGAATTTGTCAAAACTAGTAAAAATACAACGAAAAGTCCTAGGTTTATATTTCAGGAGCTGTAAGACTAAAACCCCATGGCCGCGCCATCGAAACGGTGAAAATTTAGTTTTTCGCCAATATCTCGCTGAAATAGCATCGCAGAGGTCTGAAGGTTTTTGTAAAACCTAGATTTGAATTTGTCAAAACTAGCAAAAATACAACAATAAATCCTAGGTTTATATTTCAGGAGCTGTTGAACAAAATCTTCAATGCGTCTTGAATATGTAGATTAGGGTGACCACGGATTATTATTTACTGAGAACTTTCCACCTACTTTTATTAAAAATCTCAAGGATCCGGTGAACAATAAGGAACAATAATATAGCTATTTCTTTAAAAATGACATAAATTAGAGATTGTTCACTTACACTAAGATAAATATCAAATCCTATATATATTTCTTTTAAAAGTTATTTTTAAATTAAAAATTCAGGTCTGGTGTCAGCTTGTGACTTGATTAATATATGTATAATACGCGAAAGTAAATAATAAATACATCGGTCTAACTTAAATTTGTGCAATGTTAGCAAAATATAAGCAAAAAACAGAAGAAAATTTGAATTTCGCGGGCTACCTGTACCTACGGTTCCACCACAGATATAGATATACCTAGATAACACAAGTATCATGATCTGTATGAAACAAAGCGTGCCATTTTTTGAATACTTTATTGCACGGATATACATTTATTGAGTAATTGTGTACAGTAAAGAATTATTAAGAATCGTTCAAATCGATTTATGTATCGATTTTATGACAGAATAATGAGATAAACAGAGGAAAATTAAATTCCTGATCGGCTTATAAGGCAGTTAGGAATATATATTTTTTACAAAATTGATAGTATTTCGTAATGCTGGTGTATACTTCGACGTACTGACTACTGTCTGTGACTGTTCTTGTTCTTCAACTGTCTAAAATAAATTTCTTGAGTTGTAACGTTGGTTGTTTTAAGCATATTAGCTTGTTCATTATTGATTACATGGGGAAAGCTAAAAAAGTCACGAAACGGTACGATTATTTATTAAAATTGTCTACATAATAAGTACTTATACAGGGTGTCCAAGAACCTGGCGTCCAACTGGATTCCCACGATGCCCCAAGTTCTAACAGTACTCAGAAAAATATTTTAAAAAATCCACCCCATGTACTTACAGAATTATACTGATTTAAAAAAAAAGGGGAAATGAGCACCCTGTGACATACTTTTGAATGCTGTGACTGCTAATGCTGATAATTTCGATATTTCTTGGAGGTTTTGTAATCTAGGGTATTGCTGTGTCTAAATAGAATGTAAAAATAAAGTACTTATTGTACCATTTTAAAATAAAATATTATTTTAACTAAAGGTGATATGGAAAACTATTGGATTTCGCAACTTTGACCGACTGTAGTGTAAAAAAAATGTACCAAAATAGTATGGCAAGTGACGTCAAATTTTGACGCGTTTATTCCTCTTTTTAAAAAGGTATAATACTTACACATTAATTTGAAAAAAAAAATTTTGATAATATTTTTACTCAACAACCCAATTTTTACGATGTCTTACAGAATTCTTAGAAAGAAAAATTTACGACGAATTGAATCTAACCTCTAAAGAATTACTATTGTATGCTCATAAAAATAACAACAGGCCTCTCAAAAAACAGGTTAGACCGTAAGGGACGGTATGTGCATGCATCTCACCATAGTGATTCGTTATTACAACAGGAGGGAGCAAGACAGAAACTATCTTTGCGATTTGCTGGTTCTTTTTTATGGTACCCCATTATTCAGGTAAGAGTGAGGGAGAAAAAGGTTAGAGGTGCGAGTGAGATAGATAGTGACGCTATCTGGGATCGTGCTATTTAGGATAACAGTACGGTCAGTACGCGTCACTGCCTCCTGCCGTTACTACGCACCTCTCTCTTATTGTTACCATTGATCACGTACTACGATTTAAAGCTTTGTTTATTGGACTCGATTACTCTTTGTGCTCTGGACTTTGAAACGAACTCTTTACGACGACCTTTGCCTGTGTTTGGACAGTTTGTGTTTTGTGTGTGCTACCATGGCGACCTACACTCCGCAAGAATACGCAAATATGCACTACATTTATGGAGAATGTAGAGGTAATGGACGAGCTGCAGCGAGACTTTACAGAGAAAGGTATCCGAGGGCTACGCGATATCCCGACCATCGAGTTTTCATTAATGTGCACAGATCACTATGTGACGGGCGGTTCCCCAATCAAGTAGCTGGTGAAGGACGACCCGTAAATGACTTCATACGCGATGAAGTTTTAGAGGCGGTGTCGGCAAATCCAAGCATCTCTGTGCGAGGAATAGAAGCTGATACGGGGATACCGAAGAGCACAGCACACAGTATTCTCCAAAAAGAAGAATATCATCCGTACCACGTACAGCGAGTGCAAAGTCTTTTACCTCGAGACTATCCGAGCCGAGTCGCGTTTTGTGAAACAATCCTGCAAAAACATCGAGAAGACGAAAACTTTATCGACAAAATTTTGTGGTCAGATGAATCAACATTTAAGAAGGATGGCTACATGAACCTACACAACTTGCACGAGTGGCATGTGGAAAATCCGCACTTGATGCGAGAAGATAGATCCCAGTACCGGTTCAAAGTGAACATGTGGACCGGTATTCTCTGTGGGAATATTATTGGTCCATTTGAGATGCCCGAGAATTTGACTGGCGAATCATATTTAAATTTTCTTCAAAATGATTTGCCAAACTTACTAGAAGAGACCCCACCAGATATGTGGTTCCAACACGACGGCTGTCCAGCACATTTTCGCGTATCCGTTAGAGAGTTTTTGGACGAGCAATACCCGAACAGGTGGATTGGGCGATCAGGAACAATCCCGTGGCCAGCCCGCTCACCTGACTTAAATCCGCTGGATTTTTTTTTCTGGGGAACTATGAAGGAGCTCGTTTATGCGAAGCCCATTAATGACATCGCTGACCTTCGTGAGAAGATAACACAAGCAGTGCAGGTGATACGTCAAAAAAGTTACTCGCGAAACATAAAGCGGTCCTTTTTAAGGAGAGTGAGAGCTTGTATTGCCGCGGGTGGTCAACATTTTGAACATTTATTGTAATAAAATATCTTTAAACTAACATTCTTTGCTTTTATTCTACTGGGAACCCATCTACCTGTGTGTATTTCCTTCTTGCTCACTCTTGGAACCGAAGTAAATAATAGTAGTAACATAACAGTTTCTAAGATAAGAAAGGGTCCGACAGTTACCGTTAGTAGGTAGGCACTTCGTAAAAATTGGGTTGTTGAGTAAAAATATTATCAAATTTTTTTTTTTCAAATTAATGTGTAAGTATTATACCTTTTTAAAAAGAGGAATAAACGCGTCAAAATTTGACGTCACTTGCCATACTATTTTGGTACATTTTTTTTACACTACAGTCGGTCAAAGTTGCGAAATTCAATAGTTTTCCATATCACCTTTAGTTAAAATAATATTTTATTTTAAAATGGTACAATAAGTACTTTATTTTTACATTCTATTTAGACACAGCAATACCCTAGATTACAAAACCTCCAAGAAATATCGAAATTATCAGCATTAGCAGTCACAGCATTCAAAAGTATGTCACAGGGTGCTCATTTCCCCTTTTTTTTTAAATCAGTATAATTCTGTAAGTACATGGGATGGATTTTTTAAAATATTTTTCTGAGTACTGTTAGAACTTGGGGCATCGTGGGAATCCAGTTGGACGCCAGGTTCTTGGACACCCTGTATAATACAAAATCATTTGTCTGTTTCCGAAATCGATTCTCGAAAATCGATTTGTGTTGCATATGATGAACAGCACTAAACGCTAAAATTGACAAAAGTCCCTGTACTACAAAACCGAAGCAATATACGATAGTATCGCTTGTTTCGATATTCATCACTTGTTAAAAAAAACCTTTCATCAACCGCTCCATGTAAAAGCCGCAATGTAATACGAATGTTTTGTTCTTCTCAAATTTAGTATTATCAGGTATTACTGAGGGTATTAGACTAAAAATTGCTAAAAATAATTGTTTTTTTTAATAACGCATAATATTGATCACAAAATGACTTACCGATGGAAGGAAACGTTTACTTTATTTTTTCTCCTCGCATTTGTACAGTTTTTGCAATTAATAACAGCACAATTTACCATTTTAATATTTTTAACTGACTACCTACTAGCGCTATACACCGATGCAGACTGAGCGCGAAAGTGGCCACTTACGATTTTTGTACGTAAGCTAGGCACGCGAAGTAGTTGCTCTTGTGTTATCTAGTGGGTTCCAATATGATACATAGATGCGAATGGAACGCGAGTGCAGCGCGGGAGACTAAGCCTGGCCAGGCTGTCTAACCAATCACAGCAATCCAAACAGATATCCCGCCGATCAGTCGTCGTTTTACTTTAAGTTAATTCATACAGAGTACCTACTTCTTTGTGATTTAAATAACTGGCATTCCTATGGACTTCGATTTTGCACACTTACATGACATTTTAGGGTTCCGTAGCCAAATGGCAAAAAACGGAACCCTTATAGATTCGTCATATCTGTCTGTCTGTCCGTCCGTATGTCACAGCCACTTTTATCCGAAACTATCAGAACTATAATGTTGAAACTTGGCAAGTAGATGTATTTTGTGAACCGCATTAAGATTTTCACACAAAAATAGAAAAGAAAAACAAAAATTTTGGGGTTCCCCGTAAATACTTAGAACTAAAAACCATATTTTTTTTCGTCGCACCCATACCTGTGGGGTATCTATGGATAGGTCTTCAAAAATTATATCGAGGTTTCTAATGTAATTTTTTTCTAAACTGAATAGTTTGCGCGAGAGACATTTCCAAAGTGGTAAAATGTGTGTCCCCCCCCCCTGTAACTTCAAAAATAAGAGATTGATAAAACTAAAAAAAATATATGATGTAAATTACCCTTCGTGCGCGAGTCCGACTGGCCGGTTTTTTATGTTTGTTTGGAAAACTAAGTTCTGGTGTTACAATCTGGACTTAGTTACGACTCAGGATTTGATTACAAAAAGATACTTCTTATCAAGGTAAGTAATTCCTACTACCTACCTACTTACTTTCTTACCACTTAATAGGTAGGTACTTTTCCCATTTTTGCTTAAGAATGTAATTTAATGATAATAATACTAAGGATACCTATTTCAATTCTCAATACTGATCGCTCAATCATGACGATAATAACTTTTTGCGGAAACGTGTATTTTGTTTAATATTATATAAAAATAGGTGGAAAGTTCTCTGTAAATAATAATGTGTGGTCACCCTAATCTACATATTCAAGACGCATTGAAGATTTTGTTCAACAGCTCCTGAAATATAAACCTAGGATTTATTGTTGTATTTTTGCTAGTTTTGACAAATTCAAATCTAGGTTTTACAAAAACCTTCAGACCTCTGCGATGCTATTTCAGCGAGATATTAACGAAAAACTAAATTTTCACCGTTTCGATGGCGCGGCCATGGGGTTTTAGTCTTACAGCTCCTGAAATATAAACCTAGGACTTTTCGTTGTATTTTTACTAGTTTTGACAAATTCAAATCTGTGTTTTACAAAAAACTTCAGACGTCTGCGATGCTTTTTCAGCGAGATATCGGCAATAACGTGTTTGTCGCCGTTTCAATGGCGCGGCCATGACATTTTAGCCGTACAGCTCCTAAAATATAAACACAGGATTTTTTTCTATATTTTTACAAATTTTTTACAAATTCAATCTACTATTTGCCAAAATTTCAGGTCTCTGCGACGCTTAGTTTTAAAGATCTCCATGGCCGCGCGGTTCGCCGCGTTTCGGTGGCGCGGCCACGTTCAAACCCTTGTAACTTTTTAACCATTGCTTTGACAAATTTATGGTTTTTGGGAATCGACTTTTACATGTTTTTACAAAAACTTGGGATGATTTTTATTTAAAAAAAACGATATGGTCGCGCGGTCGAAACGGACACCGCAAGACAGCTTTACATGCTTATAGAAATACGGGTTTCACGACAGTCTGACTTTATTCTCATACATATTTTGAATATATTTGACCTCTACTGAGTATATAAAAAAATCGCTAGGGGATTTATAATTTAAACTGTTTTCTTTCAATTCCAGATGGAAACGCTATTCCTGCTTGGGCAATCAGCTTGCTAGTGGGCATCGGTATGCTTGGAGTAGGCGGTATCTTATACGTTGTCATGAGGAAGTTAGTATTATCAAGTCAGACTGGTTCCCTCAACACTTACCAACCAACTATGCAGCAAGATGTTTAGACCTCCGTGAATTCGGTGGACATATTTTATAAGATTAATGTAATTTTAGGTTCTATATGGTATTAAGCAATTTTAGTATAATATTATTTTAGTCCAAAGATTTCTTCAATAAAACATTTTTCGCGTTCAGTCCTAGCTAAAGCCTGAAACCAATCCATCAAGATATACGACTATGTCATAAACTTCGCTATCACTTTGAAAATGTGTGCAATTTGAATAAGTAATTATTCAAATTACACACAAGCCTAGTTTGGTGAATAATCTTAGAACGAACGAACAATAATAATTAATCATATAATGTCTTATTTCAAAGACCCACCTAATTTTTATTTTTATCTATTTATTAAGTGTATTGGAGTAATTAAATAAAAAAAGAATAAAGTTAATTTATTTTATTTTAGTTTTAATTATATGATCGAGTTGAATGGATATATGAAATTCATTATCTATGAATGATCATGTCATAATGAGATTGTATTAGACAAAAATTAAGGATTGGAGGAGAAAATGGATTAAAATTCTCTGCGATGATATTTATCAGGATCAAAGTACGATGTGACGACGACACGATTGCTGAACTTGCGACCAGTGAGGGTTTGCTGTGCCTTCTGGCAATCGGCAATACTGTTGAACTCCACAAATACCTAGAAAGAAAAAAGTATGCCCATGATATTAAAGGTTAAAATTATACCTCCAACATACAATAACTTTTTTATAGTAAAAAAAAAATCGGAGAAGCGGGAGTAGCTTTTTCGGTTAGTCATATGCTTCACTAGAGTATGACTTTTAAATTTAGCCTGTGAAGTCTCCTATAATATCTATTCTTGAGATATTGGAGGTCAAAGGCTAATAAAGATTAGTTATGAATTAGTTCATAAAAATAATAGCAATTGACCTATTTTTGATTATGTAAATAACTTGTAAAAGATGTGATTTATTCTTCAGCATCATCAACCAATTATTATTGAATTATTGCTCGTCGCTATAAATGCGTACAATAATTCTTTACAGTAAATGTTGCAAATCGTACAAAAAAACAGAGTAACAAATAATTTACCTTTCCACAACCAGGTACTTCCACACCCTCAATAGGTCTAGGAATTTCTATACTGCGTACACAACCATATTTGTTGCATTCCTCCCTGTAATGAAGTGAAAACATTATGTTAAACAAGTTCTAACTCATACATAATTGCTGATGAATTGATGATTTATTGCTTTCATTTGTAACGCTGAGTGAATTACAAAAGCATTCAGTAATAAAAATGGATTGTTGTGGTAGTTTGAAGACTAACTGTTAATTTATAAAAAATCTATTTTCATCACTACATAGTATAAAACAAAGTCGCTTTCTCTGTCCCTATGTATGCTTAAATCTTTAAAACTACGCAACGGATTTTGATGCGGTTTTTTTTAATAGATAGAGGGTTTCAAGAGGAAGGTTTATATGTATAATACATCAGCATTGTACCCGTGCGGAGCCGGGGCGGGTCGCTAGTTATGAATATTTCACAAAGAGTTCCCACAGGAAAGAGATATTGCGCAGGAAAAACTTTTTTGTTTGTTGATAAAATTCCACTTTTACCCGGGTATATTTAAGGGGTAACGTTTTTCTAGTAATTAGTTTAATGTTATAGAATGACATGAACAACAAAAAAAAAATTAAATATATACAGGCTACGTACTTGATATCCTCAAGAATGTCTTCGTATTCCTCCTCGTCGCGCAGTTCATCAGGTGTGACCATGTTGAGCAGGCACAGTACTTCGGTCGCTGGGCCGGCGCCAGCCAACGTCAGACCAGCCACTTGCAACTGCACTGGTGCTGCTCCTGTCATAGCTGGAATTAAGAAACATGGTTTTACATAAATTATTGGTATTTTATTTTTCAATAAAACTTTACACACAAAGTTAACAGAGGCTGGATGAGTTTAAAGAAGGAGTAAAAGGTAGGCTGAAAATTTAACTAACGTTAAAAAAACTGCTTTAAATTACGTTCTATGCGGAAGTAACAATGTCACACACAGATATAAGTTATGTATTTCTGTGAGTGACATTAAAATCCATTTTGATTTCGTCTACAAGTTTCAATAGCTATTGCGTGTGTGACAAATAAAGCCGTGAATAGTTTGATCTAATTTGAAAGAATAAGTAGCTCAAAAAAATGGTTCAGTTTATTTTACAAGAATACTGTACCTAGAGTTGAGTTCTTTGCTCCAATGCTGGCTCGTTGGACTATAAGTTTCTTGTCTCCCAGTTGCATGCCATTCAAACCTGCTATAGCCTGATGAAACAAAAAAGATTTTAGTTTTTTTACATAGTTCATAATATAAGGTACTGAATAACTTAAAAAAAAAAATATTTGAAAAATATTTAATTAATATTATTACATACCTGGTCAGTCATAGAAATGTCAACATATTCAGCAAAGGCATATCCCTTACTCAATCCAGTAGCCGAGTCTTTCACCAAATTGAAGGCTCTGAGTTGTCCAAATGACATCAGCAATTCTTTAACCTGTTACACACAACACAGAATGAGCGCAGTTCAGAGGTCTAAGGATGGCATTACACTGAACAAATATATTTATACATAATGGTTCTATTACAGCGTTTTCATTCATTACACACAAGTTTCAGTGTTCCCCTGAGATTGGCTTAGCAAACATATAAATGAATGTTATCTGACCTGTGTCTAGCCGCATGTTAGAATCAGATGTGAATGGAGGAGACTTGCCTTGAAGTGCCGACGTCTCATTCAAGTACAAGACGTAAGGTGAGAATGAGAGACAACAGTGACACGCGGGCCGCGAATGTGCCAAATCTAAGCTAGGGAGGGGCAGAAAGCAAACTATCAGTGAGTTGTTTCAGAATATATTGAGCGTGAAGCGCACGCTCATCCCGCTAGGGTACCTGTAAAATACCTGAAACGGACCAAAATATAACGCGGCTCACTGCTGGCTCCACCGTAGCCCTGTCAACTGTTGAATCTCGGCCTGAAATGGTTGCGGCACCTAATACTATCTAATGGCATTATCTATTGAAACTGTGCAATATGATTGGCTTGCACAATATTTGTCTTAATTGTTTTCAATTATGCAAATTAATAATGAAAACATTAACCATATGTGTCAAGGTAAGTTGGACCTAAACAGCTAAAAATGTGCCCAAATAAAATTTGAAATGGGTAGTAATGAGGTTTTAGGTTACTTCAACTGAAATCCTATGCATCTGTGTGTATGAACAAAAGTAGAATCGCAGTTTGGACCTGCAAAATATAATTTGATAGAATCAATATGTTACAAATATTATAATACATTTTCTCCATATCAATAATGGTCAGATATGTTCTTAAGTGTTTGTAGTTCAATGAGGGGGTACTGTGTACAATACTACCTTGTTGAACAATATATAAGACTGATAAACATAAAAAGCAAAGCATTATATGTATAAGCAACTTTATAAATTTCATAACATGCTATTTACAACAACAAATTAAATATATATTTTTTATATATATCAGCCTTTTATACTAAAAGTAGATACATTTTAAATTATTATTCAAAAGAATAATACAATAACTGTGAAACATTGCTGCTATCCAGAAACTAAAAAAATATATATCCTTTAGTACATTGATTTATAAATTTATTTTTATCATAAAGTAAAAGATTATTTAATTTCAATAGAAAATCCTAATAATTCAATCAATGTATCACAGACATATTAATTTTAATCAATAGATAATTGCTACTTACTTGGTCTTCATTTAGATAATTGGGTAAACCACCAATGAATATTTTGTGTGGGGAATCTGGAACTACAGTGCTAATGACGCCAGCTGAAAATGGAAATTTGTATTTGTAATACTTAAACAGAGTAACTATACTGCCACGAATAGGGCTGCTCCAGTGACACAGTGGTTGCTTTGTAGCTGTACTGTACTAGCTTGAGTCTGGGTGACTTTAGTGTCCATGAATTGATTCATTGGCAAGTCACCTAGGGTGACATAGGGATTCATTAATGTGGTAGTTGTATTTTTATTCGTTATAATCCTATTTAAAATCAATTAAACCAAACCTATACAGTGCCACTATACTAGACATAATGTTTAAAATTTTAGTTAAGTTAAAAATATACTATTAAGTTCTAATGTGCCTCTTATTAAGATCTGTTTATATTTTCTTCAAATATTAATGAGTATATTTTATCAACACACATGTTTTAAAGAAGGACTAGCCATAAGTGTAAAAGGCTGAGCAACCAGTCGGCTATGGCAATGTATATACATAACTGAGATCAGAGTTGGAAGGCACACAAACAAATATTGTTTAATCTGTATCTATAACAATACTGGGTGCAATCACCTATTATACCCACATTAAATTATGTCTGTATTCTAATGAGAGTATGATGTACTGCATCCTATACCTGCACTGCCAATCTAAAAGACTTTAGTCAATTTACAGTGTTTTAGCTTAACAATGTCCAATCAGTCTCTTGGTTGTTTCATATTCCTGAACATTTTTTTCTGTATTATATTCAAATTCAGGTTAAATAAAACATAAATTGACAAAGATCTCACAAGTAGTTTTCAAAAGTTACAGTGTTTTGGAGTTAGGAGTTGTAAGACATTAGACCACTTAGGTTTTAATTAATCTCAATTTAAATGTAATAATACCATGTTTTCAGAGACTTATCTTGTAAAATATAGATTACAGTGAAAAAAATTGGTTGGAGGTACTAAAGCTAGCTAGCTAAGTAGCTTAACTAATATATTTCTTCAATTGTACAATTGAAGAAATATATTAGTTAAGCTAAAATACTAACTTGAGTTACAGTTTTTTCTATTGTCATGAAAACAGTGTTAAGGTGAAATGTTGGACAAGCAATGTATCCCTCGCACATATTTATTTATTAAGGTTATAAACTGTACTACTCTGGCTTTTGAATTAATGATATAAGTAGAAAATATAAATAATTTAAATAAATAAATATGTAAATGAAAAATAATGAAATCACATGTGCACAAGAAATACTTACCAGGCACATTGATAGCTGGATTTTCGGTACCAGGCATGGGTTGGTAATCATGCGGACGTCGAATTTTTAAACTTTGGCCTTTGAAGTTGATGCCGTCAAAAGCCATAGCCTGTGTTGTCTCATCTATAGATCTAAATTCAAGGAATGCAAAGTTTTTGTCCAAATTTATTTGGCATGCTAGCACAGGATTGCCGGCCGCTTGCGCCAAGCCCGATAAGTGCATCTGTTGGTTGAAGAACTCCATTGTTTCTTCTTCTGTGACGCCGAACGGTATATTTCCTACATACAGTCGGCGGGCCTGTCGTGTAATAGTCGAACCAACAACTGGGACTGCAGCTTGAGGAGTGTCTGCCACTATATTGGCAGGTATTTGTCCGGCTGCTTGCATAGCCTTGTATTGCAGTGGGGTGATATGCTCGAAGCCCGGTGGCGGAACATCCCAGTAAAGAGAAGGCTTGCGTCTGCGAGACCTTTTAGTCTGATTCGTCTGAGACCTAGACCTGCTCCTTTTCTTTTCTCTACGTTCTCTGGAGCGAGATCTAGAACGCGGTCGTCTCTCCCTTGAACGAGATCTTCGTCGCCGATCTAAACGTAAGTTATTTGTAAGTTAATTGATATAACACAACAAGATTTATAGCCAAAAGCACGTGAATATTTTACCTTTGTCTTCACCCATGTTTTTCTTTACTAAATGTTAATAATTTCACACAAATTCAATTCCGCGTTTACCGAAGCCAAAGCAAAAATATGTCTTCTCAAAATGGCGTCCTCTAACTTTTTTAAATCAATAAATGTTTTGAATGATGGCTTTTTGATCTCAAGAACGACAACAGCGCCACTAAACAGTGTCATTGTATTTCATTCTTGGACCATGTCTTTTTATTTTTTTATTATGGCAATAATTGACGAGAAATGCCAACGGCGGCTGTATAATAAACGGCAAAATAAAATAAACACGTTTAAAACCAGTAATCTATCTGTTTCGATGACTTTTGAACTAGAAGCATTATAATGTATATGTCAACAACTTGTTCACGAAAGTGAAAGTTTATTGAAATATTATTTGTTCCCACAGTCTTAATTTGTTATTTTGCTCGATGGCTTGTTGCTATTCAGGGAAAAAAATTCCTAGCATTGTGTTTTGTATTATATGAAAATGGTATGTACATATTTTAATATAATATTCTTAAGATACCTTTACTGTTTTTGCTTAATATTTTTTTCTCAATATTTTTTTATTTTAGAATGATCAAATTTGTAACGGACAAGTCCGAAAAAGACTTACAAATGGAGCGGACAAAACTGAAGAATCAAAAGGGATACCCTACGTCGTGGAAGATACAAAACACAGAAATGGAAACAGTAGAACTATCGCACTGGTTTTTGTGTCATTATTATTAGATTTATTGGCATTTACAATGATTTTGCCACTTCTGCCCTCTCTCCTTGATTACTACGATCGCGAAGAGGGTAAAGGAAACAATCTATATGCATCATTGCTGAAGGCAGTACAAAGTTTCCAAAAGTTTACAGGAGCTCCTGACCGGTTTGCTTCGGTATTATTTGGTGGAGCCCTCGGTTCCATGTACAGTTTCCTACAATTTCTAACAAGCCCTATAGTGGGAAGCCTATCTGATGCATATGGACGGAAACCTATGCTGTTACTTTGTTTGGTAAGTCAATTTTTCTTTCGATTTTATTCATTGTTCATTAAAACCTAGATATTATTATAACAGATAGAGTAGATACAATATAAATGTATATAAGTTTATTCTCTCAACACAAATAATATGGTGGTTTGAGTTTTCAATTTCCTTCTAATTTATTTGTTTGGGTTTCCTACATAATTTATATTATAAAATAATGACTCTAGACAAATAGCTGCTGCATACCCAATTTAAATAATTTTATCAAGCTAATAGTGTTCTTATAAGATGTTCTTAAGCAAGTTTATTGTATATCTTAGGATTATGATAAGATCAATAGTACTGATATGGAAATATCAGATATGGGTAAAGTGTACTCTTAATAATACCAATACTAGTCTTCAAATATCTTATCAATATTAACTTGAATAATATTTGACCTAGTTCTACAAAAATCTCTATAAACACCCAATGGTTTTACATAAATTGAATTACTACTCAGTTTCAGTGTGTTATCACAGTATGTTTTCCAGTTTACTACTTACTACGCTGTTCTTATATGAGGGCATAA
This sequence comes from Nycteola revayana, assembly GCA_947037095.2. Classification (NCBI taxonomy): domain Eukaryota; kingdom Metazoa; phylum Arthropoda; class Insecta; order Lepidoptera; family Nolidae; genus Nycteola; species Nycteola revayana. Next base: position 7,916,675 of record OX344839.1, read on the forward strand.
CATTTTGGGATCTCACTAAAATCTTACAATCTCACTTACAAAATCCAATTGTATTTTTGAAACAGGGACATAAAAAAAGGTTAAAAAGCTTTTTGGATCAGTAGGTGAAAACAGACTGATAGATTTTATGTGTAAAGAAAATAACCAGGCTATAAAATATAATAGGCTTGTATTGTATTCATCACTGCCTAGAACCTACAAAGAGATTGGAGAATAGTACTGTTTATGCATAAGCATATCTGAGCAGAAATTATAATTTTACTTCTGGAACTCTCAGAGCATCCATTGATGTGTGGCTTAACTGAAAGCTGAAAAGAGCCTCACAAAATGATATTAAGAGTGGAATAAATATTGTTGAGGACCTGGCAGTAATTATATTCTTAGTAAAACACAGCTTTTTCACATACATCATTATATAGAACAGTAAAAAGTATCAACACATTTGAATGATAAAAAGTATAAATAGAAACAGCAAATAAAATAAAAAAAAGAAAATCTATAATAATATTGATCAATCAGTAACAAAATGTGTTACTGATGACTGAACTTTTTATTTGCTGGTATATATTTATAAATTTAGATAGATTGCTTTCAAACTTATTTTATAGTGGACACATGTCTTAAAAGCTGTACAACTTTAAGGCAAAACTATTTATTCCACATATTTTCATACTTGTCATCTTTAAATTCTTTAATACATATCAAATAATAATGTAGTTTGCTTTTAAAAATTTGATTTTAATAACTGATTATTTACATCACATATCACTGGCAGAAATTGCTGAATAAGATTGCAATTTAAAAAAAGGAAATCAGTTGATTATCTATAAAAAAAAACACCTGTTATCTTAATCTTTTCTAAAAAATACTTATGACAATGATGTTTCTAACAAATAGTAAATATAATTTCCTATTTATTCAAATAGGAAATTATATTTAAAAAAAAAACTGTATAAAAATACTATATGAAATTTAAAATTATAATATTTACATAAACATATTGCAAGTGCTTGTAAATAGTCATAACAATAACTGAACAGATAATAATATATAATGACAATTAATTTCAATACAAAATAAATATCTATGTTCAGAAACTGTTTATAATAATTATATTTGTATATGTACAACATATTTCTAGAAAATAAAATAACATTGATTCTAGTTTTCACATAATGCACATTAGTTAGTTCAATTGTAAGGCATTTGCAAGGTTAAACTAGAAAATTAACATCCTTTACTGAAGTGATGTAAATGGCATCCTTAAATGATTAATGTTCATTTTATTATTATCACTATAATTACCTAGATATGATAACAGCAACATAGTATAGTGTATTTAGATGATGTTACAATATTGTAAATAGTTTAATTTGTAATGATGAATGGGTATATATATTTGTTACAGTGTCAAAACAGAAGGTTGAAATTTGATAAAAAAAATTGAAAGTTACATTAGACACATTTTATTTTCTATGTTGGTTTATGTAATATTTCGGAATAATACAATACTTGTATTATTTCTAGATAATTTCTCTAGGAAAACGGGCATATTACACTGGATTGTAGCCTACACCAGAGGTAGACCACCGGCAACCTTTGGAGTCGGAAGAACCCAAAAAAATCCATGTTTAAGTTTTCAAAGAGCCACAAAATGTCTTGCGTCGAAAGCTAATTAGGTACCTACAACCTACGGAGAAAATTAGAAACAGCCAACGACTGCGTTATTCAAGAATTTCTGGCGGACTGACGGATGACGGAGAAAGACAGCGACGACAAGAACAAGAGGCTGAGAGATAGATATTATGCTTAATTTTTGCTAATCGATTTAGAACGATTTTCTAAATGATTTATTTTATAATTTTTAACAATATTTACGTATGGAACTAAAGAGCCGCAGCTTCAAATCCAAAGAACAATATGCGGTTGCTCGCGAACCGCAGGTTGCCGACCTCTGGCCTACACCACTACAAAAATATGCCGATTTTAGCGTACTTTTTTTGCCGCATGTCGAGCGCGCCAGATCAATCGATTATCTAAGATATTTGCTTGTATAAAATGTAATTGATCTGTTTAATTGTTAGTCTTTATATTAATAATTGTGTCTATATCAGCTGATGATCTACCGACAAATTAAAAATTAACTGCATTCAAGGTAACATGATGTTCAAACATATTCAATTAATAATTTGGTTAGCGTAATAATATTTAATCCTCTGTTTTATTATTGTTCTCTTTTTTGAATTAATCGGATTCTTAATTAAGTAGTTTATCTAATAATCGCAATACCATCTCTATCACTTTGATTGAGCGATCATTAACGGGTGATGATAGGTTTAAACCTTGTCTGGTCACCACCCACTAGATTGAGTTAGGCCGCCAAAAAGTTCCGGCCTATGGCTTAGAGCAGCCGTTCAGGAAGAGGGGTCTGAGCAGTTTTTTGTGCAAGCATACCGGTTCTGGTGACCCGTATTATTTGCGCTGGGCCCGACTGTGCGCGGAGGGTACCTTGCGGGATCCGAGGCACAGTTTTTCGCTGTCCCACCTCCTTAAGCTTGCCGGTTGGCGACCGGATGGCCATCCCTGCAGAAGATCAACGGTCGTTAAAAATGCATGCAGCATCATATTTTATGTCTTATTGAATTCGATATCAAATAAAATCGTTTTTTTTTTAATAATCTTTTTACTGTGACCCCAAAAAAGTGAGTAGAAATTATTGGACGCGGCCGTACCTGAATCTAACAGTGGGGCGAAGCTAGTCTTTATATAATAAAATGCATCACTTGCTATAATAATAAATGATTGTAACTATAGTACTTACATAAAATATAAGTAATACAAGAAAATAATATCCTTGCATGTGAGTAACAATTACTTGCTAATTTAATTAAAACTGGTTTCAACATTTCAGATAATGCAAACAATTTACAAAACTTGCTTGTTTCAAGTAGGTAATATTAAAATAAATTAACAAATAGTAGTTATTACATATCGCCCGCGCGGCTAAATTTTCAAACTTGTCTGTTTCAATTACTTGCAATAGGTATAATAAATTCGATACGGTTCAAATTGTTACGGTGACTTTCTTAAAAGCGGATGTTACAATAAAGGATAATATAATTTTTATTCTCAGACAATGCGTGCAAAAAGTTACGTAATAAATTGTGTTTCGCGATCCACAGATGAGCGTTATATAACTAATGAAATGGATGTCATCGAAGTTAGCTTAACTATGTATTCATCAATTCTTGTTACAGATAGGAATTACGCTCTCTCACGCATTGTGGAGTTGCGCAAGTACATTCAGCATGTTTGTACTGGCACGGTTCATTGGCGGCCTGAGCAAAGCAAATGTGAGCCTTAGTATGGCGGTGGTAACCGATGCATCTAACGAGAAAACCAGGGCTAGAGGCATGGTAAGTATGTCATCATCATCAGCCCGTATAACGTCCACTGCTGAAAATGGGCCTCCTACCGAGGGCGGGTTTTTGCCATTTGCCATAGTCACCACCCTTGGCAGGCGGGTTGGTGACTGCCGCATTATGTTGTAACACACAAAGAAACGCTGCTGCCCGTTACCTGGTTTATGATTGTTATAGGTGATGTTATAACAATCGGAACAAACAACTTAACGTGCTTTCCGAGGCACAATGAGTAGTCCATCAGCCAACCGGACCCGAAAATAAATATAAGAATCTTTATAATGGGTGGGGATCGAACCCACGGCCTCCGGGATTTAAAGCGAGCCACTTCACCGGGCACGGAGGCAACCAGGGTCTTATGAAATGGTAAAAAAACTACAAACTAATCAACCAGCTCAAGTTTTCTGTGGGGCTTGGTCCTGGGCTTAGGGCGGTCGCTAGCGCTTAGGGGAGTTATTGCGACTCTACTTTACAGCTCGGCCCTCTCGGCCTTAGGGTTTCCAAAGGAAGGTCAAACTAAGGGTCGGAAGCGGGAGATTTGAATTCGAGTACCGCATTTTTTAAATTTTGTGTGGATAGTGATTAATATCATGTATGAAGGGTTACAGTTAAAGATGAAACTTTTTACAAGATTTTTATTTTATTTTGTATCCTACATTAACATGTTAACATCCAGACCATGATTCAAAATATTTTGTTTATTTTAATCCATTTTGTTTTTATATTTCAGGCTCTTATAGGTCTGGCGTTTTCAATCGGTTTCATAGTTGGGCCACTGGCGGGTGCGTGGTTTGCCAAGAGCCACGATGCGTCCAGCGGGGGGTGGGGGGAAAGACCCGCCTTCTGCGCTTTAGCACTATCTCTTGCCAATGTATTTTTAGTGTTATTCTGCATACCAGAAACTTTGACTAAGGTAAGAATATCAAGACCTCAGAACCGTAAGCACGGATGTACTATATACTTCAGAAGCATTTGGTCGTAAGTGTTAGTTTTCGATCAAGGCACATACGAAGAATGTTTCTGACGTATATTGGGACATTCGACCTTATGCTTCTGAGCTCAAGATATTAAAAATTAACTTGATGTTTATTTGTTTTGTGCCTTATTATCTACTTCTATTCTTTACTAAAGCAAACTATATTTTTCAGGATAAAAGAGCACCCCTGTCTTTTAGTCTCTCCAAATCAGTGGATTTCGTGTCACCCTGGCATCTATTAAAGTTCACTGCAGTTAAAAATCTTTCGGCACATCAGAGCCGCGTGCTATCGAAATTGGGACTTATATATTTCCTGTATTTATTCATATACTCGGGTCTCGAGTTCACTCTTACATTCCTAACACACCATACATTCCAATACACTGCTATGCAACAAGGGAAAATGTTCCTAGTCATGGGTAAGTACCTACTTATTGATTTGAGGTTCAATATTTATAATCATTTGCCATGCCAAAGAAACTGAGGCTTACCTATATCGTGGTAAATAAAATCCATGTGGACAGCTCTTTAAAAGAATACTTAAACGTCTACAGAGTTTAACGAATATTAGTTTTTGCTAAGTAACATTACAGTCTGTATTTTTTTTTACTTTATTTATTTATAGAATTTTAGTCATACAAACTGTCATCGTTAAAAAACATAGTACCTCCATAATCCTACACCATAATTTTTTGTTGTATTTGTACAACAATACAACAAGTGAAAGAATCTATTTTTGGTAGTACAATCAGTAAATCTTTTTTCAATACCTAACACTTAAGGTTTAAAAGTTTAAAATGACGCCGAATTTGTGTTAGGGATTATGTTATAGGGCAATTTGATTTATCTTGTATTTCGAGGCACTAAAACTCATTTTGCCATATACATTTATCGTTGCAGTTTCCTTCAGAGCTACTTTTTTTTCTAAAAAACATACTTATTTATATACTGGTTGCTAATCGTCCTGCCAATTAAAGCTATGTCTAATTACGTAATGTCCGTCCGACCTGCCAATTATAGCAACGGCTAAAAATCACATAGCATGATTAGGTAACAATGGCCTCCAATATTTCAGGTTTGATAATGGCAGTGTTACAAGGTGGGGCCGCGCGTAGACTGGGGGCTAGAGGGGCCGAGCGTGCGGCCCGCGGAGCCCTCGCCCTCACGCCAGCCTCATTCATCTCGGTGGCATGCGCCGGACTAGCCCAACCGCCTTTGTTTACCGCCATCCAGTGGCTTTGGATAGGTTTAGTGCTGTTCGCTTTATGTAAGTATATCATATACGAAACCCACTGCCTTGTTTCACTCACTAACTCCCGTTGTCGTATGAAATAAAGCCATAAATATAGCCCTTACTTCTTGATAAAAAATGGTGTTTTTTTTATAATCGGTATTATTGTGACTGCTTGGTTGGCTGTATACGGAAAGCCTTGGCCATTATTTAAACATAGAACACTCACAACATTTTCTTTTTTATTGATAAGAATAGGCTAGTTAACACTTTTTTTAAATTATTTTTTTATATGGTTAAGAATGGTTTTACTAGATCAAGAAAAACATATGGCATTTATTTGAGAAGAAAACACTAAAATAAATATTGCTGACATTTAGAAATGAAAACTATGTCAGCCATGTTGATCTATAGGTATACATTATCAAGATCGATCACGGCAAGACTCAGAAAGTGTAATAGTAAAGGATCGCGTTCATGTTTTTAACAAGATGTTTGACGTCACAAAATGGCTGATTTTTCGGGAGTTAAAGACATATACAAAAGAAATAATTTTCATATTAAGTTTATACAAACATATTCAAGTTTTTTGATAGAACTTATTATATTTAGGTTCCATATGACAAATACTTAGAAATAAACGTCATTGTAACATAATTTCATATGTGTCAACTATATAAATGTTATCCGTATATAATAGTCAATACATATTTATTTCTGTGATTCACACAAATAATTGTCCCGGATGGGAATCGACACAGAATACCAGGGCTCAGCAGCAAGTGCCGTAAACATTGAGCTATACGGCAGTCAACATTATTAAATATTTTGTAATTTCTAGCGACGGCATTCGCGGTGTCGTGTATGACATCTATGGCGGCGGGACAGGCGCCAGACGAGTCGCGTGGCGCGGTGCTAGGAGTGCTGCGTTCACTTGGAGCTTTAGCCCGAGCTGCGGGCCCGTTACTTGCCTCGTCTGGTAAATATTTGTTTATATAAGCCTCCAAAATATATATCGGGATAGATTTCGAATGCACCTTGTATAAGAGACTCCTTATTCAACATCGATACCTATAAATACCTTATTAACAATTAATGGTATTTATACATATATAAAACTGTAGAGGTTGAATGTCGGTACATTAAAAAAAAACGCTAAAAACCGAGTCAGGGGGAAGTTAGAAGTAAAATAGAACATATCCAGATTGTTTTTATTTTTTTTGTTTCTCTGTTTGTTTGAACGGGCTAATCTCCGAAACTGTTGGACCGATATAAATGAAATTTTGCCCACAAAGTCCCAAGTAGACAAAGTCGCTAGTATAACCATAAAATGTTAATATTCAGCCATAAAATAGCTACCCCTTTTAATTAAAGTAATAATTGGTTTTACAAGATTCTTTTTCTAATATTATTCCCTCAAAGTACCCTATACCTAACCCTAAGACCTTAAGCCTCTTATCAATGCTACCAAGGCATTGAGGTGTCTTATCTACGGTTACCTCGGATTTGCCCTAGTATAAAGGGGTTCCGGGGAGCGTCTGGGCCGGAATTCATTTGTCAATAAAAATTTTAGTACTAGGCCACACGCGACACTTGCCGAATCTCGGCAGACCCGGGAGCACCTGCCGCAAACTGTACGCCGGAGTGATCCGCTCCATGGCGCTCTACGGTGCCTCCATTTGGGTCGACGCCCTGAAGAGGCGAAACATGGCCCTGCTGCGACGTCCGCAGCGGGTCATGGCCATCAGGGCGTCCCGCGCCTACCGCACGGTCGCGTTTGACGCGGCCTGCCTCCTTGCGGGGTCCCCTCCGTGGGACCTGGAGGCGGAGGTTTTGGCCGCCGCGTACCGGCGGAGGTGTGAGGGGGCGCGTTCTGGCCGCGACCCCTTCCCGGAGGGTGTTGCACGGTGGCGGACTGAGGTCCGTCGCGAAATCCTCCGGAAATGGCAGAAGCGGCTAGAGGCCGCGCCGCGGAGCGGATTACGTACGGTGGAGGCGATTCGGCCCCATCTAAAAAAGTGGGCCGGTCGCCGTCACGGTGACGTCACCTACCACGTTGCACAGGTAGTAACAGGCCATGGCTGCTTCGGCCACTACCTGTGCAACGTGGCGTAGAGAGAGCCGGACACTCGCTGTCACCACTGTGACTGTGCCGACGATACGGCACAGCAAACGGTGGTGGAGTGTCCGGCGTGGGCCAACGAGCGGGAGGAGCTCGTTGGCGTTGTGGGAGACGACCTCTCGCTGCCGACCATCATTTCGAAGATGGTCCAAAGCGAGAGGTCGTGGGAGGCGGTTGCCTCCTTCTGTAGACAAGTAATGTCACAGAAGGAGGCCGCGGAGCGGGAGAGGGAAGTAGATCCCTCCGCCCACCCGCTTCGCAGACGGCGTGTTGGCCGTCGGCGGCGGGCTGAAACCCGCCGCCTACCACCCTAGGCTCGGCCTCGGGGAGTGGGGGACATGGGCCCCGCTCCCTTCGAGGCTGACCCATGAGGAGTAGGGACGCCTCTACACTCCGGGCGTCCCTATAATTGGGCAAATGGGCCACTGTAAGTGTGGCCCTGGAGATCCCGCGGTACCATATTGGCCGTGGGTGCCGTCGGGGGGCCGGATTGCTCATGCGTACCCAGCCCCCACCAACGGCGGATCGAAGGAGTGTCCGGGAGGTTTTATTGGTTGGTAGGGTCCTCTCCTCGTGGTATGAGTTTAGCATACCACGCTATGGAAAGGGCGAGTCCCACATATCCCACCGCCAGCGCGCGAATACGCTGCAGCGGCGGTGGGAATGCGTAAATGCATTTCCCCCCGGACAACAAAAAAAAAAAAAAAAAGGCCACACGCGACACACGCACTGTGCCCGAGCCCCTATGTTTAAAAAACCATTTGACATGTCCGAGTTTTGGGCTCTAAAATCCGCCGTTTTCAGGTGTCTCCTCTCAACCTCTTATCTATATTGGTACTTGAAAGTCTATATTTATATAATAGCCTATTATTTTAACCGTGGACTTTATTATCATGGAATAAAGTTCAATTTTATGTAGTATTTACACCTGTCTAGTAGTATATGCAATTAACTATAAACTTTTCTGGTTTCAGCATATTGGTGTTCAGGCGCCGTGACGACGTACACCATCGGGTCCGTTATTCTAATCATTCCAGCTGTGATGTTAAATAGACTGAAAATATAATTATACAACTTAGAACAACTCTGGTTCAGCAACTGATGAACATTTTCGTACAAAAATACATGTAAAAAAAAGACAATGTAGTACAATTCAAAAACATTTAAAATGATTTGAATATCTATAAGTATATTGTTCTAAAAAACATAATTTTATTAGTATACTCGATTGCACCGGTGGCTCATTGGTTACGGCAGTTGTTTTTGAGACCTGGTGTTCAGAGTTCGATTCCCACCCGGGACAATTATGTATAATTATATAATAATTATAATACCCCAGATTCTTCTGATTGTGGGTTTGCTTTGTGTCCGCGAATTGAGTGTTTGTAAAGTACCCATTTCCCAGACCTTTTTAAAAGATTAGTATAATATTTTGTTCAAGGCCTCAGAAGATGATTAAAGAATCTAGGCGGTGCAAACTGTATTTAAATCGTGGAATTATCTATAAGACTAGAAAATGTTAATAAAGAGTTGGTAAGTCCTGAGCCAGAACTACATATGTGTAATAATAAACCTATAAAATGCAGAACTTTACACTGCATTTACAATAAGAACAAGCAATAATTAAATACCTAGTTTTTTGATAACTTATTGAAAACACCTTATTTATTATGTTTATACAAGTGTAAAATGTTTGTATTGTTTTATATTTTAATTTATTTTATTATGTATGTACTTATTCGTTTGGAATTATCTCGAATAAACAGTATTAAAACAATGTGATATTTTAATTAGCACCTACTAATACCTACCTACACTCCTTTGAAGTAGTCGTGTGTAGTTTAAGACAAATATTATGCGTAATAATACCTATACATAGTTACTTCTATATAAAAAATAAATAAATTTAATTCAGTGTCCTACAGGAATATGACTTTAACGTTTTAAATGTATAGAAAGGTTTTATTTAAATCGTACACCCTGACATAAGACGGTACGGCTAAGGCAATATTATTTAATACTACCTTCTTCTCGTCACTTCGTCCGCTTAAATAATAATTTTATAAGCTTAACAATAAGTCTTGTCTGCATCAGTAGTTCCGTTGGCGGAATACACGGATTGCATTGAATAGACTCCGAAACTACTGGACCGATTTGAAAAATTCTTTCACCGTTCGAAAGCTACACTATCCCCGGATGACATATATTTAATTATGAAGTTCCACGGAAACGGGAGTTACGCGGGTGAAACCGGGCGCGGGAAGCTAGTTCAGAATACAAAAATAAAAAATTGTGGTATGGCAAGTCTCTCTAACGTCTTTTACTTTTGTTTGAAATACGGTTGCTAGGTAACCATTGTTGTGATAAAGTTAAAAACTTCATGTTACTAAGTCGTGAAGTGATTCATAAAATGCCTTTATTCAGCAATAAATTTGCACCAAAAACTATTCCAGTTAGAAAACAAGACACTGCAGTTTTAAAAAATGAGTTAGGTAGCGATTATGCATCTCGAGAATTATCTCTAGACGTGGGTCCACTTAAATTGAAGCTAGGAGATTTTGAAGTGTCATTTGAAGAAGGCCAGTGGATACCAGGTAAATAACGCTTTTATTTTACTACTAGCTGCTGCACGCGACTTCGACTGCATAAAATTGAAATCTCGTCTATATATATTTTTTTTTCGGACATATTTAGTTAGCCACGAGGCTTTTGCTACTTCACCGGGCATATGTCTCGTCTAAATCGGTACTACCGTGTTGGAGAGTAGGCGGAATACATAAAACAGACAAAAAGTAGCCAATCTTATACCTGATATATTGAGCTAGTTATATATACCAGTGAGTCTCGTCAAAATTGGTCCAGCCGGAACATAAAAAAAATCTGTCTCGTCTGGTACTTTAGTCCAACCAACTAAATTAAAAAAGGAAAAATACCACTGGCGTTACGATGTTTATCTAAGATGAACCACTATTTATGCAATTATTATTTAAAATCTACTAGATTTCATAGAGACGTAATTTTTAATTAAAATAAAAAACATTTATATATTTCAGCATCCGGCAAAGCAGGAGCAGCACATAGAGAGAATATTCGATTAAAAAATGAACTGGAAAGACTCGAAGAAGAAAACAATATGTTAAGACTAAAGTTTGAGATTTTACTAGACATGATGACTGATAAAACGGTAGAAGCCGAACAGGATATGCAGAGAGCACAGAGCCTTGGTTCTTTGAAACAAAAGAGTAAAAAGAAATGGTGATATATCAATAAATAGGTTAAGTTAAAATAATAATTAATGGATGAATATGATACTATGAAGAAATCATAATGTTGGAAAGAAGCATAATAGGAATTTGATTTTTTTTAAATGCATTCCACCGCCGCCGCTGTTACGGGGCATGTAGGGAGCCTTTGTCCACTCTAGTCTGTCAGTCACCAGTCTGTGCGGGGCTTGTGGACAGAGCTAATTATACCATTTTATCATCATTTCCTATGTTATTGTTACTGTTCTATGTAGGCTAGATTAAGTAATGTCATATTCATATAGTGTCATTTTTACCATATCTGCATGTAGTACTTATTATACTAAAAACCGGCCAAGTGCGAGTCGGACTCGCGCACGAAGGGTTCCGTTTCAGTTACAAGTGCGTATCTATTTTTGATATCAAGAATAAATAAAAAAGCGTATGTTTATGAAATGAAATGTTATTTTATATTTTTATATTCGAGTTGATTGAATGAAAGCTAAATTGCCGTTTACGATTTTTGACGTATTAAAAAAAAACTACTTACAAGATCTCGTTCAAACTAATTTTCGGTGGAAGTTTGCATGGTAATGTACATCATATATTTTTTTCAGATTTATCATTCTCTTATTTTAGAAGTTACAGGGGGGGGGAACACACATTTTACCACTTTGGAAGTGTCTCTCGCGCAAACTATTCAGTTTAGAAAAAAATTACATTAGAAACCTCAACATCATTTTTGAAGACCTATTCATAGATACCCCATACGTATGGGTTCGATGAAAAAAAATTTTTTGAGTTTCAGTTCTATGTATGGGGAACCCCAAAATTTATTGTTTTTTTTCTATTTTTGTGTGAAAATCTTAATGCGGTTCACAACATACATCTACTTGCCAAGTTTCAACATTATAGTTCTTATAGTTTCGGAAAAAAGTGGCTGTGACATACGGACGGACAGACAGACAGACAGACAGACAGACAGACAGACAGACAGACAGACATGACGAATCTATAAGGGTTCCGTTTTTTGCCATTTGGCTACGGAACCCTAATAAAAAGTACTTCATGCAGATTTTCTAATGTACAAAAATGTGTAAAGTTCATAGTATTAAATAATATTTTCAGTAGCAGATATTTCATTAATTTCCAAACACTGAAATCAAGGTTTGCCGTGTGGTTTCCGGCTTAGAATAGAGCACTCCATGTCTTCCTACAGATATTCGTATAATAACGTTCGTGAGTATTGTCCTACAGATGTTGTGAGGGGCGACTCAAGCATATACAGCTGATGATAGTAAGCAGCAACTATGAGCTCGAGGTTAGTTATGACTGTGATCACTAATCCACCTGCTAAGCGTGGTTATTATGGCAATGTCGCTCCACAAGCCTGGCTTGAAAAGTTTTATTAAGAGGCGACACATGTCCATGTTGAAAGAAATCAAGGTTTAAATATTAAAACAACACAAAATAATATAAATATTATACTGCAACAGTAATATTTTACATTTTGCTTATAAATTAAAATGCCACCTGTTATGTCTCTCTCTTACTAGTAAATCATGTGTAATTATTTCATTATACAGTCAATCGAGGTGAGTAATGTAGCGGTCGACATAACATTTTATTATATTAGTAGAATTGTTGTAATGATTATAATAAAATATAATCGGCATTCAAAATAAAGGTAAACTTTTCATATAGTCTCTTCAGCCCTGCTTTCCTATACATCCCGATTGACGGTAGATAAATACAAAAATGTATTTGCCATTATATTGTCGCTGCTTTCAAATTTCATGTATAGTAATGGGATATATATAGCTATTTTTTTTTAAATGACAGATGGTAAAAATCTGCCACAGCATCTAAAGTACGTTACGATGTACTATTTTATATGGCTAACCCAGATGTAAGTTTAAGATAAAATAAGCTGGTTTTGGTTTATGATCAAATAACTATTTTGAATCCATAACGCTAGTGAACTTGAAAGTTATGTTGATGACTATATTCAAAGATCGTCTTGTGTGCCCCACAACTGTTTGGCAGTATATAGAAATAGACTTTTAAGATCTAGTTTCTATTGAAGAATTTTAATATGATGTGAGGCCGGGTGAATATTTTTCGGATGGATTAGTCACTTGGGTCCAGTGAATCACCAGTGGTCTGTTGTCTATAAGAACTACTTGCTTAAGACACTAACACATTTCAGCCATCGTTATTAGGGCATCGGTTCCTAGTGTGTCCAGGTTGATGACATAGACTGCAGCAGCGTGTGCCTCCTCCAGCTCTACTTGTGCCCCCTCCCGCACCGCGCCCCCTCCCCCGTCCTCGCCCTCGACTGCTTGTACTTGAACTGGCTGTACTGCTTCCCCATTCTGTCACTGAAATGATTTATATCATGTTTTATGAAGCTAGGAACCATTTTATATACTCTATCATAGTTTATAGAGTACCTTCTAGGCCTCAGAAGTATAAGGACGGATTTACTATCCTTTCACACTTCAGAAGCTTCGGTCGTAAGTGCCAGTTTACGATACAGACGACCAAATGCTTCTGAAGTGTAATAGAACATCCGACCTTATGTTTCTGAAGTAAATCTGTTTATTCCATAATTATATATCGTCGGTGTTACTGCAATACTGCGTAAATTACAGTTACTAATAAGGTGTGATTCCATTTGTCAAGAAATATTTTCTTTATACATGTTTTAAAGGTCAAAAAATATATTTGTTACATTTGATTTTCAACCTTTTGAGATGATATGTGTAATATACAGGGTGAAATGTTAGTCACCAGCCAAATTTTTTCTAGGCATTAGGTATCATTCACTAACACCAATTTTGAAAAAAAAACGATACCTAAAATTTTCATAATTTATAATTTACTCGAAGGAATTATCCGCTCTGCGTGGTCACCAAGTAAAATGTTAATAATACTACGTGCCGCGCGAACATCAATGAGAGCGCACGTCGTTACCCCCGCCCCCACTACCCCTGAGCGGCACTACCTATGATCTAGTCGGCCACGCGCACCCCTTCGCGGGCCTTTGTGACGTGATTTCTCAATATTTTTGTATTGAGTGATACTAAATGAAAAAACACGTATTCAATGATTTTTACTAAAGATTAACATATCAAAATTTGGCTGGTGATTAAAATTTCACCCTGTATATACTGAGAGCTATTGAACCAATTTTTATAATTATTTTATCATTAGAAGCTATATTATTCGCTTTGTTTTACGAAGAGATTCCCTCAGGCCTCATTGGAATGATACCGCAAACTCTACAATTAACATAGAAGATAAAGCAGAATCATACCTGTGGAAGCACCAGCATCAGCCCATTGGAAGAAATTACATCTTTGATTGAACTCCTTAGCACAGCCATAAAAAGGTCTCCCTTGGTTAGGACCTTCTTTGTGAACTGTTACTCTGAAAAAAAAAGGATTATTCATAATAACGCCATGGACATGAATTCCAGTCTAGTTTCCAGTGGCGCAACAGGTACCTACATCCAAGAAGTAACCTTATATATTTTTATTTATTTAAAGTCAAAATGTGTGATTTTATCAAATTCATGAAATTGCGATTGGACAGAATTATGCGAACCAGGACCAATCTACAAGTTTGGTCAAATGGAGTTAATGCACGGTATGGTTCAAAAGCAAGTGTTTTATAAGTATATAATATATAAACGTAAATTTGAAAATTTTCCTTCCTTTTATTACAGAAGGTTACCGAAACATAAATGATATCTTACTTTTTGCACGGTATCCCACAATTACACATGACATTATCATCATTCCCCTGACTGCCGTAACCGCTATCTCTAGGACGAGTTGGGGCGATTCCCCATCCTCTAGTAGTACTAATAGATTGGTCCGAGTTATCCCAACTGTTAGAAGAATCGGATGAATTCTGTGCTGCGTTAGTATCCGACTCGGGCGCCCAGAGGAAGAAATCGCAACCATTATTATCGCGACCGGCGGCACATTTGTAGAATTTTTTACCTGAAAGTATAGACTTTTTTAACTATATTAAGTTCTGGACACGATTTAAATAGGCTGTACTTAGAAATAACATTTACTCAAAAGTTAAGTTTGGACTTAAATCTGTAAAGTAGTTTTCATTTGATAAGTGTATAATGAAATCTCTCTGTCTGTTTGTCAGTCTGTTATTAATAGCAGACAATTATATGAAAGCAAAAGTATTATTATTATTTGATATAATGTGCCACTTATCTAGCGTTATAACTATTGGAGATTGATTGCTTTATTATTCTGTATTGTATTACTAATACAAATATCACTGTACCCTACAAACAGGTTATAATAATTTATTTTAATGTGTTCTTCTTAATTCTGTCTCTTGAAGAAATCTAACAAGACAAAGCATATCAATATAACAATGAATCTATAACTAACAAATATAAGATACATCCAAAATATATGCTTTTCTTTTAAAAAATATTTCAGATAAATTATTCACTAACGTAATCTCCAACTTACACGATACTAGGTAACTACTGTTATAGGTAGGCATATACTTTAAAAGCCCCTTATATAGTACTTACCACAATTAGCATTCTGTTTCCGAACAGTCAGCAGTATAGCTGGCTGGTTACAACCACACAGCACATTGTTATCATCTTGGTTTCCAGTAGAATTCCCATTGCTACCAGATCCAGGTACTGGCATCCTAGCTTGGTTATTCATCGCAGTTTGAACTCTATTCGAAGGCGGCGGTGGTACAAATTGGCTTGGCTGATTTGTATTACTTCTAGGCACTGGGACTGTATTATTTCTCTGATTTGTATTATTATTACTTCTCTGGTTTGTATTATTATTACTTCTCTGGTTTGTATTATAATTACTACTCTGGTTTGTATTACTATTTGTTCGCTGATTCTGGGGTTGTCTTCCTGACATAACAGGAACTGTTGTGTTTTCTCTAGAATTGATGTTGGTGCCATTTTGTGTTCTATTATTTGATGTATTTCTAATACTAGAAAGGTTTATTGTAAGCATTTCTAGTAATCTTGAATCGCATCCTCCGATACAGGCAATGTATGGTGGAGGGTATAAATAACTTAATGAGTTGTTTCTCCATTCGAATTTGAGCATTTTGAAATTTGGACCACACTGGAATAAATCATTGAATATAATATACTTTCTTTGTACGCCGGTTTACCGCAACTGTTAACATGGACCTTATCTTAATAGACCTTAGAATACTAGCATCGTTGAGGGATGTTGCCATAATCACTGTTAAAACCTCATTCTCATTGCTTCACTTGTTACTCTTTGAATAACAAACAAGTAATATCTTATGTCTATTATGTCTCGTTCATGTCATCTAATTAAATAAACGTATAATTATTACATATGAATATGAGTTATTAAATTGGCGACGAGGATGGACGCCGAACAATTCGCACAATTCCTAAGAGTACAACAACTCCAACAGGAACAAATACTCAAAGTATTAACACTTTTAGTACAAAAAAGTGATACGAGGATAGAAAATGGATCAAACGTAAGTGCGACTACATCCACCCACGAAACATGGAACAAAATGACGATTTAAAAAAAAATCAACATGGAAAAATTCCACTCGGATAGCTACCGAGTGGAAGATTACATAGATTTTTTTGAAAATAAGTGTACAACTTACAATATCGAAGACGACAACCTAAGGAAAGATATACTTCTAAGCTATTTTACACCACAAAAATTTCGAGAAATAAAAACAGGATTGACTCCAAATTTTAATACGAGTACATATAACGAAATACGAACAAAACATTTGGATCTTTACCGCATTAAAAAAACAAGATACCGGGCTTTGACAGAATTTTGGAGCAGCATCAGAGAAGAAAACGAATCAATGGAACATTACGCTAATCGGTTAAAAGATTTGAGCAACGATTGTGGTTATAATGACAATCTCCTAGAACGGCGTCTACGAGATAGATTCACAACAGGCTTAAACCACACAGAATTGGAGACAGATTTAAAACAGAAATGGCCTGACCTAACAGAAACATATGGAGGCCAGATCAAGGAAGTAACATTCTCGCAAATATTTGCAGTCGCTCAATCTAGAGAACAAGCTGAGCACGATACACCATCTACAACCGTTAAGAGAATTAACAAAAAAGTTAGAAGATCCAATATGCACCATTCTTCTAATTACAAAAGTCCACGTATATTACGATCAGACCAGTGTAATCGCTGTGGCAAACATAAAAAACATGGTTTCTCAAGCTGTCCAGCTAAAGATCACACATGCGAACAATGCAACATGGACGGACACTTTGAAAATTGCTGTATCAAAACTGGCCAGGCATACATAGTTAAAGACAAGACATTACCAAAACCTAAACACAAACTTCAAAGAATAACTAGGAGTGAAACTTCATCCAATTCTTCAGCAGACACCGACGATACCGAAGACGATTGCGTATACCAAATAGCACCGAAACAAAAGAAAGATTGTAAAAGAATTGATACTGTTATTAATGGGAAAGACTGTACAATGGACTGGGACCCAGGTGCCTCATTTTCCATTATAAACACAACATTTTGGAGAGAAATAGGTAGACATGGGTAGTTCACGAACGATTGAAGGAATTGAAGTACTTCATTTCACAAAATAAACCTATCTTTCCTTCAGTAGTAATGCAAATGTGTCTCTACTTCATTTAGTTCAGTATATCTTTTCGCTCGCACCAACTCAGCATTCATCGTTCGTACGGATGACTCGTACGTGTTCGTGTCACTTCGCCGGCCGGTCGGCTGACGTCGGGCTTGCTGATTGTGTGTGTCGCTCGTCTAGCTAACGCACACATGACAATTTTTTTGCATGCTGGGTAAATTAGACGCTATTCTCTTAGTGAGAGAGTTTATTTTTTTATGTATGATAGAATGTTATCGTAAGTGGTAGTCGAAACCTGTCCCAATTGTTATTCATAAGCAGTAATTGCAAATAATTAAAAACGGTTGTAAGTAGGTATGTACATAATTATCCTGTAAATAATTTTAAATCACTGTATATATTTCGATTTTTAAATACGCCAACCTAGACAAAAAGGAATCTAACTATCAGTTAATAAAACCAGAAAACATACTACTTAATATATATAATTACTTATGCAGTTGTGCTTACTTCTGAAACTGTTAATTTTATATTAATATTTTTTTAGTTTTTTTAAAAGTCGGTTTCATATTTCATGGTTGACAGTCCTAAGCCTGTATAAAGTATGAAGGAAAATCGAGATACGTATAAAAGTGAACTAGTGAACTAAGTGAAGTGTATCATTCATCGTATCTCATTGATTCGTTGTGATTTGCTGAACTTAATGAAGTACTGAACTAAATGAAGTACTAAAGTATATCAGTGGACTACTTCACTGAGCCAAAAGATATACTTCATTCATATCTTTTTACTGACACATTTTGCGCATGTCTAGAAATAGGGTCCCCAACATTAACAAAGGCTCCAAAACTGACAGCCTATGGGAACAGCAAACTCAAATCACCCAATACACACCCTTTCTCTCGTTTTCGACCGTTTGCAGAAAGCCGGTCTCACAGTCAATTTAAAAAAATGTTCCTTCTTCCAAAAGGAAATAGAATACCTTGGTCATACCATAGACCAAGATGGCATACGCCCTACTAAAGCGGCTGCCCTTGTAACGCAAAAGAATTAAAATCATTTCTTGGTTTAGTTAATTTTTATGAGCGATTCATTCCTCATTTGCATGGGCTGTGCGCAGATTTACATGTCTTGACAAGTGATAGACGGCCATGGAATTCGACCGCTCATGAAAGTAAAGTCTTTGATACCACTAAGTCATGCATAGCTCATTCTAAACCTCTGGTTTCTTTCAACGAAAACAGACCAGTCTTCTTGGCATTCGACGCGTCGGAGAAGGGAGTGGGCGCAGTATTATTCCACAAGGATAGAGGCGTTGAACAGCCTATTGCTTTCGCATCAAGAAAACTACGTTCTGCAGAATCTAGATACTCTGTTATCGACCGAGAAGCCCTTGCCATTCTTTTTGGAATTAAAAAAATTGACCAGTACTTACGTGGAACAAAATTTACATTAATTTACCACCATAAACCTTTGATACATATATTAGGCGCTCAACGTAATCTGCCTAAGTTGGCCAACAATCGTCTTGTACGATGGGCTTTAATAATTGGCAGCTACAACTATGATATCTCTTACCAAAAAGGGGAAAACAACATTCTGGCCGACTGTCTCTCCAGATTGCCTTACCATGTCACTGAGCCTTCTGAAACAGAACGTCTCGTGCACAGGATTGAGTCGCGTCTTCTGAGGACTAAAACAGCTGAACTGTGTCTTACCGAAGACGTTCTGAAACAAACCACCACCAAAAGTCTTGCAAAAGTGTTACTATGTGTCAAGACAGGCTGGCGAGACGTAGAATATATTTTATAGGCAATATGAAGAATACTTCAGAAAACGTAGTGAACTTTCAGTTGAAAACAAGATACTTTTATGGCAAGGGAGATTGATAATACCTGGATGCTTACGGCAGAAAGTTCTGAATTACCTCCATCGAAGTCATCCCGGAATATCAGCCATGAAAGCACTCGCTCGTTTTTACGCGTGGTGGCCTTCTCTAGACGAATACATTGAGAACCATATAAAACTCTGCAATAGATGCCAAGCAAATCGCCCTAACAATCCTAACAATCCTGAACTTCCGGTTTTTTCTTGGTCGACTCCCGAACAAGTTTGGGAAAGAGTACACATTGACATTGCTGGCCCATTTCAAGACTCTGATTGGCTAGTGTTATGTGATGCTCTATCAAAATGGATTGAAATTAAACCCATGAAACGCACAACGGCGGGGAATTTATGTTCAACCTTAGACGACATATTTTGTACATTTGGATCCCCTCGAATGATTGTATCTGACAACGGTCCCCAATTCATTTCTTCCGAATTTAAAGAGTACTGTAAGAACCAAGGTATCTTACACGTGACATCTTCACCTTACCATCCGCGGACAAATGGTTTAGCTGAGAGACTCGTAAGGACCTTCAAATCAAGAATGTCATCATCTGAAGAGAGTCAGTCTAAGCGTCGGTTGATGGAATTCCTATTTACGGATAGAAATACTCCTTATAGCACTACCGGCAAATCTCCAGCTCAATTGATGTTTGGACGTCAATTAAACTGCTTGTTGTCCAATATCAGGCCAGACAAGAGGAGAAATTTACAATATCAGCAAATTCAAGCAAACATTGACTCGCCGACTCCACCTAGTTTTGTACCCGATGATACTGTCTATGTTAAGACACGTCTTTACAAAACGTGGCAACCTGGTTCTGTGGCCGCACGCAAGGGCAAATACTCATATGTCATCACAACACCGAGGGGGAAAGAGATACGCAGACATGCAGATCATATCCGTCCCCGGCTACCTTCGCCTTTGCTGGTGACAGCGACACCTTCAGATGACGGGATATTAGTCTCAACACCTCAAACCCCTCGAGCATCTAGAACTTCAGCATCATTATCTCCTATCATTTCACATTCGTCAACACCACAGACATATGCAGCTCAAGAAACTTCACCATTATCATCTGTTGGGTCCTCGTTCAACACTCCTAACACAGAGCTAGCTACTCCAGTCCTGGCGACTGTGCCCCCTCGCCGAAGCCAGCGAACAGTAAGATTACCTCGCCGACTTATCGAGGAAATGTAATTTATTTAGGATGGGACGAATGTTACAACCTCATTCTCATTGCTTCACTTGTTACTCTTTGAATAACAAACAAGTAATATCTTATGTCTATTATGTCTCGTTCATGTAATCTAATTAAATAAACGTATAATTATTACATATGAATATGATTTATTAAAATCACCACGCTTGGCAGGCGGATTAGTGATCGCATAAAGATGGGAGTATCGTTGAGATGATAGAAGCTTCTGGCCATCCATCAGGAGTCGTCTCTTACGACACCCATAAATCCTGATTGTTATAAAATCAGCGTTTCATTGTGTGTTACAATATAATACTGCGGTCAACAAGCCGCCTGTCAAGCGTGGTGACTAGGGCAAGGCCTATGTTCAGCAGTGAACGTTATATGGGCTGATGATGATGATTGTATATTTATAGACCACAAGTAGTCGTTTTATCTTTTCATTGTATATATTCATAATCTTCATAAAGTACCTAAATATATTTTAAAGTTTGTTTTCAAGTATTCCTCAAACTATTATTCTTTATAAATAAGTCTAGGTCCTTTTTTATTTATAGAAGAAAAATAAAGTTTATTCAACATTATCAATATTCAAGACATTTACCTGAGGACACGCATCCGTTTGAACTTGCACAGTTTTAACTATAGACGGCAGCCACACAGCATTCTTACAATTAGGAAATGATAAGCAACTGATATAAAATGCATCTGCATTATTTTTCTTCTGTCGCACTACCATGTCGGAACCACATTTTGGGCATTTGAAGACTGAAACGTTAAAAGTAAATAGATTAGTTGAGGCTATGGACTGTAATGGTGAAATAAAATAGGTCGTTGGTCTTAAAATGATGTATAACAAATAGCTGTAAGGCCCAGATGGAACGAGTAATTTAAAATGTACATAAAGTGTTACACGCAGTCGGGACGGACAATTCTATAATATTCGTTTAGCGAGCTACGCGGTTTGCTGTATGGTCTATATTTTTTATTTCTAAAATGTGGTTAAAACTTTTTAAACGTGTTTATAGTTTTTGTTTACATTTGCTACTAGTGATTAAATAAAGACCAATTAATAGGAGTGCAATAATTTATTTCCTTAGACATAATTTCCGATCAATGAAACAAAGCTTAAAATTATTCGTTATTGATGTTGAAGCAGGTATTAGTGTATAAGTTTTCAAAATGTCCACCTCGTTGCTGCATACACATTGAAGGTGCAAAAAGAATGATTTTTTTTATTTTTCAATGTATATTTATTTACTAAAAGATTACAAAACTAGCTTTATATATGTGTATAGTATATATTTCTTATATAAATATATTTATATCATACCTGGAGGCATATTAGCAGCCATAGTTTCAGCTGACGGAACATATTCGTTGGGTTGTTCGCTAAACCTCTCGCCTAACGCCTCGTCAATTTTACGGGCCTCTTGTGCCACAGTTTGATAAACCTCTTTATATTTGGCAACCTGAATTACATAAGAAGTGAGACTTTATGATAAACATATTATTAATTTATTCCAGGTTCAGGACAACCTCCGTAGCCTAGCGGTTTTCGGCTCGCTTTATATGTTGGAGATCGTGGGTTCGACCCCCCGCCGGACAAGAAATCTTTGTGCAAATTCTAAGACTTGATTCTATTGACTATGGCAGAGAACCTCGTATTGCTGCTCGAGCAGTGGTCGTCATACACGCTGGTGATGATGATGAAGATATACACGTATTTTAACCGACAACAAAGGAGGACTTAATTAAACCTCACCTGTTCAGCTAAAACCAGTTGTGGTTGCTTTCTTCCTTCACTAATCGCTTTCAAATCAGCTTCTAACTGTGCTCTCAAATGCGGTTTAGATATCGTGAGGCCCATGGCGTCGTATCCTTCAACTAAGCCCATACCTAGTAGACCCGGAACAAAGTGTATAGCGTCTGCTAACGCTACGTAAGATCTGTTTTTTATTGTTTCTATATGTTCTGCGTGGGTTGCGTCTGTGCCTGAAAATATAAATAAGTTTAAATGTGGTCAAATAAAACAAAGAGCATACCAGTTTACATAAAATGTACCTTAGGCGGACTTCTATAATATATTGCTGTTTAAATTTGAAACTATTCACAGCGATATCACACCGTCACCGACGAGCCGAAAGCCGAAAGCTATAAGTTATAACTTTTAAAGGTAATATTTCATATATGGTCAGTATTTTGCTTGTCGAAAAATTTAAACCTAAATTGATGTTTACCGAAATTACAAAATAACATTCAAATCATACTTACCAATACCATGTTTCTCCATTAACCCAATGAGATCAGCTTCAGTTAATAAGTTAGGAGGTGATGTGCTGCCGTCTAACATATCAATACTCGTTGGGTTGAAAGTTTGTCCATTCTGAAAATTTTAACATTAAATGTTTTACTACAATCTCTTAGGCCCTAAGCACACCACGTTTTTTCAACGCGCCGTTGAAGCGCGTTAAAAAAACGTGTTTTTACAGTTCGATTAATGAATCCCCGAGCTATAATTTATAACAATAATTTTAATAGAGTGCATAAGTAAATTAAGACGCCTTTTTATATATAATTGGGCATGTTTGTGCTGGATTGAATGTACATGTAGTGAGTGAACGTGAATGACTGACTGTATTATTTAAGTTATTTGCTTAATGGTTTTAGCACATCTTCTATATCATTATAATAAGCGTTACGGCACGAGTTTAAGGGGTGTATATTTAGCAAGTTCTATTATTTGTTGTATAACAGAACCCATAAGTACTGTTGTGGCGATGTGCAGTAAAGGCAAATCCAACATAAGGGTAAACGCGTAATCGCTGTACCACGCCTTAAGATCGCGCGCGGCGTGTCGGAGGGCATGTATAGGTTTCTCGCTCGCTCACCGATCTCAATGAACTCATGCTCTTTCTTTTCGGCCCCCACCTCCCCGCGCTTTCCTAAGGCGCACAACATTGTACCGAATGAATATAACCTAACATCTAAGTTAATACACGTGACCAAAACTGTAATTACTTCTAAGAGTTATTTAAATATGTCACAGTGGAATAGCTAAGTAGATTAAAACTAAAATGGAAGCAAAAATATGTTTAGTCATGTAGAGTTCGGCTGCTATGGCCAACATTATACACATTAGTTATACTATAATGAAGAATAAAAACTCAACTTTAACACTAACCTCATAAACATGAATTTCCTTTGACGACCACTTATCATACGGGTACACTTCTAAGTAATTTCTGGCGGTAATCATCAGTCCACTGGCTGAGAACTTTTCATTAGCAACCTCTATACTGACTGTGGTCTCTTGTCCTTGTGCATCTTTAGAACAGCAAGCGAGGAACGACCGCACTATGAACTCATATAAACGCTGTTCATTGCCATTTAGACCTAGTAATTAAAAACAATTAAAGAATATGAACATATCTATCTATATAAAGTAACATGTCCTGACTGAGTGACACATCAACGCCGAGGCAAAACTATTGAAGCTAGACACGTGATATAGATACGATAACAAAAGATTTTGTAAAATTCTCGGATTCTCGGATTTAGGGGTGTAACCGTGCACGTTAAGCTAGTATTGATATATAAAAGGAATTAATTAATCAGTCCACTGGCTTAGAACTTTTCATTAGCAACCTCTTTACTGACTGTGGTCTCTTGTCCAAGGACAAGAGACCACAGTCAGTAACTTTGCATCTTTAGAACAGCAAGCGAGGAATGACCGCACTGTGAGCTCATATATATATATTTTTTGTTATATGTAGTTTTACTTTTGGTAGTTTTAATTAAAGTGTCTTATTGCAATTAATTTATAAATTGTTATGAAAGATTGTTAAAATGGTATGCATAAACTTTGGAAGTACATGATTGATTTGATTTTATAGTTGATTCTACCATCCTTCGTAGACGTGAGGCATAAATATTAGAATAGGTTAGTGTATTAGGTATTTTTCGATCCGAATCCGTACCTCCGTACATCCGTACAAAATATTCGTTACATAGAGTACAATTTACATTCCTTATTTTTTTTTAATACTCTGACATTGCTAGAGGCGTAACTAATATGACACATATCTAATTTAGTATCGATATCAAAGTTAGTAAAATAAAAGTGATTTACAATATTCTATTCGACTAATTCTCAATTCTACCATGAATGGAATAATTAATAAAAATCTACCTAGAATATTAATTGTTATAAATTTAATTTCAAAAGTACTTCAATTTCAAACATAATTTATGATTAGTACGAGTGAAAACATATCATAAACTTTTCATATGCCAACTTCCCGATTACTTAACAGGAACAATCATGCTGAATATTTCCTACGTAATCCACATACGATACCTACATAATATTGGTAACAGGCCAGCTATATCGAATAAATATTAGGATTAGGTAAATGGAACAGGTATTTTAAAATACTAGGATTAGGTGGAATAGGTATCATTTTTAACTAATCCAACCCATCTCTAATCCTTCGTACAGCACGTTAATTCGCGTCTTCAATCATATGCGACATACACCGCTAGGAGTTCTTTTTTTTTTTTTTCGGACGGACATATTTAGTTAGCCAGGAGGCTTTTGCTACTTCACCGGGCATAAAGGCGAGCAGAGCTCCAGCCTAGATAAATGGTTTAAACACTATAAACTAAGCAACCTGCGCAAGAGGGCGTCCCCTGTGGGACTTGGACTCAGGGCGGTCGCTGACGGGGAGATTGAGCGATTATGGCTTTTAGTTTCTTTAGGGGAGTTTTGTGCAACTGTCGCTCTGCTCTACAGTTCGCGGGCCTCTCGGACTTCGGGTCTACGAGGCATCGGAAGTTTCTTAGCAAACTAAGGGTCGGGAGGGCGAGGGGGGACGCGTCGCGTTCGCGGGCGCACTCTTCTCCGGCGGGTCGGATAGAGTGGTCTCTGTGTAGTGGTGCTAGTTTCTTGCAGTCTCTGTACTGCGTCCGGGTCGTCTAGGACGCCCCGAGGCCGACGGTGTTTACGAAGCTTTGTAGGCAAAGGCCTGTAGTTGGATGACCGCTTGGAGTGTTTTGACAGTATACCATTGTACTTCGAGAAATATCTGCTACTATTCCAGAATCATATTTCGCATACATGTAAAAAGCTTAATTAATTGTTCTTAAAATAAGACTGCTCTTTTCCATACCCGAAGGGAAAAACAGGACCCTATTACTAAGACTTCGTTGTCTGACTGTCTGTCACCAGACTGAATTGCTAGACAGTTGAAATTTTCACAAATGATGTATTTCTGTTG
Organism: Nycteola revayana; assembly: GCA_947037095.2. Taxonomy (NCBI): domain Eukaryota; kingdom Metazoa; phylum Arthropoda; class Insecta; order Lepidoptera; family Nolidae; genus Nycteola; species Nycteola revayana. The sequence continues at coordinate 7,942,693 of OX344839.1, forward strand.
CTGCTATAACAACAAATACTAAAAATAAAATAAATTTTAAGTGGGCCCCCATACAACAAACATGTTTTTTTTTGTGGCACTTTTGCTCGATATCTATAACGGCAATAGGTAAGCACATGAAAATAGTAAGGAACCCTTCGTGCTAGAGTCCGACTCACATTTGGCCGGATTTTTAAAAATAAAGAAATCTTACTGTTTGAGTACTTAGTGGGGTGTATCGGAGGATGGGCCTTATCGCTTTTGTTGCCTTGCCGTGGCGTTGGTCCTCCGCTGTCCAATATATTCTGTGCGAAAGTCCCCCAATTAGGATCTCCTGTTTGATATCCCACAAGTTGTGCTAAGTTCATTTCCTTGGGAAATTCATTAGTTTCTGTACGAGGATAACTGATGAAACCTTGGGTGTATAGCTTTTCTGCTAACCTCATTGTTTCTTTTGCATTGATTTTTAGTTTTCTTGATGCTAGCTTTTCTAGTTCCTAGAATATAACAAAGTAAAATGATAATAAATATGATATTATTACAAATTCAGGTGGTGTATGTCTTAGTAGCGTTTTTATTGATTAGGAATGACAAACTTACGATTTCGATAAAAATGTCTTAATATTGACTTTGTACCAAAGGTATGCTTAAAAAAATAACGAATTCGCTATTCCCCTCGCTTTACAGCTGTCGCCAGTAAGCAGTTAGATACTCTATTGCAAAGTGTGAGAGCGTATTTTGCTCTGACCTTTGGTGGACCCCACATTGGCCTTGTAATAGCGACGTGAGCGGTTCCAGTAAAAGATACTTATAAGGTGTGCCGCATGCATATGAATAATTTTAAAATTATTCAAAAGCAATACAGTCCTATGGTACATTGTTCCATCACAGACACAGATAACTTACCACTGTGTCCAAAGGTAATGGTCTCCACTTGGATTTGGGTTTCGTCTTGACTTCATTTACTTTCGCCAGTGGGTTCTCTATACAAATATCGTGAAGCACCTGACACGCATCGCGGTCAAACAATCGTATCCTATCCCAAGTGAAGTCCACGCTTAAGTCGTTCATTGTGTGGTTTACTAAAAATATAATGTTAACAAACTAGATTAAACTAAGGATTCGGCCTCTTTAAATAAGTGAGCTGACGGGTTTTCCACCAATATAGAGCTAGCTGACGTGTTTATTTATTCAAAATTGCATGTAAACTATCAGCTGACACATTTTGTTGATATATAATCGTCTTTTCTTTCTTTTTTTTATCTTTGCATAATTGCTTTAACTATCATTTAACAAATTTTAAGCCATGAGGAAATGACTGAAAACATTTTTTTTACTTGATTGAAAGACTGCCACTGCCCCACCCACCCATGGAGCGGCAGCTAACATTCAGCATGCTGCATAATACAACTCTCTGAAGCATTTCACAAGAAAACTTGTTGCTTTCTCACAGAATAATAGTAGTATGCGTAAACTTTAAACTGCTTATATTAAAAAAAAAACTAAAAGGTACATTGGAGATATACCTCTCAGTTTTTTTATAATAATTAGCAATTCAGCAGTTCAACAATAATAATAAATTTTACACATTAGGCACCAACCTCTTATTTTCCAAAATGGTTCAGCTACAAAGTTCTCCACTGCTCTGTATCTCTCTACCACAAAACCTAGGGTAGGGAACTGACAGGACCCATAGCTGACTAAGCTATCGGCTAGTTTTCTGGGAAATACCTTCTGGAGACGCAAGGTTTGAAATCGTGTAAATGCAGCACCTGTTATAATAGTAACAAATGAATTTAGAAAGTACATAATCTTTTTACAATACAATTAGATATTTTGTTTCCCTTGGAACAAAAATTGTGCAGACAGAGGAGTAAGAAAGTTAACACACTTATAGTTTATATAGAGTAGGAGTGCAGAATGCTAATATTTTTTAAATTATGGTCTATTTATTAATTTTTAATTTATAACTTTGATCTATAATTAAATATTGCCCGTAATGTTGTTTAGCTCAATTTACCATTTGTACCCATCAATATGTATTTACATAGTTTAGTTAGGCAAAAGGATTTCCATCGTGAATCGTGAATGTCCAAAAGATTACTTTAACCACCCTAAATCCTCTATCAGCCCCTTGATGTTTTCACGAGTTATGGACATTGAGTTTGGGTTGGTTGGGAAGTTAGCCTGTTGTTAACACATGCTTTGGCAGTCAAGAATTTAACATACTAACTATGTATATATTAAATAAGGTTATGCTGACCTATCCTTAAATCCAGTTCTTGTCTAACATCTACAGCATCACTTATATTTTTATTTGGTTGTTCTAAATTTTGTAGTGCTCTTCTAACAGATACAGCTGTTATCTCAGAGAACTTAGCCCGGAATATTCTGAGGTGACTCTTGACAGCTGTACACACTTCTATGATCTCGAAACCAATATTTTCTCCTTCTCTATCACAATCTGTCCATATGATAAGTCCTTGGCACCCTCTTACTTCTCTTTCTAGAGTTTTCTGGAAGAATAAAAAGGTGATTCATAAAAAAAAATATCCTAGTGCAGATCAGAAATTTTAAGAACTTAGTAGTAAAAGAAAAAAACACTTAATGAAAACAAAAAACATTATAAAGCTGTTAAATTAAATATAAGTGAGTTTAGAAATAAAAACAGAATTAAACATAATATGGATTTAAGAAAACATAAACAATATACATACAGACTACTGGATTGTTTATTTTTTTACCTTTATCTTTTCATAATTCTCAGGGCAGTACTTGAAGACTGGAGCATCAAATAGTACCAGGGGATTGCATGACTGCCAGTTTTTATATGATCCAACAAAGTCTAAGCCTAAAAGATGACCTGATACTGAAGTCATAACCATCTGACATTTTTGTCCCATCACTTCTCCTTCGAATTCATAGATTTTGTTATACTGCGAGAAACCTTCGCGCTGAAAGCAATGAAAATTGTTAATTTTTAATTATATTCATAAAGTTTCTTAACTTGTTTCTAGCATTAACTTCTTACTCTTCTAGACGTGCCCCGAGATAAGTGTTGTGCAATATTCTTGGCAGCATCATTCTTTTCTGCCACATTTAAATACTTCATAGTTTTAATATCACTGCACAAAGGTCTTGGAGATAAGTTAAAATAACAAACACTTATAAGCCGTACTAGGTTATGTTTACTACGGAAAAACAGAGTCATACTTTGTTACTTTATCATCATTATTGTTTAAATTATATAAATGATAGACGTTAGAAAAACAGGCTTAATCCAAATCTAAGTAAATTTAAGAATCAAACAAAATAAACGGTCCCGCCGAAGAATTTACTCTGCTAGACGAAAGCAACCAAAAAGTATATAACTCAAAGAACGAAACAATCTGTCAATGTGTTGTTGCCATTTTAAATTTAGGAAGGAACTTATTTTTATTTGTTATCAAGACATCCAGCGCTATTTTTCATTAATTTTGAATTTAATATAATAAAATTATCATTAATGTCATCAATAAAGGAAGGAAGAAATTTTTACTCTCAGTTCCATCTCAGTTCTCTTTAAAACGTGTCAATAAAAGCAAAAAAAAAAAAAAAAACTTTCAAATGTCTAATCAATGAAATGAGTACATGAAATGTCAATAATTTATTTATAGGTTAGAAGATGCATTGTTGTTTGAATTGCAATAAATGAAAGACAATGTTCTCATCGCGCTCATTCACACCAAAACCTTTAAGCTATGCAAAAATGTGTTTTCTTGTTAATTGCCTTAAAAGATTGAAAAGTTCGCAGGAATGGTTAAGTCGACAAAGAGTCGATCCTTATGTCGAAAAAGCAAAGATATATAATTACAGGTAAATATTTAGGTCTTGTTGACTTTATTAACCTACGATTCAATTATTCTTGAGTTATAGTAAAATGTTTCTTTAATTTATAGATGTCGCAGTGCTTTTAAGTTATTGGAAATGAATGACAAGACAAATATTTTGACGCCAGGGCTAACAGTCATTGATCTTGGTGCTTCTCCGGGTTCTTGGACACAAGTAGCTGTTCAAAAGACAAACGCTGATGGAGCAGACCCAAAAAGACCGAAAGGCAAAGTTCTTGCTGTTGACAAACTACAAATTTTTCCCATTGAGGTAAATATATACAGTTTTTATGTTTTATTGTCTTAACTTTCTAAATTACCCAGCTATTTATAAAGAATATACATTCGTAGAAATTTAGTTTTGCTGTGAAAGAAATCGGCTCCTAAGACCACCAACTGACCAATTTTTTTTTATTTTTATAATTATGATTTGTAGTATTGTATCATATATCATCTTATTATCACATTTAGCTCTTGATATTAATAAAAAAATATAGTAAGTTGTACCATAATACTTACTATATTTGTCTTGTCCATAGAAGTGATGTATAAGGTTTGATTGAAGTAGATCACTTTTCCATTTTAAAATCATTATAAAATTATTGTCTTTATGTGTCATTATATAAAAAAATATACAAATATCATATGTATTAATGAAAGGAAACATGAAATTATTGCAACATCATTGTACTTACAATAATTTCAAGTTGATTTCTATTCTTGAGCTAATTAAGCCTATTAGGTATATAATGCATACCCATTTAACTAAGCACTTACAATGTACTCGTATTATTATTTTGTATTACAAGTCTTGTTTTATCAATTTGCTTTGTAATTGTTTTTTAATATTTCTAAAGACTACTAGCTGTCCCACACGGTTTCACCTGAGTATAACTCATTCCGATGGAAACTGTTATTAAAAATAAAGCCCTATAGCCTATATAGACACTCACAAATGATTTGGCTTACTATTGGTAAAAGAATTTTCAAAATCGGTTCAGTAGATCCATTAGGCAAAGTTTGTGAGTTTGAGACTTTCGTAATCCTGTACAACATCACAAACAAACAAACTTTACTTCTTTATAAAATTAGTATAGATTTATTCTTACAATATATTATAATTATTTCTGTAATTGGTTATCTATTACTAGCCATTGTGTTTGTTATAAGGTATAAAAATAACAATATATGTTTTATATTTCATTAATTCATTCAATACATTTTATCAACAGGGTGCTACAATAATGAGCAATATGGACTTTTCAACTATTGAGGCACATGACAAAGTAATAGAAGTACTTGGAGGCAATAAAGTTGATGTAGTCCTCTCAGACATGGCTCCTAGTGCTACAGGAGTTAGGGAACTCGACAAGGACAGAATTATTGGCCTCTGCTATATGGCCATTCGATTTGCAGCATTAGTCAGTAAAATGGATGCAACTCTTCTATTCAAAGTATGGGATGGCAAGGAAGTTCCCATATTAGAAATGGACCTAGAAAGATTCTACAAAACAGTAAAGGTCTTGAAGCCACAAGCTAGCAGATCTGAATCCTCAGAAAAGTTCTTACTTGCGAAAGGTTTTAAAGGAATTCAGAGACCTTTAAGAGATGGTAGGTGGGGCTAAAAAATGAGCATGGCACATTAGTATTTTCTTATAAACAAACTGATTCATTTCTGCAGTAGCTTCAACTTATTAGGTATTTTTGGTTTGTTAATATCAGTGGACATTGGACTTGAGTACCAACATTGTTTTCTGTGCAATAACACTAGTATTGCCCTTATGAGTACCATTAAACTTAAATTATTTCTAAAAACCTTTACAGTGCTAGTCATAAATATTAATTAAGAACTGGAAATCTGAATCAAAACTTAGTTCAAATCGTCATTGAATGTCATTGTTTGACTGGGTTAAACAGCACGGTCTTCGAACAAAGAAGTCAGTCTAAACTCTTTCCATTATGATTCATAATATATTGAAGTATATTATGATTATGGAAGTCAAAATATGTCTTTGGAGAATAAGGATTGCAGACTAATAGGTTTGATTTCTTTACCTTTTAGACTTAGACTTTTACTTACCCTGTAATTATTGTTTAGAATAATATGTGAATGATTCTTAAGTCTTGGTATAGTATATAATAAAACTTGTAAATATTTATGTAATAGTCAAATCAAGTCTTCCACTTATGATAATAAAGTTAATAGGTAGTAATATAGTATCTTGACTTGTTATGTAGTAATAATTATGCGAAATAAAATAAACAAATAAAATGACGCTTGTAGGTACCTAAATGATGTTTATAGTTGTTATGTGTATAGAAGGATTAAAAAAGACAAATTTATAGAAAAGGATTAGTTTTATTCTTCATAATTATAGCATATTTTCTGAAGCATTTTAAAAGACGAATGCTTTAAGTACAGCTAGAATTCTACGATTCCTTAAAATTCATGTTTCAAACAACATTAAAATTAATTCATATATTGTCAATGAATTTAAATCAACAATCTTCCATCCAGAACATTTGAATTTCTGTTAATTTTGTACCAATAATTATTTTTCCATGAGTACATCGTATTTTTATTAAATAATATCACAATTTATTGGATATAGATTATAACAATATCTATGCTGGAACTACTTAATGCACTAATGTTTCGGACGTAAACATGTTAAGTAATCACATTTCCTCCGTCATCGAGTTCATAAAAGAAGGAAAAATACTTCGGTGTTTAAGCATCACAAATAAGCATTATATTTGCCATCAACCGACCCTTAAACATGGCATACATTGAACTTGTGCATTAACACAACTAACATCTAATAAAAAAGCTTTTTATGAGATTTTTTTTTTTAATCTTTCGAATAGCCCGATTTGATTAGATCCTGTAACTACTTTTACCCATATAACGATAATACCGAATAACTACGCATTGTATCAAAATAAAGGTATCATAATTAATACTGTATTTGAATAACAAATAATAAACAACATTTATAAAATGATCAAATAGGTATCGTACCTATATAATGTGTCGTTTAGTGTCTAATTTTAGAATCAGCGTAGTGCTTAACTATTAGGTATAAGTAGCAGCCATATGGATAAAATGCAAGTGTTATAATGCTCCCTAGTGGCTAAAGGCGAGATGCAGACCGAGCCCTATTATTACTTTTTTACTACAGCCTTTTTAAATTTCTTCTGTGATTTGAAGATCGTATTTCAGGGAATACGTTAGCGTTGGTCCCAGCTGTAGTTTTATGGAAATCTCAAGCCAAAACAGAGGCTTAGGTTGAAGCCTTGTTGCTCCGCTCTAGGGAAGTCACTGCAATGTTCACACGAAATGTGTTCGTGTGCCACTGTTAAGTTTGTGCAGCTGTGCAGCAGATAACAGGCTGGAATGTGCAGCATGGTCTAACAAGAGTAAGCGTTCGCCTCGCTCGTCGCTGGCTTGGACTGCTCTAACGCACCGCCCATTGCCCGTCTCTAAGGCGAAGCTGCTCACGGCACAAATGGCGTAGATAAATGTTAATACGAAGAGGGCACAGCCGAAATCTGAAAAGAAAATAAAATAGATTGTCGATTAGAACGCTTGGCAAATTCGCTATCAGGAGGATAAAAAATACTGATGGGGTAATAGGTAGGTATACGACTGTAAAGTGATGTTTAAATATGTATTACTCGGTATTATAAAAAGTACCCAGTGAATGCTTCTAAGTAGATTCGACTTAGGTATACTTTTTAAAAACAACCTGCACCTTTTAACAAAATGCGAAGGGAAATAACTAGAACCCACTATGTAGATGGTACCTATCTATGGTAGGTACTTGTAACTTTTTTACAAGAGTTTCGTTTCTAGAATATCTGCGCATTCTTTTTCTATAGAAAGTGATTATTTTTATGAATGTCTCCAAAGTTTTGACGACACTTAATAAAAAAACTGTACCTATGTAGCGTTGCATCATGTTCAACGGTAGTGCGATGTCTCGGGGTCAAACAAAATATAAATTTATTTAAATTTAGGTACTCACGGTAAAGGTTGTGTCCCCCGAATAAATTGACGATACAAGGGTAGCCATCGCCGACAATTATCGCCACAATAAGCAATATGACGGCGATACAAGCCGCCATGATCCACGGCAGGACATACTCCCGCTTATACTTTACAGCTCCATGCAGAAGCGAGATGCAGCACATCAGGTATATCGATGTCAGGATCGTGCTGGTGTACAGGAATATGACGGTAGCTGGAAAGTAACATTATCACCATCACAATCATTTTTTTTTTTTTGGGTTTTGCCAGCGTCACCACGCTTGGCCGACGGGTAGGTGACCGCTGTATTATGTTGTAACACACAAAGTAACGCTGCTGCCCGGTCCCTGGTGTACGATTGTTATAGATTATATTATAACAGTCGGAACCAACGGCTTAACGTGCTTTCCGAGACACGGAGGGATGTCCCTCAGCTCAGTTTCGTAAATAGTCTTTTCTGCGCCCTGTGCGAGCTTCTATGACTGTGACCTTGTTTTGGACCTTTCGCCTATTATACTGGAGTCTCACTTACTGAAACTTAAGCGCAAGTTCACTAGTGCAAATGCGTTGCCTAGCCTATTAGGCGCAAACCGAACCATTCTTGCGCCCCCCAGTCTATGCCCAGTGTCCAGTGTGAGTCTATTTATGGCACGGCCTCAGCCAACCAGACCCGGAAAAAAATCTTAGAATCTACACAGAGATTTTCTTGTACGGCTCCAGAAATGATTATCGCGTCTGCTGTCTCAATGTGGTAAGTAAACTTAAAAAACGGCCGAGTGCGAATAGGAATATCATCGTACAAAGCGTTCCATATCTATACAACATTAGAAACTATATTATGTTAGTTTCAAGCGTCTACCTGTTTCCGTTATTAATATCGAGCAAAATAAGTTTAAAAAAAACACGTTTGTTGTATCTGAGCCACCTTTAAATATTTGATTCTGTTTTTAGTTGGTATTTGTTAAACCCGCTACCAAACAATTGTCTAGCTATCACAGTTCATGAGATAAATCCTTAGGTATATTGCCTTATTCACGTTATTAGTTATAGGAACTCGATAAACTATCACGATTCCATCAATGAATAGAGGACTTCATAAGGAAGGTTCAGGTGTATGATAAAATAATTCTGATACTTATAGAACTTAAGCTAAAAAAAGAAACCGGGTGGAATCGTTTAAGGGGTATGACTCTATAATGCTTTATAAGTAGTTATACTTAGTTACGTAAAAATCACTACAGCTATGAGTTGAATTCATGGATCTTCCAAGGACACTATAAGCTATTCCCGCTATTGGTTGCTAACCTTTTATTACATTTAAGTACATAGGTAGTGCATTATAAAGACCAATACTGCAGCGTGACGTTTAATCAGTTGAATTATTTTATGCTATCCTTTATTTTCAGACAGATCTTTTTTTTAATATACACAAAATTACTAAATACCTAATAATCCTTAGCTAAGTATTAGGAGGCCATGTCCTTTATTACATTTAGTTAGGGTCGGCAACTTAGTCTAAGCTAATGTACAAGTACAGTAAATAGAAATTTAAAAATAAGAATATCTAGAAGTTGAGATATTCTCCTTTTTACTGTCTTACAACAGTAACTACTACTTCATATAATCATAATTCATTCAAATTATAATCACAATTTTTAAGTTGAAATAATTAATTTAAGACAAACACATTATGTCTAAATATTTCAGAGAATTTAAATAATGCGCTGCTAAATAAACGGTAATATTTTTTTTAAACTACGATATCTTATTAATGAAAACGAAAACCAGAATAATAAATCTCGAATATAACTAGGTTTTTTGCAGTTATACTTGCTATTAGATAAGTACCTACGTTACATAGCCCACGTGTTACTAAATTGGAAATGCACTGAAAAAGCAAGAGCATAATAATAATTATATATCTACTATTATATTTTATAATGTCAAGGGAAGTAGCAAAAGCCGTCTGGCTAACTACATAATGTCCGTCCGAAAACAATATATGTATAATAATTTTGTCCCGATTTTTTTTTCTATATCAGACGATTGAGTTACTCTTCATAATAACATAGTAATAATTAGTGACCACTACGCTTTTGTTGTACATTGTATTTAAAAGTAATTTACCTAGTTATAAATGTTATCAGTATGTAATTATAATTAGGTAATTTATTGAGCTAACCTGAGGCCAGATGCTGTGCTTTTGCAAATCTGCGTTGATTGTTAGTGCTTATCACATCTTCGTTATAGGGATAGGCCACATAGTACAGACCGCGTCTGTCAGCGTCATCTTCCATGTCATTGTGTAACATCGACAGCATTTCCCCCGCATGAGAAATACCAACTAGTAAAATAATTAATATGAAAGACGATAGCGCCTGTAAAAACAAAAAAGCAATAGTAAAATTGTAATTTACCCTTCAAACTTTTTTGAAAACTAAAAATTTATCGTACTTACAATTTGATGGACGGCAATAAGAATTGTCCCTTGTCGTAAATTAAAAACATACAAAAAATTATTTAGGCGAATCATCATCTTGTGTGAAAGATTACATTGCTTCGTTCTGTCAAACATTTGTATTATTGTATCACTCAACCATCACCAGAAAGAATTATAAACATTGTTTGGACATGGCCCAAGTGAGAGTCAGTACGTAGTGGCGCGCATGTTGTTTCCTATTGATTTATTTTTTGTGAAGCGTGCGTAATGCGCATGAATTGTCGACAATTTGTCGTAGGTCACAGAAAGACAGACGAATAGCGTGCAAGGGAGGAAAAAAGACAACCATACTAGTTTTTATAAATTAGTTTTATTTCAAGACTTACGTAATGAATAATAATAGCAATAATAAAATTATGACTGTAATCAACCTAAACCAAACTTTTAGTCGGTATTAGTTTATTTGGATTGTTATATTATCCACTATAGCTATCACAAGTAGATAAATCGTAAAGTAACTCATAATAGAAATAATATTATTTACAAGTACAAAGTATTATCACGTCACTTTATTTAGTTTGAGATTTTCATATTTTGATTATATTTTTTATAGATATTACATCATGCAATTTAAATAACGTAACATCTATTTGATGGTTTAAACTTCTTATAAAAAATAATTGGCTAGTAATAAATACAAAAGTTTACGTTTTTGATACTTTAAAATTTTAGAAATAAGGTTTTTTGGCATTTATTGTTTATTTTAAACATGATCTGTAAATGAGAGTTAATAAACCATACGGGAACATTACGTTATATAAATAACACGTATTCATTTAGAGTTGTAGTATAGATTCCGACCATTGTTCAGAAATTAACTAACATGCAAATTTAACAATTAACAAATCAAAACAAAATATATAAAAAATAATATAAAATTGATCAAATTAACTATAAATTTTTATTTAAGCGAAATTTATTTAATATCCGTTAGGAACGTTTATTAAAACAAAAACCAACCAAAAAAGCATGCAACAATTGTATCGTGTTGCTATAAAACTTGAAAGAAGGCAAAACAAATAAAAAGGTCAATAGAACAAAGAATATGAATTCTCTATAAGGGCTGAATTATTTCCTAAGGACGGACTGGACTAAACAAGTATTGATTGACACACTTTGTTATATTTCGTTGTTGATATATTGTAGGGACGTGATCTAAACTCAAATATTAAATGCAACGTAACCTATTTATTTTATAAGCTAAAACATACACAACCGTATATTTATAGAAAGGTTGAATTTAGTGAAAAGTTGCGCTTGGTGCAGTCACACCCAAAACTGATTCATAATTTGTCAGACATAAGGGTAGGTTAATTAAAGTAAAGTTCAAACATTTATATCAAAAAGTGACATTGCCTGATATTTTAGGAATACATATTTGATTGCACAAACGCACTTACAATGTCTAATATCTAAAGAATAAGTTACATTAAATAATATATATCTGAAAATAGCCAATATTTACGACATTATAATTTAGAATGAACATTTGGTATGCAGTGAACTCTCGTAATTGATACAAATATAGCCAAAAATATTTACACATTATGAGACCTTAAGACGATTAGATTAGCTTACAAATAATGGACAATAAGATACTTGTACAATTCGAAATTTATATTATCCAAGACTGATAATAATAATTTAATTAGCTTAGATAAATTATGGGTCTCGGGCGCTCGAATAGATACCGCTTCAACTTAAAACCATATCTCCTTAAATGCGGCAACTCAATATTGTAGTGTGTATAAGACACTGTACCGATGCCGATGTCCTTTTTACTTCTTGTTGTGTTATTTTAACATAGTTTACTACGCAAACTGGCGTATTACTTCGATTATAACCAACATTGAATAAAACTTTCGACATGTATTACTCGCACAGAGCGTGACAGGTTCGGGTACGCCGATTTCGGCGTACTTTTTTGCCGCATTTGTTAAGTACGACGGCGGTATCCAGTCGTGTGCGCGAGATCATTCAATCATTTATCTAACTTAATTTCATACAATGAAATAGAAAAACTGTACTTAATGTAACATGTTAATAAACTGTTGTATCAGTGTCGCTCTAAATGATTATTATAACTGTGTTATGAATTTGTTTACAATTATTATTAAAATATAAGTTTGTATGAGAGACGTACTGGGGGTCTACTAGTCCGTCAACGAAAGTACGGGCCCGTCCGAAAGTAGCTCGAAACTTAGAATAGTTTCGAACGGAATCATAGACAATTTTCGTGAACGAGAACGATAACAACTTTGCTGTCGCGAAAACTGACATAACGTTCCGTCAAAACAAGTGTCAAATTCAATTTTTCGGACGGGCGAAAAAACATCTGGAGTAGGATGAACTGTCATATCATTTGGTCATTCATTCTTAGTTCGGACCCCGAACGAAACATATGTACGTAGGTGATCCGTAGTAGGAAACGTTCCGTAATTACGACCGTAACTACGATTTCGTGCTTAGAGAGTAGACCCCCTGTTTCGTTGACACCTTCAACGATATGCTACGAAGTGCATAACGTCGATGGCACTTAATCTTGTATCGAATCCTTATATAATTATCACCTGAGTTAAAAATAGTTCTATTATATCACTAGGCACATAATAGTATTAGTCGATACATAGTTACAGTAGACACTACAAGTTGGACAAACATAGGCTAGTTGCCGCGTCAAAATATTCATATATACAGTATTAAATAACACAATATTCACATTACATTCTGTTAAGTAACAATATCTTATTCTAGTCTCTATAAACTAGTCACAAATCCGTTGTCTGTTACAGCCTGTATTTTGTGTTAGGATCATTCAGTTTGGACAATATAGGGTTCGAACTATTTATTATAATGTGGGTGACTATAGATAACTCGCAGCAAACATTATGTATTTTACAATTAATCTATTTAAACTAGCTATCTAAACGACATCACTTCATCGTTTTGAATCCTGGTGTCATTAAAATCCCATAAGGACGTATGTACTATTTTCTTCAGAAGTATATTTTGGTCGTTAGTGTTCGTTTACGATAAAGGCACATACGACGAATGTTTCTGACGTATAATGGCACATCCGACCTTCTGCTTCTGAGCTCTAGAAATGGTTAGCCTCTCAGAATTGAGGGATACATATAATAACTTATATAAAACAATGAAATACCTTATATTTGGCGTGGTACATAAATGTTCTATTAACACACTTTTTATTAACACAATTTTTTTTTTATAATTACAAAATTAATTTATGCATTTAGATCACAATTTAAGATGACTGCTGCGTGTTATCTAACACCCTGTATATTAATGTTTTAAAACATTCTCGATTTGTACACATAATGTAAAGTGACACGGATGAATGTAATGTTTTGCCTTAAAATTGTACCGCGAAGCAAGAGCCGTGTCACTATAGACGTTGTATTATATTCGGAATCCCCGTCCATTTCGGGTCAACTATTTTCTATATCATCTCTATAATATCCTTAACATTAACCGTTGGCAGTCACACAGATTATGCTAATGTGGCGAACATTACAAGTGGTTGACCTTATATGACTTGATTTGAACATTGGCAGGGTCTTACAAGAACATTGTCTACTTCCGTAGTTAATAATATATGGATGGTGATATATCGTATCACGACCTTTATAACTTACACTGCGGCAGTATATTTAGAATTCATTGGGTATAAACTTTAATGCAAGTATATAAAGTTCAAAATGATGTGGCAACTATATTGTCATTGCTCAATTAAGGCTTCAATGTTTAAAATTGTAAATCACCATCCCAGTCAGAGAGCAATGTAAATTCATACATTTTAAACACAAATGTGTTCTTATATTGTGTAAGATCTATTGCTAAATTTAATTAATAGACGTCATAATGACGTCACACCATTCTTAAAGGCAAAATATGATTCATTAAGTGTTTTGATTATACATATTGTGTTATTGTCGGAATATAATAACACATAGTTTTTGATAATGATTTAATTTATTTCAAGTTAAGATATAAAGAAGTAATCCATTTATTATGTTGATGTTGTTGGATATGCAAAAACGCGAATGTTGTAGATGTTATATTAGAAGTTATTTATAGATTAGTATTTTATACATTGCTTAGGTACTACATTTCATACGGGATTAGAAATATAAGATAGTATTCATCTTGGTAAACCATAGACACTTACGAGCACTTAATGCTCCAAATATCTATGAATTGCGTTCGTTTCACGGGCGTAAATATTTTTTTCTGTCCAGTTTTTTTTACAATTTCACAATAACCTTCTAGAATTCAATTTCATGGCAATCTCCAAACATCTTCGTTTAATAATATATTACGTAAAATTTTAGTGTAGGATAGATCTTTATTTACATAAACAGTAGTAGAAAACCATCTCCCATCTATTTCCTACATGCATCGTCCACTTTTCGTCACATCACATACGATTTAAAGTCAAACTTACTGATAAATGAATCTCAAGCTATCGTACAAGAGTTTCTTCCAGTACAATTGAGTCTTGCATGGTGCGGATGCTTGGGGGTTCGTGCTCTATGCCTGCTGGGGGCAGCTGAGATCGCGTAAGACTTGAGATGAGACTTGAGTGCGGTAGGCAGGGGTAGACGTTCAAGCCCATACACTGAGGTACGTGCCACTATCGCTCTACAACACAGCTCTTGGAGGCTTAATACTGTGAACAAATATATAATTACTCAGTAAAATGATTAAATGAGTAGTGAATTCTACCAGTCAAGTTCACTTAGGAATAGAATACACTAACGGGTGAACAGTCATTGTATATAAACAATATCTTTATTTAATGACTATAAAATCATTAAACTGAGGTAAATGTTTTATACAATAAATATAAAATATAATTATAGCAAACGACCTATTTTGCTGTGCACAACGGTCGATAAGAACCTTGTATACTGGCATTATTAACACCTAATGTACCATAAAAGCAATACAGAAATGAAATTGAAAACAAAAATGTCATTTTATTTTCAATCACAGTCACCATGCCCATTCATGAAATAGCCTGTCACTACATAGTATAAAACAAAGTCGCTTTCTCTGTCCCTATATCCCTATGTATGCTTAAATCTTTAAACTACGCAACGGATTTTGATGCGGTTTTTTTAATAGATAGAGGGAGAGGGAGAGGGAGAGGGATTCAAGAGGAAGTTTTTACATCAGCATTGTACCCGTGCGGGTCGCTAGTATATGATAAACATAATTAACACGTTAGGGCGTTGCATTGCAGCCGTCTCACACATATGAAACAGCAGGTCATTGTTAGATTAAATAATATACAAAACAATCTTAGATAAATGGCTAACATGTTGTAATAGGCATGAGGCAAGATTTTGAAATCCTCTTGCGCAACGTGGGTAGTCATTTTCTAAGTACGAAAAACACAATATTTCGGTAATAAATTTAAATTTAACGAAGTTTAAGCCATATTTCTATTAAATTTTAAATAGCGCGCGAAAAAAGGCCTCAAGTGTCATGGCGTCGGCTATGACGTCACGCTATTGTAAAAAATGTTATTGAGTCCGCCAAACCTAACGTAGTGGTTAAATTCTCTCTGATGGTTACAATATCGTGACGTCATGCGCCGTGATTGGTGTTTCAGTCAAAATGGCCGATTGCAGTATTTTAATCTTTTATTTTATTAAAAATCACATTAATCTCAAGGTTATATATAAAAATAAATAAGTGTAATAATTTCTTTTTATATGTACTTTCCCCTAAAAACATTAAATCTTTAATTTTTTGATACTGTCGTCACGCCTATTGATGATATACCTTTCATACATTTCTATTAACAGAATAAAGTACCTATGTTTTGATTACGTTTCATTTTAGAGTTCATATTCTAATTATGCACGTATATATATAGATCGCTATCGTAAAATCGTTAAAATATTTGCATTCTGATTGCGTGAGTTAAACTTGTTTGTAAAAACGTGAAGTGTAATAACTGCAATGAAACTACTTGATAATGCTCACTGATAAGGGAATAGAAATTATATTTCCAATACTACGTACAGTTTTGATAGCTCATATTTCCTCACTCTAATGGGGTGCAGATATAAATAGAAGCTGGTATATCCAGATTAACTTTAGATATTATATGGGTCTCTACTACGTAATAACACAGTAATTGTTCCTAGTGAAATATTTTACAGCAAAGCGTGAAATTCTATCGGTTGCTTACACGGACCCGGAGATAGGACGTGTAAACAACAAAATTTTATTGGTTGCTTGAAATTTTGTTGTTGACGAAATGTATATTCGCGTCTTGTCTTTTGCTTTGGCGGAAAACGGGCCTACGACGTCCATTGCTGAATATGTGTCATCACCATAGTCAATGCGCATGGCAGATGGGAGTACTTTTGAAAGTTGTTTAAACATACCTTTATTGCTTCTCCACAATCTCTCCATGCCGTTTCTGTGTAGCGCCATCCGCGATAGTTCGCAGAAACTCTCTCTGATATTGAAGTCACATAGTGGACTGACTTCAAAGAATGCCATGTGGTTTTTGGCTGCATAGAGTTCAGCATCGCGCTCTTGAACTTGGCGTTTGAATGCGAGGTGCAGACGATTGCCGACTAGAACTTTTGGGACACCCGGTGCGTGCTGTAAGCGTAAGATTTAATTGGATTGAGAGATTAAATGAGAGATAATTATCTATACTAATATTAGGAAGTGGAAAGATTGATTGTTTGTTTGTTTGCATCTAATGGGCTAGGGAACTATTGGGCTGATAAAAAAAATCTTTTACCATAGGAAAGCAGGGTATATTATATAACCAGGGGTAATATAATCTATATTTAAAAATGAAGTTCGTTCTTAATGATTCTAATTTAATTTATATTTCAGTGTTTGATTGTTATTTTAAATTCGACATAGGTACGAAAAAACTATAAAGCTTTTAACTATAAATTAAACTACTATTAATGCGTTAGTCATGAACCTATTATCGATAATCTTATAATCATCACATTCTAACCACAGACAACAAAGTAACATAGTATTTTTACCTTTTCTACTTCCTCAAGCCACCTGTCGATGCTGTCAAAGGACCATTTGTTTGTGATGTCATAAACTAGGAGGATGCCTTGCGCTCCCCGAGAATACGACCGGATGATCGTACAGAATCGGCCCTGGCCTGAAGTGTCCCATAGTTGTAGTTTGACTCTCTTCCCGTCTAGGAGTATAGTCGTCGTCTTGTATGCTATAAAAAAATATATAAATAAAATTAGAGATTTTTCTATGGTATACATTATTAATGGTAGGTGAAAACAACACACGCAAGTAACTTTTTTTTTTAAATCTCCTACGAATATTACAACTACAACACAACTTTGAACCAATCTGATAGCACCTATGGGATTAAGTTAATTCGGTTGTTTTTTTGAATATTGCTATTGCGTAATTTATAAAACATTATTGTTTTTTCAGTTTACTAGCAGAATTTTTCGCACACTACTAGCTAGTATACTTGTTAACCTCTCGTACTAAGCTAAAATGCTTGTGTTACGAGTAGGTTTACCTCGGTAGGCAATGGGTATCGAACCGGCGACCACATGATCGCAATTCCGATGCCCTAGCCATTGGGCTACAGCGGGTTCTTTCTTAGGTACCTATTGTGTATACTTGGTACAATCAATGCGTTTATTTTCTCCATAATTTACAGGACAGTTGTTGAAACTTAAAACTTAAATAACTATTTAAAAAGGCCTAAAACTGTAATGTAACTATAAACATCAAAAGGTCTAAAGGCTTTTTTTCTTAAGGTTTCTTAGATCCGTGATTAATGATAACAGTTTAAATGATATCTATGTATTATTACTAGCATATCAAGTTGTGCCATAATCATTTATAAACATTTGATTGTAAGTTAGTTTTGGCTGGTTTGGTAAGTAATGGATAAACCAAAAATGTTACCTAAGTATTAAAAATAGGTATGTTATTATAAGAAAGCAATGGTATTCAGAATTTGTTTTATTTGAGACTGTTTTAAGAAATACCTTAAATAAAAGTAGTTTCAATATACATAGTTAAAATTATTTTTGTGTTAAATAATGACTTTTTTTTCCCCAACAATTTTATGTTCTGTCAGGTTATTCTATGGCTGCAACCACACCCAAGTACTTGTATACTAAAGGCAAACAACTATAATGGATTTTACAAGCCAAGACTATGTATGGGATAATCCATTGTTATATGTTTAAATTGAACAATGTAAATATCAGTTGGAACATATTATGGTCATCATACACCTGGACCTTATGATATAATGTATGACTTCATACAGATTAGCATAAATACAATAGCTTTATGTATGAATCAACCAACAACTGGTCAGGTGGTCAGTACATCTGCCAGTTTTTTTATACTAGCTTTCTAGTGCGGCTTCACTCACATAACTCCAGTTACAGATACCGGCACGGTTCTTGAGCGCTCGGCGCAAGAGTGGGGATCGCTTTGCGCATCGTACACTTATGACAAAATAAAACGCACACCCGTTTATTATTTATTTTTTCTAAGTTACCTATGTAATTTCTTACTGGTTGAAAGAGATTAAATAATGATGATGCCTACATACTTTTTTTTGTTAACAATTTTGACGTCGAATTTCATTTGTTCATTAATGAAATGAAAAACATTTTTACAAAAAAGATAAACATATTTTATAAAAATTGGTGTCAATTAAAGTGGCCGGAATTGTACTCGTCGTCGTGAGGTACATGCAACAGGAGTAAAGAACAAATCCTGAGTGACGGCTATGACCCGATGCGCTACGGGCCAATCACTGCACTTTACCCCGCCCCACGCCTCACATCATACCACCAAAGAGACCCAATAACTCACTTCTGCGCAGGTCAAGGTCAGCGCTCTAGAACCGTGCCGATCATTATACTATAGGAATATTATAGTAAAAAATATATAGCTTATGTCAGAGATAAAGTAGCATTCTAATAGTGAAACAATTTTTGAAATAAGACAAGTAGTCTTTCAATTGTTTCCTTTTTATAATATCTATTTATTAATTCATTGGCAAAAACTCGTACCCCTTTTAACGAAAACTGCGCGGCCGGAGTAGTTTTAAAATTTACACACTAATGAAGTTCCCAGGACAAAATACTTCTAAGATAATCATTATATTCCTATGTGAATATGAAATAATCTATTAGTAATTTAATTAATTTACATAATAGGCCTAGATGAAATTCAATTTGATCATTTTTATGTGGTCTGATGCATATTTATTATAATATTAGTGTACTTAAATCATTTGTTTACATATAAATATAATTCTTTATTGCATTTTCCTTGATGTTTTCCAAGTACTTGAAATTGGCTTGTATGTCATAGCAAAATTTCTAGCAATGCATCATAGCAATCTAAATTCATGAATAGGCAATAAAGTACTAAATTCATGAATATAGATGTTTTTCCCTAAGCTGTATCAGTCATTTTTAAATTATTGCCTTGCACAAGCTAGCTTTAACAATATTTTGTCAGAGAAAAAAAAACTGTTAAATATATCAATGGATGAAAGGCTAATTTGAGCTTACAATACCATGAACTTACCACTGCCACTACAAAACGGTGAATCTGCAGACCCATCTTCCAAGTCCTGTAGTATCTCTTGTTTGCCAACATCAGAGTCACCAACTAATAACACTTTTAACAGATAGTCATATGATTTAGGTGCTGCTGGTGGTCGACCTGAGGATACAAACATAATGCTTATCACATTATTTTATTTACAAACATGGTTTCTTCTAAGATATTGGGTATGATATATCTGGAGGACATAACTAAGTTATTAAAAGTATGTGTGGTACATAAATAACTAGCATTAATATTAATATTAAGCTAAAATAGTATTTAATAAAAATGCTGTCAGATCCCCAAAAGGAATAATCGTTACTTCCTTGCTGAATAATAATCTTAAGCATTGGGTCAGGACGAGACAGGACAGAACAGCAATATTTTTACCCCCGGTATACAATAGGTCCCATGAAGGAAGAATTAATTTAAAAAAAAAAGTCAAAATATCTTAAATTCTATATTCATATAGACATATTTTAAATCATGTTCTTATGATGCATCCCTTTCTTTTACTACATCCAGTTCTGGACGTGGCATCTCTGAGAAGAACTGGCAAGAGACTCAGAGGAGTCCTTTTTTTTAAATCAATTTTATTTTAAAATTATTAATAAAGTAGTATTGTTTCAGAGCAACTCACTCGCAAGCAGTTTTGTCATTGACATAATCAGAAATTTTATAATACACCATTTTTGTACTACAGAAACAAGCTATAAGGTCTATATACATATAAACTTGGTTCGCAAGTGTCCCTACTGGAGAAATTCAAGAGACTAATATTCTTACAGTTGCATCACAATATGTATATGGAAATTTATATTTCATAAGAATATTGATAGTTTTAAGAAAAAAAGCAACACTCATAATATTAATACTCAATCTAAGCATAATCTCGTTTTACATGCTACACGTCTCCCCAAAATTAGCAATTCTTTTATGGGGCTATGTATACGCTTCTACAACAAACTTCCTTATAATGTAAGCGATCTTTCTTCTAAAAAGAAGGCTTAAGACCTTATAGCTTGTTTCTGTAGTACAAAAATGGTGTCAATGTCCGCACAGTTTCCCCAGAGAAGAATCCCATACGACATTACGCTATGAAAATAACTAAAGTAAACCATACTAGCAGTATCCAAATCATTAGGTACTGTTATTAGCATAAGAGATCCAAATAGAGTCAAATTGATTATATATGCCAGAAGTAAGGCAGAGACAGATTGCCTTGCTAGTTGATTGGTATTATATGTAAGCAGAGGTTAGTGTCATAGATTTAAAATCAGGATTGGGTAAAGTAGAAAGGAGGCAATAAGGTTGCCTTATACAACATTTGCATAGGAATATTTGAAATCTCGTAAAATATAGGTGTAATATTTTTATATCTTCTACTACTGGGAAAAAGTCAAGGATAAATGAATATAAGTACCTATAAGTATAATATAGAAAATATATGATTCAAGTGTTATCTATATTATTAAGAATAATATTATCTTGGAGTAAATCCAATGATTTACTCCAAGATAATATTATAGAGGGGTAAAATTGCTTTAAAAAAATGATTCAACTAATCCTAACTTTTAGTTACTCTTTTTTTATTGAATACTAGCTTTTACCTGCAGCTTCACTCATTGAGTCATTTTTTTTTATAAAAAGTATCCTATGTTATTTCTTATATCTCCAAGAATATGTGTACAAAGTTTCATGATAATCGGTTAAGTAGTTCTTGTACATAAGCATAACAAACAAACTTACATTCACATAATTATTAATATTAGTAGGGAAGTAGGGATAAAAAGTAAATATTATAAATTTAACAAATTTTTGAACATGTTGCACATCATTCAAGAAAAACTTGAAATAAATGGTACTAGCCCCATCACAGACTTACCCCGAGACACGATCACGCAATCAAGCTAAACAAATTCTAACAAAGATTCAACTGAATGTTTATAAACTTTCGCGATTTGTACACATAATTTATAGTAGACGCGGGATTCAACTTAACTATCTTATCAACTGAATTTGAAAGGAATTTCTGTTCACTACAGTTTTCGCAATAATTTTAAGATCTGATTTATTATAAATAAATGATGTCTCTACATTTAGTTAACTATGTTTGATGAGGAGTGGCATAACAATATCATAGTAGAAGACATGGCGAATTTGTGATAGTCACTGGAGTTCCAATTTTTACCTGTTCTTTGGTGATGTGAGCGAGGCAATGTCGTGCTTCCATTTTGTGTGACTTGACTAGTCCCCTGTTGTGGTGTGGTGACTAGTCCAGACGACGGATACATAGTCATTTTGGGCACAAAATCACTCGCCTGATCCCCAGGTGGTATAGACCACACACGAACTTATGCATAATACTGCCGAATTTAGTCCCTTTTGTTATCCATCTAAGACACTTTCTTAAAATAACACCAGTTAAGAAATCACAAGCTAAAATCTGTTTATCAAAACAAGATTATTCCACTTTTTCTTCAATCCGCCAACCAAAATAACATACGTTCCAGGAGGCAAGGTCGTCACAAATTACCGCTTATAAGCGAAGTTAATGAATTCATCCGTTGTGTGTTCATTCTAAATAAGGCTATAAAAATAATGTTACTGTTTAATTGTGTTCTCAATTACGTTTTAATTGCAATATCGACACAAAAACAACCCAATTTTCACGAAAATAAGAATGAATGACATATAGTGAACACTGAATGAATGAAATTAGGATGAATACTGAATAGTTTTTTCTTCTACAGCAAAGTGTGTACGTGTTTTAGCCTTTTCAGCTGGATTTGAATATTTTGATAATTAACCAACTTCAAAATAAGAGGTTATCAATTCAATCCGTATGTGTGTAATGTTGTTAATTTGTACTTTGTAAAATACATAGTGTATGTCGTAATAATTGCAAATTGGACTTTTTTATTAGTTTTATAAAAAATCCTTCGTAATTTAGACGACTAAGAATTTTTTTTTTATGACGCTGGCAGTGAATCGGACATGATTTAATGTGTGGCTGGGTTTGGCTCTAATATATTAATAACAATTCAAATGTAACGGTATATTTTGCTACAGGAGGCTGCAATCTTTTTATTAGAAGAACTAATTATATACGGTTAAAATTAAAAACCATAGTTATGACGATAATATAATGTCATGTTTAATAAACAAAGAGATTCTTACTTACTATATTAAACTAGTTTCGAAGGCACTGAATCATCGTTTAACAATGGGTTTAGTAGGTAGGAAGTAAAAAAGTGCTTTAACAAGTGTCGTAATAGGAACATAAAGAGAACTAATTCATAAAAATCAATGACATTTAGTGTTTAAAGCTT
The DNA here is from genome assembly GCA_947037095.2 of Nycteola revayana. Lineage (NCBI taxonomy): Eukaryota > Metazoa > Arthropoda > Insecta > Lepidoptera > Nolidae > Nycteola > Nycteola revayana. Next base: position 7,966,030 of record OX344839.1, read on the forward strand.
TAGACAACAATTTAACAAATCATAAAAAACACTACATTACAATATGGGCTAAATAAATTAAACCCGTGTGTTGCATTCATCATAAAGTAAAATATTAAATGCGAATACATTAATGTATTTAACAATAACAAAATTAGTATTTTTCGTAGCCAGGCAGCGGGAATATTCTACTGAAGGATTCAATCTCCTCTTTCAAGTTGTGGATTTTGGATTTGAATTCGGCGCTTTCATCAATAGTTCTGTTGAAGTCCACGAGTTTGAGTCCAGAGACTTTGACGATTTCTTGAGCGATCTTGAGGGCCTTGTCGATGTAATCTACTACTTTGTCTAAGTCGGTCTCTTTCAGACCTCTTGTGGTAAGGGCAGGTGTACCTGGAAATAAAAAAAATAATATGAAAAGGGTGACAAAGAAATGCTGAATTACAGTTTAAGTTCATAGTGGGGCAATTAATATTATAGTGTAATAGACAAAATATGCTATACAACGTTGGAGCAAATAAAATTGCAATAGATATATGTTTTCCATCTATCAACCGGTCTCAGTCCGCAGCTGGATAAAAGCATGCCACGCATATTTACAACCCCTCATGGATAACGAATATTCAATCACGCGTATTTTCTTATTCGGCTCTATAGCTACCATTTAAGGGCCATTTGCAAACGAAATTTGGAAACAGCAACAACTGTATAACTGGTAAATGCTGTACGTTTGAAAGATGTTCACAACCTGAAATTGTTGAATTGTAATACAAAATACTCCTGACAACCTCCATAGTGGTATAAGTCTCGTTAAGCCGTTGGCCTCGATTGTTATAATATAACATCATCTATAACAATCGTATGCGAGGGATCGTGCACCAGTCAAAAAAATAATGTCGGTCTGTTACAAAATGATACTGCTATCACCAATTCGCATACAAAGCGTGGTGATTATGGAAAACACTCTTCCCCGGGACCATGTTCAGCAGTGGACATTATACTGGCTGATTATGATGATCATAAATAAAAAAAATACTCACCTAATCTAATTCCACTGGGGTTAAGCGCACTCTTGTCTCCTGGTACGGTGTTCTTGTTGCACGCAATACTGCATAGCTCTAGTATGCGTTCACCTGGAGCTCCGGTCAGACCCGCACTCCTCAAATCCACTAAGATGAGATGTACATCGGTACCACCAGTAGCGATTTCATAGCCACGGGATTTCAAACCTTCGCACAGGCGTTGAGCGTTCTTTATCACCTGTGGTTAAAATAAAATTTGTGATTAAAACAATTATTCAGCCATTTTCGATAAGGTAAAAAATTAAAAAGCAGTCTATAATAATTGCAGAATTACAGCTTAAAATGGGTTCACAAATTCAGTGATTATAAAGAAATACATATTTATTACATAAGAAGCTTAAATTTTCTGTAGTTGGAAGTCCCCAGCATAAATGTTAAATTTAGACGCCAATAATATAATTCAAACACTTTTAGACAATATTTAATTAGCGTTGTTTTCATTTATGGTGTTATGTCTTCGACGCTTATTTACAAATTAATTAAATCTATATTTTTATAAATTCTGAAATATGAATTTTGATACTATGTACGCAATAGTCGCTACGTCTTTAAACGTAATTATAAGGAAAATTGCTCTATAAAATCTTTGTATATTATTATGCTTGTGAAAATATTTACATAATCTGGATCACACATGTTACAGTTCGGAGACCATAAAGTATCTTTAACAGTGGCTACAGGATATTATCAGTACAGCAGTTCCTAGTACCCTTACTTATTGGTATCGGTAGGGAGTGTTAGAGGGTAGTCTTTCTTCGTATGGTATAAATAGCATACCCGAAAATATATAAAGGCTGTTCAGGCCTTCAGTATTACAAGAATTGTGCGATTTATGTTTACAAATATTACAAAAATAATCTACCTGTTTCTGATAGTCAACGAACTCAGGGGTGGTAGCTTGCTTCATAGCGGTCGCAATAGCCGCGATCGCATGATTGTGCGGTCCACCCTGCAATCCAGGGAATACTGCCTGGTTGATTTTATTCTCCAAGTCATACATCACTTTGGTGCCATTGGCTTTGACGGAACGAATTCCTTTGCGGTAGAAGATCACGCCAGCGCGAGGACCGCGGAGAGTCTTGTGAGTAGTTGTGGTTACAATATCACAGTATTCGAACGGGCTGGGGATTACACCTGAAAGTTAAAATTGATGTAGTTAGAAATACGTTCTATTGGTATTAGAAAACAAACCTAATAGGAACAAAAATATCTTGCTTCATGATGGCGAAATATTTTTTTGCTATTCAATATTTTTGATAATTTTACAAGATACTTTAATATTTAAATACTGACATCGGCAAAATCACTTCTGACTGAGTGTTAAGATATAGGAAGAAAAATAAAAACAAACTTAATTTATATTATGGGCAATGCAATTTTATATTAAATTAAATTTGCAAACAAACCAAACTAAGGTTTCAGGTTGTATACTGTAAGTTGAATCCTACCTATCTATTGAAGGCGAGTAGCTACTTAAGCATACAAACGCTGTGCGTTATGTGCCTTTATTTACGCACTCATATTTTATAGCCTACATAACCTATATCTCTAGATTATATACTTTCTCAGTGACCAAATTTATACAAATTGTGTACTTTCATCATCATCAGCCCGTATAACGAACACTGCTGAACAGGGGCCTCCTCCCGAGGGAGGGTTTTTTGCCATAGTCACTACGCTTGGCAGGCGGATTGGTGACCGCAGTGTTATGTTGTAATACACAGGTGAAACGCTGCTGCCCGTTCCGTGGTTCGTATGTGTATTTATTTTATATAGTCTCTGGTATTAGTATACATTTTTTATTTAATTTAAAAAAAAATCTCCGTAAATTGTTTTATTACCTGCTGCAACCAGTCCAGAGATGTGGGCCATATCCGCCATCAAGTAAGCTCCATTCTCATCGGCGATCTGACGGAAGCGCTTGTAGTCGAGGCAACGGGAATAGCAACTGATTCCAGCGATGATGAGACGAGGCTTGAATAGCCGCGCGGTTTCAGCCAGCTTATCGTAGTCGATCAGACCAGTTTTAGGATCAACCTATGAAAGGAAAAATCACAATTTATATGCAGCTGTTTGTGTTTATACTAATTTATTTAACATAATGATCGTCGATGTTTTAATCATAATTCCGTGTGGTGTTGACCACCAATCCGCCTGCCAAGCGTGGTGATTATGGCAATATCCCTCAACGACACTGGCAGGTCTACTAACAGGAGGTCCATGTTCAGCAGTGGACATAAACGGGCTGGTGAAATGAATTTATTGAAAGGGTAACAATACAACATCATCTAGATCAAGTTTGGCCAACTTAATAAGACTTAAGATCACGTAGAAGTAAAGCAGTCTTACTATATGCAATTAGACCATACGGCATGCGTAACGTTGGTTAAATCATGTATCGTATAAGTCAATCGAATCTTTTTTTAAGGCAAACACAATGGTTTTGCATCTGTGGCACATATTAATAGACTAATATGGACTAAAGTGGATGGGGTTCTGTATCCGAAGGGTCACAACGGGACCCTAGTACTAAGACTTCGCTGTCTGTCTGTCACCACCAGGCTGTATCTCAAGAACCTCGATAGCTAGACAGGTGAAATTTTCACAGATGATGTATTTCTATTGCCGCTATAACAACAAATACTAAAAATAAAATAAATCTCAGGCTCTCATACAACAATTTTTTTTTTCAATAACGTCAACTGGTAGTCACATGCCCGGTTTTTTGTATATGTTGTTGAAAACTGACAATGTTCCATTCAGGAGTAACTTAAAACTTTTAAACTCGAGGCCTAAAGGTTGGAATGCTGTTCGTCTTTTGCCAAGAACGACGCTTTCGGTCCGAAAAAAAAAACATCTCGGCATATCCAAGCGGAGTTGGCCAGACGAATTTGACTCCTATGATAGAAACTAGTCCCGGGTGGCTTAATGCAGTGATCTATAGAAGGAGAATAGACAGGCCTTTAACCTTTTTTTTTTTTGCTGTCCGCGGCGAAATTCCTTATCGTTTTCCCGCTTTGCGCGCTGGCGGCGGGATATGTGGGACTCGCCCTCTCCATAGCGTGGTATGCCAAACTCATACCACTAGGAGAGGACCCTACACCACTAAAACCTCCCGTACACTCCTTCGATCCGCCGTTGGCGGGGGTCGGGTACGCATGAGCAATCCGGCCCTCCGACGGCACCCGCGGCCAATATGGTACCGCGGGATCTCCGGGGCCACACTTACAGTGGCCCATTTGCCCAATTATAGGGACGCCCGGAGTGTAGAGGCGTCCCTACTCCTCATGGGTCAGCCTCGAAGGGAGCGGGGCCCATGTCCCCCACTCCCCGAGGCCGAGCCTAGGTCGGTAGGCGGCGGGAGGCCTTTGCCCTGCAGTGGGAAAGTTTAGGCTAATGATGACGATAATCTTAAAATAAGACCGAAAATGTACGTGTGTTATTTATTATATTATATTACTAGCGGCCCGCCCCGGCTTCGCACGGGTGGACTTTTATACCCTACCCCTGCCCTACGCTACCCCTACCCTACCCCTACCCCTACCCTTACCCTACCCTACACCTACCCTACCCTACCCCTACCCTACCCTACCCTACCCCTACCCTACCCCTACCCTACCCCTACCTTACCCTACCCCTATCCTACACCTACCCCTACCCTACCCTACCCAGTTCTTAGCTACCTCCCTACCAATTTTCAGCTAAATCGGTTCAGCCGTTCTTGAGTTATAAATAGAGTAACTAACACGACTTTCTTTTGTTTTTAAGGTGTATTCTGCTATTCGGGACGGAAACAAATCCAACAAATCAAAAACCATGGCAATCGGTCAAGCCGTTCTCGAGTTATAAGTGTTGTAACAAACACGACTTTCTTTTATATATATAGATTACATAATATATAGGTACCTACTCAAATGTGATATACGGTATTATGCCATGATCTCATTACAATATCGTTATCGATCTCGTTACTTCAGGGTCAAGATAACAGATCGTTTCTCTGTAAAAACAAGGTCAGTTAATCACCTCTCAATAGTTGGCAGCGGCGTAACTATAGGGTGGTCAAATGCCACGGGCCCTAGAAAAGAAGCCCCACGGACGACAAATTTTAAAAATAAATATCTTGTTTGATTAAATTGTTATTTCATTGATTGATTTTCATTCATTGTAAACATATACATAATACCTATGGTCTAGAAAATCTATCAAACTATAAATTTATTAAAAAAAAAAATTGACCTAGCTGTTCGTGCCCGGTGTTGCACAAATAACAGGCATGATCCGTGGAGTTTTCTAAAAGCAGATTAGTAGTTAAACGCAGGTATAACCGACGGACGCCGATAGTATACATATGTAACCATAGGTGAAATTTAATTTCCTTTTTTATGCTATCATTTTACTGAGGTACACATTCGAATGAATTTGCAATCCCGGGCCTCAGAAGGTATGTTTACGCCACTGTAGTTGGGTCAAACAATAATAGAAATTGTTTTTAATTTTACGTCAGACGGGTTTGACTTGAGCAAAACAAGCCTGCTTATCTATAAGTCGTTTTATGAACAAATAATATTGTTATTATTTGCTCATTATACGAGTATTGTAAGTATTTGTAATAATAAAAGGCATTACAGTAGTATCATAATTGCATTATAGCTCAATGACAAATATTTTTATATTGCATTTAGCAACAAGAATAAAATACCTAATAGTTATTTAAGATGAAACATTCGCACTTCAAGTATTAAACAGATAATTTGACCCAATTTGTTGAATTGTGTTGAAATGTTATATTGTACGAACTATATTGGTATTCCTTGGATAACTACCACAATTAACAGGAATTAAAACATTGGCCCCTTATTACCGTTTATCTTTAGGAAATAAATATTCCATTAATTTAACAGATGAGAAAAACCAGGATTAATCAAGTTATACGATAAATACTCTAAGTGTGAATGTTTTACCTTAATAGGTCTTTATTAAAGTAAGAATTAACTATGAAAGGTTCAGACTAGCATAAAGAATTCTGTTGCCACAAGGAACTTTATGAAAACACAACAGCATAGGCAGAGCACAGACACAGATGTAAAGGCCAGATTCCTGGCATATAGCTAGAGGACACCCTTTAGCTATATGCCAGAAATCTGGCCCATAACAACCCTCATAAAAACGTCCTAAGCAACAGAGTAGTTCAACTTCAAGTAGAGCATGGAACAGAATACCAGATAATATAATGTCAGATCAGAAACTGAACCAATTTAAAAGCATACTAGACAAGTATCTCAGCATCAATGAAAAATAATAGTAGTAGTGAAAACCAGCGGGATACAGACATCTACCAGTTGACTAAACTACTTGGCTGATAATATATATCCCAACTTGAAATAATGAGCCATTATGCACATAAATCTTTCTTCATGATGGAATCTAATACAACTATACTATAACATCAGTACAATCAAGATTGTAAGTTGCATATCTATTTGAATGCTATACATAAAATGAATGACTGAATAACTGAAACCAGGTGAACAACCACATACCTTGTATGGCATGCTTTCAAAGAATATAGAGGTGGCAGATATTTTCTTTGTGGGAGTGAAGAAACCATGGGTAAGATGACCACCATCAGGTAAGTCTAATCCCATAATCCTTCCATGAGGTTCCACAATACCAGTGTACACAGCAAAGTTGGCTGGAGAACCTGTAAGAAAAATGTGAAGAAAAATAGAAAAAATAAATAAATACCATAGTCATTAAAATTTATGAAATGGCATTTAACTTTTATGAATGAATAAAATACATATACACAAATAAAAGTAGCTAATTTAAATTAAAACTCACTTATAAAACTCTAACTATTATCAAACTATTTGGCAAGGTGGCACAATGCTGACAGTTATGCTCTATTTAATGGTAATGCTTATCTGCTGTGTAAATAACAAAATGTATTACATAATTTTTTTTAGATATATGAGTTCATTTTGACTCTGCTGGACACATTTACCATAATATGGTAAAACTAAAATTCACTTGAGTAACATCTTATAAATGAATTACCTAATATAATAAAATGAAATAATATTTAATAGAAGCAGTTTATTTCTTAACAATAAATTTTTATTGAATTCTATAGTAGCAACTATTTCTGAAACCATAAATATTGTAACATTTTAAACATAATTTGATTATGTAGTGCCAATTGGGATCAGAACATATAAAATAATAATTTATAACTTGATAAGAAAAATTCCATTGTAAGGCAATGGAAAGTTCTATTATTAACCTTTTGATAGTTTTGATTTATATTAATTGGCATGGCCCTGTGCTCTACTCATCAATTGAATAATATATACCTACCTATATAGAATTAAGTACTGTGGTATTATCTTCTAACTAGCCACTTGTGAAGCTGCTATTCCCATGATTACATAAAAATATTTGTTTCATAAAATATGCAATTACTGATAATTTTTGGAACTAGCTTTTCATAGTATATATTAAATTTAATATACTTTTAATATTTAATATTCATGAAGGTCAACTAAGTTATTAATATAAATTAAATAAATAAGAAATCTTAAGACTTTGTAAATATGCATAAAATTTTACTTGTTTATCTTATACAAAACTTATTAATTAAAAATATATTTGATTTAAAATAAAAGCTTTACCTATATGACAAGTAGTGATTTAATGTATAATATATGGTATGTTTTACAAAATTACCTGAGTATGGTTGCACATTGACTCCCCAGTCTTCAGACTTTACTCTGTAAGCTTCAAGTGATCTTTGTTGAGCCAATATTTCAATTTCATCAATAAATTCATTACCACCATAATATCTGAAAAAAAGGTACTTATTAAAAATCAGCTAGGTTTCATGATTATCTATGGTTTTGAGCAAAAGGTACATATTATTTTGAATTATAAAATTTTTTGATTGGCTATAGTTAAAAAAAAAGTGTTTATTTTATATAATATGTTGAGCTGGTAAAATATATTTTGAAATTACAATGTTTTTTATTAATATTGAAAGATTAAATAAAAAGTTAGTGGCAGGTCCATACTGTTTTTATTTGATTTAAGGTTTTCGAGGTAATACACTAAAAGCACACAATACTTTATTTAATTAACACCTAAAGCATTACCTGTCAATCAAATAAAGTGTTAAATAATCAAAAATATCTAAATCCTAAGTCAAAAGAGGAAGATTGCACATTATTTACCATGGAAGAACTCAAGATGGTTTGAGTACTTCTAGATTTACCTAAGTTGTAAACATTTTTTATTATCTGCTTAGGTGCAAAATTAAATGAGAAAGAAAAACATGTATCTTAGGTGAATTTGTCGATAAATAAATACATACCTCTGGTTGGGCATACCCTCAGAGTATTTGTTGTGCAGACAAGCGCTCAAGCATTGTAGTACAGGAATTGATGTGAAGTTTTCAGAAGCAATCATCTCAAGTCCAGATCTCTGCCGTTCCTTTTCATTCTTGATCATGGCATAAAGCTCAGGATCAGTGTCCCACAGGTTTCCATTTAGAATTGAATTCATGGTTGGACTGTTATGTATTTCTCTAGTTAAAAAAGTAGTCTGAAATATATTCACAACATATTAATACTTTTAAAAATAAATGGTAACATAGGTACATATAATTTTAAGTTAAAAGTTTTTAAGTCAACCTTTTTAAAATAAAATATATTATTAATTTAATAAATTATGCTGCGAAAATATATTATTGCCTTACAAAATAGAAATCTAAACTGAACATATTATTCATTGAAAGGTTATTTTAAATAAGTATCAGTGACCTCAAGCTGATAACTAGATAATGCAATCGAAAACACATGTTGAATATGTTTTTTATTGTTACATTTATTTAGTTAGTTACCTATTACAGAGTATAGAGTTTTTTTAGTTTCTTAATGGTCGGCTCTTTATTTGTAATTGATTGATAGTCAATTATTACCAAATTCTTGCATAATATATTAGGTACTTACGGAATGTAATGGTTTTAAATCGAACAGTAAATTTAAGTGGAATGGACAAAAATTAACTAAATATATAGCAAACTTAACCTAACACCGCTCGCTCACCACAAACTTTACAAAAGCATGGCCGAGTCTGAGAAAGTAAGCGAATTAAACGAATCAACGGACCATAACAAATTAATTGAACATGCTACGTACCTCAGAGTAGATTTTCCCATAAACCACTTGCACAGGATTCACAAACGAATATGATGAAAATATTCCAAGTTTTCGAGGTACACCGGCTAAACAACTTTTCACTAGTATGTTGGACATAATAAAATGTTAGTATACCAGTTTTACTCTCAATTAAATGGCGAAATAGGTTTATATTTGTGCAAAGTTACGTTAATTTTTATCACTATTGATAACCCATTGTGAACTCTAGTAACTTATAAATTGACATTTAAAGTGACAATGAGCGATAACGTTCAAAAACTCCGTAAGATGGCATAAGTTTACACTTTAGGCTTGTATTGTATTGTAGTTGACTATTGTATGACTGGAAATGGAATACGGTGTTTGATAATAAAATGCTGTTTATTTAAGATTGGTTGCTTTCAAAACATTATTGATTATGTAGGTACGTAGCTAATGTATTTATCCAGAAGATAACGGTGGTGACGATAACTTATTATGAAATTTCTAACTTAATTATTAAATAGGTATTGGCTACCCACTCAAGTACTGTTAGTACAAATAGGTAATAGATGAATACTTAGGTGTGTTAACCATAAATATCTTGTACTTCACATATTAGTTGTCAGACCGTTCATACTTAACTGCTTCATGGTCATGGTAAGTATACCTGCTTATAAACCTAAACACCTACCTACCAAATCGAAATAGGATTTGGTAGGTAGGTACCTTAAGTTAGTGGTGTTAGTGCCGAGGTATGTATTTTTTGCATATAATAAATAATTATTAGCACAAATCCACTGGTCTAGGACACAATTTGTGCTAGGCTTTAATTGTACCTAGACGAATGGTTAGTGGTGTTCCTCCACAGAAAATGAAGATCTTCTTTGCCGAGCAAGGTGGTATGCCGGCGGCCGACGCCAATTGATTTCGCTCGTAGATGTCTCGGGCGCCCGGCAGGGCGCCGAGGAGTCGGTATCGGGGCGTGTTGCCCCCTGACCGAGGTGTCGAACGCTGCCTGTAACTACAGGCAGGTAGTTGGGGTGGGTTCTACCCGTGGTCTAGTCCCAAGGGACTGGGCCAATTGTTGATATTCAGAACTTGTTTATGTTCTTGGCTTGAGAATCTGTATTGCGCGATACAGGTTAGTTGGGATTCTAGGTGCTAGATGGCGCTGCTAGTTATGTTGTTGTTTTTGTGCGGCTACTGCAGATGTCACTACAGATGTACTTTGCCAGGGGTTAATTTTACTAGGTGAACAAATTAGACTAAAGATTCCACTTTGTACACCTGGATGATATCAATTAGGTGAACAAGGTGGAATGAACCTTTGCGTGGTCCCCCATTGGCGGATATTTCGTTTTTTTCTGTTGGACAGATCTAGTTATAGTTTTTGAGATTTTGCTATTTCACCGGGTCCGAGCCCATTCGTCCCCTAAGATTTGCACCCTGTGCCCACTCGTCCCCTGGAACTTTTGAGGGGCCCATTCGTTCCCTAAGATTCGCACCCTGTGCCCACTTGTCCCCTGGAACGAAAAAATTTTTTTTTTTTATCGAATTCATAAAAATTGACAAAGATACAAAGCAACAACAAACTTTAAAAATGTTCAGGAGAGGGGGGCTTGTGTCGTCACTACTAGGTAAAATTGTACCTAGAAGTGACGTCACGTGATATTTCAATGAGCTATATCTTTGTCATTTTTTGTTTGAGGAACAAAAAAAAAATACGTGTCCAATATTTTTTGGTAACTGACGGACTAAATATAATTTATTAGTTTTTATGCCTATGATCTTTCGACAGGGTGAAAGGATTTTGATGATTCTTTTTTTATTGAAAAACTATCCCGTATTATATATCACGGCAATATCCTTGAACGACCCTGGCTTGCCAAGGGCTGTTAAAGTGTGCATGTCCAGCAGTGGACGTTAATGTGTTGATAAAGTAAGTAAAGTCAAAGACATTTAGAGATTACTAGCTAATGCCCGCGACTTTGTCCACGTGGTGTTTGTTATTCCTTCGGTTTTTAACTATCGCACGGGAACCCATTAATTGTGATTAAAAGTATTTACCTCCACCACTCGACAGGAAATCTTTGAGTATATTATCATGACGGATTATCATTCATCATAGCTCTTTTTTCAATGATCTGTTATGATTTATTAAATTAATTCCGTTAATAAACTGTTCACAAGTGTACTATGTTAACCGTTTCTTATGTAAAATATAGCTAATTTTATCTCAGGGGACCAATAGGCACCTGAATAGGTGCCGAATCTTTAAATTATATTGTATATATATTAAAGGGGACGAATACTATGGGTACCTTAAAAATAATATTTTTTATTAAAATATTAATTGGTTACCAGGAGACCAATGGGCACCAATATAGGGGCCGAATCTACAACTTTTATTCTGGGGGACGAATTTTAGGGGACGAATGGGCTCTGACCCATTTCACCCGGAATAAAGGCGAGTAGCCCAACTAACATTTTGGTTATAAAAATAAGTGCTACATGCGCCGCTTAAGAGAATTTTTAGAACCCAAGGTTCTGTAAAGGCACTAACAATTAGGTGATACAGCGTTCTGTATCTCTCTTATAACCCTGATTTGGGCCTGTTCATGTTAGAGCTTGAAGCGACTTAATGGTTATACAGTAGTGATAAATGAGTGATTATTAAGAGTTAGAACAGTGCTATTGTAGCAGTGATTACGACTTCAAGTGTTTAATAAGCTATACACAGGGTATAACTGCAAGCTAAAGTAGTAAGCAAGTTATAGAAACAACTTTAATGACTTTTTTGGTTATACATGGTTACTTCTTTTAACCAATATATAACTTAAGAATATACCGGACTTATTTAGTAGCAATAAATATCACCGAAAGCGCTAAATATTTAAACTGTTTACGTACAGATTTACGTTCTTGTTAAAGCCAATAGTGATAATATTTTAAGTACGCATTCATTTCATGGTGGTGTTGTATTTTAATAAAATAATTAAGGTAAGTCAAGTGTTTAAGATAACTGGGTGTTATAGGTATTAAATCTCATGCGGAGGTAAGTTTAAGGTAACAATATATACTAGTTTTCATCTCATTTTTGAAGCGCCTTAAAATATAACTACTTTTGATGATAAAATGATGTGAAAAATACTGCCAGAATTTTTTTTTTCTTTATTTGTCTTATTTATCAATTCCTGGTTGCTCCTTAAGACATTTTAATTAAAAATTATGAACAATGTAAGTAAATAATTGGACTAGGAACATTTCAATTAGTTTTATCTTTTACATTTTTTTATAGATTATCTTTATTAAATGGCGTCTTAGTTCTGATTACTTAAGGATCCTGATAACTCTGTTATTCCTCCCGTAATCATTAAATACTGAAACTAAACACTTCCATGGCACTTGAAGTTCTAAAACATGTTTATAAAAGTGATAAAACATAGAGTTTATAGGTTTAACTTGTTGAATAGTTCTACGCGGAGCTGTAAGCTGATAATTTTTAGGGTTCTGTTATCGTTTGAAGAAAACCCTTTATATATCACACGCCTGACTGACTGACTATAATTTTGTAATAATAATATTAGCTATCAACATATTTTCTAAATACAAAAAAGTTGAAAAAAAAAATGGCACGTACAAAGAATTCTTTATAATGTTGAAATAATAGTACGTATTGTTACCTATTTATATGAAAAACGTTCTTATACTTTGCACTAATACCTACTAATTTTCCTTTTATTTATTAAGTTAATTAATTTCACGAACTTAGAGTGAGTATTTTTTCATTATTAACAAAACGATCCCTGTTATTTCAGTAAATAAGTCGCATAAAAAAGGCAATGTTGTAAGTAGTTGATACTTACTTGACAATTACCGAAAATAACCCTGAAGAAAAATATTAAGTAGCGGAGAAAGAAAGAGACATTGACGAAGAGAATAAAGCTTACTCAAACAATTCTTCCAATGATGAAGAAAGCGACATGAATGAAAAATATTTAAAAATAGATAAAAACATCAAATACGATCATAAAGGTAATGAATATTGTGTCATAGAATCAAACAATTCTTTTGAGCCTAATGTGAAACATATCTTAAATAAAACACGATTCCTTGAAATAACAATCTTTTATTTTCAAACTGTGTGTGTAAAAGAGGTAAGAAGTACAGAAATCTACTTTTTTAATAAAAACTATTTTTACTTTTTACTTCTTTAGGATATAATATAATTTCACATTGAAACCCTTAACACGAACCTCCTTGCTCCAAAATCTTCAAGGAATTAAGTTAGGTTTTTGGTTTACCTTTCCCATAATAAATGCCAATAATGAAAGGATCACTAGTGTCACCTTGATAAATGTTAGCCAATATAGGCCAGAATTCATATTAAGAGCTATTAAATATAGGTAAGCCATCAAGATTTATATTCAGAAGAATGTTGTTTGGCAGTGGTACAAAATTGTTTGAGTATTAGCATCATGGCATAATAATCCCATGAAGCCAATATTCACCACCTTCGATTGTTTTAAGACAAATTGCTGTTGGCGTTTGTAAAATCGTTCGAGGATCGGACGGTAAAATATCCGTGAATCTCTTATTTAAAATTAAAAGCAAATCTTTTAAATAGGCTTGCCTTATATTTTTTTGAAGAGCCCATGTTCATAAATCATTTTTAAAATTTATATTTTTTATATATCGCACACCTAGATGAAGACTCCGCTAACTCAAAAATTACGAGTTTTGAGTTAGTAGCTTTGATATATTTCTTATATACTCTAAAAACTGTTTTTCATCATTTCTGAAAAATGAGGTTTTTTTGAGTTGCCGGAGTGTTCATCTAGGGGTGCGATATGTACTTTCTTGTTCGTCATCCGAGTTGTTTGAACTACTGAGGAATAGATGGTCACAGATTATAGGATATTCTACATCGGAGATAATTTGAATAGTAGTATATAAGTTAGTTGTGTTTTTAATTAGTTACTTTTAGTTTGTATTTTATTCATGTCTGTTAATTATAATAAAGGTTTAATATATTAAAAAAAAAAAAAAAAAAGATGATAATTTGCTGTTGTACGGAACCCTGTTGTATTTTAGTTGATTGCTCTTGATATGAATAGTTATCGAGTTCACTGGATTTGTATTTTATACTTCTATTGATATCAGAAATAAGCCTGGGATAACATAAAAGTCTTTTTCTGGATTCTGATTTAGGAAACACTGTTTCTCCATTATATGCAACGCTTCTCTAGTCACAGTGTCATAATTTTTTTCCACATCTGATATAGGCTCGTCGCATTGGACTTGCGATAATCTAATTATATTTTCATTTTCTCTCAAAGCCTTTCTTTTGAAAGAATGTGAAACGGGTGAAGACCCGTGAAACAATTAAATATTTCAAAATAAACGCCGCATTGCAAACGTAGCTAACTATAGTTTTTGAGGTTAGGTTAGGTTAAGTGAATTAAATCCTATTTCTCAACTTAAAGTGATAATGAAGAGTTATAAAATTTGCACATAGTGTTTGCTGCTATATAAAAGTTTTTATAAAAACCTCAATATTACTTATGGTTGACCTATAAACTGCATTATGTAGCCTGCAATGATTTAAAGGTGGATTCTAACTCTTGCAGAAATTAGCTCTATAGGACTTATAATGAACACTTCTTAGATCCTTATAGCTTTTTTACTAACTCTTAAGGCTCGACTAAACTTGTTAGGTGGTACAAAGTATTTGTCTAACTCTTTTTAAGAATACTAGTCGATAGTAAGTGTTAGTACACACCTGAGCATCACTCACAGCGCTTAATAATTCTTGAAGCTATTATGGTAAGCCTTAAGGTGTTACAAGACCTTTTACTACCTCAGTAGTAGAATATCAGCCGTTAGTAAGTGTTAATAGACACCTTACAATTGCTTTTATAGATTTGTACATCTTAAAGCTATAAGAATAAGTTATACAATGGTTTCGATAAACTCCATACTACCGTCTTGATTTATATTTTTTTAATTTATTACTGTTATTCCTCTGGAGATTTTAATTATTTATAACTAACCCTACTGTAGAGTCGAATGTTACTATCGGAGTCCTTATATACCATATATAATACTAAGAGCTCTAAAAAAGGCTGCCGTAAGCTCTAAAATGTTTGTTGGGAGGGCTCCAGTTTTATTAAATATGGGTTAACCTTGAGTTTACGAGGGTATCCGAAGGGTAAGCAAATTTAGGGTCGGGAGGTCTGGTGCGGCTGGTCGTTTAGAGCGGTTTCTCCGTAATGGTGTCAGTTACTTGCAGTATCTATGCTGTTAGAGATACTGCAAGAAACTCAAGGCACGTAATGTAATAAAGATTTATGGAGGAACCTATAACTTATTAATAAAATAACTTCATGGATTTTTATGAAGAAGTAAGCCTTGAGGAATATAGAACAGCTCTATATACTAAATTCATAAATAACTAAAGAGTGGGGACGCATTGGTATTTCTTATCATCGAGTTTCTACAGCTGATCCTCTCTACATAACGTTGGTAAGTAGGTAACTACCTACATATTACTTACCTATAATTTGACTATAAGTTTAAACCCGCTTTAAATAGGCACTAACATTACAAAAGAACCCAAGAGTGCTCGCGACGTCTGGTCAGCCTCCCCCTTCCCCACCCAAAAAAAACATACATAATTAACGAGTATCAATTGGTTGGTGGTAATAGCCAATTACCACTGTATTTCAAATCTAAGATTTTAAGACATTGCAATAAAGTCGTTCTCAATATTATATCATTGATGAGAAATTCCGATTGAATTTGATCTCGTTTAATTCGAGAAGAGAAATGCGGGCAAAGGAGCAACATTTACCTATCACTGTGGAAAGTTTTCACACTTAACGGTAGAGAAGGTTCACATGAAACTGGGTCGCCTGATTGTGATTCCGTTCGTATTGATCAGTTAAATATTAATATAAACTTCAATCGAGTTTCTACAGCAGGTCCTCTCTACATAACGTACATATTGTAATTTGACTAAAAGTTTAATGATTTTTTTATACTTAACTGTAATCCTCGACAGTAAAAATCTCATATAGTACATAAAATTATATTACACCTTTTTAATAATGATAATTATTTAGCACTTACTTAGGTATCTAAATACTTGTTCTTTCCAGAATCACAAAGTTAACAATGTGAATAAAAAATAATAATATTTATTAATTCCTCACTTTAGTCGATACCTTATAATGATGTTTATAATGCGGATTATGCAATTTCGCCGTTAGGTGTTTTATTATTAATATTATGTAAATTATTGTACAATTTCATGACTGCCTGTCACCGATTGAGCCTTATGGGGTTTGAACCAAAGCTCAGGGTACCATTTTCGTTAAAGAGGGGATGGGGTTACTGGCATAGTCTTCCTACATGATCGGGATCACAGGTGAAGGGAGGCAACGTGGTCCTCGGTCAGTTCAGTAAGGATGTTTTATTTTTGTTCCGCGGGACAATGTTTTTACGCATTCCCATCGCCGCTGCAGCGTATTCGCGAGCTAACGATGGGATATGTGGGACTCCCCCTCTCCATAGCGTGGTATACTAAACTCATACCACGAGGAGAGGACCCTACACCACTAAAACCCCCCGGACACTCCTTCAATCCGCCGTTGGCGGGGGCCGGGTACGCATGAGCAATCCGGCCCCCCGACGGCACCCGCGGCCAATATGGTACCGCGGGATCTCTTGGGCCACACGAGTGGCCCATTTGACTCACTGGCCCGCGTTGTACCCCTTCCCCTGCCCTGTGATCCAGCGCCTGTAGGCCGTGCCAGCGATCACTTCCTCTTATATCCACAAATCTGACTTTAATATCAGTGGCACCTCTGGGTTGTGGTCCTAACCCCGTAAGGGTGCCCCCAAGTGTGTGTCACTTAATTGTATGCTTTCAATTTTTTTTTTATGTAAATTTGAACTAATTATGAGTAGAGGCATTAATGACACACGGACAGACGGAGTAAATTGTCTGTAATGTCCTACAATTCACTCAGAGGTTGCATTTGCTAGTTATAGAGTTACCTATGTAGTTTTATTCATAGAATAAGAATAATAACCTATTAATTATTTTCTTTTTTATTGTGATTTTGACAAGTACAAGTGTATGTAAATACCTAAGTGCTGAATAAATTCATTATTTCATTATTTGCCCAATTATAGGGACGCCCGGAGTATCCTACTATACAACCTTTCACTACGTGTCTACCTACGCTACGTAAGTGGACGACCAGGAGAATTAAACTAAAACAAAATTACGGGTTCATATTTGGACTTCTTTTGCTTTATCATTTGTTTATTATCAATTTTTATTAAAAGTTGTGAACCAAATAATTGTGCATTGTAGCGTGCAGTTAAGTAAGTGGCCTAACTTTCCTAACGGCGTGCGGCGTAGCAGCGGACGATAGCCCTCCTGCCAGTCTTCCGATGTCAATCAGAGAGGCCCCTCTATGATTTCGGGTCTACGAGGGCATCGGAAGGCTGCGAACTGTAAAGTAGAGCGACAGTTGCACATAACTTCCCTAAAAAAACTAAAATCCAGAATTCCTCAATTACCCGCCAGCGATCGCTCTGAGCCGAGGTCCAAGTCCCACAGGATACGCCCTCTTGCGCAGGTTGCTTAGTTTGTAGTTTTTGAACCTATTATCTAGGTTGGAGCTCTGGTCACCTTTATACACGGTGAAGTAGCAAAAGCCTAGTGGCAAACTACATATATGTCCGTCCGAAAAAAAACCTACTGCCAGTCAATACTGGCAGTAGGTTTTTTTTTCAAGGTAAGGTCATTTAAATAAAGTAGAAATAATAAGGGCCCTAGGATCAATCCTTGTAGTACATCTTACTTAATCAGTAATTGATGTGAGAGTGAACTAACCTCAGCAGACATCTAAGAGAAAGATACGAGGATAACATCTCAAGTGCCGTATTAATTAAGCCGTAATGTATTTTCCCCAGAAGCGTGTCATGCTAAACGCAATAAACGCTTTGAGAAGCACGTAAGACTGCGATGAAATTCTGCGATTTCTTCCACGCCTCGTGGTATACGTTTAATCAGAGCGACTGCTGCGTTTTAAAATCAGCGGCGATGGAAAAATGAGGTAAGTAAAATAAAGGCACTGGAGGAGCTGTTTAAGAATTACCTTTTCAAAAGAAAAACTTAAGAACAATAAATAAACACTTTATCAAAGTTCAGACTATCTGTTGACTCGTTTGGCTATCCTTACTAATATTATAAATGTGAAAGTAACTCTGTCTGTCTATCTGTGACGCAATCACGCCTTAACTTCTGAAGCGATTTAAATGAAATTTGGTATAGATATAGTCTAGAGCCTGAGAAAGAACATAGGCTATATTTCATTATGAATTTCCCCGGGAACGGGAGTTACGCGGGTGAAACCACGCGCGGGAAGCTAGTTTTAAATAAAACAAATCTTTGATTTACCAATTTGATGCCCTTGTGATGAGGTAATACCTAAACGTCGGCAAGGCTCTACTCAGCTTATAGTCTGTGGGGCGATGAAAAATGTAAATTTAAGGTCAAAGTGCGGCCAAAAATTTGATTTTGTAGGCCAATTCAGGCTCTGTATACTATGTGTTAATAAGTGCGCCCATGAATAATAAATGAAACAGATAAGTCCAAGTTCTCCGTCAGTTGAGTCCTCATTACGTTATTATACCTCCATATAAGAAGTCTTCCACTTTCATATGCTTCGACTCTATTGTTTGAAAAAGTAATGTAGGTACATATTTATCTATACTAATATTATTATGAGGAAAGATTTGATTGTTTGTTTGTAATAGGCTCCGAAACTACTGGACCGATTTGAAAAATTCTTTCACCGTTGGAAAGCTACACTATCCCCGGATGACATAGACTGTATTTAATTATGAAGTTCCCACAGGAACGGAAGTTACGCGGGTGAAACCGCGCGTGGGAAGCTAGTATTCTATAAGATAAATAACTAAGATGTGTTTTGCTATTCAAAACACTGTTAACGACCTTAACCCTGGGAACAATCTTTGTTTAAGACTGAAAACAATTTTTAATTACGTGGTGATGATGTCCGAATTGTATAATATCTTAGAGGTGGTTCATTAATATTTAGTTCCTTTTAGCTGTTTCATTATCATAGGAATATTTTTTTCCAGTAAACTTCCTATCCTTCTTGTAATAATATACTTACCTACCTTATTTACTGAAGTCGAGTTTGGTTTATGGTGTACCTCTGGGAAAAGAGTTGGAAACGTTTAAACAAAATCTCTAACTATCATTATTTCAATTAGGTAGTTGCCGGTGTATTGAAATACCTATTTAGTTACGAAACTAAACAACTAGGGAACTCCTTTTACGTTAACTAGGGAATTCCTTTTAACTGAAGTTCCCTACGTTAACTGAAGGCAGGGCATTTTCGACCCCTCTATAATTTCGTTGTGGATAAAACTATGAAGCATGCAGTGTATATTTCACATTTAATTAAATTCGAACTTGGGTAGTTAAGAATTATAACTAGTCAAAGTTTATTAAAGACCATCTTCCGCGCACGGCATGACCCGCGTTACTCCCGTTCCCGTATCAACTTCCTCGATAAATCGGCTATCGATATACGCCAAATGACTTTTTAAATCAGACAAATACTTCGTTCCTGAGATTAGAGCGTTCAAGCAAACAAATAAACAAAGTCTTGAGCTTTATATACTAAATAAAGTATGAGATGTCACTCACTGACTGGTTGACCGATCATCATAACTCTTAGCAATTCTATCAGTTTTATTAGAATACAATTAGCGTTTAGTGTACAAATCAAGAAAAACCCAAATGCCTTATATAAAGTAACATTTGTAGTGAATGAATTAGTCAAAGTATAATAGATATTATATATTTGAATAATAGGTGGAGAAACCTCCATATATTTAATTATGTATATAGTAACTTGTAAATTGGTCAAAGGAATGAGTAAGCAAGAATGGGGTAGACTGAAGTGCCAGAAGTTGCCATGAAAGAAAGAACACTAATACTTAACCATAACCGCTGCGGTGGTGGAGAAAGTGGATAGCCCTCGACGCGCTTAGAAAAACCCATAGAGACAAGCAGTGGGATTTGAGAACAACTATAGCTGAAGAACAAGTAGTAGTAACGGTTTTTCTTTTAAAAAGAGGATGACTAATTAGAAAAATAAGAGAAACTCATAAGACTTGTGCAGAAGTGAGAAAATATGTGGTATACAAAGAGTAGAAGGTACAGGAAAAGAAAAAAGTAGAATTATCTGCAAAAAGAAATGAGATGTCATCAAAAACATAACTTGTGAAAAAAGAAAACAAATATCGCAACTCAGTTCTTCTACCGCAAAAAGTTGTAACATCCATATGTAGGTAAGTACATGAATCTCAAGTGTCAAGTCGGTTAATATTCAGTCATTACTTTCGGAATTAGCTAACTAAATAATACCATACTGTTACCATATCAACATTAAAAATGTTCTATGTTTAAAAAACATAGATTAACTTCGTAAACGCACTTAATAATCTATGTAATTTAGTATTTATGTAGGTACCTATTACTTGTGAGACACATTGCGTTTTCTAGCCATGGCCAAGTCATTCTGTTAAAGAGATGGCATATATTTTAGACACACCTTATATATTTTTAATTGATTGGGCATAGTTACGTACGTTTTAGAATGTGGACGATTTTTATATTTTCAGATTAGGTAGTTGTTATAATTCTAAGAAATAACTAAGTATATTTAATGTATTCATGTACTCGGTGTCTCGAGGCCCAGAATTTGTAATGAACAGTGAAGATTTAATATAAGTAAAAGAAGATTTAGAAAAAATAAATATAAATAAAAGAAACTTCTAGAGAAAGGCGCTATTCTGAATACGAGGACCGAATGAGAACTTTTGCCTTTGAGTAGTTTAGTGGAGTAGTTTTGCAAGTAGGCAATTTGATTCTTACATTGATGTTTGTAAGTAGGTAGGTATTGTGAAATTACTTATATAAATGAACTTCTCAGTGTACTTAACGTATTTCGTTAAGTGCTCGTGAAAAACAGCTATTTAAACTAAGCTTAAAATATTTGTGTATATGTTAACGGAAATGTATGTAATCCGTCATTGTATACAATTCCTAGGAAATGTATGTAATTCCTAAAATCGCCTGGAAATGTGTGAAATAAATTATATTAGACATATTTCCTAGGAAATCTATACATTTCCTAAATAGCAATCGGAAATATCAATGGGTAGGTTTAGGTTATTTTTTTTTATAACCACCCGAAACCTCGTTTATCAACTAACTAGGTTGATCAACATATGATTCTTATTAATTTCTGGTAACAGTGATTTTCCGATAAATGCACCTTAAAAGTTAATAGATACCTAGTTGATTTTTGACGCTTTAATTGGTGAGATAACATTAATCATATTTAACGTAATGATTGTTACCTATTTGTATTAATAAAAAATATTATTCTCGTTGAAGCAACATGTTTTATTACAGAAAGCATTCTTTTTATACATTTCCTGATACGATATTGGAATTATATACAATTCCTAGGAAATACATACATTTCACAGGAAATGTGTGTATTAAGGAATCTTTGAAACATTATTTTACACATTTCCTAAGTAGGCTCGGAAGGGTATTTCCTAGGAATTGTGTACAATTCCTAGATTTCATACATATCCGGTAACATATATACCTAATGTATTCTTAGACACATAAAAGAACATTGAAAGCTTTTTGTTGTTCATTGATTCATATGGAAAATTGTATGTAGATTGATTGCTTTGCTAAGACATGATTGATGTGTCTAACTGTCTATCGTACCTACCTACACGCTATATCTTTTATGTTTATGGTAATAAACAAAGTGTTATTAATATTCTAAAATTCATTTGACTTTCATATCACGGTCGTAAAAGTATTAAGGTATATTTTTTTTATTTATTTTAGACTAGAATTTTTTTTTCATTGTTAAGTATAATATGCTTGATGTATTCATTTTTTATTTTTGAATATAGGTATTATATTTTTACTGAAATTATACTTAACTAAGTATCATCCATTTTTGGTATCAGCCATCATTTCAAAAGCTATAAATATGGTTGATGTCAGTTTAGTTCAGTTCTTTTGTTGTGAACTTTGTGGAGAGACTTCCACAATTTTGATGGTAGATATTATCAATACATCACTACATAGTATAAAACAAAGTCGCTTCCCGCTGTCTGTCTGTACCCACCTTACGTAGGTAAGACAGCGGGAAGCGACTTAAATTTTTTAAACGACGAAACGGATTTTGCTGTCGTTTTTTAATCGATAAAGTGACCCGAGAAGAATCTTTATACCTATGTATAATACATGCATAATATAGTAGATACTAAACCTGATAATTTTAGAGGTTTCAAATGTGATGTCGTGAATAAACACTTTTTTGCGCTTACATTGCAAACGCTGGCTGTACCCTACGAGATGCCGAGATACGGCGCATGCCTATAAATCGCATTGCACCCATGCGAAGCCGGGAAGGGTCGTTAGTCCTAGATAAAAGGTTGGTCTCACGCGCTCGACTACAGCCGCCATCGTACGTATAAGATTAATGTGGAAAAAAATACTATGCAGAAATCTCGAGAAAAAATACTCGAGCCAAGCCCAACTAGCAAAAACTAGGCTTACAACAATCTCAAGACTACTGTTTTTTTGCTCTTACATCGCTCCTATATAATAATATAAGCCTGGGTTTGGGCACTAATTATAAGCATATTTAGTTTAATATCGATCTAATATCAGTCTAATTGAATGCTGTTTGCACTTACTGAAATGTAGCCAAAATTAATTTAAGCCGACTTAGGCTAATATTGCTTTTACGTAAGTATCTTATAAGCCTGCATAGGCTTATATTGGTCTAAAGTTAGAATATTTTGAGAATTTTACGTCAGATCCAACTTAAAAGTTCGTGTGAGTGTTGGAAATTAAAATAAAACAAATTAAAGTTGCGTGAAGTTAATGTTTATACTATATTAAAAGTATAAAAGTACGAGTTAAAGTAGTTTTACGGTCAGTAATCATATTGGAATTTATTATTTACTGTTAATTAGACCTCGTTTTACGCTTCAAAATTCATGCGCCTTGTTAAATAAGGTATTTCGTGTTCTCGTTAAATTATTTTATTTGTTAATTTGTATTGATAGTGTCGCCATTAGTATAGCTGCATTTTACAAATGCACTATTAGACTAATATAAGATTGTTTACTCGAATTTTAGCATTCGGTATTACTACTAAAGATAACTCCATATTGGAATAAATTAGGGTTCCTCGCAATTTTACATAAAACCTTAAATCGACAGAGAGAAAAAAAAAGAACTTAATCTTAAGGCTATACGGACACGAAGTCGGCGCGCGCGGCGCGGGTGGCGGTGGCGGGGCGGCGGTGGCGCGGGGAGTGGCGTACGTAGGAGTGGTGCGCGGTGCGCACCAGTCTAGCAGTGCCCGCGCGTTTGCAAAATTACTCTTAAAACTATTAAAATTAGTTATTCCCAAAATCGATCTAAGATCAAACGCTCTTAAATAGGTCTTGTCTTTTGTATTGTAAATATGTTGTCCAAAATCACTCTAATATCATACTTATCCAGTGCTATTGATCTTATATTAGTTTCAAATAAGATCAGAAATGCACGTACTCACAGTACTCTTATGCTATGCTGATATTAGTCTGACATCTTACATTAGCATTTAACAAGTCTAATATAAAATCAAACGAGCTTAGAAAATACCCATATAAGAGCAAGTTTTTCTCAAGTGCAACCAGTCTTAGTAAATGCTCTTATATACATATATGAGATTTGGTTATGAGACTGAGCGTTCTTGAGACCATACCAGCTTGTCTAAAAGTAATATAGGATCGATGGTATGTTCTAAAACAAATATAAGAGCGCTTTAAGCCTACCACTCTTAAAAAGTGCGAGTTCTGAGACTGTTTTGCTAGTTGGGAGGTTACCATGGAATACGTATTGAGAGTTTTATTAAAACAATTGTAGTACCAGTTTGCCTATATAGTTAAACTGTGTAAAAATAATGCTATAGGAAAAAAGAAAGACATCGGGATTACATGGGTCGATTTCAAATTTCGATTTAAAATGATCCTTTTTTGTTTGATTTCTTAAAAACCCGTTTTTTGGCTTATTAATGGTATAACCTGATTATATGAGGTTATAGTAACATAAGTTAAATAAAATATTAATGATTTTTTAATGAAAACCATTGAAAATTTGAAATCAAAGTGACACGAATGAGTGATGTTTTTACACTAATGAAATTATGTAAAACACTAATGAGATTAGATGCCTACTAATGACAATTAAAAAAATCAGGATTAATAATGAAATAATGAATTTTATTCAGCACTTAGGTATTTACATACACTTGTACTTGTCAGAATTACAATGTAAGAAGATAAAATAATAAATAATAAAAAATTATAACTAACAAATAATTCTTACTCTATAAGATATCCGACTAAGTAATTAACATAACATTAAATCCGTTTAATGTCTCTTAAAAATTATAAAAATATTATTTGGACACATATAATTTTTCAGTCTTCTTAGAGAAACTTAGGTAATGATTAAAATTTTATATAGGTATATCGATTAAGCACAATTTTCAAACAAATATAATATAACAACTAATCACAGTCTAAACACACATAAATTAAAATTATCCATATAATTAAAAACAGTAGTTTTCTTTAAACTTAAATGTACCTACTCAAGTATTGATTCAATTTTTAAATCTTCCATATTATAATCAATATTTTTGTATTTATCTATCCATAATTTTTCTGATTTTGGTCTTGTTTTTCTTTGGTTTTAATCATTATTTATATAAAATTTTCTTCTTGATTTCAGCTTCTGCTTTCCTTAATTATATATTCACCAGCAATATTCTGTCTTAATCGTTCAATCAATCTTTGGATGCCTGTTGTTGATTTAAAAACGTAAGAAATTCTTGTTGATGTTGTTACCCAAATCCAGAGGCCATTGCTTCTTTTTGAATTACGATGAATGACTGATTTTCCAAGTACCTTTAACTTTAGCAAGTGGTGAAACATTCTGCTCTTTGCAAATTCGAGAAGTTGGAGCTTTATTGGGCTTATTGGCGTGTTTAATGGTAATATCGCTCAATATTTTAATCTTCTTATTAGGAGGTATGATTTTAACATTACTGACTTCTGAATCTATAGCACTTTTGTAAATTTTATGCAATTGCATATGCTTGTCGTGCTTACAAATGGTGTCAACACACTCGTAACAACTCAATTTTGCTAAACTCAAGGAACTCCGATTCGAAGTGCCAAATCACCTGGTGGACCTTTAAAAGGAGCTATGTTTTTGGGGAGATGAATTTACTTCTCTTTAATCTCATGTTCTTCTACAACCCTTATCTCGACATTTTTTATGTTTTCTCGCACAATACCAACAAATGTTGAGAAGTCTCCCAAATCACGCCCGCATTTTACTTGGTAGTCAGCCGTCCTTTTGACTACGGCGCCAACACCATCTGGAGCACCTGTACCGTGGCCGGCTTCCTGATAGTTCCAAGTTACTGACTTTAATGATGAGAAGGCATTTTGCAGCTGTGTCATAATGTAAAATATATACTTGTTGCGATATTGACTTGAAGGGCTATCTGTTAGTATATGCACAGAAGTAATATATTATTAGGAGATTTTTCAAATACAAACTCCAGTGCTTTCTGCATATGAGCCCACACAGCTGGTGAATCATGTCGAGTGCATTCACTAACTGTGCATAAAGAATAGTTAATGATTTCCCTTCACTTTTTAATATAAATTACTACTTTGTGCAAAGAAACCTGGCCACGACTACCTCCGAAGTGCAAGCTTTGGACTTCTTCAGCGAATTTATAGCAATGATATTCCGAAAAGTCCATGTGGACTAAAGTTTCGTAATCAAATTGGCTTCTCACCTTCTTACTCTGTTTACGTTTGAGATAAGCTTCTCTTTTTTTTGCTCTTTCATCGGCATATTGTTATGGGTCGTTTTTAATTTGTTTTTATTTTTCTCTCCTTGCTATTCTTCTTCTTTCTAACTCATCTACACTCATGCTTTTCTTTAATTTCATAAATAACAGCCATTAAGCAACCATAACACTAAGCAACACTCAAACTCAAAATATAAACACCGATAATTTATAGCAAATTTCGTAGATAATCATGTAAATATATATACATTGTTTTTCATCACATCACACAAAAAAAAGGAGAAATAAAAAAAACAAACTGCCTTCGACGTAATCAGGCGGAAAGCCTTAATTTTTTATTAATAATTCATTATTATAATATTTCATTAGTGTTACATTCAATATCATTAGTGTTACTTGAAAAATTGACACAAATGACAGTAACACTAATGATATTCGGAACAAACATATAATTTTTAAGCTTGTGGAAATTTCTAGACGTTAATCAAATACATTTAAAATATCCATGTTCTTGTTAGCTATAAGAAACAATGTGTTATAAAAATTAGATTACAATACCTTTTGCAATTATGGTTAAGAGATGAATGAGTCGAGTTTCGTCCACGGCACTGAAATCGGTAGAAAGATGAATATCTCGCAAAAAATACGAAACGCACCACTGCTCTGAAAAAACGCTGCAAGGCCACTGATGATGTGTCAGCGGGTGGGGTGAGGCGGGGGGCTCGGGAGCTTTAATAGATTTAATATTATGACGGTATTAACATAAGCTACATGAATGACAGATAAACCATGATCAATGTTTAAAACACTAAAATACGAGTATTCTATTATTCTCAAATGAAAAATTTATACTATTTTTGAATGCTTGCACATCATCATGATATAAAATATTAAATAAATAGATTTTCTACGAGTAACTTCGTTTTTATTCGCCTTTATTTCAACGTAAACGGAAAATGAGTAATATTTTCTTAAGGGACAAAATGTTATAGTTTTAGTTTTCTCGCAAATGGCACACTTTTGGGTTTCGTTTTGTTTTGGAACGTAAAAAGGTAAATGAAAACTATAATATAAAAAAAAAAACAAAAACCATTAACAAAAAAAAACGAAGTTATTAGAGATGACAACATTTTTAGCTCTGTTTGAAATCGACCCACATACCATTGGTACCTACCGCTAGCAATACGCGAGAGCAATCATTTATTGAAGTACATTAGGTATATACTACCTATAAACAAATATAATAATACAAGAAAATAAAAATATACCTAGGTAGATTTTCTTACAAATCAAAAGCTATTTATTTATCCAATCTTATACATTGTACATCCATATTTCATAAATAACGTGATTGTAGTCAATTTATATTGTACAAAAGATAAAAGCAAGAAATTTATAGCAGTCTCACCAATAAAACAAATGGACGCCGTCGCGCCGCGTTGTAACGACACTCGAACAAAGCTATTTGCTTTATCGGCTATTTAATGTTACTGAAATCGGTTTTACCTCCTTCAGATTAAAACGTATCAGAGGTATTCTTGTAAGAATAGTTTAATTGCATTGTCAAATAATAGTTTAATTAAATCGATTTTAAAATAACATTACAGATAGCAGATATAGTTAGTGTTAGTTTTAAGTTAATTTTCAAAATACTATTGCATGGCAATGTCATTCAATGAGATACGTATATCATATCAGATCTAAGTATATAAAGTTATTTAAAATCATCATCATCATCATCTTTCTGCCCTGCACCCATTATTTGGGGTCGGCGCAATAATAAGTAATATGTCATCCTCTTCCATTTTTCCCTATTAGACGTCTCTTCCATGCTCCCACCTTTCTTATACATATCATCTCTCACACAGTCCATCTATCTTTTTTTTGGCCTTCCTCTTCCAACATATTCCATGAAAGTTATTTAAAATAAACAATTAAAATAATCTATTCCAAACAGTATTACAGTTACTCATAATGAAAATGTTGTAGATTAGGAATTCACAATTTGAATAGCAATATCATGTATCATTGCTATTGCCGTAGTGTTATGTAGCGATGGATTGAATTTATATTAAATATGTGAGGTAGACAAATAAGAAGTTATAATAAATGTATTTTACGATAAATGATAATTGTGTAGGTAGGTACATAATCTGAATTACCTGACAACAGTCCACGAAAGCAATAGGAATATTTTGTTACCATAAGAAAGCGAAAATAAGGAATTACAACTTAGAATTACAAGAATAATAATTTTAAAAGTTTATAGAAAAAGGAGATTTAGAGCGCAGCAGGTCGCCAACACGTAGTATTTATAAATTCTTTGGTTAAAGCTCTAAGCAATTTTGTTAGCATTAGAGATCATAAAAATGACACATGACATTTTAGAACGGTTTATAAATACGATAGTTAGGTGTATATAGGAACGAAGGAGTGTCCGGAGGGTTTAAGTGGTGTAGGGTCCTCACTTCGTGGTATGAGTTAGCATACCACGCTATGGAGATGGCGAGTCCCACATATCCCACCACCAGCGCGAATAGCAATAAAAGCAATTAATATCGGACAAAAAAAAATTGTATATAGGAACCATAACTTGTGTATTTATACACCTAATCACATACTGAAATACTAAATATGAACGTGCCCACATTATAAAATCAAATTGGTCTTTGACCCTGCCAATATTTTAATATAATTATGGACAGATATCACATAAATAATAGGCTTATAAGCATTATGTGTGTGCGGGTTACACATTATATTCAATTCTATTATTAATTCAATATAAAATGAGCGGATTATATGAACTAGGTATAAGCAAGCTCAAAACTCTTTAAAATTTGGAAGAACTTGGAGGGAATTTTTATATCTAAGTTTTCATCCAATCTTCTAAACAAACAACTTTTTTCTGAAGAGGTAATTTTCTTCGGCATAGTTTATTGATTTAAAGATAATGTTACGAGTACATTTCTATTAGACTGGTAAAGGATAGTTTATTCCAGTTGTATTCGTTTAAGATACGGCTACCTAATTATCAAAGAAAATAATAAAAATGTTTACCAATCAAGGATCAAACACCGTATAATAATATTTTCAGTTTTGTAATTAAAACATACAAACTAATTATTTAAGAAATCCTTTGTTGTGAAAATGTAATTATTGAATTTAAAGAAACTGTATCTATATAAAGAAAGTCGTGTTTGTTACAACACTTATAACTCGAGAACGGCTGGACCGATTGCCATGGTTTTTGATTTGTTGGATTTGTTTCCGTCCCGAAAAGCAGAATACATTTTAAAAACAAAAGAAAGTAGTGTTATTTACACTATTTATAACTCAAGAACGGCTGAACCGATTTGGCTGAAAATTGGTAGGGAGGTAGCTAAGAACTGGGAGAAGGACATAGGACTTTTGGGTAGGGGTAGTGTAGGGTAGGGTAGGGTAGGGTAGGGGTAGGTGTAGGGTAGGGGTAGGGTAGGGGTATGGTAGGGGTAGGGTAGGGGTAGGGTAGGGTAGGGGTAGGGTAGGGAAGGTGTAGGGTAGGGTAAGGGTAGGGGTAGGGGTAGGGTAGGGTAGGGGTAGGGTAGGGGTAGGGTAGGGGTAGGGTAGGGGTAGGGTAGGAGTAGGGTAGGGTTAGGGTAGGGGTAGGGTAGGGCAGGGGTAGCGTAGGGCAGGGGTAGGGTATAAAAGTCCACCCGTGCGAAGCCGGGGCGGGCCGCTAGTATAATAATATGTAGAAGTTTCATTCATTAAGGTCTTAATTATATCGCCCAAAAAACCTTATGAAATGAATAAGAATATAATTGGTATGAAAGTTTTTGTCTTAAAATCGTAGGTTATTGTTAGATGGTTTGTAATTCTTTTAACATCATATGATTGATTTATATGCAAATTCAAGTATAATTTATATTACCTTACGAATTGTCGACGCGAATGTCCCAAAATTAAATTATTATTTTATTCTAGCTATTATACATAAATTTCACATGTATGTACCGTAATGCGAGACTTTTTTTTGTAAATTAGCTTTAAATAAAAGCTCCTTAATATTTTCTCCCGAGTTTTGCCCCAGTCGTTAAAATGTACAGTCAGTGACCAACATGAGCGGAATCATTTACTTTTTTATTAGCAGTACTTTGTGCTTAAAGGCCTTCTTGGCCGATAGTGAATATAATCATCGTGAAGTAACAAACAGTGTCACTAATTACCTCCGAGTTATCAATCCCCAAAACAACTTAATTACGATTCCGGATAAAATGCTGAAATTTGGCTTGCAAGAGTATGATGCAGGACTCAACAATGAAGATATATCTTTAAATGTATCCCAGTTAATCCAAAAGTATGTTGGCAAAGTAGAAGAACATGAAGTGCAAACGGTAGATGGTTACAAGATTAAACTTATAAGAATCCCTAATAAAGGACCAGTTGTATTTTTAATGCATGGACTCTTAGGGAGTTCTGATGATTGGGTCATACCAGGTATTGATAGTGGAATCGCATATCTACTTGCGAATGACGGATATGACGTGTGGATGGGTAACGCTCGAGGCAATAAACATTCCAAAAAACATCAAATCCTAGATCCTTCAACCTATCAGTTTTGGGACTTCAGTTGGGATGAAATTGGACGATATGACCTGCCAGCTTCCATCGATTACATGCTCGAGAAGACTAATCAATCTCAATTAATATACGTGG
Source organism: Nycteola revayana (assembly GCA_947037095.2). NCBI lineage: Eukaryota > Metazoa > Arthropoda > Insecta > Lepidoptera > Nolidae > Nycteola > Nycteola revayana. The sequence continues at coordinate 7,997,002 of OX344839.1, forward strand.
GTCACTCTCAGGGAACAACGGCGTTCTTAGTGATGTGTTCAGAGTTACCCGAGTATAATGACAAAGTTTCACTCATGATTGCCTTAACTGCACCCACAGCGAATTCACATATGAAAAGTCCGTTTTTGAATTTTCTTAAGTACGTGACTCTATGGCACCCGGACATGTTAATATCATTCATAAGAGAAATGGGATTGTATGAATTTTTACCCACAAGTGACATTATGAGACAATTTCAATCGCGCGCGTGTGGCTCATCGGATCTAGCTAAAGTTTTGTGTAATAACGTAGTATTTGTAATCTGCGGCTTTGACCCTGAACAAACTAATATGACTAATTTGCCAGTGGTGTTCTCTCATTCACCTTCTGGAGCGGCTACCAAACAAATACAGCACTACGCACAAACCGCTGTATCTGGAAAATTTCATAAGTTTGACTGTGGTGAAGATAAAAATATGTATAAATATGGGTCAAAATCGCCACCGGAGTATCCTGTTGAAAAAATTACAGCACCCATGGCAATATTTTACAGTGACAACGATTGGTTGGTATCGTTAGAAGATGTTGAGATTTTAAAGAACAGGTTGCCAAATGTAATTGACTTTTATAGGGTCCCCTATGATAAATTTAATCACATTGATTATTTGTATGGTATCGATCTAAAACAATTGGTGTACTCAAGAATGATAGCGATAATGAAAGAACATGTTGATTACTTTCGTAAATAATATCGATGAAATAGTTAACCTTTTTGTATGACTGAATAGAATAGCAGAATTATTATTATTGAAGAAAACTATAAATTCGCATAGATATATTGTTTAAGTTACATTAATATTGAGTAATGAAAATACAAATATGTTTTGGACTTTCAAAGCGTGAATTCATTTTGTGTACCTATTTGGAAATATATTACAAAGAAATACTGTTTTATACTTAAATGTTTATTGTAATTCTATTGAAAGTACGTCGTTTCGTATGCTGGTATCAGTACGGCTACGTTATTCATTAAATATGCTTTAATGAATTTGTTTAATTGAGTGCAATTCCATTGCGAAACTCGTCCAAACGACCTTACAACAATGAACGAACAACATGAATCAGTTGTTTAAATAAATGAACAACATGATTGAGTTGTTTAACTTACATCGGGGATTTTATCATGTCTTAATCATTACATGATTTATAATATAAGTAGGATGAAATTGTCATTAAAGTATTTTCTTCGAAGTTGACAGGCGAATGAGTGAGGCTTCCGCGTCTGTTTCCAGCACGCGTTGACCTAGTTACTTGTGTTGGGTTTGTTCTCATTCGCTTACTGTTTTAAGTACAATTCGTATTGTGCTCCAAGAGAAATATAATCTTCATGTTTCTAATATATTGTTCAAGATACCTACGAGTAACAGTTTTCGGAGATACTATAATTTTGGGTAAATTCAAAGGGCGGAAATTATATTGGCAATTCGGTGATGTCTATTTGAGCAAGCCAAAAAATAGATACATTATTTTACTAGCTACCTATCCAGCATAGTTTTAACTACATATAATTTCTGGATCTTAATAGCACCGCCACATATCGGGTCCAATTGTATTTTCGAACCACCACACAAATATACATAATTTTATTTGATTCGTTCCATCGGTTTAGGAGTAGTTAGGTTACAAAACACATAGAGTAGAATTAGGTACATCTGCTTCACAAAACTAGGATCTCTTAAAGCACTCAACTTATTCATATGCTTAAAAACGGCTTTTTCCAATTTAAATACATAAAATCTCAATTTCTTTCTACACTTAGGAAATTAAAGCCATCATATTTCTTGTTATCTGTCACAGGCAGGTTACATCGTTTAATTATATTTTATAAAGCAGACCAGACTGGTCTACGAGTGTAATGCCTTGGGCTCCTGTAAAATAGGTTCGAAAAGCCGAGACCTGAATAAGTCATAAAATTCAATAAGACATAAAACTCAATAAGCCATAAAAGTCATTTTTTTCTCAAACGGGTGGCACTCTGTTTTGTAACTCTCGTCCCTAAATAATAAGTACACGTGTATCTCCTTTGATTTACCGTAATTGACAATACATCGTTTATTATTTTTGTTACAATTTTTTATACAAATTTTGATTACCCAAAGAGGAAAATAATCGTTACGTATGCTTCTAGTCTAGAAGCATACGTAACGATTTACAAATAATTGTAATAGTTTTTTTTTATTGCCAACGGTGGCAAACGAGCTAGCGGCTCACCTGTTGGTAAATGATACCGCTGCTCATGGACATAAGCAGTGCCAGGGCTACACAGCATGCCAAGCCGCTGCCTACCGTGATAATAGTTCTATATGTACTGGCACTTAAAGTAAGTATATCATAAATTAATTGAAAATACAAATAAAAAATTTAGTAAAACACTGATGGGTTTAAGTACCTACAATGAAACACTGGTAGTTCACTTGTTGTTGTGTTCCTCTGATGCCTGATGTTTTGGTGACCATTCTCTGGATTTCCAGGCGAATTTATTTGTGTAATCCACGGATAGTTATCCAGTATCAGAGTATGCTTTGTGTTCGTGAGTAATTATGTGTGCGTAAAGTCCCTCGCGATACAGAAATTTATTTCCCTAGCGTGTCTCTAACTAAACTAGACTTATATTTTGCTTATAGAGATTAAAGATTTCAGATTTGGAATCCCTTGAAAAAAATTTAAGTCTGTTTTTGTTTAATCTTATTTATACAAATGACGAAATTAAAAAAAATAATAAAAACTAAGTATCTGTATTTTGTTTCATTTCTGCGTGAGTATGGATATAGAGTATGCTGGAGAACATATGGCTTTCTCATTTTATGTTCGTATAGAAAATATGAAGGGACAAAAGTGGTTCAAATGACGAATATGAGAAATTTGATGTAAGTAATGCAAAACACAAACTTGTCCCACAGCCCTGCCAATTTTTTCTATTGTCGGCAAATAGAAGTTTGAGTACCTAGGTCTCTCACCATTGTAAGTTTGAAAAATGTTTGTAGGTAAGTTATTTTACAACAATACGACCAATGCGCTAGCTGGGCCAATGATATACATTAGACCAGGGTAGAAGCCTTTAAAAATAATGAAAAGTGAAAAAAAATTATAATAGAATGAAACCCATTAGAAAAGGAGGGAAATATGATAAAAATGAAAGGAAAAATAATTTACGGGCGATCTGAGGTTGGGAAGGGGATGGGGGTGAGTTTTTAAGGGTAAAAAACGGTTTTTCTCGATTTCCGGCAAAACTAAAAGTCCTATCGAAAAAAGTCAAATGGAAAAGTTGTAGATAATAAAAAGATCTAAAACTTTTGTATTTACACTTTTTTCACATAACCTCAAAATTTATGTGAAAAATTCAAAAAACCAAGTTTTTGGTTTTTTATTTTTATCTTTTACAAAAATTTTTTTTTTTTAACGAAATTTTGTTAAAACTTACCTTTTTATGTCCCAAATACGCTGTAATTTATTTAATTAAAAATATTTATTTTTTCACCTTATTTTGAATTAATATCGAAAAAACACCCTAATTTTCAATCGAAAATTCACCCGTCAAAATATCAGCTTTTTTCAAAAAGTTGGTGTGGTTTCTGTTCGTTGAAATCTCTACTTTCCGATGGTGAAAAAAAAAAAATATATGTTACTATGGTAAATCTTCTCAGAAAACGCAAAAATTAAAAAAAAACTTGAATTTGAAAAAAAATTTTTATTTATTATAAATAAATTTGAGCTATTTATTAAAATTTAGACTTTAATTACTCGAAAAACGTTAGATTACATGTGACGTTGATAACAAAAAAATTGCAAATAAAAATATACTACTATAATTAACAAACAAATAAGTTAATTAAATTAATATTTAATAAGACATCTACAATATTTGGAGAAAGTTGTCTAATTTTCTTTAAATTATATGCGTAGATGCTTATTTATAACTATTTTGAGATAAATTATATATATACCTGAGTAGATATACCTGAGTGACCTACGAAAAATTGTAGCCCATCAAAAGGTATTTCGTGGAGAAGTGGGGAAGGGGCTAGGCGGGTCTGGGACTTACTACATACATACCTACTATTATATACTATATATTTCGTAGCAGCTGTTACAACCGCTAGCCTAACCAGTATTCGAAATACAGTACAGTATACAACATCGTTTATAAAAATACACGTGCACGCTGAGTTTCTTGAAGATAATTGTGACAAGTTTACTTAAAAAAACAATAAAACTTTTCGAATCTGCATAGGAAGGTAAATACTATCTCTATTTTTATCTGTATCAATCAACTCAACCATAAAAATCGTAATATTTTCTTTAAAAAATAGTATGCTTAACTTAACATAACCTAAAGATTGAAATTAAATGATATTTTAGTACAAGATAAAAAAATAATTATCTCCTTAATTTTGCACAAACAAATTTAGTTAATCCCATGAAAAAAAATATATTTCAAAATCTATAATGTGTTTAAAAATATTGTAATGAATAACGTAATGAGAATAAAGCATCTACATTTAATAGTACGATTTACATTTATATTTATCTATAATGAGATTTTCTATGACATAAATGTAATTAGAATTAAATAAATCAACTTTTTAATTGAAACAAATTGCAGCAATCACATTTTTTAGATGAAATTATTTATAATAATTAAAAAAAAAATTCGAATTCAAGTTTTTTTTTAATTTTTGCATTTTCTGAGAAGATTTACCATAGTAACATATTTTTTTTTTTTTACCATCGAAAAGTAGAGATTCCAACGAACAGAAACCACACCAACTTTTTGAAAAAAGCTGATATTTTGACGGGTGAATTTTCGATTGAAAATTAGGGTGTTTTTTCGATATTAATTCAAAATAAGGTGAAAAAATAAATATTTTTAATTAAATAAATTACAGCGTATTTGGGACATAAAAAGGTAAGTTTTAACAAAATTTCGTTAAAAAAAAAATATTTTTGTAAAAGATAAAAATAAAAAACCAAAAACTTGGTTTTTTGAATTTTTCACATAAATTTTGAGGTTATGTGAAAAAAGTGTAAATACAAAAGTTTTAGATCTTTTTATTATCTACAACTTTTCCATTTGACTTTTTTCGATAGGACTTTTAGTTTTGGCGGAAATCGAGAAAAACCGTTTTTACCCTTAAAAACTCACCCCCATCCCCTTCCCAACCTCAGATCGCCCGTAAATTATTTTTCCTTTCATTTTTATCATATTTCCCTCCTTTTCTAATGGGTTTCATCCTATTATGATTTTTTTTGGTTTTAAAAATTATCGACCCTGGACTACATAGGTAATTACCTACCTCGACAAAATACGAAGTCAAGAGATACACAAGCTTAAAATCTCTAGAAAAATAATTAGTTGCGGTGCCTGTGTCAGACAGTTGTCAAATAAATTACTTTTTTTGTAAATATATAACTATGGATGCGAGCGAGCGAGCTATGAAAAGACCTATGCTCGGCGTTACCCTGCTTGATCGCATCAGAAATGAAGAGATCCGTAGGAGAACGAAGGTCGCTGATATAGCTCAACGGATTAGGAAGCTGAAGTGGCTATGGGCAGGACACATTGCTCGAAGAACTGACTGAGCAGGAAGGTTCTCGAGTGGACACCACGAACTGGCAAGCGCAGCGTGGGAAAACCGCCTGCACGATGGACCGACGACCTCATAAAGATCGCAGGGAGTCAGTGGATACAGGCCGCTAGCAATCGTTCCCATTGGAAATCGATGGGGGAGGCCTATCTTCAGAAGTGGACGACAACAGGCTAATGATGATGATGATGATAACTATTTAAGTTAGATCTAAGAGTTCGTTTGCTGGAAATTTTAGGAACTCAAGGCCGGATTTAAGGGAGGGCATCCAGGGCAAATGCCCCGGGGCCTCCACAATAGAGGGGCCCTCACAATAGAGATTTAAAATGTTTCAAATTCTGACGAGTAAACTCTACAACTTTTCTTTTATTTATTTTTTCGGTGTAGTACCTTTGTATACAGTTGTTTGTAGAATCATGATTAATGTAATAGTTCTCGAATATTGTAATAACGGTTATTCATCTATACTTGTTCACTTAAATTAGACAATATATCACACTTCAAATCGTCCTGAAAAGTAGGTACATACTTAAAATATACACATTTAGAGATAAACTAATTTGTGGCAAGGGGGCCTCTTCTCCTTTGTTGCCCCGGGGCCTCCGGACTTCTAAATCCGGTCCTGCAGGAACAAGTCTAGTCCGATTTGAAAAATTGTTTCAGTGTTAAATAACCCATTTATCGAGGAAGGCTGTAGGTTATATTTAATTATGAAGTTCCTACGAAAATGGAAGTTATATGGGTAAAACCGCGCGTGAGAAGCTAGTATTCTTATAAATATCAATTAAGACGCCTACTAAATCAGTGCTGCAAACAGTTTGTGAATAAAGCTTTATTTACATGGGGGTTATTATTGTAAAGTGCTGAGTAGGATTCTCTGATGAATGTATTTTCCGCTTTAATGAAAGTCTTAAATTTATTTTAGGTCATATAAATACGCATTAGCTAAGTGACATGTTTTATGAGATTGGACAACCATTTTTATCTTTATGTACGTACCTAAGAAATAAATAAACGGATTAAGTGACTGTGATTTAATTAAGTATATTGTCTTTACTAGCTTCCTCGCGTATCTCCTGTTCTCGTAGTAACTTCATAATCTTACTAATATCATAAATGCGAAAGTTTGTATGTGTGGATGTATGTAGGTATGTACTCTTTCACGCAAAAACTACTGAATGGATTTGGCAAAAAGTTTGCACGCGGATAGTTTATTTTGATTGGTGAAAAGTCCGGTGGACTGTTAAATCTCGAGAAGAATATCCCGGCACTCTTTGTCGGATTTACTTCGATTCTCCACTTTCTGAACCAATTGCCTGAGGCATTTGATGCGGATTGTAGAGCGCCGTGAATGGCGGCAGGACTGCGGCCCGAGTAGTATAAAGCGGTATGGTCCGCGAAGAGAGCCAGACGGGCTTTCTTGGGTTTCGGGATGTCACTTGTGTAAAACAAGAACAGGAGTGGCGAAAGTACTGAGCCTTGTGGCACTTCTGCTTGGGGGGTACAGCTTGTGAAATATAAAGACTTCCTCGATAAATGGGCTGACTCTGAAATATTTTTTCAACTCGGACTAGTTCCTATAAGCGCTATCAAGCAAACTCTTCATCTTTATATATGTATATTATTATAGATTTATATTTTGAGATGTGTATACAATGTAAAAAAGACAGTATGTTAGGGACTTACTCATATTAGGCACCTGTTACAAGAAAAAGTTTTCATATATAGTAAAATTTCCCTAAGGGATTCCTTATATAAAAGTTTCGATTCTCACACGTTTCAACAATAGATATACGCGCAAAATAATCACAGTTCTTTGGATTCTAGGTGGGTCATACACAAAAAGTGAACGCTACGAAATATTAATAATAAAACTCCACGAATTGTTTTGAAACATTATATTCATTTAAAGTTATATATTAATATTCTTGCAAAAATATTACTAAAGATCAGTCTTGGATATTTTAGGAAAAAATCACATTTTTGTTTTTTTACGTCCACTGAAGAGATCGTGTTGTCTACAGAAGATAACAATAATGGGCCTTATATAATCACATCGATAATATGAAGAATAGAAACAATGAAAAATAAACTTAAAATAAAGTTCTCCTTAACCCCTAAAGAAATTATAATCAAAAATCTTTTCCAATTAAGTGCAAAAAAATAATCGAAATTTGTCCACAGAACAGACATTATACTTCTGTGGGCATATAAATGAACAGAATATTAAAATATATTATCCTCGTCAGAATCGTTCCACATGAAATTTTTCGGCTGTTTTTTCTGTGGTGAATTTTCAGAAGCTTCAGAGTCGTCTGAATAGATTCTTATCTTCTGGGCTCTATGCCTTTTGCTGAATATTTAGATGAAAAGATCTGGAGTCAGTCTATCTGACAGTCCTGATGAATTTGACTCAGTCGGAGCTTCAGGAGTAGCTGGAGCAATAGGAGAATCTCGTACAGGCAAATACTCAGATGAGGAGTCTGGTGATGCGGATCTTTCAGGGCAATTAGGTGACAAATTGTACAAAGATGAATCAGGAGTGGCTATGGTTCTAGATGTTCTAGGCATTAACGAATCCCTGATGTGGTTTATTTGGATTCGACCCGAGCACAGCGTATACATAGAGTAAATACAGAAAGAAACTCTTTTTACAAAACCTTCTTTAATTATCTAGAAAACCCATCAGATCTCTACCAAATTAATATGGAACCGCACTAAAGTATGCCCATTAAAAAAAACATTCAATTTGGTTAAAAAAGGAATAAAAACAAATACATTATAATTATGAACATCCCTTTTTTTTAAATCGGATAAAAAGTGAGTAACACGGCTGTTCTTTTTTTTAAATACAGTGAAATAGCATTACTACTCTTGACATAGCTCCCTTCTGTAGACACTAAGTCTACAGTAAAGATCCACGAGAGACAAATTTTGGTAAATCAAAGATGGCATCCTGCATTATGATGTTAGAATTTAAGCAATATGATATTAGCATACCGCGCCCAAACGCATATACTGTCTTGATCTTTTTATGTATTTGAAAAGGCTACTTACTCAGGTATCCTTTGCACAGGAAAGAAACACTGATCTCGACCAGAAACTTGTGTAATTGAATAAAATTGCGATTTTCCACGTCACACGCTCTTTACCTTAATTCATAACCGGGCAAATGACAGAGAATATAGTGCTACTAACGCAACAAACAAAATATTAACGATGCGTTAATCATTGAAAAATGTTGGTTTATTTTATGCGTCTACACAAGTAGACCTAAAATCTGTGAACAAAATGTTTATACGTTTTATTTCAAAATTTAGAATTATGTTTTTTAAAACGTTGTGTTATGTATATTTGATAATATAACTGATGTAATGAAACATAATAAAAGTATCTAAAGTATGTGTATATATTTTTAACCATCACTTAAACTCAAATACTTGTCATCCGAACAGTCTACAGAAGGAGATTTTTTTCAGATTCAAATGGAAAAAATATCATGTAAATTTTAGTAAAGCGCTATTTTTTTTATGAAAGATGATAAGTTTTAAAGACAAAAGAACTATTGATTATTTAATGTTGATATAATAATAAAATAACGGTTTTAAGTTACATGAACACATTTTTTTCGATTTTTGTGTATGACCCAGGTATCAGGTGGTTTCAGTCCACGACTAACTAAAATTTTAAGAAACGAAAATGCTACTAACTTTTTATCACCAAAAACCAAAGACTTCAGTTTCGAACTAAACTACTTATTATATATTTACACAGGATTACAAAACAAACCATTTGCCTTACAACGATCACGACCACTTAATGTTACGGTAAATGGCGAGGAGCTTCTTTGTCTTTGTTATATTAAAACGAAAGTAAACCTGGTCTCATTTATTATTCTCAGTGGGTCCTTCGGCAAACACTTTCTTGCTATCTACTTAGCGAATATTTTAAATGTGGGTTCCTACTATTCGATGTGATTGGATGTTGTAGAGGTCTTATTAAAACATTAATTGCTTCAACTAACTCCAGTTCCCGTATGAACTTCTTCGAGGCTATCTAACACTGTTTTTTTTATGGGCCCATTAGTAGTTAAGATTTGTGCTTTAAGGATTTAATTTTCATAAATCCTTTCTTATTGCCCACCTCACCACACGTCACTTAAGGTATATTTATGCACAAATTCAATATTCTAGACCCAGAGGTTTCAGCTGTGCGTTGATCGATCAGTCAGTCAGTTTCTGCGTGCAGTTCTTGGGGGCGGTAATTTTTGCCAACATTTTTTTTACAGAAAAAATAAACTTAACGTCTAAAATTGTCAATAGTACATAGTTTAGTTAGTAGTAGTACATAGTCAGTAGTTTAAAAGTAAGGGCGGCAAAATTTGAATAGCCTACTGACGGCAAATGTGTAAGTTTGCCACTGATGTATAGACAGATTTTATATTATGTGTCATATTTATCTATTTATTATTTTCCTTGAGAAAGATTTCCTTAAAAGATATATTTTATACGGTAGTTATTTTTGAAATGCTCTTATCTGGTTTTATGATTGATTTTTATGACTACGGTTTGAATAATAAACTATTAGGTATGTACAGCATTAAAGTCTATTAATATGTTCAACTTGTGTAGATTTGGCATAAAGATAGTGTTACGCACTAATATATTTTTCATCCCACCATCTCTAGAGGACAAAGTAAATTGAATTTGGAACATCGTGTGCACTAAGTTTGTGAATTAAAAAAAACATTAAACCTATTTACTGCTACCTCTATGGTGCCGAATATATCATACAACTTTTTTTTAATTTGTTAAAACTCAGACTCGGAACCTTCTTGGTGTTCTTTTTTCAATCTGCTTTGTACGCGGTTCTTTACGCGGTATTTTTTCACGTCATTGTTAAACCATAGATTAAAAACAAGAAACTTGAAAACAAGTGAAAAAACTAAAATGAGTGATTCTAGCGACGAGGAAGTTGGTTTGACGCCAACAGAATTGACTGAAACTGTTATTAACATCTAAAAATATTAAGTTAAAACAGCAGTTCCACAATTAGTTTAATTTCGAAAAAAAATTCAATACAGTCGCTTTTTTTTTCGTCATTTGTATCTGCAGCTCTTTGATTTCAGATGCCAATTGACCCTCAATATTTTCACTACTTTTCAAAATTTTCCATAAGGAATTAACTTCTTCTTGTATATATGCTGTTTTTTATCAGCGTAAGTTGCACTGTAAGTTTCATACAGTTTACGGTAAAGATTACCTATCTCTACGTTCATTTTGAACTTGTTTAATTAAAATAAGTTGTAAAAAAGTAACTGTACCGACAAAATAGCAGAACTAAAAATACGACGTCGCGTCGTTCACTGGGCAAAAGTCAATTGTCGAATGAAATAGAAACTAGAGCTGTAGCAAACCGTATGTATTCGTTACTATGTAACGGGTGCGCCGTCTAGTACCGAGTAACGAAACGTTACACACGAATGTATTTCGTTACTCGCATCTTTCGTATATTCGGTAACTATACAATGTAGGTTAGAGCTGAAGCAAACCGTATGTATTCGTTACTGAGTAACGGGTGCGCCTCCTAGTGATGAATTAGGTAAATAATGAATTTCGTTACTCGCATCTTTCGTATATTCGGTACCTATACAATGTAGGTACCCAATATACGAAAATGCGAGTACCGTTGATGCGTTTATTGAAACGTTTGCTGGTTGATCGTATGTTTTACGTACTTGCGCGCTTATTCGGTGTATTTTTTGAAAACGTTCGTAATAAGGAACGATGTCCGTTAATTAAATAAAGTATATTTTGGAAATAATTCGTTAAAGTTTTTTACTGTTTATACAAAGGTATTGTATGTGTAGACAACGTTTGAAATTGTAACAGAAACTAAGTAAGAAAGTATTTTTGTCAAATTACAAATAGTTACAAAAAAATATACTAAAATGCGAAAAATGCACCTTACGTAGCTTGGTGTGTTATGTATAAATAAGTAAGTTTTCTATAGAGTACATTGTACGCGTACGTAACACGGCTCGATTCGTTGCTCTAACATAACATATCATGTTGTGAGGTATCCGAAGTAACGAGTAACGTAACGATACGAAAGTAACGAGTACTTATTGTTATAGTAACGAATACATACGGGTACGCATTTTTTCGTTACTTTTACACCTCTAATAGAAACAATGAAATCACGCGAGGTAGCGCGTGCGGTGAGTTTGGCAGCATTAGTCAAAGGGCTCATAGTCGGCACGTGCGGCGCGCGTCGTGTCACTAGAGCGGGTATGAACTCGTCAACTAAACAATTCAAGCCGTATATTCATATAGATAGAGATTCAATTATTTATTAGTTTTAATTAATATTTCAAATTTCACGATTCAATTTATTAAATTTGAAATGTGATGTCACACTTCGTCGACTCCCCTATAGATGTGACGTACTTTATGGATGGCCCCTCATTACTTGCCCTTATTTGTTCCTTGGTCTTTCAAAACTCTTTTATAAAATAAAGGCATATCTGAGTTTTAACTTTTGAGTGGAGCAAGACCAGGCGCGGGACTGACAGCTCTTTGAACCACTGGTACAACAGCATCATATACTTGAGTGAGGGCTGGAACTTGTAAGAGAAAATTGTAAGTTCAAGTTCGAATGCCGGGTCAAATGAATGATGTTATTTACATCATTCATTTGACCCGGCATTCGAACTCGGAACCTCGCTATTTACAGTCGAACATATCACCGTTAGACCGATGATATCCTTTAGTAGTAGTCGCAATGTACTATGAATACCTTGTAGGTATTCTGGCGTGACTTCACTTGTCAACAGCATAATTATGTTGCATTCTTTGTTTAACTATGCATCTACTTAAGTGGTTTTTCAATGTGACATCTCAAAGGAACAAATGAGTACTTTATGTATACAAAAACTCGCACATTTTCTTTCCTATTTTTGGTGCAAGATCCAAGACATTGTTTAAGTTATTCCCTCGGGGCATGCCACTTACAATTTTTGTTCTTATTTGTTGCAGATTCCAAGGCAATTAGTTTTTCCCTGAGATTTTTCCGAGCATAAAGCCTTTTTATTGTGTACCAGTGAGTTATTCTAAAGAACTTGAAAGAGTAGGAATTACCATTTAAATAGAAGTACCTTACGTACTAAGTATATGTTACTTATAATAAATACATACTTAATAAAAAAAAGCGTAACATAAGCGATTAGCTCGTCAACGTTACCAATAAACTATTTTATTTATTTTTTAAATGATTGATCAATTTATAATTTCGTTTTCATGATATTAGTATAATGTTTGTACTAATACCTTAAATGCGAAAGTTATTAATTGTAAATATGAACGGATGCTTGCTACTCAATCAAACTAGGACGGGTGAATGGACCTAGATTTAATTTGGCTCTGAATCAATCGCACCTAGCTACTTTTCCTGAAAGATGCACTGATTCTGATATACAGCTTTTTAAGTGAGCCGAGTCACGAACAAACATTACTAATAAATATTTTATTTTTATTTTATTTTAATATTTAGGAAAACTTACAGCTATTAACAGTATGAAAATTTTCAGTTTATAAAAGATGGCCAATTACATGTTTTCACAAATAAATAAATTATATAAATTTACAAGTTAAAAACAAACATAAAATAACTAAATCTTCTATCTAAAATTCAATAACATTAAGTACAAAAATGTTTAACAAGTTAGGAAATAAGTTACGCGTGCCAATTAACATTATCACATGATGTACATCCTATAATGGCAATTATCGCGAAAAGTAGTGACTACACAAAATATTTTTTTAATTTTGAAGAACTTATATTAGGTATACTTATATTCTTTGATTCCAGAGAACTCTGACTATATGTCCGATTTTAATGTACGAGAAATGATTAAAAACGAGAATTAATTGGTTCACAAGTTATATAACCAAAAAGACATGTAGAAAACTTATTATTTTTATTATATTCCTCCATAATAATATGTTCTAGATATAACATTTCATTAGTGCAATACAATATTATGATTCTCTTATATACCTACTACGCATTGTGTTCGCGCTTCTCATTGAGCAAGAATTGAAGAGATAACAATGAGCTTATTCTTGTTTCAGTTTCATGGTCTGAATACAATACAATAGATGTTTGTTAATGTTTTGATGTAGGTAAGTATTCTTGTATGAAGACAGCTTAAATATAAGGTTGTTCAAAAATATATATCTACCCTTAAACTACAGATACTATCAAGTAAGTAAGAACGTTAGTAAATAATTTTTTGTTAAATCTCTCTCTTCGGTAAGGTTATCAGTATTCATGATTACTATCTCTAAAAGAGAAGGCCTTTTTTCAGGACAATGTATTATAGACGCACAAACAACAACCTGGATCGTTATTCGACCAGTTTATAAGTCGTTTTATAACTTTAAAGTACTCTTTCCCTTGCCAGTTAAATTCGTATAACTACCGTCTTATCTATTTAGTCTTGAAATCTTCAAGTTTACTACTAATAGATACAGGAGACTTTCCTTAATATTATTTCTGAACACTACCTACACAGTATTTTTTTTAATTAAATAAAAATGTGATTAAATTAGTAAGTGTCAACAAAAATAAAAGCCAAATTTAATTATGCCTTTTTAAATTTTATTTCAAAGGCTTCTCAGTTCATTCCATCTCGTTGAAAGGATTTTAATTATTCCAGTTCACCTGCTTTTTCACGCCACGCCTTAAGTTTTTGAGTCTTTCTTTGTTTTAAAAAGTTTAACTGAAGAAATTCTTAGCTTAAACTAAAATTACTTGTATTAAATATTTTCGCGTGTGTTATTTTGTAGATATTTCTTAGGAGGTTGTTTAATGTATATCTCAATATTCATATGTAAATAAAAATGCGGTATTACTTTATTTCTGACTGATTTATTTCCTTTCTTCTCTTCACAAAATAATCCAGTTATTGAGTAAAGTTTTGAATGACAACATTGTTTAAAATGACAAAAGTATAAATTAATATTTAGTATATTTATTTTTTATTCTTTTACTAATTAACTATTAAATATTTACAAATAGACATAAATAAAAAAAACAATAAGTATGGTAAACCCTACACTAATCCAACAAACCACTACCAGTTGGCAACGTTCCCAAAATGCTGGCAGCATTGCCACGTTGTATGGCAATGCTTAATCTTTGGGCAAAATATAGGCCAGCATTTCGGTCACGTGTTGCTTCGACCAGACGCCCAGCAAGATCTTTATAAATTCCATGGCCGCCTGGTCCCCACGGCCCTAGTGTCTCAACCCCAAAAGGCTCAAATAAGTACCCATTATCGGGGGCACTATACTTTAGCCTCTTAGTTTGTGTAGTTATATTCTTAAACTAAGTAATTACCTATGTTACATAAAAAACGTTGTATGACAATAATATTTTAAAGATGGTTAGTTGGTCACTAATTTAAATAGGTAAGATAGTTAATATTTCGTTATTATTAAATAAAGATTTAAAATACGAGGTATGTAGCGATGAAAATATTTTAATATATTTAACTCATTGTTCTCCATTCTGATTTTTTTAAGTAGACAGTCATTTTACTACTTCGTAGTTGGTCTTTATTTTTTTTAATACTAACGGTATTCATAATGTATACATGCTACTCTATTTGAAATAACTATATATTACACCACGACGTGAATTAGAGGTTTGTCCCTATTAGGGAAATATAACATAAATTAGACATTTCATTGAAATGCGATACATCACTACTTTCCATGTATTATTTTTATATATTTATCATATTAAATACATATACTTCTACTATGTCATTATATTATTCTAAGCAATTACATTTAGATATAAATTAATTGATATTTAATAATAAAATATAATCATATACATTTATTACACTTTTTTAAAATTCCTGTATTTAATCAGAACATCGAATTTATACAATCGCTAAAAGGTATACATACATATATCTAATATTTACTTCAATAAACATCAACAGACATGCATTGACAACATACATATTATTCAGGGCAAGTCTCTGAACAGTCCATATTATAATTACAAGGTTTAAATTATACTAATGTCGCTATAGCAAAAAGATATTCCATGTACACATGTTATTATTATGCCTTTTTACAAGACGATCCGTAATATTAAAAAAAATCTACTTATAAAAAGTATAAAACAACTTGTGACTAATACCTTTTTAAGATTTGTACTAATAATTTAAAGTTAGAATCATTCAAGCTAAACTTATAACATTTTCGTGTATAGCATACAAAGCACTAAAAGCACGCAGTAACAAGTAAAAAGTCCCGAGTCACATAACATTAATTTCGGACTATTGTTTTAGATCACCCCGTCTTCGTGTGGGTGTCGTAAGAGTCGACTAACGGGCATAAAGCTGATGGTTGGGAAGCAGCATCTTTCAGCTCCTTACCATCTTACTGCGATCAACAATCCGCCTGCCAAGCGTGGTGATTATGGCAATGTCCCTGGCTTGCCATGGTCTCTAAAGAGAGCCCATGAAGCGGCCCATGTTCCAGTAGACGTATACGGGCTTTTGATGATTATGATTTTAGATTCCTTTACAATCAAAACCTACCTTCTTTGGCACTATTTTCGATGATATATTCATTTAACATTTTTAAAATATCTCGTAGTACCGAATCATAAAAGCGTAGTTCGAATAAAAATTTTGGATCGATGTTCTAAATAATATTCTCAAAGGGTTCATAGAAATAAATTTATTTCGATTTGATTCAAAATAGTTGTGAAAATATTTATTCAGTCCCTCGAGCCCGTATTCTATCACAGTTCAATAGAATTTAAATTCCTTTCGCTTTTGCGGATCTTTAAATGTGTTTTGAAATAGTTTATAGAAAGAATTAATTTTATTATAACTTAATATTAGTTAAAACTTTGTATAACGATAAGATTAAAGTTGATGCCTTCATCAGTATCGAATTGTTATAATTATCTTGAATTTTCCAAGTTTAAAATGTTACTAGGTATAATCCGAATAAAATATTATTTTGCGTAAATTTAATATTTTACTATAACTTAAAGGTAATATGAATGTAACTATTTCAATTATATTTGATTGGTTTTAAACGTACTATTATGTACTAGTCACATTTATCTCTATATAGTACAATTTGAGCTAAGACTTTCTTTACAAATACTAAGTACCATTCAATAACAATAATACACTGATCACGCGTTGATGTAAATGTCTTCTTTAGATTTTATGGGATATTCTTTAGTGCAGTCCACATGATAGTCATTGGGATAGTTCTTAGAATAGTCGCTAGGATATTCCTTTAGATAGTTTTTAGAAAAGTCAATAGGATATTCCTTAGGATAGTCTTTAGGAGGTAACTGGAAGCTATTTCTTATGTAAGAGAAGCGATGAAAGTTGTAAAAATATTCCTTGCCATCGGGTGAGTACTGAGGGTAGAGTGTGTATGAAGGGAAGTTGAAGTCCAGCTCAGTGAGGGAGTCCGCGAGGGCATGCCTCGCGAACTCCTGCTTGTAACGTCATGATTGTTCTCTGTACGCTTGACGCTTTGTGCACTTCTCTCTTAAGATGTAACATAAGGCTATAGCTATCAGCACCGCTATTGCTATCGCCATGCTTATGCTGATCCAAATAATTTCTTCGTTGATGCCACTTGTCGATTTTCCTGTGAACAATGTTTAGTACTTTATTAACAAGTTAATGGAAAGTAAGAAATAAAATAAGTTATAATCATGAACTAAATACCTAAGTAACGGAAAATTTAAATTAAATTAATGAGTAGATATTTAATGTTCTTATAATTGCCATTGACAGAGACCGTTGATTTGTGTTTAATGAATTTATAATTAATAATAGTACAACCTACATATAAAATATGTAAGTTCATTCTCTATGCAACACATATCTCCTAATAGAATCTAATCTAATGATCAAATAATCCTAAACTCTACATTCAGTTGTGTTAAAATATTTTATCTTTTACTTTTCTGTCGCTGTTATAATAACACATTTTCCTTAAAGTAAACTGTTAGTCTATTTTGTCACCAGAAATAATTTTGTAGAGAATACTCTAGTAATTTAAGCTCTTAGGTCTTTGAATTATATAATTCTCTCGTTATACGAAGCCTATGTAAATTCGGTACTGGGAAATTTAATCTTTCTTAAAGTTAAAAAGTTTAAAACTTTGGTAGTCAGTATTTGAGGCTGTGAAGGGAAAATAAGATCAGTTACGTCGTTGGAGAATTTTAGACTAAGTTTTATCAAGGTTGGTATCTTTTAAATTATTTCTATGAGCCTCCTCCCGAGAGGCGGTATTTGCTATAGTTACCACGCTTGGCAGGCGGGTTGGTGACCGCAGTATTTTGTAGTAGTACACACAGGAAAACGCAGCGGCCCGTTCCCTGGTATACGCTTGTTATAGATGATGTTAAAACAGTCGGGATCAACGGCTTAACAAGCTTTCCGAGGCACGAAGGGTAGTCCCTCAACCAACCACACCCGGAAAGAAATCTTAGAATTTACACAAAGATTTCTTGCCCGGTGTGGGGATCGAACCCACGACCTCCTAGACTTAAAGCGAGACTTATGCCGCCTTGTAATATTTAGAGATACGTGCCGTCATGTATCTCTAAATATTACAAAGAAATTTGCCATCAGTATTATTATCATACCGTTATGAAATGTAATATATTATCATTTTATTTCTAGGTTGTACGAATAGGCCTTTACAACTGAACTGCCAAAACCGTGTTGGAAGTTCGCAGTTTTTTTTATATGTGAAGATCATGCTATTAAAAATACCTGCCATCAGTGAGCTGTTTGCTCGTCTGCTCAGGTGACAATTTGATGGCAATTATAAGAAAAGATAGATCTTTTTTATAATTACCATACATCTTTTATGTGTAAGTCTAGCACGATACAATTACCAACTTCATATGCTTAAATAAATATTTTTTTGATTCTATCCAGGTTTGTTAAAGTATCAGAAAATTCCTCACTTTGATTCAACAGCTTATTTAAACACAGCTGACCATGGACCCGGCTCTTGATGAAAAAAATCCTTCATGTTCGGCATTAGTGATCGTACAACAATGATTAAGGTCAAAACATAATGTGTGATTGAGTTACAAATTTTGTATGATTATATCTGAATTTTAGTATTATATTATGGGAGCCTCAGTAGGTAAACGTTAACGTTTTTCTATTATACGTTAAATTCCCAGAAACTCTGTTCCCTGTTATTTGCTTTGTTTTTTAAGGTAGATGGGTTCACATATTTCTTTATTAAAATTCTCATAATTCATTGTTTACGAGGCGTGGAGGGTGTTAGGCATGTGCACATTCTGTTAACTTAATAATGTACGTTTTTGTTGCTCGTGTACTTTATGGTAACGTAGAAGAGTCTATTTTATTATACATGACTGGTAGAGTGTCAGATATGGCTGTAGTTATAATCAACCCGTAGAACTTTCACTGTTGAACATGAGTCGCCATCGAATGGAGGTTTTGCCCTTGTCATGTTTGGCGGGCAGCTCGGTGACAGCATGTTGTAATGCACAGAGAAACGCCGTTTTTAAGCCTATTTAATGGAAATCGTATATGCCATTAAAAAGGATATAACAACTGGTATCAACGGCTTTACGTGCGTACTGAGCCACAGATGGTTGTATTTCAACATACAAGACTAGACTGTCAAAAATCTGTCATTTTCTGTTTATTGAAAATGCTGCTTAAAAAAAACATTGTCTTATTAATTACGAACGCCACAAACAGAATAGCCAAGTAAATTAGTCGTCGTTGTGAAGTTGTGTGAGTACATACATATTTAAAGACTAACTTTTATTGATATAAATGCTGATATTCCACCCGTCAACCAAATGTCTTCTTCGTGAATGTATGTTGAATATGTATTATATAGGAAACGTGTCTATAAAGTTATATGATCAAATTTGATTAAACTTCGTAATAGCTTTTTGCATAAGTACATACTTTGTATTCCGTATACGGAGTTATAACTACAGCGACATAATAAATAGACGAATAAAATAATACTGATATGTAATAAAATAAAATAAATAGCTTATTACATATCCGTATTGTTTTATTTGTCCTGGGTTCTATCTCAGGGTTGACCAAAAAAATTGCGTTACTAGAAATTTTCTGTTTCGACAAATCTAAGTACCAGTCTTAAAGTGTTTTATCCGTGCCTCGAAGAGCACGTTAGGCTGTTGGGCCTGCACCTGATCGCTCACCGGTCATGTTGGTAGAAACCACGACCCACTGGATTATGAGAGTAAAAGAATTGAGTATACTTGTGTTTGGGCACACACTTGTACACTACGTCTTGCGCAGATGGCTAATCTCCTTAGAGGTTGGCGGCCGTGGCCAATATCGGTCGGTAGGACAGTATGGTAGATACTTATCAATGGTTTATGTAAGTAAAGGCAATGGCAAAAAATACAGTAGGAAAGCAAAAAACCTCATTTTCTTTTCCGTTTGTACAATTTGAAAGGGGTAAAACCACTCAAAGGAAATGAATCAATTGAAAGGTAAAAATCTGTTTTTCGCGCAACTTGGAATAATCTTATTTAGTAGATCAATAAGGGAAGATTCGAAGGAAGGTGTGTATAAGAGATAACTAGAATAAGTAGGCTACACTTTACACGATATATTATATTAATGTCCAATGATATAATATATCGTAAGTGTAGTTATCTAAACCTTAACTTTTTTAAAGTTTTTATGAGGTAGTGGTTTAAGGATTAATAAGTCAAATATGGAACGCAATGTAGACTAACGGCAAAGACAGGATTTTTGAAAAATAACACCACACCCCTTCTAAAGGGATGAGACGGGGGCTAAACTTCAAAGTTTATATAGAAATATGTACACGGATGAAGTTGCGGGCGACAGCTAGTACCTACGTACTTACTAAATTTCTTTATTTTCGGTGTCCATATAATTGAACAATAGGATTGAAAAATAGGATAATAAATTATTAAAAGCCTTCATAGAATGCGACAGCTAATAAGAGTGAAAATAAATGTCACTGCCGAGTTACACAAGGACAGATAAATAACGCACAAGCTATATACATATATGTAGTCCCAGAAAATGTAACATCCTCTCCAATATCAGTATGTACCCGCTATCATATATCCCTTTTAAGGCAACTGTTGACCAATACCGATCCGTTTACGTTACGTTACGTACGTTATTTGTACAAGCTGAGTGATCAAGATTGATCAGCCGGTTAGTGGACAGTTACCCTCATTCTGTATTGTTTGCGATTATCCGAACTTGAGTAGGTACACTATAAGTGCCAACAAAATAAAAAATACTTGTAACAAATTGTGTAGATATCTGCCGATACAACGTTATTTAGGGTTCCGTACCCGAAGGGTAACTACGGGACCCTATAACTAAGACTTCGCTGTTTGTCTGTCACCAGGCTGTATCTCAAGAACCGCGATAGCTAGACATTGACAAATTTTCACAGATGATGTATTTCTATTGCCGCTATAACTACAAATTCTAAAAATAAACAGTACAGAACGGACAGAACCTTTCGTGCGCAAGTCCGATTCGAGCTTCGCACTGTCTAGATATCGCGGTTCTTGAGATACAGCCTGGTGACAGACAGACAGACAGCGAAGTCTTAGTAATAGGGTCCCGTTGTTACCTTTCGGATGTGGAACCCTAAAAACGATTGATTTAACCTTACACATGCTTACAATGATTTACGAAATTACGATGATGAATGAAAATATATATAAATAGGAAAAAAATAGTAAATCGGAAATAAATAGTTTGCTCCTGAAATAGGCTTGGGGAGTATGGCAGAGCACACATTGCGAATGTCATATTATATTTTACGATAGTTGATTCAAAAAAAAACTGGCCAAGTGCGAGTCGGACTCTCGCACGAAGGGTTCCGTACTAGTTGCAAGTGCCTACCTATTTTTTTATCAAGAATACATCAAGTACTTGTAGTTCGTTGTAACTTTGATCGATGTTAATAATAGTTGATTGAATGAAAGGTAAATTGCGGTTTACGGTTTATGACGCATTAAAAAAAATCTACTTACTTGATCTCGTTCAAACCAATTTTCGGTGGAAGTTTGCATGGTTATGTACATCGTATATTTTTTTTAGTTTTATCATTCTCTTATTTTAGAAGTTACAGGGGGGGGGACACTCATTTTACCACTTTGGAAGTGTCTCTCGCGCAAACTGTTCAGTTTAGAAAAAAATGACATTAGAAACCTCAACATCATTTTTGAAGACCTATTCATAGATACCACAAGTATGGGTTCGATGAAAAAAAAAATTAATTTCAGTTCCATCTATGGGGAACCCCAAAATTTATTGTTTTTTTTTTCTATTTTTATGTGAAAATCTTAATGCGGTTCACAAAATACATCTACTTACCAAGTTTCAACATTATAGTTCTTATAGTTTCGGAAAAAAGTGGCTGTGACATACGGACGGACAGACAGACAGACAGACAGACAGACAGACATGACGAATCTATAAGGGTTCCGTTTTTTGCCATTTGGCTACGGAACCCTAAAAAATCAAGAAAGGGTTTCGTGATTCTTTTTAAAAAGCAGTACAGAAATTAATTACAAAGTCCGTATCCCATAAAGTTTGAAATGTAAATGTTTTAATATGTTTTTTTGAAAACTTGTATTAAATTAAGTTAACTTCAACGGCCGTTATTACAACATCTAGTTATTAGGCGGCTAAATCTGCTTTGCAATGGTATAATATAATAATAACTAATCAGAGCAAACTTCTACTAAAATAGAACTATAACGTGCTCCCAGATAAATTGTAATTCACCGTTATATCGTACTTATCATGTCTTTGCTGCTCTATTGTCTCTGAAACAATCCCTCCCGAGGGAGATAATTTATCTGATTTGTGTCGCTAGATGTAACTTGGAGCTTGTGATATATATAGAAATAAGTATCTCAGTTTATATTGGTACTTATCTATACGTGAGTATGTATAAATTTAATACAGAATAATACAGCTTTAAAATATAATACACATATACAACAACGACTAAAGGTAGCTGGCTAATTAAAACCATGAATGTAACGTGTAAAATACAAACTTATTATTATTATTTTTTTTACTTTTCGGAAAAGTATACCACTGCACTACTAATACACAAAGATACCGCATGAGACCGCTCATGCGCACAGTGTGAAATTTTGCCTTACTTGCGGTCATCCATGTTTTGTGAGCTCAATTGTTAGGTATTACTATGATGTCAAACATTGGGGAAGTAACTAGTAGTCGTTTTTGCTTAGTTTTGTAAAAAATAATATTTTCTGATTTTATTAAAAAACTGTTTTTTAAGAATATTTTGTAAAATTATAACATAAAGTCAAAATGTTGTAATCAGGTCGACCTAGAACAATAACGTCTAGCTCTATGCAAAAACAAATAATGATAGCTGCAGTATTTTGAGAGATATTTACTAATTTATGATTTTTAGAAAACATTTTTTTTTCCACTCTCCTAGACTTTATGCAATATTTCTCACTTGATATTGATGCATCATATAATTATCTATACTATCTAAAAATATGACTTGCCTATCTCATAGGACTTCGGAGATATTGCATTTCTAAGGATTTAGAAAATTTCTATGGAAATAGGGTTATCCTAATTGGTTAGGGCATTAGGCTAATACATAAGAAGCAGGTTCGAGTCCTGCCGGTTCTAAAAAAATATTAATCTCCATTTTGAAACTAACTATTTAGGTATTGGTAGAGCTGTATAATCTCATAAGATTCATTACAGGCCTACATTTAAATACACCAATTAAAAACAGAATACATACCTACAGATTTGGGTGTAATTTGTGAGCTGGTTACGTTTCTTGTCACGTACCTATTATGTATAAAAAAATAGTCAATCGTTTCAATTTTCAATAGTTAGTTAATTAACACATATCTTGAGAGTACCACCTTTTTTTGTTTTATATAGTACTTTTTACAAATAGTTGCTAAATATATAGTACTTTTGGGAAATACAGGGAAAAAAATAGTACACGTGTCCGTGACGTGATTAAGATTCTGACTCAGAGTCGCTCAACGAGCGTTTTTTTAGGCCTCCACCTATTTTGTAGTAGCGTTTTTCATTATTTTCTTAAAGCCGCGCTGAGGGTGCGGTCAAAAAATTAAAATGGGGCGAATTTTAGTTTAGCAAAAGTAAAGTAAAAAATATTTATTTCAAAAGTTACAACCTTGGTGGGTACAATTGATTACAACTTAGCCAAACAGATTTACAAAATGCAAGTAGTAGTTTGTCGGCAGGTACCTGTTTAGGCTCTTCAGTATGCAGGTACACTTATACATATTATAAGTTATAGGTAAATAAAGTTATAAGTGTACCTTTCTCGATTTACTCGTCTTTAGACAACCTGTGAGCCACGCCAACAATGTTCCTATAAGTAATCGGATAAAAAAAAAAATAGTAAGTACTTTTTGTATTATATTTTTTTGTATGTTGTACGACCCGCTAGTATAGTACAAATATTTATATTGCAGTGTACTGCAGTTTTAAAAGTGCAGCATAGAAGATAAAAGATTTACTAAACTACTTACATAGGCTATATATATATCGATGAATTACTAATTAAATGAATAGGGATTATTTGAATTAAACGGAGATACCTAAATTATTATTATTGTAACAGGCAAGAAAATCCCTAAGGAATTTTGTAAGTAACTGTGACAATATTGTCTCGTGGTATTCTTTGTACCGTTTTCATTTCGGAGTTCCCTATTCGAAATAATCATGACAGTTGGTACCACCTACATACTGTCTATTGCGTTACATTCTCTGTAAGTGGTTATTTATATTCCAAAGCAAAAATGTAATTCTTGTAAATAGACCTCAAATTATTTATTGAATACATTCTATTTGAATCTATAGAAGTTTCTTATTTAAAATATATCTTTTTGAACTACGAGCCACCGCCCCATTTTCGTACGAAATATATGATTAAAATATATATTATAAGTAGTAGCTTACACTTGAATCATTCCAAAAAAACAAGGCTTTGGAGTGAAACCCGTATCGTTTGGAATAAATAAGCAAAGAAACAATCTAGCGACGAAAATAGCAAGTTAACCTTAGCAATAACCTATACAATATTTAGAGATGAAAATTGAAAGATTATTTTCCTTGTTCATAGGCTTCTCGCTAGGTTTGTTATTTATATTATAAGGAACATTTCTGTTACTAAAAAAATAAAAGCGTAAATTTACGCTTCTACAATTTTATCCCGTTTTTGAGTTTGTTGGCTTAAATATGCTATGGAGACGGCTATGCTCGGGGTTTCTCTACGAGATCGAATCAGAAATGAGGAGATTTGTACAGGCCGCCTCCAACCGTATCAACTGGAAATCTATGAGGGAGGCCTATGTCCAGCAGTGGACGTCCTATGGCTGAAATAATGGTATGATGATGGCATAAATTATGATGTAAAACTAATATTTAAATATTATAGTACACGGGAAGTCAGTATGACATGAAGATTTATGAAGATGACGCGTAGCCATAGACCAATGTCTCCCTCAAAGTCCGCACTCGGTCTAACGATACTTAGCCTTAATAGCGTTTTTACAGGTCCTCGTAAATACACAAAACCTGTATTAACTTATTTTTTCATTTCGGCGAAAAAAAATCATAAAAAACACGGTAGCAAGAAGAGAAATGGTAACGTAATTACTTTTGTGTTAAACTCCACCCGTGCCACCCACGTTTATAAAATGCGAGCAAAATGTGAGCTTTTTATCATAAAAGCAAAAGAATATATCAGTTACGAAGAAATATCATACATTATAAACGTCACACAACTTCAAGCCGGAGGTTTAGCCCGGGGTACTTCTTCCTCACATTTTGTTCAACGAGTTACATTCATTTTTGTTATTGATTAAATATATAAATTGGTAAAGTAATAAAATGTAGGAGGGAACGTATTGCCGTATAGCACGAATGTTCATTGTTAAAGGTTTTAACCTAGCTTACCTCTACAAAATGTCCCATTATCCCTTTGCTCTGCACGGTTTTAGTGCCAGTATCTTAAGTAGCGTTCTAAGTACGATTGCTATTGCAGCAATAGTACTTAGGACACTACGTTACCGAGACAGAGTTACGGGAATGGGCACATATAGTCAGGTACCTATAGTTCCTCTTAATGGAAATCTCTTCTTGATTTCTTCGCAAATATTTACGACATCCTGCGCGCGGTTTCATCCGCGTAACTCTCGTTCCCGTAAGGACTTCGTACATTGAATATGGTTTATAGAATTCCTCAAACTCCGTAGCGTAACGGCATTTGGCTTAAAAACTTGGAGGTTGTGGGTTCGATCCCCACTCCTGACAGATTTCTTTCCGGGTCTGGTTGGTTGAGGGACTACCCACGGAAAGCACGTTTAGCCGTTGGTCCCGATTATTATATATATATAACATAATCTATAATAATTGTATATCAAGGAACGGGCAGCAGCAATTCCTTGTGAGGCACAACATAGTACTATAGACTATCTAAATTCTGGGCTTAGCTATTATTAGTATAGATGTGAAGTGAGAAAATCATAAGTCTTACTAAATATTATCATAGTTGCTGTAGGTACACTCTGCTTGTTTCCGTTTGTGTTATCGTAGGTATCTAAATAAAGTTTTCATTCATTAAGGTTGTTTTATTATGCAAAAGGTATATTTATTTTCGCTGTAGATTAAAATAGCGCGGTGACTGTGGTATATAAATAAATTGGTAGCTAAATTGAGGGTTGTTCTCGCTCCTAGTCACTCGTGAAAATCAATGTTTATATATACAGTAAGAGTCTTTTAATAATTTGTTAAGACTAACTTTATTTTGAGATATTTATTTTTTGAAACATTAATAAGTAACTTAAAGGAACGCCTACGTTTCCTTTAGAAATTTGTTGAAAGTAGAGTCTTATCCGATCGTTAAAATTTCTCTGTAGTCGAATGGTCTAAGATTTATGTTATTTTTATAACTTACTGATTCGACAGATTATATGGTTCTGTTTGGTTTACTTCTTGGTTAGGTATAAATAAAATTTATGAAATTGGTTGCGTAAAGAAAGTTCTCATCATCACCATCAGTCACTAAAACGTCCACTGCTGAGCCAGGAGTGGACGTTTTAGAACAAGAGGGAACCCTCTCTCTACCCCGAGGGAGGGTTTTGCCGTAGTCACCACTTGGCGCTGGATTGGACACAAGACAACGATGCTGCCCGTTCCCTAGTGTTTACCAGGGAACGGACAGCAGCGTTTCCTTTTATCGAAGACAAGCTTTTTATAGAACATGTTATTACACTCGGGACCAGCAGCTTACCGTGCTTTCCGAGGCACGGAGGGTAGTGCCACAACCAAACAGTTCTTAGAATGAATATAAAGATTTCTTGTCCGGCGTGGGGATTGAACCCACGACCTCTGGACTTCAAGTAAGATATATACCGCTACGCCACAGACGTTGTTTGAATGAAATTATAGTGATAATGAATTAATAATGAGATGAGGTCCGTAAGCCTCACATTTTGTAAATATTCTAAATACAGTTAATTGATATAATATTACCTCCACTCTTGTTGGAGTAGCCACCCACCTTGCCAGCGACCCGGGCTGAGGCACTGCCCGCGACCACTAGCACTATCGTGCTTGTCCGCATTATACCTGTAAAGTTAGGGACCATTAACCATTTGCAATGATTCATCATCACCATCATCATCAATCCGTATAACGCGTCTACTGCTTATCGTGGGCCTCCCTCGAAGGGGGTGTTGCCATAGTCACCATGCCTGGCAGTCGGGTTGGTTCCCGCAGTATTAGTTAAGTACATACGCAGGTAAACGAACCAGTCCATTATCTCTTAAACAATTGTCATAACAGGTGCTGCCATAACAATCGGGTTCAACGGCTTATCGTGTTTCTGAGGCCCGGAGAGGATTCCCTTAAAACACCCGGAAAGAAATCTTTGAGCTCAGATTTTTGGTCCGGAGTACGAATTGAACTCACGACCTCCGAAATTTATGGTGTTACGCTAAGTTTACGTTACGTTATGTTACGTTATTTTTATAAAGTTATTTTTCACCCTGCGGCCCTGACACCGCGCGCTTTGTTTGCAGGATTTTTTTTCGGACGGACTTATGTAGTCAGTCACGAAGTTTGCTAGTGCACTGGGCATAAAGGTGAGCAAGACTCGTACCTTGTAAAATGGTTACAAACTAAGCAAACTGCGCAAGAGGCCATCTATCGTTATGCGCAAGTACAATATTCGGCCTTTCAAGTCAGTTAATTTTGATCGATGAAGAATTGCGCTCGAGTGTCATCAATATCCTACGTCATGAATTCATATAGGCTCATTCACGTCAGTTGATGTTAGGACAAAGTGCTAGTAAATTGCACCTACCTTATTATTGATAAAAACGTATTTTAATGGTGAAGGCCAAACTGCCTTTTGAAAGTATTTTATATAATAAATCGGATGAAATAGCCAACTTACGGATTATGATCACCATCGTGTCAAATTGCTTCAAACTTGTGGCTACCAGATCTCTATTTACATTGGCGAGGATTCTCGGGCTTTAAATCATGACAGCACCTGAAACAATAAAGAGGATATGATAGTAAAACATTATGCGTCCTATAATAATAGCCTATAACAAAAGACAAAAAAAAATCTAATCGCATTCTCTATTCAATTTATAGGTTGATTTCTAAATTGGTAGCGCTTTAGGAGCCATACATGGACACACGATACGTATCTCGGTATGTTATGACTGTGTCGCAAATCTACAACACACATCTAGATGCATAAATGTGACCCCATTCCTTTCTGAAGACAGAGCGAGATTGAAAAGATATGTGTTTTCGACACGGTGTCGTATTCGTATTTATGATAAAATGACCTTTACATTATACATACATTGGACTAATCATTCCTTCAAGTGTTACTCACTTCAGCGCGGCTTATACAACAATACTCGCACTACGAATGCTACGCAAAAAGTGCGATAGACGTGAATTGTCAATGACTGTCGTTTTACATTATATTGGAGCGAGATCTGCGGTTGATAGCTTTCACATGCCACACACCAAAGTGAAGTTCATATTGGTATATCGATGTATGACCAATTAAAGCATAATCCCCACACATATTCGCAGTATGTGTAGCCATGCTGAGTAAAGTCATGTTAACGTAAATAATTTTTAAAGGCACTTCTAGTAATTCAACAGAGTAAATTGTTTTTTAATATTCTCAAAGGAATTTAACAAAACTGAAAAGTGTTTGGGCATGTTTGTAGATACTGGGCTAGCCGCAGAAAGATTAAAATAAAAATATTTATGTACTTTGTATACGAAATGACGAGCCCTAAATAATGTACATACTGAACGTAGAAATATTAGATATAATGATAAAGAAAGAAATATTAATATAAGTATTAGACAATTAATTTTAGAGATGCGTTCTTTATTTGTTTAAATATTTTTATTACAAGGTGAAATTGCAGAAAATCCCTAAAGAAAAAAGAACTGTAACTGCAAATTAAAAATATCAACTCTTGCAAAACGGAAGAATTATAATTGCTTACTTGAAAGACAATTCACTATTCTTAAGAGCAAAAAAAGCTGTCGTGCATTTTCATAATCATTCAGAAAAAACACTGAACTATGTCAGGAACTTAATAAATGTTTGATGTTAAAACGAAAAATACAATAGGTATAAATCCATTTTGTAACAAAATATTTTTTATATTCCCGCCTAGGGAAATCATTCACCAACATTTCAACTTGTATTTGTTTCCAAATAAGTAATAACTAAATAACATGCGTAGTTAATCAACGTTACTGTGTAAGTAATATGTTACTAATCCTGTGTGCAAGCATTTATTTGGACATTTTAACAAATTAGTTGTGGTTGAAACTCATTCATTAATGTTAATAACTTTCCATTACGAAAACTGATAAATTACAGTTTATTTATAATGTATAAAATGTAAAACGTAACAACGTTAACAAATGCTATATGGAGTGGAAACATGGAGTAGAACCCTTGCTCTCAGACCTCATGGTCCACCATGAGGTCTAAGAGCAAGGGTTCTATCAAAGTATGTACATGGTTGACGTCATTTGAGACGAGAGTTGGCCTATTTCTCGCGATAAAAAAGCATTGCCATATATCGAGGCAATGCAGTCAGCCTTCTGGGAAGCCTCCCTCAATAAATGGGCTGTCTAACACTGAACAATTTTTTCAATCAGCCTTCTGGGAATTATTCCCTAGGGTAGTGACGCGGAGGAATTGTTCGACGCCCAAGGCGTTTGTCTTTGTCTTTATAAAACAACAATTTTACATCGAAAACAGACATTAATTATATTAATGTTGCAAGCTGTTTCGCTTTTCTTGCAAAAAAATAAAAATAATTTTATTAGACCTGTTAAAATAAATGTATGTTTCTATAACCGAGTGTTTTTGAAGATCAACAGCTTCAAGGTTCTTCTAATTTATAAATCTACAGTAAAATGAATGCATCATTCTCATATAAATAAAAGCCAAGTGATCTGTGAAGAGTATGAATTCTTTAAAGAAGGAAGAGAAGTTGAAATGTTTCCTAGAAAATTAAACATTCATGTTTCAATTTACTTTAGCCTTTGAGACACTTTTTCTGCAGTTCAGAAGAAGACGAAAAGCAAAGTTTTATTTGATTGCTATCTATTTGTCCGGCGTCCATAATCGAATTTAATTTTTGTCAGTACCTTCTTATATAGATGGAGTTATATAATAATATAATATCGATATTCTTTGTATCTGTATATTTTGTTAATTATTGTAACTAATGACTTGCATTTCTTATTAATTTCGGAGCAATTAGGAACGTAAGAAAACAGCAGGTAACAGAGTTGTCTTGCGGATATTGAAGTAACATTTATTGAGATATTGAATTTGTAATTTTTCCTACCAACTGGCTTCTCTAGTTGTAAATAATCACTCAGACTTATGTCTTATATATTGCTGTATCCGTTTTGTAACTGAGGGATGTGAAAACATAACTCCTCCTTATCTCTTCCTAATTAAACTCTTTGCGGGTCCCAAGGCAGTTTAACTTTTTTCTAGGACTCGGTGAGCCTCGGTGCTCGCATAGCTACTTTCAGTGTGATGCTACTGTTGATCATGACTTTTAGGAGTTGTAGTGGTGGGAGTGTGGGTGAGATCAGTCACTTAGAATAATTTGCAATAGTTATGCTTTCTATTATTTACTTTGTTGGTTTAGTAGACAATCGAATACCTTCTGGTAGGTGTATAGCAGTTAGCTAGCTAAGCTAGTTAATTGTTATTTAGTATAGTTTTAAATAATATGCAGTTTAACTGACAATCTGAAATCTATTCTTATCTGACAAAAAGTTATAATTCCTCAATACCTCCGCTAGCGATAGCCTTGAGCCGAGGTTCAAGTCTCACAGGACGCGCCGGTTGCTTAGTTTATAAACCATATATTAAGCTGGAGCGTTGCTCGCCTTTTTGCCCGGTGAAGTAGCAAAAGCCTTTGGCAAACTATATATTTTTATGTATGTCCATTGTACGTACAAAAACCACATTCTCATCTTAATTAAAAATACAAAATATGTAGAACGGAAATAACACTAGATATTTTGTGTTTTTAATTTACCGAAACGTTAACAACCTGTAAATGTCGGTAAAGCAGGATCGAATGATTGATAACATAGATTCTCAGGTTTGTACGGAAAAGAAAAATGTTACCGTAAAACCCGAACGTAAAAGAGAAATACTGATACGAAACATTCGTATCTGTATTACTCATTATGATGAGCTTTTATTGAGAGAGTTTAGATTAAGATTTGAAATACAGGATATAAAAAATAATTTATAGCACAGTGTGACCAAAACCCACATTTTACGCACGCCTTTCCGTGACCTAAGTTGCCTATTTCTGCATGGTGCGTAAATTAATCGACTAACTTCACACATGCATGAAAAATGAAAGCAAACACTTTTTAATGACATTTGAAGTTTTAAAATTCACTGCGAACAAATGACAGAGAAAAAGTATGAAGAAATGAATAATAAAATGATGACATTGAAAATTGCAATGATTTGAATGTGACTTTTAAATTAATAAATTCACAACAACAAATGCACGGCGTTTAGCTAACTTCACGCCGTGCAATAAAAGGCTACTTAGATCACACGTATCGTAATGTACCATTTAACCGCGTGTCTTCTCTTAGGAATATCCTGGCTAAATGGGCTATCTAACACTGAAATCATTTTTTAAATCGGACCATGTAGTTCGTGAGATAAGCGCATTCAAGCAAATAAATTCAATTTCAATTCAGTCTTATACTTATATACTAGTGTAAGATACATCTAAAATAGAAGTACGTACTTATTTAAGCGTAAGATGAGGAAGCGAGACATGAATACTTTCCATGGGGCTTATGGCAAAAATCGCAGTAGTAACTTGATTATATGAGTATAAGTAGATTAATCTACCGATGAAGATAAGCTACTTCGCTCGAGTCGCGAGTCGTACAAAAAAATGTGATACTATAATTCATAATTATCCTTAAGGTTTAACGTTCGCACTTCAAGTACGGAATATGAATTTACGGAATATTAATACATAATTTATTTTGCGAATATAAAAGTAATTATAGACCTACGTTTCGACGTCATTAGGTCAACAACTAAGAAAAGGCCTCGTCAATATCTGCCGTCTAGATTTTATATTGTTCGATTTGTATTGTTATTTCTTGGTCTATTATTGTAATTAACTTTTATGAATTAATGAATATAAATACGTAATTGGCTTTTACGTTCACAAAATTAATAATCTATTAACATCAAACATATAAAAAATAATGTTGTTTTCAGACGGAAATTTATGTAGTCAGCCGCGGCTTTTACTATTCCATATAGTCGAGCATGGCTCCAGCCTCTTACATGTATGGTGTAAGTATAAACTACAAACCAAACAACCCGCATAAGAGGGCGCTCCTTGTGGGACTAGTACCTCGGCTCAGGGTCGCTGATAGAGGGAATAAAAAATCAATTTTCCTTCCAATTATATTATCTTTTAAATACCTGGAGCCCATTAAGGGTGCCCTCAGTCGTGTGTCGCTTATACGTTAAAATGTTTTTTAAAGACATGCTTATCTTTCTGTAAAGCTAAATTATAGAATTAATGATTGTTATTAGTTATTACTATGACGTTATACTAGACTGATAGAAAAATTATTAGCTTATCCGCATTAGATTTCAGTTGGCATTTTTTATATTTAATTATAATAATAATTTAATACAAGAATGTAGGAAGCTAGGATAGGGTCCGCTCGCGACGCGTTCTATGCTTCTGACCTAATCCTAGCCCGCGCTGATTGTTTATAATTATATTTATAATACGCGACAATCACATGCCGCATAGGTAGATTTAAATTCTATATAATAACATTACTGTTGAAATGTATACCAATTAATAAGTCAAGTTTTTTTTTCTTTGTATCTTTTTATCATTGTGTCTGACTTATAATAAGTACGATCGATTCGTCTATCAATTCATTTCAATCTATCAATTCATTTCAATCTTATTTCATTGTGATAATTGACAAGTACAAGTGTATGTAAATACGTAAGTAAGTGCTAAATAAATATCGTTTAATTCGTTTACCTAAAGTGCGGATCTTGCACCTTAGCACAAGGCAGTAATAACACACTTTATTCAGGCAAAGAGTAAGATCCCGTCATTTACTCGTTGTACTGTAAGCGGAATTATTAATTTATTTGCAGAGTAGTGAAATTGTATTCAGTCTGAGTTCAATAATTAATTTTGTGTCCCGTATTGAATTCGTAACTTAGTTATACTCGCTTTGAATCTAGACTCGTTAGATAGAAGCATGGTATATGTTTGTTCATTGAGTTGTTTGATGCGAATTGTATTTAAATCTTGCATTAAACGAAATGAACAAACATATACCATGCTTCGCACTTTAAGTGCGAATCTACTCCTTGTGTTGCAATAATTCGATGATAAATTGCTCCCGAGAATCAGTTATCACTAACGGTGCCTTAGGATTATTTAGTTAGTTAATAATAAAAAATTAAAGCTTATAAGTGTTAGGTATACATATAATAATATAGGTATAATGAGTTTTAATACAATTTTTCTTCCGTAAGTGAGGCAAATTGACACAGTAGAAACCAATTTACTTAATGAAGAGCAAAGAACGACAAACTTTCCAAACCAGATTTATAGATACAAAAGCATTTTATCTCCGGCAAACTTCAGTTCACGTTGAAATTCGAGCTATAGGGAAGCAACGTCGCCGTTGCTAGACGCCCCCATTTTGGCGGCACGTCTCGATGTTTACTGTCAAAGTAAATACCCCGCACGGGACTGGCTTGGTCCCGCTTTTCAGGCTTAACTTGACAACTTAAAGATCTGATTTTAAATTAAGAAGTTATTGTTATAGTAGCATATTTTCCTTAAGATACATTCATAGTCTATCCATCTATTGTCAAGTAAACATAGTTTAAAGCTCAAACAATAACGCCACTAATATACGTATTTTAAAACATTTTGTGTTAAAATGAACATCATACTTTTAAACACCAAAAGTAACAATATTCCAGTTTGCCTAAAAACCCTGGCAACGCTGTAGAGAAAGAACCTGGTGTCTGAGAAAAACTGTGGAAAAAAAAAGTTAAAACATAATTGCTTGTGAAAGATAAATGTAGGTATGTTCTTAGAAACCTATATAGACTTTCAATAATCACATGCGTTTAGTATAAACAAGGCGAGCGTCGAGCTTCTGACCCTGTCACTCGTTACCCCCCTTTCGTCCGCACGTGACATGTACTCGAAGAACGCGCCCACCCAAAGAGGTGTCACCTTTATGTATGCGATTATTGAACCCTCCGAACTTCATGAGTTACTTATCTAATAACAACCGTTATAGTAAGCAATTTCAACTCACACACATTGCGCTGTACAAATTATTTTGCAAAAAGATAGCACTGTTCGTAACCGTACGTGGCCACTTAGCTGAACACTATTAAATAACCTAATATATCTTAACATTACAGGAAGACTGTAAGGCTAAAAATTGTATTTAGTCCGTCAGTTCGATTACCAAAAAATATTGGACACGTATTTTTTTATTTTTTTGTCGCTATTAGTTCTCCTGCACTTTATAGTTTGTTGTTGCTCTGTATCTTTATCAATTTTTATTGATCTGATAAATAAAAAATATTGAACAATTTTTAGTAATCTAACTGACGGATTGACGAATTTTTTTAGTCTTCATGCTTATTGAAGCTATTTGTTCTGTTCTCTTTGAACATTACTAAAGTACCTGTGTTTAAAAGTATTGGTAGATATTACTAGTAGAGCATAAGCACACTTTCCAATCCATGCTAGTACTTTGACATGACATTAATTTTAACCTATCGGTGTGTAATTTTAGACTGAATACACTTCAACCAGTATAAATACCGATTCGAATATATCTCGTTACTCGGTAAACGTGTATTGAAATTGACTTCCCTGTTTATTTTATTCGATCCACGATTGTAATTTGTTTTTAATTAAACAGGTCGGCTTTCGTACCCAATTCCAGCACAGTGGAAAATTGACGAACGGTGTTGGGCTATTTTTTATCATTAAAATTGATTTCCGATTTTTGAGTGGAACAAAAATATAAACCAATTAAAGCAACAAAGTTTAATATTTGGATGAGGCATTAAATAAATACTGATTTGGTTGGCAGCACTGGCATTTCACGTTTAATTCTGTGGTTGGCATTGTCGTCGCGATCAGACGTTTAATATTATACAAACAATCACAATGGCGGCGTACAAAAGAAACGAATTTATGATTTATAATTGAATAAAGCTTCGTGGCGTAGCGGCATAACTCTCGCTTTAAGTCTCGGCGGCCGTGGGTTCGATCCCTACACCAGAAATGTTTACGTAAATTGTAAGATTTATTTCTGGGGTTGGTTGTTTAAGGGACCCCAGTTGTTATAACAACATCAGTTACGAGGGTATACTATGGAACGGGCAGCTCCATTTTCTTACGTGTAACAACATAGCACTGCACTGCACTGCAGACTCCATTCCGCCTGCCAAGCGTGGGGACTTTGGCAAATTCCTTCATTCATCTGGATAATGATGACGGTGCGGTGTATTGTACAACGATAGAAATTGGTAATTGTTGACATTCTAAAGTGAACAGCCGCAGTTTACACAAAAACGAACTTCTGACTAACGTATAGATAGATACATACAAGTACCTATTTCAATGTAAAATACATACATATTTACATACATACCTAAACTATATTTTACACGTATCTATGTAGATTGTCCGACAAAGAGTTTTGAATTCTAAAAATATTAAATCATATGTTTCAAACATAGCATCTTTGAATTATAGGTACATAAGCTGTTCGTGCCTAGATTGAACCGCCCGATATTCTATTTTCAATAGATATTACATACAACCTTCCTCTGAAGTCAATATACCGTCTTTAGACAGGTAGAAAGAAAACCGTACTGATTCAATCACTTATCGTTTTCCGTTCTCAATGTCAAAAAAACTATAGTAGTTGCAAGTTTTGATTGGTACAAAATATAATATATTATCTTGGCAGCTAGAAATGGTATATATTTTTGTGCCTTAATATCAAATAAAACTAATACCTGCAGTTATATAAAGTGTAAGTAACTTACACTTACACTTTATATATGCAAGGGTAGGTAGGTATAATATACTTATACCATCTCGATAGAAAATGTAAAGGTCTATAACGATTTAAGAAAGATATACGTAGGTAGATAGAGAAAGACTCGTAGGAAGCTAGGATAGGGTCCGGTCGTCCTTGCAAGGCGAGGCTCGCGACGCGTTCTATGCTTCTGACCGAATCCCAGCCCACGCTGGTTGATTCTGATTATATTTATAGTACGCGACTATCACATGCCACATTGGTAGATTTAAATTATATTTAATAACGTAACTGTTGAAATGTATACCTACTAATTAATTAGTCAAGATTTTTTCTTTTCTTTTTATATTTGTATCATTGTATTTGACTTATAATAAGTACGATCGATTCGTCTACATTATCAATAAACGTTTTCATTTCATTTCATATAAGATGATATATAAGAGAGAAAAGGAAAAGAAAAACAGCAAAATTGTTTTTTATACTAAGAAATTGTTTGTCATTCAATTTGCAAAATTATAAATGTTTCTTTGTGATCTTCGCATTAAGCGGGCTGGTAGTGTGGATCTAAGATATATCTTAATGTAGGTATTTTGCCTCGACATCTGACATACACAATTAATATTATAACAATATCGTATGACTATCATTCAGTATTCATTAGACTGTAATTTATATAATAATTTTCCTAATAAAATAGTTTATTGTCATCTCAATAACTAAACTACAAAGTACTCGTAAATTTTACGGTTAAATGGGTGCCAAGGAGTACGGCGTAGTTTGTTTCTTAGCAGTCCTTTGTTTTAACGATACGACCAAACTTATTCCTTAGTATCTATTGTGTAACTGAGCTAGATTGACTACTATTGCAGTAGGAAGTTGCTACAGTTGACATTTATAAGGTATCATTATCAGTCCGTACAACGTATACTGCTGAACATTGGTCTCCTCTCGAGGGAGGGCTTTGCGATACTCACCATGCTTGGGGGGTTGGTGACCGCAGTAAGTATTGATGAAACACACAGGGAAATGCTGTTGTCCGCTGGTATAAGATTGTTAACAATGATGTTATAAAAAATCAAGACCAACGGCTTAATGTGCTTTGTTTCACGGAGGGCCAAGATATCAACCAGATCCTACAAGAAATC
This sequence comes from Nycteola revayana, assembly GCA_947037095.2. Taxonomy (NCBI): domain Eukaryota; kingdom Metazoa; phylum Arthropoda; class Insecta; order Lepidoptera; family Nolidae; genus Nycteola; species Nycteola revayana. Next base: position 8,034,603 of record OX344839.1, read on the forward strand.
TTAGAATTTATACGATCTTCGAGACTATGCCACGGATCTTTATTAGGTAATGTTTGTTTCATTGGTACATGCTAAATAATCTTATATTGGAATACTTTGGGTATATGAAATAACCTATTTATATATAAATAATCAGGTATTTTGCGAGAAAAATTCTAATGTAGTAAATATTTGTGAGTATACATGGAATGAAATGACACGGGATATACCGATATGATAAAGCAATCCACCGATGTGACAAAACTGCGCGTTGATCATGAATCAAAACACCGAAATGAGATATAAGACACCGATTGATTTTTCTTAAAATTTCGGTGTAAATTATCACATCGGTGGTAATAAAGACCACCGATTACAGCGATATGAGAACAGCGACGTGAGAAACAACACACTTTTTTGAAAATTAGAAAAAATGCATAATATCTATGATAAATTTAATAACATTTAATTAAGCTAATTTACTTACTATCTCTGTTAGAAGCAAACAACAGTCATAAAACTACTCATTAGACTAGAAAAATGCAACCACCGATAATATAAAATAATTGTCCGGGAGCACCTGAATTGGCGTTCTTACGTTATATACGGGAGTATGCAGCGATTTGAAACATGTCCGTCCTGACTGCGCACCAGCACACATTTACTAGGGAAATAAAATTGGGGTAGGTACGCTGTCGGACTCGTCGATGTAAAGTTAGGTTTTAATTACTTTTGTCCAGCGATATGAGAACATTTTGCAGGACAAGTACGTTTGTGCCTCTCAGTAATAATACACGTTAATTATGTAATCAAATATGCTATATATTGATAATAAAACTAATATTCTATGAAATAGAATAAGTTATATACTTAACTTACTTATTTTTATTAGTGTATAAGCTTTTTTGTTTTTAAAAAAATAGAGGGACAGCACCGATTTGAAAAATATAGAGGTTTATGTATTTATTTCTACCTTTATTATAGTCCTAGGCAAATTATATTTTTGCCACAACCCAATAACTAACTACTGAATACTAAAAAAAATAAAACTGAACAATATTCCTTTTTTCAAATACTAATTTCACCAAAGACAAAAAAAAAGTAATTTGGGAAATTCACCCATATGTTGAGGAAAGTACCTAATATCGATTTTGATTTGTTTTTGATAAAATAGTAAATGTTTGTTAATAAATTAATCTCTTAATAAATTAGTATTTAGTATCCGCCAGACATACATGTAGTATGTTTAGTACAAAGCGTTTTGCGGCCCTACAAAACAGGTTCCTTAATATAACCAAATCATTACGTGACAAAATCATTACTAACTAAAAATACGCTTGATTTGTATAGTAAAAAAAAAGTTTATTAACCGCTGCTAGAAGCGGTGTCCTATTTCGTTTTCGTATGGTTGACTAGTTGATCGGTCAATCGAACAACACTATCAAAGTAGATATTCTATGTAAGAACAAATTTGCATAATACACGTCCAGATGACATTCCGTATGGTTCGTTAACGTCAAAAGATATTACAGTCAACCGTGTGGAAATTATGTTTGTATATTGAAAGCCTTCAAAGTTGCGACGGAAGAATGTATAGTAACATCAATAAAACAAAAGAAGGTAATCTATGTATGTAAATGGACTAAACAAGAAAGATTGTCTTTATGCAACTCGGTAGCTATGTTTATCTTTTAGGAAAAACAGCTCGGAGTTGAAAATGTTGGAATATGTAAAAATCTATATGTTTACCGATTCACTGAATAAATACTGTTGAAAACTCTTGGTTGTTGTATATTTTCTTTTATAATCTATATAAAATAAAGTAAATATTTGTAAATATATTTTATACATAATTAAAAAATAAAATGTATAAAAAGGTTTAGTTAGGGGAGAGTATTGCACTCTGAGGTTATTGAACACCTTTGAACTTGTCTGTATTAATATATATGTTACAAAGAGTGGAGTTTTGTATTTTTGTTTGAAATGAACGATGAAAGCCCCTTAATAGATGTAACTGTACGCACCTATAGCTAAAATGGTCATTAGGAAAGCTACAATGTGATAATTGGGGAAAACTATTAAACCGATATTGTTTTACTTGTTACGGGGAATTATAAAAACATGTATCTAAATAGAACTTAATTTATTAAACGTTTGACCTTGTTATTTGTAAAACGAATATATGTTGTTACGAAAGCGACTAAAATCTCATAATAAGGTTTTAGAAAAGGTAAGTATTTTAATATGCGTTTTATTTCAGGTAAAACGCTTCTAATAAATATCTATACTGATATGGGTTGTTTCTTTGTTTATTTTCTTGACGCGCTAATCTCAGGAACTACTGGCCCAATTCGAAATATCTTTCAATGTTAGATAGCCCATTTATCGAGGATGGGTATACGCTATATTTAATTATGAAGTTTCAACGGGAACTGAAGTTACGCGGGTGAAACAAAGTGCGGAAACTCGGAAAGATAGATTTAAGTCGTAATTAACGACGTTACTATTATTCCTAAAATGAACCGTGATTTAACGCAGATAAAGGAAGAAGGTACGTGATGCAGATTGTAGCTAATAAATCATAGTTTTAACGATCAAGCAATGGAAAAATAATAATAGATAATAATATCGGCTCAAGGCTTCATTACTATGATTCCTGCTTATAACTCTTTTCCTGGTGCTGGTACGGAGTCCCTCACTGATTTCGACAACTTTTCTGCATATTATAAACATCTAGGGTTAATTCAAAGTAAGTAATTTCTTGTCAATGGGAAAGCGTAACGGAAAATATTATTGTGTATTTATTTGGACATCCCATTTTGGTTTATCATCATCATCATCAGCCCGTATAACGTCCACTGCTGAACATGGGCCGATTCTCCCGAGAGAGGGTAGTTGCCATAGTCAACACGCTTGGCAGGCGGGTTGGTGACCGCAGTATTATGTTGTACCACACAAAGAAACGCTGCTGCCCGTTCCTTGATATACGATTATTATAGATGATGTTATAACAATCGGGACCACGGCTTAACGTGCTTTCCGAGGCACGGAGGGTAGTCCCTCAGCCAACCAGATTACAACACTTAGATTTTCTGTCCAGCGTGGGGATCGAACCCACGACTTCCGAGATTGAAAGCAAGCCAAATACCGCTACGCTACGGAGGTTGTTGGTTTAATAATCATTACCAAATAATAATACTATACGGAAGCTTTTTTATTTATTGACCAAGAAAAATTTTATCACGAAATTTTCACAGCTTTTTCAGGTCCGTGAGACGGAACGGCCTGTCATCTACAAAATCAGCCAATTTTAATATTTCAGCTTCATTGCTAAATTAATTGCTGATACACGTGCCACTCTGTTAACGGGTCGGCTGGGATGCCAAATTTTATATTAAAGGTAATCGATTTTACAACAAGATGGAAAGTTATATTGGGTAGAATATCAATTTTGATTTTTATTTTGAAAAGCAATAGACAATAAATATATATCTAAAAATCGTTTCAGATATAGGCAGGTATATTATGAACTATAAAGAATAGGGCAAACGTTTATAATATGAGTAGGATGAATCCTAAAAAAATAAAGTTTGTAAAAAAATCCTTGACTTACTCCTATGACTCATGTTTTTAGCACTTACTTGAGAACAAAGCCTTATTCATTAAAACTTGGTATAAAAATATGCATCTGTAAACTCCATTTAACTTTTCGAGTAAATCACGGATAGCTAAAAAGTTAAATTCATTAATATATTTTATTTAAGACCGAATAATACATTTTATTTTTTTACACGCAATATTTTGGAAATAACATTCGACAAAACAAGCCATTTCCGCGGAATGAATCGCGTTATTATGGCTGATCAACATTATAATAAATCATAACATTTCTGGAAAATTACTTAAGCATTAGTTTTTCTTACATGCAGCATGCTACTTTGTTACTCTGCAACACTTGTTAGAAGTTTCCTGAGATGTACGCTAACTATGCAAACTAGTTCATAGTTTGCGCGTATTTCAGCTTATTTTGGTGAAGCTTGAATCGGGGCAAATACAATAGATGCATCAGGGTTTGGGTGTCTGCACCTACAATCGGATTGAAATAGATTGGAGGCATTCGAAATGAGTAGTGGTGAAGAACAGCGCATTAATTGGACTGAAAAGAAGCAAATGAGGAGGTTTTATAGATGATACCAGATAAAAGAAGCCGGTTAAGTACGATAGACAACATAAGAGGAAATATGTTGAGGCATCTGAAGTGACATTACGCTTTTATAAAAAAACATCTTCGCAGAAAAAATTGAAATACGAAAGGGAGTTGGCAGATATACATGAATCAGTTAAAGTTAAAAATAGGGTTCATGTCATATGCAGAATTAAGAAACTGGAAGAAAAAAAAAAAAATTGAAAATTTATAATAGCGTGTCCATTTGACCATGGGGGACAATGGAAATGTAACAATCTACTTCTGACTATAATAGTCTGCATAAATTATGTGAGTAGGTACAGAAACTATGTACTCATATAATTTATGCCTACGCCCCGGTACGCGTATCGTATATCTACAATATTTTAGTCTGAACTTACAAGATAAAATAAGATGAATCTTACACCAGAACGAGCTACTATTTTAAAACAAAAGTTGCGGCGGAAAATTTCTCTAAAGACTTGAGTTCCGTACAAATTAAAACCTCCGTTAGAACTATTAAAGTTTTCATTTTAAAATGCAAGATAAAGTCGTAGAAATACTGTTATACAAATTGCGCAGCCTTCGTCTTAAGCAATTTGTTTGAATAACTTCAGAAGGAACTTAGATAAACTGAAGAAGAAGTATGTACATTATCTTTTCACTTTTTACATAAGTAAATTAAAGAATCATAAAAGAAGATCATAACGGTCGTGAGTTTTATAAATTATCTACCATTAAGGCATTGGTAGGATCTCAAGTATAAAATGAAAGAAGTTGCTAGGTTAGATACAGTATAATGGAATTTAGAAATGGTTGAAATAAAAGTTTCTTGTTTTATCCAGTAGCTTTGTTTAACTACACATATCTCTTATATTATTTGAATTCGTCAAAACGACGTAGATTTAATATATCAAAATCTTAAATATCTAGGATAGGATATAATGCTTTACCTTAATGTCTTGCTACCATATATCAAGATCCATAAAATAAATACTATAACAATGTTTATTTCATTAGAAATTAAGTATAGATTACATAATATACAACTAAAAGTAGCTAATTTAAATTAAAACTAACTTATAAAATACTACTATTCTAAATCTATTCTACTTGGCAAGGTTCCCAGAATGCTGGCAGCATTTACCCCGTTGAATGGCAATGCTTACCTGCTGTGCAAAGTTAAAACCAGCATTCGGAGAACGTGCCGCACTAAAGAGGGCCGCTGCGAGGTATTTATAAATTAATTTGGCTCCTGGTCCCCACGGCCCCAATGTTTCGACACCAAAAGGCATAAATACATAACCACTATCAAGGGTACTACATTTGCGCCTCTTGAGATTTTCCGCGGATTCAGCCGCCATGCCAGCCCTGCTCTGAGTCCCGGAAAGATGAGACGGCGCGAGGGTGTTGACGTAGCATCCCACACCAAAAGTCCGTCCCATCCTCCAGGGCACCAGAGTCATTCCGTCGGGCCTCTTACCGTCGTCGCACATAAGGGCATTAGGCTTTAAACGGCTGGCATATTTGCCGAGCTGAAGGCCCGACGGACTATATCATTAATAGTGGCATGACGGGACAGACGCCAGCACTTTTGCTACAACACATGATAATAATAAAACTTTATTTCCAAAAAATTGCAATTGACATAGTAGAAAAAAAGTACGATTTTTTTTTTAATTGCATAAATCTCTGATTGTACCACTGACACCCACGCTAAGATTAAACTTGTGTTATGGGTTGGCTCTCTCTATTAATCTATTTATTCACCTTACATAAACCAGTACGGAGTTACATTTGGATTCATTGTTGAGCATAAACAAAACAAAGTTAATAGAAAAAAGAAAAAGAAAAACAGTTAAAATAAACTTAAATTTAAAGATTAATAAAAATAAGAGTAAACAGATAAGCCTCTCACTAGTATTTTGGTTTGTAGTTGCTAATTGAATGTGTTGAGTGTATGTGATTTGTGTAAGTGTTGTGTGTATGTATTGTGTGTAAGTGTCTTGTGTATGTGTCGTGCTTACGTCTCACAGGCCATGGTGACCGAGTTGGGTCACATTGGCGCCTCACTCGCAGCGGTGGGGAGCACAGCACGACGCACCCAGGCGCAACGATACTGCCATTATTACTGATTATTTCATTTGAATGTTAGCAAAAATCGAAATCGGTAATTTCAAAATGACGCAGGTCACGTAGACCCAACTGTGCGGACGCCACGCGCCGGGTTAAATATATACCCTAAAAACGTCTTCGAAAAATCAGTCTCACTCTCTGCTCTTGAATCCGGTGACTCACTGTTATGGTTCGGGTTGGTACTTCGTGTAAGTGTGTCTAATTCCAATATGTTAAATGTTGCTAGCTTTAAACCCGTGCTTAATATAAAGATAGACATGTTTTACGGTTACCCATTTACCCCTTTTATAGTAGTGTGGGTAAGCTTTTGCTATTCTTATTGCTCATAGCGCGTAGTCTGTTTTACTACGACCGTCTCGGTTGACATTAAAGTAACCCTTGCCTCGCTATATTTAAACTTTGTTCGTAGAAGCACAATGTTGTAAATAATTAGCTGTATGTTTATAAGATGTAATGTAGATTGAGGATATTATTTTACTCTCATAAAGTTTTTATCGAAGAACATAAAATTTCAAGAATTATAGGTAAATAAACGATTTTATGTAGACTACTTTTTAGGGTTTCGTACCCCTTTGGGTACGAAACCCTAAAAAGTAGTCTTACCGTTTGGTAAAAACGGGACCATATTACTTAGACTAAGAATTTGCTGTCTGTTTGTCTGTCGTTCTCTGTCTGTCTGTCACCAGGCTGCAACTCAAGAACCGCGATAGCTAGACAGTTGAAATTTTCAGAAATGATGAATTATGTTGCCGCTATAACAACAAATACTAAAAATAAAATAAAATAAATATTTAAGGGACAACAAACTTTTTTTTGTTTATGCCCTTTTTTTCTCGGTATCAATAACGGCAACAGCTAGGCACTTGAAAATGGTACGGAACCCTTCGTGCACGAGTCAGACTCGCATCTGTCCATTATACAATAATAGTGCTACTAGAGGTAAAGCATAATTTACAAAAAAACCTTAATCAAATTTACCCCGTAATTGCAATGTTGTTGCTCATACTCACCGAAAATATTCATTTTTGATCATGTGAATAGGTATACTTTTTTAATAGCAGTAAAAATTACTGATTAAAATGCCTTCGGATCTTTGTTCGTACTACTTAGATTATATTGTATTGTACGTTTCGGTAGTAATAGTGATGGAAAATGATCTTGCCAATTATTAACAAAAAATAAAAACAATACGATGTATGCCTAAAGCTTCCTCATGACTCTCTCTATTTATCGGTAAAACCCGAATGAAAATCATTTCAGTACTTCTTGAGATAACAGACAGAGAGATAAACAGACGCAGTGGACTTGTTTTATAATATGTTATTTTTCCAGAAAAATCTAATAAGTGATATGACGTCGACGAACTTTAGTAAAGCAACTAAGTAATATTTTTTATTCCGTCTTCATTTAAACTAAAGCATATAAAATGACCCTGTGTACAAAAGTGATTTCTAAATAGAAAAAATCGCTGTAATTTATAAACGGGTGAAAAAAATGGTCTTGTTTTCTTAACATAACATGAGCGAGGTTGCAGGACACAGCAAATAACATAAACATATCACTATCCTTCGACGTAAAGTATTGTTTGTTACTCGAATATTGGCAATTTATTCAGTATTCATGGTTCATATCTATACTATTATAATAAAGCTGCAGAGTTTGTTTGTTTGTTTGAACGCGCTAATCTCAGGAACTACTGGTCCGATTTCAAAAATTCTTACAGTGTTGGATAGTCCATTTATCGAGGAAGGTTATAGGCTCCGCTAGTGTTTTATGTAGCATAACATAACATGTCGTATCATGTACGACATATTTATTTATTGTCCATTCTAGCGCAAATAGTTGCTACGAGTTATACAACTTTATGTTTTGCCGGATTACTCTGTAAGCATTGCAACATTTGCCAGTTTGTTTGTTTTATTATATAGCCTATTCAGCCGCCTAGGGCGGCAGAATTTAGAAAAAAAGGCTTAACGTTAAAAATTTTAAGCAGTTTAATATTAGGGGCGGCAAAATTTGAATAGCCTACTGGCGGCAAATGTGTAATTTCACCACTGATCATATCTAAAACTAGGTGTGCTACGCGGATTAGCCAAAATATCGTACGCACCTAAAGTAAAAGGATAAAGAAATTTTATTTGAATGATAGTGAAAATCATAACATATCTCCTTGCTTGACTCATAAGAATCTAGAGGAGAAGCAGATAGACAAAACATAGCTATTTATATTTTTAAATCATAATAATAATCAAAATTTCCGAGAAATATACCTACCCACCTACTATTATTAAGAGGTTGATGACACCTCCGTGACGAAGCGGTATAAGTATCGCTTTCAGTTTCCAAGGTTCGATCCCCACGATGTAGAAGAAATCCTTGTGTAAAATCGTAGTTTGTTTTCCAGCTCTGGTTGGTTGAGTGACCACCTTCCGTGTCTCAGAAAGCGCTTAAAGGGGCGCCTAATCGTATACCAGGGGATGCCTGGTACACGATATATTATTACCAACCCGCCTGTCTAGCGTGGTGACTATGCCAATTCAAATGTCCCCTCGGGAGGAAGGGGGGGGGGGATATTCAGCAGTGGACACTATACGGGTTGATGATGCTTATGAGATTAATAAATATAAAGAAGTTATGTAGTAAAATAATACTTTTCAGATGTATCAGGTTACACTAACCGCAATCCGTGAAAATTGTATTAATAAAACCTTTATAACATTCACGGAAATTTGTGGCTTGCGAATTTAAATATTTGAATATAACGTTACTGATTTCAAAGCAAAAGTTTGGTCTACGTGGAGCTAACATAATTATTTAATAGAACCGTCGATTTTGAATAGTTAACTTAATACAATTTCATGTGATATAATAATAAATTAATGCATCAAATGTAGTTTGCTTAAAATTAAAAGCCGGCATTTTCTTTGTTAATTTTATCACTATATTTTGAACTCTATGAGTTTGTAATAATCTATGCAAGATCGCACAACCTTCTTTTAATATTTTCTACATTTTTAAACTTTTTTAGCTGTCACTTTGATATAATATAATTATAATACTTTTGATTCATGAGAACTTACAGCATTTTACTGTACAGTCTTTAATATAATGAATTTTAAACATACTTACAATCTGGTAAAGACTTAACGGATTGAATGATGTCTCACCTATATTTTCCCAAATCCATAAATTGAAATTAATATAATAATATTGAAAATACTTATACTATATTTGGAACCTTTTATTTCTCAGTTTCCTACTCCCATGGTTTATCTGTTTGGAATAAAATTTTGTTTTTCACCATAAAAATTAACACCATCACGAGTGAAAGTAGTTTGAGTTTAAAGTAAATGTATAATTTAGTTCCCAGTCTTGAATTCTCAATGCCTATTAAATTCAGACAATGACGAACTAGCAATTTCTAGCAACTTCATTGCCCACAAAAACTTAATTGCTATCCCTATCGCCTCTTAGCTTTGATGAATCAGACAAGTAGTAATTTAGGTGATAAACTAGACTACAATGTCACTTATCTGATTTGGAATGGTTGATTTTATCTTAACTAATAACTCGAATTAACGTAACAACATAACCTAAATAACATAATCAAACTACGTAAGGATTCAATGTACAAAAGCTTAATCATTTGATGCGACTATTAATGCTATTTGCCAAATTACTTTACTGTAAATTTCTTCTTCTCTATTTAATAGCAATATGCCGGATGACGACAATTCTGTCAATGTCAAGCGTGAAATGGATAAACGTGTCTTCTGTCAAATCAAAGTAAAACATCGCTTGTCATTTTACTAAGTAATTGTGAATATTCTACAATGGTTAGTATATAAGAAAAATACGAATATGTATGTGTGTGAAATGCAATACATAAATCTATACTAATATTAAAAAGAGGAAAGATTTGTATTTTTGTATGTATGTTTGTTACGAGTAAACGCAAAAACTACTACACAGATTTCGATATTTTCTTCATCATTAGAATGTTACATTACCCCTGAAAAACATAGGTTATATTAATTTATGAACTTCCTATGGCAACGGGATTTACGATGGTGAAATGGCTCAGGAAGGTAGTATAAGATATACACTAAAACAAGGTTTGTAAGTAGCAAACAGTGACGAAGTGAAAATGATACAAATAAAAAAACACTAATATAAACACTTTCCGATTTCAAAGCCCAGAAAGAGACAGACAAGTTCAATTCCCGCTTCATATTTGAAAGTATATTTCTTCTTTGACTATTTTAATAATAAATACATAAAAAATACGAATAAATTATACTTTTACATTATTAGAATTCTATGCAAAAAGTCTTCAATCTGTTAGGTTTGCTTACGCAGATCCAACTAAATTTTTCATTTTAGTATTTTGTACGAATAAGTTTATTCTTTTTCAGAAGTACGGCGTGATATGTCACGTAAAAATGTATAAACATCACAGTAGAAAATCATTCTTGTCACGTCCGTCACGTATTGTGCGGTATGTATACAAACTAGTCATAAGGGAATTTAACACAAGTGTACAAACAATACTGTTTCACAAAAATATTTCTTGTTAAAAATAAACCAAAAGAAGTGCGAAATACCCGAACAAACATGGTAAAATTGTTAACGTAGTATAAACATTCCAAGATCTTGAACAAAGGTTCTTATTATTTTGTTAAACATCCAGCTAATTTAATTATACCTATGCTTTGTGACTTTATTATACTTTGAAGCTTCAGATATATTAAAAGGTTGAAGATATTTAGACGATTATGAAGGAAATATGTTAAATTTTGCTTTCGTAATTGCGTTTTCGTTCGTAAAGCCGGTATTTTTGTATTTGTGTACCTATGTGGGCGAGTCCAAATCCTTAGTTAATTGTCATTGAATTTATTGTAAAATCAAAATGATATCATAACATGTGAATTTCCGACGCTTTGATTTAGTGGCACAGACTTTGTACGTGATTACGACACTAAACAAATAGTAATGATGTAAAGATGATACTCCAACGTTTGCAGTATGTAGGTGACTAAATAGTTTTATTTACTAGCTTCCGTGCGCGGTATAAAATATAGTCTTCTCGATAAATGGGCTATCTAAACGTGATATAATTTTTAAAATCGGACCAATATTTCTTGAGATTAGGTCGTTCAAACAACAACAAACTCTTCAGCTTTACATATTAGTATAAGATTATAAATAAGATTAATATATTAGTATAGGATAAGATTTACCTAAACGTTGAGAGGACAACCTCCGTGGCGTAGCGGTATGAGTTCTGCCTTAAACCGCGGAGTTCTGCAGTTCCATTCCCGCTTCTGACTAAAATCTTTGTCAAATCACAGATTTCTTTGCGAGTCTGGTTGGTTAAGGAATTTCTTCCGTTCCTCAGAAAGCACGTTAAGCAGTTCGTCCCCATTGTTTAAACATAATCTATGATCGTATAACAGGTAATGGGCAGCAGCTATATCCTGTGTTAATGCTGTACATAAAACTGCGGTCACCAACCTGACAACACCCCCTTCGATGCAGGCCCGTGATCAGCAATAGTATTTATATATTATGATGATAATGAAAGGTTTATTGAAAATAAAATGATGCTACAGTCGTTAACAAAAATAAAATAAAAATAAGGTAATCTTAGAACCGTAGCTTTAACATTTCAGTAATATTGCTTCTTCTTTGATAGAGAAAGTCGACGGCCGATTAACTGAAGCTATTGTTTTAACACAATAAGCGATATGAACGCTTGAAAGTTTCAATAACGGGCATTGTAAGAAGTTCTGATCGCCGCAATTGTCTACTTTACTCTTATGTTGTAGTAGTAGTTTTTCAATTGTGTTATTTATGTGTAGTACCTTAATACATATGCAATGCCTTCTAGGGTGATTCTATTTAGCGTAATTATAAAGCCAGGGTTCGGATGATTTTTCTATAAAAATCTACGGTAAATTTAGCAAAATTTTGGAGAGAGACGGCTGAAATGTTGTTAATAAATGTATGTTATTCCTGTCATGTGAACGTAGTTTCAGCTAAATTACGTAACACGAATGATTTCTGCCATGTAAGTTGTACCCAGGGATGGTTATATTACCAATGAGCTCGCTCGGTTGCTTTGTGATTTCAAATAGCGAACGCCGTGAATAGTGGCCTGAAATGGATAGTAATTTAGTAGAAATATTTGTGTAATGAGGGTGTGCTGAGGTAGGCGGGGACCTTGTTAGTGAACCCTAATAAAACAGAGAAGCTCGGCTTACATATGAATGTCCTTGCGGGGTTCCCACGTCGGGTGATGCAGTGTTAAATTATACCCTTAATAACGAGTACTTACGTTCGAGTTAACTATTAATCAATACTAATATTATAAAAAATAAATATTAAATTGTTAGCATTGAATAGGCTCCGGAACTACCCGTCTGATTTCAAAATTTTATTCGACCATTAGAAAGCCATGTTATCCAAGAGTAACATAGGCTAACATTGCGTACCCGGCCCCCGCCAACGGTGGATTGAAGGAGTGACCGGGGCATTTTAGTTGTGTAGGGTCCTCTCCTCGTGGTATGAGCTTACCATACCACGCTATGGAGAGGACGAGTCCCACAAAACCCACCGCCAGCGCGCGAATACGCTGCAGCGGCGGTGGGAATGCGTAAAAGCATTTCCCCCCGGACAACAAAAAAAAAGGCTATATCCTTACTAATCCTTATCCTTACTGATATAATAAATGTGAAAGTAACTCTGTCTGTCTGTCTGTCTGTTACGCAATCACGCCTTAGCTACTGAAGCGATTTAAATGAAATTTGGTACAGATATAGTCTAGAGCCTGAGAAAGAACATAGGCTATATTTTATTATGAATTTCCCACGGAAATGGGAGTTGCGCGGGTAAAACCGCGCGCGGGAATTTTTTTTAATGTTCCTGGTCAGTTAGTGGTCTTACTAAAAAATATAAAGGTATTTTTTATGGTTTATTTTGAAATGTTATAAGGGTCCACACCACAACCCGGATGGCCAACTTTTAGCCAGGAATATTATTTTATTCTCAACGGCGTCGTAACTTTTTAGGGATTGGCGGCGTCGCGATAATTTTACTGGAAAAAAGTAATACTAAAAATATAAAGTTTTTTTACAGTGTTTTATTATTATTCTATTTAACTTTTCTGTTTAAAACACATAGGTCAGAAAACAACGAATTTGTAAAACCATTAACTATGATTGTAGTTTAGGTTTATTATTATAGGCTTTAAATGTTTTCGTTTGCAATAACTTTTAAATTAGTTTCTAATATTAATGGTTTTAAATATACTTAATGACTCAGTTATTACAATGCAATGCATTGTTAACAAATGTAGGTACCTAAATTTGAATTTGCACAATGAGAAAGTTCTACACAAAACGTTTAAATTTTCATTGAAAAAACATAAAAACAAGTCACATACGCTTAAAAGTCCTCGTTTTTCAGCGTCTGTGGTTGTAAAAGCTGTCATTTCAAAGATAAAAGGTACAAAAGATGACTGACTTAACATTCAAGTCACATCGTAATGTCGCAGCGAAAATGAAGAATGAAATATGAAATCAGCCAGAAACAAACATTTTTAGAACATTTGATATAAAATAATACTTAGTAGGTATTTAGTTGAAATCGCCGTACTTGCTCTTTTTACTTTTTCAACGTCGTTTTGTTTGTGTGCAAATAATTGTTAAAAGCATTTGAATCGCCTTTGTACATGTTGTTTCCAATTAATACAATTTATGTCATCTAACTTTCTGTGTGCAATAAAATCTCTAGCAGATATTCAGTTTTCAGGACAGTCGGCAATAGTCTACTAGGTACACTAGGTACACCAGATTGTGTCATGCATCTGCAGATGTTCACGGGAGCACCCGGTGAGTTTTACCTGGTTGTACATTTTTTTCTGATGGACTTACGTAGGTAGCCACGAGGCTTTTGCTACTTCACCGAGCAAAAAGGTGAGCAGAGCTCCAGCTTTAAGTGGTTGGACCATCTCCTCTTGGTATTATCAGCATATCATCGTTATAGACAGGATAGTTATACATACCTAGCCGCTGCGGCATTGGGGCTGCCTAATCTATTTCCCACAGAAAAATAAGGTTAATGGATTTATTCGCAAAATCCATTAAAACACAAAAGACACGAAAAAAAGAACAATCTGGAAGTGTTCTATTTTACTGCTAAAAAACTTTTTTTTACAAACATTCGAACTCTACAGTTTTATTATATCTGTAGATTAGAACATTGTATTCAAAGTATTAACTTCTTTTTAAATAAATATGCAACCTAAGAACACAAGTCACAGTGGAATAAAAGTAGCATTCAAAGCAAAATCAAAGATGGCCTACTTAGTCCCTTAGTCTCTGCGGAAACACAATCGCATACCTATAAAAAGCTATCAAAAGCCGAATGAACAAAAAATCCGTAAAATTAATGACGTAGGAATAATTTCATATCTTTTGTGTGATCCACTCAATTACTTTCTACGTTAGCTATTTTAGACTTATGAAACCACTTTCCATGTCATCGATTGCGGCTTTCCGTTCTTTATTATGCCTCTGTACAAGATTTATTGTTTACTTTAGCTAAGCTATTCAAATCGCAGTTATTGAAAACATTTTTGTTATTATATAATACATTTTACTAAGTTTTATGTAGGCAACCTCCGTAGAGTAAATTCTAAGATTTCTTTCCGGGTCTGGTTGTTAAAGGCACTACCTTCCGTGCCACGGAAAGCACGTTAAGCCGTTGGTCCCGATAGTTATAACGTCATATATAATAATCGTATATCAAGGAACGGGCAGCAGCGTTTCCTTGTATGGTACAACAAAACACTGTGGTCACCAATCCGCCTGCTAAGCGTGGTAATTATGGCAAAGGGGGAGGGTCCCCGGGAGGAGGTCCATGTTCAGCAGTGGACGATATACGGGCTGATGATGATGATGATAAAGTTTTGTTTAAGGATTCTAAATGTACTTAAGTACTTCTAGTTAGGAATAAAATATTAAATGAACAAAATATATATAAAAAGAGAAAATTACAAAATTAAGACTTCATAACTTCGCTTTTAGTTGATTAAAATTGTTTTAAGAACGGTATGTCAGTAGCATTACGTAATGTAACGACTACGTTATTAATTATGGCAGCCTATATTTTAATAAACGAGCTTCAGTCTTGTGATGTGAAAATTAACTTAAGCGTGATGTCATAAAGTAGATACGACATTTTTTGGTGACTGACATGTATGTTTAACATATTTTAATGTTAAATTTTAACATATTTTAATCGGTGACATCCTCGCAAAAGGTCAAATAAGGTCCAGCCTAAACCGACGTGAATGTTATGGGAGTGAATGAAGCGAAATATGTGTGTAGGGATCGTAGCAAGTGGAGGTCTATTGTCTCTGCCTACCCCGCTGGGAAACAGGCATGAGATGATTGCTTGTGGGACTACGTGTTAAAGCATCGGTTTGATTGTTATAATATCATTTTTAAAAATCGTATACTATCGAACGGGCAGCATAATTACAATTGTGGTCACCAACATACGTGCCAAGCGTGGCTACTATGGCAAAACCCTTCTCGGTGGATGCCCAAGTTCAGCAATGGACGTCATACGAGCTGACGGTACCGATGATATTTTTCAATATTAATATTCAGCAATTATTTTCATTACATATTATACCCATACTTATATAATATGTATGAACATAATAACTTTTTTTGTATGAGCTACATAGCGTCAAATAAACATAATTCAGACTGATTTATGTTTATAACTTTGATATTGATAGCTTTAAGATATTCCAATTCGAAGACTCCAATTTAACATAAATTATATAACAGATGAAAAATAACATCACATGTTTCGAATTTGGCTGCTTTCAAAATCTGTTGTGAAAATTTGATTCCTGAAGTTTTCGAATTCGTTTTATGTGCTATTCAGTTTTCCATTAATCGGAGTTGTGAGTTACTTTGTTCCCGGGTAATGGATTGCAAAACTGTTCTGAATAGGTATGCCATATTTTAAAGTTAAGTGCTTTTTAACTCCAGCTTTGGCAATTCATGCTACCAAACAGATTATTGTACTCTTTTTTTCATCGAATGTTGTAATAATGAAATTTATTCAGCACTTGAAATTGCAATGAAATTTACATACACTTGTTCTTGTCAGAATTACAATGTGTAAGACGAAATCTAAAAAAGTATCTTAAGTAGCTAAAAACATGTTTACATTATTAGATCTTGTAAATTTTATAAAGCGTCTGTCCTGCGATATATAATAAATGTACACCTTATTGTAAGATGCCTTAGAGGTAACAGGTACAAAATTAACTTCCAAGAATCCGGCCAAGGTCTAAGCGACATGCTCCTGAGAGCACCTTTAAGGGGTTAGGACCAACGCTCAGGGTGCCACCGGGGTGTATAATTTATTTGACGTGAATTTCGTGAACAATTTCGAGCAATTTAGCTATGACAATTCAACCAAACTCTTGTTTTGTTAGTATTCAGTTTGTTAAAAGCAAAATATCACGCAGTGTTATATGTAAACTAAGAAAAACTAATTTCGCTATCTTAACAATGAATAGTAGTTATAGAAGATAAGTTATATCACGATTGTTGTAATATGCTGAGGGTGGTAAAGTTTACATCACATCCCTCGGGCGGCTGACAACTAATGCATAGAAAACTATGCAAAAACAAGCCAGCCAATATCACGCGTATATGGACTGTCGTAGTAAATATCAAGAGTTCTTTTGTTCCTCAAACAATAGTCAATGCTTAGCATTAAAATGGAGCTTTTTAATATTCTATGAAGCTAATAAAAGCGATCGTATACGAACTTCTACAAAACTTTATTACTAGTATTATTTTCGTCTTACTATGTACTGCTCAGTATAGAATATCTCGGGAAATAGAACGTGTAAGTCTCATAAAAGTAGCTCTTTGTAGATGATTGTGTTAAGCGTGGAGCAGCGTTGGCATTCCCGGGACCAAAGTTTCGTAGAACTTCTGTCATTTGTTTTATCTGAACTGTCTCTAGAATAACAATTCAATTTACAGGACAGTGTTTGGTAATTGCACAAGTATCTAATTTATGAGTTAACTAGTAAAGATTACTATAATTGCAATTATTCAACACTTATCAGGAGCTCAATGTTTAATTCAAAACATCGCTCGAGTAGCTAAAAAAATGATTTTTTTTTTGCGTTATAAGTATTACATTTATTAATTAGTAGTGGTATCACTTAATGTAACGTAAGCAGATATTATTTTGAAATTATGATTATGAAAAAAAAACTTCTTTAAGTATAATAGTAGGTCGGTAGAGTGATTTCTGATGCTTTACGGTAATTCAATAAAAAAAAATCTTCGTAGCGTATGCTAACTCAGTTTTCGGCCCTGATGAGAATATTTTGCGGTTCCATTATGCCTTGTAGGGTTTCAATAGGGCACAAAAGAAACTAGTGGGATTATTCATACTAATATTAAAAAAGAGAAGATAAGTATTTTATTATTGGAAATGAATCAATGTGATTACAACTAGATCGATTTCAGAAAATAATTCATCAATAGATAAATAACGAATCCAAGAGTAACAAAGGCTATATTTGAATATGATATACCCACGAACTACGCGGCGCTAATAAAACTGCGCGATATACTTGTTAAGTTATGTCAAAGGGGTTAGGTTAAACAATTCTTTAACTATTGTTCTATAATTAAAAATGAAAGGAGCAACGCAAAGAATACGCTATAACAGACTGGATGTTAGATTATTACTCATCGACTGTATTACTTAAAAACTATCCGTTCATAAAACGTTCCGTCCCGTAAACACCCCCCTTTTTCACATTTACGTATTAGTTTCCAACGCTAAGGCTGAAGAAGAGTAAGAAGAAGAAGAGGTGTTTTATAGGCTCACCCATTGATGAAAATTCGACCATAATTAATTTGATTTGAGCAAAAAAAGTATTACATGCCGCAATGTGTACATGTATATTGATAAATTTAATCTATTTCTCATAGTTCCCAAGACATTAATAGATTCTCATGAACAATGTACTCCCGTCTGATAACTTAAGAAAGTAGTGTTATGAATCTCTGTGGCAGCTGCGGCTCCGTGCGTGGGTTGGGAGAAGTAGCCACCGAAATATGTTAAAAAAAAATGATATTTTGACTAATTACAACAAAAACAGTTAGGGCAATAATTTAAAGAAAAACAGCTTTAGCTTGGCTGTAAAATGGTGATTAATATCAGCCGAGAGGAAACGACAACGATAATTTGTAAAATTGACTATAGTGTGAATGTAAAAATATTTTTGCTTTATATACGTTTTTAAATCTCCATAGCGTAGCGGTATTTGGCTCGCTTTAAATCTTGGAGGTCGTGGGTTCAATCCCTGATCTGACAGGATAGGCCTGGCCTGACAGGAATCTTAGTGTAAATTCTAAGATTTCTTTCCTTTTTTTATATATGAGGGTCTGGTTGGTTCAGGGCTTACCCTCCGTGCCTCGGAAAGCACGTTAAGCCGTTGTTGGTCCCGATTGTGAACGCGCAGCAGCGTTCCCTTGTGTGCTACAACATACTGCGGTCACCAACTCGCCTGCCAAGCGTGGTGACTATGGCAAATACCCTCCCTCGGGAGAAGGCCCATGTTCAGCAGTGGACATTATACGGGCTGATGATGATATACGTTTTAACTGTGACAAATATCTTCCTTCTCATTCTATTAATTTGTAAAAAGATTTTCTATCACATGTAGGTCTTTCACTAGCCTAAAATATTCTTTTTTTTGAGGCGACTCCAAACTCACCGTTACAAACAAACAGTTCACAGAAATGGAGCTTACCTAGATTCAGACCAGTGAGATAGGTATACAAATAGTAACCTCGGTGAAACTTATACACAGAACACTAGGTTTATAATGCAACTACTATAACCACTGATCCATTAGTACATATTCGCTTTTAGCTATCATCAGTGATAAAGATGAAACATTTTTGCAATCTTTTGCCGAATTCCAACAGTAGATTTGATTATGTAGTGTGTAGGTAACATTTTTTTTTATATAAAATATAGTCGTTAACTGAAAAATGTTCATTGTGTTGTTTGACATTGATTGTATTCAGTTGAAATAGCGACGTATTCATTGATTTTCACTATGTGAGTATTGCTTGATTAGTTGGCCCGCGTACAACCCGTTTTCACTTACGTATCTGAGAAAATAAACAATGTAACGATCGCGGGATGTTGTTCGATCGATAAAACCTTCACTTCAGTAATTTCTCTGCCATAAAAAAGTCAATAGGTAAAATGTTATCTATCGTAGCGTTCTGTGTCGTTGGACCTCGTTGTACCGACAGCGTTCGTTTCCTGTACAATGGTTAATCTTTATTGTTACTCCAGTTTGTACTTGGAACCATGCACTAAAGCCGGTTTTTTTGTTCATAAGTGAGGGTAAAACTGTCACTTTAATTTTTCACAGTACACCAATATCATAAAATCTATCTTATCTGTTATTATCTACGAGAATACCGTATAAGTCCGCGATTTCAAGTCAGTAAATGTTATATTTTATCTGAGATCATAAAGTAGGGAAATTCAATTATCCGCTGCGTAAGAAGGTCTTGGGATTGCACTCATTGAATTACATAAAATATTTTAATA
The DNA here is from genome assembly GCA_947037095.2 of Nycteola revayana. NCBI lineage: Eukaryota > Metazoa > Arthropoda > Insecta > Lepidoptera > Nolidae > Nycteola > Nycteola revayana. Next base: position 8,054,593 of record OX344839.1, read on the forward strand.
TGCCCTAATACTTTAAGTAAATATTCAACTTACCTTATTAATAGCAAAATGGAATATGTATTAAAACATATCTTTTAGACGTTTCGGTAACTTGGCATTTTAAGTTTCTAATTAGATTATATACATGTAATTTAAAGCTACAATTAAATAAAAGAGGTTCGCCTCTCATTTTTTATTACTGAATTATTTATCCAAGCCCATATATTACAAATTAATAAATAATGTTATAAAATGTTGTTTGCTATGTTTTTGTAGTCTCATGACATACAGAATAAAATTATATTCTTAATCATTATATTCTTATACCTTTTGTCACGAACTGTATTAAAACCGCATGAAAGATATTGAGTTTATCGCAGACAAATGCAGTGGAAAACTTTGTTTTGAAATATACTAGCTTTTTGCATGTGGATTCCACTATATAGTTAAATATTGCCTATGTTATTTTGGATAACAAATATAATAAAATACTTAAATGCAAAAATCTGTATCTTTTTTCTTTATGGTTTTGTTAGCTTTTAATAGCTTGTGATATAAAGTAGAATATAGTATCTAAAAATTTCTATTTACGTAAAGCGGTCATCCGTGTCGCGTAATGAGGTCTCGCGTATTGTAATGTCAGATGGTACCCCACTTTGCTATAAACATTTTTCTATGTGAGGTTCGATGTTAGGGTTTCGAACATCAAATATATATGAACATAATCCTTTTGGGGTTACGCATCTGTCTATCTCTCGATTTATCAAGATATTTATCTCAAAAATGCATGAACATAGTGATATTTTGATTTAAATATAAATAAAAGTTTCCGTTGAACTATAATCATGAAATATTATCCAAATCGGTTCGGTAGGCCTTGTGCGATTTTCACTTAAGCCTCTTCCATTAGTAAAATTCGCATTCTAGTTAAGTTCCACGGACCCATTTTCCCGTAAAACATTACTACGTAAATAGCTCAGTTAGCTAGCATGCGGTTTTTTATGACTTATGATTTAAATTATGTAACACCACACGGGAGAATATATAATCACCCTGATTATATATTTTCCAGTGTGTTGACGCTATTTCATCTTTAATGGTATTGTTGGTTCAGTAGATACACTTTTCGTTATTATTCGTTTAACTGTTATTGACTAATAACACACTTCCATCTACACACACACACACAAATTTAACACAAATACTTTAGATAGTTATTAAGCTTAGTCACCCACAAAGGGCATGAAACGGTAGCCCAAAGTTTAGAATTAATTGTGGGCTAAGCTAGTTAAACATTAACGTCGCTTTTCTCAAAGTTAAATATATATATGCTAAATAATATGTTGCAATAGTAGGTATATATTACTAACAGTAAATAGTCCTGCAAAACCAACATTAAAATCTCAGCCTCTTTACTATCAGCTTTTGGGGTTTAAAACATCGGCCCATTCATGACGAATATTGTCTAAAACCTAGTGTCCGATTCTCACCTGGTACAAATAATATGAGTCAACCTCCGATGAGACTTCAAAACCACATAGCACACTCAAATATTGAACAACCATTACGCCTTTTTAATCCCTTTATTTCAAACCGGATTTATTTTCCTAGAGCGGGAGTTTTAATTTAAAAAAACGTACACCATTTTCGGAGATTATAGTCTATTTTGTGCTATTTAAATCTCGAACCGGTATAAAAGTTATGCTTGTTATTGAATTAAGTTAATTTTTAGAGCGAAAGTAATATGAACCGACGTGGTTTAATTAATTTCTGATTTGATTAATTTATACCAAATTTTACCCTTTGCAAAATACTTTTTTGATTATTATATTATCGTTAGGAAAGGGCGTCATGTAGGTATTATGTTAACACATTTACTAAGTTAAAATTATGAAACAACACAAATTATATAGAACGAACAGGTTTTTCTTGTACGTCGGTCTTATGATTTCATCATCATTGTGTCACTTGTATTTAATTTAATGCCCATGAAGATGACTGATTTGATATTGTTAGTTAGTTACCTTTACGTGGGTGAAACTTTGCAGGACAGCTAGTGCTGTCCTGCGCAGTTTCACCCACGTAAAAGCTTAAAGTCTATGTCCGACTATCCGTGACCACATAATCACGCCTACGCTACTGCCCATGCCCATTTTCATTTCGATTTCCATATTTATTGTCATGCACATTCGTGTACGCTACAAAATGGTTTCCAGCAGATCAAATGCCTTGCAAATCAGCCTTTCCTCTGTACCCCTCGTTCCCGAGAAAAACTCTTCATAAAATGTTGCCTCTTGTACTCGTGAAATTAACATAAATGCAAATGTTCTTTCTATAATAACGATGTAAGAAATAATATGATATTCTAAATAGCAGTTGACGTCACTGATAAAAGCTGGACTTTAACGGAAAGACAACCAAAAATACTACTACTACTACTGCTACTTTAAAAGATTAATCATTTATTTTAGGCAAGTGTTTAAAGATGAACGACTTAAAGTTTAGAATTCTTATTAAGAATTCAATTATTTTCGAGACAGTTTGCATGTTAATTTGGAGAGTGCTCCGAATCCCAATTAAACCATAAGTTTGTTTTGTTTTTCACAAATGTTACCTGTGAATTCGACGAAAAATCTCGAGCAGCAGAAATGTATTTCTATCAAACAATAGTATAAACAACCTTTTAACCCCTTTAGGATTAAAAGTTTTAAAGTTTGTAGACTACATTATACTACAAAAAACAAAATTTAACATGCATTAGCACCACGAACGTATCTTCGAAAAACACATTGGTACAGCAGTGTACATTCAATTTTCTCAAATGAATGTTTGTCGATTACTTTTATTCGTGGAATGGAAAATTACTACAGTTGTTATCAACGAGAGAAATAAAAAATCCTTTAAGTCGCCCCTAAGAGCGTTAACTTAATTAAAGGGATCCGATTCATGGAAACATTTTTCAGTGCCGTTTGTTTGTTAAGGGTTGCTTGGTGTACGAAATGAATGCCATTTATTATCAACTGGGCTTAATGCATTATATTATATGAATTACATGAAAAAATAATCAATTATTGTTGTGACCTGATATTAAGTTTTATTTCGTTAATTACTAGCTTGTGTATGTGATTATTTACACGCTTGGTTTTGTAATAGAGTTCAATACTAGTGAATTCTAAATATACATACTACCACTTAAAGAGTTAGACATTCCTGAATTATTAATATATAATGATACCTGGGTTGAGTTACTTAGTACTCGTATTAGATATCTAAAGAAGTATAATCTACAAATGTTGGTTTGGCTCTTAACGGTTTAGGCTGTGTGTAGTCTATGAATTAATCAATCAGTCACTCTGTCAAGGTAGGTAGGTACTGCTTTATATAGAATGCAGAACATTCTAGAGCAAGCATTCATCTGTATACAGGCGGACAAAATGTGATGAATTTTACTCAGTGGGGTAACGACACAGGTATATAAAATATGTTTGTATACTACGTAACTCTATAATGTGAATTTAATGAATTTGACACAGGCACCAAATAAAGTCCACTATTGAAGTGTTGCAATACACATCACAATACTACGGTATTATTGTTGTTTATAATTTCGTATTTTATTTATAATATATTATTCGTCTTTATAACTACCTTACCGCGCGCGGTTTCACGTGGGATCATCATAATTACATATAGCGTATGTCATCCGGGGATAGTGAAGCTTCCTAACGAGAAATTTTTTTTCAAATCGGTCGAGTAGTTTCGGAGCCCATTACCAGTACAAAAAAACAATAACATTTTTGCTCTTTATAATATTAGTATAGATTTACTCGTATTTGGTGACGAAATTATTACTACCGGAACTAACGGCTGAACGTTCTTTCCGAGGGACGATGAAGCCTTTCAACCAACCAGAACCGAAAATTTAAAAAGATTTTTGTCAACCTTGAAAAACCAATTACAATATATTCCATATCCAGTAGATTGTAGGCCAACCACTCTATAAAAATAATAGACTCCAATTGTTTTCCTATACACTTCTAACTAAGCTAGCGGACCGTAAATTTTGCATTTTGTTTGGCATAGCGATGGGTCTGATCGGCTCTTCTGGGATTTTAGGCGGAAATGGAAAATCTCTAAATACTGATTTATCAAAGCGGTGGGCCGGGGAAAACGAAGCTTACAATGTATATACCATAAAGTTTACATTGTATGAACGAGTTCTTAATAGAATAATACAGTAAAAAAATGTGACATCAGTGTTAGAAATGGTATAAACGTACGTATGTATGTGTTAAGCTTTTATCTTTTCCGTACGTGTTTTCAAAATGTTATTAATGTCCATAAATATTTGTACCAAAGTTCATCCAGATTCGTTCAGCTATTCTGGTGTGATTGAGTAACAAAAATTTATGCATTTTTCCTAACTTTTACAGATGTTAGTAAGATTAGATTTTTAAAGTTTTCATTCATACAAATCTGGTCTCGATAATTACGAATGCAATAAAAAAAGTAATTTAAAATAAAAAAGAAATGTGAGCATATACAAATGTATGTGATGCCAAAATTGGCGATTCATTGTTATTTAATAGATATGTTACGGCTAATAGCCGAAGTGCGGCTACACCTAGTTTTAGCCGGCTACAACTAGGTGCAGTCGGCCACATGCGTTTATAAGTCCCTGTTCGACTCCATTGGTTTAGGTTTAGGTTTTTTTTTTTAACCACCCCAACACCTTTTTGTCCCTTGTATAGGTATTGTTTAATTTAGAGTTAACTTAGAGGAACTTATTAAGGTTGACCTAAGTTTAACCGCAAGTTGTCGGCTGCACCTAGTTGTAGCCGGCTAAAACTAGGTGTAGCCGCACTTCGGCTATTAGCCGTAACAGATATATTAATATTATTTGTTAATATTTAGAGTACTGAAGAAATGGATACTTTGCGCTCTTTTGAAAGTGTCTCAATATTTTGATACACATTTTGTTTATTTTCAGTAAATTAAAAAAAGAAACACTGTTCTTTAAGATGTACAACACTCATAATACTAGTTAATCTTAGTACGTCTTTACGTTATAAAATTAAACCCTAATATTATAACGTAAAGAAAACGTTCTGGAAAACATATTCTATGTAAGACTGTTTGTAGATTCCGGGTCGATATAAGGACATTATTAGAGCAATTTCTCTCCACATACCTATATGTTAGATCAAATAATAGCCTTACCCGCGATACGATGCGGCTTCTGTCCCTTTGGGTCAAATTGATATCCGGATCATGACAGTGTAAAAAAAGGATTTTTGTAGAAGATAGGCATGGCTAGTGTTAATGGTGTATGTAGGTAAGTATATGACAATTATTTGCTGCCGACCATATTCGCATGGAAGAGCATCATAATTATTCACGCCCAATTTACATTCTTTTACTCAACAGCGCGTTTTTTATGTCTATGTCTGGTCATGGACTGAGGGATATCCCGCTCGGTATGCGCAATGGTGCTCGCAGTAAGATAGCAAGTAATCTTAAGCTGATAGATGCTGATACTGCTGCCCATCCGTCAGCTGTATATCCCTTAGTCGCCTTTTAAGACACCCGTGGGAAGATATGGGGTAAAAAATTCTAAACCAGTCATAATTCCAGCCGTAGGACATAGGCCTCCATCATAGATCTCCAGTTGTTGCGGTTAGAAGCGGCCTGCATCCACCATGATCCCGCGGCCTTAACCAGATCATCCGTCCATCTAGTAGGTGGACGTCCTACGCTACACTAGCCGATCCGCGGTCTCCACTCGAGAACTTTTCGGCCCCAACGGCCATCTGTTCTCCGTGCTATATGGCCTGCCCCTTGCCACTTCAACGAACTAATCCGTTGGGCTATGTCGGTAACCCGCGTTCTTCTTCGTATCTCCTCATTTTTGATTCGATCTCGTAGAGAAACCCCGAACATAGCCCTCTCCATAGCTCGTTGAGCGACTCTGAGCCTGTTCATAAGGCCTATAGTAAAGGACCACGTTTCGGATCCATAGGTCATCACTGGCAACACGCACTGGTTGAAGAGTTTCGTCTTCAGGCACTGAGGTATATTGGAGACAAGACGTTGCGAAGTTTCCCGAACGCTGCCCATCCGAGTTGGATTCGGCGATTGACCTCCTTCTCGAAGTTGGACCTACCTAATTGGACTGTCTGTCCTAGGTATACATATGCGTCAACAACTTCAAAAACCGTATTCTCAACCATTATAGGGGCAGGCACAACATGGACGTTAGACATTATTTTCGTCTTATCCATGTTCATTTTAAGACCTACCCGCTGGGAGACTCGGTTGAGGTCTTCGAGCATTGTACTGAGTTCTTCCATCGACTTTGCCATGACCACGATATCATCAGCGAATCGAAGGTGAGTGATGTATTCGCCGTTGATGTTGATGCCTAGTCCTTTCCAATTCAGAAGTTTGAAGGTGTCTTCCAAAGTGGTCGTAAACAGTTTCGGAGAAATAACGTATTCCTGTCTTACGCCTCTTTTTAGTGGAATCGCCTTCGTACTCTGTTCTTGTTCTCGGACCGACATTGTGGCGTTTCTATACAAACATTTCAACATTTCGATATACCGATAGTCAATACGGCATCGCTGGAAAGACTCAAGTTTCGACCGAATCAAAGGCTTTCTCGTAGTCCACAAACGCTAAACAGACCGGCAAGTTATACTCTTCGGTCTTCTGTATTACTTGCCGCGGCGTTTGTATGTGGTCTACGGTACTATAATCTTTTCGGCATCCGGCTTGTTCGGGAGGCTGAAAGTCATCAAGCCTTCGTTCGTAACCAGTAACCAAAGGCAATTAACTTTGATGGGTATTTATTGGAATGCCCATTTTTTTCATTCCTAACTGTTGTATGGTTATTGCCTATTTTTTCCACAATTTTCTAATGGCCTTAATTTGTTTGGGTTTGAAGAAGTAACGAGTTTTTAGTATATTTAGTATAGATGAGACATGATACGAATATAAGAATATATTAATTCGTTGGAGATATTTTTCAATATTTCAGTAAAAGTATTTAATGATTTATGATATGAAAAAACCCGTAGAATGCATAACAGAAATAACCGCTGTTACTAAAACCTATATTTTTAAAGAAGTATTAATAATAATTGAGTAATTTTTTTTGTTATTTTTTTATAATCATTACTGGCAGAGGTTTTGCAGTCTGTCTTGTTAACCCCTCGTGGTAAGCTAAAATGCTTGTGTTACGAGTAGGTTCAAGTTGGTAGTGCAATGGGTGGGGATCGAACTGGCGCGGCGACCACAAGTCCAATGCCCCTAGTCATTGTAGGTACTGTAGTAATTGCTTAGAGTAATTTTTTTGAGCTAAGCAATAGGGACCATTTCCTTTATTGAGGTGATGGGGAATCGTCCAGAACGCCGGGCAACGATCATAGACACGCTGCCGTCCCTCGTGACATGAAAGCCAATAAGGAGAAAGAAACTTAATATCTAGACCTGACACACACCTAAAGTTGTCGATATGTAGCATGCGACTTTATCAATTGTACCTATAGGCCTTTCTGTCTAAGGCTAAGTTAAGAGATTTTGCTGACACATCCAGAGATTTCTACTAGGTGTTTGGGGTCAAGGCTCATATGTAGAAGGCCGTACTTTTGGAAATAATCCGTATTGGGCGGAGGTTCCTCTCTCTGGGGACATAGCTGCCGGTAGCTTGGATCTTATTCCCGTTGCTGGTTGGGACCCCTGCGTTATACCTTTATGTATCTTTATATATTATCTATGTGTAAATATATATTTTGAAATGAAGAGAATTGATTAAATTATATATTTGTTGCTCTCAAGTATGGTTTTTGTTAATAAAATAATTACTTATCGTGAACTAGCGACTCACCCCTGCTTTGCACATGTAGTAAAGCTTAATTAACAAAAAAACCTTGACAAAGATAAAGATAAATCAAACCTTCCTCAAGAATCGTTCCATATATTGGTGAGGATGCGTGCTGACGTTTTTTAGTTTATTTTAAACAAACAGAGCGACATCCTACTTATATTATAAACGCTACACTTTAAAGTATAGATGGATGGATGTTTGTAACTCTTTCACTCCAAAATTACTGAACGGAATTGGCTGAAATTTTGCACCGAGCTAAGTTATACACTGGATTAACATATAGGCTACAAACATCCACTGGAGCAGAGTAACGTGGGTAAACCCGCGGGGCGAAGCTAGTTATTTTATAATTTAAATTAATAGTGACAAATGTTGATTGTTCACATACTTAAGTGTGTGTGTGTGTTGTTTCCAGTGCACTGTGATTTCTGCGTATTTTCTTGGAATCAGTTAAATGAACGATATTCCAAGTACCGGATTTAATTGAAACACGTTTCTAGCCTGAACCTGGACTATTCACGCTCGGAATCGGGAAAATGGAAATTTAATTTCCATTTAATTTTGTACCCATTAACGTTGAGTACCTACGGGTATATCATTATGAAGAAATTTTATTTTCAAACCTAAAGAATAAAAACATAAATTTGCTACCAAACTAAAAAAAATACAACATGTTTCTTAGACCGCAGATGACACCTAAACAACACATGATATTATCTATCAGTATAGTTTCTAAAACTTACTCTTCACGTGCCATTAAAATGATGATAAAATGATGAGTCGCCAGCTAGCTACATAATAAGCCGACAGTCACAGACGCAGAAACAACACATCCGAGCACAGTCGGTTCACTTCACATTCTCAATGCAGCCTCAAAAGCGATCCCGTTCATTCTCATTGTAACGTGACGAAGTTAGATCGCGGTAAAGGGAAGCTAGCGGGATGTCCTCTCAGAGCGCGGTGCGGGAGAGAACTGAGGCAGCCCGGGTGCGCCGTTAGCCGCGCCCGCGGACTTGCCGCTTTCGACAAATGTGGTAGAGATAGGCTACTAAAAGTAGCTGATAGGGCAGATTTATATCTTGTTACAAGGCGTTTTATGTAGTAAATCCTACGACTTTTTACATAAAATTGGATTTATCTATGTGATGTTTTTAATGTAGATACGAGTACCATATCTTTACTAATATATAAAGCTGCAGAGTTTGTTTGCTTGAAAGCGCTGATTGCAAGAATTACTGGTCTGATTTGAAAAAATCTTTCAGTGTTAGATTGCCCATTTATCGAGGAAGGCTTTTAACTATATCCTGAAGTTCTTGCGGGAAAGGGATTGCGGGATTGCGGATGAAACCGCGCGCGGGAAGCTACTTATTTAATACTAGCGACCCGCTCCGGCTGCAATGCTGATGTATACATATAAACCTTCCTCTAGAATCATTATATCTATTAATAAAATCTGTATCAAATTCCGTTGCGTAGTTTTAAAGATCTAAGCAAACGTAGGGACAGACAGACAGGAAAGCGACTTTGTTTTATACTATGTAGTGATATTGTAGAATATATATTTGTTATACCTATTATCTAAAAACAAAATATTTGGTAATAGAAATATGTATCAACGTTTACCTTTTTCTCAAGAATATGTGGAATACTTGGGCTTGTTACTTTTATTTTCTACCTCTGAAAGGACAATAGATGGGCAAACAGAGTTCCTTTCGCACTTTTTATATTATATCCAGAGACAAGTGAAATTTAAAGTGATCACACGAGTATAACAGTTAGCTCCCGTGTCCTACTTCATACATAGCATATCGGTTATATAATAATATCCTTACGTTGAATAGTGTGTATATATCTAATGTGTATTATGAGATATATGTGTATATATCTAATGTATATTTTTGCCCAATGGTCTAAAAGTAATTATTAACTTGAAAAATCCAACTCAATTTTAGAATACTTTCGATACCTTTCATACAAAAATATGAGCAATTTGGTACTTTGGTAGACTTTCATTTCCACGTTGTTCACTCTCGTATTTTCACATTTCACCCTTGTTACTTCAACGTTTAATGATCGCACCCTCACACGTGGGTAAAGGGAATGCACAATTAACCGACTTCAGGAAATGTTATATAATGTTGCATAAATAAGCCACAGGAATTTCAATATTCCTTTTCGAATTTAGCTTACAGTCTTCTTCTTGAGTTTTATTTCCAAATGTAGAGGGCGTCTCTTTGGTATTACTCTTCCTTCAGATGGTGTTACTCCATTTAATGCTATCTAGTTTACACCTCCAAGATTGCGGTACAATACAATATAACAATCGACATCAACCCGTAAAAGTGCATTACTGAACATGGGCGTCCTCCCGAAAGATGTTTTTGATTTTGTACTAGTTTTGGCATTCGATTTTGTCCGCATGGATTTGTTATTTTGAGCAGGGTTTTTTCGCAATTAAAGGTAGGTTAATTCCCTTACCAATGTCTAGTCCATTTATGTATCATATTTTATTGAATCGATTTCAATCGGCATCGAATCTTTAGTTTAGGCGTGGATTTTTTACAGCTTGACAGACAGAGGATCTTTCGAATTTATAATTAAAATAGAATATAATTATTAAGTACGGATATAAATTCAAATTCAAATCATTTATTCACAAGAAACATGGTAATACAGGTGGTCATAATTGATTATAGAACATACACGTTTCGCCCAGTTGGCATGCAAATATAAAGTTTTACAATAGGTATAATTAAGATTAGAAACATTAAATTATTTCGTCATTGAATTTGGATTCTAGGTAATCTTTCACACTATAAAATCTATATTTTAACTATAACTTAAATAATTTTGATTTATATATATTCATTGTTTGTGATTGTTGAATGCTATTTGGGACTTTATTGTACAATATAACAAAATAACAATCATACATTTCTGTATCTTATCTATGGAAAAGCATATTATTTGATTGTTTTTGCTATAGCCACCACGCTCGGCAGGTTTGTTGGTGAACGCAGTATTATATCATACCACACAGGGAAACGCTGCTGCCCGTTCCTGGTATAGTTATAACAATCGGGACCGGGCTAAACGCTCTTTCCAAGGCACGGACGATAGTATCTCAATCCACCAGACTTGGAAACATATTTGGACTTCTGAGATTTAAAACCAAATTTAAACCGCTGCGCCACGGAAGTTGTAAAACAATATAATAATACAAATAAGTAAAAGTTACTCAATATTACTGATTAATGGAAAATCAAACAAACTTTGTTAAAGATATTAAATTAATTTTGCTTAAATGTTATTGTTTTGCATTGACTAAATTATAACATTTTCATAGATCAATATTAATTTGTCATTGAACGCCTAACGGGCACGCTTAAACTGAAAATTTATTAGAGCAATATAGTTATACAAGTCAGTACCTCCTCGTATTACTGAATGTTTTACTACCTGTTGATAACCTTGCTATAAAAGAAAGACATGTACTAGTTTTATTTTTAATTAAATTTTATATTCGGTGTTTACAAAATATATGCTATATAGTAAAGATACAGTTTTTTTGTTAAATAATAATATAATTTTTATTTTCCCATGTCACCTGCGTTTCTGTGTGAACATCATAATAAAAAATAGCCTATAGCCTTCCTCAATAAATGGGCTATATAACTCTTAAAGATTTTTTTTTCAAATCGTAGCAGAAGTTCCAAAGAAGCGCTTTCAAGCATACAAACTCTTTAGCTTGGTATGTTAGTATAGATTTGAATCTGAAATATAATTTCACTGCATTTTTACAGTCACGTATCATTACCTATTGTAGATTAAACGGATGACATATATTCTAGAAGCTCCTTATATAAATAAGTTAAAACGTGCAATTTTCTCCTATCATATTCCTTATTTGAAATTTAAATTTATAAAGTATCATTATAGTTTATTATAGTTATCATAATAGTTTATAAACAAATCGAAGCTTTGCTTAAACTAACAAATTCTTTTTTTAAATTATAAAAACGACACTTAACATTCTTAGGCTGAGAATGCAATGACAATCATCAACATCATCATCATTATAGGCCTGTAAAATATCAACTGCTGAAAATTGTCCTCCTTCTGGGTTGGCCATAATCACGACGCTTGGTAGGCGGGTTGGTGACCACAGTATCATATTGTTATACACAGGCTAACGCTGCTGCCCGTTCCTTGCTACACAAATGCTATTTTTTTTTAATTTATAACAATTATTATAGGAACCAACGGCTTAACGAGCTTTCCATGCCATGGAGGCTGTCTGAGAATGTCTGCAGAATGGTAACACTGACCATTTATTCTATTATCTTAATTCAAACTGAAATTCAGTCAGAAATTGAGACAATTAGAAAACTAATGGAATATGCCATCAGGGTTCTATTAAAACTACGTTAAAATATGGAAATATCTTCAAGTACAAATGATTGCTCCTAATAGTTTAAGCAATAATACTCAACTTTCAAAGCTGCCGAACCATGATATAGGCTGGAGATTGTTAACCCATATTCAACGAACTAAGCTCTTTATTCTGTTCTCATCGTAAACTGAATTTAGATAGATCATTATATTCGTTTGTTATAAATTAAAATATAGTCGGAAAGTTGAAAGCGAAAAGTTGACCGCCGCCGCTGCGTGAATAATGTTTTTAATTTATACCTAGGTACCTACGTGATAAAGATTATGGAGCTGCTTGTAACTTTACAAATAATTGGTCAGCCTTATATGATCTTCGTGTTTGTAATTTTCAAAAATTACAATAGAAATGAGTTCACGTCTTAAAAAAATATTTACAGAACAAATAGTGTGGATTCTGGCTAAAGACCCCTACGCACTATGCGGTTAGCCGAAATGCGTCAGCCGTCCGGCTAACCGCAGGACGCGGTTGCGCTTGCGGTCACCGTCGCAAACGGTGGCCGTCAGTCGGGCCGCAGCAACCGGAGCGGTTGACCGGCTGCCGCATCACAGTGCGAATAAAAACTACTTTCTTGTACGCCGCACGGCTGGCCGCATTGCGGCAAGCCGCAAAGTGCGTAGGAGTCCTTAGAATAGATCACCCCATGTCTTCCCATGGGTGTCGTAAGTGGCGACTAAGGGACATACAGCTGATGAATAGGCAGCAGCATCTATCAGCTTAAGGATACTCGCTATTCTACTGCGATCACCAATTTGCCTGCTAAGCGTGGTGATTATGGCAATATCCCTCAACGACCCTGGCTTATCAAGGTCCGTAAGAGGCCTATATTCAGCAGTGGACGTAAACTGATCAAGAAAGTAAGAAAAGTATATGTTGGTTTAAAATTTTATGACGCTCTAGGTTCCCGCGCGCGGTTTCGCTCGCGTAGCTCCCGTTCCGGTGGTAAGTTCATAATTAAATATAACCTATGTTACTCCTCGATATCATAGCTTTCGAATGGTGTAAGAATTTTCGAAATCTGTCGGAGCTTATTCAATGCAAACAAATAAACAATCAAATCTTTTATCTTTATAACATTAGTATAATTGAGGTCGTAAGAAGCAAATTTTAAGAGCACTGTGTTTTACCAAGTCATGGACACACAGAGTAAATTCTATACTATACAATGGGCATAGATAGACTTAGATACCAACATCCAAAGTTATATAATGATATAATTATATAGAATGGTAATAAAATAAGTAAAGGTTTACAAATTTACGGTAAATATTTCCGTGGTCTGAATTCTGAAGCAGTGAATGCAAACAATCACCTATTGTTACACAGACTGGAATTAACCACCTGCAGATTTATACTGAAAGCCCTATTCTTCAGAAATATTAAAACCGTAACATGAAAAAGTGTAATAACATGAAAAGAAAAGAATTTTATCATCCATATTTCTGATTAATGCTAAATAAAGAACGTTACGTATATAATATGACAGTTTTTTTAAAGATTACTATTAGAGTTTTGCAGTCTATTAGTATTTTTGTTAACCCCTCGAGCTAAGGTGAAATGGGTGGGGTTCAAACCGGCGACCTCAAGATCACAAGTCCGACTCCCTAGCCATTGGGCTACGGGCGCTTATTATTTGATTAACGAGTTTTTTTTTAATAATGACCCATATTCATTACAGATAATTTATTTAATTCGATCATGTACAGCTCTTATTACACTCGCCCGGGCCCAATCTGTACTAATAACAAACAAACTCTGTTTACTTGAACGTGCTAATCTCCGGAACTACTTGTCCGATTTAAAAAACTCTTTCAGTGTTAGATATCTTTGAGATATGCGTTGCTATTATCTAAAAGACGCTTTTATCTAAAAGACGTTCTCAGATGCTGAACATTTTTAAAACCCATGTTAAAAATGACTACTTATCACTATAATTTATATTGAACTTTCACTTGTTACAATGTCCTTTTTTACGTTTTTAAGTGTATGTATTAGTATTTATATTAAAATATATTAATACATGAAATATTTAAGTATGTATCATTATGTTTAAATATGTTATAGGATATAAATCATAATATTTTAATGGTATTTTTACTTTTAACTATTCATATAATTTTATTATTTCACTCCATGTTTATATTTTCCTATCACCTATTGCCTACTATGTACTACTCTTCATGCTTCTTCTTTTTCATCTTCATTCCATCCAAAGGTTGTCTCGAAGAGATCATTGTCTACGATAAGACCACCGATTGTACATTTCTAACTATTACTTACTATTACTATTATCTGTGTTGTTATGTTAGTGTGTAATAAAGAGAATCTTATCTAATCCCATTTATTGAGGAAGGCTATAGGATATATAATTAATAAAGTATGTTAGAAACCGCGCGCGGATCTAGTCTTAAATATGGAGCCATAGTAGTGTTGGTAACGTCAAATGTACAGTAGCAAAACATTAACTCAACATATTTCTACACTCAACTGATTACTGTTGAGTGTAGAAATTTGATAAGTGGAGGTATTTTCCCAGTTGGATAACTCATTGAACGTAATAACGCTACGCTCTATTCGTATCTCTATTTAAGTACACGTTACAATGTGTTGGGAACTGAAGTTAGTGTGAATGCCTGTATTATGAGTACACTTGTAAAAACTTAACGAACTGTATAGTCATGACATAGTTGGGCAGAGCTCGCTTCATGTGTTTGTGTATTTATTGCGTTTTATTTTATATCGGACTATTCAGGAATAAATCTTTGACTGCAAATCTATTTGACTGAGCAGTTAACGATGTTTTTCACGTTAAATGACCTATCTGTCAAATGATATGGCTTAACGTATCTAATGATAATAATTATTAATAGAATCAGGCGCTACTTTCTAGAAATCCATACAAATCGAAATTAAAACTGTTGAGCGGAATTAAATTTCAATATTTCGTGTTTTTAATTTCGGTAGACACCTAACTTAAAAAAAAACAAAGTATGATTAAATACAAGTCAACTATATTTGTTGTTATAGCATTAGTACTTTTATATAAAGGCAACCTCACTAGACAATATCAATACCAAACATTCAAATTAATATATGAGTAGGATAAATTTCACAGCTAGTACGGTTCATAATCGCTTTATTAAAGTATAATGTTTTGTTGTTTATAAAATTTATTTTATAAGAAAATTCTTGATCCTGAACGTTCCGCAAAAAATAGACGAGCTTATAGCGGAAATCTGCTCTTATTATTTTTCTTAAGCTGGGATTTTTTATAAAACTCCATTTGATCATTAAGGCCAAAAAGAATCAAGTTACCGCCGCTCATCGTTTATGTTTTTGTTGTAGATGATTAAAGTAGATTATAATCTGTGCGAACAAAAGACTTTGCAGCCTTTACTTTGGTTCACAAAAGTTGTTGAGTCTTTGTTTGTTTGCTAAATATACTGTTTCGGTTATTCCTAGTTTTGTTATTCGGGCAACAAAACGGATTGAAGGAACTACTCCATGCGAGGAATAAAAGTTGATTAAGTAAGATTGTTTTACGCAAAGCTTTGTAGAATAGAGCACTTGAATAGATTTAGTCTCGAGTTTAAGACCTGAACAGATAAATCTCTATTTGGAAATTATCCTCTTAACTTTATTTACATTCTCAAATCATTTTATGTAAGCACTAGTAGGTAAGCTGGTAACAACGATGAATATATTTTATACATATTTAAAAACACATTCTATTATTATTGACACGAATGAAACGAAAACCATGGTACTATATACTGGATTGACTTCTATTTCTAGTAAATTTGAAAGCACGGTCAGAGAAATAAATACCTTAAAAAATATATGATATTTATGATCATTTAAAGAAGAACAATATTACTGCAGTCATGATCACAGAACAGATATCTCTGTTCTGTGGTCGTGATCTATAAATAAAAGATGGGCGCGAGGTGTGCATGGCGGATAGGCCGTGGACGGAACACGTGATTAGCACTGCGTTCGTCAATATGATATTTCTTAATATCTGCGCCGCAGAGATCTTTATAAACGAAATTTCGCACAAATCACATCGAAGCTTAGTCATCATTTAGGAGGTCAGAGAAATATTTGACCCAGGGTACGCGTCCCTAATATATGTCTACACGAAGGTGAATGTAACAAATACTTATTCGCACAATAGCTCTGTCCCAACAATGTAGGTATATATTATGAGTTTTGATGACCGCTCCATTTTTGTTTTAAACGCCCCATTAATTCTGTTGATTCTTGAACTGCACATATTGTTATTTTAATTTAACGAGTGATATTATCTTTAACCATGTCTTTGTTATACTAAAAATAATTTATTTATAAACGC
The DNA here is from genome assembly GCA_947037095.2 of Nycteola revayana. Taxonomy (NCBI): domain Eukaryota; kingdom Metazoa; phylum Arthropoda; class Insecta; order Lepidoptera; family Nolidae; genus Nycteola; species Nycteola revayana. The sequence continues at coordinate 8,071,261 of OX344839.1, forward strand.
CCACATAATAAGTAAACGTAAAAAAACAATTAATTATAAATTTTAATGTGAATTTGTTTGAAATATTAATTTCGAACTCCATTTTACGACTTTAAGTGAGGTTCACATTAAAATAAAACGAGGTAAAATGGCATATTGTATGGAAAGATTTAGAACACATTTTATATATTTACGAGCGTCTCTTTGTTGACAAACAACATTTTACTTCCAGCTACAAAGTCGCAGGTAACTCGAACTGCTATTTCAATGTATGTTTACGGACAAGTCTACAGACGAGCATTTTTAAAGAACATCCTCTTTTCTACCACAACGCAATAAAAAAAGAAATTTATGAGACCATCATGGCATATTAAAAACAATAAATAAAACCAAGCTTAACTAAGCTTAGTGCAGTTAATTAAAGTAAATGATGTCTTTTCTAACAGTAATTTATGCTTAACGAAATTTATGGAAATTTACTTAAAGACAAAAAGCTGTGAGTATTTGTAAGTGCTAGAAATAAATTACTCAAGTAAAGTAATAGCGGCACATGGCCGGGAAATTAATGTTGTTTCGTGCAATGGTGGTGGTTTTTAATAAAAAGGGTGAAATGGATGACTTGAGCTTATTATTGGGATAGTCTTTTAGAAATGAAAAACAGTAACAGTTTGGTGTCGGACAGTTAATTTCTATCTTAACTGTGAGGATTATTGATTTCTTTAATTAGGGCTAGGCTTCTCTAACGGTTTGTCATGACAATTTCTAATCTTGAAGAGCTTTGCTCAGAGAGGCAAGCGCATCCTTTTCATTAGTAGCCATTCATGAAAGTATAATAAATATCTCAATATCATTCATGATTTTTTCTGACAATATGTTACTAAGTATAGTTGGTAGTTTATTCCCAAGGCGTAACAGTAAAAATAAGTTTGGAAAGCCCTGGCTTTGACCATATTGTATTGAGGATATATCAAACGTCGTACATAAGCTTAAAATAATGATAGTAGCTCATGATGACTGGTCTAATAGATTTGGTCTGGCGATAAACCCACTTTAAAACTAAATAAATAAAAATTTTAACATATTGCCCCTGGTGCGCAGGGTGCGGGTCAGCCCGAACAGTATCCTGAGAGTCTTCGCCCAGCGATTCGACTGCCAGTAAATGTATCACTGTGACATGGTACAAGTACGGGCTAATGTGGTAATATTGTTTTAATTGTTTTGTCTTGTATTTGTATGGTATTGCATTTTTGTATTTAAATTGTATTTAATTTTAATTTATTTGTCTTTGTATTATTTTATTTTATAATTGGTCCGTGTTGGCTTTTGATTAAATAAATAATAATATAGGAATGTTAAAAATACAGTGCATTTTGTATCTTCATTATTTTTATTATATGTATGCAACATTTCACTCAAGGCTTATTCACAATTCATCGCAAGTCAACCGTCAAATATTCCTTGAAAATGTAGAGGCTTTCGAGTTTCGATATAACATTTATTCCTTATGTCGTCGCCCGGATTTTATGTTTGTATTCAGCATGTCTATAAGTGGAATCTTCATATACTAATATAAATCAATAAGTCAGCTACCATAATATAAATATTATTTATATATGTTTGTGTTTTCGAAATTGTCAATATCCAATATTGCTTGGCGATCCGTTATCAAGTATCAGTGATTTTCGTGGTATTTGTTCTTTAATTTTCATAGTTCTTAAATAATTCATCAACAGCCCGTCAACGTCCACTGCCGAACATGGGCCTCCTCTTAACAGACCTTGGCAAGCCAGGATCGTTGAGGGATATTGCCATAATCACCACGCCCGGCAGACGGATTGGTGATCGCAGTAAGATGTAAACCTTGAACTAATAGATGCTGCTGCCCATCCATCAGCTATGTCCCTAAGTCGCCTTTTACGACACCCATGGGAGGACATGGGGTGGTCTATTCTAAGCCGGAAACCGGATTAAATAATTATGATCTAAGTACTTAACTCGCTCACGAAGGGTTCCGTATCTAGCATTGACTAGGTAAACAAGGTGCCTTCTGTTGCCGTTTTTGATATCGAGCAAAAAGGGATACCTTAAATATTTATTTTATTTTGTTTTTAGTTGTTGTTATAGCGGCAACAGAAATACATTATTTGTAATAGTTTCTACTGTCTAGCTATACGCGGTTCTTGAGATACATCCTGGTGACAGACAGATGCGAAGTCTTAGAAATAGGGTCCCGTATTACCCTTCGGGTACGGAACCCTAGAAAAAGATTTATAGCGAAATATATAATAAAAAATTATGTTTAAAAATAAAGCATTGTAAACGAAAAAAATCAGCGGAATTATTACTTTAAGTGATGCATATGTAACATATAAAGCTTAAGATTTATATTAAAAGATTAGGACAATTAGATGAAATTACAGAGAGATTTAGTTAATTATAATCAATGGACCTTAATGAAAAAGATTGATCACGTTGCCGCCATGCCTTAATTATATTTATTCACCAAAGACGACGAAAGATCGACATAAAGAGAATAAATAGTGATAAGATAGTAGGGTCGAGTAATGAAGCCTCCGATAGTAATTCATAGAGTCGATTGATTTGATTACAACACGCCAGGCGATCACATTTTGGGATTCAAACTGATGATGATGAAGAAGTAGATTAGTTTGTACTATGTGCTCCGGAAAGTCTAGTTCCAAAATTGGAAATTTTGGGACGAGAGATGTAGCAAAGATGAAATCAAATACCGCACCGGATGTCGGTATAATTTGTTATGCCCATTAAAGGGTAACAATGCAAGTTTATCCGTAAAATAATATTACAACTTTCTTCGTAAGGCATATTGAATGTTATTATAATTATTATGGGAAACGCTTATTGTGTTACTTGTAGGTTAAAACTTGTAGTTAAAAAGCATTCCCAACTAAATAAAGGTACTTTAATTGAAAGTTAAATAGATGTTGCGACTCCAGTAACATTTGTGATTTTAGTTTGTTAAAGTAGCTTAAAGTATGCTCTCACTTTTTAATTAAAACACTAATTAATTAAAATCTTTGAATTCTATTTTACAGAAGCATGCAGTATTGCCAGTCGCAGATAGTCATGAGACGACTCCAAAAGTAACGTTTTCCCCAGAAAAGTAGCATTAGAATCTTATTTATTGTGGAAGACGACACATACACTCAGAGGGTTTTGTAATACTCTGGCAACGCTGGAAGCATGGTCCCATCATCTGACTATTTTTCATAGAAATATATATACTGGGTGCATTTTTTTACCGTCTTGATAATAATATAGTGTATTGTGTAAGTGGAATAGAATCTATAGAATAGGTGCCTATAATACCTAGGCCGCAATCACCCATGTATGAAAAGAGTGAGTGAAATAGCCAATAATAATAATTTTACCGTTACAATTTTCACTCCATATAGGTAAAAAATACTATTTCATATACATAAAACGCCCTATTGTTTTCAAGACGGTAAAAAAAGGTCCTCAAGTGTTAAAGATCCAAAGAAACCTTGCTTTCTATGTATATACCCTTTCCGTTACACCTTGTATATATGTATATATTATTTATTTTACTTAGCTCGCAAATTAATGCAGGACTATTACAAGACATACTTATATTTCTAAATGATTATTTATAATTAATTTTGGTGATATTAATGTGAGAACTTATAGTATAACTTCATTTTAAGTAGCACAAAAAATGCAAGATGTTATCAAATATACATTAACAATTATCACTAAACATTTGGAACACAAATGATGACTGCACCGGTGGCTCAGTGGTTACGGTAGTTGCTTCTGAGACCTGGTGTTCTGGGTTCGATTCCCACCCGGGACAATTATTTGTGTGAACCACAAATAGTTGTTCTGAGTCTGGGTGTACTTTGTGTCCGTGGAATGAATGTTTGTAAAGTCCCCCGCGACACAGGGATTTATTTCCTTAGTGCGGGAGTTGTCTTTTTAAAAACAAAAGAAAAAGCAAAAAGAAAACAAATATCTTTTATACTGCGGGATCCTGAAAGTCAGGATTTTGTACGAGTAGATAATGGAATGCTAGCAAATGACTTTAAAGTTCTAGCTGAGCTTGTGTGCTGTTTGTCAGCCTTTTCACTTCATGAAAATTTTATTAAACTCTCCGTGGAGACTAAGGGGACTTTTACACTATCACGAATGTTTACTATTTTTTTTTTGTTATCAGCTTTTGTTTTATTTACATCAACATTTGAACATTGGCAAGTAATTTGTAACAGTTGGCGTATCTGGTGAAACTTGGCAAGTCAGCATCGTTAAAGGATATTTCCATGATCACCACGCTTGGCAGGCGGATGAATGATCGCATTAAGATTGTGTGTCCTTGAGCTGATAGATGCTGCTGCTCATCCATCAAGTATATGTCCGTTAGTCACACCATACGATACCCGTGAGAATAATAGTGTGCAATAACTTTGTTTGGCATACAGTATTTTAAATTTGTGACTGTGAATTTATGGTCTACTGCTGCTGTAAGTGTCACGTCTCAGCATCGTAGGATATGAAAACTAGCGTGTATTTATCGATATAGGCTTTGGCTATGGTACATTAATAATAATACTTTTTTCAAAAAAAAGATGTATGGGTCTGGTGTTAAAACGCGGTTGTGCTCGCGAGGCGTTGCGAGTCTTAAAAATGTATCCTCGCCTAGAAAATATATATCTGCCTCCGAAAAAAGTTTGTTCAAAATATGTCGATTTAATCACTTGGTAAATATACAGTAATGTAAACAAGAAGCGTTAAAACAATTGAATACATTTTCATTTCATACAATGCTAATTTAAGTATACCACTTTACTAAATTACGTGAGGCCGCTATGTTAAATTACGGTAAAAGCATTATTGAATACTAGCTGCGCCCCGCGGTTTTACCAGTGTCACTCTGCTCCAGTGGGTCGGAGCGTGATATTTCTTAGCCTATAATAATATTTTAATCCAGCTTATAAACTATTTGCGTGAAAACTTTCAACCAAATCCATTTAGTAGTTTTTACGTGAAAGAGTAACAAACATCCATCCATACTTACAAACTTACGTACGTAGGATACGTACGTAGGATATCCAAATAATTCGTATATTTGCCCATTCCAACAATTTTCACTGAAATAAATTCAGTAACCATGTACAGTTTTGATTAAATATGAATTAATTAATATTTAATGTTTGCACAATTATCGGAATTTCATTATGTTTTTAAATGAAAATATGAATTCAGTAACTACATAAATTCCTTAATCACAAATGATATACAAATATAAAATAATTTATGTTTTACGAACAACCACAATACTGAATATTGTAAAATTGAAACTATCGACAACAGGAGCAAAATTCATTTATATTATAGCTAACATACAAAGGAATTCCATTTAGCATTAATAATATAATCCGAAAATAATATCAGAATTTCATGCCAAGTAATTGTGAAAACAATACTATTAATTAAATTCGATACTATAATATTGAATATTCATGCATAATTTGATATTGTACAAACACTTGTGTTTCGACAACACGGCTTAGACTTAAGATCTTTAGACTTTGATTTACGTAGAAACTTGCGATATTCAATCACTTCTACCAATATTTGGTACATTGAAACAGCTTAGTGGTAAATTCACAAAGTTTTAATACATTCTGATTGGTACTTAACTAAGTTACGATAACTCCAAGTTACTGATACTAATACTAACTTGATTTATTTCAGATACCAAACTAAGTTATGAAAATATTTAAGTAAATTATATTTAATTTTATGATCTATCTTTTGTATATTATTGTGCCAGATAGAATAATAAGTCTGACCTTAAACCTTGACAATCATAGGTTCAATTTCCACTCCGGTAAAAAAATGTTTGTTTCAAATCTAAGATTTTTTTCCGGTTCTGTTTGTTTTAAGGGGCTACTCTCTATAAGCCGCTGGGCCTAATCGTGGTATACGATTAAAGGTGGTATTATGACCATAGGGACCAACGACGCGTGGAGGGTAGACCAATAATACCAAGTATTATCTATATATTTATATCCATTTAATACCAAGTAAAGGATAGCAGCGTGTACCAGTGTATATGCTACAGTCCCAATCCGCCTGCCAAGCGTGGTGACTATGGTAAAAACCCCTTCGGGAGGATACCTATGTTCAGCTGTTAAATTTATAAGAGTTAATGGTGTGACCGGTGAATAAAACGGTGTGTCAGGTAATATAATATTGTTTCTTAATAATTATAAAATTAAATTGTATGTAGTATAATTTATACACTACAGGATGATATTACTACTTACCATGATGACACTACTCAATAGAGGCTATTCAAGTCTAGTCCAACATGAACTAATGTAATACAACAGCAACTCTACTGTACTACGCTGCTACGTTACTACGTAGCTACGGCCGGGCGTAGAATTACACAACTACTACGCTACGGCACGATAGATTGTCACTGTATTTAGTACGGTGAATGAAGGTGCATTCAACACTTGACTGTTACATACGATTGTAGGGTAAATAGACCTTGTAAACATGTTTTTGAAATAATGGATACCTATTTATTTTGAGGGAAATTCAAAAACAAATAAGACATCTTAACATCCATAAGTATACTTACGAAAGATTGTATAAAAAATTATACCCTTAAGACTTGTAATTTACTATAGTAACAGTACCTCACAAACAAAAATCTATACTAATATTTATTCTCCAATCTATTTCGCTGTGAATTTCCTACGGGAACGGAAGTTACGCGGGTAAATCCGCGCGCGGGAAGCTAGTAAATTTAATATAACCCCATGAAGGTAGTAAATAGACACAATGGTAAAATTATAGCAACTATATTTTGCCAAGATGTCACTGAATAATTGACATACCGTGCCCAGGAGTCAAGGTTCTCGTTACAGGAAATTCAAATGATAAATTTCGACGCGATGCGAGTTTCACTGTTGTATCAATATAGTCTGTGATGGATTATGTAATCCATCAAAGGGTTACGAATAGTGATATTGAAACTGCTTTTAATGAAATTGATATAAAATCCGAAAAGCGGATGCTCCTTTTAGTTGTTGTTGTAAATCAGGTGGTCTAGTGCATTTTATTCAAAGAAAATATATTTTCTATTTATAATTCTGGTTTAAATCAAATGGGAGAATAAAATGACATACAGTTCTGCAAAATGAAAATGTTCTCGAAAATGGTCGCTTAAGAAATTGTACAAAAAAATAAATAGATTTGTGTAAATAGGTAGTTTCTTTTTTTATTAAGTATTAACCGCAAAGCAGTAACAAATAAGCCAATCTAGATACGAACGAATTACTTTTTTATATTGTCCCTTTTTACTTAGTTTTTTTTTGTAATACAACGTAAAATTTTCATGCACTCTTAATATTTTCACATTAATAGCCTGTTATTACAAAAACGATAAATAAAAACTATTTAATTTAATACTAGGCAACTAAACAGCTGTGCTTTAATAATAACTTCTACCAAATATTGTGGACGACATTTTAATAAAACAGGCAACGGCCAGGTGTACTTGATATTACATTTCGAGGAACGTTCAGAACTTAGTACTAAACCATCGAGGTTTGTATAAGATCGTTATGTTAAACCACGTCTAATATAGAAAATTTGCTTTTCTTTTTTTATAAAAAATAATTAGTATATGAACAGTGATATGACATAAAGCAATCTTGCTTTAAATCTCGGAGGTCGTGGGTTCGATCCCTACGCCGGACAAGAAAATCTTTGTGTAGTTTCTTAGATATCTTTTCGGGTCTGGTTGGCTGAGGGACTACACTCCATGCCTCGAAAAGCACCTTAAGCCGTTGGTCCCGATTGTTATATCTTCTTTTATGTACATGGCGCTCTTAAGGCGCTGTACCTAGTCAAAATAGGCTTCACAAAACAGTTTTTTAGCCAAATGTTTACATTTTAGAGCAGCTAAAAAATATATGTTAATCTTGATCATATTTATGGGGGACCATTGTGTTCAAAACACGTTTTCGGTTAATTTTCTCGATAAAAAAAAACCACAAAATAACCATTCAAATTGAAATTGTAGCAATTGTAACTGTATTATTTATAAACAAATCTTGATAATATTAATAACAGTGATGTAATATATAATAATAAAGGGAACTGTTGTTTTTATTTATCGATTGGAATAAGATATTTGCAAGGATTAATGTATTTAATAACTCGAACGAGTCGAACGAAACGTTGCGCCATCGCGACGTCTATTCCCTTCTCTTTCATTTCTACGCGGAGCAACAGTGACAAAACTAATACGTAAAAGTCGTCTATTCACCGCGCCGTAATACAGTGTCAAAGTTATTTTAATCGGTGATTTTTATGGGTATGAAAAAGGAAATACAATTAAAAATAATAAATCATTTCGCTTTGTATTAGCACCCATTAAAAAATCGCAGTGTATCATATGCTAATTTAATATTCAAGTAATTACATTGGGGCCGTGGGAGCCAAATTAATTTATAAATACCTCGCAGCGGCCATCTTTAGTGTGGCACGTTCTCCGAGTGCTGGTTTTTACTTTGCACAGCAGGTAAGCATTGCCATTCAACTGGGTAATGCTGCCAGCATTCTGGGAACCTTGCCAAGTAGAATAGATTTAGAATAATAAGTTAGTTTTATTTTAAATTAGATTATTAACTTTTAGTTGTATATTATGATTTTATTCATGTAATAAATTGTTAAAAAAAACTATAACAGTAATAAGTCTAAATACAAAACAATTAAAAAAGGCAAAGCTTAGAGTATTTAGCAAGCTACGAGTATCTTCATCCACTCATGTATTTTTTTTATCTGTGTATGTTTGTTATAAACACAAACATTATATTTAAAAAAAATATATCTTCCGGTCTTTGAAGGATGTCAAGAATTTCGTGTAATCCGAGTACCTGTTACGAATGCTTAAATAGTAGATTCCCAAAGTATATAATCATATTTTTCGTTTAAATTTAATAATATTTCGAATCTCAGCATTCAGAATAATTATATTTATATTATCTTAATTCTTATTCTTATGACTACTGGTGACCATAATTTTAAAAATCCAACTCCAGTCAGTTATGAAATTCGGCGATGGCTTATTGAACTAGAATTACATCATCGGACAAAAATCTATCTCAAAAACACAACAACTTATTTAGTGGACGATCAGAGTACCCAGTTTTGGTCCAGTTGGCTTGCCTCGCATGATCGAGCAACAATAAACGGCTCAACGAATTTTAATAAAATACGGGCCTGTACTCTTTTGACCAAGCAGGAAACGGCTAACAGCTACTACTTCTCCCCCCTCGTCCTCCTGACCCTTAGTTTGCAAATAACCATCCGATGCCCTCGTCCGAAAGGCCCGCGAACTGTAAAGTAGAGCGACAGTTGCACAATACTCCCCTAAAATACTAAAAGTCATAATCCCTCAATCTCATCGCCAGCGACCGCCCTGAGCCGAGGTCCAAGCCCCACAGGGGGCGCCCTATTGCGCAGGTTGCTAAGTTTGTAGTTTTTTCCATTTATGTAGGCTGAAGCTCTGCTCGCCTTTAAGCCCGGTGAACTATCAAAAGCCGCATGGCTTCCTACGTAAGTCCAATAAAAAAAAAAGCTACTGCTTCATATATTAACTAAATAATGCAACACAAATATTATGTCACGTGTTCTGAAATAATTAATTTTACAACATTTCTTTTTATTGAATACCTATTGTTTGGTTTAGTTAGTTTACCAGTAAACATTGTGTGCAGCGTTGCCTCGGTGACGGTGGTATTCTATTTGACCGCAAACCCTTGCTTTGTGTCCGTCGGGACTGGCGCGACAACTATGCCGGAGTTACCTCATCAAATGGACGTTGTCTTTGCGCTGAATAATAGCACATTATGACCCAGTTAAAAACAATGTGTTGTGTATATAAATTGTAATAATGTTGTCAATACAAAGAAAAAGTTTGGCAGAAACATTCGACTGACGTGCGTTGCGGCAAAACTGTTTAAAATTAATATAAGCGAGTTGTTTAAAAATAACTTTTTTTTTCCTGTCATAAAGCTATTCAAATTTCAAAAAGATTAAAAAAACTAGTTTATAACAATAGCATACTGCTTAAGTTTTTAGAATTATAATATAAATAACAACTTATTTGATATATCTTAGAAGTATTTAATAAAAACTCAACGTAGAAACTTTATCTTGTATTTCGTATTATGTGAAAGTATTTATTTCAACTGATACCGATATACATTTAAAGCCGCTGTCCTCGAGTACTTGATTTGTAAATATAGAAAATAAGCGGCGAAATACAGTCCCACAAATTATATTTGAGGTGTGGGCACCCAGCCCACTTGGCTCTTGGCTTTAAGCTCAAATAATTCAATATAGAAACGGTTTTGCAGGATTTGTTCGTAAATATAGGATCTATGTTTAACTACGATAAAGGAAATGCCAAGTTTTGGTATAGCTATATAAATATTATTTCAAAAATCTTGGAAATATGACAAGAGACTTACTGGCGTCTGGCCTTAGGCCAACCGTAGGGGAGTCTAAATTAGAATGGATTCATTTAACTAAATGATTTATGGTGACGGAAATTTGGCTTGTCAACCGACTACGACTTGTGGTTTGTACCTTTTTTTAGCTACCAGTGAGGATATTTCGACGAGGGTAAGGCTTCCAATCTGTCCTTTATATTATCGAACAACCTATCTCTGTAGGCCTTGTTAGTGCTTCTTACTATCAATCTATGTCCACACTTTTCTTAGTCAATCAATATGTATCGAATAACTAATACATACCCCATTGCTGCAATAGAGGGGATGCGTAATGCATCACGAATTCTAGATCACGCAATTAAAGTTTTCAAAAACTTCTTAATATAAACCATTATAATCGGTAAATCTTCAATTTATTCAGCTATTACACGCAAAGGGAATATACTATTTCCTTTGGATACCGACGTATACCAACATCTGTTTCTCCCTTATATCATTTTAATCAAAATCACACAAATATCTGAACCATCCTCGCTGGGACAACTTTTTTCATATGAAAACCCATCTGGCGTATTGTATATTATTATATGAAAAAACTTGTTTCAATCTAATAAAGTTTTTGCATATTTAAAAAAAAACTGGTCAAGCGCGAGTCGGATTATTGATACTGAGAAAAAAAAAATGTTTTTTGTATTAGAGCCCCCTCTAAATATTTTAGGGGAAATACATTATTTGTGAAAATTTCAGCTGTCTAGTTATCGCGATTCTTGAGGTACAGCCTGGTGACAGACAGACAGACGGCTAAGTCTTACTTAATACGGTCCCGATTGTACGCTTCGGGTACGAAACCCTAAAAAATTATGGGTTATTTTCAAGGTTTCTTATTCTCATGCAGCACAATACAATAAGGTACTTACAACACAAATATTTGTTTGCATAATATGTACCTAGATACTTCACTTCAACAGCAAGTATGTCCACTGTTGAACATGAGCCTCCCCTCTTGCAGACCTTAGCAAGCCAGGGTAGTTCAGGATTATTGCCAATGACTACGCTTGGCAGACAGATTGGTTATCGCTGTAAGAAGGTAATTATAATTATGCTGATAGATGCTGCAGCCCATTTATTAGCTGTATAGTCTCTTATTAGCCTCTTACGATACCCATACATCTTATAGTAAATGTTAATTAACGTTATAAATCATACCCTACATTGACCCTATAGCTGGGTTGGTAGAAGTACAGTTTGATTTCAATATTCCAGTTGGGATACATTATTCAACTCAATTAACGCCATGTGTACACAGTTGACAACTCAAATGAAACTAATCGGAGTCGCTGGTTTATGTATTAACTGTTAGTTTAACATTTAACTGTTGGTTTACTGGAATTTGCATTGTTCTGGGATAGAAGGTATTCCGTATATTAATCCAAGTAATAAGTGGTCAGCATCTGATTTTAATTATCATATAGATAAGCTTTATCTGATTGGTTCATGCGAACACAAATCAAATCTTTAACTTTTATAAAGTTTATTAGTCGGATAAAGTCTCCATATGCACGAGCGAGTTTGTTTTTCTTCAAACATATTTTTATAAGAGACTTTTGCTACTTCATCGGGCATATAAACGAGCGAGACCAGTGTATTAAGATGAATGAAATGATGGAACATGTGATGGTTTAATTGAATACCTTCATTATATTTTAACTTTACTTTGACTTTTAACTCAATATTTACACAATGACAGTAATACATAACACCTAATATAAAGGAGATTGGTACTAAATCCCTACAAATCACGACTAGAATTAAAACAATATGATACATATGATAATATTGAAGAAAATCTAATACTATATTATTCTGAATACTTATTCTACATTGAGAAGCTAGGAGTTATAGGCCGAGGTTTAGTGTAGTTTCTCAAAAAAAGCCCGTTACATCCAGTCATCAATACTGGAACTTAACGACACAACATACTATACAACACAACACATAGTAATATTCGCATATTAAAAAAGACACACGTTGTTAGAGTCATCAAAATCTAATGCTCTATTTGGCTTGCTGCCAACTTTATATGCGATGCTGGCGTCAAGTAGGTAGCTTAGCTAATTTTATTGCGGTCTGGTCTAACATATACCTTACTAGAGTCAAATGTTAAATAGATAATTATAAGAATATTATTATTATTATATACATACGTTGAGGCGAATATTTTTTTAGTTAAAATTACTGTTATTTGATACTGGCCATATTGCTTTGGTGTAGGTAAGCATTTGTTGATAGCTCCGCCAGAGGGTTTCCAGAAGCTGCAATAGCACCTACCTGAGGCTCTCGCAATCGGTTCAGAGCCGGGGAAAAATAATGGAGTCCACACGCCTTCATTGCCTTTTCGGCGGTGAGAAGTCTTTAAAGATTTCGGCGTTGGTAGCACCCGATTAATCAGAGATATCTGAAGTTTTGTATTTATTCTACCTAATGTTTAAGTCCCAAAAAAAGGAAATGAATTATTCGCTACTTTAAATAGGTACGATAGTTGTAAACTTATACGAGTGTATTTATTAAATAAGCCTTCCAATAATACACAACGGTAACGTTCCTCACTTATAATATCAATAAATTTAGACATACTATAGTACTAATAAATAAAGCTGAAGAGCTTGTTTGCTTGAAAGTGCTAAAAGAATATATACCTAGACTTTTTCATTTCTGTTTAAAACAAAAAGGCTTTTGGAACTACGCCAGTGAATAGTGTCATCTATGCTCGAATACACTATTCAACCACGGTCAGTGAATATGAGTAAAGACAGTATGAGAGAGTGACGTCACTAATCGATTTTAAGTCTATTACTTTTAAGTAGTAATTCAGAGGTCTTCAAACTACGGCCCGCCAGTGACAACAATCCGGCCCGCGACAGCTTAAGACTAGTGTCATCAATCCGGACCGCGACACCCAATGTCTTATTGTTGTAACTATTGCTGTAATCATTTGAAAAAGAAAACATAAAATGATAACAACTCGGTCGCAAACTTTGCGACTAGTCTAGAAATAAGAGTATAGTTAAGGATAGAAAAATTAAAGCTGTTTTGGCCCTTCAAACATATTGAAAAATCGTTATGGACCTAAGGCATCAGTTTGGAGACACCTAGACACTAGGGACACGGGTACAAATGTCCTGCAACACGTGTCGTCGCTACAGATGTAAGTTAAGTTGCATAAAATAATACGAGTGTATTTCGAGATCTCAGAAGCATAATGACGAATGTACTATATACAGAAGCATTTGGTCGTAAGTGCCAGTTTACGATAAAGGCACAACATACGACTTATGTTTCTGACTTATAATGGCATATACGACCTTACGATTCTGAGTTCTAAATTTATTACTTAGCCTTTAAGTAATACACAAACGGTTCTCACTTATAATTTCAAGAAATGTTATATAAACCTGATCGCAGATTAAAATTGGCTAGCGACCCAAGGGATAACGGGTAAAATTGTCGGTAAGTTATTTCGTAGTTAGTGAAATTAATAACTAGCTGTACAGGAATATTAATTACTAGCTGTAGCCCGCTACTTCGTCCGCGTAGATTTCTATTTTTCCATAAAAACTTTGGACATCATCACTTTAGGTGGAGATTTTCGTTATGGCATGCGAAGTCACCCGGCATGTTTTTGTTTGTTTTTTTTTGTTTAGTTTCTTAAAAGACAACTCCCGCACTAGGGAAATAAATCCCTATGTCGCGGGGGACTTTACAAACATTCATTTCACGGACACATTGAACATCCAGACTCAGAACAACTATTTGTGGTTCACACAAATAATTGTCCCGGGTGGGAATCGAACCCAGAACACCAGGTCTCAGAGGCAACTATCGTAACCACTGAGCCACTGGTGCAGTGATTGTTGATTGTCATGTTTTCCCTAGTGTATCGCTGGCTTTAACATTACCTTTTTATAAACCCAAACGGACGATCCCATTCTTAACTGAATTAATATTGTAACTATTCAAATAACCATATATCTAATATTTATTACATGATTTTAATAAAAACCCGCACTTTGTTGACACTGTATCGCGGAGGACTTTAACATTATGGACGACCAGAGCAGACTCAAAGCCACTATCTGGGGATCACAAATATAGTCTGTATCTGATTCTGTGAACTGTCTGTAATTGATTTCATTGTATACTTTAATTAAAAATACCGCTAGTTCTGTCTCAATATCATCCAATCTTATTAAGTAAAACTAATATAAATTATAACAAGACAACCGTATGAGCAATAAATGTGTATACCTACTAAAAATAAATGATAATAATTGGACCAAAACCCCGCGTATTTGTCCATTTGAGTATGTATCGCCGGACCGTCTCATGTGGGCCGTGTTGAAACCGGTAGTAAAGTAACCCACTGAGTTTGTTTCGCCGGATCTTCTCAGTTGGGGTGCATTGGCTCCGGTTGTAGCATTAAATCGCGTCCGTCGTCCTCATGGTCCACCCAAATGATAACAATTGTTTTGACATAATATAGAAGAACAAGCATTTTGCGTCGCTAAGAACTATATAAATAAAGAAATTATAATAATAACATATAAATATATGATAATATAAAAATAATTAATTTTATAGATATAATAAATACCAATTATAGTGAATAATTTTTTCTAATTAATATTTGACTATTTACGTAAATAAAAATGATTTTTATTTATTTATTTATTTAGTTATATCAGGTAGAAATCGAACCCAGAACTCCGGGTTTTAGAACTACCGTAACCTACCGTACCTTTATAATATATTCACTCGTGGCTAATTAGCCACCAGTGAATCAATTATAAAGGTAAGTAAATGATAAAGATGTTGCGTCCATTTTGTCTAAAGTTATTCCTGCGTCATTCAGCCTTTGTATTTGCGAGAACAATCTAATAACTAAGGGATCACCGCAGACCTTTTCAATTACAGGAAACTTTGGTATCCGTGTCATTTACCCATTTTTCTTGTCGCCCTAGATGTGTATTAAAGGATTTTGTGGGCTCCAAATGTCGGCCATAAACGACAAATAAAATACGATGCCTATTCAGAAATATTCGGTGTCTTTCCTTTCTGTTGATTGTATGATTTAAAACGGGATGAGTCATAACATTGTTACAATGGTGAGGTATTTTAGGACTAAAACCAACGATAACAGTTGATTTATACGCCAACCGCAAATAACGGGAGCCTCTAATTATAAAAATGCAAAACTTGAGTGATAAAAACTTAACTAAAAATAATTCCATTCAAATTAATCGACTTTTGTAAATAAAGAAAATCATTATGAAGAAAAAAAAATTAAATATAGTCATTGTGTTGTTCGTTCCTCACGAATACCTATTATAATATTAGTATTATGATTATATATATTATTACGTACTGATTATAAATTTAGATTAAAATTAAAATGAAAAGGCGCTGGTCTTGGTACTATTGTGATGATGTGTATATTTGATAGAAAAAAAACTGACATCACAAATCATATAAAAAAATTACAAATAGAAAAGTAAAAATGTTCCTATAAAAGAGGTTCGAGCATAGCAAAACTGGCTACTTACATCAGCAAAAAAAATGTTAGTCTGTCGCAACATAAAGTGTATTTTTAATTACTTCATACCATGGAAACGTCAATGGATTTTGGCCAACTAAATCGCAATTTATTAGTGGAAAACTGCACTCGTGGCGTCGTAACAAAACTTTGGTCAAATAAAATCAATTACTTGCTAACAAATTATTACTGATTAACTGTATATACGTTCCCGTTAACAACTCACTGCGTTGTTAACGGGACGGAACTACTTTTTTATCTGCTGTCCTAGCCAAGCCCCATAACCAAATCAAATCAAATCCGATATTTTAACTTAATCTTTAAAAATATAATTTGTTTGAATTTGAATATCATGATGAATATTCCTTTACCCTGCAGCTGCACTGGTGACTCACTAAAGTCTTAGCCCGCATTGATACAGCAACAGTAAGGCGACGGCGATCTTTCAAAGTCCCTGAGTGCGGCCGCCATCATATTTTTATATGAGCTTGTTTCACGAAATTTTCTTCGCGTCGCAATCGCTTTATTAACATGGCCCCAGCCTTAACGTGAAGGAACTATAATTGTGTACCTTCAATATCAACTAGAGCGGATATAATAAACTTGCAACACTCACGATCAGTTAGACAATATACACGCTTAGTCTCTCCGCACCGGTAACTCATTAATGCATTAATTAATAGTTTGCCGTAGTGGGAGCTATTTTCAGGCAAAATTGTAGAAGCTGCTGCTCGCTAAATGGAGTAATGAATAATAATTGGTACCAATATCATTTTAGCATAAAGCCTTGCTAAAATAACATTGCTACAACTTTATATTAATTATAAATGAAATTGAAATTAATTTATCCCCTGAAAGTTATATGTATAAATATGTTACCTAGCTATACTATATTTATTTTTCGGACGAACGTTTAAGTAGTTAACCAAAAGGCTTTTGCTACTTCACCGAGCATAAAGATGGGCAGGACTCGTTAAAACTAAATTAATATTATAAAGTTAAAAAAAAAATACAATTTTTATGATTCATGATCATTGAGAAGGCTCTACTGGATTGTTTTCTTAAATCTTTCGCCATTAGTAAGACACGTTCCCTAGGAGTAACGTAGGCTATATATTTATATTTTTAATTAAATTTCAATATCAATGAATAGTATCAAGCTATGTTTAAATAATTTGTTTACAAAAACAAAATGAATTCAAATGCATTCATTTTGTAACCTAACCGTAAAGTTTTAAGACAACCGGAATTTATGACGTGAAACTTTACAGCGAGTTATTTGAAATACATACAGGTCCGTTTTCAAATGTTCAAAATATAGTTATGCCGGGTTTTTGGTGTAGTTGTATATTAGTAAACTGTGTTGTCGAACGTTTCTCGCTACAACTTCGAGGCACATTTATGGTACAATTTACATAGCGTCCGTCGCTCTTTAATATTTTGTTAAAAGTTCACTCGTTATTGCGTAGCTCCTATACCCATGAGAACTTAAACATATCTTTCCTCGATAAATGGGTTATCTAACAGGTACAGAATGATTCTAATCGGACCAGCATTTCTTGAGATTAACCCGTTCAAATCATACAAACTCTTCAGCTTTATATACCTATTATATTAGTATACATATAGATATATAGTTCCCGTAAGAAAAATGAGTTATTGTAAATACATATAAATATTTTTTATATTATTTATCAAGCAAATATCAATGCGTTACATTGTTAATTTAAATAAAAAAAGATTAAGCCGTTGTTACTTTGCACAGCAGCAGTAAGTATTGCCATTCAACGGGGTAATGCTGCCAGCATTCTGGGAACCTTGCCAAGTAGAATATATTTAGAATAGTATTATTTTATAAGTTAGTTATACTTTAAATTTGCTACATTTCGTTTTATATGCGTATTTTTTTTATTAATGTATAGTCCAATATCATTCGTTTTTTCAGTGATGGTAGGTAAAATTCGTTTCCAAGAAAAGAATATAAAGTAGTTTGAATCTATTTGCTATTCAAGGCAGACCTTTGATCATTCCTTAGCAAACAACGTGTTAAAGAATATTTAACAACTTTGAAAGATCAATAATTCAGTACTATAGTAACGCAAACTTTTGACATAAAATGTGTACAATGTAAATATTTCAAAAGTAATAGATCTAGCAAATTAGAATGTCGTAAACATATTTCGGAGTAGTTTATTTATTTACAATAGATACGTATTATAAAGATGTAAAGAGTACAATCTGGAATGGAACCTTATGATCGATTTTAAAATCATTACAATCGCATTCAATGAAACCAGCTCAATAAATTTAGGTAAATCCAGATTTTCCTTAACCAGAATTTCCGATAAGTTTCTCGATCAATTCTAAAGCGATGAATAAATTATACTAAAAAAGTAACCTTCACAATAAACAAAATATGTTTTTTAAACGTCCCGTAGTGTTCCACTTGATAAATCACCCAAATGATAAATGTAGGATATTTTCTGTAAAAAATAAATTGATGCTGAAAGGAGCGGTCGGGACTGATGAGAGTACCTTGTGAATTCAACTATTAAGAATACTTCAGAACGAAATTTATTGATGCCGTTTTTGTTGTCAATTTATCTGTAAGTCGATGTACTTTCATTAACTTACTTCATAAACTCAATATAGCACGCATAAGAAAATGTAGGGGATTTGATTATTGATGTTTTATCTGATTATTATGATTTGTTTGGAATGGATAAACATCAACACAAATTAATGTATGTAAAAATCCATTCACTATTACGAACCCGGTAGAAATTTAAGCTAGAATGTGTTTCGTGGTGGAGAAATATAAATCATTTTTAACGTAACTAAATGAATAAATACTCGGATGAAACATGCGTGGGACAGTTAGTAAATATTAGCGTATTTTACACTTTGACAATTTCTGTCAAAGTGTCGAGCGTACCACGTAACTCAATCAGTTAGACGCGTCAATTGAACGTTCCACTTATCAAAAAGAGTTTACGGAAGCTGGCAATTTTAGTGACAACTAAATAAAATTCCAAGTGTTATTTATTGGATTCCGCGAATTTATTATATGTCTGTGAATTCTTAATGAAAAAAGATGCAGCAGCGTAGCAGTAAGTGGTCTCTTGAAATGTGGATCAGAGCTACTTTAAACTACTTACACACCACTTAAGCTACCCTACATACTATATATATGAGTAGACATCGTGTTTAATAAGAAATACTTAAAAGTTTATTATATGAGTGAAAATATATAATGCGGTGTAAAAAATGTACTCTCACATTTTATAAAATATTTGTTACTAGTTTAATCTAGGATTAACAAAGTACTTGAATGTATATTAATTTACATTGTTATATGAATGAAATGACAATGAAAAAGTATCAGCTATCGAAATATGGCTGTATATTTGTGAAATAGTTGTTCGAAATAGGAGGCTTATTGTGATTATAGCTAATCAATATGTAGATATGATATATTTCAACAGTGGAACCATAACTATAGACTAAGGATATATATTCTATATTAAATAGAATATAGATAAAGCTGAAGACTTAGTTAGTTTGTTTGATGCGCGATGCACGTGATGATGCCGCGCGCGGGAAGCTTGTTTGATGATAAAGCACAAATACATATTATGACATCTCAAATTATCGTCATATTTTAAAAGTTGAAAAAAAATTTTGTGCATGTATATAAAACATATAAAATAAATAAATATATAAAACAAAAATGTGATTACTAGAGATGGGCCGACTAGCCGCCGACTAGTCGGGAAAGCCGACTATTCGGCATCGTTTGTAGTCGGCGACTAGTCGGAGACTATTCGGCCAAATAAGCCGATTATGATCGGCGCATAACAAATGAAATAAAACAAATAATTTGTACTTGTTTTATGATTTCTAAACATTACTTAGATTAGTTATCTAAAGTTACAGTCTTTACAACATAGGAACGTATTAATCTTACACCTAAAAACTTAACACCATTAGTCAACGAAATATGGCACATACATAACCAAATAACATGGCAATGGTAAGTAAGTATTCATTAAGTCAAATGTTTAGTGATAAAAAGTCCTTTAATATATAATGATATATCTATACTTTAAATCTAAAGTTACATTCTGATACATATTCAACCGATGCCGATTAGTCGGCCGACTAATCGGCATTTTGAAAACCGATTAGTCGGCTAGTCGGTTAGTCGGCAAATACTATAGTCGCAAATACTAGTATATCTCTAGTGATTACAAATCAAAAATATTAGTTTTTAAGAACTTAGAGCGATTTGACTATTTTTATATGTTATGTTTTATATTATGTGTAGAAAAAGAAGAGTATTTCAGGGCTCCACGTATGTCATGTATGTAAGTTTTGCAGATTCAATTTAGACGGTGAGTTTATCTTCTCTTTTTTATTATACTAACTATTTTATCATCATTCTCCTGCCCTTATCCCAATTTATTTGGGGTGGGCCCAACTTTTTTTTTAATTCCATACTCCTCTATTAGCCGCCATCTCGACCGCCACCCCCTTTCTGACCATATCATCTTTTACACACTTCAACCATCGTTTCTTTGGTCTTCCCCTTCTCTTATAGCTATCGACATTCATACTCAAAACTTTCCTCACGATATTTATTAGGTACCGAGGTCAGAAAAGCGCAATGAAGATTGCAGTGCCGAGAATTTGTCGGGAACCCAGTGATTATAAAACATACATTTTTGCATTGTGAATCCATTCAGAGGTAAAAATTCAAAGTGGGATCGCATCTTATCCTGATCTACCATCGACATCCACTCCAATACCACGTGACAGGAAAAATAACTATTTTAAAACTTCTATTGTAAGAAAAAATCATAAATGTATCAAAAATCATAAATCATCTCCATGTCAATTTTGTATGTATTTTCATTGATTTAATTTTTTTCATTTATACTCAAAAAAACAAATTCAGAACTATTTTTAACTCTCTTATAGTTATAAAAGCAATAAAAATAGTGTATACGTATAACCTGTTAATGCTGTAGACTGATGTTACACAATTATTTATAGGTACCTAAGTATATAGGTATAAAACATAATAATGTTAAGTACCTGACAAGGCATTCTTCTTTTTTACTCTGGAATTAAAGCACGTACAGTACGTGCTTTATATTAAGAAATATGAGTTCCAGTTTATAAAGCTTACACTTATTAAAGGAAATTATTTGCATATCGTTTTTATGAACTTCAGTCACGTTGTAGAATTTATTTTCAAGCTATATTTTTACCTTTTTACATTCGTTTATAGAAATACTAGAATCGGTAATATGATTAATATTAAACAAGATTTTTCCAGCGTTTTTGTCCGCGTATTTCATACATAAACTGTAGACCAGATCAATTTTTTCTAAACGCATGTCATAATAACTATCTGCGTGCCAAATTATAGTATTTAGCATTTCCAGTCCATTCAGTGGTTTGAGCTGTATTTTGAGAGATAATTTAGTAACCATTGCCTTGCCTGGTGAATAAGCAAAAGCATCGTGTCAACTAAATATGTCTAATAAAAAAATGTATATAAAGTGCTGCCAAAGTCTTCCCTATAGCGGTAGATAGTATCAAGTGTAGTCATTAATTAATTTCTGTAAAATAATAAAATTTATTAGTATTTTACGAAAAAAAATTTTATGTAAAAATAAAATTACATTTAAATACATAATAAAAGGTCCTTATTACTCCGCAGAACACCAGAAATGCACCACTTAAGGTCGACTTTATTCAAAGGAAACACATATTTTAACGGTATTTTATTTGTTGTTCGGAAAAATAAAATTAATTATTTCACATAGATTTCTTCACTAACGTAATCGCTACACGTATACTACACTATATCCTGTTAACGGGACGGATACGTTTTGGCAGCACCTTATGTCCTTATGTACTTTCCAAGCGTCCTACGTTCAAAAACAATTCAACATCTTCCTTTTTTATAAATGTGAATAAAGTCTTCAAAAACAATAAGACAAGTAATAATCATCCACGTGGAAAATGAAACGACGTCAGAATGTCAACATTTTTCGTTTTACAGACAACTCACTGTCGACTATTCGAATACACCCCGTTGTGAACACGACGACTGTTGACTCAAGGAAGAAGACACATCAAGTAAAAAGAAAAAACCGGCGTAGTGCGAGTTTAACTCGCGCAGGACGGGTTCCGTATCAATATTTAACAAAACAACATGTTTTTGAGGCAGCACTTACTACTTTTAGTTGATTTTCAAAGCAAAAATCACGTTTACCCATATTTAGGTACACTTATTTAATTTTGTTTATAGTATTTTTTATTATAGGGGCAACAGAAATACATGATTTGTAAAATTTTTAACTATCTATCATATGTTCATGAGATACAGCCTCAT
This sequence comes from Nycteola revayana, assembly GCA_947037095.2. Lineage (NCBI taxonomy): Eukaryota > Metazoa > Arthropoda > Insecta > Lepidoptera > Nolidae > Nycteola > Nycteola revayana. The sequence goes on from OX344839.1 coordinate 8,093,771, forward strand.
CATCATCATCATTTCAGCCGAAGGACGTCCACTGCTGGACATAGGCCTCCCTCATAGATATCCAGCAGTTGTTGCGGTTAGAAATGGCTTTCAACCACCGTCATTCCGTGGCCTTAACCAGATCATCCGTCCATCTAGTAGGTGGACGTCCTACGCTACGCTTGCCGATCCGCGGTCTCCATTCGAGAACTTTTCGGCCCCAACGGCCATCTGTTCTCCATGCTATATGGCCTGCCCATTGCCACTTCAACGAACTAATCCGTTGGGCTATGTCGGTAACCCGCGTTCTTCTTCGTATCTCCTCATTTCTGATTCGATCTCGTGGAGAAACCCTGAGCTCGTTGAGCCATACGAAGCCACGAGCCATAGCTCGTTGAGCGACTCTGAGCCTGTTCATAAAGCCTATAGTAAAGCACCACGTTTCGGATCCATAGGTCATCACTGGCAACACACACTGGTTAAAGACTTTCGTCGATACAGCCTGGTGATAGATAAACGTACAGATCGAGAGCGGAGAGTTAGTAATAGGGTCCCGTTTTCACTCTTTTATACGGAACCCTAACAAGAGTATGTAGACGACGTGTCACAATCGTGGCATAGATGTAGGGAAAATATTAAAGATTAAGCAAAGTAATATATTATTGTATACGATTTTATTTCATACGTTATTGCACGTATGGAGTACAAGTAGAAAGAAATAGTAATTACAACTCTAGCTTTATTCTAAGCATTTTATTTAAATCAATTTATTATTAATATGAAAATAAATGTAATAATGAAAATTTAAAGTGTATTAGCCGGTTTAGAAAAGCCCACACCATGTCTTTACAGCCTCCGTAGCGTAGGACAACCTTCGTAGCGTAGCGGTATTTGGCTTGCATTAAATCTCGGAGGTCGTGGGTTCGATCCCCACGCCGGACATCTTTGTGTAAATTCTAAGATTTCTTTACGGGTCTGGTTGGTTAAGGGACTACCCTCCGTGCGTCAGAAAGCACTTTAAGCCGTTGGTCCCAATGATTATAACATAATCTATAATAATAGTATAGCAAGGAACGGGCAGCAGCGTTTCCTTGTGTGATACGAAATAATACGGCGGTCACCAACCCGCCTGTCAAGCGTGTAACTATAGCAAATACCCTCCCTCGGGAGGAGGCCCATGTTCAGCAGTGGACGTTATACGGGCTGATGATGATGATGGTGATGATGTCTTCACATGAGTGTCGTAAGAGACGGCGACGAGATGAGAGATATATAGCTGTTTGATGGTGGTGATGGCAATATTCTTCAACGACCATAGCTTGCCAAGGGCTATGTATAGCAGTGAATGCCAATAGCAGTGAACGTACTTTTAAAGAAGAAGTAAGTAGAATGTGTATAAGTGTAAAGTAAGCAAGTTTTTTTTTTTTTTTTAATTTTTTGCAAAATTAATCGCCCCGATGCTGACGGAGCTTACGACGCTTTATGGGCACAGGCCTATAGTCGAATGCTGCAACAAAAAACGGATTTTTAGTGTCGAGCCGCGGATTCGAAGAAGCGTTCCGACGCCTCGTCTATCTACTGCTTGTTTGAAGGCAGTTAAAGATCAATTGCAATTATGAATGAACCACGGTGCGCTGGGGGCATGTCGAGTGAATCTACTTTGAACTGTTTGTAAGCCTTAATACATGTACTAGCTATTGAAATAGTTACGACTATATACGTATATACAAGGAGCTTCCAAAACATACGCCGTTTCTTTAAAAGAAGATAATGTTACATGTATTAAAAGATTATTTTCATACCAAAAAGTATAACATACGAGTATCTCTTTCTTTTCTTTTTCGATCATCCCCCAATACTAACTGTACCTCTCTGTCTATCACGGAGTGAGACGGGCCTACCTCACTCTTGTGTTTTAATTTCATATTAGAAATAATTAGTATTACATATACTATACTAATGTTCTGGGTGATTTTTTTATCCTGTTGATAATAATATGGCGTGTTGTGTAAGTGGGGTATAATCTATAGACCACAGTATATTTGTACTAGTATTTCGATAATTAAAGTTTCGAAATTCTCACAAATTACTTAAAAGAAATACACTCTATATAGCGCGTGCATAATAATAAAATAGGTGCCTATAATACCTAGGCCGTAAACACACATAAATGAAAAGTGTGAGTGAAACAGCGTGACTATCTACTTAGGTACGCATTTTTACCTTTACAATTTTCACTGTAGGTAAATGATAAAATAACTATGCCTTAGACATATATTTCATAAACATATCACGCCGTATTATTTTCAAGACAGTAAAAAAGTCACCGAGTACACACCAGAAGATTTATACAATTTTAAAAATTATTTCACTGTTTGATAGTTTTTTTGTCAAGGGAGGTTATAGACTATAATAAATTATTAAGTTCCTACGGGAACAGGAGTTACGCGGTAGAAACCGCGCACGGGAATCCGGTGGTGGTGAAATATTAAAGAAATGTTGCCATTAATATAATCATTACACATCATATCTATTGTTAAAGGCATGGCATATTCTCTGGATGCACCTTATACAATCATATCACTAGTACGTCGAGTAATCGGCTTATAGCATTGTGAACTAGTAAGGCGATTAGATTCATTCATCTAATGGAATTACCATCATCAATTGAGAAATTTGTAACTAGGTAACTCAGTTGGGGTTACAAAATGCATCTATTATGCGGAAATTACATTAATATCTAAGTATACTGATATATGTATACTAATACTTATATACTAATTTAGAATATATAAATGTATACTAATATAGAAAACTAAAGAGTTTGTTTGTTTCGTTCCGCGCTAATCTAAGCAACTACTGGTGCGATTTGAAAAATTCTTTCAGGGTTAGATAGCTTACTTATCGAGGCAGGCTAGGCCTAGTTATGAAGTTAGGCTTAATTTTAGAGTTACGCGGGTAAAACCGCGCGCGGGAAACTTGTATCAAAAACTTGTTAACACTGAAAATATTAAATTATGAAGTTTCTATGGGGAAGGGAGTAACGCAGTCCACGCACGGGAAACTAGTATTTTATATGTGTCACGGTTTCGACAGGGTTCACTGGCTGAATTTCAACAGCACCTCTTAGGCTGAATCCGCTATCACCACTGAAGTCTGCATGTGATATACGCTCGATGAACGCGACCGCCTAATATAGGATCAGATTACCGGATTCGAATGTAAATATAATACAAAAAAATCGATCCTGACATTTAGAATAAGTACCTACATAGGTACATATAAAATATTAGAAACATAGGTCAACAGAGTTTAATTAAATGTTGAATTACAATTTCTTACTTCATCAGACATAACTGTAATATTGTTAATGGCTCCTTATAACCCTAAAACTAACCTCGTATCGGATGCTAATGAACAATTTATATTTTAAGGCTGACCCTACATTAGGCGTGCGCGTTTCTCGAGCGTGGTACTCACGATCACACCCTCGAGAAACGCGCACGCGAAATGTTACCTCACATTTCGCGTGCGCGTTTCTATCTAGTAATATTATATAAAGAAGAAAGATTTGATTGTTTGTTTGTTCGTATTAAATAGGCTCCGAAACTCCTTGACCGATTTGAAAATTCTTTCAGCGTTGGGAAGCTACACTATCTCCGGATGACACAGGCTATATTTAATTATGAAGTTCCCTCGAGAACTGGAGCTACTGAACACGCGCGGGAAGCTAGTCCTTTATATAACGGTATAGCAACTTGCGAGAAAATTACTTCCAGGTCAGGGTGCAGAGTAATTGTTTCGCGCCACCGAATAACCGCGCGGGTTATTGGCCACCTGCCAGTACTCGTATGTGGATACTTCATGCTCCACAGGTTATTAAAATATTGGTCAAGTGTACAATACAATTTTTGTTTCATATTTTCTTTAATATGAAAGCAAATGAAGGAATACGAGTATTTATATTTTTAAGGCGGTTTCACTACATATTTTTATTGCCATTCTCAGTTGAAAGTTTGTATAGTGATGGCGTTGGTAAAAGATAAGTAAACACCCATAGGTATCTTTCTATGAGGGGCGGATTGCTTATGCGTACCCGGCCCCCGCCAACGGCGGATCGAAAGAGTGTCCGGGGGGTTTTAGTGGTATAGGGTCCTCTCCTCGTGGTATGAGTTTAGCATACCACGCTATGGAGAGGGCGAGACCCACATATCCCACCGCCAGCGCGCGAATACGCTGCAGCGGCGGTGGGAATGCGTAAATGAATTTCCCCCCGGACAACAAAAAAGAAAGATATCTTTCTTTGAGTGTCGTAAAAGGCGACTAGCGACATACACCTGATGGATGGCCATCTGCATCTGTCAGCTCAAAGATACTCCCATCTTACTGTGATCACCGATCCACCTGCCAAGTATAGTGATTACGGCAATATCCTTCAATGACTCTAGCTTTCAAGGGTCTGTTTAAGAGGAGGTGTTCAGTAGTGAAAACTTTAAGTCTTCAAGTTTTTCCCTCAATACTATGTGTGCTGGCACGTGATTGTATTATATATTTTAATGTCATTTTGTTATTTCTTTATCATGTCCTTACCAACATAAGCTCTACACATCCCCTCTATTGATAAAGGGATGGAATCTATTTTCGAAGCTCCTTATTATATTTATTTTGTATGACTAGCTTTTTACCACAATTTTATCCACGAAAATTTTACTTTAACCAAACTTTCATCCCCGTTACAATCTTTTAGAGTTCGAATTGTTAATAATCATTATTTAGTACTTATCTTGGCGTGGGCATAAATGGTCTGGTTTAGGTCTGCTGCTTAACTCTTTACAAACTTTGGCAAGACAGGGTTCTAGATAAAGGGCCAACGAGCGGGAGGAGCTCGTTGGCGTGGTGGGAGACGACCTCTCGCTGCCGACCATCATTTCGAAGATGGTCCAAAGCGAGAGGTCGTGGGAGGCGGTTGCCTCCTTCTGTAGACAAGTTATGTCACAGAAGGAGGCCGCGGAGCGGGAGAGGGAAGTAGATCCCTCCGCCCACCCGCTTCGCAGACGGCGTGTTGGCCGTCGGCGGCGGGCCGAAACCCGCCGCCTACCGCCCTAGGCTCGGCCTTGGGGAGTGGGGAACATGGGCCCCGCTCCCTTCGAGGCTGACCCATGAGGTGTAGGGACGCCTCTACACTCTGGGCGTCCCTATAATTGGGCAAATGGGCCACTGTAAGTGTGGCCCTGGAGATCCCGCCGTACCATATTGGCCGCGGGTGCCGTCGGGGGGCCGGATTGCTCATGCGTACCCGACCCCCGCCAACGGCGGATCGAAGGAGTGTCCGGGAGGTTTTAGTGGTGTAGGGTCCTCTCCTCGTGGTATGACCTTAGCATACCACGCTATGGAGAGGGCGAGTCCCACACATCCCACCGCCAGCGCGCGAATACGCTGCAGCGGTGGTGGGAATGCGTCAATGCATTTCCTCCCGGACAAAAAAAAAAAAAAAAAGGGTTCTAGATAAAACCTACTAAGTAATACAGCTACAAAGCCATCATTAAAGGAGCTAAAATATTTCTTATTAATTACAGAAACAAAGAAAATAAACTCTGAAACAAATTTATTACATGCAAACGCAGAATCAGCCGATGGCTATAAAACTTCATCGGCAAAAGTAATGAACTGAGCAAGATAAAAAAATGGTGTCTAATGAGGACTGTTCGAAGATTTTTATTGTGATTCACTTCAAACAATGTAAAAAGTTTAGCTCTCGGACAATGGTCCGAGATCTACATTTTTTACATTTACATTCTCGAATGTAAATGTTTTTAATTCCATTGAAAATCGATAACCGATTAAATGAATGAGATTCCAATTTTGAAGAGAACGAATACCCATATTCCTACATTTAAAAACAGAATCTCTCCAACGGTAAACCCGAATCGATTTAACATTGAAATTGGATAAGTGCTAATACTCAAAAGCCCAACGCCAAAGCCACACCTGCGCTTACTTTAACTGTTATAATTTAAGTAGATACGCCGACGCAAATGTACCTACATACTTGTTAAGAAGGTAAACCATTTGCGCTACCTTTTTTACTTTATATTCGCGAACAGGTGTTCTTGTTTGTATTTCTTGTAACTTTTCTTCTTTTTATTAAAGTAACTACGACTATCTATTTTGTCTGGTATTGGCTGTATTACACGTTATTTTTGCCGTAATATTAAATATTGAGCATATTTTTTTGTTCTTACACCGTGAACTTTATTTCAACTTTATTAAATTGTGTATTTAAATAAATTTTAATGTTATATAAAATTAGTAAACTTCACCTAATTATTTAACTAGTAAGCGATGGATTTTTTGGAAAACACCTGAGCCAATCTTAGGAGTTTTCCATGGTGATAAATTAATATAGGAGATTTTGGTAGTAGCAATGTACCAATAAACCTTTTTACCTTATTTTTATCGAATCGTCGACTCAAGTAAGTCGTAACGTACTTAAGTCTCTCCAGCGATGCCGTATTGACTATCGGTATATCGAAGTGTTGAAATGTTTGTATAGAAACGCCACAATGTCGGTCCGAGTACAAGAACAGTGTACGGAGGTGATTCCACTAAAAAGAGGCGTAAGACAGGGAGACGTTATTTCTCCGAAACTGTTTACGACCACTTTGGAAGACACCTTCAAACTTCTGAATTGGAAAGGACTAGGCATCAACATCAACGGCGAATACATCACTCACCTTCGATTCGCTGATGATATCGTGGTCATGGCAAAGACGATGGAAGAACTCAGTACAATGCTCGAAGACCTTAACCGAGACTCCCAACGGGTAGGTCTTAAAATGAACATGGACAAGACGAAAATCATGTCTAACGTCCATGTTGTGCCTACCCCTATAATGGTTGAGAATACGGTTCTTGAAGTTGTTGACTTGTATGTATACCCAGGAGAGACAGTCCAATTAGGTAGGTCCAACTTCGAGAAGGAGGTCAATCGCCGAATCCAACTCGGATGGGCAGCGTTCGGGAAACTTCGCCGTGTCTTTTCGTCCAAAATACCTTAATGACTAGGTCTTCAACCAGTGTGTGTTGCCAGTGATAACCTATGGATCCGAAACGTGGTGCTTCACTATAGGCCTTATGAACAGGCTCAGAGTCGCTCAACGAGCTATGGAGAGGGCTATGCTCGGGGTTTCGAGATACGTAGAAGAACGCGGGTTACCGACATAGTCCAACGGATTAGTTCGTTGAAGTGGCAATGGGCAGGCCATATAGCACGGAGAACAGATGGCCGTTGGGGCCGAAAAGTTCTCGAATGGAGACCGCGGATCGGCAAGCGTAGCGTAGGACGTCCACCAACTAGATGGACGGACGATCTGGTTAAGGCCGCAGGATCACGGTGGATGCAGGCCGCTTCTAACCGCAACAACTGGAGATCTATGAGGGAGGCCTATGTCCAACAGTGGACGTCCTACGGCTGAACTGATGACCTTATTTTTATATTCATGACTATATACTACTAGGTAGTATAGGTATACTAGTAACATCAGAAAAAAATGTTCTTGGTATCGAATTTAATCAGACTAAATCAATCTAAACTTTTAAAGCAGCCGTTGCCCAAGATTATGGCGTCTTACTTGCGATCATTTGGTCGCCGGTTCGCACGCATTGCGCTACCGACGTGAACCCACTCGTAACACAAGCGTCTTAGCTCAGCACGAGGGGTTAACAACAAAACTAGTAGTGTGAAAAAACTCTGCTAATCATTAAAAAAAAAACTCTAACAAAAATAAATTACATTTTTATATAATAACTAGCTTCCCGCGCGCGGTTTCACCCGCGTAACTCTCGTTCCCGTAGAAACTTTATAAATAGGCTTTCCTCGATAAATGGGCTATCTAACACTGAAATAATTTTTTAAATCGGACCAGTGGTTGCTGAGATTAGCGCGTTCAAGCAAACAAACTCTTTAGCTTTATCTATTATGGCAAATAACTCATTATTAGGTACCAATTCTTTGCTTTTTTATACTCGTGATAATTTATCAACGAAATGTCCGATTGGAATTACACAAAAAGTATTTTACTTCTACATAAATACTCTTGATGATAACATAATGCTTAATTTGGATAAGGATTCATATTACGATACACATTTAACGTAGTTTCTTTCTTCAGACGATTTAATATTTTTTATGAACATAAAAGCGGTTATTGTGACTAAACTATGACAGTTGGATATGTGCTTTCGCGGACTTTTTTGTAGGTCTTAATAAGACCTACAAACCCGTGGTACATAATTTTGTTCTATTGTCAATAGTTTTTGCAGCGCACGCAGGTTTTCGATTTTACACCTTGAGTTACAAAATCGTAATTTTCTTACGGATCCCTATTTTTTTAAATAAAATATAGCCTATAACCTTCCTCGATAAATGGACTATCCAACACAGAAAGAATTTTTGAAATTGGACCAGTAGTTCTTGAGATTAGCGCGTTCAAACAAACAAACATACATACAAACAAACAAACAAACTCTGCAGCTTTATAATATTAGTATAGATATGTAGTATGTAGATTAATGAATAAATCCACATCGGAGGGAGGATGAAACGCATATAAAATATGAAAATACTAGAGTATTTTGCGAAATAAAATGAAATCCTGCCAAAAACTATGCTAATGAACGCTGGAAAAACTGACAATAACAAGAAAGAACAAGAAGAACACAAAGCTTTTAGTGTTTACAAGTTACTAGCTTCCCGCCCGCGATTTCACCTGTTCCCGTAGGTACTTCATAATTAAGCTTATAGTTCCCTCAATGAATGGAATATCGAACACTTCAATATTATTTAAAGAACTGAGTTCGAGCAAATAAAAATCAAATTATTCAGCTTTATACATATATTAGTAGGTATACCTACAATATAAATATAGCACCAAACCCCATTATTTATAAACTGACTCCAATGATTATTTACTGCGGCAAATAACACACCAATCGCATATACCTATATATATATAATACCTAGGCCGCAATCACACATGAATGAATAGTATAAGCGAAATAGCGTAACTATCTACGAGTACATACGTACGCATTTTAACCGTTACGATTTTCATTTCTATGTCTTATGCCTTAGACATCTATTTCATATAAGTACATATCACGCCCTCTTATTTTCAAGAGGGTAAAAAAGTCACCCAGTATATATATTTAGGATTGCTCTATGAACTCTTTCCAGAATAACATTTCACACTTTCCAGAATACGTATATAAGTATATAAATAGGTTTATTAAGTTAGTTGTGTGTATGACTGCAAATTGGAATGTACTTAAGTGCTTGTTATCTTTTGTTTTGAGGAGCTGGCGTGGCGCCATCAAACTCTCAATACAATCTACATGTTTGGTGTGAAGCCAGAGGTAATATATCGGTCTTTACTTAATGAGTTTTTAGCTATACTAATATTTATAAAGATGAAATATTTGTATTTTTGTAAATATTTTTGTAACGAATAAACTCTAAAACTAAAGGACGAATTGCCAAAGTTCATTCTGCATTAAAATGGTACATTATCCTTGTTTAACAAATGCTATATTTAATTATGAAGGAGTTACGCGGGTGAAATCTCACGTGGGAAGTCTCTAATAAATTAAATAAACTTTATTAATATTTTCTTCCTAATATTATGATTATAGTTGCAAGAACCAATTCCAAAAATGGCTCAATATACGACAGTACAAAAAATGTTGTCTTTTGTAAAACAAGTAAAACAAAATCTTAACAAGTAGAAATCTACTCAGAAAAAAGGTCCAATTTTAAAGTAATTATTAAAATAAATTTAAATTTGTAATTTCAGTGCACATTGGAATACCTAAATGCCAACGCTATTGACGATCAGAGTAATACAATATTTTGTTAATGAAATATCATTAATAAAATATTGGTACTTATTAACATGTACCTCTATACTAATATATAAAGCTGAAGTTTTATTTGCTTGAACGCGCTAACCTCAGGAAATACTGGGCGGATTTGAAAAACCTTTCAGTGTTAGATAGCCCATTTACCGAGAAAGGCTATATTTATCTATAGTTTATATTTATTTCGCACGAAAGCTAGTAAAAAAATTAATCTGAATTAAGATGCCTATAAAAATAATTAGGACAAGAATTAAGATTTTAATTCTATCTGATATCTTCTATCGTTTTAATCGTACCACTTGGCAAAACTCAAAACATCTTAATATAAATCATATTTTATCTTCTACTGAAATGCCTAATTTATTTTAAAAACAGAAATCGGAAACGTTGAAAGTTTAGTTTGCTCCATAGGCATAGTTCAACTCATTGAAAAGAATACGAGGTCAAGTAAGTATACTTATAGTTTACTATGCAGGCGCATATTTTGGCGACCCACGAAATTGTGCGCCCGCGTAGTAAACTAGGTACTCGAGAGACCCTCCCCACTATAATTATTTTTCACAGAAAACCAACCAGCTACTTCAATACATCACTTCTTTTTATTTAATTTCATAGTTTTATTAAATTTTATACACTTATTTAGCGCACAAAATAAATGAAAACACAATTTCGCTACGCTAGACACGATGCGATTTCCTTTTATTTCCATTCGATTGCGATTTATTTATTCCTTCTTATAATTAACTGTAGCAAACAGTTTTAGAAATTATTAAAATTAAAATGTATCGTACATATTTATAATTAAATTACTAAAATGTACGAAATTCATTGAAAACCTTTTTATAACTTGTACTTTTTTGTTTGTGAACCATTTAACGAGGCCTCCAGCCTTATTAAATGGTTCACAAACTACAAACAAAGCAACTTGCGCTGATCAGCTGAGGGTGGTCGCTGGCTGTGGTAGTTTTGTTCAACCTACAGTTCGCGGGCCTCTAGTCTCCAAGGGCATAGGAAAATTCTGTGACAGGCTTTGGTTACTCATAAAGGTGTGCTAAGACCGTTCACCAGTAAGGTTTATGTCGCATTCAGTTTACTTGTACAACATATTCACATTACACATAATATCATTCAGATCTTATCTCAAACGCTAACTGTTCGAGCTATGAATTAACCCCGAGAAGCGAGAGATAAATTAGAATTGAGTAGAGGTACACTTGCCAAGTTTAGTATGTAGACCTACAATGCATGAGGTGTGTGTGAACCAATATAGTATAGGGAAATAGTGAGTATGTGATGTTATAACGCATCATATTTATTATTTTATACACCATAGGTTTATTGGTTTTTTTGTTGTTGCTAATGATCGGCAGGACGATTTGCCATCAATATTACTATCGAAACGTAACATCAAAACATATGCTTTTTACGGTTGATAAAATTGTATAATCATTATTTTTAATGAGTTTGTCAATTTTGTTATTAATTTCGCTTTCTGTAAATATATTAATGCAAATAGTGACCACATTGGTAATTATTTCAACCGTCTACCCGTGCTCCTAAATGTGTCTAAAATAAAGACGATTGAATATTGCATCCATTGATAAAAATAATTAACATCAGTGTTAGTGTCAAATGTAGGAAGTACCGTATACCGTACCGTATTTTGCCTTTATTATTTAAAAAAATGCGTGTGGTCAGTGCCGTATTATTTTTATTAAACGTAAAATTAATTTACTTTATTATTTTGACCACTGAACAGTACATAAGAGAAGGGTATTTTAATGAGAGAGTGGTCTCTAGGGTTTATTAAACATTTAGTTATGATACTCCTAAAGGACCAGAACAAATTACCTAATATAAAGACGAACTAAGTTTAATTAAATTTGTTCATTTATCTGTAGTCTGAACTAACAAACCGACGGATTATTATTACGGGTATAAACCTACAACTTAGTTTGTCGCTATTAAACATTGTAAATTAGATAATATTAAAATATGACATGTTCACTGGAAAATGGTATATTATCACGGAAACCTTTCAAACTCAATAAAAGAAGCGAGAAAATTGAATATTTCGTAGTATTTCAGGTCACACTTTGTCACTATTTTCACGGACGAAGTTAGCCACGAGGCCTCTTCTACTGCACTAGTCTTTATGTTCGTTGAAGTACCAAAGGCCTTGTACTTGATCAATGCTCCAATCTTATTAAATAGTCACAAAATACAAACGGGGGGAGTTTTGTGCAACTGTCACTTTACAGCTCGCGGGCCGCCCAAAATTCGAGTCTTCAAGGGCCTAGGAGGGTTCTTTATAAACTAAGGTTCGGTAGTTTAGCTTTCGGTCAAGGATTACGCCAGAGTATTTGGCTCGCCGTAAGTATTGGTTTGCTATTTTCCATTAAATTTGATTATTTATCTGAACTCTGAACTCTGGAATTACGGGTAGAACCCAAAATCTTAGTTCGTCTACCGATGAACTAAGATTTTGGGTAACAACATTGTTCTTTTAGAGATAAATAAAATATAGCATATTCCAGTACAAATTCACTGAAACATTTAAAAGTGTGAAACTTTAAGCTTTGAATTACATTCTGACAACAAAACATATGCACATTGTGGAAGTCGCTCCGGAAATCCGTGCAATGTTGAACTGCAGTATTAGTTGCGGGTTTCAATAGGAATAAATAATTGTATTTTATTGAATTGGAATTGATGAAACGAAATAAACTTAGCCACTAATCTGAATGTTTTGTAAAACATCAGGTCACTTTGTTACTCTTTTATCTTGACTGCACTGGTTAAATGGTTAAGGTTGATTTTGAGAATTGATGTCCTGGGTTCGAATCGCATCAGGGACAACTTTTTTTATTTTGATGTTCTGAATCAAGTCCGGATAGTCCGAGTTGTGAATTGAAGTCCGCCACGACTTTAAAAATAAAAGTATTTATACCAGACTTCTTTCAAGACAATTAAAAATGACGTGCGTTTATTCGGTCTGTCATTAATGTAAATTGATTTATGAAACGGACTTAGATGAGTTCCATGTTATGGGACTCTATGTCGGATTCTTGACAACCTACACATACTAATATTATTAATACGAAAGTTTGTACGAGTGGATGTATGTATTTTTGTTACTCTTTCACGCAAAAACTACTAAATGGGTTTGGCTGAAAGTTTGCACGCATATAGTTTTTAAGCTAGATTAACATATAGGCAGAGATGTACAAAATACCATGAACAAAGTATCTGAAATACTTTTGTATTTCAGATACTTTGTTTTATTTCTATTTTTACAAGATAATTTTAAATTAAGTATTTCATATACCAGATACAAAATACTTTCGAGAATACTTTTTTTCTTCTACCTTCACTCAATAAGTGCACTTGTGTTTTTGCAACTATCTCAGAAATATTACGTTTATAAATATCTAAGTGTTGGGTTTTATGCTAGAAATAGTGTTTTTGTGTTGAATACAAGTCAAAATAATAGTGTGTGTGTGTGTTATCTTGCGAAACATTTCGAGATCCTAACTACAGTGACAATATCAAATTTTCATAACCTCTCAGTCTCAGTGACTAAAAGCTGTTCAAAATGCCCGTGTGTCTCAAACGCATAAAGGAAATACCCAAAGTTGATGATAAAAACCCAAAAATACAGTGTCACGGTTGTGAAAGGCATATTTGTGTTAAGTGCAGTGGGTTGCTTGCCACGGAGTTGAGAGTGATCGTACTGCAATCTCCTACACTAAAATATTTGTGCCCTGATTGCGAACTAGGAGTGCGTCAATTACCAGCATTGAGGAACACCGTTACCCAGTTAAAAATAGAAATTGAGGCCTTAAAAGTCAAACAACATCAGAATACAAGTATGGAATGTATTCTTGGCGAATTAGCAGAGCGGAAGAAGCGTAGTGCGAATGTTATCATGTTCGGCATTGGTGAGTGTCAGTGGCAAACTGGTGATGCTGTCCGCGACAAGGAGGAACGTGTTGAGTATGATAATAAGCAGGTACAGCAAGCTCTAGCTGATATACCGGATTTACTAGACTCACCAGTAGCCATGATTCGTCTTGGGAAACCCAATCAGGATTCTACACCGCGCCCCCTCAAGGTGATTTTCGACAGAAAAAAGGATGCAGTAAATGTACTCAAAAATAACAAAAAGATTCCGTCCGGTATATCAGTAAAAAATGATCTCACGCCCTATCAACGAGAATACCTTAAAAAATTGCGAGAGGAGTTAAAGCTAAGGACTGACAATGGAGAAAGCGACCTTACAATAAAATATGTCAACAACACTCCCAAGATTATAAGTACAAAAAAGTTATAATTTCTAATGATGGGATTGTAGAAATGACTTTTTTCTATACAAACCTGGCATCGATTATGGCTAAACGAGATTTGCTCATTGTTGAGGTTAATAGATTAAAACCAACTTTTATTATTATAACAGAGACTCCTCTGAAACCTACGATAGATAATAGTCTAGTTGATATTAAGGGCTATGTATTGTTTCGACACGACAGAATCAAAGGGACAGGGTGGGGAGGAGTCGCTATCTACGTAGCAAACAAATTTAATGGCAGGCACATTCAGGCGACCCTACATCCTACTTACAACAACAATACACAAGTGGAAGCCCTGTGGTTAATCCTGAAATATGAAAACTTCAAACTGATACTTGCTGGTGTATACCGTCCAACTCATTACACTTTTGAAGAAACTGACAGATTACTTTTCGAAACTATTAAAGAAGCTGCCGATGGAAATTGCCCTGTGCTAATTATGGGCGATTTTAATCTACCAGACTTAAAATGGCCAGTATTAGATATTGATATAGATAAGTACACAATCTATGGACGATTTTTAGATATGTACCTAAACACCAACCTAAACCAACTCGTCACTAAAGTAACGAGGCAGAGGAACAGCGAAGAATCACTACTTGATTATATACTTTGCAATGAAGAAAACCTTTGCAAAAGCATTGAACACTACCCGAATATAGGAAAGAGTGATCACCAGGTACTGGTAGCGACCGTACAATTTAGGTGCAAACTGGCCAGTAAAACGCTTACCCAACCACCACGAAGAAACTTCTTTAATGTGGATTATGTTGAAATTATGACACACACACTAAACCAAAAAACAATTAATAATACAGATATAACTGATGTTAATGGAGCCTGGAAAGTTTTTACACAAAAAATACAAAGTGCAATTGATAAACATATACCCCTTAAAACCAGACGGAAAAAGGCAAATATCAATAAAGCCTGGATAAATAATCAAATTTTGGATAAGGCAGAACATAAAATGAGTCTGTGGAAACAGTACATACTAACTGGCTCTGAAGATACGTATAAAGATTACAGAAAGGTAAACAATGAACTGGTAAACTTAACAAGAAATCTTAGAATGGAATTTGAGAAAGGAATTGTAAAAAGTGGACCTAAGTCCTTTTACTCCTATGTTCGACAACAGCTCTCTTCATCATTTTCTATACCACCATCACTAAAAGATGAAAGTGGAATCATCGAAAACAACCAAAAAGAAGTAGCTAACCTTTTTGCCCGACAATTCGAAAAATCCTTTATAGTTGAACCAAAACAGATAGCCAGCCCCCAAGTCAAAATGCCTAGAGTAAACAATTCAATAGAGTCACTGATAATATCTCCAGATAAAGTATCCAAAACCTTGAAAACCTTCAGTGACTCTACTTCAATGGGACCAGATGGCCTGCCATCAATATTTCTTAAACAGTGCAGTAATGTTCTCAGTCATCAGTTGGCCCACATCATGAACATATCACTTGGTAGTGGAAAATTGCCGCAGGAGTGGAAAGAGACTCACGTCACACCAATTTATAAAAAAGGCGACAAGTACGCTGCTTCTAATTATCGACATACCAGCCTTACCAGCATTGTTTGCAAAACTATGGAGAAAGTAATTGCAGCTGAACTTAGAAATTTTATTAACATAGAAAACATAATCACCGATGAGCAACATGGCTTTGTACCAAAAAGATCTACAATCACAAATATTCTTATGTGCCTTGACAAATGGACATATAACTGGGATAACCGCCAACCAACAGATGTTATATACCTAGATTATGAAAAGACATTTGACCGAGTCCCTATAAAAAGGCTTATAACCCAGCTGAACCACTTTGGAATCCGTGGACAGCTCCTGAAATGGATAGAAGACTTTCTAAGTAATAGGAAATTCAGAGTAAGAGTAGGAGATACTCTTTCAGACTCCTTTGACGTCCGCAGTGGCGTGCCACAAGGATCTGTACTTGGGCCAATTTTGTTTGGGATCTTTATCACCGATTTGAAAAGTGTCATTCAGTCTGATTTGTCAATGTTCGCAGATGACACTAAACTTATAGGGAATCCACTCATCACACACAATACAATACAACAAGACCTGGACCGCATAGTACAATGGACAAAGGACTGGCTTATCTCACTCAACGCCTCAAAGTGTACAGTTCTGCATATAGGAAGCACTAATCCAAAATTTAAATATTATGTGGATAATGAGCTGCTTCAAGCTGTAAGCACACAAAAAGATCTCGGTGTTACAATAACACATAATCTAAAATGGGATGTGCATATCTCTAACATAACAAAGAGAGCTAATTCAATGCTATACATTATCAGAAAGGCATTTTATAACATTACCAAGGAACTGTTCATTAGAATTTATAAAACCTATATTCGTCCATTGCTGGAATATGCTTTTTAGATTTGGTGTCCATATTTCAAAAAAGACATAGAATTGTTAGAAAAAGTTCAGAGAAGAGCAACAAAAATGGTAGCATCTCTAAAAGAGAAATCATACGAAGAACGCCTCCAAGAACTTGACCTGACTACACTGGAACAAAGACGGAAAAGAGGAGATCTTATAGAAACATTTAAGATACTCAATGACCACTACAATGTGAGGAACATTAAGGATTTGTTCAAGATGAACCATAATACCAATCTAAGAGGAGTTAACCAAACGTTCATGTGCTAGCAACCCCAGAACTCATTTCTTGCCATTTCGCGTGATGAAATTGTGGAACGCTCTCCCAGAAACTGTAATAAGTGCTCCAACAATGAACAGTTTTAAAAACAGACTCGACAAACATCTCACAAATAAAAAGACACAAGTGTAGTGATATACACGCATCAGCTCTACGAGCTGCTAGTGTATAAACAAATAATAATAATAGTATCTGAAATACTAGATACAAAATATGTATCTTCTAAATACTTCTTAAGCTGAAAATACTTTTGTAAGAAAACAAGATTTTATTTTAATGAATTTAAGTTTATTTTTGACAACCACCGCAGCTTAGCGGTATTTGGCTCGCTTTAAATCACGTAGGTCATGGGTTCGATCCCCACGCCGGACAGAAAATCCTTGTATAAATTCTAAGATTTCTTTCTGGTTCTGGTCGGCTAAGGGACTACCCTCCGTGAGAAAGAAAGAGTCGCCATCTATCAAAGTGATGTTCGACTAATAAGGACATGTTCAGTTTTACGCATTTATTTTGTAAATATCTACTAATATATTACTAAAAGTATTTTATCAGAGAAAGTATTTATAAAATACTAAGATACCTAACAAAATATATTTAAATACAAGATACAAAAAACATTTATTTAAATGTATTTTAGATACAAGATGGAAATACGTATCTTGTATCTTGTATATGTATTTCAGATACTTGTATCTTAAATAAGTCACATCTCTGCACAGGCTACAAAATATCACGCTCCGACCCACTGAAGCAGAGTGACGCTGGTAAAACCGCGGGGTGCAGCTAGTTTTTTATATTTATATACTTACTTATATACTTTTCCACTGCGGGGCATAAGGTCATTGTTAATTTAGCAAGTCTAATGCATGTGGGATTCAGGCAAATCAAAATTCAACAAGGCATTGCTACTTCACCTTGCAACGTTCACTAGACGAACTTTTAAGTTGAACATGATATCAAGGTAAGGATTATGTTACCATAATTATATTTCTACGTCTGTATATCATTTTATTTTCTATGATTTTTTTTAATGATGAACCCTATCCTCCTGATGTCAAGTCATATAGGAGTCCAAATACAAGGACATCTAATGCCAGTACATAGTTATAGCTACCCTTATTCTGCCGGCTCTTGCCCCTTCTCTCTCGTGAGCTATGGTAACCTTACTTGTATAGAACACAATATCGATGAACAATGTTATTTGGCCATAGTATTCTGTCATACAATGCCCATTGGCTTTTGTCTGTGAATCTCACTGAATCCCACACCTCCACGCGGTTTACCGCACCCAAGTTTCGCGCTAATACGCCCTAGTAAATCAAATTATTGAAAACATTGTACTCATAAATAATATCTTTTATTTTTTATTTACACGAGTTTCAGTAATATGCTTAAAAATTTGTTACTTACAAGTGATTATTTTTTCGCTTCTAGATATTTATAGAAAAGATACCATCAACGCAGTCAAACTAAACAATGTTTTTATTTAAACTGTATTCATAAACGCATGCATGTCTAACTGAGATAAGTACCTATATCAATTGTTTTACTCATCTTGTCCGTCGCCGGACCCACTGACCTAACCGACGACCCAACTCAAGTTGTAAATGGATTTGTCACTCACAACCTAGCTAGTACCCTTGAATATATAAATGGAATAAAAGTCGTTTTTCAATTCCCATCCCCATTCAACGTCAAATTATTCCCAAGTCTGATAACAATGTGCTAGTTTCTAAAAGAATATTTAACATCCATTTTTTGTACTCGTTATTTAGCGTAAGATGATATTATTTTGTACTTGGATAATGTAACATACTAAAAACTTGTCAAAATCACAAGATATAAGAAATAGTATGTGTACCTACGAATTAAAATTAAATTAAGTGATGTATTCAGTTACTTGAGAACTTCAATGGATAAAAACGTTAATATTAAGTATACAAATTCTGTTCAAATCCAACTGGAACAAATAATATAAAATAAAAAACGAAATAAAACTGTTCTTTGAATAATTAATTCAAATGACAAAAAATGAAGCTCCTTTTATTTAGAACGGCATTGTTTTATTAAGTACGAAGATTGCTTTCTTTCATTTTAAATTGAAACGGAACTTAATATTACATGGAAGCGTTGAAAGTCAACATCACTTGAATTCTGCTTTCTCGACCTTTTGCTCACCACACTCAGCTGGTCCCTTCACAGTTGTTGAAAATTGTGGAAACTAGGCTAAAACTTTAATAATCCAGAGATGAGGTATCTTAAGAATAAACGCTGAACTAATTTTCAGTTAAGACTACTAAGAACTGTTTTTATAGGTATGAAATTTTTAAATAATAGCTTTTTTTCCTAAAAAATCTGTCTATTAAACTATATTATTTTTGGAAGTTTGGTAAAAGGTTGCTTATAACAAAACCGTTATATGTTTACATTGTACGTATACCTAATAAATCAACATTAACATATAAATTAACTCCCTGAAATCTTTAGAATCAAGATGAAGTGAGCCAGACAATAGACCTCCAATAAATTCTACTAATTCTTAAGTGAATAGCGGATAAAATATGTGTTCCTACTCGTATTTTATTGAGAAAAATGTTCAAGATAAGTTGGATGGTATCAGTATTACTAGCTACCACCTAGAAATTGTATAGTGCTATGTAGTTTTATGGTTTTTATATAATTCTAAGCTGACAATTTTTTTTGATGCAAAGAGCCTGTGTATTTTTAACCATATCTATTGTAAAATTTTGTATTGAAAATTTTGTATAGTAATTAGGTAAAACAGTCATACAGACGTATTTTAATGACTGGGCGGTTGTATAAAATACGGATACCTTATTGGGTATCTGTACGGTAAGGTAAGGTACTTCAAGTTATCACAGCGTAGGTCAAAATAATACGCCACAACTGTGCCGACTAAAAGCAACAGTAACGCCTTCTCATATAAAAACGATAGAAAAAAGTCATTTCAAACTCACCAACTAAATTAGTGTCTAGTGTAATTAGTGTCACTAATTAATTTAAACTGTATAGAGGAAAACAGAAAGTGGTTACACTGTCATTGATGTGGTGAGAGTAATTTTCTTTGTGGTAGTAGATAGATATAAACTGAGCACGAACAAATGTTTGTAGTTCACGCGATGCTTGTTTGCTTTCGTAGGAGGAACATTTGGTTAGTCGGAGTTTTCGGCGCAAATCAAGAGCCGCTAAACTCAATTCGACGTCACGAGACTTGCATGTGTATTTTCCGACGCTAGCTGGTTTTTCTAGCGAGTTACGAGAGAATATCAAAGTAGTTTCTACACTAATTGAGTTAACAATTATTTGGCTGGACAAGTATAATCAGTATCCACGTAATTTTGCTGTGAATAACTAAGTTGCTTACTTGATTCATTTATTTGAGGATTTCGTGGCTAATTTCGTTTCTTGTTGCGTAATCATTTTCTCTATAGAGTAGGTAATAATGTATGTTAAAAAGCCCGAAGTATCTACTAAGCATACTAATGCACTGTTGTATTTTTTATCTTTATAAACATAGAAAAGAAAAGATTTTATCTCTATTCACATTTGTTTGTCGATTTTAAAGATTTCTCATTTATATCGATCGACGGGCGGTAAATACCTACCTGTTATTCGATCAACCGTAATTACCTTCTTAAAATAAAACCTTTTAAATCAACCAATATCTATGAAATGACATTCTACTTACTCCAATATTTTTAGTCAACGAATAAAATGTTATCAACCCAAAACCAGAACGCCGACTTATCTTGCTTGCGACCTAGTGGATTGCGTAAATCCTGCTTGTAAAAGGTTATAAATCTTTTTACGCAAAGGTTTTGCACAAAATAAATCTAGCTTGTAGATGCAGGTAACGTGGACAAAAAAACCAACTATGACATCTTAACTGGATACTGTATAAATGTTTTAATTACTAAATCTTTCCACTTCTGCGTTAAAAAGAAGAACTATTAGTTAGAAAGTATAACTTCATTCCTTATCAACTTCCCAGACTCAAATGATTACTTAAGTCCCTGTAATTCTATAGTTGTTAGAGCGACTCGTTGACTTAATTACTTAACCAGGGACCCCGAACTATGAAACTAATGACGGTCTTAATTAATTTACGCAATTAAGTATGTCCTAATGAGTTAACTATACTGCTATATCTAAATTTTCAATGGATTACTCCTAACTTCATTCACGCAGTGTGTTTGTTTTCAGTGAACTGCTACGCCTGAAAGCTAAAGCTAAATAAAAAGATTGGTAGTATTCTGATAATATCATAAAATATGTTATTTTCTATTGGATTGTCATTTTAACGAGAAAAGAAGAAAGCACGATGTTCTGTGTCTTGAACGAAATATTAATTTTGATAAACTATAAAGATTGGCATTGAGAACATAAAAATATAGAGTGTTATTTTAAATGGGATCGGTCATTTATAACGAAAAAACAAGGAGTGATGATATTACACTCTGGAGATTGCTACTACATATCAGCTACATGATGTGGGGTAGTTGACCCGATCCAAAGCGAATATATTAGGTACTTTAAGTCCTAGAAACTATAAGCTTTTTCAAAAAGAGTTATGATTATATCGTACGTGCGGTCATTGGTCCCGTTGTCTGGGGTAGTACCGAGGTACAATAATACAATCGTTTACGTTATCGTAATTTCTATATATGCACATTTGAGTTTTAAATTCTAATTACCTAATATCAATGAAGGTTTGATTACGGAAAAATTAACAATATTCTTAACCGACTCTCTCATATTAATACTTCAAAAGGAAAGTTTATTAGCACAAGTTCTTCTTAAACTATTTTTTTCTATTGAACGTATATTGATTAAATTTCCCTTAGGGATAGTTTAATAATCCAGATTACAATTTTTCAGATAACAAATCTCCTTAAAACCAATTTGGAAAAAGCATCAATCAAATTCACACAAAGCCGCGGTTATTCTATGTAATTATCCTTCATTATGATAACAAGATCGACACAATCGCTCGACCTAACTACTGATGGATGTTTCACATTTCAGTACATGGGGCCTTCGAAACAATATGCGACAGTTACGAAGGGTACGTATATAAATCAAGTCGCTATTCAGTTGCCGTCGTCAGTACAGGAGCGTAGATCTTCGGGCTTACAAAGGTACCGTTAATTGTGTGGTCACTTTTAATAGAAGCTTTGCTGAAACGGGTGACTTGAACTCGCGTCATGTTTATAATGATATTATTTATGTAAAAGGGTTGCTACTTTTAATTCAGTTTAGTACTCAACTGGTCAAATGCTCAAAAAGTTGCAATTGGCTTAGCTAGTTTTACCGCTCATTTTGGTTCTGCTTATAAATTCATATTTTTGGTTATTTATTTAAAACTTACATTAATTGTTTCTACACGTTTTATATATTCACATAAGCAACAAAATGCTCTGTCAATTGCTGATAAAATAATTTATTTCTGTATTTGATGATTCAGGACTTTTCATAGACTAGATCAGTTGTTTTTTTGCCTTCTTTTGTAAACTGTTTTTCATAATAACTCAATTACTAAAAACAGAAATAGTATTTTCTTCTCTCCAAAGTAGCACTATCCGTTAGATGTTCACAATGTTTTATTGAACCGTAACTTGTAAGCATTTAACCGCCGCTTTATTAACCGCGAGCTGATAGTAAGACGGCAATATTACTGTATTGCCGTCTTACTACCAGCTCAGTAATAAACAAATGGACATTCACTTTTAAAATATTAGTAGGGATGTCGTAAAATAAACAAACGAACATAGAAGTAGCAAAATTAAACTACAATTAACTTATAAAATACTATATTTTGAATACCTCTAGAATATTATTCATGAAAGAAAATATCCTTTGCTACCTGTAAATACTTAGGGTTTGCAATCATTTTTATTTCAAATCGAACGAATGATACCGCCCAGCACATTCATAAAATATACAGATAAAGCGCCTCATAAAATATAATACACATTTCGATACATCATGTTGAATATTTGTTTTTTTTATTATTATATAGAGTATTTGAATTTTATAACCTAGCATTATGATAACGAGCTTCTAAGCCCTCTATAAAATAGGTATAATTTATGGTTCCCTCAAATCAACCTTAACTTTTGCATAAATCGACGTGAAATTAAGAAAACGTTTGAGAAAACGAAGGTTTCCCGTTTCTATGCTTAAATATATTTTTTTTAGTTTGATGTTTTTCAACAAACAAGTTATGTAAACCATTTCCAGAAACTGAGGTAAGTACTAAGTTCGTAAGCTAACCGTCAGTTTCTGCAATCCTAACCTCTTCAGAATAAGGTCTGGAACGTGGTTGTGAAAGTAGGTTTATTTTCCTGACCTTCTCTACCTGATGCTTAATGGCAGAGAGGATAGTATGTCCGAATACAAGGACAGCTAATACATAAATGTACAGCACTGCCCCTATTTTGCCAACGCGGCGATGAATACTAGCGACCTCACTCGAGCACAGGAATACAACGTTAATCAGTAATATTACTCGTATTTAACTATTGTATTCTGTAAGATGGAGTTATATTCCTCAGTTTTGTTTTTAATTCATCATATACGTTACAATCGCAAAAAATATCACATATAAATAATACAAATCGGATCGGATTTTATGGTCATCAACCCGTATAAGGTCCACTGCTGAACATGGGTTTCCTCCCGAGAGAAGACTTGCCATAGCCATCACGCGTGGCAGGTCACAGGTGGGTTAGTGACCGTACTATTATGTAATAACACACACTGGTATACAATTGCTATTTGCATATTATGTAGTACCTACAATCATAGCTCTACGGCGCAAGTTATTTTTAATCACTTGTTCTAATAACTGTGTTTAGCTACGCACCCACTAAGTACTTCAGATGTAACAGTTCTAAGTAGGTCAGCGCAATTCTCACCCGACTCGGCTGAGGTACGAGGAGATTGACGGCGGAAGTCTTCGTAGCCGGGTCTTTGGCTCTGTTATAAAGTATAGGGTTTTAGCAACACAGCGTTATAGAACGGAGTTTAGCATTACTTATAAATACACTGATCAGCTAGACTACGTGAAAGTAATTTTTAATATTGTTTTTTCTGAAGATATTAAGAAAATATTAGCCCGTGCAAAATAAGTCCTCTTACACACGGTTATACGGTATATAACAGATAATCACCGTTTTTGATTACGGAGTTTAGTTTATATATACAAAACGTAAACTTTCGTTAAAACCAAGGATATAGTTGTAAAACCAAAACGTTTATATTGTATTTTTCTGTTGATATTGTATAAAACATGAATCGCCAACTTTTATGTCACAGGGATTACATTATGTTGCGTTATTTTTTCTTAGTTTTACTGGACTAAACAAGGCTACAGCCTTACTCGCTTTTATGAACCGTAAGGTAGCAGAAGCTTCTTGGATAACTACGCATGCCCACCCAACTCAAAAAATTACAATACTTGCCGGGTAAGCAAGAAGCTAAGCTTTTTATATACATCTATATAAAAAGGTAGACAGGTTAATTGGACAACTTTTCTAAAAATAAAACAGTATATATATTTATTTCTGGCAATATATTTCAATAAAGTTCCCTTACATAGAAGTTTCAGTAAGTAAATGGAATCTAATACTTTTTTTTTTTTTTTTACTTTGGCCTTTAAGTTAAGTTCTTTGTGCGGTAGCCCAACGTCATTTAATTCAGTGTTAATTACTCCAAGATAGAGAGATAGTACTTACCGTTAATTACAATTGATCGATTAGGATAACATTATATACATATTCATATCCTAGGTCTATTAGGCTAAATAAATTACATCGAATAGGTTAGTATAACTGTAGGTATTTGCACCTTGTGCTGAGCTGATGGGTGAAGAGGAAATGAGTGGCAGGATAAGGTTTGCTAGTTTGACTGCTGCGGCTCAGTGGTTACGGCAGTGGCTTCTGAGACCTTGTGTTTTGAGTTCAATTCCCATCCGAGACAATTATACGTGTGGTCAGTAACTGCCTACCAAGACTGGAGGACCATGTTCAAAAATGGACGTTGTACTGGCCTGAAGACGAACGATGGCGAAAGGCCTCATCTTGCGTTTGTATTATGTATTTTAGTGCCATTTTATTTTTTATAAAATAAATTTAGGTGAATTGAAATTTACTATTTTTCTTCACTAACGTAATTACAACGATACTAACTGTTATAAGTATTTATGTATATAATATACTAGCGGCCCGCCCCGGCTTCGCGCGGGTGGACTTTTATACCCAACCCCTGCCCTACCCTACCCCTACCCTACACCTACCCTACCCCTACCCCTACCCTACCTCTACCCTACCCTACCCTACCCTACCCTACCCCTACCCAAAAGTATCCTATGTCCTTCTCCCAGTTCTTAGCTACCTCTCTACCAATTTTCAGCCAAATCGGTTCAGCCGTTCTTGAGTTATAAATAGTGTAACTAACACGACTTTCTTTTGTTTTTAAAATGTATTCTGCTATTCAGGGCGGAGACAAATCCAACGAAACAAAAACCATGAAAATTTATCCAGCCGATCTCGAGTTATAAGTGTTGTAACAAACCCGTCTTTGTTTTATATATATAGATACTAGCGGCCCGCCCCGGCTTCGCACGGGTGGACTTTTATACCCTACCCCTGCCCTACCCTACCCCTGTCCTACCCTACCCTACTCCTACCCTACCCCTACCCTACCCCTACCCCTACCCTACCCTACCCCTACCCTACCCCTACCCCTACCCTACCCCTACCCCTACCCTACACCTACCCTACCCTACCCCTACCCTACCCTACCCCTACCCTACCCCTACCATACCCCTACCCTACCCCTACCCTACCCTACCCCTACCCTTACCCTACCCTACCCCTACCCTACCCTACCCTACCCTACCCCTACCCAAAAATCCTATGTCCTTCTCCCAGTTCTTAGCTACCTCCCTACCAATTTTCAGCCAAATCGGTTCAGCCGTTCTTGAGTTATAAATAGTGTAACTAACACGACTTTCTTTTGTTTTTAAAATGTATTCTGCTATTCGGGACGGAAACAAATCCAACAAATCAAAAACCATGGCAATCGGTCCAGCCGTTCTCGATCTATAAGTGTTGTAACAAACACGACTTTCTTTTATATATATAGATACTGTTAAAAGAATTGGATAATTTATTTTAATATTAGAAAAAATGTATTTATCCGAATTCACAAATTATAATTATTCCATAATTTGACAAAATTGATGTTTATTTATTTGCAATAACACTAAAATATTTACACAATTGATATACAACTTAAACTAGGAATATACAAAGAAATAAATATATACATACATATACTGGAAAAAAGAAAAACCCTTACAAAAATTTAAAATCTAATCTATAATGTATGGTAACGTGCCCAAAATGCTGGCCGCATTGCCTCGCTGGATAGTAATGCTCACCTTTTGTCCGAAGTACAGGCCAGCCTTCTGGTCATGCGTGCATTCTTTTAACCTCCCCGACAAATCTTTAAAAATTTCGAGTGCACCAGGTCCCCAAGGGCCGAAAGTTTCCACCCCAAACGGCACAAATAGATAGCCTTTATCAAGGCTAGAATATTTACGCCGTTTGAGGGATTCCGCAGCTGAAGCAGCACCACCTGCCAAATTAACAGTCTCTGAAAGATGAGACGGTGCAAGGATGTCTACACATGTAGCATCCCAAACTAAAGGCCGTCCCATCTTCCAGGGAATTAAAGTCATGCCGTCGGGCCTCTTACCATCGTCGCGAATGAAACCATTTGGCTCTAGAACTGCTGTAACATTGGCACTAACGAAGGCCCGACGAATGACGTCATTTAAAGCGCAGTGTCGAGCCATACGACCTGCACTTTTAACAAAAGACAGCCCGTGGTGACCTAGGCTGTCGACTGCATCGCCACATACACAACGGTGGGGAATGACGCAGGGTGCACCGATACGTAATGATAAGGCGACCCGGAATGTATTGTTGTCTAAAACGTTTCCTAACTGAAAATTTGGCAATGCCTGCAGCCAAAGACCAGATTCCCAACGTGACACAGCTAGGAGACGCGCTCGCTCTGACGAAGTTGTAGACGTTTGTAAAAGTTTATTCCGTTTCAACTCGCAGAGCGGCCCGTCCCACTGCTTCTGTGAGGACTGGTCTTTGGGCAAAGCCGTGTTTGGGCAAACTACTTTCCATGCATTTATAGCTTCAGCCAAAAAAGAAATTTGTACATTGCCTAAACTGGGTGATAAAATTGATAGAGATAAATTTTGAGTGCTTGAGACTGAAGACAGGAAAGCTGGCAAAGACACACTAGAAATTTTTCTAATCCCAAGGCCCCCATACCGAATGGGAAGTGAAGCCTGAGAATAGCTACGGTCGTTAAAAATTGTATTGAAAATGGTTGTGAGTGTATTCTTAACGATGCTGTCCAATTTTTGTAATAGCTCAGGATGATTCCAAGAGGGCAACAACGTAAGAAATACGTAAAATTTGGAACAAACAAACAATATCTGATTAAAACGTAAGCCATATGCGTATTAATTTTACAAAGTCTATCTGAAACCGAATTGAAATTTTGAATTTTTTCTGAAATAAAATCAGGTATAGACTCATTAAGGACTGGTGAACCAAGGAGGCGAAGAGAAGAATTATCGATGATTTTGATGTTAGGTGCAAGAGAATTGAAATTAGCAATAATATCATTTTTTGATACACAGTGGTCAGAAATGAATAATTCACATTTTGCAAAATTTAATTCCAAGCCGATCTTTCTAAATCTTTCAAAACAGTATCAAAATCGCCTCCAATAGTTCCGTCATCTAAATACCACACATTAAATTTAGATTCTAAACGTGTAATGATAGGGTGAATTGCAAGACTAAAAATAGCTGGCCCAAGGGGGTCTCCTTGCTGACAACCGACTTCAGATAAAATGAGATCATTGCGGTAAACTAATTTTGAATTTTGGCCATAACATTGATATAGAAAAGGATACAGATCTGGAATAATTGTCTTGATCTCTATCAACAAGGAGGATCTGTCAACGGAATTGAAGGCATTTTTAACATCCACCTTCAACAAAACATCACCTCCGCCATTTAAAAGGAAAGTCCTAAGGGCATGTACAGCAGCTTCACAACCTCCACGAGAGCCGAATCCTAGCTGCGTCGATTGGAAATATTCAGCCAGTTGTTTAACGTTTAGCTTGCAACATACTTTTGCAGCTAGGCGACGGTAGGTCGTGCGAATGGCAATAGGCCGTATACCTCCATCTTTTTTGTTCAAGGCACATAGGTTTGCTCCATATAAAATATCTGTAATATTACAATTAACACGACCTGCTAACAGGAAGTTAATTAAATCAGTCAGCGCTATAGCTAAAGCCTCACCCGCACTGCCACAAGCACCACTAATTAAATCCTTAAGGTGCTGAGGCGTGAGAGCATCAAGCCCTCCGGCAGATCCACTGGGGAAGTAGCCTATAGCGCTGAGTATTTCCTCCGTCGTCACTACAGGACAACTTATTTCGTCGGCTTCTGGTGGAGGCGGAAGAGGTGTGTTCGATGCAGGTGGATGTTTTAAACGCAGAGCTGTGAGAGTACCTGAGTTATAAGGTGCGACTGTATCATTGGAAAATAATATACGAGCTGCACCTCTGATGTCACCGTCACTTAATTTATTCTCTATCAGATGTAATGGAAATTTGTTTTTTGTTGAAGAAAGAGATTGAGCTGTTGATTGTGGCTGAATTATTTCACGAAATATGTTTGGATTATTAGTGCAATTACGTTTGATTTTTGAAGTCAAAGATGAACGGTCTGAAGTTAAATGCGATTGCGAATGCGTTAATATGCGAAACATGTAATATTCTATACGGAAATGTTAACAATTGTTCCCAAGCCCGTTCTGAATTATCTGTTATAACATTTCTAATATTTTGAGTTAGTACTTGCGCCACAGAAATGCGAGCGCCTCGAGGAATACGTCGAATGACTGATACATCGGTTTTTAATTTAGATAATAGTTTCCACAAGGGTAAGTCCTGTAAAATGCTAGAATTTTGTGAGTTTGTTAGGCCATGAGTTAAAGTTTGCAGTTGTAATTCTGTATTTTTATGAATTTTGCCTATGTGGATTTTTAAGCCTCTAGAAGTTTGGAAGGAACGAGGTTGGGAGCAACTGTTACATATGAAAGTATTATCCAAAGATACAGCCACGTCTGCATTCCGAGTAGCCATCAGTTTGTTGTCGATTTGTCGGGGTTGTTTTTTATATAAAATATAAAAACAAAAAGCAAAAATGGATAAAATCAAAATGAACATACAAAGTCCAATTACTTAAACAATTTCACCAGAAAACACAAATTATCCACCAAAATATTTACAATTTAATTTACAACACGTCAAAACAGCACATGACGGCACTACCACGACAGGTATCATGCGCAACAGATGCGCGTCCAATGGCGAGCAGCACCGCATGCGCTCCATTGCTCGGCGCCATGGTTGCTACGGCAACCAGTTCAGCATCATAGATGTCAAAATTCACAACAAATATTCTATAAAATCAAAATAAAAAACAGCTGTTGTAGTTGAAAGCGTGATTCCCGTTTTTTCAAAATAATTTCACAGCTTAAGCACTTTAAGAGAGCAACTTCAACGCCCTCTAAATTAAAAACGAGTGCACCAATAATTTTTAATTAATTATTTGAAAAACAGAGCTTTAAATGACAGGCTTGCATATCATGACGTTTTACTATTTTGACAAAATAGATTATTATGTTAGTGAAAATGTGGCGATATAATTTAATGTGCTTAAGTAAAAGTATGATTTCGAAATTTGAACAAGAAAAACAGCAACATTTTCTTTTATATTTAGTATATATTATACTTTTGGACACAGTAGTGAGTGAGCACGTCTCACCGAAAACTAACCAACTTGGAAAAGCAATACGTGCTTGACCCTCAATTTCGGAGCCTATTTATTCATTGGTCGGTCATGATTATAAATAGACCTCTTTGTGTGAGACTTTCGTTAGTTATTTGATGGATTGAATGGATTGTTGTTGGCACTCCAATAAATTCTGTACATAAAATTTCCTAATACCAGTGTTAGCAATATAGCAAGAGTAGCAAATGCTACGGGCCCCGCGTTGATTTGGGGCCCCTATTTGGGGGCCCCGCGATGATTTGGGTCCCCGCACGCCAAGATATTGCAAGCAAGAAATTGGATCCAATAAATAATCCTATGGATCCGAATGATGGAGATCCACAACAGGAGGAGGCCTAAAAAAAAATTTGCTACTGGCCCTGCGCTGGCTAAATCTGGCACTGCCTAATACATGCCTTACCTATGAAATTGCCGTTTTGTATGAAAAAAATTAAACGAATTTTTTTCATGTATTTTTAATTTGTATTAATCGAAGTAATCACCCATGCAATCAATGCATCTTTGCCAACGCAGTGGCAGTTTATTGATGCCCTTCTTAAAGAAATCAGCTAGACGGGAGGCAACAAATTCTTTAAAGGCATTTTGTACTGCCTCTCGGGTATTGAATTTTTTTCCCGACAAGAAGTTATCCGAATTCTGAAAAAAATTGTAGTCTGTAGGCGCAAGGTCTGGTGAGTAGGGCGGATGACGGAGAGCTTCCAACCCCAGTTCTTGCAACTTGGAGACCGTCTGCTGTGCAGTATGAGGTCGCGCGTTGCCGTGCAGGAGCAGCGGAGACGAGCGATTGACCAATGGTGGTTGGAGATGTGCCAGCTTCTCCATCATTGTGTTCAGTTCTTCACACTACACATCTGCAGTAACTCTCACCCCGTTTGGTAAGAAGCTGTGATGAATCACACCGGCGCTAGACCACCAAACATTGACCATCACTTTTCTAGGGGTAAGTTTTCGCTGAACCAGGATTTAACCAACTTGCTGAGCGCTTGCGGTTATCAAACAGAATCCATTTTTCATCGCAGCAATGCGGTTCAAAATTCCTTCATTTGCGCGTACTTCGCGCTGGCGATCATTGAGTTCGTGGGGTTATTTGTCAAGCTTTTTTGCCTTGCCAATTTGACGCAAATGGACCAATATTGTTTTGACGCTAACGTCGATAGCTACTGCTAATTCAGCCGTAGATTGTGTATCATCAGCTTCCACAATCACCTTTAATTCGTCATTGTCGACCAAAGTCTTCGGACGACCGCGAGGTTCATTTTTCAGGTCGAAATTTACAGAACGGAAGCGAGCAAACCAATAACAGGTGGTGCGTTGGTTTGTAGTGTTAGCTCCGTAAACGTCGTTAATGATGCGTGCCGCTTGTGCCGCGTTGCTGCCACGACAGTACTCATATTCCATAATTACTCGAATTTTTAACGTATCCATGATGACGAAAACGATTGAAATGCGATGAAAATGTAACACTAATCAATAAAGAAATGACTACTTTTGGAAAAAAAAATCATGTTTTTAAAATAAAATTAATTTGAAATTAGAATTCTTAGCCAAACAAAAATTATTATGATTTGAAATGGCCAGTACTGCAGAACGGCAATTTCATAGGTAATGACCTAATATATGACTTGATGTCATTTATAACTGAGATAAATCATTATCAGTTTTATAACAAAATTGTATCGCATTACACTGGTTACTCTTAAATGGTGTTTTATTATATTAACATAATTTAGTCCAGATAACGTTCACTGATGAACACCGAGGCCTCGCGAGAGAGGGATTTGCCATTGTCACAATGTTTGGGAGGAGGGTTAGTGACCGCTGTATTACGTAGGAACACACACAGGAAACACTGCAGACTGTTCCCTTATATGCAATCGCTATAGATGATAATATATCTCAGGACCATCGGCTTCACGTTTCAGAGGCATAGAGGGTACCTACTCCCTCTACCAAATATTTTTTACATAGAGATTTCTTGTCCAGCGTTGGGTTGAACCCAAGCCCTCCCAGACTTATACCAGCACGATACGGAGATTGTCAATGTAGGTCAATCAGTAAATTATACTATAGATGAGAGTAATGTCTAATTGTATATTATATTGTATACTAGCTGACCCGACAGACGTTCACATGTCTTAACTAAAACTATAATTATTTAATTGAACTTGTAATATTTTAGGCGTGATAACTCTGAACTAACCGTAATGTGCACTAAGAGCAGCACGCATTCTGTCAATGTTATGATAAACGCCATAAGGTTACATTAAAAAACATATAAATATTATCAAAAGCACTAAGGTAACATTAGAAATTTATAGGGTGCTTAAGTATTCTCGAATTTTCTAATATGCCACGCAATTTTCTTATTTTTTTCTTTCATAAGAACCTTCTCCTGACAATAACAAACTCAACAAAAAAAGAGTTAGTGTAATCGGCCCACCCGTTCACGCGTGATGCCGTGACCAAGGAAATGGGGATTCATTTTTATATATATAGATTTCTTTCCACTTTTTTGACTACTTTACTAACTCAACTTCCGAAATATTTGATCCTACAGGATCATTGCTCAGTAGTAAGCAATGATCCTGTAGGATCAAATATTTCGTCACTGACCCACTTCCATTTCATTTGTTTCATTCACACCAAAGATACATAAAAAACACAGTTCATCGGTTTTATTACGCGATGAAAAAGGCAATGTAATTTTTTATTTCCTTCTTCGTATGCTTTATTGTGCGTAAACGGTGATATTTTGTTTTCAGTGACGTTAAAATAATTTAGGCCAACATATAAATTAAGGTTTAACTTTTACGTACCAAAGTGTAGAGAAGTAAATTTATACTAGTATATTTATTCGGAACTTATGAATGAACAATGCGAATTACAAAAATTGTAGTCAAATGTTCACAGTGAAGCAAAAGTTGTTATGGAAGCTTTAAACATCGCACCAACAAATATAGGTACAAATACCTTGTCCAAATAAATTTCGAGTTGCAAGTTTTTATTGTTTTAAATTTCCTTTTGTATCAAATGAAATGTATGTATGTACTCTGTGACTTCACAAATATTCAATTTAAGCATGTTACATAAGAGAAAAAACCAACGCGAACATTAGTTCTAAAAACCCTCCTCGTAAAAGATAATATATCACAAAGATATCAAGTTTTCTAGGGCAACTAAAGAATATCTAATAATAGGTGCATCGAAATGGTAAGTCGTCTGTTTCCAGCTTTATGTGCTTTGGAACTTCGAATGTGCCGAGTAGGTTTTAGTGACAGAAATAGAGGTAGGTATTAAAGTAGGCATCATACACACATCATCATACATAATGTCACCGGTAAATAATACGAATCGTAAGCAGATCCACTTTCGTGGCACTCATATTGTTAAATTTAGTTGCCGATTTTAGTGAACAGTCGTAATTATTGACATATACCTACACCAAGTGTGTGTGTATGCACTAGTGGCATTTATTGCCGCAATTTATTTTTTTAGAATCACGAAGCGAACGGTAAAGAAATGCATGTCTGACATTTGTGTATCGCAGTCTGAACTTAGATTACAGTCAATTCGTTATATTAGACAACTAGCTTCCCACGCGCGGTTTCCCCCGCGTAACTCCCGTTCCCGTGGGAACTTCATAATCAAACATAGCCTATGTCACTCAAGGTCAATGTAGCTTTCCAATGGTGAAAGAATTTTTGAAATCGGCACAGTAGTTTTTGAGTTTATTCATTACAAACATTCACACAAAAATACAAATCTTTTCTCTTTATAATATTAATATAGATAAACTCGATATATAAATATTTAGCGGAAAATTACCCATCATTTATTTTAAAATATATATGTAGAGGGGCGGGTGTTGGTGATATGGGGAGGTGGTAAACCTGGCGACCGCGGTCCAGGCATTTGCGTTGAAAACTTGTTTATAGCCTCGAGTCGCGTGCGAACTTTTACTGCGCGATGTAGAATTCGTGACGTCACCAACCGCATTTAACGACTGTCGTGACCTATAATTAAATAGTTTTTTTCCTATTATTATATTATGTATAAATATGAATTTAATATATATAATACATAATACAACCATTTTGGGACAAAGGACAACTTCGGGACTTCAGGTTCACCAGCCTGAAGTTTTTTTCTTGAAATAGTAGTTGCGACATAATTTATAGATATAAATGATTTAATTGATTGATCACTGTATTTGTAACTGTTTCTTACTGATATAAAATATATCTTAGTCATGATACTGCCGCCATATCTCTAATTGCGTACGTACTATTATATTATAAAATATACGTACTAACTTTATACTAACTTTGGGAAGATTTGTATTTATATTTGCAAAATCTTCATAATTAGGAATAACTTATATTCTATGATGAAGTTCAGGAAAATCTAATTCGTAAAACAATAGGATATGAGCCCAAATAAGAATAGGATTACATGTAAAGCATTCAAATCTACTAACGGATTAATCATTCAGATTTTCTAATCAAATAAATCCAATTGTCATACTTGGGAACACTTAACGCGATATTCGGAATATTACATTTGAAAATACTTCGGCATCTTGTGCGAAGTCACTGACAAATTGCTGCCGTGAGGTGATAGACAAATGAAGTTGGTCGCTTTGTACTGGAACTAACTTCGATGTTATGAACGTTCTATATTTTAAGCATTCGATCTCAAGGACGTTAAATGTAATGAGAATCGATGTAATAATAATTTGATTGTTTTACTTTACAAATAAACACATTGCCAATTATTTAATATTTGAGGTATTGGGATTCGTCGTAGGTAACTTTCTAACCACACAATAATAGAGCAGTCGAATATAAATGGTCATTTCATTGCAACCCAGTTTTGTGGTTAAACTTTTCGACGAAACTTCCGTATCGTTTTAGTCGAAGTTGGTGTCAAGAGGTAACATCCTAAAATGTTGTTCTATGACGTTTTATTTGATGAACAGTTTCAACTTGCCAAGACTTTGTGTTTTATCTAGAATGTAGAATGCAACAGTATTCTAGTTAACAAGATTGTTCTTGGTAGATAAACAGTTAACCAAAGCTATTCAAAGGGATATTGCTGCCAGGATTCTGGGAACGATGCCTCGTTATTTATATTCAAAATAGTTTTCATTTTATAAGCTCTTATTGAATTATATTCATATTTAACATTTATATTCCATTGTTAATCGTAACATCGATATTGATGACATACCATATAAATAAATTAGTACGTGGAATGAATATAATAAATACGCAATAAATTAATTAAATGACTGAGCTATAATATTAATGGGCTTCTTTGTCAAGTCAAATTCTACTAATTGTATGGATAAGTAAGATTTGATTTCTTATATAATATGATTAATGTTCATAAGATAATCAGAACGTCAACCCTCATCAATGAATACTGAAGCGTGGGAAATATAGCTGCCTATATAAAATATATCTATATAAATTTATATTTAGTTTATCTATACTGGATAATCGTCTTGATTATTCTTATAGTCTTATAGGTACAACTAATATGAAAAATTAGTCATCAATAATATGTTTCAGTATGGTACCTAATATCAAAAATAACTCTCTCGACCCTTAGTTTCCAAATAACTTTCCGATACGATGCCCAGACACCTTTGTTCTTGTCAACCTAGTTAATATAAGATACAAACAGAGGCGGATTAAACGTTGAGAGCGCCGTAGGCAAGCATCTCATCGGTATCCCTATTTAAAAAATCACTAGTACAAAAAAATATTACTGTAGTTGGCGTAACTACATGTGTGGTAGAGGTTACTCCAATTTGTAGTCGGCATTTCTTTTTTCCGACTTGCAGTAGCCTCAACTACAGTAAACGTTCCAGCGTCTATTCCGCCCGCGCGCCCCTTTGTTCCTTCGCGCCCTTAGGCATGTGCCTATTTGGCCTTATGGATAATCTGCCTCTGGATATAAATGAATGTTATGTCTACACTTTCGCATTGGGCATCAGTAATTGTAAGTGTGTCGTATAAATAAATATAGGGAGGGAGGTTTTATACACCTTGTACTTTTTAGGATTACTACATTTCGATTTTAATTTTGTTTTCACTATTTTTAATGTTTTTGCTATCCTTGTCATTTTATCAAATGATCAAATTATTTAGTCATTTAGTCATTTTGATTTGCCCAAAAAAGATTCAGCTTTGCAATATGTAAGCGATCGCTCCAAGCTAATGTCGTTTAGTCTGGGTTACCTGATTCAAAAACTCCCTAAAAGTAAAACCTTTCTAGTCAAACTCTTTTCCACTATAGATACTGCAAGTCGATGACGTCACTTTAACCGATATTTCAACGACCGTGACGTCATTCTTTGGGATTTATAGCCCACGTACATTAGGTTGACAGAGGCGACGTGATGTGACTGCTTTTATTACTTTAGGTAGGATTCACACCGACCGGCTTGACCTGACGGCGAATATTAGCAATATTTCCAGCTATGCATTAAAATAATTTACAACGTGTAAACAGGACCAATTAAAAATCTGAATGTATATATCAGTTTATAAATGAAAAGCTACTTTGATAAAATAAGATAATTTTACAATGTTAACAATATGATACAAAGACGAACAACGCGGAAAGACGGACTTCGCCACAGAAATATGAACTGAAATACCAGTTAACGTTATAATATCCTTTCGTGCATTTTACCTTTCCGTAACGACCGAATAGGACAGGATGAAAATATATACTGGGTGATTTTTTTTACCGTCTTGATAGTAATATGGTGTGTTGTGCAAGTGGAATATAATCGAAAAGCTCATAAATTACTAAAAACAAATACACTCAATATAGCGCGCCTAGGCCGCAATCACACATGAATGAACAAAATAGCGTAACTACCTACGCGTAAATCGTAACGGTAAAAATGCGTACTTAAACTTTTACCGTTACGATTTTCACTCAATGTCAGTAAAAAACTAAAATGATAAAATAACTATGCCTTAGACATCTATTTCATATAGGTACATATCACGCCCTATTATTATTCAGAAAAAGACACCCAGTATATAGAGGTATATAGATAAATAAAGTCTCATTACAAAGTGAGAGTGACGTAATAGAAAAAACGCTTTCTGTTATATTGATATATACCTGTCCCGCGCGGTTTCACCCTCGCAGATCCCGTTCCCGTAGAAACCTCGTCTTAAAATATGCCTATGACACTCAAAAATAACGTGGATATTTCTATTGGTAAATGAATTTGCAAAATCGGTTCAGTAAATCCAGAGCTCCGTAGCGTAGCGGTATTTGGCTCGCTTTATATCCCGGAGGTCGTGGGTTCGACTCCCACGCCGGACAGACAATCTTTGTGTAAATTCTAAGATTTCTGTCTGGGTCTGGTTGGTTGAAGGACTACCCTCCGTGCCTCGGAAAGCACGTTAAGCCGTTGGTCCCATTTATTATAATATCATCTATAATAATCGTATAGCAAGGAACGGGCAGCAGCGTTTCCTTGTGTGGTACAACATAATACTGAGGTCACCAACCCGCCTGCCAAGCGTGGTGACTATGGCAAATACCCTCCTTGGGGAGGAGGCCCATGTTCAGCAGTGGACAATATATGGGCTGATGATTATGAAATCCAGAGCTTACCCCCTACAACCGCACAAACAATTCACAAACTTTCTCTTTATAGTATTAGTATAGATTACGTAATAATATAATAATTTAGTTAAGTGATTTAGTGCAATGATTACACTAATTTGCATAATATTCCATTTAACTGTAACAATGTCGTACGCAGATGACTAATCGCTGTTGCA
Organism: Nycteola revayana; assembly: GCA_947037095.2. Classification (NCBI taxonomy): domain Eukaryota; kingdom Metazoa; phylum Arthropoda; class Insecta; order Lepidoptera; family Nolidae; genus Nycteola; species Nycteola revayana. The sequence continues at coordinate 8,131,503 of OX344839.1, forward strand.
TTTGGATGCCACACGCCTTCCGAACATTAAGGGTCGTAATATAATATAATTATACCACGTTGCATGGATGAAATGTGGTCAAGCAGTGGTTACGCAGTCGGTGGTTTCATATTTCGTATTGAACGTGAGTAGTAATATTCATACACGGTAAATTCATATTAGTAGGTAATAGGCCTACCTATTTTGCCGTCGACACTCATTCACTAGCAACTGAAATGCTTGACCACATATTGCCGTGTGGTTGTGGTATACCTACGTAATGCATATGAATAATTTTAACGCCTGTGTTTTTGTAAGACATCTTAAATTTAGTAAATTAATCCCTGTTTTTCAAACACTCAATTTACGGAAAGAAAGTACACCCCAACTCTTATTGTGGTTCACACAAAAAAATGTACCAGCCGGGAATCGAACCCAAAACATCAGATCTCAGAAGCAACTACCATAACCTCTGAGCTACCGATGCAGTCAAGTTAATAGTCAAAGAAAGAATAATGGCATCTATAAAATGTTCGTATACAAGACTTATAGGTATAATATCAACATCATATCAGCCTGTCACCTCTCTCATCGATTTCAAGCGGAAACGATTGTTAGCGGCCTGCATTCACTGACTCACTGCGTCGTTATTATGGTCCATCATGTAGATCAGGGACCCCTAAACATTTTTTTCTCGTAGACTTGTTTAAAAACTTTACTGGTTTCAGTGGACCTCCTATTGCCCCATTCTTATCATATTACATACTTACAACTAAAGCCTTTTATTTCACGCCAACGTAGTCCTCAGTCGAGTTCTCAGTGGACCCTGGGGGCCCATCTGGACCACTTTGGGAATCACTGATGTAGATGGTTGTCCAACGCTGTACTTGCTATTTCGTGATTTCATGTCGAGATCGAACCCAGAACTCAGATCTCAGATGCAATTACCTTGCAAATAGCTAGCATTACATACAATTAAAATAATAAATGAACACTGTATCAGTCCAGAAGAATAAAAAATTATAATTGGACAATCGAAATTCAATAATTGTTTGAGAAATACGGTAATCATGAGTTTATATAAATAAGACGTGGTAAATATTATTCACAAAATTGGGTTTTGTACAATCTAGGTACACGGAAAACATCGTTTTGAAGATTAGGAATAATTAGACTACTGCCTTGACTGACTGTGGTAAAATATTTAAGCAATTTTTTTATATGATTATGATGAATCTACAATAGATTTACTCATTACATAAAGACGGCGACCTATATTTTATATTTTGTGATATCATCCTGAAATCAACGTTATCAATATGCAAAAAGATTCGCGAAACCAAAATAAAATGAATAGGTAGTAATATTTATTTTCACTATAAAAGACTATGACGATGATTTCCGTGACCCAATAAAAAAAACATAGAATTTCGACTACTCTGCGGCTAGATAAGTACTTCAATTATATGTTACAACGAATGGTGAGTTGACAGGGAAAATTGCTATAATTCTCGGCTTTTATTGTTTGAAGTAATTCACTTTCATGTTTTCCGATGTTCGAATAAATCAAATTTACTAGGAGGACAATAAATAAATAAAATACGCAAGAAAAAAGTCATTGCTATCACGTCTTTGTGTGGATTTTATTTATTTATTACTAGCGTCCCGCGCGCGGTTTCACCCGCGTAGCTCCCGTTCCCGTGGGAACTTCATAATAATTTATAGTCTATGTCATCCGCGGATAGTGTAGCTTTCCAACGGTGAAAGTATTTATCAAATCGGTCAAGTAGTTTCGGAGCCTATTCAATACAAACAAACAATCAAATCTTTCCTCTTTATAATATTAGTATAGGTAGTATAGATTGTAAAACTGAGTAGTAAAAAAAAATTGTTGTTGATTTGACAGATATCACGTGTGATTAAATTATTTTTTTGACAGTTTTATGAGGTACAGTTTATTGATATATGTATGTTCCAGAACATTATAATAGTTCACACACGTTGGGGCGATACACGACTATGCGCGACAAGCTGACGTCAGAACGGCGTGTCTATGTCACTACCTATTTAATATTTAATTGCTTGAGGTACAGTTTTTTTTCACATAGGTTCAGTTTAGGTTATTTTAGTTTGGTTTGGTTTATTGGGTGCAAATTTTGTGACTATTCAGACATCTCTCACGCCATCCTGACAGACACTATAGATTGGGTAAAACTTGGCTTATTCGTTATTTTAATGAATGTGGTTATGACGTACTGCTCTTTCATTAGCCTCTTTACGTCCACAGCTGGACATAAAACAAATAGTTAGCTGCTGCTGACTGTTTATCATGATATATGTTTATCGTAACTGGGAGCTGAGTCTGCGGATCCTCCAGGGAAAAAACAAAACAAAACTTCGTTAAGATTTTGACCATACTTTACTTTCTGAATAGGTATAATATTTGTAAATGTGTTTGAATACTTTACGCAAAAGTTTACCATATACTATGTTTAAAAATTGAGATTTATAAAATTCGACCACCGGCGGGACTCAAACCCGCATCTTAGGTTAAGCCCCTACTGCCTTAATCAATTAGGCTACGGTTTATGATACTTGAAAATGACAACGTCACAGATGCGTCGTTTATGACGACTGCTCTCCGACATGTCGTTTGCATTCGAAGTTGCGCCATGTAAAGATACGCCACCCTTATTTGTCCACTTAGGATATCGAAAAGTCGTGCAATATATGATCTAGTAGTTGAAAAATATCTGAGTAAACAATTCCTTTTGAAAACACTTTGTTTTCGACTTAATGGAATTGTTTACTTCAAATTGACTGATATCTACAGAAACATTGGGATATGACAGCCATTGGCCAAAAGTAAAATAGTGGGTCTTTACCTATGACATTGCCGTTTTGTATGAAAAAATTTAAACGATTTTTTTTCATGTATTTTTAATTTGTATTAATCGAAGTAATTACCCATGCAATCAATGCATCTTTGCCAACGCAGTGGCAGTTTATTGATGCCCTTCTTAAGGAAATCAGCTGGACGGGAGGCAACAAATTCTTCAAAGGCATTTTGTACTGCCTCTCGGGTATTGATTTTTTTTTCCCGCCAAGAAGTTATCCAAATTCTGGAAAAAGTAGTAGTCTGTAGGCGCAAGGTCTAGTGAGTAGGGCGGATGACCGAGAGCTTCCAACCCCAGTTCTTGCAACTTGGAGACCGTCTGCCGTGCAGTATCAGGTCGCGCGTTGTCGTGCAGGAGCAGCGGAGACGAGCGGTTGACCGATGCTGGTAAGAGATGTGCCAGCTTCTCCATCATTGTGTTCAGTTCTTCACAGTACACATCTGCAGTAATGCTCACCCCGTTTGGTAAGAAGCTGTGATGAATCACACCGGCGCTAGACCCCCAAACAGTGACCATCACTTTTCTAGGGGAAAGTTTTCGTTTAGGGCATTGTTTACGTGCTGAACCAGGATTCAACCAACTTGCTGAGCGCTTGCGGTTATCAAACAGAATCCATTTTTCATCGCAGGTAACAATGCGGTTCAAAATTCCTTCATTTGTGTGTCTGTTGAGCAATGCGAGGCACTTCTCGACGCGTACTTCGCGCTGGCGATCATTGAGTTCGTGGGGCACCCATTTGTCAAGCTTTTTTACCCTGCCAATTTGACGCAAATACATGTTTTTAAAATAAAATTAATTTGAAATTAGAATTCTTAGCCAAACAAAAAATATTTTGATTTGAAATGACCAGTACTGCAGAGCGGCAATTTCATAGGTAAAGACCTAATATATGAATATTAGCCATTATTTTACTTAAAGCCTATTTAGGTACGAAGTATCATCAATATCATAAAAGCCTGTTGTCCTCCACTGCTGAACATAGGCCCCTTTCATCGATTTCCAGTGGGAACGATAGCGGCATGCATGCATCCACAGACTCCTTGCGACCTTTTCGAGGTCGTCGGTCCATTCAATTCAATGCAAACAATCAATCAAATTTTTTACAAACTGCATGTGAACTTCCATTGTTTTACCTCTGGGGATGTTTTTTATTTAATGTTATGATACGATTAGTGTGTAGTGTTAAGGTAAATTCCTGTATCACGGAGGTTTTTACTGACCCTTAAGTCACAGACACAAAAGCCACTCAGACTCAGAACAACTACTGTTGTTCTCTCAATTAATTGTCCAGGGTAGAATTGAACCCAGAACACCAGGTTTCACAAGCAACTATAATAACCACTGAGCCACCGGTGATTTCAAACTTAGCATGTGATATAACAAAACTAATAACGTATAACTGGCGAACATCTGTGTTGGGTATTTGTAATCGTCTTTCCGTCTGACTTAACTGCGGTGCCGTTACATCTGTATAATTATTACAGTAAGATGACGTAATTAATTACTTAATAGGTACACTCTTGATGAGTGAAATCAAAGTTAAATTAATAGTTACTTCTTTTTTACATTTCTTCCTGATCCTCTACAATTGGAAGGATATTATGTTACAGCAGACTTTTCTGTGAAAGATTTAATCCAATTATTTCTTGCGTCGTTTTGATCTTATCTGGAAGCAAAGCGATGAGGCAGCTTTTGCACAAAGATCTTTCTAGTATTACCCTCGCTCTAATCCCTTCCGTGGTTTCGAAATCAGCTTACTAATCCGGGCAAAACCGACGCTAGCACCGGATTTGCTTTTAAAACTTTTTAAATAAAATAGATGACTATCTTAACTTAGGTCGGAACTTAACAGTTTAACGTTTGTAAAGTGTAAGGTAACATTTTGTATATACTTTAATTTAAATATTGCTTCATTAAGGCTGTAAAAAAAGTAATGAGGGTTTCTGCTGATGCTTGTCGAGGAAGAAAATAATAATTGGACTAATATAAAAAAGGACAAGACACTTAAATAAAAAGGGTTAAATCGTTGAGTCAAATGATGAGATCTGTAGGTATTTTTATAGATTATTATTTTATCAGTTCTACTATCTTTCAAAGATTGCTTGTCGAAGTGAATTTTGCCTAAAAGATAATATTCCTGGTTTCGTATAACAACTAATGAAGTATTATTTATTTTGTGACCTATACACATTCTACACATAATGTTTAATACATTATGTATTAAATAGGTACTATTTCAAGAAATCGAATACTTTCATCATTTTCACTAACAAGGAACCCTATTACCGAAAACATATCCTTGTATGAAATACAACAAATAACGTGACCGTAACATGGCCATCGTTATAACTCGTGTTAAACATCGGCTTTGTAGGAAACGTGAGCATGTGTTTCTATTATCATGTTGGCAATCAATGTCGGTTGCGGTGCGAGGAAGATAATAACGGAATTACCTCGAGGAACGCATATTGATTTATTTGCAGTTACCTTGTTTGTTTATAGTGCAATGATTTTAATCAAAGAGACTTATTTTGGACATAATATAATCGAGAGTTTATGATGATCAATGTTTTGATGGAGATTTCTGCGTGTTCGTTATTTTTTATAAATTGATTCTTTGATTCGTCTGATTTAAATAGTAGTGTATTTGTTTATTACAAACATTGTAAAATATAATAGCTTGTAGTACAGTTTTGTAAAATATAATCTTTGTTTGTATATATTACATAGTCAAATAAAAAAAACATTAGTGTAGCTTTGTACCTATGTATATAATGAAGAATTCTTTAAAAAGATAGTAACAATATTTTAGCCTCTTAAAAACTTTTTTTTATCGAACTTTACCATACAAATTGTAACAAATCGTAAAAAATCATAGCTCTCGGATTAATTTCAGCCACAGCAGTCAATTTCTAAGGAGATTAGCCATGTTTAGAAGTGGATATAAATGGACCGTTGAAGTTGAAGAAGAGTATAAAATATCTGAATTCAGTCGAATTAATGTTGTCAAGCCGATGCTTGATTATGTTATGCAGATCGTAAAGATTTTATGTCTCTAACAATTTACGATTTGTGAAACATATCTAAAAATACCATGGACAATCAAACGCGGCACGTCCCACAGACCGATATTTTTTTAGATAGAATTTTTCCTCTCAAACATTATGAAAAACCATTAAACGTTAAACTTTGCCTATATTTCACAAGATTAGGTAGAAATAAACGGGAGCTGGCGATTTAAAAGCATACGAATTGATCAAAACCGTTATAAATGGGCGGTAATAAATCCATGAAAAGTCATAACTCTTGTTTTACAACTTGTCAATATTGTCGTGCCTATTCCTCTGAAGAGATTTCAGTACAATTTATTGCTAAAGGAATTATCCTGATGATGGATATCATTTAGCTCTAATATTTAAAACCAAATAATAGGTAGGTTTATGAGATTTTTACACACTACTTAAAACAAATTTTAAATGTATTTTTCTAAATTATTTATATAATCCTTTCATAAATGAAATCCTGCACCTTCTCATTTAAATTTTAATTTGAAAGATATACTTGTATATCTTTCACTAGTCTAGTTTACTACTTTACTTGTGAAACAAAATGAAATCTGCTCACAGTTAAAAAAAGTTTTAAATTACCCATAATGTGCCGTGTGGTTTCCGGCTTAGAATAGACCACCCCATGTCCTCCCATGGCTGTCGTAAAAGGCGACTAAGGGACATATGGCTGATGGATGGGCAGCAGCATCTATTAGCTCAAGGTTTACATCTTACTGCGATCACCAATCCGTCTGCTAAGCGTGGTGATTATGGCAATTTACCTGTTAAGAGGAGGCCTATGTTCAGCAGTGGACGTAGACGGGCTGTCGATGATACCCATAATGTATAAAACAAAGGCACACATTTTAACCCGATAACTGCGTAATTTATTTCGACGATCCTACATTTTGTAGAGTGTAGATTAATTTTATTACGTTGCAAAATTAATCTACACTCTACAAAATTTAAGTTCATTAAAAATGATAATAAAGTCAATTCACATTTCATTTTTCTCATACATTAAATATGCATGACAAAATTTCCTTAGAAATCCGCCTCTATCGAAATTTACAGATTGTTTATATTTTTAATGCTAATTTCACCAAGAGATATCTTAAATTACCTAATATACCTACTTTAAATACACTTTTATTTTACAATAATAATTAGAGTTCCGAACGAAAATTAGAAAAGCAAATACAACCATACTAATATATATATATATATATATATATATATTGTCCGCTTTACGGCAAATGTTGATCAGGCCGAAATATGCATCAAATGTTGATCCACCTTTAGAGGCTTGTAGCTTAGATAATTTTGATAATATCGTGTCATACTTCGAATATAAGAATTCCCCTCATTGCGACCCAGTGCCTAACTACGCCGCGAACACTCTAGCTCGTCACCAACTCACACGGCAATTGTTGATTTTATAACCGCCATTTATTTTACACTTTGTGTGACTTTGTTGATCAATATAAACGTTGGGAGATCAACAAATGCCGCGGAAATGTACACCGATGCTGCGGAGCGGCAACATCGCAAGCGAAATTATATATATATATATATATATATTTCTAAACATACTACTGACTTACAATATAATCATCATCATCATTTCAGCCGTAGAACGTACACTGCTGGACATAGGCCTCCCTTATTAGGTCTTTACCTATGAAATTGCCGTTCTGCAGTACTGGCCATTTCAAATCAAAATAATTTTTGTTTGGCTAAGAATTCTAATTTCAAATTAATTTTATTTTAAAAACATGGTTTTTTTTCCAAAAGTAGTCATTTGTTTATTGATTAGTGTAACATTTTTATCGCATTTCAATCTTTTTCGTCATCATGAATACGTTAAAAATTTGAGTAATTATGGAATATGAGTACCGTCGTGGCAGCAACGCGGCACAAGCGGCACGCAACATCAACGACGTTTCCGAAGCTAACACTACAAACCAACGCACCACCTGTTATTGGTTTGCTCGCTTCCGTACTGGAAATTTCGACCTGAAAAATGAACATCGCGGTCGTCCACAGACTTTGGTCGACAATTACGAATTAAAGGCGATTGTGGAAGCTGATGATACACAATCTACGGCTAAATTAGCAGCAGCTTTCGACACGGGGGGTTACCAAACGGGGTGAACATTATCGCAGGTATGTACTGAGAAGAACTGAACACAATGATGGAAAAGCTGGCACATCTCCAACCAGCATTGGTCAATCGCTCGTCTCCGCTGCTCCTGCACGACAACGCGCGACCTCATACTGCACAGAAGACGGTCTCCAAGTTGCAAGGACTGGGGTTGGAAGCTCTCCGTCATTCGCCCTACTCACCAGACCTTGCGCCTACAGACTTCTTGGCGGGAAAAAAATTTAATACCCGAGAGGCAGTACAAAATGCCTTTGAAGAATTTGTTGCCTCCCGTCTAGCTGATTTGTTTAAGAAGGGCATCAATAAACTGCCACTGCGTTGGCAAAGATGCATTGATTGCATGGGTGATTACTTCGATTAATACAAATAAAAAATACATGAAAAAAATTCGTTATAATTTTTTCATACAAAACGGCAATTTCATAGGTAACTAGACCTATTATATCTCCAGTTGTTGCGTTTAGACGCGGCCTGCATCCACCATGATCCCGCGGCCTTAACCAGATCATCCGTCCATCTAGTAGGTGGACGTCCTACGCAACGCTTGCTACGCTACGCTACTACGTAATACATTGGTAATATTTGTAACTTTGTTAAAAATTATTGCACAAGTACGATGTTACGTTATCACATAGTGATGACAGACCACATTTAAGAAAAAAAGGTTTCTACAGGAACGGTTAAATCTCTTATAAAGCTACCTGAGTGGAACCTCGACGGTCGACTAGCAAATCTATACTAATATTATAAAGAGAAAAGACTTGTAGTTGTGTGTGAGTGTGTGTGTATGTTTGTAATGAATAAACTCATAAACTACTGTGTCGATTTCAAAAATACTTTTACCATTGAGAGGTACATTCACCCTGAGTGACATAGGCTATATTTAATTATAAAGTTTCCACGGGAATGTGAGTTACGCGTGCGAAACCGCGCGCGGGATCCTAGAAATAAAATAAAACGAGACATAAAAATAGAATTATGTCCGCTGAAATAGCAAAAGCCTCCTGGCTAACAACATAAAGTCCGTCAGAAAAAAAAAACAAGAAAAAAAACCTTAAAAAGAGTCTGTTGACTGTGATAAATATTACGGGTTTCAAAATATTCTATCGAATAATATAGGGTATATTATAATATAGGGTAATAATAATAAAATTATCATAATAATATTAATAAATGTGGAAATTGGGGACAATTGGCACTTTATTTTGATAGTTAAGCTTTTATTATCATCAGCTTTAATTGGATCACGAGATGATACCTCAGCATTTATCCCAGTAGTATTTCTGCTAATAAAATTAAGAACCCGGTTGCAATTCCACCTTAAGAGTTTTAAGCCATTTTATCTTAAGAGCCAATTAACTGATTGTGCTTTTTCAGAGAAAATGAAGTCATCTAATTGGCACATAAATTTCAAAACTTTATAAGTACAAAAATCTTTGTCTTTTCAAAAGGTAATTCTTTGAAGAGGGTCTAATTATACCAATTTTCCCTTTTTTCATACTTAGATAAAATTTTCAAAGAACAATGAAATCGGAATATACTAAAAATAACTGTTTTTCTCTGAAATTAATTTAAGCAATATATTTATTTATTAACCAATAGTGTCATTATGATATTCACGTTTTATAAAGAGAAGGCTTTCTACGCGCGGTATCGCCCGCGGCCTTCCCATTTCCATAGTATTTTTTTAATTAAATATAGTTTATAGCGTTCCACGATAAATGGGCTATCTAACAATTAAAGCATTTTACATATCGGACCAGTCGTTCCTGGGATAAACGCGATCAAGCAAATAAGCTCTTCAGTTTTATATTTATATCAGTATAGATATTGCAAATACTATAAGATTTTCAAAATGAGTTCCATGTTAAAGACCGAGGTCAAAAATTATTACTACAATAGATGCGCCTCGCGGTTTTACCAGCGTAACTCTGCTCCAGAGGGTCGGAGCGTGATGTTTTGTAACCTATATGTTAAACCAGGGTATAACCTATCCCGGTGCAGCCAATTCCGATCAGTAGTTTTGGCGTGAAAGAGTAACAAACATTCATCCATCCATACTTAAAATTTTTCGCGTTTATAATATTATTAGGATACTATAAAACAGGAATTCCCCGATGCGTATTTATGAACGTGGCAAACTCGACAGCTATTGAATGTATTTTCATATAGTTCCATACGGTTCACAGGTGGACAATAGAACTATGATATAGGTATAGGGGAAAATATAACTGAGTGCTTTAAAAGGTTTAAATCCGTTTTTGTTTGGAGGTTCAATACAGTGGGAGTGTAGATTATCCAGCACACAATTTTGTTTGCCCATGATATTTTTTTTAATTGCATCAAAGATCTGAAATACAATCCATCACTGCCCAACAATGTAATCTGCATTTTCCATTACAGATTGTTGATTATTCTAATACAAATTACTGGAAATTAGGTTTGAGATTTAAGTCTGTATTACTGAGGCACCACGACATAAATAAAAAGATTCTGATTTGAAAAAAAAATAATCAAATTCGAAATTATAATTTTATTTCGAAATATAATACATATTAGTTATTTAGTTATGTGAAAACATAATTTATAACTGCAATTTTGCAAATAAATATTAATGATATTTGGCATATTTATTTATCTACTACATACTTAATTAACTAAATTGTTCACTTTTATAGGCACATTATTTAAGTTTTACGATAATTGAATATTATAATACCAGATAGAAAACAGAGTACTGTTTCTATTATGAGCTTCGCATTATGACTCCTGCATACTAATATAACGCAAACACACACATCCGTAGATCTCACTTTATTATACATATACAACCGGTTAAAATATATTCTATTCCAGATGAATAGGCATTCTGTAATAGAATAATTATAATAATAGGTTAACCGGTTGATAAATCAACCATAGCAATCTATTACATAAATAAATAAATATCAAAACTATTGAAAATTTAGTACCGCACATACGACTCAATCGATTAAGTTGATTTTTGTTACTATCATTACAATGATGGTTTTTTAGTTAGTTAATTTATTTATTTATAATTCACCTTCCAATACAATTTTTGTGGCAGCATTGGTAACTTTTACAATTAATATATTATAATAGTAAATCATTAACCTTTTCATAATTACATTTACGCAATTAAACTAAACTAGAGATACAATTCATAAATTTTGTTTTTGTTACCATAGCTGGTTAAAAAAAAAATGAAAATATTATTTTTTGATGGATGACGATGAATACTGGCAACTAGTTAAGTAGTTGCTTTAGATATATAGGAGAACATACATTACATTACCAATTTAGTGCCAACGATGTATCACACTCACTGGTTCATCAACTAAGTTACGTACCTTTATTGAGGAATCGTTCCACAGTAATGTGGTTTTGTCGCTTACTTATAGCGAACAATTTGGCGGTCAAATGGTTGTTAGGTTAGCCAATATGACAAGTGTTTTTTTATTATATCAACAGCTAAACATGGCTATTAGAACTGAATAATGATCACGTTCAAAACCCTGTGAAAAAAATTACACGAAAATATTTTAGAAGCCACTAGTCTAGGGCCTCAGGCGAAGTGTGGTCCCAGGTTTGAATTAATAAAATATACTGGAATTTAGGACAACCTTAGTACTAGGTCGATGTCAGAAAATGGAAGTTGTTTTATCCGTGCCGGCGTGCGCGTAAAGCCGTCAGTTTTATACCTGAATATGGTAATACGTTCAAATACGTCATGTTAATTATAGTAATTCTTAATAAAATCAAAATCAAAATAATAAATTAAATCTTTCTAAATATATCAATCTGGTAATTTAATTATAGTATGTTATCGCAAGAATTTTATTTATTTAAATATACGTTAATAAAATGAAATGAATTAATATTATTATATATATGGGCACCATTATGCGGCTTAGAACCACGACACAGGGTGCCACTGAAGTAAAGAGATGTCATCAATGGCGCTGCCTACAGGCGCTCAATCACAAGGCAAGGGTAGGAGCACTAGGCACCTAAGTGGACGAATTGTAAGTCATACATAGTTTTACATAAAAATAAGCCGCAACAACCTTTAAATGCAACCTGACTACGTTATACTATACAATTATTATCTACTGTGAACTGTTTCTAAACAGGAAAGTGCGGAAACTATTATGCTACGGAAGTGGCTACGGAATAGCTACGCAGCATATATCAGCTACGCTGTAGCATTGCAGGCTCAAATAGAACAGTTTCATCCGGTGAACCGGTGTTATGTAAAAAAATGTGCTAGCTTAATTTCAGCCTCGCAAAAGTTATGTTCCTAAATGCGAACTTTGCTAGATGAATGTTTTTACATTTTTTTCTGATGGGAGCAATTTCAGCAATTTCAGCTATTGCAGACTTCCTGCTCGCAACGTATAAATTAAAATGTATGTTTTTAAAAACTATGTTTGTAACATGACCTAAATTATTTGCTGCTGAATTGAAAATATTCAAATTTGCAGATTAAGCACTGGGTACAAAGTGCGGTTCCGAAACACCCAAAAAAAATAAAAGGATTTTTCTAATTTTAATAAATAAAAGTAATTACAATATAAGAAATGAAAAAAATAAAGGAGATCCGCAAACAGTCCTAATAAATTAGGCCTCAATAAACAAAAATGAATAATTTGGGTTTTCAAGGAGTAATGTTAGTCAATAATCCTGTGCAATTAGTTTTTTGATATAACATGGGATATGAAAAATAAAAACTTTATTTCAGACAGTAGTCAATAAGTCCCATTAACATATTTGTTTCCGCTCTTTTATTAGGTTATGAGTTTTAGTGATTTAAATATGAGGTGAAACTGACAGAATGTTGAATTTAAATTCCTTAGCTGCACATGTCAGGGATTTAAAGAAAAAAAAAACAAATTCAAGTTAATTGTTATGACGTTATGACGCTATCCGGCAATCAGTTGTTGACAACCGATTGATTGACAAGTGACAGCCGTATCGAGTGTTGCAGTTCGCAAAAATGCAAATCGATTTTTCTAAAAAATCATTAACATATGTTAATACAACAAAAAATACTTTATCTATAATCATTGTTTCGCAATAAACTTATAAAAATACTTTTTGGGGTAAAAAGAAATATAAATCTAACATAATACCAAATCTTTTACTGAAAAAAATATTTTTATTTCAAAATGGCTTAATATGGTTCATCGGTTGTTATTAACAACTGCAACGCGAAGAATGCATCAACTGACTTTTCTTTTTTATAAATTCCTTATTCCGAGGTTTTTTCGGGAAATGATAAAATAAAGTAGGGCTTATTATTATTTAAATATTTTTTCGAATGGTCTTATACTTTGTCTATCGAGGCCATGACTCGCCGATCTCCTTTATTCAGCACTTAGGTATTTACATATACTCGTACTTGTCAGAATCACAATGTAAAAAAACTATAATTAATAGCTTATTCTATGAAATAAAATGTTCTATAACACACTGCAGCATTACTATTTATCATCATTGCCACTAAACCAAGTAAATAATTAACCTACGCATAAAATATACAAAATATACCTAACGTGCTTAATTTAATATTGGTAATCACTCCGATTTATTATGTAAAGTTTGCTTAGTAAAGCTGGAAATAAGGAACAGCCTCATCAATAATAATTAATCAAGTTACGCAACGCGACCGTGAGTAACACTTACATGTATACTGTAACATAACACGTTAGGCCATATTTTCTCTCAGATACGTACGAGGTTTATGTGACAACGAGAAAGATAAATGAAATTTATTATTTGTATCCCACAGAATGACTTCAGTTACAAGCAGCTGCTTCACAACACTTCACATGCACATTTCCTGGGACTTAGTGTGCAAAGATCTTTCCGTTTCCTTCGCACACCGAAGCCCGCGAACTGTAAATATGTAGATCTACAGTTGCGCAGGGAGTCATTCCCTTATTGTAATGTATGTTACTGGCCGCTTGTAAACTATAGTAACATGTTTTAAAAAATGGAACAGCAATGGAATGACAGAATAATATGTGGATTGTTAAATATAAAACAGTGTGCTAGTTACTTGTTTTTAAAAATGGAACACTAATTGAATGACAGAATAGTATGTTGATTGTTGAATATACAATGTGCTATTGATTTTGACTGTTTTATTTGATTCCTAATACATAATACTTATCATTTAGTCAGGCAGTGAGTACATTAGAACCAACATATTTTGAACTCTATGTGTTTCAAATGAAGTACAAAATCAACGAATTCTAAACGAATTAACTGCAAGGGTAAAAATCTTAAATTCAAAATTCGTCAATCTGGCAGGGACCACTCTGAGCTGAGGTGCAAGCCCCGCAAGAAGCATCGTCTTGCGCATTGATAATTCATAAGTAATATTAATTGTAAAATCTTATCTAATTTACTAATATAGAAAGCAGAAGAGTTTGTTTGCTTGAACGCGCTAATCTAAGGAATTACTAGTTGGATTTGAAAAAAGATTTCAGCGTTAGATAGCCCATTTGTCTAGGAAGGCTAAAGGCTATATTTAATTATTAAGTTCCTAAGGGAACGGGAGTTACGTGGGTGAAACCGCGCGCGGGATGATAGTACTAATATATAAAGCTGAAGAGTTTGTTTGTTTGCTTAAACGCGCTTATCTCAGGAATTACTGGTCTACTGTTAAAATACCTTCATTGTTAGATAACGTATTTATCGAAGAAGGCTATACTTAGCCTATAGGCTAAGTTCAATTATGAAGTTCTTACGGGAGTGGGAATTAAGCGGGTGAAAAAAAGTAATATAATATAAATACTAGACATTAACATGACTTAGTTTTACTTGCTACTCGTCTCCATAGAATAAGCAACTCTTTTATGGGGCAATGTATTCACTTTTATAACAAACTCCCAAATAATATTAGAGAACTATCTGTTAATAAATTTAAAGCCATTGTTTAAGCTAAATTATGAAAACAGGCATATTATAAAATATTAGACTATGTAAATGACAAAATGGCTTGGGAGTAACTTGCTCTGGAATGACACTGCTGCTAAACATTATTGTAAAAGTAACGATAAATTGATTTAAAAAAGGTTCCTCTGAGTTTCTTGCCAGTTCTTCTCAGAGTTGCCACGTCTTGAACTGGTGGTAGGAAAAGAAATAGACGCATCATAAGAACACGATTTAAGTTTTTGAATTGTGTCCATATGAATAAAGAAATTTTGACTTTGAAACCGTGGGAAGCTAGTCAGAAAATGAAACCCTTTAAACACGATTACAAATTAAATAGTTAAACCGCCTATTACAAAAAGATTTCAGTTGTAATAACATTGTACCTCAGTTGTAATTAAAATGATTCCAACCAATTTTCCGCCCAATTGAAAAGGTTTCAATTCCCCAACAAATTTTCCGTCGCAGTGTCCATTAACAAAACACACACACTAACCTACACTCTGTTGAACCTCAAATCTATCACGTTCTACGTGTGAGTTATACACGTAGAACGTGACAGATTTGAGGTTCGAATGATTTTTTCCTCGTCATTGACGCATTCAAATATGACCCAAGCCAAATGATTTTCAGTTTGGGTCACATCCCTAATATATTTGGCTTGCGAAATAATACAGTCATACAAAGAGACATCAGTTATTAAGTAATTTTTTTTTAGAGGATTTCACTTAAAAGACAGAATTACTTGTATCTTATACCGTCCTCCGACAATCTTCGTAGCGTAGCGGTATTATATCTCGGAGGTCGTGGGTTCGATGCCCACGCCGGACAAGAAATCTTTTTGTTAATTCTAAGATTTATTTCTGGGTCTGCTTGGTTGAGGCCCTCTGTGCCTCGGAAAGTACGCTAAGCCGTTGGTCTCGATAGTTATAACATCATCTATACTATATAATATTATAAAGAGGAGAGATTGAATTGTTTGTTTGTATTGAATAGTCTCAGAAACTACAGGACCGATTTGAAAAAATCTTTCTTCGTTGGAAAGCTACAATATCCCCGGATGACATAGGCTATATTTAATAATGAAGTTCCCACGGGAACGTAAGTTACGCGGGTGAGACCGCGCGCGGCAAGCTAGTATCGCATAAAAATAAAACAAAAAAAACAAAAAAAAAACTTAACGGATTTCGATAATTCTTTGACCGTCAGAAGCTACATTATCCCTAAGTAACATAAGCTATAACAGTCCTCCCACTTGTCGCCGGGGCGGGCCGCTATATAGTCTATAATAATCTTATATCAAGGAACGGGCAGTAGCGTTTCCTTGTGTGGTACAACATAATACTGCGGTCACCAACCCGCCTGTCAAGTGTGGTGACTATGGCAAATACACTCCCCCGGGGGGAGGCCCATCTTCAGCAGTGGATGTTATACGGGCTGATGATGATGTTACCGTCCTAGCTTCCCGCGCGTGGCTTCACCGGCGTAGCTCCCGATACCTAAAAACCTTGCTCTAGAATCACTCTATCTAATAAAAAAATCGCATTAAAATCCGTTGCGTAATTTTAAATAGGTATCTAATCATATATTTGAACTCAAAGACAGCGGGAAGCGACTTTGTTTTATAGGTACTATATTTAATTTAATGCTTGGTGTTTTATTTTATCTAAGAATATAATAATAACAGCTATGGTACTCGTGAACGGCACGTCCACATTACACACTATTTAAATCCAATAATAGCCGTGTGGTTTCCGGCTTAGAATAGACCACCCCGTGTCTGCCCATGGGTGTCGTAAAAGGCGACTAAGGGACATATGGCTGATGGATGGGCAGCAGCGTCTACTAGCCCAAGGTTAACATTTTACTGCGATCACCAATCCGTCTGCCAAGCATGGTGATTATGGCAATATCCCTCAACGGTCCTGGCTTGCCGAGGTCGGTTAAGAGGAGGCCCATGTTCAGCAGTGGACGTAAACAGGCTGTTGATGATGATGAAACCCAATAATTAATAATGTCCTACTTGGTCGGATTAATTACACTGAAATTTCAGTGTAAAAATGCGACTGCAATAATTTTGTAGATGAATCGCAAAACGCCATAGCAATTGATGGGCAATTGTCAAGTATAGCTACAATTTAGGTACTTGCTTCCTATGACAATGCAATGTGCTGGCAGATCGCCAATTCCAAAATATCAAACACTCCACAGGTGTCCTTTTCTCTTTTTATTTTTATGTGAAAAACCAATTGCGATCCAACGTAAAGCTAAACCTAAAATCCGGTCTACGGTTCAAATTACATATTCAAATTACTTTCAGATTAATGACGAGAAAATGGAGGTACTGGCATAACGTGTAGTAATTAAAGTATAACAAGGAGAAGAGAGCGGCTGTACCCCAATGGCTAGGGGCGTCGGACTTGTGATCTTGTGGTCGCCGGTTCGATCCCCGCCCATTGCACTACCGACGTGAAACCACTCGTAACACAAGCATTTTAGCTTAGCACGAGGGGTAAACGAAAATACTACTAGAATGCAAAAGTCGGCGAGTAATCTTTATAAAAAAAAAGATTGAATGAAACTTAATATTATTCATATTACTATACAATATGTGTTTTAAATGGTCCAAATCTGACATGCCTAAGCGGCGAACGCTGATTATCGTACATATTTTCGGCAAGGTTTGATAAAGTTATAGGCTTAGGATAGACAGCACCATATCTTCCTATGGGTTTCGTTAGAAGCGACTAAAGGACATACACCTGCTAGATGGGCAGCATTATCTATCAGCTAAAAGACGCTCCCATCTTACTACGATCACCAAGCCTGTCAAGCGTGGTTTCGGCAATATTCCTCAACGACTGGTTTGGCAAGGTCTGTTAAAAAGGAGGCCCATGTCCGGCAAGTGACGCTATACGGACTGATAAAGTAAGTAAGCCACATTGCTTACTAAACACTTAACTTTACAGAATCATAAGTAAATGCTATTGGACAGAAATCTGTCTAATAGCATTAACTTATGATTTTGTATGCAAGGTTTCCTACCTTGCGAACAACTGCTTTGTATAAAGACAAAATACTATTTTGACATACATACTCTAAACATGGGCTTCTCTTAGTAACTCAGTAGCTTGAGCGAACAATTTCAATTTATCTCCGAAATTGCCACTCGTTTTGACGCGTCCAATTTGTACAAACGGCTTAAGTAAAAGAAAAAAGAATGCAAAAAAGCTGTCCTTTGTTTCAGAAGTTGGCCCGATGTCAAGCAACTTTTCTGAATGTCGTAAATCTGAAGTGCCGTGGAAGTATAACGTTACGAAAACTTTTATATACTAAAATAATGAAGGTCGACGCAGCTGATCCGAGTCCATTAGTAACTTAATTATAATTTAAATTTTCGTTCGTTTCGTATAAGTATGATACTGATACTGATACTGCTAGCCTGCATCATCCCACTGCTGGGCAAAGGCCTCTCTCCATGACTTCCAGCTCTCTCGATCCAGGGCTAAACTAGGCCACTGGTCGTTTGTTTTGTCCAGCTCGTCCCGCCATCTTCTACGTATAAGTATGAAGAAGGGATATATTACTCTTCATTTTATCAATACATAGATTATAATAGAGAAGCAATTACTATTGACCGCCGAAGCCAACCTTTTTTTTCTTTTCCACAGTACTAACTCCCGCAATGTTTCAAATCTTATAAGGTCGGTTTAATTGGTTACAGAGTATCGATTGTCTAATTATGCAAAATATTTATTAGGTTATAACCTAATAAATCTTTCGTCTATATAATGTAAATAAAGATAATTCAAATCTCACTAATTATAGTACAATACAGAATTACCTATGCTGGTCGCTGTGGAAAGCACTTTACAGCCTGCTAACGCAAGTGGGTTGCTGCAGGGAAAATCTCCATAAGTGGGGCATCATTAGCAATAATGAAACACAGTGCTTCTATGGTACCCAGCTGCAGTCAATGCTGCATGTGTCTGCGTGTCCGTCATGTCCTAATACCTGAGTTATGCATGACTTGATGGTGGGTTCCACTAATGCCATCAGTGTCGTCAATCGTTGGTTAAAATGACTATGAAAGGTAAATAAACCAAAAATAGTTGAAACATTTATTAACATAATTAACCAAACATACCGTCTACTCAACCAACAAGTAAACAAACCTACCACATGAAATAAATTAATAAACGATATCGCAAACGAACTGGAAATGGGAACTGATTGGATGCTCCCACGAGAACATATTATTTAAAATAGAGCAGTTTTACGAATAATTTAACATGCAATTTTGAACTATATGACACAAATATTAAGAAGTATATTTGTTTGCATTCAGAATTTGGGTACTATAAATATATTCTTTTTTCCGATAACTTCTTAATCCTCGGGTTTATTAGTCAGGAGGATTAAAATTAAAACACGATTTCATATTTCTTTTTATATTATACTAGCGACCCGCCCCGGCTTCGCACGGGTACAATACTGATACTTATACTACAGAATGTCTTTAAACCTCTTACAAACGGGCGAAATTTGGTCAAAACAAACAGAAACAAATTAATATGGGTACCTACTAAAACTCAGTGAAATAAGTAGGTGGGTATACTTTTATCGTATGAAATACCTACCTATACTCTTCAGGACTAACAATACAACAAACACTAAATAAATAGGTATTCAAGTAGATACTTGAATACCTATTTTTTTATGTTTTGTGTTCGTTGTTACTATGATGGATAGATATCCATCATAGTTACAACGAACACAAACCAAAAATTTGCCTTATAAATCTTAAGGATCGAGCGCGCATAATCGTATTCGGCCTACCTCACTCGCTGCGCTGCGAAAACACGCGCTGTTATTTTGCGATAACTTCTAAGTTATTCATTTAAAGTATTTTGTGTAGGGGTCAAATAATCTGCATGAAATGCTTAAGAATATTAACTCATTTAAAATGATAAGGATAAATACTGAATCCGTCTGATTAGCTTTACAATTACCGCATTAGAAATGATCATTTTTCTAAAAGATATAATGGATATAGCAAGTTAACCTTGAAAGATAGACATATGCTATTGCAGACTTTTTTGTAGATCTAAAATGGAAGAATTTTTCCGCCATACATTGTTTTGTTATATCTCATAGGGTTTAGGCAGCGTTTTCGTTGAAGCTTTCAAATGGCTTAATTTTTTCCGACACCTCTGACAAATATCAATATATATTAGTCAAATGTACACATAAACTAAACAAATCATATACGTAAACCTTCCGGAAGAATCGTTCTATTGATTGGTAACAACCGCATGAAAATCCATGTAGTAGTTTTTGAGTTTATCGCGAATAGACAGATAGCCAGACAGACGCTGCCGGGGACTTTGTTTTATAATATGTAGTGATGTAGTGATAGCGGTCGCCCGCGGCTCCGTGCGGATGTCGGTTACCGCTGCAAAAAGCCTACCCAGGAAAGACACGGTCAGCAAAATGATTCCCAGGTCAATTCACAGACACCGACACAAACATCGACGACGCAGTCATTATCCGCAGGCTGCACAGATTGTCTTTCTGTGGATGTTAAAGTTGTTAATGATGGAAATATTTAAATGTAATTAATACTAAGTTTTCACTTCTGCCGGCAGTCCCGGAGTGCAACCCGTTGTTTTAGGATAGATAACTAAAGATATTATTGTAGAGCTTCTCTATAAACAACATTTGACGTTTAATTATTTTCAGGTAACCAAATATACTGATGGTCGGGAGCCCCGACCCGTGATATGGCAACGTAAAGTTGCCCATCCGTAAAATATTCTTTGCGTACCTAAATCAATTCCTACTAATTTGAATGTTTGGCCCTGGGATTCGTTTATCGCTAGTGCGAAAGAAATTTTACTGGAAATTGGAGCCTTTTGAAGGGTATAGGCAAATCAGTAGGGATCATGGGTATTCTTGGTATATGAGCTAATTCACCAGCTGCAGGGCCGGTGATAATCTTCGCTACTATTAAATTATCTTTTAGCTTCTTTATAAGAAGTCTCGTGCCATGCTAGGGGGGCTTAAATTTCTGAGAAGCATTATCGGCGTGCCAACTTTTAACGACAGTTCATGAGGGATGGGATGATAGCCCAGCGGGGTTCAGAGAATTTAAAAATTCCTGGGGGTAGTGCACTGCGTCCTCGATGTTAGTGACGGTGTGCATGAATTTAGCAGATATCGTAATATTTTAATTTCGCCATATTTTTAAAACCAAACGTCCAATTTTAATTATTCAAGGACCAAATATTATCTACATAAACTGTACTCAGTGATGAACTAATTTATTTTGATAAGGATTAATAGCATGAGTAAAATAAACGCGTTTAAATGTAGTCCAAAAAAAATTCAAGATTTCTAAATAAAAAAATGGTTGTTGTGCCTCACTCGACATAGATAGGTATAGTGTGTCGCGGACTTTTTTGTAGATATTTATAAGGTCTACAATTAATTAGAACATTTTATGGTTCTATCTTTTATAGTTTAGGCAGCGTACGCAAAATAAGTAACTTTTCTGGTTGATTTTTTACACCTTGTGTCCGAAAAACTCAAATATCTTACGGAACCCTATTTTTTTCCAAAATAAAATTTAGCCTATGTTACTCGTGGATAATGTGGCTTTCGAATGGTGAAAGAATTTTTGAAATCGGTCCAGTACTTTTTGAGCCTATTCATTACAACCAAACAAACAAACAAAGTTTTCCTCTTTATAATATTAGTATAGATATAAATGAATTTTTTAATTCGTAATATCTTTTGAATGGAAAGTCCAATTTAAATAATTTAAAAACTATTTTAAAGGTAGTTAAATGGTCTTGACCATAAAATAATTTATTTGGATAAGGATTAATATAAACACATAAATAGCATGGTTTGAATTTGGTTAGCATTTTCATTAATGCTTAAAATGAAAAAAGTTGTTGTAGTGACATAACTACAATAGTTGGACATATGCTACCGCGGAGTTTTTTGTAGACATTATGATGTTCTTCAATATTGTTGTACATTATTTTGTTCTATCACTAATAGTTTCGGCAGCGCATTCGACGAAAGACATTTTAAGACTCATTTTTCTACACCTTCGGTTACATTGTTCAAATTTTACCAAGGATCCCTAATTTTTTTCAAAATGAAATGTAGCCTATGTCAAATTGGAAAAATGTAGCATTCTATTGGTGAAAGAATTTTTTAAATCGGCCCAGTACTTTTTGAGCCTATTCATTACAAACATACAAACATACAAAAATAGGTACAAATCTTTCCTCTTTATAATATTAGTGTAGATTGAAGTAACACAGTTCTTATGCCTGGACCACGAACATCGTGTGTTTAACTTCGTATTTCTTATGCTGACAACTATTTATTTAGGCAGGAGCTCTGCTCGCCGAAATGCCCGATTAAGTAGCAAGAGATTCGTGGCTAACTACATATGTCCGTCCAAAAAAATAATACAATTAACAACACAGGGGCAATGCAACTATCCAATTTTGCCTTAGGCCGAATATTTAGTTTTGCAAACCCTTCTTTGATTTTTGGGCTACACACCGGAAAAAGTCGTATAATTACATAATTGCAATGTGTGCGGCCTAGAAAGTAGCGGTCATACTATGTTATGTGCCCTAGCAGAGCAGTGGGGCACTGCTCTGCTAGGCCACATAAACATAGAATGACCGTTTTTATAGAATCTATATACTTATTAATTGGTGAAGGAAACATCTAGAACCCGTTTTAAAAAATTGCACGGACGGAGAAGTATGTTTCATCGCACACTTAGAGCTAGCTTTCCGCCTGTGGTTTTGCATGCGTAACTGACGTTCCTGTATGAACTTCTTCGATATACCTATGTGCTATCTAACACTGAAATAATTTTTCAAATCGGACCAGTGGTTAAGTTAAGAAACAGACAAACTCTTCAGCTCTATATATTAGTAGGTATAGAAGATAAAGAAAAGAAGTGCAGAATACTATTTTTTTTTGTCGACTTTTAACCTTTGACCACCACTAGTATGTAGGTAGGTTAATTTCACATCAAATATCATATAAATTTCAACGGATCGCTATATGTACGCGCCCTAAGGCGGAGAAATGAATTTCAATACCCATAATACATTTGCAAGATTACATAGATATCAGGACCAAAAGTCAATACACAAATAAGCAAAACTGTATACTGATTAAACCTTAGTGAATACTTATACATCTACATAATTTATGCTACAGCGAAGCGCTTGGAATAAATAAACAGAACAAAGAAACCACTTTATAGTTTCCGAGACTGTTTGCCAGAGACCTTCAGGAATTTATCACCAATTTATCTTTATTTATTGCGACCATATTTATTCGATATCTAAATAAAAATCTCAGTGTTTTGTGAATTAATAATTCTATTAAATAAATAAGTAATGTTTAAAAATCTATTTAAATTATTTTGATTAGATACTCAATTATTGTTAACAACACGATCACACCTTTAAATGAAACATTTCTTATATGATCTAATAAAAAATTGTCTATATTATTATGCTCTGGAAATGTATGAAATATGAAAATGTCTAAACAATGCGGCGTCAAAGGCAAAGCGAATATGTTAAACCTTAATAGAATCTAAAGCTCAGCCTTTGTCTCACGAACCAGGAGCGACAGGAACTGTACCTCTAATTTATCAAAGAGCTGCTAACGTTTAACGTTCTACGAATACCCTCTATTCAATTCAGTATTTTTAATATTATGGCCTCACAAAATATAGATAGCTATGAATAACTATGAATAGGAGTAAAGCTTCGCCTTTAGAAACATGAAGCAAGATTGAAAAGTAATGTTCTTTTGTGAATGCACTCATCATTCTCATTTTCTGTTAACTTTCAGTTGTGTAACCTGTAAAGATCTCTTTAGAAATCTAAAATATGAGATTTCACAGTTGTTGGTACATGCCAGTATTTAGATGAGTTACGGCTATATGAAAATGTGTTGTTAAGAAAGTAATTGAAAAAAATCTGTAGAAGTTTGCACCTATGTCAAACATAGCGATACAATAATAACGTCATTTTCCTTCTATCTACATTGAACGACGTGCGTCATTTTATATGGGACAAATGTTGAATGTCATGTCCAATGATAATCTTATTTGTCTTCAAAACCACCACAATTCATGAAACAAACAGCGCTGAAATGATACAGGATGTGAATACCCGCACTATAGTCGGTAATGCAACACTACGGAGCTACCTAAATATTGTGATTGATGTGTTTGTGCTCTGCTTGTGAAAGCTATTCACAAATATGGACGTATAGTACGCAATTTGCATTTAACGGTATGTCACGATCGGAGTAATTTAGGATTTATGTTGGTCGGTAATACGGAAAGATATTTTTATAATGAATAAAATTAGGCGACCGTAGACCGTGTGCACGGCTGATGCGACCTTAGTCAGAGTATGAAAATGTATGAAGGCGTTTCCGTTCCGTTTCCGATCTGCAACAGAGGCGCATCTCGCATCAGTCCTTCACATTAGTTGCATACGAATAAACGCGTGCGGCTGCTATCGGCCGCGGAAATAAACCTTTAATTCTAGTAAAAAAAGCTTTTTTACACGAAAAAAAGCTGCTTTGCGGGAGTGCCGTGCCCACGCTATATCGGCATGCAAAAATAGAATCACCATTCAACGAGTCGAACGCAAAAATTGCCTTTTTTTGTCGAGGGTAATTAGTTTTTTAAAGGGGTTTCAACAAAAACTTTGTTTTATAAACCAAACTAAAACAATATACATACTTAGGTGATAATCATTTATTTTATTGCTATATAAAAAATAAGGTGTGGCAATGAATGACATATTTGATAATATCTACCACGACCACGTTTACCTACACATGTCTTCTATCGTCAAATGGGAGCTAAAGTATCAATTTTAATCACACAAAATATGTTAGCTAATTCCGATATGAATAAGATTAATTCGTATTCGTTTAATACTAATTGATATTGATCCCATTTATGTTAAACTTTCTAACAGATTGTTTGCAATTTTATGAAAAGTCTACTTATTTGATATAAATACGTAAAACAATGCCAAGTGTACAGTAAAATAATTTACCTTGATTTCAAACGTGTCCATGACCTTTTTCGAACCGTATACCCGACGAAGCGAAAGTCTCAGCGTAAAATCTTTTTACGTTAACGACACGACACCCGCTGTCTCAAAAGTTGACGCGTGGAAGGAGCTCTGGCCATTAAGTGAGTGACTTCACAGTCAAACTTAATGGACTGTATCATATTACCCTCCACCGAGATAGAGCTTAAACGTGGCCAGAAATACCTCGTAACTGCACGACTTTTGTAAACGAATTGCGTCATAAAATAGATTCCTGGTATATACCTCTATTATTATTGTTTATAGAATTTTGGAATCTACTGAAATATTAACGTTGTCAGAGATGAATAAGAGTGGAAAGAAGAAGGAAAACATAATTGGTCAGTATATTTTACAAAACTATAAATAAAAAAATATTTACCTGCCTTAAAACCGAAACATGCGCTTAGGGTGCATTTGACAACTTATTGCAAGGTTCCACAATGCACTTTTCTAGGTTTCTGTGACCGTAAGCAATAATATAATAATATATATATTGTTCTTTGATTCATTCGTTTAATTGGTTTTTTTGTTTATTTATTAATTAATTTAACAACATCAAAACATTAAATTATCCACACGACACAGTCAACAAATAATATTTGATGAACGTGCATTAATCACAGCCTTATTTGTAATTGTTTATTTTCCGCAGAGCAACAACGGTTTGTTATTATGTGGAATTGTACGTACTATTCGATTGTAGAATGCTGTTGTGTCACAACACTAATTAGAAAATCACTTGACACGTAAATAATTTGCATACCACCTATTTACAGTGTTTTAGGAATTGATTAAGATGATAAAGATAATTAAGATGAAATGTGAAATGAGAAATAATTACTTAAACATTTAAGATTACATTTTATATGTATAATGCAATATAACATTATAATTAAGCTTCCACGAGTTATGAAAATGCAAATAGAATATCAGTAACTCTTATTCAATGATTTAGTTTTACGACCTGTATTACACTCAACTAAACTTCACGTACTCTAGCCAAGGGTCTTCTAAAAATTTTAAGGATGTAATCCATAAAGGTTCCATGTTTAACTTTAAACTGTATTTTGGTCACATTAAAACGGTTGAGTGGATTTGTATTTATGATTTGGCACACAGCTAGTGAATTAACTCGATGTAGGTACTCTTCATTCACAGTCAGAATTTCCATACAATTTCGTTTCACAGAAAATCTATATATATAAAAATGAATCCCTATTTGCCTTGGTCACGGCATCACGCGTGAACGAATGGCCTGATTTCGCAAATTCTTTGTTGTGTTTGTTATTGCCAGGAGAAGGTTTTTATGAAAGAAGAAAATAAGAAAATTGTGCAAAAAATTAGCAAATTTAAGAATATTTAACCACCATATAACATTTTCCAATGAAACCTTAGCGCTTTTGACAATATAAACTTATTTAATGTAATCTTATGGCGTTTGATATAACAATGGCAGAATGCTGCTCTTAGTGCACATCACGACTAGTTTAGTTTTAGTTTAGTTTAGTTTATATGAAAAGTACAATTTAATATAGAGTTTTAGATAAGACGGGACAACGTCTGTCGGGGCAGCTAGTGTTTTATATAAAACTAGCGGCCCGCCCCGGCTTCGCACGGGTGGACTTTTATACCCTACGCCTGCCATACCCTACCCCTGCCCTACCCTACCCCTACCCTACTCCTACCCTACCCCTACCCTACCCCTACCCTACCCCTACCCTACCCCTACCCCTACCCTACCCTACCCTAGCCTACCCCTAACCTACACCTACCCTACACCTACCCTACCCTACCCCTACCCTACCCTACCCCTACCATACCTCTACCCTACCCCTACCCTACTCTACCCCTACCCTACCCTTACCCTACCCTACCCCTACCCTACCCTACCCTACCCTACCCCTACCCAAAAGTATCCTATGTCCTTCTCCCAGTTCATAGCTACCTCCCTACCAATTTTCAGCCAAATCGGTTCAGCCGTTCTTGAGTTATAAATAGTGTAACTAACACGACTTTCTTTTGTTTTTAAAATGTATTCTGCTATTCGGGACGGAAACAAACCCAACAAATCAAAAACCATGGCAATCGGTCCAGCCGTTCTCGAGTTATAAGTGTTGTAACAAACGCGACTTTCTTTTATATATATAGATATGATCTTTGTAGGTATTTATATTTCGAATATTATTGTTTCATTGACTATTGAAATTCAATACAACCGGCGAGTACCAGAAACAACATTTAGAAATAGTCGATAAAAAACCTTACTCGATAAAACGTATTTCTTGTTAATAACTTCTATATTAACAAAACTATATGAAAATTGAGAATATTCAATTTGTTTACTATGTTAAGTACAAATTCGTTAGTTGAATTTAATAAAAATAAGTATTCTATTTTTTTTTTATTATTTTATGTATGAGAACTATTGCTTCTGACTGCGCGTAAAGTGATGACTTAATATGAAAATACATCTTTAAAAGGCTCAGCGAGTTACATATAATAAATTACATTTTGAGTCTCAATCCAAACATAATAACATCAATTTACTTTATTTGAAAAAGCACTTCGAATATATGGGTAAGCTTAAAAGATTCAAATTCATTAATTTCGTAACAATGGTTTCATTTGTTTGGAATCGTCAATTTTCCCCCTCTACTTTGCAATGCGTGACGTGGCGACTACCGACAAAAAACTCAGTCTCTCTTTTAAGAATAATAAATAATAATTCACATTATTTTATTAACAGAATTCTTTGCTTTACATTGAAATTGTTACTTATTTATTGACAAGCTTTTATACAGCTTCGATATTATGCTATGTTTTAATCAGAACTCATATCATGCCTATAAATCTCAAACTCAACTTAGCTTAGATCCAGACTTCAAGAACTGCATAACCAGTCTGAATCACTTGTTAATATTTTATCACCATCTCAAGCACGAATCCGAATTTAGCAACTGGAAAATTAATTTTGCCATACGGGATATTTCAGTTACGATCTGTTGTTATTGGTCAAATATAAAGCGGATTTAAACGTGCGTGTATATTGCAAATGGCTTGAATTCGTGATTTGAGTGAAATTGCTAAGTGGGCGAATAAAGTGCATCGCCTATATGACATACGATTTGCGATTTCGCTTGCGAGCCCGTATAACGTTCACTGCTGAACATAGGCCTCCTCCCGAGGGAGTGGATTTGCCATAGTCACCACGCTTGGCAAGCGGGTTTGTGACCGCAGTATAATGTTGTACCACACAAAGAAACGCTGCGCTGCTCGTTCCCAGATATACGATTATTATAGATAATGTTATAACAATCAGGACCAACGGTTTTACCGATTAACGTGCTTTCTGCTGTTCTTTTCGGCACCGAGGGTAGTCCCTCGACCAACCAGACCCGGAAAGAAATCTTAGAATTTACACAAAGATTTCCTATCCGGCGTGGGGATCGAACCCACGACCTCCGACATTTAAAGCGAGTCAAATACCGCTACGCTACGGAGGATGTGAGTTTTGATTTTTTTATTCACTTTACAGCCTAGCTACTGTCTTTAAAGAATTAAAATGTATTTTATTAATTGAAAATATTTATTTTAAATGCACATATAATGGAATATATAGAAGATAACGCATAATGTATAAGACTAGGTCT
Source organism: Nycteola revayana (assembly GCA_947037095.2). Classification (NCBI taxonomy): domain Eukaryota; kingdom Metazoa; phylum Arthropoda; class Insecta; order Lepidoptera; family Nolidae; genus Nycteola; species Nycteola revayana. The sequence continues at coordinate 8,160,369 of OX344839.1, forward strand.
AATTAAACTTATTTCGAATTGTGGCAATGTATCACTATATTTTTATTAAGCCGTAGTATTCTATAAGGATGATATTATTAGCTATTCAGTCAAGCAGCTTAATAAGTGTACAAAGAGTATGCTATATATCTCTCTGAATGATATGTTGTAGTTTATCGTTCAGTGTTTGTATCGTAGTTCTAATAAGAAGATACTAGGAATTCATTTTTAACGATTATTTACTTAGCAAAAGATATCCGCGAAGATTTCCTCCAATTTAAAATGTAAATGAACGGGGCTGATGAACTTAATAATCAAGAATACAGTTCCCAGCAGAAAATATCTTTCGTTTTAACAATTATAACGAAGCTCACTTTCAACGTTGAATTAATTTGCGTAAATAAAGATCAGCTGGTGAGATATAAATAAGATGTAATGTTATTATAATAATAAAAAATATTATAAGTAATATGTGATCTTATATTTAAAAACACATGCTTTATGTGATTAGCAATAAACAAATATTAAATAGGTATATCTACATTAATATGTGAAGCAAAAACTTTGTAGTTACCCCTTTTTACGAAAATTGAGTTTATTTAGAGAACGAGTGCAGAATGCTAATATATATTTTTTAATTACGGTTAATTCCCGGCTCTAGTAAAATTATATTACAAGTTCCAAAAGTGCAATTGTGTTATACTAACACATTTAGCGTTAGTTTATTACTTCTGAGCAATCGCATAACAACATTTATGTGTGCATTGCGATCTTACACACAAAGGCAAAATACTATACCGAGCAAAAAGTTATTCTGTAGATAGTATAAAAATTCCAGTACTTACTTTTGTTATTTTTTTATTGTGACTTAAATAAAAAATACGTAATAAAATACAAAAAAGTAGCTAACTTAAAATAAAACCAACTTAGAAAATATTACTATTCTAATGACAGAATGACAATGCTTACCTGCAGTGCAAAGTAAAAACCAGCATTCGGAGATCGTGCCGCACCAAATAATGCCGCTGCGAGGTTTTTATAAATTTATTTGGCTCCCGGTCCCCACTGCCCCAATGTTTCAACACCAAAAGGCACTTATAAATAACCACTATCAATAGATTTTCTGCGGATTCAGCCGCCATGCCAGCCCTACTCTGAGTCCCGGTAAGATGAAACGGCGCGAGGGTGTCGACGCACGTAGCGTCCCACACCAAAGGCCGTCCAATTCACACCGCCTCAGGGCATTAGAGTCATTCCGTCGGGCCTCTTACCGTGTCGTTGCGCTATGGTCATTAGGCTCTTAAACAGCTGTCATATTTGCCGAGCTGAAGTCCCGACGGATTATATCATTAATAGTGGCATGACGGGACAGACGTCTAGCACTTTTGTTAGAATACAAGCCGTGATGACCGAGTTGGGTCACATTGGCGCCACACTCGCAGCGGTGGGGAGCACAGCATGGCGCACCCAAGCGCAACGATACTGCCACACGGAAAACGACTCACTTAATTTGCTAAAGTTTAGTTATTATTTTTTGTAGACACCTTTTAAATGGTACCAAAATAAGCAAGTGAACAAGAGCAAACGAAAAATATTTTTAAATTTTGTAAAATATAATTCAACCGAGCGAAATATAGAAATAGCGTGCTCTGATGTACCTACGAGTTTCAGTGAATTTTCAGCGGACCAATGTTCAATTAGATAAATTTTAGTTAGCGTGCAAACTCACCCGCTGTAAGATAACTTGATACTTTGGATTTAGTTGCGGAAACTTCACAGACCAAGGGTTAAAATGAAGAGATACTTGTGGAAAGATGAACCAATTTTATATTAGTTTTTCATAACTGTTAACCAGCTAGCAGTTACTCCGAAAATGATTGCCTGATGTGCAGCTAATATTTATTTTATGACCAGTTTACGCTATGTGATATAGCGTAAAAGTGTAGTGATTAAGTAGGAAAAAAATGCCCTGATATACTTATCGTCTAAGACCTTCTTTTCTACAGGGAGACTTTATTAGTTACTCCTTACTACGAGTACTTTCTCTTTGTTAAAGTGGTTAAAATTGCGAGGTTCATAAATAACTATAATGGACAACTCATTATAGTTATTCCTGCACCCCGCAATTTTACAAGTTTAAAATTTCATTATTTTCTCAATTGAAGGTTCACCCATAACTGAAAGAAATCAATATTGACGCACTATTTCAATTCTAATTCGCACAGGTCGACTCTTAACGACTAATATAAATATTTTGTTTAACTTCATAATTAAATATAGCCTTCCTCGATCGATATGGGTTATCTAACACTGAATGATTTTTTCAAATCGTAACAAAAGTTTTATAGATTAGCACGTTCAAGCAAACAAAAACTTCCACTTTATATATTGGTATAGATTTTACCTATTACAAAGCAAAAAGGTACAATACGTTTAACATTGAAAATATATTGAGAATACAGCGTCGATAGTCGGACCCAGGGCGGATTTAGAAGTCTAGAGGCCCCGGGGCAACAAAGGTGTAGGGCTCCCCTGGCCACAAATTAGTTCCTGTCTAAATGTGTAGAAAATATGTAGTATGTACCTACTTTTTAGGATCATTTCAATTCTGATATTACACTGATTGAATTATTTAAGTGAACCAGTATAGATGAATAACCATTATTACAATATTTAAGAACAATTAAGTACATTAATCATGATTCTACAAAGTACTGTATGTAAAGGTACGAAAAAATAAAGAAAAAAAAAGTTGTTGAGTTTACTCTTCAGAATTTGAAAGATTTTAAATCTCTTTTGTGGGGGCCCCTCTATTGTGGAGGCCCCTCTATTGTGGGGGCCCCGGGCAGTTGCCCTGGATGCCCTCCCTTAAATTCGGCTTTGTTTGGATCTAGTTAAAATTTAGTTCTATTATATGAACTTATTGATTCTATTAGCCTCTAGCTGGCACAGAGCATAGTTTCACAGCTAAATGATTTCATTTAGCTGTGAAACTATAAACTGTGCCATGCATAAAGCAAGATTGCAGAAATTATATTGACCTAAATTATATTATGACGACGATAATCTAATTAAAATGGAATGTGTCAGTGTAGGGATAGGGCTGAAGTGTGCCGAACAGCATCAATACATGCACCAACATAACGCACACAAGCATGCGATACGTAGGTTATGCAGACTAATTTACTTTACTCACACAAATAAAATTATTCAGCGAACTTACTTGTGTTTACGAAGCTAAATTTACTAAGAGTCTTTTAAAAGATAAATTGTCTGGAGTTTTTTCTACCACGTACTTTAATGTATTTTGTTTGTCTTTGATCTATTACTTTGTATACAATAATATAATAACGCCTATATAACTCTATATAAGCGTTATTATTGTATACAAAGTTAGCCTCTAAAAATTAAACTAAAATATGTATAAAACCCGTGATCATAATACATATTTTATTTTTTATAACTTTACAGATTATTGTATTCTATAGACATGAAGAATAAAAATATCCATTTAGTCCGTAAGTTAGATTTCCAAAACTATTGGACGCGTATTTTTTTTTTTGTTCCTCAAACCAAAAAAATACGAATTTTCAGCGCCTTGAAATTTTGCGGGACGTCACTTCTAGGTACAATTTAACCTAGAAGTCACGTCACAAGCCTCTCTCCTGAACCTTATAGTTTGTTTTTGCTCTGTATATTTGTAAATTTTTATTGTTTGGATAAATAAAAAAATACGTGTCCAAGTAATCTAACTGAAGGACTAATTATAATAGTTTTTTTTAATAATTTTTTAAATCTAATAAAATTGAAAAAAACTCATCGATTACTTCTACGAACTATAGTTACTCAAAAAGTTGAGCACACTAGAAAATAATGAACTACAAACTACTTCTCATTCCAACTTATACATAAAATACTTGATGCTAGTTACAATACTGCTAGTTATTAAAACATACAAGAGAACAAAGAACAACTTTCGTAGAATAGTAGTTGCCTGACGTGTAAAAGCCGTTGGACAAATTACATTTCGGGAGCAATCTTTCGGACTTGTTCAATATTTTAGTTGGTGTCGACATTTGCCGTGTAGCTGTGGGATAGAAATAGCCAGACGCAAATTTTGCGATGAATGTGTATATTGCTATGTACCGGTGCAGTGTATTGAATAGAATGAGAATGTAATATTATTTTATATATATTTAACGATTAAAATATTTAACTTTGTTTTATAGTTCAATGCTGGAATAAAAATACTGGGCTTAGGTAAGCACTATGTAACTAAACGTTGAAACACATTTTTCTTCCGACTATAAAGAACATATTTTCACCACAAGATAAAGCACTTCGAGCCCGCCGCATTTAAATAGAAAAGAAAACAGAAAATTCGAATTGTATCCAAACTTAGTGTAATTGATGTAAGAACTGAGTTTGAATCTAATGAGGCACGAGCTCATACGCGTCTCCGGGCTTACAATACATGTTTTTAGTAAAACGAATATTGTGAATATGTCAACTATCTAAACTATCCTCAACACTCGATGTTCAGTAAGACTCCTCAGACAGTGGTATTGGTGACGAAGGCCAAGGTCTTACAAATGTTTTGCTCCTAGCAACGTGTGGATCGTCTAATATCCTCCAATATTTAAATATACATCCAAATTTATTTTCTTTATCTGTATTCCAAGAAAAACGTTGTGGTAAAGCCTTTATCATCATGATGTAATTATTTTATGTATTTATGCCAATATGAAAACATGTAATTTTTAAATGGTGTAATTAACATACTAGAAATTACATAATTATGATAAACGTCGGCCGACTCGACATCATGGCCTATCGTGCTGCAGAAGCGCTGGCAGGATACCACGCCACGCAACTATCAACGACATAATACGTCGGGCTCTTGCCGCCCGCGCCGCCCCGGCGCGGCTTGCCAGCCAGGTTAGAACCAAATGGTTTGGCGCGTGACGAGGGACGGGGGACAAGAGACCTGACGGGATGACTTTGTTGCCTTGGAAGATGGTGTGGGATGCAACATGCGTTGACACCCTTGCTCCGTCTCATCTACGAAGGACTGCGACCTGCGCTGGCGCAGCTACTGCTTTAGCGCAAGCTTCCAAGCGGCTCAAATACGTAAACCTTGAAAGGGATTAAGTGTTCGAGTCGTTTGGAGTTGAAACTTTTGGGCCATGGGGTCCGAGGGCACGAGGGGTCTTCCGAGAATTGTCAAAACGCCTGGTTGACGTCACTCGGGACCAAAGGGCGCGCTTGTTTTTTTGCGCAAAAAAAAAGAATCGCTATACAGATGGCGCAATGCTGCCAGCCTTCTGGAAACTATGTCTAGGGGCGCTATGCAACGTTGCGAAGGAATTTTTTAACACTTAAGGGTGATAAATAATTCACTCTTTGTTTTAGTTATGTATATAATCAAGTTCTTTTATTATGATGTATTGTTATTATGATATTACTTCATATTTCTAATTTCATAGTTCTCGCAATCTAAACTAAATTAAGTACTTACAGATTTCCAAAACTATTTAAATTCTTGCAATATATATTTTATACCATGCATTTTCACAAAAATTCATAAGTGTTAAACTTTTAGTCACGTTAAAATCGTTAATATGTTTCTCAAATAAAAGTTTTTCAAGAAAGTAATTATAATTACATTAACTTTTCTGTCAAATTTTAATTTTACCTTGTTAAATTGTAAAATACGAAAATTTGAATTTAGCTAACACACGATGCTTAAAAAGATCATACATCTGTTTATCTTTAGACTGAAGATTTAGTCGTTTAGTTAGTAACTTAATTTTAGGCTACACTCTAAAATCCTACAAATATTATAAATGCTAAGTTTTGTGAAGTGTGTTTATTAGTTTTACCTTAAAAATAGTAAAAATGATGAGAAACGTTAGTTGATCAACTTACAAGTTATTGTATAAACTTTTTAAAGTTAGTTAATAAACCAATGATGTTCAACAAGACTTATTGAAGTTGAAGTTTTTTTAGGATTGCACCCGTGCGAAGCCGGGGCGGGTCGCTAGTATATTTTATAGCTTAAATTAAACATATGAGCTACATCATAATGTACCACTACGATATAGGTAACACCTCAACGTGAAGAAACTTTATTTCGCAGATAATATTTTTCCGTTCCGACAACCTCCGTAGCGTAGCGGTATTTGGCTCGTTATAATTACTACCATACTTAAAACTTAAGTATTTTAGTGTGCGACAATTAAAGATCATAGGAGAGATATAATTGTATTTTCCACACCTACTATCAGATATACCTAACAAACCCCAGACAGCACTGCACTAGTAAAACTAAATTGGCCGCTGTAGTGTTTTAAGAAATATCTTGGCAGAGCTTGCGATATATTTCGACTGCCTCTTTGATTTCAGTGGTGCACGATTGTTTATAGTGATTATTATTACTACTTATCTGGCCGCGTGATTTTACTTTTTGATAATATACCTTTTTAAGGGATAAACAAGTTTAAAATTCCGTGTAGTATGTTTTAGATTGCATACCTAAAGATAGATATAGTAATAAATTGTATGTATCCCGATTACGTCTACTGCTGAACATGGACCTAGTCTTAACAAACCCTGAGGAAAATGCTGCTGCCCTCATGGTGCCATCCATCAGCTGTACATACGACCATGGGATGACATGGTATTTATGTAGTCTATTCTAAGCCGGACACCACACTAAAAAAGGAAAATATTAATTCTGATTAATGATTCAGTACAATATTAGTTCACAGCAGGACAATATTGTTAAAACCTGTAATATTGTTTTATAGCAACAGAGACTATTATAGTCTCTGATAGCAAGTAGAGCATTCGTTAACTACTGATTCATGTGAATTGTATTAAGTTGCACCCTTAGATTAAACCAAAATAGCGGATGCACCTAGGGTCTCGTACCCGGCCCCCGCCAACGCGGATCGAAGGAGTGTCCGGGGGGTTTTAGTGGTTCTCTCCTCGTGGTATATATTAGCGTACCATGCTATGGAGAGGGCGAGCAGCCCCACATATCCCGCCGCCAGCGCGCGAATACGCTACAGCGCGGCGGTGGGAATGCGTCAACGGATTTCAAACCGGACTAAAAAATAAAATTATATAGTATTGTGCTATATTTCAGTCCATTGTACTACATGTTATAGAAAAATACTATATTACGAATAATACTATATTTTCATCCGTCATTCAGTTTTCACGCGACAACAGTAAACGTCAACTTCTTGGCAGTATTGGGATTAATTTCCTTAACCAAAAACGTAAAGAGAGAATATGTATAGGCGTCGTTCACACGCCTACAAATATGATTTCAGACTTTGTTAACCAGACTATAAAAATAAATGTGTACTATTTTTTTCTAGAATTTCCTAAAATTTCTATTTTATTGCTAAGTTTTGAAAAAATACTATTTAAGCATCAAAAAAAGGTGGCATCCCTAGTTGCAACTGACTAATTACAACAAATATATACATTTACTGTAATGACTTAAACAGGAAAAGGTATTTTTATATACACTAGTCACAAAAAATAAGGGATATAAAAAAAACCAGACGACGTGGAAAATGATCGTAAAGCAAAAATAAAGCAAATTGTGTCGTTGTCAGAATTGACCATGAAAAATTTTTATCATGCTCGGGTCTGAAAAATCGTAAGGAGACTACTAACTAGGAGACTACTAACTAACTTTTCTAAAGGCAACTCCCGCGCTAGCAAAGTACATCCCTGTTTCGCGAGGGACTTTACAAACACATAATTCACAGACACAAAGCACCCCCAGACTCAGAACAATTATTGGTGGGTCACACAATTGTTCCGGGTTGGAATCGAACCAAGAACACCACTACCGTAACCACTGAGCCACCAGTGCAGTCACACATAGGAAACAAATATCCTAATCGTTGCTGTCTTTACAAATGCTATGCAACTTATAGCCTGAACCCCTTTAGGTTGTCCAAGCTTGAACCCCTTTTGGTTGTCCAAGATTGAATCCCTTTTGGTTGTCCAAACTTGAACCCCTTTTGGTGGTCCAAGCTTGAAGCCCTTTTGGTTGTCCAAGCTTGAACCCCTTTTGGTCGTCCAAGCTTGAAACCCTTTTGGTTGTCCAAGCTTGAATCCCTTTTAGTTGTCCAAGCTTGAACCCCTTTTGGCTGTCCAAGTGTTTAGTTACACGTTCTGAATATTTATAAACTGGACATCAATAGAAAATGGCAGTCTACCAATTTATCTGAACTTATATACCTACGTGATTTATTTAGCGGGTTTGTAACGGTACATTAAGCTTATAAAAGCTACTACGGACAGACCACAGTTTCACATGTGAGTGTTTATCGTCTACCTTTCCGGTTCCATAAAAAGTAGCATACCTACTCAAGGGCGGACACGTCATGCCCTCCCGCACCTCCCGCGCTTCACCCGTTGTGTCCTGCACGCGAAACTAACGGAATAAGTTTTCACCCACAGAAATAGGTGATAACCCTGGTTGAAATGGGTGGTAACTAGGTTTTAACCCATGCGCGGGTTTTTACCCGGGTTACCCATCTCTACTTAAGACTACATTCTATGTCTGCACCAAATTACATCGAGAATCCATACGTCATTTATAATCCTACTAATATTATAAATGCGAAAGTTTGTATGTATGTTTGTTACTCTTTCACACAAAAACTTCTAAATGGTTTTGGCTGAAACATTGCACGGGGATAGTTAATAAGCTCGATTAACACATAGGCATACGCTCCGTCCCACTGGAGCAGAGTAACGCGGGTAAAACCGCGGGACGCAGCTAGTATTAGATAATTGCAAAGTAGGATTAAGTGTTGCCGTCGACGTTATAGGTATATGACGTAATAAGCGATTTACATAAATTGAGGCAGTAAAATTAAGCCATTTTTAGGGTTCCGCAGCCAAATGGCAAAAAACGGAACCCTTATAGATTCGTCATGTCTGTCTGTCTGTCTGTCCGTCCGTATGTCACAGCCACTTTTTTCCGAAACTATAAGAACTATAATGTTGAAACTTGGTAAGTAGATGTATTTTGTGAACCGCATTAAGATTTTCACACGAAAAAAGAAAAAAAATCAATAAATTTTTGGGGTTCCCCATACATAGAACTGAAACTCAATTTTTTTTTATTTCATAGAACCCATACCTGTGTATGAATAGGTCTTCAAAAATGATGTTGAGGTTTCTAATGTATTTTTTTTCTAAACTGAATAGTTTGCGCGAGAGACACTTCCAAAGTGGTAAAATGTGTCCCCCCCCCCTGTAACTTCTAAAATAAGAGAATGATAAATCTAAAAAAGAAATATGATGTACATTACCATGCAAACTTCCACCGAAAATTGGTTTGAACGAGATCTTGTAAGTAGTTTTTTTTTTAATACGTCATAAATCGTAAACTGCAATTTACCTTTCATTCAATCAACTCGAACTCGAACATACGCTTTTTTTTCTTGATATCAAAAATAGGTACGCACTTGTAACTGATACGGAACCCTTCGTGCGCGAGTCCGACTCGCACTTGGCCGGTTTTTTTTATGTAGGAGCTAATAGATCGTCTTAATCCTCATAATGTAAAATGGGGATAGAATTTATATGCGGGCGCACCTTTACTGATAATGTAAAAAGGAAAGTCCCCACATCCTGACGCTTTAATATACTTGAATACATTGTTATGCCTAAATACCGTATATAGGAGTGCTACGCAGTTTCATCTAATGAGCTCGAGTTTCCGGATTCAGGATAAGAATATTTCATCATCATCATCGTCATTTCAGCCGCAGGACAACCACTTCTGGACATAGGTCTCCCTCGTAGATCTCCAGTTGTTGCGGTAAGAAGCGGCCTGCATCCACCGTGATCCCGCGGCCTTAACCAGATCATCCGTCCATCTAGTAGGTGGACGTCCTAAGCTACGCTTGCCGACCCGCGGTCTCCATTCAATAACTTATCGGCCCCAAAGTCCATCTGTTCTCCATGCTATATGGCCTGCCCATTGCCACTTCAACGAACTAATCCGTTGGGCTATGTCGGTAACCCGCGTTCTTCTACGTATCTGCTCATTTCTGATTCGATCTCGTAGAGAAACCCCGAAGAATATGTGTGTCATATATAAGTTAATATACTTAAGTCTTAAATACAACGTTTTTTTTAATATTATTGGAAAATCTATACATATAGCACTGTGTTACTTTTAATGAGGTTTGTCTGTTAAGCTTAATATCCCGTTTCCCGTTTCGATTTTGGTAAAGGAAAAGTAATATTGAGTATAAATTTACGGTTCTATCTTAAAATGGTATGAAATACGGCTATCAGAACGTTTGCAGAATAGGCATAGCATAGGTATATATACTTATTTTACGCGCTAAAGAAATTGTAAGCTATTTCTGATTATTATTAAAGATTAGCTGCGCCCTGCGTTTTTCTGCGTGTTAGACTACTGTACTCCAGTGGGTCGAAGCGTGATGTTGTTTAGACTAAAAAAATATCACGCTCGGATTCACCTGCGTAATTCCGTCCCCGTGGGAACTTTATAATTAAGTTCCTAAAACGTCGATTAATGAGCTTTCAAATACAAAATTTTTTTTCAAATCGGACTCAGTTCCGGAGATTAGCTCGTTCAAGCAAAGAAACAAGCTAAAACTTCAGCTTTATATTAGTATATAGATATGGTTAATCCAGCTTATTAATGATGGCGGTAAACTAATTAAATTTCAATTGAAATCATGATCAGACTGTGGATTTACTTCTAATTAATTTGCAACAACCTACATATACTAGTTAATCATTAGTACTTTATATATTTCATTTGATGAATGATGAACTAATACATAATAAGTAACTTACGAGTACACACAGGAGGTAAAGCAAAAGTGTAGGCACAGGGACATTAGCATAGGCGTAAGCATGGGGTGTCACTGGTGTCAGCATGGGCACGGGGACGCAAGGATGGGCGGTAGGCATGAGGCGTGGGCATGCTATTCCTACACTCTGACGCGATTGAAACCGCGTGGGACAGCTAGTACTGTCAACAAAAGAGATAGGTTTACACACTGTGAAACGCATTTTAAATTGAAATGTATGAGAGTTCACTGTTATGTCTATTTGTAAACAGCTATACTCTTTCCATTTCTTTATTTTCTCGATGACAGTTCTAATTTGATAGTTTTAGTGTTGTGACCAAATAAGTAATGATATCGATCGCATATGTTTAGTATATTTTGAACAAAGACAAATACAACAAAAACATTCAAATATATTTTTTCCTACCTATACATACTTATTTTAAAACAGCTTCAAAAAAATTAAAACGGTTGGCATAATCAATCAAGAATTAATACGTGTAACATGTTGTAATCAAATATCATATTAGGACACAAATTTGTACAAAGTATCCGGCAGTAGTTTAGTTTCTTACACTTTGTAAAAAAATATCGGGTTTGTTATCGTGTTACGTTTATCAATAGATATAACCTTGTATGTGTGTATGCGTCATATTTTTATAAAATAATGCAACCAAAATGTAAAAAAGACGCCCATTCAAGTTTACCACAGGAGCTGTCATCGAGATAATAAAGTAATGGAAATAGTATAGCAGCGAACTCTTCACCCATAAAGAAATACCGACTGTCGCACGACGTCGTGCAGACAAAAATATTTACATTCTAAATACAGAATGTGAAACCTATCTCTTTAGTCGACTGTACAATATACTTATCTAAGTAAAACTACATAGTAACATAGTTTGTGGGAACCAGGTATTATTATAGTGGTTACTCAAGTTAGGTATAGTTTACGTAAATGGTTTGGGCCGGCGGTGTACCGCAGACAAACTAATCCGAACTCTCCAAACTCAATTTAATGTTTATAAAGGAATCATATTATAAAAGGTATATTAAAACACGTTATGATAAACGTTATATATAGTATCTGTATTAATAAATTGAAGAGGAAATTTAAGATGAGTACTCGCTAGCAAGCTTTAATGTAATAAACAGTTAAGGACCTTTCTCCTTAACTGTTTATTAAATTTAATTGCACTAAACCTATTTACTGTGCGTGAGTCCGTGGACTTCAGGGGGCCATCTAACCTAAGCTTTGAAAAGAGCTAGTCAGCCAACTCGCCAGCTCTTGAAGCTATGCACCGGGGCCCTTGCCCACCTATCTACGCCACTGGCGTGAGAAAGGTCGCCAGAGCTCGCAAGGAGAAGAGGAAAGGGCCGGCAAGATGCAGGTGGTGCATCTACTGTAGTGGCACTAGCTGATCTTTATTTCGACTACGGATACTTAACACCAACCAAAATAAAATAATCTTTTCATGTAATCATTGTAATCAATAAGAGAAGCCGACCGAGACCGAGATAGGTCGCAGGACCTAAGTCGCAGCCAATTGCTCGTTATAATACCTTAAGGCGTTCACTATAACGTTCGCACTACGAGAAATTTTAGGAAAGTGGCATTTCTTATCTGATATATTAAAAGATTATTTATTTTGCGAAAGTAAGTGGCAATAACAGACAATACGATTTCTTGTTCCGTGGGACGGAACTCACAAATTTCGATACCCTAAGCGAGACTATTGCTAATGTTGATAAGTTCGAATTATGATAATCCATCCCGAAAAACAACACCTACTTTACAAAAAAAATAATATTTTTATAACACGGCTTATTTCACCTACAGCCAGCCAGGATGCAGGCTAAAGTAATTCAATTAAATTCAAAACATTTATTTCAGACTTTTCAGTCCATAGTGTTAGTGGTACATCAAGATGACTTAAAGCTATGTTAGTAATTTACAAATACAATATGAGAAAGAAAGAGAAAAGACGCCAGTCCGCCTACAATATGTGCAGCCCAATCCAATGCCTCCAAATAAGACTATGGATGTAGTCTTCAATTACGCTCAGGTAACTGTTGGGACTGCCTCTCACCCTTCGCATCAGCGATGGAGTATATAAGAAGTGAATCATGTCTCATAAAAAAGGATTTTTGGTTTGTATTTTATAGTGATGGGTCGGATTGCTTATGCGTAACCGGCCTCCGCCAACGGCGGATCTAAGGAGTGTCCGAGGGGTTTTAGTGGTGTAGGGTCCTCTCCTCTGGAGCGGGCGAGTCCCACATATCCCACCGCCAGCGCGCGAATACGCTGCAGCGGCGGTGGGAATGCGGAAATGCATTTCCACAGGACAGGAGAAAAAATAAATAAATTAGGTATCGTATAGTCAAAGAACAAATACCTACTGGTCTCGTGTAAACATTATACGAACATTGAACGTAGTCAGCACAAAAGGTAAGTACGTAGTAACTTAGTTAGGTATTTGTTTATTAGGAGTAGCGCCTCATAAAAAGAATATAAACATTTCGCCTCACTTGAAAATACGATATATTGGTTTTTTATACGACCGACAAACTTTACGAGTGTCTGTAAAGTCTTGTGTTTTTGTATAATATATGGAACTAGCTTCCAGTCCGGTTTTACGCGTAGCTCCCGTACCCGAGGGAACTTGATAATTAAATATAGCTTGTGTTAAGTACTCAAGGATAATCTAGCATTCTAATAGTGAAAGAATCCAGCAGTTTTGAGTTTATTGGAAACAAACAGAATATAATATAAGTATAGATACAGATGTAGCAACAGATGGAATAACAGTAACGTGTTATTTTATGATTAAATTAAATAGTCTGTTTTTAACTTGCCTCTGATGAGGTAGGTACCTAAGTGTTTCTTTCTGTATATTCTTTTGAAGTTTTCGTTATAAGCTATGAAACAATATTTTTACATTTAATCTACACTCAAAAATAACTACATTAAGTGCATAGTAGTAAAGAATTAACCACAATGTCTACTCTACTTTAAAAGAAACATTAATTTTCCTAATGGCATATTGATGCTACAAAACGAGCATCTCTAAAATCCACGGTCTGATCGTGATTTGGTTAGTTAACCAAATGCAAATGCAAGTGTATGCAAATGATTGTGGTAGGTACTTTAGCATTGATAGCTAACAGAAATCTTACAAATATTATAAAACCAAAAGTTTGTATAGATATTTGTTAGCCTTGTATGCACACCCAGTAGATCGATTTTGCCGATATTTTGCACAGGCATCGATTATATGGATTATTGTACGGCTATAAAACATGACTACTATGTTACTACTTACTGACTATAAAACATGACTTGAACATTGTAAGTCAATATAGTAGCAGTCCAACGCGGGTAAACCCGCGGGGTGCAACTCGCCATTAATTATTCAAAAATTGCTTACAATTTTCTAAGCGCGATGAGAATAAGCCATCGTAGAAACATAGGTAATATAGGTAATAATAGGCTAAATTTAGGAACAACATAACATTTTCTCAAAAGATAAAATAAAAATATTGTTAAGAAATGGCTTTTCTTCTAGTTTTCTTCATATTTGCAATTTTTACAATTTACTTACTAGCAATCTATGTGTACATTACTTAATATCAATAGGAATACTAACTTACATAAAAGAAATCAAACGCAAATCGTAATAGATCGCTCTTTATGTAGGTAATTTGGGTTAATTAGTGTAAAACATAAGTGACTTAAATCCTGAAATACATTTAAAGAACTATTAGATTAATCTTCTAAGCTGTTTCTGTGAGGACAAATAAATGTAATAATAATAGATATCTCGTGCCCTACTATTATTTTTCATCCCACCATCTCGGAAAGAGTATTTTTAATCTTCAATATCTGAGTGGAAAAGCCGTTTTTATTCTCTAGAGGATAAAGTAAATTGAATTTAGAACATCGTGTGCACTAAGTTTGTGAATAAAAAAAAACATTAAACCTATTTACTGCTACCTCTATCATAATATGGTGCCGAATATATCATACAACTTTTTTTTAATTTGTTAAAAACTCAGACTCGGAACCTTCTTGGTGTTCTTTTTTCAATTTGCTTTGTACGCGGTTCTTTACGCGGCATTTTTTCACGTCATTGTTAAACCTTATATTAAAAACAAGAAACTTGAAAACAAGTGAAAAAACTAAAATGAGTGATTCTAGCGACGAGGAAGTTTGTTTGACGCCAACAGAATTGACTGAAACTGTTTATAATGCGCATTTCCTTGCTGAGGTGGAATGAAAAGTTACGTGTTGCACTCGAGTGCAAAGATTGTTCACCTCGTGCTCTTTTGATTCCCTCGCTAACGCTCAGGATTCTAATTTTGAATCACTCGCTGCGCTCGTGATTCAATTTTAGAATCCTTCGCTTGCTCGGTCATCAAAATTGAACACGCGGTTAAAAAGCAACTTTGCACTCTTGTATAACAAATAACTATATCACTATGGATATTAATTGATTAGTTAAGATTAAAGTGTATAAATCAACTAGAACACAAACGGACTATTTGATCTGCAGATTAATTGTCTCTGCCATAAAACGTAACAACTATTGATTGATCGGATCTGGTGCACAATGTAACTACCTGCTGCATGAATAGGATGAACAATGGGAGGATTAAATATGCAACAATAGCAGAGCTCTTATTATGCAGTATGCTCCAAACTTAATCTAATATTTTGTACATTATTCCATTTCGAGCACGTATGCTACGCTGATAAGGTTAAGAGACTAGGTATCACATAGCACCCATAAAATGTACTTCTTTCTTAATAAATATCTGTCTCGCGAGTGACTTTACGAGCACTGATACTAGATATTCTGTAAAAATACCAATTTTAATTCAGTACAAACTGAAAAAGTAGTAACTGTGTTTTGTAATAGACAACAGGCGACACTAATTGCTTGAAGAACAAATTGTTTGCAAGTTAGCTGACTATATAAAACAGTTCTAGTTAATTTTCTCTTTGTCTTTGCGAGCGTTGCTTATTTGTAGTTTGTAATGGTCTTGTTTGTCATACTAACTTTTAAAACGGATCATTTAATTAATTTAATAGAAACATTAAATACACCTGCTGAAGGTCCTCAAACGTTGTAAAGGGAAGTGCGAAATACTTACTCATAATTTCGGATGCAGACGCAAACGTTAAAAGTAAAGTTATAAAAATTAAAATTTATATTAATAGCTACGTTGAAATTATTGTTACAACAATAATATAATAAAATTGTGTTAAAACAACTGTACATGTACGATTGGTGATGAATGAATGAATCCTCTTTGCCGGGGAAGGTGATGTGCCCGGCGGCCGACTGCAATTTTTTATTGCTCAGAACTTGTATATGATCGAATATAATACATAATAATGTATTATATTCGATCACGTACGAGTTTGCGCGAGCGCTTAGCGGTGTACGCACGTACCTACATGTAAGCAAAAACGTCAAGTGTGCGGTGCGTCGCGAATACTCGTGATAATGGCTTTAAATACTGTTAAATGTAGCAATTGCAACATTGTTATATCGGAGTTGCTTGCCTTTGTGCAAAATAAGGCGGATGTGATGGACGAGGACAGTATAATACGTTTGTGTAATACGGCGCTCGAAAGTGATGAAATTGTAACGGCGAAAAAGCTACTTTTTGAATCCGTGAAAACTAGTAGTCGCAACATAAGCCGGAAAAGAGATGGTAAAGAAAAGCGGGACATGGAGGATATCCTATGTATTATTAAGGAGACTGACCCTGAGTGCTTGCCAGTCTTCGTTGCAAGAGATCTTCAGCGTCTACCCCGGGTTACTTTCGACCATCTAGATGCTACGAGGCTGCTAAAGGATATTATTATATTGCAGCGTGACATAACTACCATAAAAGAAAATTATGTGACCAAGGATATGTTGAAAGCCTCATCTCCTGAGGTGGAACAGTTTGTAAATAACCGGCGCAGAGGGGCAGGTCTTATGGACAGTTTTGATTGTGATTGTGAAAGTGGGCCTGTTGGATTACCGCATATTTCGCCAGATAAGGTTATTGAAATAACGGATTCAATAAATAGAAACACGCAGGTACCTTCATACACAAATTCATTGATTACCCACAGACCTACACCAAATCAAGCTAATGTCTCGCTCGTGCAATCCTTATCGGAGGCGCGGGCACCCGGCGAAACTGGTTTGGCGGTGACAAGTAAGCAGCGCGTGGAGGCCGGTACTGCGGTCTCGAAAAACTCGTACGCTGAGGCCGCGGCTAATACAAATGAACCAAAAGGAAACTTAGTAGAAACAATGAAGGATAATAAGAATGAATGGACGTTGGTGCGAAGAAAGCGGAACAATAAATTCATTGGTAAAAAAGGGACGGCTGATGTTACGACAGATTGCATGTTCAAAGCCGCAGATATAAACATACCGTTTTACATATATAATGTAAGCAAGGACTGTCCCTCAACTGACATAACTGAGTACATTAAATGTAAAACGGGGATTGACGTGAGCTTAGAAAGAATAAATATGAAATTAAGTAAGGATTATGACGCGTATAAATATATGATTCCGAAGGATAAATTATGTATTTTTATGGATGAAAATCTGTGGCCGAGTGGAATATCCTTTCGCAGATATGTTATGTTTAACAAAAAGTGGAATACAGGTGATAATTACCAATCGAGGGCTAACAATACTGTACAAAAATAATGGATGTGAAAAATATGGACAAGGATACCTTAACTAAACTAATTAGTTTCAACTGTAAGTCTTTCAAAAGATCTTTTGACTGTGTTAAGACGTTAAGCTGTGATGTTGACGTGATAGGCCTTCAAGAGACCTGGTTACAACCTAGTAAAATACCGTATTTAGGGGAAGTAAGCAAAGACTTTAGTTTCTTTGGCAAGTCGGCGATGGACACAGGCGTAATGTTACAAGGTCGTCCGTACGGAGGCGTGGCCTTACTGTGGCGGAATACGACATTTGATTCTGTTACTGTTATTCCATGTAGTAGTGATCGTATTGTAGCTATTAAAGTTCATATATCGAACCGGTCTAGCTTGATTATCAATGTATACATGCCAACTGATTCACCTGACAACCTGTTAGAATTTGTTAATTGCTTAAGTGAGATAGCGGCTATAGTAGAAAGTAGTGATACTGAAAATGTGTATATAATAGGAGATTTTAATGCACACCCAGGGGAACTATTTGGAAAAGAAATGTTGAACTTTTGTTCTGAACAAAACTGGTTTTGTGTTGATTTAATTAAGTTGATGACTGATTCTTATACGTTTGTAAGTGATGTGCATGGTAGCCGACGTTGGCTAGACCATTTTTTGGTAACCGAGGCTGCGTGGAAATCTGTAACGTCTGTTAAGGTACATGTATGATATTTACTGGTCAGATCACTTCCCGTTAGAGATACAATGTAATATGATGAGGGCCAGGCCAAAGTCAACTACATCTCAAAGTTTACAAATAAATAAAGTTTCTTGGGGTGAACGTAGTCCGGGTCAGATCGAATTGTATACCAAAGAATGTAATTCTAAATTAAACCAAATTGATTTTCCTAGTAAATTAAGTCAATGTTGTGATAATATGTGTAATGACCTAGAACATAGATTAGTAATAGATAACTTATATAACGAAATTATTTTATCATTACGGGGGGCTGCTGAGTCCACCTATGACAGTCATTGTAGAGGAAATGGTGGCAAGGGTCGACCTATCTTGGGGTGGAATAGGTATGTGAAAGACGCTCACCAGAACGCCAGGCAAAAGTTTACAAACTGGGTTTGGCATAAAAAACCATACACAGGATATATTTACAATGAAATGGTTGAGTCCCGTAAAATTTTCAAAAAAAAGCTTAAGTTTTGTCAAAACAAACAAGACCAGATTAAAATGGACATATTGGCCTCAAAACATGACAAAAAAGACTTTCGCGGATTTTGGAAACATACAAAAAAATTAAACCCTAAGCCTGGTGTTCCAGTGAGCGTCGGAGGTGCAAACACGCCCGGGGAGATTGCAAACATATTTATCACGCATTTTAAATTACAACCACCACCTTTAGAATCGGATGTAGGGGGTGCCATTGCTGGGGCTGTTGTGTCAGAGGTGCCTGCTCGTATTACAGCTAAACAAATAGGTTTAATAATTAAAAATATGAAGCGAGGCAAATCACCGGGGCATGACAGCCTTAGTATCGAACATTTTGTGCATGCCGGCCAGCATCTCCCTCGACTGCTTGCGTTACTGTTTACGTTCTGCATTCGTCACTCCTACCTACCTGATGAGTTAATGCGGACGACGGTCATACCAATACTGAAAAATAAAACGGGTGATGTCAGCGACAAGAATAATTACAGACCGATCTCGTTAGCGACTACTGCGGCTAAAGTACTTGACGGTGTGTTTGTGGGACAACTTAGTAAACATTTAAAAATACATGATGCCCAGTTCGGCTTTAGGCCACAGCTATCAACAGAATGTGCTATTTTGTCCCTCAAGCATACTGTTGGGTATTATACAAAGAGAAATACCCCGGTATATGCGGCGTTCCTGGACCTCTCCAGGGCGTTTGACCTGGTTAGGTATGACTTGTTGTGGTGTAAAATGCGCGAAGCGGGAGTGCCTGATGCCATAACAAGTATGTTTCAGTATTGGTACGGTCATCAAACCAATCAAGTTAGATGGGCCAATGAGTTGTCTGAGGAGTACAGGTTGGAATGCGGGGTGAGACAGGGGGGGTTGACCTCACCAGCGCTTTTCAACCTGTACATAAATCAGCTGATTGTGGAGCTCAGCAGTACGTATGTCGGCTGTTCTATAGACGGTCTCTGTGTCAATAGTATTAGCTACGCGGACGACATGGTGTTGCTGAGTCCCTCAGTCAATGCACTCAGAAGGTTGTTGGCAGTATGTGAAGCCTATGCAGAAGCACATGGACTTGTGTACAATGTGCAAAAAAGTAAGTTACTGGTGTTCAGAGTAAAGCACAAAAAACCAGCTTACGTTCCACCGGTCATGATCAAAGGTGTATCCCTTGAGAGGGTGCTAGATTTTAAATACCTGGGGCACATCGTTACTGAGACTTTGAAAGATGACTCAGATATGGAAAGAGAACGGAGGGCGTTGGCTGTCCGATGCAATATGTTGGCCCGCAGGTTTGCACGTTGTACACCAAAAGTGAAAATAACACTATTCAAGGCATTTTGCCAATCGCTGTACACGTGCACCCTGTGGGTTCGGTATACGCAAAGGGCATACAACGCCCTCAAAGTTCAGTATAATAATGCTTTCAGGATGTTGTTGGGGCTCCCGCGTTACTGCAGCGCATCAGGAATGTTTGCCGACGCACATATTGATGGTTTTAATGCCATCGTAAGAAAACGAGCAGCATCCATGATGCGCAGAGTGCGTGGGAGCGTCAACAGCATTCTGAGGGTCATTAGTGATAAGCCGTGTTGCGCCACCTTGGCACACTGGGTGCATGTACATGTGAATGTACCCGGTGTGTCAAGTGAGCGCAAAAGATATTTAAATTAAATCCCTTGTATCTTTTTACTAACATAGTTTATTAAGGTTTGTTATTACTAACAATTATGGACCACGGTCTGAAATAAAGTATTTTTATTTATTTTATAATATAAACAATTAAAAAAAGCTAATTTATTTTAAAACTAAATTATAAAATTACTAACTATTATAATTATTATTAATCTTAATATACCTAATACTTGGCAAAATTCTCAGAATGCTGGCAGCATTGCCGCGTTGCCGGATTGCTCATGCGTACCCCGTACCCGGCCCCCGTCAACGGCGGATCGAACGAGTTTCCGGGGGGTTATGATACAAGGGGTATGAGTTTAGCATACCACGCTATGGAGAGGGCGAGTCCCATATATCCCATCGCCAGCGCGCGAATACGCTGCAGCGGCGGTGGGAATGCGTAAACGCATTTAGAAAGGCCAAAAAAAAAAGCTTTGCCCCGTTGAATGGCAATGCTGACCTGCTGTGTAAGGTAAGTACCAACACCCAGAAAACATTAAGGAGTACCGTTTCGAGGTTTTTTTAGATGGCTGTTATAATTTAGGTCCCGTACTCAATTATCTTGCCAACTTGTATTGGATGACATTATACAGGTTAATTTTGTTGCTAGGTGCAAGAAAGGGCTGCTTGTCATTGCCATCCGAGAAAAAAACAATAATGACACAGAGCAATTCGCATTTGTGTTTCCACAATTTTCCTATAATACACGTTGTGGAAATAGAATGCCGTTTCATTATAACAGAAAGCAATGTAAGTCGAGCAATTTCGTAGCTTCCGTCTATTAATGAAGCTTACGAATGAGATAACATGTATGAAATGTTAATCAGCTTTATAGAACACGTAATTCTAACTAATTTATAACGAAAGTATAACTATAATAGCCGAGTAACCAGTAGATACATTTAACTAATTTTACCTTGAGATAAATCAAATTAAGTTTTAGTTATGTTTGTTCCATAAGTGTCTATCGATTTTAAGAAAATATTTTGAGACTGATAAATTGAGGTGTTATTCAACCAACCATTTGTTTTCGTTTCTTAGAACTTAGTTGTTATAGACGAGAAATGTATTTTTAGCAAGAATAGTTCAAGAAACGTAATATAACAGGAATGAAATATTATTGTTGTCTACATACGAGAATAGAGACGACGACACCTTATTCACCAGCTTTTATAGGCATCCTATTGTAAACCCTGGTGCGATAAAGAGCGTTATGCGTTACCAGAATATCGAATAGAATATTTTTCAAATAAAAATCGCTGTTCCGTCATAAAATTTCACAAAGAATTTTCAAATACATTTTAATAAAATATAAATGCCTAGGAATTACATTTAATAAAAAAGGCCGAATGTCAGTACATAGAAAAAAAAAGTTAAAAACCTAGTCAGGGGTAGGTATGTTAGAAGTAAATACAACGCATCCACATTTTTTTTTGTTTCTCTTGTCTGTTTGACCGGTCATTGCACTCTAAAATGTGCTATAATATTTTATATTTTTTTATTTTTATTCATATAATGTTTGAATAAAATAAATATAGCAAATAGATATTAACGTTAATATTAATGTTATTAGCTTATTTACTAACACAAGACTGACAGACTTCTAGCACACCTGAAATAAATTTAAACATAATGTAATAGTAACTGTTACCTATTTATAATTAATTTTATATGCATTGTAAATTTTCTTGACAAGTACAAGTGTATGTAAATACCTAAGTGCTGAATAAAAATTCGTTTAAATCGAAACATTTGCACCGATTGACCTAAATGAAAGTTTGAATGGTGGTACCTTATATCTCCATTCAACATTTTAAATACTTTTAATCACAGTATATTAATGAGTTCCCTTGGGATAGTAAAAAAACCGAAGGAATAACAAACACCACGCGAACAAAGTCAGTTTAAATATTATTTTTCCGTGCCTGATGACACGTAATACGCTAGGTATGTTAAATATAATACTAAATAGAAAATATTTCGTTACATGTTTTCTCAGGTTTAGCAAGGTAATACACTTATACAAGTGGCCCTTACATATCCACCCATCATTAATCTTTGCGATCCCTTACTGAAACGTAGAATCACGTAGAATGCAGAGTCTACCTCAATTTATCTTGGTCGTTATTTTTGGTGAGACTCATGCAATAGGCTTAACATACAATTTTATTATACACTTGATATTTAACGTTATCTATACAACTATTTAATAAAAACGTCATACGCAAAGTAAATAACGCGTACGCCCCGCGTGATATGAGTAGGTTACTGCAGTCTATATACTATATCAGCCCTTTTACGTTCATTGTTAAACATGGGTCTCCTCTTAACACACTAGGCAAGATAGATATTGTCATAATCACCACACTTATTGGCAGGTGGATTGATGATAGCAGTAAAATGGTGAGTATCCTTGAGCATTGAGAGTTGAGCGTACTATGACATACTTTTTTAAATGATATTTAGTTAACGTGAGTATTTTCCTAATCAAATTTAAATATTCAGGTCTGCGTCAGATTTTTTAATAAAATATCAGCCTCTCTCCGGGCGCTGGATACCAACCTAATATATCTTTGTCGTTTTTTTATGAAACGCTATTCTGCAGCTTAATGATGATAACGTAAAAATGCAGGTTGAAATTGTGTAATCTACTTTTATTTATTTTAATTTAAAATATTGATGATCTCAAAATAGAAAAGTAATCTAGAAAAACCATCTCGGCTGAGAATAACCAGGACCATCTGCCCCGCTGGGCACATTGGGCACCTCCCGCAATAGATTAAGGCCCCTAGTCCCTACTCCATTACCAAACGGTAACCGATAACTACTCTAACGACTAATCGTTGATGCTGTTAACTTAGTGTGAATTACATTATATTATTTATTCATCACATCTAATGGCACTGTAAAAAAATAAAGTTAAAAACTTTTCGTATCTACCTTCTTTGTAAAAGTGCTTTATTATGACCATAGGCCATAGAGTATGCCAATGAGTAGGCCAATATCCTAATGTGCACAGGGACTCTAATAATTGAAATACGGACCTGTAAATAACTATGAGAAAATATTTAGCCTACCATATCTACAAAAACTAGTCTGATGTCAACAGTATTAATATTCTTTTAAATATTAAGATAGTACTAATCTATCTACTTGATTGGTAAACTGTGCAACAAATACAACACTAATGTGCCTGAAACCAAAGCTCCATTGAGTGAAAGGTGAGCTCCACTGAATATGAAGCTAATTTTAATTACTTTAACGGTTCGTTTACGTGCACTGATGAATATAGGCCTCTCCTTAACAGGCTTTGGCAAGTAAAGGTCTTTGCAGCATATTGGTATAATTACGACGCTTGGCAGGCGGATTAATAATCACAATGTTATATCGTAAGACACAGGGGAACGCTGCTGCCCGTTCCCTGGTATACGATTGCTATAGCTGATATCGCCAACTTAACTTGCTTTCTAAATATAATCTTATATTTTACACAAAGATGGTGACGGGCTGATGCTGACGATTGATATAAATTACTCAAATTACTGATTTATGTTAAGTCTTTTTCATAATTTCTAATCTTCTGTAATCTAACTTACGTATGAAAGGCTATTAAACTAATGTGAAGTGTTCAATAAATTCTTAAGTTTTATGAGAATCTTCACGCAACGAAGGAATTTAATTTACCCTGTTTATTAGTTATGGCCGCAGAATAGTAATGTCCAACTTGTATAATATGTACTCAGAAATAAGTCTGTATATCGCGTCTTATCTTATTTTCTCTACTTTGTATGAATTCCTAAGGCTATATTACATGTAATGTTAAAGTTAGACCACAAGAAATATGTTATACTTCGTAACAGTAAGTACCTACTCTAGAGGATTTTTATTCAACAATGGCAGGGAATTAAACAAGCCCCGTAGGTCATGCTGAAACTTTTCTTATAAGCACGATTACGAACATTTTTACAATAGCATTTTTCTTTGTTCATATTGAATTTAAAAATAAAATGGCAGCTTAGTTATACATTTGTTCACAAAAACTCTGATGAAACAAAATATAATCCAAATCAATGAACAACATGAAAGCGTTGTATAACTTCCACGTGTATATTTACTTTTCACTACGTTGTAAACTAAATGCTGCCATAATATGAATAGTTACAACATTGAAACGTTACATGTAATTGTAATAACGTTATCTGACATTCATATGTTATTAGTAGGAAACGGAATAGGTACAGTTTATAAGTATCAAATGACGTCATTTTCATATGAAAGTAATAACGTGGGCTACTATTGTCTACGATATTGGCATTCTGTACAACATTATTCGTTAAGAAATAAAAAGCATCATTCAAGAAACACGTCGGCCTCAGCAATTCTTATAAATGAAATAGCAACTAATTCATTATTATACTGTATAAAAAGAGACGAAACGAGATTTCAATCTGTTTGAGGGTTTAAGAAAGTTATTCGTTATAAATGTAAGTGACATTTTTATTACGAACCATTTCCTTTAAAATAACTTGTATGATTGATATGCTTTACTCATTAAGTAACAAACAGTCGTATATGAAATCTTTTGAGATTAAACCGATTCTGTCTGTTCGTATTATTATATTTATAATAAAATAGTGCTATAACAGATTATTTACAGCAATAAAATACATATATACAACTAAAAGTAGTTAATTTAAATTAAAACTAACTTATAAAATACTACTATTCTAAATCTATAATATTTTACTTGGCAAGGTTCCCAGAATGCTGGCAGCATTACCTCGTTGAATGGCAATGCTTAGCTGCTGTGCAAAGTAAAAACTAGCATTCCGAGAACGTGCCGCATTAAAGAGGGCCGCTGCGAGGTATTTATAAATTAATTTGGCTCCCGATCCCCACGGCCGCAATGGCTCCAAAAGGCTCAAATGCATAACCACTATCAAGGGTACTATATCTACGCCTCTTGAGATTCTCCGCGGATTCCACCGCTATGCCAGCCCTACTCTGAGTCCCGGAAAGATGAGACGGCGCGAGGGTGTCGACGCACGTAGCGTCACACACCAAGGGCCGTCCCATCCTCCAGGGCACCAGAGTCATTCCGTCGGGCCTCTAACCGTCGCGTCGTCGCGCATAATGCCATTAGGCTCTAAAACGGCTGGCATATTTGCAGAGCTGAAGGCCCGACGGATTATATCATTAATAGTGACATGACGTGACAGACGTCCAGCACTTTTGCTACAACAGAGGCCGTGGTGACCGAGTTAGTGACGACTTATAAGATCTATCATTTATAGTATGAATAAGTAAAAGTGTCCATATACGGTCAAGAACTACGTTATCACGTTTGACGCTGTTTAATATAAAAACTGTAAAACGTAATGTTATTATATGAATTGAATCCACAGACAAACTGTTTAGAACAGTTTTGTGGACCTATATATTACACTAAGGTTAAGCACTATTATGTAATAATAATAAATAAATAAATAATAATAATAATAATTAAATTTGTATGTCCTACACAAAAACAATCATCAAACAACAAACTATGAAGGACCCCTACAGTACAATATCCGTATTTATATTCAGAATATATTACGTTATCCCGAAACCACCCGAGCTTGAACGCTAACTGAAATCCAATACATTTTTGATATTCACTCGTGTTAGCTGCTTTGATATTCACTAAGGTGAACAATACATACGGTAGCGAGACATACTTATTCCAGTGAGCAGCAACTTACACTGATGCCTGGGTCGCAATCATCACGATAAACCCTCGAAATGAAAAGTAGAGCGACAGTTGCACAAAACTCTCTAATAAATATAAAAGTATTTATTCTCCAGATCCCCACCAGCGAGAGCCGAGCCGAGATCTATGCCTTACAGCGGGCACCATTTCAACAAGTTGCTTAATTTGTAGCTTTTGAACCATTTAATAAGGCTGTAGGCTTGGAACTCGCCTATATGGTCTGGTGAAGTAGCAGAAACCTAACAACATAAGTCAGTCTGAAAAAAAATGAAATTTTGATTTTATTAGCTATTTTCAGAGTAGGTCATTCCGTGATTTGGTTATTCATAGGGTTAGGCTTTTATTCGTAAATTGTTGTCCTATGTTTTACACGTACAAAGTATAAAAATAACAATCAATTTTGCCATCAAATTTCAAAAATCCGCAATGGATGTAATGCGTTTGATGCATATCTGAGTGTCAGTCTATGGCATTGTAGTTGTCATTGATCGTCTGATTATAATGTTATCATTATCATCATCATTAGCCTACACTTTCGTACTGCAAGGCAAAGGCCTCCCTACTCTCCTTCCATAAATTGCTGCAAAGAACCACCTGGAACCAGACCCTACCGCAATGTTATAGCACTCTTTAATTATGCAGGTTAGATCGAGAGAGATAGTTGTACTGTACAACTATCTCTCTCGATCGGGTCAATCAAATCAGTTCAGCAGTTTGAAAAAAATCCCTTTTAAGTTTTATCTGATGTTGAAACGTTTTGAGTGGTTTATATAAAATTAAAAGCTAACTATTATATTATGAACGTTTTTATAACAATATAAGACAGATCGTCCTACCTACCATAGGCCGAAGAATTAAACGGTTTAGTGAAAACAAACTCATACAATCATATGTTAGCAGCCGTACTGCAGAAACGACAAACTAAATTTATTTGTTGATAGCGTCGCCACCGCATCGCTATCGTCGTAAAAGTGTGGCTCCAGCCTTAAGGCAACATTATAACGTTCTATATTAAACAAGTTTATCGTAAACTCGAAACTCAGGCGCATTAACTGTCTTATAACGTCACGAAGTTCATCGGTAATGCTTTTGAAAACTACTAAACTGCATTATGGCTTCTTTTGGTGGGTAAAGTTTGCTTAGCAACTTTATATTAAATAGCTTTTAATAAGAATTTGTTCCGGAAACTTGAGCGAACGGATGTTGAGTCCCGCCGTCGTCATGCATAATATTGAAGTTTCTTGCACTTAAAAAAAAAAATTGTTTATTTCAATTTCTTTGACATTTGGCACGTTCGGTAAGACAAGAGTACAATCGAATACAGTCCTCGCTGAAAAAGGCATTAATTTAAACACCCTAGCAGCGTTTCAAATTTTCCGATCCGATATCGGTATCGGACGCCGAAACGATATCGGAGGGAGTTAAATGTCAAAAATATGTATCTGTCTTTCATATTGTCCGACTCGATATCAGATATCGGAGCCGATACCGATGTGTTGGTGGCACCATCGGATGCCCGTGGGCCACCGGACGATAATGTTTGCATGTGTGCTATACGTGTGTCTACATTGTCTCTGTGTGCGCAGAGCCCGATGCACGGGGGCCACTTTGAGCTTGTTTTGTTTACTTTTTTGGTATTGCAAAAATTTAATGTGGATTCATTCATACGAAAGTATAAAAAACATTCCAGGTCCGTTTTGTAGCTTTCTAAAAAGAGTATAAAATTCCCTTTGAAAATCTAGCTTCCAGCATGGGATATATCCAATACTTTCTTTGGACAGATCTTTTTTTGAGTTTCAAAAATGATAGCTACAGCAAATAAAGTTTTCTATTATAGTCTGTCATGATTACCTGCCCGCACTAAGCTATCGAGCAAATGGCCAAATCGGAATGATTTTGTTAGAATTATGTGAAAATCACTTTTGGTGTCGGCTATCGGTTGTCGGCTATCGCCGTCCGACACCGATATCGGATCGGATAATCTGAAAACGCTCTTAAGGATTTTAATTCACGGTAATAACATGACTTAAATAATCATTGTATGAAATTTATTTCATGAAACAGAGGAAATATCAATATAATGTAAAGTAAAATCATTTTTAAAGCCAAGAAAAGTTTTAAAAACGGTCGTCCTGTATAATTACAATAATTGCAATTTTGCCCTTGTCTAATGTCTTATCTTGGTATTATGTCAGTTCTTATTTTGAATAACTATATACAAAGTTAACTAAATTAGTACGAGGTTAACTATTTTGATTAGGTATAAGTCTTGTCAATTATACTCAAAAAAAGAAACATAAGTCTGCATACAGTTTTAGGTATATGCAATTATTTTACAGACATATAAGAAAAAGATGCATGAGCGTGCGCCTAGATATACATATGTACCTACTACTGCACCTTAGCACAATAATATGTAAGTTGCGCCCATGCTTTCATCATATTTGTTTGTAAATTTGGTACTAGCCGATCTAATAAACGCATGTTCGTGGATTATCTAAATACTCTTTCTTTAACTTTTCCTTAGTGTTCTGCTAACAGAATAAACAGTATCGGCAGTAAGTAGTTTTTTTTTTAAATTTATTTATGTACACACATTACATTAAAAATTAATTTATAAAAATAAAAGAAAGGTAGCACAAAGGTACTGCTTATTTCTTAATAAATATTTTTTTTATAAGTAAATAATCAAATAACTAATACCTCAATAGGGTACAATAATAATATTTATGTGGAACGCTTTTGCATTGACTCGATTATGCTGACGAAAGCAGACCCTTTTTATTTTACACATGTCTCCATATTATTTTAACAACATGTTAAAAGTTAGTATTACAATTACCTGCCTGAAACCAAATCCTTTTACTTGCCATTTTCAACGCGATCTGCAGTCTGCGTTCAAACGCTATATAATCAACAGAAACTACAGCTATTGCTGCGGCTTGTGATTGTAACGTCGTTTTCAATTTGAATTGGAAATTCCCCGATTTATCGAAACACTGATATGTTCAACACAAGCGCTGATTTTCTGCCTCCTCAGTTTCAATTTAGTTAGCCAGGGCATGTGTGGATTTAGTATCTACGATTTGATATTAATTAAGAGAACACTAAAACACCAAACGGGCATGAAGACTAAAACAATCTATTTAGTCCGTCAGTTAGATAACTAAAAAAATTTGGATGCGTATTTTTTTATTTATGAAATCAAAAAGAATTGTCGAAAATACAAAGGAAAAACAAACTATAAAGTTCAGGAGGCTTGTGACGTCAATATAAGGGAAAATTGTACCTAGAAGTGATGTCTAACGAAATTTCGACGCACTGTATCTTCGTAATTTTTATTTTTTTCTTTGTACAGTTTTGCCATAGTCAGTCAAAGTTACTGCCTCGGGAGGAGGCAATGTTCAGCAGTGGACGTAATACGGACTGGCGATGACACCAAAACGTGTAATTTAATTATAGTGGTTAAGTGTACTGAAGTGATGATAATTTATTATGTGAAATGGCTACATTACTAGAAAATTCGGATTATGTTATTTATCGTATGGTAACAATGCTTCCATGATTTAATTTTGCGCATCGCATGAGTGATAATTCCCAGCTATAAATATTTAAGTTAAAAAGCGGTAGATTAACTTATATACAACGTAGTTTTCTTTTCCCATCAGCAATGTAAGCACGCGTGCTTCACTGCACAGATTTAATCGCCTGAAGCCGTACTTAGTTAAACGGCGTAGGAAATTGAAACGTCATGTTCTACTTACGTGTATTGGAAAACAGGCAATAACATCCGATAAAAACACCATCGTTTTCCGTCCAATATCCGTCCAATGCTTACAGAGAAGAAGTGTAATCCGTGATTGTGTTATGAATTATTGATGAGCATAAATTTTACTATAATATTCTTTTATTAGTGCCACTTCTTACTATTGAACTAAAGTGAAGTTAAATACCTTACTCTTGGTTCGATTACATTTAGGAGTTTACTTTACTATTTTACAAACCATTTTTTTTTTTGCTGTCCGGGCGGACATTTACGGATTCCCACCGCCGCTGCAGCGTATTCGCGCGCTTGCTCGGCGGGATATGCGGGACTTGCCCTCTCCGTAGGGTGGTATGCTAAACTCATACCATGAGGAGAGGACCCTACACCACTAAAACCTCCCGGACACTCCTTCAATCCGCAGTTGGCGGGGGCCGGGTACGCATGAGCAATCCGCGGGATCTTCTCGGCCACACTTACAGTGGCCCATTTGCCCAATTATAGGAACGCCCGGAGTGTAGAGGCGTCCCTACTCCTCATGGGTCAGCCTCGAAGGGAGCGGGGCCCATGTGCCCCACTCCCCGAGGCCGAGCCTAGGGCGGTAGGCGGCGGGTTTCGGCCCGCCGCCGACGGCCAACACGCCGTCTGCGGAGTGGGTGGGTGGAGGGATCTAATTCCCTCTCCCGCTCCGCGGCCTCCTTCTGTGACATTACTTGTCTACAGAAGGAGGCAACCGCCTCCCACGACCTCTCGCTTTGGACCATCTTCGAAATGATGATCGGCAGCGAGAGATCGTCTCCCACCAAGCCAACGAGCTCCTCCCGCTCGTTGGCCCACTCCGGACATTTCACCACCGTGTGCTGTGCCGTATCGTCGGCGCAGTCACAGTTGTGACAGCGAGTGTCCGGCTCTCTCTGCGCCACGTTGCACAGGTAGTGGCTGAAGCAGCCATGCCCTGTTACTACCTGTGCAAACGTGGTAGGTGACGCCGCCGTGACGGCGACCAGCCCACTTTTTTATATGGGGCCGAATCGCCTCCACCGTACGCAATCCGCTCCGCGGCGCGGCCTCTAGCCGCTCCTGCCATTTCCGGAGGGTTTGGCGACGAACCTCAGTCCGCCACCGTGCAACACCCTCCGGGAAGGGGTCGCGGCCAGAACGCGCCCCCTCACACCTTCGCCGGTACGCGACGGCCAAAACCTCCGTCTCCAGGTCCCACGGAGGGGACCCCGCAAGTAGGCAGGCCGCGTCAAACGCGACCGTACCGTAGGCGCGGGACGCCCTGATGGCCATGACCCGCTGCGGACGTGGCAGCATCTATATCTATACTAATATAAAAAGCTGAAGACTTTATTTGTTTGCTTAAACGCGTGTATCTCAAGAACAATAATGGAACGATTAATTTGAAAAAAAAATCTTTATTTTAAAGCTCGTTTATCGAGAAATGCTATAGATATATTTAATTATGAAGTACGGGAACAGCAGTTACGCTAACAAATATATAAAAAAACCAGCTGACCCGGCAGACTTCGTACTGCCTCAATCGATACATACCCTACACTACCCCTACCCTACACTACCCCCACCCTACACTACCCCTACCCTACACTACCCCTACCCTACACTACCCCTACGCTACACTACCCCTACCCTATACTACCCCTACCCTACACTACCCCTATCCTACACTACCCCTACCCTACACTACCCCTACCCTATACTACCCCTACCCTACACTACCCCTACCCTACACTACCCCTACCCTACACTACCCCTACCCTACCTCTACCCTACCCCTACCCTACACCTACCTCTAATCTACCCCTAACTTTGTCTGAAAAATAAAAATAAAAATTTAGGGGTGGACTACCCCTAACATTTAGGGGGATGAAAAATAGATGTTGGCCGATTCTCATAGATACCGGATAAGCACAAAAAATTTCATCAAAATCGGTTAAGCCGTTTCGGAGGAGTATGGCAACGAAAACTGTGACACGAGAATTTTATATATTAGATAAAACCACGCGCGGGAAGCAAGTATCTAATATATAGTAAAAGATGCGCGAGTACCGAAGCATTTTTTTGTATTAGACCAACAATTTATAAAATTAGTTCATGTAAACGTAAGAATTGCATTTAACTATATCGAATGAGATTAGCAAACAATTTTTAACGTTTTCTTTTTTACTTTCGTTAATCGAAGTTTGCAAACTGACTTCATTAACAGTTTACCAACTCGGCTATGCTTAACTTGCGGCTAAACTTTTAATTTGTTATTAAACACCTTTAAAATAGCGTCGTGACTGGTAACACAGCATATCCATGTTTGTGTTTTGTATGTATGGCGTCTGAGCTTTAAGTATTGTCCTTATTTATGTACTTATTTTTTTATGATTTGAATTACTATTTTATATTTGCTTCGTGTGTTCAATATTTTTTTTTCTTTCTTACTTAACTATTTGTCTAAATGTCTACTTAACCATTTTTTTAGGTCTAATAAAAACGACAAATTAAAGTTTTAGACGCACATATCTGACAAAATCTGATTAAATGAATAACACCACGGTCACGCCCTTATTTGCTTGTATTTTTATTTGGGAAACCTCTCAACTTGTTGTCAAAAGCAAGCTTGATATTTTTGGGTCCCTGTGTCATGTTCTTTATTGTAAATATATAAGTCACTATGTATTTGCGAAAAAGCTATATTATGTGATGAATTTTATCGCGAATAACTTTAAGTGGTCTTGCAGCGGTCTTTAGTGCCGCACGTTTCTCGAGAGCTAGAATTTAAATGCACAACAGGTTACCATTGAATGAAGCAATGCGGCCAGCATTCTGGGAACCTTTCTAACTAGTATAAATTTAGAATAGTATTTTATACGTTAGTTTTAATCTACATTAGCAACTTTTAGTATAATTTTCTCAATTTACTTATAATTTAAATATAAACGGAATAAGTAGTTTTAATTTGATTATCCCAGTACTAAATACAAATGTAAACTATAAGGACTACAAAATTTTATCATAATATATCTCATGTAAAGATGTATTCTACTCTTATAACGAAGGTGTGTGTCCTAATTTAAACCCAAGAATATAAAATACACAACATTATATTTTATTATATTAGACATGAATATATAAGGTGCTTTCAAAATATATGCCATCCCTTTAACAGTAGATAGTGGCACGCACGAATAAGTTCTTTACTTATTTTAATTACATTACTTGTGAAAAGCTTACCGTGGAAAATATTTTTTCAATAAAAAAATATACATATTTCTTTTGAATAATGTTTTCCCCAATACTAGAGTAACTTAAGTTAACTGCACGACCTGCATCTCACGTTTTATCGCTGGATGAGTAGGCCTTATGTCGCATCTATCTTATGCATTTTAATTATTTTAAGGTTTTTTTTGGAAATAAATCTTATTATTTAGTCATTTGGGATAGCATATATTTTTTGGCGGAACCTTGAAGAATATTTTTTATGATTAACAATATCCATCACGTGACCTATCTCGGTAAAATTGTGTTCCAACAGGGCCATTAGCTGTGCTGTACAACGTTAACTACAAAGCTAACGTTTCACATTTGCAAGTTGCCTTTGACATTAGGCTCTGTAGTACAACCACTAGCAAAAACATTTTTTTTTTTTTATTAATTATAGGCTTGCGTTTAACCATAATCTCGCTTGATGGAAGGCGAAGATAAGGCCTAAGATGATACACTCTTGCCTAGAAAGTGTCTGTTCACTTCAGACCTTATTTAATACACAAACATTGCTGTCTCATAAATATTTTATTTCATTTCGTTTTATATTATTACAGCTAAGTAGATTTTATCACATTATTATTTATATTTATATACATTTTATATAAATAACGGAAACCATATAAAATAGTCAAAGTCAAAAATTCTTTATTCATATAGACATATTTTTAATCATGTTCTTATGATACGTCCCTTTCTTTTACTACACTACACCAATTCTGAGGAGAACTGGCAAGAAACTGAGAGGAATCCTTTTTTTTTTAATAAATTTGATGTTACAATATTAATAAAGCAGTATTGTTTCAGAGCAACTCACTCACTCCCAAGCTGTTTTGTAATCGACATAATCAGAAATTTTATAATAAGCTTTTTTACATAATTTATCTTTGACATATCGTTTAAACTTATTTGTAGAAAGATATCTAACATTATTAACAATAAATATCATTATTGGTATAGAAACCACGATGTTGTTCATA
The DNA here is from genome assembly GCA_947037095.2 of Nycteola revayana. Lineage (NCBI taxonomy): Eukaryota > Metazoa > Arthropoda > Insecta > Lepidoptera > Nolidae > Nycteola > Nycteola revayana. The sequence continues at coordinate 8,194,553 of OX344839.1, forward strand.
CCCGTACTTACAGTTCACACTTTACAAGACGCCTCTAACTCGATTATATAATTTTAGACTAAGGTTCAGCCGCATTATACTTTGACGAGGTGATCTATGTAATTCACTGAACTGTGTTACGTATGTCAGTCAGCAAAAACCATACAACCAAACGATAATAACCAATATATTAGCTTGGCAAAGGTTTCACGGTTTAATTCAAAAACAGTTTACTGTACATGTCACGTTTAACGTAAACCACACGTATGAAATTCTTGTTACGAATTACTACTAAAGTCCTGATACACACTACCGAGTTTAGAGTGGTTTAGGGAGTACTTTACGTAATTATGTGTTGTATACATCAATATACCTTATCGAAACCTAGTAATCATAAGCGATGTCATCGAAAATACAAGTGAACGAAAATATTTCCTTTATACGATACCTATTGATTTTTGGAATGAGGAGTTTGACGAAGATTAATATCGATGACAAGTAAAATCACTTTCATCGCACCATTATTGTTAGGGACCATATTTGATTTGGTAGGTACTTGATAATTGATTATTCAGTAAAAAATCTATATACCTTAAATAGATTTTTACTGAATCAAACGAGTGCCCTCTGCCTACTATGAAACTAAATTTAAATAATTCTTATAGAAGAATACTTCTAGAAAGCTGATAGATATGGAACAATTAGGAATTTACCGATGCCCTCGTAGGACCCAAAGTCCGAGAGACCCGCGAACTGTATCGTAGAGTGACAGTTGTACAAAATGCCCCAAAAAATATATAAGTATTACTCCCTCAATCCCCCCGCCAGAGACCGTCTTGAGCCGAGGTCCAAGTCCCACATAGGACGTCCTCTTGAGCAAATTGCTTAGTTTGTACTTTTAAACCCATTATTGAAGTCTGGAGCTCTGCTTGCCTCTATGCCCGATGAAGTAGCAAAATCCTCCTGGCTAACGACATAATATCCGTCCGAAACCATTAATCTCCTTCTAAATCAGCATATACTGGACTACTACTTCTATTGAACAAAAAAGCGTGGTCCAATAGACCAGTTGGCTGCTTTTATTTGAAAATTCCATGAACTGGATTTTTAAATTTCAAAAGAGGCAGTCAAAGTGCTCGCTGAAATATTGGACTTTGATGGCCAATGGACGCACACTGTGTTCGGGACTTGAATTGATTGAATGACAATATGATTGGACTGTATATGCACTGGTTTAAAAAAATATATTGATGTAAGCACAAAAGGAAATTATTATAATGTAACCGTTCGTTGCGTTCGGTTCAGAGCGAATTTTGATTTGTCTCATCATATCATTCATGACAACTTGTATGACAGCTAACGTAGCAGGCAGGCCGTAGTAGAATAGATACCTACTCCAATAACTGTATTATATTTTTGTTAGTAGTTTAAAAAAAATATAGTTCCTAAAAGCATTCATTATTGTTAGACATAACAATATAAATGCTCACTAAATTTACCAACTTTAAACTTCATTATTTTGTTATTACGCCATGTTGACTTAATTGTCGTTTAAAAGCAATAATTCAACTGAAATCGGAACAGTGAATACAAACAGATGTTTTATAAATAAAGACAAAATAAATAAATAATATTTTTATATTACTTTATCTAACTCAGATTATTGCATTAAGTATATCATTTCGACGGCTCCTAAGTATACTGAGTCAACTATACTTCTAATAACTTTACAGGAAGGCGATAAGAAGATCGAATGGTTATATTTAAATTGTTAATACAACCAAGAAAAAATAATTAATCATAGTGAATTAAAGATAATAATGCCTCTCATCTGTACAAAATAAATGTCATATTATTTTATTAATTTATGAGATAATGTAGATAGACTAGTATACGGCGATTATTTGTTTCTTAAAAATGGATCAAGTACCACTTATATTTTTATACGTCGCATTATTGAATCTACGTTATGTGGAAAAATTACTTTACAAGTGTGGCAAAAAATAATTTTATTTACTAATTGGATTTTTTATATATTATACTATCTGTCATGGATTCATATTTTGTTAAAATATAATAAGTTGACTCACTATACATGGACATATAATTATAATAGAGTACAATACTTAAATTGAGTCAAGTGTGGTATAAAATAGTTTAAACAATCAAAAACGCCTTTAATGTTTAATATTTTAATCAAAGAGATCTCAAAATGGTGTTGGTAACATTACACAACTTTAGGATATCTATAAAATTTACAAAAAATAACAAAAATCAACAAAACTACAACTAAAACAACAAAAACAAAAACAAAAACTTAAATTGGTCTAGTCTTAGGTAATAAAAATACAAAATATTGATTGTATCAATTGCACGTTTCTGTAAAATAGGAGAATTATTTATGAATTGTTTGAAATCACTATCATTTAGGAACAATAGAAAACAAACAAAAGTAATCTTTCTTAATGTTTTAAAGAAAATCACAATTCTTAATATCCTTATACTTAGTAGTTATTGCTGGGAATAAAATCAGTCTCAAAATTAACTTATGAGCTTTCTTAGCTTTCTATTCTATTAAGCTTAATTCTTAATAATTATCTGCGAAAAAAATCAATATAGACAAAAAAAAATACAAATTATTAATTATTCTGAATCGCTTTCATTTCTATTGCTGTCAATCCTTATTAAACTAGAAAAAAACAAGTGATATTCCTTAGGTATCACTAATTTGTTGCACATGTCCATTAAATCTTTGTGTTTATTTTTATCTATTGGGATTGGCCTGTTGTAAGCTGGGCGAAGATCACGAAAATCTATATTAGGGAGAGTTTGATTACGTGTTGCTTTAGGTTTATTAGCACAGTCAATACAGTTATAAGAATCTTCCATGTAACTAGTTTTAAAAAATAATTTGTAAGGATTTTCCGGCTCAATTTTTATTTCAGTTACTTTATTCCATTGCATCTTAGATCCATCACAGGCAAAACTCCAGTTGGTGACCTTTGTAAGCATTGTTTTGAAGTCCATCACAATATCTTGAGACACTTCGGTGACCTTATAAGGTTTATCGTCGGTTTTAGCAAATTGAAACGCCATGTACCATTGGGCAGGCGTATATAGTATTTTGTCTTTCGTCTGTCTTTCTATTAGTGCATGCATACTGTCTCCCTCGTTTTGGGTGTGACCAACAATCAGAAAACGATGACTAATTTTTATTTTGAATTTATGACTTGCCATCATATACATTAAAAAAACGATTCTGTTCCGATTCTGACCACCGCAGTTATCAGACCAGAATCGGTAATCTTTTATACCTGCCATAACTGTTTGGTCAATAAATTTAAAAACACAGCTAGCAATTTCATTTGCTCCTCTTTTAGCAGTTTGTTGGTGCCAGGCAAAGCAATAACCCTGACGATGTCCTAGATCAAATACAGTGAAATTATAAACGGTAAGTTTTCGTTTATAATAAAATGTGCTAACGTTACCGTGGGGTACATTTAAGCACTTTTGAAGATCGTAAGCGGCTGTTAGTATTTCTGGATTCTGTTGCGCTAATTCTTTGTCTTCTGCTTTCAACTGTCTTGCTAAATCTTTTTGTTTCAAGTGTTTTGCCTGTTTTTCTGCTTCTTGTTCTGTGTGTTGTTTATTGTTTTCAAATATGTGACATTCTTCACATACATCTTTTTTCGGCTTATGGAAACTAATGTTTATATTTTTGTTGATAATATCACGATATTGCCGCACACTAGTTACTTTATTTGTGTACTTACTGGAATCAAACCATTCTTCATACAATCTAAACATTTTAGGAAACGATAGAGACCCGTCAAGATACTTCTTGTTGGAATCTTTACGAATGTAATGTGATTCCACAGGCGAAAAACTTGCAACATGATCAAGTACACTTCGTTTCATGTCATCAGTTATTTTTTTCTGATGGTGAACGTGCTTTCCTCGCTGATCAGACTGTACAGCTCCTTGTCCTTTTTCTAGTTTTTCTAAAGCTGTATAAAGGAAATTGAAACTTATAGATAAGGTATTTAAAAACATGGTTTTACATACAGGAATATTCCTTATAACAACGTTGTCTGTTTCGTAAATAGGTAAAGTATAAGAAATAGTACTCAGTCTTTTAGTATTCTCCTTGTCTGTTGTTATCCTCTTCTTCATTTCTTTAGAAGCATACTTCGTCAAAAAGTCCCACTGCCTGGAATGATCTCCAATGTCCCAAAACGTTTTAAATATCTTTGATCTAGTCTCTTCGGATATTTTTTCATAACATTTCTTTCTACACGTTGTAGGACATGAAGGTTTCAGTAGTTTTTTATTATGCACTTTTCCATTTCTACTAATATATTGTAAGCCTCTGTTGACATTTCGTTTCCTTACCTCATCCTTCCAGTCCTTTAGACAACGTTCTCTTTCTCTACCTTTGCTTTTTTTAGTTCCAGGAACTCGTTTACGTCTTCGAAAAGTTGGAGTAGTTACTGGGGAGTCTGTATCGTTAACGTTAGTTGCGGGCGTAGAGACAGAATTATCAAGACAAAAGACGTCAACGCAAATTGGTGAAGGACAAAAATCAGTATGAGGTGATGGCATTGGAGTATCATCGTGTGATTTTTCATGAAAGTTACTGGTGCTAGGCTTTTCTTTAATATTCGATTTAAGAGCTTCTGAGTTTTTATAAAAAATATGTGGATTAGGAGTGTTTGGTTGAGAATCTTCAATTACTGATGACGGTGAAGAGTTAGTACGTAGCAAGGTCCCAGTTTTATTACAAGGTTCTTCAGTGAAGTGTTTATTGTCAGGAGTCGGTGAAAATTCAGGAATATCATTCGGAAAAATAGAAGAGTTTGATGGCAGATTTTGTAATACGATATCGGTATCTTCTAAATCAATATCATCTAATATTGATAACTCTTCTTGGGTAAAATTCGCATCTGAAGGAAGTGGAGAATCTGAAAGAAAAACACATATAATTACACATTGTAATAACTACAACTCAAACAATCTAAAACTAGCTGTGCAGTTATATCCATGTAGTTCTCGTTCCTATTATTTATTTATCTCGATGAAGTACAAAAAATATTTTATGTATTTCTCAAGGTCCCGTCTATCTCAGTACCAAATCTCATTAAAATCAGTTTAGCAGTTTAGGCGTGAAATGAAAACGCAACAGACAGCCAGTTAGATAGACAGAGTTATTTTTGCATTTATAATCATGATTAAAAGTTAGGATTCTTAATATAATGAATTAAAAATATGAATTGATTAACGTATCAACAATTTTTTATCCGATTTTGAATCGTATAATTTGTTTAAATAAATCAGCAGAATGAGTCATGTTAATGCTTTGTAAAAATTGTTCAACGTATACTGAGCTATCTACAGTTCAACCAGTATACGCGGTTTACTTTAAAAATGCAATAATAATCTAATAAATTATGCACTTAACTATTTTTGTACACTAATAAATAATAATTTAACTCCTTACTTACCTCTTTCCACTTCATTTTGAACATTATCACAAGCTTCAGAAGTATTTTCTTTATAAACGTCATAATTATCATATTTTTCATTCACTAAATTAATGATTTTTCGAGACCTAGTACTCATCACCACTTTCTATACAATTATGACTCTAAATTTAAATAAAAATAACACAAGAAAAGCAACAACTTCTTGATAACAAAAAGCACACAAAAACGTCTGCACATCGCACTGTTTCGCCGTATACTGAGCCAGTTTGAACTTGCACCGAAATGAGCGCATTCGCGTCCCGCGTATATTGGTAGGAAACACTTAACTCAGTATACTGAGTGCAAAATAAATAAATGACTATACTTGATCCAGTATACGCGATTTTTTTTTATTTATTTATAAAGATATGTTTTTTTTTCTTTTACAGGTAAATAGAAAATGATTTAATTATTGTTAATACACAAAAAAGTGCAATTCTCAAAAAATGTTAGTTGACTCAGTATACTTAGGAGCCGTCGATTTATCTCTTTAATCAATGTAGTTGTAAACGAGTTTGATTGTAACTACCTCGGTCCCGGATTAAATTCCTGGGTCAAGTAGAATTGAATAGAATAGAATAGGTCTTTATTTGCTTAGAATGCAGGTACATACTAATAGGATGGTAAATAACATAATAAGATCCATGTACAGAAGCCTCGTTGGCATGCAAATACAATAATTATTATACAAAGTGAGTTATAAGGCAAATAGGTTATTGGAATGTATCATCTAGGAAATCCTGAACAGAATAATAACATTTATCTACGAGTAATCTGTAAAACATTTTTTAAATTTCATCAATGGCAAGTTTTTCATTTGATTGGGAATTTTATTAAAGATAACAGGAGCCATACAGATCACACTTTTTTTTAATAAGCTAGTTTTAAATGTGCCTGTTCATAGTACGTTCTGATATTGTGATCTTTTTAATTTGTGATTGTTATTGTTGCAAATAAATTTCGGTTTGTTATTACAAATATTGCTAATTCAAGGATATAGAGGCATGGGAAAGTTAATAGTTTCTGAGACTTAAATATAGGCACACAACTGTCCGTAACTTTGAGGCCAAATATAGCTCTCAAACAGCGCTTTTGAGATTTAAAAATGCTTTCTCGTTCACTACAATAACCCCAAAATATTACACCAAATCTTAAAATAGAAATTACAAGACCATGGTAGGCCACTAATATTGTTGACAAATTTACTTTTTTGGATAGGTTATACGACATAAACGCGGCTGTGCTTAAACTGGCTATCAATTAAGATTCCTAAATTTTTTTTTGTGCTATTCACTTTATCTATAGTTTGACCATTGTAGTTGATATCCATGTCACCTGTATATATTTTCGTTGATGTATGAAATGATGATGAAATATTCGTTGGTGAAAATGCATAGTTATAGTTTTTTGTAAATAACTAGGTTATTATTGTCAAGCCATTTAATTAAACTGCTAATTGAGTTGTTGATATCATTTACGTATGAGTCTTTATTGATTCATAAAAATATTGAAGTGCTATCGTCTGCAAATAAAACCATTGGATTAGATATATGACGTGGCAGGTCATTAATATATAATAGAAATAGTAAAGGTCCAAGGACATTTCTTTAAAAGACGATAAGGATTTTAGTTTGTTTTTAGATTTTAAACACAGGCTTGATATCTCTGTACATTGTCTGCGGCCTTTGAGGTACGTTTTTATTAAATTAAGAGCATTGCCACAAATACCGTATGCATCAAGTTTGGTTAAGAGAATATCATGGTCCACGCAGTCAAAAGCTTTCGACATATCCGCATATATTGCACATACCGGTATTTTGGAATCTACTTTTGGCATTATTTCATGGGGAAATCAAAGATGGCCATGTTTATATTTTTATTTTTTCTGTAGCCCTTTTGTTCGTCACATAGTATGTGGTATTTTGTTAAGAAGTTGTCAAGAGCTTCATAGATAATTTTCTCTATGATCTTTGAGATTATGGAAATACAAGCAATTGGCCTATAGTTTACCATTTCTTCTTTATCATTTTTTATACACTGGTATGACTATTACGGTTTTAAGACTTTCTGGAAATACGCCAGACTGTATGCTTACATTAATAATATGAGCAAGAGGTTCAGCTATACAATATGCAACAAATTTGATAACTGTTGTTGAAATGCCATCGAGGCCAGAACTCTTTTTATTTTTTAGGTTTTTGATTATACGCATTACATCTTGAGGTATAACTGGGGCCATAAATATTGAATGTGGGTGGGTATTTATGTTAATTGTATCACATAACGTATGTTTAGCTATGCCGGAGGTTTGGTCAATGAAAAAGTTATTAAAACATTCAGCTATGGATTCCGACGCGACTCACTTGGCCAGTTTCTTTAAACAATAAATATTTTGATTATCATATCATTATAATTATAATAATATAATGACAATCAAAATATTGATCGATGATAACATCGAAATTTAATTTGTTTAATTTTCAAAAAATACTTTTATAAAGGCTTGAATTCTTTAACACACACTCGCTAGAAGAGAATAACCAAGATTAACTTTTAAGTACATAAATAATAATCTAAGATATTTATATAAAATAATATTTTAAAATAGCTGAGATACTATACTTACCCGGTGACCCGTTGTACTCAAGAGCAATCTGCATGATAGGTCTCTTCGTGCATCCATTTTTCCAATACTCTCGTTTCAGGCAAGTATATTGCTAACATTGCATAAATTTCCAATATATGTATGTATCAAAATCGTTCTGAAATCTAGTATTTTACTGTATCTTATTTGTTTATACATTTGATTCAGACTAATGTTTATAGTACTTAGAAAAAACAATTTTGTGTTTGATTTTAGGTAAGTATAAAACATTTCCTTATAACATAACATCGAACATTCGCTGTTTTGAACCGAACTTACCACAAAAATAACGAAAGATACCTATATATTCTGTTACAAGTAAATACTTTATTCTATACTCACTTTTTATTTTTTATTTATTTACTAAAATGCCGTCGGTTTGTCAGCCCAAACTTAATACAATTATCTAGTAATCCGTACCGAGCCCTTATATCTTGTGTCTTTCTGTCGGATCATCAGTAACAAACTTGCTTCACACGACTAGACCAATTAAGCTCTTTATACTGGAGTAAATTGGGAAAAAAGTAGGCAAAAAAAAAGGTTCTTTTTTTAACAATGTCATTCCCTCGCATCTTCAAAACTACTGTGTCAAAAATTTAGTACACCTACAGAAAATATGCTAATCTATCGATAGATTAAGTATCCTTACAAAAAGTTAGCTTCGTATGTGTTAAGTGCAAAACCCTCTTCACGCAAGTTTTATTTGAACTTCTCCGGGTTTTAGTTATTATAATAGACCAGTCTAGATATACAGATCTAGACTACCTACTACTACCAATACATTTCAAATAAGAGTTATATTATTTACATTCATTAATTTATTTATTTAATTTGATATGTACATATTTATCAGATGCAAACTGAAATACGCGTTTTAATGACCACAGTTACAGTGTGCAACTTGTTCTGAAAAGTTAATGTTTTTATAAAAAAATTGTAATAGTAGAACCTTTTTTTTTCCTAGCCTATACTGTCCCACTTCTGGGCAAATGCCTCCCTCCACTCCTTCCATCGTTCGCGAGCCTGCGCGTCCTCCTTCCAGTTTTGTAGGAACCTATCCAGTTCGTCCCGCCATCTCCTACGTGGTCTGCCGCGACCCCGCCTCGCTGTCTCAGGGCACCAATTCTGTGCTATTTGGGCCCACAGTTTATCCGGCATGCGGCAGACATGTCCTGCCCAGTCCCATTTAAGTTGGGCAGCTTTTTGAGCTACGTCAGCTATCTTTGTTTTTGAGCGCAGTATTGTGTTTCGAACACGATCCGTTAATTTAACACCTAGTATACTGCGCTCCATTGCTCGTTGGCAGACCTTGAGTTTGGACTTCTGGATGTTAGTCGAAGACCAAGTTTTACCTAGTAACTTTTTTTTACATAATGTTTCATATTATCTACAGATAACGGGTTGACCTGTTCCGTAATAAATTTGTATTAGTAATAATTGAAGGCACATCCTCAGGACTTTTCTCAACAACTCTAAGTACGGTCGAATTTATGACGATCTTTATCATTACCTATTTACGACTACTTTTTATTACTCGGTAACGTCTTGTCTCTTTTATGTTATTTACATGATAACACGTGCGTACATAAAACTTTATATACAGTTAATAAGATATTCGATATGCACAACTACAGAGAGTTTTTATGGAAAACTTACATGCAACTGTTCAACAGTGTTGATAACCAAAACCAAACCATTCATTATTTGCCCTAACAAACATATATAAAGATAATATTTCTTGACAGATAAAATTCCACTGTATTAACAATTTTAAACTTACGCGGTATTGCAGTATCACCGACGATATGAATTTTCATATTTCATTAGTTTAGATTCACTTCAGACCCCATGGAAACCCATTTACAAAATAGTCTTTAATACTCGTATATAGATAGCGTAGTTAGTCTAATGTTGAATTATATTTTATTTCTAATCGGACCAATAGTTATGAATCTATTTCTTGTTCATAAATACAAAATACAAATTTGTTTACTTATATACATTGTAGTAAAACACTTTTAAACAAAACAATAACCCAACGTAAGTTACATCGAATAACTGATAACTACGAGAAAATAATATTATAGACATTTAACATCTGCTACGCTGCAGCAATGCAAGAGAATTTACGGCGTAGCAGCGATAAAGTTTTTATCTTTATGTTTTCTACGTCACAAGCACTACTAACGTATAGTATACCAACCACATTATACACTTAAATAGTGATAAAGAGATATTATACAACCTCAACTTTTGTTTTAATTATATACCAAGCTACGGGGGAGGGAATGGAATAGAATAGAATAATAATATGATTATTTTGATATCGTACGAGTACGCCTTCCGACCTTATTATATGTATCTATCAAATTTAAGAAACGGTCCATTTGCCAAAATAAAAATCCATTTAACTTTTTAATAGAAAATACTAATACGTACAAACTGTCGCGATTTTAATAAGGGTAAATTATGTTGCTGGCTGATTGGCTGTATGTCTCAAACCTTTGCCTATATTTTCATAATATGGAACAGTCGCATAAGCTTATGAAAAAATTGTATTCTTGAACAATTTAATTAAGGTGTTGTACGACGATGCGTTTTTCGTTCATTTTCGCCTTCATAGTGTCGTAGTAGTCTTTCACATGAATTGAAATGTCAAAACATATAATGAAACCTGAATTCTGAATAAATTATTTAATGGACCGATCCCACAGTGTTGGATTTTTCATCATTTTTCACATCATTCACTCCCACATTAATTAAAAAGGAAGGGTCTAAACACAAAACAGATCATTCACTCGGATTCGGCCGATTTTCACTTTCATTTTTTATACCTACTTGATACAATCGTTATACTTTGGTATGCTATAAGATGTACGGAAAACCAAATTAAACTCAATAAGTATTTCACATCAGCAGGCATGTTTCCTTGAAAAGACCAGAAAAATAATGGCTATATAAAACTGCTGAGAAGGAAATAAAGCGTTATAGTAACGGCAATGAACATTAGGGTAGCCCTTTATGTTATTATGGCCATAAGAAAGTAACCGAGCATGAACCGTAGGCACCCTTTCGAGAAGCAAGATGGTACCTTTTTATTCCGCTATACCGGGAACGGGATAATAATATAAACAGGATAATAATGGGAAAAATAATTTTAGATTTGTTTCCTTTCATACCTTTACTATAACGGCCATCTGAATACCTACTTAAATATGCAGCAATAATACCACTAGAAATAGTTAAACTCTATTAAAACTAAAGCTAACTTATAAAATACAAGCTACCCGCGCGCCGTTTCACCCGCGTAACTCCCGTCCCCGTGGGAACTTCATAATTAGATATATCATCCGGGGATATAGCTACTCTATCCCCGGATGACATATTTACATATTTGCTTCCAACGGTAAAATAATTTTTCAAATCGGTCCAGTAGTTTCATATAAAATCTTTCCTCTTTAGGTATAATATATGTATAGACCTATTATTTTAAATCACTGCCATTTGGATTATATGGCACCATTAGAAATGCAACCATATAATATAACTGGTGGAAGTCGAATTGCGTAAATTGCTTAGACAAGGGAACAAATTTCAAAAAATTTAATGCAACTGACAAAATTTTATTTCTTTTTTTAATTAAGGGTATATATTTTTTATGTGCCTAATATGTAAAACTACTAAATAGAGTTTATGCAAACTTTGTACTGGCTAAAGTTGGCGAATTTAGGCGTAGTTCCTTAGGATATAAGATAAAAGTCAAAATGTTTATAATGGTAATAGCTTTTTAACGCGTAGTCCGTTTTCATTTCATTTTAAAGGTAGTCTAGAGATTCTGTAGTAAAACCGAATGAAAGTTATAATATCTTGGTTTTGTAATTTATAAATTGCTTTCTAACTTTAAGTTACTGAACATACTGAAAAATTTGCCACCCAAATAATTTAAAAAAATTCAAATATTTAAAAATATCGCACAACATATTCTACTTTGAGAACTTTTTCCAATACTTATAAAATATGCTTATGATAATAGCCACAAAATCTAGTTTCAAGTGTCTTGAAATGTTTAAGCATTGACATACAAAACTTTTTCGCTGAGGATCTTTGAATGTTACAAGCTGTTGAACAGCTTGAGCCTCAAGTAAATAGCCCCGAGAACTGGCCTAGATTGGTAATAGTCTGCGTTCAAACTCTGTTTACAGTTCCGTATAGACTGTTATTTTGGAAACAGGTAAGCATTCTTGGCAATAATGGAGCCTACCTCCATAGTATAGCAATAAAAATTATCTCTTTAAATCTCGGATGTCGTGGCTTCGATTCCCGCTCTGGAGAAAATATCTTTGTCTAAAATCTAGGATTTCTTTTCAAATATGGAGGTTAATCACGTAATGATATGACTAAGACTTCGATAAAAAAAAAAATCATTACTGTAGCGGTAATGTAACGCATAACCTAAGTTATAGTTATTGTATTATTGAAGCAACATTAACTGAATAAATTGATAAATTAAACCAATTTTATGCATCCATAGTAAATGCTGAGTAGCGTAAACATTTCTATCTTAGTCATAGAAATATCGTTACTTGATTAGCATCTAGACCTGCCCGGCTAGCATAAGCAACGCGACTCCAGTCTACTCTACGGAGGCCGACCAATCACATTGCAGAAAAGCACTGTCACGTGACACACCTCGACTTGAGTCTACTGTCGCGAGCATGGGGTTACATTTTGTCTCCGACAAATAGTCCATGACAGCTAAATGAATGAACTATTCGCGACTCAAGTCTACAACTCAAGTTTGGAAAGAAATTTTACACAAAGAATTCTTGCCCGGCTCTGAAGGAGGGACTACCCTCCTTCATACTTAAAATAATAAGTTTGAAACTCCACCGTCTTTTGAAAATAACATAGACATTGTAGGCGTTAGCTTAGAATGCATGAGATTAATTCTGAGTGACCCTTGACCTTAAACTTAATCCAAGCGTGAAAGATAAGGATAAAATATGGACTCCAACAAATTCAAGCGATGATATCACGCTGATCTCATTATGTGATAGCATTTCGCAAACTTGGCAACGACATAAATTAGGTTAGGTACCCATATACTTCACCTGTGTACCTAATAAATATAGCAATTGAAAGTTCAAACACAAGTCTTCAATATATTTAAGACTTAATTCACATAATTAAGTCACATAATTTTGTATTTATTCATTTAAAAGTTTAAAGTTATTTTTCTGGCTGCAGACAAGGTAAGATTTAAACCAAACCATTAGAATTAAAATACCTAAATTTGGAGAAACTAAGAATTTGTCTGCAGGGAAATAAGTTGAGTATACTTAGAAAATAATGTTTATAGCGATAGATTTTTGAAGTTTGTTACACGGTCAGTGCTATGCTTGATCGCACGCTACAACAAGGGCTATTATTTGTTCTTTTACAATAGAAATACAGCCTGATATCAACATTATTTCTTGTTTATTTATATTAATGCTTGATATGCCCTAGGTAAATTGATACGAGAACGCTTAAAACTATAAGCAAGTAACTTCCGAAAAGAAAAAATAACAAAAACTGTTTTACTCGTACATAAAAAGCTGACTTGCAAACTATTAATGTCGCTTCTTACCCAATGATGGTAGTTACTAGTGATGAGCGTTAAATGAACGACGTACTGTGAACGAATCGACGGTTCACCGTTATACGATGGACAAGTCGAAACCGTAAACGCGTCAGAGGGCTAAACTGAAACTCGCAACGCGACGATCGACGACGCGCGACGGCGACGACGCGACGGTGAGACGAGACGAGAACATAGTCGGGTGATAGAAATTCATTCGTGAAATATCGTGCAAACAAATTTGAACTCTAAATCTAGTTGAAGGGTGTTGATATTGGTTCGGGTCGAATGAAATTATTTTTGTGCTATGTGAAGAAAGGATGCCGAAGCAAAGGTCTATTTAATAAAAATAATGTAGATATATAAAATCAATTGATGTTCTAAATACTCCAGAATAGTGAATAAAACTTTATAATTAATTCTATTCAGAATTCAGCCAGTCCTAAGCATACGAGAGACTAGTCTAAGTCTACCGCCTACGTCGCCGTCGCCGCCGTAGACTTCGTCGTAAAGTGTACTAAGTTAACGCGTAAACTAGTCGACGAATTCAACTAGTTGATCGACTAGTCGATGAACGAAATTGGACGGTATAGTTTCGTTGACGTCAAATACGTCGACGACCCATCACTAGTAGTTACAAGCAAACTGAATAGGATATGAATATGGAAAGCACGTAAAGCCGTTGGTCCCGATTACTTATTATAAAATCATCTATAATAATCGTATATCAAGGAACAGGCAGCAGCGTTTCCTTGTGTGGTTGTTGTACAACATAATACTGCGGTCGCCAACCCGCCTGCCAAGCGTGGTGACTATGGCAAATACCCTCCCTCGGGATGAGGCCCATGTTCAGCAGTGGATGTTAAACGGGAAAATGATGATGATGATAATGATGGAATAGAACAAAGAACTAGTTTTGGTTTCAATCATACTAAACCATTATTGGTGTGGGCGCTAAGTAAAAACCAGTTTGTTGTGTATATATATATATTCCATTAAATAATATTAAAGGAACTCGAGCCTTGCTATCATATTCCTCATTTACGCCTCTTTTTTTTGTTCTGAGTTCTGCAAATTCATTGGATAGATGTTCTGCAGCAATAACAATGAATCGTTATTACGTATTATGGCATGGACTGGACAGCTAATCTTAGAGAGAGATTGTTTTCATTTTATTTTTTATGTTTTTCTAATTATTGTGCAAATGCCCATCATTATAATACACTGACATAAACACAAATATTAGTTAAAATAATGGTAATGCGAATGGGCTTCCTGATAAACTCTGGCATATTATTGCATAAATAAAACGGATAAAGCACTTTCAACTAGTACATGCTCGCTTTTCAAGTAATTTAAAGTCTGATGAAGTGAGCCTTCTTATTTATTATTCATGAGTAATGTTTTTCCCATATGTGTGTAGCCCAGCGATGTAGCCACACCACTTAACTTGTACATACTTACATTGGTGCCACATAAGTGTAATCGGATTGTGTTCGATGTGCGATAATATAAAGCATTCTCGTTTTTATTAGAGCAAACTTACGTCAATCACAAATGAAAATACTCTAGCTAATATAAATGCAATTTGTTATTCACAACACAAACATCAGAAAAATAAATTAAAAGTTTTTTTTTTTTTTTTTATTTGTAAAATTGATAAATTTCGACGACTGATTGGGTTCCACCGTGGCCGAATGGTTAAGGCATTAGGGGTAATATATAAGATGCAGGTTCGAGTCCTGCCGGTGGTCTATTAATCTTAATTTCGAAATTTAGTAATCGTTACGATTACAAAATTTCAAAGTAAAGTCTTCCAAAATTTAAAAATTTAAAGATTTTATGTAGCTAAGAAGCTACTCTAGTACTAGGATTAACTTCTATTACATAGCTGAATACCTACAAGTATAGGTATTCAGTTTTGTAGTAGAAGTGAATCCTATTCACTCAAATTTGATGTCACCTTCACTTCTATTACAAAACTGAATACCTACAAGTGCAGATATTCAATTTTGTAATAGAAGTGAATCCTATTCACATGTGTTAGCGTTCGTTCATAGACTTAAATGGCGATAGTGATGTCAGGTGACAGGTGAGTAACAGCTTAAAAGCGGTTCCTCAGTTGTAGGACAGCCTCTTAGCTGCAAAGCTTGGTAGTATCAGTATTCATATTTAAATAAATCATTTTAAATATTGAAAGTGTTAATTGTGCTTAAGTATAAAATTATCTGCATTGTTTAAAATATAAAGAATATTTCTTGTCGTATCACAACACGTAGTTTTATTTAACTGCTTCAAATACTAAAGATTATAAACGTCAAGTATGTTTGGTGTCATTTCATTTATACCAATTTTATTCAATTAGTGGGAATAAAACTGAATTAGTTACTGGATTTAACTGGTCAATAAATGGAAGCAGCTGCTAAGAGCCATTTGTAGCAGGGTGCTTACAATGAGTCAATGGTATTGATTCTCCATTAGTCGCACGTTGATTAAATAAAGATTGCTTGAGGCGACGTTCAGGCGCAAAATTACGAACCCTGCATAAGCGTTTTGTCTCCTTGCCGATTTGTATCACTTCATTTTCTGCACAAAATGTTAATAGCATTTCTTTAAGATGAAGTTATGTCTTCATTCCGATGGTGAATACGTGGAAAGAATTAATTCTCGTGAGTTAATATTATAACTAGCTGTCCCTATTTGTGTGCCCTATTTGTCTAGGGGCAAATGCATTTACGGATTCCCACCGCCGCTGCAGCGTATTCGCGCACTGGCGGTGGGATATGTGGGGCTCGCCCTCTCCATAGCGTGGTATGCTAAACTCATACCACGAGGAGAGGACCTTACTACCACTAAAACCCCCCGGACACTCCTTCGATCCGCCGTTGGCGGGGGCCAGGTACACATAAACAATCCGGCCCCCCGACGGCACCCGCGGCCAGTATGGCACCGCGGGATCTCCTGGGCCACACTAACAGAATAAATCTTATCAAGATTTTAATCATAACCGAAAAAGATCGCTACTTCGCATATTATTTAATAGCACGGAGTTATTATCTCCGTGCTATTAAATAACCAAAGCTTTTTTTAAATTATTTTCGTTATGTTTAAGCTACAATTAATTATTATTTATTTTATTAAACTTAACTATTTATTTATACGACATACTTTACAAATACATTCGCCCAATGCTATACCGTAGACATAAACATTTTTCACCCTAAATCACCATATACGTAATTAAAAAAACTTAAAATTACCATTAAATTGTTTTATAATTACTATTATATTTATGCTCATTAGAACAGTTGTAATAAAATCTGTGGATGTTAGTGCCGCATGATGCCCGTCAGTTTTCTTATTTGTCAATAAGAAAACTGACGGGCATCATGCGGCACTAACATTCACCGAATAGTAAATTATATTTCCCTGAATAACATTTAAAACTATATACCTTGTAACGCAGTTTTTCGGAACCAAGTCTATATATATTGGCTGGTAAAGTTAGGGTCATAAAGGTTTTGAGAAAATGTGTTTAAGGCGGAATAATTAATTCATAATATCCATACTCAATTTAACGTTAGAAAGGTATCATTATACGAAGGACGTGTTGAACAACGTTACAACAAAATATTTTTAATGTGGAATTATATAATTCCACGTTAAAAACATTTTGTTGTAACGTTGTTCAAAGTAGTTCCCTCTTCATATATATGAAAGGAAACTACTTTACGATTTTTGGTAGAAATAATGTGTTAGTAAATCTAATCGGAAAAACAGACAATATATTACATTAAAATCATACAACCATATAAAAAACAAAGAATGTAAAGCACAAACTTATTTTTTTAAACTTCGACAATACAATAAAAACTGTAACACACCCGTAACAAAATAAACTAAATAATATACATAGCAAAAATACCTACTGTTTTTATAAATCTACAGTGCGTGAACACAAGCCTATCGATAGTTAGATGGTAATACATATTTTTAAGAAACAATCAACGCGACGCTCTTTCTGTTCCTTAATGTGAAATAAGGGATATAAAATTTATAGATGAACCCAGCTCTGATTCTGTCGGTTCAAGTTTAAATCAATTTTATACCTGTTGATCGAAATTGATTTTCGCTGTATACTTACTGCGAAATAGCAGCGTCGTGCGGTGTTATTACAGTATCTCGATGATCCGGGAAATCTTTTAGATAATTTTAGTAACTTTGCACGGGTTAAAGACATTTTTGGTGGTGTATGTATTGCTTTTGTCTACAAAGCTTAAGCTCTTAAGTCGGAAACAGTGATATTGGGTGGTTTAAGACAAACTGTAACTTTAGCATTGGGATGGATTACATAGTTACCGCAATGCATGTAGAATAGAAATCCGTTCATAACACAAACAGAAATTGTAGTCATCAATGTTTATATTTCTACCAGTCTCATCTACATTCATTTGCATATACATTCATGTGTAACTATACAATAGTTAACCGACCGCGAATTGTAGCGACAATTTGTACTTTGAAGCATCATCATTAAATATGTGATAGGTATATGCTCTTATAATGCTGTTTTTAAAGTAGCGTATGTATTTTTTATAGTAATTAATATAGTTTTATTTGAGTGTGGAATACAGTTATTTAATAACTTATAAGTAAAACCAGTTTATTCAGTTTATTTGCTTCAACGCGCTAAGCTCAGAAGCTACTGGTCCGATTTGAAAAAAATATTTCAATGTTAGATAGCCTATTTATTTAGAAAATAGCTAAGGCTATATTCAATTGTGAAGTACCTACGGGAACAAGAGTTACACGAGTGAAATTGTATATTATTTGCTAAAAGTTAGGTGATTAAACATTTAGCAAATAATATGCAATTTCACCGTTCAATTTCCCTGTAAATAATACACGGTCTATCTTTTTAATGTTATTATTCATATTCCTATTATTGTTATTTCGTACGCAGCCACATTTCACACATGTTACAAAAACAACCGACCTTTAAGAAACTCGTAAAGTTCGCGGATTGCATAAAAGATCGAGCAACTAAATGTTTATATTTTTTTATGACTTGCTACTTCAAATAAACACATAACTAAGTTAAGTATGTGTACCTACTGACCTGACCACGTTCAATGTTCGTATATTACTTGATACGGTACAAGTATTTGTTATTTTACTTTAAAAAAATTATATAATTCCACATTAAAAATATTTTGTTGTAACGTTGTTCAAAGTAGTTCCCTCTTCATATATATGAAAGGAAACTACTTTACGATTTTTGGTAGAAATAATGTGTTAGTAAATCTAATCGGAAAAACAGACAATATATTACATTAAAATCATACAACCATATAAAAAACAAAGAATGTAAAGCACAAACTTATTTTTTTAAACTTCGACAATACAATAAAAACTGTAACACACCCGTAACAAAATAAACTAAATAATATACATAGCAAAAATACCTACTGTTTTTATAAATCTACAGTGCGTGAACACAAGCCTATCGATAGCCTTTTTTGTAAACAACATATGTAGTTCGTACTGACTCTTGATAAAACCCAATTTAATCAACCTAATAAAACACGTCAACTGTTCGCAACACAAATATTAAATAAATACCATGAAACTATTACAAAGATAGAAAAAACTTTTTTGATACAATAAAAACTCTGAACAGTTACTCTATACTGGGAATCTTGCCAAGTAGTATAGAGCTACAATTACTATTGTAACTCTATACTACTTGGCAAGATTCTTACTAATATTATGAATGCGAAAGTTTTTATGTGTGAATGTATGTATGTTTGTTACTCTTTCAAGCAAAAACTTCAGAATGGATTTGGCTGAAAATTTGCAAGCGGATAGTTTATAAGCTGGATTAACATATAGGCTACAAAATATCACGTTCCGACAGACTGGAGCAAAGTGATGCGACTAAAACCGCGGGGCGCAGCTAGTATTTTATAAGTTAGTTTTAATATAATTTTTCTAGTTTTTGTTGTACATATGTCTTTTATTTATTAATGTAAAATGTTGTGCGTAAAAAAAATTAAATATAACCTTTTAAATTGAAAACAATATACTTAAATCTCAGACAAACAGTGTATATTTCCTATAGCCACCAAAGCCACAGACTAGTAAGGAGTGAATCAAGTTTCGTACAAAAATCAGATCTTTCAAAATACATATTTTACTATTGTATAGTAAAATAACAAATACTTGTACCGTATCAAGTAATATACGAACATTGAACGTGGTCAGCACAATTGATAAGTAGGTACACATACTTAACTTGGTTATGTGTTTATTTGAAGTAGCAAGTCATAATAAAATATAAACACTTAGCTGCTCGATCTTTTATACAACCCACGAACTTTACGAGTATCTTAAAGGTCGGTTGTTTTTGTAACATGTGTGAAATGTAGCTGCGTACGAAATAACAATACGAATATGAATAATAACATTAATAGGATAGGTATATTGTTTGCTAAAAGTTAGGTGCAAATAATATACAATTTCATCCGTGTAACTCTTGTTCCCGTAGGAACTTCACAATTGTATATACATAATAATAAAAAAATAATAAAAACTTTATAATTTAATCTATAATAAATTACTTTATCTAAGGAATTTTTAATGTATTTTGTCAACTCCTTCCATAATTATTGTTATTCCTATTGTAGTTATTCTGTAAACCAGTAAACATTCTGATGTTAATATTATTTAACCGTGGGGTGAGGACTGGTGATCTGTAATACAGGTTTGGGCCTATCATAGACACCAGCTCCTCACATACTTCATGTTACCTGAAAGTTCAAATGTATGGTTGTACTACGTTGTTATGTGAGAAGAAATAAATAAATAATAATTATTATTATTATATAGCCTATATAATAATAATAGTTCAATAATAATAAATATTCTGGATAAATAGGCTATCTAACACTGAAATATTTTTTCAAATCGGACCGGCAGTTTCTGAGCGTAGCGCGTTGAAGCTAACAAACTGAATAAACTGGTTTTACTTGTTAGTTATTAAATAACTGTATTCCACACTCAAATAAAACTATATTAAGTACTATAAAAAATGCATACGCTACTTTAAAAACAGCATTATAAGGGCACATATCATATTTAATGTTGATGCTTCAAAGTACAAATTGTCGCTACAATTCGCGGTCGGTTAACTATTGTATAGTTACACATGAATGTATATGCAAATGAATGTAGATGAGACTGGTAGAAATATAAACATTGATAACTACTATTTCTGTATGTGTTATGAACGGATTTCTATTCTACACGCATTGCGGTAACTATGTAATCCATCCCAATGCTAAAGTTACAGTTTGTCTTAAACCACCCAATATCACTGTTTCCGACTTAAGAGCTTAAGCTTTGTAGACAAAAGCAATACATACACCACCAAAAATGTCTTTACCCCGTGCAAAGTTACTAAAATTATCTGAAAGATTTCCCGGATCATCGAGATACTTTAATAACACCGCACGACGCTGCTTTTTCGCTGTAAGTATACCTAAAATCAATTTCGATCTACAGGTATAAAATTGATTTAAACTTGAACCGACAGAATCAGAGCTGTGTTCATCTATGAATTTTATATCCCTTATTTCACATTAAGGAAAAGAATGACGCGTCGTGTTGATTGTTTCTTAAAAATATGTATTACCATCTAACTTTACATAAAAAGCTTATAGCGTCACATATATATAAAGTTAACATTAATAGGTCAAACTTAATTAGGTTATATATTACGCGTTAATCCTCCGAATTACATTTCTACATGAAGAAACTTAGTTGCACTGCGCAAAGAATTATGATAGATTCGAGATCGAAGAATAAAATATATCAACTACATTTCACAATTAAAACGTACATCTACTTTTATTCAGAGCTCGAAAGGAGCTCGGAATACTCCACATGCCCTGCCAAGAACTCTAAAAGATATAATTTTCTCCGAGGGTTCATAAATCCTGTCCAGACACTACAGCGCCCAATTTAGTTTCACTACGACAGTTCTATCTAGGATTGGCTAATCTCGAAACAGAAATTAGGTGTGGATAAAACAAATTACTTCACTCATATGCTGTTAATGTGTAGCTGCGACAAACAGTTTTTTTTTCCAATTCACTGCTCTCCAGGTTAAAGTCTGATATATTATAAGTTCGTATTATTAATCTCAGTTAATACTCTTTAATATATACGTAAATGCATGTAGTATATTTTGGATGTTAGAGTAATAAACTCATATCTATCCATTGGGCCATCTATGGTAACAGACTTTAGTATTTGTATAATTCGCAGGTTAAAAACCGGCGAATTATACAAATGCTAAAGTTTACGAAATGATTGTTTTAAATTAAAAGTAAAAATTGAAAAACTCCAGAAGACGTCACAAATATTACTCGATTGTTAATGTTTTATTTTATCTAGTTGTTCCCTCGAAATGTAAAACTAGGCCGATAAAGACGAGGAACTGTTTCCAATTAAAACTGAACATTCCAAAGATATTTATATTATAAGCCTCATTCTATTAATTAATGATACTTCATTAACGATAATGACAACCTCCGTAGCACAGCACAGCATAAGCCTCACTGTATAATAATAATAATAATAAAATGTTTATTTCTCACCATAGTACAAAACGGTTAAAGTAGGTACACATATAAAAAGTTTAGCAATAACAATTATACTATGGCGGGTAGATATCTGAACTAGGATAGATCCTGTGTCTCAGGTTATCAACCCTCCACCCCTTAAATTGGGCTTATGTGTAATTTAGGTCAATAAATTTCTTTTTACATTACAATTATTTAGTAGGTAGTAAACATTGACGTCGACGCTCGTCACTAATAAACAACCATTCTTGCTTGGCTAGTGTTTGGAGTGTGGTACAAGTTATTAGCTGTTAGCGGCGGCTGTCGATAATACAGTAATTATAAGGTATAGTATTATACAATATGACGGACTGGAATTAATAACTAGTATTTTATTTTAAGTAATTTTAAAAGGAACTATGGTAAATATATAATGTAAATGATTTATGTTTTAGGTAATTTAATTTATAAGTTAGTTTTATTTTGGATTTTAGTTTTATTTTAGAATTTGTTTTTATTTTAGAATTTAATTATTGTTGAATGTGTTATAGTTTATGGTGAAAAAAAAAAATCATTTTTTTTATGTCTCTGATATAGTCGGTTCAATCTCCATGCCGCACAAGAAATCTTCGCAAATAATCCAAGATTTATTTCTGGGTCTGGTTGGTTTAGGGACTAGTTGACATTTAAAAGAAAATAACAGTAAAACTGTTACTTAAATATTCTTAATATGTTTCTTACTTAAACAATGTCTATTTATTACCAATAAAATAGATACTAGATTTATTGTTGCATAAGTAAATTATGTAATTTAACATTACCCTTCATGCCTCGGAAAGCATTTTAAGCCGTTGGTCCTGATTGTTATAACATCATTCATGTTAATTGTTTACCTGGGAACAAGCAGTAGCATTTCCCTGTGGTGTGTTAAAAGATAATATTGCGGTCGTGGCAAAACCGGAAGATCCATGTTCACCTGTGGACATTCTACGGGCTGATAACGTAACCAAGTAGTAGTATCTACGGAAATATACAACGACTTTTGGTTTATTTTCATTAATATATTGTTCATACGTATACATGTATAATCACATGATACATAATTAATCAATTGATTGATGATGCTTCAATAGAACTTTTTCAGTCGAAAGATAATAGAAAGCCGTAATTAACATGGTTCACATACTCGTATGTTTTGATAATTAAACTTATCAGCTTAAGTAGTCTTAAACAAACCCTGATAAAGTAAAGTAATCTGTTCAAGCTTAAATGTTGGCTTAATTATCTACTAACTTTAAATAGCAGATTACTGAACAGTTCCAAAAGAAACTTGTATTCTAGCAAATGAGTTTGCAGTTCGTATAAATCTTTTGACAATAAATAAATGTGTTAAATTTAGAAGACTGAAGACCTTAATCCTCGTTGTGGCTGACAGCTTGACAATTTAACAATTAGGAATGATTGCATGGGGGATGAAAATAAGATGTAAAAAGAAATATAGGTGGATATTACTGCAATAAAATATTTTGCTAAGGAGGATTCCAAAGAAAAAAAATGGTATACCAGAGATATATAATAAAGATTACTCATTGGTTGACTACATAAATTTCCTTCCAAAAAAACTTTATAATGTTTGACTAAAGCCTAACCAAAGGGCGAGTGTCGCAGTACTAAGTTAATGTGATAATGACATCACTCGTATAAATAAGTATCACGTATTTATATAAGATTAAATAATTAAAAAAATAGGTAACTATAAAATTAAATTAGTTAAATCTTTTCGGTAATTCTTATTATTATATTGTTATAATTACGTTTTTTTTAGAATATATAAAAAGAAAATTAATTTGGGTGCCTATTATTAATTAAAGTATATTGCACGATCGACACATTGCTAGGAGCAAACATTTGTAAGACCTTGGCTCTCGTTATCGATACCTCTGCCCGAGGCTACTCACTGAAAATCACGTGTTGAGGATATCTGGACGACAATAGTAATATTATTCGTAACATTCTCTATATATATTTATTGTAGGTCAAATATTATTAAGTCTCATAGATAATAATATCAAATGTTTTTACTTACTAGCTTTTACACGCGGCTTCGCTCGTATTGAAGCCAATGACCCTTAGTTACGTCCAATACTTCCAGGAATATGTATACAAAGTTTCATGATGATAGGTTAAGTAGTTTTCGCGTGAAAGCATAACAAACAAACTTAGGTACATTTACATTTAAAATATTAGTAGGGATGAGAAAAACGTCAAAATTTTCAGAAACTCTTCGCTATGGTATTTATAAAATACTGTGATTATCTGCTTCGGTTCTTTTGTATACCTATATCCAGGAGACCCGAAGTGCTCCATTGTGTGACACATCACATTTGAACATTTTGAACTGCACTGCAAGGGTGAGCAACCACGGTGAGCAAGCACATCTGTAGATGTAGGGCATACTTCGACCGATGCGGTATAATTAGTGTCCGACCGAAACTGATTTTTCAGCCGAAACCGAATATATATATTATTATATATATATATACAGACAGTGAAACTGCCAAATCGGTTTTTTTTCTTTATGTGACATTTTTTTTAAAATTTACCTGAAATAAATGAAATAATAATAATTATTAGATTAATAAATAATATCACATAGGTCACATATAAAATAAAATAATATTATTAATAATAATTGTACCAATAGGCACAAAGCATTCAATCTTAATTGGGGAAAGTTTATTGGGATAAACAAACACAAATTTAATTTTAAATATTAAAAAACGCGCGGTAAAAGGAAAAGAATGAGTCGAGATGATTGACTAGGTAATTCTCGGGAGTTATATCCTCTTATTCTCTCATAGCCAAACAAAATGATTAAGTAAATAAAATCACACACAATATAATCAATTAATCATAGCATTTACTTAATCGTTTGTTTGGGAAACATTGTTAAAATAAGGATATAGCACGTAATTCACCAACAGTTACCATGAAGTACTAATTAAAATAAAATAAATACTTACCAAATCACTCAATTTCAAAACATAACCTCAACTCACGATTAAATGAACAGTGGCAAACTAAGCCGGGGTCCCGCCGGCGAGCAAGCACGAGTTAGCTGCAAAGTTTACCGAACGACGCACGAAAATTCACGAACACTCGAGTTTCGGCGGGGTCCAAAGTTTCGGCTATTTTTAGCCGAAACTGAAACTAAGGCCGAAACTAGGTTTTTTGGCCGAAACTGGCCGAAACTGAAACCGAAACCGAAATTTCGGTCGGTCACTAGGTATAATATTCTGGATATAAGTAGAGAAGCACGCCGAACTTATTTATGATGCTTAGTTTGACTGCACGAGTGGCTCAGTGGTAACTACATTAGAAAACTGGTCTAGGTTTCTAGATTTCCACCTGTGACAACTGTTTGTGTGAACCATTTATGAGGCTGGGTATAATTTGTGTCCATATTCATATGATAGTAAACTCGTTGATAAAATACACTTACACTTCAAAATATTCGGCGCGCGGTCGTTTCATATTCATGAGCTACACGGCAAAGTGCCGAAAGCAAACATATTGAAGGAGTCCAAAAGATGTTTCCAAAAATATAATTTATCCAGCGGCTTTTATACGCCAGGCAACTTGGCTATTCTAATAAAGTTGTGCAGCTTCCAAGACTAATACTGTCCATTGTTTTGTTCTCTTGTATATTTTAATAACTAGCAGTGGGTCGATCGATTGATAAGGAAGATATGTCTTTCTTACATTCGCATGCTATAATAAGCAAAACATAGTGAATATAGTTCACTATGTTTTGCTTATTATATCATGCATATTTACCTAACATCATAAAATGTAACTTATAATGTAACCACCTATGTTTGCAATTAATAAATGATTGATTGATTACATCTTCCATACATTACATTTTACCTTTTTTATTCATGTTTGTTCTTGCATATGTCTGGCGTCCGTGTGTATCCTTATTATATTATTGTTATTATATTCCATTCATATATATTTTATGTTGTACTTTTTATTATTATTATTTTATGTTTATTATTGTAGTGTTGAACACACATAAATGATTTTTCTTTCTTTCATAAGTACAAAGTTAAATTGAGAACGAGTCCAAACTTCTGGATTGACTACTTGTTCGAAGAAGTATTTCTTTGTCTTTTTATATTAAATCTATTAGTATTATATACCTTAATAAAAAATATCGACAAATAAAGATAAATTATAAGTATAAATATTTAAGAAGCGTTAAGTAAACTAAACTTACTAACCGTAACGATATTACTTAGTTAACAAAGTAATAAATCAACCATAAACAAAAGACACTGAAGCACTTGGCAGAAAACACTCCAAACAATTTATCTCAATGGAGACTATTAGTAAACTTCGCTACGTAAACACAAATATGTGAGTATAACATTTTGTATACACTCTTAGCATAAATAGAATTCTATAATTGAAATTGGATTAGTATTCAGACCCACTGAATCATTAAAATAAATCATCATGATAACGACCACCGCTGAACATGGAATTCCCATATTGCTATAGTCAGCACGCTGGGCAGGTTGGCAAGTTTTTTTTTTTTTTCAAATATAATTTTACATTCATGTATATATTCATGACATTATATAAAATAATGTATGTTGTCTTTTGCCATAGATGATGCTATGAAAAACCAACGGTATATCGTGCTTTGAGAGACAAGGAGGGTAATCCCTCAAGCTTTAACGCACAGTTTTTTTTGTATGGTGCGGGTATCTAATCCACGATATTGGAGACTTGTATCGCTACAATAAAATAATAAATAATACCAAAACAGCTTTAGAAACAAAAGCATCAGGTTAACCAAAAAAAATAAATTTAATAAATATTAAACAATCCTTTAAAAAAATATCAAAATACAATGTTTTTATTTTTTAAATAAATAAATAAAAATAAATTAGTCGTCGAGTTCCACTCTTGTCGAGGAGGGACAACAATAAGACGATTAATACATTGCGATTATGTGGAACTATTTAAAATATTTGTAAAAGTAATCACATTTACCTAGAATTAGTCCTAACATATTATTTTGTTAGTAGTTAGGTTTATGTTAGCAAGGCAATTTCACGACGCACTCAAGGAGTAAATAACGGCAGAAATAGCGCTAAATCTGATAGACCTTATATCCCTTGAGGTCTGCCTCGTGGAAGGTTATCGAAGTTACAGTTACAGTGTGTACAGTTAAAAGGATTGAAGTTACCGTAGCACTTTGTAACACTTTAATTACAAGGAAAATTACAGCGTATGTACCGTTTTCATGGTCTCGTGTTCATGCTCTTGTAGCATAAACGTTGGTTTAATTATTAGTTTATACTCTTTGGTGTATGTCATTTTATATGCAAAGGTTTTTAGAGTACTTATTAAGTAAACTTGTTAGCTAAACTCAAACAGTTATTACAAAATTAATGCCACTTTACGTAAATTTGATAGAATTTGTTATAGTAGACTAGTACCAACAAATTATTCTGTTTAAGGAAAAAATGACGTCCGTTTTAATTATAACTAGATGCGCCAAGCGGTTTTACCCGCCTCACTCTGCTCCAGTGGGTCGGAGCGTGATATTTTGTAACCCATATGCTAATCCAGCTTATAAACTATCCGCGTGCAAACTTTCAGCCAAATCCATTCAGTAGTTTTTGCGTGAAAGAGTAACATACATAAGAAATTTACACAAAGATTTCTTGTCCGGTGTGGAGATCGAACTCACAACCTCCTAGACTCAAAGCGAGACTTATATTGGAGATTGTATTTGTTTATAAACTGTATATCTAAAGAATAAAATACAGATTTCGTACCTCTGAATCCCAGTAATGGAGTTTCAATCGCTATAATGAATAACGATGTAGGTATGATTCTAAAGTAAGCTCAGATTCGGTCGTTCTTCGTGTTCGTACTCGTAACTGTAATGTAAAGTCCCTTGCGACGAATAGAATTGTTTCCCGAGTGTGCAGCGGCTAAAAATAATACAAAATAACGATAACAAATCAATTAAAGCAATACGTTAATTTATTTTATATATTCAGTATAGTATAACCTATTATCATAGTACATCGAACAGTTATACTTCAACAAGCGAAATGTTAAATCAATCTAATAACATTCAATTATGAGACTAAAAGTATATACATATATTATGTTTAATTCTATCAAGAGACTCATTTCCATAAAAATAACATTTGTATAACATATTGATATATTATTACTGAGACTAGGTCATTGTTATTCTACGACTGTAGGAGCACATATTTATATAACATTGCTGTAAGAAATGTTCTAGTAGTTTAATTTGTAATATTATTACTGATTTGTCTACTTAACATACGACAACCTACGTAGCTTAGCGATATTTTGCTCGCTTTAAATCTCGGAGGTCGTAGATTCGATCCCCACGCCGGACAGGAAATCTTTCTGTAAATTCTTAGATTTATTTCTGGGTCTGGTTGCTTGAGGGTTGTCTGTTGATCCGTGCCTCGGAAAGCACGTTAATCCGTTGGTCCCGATTATTATAACATCATTAAATAATCGTATATCAGTGAAACGGGCAGCAGCGTTTCCTTGTGTGGTACAACATAATACTGCGGTCTCCAACCCGCCTGCCAAGCGTGGTGACTATGGCAAATGCCCTCCCTCGAAAGGAGGCCCGTGTTCAGCAATCGACGTTATACGGGCTGATGATGATGATAAACATAAGAGGAATTCTTTCATAAAGTAAGTAAAAAACAGCTATATCAACATCAACTGTTCTAAAAACATACAATTGCTACAGTCCTGCTCTGCTATACCTATATATTAATATAAGGTACTATATCATCTTATTTTGTTCAACTAAGACGCAATAAACTGCGTCACATAGACGTGCACGTAAACTAATAATGCTTCACATATGAAAACCTTTGTATTGAGACTTCGTTCAACAATCAATTTCTCTCTTTATACTGTCAATGTAAGAGGATTTGCGCCACAATTTTGAAACCAGATTGCACGACAGGCAAAATCTACTCTACTTTATTAGACGTAAGAAATTACAGCCTCAATCGGTACTTACTTAAAATACTATCGGCTAATGTTTTTCACCTAGATTTGGAAATATTTAAGAAAAACAAACGATCAAGTGCGAGTCGGATTCGTGCACGAAGTATTCCGTGGCATTATTTGGTTTGTTGTATGGGAGCCCCCTTCCAATACATATTTCATTCTGTTTTTGGTATTTTTGGTTATAGTGGCAACAGCAATACATCATTTGAGAAAATTTCAACTGGTTATAACGGTTTATCAGATACAGCCGTTTGTACCCTTTGGCGGACCCATAAATCATCAAACGCTCAGCGGTTTTATTCGCGTTGGGTGACTTTCCTGTTACAGTGGGGCGTAGCATAATGTTTTACAGCATACCTATATGTGAATACAGCTAATAATCGATTGGTAAAGTCATAAAATAAAAAATTAGCCGCAAATTAGGCTTTCAATACCAGGCGAGTTGACTTTAAATTGATTCACCTTTCAACAATACCTCCTGATATAAGAACACTTACTTTTCAAGTTTCTTATAACGAACGGCAACAAAATCCAAAGTATCAAAGTTATCTTACAGTACAATACAATTGAACATGAGTCCGCTGAACTTTCTGGTCGTAAACACTGTATTACAGAACTTGCTATTTGGTTCTATGCTGATAGGTTAAAATAATAGTTTTATTTCTATCAATATATATTGGACACTTCTTTAAATGCTATCCAGCTTAGATACAATTTAAAGAAGTGCCATTTGAAACTTTATTAAACAATCAAATTTGATAAAAAAAATCGAATATAGACAAAATACGAAGTAACTTTTGTCGCCGTTCTTTCTAATTTAGTAAAGAATAATACAATTGCAGACTACAGCTACTACATTCCACGATAAAAAAAACATTAAAACTGGGAATTTAATTCACAAGCAACGTAACGAAACGAAAATCTGACGCATTTGACGCATGAGTAAGGCAATAAATTAGATAAAAAAGATAGTATTTTACCAAATTTGCTGGGTACATTTATATTTCACCGTTCAGCAGCTTCAGGTCAGGGCAGCTGTATATCTTATTTAATGTTAATTTAATCACAGTAACATTGAAAGGAAGCTACGGTAATTATTGAAAACAAAAGATATTTTATGTTGGGAACGGTATTCTTGAATATTAAGTACATGAGCAACTGTTCATTTGCATTTTAAATTGGAGAAAATCTTCTCGAATTTATTTGTCTAAGTTAATATATTTTGAAGAGCAAATTCCTAGTATCTATTTAATAGAACTACACTACAAATCCTGAATGACAATCCTCAACAAATATTGTTCTGAGAGATAGAGAATAGAATAGAATTTGAACATTAATTAAGCTGCTTGACTGAACACCTTAATGATCGCTTCCTGTTAAAATACCGCAGCTAAATATAATATGAAACATTGAACGCACACTTTGAAACAATTAGAATCACACTTGAACGTTACTCATGAACAATGAATTACTTTTTACCTTGGCCAATATTTAAAAAAATAACATAGAAAATGTTATTTTTATCTCATTATTTGTAAAAATGTATAAAAATATCCTTACTGCAGATGCTACGTAAAATGATACAGTGAAACGATGTCTGAAATTGCTAGGGTGTTATATAGGCGATGCACGTCATTCGTTTACCTAGAGCGATTTTATTGCAATCACGACTCAAACGATATTTCAGGACAACGGCATGCAATATGCATGTACGTTCATATTTAATACATAAAGGATAAGGAAATATCCCGTAAAGTAAAATAAAGATACTTTAATAGCTGAATTATGACTCATGCTTGATATCTTGAGTTTAAAAAGATAAACAAGTCTGTACGAGCAAACAAAGAAAATTGTACATATTTTGGAGTTATTATTAATACCACCAGCTACTTTCATTTTTCAATTGAAATAAAACAAAATCCAGTGTTAATGTCGCTTAAAACGTGTCTAAATGCACTTTTTGCAAATGTCATTTGCGCAGTAGTGTTCTACTCGTCAACACCTCTCTGATGATGCTCCGTGTAAGAGCAAACACGTGCCAGGTCATCGGCTGGTGGCTGTATTTTAACATGTTTTTATTTACCTTCCAGCATATTGTGCAAAGTTTGCGGGCACGAGTGCGATACATCGCAACATTTACACACATATTATGCGGAATTACCACTATATATTTTGTGTTTTTTTTTAGTTGCGATTAGTAAGGATGTGAAAATCTCCATAATATTCCATATAAAAATAAAGTTTCCATAATAAATGTGTGATCATAATATCTAATTCCACCCATATATTCGAAGTGCTTTGAAATTGATATCATAATGTTTATACAGGGGCTCAAAATGTTATCATTAAATGTAACTCGCTGAGCCTTTTAATGATATATTATAAAATTAACATAATGTCCTCACTCGCATTTTAAGGGCTATAGTTACGACCGTTAATAATTTTATCATCAATTCGAATTGGAGATTGCTACTCTGCCTTATTGGGATACAATGTGATGATTTATAAAGGATGTGAAAGAGTTGACTTAAAAAATAGGAACTTAATCCTGTTCATCATCATCATCCGCCGGTATAACTTCCAGTGCTGAACTTGGGCCTCCTCCCGAGGGAGGGTTTCTGCCATAGTCACCACGCTTGGCAGGCGGGTTGGTGACCGCAGTATTATTGTTGTAACACACAACGAAACGCTAATGCCCGTTTGCTGGTATACGATTGTTAAAGATGATGTTATATCAATCGGGTCCGAGGCACGGAGGGTAGTCCCTCAGCCAATTGGCATTGGAATTAGACCCGGAAAGAAATCTTAGAATCTACACAAAGATTTTCTTGTCCGGCGTGGGGATCGAGCCCACGACCTCCGAGATTTCAAGCGAACCAAATACCGGTACGCTACGGAGGTTGTCCTGTTGCTTTATGCCAAATTTATAAATCCACCTAACGGTTTTTAAAATTTCCAAGTTACAGTTCAAAAGTAAATATGGAACTTATACTATTAATGCATCAACCGATAAATAAATCACCAGAAACCCGCGTAATCCGGGCAATATAAAAATGTAATGGCAAATATATACATAAATTAATCAGGAATTAATTGATTGATGTATGGACGTTATATAACAGTCAATGATCCGAATAAAATATTATTGAACTGAACATGTGACATACATTTAATGACTCAATCTGTATCGGCAGTATATAAAAGTCGTACAGTTACGAGGTAGAGGTAGATTTATGGTAGCCATGTTTACGACTTAAGGCTTTATCTACATGGCTTATTGGTGGGGAGTAAAGCTATACAGTCCATTAAGTTTGACTGTGAAGCCTTTCACTTAGTGGCTACCGCTCCTTTCACACGTCAACTTTAGAGTCAGCGGATGTAGGAAATGAAAAAGATTATACGGCCAATTTCAATTCCTCGAGTATACACTAGAAAAAGGTCATGGGCACTTACTCGTATGAAATTAGAGTCGAATTGTTTTATACATAAACACACTATTACACTATTCGTAAGAAATAATAAGCGTGTATCATTTAATACCTATTTATATTATTATTAAAGACACATTTTAAATATTTAGAGTAGTTCTGGACAGTGGTTTTTTCCTATTTTAGTGCAGAGGCATATGTGATATAGTATATAGGGGCATGTATGATAGCCACGAGACTTTTACTACTTATCTCGAGGCGAGCGAGGCTCGCGTCTTATTAAGCTTGAAGGACTCTTAGGGTTTCAAGTCTATGAAAGCATTGATCGGTTCTGTGTATATAAAATTCGGCTGTTATTTTTTTCGGACGGACATTTATAGTTAGCCACGTGGATTTTATTACAATATACCTACATATTAATTTAAAATGTGTTTCACAATGTGTAAGCCTACCTCTTTTGTTGACTGTACATAGAAACTCTAAGTTCAAATTGCTAAATTAGTACTGCGAAGCAAAAAGTTTGAGAACTTAGAGCTTAAACTTGTTATGGTTAAAAGGGTGCCATCAGAAAGATTATCAGAATAGATTTGTGTTCCGAATATGTTATTGTCTATCAAAGCGTCGTATAAATGTTCTTAGTGATTAATTTGCAGAAACACTGTAACCAACTTATATTCTAAATTATACCAAAATGTGTCATATCTGTAAATGCAAATTGTAGAAAAGTTTGTTTTTAAGCAGAGCGCAACAAACACATCAATCACTATATTTAGGAAGCTCCGTAGTACCTATTGCATTACCGACGATAGTGCGGGTACAACCCGAATCGTGCACTGCTTAATCATGATTTATGGTGCTTCTGCACACAAACCGCCTTATCATTGGACATCTATTCTAAGAATTATAAAGCGGAAATATTAGATTGTTTGTTTGCAGTGAATAGGATCCGGAACTAATGGGCCGAACGGTAACTGGAGTTAGGTCAACCGCTCCGGTTGCTGCGGCCCGACTGACGGCCACGGTTTGCGACGGTGACCGCAAGCGCAACCGCGTCCTGCGGTTAGCCGGACGGCTGCCCGCATTCCGGCTAACCGCATAGTGCGTAGGGGTGCTTACGTGGCGTGGGTAAAACTGCGTGTGTGATAAAAGTTTTACTCCCGTATCTCCAGTTACCGTGAGAACTTCATCATTAAATGAAACCTATGTTACTTCTGCATAACGTTTTTTCATTTAAAATGTATGGATTAGGTAGTCGCGACTCCCTACGTAACCTTTTTAAAAATATTAATATACTTACCGTGCCCTCTGAGTATATATACCAAAATATTCTTTTTATTAGAAAAAATATTGATAAATATAGTAAAAAAGTGACATTCATAATATTAATACTAGAAATAAACATAAACTTGCTGTTCCAGGATTTAGAGTTAGCAAAACGAATAAATCATTTATGGGAAATTGTGTTAGGTTCTGTAATAAACTCCCTAATTATATTACAGACTTGCCTGATACAAGATTTAAATCATATGTTAAAACTGTTCTCATGTCAAAAGGTTACTATAGTATTCAGGACTATATTGAAGATAAAGACGTTTGGGTTTCGGTACCATCTTTGCACCTACCTCACTGAAGACCATAATAATATAGCCAAGTACAATAGTTGTGACTAGAACTGTGTCTTATCCTGTGAACTGTCTGTAATTGACTTCTTTACATACCTTAACTATTAATACCGCTAGTTCTGTCTCAATATCATTCAATAAGCAAAAATAAACAAATAATAACAAGACAACCGTTAGGGCAATAAATGTGTGTGCCTACTAAAATATAAATTAAAATAACTGGACCTAAACCCCGCGTAATTGCCCATTTGAGTATGTTTCGCCGGACCGCCTCATGTGGGCCGTGTTGAAACCGGTGGTAGAGTAACCCACTGAGTTTGTTTCGCCGGATCTTCTCAGTTGGGGCGCTTTGGATCCGGTGGTAGCATTAAAGCGCGTCCGTCGTTATATGCTCATGGTCCACCCAAATAATGACAATTGTTTTGGCATAATATAGACAGAAAAAGCATTTTGCCTCCTAGCGACAATATACATTAATTATAATAATTAATTTAATTATAAATAAGTAATTTGAATAGGTTTATAAATAAACAGCAAATGTAATTTAAGATAAATAATAATTAATTTTCAAATAATGTTTGACGATTTACAAGTGTACAGGCACTTGTAAATTGGTTTACGTAAATAAAAATTATTTTTATTTTATTTATTTATTTTATTTTATTTTAAAATTTGTCTGGAATAAAGCGAGGTACGTCGTAAAATTTTAATATGACGATAATAACATACTTATTTTTATAAGAGTTGCGCAATACATACAACATACTATTCCGGATTAAGTAAACTTTTACCTGATTTAGGCTTTTTGTTATTGTTTTGTTTTCTTTTTCATGGTATATTTCGACACAGGTGTAACCTATCAAAATTCTGGGGTGAGTGCATAAATATTAAGACTTATATTTTAAAGGATCATTTTGGATCGAGATACAAATACCTATTAATATATTTTGAGTTAACCTCTAGAACCTTAAAACCATAAGTTAACACGAATACGAGTACAAAAGAAAAATATTATTTTAATGTTGCTTCGTTGTACCAAAGGCTTACCTACTCTCCCATTCATAGTTATTTACTAGCTGCCTACATATTTTGAGAGGCTTATAGAAGGTATCAATAGAACGTTATACGTTAGCCGCGCTTTGATAAATTAGTGGTCGGGTTCCTATCGTTCCTAGTTCGTGAGACAAAGGCTGAGCTTCAGATTCTATTAAGCTTTAACATATTCACTTCGTCTCTGACAGCGTATTGTTCAGATATGTTCATATTTGATACATTTCTAAAACATATAGACAGTTCAGACATGTTCTGTTCGTGATTAGTTTTAAGTTCAAATCGAGATTTTTATTTACATATAACATAAATTTGCTTATAAATTCTGCACTTCCTCGTTAGTAACGTATAAAGTGGTTTGTTTATTATGGTAGTTTAATTCAAATGCTTCTCTGCAGCACACATTATGTAGATGTACATGCATAGGTTAAATCTGTCTACGTTTATATAATTTGTGCTATTGACATTATTTATCCCTGACTTGTATGATATATCATATCCATTTTTTTTTGGTTAATATTTTTGTTACAATTTATTACAACTCCTTCGCTAGCGACCTAACAAGACCTAACAAGTGAGCTAACAAGTTTCCAACCTTGGTATCCGTACTATGCTAAGTTCCTAACACATCACTGCGCTATCAAATCACGGTCTTATAAAACTTCTGGCTTCGCGATGTTTGCGGTGTAGGTATAAGAACGATATAACTATGATTATTAGCAAAGTTATATAAAATAAATCTGTTATCACTTACAAGAATAATCCTTCCTACTAAAAAAACCAGAGGATTTTTTGAACACAATAGTATTTTTGTTAACCCCTCGTGCTAAGCTAAAATGCTTGTGTTAAGAGTGGGTTTACGTCGGTAGTGCATTAGGTGGGGATCGAACCGGCGACCACATGATAGCAAGTCCGACGCCCTAGCCATTGGGCTACGATCGTTTATTTAGCGGCGCGATTTAAGTTGTTATAGGCGAAAAGAAAATAAACATACCTACATAAATTGTAAATACATACAATAATTCTTCTTAATATCAATGTCATACAGTTCAATATTGTAAAAATGGAAAATGTTACGTAAAAGTGCTCTATTTTAAATAATATGTTCTCATGGGAGCTTTCAATCAGTTCCTATTTCCAGTTCGTTTGATAATTTATTTCATGATTTTTATATGGTAGGTTTCTTTAAATGCTGGTAGATCGGTAGGTTGTGATATTTGGTGAATATGTTGATAAATCGTAAACCGATATATGTTATATTCTGTCAGTCTATCCCTATTCTGTAGTATACTTAAATTATGGAGACAAAAGATTCGTGATATTGTAGGTAATCAATACTCTTGCACAAATTAAACTTATTGTATAAGTCGCATCGCGGGTTGAAGTCAATTTAAAAAAAATAATAGATCTCAAGACTCACAAAATACATTTATTCGACAGAATATAGTGGCGTATTACTTATGTTGCTATTTTTTATATATCCCGTTTACAACGACCAATCGTTATAAAGATCAAAAATAAGTATGGGGAATACCCACAATTTAAAAATAGTAGCAAGCAGATAAACAATACTGAAAAATTACTGTGATACGAGATAAAAAACAGTTTCAGTAACAACTGGGATTATGTTAAGATATAAAGCAAAACTAAAATTAAAATTATATTGATTTACTAATGGGCTCGGCACTGAACCTACATTTCCTCAATTTAATAAATAATAATAGATTAAGCAACTCAACATTCTGAAACCTCGTGGAAGTATCCACGAGGTTTCAGAATGTACTTAAGAAAAGTTGCTTGATATCGTGCTTACTTCTGAAAAAAGAAAAAGTTTGTTTTTGTTAGCCAAGCCGTTTGTAATAGTTGGACCCGTCAAAACGAGTGTTATCACTCCGAGATAACTTGAAATTGTTCTCTGAGAGGTAGAAAAGCCTTTGTTTTGAGAGCGCAAGTTTAAATAGTATTTTGTCCTTACAAATAATAGCTGTACTGGCACTAAACTATAATGGCATCTACACGTACATATTCATATAGGTATGTTCAACTGCGTTCTCCACTTACGCATTTTAATTAGGGTATATTAGTGGTGGCTCCCACTGGGTTATTTAGAATACAATAGGCGCCATTTAGAAGAAGTATAAAATTTAAAACATAAAGTTTTATTTCAAGTAGTTACATGTTATATTTATTACGTAATTAGCAGCTGCCTGTAACTTTGTCTGCGTAACGGACAAACAACAAGACAAAATAATATGTAGCCTATATAATACTGTATAAAATTAGCTATCTACTTGTGAGTGAAAGTCGTCCGAATTCGTCAAGTCGTTACTGAGATTAGCCGGAACAATCAGGCAGACAAGAAAAATGTTTAATTAGGTTATTGATTTTATATTCCAAAGCATTAACTAAAGACTTATTATATTTCAATTACAAACAAATACTTTTTTTTTGACAAAAATAATTAAAATTTAATTGTCTATTCAGATTTCGGTAGGTAACTTCATTTTACATTTCATATACGATTCGCAATTTCTTTTCTGAAACCAATTTGCATTTATCCCATTTTAACGGTAAGCCGGATTTTGCTTGAATTGACGTTGACTCGCAATTAGTTCCTCACAAAAATGATAAAAAGAAAGAAGCACCTGTGGAGTGTGGAATATTTTGGAATTGGCAATCCGCCAGCGAGGTTGCGCTGTGGTATGAAACAATCACGCAAGAATCTGACCCGGAAATAATTTCGGTGAAATTAATCCTACCAAGTACCGGATTACTTCGAATTTTAAAAACTCATCGCTGCTTAAATGTGATAGCGTCACAAATCCAAATATATCACTCTTTTATAATGAGTTTTAGGCACCTGGTGTTATAAATCAAATTGCTCCGAATTACAACTTTTCTTGCGCCATTATAAAATTAGCAGCTATATATTAACGAATTTGTAAATCTTTAAGATATGAAAACATTAGTTTAAAACAAAAAAGAAAAGTATGTCTCTACGTTAAATTATAATATTGGTTTGTTATGCGAATGGTAAACGGTCACGATTAGAAAAGGTGTTTTCTTTTACTAAATAAACTAAAAGTTTAGTAGCTTTATACTTTTAAATGTGCGGCTTTGAGTAGCTTGACTTTCAATGCCTACCTATTAAAAGAGCTCAAATAATCAAGTACCTACGCAAAGAAGATTAAATAATGAGATTTTAATGAACGATCTTTATTTAATACTAGCGACCCGCCCCGGCTTCACACGGGTGCAATGCAGATGTATTTTACATATAAACCTTCCTCTTGAATCATTATATCTATTAAAAAAACACATCAAAATCCGTTGCTTAGTTGTAAAGGTCTAAGCATAAATAGGTACAGACAGACAGCGGCAGTGACTTTGTTTTATACCATGTAGTGATAAAATGAATAATTTTCAATAATTTAACAACATCGTTCAATGTAAATAAAACTTATTTTATTTAAATTGTCATATACAAATTAGGCTTAAGCGTAAAAATTAATAACATAAGAAACCATTAGCGTGTATATACTACCTATAGTGACCTATACTCTTCT
This sequence comes from Nycteola revayana, assembly GCA_947037095.2. Classification (NCBI taxonomy): domain Eukaryota; kingdom Metazoa; phylum Arthropoda; class Insecta; order Lepidoptera; family Nolidae; genus Nycteola; species Nycteola revayana. Next base: position 8,233,703 of record OX344839.1, read on the forward strand.
AATATCATAATGCTGAAGCGTTTATTTGTTTGCTTGTACGGGCTAATCTCAGGATCTACTGGACCGATTAAAAAAAACTTTCTCCATTAGAAAGTTACGTTATCCAGAACAAACATAGGGTATATTCATTTTTATAAAAGTCACTTAATAATTTATTTTGAATCTTTTATCGTTGGGTATTTTTTTAAAGTACCAATTCATATTTTACTACCATCATTAAAACATTATTTTTCTTTTAATTTGCAGACACATCTTCGACGCATACACGTTAGAACAGATTAGCAACGAGAGTGAAAACGACGGCTGAAATATTTCGTTAATTTTGTCTCCTTGTCACACAAACCTCGTACCTGAGAGAAAATACTCGTATGACGTAATGTCTCATGTTTCACTACGTGTTTAACTTCCTTCGCTATTCATGAAACAGTTCCTTATGTTCGACTTTACTGAGTTAACCTTTAAATAGTTGGAAAGGTTTTAATAAGTCGGAGTGATTACCTACATTAATATTAATAATAATTTATTTTTCACCACATATACATGAAAAGTCAGGGAAAAATGTACAAGTAATGTGATGCTAGACGAAGTATCCACTTACATTGGATTGGTGACTAGCATCTGAGATAAGTACATTAAATTGTATATAATAATAAATATTTCCTGCCGAATTTACTGCCCTGGTGGTTTAACAGTTATGAAAGTAATTAAATAATTGCAAATGTGACACACATGCACATAATTTAGTTCACCAGTAAACCAACAAAATAGATCAATAATATTATCTAATGACATAATTTTATCATTTTAATATTAATTCTAGCTACGTTGAACACGAAGTCTGCTAAAACTGAAATTGCGAACCAACCAGAATAAAATGCATGAACTAATATATTCATCATGCACCACACTTTATTTATTTTTACAAACCAGGTTCTCCGTATAAAATTACCATCCTGTTTCAGTCTTCGTAGCTACGGTGTAGCGTGTGGATTCGGCGTAGCTATTCCGTAGCGAGTTTCATAGCACAATACTTTTGGTACTTTTATTTTACATGTATTTACATAATAGAAAGGTACTGTCGCATTTTCTTTTTATTCGACTGAACATAGCGGTTGTTTTGTTTTCTGGAATTTATATCCAGCCATGCTTTTTTTGCAGGTGTGTACTGGCAGTCGTGTGTAGTTGCCTCACTTATTTTGTATTGTTTTTCTAGTTATCAATTTAAATTGGCATTTGATATTATTTTGATACTAAACTCTATTAATAAAATTAAAAAAATATCATAATAAAAATCTTTATTTTGCAATCATTTTACAAAGGTACATTTCTTGTGGACCCACACTAGGCAAGCCTGTGTCGTGGCATCCAGACTAACATTTCCAGATTGTTTATGTTTTATTGTTTAATTGTACATTATTTTAAAAACTAGATATATTATACAGTTTAAACAAATTATTATAACAGTTGATATATGAGAATACTTATTTAAAAATGGCATTAAGGAAATAAATACAATATATAAATATATATTAAAATAGATATAGGTACAGTATCTGTTCGATTTCGTAGTAATTAAGACCGGCTAGCCAGTGATAGATGAGTGGTTTAGCCTTTCGGAAGGAGAGATCTTTAATATTACATTCTTTGACAACTTTGTTCTAAATGAATGAGTTAACAAAAGGACTAAAATGCCTGGCAAAAGCAGTTTTTGCTCTGATTATAGACGCTCTGTAGACTCGTCTTTTCGTCAATTGCCTGTATGCGCTGGACGACACAAAAATTTTACGAGTTTGAGGACTCAATTTTAGGATGTAGAGTTGTCACACACTAAGCACTCCAGCCTCCTTGTAGACTTTCACGGTTGAAAATCGATAATCGTATTGAAAGTAGAAAAAATCAAACATTGTTTCACTGATTAAGAACTCATATGAGTGCACGTTTTTAAAATAAAATTGAATTAATAAAAGTTTTTTAATACTTTGATATAACCTAATATGTAAACAATTTAATGACTTTAAACAGACATGAACATTTTGTTAAAAAAATAAAATTGTATAAATTACAAAAACTAATAAAATTGTGTTTCTGCGAAACATTAATGTTCGATACATAAATACAAGAACCAAATATCAATAACATCAATAACAGTCCAACACGGGTAAAACCGCAGGCGCAGATAGTACATAATATAATATTTGTTTAAGTAGTCACACTAATGTTTTCATATAGTTCGGCGCATAAAATCTAATACATCAATACTAAATGACCTTCATTATGTCTCTATCTCATTACCAATTAATTTTATTGAAATCTTCTCAGAAATTTCGAAGTTGTAAACATGACTTATGAAGTAATATTATTTTCCATGAATACTTTCGTATTTACAACGGTTTTTTATAAAATTGTTTGATTTGTTACGGTTATTACGATCTTAACATTAAGTAAACATTTAACTCGGCCTGTTACGGCCGAGTTCAACGTTTACTTAATGTTTCCATGTCGAACTTCTATCTCAAAAAAATATGGGCCTTCTATATTTGTGTTACATAGGTCTTTTTGTGACAGCTATAAAATGTTTACGATCTGTTAAACGTAACCCAGGATATTTTAAGGGAATTTAGTTCTTTTCTTCATTTGGGTTCCGTACCCAAACAGTAAAAACGGGACCGGCTGTCCGACCGTCCTTCTCTCTGTCACTAGGTTGTATCTTATGGACTGAGATAGCTAGAAAGTTGAAACTTTCACAAACAATGTATTTCTGATTCCTGTAACAACAAGTAGGTACTAAAAACAGAATAAAATAAATATTTAAAGAGTATACACCAAACCTCAAACTTATTTCCTCCTGCATCTTATTGCAGTTTTTTTAAATGGCCTATAATTTTATCCTATTAGCTAACATTAATCTTCTTGAAATGAAATGAATGTTTTATTATAAGTTTTAATCCTTCATTTTATTAAAATCAACAGTAAGCTACAATAACAGTACGTTAAACACACAACGTTTAAATAAAATTCTTTAATATTACTAGTATATGTATATACAAAACGATCGTAGAGCCAAATCAAAGCGTATTTCTTAACTCCTAATTCCGAGAATTAATCATTTATTGAAAAACACATCCTACAAACGCAGTACCTACCGGTAAATCAATACTCAAGGGTTGAGCGATCCTCAAGGTAACACCTTTATCAACTTTCTCTCTTTAGCAACCTTCACTGATTACAAACAGGATAATAGAAACAGATGCTCACGTTTTTACAAAGCCGGCGTGTAACGCAAGTTCTAACGATAGCCTGTGGTCATGTTTTACTTAGTTGTATTTCATACAAGGATTTTTTCTTTTTAGTCGTTCCCTCATATCTGGGATCGTGGGATCTAAGCATCAGGGTTGCATCTATAGCAGATGATCTGTTTCTGTCCAGCGCGTCCGTGCAGAATTTCAAGGACGACGAGTCTTAAAAGGTCCATCTTTTTGGTGAACGTCCGCGTGATATTTTCCCTTCTCTGTTTCCAACCACAATTAGTTTTTCTAAGCTCTATGTCATCATACGAGGAAAGTCTTTGTGAAATAAGGTTCCTTATTAGAGTTTCTAAAATATCTACAGAAACAATGGATTTATTAAAAAACATAGCATAAAACAATACATATATTGACTTCGCCAGATGCCTCCTCCACCTATTACACAATTCATAAAGAAGGTTATTTTAAAGCATTATAGAAAATTTCAAAGTTATCGTTCCATAACTCTCAAAATAACCACGCTTTTAAACTAAATCTGCTCTCCTGCAAAGTTGCGATTTTGTAGATGTCCGTTTCTACTTTGCTGCCATCGAAACTATACCACGAAAATAATAGCTAGCATTGAGTACTACAAACATTCAGTAGTAAATTCAAGTAGGTACACTCAATCAATATAGCTCTTCTTTGCATTACTCGAGAAAACCTAACAACATTTGTAAACTAAATCAGTTGGACCTTTGATATGAAATATCCAATTTATATACAATTGTATTAAAGTGTTTTGTGTCCTTTTTTATCTCGGTCGAATTATTGTTTTATCTAACATTTCTGCTTAAATAGAAAAGTATATAGATAAGTGTAAGTAAATAAAAAAATCTTGCCAAAATTGACTACTTTAAATAAAATAAATGACAATAAAAATGATTTTTATTTACTTTTCCCACTTGTTAATTATATGTATTATATGTACCTATTATAATAATTGTAATTATATCGAATGAAATTAATTATTGAGGCTTGTTCTGTTTATATTATGCCACAACAATTTCATTATTTGGGTGGACCATGAGCATATAACGACGGATACGGATGCTTTGGCAATTTAAATACCGAGATGAGGCAATACTAACATTAAGGTATAAACAATGTTGATTAAACGTTATACTGTTAGGTTCTGCGTTAAACGGAGATAGTAGTAGTAAAAGCAAATCTGCTAGAGTGGGGATTAGTGCGCTGACTTTAAAACCACGGCAGGGATTATACTAGGTAGAATTTTGTGCAAATGCCGCTCGCGTAAAGTGAAACATTCGCACTATATTTAACGATTTAACTTAACATTGCTTTTCTTATCTCTTAAGTGCAGTTGGTCTCTCAATTTGTATATATTTTTTGCAGACTCCATGGATGGATATTTAAAATGTTGGAGTATACTATTTATTGTATAAAAAACCGGCCAAGACCGTGTCGGGCACGCACATGGAAGGCTTCCTTGTGGACTACGGAACCCTAAAAAGTAGCAAGGGCTCAGGGAGGCCTTAAGAGTTTACTACTTCTATGTTAAGGCCCCCTTATCAATAAACCTACTTTCTTTTATTTACCTTTATTCATTCAAATTTGATGTGGGTATGTAGTCCGTTATTATATGCGTAGGTGTCACATTATATTATACAGATGTGACGTGTGGATAAGAGATTAAATTAACCTATTTATCTATCTATTTTGTTGCAATAAATTTAACACTACAGTAGTAGCTACTATATTAAAAAAAATTATTCCTTTGATTTATTGTTATAAATGTTTAATTATATAATTAACAATGGTTATTTATCTAGATTGATTTAATTCAATTATTTCATCAAATTTAATTATTTCATCAAATATAATTAAATTAATTGCTGAAGGGTTTGAAAAAGAAACAAATTATTGTTGTTTTGAAGTATTTTATACAGGATATAGGACCAAAATATAATTTTCACGCTTCCAACATGAATATATTGCTACTTTTATTTATGAATTACATGAATAAAATACATATATACAACTAAAAGTAGCTAATTTAATACTGCTACTTTGATAAGAAAAATTGCAATTTATAATTAATTTTAATTTATACTGAACTAAAAACTTCTTTCTACAATGTATAAAAAGAACTTTAAGTTAAAACTGCTGCTACGCGGGAATTCTTTTGAAATTTAATTAGTTGTAGAAAAAGTCGACCAAATGCGAGTCGGAATCGCGGTGGTCCTTAACATCATATATACTACATTAGAAACCATATTATTACATTAGAAACTATATTATTATATTTTTTTATTATACGCACTACTAATCAGAAATCATGTTTATTTATTTTTAAGGTAAGGTACAACTGAATATTATATGACTATTTCAAGATTCGACCTGTTGCCGATATTAAAATCGAACAAAAAGCAGCAACAAAATTTACGAAATTCACAAAAGGCATTTTGTAAATATAAATGTTGAATGGAACTTCCATACAGCAAAATGCCTTTTGTGAATTTCTTCCAAGTATATCGCCAACAGAAATATATAATCTGTGAAAACTAGCTATCAGTAACAATTGAATCTTATGGTCTCGTTTTTACCCTTTGCGCACAGAGCCCTAAACAGTACAGTTGGATAAAATGCGGAAAAATCAGACCGAGTTAATGCAAATAGTTTCATTTCAACTGCGATTATTAAGGTTAGAATGTCACTCCGCACCATACACTCAGTTTATACGCCGTTGTAGTGTACAGTCTGTCGACGCTTTCGAATTCTGTAGTATTCAAAATTTAGTTTAATAGGATTTTTACACGGCATAATTATTCTTTTTGTGTTGTTATGTTAATAACATGTATGATAAAAGCGTTTGTATTGAATAAACTACTCCACCTGTACCCTTCCACCGCCAATGAACCTCACTTAAAGCGCTTTTACCAAGCCCTCTTTTTACACTTCCATTATTTGATAGAAACTCTTATTTACACATCTCGTCTGCATAACGAAATTTTATTGGTTCTTAAAATAACATTTCGTCTCCGCTTTATTGGAGTCCGGGCCTTAAGAGGTCGTCGATCCATCGTGCGGTCATCCTACGTCGTGCTTGCCAGTTCGTACTCGTACTCGTAAAACTAGCACACAGACACAGACATACTTTGTAGGTACTGGTTTTGTCTTACTAACAACATAAATGAATGAACATATAAATACATATAAATTACAGAGTTACTTACACTAAATACGTGTCATTATTATTAAACTGTACATTACACTATTCGAAGAAAACAATCCAATCAAGGCTGCTACACGAACTCTATAAAGACTTTGTTTAATACAAGTTTTAAATTCAATTTATGTAGCCCAATATATCTAAATTTAAACACAAAATGTGTAGGTATTAAGATAATATTTTATCTAAACATCTAAACGTATGTACGCATTCTCGGTATTCTCACTAAACGAATGCCGCTTCACTCGAGCAGCTTCGAATTGAAACGACATATTGGAGAGCAGTCGTCATAAAGCGTAAAGCCAACGAGGCAGGTTTTTGTTTTGGATGGACATTTATGTAGTTAGCTTTATGGGTTTTGCTACATCACCTTGCATCAAGGTGAAGAGACTTTCAGCCTTATTAAATGGTTTATAAACGACGCAAGTGTTTTAAAGATTTGGAGGCTCAGTCCATCAATGTTATATGCGTACCATTGAGAGATATAATCACAACAGAATCCCGAAAATAGGCACGAAGACTAAAAAATTAAAATTAGTCCGTCAGTTAGTTACTAAAAAATATTGGACACGTATTTTTTATTTATCAAATCAATAAAAAATAACATAGATACAGAGCAACAACAAACTTTTTTTTTTTTTTAATTATGGTGGGCTAAATCTTGACCCCGATCGAGTCCGCGAGAGACGAGATGAGGCCGAAGATGGAGCGAGCTTGCTCAGAGGATGCCTGTTTACTCTGACTTTGAAGAGACCCGGAATATATGCACTCAGGAACACAGAAGCAGGCAAAGAATTCCCCTCACTGGCCGTGCGCATAATAAAAGATGATTTAAAGCGCTTTGTGCGGCAGAACGGAAAGTCGACCAAGTAAGGGTGAAAACCAGCCGTGCGTCTAGATTCCCGATAAAATAAAGGAGCTGGCGGTATAAGCTCGTGTAGCTCCTGCGCACACTCCCCGAAGTACAACCTGTAAAATACCGATAGACTGGCAACGTTACGCCGATGAACCAAGCTGTAAAGCTTGGTTTTAATCATTGTTTTGTCGCCGATGAACCTCTTGGCTCTGCGTTCCACCGAGTCTAGTGCAGCAAGTTGGTATTTAGCAGAGCCATCCCAAAGGTGACTGCAATACTCCATACAGGACCGAACTTGCGCCTTGTATAACACCAAGCGATGTGCGGGACTGAAGTACCGCTTAACCTTATTCAAAAATTGGTTTTTTTTTTTACTACATATAGGCTTACGTTTGACCATAATCTCGCTTGATGGAAGGCGAAGATAAGGCCTAAGATGATACACGCTTGCCTAGAAAGTGTCAGTTCACTTTAGCCTTAAAGATGTCCAGATTATAGCTTTCCGGAAAAACTGACGCCGGCAGAGAATTCCACTCCTTAGCCGTCCGCATTATGAAAGAAGAAGCAAATCGCTTCGTGCGTATTGAAGGAATGTCTACAACAAAAGGGTGAAACCGCTCGCCGCGCCTAGTCGTCCGGTGATGGAAGGGTGAAGGGGGTATCAGGTTATGTAGAACCTCCGCACACTCCCCGAAATGTAACCGATAAAAAACCGATAGGCAGGCTACTCGTCTACGATGTTCGAGGCTCTGAAGACTTGCCTGCACCAGTGAGTTATTGCCTATGACTCTCTTCGCTCGGCGCTCCAATGAGTCCAGAGCATCCAGCTGATATCTAGCAGACCCATCCCAAAGATGAGAACAGTATTCCATTGAGGAGCGAACTTGAGCTCTGTAAAGACTTAAGAGCTGCTCCGATGTGAAGTACCGCCTCACCTTGGAGAGAATGCCAAGTTTTTTGGCTGCAGTGTTTGCAATGGACTCGATGTAGTGACCGAAGTTTAGATTAGAAGAGAGGTCAAGCCCTAGGAGCTCAAGATGGTCGCTGATCGGAACGGAGACATTCCGGAAAGTCGGAGTCAGTTGGAATGGACTCCGTTTCGCCGAAAAAAGACACGCCTGTGTTTTTGAGGGGTTAAACCCAACCAGGTTGGCATCACCCCATAAGGAAACAGCCTCCAAGATCGAGTTCACCCCCTCAATCATCGACTCCCTGAACGACTCGACCATTGACCCCGACTTCGCATCAAACAAGTATCTCACCGAGACTGTGCTGTCGTCTGCATACCCAAAGGTACCGGGAGTAACTAGCAGGTTGTTTATGTGCAGCAAAAAAAGAGTCGCGGAGAGAACAGATCCCTGAGGGACACCGGCATTAATACCAAGAAGATCGGACGAGGCGCCATCAATGACAACTCGAATCGACCTTCCCCTCAAGAATTCCTGAATCCAGGTACAAAGTACGGGAGCAATACCGTAAACCGGAAGCTTACCAATGAGACTTGCGTGCCAAACCCTGTCAAAAGCCTTAGAGATATCAAGAGACACGGCAAGAGCCTCACAGTGTCTCTCAATGGCTTCGCTCCAGAAGTGAGTAGCATATACAAGAAGATCCCCAGTAGACCGGCCTCGACGGAATCCGAATTGACGGTCACTGAGGAGGTCGTTGTCTTCCAGGTATGCCAGGAGACGGTTGTTTAAAACACGCTCCATAACCTTACAGAGTATGGAGGTGATTGCGATTGGTCGGTAGTTGGCAGGGTCGGCACGACTACCTTTCTTGGGGATCGGTTGAACATTGGCAATCTTCCAGGATGCTGGAACTAGACCAGTCTTCAGGGATAAACGATAGAGGCGAGTCAAAACAGGAGACAACTCAGGCGCACATGACCGCAAGACAATGGCAGGAATGCCGTCAGGCCCACTAACCTTATTCACATCTAGAGTGCTGAGAATTTTAAGTACCACTTTTTGCCGAATGTGCACCTCAGGCATAGTGGAAGTGCAATGTGGTAGCCTGGGTGGACTTTTACCAGCAGCATCTAGTTGTGAATTCTTCGCAAATAGAGACGCAAACAAGTCTGCTTTCTCTTTGGCGGTGTGAGCTAATGAACCGTTCGGCTTCTGCAGTGGCGGCAAAGAGGACCGACAGAAATTCTGCCGTGGCATAACTAAAATGCCGTTTTCCGACATCTGGTCGATTTTTAACTTTTAATGCTATTATAATTATTTTTTTTTCTCATTCTAATAGCGTTAAAAGTTAAAAATCGACCAGATATCGGATAACGGCATTTTAGTTATGCCACGGCAGAATTGGCTTCGACCGATTTGGCAAGAGACCAAAAAGCTTTACTCCCAGATGGGTAAGATGCTAGTCTGGCTCCAATCCGGCCAATATGGTCAAAGCGGGCCTTGCGTAGGGCACGTTTGCAAGACTTGGCAGCACTATTGTAAGCTTTCTTCAGTTTCCGAATATTTGGCGCTTTGCGGGCTCGAGCATCCGCCCACGCTTGGTAAGCAGAGTGCTTATGTGCTTCAGCACTATCACACTCAGCGTTGAACCATGGACGGGCTTTGTCTTGGAGTGAGATGTCAGAAAATGGAATGAAATATTCCATAGCCTGACATATCACCTCAGAAACAGCCTCCGCGCAGCGAGTCGGGTCGTCTGAAGAGAAGCATAAGCGCAGCCAAGGGTAAGACGCGAAGAAATGCCGCATCTCATCCCAAGTCTCGCCTAGTCCCCTTGAGATCGGGATCGGGTGGCGAGTAGATAGACACAGATTTCACCAGACAGTGGTCGGAGCTACCCAACGGTGAGGAAACCGCGACTTGATATCGGTCTGGATCGGTTGTCAGCAGAAGGTCTAAGCAATTGGCCGTATGGCCATCAATGTCAGGCACCCGTGTCGGCCCAGTCACCAGTTGGGAGAGACCAAGCGTCAGTGCAGATGCATACGCTAATCTCCCAGCATGGTCGGTGTTCTGGTATGGGTACAGCCACTCCTGGTGGTGGGCATTGAAGTCCCCCAGAAAAACTAGCTGCGCCGATGGGTACCTGAGCTGAGCTAATTCAGCCGAGTCCGAAAGGTACTGAAAAAACCTGGTTGTCTCCATGTTGTCGGTGTGCGACCGATAGACACTGGCATAGAGTATCTGCTCCAAGCCAGTGTCCACCAGAACCCATAATACGGAGAAACTGGAATCCTCAATGTTACGGAGACGTCGAAAACAGATGTCATCGCGAGCATACACGCAGGTGCCAGCGCGTGGCTTAAAATTGTGCTCCAGGGTGTACCCTGGGTAGCGCAAGTATGCTGCGTCAGCTGGACATCTGATTTGCGTCTCCGTGAGGAACAGCAGATGTGGTTTTTCGGTCTCAAGGTGGTGATGGACCGGGATGAGATTAGAGTGCAGACCTCGGATGTTAGAGAGGTGCACTTTTAGTGCGAGGGAGTGCAACCGCTGTTTTACCAGTTTCCTATTTTTTGTATTCATTTAATTTTTGATGGCGAACAGACAAGCAGGAAAGGGACAGTTGGGCGAGGTATGGCAAGAGCGAGTACCGCGCAATACATTAGTAATGCTGCACCGACGGGAGACTGATCTGGAGCGCGCGGGGACGCCCTAACCCCCCCCCCAGAGATGTTCACCGGGCCCTCGCATCCGGTCGCCAACCGGCACGGTGACGCATCCTGGGATTTTTCGCTAGTTGGCGGGGCAGCCTTTCATAGGTGGCTTTCCTACTAATTGGGCCCCCTACTACCTGCGGTCGGCCAGCGGAAGACCGTGCTTAGGATCCCGCTACCCTCCGCGAACAGTCACCCAGCACAGACACCACGCAGCACCGGAACCGGTTCGCAATACCACACAACTGCCCAGACTCCCCTTCCACGATGGCTACTCAAGGCAACATGCCGGAACGCGACAAAAATCACTTGGCGGCATGGCTTTGCCTTGAGGGTGGTGACAAACCGCGGTCGAAACCTACCACCAGATGTGCTGTTCATTTGGCGCTACCCAGGGGACACGTGTGGGTGACTAGAGCTAAAGCCCACGGACGCGAACAGCATTATCCCCCAAAATGGTTTCGACCGACTTAGCCAGGGACCAGAACTGCTTACTACCTGAAGGTTGTGAAGCAAGTTTTGCCCCTATTCGGCTACGTGATCGAAACGAGCCTTTCGAATCACCCGTTTGCAGGACTTAGTGGCAGAGTTGAAGGCTATCTTCTTCGAGCGAACCCTCCCCGCACGGAGTCTGCAGACACGTGCTTGAACCCAAGCTTGGTATGCCGACTCCTTTCGCGCCTCAGCATGGACACATTCAGCATTAAACAAAGGTCGGGAACTGGGACCGAGCGGGATGTCGGAGAATGGAATAAAATACTCCATCCCCTGCCGGATCACGTCCGTCACCGCATCCGCACAATCAAAGATGCAAAGAAGTGCCGCATTTCGTCCCAATCTTTTAACAACGCCATTTTAACAGCGCTAGCGCGCTGTTAAAATGGCGAGAAAGTAACAGTGTGCATTCACAGATTCAGTTTATTTAAAATAAAAAAAATCAGTTTATTCGGTAATTTAAAAACTTGGCTGCATGCTCTAACGTCTTTGCCAACATTTTCACGCAGTTACGGCAGAAAATAATCCTCCCGCCATTTTTCTCAAATTTTCTTTTCTTTGTACTTGTATTGTAAAAAATGTTTTTTTTTCTGTTTCCTCGCAAATGTGTTAAAAAACGTCGTACGATATACGTGCGTATTGGTTATAACATGCTCGGCTCAATTACGCCCTCGCCTTCGGCTCGGGTTGAAATTCCGCCTCGCATGTTATAACCAACATAACGCACTAATATCGTAATGTACTATAAAATGATTTTTTGTGCCCTCCAATGCAACCGTTACTATCTGATCTGTATTAACACACAGTTTGCGCACAATAATTTATTAAGACATAGGTACCCGCTAAGATTTTATAAATCTTTGTATATATACCTACTAATACAGATAAGATGATTACATTACCTATGTATCATCACATTATCTGTGCAATAAAGTGTAGTCTGTTTTTTTTATTTTTACACTTTCATATTTGGTTGGGAGTCGGGACGGTATTTGATCTTCAACAGTAAAGGCCGGCGCGGTACGAAGGGGAGGGAGGTCACAAGAGACAAGTCCCCCAAAGAACAAGGAACTACGTCTCAAATATCAGCTTGTCAATAAAGATAGAAGACTTCCATTTGTTGTATAATGTGTGCAGTAAAATTGTGTATTGTGAAATTAAGTCAAAGTTACTCGACATATAATTATTAATAATTGAGAAAAAAATTGTGCAGAAAAACAAAAGACACAGTGCGCGATGCAAAAAGTTTATATACCAACTAGCTGACCCGGCAGACTTCGTACTGCCTCAATCGATACATACCCTACACTACCCCTACGCTACACTACCCCTACCATACACTACCCCTACCCTACACTACCCCTACCCTACACTACCCCTACCCTACACTACCCCTACCCTACACTACCCCTACCCTACACTACCCCTACCCTACACTACCCCTACCCTACACTACCCCTACCCTACACTACCCCTACCCTACACTACCCCTACCCTACACTACCCCTACCCTACACTACCCCTACCCTACACTACCCCTACCCTACACTACCCCTACCCTACACTACCCCTACCCTACACTACCCCTACCCTACCTCTACCCTACCCCTACCCTACACCTACCTCTAATCTACCCCTAACTTAGTCTGAAAAATAAAAATAAAAATTTAGGGGTGGACTACCCCTAACATTTAGGGGGATGAAAAATAGATGTTGGCCGATACTCATAGATACCGGATAAGCACAAAAAATTTCATCAAAATCGGTTAAGCCGTTTCGGAGGAGTATGGCAACGAAAACTGTGACACGAGAATTTTATATATTAGATTAAATGAAATAAATTCAATAATTAATATGATGCGTTGTAACGCTACATCACCCCTTGTATTATTAGTAGTGACCCCCTCCAAAACTTCAGGTTGCGGCTGTGCCAGTGCAAATGTATATGAGTAGTCACATCACGTCGTCGCCTCAGGCAACCTAAAAATACGTGGGTTTTCAATCATACATCTCAATAAAGTCACGGTCAGCTTTCATTTTAAATTACGCCATTGACTCGCTGTACTTGTACCCAAAGTGCAAAAATGCTATTCATGGTACATAATATGTTATTTATCTTATATCTTTTTACGGATTTTAACAATAGGTATAGTAACGTAATATTAATTATTAACTGCTCACATATAAAACGCTGTCAATATGCATTGTATACAGTTATAAGTATATGCAATTAATAATATGCAAATCTCGCTTTGTAATAGCTAAGGCCGCAAAATTTGAATAAAGTAACTTCGTATTTCGCATATTAATTAATTATGTGAAATAATATTGTTATATGAGAATAGTCAAAATCTTTAGATACAATTAACTATTTATAAAGACGTATTATTATATTGGTATAGACAATTACATCGCATACGCTTCAGTATATACTGACAAGGGTCGACGTTCTAATTGCCCCAAGGACGAGTCATATTTGAAATCAAATCATACTAACCTATCCATAGAAATAAGATTTGATTTCTCTATCATTATGTAGCACAGTCGTATTGATTTAATTATGATGTTACGTCAACGTTTATTTTAATCTTAGATATCTTGTAACAATTGTATTTGTAACAAATAACCTCAGAAACTACTGGAAGGATTTCGATAATTTTCACCATTAGAATGCCATATTACCCCTGAGACCATAGGTTTATATAATTAAAATTGAATTTCCAATGGGAACGGGAAAGACGCGGGCGCAAACCGCGCGCGGGAATCTTGTATTAAGTAAACAATATGCATCAGATTTTCCAATCAAGTTAACCGATTCAGTAACTCAACTCTGGTTTACTTCCAGTGGTCGCTTTTTGTTCGAACTATAAATATAACAGTTTAGGTGCAACTTTCTCGCTACAGAATAACAGGGTAGTTGAGCTTCTATGTTTAATGTATTGCAATCCAATTTGTAACTCAACTTTTCCGTATCGTTCGTAGTCAAAGTTAGTGTCAAGAGGTAACATCCTAAAATGTTGTTTTATTTGATAAACAGTTTCAACTTCTCAAGACTTTGAGTTTAACCTGGAATAACGGTTTCTAAAAAGATATAAAGATACGCCAACCTCCGTAGCGTAGCGGTATTAAGCTCGCTTAAATACTCGGAGGTCGTAGGTTCGATCCCCACGCCGGACAAGAAATCTTTGTGTAAATTCTAAGATTCCTTTCCGGGTGTGGTTGGTTGAGGGACTACACTTAACGTGCCTTGGAAAGCACGTTAAGCCGTTGGTTCCGATTGTTATAGCATTATCTATAATAATCGTATATCAAGGAACAGGCAGCAGCGTTTCTTGTGTGGTACACCCTAATACTGCGGTCACCAACTCGCCTGCCAAACGGGATGACTATGGCAAATACCCTCCCTCGGGAGGAGGCCCATGTACAGCAGTGGACGTTAAACGGGCTGATGATGATGATGAAAAAGATATAACATTAACAATCATGTAATATGAAAACTGTTACGTTTTAAAGAAGAATATTATATTTTATACTTTATTGCACACAGAAAGTTACAAGACATACATTTTATAATTGGAAACAACATGTACAAAGGCGAGCTTAATTCATTAAATTAAGCAAACGTTTAGGAAAGAGATACATGATAATTAGTGAATAGCAAGTGTACAACATTTAATTTAACTACTTGGTAAAATACTATAAACATACACACTAATAGTTACATAATATACATATACAAATACATACTAATAAATAAGCCTGTTATATATAATAAACTACATACTAAAGAATAAGACTAAGAATAGCTGTTGTTATTTAATTTTATTTGCAAACATGTTTTTTTCCACCATGTCAACGAACCCTATAATCGACAGAGACACCAGACGGCCGTATAACATTTTTTTAAAGATATCGTCCATTATCGACATTAGTACCCGATTCAGGGACAAAATAATCAATTTGCAATAAGTTGTTCAAAGTACCTAGTGCTTGTTTTCTTGTATTCATATTATAACATTAGGTTCAATTAAACATTGAAATTACAATAGTAAAAAAATTCCTTTGAATTAATTTTAAAGTAAAATTATGTCATCTCACTCGTTATCATTTTATACGGACAAACTAAAAAGATGTACTACATTGTTATATAGTGCGTCTTATTCGTTTTTCTCACAAAACTTTTCTTTCCCTCATAGTTAAGAAAGTAGCTTTAACGAGGAAATGTTTGCCAATGTTCTCGGTACAATCATAAATATTATATTTCCTTTTATGAAACTTCTTTCTATATGTGTGATAGTTACTTTATGTGAAAAGTTGTTCATTTAACTTTTTCAATTACTATAGTAGAACATTAAGTCTTGATACACGAGTCAACCAGACCTCAATAAGGAACATGATAAAAATATAATAACAATATACAACCCACCCTTATTTGCTATTTTTGGAGTTCAATAATTTTGACTCACGCACGAAAGTCTGAAACATGCTACCATTGAAATTGAAATTTTCAACCAACACAAAGTCTAGATTTTGAGCTAATAAAAACTGGTCAAGTGCGAGTCGGACTCGCGCACGAAGGATTCTGTACCATTTTCAAGCGTCTACCTGTTGCCGTTATTGATATCGAGCAAAGAACGGCAAGAAAAAAAAGAGTTTGTCGTATTGGAGTCACCCATAAAATATTTATTTTATTTTATTTTTTTAGTATTTGTTGTTATAATCAATAGAAATACATCATCTGTGAAAATTTCAACTTTCTAGCTATCGCGGTTCTTGAGATACAGCCTGGTGACAGACAGACAGACAGCCAGCGAAGTCTTAGTAATAGGGTCCCGTTTTTACCCTTCGGGTACGGAACCCTAAAAACTGTGTTTCAGGGACCAGCAGCTTCTGTCATTATATTAGCTTAATATTATTTCAACAAAATTTGAATAAAGAAGCGAAACAATATGTAGATCTATCTTCTGCGAGAGAACTGGTTAACCTATTGTTTAGTTTCGAATTATTATAATGTCGCAATAAATGTCAAATATACTGTGAATATACTTGTGAAATTTCTATCCTAAATATTATCTGTTCCATTACTGCATAATCAATGACCTCGGCCGTTAAAGGGATCTAAATTGACTCAAGACGCGCGGACTACTTAGTTCCTTTTCGAGCCACGTACACGTCGCTTCACGCTGCCGTTTCTTGATCCGCCCGGTCCCAACACATGCAACGTCATACTTCCTGAAAAATCTCTGGCAAATATCATACACTTCAGCAAGTTGTAAATTCAATCGTACGCACAAATTAAAAAAGCATAAGATGGCGCGCAATTTATTTCTGTCGCTAAAAGCTGCTCGGTACCGCTGAAATTCCAAAGCACATTATGTCATAGAAAAGCTGGAAACAGACGAGCTACCACCTCGCTGCACCTATTACCTATTATAAATTCTGTTGGTGCTCTGGGGAACGTGATTTCTTTGGGATATATTAGCTTTTAGTATTGATTTTAGACGATGTGCTGGTATTGGTTGGTTAGTTTTGGTGCTTGTAACAAAACATAATCGTTAAATTTCAAACATCTTTTTGTTTCTTTTGTGACGCGCAAATTACTTACACATTTAAATTTTCAAATAAACCTGTGAGGTGCGGTTGCAGGCAAAGATTTATCACAATATAAAAAGTAAGAAAATTAGTTGTTCCAATAACACACAAATTATTTTGATAAAGCTGACCTAATTTCAGCTGCATGTTGATAGGATGACTTGTTAATAAAAAAAATGTGAAAACTTTCATCAAAATTTAACACTTTCCTGAACTCGACTACAAGTTTCGTTATAAATTTAAATAAAAAAGCGTCGAGCGATAAATGTTACATTTTTTTCCACAAGTTTACGAGTACATAATATGTTTGGTACAAATACTATTCACACACATTTCACTGGACACTCAACTGAAACTCGCAACTCGACATTTATTCGGGTTATGTATTATATATGTATTTTAAAACTTATTTAATGACTGTTCCTAGATGGGAATATTTCACTACACAGTTTGTAATTCATATGGTTTGTTATTAAAAATAATTTGAATGGAACTATGACAATAAGAAAGTTAATAAAATAATTTTTAGCTAAAATTGAGTAGTCTTTTCTGGTCTTTTTTTACTCTATCAACCCATTTACGTCCACGGCCTCCTCTTTGACAGACCTCGGCAAGCCTGGGCCGTTGAGGGATTTGCTGTAATCAACACGCTTGGTAGGATTATTGGTGATCGCAGTAAGATGGGAGTATCCTTGAGCTGATAGATGCTGCTGCTCATCCATCAGCTGTAAGTCCCTTAGTCGACACTCATAGGAAGATATGGGGTAAGCCGGAAATCACACGGCGAGTTTGATAAAAAAGGCTTTTAAATAAATAGTACATCAATTCACTTATGAAAGGCTCCCTGAAATAGTCTATTTATAATCATGAGCGCACAATTGATAAATAGGCTTCAAGCGTTAAGGTCCAAGCACGTACCTATTGCTTTTCCAAGTTAGTTAGTTTTCCGTGGGACGTGCTCACTCACTACCGTGTCCAAAAGAGTAACATACACAATATATAATATAGACGAAGATGAAGCTGATTTTTTAAATGTATTTGAACTGGTTTACTACTTTTTCACAATACACTTACTCGTATTGCCTCATTCATCACTTTTTACATAATTGCGTACTCTACAGTCTACAGTAACAATTTCTAATACCTCAAATCAAATTGAAGGTGATTAATACCTTCCTTCATTTTTTATGTATACAATAACCGAACCTTAGTATAAGTGAATAACCGTCATAAATCAAAAGTTTATAGCATAATGATTGACCATTATTGTGGTTCTTTCGATACCTTTCAATCTTCGTTATACTTACAATTTATGTCAGCCCAAGTTGATAGATATAATTAATGTGAAGTTTAGAACTTGGACACAACAAAGTGTAGGTACAGCTGGTGATAATAACATTACCAAAAATTGGCCATCATTTATTTTTTAATTATGATTCCTACTACTAGTGTACTTTTGTTAATTTAAAAATGATCATTTAACTTATTATCAAGGTATTCTAGCCTGAAACACAGGAATACCTAGTTCAGACAAAATCTAAATTTTTTGAACTATGTGTTTGTAATCCGCATTGTTCATTTTTGGGTAAAAAGAATTCAATAATATTTTATTATTATTTATAATTATTATTGTTAGCCCCTCGTGATAAGCTAAAATGCTTATGTTACGGGTGGGTTCACGTCTGTAGTGCAATGATTGAAGATCGAGCCGGCGAACACAAGATCGCAAGTCCGACGCCCTAACCAGTGGGCTACAGCCACGTCAATCATTCATCGTAACCCTTCCTCTTCATTCTTGTTCCTTTATATAATAACTTTGGTGTAAGTTTCATTCAATTACTAACGTAGCCGACAGGCGTATTATTATTTAGTCTATACATGATAAAGCCCTTGTAGAAAGCCAAGATAGATTGGAGAAAAATTGCTACAATCATATCATAGATTGGAGCTATTTTGCTGCAATATATCTTGGCCTAACTCAATTTTACTATTTGGTAAAAACTAACCAAAATGTAAGATCAGCTGTCATCTATAATATATAAATCCGAAGAGTTTGTTCGTTTGCTTGAATGCGCTAATCATAGAAACTACTGCAGGTCCGATTTAAAAATCCTTCAATGTTAGATATGCCATTTATCGAGAAAGGGTGTTACTTGGGTGAAAAAGCGAGCGGGAAGTTAAGTTGTTAATATTAGAGGTAAATTTTGTGTGTTTGTGAGATGAGTTTTATTTTTTCAAAAACTTACTAAATTAGTGTGTAGGTACTCATCTGTCTGGATAGTTTAGTTAAAGGACTAAACATAGGCTATATTTAAAGACAATTTTACTTAAATGCGGGATGTACACTGGTCAGACCGCGTGAGACAGTTATAAATAATAGTTATTAAATATTCATAGATGTTGTCCTCCACGACGTGTCCGTCGATGGCGAATCTCAGCTATGTATTTCTATGATAGGCCAAATGGCATGACATGACATGGCTCGCAAACCCAAATTATGTCTTAAATTCTCGGAAAATCTTGCACGGCATCAGACTGAATGGCGCAGGACTATATATAAGGCTACTGAGCAATAAGTGGCTACACGCCTTGTAAACCTGGATGCTAAACTTTAACTTCAAAAAACGAAGCCAAAGCTCGTTTACAATTACACATATCACCCTTCTGGCCAACCATACTGCGTGTCATGTGACAGAGTATTCATAGATAGACATAGTACGTGAAGCAATACAATGTTATGTCTATCTATGAAAAATGCTTCGCTACAGTTGGTACGTGCGTCGTCAATGGAGGAAAAACAGATCACGATTTCTAATATAAGTGCCTTGTACATTTCGCTACGGAGAAAAGTGTCTGTATATTATTTGCTCATCTGGATAAAATCGCACGCAACATTGATGGATGGAATAAGCGAAAGCATCTATGATGAAGTGAAATAACACGATATTTACGAACCAACAATGATGGTATTGAAATACAAGTGACAACCAAGTGGGTTCAATGCCCACGCTTGATATCTGTATATTATTGCGTAATTTCTAGATTTTTTAAAATTTACATAAAGATCACATAAGACACTCGCATACATTTAGTACGAATTTAGTAGGTTTTAATTTCCGGTAACTAATACCTTTGAACATTTAGCGATAACCTGTACATGAGCATAACCTCAAGATTAATGCATCTCAATGTGCTTATCATTCGTTCGGTGATATAGAGACAACGCGATAACGTATACAAAAAAACTGGTCAAGTGCGAGTCGGACTTGCGCACGAAGGGTTCCGTACCATTTTCAAGCGTCTACCTGTTGCCGTTATTAATTTCGAGCAAAAAAAAAAAGTTTGTTGTATGGGAGCCCCCCTAAAAATAATTTTATTTTATTTTTAGTATTTGTTGTTATAGCGGCAATAGAAATACATAATCTGTGAAAATTTCAACTGTCTAGCTATCAAGGTTCTTGAGATACAGCCTGGTGACAGACAGACAGCGAAGTCTTAGTAATAAGGTCCCATTTTTACCTTTCGGCTACGGAACCCTAAAAACACTGAACTGACGATACTTTGACATATTGATTAATAATGCGTATTGGATCCGGTGGTAGCATTAAAGCGCGTCCGTCGTTATATACTCATGGTCCACCTAAATAATGACAATGGTTCTAACCTACTATAGACAGAACAAGCTATTTGACACAATATAGTTAAATAATAAACTAAGACGTTAAGACTAAAATATTATTAAAATGATAACTTAAATACTTGTTAATTGGAAAATTTATAAAATATGATAATTAATAATAATAATATTATAAATATGATATTATCTAAATAATACTTAATACTAAATTATTGTTTTGACTATTTGCAAGTGCCTATAATAGGTTTACGTAAATAAAAATGATTTTTATTTTTTATTTATTTTAATGAAGTATTGGAAAACAAGTTATAAGCTATTGATAAATAGTGAAGCATTGAAATACAAATAATAATTATAAGCTAGATGAACTATGTTAGATGAACCTATATTATTTTTAATCGTCTCTTATGTAAAATTTGTCGGTTACGTTCTAGTCGTACATTCTGTTTACTTAGTCTTAAAGACGCAGACGAACACGACTAAGAGACAAGTGGGTCTTTAATGTTATCCTATTAGCTCTTCTGTAATTAACTGTAAATACACCGCTCGTGTTACTAACTTGAGGTAATTTTATACACTCCAATAAATTTTGTTTGGTTGTCACTTCCTAATGACGTTAAGAAAAACATTATTAGCATTCCTGTCTAAAAATGTCTTAAATAACCGTTCTTGTAATAACCTAACTATTTTCTAAAGTAAAAACAAAATTCATCAATTCGAAACTACTTATGAAAATAATTACATACTCTGCGATATCAAATTGTTTATCTTACTTATAACATCCTTGATTCGGTTCTTATAACTATTTGCTTGGTTTTGGTTTTACGTTTTTAATGTAATCTTAAACTGTACAGTGACAACTGAAAAGGTCCTTCCGTCTCATCAATCTTAAACTAATACATAAAGTTGAAGAGTTTTTTTGCTTGAACGCGCTACAAGTGCGGAAGCTAGTAGTAATAATTCTTGCAAATTTTTGAGCACGGGAAAATATTTCCTAATTTTCGTCATAAAAGCAATATAAAAATGTACACTAGCCAATCCATCAATACGCGTTGCATCTGATATACACGATAAATCCATTTTAAAAATAAATGCTGTATTGCCAACATCCTATACTTTATAACAGACGCAACGGCTGCAAAGACTTCCGCCGTCAATTTCCTCGCACCTCAGCCGTTGGAGTCGGGTGTGAATTGCGCTGACCTACTTAGAACTGTTACATCTGAAGTGCGGGAACTCAATACTAGTATGTGCTGAGTTAAACACGTTCTTGGAACAAATGGTTGCGGTCGTTGGAACTTGCGCCGTCGAGTTGTCCATTCAGTACTAGAAATTAGTATTTGACAAGTAATCACAATAATTGTGGCTTGAGTACCTAAATACACAAGCCACATAAAACTGAAAGAGCAAAAACTAATCGTTCACATGTATTTTTTTATGTATTTATTGCCTAATCGTTTTAATGGCAATCATCATCTTCATCACCAGCCTGTTGTAGTCCACTGCTCAACATAGGCTTCCCCCATCGATTTCCAGCGGGAACGATCGCTAGCGGCCTGCATCCACGGACTTCCTGCGACCTTTATGAGGTCGTCGGTCCATCGTGCAGGCGGTCGTCCTACGCTGCACTTGCCAGTACGAGGTCTCCACTCGAGAACCTTTTTGCTCCATCGGCCGTCAGTTCTTCGAGCTTCGTTCTCCTGCGGATCACTTCATTTCTGATTCGATCACGCAGGGAAACGCCGAGCATAGCTCTTTCCATAGCTCGCTGAGCGACTTTGAGCTTTCTTATGAGGCACACAGTAAGAGACCACGTTTCAGATCCATATGTCATCACTGGTAACATCACATGATTGAAGACTTTGGTCATCAGGCACTGAGGTATTTTGGACGAGAAGATCTCCCGAAGCTTCCCAAACGCTGCCCAGCCGAGTCGAATTCGACGATTAACCTCTTTCTCTAAGTTGGTCCTACCTAGCCTTTAATGGCAAACGTATATCGTAACTATACGCGTAGCTACTGCCGTATCAGCCGTATCATAGATACGGGGAGTAAAAAAAATACTTAATATGGTCGCTATCAGTTAGAAGGCCACAAGGTTTTTAAGAGGTTCGTCTGGAGATCGCTACGATAACAGTACAGCGTATTAAGGTCAAGTATTCTATATATTGTAAAAACAGATACAATGTGTTTTACAATATATAGAATACATATATAGGATACATTTAAAAGTTTTAGTACAATTTGAATAATGATATGGCTATGGGATGAATCGCTACTGTCATTAGCAAAATCTCATCCTTTTTTTCCAACAACACAATATTAACATAACATACATGTTTATTACGTTTTTATTTGCCAGATATTTTATTTTGTGAGAGTAAAAGGACATTTAAGTAAGTACTACTATTTTATAGTTAAATAATATTTTATAGGGAAAGCTCAACTCAGTTATAAAACTATCGTTAATCGGCAATATGAAGAGCGTTTGCAAGCCAAATAAAAACACTTTTAAAATTTAAAAAGAATAAGATGTCAAAATATAAACCTCTTGTCGACCTATTCTGATGATGAAATATGGGAAGACATTTATTTTCATCGGAAAACGTTACGTTAAATAAGCTAGACTTAAATAATTTGAAACCATTTTTAAACTGTTGCGATGCTTTTCTCATTATTCGTTTTGGCTAGTGCAAATATAAAAAAAAATCCCAAATTTGCTAAGGGATTCGAATCACGTATTTGGTTTACCTAATGAATTGTTTTTTGGAAAACAATAGACGGTATAAATTAAATTTGAACTTGCACACTATTTGTGCTCATAATAAGGAGAAGTTCCATATTATTGACACTAACAACCTTGTTAGTAAAACTTGTAATTTGACCAAAGATAATTATTATTATCTTCCTAAATATATTAAAGGACAGATAGCGCATTCGCTATCCTATTTTTTTTGCATGTCAGCCAAGAACTTGGCTAAACAAATTGCTTCTATTGAGCAATGTAATATTGACATAAGTAACATCAGTAACATATCTACTGATATTGACATTAATAAAAGTAATTCTGTAATGAATGAATTTTCTGTAAATAAATATTTAAATTAAATAATACGACAATAGAGGACTTCTCTTGCATTATGAAAAATATTACAAGTGTGTCGAACAATCAAATAATTAATAATAATTTACCATATAATGTACAGAAAAGTATGGAAAAAAATGTAAACCCATCAAACATAAATTTTACAAATAAGGTAACAAAAAAATGTATCAACCTGGTGCATCAAAATATTCAAGGTTTGATGGGAAAAGAGTTAGAATTGGAGTTGTTCTTGAATTGTAGTGATATTGATATTTTATGTTTAACTGAGCACTGGCTAAAGCGCCATCAGTTCATTTTCAGCTTCAATAATCACCAGGTTGCAAGCTCGTTCATCAGGGAAAAGCATATACATGGTGGCTCTTTAATATTAATAAATAATAATTTGAAATTTAAGATAAGAAATGACATTGTGAGCCTCTCTGTTGAGCGAGTAGTCGAGATTTCATGCATTGAGTTGGAGCGATTCATTGTTGTGTGCCTATACAAACCTCCTTGCGCGCCATTTGAGGCATTTTCAGATATAATGGAGGATGCCTTGAATAAATTATCCAATAACCATAAAACTGTTATAATTTGTGGAGACTTTAACATCAATATATTAGAAAAAAACTCAATAAGTTATAATTTTTTAAATTTGTTTAAGTCATATAATTTACATAATATCTTTACTGAACCCACTAGAGTTACAGCTACAAGTGCTACTTGTATTGATAATATCTTTAGCACTATAAAACCCTTCCAGCAATCTATAATTAATAAGATTCGGTCAGATCACTCTGGTCAGTTAGTCTCCTTTCCAAATTCAGTAGCGACACAAAAAAAAAGTATAAATTATATACCATTTTCTGAAAGCCGTTTAGAAAGGTTTAAAACGAATATATTAGAAAAAATAGATTTCTTGCCCCATCACAGCACTGCGGATCACATGTACAACTCTTTATTCAATTTAATTAGTAGTGAGTTTAGATCCATTTTTACGCCCAAAATTCTATCTATAAGATACCGTGTGTCGTTTAGTGACTGGGCAACTCCTGATATTTATAAAAGTCGTAATAAATTGTATGAACTTTATGAAGAAAAGACTTATAACCATTGTCCGATTTTTCAAGAGTATGTCAAAAAATTCTCAAAATTATTTAAAGAAGCCTGTTCCGATGCTAGGTCTACTTACATAAAAAATAAAATAAAAAATTCAAGTAATATTATCAAAGCCACTTGGAATATGATTAATAGTGAGACTGGTAGAACAAAAGTACGTAGTCGTGACTTTCACTTAAAAATAAACAATGTAGACATTAAAAAAGATATAGAGGTGGCGACTGAGTTTGAATTATATTTTTCTAACATTCCGATTATAGCTACAAAGACTCTGTCGTCTTCTTCGGTATCTGCTGAGCTGCTCCTCAAGCAGAGTGTAGTAGAATGCGGCACAATTTTTGAATTCTCTACAGTCAGCCCCAAAGATATTTTGAACGCCTTTAAATCCATAAATATGAAAAACACTAAGGATCTATGGGGTATATCTGTTAAAACGATATCCTCAATAATTACTGCTATAGCTCCACATCTAGCTATCATATTCAATTGTTGTGTCGCATCTGGTGAGTTTCCTGACTTGATGAAATATAGTAAAATCATACCGTTATTTAAAGCTGGAGATAGTTCTGACCCTTCGAACTATCGACCTGTTTCAGTACTGCCCACTCTTAGTAAAATATTTGAAAAGATAATGCTTAGCCAGTTGCTCAGTCATTTTAATAGACATAATTTACTTCACAGAAAGCAGTTTGGATTTACCAGAGGTTTCTCAACTGTGGATGCAGGAATACATTTACTGAAAAGTATATTCGCGGCTTGGGAGGATTCGCAAGATGCCTTAGGAATATTTTGCGACTTGTCCAAAGCATTCGATTGCGTGCACCATGAGACTCTTGTCAGGAAACTACACCACTATGGCGTTAGAAATAAGGCTCTCGAACTTCTGGCTTCATATCTGGGTAATAGAATTCAGAAGGTCGATATTAATGGCAAACTATCTCCGGGATCACCAGTTGTAATGGGAGTTCCACAGGGATCAATCCTGGGTCCATTTCTGTTTTTAATATACGTAAATGACTTACCTTACTACGTAAGGGATAAACATGAGATTGTATTGTTCGCGGATGACACTTCCTTGACATTCAAAATTAATAGAAAAGTACATGATTATGACGAAGTTAACGATGCACTCTCTAAAGTAGTTCATTGGTTTCATGTTAATAATCTCTGTTTAAATGATAAGAAAACTAAAGTAATCAAGTTTTCAACACCCAATGTTAGACAGGTTTCCACCAATGTAAATATTAATGGAAATGGCTTGGACCCTGTGGAAACCACTGTGTTCTTAGGTATCACCATTGACTCCAAACTGCAATGGGGACCACACATTGAGAAAATGTCAGGAAAATTAAGTTCTGCAGCATATGCTGTAAAAACAATTAGACGGCTCACTGATGTTGATACGGCTAGAATAGTTTATTTCAGTTACTTTCACAGCATTATGTCGTACGGGATTCTTCTTTGGGGTAACTGCGCGGATATAAATAGCATTTTCATATTGCAAAAAAGAGCCGTAAGGGCTATTTACAAACTGGGTCCCCGAGAAAGCTTGAGAGAAAAATTTAAAGAAATAAATATTCTAACCGTTGCATCACAATATATATATGAGAATGTGTTATATGTACATAAAAATATTGACTCATTTTGTAAAAAAAGCGACACACATAGTGTAAATACTAGATATAAGCATAATCTTGTGGCTCATGCTAGCCGTCTCCGCAAAATAAGTAACTCTTTTATGGGGCAATGTATACGGTTCTACAACAAACTTCCCAATAGTATAAGAGAATTGTCTATAAATAAGTTTAAAATGACTATTAAAGCCAAATTGTGCAGCAGGGCTTATTATAAACTTTCTGATTATCTTTGTGACAAAAATGCTTGGGATTAAATCGCTCTAATCTCAATGTAAAATAAAGTATATTGTAATTAGGTTAATAAAATATTGTGATATAATATAATTTAAAAAAAAAGAGGGTTCTACTGAGTTTTTTGGCAGTGTTTCTCAGTAGTCGCCACGTCACACACTGCACGGTAGGGAAAAAATATGACGATTCCAAACAAATGTAACCATTTTTACGGAATAAATGAATTTTGAATTTGAATTTTGAATTTGAATTTGAATTTGCCTGTTTCATCTACAAAATTTAATGAGCTCACTAAAAAAATAGAAACGACGAAACTGCAACTAAGGTATAATGCTTAGACCATTTAGCCACAGTGGATCGCAACCGGTCGTGGCTAAATGGTCAAGCCATAAAGAGTTAGTTTTTTTTCATGCGCCAAATTTGTTCTACACGATTTGACTACTCTAGACCAACTAGGTATTAAAAACCATACGTAAACGCGAGAATTTCCAAAATAGGTTTAGGTATATAAGTTTGTTAGGAAAATCCATACAAATTGGATATAGAAACGGAACAGTAACCGTGTCCTTGTCTCAATATTGAGTTTCTCGATTCCACGTTGATTTATTCGAAGATAATGGTAACGGTTGCTTGGAAATAACCACAATTTATATTTTATAGAAGTCTTTGAAACTCGTTATCATATAAGTCATAAACCCCACATACTCCATACAATTCAAAGATATGTATTGAAATGTGTATTTTTACGAGGCGCTATAATAATTGAACGACGGTATCATTCATCCACCTCTTATTTTGACTTGAAATAAAAATGATTGAACACCTTAACCAGCCATGAAGTCCGTTACACGAATTTCATCATGTTTTATTTTAAGCTGTCAAGAAAATTATATTATATTTGTGATATACTATGTCCACAAGTTGATAATTAGTTTAAAAAGACAGCTCCCGCAATAGGGAAATAAATCCATGTGTCGCGGGGGACTTTACAAACACATAATTCACGGACACAAAGTTAGGCGGACCATAAGTAGGTATATCGAGACACGCGCTTTATTAACTTTATTACTGCCACCAAATCCAATGTGCCTGAAAGTACCCGGAGGAACAAAATCAGAGAGCCTTAACAAAATACCACTACGGCCGCGGCGGAGCGATAGCTAGCGTAAATTTTTATACGCTAACGCAATTGTATGGTAGGAACTTGACAGTTGTCACGAGATTAAGCGATTTTATTTAAAGAATGACGAGCATTTATTGGAAGATTCTTTTTTAAAACGAGCCATTTAATCGTGCGGATTTTCATAAAACTTGTAGATAGCATAGAATGTAATCTCTAATCTATAGAATGTAATGAATGTAAATGTTATAGAATGCAATGTATCTTTATCTTTATTCTAACCTATACTACATTACAATATACACATAACTCTACACATTCACACTCGTACAAGTATGTATGTAGATTGCTGCATCGATCGACTGGCTACTTACACTCGCTAGCATAAAACCAAAAGTTTAAGTTTAAGTGACAGGGTTTAATAATATTTGAGAGTATAGTTGTAATTTGCATATCAAGTGCATTGTGACCATATTTTTGTGTCTGATATTATATAATTGTACTTTAATCTTATACCTGGTAAATGTAGAGATGCATTCTTGTTGTATTGTAAACTATGTCCAAATTTTGTAAATAAATACTTTTTTATTATTATTATTATTAACTTATAAGTAGAATTGTAGCTTATTAACGCATGTCATAAGAAACAATAGGGAAACAGTAGACACTTAAGTAATCTCTTAGAAAAAATATATGAAAAGAGACCGGTTGAAATGGGTACCACACAATCAGGGAGCTTTCATTAAGCTTGTTGTAAACCCGAAGATCCTGGCTACTGTACAGATGACGGCTGAATAGCGACGTGATTTATATACGTACCTTTGTTACTATCGCATATTGTTTCCGAGGGCCCGTTGTACCGAGACGTGGGACATTAATCAGTAGTTAGGTCGAACGATTATATTATTATCGATCTTGTTATTATAATGTAGTATAATTGTATAATACGCACGTGGATTAATGTGAGTTCAATGGCTGCTCTATATTAATAGTTTCTTTTAAGATGTTTGACAAAAACAAATGGCAACTGTAACTGACTTTCCTTTGCAAACTGTAAAGTCTCTACTTTACAGTTCGTGGGTGGGGACAACTCCCCAAAAAATATAAAAATCATAATTCCTCAATCCTCCGACAGGGACTGCTCTGAGTTCCAAATCTGAGTCCAAATCCCACAGTGGACACCTTCCTGCGCAGGTTGCGTATTTTGTAGTTTTTAAAATATCACCTTTGTGCTCGAAAAAGTGAAAGCCACGTAAGACATGTCACATAAAAAAAACCTGATGAGATTGAGATATGAGACATATCTTTAGTGGTAACTTCAAAGAGCACTATTAACAACCTGACTTAATTCAACTGAGTGTAAAAGGATCCTAAATCAAAGCGAAATGTAGTCATATAGCAGTATTAGTAACTTATTCGGACACACTTAATAGCATTAGTCAATTATTAGTTCCGTAGTTCGGGGCCACTGCTTAAGTAACAAACTCAAAGGGTCGCTTTTCTAACTAAATAATTTTCAGGGAATTAAAACATACTTTAAGTCTGGGAAGCTTAAGAGAGTATACTTCCATGTAAATATTTCTTCGATTTAACGTGAACACTTAATAATTAGAGAACACTCATACTGCAAAATACAGACGTTGTAGTTGTTTTACATCCACGTGACCTGCATAGACAAGCTACATTCATAATTAAAAATCCTTTTACGAACAACGTAATCCCTAGATCGTTAGTTAGATAAGGCTGTGTTTTGGTGTATCGTCATAAAGTTTTCATTTAAGTATAGCTTAAATATTTAAATCTTACGGTTGATTTAGACGGATTCACATAAGTGTCTTTGCCATCCAACACAATATTTTTGTAAACTGTAGACTTAAAAAAATATATAATTTCGTTTATTTTAGAAAATGAAAGAATTACAGTAGCTTAGGTCAATCTTCAGAAACCAACTTTATATCAGCGATTAATATAACAACGGACGTAAAATAACAACAAAAGAAAATAACACATAGGTACTTTTAAAATAAAAGCAGCAACCCAGTTATGCTTAAAGTAAGTAGATTTTTATTATTAGTCACTAGCTTTATGTACCAGGCATAACACGTTCACCGTGCTGACATGTCCCATGGGTTTGTCGAGCCATTCTCAAGTTCAGCGCGTACATACATTTTGGCGATTCATTTTAATTCCTGTAGATGAAACATCTTTGATGAAACGCCTATGTTCGTTTTGTGTACGTACCCTAAACTGTAGTAACCACCCTAGTTTCAGTGCAAATTTTGTGGCGATCGAAGGCTTGTGGCATGGCCTAATTACTTGTGTCTGCTACAACGTGACATCATCGGATGTGAACTCGGCCCAGAGCCACTTGAAGCCAAATGAAGGTTAATTATTGTTTCAGAATGTTATACGTACCGATGTTTTATAAACGCTGTGGATATTGTTACGTGAATTGATATTAGTATGATAATAAGTTTTCGTAGGAAAAGATAATATGTAGGTATCAACATTTCTATGAACGTTTTGTTGGTAATTAGTAATTAATATCTATTTGTTTATAAAGTATTTAATATTAACATCACATTAATTATAGGAAATTTACTTGTCACCTGCGTTTTTTCTTTACGGACATACCACGATTCTATTGATACTTCACCGAGCATAAAAGCGAGCAGGGCCCCAGCCTTAATTAATGGGTTAAAAACTACAAACTACACCTCCGTCTGTTTGAAAATAAATGAACAGCAAATTCTTATTAAATATTCAGGTACAAAACAATGATAATGACGCAAAATTTATTGATAAATTGATATTCGCTACAACTCTGTAAGCTTATTTTATTTTTGTCAGGCAATGGTTATAGGTAGTATAAGGTAGTAATTTAGATTTAACATGTGTTTGTAAAGATAAAACATTGAATAATGCATGGAGAAGCTTAGTATTTGACACTGCGTTTCAAAATAAACATTGCTACTACTCTACTAAGAGTATGATCGTCCTATACGAAATACGATCATACTATGGAACAAAATGCGCTAGGTAATGCTAAAATAAGTTAATGTAATATACCCAAGTTTCTTAATTATTCACAGCCACATTACGTACATGCCTACTGATTAAAGGTACTCCTCGATTCTGATAATGTATTGAATCAATTAGTGTACTCGTATTATCAACTTTGATATTCGGGAATCAATAAAAAAAAATCAGCTATCGTTGTAAAATAAATGTTCCTTCTAGGAAAGTAAATCAACATTGTGTGAACTACAAACAATTGTCGTGCTGAGTTTGTATCTATCAACGACCACAATTACTCTCACCACTTCAACGACAGTTTACGTTCTGTCTCCTCCTATACAGTTTAAATTCATTAGCAAAGTCGCTAATTAATTTAACTGTATAGATATTAAACAAGAAACTATTTATTTTGTTTGTTTATTTTTGTACCGCTAAGTTATATTACATTACAAAGTGTTTTCTTTTACAGTGTTTTATTTTTTGTCGGTACAATATCATATAACTGTGACCTAAGTTGTGAATCCTTTTCGTTATGTCTCTATTTTGTCCGTAATAAAAATACGTTCGAATTACTATTTTACTCCACATTACTCCTACGAGTATTATTTTTACTACTTTAAACATTTATTTATTCTGGCCACGTCATTACGTTGGTTTCACAAAAAAGACAACAGTTGTGGTTAAAGGTCATTGATAGGAGGGTCCTTTGGAGAAGAAGTTGGTCAGCATTGAAAAGAAAAAAGCAAAAATTAATTTAAAATAATATATATACTTATGTTACTTTCCTATTATATCATATAGCTAATCAAAATGATTGAATTATATACACAGATAATTGTTGAATTACAGAATTTCAATGTTACCACCCAGTTTATCTTTCGACAATTTTTCTTAATGAAATACGAGTAGGTGCAAATATTTCAATAAGTGGATTTTTATGGAGGCACATTGTATAGCTCACTACTTGTATAGCCTAAAGATTACAGGCGTTCATTTACTTGTTAATCAAAATGGATACATGAAGTTATGATTAGCCTACGACCACAGATTTCGAAAGGAACACAATGTATTCTTCTGATACATGTGTTAGATGAACACATGTATCAGAAGATCTTGGTCTTGGTCAACAAACAAACCTAGTTTTAATGAAGAATAAGACCAAGGTAAATCTACAATGTAAAAATCCCAAGACAATAAAAAATAGTTCTTAACGGGTTTTAACTGCGAATTAGTTCAGCGTTCATTCTTAAGATACTTCGTCGCAAGATTATAAAAGTTTTAGCCTAGTTTTTACAATTTTCAACAACTGTGAAGTGGCCAGCTGAGAGTGGTAAGCAAAAGGTCGCGAACGCAGAATTCAAGTGATGTCGACTTTCAACGCTCCCATGTAATATTAAATTCCGTTTTAATTTAAAATGAAAGAAAGCAATCTTCGGACTAAATAAAACAATGCCGTTCTAAGTAAAAGCAGTTTCATTATAAGTCATTTGCATTAATATATTCAAAGAACAATATGGTTTTGTTCTTTTTTATTTTATAAATACAGATTTTATTCGGACTCGGTGAGACTGTTTATTCCAGTTGTATTTGAGTTCTTCATTTAAACATGTTTATCCGTTTAGGTGATGGTACCTTGTTTTTTGGGAACATTGTTATAACAACCTCCGTGGCGTAGCAGTTAAGTCTCGAATATTGTGGGTTTGATCCCCACCCCGGACAAGAAATCTTTGTGTAAATTTGAAGATTTCTTTCCGGGTCTGATTGGTAAAGAGACCCCCTGTGGCTCGGAAAGCACGTTAAGCCGTTGGTCTCGATTGATATAACATCATCTACACCAGCGTACACCAGGGAACGGGCAGCAGCGTTTCCTTGTGTGTTCCAACATAATACTGCGGTTACCAATCCGCTTGCAAAGCGTTGTGGTAAAACCCACCCTCAGCAGGAGGCTCATGTTCAGCGGTGGACTTTATACGGGCTGATGATGATGGTAACCTTACTTTTTCGGAACGAGTACCTACATTAAACTTGTAAATAGTTTCACATGTTCACAGTACCTAATAACTGCACAGAGATGGAAATTCGAAAACGACTTTTATTCAATTTATATATTCAAGGGTACAAGATCCTTGTGAGTGACAAATCCATTCACAACTTGAGTTGGGTCGTCAGTTAGGTCGGCGGGTCCGGTACAGACGAGATGAGTAAAACAATTGATATACTTATCTGAGTCAGACATGGGCGCGATAGAGAATACAGGTTTAATAAAATATCTGTTGAATTTGAAATCACGAAATATGATATAAATTATATCATATTTTATGCCTACATTTTTTGGTTGTTTTAAATTATTTTCTATGTCGTACTGGCGAAGCGAACATGAATATTCATTAAGACATTTTTAAGCCTTATCACAACAACCTACCGTAAAAAATACAGAGATAACACATAGATATTTTTATAGGCAGATCGATATTAAAAAACCCAATCATTTACTTGATGGTAGCAAAATAAATGTGCTCGATAATAAAACGAAAATAAAATCTCATACACATAAAACGTGGAGGCAGTTCAGGCATTAAGCCGAATGGATGTGTGAAAATTACTGTTTTCATTCAATAAAACCAATGCGCAATATATTTTTTATGAGAAATTTGCTTTTATATAGTACTAACTACATATGCCGAGATGCCTAGGAACAAAGTTAGCTGATAATTAATCTTTACATTTCGCGACAATAAATAATCCAGAAATATTTTAACTAATAAATATAAATGCGACATTATACATTATTCCTTACCTTTACAGTAAAAAACCAAGTACATACTAAAAAGTCAGTCACCTAAAAGATTATCATACTCCGTACTATTGTATTCCTACGACAACACAACCACAAGCGGAGCCTTTCTTTTTATTCAGAGAGCCTTTCCAAGTAAACCAGCAAAAGTTACGTAGCTACCATCATAGGTATGTCCGCGGTAAAAAAAAACACCAATAGCCATAACTACCTACAGGTCTGAAATTTAAAAAAAATCAGAAACCCTATTCATTCTGCCTGAATGAATATACATACGGTCAAATTAACACAGAGCATTTGTTCGCGGCATATTTACGCACTCCATTAGCCCGAATATGATGTACATAGATTACTTTTTGTAAGAGTGCGTACAATGGACGAAAGATCGCGATTCGTTACTAAATCGGAAAAATAAAACGAGAACGGAAAATAATCTATACATACTAATATTACAAGGAGCTACTGGTCCGACTTGAAGAAAATCGTTCTGTTAGATAGCCCATGGTAACGGGAGCTACGGAGGTGAAACCACACGTGGAAATCTAGTCCTTTATATATATTTAGATTTATTTTTCATTTAATTTTTAAACATGCCATATTGACGTGATAACGTCTTATAAATCGATTTACGCCGGCTGCACTCACGAAAAAGCATGACTCATTGTCACATTCCGCCTGAGACGAGCGTGTAAGCGAGATCGCGGAACAAGCGATAGAGAGGCACGATCGGCCCAAGCGTTCGGCTTCTGATGCATGTCTGTCGTTTAACATTAACTCCTTGTTTGTATTATACAAAATAATGATAATTTTGTAAAAATAATTCAATTCATAAAAGTATGCAATTTTGTAATCAACGTTTTCTTATGACGTTATCACGTAAATTATCGTCCGTTAACCGACTTTACAGACAGACAATTTTTTTTTACAACACTTTTTGTTTCGATTTAACTATTCCGGCAAGGTAGGACGACGCTGTTGTGGAATAATTTATGTTATTGTTTGTCTATAGAATTGCTATTATCGTTAGGTAGTAACTCAGAGTAACTGTAGTATCATTGTATTTGGTTTCAATTTGACACTAACCATATTACTTTCCGTTTAGAACATAAAAGGAACGGGATACAATTTAATTTGATACGTTTATTATCACCGTAAACGTGGATGGTGTTACCGACAGCGACTAGTTACTATACTAGAGCCATTACAAACGTGCGAACTGAGTCATAAATCATTCCGTTATAGGAATGTGACAATGCCGCGTCATTCGTTATCGATAAAAGGATGCCGCTCGGACGCAGGTAGCTAGAACGCTGCGGTCGTTGATTATTTAATATTTTGCATTATTTTCTTAACCTTTCCCTCATTACCTGCTATTGACTATCGACAAATCCCTTTTTATTGTTACACACAACACTAGGAGTGCGAGCGAGAGCTCCGATATGCCTATAAGTGTGAGCGAGAGGTCTGATAAAAATGATTTATGACTCGGTTCGCACGTTTGTAATGGCTCTAGTATAGTAGCGTAGCAAACATAAAGATACAATTTTATCGCTACTACACTGTAGAATCACTTGCGCTGCTAAGTCGTAGCAGATGTGAAAAGTCTTTAATATTATTATTACGACTAACCCGCGTAACTCCCGTTTCCGTAGAAACTTCATTTTTAAATAAAACCTATAAGCCTATAAGCGATAATTGGACTATCTAACACTGAATTGTTTAATCAGGACGGAGGCTAATCACGAAACGATATGACTTTGATTTCAATAAAGATTTTTCAAATGAGACCAGTTAGTTCTGAGATTAGCACGTTCAAACAAACAAACATACTCTTTTGTCTCGTCTTTATATATACAGTAAGTCCTAATATCACGATAAATACTTGTATTGCTTGCTTCCACGTAAATGTATGTATGTGTTTGTGTTAAACCGCGCAAGTTGGTCATAGATAACTACAGAAAAAGAAATAGAACACTATGCTGTTGAATTGTTTTATGAGTGAGAAAAATGTATGTATGGATTTATTTACTGCATATAAAATTGTTGCGGTTCTTGAGCTTATCGTTGTAATACAAACACATATTACCTATATTTTACTTTTACATTGTGTGTACAATCATGAAAACAACATTAACCGAGCCATTATGTTATTGAGTAATGAATAGTAGTGGTAAATAGATCGTAAAATGTACTGTATGGTTATCAACTTAGTAGATAGAAAATTCAAGAGACTCAAGGATCGCTAAGAAAAACGTAAAATTTTGTTCTTATTCCATATCAGCTAAGTAGATAGACATTCAAAAGACTCAAGGTTGCTAAGAAAAACCGTAACATTTTGTTCTTATAATCCATAATTTTAAGTAATATAAATTGATTACTGAAAAGGGATGACCTTTTATATTACTTATGTTTCAATTTATTACTTCTTAAATCACGCTCTTTTACACTCACACAGTGACAGTATGTAATTTAAAAACAATATTACCGGTTCATTTTTCAAAAAATATTTGAATTCCTCTGTCGTCTCTATTTATTGAGTCACCAAACACCTTTATTATATTAGCAAGGTAAGGCGCTACTTAAATAAAAATCTCTTTAATAAAAAAGAAGCTAGGCTAGCTACGAACATAAGTTCGTTCCAATAAATAAAGGCATCATATGATATTACAATTTCTCTTTTAAAGATGATGAATGTAAAAAAAAATGCATTTGCTTAAATTTCAAATATATTGGGATCTTAGTAAAAAAGCGGATAGCTATGTAAAAATTGATCTCGCGTAATGGTTCACCTTGTATAGATTCAAAGAAGACTAGAATAAAGATCACGTGATATTAAATTTATAGATAAAGGATAGTTAACTTAAGCGGCCGTAGCCCAATGGCTAGGGCGTAGGACTTGTAATCCTGTGGTCGCTAATTCGAACCCCACCCCTTGCACTACCGACGTGAACCCACTCGTAACACAAGCATTTTAGTTTAGCACAAGGGGTTAACAAGAATACTAGTATTCTTCAAAACTCTGCTATTAATGTGTTAAAAAAAGAAAAAGTTAGCTTTAAAATTACTTAACATTCCTAGAACTTTTTTTTTGTTATAACTAAAAAATTGGTGGCAACTGACATCCTCAAAGAACGACACGCCAGTGATCCTATAAGAATGCGGCTGCGTTAATTCCTTTTGAAGCAACGAACCCTAAAAATCCTGTTATTATTAAGTTTCTTTTGAAATTACTTTTCTCTAACAGTACAGTTTAGACACACAAATCTATTGAACGGTTTTCGATTATTCTTTCACCATTAGAATGAAAACGATCACGCTTAATGTGGATTCGGCCTAAGTTTGATGGCTCTAAAAGCAGTATTTAGGTGATATATCCCTGAGTAACATATGCTATAGAAGCCCACCCGTGCAAAGCCGGGGCGGGCCTTTAGTATTTAATATATTAGCAATAATGGTACCAATATAGGTATTTCAATATTACGCTCGCCCGAAACGAGAGCACTTCTACCCCACCGACCTACTGAGTATTGGAAAAATTGTTGCACGAAGAGCTTACTACACTCACTACCTCTTGAGACTCAACGGGTGACCGGGTATTTGTTATCAATAATTTTATCTTCACTCCAGCAGTCCCACCTGTTTACGGCCACTGCTGAACATGGGCCTTCTTTAAAGGCCTTGACTTGTCAAGGTCAAGGTTGCTTAGGGATACGGATACTAACTAAGCTTTTAACTTAGTATCTCGCTACGATATGGTTGCCATACGTCCCGGTAAGCCGGGACATGTCCCGGTTTCGAGCGTCATGTCCCGGTGTCCCGGCCAACAAAGCAATGGTCCCGGTTGGCGCGCTAACCAAAAATAAATAAGAACCCTGCTCTGTTCGCAATACGCGGTCCTGTTTGTCTTATCTTCCTTCGTGCGCAATGGGAGAACCCCCTCGGCTTTGTGTGCATGTTATTGATTCATCTCCCCCCCACCTGTGACCATTTTCCCAGTCAGCGCCGAAACATTTATGCCAACCCTACGCTACGATATATGCTGACTACCATATATATATACATAAAAGTAAAAAAACACTCAGTTTCTATTACACGAAAATATAAAATTATATTGCTGAATATATACTGAATATATACTATATATGAACCTCACACCTTATTATTTTTAATGTTTACTGCATACTCATTGGATAAATCATATATATTTATTTTACAAGATATGATAATATTAAAATTCGTGTTACATTATTAAATATTGAAGGGCACACATATTATACAAACATCAATATGGAAGTCTCTTCAATTGATAACTGCACTAATCTTCTAATTCAGATTCAGATTAAACATGTTGAAAACTTTGCCCGTTCGTTAACCACCAATCAAGTTTGCTGTATGATCACAGAGACATCTCTGTAATCATATGGCAAACTTTGAGTTGCTAACTACTCAATAGTTTGGTTGGAAAGTAGGATGGTTGTTATCTCGTACAGCATATACGAGATGGTCTATTGTGCCTTGTCAAGTTCTCAAACTAATAATACAATTAGCGCGCTTGATGTGGTCGGTACAGACGACGACGCTGACGTGATACGCATACGACCGCTGACAAGTCAGCGCCTAATGCTGATTTTCCACCAGAGGGGCGCGACGAGACGAGACGAGGAGGGAATTGAAATCGCACTGACCCTTTTCCATTAAAAATAGCCATCGCCATTCTCAGGTAATAACCCAGTAATAAGTAGCAATGAACAACAATAAGCATCTCGCGAGAAGCGTGTTTCTGTTGCAAAGTAATTTATACTCTATGTCGGAAGCAATACGGTTCATTTTTACACAAACAAATATTTCAATTCACGCCTCGCCTCGACTCGTCTCGCCATTTGATTGAAAATTTGCCATACAAATTTCAATTCCCTCCTTGTCTCGTTTCGTCTCGCCCCTCTGGTGGAAAATCAGCATAATACAATACTGCTTTAAGAGCCATCAAACTTAGGCTGAGCCCACATTGCATAGTGTACACATATGGACGACGGCGACGGCGGGAGTAGTGGATGATGTGGTCGGAAGCTCGGCGATAGCGTTGTTCGCGTCCATCAAACGCTCGTGTAACGCGCACTCCCAATGTGGACTTAGCTTTATTAGATCGTTAACTCTGATTTTTATCAGCGAGAAATCCTCAAAGCAGCCTTAGATACATAATGTATAACAATCAAGTCCCAAGTATAAACACAAAAAAACGCAGAATCTTTAAGAAGCAACTCTGTCCTCTGTCTATAAATTTATTTATCTTAATATGGAGCTGTACTTGTTTTGATCTAAGTAAATTACATTCATTGGGGTACATTACTAATATTTACGTTTTCCTTTTCCTAAGTAAAACAGTAAAAAATAGTCATATTATAATTTGTAAAATGTAAAACTTTTAGGAATAACGAAAAGAAATGAACTTTTGAACTTCTTCCGACAACTTAAAACAACATTATAACTAAAACACATATATTTATTTCGCACACATTTACTTATTTATGTTATCCAAATATTAAATTTATTTGAAACTGACAGGTAGGGGTTTCATTTAGTCAGTATTACCCTTATACTTACTCTTTTTTTGGCAACATTTATAAAACAAACCGACTTCAAAGAGAAAAACTATTCCAACACAAATTACATACAATCACGCCTTTCTCTCATGGGGGTAGGTAAAAACTACAGAACGCCACCTGCTACGATCCTTACACACTCCCTTTGCCTCGTCCACGTTCATACATCTGGTCATACACGCACGCCGGTTGCGAGTACTACGCACCTGACCTTTCTGAAGAACATCACCTATGAGGTCAGTGTATGTCCGTCTAGGGCGTCCCCTCCCAGCGTTTCCACTCACATCTGCCTTGTAAATACCTTTTGTTACTCGCCTTTCATTCATCCTCCATCCAATACACACTAAAAAGTAAAAATCCCATAATCAGGACCTAACCAAATTCCCATCAAAGTACTTTACAATAAAAAAAAAATCATCAAATTCGGTTGGCGTGATATTGAGTTATTATGTTTTTACTTTCTTATTTGGTTTTCCCATGGATGCCATCGTCATAACTAGACCAAATTGAAATAGGCGGTCCCATTTCATTTTGTTCACGGGAAGCACTAGCTTTCAAATAAAAAAAGAATCATCAAAATCAGTTCATCCTTTCGAAAGTTCTGATGACAAACATATAAAAAATGCAGTCGAATAACCTCCTCCTGTTGAAGTTGGTTGAAAAAAGTCTCATAATACATATTTTTCGCAAATACTTGCTAAGGGCATGCATTTCACAATATGGAGCAGTATTAATAAATGAGTGAAACATACAACATACTTACTTCTAAGTAAATTGAAGGACAGGCTTAAAAAAGCAAATGGAACACATGTTTAAAATTTCTTGTGAAAATAACACACGGACCCAAAAACATCAACCTTGCTTTTTACTACAAGCTGAGAGGTTTCCCAAATAAAAAGGCATTGAGTAAGGACGTGACCCTTAAAATACCTGATGTTATTTTATTTAATCAACCCTTATCTCGGATGTGCATCTTATCCAGTCATATTTTACCCATGTTATAAGGGCTCTAAAGTCAACCAAGTTACTAAAAGTTATATGGGGGGCGCGATGCTAAGATGTTTTTTTTTTTCATTTTACTTTCATTAAGTTAGATTTTTACTAAATTAATCCGATTTGATATAATTCTTACATTAACATGAATTAAGTCATTTTAATACAACACTCAAGGATTTTCTTGCATTAATAGGGATGATGACTAAAAAAATCTATTGGGTGTAGTATAACTTCTACCTAGGAGTAACAAAGCCCCACTTCTGAACTTCGTTGATCTTTGTATTTTTTTATTAATTAGATATATGACAAAAAGACGTATCCATTATTTTATGGTAATCTGACTGACGGACCAAATATTTTTTTTAGTCGTTATTCAAGAGATGTCAATATTATTATTCGAGCAACCACTGTTTATTTGCCAAGTTTTATAGAAAAGCGACTGGAGAATCGAACCAAGAGTGAAACTTTTTACTTTACTAATACTAATTAATACTTTAGTTAAGTACTACTACAACCGCTTGTGGTAAAACATAGTCTTCTTTTATTAGTTTCCCTTGTTGTAACTAGTTAATGTTTTTCTCATTACTAATTCTTAGCACAAACGCGGACTAAACTACTCCTTCTCTGTAAACATTAGACGTATACTTAGTAAACTATGGTGGACTTATTGGACCTTATTTGCCTGACGCTTCAATTTCCCACGCCCATTTGACCAAGTGCGGCTTTAGGCGATTAAAATCACTGCTGTGAAGCACGCGCGTCAATATTACCGATTACAACAGAAAACTACTTTTTATAAACCTTTAGTGAATTAAAAAAAAAAAGTATTTTAGTTATTCGAATATTTTATTTATGTTAATTAGTATCTTGATGTTAGGTATATATTTCATTACGAGTGTTAAAAATTCCATTGCACCTGCCAATTTTACTCTGACATTGGTTAACTGAGAGAGAATGACTCTTGTCATTAAGGTCGCTATGGATCAAATAAAGAAATAAACCTAAAAATATATGAAAAGAACGGCACTTATTAGGCAACCGTAGATATATTATGAAACCATAAATATGCTTCTATAATTTTAAAACCAAAATTACATAGTCCGTTTTTTAACACCAAAATTACAAAGTCCGTTAATGCGCCATTGTCATAACTTATTAGTTTATTTAACAACCACTGCGTATTCTGGTATAATGATATCCTACGTCATTTCGAAGATAGTTAGCAAATGAACAACTATTTTAGTTTTCGCCAAATTGTTACAAAGTCACATTGACTTTTACTCGCGAACGGTATCTCCTGATAGCACATTGAAACAGGAAAATATTGTAGGAAGTCGGGGCCTGTGTTGTACATATCAGAATTTCGATGAACCGGGGATTTCCAATTCAAATTGAAAACCTCGTTACAATCGCAATTTGAGGTCTGTGTTTTCTGTTAATGCGTTTTACAATGGCTATAGATTTGCTTTCAGGCAAGCTCAAATAGTATGACTGAACTGATGCTAAGTGGTAACTAACAATAGTAGCTGTGTGTGTAATCCTGTGTGTTTTTAGAATTTTTTGACAAGTCACACCTGACCAAAAAAAATACGCCTAATTTTTTTTAACATCACGATAGAGCTAAAGTCTCCTAACAATTTTTTTTGTAGGTATCTCTTACGGATTTAGGTATCTATTGGCCAATTTAAAAGAAACCCTGTCTATGAAAACGTTAACTTGTATATTAATAAATAATCAATGGATGAAAAAAAAAATTTAGTACATTTTTCTAATTCTACTGATATAACAAACATAATTATCGCCTTATTATCACATTCAACAATAAAGTTAAGTAGAAATCGTAAATAATAATATGCAGATATTGATATCCGACAAATTGATGCAAACGTTAATAACACTGTCAACCCACACAAATAATTTAGGGGAATTCCCTTTTTACAACTTTGGAATTTCTCACAACTGTGTTGCCATGATTAAACTCGAGTTGCCACCTGTCATATTTATTTTGAAAATGGCAGAAATTTTCAAAAGTTGAGTTCGATTGAGATTTTCTGGTAAGGATTCGAGGCCCCCCTGAGCTTGAGGGCCCCGGGGCACTGCCCCGCCTAGCCCCTTGGTAGCTACGCCACTGCACACATACCTAGTAGATTTCCTGAGTAGTGCGTGTACCACCGTGGAGTATGTGTGTTCTAGACACATTTGTGTCGAGCGGCGGAAGCGGCTCCCGCTACAAACTCCTACACCGTAGCAGTCGTAGCACTGTGCTACGTATGTAAGCATTGGATTGATAAAGTATTTTATTCTCTACTGCGGTATTCTCGCGTAGTAAGTGCTACGAATTCATGAAACATATTTTTCTTACACACTATAAAAATAAGGAATTCAATAAGATATTATTATTGTTCTT
Source organism: Nycteola revayana (assembly GCA_947037095.2). Taxonomy (NCBI): domain Eukaryota; kingdom Metazoa; phylum Arthropoda; class Insecta; order Lepidoptera; family Nolidae; genus Nycteola; species Nycteola revayana. Next base: position 8,276,395 of record OX344839.1, read on the forward strand.
GTGTAAATATTTTTGTAAATTTGTATCGGTGTATTTATATATTGATTTAGAAAGTTTCATCAAATCCGACGAGTTATTTTGTGAATCTTATATAGTTGCTCGATCATGCAATACCGAGGTGCAAAGGTGAAGTAAACTTCGGCTTCAGTACCAGTATCACTGTAAAATACTTTAATTAGCATTATTATATTTAATCCACCTAGAAAACATGAATTACCCCATTTAATATTTTTAATAGCTAAATAATATGTAGATATATCATGGATAATTTATTTTCGTTCACTTTAGCTGATTTATTTCTATTCGTACCTACAATAACGATTTTTTTTGTACAAAAGTGGTTTAAAAAAAACTGGAAGTTCGACGCCGCGCCGGAGATTAAATATCCGGTAGCTAAAGTTTCCTAAACTATTTTTTTATTAAAAACTATTTTAATATAAAGTTGCAAAGCAAACTTAGTAGTCATAATGTAGTTTAGTAGTTTGAAAAGCTCCGATGAACTTCGTGATGTAATACGGCAGTTACTGCATTAGACCAGTTTACGATTAACTTGTCAAATGTGGAATGCTATTATACCTCACCTGGATGTTTTATCTGTTATGTAACATATAAAATTGGATTCTAAGCATTACACTACAATAGGCAGTATGACCGACAATCTGACGACTGTAATATAATATTAGATTCGATGTTGAACATTTAGTTCATTCCACAAAGACAAACGAATTAGTCAAGTTGTATCAAAATATTACACATTGTAGCATCCAGTTGCGTTGCGCACTGTCATGCACGGTTCTCTTCGGTAACATGTGAATGTTCCAGATGAGAGAGCATATTTAAAGTCGATCAATTGTGAGCCAAATATTTGAACTGATTTTATTGAATCTTTACAAAGAACACTGTCGACCAAACCGGAGCAGCAAGCTCTTTATCTAATGGCTTTTTATTTAATGATTTAAAAACTAGAAACGAACGGTGGTTTTCAAATTTTGTCCGCCAAAAAAACTCTATCTTTTATACCTATGTGCGACTCGTTACTAGAATTATTTACAAAGATTTAATCATAGATTAACTTAATATACTGTGGCGCTTATCTTTTTCAGTAAATAAAACTTTGACTAAAGGCACATCAGCGTCGTATTAGTGGAAAAGTTTTCCAATCGAATAAATTTATTGCTTTAATATTAGGGCAATAGTAATTCGATAACTAGCTTTTGCCGGCAACTTTAACCGCATCATCAAATTGATTTGGCCTTACTTGGCTATGGTATATAGTATATAGTAACCAATTATGTTGTTTTTTCTGTGTATGGGTGTCATCGCTAGAGTTCAAAAATTATTCGAGTTTGGGATTAAGATTGGAAACGTGGGGGCTGTATTGAAATTAAACACCTGACGTGTGTAAGATTATTTTAAATTGGGTTAGAAAAGATCAACACATGTCAACTAAACATCTTTTGGGCAATGAAATAGGGGGCATGCTACTCATAACTGATCATAACTGCTAGACTGCTCATAATTGGTAGGTACCTAGGGGTGATTCACGTTGTGTTTCTGTGTGTGAGTAAGGTCACCATAGTTCAAATGAAAGAATCATATAACTATATACCTTAGCAAAAATAACAAGCAAGATAAATACGCAAGAACTCTGCATTATTCTTGTGTGAAGGTTTAGCCTTCAGAACCCCATCGTGAAGATTAATGATAGTTAGATATTTAGGGGCCACTTTACCTACTTGTATTACATTATCACATTGCTAAGCCCGAAAAAGATTTCGCAAATAAGCCTTTTATTTGCGAAATCTTTTTAATTTTATTCTAGTTTGGTATTAGTTAAGTAGGTATATTTTATTTAAATAAATAACTACTTACTGATACTGGATTGATTAGGATGATAAGTATTAATAATATTAGATCTTTACCTATGAAATTGCCGCTCTGCAGTACTGGCCATTTCAAATCAAAATAATTTTTGTTTGGCTAACAATTCTAATTTCAAATTCTAATTGAAATTTCGACCTGAAAAATGAACCTCGCGTTCGTGAATGACGAATTAAAGGCGATTGTGGAAGCTGATGATACACAATCTACGGCTGAATTAGTAGCAGCTTTCGACGTTAGCTTCAAAACAATATTGGTCCATTTACGTCAAATTAGCAAAGTAAAAAAGCTTGAAAAATGTGTGCCCCACGAACTCAATTATCGCCAGCGCGAAGTCCGCGTAGAGACGTGCCTTGCACTGCTCAACAGACACACAAATGAAGGAATTTTGAAACGCATTGTTACCTGCAATGAAAAATGGATTCTGTTTGATAACCGCAAGCGCTCAGCAAGTTGGTTGGATCCTGGTTCAGCACCTAAACAATGCCCTAAACGAAAACTTACTCCTGGAAAAGTGATGGTCACTGTTTCGTGGTCTAGAGCCGGTGTGATTCATCGCAGCTTCTTACCAAACGGGGTGAGCATTACTGCAGATGTGTACCTACTGTGAAGAATGAACACAATGATGGAGAAGCTGGCACATCTCCAACCAGCATTGGTCAATCGCTCTTCTCCGCTGCGCCTGCACGACAACGCGCGACCTCATACTGCAACAGCAGACGGTCTCCAAGTTGCAAGAACTAGGGTTGGAAGCTCTCCGTCATCGGCCCTACTCACCAGACCTTGCGCCTACAGACTACTACTTTTTCCAGAATTTAGATAACTTTTTGGCGGGAAAAAAATTCAATACCCGAGAGGCAGCACAAAATGCCTTTGAAGAATATATTCATAGGTGAAGACCTATTATTTGTACCTAATTGTTAAATAACCACTTTAATTAGAAACCTAAATCTTAATTACCTATACCTATTTCCGTTAGTAGTTTACATGTAGGTATTATTCAAATGTATTTACATCAACCCAGTACAAGCACATTTACATTTTACTAAAAAGGTATTTGAAAATTCTGAGAGAAATTTTATGACTTCCTTCATAACACGGAATAGGTACCGATATTTATTTGAAATATAAATTCTGCATTCTAGTGACGCTACGCTCCGTAGCGCGTCCGCCTACCTATACAATAGGACATCTCTTAAAGTCTGCTGAATGAAGTGTTGTCTATATTCTCGCAAGTAGACAACAATAATATTTCATTCCTGTTATATTACGTTTGCTGAACAATTCTTGTGCATAAAATATATCTGTCCTCTATTTTAATGAAACAACAAAGTTCTTAGTAACAAAAACAAGTGTTTCGGTGAATAACAACCTCAATTTATCAGTACCACCACACAAATATTTTGTTATAATAAACAACAACTTAAAAGTACTTAACTAAAATTTAAGTCGATTTATATCAAGATGGTAAATTGAGCTAAATTTAGGTACTGATTACTTTACACGACCGTAAAGTTTAACTGACGTATTAAATCAGTTAGAGCGTCTCGAGTTCAATAAAGCTGATTAACATTTCATACGTGTTATCTCATTTGAAAGGTTCGTTTACGGGCGGAGCTTACGAAGTTCTTCAACTGACTTGCTCTGCAATAATGAAATAGCATTCTATTTCCGCAATGTGTATAACAGGGAGATTGTGGAAACACAAATATCTCTGTGCCATTTATTTAATTTCTTCATTTAGTTTCAGGGTTGTTCTAACACGATTCCATTATGTGTAATCACATACTTACAAGAGGAGTAAATTATAATTATCTTACCTACAGTGCGGATTGCTGCGAACTTAGTGGACTGCGTCGGTGGACTGGCGGTAACATTTTTGTTAAGAACTAGCGTTTTTAGCATTTTTGCTAGATTTCCGGGTCGGGCAAAAATGCTAAATTGTTTGACTAGTTTTAAATTGAGATAAACAGTTAATTACCTACATCCATTCACGACATAATATGTAAATTATATAATATCGATCAACCTCCTCTGGCTGACGACGGCGGAGTCCTACGACGAATGACAAGGTCCTCGCTCCCGACCCTTAGTTTTTAAAGAACTTTCCAATGCCCTCGTAAATCCGAATTCGGAGAGCCCATGAACTTTTACGTAGAATAATAGTTTTAGTTGCTTAGCTTGTAGTTAAAAAATCATTTTAAACAGCTGGATCTCTGCTCGCATTTATGTCCGGTGGTAAGTAGCAAATGCCTTGTGTCTGCCTACATAAAGGTCCCCAAATCCGTCTGCGTCGGAGCCGTAGGTATAACCGTCGCGAAATGTAAATGTGACAGAAATATGAACTGTAAGTCCTGTTTACGCGTTTTATTTTTCTGAACCGCATTGTAAAATGCCGTCTTTGTGTCGTTAAAGATTATAACTAAGATATTTCGACGTACCTTAGTTACTTACCTACCTATAATCTTTTACAAAACTTTTCTAAAGTAGGTATTTGCTAAGAACTACACTTGAGAGCAATAAAATCGCACACGTTGACTTTTTGTTGTTAAAGCAGTTTTTTTCATGAATGTGAATACATATTTAAATAAAACTTACACTATTTGAATGTTTACTTCAGTACCTTTCTAATGATATCAAATACAGTGTAAAAAAAGTACCCATAGGGAGTTTTAGGGCACAAAACCCAACATACGGATAAAATTACCCAATTTAGCTTAAGAAAGAATAAAAATAAAACTCAAAATGCTTGATCAAATTGTTTTTTAATAAGGTGTATTCCCTCCCCTAGCCTTGATTACAGCTCTTAATCGGTTTTTCATGGACCGTATTAATTTCACCATGAAATCTTGTGGAATGGCGTTCCACTCCTCTTCAATGGCAAGTTGAAGCTCTTGGAGGCGCGTAGGAGCAGGGCTTCTTGCTCGAACTCTTCTTTTTAGCTCATCCCAGACATGCTCAATCGGATTGAGATTAGGACTACGAGCTGGCCACTCCATCGCGGTGATTCCAACGTCTTCCATGTAGTCGCAAACTGTTCTAGCGACATGCGGTCTGGCGTTGTCGTGCATTAAGAGAAAATCTTCTCCCATAAGCCACGCAAGCGGCCTCACATGTTCTTCGAGCACTTCTTCGACGTTTCGTGCAGCCGTCAAACTTCTCGATCTCGGGCCGGTATTCGCCGTGGTGATGAATACAATGTCAGTTTTAGTGTCCAACATTATGCCACCCCAAAACATACACGATCCACCTCCAAAAGCCACACGTTCGCTTATGCAGCATTGTGAAAATCGCTCTGATGACCTTCTGTAGACCCTAGAGCGTCCATCATGACCATGTAAAGTCATTCTGCACTCATCAGAGAACATAACAGCCTGCCATTGGTCATACGTCCAATTTAAATGTTCCCTAGCAAATTGTAGCCGGGCTTGTCGGTGAGCTGTGGTCAATTTGGGACCATTTGCTGGGCGATGTGAAGTCATTCCTGCTTCACCTAGTCTTCTTCGAACTGTCCACCGACTTATACTGACATTGCGAACTTCTCGAAGCTGTTGTCCCAGTTGAACCGCGTTCAGTTGCCGATTTCTCAAAGACCTTGTCACAAGAAAGCGGTCATCACGCTCTGATGTTGTGCGTCGCCGGCCAGATCCTGGTCGCCGAATGTAGCCACCGGTCTCTTGGAACCTCTGGTATACACGACGAACAGAGTAGCGGCTCAAATTTAGCCGTCGAGCAACTTCACTTTGGTTATGGCCTGCTTCGAGCAAGGCAATAACTTGAGCGGCTTCTGCGGGCGTGGTATCCATATTTTTCCAGTAAATCCGTATGCTTCCAGTAGAGATGTTATCACGTTGACCTTCGGTATGCAACTGATTAAAAATTCCAATAAACCGACCTTTTTATACCTGCGGCTAAGGGTGCAAGTAGTGACAACGCAAACGCGTGAATTTGGGGAATTCGGTGTACGGTCGGTTTTTGTAAGTTACGTAAAGGTCAATGATTTTAATTTTATGTTTTTGTAAAGCTAAGCTTGTATGCTTTAATTTTGTCTAATGATTTTTACTCAATATCTTTAGATTTTAGAAAACAATCAGTAATAAACCAAATTACAAGGGGTGTGCGATTTTATTGCTCTCAAGTGTAGTTTGTATAAAGCTGTTTTATAAACACACTAGCTTTCCGCGCGCGGTTTCACCCGCGTAACTCCCGTTCTCGTAGAAACTTTATAATAAAATATAGCTTATAACCTTCCTCGATAAATGGGCTATCTAACATTGAAAGAATTTTTCAAATCGGACCAGAAGTTGCTGGGATTAGCGCGTTCAAGCAAACAAACTCTTCAGCTCGTATCTATTATGGCAAATAAATCATTATTAGGTACCAATTCTTTGCGTTTTTATACTCGTGATAATTTCTCAACGAAATGTCCGATTGGAATAAAACAAAAAGTATTTTACTTCTACATAAATACACTTGATAACATAATGCTTAATATGGATAAGGATTAATATTACGATATACATTTAACGTAGTTTCTTTCTTCAGACGATTTAATATTTTTTTATGAACATAAAAGCGGTTATTGTGACTAAACTATGATAGTTAGATATATGCTCTCGCGGACTTTTTTGTAGATCTTAATAAGACCTACAAACCAGTAGTACATAATTTTGTTCTATTGTCAATAGTTTTTGCAGCGCACGCATAAATAGGTTTTCGCTTTTACACCTTGGGTTACAAAATCGCAATTTTCTTACAGATCCCTAACTTTTTTGAAAATAAAATATAGCCTATAACCTTTCTCGATAAATGGACTGTCCAACACTGAAAGAATTTTTGAAATAGGACCAGTCGTTCCTGAGATTAGCGCGTTCAAACAAACAAACAAACAAACTCTGCAGCTTTATAATATTAGTATAGATGAACCGCGCGGTTTCACCCGCGTAGATCTCGTTACCGCCTATGACACTCACAAATGCCGTGGCTTTCTATTGGTAAAAGAATTTTCAATATCGGTTAATAAAATCTATAGATTACCCTACAACATCACAAACTCACAATCTTTACCTCTTTAGAATATTAGTACCTATAGATAGATATCAACCTCCGTAGCGAAGCGGTATGTGGCTCGCTTTAAATCTCGGAGGCCGTGGGTGCGATCCCCACGCCGGACAGGAAATCTTTGTGTAAATTCTAAGATTTCTTTCCGGGTCTGGTTGGTTGAGTATATTAAGGAACGGGTTTCCTGGTACATCATAATACTGCGGTCACCAACCCGTCTGCCAAGCGTGGTGATTATGGCAAATACCCATCCTACGGGAGGAGGCCCAAGTTCAGCAGTCGACGTTATGCGGGCTGATGATGATGATGATAGATAGATACAACAAAGAAACGGTAATTTACACTATTGTAGATTTCCGCTTACTTTGTTATATTTGTACATAATAAATTCGAGTGTAGGTACCTACAGGGCGATTTCGTTCAGCTTGCGGTTATAGTTTGCGGTCGACCGCCATGTTCCGACTCAATTTGAACTTCATCTATTAATTTCTGTATCCTTTTAGGCAGCATGGGCTTTAGACCTACTGACAAAGGAAATAAGACTTCATATAAAAAAAACAAAATTGGAATATTTTCCTTTAGATACATATTTATAGGTTCATTAGAATTATTAAAATTATACTTGAACTACCCCATAAGTTCAAATATAATTTTCTTTTGTAGAGATAAGTCCCACACATATTCCCACCATTGCGACTCCTGCAATCCATTATCAACAGTGGTACACACTGGAAATGGCAATGAGAACCGAATCCCCAGAAAAAAGTTAAACTTTGGGACCCACAACGAATTAAATCAGAAAGGAGTTAACCAAGTCTAATTTGTCCACTTCCCTCCATTAAAAAGCGGGACACAGCAAAAAGGAAATAAAATTATGACATAAGTAGTCTTAAACGGGTCATTTAGAACTAGATAGTTTAATTGTAAGGTACCATGGGTGGTAGGTACCAGAAGATGGGCAGCAGCGTCTTCTTGGATTATAGCACCTAAAACTGCGCTCGCCAACCCGCCTGCCAAGCGTGGCGAGTATTGGCAAATCCCCCTCAATGGATAGATCTATGAGGGAGGCATATGTCAAGCTGTGGACGTCCTACGCTGAAATGATGATGATGTTGGGTGGTGGGTAGTAAATTACGGATCCTACATGTATATTTAAACTAGCTTTCTACGCGCGATTTCACCTGCGTTACTCCCGTTCCCGTAGGAACTTTATAAATAAATATAGCCAATAGCCTTCCCCGATAAATGGGCTACCCAACATTGAAATAATTTTTGAAATCGGATCAGTAATACCTGAGTTTGGCGCGTTCAAGCAAAAAAACACTTCGACTTTATATATTAGTATAAATAGATACATAAGTTGAATTTGTTTTTCTGTTAATTTTCAGAGTAGTTTTACTAGCCGATATGTAATTGACTGGTTATAATATGAGCTGTTAAGTATGGCCTGTTAAATAAACCTTTAATTCTCAGATACTTTCTAAAGAAGAGAAAAATAAAGTAATCGTAGTATGATTTATATTGAAATATTTTATTCTAGTCATTGCTCATAATGATATAATAATTATACTTAATTGATTACAATTTTTAACAACCATGTAATACATATATCTATACTACAACAAGTATATATAATAATTCTGGACCTCAGAAGCGTAGAGACGGATTTACTATTTTCTTCAGAAGCATTTGGTCGTAAGCGCCAGTTTATGATAAAGGCACATACGACGAATGCTTCTGACGTAGAATGACATATCCGACCTTATGCTCCTTAGCTCTAGAATTATATCGAACAGCAACACATTTTATTTTCTTAGTTTTATATGCATTTAGAAATAAGCGATAGTTTGTTGTGTTTCATACAATTTCACTTCGTCTTTCTTCAAAGTAAGCTCCGGTCTGAAAATAAAATTGAAAAGTTTACATATTATTTACTGAATTAAAAGAAATGAAGACATCAAGGCAGACAGTTTTAAATCAAGGAATGAAGTCCATATCATCACTACATAGTATAAAACAAAGTCGCTTCCCTGTCTATCCGTCAATATGTATGCATAGATGTAGATAGGGTCGCTAGTTGAGAATAATCTATATCACTACATAGTATAAAACAAAGTCGCTTCCCGCTGTCTGTCTGTCCCTTTTTGCTTAGATCTTTAAAACAACGCAACGGATTGATTGATGATTTTTTTTTAATAGATTATTTATATAAGTTTATATAAGTGTTATAAAACATATTTGGGTCGCTAGTAGACTATGTACCTATTAATTGTTTTATTTTATGAAATACAATTTGATTTGATTTTTTTAGAAAGATTTGTAGCAGGGTTTTTTGCACACTTAGTATTTTTATTTACCCCTCGTGCTAAGCAAAAATGCTTGTGTTACGAGTGGGTTTACGTCGGTAGTCCGATGGAGGGGAGGGAACCGGCGACCGCACGATCGCAAGTCCGACACCCTTGGACTAGGGCCGCTTCAGTAAATCAGTCATCAGTAGTCGGTGATCATATCAGTATGTTTACTTATTTATACTCTAGTTCAATGGGATCTAGCTTAATTACAGCATGTAATATAAAACAAAAATATATCTAAAATGAATTAGTGTGTGTAAAATACAAGTTTTACTTATGCTGCAACCATATTTTAAAAATCAACATCGCAAAATATACTTACAAAGTAATTTCCACAGTCTGTTGTTGAACTGGAAAAAAATAAACAAAATAGTTATTGTACATTGCAAATGTACTTGTAAAATAAACACAGCATAACAATAAAATACACGAATAAAATGAAAGTGAATGTGATTTTAAGTTCAATTAAATGGAATTGTTTTTCCTTTTTTTTTTGTACAATAGTATAAAGTAGAATGGAACAAAAACCGTTACTATGTGAAATGTTTAAAATTCTATTCCATCTCACTGCAAACCGTATTGCACTCCTTCGTTATGGACTTGGTTGCGGGTTCTACAAATGAAAGAATCATGCGAAGCAGAACCAACCCACAACTTTGTTCAAATTGAGTTAAGTGCAAGTGTATGGTTCAGAATAATGTGTTTTAAAAATAATATATTTCACTACATAAACTTATGTTTTAAAACTTACTCTGCTAGACGGATCTACAAAGCTTTTTATGAAAATCTTGCCTATCTTAAAAATGTAGTGGTGTGTGAGTGATAGTGATTCCGTTACGAAAATAAAAAGTAATATTATTTTCCGCGATCTTGTAGCGTCAATTTAGCGGTAACTTCACCCAATGAGAATGAGAATCACGTAAATAATCCCTCCTTTCTTTGAAGAGAAAAATCTATACAATTTCATTGTTCCATCACTATAGAGACGAGTACATCAATAGCACATAAGAGTATTGATATCAGCTTCGAAGCAATTCGGTCCCCAAAATACCTACCTATAGCACCAAAATAATAACGCGAACGACAATATAACGCTCAAATAAGATTTTAACGTGCAACAACGTAACACGCTATCAGTGGCGTAGCTACCAAGGGGCTAGGCGGGGCAGTGCCCCAGGGCCCTCAAGCTCAGGGGGCCCTCGAATCCTTACCAGAAAATCTCAACCGAACTCAACTTTTGAAAATTTCTGCCATTTTCAAAATAAATATGACAGGTGGCAACTCGAGTTTAATCATGGCAACTCAGTTGTGAGAAATTCCAAAGTTGTAAAAAGAGAATTCCCCTAAATTATTTGTGTGGGTTGATAGTGTTATTAACGTTTTCATCAATTTGTCGGATATCAATGTCTGCATATTATTATTTACGATTTCTATTTAACTTTATTGTTGAATGTGATTATAAGGCGATAATTGTGTTTGTTATATCAGTAGAATTAGAAATGTACTAAATTTTTTTTTTCATCCTTTGATTATTTTTTAACATACAAGTTAACGTTTTCATACACAGGGTTTTTTTTAAATTGGCCAATAGATACCTAAATCCGTAAGAGATACCTACAAAAAACATTGTTAGGAGACTTTAGCTCTTTCTTGTTGTGAGGTATGCAGTAATAACCAGATCGGAAAATAGACAGCCAATTGATATAGAAATAAAACAAGTGTTTCTAGGCTTTTATGCAGCCATCAAACACGGCGCAGCAGATATTGTCAATCTAGTAACTACATTATTTAAAGACAAAAATATTGATTTAAAAAAATGTGTGGGGCAAGGTTATGATGGAGCCAATGTGATGAGTGGCGTGTATAATGGTGTACAAAAACGTATTAAGGATATCCAGCCTAACGCGGAGTATGTACATTGTGCCACTCATAATTTAAATTTGGTGATAAATGATGCCATTAGCAGTTGTGTAGAAATACAGATTTTTTTCGCAACGATGCAAGATTTGTATAAATTTTTCGGAAACAGTATGAAGCGTTGGGATCTACTATCAAAATTCACAGGCGAATCAGACACCACTCTAAAAAAACTAAATCCCACTAGATGGTCCAGTAGAGTCAATACGATATCTGCAATAAAACTTCGTTTTTTTGATATTATCAAAGCATTATCAGAAATGGTTCTAAAGAGTCCTAATAAAGATGAGCGCAATGAAGCAGAGAGTATTAAAACAAAAATTCTAAATTTCGAGTTTGTGTTGCTTTGTGAATTCATGCATATTGTATTGAATGACATCAATTATGCATCCAACATTTTACAAAAATCCGACATAAATTTGGATGAGGCAAGTAAAGCTTTAGCAGAGACCAAAGCAAAGTTGCAAATTTATAGAAATGATTTCAAATTATTCAAGTGCAAAGCCTGTGAAACTGCAAGAAAATATGGTATAGATACCCACTTTCAAGAAAAAAGGCAAAGGAAAGTAAAAAATCATTTTGATGAATTAACTGCTGATCACCGATTTTCAAACCGAGAAGAAATATTTAAAATTGTGATTTTCAATAAGGTACTTGATACATTAATAGCTCAATTAAATACCCGTTTTACTGGCATGAGTGCAGTTTGTCAAACATTCGAATTTTAACACCAACATTTTTATTACATGTTGATGAAGCAACTTTATTACAAAAGTGTGACAATTTCCAAAGAAAATATTCCGATATAATAGGCCCTAGCTTTTCACTTCAATTTGTTAATATTTACCACCTACTTGTACCTCAATTAACTCAATCATGGACTGTTCACCAATTATGTAAGAAAATAATGAGTAAATATGGAGTGCTAGAATGCGATCTAACGGAAGTATTTACGGCAATATTATTATTCTTTACAATTCCTGTCACTTCTGCAGTAGCTGAAAGGTCATTCAGCAAATTAAAAATTATTAAAAATTATTTAAGAAATAGTATGGGCCAAACTCGACTCAGACATTTATCGCTAATAGCAATTGAAAACCGCATCAAGTCTGGATTTAACCGAAGTAATTGATACTTTTGCGAAAACTAAAGCTAGGAAAAGATTGTAATAATTATAATCGTTATTTAGTCTGTTGGTAGGTCTGACCTTTATAATATATATTATTAATTTTAATTAATTGACCTTTATAATAATTAGAAGTAGCCATTATATAATTTTGTTTAGTTTATACTTTAGTCTATTTTTGTTAATTAATTAAGAAAACATACTGTCTAAGTTTTATAATTTTTGTAAATAGCTTGCATCGGCGATAGGTTAAATAACTGTAAGCTGGTGCAACGTATCTATGAACAAATAAATATATAATAAACACTTGAATCTTTTATATTTCGTTTTATTGCCCAATACCTAAACCAAGTATTTAAATATTTGTAATTTATGATGTTAGTGTTTAATAGTTTTATTACCTGCCCATGCACGAAAAAGAGCTGATGATAAAGTTGCTTAGCATTTTTAAAGTATTTGTATATTTAATGATTTTACTTCAAAAAACCTTACCAGTTTTGATAGCAGTGGGCCCCATTTTTTTATTTGCCCCAGGACCTTTGGTTACCTAGCTACGCCACTGCACGCTATGGTCCGTCTAGCCGTGGGACTGGGTATTAATAGCACAAAAATAATATTCTTAAAAATTTAGCTCATAACTTATGCTACATTTTGAAAGAGCGATTTTAACATTCCTAGCTACAAACAACAAACCCTTTTAATATTAAGCTTAAACATGTGGGTGTTTATTTTATAAACGTCTAAACAAAAATCAATAGACTAATAGAATTAGACCGAAATCCCGACTCCACAGTAATGAAAGTTCTGATTTTACTTTCAACTATCCAATTACTCGGACGAAAGGCGTTGGCATCATATAAATTGAATCTGAGTGGTGCGCGTCCGTCGAAATAAAAATAATAAGAACGAAATGTCTTTTGGGATAACTAGATGTTTGTCACTTGGGTGTCGTGATTGTAGAGAGGCAATATTGAGAATATATTTTTACGTATGGCCAGTAAAATAGATTATTGAAATAATGAAAGAAAGAAGTCCAGATTGTTATAAGCAGCGTTTCCTTGTGAGTTACACCAAAATAGAAAGATAGAAAAGGAAGAATGGACACTAAAATTATAAATAAGATCAACCAGCGCGAGCTGGGCTCAGGTCTGAAGCATAGAACGCGTCGCGAGTCTCGCCTTGCGAGGACGACCGGTCCCTATCCTAGGTGCCTACGAGTCTTCCTCTATCTACCTACGGTGTGACACTTGGAGAAGAAAGACTATAAGAAACTCCGAGATCATTATTTTTGCCATCTTTTAAAGTCTTTGATTAATAACTTATTAAGCTTGCTAAGTTTAGTGGGATAAAATAGCAACATGAAAGTTGCAGTTCTTTTAATATTAAACCGTTTCTTAATTTCAAATGAAAAATATTATTGTTACAAAAGCCATTAATATAAAATTTTATCCTTATACAAGGTGTAACGGAAAGGGTATATACATAGAAAGAGCAAGGCTTCTTTGGATGATAACAAACGATATGGCAAGGGTTATTTAATGTTATCTCTACAAGTCCGGAAGTAATGATTTTTTTTTAATTCATAGATACCAGAAACCAAATTTTTCAAATTGAAATAAATACATCACTAGCACTCAATCAGCTGATCGATGTCAACGAACTATTTGCAAGTATAAATAAACCTCTTACTCCTGGTATTTCTGAATAAAAGGTTCCGCATTTTTATTTTTTGTTTGCAAAATAATACTGACTTCAAGTATTTTATTTTGAGTTGAAACCCTTGCCATATCGTTTGTTATGATCCAAAGAAGCCTTGCTCTTTCTATGTATATACCATTTCCGTTACACCTTGTATATATGAAAACGGTCTAACCATGAAATAAATATAAATTTAGTCTTACCCATTTGCGGCTGCTGTTGAATCAAGCCAGTGACATCAGGAAAGTATAGCGCATGGTTAGTAGTTATGAACTCCTTGGGCTGGTCCATGTAAGTAGCCTGTACCACTGGCACATCTTGTATGGTAATCTCTTGTGTACGCCATTTTTCCATAGCATCTGTTTCGTGTATTTTTTGTAACCGTTCCACCTGCTTGTAGGAAGGTTCACCGCCAACGTAGTCGCGTTTCATACGGTTGTGATTGCGGATTTCATGTTTGCGAAGATCAGACCTAAAGTTTTAAGAGAACGTTTACTACGGCGAATGATCTAAGAAATTGGTTTTAGTCTTTATCTTTTTATTCGAGTCTACAGAGATATAAATATGTTTTATATCCAGCCTTAAGTATGGATATGATATGATATTTTTTCCTAAATTAAAAAATGTGTATGTATAGAAAGGACTGTTCGATATAATATGTAATTTCTTGCAAACATTGTTTATCAGCATTTGGTAATCAGTAAAGTAAATTAAGAAAAGCACTTACTTGTAACAGAAGTCGCGTCCGCACAGGTTACAAGTGTGTTTGATGTTCATGTGCGTGGCCTCATGGTGCTCCCTCAGAGCGGAGTTAGTGCGGAATGCCTTCTCACATAGCATACACTAAAGAAAAACATTAATAAATAAATAAGTGTTCCGAAATCTTATGACTTCGGCTACATGAGTGAGTACATGCTACTTGTTGTGTCCCGGATCCGTGTTCCGTGTCTATGCATGTCCCCTGAAGGTTTTATGTCCTTCAGGGGAAATGTATTGTATACGGAACGTCCGTACGTTACGTTATTTATGTTTATCTATTATTTAATTAGTCCAATTTTACTTTAATCAAACTTGTTTGTAAGTTTAATTATCATTAAATTGCGGACTGCAACTAAACGTAATATCTTACTGAAGAGCCCCAAAGCCTTTGAGGGGTGATAAAATATATCGATTAAGATCCCTTATAAACGGATAATAATATCTATTTATAGATAGGGTAATCAGTGACATCTAGTGATAAAATGCAAAGTTACTAAATAGTCAACGATTACATCGACCAATAATGCTAAGTGGTGACATCTAGTCAAAAACGCTATAAACTACTTTTTAAAAATTATTAAAAATTATTTAAGAAATAGTAGTGGCCAAACTCGACTCAGACATTTATCGCTAATAGCAATTGAAAACAAAACCGTATCAAGTCTGGATTTAACAGAAGTAATTGATTCTTTTGCGAAAACTAAAGCTAGGAAAATATTGTAATAATTATAATCGTTATTTAGTCTGTTGGTAGGTTTGACCTTTATAATATACTAGCGGCCCGCCCCGGCTTCGCACGGGTGGACTTTTATACCCTACCCCTGCCCTACCCTAACCCTACCCTACCCCTACCCTAGCCCTACCCTACCCTACCCCTACCCTACCCCTACCCCTACCCCTATCCTACCCCTACCCTACCCCTACCCTACCCCTACCCTACCCCTACCCTACCCCTACTACCCCTACCCTACCCCTACCCTACCCCTACCCTACCCCTACCCTACCCCTACCC
Organism: Nycteola revayana; assembly: GCA_947037095.2. NCBI lineage: Eukaryota > Metazoa > Arthropoda > Insecta > Lepidoptera > Nolidae > Nycteola > Nycteola revayana. The sequence continues at coordinate 8,292,200 of OX344839.1, forward strand.
TACCCCTACCCTACCCCTACCCTACCCCTACCCTACCCCTACCCTACCCCTACCCTACCCCTACCCTACCCCTACCCTACCCCTACCCTACCCCTACCCTACCCCTACCCTACCCCTACCCTACCCCTACCCTACCCCTACCCTACCCCTACCCTACCTCTACCCTACCCCTTCTCCCAGTTCTTAGCTACCTCCCTACCAATTTTCAGCCAAATCGGTTCAGCCGTTCTTGAGTTATAAATAGTGTAACTAACACGACTTTCTTTTGTTTTTAAATGTATTCTGCTATTCGGGACGGAAACAAATCCAACAAATCAAAAACCATGGCAATCGGTCCAGCCGTTCTCGAGCTATAAGTGTTGTAACAAACACGACTTTCTTTTATATATATAGACTAGCGACCCGCCCCGGCTTCGCACGGGTACAATACTGATAATTATACTACATAATGTCTTTAAACCTCTAACAAACGGGCGAAATTTGGTCAAAACAAACAGAAACAAATTAATATAGGTACCTACTAAAACTCAGTGAAATAAGTAGGTGGGTATACTCTTCAGGACTAACAATACAACAAACACTAAATAAATAGGTATTCAAGTATCTATCCATCATAGTTATAACGAACACAAAACAAAAAATTTGCCCTATAATTCTTAAGGATCGAGCGCGCATAATCGCATTCGGCCTACCTCCGTAGCGTAGCGGTAATTGGCTCGCTTTAAATCTCGGAGGTCGTGGGTTTGATCCCCACACCGGAGATGAAATCTTTGTGTAAATTCTAAGATTTCTTTCCGGGTCTGGTTGGTTGAGGGACTACCCTCCGTGCCTCGGAAAGCACGTTAAGCCGTTGGTCCCGATTGTTATAACATCATCTATAATAATCGTATATCAAGGAAGGGGCAGCAGCGTTTCCTTGTGTGTTACAACATAATTCTGCGGTCACCAACCCGCCTGCCAAACGTGGTGACTATGGCAATACCCTCCCTCGGGAGGAGGCCCATGTTCAGCAGTGGACGATATACGTGCTGATGATGATGATGACCTACTAAAACTCAGTGAAATAAGTAGGTGGGTATACTTTTATCGTATGAAATACCTATACTCTTCAGGACTAACAATACAACAAACACTAAATAAATAGGTATTCAAGTATCTATCCATCATAGTTACAACGAACACAAAACAAAAAATTTACCCTATAATTCTTAAGGATCGAGCGCGCATAATCGCATTAGGCCTACCTAAAACACGCGCTGTTATTTTGCGATAACTTCTAAGTTATTCATTAAAAGTATATAGTGTAGGGGTAATTTACTTATTTAAATTAACTCATTTAAAATGATAAGAATAAATACTGAATCCGTCTGATTAGCTTTACAATTACCGCATTAGAAATTATCATTTTTCTAAGATATAATGGATATAGCAAGTTAACCTTGAAAGATAGACTTATGCTATCGCAGACTTTTTTGTAGATCTAAAAGAAAAGAATATTTGCCACCATACATTGTTTTGTTATATCTCATAGGGTTTAGGCAGCGTTTTCGTTGAAAGCTCCCAAATGGCTTAATTTTTTCCGACACCTCTGACAAATATCTATATTAGTCAAATGTACACATAAACTAAACAAATCATATACGTAAACCTTCCGGAAGAATCGTTCTATCGATTGGTAACATCCGCATGAAAATCGATGAAGTAGTTTTTGAGTTTATCGCGAACAGACAGACAGACGCGGCAGGGGACTTTGTTTATAATATGTAGTGATAGCGGTCGCCCGCGGCTCCGTGCGGATGTCGGTTACCGCTGCAAAAAGCCTACCCAGGAAAGACACGGTCAGCAAAATGATTCCCAGGTCAATTCACAGACACCGACGTAAACATCGACAACGCAGTCATTATCCGCAGGCTGCACAGATTGTCTTTCTGTGGATGTTAAATTTGTTAATGATGAAAATATAATTAATGATGTAATTAATAGGCATTTTAGGGATTAGGCATTTTAAGCATTTTCAAAGCTCTGAAAAGAACTGTTGTTTAGCTCTGAGAAGAACTGTTGATTAGCTCTGAGAAGAACTTTTGCGTAGGTGTAGTTTTAAGAACGAAATCTAAAAAAAATCGCACGAAAATTATTAGACTTCGCTACGGGCCGTGCAGCAGAAATCGTAATATTTTAATTTCGCCATAACTTCAAAACCAAACGTCCAATTTTAATCATTCAAAGACCAAATATTATCTACATAAACTGTACTTAGTGATGAAATAATTTATTTTGATAAGGATTAATAGCATGAGTAAAATAAACGCGTTTAAATGTAGTCCAAACAAAATTTAAGATTTCTAAATAAAAAAATGGTCGTTGTGCCTCACTCGACATAGATAGGTATAGTGTGTCGCAGACTTTTTTGTAGATATTTATAAGATCTATAATTAATTAGAACATTTTATGGTTCTATCTTTTATAGTTTAGGCAGCGTACGCAAATAAGTAACTTTTCTGGTTGATTTTTTACACCTTGTGTCAGAAAAACCCAAATATCTTACGGAACCCTATTTTTTTCCAAAATAAAATTTAGCCTATGTTACTCGTGGATAATGTAGCTTTCGAATGGTGAAACAATTTTTTAAATCGGCCCAATACTTTTTGAGCCTATTCATTACAAACATACAAACATACAAAAATAGGTACAAATCTTTCCTCTTTATAATATTAGTGTAGATATTATTAATTTTAATTAATTGACCTTTATAATAATTAGAAGTAGCCATTATATTATTTTGTTTAGTTTATTCTTTAGACTATTTTTGTTAATTAATTAAGAAAACATACTGTCTAAGTTTTATAATTTTTGTAAATAGCTTGCATCGGCGATAGGTTAAATAACTGTAAGCTGGTGCAACGTATCTATGAACAAATAAATATATAATAAACCCTTGAATCTTTTCTATTTCGTTTTATTGCCCAATACCTAAACCAATTATTAAAATAATTGTAATTTATGTTGTTAGTGTTTAATACTTTTATTACCTGCCCATGCACGAAAAAGAGCTGATGATAAAGTTGCTTAGCATTTTTAAAGTATTTTTATATTTAATTATTTTACTTCAAAAAACCTTACCAGTTTTGATAGCAGTGGGCCCCATTTTTTTATTTGCCCCAGGGCCCTTGGTTACCTAGCTACGCCACTGTGCATAACCAAGCAACACTTTTCAACAACATGTTCAAGGATTTATTAACTACCTACATAATATTAACAGCATACTAACAAAAAAAAACTTTGCAAAAAAGTAACAATTGTTCGACTACAAAGTCATATATCATTAAAGGCTTTTACAATGGTAATAAGATTTAAACACTCACTTTATACTGCTTCGCTTGATGAGTAAGTTTGTGTTTGTTCAGATTGGAGGGATTGACGAATGTAGCGGGACATTGCTGACACTTATACGGTTTCTCGCCAGTGTGGGTACGCATATGCATGACCAGGTAATACTTGTGCTTGCATTTGTATGGACACAAGTCACAGAAGAAATTGAATGTATTTGTGTGGACTAACCTGAAAATAAGTTAAAAATTAGCTTCTGCCAACTCCAAATGTCTGAAGCCCATTGAAAATACCCTGAGAAATCGCCAAAACAATTACACATGAGTCTAACCAGACTTTATTATATAAAAATATGATGTACTATAGTTTATTTCATTTTCGCAACTATTGCTTCCATCTCCTCATTTTGGCCTTGACAGAAGAAGTATCAAGTATGGCAATAATTTGCACAATTGTGGCTACAAACAACCCTTAGTATGGGACATTTGTCACAATTTTACATAAAATGTAAACCATTGGCATGTCTTATTGTTATTTACTTTACTAAGAAATCTTACATGTGGTTCTTGAGTCTGGCTATGACGGGGAACTCTTTGCCACACGTGGGGCACTTGTGGGGCACACTCTGCTTGTGTATGTGCCGCATATGCTGCACAATGCTTAAAACAAGTTGCCCGCAAATATCGCATGCTCGCCGCATGCATTGACGCTCGCGACGGTGTTCTACTAACTTTTCCTGTGAATAAACAACAGATGAAATAGACATGGATTTTGCTTTTGCTTTTGCATTTTTTTTATCGTACCCATTAATAATAAGACGAAAATTATTCAATAAGGTGTCCGGCCTTTTTACTTTAATGTCCGACCAAAATGGCTAGTCTGTCCAGATTTTGGGATGGGGGACCTGGCAACCCTACGTGCGGAGCCGGGGCGGGTCGCTAGTTTTCGAATAAATTAGTAATCATGAATAAGCAATCTAGCAAATATATACAGTATCATATACCAGTGATTATGCATAATGTTCAGAAAATGATTATTTTTACCAGTTACAATAATGCTATGTGAAGTTCTGAATAGTCTCTAAAATATCTTTGTTATTATTTTTATCAGAATAGTGCGGAGACAATAAATTAATTAAGGGTTTTCAATATATCAAGATTTCTTATAAAACAAGAAGCAAAAGGGTTGTCCAATCAGAAGATTGTAAGTCTCTGGGTATTTATTTACATAAAATAAAAATATGTATTGATTTCGCTTTTCCTCTCCTGTAACACATTGTAAAGTTTTTGAAGTCCCCCAAACTGAGTTTACGATTCAATGCTCAAATTGTATTTTTTTTATCTATATGTAACTTTACCTTATTTGGGAATGTTAAGTCACAGGGTGAACATTTGAACTGTTTGATTTTAGGTGCCTTTTTCTGCAACAGTCTTTCCCTCTTCAGAAGTTCCTTGGCTCTCATCTCTTCTTGTTTGAGGCGCTTCTGCTTAATCTGATGCAATATCAACTGAAAATCATGCTTGGAGTATGGATATGATGAGTTAGTGGGATTTCCTGAAACAATGTTTTAAAACATTTTAATATTATGACTCTAGTTCATTTATTACCATATAACAAGTCCATAATATCAAGACATCAGCAGTTTTGCATTCTTTCATCCCCATAACTTGCATAATGTCATCCCATCCATAAGAAGATCATCCTATAAGAATTTCTTAACATAATTTTGCTTTCTGCTGGTGAACAAATGTTTAAAATCTGTATTTATTTTATGAGTTTATTCACTCCAAATGAAAATATCAATTGTCTTTATAAAAGTAAATATTTTAAAAAAGAGTGTTAATTGGCAAAAATGGCAAATACACAATACTTACCAGTTGGGTACAATATTTTTCTGAATTTCTTGTCGGCTGCTTCACAAGATTTTTTGAAATTTAAAGAGAATTTAAGAGATTCAAGACAATTAGTGCATATATATTTAGGAAGGGCATCATCAGCTTCAATCTGTAACAATTTGCAAGTGAAATATTAGAAAAAGCATAGAAAAAGGTATATTTCAATTTATTCTACTGAATTGAAAGTATAACTTAGTAAAAAATAAGACACAAATCTTCAAAAAGCCTAGGACAACATATCACCGATAATTATAGTTTGCGTAAGTGTTTTCATAAATATAATTTGTCATATGTAACATGGTATCTTAGTAGTTCAGTTAGTTTAGAATCATAGAAACAGTAAATATATAAACTATTTTTTTTATATGTTAACAAATTAATTATCAACTTAATTAATTATTAACTTTATACTTATCATTAAAATCACCTAGTATGTTTTGTTTTATTTTATAATTGTTATTATATTCAACATGAACTTAAACCATTTATTCCTACAGGGTGCTATAATGCCTCAAAATATGTATGTAATGAAGCCCATAACTTCATTATTTGTTAAATCCTTTTTTTACTACCATAGAGTGTTGTTATTTGATTTAAATTATTTTAAACACCTAATTGTCATTAGAATAGATCTTTTCAATTATCCTAATAAATATAAAATAGACTTTGATAAAATATTGTAAATGGGCATTTTCACTTTTAAGTGTACCCGCGATTTTGAGACTGTCCCACTTATTCAAAATTTTATAGCAAAATAAATCATGGGCATATGGTTTAATTTATGGAACAAAAAAGTAAATTATTCATTAAATTGATGAATTCATCTGAAATCCAGGTAAAACACGTATTAATTATTCATTTATGCGTATTTCAAATATTCATAGTAACTGTTTTTGGCATGTCCCACCCCTTGTCCACATTGAATTGACCAAAATTACTAAAATACTACTACGAATACATTTAAAAGTTTTGGTGTGTTCATAGTGTATATCTTTGTCGTCACATAAATTAAATTTATACAATTTAAACTATAATAACACAGGCCACAATACATTTTCAAAAAATGTTCTAAATTGATACCGGTCGGACATGTCAGTTTAGTGACGGTTCCAGTTGTTCAAAATAATTACTAAAGGAACTCATAATAATTTAAATGGCAACATTAAGTGAAGAAGATCACGGCCAAAATTTTTCAAAAAAAAAATAGCGGCAGTGTCTTGAGTTAAAGGGTGTTATTGTTTGTGTCGGCAGCTGTCTCCAGTTTTTTTGTCAGGTTAGTGACGTTATTTCCTTGTTAATATAGAACGTTTTATATCCTACAACTGTTTCAACCGAATCAGATAAAACTTACAAATATTTTCACATGTTTTATTCTTACTAAATATTTAATTGTGATTAGAAAACATTTTTCTTTAATATTTACCCGCGAATGTGACGTCAGTTTGGTGACATTTTTATTCCATCACATATAGGACTGACTACAAATGTCACCAAACTGACACATAAAGCTAGGATTACATAGCTACAATGTGCAATATTTTATTTTCAGGTATTTTTTTTAATAAATCTTACTATGCCACTAAGTGGCGCTGAAATGACGAAACGATATAGGGAAAAACTAAAATTAGAACGCGCTCAGGAATATGAAACACAGAGGAAGAAAAATTTCTGAATTGCCGCCAGAAGAAGCTGACTGAACTGACCTATATACATTGCAAAAAACGCAAGAAAACTGAAACTTCGCGGGCTAACACAGCCTATCCGCCCTTAGATATAAAAATATTAGTTTAAATACTTTTAATAGAAATGTTAAAGAATAAAGACTTTTATTTACCAACGCTATGTTTTATTTTGTATCATGTAATCTCAGCTTAACGTTTTTCAATGTGTAACTTTGGTGACTGTCCCAATTTGTATGTGAACAAAAATTTTTTTTTTAACTTTTGTTTCATTGTTTAATTTTATTTGTTTGAATATTGTTTAAGCCTGTTGCAATATTGAACACTACAAAATACATTAATTAAAAAAACTAAGCCCTATATCAAGGGAATTAATAAAAATCGATCGTCTTAGCGTCACTTGTCACAAAATAGAAGTTGAAACCTCATTTTAGAGAAATGAGATTTTAATTAAAGGTTAGTATATATTTTTTTCGATGGATTGTTTAATATTAAGTAGAAAAAGAAAATAAAATTTGAGTCATATTACTTAAAATAATAAAACAGGTGATTTTTATGTAGTCACCAAACTGACACTTTTTCACTACAAAGTCCAATTATTTTCCGTTTTTAATAAGGAAAGCACTCGATTTATTAAAAATAAAATACTATCTCCAGTCCGTCATACTATGAAGTACAGGTTGAGATCTTTAAACATATTAAAAACACAACTTTAAAAAAAATATCGTAATTTTAATAGGGTACACTTATAATTGAAAATGCCCAAATAGTAGCTTTAAATGTTGTTTCATTATTTCAGGTAAGATATTTTTATATTCTTGTTTGTATATTATATTGTATGTTTTAAAATATTTATGTTTAAATACAAAATTCATTATTTCAGCAACACATTTAAGTTATTATTTGAAGATTATAATAAGAACATATTATATATACAGTAATACCCCGACTTACGCGAATTCAGAGATACAGGGTTTTTATTTTTGATCACCACGTGGATAAGTTGCAGTAGGTAAACCAAACAAGCCATTCGGTGAACTGCAAGTTAAACTGCTTACTACTTACCTAACCTAACATGAAATGAAAAACACTGTCTTTTGGAGTGTAAACTTAATATTATCATTATAACTTAAGAGGACTTTGAATCTAAAATAAAAAAAGGAATTATAAAAGATATTTGATCAAACCAAATAATAAGTGAAAATCTTTCTATTTTAATTCAGACGTTACGGTATTATCGCTTAGATGGAAACCATGTTAGAATTATGGTGTGATAATGTAAAGATCAATTATAATTTAACATATTAATAAACATGTTTCTTCTGATCTATTGTTTTTTAGACTCTGGTCCCGATTACACAAACATTATATGTATTTATAGGGAAAGTTGAACCCCGACTTACGCAAATTCAACTTACACGGCTATCCCGTGGTCCCACCTATTGCGTAAGTCCAGGGTATTACTGTATTACAAATATGTGATTTTTTTAAGTATACCCTTTCGATACATGTACAAATTAGCCATAGTAAGGCTTTATCCTACTAGCTGTTATCTTATATATTTTCCAATTTTTAGATGAACAGGCTTTTTTTCATAATAAACACTAATTAAAAAGGAACTTACTGTTATGTTTGAAATGCTTCGTAAAGCACTCATGATATCATATCCATCAACTTGATCACTTAGTGGAGTGCACCCACTTCTGGCACATACTCGGCAGATCATATCCTTTGCTAGGTGGACTGCTTTCTTGCTAGAAAATGAATAGGAAAACTGTTTTATATACATTTACTTATTAAAATACAGTGTAAACTTAAATTATAGCATGCAGTTTTATTAGTGGCTTATTAATACTGCCAAAAAAAAACAAATTTTAACACCAGTACAAAGCATTAACTAAAGTAACATTGAAAACATTATATCAATTCATTCCAGCAAAAAGTTTAAAATTACATGGAATGTCAAGTATGCTCTACATTCTTTACTCATTCAATGTTCTGTAAATATTTAAATCATGAAAATAAAATAATATGCACAAAAACATTACTAGTCAAGTTATAAAAAAAAGTATGAACATACAAGTCAAACATAACAAATTTAACAATTGAATAGCCAGGTTTACTTTTTTTTTTCCAAATCGCAATTGGCTATATTTACAGCCAAGCATGATCAATTATTCAAAAGGAAGACCATCGCCACCGTACCTGCTCTCCACCATAAGCTTTTGCCAATGATCATCACAAGAACTGCTTTCCTCTTCAATCATTGGAATTTCATATGGATACTTTACCATGTTCATTTTTGATAGCATTTTTTTTGTTAAATAGACTGCCATTTTGAGAGTAAAAGTATGATTTCCTGTTATATTAGGTAATTCACATGATTTAATTATTAAATTCCAGTTTCAAACAAAAATCCATGTATATTGTCTAAATAAATCTAAATGTTTTTAATGTCAGAAACATTATTTCTTAATTAATAACATAGACTCGGCTTCAATGGCCTTTTGATCGCGAACATTATTTTGTTTGTTTATGTTCTGGTATTTGAGACTAAATATGGATTTGCGCTTCTAAAACTTCTCAAATTTAAGAATCTTTAGCTGCTTAAGCTGAAGCTGAAGCATTGAATTATCTTCAGCATTAATCATGCTGAAGGTAGATAAATAACATGTCTGGCGAACCTACGGCCGGCGCGCGAGCGGTCTGCGTTCTGATGCGATATAATAATCGTAAGCGATGTTATAATATCTCGTTCGCTCCCCGCCCCGCACCTCGCTGCCCACTGTAGTTTTTGTTTATTGTGTATGTATTATTGTATTTTTTTTTCTCCCTTTATCCATGTTTTGTGTTTTATTTGTACGGCGTCCGAGCCTCAAGTGTTGTCCTTACCTATGTACTTCTTTTTATTTTTTAATGACTGTAATTACTATTTTGTATACGTTTTTGTGTGTTCATTAAAAGTTTTTCTTTCAAATTCTAATATTTATTTATTTAAATGGTTAAGGCTAAGAGAATGTAATTTTACTAACACCTCCAATTTTATCTGTTTGCCTTATCATTAGATGCTCTTTGATTGATTTTAGACATTGTCTGTCTGAGTGTCTGACTGACATTGATATTGTTATTGTTGAAGTACCGTTTCGATGAGTCGAGTCTGAAGCGCTGTTAAAATCTAAAGCAGAACTGTTGTACTATCTTTGCAGAATTCTTCAGGCCTAAAAGCAATCGCTAACCTACTATCATCTACTATATTATATAATGACGGTAAAAGTCCTGTAAAAGATATTGCAGATATTTTAAACATATGTTTTAGCCGATACAATATTTTGTCACTCATCTCGTCAAATAAAAAAGCAGCGCAGAAGAGAATAAAGCTGAACATCATTAAACCATATTCAAAAAATTGTGAATAGATCAATCTTACACTATTAAAATGTCTTCGCTGTTGTTAAAATATGTCTTAGAAAAAAGGAAACGATACCTAAAAATGGAACGGTAAGTTAATGTTTTACTCAACTGTCTGGAAAGAAACATTTATTTACAAGAAAAATATAATATATACATCAGAAAGTGGGGTCAGTGGATAGTTTTATTGTGGAACTAATTTAATTAAAACTTACTAAATCTATACTTCTTGGCAAGGTTCCCAGAATGCTAGCAGCATTACCCTGTTGAATTTCAGTGCTTACTTGCTGTGCAAAGTAAATACCAGCACTCTGGTAACATGCCACATTTAAGAGGGCCGATGCAACATTTTTATAGGTTCATTTGCCTCCCAATCCCCATGGCCCCAATATATTGGTGCTAAAAGGCACAAATATAGGTTTCCTACTGAGGGAGGGCTTTGCAAAACTAAGCTACAGATGTCAATCTATTCTTTGTTATTATATGTATGCAATTACACCTTATCATACCATTGTGTACTTATACATCATTTTCGTTAATAATGTATATTTTTTAATTATTATAGCAAAAACTCACATAATTCAAAGAAAGGAAAGTTAAGTGCTTGCAGAATTTGTAACCATAAGACAGCAGATATACCAATATTTAATAATATAAAACAACCCAATATTCCCCAGGAAATACAAAACTTTTCAGGTTTCACAGTAAGTCTCTTTATTATATCATTTAAATTTGTATTATTTTAGTTATAAATTAATAAGAAAGTGCATCTAGCACTCTGCACAGGCAACACCTGCTACTACTCTTGCTTCAGTTCAGATACAATTCACAACAATCTGCAATCTGTATCAAATATTTTACCCTAAACTTAAATCCAGGGATATACAACTACTACTACTGTAACTGTACTATGACTTTGATAAAAATATCTTTGCTACCCAGTGGTTACAATACATGCACTTTTTTTTTAATAGGTCAATTTATTAAGTTAATGTAGCTTTAATAATATAGGAAATGAGTTAATTAGCCCTACAGTAGTTAAGACCTTTTTATCAAATTCTATTTGATAAAAAGGTTCTCTATTCAGACAACAAACTCCATTCATCCATTTGTAATTGATTCCTCTACTCAATTGATATATTGTATGATTGCTGATTTTTATGCACTTTAAACAATAAAAATAATGACATTCTGAAAAATGTCCTATAACATATTTTACCTTTTTAGTTAAACCTATTGTTAATTAAGTATAACATTTCAGATTGATTCAGCAGATAATTTACCAAAATACATGTGTCAAAGATGTCTAGATTTACTCAATGGATGCATAAAGTTCAGGAAAATGTGTCAAAAGAATAATAAGAATTTTATAGAAATAACCACCGAAAAAGGTTTGTATTATATAATTTGACTATAGTAGAATTATTTTGTCCATGCAGTTTGGGCATAAATCATAGCTCGGCCTCAGCCCGGCTAGGGCGGTGAGGATGTTGCGTGGCCATACGGACTAACGCTATTATGGATAAAAACCAAATGAGTCATCGAAGGCAGGTAGACGGCGGTACGGCGGTGGGGTACACAGGGTGGTGTGACATTGTTATGTTATGAGTGATTTGTTTTCCATTATTACCCCCGCATAATACCTGCAAATTAGTGCAATGCTAATTTAGTACAAATATCAAAGAGAAATTTTTGCTCTCTGAATTTTTTTAGTGACACAATGGCGACTCATTTGTTTTGTACCAAAATGGCAGAACTTATTCAAAATAATAGTTTGCCTGTTGGCACCAATATACCATTTTTATCACTAATCCACATAATGACAAAACTAAATACTCTATCGACAACAATAATGCGCATCACTATGCCCGCCCATAAAGCCCGTGAGTGGGAGAGAGAGCGAAATACTCCGATGATTTATGACCCAAACTGCACAGAGAAAATAATTCTACTATAGTTGTGCTAATAGGCAAAAAACAAAATGTACATTGCCATAAAAGAAGTTATGTTTGGTTTTCTTTTACAGAAATTTTAAGAAAAATAAGCACAGATTCTGAAAATAATGATGATGTCGATGATATAGACTATGTACCTAAAAATGTGGGGGAAAGTAATGACTCTTATAACATTCCATCATCCAATTTGAACGATGATGATTTTTGGACCTGTTATGTTTGCAATAAAGATTTCTCTGATGTGGTTAGTATAAAAAACATTCTTATCAGTAATATTTAAATTGTCAGAAAAGACACAACAAAGAGCCTTTTACTTTTAAATTTGGTGTTAACTTACAGGTACATGATTCCACTGATATATATATATTTTTTCTTTTTAAATGAATACTTTCTATGATTTTTTTAGTATAAATAAACAACCAAAATTTAACAAATCTTTTTGATATTTTTTTTTTATGGTAAAAAAATTGCAAGCCATAAGTAAGACATATTTGGTTATTATAATGTGGTCCTTAAATATGATTTTCTACATTTCAGACAACATACAATGATCATTTATCAAGTTGTGACATAAACACAACAGAGTCTAAACCAGCTGAAGACAATCCAAAAAAGAAATTCCTCTGTGATATTTGTGGCCAAACAGCATGCTCTAATACTAAACTTCAAGTGCATATGTAAGTAAATTACCTATAAAATGCAGAAATATTTAAATAAATCCGATTGTTAATTACAGAAATTAATAACTCTGTCCTGTTTATAAGCCAACCGGAAATACGAAATGACTTCTTGAAGAAAACCCTTAGCTATTGTGTAGAAGGAGATCACTTCTCCTCTCATTCGCTTTCGACAATAATTAGCTTTAAGCATTCAATTTGGTTTGTCCTGTCTCTGTTGTCGTCGTATCTATTGCCATGGGAATAGTAATCATTGAAGTAACACTAAACATTCGCAAGTAAACTCAAAGTGGTTTTGATCTTGAATCCGAGAGTCAGTCGTTTCCCGTTCTCCCTTTACACAAGCGACATCCCCGAACCCAAGAAAGCCCATCTCTTCGTAGGCAACATCTGCTAATACTCTCGTAGTTCAGCCGCAATTCACAACGATCTACAATCTGTATCAAATTCCTTACCCTAAATACCAGGCAAAGAGTGCCGCCATACTCTTATTCACTCCAATAGTCCACCGGTCAAGATTTTCGACGAACCAATTCCTTAGTAACAGCTAGCCAAGTACTTAGGCGTAGTCCTAGACCAAAAGCTAAACTTAAATTCATGGACCAAAAGCTAAACTTCAATTATACTACTGGAAAAATGTCCTGAGATTCCATGAAGCCACCGAGGTGCGACGACGGGTGTAGTGGTGCGAAGTGGACTGACAACATCCTGCAACATGTGTCGTCACTACAGACAAGTCTCGCGATGTAGCGGTAGCTAGATATGAAGCGATATCGTGCAGTTTTCGAAAGGATTTTTTTCTCGCTTGATATAATATAAAATTTGTGTATTTACAGGGGCATTCACGAAAATATATTTCCTTTCAAATGCGAAGTTTGCCCATACCGAGGGCGCACCATGGATCTATTAAAGTTGCACAAGAGAACCCATGTAACAGACAAACTATTTAAATGCCCACACTGTCCAAAAGCAACCACTGCTTCCAGCTATTTAGCTAAACACATTAAACATGTACATAATGCTACGAGACCATTTAAGGTTGGTATGCAAATTAAAATCATAAAGTTGCCTAAATGTTTCATCTGACGAGCTCCCATTTGCTACGAGGCCATTTATGGTCGGTACCTATCCAACCTAAAAATATAGAGATGCCTAAATATCCGTGCGCAAGAAAAAAATACAATTAAGTTTACGCAAGTATTACATATAGCAGGGGTGGCCAACCGGTCGATCCCGGCAGCTATTACAGCCGATCAAATAAATAATAAAATAAAAAGTGATATTTTAGACTACAAATACGTGCCACTACCTCCCATGCCAAAGATTGTGTTTGTCATATAATACCCTGAAAAAAGACCTATTTATCATTCCATTGACTTATATGACACGTGATTTAACATTATGTATGCCATTAATCGATCGCACACTGTAAACAGTCGATCTTAGGTCTTACTAAGTTGGCCACCCCTGACTTATAGGAAACTACTGCTTTAATGGTGTTTGGTTAAAGTACCATATTCATTTAAAAAATATAACTGAAATCTTTTTCAGTGTAATTACTGTGAGAAAACTTTCTCTTACCAACACAATATGAAGAGACACATACAAGATATACATCTAAGAAAGGGCAGTGTTGAATGTGATGTTTGTTGCAAGAAATTTACTACAAAGTAAGTAATGTATTTTCATTCATGCATGTAGGTAAGGATATCAAATAGGGTAATTCTACTTTTGGAAGGTACAAAAACTATACTTTGCATTTTTATTTTTGAACAGACCCCACATAGTTCTTACGAGTTTCTCGACCGTGTAAACGCGAGACGCGAGAGCCGAGCTCCCGAACTCGTTACTAGCTACCCGCACTGCCAGCATATGCGATACACACGCTCGAAGAACGGGCACGCCCAATGTGGGGTCAACTTAAGACTTCACTGAGCTTAAAGGCGAGCAGTACCTTATTAAATGGTTTAAAACTATAAAATAAGCAACCTGCGCTTGAGGGCTGTTTTTGTGAGACTATCGATCTACTTTACTATACTAGGACTTCGGGTTGACGGGGGCATCGGAAAGTCCATGCAAATTTAGGGTCGGGAGGGCGTTTATTTTTATGTTATTGTATTATCAAGCTACTATAAACTCTTTTTCGCATGCATGCACAGTAAACTTTCTTGTTTCTATGACCCGAATTCTACTTGTCGCCGACTTCTGTAACACCGTTTACTGATTAAATAAATACGTTTTTATTATTGTTCACCAGGAAAATATTACAAGAACATAGATGGAATACACACAAAATCAAAGGCCGTCTACCATCGTACCTACAGTGCCAAATAGGGGAGCAGAATGAAGACCAAATCAATGACTTTGAACAAAATTATCAAGACATGCATATTGATTCCTAGATTATTAAAATCCAAAAAATAAAAGACAATTATACTAAATATCCAAAGTAATTTGTGCAGAGTCACCATGCTTTGTAAAGAGCCAAACATGAATTGGATAATAAATGGAAAATTAATCTCGTTCAATTTAAAAGGGGCTAATGTGCAATATCTTTACCTAATAATAGTGACGGACGGGCTGAAACAAAAATTTCGGGAGTCGTTGGAGAGTCATAGTTGATACGGAGGTTGCCTACTTGTTACTGGATCATATAACGAACAATTTACTTAAAAAAAAAAACTAATCTAGTTACATACATTGTAAGTAATTATGAAATAAACCGTATAAATAAAGTCGTTGGCACTTATTTCCTGCGAGACCAAAAGCGGTTTGTTCTCGCAGGAACGAACCGCTATTCGTCATATTCTTTCTTGAGGAGAGCTTTTGCCACTGACAGCCACATGAAGTACGGACACTTTTTAAGTAAGTAGACTAACCGCGCGCTGAGGCCTGCGTTCCTGTGGGAAGCTTGTCATAAACGTCTGTATTGTGTAGCTGCAGCTTTACCAAATTGTAAATATTTTTTTGGAATCTGTAATTCACGAGTTTATTCGTTACCAACAAAATACAAATATCTATAATACTGGTATAAATGAAATTTCATGTAAGCAAACAACGATGCTTGCTTGACTTGGCTTAAAATGTTGATAGAGCCATGTCCTTTAATATCACGAAAACATACTTGACAGTTGTTTATACCATGAATGAATGACATTGACAGCGGTGGTAATGTCATCTGTAAATCTGATACAAATTTACGAAGCTTTTTTAAAAATTAAATGCAAATAGTTTTCCAATGTATATTTTTTGAATGAAAATACGAACTCTGGTGAAAATGCTTAGTTTGTGATTAAATATATAATATACATATGCTATTCACAGTATACTATTTATTAATTGCCTAATGTTTTGGATGATTGGTTGAAACTTGTTTTGTTGTGGAATCCGTGCTACACACATAACAAACATGACCTCACTATTATTACTCAAGTCGATGTTGTTTGCTAATGCCTTTCAGTCGCGTAAAAAGAAAAAGAAATCTAAAATCAAGAAAATGTAAGTATCGAGCATTCATTTACATTTTTAAAGGTTTCCTTCCTAATAATAACTTTGAAATGCTTACCTTTACACATTTCATGTAGTTATTTAACTAATGGACCTTTAAAATGTATTATACAAAGTTACATATAAATAGGTACATGAATAGATTCTTATGGTCAGTAGGTAGTCTTTGAACTTTAGACATATAATAGCAAACATTTTATTTTCCTTTTTATATTAACCTAGATTCCCGCGCGCGGTTTCACCCGCGTAACTCCCGTTCCCGTGGAAACTTCATAAGTCTTTGAACTTTAGACATATAATAGCAAACATTTTATTTTCCTTTTTATATTAACCTAGATTCCCGCGCGCGGTTTCACCCGCGTAACTCCCGTTCCCGTGGAAACTTCATAATTAAATATAGCCTATGACATTCAAGGTGAATGTAGCTTTCCAATGGTGAAAGAATTTTTGAAATTGGCACATACATTTTTGAATTAATTCATTACAAACATACACACACACACACTAAAATACGAAAATACAAATGTTTCCTCTTTATAATATTAGTACAGATATTAATCTCAGTTCGGTTTTTGTTAATGCCGCCTCTGCCCATGCCAGTTGCACTCAAAGGACACTGTGGCTGTAATAAATATACAAATTTTAATTAAAAACTCAAAATCTACAAACAGTTTATCATTTAGCTGCAAATAAAGAATTCACCCACATGTTAATTTTAATGTTAACTTTAATTTTGAAATAACTACTTACACTGAAGTAGTTGTCATATTCCTTGATATTAAGGTCCTTTAGGATTTGTATGCTTTGAGGGTTGTTAAGTGAATGGCCTTATAAACTGAGCAAATCAATCAATATACATAATTTACAATAAAATTTAAATTGTGAGTTATGTAGAATCATGTACATACTTTATAACAAATTATTTTATTTCCATTTTTTTTTTAAGTTTAAAATTTTCTTTGCTTTTCTCATCAAAATTTTTTCACTTAATTGGAGTATTGCTTTTTTTCAGTCACAAAATAAAAAAAACACATCTAAGTATGTGTAGAATATGCAACCATGAGAAAGGTGATATACCAATATTCAACAATATTGTACAACCCAATATTCCTGAGGAGGTCCATAATTTTTCTGGTGTTACAGTAAGTATACCATAAGCATTACTTGTTATTTTTTTTACTAAATATTTACTTGTCTACTGAATATAAAATTTATCACCATCATAAAATTTATATTTAGACTGCACTAGTGGCTCTTTGGTTGCTGAAACCTGTTGTTCTGATTGTGCATGAGTCCCTTGCACCTAATTTTCCTAGTTAATTAAAAATATAGAAATCTTAAATTAGTCAATAAGCTATCTCAATAAGTTGAAATATTTTTTTTAGATTTTGTTCTAATTTAAGTCTGCAGTTTTGTAATAATGTCTCAATACAGCCTTTTTTTTTATAAATGTTAAAATTTGAAAGATGCAGAAATCTTTTTTTATTACATTATAATTGAAGTTTACCATTATTACTAGGTACTCAAATAAAATCTTATACCTATATTGATATCTGTATGACTAATAAAAATGAAAATAATAAAATATAATTTCTGTATTGTATAAACTAACTATCATTACTGTTTGCCATTCAAGAAAATTTTCATATTATAAATACTTTTATAAGAAGTGTTGACAAAGGTATTTATTAAAAAAAACCGGCCAAGTGCGAGTCGGACTCTCGCACGAAGGGTTCCGTACTAGTTGCAAGTGCCGACCTATTTTTGATATCAAGAATACAACAAGGAACATAGTATAAAAGTTCTTGTAGTTCGTTGTACAGTTATTACGGTTTATGACGTATTAAAAAAAAACTACTGACTTGATCTTGTTCAAACCAATTTTCGGTGGTAGTTTGCATGGTTATGTACATCATATATTTTTTTTAGTTTTATCATTCCCTTATTTTAGAAGTTACAGGGGGGGCGGGGGACACACATTTTACCACTTTGGAAGTGTCTCTCGCGCAAACTATTCAGTTTAGAAAAAAATGACATTAGAAACCTCAACATCATTTTTGAAGACCTATTCATAGACACCACACAAGTATGGGTGCGATGAAAAATTTTTTTTTGAGTTTCAGTTCTATGTATGGGGAACCCCAAAATTTATAGTTTTTTTTCTATTTTTGTGTAAAAATCTTAATGCGGTTCACAAAATACATCTACTTACAAAGTTTCACCATTATAGTTCTTATAGTTTCGGAAAAAAGTGGCTGTGACATACGGACGGACAGACAGACAGACATGACGAATCTATAAGGGTTCCGTTTTTTGCCATTTGGTTACGGAACCCTAAAATAGTGCATATTATTATTGTTCATATAGTTAAACTAATTCAGTTTAACTTGCATTAAATTTGTAAGAGACAAAATCATAGAGAAATCTCCATAATAATTTAATATGTGTTAAACCAGACCATCTATATATTAATATGGGAAGCTGCATAAAAAATTGTACCCCTTTTTCGAAAATTGCACAGTAAATTGGAGGTGTATACAATTTCGCACACTTGTACTTTATATAGAGGAGTGGTGAATGTTAATATAATTTTTAATTAAGGTTGTATTTCTACTAATGGGTGACCACTAGTTCTAGAAAATGTTTAGGTTTTTTATTGATAATGATTTCACATTACACTATGTTTTGTATTACAGATCAATTCAACAGACAATTTATCAAAACACATGTGTCAGAGCTGCTTAGACTTACTCAATGGATGTATTATGTTTAGAGAGATGTGCCAAAAGACTAACAGAAAGTTAATAGAGCTGTCAATTAAAAAAGGTAAGAAAGGAACATGGTTTAACTTGCAAAGTATGTAAGTGGAATTAACTCCTGCCACCTGAACTTCACCATAAAAAAATTCTAGATTTTTAATGGTGAAAGGATTTTTCATATTGATCTTTTATTTGTTTCCTTGCGAAATATATGGTAATCTCTGTATTGACTAAACTGATTTTGAAAATTCTTTTACCAATAGAAAGTCACATCATTTGTCAGTTTCATAATCTCTATTTTAAGTTAAAGTTTCCACGGGAAGGGGAGATGCCTTTCCCATTCGAAACCCATACATATGTGTTTCACCAGCATAGATCCTGTTCGAATATAGCCTATGTCACTCACAAATGATGTGTCTTTCTATTGGTAAAATAATTTTAGCTAGTTGAACACAAAAAGCATTTTTTTTTAATGTTTGATTTTATTTATAACAATAAATAAACACAATTGTTATTCAGCATAGATAAATCATAAAAATACAAAAAGAGAGATTAATAATAAAGTAATAATTTTCCTAAATCCAATCATTACTACCTTACAGAATGCAATACAGATAATAAAATTGAGGATAGCACTGATGCTATTTATACACCAGATAAATGTAATATAGAAGAAAGTGAAGACTCGTTTAATGTTCCATCTCCTGCATTTTCTGAGGACAACTCAGAACTTTGGGGCTGTTCCGGTTGCAGCAAAGAATTCCCTGATATGGTTAGTATGTATTAATATGTCAGTAACATTCTATATAGAACATAGCTATATGCATGAACATCACACATTATATAATATGTAGCATAATATTTTGTTCTGCTCTACCTTTGACCAACTTAAAGTACTATTCAGTCACTATCACTACATAGTATTTTAGCGGGAGTATAGGGAAGGAGTAAACAGCAATAAAATATTTTGATTCAAACACACAATCGGAAAATATATTTTTCGTTTTTTACATCACTATGACAACAACATTTTTTCTTCGAAATCTGTCATGAGCCAACCAAAGATAAAAATAATATATTTTTTGAACTATGTAGTTCCACTACATCACCCCCCTCCAGAGACCGTCCTACGGGCGATAATAGTCTGGAAACCTGATTCTGCGCCCACAGCCTTGCGGGATGTACGATTTTCTCAGCAATAGACCTGGTGAAAGGTTACAACCAGATCCCAGTCCATGAGGCTGACATCCCGAAGACCGCTATCACAACGCCGTTCGGTCTTTCCGAGTTTCCATATATGACATTTGGACTTCGTAACGCCGGACAGACGTTTCAGCGATTCGTGGATGAAATGCTTCGTGGACTGGATTTTGTGTACGCATACTACGACGATTTCCTCGTGTTTTCACAGGACGAGCAATCTCACAAGAAGCATTTGCATCAGCTTTTTACCAGGCTTCAGGAGTACGGTATGGTGATCAACGTTGGTAAGTGTGTTTTTGGTGTCCCTGAGATAGCATTTTTAGGTTACAGCATCTCAGCCCAGGGTACCAAACCTCTGCCAGCCAAAGTTGAAGCCATACACAACTTCCGTACCCCGAAGACTATTAAGGAGCTGCGACGATTCCTCGGAATGATAAATTTCTACCGTAGGTTTATTCCAGGCGCAGCAATTCATCAGGCTCAGCTTAATGCTCTCCTCACAGGCTCCGTGAAGGGCTCCCACCCAGTCAATCTTACAGCTGATGATCTGGAGGCCTTCAACGCGTGCAAAGACAGTTTATGTAAGGCAGCTTTGTTAGCGCACCCCGTTTGCGGCGCAAAGCTAGCCCTAGTGACTGACGCGTCGGACACCTCAATGGGGAGTGTCGTCCAGCAGCTGAGAGAGACATCGTGGGAACCTCTAGCGTTCTTTTCTCGTAAGTCCTTCTCAACAGAAGTACTCTCCTTACGATCGAGAGCTACTTGCCATTTATGAGAGCGTGAAGCATTTCCGTCACATGCTGGAGGCGAGAGTATTTACGATCTACACAGATCACAAACCCCTGACTTTTGCCTTCAACACTCATAAGACGAATTGTTCTCCCAGGCAGTTTCGTCACCTGGACTTCATTTCACAGTTCACCACTGACATTAGACACATCTCAGGTAAAGACAACGTTGTAGCCGACACTCTATCTCGTATCGAGGCAGTAGGACAGCCCGTTGACCTGCACATGTTAGCTGAAGCTCAGAACGCAGACTGCGAAATGCAGACCCTTTTGAACGGTAGCACATCGCTATGCCTTAAAATGGTGAGACTGCCTGGTCTTCAGGGAGAATTATGTTGCGACGATAGGGATGGTAAGTTGAGACCATTTGTTCCGACACAGCTGAGACATCAAATTATCAGCAGTTTGCACTCATTGAGTCATCCAGGTGCAAACGCAACTGCAACGCTTGTGTCAGATCGATATGTATGGCCAGGCGTGAAGCGTGATTGTCGTGAGTGGGTGCGCAGTTGCCTTGAGTGCCAGCGCTCTAAGGTCATAAGGCACGTCTCCGCTCCTTTAAGCACCTTCAAACTGCCTAAAGCTAGGTTTTCTTCGTGCACATAGACCTTATCGGACCTCTTCCTGTATCCCAAGGCTATCGGTATTGTCTTACAGCCGTAGATCGCTTTTCGCGATGGCCAGAGGTAATACCGTTAGCCGAAATAACAGCTGAATCTGTGGCAAAGGCACTTCTCCATGGTTGGATCTCACGTTTCGGTTGTCCGATGGACATAATAACCGACCGTGGGAGACAATTTGAATCCGCCTTATTTAAAAGCCTATCTCAGCTTATCGGCTTTCAGCATCGCAGAACCACGGCATATCATCCGCAATGTAACGGATTGGTCGAGAGGTTCCACAGACAGCTGAAAGCAGCAATAATGTGCCACAGCAGCACCTCTTGGGTGGACGCACTGCCACTCGTTTTGTTAGGCATTCGCAGTGCCATCAAAGAGGACCTTAGCACCTCTTCAGCTGAACTGCTGTATGGGGAACCTCTTCGTCTTCCAGGTGATATGTTTGAGCCCTCAGAAGACGGTATCTGCGATGTTAGTGATTATGTGTCCCGGCTACGCAGGTTTGTGAAGGATCTCCAACCATCACCTACCAATCAGCACAGCCGTCAACGTTCGTGTTTCGTTCACAAGCAGCTCGCCACATCGTCTCACGTATTCCTCCGAGACGATAGCACTGCTGGATCTCTGAAACCACCCTATTCCGGTCCTCACGAGGTGAAAAGGTGTTTAAGATCTTATACAAAGGGAATAAGGTAACAGTATCTGTAGACCGACTTAAACCAGCCTACATACTGCGTGACCCAGAAATCACTCATTCACCAAACACACAACTCACCTCAGAGACACCACAAAAATCACGTCGGGGTCACCAATTTAGCGGGAGTATAGGGAAGGAGTAAACAGCAATAAAATATTTTGATTCAAACACACAATCGGAAAATATATTTTTCGTTTTTTTACATCACCATGACAACAACATTTTTTCTTCGAAATCTGTCATGAGCCAACCAAAGATAAAAATAATATATTTTTTAAACTATGTAGTTCCACTACAGTATAAAACAAAGTCGCTTTCTCTGTCCCTATATCCCTATGTCCCTATGTATGCTTAAATCTTTAAAACTATGCAACGGATTTTGATGCGGTTTTTTTAATAGATAGAGGGATTCAAGAGGAAGGTTTATATGTATAATACTTTAGCATTGTACCCTCTGAGCCGGGGCGGGTTGCTAGTTATCTTATAAATAAAGTAAATTGTCTTGTAATTTGTATCAGAAAATACTAATGAAAAAAAACAACAAAATATTTGTTTTAAAACTTTTAACATTACAAAAATAACAGAATAAATTGTGTATTTCCATTTTTTATGAATTGAGTAGCATGTGATTAGCATATTTAAATTTTACTGAAATTGATATTATAAGTGTTCATAATTCATACAGTAATAATGGATTTGATGAAATTCATTCTTACTTCCTTATTAATATTATAAACGCTAAAGTTTGTATATGAGGATGTAAGGATGGATGGATGTTTGTTGCTCTTTCAACCACTGAACGGATTTCGCTGAAATGAAAATATAGGCTACAATACATCAGAGTGCAGTCAAACGCAAGTAACACCTCGAGGCGCAGCTATTATACTATAATGTAAAATTTAATATTTTAAATAGTTTTGAAATCGTTTTCTTTTAATTACAGACATCATACAACAACCATTTAACGAAATGCAACATAAATACAGTTGAACCTAAGCCACCTGAAGAAGTTACGAAGAAGAAATTCCTTTGTGATATCTGTGGCAAGACTGCTTGTTCTAATGCTAGTCTCTTAGTTCATATGTAAGTACTAAAGTTAATATCTATGGAAATAATTAAACAGAAATCTTTACATGTAAGCTTAGTGTGTAAACGCAAAAGTGTTTACAGAAACTGTGTCAAAATATAAATGAGCCAATCAGATACCGTGTCCTAAATCGCGCAAGTAACATTTTCACACACATAGAGCTTATGCTTATGGATCGAAGTACTTAGCAGCTGAGATACATGGTGCCCACACAGAATATGGATACTAAAGACTAATCCCTAGGGATATGATCTCGTGGGTAGGACCCACCACAACAACCTCTAGTAACAGGCAGTGTTAGAAACCTCAGTGAGGGGGCAAGCCAGCATGCAAGGGGGCAAAGTCAAAGTTCTAGTTTCCATGTGGGAAAACATAAACCGTTCCTATACTATAATACAATTTACACCTAGACAGACAACTGAATTGTTAACAATTTTGTAAAAACTCCTTTTTTTTACAAAATTGGTTATAGTATAAAGTGAAGATCAAATACCAAAATGCTTGGGATTAAATCGTTCTAATCTCAATGTAAAATAAAGTATATTGTAATTAGGTTAATAAAATATTGTGATATGTTATTATTTTTTAAAAGAGGGTCCTACTGAGTTTTTTGACAGTGTTTCTTAGTAGTCGCCACGTCACACTCTGCACGGTAGGGGAAAAAATATGATGATTCCAAACAAATGTAACCATTTTTACGGAATAAATGAATTTTGAATTTGAATTTGAAACCATTTATAAATCTTGACTTCAGAAGCATTTGGTCGTAAGTGCCAGTTAACGATAAAGGCACATACGACGTATGTTTCTGACGTATAACGTTACATACGACCTTAAGCTTCTCAGCTCTAGAAATGTAATCTTTTTCATTAATTACAGGGGCATTCATGAAAACGTATTTCCTTTTAAATGTGATGTATGTCCGTATCAAGGACGAACTATGGACCTGCTGAAGGTCCATAAAAGATCTCACTTAACGGACAAGCCATTTAAATGCACGCAGTGTCCCAAAGCTACGACCACTTCGAGCAACCTGGCAAAACATATGAGGCATGTTCACAGTACGACGAGACCTTTTAAGGTAATCTATACTAATATGTATTATAAAAATGAAAGTTTTGTATGTTTGTTTATTACGAATAAACTCACAAGTCGAAAATTCCTTCACCATTAGAATGTTACATTATCCCTGACTAACATAGGCAATATTTAATGACGGAAGTTCCCAAGAGGCTGGGAATACGTGGGTTAAACCGTGCAAGGGAAGCTAGTGATATATAGAAATAAAAAAAATTGTAGCATCATACCTAGTAGTAGACTACTTGATGCTTAAGAAATACACACCTGCAATGCTCTCAGATGTTTCTCAAGAAATTGCTTGTTAATTCTCTCAAGTCCTAAAATGGCAGTACATATTCATAAATATTGATCGACTTTGTTAAGTTAAATTTAAGTGACATTTACTTATAATTTACATTTGAGTCATCAATGTGAAATTTTATATCAGTTCCCAT
This sequence comes from Nycteola revayana, assembly GCA_947037095.2. Classification (NCBI taxonomy): domain Eukaryota; kingdom Metazoa; phylum Arthropoda; class Insecta; order Lepidoptera; family Nolidae; genus Nycteola; species Nycteola revayana. Next base: position 8,317,316 of record OX344839.1, read on the forward strand.
GTCACATCACGCAGTCCCCAAATATTTTTTTCACGCATCGGTGTTCATGATTATACTTATAAAATTAATAAACTCTACATTTTAAATTTCTTTTTGCAGTGTTCTTATTGTGAAAAGGCGTTTTCGTACCAGCATGACATGAAAAGGCACATAAAAGATATCCATCTGAGGCAAGGCACTGTAGAATGCGACGTGTGTTATAAGAAGTTTAATACTAAGTGAGTAAACTTGATAAGTATTTATATTTAATTCTATTATGTTTTACGAATCAAATAAAGCAAACAAAGCTCAATAGCATACTGTTTTATATACCTTCCGATGCCCTCGTAGACCCGAAGTCCGAGAGGAACGCGAACTGTAAAGTAGAGCGACAGTTGCACGAAACTCCCCTAAAAAAAACTAAAAGCCATAAACCCTCATTCTCTCTCATTCTCATTCTCGCCCTGAGCCGAGGTCCAAATCCCACAGGGGATGCCCTGGTGCATGCGCAGGTTGCTTAGTTTGTAGTACTTTTATCTAGGCTGGAGCTCTGCTCGCATTTATGCACGGTGAAGTAGCATAAGCCTCGGGGCAAACTACATAAGTCGTTCGAAAAAAAAAAACTTTTATATTCGACAATCATCATTATGTCATTCCCTTAGTGTTTCATTTTTAAAAACATGTAACTATGTATGGTTTACTAGCTGCCTGTAACACACTAATATTATAAAGAGGTTAAGTTTGTTAGTTTGTGACGTTGTAAGGGGTAATCTCCAGATCTACTGAACTGATTTCGAAAATTCTTTTACCAATAGTAAGCCACATTTAAAAAGTTGTGATCCAATGTGAAAGGTTTATTGGTTATCAAATCATTATTGGAACAACCTTGTTTCATCATCATCATCATCATCAAACTTGTTTATTTAACTTATATTACCTTTTAGGAAAATATTACAAGGTCATAGATGGAAGATACACAAGATCAAGGGAGAGAGACAAGGCCGCCTTCCTTCGTACTTGCAATGCCAGATGCAAGATGGAGATCAAGAGCCATTGGACGAAAACCAAATGAATGGCTGTGAACAGAACTATCAAGAAATTCACGCAGAATCGTAGCATTATTCATGACTGTGCCAACCAACAAGTTAATTAGACTATAGTATTAAATTTTGATTCCATTTTAGCCGCCTGAGTCGACGTGATTTTTTTCGTCGATTTTATTGTTTATCTTCCTTTCGATTTTATTATTTATTTTCCTTGATTTTTTCATAATGGGTTGCGGACCATATTGTTACAAGTGACAAATATAAGAAATGAGATCTAACTAATGCGAAAAACTATCCCTTTGCCGTGACAATTTTCTCCATAATTATGTATTTTTGATACTTGTACCATTAATCAAAATTTTACAAGTAGAAGAGAAATAAAAGGTCATCTGATTTAAAAATATAATATAATACTACAAATTATAATAATTTCACGTAATCAATAGTTTTCCACACAAATATAGTTGATGGTGTTTTTAAAGAATTAAGTTTTTTTTTACATAATCCGCAGTTTTGTGTACATTTATAAGTAATAGCACTATACAATATAAAACAAAGTCCTATACCGCATCTGTATATCTTTCGTGATAAACTCAAAAACTACTGCACGGATTTTCATGCATTCACCAATAGAAACAATAGATAGTGATTATTGACGAAAGTTTAACTAGGTATATAATTTGTGAAGGTTTTGTGTTATTTATGCTTTACTATCTGTGCGGATCGCTAGTTGTTTTTTTTTTTATAGCAAAATATCACATAGGTACTCACGGTATGTACGGCCAACAAAAGATAGGTTTACACATTATGAAACGCATTTTAAAGTTATATGTACACATATATGAGACGAGTTTACTATTATGTGCATTTGTACACAGCTACCACCGAGCGCTGCACCCATAAATAAATACGGGCTCTTATGCTTACGTAAACATATTTATTTACATTAAATTGTAAAGAAGATGTAAACCTATCTCCTTGGCTGACTGTACTACAAAGATATACAACACACCACTCAATAAAGACCAACAACAACCTTGTCTTATTTTTAAATATTCAGTTTGAATAATACTGGTTCATGAAAATCATCACAAAAACTGGTACTAAATAAAATTAAAAGTGTTTGTTTGTATTGTTACAAAAAGTTTTTGTTAAATGTATATAAGTTTTTTTTTACTTTTTGTTCCGATTAATCTCTGAAACGGCGGGTCTGATTTAAGTGGGAATTTCACTGTAGAATCTGGCTATACTCTAGTGAAATTTCCATATTACAAGAAATAATATAACTGCAAAGTACTTTTATTTTAGAGAAAGAATTTAAAAAAACCGTTAAGTAGATAAACCACGTGACATGCCTAATATTTCATTATTACACGCTAATTTAAAATAGCTCTATGTATTTTTGAAGCTATTATATACTTACTTAATTCACAGAAAACTGTTAATGAAGAATATATCACACCGACTCCTATAGGAGGCGGTACAGTGATATCACACATCAAATTTGAAATGATTAATTGAGAGGCAAAGTTAATTAATAAAATCTGTGTTATCTGGCTAGGATTTATCACACATGCAACAATGTTTATATATCTATTTAATGTTTTCAATACTTTATGTGCAATTTGAAAGTGACTTTATAAGTTTCACATATAATTTAAGTCTGATATAAATAACAACAATAAACGAGGCAACTAAGATTAGCAATGATTTATTGCAATATTTTATTTGTTGTGTATAAGCATTCCAATGTGTAAGAATATAGTAAATTTATTACTAATGACAATTTTATTTGTTATTTTACCCTTTTTATTATAAAGTAGTATCATTATAATGAAAATGATTAAGACATGGACGAAGAATAAATATATTCATTGATACGGCTGTTATTTCTAATAGTTCATCACAAACCAGGCTAGTGTAAAGAAGTATTTTTCAATATGGGAGCATCTGTGTTTGTGATCTTATTCTTATGGTTTAAAATCTGTAAAGGTTTTGATTTGCCTAAAGACTGTAGATCAGAATTAAATTTCAATAATAACTTTTATAATGTGACAAATACTTACCATCTTGGCGATGCGTATCCGGCTGATGCCCACTACGATGTATACGGCAATTTATTCTTCGTTGAGTCAGGACGAAATGAACAGGGTTTCTATTTTAATGGCAAAATAATAAAATTCAAGAACAAGGTCCCAGAGTTAATACCAGGTAAGATATATAATATATGAGGTGTAAAGAACTTGTGTAATGTTAAGTTATAAGTTCATTCTTTTTACAATCATCATCATAATCAGCCCGTATAACGTCCACTGCTGAACATGGGCCTCCTCCCGAGCGAGGGTATTTGCCAGTCACCACGCTTGGCAGGCGGATTGGTGACCGCAGTATTATGTTGTACCACTCAAGGAAACGCTGCTGCCCATTCCTTCATATACGATTATTATAGATGCTATAACAATCGGGACCAACGGCTTTACGTGATTTCCGAGGCACGAAGGGTAGTCCCTCAACCAACCAGACCCGGAAAGAAATCTTGGGAATTTACACAAAGATATTCCTGACCGGCGTGGGGATCGAATCCACGACCACCGCGCTATATAGCGAGCCAAATACCGCTACGCTACGGTGGTTTTCTTACAAATTGTGCTTTAATTAATAATGGCTTAGCTATTAGTCGCGACATCTATATCATACCATTATCTGTAATTTAGAAGTTAGTCGCTTTATCTGTTGACAAAATTGTGATTTTATAAAATACTAGCCCTTGTCCACGACTTGATCTGCGTAGATTTCGAATTCTCCGCACTATGCCACCAGCTTCATCCTCTTAAGGGTGCAATTTATAAAAATCCCTTCTCTGATTTTAAGATAAGATAGAGAATACTCCTTCCCAAGTTTCCGGGGTCTACGATCAGCAGTTTAGCTTTTGCGTTAATACGTCAGTCAGTCAGTCAGTAATTCAGGTCAAAAGTGCAAGGTCGGATAATTTAAGATTACGAAAATTTCCTTATCTAGTTATACCTACTTAAAATATAAAGCTGAATAGTTTGTTTGTTTGCTTGAACACGATAATCTCAGGAACTACTGGTCCAAATTGAAAGTCTTTCAGTGTTAGATAGCCCAGGCCCAGCCGAGGAAGGCTTTAGGTTCTATTTAATTAATAAGTTCCTACGGGAACGGGAGTTACACGGTGAAACCTCACGCGGGAAGCTAGTTCTTAATATTTTTACTAACTAACGTCTCTTATACTTTCGCAGGGTTACCTGAAGACAGGAGCTATTCCATCGCTATTGATAAGAATGAAAAGAAGGTATACTTTGGTACAGGCCAAGGTATTTATAAATACAATTACGAGGCTCACGAAGCTACTCCTGTTTCCAGCAACACTCTAAAACTCGACATGATATTCATAGACAAAGATAGTAACAAATTTATTACCGAGAATAAAGATGGCGTAGAAGAATTATTCTTGCTGGATGGCGAAAAGAAGATACGATTCAATAGCCTTGAGGCGCTGAACGAGCTTGCCATTGACGATAAAAATAATTTTTATTTCATCAAAGAAGAAAAGCTATATGTATTAAAATCTACTTTGTCTCGACCAATTTGTATAGGCAATGTATCATATGATGGAGTGGCACAAATAGCTGTTCACAATGAAAATGTGTTCGTAGCAAGTGACGACCTTCTATACTTCCACGAAAATGATTCTCATGACTTAAAATTAGTCCAGAATGCACCGGAAAACGTAACTGCTATAGCTTTTGATAAATCTGGTGATTTTGTACTGGGTGCCCCAGGAAAATTGCTCAAATACGAAAAGAACAATTGCCCTCCAATGAGACAGCAAAAACTTTTAGATAAAAAGAACTAAAACAATATAAAGTCCACATGAACCTTTATTTTATTAATAAAAAATAAATTATCTAGTTTATTCAGCTCACAATAGCAAAGCTTAAATCTAGTACATATTTTAAAGTTTTAATAGCTATCTATTATAATCATGTACTCGCATAATGTATGTAGTCACTCAGTCTGTAAACAATTTGGTACTTCATCCACATTAAATAAAAAACAAAATATTTCGAACATGTACATTGCCAATTAGCAAATTCGAATAAAAACTTATGTGTTTTAATAATCAAATCTTACATTGAATTAACCTTAAGTAAATATACAGGGTTAATTTTAAAACACCAACAACCTTTTGGAGAATAGAAGTACTCATGATTATGAACAACTTTTACTATGGGACCAACCCTGAAATCAATCCTGAATCCTGAAAAATATTACCTCAACAAAATGTATGGAACAGCTGATTTTATTTTCGCGATTTCAGGGTTGGTCCCATAGTAAAAGTTGTTTACAATCATCAGTACTTTCACCCTATCAAAAGGTTATTGGTGTTTTAAAAATAACCCTGTATAATCGCAATCCATGAGCTCTTCAAAAGTCTAATTTCTCAACCAATTTTTTCACCTTGAGGTGCAACATCAAAGCCTCAAGATGGACCTGTAGTTAATATAACATTTTCAGGTGCAATAATATTTTGGATTATTAGCCATGTTTGCAAGTAAACATGAAAATCTTGCTTACATACATTTCTTAAACATTTGATTCAATTATATAAATGTGTAATAAATTGCATTTTTATTTTATAAAGTCTAAGTAATGGCTTAATAAGAGAAATTTTCTATAATTTTCGTTTATGTTTTGTTATTGAAATTTAATATAATTTTTTAAGATTTGTTTACTAAATTTCAGTGGCAAAACTCAAACCCTTAAAAATACATACCAAGTACCTAAACATATTATAAAAACTTATATGACAAAATAAAACACACAAAAAAATCACAATAAAATAAAAAAGCTAAGTGCACTAACTTATAAATTACTTGGTTTACATCAAAATTGGGGTATTTTCATCACAATGACATCTACCATATTATAAGAATACTGTTTTTAAACTTGTTCCAGCTACATAACTAGAGTTAGCCTAGGTATTATCCATGGCCAATAATGGCCACCCTTTAGCTAATTGTATGTTACTCATGAGATTATTGCTCAAGTCCTATTATATCTTATAATTACTAACAAAATTCAGTGTTGGTTTAACCTAAACATGTGCTGATTATATGCATAGCAGGTTGAAGCAACACTTAGCATGATTTAATAATAAAAACCCTTGGTTTATTATTCTAATGAGGAAGAATGCTTTGTGATATAATAGGGAATGTTATAGGCTGTGCTTGAGAATTAGGCAATGCCATTGGTTGACTAGTGCTTGAGATTGTGATCTGTTGTGTGGATGTCTGATGCACTAGTTGTTGAGCTGAGGGCACTAACTGTTGTTGTGCTGACTGTTGTGCAGCCAACTGCTGGGCTGATTGTTGTGCAACCATTTGCTGTGCAGATTGTTGCAACTGTTGTGCAGACTGCTGTGCTGCTGCAGCAAGGTGTTGTGCAGACTGCTGGGCTGCAAGGTGTTGGGCAGATTGTTGCGCCGCCAAGTGTTGGGCCGACTGCTGCGCCGCTAGATGCTGCTGTGCTGACTGCTGCGCCGCCAAATGTTGAGCAGACTGCTGAGCTAAATGTTGAGCAGATTGTTGTGCTGCTAACTGTGCAGATTGTTGGGCAGCTAAGTGTTGCGCTGACTGCTGAGCTGCTAGATGTTGAGCATTCTGCTGAGCTAAATGTTGAGCTGATTGTTGAGCCAAATGCTGGGCTGATTGCTGTGCAGCTGCCAAATGTTGCACTGATTGTTGTGTAGCAAACTGAGGGGCTTGATGCTGAGCTGCAAGTTGTGGTTGCAAGGCTGACTGTTGTACCAGTTGCTGTACAGCAGTTTGTGAAGCATTGCTCATCAGTTGCTGGGTTGGTGGTGCTAAAGTGAGCTGAGCTGGTACGGCTACAACAGTTTGTCCGGCACTCATTAATGTACCTGAATCACTAACTTGCATTAGCTGTTGGGCTCCAGCACTAGTAACTATGAGAGCACCAGAGTTACCCATTAACTGCTGTGTAGTACTCACTGTGAGAATTTGAGGGGCCGGAGTCAGTAATTGGGCTCTAGATGCTGCAGGAGCAAGGGCTAAGTTTGGTGTTGCTGCAGCAGGCACCAATGCAGGTAGTGCACCAGAAAGACTCACTACAGGGGTAACACTCACAGTTGCTAGAGAAACTGGTGCCGAGGTGCCATGCCGTGAAGTTATAACACAAGGATGATCTGTTCTAATTGAAGCTGTCTGCTCTAATAGAAATTCATTCATAGAAGTTAACTGAACATTTTTTTCTGATAAATCTGCAACTTTTTTAAGCAAAACACTTATGTTGTCATGTAACAGTTTAACCTTATGGTCTAATCCTTCACAATTGGGGCATAAATTATTTGTTTGCAAAATTTGTTTGTCAATAACAGTATCTTCAAATGCAAATCTTCTCAATTTTGCTTCTGGTGGAGAATCTTCATCTCTGATATGTGGTGGAGGGCGATTAAATGAAGGTGGAGGTGGTGGTGGTACACTAAGCATAGAGGCCATTTCATTGCCAACTACATCAGGTGGGTGTATGTATTTACATTCTTTGTTTTTACACGATCCTTGTATGTAAGCGTGGCATACTGATATGCTGCGACAATCTCGAGGGAAAATTCCTGAATTATAGAAATTTTCTTCCTCACCTACAGTACTGTGTATAAACTTACAGTTGACTCTAAAACACCCTTTGTTCTGGAAATCGTGACAGAATCTGAATAGTTCCTTGAGGCGGCCTTTAGGAGGAACCTCGTGAATGTATCTGCAGTTCTCTCGTATACAACAGCCGCGAATATAGTCCCTGCAGTAACTGAAGGCTGGTAGAGGCACAACCAGTGCCAGATTGTCACCATCGTCGATGGCGCTCATTGCACCGTCTGTTGTAGCTGAGCTAATTATCATTTCTAATGTATAATGTTAAAATTCACACGCTAACATTTTTTTACCACCTTATTTTTTCTTATCAGCTGTCAAAATAATCGTAATTACTTATGGTGTGGCAGGATAATTTAATTAACTTTGCTTAAAAATAGCTGGATAACTTTTTGTTTCACATTAAAATATATTCCTATTATTCAGGATATCATGAAAAATGCGAAACACTTAAAAACTGACATTAAAAAGAATGAGTTTAATGAATGGTTTGTTTTCTTTCATGGTTGGAGTAGTGATGTGTTGCCTACAATGAGATTCTACATGTGTATATTTCATACATTCGATACAACTATTACATAAAAAAGGTTTTATTCTGTTGTATTTCTTTTAATTTCATATTTTTCATGTTGTTACCGGGTGTATATTGCGCACGTCTGCATCTTTTCATTAAACTCATTAATTAAAATATAAAAAATATGATGTTTATGTTATTTTGTCTAATGTATTATTTTTGCTGGCAGCCCCAATGCATTCAGAAAAAAACATGGTTGCGTCCGTTTGTTGAATGATGATTATTTACCTACCAATTTAATTAAATTTCGATTTCATTAATTATTATGTTCCAGTTGAGTGTTTCAAATCTGAAGATATACCCAATACAATATTAACTATAAGAATCCTTAACAAAATGAGGTTTGTACCGTTCAAGTGTTAATAAAATTCAATCGCATCCCACGTTGCAATGTTTCTGTTTATTTTTTGTGTGAAATAAAATCTATTTTTAGATAACATCGGTAAGAAAATGTTCAAACAACAAGTATCGCCTCGTACGATTCACCCTTATCAAACGACTGTAGTTCCGAGGAGTGAGCAGCAGTTTACAAATGCCGCACAACAAAGAGCTAAATACCCATGGGCCGAGGATATCAATACCCCCGTGTATCAAGTCACGGGAACTGATAGCTCTACTTCAGATAATGCCTACCACGTAAGTTATAAGGCACAAATAACTATTCTAAATGTTTTAATTTACTGATTTAACATGTTGATTAATAAATAGTTTTTGTATTATATTCATGATGCCATGGTCTAATCTGCTGGTTTTTTTTTTGCTGCTTTTTCCAATAATATTCGCTTTATTTATTACCATATAATCTACAGATGTCCATGTTAAGTTTCATTTTCTTTTGTTATCAAATGATGAAAATATACAAAGTAATGAATTTTCTTACAAATGTTTATCATTTACATTAGGTACCACAAGATTGTTCTATTGATTGGGGGGTTGATCAAACTGTGTTTATTTACAGTTTTTATATAGATGCCTTAATATTACAATGGCACAATAAGATAGTATGGCCTCCCACTATTCATATTATGACTGATTTTTTATTTACATCTTGAAAAAACACACTACTAATTTTCATAATTATTATCTAGTTCTTCCTAAAACATATAATACCTACATGTTTATTTATTATTTTTCTGTATTCTGATAAAATACAATACTAAAACTTTTTTTTCAATTTACACAAAAAAAGTATACTCAAACTCTATCAATATTATAAAATTTTATGCTATATATCGATATATATATCAATAAATTTGTCTTTACATCCTCGTAACTCCCATTCATGTGGCAACTTCACATTTAAATATTGCCTATGTTAGTCAGGAATAAGGTAGCATTTTTATGGTGAAAGAATTATCAAATTCTGTCCACTCGTTTTTGAGTTTTTTCATAACGAACATAAATACAAAAATAAAAATCTTTCCTCTTTATAATATAAGTATAGATTTAATTTATAATATTTTTGTCTAGATGCCTCATTACTACAATGGGACTATAAGAGAGTATGGGCCCCCATCACCTGTATACCAATCCCCATATGGAGTAGGCACTTGGCGCAGCTACAAGAAGCATGAAAACATACATCATGTGCCTCCATCAGAAGCATACACATTTCCACAGTGTGCATCAGCATTCTCTTTGCCATTGTGTGATGTGGAAAGTCATCAGGTTGTGAGTCGTTCGCCGGTGCCACCAATACCCTCAGTGAGTCCTGAGGTGCCAATAATTGGTGCATGTGGAGGTCATTGCCCAGGATTTGAATATGTGTGCTATTATATTTTACAGGTAAGATCCTTTTGTTAAATGCATTTTTTGGTCATGATAGTGTGTTTAGTTATGTTATATTATTTTTTTATTTTGGATTTATACTCAAAAATAAGTCTTGCATTGCATAGTTATTGTTTTCTGGTGGACTCATCTTGACATGGCCTGATTTGGCCTATCTCAAATTACAAACCTTCACCCGTGTTGCTCCAGTTTCCATAGAAACTTCACAAATAAATCTTCTTATATATAAAAATCGATTGCTGTTCGTTAGTCTCGCTAAAACTCGAGAACGGCTGGGCCAATTTAGCTGATTTTGGTTTAGAAATGTTTGTCGTGGTCCAGGGAAGGTTTAAACGGTGAGAAAATATTGAAAAATTGAGATGGAAATACTAAAAATGATAATTTTATTTTCCCATACAAATTATTATACCTGTCAAATGTTACAGTAGTCATAGATTGATTGACAAACCAAAAAGTGACATATACTATGCGTGTCAAATAAGAATAGGACTGTCAAGACGCCATTTTGGTCAGTAATACGCGCAAACTTCATTACCAAAGCGTATGGTGTGTAAAAAAATCAATTTAAATAATTATTGTACTCTTTTTTGGTATTTCTTATACATTTCACGTCAAATATAAATTGTATTTTCTTTAATGAATATAATGTTTATACGATAATAAAATCTATGAACAAAAAATAATAATTAGATGAAATTTATTTTTCGCACTTTTTTTTTCTGTTCAAACGATAACTGTCAAATTAGTATTTGAAAGTTACCGTGTGAAGTTGGCAGCAAGCGCGGTCCTATTCTTAGTTGGCACGCATAGTAGTCGATAGTATTTTAAAAAGAGAAGAAGTACATTTCCAGACAAAAGTTGATCTGTCACCATTGTCAAATATTTATAGGTGGGTTCACAATTTTGTTTTGAAAAGAGTTAACGATATACTTACGAACGTACACCGTTCATGTTGTGCTTCTAGCTTCTTTTGGTCATTTCCAATTGCTTAAACTCTTCCGCGGTGATATTGAAATCTAGAAAACTTAATCTATCCATGATCGATGACGTTAATGAAATTACGAATTTATAATTCTTATTTGTGTGTGAATTGTTTAATTAATTCTTTTTGTTCGACATGAACTGTGACCACATTTGAACAAAATAAAAAATAATAACTGCTGCAGTTATTGCTTTGAATTCGTCAAAACGTTAAAAAAATGTTGCTACTATAAGAAATTCGTCGCTGTTGTTCAATGTCCATTTATTTCCCGGTTGAAAATGCATTAGGCGTCTACGGCCACAGTGGCGGGGTTTGCAGAACTCCCCTGTTTATAGCGATGATATGCTTATAATATCACTAAAAGATGATTTACCCACTTAAACTCAGGATGTTCCTCTAAATGCCAGTAAATTGAGCACCAGGAATAGCTAATACATAGGTATACATCCGGTACCGTGGCGATGCCTATGACCTAGCAGTCATGGACTCTCCTGAATCTTTTATTTTAGGGTCCATTCAATGCACCTTTTGGGGGCGCACGGAGCACAACTACAAACCTACTCATCATGGGTCGGCCTCTAAAATAAATTTGGACTATGTTCCCTACTCCTCGAAGCCGAGGCTCCCGGGACAGCCTGCTGTCTGTGCGCCTTCGGTGAAATGGGCAGGAGAGATCTTTCTCCTGAAATCACTCAGCGGACTTCTGCTGTATGGACAATGGTCGGTAGCAAGAGGACGGATCCCATCACTCTCGCTCCACCGCCCAAGCCGGAAACTAATCGCACCAATGTGCCGTGTGCTGTCGCAGTGATGACTGATGACATTGAGTTTCCGGATCACTCTCCCTCTTTTCTTTTAGAACATTCTATGACCCGATGAACGTCGTTTCACCTACCTTCTATTAGTTATTAAAAATCATTGGCACATCAATCATGAATAGAGTACATTACAGATAAAAAAATCTGTTTTATTGTAATCTTATGATGTTTTACATAACATTGACAGAATGCGCGCTACTCTTAGTGCACATCACGGTTAGTTCAGTGCTATCACGCCTTATATTAAAAGTTCAAATTAATTTAGAGGTTTAGCTAAGATAGTACAATGTGTGTCAGGTCAGCTAGATTGATCCTATGTTCAAAAACTGGAAAATCCCAAAATAATGGAATCGCAAAAAAAAAAAGAAGGAGGGTGATTCGAGAGCCAAAAACTCAATTTCATAAGTCATCACGCGGCAGCACACTGCACACTGGTTGAGGGTTTGGGCAGTTGAGCAAGAGTGATGGTATCAGTCCTTTTGCTACCGACCATTGTCCAGTTTATAGAAGAGCCCGAAGCGTGTTCAGGAGAAAGATCTCTCCTACCCATTTCACCAAAGGCGCAGAAATCGCAGGCTGTCCCCCGAGCCTCGGCCTTGAGGAGTGGGGAACATAGCCCCATTTTCTTTTAGAGCCTGACCCGTGATGTGTACGAGACGTAGTGGTGCTCCATGCGCCCCCAAAATTTGCATTTAATGAACCCTAAAATAAAAGCTTTAGGGGAGTCCATGACAGCTAGGTCATAGGTATCGGACGGTTCCGGATGTACCGTGTACGGATTAGCTATTACCGATGCTCCATTAAGATGCATTTAAATGTAGGGGAACACCCTGGGTTCAAGTGGGTAAACCATCTTATCGTGACATAATTGGCATATCATCGATCATGGATAGAGTAAATTTTTTAATATTTTTTATTGTAAGACAGTACAGCGTCTGTCGGGTCAGCTAGTATGGCTATATTTATTTATAGCCTTTCTTGATAAATGGGCTATCTAACACTTAAATATTTTTTCGAATCATACCAGTAGATCTTGAAATTAGCAACGTTAAGCAAAAAAAAAAAATCACCTGTATATATTACTATAGATAAGTACAGATCATAATTTAAGGAGGTCTATCATGACTTTATTAATATTAACTTTTTTATCATTTCAGGTGATATTTGTAGTAGGTGTACTAACAGGTATATCTCTTTGTATTGCTGGAATTGTGTTGAGGCGCACTAATCGTAATGGTGACCTTGGCGTATTAGTGTACATAGGTAAGAAACAAAAAATAGATGTTACTTTAATTATTTTAATAGATTTCACTATGATAGCAAGCATTTTGCTATAAACAAAACAGATGGTGGCCTACCTTAGCCCTGGATCTGTTGAAATGTTCTAAAAGTTTTATGATAATGGAACTCTCGCCAAATACCTTGTATATTATAGAACCCCATATTAAATGATCATGCTGTGCCTTGTCTGGACTAAAGACTTTAAAATTACCTTCTGGCGTAACAATAATGGGTTATTGACATAATGTATTTTTCACTAATTCAAAATAATTTGTTTTGATGATGTACTGTTGTATTATAACTTGTGGTGTGGTATCACAGCCAAAACCAGATAATTTGGCAGAACACAAAATAAAAAAATCATTAATACTTAAGACTTACTCACCATGTAGTTGAGTTTTAAAGTATATATTATCACACCCAAAGTGATTAATATAAAAACATAATTGTAACTATGCTACATCCCATAACCAAGTAGTTTAAGTATTTTACTGTTTGTATTAATTATTTAATGGTGGGCAGAGATAACAAAACGAATAAACTGTTTTTAACTCCACTTAAATAACACTCATGGTAACTACTGCCATTCCTGTATCGAACTCTTTTGCTGTACCAAATGCTTCCACGGCGCTGTTTAAATCAGATCTCATAAAGATGTCAGTAGGCCTATGATAATGAGGGCCGGATTGCTTATACGTATCCGGCCCCCGCCAACGGCGGATCGAAGGAGTGTCCGGGGGGTTTTAGTGGTGTAGGGTTCTCTCCTCGTGGTATGAGTTAGCATACCACGCTATATTAACCCACATATCCCACCGCCAGCGCGCGAATACGCTGCAACGGGGCGGTGTGCAATGCGAAAATGCATATCCAAAATCCGGACAACCAAAAAAAAAAAAAAACAGAAAGGCCTTTGATATGATTGACTTTTATAGATATTAACTTATTATTTGTTAAACAGGCTGTTTATCATCTTGTGTGTGCGGCGTGTTGCTTGGCGTGCAGTGTTGTGTGCGTCGTGAGATTAGACAACGGAAGTTGCGCGCTAATATGCATATTCCTATGCAATCCATTCCGGTAAGTCTGTTGCAGAAACGATGTTACTAGTAACACAACGCTACTGTAACTTGTTATTGAATATTTAAGCAGCATATTGATAAACATCAAATAATGTTCCCAACATAGTTGCCAACGTTATTTCATATTGTATCTATTATGAACTTAAATTTATTATTTTCCATTGACCTATTATTGAGTTTTTGTATCAGATATTAAAACTATATCAATAAATTTTGAAGTCTCAACTAGCCTATAGACAAACCTATCTAACCCAGATTTAAAACCCCTCTGAAATTTCCCGTCTTTCAATTTCATTCGTAACAAATGTATCGAAAAATTTATATGTATATTCCATTGTTTACCAGGAGCAGCCGGCTACAGCTTGCCCATTACTGACGTCCACTTTACCTCATAGTCAAATATACAGGTTTGTTACTCTATTTACTTAACTACTTATTTTACTTACTCGTACTGTTTACGTTTCTCTATTCTTTTTTATTATTATTTAGCTTTTCCCCATAGTTATTTTCAGTACATTATTGTTACATTGTATTAGTGTTGTCTAGCATTATGGTCCCTGTTGAGGGTAAAAGTTTGTCTGTTTTGTCCATCCAGTCCTTTCTAGCCATTTCCACAATATCATCCTCCCATCTTTTCTTTTGTCGTCCCACAAACATACTCTATTCTTAACTACTTCAAAATTGAGGCCAACTAGAATACCAGTGCTACTACTTACTTAAGTGTGCATTTCGCATAAAGCTGAAGTTGGTAATTATTTATGGTACACACAATATATTTTTTCAATTCTTTATAGCATCTTATTCGAAATCATGTATAATAAATAAATATTTTTATCTCTAAATTGCTTACCTAGCACTTGCTGTAATCTTATACCTACATTACACATATGGGCATTTTCACTTTTAAGTGTACCCGCGATTTTAAGACTGTCCCACTTATTCAAAATTTTATAGCAAAATTAATTATGGGCATATGGTTTAATTAGTGGAATAAAAAAGTAAATTATTAATTAAATTGATGAATTCATCTGAAATCCAGGTAAAACACGTATTAATTATTCATTTATGCGTATTTCAAATATTCATAGTAAATGTTTTTGGCATGTCCCACCCCTTGCCAGCATTGAATTGACCAAAATTACTAAAATACTACTATGAATACATTTAAAAGTTTTGGTGTGTTCATAGTGTATATCTTTGTCGTCACATAAATTAAATTTATACAATTTAAACTATAATAACAAAGGCCACAATACGTTTTCAAAAAATGTTCTAAATTGATACCGGTCGGACATGTCAGTTTAGTGACGGTTCCAGTTGTTCAAAATAATTACTAAAGGAACTCATAATAACTTAAATGGCAAAATTAAGTGAAGAAGATCACGGCAAATTTTTTTCATAAAAAAAATTGTGGCTGTGTCTCGAGTAAAAGGTTGTTATTGTTTGTGTCGGCAGCTGTCTCCAGTTTTTATGTCAGGTTAGTGACGTTATTTCCTTGTTAATATATAATGTTTTACATCCTACAACTGTTTCAACCGAATCAGATAAAACTTACAAATATTTTCACATGTTTTATTCTTACTTAATATTTAATTGTGATTAGAAAACATTTTTCTTTAATATTTACCCGCGAATGTGACGTCAGTTTGGTGACATTTTTATTCCGTCACATATAGGACTGACTACAAATGTCACCAAACTGACACATAAAGCTAGGATTACATAGCTACAATGTGCAATATTTTATTTTCAGGTATTTTTTTTAATAAATCTCACTATGCCACTAAGTGGCGCGGAAAGAACGAAACGATATAGGGAAAAACTGAAATTAGAACGCCCTCAGGAATATGAAAAATAGAGGAAGAAAAATTTCTGAATTGCCGCCAGAAGAAGCTGACTGAACTGACCTGACATTGACTGACATTGCAAAAAACGCAAGAAAACTTAAACTTCGCGGGCTAACACAGCCTATCCGCCCTCAGATATAAAAATATTAGTTTAAATACTTTTAATAGAAATGTTAAAGAATAAAGACTTTTATTTACCAACGCTATGTTTTATTTTGTATCATGTAATCTCAGCTTAAAGTTTTTCAATGTGTAACTTTGGTGACTGTCCCGAATTTGTATTTGAACAAAAAATATTTTTTTAACTTTGTTTCATTGTTAAATTATATTTGTTTGAATATTGTTTAAGCCTGTTGCAATATTGAACACTACAAAATACATTAATTAAAAAAACTAAGCCCTTTATCAAGGGAATTAATAAAAAATCGATCTTCTTAGCGTCACTTGTCACAAAATAGAAGTTGAAACCTCAATTTAGAGAAATGAGATTTTAATTAAAGGTTAGTATATATTTTTTTCGATGGATTGTTTAATATTCAGTAGAAAAAGAAAATAAAAATTGAGTCATATTACTTAAAATAATAAAACAGGATGATTTTTATGTAGTCACCAAACTGACACTTTTTCACTACAAAGTCCAATTATTTTCCGTTTTTAATAAGGAAAGCACTCGATTTATCAAAAATAAAATACTATCTCCAGTCCGTCATACTATGAAGTACAGGTTGAGATCTTTAAACATATTAAAAACACAACTTTAAAAAAAATGTCGTAATTTTAACAGGGTACACTTATAAGTGAAAATGCCCATATAGCGCCTATTCAATTTAACCCATATCACTTTGCAAAAAATGCTAAAAACGTTTAGTTCCTAAATAAATAGGAATAATACATTATTTACTCACGCCTCATAACTTACCTTCCGATGCCGATGACGCGAAGTCCGAGAGGCCCGCGAACTGGAAAGTAGAGCGACAGTTGCACAAAATTCCCCTAAAAATCTAAAGTCATCATTCCTTAATCCCCCCGCCAGCGAGCCGCCCTGAGCCGAGGTCCAAGTCCCACAGGGAACTCCCTCTTGCGCAGGTTGCTTAGTTTGTAGTATTTAAACCATTTATTGAGGCTGGAGCTCTGTTCGTCTTGATGTCCGGTGAAGTAGCAAAAGCCACCTGGCGACCGAGTCTATATAAAGTCCGTCCAAAAAAAGAAAACTTGTTCACTGGAAGTATTTCACTAATATAGTACTTGTAGTTTTAGTTAGAAGACAAAAATTTAATTCTGGTTTTAGTGCCAGACAAGCAGAAGCTAATGAATTAAAAGGTACATTAAAATAAAGTAAAATCTTTAACCACTTACAAGATTTTTATTTACTAACATACCAATATATTAATTTCAGACCAGCTGTTAACATGTGTGAAGAAGATATAACCGGAATTCCGTGGTGGCGTCGTAACAGAGACTGATTAGTTAATAAGTTTATTGTATACACCAGTGTATTATTGATCATTTTTTGTAAGATACAAATAATAATTATACCACAATGCTATTATTTTTACAATAAAGCAATGGATTTGATACATATATATCGTTTAATTTATTGAATAACCAAACCAAAACCCTAATTAAAAGGTAGACATAACGAATATTAATAATAACTAATAATTTACTACATATCCCGACTTACAAATAATTCTTGCCCAAAACTGCAGTAAAATAATGGTCAGTCAATATTACTGTTTAAACCGAAAATACATTTTCAATTAAACTAGAAGTAAAGTGTCTTAAACGAGCAGAGGGAATATAGAACCCATCATAAATTTGAACTTACAATACAAGTGACTGACTGCACCTGTGGCTCAGTGGTTACGGAAGTTGCTTCTGAGACCTGGTGTTCTGGGTTCGATTCCCACCCGGGACAATTATTTGTGTGAACCACAAATAGTTGTTCTGAGTCTGGGTGTTCTTTGTGTCCGTGAAATGTATGTTTGTAAAGTCCCCCGCGACACAGGGATTTAATTCCCTAGTGCGGGAGTTGTCTTTAAAAAAAAAAAAAAAAAAAAAAAAAAAAAGTACATATGTAATAAAGATCAAATCCAATCAATTCTAAAAATACCCTACTGCCCGCTTAAGGGTTAAATAATTTGATCTACGGGACGAAAGTATGGAAGGGACGTCTAATAGGGAAAAATGGAAGAAGATGCCATATACTATACTAGCTTCCCGCGCGCGGTTTCACCCGCGTAACTCCCGTTCCCGTGGGAAATTCATAACAAAATATAGCCTATGTTCTTTCTCAGGCTCTAGACTATATCTCTACCAAATTTCATTTAAATCGCTTCAGTAGTTAAGGCGTGATTGCATAACAGACAGACAGACAGAGTTACTTTCACATTTATAATATTAGTAAGGATATATACGACCCCAACTACATAGTTACCAATAAATCAAAATTAATGTTGAGTGTTTTGTATTATTATTTTTATTAATGTGTTAACCTTTTGAACGCCAGAGCAAAAACGCATGAACTTGCCCTCAACGCCAGGCCACAAATTCACCGCAAATACCTACGAAAAAAATAGGGATTCCAAAACTTCATCGATAATCAATTTTATTTTCATTTTCGTCTTTAATTTCGAAATATAATGTCCTTATAACATTGAAATTTAATTCAACATTACATTTCTTCCTATTAAAGTAATAGTTATACACTATTTACAGACTTGTATAATACCGTAATAACAGATATGAGACTACAATACATTTAAATATAATAACTGTAGGTACAACACTATTCTTGATCTGCTGTCTTCATATTGTGACCATGGCGTGGACGGCCCGCCATTTTAATAACTACTTCGCTTCCGAAATAAGGATGTGGCAACGTAATATCTCGTTTATCGATGTTCTAGTACAATATTATTTTATAATAAATGAAACACGTTTTTTAAATCAGATTTATAATTCCGAATGTAACAGGTACTTAAAAATATATGATTGAAATAGGTTAAGAAGGTAAATAAAAACTATGAAAAAATAGAAAATTTTAATAAAATGTTATACAGTATGTACTATGTATACATGTTTTTAAATATTAAGTTCTATAAACCTGGCATAAAAAGTAACAAATTAAAACAATTAACGATTATATATAATTATCACAATTACCAATCAGTCTTATACTGTATGCTGATTCATATCTTAATTAAATCGTATGTAAACAAACAACGATCGATATATCAACTTAAAAACTCTGTATAACGGCTGTATCTATTTTTTTACAACAATAATATTCTCAAAAGTAACTTATATCTGTAAAAAATATGTTTCTTTCGGTCTACAAACACCAATACCAGGCCACACTTACAGATTTCATCGTGATTTTTAATAAGATTAATATTTGCTCAAAATTTTTAAAATAAAAGCAGATAAAAATAACTTACCTCTAAATCAAATTCGTCCAAAGATTCTGTTTCCAAAAATTCTTCGTCATCTGAGACTACTTCTAATATGCGAAGAAGTTCTTCCGTAGTCATTAAATTCCCACTCATTATAATAGTCACTTAATATAAATCTTGAACTCGATATCACAAGTAAATTAATCATAAATATTATTCATTCACTTCACTAATTTCTGGTCGCCGCGCTTGTGACGTCACGATATTGTCGTCTAGTCGTGACCATGGCGTACAGGGTACTGATAATTCGGGTTGCGTTAGGGATGCGCTTGAGTTGGGATTAGTGAATATCGAAATTCGACCCAACCAAATTTTATTTTTGACTATGTAGCTTATTGAATGATTTTTAAGACTGGTTTTATAAAATTAATGCTGCTTTATCCTAGTACCAAATTATACCTAAAATAATATATTCCAGAGGAAAGTTTCGAATCGATCTTTGATTTGAAATAATGATATTATCCAACATGCGCTACATCACTAGCGGTCACGCAGTTATGACTCTGGCGTGTGAGGACATTCTTTTTTCAGAGTTTATTTCTTTCTTTTTAACGTAAAATTTCTCAATATTTATAATGCAATTTAATTAGTTTTATGGAAATAAATAAATTTTGGACCTTCTATTTTACAGGTATATAAATAAATAGGCATTAAAGTAATGTTTAAATAGTTTATTTCGTGTTTTAATGTACCGCTGTTTTTGTCACATGTTTGTGTCGTTGGCGCTCAGGGACAGTTTTCGCTTGTCACGTATTTGTGACCCTGGCGCTCAAAAGGTTAATAAAAATAATAATTACAAAACAGTAAAAAAATATCCATGCGAAACGTATATTTTCCAAAATGAAACACTTATTTCCTCGTATAGGTAATTAATTTATTTTTCTGCATTATCGAATGTCAATAAGTACATAAAAGGTTTTACAACAATATACATGATAAGATTTGTAAATTATTTATAATAAAAGTCTGAATAGATTTTCAACATAAAATTATAAAACGGAACTGCATAAGCTCTGATAATCGATGTTCTGTAAACTTTCTACAGAAAAGTAACAAAACATCGCATTAAATACGATTATACGCAACCGTCAAGTTGTAAACTTTTAATTTCGTGATATATAACGTAGGTATTTAAGTTCCATGGATATAAATATGATGTCCTAAATGATGATGAACGACAACTTCTATTTAGGCGGTCGGTACGGTGGTTTCATAAAGGTAGCTTTGCAGTTCCATTTTAATTAATAAAAATAAACTCACATAATTTAGTTGCCAAAAAAAGCAAATACTGAACAAAACATAATTTAAAATATTTGTAATGTGTAATATAATAATATATTAAATACCACGGTTTAAAAAATAATAAGCAAACAAATCCATTAAAACATCTTAATATATGAAACACACAAGTGTAAAATATTCGTAAACAATAACTACAATCGGAGTTTTTCATCACCATTACATATGTGCCTATATTATAGATTTATACTTTATACACTCACGGTATAAAAATAAATCTAGTAGATAGCTGATGAAAAACTACCGTAAACCTTAGTACTAAGTTTACTATGATTAACACGAATACTACAATGTAGAATCGAAATAAAAGTAACAAGATTTTTTTGTAAGACTTGACCATACCAAGTACATAGTTGCCACGTTATTTTGAACCTTACGTCTTTGTTACAAAGGCCAACTTGATTATAGACAGACCTATTGCCTTATAAATTAACAATTTCCAAATACTATTCAATTGTTAACATAGAGTTTGTAATATTTAGTAAAACATTTGTGATGACAGTGCTGCAGATTCTATTTAGTGTAAATTTAATATTTTCTATTTGTAAACTATAAAAATCTTGACAAATTTTGAAATAACGTTAATGTATCACTCATAGAAATTAAATAAAATGGCTACAAATAGGCAGTTGCCCATATGTTTCTAAAGAACATAAAAGATAGCTGTAAATGAACAACCGTCACAAAAACTCAGTGCTATTGTAAAATATATCCATCTAGGTTTGAATATACTTCAAGATTAAACTAATTAACAGATCTAAAAACTATTAAACACAATTTAAAGGGACGCAATAATGTTAAGATTCGTTCAATATACTCTTAATAGAATCAGCATGATTTAGTTGTATCTCTAAAGAGAGCTTGATATAAATAATTAAATTTTAATTACACACATTAAATGCTATGCGTTCCATCAAATCGGCACACCTTCATTACATCTAGGATCATATAGGACATATCATCTAGGACATTCTTATACTACATCATGGCCCTCACTTAAGACTAAAAGGACGGTTACAAAATAAAAAAAATCCTGACCTCAGACGCATAAGGACGGATGAAGGTACTTCATATTTCAGAAGCATTTAGTCGTATGTGCTAGTCTACGATAGAGACGATACGACGAATGGTTCTGACGTATAAGGGCACATCCGATCTTATGCTTCCGAGCACTAGAAATAATCTAACACAAACAAATTAATGACATATTTCTAAAACACGAGAAAAAAACAAACTTCCTAAAATAATTTCTTATAGCAGCATTGTTTTGAAGAAATGTAAGATTTTCGTACCCAATTAATTTCAGACGCATTAAAACTTTGTTATTTCAGGTTAATTACTCAGGTCACATAAAATCATAGAAACAAAAGAAAAGTTACCGTTATAATTATAAGATCATACAACTTATTTCTACAATTCATTTGGAGATATTTTAGGCAGTTTGATAACTTTTACAATGGTTGATATCGAATTAGATTACTGCGGGCAAATTAAATTATTAGTATTTCCATTTGTAAATAAATTAAACAGGACAAAAGTACGCGTAAGATAAGTTATATTACTATATAAACGTAAATTATCTTACAATAAAAATACTCTACAAATTAGAACTAAGATTTAGTAATTCTGTAACTCTTATCCATTCTACAAACATTTACCATAAAAATATGGATACAATTATGTAAGTATTTTTCGACCTGCAAAAAATATAGGATATGTAAAGCTCTTATGAGTACCTCTCTAAAATATGAGATTTTGAAATTTTAAAATTGGTATTTATCATATTTTACTCTTATTGGATACGCGTAACATTATTGTCAAGCTATAAACAAAAAGAAATACACGTCTTATTTTTTCGAAATAATACTAACATTGAGATTCAAATTTTTTAATAATTCTTTTTTCGTACTAAGATATTTAAAAAAATATGATAATCTAAATATGTATCCTCATCACACTCTTATCATATTCTGGACGATAATTTGGCCGCTTGTCTTTATTTATTATTTTTAATAATGTTTTTTTTAATTATATTATATGTATAATTAAACATAGCAACCGTAAAATAAGTGTTCCGCACTAAGCTAAAGAATTTAATTTGATTGAAGCTGTGATAATTAAATGCGTGTGTAATTTGAGATTATAATAATATTAGACCTGAACATTTTATTAAAAATACTTATGGTTTACATCACTTACTTTTAAATATTCATAAATTATAAATAAAAAGTTACATACATTGTATGTAAATAAGGATAAGAGTTTACCTTTAAACGTTTAATTATACAAAACGCGTGATCAAAGTTTACTTTTAGTCAAAAGGTGATAAGATCAGAGATTAAATGTTTAAAAGTGATGGTTAAGTAATTTCGCTTGTCTGAACTCAAAATATCAATTTATGACAGACATTACAAATAAACTTAAACGTTAGCTGTGCACTTATTTAACTGTAGATTAATAAAAATAAATTGGCTGATGCTAATCAAAAATACCTAAGTGTGAAAATTACGGTGCACCGTAAATAAAATGTGTGAATTACACAAGAAGCACACATTATTCACGAATAACGTTTGTTATTCGCTCAAGTGTATCGTTTAGGTATACTTTGTACCAAACCTCTAAAAAGAGAATAACTTCGATGAGATGAGACGTTGTTAAAGACACATAACTAAATTGTCTACATGCGATGAAATATCATAAAAATAATTTCTATGTTACTTATGCTTAGCTACGTATGTATCTCTGACAGCGTTCGTTACTCACAAATGGGGATGTAAGGACTAGCCTAAGCTCGTAATATTGTCGTCTTCGCTTCGATGGGATTTACACCACCAGTGTTGGGTCTAAGTTGCCGTCCAGCATTTTATCACTCTCTTCAGCGCTGCTCAAGCTGAAACAAACAAAAAGTGTGACATATTAATAGACGGACAACCTCCGTGGCGTTAAGTCTCGGAGGTCGTGGGTTTGATCCCCACGCCAGACAATATCTTGTTTAACTTCTAAGATTTCTTTCAGAGTCTGGTTGTTTGAGGGAAAGCAAATTGAGCCGATCGTCAATAACAAGCATATACAAGGGAAACACGGAAACGCTGCAGCGTTACCGTGTGTGTAATACATAAAACTGCGGCCACCGACCCGCTTGCTTAGCGTGGTGAGTATTGCAAAAACCCTCCCTCGGGAACATGTAGCAGTAGACGTTATAATGAGTAAAAGGCGTATAAAAAGAGGACATCGGAACGGGAGGGTGAAGGCCCTCTAAAACTTTGATCCATTGTCAGACCCGGGTCGTGGACTAGCCGTTCTGTCCTCTGGAGCAAAATCCGGGTACGCTCTTGTTAGTAATTGGATGGTCTAACAAATTAGTAGGAATACATCGAAAAGATCTGTTTAAAAATTTTGAAATGATGATTACTTAAATTCATTGATGGGCAAAAAGTAATTAGATTAATAATTACAAATTACAGTTACATTGTAATTTGAAATTAAAATACTTTGGAACAGATTACTTAAGTTACTAATTACATTGAGTACTTACTGTAATTAAATACAAAGTAATTTAATTGCAAGTTAATCTAATTACATTATAACAGATTACAGAAGTAATCTGATAAAATGTAATTCTTTTACTAATAAATTCTTGACTATACCATATTTTGACTGGCCAATTATTGATGTCCTAAGTGGACATCAATGATTGGCCAGTCATAACTTTAAATATTTTGGATGAGAAATGGCAGCACCAGCACGAGCACAATGCGTAGAACCTCCCCGCACCCCCGCACATTATCCTTACTACTTCCCGATGACGCCGTACGGGTCTAACTTGCAGTACCTACATCGCAGCCATGCGATGCAAACATGCGACATTTAGCAGGAGAGCTGGCACCAATTTTTGGGTAGGTAATTAAAGCAAGCTGAAAAGTTTTCACAAACCTCTCATATTATACCCCAACACGGAACTCCCGACCTGACTGTTGAGTAGTGGGGATAAATCAAACACATTTTTTTTTTGTTTTTCAAAAATGTATTTTAAGCAATATATTTTTTATATTTTATAGTTTAATGATTAAATAATTTAAAAAAAATAAGCCAGAAGATTCAATCGGGGTTTTATTATTGCCAGGCGAGTGCAAAAGCATTTCCAAAAAAAGTTTAAAACTGTATATTGACAACTTGAAATTTTAATAGGGAATAACTAAATTTTTTTTATTCTCAAAAAAACAGATCATTTGGTTGGGACTTTCTACCTGCCAGGTGAGGTGACAAATTGTATATAGGTGCGAGTGAGCTGAGGGAATGGCTAGTGATTGTATTTTTGCACGTTTTATTTTTCCTACCTGCATGTGAATAATTTTTACGGGCGGGAGGGCGGTGCAAATACAGCATTACAGCATATAGACACATTTTTTGCGGAGTTAACACTAGATATTTTGTCATTTTTGAATTACCTCTACTCACCAGCCAGGTCTACAATTCCGTGTTGTGGTACAATAGGAGAGGTTTGTGACAGCTTTTCAGCTTGCCTCAAATACCTACCCAAAAGTTGGTGCCAGCTCTCGGACTTTTTCATATTCAACGTTATTATAATTACAATATAATTGATTACTTTGTCATTAGATTACATTGTAATCAAATTATTTTGTAATCAAATACATTGTAATTAATTTCATAGCACATCCAAAGTAATCTAATTACAAAGTAATTGAATATTTTGTAATTAGATTACATTTTAATCAAATTATTATGTAATTCAATTATTAATTAGATTACATTAGTAACTAGTTACGCCCATCACTGCTTAAATTCACTAAATAATTAAACTTATAATGTTAAATTGTCACGTTCGGTTAAATTGTCTGTTAAATAGCTAAAGTGCGAGGGTTTTAACTCAATTATATTAATTGTATAACAGATTTCAGTAGGTACAATCTACAGGCGAGCTACGAGCTGTGAAGGAAACTTATGAGACAGACAATGGCGCTAACTACCACATAACGCCCGCGTTGAATAGAATTATATGTATTCTACAAGTAGAATATACAGTGCGTCATTGAAATCATTTATGTACTTGTGTTTACTTAGTTA
Source organism: Nycteola revayana (assembly GCA_947037095.2). Classification (NCBI taxonomy): domain Eukaryota; kingdom Metazoa; phylum Arthropoda; class Insecta; order Lepidoptera; family Nolidae; genus Nycteola; species Nycteola revayana. The sequence continues at coordinate 8,343,235 of OX344839.1, forward strand.
CAAGGTTATTTTAATTATCTATTTCATATTTGATTGAGAAATTATTACAATCTATACTAATGTTATAAAGAGGAAAGATTTGATTGTTTACATTTAATAGGCTCCGGAATTACTGGACCGATTTCATAATATCTTTTACCATTAGAATGCTTCATTATCCAGGAGTACCTAACATAGGTTTAATTTAATTATGAATTTCCCACGGGATTGGGAATTATTAATAATAAATTAGAGTAGTGGCACATTCAGTAGTTTTCATTTTCATGGAAAATAATAAGATCAAATGTTTTCATTAAAATTTGATCTCGGGTCGGGATTATTAACTAAACAAATTGATTGCATTTATGGAGTATGCATTATAGCTTGCAGACATGTGTGAAACCTCGCCACCATAACATCAAGCGTGTTTACTTCAATGGATAAAAGTAACCAGTAATATTATTTCTACTAGTCCAATCATTTTCTAATTATTAGGTTGAGGAAAAAATCTTTTCGCATTATCGTATGTATGAACTTGTAATAAAATCTCTTTGGCAATACTATTTGTATCCGGCTGGTTTTGGTATCATTGAAAGTTTAAATTTTAAAGAACATAATTCCAAATTCAAATTAGGAAAATGTGTGATTATCACTTGTTTTTCGTACTGTCAGTCTTCACAGACTGTGGCGAAACCCGGGTTAACTTGCAAGAAGGTGAAGGTTAACATCACGAGAGGACTGCCAAAACCACGCGGTGTTTTTGTCGCGGTATTTTGATCAGAAGTCTCAAAATGTCTATAACATTGGGATCATGTCCCTACCTACAAGATGGCAAAAAGTTATCGAACAAAATGGTACCTACATACTTTAGTTAAATGTAAATAAACTATATTAAAAAATATTTTGAATTTTCTTAAAAAATGCGAAGAAATTTTTCCCCTACCTATTATGAACACAAATATGTTTGAACTATGACTGAATAAAATATTCGTCAAATACTGACCGCGTGACCTAATTACGTAAAGGCTTTAGTCTTTATTAATTTAAGACTTATTATTAATGCACCACATTGTAGAAGCAAAAAATATATTCGAATTCTTTAGTAATCAAGGATAAAAAATATGTGAATAAGCTAAAAAGCATGAAAGTAAAAAAAATAAAATCCTGGTCGTCTAGGCTCTACTGAATTTGATATTTATAGTTTAGAGTGATTGACCGACACGATGATTCATATAAATAGTATACGGTATAGTTGATAGGTATTTGAGATCCGCTTAGCAGTTTAGCGGACGGTGAATCTTCTCACAATAAATCCATTAGTCGGTATACTATTATTACTATAACAAGATTTACTGTTAGTTGAGTGACTCAATACTTCGCACAGTATACTTATAGTATGGATGTATCGCAGTAGCATTGCTTTAATACTTCCACAATCGCAATGTTTATCAAATATTCTGGCAAGCTCTATGATTTTATCACCGAGTTGTTACTACATTACATTACACGTGCAACAGAAAAAGCCCATAACAATAAGCTATGACGTGAATTTTATTTTTCATTTGCTTTACTGACATTATGAGGCCTAGAAACTAAACCATGTTGCCAAGGAGAAGTCTGGGACGGAATAATTAAATAAATGGAGACAATCCGCCTCCTCGTAAGTTTTGGCACAATCGCTCCAAAGATGGTGACATAATCCATATAATATTTTAGATAAAATATTATATGGATAAAGCGTTTTGAAAGATATTATTATTTAATAATATATTTATTATTAGGCAAGCAGCTGAATCAACTGGTAAATGACATCAGGATCAAGAATTGTAAAGGACGACGGTTAGTGGTGTTCCTCCACATAAATGAAAGAATAGGGATTTTCTTTGCCGGGCGTGGTGGTATGCTCGGCGGCTGCGGCCATTGAATGTGAATGTACGTCTTCGAATTGGCGTGCGAACTTTTATTGCGCGATATAGGTAATATTATTTTAAATTGTTCCAGATGTCGCTGGTTTTTTTAAATTGGTTTAGATTCTGAGATGATATCACATTATCGGTAGTTTGTTGGATGCTCAAACATCTCTGTTGCTTAGAATAGAAATAGACTGGACAAGTATTAAAGGACACCTAAATTCAACTAGTCTTTACTGACCCTGATTAAAAAATCAATTTATGTTAGAAACCATCAGATACTCACCAGTCCTTATTGTCCATGAGGTTGCGTGTCTCATCATCGGGTGCAGGGGGGGCATCTCTCACAGGCGCGTACTGTGCGGCTACCAGAGGGTCAGTGGATGGGTTCAGAGCAGTGAGGCCGGCGCCGCCGTTCATTACCACCACGTCTTTACCGGCGACCTTTGATGCCCAGGACCAAGCGCACAACACTGTAAAACATAAGGAGCCTTAGTAAACTGGTAGACCCAGAATTAAAATTATTCATATATTTTAAATAATTTTGTAGTATGCATCTATTGTTGTCCTATGACCGGTTCTTGGCGTCGTAACTTTCAAAAGTGGTTAACAGCTCAAAGGCATCCTTTCTAAACTGATTAAAAGAGGTTCAAGTTTCGAATTCAAACAATGTTAGTATTTTCTCAAATTTACTATTACGATATTTTTATTACGCACTATTTTATTAGTATAAATTGAAATGTTAGCAACAATAAAAACTGAAATCAGAAACAATCAATTCATTGATCGATATGATATACTCGTACTGACAGTAACATCTTCAAACAAATTGAGCGTAGTTTCCTCTTAGACACAGTGACTTCTACTTAGCTTCTTGAGTGCAAGTAACATGAAGAAACCTGAGTAATGGAAAAGCCCCAGAATATTATACGAGATGACATGAAGATTTTGGATTAATGTACTTAGTTAAGTACTGTAATGTTTTAACTTCAGCCATAGTCATTATATTAATCTACTTGAGCGTAAGTACAGTACTTGTACGCTTGTCATGTGATGTTCAATCTAACAATACCCCATAACTTCATAGTAGGTAGTTAGCAATAAGAGTATCAATGGAAGCCCATGTCTTTATCATGCTAATACCTTTGTTAACTCCTTCCCAACCTTTAACATTAGTACCTATTTATATGCGGAAGTAAATACATATGACGTATTTGAAAAACGAGCCGATTAAACATTTTATATTCAGGTTTATAAACTGGTCCGATAAGACGTCACGACGTAACAGACTAGGATGGATTAGTATGAATATTAATAATATACATTAATTCAAACTACTGATTATGAGATCATTTATATGCAAATTATCGATACCTGCATGGTATTAGGCAAATTAAGTACAACGTGCTCTTAGTCACTTTTTTTTTTACAAACCACGTCCTTTTACTATTCATTCCAGTTCATGGAATATGAAGTACCATTAGTAAGAGAGTGACGTCACAGAAGAGTTTAATCACTAATACATACAAGTAAGTTATGCATAAAGAGGTTTTATATAAGAGCAGGTGGTGATAGTACAGTTGGTCTAAATTTCAAGATAATTGTGTCGAACATACACCATTACGTCTTCTAAGATATTATGCCATAATCCTTTAGTGCTGTGTATCCCAATGTTCTGCCATGCCTCGGTATTTTTTTACAATGCCCCTTCGTGGCCCGCTTAATACTTTTAATCTATAATTCAGTATATTATTTTTAAAACAAGACGGGAATTTTGCGTCCCGGTATTTTATTTTGATGGTCCGGTAGCAGGTTGCGACCCAGCAAATGATAAACGCTGCTGTAGTGTATCATAGTTATATAATCGATGGTATCGCATCGGCCATCTTTAAATAAATCTTATCTACATGGCAAAGGTCAGTAAAGGTGTAGCCATTAAATCACCACAGGTCAAGGGAAAAGTGTCATGGGGTTCGATACAAAAACGATTGCAATCGAAACTACAAAATGTGCAAAATTTTATATAAAAAATAGTAGCTAAACTTAACTATGCGTATAATAAGACATTTTTATGGTTATCGTGACTTGTACTTAATGGTTTTCTGATATTAATTGGAATGAGTCATAAATTTGTTGATATGATCCGCGCAAAAACTAAAAATTGTTTAGATTTTTTTTTAAGAATTTGTGAAATTTACGCTGTTGGAAGTGGCAGGACCTGTCCGAGCTGCGGTAAATGCGCCACTAAATTGATGATTTTGAAACCCATAGGATTTTAGTAGAGACATAAAAAAATTAGGTTTATATAAAAATATACTTACTGGAGAAGAGAATCCCAAAGCATACGAGTACGCTGCCCGCTATCAGTTCACCGATGCCACCGTTTGCAACGGTGGGGTTGTCTACGACGGGCGCGTTGGCCAATTCGATGCCTCCAACTATTAATAACGCCAAACCTGGGAAAATAAAGTAAATTAAAAATCTTGAACTGGGGAAATGACTTCTATCGTATTGCTATTTCTTCCCTATTTTGGACGAACTATGAAAAAAATATTTAAAAAATGCATTTATGTTTATTTCGTTTCGTACCGTACCTTAGTCACAAGGCAACAACTTTTCTTTATCAACGTGATGTAATGAAAATGATGAAGAATGAAAATATTAACTGTAACGGATTAGCTTAATTTTCTATTATTTCTCTTTCTAAATACCTACTGACAGTTTTGGGTAATTTAGACTGTACATAAACATACATGACTATATAGGAGGGTTGCCAACCACAATAAAAAAACTAGGACTTGAATACTCAGGACAGTTCGTTTTTAAAACAGGACGCAGTGATAGAGTAGTATTATAAATACTTATCTATATATTATATAGATAAGTATTTCAATAAGTATGTAGAAACAGTATCTTAAGTAAATTAAATTCAAGAAATAAAAATACTGGGGCGGGAATTTTCGAAATACCTGAACTTATCAGGGAGTTTAAAAACCCAGGACGCAGCGTAAAAACTATCCAGGACTTTAACGAAACCTGGACATGTCTTGGGAAAACAGGACGTTTGGCAAATTTACTACCTATGTGGGCATGTATGTAAGTATATGTACCTACATTGTACAGTATACGTCAATAAGGAAATAGTAGAAATTTAAATCTAGCACATTTTAATATACAATGTTATGTTACAATATAAATGATTGTAACATAACATTTAACAATACCTACTACGTCTAGTTTTCGTCCCAAACAAAACAGAATTCTTGGCATCGTAACCTAAATAGAAACTCGTTAATTTTTAATTGATGTTGACTGAGCTGCGCCATGCATTTCGTCGAAATATTTATTGTTGTTGTACTTTGTAGTTATAATCAATATAGATTAAAATAATGAATATATGAAAACCACTTAAAGCAAAAACAAATAACAGGTTAATAAAAAAAAATAGTTCTATTTCGACCTATCTATGAATATACTAATATTATAAAGCAGAGGGAGTTTGTATGAACGTCTATAAAAAAAAAAACAATCGTTCTATTTCGATCCAGTCTATAAAGCTGAAGAAGTTGGAATGGAACGTGCTAATCTCAGAAATTAAAAGTCCGATTTAAAATAAAGATTTTTTTTAATCAGACTATTAATTTATGATGTAGTTCCTATGGGAACGGAAGTTACGCGGGTAAAACAAAGTTCTCAACGATCAATTTTATTTAAAACTAGCTTCCAGCGGGAAGCTAATTTTAAATAAAATTGATCGTCGAGTGATATTCAATCCCATTGTTCGTAGTCTGCCTATGTACCTATGAAAAATAAAAAAAGCCTCATTAAAATTAGAATAACGAGGAACTCGGATTACGTCAATCCCGTAAGTATTTACGTTTTTTTTTTACTTTTAAGCGTCAGGAAATTTGTAGTGCCATTGAAATTTATATTTTTACTATAGATAGTATAATTTAAGTTAGTGTTATTAATATTCGCGTATTTTTTGTGCATCACACACTCACTATTATTAATTACATACTTTACTGCAATCTAGAGTGGAGATATTTTTTTTTTTTTTTTATGCTATCACTAATATGTATTTATATTTTATTATCTTTATATATAAAAATGACGTGTCACGTTGTTTGTCCGCGATGGACTCCTAAACTACTAAACCGATTTTAAATTTGATTTGCACACCGTGTGCAAATCGACCCAACTTGAAAGATAGGATAGCTTACATTTCAATTTATAGTCGCAATATTATTTGATTGCAAATTATTTGTCTATATTACTTGACAGTCATAATTATCTGTTACCTCCAAAGGATTCTAACAGATGGCGATATCTGTAGGGTAGGGGTAGGAGTAGGGTAGATGTATGACACCGCATAAACGAAGTCTCTCCGGGCCAGTTTATTTTATACAAATGTTTAGGTCTATTATTTATCGATTGAGGCAGTACGAAGTCTGCCGGGTCAACTAGTATATTTATATATTTGTAATTTTATATTTATCTTCATACTAGCTGGCCCGGCAAACTTCGTACCGCCTCAAAATCTACGCGGTGTCCTACATCTACTCTACCCTACCCCTACCCTAACCCTACCTCTACCCTACACCTACCCTACCCTTACCCTACACCTACCCTACCCCTACCTTACCCCTATCCTACCCTAAAGTATCCTATGTCCATCTCCCAGTTCTTAGCTACCTCCCTACCAATTTTCAGCCAAATCGGTTCAGCCGTTCTTGAGTTATAAATAGTGTAACTAACACGACTTTCTTTTATATATATAGATATCTTATAACTAAAACATGCTCGCCCGTGTAGTAAGTGAGCTTATTTAGTATCCTTATATATTTTCATTTCCCTGTGTACACCCTATGCTACCCTATTTCTTTTTCTGTTACTTTTTAGTCCAATCTATGCATAAGGTTGCCTGGAAGAGATCGCTTTTAGCGATAAGGCCGCCGATTGCAAAATATAATGAGGATAATTCTCATATGATGTTATCAAAGTTAATGTATTGTTTTATATTTTGTAATAAAGTGTACTTCTTCTTCTTGACTTCGATAAAAAAATTCTTTGCTCCTCAAAGTTCACTATGCAAGCAAATATATTTTAAATATATTTGCTTGCATAGTGCTTATTATCTTAGGCTTATTAGGCTTAATTATTACAGTAACAATAACATAGGAAATGCAATACTAACTCTAATTCTACACTCATGAAGATATTTTTGTCGAAGTCATTGTAATACCGTTATGTAATTACTAATTACCGTCCTAGTCTAACATACCCACGCTTATTTATTTACGCCACAACTTGGTTATTTATTACATATTAAGGCGCTTCCATAATATATGCCATGGCTTTAACAGGAGATAGGTGTCACGTTTGCTGATTACTTCATTTACTTCTCGTATCAGTGAAGGAATTTCTGTTAAATAATCATTATAATTTATCCAAAAAAAATTTTTACCTAATGTAAACTTACATTGAAGTAAATAATATTAGAAAGAAGAAAGATTTGATTGTTTGTTAGTTAGAATTAAATAGGCTTCGAAACTACTGAATCGAATCCAAAAATTCTTTCACATTATCCAGGAGTAACATAGGCTATATTTACCGATGAATTTCTCACGGGTAAAACCGCGCGTGGAGTAGCTTACTCTATGATACATCGGCTGATCTGCCCAACACAGCTAGTAGAAACATGTATTTTAAATTAAAAACTAAAATGTATTATTCCGAATAAATTTCTTCACTAACGTTATCAGTACAAGTGACACTTACTCCTGTCAAAGGCATGGCATATATTCCTTAAGCACCTTAAATAAGTCAGCCAGTGTAATAATGATACAACCACATCTCACCACAATTGCACCTCATAGTTGCGCAAAACTAGAATCATGATATTCTGTGAAGCAAAGGTCTCTAACAAAAATCATGTTGTATGAATCAAGTGTTTTTTTTACAATGCCTTCTGTATGCATAGCAACGCATTTCTTAATCATACAAAAATTGTGCCTATCTTCAGAAGATATTATTCTTATATTTATACTTAACTAGCGGCTTCGCACGGGTGGACTTTTATACCCTACCCCTGCCCTACCCTACCCCTACCCTAACCCTACCCTACTCCTACCCTACCCTACCCCTATCCCTACCCTACCCCTACCCTACACCTACCCTACCCTACCCTACCCCTACCCTACCCCTACCATACCCCTACCCTTCCCTACCCTACCCCTACCCTACCCCTACCCTACCCCTACCCTACCCTAACCTACCCTACCCCTACCCAAAAGTATCCTATGTCCTTCTCCCAGTTCTTAGCTACCTCCCTACCAATTTTCAGCCAAATCGGTTCAGCCGTTCTTGAGTTATAAATAGTGTAACTAACACGACTTTCTTTTGTTTTTAAAATGTATTCTGCTATTCGGGACGGAAACAAATCCAACAAATCAAAAACCATGGCAATCGGTCCAGCCGTTCTCGAGTTATAAGTGTTGTAACAAACACGACTTTCTTTTATATATATAGATGCCCATTAGTCACTAGTTTACGTCGATATCTGAACATGGGCCTCCCACTGAACAGAACTTGAATAGCTATGGTCATTGAGGAATATTGCCGTAATAAGCACGCTAGGCGGATTGGTGATCGCATTAGAGCTCCAGCCTTAATAAACCGCTGGTAGTCGCCTCTTACTATATCTATGTAAAGACTTTTATGTTTTCGGGCGGACTTACGTGTTTATCCACGAGGCTTTTGCTACTTCACCGGGCATAAAGGCGAGCAGAGCTCCAGCTTTAGATTATTTAATAACTTTACATATTCACTTCACGTAAAAAATATTGTGTCACATCTGTCTAAACATGTGTAATAACCCGAATTGTTCATCAACTTATATTTTTTTAAGAATGAACAGCAACGAGTCAATTGTATTAATAACTAGCTGGCCCGGCAAACTTCGTACCGCCTCAAAATCCACGCGGTGTCCTACATCTACCCTACCCTACCCCTACTCTACCTCTACCCTACCCTACCCCTATCCTACTCCTACCCTAACTCCTTTTATATATATAGATATAGATAATAATGTATGACAAAAATCAAGGTAAAAAAAAATCAAGGAAAGAAGAGTCCATATGAGCCATATCGATTATTCAAGCCCTTTTTTTTCGGATTGACTATTTGTTGTCAGCTACTTCATTGGGAGTAAAGACAATCAGGGCTATTACATGGTTGGGCCCCCAAAACTTATACTTTTTCACAGCGAAACACTGGCTGGTTTGGCACGGAAATAATATGTAGATACTAGATATGTATGTTTATGAGAGATTATAAACTAGAGTCCCGCGCGCGTACCTCCCGTTAGCGTGTGAAATTCATAATAAAATATAGCCTAGCCTTCCTCGATAAATGGGCTAACGCTGAAATAATTGTTCAAAGCGGACCAGTAAACTCTTAAGCTTTATAATATTAGTATAAAATGACCATATAGCAGCATTCTCTGTTAACAATAATTTAGAAGATTAATATGCTTTTACAACAACTATTCTAACGTTTAATTAAGTTCATTTCCTGAATTAATCCAGTTCCTCCAGTTATTCGGAGTAACACATCTATATAATTAATAATGTATAATTACCACATAATGTTTACTAATGTGTTGGTTGTTCCTTTGATGTTTTTCCAGCGACAGACTTCAGACGTCAGATGACTTTACGAATCGGGCATGGGGCTATAGAAGTTCGCACGTGACTTGAGGCTTTGTACAAGTTGCTAACACGTACAACTAGACCCCGTTCACGAGGCATACCACCTTGCCCGTGTAAAGAAACACCAACATTAGTTCTCTACATTATCTACTCTACATTACTCTAAATTATCTCTTTATCACATATCTTTATCTATACTAATAATCTGAAAAGGAAAAGTTTGTATTCAAATGAATTGAATGAAATTGAATTTGAATAAGCTCAAAAACGACTAGACGGATTTCGATAATTCTTTCACCAGTAGAATGCTACATTATCCCTGGCTAACATAGGCTATATATAATTATGAATTTCACACGGGAACTTGAGCTACGCGAGTGAAATCGCGCACGGGTCACAAATAATAACGTACGATAAACCCAACAAGTTTTCATATCACCTTGTCAAAGCAAGCAGGCAGCAATGGTATCTCGTTAAAAGTCAATAACTTTCATGTTGAAATTTGATAATACACTTGTAATACCTACATGGACGTTTATAAAATAAATTATAATGATATACTATCAAGAACGGTTGAAAGGACAATTTTACTTACCACTTTTTTCATACGAGTGGTAAAATCACCTTTTACAAGAGGCGAATGGCAAAATTTAAAAAGCGATTGTTTGTTTTTTTGCAGCTGGCATACTTGCGGTTCACTGACATTTTGAGAATTACCGTAAAAGATACCTTATATGAACACAAGGTAACTTGGTTAATGCAGGCAAACAAATATTCAAATGACCAGTCTATTTTTTTCAACAGCTAAGGTTATTAATTAAGCCATATCGCTAAAATTAAACGATGAATAGGTAGAAAATACATTTTCGGTTGATCAGTTTTCGCATAAACCACTGAAGAGCAGGACAACACATATTCAAATAACCTGTCTTTTTTAAAACAGCTAAATCTATTCATAAATCAATATCGCTTCAATGAAACGAGGAAAAGTAAGACATATTTGGATGACGAAAGTTTTCGTTTAATGTTATACCTATATACATTACAAAGTAACTGTTCAAACATAAACTAGAAAACTACAAATGACTGATAATAAAACAAAAGAAATAATTAAGATGAGTGTAAGTCAAAAAGATTTACCATTTTCGTGATGAGTCAATAAGTTTCGAAGTTAAATATACAAATCGGTGACATGACTCAACCGAGAAGCGGAAGGGCACTTTTAGCGTGTCTGGCTTCCCTTTGTTCTCTGCATTGGCAATTACATATTATGAATTTGTGTTGCTTAATCACTATGCTGCACTATGCTGGGAGAAAAAAAAATTGAAATGTGGTAGAATATCTTTAAAGTTCCATAAAATTTACAATAGAGGTTTTTATTGTTTGCATGCTGCGAAAGTTGTTCTCAAATTATGTAACATCTTTGTACCTACCGTGTTTCTGGCAAATAAACATATATTCTATTCTATCTATTGTATTTATCCTTACAAATATAACGTAAAAGTTTGTATCTGTGGATGGATGCATATTTGTTACTCGTTCACGCAAAAACTACTATACGGTTTTTGTTGAAATTTTGCATGCGCATAGTTTATAAGGTGGATATATTGTATAGCCTACAAAACATCACGCACCGACCCACTGGGGCAGAATAAAGCGGGTAAAACCGCGGGTCTTATTAAATACATAAGTGATTAATAAAAATCATGTTTAAGTTAACGTTAGGTATAAAATTTATTTAAGAAGGTCAATGTAAATCTTTGTTTAATATCACGGTTAATGGTTAAGGCATTTTGGAGACTCGTATTTCTGTAAAATAAAATAACCCACAACCAGATTTGCTGCAATTACGAGACGAACCATAGATAGAACTACGTGGGCAGATAAACAGCCTATGGACCAATTGGACGGTGGACGAAGTCATTATGCAAGACAACTATAAAATAAGTTAATCAAAGACCTTGTCTCGACTACTAAGATTACTAGGAAAATAAAAAGCTGAAGGTAATCTATGAAACCAAGGAACAGCAGAATAGTAGGTCTAATAACTATACTTATATATAAAGCTGAAGAGTTTATTTGTTTGCTTGAACGCGCTAATCTTGGGAACTACTGGACCGATTTGAAAAATTCTTTCAGTGATAGATAGCCCATTTCTCGAGGAAGGCTATAGGCACATAGATAGATTTTTTCGAATCGGTCCAGAAGTTCCTGAGATTGAGAGTAAACAGTCAAACTCTTAAGCTTTATACATATATTTATGTAAATATAAAATGACCATTCCCTCATCCCCTCTCATTTCCTCCTAATAAGTTATTGGAGTAGTTATGGGTTCCAAGACTGATTAGTGTAAATTCGCCTATTTTTATTAAAACAACCTTGAATTTAAAGTTAATCAAATTGAATATCACGACATCGTAAAGTAAGCCGTGACTTTATAAAATATTATGTCTATTCCTATAATATAAAGAGAAAAGATTTGATTCGTTTTTTTGCATTGAATAAGCTCCAGAACTACTGGATCAAACTCAAAATTTCTTTCGCATTACAAAGCTACGTTGTCCAGCAGTAAAAATAGGCTATATTTAATTATGAAGTTCCTAAGTTAACGGGTGCTACGCGGGTAAAACTGCGGGAGAGAAGCTAATATACAAAAAAAACATATTTTTAAGTAATAAGAAAGTTTAAAAAGTTTATTATTTATGTACAACTAAGTACCTTCCTGTTTCCTTTATTAATATCAAGTAAAACAATCACGTTCGTTGTGTGGGAGCCCCATTTATATATTAATTTGAATGTTCTAGTAATAGGATTCAGTTTTAGTTAAAATTAAAATGAGTATGTATAACAAATATATATTCTGTGACCTAAAACGATCGCGTTGATACCCATATCTATAATTTTGTGACTGTACTATAAATCTAGTAAAATACAACATGACATTCAACCATCAAATGCCCAGTTTTGCTTTACTTGTGAGTTCGCCACGAAAATAATTAATAATTAACAGAACTGGATTACAGTCACCGACAAAAAAGGCTGCAAAAAAAAAGCTAATTTAGATACATAACGTATGTATAATGTTGCATAGTACCGGGCATTACAAACTATGATGTAATCGAGCACTTATTCAAATAGTTCGACGCGATTGGAAGCATCCAACCGGTTTTAAGTTGAACCTACTATCGCCAGGAGAATTGCGAAAATAGGGCAGAGCAGCGGAAGCAGTAGGTTAAGGTAGTGGGCAGTAAATGCATTAGTGATTCATTAGAATCAGCTGCTTTCACCCGCATCGAAACTGGAACAATAAACACCTACGCGGTAATCCATAACTACTTCGAAACCGATTCATAATACATTTGCATTGTTGTGAAGGTAACTGACATGATCGGATACCGTTTTCCCTGCAATGTATTGTAACGTTTGATTTCTATGCGATGTTTTTTTCAAATAAAATATCTTCTTAAAAAAGCTTTTAACAAATAAACGTACTTTTAAAGCATCTGGTGAAAGTGTCCCTACAGCGCAGCAAAAACTTTGATAATAGTCAAAGTGGTCTGCTAAACTTTTTATTGTGGTTTTAGAGACTATTCGTTCTCCATTACAATACAAGTATCTGCAAAAAGTCAATTTATCTGTAAAAAGCGGAAAGTCACGATGATTATAAATCGAAAGACATTTAAACTTATTTTTTTAAATAAGTTGACACTGAAATCCAAGATATTCGAAGGAACAATCAACATTTGGTGATACGTTCATAAATCGGAACTTCGCGCCATGCAGAATTTATTCTAATTAATCTATACTTATCACTACATAGTATAAAACAAAGTCGCTTTCTCAGGCCCTATATATGCTCTATGTATGCTTAAATCTTTAAAACTACGCAACAGATTATGATGCGGTTTTTTTTAATAGATAGAGTGATTCAAGAGGAAGGTATGTATGATACACACCCGTGCGGAGCAAAGATTTGATTGTTTGTTTGCATTGATACGACAGGCTCCGGAACCAATGGACCGATTAAAAAAATCTTTCACCATTAGTGAGCTACGTTATCGAGGAGTGTATTTACATTTAATTATAAAGTTCCCACGGTAACGGGAGCCACGCGGGTAAAACTGCCGCGGGAAGCTAGTCGTACATTGTATACCTACAAGACGGTTTCTTCAACTAAATCATACCGATAGAAATCAAAGTCAACAATCGATGGCCCAAGTACAAAGGAAAACAATAAGGAAGTCACGTAGTAGGTGTTCTTCAAATTGTTTTCTGGAAAGACATTCGAAGAACGGAAGTTCCTGACCTTATACGTAAATATATAAGTTGTGTGACATGAAATCTTTTCTTTCTTTTTCGGTCTGCCCACGGTTTTAGTTATGTACATAGGGCTTAACAGAAAACATTAAGATGCATTTTTTATATTATTTTTTTAAATAAGGTGAGTCGTGGTCAATCCTTTCTGGGTTTCCAAATGTCTAAATGAGTACTAGGCCGTTCCTAATTTGGTTCGTAAAAATAACCTATTAGTATGTCTTTATCGAAGTAAAAACGTAAAGTTATCAATGGTATACACGCGTAGCTTGCCTTAGAGACGCATACATAAGTAGTCTTATCTAGGCTTCGATATTTTAAATGTGGTGGTATACAACACAAAACTATGAATATTTGCTAAAAAAGCCTTCCTCAGCGAATAAATATTTTTTATGTAAGTAATTTACTATACGTCCTTTTCAACATATAGCTTTAAGAATATTATTTAAAACTCGCAAAATGAAAAGTGTATTTTAAATTTTGTACATTTTAAATAGATAAAATAAACCTCAATTTCTTGCAATCTTTTCAAAATAAAACCTTTGTTTCACAGTATAAAATATTGATGTTAAAGTTACACTTGTGTGGCGTGACCAAGGACTAGAGTGGAAGTGAATAAAGCGCCTATTACGGAAACGTCATGGCAGTCGAGGCTCGGTGGAGTTTGTCGACCTTCACTACGCCTGTTCCATTAAACAACGTAGCCTTCGACATCTACTAGACCAGTCGGGCTCGCGGTGTGTTATTTATTAAACATTAAGGAATCGCTCCATGAGGTCGACATAATATGATGAATTTTGTATAGGAAATCGATTTAGGGGGGAAGGTAACTTATTTTTGGAATGTGAATTTTACAATATATTTAACGGCAATTTTTTTTCTTTTCCGAGTTTACCAGAAGACCGATAAACAAAATTATAGATTAGTCTCTTTACTCCGACGCAAACTGTGGGTTGAATGGATTATGCATTAGTTAACTGGTGTCCCTTTCGTAAATGTTGTAATACAAAGTGAGCAGATCACGTCGCACACAGCCACCGGATGACTTATTGCCGGAGTGCCGCGACCGGACAGTCGATACCATTTACAACTACCACATATTGTACGTAGATAAGTAGCTATACGATGCCCAATCAACTACCGAACGTTATCAATGCTAAGCTGTGCGTGCGCGGCCAGAATAAACCACCATGATTAATATGCAATACTTGTCGCAAATTTGATGGAAGCAGGTATAACAAATGAGGCGTTGAAAATCTAGTTTTAAACTAGTCAATCTTAATGAATAATGCAACTTGCAAGTGTTGACGCGTATGCAATGAGTAGGCCGTAGGCTAATGTTTTAAAGAAACCGATCGGATACGATAGAACATGAGACATATTAGTTATAGAAATGATCGCATCTAGATTTCACTCATTAGATTGGACGCCTATGGATTTGAATACTAACAAGGCCTCATACAATTATTGTTAGTCTTTCCGTTAAGTGATGTAATTACATACCAGTTATAATGCTCAAAGATATGTTCAAATTTATGTGAGATCGTTTTGGAAATAATTTAAATCTTCCCTCAGTGGCGGATTTACCAGCAGGCTTAGTAGACAGGAGCCTAGGGCGGCAGAATTTGGGGGCGGCAAATTTAGTCATTTTATTTTTATTTTAGAAAAATATTCTTAACGTCTCAAATTTTAAGTAACAATAGTCAGGGCGGCAAACTTTTTAAGTCCGCCACTGGCTTCCCTCATATTTAAAGATTATGTACCTACTCAGGTAATAATTCTGCCTAACTTCAAAGGTGTAATTATGTAATCTGACCACCTGTTCAATCCAGTTTAACGAGACCAGTTTTCGCAAAGCATGAATGATGTAAATTGTACTTGACTCGCATGAATCTTAAGAAATAACTACAGTAATGTCTGCTAAATATTACTTCGTTTAATGTGCAATTTAATTGCTATAAAACTTAGTGGAATACATTAAGGCCTTGGCTTAGTTTAGACTTTAGACTACCTAGAAATAATACGAAACCCAAGTAAGTATCGTCTTGCCCCGATGTCATGACACCGGTTAGTTCTACGGGATTTGTAGATTGTCGCCCGCCACATATTCAACACACATAGGGTAGGGTAGGGGTAAGGTAGGCGTAGGGTAGGGGTAGGGTAGGGTAGGGGTAGGAGTAGGACACCGCATAAACGAAGTCTCTCCGGGCCAGTTTATTTTATACAAATGTTTAGGTCTTTTATTTATCGATTGAGGCAGTACGAAGTCTGCCGGGTCAGCTAGTAAATAAAATAAGAATGCATATTAATATTGATGTATCCTCCAAGTGTTCGTAAACCGAATTCTAAGTCGTATGACCTACAAATAACACATTTCATATAAGTATACAACTATTGAAAAGACGCCATATCACGGGTCTAGAGCCTTAATTTTCATAAAGGACAGTCCTTTAATAAAAATCAAGGCTGTAATTTTCCGAAACTACTAAAATAGTCATCAACTGTTTAGTATTACCAGTTACGAATATGTTGAGTACCTTTGTTATATTATTACTTGATAAAGAATATGAATAACGATGGGATTTATAGTATACCTAATAATAAAATGTATCCCAGGGTTTCCCAAACTATGGGATATGGAGTGGGTCACACCACCGACCGAGATAATGGCCTAATATGGTGAACATTAAAACTAAATACCGAAAGAAATTGTATTTATCAAAGCCATTGCAATAAGTAACTCGAGTTGAAGTTGATATCAAATCTGTAATAGCGAAACAACTTAATCCTTCCCATTTAAGTAATATTTATGATGTGGCTATTTAATTAAGGATGAAAAAATTTACTAAAGTTTTGTCAGTTATTTAAAAAGGCTTTATTAATAATGGTAACGGTGAAATTTCCTAGAGTTCCCGAGTTTATGAACTTGTATAAGATGGGTCGTAGCCCAGTCAACTTCGGGAGCCACTGATCTCATCAACATCATTTCAGCCGTAGGACGTCCACTGTTGGACATAGGCCTCCCTCATAGATCTCAAGTTGTTGCGGTTAGAAGCGGCCTGCATTCACCGTGATCCTGCGGCCTTAACCAGATCGTCGCTTGCCGATCCGCGGTCTCCATTCGAGAAATTTTCGGCCCCAACGGCCATCTGTTCTCCGTGCTATATGGCCTGCCCATTGCCAATTCAACGAACTAATCCGCCACTGATCTATTCTATTGTTATTTGTATGAACTACCGTTATCCGGAAGTTAGTAGTTTCGTGACAATACTTTATTCTTCTAATCGAGTAGTTATTGTATCTATTCTAATACTAAATAAATATATATAAAGCCAATGAGTTTGTTTGTTGCTTGAACGCGCTAATCTCAGAATCTACCTACTCGTCCGATTTGAAAATTTCTTTAAGTGTTAGATAGCACATTTATCGAGGAAGACTATAGGCTATATTTAATTTTGAAGTTTCTACGGAAACGGGAGTAACGCGGGTATCTAGTGAGTATTAAAGAAACTTACTATAGTGTACAACGTTAAGGGCAAAATCAGAGAATATCACAGCGTAAAAACGTAGGTACATCCTAGATGTAACTATTTTATTTTAAAAAATCTCCGAACTTGTTTAAGATATAGGTATTACTCCGGAAAAAATATATTTCTACGAGTTTATGTTTTGCTCGTTTACAAATATGATACCCACCTACCTTTAAAATCTGTTCGTTCCTGCCAACAGTGCCAACCAATTTTACTCTCTTATTTTTAACTAATGGTGAAAAACGAAGGTGCCGGAAAGCGTGGGCGACGTGGACTACCGCCTACGGTATCTTGGTCTGAGAAATATTGCTATGGGCTTGCTGTTATGGGCACCTAAGCCTCGAATGTTTATTAATGTGATAAATATAAGTAGGCGCTACTAAAAATATACTTGAAATCAATAAGTAACCATCAAAACCTTGTGAAAGTCAGACACCTGTTAGTATAACTTTATACTTAACTAAGTATATATTTTTAGTAAGCTTTGTGTGACAAAGTAAGTGTAACTATGTAATTTTAATGTAAAAACATCTATGTGTTTGTCTCCTTGAACTTACTAAAGGTCAGGTCCGATTTGAAAAATGATTTCAATACAAGAAAGCTATGTTATGGCATAGGCGATATGATGAACTTACGCGGGTAAAATCCTCAATCCCCTCGTCAGCGACCACCCTCTGCCAAGGTGCAAGTCCCAGAGGGGACCCTCTTACGCAGGTTGCTTAGTTTGTAGTAGAGATATAGTATTTGCCGACTAATCGGTTTTCCAAAAGGCCGATCATTCAAATACCTACTTGTCGGAGGTGTTTGGGCCTTTTCATCATCACTCGGCTTAATCATCGCGCGGCCGCTGAGCTTAATTACTGAGTGATTAATACGTTACTATGTTGTAAAGACTGTAACTTTAGATACCTACTCTAAGTAATGTTTAGAAATTATGAAACAAGTACAAATTATTTGTTTTATTTAATTTGTTATGCGCCGATCATAATCGGCATACCTATTTTGTCGAATAGTCGCCGACTACAAACGATGCCGAATACTCGACTTTCCCGACTAGTCGGCGGCTAGTCGGCCCATCTCTAGTTTGTAGCTTTCAAACTATTTATTAGGGCTGGAGCTCTACTCGACTTTATGCCCCGTGAAGTAGCAAAAGCCTCGTGGCGAACTAAATGTGTCAGTCAGAAAAAAAACGGATGAAACCGCGCGCGTATAGATCCTACTAATGTTTAAATATAAACACACTTGAATTTACAATATTAATAGGACAGGACATGTCAAATTAAAGAGACTGCTTCTAAGTTTGCTTGAACATCAAGAATTTAATATTCAGAAAAAAAAACAGTGTTAGATAGTTTATTTGGCTATATATACCTAATTATGAAGTTATGGGAACGTGAGTTACGGAAGTAACCGCGCGCGGGAAGCTAGATGTAATATTATTTTGCACTCCTCAGATTCTGTTCAATTCTTTCATATAAACCAAGTTGGTTTGATATGAAACAGATTATTTTTATCATCAGTGAAACAGAACAGAACAATAGACAAAGAGATTCCTTGTTATCAGCTTCTTAGACCTATTCAATTATGTACAAACAAATTTTTTTTTTTTCATAACTCTCTCACTACATAGTAAATCCTTTTTCCTATTTGATTCATGCTTATAGTATTTCTACAACACATATTCATTCATTGTCAAGTGCTGAATCACTCAATAATTACTACTAAGATATTTTGTAATGTGCTTTATGGTCAGTTATTATGTAATGTAGAAGCAATTATATTAATTGTTATGTGAACATACTATACATGAGTACCAATTACGACTGAAGTTTTAACATCTTGAGTTAATTTGTTTACAATATTTATCTGTTATGGATTTGATTTTATATACAAAAATGGCCTGCCCTGGCTTCACATGGGTGGATTTTTATATATATAGCCTATGTTACTCAGGGATAATGTAGCATTCTTAATTTGAAAGAATTATTAAAATCCTTTCAGTAGTTTTTGAGTTTATTCAAAACAAAAATATAAAATTTCCTCTTTATAATCTATATATATGTATATAAAAATGAATCCCTATTTCTCTTGGTCATGGCATCACAGGTGAACAGTTGGACCGATTTCAGTTGTTTTTTTTTTTTGTTGTAGTCAGGAGAAGGTTCTTATAAAAGAAAAAAAATAGGAAAATAGCGCAGAAAATTAGAAAATTTAAGAATACCTAACCACAATATTACATTTTCTATATAACCTTAGCGCTTTTGACAATATAAACTTTTTAATGTAATCTTATGGTGTTTGACATAACATTGACAGAATGTGTGCTGCTCAAGATTGACTGTCTAATGGCACCCTAAAGTGCACATCATGATTAGTTCAGAGCTATCACACCTAAAATTCAAAGTTCAATTTAATATAGAGTTTTAGTTAAGACAGGATTACATCTGTCGGGTCAGCTAGTATTAGTATAGATAAAGACTAGCTTCTCACGTTGATCCCATTGTCATGGGAACTCCATAATAAAATATAGCATATAGCCTTCCTCCATAAATGGGCTATCTAACATGGCAAAATTTTTTCAAATTCAGCTTTATATATTAGTATAAGATACCGCAGTCAGTATATATATTTTTTTTTTACATTTCAATTGCACTTGTGATCAAACTATGATATGATGTAGCTTTAAGGTTGAAGATCAAATGTAGCAAATTGATAATTCACCCTTTACAACACAGTATAGAAAATATTTCTTGATAGATGAAATTACACTTTATTAGCTACTGCCACATTATGCTGCATATTGCAGTATCACCAATGGTATAATGATGTTCTGTATTTAATTTTCACATGAGACTACTATTTGTGTGAACTAGTTAGGCTTTATATGTATGAATGATGTGTCTGGAAAATGCCTGTTTACAGGAACTTATATAAAAATGTCTTACTTTAGCAAAAGGTTTAAGCATATTTACAGGAAACTTATGATGTTAGTTTTAGGGACTGATTATGTTAAGAGTTCAAGCCAGTTAATGACTCATAGGTTCTGAATTGAAGTGTATAGCTTTCTTAAAAAGGTTTTAGTACCTTTATTGCTCACTTTTTTTTTTACTTATTTAAATAAAGCATAGACCTCTAATTTTTAAGATAACTCCAGCACCTATGTTGCAAGGGATTTTGCAAACATATCACAATGATTGATGGTTCACATACACTGTATTGACAGGAATCCAATCCAGAACACCAGGTTTTAGAAGAACTTTTAACACTTAACCACTAGTGCAGTTAATATACAGTTCTTCTTAATCAAATGTTTTTAGATGGGACCTATTACACATCAATGGTTCTTTAGCAGTACTCTTCAGGAGAAACAATAAAGTCAGAACCTAACTAATAAGGCACTTCCTGACATTAATAGCCAACAACTGACCACAACATTTTATTTTAATTGTAAATTTTTCTAATAAATGCATGTTACCCTATTTTATAAAGGAAAATGTGACTCAATGATGAAAGGTCATTGATAGCCAAATTAGTTGAGAAGGAACTTTAAAAAATGTGAAATAGTGTGGTGCCATTTTCCGCAATACTTTGAGATCTTGAGTAAATAATAGAGAATAAAGCACATATATTATAGACAATAATACATGTGCTTTGGGAAAAATACAATACTTAGACATAATATTATAGAATTTTATAGTGCACCAAATATGTTATCCCTATAAATATTAAACCAATATAAAATTTCTTATCAATATCAACAGAGCCACACAACAAAGCAACATAGTATGTGAACATTCATTTGAAACAAATTAGCATCTGGGTATAAATAGCTTGTCTACAAACCAATTGGAATATTATAGGACTTACACTTCTCTAACACAAGGTCACAAATTAATTCTTATTATAAAGCACATTATTATTGTCACATGACAAATAGTATGTAACATAGTTTGTAAGTATATACATATTCCTTAAGCCAGACATGATGCCAAATTTATTTCTTATAAGAATCCAATAAATTCATGTTTAGTACTTGATTTGTCATGATAATAATGATCTTACCAATGATAAACATAACGACTCCCACGAAGAAAGCTACCAGCCGCGTCCAGCTATGCGCGCTCATGGTATTCCTAGTAACAGCTAACATACTTCGAACTCGAAACACATAGTTCGTGGGGCAATTATACCCCTGTTCTGTCGGCTGCTGTTCATAGGTCACCGTGGTCGGTTGATAAACTGCACTCGTCGGCATTTTTATACAAATTAAACACTACGCGATCAAAATATTTGTCGCCGCAATCACTTAACTTCACAGGTTTACACTTTGATCAAGAAGTAAATAACAGAAATAAGCATGCGTTCGATTGTACCGATTTTTTTATTTGTTCACGGTTCTACGCAGTACACATGATACGCCGCAGTTGTAAAATGCCCGTGATAGCGCTGGAATTAATTCAACTAATTTGAAATAATATGTTGTTAGATTAACATGGCAAGAAAAGCCACAACCACAACTACGTAACTCAAAGAGAGTTTAATCACTGGCAGTGTTGCCAGTATGATGTCCCAAAAAAGGACGGTTGGCTTTCTGAAAAGGTACGGTTTTTAACTTCAAGGTACGTTCGTTTTTTTTTTGTTTTTTTTTCGGATTGACTTACTTAAGTTGCCCCGAGGCTGAGGTGAGGCTTTTGCTACTACACCGGGCATAAAGGCGAGCAGAGCTTCAGCCTTAATAAATGGTTTAAAAATTATAAACTAAGCAACCTGCGCAAGAGGGCGCCCCTGTGGGGCTTGGACCTGGGCTCAGGGCGGTCGCTGGCGATGATATTGAGGGATTATGACTTTTAGTATTTTAGGGGAGTTTTGTGCAACTGTCGCTCTACTTTACAGTTCGCGGGCCTCTCAGACTTCGGGTCTACGAGGGCATCGGATGTTTTTTTGCATACTAAGGGTCAGGAGGACGAGGGGAGAGGTACGGTTGGGTTGGGATACTTCTGCAAGAACTAGATCAGTTTTTTTTTCTTTGAGTTGGCTGCCTTCGACTATTTGTTGAAAAAAAAAACGATAGGGAAATTAGGGAATCGAACAAAAAGAAACCTCATTTCAGTATTCAAAGTTCTCGAAGAGGCGCACTGGAGTTGTCATTTGGAATCATTTTGAATTTGAAAATATTTTTAATATCAGAGGAGTATTTAAACATTTTTACATAAACAGAGAAATTGTAGATGTTTGAAGAAGGTAAAAATCGTTATTATTCATTAAGTGGGAATTTCATATAACTCAAGTAAACATATAAATTAGTAACGAAAATCGTATGAATTTACTTAAATTATTTTCTTAATTTAATTAGATATTTTTCCATTTTTCTAAATCTACTCAAATGTTTTTTTTTTTTGGATTTTAATGACCTGGTCACTTGGACCTTTAAGTCAAACTCAGATCTAAGTAAATTGTAGTCAATTGTAGATCTAAGTTTAACTGAATAGATTGAGATTGATTTCAAAAATGTTGATGTTTCTAAAAAAACAAAAAAAATGGTTTAAGAACAAAGTCTTTTTAGATCTAAAAATATCAATTTCCATCTGAAATTATAAAATTAAAAAAAAATCAAATTACCTACAATCCAATTTTTTTTACCAGTATTATAATACAATTAAAGAAAATTATTGTAATGTTGTTTCAAGTTTCTGACAGATATGTAAACAACAGAATTTTGCACTCTTGTTTAAAAACAATAAAATAAAATAATACTTTTTGTTCCTTTAAATATAGAGAATAGTATCGCATAATATCTGAACTTCCTATGATAAATTAGGTATTAAGCATAAAAAAAAAAAATTAATTCACTGCATCATTAACGAATTTAATGACTTTACTCCATTCCGTAACTCTGTATTGATAACCTCATTTTTGTAATTGATTTACAAATGGATTTGTTCGATATTGGCAGTCGGTAATTATGATCTACTTTACCATATCCTTTTGAATATTCAATCCCCTATCGTTTTTTACCAAGCTATGGTCGCAGACAGCCAATTAAAAGAAAAACTGGTCTAGTTCTTTCAGAAGTATTCCGACCCATAATACGTTTGCTACAATATTGAAAAATTCTTTAGTCTACTCATAATCTCTAACAGGAGAAGGCGATTTTTTTTTGTTTTTTACCCTTTGTAGTTTGTAGTGAAAAATAAATCACTGATATAGAAAAGGTACGAAAAAGGTACGGTCTACACTGAGGTACGGTTATGGTACGGTTGCGTGATGAATAGTACGGAAAACCGTACTTTTTGGTACGGTCTGGCAACACTGATCACTGGAGATACTAGGTACGTTATATTAAACCGAAATGCTGTCAAAATCCTTTTAGTTTAATTTTTTGTCTATGGTTTGTTGTAGTTTTTTGGTCTATGATTGAGACATAGCCCTTTTGTGGCCACTAAACATTATTTAGTAACATAGTGATATTCTCGATATACTCATATAGTGAACGAATGATTGAATGAAAAGTAATATTAACAATTGATCTTTAAAGAAATAAGAATTTTTGTACTAAAGACTTTTTTAATATGTCCAAAAACTCTGTGTTTGGGGTCATAGGATTACACCATTCAACCAAATTTCTCCTGAATCAAATCGAAGAAGATTCGATTCAGGAGAAGACCGAAGTCCAGTAGATTCGAAGAAAATTGGCTTTGATAAACGGACAGACTGATGGACAGACACACGGTTTTTGGGTTCCGTTTTTTTTTACGGAAATCTAAACATACAAATTTATTTATAACAAAAAAAATCATATCCCGTAGATGAATCCTTTATAACAACAACAAGTTACGTACTACACGCCTATTCATTGTTAGGGCCGGCCCTCACTGCTGGCATGGCACGGCAGATTGTGCTGCGGCATCCTGCGGCGTTCCGTGGCATGGCAGGTTGTGCTTCGGCATGCCGTGGCATATATACACTCAACCGAACGAACCAGATTAATCAGTTTCTCTTCATCCTTTTTTTCGTATTTAATGTGAAAGAAATATTAAAATATCGCGTACGCACGTGCAAATCTTTTGCCACGCTCAATCAGTGTGAGAGACAAAATAACGCGCGCGCGCCAGTGCGTCTTGTCCCTCGTTTGCTTCCGCGCACCGACCGAACTGCGCCCCATTAACCGAAATGATGGCTGCACAAGTTACAACCTTATTTCAACTAGCAATTATAATTCAAGCAATCAATTATAAGCAATTCCTCGACATAAAGTGAACCATACGTCTCGTGAGATGCAATGGCGTGCCGCGGCGACCCGTGGAATGAGACGGCCGCATGCCGCTGCATGCAGGGGCGCGTTGCGTCATGCTACAGCATTCCGCGGCATGGTAATAAAGTAACATGAACTCTAAATTTATTGAAATAAGATTCAAAATAACTTGATTAGTAATAAAATTCTTTGCCATGCCATGTCGTGCCGTGCCGGCAAAGAGTAATTTGTGTCACAATCATTTCAAGTCTAATTAAAATACTGATTTCATTTAATCAGTAATTTATGTACTTCCATAAATCTTGGCCTGTAAGGAATAACTAAACCGCTGTACCCATCGCCTGTAAATGGCGGTGACTATGGCCAAATCCCCTTCGGTGGACATGATAAATAAAATTCAATATTATTTTGAAAAAATAATGTAATCATTATAATTTTAAATATTCATTATCACTAATAAATAGATTTATATCACTAGACAGTCGCTGTATTATAATTAGTCATATTTTAACAGGTAAAGGCACTGATCCTCCTTATAACTCTTATCATTTTAAACCTAAGTATAACAAGGCAAAATCACTTTCATATTACGAAAAAATGTTTGAAATTTTAAATAAATAAATGTGAATAATGATAGTATTTACCATAATGTTCACATTTATTTGACGTAACAAGAAGTGATTTTCACTTAGAATATCTTATTTGATCAAAATATTAAAACAAATATTGCTACCGAAAGTAAATGTACAAGAAACAATTATATAAAGACGATTTTCGAGCTGTATTCTTGAGATAAGTTATAATAGAAATAATTCATATTAATGACAGTGTTCAATTTTTAGTCAACAAATAAACAAAATATTCAGTCATAAATAATAAAATTACTATACTTTATATCGAAAATACATTTATGTTGATAATAACATAATAAGGCACCAAAGCATAAGAATTCGCCTTTTTCAAACAAACAATGAAATTAAAATGCTGATGATCTCAACAAAGTTCAGCTACTTTTTCATTTTGTACTGTTTCACTAAAATTATATACAAATATAGACTACAAAAATATTTCAAATACCTAATTCATTGTTTTTATTTGTACATGCACTATAGAGCTTATTATTATGCAATCGTCATTATACTTCGACTTAGAAAATAATGTATAAAAGATAATTAACTATTGCGTTTATAGAACTGGAAAATAATATGGAAGCTCAGTAAATATTTGCTTCACTGGAAAATAGTGTAAATATAGATCTAATATTCTGGCAGTATCTACACATTAATTACGTAAAACTAATACATACAACTTTTGTTATTTGAGCGTTATGTCACTTTCCACAAAGCTAATTTACGTGCGAAGTGTAATTAAGTGCTCCCGACACCTAATAGAAGGTACCATACTGAAAATAATTGACTTAATGGTAAAATAAAAGCAATACATTTAACTGTGGTGGATATCGACCAAGATTGTGGCCTATAAATAAATTTTGTCCGCGATACCACACTTCCACTGCGTTTACAACTCAAAACACTCAAGAAAAAATTTGTCATGAAGTCTCTACCAAATATTATCAGTCTCATTGCAGCCACATTCAAATCTAATTCAGGATTTTGTTTATTTAATATTTACAAATAATCACAATTTCCGTATAACAATATCTTGACAGATTCCAATTATAATTATGAACACAGTTTGAGTTACATTCTTTAAATTAGAATCATTCGGCGTGCGGTCTTCATCACAATGTTGCCTTCCATTTAATGTATTTTATGTTGTTTCACTGTTGATACTTACTTTAAAAAGTGCTATAAGTGAGTAGTCCAACACATTGTTGCAGTTTAGCACGGAAGTATAATGCAATGCAAATAACAATCGTGATATAAAATCGTATCTGCATTGTTTATTACCCTTGAGTAATGTTGACATTACTGTCATTTACAGTACACATGTTATTTCAAACGCATTGTTACTTAGTATGAGATAAGATCCACGCTTTTCTACTTCTTTTTTGTGGTCATTCGACAGCGAACCCGGCTGTTTCGAGCACGGCCTGTTTCAGTTTGTCGTGTAAACGTTCTTTAGTAGGGTAGGGCGGTAGGTCCAGACGGTTGAAGCATGTGTGCGCCTTAGGCAGGGAATCGGGCGACGCATCGGCTACTAGGTGTAGAGTGAACAGACGCGGCGCAGCGGCGCCCGTTGAACCCTATGCAAAAATAGATCTTTATAACAAGATAAATAAAAAATAATGGAAGTGAGGGATTGAACAAGAGAAAAAAAAAATAATGGAATTGAGGGATTAGAGAATCTACTTTATTGTCTAACTTCAATTATTGTAATACTGTGTGCAAAAACGATGGAGTATGCATGTTAGGAGAAGACATTGTCTGTGCCGTGTCCATCGAATTCAGTATCCTCAAAGTGGCGTGGCCTACTTTTAATAGTTATTTGTGGTCTGGTTTTAGAACAAAGCAATTTCTTCAACTTTGGTAAAATACGTACGTATATTACAAACCTGACTAACTCCGTGGAGTAGCGGTATAAGTCTCGCTTTTAATTTCGGAGGTCTTGGGTTCGATCCCTACGCCAGATATGAAAACTGTGTGAATACTAAGATTTCTGTTCGGGTCTGGTTGGTTGAGGGACTACCCTTCGTGCCTAGGAAAGCATGTTAAGCCGTTAAACAATCGTATATCACAAGAAAACGCTGCTGCTCGTGCCCCGTGATATAACAATACTGAGTTCACCTACCCGCCGTGTGAATATGGCAATATCCTCCCTCGGGAAGAGGCCCATGTTATACGGGCCGATGATGATGATGGTTACAAACCTGTAATGCCCGAAATCCAGCGAGCGGCACGCGTCGCGATCCAGTAACAAATTGCAGCAAACGCGCTCTCATCTCCGCGTCCCACTCTTCCAGTAGCTGCCAGAACCACTGCACGAGCGGCGCGTCAGGTCCCACGTGTTTGAGCCTCGTGTGACGGCGCCAGTCAGCCGGGTCGAGGTCTGCCCGCCCGGCGAGCAACGGCTGCAGTTCTCTGGGCGCTAGAGGGCGCAGCAAGGCCGGCGGCACTACGTCAGCCAATCCTCTTTGCAATGCCAGCCACTGGCGTTCCGCGCCGCGGGTGAAGCGGTGTGCGACGTACAGCCGCACGTACTCCCGCTTGTTGGAGTCGGTCACGGTTTCGTTGGCGCCATTCGGTCTTAATTCTACTGAACGCACAGCACCAAATGATGAGCACTCCACGGAGAATGTGGTGTCGATCACGCCCGAGATAGTGTTTTCTCTGTCAGAGAAAATGATTTTTAGTGTGATATTTTCACTATTATATGTCCATAAGATATATGACATGAAAATAATAGCATTTCTGTATAAACATGATGGTTACAGAATAAAAAAGAATATAAATTATAATAGATTGCATTGCATTGACGATAACTCATTAATGGATATATGTGAAGACATATAGACGAGAAAAACGCCTCTAAAATATTCATTCCGGCTAAGGAGCAAAAGCAGCTGTGTTAACTACATAAAATATATGTAACACATAAAGTTATGTTCTTAAAATAAATTCTAACATCAGAATACTAACAGCATCCAAGATAAAGATCGATGTAGTTCAGGATCCACGTCTCGTATATCACGTAACGTGATAGGTCTGCCCAGCAGTTGCTTGTAGAACGGCGCAGTGAACGCCGCGTCTAATTGGTGTCCGTGGAACAGAGCCACGCCAAGAATACGGCCCGCGAAGTGGAAGTAAGATAGATGTTCTGGATTCACCTGGTTATTAAGCAATCGAATTTAATGAATATAAATAAAAAAATGATCATATTATTATTAAGTTTGATATAACATGACATTTTAGGTAAGATTTGGTATATCAATGGTACCATATCTCGAATGGTACCATTGGTTATGCCATATAAAATGGGAGAATAATGAAACTAGCTAACTACTATTGAGAACTACTACATAGTTGCAAGAATTACCACAAGTAGTACAGGATAAGAAATAAATAGCTGCTTGGGAGCTAAGTCATGTGTACTTTATTATACTTTAGCTATATAAAAAAGTCCGAGACCTTTCAATTAATAAATAGCAGTGGATCTTCCATTACGTAGTTAGGCTTGGCATATACATATGGGTCCGTTGCACTATACTATAATTGATTTACGACTAATAGCAAAATGAATACCTAGACTGGCGCAAAAATATAAGTCCAATTAACCTTTTCTCTACAAATATTATTTTACAATTTTTTTTTGTTACTTATAATTGCCAGTACAATTTTCAAATTATTATCGACACGTAACATTATATTTTTAAATTAAGAAAAGTAACCTAACCTTAGTTTTGACTGATTTTGCTAGTTAAAAGTACTTTTGACTGGTTAAGAGTTTTGACTGCAACATATTATATACTTGTTCGAATGTGTGTTAGGGGCGTTCGTAAAAATAAGTAATCTTATATTGCAAGGCAATAGAGCTCATTTTGCCACATATATTTTTTCAATGCCGTGTAATCTATGTACAACTAACGATTTTCTGTGTGACCAAAAATAAATCTAGACCTCAGAAGCATAAGTGCGGATATACTATATACTTCAGAAGCATTTAGTCGTAAGTGCCCGTTTACGATAAAAGCACATATTATTATGAAGAATGTTTCTGACGTACCATAGCATATCCAACCTTATGCTTCTGAGCTCTAGAAATCATTTATCACTATCCATAAAGTTAACGAGTTTCTCTCGAGTATTAATCAGCAACTTAAAAATTACTTACCCCAGAATCAGAATTAATCTGTAGAGCGTATCGGTCGTCACCCGAATTCGCATATTGGAACAGTCCGTAGTGTGGATTGAACAGTTCTCTGCCTAACAGGTGGAGCCACTCGCGCGCTACACCACCGTAGTCCAAACCTTCCTCTCCTCGGAATTTAACTAGCAAACGTTTCCGCAACTCTTTTCCTCGCAGTTTCATGACTAATCGGTATGATTCTTCCAGTATTTCGTTGCGGGATACCTGTGGAATTAGCGAAGAAATTAGAATCAACAATATTTTAATATATTACAGTGTTGACACTGTTTTATAATTTAGCTAGTACCTTTAAGTTTTAGTGCTTAATGTAACTGTCCAGCCCGGCTAGCATAGGCAGTGCGACTCGAGTCTACTCTACGGAGGCCGACCAATCACATTGCAGAAACGGACTGTCACGTGACACTTTCTGCAATGTGATTGGTCGGCCTCTGTAGAGTAGATTCGAGTCGCGCTGCCTATGCTAGCCGGGCAGTAGTGGCAATATACCTCAAAGACCCTGGCTAGCCAAAGTCTGTTATACAAAGGCCCATGTTCAGCAGTGGATGTAAACGGACTGATAAAGCAATCCATATATATAGTTCAACAACAATTTTGTATACAAGTGAATTATTAGGACAGGGACAGAGAAAGCGACTTTGTTTTATACTATGTAATGATTATCACGACTCGAACCCAGAAGATCAGGTTTCTGAAGTAACTATACCATGCCTCCAATCCTGTCTTATATTTTAATTATTTAGTACCATGAACATTCGTTTTAGAGGTAGGGCTCAATAAGAAAGTACAATATGTTATTGAATAAATGAAAATGAATGAATTGAATGACTAACATAAAACAAAAATCAATAATTTATTTACCTCTATTCTACAATGTCCAGTCTGCGGTTGCAAGGCTTGTAGTTCCGCTCTCAACACTCTCGCTTTAGCCGCTAAGTCTCGCTTGTATTTCGGCAGAGCATCCGAGTCCGGGGGCTCGGTTGTAGCGGCCGTCGCGGGAGGTGGCGCAGGCGCAGTCGCGGGCGGAGACACGGGGTCTGATTGAGGCTGGAATGGATGTTTTATTACTATATAAAACTTTATTTGAACGATAATTGATAATACAATACGTCATGGAAATTGTCATGATGCCCGAATAAAAGCACTGCGGCAAACAGTTTTTTTTTAAATTTTCTCCCCATTTTAGATGGAGGGTTGTTTTAATGTAAATATATACGATGATGGGAAGCCTACTGAAAAAAACAGGTGTTCATATTATTATGATTCACAAAGCACTGTCTGCCCGTGGGGTACATCTTATTTCCTAAACAAGTGAAGTGAAGTATAGTATCATCATCATCGGCCCATAAAACGTCCACTGCTGAACATGGATCTGCTCCCCGAGCGAGGGTTTTGCCGTAGTCACCACGCTTACTAGGCAGGTTGGCGACCGCAGTTTTATTTTGTAACACACAAGGAAAGGCTGCTGCCCGTTCCTTGCTATCGCTTGTTTTAGATGAGGTTATAACAATCGGGACCAGATTCTTAACGTGCTTTCCGAGGCATAGAGGATTGGTTTAGGCCAACCAGACCCGGAAAGAAATATTATAGTATAAAGTATAAGTATTAGCTTATAAGTTACTTACCTTTTTGAAATAATAATAAATAGTATAAAGACTGAATTGACATGTTAACTCACGAGTCTAGCGGACAGCGCGAGGCGCGGGTCGGTGAACTGCGTGGTCCTGTTGTTGTGGTCCACGAAGTAGGGTCTGCCGGAGGGCGCGTGGCGCATCTCCCAGCCGGGCGGCAGCGCGCCGGCCGCGGCGGCGCAGTGGCGCAGGTGCGGCGCCACGCGCGGGTCGTGCCACGTGGACGCGCCGCTCGACAGGTTGTAGAAGTACACTTGCCCTTGAGCCGTCGTACGCATTTCTGTCACAAACGCAGTTACGTGTCAATGTGGCCGATTGTCCCTTTAGACCAGAGGCTCCCAAACTATTTTTCACGTAGACACTTTTCTGGTTTCGGTTGAGCTCCTGTTGCTTAATTTCTATTATATTACGCTCTACACAACTTATGAATGTCATTTTTATTACGCCTACATAAAACCCCCCGAGTCCCCATGGATTCACTTTGTGAATCACTGCTATAGACTTAGCAATAGTTTCAATAGAAATCAAAGTATTTTCAAGTTTAAATAACATTTTACTGTAAACGCGGTCCTTTGTAATGGCGTGTCTACAAACCATAAGGTAATTTCATTAGAAATTTATCTATTTATTAATTAATGTTTATATTCAAAAAGTTAATATATGTTTGAATATTATTCGAAACCATAAAAACGAGAATAATGGTTCCTCTACCTACCATATACTTTACATAATCCCGGTGCTCAGTATCATTAATATGGCAATAGTTACGCTCCAGTTTAATATACTTACTTTTATATTTATACTTACTTACTTTTATAAGTCGATTTACGTCCATTGCTGGACATGAGCCTCCTCTTTAAGAGACCTTGGCAAGCTTGGCAGGATCGTTGAGTATAGCCGTAATAACCACGCTTAACAGAGGTATTGGCGAACGCAGTATCTTTGATCTGATAGCGGCCTCTTACGATATCCATAGCAAGATGCGGGGTGGTCTATTCAAACTATACGGTGATGTGTGTAAAGGAAAATGTATAATAGTATATTACCATATCCAGGAGGCAAGTCTGTAGCAGCGATCGGGGTTGTCGGTGTGGAGGGCGTCGTAAGAGAGGGTGGCGGGCTGCTTTGAGCCGTCGCCTGTTGTGACCGCACTGCTGTTTGCGGTTGGGGCTCAGGTCTGAAATTTAAAAAGTTATATTGAACAGATGACTAAAACTATTACAGGATGAAATAATGAAATAATGATGAAAACTAATATCGAAATGCTATATTGTAACAATCAATAAATCCCATGCATCCCTTTTTTTTTCGGACGGACATATGTAGTTAGCCACGAGGCTTTTGCTACTTCACCGGGCATAAAGGCGAGCAGAGCTCCAGCCTAGATAAATGGTTTAAAAACTACAAACTAAGTACCTGCACAAGACGGCGTTCCCTGTGGGACTTAGACCTCGACTCTTGGCGGTCGCGGCGCCGGGAGATTGAGGGATTATGGCTTTTAGTTTTTTAGGGGAGTTTTGTGCAACTGTCCCCATGCATTGCAACTCAGAAAGAATTTTGGTTTGGAAGGGTTGGGCTTTACCAACATCGCATAAAACAACTGGATTACTGAGTAAATTTTGTACATTTGGGTATCTCTACTACTTTCGGTCAATTTTGCAAGCTTAAAAGCTAAATAAATTAGTATTAAAGAGCATCAGTTAACATTGTATTAGAAATACGAGAGCTCTTACAAAAACGTGTGTGATACGGGTATATAAATTTTTCTACTACTTCGCCGCCATAAGGACGAGCAGTAAGTTATGTCGAAATAAAAATATTAAACAATCAATTTCAAGGATGGCATACCAATAAGAAGTCCCGATAAATGATTACTTAATGGTTCAAGTGATATATATTTCAAATTACAATAGCTTTTGCGGTAGTTCTTAACATCTTTATTATTCAATACACGACCGCTAGTTGTGCACAATGACTCACGTATGTATGTCATTGTAAATATAATAGTAATAATTAACATGTTCACTATACAAAGGGACCTCTTTTATGTTATTTATAATAACATGCTGCTACTTATTAAAGTAGGTGACAAAGGATTATTCTGACGTACAGTAGCGTTTAAAAGTCCAGTAGTCTCACTAAACTGTAGCGTCAATACTAGTTCCACTTACGACCTAAGACAATTCACACACACAATATAATTATTTGCTCGCTGAGTTGCCGCTTGCATATGAATGATTATTGGTAATTAATCAGGACAAATAATCACAATTCATTTATTGTCAATCACAAAAGTTAACACACAAAGCTACTGCACTTTTGAACGTCCATGGAGAATCAATATTATTATTTTATCAGCAGCTCAAGACTTTTACATTATTAAAAAATATATTATAAGTTTTGATTAATAACAATTTACATCCTTTATATTGTTGCAATTGAATGTGTAACTCTCTTGAACAATTTTTATTAATTTTGGTACCAATCGATTGGACCATAAAGCAGATGAATAGTTTTTATTGGAATTTAATGAGATTTTAAATGAGTTCGTGTAACCAATTTTAGAAGACAGTTACTAAATATAATAATCTCCCATTTTTTTAGATATAAATTTGGTAAGGTGACAATTTTTTTTTCTCCTATTTTCAAGTAAGATTTACATACCTTAAAGATATGGAAGTAGCATGGTTAACATCGGTATCCGATGCGGGAGAGCCAGGCGATGAGGGGGATCCCAGCGATATAGGGGAGCCTGGGGTCGGGGAAGTCGGCGGTGTTGAGCCCGTAGGGGATGTGGGGCTTGAATCATCACAAGTCGGCCGCTCCCATTGGGTCATACGCGAAGCATGGTTAACATAATATGGCCTAAAAATTAAAGTTTATAAGGTAGATTTGAGTTTGTTGAAAGTAACTATGCTCATTTAATGAAAGAAATGTCAGCCTAATCGTCAGTAGTCATTAGTGAAAAAGGCGACTGATCCGTAGAAGTGTATGTAATTGGTACTACATTTTCGACTTTTTAATAAAATATAAACCATGTTTACCTGCCGCTAGAGGTGAATCTCTGTTCCCAGTGAGGCGGTAAAGCTGTTCTAGTGCGGCCGGGTCCCGGTTGTGCTGGCGGCGGGTCCCTCGGTGCCCGTACGTCTCCGGCAGGACCCACTACCGCTAGTGGTGAGCCTTCACCCGCCGCGGCTGCGGGCTCGCCTCGACCCGCATCACGGGATACTAGTGATACTATCACTTGACCGCGCACGCCACATGCTTCACCCGTCCCTTCTTCGCAGAGCTCCAAACATTGGTCTACCATAAAAGAGAGTGAAGAGTCATTGATATTTTATATATAAAAATAGAAAGTTAATGTATAAAAAAAAATGATTTTTACTAAAAATAACATTAAAATATAACCGTGAACCTGCCGCTCTGCGATACACTATGAATTGTGGTCAGCACAGCTAATATTGAGGAACAATTTTATTCAAAAGAAACATTTACTTTAATGTTATGTTATTTTTGTGA
The DNA here is from genome assembly GCA_947037095.2 of Nycteola revayana. Classification (NCBI taxonomy): domain Eukaryota; kingdom Metazoa; phylum Arthropoda; class Insecta; order Lepidoptera; family Nolidae; genus Nycteola; species Nycteola revayana. The sequence continues at coordinate 8,377,906 of OX344839.1, forward strand.
AAAATAATATTTATTATTTCAAAGAAATGTCTTCACTATAGTAATTACTATATCTGACCCTTTCTCCTATATGTATTAGAATTTTATACATTGGAATAAGCTGTATAAGAGCGAAATTATTTGTAATCATATGTTGAATTGGTACAAAATAATTTACATTTCAAATACTAAAACCAAACATGGAATAAACCATAATCGATGGTACTCTTATCACACTCAAAATCAAGACTGGCCATCCTAAGATCAATAATTGCTCTAAGGATGTCCAGCTCTCATAATTATTATAAAGCAGAATTTTATTTTAAAAATCCCTTTGTTTAAATATACCAACAGTGAATTATGCCAAATGATTAAATATGTAAAAAACATTATTAATATTATAACAATGCTAATTTTATTTATAGATTGCAGTTGTTAATTTAAAGATTTATAGCCATAAATAATCAGATGTTACACTGGATATTAACACTGTTGTTTGTCACAGACTTTGTCACTTAAACAATACCAAGATACATATTATAAATCATTATTGAATAAAAAATTTAGAGGCCCATGTTCAATACTTTTGATAGTTCATATTTAAAGTGCACAATAGCTATGAATGATTCAAATAAACTAGTTTGAATCATTTAAAACATGCAGAATACAAGGTCAGACATTACATTTTATACAGATAATGGATATGTATCTTTGTAATACTATGATTTAAGCAATAACTACTTACCTAGTAATCAACTTCACTGCCTTTTTCAACAGTTCTTTATGTAAATTATGTGTGCCAAAACCAGTAACATACTTATCAAAAACAAACTGGATTACAGAGAAAATAATAAGGCTAAACTGAAAAGTAATAAACAAGTTTGCAATTTGTGAAATGAAAGCAGTAGATCTGCCTTTCTCTTGATTATTCATTCTCTTTCTAAAAAACATAAATTGTCTGTAAAAGCTAAATAATAGGCTTTCAGAAAATTGGGTTAACAAGTCTAGCTATGTAACTTTAGCAGTAGCAAGAGATATGAACACAAATTTCAACTATCTAATTAAAAGCAATTGAAATTAATGAGAGACAAAAATGTAAGTAACATGTATGTTACACACACATTCCATTCTTTCAATGGTATTATATGCTAACATAATTATAAATCAGGACAGAGCTATATTTAACTCAGCTTTATTATGGATTTCAATAATACTACTAACATAATAAATGCAAGTTTATTAGAATGTCTGAATATACAAACATTTGTGAACATTTGTTATTCTTTCAAGCAAAACTCAGTACCGTAATTCTGAATAAATAAAGTACAATTAACTTCCGTATAACATAATTGTTTGTACCAATGCCAAGGTTATATTGAATTTTATTACTTTATGTTTTACATAAATTAGTCTTGAAAAAATATATATATTTAAAATTGTCATAAAGATATACGCATTAAATATATAAACCTATTTAAAATAGTGTTATAATAAAATTTTGCAATTTTTTTATAAGTGCTGAATAGATGATTATAAACTTACATCCCGTGTCTTTCAGTTTGTGCACAGTACATGGCTGAATCCGGACACATCCCAAGAATCCAGATCCTTGTCTTTTGTGGACTTTGCGCTGATTCCATACACTGTAAATGAAAATGTATGTTAAGGAATTTTTTTTTTTAAATAATATATTTAGTTCACTTTTCTTTTTCTTTATTATTAGAGACACACTCGGCGGTAAAATAAAACCCAACAATTTGATTTGATAGAAACACAGGGTAAATTACAGTATTTACCCAGTCAAGCAACTTATTATTAATAAAGCAATTTTGTGTCTCTTAAATACTAATATTGTGGAAAATTTCTAAGTTTTCATCATAATCATAGAACCATGATGGATCATTCGTTTGATGTAACAGAAAATCCATAATTGTTGTTCAACCTTGCTATTTATCTAACACAAGAACTTTCAGAATACTTCATGATACCAAAAAATCAAAAATAAAATAATGTTTTGTGAATGCAATGATAATTACATTAATGTATATCTAATTAAGTGTAATTCATCATGCTAAATATGAAAGCATGTCATACACGACAAAACTATTTTTTCATGAATAATGCCATTACTTGATTACTGATGCAAAATATCAATGTATCAGCGAAAGTATGAAGTTTAATTACCTAATACAAAAACAAGAAGTCTAGTAAGTCATACATACATTTATGAACTAATATTCAATACAACAATACAAATTATTGTTTGCTTTCACATGAAATCATCATTATCTCACAAGCAATGCCAAATCAATGATAAGAATCATTGATGATAGACAGAAAATAGGTCATTCAAATGTTTTGTGACTGTTTCATGAGCTAAGGAGATTATGTGATTTGATGATTAATAATATTGTCAGTCAAAATATTATCCTCCAAAAGCATGAAGGCCAGCTATAATTCTGAATTTAGATTAGATAAATGGCATACAAACATTGTTTTCAAATCTTTATTTATATCAATAGTTAATGAAGGAGGTTGATGTTATGTTAGTTTTATTTTGATCATGCCTTAAAATATACACTACTGTTATTTTGCTGTTACTATAAAAGGTATGCAATTAGAGCCTTATATTGGCTAAAGGACACTACAAAACTGTTTAGTTAATGTGTACATAGTAAATGTAATGATTTAGTTAAAAGTTAGTAAGGGCACTTTGGACTAGGATACTGACCTGATAGTAATGCCATCGCCTTTAGTTAAGTACAGATCGTAATGAGCATTCCACTTGGGGTCGAGGGTGGCTTTCACAGTATTAGTGGAATACACCTGTCCACTGCCATCTACAGAGACTTTCGCAAATGGGTCGGGCAAACCTAAAATATACAATTAAATTAATTATAAGACTTAAATAATACACTTAGCTTACACATTACAATTTTAGAACGTACTAATTGTAGATTTCATCGCATGTCGTAGAGGTCTCACCTTGAAGATGCAACTTAATTACATTAATAAAGGAATCTAAAATGAAAGGATACTTACGAAAAAGATCTCTTCTGACCAAGTTTCGTGCACATACAACTAAAATGAAAAATATTAAATGAGTTATTTACAAAGAATAAACTTATTTCCAAGCAAAAAATTCACACACTGGATAGCGGAAATGGTCATAAAAGCAATGCACTCACTGGTTAAACGTATCTTTTGTGCTCCATATTTGCAGTTCGACACGGGAGTGCACATTTTTAATGCTATGGAATAATCATCTGGATAAAATTAATTTCAAAATGATTTCACACGATTTTCACATAAACTTTCAGCCACCATTTTTAATTTCGTTGACTGGCTGACTGAATGGAAGTATCGAATGAATGAATGAAAAAAATTATATAAATGGATTAAAAGCTATGAATGCTTTGGGTTTTTAAGCCAATAAAAAAAGAATGAAATGCACACAGATGCAGTCTTAGAAATACATTTAAACTTCCTTCCATACGTATTACACACTCTTTGAGTAAGATTATGTTGGCTGGTTGGCATGAAATTGTTTATTTATTGTTTACATTGCACGTTTACAAAGTACATCATGTTTCTTACTAATAATTAATATTTGCAAGCCTTAGCAATTCATAAATTAAAGTACCTACACTTTAAACACCTACTTAAGTGTTGTTTTTGGCAACGTAATATTGTAAGTTCCACTTCCTTCCACTTGCTACCACCTTGACATACCACTTTTACCTCTTCTACATTAATTATTAATCTCCTCATGCATGTTTTCGTTTAGGGTACTTTTAACATAGTCTTTCTTGAAAGTTCTCGACTTGGGACGTGGGACATCCGCCTTGTTCTTCGTCTTTCAACATTTCCGTTCACATTTGCCCTATAAATTTTACTTGTTAGTCTCTTAATTTAAACAGAGACCACTCTATCAGACCCGCCGCAGAAGAGTGCGCCCGCGAACGCGACGCGTCCCCCGCGTCCTCCTGACCCTTCATTTGCAAAGAACCATCCGATGCCCTTGTAGAGACCGGAAGTCCGAGAGGCCCTCGAATTGTAAAGTAAAGCGACAGTTGCACAAAACTTAATCTCATCGCCAGCGACCAGCCGAGGTCCAAGCCCCACAGGGGACGCCCTTTTGCGCAGGTTGCTTAGTTAGTAGTTTTTAAACGATTTATTAAGGCTGGAGCTCTGCTCGCCTCTATGCCTGGCGAAGTAGCAAAAGCCTCGTGGCTACCTACGTATGTCTATTAGAAAAAAAACGTCTCCTAACTTACAAAATACTGTTATTATAAAAAAATATTACTAAACTTAAAACATCTATTATTGACAAGGAAATCGGAACGACCTACCTACGGGCTTATAATTACAATTAGTGAAAAGCACTTGGAGGTATTTATATATTGGAAGCTTAGTCTGACCCCACTTTGGTCATGCGCGTTCCTCGAGCGTGTGATCGACGAACGAAGAGGGGGCTGCGCTCGCGTCACCCGCTACCCCTACAACTGTCTACAAGTGCATTAGCTCGAGATACGCGTACCTTAACCCAATGTGGGGTCAGTCTAACAATATCTTCACTACAGATAAGTAACATACTGTTAATAATATGTAATGACATTTTATTCGTGAGTCAAGCATATTCGTCGTAGCGGAATCCCTTTTAAGTTTGTGATAGTTACATGGTGAGGATAAGATTGCTTGCAGCATCACAGATACTAGTACAATAATACAAATAGGTAGCATAAAACCTATGGGAAACGCGATATTTGCAAAAAAATTGGAAAACATGGATTATTGTGACCTTTACCTTTACCTCTATTTTTTAAGGTACATCCATCTCGTCATGTGTGAATTTTGAGATAAGGTTTGGGATGTTAAAATATATAGCTGAGTATGTCGATGCCCGAAGTTCTTCATTATATTGGTTTCAGCGTGATATGTTCATTAAACGTAAATAGCGGTCTCCATTTAAAACATTTGAACCCCTTTTTAGATTTTGTAATTGAGAGATTCATTATTGTAATGTGACGCAAACAATCGTAATTGCTTTTATTTTGCGTGCCCGCCCAAGTAATACCTACTTTTTGTAGGGCCGATAATCAGGCAGATTTTTTCTCCGATTCTTATGACCGATATTGTGACAAGTGCCCTGGCAAGTGCAAGCGCCCAACTGTCGGTGAGCAGTCTGCGTACATACATTTCCGGACATTCCATTTTTCACCGTCAATCGGATGCACCGATTTTATTTCTGACCGACTTTTAGTAGAACGTGTGCGTTATACATGAAGTATACTTTTTTTTTCCATTTGCTACTTTTTTAGGTCAATGGATTTTAAGTCAATGGGGGTTTGGTTGTTCAAGCATTTATTGAGACTCCAATTTGGCATAGGTACATTATCCTAGCAGTTGTTAAGATAGCCGCTAGAAAATTATTCCAACCATTAAGTGAGATATACATAACAGTAGCTTATTGATTCTTAAACGTCGATAAATGGAAGATGAACGATTATTAATGTTGGTTACAAAACTTCAAAATTACTTATTTATTAAACTAGAATTGGTCACAAAGTCTAAATTATATCTTCTATTTATTTACCATCATATAGATATAATTGTTAAACAGTCATTTAGATAATGAATTACATGCACTAAGTAGGTACGTTGGTGTTATCAGTTACAGTTGTTGCGTTAATCGGAGGAAATTATTATAATAATATGGAGCCAATTATAATAGTTCATGGTGGAGCAGGAGATATTCCCGAAAGTAGGGTAAAAGGCAAATTGGATGGAGTTAAAGTAGCTGTACGAGCGGGCTACGAAAGCCTTACGAATGGTGGCAGCGCACTGCAAGCAGTAGAAGCAGCGGTTGTCTCCATGGAACTCGATGAAAATTTTAATGCAGGTTGGTGTCACAAGATTGTTCAGTAATGCCAGTTTCTCGTGGCTACAATTCACCTGTTTCTAAGTATGTATTCATTATTGTGTTTAACATTAAACATTGTTTTTGTTACGCGGGAACTACTTACTGGTCGTAGGTAGGTATTACCTATAAGTATATAGGTTGGTCTGTACTTCACGATATTCATTGACTGAAGATAAAACTCATATTTACAGGTTATGGATCTGTCCTGAATCTACGAGGTGAGGTGGAAATGGAAGCAAGTATAATGCGTGGTGAAGACCTAAATGTTGGGGCAGTAACCTTGATTAAAGACTTTTTACATCCTATTAGCATTGCTCATAAAGTTCTTACTGAGTCGCCTCATTCTCTGTTGGGAGCAGATGGAGCTAAGATGTTTGCTTTAGAAAAAGTAAGTTTGAACGTGTAATGTAATAAATATTTAAAATACATGTAAGTTTGTAAGGCTAGTTAACAAAAATAAGATAACCTACTTGATAATTGTTTTATGTAACAAAATTACTACCGACAATTGTATTTCCCATAGTCAATTGTAATTTACGTTGTTGCCTACACTATATTTAACTAGCTGTCCCGCTCAGTTTCACCCGCGTAAGGGAATTTATATGCTCAAGCTCCTTGCCTATGGACATGCTTATGCCCATACTTACGTCCCCGTGATTATGCCCATATCAGCCCTTCCGAGGCCTTCGCTCATACCTTCCCCCCCGTAAATAATGCCTGGGTATGCTATGTTATATTATTTAGATTTACCCAAGGTCTAGTCAATCTTTCTACCAAATAAGATCAAAGTCGTAATAGTGGTTTTGGCATGAAAGCGTAACAGACAGCCAAAGTTATGTTCGCATTGATAATATTAATAAGAAGTAGGGATTAACTACCTTTTTTTGTCTTTAGGGCTTCAAGACGGTTCCACCTGAATCATTGATAAGCGAAAATGCTAAAGCAGCCTTGGAAAATTTTGTAAGACATGGAGGATATAGAACTGAAATAGGAGTAAAAGATGAGGTAAGATTGAATTCTTTGCATACATTTTGTAATATTAATATACACTTCAATTATCAATTTAACTGTTAGGGCGGAGTAGGTACCGTAGGTGCAGTGGCAATAGATTCACAAGGTCATGTAGCTGTAGCAACAAGCACAGGAGGCATGAGTGGAAAAGCAGTCGGAAGAATCGGTGATACGCCCCAAATCGGCAGTGGCACTTATGCAGACGATAATGTTGGCGGTGTTTCTACCACTGGTAAGGTTTAAGACTAATAATTTACCCGATTAAATTTGATAAAATAGTATATCAAAATACTGTTGTTTTTATTATTTACTCATTGTAAAGATAAAACAATTTTTATGTGATCTATAGAAATTGGCTCTAATTACAGTGTAGTTTAATTGCAATATTAAAATTACTTCAGGTCATGGGGAGTCGATACTAAAATACTGTTTAGCTCACAGCATTATTAAACTCATGGATGGCGGTTTGGATGCGAATACGTCGACACGAAATGCTGTTAATGGTACGTTATCTGGAATTAATCATAGTTGTTTAAACAAAAGCAAGACAAAAATGCGGTGCCTATAATTTTTATAAACAATTCAATCTTATTCTTTGATTGGGATGTAATCGTAAGATTTGTAAGGTATTGTTTATTCAAAGATCGAATGCTTTAGTGAATTATTCTATCACAAGAAAGACTTGTAAAAATACTATAAAAGGAGAAGAAATGTAAAATGAATCTAAGAGTAAGAATGTCTGTACGAAAATGAGAAACTTGCCTAATACATTATATGAAAATTTAATTGACTTTAATATTTTCATTTTCAAATAATCTGTTGACGGAAATTTATAAATTGATGTTGATATTATTTGCAACCTTTTGTTTTTTAACTATTTTTTGTTACCTATAGGCATGACATCCCGATTAAAAAATACTGCTGGAGCGATCACTTTGTCAAAGGATGGTAACGTTGGAGTACACTTTTCGTCACAGAAGATGGCATGGGCTTATGTGAAAAATGGTAAAATCTATTTTGGAATTGATCAGGGACAATATTTAGAAGAAGATTATGATGTAAAGAGAAATTAAGTATCTCACAAAAACACGGTTTTAAACGTCCCTTTTTCTTAATTTTAGTTTAATATCCTTATAATAATCACAAATTAACAAAGTGTCTCCCTCTCTCTCGTTCTCCAATAGCGCTTCTAGTAGTCGTAGCTGAATATTAATCAAAAAAACCAAGCTTCGCACGGATGAAGTTTTATTTTCAACATTTTGGAATAAACATATTATTATTATAATTATATGGATTAGCCCAAACTGATCACAGTCTTGAAAATCTTGTAGCCACGATCCAACCCGAAATCGAAAACTTAAGAGAGAAGGTTAGGTTCACATTTTTAAACTGTTAATATCTTTTGAATGCATTGGCCGATTTTAATAATTTATAAAGTAATCTACAGGCACAGAAATGAGAAATAATGTATTTGGATAAGGATTACCTAATACGAATATATGAATTACGTGCTACTTGAGGCATAGTCTGGTTTTTGTAAAATAATCAAAAAAGTACATAGTTATTGTGACATAACGATAATAGTTGGACATATGGTATCGCGAAGTTTTTTAAACGTATTTTAAGATTGTAGATATTGATAAGATAGAGATATTGATAAGTATTTTAAGATTCAAGATATTGATATCTAAATATATACCTATATATTTTTTGTAGATTTAATATTGTAGAACATTTTTTACACCTTCGGTTACTATTATACTTAAGTTTTAGTAAGGATCTCTAATCTTTTCTAGCAATAAATATAACCTATATATAGAATTTTTGATATCGGCACCGTAGTTTTCGAATTTATTCATTACAAACATACACACAAAAATACAAATCTTTCCTCGTTATAATATTAGTATAGATATAATTTATATTTAGAAAAAGCCTATACCATATTTAAAATATGTTGTATTTTTTTATATATAGGTATAGGTATTCAAAATAAAGAATAATATTTATGACTTGGTTTTTATTGGAACTCACCGGCTTTAAAGTATAATAACGATTCAGCATTATCGTACTATATCGAATTCAAATTTGGTGAGATTAAGATTAAATCACTTATTTTTTATTAAGTGAATAGTGTTTCCAATACCTCCGTAGGTGTATGTAGGCCCGAAGTATGAAAGGCTCTGCGAACTGTGGAGCGACAGTTGCACCAAACTCAAAAAAATTAACTAAGTCATAGAATAAGTAAGTATACCTATATCAGTGAACTAACTATAAGTCATTCGTCAATCCCCCTACGGCTCCATTAGCGAGTAGCCGAACCAAGGTTCTTTCCTACAGGCGCCTCTTTAGCAGGTCGAAAAAGAAAAATAATAGTTTATTGTAGAATAGTTATGAGCTTAGAATTTTTCTTTGAAATAATCATTAAGTAAGTATTAATAGTAATGAAATAATGAAATTTATTCAGCACTTGGGTATTTACATACACTTGTACTTGTCAAAATTACACTGTATAAGACTAAATCTAACAAAAGTATCACTTAAGTAGCTAAAAACATTGTAATAATTATTTGATCTTACAGAATTTTTAATCAGTCTGTCCGTTTGTCGAGCGATAAATGACAAATGTACACATTAGGTATAGTAAGATGCCTTAAAGGTAACAGGTCTAAAATTAAAATTAACTTTCACGAATCCGGCCAAAGTCTAAACATCCACCTGAGGGCACCCTTAAGGGGTTAGGACCAACGCTCAGGGTGCCACTAGAGTAAAGAGTAGATTTACGAACAGTGGTGATGAGCGCTGGCACGAGATCACAGTTCGGGGAATAAGCAACAACGCGGTCCTCGGCCATGCCGTCGAGGATCCTACCCTAGCTAACCTGCAACCTTTCACTAGCTACCTAAGTGGACGACCCGGAGAAGAAAGGAAGAAAGAAACTTCGAGATTATTTTTTTTGTCTCTTTTGCTCTGTTTCTTTTTTTTATGTCAAGTATTTTATCGCAATCATGTTATATTGTACAATGTATATGATGTAAGCGAATGCACGCACAGTAGGTACCATTTATTACCTGGTCAATTTATACTGACCAGGTGTTCAATTAGACAAGAAAAAAATAATATTAATACAGTAAATACTATAATGTAGATATTAAAGTTTACTCAGGCACAGACAATCTCCTACAAAGAAACCTAATGGCGGATGCATTTACAATATGACAATTTACACAAGTTCAACCAAAGCATATACCTATAATAATAATTATAAACAATAACAAGAATGAATTAACAAAATATAAAATAAAAATTAACATAACATATCCCCGACAACAGCCGACCAGTCACTACAAGCAGCACCCGTTCACGAGTATGACGTGTGACGCAGCCATCGCCTCCCTCGCCATATTAGAGGGAAGGTGGCGACCCGCCCCACACCGCCACCGCAAGCAATGACAGACAATGGGAGCATGACGAACTAAAGTGGGGATATCTACAAGTCTATTAATATTAAACCTTTAGTTGAACAATGTTTAAACTGTTTCAATAACTGAGTTTACAATGTTGTCTGTGTTTCACTGATCAACCAAGCGTTATTGTCGTTTAAATAGTCGTTTACTGAATAATAAGCCCTTTTTATAAGAATCCTCTTAACAGTTGACTTGAATCTATCATAAGGTAACTCTTGTAGGTAGGTACAGGTATTCTGTTATACATACGGACTCCTAAACCCACAAAAGATGAGTGTACTTTTTGTAGGCGCAAAGTTTATGCTTATATCTAGTGTTTATTGTGTGTATGTCACTTCTTTTGTTAAAAAGGTTAATATTTTGTCGGACATAGATTATATTGGCATATATGTATTGCGAAGCGGCTGTTAGTAGGTATATCTATGTCCTTAAAAAAGTCTCTTAAGGAGAATCTCGTACTTAGTTGATAAATAGAACGAACTGCATGTTTTTGTAGTATAAAAATGCTTTGAATATCAGCAGCTTTACCCCAAAGCAGAATGCCATAGGACATAATACTGTGAAAATAACTAAAGTAGACTAAACTTGCAGTTTCTACATTAGTGAGTTCCCGTACTTTTCTAACCGCGTAAGCAGCTGAGCTCAATTTTCCAGCGAGACAAGAAATATGGGGACTCCATTAAAGTTTCTTGTCTAGTGTCAAGCCTAGAAAGAGGGTCGAGTCCACAGTTTCTAGATTTACATTGCCTATTATTAATTTTGGCTCTACAAAACTTACATTAGGCATTACAAATTTGATACATTTGGTTTTCTTGGCATTGAAATGACAAATAAAATTATTAACCGTAAACCAATCGGTGACATGTGGGCATTATTAATGCCATTAAAATAATAATTATTCCTCTTTGTATCTACCTTAAAAATAAGGGAGGTGTCATATCGCAAAAAGTACCATATCACACATGAATTTCAAATAAAATGGCAAATCATTTATATATACCAAGAACTAAAATGAGCCCAGTATCGACCCTGTGGCACGCCTAATCTAACTGGTAAGTTTTGTGACTTTACTCCCCCAATGTCTATGCACTGAACGCTTTAGTGAAGATACGATGAAAGCATGTCAAGCGGGACGTCCATTACACCATAATAATTTAGCTTTAGCAGAAGTGTATCATGATGAACGCAGTCGAAAGCCTTTGAAAGATCACAAAACACTCCAATGGCATCCTTAGATCTCTCCCATGCATCATATACATGTTTTATTAAGGCAACTCCCGCGTCTGTAGTCGAACGTCCCTTTGTGAAGCCAAACTGATTATCGTGTACATGATTTTTGAAAAAACGAACGGGGTCCCGGTCGCTTCTTTATAACGTCCATTATTGTTTTAATTGACAAATTGACATGGACTTTTCATTGATAGTAAATTGAGAATATAGGTAGCTGCTCCAATTTTATTGGTTTTGGGTTGCGTAGCGTAACCGTACGTTTAAAACACCTGTTTATTATTACAAATATTTAAATGATTACCTACGGATTGGGTTATTAGTTATTAATTAAAGAGGTTTTGATTTTGTTAGGTGTTTTTTTTTTTTGAAGTTGGCATTACTGTACTTGGCATTAGTTGACATATTGCTAATTCGAATTTCGATGACTTGACTTAAAGGTCCAAGTAACCAGGTCATTAAAATCCAAAAAAAAAAAAAAGCTAATTCGATGGTCGATGACAGTGACAGTTTGGTTTGATAAGATTAACTTGACAGCTAATGCAAGGTTTGATGGAGTCTGAGTATTGACCTCTTACAAGTTATTTATTCAGTTTTATAAATCGTAATTATAGATTCTACACCAACAACTTGAATTGCAAATTGTTTATAAACATGTTAAATGGAAATATTCCTATAAGGTTCAAGCCAGCGGAGTTCCAATGTTTTAGTTGGTTATACAATGTCGCACCATGTTTTGCTGTAAATGCTTCTAAAATTAAAATTATACATGACCCTATGAAGTTTTATGATACGCTGTGCGAGAGGTTCCGTAATGCTAAACGTAGGATATCAGTCGCGAGCCTTTATTTGGGGACTGGGCCTTTGGAGAAGAAACTATTACAGATTACGAAGGAGAATCTAGAGACACAGAAAAGTTTGAAATTAAAGATTCTACTAGATTACCAGAGGGCTACAAGAGGTGAAGTAAACTCAGTATCGCTATTGCGAGACTTTATTAAGGATTCTTCTAGTCAATGCAGTGTATCTTTGTATCAAACTCCTAGACTTATTGGTTCATGGTCAAAGGCTTTGCCATCACGATATAATGAGCTTGTAGGGCTTCAGCATATGAAACTTTACATCGCCGACGACTCTGTACTGTTGAGTGGTGCTAATTGTTCCAACGATTACTTTGAGCAGCGGCAGGACCGCTATATAGAAATAGAAGACCCGGAACTGGCTAACTTTTATAATGAACTCATAGGTATGATGACTGTGTAAGTTATTATTATATTTGGTTTTTATTTTATAAAATCTACTAATATATTTTATGTTCAACATCATATTTTATAATACCTTAACATTTTTTATGTTGTCAATATTTTTTTTAATACATAGTAAAACAATTTAATAGTTTATAAAAGATAATAAACATTTGCATAATATGATTTTGAAAATATGGATTTATAATTATTATGTTAATGTTATGAGAGTGAATTAAGCAAAAGATATGGGTAGGGATCGTAGCAAGTGGAGGTCCATTGTCTCTGCCTACCCCGCTGAGAAACAGGTGTGAGCTTATGTATGTAATTATTATGTTTATTGAAACTAAAAATATGATCATTCCATTTCAGATGAAGTTAGTAAGTATAGCAAACAATGTAAAGAAAATAGTATTGAAGAGGTAAAATTTGCTTCTAAAGAGGAGTTAATTAAGGACATAAGAAATAAAATTGGTTTTATTATTGAAAAATGGCAACAAAAACAACTATCAACGCTATCATCAACAAGCAATGAAAGTAAGTTAATTTTATTTTATTTTAGTACATGTTACCCATACATGTTTTTTGATATTTGAATAAAATAGACTACTTCTGCAATAGGGAAGAATTAATTTGTATTGGAGGGGACTTAATAAACATGTCATTCACAAACACAAAGCATACTCATCAACTATTTGTATCATAATTATTAAAAAATTACACCACTTGGAATCAGCATTAATAAGTACCATTACCTTTAAGCTGCCACACTTAAATTATTGTGTTGTTTATTGGCTGTCTCAAAACACTTTCAGGAATCTGGTCAAAAAATACGAAAAAATCCTCTAATAGGTATCCGTTATGAATTCAGAAACTGATCAGACTGTAGGTATGATACAAATGTAAAACAAAAAACTGGAAGATTGCTCCCTGTACTCAATACTTACTTGAAACGTTCATTGTTTCCGTCATAATTTCGTGCTGCGAGCACCTACATATCAGTGTATGGGGATGACTAACCTAGATACTAAAAATGTTTTTAAAAGATGTACAAATGATTTATCAAAGACTTTAAAAGATGACAAAAAGAATGATCTTGGGGTTTCTTTTAGTCTTTCTTCTCCGGGTGGCACAACATAGGTAGCTAGAGAAAGACTCGTAAGAAATATGAATTCTCATTTTACTGCTTACAATTTTTTTCAGCAAACAAAGAAGACACATGGATTTTTCCCTTAGTACAAATGGGCGAGTTTGGAATAACCCAAGATGAAAATGTAACCAGTCAGATATTGGCATCAGCTCCTGAGGGTGCTCATATGCAGCTGGCTACCGGATACTTCAACTTAACAGACCAGTATGCTAAGACCCTGCTGAAAGATTGCAAGGCTAATATTAGCTTGCTGATGGCACATCCTAACGTTAGTTATTTGATTTTAATTATGTGCATTGTTCTATGCAAAGATAAATTTCAAGCAGCCATAGCCCAATGGCTAGGGCGTCGGACTTGTGATCTTGAGGTCGCCAGTTCGATCCCCATCCATTGCACTACCGACGTGAACCCACGTGTTAAACAAGCATTATATCTTAGCACGAGGGGTTAACAAGAATACTAGTAGATTGTAAAACTCTGCTAGTAATCTTTATGAAAAAAAAATGCTTGGTAGTGTAAGTTGTTTTATATGAGGTTATACAATTATTTGGGTTTTGTATTTCTCTATTACCGAACAGAATAATGCCAACTCACCTTAATGTATTTCTTAAGACTATGGCAATAACTTAAGCTTCCCGCGCGCGGTTTCACCCGTTAATTTCACGTTCCCGTGGGAACTTTATAATTAAATATAGGTAGGTATAAATGGGCTGTCAAACACTGAAATAATTTTTCACATTGGTCCAGTACTTCTTGAGATTTGCTCGTTCAAGCAAGCAAGCACTGTAATTCTATATGCCAATGTAAAAATATGATTTGCCAATATAATTTAACACCAGGTTTTTTACTTTCCAGGCAAACGGATTTCTAGGAGCACCAGGTCCAGCAGGGGGCATACCTCATGCATATTCTTTAATTGCAAGGAAGTAAGTGTTAGTTGTTTCTAGTGGATATAGTTGATCATCTCATTTCTCATTTCTTTCGAAATATGCCTGATGGATGACTAGCAGCATCTATTAGCTCAAGACTACTTATTATATTATTGTAATTGCCAATCCAGGGTAGGCATGCCTGCCAAATATGGCAATATCTCTAAAACCTTGGTTAGGCAAGGCTATAGAGGGGAAGCTTAAGAATTCAACAGTAGTGTTATTTGCTGTAGAAGTAAAGGTTTATATAATATGTGTTACTTGTTGCGCGTCAGGTTGTACCTGCGTTACACTGCTCTAGATGGTCGGAATGTGCTGTTTTGTAGTCTAAATCTAGCTTATAAACTATCCCCAAATTCGTAAAGTAGTTTTTGCGTGAAAGAGTAACTAACTTCGATTCATCCATACTCACAAATGATATGTAAGATGCAGTATTGAACTTAGAACTTTGTAAGAGTAATGAAAAATTCTAAATATATGAGATATTTGTTATATGAACCATGATGAAATTTATATTAAGATAAGTCAGCTATTAGGTTTTTACTACACTTTTTTTTTATTCCAGATTCTGGCAAAGGGTAGTGGATTCACAACAAGCAAACAGACTGACAATGTTAGAGTATGAGCGCTCTGGTTGGACATTCCATGCAAAGGGGTTATGGTAAGAAATTTCCATAGTTAAATCACCTTTTATCCTTGAAGTTACATTCAGAATATAATTATGTCTATTCTGTGATTAGATAACATACAAAATATGTGACGAATTTTGTATAACATTTAGATTCATTACTACTCAGCATGTTTAAGTATCAGTATAGTTATCTGTGAGAATTAAATATTGGTAAATTGAAGTCAGAGTTCAGTCTAGTTTTTGAACATTAAATGCATTAAAATCTTTTTATTCAGACACATAGACATACGCATCGAACGGATTTTATTTGTTAAACGAGGGTAGATGAAAAAAATCCATGCATTTTTCATTGTGCGAATATATACCTTATTTCAGGTACTACCCGCCGGGAAGCGGGGTTCCGTGGGCCACCATCGTCGGTTCTGCTAACTTGGGCGAGCGCTCCGTGCGACGGGATTTAGAAGCACAGGCCGCTATATTTACTGTGTCGCAAGAGCTACAGGTACATTTCATAGTGTTTTTAACTAGTGTTGCCTATCGATAGTCGACTATCGATAGTTGACGTCATATCAATAGTATCGATACTATCGATATTATTGATAGTATCGATACTATCGAAGAACAATTTATGTTTAGGAGCAATAGCATCGAAAGCAACGGTGACTCAACATAAGCTATAATTGGGAAACAATACTATCGGTGGTTATTAAACTATCGATAGTATAATACTATTGATAGTTTGATTTTGATTGATAGTTTTACAAACTATCAATAGTATTGAAAGTTTTAATCATTTAAATATACAACGATACTATCGATTATATCGATAGTAGTACTTTTAAAATATCGATACTATCGATAGTATTATAATGTAATAGTATTGATCCTATCGATACTATTGCTTTCAATCAATAGTATTAGTTAATTTGTGATATCGATATTATCGATAGCATCATCGATATTGTTACTAGTTTTCGAGGTCATCTATCGATAGCGAAACTCTCAATAGTTGGGCAAATCTATTTTTAACAAATAAACCATTTAAGGCTCGAGCACACCGAATGCGTATGCGTTACTACGGCCTAATCACGCCGTAGACACGCGCGTAGTTACGGCGTAACCCGATGTCACACCGGGTTACGCATACGCTTACGCATCCGAGCCGAGTACGCAACGCACATGGCCTATTGCGTACCCGGCTGCGGCAGCCATATTTTATTCTGTTTTCGAAGGTTGTGTTGTGCACGATGTCTGACATGACGAGGAAGAAGCAATATTAATACTATTGTGCCAGAATATCCTGCGGAATATATATATTTATACGATGCATTTTTGTAGAATTTACTTTTTGGATTGTAGATACATTCATAAAAACACACAATTTCAATAAGTTTTTCTATTCATTATAAAAACAATACAAAACACCACTACGTGCCAGTATATTTGTAAAAAAATACAACTGACTGCAAGTTACGCGCGTAGGGCTACGCACAGCAAAGGTACGTGCGTGTACACGCACGTACCTTTGCTGCTCGGTGTGACGTCCAATAAGGCGCGCCATTGAATATAACGTCATCATGCAACGTTGCCGCTCTGCTCTGCGTAAGGTACGGCGTAGGTCACGCAGTCAGTTTGTGCCTTGGGAGCTGCATTGCGTAGGGCTACGCATTACGTCTACGCGCACGTCTACGTTACGCAAGCGGTGTGTCCTGTCTCATACGGTTCCATACATTACAACTCAGCGGTACGTGCACGTCTACGCTTACGTCTACGCTTACGCATCCGGTGTGCTCAAGGCATTAAACGGGATCTTATTATGTGGAAAATTTTAAAAGCTATGTTGTTGACAAATAACATAAGCTATATCAAGAGATTACCGCAGGATTTTATAACATCTAGCATTTCCAACTCCTCCTATGAAATTTCCGGTTAAATTCGATTTGGTCCATGGACCAGCCGAGCCTGACAGCTTAGAGCCTCTTCTGTGTGTGCCGTTGTTGATCCTGGCTTACAGGAAATACAGTGGCGGGAGTGTGGGAGGATTTAGTTTTGAGGGTTAATCCCAATAAAAAAACTTCTAGCTCTCTAATATTACCATTTAGCTTAGGTTTCATAGGACTTCGTAATTAGTCTGTAGCATTCCTCGATAGCTATCTAACACTGAAATAATTTTTCAAATAGGACCAGTAGTTCCTGAGATTTGTGCGTTCAAGCAACCAAACAAACAAACTCTTCATCTTTATGTATTAGTATAGAGCATAGATAAAGATAAAATATTTTCCCTTTAGGTACCTACTA
Source organism: Nycteola revayana (assembly GCA_947037095.2). Taxonomy (NCBI): domain Eukaryota; kingdom Metazoa; phylum Arthropoda; class Insecta; order Lepidoptera; family Nolidae; genus Nycteola; species Nycteola revayana. The sequence continues at coordinate 8,395,765 of OX344839.1, forward strand.
TGTCTAAGATACCATTAGAATTATGAATTTTGCTAATTTATATACGCCTTAGACCCAGAAATACACTCGATCCTAAATATCCAGTTTGGTTTGAAAAATACACGATTTTCTTTGTTTAGTGTTGTTAACAGTCATGCTAATGTAAAACTAATTTATTTTACAGAAAAGATTATACGAAGAGTCTAATCAGCTTCACGAGCATGCCTCGGAGTGTAGCATACAGCTGCAGAAGAGAGAGACGCCGCTCTGGGTTCGAGCCACAGTCGGGCTATTCAGATCATACTTTTAAAATATATACTTTAAAACTTTCGCCTATCGTATTTACAATAAGATGTCATCGGGTATTAACGCGTCGAAAATTACATATAATACGTAGTTGAAATTAAAAAGATATACTTGTTTTAGAGTAAAGCACTGAAATATGAATCTTGTTTGTACCTCTATAAAGCAGAATTACTTTACATATTTAAATACAAAATATCTAATAGTTAATCTAGTAGAACATTGTTCTACTAGATTAACAGTTTTCAGCACAGTTCATATTTCAATACTTAAAGCAAAGTTTCGCTGAATCCATCATAGTCGTAATATCAACGAATCGGTTCCTTTTTTTTTTATAAATTATGAATAAATATTCACTACAAAAAACTGGCATAACTTAAGATCATGATGCATGCAACGAAAAGAAAAATATTTTGTTCCTTTCACTTAATTTTGGACAGTTAAAGTTGCCATGTTAGATTTTTTAGCTAATTATGAATACAAATCATATTTTGATGACTACTGAAAAAGTAAATAGAGGTAAATAGACGCGACCTCTGAAAAACTTCGACTAACGTGGCTTTTGGGGAATAATTGAGATAATATTACATATTTATTATGAAGGTTAACTACGTACTAAATTTAATTAATAGAATATATTTCATTGGATAAATGGATAAATCTATTTATATGTACAACGATAATGTTGTGAGGAACTCGACTTTAACTAGACCGACATTAAGTTTATATAAGTATTGAGTTAGTTTTATTACAATTATAGCAAGATAGCCAAAGCTGTATGTCATACAAAATTAAGACGAAATATAATAGTAATAAGGTTTAATTTATATTGTACTTAAGTACTCCGTTGTATATTATTAAAAGGTACGCTGGCAGCAAACGTTTTAGCTTTTAAAAGTTCTTCCGTGACTTAGTAACTACACAGTATTAGTAAAGCAAATGTTGGCTGTAATTGTTGAAAACTTAATGATACAAAGTGTAACAATTTACTTGTGCAAGGATAGGTTTGCACATGTGTGATAATTGTTCAAACATACCTGTTCAAATTCTCCCTGTACTTCACTTACTATTGTTATACTTCTTTAAAGACATCATTAATTTTAAGTTACGCATTATTCAAAATATCAACATAGAAATGATTTACATCAAATGCGAATTTGGCCTCTGTTAGGCATTTGATGTTCACTCGCAGTTGTTGTATTGTAGGTACACTAACAGTCGAAATCAAAAACAATACTTGGTACTGAATATTTTGCCGCTTTTTATTGCTTTTTGTAGGCTCTCACAATAGCATATCAACGAATATGCTATACTATACTTATTAATTTATACTTGTTAATTTATTAAAAATAATACTAAAACTTCGCCCAGGCGAAGTTTTGAAATGCGAGGATTATTTAAATTAATTACCAAAGTTAGATATTGTGCTTAAAGATTGTAAAGGTATTAGGTTTGTTTTTTTTAAATCCTTAAACAGTCAAATGGCATTTTTTGTATGTTTGTTTCTAATAAACTCAAAAAAAAAATCAATAGACAGATATCCCATATCTGTGAAATAAATTCAACTGCACCATTAAGTATCGTTTAAACTTAACTGTAGAATAAGGCATATAACATTTTGACGTTTAAAATGTTATCATTAAATGTCATTGTCGTCGAATACTTTAGTGTAATCACACTCTTTCTAACACTAATGCTTTATTTATAAATGGTTCTCGCACAGTAAACTGATGGATCATAGATAACATAGCATTGAAAAAATGCTTATTTTTATTATATTGGAAAATATCCAACTAAGTTTAATAGACGGTTAGTTATCTGATGGTTTAACAGAGGATGTAATTGAAAATGTTGCCCTAAATATATTAAAACGCCATATATTGTAATGAAGGAATGTCACACGGTTATCAATATATTAGCATAATCAATAATTGCTTTGACAACTCTTAACACACTGAAAAATGGTTAAGTTAAGATTTTTCAAAGCAATTAAGATTTACGGTTAGCTTTTAGCTTTCAATCAGAAAACTTGTATTGTTTTAGTTTTATAAGATACTTTAATATGCAATTCAATGTCAATCATACTTTAATACACTTTATCTAAATTTAATTTCACATTCTCTTGTTCGTATATTATTCGAAAATGTTATATTTGGAATATCTAATACACTTATATGTATACTATGAATAATATTTTCTAATATGTATGATTTGACTGACACAATCCTTGAAGACAATACGATGTGACATTCGATTACTAGACCAGGGTAGATAATTTTCGAAAGCAAAAATTAAAGGAAAAATAAATTACAGGCGATCTGAGGTTGGGAAGTAGTAAAAATGGGGTTTTAAGGGTAAAAAGGTTACCCTCGATTTCCGAAAAACTACAAGTCCTATGGAAAAAAGTTAAATAACAAAGTTGTAGGTAATAAAAAGATCTATAACTTTTATATTTACACTTTTTATCTTAACCTCCAAAATCATGTAAAAAATTAAAAAAACCGAGTTTTTGGTTTTTTATTTTTATCTTTTACAATTATTTTTTTTACTAAATTTGCTGAAAATTTACCTGAGTATGTCCTAAACATACAAGATTTTTTTTGATTCAATAATTATTATTTTTCTCCTTATTCGAATTTGAATATTTTTCGTTTTTTGCATTTTATGAAAAAAATTACAGGATTGATGTACATTTCTTTTATTGGGTCAACCCAATTGGGTTGGATGATTTTTGGGTCAACCCAAAAATCGAAAAATCACCCGTATGTTCAATCGAAAATTCTCACGTCAAAATATCTGCTTTTTTTAAAAAGTCGGTACGCTTTTTTTTTTTGAAATCTCTACTTTTTAATGGTATAAAAGAAATGTACATCAACCCTGTAATTTTTTTCATAAAATGCAAAAAAACGAAAAATATTCGAATTCGATTTTTTTTTTACTTTATACAGGGTGTCCAAGAACCTGGCGTCCAACTGGATTCCCACGATGCCCCAAGTTCTAACAGTACTCAGAAAAATATTTTAAAAAATCCACCCCATGTACTTACAGAATTATACTGATTTAAAAAAAAAAGGGGAAATGAGCACCCTGTGACATACTTTTGAATGCTGTGACTGCTAATGCTGATAATTTCGATATTTCTTGGAGGTTTTGTAATCTAGGGTATTGCTGTGTCTAAATAGAATGTAAAAATAAAGTACTTATTGTACCATTTTAAAATAAAATATTATTTTAACTAAAGGTGATATGGAAAACTATTGAATTTCGCAACTTTGACCGACTGTAGTGTAAAAAAAATGTACCAAAATAGTATGGCAAGTGACGTCAAATTTTGACGCGTTTATTCCTCTTTTTAAAAAGGTATAATACTTACACATTAATTTGAAAAAAAAAAATTTGATAATATTTTTACTCAACAACCCAATTTTTACGAAGTGCCTACCTACTAACGGTAACTGTCGGACCCTTTCTTATCTTAGAAACTGTTATGTTACTACTATTATTTACTTCGGTTCCAAGAGTGAGCAAGAAGGAAATACACACAGGTAGATGGGTTCCCAGTAGAATAAAAGCAAAGAATGTTAGTTTAAAGATATTTTATTACAATAAATGTTCAAAATGTTGACCACCCGCGGCAATACAAGCTCTCACTCTCCTTAAAAAGGACCGCTTTATGTTTCGCGAGTAACTTTTTTGACGTATCACCTGCACTGCTTGTGTTATCTTCTCACGAAGGTCAGCGATGTCATTAATGGGCTTCGCATAAACGAGCTCCTTCATAGTTCCCCAGAAAAAAAAATCCAGCGGATTTAAGTCAGGTGAGCGGGCTGGCCACGGGATTGTTCCTGATCGCCCAATCCACCTGTTCGGGTATTGCTCGTCCAAAATCTCTCTAACGGATACGCGAAAATGTGCTGGACAGCCGTCGTGTTGGAACCACATATCTGGTGGGGTCTCTTCTAGTAAGTTTGGCAAATCATTTTGAAGAAAATTTAAATATGATTCGCCAGTCAAATTCTCGGGCATCTCAAATGGACCAATAATATTCCCACAGAGAATACCGGTCCACATGTTCACTTTGAACCGGTACTGGGATCTATCTTCTCGCATCAAGTGCGGATTTTCCACATGCCACTCGTGCAAGTTGTGTAGGTTCATGTAGCCATCCTTCTTAAATGTTGATTCATCTGACCACAAAATTTTGTCGATAAAGTTTTCGTCTTCTCGATGTTTTTGCAGGATTGTTTCACAAAACGCGACTCGGCTCGGATAGTCTCGAGGTAAAAGACTTTGCACTCGCTGTACGTGGTACGGATGATATTCTTCTTTTTGGAGAATACTGTGTGCTGTGCTCTTCGGTATCCCCGTATCAGCTTCTATTCCTCGCACAGAGATGCTTGGATTTGCCGACACCGCCTCTAAAACTTCATCGCGTATGAAGTCATTTACGGGTCGTCCTTCACCAGCTACTTGATTGGGGAACCGCCCGTCACATAGTGATCTGTGCACATTAATGAAAACTCGATGGTCGGGATATCGCGTAGCCCTCGGATACCTTTCTCTGTAAAGTCTCGCTGCAGCTCGTCCATTACCTCTACATTCTCCATAAATGTAGTGCATATTTGCGTATTCTTGCGGAGTGTAGGTCGCCATGGTAGCACACACAAAACACAAACTGTCCAAACACAGGCAAAGGTCGTCGTAAAGAGTTCGTTTCAAAGTCCAGAGCACAAAGAGTAATCGAGTCCAATAAACAAAGCTTTAAATCGTAGTACGTGATCAATGGTAACAATAAGAGAGAGGTGCGTAGTAACGGCAGGAGGCAGTGACGCGTACTGACCGTACTGTTATCCTAAATAGCACGATCCCAGATAGCGTCACTATCTATCTCACTCGCACCTCTAACCTTTTTCTCCCTCACTCTTACCTGAATAATGGGGTACCATAAAGAAGAACCAGCAAATCGCAAAGATAGTTTCTGTCTTGCTCCCTCCAGTTGTAATAACGAATCACTATGGTGAGATGCATGCACATACCGTCCCTTACGGTCTAACCTGTTTTTTGAGAGGCCTGTTGTTATTTTTATGAGCATACAATAGTAATTCTTTAGAGGTTAGATTCAATTCGTCGTAAATTTTTCTTTCTAAGAATTCTGTAAGACATCGTAAAAATTGGGTTGTTGAGTAAAAATATTATCAATTTTTTTTTTTTTCAAATGAATGTGTAAGTATTATATCTTTTTAAAAAGAGGAATAAACGCGTCAAAATTTGACGTCACTTGCCATACTATTTTGGTACATTTTTTTTACACTACAGTCGGTCAAAGTTGCGAAATTCAATAGTTTTCCATATCACCTTTAGTTAAAATAATATTTTATTTTAAAATGGTACAATAAGTACTTTATTTTTACATTCTATTTAGACACAGCAATACCCTAGATTACAAAACCTCCAAGAAATATCGAAATTATCAGCATTAGCAGTCACAGCATTCAAAAGTATGTCACAGGGTGCTCATTTCCCCTTTTTTTTTAAATCAGTATAATTCTGTAAGTACATGGGGTGGATTTTTTAAAATATTTTTCTGAGTACTGTTAGAACTTGGGGCATCGTGGGAATCCAGTTGGACGCCAGGTTCTTGGACACCCTGTATACATCTAGCGGCCCGCCCCGGCTTCGCACGGGTGGACTTTTATGCTCTACCCTTATCCTACCCGTACCCTACCCCTACCCTACCCTACCCATACCCTACCCCTACCCCTACCCTACCCCTACCCCTACCCTACCCTACCCCTACCCCTACCCTTCTCCTACCCCTACCCTATCCCTACCTTACACCTATCATTACACCTACTTAACACCTACTTAACCCCTACCTACCCTTTTTGTCTTTGCGTTTAAACCTTCCCTGTGTTAAAGCGACGATTACTGCCAAATTTCATCAAAATCGGTCCAGCCATTCGCGAGTTTTAGCGAGACTAACGAACAGCAATTGATTTTTATATAATAACTAGCTGAACCGGCAGACTTCGTACTGCCTCAATCGATACATAAAAGACCTAAACATTTGTATAAAATAAACTGGGCCGTAGAGACTTCGTTTATGCGGTACTCCTACCCCTACACTACCCCTACCCTACACTACCCCCACCCTACACTACCCTCACCCTACACTACCCCCACCCTACACTACCCCCACCCTACACTACCCCTACCCTACCCTACACCTACCCTAAAAAATCTTAGCAAAAAAATAAATATCAAATTGACTCTACATTTTAGTTAGAAAACGTTTGTATGGGAAAAAGAAAAAGGCTGTTTTAAGGGATTTTCAGGCAACTACTAATAAATTAAAAATTAATTAAAAAAACATTGTCCAGCGGACAAAATTGTGAATCTAAACCATTCCCAGATCCCCTTGAACACACACAAAAAATTTCATCAAAATCGGTCCAGTCGTTTGAGAGAAGTTCAGTGACATACACACTCACAGAAGAATTATATATATAAAGATATATAGATCAGTGCCCCCTCCACCCCGCCCGCCGCGATGCCCGGCGCTTTTTTCAGACTGCATCGCAAACAACGGCCACGGCGCTATGGCGGTTTTGTTTACTGTTTGAATTTTTTAATTCGTAATATCTTTTGAATGGAAAGTCCAATTTAAATAATTTAACCTTTATTATTTATTTGGTCTTGACCATAAAATAATTTATTTGGATAAGGATTAATATAAACACATAAATAGCATGGTTTGAATTTGGTTAGCATTTTCATTAATGTTTAAAATGAAAAAAGTTGTTGTAGTAACATAAATACAATAGTTGGACATATGCTACCGCGGAGTTTTTTGTAGACATTATGATGTTCTTCAATATTGTTGTACATTATTTTGTTCTATCGCTAATAGTTTCGGCAGCGCATTCGACGAAAGACATTTTAAGACTCATTTTTCTAGACCTTCGGTTACAATGTTCAAATTTTACCAAGGATCCCTAATTTTTTTGAAAATGAAATGTAGCCTATGTCAAATTGGAAAAATGTAGCATTCTATTGGTGAAAGATTTTTTTAAATCGGCCCAGTACTTTTTGAGCCTATTCATTACAAACATACAAACATATTAAAATAGGTACAAATCTTTCCTCTTTATAATATTAGTGTAGATTATGACCTATTTATTAAAATTTATACTTCGATTACACGAAAAACGTACGATTCCAAGTTACATTTATATACAAAATGTTTCAAGTCAAAATATACTACTATAATCAACAACCAAATAAGTTACTAAAGTTAATACTTAATAAGACACCTACAAAATGTTGATTAAGTAGAATCTTCTTTAAATTATATTTGTAGAGGCCTCTTCATTGCTATTTTAAGATTATACTTGTATACCTGAGCGACCTATGGAAAATGTAAGCCCAGCAAAAGGTATTTCATTAAGAAGTGGAGGAGAGGCTAGCAGGGTCACAGATTAAAATGTGGCTGCTGAAAACATGGTTTAACATGCATAAATTTATGTTAAAATTGTCATAATTCTCAAAAATGCGCCAATGTGGAAAAATCCTACGACGAAGTTAATGATTCAGCTGAAATTACGGATAAAGAAGCAATGCATACTGGAAATAATGTTGGGGACGAATACGGTAATGATCTTGAAGATTTCAAAGATCTACTATAGGTAATCAAGGCCTGTCATATCTAACGATTAATAAATACATTTAGAACGACATTTTTTTTGTTATCTTTATTTTGTATGGATTAATAATTCTGTTGTTCATCAATACAGGGTGTCCCAAAAGGTTAAGTAGCTGGGAAAGGGGGTGACAGGGGTGGACAAAATGGTCACTAGAAAAATAAAATCCGCTCGGGGTATTTAAAAAAAAATGGCATTTTTTTAAAAACTTAAAATTTTACACCTTGTTATTTTTGATGTTGATGTTGATGACCTTGTTGTTATTGAAGATTACATAACAGCATTTTTTTTAAATACAGCCATATTTGTAGGTACAGTTAGCACAAGGTGTAAAATTTTTAGTCTTAAAAAATGCCATTTATTTTTTTAAACACCCAGAGGGAATTTTTTATATTTTTCTGGTGACCCTTGTGACCATCCCTATCACCCCCCTTCCCAGCTACGTAATCTTTTGGGACACCCTGTATATCGTGGAATCTTACGTTATTCGAGTAATTAAAGTATACATTTTATTAAATAGGTACATAAAGTTAAAAAAAAACGAATTCTAGTAATTTTAGTTTTTTGCATTTTATGAAAAAAATTACAGGAGTAATGTACATTTTTTTAATACCATTAAAAAGTAGAGATTGCAATGAACAAAAAGCGTACCGACTTTAAAAAAAAAAGCAGATATTTTGACGTGAGAATTTTCGATTGAACATGAGGGTGATTTTTCGATTTTTATGTAAAAATAAGGAGAAAAATAATAATTATTGAATCAAAAAAAATCTTCTATGTTTAGGACATACAAAGGTTAGTTTTCAGCAAATTTAGTGAAAAAAAAATCATTTGTAAAAGATAAAAATAAAAAACAAAAACTCGGTTTTTTGAATTTTTTACATGATTTTGGTGGTTAAGGTAAAAAGTGTAAATATAAAAGTTGTAGATCTTTTTATTACCTACAACTTTGCTATTTAACTTTTTTCCATAGGACTTGTAGTTTTGTCGGAAATCGAGGGTAACCTTTTTTTACCCTTAAAAACTCTCCCTATCTCAGATCGCCCGTAATTTATTTTTCCTTTAATTTTTGTTATATTCTCTTCTATTTCCAATGGGTTTCATACAACTATATATTTTTTTCATTTTTAACTATTTTCAAAGGTTTTGGCACTGGTCTATACCCTAATGTAATATGCAAGATAATTTCTTAGTCACATGTGATTAATTTTTGTTGGCGTAGAATAAATTATCTTTTAAATGCTGTTAAGTTTGCTAAAAATGTTTAATGAAGTTAATTTAAATCGAAATCTAGTTTTATTTGAAAACCAAAAATAGGAAATAAAACAAAATATCTTTTTAATAATTCTCAATTATATTCACTCTTATTTTCATTTATATAATCACATAATCATAATTATTTCGATTCACACTTAAAATAATTTTAAAATAAATTAAATGAGAAAATATTCTGCAATAATTAATACAAAACTCAGTCGTTTCCTGACATTATTTGATTAAAGTATACGATCAAATTTACAATAATAGGAATCAGGCACATTATTAATAATAAAACTATTTACTAATGAGTAGTAAGAGACTTAATAGTCGGATAATAAATAGACAATAGGACGAATGCGAGTCACCAATGAAAATGGACGAAATCACATTAAATAATATCGTTATATTATTTAAACAAATAATATTTGATTGAATAAAACAAAAACTCGCTTTTGAGCATAATCATTACTGATTAAAATAATCATTGCAATTGAGCAATTTACACAAATACTTAATAACAATAAAATATTATTGAGTTAGAATCAGTTACTGAGGCATACTTATAGTATTCGTTTAACAGTGAGCAATTTAATTTAAAATCTATTAAATAATGTATTCATATCCAATCAACTGGAAACAAGAACAGAGTTAAGATCACAGTAGTATAACTACTCAAACTCAACGCAATCAACTTTGAGCACTATTTGTATTACTATAAAGAACAAATTTATTGATACCATGGCCAGCCATGATTTGAACCTTTTTTTCTAATTAGTGCTTTATACATATGATATAAAGTTAATATTGTAATATTTAGCTCCACATTATTGGTTTAGAGTAGTTATAATGTCTTATGATCTTGAGGAAACTTCCATTACTCGATGGATGCCGTATATTCTAATCTTTGGTGTGCTGGCATAACTACTCTGAGCCACTTTACTAAATGCAGGTTTCAAAACTATTAGGCTAATTACTGGGAATAAATAACTCCATTCAGTAAAGTCGGTCAGTCACTGGGACATAATAATGTTGTGCCGCGGTAACGCCTTCGATCTATACACTACGGACGCTGACAGTAGGTACAAAAATAGTTCACCTATTCAATATAATTAACACTACTTAACAATTAAGTATCGCGAGGAGGTTTTTAAAAGAAAACGGACATAAGTAATCTCAACAAAAATACGAAATGACTGTAATAGGCATAGACAAGCTAGTGACAAAACCTCCTCGAATTATAATACTACTTATAGCGAATCACACTAAGGTAAATTGACTAGGCGCGTTGTGAGTGGGCTCGGAACCGACTCAGGCTTCGACATGGGAAATCAGAATAAACAAAAAAAATAATGAAGCCGCACGTTCACGTTCGCAAAACACTTTGCTACATCTACGCAAGTGGCTGACTTTGCCTGAGGGTTGATCATATAGTATGTATGTGTATATGCTTTTATGATTATCATAGTTTCCACATTACAGAGGCTCCTAGTTATTTATATCAGATTAGTAGTTCTTTTCATTTTCAGACAAATATTTGTAGAAACCATAGTTTGATTCTGGAATATAGTATTAACATAGAATTATCTCAAAAAATGGTTTTATAAGATAGACTAGTACTGTCACAAGTTATTAGTCAATATACCACGGGAAAAGCAACCACATTTCTGATAAATACATCACATACTATTACGTCATACTTGTGGTTTATGGTTGCCGCTTGCGTAGAATAGCATAGCTAGCGAAGTCGTCAGTCGTCGAACATGCGGTTACCGAGGTAACGATCGAAGCCTAAGTCAAACTCGAGTTGATCAATTGATCGACTGGTTGCCCGATCAAAACCCTGCATCGGGCGGCGGGTCGGGCGGCATGTAGTGTAGTTCGTCGACTGGTGCACTAAACACGTTGTATAGTACTGCGAATAGGGTGCAGGCGGCGTACGCTCCTAGCGCCGTCCACCACAGCAGCCGTTCCCATAGCCGCTGTTGCGCGTGCTTGAGAACGAGCAGGCCGATGGTGAGGCCGGCCAGCGCGCCCGCTACGTGCGCCGCGTATGATACTGGAGGTGCTTCCTGCAACAAATAACAAAATATGTTTAGTGTCAATATATGAAATTAAATTATTATCCTTTTGTAATGTGACTGAGCTTTTCCAGGTTAAAGACCGGTTCCGCTCCATTCCCAGTCATGTTTATTATTAGTAATGTGCCTGATTCCTATTATTGTAAATTTGACCGTATACTGTATTTTTTACTCATAAAGTATGTCTTTATTAAATATGCGTACATTTATGAAAGCCAATCTGTATTCCTAGTATAAGTATTATGAAAGAGTATATAAGATGCAGATATAATATAAGAGTTAAAACATAATCTCACCTTAGTATATCTAGCATGAACTGCGAACCCTACATCGCAAGACGCCACGGCTAGCGCCGCCACCAGCCGCACGGCTCCATACCGCATTGTATGGAAGTTTAATAAAGCATTCGCTAAATGCGCCGCTAGTAAGGCGTAGACCCCACCCGATGCCCCCGCTAGGCACACGTCGGGGTCCAACACAGAGGCCGCTAGAGAACCCCCAAGCACCCCCGCGAGATATACCGCTGCACAACGCATTGCGCCGTGAACCATCTCTAGAGGTAAACCGACCTATAAACAAAAGAAACACTCATTATATTAAGAGTTTTAATTTTCAATATAAATAATATAGGAAAACAATTCTAGTTATTGATGACGCACGTTCTATTATTTAATTGGTATTGAAATTTAATTTAAATAATAATAAGTTGTGCTTATATTATAAATTATTGTGGTAGTTTTAAGTAGCTCAATATACCAATGGAACTGTTAATTTATCTGTAAAATGCGCGTCCGGAGGAGTATGAAAATTCGCACGCCTAAAGCTTATAGAGAGAAGGAGTGCAAAATATTATTATTTTAAAATATGATCGAATTTCGACCACTGGGCTACTAGCACTTGTAATACGATTTCTTTGTGGTGGTGCTATCAATAGGCACTAAAAACTTCATGAATGACTTATATCGATTAGTCCAAGTATAATTAAATTATATCGATGCCGACGTTCCAGATTCCTGGACAACCAATCTTCAGGTTTAATGTAAACCGATGACCAGTTATATAACTGTTTTGTCAACATTTATTATCAATAGAAGTTGTGTTTCTTTATTATCAGTTATACTTACAGCCAACTGAACTAGAAGGTTGAAAGCGAGGTGTAGCCAGCCCGCATGTACCACGCTGTAGGTGAGGAATCTCCACAACTCTTTGCGCCGGTCGGAGCGGTACACTAGAGGCGAGTCCACAGGCACCGGGCCTGCCGCCGCCGCCATGCCGCCCGTACCCCACGCGTACCACGCGAATACACCTAGCTGGAGAAAGAAAATGTTCTATCAGTAGATGTTAACACTACCTACTGAAAATAGGCCCAAATGGGCTAAAAAATTTAAATATTCGATAAACAGCATTGTAGTAGTGCTTAGGGGAACTATAGATGGCTTTGCATGTATTTAGGTATTTAGACGTTTCATTTATAAATACTATTAATACATACTAGGTATTAAACATTTCTAATGACAATTTGTAGCTTAATGTAAATATTGACAAAAACATCATTTTGTTGTCTCTTGATGTCTGATTTGCATGAAAACTCCAAGGTTCTACTAATGATCGTAAGCAAAAGTGCTTAATGCATATCTACAATTCTATTACAAAAATAATTAATCGGAATATCTTCATTTACAAACTTTAATACTTATGATATGAGGCTTCGTGAAACATTACTTATATTTACGAGACGTATAAAATATGATTGGGATTTGACAACTTTACATAGCTAATAGCAATTAACTGTTTAATATACCTACGTAAGTAATGAAGGTAATATTAGTGTGGCATAATTCGCGTTTAATGATTTTACATTAGATTATTCATAAAGGGGAAAACCGTTAGTAAGAAAGCTAGTCGCGCTATATAGCGGGGCAATACGACGTGTGCCGGGAGCGTGCGCGCTGTGAATCAACGTGTGACGAGCCGTCTGATTGTTATGATTCACGTAAACCGCTTGTTTGCGCGGATGTGAAATCCGCTATTATAATTTTTAATTAACCGATGTAACTGGAGCGGGGATTGAAGCGGCACTAGGCACGTAGAAAGTGATGACTTTACACGCTCCTCACTACATTAGTTACTGGCTAGATTCATGTTCGATCTCTACGGCATTGTTACGTCACTAACAATTTATCAATCTGAAAATGTTCTGTCTTTAACTTTATACACACTATGAGAGTATGTTTATTTGAAATGTTTACCTCTAGTAGAGTGACGCAAATGATGAAAAAGGGCGGGGGACAGCAAGTATACCTCTCCTGGTAATACTTGCGATCCCGCTCCTCTGGGAGCATCTCCATAGCAACTAAGTGCACCATCCTGAAACGAAACATACCATTAACATAACATTAAACTCTACTAAACGATTCAACAAGAAAATCAGAGGGTTTTATTACTTAATCTTAGTACTTCGGTACTTCTACTCTATCAAATAATATAAATAGATACAAGATCATTCAAATTTTATATTGATCTTAATATTATCTACCTATACTAAAATAACTTTTGAAAAGCTCGGTTATAACCTACCTTTTTGTGAGATTTAAATCGTTTATTGGTATTTTACAGACGATATTAGAAGCAATCTATCAAATCGCTTTCACTGTATCCTCGATTTGTATAAAAGCAATTTATTATCAGTTTTATTGTACAAAAGCACACCACATGTCATTGTGACACGACAAGTGAACATAAAAAATATTTTTAGCGACAGCAATCGATAGGAAGCCTTTTATTTAGAATGAATAATGGAAAATTGGAAAATGGTACACTTGATAATTTGGTGTTACTAAAATTTAGATTTTCTAGACCGCATTGTTACATTTTACTGGAAATTTGTAAATTCGAGTATTGATTTGTGTTTTGTATAATGTGACAGAAGAGTCACGGCATTATCGATTTATTTTAAAAATAGTTTCAAACATTGCATAGAGGATAGCGGTTGAAACATTTTTAATGGTGTAACAATATTTACCTGGCAAATAACGTGGGATCCTCTAGAAGTAAATGGAAGTCGTTTTCGGAGCTGACTTCACGGTCCCTTTGGTGCACCGCACACCTATAGCTCCGTGTGCGCTTGCCGCTCATCTGGAACAAAATAAATCAAAGGTAAATACAATATTTATCGAAATTTTGATACAAGATTTTTTTGATAACGGATCAATGACAAACTCTGTATTTTTTAGTTAAAGTTGATTTCAGATATCCCATTTCTAAGATAAATCTTTATAGGTACCTAATTATAAATGAATCGCCGAAATGTATGTATGCGCATAACTTAAGAACGACTGAACTAATTTAGCTGATTCGTACGATTGTGAACGATTCGAATACGATTTAGTAGTGTTTGCATTAGAAATGTAGACGCATAATAACTAGCTTTGAAAACTTGTTACAAATAAAATAGTTGGGAAATGATATCACCGACTCTTATTCCTTTCATCGTTAACAATATTAACTTGCTTGAATTACTATTACTATAACACCAACCCCATTCATTAGAGTACGTTATAAACCTAAATGTAGGACCATAGTATAGTTTTAATTAACCCCCCGTTTAAAACGTAATCCTTTCCCGGAAAGGTAATAAAACAACGTGTGTTTCCCTTGTACAAGTCACCGGCGGCTAAAGCCCCGATGTGGTAAGTTTATTAAGGCTCAATTACATCGCCATAGCAGCGGGACGAAGACTTATTAAAGTAAAACAACATTGTATTTTCGCTAACACTGAAGATCAATATTCTAAAGGTCTAGACTTATGGCTTTAAACTAAAAAGAAAAGAAAATAATAATTGTGTGCCAAGATATGGTCGATTTATTTATGTGGCTACATTTTAAGTGGAGTGCCTTAACCCAACTTTATTATTCCTAGTGAATAAATTTGATGTGATTTCATTGTAAAAGACCGAACAGTATACTGACTATAATCCTTGCTATTCTTACTGATACATATTTATAAACGCGAAAGTTTGTGAAAAATTGTGGAAGGATGTTTGTTACTCTTTTACGTAAAAACTACAGAACGGATTTGGATTCAATTTTGCACGTGGATATCTTATAAGGTGGATGAACACATAGGCAAAATATCACTCTAAGAGCCACTCGAGCAGAGTAGCAGGTAAAACCGCGGGGCGCAGCTAGTTAGGATATATCATTATCATATCATATTTTTTGATTGTTTGTTTGACATGGGTTGAAAGAATGTGGTAACTAATTAATATATAATTGCTAATAAGCCTAGACATTCTAAATTCGTTTAATACCTTTATCGCCATTACTTTACCATACAGGCGCGGCCGCAAAGAATGGGATTTTGGGAAAGTCACATTAAAAAAAATGGAAACAAAAGTCTATTAGTCAATAATAAACAAATTCTTGTGATTGCCACACCAAAAAAATAAAAAACCTTGGCTGTTGATTCGGTATCAAAGTTTAGCAACTTATAAAATAAAATGATATTCTGTATCGAAATTACTATTAACCTCGTTTCAAACTGAATTAAAAAAAAATCGTAATAAATTATGGTGAGAACTTCCACTTTACAATGGCGAGGGTGTATTTATGTGTCGCGGCCGACGGCGCGGGCGGCTGGCGCTGGGCCAGCACTATCGACCCCGCTGCCCTGTCGAACCGCCGCCGCCCTTGAGACACCTAACTAAATCGACCACACGGTAACTTACAACTAACATAGACTCCAATGTGACTTAAAGTTCAAGTATAACAGGAATTCGCGTTTTAGTCGGTTCCAAGTATAGTTGGTCGGATGACCTTTACGGCGCGCACTAATGTCAGGTTTGATTAGGTGCCTACCTAAGTATAAGTCTGGATTACTAATTAGGCAATTTTATGCCAAATTTGGATATACTTAGATATACCTAAGCGTGTAGCCGTACCAAGTTGTTAACAATGGAGCTGATTCGTAAAGCTTAGTTTACATCTAGATTTTAAACTTAACTTGTCCCATTTAGAATAAGCCTACACGATATCTAGCTACCATGTGACACGATGCGTTGCAGCGCCGCATCGTACCGTTTACGCGTCATAATATAGCCTTTCCCTAAAAGCAGGCTGTAAATAAATCAATTCTGTGTTCTTCTATGTTCAAAGGTTTCTATAGATACCAAAATATTTGTTCCCACAATTGAGGCTATTGAGGAATGTGGCACTAGGTTCTAACTGGATAGGTAGTATATGAATAAGGATGATATGCTTTAAGCTTGAGCTGCGGCTCGCGGCATGCGGCAGGGCGCTCGAGCCTCGATCGCACGGGTGGGCGGTAGTCCGAACGACTGGTCGCGATACCAGACAGCCGCATTGTCTCCTCAGTCGTTCAACTCAGTTTCCCACGAGACTGCGAAATGTCCAATGCCAAAACCCAAATACAAATAGCCTAGACGCGTCTCAGACACAGCTAAATCTGTCTCGGCATTACTCGGCAACAGCGCCAGTGTTAATTTAGAAGACTGCGTGAAAGATCGTCCGAAGTCATTGTCATGATAGCTTAACGTCTGTATATCAATTAAATAAATTAAACTAACAAAGCTAACTTTGATATAATAAAATATATTATAAGACAATAATAATCTGATTTAATCGATACAATGACAATAATTATGTTTGTTTTTATTTTTTAGAATTTAATATAAGTGGCAACACGAACGTGTCACTATAGTCTACTGTACAGATCTTGATCCTTGCTGCTTCAACGAGTACTATAGTGATAGAATCACTAAAAGTAAAGAACTTCGAAATACTGAGTTAAGTACTTATAATGGTTTTTAGCGGTACGAGTTGGGCGCCAGTGGGCGCAGTGGCGGAGCGGCGCGGCGTGGGCGCCGCCGCGTGAGTCACGCCGACATCCGACACGTCCGATCCGTATCCGGAACCACTAACTAGGCACCTATTGCCGTTGCCAGTCAAACGACCGCACGAGCCTACACCATATTAAAACACTCATTACAAAAACCCACATTACCAACATAGACGCGACTAATCATATTTATACTTTATTTACTATAAACGCTTTTTTTACTATTTTCACAAATATATAGTTTATTTCAAGTTAAGTTATGAATTATAATTTCTAATTTAATTTAAGAGATTATATTACTTAGCTTGGTTCATAAAATAGTAATCATATATATTAATCTTACATTAATATGTAAGATTACTATTTAGTAAATCAGTATTAAACAGAAAACTTTACAAAAGTAAATGATACTATTAATACACTTAAGTAGCTGCCGTTTCGTTAGCGAGGTTGATTAGGTTTCCTACGTGGTTATGTAATCGACCCCTTATTTATTCAATAGCATAATTCAATACAACTTACGAACTACATATGTACTTACTACGTACAAATAAACGTTATAGTTCGCAAATTTATTGAATGGTGCGGTGACTTATGGACTCCTACGCTGCATAGAATTATTGCGGCTTTATGAATGGAAGTATAATTGATTTCTAGTTAAGTTCATTCACTCCTATTATTCATGTAGGTTTTATACATATTTATGATATGAATTCATTAATTTGAGTGAATACATAAAAATCCCCATCTAATGAAACAGCTTCAATACACAGAAGGAATTGTTGATAAATACGTTAGTTATTTATTGTAAATTATATCACATTCTATTATTTAGGTTTCATGTATTAATTTATTTCTTTTTTATGTCATTAAGTTTAGTAAATTATTGTTGAGATTTTTATTTAAAAATACTTAATAGAGTTTGTAATTCGTTGGTAAAAAACATCGAAATAAGATAGCACCTAGTGTTGTAGTTGGATTTTACTCATTGTACCTACTTTCATTTAGCATTGGCCAAATTTTCAAGTGTTTAATGAGAAATTTATCTATAAATCTAGCATATTAATGTAAGATTTGGTACGGTAGAGCGATGTGCCGGGCACGTGAACTCTGGGAGCGTTCCCACGCACACACCTCCGCACCATTATGTTCTAATCTCTTGTAGTCTCTTTCCATTATTACGAAGCCGTGAAAGTAACCTATTCGTTTTGCAAGTGGGAAGGGTAATATATTCTCATTGCAGAATTCGATTGCAAAGAATGTACTATATCCAAGGAACAGATTAAAGAATCTAATTCTAGTCATTTAACCTTAGCACGAGCACTAAACGTAGAACTGATACGTGGTAAAAGGGGTACAATTAAATTGGTTCTTGCGGCGACTGGTACCAAATCCAGCCCATTGCGTACCCGCGATTTCCTGCCGGAACTTCCGGCCGTTACTAATACTGGCTGCTTAATACCTTTTGATGTGTTTTGAATAAATAGTTCGATGTATTGTAATAGTACTTATACATTCAGATTATCCTGTTAAACAGTAATAGTTAGTATAGCAGTAAGCATTTTTTACTAGAGATGAAACGGATAGCAGTTTGGCCGGATACCGGATACCGGATATTCGGCCTACCACCTGGCCGGATAGCCGGATATCCGGCCGCCGAATATCCGGCGGAACTTAGCCGTTTGGTGCAGCGCACACACACTTGGCGTAGGCGACGCGCGAACGATCGGGTGGCCTCGGTTAGATTCGGGTCTTTTCGTTGATGAGCGAAGTTAGCAATTCTTTCATTCATTGACTTATTGTGTCGATTGCAGTGCAGACACGTGCGTGATTTTAGGTTATTATTTCATTGTGCTATTGTTATTTGAAAATTTTTATGAAGAGAAGCGAAACCGCCTGCTGCCTCTCAATGCAGAAAAATTGGTTTTTATTTACCATAATTTGCCCTTAGTACAGTATGAGTACTAATTAATTAATTTTCTACTTTAAACAATACCTAATTATGTTTCTTAAGTCTTACTAAATAAAGTAAATAATTACTAAACAATTTTTTTTTATACAGATCTTTTTTTATTTCGGCCGGATGTCTATCCGGCCGAATAGTAGTTATCCGGTATTCGGCCGGATAGTATTAAGGCCGCCGGATAGGCCGGATACCGGATAGTTACCGGATATCCGTTTCATCTCTATTTTTTACTATACTACTGTAGCTATACAGTAACTTCTATGTAAATACATAGAATTGGATTAAATAAATGCTTAGAAACGCATTTATTGTGGAGAAATGAAGATTATGAAATACGTGACAAATCTCTGCTGTACAGTTAGCGTAGTTAGGTATAAGGACAGTTTGGGCTTTAATTAAATTCTTTGGAAACAATATAATATAAAAATATAGGTAGGTATTTCGTATTTCAATAACTATAATTTAATCGATGCGGTTTATGCCCTTGAACATCCAGTGAGACAGCGGCATATTTTAGTCGTAACAAGTTCGTACACGTCACTGTTAACCTACCGGCGATATTTACTATTGTTGAATTCGCACCGCATATAATTCAATCTATGTTGCTTTATGGTGCTTATGTATTATGGTTTTAAGGTAAACTTTTACTTAGGAAAGTATATCAATTATTAGTTAATTGAACATATATATGAGATTATACATATATACATTATACGTATATAAGATATATTGTAAAATATCATACCAACTATAGATAATGTTTTATTATCTTACTAATATAAACTGATATTATCTACTAAAGAGTATTAATTCTATATATATAATACTGGTTAAATCGAATTTTATCTAGTGATTTAAATACTTGGAAATTTTATAACATTTCAGTAAGGAAATATAGTTGGACTACTTACTTGGAGTTTCCTTTTATCCATATTAGAGTATCCACTGAGTAAAGTTTTAATTTTGCTTTCGCTATTGTGTTATAAACTAGGTATCTTAGATAGTTAATCTATAAAGCTTTGACTTCAACTTCTATTTTTTTTTATTCGGAATATAGACAATCGTGCGACTAGCAACCTAGAAGCGTTGTTCATTTCAAGTTATCGTAACGGAAGAGAGTATTTTTTATCAAGATATAGAAACAGCTAAATTTAGGTTACAAATATTGAAACTGTGTTATTCAAAAATAGTTTGCATTTTTTCTCTAGAGAATATAATTATTTAATTACATAAAATAAGGCAAAATGTTTATATAATTCTCGATCTAAACTTAACGTTTAGAACAGTATTCAGCGTAAGTAATAGGTACATAACTATAACATATTATATTTTTCAGAAAAGTGTATTAAATTACACATAAAACGTTTATCGATAGATATTTAGTTTACAATTAAACAATTGTTTTAATGGCAATATTGGTTTGCACTGCTTTTATTTACATTGATTAATTTAACAAACATTTATTAGATATTTTAGTTTTCATTATAAAATTTGATATCCGTCGAATCCTATACTATAATAAATAATAGTAGCATTGGATCAAGATTTTCTAGTCGCAGTAGAATATTTATTTGTTAAAATGATGTGATTGATTTGATAAAATATTTTAATGATGTTGTTAGATAGCTGATATTCTATAAAGACTACACAATATATAGAAAATAATCAGTAAATTTTAGACTGCCTTTTCATAGCAAATAATAAATTTACAAAAACATGACAATAACAAGTTACAACATAACCTATAAAATCATACGATTTCCAAATATTATAAAAATTACTCAGTATCGTTGCGTTTGTTATAGTTGTTACTGCCGTATTGAGTGATTGAATCTATATCATAATTATGCCATAGTAGGTACTTAAACAATAATAATATAATGACAAAATAAACTTTAGACGAACTTAAACTTACCCATTATTGTTTTAAATTTATGAAATAGCACTAGGTAATTCAAATTATTCTTGTATAATAAAATACGAAATCCGTTCACAGCACTAAAAGTCACAAAGTAAAGTGTTTATTTAGTTAAATATTTATTTGCGATATTATAGACGCGTGCAAAATCAGCTGTGCCGAGAGCAGCACGCGACACGTACCTACGCCGTCACCGCTCGCAACAGACTGACATTTCGTTCCGTTGTTTTCTTGCGTTTCGTTTTCGTCCGGTTGTCGAATGCACGGAGTTTTTTTGCCGATTGGGCCGAGTGGTAGTTTAGGTACTGCATTGTTGTGTTTTAAAAGGGTGTTTCCATTTCCGAATGGGATTGTATTGAGGGATCTAGTTATTTATTTCTTTTCACTTAGTTCCTTCCGCTTGTTTTATTATGTATTATTTACCTGTTTGGTGTTGAAGATTTGCAACTTATTTTTACAGTAACCTACGTAGGTACTAGGTACCCAATAGGTAGGTATTCGATAATGTTGGATGCGTTTGGTAGGTAAATACCTAGTTATGAGTAGGTAGGTACCAAATAATCACTCAAAAATTAGGCTTTTAAATGTCTGTGGGTGGTCCTACTTACTTAGATAAGATTTAGGTCTGTACCTACTACTTGCTACTTACTACTACTGCTGAACATGGGCCTCCTCAGGGGATCGAACCCACTACATCCGAAATTTCCGAGCCAAATACAGTTGCGCTACGGAGACTGTCTTGGCCTGACCTACTATTTAGCTAGGCATAAATTGTTAATGAAACTAGCCAGACAAAAATATTAATTATTCGGTTTCATGAAATAAAAATGGATAGGATATAGGTAGGTATATCCAATCCATTTTTTTTTCATAAAACCGTAGGTACCTGTAAATCAAGTGACTTAAATTTTGTGACATTTCTTGGCATCGCGTCATAGGTAGGTACCGACGCCCGGAATTCGTGATTCTCATTGAAAGATTAAGTACCTAAACATGAGAGTACGGTTAATCTACGTAGGTATAACGTCCACAGCTAAGCAGGGGCCTCCTCCCGGGATAGGGTTTTTGGCATATTCACCACGCTTGGCAGGCGGGCTGGTGACCGCAGTATTATGTTGTAACCCACAAGGTAACGCTGCTTTCCTTTCCCTGGTAGAAGATTGTTATAGATGATTTTATAACAATAGGGACGACGGCATAACGTGCTTTCCGAGGCATTGAGGGTAGTCCCAGCATCCAGACCCGGAAAGAAAAGTTAGATTTACACAAAGATTTTTTATCCGGCGTGGGGATCGAAACCACGACCTCCGAGATTTTAAGCGAGCCATATACCGCTGTAGGTATGTCTTTATCTCAGTCTATATACCTACTTGTTTATATACCATTTAATCATAGATATAAAATAATATTGTATTTTCATACCTGACAGCTTTTAGGCCAAAGGTATATAAACTATGATTAATAAGTAGTAATAATCAAATAAACTTATTAATTTAACACAGTAAATTGATAAGTCAAAATATGTTTTGACTTTTTACAAATACCTTATTACTACTTATACTTAATAGGTTTACGGGAACAAAATCTTTTTTTTTTAATTATTTATTTTGTTCTAATGACAAGATCTGATAAGTTTTTTGTAATCCGAATTCAAATGAAATGATGTAAACATGGATTTCTTTAATACAACTACTACTGATACAAATGAGTTTTCTGAGTAGCGATAAGAGTTTACCCAAGGGATGATAATAAAACACAATTCCTTTGTTTCCAACTTTGCACACCTGTACGCCAGATGCTGGAGATACAACAATTACTTTATTTTTATTTACTTTAATACTAATTATTCACTAAAGTTAATCTTTTTCAGGTGTGTACATTTGGGTTATTATCATTGTTTATTTGAAAATGGTTGTAAGAAAAATAAAATATGATATATTTACTACCCACCGAAGAAGAGATTATTCTCTAGTCCAATATCTTGTTGCTTAAGGCAAAAGAGGTTTTATATCCAGGTAATCTTAACAGGATGCAGGTATGTGATCGAAAAATTATGCATGGAAGTGTAGAAGCAACTACGGGAGCGTTTAATGTATTGCTTTAAATATAGTACCTTTCATCTCAAACAGTATACCTATATCTACCTATATAAAATATCAAGTTATTATTTTGGTTCTTAAAGTTAAGAAAACCCATCATGTATATGTATACCTACATCATCTATATCTATACTAATATTATAAAGACGTTTGAATTAGTTTGTTTGATTCGAATAAACTCAAAAACGACTGAACGGATTTCGATAATTATTTCACCATTAGAATGCTACATTATCCCTGAGTAACATAGGCTTCAAAAGACCAACCGTGCGAAGTCGTTGCGGGCTGCTAGTATTATATATTATACATACTTAAAATATGAACTGCATATTACATATTATTATACTTAGTCATGCCCACAACTAAAAATCTCTGGGGACGTCGCTCTAAGGCTTTGACTTAAGGATAAAGCAAGGTGCTAGACCTGCCAGTCATAACTTATTTTATTAATCAAGCATAGAAATATACTTAATTAAATTTCAATTATATTTAACAAGCTCTAAAGCGTCTGGCGGACGTTATGGCCGACGAGATGTGTCTGGGAGTGGTGAATAGAGTTTTTGAATAAAATTCTATAAACCATAAAACTCGAATTAAATTTGAGCTATGTGAGTCCATTTTTTATTGTCACCCGTTGAAGTGCATTGGTATATGATTACTTGCCATACAATTTGGCTTTAAAAAAAAATGTCACGTCTGGCAGTCCTGGTTTCTAGGTAGGTATATAAAAGCTAAATAGCCATATGTTGCGATTTGAAATTAAATTGAATTAACATAATTTAAATATAAAAGAGGAACACCAAAGAAATCCAATTGGTTATATAGGTATAATATAATTATGCTTGAATTAATTTTAATAGGCATCTGTAAAAAAAAATACACTAAGTTAGATGACATATTATTGATAGCATATGATATGATCTCTGGAAGCACTTAAAAGTAAAAAAAAATTGGAAATGAAATATATATATATTTTTTACGAATATAGTACCTATAAATAAAAAAAAGATGTATTACATACAATGTACCTAATTACCGACAGAAAAATACTCAATAAATGACTACTGGCCTTGCCCACGGTTATTATAAGATTACCTTAAAAGCTTTACAGATTTCAAAATTGGATAATCTGTAACGACTTCCAATACATCACACCGTAACGATAAGGCCAATAAAACAGAAGAACATCACAAAAAAAAGTTTGGCAGATGGCCGATTCGGCCATAAAGGTCCGAATATAATGTCATTTTACGCTTATCGAGTTTGACAGAAAGTAAGGGTACGTCAACACACGGAGAGTGATATTAGCAACAATGGCAGGTGTACGACAGCAGGGCCGCTAATTTGCTCAATATTTATTCGCAACAGCCGCCAACTAAAATCGTCGATCATTAGTAATACGGACCATTTGGCGCCGAGCGGTGTCTTTGATAATGCTATAGGTACCATGTTCTCTTATTTATTTAGAAGTTTTGTTTAGGCGATACGGATAGGGTTTCAGCACTGTTTATGATCTTCTAGTTTTAGACACTTGGTAATTAGTAATGCTTATCGTTTTCAGCTTAAATCAAGTTATTAGCAGTTTTTTCGGACGGACATATCTATGTAGGCAAGAGGCTTTTGCTACTTCACTTGACATATAGGTGAGCAAAGCTTCAATATAAATAAATGGTTTAAAACTGCCTCGCGGCTCAGGGCGGTCGCTGGCGGGGTTATTAAGGAACCATTTGGGATTTAAGGGATTTTGTGCAACTGTCTACTTTAAAATTTGTGGGACTCTCGAACTTTGGATCTACGAGGGCATCGGAAGGTGTTATAAACAGTGTTTTATAGAATTGCTGAATGTTTTCCAAGATTTAGATACATTTTGAATCTTCTTTGATAGAATTAGGAGCACGTAGAATAACAGTTAGTATAGATGAATTGAAAAAAAATAACTAAGTATATAACAAACATTTCTTACAGAATTGCTTGTCTCAAAGACAAAAACTCATTCGATACTGGTTTTGTTAGTAGCAGTTTTCTTAAATTCAGATATTCATAAAAATACGACATAATAAAATTAATGTCTGTGGAAAATTTTCCTTCATAAGTCATAATTGTGCTAACCAACCGTTGTACCGTGGCAATTACAGGGCTCTATTAAAAACTCTCACATTTTATCTACCGACTAAAGCATATGGCGTGCCATGTTGTTATTGTTACCTACTAAAATTTGTTAATTCCACTCAAAACAGCCAGTCATCCCGGCTGCTACCTAATTATAACAATAACTTGCGCTCCTTCCTATAAAGCGAACCTTAGGGTTAGTAGAATACTTAGTAATATACTACTAAGTATTCTACTAACCCTCAGGTAATACTACTGTTCTACTACTACTATATACTGATATATAAAGCTGAAGAGTTTGTTTGTTTGCTTCAACGCGCTAATCTCAGGTCTTATTTGATAAATTATTTCTGTGTTAGATAGCCCTTTTATCAAGGAACGCTATAGGCTATATTTTATTATAATGATCCCACGGGAATGGGAGTTACGCGGGTGAAACCGCGTGCGGGAATCTAGAAGTATTATAAACGTGGAAGTTTGTATGGATGGATTCACCTTTACATCCATATGGGTGTTTGGGGCCGTACATATATTACGTCATTCTAAATTAGGAGGGGAGGTTGGTCTGCGGATGACGGTAAATGACGGGGGGGGGGGGCGTTTCGAAATTCACGTCATTCTTATGATACCAGTTACTCCAAAATGTACAAAATATTCTGCAATGGTATTAATAATTATTCATTTATTTATTACACATTAAGTAAAAAATAATAAAAGATGATTCTATAACTAAATGTGGGAGCTATCCAAAGAAGTCATTAGGAAATGACGATAGGATGATTGTGTCGAAAATCAGCAAAAATCGATGACGTAGTATATGGACGGCCCCTTTGTTACTCTTTTACGCAACAACTGGTGGTACCGTTTTTGCCGCTATTTTTAAAGGCATCATTTATAAGCGGGTATTACAAAGATATAGGCTATAAAACGTCACGCTACGACCCACTAAAGCAGAGCAGTAGTCCAAAGCGGGTACATCCGCGAGGCGCAGCTAGTAAGCATATATTTTATTTAGAACATAAAAAAAAAACAGTTTTATTTATATCCATTTTCAATTAATGTTGGTTGGTGTATTGTCCTAATTATTTAAAGCGTTGTAATTTTACAAGTTTCATATACATTTCTAATAATAAAATTATTATTTTCTTTGAGTGGTCTTTAAAATAGAGCGAGTGGAATGGTCGGTTTACTCGGCAGGTGACAAACGGTTAAAATAAAAATAATTGCAAATTCAATTGTTGATGCTTCACAAGTCGCGTGGGATTGTGAGCAATGAAACAGAAATACACTCCGTTTAGTGGAATCACATCAATAAAATATAACATATCATGTAGGTAGGTACTAGACTTTAGTAGAGCAGGGCTTCCCTCAGAGGCTAAGCTCAGAAAGGCAAGCACATCCTTCTCATTAGTACCTATTCAAAAAGTATAATAAATATCTCTTATAATGTTCAGTCTTGTATTATTTTTGTTATTATTGTGTTATAAAAATAGAATAGTTATTTATAATATTTCTTATGACCTGTTACTATGCTGAAACTACTACGGGTATCGTAAGTAGCTTTTGTTTAGAGGGGGGCGTAGCAAAAAATTACAGATTTTGGTAATCTGACAGTTTTTTGCGGTGCGCTCCTGCGTAAAAATATGTCATAGTAAAAATAAGGGAATCAATATTGAGAAACCCTGGACTTAAAGGTTTGGGACCTGGTTAAACCAAGTATTAAAGCCGGGGCCGTTGGATACAACGGAGTTTCCATTATACGACAGGTACCTAAAAAATTTAAAATATTAAAACTATGTACACCTGGTCCAAAAGAGTACGTTCCAACATCAAAGATGCCTATAATTGACTGCACCAGATTAAATGAACGAAATTACCGATCGTTTACTTTCCAAGTCCTTGTAATTGGTAACCGCTTCAATATCCACATTAAGTGTGCATACTGTGTAGGTATCCATCATGGCCGTAGTTACTCGAGCCCCAATTTGTCTGTGATACTAAATCATGGAACAAAAGCGCCGCGCGATCTAAATCGATTTGTCCAATTTATGAGATCGGTTGTACTTAGTACCGATACACGACGGTCGTTCAGCATCCTCTTTAAATATTGACCGCGCGGAGAACACCTGCGCTTTCGCTAACCGCATACAACTTAAACACAGATGTTTTCAACACTTAATTACCTTGGAACATACTTAAGTAACTACTAGCTAGAACAATAAACTATTTTAAGCCTTTGTTTATGGATGCATTTTCTGGACGATTATATTTTTAATCAACTTGTGATACCTTGGTAAATAGACGTGTCACTTTAATAAGATATTAAATACATTGCATAAATGTGTTAATGAAATTCAGCATAGCAACAGTCGTATATACAGTGTGAGTATTTATAAGGTGCACATATTGAAAAGGATGAAAATATACCCAATTTTACCTACGGAAAATTGTAAAACATGTAATTTTTTGAAAAAATCTTTTATTTGGTTTATGGTATTATTATGTGTTTGATTGAACTGGATACACAGCCGCAAATAAAAAAAAAACAAAAAAACTAAACTGAACTTACAAATATTTTTGCGCTTTGTAAAATTGAGTATTTTCTCTTCTTATATAATATCTGCACTTTAAAAAGACACATCCTTTAGGGAAAAGATTTTTTTAATCAGATGTGGATTTCTTGCAGTTCTTTTGCTTAGGTACTTAGAGACATAATGTACTTAATTTTTATATAAATTTTTTTTATTTCATAATCACTCCTTACATTTAATACATTAAATATATTATATGCATCCAATATATTTTATGCATTATACTTAAAATTATGAAAGTTTATAAGGGTGGATGTAGTTATCTTATATTTTGACATTTTCTTTGCCTTACAAATGAAATAATTCGTTGAAAAAATGAATTATTATAGCTATTTAATATATAATCCCATAGTACCTACCTGAGACGGTATTAGGTAGGTATATAGGTAGTTACTTTATGACAGTTACCAAATTGCACAATAAAATACTATACACAATATATAACTATAAAATAAGGAATTTGAATGCGTACTTACAAAAATATCGTAACATTATGCAATGATTTCATATCATTTGCTATAGGAACCTAATGAGCCTCAGAGATTTTGATCTATGTAAATACATTCCACAAATATTATATAAGATCATCAATAATTCGGAATCAGCAGATCACGATACGCTTGATTGCTTGATGTCTTTATTATTATACTAATTCTATTATTTGACTGCATCTTTGGGCTAGCGATTATGTGTTTAACCGTAACTGTCAGCGGTCCCATCGTATAGTTACGATATATAACACAGTTGAACGTGGTTCATTGCGTCTTTCGTATGCTGTATTTGTTAGGTTGACAATACAAATAACACGTAGGACGGTGCGCACATGTCAAATTGCGATCGGATTGTTGGTCCGTAAGCATACGTAATCAGGCTGGTTTGGCTAATATTAATGATACTAGAAATTTTCTCAACAGACAAATTTAAGTAGCAGCCTGAAGTCAGAAATGAGGGTTGTGTACCCGTGCCTC
Source organism: Nycteola revayana (assembly GCA_947037095.2). Taxonomy (NCBI): domain Eukaryota; kingdom Metazoa; phylum Arthropoda; class Insecta; order Lepidoptera; family Nolidae; genus Nycteola; species Nycteola revayana. Next base: position 8,424,593 of record OX344839.1, read on the forward strand.
GGAGAGCTTGTACCCTGGCCTGTAGATGCATGAACTCTTGTGGGTCCATTGACCATCCTATTACAATTTGAGAATAAACGAATAGCGTAGATGTCTTGCATATTTCTTCGTACTTGGTTGCCATAGCTGTGGCCCTGAACCTGGCCCGAGTCAAGGTATAAGCCCCAAAGAGAGCGCCCTCTTGCGCAGGTCTCTAAGTTTGTAATTAGTTTTGAGGCACACGGATCACAGTTTAGTTTATTTACCTACTCAATGATTGTCAAGGAACTTGAATCACATTCACCTTTACATCATCGTAATTGACTAATTTTATCTACATGCGACGTGTTTCGACGCCTCGCCGTGATTCATTTATTCGGTGCGAGTGACTCATTAATTTAACTCTGGGTCACACGTTGTCGTAGCGACAACAGAGCATGTATCAGTTTGTTTACGTACCTGTTAGGTACTCGTATAGATATATATACACAGTGTTTTTTTTAAGTTACTAATACTTGACTTGATACGATGTACCATCAGTATTACTATCGAAACATTTCTTTTACCAAATAAAATACTTACTTTAAAACACATACTACTAAGTACCTACTTACAATCGCGAGGTAAGACTCCACGATACACCGGTAAGTGCTGCTAGCATATATCGTATTGGAAGACTTCATTTTATTATTGGTATAAAAAATTAAAAAATATTTCTTAGTATTACTCGTTAGGTATTTACAAGACATTACCTATACTACTACGGTTAAAGGGATGGCATCTATTTTGGAAGCACCTTATATTTATAAAGAACTAGATTCCCGCGCGGTTTCACAAACGTAAATCCCGTGTCCGTAATATCCTCGATATCGATAATGAAATATAACCTATAGTTTTCATTAATACCTTAATGGGCTATGAATAGAAGTGATTGAAAACATTGAAAAAAAAAACAAATTGGACCAGTACCTACTTAGTTCCTGAGATTAGCGCGTTCAAGCAAGTTCAATACAAACAAACTCTTCAGCATATATTACTATAGAATTATAGACACCGATGTGAGTGACCGTCCTTGTTAACAACGCTGAAAAATACTCGACATTTTATTATAACTGGATTCCGGCTCGCTTCAAACGAATGAATGCGCTTATTAGTTTTTGTTTTGATTGTATATTCAGATTGCCGACTGGGTGTCTCTTTGCATTGCTTTATTCAACACAAGAACAAGCAACAACAACACTTTATTCTTGTTAACTTTCAACATTTATTAAAAGAGGTTTGTTCAAAATGGTGTGATGTTTTTCCTCTTCAATATATATACAAGATAAGATAATTTTACAAGATATTTTAATTTTTCATTCTGACATTGCTACTAACACTATTCTGAAAATGTTGCCAACATTTTAAGAATTATGCATTTTCCCGTTAAATGGCAATGCTAATCTGCTGTGCAAAGAAATACTAGGTTCTTGCTGACTCTTTTTGTAAATAAAGAAATTATTTTCAACATTTCTATAAACGCTTATTTTAATAGAAGAGTTTTATAACAAAAAAATGCCCATCATAATTATATTATTTTAATTATATCATTGTTGTGCTAAAAATGGTGGATGGTTCTAGAGTTTTGACAGAATAGTAAAAAAATATTTCGAAATTAAAGTCTAAGGTGTTTGTTAAGAAAATTTTAACTGAGACGTCAAAATTTCATTCTGTAAATAGTTTTAGTACCTATTTACCTCTCGATCTATCAAACATGTTTAAAAATATAAAGATTATTGTATGTAGCACAATATTATCACTACATAGCTTAAAACAAAGTCGCTTTCCGCTGTCTCTCAGTCCCTATGTATGCTTAGATCTTAAAAACTATTCAACGGATTTTGATGCGTTATTTTAATAGATAGAGTGATTCCAGAGGAAGGTTTATATTGTGTATAATACACAAGCATTGCACACGTGCGAAGCCGGGGCGAGTCGCATAAAAGTTAAAACAGACCGAAATATGAACGGACAACTGAAGCTGAGTAATACGACGGGATAACATGAGCAAAAAACATAAACATTTCAAACATAATTGGCGCAATGATTGTACGGGCCTAACCTAATTAGTAATTAGGTATATTTTTTCGTTTTGTAAAGCGTTTTAAATACAACAGGGGTTCGAATGCCAGCAAAATATTATTTTTCATTGATTTTAAAAATGTTTTCAGTGGTGCTTGTGTTTGTAAAGTCGCTACCAATACGTATGGTGTCATTATGGTATAAAGTTCATGTCATACATAAAAAAGTAGAATTACAAACTCATTAGGTTACCTACCTTTGCCATTGCCTACCTTTAAGCGTGCTTAAAGTTTCGTGTCAAGTGAGTAGCTCATTTAAAATGTCTATGATGTTAGTTACTGTGCTATATTATTTAGGGTGCTATCTATGCTATCAAACAACTGACTTATTCTGTATGAAATAATAGCCACTTATGAACTTTTCGGTTTTCAATACGATGATAGTTATATAAGCATTAGTAATATTGATATTCATCGTGAGTTTTTTGAAGTCATTTTCTCGTCGTAGAAACATTCACCTATAGCAATATTCTAAAAAAAAATAGCCATCATTATCATCAGCCCGTATAACGACCATTGCTGACCTAGGACCTTGTCCCGGGGCAGGATTTAGCCATAGTCACCACGCTAGCCAGGTGGGTTGGCGACCGCAGTATTATGTAATAAATAGGGAAACGCTGCTGCCCGTGTCCTGGTATACGATTAATTATTATTATAGATGATGTTATAAAAATCGGGACCAACAGTTTAACGCACGCTTCAAGGCACGGGGGGAAATCAACCTTAGAATATTCACTAAGATTTCTTGTCCGGCGTGGGGATCGATCCCTCCAAGATTTCAAAAATATCCTCTTATGAAATTATACGAAAAGTACATCCAGGGTCGATGTCTATTACTTATATTTTTGATAATGTGAACAAAACTAAATGTGAAACTGCTTCATAGTATTTTCACGGGTAAATTTCTTGATGAAAATGTATGAACAAGTAAATTAGCTAGTGTAAAATAACAATTCGTGAGTGTAAGGTTGATAATGTGCGTGACCCACTCTATTTGTGCCCAATATTTTATAGGGTCGTATACATAATTCCATTTAAAGCTAGCTGAACGTTGAACATTAGCCTACTTTGGTTCGATTCGGACACTTTGAAAAATTGTGGTTTCTGTCAGATTAGGTAAGGGCCTTTAAGTTGCTTTGTCATTGTATTCAGTTTTGTTTTCGTAATAATTCAATAGCATTTCAGGAAGGAAAATAACAAATTTTAATTAATGATATATAGTTTCGTTTGGAACATATTCTACCTAATTAATTTGGATCTTTATAAATTATACTATCGTTGTGACTATTGCTGATACTTATATATATTGGTAATTTAGTTGTTACTTTTACTGAGAATTAAGTATTTTTTTATTTGAACCGTAATTTAAATTATTATGTCCCATAAGTTGGTTGGTTGTTAAGTAAAAAAGTAATAGGTGTTACCTGAGCGAAATTTAATAAAACTTTATTATCATTCTACGATCCTTCGAGAATATATTTATACAACATTCTAATTTTGTATAAAGTAAAAAACTATGAAATGCTCCTAATTTTGTTATCGAACCTTACCTCATACCACCTTTAAATGGGAAGTCAAATAATAGCCCGAGGGCATTCCGAAAGTGCAATGTTCTTCACGCGTAACTAACTGGTCGAAATCCTGGCACGATATGAATATGAGTGGTCATAACGCGAGTCCATCGTTCTGTTTTCCAAAAACAAAATTTGCATTCGAAATTGGAACGCGAATGGCACGAGCGCCCCGGGCGGCAAGCTACCGGCCGCACAATGCACGCGCTCACGCTGATTTTTTGTAATTTTCATAATTCCACATTATCTTCATTTAGGTAGTTAATTTAGTTCTTTATGGTAAAAAAGTAACTAGAAGCGCGTGCAGCGCTACAATCAGAGGAAATGGGCATTTATTCGGAACTGTTATTGTTGGCTGTAACCGTTGTTTTCGTAGCGAGCGTAGACTTTAGGGAGAAAACATTTTAAAATTTTATTATCGAGTAGTATCGTTATCGTTACATTGATTTTTTTATGTTTTTTATACTTACTGGGAAATCGTTTTTCGAAAAAGAATCGATGTAGATTATGCTTTTATAGTTTGAAGACAAAGAGTCAGCCTGTTACATGTTAGTAGATAAATAGATATAGTAACACAAACTGAACTACTTCTGCAGATTGTCCAGACGAATTAATCAAGACAGTATTTTTCGTAATCAATGACAAATTCAAAGCACAAGTGCTATAAATGTTTGTTTTTTTTGCAATTTTGGTATTTTATATGAAAATTTAAAACAATCTATATTAAGACCACCCTTAAGTAAACTTTTTATGTTGTTAAAAGAAAGTCAACGATATCAATATTAGTTCAGGTGTTACTTGAGTACCGTTAACTGAATGGATTTTTAATCGAAACAACAAAAAACATGTGTTTGCTTTTTGATTTCAATTTTGAAATAATTAACTTAGCCGTTTTAAGTCTTTTTTGTAATAATGATAAAAGAAAATAACAGTAAAAGCAAAGGGCTTAAAGGAAAGTTGCATGATACAAACACATTACCTTAGTAAATTTATTCCAATTTCTTAAAAAAATTAAAATGTATCAGTTGGTAGTAAATTTCAAAGGACATTAACTTCGTATGGTATTTGTTATAAGTATTAAGGTTTGTTACTCATTTATATTAACGATTTAACTGCATAGACTACAAATTAAAAGTATTTCTTATGTCATTTGAAGGTATACGACAGTCCATACAATCATGACTTATTTTTCTCTCAAGTCGATACATTAAAACTCAAAGAAAGTTGTTAAAATTGAAATATTTTGAGAATTGTTTCAAATGTAAAATATAGCTTTTGTTTTTTTTTATTAAGTTTTAAGATTACTTGCAGATTTTTGCACCCTATTAATATTCTTGTTAACCCCTCGTGCTAAGTGTTACCAGTGGGTGGTACCAGCCCACTCGTATCTACTCGTACTTAATAAAACCGACCACATGATCACAAGTCCGCCGCCCTAGCCGCGTACTGTCGCTTGCTGACCTACGGCCTCTTAGTTAGTAGTTTGCAAGTTAACTATTGCAGCGTGGTACGGTAACGCTTTAAGAATTGACTCTATCTCGAACTGCAATTCTATCTATAAATAGGTATATTAATAAAATTACGGTAAAGTTACCTACTTCAAATTAGTTTCAGGACAGGCACTTAAGATATTTAGGACTTATATTCGGCATATTTTGTGCAACAATTAAAACGATATAGTCAGTGATATAAACGGTGTTCCAGATACAAAACGGGACATAATATAATGAGACAAAACAGCCGGGAATGTCTCTTAAATGTCCATCAAATTGGGATCTCAGCTTTAATCAAATAAATACGCCAAACATCAAAAGTAATATCAAAGTATCAAAAATAGTAAAATAGTGGCATTTTTTATTAAGAACATACATGGTAGAATAATCGTTGAATATTATATTTCCTCAAAAAAATTGCTAGAGGAAGCCCAAATAAACATACAATTTTCTATTTCTTTTTTTTTTTTTTTTTTTTTTTTTTTTTTTTTTATTTTTTAAAAGACAACTCCCGCACTAGGGACATAAATCCCTGTGTCGCGGGGGACTTTAAGAACACCCAGACTCAGAACAACTATTTATGGTTCACACAAATAATTGCCCCGGGTGGGAATCGAACCCAGAACACCAGGTCTCAGAAGCAACGTCCGTAACCACTGAGCCACCGGTGCAGTCATCATTTCTTTTATGTTTTCAGACCACTGGTCTGAAAACATAAAAGAAAAATAGCATATTTTTGCCTTGGTTTGAAAACTATTATGCATTGACCTGCTTTAAGAATGGCAATGATACATTTTAATCTACACATACTGAACGTGTAAAACTGTCCAATAGTTGATAAGACAGTATTATGTAATAAACAAGTGAATAAGTACATTTTTTACGCTTTCGAGTGGTGATAGTAGTAGCTAGCCATAACGAGGCAATTTGTATCAATGCGCTTACGCAGATCAACGGCCATCACAGATTTCAAAGCCACCGCCACACCTGCTTGTCTGCTCTGAAATATTTGTTACATTATTTCAAAATGTAAAACTAAAGAGTTAAGGTTTATTTTAGCTCGATGACGTTCTTGGTTTTCGGATGTTTTATTATAAAACCGATAATTTTCAGTGGCCAACCGCGGAATGCAAGGAGCGCCGCATTTAGGTGCCATAACCGTTTAAGGAGCCCTTCTTTTGTGGAAATTATGTGTTTTAGGTTTGATCATCTAAGGTTGGGATTAGCCGACTATAAAATGACACGAAACTGTGTAAATAGTGGACAATAGATGGAAAGATGTAGTGTGTTTGTTACAATGCTATATTAACATTAGGCTTACGGTAGTTTGTTAGTTAGCTTCGATCATTAATATATAATACTTCGTATATTTAATTTTAGTTCAAATACAAAGGTATAAAGTCTGCATATGTGTGTCAATTTGTAGCATCGTAAGCTAATGAAAATGGAAAACAAATCTAACTGAAAATATAAAACACGTTCTCTATTCTGATTGAAAAGAGACCAAGCATATACTTTGTACTCGTAGGTATTTATAATAAGTAAAGTATGAGTTAACTGTTATCCATTAAGAAAAGTATTCTCAAACAAAACATCTTGTAGAACAGATTGATCTAACTTTATGCGTTAAGTCAGCACCGGGGCATCCATAACATGGATTGTTAGAGTCACAATAGATGCGTTTACATTGCCCACTGACAACTCGATGATTGGATACTTTCAATAGACAATGACTTTATAATTATTCATAAACACGATTGTTACCACAAGTGTTTGAGATTCTTTATTTTTTATCTTTAAACGATTTCCAAGATATAAGTAATTAATTCATAATGTTTCATATGTGTTTTTAGATGGCTCCACACACTAGGATGTTTTTAAGCAGCCATACTAAACTTTGTTCAATTAAGCTCTCCATCATCATCTGATATTGATGCAAATTGTAAGGCAAACTGAGTATAGGTTGAAGAGATATAGGTTGAATCACACACTTCCTAGATTGAAGATGTCTCGTCAAAAATATGGTAGGACACATCCCAGCAAGATGACTTGAAAAGGGTAACCGTATTGGAGTGGATGCTTTAGGCAGAGGACCGATTTATTGGCCAAATTTAGGGCGGCCTATGTCAAGCACTGGACTGAAACAGACTGATGGATGGAGCGTCTACGCAGTTCGAACGGTAGTGCCTGGACGTCATAACTGCTAATTATATAACTGACGCTACAGAACTGTCTAACTTATGAAGTTACCGCTGTAACAGGACGTTGACAAGTTGTCAGCCATAAACTTACATCTGCAAAATAATTTGTTAGTTCTAAAAATATAAACATAATAATCTTAAAAAAAATGATGATTTAAGTCTAGGTTTATCTAATATTTCTAAATATAATAAGGTTTTTATGTTGATGACAATAGAATATTTAAAATGTGTGTAGGTGTTCAATATATTTTTTCATAATCCTTTTTACTTTCAGATTTGAGTCAAATGATATCGGAGGCACGTGTATCAAGAAAACATCCGTCTAAAATCAATTTGTATAAAAATTAAATGGAAAGTGATGTAACAAAGGAGCTTTTTATTGTGTCGGATATGCGTTAGATAATATCGCGTAGTGCCATGGTACGACGTACAACAAAAGGTCCTTTATCAACAATATTGTTTAAGAATGTGTCGTCAAATTGGAATAAGATGCAGTGCACAGTAGAAGAAATACAAAACAGCGATAAACTACAAAAATATAGCTATGAACTTCATTTTGGGTTTATTTATCGTGATGATGAATAAAAATATAAATTAAATCAGACTTTGTGAAATAAGAGAAGCCATGTGCGTGCATTGTGCATGTGCATGGCCTATGAATATAGTATTTTAAGTTTTTACATTCACCTGGAATAATTAAAACAAAACGAATAATTATGTTCATTAAAACGTACATAAATTGTCTATGACTTTAGACATTAATGTACATTCGATAGGGGTTAAAGTTAAATTTAATTAGTCAATCAACGTATGAACTTACTGTGTAAAATCGCGAATCCAATATGTGTTCAAAAACGGGGAATTCTTGGAAAAATGTAATAAAAGCACAATCATGGTACTTATTGGAACTAGAAGCGTCCAATTGATTTATTAATTTTATAATAGCGCCCTTCCTCGCGTCTCTACAAACCGCTAGTCATGACTACGCAGTCGCGGCTTTAAAAATTGGTTTCTATGCAAATGCATATCTCGTGTCCGCGACAGGTGACGCGCGGCACCCTTAATTGTTTTTTGTAATAATATTCAAATATCATGAAGTTTTTTATTATTAAGTTTTTGTGTTGCACTCTGGCGCGGGTGGCGTACCAGGTGGTCCAAAAAAAATATTTTCTTTAGTCACAACAGCCGTTGCTGAGCTTAGTCAGATACAGTTATCGTTGTATGTTAATTTAATATCACAACATTATTTTAATAACATACATTATTTTGGTTCGATTTTTGAATTATGGAGTTCATACTAAATTCTCGGTGACTACCTAATAGGCTACGATTGGAGAATTTAATAAATACATGATACAATGATTAGTTTACTATTACTATTATTTCACAAACTAAGTAGGTATTTTTTTTTCATTTTCTTTCCTGTATTTACATTATAGTGTAATTTCAAACAATTTAATCTATATTAAATAATATTAATATTATAAAGAGGAAAGATTTGTATTTTTGTGTATGCGTATGTTTGTAATGAATAAACTCAAACACGACTGTGCTGATTACAAAAATTCTTTAATCATTGGAAAGCTAAATTCACCCTGAGTGACAAAGGCTATATTTAGTTATAAACTTCCCACGGGAACGGGAGTTACGCGTGTAAAACCGCGCGCTTGGGGGGGTTTCCGTAAAAAATGATCGTTCGTTAGCTTAATCGGATCAGTAAGAGTAACATTAACCGACCGTAACATATAAGCAGACAAAAAACAAAAAGTGATCCTCTATATGTTACTTACGTTTTTTTTCATTGAGTGGTGCGGAACCTTAAAAACGTTGACAGCTTTTTGTGACCCCAGCTGTTCTTAAAACTCAAATAGTGATACTACTTATATTGACATGTCGACGTAGTTAAAATCTTACAAGTGCATGTGTACTTACTTAATGCTGAAATCTGATACTACTGATTAAAGTTTAACATGTTAGGTTTATACTGTATTGCGTGCTTCTTTATTAATTTTAGTTTTACTTTCAATATTAGTGTTCATACGCAAAATGCTGTTTTACCTTATGTAAAAGATTATTATTTAGACATTGCTGTTATTTTTGTCTGGTTGCATATTAGATGTAGTAGCTTAATGGGTTTATACTTATTTAATTATTTATACAAAAAATATGAATAACTTAAAGTTCTTCCTAATACAAATAACATGACACCCAAGACGGAAGCGAAACATTAATTTGTTGAAATCGTTTTATTACACTCCACGTTTTGGATAAAAGATCTACAGCTCTTCTAAACTGGCAATTAAATAATTTAATATATATGAGAACAAACAGGATAGTAAGTGAAGAATTAAAAATACGTTTTTACATGATTTCGATTTCTCCATCCAAACTTTGTCACCCCTTTCATCCTCTTAGAGATGGATTGTTTAAAAATCTTTGCTTATCCCTACGTCATTATAGAAAATACACCCTCCAGTTTCAGGCGTCAATGATCAGCGGTTTAGGCTGTGTGTTGATGAATTAGTTAGACAGTTCTAAGTAATTTATCAAAGCCCAGCCTTGACCACATTCGCAATTCGCAAAGCGTTTTTATTAATGTAGATATGTAACACAAAAATCAATTAAAGATATCTACATTATAATTGATTTTAGTATATATATTTGTTACTTTCTTTGATTCATTAACTGTTTGATATTGAATTACTCTACTCAATGATAAACTGCAAATTTAAGTTCAACGTATTAGGAAAGAGTTTCTTTGTACTACAGCGAGGGTCCGGAATTCCTCGGGGTCGGGGTAAGGCTTCTCCGCCAGTTGGCGCCTGGCGTGTGCGCTTAGCGTGTTCGACTCGGCGCCCGCGCACCTGCTGTAAAATTATCCGGTCATTAATCGCAACAACCTGCGGAACCTTAAATTATGGAGTGCAACTCTAAAAACTTTACATGTGAATGCATATTTGGGGAGTAACAGTATTTTTTTGTAACTAGCTTTATTTGATTAAATACATGTCTATATATATTTATACTTTGAGTTTTCATATTTTGTACGTACAGAAGAAGTTACTTTAGTGTCATCTCGGGAAACTGCGGCTTTATAACTATAATAGTGAACCGGTGAACGAGATATCTGTCTTTTTCACTTCTAAATCACCATTTAAATAAAATTTGGCATATAGATAGTCTAGAATTGGGGAAAGGGCAAGGCAATAAAAGTAGGAGTACGATGGTATAGCTAATCCATGCGGACAAAGTCGCGAGCGTAAGCTAGTTACCAAATATATCGTCATGTGAGTGACGGATGTCCGAATAACTTTTTAACCTTTATAACTTTAACTACTGATTAATAAATTTAGACCACCAACAGGATGTTTAATTAATATTGCGCTAAACTTTGCCGTAAAGTGTTAAAAAAACTTTTTAACTTTCTTGCGGCCATTAGCACTTTCCTCCGAGATATCTAATGTCGTTGCTGTCCGTAGTTCATCAGAGAGCCAAGAAATACTGTTTCTGGGGTGGTAATAGGCGATACTAATTGTCATCTATACGCCTAGGGTAGCCATGATGATTGGTAATATATATATAGTCAATGTGGTTTCCATAGGGAAATTTAAAATTCGCTGGAAATGATGTCATTTTAATGGTCTTTGTCCTGACCACATATACGTTTTTATCAGGTAATTACATATCTGGTGTTGAATCCTTCATTAGGGACGTTGGTGGTGGCGAGGTTACGAGTGTGGGGACACAATGGAGCCCCCCGCGGTATTGTGCGTTAATGTATGCGCGTGCGACGCCGACAGCCACACAGCCACAACACAAACATTTCAACGCATCTAATTTATTGTCATGTCGCACTGAGCGGCACGCAAAAAATATATCTTAAGGCGCAGTGTTGTTGGTGCTGTGAAGTCAAACTTTATAGTTCGATATCGTTTTCTATAGTTACCTATAAAGGGTTAAATCTGATACTCGTTTTAGTAATAAAAAGTAATAAAAATAATTGTAGGTACTAGCCTCTCTATTACAATTGTTTTTATAGAGAATGTATTTTTGTGACGACGAATTCAATAAATTTCAATTTTCAATATCAATTATTTATTCAAGAACAAAATAATTATACAATTGTATATGAATGTAGGGCATTTACGAAATTCATAACTTTTAAAGACAGGAGTGGCAGTAAAAAGTGGCTGAATTTTTATTTTAAATAAATAACCTTTTTTACTCCTAATAATACAAAATAAGGTGTCGTTAAATCTGTGTGAGACGTCACCATACCATACCAAAAATATTTGAAAGTTTTTCAATGAAAATGGAAAATAGAGGAAATTTTGTTTTTTTTCGAACGGAAATTAAGCCAGGAGGCTTTTGATACTTTACCGGGCATAAAGGCGAGCAGTGCTCCAGTCTTAATAATATAGCACATATTATTATAATTATGCAGGCAGGTAATTCTTTTCAAACAACGTTTTCTTCTCACTAAAATTTACAACACTTTTCTCATGTCATCATTTTTAGTTTCTCTCTTTTTCTGTATGAACAAAATAAATGTTTTATTAACAACAGAACCAGATCTTAAATCAAATTGAATATAAAATACCGTCTGAGGATGACTCAGTTGTCGAGAGCAATTTTAAATATTATAATATGTAAACTAGTCCTTGTTTGGTGGAGTTGTCTGCTTTGCTTTATACAATTAGTGACATTTATTAGTATAACTAACGTGTATGGAGGGGGCGTAAACATGTTTGATGTTAATAATTTTAATGTTATGTAGTAGGTAGAAACTCATTTGGTAATATAACAAAATTAACATGTTATATTTGATTGCGGGATTGAAATGCTTTAACAAGTTATATATATTTATTGTTTTTAGATAAGTGAACTTAAAAAGAGAATCGTTTAGCTTGGTATGATCATGTGAAGAGGAGGGATGAAACGCATGTTACTAAAACTATTTTAAGTATACATGTAGATGGATGGAGAGGGAGAAGAAGGCCAAAGAAAAGATAGATGGATTGTGTGAAGAGTGTTATGAAAGAAAAAGGAGTAAGTGATATTTATTTAAACTTTAGCACACAATATAACATGCCAAGGTGGACTTAATGCCATAGGCATTATCTGCCCGTCGACCTTAGGGTAGTGCAGAGACGATGTGGTAGGTGCTTTGCAATATTGAGTAGCCAGAGACATAAGTTTAATACATACCTAATATATATAAATGTACAGTCAGCATCAAAAGTTGATGACCACATTTAGATTTCCAAAACCGCTGAACACTTTACACCCATAAATCGCTGACCGAAATAGGCGCCAGTATAGAATGAACATCATTAAAGTTCAAAATTAACTAAACACTACTCGTCAAAGGTCACTGAACACCATTTTGTCAAAAATCGCTGATCGTTATAATACTCGAAAATATCATAACATTCAGTTTTACAAAAGTCACTGAACAATATAAAATGCTTGTTTTAGTTATCTAGTATAATCACGGCAATGTCCAAAAATAACTTAACATAATAAAATAACAAAAGTTACTGAACTTTTTTATTTAACTTGCTTTGTATGTAATTTGTTCGGGTGGAATCTTGCAACTAAATTTTGAAGCACATACCCTCAACCGATTGAGCTGAAATTTTGCAAGCATATGTATATCGCGTGACAATGCAATAGTACCATGGAGCTGATTTGATGATGGAGTCGGAAGGTGGCCATAGGAACTCCTGTACCTACTGAATAAGATAGTCGAGTTTGGGCTCGTTTGTTTTGGGTTTATGAGCACTTTCCATTGCACATGATGACCAGGGTCTGATGAGGAGCAGGAACATTACCACTGGTACGCCCTTAATGCAAGCGCTAAGATGTTCGAGTTTGGGCTCGTTTGTTTTGAGTTAGTGAGTATTTTCCATTGCACATGATGACGGGGGTTTGATGAGGAGCAGGAACATCACCATTGGTACGCCCTTTTTTGATCTTCGATTTTTATAAGTCAACAGGAAATGCCCATCAGACCGAAAAACTTTTGATAAGACGTCATTCCTATATGTTTTATAGTGTATGTGTATGTATATGCGTAAATACACTTCCAACGGATAACAAAAAAAAAAAGCTGAACAACTTGCTAAGACGTCATTCCTATATATGTTATAGTGTAGCTGGGCTCTTGGAGTTCCAAAGCAAGTGTTCCAGATCTTCAATTTTAATACGTCAACAGAGAGTGCTCATCAGTCTGAACAACTCTTGCAAAGACGTCATTCCTATATATGTTATAGTGTAGCTGGACTCTTGGAGTTCCACATCAGGTGTTCCAGATCTATCTTAAAATTTATTGTCTCAGCAGAAAATGCTCATCACGTGGAACAATTTTTGCTATGTACCATTTTTGTATCTCTTATAGTTTGGCTGGTCAGTTGCGGTTCTGCATCAGGTGTTCAAGTTTCCAAGATAAATTATAGCCTATATGTTACCCAGAATTAATACCTATACAACAAAAAAATCATTCAAATCCGTCGAGTAGTTTCGAAGATTAGCGTGTACAAACAAACAGACAAACAGACAGTTTTTTTTTTTTGGATTCGTGCTCAATTACTTTTTCTAAACCCCCCTCAATTTTTTTTTTTAAATATATTCAATGTATAGACACAGTTTTTTACTGTTTTATTATATGTATAGATATACAGGGTGTCCCAAAAGATTACGTAGCTGGGAAGGGGGATGATAGGGATGGTCACCAGAAAAATATAAAAAATTCCCTCTGGGTGTTTAAAAAAATAAATGGCATTTTTTAAAAGACTAAAAATTTTACACCTTGTGCTAACTGTACCTACAAAATTTAAAAAATTTAAAAAAAATGCTGTTATGTAATCTTCAATAACAACAAGGTCATCAACATTAACATCAAAAATAACAATTTTAAGTTTTTAAAAAAAATGCAATTTTTTTTTTAAATACCCTGAGCGGATTTTTATTTCATTTTTCTAATGACCATTGTGTCCACCCCTGTCACCCCCTTTCCCAGCTACTTAACCTTTTGGGACACCCTGTATATAAATTATAAAAGCTTGAGGCGTTCATTACTATATTTCAGTGCCTCAAGCTATTACAATTTATATATTTTGATATTTGAAATTGTACTATGAGTACAATTTTTTTTTAATAAAAGCCAGTTTAAAAAATTTTTTTTTTAAATTTTTATTTAATTTTTGACTTTTAAGACTTAAGCTTGTAACCCTATTTACAGCGGGTCACGCACGGTCGATGCCATCCGGTCATCATATGCAATGGAAAGTAGGTACTCATAAACACAAAACAAACGAGCCCAAACTGGACTATTTTATTCAGTACAGAAGTGAGTTCCTATGACCACCTTCCGACTCCATCATCAGATAAGCTCAAGGTACCATATTATTGCATTGTCACGCAATATACATATGCTTGCAAGATTCCACCCGAACAAATTACATACATACATTGCAAGTTAAATAAAAGCTTGTAAAATACACACAAAAAAATATTTTTTTTTTCAGTTTGTTCAGGGACTTATGAGATAAACGATGGTATGCTATTTTTGTCAAAAAGTTGTTCAGAGACATTAGAGACGAAGAATGTTATGCTATTTTTACTATAATTTTGTTTAGCGACTTTTGAAAAGTGATGGTCACCTACTTATGGCCTTTTATGATAATCATTCATTTCTGGCGATTGTCATGTTGAGCGATTTAGGTATAGTACGGTGTTCAGCGGTTTTGGAAATCTAAATGTGGTCATCAACTTTTGATGCTGACTGTACATACATATGAATAAATACTTTATATATATACATAATCTATATACACAAATACGAACATTACCAATGAGATGTATCAGATAGCATTATTAAGCATGCGAGCTTTGATTTTTCTTTTGAAAGAAAAGCGACTCTTTGCCTTCCTAATTTCGGGGGGCAAAGCATTCCATAAAAGAATAGCCTGAACGAAGAATGAAGAATTAAGAAAGTTAGGGCGATGAGAAGGACACTGAAGGAGACGGTTATGAGATGAGCTGATGATGAAGATTTTTGTACACAATGCATGGTTTGTACACACAAACTGAAAGTGAGATATAAGATAGGAAGGAGGAGAAAAAGAATCAAGTAGCGAGAAAAAAGTGGTCAGGGCCCTTAAAGACCGTCTTTGCCGTATAGGCAACCAGTTGAGTTCTGCCCGATAGGCGGACACATGGTCATATTTACGCAGATTGAATACGAAGCGAATGCAGTTGTTTAGAAGTCGGTGAAATTTGTTGAGTAGATCTGCATTCAGGTCGAAATAGCACACATCACCATAGTCGATAATGGGAAGGATTAAGGCCTGTACTAGCATTAGTTTTGTTTTGGATGGGAGGAAGTTCTTAAGCCGGTATAGTGAACGTAAGGTACCTATTACCTTTTGGCTAACACTAGCGACTTGGTTTTGCCAACAGAGCGTTGAGTCCAGCAAAAGGCCTAGATTTTAACACATTGGCTAAAAGGAATAGTCAAATCGTTGAAAATGGTAGAGGGTATACTGCTCAAGTCAACTCTATTTATCATTCGTGAACTACCTATTATGATGGCTTGACATTTTAATGGGTTGACAGATAAACCAAACCTGGTAGACCAATTCTGTATCATGTCTAAAACCTGGTTCAGCTAGTGATAGTGTGACGGGTTACAGGACAGAATGGAAGAAACAAACGTGTTGCGGCGATCCCAAGTAATATGGGATAAGAGCAGGAAGAAGAAGAAGATAGGTGAACTTTGCACTACCTTAAATTTTAAGTTTTAAACTTTTTTCTTAACCACCACAATATAGAGCCATCGTTGAGTTTTATGTTTCAAGATGACAATGTCCAGCTTAGTTAAAATTTTGTATCAGTTTTCGATCTCTCAATTCGAAGGTTTCTTAAATTTAGCTGTACAATTGGGTATATTTTATAAACACATGAAGGCAAACTCAAGAAAAGAAATTAAAATCATCATCATCAGCCCGTATAATGTCCACTGCTGAACATAGGCCTTCTCCCGAGGGAGGGCATTGCCATAGTCACCACGCTTGGCAGGCGGGTTGGTGACCGCAGTATTATGTTGTAGCACACAAGGTAACGCTGCTGCCCGTTCCTTGATATACGATTATTATAGATGTTGTTATAACAATCGGGACCAACGGCTTAACGTGATTTCCGAGGCACGGAGGGTAGTCCCTCAACCAACCAGACCCGGAAAGAAATCTAAGAATTTACACAAAGATTTCTTGTCCGGTGTGGTAATCGAACCCACGACCTCTGAGATTTAAAGCGAGCCAATTACCGCTACGCTACGGAGGTTGTCAAGAAACTTGTAAGAAAAGGTTGTAAGAAATTAAAATAATTCACTAAGATTTAGTCCGACTTTTTTGGTAGGTACTGTAACGCTTGAACTCCTGCGACTGGGGTGCGTAACTCAGCAGGGCTTACTGCTTGTTCTCCAAGAGGGTGTGTGAGGGATACGATCACTATCACTAAACACTCTTTTAAATGAAAGATGGCACACTTTATAATTGCATATTATAGAACACACACGCATTAACATTTGAAAGTTGTAAGTTCAAATTTAATTTTGGATTTCATTATAAATCGAATGATTAATATTTTAGTTGCCAGAACCTCTCACCGGTCAATAAATGTAGTGAGGTATAAAACCTTAACCTCACAACAATATCTATAGACCAGGAAATTTCTATTTTATTTCATCATCTAATAGAATTTAGCTATCCATGAAAGAAGTGACGGACGACTTATATATTTTTTTATATTTTCATCATCAGTCTGTATAACGTTGATTAATTAACATGGGTCTCCTTCAAAAGGAGGGTTTTGCCATAGCCACCACGCTTGGCGAGCGAATTGGTGACCACTCACACACGCTGCTGATAGTTTTCTAATATACGCTTGTTATAGATGATGTTATAACAAACAAGACATACGGTTTAACGTGCTTTCCGACGCACGGAGGGTAATTCGTCAACCAAATAGACCCGGAAATAAATATAACATTTCGAACTCAAGATTTCCGAGCCTTAAAGTAGGATTCATACCGCTACACCACTGAGGTTGCCTTAGAAAAGTTCCATATGATATTCCCTTCTACTTGCGAAGCCACTGCAAAACTTCAGTATTCCCATCTCCAGTTTCTATTTGTAATAACAATAAAACGTAGTTATATAAACAGATGGTTGGCAATCGTTTTATTCCGTTCAATTCGTGTAGTACGTGAGTGAGTGTGTATTTGGCCACCCAGTGCTGGGATGTGCACCTTCGGCTTTGCTTCAATTGGTAGTTGGCAAAAACTGCATTTGCATAGAGCCTGATGCTTGCCGCGATAGTGGCCACCGAGGCTTCTGCCTTATTACATTAATCTATTAAATAATGGATGTGTACCACTTATGCCTGGTTTCCTTTGTATTAAATATAACTTTTTATTTCAATCGTTTTTGTTGTTGTTCCGCACGAATGGTTAGGTTAGAATATAATTTAATGTATGAGTAAGCAAGCTTAGTGCTATCTTCTATATGTGTAGAGCTACAATTCGAAGATAGGAGGTTACTTTCTTAAAATTTATAGTCTATTTTTATTTTTTTATTCTTGCATTTCTGACAAGAAGGTACGAAAATAAAAATGAATTGCCATAACTTATATATGCTGGTAACTGAGAACAAATTGACCAATTGAGCTTATACCTTTATATTGTATGCGTAATTATGAGGAACGTAAAAGTTTTGAAAAACTCCCGAGAAATATCAGATTTTTTGATGGCCAATAACCAACATCTAGTTTCATTCGCGATTTAACAACTTACTCCTGTTAGTTCTCATTCGCGGAGACGCGGCGCGTCTCCCGTGGTGTTGGGCAGTCTGCACTAAATTCAAAAACATGATGTTGGATGAGTGCGTATACGGAGAATTGATTAATTTTCATAGAAAATGCAGATGAGATAGGGATCTGAGAGCTGGACGCTCAAAGTCGTTTAGCAAGCTATGGAAAGGGCTATGCTCAGCATTTCCCTGCGTGATCGATTCAGAAATGAAGAAATCCCTAGGAGAACGAACATCACTGAAATAGCCCAACTAATCAACAAGCTGAAATGGCAATGGGTAGGACACATATCTCGATGAATTGACGGCCTATGGAGCTAAAAGGTTCTCGAGTGGACACCACGCACTGGCAAGCGCAGCGTGGGACGACCGCTACCGATAGAGATAGACGATAGACCGACAACCTCATAAAGGTTGCAGGATATCAGTGGATACAGGCCGCTAGCCAGCGTTCCCGCTGGAAATCAATGGGGGATCCTCTATGTTCAGCAGCGGACGACAACAGTGTGATATGATGATGATGATGAAAATGCAGAAGCGGGCCGCGCGGTTTAATACGACGCCCCGTATGAGGCCTTAGTCCGCATGTACAAATTATAACACTTACAGTAGGTGTGCTCAAGTAAAGTCTATGTACGCACTAGTGAATAGTAAGTAGCGGTGGCCGGTGACAAATGTCGATGCCACCCACCGCACGCACGACCCCGGCTGTACCGAGACGAGCCAATAAATACAACACATACCGAACAACAACCACATCTCATTGCTTTTTTTTCAACTCAGATAAAAAACGTATTCTGCACGTAAAATAATGGCATATCTTATTTTACGAGCATTGAAACGATTCTTTCAGTGTTTAATAGAGCCATAAGTCTGATGTGTAAATCAGTTAAACTCGTACACAGAGTTACCAATTTATTCGGTAAAAAGCGTTATTACAAAACGTTGTTTAGATTAGATTATTAGTGATAAAGTTTTAAGTAAATTATTGTTTAATAAATATTATAAACATTGGTTTGGTTGAGCATTGTTCTACTACATTTTTTGGCTTATTAAGAGCGAGGTACTTAAAAGAAGAGCTCTTAAAGAAGATGTTAAGAGGCTTTACATGTTTTTTAGATTTATTTTGATGCATCAACAAATACTTCATAATATCCGATTCCATATCGGATATTATGAAGACATGTATTTGTTAAGTGCTGTATTGAGATCAAGCCTTGAAGAGTTTCTACAATACCACAGAATCCCGTGAATAGTTACTTTCTGATGTGTCGGACTCTCGGTCTCGGTTATGTCCATCATGTTCCGACATATGAAGAACAACCAACAACCGAAGATATGTAACTACATGAACCGAATATATGTCTACAGACGGAACTGAACTTAATCTTTAGACAAAACTACTATTACTGTTGTTTTGAGAAAAAGAAATATTATTTTTATGTATTTAACCAATAACCAACCTGAAGAATCTGCAGTTCCTTCCTAAATATTGATTATTATTTTTTGTAATGACTCAAAAATAAATATTGTTTTGCCATTTATAGGCTGAGTATTACTCAACAAACAAAGCATGACTCTTATAATCATTTTAATGGGTTCTACTTGCTATAAAGGCAAGTAGCCCGGTGAAGTAAGGGTTTTGCACCCTTATGGCTAACTAAATAAAAGTCCGTCCAAAAAAATAGGTGGATTTTTTTAGCCAATCATATTGCATTATAATAAAAGATAATGTTTGAAAGTATTTCTTAAAAAATAGAAGATAATAATAATGAGCTTAAATATATTCAAATTTCATTCAAAATTTGAATATATTTAAGCTACGATCTATTGAAAAAGCGCTGTAAGTAGTATTCAACTAATCATTTGCCTTTTAAAATGCTTAGTAAAAGTGATCAGATTAAGTCAAGCTTTACTACCTATTTGATATTTAAAGCCCACTTAACATTCTCGTTATAAATGTTAAGCCAAATCCAACCTAATACGTTTTATTGCGATACTTAATTGGCCGGCAAGTGTAAATTAGAGGATGATAAAAGATGTTCTGAGGTTCAGAGGACGTTCGACAATCTTCAATTTAATCTCCCTAAGGATGTAAAGGTCAAGTCTGCAAAAACTTAGGATAATAGAGGTGACTTACATTTTGCTTATGTTAATATCAGCTGTGGCCACACATGCATCATATGCGTAAAAAATTGTTTTGTCTCTTCATATTTTAAGTTGTCCTTCGTTATATAGATAGGTAGGTAAATATTTTTGACACCCTAGAAAAGTAAGTAAAATAAAATTCTGAGACGTGTTTAAAATATACCTTTCTGTTATCATTTTTTTCTACTTTTTGATACATTTTCCGGCGGAAATGTTTACTTAGCCAAGAGACATTTGAAAGTAGTAAAAAGCCTTTTACAACTTTTAAATGTCCTTTGCTCGAAAAAAATGTTGCCTTTTTTATTGCATTTTTAATGACACGCCGAGCATAAACACTAGCACGTCTCCAATCTAATTAAATGGTTTAAAAAAATACAAACTGCAAGGCAACTACTTACTAACTGACTTTTTGATATTAAATACATTAAGTTTAATTTTGTTATTGGTTTATATAGTTAATTATATAGAAATATGTTTCGAAACCGTTTAAAATTACATTAGCATCTTGTTTAATTGACTGTTGTATATTAAACATATATTATATGATTTAGTTATGTACTAGTTGCAAATATATTATATTGATAGTTTGTAAATATATATTTTGCTCATTTTGTTATGACTATTAGTAGACTCCTTACATAGGTATTATGACGTTATTTAGTCCGGAATCTATGACCACTGAAACATCGACACTTCTAATCTAGCCTCAACCTACTATACGTAGGTACTTATTAGGCATCTCACACGTTGTAAAATCAAACATATGAACGGAGGTCCGAGCTCCATTATCTGACCACATTCCTCGAGTCAAATTATTTATTTTTGTGGGGCGTGAGTTACCGACAGGCCCGCCCCTTCGTTACCATGTTAATACCAGCTACCTACCTCATTCTAATATTATATCAACAATTTTTGGAATGCAATTTAGGATGCCAGGCTTTTTGTTGTAATTAGGTTCGTACGATTTATATTACTTAATATCTGGTATAAGATTCTTTAGTGTTTATTTGTTTGATGGGCTCTGATTTCTGAGGTTATAAACTTTCAGTCAAATATCAAATTGAAGAAAGTAATATTATTTTTATTTGGTAGTATATTTTTTAGAAAGGACAACAGTAGGTACAATTTTATCATCACTTTTTTTTCTTATGGTAGTTGTACTATAGTTAGTGGCCGCAGCATGTAGGTACCAGGTTAAGTATGCTGTCCCTGATATATGACTGTCGTAGTTCGCTAGACAACAGATATTTACACAGCTTTTACAGATACAGAGTAAAGTCTTAAAACCAGCTAAACCCAGACATATAAACCTACTTTATTTTTTTATATGAAGCTAGAATTGAACCCGCTTTTTAGAGACTATACTATACTTGTACAGTCTAAATACTAAAGTAGATAAGATACGTTCAACACCAAGAAATACAATAGAATCACTTCGTCCAAATAAAAAGGTCTAGTGGACAATGTAATTGGTTATTAAAAAGCGCATATATCACAGGAGACGCGTGGGAGACCGTGATTTGTGTGGAACCTTTGACCACGCCCCTTCATTAACATGTTAATGCCGATTCTGGGGCAGGACCAGCGGACTCGAGTTAGGAATTAACTCTTCAAAGCCTTCATGCAAATGAAATTAAAAGAATATCAAAAGGCTTTGGTATGGAAAAGCAATTTGAGGACACAGAAGGCTTTGAAAATTGCAACGCATGACGTATTTCTATGACTAAATTATCGCTACAAAAAAGGAAGAAACTTAGAGCGCACGAGCGGTGGTCTGATAGGGGCAGGCGGTGTAAGGATTTCTGTCTCGCAGTTTTTAATGATATCGATATGCAAAAACAAAATAAGGAAATGTAAAGATTTTGAAGTAAGAGTGCAGGTGAATATCGAATGAATGGTGCAGCGTCGTGCGTGTGGCCGACGCGGGGCGGCGCTTCGACGACAATGCGTGGTGTGGTAATGTATGCGCGCCGGGGAGGTCCCAGCCTTGTCGTGGGAAGATGTTATCGTCGCGATCTCCTACATATACTTTTAAACCCTTATAAGTACGAAATGCGAGTACGTACACCATGCCGTTTACATTCTGCGTACATTTGTTAGTTTTCGAAACATTCCGATACAATACAGTATTAAAACAAATTAAAGTACACTTGTTTTGGTATGTTACTAAAAATACATTTCTATGAACGTTGAGGCATATTCGACATAACATCTTATACCATGTCTTCCACCGTCTACGCGCTACGAACGTAGCAGAACCGCTCGTAGCGCTCACTTGCGTGGCGCCGTCGATCGCACACAAGAATTTGCATAAGCTTTTTGTATTCCGTAATAACGTGGTGCGTATTTTAATTGGGCGCGATTAAATCTTAATAAATCGGTCGGTGTTCCCACATGCGTCCATCGGGCTCTCGCAATTACGCTGGCGGCGAGTGTTGTAATTTGGCGATGGCCGCAGGCGAAACTCAGAAATTACACTGTGTTTCAGCAGTGCATCTTTGCAGAGTAAAACACTAGGGCATCGCGTGCGGCTCGTCAGTGGAACGCCGCGCCGACCGCAAGCCGCGACCACTTGAAATGCACTCCCCAATTACCAATCGTAAACGCGACTAAATGAATGATACCCGAATGCGGCTCTTACTGGCTCGTTTTTGCTCGCTACTTGCAAAGACCTACATTATTTTTCTTTATATTATTCAAGAATGCGATCTCATTTTAAAGTGTATAAAAGACGTAATTACGATGCAAGAAAGTTGATATTTTCATTGGAGGCAATGTTTTGGTTTCGTTAAATAAGTAAGATTTTCTTTCCATCACAAAATCATGGTGAATCTTTGATACAACACAATTTGTGTGTGAAGTTATTACATACTATTCAGATTTTACAATAATGTTTGAATGAATAGAATGTAACCGAGACGTCTAATGTTTGGTCTTCTGAACCTCGCATCGTAGGCGCCATGTTCTAGTAACATAGCCCACTCAATATGTAACAATAGAACATGAAAACTGAAATCCGTATTTTGAGATTCCACGTAATATAGTATATAAACTATATTGGAATAATAATAGCTGTTTGCGACTAAATACTATAAATCAAATCTTTTTCAATATGCCGCAAAATAAATAATATTCTCGCCACGCATGAAAGCAAAAATGTTTTTAAAGGTACAAAAAATCGTTATGTATCTGTCTCGATAGCTAATGTTCTAAGTTTAATCGGCTTCACAATATATACATATACATATCGCACCTTAATGAAATAATGAAATTTATTCAGCACTTAGGTATTTACATACACTTGTACTTGTCAAAATTACACTGTATAAGACTATATCAAACAAAAGTATCACTTAAGTAGCTAAAAACATTGTTAAAATTATTTGATATTACAGAATTTTTTATCAGTCTGTCCGTCTGTCGTACGATAACAACAAATGTACATATTATAGTAAGATACCTTAGAGGTAACAGGTCTAAAAAATTCCAAGAATCCGGCCCAAATCTAAGCGACATCCACCCTTAAGGGGTTAGGACCATCGCTCGGGGTGCCACTGGAGTAAAGAGTAGATTTACGAACAGTGGTGGTGATCGCTGGCACGAGATCACAGTTCGGGGAATAAGCAACAACGCGGTCCTCGGTCATGCCGTCGAGGATCCTACACTAGCTAACCTGCAACCTTTCACTAGCTACCTAAGTGGACGACCCGGAGAAGAAAGGAAGAAAGAAACTCCGAGATTTTTTTTTTAGTCTCTTTTGCTGTTTCTTTTTTTTATGTCAAGTCTTTTCACAATCATGTAATATTTTACAATGTATATATGATGTGAGCGAATGCAAGCACAATACCATTTATTACCTGGTCAATTAATACCGACCAGGTGTTCAATAAGACAAGAAAAATTATAATAATGTAAATACTATAATGTAGATATTATAGTTTACTCAGGCACAGACAATCTCCTACAAAGAAATCTAATGGCGGATGCATTCACACACATTTACAATATGACAATTTACACAAGTTCAACCAAAGGATATACCTATAATAATAAACAATAACAAGAATGAATAAACAAAATATAAACTAAAAGTTAACATAACATATCCCCGACAACAGCCGACCAGTCACCACAAGCAGCACCCGTTCACGAGTATGACGTGTGACGCAGCCATCGCCTCCCTCGCCATATTAGAGGGAAGGTGGCGACCCGACCCACACCGCCACCGCAAGCAATGACAGACAACGGGAGCATGACGAACTAAAGTGGGGATATCTACAAGTCTATTAATATTAAACCTTTAGCTGAACAATGTTTAAACTGTTTCAAAAACTAAGATTACTATGTTGTCTGTGTTTCACTGATCAACCAAGCGTTATTGTCGTTTAAATAATCATTTACTGAATAATAAGCCCTTTTTATTAGAATCCTCTTAACAGTGGACTTGAATCTATCATAAGGTAACTCTTGTAGGTGTACGGGTATTCTGTCATACATACGGACGCCTAATCCTACAAAAGATGAATGCACTTTTTGTAGACGATGGTATTCGGCGCACAGTTTATGCTTATTTCTAGTATTTATTGTGTGTATGTCACTTCTCTTTTTAAAAAGATTAATATTTTGCCGGACATAGATTATATTGGCATAAATGTATTGCGAAGCGACTGGACTATGTCAATAATATGTTTTCTACTTACAGATAAACTATCACCATAAAGCAAAATAAATTTTTTGTATGTACTTTGTTGACTAATACCTACCATTTTGTCAATTAATTGGTTATAACTGGCCCCGGGTAAACATTCATTTCGAAACCGTACCGTCTCGCATGTTATGATATCGATCCCCACGCCGGACCAGAAATCTTTGTGTAAATCTAAGACTTCTTTCCGTGTCTGGTCCGGAAAGCACGGTAAGCCGTTGGTTCCTATTGTTATCACATCATCTATAACAATCTTCTGGGATGGGCAGCATTTCCTCGTGGGTAACTTTCAACTGCGGTCACCAATCCAACTGCCAAGCGTGGTGACTATGGCAAAACTCTCTTACGAGAGGAGGCCCACGTTCAGCAATGGACGTTTTACGGGCTGATGATGTTGATAATGGTCTTGAATCTTTGAAGTACCACCTATACAGACGGTGCTTTAAAAATAAAAAGGAGACATACCTATTACATATTTGTATATGACAAATATTACATTAGTAGGTGATCGTACCCAAAATTATTGTGTTATTCTGAGTCATCTCTCAGCAAGTGATCGATCATACAAACAAACCTATTTCTGAGAATAACTATAGAATAAAAAGCAAGCATTCTTCTACAATATATTTTTCATTTAATTATCGACATATTGCATAATTAGTCAGCCAATATATACGAACCCACACATAAAAATCGTCCAATAATTTCATAACTGGATCAATTGCATCACCTATCTCTATTAATTTATTGATATTTCCATGTCGAAAGCTGTTACGTTAAGCACCGGCTAATTATCTGGGTTACCCGGAGAGCTTATTTCGGCACATAAACAAGCGTCCGTCCAAAACTAATTTATATTGGAATGTGATATATGTGCGGGCAGCGTGCGGCCCGAGGGCACGCGCGCGCTCGGGCGGTTTTAATCATCTTAACCCTAAGTTAACTGCTGTTAAAACACTACCGGAGCAAAGCTAAAATGCCGCGCCGCCGACTCAGGCGCCATCTCTCCCTAAAACATCCGAGCCCATTAAATTCACTCGCCACCGCACACCAACCTCATCCTCAACTTTACTGCCGGATATTATTAGTTATTAGCCTTTAAATTCTTTTTATGCTCGCATTTCGAGAGGAGATACTTATGATGGAATCGATTAAAAAGGACGTGCCCGTCGATCGATGTCATTGTTATCGATGAGAATCGATTTGGTGATTCCCGTGACACGTTTTTTGCGCGTCGTCCCCCGGATGAGACTAGCACGGTCACGGCTGAGGTGCCAATGAGTGCGATTCTCACGCCGCTCTGCCTGGCGCCAACTCTACGATATGGATTGGTAAAACTTTAGGATTGATCAGATGGTGCCGTTTTTTATAGCCTGTGTTACCTTATATTGTGATGATAACCATAAATCACAATTCGAAATTAAATCTCTGGATTGCTATGAATAATATTTCGTAATAAGTAGAATGATATAAATTTTATCGTTGTATAAGTCAATTGGAATACACTCAATTAGCAGCCTAGTCCGACCAACACTTGTGATGACAGGATTTATTATCTTCGTGTAATAATAAAGGTTATTACATATAATAACTAGCTATTTCCACACATAGTCATAACGCGCGCATTACGGTAACTACATACGTTCGTTCAGTAGGAGCACGACCTAACCACAGGTGCAGTAACTATGTCGTGTAGACGCACCTTAGCGTCGCGAGGAATGTCTGCGGTTTCCGAGTCGGAAGCACAATGGACGAGGTCGATTATCCGTGAGCCGTGATAAACGCCGCCACTTTGATGTCGAACTATATATAAAACTCAATGCGGTGTTTGTCTCCAGACGCGAAACTGATTAATCGGTTAATTTGGCACCGCTCGCGGTTTTTGTGTCTATTACACTTTTGGAATAGGTTTACTTAATCGATCGATGACTATGTAATTTTGAAATGTACTTAAGTCAATTGACTTGTTTTATATAATTAGTCATAACTAGATATTTATAGCTGCCTAGTTTATAACATACATGTATACATGTATATTATGTAGTAGTGTCTAATTCTTTTGTACAAACGTATATGGGGTGGCCGAGTTTGCACGCCCCCGCGGTAACGGACCATCACAATTGTAATGTTTAACGCGATCTCTGCTTTGTTTATATTATTATTAGTTACTCGTATATTTAAGAAAGGTCAACGAACTTCATACTTTGTACTGAGAATTTCTAAGCTTAGCTTTACTTGAGTTAAACGCTTGTTACGATGTTTGGTTTTGTCAACAAAGGAAAGTACTGAAATGCTAACTTTAATGTTATGATATTTGCAGTTAACATATATGGTATTAGGAAGACTCATAAACAACGCATAATCCATGTTATGTATTCTCATATAGGTTAACTGGAAATATCATAACATTAAAAAAAGTAAATGTTTGAATACGAAGAGATGTGGGATAAATGGTAAATAACAGAGGAGCCAGAGATATCTGTCAACGCCGCACTTCACCAAGCAGCTGACCGTTACCGATGGAGATAACTAGTTGATGGCACCAACAAGAATCATGATCCTCAGCAGTGAGGGAACGATTAGGAAGATGCACTAAATAGGAAACTCTGAAAACAGCAGTAATTCATGATTTATGTCAAATTCCAATTTCAAATATCTTATACCTTTATACACACATAATTGCTCAGTTAAATTAAATACAAACATCTACCTATTTGTTTTTGTTCGCGATACGGAGAGAAAGGATAAAGCGACGAGTCCTCGTTTAGCTCTTGTAACCACACACAATTCCGTTGAAAATTGAACCTTATCGAAAAACAAAAAGGATCTTTTTGTACCGGAGAAAAACGGTAAACAAGACGTTTTAGTAGTGAAACACTGATTTATTTATAGTGTCTGTATTAGTGACGGTTAACGACGAGTTCCTTGGGGAGATCCGGAGCTTCGCATGAATGAGATGGGATGTCCCAAGATAACGGTAGATACTGTCCGTCACATTTTAGTCCATTTTAGTCTTCGTAAAAATACACAACATATCTACTTACAGGTTCCCGATTTTTATATTTAAATCAGCCGCGAATTTGGCAAACGTTTCTATTCAAAACACATTTTACCTTAGTATAATTGTTATTTTCCAGCTAAATTACCCATTTTCTCGTAGTAGAAGAGATATGACTCATCATCATCTTAGAATACAATTGATAATTCGGCCAATTGAATAAAAGAAAACATTTAATTGTATCCTCAAACAAAATATATTTTTTTTTATAAATAAACAAAAAGACCTGGGAGGTTTTTCAGGGGTTAATAATTTGTGTCGAATAATTCGTATACGTATAGTTTATTACACCTGCATCTAATAAAAACTTGTATACGCGTAACTAAACTGTCAAGTAAGTTTAAAAATATTGTGTTTCATAGTTATGATGCCGCGATCTGAGGATGTGATTGTAGGTGTGATGGACTGATGTCATCATCAATGTCCACTTTCATATTTCGTAAGCTTCGGCAACAAATCTACCACAAAAATTAATAGACTGCAATATTTAAGGTTAAGATAATTGGGGTTAGGAACTATGCCTCCGTGGCGTAGCGGTATTCGGCTCGTTTTAAATCTCGGAGGTCGTGGGTTCGATCCCCACGCCGGACAAGAAAATCTTTGTGTAGATTCTAAGATTTCCTTCTGGGTCTGGTTGGCTGAGGGACTACCCTCCGTGCCTCGGAAAGCACGTTAAGCCGTTGGTCCAGATTGTTATAACATCATCTATAACAATTGTATACCAGGGAACGGGCAGCAGCGTTTCCTTGTGTGCTACAACATAATACTGCGGTCACCAACCCGCCTGCCAAGCGTGGTGACTATGGCAAAATCCCTCTCCCGTGTTCAGCAGTGGACATTACACAGTCTGAAGATCATGATGACTATTTCTCAATTGATCTAATAAGTATACTTCTAGCAGTCATCTCAGTTAGTTTGTGTCTAACACAGTCTTTAAGTAAAATATGGTAGAGTTTCTTAAAGTGAAGATATTACGCTTTACCATTTTAAAGCGTAAAGATTTGTTCACTTTGAGAAATACAAGTAGCGTCCGACGCGACAACGGTTAATAAAGTACTAGTATATTATTGTATTACATCTCAACATTGAGATTGATAAATTTAGACTACCCCGGCAGGATTGGAACCTGCATCTTAGTTATTCATTCCCTAATGCCCAGACCACTCGGTCACGGTGGATCACTACCGGTCGTCGAAATTGATTAATCTCTTTATCTCTTAGGGGAACGTAATTGCTATTTATCGATGGTTAACATTGAGCTCTCGAAAAGTATCTCCATAGTTGCATTTGCTCAATATTGAAAATGATCATACCGTCCGTATTTACATATTTTTAATTTTTAAACAATAACAATATATTTTTTAATTTCAATTTCAAGTGTCTAATACTGATTATTTTATTAGGTAAACATTACATAAAGTTCTTTGGAAAACCGTTACTCCGATACCGTCATACAGTAGGTATGCTGTATGAGTATGCTGATCTCACGTCCCATCACTGTATTTTTTTTTTTTTTTTTTTTTTTTTTTATAAAAGACAACTCCCGCACTAGGGAAATAAATCCCTGTGTCGCGGGGGACTTTACAAACATTCATTTCACGGACACACAGAACACCCAGACTCAGAACAACTATTTGTGGTCCACACAAATAATTGTCGCGGGTGGGAATCGAACCCAGAACACCAGGTCTCAGAGGCAACTATCGTAACCACTGAGCCACCGGTGCAGTCAAAATATATATAAACATTTCTTATAAGTGTTTTCGATGCATCATTTTTAAACCTTGTAAGTCTTGAAGTAACCTACTTTAAACCTTACCGAATATCGAGTAATAATAATATTTGATGGTTATTATGACAGCAAGGCTGTCGGTTGTCTGTTACTGTGCTGCTTCTATTCAGTTAATAACCCAAATAACTCAGCTGAAGGTGGGTAGTCTGCTAACGTAAACCTAAAAAAATGGGGAATAGCGCTAATACTACTTAACAAAATTCAAAAAACCCTTCAACAAACATAACACATTTACATAATGCTAAACAAGTTGTTTATTTAAATATCATCAACCTTAATACACCTCATGAAGGCAGATAATTAAGCTCAGTAATTTTCATTTAGTTAACATGTATGTCCCTATATTATCGTGTTTATCGTGTATCGATATCGGGTAGTCGCGAATTGTCGGTGAACGAGGGGCAGGTGTGGAGCGCACCTGTGCTCGCCGATTGTTGCATTCCTCGAGCCGACCGCTCCTGATTATCTTTGGGATTCTTCTTCAATCAACAAACACTTCGTTTATAAGCTCGTAATGACTGTAAAGTAGTATGAACTAATAGCCACTCAGATTCACCCGCGTAGATGCGCCAGGTGAAGTCTGGTTAAAATAGACTAGACTGTAAGTTGATAGTAATCGTAGTATGACCTAACAACAATTTTTGACCACTAAGTAGTTCATACTAATAATTACAACATTTCATTCGATTCTATAGTGTAATAAATATAAAATAATATAAAAATATTAATCTATATTGCAAATAATTCGTTTATTTCTTTATAAAATTGGCGGGTAACAATCTGGACTCTTGACATGTGAATTTTATAAAGAAATATAGTACCTATCCATAGAAGGCTAATCGGTATCCAGTTCTAGTTTATTTTTGAATTAATGTATTTTAGATTTCGAAGGTATTTATGTAGGTAGATATTTTAAATTCTAATAAAAAATAAGACATTTTTTTTATAATTGCATATTTAGTTAAATTTTCTTCTAAAGTTTAAGTAAGCTTAGCTTACTTAAAAAACGATCACTACACTACAAAATTACTGCGGACACTGCACTAGAAAGCGGCGGATAAACTTCCCTAGAATTAAACGTTCTGCTTTTTTGATGGAAGCATTAGAGCGATAACAGCGATTCTTTTGAATCTCCTTTCCCACACTTACCTTCACCATGCATGTATTTACAAGAAAAATATATTTGAACAGGTAGCGATGATCGACAAGACCTACCTTATAATTTGCCGTGAATAATCAAGGGGCATGTCATGAATGGATATCAAATATAGCAATGGTCGGAATAGTAAAGTGTACGTCACACCTACTTGGCGCCGCGGCAGCATAACGGACGTGCTCGCCTGCATACAGAATGCCGTAGTTCCGATTATCGTCAAATTAATAATACGTAGTGGGTAGGTACAAGAGGTTTTAAAGAGTACGACTAAGTATGAGACAGTCGCTTTTGATGGACATAGGTGTGAAGAAGATAACAATAACAATATTCACGTAAATAAAACTAAACATATGTGTTTGTCTTTGTTAAGTGTAACTGTCAACATTTTGTTTATTATTTCCTTTAAATAGTATTTCAATCTGATTTGATTGCACTAAGACATATGAGGCAGTTTGATTTAAAAAATCAGAAGAAATATTTTTTAAATCAGACTGCGTTAAAAGTGGTGATTATTCAAACAGATAAAAATAATAGTATCTAGTCTACTAGACTAACTCTTAAAAACATACAATCGGCGCCGCGGCGTAATAAAGTCGTAAATCTTTAGCAACAGCGTAAATTTTATTTTGCTTTCTCTTTATTCTCATTATTGTTACAACTCGCATTAATTACACTACAGAATTGTGTATATGTAAAGTTTTGGTTGCACCAGGACACCGTGACGCGTGGCGAGGTACTCGTGTACTACCGTCCGTTCTGGTTCGTAAACTCAGAGTTATTTATGTAACACATTTTATGCTGTTACAAACTTCCTTTTCAGATTGCAAGGATTTATATTAATTGTGTTTAAGAGATTCGCACACTTCGGGTGCAATGCGGTCCTACCGAGAGTAAAAGGTAGATCACGGTAACCAATTTAAATGTTGTCAAATATATTTATTTTCTTTTCTTTTACTTTATTTTTCCTTTTTTTAATTAAAGATTAATAGCAGAGTTTTGTAGTCTACTAGTATTCTTGTTAACCCTTTGTGCTAAGCTAAAATGCTTGTGTTACGAGTGGGTTCACGTCTGTAGTGCAAATGGGTGGGGTTCGAACCGGCGACCTCAAGATCATAAGTCCGACGCCCTTGCCATTGGGCTACGGCCGCTTATTACATATTATCGGTTTATTATGTAGGTATATCTAAGGGTTCATCTGATCGGTAGGCAGCAGCGTCTATCAACTCAAGATTGCTTAACATCTTATTGCGATCACTAACCGTCATGCTAAGCGTGGTAATAAGGGCTAAGGTTCGTAATGAAGGGGCCCATGTTCAGCAGTGGACGTAAATGGGCTAGACTAGCTAATAAGGCAAGCATGGCGAGAGCAGTTGGTTCTATATATCAACTCTATGTTTAGGTACATAAAATAAATCGTTTTATAATGGTATGCTAGTTAAAAAAAAATCGAGGAAAAAATACAAATGAAAACCAACAAAATAGATTTTTTAAGCGCGTGACCTGTGTGCTATATGTGCGCACATAGTTGCATCTATATGGAACACATAAGCACGACGACCATATATGTAACTTGACATGCAAAAACGGTTCGCGGTCAGTAGATATAGAATATCACATCTCCTGTCCACAAAGAACTGTCCTGTCTGACGAGAAACGGAACTGATGCTAAATTAATTTGTGTAAAAAGTATGTTTTATAGCCTTTATTCATCATTGATCGTATTTGGTGTTGTCGGTTTGTTACGTAGATTTTGTGACTCAGAGCTCTCAAATGTATAAATAGATTAGCAATGGTCAGGGATTTTAATGCTTTCCCAAGAAAGCGACAGTTCAGATCTGTAACTCTTTGTAAATACTAAGCTTTGCGAACACACTCGTATTCTATATTTACATTTAGTATTAAGTAAATATGAATGGAATGAACTCTACTATAAATAAAAATAAGATACATCATAGAGTCTTGATTATTAACAAGTTTTAAAAGTTGAAATTATGATTCAGATAAATAGATATATTTATTTAATTAATACTCGACTGGAATATAGACTGATATCACAAAATACTAAAGCGGTTGGACACATAAAAGATACTTTGCAAGTTACATCACGCTAGTATTATCCAAATGATTTCTCCAAGTCAAGCTATATCAGCTGTTACCTACAGTCTGTGAGTACAGTGAATCTATCTTATGCAAGTGGCGGGAGGGTAGGCAGGCCCGCCTGTTTGAGGTTCCCAGGCGATAGCAGCTATCTCTCGCAAACACCTCTTGTTTGAACCACAGCCGACATTACCTTACCACATTGTATTGCACATCACAACAAGGTAATATCAACCCTACAGCAAAAACCTTACAGTTCTCAATTCAGTTTCGTGTATGTATAACTATGTTTGCAGTGTTATACTAAGTATATTTTAGGCTGTAGCCTCCTTCGGTCAGACACGCGACTTATCTATTGAAATTTTCAAGTGAAGTCGCGCGTCATTCACTGTTTGTGTTTGCACATCGACAAGTGTCACTGTTATGTTTCGATATCTTTGTAACTAGTTCCAATACACAAATGATAACATCAAAAGTTTTAACAATAATAGTGTCAGTATTTGTTTTTGCTACACCATTGTCTGCATGACGAAATCCACTAGGTTACATCATCTTTAGACTTTTTAGAAATAAGTAGATATGGTGGATATTTTATTTATTATAAATATTCCGTCTTATGCCAATAGGCAAGGTACCTATTTCATAACATTCGTAAATCTTTCTTTCCGCCCTTATCGCACTATAGGTAGAGTCGGTAGAGCATGTCTACTTCTTTCACGTATTTCTATTAGCCATTATCTTTTTATTTTTATTTTTTATATTTTTAATTGAATACTAACTTATTTCACACACATATCCTTTTTTACGCAATCCATACACTTCGTCTTGGGTCCTCTCCTACCCCTATATCCCTCAACGTTTATGCTAATCACTTTTCAATTTTCATGCTAATCACTTTCAAAGATGCAATTGCATCTCATAGCATACCTAAGTCCAACGAGTTTAGCCAAGAATATTTCTCATAGGAATTTAAGAGTCAGTATTAACAACGAAACTAATTGATGTACAGTCAACAAAAGAAACAGGTTTACATAATCAGTATCAAATAATGTAAATAAATATGTTTATGTCACTACGACATCCGGAAAATAATTATGGCTGAAGAGCTAGCTGCTAGCTGTAAACATGTAAAATGCGTTTCACTAAGTGTAAGCCTATCTCTTTTGTTGACTGTACATATGTAGGATACATGTACACCCAACCAAAGAGAGAGGTTTGCAGGGCACACGAACAAAGATGGTGGTGTGCGTAAAAACAGGTTCACTATTGTTTAACAAAAAACGTATGACAAAAGATAATTTTACAAACAACGTTTGAAAAACTAATCATTTGACAAACTTCCATTTCGCAAACATATTACTTTAAAAACTATCATTTGACATAATACAGGATTCGCAAATGTTTTACTTAGAAAATAATTAAACTGTTAAAAATATTTTGAATAATAATCACATTA
Organism: Nycteola revayana; assembly: GCA_947037095.2. Lineage (NCBI taxonomy): Eukaryota > Metazoa > Arthropoda > Insecta > Lepidoptera > Nolidae > Nycteola > Nycteola revayana. Next base: position 8,459,240 of record OX344839.1, read on the forward strand.
CTAAATAATTTGTTTGCCAAATTGGTGATTGTACAAAAAGTTAGGAGATAAATTATTAGTTTTTAAAAATAACTAATTTCTAACCAATACGTAAGCTTGCGATCAAATTTTGAAAATATTAAATTGCATGGTTGCAATTTTCATCTGGGACAGATTATTTATAGGCAAGTAATAATTTTGTATTAATACGAATTCCATAGAAACTTTAGAAAACTAGTCTTTAAAAAAAATATACACTGCCTGAATTAAGCGAAATAAGTAGAATTCGTTTCTGGCGTTTCGTTTTGGTCGCAGTTCTAACCTAACCTAACCAGCCATTGTTTCAGTTGACCCTACACATATTATATGATATACCGTCTTCTGTGTAAGAAAGATTGTTCTATTAACGTAGATTTTGGTTAATAAAATATTTACCAAGCAATGCATTAAGTCAAATGTTATTTATGCTTTACGTTGTTTTGCCAACTAACATGTTTAAAAATAATCAATTTGTAAATTAATATTTAAGCATAATATTTTTTTTTATTTACACATAACAATAGTTTGTAAAATAATAAATTTATCAAGTATAATTTTGTCAAATGTTATTTTTCAAATGAAAAGTTATTTGGTTTTTCTAAAATTATCAGACACCGTCAACATCACGAGAGGACTGCCAAACCCACTTGTCGCGGTATTTTCATCAGAAGTCTCAAAATTTCTATAGCAATGGGATTATGTCCCTACCTACAAGATGGCTAAAAGTTATCGAACTAAATGGTACCTACATACTTTAGTTAAATGTAAATAAATTTTATTAATTTTTTTGAAATAACTTTTTCGAAATAACTTTATCCCCAACTTATTACAAACGCTAGGTGCCGCTCTTTGTCTGCTACGCTTAGTATGCTGACCAAAAACGAATACTACTTATTTCGCTTAATTCAGGCATTATGTATTTTTTTTAAAGGACTTATGTTTCTATGGAATTTGTATTAATACAAAATTATTACTTGCCATGCAATTTAATATTTTCAAAATTTGATCGCAAGCTTAAGTATTGGTTAGAAATTAGTTATTTTTAAAAACTAATAATTAATCTTCTAATTTTTTGTATAATTACCAATTTGGCAAACGAATTATTATTATTTCCTAAGTAAAACATTTGCGAACCTGTACCTATTATGTAAAATTATTGACCTTAAAGTAATAAGTTTGCGAAATGAAAGTTTGTCAAATGATTAGTTTTTCAAACGTTGTTTGTAAAATGATCTTTTGTCATACCTACGTTTTTTGTTAAATAATAGTAAACCTAACCTGACACTGCCTAAAGAATTATGAAGAGACCGAAACAGGTAGAAATCTGAAGGTGCAAGGTCAGGACTATACGGCGGATGCATTAACACCTCCCAGCCAAACTCTCTTAATTTTTGCTGAGTGGCTAAAGATGTGTGAGGTCTAGCGTTATCATGATGAAAAACCACAGCCCTTCTGTTGATAATTCCGGCCGCTTTCTCTCAACTTCTTGCTTTAATCTCATCAGTTGTTCGCAGTAGAGTTCAGAATCGATGGTCCTGCGTGGTGGTAACAGCTCATAATGAATAATGCCCTTCCAATCCCATCACACACACAGCATCACCTTGTTGCGAGTTAACCCGGGTTTCGCCACAGTCTGTGAAGCCTTTGACCACGACCTTTTTCGCACGTTCTTGTGGTACGTGATCCATTTTTCATCACCATTTATCAGCTTCTTCAAAATGGTTCGGTTTCATTACGTCGTAATAAAGAATCACAAATGAGTACACGGTTTATTAGGTTTCTTTCAGTGAGCTCGTGAGGTAGGTACCCAAATACCGAGGTTTTTTGTGAACCCAGTTTTTTTCAAATGCGCCAATACTGTTTTGTGGTCAATTCCCAGTTTTTCAGCTACGTCGTAACTAATGATATGCCGATCTTGCTCCACTTTTTCAAAAATGGCATCCATTTTATTCGTAATAGGGCGACCAGAGCGACGTGCATCTTTGACATCAAAATTTCCGGATTGAAAACGCTTAAACCAAATTTGTGCTACTCTCACAGATACTGCACTAGGTCCATAAACATCGCAAATTATTTTCGCGGCATCCGTTGCATTTTTAGCTTTTTTGTAGTAAAAAATTAAAATGTATCGAATTTCTTCATTAGATTCACTCATCTTGACAGTACGAAAAACAAATGAAAAACACACATTTTCCTAATATGAATTAGGAATTATGTTCTTTAAAATTTAAACTTTCAATGATACCAAAACCAGCCAGATACAAATAGTATAGCCAAAAAGATTTAATTACAAGTTCATATATACTATAATGCGAAAAGACTTTTTCCCCAACCTAATATGTATTTTAATGGTATTGTATTTAAAAAAATAATTAAATATGTAAATAAATAAGTGTTGCACCAAAATGTCAATTTGTTACACTTTTTTTAACAATATTGTATTATTGTTTACAGAGGAGAACTGTGCAATTGTGGGTCCCTCGATATGCAGATTCAGGAAGCATAGATCCTCGCCGACCGGGTCCACAACCGACGGGACCGGACCAAGCCGACGGGATTATTATTATATACAAATACCTATACGCGGCACTGTGATATAGTTGCTACGCATATAGCTGAACTTACTCCTCCTTACTACTTGTTCCACAACAACTAATCAGGGCGTGTCATTACAAACCAATTGTGTGCAGCTGATGTGAAATGACGTAGACCGGCCAAGAAAATATTACTATCAGATATTCATAGGCAAAACCGGGTACGCTTCGCAAGAGAATGTTTGAGTTTTGATTGGTGCAACAATATTGTAATATTTAGCGATGAAAAATGTTATAAGTCGGATAAGGACGGTCGAGAATGTGTTCGATGTCGTTACCTCGACATGGGAATTGTTTCGTGGCACTGACTTATATAATAAAGGGTTGCTAGCATGAGGACACGATTGCAACATGTTATAGATAGTAAAGGCGCACCAATCGGATATTAATAATAATTATGTATCAGGGGGTAATTCAGCTTATGTGATTGATAGTGAGACTATGGGTAATTTAATATACCTGGGGGTAATTACGTTATGATATGAATATAACTTCGATAAAAATGTATTTGTTCCTATTTAAAATATTTTTATGCATAGCCAAATGCATGCAAAAATATTTTGAAATATGCCAATTTCTTATTTAATCAACTACATTAAGTATAGTTCAAATAATAGAATAACATAGGAAATCGATTACCTACGTTTTCCGTACAGAAATGAAAACTTTTTTTCAAGTCATAATAATGTTGTTACGTAATTACCCTCTTCTATCTTAATAGTTAGATAACTTACTAACACGTTTCATAACATTCATATCACTAATAAATTAATTACCCACTTGAATGTGTAGAATAAAGTTCTTCTCCGACTTAGAACACTTGCCATGCACAAAACTTTAATCACTTGTAATTATACCTAATAATAAAAAACCTAATAATTAAATTTTGTTTTTGTTTTTATTATTTTCTTTAATTTTTACATCCATTTTTTTTCTCCAAAAATGTTATAGTTTTATTATAAGACAAAAAATAAAAACAAAAATTAAATAAGGTATACAATATCATATTGAAAATACAGATAGTGAGGTTTGAACTTGGATCGAATTTAGTCTAGTGATGTCTAAAGCTCAAGCCACTATGCTACAAGCCCACTTATTAATTTGTTTAAATGCTTCATATTCTGTTTCATATATATTTTGAAACAGCTACTAATGGATATTGCCTATTCTTTGGCTCGACAAGAAATTGTAAACGTGTGCGTGCAGGACGGGTTTTTGCGTTCACCCATGTTCACCGATGAATAAGATGATGGTGCCACCATCTATGTTTGTGTGCCCTGCAAACCTTTCTCTTTGGTTGACTGTAAATGAATTAGTTTCACATTAATTAGACTATAAAACTGAAATGAGTTTTATAACAAAACCGTTACGAATAAATCTATTATATGTTCACAATACCGCTTCGTCGAAAATCTACTAAAAAGAGATTGAAACGATGCTACAGCCAATATAATTGACAGTAAACTGCTTGTTTATGCAATTCCGATTAGTCTGGCATCGCTTTCTGCAGTAATAGAGCCACTTAATACAAATATATTAGTACCGAGGTGGTAGAATTATGCTACAATTAGTTTTAGCACCTGCTTTGTATGCATCTGCGGAATAGGTCAGGAGGCCGTCCCGCTAGCACGCGCCTCAAGGACTTATGTTTCAGCTGCGGGGTACAGGTTCTGTAGGTGTTATTTTATCTACATATTTGTCGCATGCGTCTTGTTTTGTTAGCAGTTTGCATAATTATACTCTTAGCATATATAGCTTAGATATAGGTGGCTCAGTGGTATTCAGATTTCGATCGTGAAAATCATATATGGGACCCAGGTTCTAACTTTCTAAGCCTGGGTGTGCTATATGTTTGTAAACCTCTAGAATTCCCCTGTGACACCAGGTGTACAGAGGAACTTTTATTTTAGCAAAAACACATTCCAAACATATTCAGAATAGGAAGTATGTTATTAGATACATTTAAAATGCATCTGAAATAGCTTAATTGGATAGACAGTACAGCCTAAGTGTGTTAACCCTAACGGAGTAGTTAATTCTCTTTATTAACAGGAAACTTCTAATTTAAAACGTCGGCGAAAGAACTACGTATAAGAGAATACATTACAGATTGAAGATAACTCTTTCCACGGATGTGCATTTGTAAATCTCCTTAAGCTTTGCAATACACTGTATCCAAATAATATTTGAGTGTTATTTTTCTTGCGACTTAACTATCAAGCATGATGACTGAGGCAATGATCCTGTCACAGGAGAGCCTGGTATACTAACGTTTAGAGGAGCACTTAGAGGATTTTAATAGGTATAATCAGTCTCCTCGTGTGGAGATGGGAATCTCATATGCCCTACTGCTGGGCAAAGAGTCGGTAAAAATGTCATAAAGGGGCAACGATCCACACTTTCCACTATTTGAGGATTTAATGTTCGAGGGCTAAATCGCTATTTAAAGTTCTCGAGGAATAGTCATGACGCGAGTCTAAGTCGAAGGGATCGTACTCTGCCGAACGCTATTCGATGCTATGAATCAATCAATCAATCAAATAACACGTAAGTTACTCATTTTCTGAATTAAACTTAGAATTATTTCCAAAATCCTAACATTGCGTACAAAATTAGTAGCTACCTAACCCTTTTTACAAATCCTTTAGTGGTTGGCGGCGTCTAATTCTGTCGACATCCGCGTCGCCCGACGTTTCGTCTTAGTGCTCTCTTTGTTGGCGTCGCGTCGCTTAAGCGTTCGCATTTGGTCACATTGCGGGCGCATTAGGACGTCGTCGAGATATGTTACACTTGAAGTAGCAACAGGCGACTAAATTTACGCCAAAATGATAAAATGGAACGACTGAAATGTTTCAAATAAGATGAGAGAGTATATTTGAAGTATTAATCTTGAGATGACTTCCACAGTTGATTCACCTCAAAGATAAATGTGACATTTTAATGTTTTGCAAAATTATACAACAAGAAAAAAAAAAAAAAATACCTGTGCTTAAGAAGTTTAGGCCACAAAAACATCGGACATATCAACTTAGGACAAAGGACTTTTACCAAGTCAAGGGTACTCCGGTTCTAGCCTTGTATACCTCATTTCTTAATTAATTCATTGCATCAGTCTCAAAAAGTATAAGCGACCACTACGCAGAAATCGTGTTTATTTTCTGAAACTTTAATTCAGAACCCATACATTGGGTACTATAGTATGAATGCGCTCTGAAAAAGTATACACGAGTATTTATGTTACGGGTAATGCTAGAAGATGGAGTATACCTAGGTCTACCCGAGTTTACTTAGCCCAAGTTTTTTGAATAAAGTCCGAATAACATTTCAAATTATATTTCAGTTCGAAGATTCCCCATACTCACCTAGGTCAATCCAATTCTGGTTGGGTAATGTTAGGTGTTGCGTCATTTTTAACACGTGACACAAAAAGCGGCAATTGCAAAACAGAATGTGCTACAAAAAAGTGTGCATGCAAGGCTGCACGAAAACTCTGCAATTCGTAGTAGTTTATCTTGCTTAAATAAATAATATCTACAATTATTTTGAATTACTAATCTTTATCAAAGCTATATGTTAACATGTCTTTTGTGAACTATGATTGTCATTGGTATGTGAATTATTTTTTTTATTTTTTCTGAATTATTCTTGTCAATTGTTTGTGAACTATTATTGTCACTTGTTAATTTATGTAAAGTAGGTATGCCAACTGTCGTCTGCCATAAATAATTTAAGTATCTGGTTGTGTTATGCTTAAGAAAACTAGTATGTTTTTATTCTGTATGTTCCTTTATTAAACAAAAGTTACCATAGTGTTGATTTTAATGGCACAAATAATTCTAACACTACGCACCCATTTTGTGGAACACGTCCTAAAAATGACGGAACAGTTAACATTACCCAACTAGAATTGGATAGACCGAGGTGAGAATGGGTAATATCCGAATTGACATATGTTTTGAATTGTAATTTGGACTTTACCTAAAAGCTTGGATAATAAGCTAAGTAAACTTGGGTAGACCTAGGTATACTCCATCTTCTTGCATAACCCGTCACATATACAAGAAGGAAAAGAAAGTATACAAGCTACTTTTCAGATACGTGCCAGAGTACAAACATTACGTCGTAGATAATAACTGTACACTCGTGTATAGGGACCGTGAACTGGCTTTCGACAGGTCAATCATATAACTTGCCATAGCTTTTTACTTTTCCATAATTTTGCAGAGTCATCGCAAAAAGTCAAAACAATGTCGAGTTGCTATATCAATTGATGGCTAATTGACAACTATAGCTACAACGACATGTGCGATTCACCTGCAAAGTTTAAGAAAGAAATTAGCCTATCGTCTAATCTTAATTTAAACATATCTATACTAACATAATTGTTACTAACATAGTAAAAGGTTTTATGTATAAGTACTAACAAAATGAGTCATAGTAACTTAAATAAAGAATATTTAATAATAATAATATACTAATATTATAAAGAGGAAAGGTTTGCATTTTTATATTTTTGTATGTTTGATTAACTAAAACTAAACTCAAAAAATACTTTACTTTTTGAGTTACTTTTACTCTTTCACCATTATAATGCTACATTATCCCTAAGCAACATATTATCTAGGCTATATTTTTAGACGAAATGTGCACCCGTGGGGAGCCGGGACGGGCCGCTTTAGTAGAAGTATTACATATTTCGCAGTGTTGCAAGAAATCCCATCTCGAGATACTTTTAAATTTGACGCCAGAATCGACTTAATTTATCTTGAACTAATTTCTACTGTATGTTTAATGCCAAAAAGTTTTTTCCTCATTCTTTAAATTTGACAAAATTGAGATGGTAGTAGTACCGACACACACACCCGATTATATTCTGGTTCGACTATTGTTCGACATCATCAACCGGGAAAGCCCCATCACTTTAAATAATACCACAGCCTGATAACATGATTGATAAATGATGTGTTTCTATAAGTGAATAGAGTGTAAGTTTTTTTTGATGGTGGATCTTAATTTAGCTTCCATAATCACTAAACAGCAGGGCCGTATGCTTGTTTAGCCGTACGATATGAAAATGAAGAAAACTTAAATTTCTAGTGGGAGAATAAAAGAAAAAAGAAAAGAGATGAGTTCTTGTGGACATGGCCAGGGGAGGGGGAAACAAAAGAAAAATGTGCCGCCTTGTCTCGATTCGGATTATCGAATGTGTAAATAAGCATTCAGGTTAAAATGCTTGCAATGATTAATGTTTACATTGTAATTTCGTATAAACGAGAAATACTGTTTGTTATTGATTGAATCATTTGTTTGATCACATTTTATTGCATCGCGCTGAGTTTTGTAAGCCTGGGGTGAATTAAAAGACGTAAATAAAGTACATTCGTTTGTTTTGTTCAGAGATAATGATGTTTATATATTGTTCACGTTTATTAACACTGACAAAATTTTACCGACACTCAGCAGAAAATGCTGCACAAAATTAATTTCAATTTAGAAGGGGTGAACGAACAAGTTATTCGTCGCACTGTGAAATATCACTGTATTATTATACAGTGTTATTATATATCTTCTTTGTCACGTTGTTGGAAGTATTGTATTGTAAGAAGTGGTTTGTAACTGTATTGCGCGCATTACTCAAGAAAATATTACAGCAGTTTTTGTACGTATAATTTGGTTTATATATCTTCGTCATTAGCCCGTATAACGTCTACTGCGAACATGGGCCTCCTCCGAAGGGAAGGTTATTGCCATGCTATATATTGCTATAGATGATGTTTTAACAATCGGGACTAACGGTTTAACGTGCCTTCCAAGGTTTAAGGGCTAGACATTCCAAGGAATGTAGCCCTTAAACCAACCAGACCCGGAAATAAATCTTAGGTTTAATACAAAGATTTCTTGTTCGACGTGGGGATCGACCCGCCGACCTCTGAGACCTAAAGTGAGACTTATACGTAATGCTACGCCATGGAGGTTTATTATTAATTGTATTCTTGTACGACATATGGTTTGTTAGTGCATGGAATAAAATGAGTGAAACTCAGCCTTACATTTCTAATATTGAGCGAGGAGATTTGATATCGACTAATTTGTACCGAATAAATGTAATCTCGTAATTGCATGTACTAGTAAATTTCTTATGTTTTATTTCCACGAATAACTATTCAAGCAGCTCAGCTCTATCAATGTCCTCACGACCTGAAGTTACCGATACGGTGTTGTCAACAGTTCATGACTGAAATATTAGATTGGATTTATTTTCCGACATAAGCTTAGGCAGGCTTGCATTGCGGGTAGTTGAAAGTTAGCGTGTTACACGCTATGATGCGGCACGAGCTTGTCAAATTAACGGCGGGCGGGACGAGTGGCCATTGCACCTTAATGAGAATATAGCATAGGTTGTGCTAGCCTTAATGATCGCGGTAGACTTAGTGAGTTTTAGTTCACTGGCCGACTGCTAGGTTGACCTAATTTTTAAAAGTTTTATTTTTCCCTAGCCTAATTTAATTTGTTAAAACTACAAACTAAGCAACTTAAGCAAGACGGCGCTCTCTGTGGAACTTGGACTTCCTTGGTAGAGTTTAATACAACTGTAGCTGTACTTTACAGTTCGCGGGCCTCTCTGACTTCTGGTCTACCACATCGGAAGGATCTTTGTTAACTAAGACTAATGAAGGACATCAGGGCAAGAGAGGAATTATAGGGACGGTAATAAATAATTATTCATATAAAATGTATTTGAGAGTAGTCAAGTTAACCCAAGAAACTATTTTACTTCTAAATCATCATTTAAGAAAATACTTAAAAAATTACATGCACATAAAACGAGTAGATAACCAATCCGAAACTAATGTAAATGTGATATAAACACCCTCTTATCCCGAAGAATACTATTATCGTAAGTCTGAAATTTTAAGATATGATAATAATGTCCTTTTTATACTCTCTCTTACAAAATTATATTAGGTTCAGTAGATTCCCTTGAGCCAAGTGAGCTTCTTATGGACTACGCGCTATTTGCGTATCAATTTAGAACACTTGAAATATTTAGACTTCGGTCTCCGAGGAAAATAACGCTTGCCTAAACCAAGGTGACTCATTTTAGTATGTATGTGAGTCGTCCTGCTATGGAATACCGTTTTGAAATCGATTCTTTTTAGGCATCTCATACATTACGCATACCTACTTATGAATGACGAAGGACAAAACTTGACATTGAAACTGGTAAGTTTCGTCCTGCGCCTATGCTCATTCTTTCCTATGGAGAAATATAAATGACATGAAAATCATTCACTTAATTAAAAAATCTAATCATATCAAATTGATATTTAACACCTTTTAACTTGTTCGTCTTTACTTCGCTAGGAAATGTTGGTGTAATACTAGTGAGCACGAATCGGCAATAAATCTATTGGAAACTCTTAAAGCGAGCTCGAGAGAGTTCTTACGTCTGGGCAGTCTCCAGTAGTGTCAGATAGTCGTGCATCTTTATTAATATTATAGATAAATGAGATTTGTAGAATTATTTGTCATGAACAAAATAAAAAACTATTTCACCCATTTCATCAATAGAAAGCTGCGTATCTAGCCAGGAGGAATAGTAGTAGCGGCTAAATTGTATGATAAGCTTCCCACGTGAACAGGACCTTCAAGAGTGAAATCTCTGTCAGAGCTTGATTCTATCCGTATTTGGAACACACATTGAAAACACATACCTAATGGGTTACCACTAGGCACGTGTTAACGTGCATTGCAAAATAGGTAACAGGTACTACCAATTGGATCCCAGAAATCCGTATGTGAAGTCACAAATAAAAACTAGGCAATGTGCAAATCAAGACCGACTGACAATTAGTTACGCTGCTCAGCCATTCAGAGCATCCCACATAAAAGGAAAGCTTCACAAGGCTGTCGGTGCCAAGTGACTTTATTTCAGGAAGTACCACGCATGCCTGAGCATCTTGATTGTAAAATGTGCTCAAATGATAACAGACTTCATTTGCAGTTGCGTCATTGTTGCATTAAAGACAGTAATGATGGATTGGTCGAGATATGGATCGGGAAAGTAGACGCGACCTAGGTGACGTGGGTGTTACTAATGTGTTTGCTTTTGTAACACTTATTACTATGAGTTATAAGAATTGTTATCGAAATGTGAATGTTAATTTTATTAATTCAGCTGCTAGACACCCGTATAGCAACACTTCTTACTAATAGGGACCAAAGAATCTAATTATAGAAACTGTCTGTTAAGTGTAAGTTACTTCACCGATAATAGGTACTAATTAGGATTTGATGTTTACTGAAGCGGTGCTGGTCATTCCCAACGCCGCAAATTATACGAATATCATAGCTGTCCTGCACAGTTAAACTAGCTTAGATTTAGTTCCTATGGGGATCTTGTCCTGAAATATAGCCTATGACATTCACACATAATGTAGCTTTCTATTGTCAAAATAATTTCCTAAAATCTGATCAGTAAGTCTAGAGATTATCTCCTACAACCACACAAACCTTACCTTTTTATAATATTATTATGAACCAACTTTACCTACCTTCTTTCACAGCTGCACAGGCACCATTGATAGTCTTAGAAAGACAAATCATAAAAATCTCCGCCTAAATTTTAGCTGCCTAAAGATTCAAATAGTTTTACACTTTAGTAGGAACCTACCTATCTATTAATACGTTCAATGTTTCTAATCCTTGTTTAGTTTAAATATTTTAGGCTAGGTATATAAATATTTTTTGTAATGATATACCTTACTAGTGTGGGCAGCATAATAAACTTTAGAGTTTATTGCTTATAGTACATCTATTAAATAAGTTTTATAAATAAGGATATTCATAAAAGTTTACATTAAAGTAAATTATACCAAAAACGCTTTATACCTACGCAAAGCCGACATGACTATTTGTGTTTCAAGCTAAAGTTTATGTATAGGTACGCAAAAAGAAAAAGGATTTTTAAACATTAGCCTGGTTCCAATTTTGGTCTGTCATTATTTATCTTGTTTGACATTTCCATATAAATGGCAATGTAAAGCCCACGTATACACCTATTAAAATACAAATTAATTTAATTGGTGAGTTATTAACGACACTAAGATACCCGTCAGTTCAGAGTACCTACTTCTATGTGTCAAATTGTCGCTATTGTGCTTTGACATAAGGGTCGGATTACATTTATTGCGGGCATATTGAGTGGAAGTCGCATCTTCCCATGCGTCCTACGCAACAGCACATAATTATTGTACGATTGCGCCTCGGCGATCCAGCATTGTTCGACGTAATGTGTCTTCTAAATCAGAGCTTCGCAGTGCATCATGTGTGTACGAGGCCTATTGTCGCGCTTAGTTCACACGCACTCACTAAAATGCTCTCACGGATTCATTTGATTCCGTTTAGTTTCTATTTCTGTCAGTGATAGACATTGAAATCATAATGCATATAATAAAATGTTTGTATAGCCTCGATTACGAAAAGTAGCAGGAATAACAGTTGATCTACAACAATTGTATCTATATGATCAAATGCGATAAACAAAATATTGAAGACTCTCTCTCTATCTATGTTCTTAATTTACATTCTACATTCGTTGGGCAAGAAAAGCCCAATTTGGGTTGAAAATCTAATAGATAGGTACATATTTGCATTTAGGTTGCTCCATTGTTAATATAATTGCTTTAAAAAAGTAATAATTAGCCCTAATCCTTCGCCTAATGACATTCACTAAACATCACTTAACATTTAAATAAAACAACTGGAGAAAAATATTGAACAAAACCGCGTTTTAGACAGTTTGTTAAGTAAATCCATAAAAACTATAACAATTGGTACATAGTATAATTATTAAAATGGTACAAATGTGTGCGTGGCAGTTAGTCAGCTACTAAATAATGGGCAAGTAGAAAGCGTGACGGTCGGAACTGCATGCATGTAATTATTACCAAATCCTGCTACCATAGCAATGCGCATGAGTATCAAGTTATTATAACAAAAGAACATTTTAATTTATAGATATGATGAAAATAGAAAAAAATGAATTTTATTTTTGAATGATTGCGTTCACAAATGTTGATATGAAAACACAATATTTTATTTTAATTAATACTTAAAGATAACTATAATAAGAAACGTCAGTTTGACGCAGAATTGTAGAATAGTGCTATGAAAACAATTACGTCAATAAAATTAGTAAAATATGTGTTGTATTTAATATTACTTTTATGTTATTTAGCATCAGATGGTAATGTATAAAAAAAAGAATAAAAAAAAATCAGCGAGTTTTTGAACGACGAATTTGAATCAAATGGTTCAAATTCGACCATAAAAACAAATTGCATTCTGCACTCCTCTTCTCTATATAAACTAAGAATAAGTGTGCGACATTTCATACTCCACGCAATTTTCGTAAAAAGTGGTACTAAGTTTTTGTTTCATAGATATAGTCTTCATTTTTATTTCAACTACTCTCATTCATACTTCATACGCATGACTTGGAACATCTGATGTAAGGTTCTAATAAAAACTGGTCAGGTCGGAGGATGCTCGGAGCCGCGGAGGCTGCTGGAGACCACTTCTTGTAACATTTCAGTTATTAATGTGTCCGTCTGTAAGACATGGACGACGCATGCTTCCTTTATGACAGCATTCCACGGATTTTATTATACCTATATTACGAAACTGCTTTTTTTTGTATATATGGTGCTTGCAGAATATATATCATCCATGTAATAGAAGATAGTGTTACGTATTCTGATTATATTAGTGAATAATTAATTTAATTTTTCATACTTATATTTCTTTTGAATAAAGTCATATTCCAATACTAGCTATGCTGGATGCATCTCTCAGTGTATGTGTGAAGTGAAATCTAGTGCTTATATCATTCATCATTTGAATTAATAATATCTATTTTATTTTTAGTAAAGTCAGTAAAAAAATCAATGATTTTACTAATGTACTTAACCATACATGATTCTATCTACTATTAAAGGGATGGCATATATTTTGGAAGCACCTAATAGATTATTATATATAATAATAATAATAATATATGTTACGGGCGATTTGATAAGTCCGGGCATTATTAATACAGACCGGTCTGTATTAATAATGCCCGACTCAATAGGGCAATGTGATTAAAACAGCATGATTAATCACTTTTCCCCAGCCATTATGAATAATGCCCAGGGTGGGCATCTTGGGCAAAGTAATAAAATAGGTGAAATATAGTGTTTTTGTTTTATTAAATGAAATTAAACTTACAAAATTTTATATGAGCAGCGCAAAAGGCTTTTAGGTGGTTAAAAAAATAAATAACCTAAACTTAAACCTAAACTAATTTATCACATGGCCCGGCTACAAGTCGGGAATTATTCATACTGCCCGGTCCAAGTGATAAATTCAAGCTATCTCAAACACTGACTTATTACATGGACCACGGGCCGTCGGGCATTATTAATAATGACCGGTCAAAGTGATGAATTAATCACTTTGCCCGTCGCTCTTGGTCATTATTAATAATGGCCGGTCCTTATTAATAATGCCCGGTTAATCACGTTGCCCGTAACTTATACATTTTTATTTAGTGTGTTTAAAATACATACTGCAACGATCGCGATGGTATGTAATCCCGATGTCCTTATTTCCTTGTAGTGTTATTTTCACACAGTTTAAACACTACGCAAACTAGCATAATATTTGGACCATACAACCAAAATTTAATTAAACTGTCGAAACGTATTTCTCGCACAGAGCGTGAATGGCTCGGGTACGCCGATTTCGGCGTAGTATTTTTTGCCGCATTTGTCAAGTACGACGGCGGTATGTAGTCGAGCGCTCGAGACGGATCATTTATCTAGTAGCTTTAAACCTGACTCCATCCTTACTTAATTCACACAGCGTTATCGAGTCGACATAATTGATAAAATAACGAGATGGTATCTTGAATAATTCAACAATAACCGGACAGTTACATAAAAGGCGTATAAAAATCCAAATCATCAAATTAAAATTGATTCATATTCATGTGTCTATATGTTACAGTTTTGTAAAAAATTGTAATGGTTTGTAGAACATTTTGGATGTGGCGTTGCGATGTGGTCACTTTTCTTATATTAGTCTGCGCACGCGTTCGCGGCGGGCAGGTGGATGATAATGTATCTGGTACTCAGTTCACATTTACTGATGCCTTTTTTTATAGTTTAAGTTAAATAATTATCAGAGTACTGGATTTACAGCATTGTTGAATCGCAATTTTAAAACAGTTGAATCGAGGTTGCACAGAAAAAAATATGCCTGTAGAAGCGATACAAATGAAACCATTGTTTTTTGCTCGATATTAATAACGGCAACAGGTAGACTCTTGAAATATTCGCAAAAAATTTAGTTGTATATTAATTTCAAAACTTAATAAATTCATTAAAATAAATTCATTTTACAACATTTTGAAATGTATTTTTTTGCCTTTTTATCTCGATCTCGATAAACTTTAAATATTTACAGAATTTTTAGATTAACTTAAAAAATAAATAAATAAATAGTGTCTAATGTTGCGGAACCATAACCTTCCGATGGTCTCGTATACCCGAAGTCGAAGGGGCCCGCGATCTGTAACGTGCTCTACGTTAAAGTTATGTGTACCCGGCCTCGGATCGCTTATGTGTACCCACCCGGCCTCCGCCAACGGCGGATCGAAGGAGTGTCCGGGGGGTTTTAGTGGTGTTGGGTCCTCTCTTCGTGCTATGAGTTTAGCATACCACGCTTTGGAGAGTGCGTAAAAGAATTTCCCCCTGGGACTTCGGGTCTCGGACTTTGGGACTTCGGGACAGTATCATAAAACTCTCCTCAACAACTAAAAGTTATAATATATTATATTATAACTTTTAGTTGTTGAGGAGAGTTTTAATATAATATATTATAATCCTTCAATCTCCCCGCCAGTGACCACCCTGAGCCGAGGTCCAAGTGTTACAGGGGACGGCCTTTTGCGCAGGTTGCTTGGTTTGTAGTTTTTAAACCATTTATTAAGGCTGCTCCAGCCTTAATAAATGGTTTAAATACTACTACGCTCGCCTTTATGTCCCGTGAAATAGCGAATGCCTCGTGGCTCCTACGTATGTCCGTCGGAAAAAAAGATATGTAACATTTTGTGCGCGACTCCGACTCGACCTTGGCCAGTTTTTATTTATCTGCGAGTTTATAGGTCAGTCTTTGTTGTTACTAATCTATAAATAACAACTAATACGACAAATAAGCATGAAATATATTTTAATTTAAACATAATGCACCATAAGAAATCCGTTATAAAATTAAAGTTATTTATGTAGATATAGAATGTTTGTTTCTTTACAATTTGCATTCAATTGTGCTGAACTAATTGTGTAAAAAACAATATGCCACTAGAAACGTGGCATATAATTGTATCGCAGTATTGTAATGTTGTCGTTTTGTTATACACTTTCTTTGCAAACTCCCACGTTTTCCTTTATCGGAAGCTTTCTCTACAAGATAAGAACGAATTGACAATAATAGCGCATAATCGATGAAAGTTATGTTTTAGTAAACAAACGGTCTTTAAATATTGCTGTTATTTAATATAAAGTAGGTACATGATCTCAAAAGAAGAGACTCTTGAAAAGAAAGACTGTGTCATTGGAGATTTAAACTTACTATCTTATCTTACATTTCAAAATCTAAAAAAAATATATTTCTATTTCAATATACATGTGCAAATGTCTGGGGCTTATGGATCAAAGGATTGATGTTTGTATCACTCTTAACGGTTCTAGCTAGACAACATTTGCCGCAGAGATAGAAACTAGAATAGATAGAAAAAATATAAAAAAATTGAATAGATGACCGGCTGTGGTTCCACCGTAGCCTAATTGGGGGCTTTACCTAAGATGCAGGTTCGAGTCCTGCCGGTGGTCGAATTTTATTAATCTCTATTTAGAAATACAGATGTAGGGGTGGTTCACCAGTGATTGTTTTCTACTTTAGCGAAGCATTGTACACCAAAAATATACAAAAAAGTAGTGCATAGTATAATAAATATAAAAATGGTGGTCTTATCGCTGCTGCGATCTCTTCCAGATAAACTTAGCACGGACTTGTTAGAGACAATCAGAACTGGGTAGTATGGGTGTAGCAAACAAAACTCTCAATGCCTAATTACAATGACCATTTAATGACACCCATAAATATAGCTAATAAATACATAGTTATAATTATAGTTCTAAATAATTTTCTAAATGAAAATAAAGATTTAGATTAAGTGAAGTAACGTACAAGTAAAACTATTATCTAAATAACCATGAATTATTAGACTTACCAAATTGTTATAAAACACTTTTATAACACTAGAAACTTATATTATCCCCAACTCAAACAGCCCGTTTACGTCCACTGCTGAACTTGGACTTCCTCTTAACATACCTTAGCTAGTCAGGATTGTTGAATGATATTGTCATAATCACACCGCTTGGCAGGCGAATTACTGATAGCATTGAGATAGTGAGAATCCTTCGAGCTGATACATGCTGCTGTCCATCCATTAGCTGTATATTCCTTAGTGGCCTATTACGACACCCATGGGAATACATGGAGTGGTGTATTCTAAGCCGAAAACCACACGGTCTAGTGATGAAACAGTTTAAATGGTGCCGCGGATGGAAACGGTAAAAAGTGTAGTAAAATTAGGTAGTCATTTCATACATAGATATAAAAATCTGTTGCACGAACGATTGTCGGACATTGGTAATTAGCGATACAATTTTAGAAACCAACTAGCAATTATTTACTAGTACACAAACATTAGGGACATACCTACATTTAACACACATTTGTTTGTTTGAGGAGCTGAGGAACGGTTCAAACCTCGCAAAGCATCTTAAGCCCTTGGTCCATTATCTATGACAATTAAACACAAAATCAAATCTTTCCTCTTTATTATATTAGTACAGACAACAAAAAAAGTTAAATTTATAACTGCTAGTATAGTAGTGACCACCCAGTAGTTGAAATTCGACCATACTTAATAAAATATTAGCATTTTTAAACTATAAGTGCGCAGAATTCCATACTCCTCCGTCCGCGTATTTTTTGTTTGGGGAACAAAGTTTTTGCTTCACGTAACTAAATGTTTAAAAACTTTCGCGATTTGTACACATAATTTATAGTAGACGCGGGTCTCAATCGCGGTACAATTTAAAGGCAAATCATTACCTTTTTAATATTCCGACGATTTCGACATGGGTTACACCAGTCGTGGTCACGGATAGACTCTAATTTTCACATAACTACTTCTATTAAATAAGATAGATCATATATACTTGACCTGAATGCAGATCAACTCAACAAACTCGACCGACTTCTGAATAACTGCATTCGGGTCGTTTTTAATCTCCGCAAGTACGACCATGTTTCTGCATTTCGTACCCAACTTAAATGGTTGCCCATAAGGGATCGTAGAAACATGAGGGCATTGACTACACTCTTTTCCTTACTTGATTCTCCTTATTCTCCTTCCTACTTGACATCTCATTTCCAATATCGCTTCTCCAATCACAACAAATCTTTGCGTTCTTCAAACAACCGTCTCCTTCACTGTCCTCAACACCGTTCCAATTTCATACATTCCTCTTTCTTAGTAAAGTCCATACATCTCTGGAATGCACTACCTCTTGGAGTCAGGATGGCCAAGACTCGGTTTACTTTTAAAAAGAAAGTCCGTGAACTTATCAGAACTAAGTTAGCAGTCATTTCAGCGGTAGAATATCTCATTCATGATATTGTATATGTACATATATATATATATATTTGTATATATTTATATATATTATTTATGTATACGTATGTATGTGAATGTATAGTATCCCATATTGAATGATATTGTTCTATAATATTGTATTGTCTCCATGTATGTAAAATATTTTATGTATGTTAATTAAATAGTACCTTGACGGTATTTATTTCATTACGAGTGCTTACAACTTCAGTGCACCTACCACTTTGTCTCTGCACCACCCGGTGGTTGACTGGGAGAGAATGCCTTTGACATTAAGCCCGCCTATGTACAGTTTTGTGCTAAAGATTTAAATAAATAAATAAATATATTTACATATCATATGTTTCAATTATCTGATTGTTAAAAAGCCCTTATATCTAAAAAAGCTTGACTGATTTGGCTTTAATTGGATAACCGGTAATTAAGTCCTAAATTAACATAGGCACACCAGTACCCATGGTAGTTAAGTAGCCAGCGGTCAAACACGGTTCAACTGCCTAGCTAATTGCGAATAAATAAGAAAATATCGGATGATAACGATCGTATAGGATGTACTTGTTTTATTTTAAAAGAAAACGTAAATAATAGGTTCGTGTTTTATTTTATTTCAATCTGAAATAAAGGGATGCTGATAAAATAGTCATGTTAGGACGTAGTTCCATTGTAAGCAATAATTTAAACGCTGTGCTTGCATAGCTTGCTGAAAAAGTAGAGTTTAATTTAATTACAATCAATACACCTTACTGTACTTAGCGTGCGACTACAGCCGCGTAGGATTTTATTTACTTTACCGCACATTTTCGCGGCCCTTGTAGCAGGGGGCCCGTAACATTGATAAGACGGTAGCTACGTCTCTGGCAACAATAACCCTTAAACCCATTTCTGAAAAGTTGCTAGCTTGGTTACGACGCCGAGTGACAATGCTAAACCTATAAGTATGCCGTGGTACTGATATAATTCGGTAATTCCTCATTGACTATAAAGCACCACACTAAGACCCACTTGGAGCAAAGTTTAACAGCAGCAAATTAAATAGAAAGCTTACTTGAATCATCATCATGAATAGCTCGTATAGCGTCAACTACAGAACATGGGATTTTCAGTAGTGGATGACGAGAGATTTTGCCTGAGCCACCACACTTGGCAAGCAGGTAAGTGATCGAAAAATTATATTGTAACACAGGGAAACGTTACCTGCGATACGATTGCCATAGATGATGTTATTACAATCAAGATTAACGGCTTAACGTGCGTTCATGGGCACGAAGGATAGTCCCTCAACCTACCTGCCTAACCTGGAATGAAATCTTAGGTTTTCACGAGACGTGGAGTTACAGAATTTGACGAGTTAAATGTATAACAAATACAGGTTGTATAAATAAAGAAAATCATAAAACTATTACTAGCTAAGTTTTTAGTGGTATCGTAGCTTTACCCGCTATCGGCCAAGTAAAAACACAATTCTAAAGTTGAAATTTCCAGTTTACGTATTTATTTAGTGACACTTATTCCTGACTTTTATGTTTATGCGGTAATTTAAGAAGCCCGCATAACTTATCAACTCACTTCCCTTCTATCGCTTATCCGCAATATTTATGTGACCACCATAGCAATTAAATAGTCGTAATTACATAAGTCATGGAGGTTATGTTCGGATTACATCGATTAACGCTATAATTTCGAACTAAATTACATACTTATCTGAAAATTGAAATGCGATAAAAATCTTTCATTATTAGGCACCAACTTACTCATACTCGCGGGCGGCGGTTATTTTAATTATTTTCGTGGAACGTGATTTGCATGTTTTAGTTTCCGGAAAATATGCCTGGCTCGAATAAATTGTTATTTAAGTTGGATATGTGATAAGACTGTGTATCATATATGAAATCTTAATAAACATACGAAAATACCGTATCACGATGTTCGTTTACCCGCAAAATCGTCCAACCGATTAATTTTTTCGACAAATTGAAAATATAAAGAAAATAAAACAAATGACTAAGTATTGTTAAAGTAGTTATTTTCAACCTTATTTGTTGAAATATAAGATTGTGTATGCAATGCTCTATAGATTTAAGTCTTAAAAAGGGGATATAATGAAAGCATGCTTTTATAGCATATATATTTCCATTAGAATTGCAAAACCCAATCCAAGTTTAAGATGAACTCTAGTAAGGAAATGTATAAAATAAAATACTGTTTTACTGTTTACCAGATATTTGCTTTTGAGGAATATAAAAAATAAAAACCTATGTAGCTAATTATAAAAAACTGTATAATTTAAAAAGTAAAATTTTGATCAAATATTAAACGGGTCTATTGTATTTTTAGTAAAACGCTAACAAATAAACTACAATATCATTTTATTTTTTTGTTATTCAACGAATGTTTGTAATAAGTATTTGATAGTGAAATTTTCTAATATTATAATTTTTTCAAACTCAATTGGCATTTTATTGAATGCGCTGAAAAAAAAACCTATGAAGATTGATTGACCTCCACGTGGTTATATTACTTACTCTACTTCTTTTGTTCAATAACTCGTTACAGAAAACCATAGGTTACAATTTAGGTAAGTCACAATCACATAATATGATCGTAGTTATAAACACAGTAGGCAGACTAGGAAGGCAATGACCGCGCGGTCAGTCACGCGTTTTTCTAATTTTCCCTACAACATTGTATTTCGTCCAATGGGAAATATAAAGTAATAAAGCACAGTTCGTTTAACATGCAATACCTTATTACAGAGAGCTTGCTATAACATAAAGCATAAGTTTCAGTAAATTTATATTAATAAACGACTTCGTACTGAATGACCGACTTGTTTTGTATTTGAGGCGCAACGTATACTTTAAGTATTTATCGATGAATATGTCGGAATATGGCACTTTTAACTGTTATAATAATATAATTGATTATTTTGCGAATATGAAAATCAACAACGGGTCTATTTTTAATAAGCCTTAAAATGTAATAGCATCAGTAGACCCAGGAATTTCAATACAATGATAAAAGTATAAAATTTAGATTACAGATATTCATAAGGCTTTTTATATGTTTTTGGCCTAATGATGACTTAACACAGGTCAGTTATTACCACTTACTTTCGCAAAATAAATAATGTTATAATATATCAAATAAGAAATTCCACTTTGTGACAATTTCTCCGTTAAATACCTGAAGTGCGAACGTTGCGCCTTAAAAACAAAAGTTAAAATACAATGGGCTGACTGACGGATAAACGCACAGCCTAACTGCTGATTTTAAAGACCTGAAACTTTTAGGGTAATTTTTTAATGACATAGGCATTTTAGGTATACTATAAGAAATTATTTTTAATAACTTTGTAGCGACATCTACAGTAGCCGGACAAACCACAAGATAAGCAGCGCCATCTAACGCCTAGCATCCTAATTCACCTGTATCGCGTGATACAAGTTCGCAAGCCAATTCGAACAGATACAAGTTATGAACATCAACATCTTCATTTTCTGTGGAGGAACACCACCAATCGTTCCTCTACAACTTCAACCCTAAGAGGATGAAAAGGTTTTGCTAAATTTGTACATACCCCGTACAAATTTCGGACCCCTCGTACAAAATTATTAATATGAAACGACAGAACCAAGTTTAAAAAAAAAAAATTAGATATACCTAAATTGGTTGTAGATACTGCATTTGGAATTTCTGATCCTATCATCATTACTATCATTCGATTAAAATACAATTTTCATTACTATCAAACTTACTCATAATAATTGCTTCTGTCGTTTTATAGATTAGATTGATTGATTTAGATAGACATTGATTTAGGTACACGTCAAACGTCATATTTCATTAGAGGTAAACCTTTTACTCCTTTAAGTGTAGGTAATATGGATGACAATGGCTGATGTTTAGCCTTCAGCCATTTGGTCTGAGGTGTATGGTGAATTTTCAACATTTATTGGAAAAGCTGTCACATTTCTGGTGTTTTGCAATAATCGAGCGTAAGGCGTATCTCGTTTTCAAAAATTAAAATAATTCATAAAAGAAAATCTGCTACTTTATGATTATTACCATCTTTGGCTCATCACTATCACTACATAATATAAGTAAAACAAAGTCGCTTGCCGCTGTCTGGCCGTCCCTATGTATGCTTAGATCTTCAAGATGCGGTTTTTTTAATAGATAGAGTCATTCAAGAGGAAAGTTTATATGTATGATACATCAGCTTTGCCCCCGTGCGAAGCCGGGTATAAAACATATCGCTCACACTCTCACGAGTAGGTTGTGTATTGATTAGAATCTTTTCGTGCAAGAATTCAGTTATGAAAATAAGAATCTGTACAGTAAATTGCTGGATTATTTTGAAAACAGGGAATTGTACTCATAAAAATACTAATATACTTGTAGTGAACCAGTTATCATTACAATTACCGAAACATATTTTGTATAGTTGGACGTAGTTACGT
This sequence comes from Nycteola revayana, assembly GCA_947037095.2. Classification (NCBI taxonomy): domain Eukaryota; kingdom Metazoa; phylum Arthropoda; class Insecta; order Lepidoptera; family Nolidae; genus Nycteola; species Nycteola revayana. Next base: position 8,482,105 of record OX344839.1, read on the forward strand.
AGAAAGGACTTAATCCATTCAAACAAAGTGACTTTTGAGTTATGGTAGAGTTACGTTGAGGTTTGAACTGTAATTACAACGAGTAACTTTTAAATTGCTCCTTTATTTTAAGACATTAGGATTAACATACTCCAAGAAATACGTTACTCAGAAACAATTCAAGCTGAATAACGTCCATAGCTACTACGATTGATAATCATTAGCCTTAAATTCTTGCTATATTTTAAACCAGATGTTTGTGCCAGGTATCGTTGATCAATAATGTTGACTATTCATGTACATTTTACTAAAAGTTTCTTATACAAACCATCTCAAAAATTAATCAGCCAAATCACCCAAATCTAGGCAAATTCTGCGATATCTTTTAATATGTAGATTAAGTAACTATCTAATGAGTAAGTTATGCGTACCTAAGGGCAACTTTTATAACAGTCAGATAATGACAGATTATGAGAATATTGTCAAAATAGCCCAAAAGAAAATGTGCATACTTCAAAAGATGGATAAATATAAGTCGGCAATACATCAAGATACAACCCTCTACACGTTTGTTTTTAAAAAGGGCAAGACTGTTTTATTTTAATCCATGTGAATTTATTTTTAAGTACCTACTGCAGCAAGAATATTTTATTTCAGTAATGAAAGGGGTTGAATCTAATTTCAAAAGTCATTTGGATGTATTTCATGATTTTTAATGATTATTTCATAAACTGTTGATAGTTAGTTAGTTGATTGTTGCTTTGATTGACTTTAAAGAAACCGGGTGTTAGTAGTCCACTAAATTTTCAATCGTACAGTTTTACAAAAGATACTTTAAATTTACTAGTCTAGTCTATCGACTAAGTACGTAGGCTCATAATTTCTTCGTGCAGAAACTCTATGTGTAAGGAAAGCTACAAACAAAACAAAACTATAATTTATTAAAAGGAATCATAATAAAGCTCCATTTACAGAAAACTTCCTGCGAGAAGCAAAAATCCCGCAGAAAAACATAGTTAATACTTGCTTAATAGAATATTCGTTCCCCCTCAGACATGGTATGCGTGTATCGGATTGCAATAAATTCGGGAGGGGGTGAGGGGAGGTCGACGCGGCGCAAGTCATCCGTTTTTAAAGGGTTTCATATCACTGCAACTACATAGTCTATTACTCAGGTATCTATGCGTATTGAACTAGGTTGAAATAACTATATCAATTTAAATAAAACTTATTACAAACATAGTTTAGAATTGCATTTGGTCTAAGTATTGGTTTTTTAAATTGAAATAATTAATATTTAGACCACCGGTAGCATTCGTACCTGTATTTTAGGTATAGGTAGCCCATAATACCTAAATTCCGGCACGGTGGATCCCAACCGGTCATCGAAATTTATACTTTTTTTTATAACACATATCAAACGAGAACTTTTTCAAACCTGCCTCATTCGGATGATGATGGTCTTTATAGTTAGGAATCTTATATTTTCCCGGTTAAGGTAATATTGAGTGAAAACACTTGAAACGACACCAATACCTAGCATCTAGCATCACGGCGGCGCCATTCAGTCTGAGTGACTCGTATTTGATAGATAAAAGGGGCTCATAGTCTTTATTTTTGTTAATAAACCAAAAGTTGGCTTCTGACCATCGTCTGAGTATTTGCCATTTGTTCTCGGCTCATGCATAATACATTACAAGGAAGCAATCGAGATAGTTTTACAAGACAGCAAATAAGGGGTTGAGAACAATAGCTTGGTAATAATTTAAGCAAATGGTAGGCCGAACGGCATCCGCGCAAACTAGAATAAACCTCGAAAAAATAAGTCGTAACAAAGTAAATTCATGTTACTAGGTGCTGTTACGTACGTTTGTTGTCGGGGAGATGGGCGATATTATCCATAAATATGTTTTATCTGCTTTCTATCTAGGACACATCGAATGATCTATGTTGGGGACGCGACAAGTTCTGTGGCGCCTGCTCGTCTTGTTGACTAAAATAATCTTACTTAACAATGTGTACTCAGTACATTCTCAGTACATTTTACTTTTTGTAGATAATGCTATCGTAAAGTTTTCTCAAGACGCACTTTTTGTTGAACTAGACTATCTCTGCTTTTGTAACAACATCTATATTAATCGTCAGACGGTATCTGTTTGTGATAGGTTTTTCTACATTAAGTTAATTTTGAATACTTTTTTGCTTAATTTACAGGAATGTATTTAAAAACCGTACAAGTATTTATTATTTATATATTTCATTACCGCTATCAGATATGGCCGCAGCAAAAGTGCAAAAAAACTTGTAAAATTTAACTTAATTATTTCAAATTTTCCAATTTTTTTGCCATTATGTCATGTTTATTTCTTGTACATTGCGGTCATAAATAATAAATTATACAATCATAAATAATGAAGGTGCTGAAAAACAATAGTACGCCGGTAATTACATAGTAGCACAATTTTGTATTCAAGCTTCAATAGCCTACGTGAAAGCAAAACTAGCAATTGTAACTGAAATTACTGTATTTAATAGCCAATATATGAATTTATAAGCAGTTCGGGTTAATTGCGTACTTCGTTATTTATAACAATACATTTTTATATACATTTATTTACACAATCTCCGTAGCGTAGCGGTATTTGGCTCGCTTAAAATCTCGGAGGTAGTGGGTTCGATCCCCACGCCCCGGACAGGAAATCTTTGTGCAAATTCTAAAATTTATTTCCGGGTCTGTTTGGTTGAGGGACTACCCACAGTGCCTCGGAAAGCTCGTTAAGCCGTTGGTCCTGATTGTTATAACATCATCTATAATAATTATAATCGTACATCAAGGAACGAGCAGCAGCGTTTCCTTGTGTGGTACAACATAATACTGCGGTCACCAATCCGCCAGCCAAGCGTTGTGACTATGGCAAATACAATTCCACGAGAGGAGGCCCACGTTCAGCTGTGTACGTTATACGGGCTGATGATGATTAACACAATTTCATTAGGATTTCAGATTAATTATGTATCGTTTAAAGACTAGAAAGTTGAGGTTAAGAGGTCTGATTGGTTGATTGACTACCTGTCGTTTTGTTAGTTTTGGATAAAATATTAATTCGTTGGTCATTACTTTTTTAGAATAAGATTATAATGAAGGAATGACACCCATTACTTCATAATAACCGGTGCGGTAACCAACAGAATATAGTATAAAGCTGAAGGTTTTGCTTGTTTGATTGAAATCACTAATTTCAGGAACCAATGAATAATGTTTCAAAATCGAGGTTAGCTCCACTAAGTAACAATTCCACTTATACCACACAAGAAGTCGCAGGTCCAAGCTAGTGAGACTATAAAATGTTCAATGATTATGAAAATGACATAAGCCATTCATCATCTCAATCATACACAAGACGAACGATTCGAATTCTTGGGAATTAATTAGTCGGTATGTTAGAAGTTCTTTTATATATGTAAATTTGGTAGGTATTAGAATAGCTAAAGTACAAAAGGCTACCTCGTGTGACCTAGACCCAGTATGCTATTAATTAAATTAGTAGGTGTGTGCCTCATTTACATTTCATTTTATTTCGAACATAATTCATGCCTTTTATGTTTCAATGCGGCTATAAGTACTTGGAACAAAAACATTAAACACGCATAATTATTATATATGCATTTATAATAATATTGATTAGTTTTGCACCGCGTTTGACTGCGGTAAGGATTTTCGTTGAGAAATATGCTACACAGTTTGTAAACTAAAGTGAACTCTTAGATAAACTATGCTTGAATGTGAGTTTTAAATTACATGCGATAGTTCATCTCAAATAATGTATTCCAATTCAATTCAATGTTTCCAAAACCTTAGTTCAATAAAATTATACTTAATCAATCAATGATCTCTATACAAAAAATATAATAATGATCACTGCTGAACATGGGCACTTCTTTACAGACGTTAGCTAATCAGGTTCCTTGAGAGGTTTTGTCAAAATCATCACGCTTAACAGGCGGATTGGTAATCACTGTAAGATATATAAATACCTTGAACTGTTAGATGCTTCTGCCTAGCCATCCCTTAGTCACCTCTTACTACAGCCATGGGCAGAAATGGGTTGGTCTATTCTAAGTCGGAAAATACAAGGCATGGAAACTCATACTTATCCATTACAATTTGCAAATGATTTTCCATAATAAAAATTGCACGACTCCCCTCGCAGGTAGGCACGTTATTTAGTACGAACTACAAATCCCACCCCGCACTACCATACTAAAGTAAACCATATTTATGACCACTGCGTCATGGGGTTTCACCGTAACTGTACTGACTTAGTGAATATTATGATATCGGCACCACGGGACACGTAAAAGCCTAATAAAATTATCGTAAACTCGTTTTGTTTCTTATTACGAAACAAAACTTGGTATATTGTTGTTTTATCGGGATGAAAGATCGTTTGTTATCTACTAATGATGTCTTTGGGTATAATGTGTTTTAGTTTGTGGAATTCAATATGCAATAGTATTAAAATAAAAGAATATTTACAAAAGTAAACAAGCCCAAAAGTTGCCCAACATAATTTTCTAGATATTGCACAATTAAATTGGCGATCGATTTATATATTTTGATTTCTGTTATCATTATTTTAATGGTATTAAGCATATCTATGTGATCTACAAAAAATAACGAACTCAAATATAACAGTCAAAAGTATCAATTCCAATTTCTGCAAAGCCAGCACTACAAATAGATCGGGACCTCCAAACAGGCCGCACATGTTAAATCCGTGCTGCAGTGCTGCACACCTTTTCAATGGCACGAGTAAATTAGCGGCGCAGTAGCACATGTCCTACAAAAAATACATTAACACCGGGCTAATAGCGCCAGATTGAAACACCCATTACAGAGCTCGTGTGGTGCCGCCCCGCTACTAGTCACAGATACATTCTGTTCCAAAGTATACGGTATTAATTTAATTAAAGCGTTAGTTCAGTCAGTCATGAGATGTATTACCGATACAGAATAGTCTTTAGAGCTAGGAATACGAAAAAAACTAAAGTGAATGAAATATTCGATGTCTCATACACGTGTGGCAAATAATTGAATAGCTTAAGTGAAAACACCTTGCTTAACAGATGTTACAGATTTTGGTCAAACTCTGACGGATTGGCTTTGTTGTCGGTAAATATGATTGAATATGAAACACATTTCATGTTCAAATAATATTCGCATTGAATATTGCAGGCTGCAATGAGTTGCCGTCAATATAATGTAAATAATATTCCCTTTATAAGAATTATTGTCTTCCACCCGGCCAGCGTTAATTTAATCAATGGGAGAATTTCGATTTATTTTTATAATTTCATTATATTCATGTAGTTCCACTTTCCAGGTTTAAGTGATCACTTTAAAGTTTTCAGTATTATAGGTTATGTTATTACTGTTATTTTGTTACTTACAAAATTATTTACATATAAGTAAAAAACGAAGTCATTGATAATAATATATATTAATTAGAAGAATTTAAAGACATAAATTCAGTATAATTAATTTTGAAACAGTTTATAAGATTATTAGCTTCATAAAGTACCTACTAAACGGCCACTTAAATACTAATACTTACAATGACAAAATATCATAATAGTTTCGGAATGTTTGATTTTTGTTTGTTAAGCTTTTATCAACGGTAGATTTTCAATTAGCTAAACACAAGTGGCAATAGTTTGAAGATTTCCATTAGATTCCTGATAACGGTGATTCAACGACAATAAACACGATAGTTTTTGTATCGCAAATCGATACTCTCCCTTACAAATTAGGGGACAAAGGACAAACAGGGAACACGATGCAGCAATAGATAACAAAGTAACTGAATAGATTACTTAATCTAGAGTAATCTGTTATTCCTGCTACCGTGAAGGAGATAAGGAAAGATAAGGTGGTTTCGCCAGGCGCTAGCCTGTGTTGGGACAATAGGATTACGCGCGAACACAATGGATCATGGCAGTAAAAACACGTTAAGAGCCTAATCTCATTTTACACAAGTTGTAACAAATAGTGTAACAAGATTACTCGATGTTAGGCTGTAATTAATGTTTGTCTACTATTTATTGGTGAAATTGGAGATGAGTACGTACCTGCAACAAAAGAGTGTACGTTAGTGATTTGCGAAATCTAATGCAACATTTGGAATATTAATATAATAAATTTCTTGGAATATCAATTCTAAGAAGATGTCACGATTTTAGCTTTGGTAACTTGCTTTCGGAAATTCGATCGAGTAGGTGAAATAAAGCTGACTGAAAAATGGAATGGCAAGTTATTGTTATCCAAGCAATTCCAAATACTTAGTGCTTAAAAGAATTTTCACCCATTTGGTTTTTTTTCTATCTTTCAAGAGATGAATTACTAGAATTGTTTTGTCAATTTTATTAATTAACATAATCCTCGTATGATTCTAAAATACATGTTACCGTAAAGAGTTCAACAAAAGGATCTTCATAGAAGGTTCAACAATAAACATAATGTAAATTTTGTTAAATAAATGTGCTTCAGAACACCCCAAAAAAAATGTAATTACTAAATCCGCCAGGACTATAATAACTAAGTGAGTATACCGTAAATATTAATATGTCTTAATAAAAATCTCATAAAATTCATGTATGAAACACTTTCATTCATGTTTACTACGATATAAACATGTTGAGAGTTACGAGGTGCGTGTTTAGATAAAAATAACAACATTTTCAGTTACGGTATCTCTACGCATTTCAACGCCGCGGCTACTGAGCCAGATGCACACTTTTTTTGGATGTTTCACTTCGAAACACTATTATCGATATGTTACATCCGTAAATAGAGTTTTTCTATCTACTGAATTTGGGATCCGTATGTAAGGCTGTATGGTATCGAGCAGCAATTGTTTCAGTTTGAATGGAAGTGAGGAATTATAAGAGTACCCATTACAGAGATGAATTTGTACCTTCTTGAGCAAAACTGAATTGAACGTTTTATGAAAACTCTAGATTTAAGTCTCGTTATAGTGGTATACGGATCTCAATCGCGATACCTATAATTTGAAAGTAAATCAATAGAGCGTTTTATTGTATCAAACATTCTGCATGAGTGGCAGTGCGGGTTTTGGTAACGTTTTTATTTTTATTAATGTCTTCGGAGCTGTCAGCTGTTCTTAATTTAAACATCATAAGAATCGGATCTAATCTACACTATCTAATCTATAATACACATTTTCATAATTTTCGCAAATATTCGTACTCAGGGAAATGGGATTTTTCGTGAACACGCGATTAACGGGATCCTACGTCGACATTTATTCTAATAGAAATTACATACGGAATTCTCAGCTCGGGTTTCTATTCGTTTGTAGCTACGACGATTTTATTTCTTTGATGTTCTGTATGTATCGAATTGGGGAAATTGTTTATTTAAGTTTGATAGTTTAAATACACTTCTGTTTACGTTTCATTTACAGGTATTCATGGGCGTTTGGCCAGTGTTTTTACTGTCGACTAACGTTCGATTATGCTATTTTAATTAGAGTTTTACCCCCATTAATGTTTTACTTATGTCTGTATACATCATCTACAGGCTTGTGTCACGTAATTAAATATTTACCGTTGTAATACTTATCAAGATGCTCATTCAAATTCTTATTATAACATAAGAATAATATTTGAAGAAAGCTGATATGAAGAATTAACGTGGAGCGATAGCAATGTTTGTGCAGCGGAAGCAGGTTGGCGGAAGAAGGTATTTGGGCGCGTGGCTTTTTTGGCCATTATCGAGGGTCGACAGATGGAGCGCCGAGGGTAATCGAATTACTTTTTACTGACATGTGCACTTCACAGCCGAGGGGCAACTTCAAGTGATTCAGCAAAAACTATTCAAGAAACTACTTGTGGCTACACCAAAAATATCCTTCTACTTACTAAAGTTCTTTACCCAATGAAAAGGAAACCGGTAGTCATTAATCATACTCAAATAAATTTTATCGCCTATTAAGAATAACTCTTTTTTGATACGATTTCCATTTCCTAACAAAGAATAGAAAATAGGTTAAGTGCAATAAAAGTGCCACAAAGTGGACGCTAGTCAGTCGTGCCCACTTAAATGTCTAATTCTCGTTAGTGATATTTCCTGCGACGTCATACCTCCATAAATCCTCGAAGCTTTATTAAATTTCCTTTTGTGACCAACGCGCGGAATTAAATCGTCAACGTCGGCCGTTCACAAGAGATATTTGTCGCCTCCCAACGAGTTTCACATTCCTTTTACATCTATTTTGGAAACAGAAAAAAATAATATGACATCTGTATATGCTTCCGTTTGAACTGAAAACAATCAAATATAAATTAATGTAACAGCCATTAAGGTTTTTTCTACAACATTTATTTTAGTGCACGCGACCGCCGAAGCTTTTCTAATATGAAAACGTTTTTTCATATCTCCATTCCCTTACGTTATGAAATGTCTAGGGAGATCATTTTTTGTAATCCAGGTGATAAATCGACGGAAGCTTTTAGAACTCCCCTAGAGTTTATCTAAAAATATGAATGTCGCTTTACATTTTTTATATCAATATCGTATGCATTATCTAAATATAACTGCTAAGTAGAAACTCAATGTATATTAGAGAAGCATTTACGATGATAATAACATTTTTGAAATCAAGGACAATAACTTGCTTAAAACATATAAGAATTAATAAGTGAATAATATATATGCCTTTATTTTAAGTTAAAAGGGTATTCATTAAATATATTCCGTATGAATAAAAATCTAGCATTTGCCCTCATTTTATAAGTTCGTAATCACAATACGACTGAATTCCACATTCCAATCTAGTTTTATATTGTAATTATTCTAGGCTCATTGAGCGCGGACGTCTGCACAGTACGGTAAACAAAGCGGATATGACCTATTAGATAGCAGCTGGCGTGTCGGCGCACGCGCAGCTGCCGCCCGAATTTCGCCGAGAGATCGCGAAACGCGCGCCTTCCGTTTCCGGTCGATTGTACTTACGGTCCTTTACTTAAGGGTGGACATGAATTGACGTGCCTATGCCATACGGCATGTCAACTTACTCCACTTTTGTTCACCGCAATTAGGGGATGTGGATTTTTGTTATTAACCGGTAAGAAGGAAATAAATGTAGGTAACTAATATGCTTTATGTTTTTACACAGCTCAAGAGTGAACGTAATACTGAGTTAACTTACGCCTGACAACAATTCCAAACAGTAACAAATAACTTACGAGTGTAGACATTCAGTAGAAGTAAGGCAGGTTACGCAGGAGGACAGGTTTGGTCCAGTGTCGAGTGACATTGTGGCAACACGCTACTGGCTCCACGGTGACTTGCCGCCATTGTGCTAGACCATTGTCTATGGGAACTAGTTACTCCTCTACCGTGACTTAGGACTTGTTTTCAGTTGTCCGTATGAAGTAGGAGGATTAGGATTTATCATATCTTTGAATAATCAGCCACATACTTATTTATTTATACAATACCATGTATTTATTTACTTGATACTGTATTCACCGGTTCTCTAATTACCGCATATTTTTTTAATTGATTGATTTATATTTTGATCTCTTAAGATAGCAAAATTACAAATATCGCTACATATTATAAAACAACCTCCGTGGCGTTGTGACGGCTTTATGTCTCGGAGGTCGTGGGTTCGATCTCACGGCGGACAAGGAAACTTACTAATATCTAAATTGCAAAGAACATATATTTGATTGTTTGTTAGCATTGAATAGGCTCCGAAACTACTGGACTGATTTCAAAAAATTTCTCCATTAGAAAGCTACGGTATCCAGGAGTACCATAAGCTATATTCAATGATAAAGTTCCCACGGATACAGGAGCTAGGCGGGTGAAACCGCGCGTGGGTAACTACATAGTATTAAAATAAAAGACGCTGGTCTGAGAGGAACTAGGCGATATATCTGTATCAAAACTGAAAATAATATAAATTTTGACTAGTACACTAACATTTAGAATAAACAATATTCCAAATAGTTTCGATTCGTTACTTTTACCACAAGCATTTTAATACTTGGCAATTTTTCTCATTTGTATTGTCAGCGAACTATAAAATATGTAATTTTTAAACATATGGTTGACCGCATACATTACCTGCAATTATTATAATCAACTAGTGCAAGTACGTACATGAATTATTTTTTTACATGGTTAACCTTTAAAATGCATACAACATGTGGTTTAGCACGCGTTGAAGTCGAAAACACATAGTTTCCCACTGACTATTCAGGCGTGAGCTATGCAGGTAATGCGGTCTCACAGATCTGTCTGTTTCTAATCAGCTAATTAAGTGGAATTCCATGGATTAAAAGTGCTACTATTTTATTTTCGAACTAACAAAATACACCTACGAATGAAGTTTTAAGATATCTATGCTAATATATAAGCTGTTTGTTTGTTTGCTTGAACGGGCTAATCTCAGAAACTGCTGGTCCGATTTGAAAAATTATTTCAGTGCTGGATAGCCTATCGAAAAAGGCTATAGGCTATATTTTATTATGAAGTTCCTACGGGAATGGTAGCTACGCGCGTCTATCTAGCTTATCATGTGGCTGAAAACAAATAACAATTTGAAACTACCTAGATTTTAAAAGAATTTATTATTTTATAATATTATCAGTTTTGCTTTAAGTACATATGGTATTAAGGTAAATGCTTAACCTATTGACCAAATATTTAAATTACTATATCGGATACCCCCAATATTATTTTTCATCATAACGGTTATAGTTATCTTCTTTGGTACTTATTGCGTTTAAGGCTGGAGCTCTGCTCGCCTTTATGCCCGGTGAAGTAGCAAAAGGTTCACGACTAACATATATTTATCTGTCCGAAAAAAAAATACAAATTACCTATACTTTATGGTAGAACTAATTTCGTATCGATAACTTAAATATTTACAAGTGATCTGCAGAAGATGACCCTCAAAAATCCAATAACTTAATGAATAAGCGTAAACGTGAGCCCGGAAGCTAAGCAGTACTTAGTCGTCTATTTTTATTTCTCATTCATCCCAAACATGACTTGTTCCAGAGCGATGTTTTATTGGAATCGTTGGCTTAAATTGATTAGGTATGCGCCCACCGCAGCAAGGTATTACCGCATTCCAAAGACTTGAAACTAATAAGGGCATGAAATCTGTTAACTCGGTGCATTAACATCTCCATTTTCAGAAATAATAAATGTACAAAATCGTAAATAATGTACACAATTTTCAAACATTGCATCGCTCATTTACTTACTGGGAATAAATATTTGGTTTGTTCATATTTGTGATTGGTTTTATTTCAGACGTAGATTTAGGAGTTGTTAGCGGTAGGTACAAAGAGTTAAAGCTTTAAAAATTACAGCTTAGCTTAATTTAGCTTACATACTTATATATTTCTCATTTCAACTTGGCATGGCGGCAGAGTTTATAATTTTTGTAAATTAATTGGTGGTATTGTTTTTGGAAATATATAATAAGAAAAAATATTTTGGAATGTGCACCTTGTAACGAATATACCTATGTATTGAAAAAAGTAAATGCAATTACGATTCCGAAAATTGCCGACCGGAATTCCATACTCACTATAAAATAGTCACGTTACTTTGGAAATGTTTAGACCAAACCACTATGCACACCTTCACGGAATTATTATAAATTATTGTAACCTTTAAATCACACACAACTTATCTTACTAGCTTAGTAGGTTGTGCAAAATTAAGTATTTTCATTGATTTATTATAGTTGAAATTAACTTGTTGTTATGGATTGTTTGTGTTCATAAAATGGCAATTAATTAATAATTAATTTTAAGTACTTCTATATTACCTAAAATATATTTTAATTGCTATACGGTCTATATACCATTCACAAATTTCTAAAATATTTGTGGTGAAACCATTCCAAGTTAATCCCCGTTCTAACGCGGCTTTGTTCAAGCTGCGGCGCACGTGCGCAGGCGCACCTGCCACTGTGGCACCTCCCCATGGAGGGGTGCCTCTAAACTAGTTCACGGACGCAAAGATTAGATGCGAAAAAACGCTCAGAGGCAAGCAACATGTTGATTTATAAGGACAAAGAATTTGGTCATAATTATACCCGTCCGTAAAATATTAAACATTCCATGTTAGAATTTTGTCTAAAAGTAAGGGTAACAAACTTTACGTATATAATACTACGCGCTAAATCTTTTGCGTAGCAGCAATAGTACCTTTTACTACGCTTTCATGATACCTAACTACGTAGTTCTATTGCTACAACTTCGTAGAAATAACCTATAGCCATTACTATCTTTTTGAATAGACCTTATAAATACCTACAGCAAGAACATTGAATTTAAATGTTCCCTGTAAACAACCGGCAAAATACCCCGAACACCTTTTGGAGTTCCATATTTAAAGAAGAGCATCGCATAATATTTGAGGACAGCGGGCATTTTGCCTGATAGCTTTGCTCCGGTGATTAAGTCTTTTTTACGGCCGTTTAAGCAGTTGTTAAGGACCAATTAGCATTTATCGGACTTCCCTTTTCATGTTAAAGAACCATTAAATGGGTGTATTTAAATATATTGAACACACCGTTTAAAATGGCAATTAAATTAATTTATTTGTAAATCTGTTTCGTGTGATGTTATGCGATATCCATGGATTTCTGTCACTTGTAGCGAAAAATCTGAATTAGTTATTAAATAAATTGTTAAATGCTTAGAAAATAATGTTTAGGGGACGGATACAATTGATAGGATTAAATTAACTCAATTCATTCAGAATAATTCAAAGATCTACAACATTATAAACTCCAATTGTACGATGTATGGATTATACTTATTACCCGCTTATTAATTACCGATTTGGGAAGAAATTTGATTGGCAATCAATTTTTATATTGCTTTGTTTAAACTATTTCTATCGCCGATAATAACCCTTCATATTAGAGTATGACAGCTCATTGCTATGCCGGGAAGTGCACGCTACGGATGCACTTAGAGGGCTCATTGCGACGGTAACTGAGGGCTAAGGACAATGGCGACCGGAAACTCGGTATGTCCGCCGGATGTGGCCCACCATCGATCATACTGCTTACCGCTTGATACCCACAGACTGATGTTTCACAATCGTATGATGTTGGTTATTCAAATTATAATTTGGGAGGACTAGCTTCTCAGAACTTCAACCGGGATTTACGAATCACCAGATAGTTGTGGGCTACAAAGACTCAAAACCTATACTGTAAGAAGTTATGTCTGTAAAATTTAAGTGAACCTGTCTATTTATGAACACCTTTGCTTTTTAACCTGTTCTGGAACGGACCATAGTCAAGTTAAGGTCAATATGTTTTTATTGATTTAGACATAAACATTTTAAATCATGTTTGTCTTTTTTACCATCTTCAAAATAAAAAAGGTCCGCATTTAAGATATATAGAAATAATGATCAGGTTATTTAACAAACGTTCGCTAAATTTGTCAACCAAATTTCAAATGTGAATACAAAAAATACAGATACAATTGTTTGATAGCCCAATTACCTTCATACCAATCAAACATGAATAATAAATGTGTTTTGTACACGCCCTATTATACTTATTATATACCAATTCAAACATAATAAATTGATATTCTATGAAGCCATACGTTAATTTTTCATGGAAAATATGCTACAATTTTCACGATGAATTATGTATTATACGGTTCTGACTGTGATTTATGTATAAATAATAATAAATCCAGTCCAGTTATGATTAATGATAACTCCGTAAGTCTGAATTGTTGTGAAACAGTAATAACTTAAGCTCAGGCAAAGAGTGCATTGTTCAGAACCATGGATGGAATAAAAAGTATTTTTCATGACCTGCAAGTTTAATTTTGGATATATGATGCAAATTTAGAGGTAATATAGTTACCAAGTTCAAGAGAATTCTATTACTTAGCTATAAATACCCATTAATGGTTTTTATATATAATTATATGGTTAATTAGGCTTTGCTGATATAACATTCCGATTTAAGGATTAAGTGCTAACTTCAGCTCCGTTACCTAAATCGTATACTAATGAGTAAGCAGCATGATTAGGTAGTGTAAGATGCGTCCACTATGGCTGCAATCGAACCTACAAACAAACAAACAAAAACTTCCTATTTTAAACAGGAAGTAGGTGCCAAAATGACAAAAAGTCATCTTTCCCACGGATTGCTTAAAATCAATAACAATTAGATTTCTCGTCCAAAATAATTACGTGATTGTATGCAAGTTGTAAGGCTTAATGTCTTCACTGGCCAATATCCGTATTGTTTATGACACCTTTTGTGATACCGCCTGCACAATAAAATGTAAAATTTGGTCTGCGTCTGCCGTGTGTCTTTGTAAGGGCACGTAGCGTAGGACTAAGTTCCGGATAATATTGGTTTAGAACAAAATTCTCACGTTCTGATCCATTGTAAACACTAAACACGGAGACACCCGTTACGTTTCGTTTGCTGCTCTCATTGTTCTATTATATGAGCCTGTGAAATGTAAACAAGCGATGAAACCTTTTTTTTTTTTCAAATAAAATATTGTTACGGAATTACTCATTTATTTTTATGAATGAAAGTCGAAGGCCCACAATGAAAGAGTTTCATTGGCAAAGCAGACAAAACGTGGTCATTTCGGTTCGACTTTTTTACGTCTTTAGGTCAGAAAAGTGTGAAAGCAAACATTTTTTAACTAAATTTGTGTAATCATTAAAATAAAATAAATGTTAGTAGCGATGAGGTGTGATCTTATTAGGGCATAAAAGACGTCAAGTTGTCACTTCAACAACGATTACCCCTTATTACCTATAAAAACAATATTCCAAATTGATGCAACAAATGTTATTTAATTGCTCATTCGCTCACTCGCTTAATCGTTTCCTGAAATTCATTTGTTGAAAGCAATCGCAATTTTCCAAAGCAAACCATAAATCTAGTCACACGTTATTCCCAACTTATTGCAATGCACTCACGAAGCGAGGCTTAAGTGCGAGCGGCAAAAAAACTTTGAATGATTTCAAAAATTCCGATGTCATTGTACTTTTGTATGAATGAATGAAGTTCTATACATTGTATGTGCTGTAGCTGTGCTTATAGCAACAATCCGCACATCGGGTAGTTCAGTCACGTACTTGGCGACCGGTTGCCTTTTCAATTCGTTAAATGATATTAATGCCATAGACCAAACCTTGAGATTTATAGACACGTCTATTTATTGCGGAAATCAAGACATTGTTCTAACGAATGCGCATATTTAAATGCTTAATTTCATAGTACATTGCGCAGGGTTGAAGGTCTATATTCAAATTTTTGATTTCATATAGTAACTGCCGACTCCTTATGTATTGGGAGACTCTTCTATTTTTGGACTTGGATTTTCAACTCCCATTGAAGTCGAACTAATCTTGAATCAGTACGACGAAATGTGTAATGTGTAATAACTTGTTTAAACTTGGTAAAATATGACTGAAATATTTTCATGCATAACTCCATTCTGTACCCACATTTGCATAATTATACCAATTATATAATAAGCACAGTCTATAAAATCAAAAACTGAATTCATAAATCTTATGATCATAAATTAGATATTATGTGTATTTTGTATACATATAATAATTTTTTGATGCAATTTAATTGTTACGTTATTTGTTATGTTATGAAAGCCTTAGACATTATTTAAAGACAAATTTTCTCTATGTAACTAGCTAAACCATTGGTAGTTATGTAAACAGTATAACATTTATAACAAGAGCACATTCAATTTCAAATTAAATTTTCAATTTAATGGTATTAACATCGTATTTTCCCATTGATAAACTAGATACGTACCCATTCAATAACAACTACATACAAGTGCTACATGCAATACAATTTGTGTATAAGCAATGCACGTCTGCAATACTCTTTGGCACAGGTGCATTGCGGCATTATACACCTACAGTGCGGCGTGTGGCGGGCGCTCCGTCGACGTCACCGTGTCCGTCTGTACGACACGGCCTTCCGGTATGCGGCGTGTTTCCACTGACCAAACGTGAATCATTTTCTTTCTTTTATTGATCGATGCTGTGACGTCATAAATTATTGGGGAATTCAAAATTCGAACGGATGTATAATCCTATGTAAATACCAACATGTACGTATTAAGAGCAATTATTCACAAAAGCAGTAGAACGAGAAATGCTCACGGAAGTATATTTTAATATTTTTAAGGGATTTTCCCGTCAACTCAGTTATTGGCAGATAATTAAAAAATCACAAATGCCAGCTGAACCACGGCCGAGACCACGGCGCGGTAGGATTAATACTTTTTATTCAAATTGCAGAAAAGTCAAAATCTTATAAACTCTTCCATTACCTAACTGGATATTGATATTCGTTGATCAGTATCTATTGTTGAAAGAAGTGTCTAAAAGTGTTGCATATTGCAACAATTTTCAATGCATCCCTATTTTAATTTAACATCAGATTTTTAAAGTTTTACATGTTATTATTTTCCTATAGACATGAAGTTATACAGACCCTACCTTACAACTTAACTTTAAAATATGTTTCCATGACAGTCCTATAAACTCCTTAATATGTATGGTAAGTGAAACATTTAGTTACACTTGACATACAGCGCACGCGCCGCTTTGTTATTGTTGTGTTTCGGCAAGTGCGTCCATTGTCGTTGACACTTCAAGTGTGCCCATGTATATGTCGCAACCATATTGCTTAATTAGAGCTACAATAGCATCGTCTAGTCTATTAAAATTTGACAAGAAAATCGCTATGTAATCTAAAAAGGTATCAAATCAAAAATGTAATTGCATCAATAAAAATCGCGATGAATTTTCTTGGACACACGAGGGAACGAAGCATGGTGAACACGAACATCGAAGGCTTTGTTCGCTCCTGCAGCTGCGTACCACGGTATCACTACCGAACATCGAACACCGTGGATGTCCGTGGCAAAACAATTTGTTCGTGTTCACCATGTTTTGTTCGTTCGTGAGTACTTGGCTTTATATGAACACATACCTAAATGGTTCGTTAGAAGATGTACTTAGTAAGATTTCTAGGTTATTTTGGTGTTTATAATTAAAACTATTAAACTTAATGTTCTCATAGGCTTTTGTTCCGGCCCAGCAACTGGATGCGCATGTATCTAAACTTAGTAGCTGTCTGATTATTTATCAAAATGCTGCCTATCCTATGCTTGCACCACATACGGCAATTTTGAACATAAAACTATTCACATATCTACGGAAATCATTACATTTGATTAAATTGTGTTTATGATGTACGCAACGTCCTTTTGTATCCCTGTTGTTAGTTTGGACAAAAGTTATTATTTTAATAGCAGTATTATATTTGGTTCCGATGCGTTGCCTATCTCCTATTGTTATTTGAGCTATAAATTCAGTAATATCTCTATAGATAATAATGACTATGAATTCATTATCTTGTAACTCTTTCCCCGGAAGTTACGCACCAATGTGGTAATGTCAGTCAACCCAATAAATGCAAGCGTAAAGACCGTTCAATTTGGTTCAATTAATTATTATATAACCACGATTTTGAATTCTTTCAAGTGATACGGTAGTAACTTGCTGCAAAAAAAATTCTGACGTCAAAACATTCTTGCAACTCGCTTTACCCAGATTAAGCAACTGTCGAGAAGTTTAGGTCCTCTGTTATTTGTATATATTTTGTACTATAAAACAAAGTCGGTTCCCGCTGTCTGTCTGTACCTATGTATGCTTAGATCTTTAGAACTACGCAACGGATTTTGATGCGGTTTTTTTTAAATAGATTCGAGAGGAAAGTTTATTGGCATAATACATCAGCATTACACCCGTGCGACGCCGGGGCGGGTCGCTAGTATGTATAATAATAATAATCAGTATGATTTTTATTGAGGGTTTATTTTTACTGCGATAATTATATAACTTTTCAAACATGTATTTCAAATAAGTATATACATATATTATATTAATAAGTTAAAAGAACACAGGCATTTCAATTTCTAACATAAAATTTCATTGTAATTAAATATTTAAATAAAACTTACTACATTGATATATTATATTAAGACGCATTCCAGATTCTGTTAATTCACTTAAAGCAGGCGCCAAACCAAATTTGTACACTACATTAACACTTTACCCAAATCATCAGTTTGAAGAATTACTATGAACTGTCCGTTGTGGTCCCGATGTTTACTGTTCTCATATAAGTGCTCCACATTTCGCACTCTCAGCTCAAACAATAGTAGCCTTGCATCAATTTGTGCTCAAAAAAGTTACATCAACGTTGAACAATACACTTAACACGATTCCCTATTTTTAGTGAACAATTTCAACACGCAACAAGCTGCATGCAATCATACAACTGTATGCTGCTAATATGTAATAGTAGGTTTTGTTTATAACCTTTTTAAGTCGGCAAATTCTTGGTGATATGAAATGTATGGAACGTATTATACATGCAATGTCGAAACGGCCGAAAATAATTCTTTATGTTTTATCTTGCTATATTATATAAATAGTTTGTCATTATTTTAAGTAGATTTGGAAAGATTTTCAGATTTAATTTCGATTTTCGGAAATAGATACCTACCCGCAAAGCAAGAGAATATAAGAGGATGAAAATGAGAGCATTACTAAAATCATTATTTTATTTTGTATTCGTAATAAATTGTACTGAAAAACTACTGACTTTACTAGACAAGTCAATAATATAATTAATTGGTAGCAAAAACTCGACATTTATCAGTCCGTGAACATTTTAAATTATTATTCTTATAGCATGGATATAAATCTAATTAAACTTGTAAGTATATAAATCACCTCGTACAAACAGTTAGCTCATTACAATGGGGCGTGGGAATAACTCTGACAACACTGAACAACTGTGTGTTATTTGCAATTTACACATTTTCACGTGGTCGGCTCACT
This sequence comes from Nycteola revayana, assembly GCA_947037095.2. Lineage (NCBI taxonomy): Eukaryota > Metazoa > Arthropoda > Insecta > Lepidoptera > Nolidae > Nycteola > Nycteola revayana. Next base: position 8,501,084 of record OX344839.1, read on the forward strand.
TCACACTGTCCGCTCAATTCCTCTGAACTATTTGACCTTTTAATAACATAACAGATCCCTGAGAAAATGCTTAAACTTTTTGCAATTGAATAGCAAATTTGTTAACGCAACGAAGTTAATTATTTGATAGAGTAGAATTTAATAAAAACCGTTGTTATCGTTATAAGAATAACTACTAGAAATAGTCAGGGACTTGTATTGTATGCATCTTTCATTAAAAGCATAAAAACTGAAAATTTATTGTAATTTGCGAGATTTATTTTTAAATTATCTCAGTAGGCAGATAAAAATAAAATAAATCATTGGAGTCATACAAGCAATTAATAATTACCAAGAAGTAGGTAAAGATCTGATCAAATGAGTATTAAAAAAAACTAGAATTAATAATAGCATTCTATAAGAATGTCAATCGAAGTGACTCCACATACCTCTTGCAAGGATGTCCCATTAAAGTTTTTTTTGCAAAACCCTAAAATACATTGTTGCATTAGTATGAGAAAGTTTAGCATTGCTTATCCGATTAGCAGTTTTTCGGCTCTCCTTTGTTTCTTGTTATAACTAACGCTTGATTGCATCACAGTTTAATTATCTTTTGTTCGAGACTTAAAACAATGTATTGTTAATTTCTTCATTGAACAACTTTTTGTATCAATTTATCGAATATTTCAACGTATAATTATTTTATTGAGGAACAAGCTGTAGCCTATTTGTAAAGCAGAATCTCAATAAGCTCTCTCATATACCAGAATTGATATCACGAAATAGGGTCTGTCTAGTACTTAATTATTTTAAATTTAATAGTTGCCATATTATGTTGTGTCATCATATTAAAGTTTTGGCGACAAACCTTCTTCAAACATTACTTGGAAGAAGTCCTGGGAAACTTTTTCTCATTTTTTAAATTAAAACTAGGTGAACAAATGATTTTATTTTGATTTTATGAAGTTCAAAAGATAATAATGTAATTACGATACTTATATTTGTACAAGCTAAACATCAATGAGCTCCAATATTTCTGTATGGCGTAGGTCACCGAATACTGTCCAAACATTGATTCTCGTTCCAAGAGGGTGTGATCTGTAAGCTAGCCCTCTCTTACGTTTCCACGGGCCGTGGGAATCAACGCACACTAAATTATTAACAAAAATATTGACCCGCTGCCTACTTAAGGGATTTGACCACTATTTGTTTGCGCTGCCAGTTTACCGCTCCCAACAAATACGATGAGACGTGTTGAAGACTACTTTTCTAAGGTATGGGAAAACTTTGACTGCCGGGATTGGTCAATTCTGTTTGATGATTGTTCTTCTTTGATTTGATTATTTTAAACACACATTTAATTTTATCTGTTAATTTTGGCTAAGCTTTGTAATATTATGTAAATTACAGTTATAGTTTTATTCGTAAGACCGAAACACCCTACTCATACCACAGTTTGCAAAAAAATGGGGAAAAACAAAGCAGAAGATGTGTGATCTTTTAATATCACATTGTTTTGACTGTCTATAAAATCCAGTAAGTAAATTTTATTTATATGAATACGAATCTTTTGCACCACATCTTCCCTATACCAATTACTTCATTGCAGTTTTTATTGTGTTGTAAGTATCTAGGTACATTTAATTATACTAAATTAATAATGATCTTGTTACTGTAATAGTCTAATATTTCAAAATTTTCTTGTAAGGAACGGCTAACTGTTGTTGTTAGAGGTAATGTTTACTACAAATAAAGAATGACTTTCAATAAGTCTTGCTTTAAATAAGTCATGTTACGCGCGATCGATTTTGAAGCTCCAGATCTATGTAGTTCAAACCAGTCATCAATACTGACCGTTATAATCTAGTCATTATGGAAATTCCCAGTAGATATTTACAAGATACAAACGAAGTAAGGTTTGGAATGGAACTAGACAAATCATTTCCTTTAAGTTAATTCAATGTGTTTTATGTTCTATTGGATTACTCAAAATGAAAATAAAATCTAATTACACTGAAAATTGTAGAACTCCGAAAGATGAGACACTATTTAAATTGCAACTTTTAGTTCTTTAAACTGTATTTACATTACCTCCGAAAATACATTTTTTTACGTAAGCAGGTATCTAAAATAAAAACTGTTTTGTTTTTGGTGAAATTTATATAACTCAGAGCAATTGCGAATCCGTTCTTAAGTAGGCACATGAGCGTACGTATATGGATCGCATACCCTGTTTCGTCCCATGACAATTTCGTCCTATAAGAGCGGTTTCATCCAGAATCGTATAAAAATTACGTAAAAGTCTTGAGACGAAACAGTGAATAAGCCCGATATGGATAGTAGCTAGCAACAACCAGAGACATTAATAATATTATTATGTTAAACGCGATCAAAGCGTATTATTCCTTCCGAATACGTTTTTGGCAACCGCTCTAGTGCATATCTTTCCTGCAAGTCATCAAAACCCATCACAATACGTTTAATAATATCATTATTTCATTGTATTGTGGCCAACGTCTAGACGCTTATGATTGATTTATATCTGAAGACAGTAAGTACAATTAACTTCGCCAAAATTTCATCTTACGCCAAATACCACGCCACTTTTCCTCTATTCTCTTGTAAGAACTAAACAATAATGAAGAAAAAATATAACCGCACATTCGTTTTGTAATTAATTTTATGCGTTATAATTAAAGTAAGATTTCCTCACATTGTTATTATAATTGGGCGTGTAAATCGTAATAGGCGTAAAAACCAGTTCATTTGAGCGAAATAGACATTGGCAAGAGGCCAACAATACACTTAAGTTCAGTTTTATACTTCAGACAACTTTGTAAGCCTTCTAAAACTGCAAATATAATACTTTTCTTGGGCTTTCCTAACAATTTCATGAATAAATCAAATCGGATAGTTGCCGCTTATATCAGTTAAATTACGTAATTAGGCTACCGTTTCATGTCAAAGGAAATAGGAAAATAACATCAATTTAGGTCATTACAAATCCAATTTACTCTACTACTTCTACTTTATAGTAATGATAGATACACCTGATGTTTCTTACCATTAAAAAATGTCTAATCCCAGATTACTAAGAAATTAATTAATTAAGCGCATGGCTAATTGGGCTGGTTCACGCGGTGCAGACACCGTGTCGGACTTGTAATATTACTGTTTTGTTCAAAATATGCGGAAGAATCGTAAGTTTGTTACTACTGCTGCAATTTGATGGGAAACACGACACTTTGTTGTCGGTTTTTCTGATTGCGGTGTCGGAGCAAATTGTAGACGGTTTTTTTGCTAACCGTTACAGCTGATTTAATTTTAATAGGTTTTCGCTAATTAACAGAATAACTGTGCGACGATAAATTGTTGCGATTAAGCTGATATGTGAATCATTACGGTAATATTTATGCTTCTAAGAATTAATATAACCGTAATAGCAAATCACAAGAACAAGGACACATAACTTGGAAAAGCTCTATTTAGAGATCAAAATTATGTCAATAATTATACAACAATAACAAGGAAATAAAAGAAGCTTTTAAGTTTCTTTATGACCACGAAAAATTAAACTAGATTGAAACCTGCTGCTACGCCACGGAGCAGTATAAGTCTTGCTTTAAGTCTCGGAGCTCGTGGGTTCGATCCCCACGTCGGACAAGAAATCTTTGTGTAAATTCTAAGATTTCCTTTCGGGTCTAGTTGGTTGAGGTGGTCAACCTCAACCTTCGTGCCTCGGAAAGCACGTTAAGCCTTTGTTCCCGATTGTTATAACATCATCTTCAACAATCGTATGAGAGGGGACCGGGCTGCAGCGTTTCCTTGTATGTTACAACGTAATACTGTGGTCACCAACCCAGCTGCCAAGCGTGATGACTATGGCAAATACTCTACCTTTGGGGAGGAGGGCCATGTTCAGCAGTAGACGTTATACGGGCTGATGATGAAACATCGTTGGGTAAACAAAAAATGACATAATACGATAATGATACTCGATAGATTATATCTACATATATAGATATTCGTCAGGTGATCATTGATTTACTAATCACAACGCTATTTCTAATAATTATATATAAAATTCATAAAAGTTTTTTTTTTATCTTCGTACTCCTTCTTCTTTACAGACGCGTATTATTATTATTGGTATTCGATGAGATTATCTTTTCTTTTATAAACATGTACAACAAAGTTTAAAGCCACCATTTGTACTCTATTTTGTTTTTTTTTTGTGTTTCTTGAACGGAATAAACTTTTATATAGAAAAATGACAGGTATGGCAAATAAGATATGGAAATTCGTAAGAACGAAAAGTGAATAAAAGTGGTTTTGGCCTGCAAATTAACTGTATTGTTATTTATATTTAATTTAATGGCTATGTCTTATTTGGTTACTGTTTTGGATACGCCCGTTTTAGTTATTAGACCACTTCTTTATTATCTTAGAAATACTTTCTTTATGTTAATACAATCACAAGTTAACTCAATAGGATTGCCGGCATACGCCGTAGCTATGACTACTGGCAATCATTCAATTGATTGCGGGATGGCGGGACGCCGCGGGATTGCCTCATTATCCAATAAACACGGCGCCGGATCTCGGCCACTCCAGTGTATTATGACTTGTCTAAGGCCAAATGTCACAGTTTCCTTATTTTTCACGATGTCGTATCACTTGTACCTTGTACCTTGTTTATTTTGATCCGGTAAGACTAATATTGAATTTCATATAATTGTTGCAACTATCAGGGAAACTGTTACCTCGTTGGTCTAGCGGTAATATATACAACCTTAACTGACGAGGGCCCGTATTTGATCCTCGGTTCGAGCAAAAAAATGTGTTACTAGATTTTTCAATTTAGAAAATTCCGAAGTCTGGAAGTTGGTGTTGTTTCACCCGTGCCTTAGAGAGCATGTTAAGCTATCGGTCCTGCGCCAGACCTCTCCAGGTCGTGTCGATAGAACCGTCCCACCGGATTTTGAGATTAAAGGAATAGAGATTGCAGCGGTGTCTGGGCACACACTTGTACACTAATGTGTCTTGTTCAGACGGTTAATCTCCGATGGCAATTAACCGTCGTAGCCGAAATCAGTCGGGTAGACTACTAAATGTTAATATAAATGTAATGAAACAGTATCGTTAAATCTATATAAATGAAAAATGAATCACTAAAATGTATGTACTTGCCTACCTCAATAACGTCTGTACCAATTTGATTCATCCTTTTTTTATTGTAATTATGTGACCGGGTATGGGTACGGGTGACGCCGAGCATGAAAATCTAGTTTATTTTATTATTGGTAAGATTCAATGTTATGTATGCCTGTATGACCTTTAATGTCATTGCGTGCCTATCTAAGTTATTTATTTTTATAGGACTGTAGCCAATCGTCACGGATTTGCCGTATTGTTATGCCTCCCATAAGAAAAATTGTGAGTGTTTCCTATGGGAAGCAAAATACGTGACCACCTCCACTTATTTGCATTGTCGTCACTGCGATTCCACGTAGTATGACAAAAATTATACATATTTACTCGCTACAATGGGCTATTACTGACCAACGCTAAACTGCCTACGTAAGTTCTGAATCCATATTTCAGTATATAGATAGTTCAAAGAAAGCACTTTTCCAATGACATGACGTCACGCACCGAGGTCAAAGCAATAAAACATTATGAAGAACGATCTAACTTTCTTAATGTCCATACAAAATCGAATGGTCATAAAAGTTGGTAAATAATATTGACAGGTCTATGTTTTACAATGTGAATGTGTTGTGGCGCCGACGGGACGTCAATGACGATATAAAGACCACAAATTACTCTATTAAATTCGATTCTTAGCTTCATGTCATTTGACTAAAGAAAAAATCAATAGAAAAATACTAAGGTCACAAAATATTATATTATTATAGTTATTACCCAGCTAAGGTAAACTAAACTACTTTCGTATCGAAATGTTTAAGAAATCTAGATGCATATACATTAGTTACTCTTAACTTATCCAAATATTCCTTTAAATATTTTATAATTAATATAGATTAATTACCATGAATATTTTTTAAGTACCTAAAATCAATTCGCATTTCCCTTATCGATTCGATTAAATTTCTAAAGCATACTTGAAACGGCAGGAAACTCTTGAAACATTCTTTACTTAACTATCCAGCCCGTGCACATTCCTAAAATACGTAAAACCATTAGAACAATGATACAGGAAGCGAATCAAGCGGCTCATCAATGTTAATGGGAAGACAAAAAGAAACGGCGCGGCGCGTGCGACAATGAGGAAATGCTTAGGATGAGCTGCGGTCCCGCCGACATATGATACACACACTGACACTTGTAACAGAGTGTATAAAACAGTGGTTCCTAACCGGTGGGTTGTCCAAAATTATTAGACTTATAGCGACAGGCGTCAAATGTGAGATGACGTCACGAATCACACATCGTGCAATAGAAGTTTTCACCCCTCCCGACCCTTAGTTTGCTAAGAATCTTCCGATGCCCTCGTAGACCCGAAGTCTGAGAGGCCCGCGAACTGTAAAGTAGTTCGACAGTTACACAAAACTCACCCAAAGAAACTAAAAGCCATAATCCCTCAATCTCCCCGTCAGCGACCGCACTGAGCCGAGGTCCAAATCCCACAGGGGACGCTCTCTTGCGCAGGTTGCTTAGTTTGTAGTGTTTAAACCATATATCTAGGCTGGAGCCTTGCTTGCTTTTATGCCCGGTGAAGTAGCAAAAAGCACAGGGCTAACTAAAATGTCCGTCCAAAAAAAAAAAAAACTCACTCGACGGCTATATACAAGTTCTTAACCCGAACAATTGAACCGCAGTGGCCGGGTACACCACCTCGCCTGGCCAGGGAGATATTCCCTTTGTGTAAAGGAACACCAATACCCGTGCTCTTACAGACCCATGCGATCCGATATTTAAATTAACTTAGGCATAGCTCAGTTGTGTCGATGTCATGTAATTCAGATCAAGTTAATTTAATTTTCCGCAATTTGGAAGACTCCTGAGGCGTTTTAGTCAGAAAAAAGTTTTCCCGCAATGGAAGAGGCTATACTTCTATAAAAACCAGGTGAAATGTAACTTAGAAACCGTTCATCAGAATTATTGAGTCAGTTCATGGCAACCAGTAAGAAAAAATTGTCCCTAATTACTAAAAGATTAAGAATCACTGGTATAAAGCCATCGCTTACACTTATATCAATGTAAGAAGCACTTGAACATTGCACCAACATCGCTATCTCGTTTGGTGGCTTTTTGTCTTCGTTTCGAGACCTGGTTGAAGAACGCGCCATACCTACAATACCACCAATAAAGTGTTACTTAATGTGCATGTTGATTACTATTAACTAATTTAAAAAGCTCTCTTAGTAATACTTACGGCAATTTGAATACTAACTACTATCACAACATCCCTAATCCCTTTGCAATTAAATAATAATCAAATAAATGTCTAGTTCCAAATGTAGAATGTCTTATGGAGCAATACAGATGCACCCAAATGAGCACACAAAACTACTTAGGTACCGCACAAAGTATTATTAATGAATATTTAAAAAATGCATTGAAAGATGTTCCATATAAAAATGTGATAATAGATAACAATACTAGACCTGTGGCAGATCACTAACAACTAAATAAAGTAGTTAATTGTTTTCATTGTAAACTTCTAATTGTGATACATTTCGTTACACGATTATAAAACATTTGTCATCCTAAATGCAGAAAGTAATCCAAAAATTATGTAATTCTTTATTGTATGACTAAGATGCATCTTATATAACTGATTGTGATATAGTATGAACTTCTTCATAACAATTGCTAGCTCAATGCACCGCTTCTCATTACCTGCATCCTGCCTTTAATTTATTGCATACATCTTGAGCTGTCTAACATTGACCTACATTTCAGGAATTCCAATAATCAGGTCGACAGTCAATTAAAACATGAAGCGCATTGATCCAGTTCCCGTATTGTTAGTATTGTTACCGAATGTTAGTTTATCCTTGCAACCTAGTAGCTGTGCGAGACTCAAACCCATAATCTAGGGGCATCCATATTTTTTTCCAAACGATATAACCTTATTTGTCCATTCGGGTCGGCATCACTAAACACAGAGGACACAATGTAAAGCTTTTTGTGCAGTCCCACTGAATCAATTTTGCATTTTTTGTTCGCGGATTTCGGAAGCCGCAGGTAAGATCCTAGATCCGGGTCCCTTTGTGTTTCGCTATTATTGTGATTTACTAATATTTACAAATTCGCAATTTGGGAAGCAATAACTGTCAGATCGCATCAGCTGCGTCATCCAACCAATTGGGTTACACGCCCAATGCACCCACTTTACATAATGTCGATGTTATTAACGCTTTTTAGGTTCAGTTTATTTGAGAATACACACATTTTATTGCTTTCAACTTGAATGAAGTACTTATTTGAGAAATAATTATAACCGTACCCAATCATAAAATGGTGGGTGTTTTTTTGTCGAATTTAATGTTCCGCTAATATGTTTCTGCCTCTTGAATCCTTTAATTTTGAATGCATCATTAGATAAAGCAACTTTATTGCCATTTAAAGTTGGCATTGAATATAATTGTGTAATTGTTGTATATTTTCGTGATCTATTGCAGACAATTCGAAAGGGTTAAATGCATGAAATTTATTTGACCGTAAAAGATTTTTAACAATAGTAAGTATTATTTCACCGTTCATATTGCTTTTACATTATTTAGAATTATTCGCGGTGCGTTACTCGATAAATAGTGGATTAGATCGAAAATACTTTGACTGTAAATTTTTAAATTCAACACGACTTTGTATTTATTACAATGGTTATGGAAGAACGGACTACAAGGATAATAATAAGCGTAATAGGCAAAAGGATTATATGAATACCCGTGAAATTAAAAAGAACCGTGACAGTAGCGACTAAGCAATATCGTGATAAATTGACTATGACTTGGTCTGAAAGCCTTTTCAACAACCTAATAGTGACGCTGCAATTCTGAATTGTTCTAATAGAATGTAAGTAATTTAAACGTTGACATTACTCGAATTCTAGCATTCGACTGAACATTCTTCATTATTAACATCGGTTTAGTAATTGAGGCTTTTCAACCCATCCTTTTAACTATGTACTGGTTTACAGGAACGGTTCAAATAAATGTCATGTGTTATATGTCATACCTATAAGATAGAACAGTACACATTATTCTGCCAACTTCAATTTTAGTTCACTTCACTGTTGGTTTAATGGTTGCGATAATTGCTTCTAAGGGCTGCTATTGTGGGTTACATCCCCCACTAAACAACTATTTGTTTGAAGCACATATATCATGATCTAAATCTTTGTGTTCGTAATTCTCTTTGTAAAATACCTATTAGCTACATTTTTTTTGAAATGAAATGAAATGAAAATATTGAATACTGAACCATATCTTAACAACATAAATTATTTATATACTAATTTATTTTGTTAAGATATGGTTCAGTATTAAATATTTTTATGATTCTGTTTTGTTGCTAATAGTTATCATCTGCCATAGATTGCATTACACAAACATCCAAGATTAACTATCTAAAAGGAAAACTCAATCACAATGCCAGTAAAGTACATTGAAAAACTGAGTGCCTTAGATCATTAGAGTCCATCGAACAATACAGAGATCAATGAGTCGAATTTAGCAACTCTATATAAAAAATGGAAACAAACAGAAGTGGCGGGGTGTCGTGATGCGTGACCGGTGCATGGAAGTCGGGCGGTCGCGGCATGTGGCGGAACTAATAAGGACCATTAACATTTACCGTACTCTACCGTAAAACAGTACTGTACTGGATCACGCATACTACGCAATCGTGTTATGCAGATTTCGCTGTTACAAATCTGTTTAACAGCAACGTTATTGAGAAAGAAAAAAAAATTATTGATTGAAATTAAATGAAAACGTTTATTGATAATGTAGACGAATCGATCGTACTTATTATAAGTCAAATACAATGATAAAAATATACAAAGAAAAAAAACTTGACTAATTAATGAGTATATACATTTCAACAGTAATGTTATTAAATAGAATTTAAATCTATCAATGTGGCATGTGATAGTCGCGTATTATAAATATAATTAGAATCAACCAGAGCGGGCTGGGATTTGGTCAGAAGCATAGAACGCGTCGCGAGCCTCGCCTTGCAAGGACGACCGGACCCTATCCTAGCTTCCTACGAGTCTTTCTCTATCTACCTACGTTGTGACACCTGATTGGCACATAAAACATAATTAAGCAGTGAATCTAAAATACGTGTTTTTTTTACTTGCTGCTAATAATTGGCAGGACGATTTGCCATCGGTATTACAATCAAAACGTAACATTAAAATAGGCATAAGCTTCAGACATATATTTCTCAAGGCAATATATGTGCATGGCAAAATGAGGTCTAACGCCTTGCAGTTTAAGATAGTCTTGGTTGTACAAACGGGAGCCCCAAAACAAGTTTGAAGTCATTTTAATCTGTAATTGAAAAGAAATAATTAGATTGTACTACCAAAAATAAAACATTACTTATTAGTCGCACTAACAATGACAAAAATATACCAAACATAATTAAGATCAACGATACAAATATGTAGTCTGTTTTCAAACGGTTTTTAGGGGGTTTTGTACAATTGTCGCTCTACTTTATAGTTCGCGGGCCTCTCGGACTTGGCTCTACGAAGGCAGCGGATGGTTCAAACGGCAGTAAAATGTCACAACCGCAGGGTGACTGCTACGCTGAGTTTTACCTACCTCGTTGCATCATACAATTCATAGATAAGTAATAAATGATTAGATAATTTCGTTTTAGTCTCTTAGAAACAGAGGCTGTAGGTGAAATCACTGACCAAGAGCACATTAATGTGTGAACATTTAAAATACAGTAATACCCCGGACTTACGCGATAGGTGGGACCACGGGATAGCCGTGTAAGTCGAATTCACGTAAGTCAGGGTTCAACTTTCCCCATAAATACATATAATGTTTGTGTAATCTGGATCAGTCTAAAAAAAAAATGATCAGAAGAACCATGTTTAATAATACGTTAAATTATAAAGATCTTTACATTATCACACCATAATTCTAACATGGTTTCCATCTAAGCGATAATACCGGGGCGTCTGAATTAAAAAAGAAAGATTTTCACTTATTAGTTGGTTCGATCAAATATCCTCTCTAGGTCCTCTTAAGGTTATAATGATGATATTTAGTTTACACTCCAAAAGACAGTGTTTTTCGTTTCATGTTAGGTTAGGTTAGCAGTTAGCAGTTTAATTTGCAGTAAACCAAACACGCCGATGCGCGTGGTGATCAAAAATAAAAACCGCGTATCTCCGAATTCGCGTAAAACGGGGTAGCGTAAGTAAGAAGGGGTATTACTGTATACAATACTAGTTGACTTTGTCCGCGACTTTGTCCGCGTGGTGTTTGTTATTCCTTCGGGTTTTAATTATCCCACATGAACTCATTAATTTTCTGTGACAACATTTCATTTAAATTGGTGCAACCGTTTCGGATTTGCCCGGCCCGTACAAATAGACAGAGAAACAAAAAAAAAAAAAAAATGTGTTCAATTTTACTTCGAACATCCCCCTGACTCGGTTTTTAGCGTTTTTTTTCTATGTACAGACATTCGACCTCTACAGTTTTATTATATATATGTATTATATAAGAAAACATAAAATGTTTGAAAGTTACAACTATTTAGACATGGGAATGTGATCGACACGAAAATGAATTAAGTAAGTATTATTAATACGGCCAATAAAAAAAAACTGAATGTCCAAATTAATAATCATATTTGGGGTCGGTGCACGCCTATCACTTACTTATTGCCCCCCTTCATATAACTTCTCAAACATTCCATCTATATTTTCTTTGGCTGCCTTCTTCCTTTCCATCCATCTACATTCATATTTACCCATTACTCTTTTCGTCCAAATAAATAAAGAAATCTAATATTCATATGTACCTATTATAATATCTGTTTTCCATTTTGATATGTAAAGTCAACAACCTAAAATTAACTGTAAAATCTACACACGTTATCACCGCGTATTATAATAAGCTAAATATGCATTGTTCTAGTGTGAAATAGTTTAAGAATAGCTTTACTCTCCTATGTATTTTCTCAAACAAATTAACCTATAATTACTTTTAATTGTCTGGTTAATGTGAGAACGTCATAAATGTACCGTTACTATCTCCTGGCGGTCGAAATGATTTATTGTTATAATAACTTTGTGTAGACAACCCCAAGTTCGGAAATGAAAAACAAAAGGTCGATAACCTGTGGTATCAAGACAAAGTATTTAGCTATCGGTGAAAACGAAGCTAATAGAAAAAAATATATTAAACTTGAAAATAGCACCATACGAGTCGCGTACTACAGTGAAATATGGACATCATCTGCACCCACAGCGAGTTTATTGTTGGTTTATAAAAAATAGAATTAGTAATATAAAGGAACTTCAATAGGTACTATTCAATTCAACTTGCCAGTTGCCGATGCCCTCGTAGACCCGAAGTCCGAAAGGCCCGCGAACTGTAACGTAGAGCGACAGCTGCACAAAACTTCCCTTAAAAAACCTAAAAGTCATAATCCCTTCGTCGGCGACCGGCTTGAGCCAAAGTCCTAGTCCTACTGGGGGCGCTGCTTCCTTAGTTTGTTGTTTATAAATCATATATAAAGCTGAAGCACTATTTGCTTTTATGCCCGGTGAAGTAGCAAATTTCTCCTGGCAAACTACGTATACCCGTCCGACAACACACACTCACTCCAAGTATAAATTATCTATAAGTCTCTTTCAATTGACACATTTGAAAAGGTTGATTATATATTTGCATATATATTCAGAATTTCTTGATCTTACAGAATATTTTTGAGAGAGACAAAAAAATGCAAACGGTCTCAAAGAAACTGGGACCGAAGAGACGCCAACGCCCAACGTTGCACTAAATCATATTCACATTAGGTACGCCACCTACCGCACAATATAAAACACAAAAAGTTGATGACGTTCAATTATCACTGCACATAGTTTGTTGATAGGCCGGTGAGCTCTCGCCGACAACGGTGGTAATGTTTACTTTGTCTCTTGCGGCACGCTTCCTATAATCCCGAATAACAAATTATGAAATGGATGAAAAACTCAGGTTAAGCTGTCGGTGCCTAAACATAATGTTTGATTGTGCTCTAATGACAAGGCGCGGAGTCCAAGCCACCTTTTGTGTAAAGCCGACCAAGATTACTAATGGAGCGAAACAAAAAAGCGTTTATTTTTAATGTCGTAAAGTCGAAAGTGTAGTCAATTCGAGATTGCTGTTAGTGTTTCGACTAAGGAGGTCCTGGTAATTGAGCAATCATCTACTCTATTCCGTTGCGGTAAGCGGCGCATCCAAAATAAATGAAATTGTAGGTATATTTGTTTTGTTTATTTGAGCACCATCTTTTGTTTAAATATTTATAATCTTTTATCAAATCATAACGAATCTTTTAATAATTGCCATAGCAGAACATTATGTAGTTACTTAAATTGTATGTTTTAAGACGTGGCTAAACTTAATGGCAAGGAATAAATATTACTTGAATTCGATAAAAGTTGAAATATAAACTATATCCAAAACCAGCCAAACATAAGTAGCGCTCGCCCTCAACTACTAATACAGCTCAATTAAGCGCCAAAGAAAGTCAATCTCAGTAATAAGCATTGTAATGGTCTCTAAAAATGTTATTATTGATAATTGATTCAGGTATTTAGTCGGCCCCCAACATAGAAGGCAATAGAAGCACGTGGGCTGACGAGAATGGGCAGTCATTGATCGCAAGCGACGTGATCACCGGCGCCGGCGACGCAACGCAATGCTTACCTACCTATTGTCGTACCTATGTACTTTGTACTACTAGAAACAAACATACATACATATAAAATATGAAAGTTGTATGTGGAAATAACATTATAAGCATAGTATAAGTCTGATATAAAATTTAAATAAAGAAATATTTTTGACATGGCAATATCAGGTAACCAAGGAAGGTTTTAGATTTATAACAAAATAATCGACACGTATTAGGAAGAAATAAAAACGAACAATACCTATACTTTTGAATGTAGATTTACATAAGATACATGTACTAGATATAGATAATTATAGTTACGTTATAGATGTGTTTGCTAATGATATGAGACAGGATGTAGGTTGCGAGACTGGGCGCGGGGCAATAGCACGACCTTGCGAATGTCGCCGGATTTGACATGGATTTGAGTCATGCCTTGGCACGCACTGACTCATATATCTACTTATAATTTCTTTTTCAACAGGACATCCATCTCTTATAAGCCATTGATACCGTTTCCAAATATCCCGTTCCAATGTAAAACCAATCTAACTTCAATGAATAAGTCAAACCGCTTTTTTTTTATTTTTTTATTAGAAATAGGTTAGCGTTTGACTACACCCTGCCTGATGTTAAGCATCGGAATAGCCTAGGATGGAGCACGCTTACCTAGAAGGAACCGGTTTACTCTTGATTTGAAGAGACCCATATCGTACTTATCGGGAAATATAGACCCCGGCAAGGAGTTCCACATCTTCGCAGTACGTACAAAAAACGTGTACTCGAAGCGCTTCGTACGTATTTTGGGAATATCGACCATGTACTGATGGCGCCTCTCCGAGTGTCTTGTTGTCCGATAGAAGAAAGGGGAAGGCAGAACTAAGTTGTGCAGTTCCTCAGCACACTCTCCGAAATGTATCCGATAAAAAACCGACAAACTGGCAACCCTTCGTCGGTGCGCAAGGCTTTGCAGCTGAGACTCGCCTACGTTGCCTATTAACTTTTTGGCGCGCCTCTCAATCGACTCCAGTACCTCTAGTTGATACTTGGCGGAACCATCCCAAAGATGAGAACAGTACTCCATACATGCTCTAACTTGGGCTTTGTATAATGTGAGCAGCTGATTTGGTGTGAAGTACTTACTCACCTTCGAGAGGATGCCAAGCTTTTTAGAGGCTATTTGGGCCTTCGACTCAATATATTAGCCAAAATTTAGAGTCGATGAAAGAGCAACGCCTAACAGCTCAAGCTTGTCAGTTAACTGCACGGATACATCTCGGAAAGAAGGAGACAGTCGAAACGGCCTCTTCTTTGCGGAGAACAACTTGTATTAGTAGGTTATTAGTAGGTTGCTTGTAACTAATTTAAACAGCGATCTACAGGTTTAACGCTAGGGAATCCGACAACAGGATACGTCAATTTAAACTAGAATCGAAACCGAGAACAAATGTGCTAAAGCGCACCGCACCTTTCGGTCATTGTTTTACCCTGACACCTTTACATTGGACGGTATAGCTGTCTTGAAATATAAAGAAGACGTTTTACATGACGAAACAAAGACGGTATGTGATGCTGTACATCTTTTAGTGCGGGCATTAGTACGTAGGGTATTGAAGTGGCAGGACGTGAGCGAGTAACAAAGGAGCTCGTCTAAACAGGTCATTAATAAGGAGGCGGCTCGCGGGATCCGCCGGGACTTCCGCTGCGTTCCGAGAACCGCTATCCCGAACAAGACAGGAATAGCACCAGTGATACCCCGCTGAACATATAAATGGCAATCAACGCACTTGACATGAAACTCGAGTGCTACATTAAGTGTTATTTATGTATGTCAGTTCATAGGTATAGGATTTTTATAGCACATAGATAACTAATACTATAACCCAACATTCTGTCAACCATGTAATTCAGAATATAAAATGTATAAAACTTTAAATTTCAATAAAATATTTACTTTTCTGATTTAAAAATTTAATCGGATAGTCGTGTGTTATTTTTATAAGGTCAAACCTGGAACGATCTTCGAGGACATTGATTAAAGAAATTATTAACTGCAAATCTAATAATAATATTCAATTACCAATAGAAATATTCGACATTGCAAAAATAGCATCAATTGAGACTTGCTTTGTAAGAAAACACAATTGTTTTGTACAAAATATTGTTAAGCGCGGTGGATCAAAAATATAATGCATAATAAATAAATGTAAGGCCTCGGAGACACCTTTATTATAGAAATGGATGGAAGGTGGCAATCTCTGGCATCTTAGTGTGTTTACTGAGCATCATCACGTTTTACAAAAGGAGACAATTTATACAAATCGTGTGAAAGAAAGAGACGCAACCGGCGAGGACCACCTTGTTAGTAATAATCGGTTTACGGGTCTTGTCAAAAAATTAACTTATTATAAATTATAAATGGGGCTTAAAAGAGGCAGCTCAAGTTGTATCGATACATTTTTTGCTATGGTTTGATAAATATTGTAAACTGAAACGTAACTCTGAATTATTATGTGTTTTGATATTATTTAAATCTAACTTAAAAGAATGTTGTTTCTTAAGCAAATAAAAATAAAAGCTGAAATCACTTTTTTCATTCTTTATTCACAAATTGGATGCTGCTGATCAAATTTATATAATCTTTGATTTTATGGGCATGGTACAAACATAATTTATTATTATTTATTTATTTTATACCCATTGGTTGTCTTAGTTACAATTAACTTATCAAATACATTATTATGTGTTAAGCACCTATTTATCGATAAATATAATGTAAACTGTACACCCCTAGCCTTGAAGAGGTGCTACCTGCCTGTGATTTTGTGTTTTATTAGTCTAGTGAGAAGTTTTGCCTTGCATTCAGATGCACCATGAATAAGTTGTTTAACTTATTTTTATTTCCGTGACACAGACAAGAATACAAAAGCACCCTCTGATAAACCGTCTGACGGCAATACTAATAGCAGTAGCTGTTGTTGTGTTTGCCAGAGTTTGCCTATACAATTATAGGTTAACGTAGCTAGTACAGAATTACTGATCACAAAGTCACACCTTTCCGCACGAATTTTTCAATCGATTTTTTATAGAAAGACGTGACTAAGATACGAATAACGTGCGATATCTCGGTATCGGATTATTTATAAATAATCGTTGGAATTGTCGATCGCTACCAATCCGAAGCGCGGTCGAGCCGCACCTGCCGTCACGACGGACGGTAGATCACATCGGTTGACCGGTGACTAATCAATTTCGTAACGTTGACGACTTCATCGAAATTGTGTCGACACACTGATTAGTTAGATTCACGATTTTATTAACGCCTCTGATCCTGGAGTTATTTTCCCAAGACATTTCAAATATCGTTCGCGTGACATTTGTAAGAAACGGTCATTGTTAATGTTTCGTATACGAGTAGTTGTAGGTATATGGGTTTTTCAATATCGGACATCCTGGTATATGTACCTACATACTTTCGTCCTAAAATAGGTGATACCTACATAGGTGATTTTAAATTCGTTTATTCTAAATGGTGCTTATAGCTTAGTAGATATTCTTAAGAACACACGATATTTTTAAAATAATAAATGTGAATAATACATACAACAACAATACTTTTGTATGTACATATATCATGTTGGCCACCGAGGCCGACAGGATATCAGGCAGATTTTATTAAGATGTACCACTTTATTGAACAGGCCTACAACCTTTGAGATGCAGTTCTAATGTTACCAAAATCAAGCTATTATAATCAGTATTGCGTGTAAAATAAAGTCGGTAATTGCTTGGTAAATAATAGATTGTTGGTGATACATGCTGCGTATGTGACAAAACAACCGCATTAAAACAAAAATTCAAAAAGTCTTAAGGGTCTAAGTTGCCGTTTGTGTCTAAACTCGATTGAATAGGACTTGGAATTGTATGTCAAATAATTGTATTTGGTGGTAATTTTTCACGTAAGTGGGAGAGTGAAGCGACGGGGTGCGCCGACAAAGCCCCCAGGAGGCGGCCACTGCTTCCAACTGCGTATGCGCATACCAAACTGTGATTTCGATAATAATATGACACATTTGAAATCACCGCTGTTATATATCTATATTACTAAAAGAAGATACGAAGAAATAAAATATAAATAGACCTACCAACCCAAATGAAACATATCTACTTAGATACGTATGTACCCTACCTACGGTGATGAATCGATTTCTAAGAGTAGATATGTTCGCTCAAATTCACGCGTTGCGTTGTAGGTATTCACTTTATAAAATATTTTCTATGTGACGAAAAAGATAAAATAACTTATGTGCCAATCAATATTATGTCCCAAACATGATATTGATTAGTACATACGCAATTTTGTTTTTTTTTTTTCACTTTACTATTTAAATCTTTGATATATTATAATAGGAGCCAGCGTGTTAATGCAGGCTGGCGTGTTTTAAAAATAAGTTGTTATACATAGTGGAGGTTACCACTCAAGTAAGCATTTATTTAAATACTAATAGTCCTATAACATTTTACACACGAAATTCAAGTAGGTACCATATCGCTTTAATAAAATTCTACTTACACAAAACGGTGAATGTACCGAGTACCGTACCTAGCTAATAAACGGCATACATTTTTTTATCTTGATTGCTCGGTGCCATATCTGATGCTAATTAATCAATAAAAATATGAAGTGCTTAAAGTTAATAGCAATGCGGGGTCAGGGCAGTGGTGTGACCGCGTAGGATCGCGTTTTGGTTGCCGCCTACGCGGCCATAACCTATTGTCTACCCACGTGGGCCGAGACGAGACGTGATGTCACGTTATCAACAATATCGTATGTAATTAACGTTTTATACTAAATATTTTGACACATTTGTAGAAATAAGTCCGGTGATTACAATGGCTTATATTGTCTTTCTAATAACATAGTACAAAAAATAGGACAAATACAAAATATTCGGAAATACTTCCTGTCAAATAAAATCTTAATAATGCTACGTAATCCTCAAAGTATTATCGGATTATAATAACGTCAGAGGATCTTCGGTCTTCAGAATAAAATCTTTTCTGAATGCCATTATATTTACTCTTTCACAATGTGGCACAAAATAAATCTATTCCATAATGCTGCTAATGTAGAGTAAACAGCACATTAGCGGTCTGTAACAATTGATTATAGTGTCCGGCTCGGCCGCCTACGCTGTGTGGCTTATTTCTGTCATTTTCTCGGTAACTTAGGAAAGAAACAACTTGTGTGGCAAGGATCAGACGAACAGCTTACTTCGTTTTAGGTACTCGTACAATAAAATTTTATACCTCGCGTTTCACCTTGCTTGAGCAACATTTTCTTTTTATATACTATTGTGGAGAACTTATTGTTACGTATTTTTCACATGGTTATATTTAGTTTAATAGAATTACAGAGAGAGGATTAAAATAATGAGTAAATTATATTATAAATAAAAGGTGAGGTATATTTCAAAGCTAGAACAAAGGCTTATAGTGAGCAATAAAGAAGAAAGGCAAGTTGGTTGTATAGTGGGCGTGAGAAAGCGCGAGGGCGGCGCGAGTGCTGCTAATGCACTGGTCAAACACGCACGTCTGCACTACTGGAAGCTTTTGTCACTGTTGATCATTGGATTTAATAAGCTTCGCCTACTGTAAGCAGTAACTAGTTAATTATATTATATAATTCGTATAAACAATAATCTATTCTCAGGAACGCGCCAATCTCAGAATGTACTGGAGAGATTTGAAAAATTATTTGAGATTCCCTTTCGGATCTTAAAAATAAAATATAGCCTATTTTATTTTGAAGATCTTGTAAGATCTTTTACAGGGACGGGAGCTACGCGGGTGAAACCGCTATATTATAAATGTGTCCAGAACTTATTTCGTATATACCACCGTATTACCACCGTCTGCGGAGAGTCCATTCTTCGTTCGTAGGGCTTAGTGTGCATATGTTCAACAAAATACCAGAATGTGTGCAAGAGTTACCCCTAAATAAATTTAAATCCCATGTAAAGACTACCTTAATGAAAAAAGGTTATTACACTATTAATGAATATATTAATGATAAAACTGCATGGTGCTAGCGGTGTAACACAAGCAAACTTACACACCAGGTGCCACCACTAAACTGATATACCAACATTATACTTTTTTAATTTTTTATTGTCATTTATCAAAATTGTATACACTGAATTTCGGAACAAGCTATGCTGAGTTTAACGGTCTCTCTTTTTAAATGCGATTCCTCAAATACTACTATCAGTGTACTCGTCATGCTTCCATTGTTTGTCATTGCTTGCGGTGGCGATGTGAGTCGGGTCGCCTCCTTCCCTCTAATATGGCGAGGGAGGCGATGGTTGTGTGCTCACACGTTATACTCGTGAACGGGTGCTGCTTGTGGTGACTGGTCGACCATCTGATGGATGTGTTTGAGGTAGTAGTACATTATTGTGAACTTTACGGCGATAATCTTCTCATGTAGCTCGTTCCTTGGAAATGTGCGTTGATGCTCCCTCCGTTTTCGGAGTGCAAGAGGTTGCTGCTCTGATATTTCTGCTTGAGGATTTTAAATCAATATTTAACTATATTTGTGAAAACGTCTAGAGCGTGCATTAGCGCATATACTGTTATTTGAAATGTATATTAAATAAAATATTGTAAACAAAAGTTATTAAAAAAAAGGTACATAAACTGTGATACAAAAGATGACGAAAAAGAAAAAAGCCCGGAGTTTCTTTCTTCCTTTCTTCTCCGAGTAGTCCACCTAGGTAGCTAGTGAAAGGTTGCAGGTTAGCTAGGGTAGGATTCTCGCCGGCGAGGACCGCTTTGCACCTCTACCCCTGCCCTGTGATCCAGCGCCTGTAGGCCGATCACTTCCTTTTATGTTCATATATCTGACTTATATATCAGTGGTACCACTGGGTCGTGGTCCTAACCCCTTAAGGGTGCCCCCAGGTACTTAATTGTACGTTTTTTTTCCAATTTTTTCTATATTGATCCATTAAAGTCTAAAATAATTAATATGAACTTAAACTTATTATGAGTAGAGAAATTAATGACCAGCTGACGGACGGACTACTTTGTCTGTAATATCCTACAATTTGCTACCGGTTAATTAAGTATCTAGTTTAATTAATATAATAAGAATAATTGTGTAACATTGTGATTCTGACAAGTACAAGTGTATGTAAATACCTAAGTGCTGAATAAATTCATTATTTCATGAATATTTATATACTATTATGTATGTGTTTTGTGTCCGTGAATTGAGGGTTTGTTAAGTTTCCTGCGACACAGGGATTAATTTCAGGGAGTTGCCTTTTTCAATAAAAAAATGTATCTATATGTTTAAGTTTAGCATTCAAGTATTTTATAATTTGGATTAAAACCTTAGCAAAACAACACTGTATGCATTAGATCAATAGTATGTTCAGCGCAATTAATAGGTAATATTTTTATAGTATTTAAACTTACCATGCCCAAATTTAAATGCTAACTGTCTACAACAATATTACTTTTTGATCAACATTTTAAAAAATATTGCGTAGGTACAATAATTATCATAATAATGAATATTTCTGTTGTGATTTTTCATACAGGATATAAAATTTTTATTGTCGTCATATATTTTTCTTAAACTTGACTAATAATTATAACTTTTAATATATTTATTAGATTTTGAAGGACTTTTTATTTTAACTCACATGCAAAACATTTATCTCGTACGTACATACTACATATATATTTCATTGTAGCTGCTAATCCGACGTTCAAAATCTCGTGAGAACTGTCAGAAGCACGGGGTGTGACGGAGTGCACTAGCGTGATCCTTATCATTTCTCTCTACTCTCACGTCGTCAACTAATTGCAGTCGCCCACCGACCGTGAAATTACTACATATGTACACATATATTAATAAACTATGCACAAACTTCGATAAATTGAAAATTAACGAAGCTTTCATTATTATTGAGATAGTATAAAGACTTGTTAATTCTATTAAATCTGTACTGTTCTAATATATTTAAATAAATATTGATTTTTACTATTGCCAATTATAATGCTAACTCCACTTTAACTCATAATAATCATAACTAGTGTTCTGAATGTATTAATATATGTTAAGCAATTGAAAAACTTCACCGCTTCCCTTTCAAATATACAATGGTAATTCCCCACGCATAGGAAACGATTGCAGACAACCGTGACAAATAATAGGTCTGTCTATCTCCTTTCGCTACATTGCCTAGCTAAACAATAATCAACATCTGTACGGACGTTGGTTGCAGGTAGGTAGAGGTTCGGTCCCACTGCGCTTTTTAATCGCAGCTCCTGAGAACGGCAGTTTAATTAGCACTAAAGTTGCGTTATAATATGTTATTATCTGGACGTCAAACATACGGAAACACCAGCATTAGGGGCGTTTACCCTGCATTTCGATGTGCGTAACTTTGAATAATAATGCGCCCGTACATTAATTCCCACTAGTAAGTAAAGGTGAGTATTCTACGTTTTAATGTTAGACACCTACTGTATCGCTGTTTTTTTACTTTTTGCTGCATAATGCATAATTAATTTTCATACATTTTATTCATAATGATCTATCGAAACCTATACTAATGTTTAAACAATGATAGAAAGTACTCTACTCTTTTATAGAAATAATAACATAAAACTTCTTCAATTTTTAATTTCATAACTTAAAAGTTACCTACGTTAATTTTTTTTTTACTTTTGATTATGAAATTCTTTCAATTTTTATTAAATTTTGATGGAGTATAATATTTATTATCTTACTTTTTATTTACAGTTAATTTCATGAACAAAGCTGGATAGAGTGGCCGCCGGCTATGATTGCCCAGAAAATTAATCCTTGCTGTCTGCAAACTGTCGCTTGAAGCTGCAAGACGAATCCAATTAACAACACTACATATTCCGTTGAGCAAGTAGTATTTATGTTTCCTCACATGTGCATTGTAAATATTTAGTCCGGGATGCGTCTGCCGTCTGGCATCGCCTCGCTTATCTCTTCATCGGGCGAGTGCGATGCGCCTGTAGCTCCGACAACATACAGGATACAGGTTTGTAAATACCGATTAGAAAGTGGCACCTAAACGAGCACTCATTGAAAACTTCGTTACGCAGATAATCAGTAAGTTTATTTAGTGGAGCGTCGATGGTAGATAGTAGACACGTGCTATCATCAGCTTGATAGCGCGGCGGAGATGGTACAATAAATCTTGTATCGGGTGCGCGCGAGTCGGGTCGTCGCGTGCGCGTGGGCAACGACAGGTGATGTCGGTCGATTATCTGCTAATTTATACGCGCCGCTCAACTTCTGTTCTCTCATATAATATTATTCATTTCGACACAATGCAAACGAGCTCGCTAAATATAGAGAGCGGCATTCCATGGACAACGCGCCTTGTTCTCCACTAACTGACCAATTGTTTTATTACACTTTTTTCGATTACAATTTCTTATTTTAAATGTCAGTTGTCTGCGGAGGAATCGGGAGGCTGGTTCTTATATGGAGCAGTGTTTGTGTTGTCGCGCTGATGTCACCGAGTCGACCTCGTGCCATCACGATGAGGGGGCCCGTTTTGGAATCTTTACGATCGACACCTCCACATATTTGCAACAGTTCATTCACCGATGCGATGTGAATATCATTGTCAGTTTACATTCAATTGTATATCGGTATTGATAATAACAAATAAGAAACGAATCGTAATAAAAATAAAGCACAAATGAAACAGGAAAATAACTGGATTATATTTTCAATCTATCTTTTAATAGAGAAATTTGTAAAGTGAATCAAATTCGAACCAAATCTATAGAAATTTTGATAATATTACATTCACAAAAGATGTTCAATCGTACAAAGCTGCCTAGTATAAGTAGGACGCAAGCATTAATCCAATTTATAATAAAAATGTTATTTCACAAAACGGAACCACTTCAATAGATCATCTAAACAGGAAATTTGATTCACAAAAATAATTATATTATAACAAGTGCTTAAATTTATACGGTAAATTTTTAACTTATTGTGCAAAACGAGCCCGTTTAACAATATATAAAGGTACATATATATTTCGATTGTGTCGTTTATATTGTGTCCAATAAGTTTGAAATCAAAGTTCGCAACAAAAATCGCTCAAATCATGATATATAACATCAACCTATTCTACTTTTATAGTGTCTTTTATCAGTTTACTAGCAGACCCGACAGACGTTGTCGTTAGGTAGGTACATTAAAAAGTTTATATTGTCAAAAGGGATAAGGTTACAATATACCACTTAAAATGGCGGTTAAGTATTCTTCAATTTTCTAATTTTCCGTGCAAATTTCTAATTTTTTTCTTTCAAAACAACCTTATCCTGACAATAACAAGACAATATAAGAAGAATTTGTGAAATCGGTTTAACCGTTCACGCGTGATGCCGTGACCAAGGGAATTAGGGATAATTTTTTATACTTATGTATACATTTAGGATTAGTTTTCAATAATAGAAATCTAACTACTTAGAATTTCATTCGTTGCTATTATCTAGGGACTAAATATTTATGTCTTATTGTTTTCCACCAAACCACATTTTGTCATTTTGTTTCATTCTTTTATTATAATATCAACTTAAGCCATGGCTGATTTAACTCTGGTTGGCCTTAATAATATACCAGAATGACAGTAAATCAAATATTTTACTTTTGTTAATCGTTAACATATTATACATCGATCATCAGTTTTTATAACGGCTATAGCTGGGCCTTTCTTGACGGCGGGGTTGCCATAGTCACCACACCTGGTAAACTGCTTGGTAATCGCAGTATTATGTAGGTACAGCAACAGCATGACACAACTTGTTCTTATTTCGGGTTTTCCTATGACTGCATGAGATTCACGTAGAGCATAATAAACACGTAGTAATATTTTATATTCAAAATCGCAAACGTGTATGGACTTATGATATCATCACCCTATTTTGTTCATTATGTAACATCATCAACATCATTCATTCATTAAATCATTGTTCAATTTTTGTTTGTAAAGAATATACCTACAAGCAAATAAATTCCCTGATTTCTATATGTTTTGAGTTTAGTTTTAATTCTATGGTTCGAAGCGTTAAATTTTAATGTTTGAATCGTCCCTTTTATTAGTGATCTGCGTAAACAAATCAATGGAAAGGGCACAGGTGCGTGTGAACTTGCCGCGCGTGAAATTACCGTAAATTTGCTTCGGTGTGGTCTTAAAAAATAGTGTTACGATTACACGATCCATCAACCCCCAGGGGCGATTCACTACGGTGACCTCCGTACCACATCATCATCATTCCCTCCGGTACATTAGCCCTTAGAGGGTTGCCTTTTTATGTTGTGGTAAACAGAAAACTTTCAAGATCTCATCACATTAGAACTTAGGTACATTCTGTATTGCGACTTGGAATAGCAGCCAATATCGAAACAATGGGCTATTTCATTATATTGTACTTTAGATACCGATCGATGTCAATAATAATCGTTAAAATATTTCTTCAATGGCCCCGGTATGGCCATCTCAAACATCAATGATAACGTTGTGAATTTTTTGGACGGCATAATTAAGCCATTTACAGGATAAAATCTGAATCTCGTGTTCTAACATGTCCGATTCTAAATTTGATAAAAATAGTATCTTTCAAAACATTAAACTTTGTTACATTGGTTATAAAACTCGCAATTTACAAATTTACATAAAATAACAATTAATAAGAGTGAATATCACAAAATAACAGGTCATCTTATAAATGAAGGGTTCGAAGCGTATTGATCAAGGGTAGGATCAAAGTGTGGCGGGCGGCGCGGCGTGGACGGGTCCCGACGCGGCGCGGGCGCCAAGATCGCAACGATATCGTCGCTAGAACAGTAATCGTCAATAAAATCTCAATTTAGATGGCACCGATACCGTGTGAGTTACGGACGGACAGTCCGGCCGAACACGAAAACTTACTCGACGATGGAATGTGCTCCGTGACAGGACCCGCTAACGAATTAGGTACTCACAAGTTTTTTCTTTGACGGTTCTAATTTATTTTTATTTCATTTATCTTAAAGTAATGACTGAGAAAAATTAAGAATTTATTTGACGAAAATATAGCCGAGAATGAAAATTCAGTCCCTTACTCTCTTTCTACAAACGTGAAATTAAGTACTAAGTAGTAGAAAAATAATATCATGTCTTACCGGTGATATGCGAGACTCATTAAGTAGTTTACGATAATAAATATGGATGTCTACTGTGTAGTAAATCCCTTATGTTCTAATCTATAATTCTATAACTACTACATATAGGTATGTACGTGCACAACTTGAGAAAAAATACCAATTTGGCTGATTCTCTTTTTATTTTATTCGTTAATAAAAGGACAAAGTTTGTGAGAAAGAAAATTTTGGAAAAATTCACAAGAATTCTCAGAATTTCTTGATGGTACATGCCGGGCTCATCCAGGTAGTAACCTTATAAAGAGGTAAAGTTTTTGAGGTTGTAGGGGGTAACCTCAGGCTCTCCCGCTTTTGGAAAGAAAATCACAATAAAAAGTCACACTGTTGTGAATATCATATGCTATATTTTAAGACTAGGTTTTCACAGGAACGGGAGCTACGAAGCTGCTACGAACCACGCGGAACAGCTTGTAATGTATAAAACAACGAATAGACACTTAACAAAATATATAAATGAAATAGGAACGCAAGACAACTGCTTTATAAAAAAATGAGAGAGCTTATTATTTCCTAAAATTAGCGCGTTTTTAAGTTTTCCTTGAGATACAACATTTTACTGATGCTAGAGCGGTTACAGTTATCTTTGTGATCTAGTTATTAGTATGTTTGTTTGTTATATAGCTTTGATCAACGTATGTAGCCAATTATTTGTAGTAATTCTACTTCTGAGTATGTTAAATTTGTGTCTGTTAATGTAAATTTGCATTGTAAGTTCACTTCTATACTGTATTTTATGTTCCCGATGAAGAAGTCTTTAGGTACAGTTGATTAGATTTTTTTTTTTTTTTTTCGGACGGACATATGTAGTTAGCCAGGAGGCTTTTGCTACTTCACCGGGCATAGACAGTTGATTAGAATCACTTTAGTGATGTACGACATATAATGCTGCACCATATCAAGGCTGATACACCTACACTTATTACTTGTTTGTCTTTTTGCTCTTATCCCTCCGTCCAGTCACAGATAAGAAGGACGTCAAAGTGGGCATTTAAAAATAAATTTGTCGAAAGTGATAAATGACGGATATAACTTTTATTATTTCAAATTAAATTAACGATCCAAACGGAACGTCTACCTTTTCTCACATTAGAGGGATCTTATCTGGAATGATTGCTTCCATTACCTCGGAGAACCGACACGATGTTGTAGGTGAGGGAAGATAAAGAGATTAATGCGTAAAGCAATTAATTTTGATTGAGGTGTGTTTTATTAAGTAATTGGTTTTGTTTTCAATATGGATTTGAAACGCACCATGAACGTCCTGATTTGTTGATTGTTGAATTTTTTCAGCAGTCCTTCGTTCCAGCTGTGCTAGTATTATCTATAAGCTTACAAAACACGTTTAGGATAACTGTTTTTGTGAGAAACTTTTATCATAAACATATCTCAGGACAATTTGATGTTAAGGAAGAATGTTAAAAGTTAGAATGAAATGTTATGAGTGCTCGTGTCGTATGTTTGGCGTGTCTCTGGTTCCCACACCGGGCTAATACATTTTCCATGTTCCAGTTAGCGCCCCATAAATTGATTAAGGGTCAGCGGCGACTCTCAAAAGTTTTTTGTGACGCATAACAGGTAATGCCTTAACTGCTTCCCTAAGGTTAGTATAAAGTTTTATAATCAAGGAGAATGAACAAAGATATATCTTCTTAGCATACACATAACATAATAAACGTTTGCTAACCATTAAATAAATCGAAAAATATGTTGGAGCGATTTATCTTTAACCATTTTGGTATTAAGTCAAAGTAATGGAGTGAACTAATTTCCTGTTAGGAAATTGTTGTGGGGCGGGATGTTGGATTTCCCTAAAAGCTTCTGTTCCAGTCACCTCTCGTTCATCAATCATTTGTTCGCCAACACAACGTGAAACATTTTCATAACAAAGAGGTTACTTTTAGTAGCCTCTGTTGTGCCTTGTGTATTCGTGTTGACACTGATGGCTCACATTTTCCTCGTGAAATTAATGGAACGTGTGTTACCTGTCGCGCAATGAATGCTTCCTAATATTAGTGGTGTATGAAGCAATTGTGTAAGTCATATGTTTTACATGCGAGGTCATATTGTCTGAATGTTTTACACATCAGAAGCGAAATCAAAGTGGTCATTTTGAACGAGCCATAATTAGTTTTGTTAAAATACTAAGTACATGGTTTTATTTTTATGTTTACAATAATTTTATTATCTATACCTACGAGATTAGCGCTTTCAACTTTACATATTAATGTAAAGTTGAAAGCGCTAATCTCAGGTCCGATTTGAAAAGATCTAGTGTTAAAAAGCTCATTTATCGGGGAAGGCAATACTAGTTATGAAGTTACGCGAGTAACGTATATCGCGGAAACTAGTTATTTTATGCGTCTGCTTTTAAGATATATGAATTATGGCTTTACTACTATAGTTTTTATAATGCACAAAAGCATAAGAAAACTTTAAAGAGATATTAAGATGCATATCCAACAGCTATGGTCAAGATAAAAAACGATTCACTAAATTACATAAATAAATATCAATAATATCAATCAAGAAACAACAAAAGATGAAAAACACCACCCATCTATTTAATATTCGGTTGACTGAAACACAGTAGGAAATTATTGCCGATGTCCACTCGAAGATGTTAAAATAACTTCTTTGATCTAGACATCCGGCCTCCAAAATAGTTCATGGCGGATGCTAAAATAGTGTGACATTAAGATACAAAAAAGTCTAAGCCATGAAGGGAAATGATTTTAAAAGTTATGGCTAATTTGGTATTTCATAAGGTCTATGAAACTCGGTTTTTTAATCTCGTTTTTTTTTTAAGATTGCTAGCCGCATTTTTCACACTATTAGGTAGTATTCTTGTTAATCTCTCTATGTTAAATTGCTTGAGTTATGTGCTGTGTGTGATGTGGATTCACGTCGGTAGTGCAATGGGTGGCGATCGAACCAGCGACGACATGATCGCAAGGCCGACGCAGTAGCCATTGGCCTACAGCCGCCTGCTAGTTTCCAAACAATTTGTTTAGTGTCTACATAAACCATTATTTTTTATCGTTCGATAATTGGCACAGCGATTTACCATCAGTATTACTTTCGAAATTTAACATTACAATTTTAAAATAGACACAGCTACTTATGTATTGAAAAAAAAAAGTTTTAGACGGCAACGATAAATTTACATGGCAACATAAACTCCACTATGTAGTAATACAAGATTATCTAGGTTGTACGCCCCTAACACAGTTTCGAAATCATTTTAATGTGTAATTTCTCATATCATTCCATTTTTCAATTGTACAGCTGAAAATAAATAATTCTAGCTATATATCTACACGAATACGTAAGAACTTGTGACTAATCCTGTAGTTTTTTTTTTTTATCGTAAATATATCTACATAAACAAAAATTTATCGCTAAAACTTATGTAGGTACGCGCTTAATTTGATAACGACTTTACCAATTCTGTAAATATATTATTATTGTATTTGTTATATGGGGACTAGGTTTACATTGTACGAAATACATTTGTGGAAGACCACGGGAAACGTCAATACCACTGACGAACATATGTAATCAACTAGTTTTAATAATGAATTATCACAACGTTTGTAAAACTGGATTTAATTATTGACTGCTTATTTTGTTTTTTTTTTCGGACGGACATATTTATTTAGCCCTGATGGTTTTGCTACTTCACCGGGCATAAAGGCGAGCAGAGCTCCAGCCCAGATAAATGGTTTAAACACACACAACAACTACAAACTAAGCTACCTGCGCAAGAGGGCTTCCCCTGAGGGACTTGGACCTCGGCTCAGGGCGGTCGCCGGCGCGGCGGGGAGATTGAGGGATTATGGCTTTTAGTTTTTTTAGGGGAGTTTTGTGCAACTGTCGCTCTACTTTACAGTTCGCGGGCCTCTCGGACTTCGGGTCTAGGAGGGCATCGGAAGGTTAATTTACAACCAAGTTGTTCAATGTCATAACTACATAGAGGTGCCTACTCGACTTCACAAGAATCTTATACAAGTATTTCAAAACATCTTTTATGTATGAATAATATAATCCTGTGGATTAAATAAAACTTTTTTTTATACAGAGTGATGAACTAAAATCAACATCGTGATATCACCGTGCAATGAAGTCAGCCAGTAATTTAAGTTTTTGGTAGATTCGAACAAAAACGCGAGGTGACAATATAAATAACAATTTGGCCCACCCCGCTCGAATGTGGTTCGCTCGGATTAGCATAAGAATGCCGCATCATGATCGCCCACGGACCCAATGTCTGTTTATACCTCGAATTTAATTTTGATTTACGACCCTCTATACAATTGTAAGTAAAACATTTTTCGATGAAATGGGTATAATAACAACGGCGCCGTCAACTGTATGTCACCTATGCCTTGTGTGTGCATTAATAGCATTGTATGTTGTGCGAGCGAGAATCGGCACGTTCGTGCTTCATATACGATCATAGTTTGCATTTATTTATACAATAAAATGCGTAAAATTTGGTTATTTACCAATAATTCATTGTGTTCGTAACTATAGAGACCATTAAGGTATGAATGAAAGAACATTTTGAAAAATCCACGGCAAACGTTAACGACGGGCACGGGCGACGCCGAGCATTCACAGCTAGTACAAATTAATAATGTAGGTACCTACTTAGTCAATACTATTAACGAACTATGCTACTATACTAGTATATTTTTAATAAATAATATCAAAAAGCAATAAAAAAGTAATGAAACAATATATTTATCGCAAACATATCTGAAATGTCTTTTTTTATTTGTTCGGCAAGTATTAATAAAAAAGGGTTCACAAGTTTGGCACATCGGTGCCAAACTTGTGAACCCATAATTCTCTGTTCCCAAAAATAAGTTAGTTAAAAGAGTTCTTAAGTTATAATTTAATGAGAACATTAGGACGCATTAAAGTGCTTCTTAAGATTCCTTTATGCAAATATTATTAAAAATATCACCTACCTCAACCGATTTAATTAATTGAGGTCCAGCGGGTATACTCCACTTTGGCATATTTGGGTATTAATTTGATAAATAAGATTTAATCTTATAATATCCCTAATTATATTAAACGCCTCGTAAATTATCCTGTATTTCATTAAATATATTCATTTTGCTTAGCTAAGTCCATATAGAAATATGAAGTTTGCACCTCAGTACTTAGATTTAGCCCTCTAAAATACAAGTACCATTAACAAGAGTAGATATGAAGGACGTGTATCTATAAGTTTTATAAGTAGGTACTAATATGTTTTAAATATTTTATTTAAGACGTCTCATATATTTCTATGTTTGTTATTCAAGAAAACATAAATTGATATGATTCTAATTTGTCACAATCGTTAACAAAATAAACGTGAGATAACTTTAATAGAATTATTTATAGTGGACCCCATACAAGCGGTCGAATCTAATCAGTATAAAATAAAATAATAAACGACGGTGCTCAGTGTTAATACGCATTTAAGATAATATATTTAACTATACAAAAATAAATGTCCACCTAATAAATCGTGCGGACCTTATCGAGTGGACAGTAAGGACTCGATAAGGATATGGGTCCATACCGAATGAGTTTGTCGTAACTTTTAACTTGTGAGTTTACGTTAGGTTACCCTTAAGGAGAATGAGGTGAAACTTTTTTCATGTGAAATATGGTTTTAGAGACTCGCGTTGGTTGGGAACGGGCGCGAGTCGAGCGTAATCGGCGTTGCATCTTAATTTAGTTGTCTTGTAAAGTGGGAGGTTGTGGGACTGAGTAACCCACTGCGCTAAAGGACACCGGCCGCCAGACGCATATATTCTTATACATTATATATTTATTGGCTATATGTAAAAAAGAACGACTTTTATTGAGTTAATTGGTATCAGAGGTAGATTTGGATTTGGTTACAAGATTTATATAGATGCTGGAGCAATAAAGTTCGCATACTGTAGAGCCGTAGGTACAATAGTGGATTTAAGTAATCAAAAAGTATTAAAAGACTTTGGTAAGTGGTATTTCTTATTACCAGCATGGATGGCGATAATTTAGCAGATAATTCGCAAAATATAAAAAAAAAACGTCTATACGCAACAATTTTCTACGTTGCCATAGCAACTAACAACATAAATTACTATAACCACGCAGCATTTTTATGACAAATTTACGCATTTTTTACGTAATAGACCTGCCGGAAACTTTTTAACTGTACGTTTTAATATTTAAATGTAAATACGGACAAATACATAAATAATTAATGTAAGTAGGTACTTACCACATTAACAAATTCTTGAAAGGTGATAGCGTTGCTCGTCGCACTCTGGGCTTTATCTAGGAGGATCTGAAATAGAAATGTCAGTTATGAAACTCTAGTTTACTTGATCGCTACTAATATTATAAATGCAAAAGTAGCCATGTCTGTCTGTTATGCTTCACTTCATGGCAAAGCCACTCCACCATTTCAATGAAAATTAGTACACATATCGACAAGTTAGGAAGGTATATCTAGGGTTATTTATTTATTTCTCACTTTTAAAAATCCTGCCACAAGTAGCTATTCTTACAAACCACTCCAACTAAGTTACGTATAAAACTAGTGTTTGATAAAATAAGGATTTCAACAATGATTCATTATCTAGCTGCATTTAATTAAGGGATGAATTTCATTTTTTTTAATGTGTTGTTATCATACACATGAGACAGCATGAAATTAGGGTGGCGGTGTAGACCTACATCTCGTTTCATTATTATCAGCCAGTGACGTTCACTGCTGAAATAGGTATGTACTCGAAGGAAGTTTGATTGGCAGATGGGTTGGTGTCCGCTCCTTTATGATATGTAGTCATCATTATCAGCCCGTATAACGTCCACTGCTGAACAAGAGCCTTTTTCTGAGGGAGGGTTTCTGCCATAGTCACCAGGCTTGGCAAGCGGGTTGGTGACCGCAGTATAATGTTGTAACACACAAGTATTTAAAACGCTGCTGCCCGTTCCTGATATACGATTGTTATAGATCTTTCATTTTACAAAAATATTTCTTTTCCAACGCGGGAATCGAACCCGCAAATTCAAAGATATTAGGAAAGACTCATACCCACTTAGATTTTTAACTAATCATATCACAGAAGTTTCTCTATTTGTTGACGCGAGAGAAAGGTCCTTTAATAATTTTATTGTATCGTTTGCCTTTATTAAGACTTAAGTTTATATCGCCAGTTTTATAGATATCTTTAGCAGCGTTTAGAATAGAATAGAATTAGAATTTTACAGAAGTAACATTTTACGTTACATTTGACCCTCTTGTGTTACCTCCATTTTATACGATTCTATATGTTATTAGATTTTTCTGCAAACAAAAACACAAATGTGACCAGCTGTGACAAGGACAGAACGGTCAAAAATAATTAAATTCGTGTGACGTAATTTATGGATGGCCCCTTAGACACGCATTATTTATTTTATGATTTTTCTTTTTCAGCATCACCACTCAATTATTGGAAGTTATGTAATAAAGTGCCATAATAAAGTGTTGCGTCATTTTCCACAATAAAGTAAATAATGTTAGTTTTTGAGCTGTCTCATATTATATTTCACTATCTGCCACTGGCAACACTGATCTTTAGACCCACCTCACGTTTGTGTGCTGCCACCTGTGCTATGAAGTCGGGATGCTTGAGGGTTTCCATGAAGTCCAGCCATGGTATCTCACCAAACCCCTCTGGATCAAACTGAAATGTACAAAGTCCAATAAAAAAAATATCCAATTTGAAATTAATGGAATGAATCACCGAGAGCCATATCGTCACACTTAGAAGTAAATCTGGAGCCTAATCACGTAAAAATATTACCTACTTACTACGACTTTGATAAAAATCTTTTCGCGGCTCCGTGTTTGCTATGCATGCCAGTAATATTTTAATTTGTTAAGTTTTGGTCTGCTCGAAAAAACCGACTGGTGCTGTTACATATATATTTATCTATACTTATATTATAAAGAGGAAAGATTTGTATTTTTGTGTGTGTGCGTGTGTGTGTGTGTGAATGTTTGTAATGAGTAAAACCAAAAACTACTGTGCAGATTTCAAAAATTCTTTCGCCATTGGAAAGCTTCATTCACCCTGAGTGACCTAGGCTATATTTAATTATGAAGTTCCCACGGGAACGGGAGTTACGCGGGTGAACCGCGCGCGGGAACTAGTATTAAATATTTTAATGGAGAAAATCGGGGATTCTGAATCTTCCCCTCGGTGTCTAAATAGAATCACTTGTTACACTCTTTACACTACACAGTTTCAGTACACATAAGTAAACTATAAAAGTTTCACCATATCGATGTATTTAAAGTTCTATATATATCTATTAGTGTGTATTTTTATTGATATATAACAATTTGGTAGAACATATTATTAGATTCGTCCGTTGTACACTAGCTATGCACTTTCAATCAAATGCTTCTTTCATAAGGTTTGCTGGAAGAAAATTCAGTATTGAACTAAGCTCGCCTTTGTACATGTTGTTTCCGCTGTATAAATTTTATGTTATATATTTAGGTACTGTGTGCAATAAAGAATAAATAAAATAAAAATAAAAAAGCATTTCTATTACATACCATTCCAAAAACATTACATATTAAAGTAGGTACCTTCATTTATACAGGTTATCAAGACCGAATAAATAACATGAAAGAACGGGTATAATTATTTTGCTAAAATACTAAGTTCCTTGGCAAACATTAACACGCAAGGTAGGCGCGTTGTGAAGGTGTGACTTCTGGCTAGACAACCAAGCTTTTCTATATAATTTCGTAATCATTAATTTACATCGTCTCGATACGGTCACGTACGATTAACTTGATTATGATTTCACAGTGGCACCCCAAAGCTAATAAAGCTCCTACCACTTCACACATGCTACATATAATGTTGCCGACTCTATAAAAAGAAATCTGTAGATAAAAATAATAATATAAAACGTAAGAGTTTCACTCTAAAATCTAAATCTAAATTATTCATAAAAAGAACATTTTATGTTGAGTCAAATCATTTATAAAATTAATTTATACTTATATCGTTAATTACTGCTATAAAATCCTTTGACAGATTAGACCAATCGTTTTCAATTAACCAACTAAGCAAATATTGTCATCCTAGATTTTTGTAAAGTGAAGTTGTATTTCGCTCTTGTGTGTTTACTTTCATTTCCCGTCGGCAGTTCCTTGAAAGAGACTCAAGAGCAAAGAGCTGCCAACTACGGCAATGTGCGTTGTAATTGCTTCGTGTAAAATTTATAGAAGGCACAACTCTCTATTTTGGTAATAGTCGTAAGAAAAGCCTTAATTATAGTAGGTATCATCAATACACAAAACATTATAGGTTAGATAATAAAATATGTAACACTAGTACAACAAAATCATTTAACATTTAAAGCTATCCATATTCGTCAAACTTATTAAAAATTGGCAACACAAGCTATACGCTTCAGTTATCACGTTATGACATTTTCATATGTTTCCCAGAAACACAAAATACTTTAAGCGCCCCTATCTTGAACCTTGCACTATCTCAATGTTTCGTACGTGACAACAAATCTTTTGATCTGCGCCTCACCGCCTTCTTTTAAAGCTGTGATAACTACTTATAAAACATTTTATATCGTCCTACTGTACATTTTAATCAGTCGACAAAAACAAAAAGTATTCTCTGAAATTTGTTTCCGCATCCTTAATAACCTTTTATGAAATATGTGCGTCTATCTTTATGTGTTAGAGTCGCCACTTTTATGGGCTTTTAAAATAATGATTGTCATTCAAATTCATGGAACGATTTTTAATTTACGAATAATAACTGATCTCTTATTTATATGAACTGGTTAAATTAGTTCATTATCGATTTACAAAATAATGCAGAAAACTTATAGAATTCAATAAGCAGGTGAGTGTAGAGACAGCGCTGACACATAACGCAGAAAAAATAATTTCAACAGATAATTTCTTTTTTATTATTTCACAGATTTTTTTTCTATAATGTACTGAGTATACGTGACATTATCTCCTCTTAAAGGCATGGCATATATTTTGGATGCACACTGCTTTTATCTAAAAAGTTTAAAGTTTGCAAGCCCAAAAAATAAAATTTCTAAATATTTACAAACAAAGGGACGGTGAACAGGTAGCCAAGTGCAATAAAGATATCGCACGTTCATCAGAGCTGTCAACGGAGTAAAATATGTCAGTTCATCGTATCGCAACAATGCATCAATTTGTGATAACTTTTTTGATACCTACCCACTTAGTGTAGGTACCTACAACTATAATGATACTTCCTTATTGCTGTTTCTAGGTGGACCAAAATTACCAGGTATTTTTAAATTAGTTGATGACATTCATAAATTCGGAAGTAATTTTTTTGGCAGTTCCAATTAGGTACGCGAAATTTTTCTATTGTGTTATCATTTTTGCCGTATGTAGTTCGATTCGATATACAAGGCTTTTGCTACTTCACTGGGCATTAGAACGCTGTATTAAATGCTTTACAACTGTATAAATAATTCGTTTTTATGCTTAGCTGCTTTAAAATCTACAAACTTTAAGATTTTAGTAGCGTTTTGTGCATCTGGCTTTTAAGAATTTGGACTATTGCTATATACCACCGAGAACCTCCGTAGCGTAGCGGTATTTGGCTCTCTTTAAATCTCGGAGGTCGTGGGTTC
Source organism: Nycteola revayana (assembly GCA_947037095.2). Taxonomy (NCBI): domain Eukaryota; kingdom Metazoa; phylum Arthropoda; class Insecta; order Lepidoptera; family Nolidae; genus Nycteola; species Nycteola revayana. The sequence goes on from OX344839.1 coordinate 8,537,928, forward strand.
GATCCCCAAGCCGGACACGTTTACCCTCCACCTTCCCATGCTCCCACCAACCTTCCGGTTATATGGAGCGAATCACGGGAGATACGCGCGCTACTTGCTCTCGGCTCTTTCACGCGCGCACTTTCTTGACTCCCTACAGTTTATTTTTACGTGTCAGCTTCCCACTCTCCCCATTCTGGGGCTGAATCTATCTACGCGTCCCATCTTGGGATGAGCCCCAAGCCGGACAGGAAATCTTTGTGTAAATTATAAGATTTCTTTCAGAGTCTGGTTGGTTGAGGGACTACCCTCCGTGCCTCGGTAAGCACGTTAAGCCGTTGGTCCCGATTGTTATAACATTATCTATAATAATCGTATATTGCAAGGCGTTTCCTTGTGCGGTAAAACATTATAGTGCGGTCACAAACCCGCCTGCCATGGGTGGTGACTATGGCAAATACCCTCCCTCGGGAGGAGGCCCATGTTTAGCAGTGGACGTTATACGGGATGATGATGATTATGACTATATACCACCAATCACGGCATGTCTAATTAGGAAGTATATAGTGGAGGATGAGCTCTGCATCATTCACTTTTCATGCAAAACACATAGGTATTAAACCTTGTTTTAAGATTTAATGAGTTTTGTTGAGTTAGTTTAATGAATCTTTCGTGATAATCGTTGGCCGTGTGGTTTCCTGCTTATAATATACCACCCCATATCTTCCTATGTCGTAAGAGGCGACTAAGGCACATACAACGGACCCGAAGTCCGAGAGGCCCGCGAACTGTAAAGTAGAGCGACAGTTGCACAAAACTCCCCTAAAATACTAAAAGTCATAATCTCATCGCCAGCGACCGCGACCGCCCTGAGCCGAGGTCCAAGCCCCACAGGGGGCGCCCTCTTGCGCAGGTTGCTTAGTTTGTAGTTTTTAAACCATTTATTAAGGCTGGAGCTCTGCTCGCCTTTATGCGCGGTGAAGTAGCAAAAGACTCGTGGCTACCTACGTATGTCAATCCGAAAAAAAAAACTTAGATACTCCAATCCTACTGCGATCTCTGCAGTAGAGCTAAACGGGCTCAAAAAGTAAGTAAGTAATTTAAAAATAGTGCATAGGTACGCTCGATAATTATCATGAAAATTATGATAAATTCTGAAACTTTGAGACATCATCTAAAGTAAAATTAAGGCATTTTTCTCAAATAATAATCTTAAGCTTTATCGGGGATTGTCATTGCTTTTGGCGTTTAATTGAACATGTTGAAATATGATATTAAATTTGTTTAATATAATAACGGCTTGTCGTAAAAAATGATCAAATAACTACTCACCACTTTCTCTATTATGTATTAAATTAAATTTAATAATGTACGTTTATCAATCATTTCGCATTTTGTATATGAAACTAAATTAGAATAGGTACTTACTTCAAAATCAAAATAATTGGAAACTTACTCTGTCAAATAGAAGGCGCCATTTCTGAAAAAAAGAAAAAGAATGATTTAGGAATTATTCGTTACAATTAAAAATAATTTGATTCTTTGAATGCATATTTTAAATATCCTAATTTAAGCATATTATGGACGGCATAAATTTAAAAAAAAAACTTGCTATTTTATTTTTTATCCTTTTTAATACTAATTCTTCAGTAATTTAGTTTCGGAACTAATTGCATTCTCATCCAAAATGTTTACCTACTATTTCATCAATTTAAAAAAATGTTGTCTTTGTCACTTACATCGTGCATCAACTCCCTCCGTATTTCCGCCTCGTCCAGCTCCGAGCCGAGGTCCGTGTGATCCGTGTCATACAACGGTTCCGCCGCTCTTGATATAGAGCCCAACGAGTCTCTGGCCGAGGCCAAGGAGCCCGTGACAGTTGGCAGCACTCCCGCCTCGATCCCCGACTCCATGGAGGTGTTAGTAGAGAGGATAGTGGCGACAGGCGGCACGCGCACGTCGCCGCCGGCGCCACTTCCCACCCACACGGACATACTATTGGCAACACCATCCACCCTATTGCTAATACCTCCTAATACAATAAGCTCCTTGGCATCTTATAAGGCCTCCTTTATTGATAACTCCTTCTTTCATCAATTAAATAGAACTGAACTGGTTCTCATTGCCTGAAGTCAGTAAATTGGATGTTAAATAAGTTTTCTTGGACATAGATGGACTTTCTTTTAAAAGATGGACGTTGCTTACTAATTTGGACTGAAAGTGCGACGGATAGTATATAGTTTCTAATATAAATAAATCAGACTATATATATAGAAGGATTTCTGTAAGGCACTTTGTTGAATACCTTTTGCCTTAATACTTGCACCTGAAACAAAAATATTATACCTAATGAAATTTGAATTCAAAAGGTCGTTCAATAATATATACCCTAATGTTAGCTAAAGTATTTGTGTGCACAATTTGAACTTGACCTGTTTAAAATGAATGGTCTTTATATTGAGACCTTGGAAGTTACTGGTTTATAAAAAACTGTTGTATGCTTACGATTTAAGGGGAAATTATAATATCGAACAATAACATAGGTACCATAATCAATAAACTATGCAAAAAATAATTGTAATATAAATATGACTAATATCTAATAATGCCAGAAAGTTCTTACCTTCTTTACCTAAGTACATTCAACTAAATATTGAATCCGACTAAGTAATGTTATTTTAATCAAACATTATTTTCTATCTACTTTAATTTAATTTCTACTTTTAATATACTATCCTTATTTTACGCGGCGTAGCAGTCGAATTATTAGGTAGCACTCGAAGCACAAAATGCATCAAAATTTATTTCATCAATGTATGTATAAAACATTCAACATTTTAAACGTCACTTAAGATTCGCATACAAGTGACTTGATTAGTGAAATTTAATTCAGATGAACATTTTCCGATTGCATGTTGCATTCTTAAAAGGTGTAATGTTGTTTATGCTCGGTAGGAAATTAAACAATCTAATTTTCTCTGCACCGAGATAGGCAATCAGCTGAGGGAGGGAAACGTGCACCGGTACAGCCGGAGGGCTCAACCCTCTTGACGTTGCTATGGCAACGTACCACACTTTTATACCCTACTTGGCACAAGCCATATTTTGCAATAAAATAAAAACATTCGACTATGTCAAATCAAAATGTTAAATGTTGTATACCAACGGATGTTTTACGTAGGAAATTTGTGAACTTAATTAAGTTAATTCTGCAGATTATTTTACTATGTTTACATTCAGGTTGCCAAACTAAAACGCGATAAGACTTCGTATTAGTTCGTTTCTTACTATAATACACATTAGTGTGCATAAATAATACATTTTCCAATTGAAATTTAGTCGAATTTTCCCACATTTAATATAAAAACATAACACTGGCATGTTATTTTCGGCTAACCTAAATAGACAACTTAACTAACCAGTTTAAGCCACTTACCTTTTATTTGTCTAATCGCTCACTTCACTATCATAAGGGAAATTTCACACGTGTCCCCATTTCCGTAATATATTGCTTATTAATATATGTTTCGTGTCAAGAACACATTAGCTTGCAAGATTGCGTACGTTTAGTTGTGTCAAAACACTTCGTATGGCAGTGAAAGTATGGACTATGGCGTCCAGATTTTAGCGCATGCGTACCTATAGGATTGAATCATAAGAGGGTGTTGGTCATTAAATATCGATACGCCATTTGCATGGCAACGTTTTGCTCTAACTCTTGTGCTGCTTAGTACTTACATGCCATGTTAGTTTAGCATGAATTAATGAGGAGCGAGAGAGGAGCACTTACGTGGACAGCGTTGGAATCTTAAAATTGCATGTAAGTATGTTGAAAGTCGATTTTACCTTTGGATACCTATTTCCAAGGACAAACTCGATGTTCAACCAGGGACTGTAGAGTATATTGAACCGTGTATTCTATTGAGTTTTCAACGTTAAGATGATAAGTCAGCAAAATACTCGTATATGTACTACCCCCATTTACATACTTACTTAAATAAATAACTGAGAATCTGATCGATGAAAGATACCTATATATATATATGTGTATATGAGCAGTACGCAGTATGTTACATAATCAATACTCGTACAGATGAAACTGGGAGGACATCTACTAACAGTAAGACATTACTAATAAACTACATACGTCTTAAGATTTTAACTGAAAGAGATTAATTTCTCGTTCCAAATAGATACAGATTAATGTCCGTTTAAATTTTTCGCTAATGCGTAGTAGGCAAGATATTAAAAGGCATTTTGTTCGTAAAGAGAACAATGAAATTGAACGTAGGCGTGAGACTGACCTAGCAGGTCCCAAGATTTATTTCAGGGGATAATATTATTTGATCGTCTACAATCTAAATGATCTATGTAAATGTTTTACAAATAAATGATCTTCATTTTTTATTTTTTTATTATATGGATTATTATTATGTCTTTATCTGATCTTCTGGTAAATCATGAAATCATGAGTTCATAGGTACTCAATTTCTGGAAAACAAGAATAATATTTGTATAATGTATGTTATTGGTGTCTATTTTTAATAATTGATGATGTTCTATATCAATTAGGTGTACCCTTCTTTAATACAAATCTTCTGATGATAAATGTTATTCAATATATCCTATTTATTTTAAACTTAACGTTAAAAACTAAGTACCTATATTATTAAACCCAAAACATTATTAGTTTTCAACAGCCCGTTTCCGTCCAGTGCTGAACGCGGATGCCTCTGAACGGACCTTGGCAAGTCAGGGTCCCCGCCAACGACGGATCGAAGGAGTGTCCGGGGGGTTTTAATGGTGTAGGGTCCTCTCCTCGTGGTATGAGTTTAGCATACCACGCTATGGAGAGGGCGAGCCCCACATATCCCACCGCCAGCGCGCGAATACACTGCAGCGGCGGTGGTAATGCGTCAAAGCATTTCCCACCGGACAAAAAAAAATTTAACCTTGAGCTGATGGATGCTGGTGTCCATCCATCAGCTCAAGATACATCCCTTAATCGCCTCTCAAGTCGGCACCTACGTTGCAGATATGAGTTGGTCTATTTTAAATCGGAAATCACATGACTAAAATGAAAAATATACTTATATAATAAATGAAAAAATATCTTTAAATATATTCGTTTTTTTTTGTTGACTGATAACTGTCTATCATTTTTCGTTAACGGAGCTGGAACCCCAGCTGAAACGAGCTGGTACCAAAATTATATTGTTAGTTTTGGTTAGCTTAATATATAAGTAAGTACTTTAGGTACCTATTTGTTAAAAGCAGGCACTGATATAGTATAATATTATTTATCGAAGCTAAAAATGGCTAAACATATTGAAAAAAAATAATGAAGTTACACGAATTAACCCTTGTGCTCACCAGAATCACTAAGTTAACAATGCTAGAAAATTACAGGTAAGTAATATTATAATAGATATCTAGGTACTAATTCTAATACATTTATGACATAAGAAGGCAACTAACACTAAATAATAGTTATGTATATTTTTAAACTTATAGGATATTGGTATTCTTTCAGTAGAAAATGACAGTTATTAATATTAAATAAATTATTGTAAGTACAATTTTATGACTCAAAATGAGGACAACCTTAAGAGGTTCGAACCAAAGCTGAAGGGCAACATTGGAGTTAAAGAGTGGGTTAGGTTACTGGTAAAGTGTAAATGTTCGGGATCCTGGAGAAAGAAGGTAACGCGGTCCACTGTCAGTCCATATGGCGAGGATCCTACTCTATCTAACCTATAATCTAAGTGTGTTTCACTAGCTACATAAGCCCGGACGAGTAAAACAGAATGAAACTACGGGCTTGTTTTATTTCGCCTTCGTTAGCTTTAACGTTTCTTTTTTATCTGTTCTTTTATAAAGGAATGTTTAACACTTGTTAATCAAAAGTTAACAATTGTATTAAGGCACACTCAAGCTCCCATTATTCAGCATAAGCTCACATTAAATTATATATAGGAAATTTCCTCAAGCAAAACTACAAACCCTTTGTATATAAACACTGAGGGTGCATTCATGTACATTTCATAAAATTATTCTTTGGAGCAAGTCATATAGATCCAGTAGAGACCATAAAAACAGAGAATACAGCCAAATCTACAAATGTAAATATACCTAGCAAAGGTCCGCCCAGCCATCACACATTATCACAGCAGCACTGCAGCACCCGTTCACAAGTATGATGTGTCTTAGCCATCGCCTACCTCGCAATATTAGAGGAAAGGAAGTGAACCGACTCACGTTGTCAGCGCAAGTAACGATAAACAATGGGAGCTACTGCGAGTAGAATTCATGTAGGTATATAAATAAAATAAAGAACCTTCTAATCTAAACCATATTTGGCGTACTCCGCATATAAGTGATAAGTAGTAATAAGGCCATAATAATATTTTACCTTAAAAATACTGATTGAGAGTGTGTACAAATAACTATTCAGACATATTTTTTATACTTACGAAATATATTTTTGCTTAGTTTTAAATATATGAAAATATCGAATAATTTGAGTTATTATTTGTCACAGAAATAAGGATCAATAATTTAAAAGCATTATTTATTCTTTTTTATCTAAGCATTTTTTGCTTGCTGGTCTTGGAAAATCAAAATGATCTCTTAGATATTTACTTTATTTATGTACTACCTACCTACCATTGTGGATCTCCATTCCAATTCTATGAAGTAATTACCTTTTAATTATTATTAGATAATATTATTTTCAGTCAACATTAAGCAAAGCGAACCCTTATTACAATAAATCTATTTGATTAGTAGCGGATATTATACATACTTATATAGGAAATGTTCCTGTAGAATAAAAAGTGCAAACCGCAGTCTCATGAATTGATGCATTCACAATACAATTCTCGGTTCCAAAACGTATTATAAAATTTTGTCTAGAAAATTAGCTAGCTTACAATATAATAAATTATTTTGTTTAGATGTATAATATTGTATACTTTATTTTTACATTAAACTAATAAACATTTTAATAAAAACTCTATTTAAGTTTGTGTTTTATTTCACATGTAGTGGCAACACTGTTAAAACAACGTCATAATATTTTCATTTTGCCGTGTGCATCTCGCACTAAACATTATGTAAGAAAAACAAATTATAGTGATATTACACGTTGTGAGCGTCTCAAATCGACGTAATATTAATTTATTATGCCTAACGGGCGTGCCGTGTTCTTATTGCGGCGTTTGTCGACGGGTGATAATAGACTGAAAAGTCTAAATTTGAACCAAAATCCTACAAAAGAACCGATTGTAGCGAACCCGGTTTGCTCCCACAGGGATTTAGGCTTGCCAAAGAGGTAATTATCATTTAAAATACTGTTATATACCTAATTCTACTAAATTTGATTTAAATAAGAGGTGGAAAATATTTTAATTGATTATAATAAATATGATCATTATTAGATGACCTTGTTTGTGTTTACATGTCGTGTTTACTCGTATTGAAAGAGAAGGGAACGGAGTATTGGCAGCTATCCTAAATTATGTATTGAGGTCCGTGAAGCCATGTAGGTATTGCATGCTCAAGCTATTGAATTTGCATAGAAAAATTGGTTGGCAAGGAACAATTAGGTTGACAATTACAACAAGAAAAGAGAGATATATATATCTTTTCAGTCTAAGATATATATCACTCTTTTATATTTCGCTCAGAGCGAAATAGTACGAAGTAACTGAACTGTTTAATTCATAGCGGGATCTAGCATCACAATGGGTCGCTCACGAGCGATAGATTTAAATGATATTGTAGAACAATATTTAATCCCCAACGCAAAACACTAATTAACGAGAAACCACGGTTAATCTGCACACACGGGGCATATCACGCGAGACATTGAACTAAATAATTTAAAAACAATATCCACTAACAATAACACTATTTAGCTCAAAATTCAAATTACGTCAATGTTTACAAAATGCAACGGGAAATTTGATACTCAAACCATTTTGTGCTTTATTACCAAATTTAGCGGTGCTCAAATATATCCAAGAGGCTCTAAATATTATTAATAATAAACAATATGCAATCGGTGTATTACTCGACATGACTAAGGCATATGATAGGGTACAATACAATATTTTACAACATAAATTATACACCATAGGGATTCGTGGTATAACACACGACTGGTTTTCATCATACCTACGTAATAGAAAACAAATGGTAGAGATAGAACACTACGACTATCAGAAAAAGATAATTAAAAAAATTACATCTACCACTAAAGATATAAATGCTTCAATCCCCCAAGGTAGCGTGATCAGCTGTCTTCTGTTTCTCATCTATATAAATGACCTCCCCAAAATTATTGAAGGGCCGTGTGTATTGTTTGCAGATGACATATCAATACTTATTCCTTGTCACAACAATATAAATATGAATGAAAATTTAAACTCAACATTACAACACACAACAAACTGGATGAACAATCACAACCTAGAAATAAATTTTACAAAAACAAAAATAATTACTTTCCACCCCTATCAAAAGACACCCCTAGAATAAATTTTTCCTTCAACAATATAAAATTAGAGACTGTTAATGAATTCAATTTACTAGGTTTAGCAATAGATACTAACATAATTTGGAAATGTCATATCTAAAAAATACAAAAGAAATTATCAAAATTTACTTACGCTTTTCGTGAATTAAAAAAAAACACTAATCAACAAACTGCACTTGCTACATATTACGCCTTCGCTTACTCCTGGCTAAGCTACGGTATCATTTTATGGGGAAACAGTACAGACGCACCAACCTTATTCACACTCCAAAAGAAACTTATCAGAATCCTAACAAATATACAAGAAACAGATAGCTGTAAACCCTACTTCCAAAAACTTGAAATACTAACCCTACCTTGCATCTACATTTTAGAATTAAGTAAATTTGTCCGAAACATCTACAAAGTAATTATTCCCTTAGAGAACGACATAAAAACAAACTTAATTTACTAACCTCCCGACTAAAACTACACTCATCAAGTCCTTTAGTCATGTCAATAAAAATATATAATAAATTACCCGCTTCCATAAGAAAAGAAGAAAAATATAATACATTTGCACAAACATTAAAGGTACATCTACTAAATAAATCGTACTATAAAGTATCCGAATATCTTGATGAAAAATAAACATTAGCCATTCATTACTCATTACACACACACCTACACTTATACCTCACCATCAAAACACACAACACATAGACAAAAAAATATAATGTATCATGTATATTTTATATATAATATAAAAAATATCATATGTATGGATGTAAGTCTATGGTAACAAATTATTTATTATAATACAAATAAATTATATCTACTGCGTAATTCAGAAAAATTACGTAGTAGATAGATAATCAAAATTACTGTAGTAAGCTTCCTCTCTCCTAAATTGCTGTGCCCAACAGGGTCCATGATTGTATCATAACTTACTAATACCTAACACCTTTCATAACATTGTGGAAATGCAATAAATGAATTTGAATATGAAAAAAAAAAAAATTATAGCGTAGACTTCTTTCTGCTATTCTTTCGATTCCCGCCCACTTAGGTAGGTACACATTAGGTTTGAACGACTATCTCTCTTTCACGAGGGAGCAATGTATCTTTTACTCATCTAGTCTGTGCCGGTTTGAGTTCATCCAAAATTAATCTTATGATTCGTATATAAAGATATAGAAACTGGTGAGCGATTGATATTCTCGCTCTCTGGGCAGGATTATATATTATTTATATTTTTCGCTCGCGAGCAACACAACTCTATTCCAAACATTCAGAACAAAGTTTAGTCAGAATTGCTGATCATTGAATATAATGATAATAATATCATTATATCTAACATTTATTAGTAAAGTTGTTCTTTGCAAATGTTTCATTGTTTGCCAATGCTTGATTTGAATTGAAAACATCATGGTTTGCATACAAAAATATTACCTTGTTCTAAGCAATGATTGTTCAGAAATTTCTCTCTATATTATTAAAAACTTATTGTTATTTACATAAATGTAAAAACAAACTAGTTTTTATTTTTTGATGTATTGATGTTTTAATTGATCAAATTGATGTTTATTCAGATTCTTTAATTTATTCTAACATATACTTTGAAGACATGTAGTCTAAATGAAAATTGTAGTAACTATGAAAGTCACCAAAGACCATTTTGAGGTTTATATTAATTTTCAAAAGTATTGTATATTTGTTTGCTCTAAATTCTGTTAGTATAAAATAAATCACAATTAAACTGAACAAGTAGGCATCATACAGTGCTGGGATTATGTGTCTCTGTGATTGTGGGATAAGTGGGACTCCCAACTCTCAATTCTAAAAGTATGCTACTAATTCCATGAGAAGTATTTTACCCTCTAAAACCCATGGATGCTTCTTCAAAGTCAACTAGCGGGGACTCTGAGAACTGTAATTGCTTGAGGTCTGGTGACATGTCATGTGATGGGCTCCTTTGGGCCATTTATCTATAGATATAAAAGTGAAAGTTTACACATCACAAAATCTCAAATACTGCAAATAATAATACCTACTAGGAGTTTCAAATGTTGCATGGCAGTTTGTTTTAGTATGTAGCAGCTTACTTACTTACTTACAGCTTACTTTAAGGGGGAAGCAGTTTCTACTAGGTTTTATTGTAGGGTTCCCAAATTCCAAAAAAACTTAATATCTGAAGAAATTAAAAAGTAGATTTATAAATCAAAACAACCAAGTATAGAAAATCTTTAATTTTTAAAACTAATGATTCCAAACTCACATAATGAAATATTTACTAAAATTACACTAGAATAATATTTCTACAATTTACATTACAATCAAAACTTTGAAACTTACAATATCATTGTTTGACAGTTAAAGTAAAAGAAAATTGTATACCTATAAGCCATAACAAGAGCATACTTTTTAAGATTGTACTTGAAAACATACACCCATCAACTGATGTTGAAAATGTTTTGAAAGAAATTGAACATGAAAATAAAAATATCTGGAATATAATGCAAAGAAGTACAAAGAAGGTTCTGCCAATGGTTACAGTTGAACTTAACCTTAACAATAATAACAAATATATCAAATAGTGAAGTCAAAATCCTTATGAATTTAATTGTTCAATAGCCAGTTCATTGAGCAGCCTCATCCTAAATGTGACCACTTATCCAGTCATTGCTTACAGAAACTGTTTTAAATGTGTTCTCTGTGATGGTAACCAATAGCTGGACACTTATATCTATTCTGTATAACTTCTGTTCAGCAATCAGCATATCTTGGTACCCTACTTATCTATCACATCACCTGTCTCCCCACTATAAGGAAAGGAAATGTCGAATGGCCTATTAGCAATACAGACAAAGCATATACCAACCTTTGCTAAGAATCTTGAAATGGTTGGAAATTCAAAAATGAGAGAAATGTAATTCCAAACCATTTCAAGATGCTTAGCAAAGCTAAGCCAAAAGCAATGAAGTTATACTAACACTTAATCAATACCACCAGCTGTTGTGAAAGTAACTTAACAAGTTAAAACAAAATCATTGGACCTCAATTAAGCACCAGGCTTTGATTTGTTTAGTCGAAGTACCAAAAAGTCAGGCAGTTCCTGACTAAGGCATAAAATTTCTCATGTGTCCGTACAAAGCAATATTACAAAGAAAGTAGGTCCCAATTCAGTGGGAAATTGCAGTGGTAAGATGCTAGTCTGGCTCCAATGCGGCCAATATGGTCAAAGCGGGCCTTACGTAGGGCACGTTTGCAAGACTTGGCAGCACTATTGAAGGCTCTCTTCAGTTTCTGAACATTTGGCGCTTTGCGGGCTCGAGCCTCAGCACTATCACACTCAGCGTTGAACCATGGACGGGCTTTGTCTTGGAGTGAGACATCAGAAAATGGAATTAAATATTCCATAGCCTGGCATATCACTCCAGAAACAGCCTCCGCGCAGCGAGCTGGGTCACCTGAAGAGAAGCATAAGCGCAGCCAAGGGTAAGACGCGAAGAAATGTCGCATCTCATCCCAATCTGCTGACTTGTATCGCCATACACGCCTAGTCCCCTTGAGATCGGGATCGGGTGGCGAGTAGACAGACACAGATTTCACCAGACAGTGGTCGGAACTACCTAACGGTGAGGAAACCGCGACTTGATATCGGTCTGGATCGGTTGTCAGCAGAAGGTCTAAGCAATTGGCCGTATGGCCTTCAATGTCGGGCACCCGTGTCGGCCCAGTCACCAGTTGGGAGAGACCAAGCGTCAGGGCAGATGTGTACGCTAATCTCCCAGCAAGGTCGGTGTTCCGGTATGGGTACAGCCACTCCTGGTGGTGGGCGTTGAAGTCCCCCAGAACAACTAGCTGCGCTGATGGGTACCTGAGCTGAGCTAATTCGGCTGAGTCAGAAATATACTGAAACAACCTGGTTGTCTCCCTGTTGTCGGGTTTTTTTTATTGTTGGCGGGGCAGCCTTTCATAGGTGGCTTTCCTACTAATTGGGTCCCCTACTACCTGCGGTCGGCCAGTGGAAGACCGTGCTTAGGATCCCGCTACCCTCCGCGAACAGTCACCCAGCACAGACACCACGCAGCACTGGAACCGGTTCGCAAAGCCACACAACTGCCCAGACTCCCCTTCCACGATGGCTACTCAAGGCATCATGCCGGATCGCGACTAAAATCACTTGGCGGCAAGACTTTGCCTTGAGGGTGGTGACAAACCGCGGTCGAAACCTATCACCAGATGTGCTGTTCATTTGGCGCTACCGAGGGGACACGTGTGGGTGATTAGAGCTAAAGCCCACGGACGCGAACAGCATTATCCCCCAAAATTATAAAGATCCTCAATACCAATAAACAGTTCATTTAATTTAAAGTCATACAGACCTATTAGCATCCTGCATGGAATGGCACATAATGGAAATACTTTACGGATTTCGAGAAAACTGCCAAATGATTTCCAAAAGACAACTTTCTTTATTTTGGATTTTGGCCAAAACCACTGAACAAATTCATAGGCCAACTGATAAAAAAAAAAGGAAAATGGTATTGCAATATTTTTGAATATAGCCATTTGACTATTAATCATTTTTTATAGCATAATCATAATAATTTCTTTGTAAGGCTAAAGTTCTGAAATATCATCTTTATACAAAATAGCTGTTCCCCAAGCAGTATGTAGTAATGGGACCAATACTATATCTACTATACACAGTAGACCCTCCAACAACAACGGCAGTTATGACAGGCACATTTGCGGACTATCGTCTGCATATCAAATATTACAAATAAATCCCAATCTGATATCGCAGTGGCTCAAACATAGCGAATTGAAGTAAATGAAAGAAAGTCAGACTAAGTAAGCTATACTGCCATCCAAAATAAAGGCGTCTTGTTACTATGAATGGCAATATATGACATTACTCACAAGAAGAGCACGCAAGTATTTAGATACATATGAAGATAGACGGCTAATGTGTTCTAAACACAATTTTACTAAGTAAATAGATGTAGCAGAACAATTGCCAATTCACTGAGAAATGGACATCAGAAATTTGAAGTATGACTGGAAAACAAACTGTTTATTTATGTAATATTATTTAAGTCAAAATGGATATATGTTACCCAACTTTGGAAAACAGCAGCAGAGTCACACATCAGTATAATACAAATATGCCAATTTTAAATACTAAGACAAATTGTAGATGCTCCTTCGTGCACAACAAATAAAACAGACTTCGACATGATCTGGGTGTCAAAATGTTAACAGAGGAAATCTCAGAAAGAAATTACCTACGCATAAATTAAATTAATTAAAAGAGAACGCAACGCAAAAAGATAACTCAATACCTGATTATTTAGACATGAACATATCGACTGTGAACCGGCAACATCTCCTATCTGAATTTTGACAACTTTTCAGGACGAAGAAAAATCAAGTTTATTCATATATTTGCAGTGTTATAAAAGAAACAAAAATATAGTTGGTGTAAAATACGATTATTTATTAGAAGATTATGTGAACATTCTTCTATAACAACAATTTTAATTAGAAAATCGAGATATGACTTTATGCAACAGCTGTAGTACCAAGTTAGGATACTTTGCTTGGTAGAAAATGTCCTAAGTTAAAAATATAATTTTGAATATTCAAGATAGGATAAATTTCACATTGCGACAAAAGTAATAGTATCTTTTATAATAAAAGTAATAATAAAAATGAAAATTATAAAATAAAAATAAACTTTGGTAAAATTGAAGGAATGTAATTTTTTTAGTCTTTGCAGGGTAAATTATCATAAAAATAATGACAGTCCCTAGGTATTATCGATTTCAGCTCTTGCAGGTGTAACCACTTGGCTTTAGAGATACGACATCGTTCTTTGAATAATGGTGGATAAGATTTTAAGGGATCAAATCGTTTTTGTCTTTGTGGTAAATCCATTAGTTAAGTTCAAGTAAAATCAAGTTTTACTTTAATTTTTCCCGAGGGCTTATCACTTTTATATCGGTTACTGTTGGATCATTTTTTGCCCGACCAGGGTCTTATAGTATTATATCGCAAAGGATTTAAATAGTCACGAAAAAAGTCGCAAGTTAGGTCTATGGCTTCGTATGGAGTTTGCTTTTCACGTGCTTCTCTAGTAATAGATTCATAGTCACTAGGGAGTTTAATTTCTTTATTTTTAATTTTCTTTTGATACACGCATGAACCGAGTCAACCTCCATTTGGGTACTTCAAGATATTTCTGATATATCAAAACTTCATGAAGAAAACTAAAATTTAGCAGTGCATTTGCTATCACATTATTTTGATTTTGGGGCTGTGCACCCATCAAAAAATATTATAATTGGCTTTTTTTCTGCAGATAAGCATTTTTTTCCAAATTATCAATCAAACATGAAAAAAAAGTTGATGCCACTACGTGATTGTTTTTAACTTCGTTTTGTTTTGTAATATAAAGCATTGGCACGAAATAATATTAAATATTATTTCCTCTCTCTTTGCTTTTTCTATGTCTTCCCGTTTTTCTTTTCTAGCTGTCTCTTTCCTTTCTAGGTGTTTTTTCCAAGACTCTTCCTGTGGATTTCCTGCTTCGTAGCTAGAGCATAGATTGCATTTATCTTTTTAAACGTTAAATAATTAAATATTTTTTGTGCTCATAACTTCACTAAACTTTTTGCGACTCTTTTTAGAGCTCTCTGTTCTTCGGTAAAATATTGTCAATTTCGTTTCTTTGAGTGAATACAGACAGTACTCACGCAAGTCGGTTTAATTTTGCGTTCATTTCTTGGAGTATTCTAAATAACCAAAGATCCAGCTTTTCTTAACCCTAAGTACGGCGTTCCTTCCATACGTATTTTTTATTGACATTCCTCTTCCACTGGCTAAGGTCAGCCTTCTTTCATCTTTTTCGTCCTTCATTCATATATCATCATATGATCATAATATGAATGAAGATTAACAGTTTAGATTCTCTGAATGAAAATAGAAGAGTCTAAAATTTCGTGGGTTGGTAAGTTAGGTATGAGACTGTCAGATTCATTATCTCTGAGAATGGATGGAGACTCCGGAAATTCCTGGTCATACATATTTGTTGGAGAGTTTGGGTCGTGAGAATCATTTATAGTCTTTCCCAAAAAAATTTTTTGTTCCCTTATACTTTTAGACGTAGTGCCATACGCTAACTCCTGTTGTAATGGTATAACTTATTTTTCTAGAGGAGGCCTACTAGATGGACTTTTAAATCTGTGGATGGAACATAAAGTTCTTCCATATGAAATGATTTTAGAAAAACATCATCAGTGTAGCAAGAATCTCTCGTTAACATTAAGACTGGGAGTGTCTGTTGGGTCTGGGATTGTCACGTAGTCTTTAACATTCTGCAAATAATAAAATAAATGACTAAATATCGAAATATGAGAATTCCTTACTTAAATTATAATTCTTAATTGTGCTTACCTCGCTAGATTTAGTACTCGCCAAGCTATCGGTATAGCAAGAATCTCCAGCTAACACTATAACAAGGACTGTCTGTTGTGTGGCGAATTTAAATAAAATTTATTCTGTATATCACATAATAACATAAAAAAAATGTTTTTAACATACCTACCATTTTGAAATAAACTTAACGTTATTTACAATTTGTTGGGCACTTAAAACAAAGAGTACTATCTTGCTTTAATTTTCAAACCGACACCCACAATAAGAGCTTAAAACATGTAATTCATTTTGTCCTATCTTCGAATTCAAATTAATTGTGTTTAAAAATTTACATTTAAAGTGAAATTCTAATAAGTACTTACCATTTTATTTCCCGGATGACACCAATATTTTGTTATTATAACTTAAAACCACAATACACTACGTAAAATTAGTAATAATGTCAAATTTTTAAAGTGCGCGCGGAATCGTGTTCATGTCGGTACAAGTGTGACGAGAAAGGACAAATTGCTCGCAGTTTAAGCGGGAACGCAGATAAGACGAATTGAATGAATTAAATTTTGACGGTAAATTTAATATTTTTTTTAGATATTATATTTTGCAACGGTGAAGGACAGGAAATAGTATAAATTGCCATTAAAAAGTGATTTTGCTTAAATTTGGAGATAGGACATATTGCCGGTTCACAGTCGATATACTAATGCACCTATGTGTCAATGGGCACCATTGCAAGCCAGAGACTACTCCTACACTTATGACTAAATATCGATAATATTTAGCAATATGTGTAGGAAATAAATATAAAAATAGGCTAGCCTATTGGATATTGGTCGACTCATTTTTAAATTATTTTTAAACAATGTTTATTTCTGAAAGTATTACTTAAAAGTAATCTAAATATATTGCAACATAAGATAATAAACATAATAATAATTTCAGTGCATAAAAGGAAAGATGGCTGTATGAATAACATTATAAGAACGCGGTCTGTTATTTTGTGACGTCACAGGTCCCTGTCTGGCTCTAATGACCGTTTAAGCCATGACATTTTTTTGCAAAAAATAAGTCCTAGTTTCTTAGTGTCGAAAATTTTCGTCATTTTTTATATTAGATAATGGACAGCAGTGTTTATGTATTTACACCAATCTGAATACAAAGCATGGAATATTCGTACGACCATAATGATAGTGAGGCTTTGACATCCTATAAAGGGGGACTGTACCAGTTGCCAGGCTGTGTAGTCAGATCGATGTGGCTATAGATGAACAATTGCGTCAATATTACAACACTTGAACATTTAGACACTACAAAACGAGTTGAAACGATATTGCCATTGTCATTTCACCATTATATGAAATGTATAGGTAAAACGAAAAAATAGTTTATACATATCTTTTTGAACACTAGTAGATAAGTTTAGTATTTAGAATGGTAAAACTCATGAATTTACAAAGTAGAAACTTTAGCCTATATAATTAGTACATATATTTTACTGTACTCCTAAGATAATTTAAGAATATTTCCTCTAATTTTGTTATATTTAGATTCACTGATGTGTATTTTCTGTCAGTCTATAAATGCCTTAAATATGCATTACCAATCATGTGTTGTAAACTTTTATATTATATTTTCCAGGCTATCCACATTTGGGTCAAATAACATTGGTATACCTCAGCATACAAGAAGTTATAGTGATAAAATCGTCATGGCTTCTGCAAATAATCCACCTCCAGGACAGGTGCCTAAGCATACGAACCTATTGATCAATGAAAAATCGCCATACTTACTGAAGCATGCACACAACCCTGTGCAATGGTACCCATGGTGTCAGGAAGCTTTTGACAAAGCTAACACCGAAAATAAACTCATATTTCTTTCTGTTGGATACTCAACATGTCACTGGTGTCACGTCATGGAGAAAGAGTCGTTCGAGAACGAAGATGTAGCTAAAATAATGAATGAACATTACGTCAACATCAAAGTGGATCGAGAGGAGAGACCGGATATTGATCGCATTTATATGCTATTTATAATAGCGACAACTGGTTCTGGAGGATGGCCAATGTCGGTTTTCCTATGCCCAAACTTACATCCTATTACAGGAGGTACTTACTTCCCACCTGAAGATCAATTTGGATCGATGGGCTTTAAATCTATCCTACTATCAATGGCTAAGAAGTGGAATGAAAAACAAGACCACATCATCGAATCAAGCGGCAAAATATTAGATGCCTTGCAAAAAATGGGTCTTGTAGACTCTGTCACTTCCAACACTCTCCCGGGCGAAGAAACCTGGGAAAGGTGTGTACAAAGGTTTATGCGCAATTTCGAGCCACACTTCGGTGGTTTCAGTTCAGCTCCGAAATTTCCACAGCCTTCCATTTTCAACTTCCTTTTCCATTATTATGCTCGTGACAAAGGTAATACTGATGGCAAAATGTGTTTGGATATGTGCTTGCATACTTTGAGTAAAATTGCCAAAGGAGGAATCCACGACCACGTATCAAGTGGTTTTTCGAGATATTCAGTGGATAACCATTGGCATGTACCCCACTTTGAAAAGATGCTGTATGACCAAGCACAATTACTAGTCTCTTATACGGACGCTTTCCTCGCAACAAAGAAGGAATTTTACTCAGATGTAGTACGTGATATCGTAAAATATGTTAACAGAGATTTGCGTCATGAGGCTGGAGGATATTACAGCGCGGAAGACGCCGATTCATATCCCGTATTTGGAGCGTCACATAAGAAAGAAGGAGCTTTTTACACTTGGGAATACAATGAATTGCAATCTCTTTTGGGCGACAAGGATATAAATTCTATACCATATTTTGACGTCTTCTGTCATTACTTTAGTGTTGATACAGATGGAAATATTTCTCCTGACAGCGATCCACTTAAAGAGCTAAAGAATAAAAATGTTTTAATCATTTATGGACGCAAAGATGACTCAGCAAAAAAATATGGTTTAACTTTGGAGCAGTTCAACAATGTTATAACAGAATGTATTGAAATTCTATATGAAGCACGGCAGAAGAGACCTCGTCCCCACCTGGATACTAAAATATTGTGTTCCTGGAATGGCCTGATGATTGCTGGTTTGGCGCGAGCCGGACAAGGATTAGGCGATAAGGACTATGTGGATGACGCAATTAAAACTGCTAAATTTATACAGACACATTTGTATGATGACTCAAGGAAGATGTTACTTCATTCCTGCTACAAAGCTGACGATGGATCAATTGCACAAACGTAAGTCACTCTTGTTTTTATGTTTATCTAGTTGTCCAATACCACATGTGCATATCATATTTATACTATTAATTTATTAATTATTTTAGCGAACAACCAATCTACGGCTTCTTAGACGATTACGCTTTCCTTATTAAGGGATTATTGGATCTATACGAGGCGTCATTCGATTATAGCTGGTTGAAATGGGCTCGGGACTTACAGCAGAAGCAAAACGAATTGTTTTGGGATACTCAGCATGGCGGCTACTTCTCCTCAGGAAATGAAGCTAACATTGTGTTGAGATTGAAAGAATGTAAGTATTTAAATGCGCATACCCGCATAATTATTCTACATATTTTGTATTTCAAGAATTATATATTATATTATTTTATGGCCTTATCTTGAAATTCATTGAAACATTTATAGGTTTTCTGCGATACCCACGCAAAAACAAATTTACCTGAATATGATATATAACACAAAACATATGGACGTCATTCGGTTGAATGTTATTGAAATAACTTGAAACTTGAAGCAGGTCCCTGTGACAATGAGCCATATTGTTTAAGACTCGATGGATAAGTAAGGTAACCCACCTTGCTTCGAAACTTTATTGCACTCCGACCACTAGGTCTGTGAACAATAAGACTAGACTTGTTTTATTTCAATAACATTAAATTTATAGTTGGAAACTTTGAAACCAATAATCCTATTTTAACATTAGCACTATGGACTAAGAGGTCGCAGGTCCGAATCATTGAAGATTTTCATGTAATCCAGTACGCTAAAACAGCAAACAAAAACAAAAGAAAAGTGGTTTACTAGTATATAATATGTTTTTTTAATGTGTCTATTTTTTATATGTCTGTAAGGATATTATATATATATATATATATATATCCATATGTGGCTATTGTAGGGCCCTTGGGGCTCCTGACATTATTTGCTATAAAAGGCACCCATTAATAATTATTGGTGGATGATATATTTATTACATGCCATACTGTAATGTAATTTCGTTTTCTTTTTCCAGCACAAGACGCGGCAGAGCCATCTGGCAACAGTGTGGCATGTCACAACCTGCTGCGGCTAGCTGCCTTTGCTGATAAAAGTTCAGAGCCTGAAGAAGGCCAACAAGATAGAATAATGGCTCAAGAATTGCTCATTACTTTCGCTAAAAGATTGAAGGAAACCCCCACAGCACTACCAGAGATGATGTCAGCACTTATGTTCTGTAACGATTCACCTACTCAGGTGAGACGGTATACCCTACTAATATTATCATCATTGTCATCTCGTATAACATCCTCTACTGGACATGAGCTTCCTCCCGAGAGAGGGCTTGTCTTGGTACACAGGGAGAATTGTAATAGATGATGTCATAAAAATCTGCACCACCGGTCCAGACCTGGAATAAAATCTTAAAATTTGCACAAATATTTCTTATTCGGTATGGGTATCGAACCCACGACCTCCGAAACTTAAGGTGAGGCTGATACCGCTACGCTTAGGAGGATTTCGACCAATATTGTGAAGTTATAGTTTGTTACGATCACGCTACTACTAAGCAGATTTGGATAAAATTTGGTACACAAAACAAAAACTGGATAACGTTATAGAAAATTGAAAAACAATCATGCTATCACAACATGTTGCGGTGGCGCAGCTATCTGTCGGGGGTGCAACCTCGTGGTATTTCAGACTGTCACATTTGTTTTTTTTTATTTTAAAATTAACAAATTTTGCATTAATCTACGTAGATATAATCCATAGATATCCTTAATATTAATAAAACCTTAATAATAAATCATAGCTGATCCGCGTGGTTTCAGCCGCGTAGATCCCGTTCCCGTGGCAACTTTAACTTAAAATAGCTTATGACACTCACAAATGACGTGGCTTTCTATTGGTAAAATAATTTTCAAAATCGGTTCAGTAGATCCAGAGATTACCCCGTACAACGTAACACACTTTACCTCTATAGTATAAGATGTGCCTCAAGTTGACCCAAGTTTTTTTTTTTTTGGCAATCTGCCTACTTATTACGCAATTTCTGGCAGTGTCATGTAATGACTACTTATGTGTAGTTGAATTATGCTAAATGATGTGTTGCTTCTAAAGTCAGATCAGTGTCAAGCTAAATTAATGCCTGCTAAATGTCTGTCTATCATTAATTTAGTTTGATATTTAAGCAATGAAATCAGTGACGTCACACTTCATGTTACCATGAACTTGGCTTTAAGATGGTTTCCCAATTATCCATTCGGATACAACAGTTGGGTTCAATATTCGTAGCTAGACCAAATACGGTTTTCGTGGTACTACTAAATATCACGCAACGAAGACTTTTTATCGAAGTTATGGTCTATGACTATGAGTTCGATAAAAGTCCAATATACTACAATTACCATTACCAATATACTAATTACAATAACTCTAGTTAATGTAACGCATTTCCTATTTTATTGTTATTGTATTATTTAAGCTACATTAACTTAATAAACTGACATATTTAACTTTTTTTTTCATGCATAATAAACGCTGAGTAGCGAATATATTTTTATCGAAGTCACAGTCACAGTAGCGCTCGAGGTTAGCCTCCTGGTTTGAGTTTTACGCATTTTTATGCTTCTTGCTATATGTATAACACAATGAGTATTTTTGATAAACTTTTCACAATTCATAAAAAAAACTGTTCTGTTCTAAATAATTGCCACTGATTTTGAAGGACGCCATGACAAAAATCTATAGTTTACTTATTTATATTATAAAGAGGAAAGATTTTATTGTTTGTTTTTATTTTAGTCTGATATTCAGGATTCTAAATTAAAATATAGAATTGACTTCACTCTATAAGTAGGGTGATGTAAAAGTTATAGTCGATTTTATTATTCCAACTTATTACCTAGGATTGCTCCCAAATCGTATCTTACGTGCACCCATTCATGCATTAATTATAAAACTCCTTCGAGAACGGGAGGTACGCGAGATAAACCACGCGCGAGAAGCTAGTATAAACATAAAATTGAAACTCCTCAGGTGCTGATAGCCGGCGGCTACACGGACCCCCGTACACTAGAACTGGTCCGAGTCGTTCGATCGCGGCTACTACCAGGCCGAGTGCTCTCCGTCGCGGACCCCACCGCTGAATCGCCCGCGGGTATGTCCGAGATACGTGAGTCTGCTCTCGTGTTGTTTTCACATATATACTTTATACAATTCACTTTACAACAACCGTAAAGTGTCTTCGGAACTTGATCGATAAATTACATAAATAATTACAAGCAAAAACACATTTTACCTCTTTTCAAAATTCCGACAATTAGCGGATTGCACGTTTTTGTTAAAAATTCAATTAAATAAATTCTTATTAGCCGAATATTATTTTATAAGAAGCATATCAATACATAAATAAATAAAAAAAATCAATGTATTCAGACGAAACTTATATCAACACTATAGATCGACTAATAAATACAATATAAACAAGATTAACATTTACAATAATTTTATTAATACAGTCACTATAGTTAATAGTAGTTTATTTATTTTTTAAAGTGTCTAATGCGTTTTTTGATTTTCAGTGCTAAGCCGCGTCAGATTGGTGGGTGATGTGCCCACTGCGTATGTATGCCGTCGCTACGCCTGCTCTCTGCCGGTCACCGATGCGACAGAACTCGAGAATCTCTTGGATGCCCCCCCAGCAAGACCAACGGCGATGTAAATGCTTTTTACTTTTTCCAGAAGTCTGTGCTGGTCGTAGCTTAAGGAAATATATTTTTTTAGTTATTGCCTGGTAAATATTTAAATTATTTGAATTAACAGTAGTGGCATATGACACTAATTTTATTATGATGTCTCTAATTATATAATGGTCAGTGGTTTCTCCATGGAAATGTGAAACTGATTACATTACATTATTTTCTCAATGGATAGAATGATTCAAAATCTCAATTATTTTAAGAAACAATATTTATTTTAAATAAGCTTTATTGTAATCAGTCAGTTATTAAACAATTCTGTCTGTTGTCAACAGTTCAATGATAATATTTTATTAAAATATCTTGATGTCCTATTTCTCAGTATCTTATGTATGTCATATAGTG
This sequence comes from Nycteola revayana, assembly GCA_947037095.2. Lineage (NCBI taxonomy): Eukaryota > Metazoa > Arthropoda > Insecta > Lepidoptera > Nolidae > Nycteola > Nycteola revayana. The sequence goes on from OX344839.1 coordinate 8,561,214, forward strand.
AGTAGCATTAAAACTAAATGTTATATGAATGTTTAAACTAGTCATTGACGTAATATTGTCTAATATTCCTCGTTTTATTATCAATTTTAATCAATCATTATCAATGTTAATCAAGCATCATCAATATTAATAAAGCATTACGAATATTTATCAATCATTACCAATTAATCAATAAATTCAATTCTGTAGCTGTTTTAAATATGTAGGTTTTAGCAATGTTGACCCTGGTTTATATAAAATAGATGTATAGACGATAGGTTTTTTCGCTAGCGTTAAACTGTATTGAACTTACAGATATAGTTTTATTCCTAACATAAACTTGACCAGTTACTGGCGTTGGTGTAACCAATAAAAGAATAGATTTTTTTTTTTAAATAGGCGTCTGTTTCTACCACTTGGAGGTACAGCTTGGCAAAAAAGAGTAGAAAATAATGGAGGCGCCACTGTTTTGTTTGTGTGGCAACCCGTTGCAACCTAATAGCATACAAACCTAATCTTGGTTTTTTTTTAGACATATACTTATTCCTATTTTATTTATGTATTGTTTTCAAATCAATAAGTAATTCTACTTATTGATTTTAACTTTGTTTATTATGAAATGTCATTATTTTGTGAATGTTGCCAACAGACAAAAAATTAGTTCCGTTTCTAGACTTTTTTGCCAAGCTGTAACAATGCGATACAGTTTTTAACGTCGAAAAATTGCTTGTCTATTTTAAATCATGACCGTAGTTGTAGGATGTTAAAACGTAGTAATTGTTGAAAAATGTTGTTACATTTCGATATTACCTTCAATTTGTCACAAAACATCTTGACTGGGATTTCTGAACACGTGGAAGTTTTTCTCTGTTTTTGTATTAGTGATACACATACTTATATAATTTTACTGCTTATTGCTATATCAAAATTACAAAAGGCCTATCAAATGTCTAATATATGGATACATTATTATAGTTTGGTAAAAATAGTAATTAATTTGACTGAAATTCTGTGATTTCCATCAATTTTATAAAATTGTAAGTAAGAATACATAGGGAAAAAGATCTTTTTTTTCCTGACCTTATCACACTCCAGGTGGAGTCGGTAAAGCATATATTCCCTCTGTCCAGTAGGATCCACTATCTCGATCCACCAGTGGATTGAATAGCACGCCGAAGTTCACTGTGATCCACCGATTCTCTCGGTGGATCCTGTGATACTTGCATCTCCTAATATGCTCCACCAGTGGATCGAATTTAATTCAGGGAGTTTGGTAAGATCCACACCAGTGGATTTAATAGCACGTCGAAGTTCACTGTGATCCACCAATTGTCGTGGTGGATCCTGTGATACTTGCATGTCTTAATATGCTCTACCAGGGGATCGAACGTAATTCAGGGAGTTTTGTAAGATCCATCACTGATCTCAGTGGAACCTGTGATATAATTTATATAAGTAAATAGGGTCCACTGGAATCTAGGTTAGCCTCGGTAACTTAAGCCTGATTATGCCATTGATAATCATTTTTGGCATAGTCTGTTTACGCACTTATATTATAGAATAAAAAAGTATATGTCTACCATATACTTTAATTAATAAAAATCTTTAATGAATAAAAATAAAAATAAAAGTCTTTAATGAATAAAAATATAAGAACCACAGAATAGAGAAAAAAAACTTGCCTTCTAACTTAAATTTAACCACCCTAGGCAAGAAAGAGGAAAATCTAACGTTCGATCCCCTGGTGGAGCATATTAAGACATGCAAGTATCACAGGATCCACCACGACAATTGGTGGATCACAGTGAACTTCGGCGTGCTATTCCATCCACTGGTGTGGATCTTACCAAACTCCCTGAATTACATTCGATCCACTGGTGGAGCATATTAGGAGATGCAAGTATTACAGGATCCACCACGACAATTGGTGGATCACAGTGAACTTCGACGTGCTATTCAATCCACTGGTGGATCGAGATAGTGGATCCTACTGGACAGAGGGCATATATTATACTTGTTCATCTTATCTCTATCAGCCCTCATCTCAATTCTCACTCATTCACACATTTTTTACGCAATTGGTCCAGTCAAAATATTTTGCGTCTGTAGTACCTAGTGTAGGATTTAAATGTTTATTGTATTTCAATGTGCCAATTAGAATTGGTTTATATTATAATTAGCAGTATAAAAATAAGGAGGGCTATACCGTATATGAAAGAAAATTGTTTGGAAACATATCGTTATCTGACGTAAATATACTTTATTTGAACGTGACGAAATTACAGCGGGTTGCTGCAACGGTATGCCCTCTGGTTATTATAATATGTCTTTGAAATGTATGTCAAATGAAATGTATGTCAAATAAAATATAAATTCTATGGCAAAATTTAAAAAAAATGTCTCGAATGAGTAATTGGAAATGTTTAGTCTGATGATATGTGATAGAGTAGATATATGATATATTTAGATACATATATATTATATTAAATATCTATTTTTAGATTGTTTGTGACTAGAACGTACATAACTATGTCTACTAATGTATACGCGTCCTGATCGAAAGTAATTTTTGAATAATATGTTGTCTACGACACAAACATTTTTATATATTTCATCCAATCTTACTTTAAATTCAGACAGACAAAGAAATTGGCTTTTCTTCTCCTTTAGTCAATTTTTTGTTTCTATCATTTTTGAAGTTAATTGAATTACAATACCCACATACTTATTTTGCATCTATGATCTTCGTGATTATACATATAGATCCCTAATTCCAAGTCGGCCTAATGATGAGTTTTTGGTGGTCTTTAGCTTTGATGGTTTTGAAATTTGACACTCCCGCTTCCTATTTCTTAACCGTATATCCAAAGTTGCTTGTAATTTTCTAATTTCATTGTTAACTCTTTTTTTCAGATTTTGATCAAATTATTGTCTTATTGTTACTCCTTTGAAGACGTTTTGAGTTACGTGTTTGATCGCTAATTTCTCTTGGTCAATATATTTAATTTAATTTATAAGTTTTATTTATTGGAAATTTTATTTTTGTTCTTTCGCTAGAAGCTAAAATGATTTTGTTAAATATGTGATATTTTATTTATTAAAAACATAAATGTTGTGTGTAATCAATGTTTTATTTAACCCATTAAATTTTAAATAAGATTTTTTATTTCTAATATTGTTCGTGGTTAAACCCAAAAGTGTTATTGGTTTATTTCACATAATCCAATATTTTTATATAGTTTATGTTATGAATAATCCTTGCCCGTGTGGCTCCCGGCTTAGAATAGAATACCCCATATCTTCCTTAGGTTGTCTTAAGAGGCAACTAAGGGGCACACAACAGATGGATGGGCAGCAGCATCTACCAGCTCAAAGATATTCCCCCCATCTAGTAAGATGGAGTGGGGAGCAGTAGGTCATCGACCCTGGCTTGCCAAGGTCTGTTAAGAGGCTTGCCATGTTTAGAAATGGATGTAAATGGGCTGTTGAAGAAGAATAATTACTTTGAACAGGACAAAATTGACTGGAGGACATTTGACCTTATAAACAATACATCCCTTATAACGTCCACTGCTGAAATGGGCCTCCTTCTGGAGGAGGGAATTTGCCAGTCATCACGCTTGGCAGGCGGGTTGGTGACCGCAGTATTATGTTGTACCACACAAGGAAACTGTTGCCTGTTCCTTGATATACGATTTATATAGATGATGTTATCACAATCTGGACCAACGCGGCTTAACGTGCTTTCCGAGACACGGAGGGTAGACCCTCAACCAATCAGACCCAGAAAGAAATCTTAGAATTTACACAAAGATTTCATGTTCGGCGTGGGGATCGAACCCACGACCAAAAGATTTAAGCGAGCCAAATAGGTACCGCTACGCTACGGAGCTTGTCCATGCTGTACGTTATTTGGTATTGTTAATTTAACAGAATAGGAAATGTGCATGTTTAAAATAGAACAATTATTTTGCATAACGATATTATTTATATGAAACAAGTTTCCCACTGTATGTTTAATATGTATTCTGCTATTCTTTACTTATTAATGTTTTCCTTTTTATTGTATACCATTGTTTATGAGTATTATACTCATGAACAACGAACGACATTATATTTTTTTTCCACGTATCATGTATTCACACGATGTGCTGTTTAAATCGTTTGTTGTACGGAAATAAATTATTTTCATTCTTTCCTTCTTTCTTTCTCCTTGCACGACTTCGCAAGGTTTGTACTACTAATATTTGTGTAAAATATTAATTCTTAAATAATAAAACTTTAAAAGAAAAATTAAAAACGAGGATCACATGTTAATTGTTTATTTTCACAGTGATAGATCATACATGGCAAGTATGACACCAATAATATAAGTTACGAATAAATTATAATAATATTTGAACACCAATTGCATATCCTATGTATGGGGACTTGGTTCTACAGGGTTTCACATGTTCGATTAAATTGGGTACATCGATTTGTTCGAGCTTTTGAGAATAAGATAAAGCGTACATATTTATATAATTGTAATATCAAAAAAATCTCAGTTAAAACACTTTTTATTAAACTGTTGTCCTTTAGGAGTCCGGTAAACATTTGTATACGTCCAAAAAAAAATCTGAAAGATCCTTAAAATTCCTAAACAGATCAGTGGCTTATTAACTCATCTTATAGCAAAACCTTGGTGGTAAAGTGTTTTAACAACGATTTATCTTGAAAACACTTAACTTAATAACCAAGCTCTTGAACATTATTATTTATACCAGTAACATCGATTACGATATAAAAGCGGAACATTATTATAGAAATAAATACTTATCATTAAAAATAAATTTGGTGAATTCTCAAATGATTTGAATACATAAACATTAATTAGATTCACAACATTTTGATTGTACAATATCGCATATATTGCGGGATTCCTCGAATTTTAATAACGCCTAAATCTATATTTGTTCGATCGAGAAGTGGTATAATCATTTGGAATAATTACAAATAAAAATTATTACATAGTAGTGACATTATGTCTATCACATCTTTATCATGATGATTATGGACTAACATTCTTCAGATATTTGATTAGGCTCGGATCCAAATCACTAAATTAATATTAAATGCAAATAAAACTGATAATTAATACTAGCAAATGACGAAAAACGTGGGAAAGGAGGCAGTCTTAATTATATTCTATAGTAACACTATATAATGTGTAATATAAAATGTGATTTTGTAGATTGTACCATCCATTAACCATTTCCATTTACCATCATTTAACCATTTTCGGAAATGTGCAGGGTGGAACGTACGATAAAAAACCATTAACTGACTATACATTAATGATTACTATATAATTGAATGTGCATTGGCGATGCTTATTTTCAATTTGAGAATAAAAGATATTCAGTTTCATGGGAAGATGCAAGTCTTAAGATCAATCACAATTTAAGTAACAGCTTATAGGTCAAAATGGGATCTGATAAAGGTATAAAAATAAGGGAATGTACATTGGTGGGTATATTTTGTTACAATATTATGTAACCGATACACAGAGGACATTCAGGATGTAATCTGCCATTCACTAGTACTTCCAAGCATTAGATTAAATCAAACAAAATTATATACCTACTATCAGAAGTAAATCCATACAGCTAACTACATTTAATACAAGACATAAATATTAAATATCACAATAAGCTAATGTAAGTTCAGTCATAGGTTACAAACTACTTAAATCCATCTAAGCTAGATAAACATGGGCATTAAATGGACATTGACAGCAGCTTTAATGTGATAGTGAAACAAAATAAGGTTGTGATTTAACACAAATTTATCTGTAATATCATGTGACTAAAATTTATTATTGTACAGTAACACATTTGGATTTATGTGATTATCACATTAAAGCAGCGAATGTCGTGATCTCAGACCAAATAAAACGACGGAGCTTTGTCGAACAATACACTGTGGCCGGTATTTTAGTGTATTAGTGTGAGTAAAATTGTTGCTATAATTTTAAACAGTACCGTAATGTTATTAAAACAGCTTTGATTTGTTCTTTTATGAAACAATTCGGCATTTTTGTTAACAAATAATGAAGTTTGTTATGTCAACAAGCAGCTGACACTGCGACAGATCGACTGACATGGTTAGGCATAGTTTTAGTACGTGTGTGTGTGAAAGCTGTGTATTCACGCCAAGGCAGAGGCAAACGGCGTCAATGTGTTACTCTCAGCGTTTCGTCTTTTCATGGTTTTGGTCTGAGGTCGTGACAGTGCGTTACAATTGTAATGTACTATTCAGGCCGGGCAGGTCGGCATCTTACAATGCGGTAAAATGTAAAATTTAAACGTTTAACAGAAATTAAGGATATATAATATACGGACGCGACGCGACACGTCCGTATAGCTCTTGACGGATTCCACGACAGAAACATGAACTGTAATATAATGTTTATACGTTTCAATTTCCTTCATCGCATTGTAAAATGACGGCTCGGGTCAATGCGACTCGTCATTGTGAATCGAACCAAAGCTAACAGTCAATGTTTTATAAACAACGTAGGTTTGCGTGTGACAATACATTAAAGCAAACTCATCATAATTTTATTAACTTAATGTTTATATAAATCATAGCAGGAGGCAATGAGGATTGCTTGTATCATGACTACGATATAAGGTGTAAGAAATGAATTAAATACATTCAAATAGCTTAATCTACCCATTAAACTGAACTAATAAGGTTTCATTTACATAGAGTGTGAAAAGAGTGCTATATAATTATATATACTATATATGGTAGCATTATTAATAGATTCATATTAGTCCTACAGCGCCGATCGTATCGAGAAGATTTTAACCAACCGAAACCGATAGTGAGACAGTATACACGGGTCCTCTCTTCTTCTATAAATCCTTAGAAGGCCAATACTAAAAATGGCATGCTTAATAGCGTCAAATACAGGACTCGTTTCAGCTCCTATGTTTAAATAAGATTTTTTTTTCTCTGAGATGTGTTCATGTTCTTACTAAAATAAACTCAAATCTATACAACTTGCGTCAACTCATAGTCATCTTTGAATAAGACTGCAAACGCTGATCGTTTAGTAGTCCCATAAAATAATGAAACACATAATAAAAGTTACTATACTTGAATCAAATTTGTTTTGAGCATTTAAAAAGTTTCGAATTGTTCGCTAACGATATTTAGATATAAAATTCGAATAGAAGCAGTGTTTAAATTTCAATTCATAAATTTGATTATAAAGCACCTCAAGATTATACTTAACGCACTATCCATTTCTAAATTTAATATCTAAATACGAGCCTAAGTAAAGCTTTTAAATATATTTTTTTAATTTTCTTACACCTTATAATAAGTTGTGTTTAGTTATCGCGGAAATTAACAATATAATTGAATGACTAATTTATAAAAGGGCACACTTCAAAAGGCTATTCAAATGATATTGGCCCTTTAAAAATTGCATATTCTATTGAATCGATCGCGCTTATGTATAATTTAGCCTTATCTTATGTATAACAAGCAATCTAACTCCTCAATCCAAACATTTCTTTACAAGGCATAAGTAAAATGCAAATCAAGAGATATCAGATAAACAGCGAGGTAGTTCGAAATATTTTGTTCCATATATCAAAATAATAATATTTAATAATCATTTCATACGACACAAACAAAAATATTACATAATACGCAAACAGCGTTCCTATTTACATTTCATATTCATTACAATATTTATTTACAATTATTTGATTTTGAATTTTTAGATTAATAATTAGGTTTTCCTCAGATGGCCCTTAAAATATTATATACATATCGCACAAGTCAGTAACACATTATATTACTGGTGGTATAATCACCGACTTTGCAAATTATATTTAGAAAACATTAAAAGATGCCAATTAATTTACGGTAACTTGATTTTATGACATAAGTGACAATAGCTAATAAGGTTGAAAATTAAATGTAACAAATTTATGTCTTATCCTTCAAAAAATTATAAAGAAAAAAAATTGACAGCTTAAATTACACCTTATAAGCAACTGGCATATGCGGTATTTCAGTATCACCGACGATATATGTCTAGTATATATAAAGTTAAAATACATAAAAAGTATTCGATACCATCGTTCAGAAATAGTCAAAGTTCAGAACCAAACGATATTCAATAAAGCCAAAGCTTTAAACACAAGCTTGGTCGTCTGCGGAAAGCGTGAACATAACGCAAAATGATTTTTAATTGTAGCAGTACTTATTACATAATATAGTACATAAATACTAATGTCTAGTTGATACAGTCAACATCTATAATAATTATAATGAAAAAATATCCAGTAGTCAACGTGTTTAAGTCAGAGTCGAAAACTAAATCAATCTGGCTGAGTTTATGACTAAACAGCTTGTTTGCTCAATAAAGCTAACATCAAAGTTAAGAATAAGAAGTCTTTCAATATATATTGATAATATGTTAACCGTTTACAACAATTTCGCATATTCACATTTGAGATTTTTATACAATTTACATTTACATGTTAATATTACATTAAAGCTTAACACTAACAAATTCGTGAATGATTTCAGAGAAAACATCAAACATGATGAATATTGAGACACCTATCTACACTAATATCACGAGGGGACATGACTTATTTTTTTGTTCAATAACAAAAAAATATACCTTCTGTAGGGACACTTATATAAAACCTAATTTAAACGCGAAATGCACTCGCGGGGTATTCACTATCACGGAACTTGGGCACCGTCACAACACTCATACTCCAATACAGTCTTGTGATAGAATAACAGGTATCTGAAAGAAGAAAACGAATATAAGTTAATATTATGGTACGTAAGTTAGTGGTTCTAAGTAGTCCATTTCAAACCACATGTCTTCCCATAGGTGTCGTAAAAGGCGACTAATAGATATACACTTGATGGATGGGCAGCAGCATCTATCAGCTCAAGGATACGCATCATGTTATTGCATTTACCAATCCGCATACTAAGCGTGGCGATTATGACAATATCCTTCAACGAACCTGGCTTGCCAAGCTCTGTTAAGAGGAGGCTCATGTTCAGCAGTGGATGTGAACGAGCTAATCAAGAATCAAGAAGAAATTTTGATATCTGCCATTCATTTTAAATCAGTAGTGTTTTTTAAATATCACTACATAGTATAAAACAAAGTCGCTTTCTCTATCCCTATATCCATATATATGCTCAAATCTTTAAAACTACGCAACGGATTTTGATGCGGTTTTTTTAATAGATAGAGGGATTCAAAAGGAAGGTATAATATTAGGTCTTTACCTATGAAATTGCCGTTCTGCAGTACTGGCCATTTAAAATCAAAATAATTTTGTTTGCCTAAGAATTCTAATTTCAAATTAATTTTATTTTAAAAACATGGATTTTTTTTTCCAAAAGTTGTCATTTGTTTATTGATTAGTGTTACATTTTCATCGCATTTCAATCTTTTTCGTCATAATGGATACGTTAAAAATTCGAGTAATTATGGAATATGAGTACCGTCCACAGTGTGGGATTTGACCTTTGTTGCGGTCGTCCTCGTTTTATGTATTTTTTTAGAGATACATTTCAAACACAACTCCTATTAAAACTCACCTGATTTTATCTATTAAAGTTTAAGAGAAATTTAGAAAATCGAGAAAAATCCAATAAAACCATAGAAACACATTAACTCGTTTTCAGATATTTTTTTTTGCTGAATTTTCATGGCTTGATGGGAAACTACTAAGAGCATCACTATATCCACTTAACTTTAAATATAAATAAAAACATTTTTCATGAAGTTCAATGAACTTACAAAATAAAATCGATATCTTCGAAAGTAAGTTAAATATCATCGCGGTGATTTTTAGTATGCTTTATCATGCTTAAACCTTTAAGAATCGAAAATAAAACGAGGACGACCGCAACTAAGGCCAAATCCCACACTGTGCCGTCGTGGCAGCACCGCGGCACAAGCGGCACGCAACACCAACGACGTTTACGGAGCTAACACTACAAACCAACGCACCACCTGTTATTGGTTTGCTCGCTTCCGTTCTGGAAATTTCGACCCGAAAAATGAACCTCGCGCTCGTCCGAAGACTTTGGTCGACAATGACGAATTAAAGGCGATTGTGGAAGCTGATGATACACAATCTACGGCTGAATTAGCAGCAGCTTTCGACGTTAGCGTCAAAACAATATTGGTCCATTTGCGTCAAATTGGCAAGGTAAAAAAGCTTGACAAATGGGTGCCCCACGAACTCAATGATCGCCAGAGCGAAGTACGCGTCGAGACGTGCCTTGCACTGCTCAACAGACACACAAATGAAGGAATTTTGAACCGCATTGTTACCTGCGATGAAAATTGGATTCTGTTTGATAGCCGCAAGCGCTCAGCAAGTTGGTTGGATCCTGGTTCAGCACCTAAACAATGCCCTAAATGATAGAAAAGTGATGGTCACTGTTTGGTGGTCTAGCGCCGGTGTGATTCATCACAGCTTCTTACCAAACGGGGTGAGCATTACTGCAGATGTGTACTGTGAACTGAACACAATGATGGAGAAGCTGGCACATCTCCAACCAGCAGTGGTCAATCGCTCGTCTCCGCTGCTCCTGCATGACAACGCGCGACCTCATATTGCACAGCAAACGGTCTCCAAGTTGCTGGAACTGGGGTTGGAAGCATCCGCCCTACTCACCAGACCTTGCGCCTACAGACTACTACTTTTTCCAGTATTTGGATAACTTCTTGGCGGGAAAAAAATGCAATACCCGAGAGGCAGTACAATACAATGCCTTTAAAGAATTTGTTACCTCCCGTCCAGCTGATTTCTTTAAGAAGGGCATCAATAAACTGCCACTGCGTTGGCAAAGATGCATTGATTGCATGGGTGATTACTTCGATAAATAAAAATAAAAAATACATGAAAAAAAATAAGTTTAAATTTTTTCATACAAAACGGCAATTTCATAGGTTCTATTACATCAGCATTGCACCCGTGCGGAGCCGGGGCGGGTCGCTAGTAATTTATATAATTTATCTACAGGTACCAAATATTATAAAGAGGAGAGACTTGATTGTTTATTTGCATTGAATAGGCTCCGAAACTTATGGACCGATTTTAAATATTCTTTCAGCTTTAGAAAACTAAGTTATACCATGGGCTACATTTAACTTTTTTTTTCGGATGGACATTTGTTGTTAGCCCTAAAGCTTTTGCTACTTCACCGGGCATAAAGGCGAGCAGAGCTCCAGCCTAGATAAATGGTTTAAACACTACAAGCTAAGCAACCTGCGCAAGAGGGCGTCCCCTGTGGGACTTGGACCTCGGCTCAGGGTGTTCACTGACGGGGAGATTATGGCTTTTAGTTTCTTTAGGGGAGTTTTTTGCCACTGTCGCTCTTCTTTACAGTTTGCGGGCCTCTCGGACTTCGGGTCTACGAGGGCATCGGAACGTACTTAGCAAACTAAGGGTCGGGAGGAGCTACATTTAACTATAAGTTCCCACAGTTCCCGCGGGCGGGAAGTTAGTAATACAAATAATTTAGTTAATCAAACTTACCCTTCACTATCAAGCACTTCACGCAACGATGCCCTTGTAATCATGTGGTCATCACATTTGAACCAACTGCCTTTCATTTGTCGTACATACGCGGTGTAATGGCCGGCGTCCAGAGATCCAAGATGATTCACCACCGCAAATAATGAATATCGGTTATCTTCGAATACGCCTTCTGGAGCATTATTGTTGTCCCCTACATCAACTGCCCGACGATGTGATGACATGAACGGCGTCATGTCTAACTCGGCAGGGAAGGAGACAAATGCTGATATTTTCCGATCAATTTGTGACGAATGCTCAAATCGTTTGAGGTGGAAACTCGCCACTATAGGCAGCGTTTCTAATGTCAACTGCTTGGTTGATTCGCGGTAAGCTCGGCAGTTCGAGCATTTTATCTTTGCTCCAGAACCGAGATGTTCTGCTCGTGTAAAGCGTTCTAGACAGGCTTGCAGCGAGCCAGGCCCGGCTACATCCAGACTTATGTCCCAGAAGGGATCAATAGTGGTGGATACGCCCGAACAAGACGTACAAACCACGTCACTTTGTAGTCCACCAGTAAATATTTGATCAATGATGCAGTTGCATCGGCCGTTCTCCTTCTTTTCTGTGGTGTCCTCCACGCCATTCATGCAATGTCTGTTAATGAGGTAGAAAAAAAGATACGATTAATTGCATTAAAATAATCTGCAAAATAAGTTTAATTAAAATATCTTTATGTTACCTTTTCGGTTAAGTGCCAGGCAACATAAACACAAAATAAAAAGATTAGAAACAGCGCACAGAGATATCTTCGTAGAATATATATGTAAGTATAATAAACACAAAAGAAGACATTAGACGTTATTTACATTAAGGATATAGGCAGAGGAAGGGGAATCTCCTAATGAATATATTTAAACTCAATTAAAATCAACGACAAATTTTCGTTTCGACTAAAAGCGTATTTGTGAGTATTTTAAAAATATAGTAATTGTATATTATAATATTTAAAGATTAACATTCAATGAACATTGTGAAATTCTATGTTTCTTTGAGAGTACTTTTAAATTTCAATCTTGTCTACATTATACTGGCAGAAAACAGTTGGAAAAAATGGCGACTTTAAAAGTTAAGTAATAATGTTATCGGAATCGTATACTGTATTTACTCGTTAGGTTATTATCTGATTTGAAGTTCAGCAATAATACTATGCGATTGTTCTCTTAATTTCTTGTAGGGCTAAGTATGTCACAAATGTATATGTATTGTATGGATAATGGTGTATGATCACATTTACCCAAACTTATGTTTTGTATTATACTTAAAATACTATTATTATTTATACTTCATAAAGAGTGTAACCGTTTGGTTATCGCAAATAAAAAAAAAGGTAATGCTATTATCACCTGTGCAAAACATCGAGCGTTGCGATGAAAAACTCATGTGCATCTTGTTGCTCGTAGCCGGCCAAGTGTCGTGCATGAGTCCAGATGAGATGCAGCAGACGATGTAGGGTGAGCGGGGTCTTAGCCCCCGAGTAAAACTCCTGAGAAATTGAGTCTCCACATCATCCCAAATTCCATATTTCATTTTGATATCTACTACCTGAACTCTAATAATATTCTATTACGAATCTCCAATAATGTATGATTAAAAATAATAAGTCTATAAATTAAAGCAAGTTTCAGGTGTCATCAAGTCTCCTCCGAATGCATATAAGATGTACCATGAAAAATATTTGGTATTATGAAACCAAACAGAATATTTAGTATTTGTATTAGCTTTTGATACTAGGAAAAGGCTTCTTGGACAAAGAATCGTATAGGGGAAAGTAGGATCTAGGCCGACTCGCAGTTAAATATCTCTATGTTAATATTCCAAATCCCGTACCCAATCTAATACAATTGACAACCAAATAATGTGCGAAGTGTATCGATGTCTAATACAATGAACCAAATAAGAGACTAAGTTTACATAAAAGTCAGGCCCAATATTTTTTTATCTTTCGCTAGGTGATTCGCTTAAATAAAATTACTCATAACCGAAATATTAATGTATTACAACATTAAAATGAATGTTAATACAATTTTACAATTTTAAGTTGTAACAAAGCAACTATCATTCCAATTAGATTATCAGCTAAAATTGATAAATTCTTTACGTTAATATTACAAAACTATAAGAATCTCTTGTACTTTATTTAAAATTCCCATCAAATGACAAATAAGTCTTTTATTTATGCTTATTTAAATTAAATTTAGTAAACTTAAGAACCAAAAACCGTTCAAATCTTAATTTATTCATTACATTTTACCATTGTTTCATTGTTATTAACCCATTGCTATTTAAGGAATTCTATAGAAGCAATAACACAAGAATCAAATCTAATATTTGAAATTGCAGCAACACATTGTAGAGATGTAATGTATGACGCACTATGGAATGACCTAGTTCATTTATTGATTGTAGTCCCGGCCTGTGTGCCTGGACCTATAAATAGATGCACCACCCGTAACTGAGCGGAGCTTCCTGGAAGGGGTGGGTTTGCAATAAAGTTACTTAGGTGAAATTTATATAGGTACTAGGTAGCTATGAACGCAGCGCGCATACTCCAATATTCCGTCGCTATTTGATTGCGTTCGAACTGCGATGCTTTGTTGTATGTAAATGTACCTGTAGGAATGTTATAGGTAGTTACATGTATTTTATCAGTCTAGAAAACTTATAAAGTTTAATATGGGATAAAGATAACCACATTATCAAATACGTAGAATATTTATATATATTCGATTACTTAGAGCAATGACGAATAAATAACTACTAACATAAACATTTCCAAACATAACGAAACTAGAATTTCGAAATAAATATTTGACCTATAACTGTATATACATATTGCCTTTTTTACCTCTCAATTCAATTCATTTTCTTCCTACATATAAACTTAAATTAAACATAGGTACTTGTAAATTTGCAGGTTTACATTTGCAAAAGTTCAACGTTAAATGTCAAAGGTAGAGAGAACATAGGTAGTTATTAGAGCTATATATTTTTAATACATTCTAAATAAAGATTTATATTTCCCTTTCTCCGAAATAACGACTTTTATTAAAATCCCTCAAATGTCGCCGTAGAATCTGGAATCCCAGTGAACCCCCGACATAGGCTGAATCTGTATTATAAAGTACTTATTATGTACTCTAAAACAAGAGGTAGAGCATAACGTGGTGCTCGACAAGAGAAGTACAAATACTGAATACCACAGCCAAATAACATTGTAGATTAATTATGTGTTTCTGTGCTTGTTACTCAAGCCGTCAGTTCGTCAGAGTTCATGGAGGGAAGGGTATAGGCCAGTAGGATTAGTGTGACTAGTGCTATACATATTATTATCTTCTGTATTGGCACAGGCTGTATTTTGTAGTATTTGGACCCCTATGCAGTGGCATAACGTGATGTTAAGTGTAACATCAGGTGGATTGGGGCCATATGCTTGGTCAGAAATAACAATAAAAGAAATGCACATTCACCTGAAATAGCTTCGAAACTTCGCACACGAGGCATTTTCCTGATCCCTGCGCTTTACACTTGTGCTTCTCTCCTAGGAAGTAATCCCTCAGAAGTGGAGTGTGGATCAATGTCTGAAAAACAAATACAAGTTCAAACAACCCTAACTGCTATATAGGAATTGATATACTAGATACCTATATGAAAACGAATCTGTCATTCCCATCCACAATGGCGGGCGACGCCGCACAGACGGGTATTTGGCCCTAAAAGTTGGCCAAAATCGATTTTTTTTATATTAGTTCTACTCTCTCTAAGTCATTGTTTCCAAAAACAAGAATAACCGCTCCAAATAATAGCAAAATACACAAAGCGCTAGCGCCTGTCAGCACGCCGTGGGCTCAGTCGGAAGTTACCGTTCGCCAAAAGTGTTCGTGTGATTGTTCGATGCGCTCAGATTTCGTTATTTTCAAATATTTGCCATCTTGTAACTAAACGATTTTGTGTTGGTTTTGACTATGGATTGTGCTCAACCAGGTATGTATTTAATTTTTCACTTACTTTTAACAACTAATCTCTTGTCTTTTTTAATTTATATGCTTGAGAGTAAGCACCGAGAAACGTCTATAAAAAAACAAATTTTGAAAGATCAAAGGGAGTTTTATTATATTTCTCATCATTTCTAAGCCAAAATTGTAATGGTTTGTTATAGAGTACACCTTATAGAATGTAATTAAGCACAAAACAGCCACCCCAAAGCACCCCTCTATTTTTGGTGAATTTTTTCCTTAAGCACATACGATACTCAGTAAATGAAGTTTTACTTATATTTCGTGTATTTTTGTTATAGGCTCTTCTAAACTGAGAGTTATGACTTGAAATGACTTGTTTAATATGATGGAACGCTCAAATACCTTAACTTTTAATGAAAAGTTGCAATTTATGGAACGACAACTGCTCAGTCAATATGCAGAAAATGACCAAAATATTGCTAATGTAAAGCAAAAACTGACGGTTATCAGACATCAATTTAAACAAAAATGGTCAGCTGCTCGCAACACAAAGGCCAGATTCCTAGAAAACAATGCCGAGTGGCTTAAAGGATGCATATCGCTACCGAAAGCAGGTTGGTGATAATTCCATTATCTCTATTGTTTAAGATAAACGTGGAGGTTTTTGCAAGATATTGCCAAGAAACGGCAAAGTTATACGTTTCTTTATACAACTTTTACCCAATGTCTCCGACATTACACAAAGTATTGCGTCATGGGGCTGAAATGGTAAGGGAAGCAATTCTTCCTATTGGACAACTGTCCGAAGAAGCGGCAGAAGCCCGCAACAAACATATTAGAATGTTCCGACTCAACTACGCAAGAAAATTTTCCCGGGTAGCCTGCAACGCAGATGTTTTTAACAGGCTCCTCTTAACCTCTGACCCTGTCCTAACGGGCATGAGGAAGAGGAAGAATAAAAAAAATCTTCCACTTTCAGCTGATGTACTTAATTTGTTACTAGAAAGTGATATTTTTAATGTAAGTTTTGAAGATGACGACGAAAATGACGAATAAATGCTTGTATATATTACGATTGCCTTTTTTTTACCTTTTCCAAGCTACAACTGAAATAAAACATTGTTTGGCAATCATTATGCTTACCAAATATTTTTGGCCAACTTTTAGTACCAAATACCCGTCTGTGCGCCGCCGGCTACCTACAAGATAGTATATCTATACATCTAAAAGTTCACGAGGGCCGAGGATCGATCTCGGTTTCTTGATAGGTATAAGCGAAATATTTTATTTTAGCCTACAGTTTATTCTCCGTTATAGAAAGAAGCAAGTGTCTTGTCATTTTTAGCATTTAAAGCAATATCTAAGCGATAGGTGCCTATCGCTATCTAATTGCTTAAACTTTTGGTTACATATTTTTGTTTTCTTTCTACAATGAGAGTGACATTTACGGATTTACTCTCATAGGAAACATTGGCTTGCACCGGTGTATGCACGCAAAAGAAAATCCATTCAAAATGGTATGACGCAATGCGCAGTTCAAAGGTTTTGGTTTCGAAAAGTTGTGCAATATTCGTGAAAAATGCCGTCTTCAGTAGCGACGTACCTAGTATTAAAGGCTATCTCGCCATCTAAGGAGAGATAATCTATAACACTACGTCGCACACTATTGGCGTACGTCAACCAATGAATTTACAGAAACATTGTTTGACGTAGACGCGTTTTATGTTATGGAAATGGCAAATATCTACGATTCTGTCTGTCTAAAGTTGACTTATTGTCATTATTCACACCGCCATATAGTAAATAATACGTCTTTCCGAGACTTATGTTTATTTTCACAAAAAAAAAACTTTTTGTTGTGCATGATCTATAGCGTGTAAATAAATAGGTGTATATATTTCCCTTCCAAGTTTTACAATGGTTTGTAAACATGCAGTATCCATAAAAGAAACATATATTATTGCACCTTTCGTACAATTTTTTTTAGTGCAAATCCAATTCGCCCTTGGACGGTTAATTTCTAGGCGCCGCGCCGGCCGCCGAGCCGCAGACTGCCACAAATCAGTTTCAGTTTTGCATCCAATAGCCACATCAATATGTGGCTATCGGATGCAAACTGAAACTAGTATTGCCGAGCCAATTCGTTATATATATATTCGTTATTCGTTGACACATGCACAAATAGCAACGCTATTAATTCTGTCCGAAATATTGAATTTCCGTTAAAACCCCGGCACGGCGTTACTTCAAAATTTAATTGGATTGACCATGCTTCATCACACCGCAATGCAAGCACTAATTAAATATGTCAATCACAGGCAAACATTCTACGGGATATTGCTTCTGAAAAACAAATAATACAGTAGTTTAGTAAATCTTTTCTTTATTAGCCTTCAAGGCGTGTGAATCAATCGATAAAATAAAATTATGCTGCAATTTATTTAAAACAACTAAAAAAGTAGGTAGGTACCTAATTAACAAACTCAAATGAAAATATATTTTCTTTGTACCTACATAAAACGTTGTATCTTTGTGTACGGTCCTAATCGCATCTCAGCCTCATCGATGGTACGTGGCTACCGTTGCCTATAAAAAGCTACTTTTACCATCTAGTCTTAATAGAGGTAGGTATATAAACAAAAGCTCAGAGGTGTACAATGTCGCTAACGGTTATTTAAGTATTTTCAGTAAGCTGGGGCCGTGCCCACTCCGCGCCACCATACCTAGTAGTACCTAGAAAAGTCAATAACGAGCTGCGTCTACATAAAAGGATATGATGCGCTTTTAAGTAAAAATATATCAGTGTAGCCTATTTAACCACGAGAGGTGGTAAAACAATTAAGACACCATCGAAGTACCTATATCTTCATTATTTCGGACTTCAGGGCTTAAAAATAATAAAGCTGTAGGTACGGAAATAAAATATCTTCGAATTCAGAGGCTTTAGTAAAAACTGTGTAAAGACCTAGTTTCCTATTTTAAAAATGTTTTTTTATTTCTGGATGCTTATTCATTAACTGCTATCTAGGTAAATTGCAAATCATTCTCCGTTTGTCAATATACCTAGTAACTAGTATACTTATTATTCATTTCTATTGTGTAAACCCGTAATCTAAACTAAAATGAAGGTGCTCTCAGTTCAAGCCATCTCGAAATACATTTCTGTTTCATTAGAAACCTTTATATGAAATATACTTTATGTAACTCCTGAATAACGTAAATACACAATGGTAAAAGAAGTTTAATATCGGTCCGGTACTTTTAGAGTTTATTTGTGGAAAACAAAAATAAAAATCTCCCTCTCTATTATAATAGTATACCTAATAGACAAAGGTGTACCTAGTAACTGTTATGTGACGAGTCGCTCCATTAGCGCAAATTCTGAAATTGAGCTGAATGGATATAATCGATTTTTATTTGGCATCCAGTGCATCGGAAGTGTTGGCATGGATGACAGAGCAATTTAAAATTTAGAGCGAGGTCTTAGCAGATTTTATACCGTAAATTTATTTTATTAGATTCCTTTAAAATCATTCCTAAAATGCAATTCCATTAATGGCAGTAACAGCGATTAATAGCTGTTGTTTAGAACATAGTAAAAATAAAAGTTTTTGAGTAATCTGTCACTTCGCAAAATACTTTTGACCCACCTGAACAATGCAGTTCATGAAGCATGTTGAGCCCAGATTCTGCAGTCCTCGAAGTCCAATGGTAGTATGTTGACTTATAAGCCGCCTCTTACGCAGTCGCCTCAGTGCCATCGCCTCATTGTTGTTTGGCAGCCATGGCAGAAATGGTACACTAATACCAAGAGATCTAATTAAAACAATCTCTCATTAAAAATGGGGTCGAAAAGAAAATGTTCTAAGCCTCACAACAGTTGTATTTAAATGTATATTAATGCTTGATTTCGATTTTTATTAATAAATAGGTAACTTACTCAATGTAACCATTTCATTTATAATTTAAATATTCCAAATTAACAATTATAAATAAAAATAATGTTTACTTCCCAATGCAGGTAACTTTCTATCAATTTATTATTATTTGCCTAAAAATCTTAGTAGTAAATCACATAAATATTCATGTAAAAAAAACTTACTTTGCTTCCTTCAGTCGGTGTGCCATTGCAATCTCTGTTAGTTCTCTGTCATAGATATAATCTTGGCATTGGGCACAGAACACATTCCCATAGCTGAGATCGACATAGAGGAAATGCTTTTTTATCTTAGAGTGTTCTTGAATATGACCTCCATAACAGGCAAAGTAGATACAATGCAGGCAAGAGTGCATACGTGGACCGGGTAGGCCACACGCAAAGCACAGGCATGATGTTGCCTACAACAAAATGTTCTCCAATAAATATACATCTTTAACAGATGTGTATTAATGTTAGGTATATTAAAAGTGACCATTCACCAAAGGTTGTTTGCTTGTTTCAACCCTTATATCCGAGAAGTTCAATTTATTTATTTTGACTAGCTACTAACACTGCCAGAAAATTTAATAATGAATGCTAAAAATATAAATAAGGGTGTAAATACTTAAGTTAAACACATTTCTTTTAGCTCCAAGGCTCTTGCTACTTTACTTGGTGGCTCCAGCCTTATTCAATGGTGCTTACAATGCTTAGCAAGGCTGAGTTATAAGCTACATCAACCATAGTTGGTTTTGGTCTTGAACTACAGATATTACATGTTCTGGCACTTCTTAAATTGACATATTATTATATAAAAGGTAGGAATTTAAATTTGTGATTATAAATGAACCATCTTGTCCTTGTAGCACATTAAGTAGAGCACAAGTGAATCACATACTTTGAACAGTTTGTAAGCAATACAAACTTAGAGATGTGCTATGAATGGATCTGGTGCTCTCATACATTATAATCAGTCAATCAATAGTCAAAACAAATCAATTGAACAATTTCTATTGATAGTACGCAACATATTTACAAGATATATACTGTTAATAACCATTCATACTGTAAATAACTTCATTTTACAATGGCCAAAGTGTCAGTAAATTAAAATAGCTAATTGAAATACTCATAATGGCATCAATTCTCAGAAGATTGCATAGTTCTCATTTTATAATATTGCAAAAACATTACATAAACATTTCCAATAATAGCTTTTATAACAAACATAATATACAGCATAAAGTGCTTGCATTAATAAAGGACAGACATAAATAGCACAATACATTTATTGATACTTGTTTATCAAACCTGTTTATCAACCACTTATAATACCAAATTATACTACTATTTATGCCAGCAACTACAAAAGCTTTGGAGATCAATACATTAAAGGCCATAATGCTATAAGAATAGTAATAAATGCAATGCAACTATATGAGAGGTTTCAAAATTAGAATTGTTTACCACACCTGTAAGAATAGTCCAATACTTAAGAATGAATGAGACTTCTAATTACGATTTGTCCTATTTCAGGTTATGTTTTAACAGTATCAATGTTCATACTAAATAACTTCGCAAAAATTTACAGTTCGCAATATACCTACTATGTGGATAATGGTATTAGTGCACATTTGCTTATATGTGAAGTGTTCAAAATTGATGTATTATGTAATTGTTTATTTTCAAATAAACAAATGTATAGACATGATTGCAGACATAGGGGTGGGGGATAAGGGGGGAGACCTGGATTATTGGTAGGGGGAATAGTAGTATTTTTATGAGCCTCCCTGGAACCATCAAACACACTGGTGTAAGGTTTATGATTTATGTCATTAGGATAAACAGCATAAACTTTAAACATCAATACCATTTTAATATGACTGTTATAATTGAATGGCACAAAAGAAAAAAAAAGGCAGGTGTCCTGAGAATCGGTGGGAATGCGTCAATGCATCTCCCCCCGGACAACAAAAAAAAAACAGATGTCCTGAGAATAGTCAGATAATCAGTCATAATATAAATTAATCATAATGTTAATTATTGTTTAAGTATTACTAAAATAAAGTTGACTAATTATTCCTTTGTCTTAAAGTTCTTAGTAGCAGGCTGATCAATATTATATTCAAATCATCTAACATTTTCTATATTGACTCAATTCCTCTGATATGACTATGTACTGTTAGATAGTTTAATAAATAATATTCAACAAATGAAAGCAATTGCAAGCTATTGATACAAACCACTCGAGTCATGAAACAATCACGCGACAACGACAATGAAACTCAGTACTACCAAACAGCTGTTATGAGGTCAAAGATCACTAATCAGCTGATCATCAATTGCAATCGTAACAAAACAAAGCCTAATTTCCATTCAAGATCAACAAAATAATATAATATTGTAAACATTTATATAGTATACTGCACATTCAAAATGCCGCGCATCCTGATAAAATCAATGCTTCATAATTTGCGTCGCGTAAAAATGTCCTAAACGCACAAAGTATTTTGCCGTAGCTGCATTACGTGAACTTACCTTGTATCTTCTGGCTTCAAAAGACGTACATGATACGAAAAATGCATGTACAATTTTGTAAGGGTTTGTGCCCTTCGCAGCCTTAAAATTATTTAGGTGTATGCAACCATTGTCATTCATTATTTCGCTTGTAAAATATACCGGCTACGCAAAATTATATGTCCTCTTAGGCGCTACTAACTTTAATTAGTAGCATAATATGCCCGTATTGCACTTTAACACTAATTTTCTTGATCAGAAATTAATATCATATACAATTCTAAAAATTGTTTCAAGTCAAGAGTTCTTAGAGGTCCTGATCCTCAGGATGTAAATTTAAGAATAAAATAATTTAATGGGGGCGTGTTCTTCATGAAATACGCAACAACGCAACGCAACTCGATAATCAATGTTGCCATTACAAATTACTTAACTCCCAGATTTATGATAAATGCGTGTGGCAAGTGGTAATAATAATGACTAGAGGGCACTTAATGGATTGAAAATATAGGCAGTTTTTTGCAAGACAAACATTGAATTCAGCATAACAGACAAATTAATAAATAGCATACATTTATTGCATACACTATCTCTTAGACTACGCTTCACATTACTAAGAGTTAAGATATCACATTTGAAAACTTGGTATATAAAAAATAGGTATTCAATTAAACTATAAAAACAGAACTTAAAAATATTTGCCAGCCCATCTATATGAACACAATGCATAAATATTACAAGTATTTACAAGTGAACTACTCTTTATTTATATATTTAGATGTGTTATTGCTACACAAGTGACATCACACTAGAGAGGACAGATTCTCACAAATGTCAACATGTGACAAGTGTGAGTGAACCTGTGACCCTGTGTTTTTTGTAGGTATTTGCACGACAACGTTACACTTAAGTTAATTGTATTCGTATAATTTTGAAATATTTGTTATTGGAAAATATCAATAAAATAAATTGCTATTAGATATGGTCTTCAAGTGTTCAAATATTTAAAACACAAATTGCCCGTAATTATATTGCAGTGGCGCCTTCAAGTTCAAAATTACATAAAGGAACTAATCGTGCGTTTGCGGGAGAATTAGATTAAAATGTTGGTAACTCATATTACTCACACAAATGTTACAAATAAATGTATAGAAATTCCATTATTTACATGTTTTTTTTACTATTTTTATCAAATAATATATATGAAATTTTGAAAAATTAATATACTTACTTTATTAATACATACATTTGTTATAAAAAATATAGACGTAGCGAAAATCAGTCCAATCATTGCTCAAAATACAAAACACTCTATTCAACCATCATAGTAACATTAGTAAGTAAATAAATATGGCGGCCAGTCAGTTCTCAACGATGTAAACTTTTGTTTACTGTTTTTTAAATATTTCAAGACATGATAAGTGAATTTGAGAATTTGTCCCTTGGAGGAAACAATGCTGCAAGTAATCATGGTGATCCATTCACTCATGCCGGTAATTTATATGACTATTTCTATTGTAGACGTAGAACAAGTGGTTTTCCAATTATAACATGACCTCAATGGCTATGTTTTACTGCTGTTTATATATGGTTACTATACCGTTGTTTGCAGAGTTGACACCTGAGCAGCAAAAGACATTGATAGATATTCGGCGTAGGAAAACGGAATTGCTGTTAGAAATCCAGGTAAGTCATAATGTTTGTGAATAAACAAATGCTTGGCTTATCACATCTACTTCACTGGGCTTATGAGTAGGAAAGTTGTTGCACATATCCTTCCTATCATTCAATTTGTAGTAATCCGGTATATCTACATTAATTATTGTGTTATAATTCAGTTCATGAAGTTTTGAAGTACTGTTGTTGATAGTTACAATAATAACATTGATATAGTGAAGTAGAACCTAGAAACAAGCATTTATACTATGTTTGTGTTATCATAGTTTGTTCCTAGATATTGCCTATATTACACAATAATGGAATTGTTTATTGTATGTTTCCATAACAAAATATTAGGATTTTTGATTCATGTTCAAAATATATTTACTACCTATTTATTTTCTTAAACTGGCATTACTATAGTTTTAATGCTATTTATTCCAATACTATACTTATTTGTTTAGTTGTGTCTACATTCAATTTGATGAGAATCTATGTCGTCCAGCAATGTTACATACATTGCTGGACAACATAAATTCTCTATTTGATGTCAATTATAAAAGCAGAATCAAAACAATAATTTTACTATTATGCTACTATTAGCTCAAGGTTTACATTTTACTGCGATCACCAATCCATCTGCCAAGCATGGTGATTATGGCAATTGCCCTCAACAATCCTGGCTTGCCAAGGTCTGTTAAGAGGAGGCCCATGTTCACCATGAATGTGAACGGGCTGTTGATGATGATGAACTATAACACAAACATTTTAAAAATGCTAGTTTAAAAGAGCTGGTAGTTAACAGTGCTTTAAATAGTGGTTAGCAGGTTGTATTAAAATGCCTATTGGAGGCTCCGAAACTTATATGGTCAACTGTCCCCATTACAAGGAACAAAAATCTAATACCCCTTTTTATGTAATATTGAATTATGTATAAATAAATAATCACAAATTGAAACAAGTTGTCTCTCTAAGTTATT
Source organism: Nycteola revayana (assembly GCA_947037095.2). Lineage (NCBI taxonomy): Eukaryota > Metazoa > Arthropoda > Insecta > Lepidoptera > Nolidae > Nycteola > Nycteola revayana. Next base: position 8,585,857 of record OX344839.1, read on the forward strand.
CACCAATTTTATACTACTTATTGCATGGAAATATAATGAAATTTGTATATTGGGATACAGTTTTTATATATCCTGTCAATGCATAGTTCAAAGCATGTTTGTTATCTACATTATATGGGTATTTTATACTACCTTTTCCCAAATGCATTGCAGTATTGTGCATTGTCATATTATATGATAATGTAAATAATTCTAATTATTATTTCCATTTTACATCCAAATGTAACAGGGGAATGAATAGTATCACTGTATATCAGACATATATCCAGAGCTTGAGCTGTTACATGTTATTCTTAAACAGAAAACCTAACATGACTTTACGTATATCTAATTCACATTTGGCAGTTAACTCCTACTACATAATTAAATAATATATATTTTATTACATCAGAATTTTAATGTAACAAAATACTGTTCAAAATTTGTGCAAGACTGGTGCCTGAGATGGGTATTGAATACCTGTGTGGTGAATCATAGTATGCATTGTTATCATACTTTACTTTGTTACTAAAATGGTGTCCAATGCATTAATTAATTATGTTTTTCCAATGTCTAGTATGTTTATTCAAAGGCACAAGGTCCACATTGTGGTGTTTGCACTGTCTTATCAGACTTGGCCTATATTGATGTCCAGGGTCCATAGAAGGCTTGTACCTATATCTCTTAGTTTGTAGTCAGTTTAAACACCTATGCCTGTATGCAATAACAACACGTGAGATTACTTGTAAATGTCACTTTGATATAGCAATACAGACCACATTTATTATTTATATTGGAGGGACATATGTAGTTAGCCCTGAAGCTTTTACTACTTCACCAGGCAAAAAGGAGAGCAAGGCTCCAGCCTAGATAAATGTTTTAAACACTACAAGATAAGCAACATGCGCAAGAGGGCGTCCCCTGTGGGAAGTGGACCTTGGCTCAGGGGGAGATTATGGCATTTAGTTTCTTTAGGTGAGTTTTGTGCAACTGTCACTCTACTTTACAGTTCGCGGGCGCACTTTTCTCCGGCGGGTCGGATAGAGTAGTCTCTGTGTAAATGGAGACCACAATAGTGAGACACCAACACAGCCAATTATTGTGCTTGCATGCAACTGTTAGTATGGGTATGGCCTCATGTTATGACCTACACTTGTCCACCATTCAGCACAGAAAAGGACTTTGCTCTGTTACGTTATTCCCCTAAATCGTGATTTTTAGTTGTTGCTAATACTTAGCGAAATTATTTATTTTTGGTTGTAGAATCGATCTATGTATATACTGTTTTATTGCATTTGGCCATGAACATTTCATTACCATCTTCTTCGGGGAGTATATTTTTGTAAAATACATAAAATTAATTTTTTTTACGTAATACTGATGTCAAATCTTCGCGCTAATTTAATAATCAGCATTACGATTTGACATCATTATAACATCTTCTTATACTTAATCATTGTTAATGCAACTATTACAAAAATAATGGCGTATAAGGTAAAAGTAAAAATATGTGTATTAAAACTACACACCAATCAACACATGTCAACCTAATTAAAAATGAAATCTATTGAAATTCAAATTACTAGCGTTGCAAAATTAATTCTTGAAGAATGTAGTTGATATCGCAATAAACAATTAATCACTTGTTTATTAAATACTTCCCGCACGCAGTTTCACCCGCGTAACTCCCGTTCCCGTGGGAACTTCATAATTAAATATAGCCTATGTCATCCGGGGATAGTGTAGCATTCTAAAGGTGAAAGAATATTTCAAATCGGTCCAGTAGTTTCGGAGCCTAATCAATACAAACGAACAAACAATAAAATCTTTCCTCTTTATAATATTAGTATAGGAAGTATAGACCTGCTGCGCGCGGCGGGTTTCCCCGCGTTACTTTGCTCCACTTAATCGGAGCGCGATGTTTTGTAGCCTATATTATGTTGATCTAGCTTATAAAGTATTCCGGTGCAAACTTTCAACCAAATCTGTTCAGTAGTTATTGCGTAAAAGAGTAACAAACATACATCCATACATTCTTAACAATTTTACGCGTTTATAATATTAGTAGGAAGCGTAATACAGTCCATCCACACCATCTCGAGCTGAAGTCCCAAGGTAGTGTGCAGTTAAATGTTAACGTTAACTACTCGTTTTTAAACCATATAATAAGGCTGGAGTCCTGGCCGTATTCATGTTTAATGAAGTAACAAAGGCCTCGTGTCTAACTGACGCGAAAAACAAATCATCATGTTGATAAGATATCATAGAATACGCTGCCCAAAGCAAAAATTTTGTCATGTAATCAGTTAGAATAAACATGATTCAAGCTTTATAAGTTTGATTTAAAACTGACGCAATTTATTTAACTCTCGGTATTAACAAACCCATTGATTGCTTACCACCCACTATAAATTTGTTTACATTAAGTAAAAATCTTTATTGTCATTTAACACCAGTTTTATATATTTGATAAAGCTACGAGGATTATATCAACCCTATAAGGAGTTAGTAGCTAAGACGGTTAAATCATTTCAGGTACAAGGGTTTCAACCAAAATTAAAATAAATCTCAAGTTGTTTCTAGTTTCTTCAAATCTCATTATTTGTTAGTAATGGTTATTTTTGTTGCGAAATCCGCCTTTCTTGCTTACGTACCTGTTTCGCCACGTTTACCTGTACCGTTTTGTTCTTATAATAGAAGTTTATTTATGGTTGTAAGTGCATATTATATTAACATCGCCGACGGTAGGCAGGTAATTTTTCATTTCAAAAATATTTAACATTTGCTTCCAGCGCGCGGTTTCACCCACGTAGCTCCCGTTCCCGGGTAACTCTATAATAGAATATAGCCTATAGCCTTCCTTGATAAATGCGCTATCTAACATTGAAAGAATTATTCAAATCGGACCAGTAGTTCCTGATATAACGCCTTCTTATAAAGCTTGCTTATAAATCTTATAAGCAAACAAACTCTTCAGTTTTATATATTTGTACAGAATTATAGAGTATTAGCGAACAACTTAGCATATTTATAATTTGGTATGGATACAGAAAAAAAAATGTATATCTATACTAATATTATAAAGAGGAAAGATTTGTATGTAAGTATGTTTGTAACGAATTGGGTCAAAAAGTACGGGACCGATTTTAAAAATTCTTTCACCATTTGAATGCTACATTATCACTGATTAATATTGGCATTATTTAATTATGAAGTTCCCACGGGAATGGGAGTTACGCGGGTGAAACCGCGCGCGGCATCTGCAATGCTTTTTACTCCAATAGGTAATCTTTATGAAATGCCACTTAATAGAACAGCTGGTAATTTTCATAACGGATAAATATAAGTGCTCGAGCTGCTAAGCCGCTATGTTAACGACATAAGCTATGTTAAGTATTTTATCGAGGGATTTTAATGAAACTTGCTTTAGGGTTTTCGCATATAGAATGCTGAGATGCTGTTTACAAATGAACTTAAACAAATTTTTTTGCACATGGTATTTATTGTAAGCTAAAGAAAATCTCGGATCCTTGCAGCTTTGCTTCTGTTACCTGCGTTTTTAAACATAAATAAATTGTAAAAAGAGGTAAAACCCTGCGTTTTGTCGGGTTAGTAGTCGATTCGCACGAAAATTATTCGCATGATCGTGCGAATCGTCCCCTTTCAATAAAAATATTTTTTTAGTAGGCGATTCGCACGGAAGTATTTAAATTGCGTGCGAATCGACCCCTTCAAGAATTAGTAGTATGCGATTCGCACACTTAACAAAATGTGCGAATAAAAATCTAAGTACAGTCATGTACAATATTCTAGAATATTAATATTAAAATTCAATAATTCTCTATTCGCATCGCAGTCAGGCACAAAATACTAGTTAAGAGGTAAGATGAAAAGTTTTGTCAGTATTTAATATGAAAACTTATAATATGAACACCATAAATGAGAGATTTAATAAATTGCCGGTGTATTTTTATACAAATAATACTAACTGTTAAAGATAACAAAGAAACTAATAACAAGAAACGCCCTTAAGTACTCACAATAGCAGATCCCAAAAATAATGAAGAAATATTTTTTATTAGCTCCAGGGGATTAATTTTTATTGCGGCTTGCCGAGTAGCCCTTTGTTTTGTATTTTACTTACCACAAATATTGCCGGTACATGGCGCTTGAGCACTTGCACAAAGAAGTAGTTAAGCAATAAATCAGTAGTGGTAGGATTTGCCAAAAATATATTTTATCTTTCTGCGTATTTTAATCCTTTTAGAGTAGATAATAAATAAACCCAAGTCAAAACAATAGTACCTATATGACTCTGTTTAACTGTGATTTTGTGATTGTTTTAACTTTCAGTGATGATAATGCTCCTATCATCGTAAAATTTTTGTGTTAAGAAATATTTATATTATTATTGATTAGTTGATTGTTATTTTTTACCTATTAGAGCAAAATATTGTTGTTATAGTAACTGTGATTTTGTGACTGTTATTTTATTACATTTACTATAATACTCCAAAATTGTACTAGTTAATACTTAATAGAGAAAAAATATTTTGTTTTTGTTTATTTAATTGCCACATTTAAAACCATACCTTAGCTAATTAAAACGATTTTTATATTGTTATTACGAATATTTAAAAAGATTTATATATTTATAGTTTCGTTATATTTTTCGTTGTTTTTAAAATTAGCTTTTAGACCATTATAACGTTAATTATTTAATTTTGACTTACCTTTTTTAAACAACATTATTTTTAACAAGACTCAGGAGTTCATAAAAAGTTGATTTCGGTAAAAACTCTAATAAGTAGTAATTTGTGATGATTTAAGGTAAATGCAAGTGTACGGAAAAAGAGTACTTACTTGTAAAAATGCAAAACCAAATATTTGATTATAAATCGTACCTACTAACTGTGATTTTATTTGTAATCTTGGTTATAATTATGGTTTTAAGTTATTTAAACTGTGAATGATGTAAAATCACTTTCTGATAGATACAAAGTAAAATATAAAAACTTGATTTCCTTAAAAATCGTTTTATTTGTGTCCTGTATTAAAAGAAAGCATTTTGTACGTGATAGTACTTTTTTCTTGAAACTTTTCGATAAAGTATAGGTGTGTGCGAATCGCATACTACTAATTCTTGAAGGGGTCGATTCGCACGCAATTTAAATACTTCCGTGCGAATCGCCTACTAAAAAAATATTTTTATTGAAAGGGGACGATTCGCACGATCGTGCGAATAATTTTCGTGCGAATCGACTACTAACCCGTTTTGTCTGATACAATTGAGAATAGTCTTGCCTACATTAGATTATATACTCGCCTTCCGAAATCCGCATTAAGCTCTTGAAAACTTTAAAAAAAACAACAAAAATACTCTAATCGGATATTATCGCGAGATATGCAATAGTCAAGAAAATAATTAAGCACTATATTAATTAGGTTTCGCATTGCCGTTTAAAACTTGTCCAGATTTTAAAATCTGGTTGTGTTAGAATTTTAATACCACCAATACAAATAATACCACCATTATTTAAAAATTATGTCAAAATGTAGCAACCGGGAAGGAAATGAAAAAAACTGGTCAAGTGCGAATCGGACTCGCGCACGACGGGATCCGTACCATTTTCAAGCGTCTACCTGTTGCCGTTATTGATATCGAGCAAAAAAGGGAAAAAAAAGTTTGTTGTATGGGAGCCTTAATTATTTATTATTAGATTTTGTTGTTTTATCGACAATACATCATCTGTGAATCGTTTTTAGCCTTCGGGTACGGAATCCTAAAAACATGATTAAATGATTCGAGAATGTAAAAAATAATGAATCAACGACCTTTGAAGATTATTTCATGATCTTCGTTGTCAGGCTTAGAAGTATCTGTTACTATTAACTAGAGTCTAGAGGTCGTCAAATCTTTTAATCGTTTTTTTTTTTGGTAAATCTATCTAAAATATAAAAATGAATCGCAAAATGTGTTGGTAAGCGCATAACTCTACAAAGCCTGGACCAATTTGGCCAATTCTTTTTTTTTAATGTTCGTGGAAGTTCAAGGATGGTTTTTACGGCGAGAAAAATTCGAATAATTGCCTGAAACCCCCTTAAAGCAGCCTTTTTCTTTTTCCCATACAAACGTTTTCTAACTAAAATGTAGAGTCAATTTGAGCTTTATTTTGTTAATTAAAAACTTGCATTTTTTTGCCAAGATTTTTTAGTGTAGTGTAGGGGTAGTGTAGTGTAGGGGTAGTGTAGTGTAGGGTAGGGGTAGTGTAGGGTAGGGGTAGTGTAGGGTAGGGGTAGTGTAGGGTAGGGGTAGTGTAGAGGTAGGAGTACCGCATAAACGAAGTCTCTACGGCCCAGTTTATTTTATACAAATGTTTAGGTCTTTTATGTATCGATTGAGGCAGTACGAAGTCTGCCGGGTCAGCTAGTTATATATATTATTGTAACTACTTCAGAAGCCAAAGCCATACCAATGTATGGCTACGGGCTATATTTCAGGATTATATATACACCTTTCGACTAGTATGCGTGAAAATATGCATCTGAAATACCTACATACATACCTATCTAACACAAAATAGCGATAAATAAAATGACGCACGTGATTGATGTAACCTTATAAAAACCGGCCAAGTGCGAGTCGGACTCTCGCACGAAGGGTTCCGTACAAGTGCGTACCTATTTTTGATATCAAGAATACAACAAGTTACATAGTATAAAAGTTCTTGTAGTTCGTTGTAACTTTGATCGATGTTGAATGAATGAAAGGTATATAAACTGCGGTTTACGGTTTATGACGTATTAAAAAAAAACTACTTACTTGATCTCCTTCAAACCAATTTTCGGTGGAAGTTTGCATGGTTATGTACATCATATATTTTTTTTAGTTTTATCATTCTCTTATTTTAGAAGTTACAGGGGGGGGACACACATTTTACCACTTTGGAAGTGTCTCTCGCGAAAACTATGCAGTTTAGAAAAAAATGATATAAGAAACCTCAATATCATTTTTGAAGACCTATCCATAGATATCCCACACGTACGGGTTCGATGAAAAAAATTTTTTTGAGTTTCAGTTCTAAGTATGGGGAACCCCAAATTTTTTTGTTTTTTTTCTGTTTTTGTGTGAAAATCTTAATGCGGTTCACAATATACATCTACTTGCCAAGTTTCAACATTATAGTTCTTATAGTTTCGGAAAAAAGTGGCTTTGACATACGGACGGATAGACAGACAGACAGACATGACGAATCTATAAGGGTTCCGTTTTTTGCCATTTGGCTACGGAACCCTAAAAAGATAATGTAACCTCTATTAAGTAGATCTTAAGATATTTATGATTAGGTACCTATTAAGAATGAGTGGGTTTTCCGTGTTTTGAATAATGTAATTGTAAGCAAAATATTATTTTATTTTTTCTGAGAAAATTTATCCATAACATTATATACGATACATAAATGTTATCGAGACATTTTAGCTTCCAATTTGTTGTATAATAATTAAGTATTTACGGCCCGGGTTCCAAAATAGCTAGTAGAATAGATACCTAGTTCAATATACCATTATTATAAAAATAAATACTGTTAAAATTATTTCTTCTATCTATTGTTGAGGACTAGGCCGCGGTCAAAGCAAAACACAGCTTTTTGCATAGATACATAACATATTTTTATTAACTTGACAAAACCAAAACAATAATATAATCTATCCAAACATTTAAAATATTAAAAGTATAAATAAAACCAGTCTATCTATTTACAAAACTACCAAAATGTTACCTATCACTGAATATCACTGAAATGCAATAGTATCCTAATATCTCTGATTTCGTATAGGTATTTCCTTATGAAGGTATCCGTATCTATTATATAACATCCACCGCCAGACCTTCAAAATTACTTTATTTATTCGTAAAAAAACACGATTGAAAGTGGAAAATTGTGCTCGGACTCTGAATATTCTTAATAACTGACGCTTGTTTACAAGAATAAAAAGGATTGGATCGTTCAACGTACTGATATTAGCTGATGGTACAGTAAGGTCACATGGACAAAGGGTAACGTAAATATCCGTTCAAGATTTCCTAGACACAGTGGTTATTTTCGGACGTAACCAATTTATTATAAGGGCTAAATATTGTTTGAGTATTCATTAGACTTTCTCAAAATATTAATTAAAAGATTACTGTGTAATTATCTCTATCTTTTCTATCAAATTTGTGGCGTGGCGCAATAGTCATCCTCTTCCATTTTTATCTATTACATGTTTCTTCAATACTCACATCACATACCTTTCTCGCACATATATTTTCTATCTAATTTATTTACCTACTTGATTTTTCTTTAAATATGGGGTATATTTAAAGAAAAATCAAGTAAAGTAAAGTTCTGTTGACTTTGTACCTGTTTTTTTGTCTCTGAATCATCAAATCCAAGTTATTTTCGTAATATCGTTACCCCCGTTCCTTTCAAAGATCTTTGCGACAATGATTTTAATTTTAGCGCAAGCTAAATAATGCGTATCCCTAAAAATTTCATTCAATACAAGATGCGGACTGGTCTGACGTAAGCCGTCAATGCTTGGGTTCGGTTTACTACACAGAATGGTAGTAAGCCAGTGCGAGGCGGCGCGTGGTACCGGAGTGACGTGTCGCCTTCTTTCGGTTTATTTATCTTACTAACATTCTAAGTATTTAGTGTTGTTGATAAAATAAGTAAAACGATCATTTGGTGTACCTAATTAAATTAATTTCTGTGTAAATATTAAACGTTAGATTCAGTTCGAGTAGTGATATCACCAGTAAGTTAGTAGTGATAAGGCGGATAAGTGGAAATTGCTATGACTACGTCGTCGGACATCAAGGGTTTTGTTATATTTTATGATTTATGGTGTTCTATTTTTAGAAGTCTGCTTGGATGTCCTGTTTATTGCCATACTTGTTAGACTTTAGTGTTGCGGAATTTTAAATTGATCTTGAGTTAATAAATTGGCATGAATTTTATTTACCGCCGTAAATTCTCAGACAGTCTTTATCAATGTCAATAATAACATGAATGAATATTTATATAAATGAATCTATGACACCAAGCAGATACCTAAATATGCTACTACCTGAGAAAATACTCGTATGATGTCTTAATTACAATAAGAATTTGCGACCGTACGTAAAGTCAATGGATTATGACTCACTTTTAAATAAACATAAGTTAACTGTTTAATGTGCTTAGTTGTTTGTAGTGATGTCAATTGTCCAAATTTTAATACAAAATCTAATTCTATATATTTTTTTCTTTAGATCAAGTTCACAACCTTATTGGTATTCCTTTATTGTAATCATTCATTTCCTCTATATTAATATTCAATGCACATGAGATTTCATTAGAAAGTAAAAAATGTGATCTTGCTTAATCCTCTCATATGTATAAACCTAAATGATTAATTAATTAGTTTTTTTTCTACTCTTTAGTTTTTACGCAATATTTTACAAGTAATATTTTTAGAATCATCAGTCTGCATTTTGCAAAAAGAAACCATCCTATTTATGATCTCTAGTATCCGCGGTTAGAATCTATGGTTGTTTTGTGCTGAACATTGTGTGCTCACTGTAAATGGACAATGTTGGCCGTTGGATTTATCATATTTCCTTTACCGCTTCCGCAGCGTGGCTGCAGTTTTCGATAACAGAGCGGTCCCTGTTCACATCGTTGCGAATGTTCCAATGATATCATATGCCAACGCTTTGCCCTTAACCAAAACGTTGGGCAGAATTTTATCTTTTAAATTAGGCCGCCACTTTCAATCGCCCATATTGGTAGATAGGTTCATTAAAGATAAGTAAAATATTAATCACATATGAGTTGCGATAGAAAATGTTGTTTATTTAATGAACTATCGACGATATTCATATAAAATTGTACCCTTTAGCGGGTCTAGGTACACCAAAACTCCCACCCGTTATTTCAAAAATTATTTGGTTTGGTTTTGCTCGTGTTAACCAAATTGTATGTGAGGACGGCCTTGTCATAAACGTGCAGAAAGATAAAGCGATATATGTATATAGGTACATATATGTAATTGTCACGGTGCCAAAGCCCCGGTGGCGCCCGCGACTATCTTCAGTTTGGTGCGTTCCTTAGAGGGAAGTGTATGGCGCGCGATGTGTTTTCATGTTCGCCTGCTGTGCGGCGCGCTGTGGTGGCCACTGCTGGTACGTTGCGCCCGCGCAGCGCGTTCCTACGACGACGACTATGAACAGGTGTGTCATCGTTGCCGCTTTCTGTGCACTTCGCAAAACATATTTCTTTGTTGTGTAGCTTCACTTCTTTTTTGGCAAGTAATTCGACGTAGGTTTCGTTGTATACTGTCCGTCGACGCGCAGTTATCCACTTTTCCACTTTATTTGCTTTTTAAACGCCGCAATTTATTTTAAAACGTGTTGTTGGCTTATTAGGTACCTATATCTGTGGCTGCTCAAGCTTCTTTAACATTGGTGTTCGTGTGATCGAAACCGCGTTGTGTGAGAGTGATATGTGCGTGGTGCGTTGGCACTTGTGAAGTTATGTTCATCAAGGCCGGACCAGGAACGGCCGAACCGGAGCGCCGTGGGTCAGTCTCCAACTGGTTTTCCTCTCTGAGACGCGGTGCCGGACGTCGTAAACGCGAAGAGACCGCTGTACCCTCGGGTTATGGTTCGCTGGGCAGGCGGAAGGATAGCGGACAGCCGCGAGGAAAGACGCGGTCCGCCTGGGATCTTACAACCGTCACTAGACTGGTCTGTATTCTTCAATAGTATTTACGTATAATGCTACAATGCTCTGAGTACCTACTGTGACACTGCGCTGGAGACCAAAATTGGCGTATATCCAAATATGCTGGATCGATCATGCTGTTTGCCTGTGAAATACCTATAAACATTAATATCAACATTTCTTGAATGTACGGTCCGTTCTACTTTATAAAGGTGTAAATCTATTTATTAGTTACCCTGCCTACTTTTATTATAACATAAATTAGGCAATATTTTACGACTATTTATAATATTACGACGCCAAAAATATTATAAGTGCGTTTATCTGTTGTTATTTTTTGTTTAATACGATTACGACTTAACCACCAACTGATATTGTTTATCAAGTCGTTGGCTAACCTAAAAGTGAAATTGTCTATTACAAATACCAAAACAAAATGATTCATTGCTGTTATCTATTTAACAAACTTATACAATACAATTGGTCATGAGAACAAAATAACTGACAATGATTCATAATGTACGTCTAAATAATTTGTAATTAAATAACTTTCTAACCTAAAATAGTAATTATTTTTCTCATTAGAATCATTTGTAACTAAGTAAGTGCTTAAGTACAATAAGTACCCTTACATATACAATCATCGTAGCAAACGTCAATTGAAGATTAGTTTTGATCATTTTTATTTTTCTTCTAATAATTTCCAAGGTAAATGTTGTCAATTAAGTGTAAAAAATCCAGCTACAATCGCTAGACGCTCAACGAGTTTTTATACAACAAAGTGATGGATGACATCGTGTTGATTGGATCCCTCCGCTGGCTGATTTACATTTTCTAGGATGCAATGGGACAACTAATGCATTCTAAATTACTGGATACCAAGAGCAAAATGCAAATAGTCTTTATGTACCTACTGCTTATTTTTGTTTTTATTTTGCTTTGCAACAAAGCTGCATGCTAAAGTAGAACATGTCTGTCGTTTGTGTTGCATGTTTACTAGGGAGTTACCTAGTCTCTGTGGACACAGTATATAACACAATAGCAAGCCTTGTTTTTGTTATTTCTTATTATTTAAGTTCTAGATTCCGTGTATACGTATAAGTTTTATCTGCCCTCTAATCTTTGCCTATTGAAAATTGGTTATCTACTAATGAACCATATGTCGGTGAATAAATATTAAAGGTAGTTTTTAGCTAGTCTAAAATATTTATTTCTTTTTTTCTTTGATTTAAAGAAACAATGAAGTTCAAATGTTATAAATTCATCCATTTATATATTTAAGTATAGAAATTGTAACCATATTTTTTAAATCTCAACATCCACATGGATTATTTTCATTGAAAACACTTTAACACCTGACGTAATAATATTATTGTTATAGGTAGGTATATTATTATCTGAAGATAATCAGTATGCTACGTGATTGTATGCCCGAATCTATCGTCCATTTTGAAATCTAATTATATTCTGATGACAGTTGACTACTAAACGTGTACGTAGGTATACAAGGTAATATTTAAAGAGATTTTACAATGAAATATGAATGTCATTATTTTATAGAAAGATCATTTTAATATACTTTTTTGTTAATTTCTTTAATCTAGGAAGAAAAGTAGGTAAAAACCTACTTATCATTATCGGAATGACTAGTTTATTGCCAAAATGAGTCTGCAATTGGTTAATACATACGTGTGAAGGGACAACTTTTCAGATAGCTATGCAGTTGGTAAATTTAAGTTCTTCATAGTATTTCACAAGTTTTGCTTCATTTGTACAAATACACACACCTTTAAAATACCGTGACCGTTGATCTTTGCCTACTGTTAAACGTGCAGCAGTCCATTTAAAGGTTATAAACTATTTAAATTCCACATAGTACCCATTATAATGACATCACTAAGTAAACTATCGCAGAATGTTTAACTATAACATCAATGTTTGTTCGGCCTACAAAGTTCACATGTGCTGCCTGAGAACAATAGACATATGCGGTGTTTTAAACACCTACCGTTACTTCTTCGTTTTATGACCTGAACCCTCCTTGCTGGTGTAAATAATCTTTTATCTCGCTTGTCGTCGGAATTGAAAAAGTTACTGGGTAAATGTCCTCGCGTTATAAATTTAATGGCATTTGTACTTTTAACTTTTCATTCAATTATGGAGAGTTATAAAGATACGACAGTAAAAACGTGATGGCATTGTTGGACATGTAGAATATTATTAATATACGTGCAGTTTAAACTTTCACATTTGATCCTTTATTTTTATAATTTTTATAAAACAGCAAGAAATTTCCTTGATATAAGGATCCACATTGAACACGGAAGAAACCACACGACGCAGTAATTATATTTCAATAATAATAATTTAGTCTTATGACCTATTATTATCCTTCAATACCTTATTATATGTCCTTATTTATATGATGATCGGTCATTATTGACATTCATACACGTCGTCACCTTATGCTAATGTGTCTTTTGTTCGAGCAACGGTTTGTCATGAGCTTCTCAACTGTCTTTGAAGTCATGTGCAGGTCTACAACCGTTTGGTTGACTCATGTTCAGTCTATGGTATTCTTGGGAATGCAGTGTATATCCTTATTAACATTTAAGAAACGTCTGTTTATATTCAATTCAATTCAATTCATTTATTCAATAACAATTTTTACATTGTGTCTGAATTTCTACAACTAAATATATCCTAAAAACCATACGTATGCGATCTATTTTTAAATCATCACAATATTATCTAAATTAAGTGTCAATCCATATTTAAGTCATCACAATTATCCAATTAAAATGTCAATCCATATTTAAACCATCAAAATTATCCAAATTAAATTACAATCACAATATCAATAATAATAAGAATAATATCAAAAAAAAAAAAAAAACTATTGCTATTAAATTATAATTCATCAATGGAATATAGACACTTATTTAACAAGAACCGTTTGAGCTTACTCTGAAACTCACTTTTATATACAAGACCTTTAATTTCTGTCGGAAGTTTATTGAACAGTTTCAATGACTTGTGGTAGGAACTATGCTTTGCAATGTTCAGATGAGTCATTTGTTTCACCTGGAGATCTTTCCTTCTTGTACTCTCCCTTTTTCGTCTTTCATCTTCAGTCTCATATTCCGAGATGTACTTAGATAAATGAGTAAGTAGGACCAAAATGTACAGACTTGGGACTGTCAATATGTTTAAGTCAATAAAATGAGGCTTACATGATTCTTGCTGTTGTATTCTAACTATGGTCCTGACTGCTCTTTTCTGAATCACAAAAGCTTTCTGGGTATTGTAGTCATTAGTTCCTCCCCAGAAAAGTATGCTGTACCTCAGTTTTGACTCAACTAATGCGTAATAGACCATTTTCAAATGTTTTATGGTAACGTCGTTTCTAAGACTTCTAAGTACGTAACAGGCAGAGCTAATAGCTTTCTCTAGGTATGTTAGCTCCTCTTTCCACTTCAACTGGCTATCGATATAAACTCCCAGAAACTTATATATATATATTCTTAGTAACACATAGTTATGGTTACTAATTTAAAAAAATAAATTTCTTTATAAGGCATGGTGATGCTTAGCCCGTTGCCAACGCTATTTTCTAGCCAAAACATGTTTATTTACAAATTGGTTTTTTATAAACTTTCACATGAAATGGAAATATGAAAGTGTTTTAGTTTTATAATTTGTGTGATACTTCTACACATAAAGGACGTAAAATATTAATTGTTACGTCGTACCTAAGTGATTTTAAAAATGACTATCATTTGATACCCATTTGTTAGTTACTGTTCTAAAGAGGGAGAGAAGTCATTATAATCTGTCTTCTGTCTTCTCTAGACTCGTAATCCGTATGTCTAAATGAGGTTAGACGGTCGTTTAATGTTACGTAATGTCAGAGTTGCATCTTAGCGTTAACAAACGGTAACAATCAGTAATGTTGTAGGTATTTGCGAATGTTATTTTTTTCACACGTCGATTCAGTTTTATACAATTTTTGTTACATTCACCTGCTGTGATTGTATAGAATAAAAACATGATACAAAAGACCTGGCCATGCATGACTCAATATTTTTCTTTCTATAGAATTGAATTGGTTTGATTTTAAAAATGTAATGTTTCTTCATTTTATGTAGGATTTTGTTCATGATAGAGAGCTCTTGACAGTGAGTTTTTTCTTGTGTAATAAATATGTTTTTAACCATCACAATGCTTTGATATATCTTATGTTAACTTCATTTTGCGGAAATTCGGGCTATCTTGTATAATTGTAAATAATATTATTAAAAGATAATGAAGTTTTGATAGTCTTGTTACAGTGTAATTTCCGAGCTATTAGCACCTGCTTTCTGCAATGTTTTTGAATGTGTGTTTGCTTTGTACATTTGCTACGTCTGTTTGTGTTTTATTATTTTATCACATAGCCGTTGCTGCAATAACCACAGGCAGTTAAAGCATTATAAGATTTATGTAGAACTAGCTTCCCGTGCGCGGTTTCACCCCCGTAACTCCCGTCGCTATAGGAACTTCATAATTTAGTAACCTATAGCCTTTAGTATTGCTCGATAAAGGGGTTATCTAACATTGAAATAATTTTTCAAATTGGACCAGTAGTTCCTGAGGTTAGCGCGTTCAATCAAACTTTTCAGCTTCAACGATAATATTTGAATGAAGGGATTGATGGATCCTTTTCTCTTGTTCCATTCTGATGTTACCTAATAAAAATTAATTAACTTGCTTAACAAGTAACACGATTTAGAACGCACCTCATGTTATCCCAGATACTCTTGAAACTATTTAACATTTCAGCACTTTGTTGTGATGAAAAAAATTACCAAAATTGGAAAAAAATCCTATTCATCTGGAAAAATTTAACTACCATGGGTGTTATAACGGCAAAAGAAAAAATATATTTCGCGGCGTTATAACACCCGGTATAGGAGAAAATGGGTTATAGTCATAGATTTCATCCATATAAATGAATCTTCCACATATTAAACCTCAAATATCATACATGATCGTAATAGTTTATATTTCAACTAAAATTCTAAGTTAGGAATAATAGGAATCTTACAAAAGAAGACATTTTGCCACATAGGCAGGTACGTAAACGGCTCCATCAATATCAACTATGCGTTGTGGACCTTTAGATCCTTCGCGGTCATTTAATCCATTTGTCTGTTCCACCTTCAGATGGCATTCATTACAATGCCTGTAATATTCTCTTTCATTTATAAATTGAGGGGTAGTTGTATGGAAATTTCACTTGAAGTATAAGAATATTGTATAGACATTTCACCGATGTATAATATTCCTCCTATAATGTAAACTTATTTCATGTCGCATTCTGTTTTGGAAGACAAACTCCTTCAATTGCAAACATACCATTCCTAAATTGTAACAATCGGAGACTATTCGCGAAATTGTTATGCAACGAATGTTTCGCTAATTCCTAGTACTTCCGACGTTGTGTAAGTGGGCTTGTTTATTGGAATTAAGATGACCTTAAAGCCCTTACGTCATCGGCTGATAATTATGTTTATTAGCCGTTCCTTGCGTGACATCGTCGCCGTGTATTACACATTTACATGCGTGTGTGAATTTTGTCTCGAACCAAATCCTTGTCAACCATTATTTTAGCATATCTACTCTTAACACCTTTGCAACGATATTTAATAAAATCAGGGGTTATTTGCGGAAATCCATACTAATATAAAGTAAAAATGCAAAATATCTAGTGTTAATTCCGCTTAAAAATGTGTCTAAATGCTGAGATGTACATATTGAAAGCCCCCGCCCGCAAAAAAAAAAATGCACAGTAAGAACAGTAAAAACATGCAAAAATACAGTCATTGGCCTGTCTGGTGATAACCTTTTCTTTGCATGTTTTTAATGTCAAATACATTGTTGGTACCAGCCAGACCGATGAGTATACCTATTTTTCAAGGAGTCCATCCCATTTAGAAATATTTACTCTAGATATTTTGTGTTATTAATTTAGATTTTTGCAACGGCTTTAATTTTCGTTAATGTCAATTCATGAGAAATATTTGGAAACCTCGTTCGTTACGGGTACCATTATCGATGACGTCATAAATTGATGATCGATTATAGATAAACATTTGCGTAATGAACTATTTACAAAAGATAAATATAAAGCGTATCTTATTGAATGTTAATGATTTCGAGGTATAGCTAATTGTAACGGAGTGTCAAATTTGTTGGAGTTAATCTTTTCCAAACGCTGACGAGAGAGAGCGATCAAGTGGTTCAAGTAAAGATGGAGGGGGTGCCTTGACCTTGCCAGGGGAGAGGGAGGGGGCCCGCGAACTGCACGCACACGGTCACTGACTCGACAGACTAGTTTTACAAACTTGCATTGCTCCAAGGGATGTCTCCTTTCAAACAGCTAACGATGTTTTGGTCTTTTATTTTGAAGAATCGCGGTTGATCTTGTTATGCACTTCGTTTATTCGATCTGGTTTTGTGCGAGAAAACATCTGTCGATTAAGTTGAGCTTACGGAAATGTTCAAGCCTGTGTAGTAGATTTTTATTTCATGTTTCTCATCTTTTCAGTCTATTAAATTTTACAAAGATTGCCTGATAATCCGTGAAATCTATACTAATATTATAAAGAGGCAAGCTTTGTGAGATATATGTTCGGTCCTACTATTGATCCGATTTTGAAAATTCTTTCACCATTAGTTCGCATAGGCTATATTTTAAGATGAGGCTGAGGTTCACACGGATATGAGATCTATGCGGATAAAACCGCGTGGGACAGCTTGTGGTAAATAAGACACGTGACTACAGAATCGCGATTGGTATGGAAATTCTCATACACAAACCAACGCATAATAACTATGCATATAACTACATTGTTGCCTCAATTGTAACCCGCATTTAATTAAGTAGGTAATTAAATCATCATTAAAACAATTTGCGATTTCGTATAGAAACACAGCTTATTATACGTGAAAACAACGCTAATTTATATTTAAATATGATTTATATAAAGTGGAAATATAATGAACAAGTTAATATTTTTGTAGCTTACATAATGTTTTTGCCTTACTACGTTAAAGAGATGAGATGTACCTACGCATATTTATGAGTATAGGTTTTCTATTCTTGAGTATAGTAAGTTAGATATTTTGTTTACCTTCTATATATACTATTCAGTAAATAAAGAAAATCATCTTCATCAGCCCGTATAATGTCCACTGCTGAACATGGGCCTCCTCCCGAGGGAAGGTATTTGCCATAGTCACCACGCTTGGCAGGCGGGTTGGTGACCGCAGTATTATGTTGTAACACACAAGGCAACGCTGCTGCCCGTTCTTTGATATACGATTATTATAGATGATGTTATAACAATCGGGACCAACGGCTTAACGTGCTTTCCGAGGCACGGAGGGTAGTTCCTCAAGCAACTAGACCCGGAAAGAAATCTTAGAATTTACACATAGATTTCCCGTCCGGTGTGGGGATCGAACCCACGACCTCCGAGATTTAAAGCGAGCCAAATACCGCTACACTATGTAGGTTGAATAAAGAAATATTATAATTGCGAGTAATATAAAGAAAATATTACTTGCAATTATAATGTTCTTCTCTTCTCACATTTTTTCGGGAAACAAGAGGCGATCGGAATCACATTACAGTTTGCACTAAACATTTTGTGAACTCTTTTCTGACTCATGTTATTGAGGTCGCTTTCATTAGTGGTACAAATGTCGTTCTACAGTCGCAGTAATGTAAACTCAAAAAGAAACTTAACCCGAAAGTAACTTTGCTTGTAGCTGTTACGGTAAACAATGTACGCTAGCCTAATAATCTACTTAGAATGGTCCTAGTGCTAATAAATATAACACTGTACACTGACAGTGACTGTATTTCTCCATTACTCTACTCGAAATGCGAATAAACCAACAATGTAACCTAAAAACAACTTGATTTGTCATAACTGGAACGCAGTTTGATTTACCATAACATAACATAACAGTTTGGGAAAAACAATATTGTATTGTTCGCGTAGTGTAATTTTTATTTTAATAATATTTACGAAGTCATTTAATGCTGTAGTTCGTAAGAAAATTGATAAATTTCGGCTGTGTAATCATAGTAACAATATGATAATACAGCACAACACAAACTAAATGTAACTGAAATAATGAATTAATTAATTTGCGTAGTCATTTTAGCATAATAATATATGTAATTTTATATTTCACTAGCGGCCCGCCCCGGCTTCGCACGGGTGGACTTTTATACCCTACCCCTGCCCTACCCTACCCCTACCCTACCCTACCCCTACCCTACCCTACCCCTACCCTACCCCTACCATACCCCTACCCTACCCCTACCCTACTCTACCCCTACCCTACCCTACCCTACCCTACCCTACCCTACCCTACCCTATCCCTACCCAAAAGTATCCTATGTCCTTCTCCCAGTTCTTAGCTACCTCCCTACCAATTTTCAGCCAAATCGGTTCAGCCGTTCTTGAGTTATAAATAGTGTAACTAACACGACTTTCTTTTGTTTTTAAAATGTATTCTGCTATTCGGGACGGAAACAAATCCAACAAATCAAAAACCATGGCAATCGGTCCAGCCGTTCTCGAGTTATAAGTGTTGTAACAAACACGACTTTCTTTTATATATATAGATATCATTACCTGCATAAATTTTATAGTTTAATAAATTCAGATTTCCATTTAACTTATATTCCAATACTCAGTACTGCATTTAATTACGGCGAATTCATTAAGTGCCTTTCAAAGTCATTTCTAGTTTGATTTTATATAAACCCATAGCGCCCGTCTAATGGAACGAAAACTGAACCTAAAATGTAGTTAAAGAGGGTTCGTAAAAACCAACCCAATTTACACTTTATAAAGTTTGAAAGCTAAAATATTTTGGGAGTTATTTCTAATTCAGTTAAATAAATTACGTGCCTGCCCGAAAATTATGTTTAAGTAGATACTGAAAGAACCAGATACAACATCTTGCCATAGAATCTGTATTGAAAATAGAGTAACCACTAATCATTTGTAATATAAACATTGATGCAGTAATTACCCCTATGCGTGTTCTGTCGTAAATCTTTGATACTGATGTATGGATTAGGTAGTCGCGACTCCCTACGTAACCTTTTTAAAAATATTAATATACTTACCGTGCCCTCTGAGTATATATACCAAAATATTCTTTTTATTAGAAAAAATATTGATAAATATAGTAAAAAAAGTGACATTCATAATATTAATACTAGAAATAAACATAAACTTGCTGTTCCAGGATTTAGAGTTAGCAAAACGAATAAATCATTTATGGGAAATTGTATTAGGTTCTATAATAAACTCCCTAATTATATTACAGACTTGCCTGATACAAGATTTAAATCACATGTCAAAACTGTTCTCATGTCAAAAGGTTACTATAGTATTCAGAACTATATTGAAGATAAAGACGTTTGGGTTTCGGTACCATCTTTGCACCTACCTCACTGAAGACCATAATAATATAGCCAAGTACAATAGTTGTGACTAGAACTGTGTATTATCCTGTGAACTGTCTGTAATTGACTTCTTTACATACCTTAACTATTAATTAACGCTAGTTCTGTCTCAATATCATTCAATCTTATTGAGCAAAAATAAACAAATAATAACAAGACAACCGTTAGGGCAATAAATGTGTGTGCCTACTAAAATATAAATTAAATAACTGGACCTAAACCCCGCGTAATTGCCCATTTGAGTATGTTTTGCCGGACCGCCTCATGTGGGCCGTGTTGAAACCGGTGGTAGAGTAACCCACTGAGTTTGTTTCGCCGGATCTTCTCAGTTGGGGCGCATTGGATCCGGTGGTAGCATTAAAGCGCGTCCGTCGTTATATGCTCATGGTCCACCCAAATAATGACAATTGTTTTGGCATAATATAGACAGAACAAGCATTTTGCCTCCTAGCGACAATATACATGAATTATAATAATTAATTTAATTATAAATAAGTAATTTGAATAGGTTTATAAATAAACAGCAAATGTAATTTAAGATAAATAATAATTAATTTTCAAATAATGTTTGACGATTTACAAGTGCCTGTAATTGGTTTACGTAAATAAAAATGATTTTTATTTTATTTTTTATTTTATTTTATGATGAACTGTATAAATAATTTAATAATGAAACACATGTGCTATATAACTGTATAATACAAATTTGATAATGTTTGTCTTAGAAAAGAGTTTTAATAAAGAAAATACCACGCGGTACTCCGCAATATCAGCAAATTACCTTGATGCCACAAACTACCAATCTCTCCCGCAAGATGAGTGAGAAATGGAACTATCTCTGTTATATCGTTTTAATCTATCTCTTATACTTCTCCCTTTATAACATTTGGATTTCTAGTAAAAGAACTAATATGCCTGTAAATAAATATAAGTATAAATAAATCTCGTTACGCAGAAAATAAATTGTCAATGACCAATCGTCAAATGGTATATAGCAATCGTGATTTATCGAGTTTAATTTGATTAGAACCCAATCTGAACATAATTATTTAATTAACCTATTTCCATCAGTGGACGATTCTTACAAGCAAAGGTGGAGGTTAAGTGGTTCAAGAACACGGTCTATAGTTTGTACTTATCTTCAAAAATATCTTCTTCGTTCAACTGTAGCTAATTAAAGTCGTTAAAATATAATGATCGAACACTGTCTCCTGACATTTGAAATAATACTTTGAAAGTAAACTGCGCCGTGTCACTGGAGCGAAACGAAAGCGAGCCACTCGACAAGCCACATTTAAGTGGGCGGGTAACATTTGTTATGTTCCCATGGGGTGCACTAATGCCACCCTAAAGCTCGACTAAAGACGTAATTGCCCTTATTGAAAAAAGCACCGAGTCCGCTGATATATTTTGTATTGGGATAAATGTGAAATTTATGCCGGACGATTTTTTGTATCATTTGGGTTTAGTGATGAATTTATCACAGGCCTTGCCTGTCCTTCATCGCTTTTTAAATTGAGGTAGGGTTCATCTTTTTTAACGATCGGTAAAGATTTGTATGGTCAGTCCATAGATGCGTTATGCTTCGCAAGGCACGAAGAATTTTTGACGTTACCGTGTATGTTTGTTAATGACATCCTAAATCTTTCACAAATACGTTTTATTTTATATAAATCCCGTTCAGAATATAGTTTTATCAATGTAATGTTACCTAGTATCTTCCTGAAAGATGTGCTGGTTTGCGATTAATGTTGTAATGAAGCTGACTTATAAATAGCTTTCGCAAAACAAACACGTTCTTAAATAAATATATCAGATTGTAACAGTTACTATGTGTCATGTGCGGCGCATGTTTAATGTCAAAGTTCTATTTTATACAGTAACCTTGACGTTTCCTTGCTCTTGAAATGTTGCACTGAAAAAAAGGTGGTAACTACGTAATTCAAGTAGCTACGACTTTTTGGCTTGATCAATTTCATACTATTTAAAGATGGAGCGTTTGTTCCATCATACACAAACATCAATGTCTGATTTTTGACTTTTGTTTAAACATACATATTACGAAGCGATTTAAATGTAAGTTCTACTATATTTATTTAATTTAATTGAGAAGAGCCTTTTCTGTAGTGTGATAAATGCAATATGCCTTTATTTATAAATATAAAGTAAGCTTATTAGTTATGGTTATGGCAATAAACCAATTAAATCTAGAAGTTAAGCTGAGGGTTCAATGTTCACGGTCACGGTCACCGTAGAAATTGACGATGCTTAGACAACATGTGCCCCGCCATATGGCTTCCTTATCATATCTCACTATACTTGAAAGAAGCAACGGACTAAAATAAACAAATACATCCCAACTTTTGTTTTAGAAAACAAATTATGTTCTTGACGACTTCCTTGTTATGTGGAAGATTATAAAATTTGATTATGATAAGATTTTTGAATTGGAGTTCTTTTAAATTGGAGTGAACATAAACAGCATTTTGTGAAATTTTGACACTATTGTATAGTACCTAATTAGACGGTACATTAAATCAGTTCACTTTTACAACCCACCTTTCACCCCAACATGCGGCGATAAACGTGGTCTTTTTAGTTCTCATACAGATAAAAGAAACATTTGAAGACTTCGGAGCGTACCTCACCTCATTTAATATTTATATGAGAGTATACGCAACAATTGCTTTCTTGTAATAAACTATGCATGTTGAAATCTACATCATCAATAAATCTGTAACAGTTACTTCTCAGACGATCATTACATTAATTAAGTTTCTCTACTCATAATGGAAACGTATAAATCCTTTTTCTCTCTATTGTTATCTAAATTTTACAACAGTTGAACCACATTGATTGTGGTCCGGACTAGACTACATTTTAGCTATACTCGTTTATGTTATTATTGTTATTAATGAATGACGTAAACACGTGATAGAAATCGTGGTTACATAGCGTCTAATTCATACGCTAATGAGCACTTACATTTAAAGGATGTGAAATCCTTACTATGAAAAATTACTAATGCTATTGCGCAATCCAAGTATACGCGGTGGAAAAAAACCTGAGAAATTCGAGTTCATAGGCCATTCGAGTAATTATAAGGTTTTCAGATTAAATCAATTTCTAAATAAATAATAAATGCTTGTAACAAATTTTAGTTAGTCACAGTATTGAATCATAATAAGGGGTTTTTATTGATTTATTTATGTACATTTTGGAGCAAATCCTTGGCTGTCTTGGGTCTGTTTTATAAAAAAAAGAAAGTTATCCTTAGCTTTGAGCAATAACCTGTCAACCTCACATAATTATCAGGTTAAAGACGAATTATGTGCTCTATATAACATACAATATCCTTGTATATAATTGACGCATGTATAGCGATTGTAGCTTAGTCACGAGGTAAACCGTATGTAAAACACTATTTACCTTATACATTTACGTTAATACAACTTTTAGCTGTGGTATATTCAGCTTGTTAAGTTATTGACATAAATACCTTTTGAAAAAAGGTAAAGGTTTTGAAAATGTGATTGGTATTCTAGAGGTAGCGTCGTTTTATTGTTGTCGGTAGGTATTCAGAAGGTGTATATTGCCTACAATATACACCTTCTAGGTACAGTCACGGGACAATATCACGAACTAACTCGGTAAACCTTTTTATACATCATGGCCAATCATAACAACCTAAAAAATATTCGTATTGTTTTTCATACGTTTTTGTATATCTCACATTTACACACTTTTTTAATTGAATTTCAAATATGATGTCTGTTGAAATTCAAAGTCATATCTATCTATATTTATGAATTATTCGAAGCGCTGCTCTTCGATTAGTCTCACTGAAAATCTTCCCCCAATAAAGAAATATATTGAATCCAAACACAAACGGTCTTAGTTACGCTCTCCTTTTCAAATAGTGTTCGATTAGCGTTTTAAATCTCATCGTATGATCGTATCTATAAAATAAGGATGAAGACAAAAAAACAACTATTTTGTCCGTCATTTAAATTACCAAAAAATATTGGACATGTATTTTTTCCTTTCAAACAAAATATGACGAAGATAAAATGCTCGTTGAAATTTCAGCTTCGTCGACGGCACTTCTAGGTTCAATTTTACCTAGTAGGGATGTCATACTTTCCCGCCGCCTACCGCCCTAGGCTCGGCCTTGGGGAGTGGGGAACATGGGCCCCGCTCCCTTCGAGGCTGACCCATGAGGAGTAGGGACGCCTCTACACTCCGGGCGTCCCTATAATTGGGCAAATGGGCCACTGCAAGTGTGGCCCTGGAGATCCTGCGGTACCATATTGGCCGCGGGTGCCGTCGGGGGGCCGGATTGCTCATGCGTACCCGGCCCCCGCCAACGGCGGATCGAAGGAGTGTCCGGGAGGTTTTAGTGGCGTAGGGTCCTCTCCTCGTGGTATAAGTTAAGCATACCACGCTATGGAGAGGGCGAGTCCCACATATCCCGCCGCCAGCGCGCGAATACGCTGCAGAGGCGGTGGGAATACGTCAATGCATTTCCCCCAGGACAACAAAAAAAAAAAAAAAAAAAAAAAAGGGATGTCATACTTTGTTGTTGCTTTGAATATTTGACATTTTGTTATTGATTTGATAAATAAAAAAATACGTGTCCAATATTTTTTGTTGACGTCTGTCGATAAATTTCGTGGAGGGCGTTGTCCGGTGCATAATCCTCCGAGCACTCTCATTCTAACTGTCTCATTAGATTCCCTTTGCGAATACTTTTTGCTCGTGTTCCTGTTTGACCCTCGTTGCTGGTTCGCCGTTCGTTATGAGAAGTATAATGGTGACAGACATAGTTCTTTGTTTTATTTTTAGGAAGTCGCGTATGTTCATTTAATTGAAATGAATTCGTCTCATCTTTTATTTGTGTTACCATTAAAGTCATTCAGGATTCGGTGCCTCAGTGTTTACTCACACATTAATCATTGTAGCCGTTGATTCACGCCGAACACATATTAGTTCCATATGTTTTATACGTGCTACTGTTTGGTGACTCGATTGTGAATTGTAGTTAATTAATTTCTTAATGTTCTTAGAATATGTATTTGTTTTACAATCACCCATATTTTAAAATAAATATATTTTATTTCAATCTCTCTTATTAAGAAATTGATTCATTATCTACGTTTACTATCGAGTAAACACGTTAGTTTCTTGAATTACTGCTTAAAATATTCTAAGCAATCGTTATATTTCTTAGAATAATATAAGACTTGACTTATCAGTTTGTTTTGGTCGGTTGGGTAAAACAATGTTCAATACTGTTTTGATTGTGAATTATATATAACTAGCTGAACTCGCGAAATCGTCCGCGTGGAATTTATATAATAATATATATATATATATTTTTTTTTTTTGTTTTTTTTTTGTTTTCCTAAGTATAGGCTTACGTTTGACCTTAATCTCGCTTGATGGAAGGATGATACACGCTTGCCTAGAAAGTGTCTGTTCACTTTAGTTTTAAAGATGTCCAGATTATAGCGTTCCGGAAAAATTGACCCCGGCAGAGAATTCCACTCTTTAGCCGTCCGCATTATGGAAGAAGAGGCAAATCGCTTCGTGCGTATTGAAGGAATGTCTACAACAAAAGGGTTAAATCGCTCGCCGTGCCTAGTCGTCCGGTGATGGAAAGGTGAAGGGGGTATCAGGTTATGCAGAACCTCCGCACACTCCCCGAAATGTAGCCGATAAAAAACCGATAGGCAGGCTACTCGTCTACGGTGTTCGAGGCTCTGAAGACTTGCCTCCACAAGTGAGTTATTGCCTATGACTCCCTTCGCTCGGCGCTCCAATGAGTCCAGAGCATCCAGCTGATAACTAGCAGACCCATCCCAAAGATGAGAACAGTATTCCATTGCGGAGCGAACTTGAGCTCTGTAAAGACTTAAGAGCTGCTCCGATGTGAAGTACCGCCTCACCTTAGAGAGAATGCCAAGTTTTTTGGCTGCAGTGTTTGCAATGGACTCGATGTAGCGACCGAAGTTTAGGTTAGAAGAGAGAGCAAGCCCTAAGAGCTCAAGATGGTCGCTGATCGCAACGGAAACATTACGGAAAGTCGGAGTCAGTTGGAATGGACTCCGTTTCGCCGAAAAAAGACAAGCCTGTATTTTAGAGGGTATAACCCCAACCAGGTTGGTATCACCCCATAAGGAGACAGCCTCCAAGGTCGAGTTCACCCCCTCCATCATCGAAAATAAAAGAGCCTATGCCCCGTCCTATCAAAATCGGTCCACTCGTTTCAGACAGTAGCCGCAACTAAAAGAGAGAAAAAAAGAAAATTAAAAAAAAAAATTGTTGGGTAGGTATATGTACTGAATATCCAATTATTCATTCCTATGCGTATAGTAAAAAAAAATATTTTAATATTACAAACAGTCAGAGTATAGATGTATAAAGGGTAAAACGTAGTGCATGGAAAGTTTAGTAAACTTTATTTATCTAACTCCTTATTTGTGGACTAAGGAATAATCATGATGCAATCAATTATCAAAAGTAAGACGTTAAAACTTCATATCGAAAAACCAACAAAGTGGCATGGCTGACTGAGCGATTAAATCTCTAATGTCTTTACATTCTTCTTCCGTTTTTGGCATATTGCCAGATTTACAATCGGCCTTAATTTACACGCGGATTGTCGGAGCTTTTGCGAAACGAAAATCTTTGGAAGTTGCCTGGCACTCGCTCGGTGACCGCGGGCCGGAAATACGAACCCATTGTGTTCGGTTTCGTCTTTTTGTACCTCGCGACGAAAGTTGTAGGGTGCAGTGCTGCACTACATACATTGCATGTTTCTGTTATTGTTATCACTTGCACTGTAAGTGGCCTTTTTAATGTAAAATATCCTTGCGTGTTTGACGCAGAAAAAAACTCGTTCTTCGCCATCCAATGTTATCTCAATTATCAATAACGGGTTTCCGTTATGTATTTTGAGAAAACATCCGCTCAATATCATATATTGGTTTTTATGACTAACACGCGTAAATCCCGACGGTCTTGCCATGATTACAATATTAACTGTCTTTTTATTCTTTTTCAGGTAAGAATTCTTTTACGTCACAGCAGTAGCCGACGCGGTAAGAATATTAATGGATAGAGGGTCGGGTTAGCTTTCGATATACGTATAAAATAATTTCGCTAAGGTAACGTTACTTTCCACGTGTGTGACGCTATCGTGTGACTTGCGGGTGAGTGTGTGGGTCAAGAATGCGGTGGCGATTGGAGGTCGGACGGGTCAGAGCCCAGAACATCACACCCAACAAATCACAGTGGGCCTCATCTAATAACCGATAAATACTTCACTGTTAATTGAAGTATTTATATTGACTACTTTGTATTTCAAGTTCTCACCTAACATTAGAGATCATCATACTAAATGATTGATTCGGAAATATCTTCAATACTTTTTAGTTATTTATAATGTTGTGCCTGTTTTTGATGTACAGCAGACACTATTCTATCGTCTGCCAAAATAACCCAACCTGTTTCAAAAACAATAATCTGAACTTGACAAACTAGTAATTGTTCGCGGTATTCGACATTGTTGTCAATATAAGTGTCAAGCGTGTAATTTACTTTCTTATTTTCGGTAGGACCTTTGTAGGCAGTTGTCTCTCTCCTCTGCTCTGCTCTTGCTATTTCACCGGGAATAAAGGCGAGCTGCAGTACCTTATTAAATTGTTGAAAAATTACAAACTAATCAACCTGTGCAAGTGGGCTCCCCTGTGGGACTTAGACCTCGGCTTAAGGCGCTATTTGGCGTTTTACGAAACCGTGACTTAATTTGCCATGATTCAAATAACAATCGCAAAATAAGCCTGAGGGACAATTCTATCAATATTGTTTTTCCCTCTAATAAATATGGAATTATCTCTCTCTTGATAAAACAGAACAAACTTAGGCTTCTAATTCCAATACATTTTGTAGAAAGAATATCTGCACGTTCTTATAACATTTAATTTTATCCACCAAGGCAGTAATAAAAAGTGAAATAGGAATAGCAAACTGTGGAGTTTTTAAAAGTATTGAATACACGTTAAATAACTTCGTTAATAATGTGTATATTTCAATCAAACGTGTTGTGTTTTGTGTCATACTCGTATGTTAAAATATTCTGTATTTTCCGGCTTCGTTGTTGTAATTACCAACAAGAAGTAGGCAACTCGGAATAAATAAATATTTAACTTTATTTTGCGGAGTGTTCTATTTTTATACAGGCTACTGTGAAACAGGTAGGATGTTTATAGAATTCTCACATTGTGCAACCCATTTTACAAAAGGTAAAGGGCCCCACCCACAGACATTTGCTGGATGGCAATGTTCTTGAGATAACTTTGTAACTTTAGCGATATTAAAAAATGTTATGTTATTTTTAAATTAATATGTACTGAAGGGCAAGCTTGTTTCAATCGCGTGAAAAATATGAATCACGCCACATTGCTGCTAGGCAGCTAAATACTTAATATAACTCGAAGGAAATACAATCGCGGGCATAAAACAAAGTTGATATACACTCAATTAACTTCGTAGACATAAATAAATATTTTGAGACTTAAGTAGGTATATATTAAAGAGATATATAGTAAATTAGGCATATATGCGTAAAGCACTTGTAAATTAACAGTATTGAGATAACTCCGGCAAAATCTTTCAAGTTCTTATCGCTTTTGCAAATGGTATTGATCTTACCGCCCCGTGCGTTACTTGGAATTTACCCATTTTATCGATTTATAATGCGTATAATCGAAATCCGTAGTACTCATTTTGAAGAGAGGTAGAGCATTGTGTTAGTACGCTTAATGAGCTATTTGACTGGGGAAGTTTCGTCACCTTACAGAACACCACAGCCAAATAACATTATTGATTAATGTTGTGTTCCTGTGCGTGAGTAAGGTTACCAGCTCTTGGGGGTAGCTCCATATATTTCGACACCTATGCTACATAACATTAGGCGAACCATATGGTCATTTGCCTGGTCAGAAATAAAAAAAAACAGATTGATTAAAATAATCAATCAATATAAAACTTGTACTTCCACTCTTCTTCCAATGTTAGTTGTATTTATATAACTTAGGTAGGTACTAAAACAAATTAGTCGACATGCGACATTTGAGTCAAAGGTAACCAAGAAGGACTATGAATATATATTGCCAAAGTATTGTCTTAATTTGATTATACATCTCAATGCGGATAGGCTAACTTTTCATTAGATTCCAAAACTACCTTTTTGTTTGGCTAGACAGATGTATCCAAACGTGGTTTGTAGATTTAGAATAGGAGGCATACAGCAGTGTTAAGAGCTAGAATATTCTTTCTGATTTTCATATTGCACACATAACAAAGCGTATATTTTTATAACCTTATATTTTTATGACGTTTAAAAGTGAATTAGATCCTTTGTCTTTTATGAATACTAGGAAGATATACTACGTTTATATTTTTTTGATTAAGGTCTGTTAAGTTTGTACTGATTCTAATGTAGCAATCATTTATGCTAAACAGGTATGACACATTGTTATTCACTTGACTAGCGGCATATGAAGGTCGATCAGGTAGAGAACTGATGTCATTAGCTTTAGTGCTGTAGAAAATTCTTTTGCAATTACTGCATATCTTGGAAATTCCTCTCAATATAGCCATATCGCCATAAATAGTAAGATTAGAAGCATTTTATTCGCTTTATCCGTTACATAAAGTGAATAACTACTGATGTAATCATTTGCAGTAAAAAATAAAATAGGTAAATTGATTTCTATGAAGTAAAGGTACTGGCTTTGGTGACTAAACTTAAAAACCATGCCATCTAAAACTGATATAGGATCCTCCTTCATGATGTATATGTACATATAGAAAGAGTCGGGCAATTCCCAGTCTTTGGAGTCTTCGGCTTCCACACTAACTTAAACATATTATGATCTCTATTGTTTCATAATGTTGTTCTTCAACAATGTGTTATCAAAAGACATCAATGTTGTGCAATATTCCAGCCTGTGAACAAAAACCATCTATCAACATAGCTGTCGAAGCAGATGTCTCGTTCAACGAATATAACGGGGTGGTCCGTTCTCCTCGAGTCATCACAAAGGGAACATCAACAACGATTGCCAACATCTTGCATAATCTAATTTCGATGAATGATATGTTTACACTGTTCCTGTATTTGACTAAAGTGTAATGTAAGCACAAAGTTTGCACGTAAACAAAATTTCTTCACTGCGGAATAGATTGCAAAACTTATTATGGACGGAATCTTAAGTAAAGTCATACGGACATCTCCAAGCCAAGTTCTTGATTAAGTTTTGTTATTACGTTAAAAGTTGTTTACTAGGACAAGGAAACCTGTGCCAATAAGTCTATTAATCGTATTGGAGATATCCATTCGGTTTGATATCGTATAGCAAGTATGAACACATTTTTCTCTCATATTTCGATCTAGATCAAGAATTCGTGTTAAGAATTAAAAAAAAAAACACTAAGCAATATTTTTGTTTGATTGCACATATTTTACTTGATCGTATCTACTTAAACATGATAAATTAATAAATTATCAAAAACTGCAATGATCTGCATACAATTAGTATTAAGTAGTGTAACAATAGTTGCACAACAATGCGCGATGTGAATAAATTGGCAACGTCTGTGTTAACTGGAGCGGCTAGAACAAATGCATGTATTTGTGCATAACAATTTTAAACGTGTTTTATAGACCTCAATATATTATGGTAAAAGTATTCAAGAACTAACGTTAAAATAAGGTTTTCCTAATGGCAGAAGATTTTACTACATCTAATTAAAATTAAAGACAATTCATGACACATGTAACCTACACTTATTATTAATATATCTTTGGAACTTGGTATTGCATTAGGAAACAAGTAATAAATATAGCAATTAATATTTCATATCATAATTATTAAAGTCTATTGTTTGCCAATGTATCCTTGAAAGTGCGTTTTAGAGAAGTTGGAGTTCATCCTCCTTTCGCTTCGTTCAGCAGTATTTATGCTTACTGTTCTTGGCCCAGTTTATGAAAGATTTGTTATGATTACATGTATGACATGAGTGTTTTTAAATCTAATATATTTATAGTACATTCAGGACAAGAAAATATAATAGTCATTATTCAGCACATCTATACAAATATTATAAAGAGGTTAAGTTTATGACGATGTAGGGGGTAATCTCTGAATCTACTGAACCAATTTTGAAAATTCTTTTACCAATAGAAAGCCACGTCATTTGTGAGTGTCATAGGCTGTATTTTAAGTTTGCACGGGAACGGATGAAACCGCGCGGGATAGCTAGTTAACAATAAAGTTTATAATAATTAGGTTTTGAAAATCTTATGAAAATATACAGGTACCTACTTATCTACTGAGATAATAACACTCTTGACAAACATTTACACACTAGTGATGTAACGGATATTCGCATTCGCATTCGCGAATATCCGCGTATTTTTGAATATTCGCATTCGCATTCGCAAAAATTATGCGAATATTTAGCGAATGTTTTTAATAATCTAAAAGGAAATTATTATACGCATGCATATAAAATAATAATACAATAGATGACACTTAGATATTTTTATTAAATCATACTTCTACATTCTAAATTAAAGCCGCATTTATGAAAAAAGAACTTAAGAGATCTTATCAAATCTAAAATTAATCAGCCTTGTTGTTACCAAAACTGACCTTTAAGCAAATGTCTGCAAACTTTACATAGTAACAACTATTGTAACTATGTAAGGTTTGCAGACATTTGCTTAAAGGTCAGTTTTGGTACATTGTCGCGAAGAGGACGCCAAAGATTTAATTTTAGCAGCACCTTGCTTTCATGTTCTCTTTCTTTCAATTCTTCATATTCATTTTTGTGTTTAGCTTCCAGGTGATTTCTCATAGCACTAGTGGTCCTGCCTTTGCGCGAGTACTTTTTATCACACAACTTGCAATTAACATTTTCAGCATCACATATTGTAAAATAAGTCCAAACTTCGAAGAGTAAGAACTGGGAGAAGGACGTAGGATACTTTTGGGTAGGGGTAGGGGAGGGGAGGGTAGGGTAGGGTAGGGTATGGTAGGGTAGGGTAGGGTAGGGTAGGGTAGGGTAGGGGTAGAGTAGGGGTAGGGTATAAAAGTCCACCCGTGCGAAGCCGGGGCGGGCCGCTAGTTTAGAATGAACTTTCTGTGACTAAATTCATTCAATTAACCAATATCGGCTCGGCTATTTGCAATTTAAACATGGTCGACACGAAACGTAAAACCTGTCAAACATTTTACGCGCGCTTTTTTTTACATTTTAATATATTCGCATTCGCGAATGTTAAAGATAAATATTCGCAATCGCATTCGCATTCGCGAATGTGAAAAATCCAGCATTCGTTACATCACTATTACACACACATATATAGTTAAGATTATTCATTTCAGACACTGCTATAACCCAAGGTCATTTGAAAACAAATTCAGAACTCTGCACCGTATTTTTGTTTGCTTTTGTTTTTGTTATTGTTCTCATTGGTATTGAAGTAATTCATATTATTCTGCATTATTAGTACTCTCTCTAAACCTACAGAGCGTATTCAGAATAAATTTGGGACAACAGAAAGTTTATAGTCATGTATTAACATAAGCCATATACAACTCACTTGAATCCATTGGAGTCAGCATTAATCTAGAGAGATAGTGTCATATATTTTCTTTGG
Organism: Nycteola revayana; assembly: GCA_947037095.2. Taxonomy (NCBI): domain Eukaryota; kingdom Metazoa; phylum Arthropoda; class Insecta; order Lepidoptera; family Nolidae; genus Nycteola; species Nycteola revayana. The sequence goes on from OX344839.1 coordinate 8,618,855, forward strand.
CATTTACAAAAGGCCATAGTTCAGTCAAAAATGTTTAGTCCATCCTATCCAATAATAGCAGAGCTGGCGACCAGCACTACCAAGTAAATATCACTAGGACAGTTGCTGATATAACTTTTCAAAAAAAATACCACTTCCAAGTGCCGTATCTTTGATACGGGCCTAGAAGAGTTTTATTCCCACTATAATTTTCACATCATTATTAAGCTCAGAAGCGGGATGCCGTCAGTAATAAAAAGGAAATGACAGTAATTGATTGTTTAAGTACGTACTTAAACAATCTACTTTAAAAATGGATGTCGATTTGAATTTTAAAAAGTCTTCAAGTCGTTCTCTATTGTCCTTACATAGAACAATCTTTTTTTAAAATAAGATATTGAATTTAACATGGTTTGAAGTAAAATTAATATTTAATCGAATTGTCAGTTGATTTTGAACTTTTATTTTTGGGAAAATCATTTTGAAGTTAAAGCTAGGCGCAGTTTTAAGGGAGTTAATTCAACAGTAACAGTAAGATTAAGAAGTCTACAGTCATGTTCTCCAGTTAGTGATGTGAAGGTCGGAGCAGCAATACGTCTGAATGCAATGACAATGGTGTAATTTGTTACTGCGGCTGGGAACACTGCCAGAAAAATATACCTATGTATTTCGTTTTGGGTCGATTCACCGCGCCCGGGTGGAGTTAAAACTAATCCAGTTTAATTAGCGTTCAATTTTGACTAATCCAGAAAAAATACCATACATATTTTTTATCAGATCTTTGAGTCTGTTACAAAGTAATGGTGAAATTGAATATTAAATGACCCAGATAAATTGATTCAACCAAGTTTATATTATAGCATGTTTAAAATTTAGTACGTATATGAAATTATAATGAATACTGCGGAAAATCCCCGCACCCTTAGTATGTAGGCTATATTATTTATAGCTTGGCATACATTAGCTAACCCATTAGCCGATGAACCGCGTAGTTAAAGGCTAAGTATTAATGACCTGAAACCGGACAGCTATTGTTAGACTATACAAACAGTTATTTTTAACCATTGTTTACTTATTATAGTACACCCGGCTTTCGGCAAGGAGGCCCTAAAAGTATACATCATTTTTAAATAGAAAATTGTATAGTCCTCTCGGCGGCCAATAACCATCTGAGTAGGACATATTAAGGTGCATAAGTGTGTGCGTAAACATAGGTACACTCTCTATACCTTTATTCTCAAAAACCAATAGGGCGGTTCTACCGACGCGACGTTAACAAACCGAAAGTATTAATTTCTTTTATTAATAACTGTTTTCTATTAACATCTCATGCGCTCAAAAAGCTTCCCATATATTTAAATGTAACATTACTGTACGGCAACTTTATTTATATCGTTGTCTTTAATAATGATAATATTTTAGTCGGGACGCGGAAGGAAAGTTTGTAAATACGTCTCCGCCTAAACATTACGCTGGGAGGGTTGTTTGTTTGCTCACGTGAGTCACATTACACCAGCCGCTTGTTAGCCAACCCGCAGTAAAGTTGAAAGCTACTTATGAGCATTACTTTCAGCTAACAGTCGGCATGTATGCCGTAACTTTTAATTCAATAAAATTTTAATCCAATACCGTGCAAGTAAAACAAACATTTATCCTACGATTCGGTATTCTAAGTCCTTCGTTTTATGGATACAATAGATAAAAGCAACTACATCATACTTCCAGAACGTTGATTTAGTTACTTTTACCAATTGTGCGATCTCTCTGCAAAATTGATGTTCGATAGTGATGGGAAAGTGAATTAATAGGGGAAAGTCTCTAAGGATTCGCGTGCTTACTTTCGTTACGTGCTTCCAATGTCACATGAACTATCCAAATTGTACCTATTTTACATCTAGACATAATATCTTCGCAGTGGTTGATGGGATCGAATACCTTTGGGCGTTTTGAAGTTAAATACATGCATGAACGCAATCAATATGAATGCTCACAACATGTACCCAACGTTTAACTGATAAAAGGCCCATAGAATCGGCGCCCATAGGCCTCAATGTTGAAATTGCAAATAGACCTTTGCAGTTTGAATTACATGATTGCTCGCTGCATCGTTACTTGATTTAGATTTATAGTCCACTCGCAATAGATTTTATGAAGATGATTGCGCAAATAATACAATTGAAATCGTTTGCGAAGAAGTGATTTTATATGACTAATATACCTTTTGCATTGTTGAGCGTGTTGACAGTATGAATGCATGCGCCTTCGGCCCGACTTAAAAAATAAATATGATTGTATTAGAAATTGTACTACTTTTTAACGGTTGTAAATTTGTTGTATAGCTCTTTTAGTTTAGTCACATATTTTTATATCGTTATTTTCCCGCGAAACAATTATATATATTTTTTAATTTTACCATAATTGGTAATTTTTATAACATATTACAAATATAATTTGGTTTAAATTAAAAGCAGCCAAATGTTTTATAATATCTCGTAACCTTATCCGATATGCGTTCTCAGTTGACGAGATAAATCTCTCTAATTTTAACTTGAGTAATTAGTTACATGTGCAGCTACGTATTGACTTACCATCATAAGAAAAATTACGAGTTCAATATTCTGTGGGCTTATAACGCTAATATACAACCACGTAGGGTGAGTTTAATATCAATTGCTGCTCGCTTTGACCTTTTCAATTCGGATCTTTGATCGAGGACCCTTTTTTACCCAGCCTCATTGATCGGTTCTTTATCGAATTGTGTTTCAATCAAGCGACGTATTTGTTAGGACGAACAAAATGTACCATTAGTAAGAATAGGCGCTCCAGATTTTGTTACATTACAACAATTTCAATGTCCATTTAAAAAATAGATATATTTTTTGTTATGTCTGCTGTAGAACCGTGCGGTAAGGTCGTTGTAGGATGCTAAATTAGACATATAGAAAGTTTCTTTAGTTTATTTTTACGTAAGTAATTTAATCGTTATACTCACACTTATTATATTTCATGTTCTTTCAATTGCTTGTAATAATAGACACCTACAACGCAATTTTCGACATGGTCATTACCAAAATTGATATATTTATCTAACCTGGCGAATGTGTTGTATATTTTTAGAAATTAAAGGTTATAGTTAATTAGGTTTTCTTTAAAAATATTCATAAATAAAGGGATAAGTGACAGTGTTCATAATTTTTTATACACAAATTGTATGATTTAGGTGTCATATTTATATTTTATTAAAAATAAAGCCTCTTTTTTTTGCTATTTTCTTCACAACTCCTGCAACACTCGAGTATTTGTGTCCCATGCTATTTATACGTCGCGAGACTTAATCGCCATCCATTATAGACTCAGCGCACCTCGCATCCAAATGAGCCGTCACAGTTACAAATCTCTGTGATCAACACGTTATGTGGAATCAAGGATACAATTATTATTGCAACACAAATTCTTTCACACATTCACGTTGCATTCAACATATTCGAAGTAATAAAAATTCTATTTGAAAATTGTTAACACTGGTAAGACTTTCCCGAAATGAGCCTTGTACAGATAAACATTTTTCTTAAATATTTGCGCCTAATTAATGCTTATCTATGAAACCTTTGACGCTGATCGATGTTTTTCAAAACCCACTGTGTACAAAGAGGCTACGCGATAACAGTCTATTGAAGTATTCCTTCGTATCAAAAATAATTTTCAAGATGAATTCCTTTAATTTGCTGGTTGGATAAATATAAATTGTGACTAACATTATTTTGTGATTGTACAAGTCCAGAATAACCTGCAATCAGTTGCGGATTCACCATTCACTTTTGATATCATGATACCGGTGAAAGGTTTATTGATAAAGCGAAAGCTACTAAGAGGTATTGCGGGATATAAATGGCAAAAGTAATTATTTACACTCATATAAAGTAATGCATGAGTCTTTCAGCATTCATTTTTAAATAAATATAATATATGCATGTTTGCCGCATTTAATTGTTCTGCGTCCGGTTTTACATTTTAAAGCACGCTGAACGATTTGTCATGGATCATTTACGCGCACGACTATTGTCCGCAAAACGACGGAATGAATTAGAATATAAGTAGTACGTTCCTACTTGTACTGATTAAATGATGTAATTGGTGTCCATGATCGACAATAAAATATGGAATGTGATATTTGGCGCAGACATTAGTTAATGTTGTTATTACTAGATACCTATTGCTCGATTGTCCTTAAATACATTTGAAAAACATGTAATTGAGATTTTGAATTTATAGACCAATATCTTAAGGTACATTCAAATATAATTCACTTATAACTATAACACAAAACTACGAACGGCATCTAGAAAACGTTTAATTGCTTACCAAGTTTTATGCCAATTAAATTAAAATATGTACAATGTACATACATTCATTTAATATGAAAAAAAAGTATTGAAGACCAATAAAAGAATCGTGTCATACGAAACACGTGGTTGCACAATATCCAATATTCAATTATTGTTTCGGATAAATTGATATGAATCACGAGTGGGTTCAGATAAATTGCTATTAACATCGTCACGTTGTGCAGTTTTTAGTCAACCTATTTCGCTGTAGACTCGTAATGCCCACATATAATAAATGAGGTACTATTCGTCTTCTGTAAATAGGTTTTCCTTCACTTATTGATTAATGATAATGTAACTATCGTTGTAATCTAATTTTAAGTATAAACCTATGGTACTCGTAGATAAAGAAATTTAAGGAGTTTGCGTTTTTTACTTTTACCTTAAATACATTAAGTTACCTATCCACATTTCTTCAAACATTTTCTGCTCGGTCGGTAACCAATATTTGATCGGAGTTTTAAACCTACATCAATATCTTTAGGCCTACAATCACTTTAGTACTTGAAACTTGCAGCCATTTGTGTGAAATGCAAGCTTTTTCTACTTGTAGGAATTCAGTCACCTGCTACACTCTGGATAAAAACCTGTCTAGACGACATTAAGCCGCGAGTGCTAGAGTGCGGTTCTACGTTTAAACAGATAAATGTGCCTAAAGTTATTATCAATCTCATTACTTTTATTGGCATTAGAAATGGAAGCTCTTAACACATGTCTCCCCTTATTATTAAATAGAAGCAGGTGAACTGTCCTTGTGGTGTGAAAACTAATTAATATAGTATAGCCATGTGACAATTTATAACAGGTGGAGTATTTTAATTCAATGTTTTCTTGTGACAGATTAACTCTAATTGTGCCTGTAGATAAATATCAAAATCCGGTATATCCACGTATCCGAAATGGTCTTAAGTTCTCTGTAGAACTTTTTATTGCTATTACCCAAACATAATTAGTAATAACTGCCAATTTCGAACTAAAGATAGTGATAATTTATTTTTATGAATACATTCCGGACCGTGACTCCATAGTTTTTACTATCGAATGAAATAGTTAAGCAAGGCGTGACTTTTATAATTATTCCAGGTGGAATAAATAACATTAGCGAACTTCCCCTTTAAGAATAATGTATGAACCTACGTCAAATCCAATTAGTGTATACCATTAGTAGATTAATTACTATAGAAGACTGCGTTTCGTGCTCACTGTACTTCGTTTTGATATTAAAATTTCTACGTGTTGCGGATGTGCTGTTAAGTTTAATTGTACGCCAAGCGTTCTACACAGGTTTAAGGTATTTTTACCGCAAATGCAATTTACTAGATTCCCGCGCGCGGTTTCACCCGTGTAACTCCCGTACCCGTAAGAACTTCATAAATAAATATAGCCCATAGCCTTCCTCGATAAATGGGCTATCTAACACTGACATAATTTTTCAAATCGGAGCAGTAGTTCCTGAGATTCACGCGTTCAAGCAAACAAACTTCAGCTTTATATATTAGTAGTATAGTTAGATAAGTATCGATTCATTCTCTTATTTGCGCAAAGTATTATAGTATAATAAAATTCTACTTCTACTTTTGTTCGTTTTCTGAAGAATTGGTCTCAAATGTTCGCATCTGAATATATTATCAGTATCAAGAAGTAGTAGTGTAAGTTATATCTGTTTTGTACATTTTATATTTGTAAGTTTGTTAATCAAAAGTGTTCCCTTGTATTTCATCGTCTAGACAAGTAAGGCCGGTATCATGTCCCTTAGGGGAAATAGGTAGCGGACCGCAAATAATGTTAGCGGAGCCAGACCGTAGCAACGAGCGCATCGCATTGTGTGCTTGTTCGAGCTTCTATTACTACTTATTCCTATAAAATAAGTATATTATGCTAAATGCGAGGTAATCGGCCATGAGTACTATATTTTTTCTCTATTTTAGATATGATAATCTGTAATGCAACTCATGACTTGCTGGTTTTATTAAATCTTGGCTTATAAAATCTACTGAACATTGCATAATAATCTTGCATTGTTATTTTGCCAGTTCACGAAGACTTCAAATCAAACCAGTCTTAATTTTAACCTTGATTTGAATTTTAATCCTTTGTTTCGAAACTCTTAGAGTGCTATCAATATTATAGATTAAAATAAAATTTACATACTTAGTACGATTATTTTGCAGTCGGTGCAACAAGGTCATTGAAAACAAAATATCAAATACGACATTTAAATTGCATGTTCACGAATTACGACAAAGCAATTCCCCGAAAGGTACAGGCTTGTACAAAATCTACAGCATAGACAGAGCGTAGAACTAGCGAAGCTACCTACTCTGGTCATTGTTTGCAGATCGTTTGTGATTTTTAACTAAGCCTACATTTGTTCAAAGTCCAGGTAATAAATAGCAGGCTATTATATGTTTGTATTTTACTAACGTTATGTATATTTTAAGACACGGTAGCTCATGATGAATCGTTTCGTGTTCTTGATTCGTCCTCATATATTTCATATTTAAATTTTTTGAGTCATCCAATTTTAATTCCGCCGAAGTCGACGTCAGAACAGCTTTCTTTGCTCAGATTTGACTTACTGAAGTTACAATAGTCAAGTTTCATTATAAGATATCTATCTACACTCACAAGTTATGTTTCTTGAAATGTTCAAGTTAGCTTTTAGTTTTATCTAATATTAAATACCGAGCTGTGTAAATGAAGAACATTTAATCGTGCAAGCCGATAAAATACAGACGCTTACACGAAATGACCCCCTTTATTATATTAACATAGTCTGCGGTTGACAATTCTCTGTAATGAAGACTATGAAATTTAGGCCGGAGAAATTCTCTAGACTAAAAGTAAATAGTGGAAGTGAAATCCTGTATTATTATAGTTTAACTTCATTGAGATAGTGTGCTATGGCTCAATAATATAGATGTAAGAAAAGCGAGGGTAATGATGCTCGTAATATGCAAATTACGTCAGAAGGCCTCTTTGCGACACGACGCGTCGTGTTCTGAATCTAACACCACAACTACGCTGCGCTGGCGGCTGCATCGTAGAATGCTGCCTTGTGGTTCGCCTTGTGGTCGCCAATCGCGCGCTACATACACTCTTATGTTTATTTGAACTTGATCAATGATATTAATATTATTGAGCCTCTGGTCGATCGTCGCCTGACCTCAACACACATTCAAATATGCAAATATCTAATGGCAATAGTTTTTAATGTTTACGTATCAAAAAAGTAATCTCATACATTAAACATCAAATTGCTTTGTGTTAATGTTTATTAATTCTTTAAGTTAATTGCTACAGTAGACCAAGGAGTTGCAATACAATGCTAAAAGTATAACATTCTGACGGGTGATATTTAAAAAGCTTTTTCCCAAGTTTTTGATCTAATGACAACTAAACGTAGGTCTATTTAAAACAATTTTTAAATTTGTAAAATAAATAATCTATTAATTTAGGATACAAAAAAAAGTTATACTCGGTCAAAATGTTTGTTAAATACTGATAGTGTAAACGTTTCAGTTTAAATAAAGTAAATAATTTGATTTTCTGTGACTTATATAGATTTCTTTCTTTACAGCAACTCAAAGATGAGCTCGGTGAAGTGGTCGCGGAGCTGGAGGCTCTGGATGGGCAGGAGGAGTGTAAGCAAAACAGTAAAGCCAAGCAGATGAGTATAGGAAGAAAGAAATTCAATATGGATCCCAAAAAAGGTAAGCAAAACCTAAAATATGTCACATGTTAGAAACGGAATGATGTATCCCTTATCAAGGCCAATGCTAGCTTTTTGTATCACACAAAAACTAGACGGTTGAATAGCCGTTCGTTTCAATTACTAGGATAGAGAAAGTATGGACGTCGACAGTTCTTTTTATACACAGTTACTGATATTTCTCTTAGATAAATCGGTCGCATAGGGACGAGTTTTCTCATTTACTACACAGTAGCCAGCGGGATAACTGTCCACAAAAATTACAACAATGCAACGTGATAATATATTTCATGCACTATGGTGTTATGAAAATTATTTTTTTCATATGGTTGACTTTATGTTGGTGGAGAATAGAGGTGCTTAAATATATTTTGAAAATCTACAATAATAATTAAAGTTAAAGATATAATTTTCGGTTGCACCCTAAATACGTTGATTACGAGCACTTCGTGTCGTGACGGTAGAATCGTCCTACCGGATTTTTAGAGTAAAGGAACGGAGAGCGCACCTGTGTTTGCGCACACATTTGTGCACTATAATATTTCATACGATAGCACTATAGATTTGAATACTTACTTACTCTTATAACAACGCAATGTTTTTCAGAAAAAATAATTAATGTACATTTGAAGCGATGAAATGGTTTTAATATAACGAATATTTCAATAAACGGTTCAATTCTCAGTACATATCGAATCGTTACGACATGGCGACAGGTGCAACATTCTCACGGCTGGTGAAACGACATATTTTGCAAATTGTTCTATTCCTGCACTTGTTCACCTGTCTGACTTAATGGTTTAGGACAAAAACAATGATAAATGTCCACAACTTTTATAGGTTTGTCGTTAGAGCTTTATAATGTTTAAAGGGTACTAATGGCTCTGTAGTAATTAACAGTATTCGTTTTTATAAGTTAAGGATGAACATTTCTAATACGAGTATATTTAAATTTCTTGACCTATAATTAATTAATATATTCAAATTCTTTACTAACAATGGTTTTATTGTTGCTTATACAAAAACAATATTAACAAAAATCATTTTGTTTTCTTTAAAAAAACTAAATAGGCAATATTGTATCGTGACAGTAGTTGGCATATTATTAAAACATACGGTTTACGGCACACGACAAGATTGGTGTACGTTCCATATCGCTTACCTCGGTAGGTATATCAAATTCATTGTAAAGAGAAGGGACAAAATATTTTAACGAAAGATAGACTTTTCACCAAAGGGATGTCGTCTCCGCTTAGAAAATATAGATAATTTATTCGGATATGTAAAAAGGAAACATTCTTATTATACTACGTGTATTTTTTTTCTCATTTTCTTGAATATATTGACAAAAGTTTTTCATAAATTCGCAATGGTTTTTCCCAAAGTTATAGCCTCGTTTTTCGCAAGCAGCCTCGTTTCGATCCGCTTCATAGGTGTCTAATAGACTTTAAATTTATATGTAGCTCAACAATATGCTTTCATTAGATCGCACCGACAATAGTTATTTCAATCCTGTAATTAACTGATTCTTGGTTGATAGCTCACATTTGTGCAAGTAACGGTGCAAATTACGTGGATCATGTACGCTTTTGATATGGTAATAAATCATCGGCCCGCATTTGTGTGAAAAAAGTTTTTCACAATGGCTCTTGATTCGCTTGTTATATCATTTAGGTACGTGTGTTTATGAGAATTTGGTAATTAAAAGTTAAATAAGTGTAGCAAAATTTTCATTTTGACTTAAAGATTTAAAAACAATTATTTTTGTGTGTTTGATGTAATTCTGCTGCTCCTAGTCCGTTAACACTCCTCTTATCTTTCTTATATAGTCATAGTTAAGTTTCAATTAACTATCTCGTATCTATCATACCTAAATGTTGTTTTTTCGCCCTTTTTAGGGCACCTTGGCATCTTTCGTTGCTAATTAGGTCATGTTGACAGTAACAACTAGTTTCACGAGAGATATAAGACGAGGTCTTCTGAATGCATGCTCCAAGCGAGCTGACACTCGAGTTCTCAACAACTCACATAATGGGATGTAGAAGCACGCGGGCCTTGGTCACAAGTTTCCTAATGACGTCAACCTATGAATAAGAAGGTTTCTCTTGTACATTTTCCATAACGTTCACTGTGCGGCAGTAAATAATTGACACGCAAAAGCAATCCATCATTGTTCATTTTAACCAACATTTTTTAAACCAGTCAAATGCCTACTGACTTTAGAAATTACAACACGCACACAACCTGCTAACCTTTCAGTTATATATTTTTTTTATTTTATCATTTTGTATTTGGTATCGAATACAATATATTTTTTCCGAACATACGAAAGGTTTCCTCTTTCTATTAATATCTAATTTCGGATTTTAAAATTAGCAGTTGACATGTAAACCTCGCATATTTTGTGATAAATGCAATCGCAAAATAATAACTTAAACCAGAAGTAAACGAATGTCAATGCCAATGAGACTTGGCACGCACACATATCCTAATGGCATTTCGCATAATAGTAATGGTAAGTCTATGAAAGTATTACTTGGCAACTAAAAAGCCTCTTTTTAAAAATTCAATTCAAATAAAAAATTTCAATATTTTATTTACTAAAATGTATAAGAAAATTCATGTAAACTTGGCACCGATTTAGGTTATTACTCTTTAGATTGGCAAAGGAAAACCAGATCAAATAAAACTTGGCAAAGGTATTATAATTTATATGCACAAAAGGTTATGACGCGGTTTATATTTAACTACACAATGCAAATTGATAACGTTTATAAACTTTAATATAGGTGACTTACCAACTTCTACAATCAAGGTATGCATATGTTACGGCTAAAGATAGGTGTGAAAATAAACTTAAGATTAGCCGGCTAAACTTAGGTTTAGCCAACCACATGCGGTTAAACTTAGGTTAATAAGTCCTTGTTCAACTCTAAATTAAACAATACCTATGCATGGCACAAAAGAAGTTGGGGTGGTTAAAAAAAGAAACCTAAACCAATGGAGTTGAACAGGGACTTATTCAGGTTGATCTAAGTTTAACCGCATGTGGTCGGCTAAATCTAAGTTTAGCCGGCTAATCTTAAGTTTATGTTCACACCTATCTTTAGCCGTAACACATACATTAAATATGATTTTTAATAAGCTCTGTCTACTGATTACACTTAAAAATAAACCCCGTGTCCAACACACGAAACGATAATCTGTTAAGAACTTGCCCTCGGACCTGATTATTGAATTTGTAAACATGGTCGATTATGTTGAAAGCCCCAAAAAGCAGATTAATTTTTAACGCGGTAAAATTTTGTTTGTAATTACTGAAGACACAAAATCCGCAATTTGTACTCGGCTTAGACTGTAACGTTATTTTTGCGGAGAAACCTTGGATTAGCTTATACGGGATTATGTTAGCAACACAGCGTGATAAAGGGTAAGCGCTCTAACTGAATAATGAATACATAGAAATGGCGATCGATTTTATCAATTGTTTACTAAATAGATACCATACTGGTCACTTTTATATTCCTCTTTAATTTGTAAGCATATAATAAAAAACTTTCTTTTGACTTTTTCTAACTAAAATTAATGACATTGACTCTTTAAACAGTGTAACTAACGATGATAAAGACGTGGCCATTTGCCTGACACATTGTTGAAGCTAAGGCACATAATACTGAAACATATTATCAATATAACTTTACCGTTGAGGTTATTAATATTTTATTGGTGTGAAGCAATAACTGGATTAGAAGCAGACCGGCGCGGCATAACGATTGTCCCGAGTTATTGCATAACTTCGATTCTATTATTTGCATATGTGCATGATTATTCGTATTACGTGACTCCAATGGTTTCTTTCCCTGGGGAAACAATAAAATGTTATTTCATTGCTGTGAATCGTCCAGACTTTTTTATTTGTGTATTTTAAACAATGTTACTTTTCCTGTTTGTTTCATTATTATTTATATGAGGAAAATAGAACGTTAGCCTGCTTTAAGGGTACGGGTTAAGTAGTCTTGTGCATATATTATCATTAATAAAGTTGTTTTTAGTTGATTACCATTTTGGTAACGTATTACCGCCAATTTTATCGCCACTTTTGTTGACAATTAACATTGATCTCTTTATTTTAAAAATGTTGTATTAGTGAAATTGGATATAAAAATTAATTATCACGCGATATTATGGTACCCAAGGGTAAATTATTATTAAGGTAAATATCATCAGAGGCATGCTGTGATTGTAATCAGACATGCCTCTGCCTCCATAGTTTATTTAAAATATAAGAAGGAATTAGATACGTCGTTTTAACATGGTGTTATATTATTATTATGTCGCCAATGCACATCTGTTCTGAAAATATGGTGGCACAAAAATGCATAACAATTTTGGGCCGATCCAATAATACTATAACCTTTTGTCGCGGTTGCATTTTGTCGCCAGACCAATTTAAATCTATATTTTTTTACGATCTCTTATTTTCAATTCCACCTGGTTATTTGATAAAACCTTTTCTTATATTCCGACCATTGCAATAGACGGTGAAATAGAATACATTTACATTTGTTTGATGTTTTCGCAGACAACGTGTTATCGCTAACAAGCTTGTTATTGTAACGTCACGTAAGCTTTGTTTCTCGTGTCTTACATTTAGCGCCATCATCATCAGTCATAATGTTACCTAGAATTTTGTATTCGACTTCCTGCTTTAAAAATATTATTACTTCAATTTAACTAGCTATCAATGTAAGATTTGGTATTCTTTTAATTTTAAGACATATCAAGTAAGTTAGTGTTCTGGTTTTATCCTTCATAACGAAATGATGGTATAAAGTTTCGCAATGAGTTTATTTTTTGACAAATTATCCTTATTTAAATTACCATAAAATATGTGTAAATATTTTCATGGTTGTACTTCTTATTTAATATAACTGTAACATTAAACAATTTAAAACCTTATCAAAACATACTTTATTTCTCTAGGCCGTTATCCTTATCAGCCGTAGCGAACTTAAGTACGTCAACTATATTTGCAACTTTCGGGATTAATTTAGAACTGAGAATATTATTTTTCAACCCACGCAAATTAGCCCCCTACAAGTTACTGCCTCGCTGTGGGGGTGGATGACGTCATTAGACGACGGAGTCTGTTAGGATTTTCTGTGTAGCATTGCGTCGCGACGGTGACGTCATTCTCGACTTAAATTATCATTGGTATTCTTCAATATCTGTAAATTGTTAAAATAATGTCGCTATTTAAAATATTCAACACTAAACAACATGATGTGACATAATTAAGTCTCAACTAAAATCACCTGACTATATTTGCAATAACTTAATCACTAGTTCAACAAACAGTTACCTAGAGTTGTATTAAAAGGTCGTCGTAGCATTAAAACAGGGGCCATTGTTTAAATGGAAGTTACATTCCATTGCTCCTACGATTGCAGTTCTAAATGGGTGCAGGCATGGTCACCGTTCGCTTTCTCGACTTTGCATATCGCTACCAACTGCCACTCTTCTGAAGCTTTCAACATACTTCACCTTCTCTTCAAAGTGTATTCAAAATAATGAGTAATTTATATTCTTCAAAGACAAGCAGCCCCGACCACGTATTTTATAAACGATATTTGCGCAGTGAACGTAAAATATTTCTGATATCGATTTAGGATCTTGATTTATGTACATTCGTCAGGCAAACGCTCATATGAGAGCTTTATTTTATCGTATTTCATTTTCATGAGTTTTGGTCAAGGTTGAGATATCTTTTGTATTGTCATTTAGCTAGATGGGAACCCTATATGATGTATGAAGGGAAACTGGCTTTTGCCTTTAACGAACATGAAGTTTTACACTTTTCGCTCACAGTCAAACGTGGCTTAAATTTAAAATTCGTAAATGCGTTTGTTTGCGTCAATTTTCTCTTGGTTTTACAATGGAATAGAAATTGTCTCACAAGTTGTATTTTAAGTAAAATTGTTAACGTTTTGCTTTTTTGTTTGTTTTAGGAATCGAATACCTCTATGAAAATGGTCTACTACAACGGACACCAGAAGACGTAGCACAATTTTTACACAAAGGCGAAGGTCTTAGTAAAACGGCGATAGGTGATTACCTCGGTGAACGGTCAGACTTCAACGAAGCGGTGCTAAAAGCGTTCGTAGAACTACACGACTTTACGGATTTAATTCTAGTTCAGGCACTTAGGTGAGTCATTTACTATGTGATCTTATTAATTACGGAATAGTTTTCTACGATTTGTATTTCTTTATTGCTATCACAACTTAGATTGTGTATAGTGAAATAAAAGACTAAGCGAGCTATGTATAGTTATAGATTATAATTTTACATGGTTTATGGCTGAATCACCGAGATAACCTTTCATTGCTCGCAGGTTACAAAAAGTGATTGTATGTTAATAGAATCAATATGTAGCTTAAAATTTTAGCTGTTCATAAATCTTATGCTTATTATTCATATCACAAACAAAACGAAACATGACTATGACAATAATTAAAACGAAGAAACTAAAAAAGAATATTTGCTCTTTTTTCAATGTAGAAATTAAAATGAAAGCTATTTAGATAAAATGTTGCAACATTTGTGGTGGCCGCCGCCGGGCCGACTAGCTTGGTGCCAAATATTTGTTCTTTATGTTACATACTCAAAAAATAAATTCTTCATTTGAATTTTCATTTACACGAGTACTTCTATACAAAACGTTTGAGTTAATTTATGGCGTATAGTTTTGTCTTTGGTTCAATTAGCATTTGAAATGTTTCACTTGGCAGACAAGCAATACGTTTGTACAAAGGTCGTTGTACTGAACTGCGTACACTTTACCATTTAAAATTACGTTTACTTCCGTCTATAGAAAGACTTGAAAATAGGCATTTTTAATGATTGAATTTGAAGCTATAATTATTATCATTAGTTTCTATTAGACTAGAAACCTATTTCAAAATGAATTATCTCAAAAGATGCGGAATAAAGTTGTTTTTTTCGGACAGACACATATGTAGTTAGCGACTAGGCTTTTGTTACTTCGCCGACAATTACAGTGCTCTAGCCTTAATTAATGGTTTTAAAACAACAAACTAAGCAATCTGGGCAAGAGAGCGCTCCCTGTGGGACTTGGATCTCGGTTCAGGCGGTCGCTGACTGGGGGGCGGAAAAAGAATACCTACTTATTGCGTATTCGTAGGACAAAATTTGTGAAAACTATACATTACATTAGCATTAAGTGTTCTTTTATGTGTTTAGCGCCCAATTAAGAACAAAAAGACGGATATTTTGACGTGTGCATTCTTTCGATTACAGACAATTCCTATGGAGTTTCCGATTACCAGGCGAAGCGCAGAAGATTGATCGTATGATGGAGTGTTTTGCTCAGAGATACTGTCAGTTAAACCCGGACATCTTTACAAACGCGGACACGTGTTACGTGCTGAGTTTCGCCATAATCATGTTGAACACGTCCCTCCACAACCCGAGTGTGAAGGACAAACCGGCGCCAGAACAGTTCGTGGCAATGAACCGGGGGATCAACAATGGAGGAGATTTACCGCAAGAGCTGCTTTTGGTAAGTTTTTTTTTTTTTTAATATTCGTCGTTGACACATTTAGGCGGCCTACCTTATATTGACCGTCAACGAACATCGAGCGTGTGTTACATGCGGCTACGGGGGTAGTGGGTCACTGTCGGGTCGGCATTAGGAGTTTCAGAACTAGCCTGAGGCCTTATAGTCTCTACCATAATTATATGCTGTCAATGTTGATCTTGTTTCTATTGAATTACACTCGTCATATCACTCGCCTCACTTATCCATATTATTATGCTTATTATTTAGGCAAAGTTACCAAAATGAGAAATATACATATAAATGTAATCAAAGTAATAGTTCATTATTGTAAATGCTATTTGCCAAACTAATTGATCGTTACCTACTGTGATGGAACGAGCTTCGCGTGGTAATTTTTCCTAGTACCACAAAGTACATGTTTATTTAAAAGGTCAAGAATACAAGAATATCTTACAATTTCAATACGAAAGTAGGAATCAAAGTCGGCCTTCAAAAGCCGTAAACGTCGGACGTTTATTGGTAACTTGCCAAGATAGTTCGATGTAGTCTTATGGATGAAGTAGACAATTGACATTGTTAGACCTAATGTTAACAAAAGTTAAAATGGCTTAGCACGGTTGGACCGCTAACTGAATAAAATAAAGGAAAACGTTTACCAAAAACTAAAATGCGAATTTGACTTCTTTCTGTTATATGGTTTAACTCAAACTGAACCAAGTACTTACTTATATAGCTATGGGTTTTCTGCTGCTAGTGATTAGGCTAACCCTCATTGGGTTTGCGCGTTTGACGAGCGTGTGTCACACGCAGACAACTGCGACTAACGGCAGCGGGAGCGGGTGACGTAGATGGGAGCCCGGTTCTCGTCGTTCGAAGTATGTTTAAATGTATGCTCGAAGAACGCTCACGCCCAATGTGAGGTCAGCCATACGATAAATGACTTCACAAATCTATTAAATAATCTTCAGGCTTCAACTTGTAATGTCTGATTTAATGACAAACACACGTCTTTCCACGTATTTATTCGATTTTTAAACATTAATACTTGTTTACTAATAAACGATGTAATAGCCTGGGCAAGTGGAGCGTAGACGGGTTGTAGTAATTCCAGTGAGATCTTTACGACTCTCCTAAGAGCTGTAAACAAGTATTTGTACTACGTTTACTATTATTTATATAACTGGTCGTATATATTATATGATGTACATTATATGATATAGGTATTTATGCATGTAAGTTACGACTGATGTGAAATAAAACACGAAATAAAAATAAGATTGGACTATATAGAACTATCGATTTCTATGCCATACAATCCTACTAATATTATAAATGCGAAAGTTTTTATGTGTGGATGTATGTATGTTTATTACTCTTTCACGCAAAAAATACCAAATGGATTTGGGTGAAACTTTGCACGGGGATAGTTAATAAGCTTGATATAGGCTGCAAAATATCACGCTCCGACCCACTGGAGCAGAGTAACGCGGGTAAAACCGTGTGGCGCAGTTAGTTTTAAATAAAATCCATTTATGTAGTTTTTAACTGAGACAGTTATAAAAAGTAAAATTTTCGAATGTCCCGTCTACCATAGCTAACCTAAGAATCCCTTACAATCAAAAATCAAATTTGAACTAACAATTTATTACGCTAAAACTGCCTCTTACATTATAAAATCCAGAGAGCCCAGCGGCTCTCTGGATTTTATAATGTAAAGATCAAGCTCTACGTCTGAATATTTTTATTTGTTAATATTCTGTTGTGAAGGTATTCCAAATTATTCTTATTTGCATCTCAACTAAGAAATTGAACTTCCTCATCTGCGTCATAATTTCTGACGTCGCTAGACTGCTACGTCATTGCAGAATGCTGAGCTCGCGAATAGATATTGGCGATATTTAGGTCGTCTCTCCGTCTAAAATAGACGATTAACATGCGAGGTCAATGCTACACGATTTATATCCAGGTATTCTAGCTTACACATACATATTATTTCTCTTTTCCGTAATAAAAGTGGAACAGATAAATTTAAATAGTAATTATGTACTGTTCTACTTTTAAATGTCACATGAAAATTATTATAACATTAGGTATATATGTTACTGTCAAAACTAATATACGGTCAAAACCACTTTTTGCTGCCAAAATTAGGCAAATGTAGTTTGACCAATTTCCTTAGTTAAATCAATTTTGACTATTTCGCAGTCGGAAGTGGTTTTAATTAAAGACGGTCTATACCACTTTTAAATGTAAATTTAGGGTAATGGTGGTTTGATCAAATCGTGTCTTTATACGTTTAGGTATTTTTTTTAAATAACCAAAAAAAGTGGTTGGACTACGGGCATCGGTTAAAACTTTTGCCTAATTTTAGCAGGCAAAAGTGGTTTTGACGGTTATGAGCAGTGATGGGCAAAAAGTAATTAGATTAATAATTACAAATTACAGTTACATTGTAATTTGTAATTAAAATACTTTGGAACAGATTACTTAAGTAACTAATTACATTGAGTACTTACTGTAATTAAATACAAAGTAATTTAATTGCAAGTTAATCTAATTACATTATAACAGATTACATAAGTAATCTGATAAAATGTAATTCTTTTACTAATAAATTCTTGACTTTACCATATTTTGACTGGCCAATTAATGATGTCCACTTAAACTTTAAATATTTTGGATGAGAAATGGCAGCACCAGCACGAGCACAATGCGTAGAACCTCCCCGCACTCCCGCACATTATCCTTACTACTTCCCGATGACGCCGTACGGGTCTAACTTGCAGTACCTACATCGCAGCCATGCGATGCAAACATGCGACATTTAGCAGGAGAGCTGGCACCAATTTTTGGGTAGGTAATTTAGGCAAGCTGAAAAGTTTTCACAAACCTCTCATATTATACCCCAACACGGAACTCCCGACCTGACTGTTGAGTAGTGGGGATAAATCGAACACATTTTTTTTTTGTTTTTCAAAAATGTATTTTAAGCAATATATTTTTTTTATATGTTATAGTTTAATGTTTAAATAATTTTAAAAAATAAGCCAGAAGATTCTATCGGGGTTTTATTATTGCCAGGCGAGTGCAAAAGCATTTTGCAAAAAAAGTTTAAAACTGTATATTGACAACTTGAAATTTTAATAGGGTATAACTAAATTTTTTTATTCTCAAAAAAGCAGATCATTTGGTTGGGACTTTCTACCTGCCAGGTGAGGTGACAAATTGTATATAGGTGCGAGTGAGCTGAGGGAATGGCTAGTGATTGTATTTTTGCACGTTTTATTTTTCCTACCTGCATATGAATAATTTTTACGGGCGGGAGGGCGGTGCAAATACAGCATTACAGCATATAGACACATTTTTTGCGGAGTTAACACTAGATATTTTGTCATTTTTGAATTACCTCTATTCACCAGCCAGGTCTACAATTCCGTGTTGTGGTACAATAGGAGAGGTTTGTGACAGCTTTTCAGCTTGCCTCAAATACCTACCCAAAAATTGGTGCCAGCTCTCGGACTTTTTCATATTCAACGTTATTATAATTACAATATAATTGATTACTTTGTCATTAGATTACATTGTAATCAAATTATTTTGTAATCAAATACATTGTAATTAATTTCATAGCACATCCAAAGTAATCTAATTACAATGTAATTGAATATTTTGTAATTAGATTACATTTTAATCAAATTATTATGTAATTCAATTATTAATTAGTTTACATAAGTAACTAGTTACGCCCATCACTGGTTATGAGTTTTGACTGTAACATATACAAAGGCACATTAGCACTTAGTACATTTACGTGCTTTGAGCCTTCGTGTTAACAAAGTTATCGTATGTGGTCCCGCATTAGGTATTTTATTAAAATATTTCTAAGTACTCGTTGTAAACGAAGTCATGCTAAATGAACATGAACACATGTAATATTTACTAACTATATAGCTTGCCAACGACTTTTTTTTATAAGCCGCTGCTAAACGTTTTTTTTTACTGAGGATATAAACTTAATTACACTACGTTTATTTTAACTAAAAACTGAAATGCATACTTACTTCCCGCCTGTCATAAAAACGAAACGGAGGCACGTTTAAGTAGCAATACTTTATATTTCCTCTTTATTCTGTTAGACAATCTAATATCTTTAATCCACCTATTGCATTATTAATGTAATAGATAACCATTTTATATGTAGGAATGTAGTCTTGCAGGTACTGAATACAAGCATTTATGTCTATTCTTTGTGTATTGCAAAGTACGTGACATCTCGAAAACCACAATGTCTTACCACGATAGCCATCTGCATAATTTTATGTAAAACGTATAATTACTTACCCATTGTATTTATAGTATTATGTAAGAAAAACATTCTTCATATTTGAAATATATATGATGGTTTAAATTGCTTAAATGTAATGAAACTATTTTTTCGTATCATAAGGGTTACTTTGTAAGAGACATTGACATAATCCGGTCAATCTTCCACCCATTATCTAAAGTTTTTGTCTTCCATTCCTCCCTTTCAGACATCATATCTTCTCCTTTTTCGTTCATATTTTCCTTCAAACAATATGTCGCGCCTGCCCAATCAATCTAAATAGGTATAATTCAATTTGATAAACGAACCGTAAAAGTGTGAAACAATACTAACAACAATTATTATAAAGCTCTGCGCTTAAATATATATTTAATTTACCACATTCTAGCTGTACATTTCGTTATTTCGTGATAATCTTTGTTCTTGAGAAGCAATTAATTTTGTTTTCGTACTTTAACTACCTAAGAAAATAGTAATAGTAACCGGTTTGGTACTATTAATAATATTAAATTAGCCATATTGCGGTAACTTGAATGGTAATTAAGGTTAAGTTATGGATAGTCGTGTTTTTGTCTAACAGGTCACGGGCGTGTACCTCGCATTCTATAAATAAATTATAATAATTAACATTCTAATAACATGCGAGATAACTTGTGATCTTGAATTGTAACAACATATTGATGTAAATACAAAACTATCTCAAATAATTACTGCCGCCTTATCTACGTCTGGAGTGAAGTAACTTTGCGATAAATATCATTAGTATCTTAATGTCACATTTCAACGCGAGTATTTGTTTAAACTGGTGGTTTTATGTCCATTAACGGTAAAACTATTTTATTATAGTACAGTAGCTAAATTGAGAATTTAATTTGGTTTATTTGTACGTTGTCTAATGTCTTTGCCTTAAAAGCTTAAGGTAATTTTGTTTTGATTTAGTAGAATAGGATCGTTAACAGGTTTAGTGTGATTAGTAGTGTTAACGTGATGTTTATTGGTAGTAATTAATGATTGTGTGTTTATTTCCAGTCGCTATACGAGTCGATAAAAACGGAGCCATTCAAGATACCAGAAGACGACGGCAACGATCTCATGCATACATTCTTTAACCCCGATAAGGAGGGGTGGTTATGGAAGCAAGGAGGAAGGTAAATTATTATTTATATATGCTTTGAATCGTTATTTGAAACAAATAAGTAAATGTTATTTTGATGTTTTCTTGTAGGTATATGTTTTGTGACAGTTATAAGTTTTAAGAATGTAGAGAAATGTGTTCATTTGTCTAGTAGCTACATCTTAACGATTCATAGTAATAGACTTAATTTTTTTTTTGTATTTCAGTGAATAATACTCAAATCAAAATGTAACAAAAGTAAGCTTTTTATGCATAAAAAAAAGCTCGAAACAGTTTGTTTATGATTTCGGGGAAACATTTTTGACAGACTAAAAGTAGTCTATCAAAAAAGTAGTCAATAGTAGTTTGTTTTTTACTGAACTAAAATTGTGTGGCTAAATTTAAAAATGTTTATATTATCCCCATAGTTATTTCAAACTCGCAGACGAACTTAAGTGGCTTCGATCTCAAAAACACATTATTAACACTCCTAGCGCTAATGACCTTTGTCAAAACTTTTTTCTCGTATGAAACCTTTAGCCCCGGATTTATTACTTTGACACACGCATATGTGTGTTTTTATGGACATTTCGAGTGGCCTGCACATTTGAAAAGATCTCGAGGATTATATAAACAAGTTTCTTTATAATACCGACCCGCTTAACGGACTTTTTTATATTAACAGAGCATTTCAAACCACACTGCAGAAATATCAAAAAGTGCACAATACAAACGTTTGTTCGGCACTTAACATTTTTGTTAAAGGCTATACCTACTTATGCACACAAGGACATCATTTATTGTATGTTTCTGTAGACGAGGAAACTTTGAAGCATGGGTTTTTTTCCTTATGAAGAGGATAATCGCTTATTCTTCGAATTGATTTTTAAACCTTTGTAGGTTTATATAATAAACACAACGTTACAAGTTAGGGCGTTCATTTGTGTAAAACGAAAAGGCAAACACAAATTACTTCAAAATAAGTTTAAGCACTGCAGCTACTAATATATTATTATACTATATATGTGGATGTTCAGACATAATTCTACGTTGATTTTGGTCTGTTTTAAGAGTTACATCACTTAGCCAGGTTTATTTGTCACACTCTTCTATTTTTTTTATAAATCGTTGATTATATTTGGTACAATAACATATCATTTTTGGTATTAAGGCGCCCAAATTTACTAAATATTAGTTTTTCATAAGTTAACGCGTAAATTATCTGTAGGTATATGATTAGTGCGACGTATTGTACATAATAACAAAATGAACAACGCTTACATAGTCCAACAAGTATTTTACATACCTACGTCAACAAGCTCAATTGTACGTTAATACGTTCTGTAATTACCACGTGTCGATTATCTATAGTTAAAAACACGCGACTTTAACCTTAGCATTATGATGTTGATGAAGATTGACGGGTCTTTTTCCTCTATAATGAACTAAAGGTGATATCAGACGGCTTACTAGAAGAGCGTTGACTCCAGTGAATGCCCTTAATTTTCTTTAATTTCATGTAAGTACATACGGAGATTTAAAAATTACGTGAAAAAAAAACGTTGATCGGTTCTTCTTTTCCTATTTCATCGAATGAAGTCGTGTCGTTTAGTTTATTAATGAAATAATTGAGATATCAGGTTTCATTTGATTTACTTTAAACATGAACCGTCTCATGTCACCTTAACTACCTACAAGGTATGGCAGCGTATATAGAAGCCATCGTAGAGCACTTACCGCTAAGATGAGAATTATACGTTCGAGAAGATGAGGAATAAATTGTTCTGTGAATTACATCTATAATTGACGCGAATAATTCTTAAATGATAACGTTTACTCCTAGGAAGTAGTAAAGGAATATGCGTTGTTTTTATTATTTCATTTATAGGAAAATCTTTAATGCTCTAATTAGGTACGTAAACAAATTAAATATTTAGAACTGTTTTAAGAGTGTTTGAATCACATCACATAGCCAAGTTAAACCTAACGACTTAAACGTCTTCTATTTTTTTAATTAATCGATTATACATATTTTGCTTATCACAGCCAACAAAATAATTTATTTACAAAATGTAAATAATCTAATTAAATCACGTGATAAAAACTATAATGTTAAATTAACTAGTTTTAGTTACCTATGCAAAATTCATATTTGCGCCAGAGTGATGTCAAAACATTCGGCCTCGTGTTGATTGTTGGCGGGAAAATGATCACATGGTTTACGAAGGAATGAACAAAAAACATTACGATACCTCAAAAACTGGTTTTATTTTCACAACATCTCAACATTAAAATTAACTGGGAGTGTCATTTGTCAATAATTAATAATTACAAAATGTTCTTAGTTCTGTGATAGGTATATAATATTATGATGTGAAAACGTGTGTAGGCGTCCATGCAACTGAAAAATGAGCTCACACACCGTCTACATATATCTACCTAATAAACAGTAAACTTTAATACCAAATAAATATACCTATATTACGAGTCATGAGATCACATTTATGCCGTCCTACCGAAAGGACACTGTGAGTTCATAATTTTAAAGGTTTAGTCCCACGTGTTGATTTTCACATGTCAAAAACCTGTACTTTTATAACTCCGTTTTTACCCACGAAATTAAAAAATACGAATTACTTACATACTTCTTATATTAAGTTTTAGAATAAAAGTTACAATCAGTAACAGCGACTAACAGTGGCTACGAAACTTCATTTTATGCAACATCTGAAAAGAGAGACAAACCACAGATTCATGAATTCTATTTTATACTTTATCACATACGTTTTAAGGTATATCATTGAAAAACCAACTCAACCATGCAAAATGCACCCCAATGTCTATTGCGTCAAGCAAGCCCTATTATGTGTTCTCTACCTGAACTTACGATCTTTGTGTTTTTTTTACAGATACAAGTCGTGGAAGAGACGGTGGTTTATTCTCAATGACAACTGCCTGTACTACTTCGAATACACGACGGACAAAGAACCACGGGGCATCATTCCATTAGAAAATATTTCTGTAAGTATATTTTACTAGCAATAACGACTCTATACTAGAATATTTTTAAATTCTATTTAGTTTTTCATTTTAATACAGTTTAGTCATCATTTGTCATAACATATTAAAATGACAAGTCTTGGTAGCATTATTTTAAAGGCTTCAGACTACATTCAATATTATTATATACACCCAATGTCTGGCCTTACTGCTTCGACAATTATGTTTGTTAAGCCACAAATATGTGTCGTTTGATAACTGACAGTACATATGGTAACGTCATAAGCCTTGAGAGCGTCAGTATTGGCCTGAGAACTCTGGCCCACGGGATTAATAAAAATAATATGTAAATATGTGCAAATGTGTATTTAATAGGAAATGTGTTAGTTTGTGTTCATAATCGGAAACTAAATATTAATAGATTTAAAAAAAAAACCAGTTCATAATTTACATATCCAAAACAAAGATTAGTATAAGCACGACATGGTTTGTTATAAAACAAATACTGCCCACCTAAACCCGTAAGTGCAACAAATTTTGAAGGGCTGATCTTTCTCGCGCGTTTCTATGGTTCATTGTCATATTCCTTTGGAATTCTTTATTCCTATGTTCATTCGTTGGAAACTAGAGGGCTAATTGAATAACAAAATTAAAGATAAACTAGTAATTATAGTTAATTGTTCTTTATCTAGTGAACTAAGATCAACAGTAATTATAATGCAATTATACTGCTTCTAGGAACAAGGATAAATTCAACTAACTACATATTATCTTAGGTATACAAACAATCGTTTAGCTATCAATACTAACTTTATTGTGTTTTCTAATTAATTTGTTTTAAATATATATATACCTTATGTATTTACCGTTTAAAGATGATTTTTTTTATTGGAAAAATTTACCACTTATTAAATTTCAAAATTTAGATTAATACATTTACACCACCGGCAGGACACGAACCTGCATCTTAGGTATAGATAGCCCTTAATGCCTTAACCAATAAACTAAATAAAAACAAATTATTACGAATTTAGATATTCTTTTAGCCTTTATATGTTGTAAATAATGTTCTGGTGTTAGGGTACTTTTTTTAAAGTGTTCCAACGTTTTTATGCTTGTTCGAGAACTCTTAACTAAACTTGGAGAATTTAAAGCTTAGTTGGTTAAATTGAATACACTAATTCGAATTAGTGTTGTTTCCCGTGTGTTGGAATTTAATATAACCTTAACAATGAAATTAGTTTATATTATCAATGAAGTTTAAATTTTATTTTGCACATATTTTAGTTTATTTTGGTTGTTGTTTGACAATCCGGTTTGCCGGAACATTTATAGAGTACACTATCTGTAAATCGTAATATGCTTAATATCGTGTAATATTGTTTTTGGTTTAAATTATTTTTCACTATTAAATCTCTGGGACTTGTATGTTTTACTTGTTCGTTTTTTAAAGATAATAGTTCGTATATTCGCTTCAGTGTGATTTCGTAACAAAGTTCCAAACATATTTTACATTTATATAATTAGTAGGTTTATTACCTTTTCATTTAGTTGAGTAATTGTATAAATTACGACTGCAAAATGGGAAACATAAACATTTAATGCGTAAAACACTTTGCGGTTGTAAATCGACATGACAATTATTAATGTTTCTGAATCACTTTAGACCCCCCTAGTTATTCATTCGCAATGACTTATTGTGATAAAACACATTCAATTTATGTCAACTGACTCAACGGCTCAAACTATCTGTGTTGTATATATAATTCACAATTATTTGTGATAGCACTACAGTTATGAGTGTCGGATAAATATGTAATAATAATACAACACATATATTTTTGTCCCATATATTTATGTATACTATTATTGATCAAAGACTTTAAAAGATGACAAAAAGAATGATCTCGGAGTTTCTTATAGTAGGTATGTCTTCTCCGAGTGTCACACCGTAGGTAGATAGAGAAAGACTCGTAGGAAGCTAGGATAGGGTCCGGTTTTCCTCGCAAGGCGTGGCTCGCGACGCGTTCTATATGCTTCAGACGCGATCCCAGCCCGCGCTGGTTGATCTTAATTATATTTTAAAATAATAGTCTAGTCAACAAGTTCAAATTGGTGAAAAATAGTGATAAAGCTCCTAAAAATATGAGTGATACCTCATTGGATTCGGAATGACGACTAGAAAAATGTTTTCGAAGGAATAATTAGCACGCCAAAAATTACAAAAGTTATTAACAAATTAAGTTGCAAAAAAAAGGATTTCATTGTTTGTCAATAACTCCGAAACTATTCATAATTAAGAATTTTTAAAAAAAGTATCTTAAAGAGGAAGAAAAGTCCCAACTCTCGGAGTTCTATCTCCATTATTTATAATTTTAATTTAACGCTGAAAATAGGACTCCGCGCGGCCGATACGGCATGCGCGCGCCACCTCAAAAGTGATTACCCCACAGAAAATATATTTTTTATAGTATTAAATATCAATAAAAAAAATTGAATTGAAAAATAAACAATTTTTAAAAACTTTAATAACTTGATCCTACTGAGTATATAGGTATATATAATAAGGCCTCCAAGAAGCGAAAAATTTTTAGAGCAAGACCTAAAGTTAATGTTATAAAAAAGTCTGATAAAGTAAAAGCAAGTTATAGTAAGTTGATCAATTATGTATCAACAACACTAACTTGTTGAAAAATGAATTTTAAAACTTTTTTCCAACGGGAATTTTTTCATTCAAGCGTTCAAAATACACCATAATTAATTCAATTTTTTTAATTGATATTTAATACTATATAAATATATTTTCTGTGGGGTACTCACTTTTGAGGTGGCGCGCGCATGCCGTATCGGCCGCGCGGAGTCCTATTTTCAGCGTTAAATTAAAATTATAAATAATGGAGATAGAACTCCGAGAGTCAGGATTTTTTTATTGGAAATTTCTTCCTCTTTAAAATGCTTTTTTTTTTAATTCTTAAATATTAATAGTTTCGGAGTTATTGACGAACAATGAAATCCTTTTTTTTCGGCAACTTAATTTGTTAATAACTTTTGTAATTTTTTGCGTGCTAATTATTCCTTCGAAAACATTTTTCTAGACGTCATTCCGAATCCAATGAGGTATCACTCATATTTTTAGAAGCTTTATCACTATTTTTCACCAATTTGAACTTGTTGACTAGACTATAAGCGATTAATTACGCTATAACAATATTAATAAATTTTATTTAATAACATTATTGTTGAAATGTGAACTAATTTATTAGTTAAGATTGTTTTTTTTTCTTTTTTCTTTTCATTATCATTGCATTTGACTTATAATAAGTACGATCGATTCGTCTACATTATCAATAAACGTTTTCATTTTCATTATAACTCACCAACCCATTACTTGCCATGGGTGTCGTAAGAGGCGACTGGGGGAAACCTGATGGATAGGCAGCAGCCTCGATCAGCTCAAGGACACATATCATCTTACTGCAATAGGCATAAAGAATAAAAAAATCGTTTTTTTTTCGTTCGTCAAACAAAAAATGAAGCAGCGCGTTGAAATTTCGTGTTACGTCACTTCTAGGTACAATTTTACCTAGTATTTACTAGACGTTATAAGCCCCCCTTATAAGACTTTATAGTTTGCTGTTGCTCTGTAGCTTTGTCAGTTTTTATTGATTTGATAAATAAAAAAATACAAGTGTCCAATATTTTTAGTAACCTTTTTTAATAAAGTCAGATCTTCCACTAGGCAGCTATAAAAAATATATATTTACTTATACATATAAAAATACACTTTATCTTTTAATTGGCGATTCTATGTAAGTAAACCTACATTTTGTCATTACACACTTTCAGGTGCGACCAGCGAGTGATCGACAACGGCCACACTGTCTCGAGTTGTACGCAAGCGGCGGCGCTGATCTCATTAAGGCTTGCAAGACTGATTCCGAGGGAAAGGTCGTCGAAGGAAAACATACTGTTTATAGGTACTATATAATTTTATTACTATATAAATACATATAAAATATTTTTTATTACTACACATTTACATTCTAAAATATATTTTACCCCTTTAACAGAAGAAAGTGTCACGTGTAGTAATTACGTTGGTGAAAAAAATATTTAAATTAATAAATTTGATTGCTCAATTGAAATAATAAAACACATGATTTTTAACCCACTTGCTTAAAGGCGTTCCTCTATACAAAGTGTGGCACATTCCGGTGGCCTCGCCTCTTGTATTGTGATACAGTAAAAGCTCTCTATTCGCGGGGTATACGTTCCGTAAATATACCGCGAATACAGAAACCGTGAATATGGAATGGTAATTTATATGGGATTATAGGGGATACGTTCCTAGGAGACAGTAGATGGATCAATTTTCATTAAAAAATGTCACGTTTCCAGTGTTTGTTCCACATGCACTGGAAACGTGACTTTCCAAAGCGTAAATGATCAAAGCATATCTATTTCCACTTAAAGCTGTAATACAGATATTTTTCGTGTCGAAACACTTATTTTTAGTCGACATTATAAAGCACAGTACATCTAATATGTGGCAGCATTAAACAAAAACTTAAGGCGTAGTCGTAATATCACTATAATCTTCATTTCTTAGTCCAATTACCGACACGTTTATAAAGGAACCCGAATCCTTTCTATTAATATATGTATGTATGTAGTGATGTACCGATTAGTTCCGCGAATATGGGATTTTTTTGCCGCGAATACAGGAATTCGGTCGCAATTTTTTAATCCGCGAATAGTGAAAACGCGAATGAAGGAAGCGCGAATAAGGAGCTTTTACTGTATAATTTTCTTTTACGTAAAACTACTAATAATAATAAAAATGTTTCATTTCTTGACTACATACAATTTTTTACACTACTTTTTAAAGAATGTTGTAAGTATTGGAGGCATCTCATAGAGGCGGTGACGTTTTCTAAGCCAGAGAATACGGCCCGATTCAGCATTAGTTAATAATATTATTTTTGACAGTGTCTCGCTTTGGAATTGCAACACTTGTAAACTTAAACATACTTTAATTTACGTTCTTTGTGTATGACATGCCTATATTATATCACACCACACAATTTGACTCCATTCATCCATTTCATTCCAGAATGTCAGCAGCAACGGCAGAAGAGCGCGATGAATGGATCGAGTGTTTGCGTCGCTCCATCAGTCACAACCCGTTCTACGATATGTTGGCGCAACGCAAGAAGAAAGCACAACACAACCTGCATTCCGCACACTAGTGCGATACAAGCAGCTGTACAAGTTACTATGAGATTGAATACTTGGAATATACTCTTAGCCACGGATTATCTTACGCGGAAGGTCAAGCGATATGTAAAACAATGACTGCGAATACAGTCGAAAAGGGATTGCATATAGAAGCAACAGTTCGCTAAGTAATCATGATACTTATTTTTTTATGTGACACTACATACTATAAATATAATGTCAAGGTTCCATCCTTAGGTTGAGTGATTATGCTTTTGTGTGCAATCACTTTAGCGATTGTGACGTCAGAATCGCCGATTGATGAAATCCGTGCGCTATTTAGATCTAACCACTACCTCCTCGACAAAACCGATGTACGAGTAGTAAATAATGGAGAATAAACGATCTAAGTTGATCAAGGAGATTGTGGTTTAGACTCTAGATTGTCAATTCGTATTGTGATAGAAATAACACTCTTCTGTCAAAGTGAAAGGGGAATCGTTGGAAGGAGAAAAGTTGAAGACGTTTCGTGTATCGACGATAAGTGCAATTTAAATACGCCCAGCCACCTCAGTAAATGAGCCTTAATTTTAAACGTGGTTTATACTTTAATCTACCCAATGATATGAGTAAAAAAATTGATAATATTCGTTTTATAGGAATAACCAATCTAGTAAAAAGAAGTCAGGATTCTTTAACTCTTAAAATTTACAATAAACGTAATTTATTATAGGAAGTATGGTAGGGTTTATATGAGTACGTTAAGAGTTAAAGAACAATAGAAAAGTGATAAGTAAATCGATATTAGTAGTACCTATTATGGGATGGGAAATAAGTTCAGTCATAATTTTGTCTCAAAAACAATGTGAGCTTAGATCCCGGAGTTAATCCGTCGAAGTCAACAAAATATTTGACAATAGGCATTAGTCATAACTCCAATGAATGTGATATTAAGCCATGATAACAAAATATGGGTTGTATATTGTGTTGTACATATCAGAACACAATTCGATTACGCATGTCATGGTGTTTGGTCCATGTATATAAACGAAGGAAAGACTGAAAATTGTGCTTTTTAAACATCGCTTAGTTGGAAAAAGGAACTAAAGGTCACGTGTAAACTGACACAGTATTTAATAACCCCATGTTACCGGAAATAGATTTTTATACAATGTGTAATTCAAGTCTTGAAAGAGACCTGCCAATGAAACTAAGTAGCCATTCATGTATAAGCAAATTACTAATTCTATATTATAATCGTGTCAGTTGACATATTAGAATGGGAAAGATTTAACATTTTTTGCGCGTTCGGCTTATCCATGTTTTTTAGTTTCATGTTGTCCTTAAATCTAACGAGCATTGTATGTCATATGTTGTATGATTGATACTTTCCAATGACATGATTTCTCACGTTCTCAGGCCTATCTAGGTATAGTGAATTAGAATGAGACGCGATGTTTTGTGTTATCGGAATGTCAGATCTTCATATCAATGCAATTTTACGTCTGGTTATGTCTCGCATTGTGCTAATTATTGTACTTTGCTAATAAACGTGTGAGAATGATATACGGTGTCTAATAACTATATCACGACTCGGTGCAAAGCGACCATTTTAAGTTCCTACTCGCGTATGTTTATCAATAATAACGACGAACAATTACTGCCAAATTAAAATTATTTGTAAAAAGAAGATCCTATTTTGCGTAAAGTTAACTGCTGTTGATTTCGTGTTAGTAGCGTACTTCAGTGTCGACAATAATGATGTAAACTTTTTAGTTTGGCAGCTTTTTTTGCTAAACTCAGGCCCGTTAGTACCATGGCGGATTTGTATTCAATGAAAAGTATTACTTTTATAAATGTAATGTAAAATATAGGAGAGTAATATAAAGTAATACGTGTAAAAATTAAATAGTTTAACTTAGAATATGGTAACCGTCGGTATTACTCTCGGTAAATATTGTAAATATGAGTTTACTTAGTAAGGGGAATACACTCATTTGTTTTATTAGATTTTTATTATTATTTAGTTTTGGTATTATAAATTTAACTGTACTCAATACATTTGTTCATCAATCATCATGGTCCTTTTTACCGAAGAAAATGCGCCTTAAATTCACAAAGGTGATAGCGGCTGTAAATAGGTAATATAGTATAATTCATCAAATATAGTTTATTAGATGAATAATACATATTATATCCAAAGAGTGGCTGCTAATTATTATTTGAATTTGGCAACTAAAGCTTAATCCACTTCTTATAGCAAAATGTTCAGGTCTCATTGATACATCTATATTACATTGATTGAGCTATTTTCTTAGTATCACTGCTCTGTATGAATTGTCCTTTAATTTTTATTGGGTACATTAGACTATTGCAAATCATCATGAAAAAGTAATAGATCTCTTATGATATACTAAATTAATTTGTCTTTGCATATGTCTATCATATGTTAACAAACAATCATCAGAAGATTATTTACTTTTATGTTTTTTAAAGTAGAAATTAAACGTTATTTTTACCGTACGTATTAGGAAAGGCGTCCAATTAAATTATATGTATAGGCTCTAATAATAGTGGCTGATTGATTTGAAATTTATTAGTTGATTATAAATGATAAAAATAGCTTTATATTATGGGATTTTTTATTTATATCAATTTTTTGATTCAAATACATTTTAATGCAATTATATCTTGAGGATATAGGGGATTCTGTTTGTAATTGTTATTATCATTTATAGAATGGTGCCTAAAATGATCTGCAACTAGTTAAGCTTATAATTGTTTATGTAACTAATGATAGTGCTGTAATATTCGCTTTGTAAACGTTAATTTATCACTGTAATGTTTTATATGACAGCGGATGTGCATAATAATGGTGTTGTAAATAATTTTGTAAGAAAATGGATATACATAAATATGTTTATTTACTATATATGGTTTTTATTTTACTTTTGAGCCCTTTTGAGTATTTTCATTGATTGGGTAATTAGATATGTAATTACAATACATACATATATATAAACGTATGATTCAGTGGTTGCGGCAGTGGCTTCTGAGACCTGGACTACTGGGTTGTTCTAAGCCATCCGAAATAAATATTTTTTTGAGCCACGAGTAGTTGTTCTTGGGTGTGTTTTGTGTAAAACTAAAAAAGATTTCTAGGTATTAGTTCAAGCCAGAGTAGTTGTTTCGCTCAAATCTATCGCATTGGAGTTACATAATTAGGAGGCCGACCCAGAAACTCAATGGGTTAATACATATGTCATCGAATTACACACACCATTATCTAGATCCAGATCTAAACCGCAAAAAATGTGTTCAAATATTATCAAACACGGTTTGTACAGCTAATTATTTTTTTAGAGAATGAGATTTAAAATGTAGCCGGAGCTGACGATTGATGACTGACGTGCGTGCGATAGTTGTTTAGGCCCATGATAATGGTCGTGCATTTAAACATACGGTGGATCAGTTTCGTAACGATATGACCATGCCTTCAATAAAAATGTCTACATTACCATAGGGTTCTTATAATAATTTCTTAAGTTTTTGTTTACTAGCTGCGCCCCGCGGTTTTACCCGCCTCAGTCTACTCCAGTTGGTCGAAGCATGATATTTTGAAGCCTATTATGTTAATCCAGCTTATAAACTATCCGCGTGCAAACTTTTAAGACTTCAGAAGTTTTTGCGTGAAAAAGTAACAAACATCCATCCATCCATACTTACAAACTTTAGCGTTTATAATAATACTAGCTTCCCGCGCGCGGTTTCACCCGCGTAACTCCCGTTCCCGTGGGAAATCTATATATTTAAAAGAAAGTCGTGTTAGTTACACTATTTATAACTCAAGAACGGCTGAACCGATTTGGCTGAAAATTGGTAGGGAGGTACCTAGCTAAGAACTGGGAGAAGGACATAGGATACTTTAGGGTAGGGTAGGGGTAGGATAGGGGTAGTGTAGGGGTAGGGTAGAGGTAGGGTAGGGTAGAGGTAGGGTAGGGTAGATGTAGGACACCGCGTAGATTTTGAGGCGGTACGAAGTTTGCCGGGTCAGCTAGTTCATAATAATATATAGCCTATGTTCTTTCTCAGGCTCTAGACTATATCTGTACCAAATTACATTTAAATCGCTTCAGTATTTAAGGCATGATTGCGTAACAGACAGACAGACAGAGTTACTTTCACATTTATAATATAAGTAAAGAAGTAAAGATTAGAAGGATTGGTAATATCATACAGTCATACCTTTACGTAATTATCCTTCCGATATTTACTGGATATCCTATTGAAGATCGAATGATACATGCGATACGACCATATGCGATTTCATGGCATGTTAAAATCACATTGCACGTGCATCGCGCTTACTCATTGATGCTACGAATGCTAGATGGCGCAGTCAATGAGTTGCGTAGACTTGTAACTGATGTCGTTTGAAATATTTTAAAGGCGGAAAAGTACAGGTAAATAAAAGTAAAAACTATAATGTAAATAAAACAAACATAGTTACTAAAATTTTCTAAGTATATTTATATAAAAAAATTGCTAAGCAAATTTTGTTATATCTCTAACAAAAAGTATGTTTTTTATTGAAGTAGATTATATTAATTTGGATATTTAAATAATATTTTTGGGAACAATGACTACAATTTAACAATTCATTTAATGAATGAAACTAAATTCGCATACCTACGTCACAGAAACGTCGTAAAGCTGAATATTAGATTTTTTTACAATATTTAACATATCATAATAACATAATTTTTAAATAAGACTAATTTTTGTTCACCTCCAAGGCAAGTAGGTAAGTCAATTGTGAATTAAGTAAGCATGTTAAGTACGATTACATCTTTATCGCTCTTGATTCTTGTATAATAAGCATATATTGCATAAGTATTTATAACAGTACATCAGTAGGTAAGTAAGTACCTACTCAAACTAGTTACATGTTGTACAAATTTTCCTGAACACTTGTTTAATTCGGTGGACCATGACGCATCCGCCTTCCTTTTCCGCTGGTGAAACGTTCGTTGCGCAAAATGCGCTGAAATATCATATTATGTGTGGCAGTTGTCTACTTATATCGCACTTTACACCTATCATAGTATTTAGACCTAATGTTACCTTGTGCTATGAAATTCTATGTCACATAATGTCTTACTTGCGTCTATTGTGTAACGTTATACTTAACCAGGTAACTTAATTTTTATACGTTGCACACCAGACTAAAAACCATGAGGCTAATCACGTAACAATATTACTATGAATTTGATAAAAATGTCTTCGCTTCTCAGCGTTTACTAGGCTTACAAATAACGATTTAAATATGTTAATTTATTATGTTAGTGTAGCTTCAATTATACAGTGATAACATAGGAAATGCGATACAAATGTAACAATAAAACTGATATCGTGATTCGCGCGCTATCCGTTTTTATATGTAACCGATTGCGCGATCAGAGTGGACGAACCCCATTATATAATTAAGGATTTTTTATCAAAGTTCTAGTCATATCGTTACCTACGTGTGACCGTCATCATGGCGTGTTCATATCCAACACACACCTCATGCATGCCCATGATCACTTTAGATACCTCTAGGCGGTAGACAAGATACAGTGTTTCGTTTCTTTTTGCAAGGTAAATGACCCGCGCGATTCCACATTGCAAGCTTAATACTTGGCGCAAAAAGTTAAAAAATATGGGCATATCATAGGAGGTTGTCTAATAGGTATACGGTATCCGTTATAGCGTTCAGTGTGTTAAGTGATGTATCCATATCGTCACCGGTATCTATAAAAAAAATGGAGCAATGCCTAAATTCGTGATAGTTTTACATTTATTAAAATATAATATAATAATAAAATAAAAATAATATTAAAATAAAATATAATATTTAGTAAAGCTAATCAGTACAGAAAGCAAGTCATAATTTATGCGTATCATTGGTAAGTATGTGTATTTAGCTAACTCATTAGCTAAATACAAATATAAGATACATCAATTATGATTAGCTTTATGTGGATACAAGTATCTAAGTATAATCATAATTATAGCAACGCGTTTGTTTGCCTTTAGAGGTAGTAAAGAATTTGGAAGAACGCTGCTTGTAATTTAGTTATAGACTTAATTACGCTCAAAATTTGGTTTAAATACAAAACAATGCAAACAAAAGATAAATATCTACTCCTCACGTTGTAGCAGACTCTACAACATTCGTTCTTCCACGAAGCAGTTTCTGATTCATAAGAGTTAAACTCTAAACTATTAAATAAAGGCTAAAGAAGTTAATAATTTATAGATTAAATAAAAGTTCCGTCTATCATAACGTTAATCGAACAATGCAATACACTGTGGACAGCGGAGTTCATTGCCGTAATATTTATTCAGGCATTCGGTATGAATAGACAATGCCTAGGAATAAAGTTAATATGTGTTTTCGTTTGATTTGATTAACTACAGACCAACATACATATTCAAACAATTGGTTTGCTCAAAACGGAACATTGTTGGCAATAAATTCATTTTGCTAAAATTGACGGAGTTTTTACCATAAACCAATAGTAGGTAATATTGCACAAATTAGTGTACCTATTGTTACTTGTGTATACAACAGTGATTGGCGTGTTTAGGAATACCCTTATAAATATGTATTATAAACATTTGTAATTATAACACTTTTCAAAGGCTAAGATCCCCGTAAGTAGGTATTACCTACCTACCTATATTTTTTTATATATTGTATGGATAAAATTATATTTTTACACTATATGTACCATATTAAGCACTCTGGTACCCTGTGAATCCAATACACTGTATCTTCAGTTACCGTGTTTTGAATTAACAACGTCCATTCGATTACTTTTTGCCTGTTAGATGGTCCTGCATTCAAATATTTTGGGTCTTATACTAGAAATCCTGAGATATCGCAATGTAAAAAGCACTGTATTTGACTAAAGCTAAAGTCCTAAAATAGCAAAACACCGTAATTGAAGATGCAGTGTGTTGCCAAAATAATCCAGCATTCTAAGATACAGTATTTTGACAAACCTAAGTAATAGACATACCTAACCGCCAGTCACAGCGCGGCTGTGCGGAAATCTTGATCGCTATTGGTCGATTTACCGGAGTCAGTTTGAAGCTAATAGGGGTTAATTTTTCCACTAGTTACTATAATTTTAAAAGTAATTGTGATGAAAATAAGATCATCACAGAGATGAACATTTCTACTGCAGAGCCAGTACACGACATATGTACCTACCAAATGCAAAAATCACGAAATCACTCATAAAACAGACTTACTGATACTGATAGACTTACCACGATACTTACAGAACAGTAAAATTACGTAAAATTTTAAAATTTGTAGAAGAAATGTGTTAGAAAAGTGGGGGGAAGGAGACAGTATATTCATTTGATATACAGAAAGCAATACAGATGCCATTACTGACTACAAAGGAATATTATTTCTCCCGTAAACTTACGCTATTTTTAAACGAAACATTCGTCCCACCAGGCAAGAACAAAACCGCAGTATGTATACTTTGGCATGAGCGACAGAAAAAAGCGGCAAATGATTCAAAGCTTGCATAACCAAAGGTTTTAATATCCACAACATCAAAGTTATTGAGTGAAGAAGGATATACAGGGTGTCCCAAAAGATTACGTAGCTGGGAAGGGGGGTGATAGGGATGGTCACAAGGGTCACCAGAAAAATATAAAAAATTCCCTCTGGGTGTTTAAAAAAATAAATGGCATTTTTTAAAAGACTAAAAATTTTACACCTTGTGCTAACTGTACCTACAAATATGGCTGTATTTAAAAAAAATGCTGTTATGTAATCTTCAATAACAACAAGGTCATCAACATCAACATCAAAAATAACAAGGTGTCAAATTTTAAGTTTTTAAAAAAATGCAATTTTTTTTTTAAATACCCAGAGCGGTTTTTTTTTTATTTTTCTAGTGACCATTGTGTCCACCCCTTTCACCCCCTTTCCCAGCTACTTAACCTTTTGGGACACCCTGTATATGTTACCATATTTGCAAAAAATTACTATGAAGGAAAATTCAAGGAAATACATTTCTTGAAAAGATAAGCTGACCTAAGAAAACTATTTAACGAAATTGCAAACGGCAAAACTGATCTGCTTGATGGACTACCGAGAGAGAGTGAAGCCAGTGGCATAACTGAGGTTAAAAAGAGAGAATTGTTAGTGCTGTGAAAGTCTATGCCTCCATCAAGGATAGTATTTTATGAAAATCTTGTTGTATCATCTGATCCAAACCCTGAAAGAATAAAAAGATGATCCAAATATTTAGTATTCAAGCGAATACTACTTGGACGGATGCTCAACGACCTCGATGAAGTTTCCCAACAAGTTGGGCTTAGAATGAACACGGGCAAGACAAAAGTCATGTATATCGCCCATGTAGTGCCCCACTCTATAGCCGTTGGGAACTCCATTCTCGACGTTGTAACCGAACACGTATAGGTACCTAGATCAAACAATCCAACTTAGTAGGACCAACATTGAGAAAGAGGTCAATCGTCGAATCCGACTCAGCTGGGCAGCGTTTGTAAAGCTTCGGGAGATCTTCTTATCCAAAATACCTCAGTGCCTTAAGACCAAAGTCTTCAATCTTTGTGTGTTACTAGTGATGACATATGGATCTGAGACGTGGTCTCTTACTGTATGCCTCATAAGAAAGCTCAAAGTCGCTCAGCGAGCTATGGAAAGAGCTATGCTCGGCGTTTCGCTGCGTGATCGAATCAGAAATAAAGAGATCCGCAGAAGAACGAAGTGGCAATGGGCAAGCTGAAGTGGCAATGGGCAGGACACATAGCTCGAAGAACTGATGGTCGATGGAGCAGAAAGGTTCTCGAGTGAAGACCACGAAGCGCAGCGTAGGACGACCGCCTGCACGATGGACCGACGACCTCATAAAGGTTGCAGGGAGTCAGTGGTTGCTGGCCTAGCGGTCGTTCCCGTTGGAAATCGATGGGGGCGGCCTATGTTCAGCAGTGGAATACAACAGGCTAATGATGATGATGATGATGATGATGATGACTACTATGTACATTGTTGATAATCATTTCTATTATGATTAATGTTCTGGTTTTTGAAAAATATTATCAGATATTTGCTGTTACACTATCTACTTACGAGACTGACTATAATAAGGAGTTAATTTTATGTTATGTTTTGTGTGATTTTATGTATAGATAGAAGAATGTTTATGTTACTAATAATTACCTAGTAGTCCTTAATCATGAGACTGATTCTGCTGTAAAATGTTAAGTATTTTCATTTAAAAATAAGTTTACGCAGTCATAATTATTATAATTATTGTGTATAGTTAGTGACATTTTTCAGTTTACAAACGTCATTCATTAGTAAACGCGTGTGTTTTGTTGCCAGCGGCCCATTAGATAGGGACTTACATTGTTTAAGCGACTGAGAAGAACACTGATTTAGCATGGTAATACACTGTAACTATAAAATACAGTGTATTGCCCTAACAATCTCTTGGTTCGCTTTAGAAGACTATCACGGCAATACAAGTTATCTAAGTTAATTTATTGTATTTACGTTAAAATATTTTGTTATTGCTAGGGCTGGAAACCTTATGAAATTTCCTTTTTATTGATATCAAACATGTTTTTAACAAAAAGTTTTGAGACTTTCTGTTAAAAACATAGCAGTAATCCGCTCAAAAAAAAAAAAAAGTGTTTTTTTAAAAATATGTCTTTCGGAGTTACAGTGTATTGGATTCACAGGGTACTCTGTCTTAGATACCTAGGTAATCGTAATGACCTACTACGTAAATTTAATAAACAAATTTTATCGGCAAAATGTGTGTTCACGTTTATCATGACAAAGACTGTTCTATTTGTTATAATGAGGATTTTTGTTGAATAAAAAATATAAAAAGAGTTTTTTGACGGACAATGGGTACAGACATAGGGCCAGGCCACAACAGTGCGTTGCGGCGTCGCATCGCAAAAATCAACGACGCCGCACAACGCATCGTGGAAATTTCCGATGCGCTGCCGCAGCGTACAAATCTGCGATGCGACAACGCTTTGCCGTTTAGTCGGTGTCCATACTTTGAACGACCTGCACGTGTTTTTTAAGCGATATGGCGCAGTACGATGTCGACCACCTGATATCTTTAATTTACGAACGTCCCGTCCTTTGGGACAAAACTATATCACAATTCAAAGACAAATTTTTAAAAACAGAAGCATGGAGGGAAATGTGTACAAGTTTATATTCAAATTTTGAGGAGTTAAATAGTGTTGAAAAAACAAAACTCGGTAAGTACTTATAAACATTTATATTTTTGTTAACTGCCAACTAAGACCTCCAATGTTACTATTAAAATAATTACAAAATTCGTTTCTGATTAT
This sequence comes from Nycteola revayana, assembly GCA_947037095.2. Taxonomy (NCBI): domain Eukaryota; kingdom Metazoa; phylum Arthropoda; class Insecta; order Lepidoptera; family Nolidae; genus Nycteola; species Nycteola revayana. The sequence continues at coordinate 8,658,581 of OX344839.1, forward strand.
GTTAGCTCCTGTTCTACTTTCATGTGTTGTTTCGTGTAAAATTTGCAAAGAATCGTCAATAATCATTTCTTCAAACGTTTGTGCGCCATCTCGATTCAATACAAAGTTGTGTAATACACAGCATGCTTTTATAATGTCTATTGTGAAATCGTAAGAAACATTAATGGGTCGATGAAATATGCGCCATTTATTTGCGAGTATGCCAAAAGCGCTCTCAACATATCGTCTGGCTCGGCTCAAACGATAATTAAAAACTCGTTTTTCTATCGATAAAAACTTCCCAGAATATGGGCGCATTATATTATTTGTCAGTGGTAATCCTTCATCCGCCACGAAGACAAAAGGAATTTCTTTTTGAAAGCCAGGTAACGGTTTTGGTGGAGGTATAGATAATTGACCTTTTTTTAATAAGTCGTATAGATTTGAGTTCTGAAAAACAGTGGAGTCACATTCCTTACCATATGCACCTATATCGACATATATAAATTTGTAATTCGTATCAACAAGTGCTAATAGAACAATGGAATTATAATTTTTATAATTGAAAAATAGGGATCCACTGTGATCCGGGCTCAATATACGAATGTGTTTTCCATCTAGCGCTCCTATACAATTAGGAAAGTTGGTCTTTTTTTCATACTCTTGAGCAATTTGTTCCATCAGCTCTGTTGTAATTTTTGGTAATTCCAACCTTTTAAGAATGTTCCATACAATACGACAAACAAATTTTAATATTCCTGTTATTGTAGATTTTCCACGATAATATGTGAAATGCATATCTTTAAAAGTATTTCCCGTCGCCAGGTACCTGAAAGAAAACAAAATAAATCATTATTCGTCATATTTTTTTAGGTAACGATGTCATAAAGAAATGGAGAGGAATCAAGGATAATTTTACAAAATACGAAAAAAAATTAAACGAGCAATGTAAATCCGGAGCTGGGGCCAAAAAAATTAAACAATATCATCTATACGACCAGCTCCTATTTCTGAAAAAGAATTCTCAAAATAAAACAACATCAAGTCTTGACGATGAAGAAATAAGACCAAGCACCTCAACCCAACAAAGCCAGCAACCTGTCATGCCACGTTACCAGCCTGCATCGCGTAAAAGAAAAATTGACGAAGACGAATTTGAGAAGAATATTATAGCTGCTTTAAAAACACCTGAAAGTAGACATTTATCTTTTTTTAAAGGAATTTTGCCATCATTGGAAAAATTGAATGATAATCAAACAATAATTTTCCAAAGTCGTGTCCTACAGATATTAAGTGATTTACACCAACCATCATACTATCCCAGCCACTATCAAACTTCACAAACATCCGTCCAAGCAAACTATCAAACATCTCAAACAACTGTTCAGACTGGCTATCAAACAGCTCAAATGTCTATGCAGAGTGGCTACCAATCAGCTCAAATGCCTATCAAACATCCATTCAACGCAGTGCCTTCCAAAGCGGATGCGAAACATCGCCGGCACCTATGCAATCGTCTCCACAAACGCCAAGGAATGATGATGTAAATGAGCCAGAACAAATTCATTTCGATGAGGAACTAACAAATTTGACGAATGACACACAATCGGAATACGAGTTTTGAATAACACTAAATTATGAAAATGATTAAACAGTATGATTATAGTAAAAATAGTTTATTTTTTTCTTACCTTACAGTTAATCCCAGCATCTCCAGAGGTTCGATGGGTTTTCTAAATATGTATTTCTTTTGTAAATGAGGCTTTATCAAACTAAGAAGTTCTTCAAAACTTACTACACTCATCCTAAAGTAATCGAAAAATTTAACCTCGTCCACTTTTAGCGCCTCATATTTCATTTTGAAGTGGTTTCCATCTTTATTCATAATTGTCAGTAATGGGTGCACCCAGTACTTTCTTTTCTGTTTCTTTTTCTTAATACGCCTTAACGCAAGCAGAAGTAGAACACGCGCAGTGCGGTCCATGTCTCACTAGAAACTGAACTGACGGTTAGCGTCTTGTCGTACGATGTCGTATCCGATGAAATTTTTGCGTTGCGACATCGCATCGCATAGCTGTGCAATGTTGTTTTTGCGATGCGACGCCGCAACGCACTGTTGTGGCCTGGCCCATAGTGATGTCTTCAAGTAACTTCATGGGGGGTTTTAGCATACTTATTTAGGGTACTTACTCATATTAAGTTCTAGTCACGTTATGACGACGATTATGATTGCGATTAGGCTTACACAATTGATTCAGCAGGTGCATACATGCACTGATTATTTATAGATGTTATCTAAGGATGTACCTATTATCAGTTTTTAGTGAAGCCGTAGGTATTATTATTAGCAATTTACATTTTTGTGTTTCTTTGACATAAGTTTAAAAAGACTAAGTGCCTCTTTTGGTTAGCCGTTTGCATTGAGTCGCGTGGCGTTGGGTTTAAAATTAAAATATCTTGAATAAAATACTTTTTTTTTCTTTCGAATTTATAACAGTCTCAATAAATTAGTGTCTTCTTTCTCGGAATCGGGCTTGGACGGCCTCAAAATACTACGTAGCCTAGAATGTTAAACGCCATTTTATCTTAGATCGTCTAATTTAACACGTAACAGACTGTAAGTACCACCGTTTTTATTTATATTGAAATTGAATATTAAATTATAACCTATTGTTAAATGTCTCACAACAACCAAAAAACAAGTGTTATCGACGGTCTTGCTCAATTTAGCAAGAGTGAAGCCATATCTTAACTTTCGCTTAATGGTGGTCATGGTTTATGTAACAAATATGCCGACTTCATCCAGAAATATTTTTTAATTGACGAGACCTTTCAATTTATTTTTATTAATCGTATTTAACGAATAGAAATAACTTAAAAAGTAACTTGCAATAAGTCTTAAGACCTCAGTTTAAATCTAATTCGTATTTGTATAAACCACAATTATTGGAACGAAGTTCCTTATCGCGCGTTGTGAAAGGGGGCTAGACGGAAAAAATTCTTACAAGAAGTTGTCACGACACTTTTTCTTTTTTCTTTTATTACAATTCCTTCACTAATTAATCGAAAGGAACTTCGTTCCATCCGGGTGTCCCTTGACACCTCTCAAGTTTTTTTTTAAAGAGCAGTATATTATTAATAAATATGTATAATAATTATTATTCATACAAATATAATATATAAACTGTTAGGTACTTTTAAGGTTCCATACCCAAGGGGTAAAAACAGGATCCTATTAGGTACTTAGACTCCACTGTCTGTCAATAGGCTATATCTGAAGAACCGTGACAGCTAGACAGTTGAAATTTTCTCAGATCCTATTTCTGTTGACACAATAATTAATAACAAATAAAATAAATAGGTATTTAATTGGGGCACTTAATTTTTTCCGCTGTTTTCCTCGCTATTAATAACGGCATTATAAAGACCCATAAATTGGTTCTTTATTTCAACATACTAAAAAGATAAGTAAAGTGTGTTTCAAGAGTACGACGCGTTCTTGGCCAGGTTCAGTTTCAAGTTCAGGTTCCGAAAATTTTTGTAATACATAGACGGAGAATTATATTCATAACGATCTTTTATGTAGAATCTTAAAATTATAATAATAATTATTAGATAATTATAAACATTTATATTATTATTTATTGATAATTTATTTTTATAGGGGGCGTTTTACTTGAAGAATATACGATTATATTTTTGCAATATTATCGCAATAATCGTCACTGGGATTGTTTATGTTCAATCGTAATGCATCGGAGCATTAATGGCATGTGAACAATAGAGCTATTAACGCTATCTACGCTTTATCTTATAGAATTCTTATTATCTACATAGATTAAGCAAGCGTTTACGCAAAATAGAAAGAATTGTACCATATTGAAACGATCTAGATGTTATAAACTTTTAATCAATATTAATTCCTAGGACTTGTCTTAGTTATGGATCCGTTAAAAATATTACTAGAAAAAAAAAACTAAATTGATAACCTTTACTTGTAACTTACTTCCCGTGCGCGGTTTCGACCGCGTCGCGCCCGTTCCCGTTGGAACGTAAATATATAAATTATATAGCCTATGTTACTCCTGGATATCGTACCATTCTAATGTTGAATAAATTATTGAAAGTAGAGATCGAAAGAGTGTACAGATATAGATATATCTAAAATAATATAGACTATAACTGTTACGCACTGATATATTGTAGGAATAAATTAAAATGAAAGGGCGCTGGTTTTTGGACGGATTGTGATGATGTGTATATTTGATAGGAAAAAAACTGTCATTACAAATAATATTAAAAAATGACAAATAGAAAAGTAAAATACATACATAAGCTCACGCCTGTTTTCCAGCGGGGTAGGCAGAGACAATGGACCTCCACTTGCTACGATCCCTACACACATCTTTCGCTTCATTCACTCTCATAACATTCTTCATACAAACACGTCGGTTTAGGCTGGATCTTATTTCGCCTTTTGCGAGGATGTTTCCGATTTGGTCAGAGAACGTTCGTCGAGGTCTTCCCCTTCCGATTGTGCCACTCACACTTGCCATGTATACCTGTTTTGTCAATCTTTCTTCATACATTCTTTCCACGTGACCAAACCAACTCAACATTCCCTTCTCTCATCTCATCTTCGTAATCACGTCCTCTTTTACTCCACACCGTTCTCTTATCACGCTATTCCATTAGAAAAGTAAAAATGTTCCTAAATAGAGGTTCGATTCCAAATAATAAGTAACTAGGAAGGACTAAGAAAACTGCTGAACATGGGCCTCCTCTTCAAATACTTTGGCAAGCCAGTTAAGGTTTATCCATAAATTGTGACAGCAGTAAGATAAGTAACCTTGTGCTGATAGATGCTGCTATCCATCCATCAGGTGTAAGTGTGTCGCTTAGGCGCTTCTTACGACACCCATAGAAGTATATGGGCAGGTTTATTCTAAGCCCAGGAGATTCCGCGGTACCATATAGGCCGCGAGTGCCGCCGGGGGGCCGGATTGCTCATGCGTACCCGGCCCCCGCCAACGGCGGATCGAAGGATTGTCCGGGAGGTTTTAGTGCTAGTAGGGTCCTCTTCTCGTTGTATGAGATTAGCATAACACGCTATGGAGAGGGCGAGCCCCACATATCCCGCCGCCGCGGCGGTGGGAATGCGTCAAAGCAAAAAAAAAAGTTGTGTGTCTCTTAGGCGCTTCTTACGACACCCATACAAATATATGGGCAGGTCTATTCTAAGCCGGAAACCACACGGTTAAGCCGGTAACTACACTATTATACACTATTATTTTTATCATACTTTTATTTATTGGTGTTAAGACTATGTTACTGGGTTAAGGTCTGACAAGATGGCTCATGAAGTAGTAATATATGGTAAGCAGTTAGAATGCAGCTGACATAACTAGCAACCGGTTTGTATCACTATATCATCATATACCACATGTAGTCATAATATGTTATCATGTAATATTAATCGCTGTCTGTTCTAAGTTATACTTACTTATGCCCAATGGTGTTTTAGTAAAAGAATGGTAGATAGATACGGCACCCGGGCTTGAATGCCACCACGAAAGTAAGCTAATGGCACACTTGTACGTATGTCTGTCTCGTTTTTGCACACGTTCATTTTCATGTTTACTCTCTAAGGACAAATTTTGTCTTAACCAAACACGAGCATGACGACCTCTTCATACAACATATTTTTTACTGTTAGGCGTCCCCTAAACATTATATCGTCGTTTTGGTGCCTTCCTTGGTATTCAGATTAGAATATACCACCCCTGAAGAGTTTAGGCATATACACTTGGTGGATGGGCAGCAGCATCTATCAGCTCAAGGATACTCACCATCTTACTTCAATCACAAATCAGCCTGCCAAACATGGTGTTATAGCAATATCCTTCGACCCTGGCTTACCAAGGTCTGTTAAGAGGAGGCCCAAGTTCAGCCGTGGATGTAAACAGGCTGATTTACATTAGCTAATTGTCAACATCATAGGAATACTTATTTTACTATTAGAGATAGTCGTCCCCTGAACGTTAATATTATAGGTTATGTAGTCGTACTTTTCTGTGTGGTTTCCAGCTTTGGATAAACCACCTCTTGTCTCCCCGTAGCGTATCGTAAGAGGCGACAAACACCTTTTTTTTTTTGTCCGGGGGGAAATGCTTTGACGTATTCCCACCGCCGCTGCAGCGTATTCGCGCGCTGGCAGTGGGATATGTGGGACTCGCCCTCTCCATAGCGTGGTATGCTAAACTAATACCACGAGGAGAGAACCCTACCCCACTAAAACCCCCCGGACACTCCTTCGATCCGCCGTTGGCGGGGGCTGGGTACGCATAAGCAATCCGGCCCAGGCGAGAAACAGGCTGACCAATCACATTGCAGAAACGCACTGTCACGTGACACTTTCTGCAATGTGATTGGTCGGCCTCCGTAGAGTAGACTCGAGTCGCGCTACCTATGCTAGCCGGGCTGATGGGCTGCAGTAAGACTGCACCGGTGGCGCAGTGGTTAAGGTAGCTTCTGAGACCTGGTGTTCTGGGTTCGATTCCCACCCAGGACAATTATTTATGTGAACCACGAATAGTTGTTCTGAGTCTGGGTGTGTTTTGTGTCCGTAAATCATGTGTTTTTAAAGTCCCCCGCGACACAGAGATTTAATTCCCTAGTGCGAAAGTGTTGTACTTATTATAAAAAATAAACTTAAACTAAAGTATCTTTCAGCTCAAGATTACCTACTTACTGCGATCACAAATCCGCCTGCGAAGCATGGTGATTATGTAGATAGCCCCAACAACCCTGGTGTGCTAAGGTCTTTAATGGACGGAGAGCTAGCGATGGGCCGAGTCGACTTTTTGGTAACTCGAGTAACTCGAGCTAACTCGCTTACCAACTCGGGTTGCAACTCGAGTTGACTCGACTCAGTCTGCCTTAAGGTCGTCGCGTCGCCGCGGCTTACGTCCGAGTCAGTAAATGCTCAACTCGGTGCATCGTTCCACGGGTTGCTAGTTTGCTACGTTCACGATTCGCCGGGTCGGGTCCGGCGGGCTGAGTGGCGTCGAGTCAATTGTAGGCGAATAAAATATAGCCCGTTCAAAAATCAGACGTTTATTATTATTTTAAGTGTTTACAAACATCACATCACAAACAACTTATGTACCTAGTAAATAATAAGAAACTAAAATTACGTTTGGTATTTAGTAATCTATCTATCAACTAACACATATACCGCACCGTCCGCCGCGCGCGCTCTCCGGGTCAACTCGGTTTGCAGATATTTTGACTCGGGCTGACTCGCCTACGGTCTGACCCGAGTTACTCGAGTTAGGTAACTCGAGTCGCCCATCGCTACGGAGAGCTGACAACCGAAAAGGCAAGGTAATTTGATCATTCATAAAAATGATTTATCAGCTTACCTGGAGCATTCTAAGCATAAAGACGTCGACCTGGCAGGATTCGCGTGGTGAATGTGGGAGTTATGGGGTGGGAAAAAAATAAAAAAAAAAGGTAATGTGATCAGGATTACTTTTTATGCCAAATGGTTTGCCTACCTCCCCAAAATTTGGTTGGTGGAAAGGTAGCGCCAAGCTTAATTATTAAAGTGAGGAAAAAAAAAAATATTTTTAGGTAATGAGAACAAGGCTGGCTTTTTTTGTGCTTAAAGTTTATTATTCCCAGAGGCTAGGAAAAAAAAGCCAGCCAATAATAGTGGTGGGAACATGTCGAAAAAAATAATTGAAAATTTATATTTTAAATTGTATTTTGCTCGAGAAAGAGCTAAGGGGCATGAAAAAGAGCGCGTGGAGGGGATACACATGACTACGGCGTCCGTGCTCTCTCGGTAATGTGCCTGTAATTGGTTTACGTAAATAAATATGTTTTTTTTTTTTTTTTTTTTTTTCCCACCCCATAACTCCCACATCCACCACGCGAATCCTGCCAGGTCGACGTCTTTATGCTTAGAATGCTCCAGGTAAGCTGATAAATCATTTTTATGAATGATCAAATTACCTTGCCTTTTCGGTTGTCAGCTCTTAGTCCATAAGAGGAGACCCAGCTGTGGTCGTAAACGGGCTATTGAAGAAGTATTTTTTTTTACTATCATGTCAAAGTCAAAGTGAAAGGCAAAAATTATTTATTCATATAGACACATTTAAAATATTTTAAATCATGTTCTTATGGTGCGTCCCTTTCTTTTGCTACCACCAGTTCTGGTTGTAGCAACTCTGAGAAGAACTGGCAATAAATTTTATTTAACAATTATTATTATTAATAAAACAGTATTGTTTCAGAGCAACTCACTCCCAAGCAGTTTTGTCATTGACATAATCAGAAATGTTATAATAAGCCTTTTTACATAATTTTGTCATATCGATGAAACTGGTTTGTAGAAAGATCTCTTACATTATTAGGAAGTTTTTTGTAGAAGCGTATGTGTCTACAGTGGACCACGATGTTTCATTAATACTAAGATATCCAAAAAAGGTAATAACATCGAACACATTTCAATTTTACACCCAACAAACGCTTCAATATTTACCTAAGTAACATTGCTTAGGTATTCGGATCACAGTAGTTTTACTAGCTATGTAGGAATATAATAAAGCGTGAAATGCATAAGAACTATTTAATACGAAGATGGCATGAAATCATTGTTACTTTACACAATGCCGTATTATGTACATATGTCAATAACAAGTAAATATCAACATGAACAGTCCATACGCATTTCTTTAATAGCCATTTGTCCTTAGTTAGTTATTAAAGGAAATTTACAATTTGTGGTATAACTGTTCAACCAGTTTTAAGTTCTTTCCAAAATCACAAAAAAATGTGACACTGGAAAATTCATCACAACTAGACACTTACATAGCCCTTTTTATGTGTGTGTATGTATGTGTAATGCATTAGGCATCTTCACCACTGCAGCAGCAGGGTATGTAGGAATCCCCGATTGCGAGGATATGGTAATCATACCACGAGGTTTACTCACTAAAACCACCCAGGTGCTCCACCAAAGGCCAATAATGGGGGCACTGGTGCTAATGCAAGATACCCGATGGCCTCTGGCACTGGACCCTTCCTTTATGGCCCGTTGAACCTGCCACGTGCGTCCTTACTTAGACATTAATATAGTCTAAGGGTTAATTCGTGCATTATAATTTGAAGATGAAAGTTTGGTTCCCATCGAAAATAATTTATTTGTTTGTAATTAAAGCTTTATTTCTGGGTAGTTTTCCTTAAAATATTAACCCTCGTGCATTGGATAGCAAGTTTAAATCGCTCCCGATTTTATATAACTACTTAAAACTATCTATGGATAGGTCTTCAAAAATGGTATTGAGGTTTCTAATGTCATTTTTTTCTAAACTGAATAGTTTGCGCGAGAGACACTTCCAAAGTGATAAAATGTGTGTGTCCCCCCCTGTACCCCACACGTATGGGTTCGATGATATTTTTTTGAGTTTCAGTTCTAAGTATGGGGAACTCCAAAATCTTTTGTTTTTTTTCTATTTTTGTGAGAAAATCTTAATGCGGTTCACAACATACATCTACTTGCCAAGTTTCAACATTATAGTTCTTATAGTTTCGGAAAAAAGTGGCTGTGACATACGGACGGACAGACAGACAGACAGACATGACGAATCTATAAGGGTTCCGTTTTTTTACCATTTGGCTACGGAACCCTAAAAAGCTATCCATATACTTTTCTAATGTTTCAGGCTTAGAATAATTATCGTTACGAGTATCAGTAGAAGTTGCCATAATAATTGAATAATTGCCTAGTATATTTCCACGTAATAGTAGGTACCCGCCTATTGTAAGTATATCTACTTACGAAATGAAACTGTTTATGCAAAAAACGATAAGCATAATAATAAGCAGCTAACTATGTAAGTATAGTATTGTGATAAAAATAATTTTACTTCATAATAGAAACTATTGAACGTGTTCTCTGAAGGACAGTTTGAGATCGCTGCAGGTATCGTTACACTTTCGATTTCTACAATGTAGACGAAAAAGTAAGAGTTACTTGTCTAATCGAGTTGATGTGTTGAACGGCTGTCGTATCATGTTTTCCTTGGGAATCATTTGATATGGAAAGTTCTTTTCACTTCAGTGGTTTTTGCGGGAAGTTAATTTTCTTCTTTATACTGTTTCTGGTATTTTATCAAACTTATCGCAATCGCAAAATCCTGTTTGCCTGTATTTTAGTTTTAATTTTAGATAGGTAGAGCCAGGAGATAGTGTTAATTATTTTGACTCTTTTTGCCTTTACACAGGTGGCGTGACTGAATACCATTGAATTAATCAAAATGCAAATTAATATGGCATTTGAAATCGCCATAACAAAGGTTATAATAATTTACGTTATATGACACAGTCCATTCTTTATATTTTGTTAAGAAAATAATTTCATATTAAATAACTGTTTGATTATTAACACATTCAAACGACCTGCTTGGTGTTTCTTTATCTATGTATTAAGTCTTCTGTTAGTTTTACATTATCAAGGTTTTCCTTTCAAATTTTAAAGATTTTCCTTTCATTATAAGTATGTTTAGGTACCTATTTTTATTTCTCTAGTAGGATTCTGTTGTTAGACCTTTCCTTGTCAGTGTAGAAAGTACCTATGTAGTTAGGTATAATAAAAGGTGATTTAGAAGAATATTGTCGTTTTTTATTACCTTGCTGTTAACAATAGTTTCACGTCAGATACCTACAGAGCGAAGTTCTGCCACTAAAACAAGCTATTAAATAGCTAGTTGTAGTTCTGTAGTGCATCTGTATAATAATAATATTCTTAACAAAAATAAACTTTATTTAGAATCTAACATTACGAAACAAATAATTATTTTATTTATATTTTTTTTTTAAATCTAACTGTTTGACATCGTTACCCACCTAAAAAGTGGTCTCGCTTTCCAGCATATACCGTTTGTGTATTCCAGCATAGATCATTAGTAGAGATGGACCGACTAGCCGCCGACTAGTCGGGAAAGCCGACTGTTCGGCATCGTTTGTAGTCGGCGACTAGTCGGCGACTATTCTGCAAAATATGCCGATTATGATCGGCATATAACACATGAAATATAACAAATAATTAGTACTTATTTTACAATTTCTAAACATTACTTAGATAGAGTAGTTATCTAAAGTTACAGTCTTTACAAAATAGGAACGTATTAATCTGTTAGTAATTAAGCTCAGCGGCCGCGCGATGACTAAGCCGAGTGATGACGAAACAGCCCGAACACCTCCGACAAGTAGGTATTAGAATGATCGGCATTTTGAAAACCGATTAGTCGGCTAGTCGGTTAGTCGGCAAATACTATAGTCGGCCCATCTCTTATCATTAGTGTTTGCCGAAGAATAGAGTTTTGCGCATGCGTTATCCATATGATGCCTGATATTTTTCTAATGTCATCCTCCCATCTGCGACACTGAAAAAACTATACTAATATATAAAGCTGAAGAGTTTGTTTGTTGCATACTCGATTTTGAAAAACCGTTCAGTGTTAGATAGCCCCGAGTTACGCGGGCGGAACCGCGCACGAGAAGCTAGTACATAAATATATTTTTGAACATGCATGTCGCATAGACAGTTTATAAACCAAGTCTACATTTAGCACGTTACACAATTTGGACTGCAAGCTGTGCCAACTGTGTAACTAAAATTTTGCGATTGACAATGTAAATAATACAGAAGTAGCTACATAAATCTTTTACGTTTTCAATAAATCAACGACACCATAATTAATGGTGGGATAAATAATTAAATGAACGGTCTTGAGAACCGGTTTGAGAATCCATTTGTAATTAGTCGAAGACAATTATACCATAGCCAATTACTGGTGTAGATTAATAAGTAGAGCTTATTAAATGTGCTCTTGATTCCATGTTTCTGCTTTGATTCACTGCTATTTAGGATTACAGTTATAAATTAATCTTCATATAATTTTGTTATGGCCATTGTTAGAATATACTAGTAAATAAGTACATAAATGTGTTAATCAGGTTTATGTATAATGAAGCAACGAATGACAGCCAATTTGATTCTTTAAGCCGTGCTATCAACTCAGATTTTGCGGTAAAAGCATTTCTAACACCTCTTGCCAAATTATTTGGTAAAAGTTTGTACGCATGTCAAATAGATTATAATTAGAGAAGCATGGAGGTACCTACTGCAGTCTATGAAGGGTTCATGGCAGTAATTGGTAAAAGTAGTGATCTATTCTCAGTAAAACGTGCTCCGTGAAACGTAGCTTCCCCGAAATCAAACTAATTGTAAAAAGAATGTTCGTACGATCACGAATGGTGAACTAAATTTTGAAAAAAAACTTTACAATATCTGTAAGGAGAGGAAGCCGGTAACTCTGCGTTTGCAACGACTGATGCAATTGACTGACATGCTATTCTCATCCTTACGATGCTACGCAATGTAGCGATTTTGGCGAACAATCTAATCGGACGAACACTAATTTCTATAGTAGAAATATTTCTAGTAATGAGTGGTAAGTTTAAATTGTTAACCTTGACTGTGGTTAATGAGCAAGGTCCAATGAGGTCAACGACCCCTTTTATGTTATATGTATTATGTTGGTAAATGTTGGATACATAGAGATGTTGTTATACCTAGTATGGGTCACCAATGCGTGTTCGGGTTAAGACTCGTAGGAATTATCAAGTAAATTCGATTTGATATACATATATTACGTTTATTCCCGGTACAAATGCAATACAACGACTGAAGGGAATTATTGATGGATTCAAACTTAGTACATTAGATACAAGATACAACCAATAAACGTAAGTATCTAATTTTCTTTCAGCTGTTCAAAGAACGTATAAACACAGCGATTGCTACAAAGATATGAGGTCATTTATTTTTTTAGTTCTTTTTAGTAATGAACAGCTGTCATGGCTGAGATTCTGTTTCACGCTTCATGGTTAGCGATTTCCAATGTTATTGAGGCGGTGTGCATGTAGGCGCGAATCAACCGAAACAAATCAAGGCTATTACATCCTATGTCTTGCTTAATTATGACGTATTTAAAGCTGTGAAGTTACCTGTAATATATAAATATACAGAAATAAAGAAAAATAATATGACTATCGATCGACTTGTAATCCAGGGAACGTTTGAGGGACAGGCCACGAGAAAGATCGCCTATGAGGTGGACTGACCAGATAAATTCAGCAGTAAATAGCTCATAATGTTGTGAAGCTTTCCACCAACAACTAAAGTGATGATCACGACCAGAGTGGTCGTGATCATCACTTACATCATCACAGCCCTTAGAGAATTGTTATTCTTTGTCGGTCAAGAGTCATACCGACAAAGAATAACAATTCTCTAAGGGCTACTTATTCATTCACAGATACAAAAATATCAGAGAATTTTGACAGATTATGTACGGTCTTACTATGAAATGTAATATGTATCCGACAATTGAAAAATCAGATCTAAAACGAACAACGATAAGACGATTAAAAATAATAGAGAATAAAGATAAATAAATAATAACTTTGTGAGGAAAATCGAAAGAAATCCCAGTTGATATTAATTACTATGACGCCACCGATGATTAACTACGTACTTATATTACTTACATAGAACGATCGACACAAAGGCGACTGCATGTTTTGAGCGAAAGTGCACTAGATCATTGGCACATGTTTTTGTATGATAGCGAAAGTAATCGTTCGCTCGTAATTATAATTAAGTTATTAATATAGTCATAACTTAAATATGCAATAAAATATATAAATATGTTATCGTGTAATGTAAATACATAGTCATTAATGTGATCAATATTAGAATCGTTCGTTATTATGTACTATTAGATTAAAATGTACCTACCTACTTCGTGCGCACGGTTTCACCCACGAAGCTCCCGTTTTCTTGGGAACTTTATAATTAAATATAGCATATGTTACTCAGGGATAATGTAACATTCTAAAGGTAAAGAATAATTAAAATCCATCCAGAAGTTAGTTTTGAGTTTATTCGTAGCAATTATAAAAATAAAAATTCCTCTTTATAATATTAGTATAGATATAGATGAAGATATAGTATAGATATAGACAATTTATGTTCGTAAAATGTACATTTGTGTATAATTCTATAAGTGAGCCAGTTTGATTTAGCGTAGTTCATGAATAAATATACTTTCTTTAATATATACTTTAATTACGTTTTTAGGAAGATTTATGAGACTAATTAAAGGTGCATATGTCACTTCCTATTTTAATTTAAAGATTAGTAAGCCTCATTTATAAATCTTTGCCTTTTACTAATATTTATAAATTTTATTACAAAAATAAGGCCATCTGGGCCCAGACCTAATATCAAGTATTGTGTTGCATGGCATGATAGAAAGTCCATATAATAGATTATTTTTAAATTTTATGCAAAGTACCTATATTTACGGTTATTTTTTATTGCGCATATAAATGTGTTTGAAGAGATATTTTCAGTCCGGTCCGGAACAGGGTGTGTTATCTCACGCACGCTCATGTACGTTGCACCACTAAGTGACTCACTCACTATTCAATGTTACTGCTAAAACTGCATTTAAATGCGGCAGACATAGCTAAGAATTGTTTTACTTTGTGAGACTTACATTTTATTATTATGATCTTAGTAATTTAGTTACAGGAAAATTTACCTATGTCTTTTCACACTTGTATTGGAAATTGTATAGATCTTTATTTGCATATGAATTAAACCACCAATTATTACATGTTTTGTTTATTATATGTAGTTACAACAAATTTTATAGTATTGAACCTAAATGTATTAAACATAAACAAGATAATAAATAGTGTGTGCAGCTCTGCCGAGAAGGTCGCTAGCTCTGCTTTGGCTAGGCAAAGGTACCACAACACTAACAACTACAATACTAGAGCTGGTTTTCAGTTGGAAAACTCAAGTGTTCAGATACAATTATTATTAAAAGGAATTGATACTGCCTAAAACGAACTTAAATCTACGATCGCTTAGCCTCCGAGGAAAACTCGTCAATTAAATGCTACGAAGGACTTCCATAATTGGTACACAGCTAATGACAGACATAATTAAAATTTACATCAATTGAATGTAACACGCCGTTGTAGATAAAACGACAGTCAAACGTTAGATGCTACAAATAGATGAGATAAGAACATGAGATTTAAGCTATTAAAGTTCATTAACGTATATTGTTTTATTTCTTCTATAGCGAAAATAAGATTAAGATTAATAAAAAGATCCAGATAGCGACAATGAAATATGAATGGAAGAATATAATATTTGTTCCATCGCTATTATAAAAGTACATTTCTTTTTTACAGACAATGTCTTCAACATGTTATTTTTCCTGCTTAGCGTGCAGTGACTTTTGCAAGCGTGCTAAGGTTCACTTTGAAATGCACTTAACATCTAGATTGAATGTAATAATAGGAGTATTCTTGAAATAGCGACTTAATAGTGGCTCTTTATACTTTTTCCCGCAACCTTCTTTATAATTTATTATAGTGGTCTTGAGAATTGCACCTATTACCTTTAATTTTCCAAGGTGATCCTTGAAGTGTGGAATTTCTTTTAATGGGGTTTTGCTATATTATGCGATTTCTATTGTCCTCTAAGATATATAATAGTTCTAATAAATATACTGCCAGTTATCACTTATATTTTTTTACTTATTAATAACATTTCAGCAGGCGTTACTTGGCGGAAATTCATACTAAGTAAACTAAGTTCAAAACTAAATGTTTTCCGGCTGGTGCCTACGTATTTGCACTGTATTCTGTCCTTCCGGCATATTGTGCATATTTTTTGGGGGCGGTGCATTAATTGCACATGCATTCATAATTAAGAGATTTTTTTTAAATCGCTGCTTTAAGCGCTAAGAAGCAAAGCAGCCACTTTTAAAACTCTTATACTTAACATTAATTAACGGATCCTTGCCCGCCACTAATTTGAAATAAATATAAGTAGGTATTACGTGTGAGTTAACTTGTGTAGGTAAAAATAAAAAGTGGATTTTTGTTATTTTAGAATAATCACTGTTTAAGTTTATACCTACTTATTGGAAATACATATATCTAATTTAAGTACATTCTATTAATGACTAAACGCACGATTGGTTTCAATGACCAGTTAAGCAGATTCCTATAAAAACTTTAATAGTAGATAAGTAGATATCTAAGTAATTAGGTGCAGAGGCAATGTTTGAAAGTGATTTGATTAGGCATAATGAAATCACCCGTCGACCTTTTAGTGGGAAACTTGATCTTTTTATTTTTATTGTAATGGAATAGAGGGGGAAAATAATGAAATTATGACTCTCTGACAAATGTGTGATGAGTTGGATAAATATATTTACTCATTAGTCATGTTCAAGAATTAATACAAGGTAGGTCATTAAATAAACAAACCTACATACTTTGTACGTTATTTGTTAAACAACTAACATTAAAAGTATGGTATTAGTATTGTTTGTTTAAGAAATAGTTTTGTTGGGAAATTATAATACTTGGAAAAATATATGATGCATCAAATTAATAAGAACCTAACTATTAATTTATAGTGTTATCATATGACAATAATATTATTGTTAGCATTGTACATTTAATTGCGCAGTTTAAATTGGCGTCCGACAAATGTCATACATACCTATTTAGTAATGAAATATAACGGCTTTTCAAGTATTTATATTTCTACTGCTGTCCACTTACCACTTATACTTACGCTTCCCTACCTAAGCCCCTATGTTTACGCCCATACCTGCTCTTCTCGAGCCTACACCTATGCCTGCCGCCCTCCGTTCCTTCGCCCATGTCCGAACCTACGTGCATGCCTCAGAATACTTTCGATTCGAGTCCTTAATCATTTTGAATTTTAGACACATTTTTCTTTTTAACCTTGGTATTTTGTATGTTTCTAATTGTCATCATTTTTTATATGTATGCAGCTATTTCATGTGCTCCATTTTACCTATACGTATTAGTATGAAATTTCATTTTGTGTTATTAAAATTTTGTTTCCTTGATTTAATTTTCTAAATAGACATCAAATAATTGAATTCGACATATATATTGCAATTTGGTAAGACATTATACAGTAAAAGTAGCTAGGGATGTAGGTGTCTTCGTGTCATGATTATGCCAATCATCGCTTTAAAGAGAGGAGTGTAGGACTGTATACAGTCCTATATACACTTATATACTTCACCGAAGTCCACTGCTATCGCGGTGTGGCATCTGTCGCCTAATATCAGGGGATTTGATGTAATTTGCCGGCAATTCAATGATAAATACTTTAAAAAAATGCTTACATTTCATTATATAAAAACAAATTTGGTCACCAAGTAGGTCGTAGCAAACATTATGTAATATTTACAAGTATATCCAGGGTCAAATATCTACCGGTTCTGGTATGGAGAGCCGTGTGTGACGGTGTGTGCCATACGCCATAAAACGTTGAAGGAAAGTCGACTCACTGACGTACGAGTACAGTCATACACATCGCCTTCTTCGTTATGAAATCTGATTGCTATCGGTTACATTGTGGCTATTTTATGATGTAATTATGACATCAGAAACGCGTGAAATTGTTACTGTAATGCAGTTCATATGCCAGTACCTAATAGTTAAGTTTTAGTGAGTAAGTAAAACATAATACAAATAATAAATATTATTGTTTCCTATCAATATTGAGCTAATTATTAATCTAGAATCTAGACCTCAGAAGCATAAGGACGAATGTGCTATTATATTCATAAGCATTTGGTGGTAAGTGCCAGTTTACGGTAAAGGCACATACGACCTTTTGCTTCTGAGCTCTAGAAATATCCTATAGTATGCATCATAGCATACTAGAGGATATTAGTCCCGGTACTGATTATTATATCTCACTAAATGGAATTATTTAGTTATATTATGATGTGTGCTAAAGTGAAATAAACGGTTTTGTTTGTTCTTATTTTTTTGTTGCGACTATCCGGGGCGAAATGAATTTACGCATTCCCACCGCCGCTACAGTGTATTCGCGCGCTGGCGCACAGTGGGCTGGGATTACAAGGTTGGGTCTTAAGAGATCAAATGTATTTTTTTGGTATCTAGGCATAAATTTAAAACGTTTTTATTCTTTGACTTTTTTTAATTCAACGAGTACTTTCGGAGATATAGCCATATCAAATTTGTATGAAGAGTCATGTTATTTTAGTTAAGCAATTTATTCCAATTAAATTGAAATTGAAAATAATGTAGGTATGCTAAACGGCCTGAAAACCTCAATACCGAAATAGTTCTTTAAAAAAAAAAATAATGTTCGACATTTTCCACCACCATAGGTAGGTATGACGTAATTTGTTTTGAGACTTATTTCCGGGAATCAAGGGATATAAGTGCGCGAGCGCAACAACAAGTTATGACGTGTCGTAACGTGATTGGTGCAACGATAGGGTGCCTACGGAATGTTCGGTTGCATTCAAACGTACTTCAGTGTTCTATTGCCCACCATAATAGACGCACTACCCCCACACATTCATTACTTACTTATTTGTTATTTTGTATTTGTGAAAATGTTTGAAAATTTAGTGACAAACCTTGAACTTTTCGTTATTTTAAAAAACAGTGGCAGTATTAAACATAATGACAGTTTGTATAGTGAGATAAGGTCTAAATTTTTAGTCGAATTAAGTGATGATCACGAAAAGACCTTAAAGTTGTTTTGTGCAAAATTTTGTTATAATTTAAATAGAAAAGATGGGAAAACGCTTATCGTAAAGAAAATATATTCAGATCTAAAAATAGTTAATGGTTACAAGAAAACATAATATGGCCAGACTGTATTAAGTGTTTTATAGGCAGTAATGAAGGTCAACCAGCACCGAGTACATCAACTCAGTATGTATCACCATCAAAAGTTTCTGTCGGTGTCTCCACCGAACAAAGCCCAAGAAAACCTTTTTTTGTGAATTAGCGCCTAAACAGAAAAAAAGACGTGCAGAAAACTTTCATTTATCTTCGGACGAAATAAAATATGCATAATTTGAGCAGTTGAAAGCGGATGGGAATGAGGAGGTTGCTAAAATACTAGAACATTTACTAAAGAATCCCCAAGATATAAAAAAAGTTAAAAAGTGCATATCTGTTAAAGAAACAAAACAGTGCAGTGGCCAGTAGTGATTGTGATTTTTACATATTTATTTATTTATTTTATTAGTCCTTAGTGGATTAGGTCTAAAGGGGAGACCACTGCATAAAAAAAAAACGCGCCTAGTTTTTAACCTCTGTGGTGGTGTGGAATAGAGAACAAAATTTGAAATTGCGACCAAATCGCAGAAAATCGCAACCCGAGAATAGGCGCTAAAATAGGACAAATATACGTACTATGCATACGTAGAGTCAATTCTTTGAGAAAATTTGAGAATTTCGAGATTTTCATATTTTTTTCTTTTGCTTCATACAAAAATTACTTTGGATATTTATAACTCCGAAAATACTAAGTTATCTGAACGACCCTCATAGAAATAATTACTTATAATCGATAGATAAATCCAACACAATATTTAAAATTTCAGAAAAAGAAACTTTTTTTTTTGGGTGTGGGTCTCGCCCTCTCCATAGCGTGGTATGCTAAACTCATACCACGAGGAGAGAACCCTACCCCAATAAAACCCCCCGGACACTCCTTCGATCCGCCGTAGGCGGGGGCCGGGTAACTATCGACTACCCCTGGTGGTATTTTCCGCTGAGTAGGACATGGACAGAACACAAAGATGAATTACGTAGATCACCATCACACCGCGTAAAAAAAGAAGCAAAACAAACCGTAATTTTGAAGTTATTACATTTCTCGTAATTCGGGTAATTTTTATTAAATTTACACAACATTGACGCATTATTTCACGTTATCTATACTAATATTAAAAGGAGAAAAGATTTGATTGTTTGTTGTTTGCATTGAATAAGTTCGAGAACTAGTGGAAAGATGTGTACGAAGTGACAATTAAGTATTTCACCATTAGAAAGTCACGTTATTCAGGAGTAACATAGGATATTATTAATGAAGTTCTCACAGGAACGAGAGATACGAGCATGAAACCGTGCACGGGAAGTTAATTAAAATAAAATTCTTTCTTTCTTTTTTTTCTTTTCTTTTCTTTTTTAGTTGATAGGTCCAATCCAAAAAAATCCAAAACGCTTCTGTACACATAACCTAAAAATATGTCAGGAGTATTTATATATATATCTACGAGCGGGAAGAGCTCGTTGGCGTGGTGGGAGACGACCTCTCGCTGCCGACCATAATTTCAAAGATGGTCCAAAGCGAGAGGTCGTGGGAGGGGGTTGCCTCCTTCTGTAGACAAGTTATGTCACAGAAGGATGCCGCGGAGCGGGAGAGTGAAGAAGATCCCTCCGCCCACCCGCTCCGCAGACGGCGTGTTGGCCGTTGGCGGGGGCCGAAACCCGCCGCCTGCCGCCCTAGGCTCGGCTTCGGGGAATGGAGCTTATGGGCCCCGCTCCCTTCGAGGCTGACCCATGAGGAGTAGGGACGCCTCCAGGTGTCCCTATAATTGGGCAAATGGGCCACTGTAAGTGTTTCCCAGGAGACACCGCGGTGCCATACTGGCCGCGGGAGTAAGGAGTGTCCTGGGGGTTTTAGTGGTGTAGGGTCTTCTTCTCGTGGTATGAGCTTAGCATACCACGCTATGGAGAGCGAGTCCCACATATCCCACCGCCAGCGCGCGAATACTGCAGCGGCGGTGGGAATGCGTAAATGCATTCCCCCCCGGACAATATTCAAAGCATTTTTACTCTCAATATTTTACCTTTATATATTATTTATATATTTATATATTATTTATTTTTCCAATTTTGGTCAAGAAATAACAAAAAAACAATCAAGAAAACAGTGAAGAGCTCAAGAATTATTTTATTTATAAATAAGTTTGTTCGAAAACAAAGTTGCATGTTCGATATTTATTATTATTGTCAACATAATATAGGTTAAATCAATGTCATCGCAGCCATTATAATACTTATTAGAAAATAAATAATAAATACACTTGTGGTTGACTGTATTGTAGTCATAGTGAGTGAAATATTACATGTTTATACGTTGCCTATTGTGGCGAAGACGGTCACGCAAACCGACTTACTTATGTGCTTTGCTAACACAACGGTTGTTGAACAATTATTTTATTAAGTAGCTATTCGTTTAATTATATATTTCATTTCCACAGCGCGCTTACGTCTACTACTGAACATGGGCCTTTTCTTGACATACCTTGGTAAACCAAGGTCGTTGAGGGACATTGCCATAATCGCCACGCTTTGTAGGCAGATTGGTGATCGCAGTAAGATGACGCTGCTGCCCATCCATCCCTGAGGTTTATGTCCTTTTGTCGCCTCTTACGACATGGGAAGACATACGGTGGTTTATTCTAAGCCAGAAACCACTAGTTTTATACATTTACCATAGTGGTAAATTATATTTATCACTATGGTATTCTATTCTCAATAGAAATTTCTACCAAATTAGAGCACCTAACACATTGTAATGCATCACTCAATGGTTGACCGGGAGAAAATGCCACAGGCATTTAATCCATCATAGTGCATAAGTAATTAAATGAATCTAAGAAGCTGAAGAGTTTGTTTGCTTGAACGCGTTATTCACAAGAACTGCTGGTCCGATTTAAAAAATATTTTAATGTTAAATAACCAATTTATTGAGGAAAGCCATATGTAATTATAAAGTTCCTGTGGAAACGGGAGTGACACCGGTGAAACTGAGCGGGAAGTTAGTCTATCTATACTAATATATAAAGCTGAAGAGTTTGTTTGTGTGTTAAGATGAACGTGCAACGTGAACGTGCAACGTGAAACGTGCGTATTCCCAGGAACTATGTTTGACAAGTACAGGTGTAGGATAACTTTTTTTTTAATCCCTTTAGAAATGCTTTTACGTAATTCCCGCCGCCGCTGCAGCGTATTCGCGCGCTGGATACGTTCATACCACGAGGAGAAGACCCTACACCACTTAAACCCCTCGGACACACCTTCGATCCGCCGTTGGCGGGGGCCGGGTAAAGTGTATTTTAACTAAGTGCTGAATGAATTCATTATTTCACTATTATTAGTGCGATTTGAAAAATTATTTCAATGTTACATATCCCATTTATCGAGGTAGGCTATATGCTATATTCGATTGTGAAATGCCTACGGAAACGGAAGTTAGTATGAGGAAGATAGTAAAAAAAATTGAGTTAAAAAAGTCGTCACGTTTTAAGATGATGATCACAAATACTTAGTCATTTACAAGTAGAGTAATGACCTGTATAAGAAAATAGAATATTTTACAGAACCGACATTGTTGTACGATAAGTAATCACTTTATCATAATTTCTGTGTGTTTTGTTTTAATATACTTAATGGTTTATTTAGTGTGTTTACAAATGAGTAGTATAAGTAGGTTCGTAAATATGGATTAGGTGTCTTATTTTGTAGTAAACAAATGTATATATTTCCATAAGTCATTACTCACGAATTGTTTCATGTTGTTTTTCTGTACCTTTATTGTGTCTTCATTATCATATCGGCTCGTTGTTGTCCACTGCTGAACATATGCCTCCTTTAATTAGCTTTAATTGCTAGCACCCTGCATCCATTGACTCCCTGCGACCTTTAGGTATAAGGTCGTCGGTTTATCGTGCAGGCGGTCATCCAACGCTGCGCTTGCCAGTTCGTGGTCTTAAACCATTGGCATGCCATTGGAATACATCTGCAGGATCACTGTAAATACTTAATTATTCTGCTTCTAAAGATACAGAGTGTGTGACAAATGCACTAACACCGAAGCGCGCACTTCCTGGCCCTCTCGCTTGATATCTTACACAATACTCATATAACTATCAATTAATACTTAAAAATACAACAAATAAGTGAAAGCGTCATAAAAACTGCACCATACATAATGTTTAGTAACAGATAATAACCGGAGTTTTAACCATGAGTTGCCGTGAATGTACTCGTATACATCACAAAGCATTTTCGAATCTATACGAATATATATAAAGCTTAAGAGTCTGTTTCTTGAACACGCTAATCTCAGAAACTACTGGACCGATTTGATAAATTATTTCAGTGTTAGATAGCCAATTTATCGAGGAAGGCTTTCATTATGAAGTTCCCACGAGAAGGGGAATTACGCAGGTGAAGCCACGAACGGAAGCTAGTAGCAAATATAACCAAACAATTCTCTTTCCAAGATGAAGTAATAAAAACCGGCCAAGTGCGAGTCGGACTCTCGCACGAAGGGTTCCGTACTAGTTGCAAGTGCCTAACCATTGAATAAAAGGTAAATTGCGGTTTACGGTGACGTATTAAAAAAAAACTACTTACTTGATCTCGTTCAAACCAATTTTCGGTGGAAGTTTGCATAGTTATGTACATCATATATTTTTTTTAGTTTTATCATTCTCTTATTTTAGAAGTTACAGGGGGGGGGGGGACACACATTTTACCACTTTGGAAGGGTCTCTCGCGCAAACTATTCAGTTTAGAAAAAAATGACATTAGAAACCTCAACATCATTTTTGAAGACCTATTCATAGATACCCCACACGTACGGGTTCGATGAAAATTTTTTTTTGAGTTTCAGTTCTATGTATGGGGAACCCCAAAATTTATTGTTTTTTTTTGTATTTTTTGTGTGAAAATCTTAATGCGGTTCACAACATACATCTATGTGCCAAGTTTCAACACTATAGTTCTTATAGTTTCGGAAAAAAGTGGCTGTGACATACGGACGGACAGACAGATAGACAGACAGACATGACGAATCTATAAGGGTTCAGTTTTTTGCCATTTGGCTACGGAACCCTAAAAATGCAGCAAATTGTACATAATACTGATCAGATTGACATAAAATTACATGTTTACGTCGAAATATAATTACTTCAATTCCCTTATTTCTTCTTTCTAACATGGGGTCGACGTATAGCCGAAGCATCTCAACTCGAAAACCGACTCATTTTACGGGAGCCTGGATATAACTACGATGAAATATTTGCTTTTGAGTTTTAAATAGATTAATATTTAACAACATACGAATTTATCGGAAACCTGTGGTTTATGTACACTTACAGTAACTGACCGTCGACTATGGTTCAATGGCCAAGCGTTTAGCAATAAGTTATTTCGAATATTTTTTAACCGCTAACTACTGTGATGTAATAATAAAGAAACCTTTTTTTGTACACAAAATGTCTTAACTGCAAATCTATAAAATCGACGTTGGATTGTACTGAAGATAATATTAGGATTAGTACAGATATTTTATTGCTATATGAAATAGCACCCTGTTGTCTCTATCTCACTAGGATTAATATAAAACATACACAACTCTAGTTTATTATTGGAATCGTTAAGTGATAGTTAAATAATTATACTATTGTAAAAAAAGACAGATGCGCCAATCTATACTAATATTATAAAGAGGAAAGATTTGTATTTCTGTATGTTTGTAATGAATAAACTCAAAAACTACTGTGCCGACTTCAAAAAATCTTTTACCATTGAAAATCTACATTCACTCTGGGTGCATACTACATAGGCTATATTTAATTATGAAGTTCCCATGTGAACGGGAGTTACGCGGGTGAAACCGCGCGCGGGAAGCTAGTTAATTAAAATTCCTAGTACTAGAACGAATGACATGGATGGTGGTCATCCAACCAATGACCCTGGAAATAAACTTATGATTTTACTGAAAGATTTCTTCTAGACGCGGTATCGACCATGCCATATGGTCGATACCGCGTCTTTTTACACCTACGACAAGAATTTTAAAACAACCTTAACTTTACTTATTTAATTTAGCTTAAACCTACATACCAATGTAGGTATGCAGATTTTAGCTAAATTTCGGTATATTTGTAGGTATAGTTTTGTATGTACAAAAAAATGTTTATTCATTATGGAAATTTAATAAAAGTAAAAATACAATAAAATAACACAATAATTTATAAAGAAAAATCTACCAAATAAAAATAACCTATAATTAAAACTAACGTATCTATTACTAAAAACTATTTTAAAATGTCACCACTGGGCAGCATTGCCACGATAAATGGCAATGCCTATTTGTTGGGCAAAGTATACACCAGCATTCTGGGAACAGATCACATTGTTAAGAGCCGCTGCCAGTACTTGATATATTTATTTTGTACAATAATTACCATTAGTATTTGTATATGTTCGAGGTCCATTATGGTATGCGGACCAAAATATAATATTATAAAAGGCAGTACAAACAACAAATAAAACTCGTTGAAGCATGTTCAGTTAAAATAAAATCGAGGTTGATCATCTGATGGCATCGGCTATAATTATATTACCGGTAAGTAGGTAGGTACTTATAACAACAAAAACTCTGTGACATTGAAATTACAATGGCATCGGATTTCCTAACGTTTTTGTTAATGTCATGGTTGGTACTCGAATCACCATCGTACTCAGCTGACGAGACATCAGGTTTAAATTTCATGTCATAACATAACACACACAACCCCCCTCTCAGTTTCTTGCCAGTTCTTCTCCGAGTTACCACGTCCAGAACTGGTGGTAGAAAAAGAAAGTAACACATCTTAAGAACATGATTTAAAATATTTTAAATGTGTCTATATGAATAAAGAATTTTTGACTTTGACTTTGTTACGTAACGATATATGATTTTTACGATAAAAATATTTATACTTACTAATTATATTTCCTTTGTTTTGCTATTGTATATTTATGTAAGCTACAGGTACTACTAAGCTGAATAGCAGATATCTAAGCATTGATACCTAACCACGGGGTATTGCTGCCAGCATTTTAGGAACCTTGCCAATTAAATTAGTATTATCTTTAGACTAGTTAGTTTTAATTAAAATTATCTATTTTTAGTTGTGTATATGTATTTTATTCATTCATGTAAATACATTTCCCCATTAGAAAGCTGTTCCTCGAGTAATATAGGCTATTTTTAACGATGAAGTTCCAACGGGAACGGGAACTGAGCTGGAACGGGGTTTAACCGATCGCGGGAAGCTAACTTAATAAACTGGTACAATCAAAATATTTTTAGCATCAATAAATATCAATTTGTGTTGAATCAAAACTTTATTTTTTCTATCACATTAAAACCGCAATATATTCTGTATACACTATGTTTTATCTGGGGGCACGGCAGTGCCCCCCCAAGTCGAGTAAGAAAAAAAAAAAAAAAAAAAAAGGTGCACGGCCGTACCTATCTTTTCTCGAAGCAACTCAGCCGATTTTCGACCCTCTATAACTTCGTTGTGGATGAAGATAGGAGCCTGAAATTTCAGAACCTATGCAGGCTTTGTAAAACTACAGCATATTTCACATTTCATTCAATTTGAACCAGTACTTTAAGAATTATAACTACTCAAAGTTCGGTAATTTCGGTAATTTTGTCACTCGCTCACACGTGATCGACCGATCATCAAAATGTTTAGGCACTTCTAGCAGACGTAGAAGCTTCAAATTTTGAGTACTAGTAGAGTTTAGTGTAAAACTCATGGGAAAATTCCAACATTTTGCAATTTCGGTCCAGTTGTTAAGTTTCATCAACTGCATTATTAACTTTGTTATTTCTTATAAATGTATAGGATTACAAAGTTACATTTGCAGTCAGTGAATCAGTGTAAATGAATATGTATGATTTAATGGAAGAATAGGTGTAGATAGGGACCAAATGCGATTATGTTGAAAGGTGGTGGCTAAGTGGTTACGTTAGTTGCTCCAGAGACCTGGTTTTCTGCGTTCGATTCCCACCCGGGACAATTATTCGTCTGAAATTAAAACAGTTGTATTGAGTCATTGCCACGATAAATGGCAATGCCTATTTGTTGGGCAAAGTATACACCAGCATTCTGGGAACAGATCACATTGTTAAGAGCCGCTGCCAGTACTTGATATATTTATTTTGTACAATAATTACCATTAGTATTTGTATATGTTCGAGGTCCATTATGGTATGCGGACCAAAATATAATATTATAAAAGGCAGTACAAACAACAAATAAAACTCGTTGAAGCATGTTCAGTTAAAATAAAATCGAGGTTGATCATCTGATGGCATCGGCTATAATTATATTACCGGTAAGTAGGTAGGTACTTATAACAACAAAAACTCTGTGACATTGAAATTACAATGGCATCGGATTTCCTAACGTTTTTGTTAATGTCATGGTTGGTACTCGAATCACCATCGTACTCAGCTGACGAGACATCAGGTTTAAATTTCATGTCATAACATAACACACACAACCCCCCTCTCAGTTTCTTGCCAGTTCTTCTCCGAGTTGCCACGTCCAGAACTGGTGGTAGAAAAAGAAAGTAACACATCTTAAGAACATGATTTAAAATATTTTAAATGTGTCTATATGAATAAAGAATTTTTGACTTTGACTTTGTTACGTAACGATATATGATTTTTACGATAAAAATATTTATACTTACTAATTATATTTCCTTTGTTTTGCTATTGTATATTTATGTAAGCTACAGGTACTACTAAGCTGAATAGCAGATATCTAAGCATTGATACCTAACCACGGGGTATTGCTGCCAGCATTTTAGGAACCTTGCCAATTAAATTAGTATTATCTTTAGACTAGTTAGTTTTAATTAAAATTATCTATTTTTAGTTGTGTATATGTATTTTATTCATTCATGTAAATACATTTCCCCATTAGAAAGCTGTTCCTCGAGTAATATAGGCTATTTTTAACGATGAAGTTCCAACGGGAACGGGAACTGAGCTGGAACGGGGTTTAACCGATCGCGGGAAGCTAACTTAATAAACTGGTACAATCAAAATATTTTTAGCATCAATAAATATCAATTTGTGTTGAATCAAAACTTTATTTTTTCTATCACATTAAAACCGCAATATATTCTGTATACACTATGTTTTATCTGGGGGCACGGCAGTGCCCCCCCAAGTCGAGTAAGAAAAAAAAAAAAAAAAAAAAAGGTGCACGGCCGTACCTATCTTTTCTCGAAGCAACTCAGCCGATTTTCGACCCTCTATAACTTCGTTGTGGATGAAGATAGGAGCCTGAAATTTCAGAACCTATGCAGGCTTTGTAAAACTACAGCATATTTCACATTTCATTCAATTTGAACCAGTACTTTAAGAATTATAACTACTCAAAGTTCGGTAATTTCGGTAATTTTGTCACTCGCTCACACGTGATCGACCGATCATCAAAATGTTTAGGCACTTCTAGCAGACGTAGAAGCTTCAAATTTTGAGTACTAGTAGAGTTTAGTGTAAAACTCATGGGAAAATTCCAACATTTTGCAATTTCGGTCCAGTTGTTAAGTTTCATCAACTGCATTATTAACTTTGTTATTTCTTATAAATGTATAGGATTACAAAGTTACATTTGCAGTCAGTGAATCAGTGTAAATGAATATGTATGATTTAATGGAAGAATAGGTGTAGATAGGGACCAAATGCGATTATGTTGAAAGGTGGTGGCTAAGTGGTTACGTTAGTTGCTCCAGAGACCTGGTTTTCTGCGTTCGATTCCCACCCGGGACAATTATTCGTCTGAAATTAAAACAGTTGTATTGAGTCAGGGGGTGCTTTGTTTTCGTTAATCTATCGAGCGGTGCGACCTTCGCGACACAGGGATTAATTTAACAAATAAAAAAAAAACCGAAGGAAAAAAAAAAAAAGAAACTCAATGGAATGTAAAAGCAACTGTGCTATGAACGATAGTATACTAACAGGCCGCGGCCCCTTGACAAGTAGGGACCCCGTGTACTCTGGCATCCCTGAAACTGGTTATTTGGACCCAGGAGAGCCCGCAACACCATTTGAGTCGCGGACGCTGCCATAGGGTATCTCAGATAGGCAACAGTTCCTGGGCCCCTCACCAATTGTGGTCAGAGGAGTAACCGGGGGTTTAAGTGTTTTTCTCTCAAGGTATGATTTGCATTCCACTGCTATGGAGAGGGCGAGTCCCACATACCACACCGCTCGTGCGGGAACGCCGCAGTGTCGGAGGAGATGCGTAAAATTCTTGCATTCCCCCCGGACAAACACTACGGCTTCCACGCTTCCCGTTCGTCACAGAAAGATGGTCACTTTCTTTCAAGTAATTAACAAGTCTTACTGCGATATCGCAGGTATACACACTCACCACGTTTTATTTATCTGACACAAACTGTATTTGCATATTCATTTTATCAAATATTTTTTACACAGTTTGATGTTAACTAGGTAGCTTTAAATTTACTTATGTACATATTAGCTTGTGGCCGCGACTTTGTCTCTGTGGAAAAGTTACTTTGACCCGCGACATAGATAATAATTTCCCTAGTGCGGGAGCTGTCTCAAAAAAAGCCAAAATCGGACATGTGCCAAAGTTCCATTAAAAACAGTTTAGTAATTTCTTTATTTAAAAACCTTTGACAGTGAGGCCGTGAGTGCCATACATAAGTTCATGTTAATCCTCTGTTAAGCTTGATGTTGTAGTTTTCGATTAGGTACATTGACAATATTTATAATGAATGAGAGATAACAATTTTAAATAAGGATTAATTTTAAATGACGTTTGACGAGTGCGACGAATATCAATAAACCATAAAAAAGTACACGACGCAGCTGCTCTTGTTACGTATGGTGAGTGTTGCCATACCAGCTAGGTACGTGGGTATTCATATATTCGTAAGTTAAGTTATTTTGTAAATAAAGGCACCGAGTTACGAGTCTGGACGGTTTACATTTAATTTAAGTCTACTTTGGAACGATTAAAGCGCAGGAATCCTCCATTTGTGCATACAATAGACTAAAACCGGCCAAGTGCGAGTTGGACTCGCGCACTAAGGTTTCCGTACCATTTTCAAGTGCCTACCTATTGCCGTTATAGATATCGAGCAAAAAAGGCCGCAAAAAAGTTTGTTGTATTGGAGCCCCCCTTAATTATTTAATTTATGTTTAATTTGTTAATATATCAACAGAAATACATAATTTGTGAAAATGTCAACTGTTTAGCTATCGCGGTTCTTGAGATACAGCCTAAATCCGATGTAGGTATTCAAAAAAATTATGTTAATTGTAAAGCAAAGGAAAAAAGGTACAACTATCTACAAAAAGAAATGAGATGCCATCAAAAACATACTTGTAAAAAAACCCAAGTCTCGTAACGCAGTTCTTTTACCGTTAAAAGTTGTGAGATCTATGTAATACCAAGTCGGTTAATTTATTTAGTCCCTACTTAAGGGACCTTCTGTCTTAAGCTATTACGTAACTATCTCACCTAACAGACTCTTAAAATGATCTTATCAAAATTCAAAACTTTTATGTTATGAATATTAGATTGACTTGGCCATCGCAATAAACACTTGTGAGACACATTCTAATAGTATCCGATGGCCAAGTTATTTTATTATTTAAAACTTAAAAGTTTCGAATTTTCATAAGATCATTTTAAGAGTCTGTTAGGTGAGATAGTTACGTAATAGCTTAAGACAGAAGGTCCCTTAAGTAGGGACTAAATAAATTAACCGACTTGGTATTACATAGATCTCACAACTTTTAACGGTAAAAGAACTGCGTTACGAGACTTGGGTTTTTTTACAAGTATGTTTTTGATGGCATCTCATTTCTTTTTGTAGATAGTTGTACCTTTTTTCCTTTGCTTTACAATTAACATAATTTTTTTGAATACCTACAACGGATTTAGGCTGTATCTCAAGAACCGCGATAGCTAAACAGTTGACATTTTCACAAATTATGTATTTCTGTTGCTATATTAACAAATTAAACATAAATTAAATAATTAAGGGGGGCTCCAATACAACAAACTTTTTTGCGGCCTTTTTTGCTCGATATCTATAACGGCAATAGGTAGGCACTTGAAAATGGTACGGAAACCTTAGTGCGCGAGTCCAACTCGCACTTGGCCGGTTTTAGTCTATTGTATGCACAAATGGAGGATTCCTGCGCTTTAATCGTTCCAAAGTAGACTTAAATTAAATGTAAACCGTCCAGACTCGTAACTCGGTGCCTTTATTTACAAAATAACTTAACTTACGAATATATGAATACCCACGTACCTAGCTGGTATGGCAACACTCACCATACGTAACAAGAGCAGCTGCGTCGTGTACTTTTTTATGGTTTATTGATATTCGTCGCACTCGTCAAACGTCATTTAAAATTAATCCTTATTTAAAATTGTTATCTCTCATTCATTATAAATATTGTCAATGTACCTAATCGAAAACTACAACATCAAGCTTAACAGAGGATTAACATGAACTTATGTATGGCACTCACGGCCTCACTGTCAAAGGTTTTTAAATAAAGAAATTACTAAACTGTTTTTAATGTAACTTTGGCACATGTCCGATTTTGGCTTTTTTTGAGACAGCTCCCGCACTAGGGAAATTATTATCTATGTCGCGGGTCAAAGTAACTTTTCCACAGAGACAAAGTCGCGGCCACAAGCTAATATGTACATAAGTAAATTTAAAGCTACCTAGTTAACATCAAACTGTGTAAAAAATATTTGATAAAATGAATATGCAAATACAGTTTGTGTCAGATAAATAAAACGTGGTGTGTGTGTATACCTGCGATATCGCAGTAAGACTTGTTAATTACTTGAAAGAAAGTGACCATCTTTCTGTGACGAACGGGACGCGTGGAAGCCGTAGTGTTTGTCCGGGGGGAATGCAAGAATTTTACGCATCTCCTCCGACACTGCGGCGTTCCCGCACAAGCGGTGTGGTATGTGGGACTCGCCCTCTCCATAGCAGTGGAATGCAAATCATACCTTGAGAGAAAAACACTTAAACCCCCGGTTACTCCTCTGACCACAATTGGTGAGGGGCCCAGGAACTGTTGCCTATCTGAGATACCCTATGGCAGCGTCCGCGACTCAAATGGTGTTGCGGGCTCTCCTGGGTCCAAATAACCAGTTTCAGGGATGCCAGAGTACACGGGGTCCCTACTTGTCAAGGGGCCGCGGCCTGTTAGTATACTATCGTTCATAGCACAGTTGCTTTTACATTCCATTGAGTTTTTTTTTTTTTTCCTTCGGTTTTTTTTTTATTTTTTAAATTAATCCCTGTGTCGCGAAGGTCGCACCGCTCGATAGATTAACGAAAACAAAGCACCCCCTGACTCAATACAACTGTTTTAATTTCAGACGAATAATTGTCCCGGGTGGGAATCGAACGCAGAAAACCAGGTCTCTGGAGCAACTAACGTAACCACTTAGCCACCACCTTTCAACATAATCGCATCTAGGTCCCTATCTACACCTATTCTTCCATTAAATCATACATATTCATTTACACTGATTCACTGACTGCAAATGTAACTTTGTAATCCTATACATTTATAAGAAATAACAAAGTTAATAATGCAGTTGATGAAACTTAACAACTGGACCGAAATTGCAAAATGTTGGAATTTTCCCATGAGTTTTACACTAAACTCTACTAGTACTCAAAATTTGAAGCTTCTACGTCTGCTAGAAGTGCCTAAACATTTTGATGATCGGTCGATCACGTGTGAGCGAGTGACAAAATTACCGAAATTACCGAACTTTGAGTAGTTATAATTCTTAAAGTACTGGTTCAAATTGAATGAAATGTGAAATATGCTGTAGTTTTACAAAGCCTGCATAGGTTCTGAAATTTCAGGCTCCTATCTTCATCCACAACGAAGTTATAGAGGGTCGAAAATCGGCTGAGTTGCTTCGAGAAAATATAGGTACGGCCGTGCACCATTTTTTTTTTTTTTTCTTACTCGACTTGGGGGCCACTGCCGTGCCCCCAGATAAATAATTTGTCAGAGTATCAATAAATCAATATGAATGTTATACCTAAACAGCACTTACGATTTGCATATAATTTACTAAATAATCGACCTCTGTAGTTAGACCGATGCTTTTGTTTTCGGACGTACATGTGTAGTTAGCTCTGAGGCTTTTGCTACTTCATCAGGCATAAAGGCGAGCAGAGCTCCAGCCTAGATAAATAGTTTAAACAGTACAAACTAAGCAACCTGCGCAAGAGGGCGTCCCCTGTGGCACTTGGACCTCGGCTCAGGGTGGTCGCTGACGGGGAGATTGAGGGACTATGGCTTATAGTTTCTTTAGGGGAGTTTTGTGCAACTGTCTTAGACCGAATCTATTACAAAACACGAAACTTTTAGCTTTTAAAAGCAACATTTATTAATACATATGGTAAGTATTTAGTACCTACCATATGTATTAATAAATGTTGCTATATATAAGTTGTATCATTGTACCATATATATTAATAAATGTTGCTATATATAAGTATGTTGCTATAAGAATATGTAGCGTAGGTACTTATAATTTGTTTAACAATCCACATGTGGCTACAATGTATGACAGATTGTTTATTGCTAGGTACATGTACTATAGTAATAACACTTATCACTTGAGTAATTATGTGTGATAAAATAAAAATTAAAAACAAGTACCCACTTAAAGTAAGTGTAATTTCAAGTGATATTGACTGATAACCGGTCAAATAATTCATCTAAATTGAAAACAATAACATCGAAGTATCTAATAAATAAAATATGTTATAATATCGGTATAATAATAGTCTATTCGATTTTTATCGTTGGTTAATGTACCTTAGGAATTAAAATAAATTGATTATACTTTTTCTTTATGAAATTATTAGTACAATTACTGTTTATCAGTGTCGGGATTAATAAGAACAAGTACCCACTTAATGTAAGTGTAATTTCAAGTGATATTGACTGATAAACGGTCAAGTAATTCCTCTAAATAAGCATGAAGACTAAAATAATCTATTTAGTCCGTCAGTTAGATTACCTAAAAATATTAGACACTTATTTCGTTGTTCAAACAAACAATGACGAAGATACAGCGCATTGAAATTTCGTGTGACGTCTCTTCTAGGTCAATATTACCTAGTAGTGACGTCACAAGCCCCCCTCTCCTGAACTTAATAGTTTCTTGTTGCTCTGATTCTTTGTCATTTTTTATTGATTTGATAAATGAAAAAATACGTGTCCAATATTTTTTTAGTCTTCATGCCTATTGAAAACAATAACATATCTAATTAATAAAATCTATACTAATATTATAAAGCTGCAGAGTTTGTTTGTTTGTTGAACGCGCTAATCTCAGCAACTACTGGTTCGATTTGAAAAATTCTTTCAATGTTAGATAGTCCATTTATCGAGGAAGGCTATAAGCTATATTTTATTATAAAGCTTCTACGGGAACGGGAGTTACGCGGGTGAAACTGCACGCGGGAAGCTAGTATGTTATAATATCGGTATAATAATAGTCTATTAGGTTTTTATCGTTGGTTATGTACCTTAGGAAATAAATTATATGTATTATATCTACTTTTCTTAATTCAATTATTAGTACAAATGCGAGTGTGGCGTGGTCCAATCTATGAACCACTTATATACAAGACCTAGATGAGGCAAATGACCGGGGAATCGCTGTGGCCAAATACTGGTCAAGTTTGATTTAGATTAGCCTGACACTAACATTAAAATAATTTTTCAAATCGGACCTGAGGCAAGCAAACAACCGAACTTTCAGCTTTAGGTATTTATATATAAGTGAATATAGATTTAAAAAAACGCTTGTGTCGTTTTCTTGTTATGCTTATAGACGCCATAAATCTGTAATTGAATTGCATTCATTTTTAAGCATATACATATGTGATTATTACTTCTAAATTGTATAAAACAACGATACTTTTCTGGACGGACTTTATGCCAAAAAAATTTCCCATACTTAATAATATTGTTATATTATACCTACATGTCTAAATAATCATCATCGTCAGCCCGGTTACCTATCTTAATATCCCGAAAACGTTTGGCCATTTTTTCATAATCCCGTTTTTTCAAATTCCGAAGTTTTATTTGCCATATAATCGCAACTCCGAATTTCATTTGCCCATTTTTTCATTTGTACGACGTTTTATAATCCAGACGAACGAGTTCCAGACAAACAAAATCTAAATGCACAAAATCCAGATGACCGTAATCCATATGCACGAAAGCCGAATTTTTAAAACACAAATTTTTGTAATGCAACCAATGAAAACCAAGATTTTTTAAATTAAAATAAACGATATCCAGAAAAACTAAATCGTTTTATTTTAAATAAATTGTATATTAACCTTCTGTAATGGGCAAGTAAAACAATAGCGAGTAGGTTCTGGCGGGGGTCGCAGTTCTAACCTAACCTAACGTATATAGTTTAGTTGGAACACAATTGTATGGGAACCAAATAAAAATATAATTAAAATTTGGTAATAGTTTATTTAGAAAATGGTACGATGGGAAACAAAAAAAATATATTCTGAGATTCTGGTATACCTATATATGGATTATAACAATATGGGAAACAAAAAAATACTATTTGAAAATTTGGTTTTAGTGCATCTGTAAATTGATTCATCTGGGAAATTAAAAACGGAATTATAGAAAGTTGTCATCCATTACATCTGTCTTTTAAAAGTTCTACCAACCGTTTTCGGGGTTTTAATATTCGGGTAACAGAAATTCGATATTTCAATAGGTTACCCGTCAGCCCGTATAACGTCCACTGCTAAACATGAGCCTCCTCCAAGGAGGGTATTTGCACATAGTAATCACGCTTGGCAGGCGGGTACTGCCCGTTCCTTGATATTCGATTATTATAGATGATGTTATAACAATCGGGACTAACGGCTTAATATGCTTTCCGAGGCACGGAGGGTAGTTCCTTAACCAACCAGACCCGGAAAGAAATCTTAGAATTTACACAAAGATTTCCTGTCCGGCGTGGTGGTCGAACCCACGACCTCCGAGATTTAAAGCGAGCCAAACACCGCTACGCTACGGAGGTTGTCTAAAGTATTAGCTAATTCGCTGATTGTTTTCACATATAACTTGTCAACAGACTCATCAATTCTGTTAATAAGATGACACTACATAAAAGTACTTGGTTAGTTAATCTCTTGCGTGACATCCGGCTACAAAGGTCAACCAATATCTATTGAAAAAAAAAACAGTAGTGTTCGTTTGAAAATTAGTCATCACTCATCAGTACAATTGGAATCTATTACATGCAAATAAATACCTAGGTACCTATATGTGCCCAGGAAATAAATTTCCAAAGTACTTTTTTAATATTTAAAATGCACGATTCCTCTGTTTTTCTTGCCAGTTCTTCTCAGAGTTGCCACGTCCAGAACTGGTGGTAGTAAAAGAAAGGGACGTACATAAGAACATGATTTAAAATATTTTAAATGTGTCTATATGAATAAAGAATTTTTAAATTTGATTTTGAATATGGGGCATCCACAATAGAGGTTGCCGGTTGGATATGCAGGTCGCAGGAGTCCCCTTTCCATAGCGATAATATGTTAAGCATGCCGCGAGACGAAGGTTTTCTACTGGAACCCCCAATTGCTCCTCATAAAGCCTCTAATCTTCTGGTAAGATTCCTAAGTAAGACCCATAATTGAAAATAGCCTAATAAACCGTACGCTGCAAATAGTTTTTATAATGGAACTAAGTAGCTTCTCGCACGCGGATGAACCCGCGTTACTTCCGTTCCCGTAGATTTACATGTAGTTATGTATAGTAGCGTTTCTCATTTGCCGGCACTGGGCCATCAACATAAAACACCAGGTCCCAACATTTTCGCTTTATCTAATAATATCTTCTATCGATAGACACATCGTAAATATTCACAAATTAACAATTTTACTATTAATAAATGTGTAGTATTTTATCTAATGCAACTAACTTGGGTTTACAAGTAGTGTGTGGGTCCCGTAAGGGTAGTGTGAACATTACTGGGGCATAACAAAACAATGTTTGGGAAACACGTCCACTTAGGTAGCTAGTGAAAGGTTGTAGGTTAGCTAGGATATGATTCTCGCTGGCGAGGACCGCGTTGTGCCCCTACCCCTGCCCTGTGATCCAGCGCTTGTAGGCCGTGCCAGCGATCACTTCCTCTTATATACTCGTACATACATCTGAATTTTATATCAGTGGCGCCTCTGGGTTGTGGTCATAACCCCATTAAGGGTGCCCCAGGTGTGTGTCACTTAATTGTATGCTTTTATAAATAATACCTATAATAATGAATGTAAATATAAACTTATTATAAGTAGAGGAATTAATGACAAATGGACAGACGGAGTACATTGTCTGTAATGTCCTACAATTAGCAGCACTCACGGGTGGCACTTGCTAGTTATAGTTACCTAAGAAGTTTAATTCATAGAATAAGAATAATAACCTATTAATCACAGATCTTTTTCATTACGATTTTGACAAGTACATACAAGTGTATGTAAATACCTAAGTGCTGAATAAATACATTATTTCATTACCCTTCCCCGATAAAGGGGCTATCTAACTCTGAAAGATATTTTCAAATCGGGCCAGTAGTTCCTGAGATTAAAGCCTTCAAGGAAACGAACTCTTCCACTTTATATATTAGTATACTTAGATATAATTATAAGACGTAACGCCACATAACATAATAATAATGATGCGACTACACGTTATTTTGATGTTGCGATTACGTTGATATAAACTAATCGCACTTAAATTGATTTAGAAATGGAAGATTTGTGTTCATGATAGGTAATTGATAAATACTAACAAGAAACGCACTTTGTCACGCAACCATAGAATCACTTTGCTATCTGTGTATCTTGTCCACAATTTATCAACAACAGGCTGTATAAGATCCACTGTTGAACACTGATCTTCTTCTAAAGGGGGTGTTGCCATAGTCATCAATCTTGGCAGGCGGTTTAGTGATAAAAGGAGTGCTAGTACCAATTTTGGGTAGTAATGTGAGGCAGCTGAAAACTTGTCAAATACCTCACCTATTATACCCACGGAACTGCAGACCTGGCTGGTGAATAGCGGGGCAAGGTTGGCAAGCTTCTCTTTTGAGACAAGCTGAATACTTGTATTGTATGTGTAAGGTATTTTTACCTACCTAAAAATGGTGCCAGCTCTCGGAACATGACTACAGTTATTACGAATAATATAGACAGAGTAAACGCTGTTGCCTGTTACCTAGTATGCGATTGTCTTAAATGACGTGACATCTTGGCGAACACAGCAAACACGGAGGATGGCAATCCCTCAGACAACCAGACTCGAAAAGAAATCCCTGCCGTCACACTTTTTTTTTGTCTGGCATGGAAATCCAACCTAAGACAACAGTAAGATTTAAAACGAGACACATTTAGTTAGGCTTACGGAGGATAGTGTGTGTGTTTTTTGTATAAGTACTGTTCATATTTTATATAAAGTCCGGTTTGACTCACGTTTGTAGTTTTGGCGATTTCTCGACCACGGTTTCGGCTCCAACCGAGAGCCTTCTTCAAGGAGCGAGCTGTTTGCGCCACGGTGTCGCGCGGGTGATCCGCCAAAAACGACAAACGTGAGTCAAACCGGACTCTTTATAAAATAGTGTGTGTTGACAAGTATCATAGGTGCAAATGTAGCAACCGGGTCTAGCAGTCTTTTAATTAGTCCGCCCTAAAAAAATATCTAACTTTTCAGAAAGATTTAGGAGAGGGCGGGTTTTAATCAGCTTGTTTTCTATATCCCAGGGATGTGGTGTTCGGCTTAGAATAGACCGCCCAATGTCTTCCCATGAGTGTCGTAAGAGGTGACTAAGGAATATACATCTGATGGATGGGAAGTAGCACCTATCAGTTCGAGGCTAGTTACTATCTTACTGCGATCAACAATCCACCTGCCAATCGATATGGCTAGCTTCAACGACCCAGGCCAGTATGCTGTTATGAGGAGGCCCATGTAAATGTGCCCTGGGATGTAATGTAATACATTACATTACATACGCAGGGGTAAATACCTAAATACCTATTTCGAGACTTCAGTGAGCAATCTGGACGGAGTAATAATAAATCGAACACGAGATATTGTTAGAAATACATTTAAACGTTGAGTGAAACAGTCTACGAGACAATAAGACAAAACTAATCTGTACATTAATAGCTTATGTTTTGTTTGCTATTGTTGTCAGAGAAATAAACAATTAACAGATTAGACAATGACACGCCGTCTTTCAAAAGAAAATGTAAATTAAACATGAGTTATAGTTTGATGCTGTCATCGCCTAAATGTTTTATGAATCAATAAATTTTTAGTTAATAAATTTTTAGTTGCAAGTTAATGCAGCTTCTAAACTATCCGCGAGCAAACTTTTAGCCAAATCCGTTCTGTAGTTTTAGCGTGAAAAAGTACGAACAAACATCCATACATTCTTACAAACTTTCGCGTATAATATTAGTAGGATTCCAAGTCGAAACACAATTCTACAATAATATCTGGAGCTCAGAAGCATAACGTCGTATGTGCCTTTATCGTAAACTGTCACTTACGACCAAATGCTTCTGAAGTCTTGATTATACTTCTTAGTTCTAGATATATTCGGCAAACACGGTTGGAATTATGTTATACGATGAATGTTCTTACAAAATTTATGTTTGTTAGTACCTGTCTGTAAAATCGGAAACGTCATGCCTGATTTGGTTGATACTATTTTATTTTTGTTGCATTGGTTGGTCTCCTATAATTTTAAATATTTAAACTTTTGCGGCTTGCACGAACCAATCGTATTACTACTATTTACTACATTGAATATTTGGCATGATTTTTATCTGAGTATTTTTTTAAATGCCCTAAATATGATATTTCTATACGAATCTACGCCGTAGTGCTACGTAGCCGTGTAGGCGTAGTTTTCCCAGGGACTCGATCTAATTTAAGTAAAAAGACGTAAAATCGATGCTCCACCGACACTATTGAGATTTCCGTTGCGATTGTGTCATATTGTGTATTGTGCAAAACAAAAAAAAAACTAAAACAAAATGTATCTACGATAAAGAACGCGAATAATCACTGAAACCGTTAACTGTGCAGAACAGTGCGTCAGTTGAAAAAATAACTTAATAACAATCAAATGGCTAAAACCGTACACCGAAACTGGTTCAAGCTATTTTAAATAAGCAGAAGCACGCATGCACTTCAAGTTACTTTAATCAAACCGCGCGAGATAAGCCGCGACATGAGAAAACATCTGTTTTAAATACGAGCTTCCCGCGCGCAGTTTCACCCTTTTTTTTCGGTTGGACATACGTAGGTAGCCAGGAGGCTTTTTCTACATCACCGGGCTTAAAGGCTAGCAAACAGCCTTAAAAAATGGTTTAAAAACTACAAACTAAGCAACCTGCGCAAGAGGGCGCCCCCTGTGGGGCTTCGACCTCGGCTCAGGGCGGTCGCTGGCGATGAGATTGAGGGATAATGACTTTTAGTATTTTAGGGGAGTTTTGTGCAACTGTCGCTCTACTTTACAGTTCGCGGGCCTCTCGGAATTCGGGTCTACGAGGGCATCGGATGGTTCTTAGCAAACTAAAGTTCGGGAGGAATGGTTTCACCCATGTAGTTCCGTTGCCTTAGGAACTTCATAATAATAAAAAAATAAAGCCTTTACTACTCCTGGATAAAGTAGTGGGTTCCTAAGGGTTACGATTTTATTAATCGGAAGGTTACCGGAGCCTTTTCAATGCGAACAATCTTAT
Source organism: Nycteola revayana (assembly GCA_947037095.2). Taxonomy (NCBI): domain Eukaryota; kingdom Metazoa; phylum Arthropoda; class Insecta; order Lepidoptera; family Nolidae; genus Nycteola; species Nycteola revayana. Next base: position 8,699,255 of record OX344839.1, read on the forward strand.
CTTTGCTAACAATTCTGGATTATAGTAAAACTCACAAATAAAAGCAATAAATCATTACAATTTTCATATTATTTAATCAAAGAATAATTAATAAGCTAATCATAAAATAAATGAAGTGGCATGACAATGACTGACAAATTAAGTTCAAATTCAATTAATGTGACTTATCTGTAATTATTTAAATTAGTAAGTCACATTTTACAATCGAGTTATCGCTTAATCGAAATAACGATGTATCGCTGAATTAATCACTATCTTGTTTAAAAAATGTTTGCAAATAATTTATGTATTTTAAATAATTTTTAATTAAAATTATTATTGAATATAATAAAACATTATTTATTAATTATGACGCAGTAGATACTGCTAGTAAAATCATTTTTATTTTATTACAATTATAATACATATAATGAAAGAAATAATTAGATCCTTTAATATAATACCAATTATTGTCAACTAGCTTGTCACCCGCGTAGCTCCCGTTCCCGTGGTATTTCATAATAAAATATAGCTTTCTTCGATAAATGGGCTTTAAGCATACATAGGTACAAATTCAAATTCATAATTCATTTATTCCGTAAAAATGGTAACATTTGTTTCGAATCGTCATATTTTTTCCCCTACCGTGCAGTGTGTGACGTGGCGACTACTGAGAAACACTCCCAAAAAACTCATTAGAACCCTACACAGATAAGACAGACAGACAGCGGGGAGATTTTTACTACTTATTTATGATATGACAATTATAATTACTTACCTAGGTTTACGATTCGTTACAAACTTGACGTCTGAACAGAAATAGAACGAAATTTTTAAAAAATCAACTAAGTAGCTATCACATAGTTCATGAGATACAGCCTGGTGGCAGGCAGACGGACAGCGGAGTCTTAGTAATAGGGTCCTGTTTTATATGTCGGTTACCGAACCCAATATCGTGTGTATATTTGGGTAGAGCTTAGGAGAACGGGTGGATACCTAGATAAAATAATTTATACTGTGCTCACTATTTACATTATTATAGTAACAAAAGACTAAAAATAATTATTAAACATCTGTTATTTACCAAGAATATTTTGTCTTAAAAAAAACATAAGAATAGCATGACATAACTCCACACTGACGTAGAGCCTCCGCCTCCACGCAGTGCGCGATGAAAAGTTTTAATTACATACTTAACCACCATATTATTATTAAATTTTGTAATGTAACCTTAGTGATTTTGACAATATAAACTTTTTTAAATGTAGTCTTATGGCGTTTGACATAACCATTGACAGAAAGGTTCACGGTTAGTTCAAAGGTATCACGCCATATAAAAAGTTAAATTTAATAAGTATTAAGTTTTAGATAAGACAGGACAACGTCGTTTGCCGGGCCATAGCAGGTGAAGCCGTAAGTCTGTCATCTATATTTTATGTGTTGTGTATGTTGCAATGTTCAATAACAATGTACACAACGTACAAGGAAACGTTTTAAATCAATAATTCATGAGCTAACGTTTGCTTGATACTAAATCAGTGGGTTCGATGACAAAAACAAAACACGGTCGTCATCGCTGATTCAAATCATTCGGCTGTGGCCTTTGTGGTTCGTGGTTTAATGAACAGTGACGAGACGATAATTTTATACCAATTATTTTTTTCTGTATAAATTAAGAACTATTAACACCTCATTAATACCTTAATTTTATACTTATTATTTTCGTCTGTAAATTAAGAACTGCATAAAAGTATCTATATCTATACATATAAATAAAACTGAAGCGTCTATTTGTAATTACAAAATAACAGTTTTTTTCTAAATTTATAAGAATGTTTTTAATGTTTAATCTATACTAATAATATTACAAAGAAACATGATGATGAAATTAAAATGAAAGATTTGATTGTTTGTTTGTTTGAAAAGTTCTTTCACCGTTGGAAAGCTACACTATCCCCGGATGACAGACTATATTTAATTGAAGTTCCCACGAGATCGGGAGTTACGCAGGTGAAACCGCACGTGGGATGCTAGTTTTATAATATACTGATAAAAAAATTGTAATAAAAAACAAATATTCACTGTTTGTTCTCGCATATATCAGTAACGGCTGGACCGATTTTACGACTCTTCATAGCAAATTTTTTAACGGTATAATGTAGGCTACTTTTTATTTTGTAAGTCTATCCGTACTCTCCAAAACTGTAGTAGGTTCCGACGCTCATTGTTAAATAGCTGACAAAATCCTTATTATACGCAAATAGTAATGATGAAAATAAATATACACTTGTACGGGCAGTAACAGTTTGGGAAGGCCCGCGTAATCTACACTAATATTATAAAGAGGAAAACTTTGTTTGTTTGTAATGAATAGGCTCAAAAAGTACTGGACCGATTTCAAAAATTCTTTCACCATTCGAAAGCTACATTATCCACAAGTAACATAGGCTAAATTTTATTTTGGAAAAAATAGGATTCCGTAAGATATTTGGGTTTTTCGGACACAAGGTGTAAAAAATCAACCACCAAAAGAAAAGTTAAAACCATATAATGTTCTAATTAATTGTAGATCTTATAAACATCTACAAAAAAAGTCCGGAACACACAATACCTATCTATGTCGAGTGAGGCACAACAACCATGTTTTTATTTTTTTTTGACTACATTTAAACGCTTTTATTTTACTCATGCTATTAATCCTTATCAAAATAAATTTATCACTAAGTATAGTTTATGTAGATAATATTTGGGTTTTAAATGAATAACTTAGAATTTATCGTAAAATAACAACGCGTGTTTTCGCAGCGCAGCGAGTGAGTTAGGCCGAATGCGATTATGCGCGCTCGATCCTTAAGAATTATTGGGCAAATTTATTGTTTTACGTTCGTTGTTACTATGATGGATATATAGATACTTGAATATCTATTTATTAAGTGTTTGTTGTACCTGAAGAGTATAGGTATTTCATACAATAAAACTATACCCACCTACTTATTTCATTGAGTTTTAGTAGGTACCAATTTTTCTGTTTGTTTTGACTAAAGTTCGCCCGTTTTGTTAGAGGTTTAAAGACATTCTGTAGTATTAGTATCAGTATTGTGCGAAGCCGGGGCGGGTCGCTAGTCATTCATAAAACAGGATTTACTATGAGTAACGTTATTTAATTCACCAATGTACATTTATTATACTATATCCCCTTACCACTCACATTGTCTAATTTACTGTTATCCTTTCCACAAAATATTTGTCTTCGGCCCCGCCTGACTAGTGAATGCATTTAAAAGGAGTAGTTATGTCTATTAAGTACTTTCCGTTCAACTTTATCGAAGTAATGTTTATTTTTTCTACCGTCACAACGTTGTCTAAATTGAGTATAAATTTAACCTTCACGGTGATGCGGTTAATCTTAGTTGTTCAAGAGTTTAGTAATTGTTGAGTTTTAGCAATCAGAATGATGTATATATTCTTTTACAGTGATTTATATCGTATTTAGTTCGGATTATAGAAATATATGTTTAGTAACTACAAATCTAGACCCCAGAAGTAAAAGGGCGGACGTACTATGATATGTCAAAAGCTTTTAGTCGTAAGTGCCAGTTTACGATAAAGGCACATACGACGAATGTTTCTGACCTATTATGACACATCCGACCTTATGCTTTTGAGCTCAAGAAATATTTCTACGTATTGAACCTTGAAGATTATTGAAAGAACTTTTACCATTGCCATAATAAACAAATTCATAAGTTAAAGTTATTTTCTTAAAACTTCAGTATAAAGTTGCATAATGAATACATTCGGTTTCAGTCAATCATTGGGTAGAGCAAAGACAATATGTTAAAAGCTGGAATAGAACACACATCACGAAAAGAAGTTGAGTCTAGTAAAACATATTTAATTAGGCATTTTTTTGAATAGGTAAAATATTTTTTATAATATGTAGAAGTGCAATTAATTAAACTAGAATCATAATAATTTGCTTTGTCTACAGTGAAAAATATATAAATAGTTTAGTTTTATGTACCAAATAAATATGGAATAATCGTTATATTTAGCTTCCTCTTCGTATTTTTTTCCGGAATCATGTATTAGCATAGTTTTAATTTTATTAATAAGCTCATTAAGTACTTCCGTTGTAGGTCAATGTACCGATTCCACGTTACCTTGACCTTGGCCATGAATATCGAATGTGAAAAGTCATTCCAAAGACGGGCGTACAAATCTTAAGACTTAAGTATTTTGCTTAGCTTTCCAACTGTAACTTTAATTAATTACATAATATACAATAATATTAATAATATATAAAACCTCCGTAGCGTAGCGGTATTTGGCTCGTTTTAAGTCTCGGAGGTCGTGGATTTGATCCCCACACCGGACAAGAAATCTTTGTGTTAATTCTAAGATTTTTTTCCGGGTCTGGTTGGTTGAGGGACTACCCTCCGTGCCTCGGAAAGCACGTTAAGACGTTGGTCCAGATTGTTATAACATCATCTATAACAAGCGTATACAAGAGAACGGGCAGCAGCGTTTCCCTGTGTATTACAACATATTACTGCGGTCACCAATCCGCCTGCCAAGCGTGGTGACTATGGCAAAAACCCTCCCTCGGGAGGAGGCCCATGTTCAGCAGTGGACGTTGTACGGGCTGATGATGATGAAGATGATGAACAATATGTAGTATACTTAGTAAACATATTTTATATCGTTCGATATGTTTACACTATATTTTGTTAGGTTGGAATAGGGATGACGACTAAAAAATATATTTGGTCTGTGTTAGTTAGATTGCCTAAATATATAAGACAAGTATATTTTCTTCGTTCCGTAAATATAACAAATAGGATGACGACAGCGCGTTAAAATTCAAAAATTATTGATTGTAAATCAAAAATTCGTGTCCAATATTTTTTCGTCATACTTATTCTTGTTCTTAACTTTAACTTCTCAATAAGTATAGGGACAATCCCCGTTACTGTTCTTTTCAATTCGAAACAAGCGTTTCTTTTTTGTATAAAAAGCAAGATTTCCCCGATTGCGTGATTTACCCGCTGCTGGTCTGATCAAGTGAAGCAAGTTTGTTTGCAATAATCACCTTTAAAACGGTTTATTACTTTGAAATTTCATACAAGAATTGCCACTGGACGAATAAGAAAAGTATTTCTTTGGAATAACTAAAATTATCTTATCAGAACAGTTGGAAAATTTGAATTTATTTAAACTTATATGACTACTTAACATGACTTAATGAACTAGATACATGGGTTCTTTAGAATATACGATGATCAATGGCCCCCGAGCTAGGAAATTCCTGTGTTACGGGGGACATCCAATCCGTCTACATTTTACAATAATGTTCCAGTATTAATTAAGTGGTTGAGTAAGTTGAGTTACGATGCCTTTATTTTAATCAAATACAGAAAAAAAAGAGAAAACATGGAGTAGTAAGTATGGATTTATATGTGTTGTGTAGGTGAAGGTATGTGTGTGTGTGTGTGTTTGCGTGTGTGTGTGAGAGAGATACCTCTCTGTATGAGAGATTGCATTGTATTAAATTTATTGTGGATTAAGCAACTCTTCTGTCCCATTATAATTCAGAGAGAGCAGGTGTTCTTTAACTTTCCTTTTCCTAGTAGTAGTACCTAGTAGTACCTAAGCATTTTCTACCAGTCTTGCATAGGGTAAAGTAGAGAAAAATAAATGTAGTTGCACTATGTGACAGGCTATATACCTTTTCATTATTGCATGTGATGCATGTAGTTATGTAATTACTACTATGTTTAACACATAATTATACGTTTCAACAATAGAAAGAGGTTTGTCAGAGATTATTCATTAACATTTTCAATCAGGTGTCTATAAAATTACCTCCGGAGTCCCACAAGGCTCCCATGTTGGCCCGATATTATTTAATTTCTTTGTTAATGACATCCCTAGTTGCTTTTATTCCTCCCCATGCATCATGTATGCAGATGATTTAAAATTGTATAAAGTCATCGAATCTAATGACGATACAGCACTGCTTTAGAACGATATAAATTTGTTAGCCAAATGGTGCTGTGATAATGATATGAGCTTAAATATCAAGAAATGTTTTCATGTCAAATACACGCGAAAAAAAAATCCAATCGCCTCCGTCTATCATATGGGTTCTGAGGTAATTCGAAGGGTGGATGAAATCAGGGACTTGGGTGTTTTGTACGACAGTAAACTGACATTTGTACCACATATGGAAATGGTTATAAAAAAATCGTCTAGAATGCTGGGTTTTGTCATCAGAAACACAACTGGCTTCCGTCACAGTAAAACCAAAATACTCTTGTACAACTGCCTAGTTCGCAGTACCCTGGAGTACTGTAGCACTGTCTGGAGACCACACTATTCTACACATAAGTTACGGTTAGAAAGAATACAAAAGAGGTTTCTTTGGCACTTAGCATTTTCATCCGGTTTGGCCAAAAACAAAAAGTCCTACGAGTCAAGACTTACTCATTTTAACATGATCTCACTAGAAAAACGTCGAAATATCATTGATTCTGTTTTTTTATTCAAGCTACTACGATTTAAAATAGATTGTCCGCCTCTACTCCAGAAAATAAAATTTAAAGCCCCAGCTAGACATCCAAGAACTCCTATAGTGTTATAGGAGTTCTTGGATGTCTAGCTGGGGCTCGCTGTAACTATTTATTAATTTACACAGTCTAGGGACAACGGAATTAGCACCAAGCACGGTCCTGCGGAGTGGAGGCTGAAGGGGTGTCCCTTCAGCCTCCACTCCGCAGGACCGTGCTTGGTGCTAATTCCGTTGTCCCTAGACTGTGTAAATTAATAAATAGTTACAGCGATTTGGTAGATATAAACTGCGAGTCGCTTGGCAGGTTCCGAATAATAACACATGATGTTACATAATTTTAAATTGCAAAGTAAATTGTAAATTGTAAAGTAAAATGTTAAACTGTTAACTATATTAGTATAAGATTTCCAAATTTAACTATTGTTAATCTGTATTGCATGAGGTGCTTACCTGTAATAGGTTGTTACACTTAAGTATTTATTATGGATATGTATTGTCAACTTGATACAGTGTACACAATTGTTGGTGAGCCAATAAAGAAAAATAAAATAAAACAAGTAAAGTAGCTGACAGCGCTTTCGCGAGTTAATGATATGTCATTGTTAAATTATTATTTTTTCTTAAAAAAACGAATTTATTTCCAGGTCAATGAAACAATTATTAATAGTTAACTTAAAATATATTAGGTAGGTACATATTACCTACCAATGAGTATTTATATTTGTTAACTCTACTTCCTAAAAATAAAAACCAGACTTTTATGAAGTGTTTATAATTTGATGTAAATTATTTTATTGTTAAGGGATGGTTATGAAAATCATACTGTAATAGGTACATACACAGACCTTTTGACCGATTTCGGCCAACCTCTAAGGAAATTGGCTATCTATGCAGGACACCTAGGTATACTCCATCTTCTAGCATTACCCGTAACATATTTTATAAATTAATTTTGTCTTGCTTTTTTCCTTATGTTGTTATTTATTTCAAATATATAAAATGCTTGATTAAAATAAATATAGAAAATTGTTGAAAGTTAATATTAAAAACTTATTTATTATTACAAGTCTGACAGTTCTCTAGCAAACCTGAAAGAAATTTAAACATAATTTAATTGTAAATGTTATCTATTTATAATTAATTTTATACGCAAATATAAAACTTTATATATCGTTTATTTCGTTTATCTCTACTAGCTAATCTATCCGAGTCCATTTTTCGATCAATATTTAGTTTATTGAATGAGTGGTAAAATACAAAACCTCTTTGTGTCGTTCGTTAACTATAATAATATTATAAAAAGGCTTAGGAGATGAGTTTGTAAGATTGTGAGGATCTATCGGTTTAAAAATTATTTACTAATAAACCTACTGGTCAAATAATTTCCTATTGTTTTCCCGGCCTTCAGTTAAAAGACAGAATATATTTCAATAATAAGTGGTAAACTTACATTATAAGTCATTGACATTGAAGGTTAGAATCTTCAATTCAAGACAATCAGAATGATAAAAAATCGTGTGCAATCGTGCAAACGATGCCAATTTATAAACCAGACTTTTTTAAATATTATTTGTAGTCGAATAACGTTATTATTACAAACAACTTGATCCATTTAATAATGCCGAATGAAACAGAAAGTACCTAAGTTGTAAACAAGTTTTTAATATCTTGCTTAAGAACGACCCTCAGCTCATTTCTTTAACATTGTTATTTTAGTAAACTAGATTATCGTTTTTTTTTTAGGATACCGGAAATCCACAATCTTATCCCACATAGGTAGCCTAAAGACTACCCCGGGGGCAACGTCATAGTTATAACCTCGTGTAGGGTTAGTTGGTCTGTTTGGTATCCATCAATAATGTGTAAACATTCTTTTTGGCGCAGGTAATTTTCTACCTGTTCAGTGTTCAGTCTGCAATGTTAACGGACGAACGAATGCCGGAGCCCGGACGACAGATAACTGAAGGACACCGTAGGGTTAAGTGTATATAAATATATATATATACAAGAACACAAAATGTTATTTGTAATAAGCACTTTTTTTTATTTACAGATTAATCATTTAATTATCAATACATAGATATAGTGGAGACACAATACCTCCCCTAGGTATTGTGTCTCCACTATATCTATGTACAGTAAAAGCTCTCTATTCGCGGGGTATACGTTCCGTAAATATACCGCGAATACAGAAACCGTGAATATGGAATGGTAATTTATATGGGATTATAGGGGATACGTTCCTAGGAGACAGTAGATGGATCAATTTTCTTAAAAAAATGTCACGTTTCCAGTGTTTGTTCCACATGCACTGGAAACGTGACTCTCCAAAGCGTAAATGATCAAAGCATATCTATTTTCACTTAAAGCTGTAATACAGATATTTTTCGTGTCGAAACAATTATTTTTAGTCGACATTATAAAGCACAGAACGTCTAATATGTGGCAGCATTAAACAACAACTTAAGGCGTAGTCGTAATATCACTATAATCTTCATTTCTTGGTCCAATTACCGACACGTTTATAAAGGAACCCGAATCCTTTCTATTAATATATATGTATGTAGTGATGTACCGATTAGTTGGTCCCGTAGTATGTGAAAAATAAAATAAAAGTATTATTTTTCTTAGTCAATTTCAAAATTGAGATTATAAAATTTAGACCACCGGCGGGATATGAACCTGCATCTTAGTTATAGCCCCTAATGCCTTAACCAATTAGGCTACGGTGGAGCCCCAACCGATCATTGAATTGTATTAATCTCTTTTACAACAGGTCTCTAACGTTCAGTTTAGAAATTTTGTAAGCGGTAAACATTTCTGTAAAGTATAAAAAAAGAAACTTAGTTTTTACTTAGAAAATTAATACTTTGTTCAGATGTTTTCGCGGTACTAATTAGTGCCTATTTAGTACCATAGCTAAGTATAAAATCTATTTATTGGTGGATTCATTGATGCTTATTGCTCAGTGTACCCTGTATCCGTTCGATTTCTAATCACTCATTTTGTTAACTGTAACATCGGTGCAATCCACGGAACTGTCCATATTAAACAAATAAGTAGTAAATTAATTGACCGTAGAAGTTAGTCACAGTATTATAAGTTTATATCTAGAAGATAAACTAGTGACGGTATAATATAATATAATCTGTTATTTGCAATGTAAACTACTGAATGAATAATTACTTTACATAAATTACTTTTTATTCTTATAGGTATATGTTTAAAGTTATTCAAATAACTACAATGCATATTTGTTAGAATAAAATAAAAATATCTTACCAATCGCTCTGTGATGAAATTTTATAAAATACAGTTATTATTATTAGAATAGATTTAAAAACTTAATCCAATTCTTAAGGTAGTCTTTTTCTATAAAGCTTATGTTGAGTTGAGTCTATTCTACAGGTAAAAAATCCCAAAAGTACTTGAAAATAGTGTCTATCTAAAGATACAGATGTAGGTAGTTCATAATAGGTTTTTATAGTGTCCGACCGAACTGAAACTGGGTTTTCAGCCAAAACCGAATTTTCGGCCTTGCTCTCATTTTTGGCCGAAACCGAAACCGAACTCGAAACTTTTGGTCGGACACTAGTTTTTTATATTATTTCATCTGATGAAAAACCGTATTTCTGTGGCAAACAGCAATTTACGCAAAATTAATTACGCATTTTGTTCATTAATAAATAGCAATACCTATGTAAAAGTTGTGCAATCCGTCGGTGGTTATGTTCGTACTTTTATTATGTGCTTACGTTATGTATGTTTACATTACTACGTAGGGACTACGTTTACTTCATGTTGTTGTAGTAATACGCAAGCCATAATTCATTTACTTTTTATCTGAAAAAAAAAATGGTGTATATCGCTGCAAATCTTCGCCAAAGCAATATACTTCAGTATCATTTTCTAGTATTTTTAAATTAAGTTTGAAGTCGGTAGTTTTTACCATACTCAGTTCTCTGCTAACCAGAGAGAACTTATAAGAAGAGAGCGACCAAAATTGTTGGGGTGCGAAGGAGGTGAATTTATTTTCTCTCTCTCTCTTAAGTATCTTATAAGTTCTGCTAAATTTCAAAATTCTGTTAAGATCGGTGTTCTGTCATCCATTAGGTTATCCTAGAAACATATTTTGTTGAGTTTTTTAACACACTTCATTTTCACAACACCCATATTTACTTTAATGAATATTATTTGAATAAATAAATATAACATTACTTATTGTACTTAAATAAAAAAAAACTGATAAAAAAAAACTTTATTATTTAAACCTATAAATAATCTATTTTAAAATTAAATAAACGTATAAGTAAGGCTTATTACTAAAGGCGGCCGTAGCCTAGTGGCTAGGCCGTCGGACTTGTGATCTTAAGGTCGTTGGTTCGAACCCTACCAATTGCACTACCGACGTGAACCCACCCGTAACACAAGCATTTTCTCTTAGCACGAGGGGTTAACAAGAATACTAGTAGACTGCTAAACTCTGCTAGTAAACTATAAAAAAAAAAGAAAAAAAAATTATAACTTAAAAGATAAGAGAACACTTCACTACCACAAAGTAGGTACTTGTTCTTGTACGGAGTAATTATCACAACAATGATTTTACAATAGCACGTCATCTGTTGTCCGACTCCTAAAGTGATGAATATTGCATTTACAACTAAATAATGCACTTACATTCTTTCTGGAACATTTATTTCGATTCATGACAATATGAGCGTGAATAACACACTCTTAAATGTAATTGTTTATCGTTATGTACTAAATAAAACACATTTAAGCAATCGTTAAGATTATACTGGAGTGCATTAACTTTTTAACGTCATTCAACATTATTTTATTTTTCTTTTGAGGTCACATTGAATTCATAATGTTTTAAGTATACATTATAATTAACAATACATGAATAATAAAATGTTTAATTTTTTCCGTATTTTTATGTTTGCAGTTAGTATGGAATCAACTAACTGCAGATGGTTAAATTCTTAAGAGCCTACAGTACACTAAAGAGAACGCATATCGCTGCGGTCCGTTGCGTTGATTGTAAGCAGGTGTAATATATGGCATGGCGGGTTTATAGTCAAAATAAATATTTATATCACGTTTAATTTCGTTCCACGAATCATTTTTTCGGTCACCGACTTAATATAACAAGTATTTTTTAGGTCACAACACTACGGTTCTGTTCATACTCGTGCCACCAGTTCAAGAGGCACTCTATCATCATCATTATCAGCCCGTACATTGTCCACTGCTGAACATGAGCCTCCTCCGGAGGGAGGGTTTTGTCACCACGCTTGGCAGGCGGATTGGTGACTGCAGTATAATGTTCTAATACACAGGGAAATGCTAATGCTGGGAGGTTGTATATTTTGTCCGCGTATATATATTTATATTTCTCCATATAAATTTGCGCCTTTTTTATTGTTGTCCAGGGGAAAATGCCTTTACGCATTCCCACCGCCACGCGCCGCTGCAGCGTATTCGCGCGCTGGCGGTGGGATATGTGGAACTCGCCCTCTCCATAGCGTGGTATGCTAAACTCATACCACGAGTAAAGGACCCTACACCACTAAAACCCCCTGGTCACTCCTTCGATCCGCCGTTCGCGGGGGCCGGGTACGCATAAGCAATCCGACCCACCGATGGCACACGCGGCCAATGTGGCACCGCGGGATCTCCGGGGCCACACTTACACACAGTGGCCCATTTGCCTAATTATACGGCCGGAGAGTAGAGGCGTCCCTACTCCTCATGGGTAAGCCTCGAAGGGAGCGGGGCTCATGTGCCCCACTCCCCAAAGCCGAGCCTAGGGCGGTAGGCGGCGGGAATACAAATCTGCGCCTGCGTTTCATACCCTTGGGCAGTTAATTATGAAAAATATTTTATCATTACTATCAGCATAATAATTTCAGCACAATCCGGTCAACAGTTGCTTTTTGCATATAATAGAAGATACGCAGAGTACTCAAAGTAAAATACAGTAGTATAATCATACTAATGTTATAAATGTGAATGTAAGTTTGTTCGTTTTCACTTTCACACGAAAACTACTTAACCGATAATCATGAAACTTTGTAGGTACACATATTCTTCGAGGTATTAGAAGTAACATAGGGACATTGGTTTCAAAGCAAGCGAAGCCGCGGGTTAAAAATAGTCTCATAACTCTCATATAATTCAAGTATCAAAACTATCCATCCGGTTATTTACTAATATTTCATATCAGATTACACCATATATAACATAAGTGAAAGATAAGTGTAATAATTATTTACAAATAAGACGTTACACTGTGGATTATCTGATTGCAATAAAAGTTATAATTAGCAAAGATCTGATACCAGATACGTGAATCTGCGATGACATCATCATTTGCAATTATATAATATTCAAAACAATTATAAATCATACATGTGTTAGTAATAAATAAGTTGGTCTAAGTAGTAGATAATATTGGTCACCCAGTAGTCGAAATTCGAACAAGATTAAAAAACAAACTTCTTTCTTCTTTTTCTTCTCTACATAAACTGCTAGCGGCCTGTCCCGGCTCCACACGGGTGCACATTTCGTGTAAAAATATAGCCATTGCTACTCAGGGATAATGTAGCATTCTAATGGTGAAAGAATGATCGAAATCTGTTCAGTAGGTTTTGAGTTTATTCGAAACGAACATACAAAAATATAAAAATACTAACTTTTTCTCATTAAATAGGTCGGTACAAAGTCTTTGCGTCACATTAAAACCTTGCTCTTGAATCACTCTATCTAGAAAAAAAAAACCGCACCAAAATCCGTCGCGTAGTTGTAAAGATTTAAGCATACATAGGTACAGACAGACAGCGGGGAGTGATACTATGTATTGATATTGATGATGTGAAGATAGATGAGGGGTCAAAAGTGGCTCCAAATGGTTCGTGTAATATTACACACGGTGCTGCTCGCCGGTTCTGTTATTTGAACTTGGCTTGACACGCTACCGTGTGTTTAGATTGTTCATGAGCGAGCTGGTACTCCGACTTGCACTTGGTCAAGTTTCGGGGTGGCAGTGACAACAACCTTGAGGTTTGTATCCTTTTGAGGTCTGAGTCCGCATCTGGTAACAAACATTTTTTTGTACCTAAGTAAATGTTTAGTAGTTTACACAAGTTTAAGACCTCTCTAATTATATTACCGCTAGACACGAGGCATTACATATTAGTAGCACAAAAAGTTAAATAAATTTATTCAACATATTTGTGTTACTTACAAGAAATTACCTTTTCTTACACGCAATATTGATTACTGGTGTATGACTTGCGCTTGACCGATGCTATTTCAGAATGTCGTGATTCAGTAAGTAGGAATCACGTCATCAAGTAGAACAGTACACTACTTATTTATTTACTCACATTTCACAACATCCTACTTATATTATAATCGCGAAAGTTTGTAAGTATGGGTGGATGGATGTTTGTTACTCTTTCACACCATTGCTGGAATGGCTGGAATTTTGCACTGGTATCCCAGTGCAAAATCGGGTATACGCTGGATCAACATATAGGCTCCAAAACATCACGCGGAGCGTGATGATCAACCCACTGGAGCAGAGTAACGCGGGTAAAGCCGCGGGGCGCAGCTAGTTTTACATAAATGAATAAAGACAACCTCCGTGGCGTAGCGATGTAAGTCTCGCTTTGATTTTATGAGGTCGTGGGTTCGATCCCCACACCGGACAAGAAATCTTTGTGTAAATTGTAAGATTTGTTTCTGGGTCTGGTTGGTTGAGGGACTTCCCTACGTGCCTCGGAAAGAACGTTAAGCCGTTGCCGCGTTGGTCCCGATTGTATACCAAGGAACGGGCAGCAATGTTTCCTTGTGTATTACACTATTATAGGGCGGTCACCAACCCTCTTGCCAAGCGTGGTGATTATGGCAAATACCCTCCCTCGGAAGGAAGTCCAAGTTCAGCAGTGGACGTTATACGGGCTGATGATGAATAAAATACATAATTATATTGCACTAAAAGTAGATAATTTAAATTTAAACTTACATAAAATATATTACATTCTAAATCTACTACTTGGCTAGGTTCGCAGAATGCTGGCAACATTGAATGGAAATAAGATAAGTAGTGCACAAAGATGGAAGAAAAATAATTTATAGAAAAGATTAATAAAATAACAGCGTGGTTACCGGTTTAGAATAGTCTTTTCATGGGTGTCGTACAAGGCAACTAAGGAATATATTGCTGATGGATGGTTAGCATATCAGCTCAAGAATACTCTACATCTTACTGCGATCTGCCGGCTTAGCGTGATGATTATTGCAATATCCCTCAACGATCCTAGCTTGCTATTGACAAGGTAAACAAAATTTGAAAGAGAAAGTATTTATTTAATTTTATTATATAAGTAAGCATCCCTTTTGCTGTTATTGATAACCAGCCAAAATGGGCTGATAAATCACGTTTATTGTATGGAAGTATTTTTAGAATTCTTTGTTATAGTGGCAACAGAAATACATCATTTGTGAAAATGTCAACTGTCTAGCTGGCACGGTTCTTGAGATACAGCCTGTTTACAGACAGGCGGACAGAAAAAGAAGTCTTAGAAAGTAATAGGGTCCCGTTTTCACCCTTGCTAAAATATGTTATTCAGCCTTTTTTAATAGTTATGAATACTTATAGTTAACAATTTTTGCACGACCCGGGATGTCGGCTGCGGTCAAGTAGTTAACCTACTGTTGGACTAAAGAGAGAAGTTAGAACAAGTGAGAATAAACACTGGAACAAAGTAAGTTAAGTTTGTATGTTTCTTTGCACTCCCACTTTCCTCATGTCATATTATCGCAAGAAAAGGTATCGCAAGGTAAGGTAGGTTCTACATACTGCGGGAACTGCTGTGCTTGATTTATATAGCTAATGCATTTTCCCTCGGGTAAAGCAGTTAACCTACTGTTGGACTAAAGAGAGAAGTAAGAACAAGTCAGAATAAACAGTAAGGATTATGCAAACAAGGTTATGGCGCCGCTTGCTAATGGTTGCTAGGATACAAATACCACAATAATAACTCATCTATATAAATAAAAATGAATCGCCAAAATTTGAACTAGTCATAATAGGCTGACCATATTGGGCCTGCGCTTTAAGCTTGTGAACGACTTTACCTACTACCCCCGACGTGATTCGCATGTGACACACGCTGAAGAACGCGCACGCCCTAGTGGGGTCAGCCTGACAGCCGATAATCATTTGACTATTCAATGAAAAAAATATATTAAAATTAGATTTACCAGAATTTAATTGTTATAAAGGATAACAATTAGGTCAGATCAGACAAGGGTCACATGTCAAGGGTACTAATCAGACTTGAAACTAATTGGGTGTTGTTAAGCTGGAACACAGTAAGTTAAGTTTGTATGTTTCTTTGCACTCCCACTTTCCTCATGTCATATTATCGCAAGAAAAGGTACCGCAAGGTAAGGTAGGTTCTACATACTGCGGGAACTGCTGTGCTTGATTTATATAGCTAATGCATTTTCCCTCGGGTAAAGTACGTTCTTACATACGTTATCTAAGAATTGGAGAAGGAAAACCATACAATTATATCAGTAACGGCGAACTTGAACCGGTACAAAAATAAATAAAATAGGAAGAATAATTTTAAGTTAATAACAGGAAAATACCTTGATTTCTTCTGTATGGACTGCCGACCTAGACGCGTTGAGGAAGTTCATTCAATATATCGCTCTAAAGTTACTTTATCTAGGTAGGACATACTTATAAAATATTTTATTATATTCCAAAGAAAGACCTTTTGTTTAGACAGCTCTATTACTCTATATTGGGAAAAGTAATTAATTTGACCAAATATAGCACACTCACTTATTCGAAAGGGGTTTCCATCAACTCCCATAATTATAGAATATCTCGCTAAGGAATTTTGTTATTTGTATTAGTTTAGCAAAATGTTTTAATTAATCGCTCAGGTCTCAGTTTAATCGTAACGTAAGTACAAGGCTCACGCCGTACTGATACGGCGATAACAAATGGTGGCGATGCGTTTTTTTTTATTGGATAGTTATTTATTTAGTCGGCCCCGAGGCTTTTGCTACTTCACCGGACACAAAGGCCAGTAGGGCTTGAGGGATTATTAATTGACATATAAAGACAAACTAAGCAACCTGCGCAAGATAGCGCCCCATATGGGACTTAGACCTCGGCTCCGAGAGACAGGAATCAGGCTGGATGGAGATTGAGGAATTATGAGTTTTAGTTTTGTAAATTTCGCTCTACGTTGCTCTATGAACAAATCAATTACGCCGGGCTGAAACGATAAGTTTCAGCTCGGCTAGCATAGGCAGCGCGACTCGAGTCTACTCTACGGAGGCCGACCAATGACATTGCAGAAACGCACTGTAACGTGACACTTTCTGCAATGTAATTGGTCGGCCTCCGTAGAGTAGACTCGAGTCGCGCTGCCTATGCTAGCCGGGCTGAAACTTATCGTTGCCTGATTCTATGCTAGCCGGGCTGGAGTGCGGCTGCCAAATTTTTATACGAGTTTGTTTTCACGAAGTCGCTATCGCAAGGGCGCGTACACATAGCGATTCGAAGTTATTTGATGGTATTTAATTTTATGAGCGAGTTCACACACAATACAGTATGTCGTTTTTTTTTAATTATTTTAAATCAGTCCTGTAAATTCTACCACCAGTAGCCATGGATCCATTAAAAAAGATATGTTTATGTAAGTAGGACAGCTGGCAAGTCTTTATCGTTGAAGAGTTTACTGCTAGTTGTCTATAATACACATTACAGTGAACTCACCTCGTGAAAGTAGACATATAAATTTAAAATGCGTTTCTCACTCTCACTTAGAATGCCCGTTGCATGATTTAACTGATAAATTCTCAAAATTATTTTGTATTTAAATTTTTATTACATGAATAAAATACATATATACAACTAAAAGTAGCAAATTTAAAATAAAACTAACTTATAAAATATTACTATTCTAAATCTATTTTACTTGGCAAGGTTCCCAGAATGCTTGCAGCATTACCTCGTTGATTGGCAATGCTTACTTGCTGTGCAAAGTAAAAACCAGCACTGCGAGGTATTTATAAATTAATTTGGCTCCCGGCTGCAACGGCCCCAATGTTTCGACACCAAAAGGCACAAATACATAACCCCTATCAAGGGTATATTTGCGACTCTTGCGATTCTCCGCGGATCGAGCCTGCCAGCCCTACTCTGAGTCCCGGAAAGATGAGACGGCGTGAGGTCGTCGACGCCCATAACGTCCTACACCAAATGCCGTCCCATCCTCCAGGCGACCAGAATCATTCCGTCGGGCCTCTTACCGTCGTCGCGCAGTAGGCCATTAGGCTCTAAAACGGGTGGCATATTTGCCGAGCTGAAGGCCCGACGGATTATATCATTAATAATGGCATGACGGGGCAGACGTCCAGCACTTTTGCACATTGGCGCCACACTCACAGCGGTGGGGAGCACAGCACGGCGCACCCAGGCACAAAAGATACTGCCATACGGAACGTATTTGCATCCATTAAGGTGCCTGTGTTTGGTGACGGAAGCGCATGCAGCATTCCGCAACGGCTAAAAGATGGGCACGATCTGCAGAGCTGGAATTGGTGTAGATTGGCAATGAAGAATGTTTTTTACTTGACATGTACTTACTATTTCAGCAAAGTGACGCATGTCGAACGTGATTTTCTTTTAAATTTCTTAATTAAATTTAATGAGCTACATTTTTTTTTATATATAATGATGATGTTTTGCTCTAAATCTTTAGTAATATATAAAATATCATAGAAGAAAGTACATACTATATTCGTAAAGTAATGGCAGAAAGAAAAAGTATTTTTTAAGTTATGCTGGTTCCAAATTAAATTATTTTTTCTTATACTATATATATTTTTATATTTATACATTTATATTAGCCGTATTACAGTTTCAATCGAGTAGTGTGTTTTTTTTATTTTACAAATCCTTTAAAAATACTTAGTGTTGTAAAAACAAAAATAAATAGGAGAAACGATTGTCGGAGAACGGTTGCTGAATCATTTTTTCATCACTTAGGTATTTACATACACTTACTCAATGTCGGTACCCTGAGGACCGTCAGTATTTAGGGCATCGCTAATACTATAAGACCTGTTACTCTACCAATATGAAAGAAATTGGATGTGATCACTGGTTGAACGACCGACACTCATCTTGTAGTAATTTTAACTATATCCTAGTAAAATGCCAGCTAGAAGACATTGACGAGAAGAGATTGCAGAAAATGCCAGCTAGAACATCTGACAATATCGAACAATCGCGGACTATAAAACAAAAAGCAAAAAAAAACATAAAAAAGTTAATAAAAAGCGTAGGTCTTAGTACCCACATCTTCACTCGAATAGCTCCCATTTCTTTAGAGACCTCATACAAAATATAGTCCTAGACAATATTTTTGAATGATGAAGTCTTTCCTTCTTGGTCTCGTCACTTCTGTATAACGTAGCTTACTGATAAAAAATTTCGAAATCGGTCATGTAGTTATGGAGTTTATTCATTACTAACTATTCCACGTGATTTCACCCGCGTAGATACCATTCCCATGGGAACCTCGTCTTAAAATAAAGCCTAGAAAGCTCAAAATAATGTGGCTTTCTATTGATAAAAGTATTTCCAAAATCGGGTCAGTAGATCCAGAGGTTAGCCCTTATAACCTGACAAAGTAAATAAGTAAGTAAGCGAATAAAAAATAAACACAAATATACAAAATCTTGTATTTTTATGATATAATATAATATTAAATAACTTTACATAACAAAGGATGATGAGACATTTTGGTACCCGGTCCAATAACAATAATTATTGTATTATTGAATTGGTCTAACTTATAGGAGAAAATTCAGATAAGATTCCTTGCTCCAGCAGCATTTCTCAATGATGTCATTGTAGACAACGAAAACAGTCTATAATTGTAAAACTATAAAAAATAAAGTTGTTTTTGATTTATACTTGTATTTTTTTACTCAAATGAGTAAATAACTAACTTGAGCGTATAATGACTTTGAGTCATGCGTTTTTGTCATACGTGCCTGATTTAAAAAAATAAACGTGTAAGTATTTTTATTCTTAGTGACTACTCACACCCGCATGTTCAAGCAAAAACGCATGACACAAAAATCGCTCTAACTCCTTAAATACTAATATTTGAGACAAGCGCTCAAGTTTACATTATTCTACACAAAAATACCTTTTCAATTATGTATAACATGTTTCTATTGGAGTGGGTACCAGACTCCATACATTCTGCCCATCATCCTTTAGAATAGTTTTCATTTTGTATATAATTTTAATTGTTATATTTTATAATAATTTATACCGCGCTAGCTTAAAACAAAAGTTCCGTAAATGCAGCAACTCACAATTGTAGTGTGTCCTACTAGACATTAGTAAATTTAAAATCATCTAAAACAGACGAAAGTATGTAGCAATGCAGGAATATAATGCACAAATCATATACCTACTTGTATGACTTTAGTAGACGTTCTAATTGTACTGCGTGCATCATTGTTCAACCACCTATGTTACGTACATGCACGGAAAACATGACAATCTAATTTATATGCGATATGACATTGAGTACCTCATTAAAATCAGAAATAAATTAGTTAATAAAGCAGAAATTATATAATTCTTAACTAAGCATTGCATCACACGCTACCTGCAGGTATTTATGTATAGGGCCATATCCAAAGTCCAATCTAATCTACCGTGATTTTTGATCGTTGCTATTAATTGGCACGACAATTTGCCAAATTAAATTTTAAAATAGACATAAGTATGTTTTTTACAAAAGACGGGTGCCTTTACACAAGTTCGAAGTCATTTTACACTTGATGAGTGCCTATAATAAGCAACCACAAAAAAATCACTGTCTCAATATACCAAGTTATCAAAATAAAAAATAAACATTATAACATTCTTAAAAGTAGAGACAGATCAGTTATTTATATTTTTTATAATAAATGTGACACATTTTTAACAGAATTTAGAACAAAATTAGTATAATAATATGTTTTATACTATTTTTCTTCTAAATTCTTAAAGATGATTTATCAGTTTATAGATAGACTTTTGGGATATGCTCCAGCTTGATAACAGAAGCTGAAAGAACAACAGCAATTTAACAACAACATTCAAAAACAATATTAAATTTTCTTAGCAATATTAACAAAAATCGTAAGATGAAATAAATAGGCAGAACATGTGGAAATGATAAAAAAAAAGATGATACATGTGCGTGTAATAATACATTTCATAAAAGAATACTACGTCGAAACACATAATATCTTGAAGAAACGTGTTTTCAACTATTGAGTTGGCATTGGCATCACCAATAAAAATAAACTACTGCTATAATAATATTTGCCAAAGGTAATTAGGTATTGAATTGTTGAATAAAATATTAGTAAACTGTTGAACATATACTAGTTTCCGCATACTAAATTACGTACAATGTTAGAACATCGTAAATTAAAATAATGTATGCGGAAACAAAGTTAGAATCTATCGATTTTAAATTTGCATAAATGATGCATAGAGTTTATGGTAACTGCCATGCTATAACACATAACTGTTATTTGATACAACAACGCTCAGTATTTTTTTTTAGGACGCATATTACTGTAGTTACCAACAAACTGTGCAAACGGGCGTGCCCTGACTGGCTCAGGGCAGTCGCTGAGTAAGGGATTCACCCGGGGCCGGATTTAGAAGTCTGGAGGCCCCGGGGCAATAAAGGAGAAGAGGCCCCCTGGCCACAAATTAGTTTCCCTCTAAATGTGTAGAAAATTCGAAGTATGTACTTTTCAAGACGATTTGAATTCTAATATTTTACCGATCGTCTAAACTCTAATTGAAGTGAACAAGTTTAGATGAATAAACGTTATTACAATACTTAAGAACTGTTACATTAATCATGACCCTATAAAGTACAGAATGTAAAGGTACAACACCGAAAAAATAAATAAAAGAAAAAGTAGTAGAGTTTACTCGTCAGAATTTGAAAGATTTTAAATCTCTATTGTGGGAACACCTGGATGCCCTCCCATTTAATCCGGCCTTGGATTTACAGCACCTATCGCTCTACGTTACGCAGTATTTCTGAACCTAAAATCTATTAGGTATAAATAAGAAAGGCTCTTGTCTGGCATGGCATTTGGCAGATTTAGAAAATTTTGGACAAAGTCACTGCAAATATTAAAATGTTAATCTCTCGATGTTATTAATAACGGGACATAAACAGTTAGTAGTAAACTAAAGAATAATGCATGAAGTGTAATCGATTAGCGATTTCAGTTCCTACTCGATCCATAATCCACGACTTCCGAATCATGCTGTCAAGACGGTGCAGTAAATAACATAACATGAATTGTGAAGCTTTTCATTCTATATGCAATGTCCCATTTTACTATGAATAGGTTTTTTTAAGTCAACTCCGGCAAGATGTAACTAATCTCTGTGTTGCGAGGGACTCGATGAGATCAAATATGATACATGTTTATTTCTGCAATGATAAGAAATTACTCATATATTGAAATTTGCAGTAAACTGTAAAGTTTGCAGAATACATAACGTAGCTACCTCGTTTTAATGCTCCTAGTACATTATTTCACTAATAAATATTTTATCAAGAAGATATGCAAATTCGAATAGATTATTATACTTATATACTGTCAAATATTAAGCAGCCTGTATATAAGGTAGCTGGTTACTTAATCCACAGGTAGAAATTAAAGTTTTTGCATTGCGCGCTGGTTTAATTTCTCAGGGATTGAATAATAATGTATTGCTTCGTTATGGACTCTAGAGACGGAACAGTGCACCAGCAGACAACAATACCAAAATAGGTATTTATAATTACATACTAGACTTTTGCTCATTTAGGTTATTCCTTTATTCTCAAAATTCGGTGGAGCGAGAGGTAAAGCGTAGTACTAACCTCTTTCTTGGCGGACTGTCCGAGGCACCGGTGAAACACAACCAACTTTGTGTATTTTAGTTGGGTTTGGACAAATTCTTCTTAGTAAAAAAATATAATAGCACAATGTTTGCCCGTGGTTTGTTGGACCAACTAGGCAGTCAATGGTTATTAAAGAATTACAGATATCAAAAGATTTCAATTATTTAATTATTATGATATATTTACGATATAGTATCGTAAAGTTCTGATAATTTAAATGTTTTTTTCACAGACATAAAGAATACCAAGACTCAGGGATACTCAGTCGTTCAACCAAATAATTAGCCCAGGAGGAAATCGTTCTCGAAATCAACCACCGTAGCCACTGAACAGCTAGAACATATTAATATAATTGAACTAATATGTAACAAAATTTCTAATCAGTTCTAAGAACTATCTTCTTAGCTAATTAAACTTTCATTGAACGTAATTACTTTCTATCTTAATCCTCGACGTACAAAAAACATTGGTGAAAATCGGTCATTTGGTTCCGGATAGAGTAAACCAGTTTTAATCGACATTCGTCAACTTCTCAGCAAGGTTGACACTCATTTCACCACATGTAGTTCAATTACGGAACACATACTCACCAATGTGTGTATGTGTTCTGTAATTGAACTACGAAAAAATAGATTTTTCAGCAGTTATCTTTACATGCACCATGGTGTATGACGTGACAAAAACTTCTAAAGTCACTATTTGGTTTACTTTCAAAACCAAGTACAGAGGGTATCTACAGACAAACTGTAATTTATATAGTTTTCCGAAATTTTTGTGACTGTACCAACAGCTGCAGTGGCAGAGTGATGTAGTATATCCTCTTCATAGCGATGTTATGATCATACCACGAGGAGTGGTATCTACTGAAACCCCCCCCGGATGAATCACGGAAACTGTAGATGGATCCATCCGTTGCCTTTATCAAGTAAACTTTACCTCACAACAAAGCTGGTTGGAGGGGCCCGTTACACAATTGGGGGTCTTGTCCGGGGCCCTGTATCCTTGATATGGCGGTATCAATGATACAGGGCACTGCTTAGAATAAAATAATGTATAATATTCATAAGAATCAAACTCAAAACATATCAGGCTTATGCCGGACCAAAGCACTTTATACCGGTTTGGATCGCATCCTTTACTGTATTTATGTGGATATGTTGATGTACATCATTATATTACATGTACATGATTATATATAGGTACAATACATAGAGCAATCGAGTAGAACTATTTAAATAAGTTATAGCTCTGCATCTTGTTATTGATTGTAAATTGCATAGGTATACCTGCGTAGTAATATCAAGAGAATCATAAAGACATCATAAATATGGAAATTCAATCCACGTGCATTATGCGATCCGATAACACAATTTCCATCACGACGTTACGACCATAAGACTTTTATTTAATTTTAAACCAAAAAGCAAGCAGCTAAATTTTGCTGAGACACTTAACGTGACTCCACATTGGGCCTGCGCGATGTCCACAGGCTTAAGGAAGGCGCAAACCCAAATGTGGGATCAGATTTATTAAATAGCCTTCAAGTGGTTCTGCAACTTAATAGGAAAAAGCAACTCTTAAAAGATTACTTTGTGGTTAGCCTGTCTGACGACATATGCAGTTAGCCACGACGCTTTTGTAATAGAAGTCCCAGCCTTAGTACCTAAATTGTTTAAAAATAAACTAAGCAACCTACGCAAAACGGCGAGATTAGCCGAATTAAGATTTTAACATTTTTAGAGGTTTTATTTTCTATTTACTCAGTTTTCTTTTGGTACGTACATATGTAGTTAGCCACAAGGCGTTTGCTCCTTCACCGAGCATAAAGGTGAGAAGAGCTCCAGCCTTATTAAATGGTTCATAAACTAGAAACTAACTAACCTGCGCAATAATGCGCCCCCTGTGGAATATTAACTCAGGATCCCTTGAAAGTATAAGTAAGTATACCTCATAGGTTGCGTTAATCGCTTGGCACTAGAATGTTCGTTTAGTTTTTGCGGTCCTTGACTAAAAAGAGGACTCTTGAAGCTCTGAAAAAATACATTAAAAACACTATAGTTAATTGCCACAAGTAGGTAGTAGGTATGTAGTAAAATATATTTTATGCCACTAATATAAAAACATTTGTAAGAATTTTTTAAAATTAACCTCTGCCTGCATTAGAGGTCGCGTACGACATCGCTATTTTGGACTAAAGATTACGTGTATACGTTTGTTTACATTTTGTTGGAATAGAGATAAACTAATGGGTAATCTATTCAACTTTCTGTTCAAAGGTTGAGTTCATTAGCCCAATACCTAATGCCTTATACTCATATGAATTTATTTTATTATATAACTTTTAAGGGTCTATCAATATAATATCTACTTCTTTAACACATTCGAAACATCTTAAATGGTAAGTAGCGGTATTGAGCTCGCTTTAAATCTCGATCGATCCCCACGCCGGATAGGAGATCTTTGTGTAAATTCTAAGATTTCTTTCCGGGTCTGGTTGGTTGAGGGACTACCCTCCGTGTCTCGGAAAGCAAGTTAAGCCGTTGGTCCCATTGTTATAACCTCATCTGTAATAATCGTATATCAAGGAACGGGCTACAGCGTTTTCTTGCGTAAAACATAACACTGCGGTCACCAACCCGCCTGCCAAGCGTGGTGACTATTGCAAATACCCTCCCTTGGGAGGAGGCCCATGTTCAGCATTGGACGTTATACGGGCTGATGATGATGAAACCATGACCAAGGGCAGAAAAGACTCTCGCCGCTGCCAGAAGGAGGAACACCCGAGGGCTTTTTAGTGGGTATGTCCTCTCTGCGGTGCGACTGATAGAGGGAGAGTCCCACATACCCTTCGCTGGCGCAGGGATCACGCAGTAGTGATCCTTGCGGCAGCGAGGGGATGCGTAAGGCATTCTATGAGTAAATAATTGAACACCAATTTTACTTCAGGCCAGACTTTTTTTATTATTTTGTATTCCGGGACAAAATAATAAAAAAAGTCTGGCCTGAAGTAAAGTTGGTGTTCAATTATTTACTCAACTTTAGGCAAGTAAATATATCGTAATAGATTCATTTTATCGCAGAAAAATATATTTTCGAGTGCGAAACAAGATAACATTGTGTGAAACCAGTTGCTTGCAAAAATATTTGCAATCCGTACTCACACTTGGATGTATTATTTTAAGAATTTCTTGTTTGAAGGCAGTCGAAACTCATTTGGAATCACTTGACGTGGGTTATACGTAGGCTAGAAGCCTGTACAGCTAATGTTTATTACTTATTCAATGTAGGAGAAAGATAGAAGGTTTTTTTTCGGTTTGACTTACGTAGGTAGCCACGAGGCTTTTGCTACTTCACCGGGCATAAAAGATAGAAGGAGTATTTACTTAATGTATGAGAAGGTAGATAAAACATGGGCTTATGTACGATTAAAGTTTTATATTCTTTTCTAAAATAAATAGAGCAGCTGCGTATACGATGAATACTTACTATATAGTAAGGTGTTTCGAAAATATATGTCCTTCCTTTAACAGTAGATAATTATTATTGTATAGTGATTACATTGGTGAAGAATTTAATGAAACAATACATTTAGTTAGTTTTATTTTAAATAAGCTGCTTTTAGTTGTATATATGTATTGTATTCATGTTATAATCCAGAGAAAAAATAAATAAAAATACATTTATATTTTACAAAATAAAATGTATTTAAAATAGGTACATATTACATTTGCTCTCACTCTCACTGCACGATACACCGAGGTGCAACCTTACTCAACAGAAACAAGTATTCAAAGTTATTAAAATCAATTTATTATGTGTGGGTAGTCATGGCTATTAAAATATTTTTTTACTTATCTCCTGTTAATGGAATGGCATATATTTTGGAAGCACCCATTATGGTACCATTATAGAGTCAGTATGACTGACTGCCTTAAAGGTAACGCACAACCTTAACCGATAGATGTACCTAAAGTTATGGATATGTATAGGTACCAAAGACGACTAAGAAAGATTTTACAATTGTCAAACTCGGAAATGTGGTTTTTATCGGAATAGGTATATGCGGATGAATAAGCGAACATTACAATGCTTTTTTTTTTTCGGAAGGCTTACGTCGTTAGCCCCGAGGCTTTTGCTACTTCACCGGGCACAAAGGCGAGCAGAGCTCCAGCCTTAATAAATGGTTTAAACTACAAACTAAGCAACCTGCGCAAGAGGGCGCCCCCTGTGGGACTTGGACCTCGGCTCAGGGCAGTCGCTGGCGATGAGATTGCGGGATTATGACTTTTAGTATTTTAGGGGGTTTTGTGCAACTGTCGCTCTACTTTACAGTTCGCGGGCCTCTCGGACGCGTCGTTCGGATCTACGGGGGCATCGGATGAACATTAGAATGCGTAGCTAGCTAACTGTGGGTGCAGAGTTTGTTTGCTTAATCGAGTTTATATCAGAAACTACTGATCCGATTTCAAAAATTATTCCAGTGTAAGATAGCGTGTTTATTGAGGAAGGCTATACTTAATTATGAAGTTCCTACGGGAGCTTGATAATTTACGCGGGTGAATCCGCGCGCGGGACGCTAGTATCATATAATACAGATATGATATATCAATAAGCACAAAGTATTCTGTAAATTAAATAAGATTGTTAAAGAAGTCGCCGATAAGCGCAACAACTATTATTTTTATTTGTATCACCTGTTGGTTATGAATCGTACATACTCATATCAAAACAGATAACATTCCTATCAACAATGTTTGTATATACAGTGTATGACATCAAAAGTTAATTATTTATCTTGGTTGGACTATGGATTATCAAAACTCGTCAAGCGTGAGTTTGGTACGGTCATGAAGATTTCTGAATCACTGAGTTGTATTACGGATCTTGAAGAATACCATCATTACCTATAATTAATTTAAAAAAAACGTAAAAGAAAATGCAAGAAACATGTATGTACCTACTTACTTGTTTGTCGCAATTAGAACAAAAATATCGTCGAAATCAAATCATAAAACATTGTTATTTATGAAGTAATATATTAATAAATAATATTGTATGATGATTACATACACCTTAAACAGTTTAACATGCTTTCCAATTCAACAAAACTCGTGAAGTTGTGAGAAACGCAAGAAAATGAAGAAGAGAATCAATTTTAAAGAATAAAACACTACCCAGGTATTAAGTAACTATTTAAAATAGTTAGTATATTAGAATAATAATTAAGTGAGTATCTATAAGTTAAACTTAAACTAACTTATAGATACAAACTATTCTAAATCTATTCTATTTGGAAAGGTTTCCATAATAATCGCTGCATTGGCCCGTTGAATGGCATTGCTTAATTGCTGTGCAATGTAATAGAGGCGCATGTTCAGCAGTGGACGTCCACTGCTGAACATGCGCCTCCTCCAGAGGAAGGGTATTTTCCATAGTCACCACGCGTATCAGGCGGATTGGTGACCGCAATATTATGTTGTACCACACAAGGAAACGCTGCTACCCGTTTCTTGATATACGATTATTATAGATGATGGTTATAACATCATATATAATAATCGTATATCAAGGATCGGGACCAACGGCTTAACGTACTTTCCGAGGCACGGAGGGTAGTCCCTCAACCAACCAGACCCGGAAAGAAATCTTATAATTTACACAAAGATTTTCTGTCCGGCGTTGGGATCAAACCCACGAACTCCGAGATTTAAAGCTTGCCAAATACCGCTACGCTACGGAGGTTGCTTCGAAACCATAATTCTTAAATAAATAAATGATTTTTATAATTTCAGTAAGGATCTCTAGAAAGTCATAGTTATCTTTTATTAGCCTTTAATTGTTAAGAGAGACATATCGATGATAATATTCTGTTTGCACGTTAATGGAGTGGTATGCATGCTTGTGCATTATACAATGACAGAAGCTCATAAATAATTACAATAAACGATCATTATAATGATCGTGTTACCAGCACTTAGTAGATTTTTCCATTGACAATTATTGACATTGCTGGAAACAATATATGTACTATATGTACTTACAATAACTCTTTAGTGCATACCTACGATACATGCTAATGAATGTGTTAAGTTAATGAAAATATAGATTTAATATTGGTATTGGTATCTACGTATTTTCGAAACGGATAAGTAACTGTCTACCCGTTTCGAAAATATAAAGATAGGTGTATCACTACCACACATGGCCAACCATCCACTAAACTTATGAAATAAGGTAAAAGTCGCTTCTAAAGATCACCCCTGTCAGCCCTAATAAATATCAATAACATTAACCCACAAATCAAATGTTAACTCCTAAAATACCTATTTCAATACTACTTACCAAATGACTTACATGAATAATCAGTCTTCCATCGGTCTTTCTTTCTGAAGGCGCGGCAAGTAGATCTCCCTCTTTCAACCGAAGACTCACAATTAAATAAACTATAATAATCCCATTGCCACAAAATGGGCACTAATCGATACTTTGAACTTTACACGGTAGGAAAACCCAATATCACTTTAACTGCCCCTGAAACGAACCCATGAACTTAACCCTTTCATATTTAGTGTACGTACTAATGCGTCCTGCGATTCTGACCAGGTCACCAGTCCACCTAGTTAAAGGCCATCCCACGCTGCGTCTTACGGTTCGTTGTCGCCACTGAAGAACCTTTTTCCCCCAACGCTTATCGGATCATCACGCAATGTGGCCTGACAAATGCCACTTCCACATGCTATTTTTGTGTATGGATTTACTCAACAGTTGCCCAAACACTTGAATTAAGGTTAAATTGTTGATATACTTACGCATTGTAAGGTAATAAGATTTGTGACGAAATCAGTCACTGTTGATACGATATCCATACATAACGTATTGAAAATAGGGTAAGTAACTGAAAAAAATGGATAATTATTTACTATTAAGCAATTTTTGTGTTTGACCAGGCAATAATGAGGTGTGAGAAGACTGAAAAGCGCCAATTGTCATGAGATAATTTATTGTAGTCATTTTTAAGATGTTGTTAATTAATAAAACACTAAGTCCTTCCTGACTGACCGACGGCATGCAACCTAAGCCACTGCCGATCGTAGATAATTGAAACTTGGACGTATATTCTCTATATGACGTTTGATAAGAAAATATTAATAAAATTTCCACCCCATTGAGGAAAAGAGTGGTGCCAAATTTGTATGCGAAAATTGAGATCTAAGAGGAGGAAGCCACGCTACGCTCATAAAAAAAAATAGTTTGATCCAGATACGTTAAATTAATAAAAATACGAAAGGGTTGATTATCGCTCCAACTACGGAAACTGTAGCAGTAGTAACGTAGCAGGAAGACTGGAGTTCTATAGTTGCTACGCTTTGTCTAGAATATTCGACCGAACCAAACCTTTAATAATAATGATCGAGCAATTCTACAAGACACTTTCAAGTACAGCTTAAACTCTCATTGATTTCTTATTATTTTTCACTACTTCACTTTGAAAATATCTTCGGCCATTTTTTAGTGTAATAATAGAACTATTGTTGTTACAATAGTCGTTCTTGGTAAGTGCATTAGAATTTAAATACAAGCAAATGATAAAGTTCTTAAACATAGGTATTTGTGAGGTTTACTATAAAACGATGCCTAAAAGGAAATTACCTTCGTGCTACTTCATAAAGTAAACAGCTTATTTATGAGTAAATTTGCATTTTAAGAGCATTAAAGACAATTTATCTGCAAGGCAAAGCAAGTTTTAGCAGTTAAGTAGTATACCAGGTGTCTCTTATTGGTAAATTTTTGAGGAAGCTACTGAATTTATCATTATATTTCAAAACAAACAAGCTTTTGCCCTAGACTTCTTGCTTCAATTTCTCCATAAAATATATTCTGATAAATTCTTTCTTATTGCTCATCTTGGGTTCCTAAGAAATTAGAATATAGGTTTGCGTGTCTAATGCTTACACGATGTCTATAAGTCGCTTAGTCAGTCACGGTAGGTATTGTTTTATATATACCTAGTGTAATAATAAATTAACTATTTATTGTGATTTAAGGTTTTTTATTATTTTATTAATATGTTACCAGAACAATATAAAGGCCAGAATAATATAATGTAAAGAGGCTTATTAAGAATTAATGAAGGACATTGATTCATTCTTTAAATCAATGTCCTCTAGTTAATAAGGTTTAGTAGTAATTATTAGGTTAAAAATATCCCAGTGACAGAGTTAAAGCTCTGATTAAAATTTTCAAGATAATAATTTAATATATTAGTAGCCAGCAGAATAGGTTATCGTTATATATAATAAAAAAATAAACTTTAAATTCATCGAATTCAAAACTGAAGATTTCTATGAAGATTATCTTCATACAAGTATGTAGTGAGTTTTTAATTTGACTCTATGTTTAAAACTTCACGCGAATCGTTAGATAAAGAGATGTTGAGGTGTAAGAAGGAAATATGCGAATCGTTAGATAAAGAGATGTTGATAATACATATATCAAGATTGTTTTTAAGCAATTTGTATTTTTAATCCAATAAAAATACCAAATAGGAAATAAATAACCAGAAACAAGTTGTTTTAGAGCACACAATACAAATAGTAAATCGACGCATGTATAAAATATTTTTTTTTTATTGTATTCTGTCTTTTTTAAAACTAGAACTTCTTGTCAGTGTTTTTAGTGGCCTTGTGAATATCAACAAGTTCCTATGTGATATTTACTTAGTTTAGCACCTCAACCACGATCGAACCTACTACTTCACATGCAAATAAAAACCACAAACATTATAATATGATAATCACGTTTATTCATAGTCACACCCAACGCGTTCACCCCACACACATACAGTATTTAGTTGTTACAATAATGTTTATACAATTTAACACATCTTAACTAAAAGTCTAACAAATATGTTACATACACGACTCATCTATCGTAAATTTCTTATTCTGATTTCAATGTTACTTGTGATGTAAATAGTTAACACTATATTAACTGCTCTACAAGTTAGAATATACATAATATATTCTACGAATTTTACAAAGTTATAAATAAATATTTGATGAGATAAATCTTATAAAACTTATAGAAATAGATGGAATGCTTATTGTTGAGCCGAGAGGCATTTGGCAACACGTCCCCGACCTTTCATTTCGCACTAACATGACTCGTCTTCGGCACGAACCATAGAAAGGTCAATGAATATCGCTGTAGTATTCTATACTTAAATCCGTATTCTAGAATAATAATTATACAAAGCATTTTTACATGCGCATATCACGGGTTGGACCTCGAGGTCAAGGTAACTTTAAATATTTTTGGTAAATGTTACGCATCAGTCCGAGCGTTGCATAATAACAAGCACTGGTGTTGTCGAGACGACGCCACGGAGCTAGGCTCGCCAGCACTAGGCCAGGAGATGTGCCAGCGCCAGCAACACCACTGAAGAAGCGAGTACAGGCACTCCCGCTCCGCTATGCGGTGACACCTGGGAACTGTCCTCCGTCAGATCCTCCCCGAATATGTAGCTCTTCGATCCTGTATGTGATTTCAAAATCCTATAGTTAACTTCATTAATTGACACCTGATTTCTAACGAAGTTATACAGCCTGTTTACGATAACGTAAACGTTGCCTTTGCTGTCAAACGTAAATCTGTCTATCCATTGGATGTAGTTCGGGTCACGAGCGATTGTTCGCTGTCCACTATGAAATTCAGTGGATGTGTTCCATTCTGCAATGGTAGAATTTCCAATTAATCCGTAGAACAGGACTCCCTGGGAATCCATTTTCATTCCGTCCGTCTGTGACGATTTGGTTCCTAGATTGACAATGTATGGACGTAGAGCGCCGCTACCTTGCTGTGCCAAAGTTTCGTTGCGAAGCACTGATGCGTTAATTGCATACAAATGGAAACTGGAAAGCGGACAGTAGTACACTTTTCTGTCTACTTTTCCCTCTTCACTTCGGTACTGAGGTCCTAGTGCGATGCCATCAATATTCACTGGAAGATTCACTGATGTTCCATTGATGCGGAACACTGAAGCATCGGGTACGGATGACATTGATTGAGAGTCACGAACTTTCCACAACTTATTATCACTGCGCCGAAAAACTATGATGCCGGGGTCCACAGCACTATTGTCCGTAATGTACGCGTAATCACCATCCCGGTTGTCTACAACGAGATCATTTAAGTATGTGGTTTTAGGGTCCACTATTTCAGCTGGGAACGGAATACGTTCCATTTCGTTCTTACCGGTTTTTAAGTCGATAAGAACGAGGGAAGGAGGACACTTAGGGTCTGGATTTTGGGTCAGAGTACCGACACGTCCGTTATCAAGTATCCACATTATTCCATTTTTGTCAATTTCGATGTTTTGAACGAACTGCAGCGAATCGCAATCTCCAACTGTATTCTTTTCCCAGCTCGGGAACGGACGCAGCTTGGGCGATGTGTCTTGCGGGTTCACCGGAATAGTGGCCAGGGTCGCCGGAACTCCGTCGAGCATCCTCGGCATCGTTAGGAATAAGTCTTCTTGGTAGAAGTTTATTCCAGAGATTAGAACGTTTCGGGGGATGTATCGGCTTGTATTGAGGTAGGTTTCGCGGTCTTCCGGGGATTTCCATTCGAAATCTATAACGTTCCATTCATATATGACGCGAAACTGTTCGCGTCGCGGGGCCGGTGGTCGCGGGAGCGTATCGTTTTGCGCGGCCGCGGAAGCGACGGCGGCGAGGAGCACCAGTGCGAGCATCGTCGGTGTGCGCGAGGCGTGTGGCGCGGACGGCGCGGTCTGACTGACTGACGCCGGAGCAACTCCGCCGAGTGAGCTTCTCCGCTGACGAGGCCGGAGCTCCGCGCGTGACCACTGCGCTGCGTCACCAAGAAGTTCCGAACAATCGGACCGATTGTCATTTGTCATCCAAACAATAATGGTTGAGTGGGCGGCTCATTAGTAAACATAAACATAAATATTTTTGTTTGGAAATTTTAATTTTAAATAAAAGTACATACTAAATCCGTATGTACCTACCTTACCTATATAGTTGTTTATAAGATTCAATTCATTTATTAATGAAGGGTAAGGGTGCGTCAAGGTCACCAATCTCACCCCCGGCTAGACGGAGGGTCCGACCGCCTGCTAGATATGTTTTAGAGGTACCTACTACCTACAGACAATCGATTCAGACGGAATAACTTAAGGATTTACCTACCTACTACTTACTTAAGGCTGTTAAGTATAGCGGAAATGTTCAACAAACTGAATGTAGGTATACCTATTTATTGAAATCACTTTAAATATTTAGTAAAACATGTTTTAAGTTTTTAGGGTTTCGTAGTCACGTCATGTTATTTTGCCATTAGTGTCTGGAATCTACGTGAAATGAGAATTTTATAGAAGTTTTGAGTTATAGCTTAAACCTGCCTCGTTAAATGTTCCTGCCCAAATGGCCATTTTTGATACCACGTAAAAAGGATGTAGGTATCTCCATAGACGATTTAATTAAAAAAAAAAAACATTTTTATTTACGTAAACCAATTACAGGCACTTGTAAATAGTTTTAAATAGGCACTTGTAAATTTTATTAATTAAATTGGTTATTTATTTATATCTATAAAATTAATTGTAATAATTTATTTATATTACTAGCGGCCCGCCCCGGCTTCGCACGGGTGGACTTTTATACCCTACCCCTGCCCTTCCCTACCCCTACCCTACCCCTACCCAAAAGTATCCTATGTCCTTCTCCCAGTTCTTAGCTACCTCCCTACCAATTTTCAGCCAAATCGGTTCAGTCGTTCTTGAGTTTTAAATAGTGTAACTAACACGACTTTCTTTTGTTTTTAAAATGTATTCTGCTATTCAGGGCGGAGACAAATCCAACGAAACAAAAACCATGAAAATTGATCCAGCCGATCTCGAGTTATAAGTGTTGTAACAAACCCGTCTTTGTTTTATATATATAGATTGTTCTTAGCGACGCAAAATGCTTG
Source organism: Nycteola revayana (assembly GCA_947037095.2). Lineage (NCBI taxonomy): Eukaryota > Metazoa > Arthropoda > Insecta > Lepidoptera > Nolidae > Nycteola > Nycteola revayana. Next base: position 8,733,827 of record OX344839.1, read on the forward strand.
TTTTGTCTGTTCTGTAATTTGTAGGTATGTAGGTATAGGATAGGAGTTGTCCATTGTACTTTTTCATGATTCTAGCCCTTATTGTTATAGGGTAGCCATATATGTTATGGTTATAAGGATAATGTTCAACAAAAATCATATTACATTTTTGCAATAAAACCGGCACGCATCGGCTTAACCCTTAATTAATTTCAACATCTACCTTCGTTTGTGGACACAATGTATTATCAACGGATCACCGTAAATATTGGTAGGTGTTTTTTTGAGTCTCTGGGGGGTTTTAGTGATGTACGGCCTCTACTCGTGGTATGAGGGCGAGTCCCCCATATCCCGCCGCCAGCGCGCGAATACGCTGCAGCAGCGGTGGGAATGCGAAAATGCAATTCCCACCGGACACAAAAATAAGTATAAAAAAGTATAAATAGAACAGTCAAGAATTTTATAAATTTGTCTTTTTAACAACTAAATTAAGCGGAATATGTTAATGTAATCTATACTAATATTATAAAGCTGCAGAGTTTGTTTGTTTGTTTGAACGCGCTAATCTCGGGAACTACAGGTCCGATTTAAAAAAAAATTCAGTGTTGGATAGTCCTTTTATCGATGAAGGTTATAAGCTATATTTTATTTACAAAAAAATTTGGAATCCGTAAAAAAATTGCGATTTTGTAACCCAAGGTGTAAAATCGAAAACCTATTTATGCGTGCGCTGCAAAAACTATTGACAATAAAACATAATGATGTTCTACGGGTTTGTAGGTCTTATTAAGATCTACAAACAAATGCACGAGAGAATATATCTAACTATCATAGTTTAGTCACAATAACCACTTTTATATTCATAAAATATATTAAATCATCTGAAGAAAGAAACTACGTTTAATGTGTATCGTTATATTAATCCTTATTAAATTAAGCATTATGTTATCAAGGGTATTTATGTAGAAGTAAAATACTTTTTGTTTTATTCCAATCGGACATTTCGTTGAGAAATTATCACGATTATAAAAACGCAAAGAACTGGTACCTAATATGGAGGTATTTACCATCACTACATAGCATAAAACAAAGTCGATTTCTCTGTCCCTATATCCCTAATAATCCCTATGTATGCTTAAATCTTTAAAACTACGCAACGGATTTTGATGCGGTTTTTTTAATAGATAGAGTGATTCAAGAGGAATGTTTATATGTATAATACATCAGCATTGCGCCCGTGCGGAGCCGGGGCGGGTCGCTATTCTTTAATATATTCAATATTTGTTGTATGGTTACCACCTAAGAGCCTATGCACACCACGTCTTTTTTACGCGCCGTCGACGCGCGTTTTAGAAACGCGCGTCGACGGCGCGCTTTTATCCTACAGAGCAGTTTGTTGTCGTTTGTATCGATACACACGCGCGTTAGCAATTTGGTGGCTTTTGCATCGCGTCTGTATTGATACACACGCGCGTTTGTATCGATTCATAAGCGTGCAAAGGTCTGCTGGCTGCGTCTGACTCGCGTGCGTATCGCGTCTGTATCGCTACAGACGCGCTGCAACGGCGCGTTTAAAAAACGTGGTGTGCATAGGCCCTAAGTTGTACAATAGTACAACACACCTACACATACCTTATTAATTATTCCTACCTATAACACAGAATAAACAAAAGTTTATTCTGTGTTATAGGTAGGTATAATTAAGATACCTAAAGTAAGTTGTATCTTGAGGTAAATCCGTGCCTGGGATGGAACAGTTTCGTTAAAATTATTTTAAGAACTATCAGTAACCAAAAGTTATGTTTATTGTCTTAAAACTGTTTATGTTGATTTTAATTGAAAAGCAGATAGGTACATATCTTATACACTAAAATATAAAGTTGAAGATTTTGTTTGCTTGAACGCGCAAATCTCTAGAGTCTCTAGAGTTTTTTCTGTGTTAGATAGCCCTTTTATCGAAGATGGCTATAGGCTATATTGAATTATGAAGCTCTCACGGGAACTGGAGGTGAAACCGCGCGCGGAAAGCTGGTTCCTACAAAAATTTAGAAACTTTCAGTAACGTACACATACCTATGCCTACGTCATGAATTCCTGTAATAAACGGAATTATCCCCGTCACGGATTTACTACGAGACACCTCAAACGAATATTATGAAGTTTATATAACAATAATTCAATGTCGAGCATCTAGGATAGGTACCTTACTCTACCTACTACCCTAGGCCATACTTAGTTTTTGACAACCTCGTTTTTAGCGTGGTTTCTTTCCCAGGTCAGCAAACATAATCGTAATCCTAATAGATATTTTTCTCAAAATTAATGTAAACTACAAAACAGAAAGTTTCACACTATCTTGGGCAAATGGCTCTCCTTAGATCACAGAAGATCCTAAGAACGAAATCATTCAGGAAAACATAATTACTAGGTATTCATCATCAGCCAGTATAACGTCCACTGCATGAATATGCTCCTCTCGAGGGTCTTGCCTGGTCTCGCCATTTAGTCACCACGCTCGGAGGACATGTGAGTTGTAGACTGCATTATTATCTATGTTGTACACATAGGGAAAAGTTACTGCCCGTTCCTTGGTATACGATTGTTATAGAGGAGGTTATAACAATCGGGACCAACGGCTTAACGTGCTTTCCGGCACGGAGGATAGTCCCCTCAACCAAACACACCGGAAAGAAATATTATAGATTTAAACAAAGATTTCTTGTCTGGCGTGGTAATAGAACCCACTTCCTCCGAGATTTTAGGCGTGACTTATACCACTACGCCATGGAGGTTATTATTATTAATATACCAACTTATTTACTGGTTATAAAACTTGTATGAGGGTCGCATAATAAGTACAATTGTTACGCTCAGTGGACCCGCTTAGAAATGCTTGTCACCCTTCAATCAGTCTCAAATAATAATAGCGTTGACTGGTTAATTGTATTCATACAACATGTTCCTAACTGAAAATGAATACGTATTACCAGTATTACATAGAATAGCGTTTTTTTTAAATTGTCTACAACGTAGTTGCTGCCTGCTACTTCTTTCGTGAAACATAAGGATGTTAAGAACCATTTAACAATGAAAATTCCGTCCAAATCACTACTTACTAACATTTTGCATATGCGGTACTTAATTACTTTACAAAAAACAGACAGATTAATTAAAAAAACCTTTTATTTATAATGTCATACACATTCTATCGAACATATGAATCATCATGATACATACATAAAGTAATGTAGAATTATGACACTTTAATTAATTTCCTTTTATTATTATGGATAATTTTATGAATCACCGTGGTCCATAGTGTTAAAGTATACAAGTAAAAATAGCTTCATTCAAATTACGTTTTTTGTCGTCTCTACCAGTCTATACCTACTGGTACTAATATTATAAAGAGGAAAGATTCGTTTGTTTGCATTAAATAGGCTTTGGAACTACTAGACAGCTTTCAAAAATTCTTTCACAATTAGAAAACTGCGTTATCCAAGAAGAACTGAGTGATGAAGTTCCCACGGGAACGGGAGAACGTTGAAGGCGAGGAGCTACTAAATAATGAATTTATGTAGAACTACACTACAGAATATATTTCAAATGTATGTTAATTTGATAACAGTAGGGCAAATTTTTAAATCCTCAGATAAAAATTATCAAAGTAGTATTTTTTTAATTTGACACATTTTGAGAATTCTGTAAAAAATTAAAATTTATTCCCTTGATAAGTTTTATCTCAGGATTGAAAAATATGCCCAAATAACTTTATAATTGTAAACTTGCAAAATAGAACTAAGCGCGTGGCTCCACTTCCCATTGCAGGCTTGCAAGATATGCGCCCCCCATTTAGCAGCATCACTACATAGTAACAAAGTCGCTTCCCACTGTCTGTCTCTACCTATGTTGGCTTAGATTTTTTATAGTCAGCAACGGATTTTGATGCGGTTTTTTAATAGATTCAAGAGGAATGTTAATATGTATATATGTAATACATCAGCATTACACACGTGCAAAGCCGGGGCGGGTTGTTAGTATACTTATATAGAATCAAGTACCAAAAAGGTTAATGAAGAAATTTCTGAAAAAAAAATTTTGTCCCTTAAAAAAATATAAGTAAATAAAATACAATTTTGCGTTTTTTTTGAAATATCATCCCCAGTTCTGGACGCTCCATCTGCTGAACACAGAGTTTCTTTTGAAATATCATCCCCAGTTCTGAGCGCTCCATCTGCTGAACACAGAGCACAGTGAGATGGGTCACTGCTCAAAGTGTATGTGTACATGTGATGAGGACGGATGAGCTGAATTATGTGTAACTAAAAATCTAGCTTATACAACATCTCTTGAATTTCAATGAGAGTCTGTGCGAATTAGTTTTGTAATACATTTATAATAATAGTTTAAAACAGAAATTTAAATTCAATTATTTCCATTATTATATTGATTGGAATTGACTAATAATAATTATTTAATTTCGAACCAATAATGTGGATAATGAGTCGACAACCACTAATTATACTTTAACCCATATGATAGATAATTAAATACTGTCAGTCTTTATTAAGTAATGTAGTCGCTAATAAAATGTATTGTCAATTGACCTACTTACTTATTCTTTATTTTAAATTGTTTTATTAATGCAAAATTGTTTGACTACTATAATAATAGTAATCCATCCAAATAAAAGCGAGGAGTTCATGCACATGTAAATAGAACGCAGACCATACATTAAAGTTCATAAAGTGTAATATTTAGAAGGTATTTATTAGGTCAAAGGATGACGCCTCTTCTCAGCTCAATCAAGCAGACGGATTGGTGATACTGCGATCACCAATCCGCCTGCCACACATCCTGATTACGGCCCTCGGTGATACCTTTTTTTTTTGTCCGGGGGGAAATGCATTTACGCATTCCCACCGCCGCTGCAGTGTATTCGCGCGCTGATGGTGGGATATACGCGACTCGCCCTCTCCATAGCGTGGTATGCTAAGCTCATACCACGAGGAGCCCCTTCACCACTAAAACCCCCGGACACTTAATCGATCCGCCGTTGGCGGGGGCCGGGTATAAGGGATAAGCAATCCGACCCCCTCGGTGATACCTGGCTTGCCAAAGTTTTAGTGGCCCATGTTTAGCAGTGGACGAAAATGGGCTGATAAAGTAAGTAAGTAGGTCATGCCGGAACGTAAAATTTTAATGTTAATTTTACATTATGTCGTGTCGCGATTGCCTTGACCAGGAGGGTTTATTATATAATGGTAACGCTATGCGATAGCATATTTAAAAAAAAAGTATGTACCTAATTAGGTTTCAAAGTAAACAATTTTCGTAGGTAGGTACATATAGTAAGCATATTTATGGTGAATCTGCTAAATTGAGATTTTGGGATTGTAATTTCTATTTTATTTCTTTTTTTTAATCAATGCTTAGAATGCATCTCAATTCATCATTGCACTGTATGCACTGTATGCTGCACTGGGTGTAGCAATAAAATAGCAATGGCGGCTTATTAATATATATAACAATAACTTCGATAAAAATGTCTTCATTACTGTAACGCATTTCCTATGTTATTGCTAATGTACTATTGTCGTACATTACCTTAATAAATTGACATTTATTTATTTATTCATAACACCTTAAACTATCATTACAGGGTTTACCCTAATGCGACAGCTAAGAACTTAAACTCAATCTAAACCATACACTTTTAAAACACAACAAAATTAGAAAATATTAAACTAACAACATTATTAAAATATTATATTATTTAAAAACACAAAACCAGCATAATATAAACATAGTTCAAAATAATACATTACGATACGTGTGACCCAAGTAGCCCACCATTGCATGGCGTGAAGTTAGCGCCCCAGCGTAGCGAGGGTGCTAAACGCCGTGCAATAATAGGCCACTTAGGTCACGAGTATCGTATACTATTTTATAGCAGATGTGACATAAACCCGCCCCGGACTCGCGGGGGGTGGTGGATTACGATACGTGTGACCTAAGCAGCCTATTATTGCACGGCGCGGCGTGAAGTACATATTTAAAATATTGTTTGCATACCTAGTAAACCATGACATTTTTATCAAAGTCATCGTAATATCGTTATGTGATTAGCCTCCAGGGCGTATAATAGTAAAGTTGTATTTAGATACAGACCAATACAGTATAAAATATAAGTTTTCGTTATTAAAATTACGCTGTTGTATTTTTTCCTAGCCTGGTTATGTTCTAGGTACATTATAATACTCTGTATAGTAAATAGCTTACCGCACTATCCATCTGCTAATTCACCATGTAGTCAGATTAAACCTTTTACAATATGGCGTTAGAGCTATGCCAGTTTCTAGTAGAATCACATAATGATGACTAATACCTCAGAACTTTGTTTCGCTTCCATATAAATTCTATATTCTATGAGATTGCTTTGATGACGGCTCAAAGGTTCTTCCGTGCACGAGACTGAATTAATCAAGTGATTGATAATACCTATAAATAAATATGTGATCAGTGGTCATTAATTTATAATCATTTGTATTCTCAACGTAACCAGTTTTAGATGCAGAGATGAACCAAACGGAATTTAAGGTCGAGGCTACTTGATGCCTTAAGCCCTAAGCAATCAACGTCAGCGGGAGCTCTATACTGGATGACATTTTTTACCGCCTTGAAAATAATAGGGTGTGTGGAAATTAATTAAACCAGTCACTTAACTTTATAATATTAAATACATTATTTACATGTATTTAATATTATAAAGTTAAGTGTCTTAGGAGATATACCTACTACATTTTAATATAAGTTCAAAGTAGAATTAAGTAATGTATAACTAGTAAAAACTAACTGTGTTAATTAAGTTTCAATGAAATATAAGGCAATTGCTGTAATATTTATTAATTAACAGCAATTGCTTAGTATTATGCGCTTATCTGGCATTGCCTTCGGTTGACAAAACAAAAATACAAGCCATGTTTTACACTCTACTATTCATACCTACATTTATTTAAAAAAATGGTAAGTAGGTAGGAACTGGACTTTTTTGGACTGGACTGGACAAGAGGTTTTGGTAGCCGTGTACCGGTGGGTGTTTTATGCGCCGCGTAGGGATGGACGGACAGCGCCCTACAGAAGCAATCCGGCTCAAACTTTTTGGCCGGAAGAAAGTTTGTAAGAGTGACTTACCATGTCGCGGGTTGCGGGCAACGGATTACTAGCATTGTAAGAAACACCCGAGGAGCTTACGTGGGTAAACGATAAATAGTATCATGTCTAGCGATGACATAATAACGTAATGAAATTAATGTAAAATAATGAATTCTATTTTTCCAAAAACTCTAATAGTATATACGTGGGACACGCAGAAAGATTTGCGACACTAAAAAAAATTGTTCTACAGGTACATATATTTTTATTAAATCTTTTCAAAGTACTCTCCACCAGCCTCTATACAAAGATTCATGCGTCTGAACCAGTTTTCAAAACACTTTTTCCATTCCGCCGTAGACACCTCGTTTACAGCCTGCTCGAACGCAGCCAGCTCATCTTCCGGCGACGAAAATTGTATCCCCTTGAGCAGATTTTTTATTTTTGGAAATAAAAAGAAGTCACACGGTGCTAGATCAGGGCTGTAAGGAGGGTGACCCAGGAGTTTGACTGGTGTGCTGTCTAGGAAGTCCCTCGTTTTGAGCGCGGTGTGTGCAGGCGCATTGTCGTGGTGGAGCAGTAGTCCGCGGAGCCCTGTGTTTGGTCGCTTGTTGCTCACAACAGAAAAAAACTTCTGGTAAATATTTGGTAGTATACCATTCGGCGTTGATGCTTCTTTGATCTCGTAAGGGAATTGAGGCCAAGTGGCCAGTCAAATTAAAAAAGCTGGCGATCAAAATCTTCCCCCCGCTTCGAGATCGCTTCACTTTGGTAGGCGTTGGTTCATTTTGAAACACCCAAACTGTCGACTGGCGCTTGGTTTCTGGATCGTATTGATAAATCCAGGACTCATCACCTGTTACGATGTCGTAAACACGCCGAGACGAGCCTGCTTCAAATTTGTTCAGCATATCACGGCACCATTCCACCCGGGCCTGCTTCTGAGCGTCGGTGAGGTAGTGCGGCACCCAGCGCGATACTATCCTCCTCACGCGAAGATGCCCGTGTAGAATCTCGTGAACGCTTCCCGATCCAATCTTTAATATGTGTTGAATCTCCTGATATGTAATTCGCCTATTATCTTGGATTAAATTTTCCACTGCTAGCACGTTTTCTTCCGTAATAGCCGTCAAAGGGCGACCGCTTCTTTCTTCATCCCCCAAGGTTGGTCGACCGCGCCTAAATTCGTTATACCAACGATACACGGTTGCCTTGGAGGGGCTTTCATCCATAAATGCCATTTGAAGTCTATCGAACGATTTATCCGGTTTCAGGCGACACTTGAAATCGTAAAAAAACATAGCTCTAAAATGTTCCCGGCGCAGATCCATTTTTCAGTAAGACACGATACTTTGAATTGGCTCGCAAAAAATGTGGAGGGAAATTTTGAAAATGGAACACACATATTTTTACTTACAAGTAATCATATTTTCGAAAAAGATTCTAACCGGCCAGTCTCCCATATCGTCGGTGATATTTCAATACGGCGTAAGTGACAATAGCTTATAAGGTTGAAATCAAATATAGCAAATTATATTTTTTGCCCTAAAAGATAAAGAAAAAACATATTTCTTGACATATGAAATTACACCTTAGTAGCAACTGTCACATACGCGGTATTGCAATATCACCGACGATATATAAAAACTATTTTTCGCAATACTTTCTGAGTGGCCTGGTATCTATTCCTTTAACAGGTGTGGCAAAGTGATAGAAAATAGGTTCCTATTATGGAAGCACCTTATACATGTATGAAGGTATATGCCTCTTATGTTGTATTTATTGAATACCTACCTACTACTTATATGCAGCTAAGTAAATAAACAGCTAGGTGTTTTCTTGTAGGTATCAATAAATTAGCAATCTGCAATTCACTTCACTTAAAGGATGAATCTCATAATAAAAGTACCTACTTAGTTTCTTTATATAGATCAGGGTTTCGCAAAGTGGGGTACGCGAACCCCTAGGGGTTCGCCATTCGACGGCAGAGAGTTCGCGACAAGATTTAACATAGATAGTCTTAGTCGTCGTAGCCTATAAAAAATCACGCTGCGACCCATTGGAACTGAGTGAAATTTTGTCTAATAACATACAGCGCGGCGCCAAGAACGGAAACATTCATGAAAAGAAATTTAACTTAGTAATTAGTCAAATAATAATAATACATAAGTATCTACTTTATATTAATTTTCTTGTAGAAAATATACTGACAAATAAATAATTTTAATATTCTTGTTATTTATTTCTAGTCACCTACGATAATCAATTTCAATTACATTTAAATAATCGTTATTTTTTCATGATAACTATTTCAATAATATTTATTACCTGCCTACTAGATTTATGGAGATAAAGATTTTTTAATGATATCATATGACATAGTGACATCTAGCGTCGAATAATTAAGTTACTATGTAGCGCCATCTAGGATTACACGTAAAACATAGAAGTGTACATTGTTGAGTAATAAGTACTATAAATAGATGGCGTTAAACTACAATCGGTTAAAAATATGTATTTTAGCTGTTCACTTAAATTTCAAAACTTATTATTTAAATAAAATATGTATTCACTTAGTTGGAATTATTTCAATAAGTTTAAGTTCTGAATATATTTATACTCAGTACTAATAGCATTTTTTTAATATTTTGCACACTTTATGGAAAAGTTTACCTTAGACTATATTTTAAAATTGAGATTAAAAAAATTCGACAACCGGCAGGATCTATCCTGCTGGTGGTCGAATTTAGTTTAGTAATTTTGTCTTACGGGCTAATCTGCCACTGTCTTCGATTGACAAAGTAGAGTAGAGATACAAGCCATGTTTCACTCTCTACTCCTAGGTAAAAAACCTACATAAAAAAATGGTAAGTAGGTAGCTAGGTACTGGATGTATGGAGGTAAACTGGAAGAGGTTTTGGTAGCCGTGTACCGGTGGGTGCTTTAGGAGCTGCGTAGGGATCGACGGACAGCACCCTACAGAAGCGATCCGGCTCAAACTTTGGGCCGGAAGAAAGTTAGTAAGAGTGACTTACCATGTCGCGGGTTGCGGGCAACGATAGAGCTTACATCGATAAACGGTAAACAGTATGATGTCTAGCGTTTACATTATGACGTAATGAAATTATTGTAGAATAATTAATTCTATTTGTACAAAAAAAAGTGATACAGTGATAGAAGTGGTACCTATTATGGAAACGCCTTATTCTATGTATGTATGTATGTATGTGCCTCTTATGTTGTATCTATTGAATACTACACGCAGCTAAGTAAATAAACAGTGAGGAATTTTCTTGTATGTAGTTGGTATCATTAAATTAGCAGTCAGCGATTCACTTCACTCAAAGGATAAATCTTATAATATACCTACCTATTTTCTTTATAAGGAGGATCAAACAGATTGAAATTCTAAATAAGATATTGATCGAAGTTTCAGTTTTCTTTCAAATAGGTAGATATTATAAAATATGTATGGAAGTTTAAATTTTAATGTGTGTGAGTTTATTGCTCAGTGATGTAAATACTACTGAACCCATATTTGACAAATATAGTCTTAGTCGTCATAGTCTATAAAAAATCATCGCTGCGCCCCACTGGGGTAAAATTTTATCTAATAACATAAAGCGCGGCGCCAAGAACGGAAACATTCATGAAAAGAATTTTAATTTAATAATTTACTAAATAGTCAAATAATAATTTAATTATTCATCTTATTATAATAATAATACATAACTACTTTATATTAATTTTCTTGTAGAAAATATACTGACAAATAATAATTTTGTTGTCTTGTTATTTATTTCTTGTATTCAACTACGATAATCAATTTCAATTACATTTAAATAATCGTTATTTTTTCATGATAACTATTTCAATAATATTTATTACCTGCCTACTAGATTTTTGGAGATAAAGATTTTTTTAATTATCTCATCTGACGTAGTGACATCTAGCGGCGAATAGTTCAGCTACTATGAAGCGCCATCTAGGATTACACTTAAAACAGGAGGAATTCATTTTGCTCTATCCACTTAGGAATTACGTAGGTATTTTTAATTACTTTTAAGTTTGTAGATGTATCATAGCTATTAGTACTGAGTATAAATATATTTAATACTTAAGCTTATTGAAATAATTCCAACAAAGTATTCATATTTTATTGAAATAATAAGTTTTGAAATTTAAGTGAACAGATAAACTATATATTGTTAACCGATTGTAGTTTAACGCCATCTATTTAAAATTATAGTACTTGTTACTCAACAATGTACAGGTACAAAAATACCTACGTAATTCCTAAGTGGATAGAGCAAAATGAATTCCTCCACAACGACATTATTGGCAGCTGTTCCCAGAAAGTCGGGCAAGTTTCTTCGTTGTATAATATCTACTTTGCTTCATTGCAAAGTAAAACTATAAAATATTACTAGTTGGTTATAAATTTGTATTTCAACCACTACTTCAACTCCCGTATGGTCTAGTGGCTAGGATACCTGGCTTTCACCCAGGAGGCTCGGGTTCGATTCCCGGTACGGGAAATTCATTTTTTGATATTTTTTTATCAATATAATATGAGTAAGCCTTACTTGAATTTTATTTCACTGTCAGCGTTGTCTTGAAATGTTCTAATCTAAATTACAGGTAAATATATATTTCTTACTAAACAGATATTGAATAACACAATGATGATAGAGTTTTATTCAAAACATACCCATCAAACAAAAAATATGATGTAGTAATAAAAACTATTAGGTAGAAGTGCAACTATATTAACTTACGGTATATATTGAAGTATGATTCGCGCATTGATTAAAAAAAAATTGTGGCACATATTTTTGCTAATTACGCATTTCATTTTATCTATTACTAGCTGACCCGGCAAATAGATGCTGGCCGATTCTCAGACCTACTCAATATGCTCACAAAATTTCATGAGAATCGGTCAAGCCGTTTCGGAGGAGTACGGGAACGAACATTGTGACACGAGAATTTTATATATAAGACTAGCTACCCGCCCCAGCTTTGCGCGGGTGCAATGCTAATGTAAAACCTTTATCTTGTATCATTCTATATATTAAAAAATCGCTTCATAATCCATTGCGTAGTTTTAAAGATCTATGTATACATAGGGACGGACAGACAGGGAAGCGTCTTTGTTTTATACTATGTATATGTTACGGCTAAAGGTAGGTGTGAACATAAACTTAAGATTAGCCGGCTAAACTTAGGTTTATCTTCGAGAAGCAGCTAAAGTTCGATAACATGTTAGTTTGCGTCGTGATATTCTAGGTTTTAATTAAATTAAACAATACCGATGCACGGCAAAAAAGGTGTTGGGGTGGTTAAAAAAAAAGAATATCCTAAACCTAAACCAATGCAGTTGAACAGGGACTTATAGAGGTTGATCAAAGTTTAACCGCATGTGGTCGGCTAGACCTAGGTTTAGTCGGCTAATATTAAGTTTATGTTCACACCTACCTTTAGCCGTAACATAGATAAAATTTGTAGGTGCATTTTGTAGTGATGTACCTACAAATATTATAAAGGGGTAATATTTTGAGTTTTTGTATGCCTAGGTACTCAATAGTAGGCTCCGGAACTATAAGACCGATTTCAAAAATCTTTCACCCAAGCTACGCTATCCAGGAGTAACATAGTATATATTTGATTAAGAAGTTCCCACGGGACCGGGAGCTATGCGAGTGAAACCGCGCTTGGGAAGCTAGTTTGCATCGCTTCTATCCAAATCAGTAGAAAGGCATTCCTTTCTTGTACACGCTTTCTATCCTTAGATGAAAAAGAAAGGATATTTATAGTTATTTCATAAATATTCGCACTACCAAGGGAGCGTTCAAGTATTACGTAACGCAATTTTTGAAGATTTTGCCCCCCCCCCCTCTTGTAACGCACCGTAACGTTTTTCTGGACCCCCCCTCCCCCTCTCTAAACGTAACGTAACACTCAGGCGAGCATTTTTACCCTAAAGTCTTAAAAAGTTATGTAATAGTTTTTACACTTGTTTTTTTCAATTTTGTTTTAATCTACTAAATAAAATAAGAGAATTTTAATCCGCAATTTTTTTTTAAATGAACAAAATATGCAGTATTTTCAGAATATGCAGCTCAACTATTTATAATAAAGTACCTAAATAGGATAGATACAATTTCGAACTTAACCATTTGAAAGTGAAACAATGTCTGAAACCATCAGCTTCAGTCACTGACACCACGAAACCGAAGATTTTTAACAAATGTATCGTGAAAAAGAAGACTCTTGTCAACCTCATACCGTAGCCTAGTTGGTAGTGCTCCTGCCTACGAAGCTGGTGGTCCTGGGTTCGAATCCCGGTAAGTGCAAATATTTGTGTGATGAGCACGAATATTTGTTACTGAGTCATGGATGTTTTCTATGTATTTAAGTATTTATCTATCTATATAAGTATGTATATCGTCGCCTGGTACCCATAGTACAAGCTTTGCTTAGTTTGGGGCTAGGATGATCTGTGTGACATTGTCCCTAGATATTATTATATTATTATTATTATACAGAAGCACACAGATGCACACAGACGCAAGCACACGCACACGCTCACCCAGAAACACACACACACACACTAAAGATAATGGTGAAACAAAGTAAAATAGTACCGTAAAACGCTGCAACTTTGCCAACTAAGCCCAAGTTTGCCTATTTTGTTTAAATTAAGATATTTCGCGTTTTCTTGGTTTTTTTGATTTTTTTACCATTTGGTAATGATTTTACATTATTTGGGCAATATATTTTTATTGTTTTGTAATGGTAACTTCATTGTTACTCTGTCAGTTGTGCGACAAAAACCGGTGCAAGTGGGTGAAAATTTCTAGTGTCATATAACTTTTGAAGTTTTAGCTAAAGAAAAGGTGTTTTTGTGCAGCTATTAAATCCCAGGGTAAGAAAATACTATCTACTTTCCGTATTGCTTGATATTTTTATTAAAAGGACACGATTTCATTAAAATAACTTAGCAGGCAATGTTATGCACTGTTTTGAGATCTTGAGTGACACAACTTTGCCTGGGTCTAGGGTTGTCACTAGTTGGTTTTTAACAATGATATATTTTTACACATGTACCTGTCATATTTGCATGAAATTTACACATCTTAGAAACCGGTCAAATCGGAACGCAAGAGTAATTTCGTATTTAAGTAAATCTTAATTCTATTGCAGTTATATGAAAAAATGCCGAATAATACACGAAGCAGGAGAAAACCAGGAGCTTGATGCTAAACCATTTGGTCACCCTACAGAGTTGACAACTGAGGAAGAAGCCCACATCGCAGATATAGTGAATATTACAGCAGAATTTGGTTGTCCTCCTACGCTTTTAGACTTGCCCATTATAGTTTACAACTACTGAGTTAAGTCTTTGTTTTTACTAATAATTATGAGTCAGTATTGCTTTAAAAAAACATTAAATTTGTGATTTTTGCTCATAAGTAGCATTTTTATTTTTATTTTTAAAGTGAATAAAATTTTAACAAAATAATCCGTATTATTTTTTGGACAACCCTAGAGTCATCAACATTTTTGTATGAAAAGTTTGTGGTACCTGCTACAACATTGCCTATCAGCAGTAAAAACATATACATTACCTTCAGGGTAATGATATAACTGTCCGGGACAAGCACGGTGTCTCATGTACACGGAAAAAAATTACTAAAAAGATCAACAATATATTTATTGAGATATCCTTCTAGGCAAAGTTGTGTTTTTTACCTACAACTTTGCCTACGACTTTGAGTGTTTGTAATTTTGAAAAAAGACATGATTTGAATATATTTGAGTTCTACCTGGCAAGGCATAAGGTTTGTTTTCCATCTGAAAGTCTTTAGAAGCCGTAATAATAAATAGGTTCAGAGATACGAACAAAAAACGTCAAAATCCAGGCAAAGTTACAGCATTTTACGGTAAAACAATAATAAAATTACAATAGTAAAACTATAATAACATTTTAAGAATGTTAGGTCATTTTAAGATGTTTTTAAAATTAGACATAAGGAACATAATATTTCTCAACTTATTTCTTTAATTATTTATATAGATCTATGTGTAGTAGGTAAAAACTATGACATCTAAGCATAAAATACTAGACATGCTTTGCCATAAGAATAAACCATTATAGCGGTATGAGTTCCACGAGCCGTTGTCTCGGGTCGATCATCTCGTGAATTTAGCCAATTTCGACTTAATAGAGTTTTACGGCGGGTAATTAAACGTTATTGAGAAGTTCAGCTTTGGCTTAATAGATATATTTATCTACGGTTAAATGATAATATTTTACTTTATTCTCGGATACTGTATAATACACAGCCCTGAAATCGCGAAAACAAAATCAGCTGTTCCATACATTTTGTCGTCGAAAATTTTTTCGCGATTTCAGGGTTGGTCCCATAGTAAAAAATTGTTTATAATCATCAGTTAAACTTCACCCGCTGAAAGGTTGTTGGTGTTTTAAAAAAAATCTTGTATCTATATTTCAAGATCTTAGAAGCATAAGGACGGATGACTATAATACTTTAGAAGCATTTGGTCGGAAGTGCCAGTTTATCATAAAGGCACATACGACGATTTTCACATATCGTCGGTGATACTGCAATACTGCGTAAGTGACAGTTGCTACTAAGGTGTGATTTCATATGTCAAGAAATATGTTTTTTCTTTATCTTTTAGGACAAAAAAAATAATTTGCTACATTTGATTTCAACCTTATAAGCTATTGTCACTTACGCAGTATTGCAGTATCACCGACGATATGGTGATTATAGCAATATCCCTAAACAACCCTGGCGTGCCAAGGTCTGTTAAGCGGAGGCCGATGTTAAGTCTTCCTTGAAAAAAAGGCTATCGAACACTGAAATAATTTTTCAGATCAGATTATCTTTGATTAGCACGTTCAAGTAAATAAGCAAACAAACTCTTCTTCTTTATATATTAGTGGGTAATCACTATACTAAGCAACAACTCCTGGTACAGAGATGACGTATATTTTGAGAGAAACTTATATAAGATGAGAGCGTGTAAGATATCGTTTACAATTTATTATGTAATTATATTTATATGGTTAAGAATGGTTTTACTCGATCAAGAAAAAAATATGGCATTTTATTTGAGATCTAGAAAGTAAAATAAATATTATAAAATTGGCTTGACATTTAGAGGTGAAAACGATAAAACGATGTCAGCTATGTTGATCTATATGCATTATCAGTTTTCTTGATCGATGACGTCATGACTCGCGTTCATGTTTTTTAACCAGACGTATGACGTCACAAAATAGCTGATAGCGTTTTCGGAAGTCATAAACATAGACAAAAGAAATAATTTACATATTGAGTTTATACAAACATATTCAAGTTTTTTGAACAGCAATTATTATATTTAGGTTCCATGTGACTTTTAGAAATAAACATCATTGTAACATAATTTCGTGTCCATATTGGCTCACCTAAAGTTCTTTACCCGACATTGTTCTTCCTAACGATTTGTAATCCGAATGATTACTCTTCCTAAAATTTTTCATCCTAAAGTTTTCATTCATACTATTTGTGGTGCTACCGGCTATGTTCATAACACTTATGTTTCCGAAAATTGTAATTAATAATAATAATATCATTAATGTAAATATATTTAAATTCCTACTGTTTTTTATCATAACGCTCTTATCCCTAAACATAATTACCATAATATTTTCACTCATACTCAGAAAGAAACATTTACCAAGTGTTATGAAAAATATATGTTTAGAATGATTAAAGGTCGTTTCACAGATTTTTGTCTTAAATGAATGAAATTCATAAGACACAACTCATTTACGGTTATGTTTATGGCCTGGGAGTTAATACCGCAGTTCTTACCTAACCTAAACCAATAATTATGAATAGGACCGATTCGTTTCTGGAACTTGACTGAATGACTGGAGCGGGACTCTGGCTTCGCTCGCTCGGCTCGTGCGTTATGGTCATAGTTCTAACTTAACTTAAACCAATGACTATAAATAGTACCGTGGTATATATTAGGAAAATAACTTAATAACTAAAACTGTAAAAGTTATATAATACTGATTATTATGAATAAAAAGTAATCTAAACAAAAAAGATATGACTTTGAATAATAGTGTAAAAGATGGTTATGTTGAGAAAACAAGTAAAAGTAATAAAAGTATAATAGATACTTATTGCTTCTGACATGAAGTTGAATGCTTCGGAATTATGAACATTAAAGACAGAGTAGTTAGGAATTGTGATTGTTAGGTTATTTCCAATTATCGGAGTTGAAAATTTAGGTGAACTTTGGCGCACCCCATAATTTCATATATGTCAACTAACTTATTAGAGTAATATATATAATACAGTATATAAACACATAAAAAGTATTACAATAAGTCTACATTAATCAATTACTTCTATGAAAATCATTAATTACCGCCCAGACCGCACGTCTTATTTTCAATCCTTTGAATCTATTTTACACATGGAAAGAGAGTAGGAAAATTTCAAACCTTGATCAATCTAACATTTCTATATTTCAAAAACAATCAGAATGAGAATAAATTCTAAGAAAATAGACAAATAAATTATACCTGAGTAAAATATTGCTACAACTCTTTACAACTTTGTAAAGATCTATTTCTAGAAATGGGTTCAGATAAACACATTTGATAAATGATGATGGAACAAGTTCTTGTAATGGTTAAAGTTGTTTGCAACAAATTGCTACATTGCTTTGACCAACCCCTGCAGATGATCACAATTTGTAGAACTATAAAATAGATAGTTAAGGTGCAATGTCATTAACGCCACTAAACTTATGTATGTTACGTTTCGTCGTCGCTTAGTACAAAAACTTATTCTTTGACTAAGTTAAATACTTCTTTCAGAAAAAAAACCCTTTATTAGATCATTATTTAGCACTGAAAGATGGATGCTTTTGGATAATATCGTACACTTCTCTGTAGTGCTTTTAGGGAAAAATGCATTAAACATAAAGCAGCTGGGTATATAGGACTCTCCTTCGTATTGTTGTGGCGTATATGTAAAATAATATTTCAACATATCTATGAACTGATAGATGCTGCTGTCTTTCCTTCTGGTATCTAAGTCGCCTCTAACGATAACGAAGATAATATATGGTGGACTATCCTCAGCCGGAAACCACACGACGAATATAACAGGATAAAAAATAGAATAATGTATAATAACTGCAGTTTATTAAAAGTTAAAGAATTCAGGGAACGCATAGAGTATAGGAACACGAGCTGTTTACCGCAATTTTATCTTAATACTAAGAAGTATATTAATCTGAAGATATTGTTTGATTGATTGCGCGGGCTAATCTCAAAAACTACAGGCCCGATTTATAGAGGAACGCTCTGTATATATTTAATGATGAAGTTCCTACGAGTACAGGGGTCAAGCGGGTGAAACCGCGTGCGGGAAGCTAGTTTAAGAATATGTCCGTTAGACAAGTGAGTCAGTTGCAACTAGTTTTATGGAATGCATAAAACTATTATTCCATTTCACTACTTTGACACAGGCTAACCAGCGGTACCATGTCGCTAGTGGCTATACCAGCTGCTGGTATGGCCACTAGCGACATGGTACCGCTGAGACTTCTCTTGTCCAATGTTTAGCGATTTAACTGTTATGACCTTTTAAACGAAATAGAAACAATACGTGTTTTTGATGGTTAAAGCTACAAATACATAAGGTAATGTTCTGTTTTTTTTTTTTTTTTTTTTTTACTGTATATAGGCTTACGTTTGCCCATAATCTCGCTTGATGGAAGGCGAAGATAAGGCCTAAGATGATACACGCTTGCCCAGAAAGTGTCTGTTCACTTTAGCCTTAAAGATGTCCAGATTATAGCGTTCCGGAAAAACCGACCCCGGCAGAGAATTCCACTCCTTAGCTGTCCGCATTATGAAGGAAGAAGCAAATCGCTTCGTGCGTATTGAAGGAATGTCTACAACAAAAGGGTGAAACCGCTCGCCGCGCCTAGTCGTCCGGTGATGGAAGGGTGAAGAGGGTATCAGGTTATGTAGAACCTCCGCACACTCCCCGAAATGTAACCGATAAAAAACCGATAGGCAGGCTACTCGTCTACGGTGTTCGAGGCTCTGAAGACTTGCCTCCACCAGTGAGTTATTGCCTATGACTTTCTTCGCTCGGCGCTCCAATGAGTCCAGAGCATCCAGCTGATATCTAGCAGACCCATCCCAAAGATGAGAACAGTATTCCATTGAGGAGCGAACTTGAGCTCTGTAAAGACTTAAGAGCTGCTCCGATGTGAAGTACCGCCTCACCTTGGAGAGAATGCCAAGTTTTTTGGCTGCAGTGTTTGCAATGGACTCGATGTAGTGACCGAAGTTTAGATTAGAAGAGAGGTCAAGCCCTAACAGCTCAAGATGGTCGCTGATCGGAACGGAGACATTCCGGAAAGTCGGAGTCAGTTGGAATGGACTCCGTTTCGCCGAAAAAAGACACGCCTGTGTTTTTGAGGGGTTAAACCCAACGAGGTTGGCATCACCCCATAAGGAGACAGCCTCCAAGATCGAGTTCACCCCCTCAATCATCGACTCCCTGAACGACTGGACCTTTGACCTAGACTTCGCATCAGACAAGTATCTCACCGAGACTGTGCTGTCGTCTGCATACCCAAAGATACCGGGAGTAACTAGCAGGTCGTTTATGTGCAGCAAAAAAAGAGTCGCGGAGAGATTTTACTATGAAAACATAACAAACAAACAAAAAACATAACAAAATATAACACTAAGTCATTTTATACACACCAAGTATATTGCGCATTCGGTAAGACAAAGGCACAATGGTAATCCCCGCTGAAAACGAATCTCGTTTAGATTTAAATTCTTGCTAAAAACATGCCCAAAATAATTGCGAAAGGACGTTTATTTATTTATTTCATGGAACAGATAATATAACAATATACTGATATATAATAATGCAGAGCATCATTTTGAATGCCTTCCAATGTTCTCGTAACCAAAAGTCCCTGAGGCCCGCGAACTGTAAAGTGTGCGACAGTTGCGCATAACGCCGCTTATAATTATCATTCCAATCATTCCTCCGGCAAGGACCTCCCTGAGCCAAGGCCAAGTCTTACAGAGGGTGCGCTCTCGCGCAGATTGCTTGGTTTGTAGTTTTTGAACAATTTATCCGATAAAGTAGCAAAAGCCTCTCGTGGCATATTATTATATCTGTGCGAAAATAAGGTACTCCTGAACTGAATTACTATAACTGTGATTGTTCTCTTGTCTTACTAAAGTTGCGATATGTATGTAATATCATGTAGATATTGTACTGTACCTACTGTAGACCACTGTGAAGTGAAAGCCAACGGTTAGTAAGTTAATTTATTTACTTTTCGTCGAACCGATTCTCGTCGCAGTTTCTCACGAAGAACAAATTATGGATATTGATTAAGATTCTTGAATTCCGATTGCTATTTAAAAGTATTTATATGTACATTTGTAGTATGTACTTAGACTTCACGATCGTACTTAGCAATAGTCAGAATAAAACGCATGCAGCACTTTAATTGGCGCATTAAATTGTAATGAAAATTATCTGTAACAATCGTGACATGTAAATCAAGGTCGTGCAATGATGCAAATTATGGTCCTGAAAGTAGGTACTGTGCTGAAAGTTAAAGTGTGTGAAAAGTTATGCTGCAAAAAAATATCACATGGTTTTAAGAGACCGTATAGTTAAGTTAAACATATACATGAGTATATAGTAGGTAGTCTGAAAGCCGCGCCTGTGATAGAGTAATTGAGAGGAAATCGCTTAGCATGGTATAGGCGTGTTATGCGTTGGGATGACATGCATGTAAAAAAAAGAGTGCTGATATGAAGATGGATGGATATAGACAAAAAACGACTTATGGTCTGCGTAAAAGATGACATGTGTGAGTATGGAAAAGGCATCTAATAGGGAAAAATGGAAGAGGTCCTCTTCCATTTTTCCGATTAGGGTTGGATTTAGAAGTCCGGAGTCCTAGTAGAGTCCTCACATTTAAAGGGAAACTAATTTGTGGCCCCGATCACAAATTAGTTTCCCTCTAAATGTGTAGAAAACGTTAAGTATGTATACTGTCTACCTACTTTACAGGACGATTTGAATTCTGATAGTTTTCTGATTGTCTAAGTTAAGTGAACAAATATAGATGAATATAAATAAATAAAAGAAAAGTTGTAAGATTTTAAATTTCTGTTGTGGGGCCCCCTCTATTATGGAGGCCCCGGGGCAGTTGCCCTGGATGCCCTCCCTTAAGTTCAGCCTTGGAAGAGGATGACATATGAAACGAAGACAATGATGATATACCTATATGTGCTGAAAACTATAATAAAAATAAAATATTATTTCATTAATATACTATCCGAGAAGCCTTTTACACTAAATTGCTTATTCCAATTAATCGCTTGGAATTTATTTAATTGGCATCATTCCTAATTAACTTACCAAAGTATTGCTGTATTTTTCTCAAAAATTCACAATGCATCTAGTTGACCGTACCTAAACGGTGTTAGAATGAGTTCACAGAAACTTTTACTGTCCATGGTATGGGCGTTGTTAACAAACGGTGCAAGGCCAAAACGTGATATTCTAAGACCATGGCAAGTAGAACTACATTATTAAACTAACTTATTGAGTAAGTTAGTTTTATTTTAACTAGTTTAAAATAAAACTAACTTACTCAATAAGTTAGAAATTTTTACATTCCCTTGGAAATTTTTACTTAAAATAGCCTATGACACTCACAAATGACGTGCCTTCCTATTGGTAAAAGAATTTTCAATATCGGTTCAGTAGATCCAGAGATGACCCCCTAGAACTTCACAAACTCACCAACTTTACCTCTTTATAATATTATTATAATAACTACGTATTTAGTACCTAATATAATATTACTAGCTGACCCAACAGACGTTGTCCTGTCTTAACTAAAACTAAATTAGGCGTAATAGCTCTGAACTAACCCTACTAAAGTACTCTATCGCTGTTATCAATGTTATGTTATTAAAAGAGTTTATATTGTCAAAAGAGCTAAGGTTAAATTCGAAAACAAATGATTCGAACCGACATGGTGTATTTTAAAATTTTCTAATTTTCCACGCAATTTTCTTATTTTTTTCTTTCATAAGAACCTTCTCCTGACAATAACAAACTCAACAAAAAATAATCATTGAAATCGGTACATATGTATACAAGGTGTAATGGAAAGGGTATATACTTACATAGAAAGAGCAAGGCTTCTTTGGATCATAACAAACGATATGGCAAGGTTTTCAACTCAAAATAAAACAAAAAAAAGTCAGTATTATTTTGCAAACAAAAAATAAAAAAGCGGAACCCTTTATTCAGAAATACCAGGAGTAAGAGGTTTATTTTTACTTGCAAATAGTTCCTTGACTTCGATCAGCTGATTGAGTGCTAGTGATGTATTTATTTCAATTTGAAAAGTTTGGTTTCTGGTATCTATGAATTGAAAAAATCATTACTTCCGGACTTGTAGAGATAGGATTAAATAACCCTTGCCATATCGTTTGTTATGATCCAAAGAAGCCTTGCTCTTTCTATGTATATACCCGGGTACGTATCAAAATCCCGAAAGTTCATAATACCTATGATTGAAATATCGACGTCCAAAACACCGAAATTGAAAATACCGAAAGTTTTAAATGCCGATAGTCGTTATATCGAAACACAAAATACCGATGTTCAAATGCCCGAAAGGACGAAATCCCGAATGGACGAAATCCCGAATGGACGAAATACCGATGGATGAAATCCCAAAGAGCAGCGACGTAGTTCCCGCGATTACTCATAGATGGCACGGCAACACAGTTATGACGGTGGGCATTCTGCTTAACATGTTTTAATATTTTTTTATAGCGCTCGCCGGCCGCTGCCGCGGCACCGCTCGCTTCGCTCGCTCGGCTCGCGCGCGGTTGGTCGCAGTTCTAACATAACCTAACCTATTTCACCCAGTTCAAAATGATGAAACATACAATCTGCCTGCGCCTAGATAATTAAAAAATGGTAAAAACATTTCTGCGGGAGATAATGATTCGTCATTTTGAACTGGGTAAAATTGGTTAGGTTATGTTAGAACAGAGACCAACCGCGCGCGAGCCGAGCGAGCGTAGCGAGCGGTGCCGCGGCAGCGGCCGGCGAGCGCTACTTCCCTAGAGATTCATCTAACAATTTTATTATACTTTGTATTCTTTGATTTGTCCGTTCAAATTTTTTACTATTTTCACTATGCCCACTGTAATATTTTTGCAACTCTATGGTAAATTCGTTTGGACTAACAACCGTTCAACCAATCAGAGCGCGAGTTGCATTCCGTCCTACGCCGGTTCACAAATCTCGGAAACGGTGGCAATTTCGGGATTTTAAACTTTCGGGCAAATGAACTTTCGGGATTTAAAACTTTCGACCAAACAACCATTCGGCGTTTCAATTATCGGGATGTCGTCCATCGGTATTTTAAAATTCGGTCTTTTAAAATTCGGGATTTTGATACGTACCCATATACCCTTTCCGTTACACCTTGTATAATAGCTGTAGCATTGTATAATAGGTGTAGAGCCGGTTCCCATGTGAATCTCGTCTTAAAATACAGTCTAAGACACTCACAAGTAATGTAACTTTCTATCGATAGTTGGTCAGTAATTTCAAACAAATGACAGAAATGTCAATTCATTACAAAAAGTAGTTTAAGCAAAAAGCAGTTAACTTTTCTTAAATTTTTCAAGCAATTTTTTAAATCTTTTCTTTCGTAGGAACCTTCTCCTGATAATAACAATCACAACAAAGAAAGAATTAGCAAAGTCGGTCCACCCGATCACGCGTGATGACGTGAACAAGGGAAATAGGGATTATATTATTAATTTAAAATTATATTACTAAATGTCATGTAGGTAAGTTAATAGGTAAATAGTTAATTCCATAAGGTAAAACTGTATTCTATATTATTGACGTTTGATAATTTAATTCCGTATTTAAATACAATTTGCTACATGTATATACCTACCTATATATTCCATATATTTTTAAATAATATCTATAGTTATTTCCTTCCTATTATCTACCATTAACGTCGCAATATTTAAGGGGAATTTTCCACAACAATGTAATTTTCGCGGCCAAGGGCTGACAGAAGCGTTACATCAAAATGTTAGTTTAATTACTTCCCGTAGAAAAAATATGTTTTACCTACTAATGATTTTGTTTATATTTTTGGTTAAATGACATTGTCTTAGAATGTTGTTGGTTTCAGTAGGTTCACTCGTATTATTTTTTATGTTTGTTTAACTAATTGTTATATGTACTGGCAGATGTCATGCATCCCGGTGCCCATAACTGACTTTTGGAACACATAGAAACACCTTCTTTTTTTGTTTTTATTTTTTTGGTGTCCGGGGTAAAATGCATTTATGTCCGGTTTACACGGGCTTTGTAGCTAAGTGCTTAGTACTTGACGTTCGACTTGTCGTTTAGTAAATAGGATCGTTTTCTATTCACTTGCACTATTCACCAATACTAATACTAAGCACTAATCAGCGTGTTTACACATGAGGACTTAGTATTACTGACAAGTACTAAGCGCTTAGCTACGAAGCCCGTGTAAACCGGGCATTACGCATTCCCACTGCACACACACATACGCTGCAGCGGCTGCAGCGTATTCGCGCGCTGGTGGTGGGATATGTGGGACTTGCCCTCTCCATAGCGTGGTATGCTAACTCATAAGGTATGAGTTAAATATAGGCCGATGAGCATACAATTCATGCAAAAAAACTACTTTAATTGATGTATAAATTGTGAAATATCTTAGAAAGATAAAAAATAAATAAGCATAGAGTACAAAATAATTGCCGTGTCACAAAATCACGATAGTTTAAATTAGTTTAAATAACACTTATGTATTACAACTGCATTGATTTTAAATTATATAAATAACGTAGCAAAATTAAACTTAAAATACATTTCCGTAATTTTATGTACACATCACAGAATTACAGAGTATTTGTAAGAATACAAAGTTCACTGTGCCAATAAACTACGTGTGTGTTTTGTTTTTGCAAATTTCTTTGTATCTCAACCGTATAAATTGTTAATCGACTCTGTAAGCTGATAAAATAAATCCGTGCGTGTAGTAAAGCACGTTTTTTTACATATGGAGGTCTAATATCTGAGGAAACTATGATTTTAAAAGGTAGGTAGAGTGTATATAACTTAAGTAGTGCTTATAACTACAAATTAATTTTCCAAGTACAAGAAAAAACATTTAAAAAAGCTTTTCGCGCGCAGTTTCGCCATTAAATATAGCCTTCCTTGATAAATGGTCTATCTTACAATGATATTTTTTTTTAATCGGACCTTTATTTCCTGAGATTAGCGCGTACAAGGAAAAAACAATCTCTTCAGCTTTATATATGTGTTAGTACCTATCGTAAAGATATCTATTTTTGTGTTTGTTTCAGATAATAACCTGAAGAGATAAGTCTCTATAAAGGTAATCTATACAAATTGTATGGACTACCGACCACGCAACGTACGCCGTCGGTGAAAGCACAGAAAGTCTAGTTCATTTATAAATCAAATTGAGATGGATTAATAAAAAAATACTATTAAGCTGTCGGAAACTACTGGCTTACATAGTAGTACTAGAATTTGGGACAGATTTAAAACGATATAGTCCTATGAACCTCCCTCACAGTATCTTCAATATACTGACTGCTAGTAACTACCAAAAGGACTGGATATCTCCCATCTATACCTAGAACTTACGCAAACTTTTAATTTTATTATAAAATATACTTTACATTAATACTGCTGATGTTTTATATGCATAAGTATGTAATACTATCAGAGACAATCTTACTTTACTTAGAATCTTTAATTAATTACGGAGTATATGGAAAATATACATTTACGTAATCAGTTACGCTCTATGAATTAAAGGAAATTAAACAGAATCAATTAACAATATATGAAAGATTTTTTCCCTTAAGATACCTTCGTAGACCCGAAGATGAGTCGCCCACGAACTGTAAAGTAGAGCGACCATTACACCAAACTTCCCTAAAAATCTAACAGTCATTATTCCTCAATCCTTCGTCTCATTCCTCAAATGACCGCTCTAAACCGAGGACCAAATCCTACTAAACAAGGCTAGTTCGCCCTATTAAGTCTTGATCTTATGTTAATTAATATAAAAAAAAACAAATGATGAGCTATGTTACCGTACTATATTATATAGTATCGTACTATATTTCAGTCAAATGTACTATATATTATATAATCATAATATAGTACAAAAAGTACTATATTTTTATGCTAAACCAAAATTCACCCCATTTAAAAATTTAGACCGCACGGCACCCTCAGGGAGGCATATGAAAACAATGAATTGTTGATTTATTTTAATATGAATCTAACATGCCCTGTCTATTATAATTATTTTAAAGGTGTTTAACCTTGATGGCCGAAGCAAAGAGTAATAACAAATACACGTGGAAAAATTATTTAAAATAAATGTGTATTTTTTTTCCAGAATTTCCCAAAAGTTACTATATATTTAGCAACTTTTTGGTAAGAGTACTACATAAAACATAAAAAAGGTGGCAACCCGTACTAATTACAAAGAAAAAGAAAAAAACAGAATCCCAATGTTGCTCCCTCGTCCTAAGTTTGTAGTTTTTAACCCAATAAATAAGACTGGAGAACGGCTTCTCTTTATGCTATGAAATAGCAATAGCCTCCTGGATAAACTCAAGTACATAGATTCGCCTGAAATTATCCTATTTCTTTCGAAGATTTTAATAGCAATCATTATGAATCCGTAGAGAAATATTTCTAAAGTTCAGAAGCATAAGGTCGGATGTACGTCAGAAACATTCGTCGTATGTGCCTTTATCGTAAATCGGCACTTACGACCAAGTGCTTCTCAAGTACATCCGTCCTTATGCTTCTGAGGTCTAGATTTAATACCTGGTATGTTAAATTTACAATGCATTTAGTATTGTATCGGAGTTTAATTACCAACCGTTTTCTATAACGGTGCAGTTTGATATTTTGAAATAGTCATAAAGTTATCTAAAAAATATTATATAAAATTTAGCTACTGATACCAGTGACTATATCTGCTAATACTCTCTTTACACAAGTAGGTAAATTACGTGACCATACATATCTATGAATACATATACCTAGGTACATTCATAGATATACATACAATCGTACAACGTAATTGATTGTATTCATTATATTCATTCTATGAATGAATTTTAGAGGTCATCTAACTAACTGACTGGATAGTTTGAATCTTATTATTTTTCAATTATTATATAATTGCTGTTCGGCCTTTATACCAATGGCGAAATAAAAGAGTGTGATTTTGTTAGTTTTGTATTACAACCCTTTTATTCAAACAAAATTACATTCTAGGTAGGTACCTATAATAATTTATCTCAAATAAAAAACATGTGGAATGCAGTAAAAATTTGGTAGGTATAACAAACTGACAATATAAGGAAGTCTTCATTTATTTGGTTGTCTTTGCTGTAGAATAGGTATTAAATTTTCATAATACCTCGGTAGGTACCTATATAGTTTTTTTTTCTTGAGCCATAAAATATTACTTCCATTACATTAAAGTATATTTCACTAAACAGTAACAATTATTTTAATTTCTAAATACTGTGTAATCAATATTCCAAAATAAATAAAAAATAAACCAAGAATTCGAATTAAAAACCGTAAAAGGGATTGGCGTCAACGCTTGGCGCCACTTGATTACGCCCCAAGCTTGTACTGGAACCGCCAGTTAGATAATTCATATGAAACGAGCCGCGAGTCTTCCATCACCTCGTTGTATTTATTTTTTAACGTCTGCGAATATACAAGTGAAGTGGGTTTCGCGGCATTCAGCCAGTCACCGTTCGGACGAGGCACGGTATAGATTCGCGCGGGCGCGATCACATCATTTTTCCCGCCGCTAATTCAAAACTGCACGTTCTAAGTTCCTAATGACTTATAATCGTAAGAAATAATGCCTACAAAGAAATAAAATAGTTTACTTTTATATTTTGTTTACATGGGACACGTGTAAATTGTGAATTTGTGACATTGCGAGCCGCATAATTTCTGTGTATCGCGATTGAAAAAACATCTGTGATAATATTTTGCTGTGAAACTTTAATTTTATAAACTCCTAGTGATTAAAACTTTTTGCGTTGAAACTTTTGGTTTCGTGAAAGGTAATTTCGCGAAACAATAAGCTAAATTCTTTATGATAGGACCATATATGAAGGTGAGTTTTATATTTATTATTCAAACGTTGTTTATTTCTTGGCTTACTTTAATTTCCTTACAATAAATATGTGTTGTTTATTCTAGAGATGTAGAGACCAGATTGTGAATGTTAGAAATTCTAATAGAGTTTGTAAAACAGTAGTTAGTGCCTACTTGAAGCATAGGTACCTAAGAAATGTTATGTTTGCGCCTTGCCATCATAATATAATTCATAATTTACCTAATAAAAGTAGATAATTAATGTAGGTACCTGTTTAAAATTACATAAATTCGTTACATTACATTATACCGAATTTACATATGAATGTGGAGATGAATAACAACATTGAAACAAGTGAAGAACGAACAGAACACATTTAGCAACTACAAAATAGTTGCAATACCTACAATATTTGAAGTAGGTATTTATACTAATAGGAATAACGGCATTGAATTGGTATCTGACGATGCTTTACTGTAATGTATATACCTATAGTTAACCAAAATAAATATGATAAAATGTATGTTGATGACATTTTAATATCTCCAAAAGTTTCCGTCGGTAGGTACTTTTTGCACACTGAGAATTAGGAAAATGCCAGCTTTATATAAGCAGCCGTTTCTTTTACGTATTCATTTAAAAATATATATAAATTTTCTTTCAGTCTTTACTAACGTATTCACTTTACCCGCGTAGGTCCCGTTCCCGAAGGAAATTCATAATTAAATATAGCCGTTACTCAAAGATAATTAGCATTTAAATGATTAAAGAATTATCGGAATCCGTGAAGTAGTTTTTGTCGTTATTCGTAACAAACATACATATAAAAATACAAATATTTCCTGTTTATAATATTGTATTATAGATTTTACCATCTGTAGTAGATGGTTAAATCTATAAAGGAATGAAGTGAATGTTTTGTACCTACTTTCTTTTATTTTATATAAATTAGCTTGGAACTTCAATAATTGGACGTTTGTTTCGCTAAAGCCCATACGTGTTACTTTCTTTTTTATGAATTCTTTAAAATCAATAAAAGTAATAGCCCTTGTTATTTATAAAACGAAACTACAAGAAAATATTGCAAAACTCAAGGAAGTAGATAAATCTATAAATTTACTGATTGTTTATATTTTTGCATGAGTAGACGTGTACGGGAATGAACCTTTGAGTGTATTCACCAACCGGTCTTTTACCTTTTCCGATATCGATGCACCTACGTCATTTAAGATAATGACGTATTCTATAGTATGTGTAAATGATAATGAATGAATGTATGGACAGCTCTGATGATTTATAAATGTTATTCACAATTTAAAACCTTTTTGTTTAATCTGACGTTCATTATTGAACCTTTATTTTTGTTTATATTTAAACTTTTATCAAAACTACTGCATCGATTTCGGAAAATCTATTAAATTATCCAAGAGTATCATAAGAACTGTCACCGGAGCTACGGGTTAAGTTCAAAGCTCAAAATCATGAATTCCGTAAAACTGTTTGTTTACATTTATTTGGAATCGTGATTTTTTTTCCACTACCGTGCAATGCGTGACGTGGCAACACTACCAAAAAACTCGATAGAAACTTAGCGAAACCATAACGATACCAAAAAAATATATAAACAAAGACACTATCAAATAATTTATAAAGATATTTGATTATAAACAATATTGTATTATATTAATTCTTAATATAAATAGGTATCACCTAAGAATATTTCACACAGCACGCTTAGAAACTCGATAAGAATCTAGAATAGCCAGCGAACTCTACATACCTATTCATTTGCTTTAAAATGATATGATTATTACCTACTGTTTTCGTTTACGTAACTTTGATTAACGATAATTGTGTAAACACAAAGATAAAATTATAACAGATATAATCAGCAACTAGCCTCATTTCGATATTTAATTCTGGAACTTTATTGTTACTGATATCATTTTAATTGCACTGGCAGGCTCAATGATTTCGATTTTGCCGGATTGCTCATGCGTAGCCGACCCCCGCCAACGGCGGATCGAAGGAGTGTCCGGGAGGTTTTAGTGGTGAAGGGTCCTCTCCTCGTGGTATTTAGCATACCACGCTATGGAGAGGGCGAGTCCTACATATTCCACCGCCAGCGCGCGAATACGCTGCAGCTATGGTGGGAACGCGTCAATGCATTTCCCCTCGGACAAAAAAAAAACTCAATGATTTCGGCAGTTGCCTATGCAAACGATTGCACGAGCAATCGTTTTACATATTGGACCCCGCCATGGAGGCTAATCACGTAACGTTCTACGATTTTGATAATAATGACAATTTATTAAGTTAATTTAGCTTCTATATAAGTAAAAATAGCATTGGAAATGTATAACAATAACGCTTCAGTAATTAATTCCTTTTTTATGTAAGTCATAGTCATATCGTTACAAGCCAAGGTCTAAGCCCCGCAGCCGGCGCCCTCTCGCGTAGGTTGCTTAGTTTGTAGTTTTACCATTGGATAAAGCAGGAATTCTGCTTGCCTATATCGCTCGGTGAAGCATTAACTGCGTCCGTCCGGAAGACAAATCCACATAAGCCACCTTTTTGTGGTCAACAGATAGTTTTTTTTAGAATCTGTTCGAGGTTTGTACCACTCAAATTGTCACTAAGGTTATATTATACCTATATTTTTTATTTTGATTCAAATACACAGGAAAATGCCGAGCATAGCTCGTTCCATGGCTCGCTGAGCGACTTTCAGCTTTCTTATGAAGCACACAATGAGTCACCTTAAATTAAACTGAAATTAAAAAAGTTTTTATTGAAATATATGAAAAGTAATAGATTAAAAAAATGGGTTCTTTTGTAAGTCTTAGACTTCAGGGTTTTTCTATTACGCCAGGGTCTGTGCGTCACGGCTCCAAAGTAAAAAACAAATTAGTTCGCAAGTCACTGACATTTTGGAGACGGTGGTTAAAATGTAGATAAACTAGTTTATGATATGAATCATCGCATTATTTATATATCGGCCGAATTGTAGACTGCTGTGTGCGATTCTACGTTAAATATACAATGGGCAGTTTATTTTTATGAGCACATTTTGCCGTACGATTATAAACTCTATTATACTTAATATATTTGCACGATTTTGGCTTTATACATAAGTTTGGGTTAGTACAAGGATTATCTATGCAAATATGGCCATTCTACTGAATTAATTAATTGAATACTATAAATTAGTAGGTAATACATTACAATCATTCAACCCATACGAAGTATGAATTAAAGTTTTCATTAGAAATAACAAATAATTAATTTAAAAAACGTGTAAATCGACGATTTATATTATAATTTTTACGCGCAAATCTCAGGAACTACTGGGCGGATTTTAAAAATTCTATTTTTTTTATTATGAAGTTTAGACGGGACAGGAGCTACGCAGGTGAAACCGCGTGCGAGAAGCTAGTCCTAAGATAAAATTCCATCATAAGAGAAAATGATAACTTAGAAATCATATTCTTTATTAATTAAATATATAAATATTTTAGATAAACGTAGTTAGTGATAAAGTTTATGAGTACATAACAATATTATAATTTAAAAAATAAAACGGTACCTATATCTTTAGAAAATACATACATACATATAATCATGCCTTTCTCCCATGGGGGTAGGCAGAAACTACGGAACGCCACCTGCTACGATCCTTACACACTCCCTTTGCTTCGTCCACGTTCATACATCTGGTCATACACGCACGCCGGTAGCGAGTTCTACGCACCTGACCTTTCTGAAGAACATCACCTATGAGGTCAGTGTATGTCCTACTAGGGGGTCCCTCCCATCTTTAAAAAATGATTTTCAAAAGTGTTCAAAGTGTTAGATATCGACTAATAAGGCAGGAGCCCTGCTCAGCTACTCGCTGAAGTAACAAAAGACTCTTGGTTAGATAACATAATATATACATATGATTTGATATGGCCAAAACAGACATACCTATATCGGATAACAATTCGATTTGAATCGCTATATCTTTTGGTTGAGAGCTTGACATTTCTTTTGTTGCTAAATTGTCACTCAAAATCGTCACCACAACCAAAATAATAGCTGAATGATAACATAACCTACACCAAAGTAAAGGATGTTTATATTTACGAATTAACTAACAAAAAGGTATGACTAACGATCTGAAACTATCAATAGAAATTCATAGAAACCTTCAGTCATTCATATAATTTTAAACAAAGAATTGAGCAAACAAGTATATTTTGAAAAACGAATAGGTACTGACTTTTGGATGTCCTACAATTAGTTACGACTGCAAAGTTCAGTGTTCACCGTTAAAAGGTTAGTATTACTTATCAATTGATTATATACCTTAGATACATAAAGTGAAGTTTTATTTTTGTGCTGCTACTTTCAATTAATCTTATCATCTTTTACATTTCGCTATCTCAATTTGTTCAGTAATAATCAGCTAGCCACTTACGAGTGATGATATAATGATAGTATACATTTGAATCGAAATGACACTGATTAGAATATTATTAGAGCAATAGTGGAAGTTGACTGTGTCCCTGAACCGAAAACATTAACAGCCGGATGCTTTTGTAACTCATTCACAATGCCAAATTATAGTGATTATTACAATATAACTTCGTTTATTTTACTGTGTATTTTAGGTTACTTGCAAGCCGCAAGGCTCATGGTAGTGCATACGCCATAATAATAAATAAATCAAAATTTTTATGGATTTTAGAGCCTAGAGCCTATAAGCCCAGATAAAATACTGTATTTTAGAAGCACAATACTAAATCTTATTTTATATATCATAGATTGTACGAAAAACACACACTACAGTATTTTAGGTTGGTATGAGCCCTTTTTTACGTGGTGGTAATCTTTTAAAGACTTCCTGCCGCCCTGGGGAAATACGGTGGGGGCGTGTGTGACTCCTTCACTCGCTCCCGGCTCTATGTTATTTAAGAGAGGCTGTGGTAGGGAAGTAGAATACTGTAGAAAGTAAAGTCATTATTCCTCTATTCCCCGTCTAACTTGAGTCGAGGTCTAAGACGGAGCTGCACTCTTGCGCAGGTTGCTTAGTTTGTAGTTTATAAACAATTTAATAAGGCTGAAGTCCAGCTTGCCTTTATGGCTAAATACATGAATGTCCATCCGAAAAAAAAATGAAATACATAAAATGTCAAAAGCTTCGTGGTTGATTTCATCCCAAAAGAAAACTGCAGTAAAACTATGATAACTTTCGCAAACTGGGTACCGGTACAGGTATAATATTATATAAACTCGTTTAACTGAACACCTCAGTTACTCAAGGCTAGTTACTGTAGTAATTATCACCTGAGCGAATAATTGATTCCGATTACTTACACGTGCGGCGCTTTATAATGTATCCTGTATGGTGTTATTAAATCGTAACATTCTGCATTTATCAATGAATGCAAGGTGTGAACAATACTTTGATCTGGGGCTAGGCCCAGCTTCGACACAGTTTTAATGACACATTATTTGTTGCTAAGCTCAATGGCCGATATTGATTACAGCAGTCCCCAACGTTTTAAAAAATGTGTATTAACACATCCTAACTGATCTCAAAAACAGGTAGGTAGTTTTTGAGATCATCGCAAACCTACGTACAGAGTGCACACAATTATAATATGTAGTCTGGCATATACAGGCTGATTGAGTGAATTATCTTGTACCTATGTCACAAAGATTGAAGAATCTGTAAAAATGAAGGTAAAAATGGGAAATCAAAGTAACAGGATTTAAGGATGAACTCAATTCTCCGAGGTTATTTTAAAATATAACTTTGTTACTAGTGTGTTTATTTTATGCATTTTATCTTCCTTTGACATTGGTCGATTTATCGAAGGGTATATTGCCTTCATATAGGTTTTCCTTCTACCAAACGCTGTACGGCAACAATGTACCTTATACTGATCGAATTGGTTCATACTATTAATATTGAAAATATCAGTTTAAGGTTTACTTAACCTACTATTACTACTTTACCTACTATTTCCCCCAAAGTACAGTTTCAAATATTGATTTGAAAAATAAACTGCCTCTTCTTGCAAAGTGTGTTCACTACTCTTCTCAAATATTTAGGTTAACAAATAAATGCATACTGTTTGTCACACACTTCGTTCGGGAAGTCCTTTAACAAAATTCAGCAACATTTGTATCAATCAAAACTGGGACAATTCCATTACAATATAAATCACAACGGACATATCAATTATGTCCAAAACAATTTAAGAGGCCCCAAATACTTATACAATGTGTGTGTGAAGATAGTTGAAAACAGAACAGGCTTACCCTTATAAAGGTGGTATTACGTACGTAAGTACCTAGGTGAAATTCGAAAGTTGCAAAAACTGCTATAATGATTGTCTTTATTTCTTCAATAGATGCATTACGCATCCAATCCATGGGTGGTACACTCCTCTCTAACGCAATGGTAGACTCCTCATACAACGAGGAGAAGGTTTACCTACTAAACCCCCCGGGTGCTTCTCCAAACACCAGTATTGAAGATAACAGGAACAGCATTCCCTATATGATTATTCGATTTTTTCAATTTGAATATTTGCAATGTTTTTTCTGTGTTGCTAAAACATATTTATTATCAACATTTCAGGCATTTCAACCAAAAACGTTTGACCTCATATCTATTTATTTTGATCATTCATAACAGTTGTGCTGTAATGATATGTAATTGGCCACCTTTAACTTCATGATAAGAGATACCCTTCGGTAGAATGTTTGTTTTCATGCGTCAGAGATGGATAGATTTTAGTTTGTTAACTTCCATTTAAACTTATAGGTACATTTATTTTATACGGATAAAAAATGTTATGATAAATTGTAAATTTTATTACTTAATGAAAATCTATTTGATTATATTTAAGTATATGTGTATTATATTTACATATTATTATTATTTAACAACCCCTACTAAATTATATTTATTTATCCACTAAAATTCATTTAAGTTAAGTTCAGCAGACCTAGCAATATACATATCTACCTGAACAATCCCGTATCAAAGTTTCCT
The DNA here is from genome assembly GCA_947037095.2 of Nycteola revayana. Classification (NCBI taxonomy): domain Eukaryota; kingdom Metazoa; phylum Arthropoda; class Insecta; order Lepidoptera; family Nolidae; genus Nycteola; species Nycteola revayana. The sequence continues at coordinate 8,769,369 of OX344839.1, forward strand.
CGATACAGGCTATGCCTAGTGAGGAAACTGTTGGAAAACTATTTGTCCATCGCTGTCTGTAAAATTAAGTTAACCTATAAGTGTGTTGTAATGACTATAATGTAAACTGTTTTCACTGTTACTTGTTTTTACAGTAAATAAATAAATTATTATTATTATTATTAATTATTTATATTCAGTTATATTATGACATACTAGAAAATGACAAACAGCGTTGTTGTGCCTTATTAAAACATTAATATTCTGTTATTGGATTATATTGTATTTCACTCTCTTGTTACCTCATTTTGTCCTCCTGTCTCCTTATGGTCTCATATTGTTTACAAATTCAAGTTTTCTGCGACGTCTCTCAAGTAACGACTTTAAACTAACTATAATAAATCAAGGAAACAAACGACGATAGCAAATCCGTCAATTTATTACAAATGTTGGTGGTGTATTGGTGCGGCAAGGTCACCCGTTATCATTACGCTACCATTGTTTTAACTCCGTTTAGAACCGATGAACGTTCATTAATTTCATTTGTTCCAACTACGTCATGTACGGTACCGCTCAGGAAACACTATTTATACAACTGTCCGATGTATTTTTTTAAAGAGTTTATTGCATTTCCCATACCAAATATATATTCAATGAGAATTTTCGTAGTATCATTATTAGTTAAATATTCAGAAATCTTTTCTATGTTAGATAGTACAATCTATTAGAGATAGAAATTGGAAGTTAATTTAAAACTGTTGTTCCATTCAATATGATGTCATTACACTAAATAAAATAAAAAAGAATACAATAACGCAGACTAAGATATAAAACTTGGAGTTATAACATAGCAACACCAAGATTCCCATTAACTTATCGCGGAGTCGCAAGTCAGTTGATACGTATAGAGTATTACATATTATTACAATAAGAATTATAACAGAAGAGATAATAATATCTATTAGTCTGTTGCTAAGTCTACTTGCTTTATAAAAAAGATCTTTGAGTTCGTGGTACCAATTGTATAACGGTATTACTATGACTTCGATAAAAATGTTTTTGTTGCTCAGAGCTCACTATGCACGTAAAAAATATTTAAAATATGCCAATTTATAAAGTAAATGTTGCTTAACTAATGCAGGGGTCTCCAAACTTTGACGATTTAGGGCCATAACGATTTTATCAAAACAATTTTAACTTTTCTATCCTTAACTATACCTACTCTTATTTCAAGACTAGTCGCATCGCAAAGTGTGCGACCGATTAGTTATCATTTTGTATTTTCTTTTTCAACTTATCACAGCAATAGTAACAACAATAAGACATTATTGTAGTCTTAAGCTGTCGCGGGCCGGATTGTTGGCACTGGCGGGCCGGATTTGGCCCGCGGGCCGTAGTTTGGAGACCACTGAACTAGTGCAGTAACAGTCCTGGTAATATTATAAATGCGAAAGTTTTTTTGTTACTCTTTCACGCAAAAACTACCTATTGGATTTGGCTGAAAGTTTACACGCGGATAGTTAATAAGCTGGGTTAACATATAGGCCACAAAATATCACGCTCCGACCCACTGGAGCACAGTAACGCTGGTAAAACCCCGGGGCGCAGCTAATTAATTATAAAATGTATTACAATAATTCTACGGAAACGAACACATTTTTATAGAAATCGTAGTAATGTCGTTATGAAATTACCCTCCTGGTAAATCAAGTTTAGGTTTTAAAAAGATTGCAATGAAATAACATGACATTAAATCATACTTATACAAGACATTTGTCATACTTTGTCATAATAAAATAAGTAAAACTTGAATACCACAACATGACATAATAGGGATCAATAGTTTGTTTAACAGAACATACAATTAAATGAACATTCAGCACGTGACTTTGAAACGTGTAAAAAACAAATACCAAAAGGTACAGTCAATAAAAGAGATAGGTTGACACCATGTGAAACGAATTTTAAATTTTTCCCGTGGGAACTTCATAATTAAATATAGCCTATGTTATCCGGGGATAGTGTAGCTTTCAAACGGTGAAAGAATTTTTCAAATCGGCGCAGTAGTTTTTGAGTTTATTCATTACTAACATACACAAACACCAAAATACAAATCTTTCCTCTTTATTAGTATAGAAGTATTATAGATAATAGTAAAACCGTAAAACGTAGTAAATGCTGACTGTATTGAGTCAATATATGGCAGTATTCTTTAATATAGGTGTTATGTCTAAAGTCTAAAGTTCGTATTTATACAAGATCAGCAAAATATATATTTGCTTATTGCAATATTACTAATAACGTGAATGAAATCCCTGATTTGTCTTTTAATTTGTTTGAATCATTTAATTTTGTAATGTTTTTACATATATTTTTTGTAACGATCTTATACTTTTTATGTTTTCATCAACATTTCAATGTTTCATGTCGTCGTTATGAAAAACATCTAACTTAATACACGTTATTCATAAAATTTTATGAAGTAAAGATATAAGGTGTTTCCAAAATATACGCCATCCTTTTAACGGTAGATAGAATAGTATATTTCGTTAGTAAAGAATTATTTTGCCTAATTAATGTTTTAATTAATACGAAATTATACAAAATAAAGGGCGAGGTGAAGCCCCACTCACCACACGATTCATTAAGAGGACGAAAAATTTTAATTTTGGGAGAAATTCCTTCGTTAACCTTATCACTATATTAAATGACACTATTATCTGGTAAAGTGACACAGTGCACATGCGTTTTATAATAAAGTCCAATAACTTTTTCCAAATCTATCGGGAGCATCGGCCAGCGATCATTTATTATGTTAGTTAGTGGTACTATTTCACAAATAGACACGGAAACACCTATAACCTTATTGTTCAAAATATCTTACTCTTGTAAATGAGTGAACATTCTTTACTAGGAAGTGGGTGAGGTTATGATAATTCATAACCGAAATTTATGTGACATACAAAGCTAACATACTTCGATAATCATTGTCGAACAACTGAATTTATTAGGTATTATTTTAAGCCAATTTATTTATATTTTACCCCTGGTTTAACAAGGTCTTTGGGCTATCCATCATTATCTTTCTTACGCCCGTATTGTCTTAATTATATGCGTAGTTCATTAGGTTATAACAACACAAGTACACCTTCCGCAGCTGTTTGACGTCACATGCTAATTGGTATAGAAGTGTTATTTTCTATTCGAAATAAGATTACTATAAATAAAAAAAAACTGTCACGGTGCGGGGCTATTGCCATAACTTATCACTTCAAACGACTTCAACTATCGAATCAGTTCTAATTTGTATTTCATTCAGTTCACGAGAGAGTGAAACGACCGTCCTACAAGTCATGTGAAGTTCGTTGGCTTCCGTGTTCGTGGACTAAATACTGTCTGTCAGAATGTATTTCCAAGATTTGGTAAAATTAACATTATTCTCCTTGAGACTGATGCGTCAGCGATTCTACGTATCATTTCAACTCATAAGGCCGACGCACTCCTTTTAATAAATGTCTTATTGACTAATATTAATAATATCACCTTTAGTCCTATGAGTAGGTGTATCATAATAATATGATATCCATGTACTTAAGCTGTAGCTGTACCAGGTTCATCATCATCAGCCAGTATAACTCTATGTTTAGCAGCAAAACAACGGTTTATAAGTTTTGCCATATTGTGTAGGCAAAAACAATAAAGGATTGAAATTAAAATACCAATAGGGATTTTTTAAATAAATAACTAAAACATATCATACGACTGAACGTTTAACTAAAAAAAACAAGTATGTCATGGCAAATAATAATATAAAAAAACCAAACTTTTGGTTCATTCCATAGATCTTTAATCACATTGCGATTGTGACGTGTATCTGTATCTAATATTCATGTTTGAATTTGGTATCACAGTGTTAAGTGCCAACAATTCCACGAAATTTACGTAGCCATTTGTAGGAAGCTATTATTTTATGATTTGTCACTTTCATGAATTTACTTACTAAATGGTCTTTATTTCGCGGCGCATTATGCACATTTATTTTAATACTTATTTGAAAGTTACATTTTTAAACGGTATTTGCGAAGTCTTAGTCTATTAGTATTTTTGTTTAAATTGTGTACGGTCTAACAAACAATCTAAAGATAATGCTTACGTATTTCAACCATTTCCATACTATGTAACTAAAAATGTTTATGTAATAACTAATGGCTCATCTTCAACAAATAAAATTATTTTATTGCTTGTAAAATTTTATGTTCCGACGTTTTTCATATTAATTGAGTGGTACAAAACATCTCTGGAGGTTTTACAAAGAAAAAACGATTATTACTAACTATTCTAAATTTAACGATTTTATCATACACGTTGAGGTAAAGTTTATTTAATATATCTTTAAATGTAACAATATTTCCTACTTTGATTTATTTTTCCTTTTTCCTATACCGATAAACCATTAGTTTAGTTGGGTTTATTCTAAACGATTAAACTACTGACCGGTTGTAATATAAATTGGAAGTAAAATACCTAGCAATATGAAAATCCATTGAAAATCTAACAACGCAGTTGATGGAAAAATTACTAATAAACCAATGACACCGCCGTATTCTGATTGATTTTTTTCCATTTAATTTATGAAAGTGTTAACACATAATCAGTGTAACATTAAATGTAAGTATAACTTTATGCACCATACCTCGCACAACAGTTACACTAGGTTAGCAATACCAAGCTTTTCCTATTTCAAATTCAAATCAGGTTTACATTTTATGTGTCAAGAACGGTCGTAAAACTATATTTGCAAACAAAAAATGATTTATTTATGTTTGAAAACTGAAATAGCTATCACGTTTGATCACCGTTATTCGTCACAAATTCTGAACGTAACTCCTTTGATATTTCTGTCCAATGTTCATTTGACCGAATTTCAATACCAGTGTTCAATACTATCATAATGAAGCACGTTGTTTTTGTCAACTAGCGGAAGACCAATTTGGAAATTTAGGTGATCCACTGTAGTCATGAACTGGGTGCTGAATGACCGACTCAAATTCATTTGGTATCACCAAATTCGTGAAAGTGTTAATAACATGTGACCGTTCTATTGCCTTTCAAAACATCTAGTTAAGGTTCACGTGACTTCGCAATTTGGTCGGCAGACATTTAAATACTAATTTGAAGCGACAGAATTGAGATTGACATTAAATATTAATTTGTTGTTGAAATGAATTTGTGATGGACAGTGATGGCACACTTAATTTGTTTTAAATTTTAATTGATTATCTTGTGGTTGTATTCTGTATCTATAAGTTCTATTAGTATGATAACTAAGCACATGTAGTTAGTGAATGAGTTACCTCCTGCGTCGTCATAAAAGTCGTTATGTGCCTAGTTATGGGTTACTGCGTCAACCGCAACTTTTTGATAACTGCATTGTATTCTTGATTAGGATTTAGACGAAGACGTCTACCGTGACGATTGTCTATCTTTAAGTATAATACTTACAATCTGAATCTGAAATCAAAGTGCATACAAAGCAAAGTTATGTTAATCATTGTAAATGATAATTACATCCTATAACTCGCTGCGGCCCTGTTATACCTGGTTTGCAAACATGATATAATTCCTTAAGCACGACTTCATTGTGTCAGGGTTTCTCATGTATTAGGTACACTCACAATATTTAGAGCCCTATCTTGTTATTATGTATAATTTATTAATTGTTTATTTCACAAAACGCATATACCTATATTTTTTATTCAACATTACCATTGAGCTCTTAGGACACGTACCACGAGAAAATAAACGTGCTTACTATATTATAGATAACAAAATTTGTTGTTTTGAAAAATGATCCGTATAATCGATGCTTTTATTTAATCTTAGACACTTTTTCTGTTTGGTTTACGTAAATATATTTTCGTCAATGCTGATAAAATTTCGATACTAAAATACAATCTGTTATTACGTCATTAAAAATAATAATTAACAGATAAGTGGCTATTTAATTAAATACTTATTTAGCTCAGATTTTCTCGAGAACCATCAATCAAAGTCCACGATCTCCGTAAAAATAGGTACCATATTTAAATGAGGTTCTGCCATTCTTAATTAAAATTATTACAAACTGAAACCAGTTCGGTCGTAACAGCATAGCCAGGATCTGATAACAATAAATGGCCACGATATGGTCTTTGCATTGTTCTAAGTTCACACTGTAAAGTGTTATTTTTCATTATTGTTAGAAATAATAGAGCTGACAGCAATTTTTACGGCCGCTATTCAGCTAATGCTTTATACGAACGCAACGTTATATAAATATGTTATTTTTACTAAAATGGCAGCTTTATATTTTATTATTTAATTGCCATTTGCCGGTTGTAAAACAGTTGGTAACAATGTCGTGAAGTTTAATCAACATTTTTTAAGTACATACCTAGCGCATGTTCAACATAGATTTTAAATTAATAATAATAAATCGGAGAATTGAAAAAAATACCTTAAAGGAACTAAAGTAAAAAGTTTAAAAAATATGCATATGAATCTGAAACTGGAAATATTGGCAAAGTTGAAGTGTAAATGGAAAAAAGAAATTAAAAATATGTAGGTTTGTGTAATATTATCTTACACATAGTGAAACCAATGGAAATAGCAGTTTTAAACATATGCTAAGAATCAAGATAAAAAAGAAATATTACTTTTTTTTACAACTCAAGGCTGGTAAAAATTTCGTAAAAACAAACTCATACAAACATAGGTTGGCAGCCGCACTGCAGGAACGACAAGCGAAATTAAGCCGTAGCGTTACAGGCAGTGCGACCCCTGCATGAATGTTAATCAAACTTAAATTCACCATTACTAAGCCTAACTAAACAGCATATTACTAGTTATAAATTCTAACAACAAAATTAGTTCCAATGCCTAGTTATTTTGGATCAACCTTCCACTGATTCTCTTCAATTTTGTTGCATTTAGCAGCTCAGTACCAGCCCAGTTGAAAGATATCGTTTTAACGACAAGGCCATATGATTTAGTTCAAGTAAACTCGGCATGTATTGTTTTAATATCACCTAGAAAAGAGGTTCACAAACTTGACCAGTCTGCGACGCAATAAAAGATTTAGTATTTTTTCTTGACATCCTAATATCAAATCACGAGGTTCAGTAATAATCGCCAGATGACACGAGATGTATAACATTAACAAGTATAGCGGTCTTACGGTACCATTCTTCGCTTTCTACGGCGTCAAGTGCATTATGGCACCTTCCGAGTCGTCAAAGTACCCTGAGTTTAGGAACCACCGATCTTATGGTATATACAATATTTATATCATCTTTCCCATTTACCAAGTCATTTTTGGTTAGTATTAACCAAATGTTAGTTCGTATTTCATCATCATCAGCAAACCGTATAACGTAAACAACTGAACATGGGCCTCCTCCCGAGCCGGTTTTTGCGGTAGGTAGTACTTCATATCACCGTTGTTATAACATCACTTATAACAAATATAAATGATGTTATTACAATCAGGGACAAGAGCTTAACGTTCTTTTCGAGGCACGGAGCCTCCATCAACCAGATCTCGAAATATATCTTAGAATTCACACGAAGATTTCTTGTACAGCGTGGAGATCATACCTCTGCCCACCGAGACTTAAAGCAAGACTCATAGCGCTACGCTACAGAGGTTGTCATTTAAACGGAACGTGTTATTTAGTCATAACACATTTCTGGAAATGTCAAGCCATTATGTCTAAACTCTATCTACATCAGAAGATATCAGCCATCAGTCCATGATTCAGTGGCCAGTTACTGGAGCATTGACCCACATTCGCGTGCGGTACATTTGGCAGGCGCAACAGTTTTATTTCGTCCAAGCAAATGGCAGTGGATTCAGACCAAGAATATAGGGTTACTCAAATTTTGAAGCATTTTCTATTCTCTATTATAATGAGGTGGTTACCTTAAATTTCTGCTATAAAATACTATTGTTTTTTCTTTAAATTGGCAAAAGTAAAGTCTATTTTCGTCCGACTTTAAGAATAATAATTTCTAAGTGTTAAATATTTATTGTGAGAGTTATAAAAGCTCAATAAGTAAAATCACGCGGGAGCACTTGTAGAAGATAGTGAATACAATAAACTATATTTTTACCGATTGCAATAAATATACAATGCAGAATTGCAATTTCTACGGTCGTTTTGTAACAACGTAATCGTAAAATGTTTACAACGCAACATCTAACTGTTTGCAATTACGCTTACCAAACGCCTAATACATCATTTTGCAGTTTACTATTTTGGCTTCTCCATCGCATAGTTGGTTTTAGTACAATTATTTTTGTGTATTTGCGAGTATACGGCATTTAGATATTCATTGCATCTCCCTTTTAATATTTCTATTTTATTTCCACGTGGAATCAAAACCTCTGATCTTTCACTATTAGAGCTGAGCAATTTCATCTTAATTTATAAAGTAATAATGTTCATCAAAATATTTCTTCTTCAAGAACAGTTTATATTTCTAAAGTCTATTTGGCTGGCAACTTCATACCGAGTAAGTACCTATTGATATAGAATTGTGATTTTTGATTGAATGATCATTTTGCTGAAACTGAAGGGTTCATTCAACAAATATTTTGGTGAACCTCTAATATTTCAAATTCTTGAAGGAACTATTATAAGTCAGTCCATATCCTCTGTCCAGTGTTGTAAAGATTAATATATTATTACTTGAAGCAAAAACGTTATTAAACCCTTTTTACGAAAATTGCGATGACGAGTTTATAATTTATATAGAGCTTTATAATACTACTAGCTTTCTGCATTTTTTATGCAGAAAGCTAGTATTTTTTTACTATGGACAAATTTTGACCAATGGGCTATAACTTACTAACAAGTATAGATTAATTAAGAAACTAATTTAGGAATGAATTAACTTACTTATTGCATAACGTACTTGAAATTTAAATTATAGGGTTAATCAACTCTTATTTACGACACTAAATGTATAGTGGTGAACATTTAGATAGTTAGCAAATTACAGTTATAATTTCGTTTTAAAATAGTCGGATAATGAAGACTGGCAAAATTTCGAAATAATTACAGTAATAAAAAAGGCTGAAGAGCTGCTAAATGATATGAATGCTGCAAAATGTTCCACTTTCTCTAACAACTACGCATTAGGGACATGTTTCGCTTTCGCAAGCTATGAAAGCAATTAGTTTATACTGAACATGGTAGCAGTAACCACTAATGATACAATCAGAGAAACTTATAAATATGTAATAGCAGTCATTCCGAACACTGGACTCAACACAGCTTCACAAGAGCGGACTTTGTCGCGTAAGTTTGAAAACTGAGGCTTATGACTAAGATTTTTAGCTTTCAACAAAATTATAGCACTTACAATTAAATGATTTGCATATCTACTACTTAAACTAATTTATGGACCATGATCTTCTATACTAGGTACTTATTTGTTAATTACGATAAAAATGTATTTGCTACTCAGGTTTTACTTTGCATTCAAAAATATTTTAAATAGGTTTTAATTAATTGGCATGCCAACGTATGCCAATTTACTAAGTTTATGTGGCTTACATAATACAATAATAATAACATGGTAAATGTATTACAGTAACTCTTATAGAAACTGAGACAATTTTATGGTTGTCAAAGTCAAATAATATGCATTCCGCAATTACTCTCCTAGTTGCTCGGTAGGTATTTATTTTGTATGTCTGAATCCCTTGCATCCCGCTTTTTGTTAGTTAAGGGTTAAAATATAAATTATTATTAATAAATGTTATTCTTCCCAAATGATTATATCGTATATTAAATAATGGGACCTAACAATTTGTTGGCTACTTTTATAGTCTGATGTAATTGTGTTTATTTTTGTATCGAACTGTTATACATGTTGAAGTAATAAACTATAAAATTACATAAATTATTAAACGTTCATTAGAATTTAAGGGCGTAACACGGAACGCTATTCAGTGCCAAAATCAAATGAAATTCAACTCATCATATATTTTGAACGGGTCCATATTGGCTCACCTAAAGTTCTTTACCCGAAATTGTTCTTCCTAACGATTTGTAATCCGAATGATCATTCTTCCTAAAATTTTTCATCCTTAAGTTTTCATTCATACTATATGTAGTACTATCGGCTATGTTCATAACACTTATGTTTCCGAAAATTGTAATTAATAATATCATTAACGTACATATATTTAAACTCCTACTGTTTTTTATCATAACGCTTTTATCCATAAACATAATTACCATAATATTTTCACTCATACTCAGAAAGAAACATTTACCAAGTGTAATAAAAAATATATGTTTAGAATGATTAAAGGTCGTTTCACAGATTTTTGTCTTAAATGAATAAAATTCATAAAACACGACTCATTTACGGTTATGTTTATGGCCTGGGAGTTTATACCGCAGTTTTAACAAAACCTAAATCAAAACTATAAGACCGATTCGGTTCTGGCACTTCGCCGGCCGCTGCCGCGGCACGCTCTCTTCTCACGCTCGGCTCGTGCGTTGTGGTAACAGTTCTAACCTAACCTAAACCAATAATTATGAATAGGACCGATTCGTTTCTGGAACTTGACTGAATGACTGGAGCGGGACTCCGGCTTCGCTCGCTAGGCTCGTGCTTTATGGTTACAGCTCTAACTTAACTTAAACCAATGGCTATAAATATTACCTACCGTGGTATATACATGTGAAAATAACTTAATAACTAAAACTGTAAAAGTTACGCAAAATTAATGTATATAATACTGATTATTATGAATAAAAAGAAATCTAAACAAAAAAGATATGTCTTTGAATAATAGTGTAAAAGATGTAAAAGAAGATATGTTGAGAAAATATAGGAAAACAAATAAAAGTATACTAGATTATTATTGCTACTGAAATTATGAAGTTGAATGCTTCGGAATTATGAACATTAGAGTAGTTAAGAGTTGTGATTGTTAGAATTAAATGTTAGGAAGAACATTTTCGGATTTCCAATGAGGAGTTGAAATTTTTGGTGAACTTGGCGCACCCATTTTGAACAGTTGAAAGTAAATTGACAGTGAAACTTCGATTTAATGTTTGAAAAATTTAGATCGAGGAAGTTTCAGAACCTACATAAATAAAACTTTATATTCATCATTAATCTTCAACCAATATTTTCCACCGCGATAATCTGATCTTGTTTGATTTAAGTTATGTTTTATTCTGCACGTTCTATCTGGTTCTATTTACGAAATTCCAATTGACATTGTATTAAATTACTTGAAAGCTTTTGCGATGATCGACGTTGTTAGTATTTTCCAAATTGTATTATTCCATGTTAAATTATTATTGCATTCCATTATTATTTTTCCATGAAACCAAAGGAGGTCTCTGGTTCCACAATGTATTTTTATAAAACTATCATAACTTTTTTTTTACTTAGTAATAACAACTTTTAGAAATTACATTGAAATATATGCTCAATACTAATCAGCACAGAACGTTGTTGAAGATGAGAAATTCACCAACAGTTAGGAATCCTAAGTCTGTGTACTTATTAATTAAGACTAGCGCAGCGCCCACATTTCTACTTCTAACGAGGAACACCTTTCTCTTTAAACAATAACGCAAAATTACCAAGAATATTATTAAGAAAGGCGCCATTTTGTCGTTTAAACACATATTTGTTCATCAGTTACTGTCTCTACTTGAAAGCGTTGTAACTCCAACATTTAACGCTCAAATGTCCATACAGTTTTTATATTACTAAGTGATATAAGTAGGTATTATCTACAGCAAAAGTAAAAGGTGAAACTTTTGCGAAAGTATTAACATACCAAGATAGGTACTTAATTATTAGTTTGCTTATGACTGCGGTTATATACTCTATATGCTATTGTTTAACATTTATGTATCAACCATATAGACTAGAATATCTGACAAGTATTATCATTTGGATTAAATATGAACTCTCTTATTGTTTCAGTGTCAACATTTCTACCCCAAACATTATGATTTACAAATGGATATTATGATAAGAGTGAAGTGTTGTCAAGAAACTAAAAATCCTAAGTGACGAAGTGCCCTGTAGGTGTCTGTCAAGTGTAGTGCTGCGTTCCGTTGCTTTCCCTTACTTATATTAGTATTCAAGATGTCAGACAAGACCTGTTCGTCGGTCGGCCCGAGGAGTTTCGAGACGATTTCTGAGGAGGACCTCGCGTCGCCCTGGGAGAAATTGTTGGGAGAGGTGAAGGATGCTGTTCCTACGATAATTAAGACTAATGCGTCGAGTACGACCATCTCTAGGAGCGGAGAAGAGGTGTCGAGTCACCCCCAAGCTGAGGACCTGGAGGGGAACAAGTTGACGCGCTCGAAGAGCCTGAACCAGCGTAGGAATAGCAGCGGTCTCCTCGCCACCATCCCGAGGCAGCTGAGGCTCTCACTGCGCGGTGTTCGGAGCGAACCTTCTAGTGTAAAAGACGTGCCAACGACCAGGAATGATAGCTCTCTCAACCTTCTTCTTAGGTAAGTGTTTTTAAATTTACTATACATGTGAGTTGGAAACCTTGTTAGGTTTATTTATTAATGAATATTAGGTACCCATAAAAAATGATATTGGGTATTTTACGTATTAAGTCAATATTAGAGAACAAGCTTTTATAAAAACTTTATATTTAACTTTATTTTACAATATGTAATATTTATTAACCAATACGGTGAGAAAATCGGAATATTAGCTACCCACAGACTAGGTGGACATATTAAACAATCACTGTGCAAAGAAACATGTTACGATTACAATGATGCGTTCATAGAAAACAAGTTCAATGTTGAAGAATAATTAATTGAATATTGTGAAAATGTACTACATACTCGTACATGTTTTTATTAATGGAAAATAACAATCTTTTATATTATTAACAATGCATGATTGGTACTAAGCTGTACTTAGTAAAATAAGGAAAATGAACTTTACATACGCTTTTATTTCAAATGACGCGATAATATTCTTTTAAAAACTATACCTATATAGAACCAAATAAATCTTTCAAGCCTTTAATTGTTGAGAAGTGTAGAAAAAAACAAACGGAAAGTAGCACTTTCTTTTAAAATCGAAATCTTTCGCAGCAGATTTCGCTTACGTTATTTTAAATGTTCGTCTACAAACTTTCATCTCATATTTCGAGTTTCACTATTCAAATAACTTTATTGTAATACGGAGTTTAGAAAAGATTGCCATTATTTGCTGATAAATTCTGTATCATATGCACACATATTATAAATCGCTATATCAGGACAATAAATATATCGTAAATAACGTGATACATTGGTAAATATGAAATCATCATCATCATCCACACATCCACGTCCACTGCTGAACATGGGCCTTCTCCCAAGGGAGCCTAGGGTATTTGCCGTAATCATCACGCTTGGCAGACGGGTTGGTGACCGCAGTATGTTTTTTTCTATCATCATAATCAGCCCGTATAATGTCCACTGTTGAACATGGGCATCCTCCCGGCAGAAAATATTTGCTATAGTCACTACGCTTAGCAGGCGGATTGTTGACCGCAGTATTATGTTGTAATACACAAGGAAACGCAGCTACCCGTTCCCTGATATACGATAATTTTAGATCATGTTATAACAATCGGGACCAACGGCTTAACGTGCTTTTCCTTCAACCAATAAGACCCGAAAAGGAATTTACACAAAAATTTCCTGTCCGGCGTGGGGATTGAACCCACGACCTCCGAGATTTAAAGCGAGCCAAATACCGCCAAGCTTCGGAGGATATATAAAATAATTTCGAGTTTTTATATAGCGGCGATTTATTCTCGAACTATGTGTGCAAATACATTAGCTAGCAAGCGATAAACTGATCATATTCGATTCAATAGGCACTTCAATATATTTGCATTTAAATTCTAATGGGTGGCTTGGCCTTTAACATCTCTTTGCACGTGTGCCCTTGGTGCAGTTTATAAATTATTAAGGACGAGACTCATAGGAATTTTCATTAGAAAGCAAATAGGTTTTGAATACTTGGTCGTTTATTTGAAATTTGTTAAGGCGATTTTTCTCGCGATTGTCCTCGTGATCTTACGTAATGGAATGTTGAATAAACTTTTTATCTTTTTATAGTAGCATAATTTTCGACTAATCATTTATACGTATCTAAGGTCTTATAATAATATATACTATCTAGTATCATATATTTATCTAATACATAATAGTATATAAGATCATGAAAGCTTGAAGCTTGAGATGTTTTGATTTTTTTTTATCTTATACTTATCAACTCTCATCATTTTGTCTATAAATTATAAATATCTGCTGTAAAAATACGTTATTTTAAATGTAGGTCGAAATATCAGAGAACTTTAATTTGCTCGACATTGCTTTCACAGTTACAAATTACAATGGTTAAATTTGCATTATTATTATTGCCAGACGTCGTTGTATTACTACAAAAGCGAAGCTAAGTTTTGATTCTAATAAATAATATTTTATTTTCAATATTAAAGCTACATTTTTTCTTTTACAGTAGTCGGAATTCTATTCTCGATAGTTTGCATAATATGTCCCAAGTCGATTATTGAGCTGTCGCATGTCGTCTAGTATCTGCTATATCGTAATTAGTTTTACTCAATCACTTGTAACCTTCGTCTTCTCGTTAAGGCTTCACATTGATTGAGCACTCATCTTATACAAGAAGCTTGACCTATTGTTATTTATGGCTTTCTGTGCTACTTCAAATTACGTGAAAATTGATTTGTTCAAGTTGTCATGTCACGGACTCATTAAATAAAAGGTCTTTAATAATTCATTCTCAATTAAATAAAATCATTGACATGAACTTCAACAAAAAACACGTTTTATTAAGTATTTGAAGTAATCAAGCGTGTCAGTAGAACGTCCATGAATCGACGGCGACGCGACGTCCGTACTTAATAAATCAAGGATGTCTTTCGATGTAAGTCGCCGATAAAATGTTACATAAGCAGCGTGAATGGGTCTTCCGTTTATAAATTATGATCTAACCAAATAAAAGTTTTTACCGATAACTTTCTCGCATGCAAAACTGCAAAGGAAGCGGATATCCTTATTTTAATAAGAATTGCAGGAAACACAGTGCCGACAGTCAACCTAAAACAATACGCTTTGCACTATGTCTCTGTATCTAACAAGTGAATAGTATTGCAAACTGAGAGCCTCGTGTAAAAGAATTCGTTTCGTCCTCTCCATTTTATCTGTAACATGTTTTGAATACAAATCGCTTTTCAATGGTCTTAGAACCCGTCGACATTATATATTGAATAGTAATTTAAAAATATTTGTCGTAACGTGAGGTCCATTCCGGATTGTCTGATTAGATTTATGGTTATTTAAAACTAGTAGGAGTTGAGATTTGGGGACCACCCAATCTATAGCATACCATTTTACTAAGGAACCCTTAAAGGCCGCCTTTGTGGCCGAAAAACGTGAGGCTGATTTTGACCGATTTCACATACCTTTTAATAACAAGCATGTTATTCTATTGTTGTTTAATGGTTTATAGAATGGGACGTAATAATCATTTTTTAATAAAGCTAAAATGGTAAAGTAAATATATTATACCATACTTTCTATTATTCAGCAGTTTGTTTTAAAACAAACATTATATGCGGTAAATACCATTTTACAACGTCTACGTTGAGGTGTGTAAACTACGTTTTACTAAATTTAACAGGAAAATTAAGAATTGGTCCACAAAAATGAAAAATGATTAAACATTTGAACCAAATAGGCATAACAGTTAAAAACAGTACATTGTTCGCCATTTTTTGTCTATTACCATTTGATTTATCGGCCAGTGCCCTTACGGTAACTTCAAGACTAATGTACTGACTACAATAAACTTTTTGTGATACATTTCTTAGAGAATTCGTGAATTTGAGGCGGCAAATGTACTTATTTGATTGGTTTGGTTGACGTAGTTTTTCTTATACAGGTGCAGACTTAATCGATGTATTAATTAAAGTAGCAAAACTACGGATCCTTATTAAGTATAATGATTTTATTGTATTATCTATTATTGAGTAGGTCACAGAATTTGGGTCGTTATCCTATCTATAGATAGGCAATTTACATCAGTCGTCGATGTACAACATCTCTGTGTTATTGTAACTTTTTTTCGACATTGTATGTAAAACGCATTTTATAAATTTATATGTAAGTACATATATTTTGATAAACAGCATCTCGTTTTGTTGGTGAATTTTTGCGACGAAATTTGCAAATAGCTGTTAGCACCCAATTAAACAGCTGTGTAACTGCTAATAAATTGCTGAACTAAATGCCCAAATTCCGTTCAATCAAAATTATATGCGAATCAGATCTGTCAGTTAATATGTTATGACTAATAAACAGTGTCTGGTTCCATATTTTTCAATAATCCGTGTTAATTATGTACAATATAATTATTATTACCATTGTTTGTTGCAAACCATTTACACCGTCAAATTACATACAATTATCATACATTCGCACTCACGTGGTTGACTGGTACTGAGCGCAGGCGCAACAATTATTTTGAATATCGAGTACCTACATACCTTCATTCGCTTGATAAACGCTTATTAGTATTTAACGTGATTATGCACGGATTCATGGCACGGTTGTACCAAGAACGTCGCGAGGCCATTCGCTTCCTTCCATCTACTCGGACGTGAGGGCCTATCGGTGTATTGATACATACTTATGCGTGTTTTCTTGCACATGTGTGGGTAATATTTGCGAATGTACATAAGACCCCGTTTCCTGCCATGTCTTATCGCCTGTGTCGCACGGCATAGCGACCTGATTTAGAATTTCTATGGGCGTTTTGCAACAACGTGAACAATTTGTTCTATTTTATTCATTGTCGTGTATAATTTAAATGTATGCAGGATGTTCGTCCTCAGCAAATGTATGCTTTGGATGTGGCTTGAATCATCTTTAATAATATTTAGCCATATGGTTTCTAGCCATGTCGAGTATGTTAAGGAACCAACGGAAATCGCCTGTTACTGTTCTATTGGTACACCAAATTCATGAATTATATTAATTTGTTATGAATTGATTGTTTAATACTGTTTAACAAACTTCAGTTACCTGTATACCTATTTCGTATAGGTAAAAAAATCAAAGTTATGTGTACATGTAGCGATCACTAAATATAATATACTAGGATCCTAATATATTATGTTTTTACTAAATATGATTATTAATGTGGATTTAAGCAACGATTTTTAAGAAATATTATAATCGTAGCTAAAAACCATACTGACGCTTAAATTACGAAATGCGATACGTATACGAAATGTCACCTGAATAAACAAGGTCAACTATTGCTTTGTAAAATTGTTGTTTTTAACAAAGAAATAGTAAATTTGTATAGTTCATAGAATTGAATAAAAAACGAAATTTATACTCCCAATAAGTCGGTGTTTAATTATTGCTGTTACTGCTAAGTCTGAGAAACTCATATTTTACAATCATTTACCTACCTGCTTCCGGTCTAGCACTTTCACCCGAAACTTTAACTTCATAATTAAATATAGCTAAGTATGTCATCCAGGGATCGTGAAGCTTTCCAATGGTGAAAGATTTTTTCAAATCGGTCCACGAGTATCGGGGCCTATTCAATACAAACAACCAATCAAATCCTCTTTATAATTTAACTAGCTTCCCGCGCGCGGTTTCACCCGCGTAACTCCCGTTTCCGTGGGAACTTCATAATAAAGTATAGCCTATATTAATCAGTGATAATGTAGCATCAAAATGGTGAAAGAATTTTTAAAATCGGTCCAGTACTTTATGAGCTAATTTGTTACAAACATACTTACATAACTACAAATCTTTTTTCTTTATCATATTAGTGTTACTATAGATCAGCACAAATTTAATTACTATTATTTAATATTAAAACTTTTTTGATTAATTTACCGTGTTTATCCTGTTATAATAATCGTATTATTAGCTCAGACAATCTCACACATCAGGTGTATGTGGCAATATGAAAAAATACTATCTAGCAATCATTTATTCAAACGAAGTCATCGACTTCTTAAAAACATTCACGAGATGGGCCGAAAAGAATTATAATAAAAACTTCGTCAGAAAACGGAACTAATACGAAGCCATAGAGAATGAACTATGAATGGTGCGACTGGTAAATCATAAATATAGATAAGTATTTGATTTGAGAAAATGACACGGATTTGACACATCGTGTACAAATTGTGTTTTATATCGTCGGTGATACTGCAATGCAGCGTGGGACAGTTGATAATAAGGTGTAAATTCATCTGTCAACTCATATTTTCTTTATTTGTGTTCTGAAGGATAACATATTATTATCTATATTGGCTACATTTGATCTTCAACCTTATTAGCTATTGTTACTTGGGCTGCATAGGATCTAAATTGAAAAATGAAAAGGATCGAATTGTGTGTTCTACGCCTCCTTCCTCCCGGAGGGATTTTCTACCTATATTGTTGTAGAATAAAGACAAATCCTAATTATGCTGCTACTGAATAATAGTTCAAATTGTCACTCACAGATGGCATTTATTTCAAACTTCAGATAAGAAAATTAAAAGACAAGCAGGTTGTAAAAGTAGGATTGTAATACCAACTGTATGGAAGCTATGTTTCTCAGAACCGAAAAACCTATTACTAATAAATATTTTAAACGACTTTGAAAATCAACAGGTATGTACAGTCAACTAAAGATAAGTTTACACAACTCATTGTAAATTTATATGAATACGTTTATGTCAAGAGTTTACTACGATGTACATTTGTCGCAGCTAGCAGCGATCTCTTCACCCATAAAGAATTACCGGCTGTCGTACCCAGTGATGTACAAGTCTGGACGCGTCCGAGTCCCTTTGCTTAGAGCTCGGTGTCGTTTACAGGGCTCGCCTCGTATGTATGGCACCTGACGACTCGGGAGTCTTTTTCAGAGCTCGAGCTTTTTTGAAGTCTCGAATCCTTTTTGAAGGCCCGAGCATTTTTCGAAGGCTCGAGCCCTTTTTAAGGTTCGAGTTGTTTTGAAGACTCGAGCCCTTTTTGAAGGCACTTTTGAGCGCTCGATCGATCTCGAAGCATTTCTCTTTAGCGCACTAGTCTTTTTCTGCCCTCTAGTTTTAATGGATGCTGATGAATGAAAATAAGTAGAGGTACACCACCAATAGATTAGGCGTTTACGGTGCACTTTATTCTAATTTTGAAGACTCGAGTGCTTTTGAAGGCTCCAGCACTTTTGAAGGCTCGAGCTCTTTTGAAGGCTTGAACTCTTTTGAAGCCTCGAGGCTTGGCTCAAAAAAATCGCGGTTCGGTTAGGCGCGGGACTCCGAACTTACCGAGCACACTGAGTCTTGCCATTCTGCCTCGAGGCTTCAGAAATAACACTCGACGCCTCGAGGCGTGGAGGTACATCACAAGTCGTACCTGATGGCATAAACATATCTAGAGCTCAGAAGCGTAAGATTGGATGTGCCATTATGCGTCAGAAACATTCAATTTCGTCGTATGTGCCTTTATCGTAAACTGGCACTCTCGACCAAATGCTTCTGAAGTATCAGTACATACGTTCTTATCGAGGCTTTCGAGGTCTAGATATTTATTTACTTTATTGGATACTGACGGTGTAAACTCATCTTCTTGGTTAACTGTACATATAAAATAAAATACGAGAACATAAATATAATACACCAGCAGTGTGTCATGTTTCTTTCAATAACATTCTTGGAACGAGCCTTTTGTTCCTAAGGCTTTATCTTTATTTAATAGCCGTCCGATTCCTGCAAACTGAAAAATATATTATTTTTGCGGAATATTATATTATACTTGCACATATTATGAATTGCATTCTAGATTTCTATACAATTTATACAGTAGCTATTTTATTGTTAACTCGCTGCGCCCCGCGGTTTTACGCGCGCCACTCTGCTCCAGTGGGTCGGAGCGTGATATTTTGTAGCCTATATAGCATCCAGCTTATAAATTATCCGCGTGCAAACTTTCAGCCAAATCCATTCCGTAGTTTTTGCGTGAAAGAGTAACAAACAACCATCCATCCGTACTCACAAATTTTCGCTTTTGTAATAATATATTAGTAGGATCTTAGTGTATCGTCTATAGGTATCAATTGACGAAGACACAATACAATAATACACTTAGATTAAAGTTTCTGTAAAATTGAAGTAAACATATTGATGTTTACTTCAATTTGTATAAGAAATGGTTCTTAGATTATTTTGGAAATATTATATTCGAAATTATTGCAGTTCATTCCATTTATATTGATGATTGCAGAAAATCTTAGAACTGTACATGTCTGCTAATTAATACCTATACGTTAATGAATAAAAATTCCTACATATGAACGGCTAAGCTAGGACGCCCTGTTAGATAGACCGATGACTTCTAAGGAGTAGCAAAATTGGACTGAATGTGGAAGGCGGAGAAACGAGTGTTATTGCGCAAATTAAAGAAGTCCCGCTGTGGACTGATTGGTGGATAGAATACCTAAAAAAATCCATATATGTAGGAAATTCTATATCTTTTGTAAACTATTCAATGTGTTTCTCCATTTGCAGAACTTGGCGTTTTGTCAAGGAAAATTTGAAAGTTTTCCTTAATTAATGTTTGTCTAAGACATACCTCTCAGAACCAATTAATGTCAGATCTCTGGTTAAGCCATTTGTCGTGCATTAAGTTTTTCCTTAAAACACATTTAAATATTAGTTACGTATGTTAACATTCTCAATAGGTATCTTTTACATAAATCTATTCTATGAAACAATGACATAATATTTCATTAAGGTTGTGCATATATCAGTATGAATTATTTACAAGGAAATCTTTATGGAGACTATAAACTTATGCGGTTTTTAGTTTTTTTTATTTATGAAGTAAATATTTCATACTCTTCCCTTATGATCCATGAATGAATAAATGAAGTTGCATTTCAATGCCGAGGAATCACAGAACACTTCTTAAATTCCTAAGTTCGTACGGAAGGTAATATTAGGCCACCTATAAATTATATTCACTATTCAAGTTGACTTTAATGATGTCAACCATATTGAATCAATGTGTAAATACAAGTGGGTACAGTACTAAACTTCGCATACACAGTATGACTCGGGAATGATCTCAAACAACCGATGACTAACAAAATAAATCTTGTTACAATAACTATGAAATAACGTATGGCCAATGTCGTTGATGACTTATATATGCAAACAATGAGATACTTTATGGTTTCATATATATACGGAGATCTAAGCTATAACAGGAATATGTTTCATAGAAAATCCGACTACAGAAATAATTTATTAGTTCCATCAAGTCACCATAGATACTTGCCACCATGAAAGCTTTACCAAATGTATGCCTTATTAACTCCAAAAACGAGAAATCAAATAACTCATAAGACTTATTGATATTTTCAGTTGAATTTTATTTATTCATAATTCGTCCATCGGCTTCAAATATTGAAATGAAATAGTTTATTTTTTATATAACAATATTTCATATTTGATTATATACATAAAGTCTTCGTGGTGATGGTATGAGTTAAATGTACAAACAATATGTTAAACTAAAACTATTTTTATAATCTTATTTTTAAACTCATTAACAATAATAAATATAAACTTGTGAGTACAATTATAAAACGAGAACAAAAAATATGTCGAGAACAAAATCAGTAGGTATATACACAAAATAATAAAAATAATAAGTTATCGTCTATTAATATCGTCATCGATTCTAAAATAGTGCCATAGTTATTTTGGTTTCTGTCTGGATATTTTGTTTAAAAACAGCCATATTCCCTGCGCGGTGATATAAGGAAGGTTTTTCTTTAAGCTTAATATCATAATATCATAGCAGATATAGTCACGTCTATATAATGGAGAATAAGACCATTTTGAATGCCAAATCTTAAAATGTTGCTCCTGTACAACTAAGGAGGTGCGATACGTAGGTTACAATCGTTCTATTACAAATTTATTTTACGATTTAGTGGCGCTAAAATTAAGGTGAAGTATAATAAACGCGTAATGTCCCTCGTTGGAACAACTACTCATGATAATAGTTATCATTATGTAACCATACCATAATTCTCATTCATGAATCATATTGTTGAGCGCTGTGGAATTGTAAACCTTCATTTTGTTACACAATGTAGGTCATTTAGTACTGAATCGTTAGTTACCTACAGGTAATTAAACATAAATAGCTTGAAATGCGGTAGCAAACTGTACAATTGAATGTCACTTATACCTATGCACTTAATAATAATCTATACTTATATTTTAAAGAGGAAAGATTTGTATTTTTGTGTGTGTGTTTGTAATGAATAAACTCAAAAACGACTGTGCCGATTTCAAAAATTCTTTCACCATTACAAAGCTACGTTCACCCTGAGTTACATAGGCTTAATTATGAAGTTCTCACGGAAGCGGGAGTTACGCGAGTGAAACCGTGCGCGGGAGGCTAGTATATAGATAAAATAATTTATTGCCTCCTCACAAAATGAACAACAGACTCATTACAATAAAATTGAGCTTAATGTACATAAATCTTAATTAGTTTGCGAGGGACTGGTGCCTGATTTAAGTTTTTTACAGAACCAGTAAATCTATTAATCTATGATTCACGTGATGTTTAGGGTTCCTGCTGTGAATTTTGAACAGCATATGTTTCTACGAGATGGTGAGCGTGAGCGTGAGTTACTACACTCAGTATGAGTGTAGTCCGTATCGTATACAATTCTTATTATTGCAGACACATTCCATTTTTCCCTTCATTTCCAGAATCGAATAAAACTATTAGTCTACAGCGGTGGCTTGTAAAGTGGATGACGACCTCAAACAAACAAAAAATAGGATTCATATATTCTTACTTTTACACATAATTGATGAGGAAAAGCAGAAAATAATTCCGTAACTGCAATTTACGTTAGTTCAAACACCCTTGCCAAAATTGAATGATGTGATTTAATCATACCTTTAGATTTTTTGTTATATTATTCTTGGATCCATGATATTATTAACTTATTTATCGGAATAAGAATGAGTCATGTCTGAGCCGTTGACCCGTTTGAAATCCAATGAATCTTAATACCACGAGTTTTTGTTCGTTTTAGACGTACCTGACACACTTTATATCTTCGTGGAAGATATCATCATAAATAATAAAGACTTATAACTCGCCAATGCCAATAACGTTACATGGGTACATATATGTTTTATATTCTAGCATTGTACATACAAACAAATTATAAATCTTCTTCTACCCAATGAATTCCCATTTACAACCTGAAAGAGTTATAGCTAATAATATAATTACTTAGTTCTAATCACCCCTGGTCCTCCTGACCCTTCGTTTGCAAAGAACCATCCGATGCCCTCGTAGACCCGAAGTCCAAGAGGCCCGCGAACTGTAAAGTAGAGCGACAGTTGCACAAAACTCCCCTAATAGACCTCAATCTCATCGCCAGCGACCGCCTTGAGCCGAGGTCCAAGCCCCACAAGGGCGCCCTCTTGCGCAGGTTGCTTAGTTTGTAGTTTTTAAACCATTTATTAAGGCTCGAGCTCTGCTCGCCTTTTAGCCCTGTGAATAAGCAAAAAATTTCTTAAATATGTCCATCCGAAAAAAAAAACTTAAGTTATAATACTAAATAAGCAAATATTGAAGATCATTTTAACAGAAAAAAAAATCAGGAAACCTAGTCCTGAAGGTTAATAACGATATAACGTGTAAACGTGGAGTAGCGAATAAGTACATTTTTATCAGCGTATGTAACGTGATTGGCATCCAGGGAATAAAGTCATATCATGAAAGTAATTCATGATTCCCACATAAACGTTATGTTAAGTATAATTATTTTTATCTAAAACAGCATTATTATCCAATAACGAATTCCTGCCGCATTTAAGACGATAAATAAAGCAATCTACAATTTTATTACTAATGTTAATATTACGTAAATAGGTTATTGTCCGAGTAATATACGTTTTTGTTTTTAATGTAAGCATTTTGTTTTGTGTTGTTATTGAAAATTATGATCTTAGTATGATGGTAAATCATTTGTCAAGTTTTGATTGGCCTGTAGGCCGTTTTTAAATTTGATGTAATTTTCTATTTAAATTTTGAACGTTTTACATCCAGACAGACAATGCCATCTATGGAGGAGTAGCAGAATCAGAATTGATCGTTGCACTCGCTTTCTGGTGAACGTAAAACGATAGTTTAGCAAAGCTATTTCCGACTCACGTGTCACCAGACGGACCGACTTGGCACCGTTCCTCGGCTCTATTTCATTGAGAACGAAGTTCATCCAGTTTCTAATATCACAATTTTGTCACCACTTAAAATTACCTAGTTACGCGAATATGCGAAGCACTGGAATCTGTGCAGTTAATTTTCCTAACTCTAGTAGACGCGGGTAATTGGCTGAGCGAAATAAATTCAGTTGCCTTGGCCTGTTCTTACTATGACTCGATGTAGGTATTCATAGTCACATATTATTATCTTAAGCAACAAAAGTGTGTAAAGTAAATGATCCAAAACATTGCAATTAGCTTTGACGGAAACAGAAATGTAAAGTTTTTTTTTACCACACTTACCACGTTTTTTTACCTTCCAATTATTTAAATCACTCGTTCTCTTCGCGGTGTGTTCCTGTTCGTATCGTAAGAGGCGCAAATGGGATATACACTTGATGAATGGGCAGCAGTATCTATCAGTTTAAGCCTTAAGGGATACTCCCATCTTACTGTGATCACAAATCCGACTGCCAAGTGTGATTACGGCGATATCCTTCAACGACCCTGGCTTTCCAAGGTCTGTTAAAGTGGAGGCCCATATTGAGCAGTGGACGTTAACATGCCGATTAAGAAAAAAAAGCAAATCTCTTCTCTACGTTTGAGCCATGACTATATATAATATGCTTAGAATTCTGTTCGGTGTTTAGAAATATTAGGTACTAGCTACCCGTGCGCAGTTTCACTCGTGTAGCTCAAGTTCCCGTGGGAACTTCATAATCAAATATAGCCTATGTTGCCTAGGGATAATGTAGCATTCCAATAATGAAAGACTTATCGAAATCTGTCCAGTAGTTTTTGAGTTTATTCGAAACAAACATACAAAAATACAAACATTTCCTCTTTATAATATTAGTAGGTATAGATTACTAATTAGTTTAATAAGTAAGTTTCAAGTTTGTTGTCTTTTTTGCGGACGGACATACATGTAAAGTTAGCCACGTACATTTTGGTACTTCGCCAGGCATAAAAACAAGCTGGGCCAGCCTTATAAAGCTAATCATAGTTTTCGACCAGTTTCCATGCGTCCATGCGTAATTTTATTTCATAAGTGTACATCAGAGATGAGTCACTCCTAATTAATCAATGGATTTTGAACAGTGTAATGGTAGATGTAGTACACTCGACCGATAGTATAACGGTATGATATCATTGGATTCATTAGCTTACGTCATAAAAAAAACAGATCACTGTTATATGATAACAGAACCTATTGTACCGGTATATTTAAATAGATTATGGAACTTACTAGAACTCGTTTTTTTTGTTGTTCATAGAAGCATTCGTAATCAACCATAACCTAATTTGAGCGAGTCCATCAACTCATTAATGTATAAACCATCTCATACTTAGTAATTATTAGTTGGCTATCTCACAGCATCAAGTTTTGATTAGGCATAATAACTTATTATCTTTCAATACGCTATAAAAAGCAGTCAGTATCATAGATAGGTAGAATAATAATAAATCTAGTTGGAACTGGTGTCTATTCCCTTTGATATAAAAATTATCGAATTAAAGCTAAAAACGGAATAAAACAACTGTTATTTTCCATATTCCAAATTTTTATATTTTACGTAAAATATGTGAGTTGGGCCCGTTTCAATTCTACTATGACGGCAGTAGGTATAGTTTTCTAACAAATCTCAAGCCTATATAATGTTAATAATGTCGTAATAAAATGATGAGTGTTGGCGGCCCCAGTACCTACCAACTACGCAGAAATGACGTAAGAAATACGTTATGATGACGAATATTCTTTGATACGTAAGAATATGGCAAAATACGTAGGCATTTCGCAAAACAGGATGCCAATATACATAATCGTCATTACCTAAATGACATATTTCAATTGAACTTCTTATATTATTAAAGATAATATTGTGAACTTCGATGGTAATGAGAACGGTTGGCACGATTTACCAGTGTGGAGCTTATTGGCGCCCAAAATAAGATAATTATCTGTTATTTATTTTGAAGGCAGTAAATATTCCATTTCATAATTTGAAATGTTGCCACTGCAAGATATGATCTCCACACATATAAAAAAAAATTTATACCTACATAATAACTATCATTTTATACCTGCATTTTTTATGTACTATAGTAAAAGTACTACATCTACGTAGGTATAACATTATAGTACAGTACCGATTTCGTCCATGGCGGCCAATCTCTAAGAAGATTTGCCTTTTGCATAAAACAAATTATAGTGCACAAAATCCGGTGTGATGGTTCAACCGACACAGGTGAGAGATCTCAGGCGAAGAACCGACAGCTTAAAGTGCTCTCTACTCCTAGGCGCGAGTGGAACACCACCAACTTCCACACTACGGGCTGGCACCAATTTAAATTTTTCTTAATAGAAATTTCTATTAACGATTAACCCGGAACCTCGGTTGAACATATTACTGCTAGAGCAACGAGCAGTTACCAAATTAGTAACCAGGTGATTAGGTTTAAAATCTAAAGAACTAATTTATACTTTAAATGTCGTTAGTATCTTCGTAAATTTAATTAGTATCTTAAAGTGATATAATATAATTAATAATGTGAATTATCACATTAACTAAAATATGATGACAGATGTTAAGGTCGGTTTCAATTTCAGTGCCACTGTTGAATTTATAGTTCTTCGGCACTATAACCGGACTATAAACTATGTTCATGAAATTACGGATATAACATTCATGCTATTGACACATTTGATTTATAAATATTATTATTCGCAATTAATATTAATGAAAACATTGGACCTAGCTGCGCCGTAATGTGGTACATTGATAGGTTCATTGCTCCTAGGTTGCCTCAGTATAAAATCTATTAATACTAATATTAGAAAGAAGAAAGAATTGATTGTTTATTTGCATTGAATAAACTCCGAAACTACTGGACCGATTTCAAACAATATTTCCAGTAGTAAAATAGGCTATATTTAATTAATTAGTTCCCACGGGTACTGGAAGTAGGCGGGCAAAACCGCGCGCGTAGTTAGTTCGTAATAAAATACGTTCAGTAGATTACACAAACTTCATTGGGCTTTTGACATTCCATAGCAGGTTCAAATATTTTTGCTGGCAAAGAATAGAGCATATTTATTGTGATATAATTAATTGATGTGTTCAAAAATATTTTAAATCCTAATAGAAGTTATTTAAGATTAAAACTGGTATTGTGATGCCAATTTGATTCACGGCGTAAATTGCAACTGACTTCCCAATAACCAAGAGGTGACCGGTTGTTCCGGCTAACGAACTTTGTGACTTAGGCCAAATCTCCTTTTATCTTTTTATACTTCTGCGGATTTTCACACCAAAAAATATCTTAAAATAAAACATGACACATTGAGCGTCTATAAAACCAGTAAAATATGTAATTTTCATGTAATCAATATACTTATATATATATCAAATGGAATTTGATTTCGAAGCAAATGATCAGCCACAACAACAAAAAATTAATTGGAACCTTGTGCTGGAGGTAAATTTTATGTGTACTTTCCTGATTTTATTAACTTATATTTTATCTTCATTTTTTTCAGTTTAAATTAGTTATTAATATTTCATTAAAAAGTTGGTATTAACGCTGACTTCATCATCATCATCATCAGCCCGTACAACGTCCATAGTCACCACGCTTGGCATGTGGGTTGGTGACCGCAGTGTTATGTTGTAACATACAAGGAAACGCTGCTGCCCGTTCCCTGGTATACAATTGTTATAGATGATGTTATAACAATTGGGACCAACGGCTTAACGTGTTTTCTAAGGCACAGGGGGTAGACCCTCTTCCAACCAACCCGGAAAGAAATCTTAGAATCTACACAAAGATGTATTGTCCGGCGTGAAGATCGAACCCACGACCTCCAAGATTTAAAGCGAGCCAAATACCGCTACGCTATGGAGGTTGTCATTACTATTAGTATCTGACTACTATTTACTTACTGTATCCGCCTATCAAAGTTTACATCGAAAATTGTTGCGAGTCATGGTAAGTTTCATAAGGCATTATTGGAATTACGGATATTGTTATGTTAAACCGACACTAAACAAATCTAATATGACTGTAGCAAGTTAAACTAGCAACAGAATTCTCGTGAATAAACAAGTAGATTAATATTTCGCAATAACTTATCCAATTTAGTATTCAGTTATATACTTGCTGCCAATGATTTAGTTGATAGTAGGTAGTGACCTAATTTGGCCAGCCCATAGCTATAAGCTATGTACCTATTTTGGCGACAAACTGCAACAACTGGGAAATAATTTATAATAAAATGTATATAATTGCGTCGTATGTTGTTTACGATGGTTATTAAGTACTGACTTTTGATCTCATAAATTAACCTTAAATTCTATGTTTATTATCATTAGAAATGTAAAAAATTGACTGCCTAAGTACCAACTGTTTGTTGTACTTTCACGTCGAAATGAATAGCAAAACATATGTTTTCTTTTTGTTTGTTATTCTTTGAATAGAGATCTGGAGATTACCGAGTATAAATTCTTTCTTTCACTATTTGCTTTGCCTATAACTGAGTCATATGATATTAAAGCTATCATTACGCGACACATAAGGCGACAATGCCGCTATAGAGATGGATTAAACTAATAAATACCACTATGTTAAAAATAATAAAGAAACCTATGTGTACCTTACGTACCTTACATAAAACATATTTCAGGTAGGTACGTAATAATATTCATAACCATGACAAAGTCAAAGTCAATAATATCTTTATTCATGTAGACACAATTCAAAAATAATTAAATCATGTTCTATGATGCGTCCATTTCTTTTCGTACCACCAGTTCAAAGACGTGGCAACTCTGAGAAGAACTGGCAAGAAAGTCGATGACGGTGACGATTTTGATATTGTACGAAACATCTTTTTTTTTCGGACGGACATACGTAGTTAGCCACGAGGTTTTTGCTACTTCACCGGGCATAGAATGTAACACTCTTGTTTTTAAAAGCTTCGATTGATTTAAATGCAAAAGAAAACATCATCGAACTGAAAGGATGACCGACAGGTCCGTTAGAGTGAATACAAATACTTTCTGAGATTATTAACTAATAGTCGTTAAATTAATCTATACCTATTTGTTAATTCTAAAAATTCTCCAGACCAAACAACTTACCACTTTTTTTTTTTAATCTGTCACACATATTGGATGGGTGCCTAATATCGCTGATCATTCTAATACCTAGTGTAAAACTTCGCGTCGTATTTTTATCACGTTTTCTCTATAGAATTTATATATATTATATCAAACTTTTTTATTAACAATACCTACTCTGAATCATCGTATATTTAAACATTAGGTAAGTGTACCTTTTTACATTAGGAACTGTAATTCTAGAAGTTTTGAAGATATGTAGCTGATAATTCACATACCTAAAATTACATTTCGCTCTCAGATGTTGGAATGAAATAATATGATAACACAATACGTTCTTTCGCTCTAGGAACTATGTCATCATTTATTCATTCTATTCCAACTAAGGAATTCTAATTTAAACAATAGGAAACTACTAAGTGCGATAAAGCATGTATTCCTAAAAGTCACGTTAAAGCAGAAGCTTACTAACACTAATGCAATTTAAACGGCAAAAGCATACTTGCGATAAGTGCCAACAATAAATCTATGACGACCAACAACTGGTCACGTTGTAATGTGGTCCTGTTATCGAATATCCGTTTAAAAAAATACATATTAAATAAACCTGTGCAAGTATACTTTATCTGGTAGCTCGTGGTATAAACCACAGCGCCCGCAGCACGTGTGGCCATCACGTGCCACCTATTTAACACTAGTATCATATTGGATCGTCTTGTTCAAGAAAAAATATTCTATCGAATACCTTTTGAAAGTTTATTTTAAAAGTATTTAAGAAATATGCAGCTGACGCTGTCTGGGCTCTGCCATGACTGTTCGATTTATTAAGTTTAAAATTGGAATTCAGGATTGTATAGTGGATTACTGATAGATAAATTGAATGTGGGTGGTTTTATATGACACATAAATTGATAACGGATATAAATAAATAGTAAATTGTACCTAATCATCCCACGACTATGTTGACGTTACCTTTTGAAATATTTAAAATAATGTATTCAATATGTATGGCCATTCATCCAATGGGTTGAAATGGGGTAGTAGGTATTACTATACCTAGTTTGCATTTATATATTTATATAGTACTGTATACAGGGTGTCCCAAAAGATTACGTAGCTGGGAAGGGGGGTGATAGGGATGGTCACAAGGGTCACCAGAAAAATATAAAAAATTCCCTCTGGGTGTTTAAAAAAATTAATGGCATTTTTTAAAAGACTAAAAATTTTACAGCTTGTGCTAACTGTACCTACAAATATGGCTGTATTTAAAAAAAAATGCTGTTATGTAATCTTCGATAACAACAAGGTCATCAACATCAACATCAAAAATAACAAGGTGTAAAATTTTAAGTTTTTAAAAAAATGCCATTTTTTTTTAAATACCCAGAGCGGATTTTTTTTTTATTTTTCTAGTGACCATTGTGTCCACCCCTGTCACCCCCTTTCCCAGCTACTTAACCTTTTGGGACACCCTGTATAAGTATATACAGTAGTAGTAGGTACTGTAATACTTTTTACATATCATAACTATATAGCTATTCCCGCCTCTATTAATACGTACAATGAAAATACCTACAATGAAATAAAAATTATATTATATATGACAAATTCCTATATAAATGCAACTTTTATAAATATATTCATTGCAAAATTATTTAAATTCATTTAAATATCGTTGCATAATACAGCTGATAAATAAATACAAACTTTTAAGAAAGTTAAAAAAATATTTAATCCACATCACACGGTCCTAGTTAACATCGCCACAGATGGGTACCTCATTGTTTTTTTTTATTCTGACTTTAGTCTAATTGTCTTATTACAAATATTTAACTAAATTAGCTAATTAAACCTAAAAATAACTTATTAAATACTAATTATTCTAAATCTATGCTAAAATAATCTAAATTGTTAGATAAGTATTTTACCTTTACTACAGTTTCGTTAGGTCCTAATTCAGGGACCGAGAAATTAAGTTTACTTTAAAATTCGAACAGTTAGGTAAGTATTCCCTCACGACGACTTGTAAAACGTTAAATTAGGGAGATACCATGCAATTATAATGCTTGAACTTTATCAATAACAGAACAAATTTTGGAATATCCAAATGCCGGCAATTAACACCACACGTTGTTGGTACCAAACTATTTCTATTATTAACTCGCTCAACATATTACGTTGGAAACTGGAGTGAAACCGTCTTCTAGTTCTACATAGTGTTGCACGAATTATTTATTTAGTTCATAAAATCTTAAATTATTGTTGATAAACATAAAATATAACAAAAAAAAACTTCGCTATTAAAGTTAACAATTTCAAAAGAATGATGGTTCATTGTTTTGAAGAAGTTCAGTGTTTCGATTATATTGTTTGATGGTGTGTACCTTTGCACACACCATCAAACAATGTTTAGTGTTCATTGCAAATTACACTTAACGACAAAAACACTTCAATCGCTGCGCGAAGTAAATAAAGATTCCAAAGCCTTCAGTTCTCTTAAGTAAAAAAAAGAACAGTCTAAATATTTATCTGCGAAACATCAGTAAATCTTAATAAGTGTGCAGTAAACTCGATAATGGCTTAAACGCATAAAATCTTCACACTGTCTACGTCTAAGATTCACGCATGTAGAGTTTTATTCAAAAAATAGACGAGGCAAAGCGGCGACATTGCGACGCGTCACGGCGCCACAGGCAGCGTTGGCACGGGACGCTCACAATGTTTGTTTGTGAACATTTTCGCATCTGTTTCACTAAACATCCGTGCGTTTCAGTATTGGACCAATCCTCATCGCAATCGGTGCTGAAAATTATCTACCTCGTAGATACGCAATTTTACTTTAACGCCATTTGTACTATTACTTTTTAATCACGATCCAATACCAAATATATCACAATGTTACGAAAATTCGTGGTACTGTTGTTTGACATCAAAGAAGTGTTCAGTGAATCTCTGATCAATGTATTGTTGAAAGACAGAGTGGAGACGATCCTGTAAATATCAGTGCTGTTATTGAAAACATTTCATTCACAAAGAAAGTATTTGATTGTGTGATAATAATTTTAGGTTAACTTAACAGTTCGGGCTGGTTTCGGGTTTGAATGTCATAACGCTATTGCCGTTAGTGGATTTGCGATAACGTGAAGAGATTTATACTAGTCAGAGGTTTACATACAGTATTAATTTAATTAGGAGAAACAAGAATTCCATAATTGATAAAATGTCGGGATTAAAGAGATGTATAAGTCAAGTGTCCATGTTTATGACCGGGAAACCGATAAACTCGTCAGAATCTGCATGGAGAGAAGAATCACTAAAGTGAGTAACAGTAGCTTTTTGTCATTTGATTTACAACAGGTGACTATATTACACTTGCATGAGTACATAAATATTCTTATACAGTTACACATGTTTTACCTTTAGGTAAGGGGCCTTTGTAGAAAGATGTGTAAATATTTGGCAACAAAAGATATCTACGCTAATTCGTTGCTCTGAACTTTCTCAGAACCACTTGGCGTTGAATTTATTTTATAAAACATGACGTTAAATACATCGAACACTAAGTTTTTTAGAGACACTAAATACGAGATAAAAAAAATTACGATCAATAAATCGGTAGATCAAAGGAAACCTTGTTCTAAATATATTTAGATTCATAATAACGACAGCGGAAATTTTAAAATTCTAGCCAAGTCTATAGGATCGCCATATATCTATATTTTTAGACAACTTTCACAGTTTGATGTCATTCGTATGTCAAGTGGGCGTTTACCTCATGATATACTCATCGTATGTTCTCGAGCTCGATGAAGCTATCAAAATGTATATTAAAAGATATAACTTTTAATATTAGAATATTAATCCAATATAGCAAGAAACTTTTGTAATTGTAAATAAAGCTTATATCATATTGAACTATATTAATATTTATCAATAAAAGTATGAAGTTTTATCTTAAGGACCCAATAAAATTTAACGATCAAATAATCAATTCAATAATTTAATGAAACGCCCTCATTGAGAGAAACCTAGTTCTACGGACTAACGCTATCAAGCTGTATTGACCCACCCACGATTGCAAAAATTATCTATGTTTACTAATATCAAAAGCCACGCCATTCACATGTCTAAGGGTTTTTGTTATTGATAATAACTGCTAGCTATTTTGTAAATAATAGCCATGAAAAATATAGTCACCTACATTAAGATAGATTAACCGTAATTTTGCGGTTAATCAAAAAGGTTAAATGTGTTTGTGCAATTTATTCAGTATATTTTTATAAATTCAACTTCGAGTAAGTCCTACGTTTTTAATTATTCAACTCCTAGAACTGATTTTGAAATTTAAATAAATCCTTCATACTTTTTAGGGTTCCGTAGCCAAATGGCAAAAAACGGAACCCTTATAGATTCGTCATGTCTGTCTGTCTGTCTGTCTGTCTGTCCGTCCGTATGTCACAGCCACTTTTTTCCGAAACTATAAGAACTATAATGTTGAAACTTGGCAAGTAGATGTATTTTGTGAACCGCATTAAGATTTTCACACAAAAATAGAAAAAAAACAATAAATTTTGGGGTATAAAATATTTTTTTGAGTTTCAGTTCTATGTATGGGGACATACATAGAACTGAAACTCAAAAAAATATTTTTCATCGAATCCATACGTGTGGGGTATCTATGAATAGGTCTTCAAAAATGATGTTGAGGTTTCTAATGTAATTTTTTTCTAAACTGAATAGTTTGCGCGAGAGACACTTCCAAAGTGGTAAAATGTGTGTCCCCCCCCCTGTAACTTCTAAAATAAGAGAATGATAAATCTAAAAAAAATATATGATGTACATTACCATGTAAACTTCCACCGAAAATTGGTTTGAACGAGATCTTGTAAGTAGTTTTTTTTTAATACGTCAAAAATCGTAAACCGCAATTTAGCTTTCATTCAATCAACTCGAATATAAAAATATAAAATAACATTTCATTTCATAAACATACGCTTTTTTATTTATTCTTGATATCAAAAATAGGTAGGTACGCACTTGTAACTGAAACGGAACCCTTCGTGCGCGAGTCCGACTCGCACTTGGCCGGTTTTTTTTAAGAATAATAAACTTGTAACAAGAAGCTGTAATGTTTGCAAATGTTGAAATTGCTACCACGTAACAGAAGGAAGTCGTCAAAACGATATACATAGAACAACGAAAACATTATGGCAACTTCTGTAGAAGTCTATGTACTATGTAGCAATGTCATTAAGAGACATGATGATTAGAATGTGCGTGAAGAAGCTATATTTAATAAATGTATAAATGCTTTAATTAATGGGAAAAATATCCGATTTCTATCACTGTCTATAAATCTGATCTGACTTTGCACATGAGACACAGAGCCACGTGGTTCTTTAGTTAGATAATCTGACGACAAAATTGGCTAGGAAATGGAAAATGTATTATTTTCTACCCGTCCTGAAATATGATTTGCGTATTTTGTCGTTTATCAGTCGACACTACAGTATTTAGATATAGTCGTCTCTACACATCTATAAATACGAACTACGTAAGATTGATTCAATTTATAAGAATCCATGTAAAAATATTTATGTCACTCAGTCAGAATGTGTTCCATACCTCTGGGCATTAAATAGATTACCTATTCTAAATTACCATTACCATCCACTTACGCAAACCACATTTTAATACTTTACCACAAAATTTAAATAGTTGAATGCTATTAAATGGTTACTTTGGAATGTTAATTAGTTGGTTATGTTTCTGTGGAATTACTGTTTTAGACTTAGCTTCTTGTTGCACAATATTGGACCAAGTTCTGTTCTAATCTCTAGATCGCGATGACAGCACAATATTTGGGTCAAAATTATCTTATCCCTCATTTTACAAGAAACAGATTCATGGAATAAAGTTAACAATCCGTGGAAATTATGCTTCGAAATATAACAATAAATGGCCTTCATTTTTTAGGGTTCCGTAGCCAAATGGCAAAAAACGGAACCCTTATAGATTCGTCATGTCTGTCTGTCTGTCTGTCTGTCTGTCTGTCTGTCTGTCTGTCTGTCCGTCCGTATGTCACAGCCACTTTTTTCCGAAACTATAAGAACTATAATGTTGAAACTTGGCAAGTAGATGTATGTTGTGAACCGCATTAAGATTTTCACACAAAAATAGAAAAAAAACAATAAATTTTGGGGTTCCCCATACATAGAAATGAAATTCAAAATTTTTTTTTTCATCGAACCCATACGTGTGGGGTATCTATGAATAGGTCTTCAAAAATGATGTTGAGGTTTCTAATGTAATTTTTTTCTAAACTGAATAGTTTGCGCGAGAGACACTTCCAAAGTGGTAAAATGTGTGTCCCCCCCCCTGTAACTTCTACAATAAGAGAATGATAAATCTAAAAAAAATATATGATGTACATTACCATGTAAACTTCCACCGAAAATTGGTTTGAACGAGATCTTGTAAGTAGTTTTTTTTTAATACGTCAAAAATCGTAAACCGCAATTTAGCTTTCATTCAATCAACTCGAATATAAAAATATAAAATAACATTTCATTTCATAAACATACGCTTTTTTATTTATTCTTGATATCAAAAATAGGTACGCACTTGTAACTGAAACGGAACCCTTCGTGCGCGAGTCCGACTCGCACTTGGCCGGTTTTTTTTTAATATAGCTTGAAGTTGGTTGTGCCATCCGACTTTCTTGAGACTAAAACTTACAACCCAGAAAGTAAATAGCCCGACATGACGTTATATTTTTGATATGTACTTAGTTCTAAATGTAGCCTAATATGCAGTGTATTGCTAAGTTGGTTATTATGAATTATTTTATAAATTTCATAGAAGTGCCTACTTCACTACCTGGTTCTTAGTAATATTCATATAATCGCTTAATGAATCTAAGACGTGAGTGCATTATAAAAAATCGTGAGTACGACTCTAGTATGACCGTATGAGTACGACATATAGATATGGGGTCACATTAACGTTAAAAAAATATGTTTAAAATATTACTTAATCCTCAATAATATGAAGCACTTATTAAGGACTGGGTTGATAAATCGATAAGACAAATAGAAGTGTTTTAATACATTTTCCTACTTCTAAAATTAACGTAGTGCATTTTATTCATGTTTTGTGCACAAGAGCAATGTTTAAGATATCTTTTGAATTGATTTTTATGTGCCAATTTAAATTAATTATATGTTCTTATGTCGCGTATCAATTTCAATGCTAAAGATCATCTGGTAATCGAGACATTGAACAAATGTAGTACACATTTGTTTTTCATTTATTTCTTCGTTATTCATTTCAAACAAAACACCCGTCGAGTTGAAAGAGATTTTTACAAAAAGCTTTTAAAAGATAAATGAGAGTGCTTATTTTATTGCATTATTGTGATGGCCTGGATGTGATATAGCTTTATCTGAAGTGGTAAATGCGCCATAAAACCACCCGTATCCATTATCTTGATATACGTTAATATATATGGAGAGAATGTACTGTTTATGTGTTTGACACTATCACTGGAGTACTCATGAACACTCTGGGCACTAAGTGATATGATTTATTCACTTAGCCACTAGTCGAATGAGCTTTTCGAACGAAACAGAAGTGTTAGTTGATTCAAACGGATTCATGAATTTAAATTTTACAATGCGAAAATTATCTGTAAGGTGACTTAATGTTCCATAATTCATAATATTGAAAGTTTTTCACTTAAATCCATTAATATGGTATATCTGAAAGTGTATCATAAGTATGTTATAATAAGGAATGAGTTAGCTTAAACCTAACTGCGGTGGTACGTTATAGACATTGTCTTAGTCTATTTTTAATTCAGGAATGTACCATATGGTCTTTATCTATATTTAACTAGATGTAGATGGAGATCAGGATATTATATATTAAATATTATTATATTAGAATGAAAATGTATTGATGGAAGTTAAATAACTTAAATAAAAAAATGAAAATGCTTAATTCTAAAATCTAAATTTAAAGTAAAAATAAAAACTAATTACTAAGTGAAAAGAAAAAAAAACAACTAAACAATTAAAACTATATATTTTATACGTAATAGGTATCCTGAATCTCAACATTTTATAGAATGTGATATTTTATGGCATAACTAATAGTATAATTAATTGGCGTTAAATCCAAACGCAAAAGAATCACTTGATCCTTTGGATTGAATAGTCCGGAATGACTTTTAGTGTCTGTAGCAATTATTAATAGGTAAGTTGTACTTCGTCTTACATTAGTATCTATTTTACAATCTAGTTTAAAAAAAGATATTAAAATATAATCAGTATCGTACTCAACATAAATAATGTTTCATAGGTCATTATTTACAACCAGTATATATTTCGCTTCATCAACCTAAATAATTGCACATACTTGAATAACTATATAGTTGATGCATTATTAATTTAAATATATAAATGTATACACGTATTTTCCTAGTAAACTAAGTATTGGAAATTCCAGCTACACTGTTATTATATATACTAATAAATTCAGTATTAACTACGTCTATCAATCAGTTGATATGATCTGTATTATTGATTAAACAAACATAGGTATGAATTATGATGTAAACACAGTAGCAATTTGCGTGATTTATTTTAAATATTACTAAGATTAAGATATGGTATGAAACATTTCCATATTTATACGTAACTTCATAAACTTTATCATGCAAAATTGTAAACTTCGCATCAGCATTATTTTCTTGTTCCTGTTATTTCTTAAAAATTACTTAAAAATATAGAATAGGCATTTGGACTAAAAAAATCTATTTAGTCCGTCAGTAAGATTACCAAAAAATATTGGACACGTATTTTTTTTTCGTTCCTCAAACAAAACATGACGAGCATACAACGTGTTGAAATTTTGTGTGACGTTCCTATTAAGTACAATTTTACCTAATAGTGACGTCACAAGCGCCCCTCTCCTGATCTTTATAGTTTGTTTTTGCTCTGTATCTTTGTAATTTTTTATTGATTTGATAAATAAAAAAATACGTGTCCAATATTTTTTAGTAATCTACCTGACGGACTAAATAGGTTTTTTTAGTCCTCATGCCCATTCGTGTTATTTTCCTTTTAGGTAGAAAAAACATATTTTGTATGAAACATTTACTCTTTTTTCTTTTGTCAGTATAATGACGACTTTGTAACTAAGTAAAAACCAAAGTTTTCCTTTTGCCACAGATACCGTCAAGCCCGATATGCAGCGCGACGCGTCCGAAAGCGCGTCATTTTTAAGCACGGAGACTGCAACGTCGTCCAATGGAACGTGGCCAAGCGCAGGCGCCGATACCTCCAGGATATCTTCACGACCCTCGTGGATGCGCAGTGGCGCTGGACGCTACTCGTGTTCGCGGCTTCCTTCGTCCTCTCCTGGTTACTGTTCGCTCTCATCTGGTGGCTCATCATCTTTACGCACGGGGACCTCTCTCCCTTACCCGAATCTGAAAATATTACCACTTCCAAACCCTGTCTGACTAATGTCAACTCCTTTACCGGTTGCTTCCTTTTCTCCGTAGAAACCCAACACACCATTGGCTATGGCTCGAGAACTACCAATGAAGAGTGCCCCGAGGCTATATTCGTGATGTGCTTACAGAGCATTGTAGGTGTTTTTATTCAAGCTTTCATGGTAAGATTTATTTATCTATCTCGTTTTATGAACCATTATTTCACTTTGTTATTTAGTTAAATGAACAAAACATACTACTCAGAAGAAAAACATGTTGATGGAATACTTATGGCCAAAACAAATATACATATTTTACAACCAGTAAATGAATAAATCTTCAGAACGTTAAAATTCACCACCAAGAAAAATAAACGTGTTACTAGTTCAATGTAATAGTATAACAAGTTCTTATGATCATTATATGCAAACTTCTAAAAATGTTTCTACTCTAAAACTAATATGATAATTTGATATTAAAATAAACTTGGCAATGAGCCTAATGTATTAACGTAACGGACCAATATGATCCAGCCAGATGTTCTCTTAAAAATCATTACAAAAAGATCGTATTTTATTACCTTCGTTAAATGACTGTAAAATAAAATGTATTATATTGTTTGTTAAGACAGAATGCCTAGAGTTACAGATTAAGTAAGTATTCAGCTTATTTAAGCTTGACAACAAGAAAATACCCACGTGTGACCCAAATTATGCTGCAGACAATGCATCCAATTTGTTTTAATTTTAGGTTGGAATCGTGTTCGCCAAACTCTCTAGACCCAAAAAACGGGCCCAGACTCTGCTATATTCTCGGAATGCCGTCATTTGCTTGCGCGACGGCCAACTGTGTTTGATGTTCCGTGTTGGTGACATGAGAAAATCCCATATAGTGGAAGCACATATAAGAGCTCAAATAATCCGCCGCAAGGTATATTATTTCGCCAAACACGGAGACTGGTTAGTGATTGGGGATTTCAGTCAGCACGCTTCGTTACGTCTAACACGAGTTCACACTGACTCCACTCTCTAACTTGAGGGGTGTCGAAATCTGCATATGAAATCGCATAGTTACCAAGACGTCACAAGACTTCGGCGCCCCAAGTTTTGGAATATGATATTTCAAAACTTTTCTCTCTTGTCCATAGGTGGGTCTTATATTCGCGAAGCTGGCGCGCGCCAAAAAGCGTAACACTACTCTCCTGTTTTCTCGAAATGCAGTTTTGTGTCTGAGGGACGGGGAATATTGCCTTCTATTCCGCGTTGGAGATATCCGCAAGTCACACATTCTGGAAG
Organism: Nycteola revayana; assembly: GCA_947037095.2. Taxonomy (NCBI): domain Eukaryota; kingdom Metazoa; phylum Arthropoda; class Insecta; order Lepidoptera; family Nolidae; genus Nycteola; species Nycteola revayana. Next base: position 8,809,647 of record OX344839.1, read on the forward strand.
CGCACGTACGTGCCCAGATTATAAGGAAAAAGGTATCTCACCATAGTTTTGTACGCTATGTAAATGTGCATTGAATATTGCAAGCAATGATTTTTATTAGCGTATTGTTATGCATTTATGTGCTCCTTTGTACGACCCATCTATGGACAATAATAGCATGTTAATTTATTAGCGCTTTTTACTCTCATATCTTTTGCTATTTTTATCTTCTGTGTGATTTTACTTTTATACTACCACGCATTGCATAATTTTAATACGTAAAATGCTTTGTTGTTAACATTTGTGTGAATTGGCATTAACTCTAAATATAACGGAACTGTCTTAGGGACTGAACTTTTCCATTAGATGTTATTAACAGTTCCGTAAATTGCGACCAGTACTGTTGCTAAACACAAAAGAAATAACTTTATATAGTCCTGAACAACCTTATCAGTATATTTCCACGAGTTAGCTACTGCTACTATTAAAAGTAATTGCTACGTATAAAACCAATATACCTTCTTGAGAATTATAACAAACACGTGATTTGATAGCAATCATATTTTGCTTATTGCGATGTTAGTTTACTTTGAAATTAATCAAATCCTTTTGATACACAGACTGATAATATTGTGCCAAGTCAAATCAATCAAACAGAAAAATATTTACAGCTTATGATAAATTTTCTGTTATTCATTAAATTCACGTTATTCACTTGACTTGATCTTTATCAAAATCTTTATCAATATTTAAAAAGTCTTTTTATAAAGCTTTGTTGATGTACAAAGCAGTAAGGGAGCAGAAACAGTACTGAAACGAATGATTTACCGAGTGTATTTTTGCATGTTGTTATGTTTCCGAAGTAATTGTTGGTTTTCAAACTCATTTATGAATGACATTATTATATTTTAAAGAGACATATTTTTAAATACTTGTAAATATCTTCCAATAATTAAGGGAAATAGTGGAAATTCAATAAAAGTTGGTAAACATAATTATATATTTTTATTCAAGACACAATTGCTATAAAAAATATTTGAACAACTAAACAAAATATATCTACTTGTCTTTATTAAATATGTCCTTTACTGTGTGTGGCTGTATAATTGTATAATATGCAGTATTACCAAAATAAATTTATTAAGTATACTTAATAAGTTTACTTACATAATTTGTTGAAAATTTATAAAGTAAATAATTTCCTTAAAACTTTAATGACTAGTAAGAAATATATAGTTTAATAAAACATAATTTAATATACATCAAATACTTATCCAATTTATAAATTTTCTTACTTAATGAATTTTCAAAATCAGTTTTTATGTGAAACTTAGTAGAAGGTAATAAGAACTAAATTAAGACGAAATATTTTTTTTTCAAATTTAGACCACTAGAGAAGGCGAGTTCTTGCCTTTCTACCAACAAGAGCTGAAGGTGGGAGCCGACGGAGAGGAAGACAGACTGATGTTCATCTGGCCGATGACAATAGTACACAAGATCAATGAGAAGTCGCCGCTATACAACCTCTCCGCGTCGGACATGCTGAGAGAGCGATTTGAAATCGTTGTTATGTTAGGTGAGATGAGTGATACATTTTTTGAAACCCAGGAGCGTTAATAAGATCCAATAGCATTCTGGTTAACTCATATCGAAAGGTGAAAATTGAATTGATTTTATTTATGTTACAATTCATAATGATTAATTTATCATAATGCCACCATACTGCAGTGCTCTGTTACTTAACAAGATGATACTATTGGTTTCGACGTTCCACCTTATGCATTATCATCATCAGCCCGTACTCGTACCCTAACAAAGGCCTCCTTCCAAGGGAGGGCTTTTTGCTATAGTCACCACGATTGGCAGGCGAGTATGTGACCGCAGTATTATGTTGTAAACACGCAAACGCTACTGCCCGTTCCCAGGTAAACAATAGTTATAGATGATATTATAACAATCGGGACCAACGGCTTAACGCGCTTTTCGAGGCACGAAGGATAGTCCCTCAACTATCCAGACCCGGAAAGAAATCTTAGATTTCTTGTCCGGCGTGAGGATCGAACCCACAACCTTCGAGATTTAAAGCGAGCCAAATACCGCTGCCGTACGGAAGTTGTATTATATGTGACAGATATCCTGTACCATATTTAAAAAAATCATTATGTTACATGCACACTTACGTAAGCAAACGAGACTGAATTGTTTACAATGGGCAGTAAAATGTAGCTATTTCACGACTAGTTGTCAGTTTGATGATCTAAGGCAATCTACGCAATTGGTTGGATTAGCCAAATACCGTATTATTAAAGAAGCCAACATTTCTATATGAACTTTATGTACTTCTATAAGTACCGACATACATTCTGTTTAACCATCGCTGAGATTATCTTTTATTTCAGAAATATATCAGCAAAATTGATTTTTACTAAAATAATTACTATTTACAGTTTATGAATACATACATACCGGTCTGTATATATTGTAGGCATGTCTTGTCCCGGAAAAATTGAATGAAATGAGTTTTCATTTGATTTTCTAGGGTGAAATGAATTTGGCTTCACCACCGTCAAGTTAGTGGTGTATGTAGGATATCCTTCTCCATAGTGATGTAATACATCGCTAGGTGAGGATGTATCGAATAATGCCCCCTGAGTGCCAATCTGAAAATATTTCTAACAAAATAATTATTTCTAAAGACCTTTCATCAATTAATTAAACAAATATATAAAATACTCTAATTACAATGAATATGTAAATATTTATTTCTGTGACTATCATAGCCAGTGATGAGAATAGAATGTCTAATGTTGATCCTAAGCAGCTGATAGTTTATATTGCATCAAGATTATCAGCATATGCTATTCGTATCGGTCTTGGCACTTTCTTAACAATCATTTGGGAGGTTGCCCTGTACTTTGTCCACAATTTTGTATATTCTGAGAGAACGAAATGTTAGCTTTGAAGCGAATTTTCCGGAGTCTTACATATACACGGTGCTTCTATACTATATGCCGCTCCTTCACCAGTAGACCTGACCCCGCAATAAACGGGGGAGTGTGACCAGCACAGACATTATTATATTTATATGTAGATAAGTCTATACATGTATGTATTTCATATGTAAGTTATACTTAATAAAATCATTAAATACTATTGAATGTGATAGTACTATCCTCCACAGAAAGTGCAACTATCATGTTTTTCTGTCCATCATCTAATGAATGACTGGTAGAAAATGCGTCTGGCATTAAGTCCGCCGCTGTACAACTTTGTGCAAAAAGTCTTAAATAAAAATACAAAAAATAAAGTATTGGGGTAGTATTAAATTTAAAAAAACATCATTCAAAATCATAAAATTAAATCAACTGCACTATTTCATTCAATTTCTTCATTAACGTAATTACTACACATGATACTTTCTGGTGTTAAAGTGAAGCCATAGTACATATGTTTTTGGAATAATAAATAACCTCCAAACGACAAAAGCAAATATTAAAGTCACTATTGTTTATTATTATATTGTAATTGTCTAGAAGTTTTCACAACACTCGTGCGTATTCTATACCTACTCGTGTAGTAATATCTATATAAGTATATCACTACTTTGCCAAGTTATGTCGACATTTCATGTAAACACGTTGAATAAGGAGAATATCTAATAAGTAGGAAGGTACATTGTTTTCAACCCGGTAGATCGTACGTACCAAGTAGTTAAGAGGAATAAAGTTAGCATACATAAAAACTTTCTATGCTAATATATTGAGCTAACAGCGGAATTCCCCGCCTGTGTCATTCATATAGTGGGCGCCAGGATAATGAGTCATGGTTTAATGTTCACCTACTTCCTACCATTGTAGTTCTACTAAAAGCTTTAAGATTTTCCTAAATTTCGAAAAAATATCCTATACGATTTAAAATTAATTTTATTTCTTTAGTCTAAATACGAACTACCCACAACGACGGTATTTGACTCGTTTTAAATCTCCGAGGTCGTGGGCTCGATTCCCACGCTGGACAGGAAAACTTTGTGTAAATACTAAGATTCCTTTCCGGGTCTTGTTGGTTGAGGGACTACCCTCCGTGCCTCGGAAAGCACGTTAAACCGTATGTCTTGTTTGTTATAACATCATCTATAATAATCGTATATCAAGGAACGGGCAGCAGCGTTTCCTTGTGTGGTACAAATTAATACTGCGGTCGCCAATCCGCCTGCCAAGCGTGGTGACTATGGCAAATACCCTGCCCCGGGAGGAGGCCCATGGTCAGCAGTGGACATTATACGGGCTGATGATGAGTCTAAATACGATAGACACGCATGGAAAGATTTATGCCAATTGTTATTGAAGTTGTAATTTTCTTTTTTATTTATTTTAAAAATAAATCTCCGGCACTAGGGAAATGAATCCCTGTGTCGTGGGGGACTTCACAAATACAAAATTCACGGATACAAAGTACACCCACTCAGACTCAGAACAACTATCTTTGGTTCACCCAAATAATTGTCCCGGGAAAGAATCGAACTCAAAACACAAAATCGCAGGAGCAACTACTAAAACCACTTAGTACCTACTAGTGGAGTCAGTAATGCTGAATTAAAAATATATATTTTTGTCAACAAATAAGCGAGTTAATAATATAATATTGTTTGCATTACAGAGGGCGTAATAGAATCAACGGGCATGACTACCCAGGCCCGCAGCAGCTTCTTGCCATCGGAAATACTTTGGGGTCACCGATTCGAGACCATGGTGACATTCAGGAAGGACACTGGGGAATATGAGGTAAGAGATATTGCGGTATATACCTACCAATTTTTCACAAAATGTTAATATCTAGCTTCCGCGCGCGGTCGCCCCACATCACGCCTATAGCCTTCCTGAATAAATGGGTTTGTTCCGAACGGATATCACAAACGTATCCCATTTATGGCTATCTAAAACTGAAAGAAATTTTAAAATCGGATCAGTAGTTTCTGAGATTAGCGCGTTCAAACTCATTCTTTTGCTTTATATATTAGTATAGATTATAAAGACATTGCAGTCTTGCACAAATATTAACTTTAAACATCTACGGTAGAAAGAAATTTATTTAAAACTAGCGACCCGCCCCGGCTTTGCACGGGTGCAATGCTAATGTATTATACATATAAACCTGCCTCTTGCATCACTCTATCTATTAAAAACACCGCATCAAAAACCGTTGTGTAGTTTTAAAGATCTATGAATACATAGGGACGGACAGGAATATTGGAAGGAAAGCGACTTTGTTTTATACTATTTTTCAACTAAATTGACAACGTATATTCGTTCGTAGTATATTCTAGACTCAACGTTTACAGCCCTTAGAGTAGTTATAAAAAAGTTATAGAGCATGTCTTCTTCATCTCAGAAAAAATTAAAAAGTTATCTAATATCACAAAAAATATTTAACTACATTCAAGTAGTACTACTTTATAGTAAGATGTTATACGTTACACATTTTATGGTGGCACTACGCATGACAACTAACCCATGCAAATACAGTTTCCAATACGGTCGTAAATAAAGTTCTGACATGTTCTTGCACCATTTCTTGCTAATTTATGGACATCGTAAATATACCTGGGTTGTGCACTTATTGTTTTATGGAGTGTAAAGTTATTGAAATTATAAGCAGTAGTTATAAAGGTACATCTACTGCTTATAATTTCAATAACTTGTATTAAACTCTACTTTACACTCTATAAAACTATAAGGGCCTATGCACACCACGTGTTTTAAACGCGCCGTCGACGCTTGTGCTTTTATTCTACAAACAGCGTCTAACTCGCGTATCCGCGTCCGTAACGCGTCTGTATGGGTACAAACGCGCTTCAACCCCGCGATTAAAAAACGGGGTGTGCATAGGTCTTAAAGTGCATAGCCTAGGCATTTATTAGTATCTATAGATTTATCAAAAGTAAGGTAAGGAGCTTACTTTTGATATATCTTTACTTAAAATATAAAGCTGAAGAATTTGTCTATTAGTAGTCAGATTAAAATATGTCTGTGTTAAATAGCCCATTTATCGAGGAAGGCTATATGCTATATTTAATAATGAAGTTCTTACGGGAACTGGAGTTACGCCAGGAAAACCTCGCGCGGAAACCTTGTTACTTAATTATATAAATTAAGATACATTTGACATTACAAAGGATTGTATTAACAGTTAAATTAGTCAGGCATTACCAGATAGTGTTAAAGATCATGTGACGGAAATATGTTTCGTGAAAACAATTACCATATTTGTGCATTGTTCATACGTACTTTTTCGGGTTTAGATTTACCGATATTGTACACCATATTTATTAATAAGTTGTTACAAAGATAAAACCAATACAAAGTATGGACCCTGTCGGGCACGGCAAGTTAGAAGAGAGAAGGAAGCGATAAATGTTGCACACCTTAAATTATAAATACCGTAAGATTAAAATCTATCCCGTGAGATTGAAAACTGTCGAGAAATTGTGAACGGTAACATACTGTTTATTCAACGCATTATTATTCGTTATATTTAAATCTATTGAAATAAAATTGGTTCTAGCAAAGTTGTGGTCGTAGTTGTAACTAACCTTTCGTTTCACAATCTGTCAACCGTTTACAATCTCACGAAGTAGATTATAATCTAACGATATTTACAATATCACGGTAACAGATGTACCCATACCCAGACTATCATTAGTCTCTGTAATCATGCATAAATGAATTGTAAGTTTATATTTATTGAATGGACAGTTATTCTAACTTGTCAGGCAGAAAATAATATATAATGGTTAATTAATTCATTACAATGTTTGCGTAAACTGCGGCGCCAGTAAGTTGTTTACGTAAGTTACTTTGTTCATATTATTGTGGTCTTAAGCATCAAGATCGTAAGCTCTTTGTTACATCATTGATAATGACAATTATTAAATCAATACAAGTAAGCGTAACTAGGAACTGACCACTTTGAATGCTACAAGAAGTATGTAGACATAAATTAATAGTAACTACATAATAACTAGATACCTGTTAATAATAAAATAATGGTAGTATTTACTAAAATTTACGTCATACGATAACAATAATTAAAAATACTAAGCTACACGTGACGTAACAGTATGGTTTGTATATCATTTAAAAACGTTATGTTGCTTGTCGAATATTGAGTAAGAATTGCATATCATAGAGTTTTGTTAAAAAGTACTGTTAGAATAAACCGTGAGGAAGATCCGAAAGTGCATCGAACTTATCAAGTACGATGAATTTTATTTTATTTCAAATTCAATGTATTAAACTCCAAGTATGTATAAATAAACGGTGTTATGTTAACACGTTCAGTATACGGCTAAATTCTTCTGCAGCTATTGTAACTATGTTAGAATTTTAACTTGGAATGAAATGGATAGAATTAGTGGAAGTTTTATATTCTCTTTGCTTGAAACCGACATGTCTAGTTCACGTGGCGCGAACTATAATTGAACCTTTTTATTGAGTGTCATTTTAGATTGCAGATTTACTAATTCAGTGATAATACCATACATTTATACAAACAAAGATTTGTGTGATCTTTTATCGCACTAAGCTTTGTAAACTGCACTCTCAACATTTTGTAACTTTTTAGTATAAGTGTAGGCGTTTTAGTACCCATGAACTGTAGGCAATTATATATTAAAAAAACGAAAACTGTAATATATATTATATACTAGCGGCCCGCCCCGGCTTCGCACGGGTGTACTTTTATACCCTACCCCTGCCCTACCCTACCCCTACCCTAATCCTACCCTACCCCTACCCTACCCCTACCCTACCCCTACCCTACCCCTACCCTACCCCTACCCTACCCCTACCCTACCCCTACCCTACCCCTACCCTACCCCTACCCTACCCCTACCCTACCCCTACCCTACCCCTACCCTACCCCTACCCTACCCCTACCCTACCCCTACCCTACCCCTACCCTACCCCTACCCTACCCCTACCCTACCCCTACCCTACCCCTACCCTACCCCTACCCTACCCCTACCCTACCCCTACCCTACCCCTACCCTACCCCTACCCTACCCCTACCCTACCCCTACCCTACCCCTACCCTACCCCTACCCTACCCCTACCCTACCCCTACTCTACCCCTACCCTACCCCTACCCTACCCCTACCCTACCCCTACCCTACCCCTACCCTACCCCTACCCTACCCCTACCCTACCCCTACCCTACCCCTACCCTACCCCTACCCTACCCCTACCCTACCCCTACCCCTACCCCTACCGTACCCTACCCCTACCCTACCCCTACCCTACCCTACCCCTACCCTACCCTACCCCTACCCTACCCTACCCCTACCCTACCCCTACCATACCCCTACCCTACCTCTACCCTACCCTACCCCTACCCTACCCCTACCCTACCCTACCCTACCCTACCCTACCCCTACCCAAAAGTATCCTATGTCCTTCTCCCAGTTCTTAGCTACCTCCCTACCAATTTTCAGCCAAATCGGTTCAGCCGTTCTTGAGTTATAAATAGTGTAACTAACACGACTTTCTTTTGTTTTTAAAATGTATTCTGCTATTCAGGGCGTATACAAATCCAACGAAACAAAAACCATGAAAATTGATCCAGCCCATCTCGAATTATTAGTGTTGTAACAAACCCGTCTTTGTTTTATATATATAGATTATCATTAACGCTGTTAAATTTACATATATAGGCTCATTCCTTTTTGTCACTTTACACATACATGAATACATATATTATGGGTCCTTGTCGAACTCCGTAGAGTGAAAAATTACGAAATGGAATTAGCCACTCTATACAACAACTCACTGATATATTACTAGAATGTATTCGCTTTTGTTTCAGGTTGACTACACCAAATTCAACAATACGTATGAAGTTGACACCCCGCTCTGTTCCGCCAGACAGTTAGACGAGCTCCGAGCCACTGTATCAACTTCGCAAAAATTAGGTACAGACTATCAATTACCGTACATTTCGAGTTCATTGCCAATACCAGATATAGATTTTATAAACACGTGTTATGTAGCATTTAAACCAGTTTTCAAAGTATCGTTATATTAAATGTTACTATCCGGCCGGTTTATTGGTGAAGAATGTAGGATCGATTAAAATTAGTCATGATTTTTTTAATTGGTCTATCACGAGTGATTACTACAAAATAATTGTTTAATTCATTTGAAATTCACTGGGACGGCTGAGTGTAGATAGGTAATCAGATAATTTATTTCAAAATGATATAGCATATCCCACAGGCATATCCACTATGTATATACCGGAAATGACCAAAGTTTAATAAATTATTATTCAATTTTTGAATTAAATATTTATATACTAAGAGCTTCTTAAATATATGCCATCCCTTTAACAGTAGTTAGTATTAAGTGAAGTGATTACCTTTATGAAAAAAAAACTGTAAAATATTACATATTATTTCACTATATTTTTGAAACTAAAATTAAAAAAATTAATGTGCAATTTGAGGTCCATCCCACACCGGAATGTGCGGTCAGCATATTTAGTATTGAGGGACGATACACTCAAAATAACTTTATTTATACATTTTAATATCATTTTATTTTTTGTACGAAAAATTTACTAACGTAATCTTTGGAAGCAGCTTATATATTTTATTAATAATACATTTCCTTATTCAGATCGTATGCTTGGCACCATTCCGAAGACATTCTCCGCTGACACGTTAGACATGAGCTCCGTCGATTCCATATCGCTGGACGAACACATCGAAATCAAAATCCCCGAATCCAGAGCCCGAGAAAACAGAATAATGGCCCAAAACAATTTCATCCACCACATTAACGAAAAATCCAGAAATCCAAGCCACAATCACCTAGCCGTCGAAAATGGGCAAGAAATGGTTAATGGCCATAGAAATAATAATCCAACTGAATATAAACACCCTGAAACTAAGGAGCACATGCATAGGAGTCATAGTCACGCTAGTATGAAGAAGGTCCACGGCTTGACCCCGAATGGCATTGGCCATGCGGGCAATGGCCATGAACATAACAATAAGCTAGAAGAAAATAGTAAAATTAGAAAGTAAGTATTTTCATTAATTTATCTCTTTCTCTATTTCGTTATTAAAAGTCCATACTGAACTTGAATTAGATAAACGTTCTTTAAGAAAGACTAGGTTAGAAGTAGGTACCCTAATCTGAAGGTCATGCATGAGGAGACTAATGAATGTGGAAGAGGCGAAAGTGATATCTCAAGATCCTACCAAGTGGAAGGAAGTGGTATCTGCTTAAAGAGGCGTGAATGTATGTATGTATACATAATTCTATTCACGCCTTTTCCGCCTCAATACTGTCACCCCTTTCACATTTTTAATCTAACATCGGAAATTCATTACTATAACTACAGTAATGAAGACATTTTTATCAATGTCATAGTCATATCGATGCAAGATAACCCTTTTTTTTGTCCGGAGGGAAATCCATTTACGCATTCCCACCGCCGCTGCAGTAATACACTCACTGGCGGTGGGCTATGTGGGACTCGCCCTCTCCATAGCGAGGTATGCTTACTCATACCACGAGGAGAGGACCCTACACCACTAAACCTCCCGAACACTCCTTCGATCCGCGGTTGGCGGGGGCCGGGTACGCATCAGCAATCCGTTGCGAGAAGTAAATTGGCTCTTATAAAATATATCTCATACTCCGAATATCTTCCGCAGTAGATATAATTATACATATAATAGCTATTGTACTACATATAGATGGGCTAACTGAATAGCAGCATCCGTACGGGCGCTGGCCATGAAAATAACAATAGGCAGAAAGATAATAATAGAATTAGAAAGTTATTATTTTCATAGAACTCTCACATCGTCATGACATAAGCAATTTACGATTTATTTTAGAATATCCCTTTCATTTCATGTCAGTTGCCAACTAGTTACGTGTACATACGTACGTGTATGGCATTGATTTAGCATCTGATTTTAAATGGCTGCCTCTAAAATTGTAACCTAAAGCGATATAAAAGTAATTTTAGACGTAGCCATAAAATACCAAAAATATATTCAGATTAATTTGGTATGTCAATATTATGTCCATTGCGGTATATTGTTGTATATGGACACGCTAAATTAATGTTCCATGTTGGGATATTCATACAAATTCCATGAAGTTAAGGAGCGTAGAATGATCTGATTGCGAACATAGTTACCTACTACGAACTTATCAATCAAAAATGTAATCCTCGTTTTGTTTCACCTTTGATTTTGGTTACCTATAAAATCTATTGAAATAAAGTATACCCACCTTGGTGCGTATATTTTGTTGTATGTTATCTATGTGTAAATAAATGAATAAAATACCTCATGATCAGACACACTTTATGTATTGTATTCGGTATCAATGTGTCTTCCTCAAACTGGCGAACCGAACCACTAATGTGAATGAATCAGTGTTAATAATTGCATACCCCTCTGTCTATGTGCCCCCAAATCGAACCACAAAAGCCCTCTTCAAACATTTCGTTTCACAAACTAATACAACCATTGCTCGTTACAGATCACCAAGTGAGAACCTCATCGGCAAGACGCCGGTCATCCCCATCCTGGTCACGTCACCAGATCCGGATCCCATCTGACATCCGTTACGGGATCACAATCCATCCGTCATCGCGCGGCCCAAGAAGTCTCACGTCACCTTCTCTTGCACCGAAAGTATCGAGAACGTTAACGTAGGTGATTAGTAGCATTACTAGTATACTAGTAGAACCATATTAGCGTAGTACATGACTTATTTTACCATTCGACGTAAATAGCAATAGATTTATTATGTAAAAGCAATTCAAAACCGTAACTGATACTTTTAACAGAGCCATAGTAAGGAATTACGTCATAATATATAACTATAAGTGCATGCTTCATAATGCATTTGATGTGCTTATCGATACTTGGAAAAGGTAATCGATTACTAAAGATTTTTTTTTGTGTTATGTTGCAATTTTATTTTGATTATGTTAAAATTCGTCTGATTTGCTAAGCCCAATACTTAAATAGAAAGTGTATAAGCATCTAACTAACATTAAATTTACATGTTTCTTTATAAGTACTTTATTCGTCTTCAAATTTTCATACGTACTTATTCTATCTTAACTATGGCTTTTAAAGTAAGTATGTATTTAGTGCCAATACTTTTTATACTTAGCAAAGTAGTTATATATAGCTAACAATTGTCTACTTTTTCATCTGTTCTGACATCGGTGTACCAGATAGGGTTGTATTTAGACGAAGTATTTATTTAGATAATAATAGTGATAGTAGCGGAGAACTCGCCTCCTTCCAAACCGCAACCGCTCAGTAGCTCTATCGAGAATACCACATGGATTTGCTATCCTTTTCTGACACAATAAATCACAAATGGTTTTCTCTTCTTTCAACAGATGGTTGAAAACTATACAATAGCGTGTTTTCGTTATGCAACTGAGCAATTGCTGTTACAGTAGATCGGAGCTTAAGTCGTTAATACTTGTAGCGATGATACTTCAATAATAAAATGTCTACTTTGTCAAGACAGAAACTAAAATTACGAAACTTACTGCGTAACTGCCTAAAAAGTATTTTACTGATATTTTTCTCTCACATCTTTCTGTAATCTGACGTAATAATATAGTCTATAAATAGGTATATTATTTTTCAAGGAAAGACACCTTCAGTTTGTAGAACTAAAATGACAAGCTTTAAAATCTTAGTAAGAGGTCTCCGTGATTTGTGTGTAAGATTACAAAAACTTAGATTAAATCTAAATTTTGTGGTTTGGGGTAACTCCGTGATATTACGTATATTTGAAATAATTTAAAAATTACTCGCATCTTGTACTTGAAGACATACTTGTTATTGAGTTCAATAAACCCCAATAAGCAAGTAATTGTTGGTAATAACGGTGAGGAGTTTCCGAATGATTTTACATCCGGCACGGATTTACCCCCAAGACACTCTATCATATTTTCTGTCTACAGTCAAACTAAAGATGGACTTAGATTTTATTATATGAAATATTTATATTTCAATTGACGACACGAATTTAACAATGGCCCCTGTTAAAAAAAGCTTTATTGTCAGCAGCATTGACGTAACAAAATTCCAAAAATATTTACGTAATTAAGGTATTATTCTTGTTGTCCTCTTAGGATAAAATCCTAAACTATTTAATAGTGCAAATGTATCTCATAAGGTGCAAATTAAAAATATATATTCTGCTATTACATATCTAGAACTCAGAAGCATAAAGTCTAATGTCCCATTATACGTAAAAAACATTCGTCGTATGTGCCTTTATTGTAAACTGGCACTTAGGACCAACTGCTTCTGAAGTATAATAGTACATCCAACCTCATGATTCTTAGATCTAGATATGTATTGATTTGTGAATGTACAAGTAGCTTAACTACGTAAAGCTTTTGACACAAACGTACAAAGTAAATTAGGTCGACAGTCTGTCCATGCGCAAAAGCAACTTACTGATCCAGAGGGGGTAATACCATTTATAGGGTAATTTTTCCGAAATTATTGGTTCCTACATATAATGTTTTCAGATTAAATATACTAGGTACATACTTGCAAATCTGTTATATAATAAATAGTGCCAAATAAATTACCGTATAAACGATATTTCACCCAAATGATCTAGTTTCATGCGTATAAGTAACGCCCTTGACGTCACTTTTGCCCTGTCGTAACGACAGACTGAGTTTTATAACAACATGTGATATATTTCAATACTTACTTAAATTATTCGGACTCATGTACTTACATTTTGTGGGGTAACCGTACCCTTGGTGTTGTTATATTACTATGCTATGTCAACTTATAACTAGAAACTAAATTTAAAATGTGTATTGAAAATATACGTAAGCATTCATTATTTTATAGCGCTTTGTTGTATGCACTGATAATTTTAATGTAAATTATATGACATTTGTAATAAAGGGTTTTAAAATGATAATATTGTTGTCAATCTTTTATAAAATTTATATGTAATTCAGGGGCCAAATGCGGCGCTGGCGCTGAAATGTTAATAGCCCAAAGCTAATATTCCTGATAATTAATATCGGATTAAACAAAATATATTGAGTTCAATTCAATATTACCAGAGTTTTATTTCACCCATTAAAATAAAATTATAGGTTACTTTTGCAATACCCACTACAAGTTATTTAAGTTCCTACAGTTAATTTCCAGTCGGAGAAATTTTATAACAATATGACTATGATTTGTATACAAAAATTATTTGCCAAATTTATTTATTTAATGTAACTATAATACAGAACCTAATATAATGTTTCATTTCGCGGTTCGTAACCCCCAAGAGTGCATTACGAATGGGTCCCTTCACACTTTGCTGTCACCATATACAGGGTGTCCGGTAATTAATGGATAACCTTAAAATGGGTCATGGTAAAACTAATGGCCATTCAGAAAAAAATACAAATAAAAAAAAAATACAGTTGGTACCAAAGATATTATTTTTTTAATAATAATCGGTGTTTTTTGTTACCATATTTCACATTTTTATACACCACGGCCACAAATTAAGGAATTCTATCGGTTTTTTTTTGTTATAGTAATTTACGTTAACTAAGCTGATAGATAGGCAATAAATAGTATGACTATTATTACACGGTTTTTTTTTTAAACAATTTGAATGTTTGTTCTGGGGAAAATTTGTGAAAAATATTCAATTTGACAAAGTTTGAGCAACCGTAACTTTAAAAAAAAGTATCCAGACACAAGTGACCAATTATTTTAAAATATTATGTGCTTCAAGCCAATTTCAAAATGGTATCATTCATTATTGTATCTAATGTAAATTCTGAATTATTGCTATTAGTGTAGAAAATGTGTGAATTTTGGATAAACAACAAAATTTGCAATATTGGAATATTTATTTACATTGAATGTACCTGACCATTCGGGGTTAATAAAAACATTAATAGACGTAAGTAATGAATAGTAATAATTAAATAAAGTCTCTTTAAAACCAGAAATATTTTAACAAATACAAATTGGCTTTGCAATAAATGTCGTGTGTGTAAGTCGTGTGACCGCCATACTAGCTACCTGCGCGCACCCTGCACCACCCGTCTTTTGTTCATGTTAGACAAAGAGGATATGAGTTGGATGAGTGCGAGCGAGATAGTAAATGTAAAAAAACCGGTAGGGGACTAACAGAACTTACAGGAACAGGGACTTAGACTTAGTGCGTCACTCGACTTGCTCGACTTCGCATGTGTTTATTTCGTTTCCGGTTGCAATTGTTGCTAGTTACTGTGAATCAGTGTTAAAACGACGACCTGGCTATTTTACTGGACTATTCGTTTTGTTTACCGATTTGGACTTGTTTTGTGTGGTGATATTTGCGACGACTTGGCTTGTAACTGGATTGTTTATTTTGTGAATCAACATGCCACGTGTTGAGTATACGCCACAAGAATATGCAAACATGCATTTTATTTATGGGGAATGCAGAGGCAATGGAAACGCAGCCGCAGCTCTTTATAGGGAAAGATACCCTAATGCGCGTCATCCAGATTACCGCGTATTTATAAGAGTCCACGGTTGTTACTCAGAAGGAAGAATCCCTGGTACTGGTGTTGGTGGTACTAGTGGTGGAAGAAGCGCTCGTGCTGATGTAGAAGACGTGGTACTTGAGGAAATTGCGCAAGATCCTTCAATTTCTACGCGATCAATAGCTCGACGCACGGGTATAGGGAAATCGACTGTGCATGATATCTTAAAAAAGAACAAATTTCACCCGTTCCACGTTACGCGCGTGCAGACCCTTCAACCAAGAGATTATAATGCAAGATTGCGTTTCTGCCGAAAAATGCTGGGGAAGATGGAAGCAGACCCGCAGTTTTTTAATAAAATTCTATAGAAATATGAATCAACATTGAAAAGAGATGGCTACATGAATTTACACAATCTCCATAGCTGGCAACTAACGAACCCTCGTGCTATGCGTGAAGACAGGTCACAGTACCAATTTAAAATAAATTATTGGACTGGAATATTAAACGGAAAAATAATAGGCCCATTTGAATTACCGGGGAACCTAACTGGCCAAAGTTATTTAGAATTCCTTGAAAATGATCTTCCAAACTTATTGCAAGAGGTGCCCGAGGTGGAGAGAGAATCATATTGGTTGCAAAATGACGGCTGTCCTGCGCATTATGCTGTATCTGTTCGTGCATACTTAAATAGAACATACCCAAACAGATGGATTGGCCGCCTGGGGCCAATTTTGTGGCCCCCACGTTCACCAGATCTAAATCCACTTGATTTTTTTTACTGGGGCTGTCTTAAGGAAGAAGTTTACGCAAAGCCGATCCGTTCCTTGGAAGATTTACGTAGCCGTGTCCGGGCAGCCGCATCGAAAATAAGCGATCGACGCTATACGCGACTGCTCAGGAGAGCATTCATTCGTAGATGTAGAGCCTGTATCAGAGTGGATGGCAGACAATTTGAACATTTATTGTAATTAATAACGAATGCAGTTTTACTAATGTCAAATGTTGTTTTTTATTAAACTCCAATGGTCAGGTACATTCAATGTAAATAAATATTCCAATATTGCAAATTTTGATGTTTATCCAAAATTCACACCTTTTCTACACAAATAGCCATAATTCAGAATTTACATTAGATACAATAATGAATGATACCATTTTGAAATTGGCTTGAAGCACATAATATTTTAAAATAATTGGTCACTTGTGTCTGGATACTTCTTTTTTAAGTTACGGTTGCTCAAACTTTGTCAAATTGAATATTTTTCACAAATTTTCCCCAGAACAAACATTCAAGTTGTTTAAAAAAAAAACCGTGTAATAGTAGTCATACTATTTATTACCTATCTATCAGCTCAGTTAACGTAAATTACTATAACAAAAAAAAACCGATAGAATTCCTTAATTTGTGGCCGTGGTGTATAAAAATGTGAAATAAGGTAACAAAAAACACCGATTATTATTAAAAAAATCATATCTTTGGTACCAACTGTATTTTTTTTTATTTGTATTTTTTTTCTGAATGGTCATTAGTTTTACCATTACCCATTTTAAGGTTATCCATTAATTACCGGACACCCTGTATAGCTGCACAGTGCCTGGAGAGCGGTGCAAATGGTTCAATGGATCCATTCAAATGGGTCGATTCTGACTGCTCATGGATCGAAACTCCTTAATACCCCAGCAATAATAACATAGGAAAACAAAGATATTTTCTTAGAAGTCATAGTTACATAAAATAATATAAAGAATTAATAAATGGTTCCGGATACTCAAATTTATATTTTGTGATTGGACAAATTTGCAGAAATAAAATTGCTTGATTCAATAGTTGTGTGTGATTTGTTCACGTAATTTTGTAATTATGATTGCAATGTATAGTTAGTTCTACTCGATAACAGATGGCGCTGCTTAGACATTGTAAATTAATAACTTTTGAGGTTACCAGTTACGTGTTATGGTAAGATTTTACGTCTACTAACTAAAGCATGATTCGACTGTAGTTGATGATTACTTAGCAGGAATATCAATAAAACCATATATTACATTTAAAATTTATTTTATGCCTTTACTTACCATAAACCATTCTCTCTTAGTTAATATTTGGTTTAAAATTATCTATTCGTATGTTCTATATAAAAATTTTATACCTTAGTAATAAAATAATATTTCATACTACTAAATTAGATCAGATTTCATATTTCTGCATTTATGTCCTAACTCCTTTCTATTCAAGACATCTTAAACCTTATCCTTTTTCTTCTTCTTAGTCTTCCTACTTACATTTTCTTCTTCACTAGAAGACGATTCTTCAGTAGGGCTGTTGAAGTAGTTGGATGGGTACTTGATGGCTGATGGTCGACGGGTTAAACTGGCTCTTCGTATGGCGTCTACCACTAATCTATCAGCGATGTTAGCTAGTGGACTGGATGGTATAGTTGGCAAGATAGCTGAATTGATCGATTCACGTATGTTTATGTCTTCTGGTACTGGGGAATTGATGGCCATGTAACCTGAAATGTAAGCAATATGTCCATTAATTACTATGTCGGGGAGTAGTGGTAAGTATATTTTATGTATGTACCTACTACTGAGGCTATTGATAGGGTTGAGATAATAACTCTATTTTCTACGCAATAAGCAATTAAAATTAAACAGCGATAAATTTTGGTCTACAGTAAAAATTAAAAAATGATCTTCACAGCTATCCAAGTTAAAGTTTGAGAACTTCGACTCTAAACTACGTGACGTAGTCGTATGTTACAGTCAAGAAATATTTGGAGGGTCGAAAAGAAATAATACGAAAAATATTATTTAAAAGTCTAATTTGTAATAAACCCTTGCGATAGATGCGGTAGCAGCTATTTTTACCTATGAGTATATATTTATCAAATTGCTATCATGTTATTATTGTTATATTTTTATTTTTTCGGATGAGCATTAGATATGTAATCAGCCAGGAGGCTATTACTACTTAACTGGGTATATAGGTAAGGAAAACATAATAATATTATGCATTGTGCTTCACTAGGCCATTCATTTTCTTTATAGGTAGTTAACCTTTGGCACTAAACTCCATTGATAACCTTAGGTGTGATAGAGGGTTATCGTTTAACCCCGGATTAATACTTATTAGATGAACAAACGCTGTGGTACTTATTAGTTTTACAAACTTCGTGGCGTACCGGTAAAAGGCTCGCTTTAAACTTCTGAGGTCGTTGGTTCGATCCCCGCATCCGACAAGTATACGTTGTGTAAAATTTAAGATCTCTTTCCGGGCCTGGTTAATACGTTAAATTGTCCCAATTGTAATAACATGCCTATGGCAAAGTGCCCCCTCGGAAGAGATCCATTTTCAGCAGTAGACGTTACGAACTGATGACAACTCGAAAAAACAAATAAATTCATATTAGTAAGTAGTCATGCGGTTCAAAAACCCTTAGCTTCACAATGCAGCAATGCCGTAATTACAACTACCTATGAAAACAGATCGAATATTTGGAAAGACTTCCAGCGCGTTTGATATATTTAGGTGTAATTATGTCATATATAATTACATTATATAATTAGGCAATACCATCTGTGTTAAGAATTCTTATGTTGGAAATAATAAGCATTCATAAATGTACACCCTATAAATAAACCTCTTCCTCGGTTGCCTGGAAGAGATCACAAATTGTGATAAGGCCAATTGAACCCAATGTTTTATAAGATTAGTTTTAAGTCTCTTTCTGTATTTTCTTCTGTGTGAAAGTGTACAATAAATAAACATGAGTTGTATTTGATTATTTTAATTGCATTATTATATGATAATGGCAACTAACGCAATGTTTAATGAAAGTCATCTATATATAAATAGTTCTTTATCATTTTCAAAGCTTACTATATTATGATCGGACTATTAAGATATGGCTCATAAATGGCTTTAGGACCAACGTGAACGGGTGGTAAAAAACTAAATACTTTATGATATGTGTACTGAATTATTACACATTTATGTATTTACCTACTGGAGTTAATAATGTTACTAAATCCTTGCTATCACCGTTTAAATGGAATTAAACGAAATCTCTTTGTACCCCGGAGATAAGACTGTGAAAAATGTGCACATCATATTTTTTGCCTCGATTAATATTTAAACTTCTCTAGCCAGTACCTATATGGAATATTCATATACTAGCCAGAATAGTCGATCAGAAAATTAAGGTATGCATATTATTTATCTTATAATATTAAATATAACTTGGTTAAGGTTCAAATATGTAAGACTGAAACAAGATTAATTTGATAATACACTATTCCATCTTGAATATTTTATTGGTAAAATTATAAAAATAGAACAAAAAATATAACCAATCTTCCAACCCTTTTTCCTGGGAAAAGTGTAATTAGGCATTCCCCGATGTGTCCCCACCCGTGCATTGGCGAATTGCCACATAGCGCAAGTAATGGCCAATACACCCGCCCCACAGGGGGCGCTCTCTTGCGCAGGTTGCTTAATTTGTAGTTTTTAAACCATTTATTAAGGCTGGAGGTCTGCTCGCCTTTATGCCCGGTGAAGTAGCAAAAGCCTCGTGGCTACGGAGGTAAGTCCATCCGAAAAAGAAAAAAAAAAACAATACACCCATGGCCTGAGGGTACCCCTGAATTTTCTTGCGCCCTAATACAAAAGTTTGGGATCCATCATATACCCTATTATTTTTTGATCCCTGATAGACATTTTTACTATATTTAGTAGCGTACATTTAATTTTTATGTTCATACTTACTGATTACCATTTTTATAATCCATAGATTAGTGGTAGGATTGAGTGCGTAGACGGACTGACATCACAATTTCGCCACAAACATAGATAAGCAGACAATCACCTTCAACCAAACTCCACAAACACACAGGACCTTCAAGTACTAATCTCTTACTCTATGGTTTAGTTTTATAAAACAATTTATAAATGTCTTTATGTGCTGAGTCCTTTCTGATTTTAACTGTGTTTTTTATTGGTACTGTATCAATAAGACCCCCGCAATGTGTAATAGAGATAAGTAGATAAATGTAAGAATTATATTGGTTATGTATTAACTTTAGTAGCTTTTACGATTATATGCAGTAGTTATTATTTATATGTTACAAAATACCTGCTCAGGTATGTGGCATCTGCGTATTATAAGTACTTATCGTTTCTGTATAACTTAAAATGTTTATACGAACGCGTGGAAAAGTTTCAAACTACGAGATACTTTTTTTAGGGATCGACAGATATTACTATGTATATATTTAAATTTGTATAATAAGCAGAGAATGGCAAAAGATAATTAAATTTCAACTTTATAATTGAACTATATTATATAATTTATCATTATTAAAAAGCTTAGCGGGCATAGATATGCCGTTATGCCTTAGCGTTCCAATTGATTAAATCTCATTGTCGGGGGCAACTTTACAAACACATAAATCACACAAACCCAGAGTCAAAAAACTATGTTATTCACTTAAATAGTTCTCTCGAATGGGAATCAAATTTAAAACACCAGACCTCAAAAGCAGCTATCGTAACCCGTGTTGGTACAGTCATCATTACCTACTTTACCTATATACATTGTTTATTAAGAAAATACATGTATTCAGGTAACCCATAAATTACGTAGACCGATAGAGTAAAGTGAGATAAATCAAACACAAATGAACGTCACAACATAGATAAATATTAATTCAATATTTACATATAACAACTTCTTGTACTTTTATACACTACTTATTAATTTAATAATTATATTATTAACTACAACTATATATGTATATCCAACAATTTATAGCGCACATTACTCAATGATTGAAAGCTTAATATTCATACCAATTAAAAAGTAAACACGAAGCATGCACTGAATACTGAAGCCAGCTAAAACTGTACCTTGGCGTGTACATATACAGCTTACGCACACACGCGTACCCACACTATGCTTCAGTCGATCTCAGCGTCAGGTGTTTAATGTCATG
This sequence comes from Nycteola revayana, assembly GCA_947037095.2. NCBI lineage: Eukaryota > Metazoa > Arthropoda > Insecta > Lepidoptera > Nolidae > Nycteola > Nycteola revayana. The sequence goes on from OX344839.1 coordinate 8,831,181, forward strand.
GGCCGGATTGCTTATGCGTACCCGACCCGCGCCAACGGCGGATTGAAGGAGTGTCCGGGGGGTTTTAGTGGTGTAGGGACCTTTCCTCGTTAGCATACCACGATATGAAGTGGGCGAATCCCACATATCCCACCGCCAGCGCGCGAATAAGCTGCAGCGACGCGACGGTGGGACTGCGTAAATGAATTTCCCCCCGGGCAACAAAAAGAAGGTGTTTATGTCACCACAAACTTCATTATACTTTGTTAATAAAAATGCCGTATTAAGTCGTGAAAGGGTGTACAAATCGGAGCTCAACGTTATTTTTATAACATTAGGGTACCTTAAGTGAAAAATTATAGCAACAATTTTACCTACACTAAAGCAGAAACTAATCGGATTTAGAGCATTATTCGACAGCACTCCTCCGTATTTACTTTTTATTTGGTCTGAGGTGTGATAAAATTCAAATGTTTATATTATTTTACAATAATAGATTAACCCTTAGCCAGACAGTGATTACCTACATAGCGATCATGTACCTTGAACTATGTATATGGGCTTGTAATATATTTAAAAACTTATCAATCGTTTTTAAATATATTACGATTTATTACTAAACATAACTAATGTCTGGCTGAAGATAAAATTTTATTTTGTTTATTTACAGTATTTGAAACTTAAAAGTAATGTTATATGGTCTTAAATAACTATCACATAGAACTGTTTTGATAAAGCAGCATTTTAATGTATTATTACTGTTTTAACAGTATAAAGACTAAAATTGCACTTGTTATAATAATTGGAATGTATTTTTAAGAACTATATTTTTATTGACATTGTACACAGCCTAGAAACTTTACTTTTACGCATTTAATAAGGTACTTGTATCATTCATTTTTGCATGAGCTGATTGTTATAGTAGGTACTGACTAGTTACACTGAATGTACTAAGAATTGGTAACGTATATTTTAAAATTGGATTATCAGATCTTTAATTGCAGATTTATAACATAATGTACACTATTTTTTAATCTGAAATAAATACTTGAATTTCTTACCTAAATATAATCTATATGGATAATGGTTATACGTCCCATTAAAAAAAATATTGGCCAAAAAGAGCAATTTTTAACTTCTAATCATAATATAACACCTACTTAAACGTAAACCATAGACTAAAAAATGTTCAATATTATTTTATAAATTTAAATTTCGTATTCTATTTCGAAAGCAGACAAATAAATCTCACAAAAAAAATCGCGTTCAAAAATATTTTGCATTAAGAATTATGACTATGAATATTCTTCATCAATTTCTTACTTATCGATTATTTTTTTAATAACTATGAGTCAACGTAATTTTACAGGGTGACAGTAAAATCTCCGTCCTTTTGTTCGGCTTTCGGCTCATGCGGCTCACGGTCTGGCATCTTGAGCACCATGTGGTGGTCCCCGCTCTCTGTATTACATCACAAAAACATTCACATTTACATACACATACATTGTAGTATATCAGGAAAATATGAATGACTTTTTAAAGTAAATAAAATGGTATTAAAGGTACAAGTGTTATAGGTTAATAACATTTATACTTGTAATACCATTTTTTTTATTATAATAACTTGTAAGTACTTAGGGCTCATTCATATTTTCCATCCTACATAACAGTAAAAGCGCCATACGAGAAAAGTGTATAAGTGTTATGTAAAGTTTACAATGAGCACACGTCAGGAAAACACGTAAAGATGAGACTATGACTTTGATAAAAATGTCTACACTATTGTAAAGTAACGCATTTCCTATGTTATTGTCACTATATTATTGAAGCTACATTAACTTAATAGGTAAATTGACATAATATTTAAAATATTTTTTGCATCCATAGAAAACGCTGAGTAGCGTAGGCATTTTTATCAAAGTCATAGTACCTACTTGACTAACATCCTGGATACATAACAATATAGGCATTTAAAAAAAACTTCAACACAAATCATCAATTTCAGTCAATTAAAAAAAAAATACTTATGTGATGTCAAAAATATATTTACCGAAAATACGAAAACACATACATAATCATATAAAAAACGTTTTAGTACAGAAAGAATGAGGCAATTAGTCAACATTTTCTTTTGTTTCGTATCTACAGACTGTTAATCAAAAAGGTATGAAAATAGGCCAGACAGTATAAGATGGCTTGTAAGGTCACGAGAATGTTTTTCATGATAACACATGCAAACATAGACATCTACATCGTATCAATCTTTCCTTAGGATCGGATTCCATTCTACGCTGTGCCTACAAAAATAATTGACTTAACTAGATCCTAGGTAGTTTGTTGGTTCAAAAACATCTAATTTAATTTAATAGTTTTTCTAAAATGGAAAGTTATTTATATAACTATACTAATTACTACAAGCCCAAAATTAATAAAAATGTAGGTATATAAAGTTGATAGAGAACTATGACACATTCCTTTAATATGCCCATTCTAATTAACTTTTTAATTTTACGATAATCTGTGGTATTTTTTTTTATTTGTAATATATATAAAAAAAACAGTAATTTTCTAACTAGAAAGCAAATACTTAGGTCTTAAGTCAAAGAATAATTTTACTAGCTACACTTAGCTAAGTAAATTAGGTCAATTATGATGATGCGTTTCGATGACAGTTTTAAATAGAGAGAATTTAAATGAACATTAAAAAAATCATTACAAAAATGGAACATCTTAACATAATGTCAGTAGGCAGTTATTGTCATTCTAATTTTATATTGTAGCGTTCACACCGTAGTCCCGTGTTACCGATCATTGTCTTAAGCATCAACAAAACAAATGTATCCTGTATCAAAAAGGGGTAACAGATTGGCAAAATGGTACATCCTGTCGGATAGATTTGATAAAAGTTCTGACACTTTCAATGGCGGTGAAGATTTATGAAGTGACAACCATAAAGAAGAGTTGCTTGAGATTCTCACATTTATTAAAATAAATCATTTCACCGGCTTCAGCGTGCTCGCTGAAGCCGGTGAAGAAGCAATGAGTTCCAGCCTAAATAAATGGTTCAAAAACTACAATATAAGCAACTTGCGCAAGAGGGCGTTCCCGATGAGGTTTGGACCTCGGCTCGGGGTGGTCGCTGGCGGGAGGATTAAGGGATTGTGACTTTTAGTTTTTTTTAGGAGTTTTGTGCAACTGTCGGGCCTCTCGGAGTTTTTGGTCTACGAGAACATCGGGAGGTTCTTTGCAAAACATTACAGTAGTAGGTTAAACGATTAAGAGATATAAACTTACGATTTAATTTTTAATATCTAAAAATTAGATTAGAAATTGTGAGGATTAGAGATGCGAGATCCTAAGCAAGCGATTTCTTGAAGTATGGTCTAATTAAGCACGTACAAAACAGTGACAATACCACACATTTCAATAGCTACCTAATGCAGTTAGGTACTGAAGAATGACGTCAAAATGCAAATTAAGGGTTATAACACCTATTTAAAGTTTATTAGCTTTAGGTACGTGAATATGAATACCCGATTCAGTTGCAATACGTAGAAGAAGTAATTTAAGTAAATAATACAGACAGAGTACAACCGTTCGCACATTTTGTGCTAAAGAGACTTGTGATCTTATTTGCTACTGCTAATTAAAATAACTACTACAACTGAACAATTGCCTCGTAAGGACAAACAACGATACACTAAAATATTGAAAAATAATTGTATTAAAATACATTTGCTAGCAAAAAAGATTACCAAAATCAAATCCTACACAAAAGTGACATTAAGTCATATTGTAGACAACCTTGGTGGCCAAGGGGTATAAGTCTCGCTTAAACTATCGGGGGTCGTGGATTCGATCGAAGCGCCGGACAAAAAATCTTTGTAGTCATTCGTTTCTTTAATAATGGTGTAAGACTATTATTATATACAATCAAATCTCATTTAAATCCGTCCATTTATAATAAAACTTGTTCAGTAATCACCCAATGTTGATGAGAACAATAATGTTTTTCATGAATAATTTGTAAAACATTCGTTTAAGATACGCATGTGTTTTCAATAATAAACGCTTGTATTTAGTTTAGTTCCTTCATTTCTAATATTCTGTAATCAATCTATAAGATCTGTCGTGGACGCGAGACAGTATATAAATCTGAACTGATATATATGTATTATGATACATAAGGTGTTTGTATCAACGTATGTAGGTGTTACTTGTATTATAAATGCTGTGGAGTTACGCGTTCAATATTTTAATATATCTCTATTGTGTCCACCTATGTGACACGCTTCACAAGAGATCACGAGAACTGCTCTAACCAGTCGTGAATAATAACTTTATGATATATCTTATATATATCAATGTTATTCGTGGTACATATATAGGTAGGTAGTACGCGCGAGTAGTAATGTACTAAGTAGCCAATTGCAAAGAAATTAATATGAAATTTATTTATAAAATTAAGTGTCAGCTACTTTAACTATTTCATTAATTTCATATAATCTAATCTAATTTTTAATAACATAAAGAGGGAAGATGTGTATTTTTTTATATTTGTAAAAAAATAAACTGAAAACCAAAGCTACGTCATCCACGCTATTTTTAAAGTTAAAATTTCAAATTATCAACACCTTTTGATATAGGACGCATTTAAGTTCTTTTATGTATATTCCAATTGGTATGTTTCTAGAACGACACCTTTTAATATTCAATTAAATATAAAAAACTATAAGAAAATTTGTTCAGCCTTTACAGATGAGATTCTAAAGGAAAATTTATCATAGATTACCATAACTTTCAATCTCGATAAATTAGCCACATCATTTAATTGTCAACCTATCATAAACATGTATACCTAGGTATAGTAGACACTAGTAATGGAAATCAAACATCAACTGAGATGATATTCATATAGGTATGTAAAAACACACTCAGTATCTACAAAGTATGCCATGTTATAAAACCCTTCAACATTATGACATTATCTGTTGAGACAAACAATAGCTGCGTATGTTGACCCTAGATAAATATATTGCTAATTTATGTTACAAGATACGGAAATGTTACATTGTCAATAAATTAATTTCTCTTAAGATAATTAAACAGTCATAGATATCTAGGGCAACTAGTTTGTTGCATTTTATACTTGACATTCTTTAGAATAAGTAGTTACTTAGACGAAAATTGAGCGATAAATACTCATAGTTGATACACCATTTTAATAAAAGTATATAATCAGTATATTTTTAGGAATATAATATCTCTTAACAACAACTGTGTCTTCATTTTCTTGACATATATTGCACTGCCATTATGAATAAAAGAAGCAGAATTATATTCAATTTATTACTTCAATTATACTATTTAATACGATTATCATTACGTCGTAATTTACGTGAGTCAGTGCAGAAATAAAGAAAATAAGCATTGTTAGTCAACATTAGGCACATATAACCAACCACCACCTCCTTTTACACCAGACTTAACTTTAACAAGGAACTCACCGATCGATCTACGATCACCCTGACTGCCGTAGAACTCGTCCAGCTCCTTAGCGGAGCACAGCGGCGTGTCCACTTGCATCGTCTCGTCAAACTTTGAATAGTCCACCTCGTATCCTTGTCGTTCACGATTGTACGTCACCAATGGGACAAACCTGTGTCCCCACATCATTTCACTAGTGGTATAACTCGAACGAGCTTGAGTTGTCTGACCCGTAGATTCGATAGTTCCCTCCAAAATTACCACAATTTCAAACCTTTCTTGCAGTATATCAGCAGCAGATACTCCGTAGAATGGACTGTCAGCGTTTATCTTATGTACCATTGTTATCGGCCAGATGAAGAATAAGTTGCTGTCGCATCCATCTGCGTTCAACTCTAATTCAGTCTGATAGTGCGAGAGCACTTCTCCTTCCTTCGTCGTTCTAGATCGTATAAGTTGAGCCCTCACACTGGCTCCAATAATATGTGATTTCCTCAAGTCACCCACTCTGAACATCAGCGATAGTTCTCCGTCTCGCTGGCACACAACAGCGTACTTTGAGAATAGAAGGGTCTGTGTCCTGTGCTTAGGCCGCGTCATTTTAGCAAAAACGATGCCTACCATAAAGGCTTGTATCATCACCCCCACTATGCTCTGAAGACACATTATGAAAATTGCTTCTGGGCATTCTTCTGTAGTTGTTCGTGATCCATAACCTATCGTGTGCTGTGTTTCAATACTGAAGAGAAAGCACGATGTAAAATCATATATATTGAACACGCATGGTTTCCAGTTTGAACTTTCTTGCATTGGGGGTAAATGGTCCAACTCTAAATCTCCGTGTGTGAATGAGATCAACCACCAAATAAGTGCAAATCCCAACCAAGAAAGGATGAAGGAGAGTGTGAATATTAATAAAGTCCAGCGCCATTGTGCATCCACGAGCGTCGTGAACATATCCTGGAGGAATCTCAGCCGCCGCTGAGAGATGCGGGATTTAAGTATGTTACACTCCCCATTTTTGAGAATCGCACGTCGCCTCGGTCTTCTGGTGGCCCCATGTCTGTGTGATCGGCTCCTAAAACAAATACACCCGTTTTATAAAATTAACTAAAATGTTACTTCAATAAATAGTATCGGTAGCGTATCTAGTTATCTATCAAATACGATTGTGGGAGTGTGAATGTCTAGTTCACGCTTGCATTGACTGCGATGCAACGTAGCGACCTTCATCAATGTTAATATCGGTAATATACAACGACTAATGAAGAGAATAGGCTTTCTAATTAACATAAATTGTTTATAATAATCACTACACTAAACAAAAAGTGGGAATCGTAAAGCGCAAAACGGACAAAAGCGAAACAGTACGGGTTCGTATCTGTCGGAGACGGCACGGGGTGTCGGTCGTCGACGAACCTCTTGCTGCCAGTCGGAAAGTAGACGCCAGGAGAAAGGTTGCCGTTGGCTGGTACAGGTTTCACTTTAAGCCACTCATCGGACAGCAGCTGACTCTCCTCGCGGCAAGTGGGTGACTCTGGGTCGGCATGCATGGCTGGTCCGGCGTCGTGCGCTCGACTCACTGACAGCGGATCGTCTGCGCCACCATCCCTCAGCGGGCAGCCTCCTGAAGCATCGCGCGCGATAATGTCTCGGTCACGACTGATGTTTCGTGCCCGCCAGGCACAACGACGCGCTAAACGTTGTATAATTGTAACGCGAGATTCTATATCGGAAATTATCAGCTAGCTACGGAAAACAAATTTCAGTTAGTGCCTGCGTTGACGTTATCTGTCGTACAGGATGATGCTTTGATGAAGGGCTTTGAGGTGTGTGAGCTAGGCTTTAAACTAAGAAACCTTATAATAGGACGTTTCAATCAAATAACAATCTAACTAGATAGATCCATGCTTTTTATACAAAGCTGTTGTTATACTTTTATGATACTTGTAAGATTACGAGATAACGAAATATGATTAGGCTCCTAATTAAATGTAGCCTGCAAATGATTCACACATGTCTTCAGAAATAACACGTAGGTAAGCAAACAGCTAATACTTTACTATTAAAATTATTTATTTCCATTTGTTTGTGACCATTTATATTGTTTTTGCGTGAACACTTCATTACAACTCATAAATCGTCCCAGCCTCACTTAAATCAAAAGTATTTATACAAGATGAGTAGGTTAGTGTAGGCAAATATTATTTCTAGAATGCATGTACCAGATTTTAAAAGTAATGTCCTAATGTCAAAGTAATACAGCCAAGTGTAAAACGGGAAAGTTAGACAAAAAAGCTATCTAAAATGTAATGCCGAACTTTTATAAATATTTTAAATCGTTTTTTTTTCGATTTGCGACATTTGACATACGTAGATATTTAAAGTCCTCGAAAGCCTTCCAGGGCTTTAAATATCTACCTAAAAAAATTAAAAGAGTAGCCACTCTTTTATTTTTTCCGAGGCACAGGTGAAACACCATGAACTGACTGTCTTTGGTCTAATACTTTTTTCTTACTTGTTACTAACGCACATCGTATTTCCAGCCTTAAAAGACTTATTAGTATACTATACCCATTTAATTTCCTAGTCACCACGCCAGTTTCCTATACGGTAGCTTGAAAAGTATTTTATATTATTTTAAGTATATATGATTTGGTGAATAACACACATTCACGTCTCTTGAATACATTTTTTATAATAAATACATTTGTTTCGTAAACATACAAAATAATTTTATTTACCTACGTAACATACTAACTAATTTAATAGCTACACCTCTCAGTATTACCCGCGTTCAACTGAACTGATCGATGCGTGATGTCTTGTAGTATATGTTAAGTTAGCTTATAAACTAACTGTCCTGTCTATATTGTGGTGGTAAAATTCTCATTATCTTGGCGAACCATGAGTAGGTATATAAGGACGAGCGCAGTGTTACGCTGCCACCGAATTCAATGCACCCCATCAGGGAAGATCTGGCGACCCGCACTGGATGGGTTATTCTATAATGTTGTAAGCAAATAAACAAATAATAATATCACCGGTTTATACTCGCAGTATGTAAAGTTTTGGTCCCATTACTTTTACGATTTTCTTTGTATTATTTATTCATATGTGTTTTATACCAGTAAAAATGTATTGATTTTTATGTTTTGTTCATATGATTTTCGTTACACAGAATAAAAGTCATTGTGATTATGGGATGCTTCACGCCAGATCATAGGAGCTTTGTATTTAAAAGTGGGTCTTTTTTTTGCTTGCCCATAACCGCAAAGACTTAACAATTAGCTTGGTATTTGTCCGCAACGGAAACCCAAAATAGTTTAAGTGTGCTTATTCCATAAAGTTAGTGACGTTCAAAAGGATTGTTTAACGTATTCTCCACAAATAACAATACAAAAATATTTAAGATAAAAATACGAAAAAAATAATAAGAAATTATTTTAGTTACACTGCTATTATGATAGAAATTAATGACTATTTAAGTAAATTTAAGACGGTACCCGTATCACAAAATGTTTTGATTTTCTTTTTCTATGTTGAAAACAAACATTGTAAATACAAATTATGCATATAAAATATTACACAACATAAAATAAATAATCATATTATTATAACTAATCGCCCAGTAGTGCAAATTATATAATTACCAACAAATTTTATCGATGCTACCATACTCTTACTACGATGCTCGTTAAAAATCGGTTCGTAGCAATAAAGAATACGGTTTTATCTCTGTCTGTATTTTAAATACATAGTAAATAAACAAAGATAGGTATGCCAAAAAAGAACTTCATAAATTGCATTAAACAGTATGTTGCTTATAGTTACTATATGTGACCTACATTGCGATATCGATCAAAGGATTCAGATACTGACTGATAGATCGACACACTATTCGAATTTGAGAGTATATTGAGTACCTAGGTTGATCTTGAAACATCGACGTGATTCGTCAAAAACATAAAAGTGAAATATCTCAATGTAAGTGTCTTTGCAAAAAATGAATTACCATTAGTATTACTATCGAAAGTTTTTTTTTTAATAGACCTGTTTAACTCTTTGAAATAAAAGATAATGTAGGTTGTACGAACGAGCGCCTCTTACACATATTAGAATTATTTTTTAATGCTATTGAGAAAATATATACACAGATCGATAAATGCACTACCAAAAAAATCAATTCGATGAGCCACGAATACAAAATCGCGTTGTATAGTTAATCCTTACACGTTTTTTTTTAATCTGTTCTAATATATAAAGCTGAAGACTATAGACAATAATATATTTTATTATCCCACCGGAAAACGCGTGTCATACTAAACAAAATTAAAAGTATTCCACGTCTACCGATAAATTCCTTATTAATTTTTTTCGTGCCGATTCACGGATTTTTTAAAATTTATAGAACTTAAACACTTGTATCTATTGATTAATATTTCCGTACTATCTATTAACAAAAACATATAACGTTATTATTATAACTCTATGATAACGATTGTTATTAAGATTGTATTATAATGATACGGTTATCATAACTATATGATTAGAAATAGTTTTCTAACATCCTGTGCATGAAAATAAAATGGCGCCCATCCCACTGCCAAGCCTTTTCGTTAAAAAAGCTAATTTGAATGCGAGAATTGGTACGCTAATGAGAATCTTTTTCCTAACTTACTAATTTGTTGATCATTTTCCGATTGAAGGTGACTATTTAAGATGTGTTGAGTTTCATTTGACTGGAAAAGTCTTTTCATGATTTTGTAGCAACCTTTTTATTTAATATACTCCCTCAACCCATGAAGGTTACATTCGCAAATCCAATCATAGAACTAGTTGCCAATGCCATATTAATAGACATAGTCTTATCTTAAAATATTTTATTTATGTATCATCGATGCTTAATTTTTTTACTGATATTTTTTTTTTATCAATTATGTTTAGGTTTTCATGATCAAACTAGCCACCCGCGTTACTCACGTCCCCGTTCCGTGGGAATTTTATTATATAAATATAGCCTTTATCGATAAATGGGCTGTCTAACACTGAACGAAATTTTCAAATGGGACTGGTAGGGGATTAGCGCGTTCAAGTAGGTTTAGGTACTTGAACGCGCTAATCCCAGGAACTTAATAAATAAAGCTGAAGACGTTGTTACCTCTTGAGCTTTATATTTTAAGTATAGAAGCGTAATAGTATAACGAATATAAGTTTCTACATATTCAGTAAATCTATTAAAAAAAATCACAATCATAAATATCTATAGTGGAATTACCGTTCACTAATATTAACTATTTATTATTATTATTTTATTTTCATGAGTGAGATATAAGTTGTCTTTTTAAAAGAAAGAAAAAATAAAAAGAAAAAAGTATTTTATAATATCCTACTTCATATTGTTGGAAATGCCCATCCTACCTATTGCGCCTCAACGATTGGTCGTATAACATACTGAAATTCATAATAGTTACATTCAAAATTAGATAATTTTAAGGACAAAATTGCAGGACCGGATCTTGATGTTTTTTATATTATTGATTTGCTTATATTAAAATAACAGGTTTCGCGCTCGGTTTTACTTGCGTACTACCTGTTCCCGAAAGAACTTCATAATTAAATATAGCCTATAGCCTTACTTGATAATTGGGCTATCTAACACTGATAGAATTTTCGCGTTCGATCATTCGAATTAGCGCGTTCGGGCTAACTCTTCAGCTTTATTTAAAATCAACATAATAATAAAATAGTTATATTGCATTTTATGGAAATAAAGGTGAATTGTATAGACTCGTATGTTGTTCATAGTATTGGCGTTATATATATTATTTTAGTCCAAAATGTAGTCTTACCAATCCCAGCCAATCTCATTAGGATAGCTTGTATTCCCGGTATGATAGAATATATCTTTTATTTAGTTAACCGTCTATTCCTACAATTTAGTAGCGCCCTAATGTTGCGTAATAATGTGTACAGTTTTTTTTACAAACAAAAGTATATTATTTTATCTTGGTTTAATTGCGGTATACCTCCACCTCACTGCATTTTTTTGTGCTAAAGTTAAAATTAAAAAATGTTTTCGCATATCTGAGCTAACCTCAACATTATGTGACGTATGTGTACGTAAAATTCAACCCCTAAGTGGTGAAAAAGGGGTCACTTAATAAAAATCTCCTACGGGAATAGGAGTTACGCGGGAAGCTAGTACATACTAAATTCAGATTTTTCGCGGTTGGATTAAATTATTCACATTAATTATGTTCTCGTGTATAGATTGCTACTCTACCATAAGGTATAGATTTTGCAATGGATTAAATGCAGTAAGTATAGATACTTTCCTCCCACATTAATTCTTGCAGATCCGCCTCTGCTAATCATCCACCTCAATCAACAATGATCATGTTTACTTCGTGATTTTAAAAATAAATAATTAACACCACGCCTTCGTGCTAATGTTAGGTGACACGATACACATTATTGTGGAGTAAACATTTGACAAATTGGTCGTGATATTAAAATAAACACCTTTGTAGGTGACACTCGGTTATTTACTTCTACATATATCCGCAGTATGATGAGATCGCAATTCAAAAAGCCACTCCTCCAGTGATTATCACATTTAACAATTAGTACCGGCAAGACGAAGCTTCGCTTCGCATCTAATATTTTTTCCTCCTATGTTACTATTGGTTATGTAGCTTAATAATGGTGGAAAAACTTTTTAAATCGAACAAGCAGTTCCTGAGTACTTATTAATATATGATTTATTCGCGTTCAAGCAAATAAATATACTCTTCAGCTTAAGTGTTAAGTGAACAGAAAATCAAAACCTTATCAAAAACAAAAACATCATAAGGCGAAATAGACCATACTATTTTGCTTTATTGCTATTCATCCAAACCGCTTCTGAAGAAAGATGAACCTTTATTAGTTTTTTATAGAATTAATTTGAAGATTTTGACTGAACTTATGAAATCATTATTTACTTGTGAGATATTTATTGAATTACAATGAATCTACAATATAATAAGACTTCAGAACTCAGTTATCTTTTAATTTTTGGATAGAATTTAAGCGTTTTACTGCTGAGTGAAATAGTAAAACTATTAAAAAACAACTTTTTGTATAAATATCAATCAAAGTGATATTTATACAAAAAGTTGTTTTTAGGTTTTGAGAATAGATTTCTCCTGTACTTGTAAATAAGAATTATTTATACATATAGCGTAATTCATTAACTTAATGCATACAAATGTTTTTTACGGTAGTTTTTTATTACTTTTAGGTGCCGTTTTAATTTGATACACACCATGCAGTAACATATCATCTACCAACTTTTTTACAAATCACACATGAGGTTTTTCCTGTTCCACACGCTTTCTATAAATAAATCCTACCACTCAAAATGCGAAGATTAAATTAAACGAGTGGACAGTAGACGGTTGCACACGTCTGCTACTCCAACATCGTTAGGAACAATCATGCACTTAGATAAGTTAGCGCGTGTCAAGAACCGAGGGGTCAGTTATATTTATCTTGCCATATTGCATATTGTTCGAATCCTTAGAACAAGAAATATTTGTAGATACTCAATCTAAAGGAAAAATCATTTGTAAACCTATCTGATTAGGGACCGTAAAGCGTTTGTGGCGTAGCGGTAAAAGTCTTTGAGATCGTGAGTTCTATGGTGGTGTGGAAACCGCACAATAAATCTTTGTGTTCGAGGAACTACACTCGGTGCCTTGGAAAGCATGTTAAGCTGTTGGGCCCGTTTGTTATAACATGATCTAGAAGATGATTAACCCTGCATGTGTGGTGATACTATCATTATTATTTATAAAAAGTTATGATGACGATAGTTAGGTACAAAATAGGACCAGTATGTACATACTACTACTTACGGCATAATATTTTGTATAATATGTATAAGCCATAAGCCGTAAGTACGTAGATTTACCTTTATTTGCCTGCAAATCGCACGCGATGGAAAAATGAGATGTTGGTAATTTGTCAAGATTATCTAGACGTTTATCAAATGTTTGCAGATTTCGTCGGATTTTAAAGCATTAATCTAACATCTATTAGCTTCTTACCGTGTCAGTAGATACCTTGTCAACTTGAGTTGTTTTTTTTTTGTACATTCATTTATGTAGTCAGCCACAAGGCTTTTGCTACTTCACCGGGCATACTGGTGAGCGGGGATCCAGCCAGATAGTTTATAAACTACCAAAAGGAATGATAAAGGGTAACTAATATAGCTACTAACATGCTACTAATAAAAAACCCCGCAAATGCAAGTTAAAAATTGGTAAATCAATGAAAGACTGATAGCATTTGTAGATCAAGTACATATACTTCATATAATCCTACAGCTATAATGATGTTTTAGTTCCCATAAAGATACCGGACTTTATCAAACATGTTTTGAGAACTTGAATTTTACTTCAATTGTAAAATATATCTATGTTACGGCTAATAGCCGAAGTGCGGCTACACCGAGTTTTAGCGGGCTACAACTTACCTAGCCGCATGTGGTCGGCAATAAGTCCCTGTTCAACTCCATTGGTTTAGGTTTAGGTTTTTTTTTTTTTTTAACCAGTCCAACATCTTTTTGTGTCGTGCATAGGTATTGTTTATTTAATTAAAACCTAGTTCTAACCGAAGATAAGTAGGATAGGTACATCTAAGTTTAACCGCATGTGGTCGGCTGCACCTAGTTGTAGCCGGCTAAACCTAGGTGTAGCCGCACTTCGGTTATTAGCCGTAACATCTACACTTCATAAATAACGTAAAACCGTTCTAGGTTTGTTTCTTCTTTTTTTTTATTAACCTATATTATCCCACTACTGGGCAAAGGTCTCCCCCATTTCTACGTTACAACATTTTATTGAGTACCTTTGTCAATTTTGTTTACTAATATGAGTACTTAGACTGTGTAATCATACATTTCTAAATATACTATCTAGCAGGAAAATACGAACAATTGTGGCTTCGCACTTGATTATTATCAATTACGAATGTGTTTCAATTACTGTGCCTCAATAAGTAGGTAATTATTTAAAAGTGAAAATACACTACTATTAATGATCTAAAATATTATGATAGCTTGTTTGTATTTAACTGAAATTTATATAAAAATAAATATTTCTACACATCCGTAGAATAAAGATCGTTCTGCAAGGTCGATATTTAGTTTGTAGATCGGACTTTATTCTACCTATGACGATTGACGATTTGAGATATGAGGTAACTGGAACTCGAGGTACTTACAATTGAATAATATTTTTAGGAACAAATTCTAGAGAATTATTCTTCAGAAATTGTTTGTTCCTCTCGTAAGACTATGCACTTGTAATGTCCCTGAGTTAAATACATTCTAGATTGTGGATCCTTTTTAATTAAACATATTACTAGCACGGGCAACTAAAACTTTTGTAAAGAATAATATTCCTTACAAAAGTTTATAGTGATCATGATTTAAAAAAACATCTAAGCTTGTATTTTAGTCATGGCATGAAAGATTTTGTTTCAATAATGAAAGATAAAATCAATAACGAAATATGAACACTAAATCTATAGACAATATTATAAGGTCACTAATTACTGTGAATAGTTTAAGAACCAATTCCAATTACTGAACATGAATAAGTTTACGATGATTATATTATCATACCTTGTGTAAATTATTGTGATTAATTATGAATAACTATTTAACACAGATTTTATATAATTCTTTTCACGCTTTACGTCTTCGGCGCATTTTACACAAACACCATTTATCTTTTATCTGCCACTTTTAATTCACTTGTTAAGCTTAAATAATCTATTTATTTTTAATACACCACTATACAGTCGCAAATACGCGAATAACTCGTTTATGAACACAAAACTATTTTGATAAGTCTTTATTATCTTTCTTTGTGATTAGATATGAACGCGTCAAGGATTGATTCATAGCACATTCTGTGTCAGGTATTAAGTACTACCTACATAATAATTTATACGACTAGGCTGTAAACCAAGTTCGAGATATCCTCAAAAAGATAAGAAGGCAAGAGGTAGGTACTACTCCTTAAATAGCGGGTATTTAGGGAGAAAATGAGTGCATATGAACGCCATTATCATCTGCTTTTAAGATTTTGGTACACTTTAGCTAGGTGTACCAAAATCTTTATCTTTAATTCTAAAAGGTGTTTTCAATAAATACCACGGTTACAGGTGGATTGTAAGTATAATATACAAAGATAAACGCTGTTCCCGTGCTCTTGTACACGACTGTCATATATTGATGGTATAAAAACCTATAAAACTTCACGTGCTTTATAAGGCACGGATTCATTTAGCTATTAAGGTAATATATCTTAAGTTTAAATAAAAAAATGTCCTGGGATAGAAAATACCTAGTTTTAAGATAGTTGCCGCTAATCTGCGGCACGTAGACATTTATACATAAAAAACATATTTGTATAATACTCTCTTACTATTGTCACACGTTCATAATAAAATATTAGTTATTAAAAGATGAAACGGAGTTAGGTGTGACTGTGTAACCTTGCTCCTTATCCTATGTGAACAATTTACCTTTCGTTGCTTTATCGCTAATCAAAATGTTTCAAATGCAAATCAATGTCATGGAATGATATATTATACTTATTTTATTTCCCAGAAATGCTTCTTGTGCCACTTATCTAACACTAAATTAAAAAACCACACTTTATGACAATAAAATATTTCTATATTTCTATTCTATTTCTATTAAATAAACATAAAATTACGACGATATTTATTACCTGCATGTGTCTTGTCGATAAATAGTGCTGTGTCCAATAGAACTGCTATAAGTCGGTATCCTGTGCAGACTATTCGACGGGTGTATCTGGGGAGGCCTCAAGAACCCGCTGCCTCCCAATCCAATCCCCAACATGGGAGTTTCCACCACTGAGCTATCGTAAGCACAGCTGGTTTCATCCGTCTCCTCTTCAATGACTCCTGGTTTGTAAAATAGCTTCCCTGCGGACAACCCTGGTTTCGATTTCCCATCTTTTTGTTCTTCGTTACGTACTGGCATATCATAGGATGAAGTGCCTTCCGTCATTTTAGAGGCCAATGATTGTCACAAACATTTCTTCAAGTAGCTTCTAATGGCGGGCATTTTAGTTAACGTGTCCTCACTCGTCATTATTGCGTTAATCTGTCTATGTTTCCTCAGCATTTACTTGACATCCTGTAAATAATTAAAATTAGCTGTCGTTATTAAATTAATTATATGGAAAAAGTTATTTGGCTCAATTACATTATTGATATATTAACACTCTGACATTGGCAAAATTACCGTCGAAGGCCATTAAATGAAGAAGAAGAAATTATTTATTTAAAACTAAATCATTTTCTGTTACATTACATATTCGTGAAATGAAATCTCACGAATATAAACAAGACAGTAACATTTTAGAACTTAGCATCGAATTTAACGAAAAGTTGGAGTCATAATAATATTTTGAACAAAATTGATTTGCATAAGTCTTTAAGTCATATATTTTAGTTACTGAAAACTACTAAAGAATTTTACTGAAAAGTAGTAAAATTCTTGTTAACCAATGTAAAAGTTATAGATTATACTAGCTTCCTGTGCGCGGTTATACCCGCGTAACCCCTGTTCCCGTACGAACTCCATAATTAAATATCTATAGTCTATGGCCTTCCTCGGTAAATAGACTATCTATCACTGAAATATTTTTTTATCGGACCAATAGTTCTTGAAATTAGCACGTAAAAGCAAACAAATAAACTCTTCAGCTTTATAGGTACATTAGTAGGTATAGATATATATTATTATTATATTAAATAGTGATTATACAATAAGGAACCTATTTAACGAAACGTTCATTATAAAATGTTAGCTTATATAATTGGTAACAGTTAAAATAATTGCTATGACAATTATTGACCACAGAAATTCAATGTACGGACACATTAAAATTGAAGTGACTGGTATATTGTTACAGAAAAACGGATTAGTTAAATCATTATTTTCCATGAGTAGTAATTAGAAAACATTTTTTTACCGTTCCCATTCTGCTATAGGTATAGTAGGTACCATTTTTCTTTCCGAGGGGAAATGCCTTTACGGTACCTCTCCGCCGCTGCAACGTTCTCGCACCGGCGGCGCGGCGAAGGGGTAAGTGGGACTCTTCCTCTCCATAGCGGTGGTATGCTAATCATACCACGAAGAGAGGATCCTACCGGGTACTGCCCCGTCTGCCGTTGGTGAGGGGCCTGATCTCTCACCGGTCATTGCGGTTATTAAGAGTAAAGGAATAGAGAATATACATGTCATCATAATCATCATCATAGCCCGTATAACGTACACTGCTGAACATGGACCTCCTCCCGGGGGTGGGTATTGGCCAAGCCGTGGGTATGTGGGATGGTAACCGCAGTATTATGTTGTACCACACAAGGAAACGCTGCTGCCCGTTCCGTGATATACGATTATGAGATGTTATAACAACCAGACCCGGCAAGAAATCTTAGAATTTACTCAAAGATTTCCTGTCCGGCGTGGGAATCGAACCCACGACCTCCGAGATTTTAAGCGAGCCAAATACCACTATGCTACGGAGGTTTTCATGATGATGAATACACATGATGAATACTCATGTGCTTGCTCTATATTACATTCGTGTACTTAGCTCCTGCGCATATAGCTAATCTCCTTAGAGCCTGGCTGTCGTGGTTGAAATCGGTCGGGAGATAAATGGCTATAGTACTCTTCAGAAATTATAAATAATCGATCTCCTCGATTGTCGTTAAAAATCGTTTTCAAAGACAATCTATCAGATATCTAATCGTCTTCATTCCGAACACTAATAGGAGTCCATAAGTGTCATGTCGAATTTAATTATGAGTAGGTTGCATCTATGATCATCTGCGGTCTTAATTACCTACTTCATATAGTATGACGTAATCAAACCATACGCTTTATGCAGAAGCAATATGTTTATTTTTCTATCTTTTCTATTTTTGTTTTTATTAAGTAGTAAATATGCTTTTAATATAAGATAAGCATCGAGATAAAAATAATTCAAATATATAGTAGTGATGCTAAAAATGCGTTAGCTACTGCCATCTACCGGCGAGTAGCAGAACTAAAGTAAAAGTGTGTTTTTTCATTCGCAGCGAAATAAGTGTTCAATGTTGTAACATTTTAAGGTATTAAGAAAGGTATTAATAGTATAGGTAGTAATAGTAATATTTAAATAAATAAAACAAAACTTTTTTTTTAGAAATGGTTAGCGCAGACCTCATTATTCATTCATACAGCACAAGGCATTAAGTAAATTAAGTACAAGTAGGTATGTATTTGACGGAAAATCTACAAACGGTGAAAAGAAACAATGAATTCTAAACATACCTACTACCCGTTAAAGAGTTAAATGCCAAACGAAATTTTCATTAACATTACATAAACTGACTTCTTAAAATCTTTAAATAATGAAAAACAATCTTTAAAAATATTTCACATTTGTCGCGTCCTTGTAGTCATTAGGATGTTGTCTATCTCCATTCCTCACACTGTTAACAGCGAAGTAGCAGATAATCTAGCGTCGGATGTCTTTATATCCTCCTACATAGCACGTTATTGCGGAAAACCAACATATTCCGCATTTATGTAAGAAGGAAGACAAGGAATGGATAATGAGGTAAAATGACGTGTCTTTTATTAATTTACGTGTGGCATTTGTAGAATACGGCAGGATAAGTAAAGTTGGACCATAAACCTGATAGTTTGATGGCTGGCATAAACCTTATTTGGAGCGACCAGTTAATTTACGCACCTAACCTAACTAATATTTGATCTGATTGGTTGAAAATTTCCGCCGATTATAATAATATGAAATATTAAAAGCTACCTTCGGAATTATTACTGAAACAGTTAATTATCATCATCGGCCCGAATAGCTTCTGCTGCTGAACATGGGCCTCTTCTTATGAGGGCTTTTGCCAAAGTGACCTCCACATACGCAGGCGGGTTGATGATCGCAGTATATATATTTATTTTATTCTCAAAATCAAGTACCTATAGATGAGAAAATGTTTCGATTAAAAGATGTGCAGTTTTAAAATATATTTTAAAATATATCAAATAGAAACAAAATGTTAAAAATAGATTTTAGTCTACAATTCAAAATTAATAAAAACTATATGTTTAGTTTTCTTGGTAAAGGTTTTCTATCGAATCAAAATAATTATATGCTAACGTACGATTAACTTCCTGGACTAGTGGAGTCCATATATAAAATTTGTCCTAAAAACGGAACATTGGGGATTCTTGTGACTAGTGACAAGATGAAAGTGATATGCAGTCTAGCCAGCTAATTCAGCACAATTAGATGTGTAATTACATTGAATATCTGTCAAATAAACTAAAACACCTACACGAATTCCTAACCAACCGACTCGACCACTATTTAAACCTCTAAATAGTTAACTGACTGGCAGAACTGAACTAAACACAGATGATTCATTCATGTTTTTAAAGTTCATAATCTTGTCCCATAACACAAGTTGTCGTTTACGGCAATCAAATGCGAAGCGTGGTTCGTTTACTCGGTTACGTTAGATAGTTCATGAAACGTTCTTACGTACCTGTAGGAAGGTCGGTCTCAATTGGCGTCAGTTCAGTAATTAATAAAGCGTAGGTACTCGCTGAGTGTCAAGTTCAATGGCTGCTGAACAGTGTGAAATGGCTTTACTTGGTATGCGTTGCGTATTCGACAGTGGGATTGCTTTAAAAAATCTATTTAAATCATTGATAGGCAGTATTATAATATCAACAGGTAACTTTCATGAACCAAAAGGATGTCGTGGAGAAAAACTAAAACAATAGATTCTGAACGATTTTTTGCCGTTTCATATTTAACTCGTTTACAATTTTATTAATCGTAATAATCTGTATTTAAACCTCTTGATTTAAAATAAAACATAATTTAAAAGTGTGCTGTATGCTACTAACCTGTATGTACATATAAGTACCAACGTATGTCTTAAATATAGCTACCTCATACTTGCATATCTTCGCTGTGGCCAATAAGTATAGAGCTAGCAAACTTTTAACTTGCTTTCAAAAATCTCACTAGGCTGAAATTAAGCCTGGCATAATGGCTAATTTCACCGTTAACAAAGTTTCGATTAAAATTATACTAAAAGTATAAATGTTTATACCTACTTGCAAATCGGGAAAAAAACACTAAGAGAGTCTATAACTAAGTTGAACGATCTACGGGCGTAGAGCGTCTACTTGAATAACGCCCCTTCGATAAGTCAAGATTAGATCGTAGTAGAAAGAACTGGATATGTAAAAGGGATGTAGTTAACCTATATACACCAAGGACTTTGATATTATGATCAAGGCGTTCAGTATTAGTGCAGTCATTGAAGCGTTTACTGTGATCCGATTTGCATGAAATTTTGGAATTAGGTTCATCTTATCCTTAACTTCAAAAGTGAAAATGATCTGAACTCCGCACCCACCCTGGGGGAGGTTGCCACCCCTTCTCGTTGGTGTATTTTTTTTTCAAAATCACCTCGGATATCGATAGACGTCCTAATTTCAAGAAATAACGTTTTCAAAAAATCCAATACTTTTCAAGTTATTGGCAGTTGAAAATTCGGAATTTTTCCATGTTTTTCATCGGTTTTTTGCAAATATCTACAAAAATATTACCCATTAATAATACCCATTGATTATTAAGAAAAAACCATTAGAGTTTCCTTTTATTTGCATTACAGCTCACTCATTTTACGTGCAAAAGACTTTTAACAGTGCTCATTTTAAAGCTTATTTCAAGCACTACATTAGAATGCATAAAATGTATCTGCTCGCCGCTAGATGGCATTGAACACATCGATTAAATTTCAGACAAAATAAAAAACGGCTCTGATCTTTAATATCTAGCTTAATATTGCACTTAAAAAAACGATTTGTTCAGTTTTTTACCTGCTACAATTTGTTTATCATAAAATTTTCGTTAAAATGAATATTTTTGGAGATATTTGCAAAAAACCGATGAAAAACATGAAAAAATTCCGAATTTTCAACTGCCAATAACTTGAAAAGTATTGGGTATTTTGAAAAACTTTATAGAACATTATTTCTTGAAATTAGGACGTATATATATCCGAGGTTATTTTGAAAAAAAAAAATACACCAACGAGAAGGGGTGGCAACTCCGCACTCACCCTGGGGGAGGGTGAGTGCGGAGTTCAGATCATTTTCACGTATGAAGTTTAGGGTAAGATGAGCCTAATTCCAAAATTTCATGCAAATCAGTTCACAGTAAAAAAAATCGGAGGTTACACCCTATTTTTCGCTTCAATGACTGCACTATATTGGGAATTACGAACATTGTTTTTAAATGAATTTTCCTAGGTTAGTACTACTACAATATTGATGGACCTAGTGAAACCTCTGGGTTAATTATAAGTATGCCATAAAGTAGGTCCGGTATTTATTTCATGACAACGTGTCGTAGTTGAAACATATACACAATTTGTAGGTATACATATATTTTAACTTGTCATTATCTTTTTCTTGAGGATCTTCCCACATAAAATCTGTGTGTTCTAGCGGAATGTATTTATAGACAACTTTCTCAAGAACTCGCATAATTATGAAACAAAATACATCTACTTACCAAGTTTCAACATTATAGTTCTTATAGTTTCGGAAAAAAGTGGCTGTGACATACAGACAGACAGACAGACAGACAGACATGACGAATCTATAAGGGTTCCGTTTTTTGCCATTTGGCTACGGAACCCTAAAAAGTAATCTAAACTACACGACTAACAAAAGTTCGCGAATGAAGACCGCGGAACAGCAAACGTAGCGTAGGACGTTTACCAACTAGATGGACGGATCAGTGGCGGATTTACCAGCAGGATAAGAAGGCTGGAGCCTAGGGCGGCAGAATGTTGGGAGCGGCAAATTCGGCCAATTTTTATTCTAGTAGAAAAAAAAGACTAAAATTTTCAGTAGTTCAATAGTAGGGGCGGCAAAATTTGAATAGCCAACTAGCGGCAAATGTGTAAGTCCGCCACTGGGACGGATGACCTGGTAAAGGCCGCGGTATCACGGTGGATGCAGGCCGCTTCGAACCATCTTAACAGTAAATTTATGAGGTAGGCCTATGTCCATCAGTGGACGTACTACGGCTGAAATGAAGTACCTACAATTTTTTGCTAAGTGGCTAGTCCACCTGTTTAGCATGTTGACCCTTTGGTATTTTAGTGCCAGTAGGTATAATTTAAAACGCACGTACATTAGATACGTTTATGTTAGTTGTATGCACAAATTCTTACATTTGTAGTAAAAGCACAATAGAATGGCATAAATCACTTAAGAGTTTCTACCACTGTTGAAATTCCGTCACGTTTCTTTATTGTCTTCAGTAATCATTTCCACAATAACTTTGTATATATAAAGATATCCATGATAATACTCTAGCAAATTCTCATATACCAATTATTTTAATTATGGAACTTATCGTATATTGGATTTTTTTTTCCGGACGCACATATTATGTAGTTATCTCCGGGGCTTTTGCTACTTCACCGGACATAATTTATTGGACCACAATTGATGTTCTCATTATGATAGAATAAAATTGGGCTCAATAAGGCAATCAGTTTTCATTCATTCATTTCTTTTTAACCCCCTACCCTAGAGGCTAATCACGTAACGATAATACTATGACTTTGATAAAAATATCTTCGCTACTCAGCGAAACACGCAAAAAAATCTTAAATAATACAGTAACAATCACATAGGAAATGCATTACAATAGCCCTACAGTAATGAAGACATGTTTATCGAAGTCATAGTCATGTCGTTATATAATTAGTCTCCTGGTTTGCAATAGTTTGCATACAGAACTAGTGATGTGCCGGATCGTCAAAAATGTAGATCCGCGGATACGGATCTGAATACGGATATTTGGTGTCAAGATCCGCGGATACGGATACGGATACGGATCTTAACTTTCTTACACTATCGGTGTCATTGCGATTTTAATCTAACATTAACACTGTATGTGTCACGCAGTACCTACTAGTTGTACTTGATTAAAAATAATTTAATTCGAATTTAAAATATTACAAAGATCTAAATTTTGTTTTCTTAATAAAAAGTGATCTTATAACTTTTTATAATATTGATTTCATTAAAAAGCTAGTTGATTTAGCATTAGCATCTTGGAGTTATATACTATTGGTATGACAACTAACTACGGCAAAGTTTGCAACATAAAGGAGCCAAATATTGATTTTAAGAAATAAAAAAATATCTGTATTGAATTTAATAATTTTTTATTGCTACCTAATCAACTATTTAAGGCGAAGAGTAAGGCGCACTAGCGACGCCAATTGCTTTAAACTGTTAGCTACTAAACCGGATCTATTTTAAATAATTTTGGACCGTCATAATCTCGGCAATTAGCGTCGCTAGTGCGAATAACACTTCGCCTCAAAGAATTTTATCATTAAATTTAAAATTAAAAAGGTAAATAGATCCGCCAAAATCCGCCAGTGTGAATTTTTTAAATAAGAAAATATCAAATTGATAAATTGAAATTTCGTGGAGTCAACGAATTAACTTTTATAAAAATGTCTTTATTCCCGAAGTTTCATTATAATTTGGTTATTTTTAGAGAAATTAACTAGTAAAGACAGCACAGCACTACACATACATATGTGTATAAATTTAAGGCTCAAATTATTGGCTAATCTCCATTAAGGTATGCCGCTGTTAAAATTCTATAGCTAAACATGTTACCTACCCATCGTTAAATAAATCATGTCGGAAATATAATTCAGAAAATTGCATCAGTGCATAATTCAAAATTCCATTGAAGCCTTCAGGCTAGTGGTTAATTTATGGTAATATTTCATAATGACAAAATAAGGTAAATAACCTGCAAAGCTTCACACGCCACACGATAAATGGTTGAATTGTAGCCTATTGTGTTATAATAATGGACATTATAAACTAACATCGTTACCCACCGCATTATATTTTATTAAATAACAGGAAATTATGACAGCTTTAACAAGAGAAAGCACTATTTAGCGGGTATTAATTATAATGTTTGGACTATTTCACTAATTAATTTGGTTATTGTTGGAAGTATTAACTACGTTTTGTTTCGTATGTTCCTTTAAAATATTATTTTGCCTCCATATTCTATTAGTTAGTCTTGTAGACATATTAAAATCCAATAGTGAATTAAAATTTACCAATATGTTTAAACCTTTGGTTTACACCAACGATTTTAACCATCGTGGCATTTTCTGCAATCCTTTTTTTATTGACTTATTGGGAGATTTAGAAAGTTCCAAAGCTTCAAATAAAATGGACCGTTTAATATATTTTTTTAAATGTGAACTTAGATTTTGAGATACCTATACCTGACCATATGTATGCTGTTGTTCTGATGTAAAGGGATATCCCTTTACAGTTGTCTTGTGAGATGTCCCTTTACTATGATTACCTGTAAAATACTTATTTATTTTATTTTTTATTTATTTTTATTTTTTCTTTATTGCACACACAGTAAATATATAACATAAAATGTATGCAAGGGAAACAACATGTACAAAGGCGAGCTTAATTCAATACTGAATTTTCTTCCAGAAAACCTTATGAAAGAATCATTTGATTAAAAGTGCACAGCTAGTGTACAACGGACGAATCTAATAATATTTTCCACCAAATTGGTATATATCAATAAACATACACACTAATAGATACATATACAACTACATACTAATATTTCAACCTATATACATATTGTTAATTATAATATACTACATATACTTAATTATATGTCCAAATTATGTAATATGATTACTGAGTCAAAAAGTACTCCTTTGTTCTTCTTTTGAATGCGTTAAGGGAAGAACAAGCGCGAATGGGGTGTGGAAGGGAATTCCATAACCGCACTGCACGGATGGTAAAAGAGTAGTCGTATTTACTAGAGACATGAGTGGGTTCTTTAAAAGAAGAGAGGTGACGGTACGACAGGGTTTGTCTCTAGGTATCAAATACTCGAAGCGTTCGCGAAGATATGAAGGGGCATTGGGATTGTGAAGGATAGAGAACAGAAGAGACAAGATATGATAGTCCCGACGCCGTCGAATAGGCAGCCACTTCAATTTCAACCGAAACTCTGACACATGGTCATATTTTCGGAGGCCAAAACTGAAGCGAATACACAGATTCTGAAGGCGTTCAAGTTTGTCTAATAGTTCCTCTGTTTCATCTAATAAACAAACGTCGGCGTAATCTAAGAGAGAAAGAAGAAGCGATTGAGCTAGGGTGACTTTAGTCTGAAAAGATAAGAATTTCTGGAGACGTTTAAGGGATTGAAATGAACAGTACACCCTCCTGCTTACCTCTGCAACGTGATTGATTATTTGAATAGATATGCAATACCATATTCAGGGAAACCCGGGAAATTATCATAAGTTAACCTATACTATATGTACCCATGTTTCGCCAAATATATTAATTTCTGGTTTTAATATAACTTCAGTTCTGGTTAATAAGTAGGTAATTCGTGATTATTAAATATGTTCCACAAATGACTTAGTACATATAAAATATAGACAAAGTGACAGCTTATCATTATTCATTCGTTATTTAACAAGTAGCAATCTGTTTAAGTCTTGAAGCAAGGAATTAACCTCATAACGTTAGCACAAAGTATTCACAGGTGCACTAAGTATTCCTAAATAACCGTTTTGTAATTCTATTGCAATATCACTTATAATCTTAGTTAACAATCATTATTTATAGTGTACACGTGAGCTACATTCATTCTTAAGTGTTTTGAATTTAAGGGTATATTCCTGAATCTATTCTCCAAATATTTTAGGTAGGAACCAGTTGATGCTTTACACGATGTAATATAGATTTTGAAGTCCTCAAGTTGTTATTATAAAGGATGTTTGACAGATGAACATACGAAAATGGCGGAAAACCCTGTCTATTATAAGTCCAATAATAAGCTCTATGGCCAAATAACTTAAAAAAACAAATAATTTAGATTAAAAAATGGGGAAATAAAAATATGAATTGTGAACTTGTACATATAGCAACCAGCCCCAGAGATCCGCTGCCATCGTACGTTTAAGTTCAAGTCCTATACAATAACAACATGTGTAAGAACGTACTTTTATTTTTGCAAAAGTATCTTTATTAACCTAAAACTTACCAACTAATATATTTTATTCTGAATCTGTGCTACTTGGCAACGTTCCCAAAAGGCTGGTAGCACTGCCATGTTGAATGGCAATGCTATTAATATGCTGTGAAAATTAAATACAGTATCTCGTATAAGTTTACCAAATTCATAAGAGAAACAAAGAGGCATAACGATCGGTCACAACTTAAAAAAAATCATTCGCTCAGATAATTTACCAAGACGGAAAGTCTAAAATGAAAACTAGTCTTTTTTCTTCGTCATTGTGCTTCTAAAAATACAGTACCATAAATAATTATCTATATTAGGTAGAATATTTGTATCGTGTCGGTTAGTAAGTAACATAGTGACCACATTAGATAGGCAGGAAGACTATATTGGGCCAGATAAGTCTATTAAAGTAATTGCTATACAGATTGCATGAGTTAGCCAATCCCTGATCTGATTTCGTTACATATTCAAATCACTGACAGCTTTTGAGATATCAAAATAAGAGTTTGAGTTGAAAAGTCTGAAAAGAATGATGAATCATCGAATATAGGTATGTCCGAAAATTTTAACATGACTATCATAATAAAATTGGTACCGAATTACAAGAAATAAAAAATATGTAAGTTGCCACTTTTATATGAATATAAACTGCATAAAAACAATAACACAAAATACTGAAATCCTTTTAAATCCAAAAATCGTACCGATTCTGCTTTTTTCATTCAAAGTGACGATAACAAATAGTCTGACGATTTATTTTATTTTCGATTCCATTCAACAATACACTGACATTCTTATTCAACTACGTTCTTGAAAACTTTTTACTCGAGTGTCATACAATTACGAATACAACTACGATACAGGGCTCAATTTAGGTCTATTTTTAATTCTCGCGTTGAGAAAAATATTTGGGTTAAATATATTTTTCCGAATCTGGTTGTAGATGGACTATCATCTATGTGGAATACGACAGCACGAGAAGACAAAACAGAATTTGCATTCAAATCATTAGTCATTACTATAAAAATAATATCACTAAAGATACTTAAACCGCACTTACGTGGAAACTATAAAATTGAAGACAAACAACTATTATTTAAGTAAATATGAAACATACGATAAACATAATTTTTATCCAATTTTAATAATCTTAAAACAGGAAAGATTTTGTATTGTATAAAATAAAAAAATAAAAAATTTAAATAGTATTACAATCTACACATATGAGTCCATTTGGACCTTTATATTTGAATATATAAACAAGTATACTACAAACTAGACTGAACTGACTGTGGTACTTAAAAATTAACAAAGTCAGACGGCATAAATAGTAAGTTAATATAATTTTTACTCTCCGTGCCTTTCATTCCTCTTCTCATTTTAATTATGAGACTATTTCAAGCATACCTTTAATTCTACGCAAAATGTAATCTAATCAAGTGACAATTAATCCATCTGAATCCACGTATGAATGAAAAAAATAGCAATAAGAACGCAGTGTTGTTGTTGTACAGAAGTTGCAATTTCCTATCCAGTGATTGCACTGGATAGGAAATTGCTTCATTACCGATAATCTCATATCTATCCCGCTAAGTTCTGATATTCTATTGTGGGTTTAACAAATCGATGAACATTGTGTTACCAAAAATCTTATTGTTGGCCAATTCAAACGCTGAATTGCCCAAAAAAACTGCACATGCGCTTTTTAAGAATTTCATCAAGTGCTTTTTTTATTGCTGATCTTAGAACTCCTAACTTTGCTAAAGCTTAGCAAAGAATGTCTAGAATGGTGTTCCTTACCATTCTAGACATTCTTTGCTAAACCAAAAAATTGCAGCTTCGGACCGGAGTTACTCTAGAAATGTGGTTGACAACTTTTGAGTAATAAAAAACTATTTTACATTTTTTTGTCTAGCTACCTACTATCAGTTTAGCATTGTAACTCTAAAATTAAAATTAACTCTATTTATTTATCTAACTTTTGAATAAATACTATGTTCCGTTAATAGATATTTTGATGCAGCGCAATATTTTGCGAGCAGCATAAGGCTCACTTCCTATGCTTCCAAGGACCACCAGTGTTCCGCCGACCACCGGTTGGAAACCACTGATCTAGAACCTATACCATATGGTATATATGGTATGGTATGGTATATACTATACCAAATCAATAAAATAAGCATCTAACTATTCTCCATCCTCTACTTTTTTTGTTTGTAAAACTTATAAGAGTACGAACACATTAAGCATGAACTCTTTTTGCATCAACCTACTTAACAGCTGCATATAACAATCTGATTTTTATTCAAGTAGTAGGTACTAAACCACTTTTATCATCTGATCATTTTATCAAATGTTGTATTATGTTTATGTTATGTTATTATGTTTATCTCTATAAAATATACTCATATTTTATAGAGATAAACGCTATAATACAAAATTTGTAAGTCAAATGAGATTCAGGCTCAGTAACAGTAACTATGGCTTGTTATTGTAGATTTTCGATATAATGACCTACCTTGAAACGTTTGACCATTCCTGTTCTAATGGGTTTATATCAATTAAGATGTTTATGACGTTACGAAGTTATACTTACGTAGGTACCTTACTCGTATAAATATACATTTTAACACTTTATGTCAGCCCTCAGTTAAAGATATACTAGTCAACATTGCTATGTTTACTCCTTCTCTATTAAATATAGAGCTCAAAATATAAAACTCACTATCAATAACACCTATAAAATGTTAAGTAGACGAGTACGTCATGATCTAAATCTTAGGAACCGACAGTTAATATAGATAGGTATATAAATAAAGAGATGCTCACCAAACGGCAGTAGTTGGTGCATTTTCAAAAGTTTTCCTCACACTAGCACAAAAAATATCACACTATACGTTGGTAACATTGACCGGGCGGGGTTAGGGTTGAATCAGTGTATGTTTGCGTGCGTGTGCGCTTCGAGCGCCTGGAGAACGTATACTGGACTACTAGTTTGTTAGCACCGCATGTTACCTCGTTGGTACCTATGCCAATTGTCAACCGCGATTATTACTGGCCACGCGCTCGAAACAATTGACTGCGTTTGCTTTTAGACAATGCAGATAAGATTTTGCATGGCCAGTATTTTTTTGTTTTATCTAGCAGGGCCTATTATGGAAAATGGGATGGACATTGGTCAATATTAGTTAGGTCTGTTAATGGTTGGATTTACTTATGTTTGTATACTTTTGAAGTAACCCAAAACTAATAGTTCTAACACATGGACAATATAACTAGCCTCATTCATATTCATACGATTTTACTCGTGTAGCCCCCGTTCCCGTGGTGGTATGTTCATGTGAAGAGGAGGGATGAAATGCATCTTTCTAAAAGAGTTTTAAGTATACATGTAGATGGATGGATAGGGGGAGAGGAAGGCCAAAAAAAATGAATGGATTGTGTGAAGAGTGATATGAAAGAAAAAGGAGTTAGTGATATTGTGGCAGGTGACAGGACAGAATGGAATAAACAAACGTGTTGCGCCGACCCCAAGTTATATGGGATAAGGGCAGGAAGAAGAGGAGCCCCCGTTCCCGTGGGAACTTCATAATAAAATATAGCCTATAGCCTTCCTCAATAAAAAGGCTATATACTTACCTAACACTGAAATATTTTTCTAATCGGACCAGTAGTTCTTGAGATTTCCTGGTTCAAGCAAACAAACAAACTTTTCAGCTTTATTACTATTACTACAGATAAGCACTTGCTCGATTCTTATTAAAATACACAGACACGATATATGTTTAAATATCGTTTTTAATTAATGTCTTGGCCTTAGATAATCACATTACCGATCCATAGTTCCCGCATTGGAATTATCAAACTACGTTAATGACAATAATTGTTCCAGCTGAGAGAATCAGACATTTGATCTGACCATAGATTTACACGATGGGTTACGCACAAAGGTCAGCGTCCAATTACTAAGCGTTATTAGTAATTCGTGTCCGTGCAATGTTAATTAGTCTTATGTCCCTTCATGTTTCATATTGTATCAAAGTCTTTGCAAACCATAGTTTGCAATAACTTATCTTGGTTTGCTAATAACTTTCCATTACCCTCGTATACCCAAAACCTGAGATTCCCGCCAATTGTAAAGTATAGCGACCGTTGCACAAAACTAACTACCTAAGACTTAATTCTTACATCCCCCCACCAGCGACACTACTGCAACGAGGTCCAAGGACCTCGTTGCAGTACTGTCGCTGGTGGGCCGCTAAGAGACTTGGCCCTTAGCGGCCGACATATTTTGCATGTTGTTTACTTTGTAGTTTATAAACCATTCAATAGGGATGGAGCCCTGCGCTACTATATTCTATCTAGGCTGGAGCTCTGCCCGCCTTTATGCCCGGTAAAGTAGCCTACATATGTCCGTCCGAAAAAAAAAAGCTACTTTATTCTACATGTTAAATACCACAAGCCTTGTGCAAACTACATAAATATTCGACTGAAATACAAAAAGAAAACTACTTTTATGGACTATACCCTGTAGTTTATATGATATGTACAAATTAAATATAATTATCTCCCTGTTTATCTTAAGTTGGTTCTCGTGGTTGTGGCAGAGGAATTAACCAACAAATCACTATTATCCACAGAAGCTCCATCGCTAACTAGGAGACAGTACCTACCGTCCATTGGGAAACTTAGAATTAAATGGTCAATAGCGCCTTCAATAAAAATAACTAATAACGGGTAGGTAATTTTCCTTAAAACTAAGGAAATAATACTCTACCATCTTAAAGATATAAAAGCTTTACTATTAAAATCTACTTAATTTAAACTCTATTTCATAACCGTTACTAAAACTAGTCGAGCTACCGTCGACATAAAACAAGAATAAACTTAAGTTTTGTAGGTCGCACCTATTTTCTATTGTTCGCTGACAACTCTTAACGTCGTCTCCCATTTGTCTTCTGTCCGTACGTCAATCAAATGTAGCCAGTATAACTAGACCTGCATCTATTCATTGTTAATCAGCAGGTTTAAAATACATGTGGGATCTATAATAACTAGTTTTCCATGAATTACGTAACAGAGATGAAATATGTCCTAGTAGCATATTAGAGATTTTAAATAATGACAATAATTTGTATCGATGCCAATGTGTTTCAATTATGCGGTAACTTGTGATTTTAGCAAGTAAAGTGAGTAAGTATTGAGATTTTATTTTTGATAACTATGAAGGATGACATCAAACAATGTCTTTATTAGGATAGATTTATTGTAATTTCCATGTTAGGTAATGTATTATGCATTGCAACTTAATAGATTTTCATCGCAGCGACATTTTCATCGAAGTCATGGTTATGTGATTTCGTAATAGAATCTAAAGTGGAGTATTTTTTTATTTTTATTTACTAGCTCAGTTTTGCAGTCTACTAGTATTCTTGTTAACCTCTCGTGCTACAATAAAATGCTTGTGTTACGATTGGGGTCACGTCGGTAGTGCAATGGGTGAGGTTCGAACCGGCGACCTCAAGATCTCAAGTCCGACGCCCTAGTCATTGTGCTACGGCCGATAGTAAAGAGGTAAGTTTGTAGGCTTGAATGTTCGGGGTTAGTCTCCGGTGGGTACTACTGATCCGAATTTGACAATTCTTTCACCTTTCACCCATTCTTTCACAGTCACTATTAAATAGCTACGTTATTCAGAGCTAACATCACTCACTCTATATTATTTACTTAATTGTTATGACACTTGACCTTACCTATCCAAACGAGACTATGCTACTGTTGTAACAAAACAATAAAACTTCAACTTCAATAGGTCCGGTTGAACCCCATTGGTTTAGGTTTTCTTTTTTTTACAACCCGAAACCTCGGTAAGTTTATCAACTAACTAGTAAGCAGAAACTTAATTACTTTTGAAAGCTATTTCTTTATCCTGTGAAGATGATAATGAAGCGCCAAATACAGATTGGCGAACAAAGAATAATATTTATGAAAATAACGGCTACTTTCTCAATCCTCAGATAAAAATGATCAGAAGAATAAATTTAAATTTTGACAAAATCTGTCAAAATCAAAATTGAATCCATTGAAATTTTATTTTTTGATGTACACACAAGATATAAAGTCCAGAAAAAAAACAAATACAAACAAAAGGCAATGTACAAAGGTAGTTACTACATATTGCCAAAGAAATCTCTTCCAATAGACCTGCGAAAGAAGATATGAAAATAAAGAAAGAAATAATAGTCTATATATGAATAATTTATATCTGAGGACTGAAAAACTGCCCTTAAACGTGGGAAGTCTTTGAGAACCGACTTAGATCAAGCAGTTGATTTCGCAGATAAACCGTAGTTGAGCTATGTATCTATTATCAAAATGTAGGTATCTATACTAAAATAGATTTTGATAAGATTCTTTCAATAGGTATGCCTGGATGATTGTCATTTGAAGTTGATGACTAGCGGCATAAATGACAGTAGCTTCAAGAGGTTCTTATTTCGAAATTCAATTGTTTACAGGATTGGCTTATATTATTATATAATTATGCACAATGTTGATAAAAATGCAATTACCTATATTATATCAAATACCCGTAAACCAATGATATTGTTAAAAGCTTAAAATTGTTTTATGAGTTACTGAAAACTGTCTTCTTATCTATTTAAGCATACCAACACCGTGGATTTTGATTTCTCCACATAAACTTAGAACTCCTTTCCCGATTTAGGCATACCTAAATTCAAAGATTCCTAACACTACACTCACACGGACGGTAAAAATGTTGGATTTGTAAAGTACATTAAGTACTTTGCCCCCGATTATCATATATCATAACAAAAAAAAATGTCATAACAGGTGTTAACTTCCCGATGAATGCTGATTGCAGTCCTAATAAGTGTAACATCCTACCAGTCGGAGTCAGTCAACATGACAAATAGTTCGTTCAAGAGCATGCCGATTATCGAATTACGGACCCCGCGGCCGCGTGTAGCGTTGCTCTTTCGTTTGTCATGGCCATTGCTCACTTGCTCTTTCCGGCATAAACGGGTTGCCAGCTTATTTATGGTTTAATACTTCACTTTTGTATGTGCAGTTGAATTATTGTTTTGCCGTACCATATTCGCAGCCTCCATAATATTATTTGTAGCTTTAGACGCAAAATAATTTGCGTAGATTTTGATTTATCTACATAAATTTAGAACTCTTTCACAGCTTACTAGGTATTGAATTTTGAAACATCTGTAAACTAGGGTTTAAATCCCGCGCTAGTTAAAATATCTTTGCATAAATTCAAATACTAACACTTCACTCGCACGGAGTGTAGTCTTAGAAATCTTTGAATTTGTAAAAGTACATTAAGTCATTGGTCCCGGTTATGATTACGTCATATATGATCATCGTATAGTTTCCCCCAAAATTTTAAAAATTGGTAAGATAAAAGTGGACAGATTATTTTAGAAAAAGCTAACGTAACGTAACGATCTAAATACAAATGGTATTTCAACCAACCTCATTGAATGAATATCAGAAATAAATTAATAGAATATACTTAATTTTTACATACATTACTTAAAACTAAACTTCCCATTTATCTTGAAAAATCTGAAATAACAATCACAATTTTTCCTTAAACGTCTACACATATATTTAACTAATTCTTACCACCCAATACTTATTGTATTACTGGCAACATTACGTCCGGCGTTAGTGTAACATCCTGCTGGCCCTGGTAAATGTCCAGGATGGCGAGGAAGGCGCGTGCAATACAACTCATCACACTTGAGGGTTGGACCCAATCAGTGAACCAGCCAGAACTACTTTAGCACCTCATTTTCCTCTACGATTAATTTTTTTATTTGGTGACATATTTATATATTTTTTTATTTATCAAATCCATTAAAAAATACAAGGATGGCAACAATAAACTATAAAGTTAAGGAGGGCTCGTGACGTCACTCATAGGTAAAATTGTACCTACAAGTGACGTCACAAAAATTTTCAACGCGTTGTATCTTCGTCATTTTTTGTTTAAGGAACGAAAAATCAATACGTGGCCCATATTTTTTGTAACTTAACTGACGGACTAAATAGTTTTTTTTTGTCTTCATTCCTAATAAGTGTTGCTTAATTAAAATAAATGGTTACAATTATTAATTGCTAATGTAATCGTAGGTACCTAAGTCAATGGAAACTTTAATGTAGAGCGAATCTTGCACAAAACGCCCCTAAAAATAAAAAGTCAGCATTCCTTTAATCCCCGTCAGCAACGGCAGCAACAAATTTTTAACGTTGTAGTTTATTTTGTCGTCTGTCGTTGTAGTTTTTTTTTTTCAGTCGGTACGCGGAAAGCTTTTATTATGATAAAGAGATTCGCATTTTAACATTGAAAATAAAACATGAGATTCCAAATTATCTAAGTAACGATAAAGTTATTTTATTTAATTATCTAGAGTTGCGATTACCTACTAAAGTTGTTGTCGTAGAAGGTCCAAGATCCAGGATTTTTTTTTTGTATGTTTTACATAATGCTATTGTAAGAAATTTTCTTTTAACGAAACGTTACGGTACTGGTAACTGTGGAGAATTCAGATCAAATTCAGTCAAGCGTTCGATATACATATTATTATATATTTTATTATATAGATTATATATTATAGAATTCATAAAATAAATGGTATTTGGTTAGTGTTCCTTTTGCTTAAAAGTTAGGCAATAAAAAATATATCTATGGTAGCATAGATTAATTTTTTGTCATTAGGTATAGTAAAAATAAAAAAGGTAGATTAAAATTGCGTAAGGAAAAATAATTTTAAAATTATGAGTAATAGTGAGTAATATACGAGTAATAAATAACACTTAAGCATTTTATGAAATCTCCGCGTCTTTAAATTATCTTTTTATTCAAATATGATAGGAAAGTACCTGTGCGAGAGTAAACAATAATATACCAACGCAGTAATATGCGGAAGAATAGTTATATCATAGGTATCACTCAGTAAGTGTTAGATGCTCACATCGCAACTATGAGATAAAATTATAATTTTGTGTTCAACTAAATCAAAAATGAATATAGGCGAAAAAGAGAAACTTCTTAATTTTGTTACTATCGACGGTGATATAGAACAAATTGAAAACGGCTTAAATGTTAATAAAAAATGTAAAAATAAATTTTGCAGGTGGGTTAAGTGATATTAAATATAAAATAAAACCTTAATTTCGTAAAATAATAAATTTAATTTAATACGTAATAAATAAAATTTTATTTCTGTCTCATACCAGACGCAGTCAACGAAGAAAACCTAATGAGAAAAAAGCAGGACGAGTTGTTCTCAAATCGGGTCAATTTAACTTGGAAAAGTGGAAAAATCGTAAATATCGGGTTTTTCCAGATATAGTGAAGTTTTATATCGAACAACAATGGAGATGGACCTTGGTGCGCTGCATACTAACGTATACCATGATCTGGCTCATCTTCACTGGAATATGGTGGGTCATCTTAGAACTTCACGGTGATCTAGAACCGGAACATTTACCACATGGGGTCAACTCCACAGAATGGACACCTTGTGTCAAAGAAATCTATGGATTCACGTCCATATTCCTTTACACCGTTGAAATCCACACTACAGTTGGTTTCGGCACCAGAGTCATCACTTTGGAATGTCCTGCCGCTATATTCACTCTATGTTTAGAGAGTATAGTCGGAACTATTACACAATCTCTCATGATTGGTATCGTGTTCGCTAAATTAACTCGTCCTAAAAATCGAGCATTAACGTTACTTTTCTCCAAAAACGCTATCATAACGGTAAGAGATCGAAGTCTATGCTTAATATTCAGAGTCGGCAACATAAGAAAATCTAGAATTATAGCGGTTAATGTTCAAGCTTACTTGATAAGAAAAAACGCTCATGGTATTATGGGCGACCAAGTAAAATTGAAACTTTCTCTAGATTCAAGTGAGAATAGTTCATTCATGTTCCCTATATTTGTAGTGCATACAATTGATCTGAATAGTCCACTTTATCGCATGACAGCTTTTGAGAAGATGAAAACTGATATGGAAATATTGGTGGTGTTTGAAGGCACTATTGAGTCGACTGGTCAGCCCGTACAAGTGCGGTCATGTTACACCAGTCAAGAAATCTTGTGGGGTCATCGTTTTGTCAACATGATTTACTACAGAAAAGATATGCATGGTTTTGAAGTAAATTATTCTAAATTTGATGAAACCAAACTGGTGAAGACACCATTATGTTCCGCAGAAAATCTGAGTATGGTGTATAAAAATGCTACAGTTCCTAGGATTAGACGCCACACGATGTTTAAACTTGAATAAATTCAAAGCAGAATGGTCTATCTTGGTTTTTGTAAATATGGATGAGTTACTAAAATGAGTTTTCTAAGTTCCATTAAGTCTTCGTATAATGCCTTCATTGCTGTTATGTGTGCTAGCTGCGTTGATACCATTAGTTTTGCAGCTACTATCTGTGAGGCACACCTTTTTAAATCTTCATCAAATTTCAATAACAATTTATTGTTTATTGTGTTTTGTTCTTCAATATATTTTTTCACATTCACAGTCATTTTCTTGTTTATCACAATTGATACCAATCACATCACCAGATCTACATTACATTAGGGCTCAACTAGAGCTGAAACTAAATCGTCGGTTGTTGACAAGCGACATAACTTGCACACTTGTATATTGAGTTGTGAGTTCAGTCAACAGTGACTGCGAAATGATACCCATATATGTGTCAACACATGCTGATAAGACTTCGTGGTAATATGACATGTTTTTATCTTTAAAATAAATTCAGGGTTTCTTGATAATCTTTAGATATCAACCGTCTGATTAGTCAGTATTACTATTTCTATTAATTGCAGACGCCTCAGACTTGGCCCTACCTTTGTATCAAAATACATATTTAACATGTTAGGTATTTGCACCCCTAGATACCTCTAGGAGAGCGTTGGTGGTTACATCTACTAGATCGTTGTAGTGGGATGTCGGTACCTAGTATTTCCGCTTTGTATCTATTTTGTAAGATTAATAAACAAATGCGTAAATTAAACAAACATATTGTATATTGCATCCTCTTGATTTTTTTATTTAAGTATTGGTGCCCGATGTGGTTTGACTTGGCTTTTGAGTTTACGAATTATAATATTTAACAGTTGCGAGGACAATATAAATAAATTAACCAATAGGTCGTGCCATTTTAAAGTAATACGGGGTATTACTACATGTGGCAATAAACATTATCGCGGCATTAAAATTATAACTTTTTTTTTCCGGGGTAAAATGCATTGACGTATTCCCACCGCCGCTGCAGCGTATTCGCGCGCTGGCAGTGGGATATGTGGGACTCTCCCTCTCCATAGCGTGGTATGCTAAAGTAATACCACGAGGAGAGAATCCTACACCACTAAAACCCCTCGGACACTCCTTCGATCCGCCGTTGGCGGGGGCCGGGTACGCATAAGCAATCCGGCCCCCGACGGCACCCGCGGACTGAACGGCGCCGAAGCGCAACCTATTAAAAATAATATGAACATTTAATATGTTGATAATAGCTACATCTATTGATGATTTAGGGAACTTGTTTATCGCCTTGTTATAATGCTACCATGAAAACATTATTTCATCTATGAATACGATAATAATATCTGTATGTATTAAAAAAATTGTTATCAAAAAACAGTCTCCAATTACGAAAATATATAGTCTCAAGTACGTAGTGTAAAATAAAACAGTGCTATTAGATTTCATTCGGTTTAAACTACGCCACGGTACAAAATGTGGGCGAATAAATATAATATCTAAATAAGTGTATTTTTATTCAAACAACAACAAATTCAGAAAGAAAAAAATTGTCATTATTCACCTAAATATTGATTATTTCGGAAGTCTAAAGAAAACCGACTATTACCGAATTCTTATTTGTGTATTTCTACTGGTGGACCGTATCTCTCAAAATAATGACGTTCGATCAATGCTGCCAACATTGAACAAAAAAGAAAAAATGACAAAACTGTGCTGTCACTTTTCTGTCCATCGAATCAATCTCTGTTGATTTTCTAAAACAAAAGTTTATTATTGCATCTTATTCGAAAAAATGTTTCGAGCTAACAATTTTGATAAGTTGCTTGGTAAGTGAAGAAAATAATTGTAACCATACGATCACATCAATGCGCATATCATTCTCAAAGTATTTAATCGTTGTCATATTTTAATAGACTGTTTTCACTGATTTGCATTAAGGTATCTTTTATTTTCCCCCAAAATAGATAGAAGATAACGGTTTCTATCGCCGCTATGATTCATTGCATATTTTCGCAAAATACTAATATCCGCCTTTTACAAAGACGTAAGAATTTCATTATTAGTGCCAATAATGGTGAATTAATTTATTGTAGATAAAGCAACTAGTAATCTGCGTCTGGATCCCGATTGGCCAACTATTCTACAAATATGCGATTTGATTAGACAGAATGACTGTTCGTAAGTATTTTTTTGTTTACTTGTAACATTGGTGTATGAAAAGTAGCAAGTGAAAACTACATACAATATAGTAGTTCCATTCTTTTGACCTGGATTAATATGGACCTTATAAAGTAGCCACTTGTTATTCTTAGCCATCTTTCATGTTAATTATAAATAATATCATTATTTATTTTAATTGTAGAACTGCTAAGATAACTAACAGCTATAATAATACTTTCCTAATATAGTAACAGAAGATAAGTAATAGTTTGTATATATAGAACAAACAAAATATCATATATGAGTAAATATTTTTATTATGTATCAATAGATCTCATGTGGAAACTAAATTTAATACCTCCTAGTGGAAGTACAACCATGACCTTTACCTTCAGAAGCACAATGTCACAGCTGGTAACTGAAACCACATTAGTATAGGTTAAGTTTAAATCATTTATTCTCATAAAAGACAAAAAAGACATTTATATGAGAATAGACAAGAAACATTCAGTAAACTTATTTTAGGGAACCATCACCAAAGTATATGTATAGTATAATATGTAATGTATAGAATTAATGAATAAATATGTATATATAAAAGTGTATTGTAGTATAGGTATAGATTTATTATACTTCCACATAAAGACACAATGCTAGGGTCTAACATTGTGTTTTTATGTATATACTAGCTTCCCGCGTAACTCCCTTTCCCGTGGGAACTTCATAATTAAATATAGTCTATGTCACTCAGGGCGAATGTAGCTTTCCAATGGTGAAAGAATGATTGAAATTGGCACAGTAATTTTTGAGTTTATTCATTACAAACATACACACAAAGATACTAAAATACAAATCTTTCCTCTTAATTATATTAGTATAAATACACTAAACATTTGCAAAAGTTTACTTATATTATTTTATACTAGCTGATGCCCGCAACTTGGTCTGCATGGGTAGTAAAAAACCGAGGAAATAACTGTTTGTTTTTTACTATCTCATGAGAATTCATAAATTTTACTGTGATCAAAAGTATTTAAAATCTTGACTGGGGATGTAAGTATCCACCATGCAAAGTTTAGGAGATTAGCCCGTACACAGACAGAGAAAAAGAAAACTGTATTTGTTCTATTTTACTTCTAACATCCCCCTGACTTGGTTTTTACCATATTTTTTTCTATGTTCACATTACTATATGTTTTTTTATATGTATACATTACTTGATTGAAAGATAATTCAATATTTTTTTTACTTGTTCTTGTTCATAATAAGTTTAATCACAGAAATTAACATTACATGAATAAAATACAAAACTAAAAGTAGCTAATTAAAAATAAAACTAACTTATAAAATACTACTACCTCTAAATCTATTCTACTTGGCAAGGTTCCCAGAATACTGGCAGCATTACCCCGTTGAATGGCAAATTAATATTAGTCTACATAAATATAATTAATTACTATCCATTAATCCTTAAAGGTATATATCAATTTCCTTGATGAGTCCAATTCCCTCCAATAGTAGAAATTCATTATCTATGAAATCTAAACTAAACTAATATTACAATGAGGTAAAGTTTGCAAATTCTTTGTTAAGTTGTAGGGGGTAAACTCTTGGATCTACTGAGCTGATTTTGCAAATGCACGTGACAGCCAGTAGTAAATTAATATCAAATAGAAAGAATAAAGAAAATTAGATTTGTTATTGTTTATTCAAAAATAGAAAGTCTAAAATTAACAGTATTTCTCTATATATATAGGTGATATCTACCTAGAACTAATAGAACAATAATATATGTGAAAATAGCTATATAACTGTAACATAGATATTCCCGTGTTGCATCTATCTATGAATACAGTTAATTATAGTAAATAAAAGAAAAGTTTATTTGAACCATTCAATTTATTGATAATAAAAAATATAAGGTACTTTCCCCACTGGTTATAATTTAGCATTCCTTAACTAGTTACTAGGATTACCTATAGTAACATTAATTAGAGACTATACACATCCCAGAGGTGCTGGTGATGGGTCCAATTCAGATAAATTATCACTCGCTCATGACTAAAATTAAACCTATATGTAAAGATGTTCGACATGGAACTCTGGAGTATGGAATCAGATGGAGATTGTCGCCCTAAGACTTAACTCAAGTCGGCCCACGATTAGAACCTTGAGTCCATCCCGTCACCGCTAGTCCAGGCTCTCACTTACCACCATGAGACGAGTGTCTTCTTCGGAGGTTTCCCGCCAGCCAGATTCACCAACGGCTTCCACGCCTCAGAGACGAGCCGAAACGTCTCCAATATCTCGTAGAATATACATTTACTCTTGAGTCTAGACAATGGTGATCTTAAGACTGTTTTAAATCTAGGATTTCAGTATTTATCTTTTCAGTGTATTCAAGTATGTTGTTACCTTTTTTCAGACCAAAATATGCAGTGGCAGCAGTCAAAAAGAAACTATATTCACAAAACCCACATCAGGCTATGTTCGCTCTGCTTACACTAGAGAGTATTGTAAAGAATTGTGGTAAGTATACTTACAATTTTAATAATAATGTCTGCTACCTGTGACTTGATCCATGTAAAATTATAAGTGACTACCTTCCGGCGCGCGGTTTCACCCGCGTTACTTCAGTCCCCGTAAGAACTTCATAATTAGATACAGCCTATGTTATCCGGGGATAGTGTAGCTTTCCAACGGTGAAAGAATTTTTCAAATTGGTCCAGTAGTTTCGGAGCCTATTCAATACAAACAATCTAATCTTTCCTCATTATAATATTAGTATAGATCTAACAATAATAGTCTTAAAAACAGTAGTCCCAATTCTCTCTAAATTGATAATACCATTTTGGTAATTAAGTGGAATACACGGACTAACAAACAGACAGACAAAATTAAACGCTGCATATATAATGCCCCATAAAATTACCGATCTACCAATGAATCCCATCATAATCAGTCTGCTGTTACTGAGATAAGCCAGAAGGACAGGCCTACAGACAAATAATTTTTATATTCATTCATATGTATTTAGTAAAAACCTTACACCTTATTTTTCCATTACAAACAGGCACTTCAATTTTATTTATTTGTATAGATAACTTTTTTACAAAAACATAATTACATTTATTGATAATGGTCTAGTCCTTGAACTGGGATTCACTTTATTGTGACTCTAGCTCAGGCATCCATACTTATATTATAAATGGGAAAGTGTATGTGTGTGTCTGTTTATTTGTCCGGCTATAAAAAAATCACGCTCCGACCCACTGGAGCAGAGTAACGCGGGTAAAACCGCCGGGCGCAGCTAGTAACATATACATCTATACTGATATAATAAAGAGGAAAGATTAGATTGTTTGTTTGTTTGTATTGAATAGGCACCGAAATTACTGGACTGATATGAAAAAATATTTCACCATTGGAAAGCTTCACTATCCCCGGATGACATCGGCTATATTTAATTATTAAGTTCCCACGGGAATGGGAGTTACGTGGATAAAACCGCGCGCGGGAATCTAGTTATGAATATTATTGTAAAATAGTTTAAAAATAAAAAATCGGCTTACCATGGATAATTGAACACAGCTAGTGTTTGTTAATCATTAACCACATAAACATGATCATTAAGATAATATATTTAAATACTGTGGTGATGATAAGATACCCACTGGTTACACAAAGCTATTCAAAATTATTTGAGAAAAAAAAATCACTCATTATAACAATTCTAGAAATAAATTTGACGTGCTTATCTACCTATCTTCAAACGATGAGCAATAGTTAGACAACATGTAACAATAAGGGTTATAAGAAAATAAGAAATGAACTCCATACATATTATGTTCAATGTACATACATACATTCACGCCTTTTTAGGGTAGACAGAGACCACTACCTTCCTTCTACATTAATTAATCTTCTCATACATGCCCTTTGGTTTAGGGTACTTTTAACCTGGCCTTTCTTAAGAACATCCTCGATTTGATGGTGGAAAGTCCACCTTGGTCTTCCCCTACCAACACTTCCGTTCACATGCATACTTAAAAAACAAATCCTATTAATGAAATATGAACAAATTTATTTTTGAAATTTTGATATTGGTTAAAGGCAGAGGTTTCCAAACATATTTTCTCATAGACTCTATTAAACACTAGGTACTGGTTAAGGTTGCAATTCTATCCTATTACATACCACTAGCTTTTGAAATTAAATGAAATAGTTTATTAATAACGTAGACGAATAATTTTATTTTATTTTTATTTAACTTTTTATACGTTGTTTACAATGACCAAGACCGCGTTTATATTAACACGTTTAAGAACATCATTTCTATTTACTTAAAGTTAGAACAATATTTCATATTTTATTACATTATACAGAAAGTCTTCAATAGATGGTATGAGTTACCTGTATGTGTATCATTTCATGCAAACAATATGTTAAACTAAAACTTTATTAATAATCTTATTTTAAAACTCATTGACAATAATAAATTTTCGAGAACAAAATGAGTAGGTATACAGAAAAATAATAATAAGTCGCGTACATTTAAAAAAATAGATCAACCAGCGCGGCTTGGCATCTGGTCTAAAGCCAAGAACGCGTCACGAACCTCGCCTCGCGATCCGTCCCTATCCTAGCTTCCTAAGAGTCTTTCTCTATTTACCTATAATGCGACATCCGGAGGAGAAAGACTGTAAGAAACTCCGGAATTATTTTTTTGTTTATGCAGACCCCCGTCGAGCCTTCTGTGGGCCCCTGGGGAGCAATTTGAGAATCACCGCCCAAAAGAGTTGGGTACTAATAATAAACCATCTATTATATTAATACAATTTTGCAACATACAATACTGAAATGATAATAATCAATGACTCTAATCTGACCTCATTTGATAATTAGGAGTAAATTGATTAACATTTTGGGAACTTTTATTTTGACAGTCAAAACAAGTAACAAGATTAACAAAGAAGTAAAACATACATATGTCAAAAATATCTTATTGTTTCAGTAATTTCACTATG
Organism: Nycteola revayana; assembly: GCA_947037095.2. Classification (NCBI taxonomy): domain Eukaryota; kingdom Metazoa; phylum Arthropoda; class Insecta; order Lepidoptera; family Nolidae; genus Nycteola; species Nycteola revayana. Next base: position 8,875,418 of record OX344839.1, read on the forward strand.
TAATAGTAGTATTCTTAAAAAAAAGATTTTCACTCGACATACCTATTTATTTATTAATGAGGTTAAATTTGACATTCATAAATTGTAAAGTAATTGTACCATTACTAGGCTTCCGAATGGTTTGATCTGTCTAAATCCATTAATGGTTGGAATATTCTCAAAATACAACAAGGATAACATAGTTTTTTAATGTAAGTATTTTTTTTGTACATACTAAAATACTAGAAATATTTAATTTTTTTACAGGTTCTGGCATCCATGATGAAGTTGCTTCAAAGGCATTTTGTGAAATGCTACGAGACTTAGTGAAAACAACACAGCATGAAAACTTACGTAATAAAATCCTGGAACTCATCCAAGCTTGGGCATTTGCATTCCGAAACTCACCCAAGTATAGAGCAGTGCAGGTATGTGGCTTTTAATTTAAAGTAGAAAAGTTAAGTTATAATAATAGTAATATAGCTCTGTCAGCTGCAACACTTTACCAAAGATGCTTTACTACATTATATATAGAAAATATGGTTCCTTTATAGTAAAGCATTGCTACGCTACATATTAATGTAACATAAATATTACTTCTATGTCAATTATTGAGAGAATGTTCCCTGTTTGTAATAATGCCTATTTGTTAATATAATGTATAGGAAGTAATAGTTATATTTTAAAGAATATGTCGAGTTACCTAGATCCTGTCCTCGCAGGGGGCGCCCTAGTGCGCCGGTAGCTTAATGTTGCAATTGTTAAAACACTGGAACCATGTCTCATGAAGTAGCATAAGCCTTGTGGCAACCTAAAACCTACTTGTGGTACCTACAAATATCCACCTTAAATAAATTTAAACTTTAATAATAATAATCGACACTGTCCATGTAAATAATTTCAACACAAAATCTTTCAATTAATATCAATGATATTTTAGGTAGAGTTGATGCAAAACTGAAATTAAAACATTCTAAAATTACACTATCAAAATAATTACCTTCTCAATTCCTAAATATTTATACTTCATACCTTCATACCCAAACGTGATGAGTATGGCAAGGCAACACCCCCTACAAGAGACACCCACGTTAAGCAGTGAACGTTAAATATTTAAGAGTGATTGAATACCTACGTCTGATTACATTTTATACGCGAAACGCTACAAGCTTAAATTTCTTAAGTTTCTAAATATAGGCGCCGAACCAACTTTTACAGTTCACTGAACGTTTTCACGACATTCCAAGGTTGAATAATATGACTCTACAATATTGATTTAACCAGAGTATAATCTAATTACTGTCTACGCTCATGTTATTGTCAGTTTAGACCAAAGAGTTAACTATTCTACACCTATATTTTAATATCAATACAATGTACATTAAGACTTTTTATATTCGTGGCACAGGAATGATCCTCTATGCATGTAAGCAATTAAAGTAATTAAATCTAATCAGTGAGTCCAGTCGAAGTCAAATAATTATCATTGTTTTGTTTACTTTATAAGTTGTGTCAATGTCCTGTTTTATCAAAGATACTTATCTATTTTAACATCGAAATAGAATCCATTGAATAAAATGTATGTTTTCATGATTACAATAAGTACTTCCACTTTGCTGAATATGTTCTTATTTTTGCGACATCTTAATTAATCCTTATTGTATGCGATTGTAAAATTAACATATTATTAATTTAACTTTTTATAATTTAGGTAATGTATCAATACTATATTTAAAAATTGAGATTAATTAAATGCTACCACCGGCAGGATTCTAACCTGCATCTTAGGTTTTTATTAATCTCAATTTTGAAATATAGTACCTACATGGTAAACTTTTCCTTAAGGTAGGTATTTAAAACATAAAAAAAGGTATAAATACATCACGTAATGTAAAGTTCAATTGAAATATTATATAGGTACTTTTAGACTTTCACGTATCAATAAAATAAAGTACTTACCTATGTGTAAATATATAGGTACAACTATCTCTTTACTTTCGCTACCCTAGTTCCTATGCGGGTGATTAGTAATGTAGTGTGCGTTGTTCAAATGTAGGTATAGATATTAGGTAGGTATCTACCTGTATACTGCGTCACATGTTATCGCCCGATTGTATGATGCTGTATGACTCACCAACTCATATACAACAAAACAAACCAATGGTAATTTGTGTTCAAGACACTTCTTTGTGATATCAAGCCTTTTTACTGTGATATAAATATTATTCCGAACTGAAAATGGTAAAAATACAGGAAAATGTTAAACATCGTTTGTGTTGTAATTATTTATAGTATGATTTTATTCAATGCTTAGTCATAACTGAGTGTTGGTGGTACGGTGTTGGTGCATTAGGTTATGTGTTTTAAGTGTTACTTTTGTGTTTAGGATACTGTGAATATACTAAAAGCTGAAGGTTTCAAATTCCCGGCGCTCAAAGAATCTGATGCAATGTTCTCTGCGGACACTGCACCTGAGTGGGCAGATGGAGAAGTATGCCACAGGTAACCATTGTTCTATTTACTATTTCATAAATAAACATACATACATCTTATATTTTCAACGATTTTCTGCATATATCCTTGGTATTTTTAAGGTTTATATACCACATAATATAATGCATCAAGATTAATTTCATGTCAACATAGTTCATCATACTTACGAATCGTCGCCGGTAAAACAAATAAATAATGCATTGTATTCTTTCTGTGTACCAGACAAAACCTTGTTAGGAACCAATCTATCCTTACAACTTTTTTGTTGAAATGGGAGCGACTGAGCACATTAACAGAGTAATGTAGCGTTAGTGAATTGGAGCGCAAATAGGCTAGTTGTAGCTTTTATATATTTAAGAATGGGTTAACTACACCAGGAAAATATATGGTATTTTTGAAGAGTAAAGGATCGCGTATAAATTTATATTATTTGACGAAATGCAAGGAGTGCAGTAAATATATTGTAGTATCTGGAAGAATACACCGATAAAGACCCGCGATAAATAGAAAATGATTGGTTCCAAAGGCTATCGAAGCCAGTCCCGAAATCAGCGAATGCAGTATGTTTTTGTTTTCCTACTACATATATGACGGCACAAAACGCTTTTAAGACATTGACTAAAAAAACATTTTCAATTTTATTTAATTTATACTGCCATCTTACAGTTTTATGAACTGAAATTATTATAATTAGGTTCCTTATGACAAAAACTTCCAGAAATATTGTAATTTGATTTGATATGAGTAGACTAGCCTAATTATATTGAAAAAGCTCTTAAATCTATATAGGTATATAGGCAATATTTTTCTCAAGAAAAACAATGATTGTGCTCATAAAACCATTGAGCAAGGTTGGAGACGTAGTTATATTTTCCTCAATTTATTGCAGTTTGCTCCAATCTTAAATACTTTTATTGAATTGTCCTTGAGTTTTACTTAACGTTATCTTGAGGTGAACAGAATTTGAATATTTTACCCACTTTTTCCTAAACACCCAGTTTTTTAGAAAAAGTGGGTAAAATGTACGATTTTTGGCTAACTGTCAACCTAGCATTATCTTTTTATTGGTGATTATAATGATATTTCTCAGAGTAGCATCATCATTTTTCATCAATTCAGCCGTAGGACGTCCACTGTCCCTCATAGGACATAGGTCTTGTCTGATAATAAACACTAACAGGACTTTTTTATATAAGAATACTGCAAGATTTTCTTATTTTAAAACTCAACAACTTAAAATAATAATATAACTGGTACATTTCCCACAACCAAGTCTTGTTTATCTTTATATTTATAATTCTACTGTATTTGAATATTTTTTTTGTATGCGTTTGGGTGGCGCCCTGGATGGTTTAGATTCACAAATCATATAATAATATATATATATATTAATATATTATCATGCAGGACAATGTCTGTCGGGTCCACTAGTTTTTTTATATATTGTATAATAATAATATGATGATAATATTTCGTCGAACAGATGTCGTGTGGCGTTCTCGTTGATGGTGCGGCGGCACCACTGCCGCGCATGTGGTCAAGTGTTCTGTCAACAGTGCAGCTCGAAGACATCCACTTTGCCTAAGTTTGGCATCGAAAAGGAGGTTTGTTGCGACATTCGATTTTGTCCCTCCACCACTTATGTCATAAATAATATTTTATTAGAAATCTAGTAGGTCACACTTTCACCAGACAATTTTTTTGTCAGTGAACAGATGACCATAAGTCTCATAAATTTCGTTTTATATAGAGAAGATAAATTGAATTCTAATGGATAGAACAGCTATGGCTAATGAAAGTTAACAAGAATACTAGTAGACTCAAAACTCTGCTAGTAATCTTTGAAAAACGAAAAGTATTGCATAGTTAAAATTGATTCACCTGACATTGCAATTATTGTCTCCTTTACCAATTTTACTCAACAGTAATCAATAAATTTATTTGAGTAAAGTATGTTTATATGTATGTAAAATGTAAACATACTCTAACAAAGAGATGTCCACAGGTGCGTGTATGTGACGCCTGTTACGATAAAGTCAGTCGGCCCCCGCCAGCTGGAGGCCCTATCACAAAACTGGAAATCAATGACACTGCCAATGACTATGGACCAACACAGCCGCAGGTGAGTGTTTAAAACTAATTTAATAAGACTTAACAAAAAAGTGTCAGGTAAAATAAATTGTTGGCCAAATAGTTTGATTAATAAATTAATTTGATTTTGCATTTTACATTTTATAAGTGTACTTAAATTTGTATATAAATAGCATTCATGTGTATTAAGATATACAATTACCCCAATAGATATGCAAGAGTACATTGTATCTTTTGTGGGTCAACAAGATATCAGTGTTCCATTCAAATGAATAATGAATTGCTGGGTTGCGAGTACTTTATTTTTGGTTTCTTTCGAAAAAACAATAGCAAGATATCTTTTTTTTACTACTACTATAACACTTTTTATCATTGTGAAGACACATGTCCATGTCAAATACACGTGCCTTCACAATGAACAAATTATTAAGTATAATAATTTTTAATACATAATTCATTTTATGTTACATTGTTATTTGAGAAGAATTATATAAATGAATATTATTATAATGTTGTGACAAGCACAACATGTATATACAAGTCTGGTGACTGTGGTGGTGTATTTGCTTCTGAGACCTGGTTTTCTGGGTATGATTCTCACCCCTGGGACAACTGTTTGTAAGAACCACAGATGTTCTCACTCTGGATGTACTTTGTGTCCATAAACAATTTGATCGTAAATACCCTTGTGTAGACTCTTAAATGTTTGGCTGAGATTAATTATTAAGGATCAAGCGTCATTCCATATTTACAAAATCTATTTGAGTAAGTTAAATATTACTTTTAAATACCACCAGCCATAATTAAGTATACCCAGTTGGCAGAGTAACCAATTCAACTTTTTTTTTTTTTTAATTTTTATTAGGTTATTTTAATCCTTTTATGAACCTCAATGTTTATCACTTTAGAAGGAAACACACAAAAAGGATATTATATAAAAACAACATTTTGTCCTTAATATTATAGTTTATTTAGGTATATCTAAAGAAAATAATCATCACTGTCCCTCGTATGAATCTCCCGGCATTTCACCACCCGGCACCAACATAGCGATATTGTTTCCATTCAATAAAATTTGATCTAACTTCGTAATCTTTCTGCCTTCGGGCGTTGACTCGTATTCTGTGACGTCATCCAGCAACATATTAACGAAGTCATCAAATCCTTGTAGCGTTCCGACCATTTCTTTGTCGTTCTTCATGATTATATGAATTCGTGAACCGATACACTTGTCTACTAACTCAAGCGGCAGTAAGGTATTTGGATTAGGTAATGCTGTTTGTGCCATTGCTTTAGATACGAATTATAAATTATTGTCTTAGAACTGAGTGATAATTCTGAATTATTTACAATTTTTGGAAATAAAACGTGAAGCACACCGTTTCTATTGTTTTTTTGACAGATAAACTGACAGTGATGTTCGTTCGGAAACCAAGTCCTTTTCGGATAGTTACGGTTTTGGCAAATTCATTTAGTACATTAAACATAGTATTCATAAGCAAGTGTATCAGTGTATTATTTAAGCCAAAATTTTACGAATTCTTCTAAATTAAATTTATTGCAGGGATGAATGTAACTAATTAAAATAACCTTATATTAAATTATTCTTAAACAACCTTTACTAAAATTTCTGAACGATACGCTTCTGGGTGTTGCCATATTTAAATATGTTGCCCAACTTAGAGGTAATGGGAAAGTTTTGATGATCTTCATTTAACCGAGCGTTAATTTTGGTCGATATAATTATTTCATTTTTTTTATATTTGACTGGCTTATACTTATTAATTATATTAATCGCATATTTTAGCACACATCAAATAAAATTGAAATTTTTATGTTGTGATTGGATTGGTTTTTTTTCTGTATCCCATTTAGATGGATATATTTTACGGTACCGCTTGTCTGTTGTGTATTCCAGTGGCTCTTTCGTGTTAAATCTGGTTATTGATTGATTTTCTCAGAACTTACCATATTTATATAAATAAAGTTTCAAATATTTCGTAACATCGTACCATTTCGTACTCTTTCATATATTGTATTCGTATTGTAGGAATCCAAAATATTTTTATACAACTAAAACTAATACAACAAAAGCTAATTAAAACTTAAATGCAAGCTTCCCAGAATGCTAGCAGCACTGCGCCGTTGAATGGAAATACTTGTCTACTGTGTGAAGGAAATAAAAAAATAACACAGCATATTAGATCTCAGCTAATATTCTTTGTTATTTTTTGACAAAGTGAACCTTGGTATTGATTGGGTAGTACGGGCATCATCATTTTCTATTTTTTTTTTAAGCAAATTTTTACTGTCATATTATTTATAAAAGTCATTTGATGAAAATATATGGGGTAAATATATAGATATTTGTGGCAACATTTATAATTACGCTCTCACCGTTTGCTGTCAGTGTCGAGTTCGAGTATTTGAAAATAACGATTCCGGAACGACGAAAGTAAATTGGTTTTGTTTTGTTTCGCTTGTTTAATTCTGAAGACATGGCTAAAAATGTGACGGACTTTCGTGGTGAAATTTATTTCACACCCAACGGAAACATGCGCATAAAAGACGAACCTGTGACTCCTATCGAAGAGGATTTTGGTGATCATAATCGTTTAGATTACTCGTTTGAACAAGATTATGGACATATGAGGAAGTCCATGTCTATGAATGATATTGCGGCGCTTCGAGAGGATCTTATAAAACTAGAATTTAATGACAAAGAAGATGGTCACAGACTTCGCAAGCCTTTCGGCGCTCCACAAGAGTTATCCAGAACCAAGTTTGTATCGATGGCCGAAGCTATTTACCATTACCAAAGAGATACTCCCGGTCGTTTTCACTCAAAACGCCCTCAGATATTCCGATCACAAGGACATAATGGACCATCAGGTCTCACAGTTCCTCAGTCGCCAATGCTACGTTCGAAGGCGCGTTCGCGTCCACTACACATTCTCTCTCAAAAAGAAAAGGAAGAAATGGAAATTGAAAAAATAAAAAAATTCAAGATCAAAGCCCAACCTATACCTAAATCTGTTATAGAAGGCCCAATACATCTTCCAGAAGTGGCCAAGAAACCCATTACTATCCCAGAGCCATTCAATTTAACAGAAATGCAGAAAAAGTTAGCACAATCACCAGGTGAATCTCATCACTTTAAAGCTCGACCTGCACCCAAACACATATTAGAGAAGCCACATATTCCAGTTAAACCTCCAGTCCAAGTAACAAAACCAGTTAGCCCGAAATTCCATTACAAAAGAGCTAATTCAGCTGACCATCTCAGAGATGATATTAAACCAATACACAAACCACAAAAGACTGAAGAAAAATATCATCGAGTGGGTCCTGTGAGGCCAGAACCATTTTCCTTTGAGAAGAGAGATGAAGAACTGAAACGCCGCAGAGAAGAGAGAATCAAAAGACAAATTGAAGAGGAGCGCAAACAAGCAAGCTTGTTCAAAGCGCAGCCAGTTCCTGGTGCAGTTAAAAAACGCATGCAATCTAATACTGTCAAAGGAAGTGCTTCTACTGCTTCCTCAGAAAATAAAGAAAACTTTAAATTTGAAGCCCGTCCACCCACTGTACTACATAAAGAACCCTTCAAGCCAGTGTTACAGTCAATGCAACTTATTAAACCCGCTCCATTTGCTCTCACCACAGAGAAGCGAGCTGTGGAGAGAGAGAGGTTTGACAAGCAGTTAAAGGAGAAAGAAGAAGAACAAGAAAAGATGAGAAAACAAAGAGAACAGGAACAAATAGAGGCTGAAGAAAGGTCTCGGGCTGAACTGAGGGCTAAGCTTGTACATCATGCCAAGCCTGTACCGGCCCCTGCACAGTTTGTTCCAGAAAAGTCTGTGGCTCCTCTCACTGTACCTGAAACACCCAAGTTTGTCAGAAGACTTAAACAACACTAGAATAATTGTTTGTTATCATAATTTTTTTTATATAGAATACAGCATAACTGTTAATGTATTCTTGGCTTATTAATGATATCATGTAATATTTCAATAATTACTCTATTGATAATATAACTATTATGACTATTATATTATAATTTTAGGATATGTTTTTCTCATTACTTCCTAGATTTTATTTAGTTTTTAATTTCCTAAATGACTTTTTCATTGACTGTATGATATTCTGTAAAATAAATAACATTTGAAGTAAATACTTTTTCTATTGACCTGACCTATTTATTTATCTGATGATATAATTAACATATTTATTATCTGACATCAGACCAGTAGTTTAGAGATTAGTGCATTCAAGCAATAAAAACAAACTTTACTTCCTAACTCTCTATTCCAAACTGATAAGTATGTCAGTAGGTTTGTAGATAAATACTTATTAATTCTGATTAGTGCATTTATTATAATTTGTAAAAGTAATACATGTTAAAACTGTCTTAGATAAAATCATCAGTTTTTAAATCTTAAAATTATACTATGAGAGATACGTGTGCAAAAATATGGTTCTAAAGCCAGTATAGTAGGTACTGGCTTTAGATGGCGTTCTGAGCTAATGGCCACTTCAAACTTTCGAGATTGATTGAATTAATTCACTCAACGCACGGTCATTGAAAACACGGGATATTCGTCGCGTATCGAGGGCAATAAATACATCTATCCACACTGAAAATTTAGGTTAGATTAGGTAGATTAAATATGTTTGTTTTCATAATAATGTACGTACACACGAAAACGATTAAATCAATTGCAACAATTAATTCGCCATTATTTTTCTAATGCAAGAATTCAAATTTCTTTATTTCAAAGTATACAAAACATTTTACAAAAAACTTAACACTATGGAATACATTCAGGCAATTTGATGGAAAATTGTAGGCTACACAGATTATGTTCCACTGGCACACAAACCAAGATTAAACTTGTGTGATGAGTGCCAGGGCTCTCGCTTTAAAATCTCATAAATAGAACAACAGTTATTATACGATGTACACAGTATTACATGCGGGTAGGTATTAAACTGTATAAGATTTATGAATTACTGTTAGTAGGTATATATATTTGTTTATTTTCAGAATTGCTATATTTTATGTCCAATTCTATTCTTCTACACTTCGATAAAGCATTAGTGTCGCGAATCAATTATTTACATTGATTCTACACTACATCAGTTAGATTACAAAAAATAATGGACAGTAATTTTTTTTGTTCGTTCCTCAATTAATAAGTAAATTACGAAGATATAGCGCGTTGAAATTTCGTGTGACGTCACTTCTAGGTACAATATTACCGAATAGTGACGTTAAAAGCCCCTGAATTGGATAGTTTTAGTTTTAAAAAAACGTGTCCAATATTTTTTAGTAATCTAACTGACGGACTAAATAGACTTTTTTAGCCTTCATGCCCATTGATAAAAGTATATTCATCGTCAGGAAGTAATGGGCTATATTACGTACGTTTTAAAGCATTTTACTGTCTTTTTTCCAGAAACGCACAGGTGGCAAGACAGCTGAGGAATTGCAGGAAGAGGAGGAACTTCAGCTGGCACTAGCTCTGAGCCAATCAGAAGCGGAGCATAAAGAGAAAGAACGAAAGTCACGGACTCACATCGCACCGGACCCTGCGCCGCAACATCCTACGGGTTTGTACTATAAAATATATATCTACCATTAAACTAGAATGTCATTCATCCACAAAAATACCGTTAACTACCAACAACACACGAGGATATAATAAAAAAATATAAAAGTAGTAGAATATTCAATATGTAGACTGTAGTCATATTTCGGATTCTCATCAATCACACCGTCTGTATTTTGGAAATTAGTTTTTTTATTTTTATTTATTTTAAATTAATTAATTAATCTAGGTACATGAATAAAAATGAATTGCCAAATTTGTGTACATGTCTAGACAACGACTTGACCTATATTACCGACTATTTTATGATTGTGCTTGTAATAGATATGTTTTGTATTATAATACGCTAGCGACCCGCCCCGGCGTCGCGCGAGTGTAATGTTGATATATTATACATATTAACATACCTCTCGAATCACTCAATCTATTAAAACAAACCGCATCAAAATCCGTTGGGTAGCCCTAAAGATCAGGAACAGACAGACTTCGGGAAGCGACGTTGTTTTATACTAGTGATGATTGGTGTGCTAAACAAATAAATATAGAATATCTTATTGAAATTCGTAACAATTTAATAAAAAAAACATAAGTACCTACTTTTAACATAAGTTTCTTTGTATACAGTATCACCAACACCATCATCCGTGAGTGCCTCTCCTGAACACAGCACTCCGGCTAACTCCGAGTTGTCCCGGTACTTAGACCGCAACTACTGGGAACAACGGTGGTCCCGGGAAAACCCATCTGTAGCCCCCACCGCTCCAGCCCCCGCGTCGAACGCATCTGACATCACTGAAGTAAGTGAGGTATGTTTACAAAATTGATTATTATTCTATAATTTAAAACTAAGTATTTATGTGCATAACATTGCCATTAAATGACAATAAATTTTAAAAAATATATAGGACGGAAGATGTTGTTTCATGTTACCGTTTATATATTACTAGCGACCCGTCCCGGCTTCGCACGGGTACAATACTGATAATTATACTACATAATGTCTTTAAACCTCCAACAAACGGGCGAAATTTGGTGATAAGTAGGTGGGTATACTTTTATCGTATGAAATACCTATAGGTACTCTTCAGGACTAAGAATACAACAAACACTAAACAAATAGGTATTCAAGTATCTATCCATCATAGTTACAACGAACACAAAACAAAAAATTTGCCCTATAATTCTTAAGGATCGAGCGCGCATAATCGGCTTCGGCCTACCTCCGTAGCGTAGCGGTAATTGGCTCGCTTTAAATCAGAGGTCGTGGGTTCGATCCCCACACCGGACAAGAAATCTTTGTGTAAATTCTAAGATTTCTTTCCGGGTCTGGTTGGTTGAGGGACTACCCTCCGTGCCTCGGAAAGCACATTAAGCCGTTGGTCCCGATTGTCTGATGATGATGATGACCTACTAAAACTCAGTGAAATAAGTAGGTGGGTATACTTTTATCGTATGAAATACCTATACTCTTCAGGACTAAGAATACAACAAACACTAAATAAATAGGTATTCAAGTATCTATCCATCATAGTAACTACGAACACAAAACAAAAAATTTGCCCTATAATTCGGCCTACCTAAAACACGCGCTGTTATTTTGCGATAACTTCTAAGTTATTCATTTAAAGTATATAGTGTAGGGGTAAAATAATCTGCATGATATGCTTAAGAATATTAACTTATTTAAAATGATAAGGATAAATACTGAATCCGTCTGATTAGCTTTACAATTACCGCATTAGAAATTATCATTTTTCTAAGATATAATGGATATAGCAAGTTAACCTTGAAAGAGAGACATATGCTATCGCAGACTTTTTTGTAGATCTAAAAGAGAAGAATATTTCCACCATACATTGTTTTGTTCTATCTCATAGGGTTTAGGCAGCGTTTTCGTTGAAAGCTCCCAAATGGCTAAATTTTTTCCGACACCTCTGACAAATATCAATATATATTAGTCAAATGTACACATAAACTAAACAAATCATATACGTAAACCTTCCGGAAGAATCGTTCTATCGATTGGTAACAACCGCATGAAAATCGATGTAGTAGTTTTTGAGTTTATCGCGAACAGACAGACAGACAGACGCGGCCGGGGACTTTGTTTATAATATGTAGTGATGTAGTGATAGCGGTCGCCCGCGGCTCCGTGCGGATGTCGGTTACCACTGCAAAAAGCCTACCCAGGAAAGACACGGTCAGCAAAATGATTCCTAGGTCAATTCACAGACACCGACATAAACATCGACGACGCAGTCATTATCCGCAGGCTGCACAGATTGTCTTTCTGTGGATGTTAAAGTTGTAAATGATGAAAATATAATTAACTAGCGGCCCGCCCCGGCTTCGCACGGGTGGACTTTTATACCCTACCCCTACCCTACCCCTACCCTACCCCTACTCTACCCCTACCCTACCCTACCCCTACCCTACCTTACCCCTACCCTACCCCTACCCTACCCTACCCTACCCTACCCTACCCTACCCTACCCTACCCCTACCCAAAAGTATCCTATGTCCTTCTCCCAGTTCTTAGCTACCTCCTTACCAATTTTCAGCCAAATCGGTTCAGCCGTTCTGGAGTTATAAATAGTGTAACTAACACGACTTTCTTTTGTTTTTAAAATGTATTCTGCTATTCGGGACGGAAACAAATCCAACAAATCAAAAACCATGGCAATCGGTCCAGCCGTTTTCGAGTTATAAGTGTTGTAACAAACACGACTTTCTTTTATATATATAGATGATGTAATTAATAGGCATTTTAGGGATTAGGCATTTTAGGCATTTTCAAATGTTCAAGAAAATATTAATAGCGTGTAATATTCTAGCTCTGAAAAGAACTGTTGTTTAGCTCTGAGAAGAACTGTTGATTAGTTCTGAGAAGAACTTTTGCGTAGGTGTAGTTTTAAGAACGAAATCTAAAAAAAATCGCACGAAAATTATTAGACTTCGCAACGGGCCGTGCAGCAGAAATCGTAATATTTTAATTTCGCCATAACTTCAAAACCAAACGTCCAATTTTAATCATTCAAAGACCAAATATTATCTACATAAACTGTACTTAGTGATGAAATAATTTAATTTGATAAGGATTAATAGCATGAGTAAAATAAACGCGTTTAAATGTAGTCCAAAAAAAAATCAAGATTTCTAAATAAAAAAATGGTCGTTGTGCCTCACTCGACATAGATAGGTATAGTGTGTCGTGGATTTTTTTGTAGATATTTATAAGATCTACAATTAATTAGAACATTTCATGGTTCTATCTTTTATAGTTTAGGCAGCGTGCGCAAAATAAGTAACTTTTCTGGTTGATTTTTTACACCTTGTGTCAGAAAAACCCAAATATCTTACGGAACCCTATTTTTATCCAAAATAAAATTTAGCCTATGTTACTCGTGGATAATGTAGCTTTTGAATGGTGAAAGAATTTTTGAAATCGGTCCAGTACTTTTTGAGCCTATTCATTACAACCAAACAAACAAACAAAGTTTTCCTCTTCATAATATTAGTATAGATGATCACATGCAAATGCAACTATGGAGATATTTTTCGAATAATGATTGTAATTTCCAGGAGTTCGCAAAAACGTCAAACGCTAAGGCACAGGATGACGATGCGGAAGACAAAGAAATCGACGAATTTGTGGAAACTCTTAAATCTCAAGTTGAAATATTTGTTAACAGAATGAAAAGCAACTCTTCTAGGTAAGACTTTGTGTATCCTACTGTATTATAACTGTAAAGACAACAGTAATTAGCTCCCACTTAATGTAATGGTAGAATCATTTCTATGAAAATATATTTTAGCGTTCTATCTTGTATTTAAGACAAGCGACCCGCCCCGGATTTACACGTCTGCAATGATCAGCATACATCAGTATAATACATATTATAATGCTTCCTCTTGAATCACTATCTATTAAAAACCCGTATCAAAATCCGTTAATACATAGCGACAGACAGCGGGTAACTTAGTTTTATATTATGAAGTGATTTTCAAACCTCATTTTGTAGTTTTGTTATTTAATACAATACTTTTAAATTATATAAGGGCCAACCCCAAACCGGTCTATCGCGGTCGACTTGTTGATCCCGGCAGATATTATATTCGATCAACTTTTATTATAAGAAGTTATAATTTTTCGTATAATAATAATAAAAAAATAAAAAAACACTTATTTTGACTTATACGAAACGTGATTCAATGTTTTTATACCATTGGTCGATCGCACACAGTGTAAAGTCAATCTTAGGTCTTATTAAGTCCTTGTCATAGAACGTAAGCTATCTACGAAACGATATACTACTTTTAAAACATTGTCTTTTATAATAAATACTTACTTACTAATTTTATATAATATTTTCGCAGAGGACGCTCCATCGCTAATGACACAGCTGTACAGACGTTGTTCATGAATATAACCGCAATGCATTCGCGTTTATTGAGATACATTCAACAACAAGACGATAAACGTGTCTACCTGGAAAGTTTACAGGTAACATAGTATTGCAGTTGAAATTATTCAGGATTTTGATATTGTTTCGGTTTTTCACAATATAAATGTACCTACTGTGAGAAATATGACCTGGGACTAGACATTTATATACTGAATATATAATATATTAGGTATATAAATGATTCAGTACACATTTAAACCAATTTGAAAATGAAAAGTACTATGATTCAGTACTCACTTTAACCAATTTGAAAAAGAAAAGTACTTTAACGACTCATCTGTTTTTTTTTCGGACGGACATATTTAGTTAGCCACAAGCCTTTTGCTATTTCACCCGGCAAAAAAGCGGGTAGTGTTCCAGCCTTAATAACTGGTTTAAAAACTATTGTGTGCAACTAAGACAGATTCAGATCTACGAGGGCATCGGAAGGTTCTTCGCAAACTATAGGTCGGAAGGGCAAGAAGGCGACTCACCTGGATCAATAGTATGAGTATGAGTAGGAACTCTTGTGGGTTTCTCAAATACGTGGAATGATTTTAGTGGCGTCGTCTTACGCAACGTGAAAACCCCTGCACTGATTTTTATGAGCTATTACATAATGTAGGGTCTAAAAAAATCACACTACGCTACCCTCTCAAGCGTAGAATTGCTGGTATGACAATATTAGAATGAATGTGGCAGGACAAAGTGACGCAGATCCGCGACAGCCGCGCGGCGCTGGACACGCTGCGCGCGGAGCACGCGGCGCGGCGCGCGGCCGAGGCCGAGCTCGCGGAGCGCACGCGCCAGATGCAGATGGCCGCCAAGCTGCAGGCCATGCGCAAGAAGAAGCACGAGTACCTGCAGTACCAGCGGCAGCTGGCCTTGCAGAGAGTGCAGGTCATACATTGTTTTATACCTTGTCTATACTAGTGTTGCCTATCGATAGTCTATCGATAGTTGACGTCATATTATTATCAATAGTATCGATACTATCGATACTATCGAGGACCAATGTGTGTTTAGGAGCAATACTATCGATAGTATCGATAGTATTGCTCCTAAACATGAGTTGGTCTTCGATAGTATCGATAGCTTTACAAACTATCGATAGTATCGATAGTATTACTTTAAAACCTTCGATACTATCGTTACTCTTATAATGTAATAGTATCGATAGTATCGATACTATTGCTTCCAATCAAAAGTATTAGTTAATTTGTGATATGGATAGTATCGATACTATCAATAGCACTATCGATATTGTTACTATTTTTCGAGGTCACCTATCGATAGCGAAACTATCGATAGTTGGGCAACTCTAATCTATACTGTAGAAAACCACGTCATTTATAAGTATCATAGGCTATATTTTAAGCTAAAGTATCCATGAGAACGGGATCTACGCGGGTAAAACCGCGCGGGACAGCTAGTACTATAGCTGAAGAGTTTGTTTGCTCGAACGTGCTAATCTCAGGAACTACTGGAAAGATTTGAAAAAATATTTCTGTGTTTAGATAGTCCATTTATTGAGGAAGACTATAGGCTACATTGTATTATGAAGTTCCCACGGGAACGGGAGTTACGCGAGTGTAACCGCACGTGGAAGCTAGTTTATTAGATATTTGGCATTATTTGGGTTTATTCACTAGATTGTGTCCTCGAAACATTCTTTTTATAAATGAACTTTTTGTTATAGATGCTCAAATATGTTTAACTTTATATACCATAAATTGTTCTAATATTGACATGACGATTTTTTTTTACATTTGAGAAATAATACTTGATTGCTATAGTAAAAGTGTTCTTAAAATTACTCATTTTATTTATAATTTACAGGAACAAGAAAGAGAAATGCAAATGAGACAAGAACAACAGAAGCATCAGTATATGATGTCGGCAAACAATTTCTATATGCCCAGCGTATCCATGCCGCAGTTCCCCACCGGCTTCAACCAACAACCGGTATACGGCAATCCTCAGTTCCATCCACAAATGATGACACAAACTACGTCTGAAAACGTCCATGTGCCCGGACAAGCACAAATGACGACCGCTAACATGCCCCTGAACATGACACAGATGGGAGCCATTCAGTCCATGCCTCAGATGCCCAATAATTTTGCCATGACCGCGGCAGCTTCTGCTAACCAACCCAACATCCGCACCAGCTTGCCTCAGCAGTTACCCCTGCAACAACAAATGCTCATGCAACAGATGCATCAAATGCGCATGCAACAACCTGGCATGCATCAACTGGGACCGCAGAATATCCCTAACGGACAAAATATTCAACTGCAAAATGGACAAGGCATCCAGCAGAAACCAACTCTTCCCAACCAATCTCAGCAACCGCCCAACCCCATGATCCCTCCCATGTCTGTCGGCCAGCCTAACGCGGCACAGCCGATGTTAAACCAGGGTAACCCGATGCTTTCTTTACAAATGCAAAATATGAGAATTCATCCCACACAAGGTAACCAACCGAATCCCAATCCCCAAGTTCCCGTTCCTGGGTATCAAAATACAAACATTCCGAATCAACCTAATACTCAACAACCTGGTCCTCAACCCCAGAACTTGCATCCTCAACAACAACAATCAATCAATGTGCCGGGACAGCCCTTGCTTGGACAGCAAATAATGCAAGGCCCAACTTTACCAGGACAGCCTCAGTCGATGCAAATGAATAATAATATGCCGGTCACCGGCCAAAATATACCTGGTCAAACCCAGCCCTCACAGATACCGCAAACGCAAGGACAACAAATACCGCAAAACATTCATCCACAACAGATGTCCCACATTCAGATGTCAATGGCAGGCCAAGGTATGCAACCACCTGCTCAGCAGATGATGATGCCAGGCCAACAAATTCCTCCGCAAATGCAAAACATTCCTCCGCAGATGATGAATCAAGGTCAAACGCCACAGGGACAATTGCCTCCTGGACATCCCGGTCAGCAGATGAGCCAAGGACTACCACCTAACGCTGGTCAGCAATTACCTCAGGGTCATTTACCCCCTGGCAATCCAAACCCACAAATGCAAATGGGTCAGCAGATGCCGATGGCGGCTATGCCCCAGCAGATGATGCAAGGTCAGCCCATGCCAGGTATGCCGCAACAAATACCCGGAGGGCCGCCACAGATACAAGGACAGCCCGGACCACAGAACATGCAAGGCCAGCAAATGAAAATGCAACAGCAAAATTTTAACAACGCTCAGCAAATACAGCAACAGCCGGTGAGCAACCAGCAACCACAGACACCTGTTAAGTCTGAACACAATAATAACACAGCGGAATTAATAAGTTTTGACTGAGAGTTACCCATGCAATTGGAGAAATGCTATATGATTGACTGGAAAATATAAGATATAACTTACTCTAACTACGTAATATAAAATTATATGCAATAATTTTTTGCACTTAGATATTGTGCTATGTTGTGACTATAAAAACCAAAATAATTATTGTCGTGTATAGATAAAATTGAGATTTTTATAGGAATTAAAATGTGATGATGCCTTTACTTATAAATGTCGTAAAATGTAACAATGTGTAAAATTGCTGTCCATTTCATGAGGAGGTTTTACATCGAGTAGTTTTATATTTCGGCTAGTTATTATCTGTTCAACTTTTATAAGTAAGACAGTCACAGTTTCGTTTTATGATCACAAGATATTAAAAGTATTTCTTCAGATTTCACATGATTGACTGACTTCATGCTAACGATTATAAATTTTATTGAAAAACAGCTTCAATTACCTTATTGGGTTTAATTTAAGGTATCCTATTGTAATATTATTTAAGGTGTGTATATTATTTTGGAACAACTTATGCTGCTACTGAAGTCAGTCCTCTTTGTGTAAATTCTGTAAAAATGCTTAGAAAATATATTATTTATATTACATTTAAGATAGTTCCAGAACAAAATTCGGCAGCGAATATGACACAATCACACGAATTATAATAATAATCTTAACGTACCACACTTATATCATACTTATGAAAATATTTAAACTTGGAAGTAGCACTCACTCAAATAGAAGTCAACATTTGAATGAAAACTAACATTTCATGAGCCAATGAATACTGAATATTTGGATAAGTATGAGTATTTAATCATCTACTGTAGTTTATAGATTTTTTTAGTTAGAATGGCCTTGTAATCTATGTAAATGCAAACGTGTATAAATATTCGTCGCTAGTAGTTTTATTTAGATATTAATATAATGAGAAATTCAAATATTTTATTTTTTATTATTTTCATTGATGTGGTAATTGTTTTGTTATAATATTTTAAGTTATATAATGTATAATACGAAATACCAATAAAAACTTAAAGGAAAACTTATTTATTTTTAATTTTTGGTAATATTAATCATATTTAAGTAATAAATTACAGTCGAATCTCGCATTGTCAAAACAGTCCCGACCGCTTATTGAAACGCAAGTATTTCTAGCAACTCTTCAAGATTTTAACCTAGCAAAATAATAAGATAGATTTTATATACGCAACAATAATAGTCTTGAATATTATCTGGGGTCGAGGGGCTTTTAGGACCGGGACCGCGGTCCCGGATTCCACCTATAAATTAAATACTTATTTTTCAGTAGTATTTTGGGACCACAAATACAAAAAGTAAAGTATGCTTTACGAAAGTACGGTCAACCAAAAAATTTTGAATAAGTATAAAAAAACTATTTTAGTTAAATGATAATTTGTCTTCTATTTCTAAAATCACAGCTTTCTATTGGAATAAAAAAAGTATGTAGGTACTTATTAAGAAATATAATTACTATACTATATAAATATGATAATATGTTTAAAAATGAAATACAACAGTTCAATTAAAAACATTTATGTTTTTATCCCTTACATCTACACATTGCATATTACAATCTCCTACCTAAATTTAACGTCAAAAATAAACAGTATCTTAGTGAGCACATGGCAGCAGTAATAAAAATCACTACACTTATTGAAAACAATTACTATTGTAAGGCAAAAAACTGACAAAAATATGAAAGATCTTTTAACTTACAATATATAAAATCAGTCTCACAACATTTTTTATAAACTGATAAAATATTTCTTTTATTTTTAAAATCACAGCATTGTCTTAACTTAAAAATAATAAACAGCATAATAAACAACAACATCATAAAATAAAATAAAATAAATAAAAAAAGTTTTTATTTACGTAAACCTATTACAGGCATTTGCAAATAGTCAAAACATATTTGGCTCATTAATATAATATATTTAATTTATTAATTTAGTTTAATTATTATAGTTATAATAATAATAAATAGTTTGTATTAGATTTTTTATAGCTTTAGCGTAAAAGCTGTCAGGTATGAAAATAGAATTTTATTTTTTTATCTATAATTTAATAGTCTAAAGTTCTGTCATTTGAGTATGTTATTATTTAGATAGACCATAAGCATATCGTCGGACGCGATTTTATGCTACCACCGGATCCAATACGCCCCACGCCCCCACAAACAAACTCAGTGGGGTATTCTACTGCCGGTTTCATCGCGGCCTCATTGAGACGATCCGGCGAAACATACTCAGATGGGCATGTCAACATTATTTAGGTCCAGTTACTGTCTTTATTTAGTTAATTGGCTTACACAATTTACCAATCGGCTGTCTTTATACAACTTTTATTTTTATTTTGCTAATTTAACAGATCAGAAAAGTTATTTTGAGACAGAACATGTGTTATTTTTATGATTATGATTACAGACAGTACACAGAATACACTATCATGATCTTTCAGTTCACATTTCAATGCTTCATCAGCTATAGGGTATCCGATCTGGTGCACGAGGGTATAGCCTGCCATACATCTTTGTCATCTATATACTCTTTAGTACTATAATAGCCCCTACTCATTAGGATGCGTTTTACATGTGTTTTAAATAATGCATCAGGCATGTCAGTAATATGAGAGGGAAGTTTGTTATAAAATCTAATGCAATTTCCCATGAATGACTTACTAACTTTGCTGACCCTAAAGCACGGCATAGCTAGTTTGTCCTTATTCCTAGTATTTATATTGTGAAAGTCACTTTTTTTACTAAATGTATCTAGGTTTTTCCTAACAAATAAAATATTCTGGTAGATATACTCAGATGGCACAGTTAATATATTTATATCTTTAAATAGGGTTCGCAAAGAAACGCGGCTACCTAGCCCATAAATAGCTCTGACCGCTCTCTTTTGTTGGATGAAGATAGTATTAACATCAGCAGCTGACCCCCAGAGCAAAATGCCATAAGCCATAATGCTATGGAAGTAAGCAAAGTATACTAACCTAGCCGTGGATTCATCTGACAATTGTTTTATTTTCCATACGGCATAAGAAGCAGAACTTAATCTACCCGATAATTTCTCAATATGAGGACCCCACTGTAATTTAGAATCTAATGTCACTCCCAAAACTACCGTGGATGAAGCAAGATCCAACGTTTCATTATTCAGTGAAATAGTAGGTGTGACATTATTTACATTTGGTAGCGCAAATTTAATACACTTAGTTTTCCCTGCATTTAACAATAGATTATTAGCTGAGAACCAATTTGAGATTAGGCTAAGTGTGTTTGTGTGTCCAATAAAGTCTTTATCTTTTCTATTTACTTTAAATATCAAGGATGTGTCATCCGCAAAAAGAACTATATTTGATATTTTATCTACTAAATATGGGAGGTCATTTATATAAACTAAAAACAAAAACGGACCTAGTATTGAACCCTGGGGCACACCCATTTTGATGGGAGAAGCTTCCGAAGTTATTCCGTCGCGACCAGATAAATAGGATACTACAAGGTCCAAGGACGTACCAGAAATTCCGTAGTATTTTAACTTTACAGCGAGCGTACTGTGATCTACACAATCGAATGCCTTAGAGAGATCACAAAAGATTCCCAGAGCATCCTGTGATCCCTCCCAAGCCTCTAGTATGGTCTTGATTAGAGTGCTTCCTGCATCTTGCGTAGAACGGCCCTTAGTAAATCCAAATTGTTTGTCGTGTAGTATCCCATTCTCATTGAAGTGCGACAGCATTTGGTTAAGCATAATTTTTTCAAATATTTTACTTAAAGTAGGTAGGATAGAAATTGGCCTATAATTATTAGCACTATTAGAGCAGCCTGATTTAAAAATGGGCACTACCTTACTTATCTTCATCAAATCAGGAAAGACTCCGTCAATTATACAGCCATTGAAGATGGCCGCTAGGATCGGAGCTATATTCTGTATAATTGGTTCAACAGCCTTCACGGACAATCCCCATAAATCTTCTGTGCCTTTGATTTTAATAGTCTTAAAAGTTTTTATTATATCAATATCTGTAATTAATTGAAAACTAAATTCGGGAATTATTGTATTATTTATGCTCCGTCAGTGGAAGATGCAAGACTTTTGGTGGTAAACCGCTATACCTATTAATATATATATAAAATTAGTCTCGCATACATGTTAATAATTATTTGAATATAATCAATAGTCTCGAACTTAATTTCAACCATATAAAATAATTTTGCATCAGTCTCAAAAGTATTGAAAATTGATTAGCTTTAAAATCTAAATTTTTCTAGACAATGACCAACACTTATCAGGTCATTATTTCATGGTCATTTATTTTGGACGTTAAATTTAGGTAGGAGATTGTTATGTGCAATGTGTAGATGTAAGGGATAAAAACATATCGAGGGGTGAAAGGCTATTTGTTTGAAGCGACATTTTACGAACTTTACAGGAGAGCCATTTAAAGATTGAAAATTTGGAAAAAAAATCGTTATGAAAAAACTAGTGCTCTTTCTATAATGGGGATCGCAAATTTTTATTGAAAAAAAATCCCTGAATGTTTTGGTATAATTTTCAATTAAAAAACAGTTATGAGTATAAGATAAATTGTCGCTTAATACAAAATGATCTGTATCGCCTTATTTTTAGAGTAAAGAAAAATGATTCAACTTCCAACATTGTCACTAATCAGCAGCAGGCAAAATGGTTTAAGTGACTTTACAGTACTTATGCAGGAGAAAGCAAAATGATTGAATCGACGTTACTCAATAATAATAGGAATAGGCTATTTTGTTTAACTACCAATTTGGGTTTGGGTTTTGGGTTTTGTTAACGATTCAGGAAAGTTGGCTTAAGCAACGATGAACATTCTTAAAGAGTTGCTTGATGTCTCAGATTTTGAAAGGAGTTATATAACTTGGTTGTTCTAAACAGAGTGAAAAACAGTTGTAGCGAAAGGGTTGAACCGACGACATGTCTTAATGAATTTGGCTGACGGCAAATTGGTTGAAGCGACATTGCACAGAGTAAGTAGTCGTAAGCAAAATGTTTGAAGGGACTTTTCATCTAAAGATAGCTACATCGAAAAACGATTTATCTGCCATCGAACTAAAATTTTAGGAACGGAATAACGGCTTATGATCCGATTCTCTGTTTTTGTATACAGCTTAAATGATATACTAAAAAAATATGGCAAATTTGAAGTCTGATCATACATCATGTTTGAGAATTATGCACTAAAATGGCATTGTTTTAAGCGCCATAAAAGTGCTCAGAATTGTACGAAACCCGGCTCAGACGACGCAGAAAAATTCGCTGAATCCGAATATGTATATAACTCCATATCGTCCAAAATGTCGCTTCAAACAAATAGCCTTTCACCCCTCGATATGTTTTTAATTATTGAAGTGTTGTTTTTCATTTTTGAACATTATTATCATATCTATATAGTATCTATAGTAATTAAGTATATTTCTTAATAGGTACCTACATATTTTTTAATTCCAATAGTAAGCTGTGATTTTAGCAATAAAAGACAATTTATCATTTAATAAAAATAGTTTTATTTATACTTATTCAACATTTTTTGGTTGACCGTACTTTCGTAAGTCATATTTTAATCTATATTTGTGGTCCCAAAATACTACTGAAAAAATAATATTCAATTTATAGGTGGAATCCGGGACCGCGGTCCCGGTCCTAAAAGCCCCTCGACCCGAAATTCGTACCTAGAGACAATGTTAGAAAATTTTACCATTAATGATTGATTAAATTAATTGAAAATTAAAACGTAGGTACGAGTTGGGCTCATTTTTTATAATTTTGACGTCCCTAAAATGTAAAATAATGATAAGGTACCTATCGGGCTACCCCACAACAAAATAACTTCATTTTTGTGTTTTGTTTTATTATTATTATTTTTTATGTATTGCGTCTTACTATAATTATGATTAACTAATGGCATTTAGTGATGCCGATCGATAGTCGACTATCGATGATTAATCGATAGTCTATCGATGATTAATCGATAGTCTATCGATAGTCAAACAATCGCAGCATAATCGATAGACCTATCGATAGTATCGATAGCTCAGAATGAGGCAATACTATCGAATGAGGGAATACTATCGATACTATCGATAGTATTGTATCTCGCTAAGAATAAACTATCGATAGTATCGATACTATTATTGTTCGCCAAGAATAAACTATCGATACTATCGATTGTTTTAGACTATCGATAGTTTACCAATTTACAATAGTATTGTTTACAATACTCAGTGATAATAGTAAATAAAATAGTCAATTGCCGTGTGGTCTCCGGCTTAGAATAGACCACCCCATGTCTTCCCATGGGTGTCGTAAAAGGCGACTAAGGGACATATGGCTGATGGATGGGCAGAAGCATCTATTAGCTCAAGGCTTACATCTCACCGCGATCACCAATCCGTCTGCCAAGCGTGGTGATTATGGCAATATCCCTCTACGATCCTGGCTTGCCAAGCTCTGTTAAGAGGAGGCCCATGTTCAGCAGTGGACGTAAACGGGCTGTTGATGATGATGATGAATAGTCAATAATCATATACCCCTATATGCAATTTCAAACAGCTTCGTTTATTTTTCCTTTTAAACAGTAGCAATAGCACCTCTGGGTAGAAATATATATACGTATTGTTTAATTATATTACTAAATCGATAGTATCGATACTATCGATTATTTTAGAGTACCGATAGTCTGCGAATTTGCAATAGTATTGAATATGTTATAACAGTAATATAATATAACGTCATAATACCGTAAATTAACGTACATAATAATGAACATATTCTGTACTTACAAAATTGTAACTTTACAATTTTAAATTGTTATTATAATCCAAAACTAGGGATATCATTCTAAAAATATCATTATCATCATATTAGTATCATTAGTAATTACAAAATAAATAGTTATTTGGTAGATTACAGTAAGGTTCAATAAATCTATTATTCTTTTTCGTAATAAAATATGCCATATGCATAAAGCAGAAACCACGATTCCTACGAATGTTAGTCATATATAACAAACTAGCTGTTCATAGTTTGTGCTCTGCGTCAGCCATCCGTCGTACGAACATTTCCTGTGGGCTTATTAAAATTTTCTTTTTATAAATACCTTGTCCCCATAATGAGAAATGTAAAAAACAACTTATTGGTAAGCCGTTCATAATTTTTGCGCGCACTATATCTACGCGCATAACTTATGAGGAGCTTTAGGCGAATCATTTTTATTTAAATTGATTTATAATACGTGGCAACGAGATTCTATCGTGCATCGATTTTATAACGCGAACAGTATTTTAACAGGCAACGGTCGGCATACTAGATTTTATTATTATTATAGCACAAAAACAATAATCTTCACAATATTACTAGTGAGAAAATAAAGAGGTTTGTCACACTTCTAATATTTATACATAATTATCATAAAATTACGTAGTTATATATACGTATTATCGTTTTGGTGAACAGTTTCGCCGTCATACGGTGCTATTCTTATGATAGCTGTCATGTTTTTCTTTTAATTTTATTTATTTTTTTGGTCAGCCAACAATTTTAATCGCCAATACATTTCCGTTACATGTAGTGCTATAATATAAGTGCAACAATTACTTATTGGCTAACACCGCATGCACAGATATACAACAAAACAATATTATTTAAAAACATAGAACAAATAGTTACATCATAAAATGTTTATATGTTATAACATTACTTAAATATTTCAGAAAGACAAATTTTGTGTTAAGTGATAACACTCCAAAGAACGACTTCTATAATACTGTTTATACAAACTCAGAGGTTTTATTATTAAATAGGCAGCATTTTTGTACATAAAATAACATTTAAGTCTGGCCACACTATTTTTGACATTTCTAACTTTGTTGTTGTTTTCGGCACCGAACTTGAAGATTTTAAATTTATTTTGATATTTTGTTAATTTATCACAATGGATGATGATAATCAAGATGGGCCTTTCGCAGTGTGGCAAATGTTTAATGCACCGACTATGGTACTGTTTAACAATTTGGAACATGCAGCTGATGGGCTGGATAGACTGTTGACTTCAATTTTGAAATTATCAGGGTAAGAATCGAATATTTTTTGTTAATGTTATTTATGAACAGTACTTAAGGAATCAATGGTAGTTATAAATTCATTATTGTTTTATGTAAAATAGGTATAAATTACGAATATACGATTAAAAAGTCAAGTAGTATATTTATATTATAATCCAATAAGTTGAAGATTAGTTAGATAAATTTAAGTTAATGTGAATTGTTGATCAACTTTATGGGCCAATAACTCTTATGGTATTTGATTAATTACTTAGTTTTACCCAAAGCCTGTAACATTAGATTCTGTTTGAGAGTGCTATTATATAAAAACATTTTTTTTTTTTTTTAAAAGACAACTCCCGCACTATGGAAATATATCCCTGTGTCGCAGGGGACTTTACAAACATTCATTTCACGGACACAAAGAACACCCAGACTCAGAACAACTATTTGTGGTTCACACAAATAATTGCCCCGGGTGGGAATCGAACCCAGAACACCAGGTCTCAGAAGCAACTTCCGTAACCAATATATGAAAAGATTTATTTACAAATATCCATATTTTAATAGCTCTCAGTTTTTATAAAAGGAGATATTTGTATTTTTGTATGTTTGTTGCGTATGATGTGAATTGGGACAGATTGCAAAGATAAAAAAAAAAATCACAATTAGAATGCTACATTATCTTTGAGTAACATTTAGGCTATATTTAATTATGAAGTTCCTATGGTACCGGGAACTATGTGGGTCAAATCTAGTCAGAAGCTAGTTGCTAATAGTTCAGTTATTCTCCTATTCATTTCTGCGAGCAACTAGTTTTCGTTTGGTAGCTCCTGACTTTTTTGTTTAATTAACTTAGTAGTTAGCTATGATGCTATGATGCATGCAGAGTTAGTTGATTATTACACTATTACTTATATTATATGCATGCTATAGAAACTGAAGACATTAAATAATTGGTGGTGAACCTTTATAATAAATAAATAAATGATTTTACATTTCATATCGTCGGTGATATTGCAATACGGCGTAAGTGACAATAGCTTATAAGGTTGAAATCAAATATAGCAAATTATATTTTTTGCCCTAAAAGATAAAGAAAAAAAATATTTCTTGACATATGAAATTACACCTTAGTAGCAACTGTGACATACGCGGTATTGCAATATCACCGACGATATGTACTTATCTCTATATTCTTAAACAACCAGTTACACCTGGATGGCTTTGAATGGAATACAAGAATATTTAATGAATTGATACTACATACAACTGATACTATGATCTAGGGCTGCTGTGCTATTGCTGATGGGCTCTTAATTCTATAATGCAATTTGTTTTCAGGGATTTCTCTGAGGTTTTAGTACCGAGACCAGGGTCTTCTAAGTATCCAGAGTCATATTACCATGCTTTTAATACATGGCTAGTTGGCAGACTATTTTATGTGTGGTCTGTAAAAGAACTAAATAGGTAAGAATTTCAAATATTTTTTGTTATATTTATCTTAACAACAAGTTATATTAAATAACAATCATCATCTTCCTGCTCTGCTCCCATTATTTGAGGTGGAGCAATATGTCATCCTCTTCCATTTTTCCTTACAAGACATCACTTCCATACTCACAACTTTCTTACACATACTCCATTAATCATCTTTTTTCTGGCCTTCCTCTTCCTATATATTCATCCATCTTCATATTCAGCACTCTTTATCACATGTATGTCTATGAATAACATGACTGTACCATGCTAAGTGATTTCCTCTCAACATTATCACTTTTTACATTAAATACCAAATTGCCATACATAAAACTGCAATGGCCAACCTGCCTAAGCATGGTGATTTTGGCAGAAAAACCCTTACAGGGAGGCCTAGCATGATATAGGCTGTAGATAAGAAAATTATAAATTTTAATATATATTTACAGAATTCATCTGACTAGTAAAGAAGCTCAACTCAAAATACTAAACATATTGTGCATGAATGGTGCCTCATTTTACAACACCTTACAAGCTGAATACTTTGCAGTGCTAAGAAAATTGATTCAATACTATAAAGAGAATTTAAACACCCAAACAAATGAATTGTTGCTTGAGAATTTCACCTCGGAACAAATACAAGTACCTGACGTAGAGTTAAACTTGGAGCCTATTCATGTAAATGTAAAAGAATTGTCAACATGTAAGACATTAATCAATTTAACATTGCAACTTCTAGCAGAGAGTTTACCAAATAACACAATTTACATTAACAGACATAAGGCAGAATATGAGAACTTATTTAATGAAGTCTTTTCAATCCTTGATGAATACAGTGTTGATTTAAAACTGGTTACATTGAAATTCTTCATTGATTTGATCAACAATTACAACCAAACTGGCATTA
The DNA here is from genome assembly GCA_947037095.2 of Nycteola revayana. Classification (NCBI taxonomy): domain Eukaryota; kingdom Metazoa; phylum Arthropoda; class Insecta; order Lepidoptera; family Nolidae; genus Nycteola; species Nycteola revayana. The sequence goes on from OX344839.1 coordinate 8,903,840, forward strand.
TCAAGTTTAGTAAATGCTTTCCAAATGTTTTCGAGGATTTGATTTACTCTATAGAAGCTATAGTACACATGACTGGCATATGTTATGAAAAAGGTGAAATTGATGCATATTATTTAGAAGATTTTAATAAGCTACTGTGCAGTTTTATCAAACATAATCAAGCTAGTTTTGAGCATAATCATTTCCAAGCAATACTAAACATAGTTACAATGATAGTCAACTATAAAGGCAGTAAAATATTTACTAATGACTTAAAACTTGAATGTCTATCATTGAGCAAAACTATTGAGTTTCCACAGAACATCAGTGATATCTCAAACATGAATGCAAATGAAATAGAAAGGCTAAATAATTGCTATTGTAAAAATATTCAGTTACACATACAAACAAGACAACAATCAAAGCAATCATTAGAACTGAAAGAAAACTGGTATTACAGTAAAACAATGAATGTGATAAATTCATTAAAAGGCTGTGTGGAACATAACAGTGATATATTTTTAATAAGTTACCATTTGAAAATATGTCTTGCTGGCTTGAGTATTCTGCAGAGTATGTGTATACAGAATTTAACATTATTTAACAAAGTTAAAACTGAAGTGTTATTAGAAGAAGATATTAATGGAACATTCAACTCACTATTAAAACTATTAGAAAACCATAAAAGTGTCATTATTGGGGACAGCAACTGCTTGCATTCATTTATGGATATTATTGTGTGTATTACAACAATCCACCCCAACCAAAGCAAAGAAGAAACCAACAGTTTGCTCCAGTTATTATGTCTGCAATCCTCTTCACAATTCAATGAACATAGTTTAACATACAATGATAATATTAAAGCTGTGATTTTAAAATATGTATTGGTAGTTAGACAATTCCTGAAAGCGAAACTAAGTGATGCATGGATCAGAATAATATCTCACTTGGTGAACAATTTCATGAAGAATAAATCTGTTCACATGTATCAAGAGGTAAGTTTAAAAAAAATCATGTATTTACAATAGAAGATCAAGATCAACTAATACGGAAACAAATAATTTGCAATTGTTATGTTTACATAAATACATTCACTCATCTGTCCCATCATAGTTATGTTTACAGCCACAAGAACTATTTTCAAAAAAATAAAGACAACGAAACTGAAGAACATCATAATTGTGGCTGTAAACATAACAATTATATTATTGTACTAGCTTCCCGCGCGCGGCTTCACCCGCGTAACTCCCGTTCCCGTAGAAACTTTATAATAAATTGTACTAGCTTCCCGCGCGCGTCTTCACCCGCGTAACTCCCGTTCTCGTAGAAACTTTATAATAATATATAGCTTTATAGCCTTTCTCGATAAATGGACTAACTAACACTAAAGAACTTTTCAAATCTATTATGGCAAATAACTCATTATTAGGTAGCAATTCTTCGCGTTTTTATACTCGTGATAATTTCTCAACGAAATGTCCGATTGGAATAAAACAAAAAGTATTTTACTTCTACATAAATAATCTTGATAACATAATGCTTAATTTGGATAAGGATTAATATTACGATATACATTTAACGTAGTTTCTTTCTTCAGACGATTTAATATTTTTTTATGATCATAATAGCGGTTATTGTGATTAAACTATGATAGTTAGATATATGCTCTCGCGGACTTTTTTGTAGATCTTAATAAGACCTACAAACCCGTAGTACATCATTTTGTTCTATTTTCAATAGTTTTTGCAGTGCACGCATAAATATGTTTACGCTTTTACACCTTGGGTTACAAAATCGCAATTTTCTTACGGATCCCTAATTTTTTTGAAAATAAAATATATATTACCCATAACCTTCCTCGATAAATGGACTATCCAACACTGAAATAATTTTTGAAATCGGACCAGTAGTTCCTGAGATTAGCGCGTTCAAACCAACAAACAACCTCTGCAGCTTTATAATATTAGTATAGATTGATATTTCTCAAGTTATTGTTATTATATGTATATTGCTGATAATATGTTAAACTACTTCATTATGTTTTTTTTTCAGATTATACCTCTCTGTCCACTTCTAGTATCAAACAAAATACTGTCACCTAGCAAACTTATTGGAGACATTATTATGCCAGCATTCCTAACAAAGAATAATGAACTCCAAAAATCAGTAGCAGAAGCTATTTCGGCAGTCGCTTGTATGTCACTTAGCTCATATGACGTAGCAATCATTAATTCACAACAGCATTCTTTCGGACATTCTATTTTTACAAATAATGTGGTAGAAATGCGATTAATGTGCTCAAAATGTTATAATTTGAATTGTAGTAGAGTTTCTAAAGAAACCATGAACAAATTAAAAGATGAAAGGTTGGTGGTATGTTCAGAAAACAATACAAACCAACTAAGTCAGCATTCTACTATTAATAGTTTAAGAAATCTATTGACAAAGTTTCTGAATTGGAGACAGTACATTGATTTAGAGCATAGTGGCTATTGGCAACTGTTTGGTCGACTTTGTAACCACTATTATGTGCCTAACTATGGTGTTTCAATGGAGATAATCAACGAGGATAACTGTGAACATGTATTGAACTGCTTTAAGCCATTTTTCAAGGAAAGATCCGTAAGTTCTAAGCTAGCCATTCTGTAATATGTATTGTTGTCATTTATTTATTTAAGTACGCTTATTATGTATCAATAATGAATACGATGACCGCAACGCCATCTTTCTGTTTTACTTTGCACTAATTCAATTCTTTTCTCCATGTCAACTCATAAATATAATCTTTTCAGGAAGGGGATGACACAGAATGGAATTCAAATAGAGATGCAGCGTTTTCTCTATGTATTAACACACTAGTGAAATCTACAAGAAAATGCTTAGAAAACAATGACTTCACTCAACAGACACATGTACTCAATCTCATCAAAGATTTTGGGCTGTGCTCCAACGAAAAAGTCATTTTACCAGTCACAAAGCTCTTCGTTTATTTTATCATGCATCCACTTTGCTCACTTGGGCCTAAAGCTGTTGTAAGTTTGCGAGATGTCTGCGAATTCCATGGATATACACCTAATCAGGTGTATCACAGATACAAAAAAGATTACTGCAAGCTATTTGTTGAATGTAGCTTATACAGTGGTAAGGATTTCGCAATATCTCTGTTAAAGGTCGTTCGAGCATTTGGCTTTGTTGGATATAGAGACTTTATTTCCAAAGACGTACATCACTTTTTACCATACCTGATGCCATATTCTGTGACAATAATAGAAGTTCCTTCTATGATTGAAGAGATATCTTCACTGGTCCAGTGCTCAGTTTCGGACTTCTTGATAGAGAGATTCCCGCACATATACGTCCATGTTTATCTCAATGAATCTAAAGAAGTTGGAAAGAAATGCTATGATATCATAGAACGGTTGACAAAAACATCCATATTGAGTCTAATAAAGAGGCACTTTAGGGTTATTCTGACAGAATTTCTGCTACAATATTGTTGTGATTCCGAAAAAGTGCTGAATGCTTGTCGCTATTTGGCTTGTCATGATCCTGATGTGTCGATTCCGACAGGTTCGATGAATATGAGCACTTCCCAAATAGCAGACTTCTTGAATCCTAAATTTTTGGGTGTTTTGGCGTATTTTGACCATAAACTGGTAAATGCTAAAGTAGCTTTATCAGTTAAACGAAAAGCACTGACAAGTTTTCCGGATATAATGCAGTTGATGGGAGTAAAATACTTAACTCCTTTAAGGTTCAAGGTTTTGGCTACATTGAGATCTGCTCTTCCGTTAGCGAAAGAATTTCCAAAGATTTTAGCGGAAGCTTGGGGCGCCTTTATTCATAACATTGACACTATGTCACTAGGACCATTACTATCGAACTTGGCAGTATCGTTATTACAACAGTTAGATCATGCTCCCCAAGAGATCAACAAAATATTCCAATACCTAGTTTTCAATAATGAGAATTTACTGAGTTCTCATATATCAGATCTGTTTTTCCTTGGAGACACAAAGCTATCAGAGAAAATTAAGATGGTGATCAAAAGGCACGTGAAAAGGACTCAGCCTGATGGTTTTTTGGATAAAATTAAGTGGTATTTGCAACACCTGAATCATGACATACCTAGTATAAAAGCGTATGCCTTTTCGCATTTAGACAATTTGCTAAGGAACAATCGATCGGAGATTCATAAGGCCATATTTGGCGGCAAGAATATTGATCCACTTATTGTGGAGCTCATAGATTCCCTGCTCTCAGGTAAACTACTTTGTTACTAAATACTGACGATTCATACGAAAATTCTTATCTGTACCATTTTCAAAAACCCTATTTGTATTTCATGTATAAAAAGTCTTTACTACTCTGAAATAAGTACCACACATATGACCCATATAACATTGGCTGAATTAAACACAATTATTAACTAAAAGTTTGGTAAAACGTATTTTATATATATATAGCGACCCGCCCCGGCTTCGCACGGGTACAATACCGATACTATAATAATACTACAGAATGTCTTTAAACCTCTAACAAAACGGGGGAAATTTAGTCAAATCAACAGAAACAAATTAATATAGGTACCTACTAAAACCCAATGAAATAACTAGGTGGGTATACTTTTCTCGTATGAAATACCTATACTCTTCAGGACTAACAATACAACAAACACTAAATAAATAGGTATTCAAGTATCTATCCATCATAGTTACAACGAACACAAAACAAAAAAATTGGATCGAAGGATCGAGCGCGCATAATCGCATTCGGCCTACCTAAAACACGCGCTGTTATTTTGCGATAACTTCTAAGTTATTCATTTAAAGTATATAGTGTAGGGGTAAAATAATCTGCATGAAATGCTTAAGAATATTAACTCATTTAAAATGATAAGGATACATGCTGAATTCGTCTGATAAGCTTTACAATTACCGCATTAGAAATTATATTTTTTCTAAAAGATATCTAAAAGATAAAATGGATATAGCAAGTTAACCTTGAAAGATAGACATATGCTATCGCGGACTTTTTTGTAGATCTAAAAGAGAAGAATATTTCCGCCATACATTGTTTTGTTATATCTCATAGGGTTAAGGCAGCGTTTTCGTTGAAAGCTCCCAAATGGCTTAATTTTTTCCGGCACCTCTGACAAATATCAATATATATTAGTCAAATGTACACAAAAACTAAACAAATTATATACGTAAACCTTCCGGAAGAATCGTTCTATCGATTGGTAACAACCGCATGAAAATCCATGTAGCAGTTATTGAGTTTATCGCTAATAGACAGACAGACGCGGCCGGGGACTTTGTTTTATAATATGTAGTGATGTAGTGATAGCGGTCGGTGTCGGTTACCGCTGCAAAAAGCCTACCCAGAAAAGACACGGTTAGCAAAATGATTCCCAGGTCAATTCACAGACACCGACACTAACATCGACGACGCAGTCATTAGCCGCAGGCTGCACAGATTGTGTTTCTGTGGATGTTAAAGTTGTTAATGATGAAAATATTTAAATGTACCTAATGAATACTATGTTTTCACTTCTGCCGGCCGTCCCGGAGTGCAACCCGTTGTTTTAGGATAGATAACTAAAGCGATTATTGTAGAGCTTCTCTATACACAACATTTGACGTTAAATTATTTTCTGGTAACAAAATATACTGATGGTCGGGAGCCCCGAACCGTGATAGGGCAACGTAAAATATTCTTTGCGTAAATCAATTCCTACCAATTTGAATGTTTGGACCTGGGATTTGTTTATCGTTAGTGCGAAAGAAATTGTACTGGAAATTGGAGCCTTTTGAAGGGTATAGGCAAATCAGTAGGGATCATGGGTATTCTTGGTATTGAGCTAATTCACCAGCTGCAGGTCCGGTGATAATCTTCGCTACTATTAAATTATCTTTTAGCTTCTTTATAAGAAGTCTCGTGCCATGTTGGGGGGGCTTAAATTTCTGAGAAGCATTATCGGCGTGCCAAATTTTAACGACAGTTCATGAGGTGGTAGCCCAGCGGGGTTCAGAGAATTTAGATCTCGATGTTAGTGACGGTGTCCATGGATTTAGCAGAAATCGTAATATTTTAATTTCGCCATATCTTTAAAACCAAATGTCCAATTTTAGTAATTCAAAGACCAAATATTATCTACATAAACTGTACTTAGTGATGAAATAATTTATTTTGATAAGGATTAATAGCATGAGTAAAATAAACGCGTTTAAATGTAGTCTAAAAAAATTCAAGATTTCTAAATAAAAAAATGGTTGTAGTGTTTCACTCGACATAGATAGGTATAGTGTGTCGCGGACTTTTTTGTAGATATTTATAAGATCTACAATTAATTAGAATATTTTATGGTTCTATCTTTTATAGTTTAGGCAGCGTACGCAAAATAAGTAACTTTTCTGGTTGATTTTTTACACCTTGTGTCCGAAAAACCCAAATATCTTACGGAACCCTATTTTTTTCTAAAATAAAATGTAGACTATGTTACTCGTGGATAAATGTAGCTTTCGAATGGTGAAATAATTTTTGAAATAGGTCCAGTACTTTTTGAGCCTATTCATTACAAACAAACAAAGAAACAAACAAAGTTTTCCTCTTTATAATATTAGTGTAGATTAAGGTTAATAATTTGGTGAAATTCTTATTGAAATTGTTTCCAGGTTGCAAAGACTCTGATTTCCAAGTCAGTTTGTCTAGCGGAGCATGCCTTGGACAGCTAGGTGCGATTGAAGCAGGACACTTACCTCGCCAATACGTACAAACAGATAGATCTCCGTTCGCCTTTTCTATCGTAGATAATTGCTTCGCCGCTACTGCTCTAGTAGAACTTTCTAGAGCTTTCCAGTACGAAAAAGATACAATGGTAATTGTCTTTTATGCTAAAAACATTAATAAAGCTTTAATCAATTTAAAAAGCTATTTTAGTTTACCCAAACCAAAAATCAAAACTAGGCGCTCAAGCTTATTATCACTTCACCACCCAATAATCGAAAACCTTCTTTATTTCAGAACATGGATTGTTACGCCTTGACAATACAAGAGATTCTGAAAATTTACGACATTTCACCCACAGGAAGTAAGAAAGATGTATGGGACAGTTTCCCCGAGCATATGCATCAAATAATGTACCCCTTACTTAGTTCTAGGTAAATAAAATTTCTTAATGTACTAAGATTTGTGAGTTGTTACCTTTTGATGCAATCGAGTTACTACCCTAATATTTATGAGCCACTGAATGTGAAACATGTCCACGTCATATAATAAGAATTAGTTAAAATTCGAGGGAATTAGTTAGGATACGAGGTGGCAAAGTTGAATTTCGAAGGAAAAAAAATGTTGCCAATTTTTTATTCCAGTTTCAGGTTATCCCTAAATGACTAGTATGTATATTCAGCTAACGTGTAGGTAGCCGTCCATGAGTCACTACATGGGTTGATAACTGAAAACCAGCGCTAGGTATCGCCTAGCCTGCCCCAGGCCATGCAAGGCGTCTTTTTATTGTATCGCGTATTAACTAGATGTTTGTTGTTTATTATCTTGTGTGTTTTGCTGAATTAAAGTACTACCTTTGTTGTTAAAAAGATATTTACAGTAACTTCTTAATTTTTACAGATACACTCTGGCTTATCCGTCGCAGCCAAAAAAAGCTCACCCACTTTTTGGATCGATTTATGCAACTACTTTCTTAGAATGGGCGCATAAGTAAGTGTATTATCGTAGAAAAAAATAACGCAAGAAAACTTAGCCAAAAACGATTTTGAACTAAAAATAACTAATAACTAGAGATGGGCCGACTAGCCGCCGACTAGTCGGGAAAGCCGACTCTTCGGCATCGTTTGTATTCGGCGACTAGTCTGCGACTAGTCGGCGACTATTCGGCAAAATATGCCGATTATGTTCGGCGCATAACAAATGAAATAAAACAAATAATTTGTACTTGTTTTATAATTTCTAAACATTACTAAGAGTAGTTATCTGAAGTTACAGTCTTTACAATATAGGAACGTATTAATCAGTCAGTGATTAACTTACATCATTAATCAACGTAACATGGCACATACATAACCAAATAACATGGCAATGGTAAGTATAAGTAAGTATTCATTAAGTCAGATGTTTAGTGATAAAAAAGTCCTTTAATATAAATCATTTTATATGTATATTTTAAATCTAAAGGTGTTTGGGCGGACTTTAAAGTCTTGAAACATATTCAAAAACCAATAAAGTAACATAGAACGCCCGGACACCTCCGAGAATAAGGTATTAGAATGATCGGCATTGCCGATTAATCGGCCGACTAATCGGCATTTTGAAAACCGATTAGTCGGCTAGTCGGTTAGTCGGCAAAAACTATAGTCGGCCAATCTCTACTAATAACTAATTTATCATGTTCTAAAATATGACATTACTTCATGTACCCAAAAGAGTTTATACATGTTACACGAACCTTTACTTATGTAGTATCATTTACTCTAGTAAATAATAGTCAATTGTGTTTTTAATTATAACATTCAATAGACACAATATTTTTCAGTTGGGCTGGACAATTAATTCCTCTCATAGACTCGGAAAGTATTCGTGAACTATTACGCACAGTTCACCCGAGTATGCGCCGTGACGTAAGAACGTTATTTCTGTTTCTACCCTATGTGTTGTTGCACGCTGTCATGACTAAGAACAACGCGCAGTATATACAAGAAGAGATTTTGGCGGTTATTGGTGAGTAGATGGTTCATCGAGTTGATTATTTAGAAGTGTGAAAATGTACTTATTGGTGTGAAGCTTGGCTCAAGATAAAAGTTAGTAGTAATCGAATCATCGGAACCTTCCCAGAGATATACTCCATAAATTATGCCTCAGTCGAGAGAAATAGTATGTAGGTAATATTCCTTCTATGTAGAAATGGGGTAGCATTATTGAAATATTTAAATGAAATGAAATAGATTATAAGAACGTGGACGTATTCTTTTCTCAACTCTCAACTCAATCTTGGCGAAATTCATTACTTGTTTTTTTTAATAGTTTAGCAAGGCATTCCGATCAGAAAATATATGTACCTATTTTTTGGGCAAATATTTTATTTAGTTATACTTACTTCAAACTTAGCGACACAAAGATGATCTTGGCTCTGATAGCAGAAGCTTCCATCTCTTCCTGTTTTTGAGGGTGTTCAGGTCTTTCTGGACTACATCACTCGAGTGTTATCTAGGACGCCCGACTATATGTTTTACAGTCGGTCGTCCCAGGTACGATCTTCTTGCAGCACGATCCTCTCCACACCCACTATCCAGACTTATAACAAATAATATTTTTAATATATCGGTTTCAGGCCTAGAAAACTTTGAAAACGAAAGCGCCGTAGTAACAGAGAGGTCTAAGTACAAAATGTTACGTCACATTCGTATGATGCCCAATATTAACTCTGTACAAACTGAGGAAGGAAACCAGAGCAAATGTAGCAAGACTATTTACACATTATTAGATTTTCTAAATAGGTGGCTTTTGGAGTGGTGCCATTCGAAGCAACGACCTATGGATAATGAAAATTATAAGTAAGTGCTTTTAGCCTTTATATCTAAAGTATTATAATTTTACCTACGAATATTGATTATTACATACCTGTATAGATTTCCGACATGATTAAATTTATATAATTTTTTCACGACATAGTTCAGGAGTTTTTATTGTTCAAGTCATACTTACTTCGTCGATATTAGTTATGAAAATTTAGATTTCAAGTCGCACCATCAAAATATCAACGAAACAAAAATATTGACATTTGCTAAGTTAGGCTTACTTTAAGTATTCATTATTTCTTACTAGACTTATAGGTCAATCGCTTAAGTGAGTCGGTTTTTGAGGTTTGGGCGCAGTCTAATGATGTCCTTTATAGATCGTATACTTAGTTAAATATACAAAAAACTACTACTATATTATACGATTTGTATTCAGGGCTATATCAACATTTCTTAATAAATTCGACAAGTTAACAATCGCGCGAGGCAACTTTGTCTGCGGCGAATTGGAGCGATCTCTGCAATACTTGGAACTATACATGGACGAAACTCCGGACAGAATGCAGGAACAACTGCCGTTCTTAGCAGAGATATACGCCTTATTGGATGAGCCGGATTCTGTAGCTGGTAAGGATATAGAATAGACTACTATTTCGGGCGGTTTCGATTTCGATTACACCTCAATCTATCTTATAAATTTATATCGCTTAGTGTAAATCGTATGAAAATCCCTTTAGTAGTTTTGAAGATTTTAAGTTGAAACAGCCAGACAAACGTGTTCTCTTTTATAATGATTCTGATAGTACCGATACTGAAGCAAAAAAAAACTGACAAATGGGTTTAAAGGCAATTATATCTATATAACAGAACACTAATAAACATTATTGAACAATGACTAAGACCACCTGTACATCCGTTATCCACTACTACAAGCTGTATATGTATTGGAACTCATAATTTAGACAATCTATAGTTGATGATGTGTTGAGTATTATTTTCTAAAAAAGAAATAATTAGTGACTGTAACATTAATAATAAACAACAACAATACATATGGAATTCAGCCAACAGCATTCATTTGACCGTAATCAATTTTTTTTTCAGGCATCTTGTCTATGAAGAGATCGGAACCTTCACTGAAGGAATTGATTCTAGCACAAGTAGTGACGGGACGGTTGCAAGACGCGGCCCTTTGCTACGAACGTTTAGCGCAAGAGGGTCAGTTAGATAGACATAGTTTACAGGTACGATTTTTAACTTAGTATTGTGATGCATGATTGTTTTTTTAAGAGCTAAACATTAGAGTACACGTGGAAACCGATCATGCGGTCACTTACGCTCAGTCGACATTGTCTTTTAAATTCAAGCAGCACAGTAGCCAGACAGCTAGTAGTTGTCATTAAAATATAGATACACCTGGATACGTAGCTTTCTAATGGAAGAAAGAATTGGTAATTATTCAGATACCAAAGTTAAATTCATTCTTGACATAGCATAAGAGTAGCATTCAAACTAAATAATAGTTTACTAAGATATAATTTTGATATTTTCAGGGTATGATAGACTGCTACCTTGGTCTGGACCAACCATTCACCGCGTACCGGTTGCTCAGTGAACACGAATCTGAAGACAGCATGATGGAGCTAGCGGCTGAGCCGTTGTGGCGGCTTGGTAGGTTTGACCAGTTAGAAGAACTCTGCAAAAAACCTATTGTAAGTTATTTTTTATTTATTTATACGTATTTATTATCACATTATTGCAATATGCCACGAGCTTATAGCCAAACCAAATTTACATTTTATTTGACCAAATGTTTTTATTAAGTTTTTATCAGCATTTATGTGACCAATGTCAGGAATATAAAATAAACTTAATAACTTACTTTATTTTATTGTCTTGGTAATACTGGCAGTGTAGTCGTGTAGGATTGTAAATGGTTCATTCTTTGTTTATGAACAATTATTTGTGACTTATAATAAAATTATTATTACTATTAAGATTGCAGCACATGTCACTATCGACTCTATGACTTGAAATTGGTTTATCTTCGACAGTTGCACTATCATAATCTCTCAATCTCATCGCCAGTGACCTGAGCCGAGGTCCAAGCCTCACAAGGGGCGCCCTGTTGCGCAGGTTGCTTTGTTTGTAGTTTTTAAGGCTGGAGCTCTGCTCGCCTTTATGCCTGGTGAAGTAGCAAAAGCCTAGTGGCTAACTATATACGTCCATTCGAAAACAAAAGGTTCATCTTCAGCCTGTATCTCCATAAGTCATGGTTTTCACTGTCAGAATATATTGATTCCGGAATCATTTTAATACATATTACATTTAATTCGCATACTTATTAGCCGCCTTCCAAAGAGAACTGGGGCCTCCACATGGGGCGAATTCTCCTCGCCTACCGCAGTCAAGACCACGAAGCGTTTACTGTATCGTGCAAGGAAACTACAGGCAAACTGCTGTCACAAATGGATGCCGAGAGCAAAGGCGAGAATGCCTTGAGAAGTGGCTATCAAAGTGTTTTGGGTTTGCATATAGTTACTGAAACTGGGAGGGCAGAGGAAGTGTTGCAACAGTGAGTAATTATTTGTATTAGACTACAGTTTCACCCGATCTGCACCAATGAATGGGTCGTAATATTTACTTTTATGTAAGTTATAAACTACAACACACGTTTTTAACTTTATTTAAAGCCGTTGAGTAGTTATTGTTGTAAAAAGAACAAATATTCAAACGTTTTCCTCATAATAAGGAAATGCAAGGAAGAGAGGGAGAGAATAGCGTTATTAGTTTTATGAGTTTCTCGATATCGAAGAACAGACTGATGATCCTAACCAATTAATTTTTTTTCATAATTTTGTGTTGTGTGGGTTGCCAGAGCTCAGGGAGGAAGGAGAAAGGGCCGGCAGGATAAAGGTGTTGGCTAGTGTTGTACATATTCTATATTGAAACTAGCTGACTTAGTATTTGGACCCTATGGTTGCATAATATCAAGTGGATAGGAGTCATTTAACAAAAGCTTATTCATATAACATCTGTGGCTACACGGGTGAAACCTCAATCAGTAAGCTATGCTATCCAGGAGTAACATAGGCTTCATGCTTATAGCTAAAGTTTCCACGAGAACGTGATAGCTCACGCTCTCGTGGAAGCATTATAAGCATTCACTTTAGCATTAAATATATATAAATACATAGATTACTGATTGTGAAATAATTTTTGAAATCGGTCCTGTAGTTCTGGAGCCTATTCAAAGCAAACAAACAAACAATCGCATTATTCTTCTTTAAATATTAGTATTATGGTGTAGTTAAAGTACATGAAAAGTTATATTTATTCTTAACTGGCTACGAATGATAAAATACTTACAGGCTTAAAGAACTGCGAGACGGGGATCGTCAATCATCAGAAATATTGAACCAACTGCTAGAGGAGTGGTGCCGCAGACTGTCCGTAGTGCAGTCGGATGTGAGGACCATCGAGCCTTTGTTACGACTTAGGAGAATATTGTTACAGCAGTCACAGGTATTTCTATATCTTTATAAAAGTTTATCGCGTAAAGATCGTGAGCCGAGATTTTAACGTTGTATATAAGATTACATTGTCGGCACGTGCAGGTTCTCATGAATTTTAACTATAAGTTGTTTGTAATTTATAGGTAGTCAATTGCTATTCCACTAAAAAGAGGCGTAAGACAGGGAGACGTTATTTCTCCGAAACTGTTTACGACCACTTTGGAAGACACCTTCAAACTTCTGAATTGAAAAGGACTAGGCATCAACATCAACGGCGAATACATCACTCACCTTCGATTCGCTGATGATATCGTGGTCATGGTAAAGTCAATGGAAGAACTCAGTACAATGCTCGAAGACCTCAACCGAGTCTCCCAACGGGTAGGTCTTAAAATGAACATGGACAAGACGAAAATCATGTCTAACGTCCATGTTGTGCCTACCCCTATAATGGTTGAGAATACGGTTCTTGAAGTTGTTGACGCGTATGTATACCTAGGACAGACAGTCCAATTAGGTAGATCCAACTTCGAGAAGGAGGTCAATCGCCGAATCCAACTCGGATGGGCAGCGTTCGGGAAACTTCGCAGTGTCTTTTCGTCCAAAATACCTCAATGCCTAAAGACGGAAGTCTTCGACCAGTGTGTTGCCAGTGATGACTTATGGATCCGAAACGTGGTGCTTCACTTTAGGCCTTATGAACAGGCTCAGAGTCGCTCAACGATCTATGGAGAGGGCTATGCTCGGGGTTTCTCTACGAGATAGGATTAGAAATGAGGAGATACGTAGAAGAACGCGGGTTACCGACATAGCCCAACGGATTAGTTCGTTGAAGTGGCAAAGGGCAGGCCATATAGCACGGAGAGCAGATGGCCGTTGGAGCCGAAAAGTTCTCGAATGGAGACCGCGGATCGGCAAGCGTAGCGTAGGACGTCCACCTAATAGATGGACGGACGATCTGGTTAAAGCCGCAGGATCACGGTGGATGCAGGCCGCTTCTAACCGCAACAACTGGAGATCTATGAGGGAGGCCTATGTCCAACAGTGGATGTCCTACGGCTGAAATGATGAATTGCTATTTTACAATTAATAAAATATATTAGTGGTCAGGGCTAAATTAATGTAAATAAAACTACATATTTTTAACCTATTTACTCCTACCGGGTGTTATAATGCCACGTAATATATATTACTTCATATGCCTTTTCCATACAAATTAGGACTTTCTCCTACTGGCTGTTGTAACACCCATAGTATTTCAATTTTTCCAGAGGTATAGGACTTTTTTTCAAAATGTTGGTAATACTTTTCATCATAAGAACGCTCGAGATAATCTGGATATCTGGAAACTGGTTCAATTGTAAGTTATTTGATAATTAATGTTTTTATTTTTAGCAACTATTGGAACCGACACATCCACACACAGCGAATCGTTTAAAATCATGTATTGGTGACCTTTGGTTGCAAAGCGCAAAACATGCCAGAAAAGCTGGAATATTTCAACAGGTAAAATAATATTATACATACTCAATAAATCAAGATAATATAATATATCAGATATCACTATAGTACTTAGCAATAATACAACAAAATATCACCTCCAACTTCATTCAGCATATACTGTATTTAGTTTTAAAAAAAGACTACCGATACTAAGGAGATTCTGTGACTTTACAGTTTTTGTAAATAATTGTTTCGGGTTTGAGTCGAATCTAAAATACACGGTCTGAAAAGCAATTACATACTGAGCAACTATACGTCCTCAAATCAATCAATGTAAATGTAAAAAAAAACTGCCATAACGTCAACTAAGAATAATATAATAGGCCAACAACCTAAAATGGTGGTGATCTTTAAGTTTACCACATATTATTCTAATTCGTGAGTTCATACAATTACTCAAGCATAATAATTTTCCAGTCTTACATGTACATACTGAACGCGGAAGAGTATCAGCCTGAGGAGTTGTTCATAGAGAAATCTAAGATGTACTGGGCTCGTGGTCAAAATGAACAGGCATTTACTACGCTCAGACGGGGACTGGATGACACATTTCCAATGTTGGAACAACTTAATAATGATCAGAGGTAAATATATATTCAAGAAATTATATCAATTTAAATCACTCTGTATTTATACATTTTTTATTTTTGTTATTATCATTCGTTTATTTTATGTATATAAAATATACATAAAATAAACGAATGATATATTTTATGTATATAAAATAAACGAATGATAATAGCAAAAAAATAGTCTGCATATTTTATATACATAAAATATGCAGATTAGAGACCAATTTTAAAATTACTTTATTGTGTTGATGGCATACAGTGGAGTTACGATATGTGACCGAATGGGCAAAATGCCTTGTGGGGGGAAAAACATACAAACGCTCGAAAATTAACTATAATTAAGGCACTGGAGGCATGCTATATAAAATATAATAAACTTATATTTATTATTAATTAATACGCCTTGCACGATACAGTAATTACCAATTAAAAAGCACTAATAAGCCTTCACATTTGTTTTATTAAATTGAGAGAGAGAGGCTATACATTTTGAAACATACCAGTCATTGTTCCGCTTATTATATATTATAACAAATGTAAATCGTAATTATTATTTTTCAGGAAAATATGTGCCAAAGCAAAGTTGTTGATAGCCAAGTATAATGACGAGACCACGAATGTTGACGTTGATGTTAACATTGGATATTATAAAGAGGCTGTAGAAGTATTCAAACAATGGGAAAAGAGTTTGGTAAGATTATATAGTTCTATGGCCTCTTGGGTGGCAAGGGCCTTGGGTTTTTAGGGTCCCAAAACCTAAGAGAAGAGGAGACATTATACGGTTAAAGATTCTTTATTTTATTCTATCTCAAAAGAACATATTACACTCACTTACAGAGAAATGTTTTTTTTTATAATACTTAAAATTAACATGCCCGCCAAGCGTAGCTAAGCTTAATATCTTATGCACTAAACTAACGATATATCATTACTAAAAGTGTATATATTCAATATGGTGTGATATATCGATCGACTTTTAGTTAGGCCTGAATTGAATACACCACAGAAAACAATGAACGTAAAACAATTAAAAATCAGAGATCAACTAGTTTTTATGTTTTTAAAGTGTGTACAATGTACATTTATATGAACAGAAATATAAATATTAGAGTCACTTACATCGGGAGTCTTCAATCATGACGCCATGAAAAAAACAATGATAGTCAATGTTTTATATCAATGAAAAAAACCTTTTAATGTCATCTGGTGGCACTTCGGTTTACTTTTTTATCCCTTATAAACACCTCAGTCATCCATATACTTCATAATCATATGTATTCTTTTTCACAGGTATGTTTAGGAGCATACTATGAGAAAGTAAGCAACAGTGACGGAACTAGTACTAGCGTAATGTGGTCACGTCGCTGGAATGCGCTCAACAGCTACGGCAAAGCTCTACAGTACGGACACAAGTATCTGTATCAGAGTATGCCGAGAATGTTGTCTATATGGTTCGTATTTTTATTCATAAGCTTAATGTTGAAAGTGAACTTTCTAACTGTTTAGCTGGGTTGATATGGTAAGGTTAAAGCTTTATTTTAATTTATCAGTTCGTTTATGTTCATTGGACTCCTCTTTAACAGACCTTGGCCAGCCAGGTTCGTTGAGGGATATTGTCGTAATCACCACGCTTGGCGGGCGGATTTTCGATGGCAGGAAGAGTATCTTTGAGCCAATAGAAGCTGCTGACCATCCATCAGGTGTATATCCCTAAGTCGCATCTTACGATATAAGTGGAAGATATGGGGTGTTTATTCTAAGCTGGGAACCTCACGGTAGTGGCGTTATATTAAATTAAATAACGTAGGTAAGGTAATCAACTAAACAACAAAAGCTTATACACTCTAAATCTCGGAGGTCGTGGGTTCGATCATAGTGGTTGTATTACGTCATAATACTGCGGTCTCCAATCCTTCTGCCAAGCGTGGTGACTATGGCAAAAACCCTCCCTCGAGAGGAGGCCCATGTTCAGCAGTGCGCGTTATACGGGCTGATGATGATGATGACAGTACAGACGCACCAACCTTATTCACACTCCAAAAGAAACTTATCAGAATTCTAGCAAATATACAAGAAACAGATAGCTGTAAACCCTACTTCCAAAAACTTGAAATACTAACCCTACCTTGCATCTACATTTTAGAAGTAAGTAAATTTGTCCGAAAGCACCCAGAATTGTATAGTAAAAGAGAAGATCTACAAAGTAATTATTCCCTTAGAGAACGACATAAAAACAAACTTAACTTACCAACCTCCCGACTAAAACTACACTCATCAAGTCCTTTAGTCATGTCAATAAAAATATATAATAAATTACCCGCTTCCATAAGAAAAGAAGAAAAATATAATACATTTGCACAAACATTAAAGGTACATCTACTTAATAAATCGTACTATAAAGTATCCGAATATCTTGATGAAAAATAAACATTAGCCATTCATTACTCATTACAGACACACCTACACTTATACCTCACCATCAAAACACACAACACATAGACACAAAATATAATGTATCATGTATATTTTATATATAATATAAAAAATATCATATGTATGGATGTAGGTCTATGGTAACAAATTATTTATTATAATACAAATTAATTATATCTACTGCGTAATTCAGAAAAATTACGTAGTAGATAATCAAAATGACTGTAGTAAGCTTCCTCTCTCCTAAATTGCTGTGCCCAACAGGGTCCATGATTGTATCATAACTTACTAATACCTAACACCTTTCATAACATTGTGGAAATGCAATAAATGAATATGAATATGAATATGATGAAGGTAATCAAAGGTAGTTCGTATATCTTTGTGAAACCATGGTGTGCTAGCTAAGTTGATTAATGTTGCAGGTTGAACGTAGAAGTGACGTCGACAGACACAAGCGCACACTCAGTGCTCGCTCAAATGACAGAAGTTATCAAGACGTACTCCGAGAGGCTTCCATTATATCTTTATCTGACTGCTTTCTCTCAGATAGTATCTAGAATATGCCACCCGGTTAAAGAGGTAAGATTGAATTTTTATCTAGAAGAAAATCGTATAATTATTGTATTTTCATTTACTTCTGATAGTAGCTCAATCATTAAGGAAGACCTTTGTTTTTATATACCTTTGTATAATAAATGAGTTTAAACTGATCATAACATTATTACAATCCGATTAAGAGTACTAGATAAAAGTTTGGATTTTAGTTTTATACAACAACATCTGCAGTTTAGAATAAACGTGCCGACATTAGGTGTTATATTACCTTTAACTAAGCTATTAAACTTCTTCAAATTAAAATACACATAAACACCATCACATTTCTAGGTTTATCTCCAACTGAAAGCCATAATAGTGAAACTAATAATGGCGTATCCACAACACACGCTATGGATGATGATGTCGGTTATAAAGTCAAGTTATCCCCAACGTATCAAGAGATGTGCTGATGTATTCACCGACCCGCGGCTGAAGGAACCTCATATGTTGAAACTGATTGGTGACTTTACGCAACTAGCTGAGAAACTGATTGAGTTGTGCAATAAGCCGATCGCCGGTAATTCTACGGTACGAAATATATTTCGTATGTTATCGTATATGATATGTTAGGACAGAGGCGTGGATGGTTTGGGCTACCGTCTACGGCCTCGCGCCCTATGGCTCAATGGCCCACCTAACGAACCAACCACTAGCAGTAATATTTCTACACACACAGACCGTTCTCTGTCCGACCTGAGTATCTTAAGCCAAAAAAAGGTCACCATACCTGGTACCAAAATATTTCTCGCCCACATACAATTTCAGCCTTACCCCACCACTGTATTAGAATTTTGGTATTAACCCAATTTTTACCAAATTTTCCACTAACAGTATCGATCGTGGTAACAGGCTCGGTTCAGCGGTCGATATTGTCATTATTTTTAAAGACACGAATATTTGACTTCTAACAAGTATGTCATAATATTGATTTAAACGATGTGTCAATTCGCTTAGCATTTCCACTTAACACCATGGTGTGAATCCCAGAGTAAATACAAACCTTATCCAAATATCTTGTTTGTTTATAAATGTAATTAACAAGAGTACATAATATGTTTGTGTAGTACAGATATTGGTGAAAACGTTACCTCTAAATAACTATTATCTAGAAATATATTATATAGATTAGTAATCTCGGCCAAATTATTTTGAGTGTTCAGACTAATATATCATCAGTCAAATAAGATAGATTGTAATTTTATGGTAACAACTGATATTGAGCTTGTTTGAACTAACTGGTATTGACGAGAATATGTTGGCATCCTTCAGACGCTTCAAATAAACGATACATGCTTAATGTTTCGTTTATCTAAAGCATTCTCGCTACTTATTTTAAAATAATTTATTATTACTTTTTTAATACAAAATATTGAAACCGTTTTTACAAAACCACATTTATTTATGGTACTAAGGAAAATGGCTCAAGAAGTCGTCGTCTGCATACATTCATTATATACAGTATACACATATGTACATATTAGTTACGTTTCACGTTGTATATCCTTCTTAGGTTAATATGGTGTGAAACGTGATAATAATAGTTTTTCCGAACTACATAATAATTGTATTCAATCGTACTCTGTTCAAGGCTACATCAATGATTCTTGCAGGTTAATGGTATTTCCTGATACGTCACGACTGGTAATAGTAATGTATTGATTGAATCAATCAATTATCGTAAATCAGTTTTTGCAACTATATTTAGTAGGAATGTGGTAAAAATAAATTGCGTGATAAAATAGTAATAATAATATTTCTTATATTTGATGTATATCGGTGGTTTAAATCAATTTTGAACGATTTAATTGTATTCTAATTTATATGTTCTTAAAGTTTGGTTTGGTTCCGATTGAAAAAGTCGAGGTATGTACAAGTAAACATCTTAATAAGATATATTATTGTTTGCATTCTCTAGTTTCTTATTTCAACTACCCGAAATTTAACACTTTTACATTAGTCAAAAGTTTGCCCCAAGCTTAATCTTAGGTTCCGCCTTGTTTACTTTATGGGGTGCTTATATTTTCTACAGTTACACTCCTGGTACCTATATTTATGTTTTAGTATTATAAATATAATAAGCTGAGCCAAATATTTCATAACATATTTTAAATTAAAGCTCTAACGAACTAATAAATTACATAACCGTATAATAATAATTATGTTGAGCTAGCATTGACTTGTTAGACTTTTAATGGACCAATCATTTTTATAATACAATCATATCAAATTTTAATATATAACATGGTCTATTTTGATTCTTAAATAAGTTGGTTATAATTATGAAATACCCGCCTACGAAAAAGCCGCGAGAAATCGAGTACCTTTCGTACATAAAACTAATGTAAAATATCCTTTCAGACGACTACAGTATCAATTCTAGTTCGCTCTCTACCTAGACTGCTGGCAGGCGATAACTTTAGCCACATAATGATGCCTTTCCAAGAGTTCTGTAAGATCGTTCTACCATCGAAGGCCGCACGACAAGAACGAATAGATTTCAACATACCCAAGGAGCCAACTGTGTACATAGCGGGTATTAATGAGCAGATCAGTATATTGCCGTCGTTGCAGAAACCTAGGAAAGTTACATTAAAAGGTAAGATTGGGCGTTTCCAAAAAGGTTTTTTACGAATTTGTTTTAATATAGGATGATTGCCGTGAGGTTTCCTACTTAGAATAAACCACCCCACCTTCTGGGTAACAACACTCATACTTCTTAAATGTTAAGATTCGTTTTTAAGTTAACGGTTTTTCCCGATGAAATCCATTAGGCATCTCCATCTCCGCAGCAGCAGGGTAAGTAGGACTCCTCTCTCCAAAGCGATGATATGACAGCTGCTATGAGGAGACGGATTACCAACTAAAACCTCCCGGTTGTTATTCCAAACGCAAATAATGGACCCCAGAATAATGGGATCTACCCCAATACAAGTCTTATTTTTTAGGTTCTGACGGAAAATCCTATATAATAATGTTGAAACCCCGCGACGATCTCCGTAAAGACTATCGGCTTATGGAGTTCAATGGTGTCGTGAACCGATTCCTGCAAGATGCTCCTGAGACTCGTAAAAGAAGATTGTACATCAGAACGTATAGTGTATTGCCGTTAAATGAGGAATGTGGCCTAATAGAGTGGGTTCCTAACCTGGTTGGACTGAGGCCTATTTTAATGCAGATTTATAAACAAAAAGGTATGTTTAAAATTGCGGTATACCGAAAAATCTTGACTGCTTTTATAACAAATTTACAGATCTGACGTTTTCTCTCTCTAACTATAGGTTTGACCTATTAGAAGACCTATAGACTACGGGTATTTCTATGAAATTTCATTCGTGACGCGTACCCTGAGTATTTTCTGACACGAGATTATCTGCCATGATAGGTTTTCCTAGTAATGCCGAATTGTTGAGTATTGGCTTATGTTATTTTATTATTGTTTTCAAAGACAATCCCTGCATTGAGGAAATTTATACAATCACTCAATTCATGACCACAAAAAACACTTTTATGCGTAATGTTTTAGAATTTTAAATTGTCATAGTCTACAATACGGTCATTATTTGTATGTTAAAGTCTGAACTAAGTCGACGTTAAGATGGCAGTATTTGTTTCTCCACGTTGTTATTCCACGATTTATTTTCATAATTCAGGTAATCATACAAGCAATCGGGAGCTGAAAGAAATGATGTGTTCGAATAAAGACCCGGTAGAGAAAAAGAGACACATATATGAACAGCAGCTGCTACCTCGTCACCCGCCTGTCTTCCAAGAGTGGTTCCGAAGAGTATTCTCCGATCCTTATGGATGGTAAATGACCGTTTTGTATAGATTATTCTATACTGTATGTAATTTAAAATATGAAACATTACCGTGGCTCACTGAACTTACAACGCACAACCTAAACTGCGACACTTAGAATCCAGAATTTTCGAGATTCGTTAAGGCCGATCGGGCGACCAAGCCAAGTACAGTTTGAATTTTAAAATACTTAATCGATTTTTCAAAATTCAACCTGTACAAGTTACAAATGATAAACAAACACTTTCATCAGTGCATGAAAGGCCGCAGCTTTTTCTAAAAGTTGTCTTTCCGAATATAAGTTATCTTCTTTGTGCCGCTATTTTACGTTACGTTGCATACATGCACAATAATACACTATTAAAGGTTATTTGGTAATAATAGTAAAGTCGAGGTATTATTCCAGCCAAATCAATTTATTCAGCATACGGACGCCACGCTTCTACCTCACTTATAACTTTTATAGAATATAAACACAAGTATTGACCTCAGGCAATTGTTCTACTCGCTTCTCCCTAAGCTCAACTGATACTTTACATAGTGGCGCCCAGAGAGGAGTTTGAAATGTTATCAATAAGAGTTGCAGAACTGAATCAAAATTATCGAATATAACCATCCCAATGTGTACAAATAGTTTTCTTCTCAAATCTTAATAATATTAAATTGATAAACCTTAGAGATGTTTTTTTTTGTTTTTATAATTGTAAATATTATTGTTAGTTATAAAAATATATGTTTTATCATAGGTACCAGGCACGGTCGGCCTATATCAGAACAACGGCGGTAATGTCAATGGTGGGATATATTTTGGGTAAGTTCAATAAAATATTATAAATCAAGTGCATAGAATAACAAATTATATTATTTATGATTCACAGTAACATAATTATTTAAACGAACTATTTTTTTATGAAAATGATTAGGACGTAAAGAAATTGGTCGTTCCATTTTTATCGTTTAGAAACCTTATATTTTCTTCAATAGGATTAGGAGACAGACACGGCGAGAATATTTCCTTTGACTCGACCAATGGTGACACTGTTCACGTAGACTTCAACTGTTTGTTCAACAAGGGCGAGGCTTTCGAATGGCCTGAAAGAGTACCCTTTCGACTTACACACAACATGGAAGCTGCTATGGGGCCATTGAAACATGAGGGCATGTTTAGGTAAGTGACTTTTTAATATTAATGTACATATTTCGTGCTCGTCGACATTTACCGATGATTTTTCGAAAATTTGATTCATTATTGTCGATAATAAAAAGGAAAAGTGCCATCGTTTCAGTAGCTTTCAAATTATGCGTGGATAGAAATATTTAACGATTTATTTATAATTATTATTATTTACACATAATGTGTTAAAGCACGTGACTACACGAGATATTTCTTCGGAATCTCATTGGTCGTGAACTATAGAGAGGCTCGAGTCTACACATACATATCGGGGTAGAGTCGCGCCTCTATAGTATAGTATAGTGTATAGCGGCATACAAAAGTAACATACGCGTTTCGCTTTTCGTAGAATTGTTTGATCTTAATATCATTTTTGTATATTTTTTCATGATTCTTTACACTGTAGATAATTGAACGATAAACGATCGTTCGCCCTTTCCGTGACTCATGAATGCAATGTCGCCTTCTTATCGCTGGGCTATTTATGCTCGAGTTGTAGCAAAGAAAGAAAATTATAATATTTATGTCGTGTCTTTTCAAAGCAGTGAGTTATCTTAATCGGTGATAACGGTCATTGACTTCACAAATCGTATTCTATAAATACAATAAAAAAACCTGTCCAAAAATGGCGTTCTATTCATATTTTTTTTGTAATTTTTCGACATGAATATTTATTAATTTATTATACACTAGCGGCCCGCCCCGGCTTCGCACGGGTGGACTTTTATACCCTACCCCTGCCCTACCCTACCCCTACCCTAACCCTACCCTACTCCTACCCTACCCCTACCCCTACCCTACCCCTACCCTACACCTACCCTACCCTACCCCTACCCTACCCTACCCCTACCCTACCCCTACCATACCCCTACCCTGCCCCTACCCTACCCTACCCCTACCCTACCCTATCCCTACCCTACCCTACCCTACCCTACCCTACCCTACCCTACGCTACCCTACCCTAACCTACCCTACCCTATCCCTACCCAAAAGTATCCTATGTCCTTCTCCCAGTTCTTAGCTACCTCCCTACCAATTTTCAGCCAAATCGGTTCAGCCGTTCTTGAGTTATAAATAGTGTAACTAACACGACTTTCTTTTGTTTTTAAAATGTATTCTGCTATTCGGGACGGAAACAAATCCAACAAATCAAATACCAGGGCAATCGGTCGAGCCGTTCTCGAGTTATAAGTGTTGTAACAAACACGACTTTCTTTTATATATATAGATTTATCTTATCTCTCTTGACCTAATAACTGCAAATACACACCCTTTGGAAGTGACGAACGTAGCTAACAACTTTTTTGCTAACATGGGCAAAATCCTAGCAGAAAAAAACTTCATTCTACAAAGTTTTATCGCGCAATATCTGTTTTCCACTACTCCTGCGTGCACCCTTAATTCATTTGTCTTGTTAGATACCGATGTCGATGAAGTTTTAAGAATTATTACTAATATGAAAGATGTTTGTGCTGTTCGATGGGATAACATACCCAACATTATACTCAAAATATTTAAGGTCCAACTTGCTCCAGCATTAACACATATTTTTCAATGGTGTCTAACAAAGGGAATTTTTCCTAAAGTATTAAAAACAGCGGTCGTCACTCCAATTTTTAAATCTGGAGATAAAAAAGTTATAAATAACTATAGGCCTATCGCAATTTTATCAGGACTCTCCAAAATTTTAGAAAAAAATATAAATAATAGATTAATTAAATATCTTGAGGATAAAAAGTTACTTTCGGAAGGTCAATTCGGTTTTAGGCCAAAAAAATCCACTGAGCAAGCAGTAAATAACCTGATTGATTTGGACAGAGGAATGCACTCTATTGGGATCTTCCTGGACTTTGCCAAAGCTTTTGACACAATTCCTTGTTCCATGCTATTGCACAAGCTTGAATCTTTTGGCATACGGGGGACCCAGCTTCAATTAATCTCGGACTATCTTAGCGATCGCCAACAATGTGTGAAAATTGGTCAATGCATAAGCTCTGACCTCAAAAATAGTGGTTATGGAATTCCACAGGGAAGCATTTTGGCCCCTACCCTATTTCTTATCTATATTAACGATCTATGCAACTTGAAACTCCATAAGGGTGTCATTATGTCATATGCTGATGATACAGTCTTACTATTCTCAGCTAAAACGCGAGATGAAGTCTACGAATACGCACAAAGCGGCTTAAACATTGTATCTAACTGGCTTTGTAATAATCTACTAACCCTTAATTCGGATAAAACAAAATATATCGTATTTACAATGCGTAACAATAACATTACAGTCACTAACAAAAACATTCACGCACACAACTGTAATCCATTTGCCGATACTGCATGTAATTGTCCAACCTTAGCCAAAACAGACAATATAAAATACTTAGGAATTACAATTGACACAAATCTAAATTTCCGCAAACACATCGATTTGTTATGCACAAGAGTGCGAAAACTTATTTTTATTTTTAAAAATTTACGAAATATTGCTGAATATAAATTAATTAAACAGGTCTATTTTGCTTTGTGTCAGTCAATTTTAACCTATTGCATAACTGCATGGGGCGGTGCCTCAAAATCAATTTTACTCCCTCTAGAGCGAGCTCAAAAACCAATTTTAAAGGTAGCCACTTTTCGCCCGTTTATGTTTCCCACACACCAGCTTTATATGGCAACTAATGTACTAACGGTTCGTCAGTTATTTATATTACATGTCCTACTTAAACAGCACACCGAACTTCCTTTTAACCCTGCACCTACAGACAAGAGAAGGAAAGACTTAGTTTGCATTAAGCCTAAATTAAATCATGCATTTGTAAACAGGTTTTATATTTTCCTAGGACCTTAAGGAGGTTAAGTGTTCATAGTCTATGTTATAAAAAATGTAAAAGTAGTATATCGAAATACCTAGAACAGCTCAATTACGCAGACACAGAAAATATATTACAAATTTTAAAATGATAGGAATAAGGAAATATCTCATTTATTTATACATACATATATAAAAATATGATCTAACAATACATACGTATATTTATTTACTAAATATATTATTAATAAGTAGTTTTTATTAGAATCTTTCGTCGTTAATAATAATAATTAGGGTGCACAGTAGAGCGATTGTCTGAAGCACAGGTTCAACCTAGTTCAGGCAAGCTGCAATTTCTTTGAATAATTTGACCTTTCTGTACCTTTTCTTTTTGTGAATATATAATATTTAGAATGTTTTAGAGATAAATAATTATAATTAGATATTATTTAAAAAAATGTAGTTTAGGAAAGTATTTTTTATATAAGCAATTATTTTGTAACTCTTTCGTTACCTTGAAATTAATTTTATTATTATTATTATTATAGTCTGATTCTAATAAAAAAGGCGTTCTAGCGATCTAGCTCTTTTTTTAAGTTCGGTTCATAAAGATATTATACAACTACTGCCTGCTTATATTAATATTCTTTTATAATAATATGTTCAATTAGTGTGAAACTTAAATTTTGGCAATATTGTTGTTATTTATTCATCATTATATTATTATATTCATCCTGGTAATTGTTTGTAGTCATGGTTACAACAATAATATAATAATTTATTTTCCTCTGCACTTAGATTACCTTACCTATATGTTTGTCTTCATTTGCGTATGTATAATCTTCGTTTTTAATTTACCTACATGTTATTATCTATTTTAATGGCTATTCTAATAACAATAGCCACCGGAACTAAGTAGGTACATACTATGTAGATAGGTACCTATCTACATAGTATGCAGTGTTTAGTTCGAACTAAAGGTTTTCGCTTTACGTTCCAACGTATGAGTTGTAATTTATAAAATTGTCAACAAGAATTTAAATTTTTTAAATCAACATGAAACTTCATTCGTTCTTTGATTACGAAATTGGCCCACTAGTTTGTCAAAGGTGATTTGATGACAGATGCGGCATCTATACCTTTGAGAACATTATTTTTCAGAACTAAACTAGACAATATTATTCTAGACTACACTTACTGTACATGTTTACTGTACTACCTTTACAATAAACATATTCAACATATGTTTAACATTATAATATAACAATACGACACCTAATAACAGATGAATATAAAGATGCAAATAGCCTTTGACAGACGGTGTCTTGGCGTAGCAAACACGGGTGGAATACGAAACACATGTTAAAACATTTGTACCAAGAGTTACCAGGCGGTATTATAAAAATATTTTGTAGTTAGTCAGTGGCGAAACTTATTTCAACTGAGGAGAGCGGACTCGTTTCTCACTATTAAATTATACGGGTTGTTTTCACGCAGCGGACTGATTTTGTTCCTCCCGACCCTTAGTTTTAAAAGAACCATTCGATGCCCTCGTAGACCCGATACTTGTACAAAACTCCCCTAAAATACTAAAAGTCATAATCCCTCAATCTCATCGCCAGCGACCGCCCTGAGCCGAGGTCCAAGCCCCACAGGGGGCGCCCTCTTGCGCAGGTTGCTTAGTTTGGAGTTTTTAAACCATTTAAGTGGGCTGGAGCTCCGCTCGCCTTTTTGCCCGGTGAAGTAGCAAAAGCATCGAGGGTAACACCGTACGTCCGTCAAAAAAAAAGTGTAAAAATACTGTATTAAATAGAGAAAAACGCCCACTATTACTTGCTGTGATTATTATTATAGTTCTCCTGTACCTAAATCTACAAAGTAGCTGTATAGGAAATGCAATAGTTATTCTAAAATATATTTTATTTTCCTGGGCCTCAAACAGGCCGGTGCCCGTCTTGCCACCCTATTATTACGTCACTGCAGTCAGTATAAAGAGAAGAAGTGGAAGCATTATCACCCCCGTGATTTGAATGCCGCATGACTTTTATTCAAGCAATATTACAAAAATGTTTGCGACGACCGCGCTTTGAATACATAAACATAGCGATTTAAAATTTTCCTTTTCAGTTATCTTGGAAATAAAGTACAGCTTTTGTTTTTAAAGTTGTTTTCTTTGGTTAGGATATCTGAGGAAAATAAAGGAATCTTTTTAATTTGAAATCACGAGATACGTAAACTTTGGGCACTTTATATTAAATTGATATTTACATAATGGTTTTGGGGTTGGCATTGCTTTTCTCCAAGTATAATTGATATGTAATAAAATCAAAACTAAAATATATTGTTTTAATAAGGCCAACCCAGCATATATTTGCTTTTTTATAGTTGACTAGCTATTGCCCGCGAATACGACCGCGTAGATTTTGATTTTTTCATATAAACTGCCACCGCTTTTTTATCCAATTAAGGGTAAAGTTTTAAAAGCATCCTTTCTTATCAGATGCCTACGTCGTGTAGAGAATACACACTCGAAGTTTCAGGTTTCTTAATCAGTCGTTAAGGCTGTGCGTTGATCGATCAGTCACTCAGTTAATCCATCATTCAAGGCGAAGAGTTTTATTAATATAGATTTCGGTTAACAAGTTTTCGCTAATATCGGGAATCCTTCTCTATATCGAGGTGAAGCGGATCGTATTCCTTGTGTATAAATAATGTAATCTCACTTTACGCTACCTGAATTTTTCACACTCAATAAACGTTTCACATTATGGTATCTTCAATTCGTCTTGACATTGACATGGTTATTTAATACATATGGGTTGTTCTACAAACTTAGGCTGAAAATGAGTTTGAATTCGACCAGACATTTTTTGTACATTTAAGTTGCGAAATTCAGTTTTAGTATAAGTAAAAGACTGTGTTTTTGATTTTACTTAGAAGAACAGTCAAAATATTTTAGAGTCTTAGATTCAAGTCCATCTAAAGAAAATCAACTATCATGAAACAGAGAGAGAAACTATATTAAATTGACTCAACTGAATAACAATGTCGCACGATATTATATTCGATATTCGCTAATCAATCATTGAACAGGACTGATATAAAATTATGAGGACAAATTGTAAAAAGTCTTTTTAAATATATTTTCAGGATATTGAGATAGTTAATGATAGATCTCCTAGTTAAGGAAAAATAATAAACTTCTTTATTTTGGTTTAGTTTATTATCTCAATGTTGCAGTAAATAGATCACATTACACTTATAACTAGAGTTTATTCGAAAGACACTGATGGTTCCTGAGCATTTGATAGTTTTGATTAGAAATGTTGTTAGGAAGTTATTAAACGAAATATTTTTTAGTGACCACCTATATACACATTTTTCATAAGAAAATTCTCATCTAAAATTTATGGAAAAATGCGTTGAAAATTTCTTAGTTTGTACCCATATGCTGTACATAACACGTATACAAAATAATAATTCCGTCACCGTACAAGTATATTGTGGTTGTAACTTATAGTATTTGTTTATGATACTAATTAGTTAGTTATACAGACCTGTTACCTACTACCTGAGATACTAAGTACAGATAAACTTCATAATATATGGCTACACGTTTATGCCCCAGTTGATATAATTTACATTTCGAAGGTCAGGTACAATTTGATCTTAGGTATGAAAGTAACCCAATAAAAAGGTTTTTCACATTCAATAAGTATTAAGTTATTGCCATTTCTATTTGCGTAATAGGTATTTTTTAAATTATTTATTCTTTGAGTACACTTGAAGGTTTAAAATATTAATACTTTTTTTTTTGGACGGACCTATTTATTCACTGGACATATATATTAATATACACACTACTATAATAAAGAGGAAAGATGTGTTGGCATTGAATCGGCTCCGAAACCGATCCGATTGCCCATTTTCAAAAATTGTTTCACAAATAGAAAGATACTTTATCTAGGAGTAATGTAGGCGTATTAAATAATGAAATTTCTACGGAGACGGGAGCTACGCGGGTGATTCCGCGTGGGCAGCAAGTGCGTTATATAATTGAAGTTAAAGTTATATATGTGGATTTTGAAATAAGAACTCGAATTGAGATTCCAATCGGTCTAACCACTAAGCTAACAATTAGGTCCAATTTAAATTTTTGCTAAACATTCGTTGCCATGTTGTTTCCTATTAATTAGACTAGCCCATGTTATAAAACTGGATTGGCAGCGGCATCTATGAGCTAAGTTAAGCTTTTGCTGGCAAGACAAATGTACGGTTCTTTGGTCGATGATAGCATATTAAAATATGCTGTCATCGATCAAAGCACCGTATCTCCGTTTACCGAACTCAAGACAAAAAATCTTTACTTAACTTACATTTTCTTGTTGTTTAGAAAAAGTTGCGAAGCCGTGATGCGTGCTCTCCGCGCGCAAACCGCAGCATTGAGGTCTGTGATTGGACCTTTTGTGTACGACCCGCTCGTGTCATGGGGCCGTGTCAGAATGGTTGACTGTGGTGAACGAACCAACGAACAAGCGCTACAACATTTGTTACACATCGAACAACGGCTTAATGGAATGGTAAGAGTGCTTGTTATGGTTAAATTTGGTGACGTTTCTGGCTACGATACGAGGTAGCTTCTTGTAAGCGAGAGTGTTAAACTCCCACTTGTGCCTTGGGGTTTTTTGAGGGAACGATATAAAGTTATGATCTTTTGTAAGCGTGAAGGAATCTCAGACTGACAACATAGTCTAGTAGAAATAAATATTCTATACGTCATTGAAAACTTGTAGAAAAGCTGTTTCTATGTCGTTATATTATCTGCTGTTGCAGCAGAGGTGGCGTAAGGCGTGGGTGGTGTGGGCCATCACCAACCTACCAAGGTCTAAATTCCTCGCGTTTTAAATGCCCACATTAGGAACCTCTACTGATACATATACCATTGTCGTCTACCTGAGTATCCAAAGCCGAAAAAAAAGATCACCAAAATGTATCTTGCCTACAAACACTTTCAGTCTTAACCCGCCACTATACAGCAGTTGTAAAAGAATTTATGCTACGCGTATAATCTGCTTTTATTTAATACTAGATTTCTTAATTTAAAGGTAAAAACGAAAAACAAACAGCTCTCGCTGTCCTTGTCACCCGAAGGACAAGTGGAACACCTAATAGTAGAAGCTACCAGCATTCACAACTTGTGCCAAATGTACATTGGATGGGGACCGTTTCTATAAGCCTGACGATCTGTGATCTGTGATGATTAGTCTAAGGAGAAATGTTGATTTTTTCAATTAAATTTTATACAAAATAATGTTTGTTTTTATTAATATTATAATCGCATTAAATCGTTGCAGATTTATTGGAGTCTCGTGAGGGCCAGGCAAAAATGTTGAACGCAAAACACAGCTTTTATGCATATATATATTTTAATGGACTTGACCACACAATATGAAATATCAAAACATTTGAAATATAAAAAGTATAACTCAATATCTATAGATACCTATATAGGTCAATTTGTAACAGAGTCCAGATTTTTGATAAACCTTATAAATACACTTTTTATATATCGGATACTGCAATACCGCGTACGTAAGTGACAATAGCTAATAAGGTCAGAAAACCATCATCACTATCAATTTGACTTTTTCCCTTAAAATACTTTCTTATAACGAAAATAATTTTTAATTTACTTTTTTATAACGAAAATATTTAAACCCGATGAAAATCTTATCAGCAACTGTCACTTCATGGTTTATTATGGTATGGACTAAGAGCTGACAATAGTGATGTACAAGCCTCGAGGCGTCGAGCGTTATTTGTGAAGCCTCGAGGCGGAATGGCAAGACTCAGTGAGCTCGGTAAGCTCGGAGTCCCGAGCCTAACCGAGCCGCGATCTTTTTGAGCCAAGCCTCGAGCCTTCAAAAGAGCTCGAGCCTTCAAAAGAGCTCGAGCCTTCAAAAGAACTCGAGTCTTCAAAAGAGCCTTCTAACCCGCAACTGTCGCTAGAAGTGGACGTGTCGGATCTTGACCGTTGGAAGTTTAAGCGATAATAGTGCTTAATCCATTAAGCAATAATAGTTATTATTGTGTGAAGTTTGTGCCAATTATATAGGATAATTCTAAAAACAAAAGTGAATAGTGGTGTATTGGTGTTTGACTGCAGCGTGCGGGGTACCCGCGCTCCTCACCGCTACGATAAGAGATAGTAGCCATAATTGCCGTCTCGGTCTAACATACCAGTGCGTGTGTTTGAGTTTCGCTCGAGTGCACTTGTACCAAATTATCGTCAAAATGTTATCCTGCGTGGTTTGTAACTCGGATATTAAAAACGATTACTTTATAAAATGTCAACTCGCATTTTGCCTATTATTGCTGAATTTACTTATTTAAGTTTTTTCTTTTGTTTACCGTCGCTACTTTCTAGTTAACCTAGCTTTATGAATGCCCTGAAACTCTGTTATTGGCTTAAGATATAAGTGTCATAATCTCGCTATCACTCAGCAGTGTATGCAAACTGTAAGATGCCGTTACTTTGACGCAGCTGTATTTTTTTTTTGTTGTCGGGTGGGAAATGCGTTTACGCATTCCCACCGCCGCTGCAGCGTATTCGCGCGCTGGCGGTGGGATATGTGGGGCTCGCCCTCTACATAGCGTGGTATGCTAAACTCATACCACGCTATGGATAGGGCGAGTCCCACGAGGAGAGGACCCTACTAACCACTAAAACCCCCCGGACACTCCTTCGATCCGCCGTTGGCGGGGGCCGGGTACGCATAAGCAAGCCCGCCGACGGCACCCGCGGCCAGTATGGCACCGCGGGATCTCCTGGGCCACACTTACAATGGCCCATTTGCCAAATTATAGGGACGCCTGGACCTGGACCTCTCGCTTTGGACCATCTTTGAAATGATGGTCGGCAGCGGGAGGTCGTCTCCCACCACGCCAACGAGCTCCTCCCGCTCGTTGGCCTACGCCGGACGGTAGTGGCCGAAGCAGCCATGGCCTGTGACTACCTGTGCAACGTGAACTACTTCGCGTGCCTAGCTTACGTACAAAAATCGTAAGTTTCCACTTTCGCGATCAGTCTGCATCGGTGTACAGCGCTAGTCGGACGTTAATTGTGGCTTCCGATGCCGTCGCAGACCCGAGGTCCGAGAGGCTCGCGCCTCTCGGACTTCGGGTACTATAAAGTAAAGCGACAGTTGCACAAAACTGCCCTAAACTAAAAGCCATAATACCTAAATCTCCCCGTCAGCGACCGCCCTGAGCCGAGGTCCAAGTCCCACACTGGGGACGCCCTCTTGCGCATGTTGCTTAGTTTGTGTTAAACCATTTATCTAGGCTGGAGCTCTGCTCGTCTTTATGCCCGGTGAAGTAGCAAAAGCCTCGGGGCTAACAACATATGTATGTGCGAAAAAAAATGATTAATTGTACTGTTATTAATTGTAAAAGTGTTCAAATGCGAGGAGAAAAAATAAAGTAAACCTTTCCTTCCATCGTTAAGTCATTTTGTGATTAAGATTATGCGTAATTAATTTTAATCTAATACCCTCAGTAATACCTGGTAATACTAAATCTGAGAAAAACAAAACATTCTTATTATATTGCGGCTTTTACTTGGAGCGGTTGATGAGATGTTTTGTTTTAACAAGTGATGAATATCGAAACAAGCGATACTATCGTATATCACTTTGGTTTTGCATTGCAGGGACTCATTTTTCTGTCAATTTTAGCGATGAGTGCGGTTCATCATATGCAACACAAATCGATTTCGAAAACAGATTCGTACGTAATCGATTTCGTACCTACTTATTATGTAGACAATTTTGATAAATAATCGTACCGTTTCGTGACTTTTTTAGTTTTCCCTATGAACACAATTAAAAAAAAAATGGATTGAGGCGACGGGAAACAAAGATTGGTTCCCAACAAAGCATAGCACTATTTGATCAATACACCTTGAGGAACCAAGCTTTGTTGACAACCTCCGTAGCGTAGCGGTATTTGGCTTGCTTAAAATCTCGGGAGGTCGTGGGTTCGATCCCCACGGCCGGACATGAAATCTTTGTGTAAATTGTAAGATTTCTTTCTGGGTCTGGTTGGTTGAGGGACTACCCTCCGTGCCTCGGAAAGCACTTTAAGCCGTTGGTCCCGATTGTTATGACATCATCTATAATAATCGTATATCAAGGAACGGGCAGCAGCGATTCCTTGTGTGGTACACGAATTACTGCGGTCACCAACCCGTCTGCCAAGCGTGGTGACTATGGCAAATACCCTTCCTCGGGAGGCGGCCCTAACCTACCCCTACCCCTACCCTACCCTACCCCTACCTTACCCCTATCCTACCCCTACCCTACCCCTACCCTACCCTACCCCTACCCTACCCCTACCCCTACCCTACCCTACCCCTACCCTACCCTACCCCTACCCTACCCCTACCCTACCCTACCCCTACCCCTACCCTACCCCTACCCTACCCTACCCTACCCCTACCCTACGCGCGCAGAGAAATGCTTCGAGATCGATCAAGCGCTCAAAAGGGCTCGTGCCTTCAAAAAGGGCTCGAGACCTCAAAAGAACTCGAACCTTCAAAAGAGATCGAGCCTTCGAAAAGGGCTCGAGCCTTCAAAAAGGACTCGAGACTTCAAAAAAGCTCGAGCTCTGAAAAAGACTCCCGAGTCGTCAGGCGCCATACATACGAGGCGAGCCCTGTAAACGACACCGAGCTCTAGGCAAAGAGACTCGGACGCCTCGAGTCTTGTACATCACTGGCTGACAACCGAAACGGCAAGGTAATTTGATCATTCATAAAATGATTTATCAGCTTACCTGGAGCATTCTAAGCATAAAGACGTCGACCTGGCAGGATTCGCGTGGTGGATGTGGGAGTTATGGGGTGGGAAAAAAATATAAAAAAAGGTAATGTGATCAGGATTACTTTTTATGCCAAATGGTTTGCCTACCTCCCCAAAACACACAAAAAAAAAAATCTGGCGTCATTTGGTTGGTGGAAAGGTATCGCCAGGCTTAATTAAAGTGAGGAAAAAAAAATATTTTTAGGTAATAAGAACAAGGCTGGCTTTTTTTGTGCTTAAAGTTTATTATTCCCAGAGGCTAAGAAAAAAAAGCCAGCCAATAATAGTGGTGGGAACATGTCGAAAAAAATAATTGAAAATGTATATTTTAAATTGTATTTTGCTCGAGAAAGAGCTAAGGGGCATGAAAAAGAGCGCGTGGAGGGGATACACGTGACGACAGCGTCCGTGCTCTCTCGGTAATGTGCCTGTAATTGGTTTACGTAAATAAAAATGTTTTTTTTATTTATTTTTTATTTAAACAAAATATAAAAACACGTCCACGCTCTGTAAAATAGACGCTAAACTGAAACAGCTGGCGCTCCGGAAACGTTCGGATCTTTCCGCTCAACGAGTGCGACGAGGCCAGCCAGGCGCGTTCGGTTTACCGAACATGAACGACGCGCCAAGAGAGCACGGACGCCATCGTCACGTGTATCCCCTCCACGCGCTCTTTTTCATGCCCCTTAGCTCTTTCTCGAGCAAAATACAATTTAAAATATAAATTTTCAATTATTTTTTTCGACATGTTCCCACCACTATTATATGTATAGCAGCGGTATAAATCTCTTAGGTTGTAAATTCTAAGATTTCTGGGTCTGGTTGGTTGAAGGACTATCCTCCATGCCTCGCAAAATACGTTAAGCCGTTAATCTCCATTGTTATACCATCATCTGTCTCCCGATTGTTAAAGCAGCGGTGTCTTGTGTGTTAGAACATAATACTGGCAAAACCCACCTTCGGGAGAAGGCCCATGTTCATCAGTGGACGATGATCGATCTTGGATCAATCGTGTTAGATATATTTACTTTACTTCAAAATATTTCGTCGAATGCCGCCATTATCTGTGTAATTTTTGTATAAACTAGAAAGTTGGTGAGAGAAAATAAATGGATTTTATTATTATTATTATAATGGCACGCGTGTAGTTGAAATAAAAAAACAAGAGCCGCTGTCAGGTGAAAACTAAGAAAAGAAAGCCTTTAAGCCCCTACTAAAAGGGGGGAGATTTGGATACTCCACATTATAGAGCATTCTTTTTTTATTTCTTTAGACTTGACTGCCGCGGCCATGTCAATCTGTATAAAAACTTATGTTTTTGTATTGTACCGTACAGTATTGGACATGTTTTTTTACTTATATTATTAATTCTCGATTGAAGTAGAATCTATTGCAATGTTTTTTGTATTAAAATTGACCTGAGTTAATTGCATCATCGATTTTAAGGTCACCGTAGTTAACTATTTTATTATATTTTCAGAGTATATTTAAATTTAAGTTTTAATTCAAGCACTCAAATGTAGCGAAATTTTTGTTCTTTTTTTGTTTCGAATGGACATATCTATTAAGCCATGATTCTTTACCGTGTTGAATTCTAATATACAACTTAGTAAATTGTACAAAGTTGTAGGTATGTTGGAACAGTAGTAGGTAGTACCTAAGGTAAAAAGGCTCACATATTTTTTTAGTTTTACAAATGCCAGTTATGAGGCAGACGAGTATAATATTCCATTGATATTAATTGATTCTACATCCGTAGCGTAGCGGTATTTGGCTCGCTTTAAATCTCGGAGGTCTTGGGTTCGATCCCCACACCGGGCAGGAAATCTTTGTGTAAATTCTAAGATTTCTTTCCGGGTCTGGTTGGTTGAGGGACTACCATCCGTGCCTCGGAAAGCACGTTAAGCCGTTGGTTCCGATTGTTATAACATCATTTATAATAATCGTATATCAAGGAACGGGCAGCGTTTCCTTGTGTGGTATAACATAATACTGCGGTCACCAACCCACCTGCCAAGCGTGGTGACTATGGCAAATACTCTCCTCCGGTAGGAGGCCCATGTTCAGCAGTGGACGTTATACGGGCTGATGATGATGATGATTAATTGAATATCCTACGATAATTCGAAATATGATCATAGCAGTAAAATAATTTTGCAATATCTTTCTAGAGAAATCTCGTATTTTTGCGCTGCGCCAATATCTCAACGGATGATAAATATTGGAGGTCGTTCATTGTGAATTCTTCACGCGTTTTCGGTGACCCTACCCTCTTGGATTGTCCTGAATGCTTTGAAGATCATTTATTTTTGTCAACAAATAACATCTCGACATATAAATAAAATATTTTCTTGCCTCTTCCTTTGCTTCGGGTCAAATAATTCTAAGAAAAATATTTTCGATACTCATAGAATAGCATTTATAGTTCCGGAATCGACGCACCATATACCCTTATTCTTTATGATATAGAGGGACACCAAGGTTCTTAAACATGCTTTTATACTTACTCAAGATCCCTACCTCAAACGTTGTCCTAAAAGCAAAATACATCAAAGAGTTCTTTGTATTAGCTTCATGTTTTATGGAAACGTTTCGCCTTGGTCCAACATTGAGCTAATAATGTCGTTTGAACCTACACATAATGGTGTGGTAAGTAGGTAGGTAGTTCGGTGGACAGGCAATATCCGGGAAAGCCATTGTTCACCTCATTACAGATTCGGTGCGACGATGCTGCCGGTTGCTTCTCACTCATTCGGCTCTGGATTTTACGCTGTGAAAAAACTATTTCATGTAGAAAAAAAATTACGATTTAAAGGAGGCCATAATTAAGTCAGATGTAAAACCAGGTTTAAATAAAGGTATCACTATTATTATAAAAGTGCAAGTTGTTTACATGACACTAATTTCTGAAGTCAACAAAATAATCAGAATCGGCTTTTAACATCTCCGTTTTTATTGATCCGAAATTTACAGTTTGTAGCGCTGAGATGGAAAGTACGCATTTTTTGCGAAGTATATTTCGTAATAAGGTATACACATCAATAGGAAAACACAACCAAACTGCGCGAATGTTATTTTCTAGGAATTCTTAAAGACTACTTAAACATTTTAATATCATACACACAATAAACAAGTGTAGGTACGACATGCCTATTGGCTTACCATTAGGCATGTCGAACCTACACTTGTTTGCCTAGGTTAGCCTATGAATGCTTGCAATACACGAGGTATGAGTCGCTCGTTTACGACTCTTACTCGTATTTCTCCTCCTCTGAACTCTGGCGAACTTACATTCGAACAGATAAAACATTTATAAGTTACATTCAAATTAGGGTGCAGTATTTTCATTGCAGAGATGTATTGAGCCTGCTAACTCTATGTTCTACCTCTAACGTAGATTAATCGTGTAATAACTACTTAATCATTCGAATATAATGATGATTTAATAAACTGCATTCAAGCAATTTCATAAGCTTTTGTTATCGGAAGGACATACCTGCCACGAGGTTACATTTCAGTCAGTTTCAATAAGTTGTGAATTCAGACCAGTATGAATCGGTTGTGAATCCAGACCGTATTCGCCTCCGTACATCAACGAGTCAGTGCTGCTCTCTGAGAATAACATTATGATCTGAGTTAAAAGCCATACTGTGTTTTTAAGATCGCAGCTAGCGACGCTGAGTTAGGAGCGCCGAGCCGCTGTTCTCAGAGCACCGCTATAGTAAGTTAGGTACACCGGCCCTGACGCGGTCTAAAGGGCGTTGTGATGCTATGATAAGAAGTGCAGAGACGTTATGTCAATAAGTAAGAAGAGCTGCGACTCTAAACGGCGTCACGACGCCGGAGGGCATGCGTGATGTATAGGTACCCCCCAGGGATAAAAGGGAGAACCAATTGTTGTTTAAGATTTGTTAAGCTCCTTACGTTTTACTATAGGTAGGTATCTAGTTTCTGTAATCATAAGGATTAAATAACTCCATTATTCATAAAAAATAAAGAATGACTTAATTGTAATTAATTTAAAACTGATCTATTTAAAAAAAAGTAGGTATCGTAAACATTAATAAACATATTATTTTTTTATAAAAATGTCAGCTCTTACTAGTGCTTTCTAATTTTTTCGTTATGTCTGCAATCTTGTAAATAAACATGTTTTTAAAATCTATTATCCACTATGTACCTGGAGTACCTCACTTGAGATAGCTACATATATAAATATGTTTTTTTAGAAACTGGACCTAGTGATATTGACTTAGGTATAACTTAAAACTAGATTCTCTAAAATTAACAAAAAAAGAAGATATCCAACTAGAAAACATACGTTTACGAGGTTCAGCTTTGCTACAAACTCAGACTGTAAAAAAGAGTTTATTTATATGTTCGGTTCACGGGACCTACAAAAATATCCCATTCTATAATATATTAAAAGTTTGGCTTGATTATCTATCAAGCCAAACTTCTCATCATGCTTTTTTTAACAACTTTTTGTAATGCTATTTGCCAGAGCAGCTAAATTTTATCAAATTAAAGAACACTTTTAATGTACAAAAACCTTAACAGCGTTTTTTTGTAATAATTAAATTAATTATAAAATATAATAAAAGGGGCGGCACAACACCACGCTACGCCAGTAGTGCCACGAATGCACCTGAGTTTGCGCATACAGACATGACACACAACAGAATTCTCGTTAGAATTGGCCGCAATGCCAAGGAAATTGGTTGGGAGGACTAATACATAATGCTCTCCTTATCCTTCAATTAGGGAGTTAGATAATGCGTTCAAATGTAAGTGCAAGCTAACATCCGGACTAGTGTTGAGAAGTCAGTTAAGGACCTACTGTCGAGGTTCTTCGGTAGGTACTTATGACATTAAATATTAGGTTGGAGAAAAAGTCTTTTCGCATTATGTATAAACTATGTATGAAAAAATGTTTTGAATTTTCTTAAAAATGCGAAGAAACTTTTTCCCCAACCTATTATACTGTTTTAGTTTAGGGCTTAGTCTACATAAAAATGTAACACTATTTTAGGCAGCTTAAAGTACCTAGCAATGTGTAGGTACGTCGCGCTACGTACTTAATTTAAATTACGATTGATTAAATAGGTAAATATGCGACAAGAATTTAGATTTTATTGATGTTAAATCGTTATATTTTGCCATCTTGTTAAGTGGAATCGCAAACCGTGACAAGGAAATTAACTGAACGCGAGATTGTTGTCAGTCTGCTATCATGAGGCAGTTAGAATAACGTTGTCGTCGAATGCGCAGCGTTAAAAAGTTAACAACGCATGCGCACTGTTATCACAAAACGCGGGAAAATCAATGTCATTACAAATTTGCAATGGAGTACAGTTTATGACGGAATAAAGTGAATAGTTAGTTGTAAAGGTATTCATATACATAATTTTATTGTTATGCAAGTTTTATTTTGTGAACTAAAAAAGGTGTGAACACAAAAGGTAAGGTTTGTTATAAAAATTACTTAATATATTAACTTAATGTCTGTAAAACATCTCGGGATTAGGATCCAGTACTATTCGATTTTTATTCGAAATTATTTTTAATTAAGTTAATGCACTTACGTGCTTTTTGATGTGCAATAAATATTTTATTATAATAAAATAATTATAGTTAATTAATTTCAATAGAATCAACTACCTTTTTTTTTTAAACTAAAAAAAAAAATGAAATGAAACAATCGAATTCACCTCTATCACCATGGTCATCAATATACCATAATTGTTACATTATTATAAGTAATAACATGATTAAAAGAGAGAGGTCGTAGGCTTTTTAACACGCTTTTATTTCTGTTATACTAGCCTAGAAAAAGGCTGTGAACCTGGTTCCGGAGAATAATCCTCCTCCTAAGAATTTTGCCAAAGGCGCTATCTATGGGCCAATTCCCAACGTTAGCCATCCTTGCCTCGGCCACGGGAATAGGGGAACCCTGGCCCCGCTCTTAAATCTATACTAATATAGAAAGCTGAAGAGTTTATTGGTTTGTTTGCTTGAACGCGCTAATATCAGAATCTATTAGATCCATTAGAAAAAGTCTTTCAGTGTTAGATAGTCCATTTATCGAGGAAGGATTTAAAAATGTAGTTCCCACGGGGACTGGAGTTACGCGGGTGAAATTGCGTGCGGGAAGTTATATTAATAAATTTCAAAATTAAGATAATTAAATTCGGTTAAGGTTTTAAACCTGCCGGTGATGGACCGGCAGGTTTAAAACCTTCGTCTTAGTTATAGCCTCTAATGCCTTAACCATTCGGCCACAGTGGAACCCAACCGGTCGTCAAAATTTATCAATCTCTTTTTATAACACGTCTCTAAGGGTAACTGTTTAAACTAAAACTAAGGGTAGATGTTTAATAAGTATGTTCGTAGATCTTTAAATTGATATTCTAATATTTACTTACATGCCTCGCCGCGCCGCTGCGGTGATGGGAATGCCTAATTAATGTCCCCACGAAAAAGTAGGAAAATCAGCATCTTAGTTGATAAATACATATTTGGTTGAGGAAAATATTATCTCACATTTAATAAAATAATTATGTGCCTGAGTAGTATATAAAGATCATTGTTTGAATTTTAAAATCGGTAGAATATCCAGATTTTCAAATTGCATATTCTAACAAAAACAATTCAATTGCAGTATTAGATTATTTGATTTACCTAAAAATTTAAAAGCCATAACTCGCCTAAAACAGAAATTAAAGTCATAATCCCTTAATTCCTCCATCAGCGACCGCCTTGAGCCGAGGTCCTAGTTCCACAGAGGGTGCCCTCTTGCGCAGATTGTTTAGTTTATAGTTTAGGAATCATTTTATGAGGCTGGTACCCTGATCGCCTTTGTGTCCAATGTAGCCTCATAGCTGACTACATAAATGTCCGTCCGAAAAAAAATCTTTGGTAATAGAAAATACCTACCTATATCTATTTGTGACCGATATATTTTCAGGTAAAACAAACATTGGTTGAAAAATATTGATAAGTACCGTATAATATAATAGACTAAGTGCCTCCATTAGGTGGTGGGACTATCACCATCTGACGGAGGCACTGTAAAAAAATAAAACTGGTTTAGCGATATTCAACATGGTCGCACGTTAGATTTGATGATCCACGCCCAGGTGCTATGAGAACGGCTCACATGGATGATTACGTGATAAAAGTCTATGGTATCGTATAATCAGACTGTCGACCACGTGGGTATCATATCCTGCAAGATAAAGCTGTCGGTGAGTGCCGCGTTTGCTCAACTAGCAAACCATTAAACCACTTCAGAGCAATGTTTTAGGGCAATCCGAAGGAGCTTTTGCGTCATTTCGTGACCGTCGACAAATCATGGATCCACTCGTACATACCAGAGACCAAGAAACAGCGGCCTTTACCGTCGATTTTGCTCCGAAGACAGCAAGGACTGTGGTATCGGACGCAAAGGCCACCGCTGTAATGGTCACCGTTTTCTGGTGTGATCTACGTCATCTACCTGTAAAATGGCAAAGCCATTACAGGGCTCAACTATGTATTGTGGGGCCGATACGTCGTCGAATTGCAGAAAAAACGGCCAAGCTAAAAGTTCTCTTCCACTATGACAACCCACTGCCTCACACCTGCACCGTCTTCACGGCCGAATTAAGTTAAACCATCCACTGTATTCTTCTTATTTGGCCCTGTGCGACTTCTTTTTGTTACCAAACTTGAAAAATTTACTTGCCGAGCAGAATTTTGTTGAAGTTATAGCCGCCATGGGGGCATACTTTGCAGACCTACAGAAAAGGTATTTTTCAAACGGGTTAAAAAGTTGGAGAATCGATGAGTCAAATGTATCTATCGAGCTAAAAGAAGACTATGTTAAGAAATAAATAGCTACTTTGCTTAAATTTTTGCGGATCGCCTACGATAATATTCATAATATTGCACTGTTTGTATTTAAAAGACAATAAAAACGACAACAAAGGGATTCGTTTCACAAAGAAACTTACCATAAAAATAGGCGGAATAATTAACATTTTGTATTACATACAATGTTTTAAATTAAATGGGGTTTTTCTATGCTGACAGCTGATCTAAGTGTTAGTATAAGTAAAACAATTGATGAACTAAATGTGCACAGAGTTTATACGTTATATCGATGCGTTAAGTATGTTTTGTACCAGATAACAATTTTACTTTTACGGTCATTTATTAAACTTGCAACTTGTGATTTCAAACAAGGTATTGATTCTAAGATATAAGTCAGTTTTTATACCAACAAAAAAATCTTGTACTTGTTACTTAGTTGTAGGTACTAATTTACACCGTCACAAATTTAGGAATCTTGGAGATATTGCTTATCAATCTTGACGCCATTCGTATGTTTTAAGTACCTACTTGTTAACACGGCAAGTTAAATAAAAGCTAAAAGAGTGTAGTAATAATAATTATTAACTTCCGCATTAATCTACTGACTGAGCTACTTTGTTCTGCAGGCCTTTTCAATTATTCACGACATTTATATAATTGTTGTATAATTCTTAAAGAATACATGCATTGAATTCTATAGATAATTCAACCACTCAATCAAAAGTTTTATCGACTTAGTTATTTTATTCTAAGATATTGTTGATTAATTGGGGAAATTAATTAATATGTATTTCGTAGTAAATAGTGTTCTGAACAAAAGGCAGGTAGATGATGTAATGTAATTCCTTAGATTTATTTATACAATACTAACGTTGCGTGCTGCAGCTTTACACGTTGTAATGTAGCTTGCCGCTTCTCTTTAATTATATGTAGCATCAGTCCTGGTTCCTATAAACTTTATCTTTATTAAATAAGTATGATTGTCGTGGTTGGAGTTAAGTTAGTAGTTTATATTTTCTATATATTTTAATAGAATGCATATTACTCGTATTTTTAGACATACCTAGAAGTAAGAAAATTCGTAAGTAAATTGAAATTTGTCACATTGGTGGAGCCATTCTCAAGATATGCTCTTACGTAAACTAACTCATTTTTAACTGCAGGAAATGAGTTGTTTTGCGATTGTCATCTGCATCTTTAATTAGCCCTGTGCTAACTATACAATCGATCGTTACGGTCTAGTAAGGAGATATATCTCACTACTAAAGCGTGATGAAGTGTGTTGAATTAATGTGTATGTATAATACACATTATACATACACAATTGATTCAATTGAAAAATCCATATATTAAATACAAGTACCACTCGTACGTTTTACTGGCAAATATATCTGATATGTCCGTAATTTGGCAATAAAGTATGGTCACTTTAAGCATGGTTCTTACTTAGTCTTTGTGTCATTCACTGAAAAATATGAGCTTTGATTCATACACAGAATAAAACAACAAATATTTTGTTTTAAATTTATTGGTCAACCAAGGTTTAACTGTTAATATTAATTGACTGCCAACGAAATTGTTGTACATAAAATACATGCCGAAATAACTGTGAGGAGATGTTTTAACAATATGGTTCATAAAATGAAGTGTATATTTTCAGGGAAAAATGCTGAAAGTGCCGAGCCCCAGGAAATTATTGGGGGGTCTGCTGCCTATCCTACAATGGTCAAGGACATATGATGC
Source organism: Nycteola revayana (assembly GCA_947037095.2). Taxonomy (NCBI): domain Eukaryota; kingdom Metazoa; phylum Arthropoda; class Insecta; order Lepidoptera; family Nolidae; genus Nycteola; species Nycteola revayana. The sequence continues at coordinate 8,948,211 of OX344839.1, forward strand.
CAACTCTTGTATAGGAGATTTAATCGCCGGTATCACCATAGCACTGACTTTAATACCTCAATCAATTGCCTACGCTTCGCTAGCTGGTCTTGAACCCCAGGTAATGTTGAATGCAACACATTTTCACGCTTTATTTACTTCACTCGTTCTACATGGGTCATCTTGTAACTTCGAAGACCTTGACAATGATGACGCGATTAGCAATGGGTAAATCTGTACGATAAATAATATAGACAAATACTTAATTATTAGGTACCTACGCTTAAAAAGTTGTTTAATGCAGTGATTGTTTTTAAATGTGTGTTAACAGTTTCATCTGTATAAGTTAAGGAAATTATTGACATAGGAAGTCATTATTTTATAGCGATTATTTTCCTCTAACCTTAAATTCTTCTGTGGCCTTGATTTAGAATAATACCTTTATCTCAGTAGGTAACACGAAATTCAATGCGTTTTTTATGTTTATAATTAAAAAACTCTTATTGTAATAACATTTGAAATTGCATTCTGTAATCTCGTTATAGCTTGCTGTGATAACTACACATTATACCTACTTACAAATTAAGTTTCACTAGTAAAAATATTTTAATTTAATGGCAATTTGTCATACGCATTGTATGCAAGATAGAATCATATAATAACTAGCTGACCCGACAGACGTTGTCCTGTCTTAACAAAAACTCTATATTAAATGGAATTATTAATATTAGGTGTGATAGCTCTGAACAAACCGTCATGTGCACTTAGAGCAGCACGCAATCTGTCAATGTTATGTCAAACGCCATAAGATTACATTAAAAAAGTTTATATAGTCGAAAGCGCTAAGGTTACATTAGAAAAAATAAGGTGGCTAAAAGTATTCTTAAACTTCATAATTTTCCGCTCAATTTTCTTAAATGTTTCTTTTAGAAGAAGAGTCTCTTCTGATAATAACAAAAACATAAAAAAGAATAAGCAAAATCGGTCCTGCCGTTCACGCGTGATGCCGTGACCAAGAGAAATAGGGATTTATTTTTATATTATAGATAGATTCAATAAAACAAATAAATAAGTTGTAGTACGAAAATCTGAAGAATGGTTCTATATAATGACTTATGACTGCATAGATATTAATAAGTTATTTATTATGTTCGTTTTCCGCTCATTCATTTGCCCGCATTGAATAGGTCTTATTTCAATAGTTACGAATTTAGAACATCATTCATAGCTGTTTTTGTATTATAAATTATCAATACCTATTATGCTATTATCGGATATTATATGAAACTAAATAATACTATAATAATTTATATTATAATGAACATAAATAAGTAAATAATACAAATATGCCATTAAACACTAAGCTTTGAATAAAGTTTTTTAAAAGAACCTATAACATTATTCTCTTGAGAATTAAAGTCATATATTTGAATAAAATGACATAAACAAGCTGTTGATGTCCGGCACGGCCCTCAACAAATAGGTATGATACATCCCGTGGTACAAAGAATCAGCCAAATTAGTAATGTCATTCTCAACTGATTCGCGTATATACATTTTAGCGATTCGTTTTTATTTATATAGACTACAGATATATTTTTTGAATGTTATATATTCAAATTCGTGCTGTATCTATGAATTATGTGTTAGTGAAGTTTTCGCGATACAGGGTTTGATTTCCCTAGTGCGTAAATATTTCGAAATCTCTTGTAACTAGAGCGATAATTAATGAAATAAAAGAAGATAATTCTATATCACAACTAACGTATGGTTAAGCAAGGTACAATTAAAAAAGAAATCAGATAAATATAGCTACGCTTTCAATTGGCAATGATAAGGGAACAATTGCATTGACCTCATATTGCAGTTCTGAGTTAGTAGGGCGAACGTTCTTTTATCATCCAATCATGATGATTTTATTAAAAAATAACACGCTTATATACAAATGTATTTTTTTAAGACACATTTTATACTCATGGTCTACCTAAATAATTCCAATTGTAACCTAATACAGACAGAACAAGCTATTTGACACAATATAGTTAAATAATAAACTAAGACGTTAAGACTAAAATATAATTATAATAATAACTTAAGTACTTGTTTAATTTGAAAATTTATAAAATGTGATCATTATAGATAATAATAATGAATACTAAATTATTGTTTTGACTTTTTGCAAATGCCTGTAATAGGTTTACGTAAATAAAAATGATTTTTATTTTATTTATTAAAAAAAAAGAATAGCATTGTGAAAATTTAATTCCCATCGTCTTTAAATGACGATGTTTTCGCTTTCACAGCTTAGTTAAATATAATCGCTAGTCAATAATTACTAACTGGCTGATAGTTTAATTAGTCATTCTAGAATGCAATAAAATAATACAGTTGACCATTGTAATACTTTACTAGTATTAATTATTTAAATTTTCCATCTTGTTGTACATAGGATATTTTAGAGGTTGATTGCAAGAACCCTAATTAGGTATGTAAAATCAAAGTAATAGATTTGCATAAAATAACTTTGCTACGCAAGGTCTGCATAGATGCTATTGAGTTAATTAAGGTACAGTAATTACTCCAACAACACAGAAGGTTTTGGTTTATATTACCTATATAAAAAATGAGTCTTATAAGGACCTACCCACCGTCTCTCACCATGTTGAACCAGTCTTCACTTGTAGGATGAAAAACGAATTACGATTTTCTTTTTATTTCTGCGTAAAAGCCATGAATTTTGTTGATTCGCTTTATTAAATTTACTGTAAATAGATACTATATTTTATTTCGAATACAATGACTGTCACTGTTATTTATTTATTTTCAGTATGGACTATATGCTTCGTTTATCGGTGGGTTTCTATACGCCATCTTGGGTACCTGTCCTCAAATTAACATAGGACCTACAGCGTTGTTGTCTCTTCTTACATTTATGTACACAAATGGTACCAATTCTGACTTTGCTGTGTTACTATGTGTTATGGCTGGAATAGTTCAGTTAATAGCTGGTATTACGCAATTGGGTAAGTACCGATTTGATTATTTTTATTAAGTTATATGTATAGTATTGTTATACTTATGTAAAATGTGTCCAATTATCATTCAACAGCATTCTATGCTTTTCATATTAGTAATTCATATTAGTAATGTTAAGTTACGTGGTAGCGTAGCGTACTATTCCGTAGTTTTGATTTTAAGCGTTTCCAAACAATATGAATCCTTCTCTCTTTATTATACCTATTAATATAGATTTGGAAAAAGGAGCTACTTTTAGATCCGAGGAATGAATTGAATAACAATAAGAAAGTTAAGCGAAATTTAGATTTCCGTAATTAGTGATCTCAGATAATAATGAAGTTCATTCATTACTAATTTCTAATTCTACGTTCACTCTGTTCTTCTGCAGAATTATAACATGTGATGTTCGGAAAAATGGACCACCAAATTGAGTTCTATTATACTTAAATAAAATAATAAAGTTTAAAAACTTTCTTAAATATTAAGAATTGTTTATGTTCACTATTATTGTCCGCTTTAATTTACGTTCAATTATGAAGTCGATTTTCGGCTCCTACCGAGATCCTTCCTTAAGGAGCGAGCTGTTCGCTCTCCGGTGTCGCGAGGATAACTACGTAACGTTTAAGTGGCAGGTTGGTATTGTCTCAATAACTCGTAAACTTCTTTATACCTTATTGTTAAACCATTGTTGTGAAGAGAAAATCAATAAATTTATTATTATTATTACCTTATAAAGCGTTGATATATGCCATTAATCAAATAAGAGACTTTTATGACAATGTTAACGTTTTCAGGTTTCCTTGTGGAATTCGTGTCACTACCAGTCGTGTCCGGTTTCACATCAGCTGCAGCGATCACTATCGCTTCGTCGCAGATCAAAGGGTTGTTGGGCCTAAAGTTTAGCGCCGAATCGTTTGTGCTGACATGGAAAGGATTGTACGAGCATATTGGGGAAACGCGACTACCCGACACACTGCTCAGCTTATCGTGTTGTATTGTGCTCATTGGAATGAAGGTAAGCGTGTACCTATGACTCTTAATAAGATTTTGTTTATAAATTTATTAGACTTCATTTTTTTTTTTTTGTTATTACGCCCGTGCAAGAATGCTGCGAATATTAATGAGTTGGGAAAGAAACTTATAAACATGCCAAATTTAATTTTACTAAAGGACTGCTTTTTCTATTTATGAATAACACAATAACATACACTTGAAAAGTTAATAATGAGTTGGGGGAAAATACAAACACCAACCAAAATAATTTAAACCTAACGATTGCTTTTTCTATTTATGAGTAAAAAAACTTGAAAGATAATTATGAATTCAAACTAAACTTCATCTTCAATAAACAAAACCAGCAAAAAATCATACAGCAGTTAAGTCATCATCAATGATTACGTAACCTGGTACTTTTAACACAATATATTATGTAAGTATAATTGCATTTATAGCGTTACTCGGATTATGTAGGTACATAACTTCGCAAATCACATCATCCCAGACTAGAATAAATGTTTGCAATCACACAATATCAACGTGGGAATAGAACCGCTGGACCATTATTTCCTCAATCCTTGACCTTAGATGGTCGCCAATGTTTCAGAAAAAACAGTAGATAGACTTGTTGACAAAATACTTAGATCTAAAACAATATAACAGCAAAATAGAGTAATTCGATGGTAAAAGCTAAACAAGGAGGTGAAGTAAGTTTGTAGCCAACTATTCTAGGAATCTATTAATTCACCCCAGAGGCTAAGTAGTGGCGGGCTGCCAGTTTAATATAAGGTGAGTTCAAGTTGTATACATTGTAACAACACGGATCTGTTACCACTGAACTTTACGGTAAGAAGTCAAGAGTTGTTAGTACGTTTTCAGGTATTTAATTAAGATATAATTAAACCACAAAGCTATTTTAAGTAGTCCACTTGAATCGCAATACTAAAATGTTATTGTTAAACTCTGCTTGCGTAATTTTAACTATGGTTATTGTTTTTTTTTGGTTTATTTTTTCAACACATTTTTAGCAAATCTTACTTTGCGGCCTGTTTTTTTCTTTTATATTTTTTACAGTTTTATAAATTTGATATTCTATGTCTATACCTACTCATATTTTTGTTCTTGTCTATATGGTATCTAACTGTGAACAAGAATATTTAGTCACTTTTTCAACATATTTTAAGTTTTCATTCTTAATACATATTTTATACGGTAGAAGCATTTTATTTCATAGCAGGATAGCCCACAGATCCATTCTTTTCAACCGTGATGTAATTTCAAGAAAAAAAAGCAGTGCAGGTGCTGATTTAGTACCTATATGTTAATTGTAATAATGTTTAGCAAATATTTTACTTTCTTAATAAACAAATCACTTATAATAATAACTTAATACTTATATGAAAAGCGCCTTGTCGCATTTTCGCAAGTTGACGTCAACATTGCACTATAATTAAAGTTCTATCAACGTATAAATAAGAAGGTACTAATTACTACGACGCTATTTTATGCTATTACTTTAGGTCTGCATCAACATAAACATGTAAATTTATATTATAGGTATTTTATAGAGTTAGTGGTGTCTAAAGACCATGATTTTTAGTTGTTGCTAATACTCAGCAAAATTATTTAGTTTTGGTTGTACAATCTATCCAAGTATAAATCTACTTTTTCAACAGCTTATAAATTACATACTAAGATGAATTCAAACCGTTTGTAGTTTGTACTACCTAGATTATCGTGTATTGCAAGGCACTGGGGTCATTTTGTTAGGCACATACCGTCGTCTCCTTGAGGGTAATAGTTTATGTAAAAGATTTGTGTCTATTTTAAAATTTTAATGTTACGTTTCGATATTCATTCTGATGGGAAATTGTTCTGCCACTTATTAGCAACTACTAAATATTCACAGTTTATAAAACCTTCAATAGGGTTCGATTCAATGTCTGCATTGTGGTTAACGTAGTTATTATTGTGTAAATGATCCAACAATTAATTGCAATTAATTTGTTCGTTAGTTGAGCGCTGGAAATTGAAAACAATATTCTTCAAAAACTGTTATTGTTTAACTCAGTTTAATGGGAGGCTTTTGATTTGACACCTTCATCATAAAGATAACCTTCTAAACCTTAAGGTATATTATACTATATACTAGCTGACCCGACAGATGTGACCTGATAACTATGTATATTGAATTCGAATGTATAGATAACTTCGACCTAAGTATCAGTTTTAAACGATATTAATTTTTTGACGCCCTCTTTGACGATATTTGCAGCACACATTCTGTCAATGTTATGTCAAAAGGTTACATTAAAATTACAACAGACTCACGCCCTAAATCTTCGACAGCACAAATCTTACTCTTGCAAATTATTTCACTTTTTATAAAATTAAGAATCAATAAAACGTCTGACTTAGAACCACATCCAGCTTGAAGTCTTTATTCATTTATTTTATTTATTTAAATATTGAATACGTTCTTTATTCGTTCGAGTATTCTTAAATTTTCTAAATTTCGCGGATTTTCTTTTAATTAGAATCTTCTGACAGTAACAAACAAAACAAAAAGATATTACGAAATCGGACCAGCCGTTCACCCGTGATGCCGTAACCAAGGGAAATAGGTATCATTTTTATATAAATAGATAGATATATATATATATTTTAATATATACATACAGTGTTTCATTCCCGCAAATAGGAGGTTAATCCTTTCCAATAACTATCTGCATGCCAAGTTTCATAGCAATCCATCCAGTGGTTTGAGATGATAGTCCAATCAATAACGGTTCCCTTTTATATATACCTACAGATAAGAAGTTAATGGAACATACTTCATTAAAGGAAATCTTTGCAGTCTCTTTGTGAGTTTTGTCGATAACACTAGGGAACGGTTTGGTGTGTGAGAGCTACGAACTACGCCAAAGCCAAGCCTTGGCAAACTTAGTTTCAAAGTAAATACAAAGTCTGATTGTCGTTCTGTTACACACACCTGCGGAATATATTCCACGTTCACTAGGATACTGCCGCTGCAACGACGTATTTATCGAATACACTTACCTAACGTAGAGAGAAATTGTAGCTGAGAAGTGATATTAGGTATTTATAACGATTAGAGCCAAATTATGTAGCAGGGCTTATTATAAGATTTCTGACTATTTTAGTGACAAAAATGCTTGGGATGGAGTCGCCCCATTCTCAATTGCAAGATATTGTAAAATATTATTGGTGGAAAAAGAGGGTTCTACTGAGTTTTTTGGCAGGGGATCTCAGTATTCGCCACGTCATGCACTGCACGGGGAAAAATATGACGATTTTAAACAAAGGTAAAAAGCCACCACTGTAACACACATAAACAGACAATAGTTTTGATATGGGAATGTAACCCACAGCTGTTTCGTATCTACCGTCAATAATTGTTCGACAAATGTTAACAAAGGTGAAGTTGCAAAACATAAAACATTCGTTATTATATCGTCAAGTACTGTTTATGTACCTACACTTTCTGTGACAATGATCTTGTTTCAAACGAAGAAAAATAAAACATGGCGCGTTATTTAATTCTGTTGATAGATCTGCTTTCCCTTCAGTCAGTCAAGGTTAGGCGTAATGCAATATTTAATGAATAAGACGGAGTTACCAGATATTTATGGTAATTGCACTTTGAAAGGTATTTAATGAGTAAATGGAAACAATAAGGTTTGTTTTATTTGTCTATCTATAAAAAACTGATATTTATTTAGACGTAATATTGTCATAATATCTGTTATACTAGTTGAGAATTCAGTTTCGATTATAAGTTAATCTTGTAGCGTACTCGGTAATGAAGGATTTTGTTGGTGGAAGTTAAAGTTGGGATAACAAAGAAGTTTAGAATTTCTAGTAGGTACCCACTTTAAGAAAAACTTCTGTTGTAGTAAATATAGGTTCCTTCTCCGTATTTATCTTAGTAACATTGTAAATATGTAAGTTAGTTAAACATGTACGGTATAGTATGAGATATTACGGTTGGAATGGCTTTTTTTGCCCAGTTTCACGCAAAAATGATTGCAGAAAAGCTGACATTTTATGTTAAAATATTATAAAAAATATTGGCTGAGCAGCAGTCGCCGCTAGTAATATATTAATAGAACGCTGTGTCCTGACTGACTGACAGATCAATGCACAGCCTAAACCGATGATACTAGTAACTGGGAGGGAATTTTCTATATATATCGTAGGCATCCGAAAAAAATCATTTAAAAAAATGGAGAAATAAAAAACGACGCAGATGATAGGCAGACGAAGTTGAAAAGCCAAAGCTGGTATATAATATATAGTTAGGTATATTGCACAGTAATTGTGGCGATCCTCCCAACCGACATCAGTGAAACTTAGTGAATGTGTAGGTAGATGCTTGCTTCCAGATTGAGAGACGGCATAGTTTGAATCCCGCCACAATGTAAAATCCTATTCGGGTAAAGCAAATCCATCCCGTAATTACTGAATTTAATAGTGAAACGTTCGCACTTTGAATATTTACCGGACAATTTGACTGAACAAAGCATTTTAAATTAATAGAATAATAATACAAGGCCTTTTCTAAGTTTTGGATCCATTAATGACTAAACGTAGGTCTTTTGTTACTTTATACAGTAGCAAAATAAATAATCTATTAATTCAGAAAGTAGAAAATAAAAAAACATATGCGATCAATAAGTAGTGCTATATTCGAAAATACTAAAGTGCCATTATCTCACATAGTTAAGATAATACAGAGTAGAGAAAAAAATATAGTAATCTAATAGTAACATATTATTATTAATTGGCTCCAAGGGTAATAAACTAGGTACCTATACCAAATTATAATCTTGAATAAACATGTGCGTAGTTTATTCGAGATTTATTAAGATTTGGAAATCGTCATGAGAGATACATCTCTTAATTCAATCAAGGATTCAATTCTACGGAATTGAATCCTTTTTTATGTTATTCATTAAAGTAAACGAAACCTTTGATTCATTTGCATGTCCCGTAAAGATTTTTTCGAATTGTGATTATTCACGTCGAATACTTTTATCTTTACGAACTTTTACATTAAAATATGTATGTGTCCCATTTTTTATAAATTCTGTTTTACAACAAGAGGACAACAATGTGGAGACCACTGAGCTTTATCGTAAACTTGGTCATAAATCACTCTATAAAGTGGGCTGTTCATCGAAGCAAATAAACTGATAAACTTTTATCCTGGTGAATCACTAAGGCTATATTTTATTATTTTGGGTGAGAGAAACTCGCTTGAAACCTAAATTGATGGTTGATTGGATCTTTTTTAATTTAGAACTGGGCCTGCTAATAGGTACCTACTGGGTCAAATAGTATACACTTGTTCTCCTATTAACAAAACAACATTTAAAATCATTCTTTTCAAAATTAATTGAAAGCATGTCTATATTGTATTTCTGTATTTTTATATTCTTTTATGATTGTTTCGAATAAACTGAAAAACTTCTGAACGGATTTCTATAATTCTTTTCGCATTAGAATGCCACATTATCCCTAAGTAACATAAGGTATATTTTTTACTAGAAACAATTAGGGATCCTTACTAAAACTTCGATAATGTTCTAGTTGGAAAGCTATAAATACAGCACAATTTAAGAGTAGATTGCGGAAATTTTTGGTAGATAAAACGTACTACAGTGTAACTGAGTTCCTATCGGAGAAAAATATTTGTTAATTAGTTTCATCCTTAAATTAGAAAACTAGTGTTAATTTTTAACATTTTGATCTTTGAAATTTAGATTTCTGACATTTTGATTTTGGAAATGTAATAATAATTATATTAGTAATAGTAATGCCATGTTAAATGATGTAATGATAATGGTATGATATTCGTAATTGTAATGACGTGATATAATTATAATCTAATGATACCAGATGATACTTATTTATATTTTCCTTTTAATACAAACATATATTTTTAATTAAGATTATATAAGAATTGTTTAATAGTAATTTATAAATTGATTTAAATAATTATTATAATAGTGATATAAATAATTTCAAATGTTTGCATGCCGATTGGTAAAATATGACTGAGCTAAATGCAATTTTAAGAACTATTATAAATCGAAATTAAAATGGTGTATTAAAAACCAAAACAAAATTGAAATGGACATAATAGCCTCATTACACTCAAAAAAATCATTCACGTCATTTTGGAAAGGGACTAAGAAACTAAATAATAATACCCCAAGTCTTTCAGCTAGCATGGATGGTCGGCATGACTGCACTGAAATAGCCAATATCTTCAAAGAACATTTTAAAATGAGTGCTCCTCTCGATACAACGTCGAGGATGAATGATGCTGAGCACTGTCGTGCTGGATCACCCCTTCGATTTTCATGTAAAGAAATAAAATCTATTATTAAATGTATGAAGAGAGGTAAATCTCCTGGTCACGATGGGCTCAGCATCGAACATCTTCAAAACGCTGGTATACATCTGCCGCGAGTGTTGACTATGTTTTTTAATTTGTGCTTGGGACATTCTCACTTACCACAGGAGCTACTGGATACAGTAGTCATACTTATTGTGAAGGACAGGATAGGGGACATAGCAGACAAGAGTAATTATAGGCCTATCTCACTGGCAACGGTGATAGCTAAAGTGGATATACCCAGCTACACGACTCACAGTTTGGCTTTCGTGCTGGGTTGTCCACTGAAAGTGCCATTTTTGCGTTGAAGCATACTGTCAAGTATTATACAGATAGAAAAATACCAGTTTATGCTTGTTTCCTGGACCTGTCAAAAGCATTTGACCTGGTTTCCTATAGTGCCCTATGGGGAAAGCTCCAAGAGGCGGGCGTTCCTGCTTCGCTAGTGTCTACGTTATCTTTATGGTATGATAAGCAGAGAAATTTTGTAAAGTGGTCAAATGCGCTGTCGGACCCCTACAAATTAGAGTGTGGTGTGAGACAGGGAGGTCTTACCTCCCCGAGTCTCTTTAACATTTATGTGAATAAATTACTGGTTGAGCTCAGCAACACTCATGTTGGATGCCACATTGACGGAGTTAGTTTAAATAACTTAAGTTACGCAGACGATATGGTGTTGCTGAGCCCATCCATCTGTGGAATGAGAAAGCTACTCTCGATTTGTGAGGGTTATGCTGAGCAATATGGGTTAAAGTACAACCCTAAGAAGAGTGAGCTACTGGTGTTTAGAGGTAGAAATAAAAGCCCATCATATATCCCTCCGGTAACACTGTGTGGCTCACTTTTGCAGAGAGTAACCCAGTTTAAATATCTGGGCCACATTGTTACTGAAGACCTGAAAGACGACAAAGACATGGAAAGGGAGCGCAGGGCATTGGCTGTGAGGGGAAATATGGTGGCTCGAAGGTTTGCTGGTTGCTCAGTACCAGTAAAAATCACATTGTTCAAGGCTTACTGCCAAACTTTTTACACCTGCAGCCTTTGTGCTAATCACACCCAAAAAGCAGATAATGCCCTGAGAATACAATATAATAATACCTTTAGGGTGTTGTTGAGGCTTCCACCTTATTGTAGTGCATCAGGTATGTTCACCGATGCCCACACCGACGACTATTTTGCAATAATGCGTAAGAAGGTGGCGTCGATGATACGCATAGTGGGAGGAAGCAACAATGGCATCTTAAGGGTGTTTGCTGAAAGGCTAGATGGGCCTACCATGGGTAGATTTATCAAGCTACATGTTTCACATGGGGCTTGGTGAACCTATCTATGGCCGGAACATTATATTTATTTTATTATTATTTTATTTCACCTGTTATTTAGATACTAACATAGCTTTTAATAATTTGTACTAACAATGTGGGCCTTGTAGTCTGTCAATAAAAGATTTTTTTTTTATTTTTTTTTATTATGTTATACCTATATTTGCAAAATAAAAATCTATTCTATTCTATTCTAATGTAAAGCAAAGTATGCAAACAAAATGCTATAAATAGTAGTTATGTAACTATAAATACTTTTTAAAAGAAAAATTAACAAAAACCAGACCATGTCTAAAATACCACGTTATTCATATTTTCGTATTAATCCTTATCCAAAAAATAATTCTTATTTAAGACTGTTTCAGTACCTAAAGATTACTTTTTAAATTATTAAAATTGGTCACTTTATTCAAAGGATATAACGAGTTAAAAATGTGAACCTAAATAAAATATTTTAGATTTCGGGTTGGATCGTGGCTACAAGATTTTCAAGACTATGATCAGTTTGAGTCATCCATTTATGTTTATTCCAAAATGTTTAAAATAAAAGTCCACCCGTGCGAAGCCGGGGCGGGCCGCTAGTTATTAATAGACGTATCAAAACTGAACCAACATATAATTTAAATTATCTAACAAATTTTCGTAAATTTAATTATGGGAAATCTTATATCTCAAATTAATATCTACTACAAACTATTAATTTACTTTATCTGCTTCAGTTTGAAGTTTGCTTTGTAACTAATTTTCACAGGTTCCTGAAATTTATCTATTGTAATATTACACGTAGCTCATAATTATTCAGTAGTTTGTTCATTACTAGGTAGGTACTATCTTTGTGATAAAGTTATAATATTCTCTTATTGATTGATTTATTTAGGTAAAATGATAGTTTATTATCTTGATGAATACAGCAGCCGAGATCAGAACTTCCAACTAGCAGAAGAGAGACTGTAAGAAACTAGCACCACTACATATGCTCTATCCAACCCGCTGGCGAAGAGTGCGCCCGTGAAGTGACTATAGGAGCCATAGTTGTACAAAATTCCCCTAAAAATCTAGAATCATAATTCCTCAATACCCGTCCGTAAAAAAGCTTCAGTAATCACTCATAATATGATAACAATAATTGGTTTTTATAATAATAACATACCTATGAATCGGACTCGAACCGAGTCTAGTAGATCTCATTCGTCCTGAAGAAGGCTACTTACCATTAACCTTAGCTTATATACCGATAATTAGCAACAAGTCACGAGAGCTGACTCTGATACGTTTGTTTCAATTGGTAAAAAAAATATAGCTTAACAAAAATAGAGAACAGTTTTATTTGATGTATTTACATTCGAGATGGCATATTGAAATTATTTTTTGAGTAAGCGTGTAGTAAGTGATAAATAAAATAGCTTTTATTTGTAATACTATAATCCAATATTTATATGTGAATTTTAACGCCTCCATAAACATTTTAATATGTACAATATAACTTATTTAAACATAAAAACAAACTGATTTATTAACAATAATAAATATGGCCAAAGTAAAGCAGCACTGTTGGCTATTTAAAATTTTACTATTGTTTCGGTCAGAGTTTTAAACTTACTGCTTGTATAAGTAAGCCTTTGAGTGTAAGCTGATAAGTTACCAATTTTCATAAATAAGTCAAGACAATGGAAAATAATTTCATGAAACTTTCAGTAGATATAAACTTTGTTTTCATTTTGTTTGGGTTTAAAATTATTCGTTAAATTATGTCGTCCTCACACTAAATTTACAATAGGTACATGAAATACACATATAGTAAATAATATAAGTAGAGGCACATCTGGCAGTCTATACTAACTATATAATAGTGTTGACTTCCACAAAACCATTAGATGAACCAGAACATTGTTACAGGAAAACAACGGATCTTGGTAGTGCATTCTAATAATTTATATTGGTTACATATACCTATTACCTACCTATACTTACAAATAGTAATAATGTCTCACTTAAATATAAAGGACCACAGATATACTCGTCATAGTTTAAGAAAGATTATTTAAAGGTTAATGAGATTAGGAGATAAAAATATGATGCTAATTGAAAAGAGTCTTATAATATATTAAAACGTTTTTAAATCTCTGTTATTGATCATGTGTAATATGTAGAGGAGGTGAATTTCAAAGCCAAGCTGCTTCGATGGTAAAAGATTTATCGTAAAAATCCTTGTAATGTGCTGGAATGCAAAATTTCATTGATTGGTGGCACGAAATTAATTTTGAAAGAAGAAGTAATAAAAGCAGTAGTGTTAACTTATAATAAATAGGAAGTTTAAACGTCAAGAGACTTCGTTGATTTTAATAATTAATTGACAACAGACAGACAGACCTTCATCTTAACATTATCTATCTATATAAAATTGATTGCTAATTCGTCTGCAAATAAATATTCGACCCCTTAAATTAATTTATTTTAATAGAGAAAATAAAACGAAATATAACTAGTAGTAATCAAGTTTAGATACTCTTTTTGTAGATCCATAATCGCCAATTATGAATATTGAATACTAATCTTTAATCCAATTTTAGGCTTTAAAGGATATTCGAGTGAAACAATCTGAAGACGAAAAGTCTCGTCGAAACGCCTACATCATCCAGAGAACTCTATGGTTCACGGGAGTGGCTAGAAACGCTGTGGTCGTGATATTGGCTACGGTGCTCGCCTATTTTGTACACGAAGATAATGAATACCCACTGATTTTAACTGGTAAGTTTTTAAACACTACATAATATATAATGTATTGTAGTAATATTCTATTATTGATAAGATATTGATCGTCAAATTTTTATTAAAGGGCCTAGTGTGGCGGCTACCATTAAATTGAATTCTCGACGGCCCATGTTCATTAAACATACTAGTAGTCATCTAATTAAAATACCAAACTAACTAGTACGACTTATTATAAGCTTTTGTGTATAATGCCTACGCGATTAAAATATATATTTATATACCAACTATAATTATGGTAATTCGTTAAGACCTTAGATCATAAAGTACGTCACACGTATTTCATGATTTTTAGACCCCCCCCCCCTTGTCACAGGTGGTCACATTTGTGAGCCCCCCCCTCCCTAGTGTGACGTCACAAATTTACATCTAAAAAATTTAAATTAAAACGGCAGTTCTACAGTTTTATTTCCCTTTAAATTACTTTTTTTTTATGAAATCAACATCAAATATTTGAAAATAACAAATCAATAAACTTTATTTCTTTTCTTTAAGTTCCTTTCTTTTTCTTTAATTAATTTAAAGAAAAAGAAAGGAACTTAGTCGTCTTCAGTCCATGGACTTTGAATCCATTCCATTAAATTATTTATAATTGGCATAGAAGTCAGTTCGTTCTCATTAGCGTTGTTAACGTCAGGAACATTTGTGGTGTCTACATCTTCTTCATCCAACCATATGGCATCATCATTTATATCATCCAAATAAAGAATTGCTGCTATTCTTTGAGGACAAATCTTTGCAATGGGTAAAACTTGCTGCTTCTTATGTAGTTATTTGTATTGTTTATTGGCTTTATATGATGCAAAATAAAGACCACAAATTATCGAGGTCGCGCGTGCGGTGCGTTTAGCGGCATTAGTCAAAGGGCTCATAGTCGGCACGTGCGGCGTATCACTAGAGCAGGTATGAACTCGTCAACAAAACAATTCAAACCGTATATTCATATAGATAGAGTTTATATTATTTTTTAGTTTTAATTAATATTTCAAATTTCACGATTCAATTTATTAAATTTGAAATGTGATGTCACAAAACTTAGAATCCCCCATCCCCTTGTCACACCATGTCACACTTCGTCGACCCCCTCCCCCCTCCTTACATGTGACGTACTGTATGGATGGCCCCTTATAAAGTTACATGAATATTAATATTATGTTTACATACTTAGTAAAAAAAAAGTTTTTGTTTTTGTTGTGAATGTAGGGTACCCGTTTAAAAGAATTCTTTGTAAAATACAAAATACTATATATCATTGAAATGTACCGAATGTCGAATCATTGAAATGTATAATGATGCGAAAAATACAATCACATTTCGTTTGCATGCTTAATAAAATTAATGTATCCTTGGAGTTTCCATAAAATTTCATGCTTTCTCTGGCGCATGAAATTATGTACCAACTTTGATTACTGTTACATTATTTTATTGAGTAACTTTTTCTTAATATTCTTTTATATGCCAAGTTTTTATACTTTACAAGTTTAATGCTTTGTTCTATAAATGTAACAAACATTCATTTTAGGGGCCTAAATATGTTGTTATTAATCGAGTTTGTTTGTAAAAAATATTATAAATAACATACATAATATTGTGTAATCCTATCCTGTTATAACAAAATCGTATATGTACTTACAAAAATCTTGCGATTGTAGTTATCAATTTGCTATTTATTGACTAGAATTTGCACTATGTTTAATTTAGCAAAAAGTTAAATTTTCAGAAGCCCACACAAATACTCATAGAAAGTGAGCTTCGTGTGTAAACATTTTCTTTTGAAAAAACAACTGGTTGTTCTTGAATGATTTGAGCTATTTTACGGCAATTCGATTGCAGTCTTCATTATGAAGACGTGAGTGGATGAAGGTGATAAGTCACATAATTTAAATTTGGAGTAAATCGAAGTTAAAGTTTCACTTTTATTTTTTGAGATAAGTCGCTACAAAACTAATGTTTGTATTAAACTATGATGCCAAGTTGTGTAATTAACCTGCAATATTAATGACATGAAAGCAACCAAACAAATTTATATTTTTTATTATTTAATTTGAAAAAAAATCTTGACAAAACTCCTTTTTTCATAAACAAAAGTAAACTTTTCTGCAAGTTTAGATATTGAAAATGAGGTGCTAAGTTGAATGTAGTTGTCTGGTAAAGCCTTAAATAGATGGTTTAAGATCTGTAGTCGTATTGTATTGACATATCACCTTCA
The DNA here is from genome assembly GCA_947037095.2 of Nycteola revayana. Classification (NCBI taxonomy): domain Eukaryota; kingdom Metazoa; phylum Arthropoda; class Insecta; order Lepidoptera; family Nolidae; genus Nycteola; species Nycteola revayana. The sequence goes on from OX344839.1 coordinate 8,964,928, forward strand.
TCTATGCAAAAAAACACAAAAACTCGAAAATGCGACGTATCACCTTCATCCACTCACGTCTTAATTTGTTTCACCTTGTAAGACTTTAAAGCGTTGTAATTTCCTCACGCATAATTAGTCATACGAATTTTGTGGACCTCACTTGTTGAGAATGTCGAAGAGTTGACAAATTTGGATCTTTGTAAACTCTGTGGCTCACGGCTGCTAAGTTCTAATTTGAACGACTTCGTGAAATGCACGCTGATGTTTTTGTTGAAAAACCATTTGAATGCTACTGCAATAGTTAAAAAGCAATTACACTACACTGGAACTAAAAATGCTCATAAATGTAGGATAGGCGCTAATCATCAACAGCCCGTTGACGTCCACTGCTGAACATGGGCCTCCTCTTAACAGACCTTGGCAAGCCAGGATCGTAGAGGGATTTTGCCATAATCACCACGCTTGGCAGACGGATTGGTGATCGCAGTAAGATGTAAACCTTGAGCTAATAGATGCTGCTGCCCATCCATCAGCCATATGTCACTTAGTCGCCTTTTACGACACCTATGGGAGGACATGGGGTGGTTCAATTCTAAGCCGGAAACCACACGGCATAGCCGGAAACAAGGCGCTAATAGACGGTACAAAATGTATTTTTGGCAAACATCATTTTAATGATTATATAATAAATGTTCATTTTAAAATGTCCATGGATGGGTCTTGTTGTTTGGTACTTGTATGTAAAAATTCCCGATAAAGGTCTCTGAAGGCTGATTATGTTGATATTCACCATTCGCCTTCAGATACTTCTATCGGGAATTTAACAAAATGCAACTTTTACAGATCCACCGACAAAAAATTGCGCACGCTTCTACTTTGTATGTTAAAATGTTAAAAACGAAATGATCATGTTGAAAAACCATTAACTGTTGAATGAGCCACACTGGAACTAAATATGTTCATATACCTACGCAGGAAAGGCAAAATATTAATGATTATATATTAAATGTTCATTTTAAAACTTAGCCGCCCCATGTCAGCTCCAACAGATAAGGATGGGTCTTGTTGTCTGGTACGCGTCAATACCTATGTGTCTAAAGTTTAATTGACTTAAAATTTAGGACAATTGCCTAAGGTGGTAATTGAGTGAAGCGACAATTTCTACCGCCTCGGCCCATTTTGTTCAAATATACTATAATTTGGTGCATAGTTTAAATTAAACGGTACTATAGCTGTACCTTACTATTGTTCGTATAAATCAAGTATATTAAATAAATGAAAAAGTATTGCATTCTTAATCAGGTTACAAGAAAATTTTAAAGAAAATGCGTTTTCAACGAATATGAAGAAATTTTCTTCATATTCGTTCGAAAACGCATTTTAAAAATGGAACTGTAATGTAAAATCATAAATATGTATTGTTTAATATATTTATAAAGTGTGCGTTGTCTGCAAACATCTCTTCAAAATAAAACCTCCTCCTACTGCATGCAATTTGGAAGTGCAATTTGTTCCTGTTGTGTGGGTTCTACCTATTGTTATGATTGGACTGTCCCTGATGAAAGCTCCGTAGCCATGCATATCTAAAACGCCTATTGTTTTTTATAATTATTTTAATAATATTTCAAAAGTTAAGGGGGGGGGGGCGGATCGCTCAAATTTTAACTTTGTATTAGGTTATTTGGAGACTGGGGGGTTTGATCTACATAGTCCCAAGGCAATCTTTTATTGAATTTCAAGAGACCTTTCCAACGATGATACCCTACCCGATAGGGGGAGTCGATTTTTTTTTTTTAAATTTACTTTTCGATGTATGGCTTCAATAATATACATGTTTTTAAAAACCAAGTTTTGGATCTTCTGTATACACCTCTCCAGCAAGTTTCGTGATAATAGGTGCAGTAACGGCGGAGTACGAGCCCGGACGGACGGACATGACGAAACTTCCTTGTAGACTACGGAACCCTAAAAAAGTACATTATGGTATATATATATATCATATTATATTTTTAGATGTTATTGTAATACTATATATTTCGTCAACAGGTGCCATAACCCCCGGTCTACCGAAGCCAGCTCCGCCTCCGTTCCATACCACAGTGGGTAACACTACATACACTACGGGCGAGATGTTTAGCCACCTCGGTAGCGGGCTCCTGGTGGTACCTATAGTAGGAATCATATCTAACGTGGCTATCGCAAAGGCTTTCGGTAAGTTCAATTATCGAAGACTAGCTTTCCACGCGTGGTTCCAACTGCGTTACTCGCGTTCCTATAAGAACTTTATAATGAAATATAGGCAATAACCATCCTTGATAAATGGACTATCTAACACTGAAAAATCCTTTCAAATCGGACCTTCCTGAGATAAGCTCGTCCAAGCAAACAAAACAACTCTTCAGCATTTATTATTATACATATAGATGTAAATGTACTTGTGAAATATTTGTAGGGGATATAAAAATGGCAGAATTATCTTTATTGGCGTCAATGACTGTTTCGGTGGTTCAGCGGTAATGTTGCTAAATATACCTGTAGGAGTTGAGTTATTAGACATTTTCTCTCCAAAAAAAAAACCTAAGTATAACCTGAGGTAAGGAATTTGGTGGTGTTTCACTAAGCTGTCCCACTGGAGTAAAACAATAAATATTTGCGCATACACTTGTGTACTAAAATATATTCCATTTAGAGTTCAAGGCACACTCCAGTTCAGCTAATTACAAACTTGCATTTATTTGATGTTTCAGCTTTATAATATTACAATCGTTTCAAAAAAATGAAAATACATACCTACAACATAATAGTATGACACTGTGCTAACATTAAATATAACCAATATTAGTCTACGTCAGTTACTAATTTCCATTTCTTGTACCTTAATAATAATTTTAAGTATGTATAAACAATTTTAATACATACACACTAATGTATTATTTTCTCATTTACAGCTAGAGGCAAAACATTAGACGCTACACAAGAGATCGTAGCACTAGGAATTTGCAACGTAGTCAGCGCTTTCTTCAGATCAATGCCAGTGAACGGTTCGTTCACACGCAGCGCTGTAAGCGACGCTTCTGGAGTGAAAACACCCGGAGCTGGATTTTATACGGGTAAGTGAAAAAAATCGCCGTGTGGGTACCGGCTTACAAAAGAGCATCCCATATCTTCCTATGGTTGTCGTAAGAGGCGTATCTCATGGATGGGCTTAAGAATCTATCAGCTCAAAAATCTTATTGCGATTACTAATCCGCCTACCAAACGTATTGATTACGGCAAAATAACACATCGACCCTGGTTTGCCAAGGCCTGTTATTAAAGAGGAGGCCCATGTTCAGCAGTGGGCTTAAACGGGCTAAGAAAGTAAAGTGAAAAAATTTGCTACTGGTAGAAAAATGCTGGATCTCATATTGGAGTGTTATAGAAAATCCATTATTGTTTATCATCTACTATCACAATGTTACAGTAGAAGACTTATGTGATTCGTGATTCTGTATTTTACTATCCTTATGGCACGGATGCATGTGGAATGATTTTGTTCCATTTGATTACTACTTATGACTAAATAAGGTACGAAATTTAGGTTTACGAAAGGTACCAATTAGAAACGTGCTATAAAGAAATTAATACACTTCGGCGGCAATGGTTAGGAGTCACTGTGACCGAATGCTAGGCATTAGTGACTAAGTGGCTAATATCTAAGGCATCATCCGGCCGTGGTCTAAATTAATTAATATCAATTTTCTTATTATACGATATGTTGTATTGCTTTAATTTTATATTTTAAAGCCAGAAATAGCTGTTGATGTGAGCCAAAAAACTTAACCTGTAAAAGTTCAATTAAAATTGCCTCATCCAATAATTAAGTTATTGTGACAATCTCAATACAAGAATAAAGCAACCCCTATACTTACAATTAATTTTATATTCTGTACATAATTCACGCCACATTTTTACTAAAGTACGTAAATCTATATCAGATAAATATGTTCCCCCTTCTTTTTCTTAGCAACATATCAAAAACTATACTCATAAACAGATCTTTGAAACTTTGTTAACACACCCTGTCATATCTTTCGTTGTTCAACTACTTACTATTGTTTCAGTCTACTTTGTGATAGTCACTAGCTGTTATCATGATTGTTATGACGAATGTTACGAGTTTTTGGATGTTTCTATCTATATCTATACAACTATATAACGATGAATAGGTTGTGTGTTTGCTTGAATGCGCTAATCTCAGACTATTGGACCCATTAAAAAGAATATTTTAGTGTTAGATAGCCCATTTATCGAGGAAGAAAAAGAAAAGCGATTGTTTTACTAACTATAGAAGGACCTGCTACGGCGTAGAATCTGCAAATTCCAATTATAATTACTTTATTCTACGCCGTAGCATATTTTGTCTGCTAACCGAATTCCGATTGAGCTTAGTAGCTATGTGATTTACATATTACATAAATTATAGTACGATTTGCATTATAATAGTGATATATTTCAGTTTTTACTACAGGTACTAATCCTGTTATTGACACTGTAAAATTACGAACTGATAGGTAACCGAATCCTTTAATACGTGTACATATCAGTGTTTGAGATTCGGGTATCACATACGTAATGTGAACCGGCAACTGTCAACTTGCCCGGTTTCAAATACATTATTCAGGGTCTTTCCAATGAATATTTATTCGTCCCAATTGAATTGCAATAGTGTTCTGTTAGTCCACAGATAACATTGTGGGTAGGGTTTATTTAAAAAACCAGTAACTTTTACTAATTCAGGTTCTTAGGAGATTAGATCTTTTTACGTTTGATCCCATGGTATCAAAATTGTGCGATGTTTGTTTTTGTTGCCAATCTGAAATAACTTTAAACTAATTTAATTCATCAGCTAATTTAACGACCACTGCTGAACAGGCAATCATTGACAAGCAAGGGTCGTTGGGGATATTGCTGTCATCACCACTTGGCAGCTGGATTGATGATTTTTTTGCTGATACCTAGAAGCATCAGGTGTATGTCCCTTAGCCGGCTTATACAATACTCATAGGAAAACACCGGAAACCAACTTAAAACATGATCAGGAACTGAAATAACAAAATACAGAAGTGAAAAACTCTACCTATAATATTTATTCGTTAATAATATTATAGGTGTATTTCATTTCAGACAGTTAAAATAAATATTTAACATGAATAACAAATACAACTTTACATTAACAAAATGGAAATATAAACGACCATTTCCAACATAACAGTGAAATGCAATTAAGCAGCTATTAACTACCCAAAGAGCAAAGTTACGAACATAAATATTTGTTTAATCGATTGAATAATTTCGAGAGTACAGCGAGGATAATCTATTCGATACAGAAGTATCGATAATATTATAATTCGTATAAACTTTGATATTTCTTTGAATTGAGATTGTTAGGGAGCGGTGATTTATCATTTGTCTAACGTTTTAGTGTTGAAACCCACAAATCTACAGCGTTTAGTAAATGGATTAGTACAAACGGAAGCAGATTGTTGGATGGTTGAGTGTGCGACCAATGTAAATGAAGTCGTATTAATCATGTTACCACGTGTTACGGCACAGTAAATCAGAGAGTTATGTATGTTAACTGAGTGTATCTCCTACAAATTTCGTAAATATGAATGTTTGTGTCACTCAATCGCGTAAAAGTTTTTAAATGAATTGGAATACATTTTGGCTTATAGAAAGCTAAATTATCGAAGAGAAATATCGTATATGGTAATACTCAACCACCGTGGCATAACGGTAAGCATGGTCTAAGTCTTGCTTTCATTTGGTGATTTGATAATTACCACATACGGTACTTTTGTTTCCGAAATATTTGTAGTACCTTTTGGCTACAACTTTTTTAACCGTGTTTGTCACTAACGCTTTACGCAATACCGGAAAGTAATTCAAAATATTGTTAGACACAGATAAAAACAAAAAAAAGGGAATATATAAACTACCTAGAAATAAGTGAGACTTTTATTCAATGCCTTTTGTTTGCATAATAGTTTTTTTTTCTTGACTTTATTTCTAGTGTGTACATAAACAAATGAAATAAAAAAATAATACCACCCCTATCATCACGTTGGTTAAACCGTGGCTAAAATCAAGTACTTCATAAATCTAAAACTCTGCATCGTAGTTTGCTGTCACCGCCAAGTTTCCGCAGTTTTACAATTTCAAATATACGTTTGAAATGTCAGGAAGTAACCTTTGTGTCTTCCGAGTGGATTTGTGGCTTCATTGTGTTGAATGCGCTCACCTTTTTGGAGATTTGTGCGAGAACTGTTATATCAGCGAACTTTGTTCAACGCTCGTTGCAACTTGAGTCTTTTTTACTTTATGAAAACTTACATTTTTGGGTCTTTCTGTTAGTATTTCATGAGTCTATGTCGTTAATCTATATCTGCGGATATTAATAGAACGTTTAGCATGCAGGTTAGCTAGGGTAGGATTCTCGCCGGCGAGGACCGCGTTGCGCCCCTACCCTCTGCCCTGTGATCCAGCGCATGTAGCCCCTTAAGGGTGCCCCCAGGTGTGTGACACTTTATTGTATTTATTTACCAAACTTCTATATTGATCCACTAAAACCTGTAATAATTGATGTGAACTCAAACGTATTATGAGTAAAGGAATTAATGACAAGCTGACGGACGGACTACTTTGTATGTAGTAACCTACAATTTGCTACCGGTTAATTAAGTATCTAGTTTAATTCATAGAATAATAATAATTGTGTAACATTGTGATTCTGACAAGTACAATTGTATGTAAACACCTTAGTGCTGAATAAACTAATTATTTCATTTGATATGTTTACACAAGCGTCACTTGCCATGTCGTCCTGTAGTCTTCCACTGATAGATGACAACCTTACAGTTAAAATGGTATTTCCGAAATATACGCTTATATATATTGTTTATTTGTATAGAATAGGCTCCGAAACTACTTCCGAAACGACCGATTTGAAAAAGTCTTTCACTGTTGGAAAGCTACACTATCCCCGGATGACATTAACTTTATTTAATTACAAAAATCCCACGGGAATGGGAGCTACCCGGGTGAAACCGCGCGCAGGAATCTTACAAATACAATACAAACTATATGTATTGGGCTCAAGTCTACTGATTCTAAATGATTTAGATTTAGGTTCAATATTCTACTACCCTGTTACTAGGTAATCCTCGACGATAAACGCAATCCTACATCATTTATTCTGAGGATTAAACTCATTTGGAGAAGTGCAGCGATATCGTTGGTGATACTGCATTACCGTGTAAGTGAGAATAGCTAATATGGTTGAAAATCAAATGAAGCAAATTGATTATTCTCTTTAAAATATATATAACGAAAATATTTCTTGATAGTCGAAATTACACCTTATTAGCTACTGTTACTTAGTTACGCGTTATTGCAGTATTACCGACGGTATATTATTAACTAGTTTCCGCCTGCGGTTTCACCTGCGTAACTCCCGTTCCCGTGGTTACTTCCTCGATAAATGGACTTTCTAACACTAAATATATTTTTCAAATCGGTCCAGTAGTTCCTGAGATTAGCGCGTTTAAACAAACAAAGCTTTTTTTAAACTTTATATATTAGTATAGATTTAAAATGGCATGATATCAGTATATAAAGATCAGAATCGAAACCAATGCGCTACTGAAGCTATTCCATATTATATGTATTATTACTTTTAAAATGACATGACAATAGACAAAGAAAACTAATTACTTGATTAAAAGCGACCATCAGTATTAATATATTCAATATTACCAACCGTTTCGAAGGCAATTATTTCTCGTATCGACCGATCTCTCGATAGTAATCTCTTGAATTGTTGCGCAATAACAATAAGTGTTCATTGCTAATTGCGTTAATTGGCAGATACTGTACTTATATTATATGTTCAATGACGTGATTAAACAAATAATTTTACTACAATAATTATTAGCGCAATTAGTAATATTGTTATATATAGGTAATGTATATTTAGCTGTGTGGTTTATGGCTTAGAATAGGCCAGTCCTTGTCCTCTCGTGGGTGTCGTAAGAGGCTACTAAGGGTCCACTTGATGGATAGGCAGCAGCATTTATCAGCTTAATGATATTCTAATCTTACTGAGATCACATATCCGTCTAGTGTAGTGGATTTTTTAAACAATCGTTGATGGTACAATTCTCGATTGATTGATTGATTGGTTTATATTAGTAATCACATCTTCTTTTCAAAGCATTTTGTTTTATTTTATTTCATTTAAAGAATGTAAGATATATATCAGGAGTGGCCATCCGGTCGATCACGATCGACTGGTGGATCCCGGCAACTATTCCAGTCAATCAACATAAATAATAAAAAGCGATATTTTAGTCCATGTCCGTCTACAAATACGGTGCCACAGACGCACAAAGTTAGTGAGTGTTTGTCGTATAATAAATCTGAAAAAATACCTATTCATCATTTGATTGACTTATACGATAAGTGATTTAAATTTATGTATGCCATTGGTCGATCGCATCGTAAACAGTCGATCTTTGGTCTTATTAAGTTGGCCACGCTTGCTATATATTAACACGTGGAACTATGATCAGAAAATTTCGCGGACGGAGGAGTATAAAATTCGCATACTTATAGTTTACTAGCAACCCGCCCTGGATTTACACGGGTGCAATGCTGTTGTATTATACATATAAACCTTTCTCTTGAATTACTTTACCTATTAAAATAAATGACGTTAAAATCCGTTGCGTAGTTTTAAAGATCTATGAATACATAGGGTCAGACAGACAGCGGGAAGCGGCTTTGTTTTATACTAAGAGAATGTTAGCATTCTGCACGCTTTGCAGAATGCTAACTTTTTAAATATGGTTGAATTTCGACCGCCCAGTGGTCGAAGTTCACAAGTATTATTTAACACCTATATTAATAACATTTTATTTGTCCACAGGTATAATAGTGATACTTACGCTAGTTCTGTTAACTCCGTACTTCTACTTTATACCTCGGTCCGCTCTCGCCGCCGTCATAGTATGCGCAGTGTTGCATATGGTCGATTTGGATATATTCAAGAAACTGTGGGCTACGAGCAGTGAGTATATTACTTTCTTATATTTATTTAAGATATATGTAGGTACTTTTAAAATATTTGTAGGTTTGTCACCGGAAAATAATAAGAATCGTAAGTTGATCAACTTTGTAGTTAGTTGATAAACTAACGTGGTATCGGGTGGTTAAAGAACAAAACCTAAACCAATGGGATTCAACAGGACTTGAACTTGAAGTTTTTTGTTTTGGTACAGCAGTAGTATAGTCTCGTTTAGTTAGGTTAGGTCGATTGGCCTAACAATTTAGTAAATAATATAGTAATTATGCGCGTTCACTGAAACTGGCAACTAAATTTAACAATATGAGTGGCACGGAAGTTCATCAACTTAAGATTCGTATTATTTTCTGGTGACAGGTAAATAGCTTTAACGATATATAGTGCTACGTATAAAGTAAGTGATTAGTAAGGAAATTTTAATCATCATTATCAGCCCGTATAACGTTCACTGCTGAATATGGAAACAATTCTCGAGGTAGGGTTTTGCCATGGTCACCACGCTAGGCAGGTTTGGCGATTGCAGTAATATTAAAATATCTTTGAGCTGATAAATGCTGCTGCCCATCCATTAGATGTATGTCCATTAGTTTCCTTTTAAACACCTATAGGAAGATGGGGTGGTCTTTTCTATATCTTAGAACAACAGTACTTTTAAAACAGGTACTTACCTTTGTTTGCCATCTCTATGTTAACGCCCTGCATGCATCTTGTAGACATACGTCAGCAACATACCCCAAATATAAATAAAATCACACCGATAAATATCACTGCGACAATTTTATCGCAGAGTGTTCGGAACATTGTTGTCAAACTCTTCCTTCAGAAGTTTGGATAAACTTCGGAAACAAGTCGTGTATTAAAGTCTCATGGTTTGTAACACAAAACATTTTTATCTTCGTAAGTATTTATTAATCGTATTGTAGAGGAATTTTAACGCGCCTACTTGATCATTACATTATCATAAAACAATGTTAGGGTCCCGTACCCAAAGGATAAAAACGGGTCCCTAATTTCCTATTACTAATACTCCAATGTCTGTCTATCCTAAAACGTTATATTTGGAGTGTTTTGCTCGATATTAATAACTAGACATAGCAACAAGTAGATGCATGAAATATTGTTTGTCTATTTCAAAAGCTTAAAATAATAATGGATACGGAACCTTTCGTGTGCGAGTCCGACTCGCACTTGCCCGCTTTTTTTTAAGTTTTTGTCCGAAGTATCAAACTCGTTAATGTAAAATTATGCAAAATAGCCTTTTAACCTCATTACATGAAAATAAAAGAAATTTTCAAGAAAATTCTTAAAATAAAATCCATCTTGAAATGAAAATTAATTCCTTAAGGATTACTCATATATAATTCACGCTGGGTGGTCGAATCAAATATTGACCTACTATCGTATTCCATTAAATTCCATTTTGGTATTCGAATGAGAATCCTTCCTAATCCCTCTTACGGATTATAGTGTTATTCTATCGAGTGATGAACGGAAAAGTTGCAGAGTAAACTTGATCCATTATTTCTCGTATTCCGTCCATCGTTGTAACAAACAACGAGAATATTAGATAATATATAATAGAAATGTCTGCAACTTATTTAATTTTCCTCAGTGAACTAATCGAGGGTACTTAATTAATATAGAAATACCTAGGGTACAAGAAATTATCCTGTTTATTTATTACAAGGATGTCTCCGAACAAAGCGTGAATAGAATACCTCATATGTTACGCTCCTTAGATTTTATCTTGGACCTCAGGTGCTTTTTCATAAATGAAGGTAATGTGTTCAACGGTAACTAGCAAGTAATTGTCTATTTAGAATAAAATGAAATGAAAACGGTTATTGATAATGTAGATGAATCGATCGTACTTATTATAAGTCAAATAAAATGATAAAAAGATACAAAGAAAAAAAAAATCTTGACTAATTAATTAGTATACATTTCAACAGTAATGTTATTAAATAGAATTTTAGGGAAGGTTCATATCTGTCGGAACTTGCGTCGCGTATTATCGGTCGCGCAACGCCAGAACAGACAAATGTTTAGAAAAACACTTGACCGTTCACCTCAACCGATGATACGTTAGTGCGACCGATGATACGCTCGACGTATTTTACGTCAGATATGAACCTTCCCTAAATCTACCAATGAATGTGGCATGTGATAGTTGTGTATTAGAAATATAATTAGAATCAACCAGCGCGAGCTGGAATTAGGTCAGAAGCATAGAACGCGTCGCGAGCCTCGACTTGCAAGGATGACTGGACCCTATCTTAGCTTCCTACGAGTCTCTCTGTCTACCTACGTAGTGACACCCGGAGAAGAAAGACTATAAGAACCTCCGAGATCATTATTTTTGTCGTCAAATATTCTAAGTACTAGCAAATCTTAAAAGAAAATTTAATAGTCTAAGTTTAGGTGTTTTTCACCCGTACCTAGCACGTAAAACTGTCGGTCGGTCCTGCACCTGATCTCACCGGACTTTTAAGTAGAACATCCGATCGGATTTTTAGTGTAAAGAGTGCACCTGCATTTGCAGACAAACTTGTGCACTGTGTGTAAATCTCTTTAGAGATTGACCGCCGTCTGGAACTGGTTGGGAGGATTATATTCAAAGGAAACATTATACTGGACTTCTAGTGCTGTATAATGCTTGTCAAACAAAAATAGAGGATTCGATTGATATATAAAATTTGGTTATTATCTTTAATACTGGAAAAGTATAACATAAAAATGAGAGAGAACATAAAAATAACTCTCTCAATTACAGTGGGTTTATAAAATCAATTATTAGGCTTCAATGTATCCATATTGCAACTGATTAACGGCTCTCATATATTAGGTAAAAACTGAATATTTAACATTAAAAAAAAACATTATAAGCTAACCCATAATAAGAGGCTATGTCGCACTTAGATAATATGCAACCTTACCTGTGATTTTTTTTTTAAGATTACTAGCAGTGTTTTTTATAGTCTTCTAGTATTCTTGTTGACCCCTAGTGCTAAGCTAAAATGCTTGTGTTACGAGTGGGTTCACGTCGGTAGTGGAATGGGTGGCGTTCGAACCAGCGACCTCAAGATCACAAGTCCGACGCCCTAGCTATTGGGCTACGGCCGCTTGAATTATTATTATTTAATGTCCTAAAAATATGGCTATTAACTAAATATCTATTCCAGGGTTAGATATCATTCCACTTCTGGGCACATTCATCGCATGCCTGGCGCTGGGCATAGAGATCGGTATTGTCTGCGGTGTGGGCATAGATGTTCTATTGCTGTTGTACTATCATTCACGACCACCGTTGGACATTCAGTACGTCTCTGTGAGTATGCCAATTGTCTTTACTATTTTTAAATTTAGTGTCTGAACTTTTTTTACGGTAGTGCTAGACCTTATTTTTGATAGAGTTTAGAATAGGTTGTTGACTTTTTTTGCCATTTCTAATAATAATTTATATTGTCACACTGTAGGGTTAGGTTGACTTAGTAAAATGATTTCCTGTATAGGATCTGATATACATACACCGATATATTAAGCTTTACTAATAATTGGTAGGGTGATTTGCCATCTGTATTTCTATCGAAACGTAACATTATAATAAAAAATAAACATGTTTTTTACAAAAAGAAGTTTCCCTCGAGGAGGCTATGATAAATATGCATGGCAAAATAAGTTTTCAAGCGTACAAGACAATGTACTCGTAAGTTGTATGAATGGGGAATAATACAAGTTCGAAGTCATTGTAATCTGTAATTTTTAATGGAATTGAAAAAGGTTTAGATTGATTGTACTATCAAAAATAAACCATTTTGTTGAGCAAAGACTCACGAAAACATTTTATTTAATAACTACAGCATTATGATAGTACATGTTGCCTGAAGCATTTTCTCCCAGTCTATCAGTATTAATAATTACTAACTTCCCGCGCGCGGTTTCACCCGCGTATCTCCCGTTCCCGTGGGAACTTCTTAATCAAATATAGCCTATAGCCTTACTCGAAAAATGTGCTATTTAACACTCCAGTCCAGTAGTTGCTGAGATTAGCGAGTCCAAGCAACTAACCAAACTCTACAGATTTATGTATTGGTATGATCATCATCAGCCGGTTGTCGTCCACTGTTGAACATCCCCCATCGGTTTCCAGCGGGAACGATTGCTAGCGGCCTGCACCCACTGACTCCCTGCGACCTTTGTAAGGTCGTTCTTCCATCGTGCAGGCATTCATCAGTTCGTGGTCTCTATTCAAGATTCTTTCTGCTCCATCGGCCGATATGTTAGTATAAGATGTATTTAATAAACTTAGCATTAATTTGTTAACAGGACGGCGATCTAACACCGCACTACGCCATCCGTCCCGCAGGCGGTCTCCACTTTGCGGGCGCTGAACGTGTTCGCTCCAAACTCCTAACACTAAAACAACATAGACCAACCGCAATTCCCATCACTCTAACAATGATACCCGATAATGACGCAATGCCAACAATCAATGGGATTAACGGTCACGGAAATGATGTTGAAGCTACTGGTGTGATGACCGCAGAAATCTTGGTTGTGTACTGTGATTCTTTACATAGAATGGACTATACATTTTTACAAGTAAGTTAACTTAATGTTTTGTTATGAAAATTACGGGTAAGAATAGAAAGGAATGAATCGTCGAACCCATAAAGGCTCAGGAGTACAATGACAGGCAAGAATCAGACTAAAATTGTTCAATAAAACATACGAAAACAAAAGATTTTTTCTAGAAAAATAGTAAAAAGATCGATAAAGTTAGGGCAAAATGCATTTTAATTAGGCGCAACGAGTAGCCAATATCATCACCTATCATCCATTTCCATATGGCTATTTGCCAACCAAACCTCTTATACATTTTTGTAAATTATCTACAGAAACGGGGTTACGTTAAAATAGTGACCGCACTGGCCAACCAAGCGTGCCCCTGTAGTAGCCGGCGAGTGGCTGACACAAATTATATACACAAACAAAACTACCTCACAAAAACCATTTATCACATATCAGGGTGTCCCAAAAGATTACGTAGCTGGGAAGGGGGGTGATAGGGATGGTCACAAGGGTCACCAGAAAAATATAAAAAAATCCCTCTGGGTGTTTAAAAAAATAAATGGCATTTTTTAAAAGACTAAAAATTTTACACCTTGTGCTAACTGTACCTACAAATATGGCTGTATTTAAAAAAAATGCTGTTATGTAATCTTCAATAACAACAAGGTCATCAACATCAACATCAAAAATAACAAGGTGTAAAATTTTAAGTTTTTAAAAAAATGCCATTTTTTTTTAAATACCCAGAGCGGATTTTTTTTTTTTTTCTATTGACCATTGTGTCCACCCCTGTCACCCCCTTTCCCAGCTACTTAACCTTTTGGGACACCCTGTATATGTGATAAATGGTTTTTGTGAGGTAGTTTTGTTTGTGTATATAATTTGTGTCAGCCACTCGCCGGCTACTACAGGGGCACGCTTGGTTGGCCAGTGCGGTCACTATTTTAACGTAACCCCGTTTCTGTAGATAATTTACAAAAATGTATAAGAGGTTTGGTTGGCAAATAGCCAGCCTGTATATTATAAAATCATAAAATTGGTTGAGACTTTAAAAAATAAATAATTTATAATAACAAAGTACATGCACATCCAGAACAACTATCACACAAAGAATGGTCCCAAATGGGAATCACACCCAGAATACTAGATCTCAAAAGCTACTATCGTCACATTTTTTTCAAAACTTACCCATAACATTATATAACTATCATTTAAAAAGTTAACATGCATTCCAACGTGGGCTTAAAATTTAGCGTGTGAATGCGTCGACAGTAGAAAACAAATTTAATTTTGAAAAACGATTTTTTTAAGCAAACAATATTACATGTTTATATTATAAATTTATGAGCACCATCAAGTACTTCGTAGAATTTATTTAATTAAAAACACCATAAAAATATAAATTTACTACATATTATTCTTATTGAAATACTTATTTTAAGCATTATTAAAATCGACTACTTATTTAACGATTATTACCACACAAATTAAACGAAAAGCACTGTTCCTAGTACTTTGAATGCTCATTCCACAGTGTTTTATGGAACTATAAATATAAACAAATTATATAAAATATTAAAGTCTAACGAAATAAATAAATTTCGCCTGAAATTCTTTATGGCAAATAGTAAAATTAAAATGAATACCGGCAGTTCGCAAAAGCATTGAATATTTAATACGCGAGACTGTGGGAAAACTCGGCAATGCATTTTATGAATTATAATTTTATATATTATAAAAATATAATTATTTGCAATACCCATTTACGTTCGTCATAGCAATATCGGAATGTTTTAAAGCGTAATAAAAAATGTGAACCTCATTATTAGATACATCCTTGACGACAAAGAAAATACCACAGTTTTATAATATGTATTAACATTTGGAGTTTGCTCTTCGTACCTGTAGTTCCTATAAAGAGAATAAATCATAAGAAATTACAAAAGACGCGTTAATTTTGTTCTGCTCTGGGATATAATGGATTTGTCTCAGAATCTATCTAAATTTATTTTCCGTGCTTCAGAAAGTGACAGAAAGTATGGATGCAATCGTCCAAATTAATAAAGTGAGTGAGATTGTCTTATTACTACAATTTCACTCCATGATTACAACAGTACATTACGATATTAGTGCGTTATGATGGTTATAACATGCGAGGCGGAATTTCAGCCCGAGCTGAAGGCGAGGGCGTAATTGAGCCGAGCATGTTACAACCAATACGCACGTATATCGTACGACGTTTTTTAACACATTTGCGAAGAAACAGAAAAAAAAACATTTTTCACAATACAAGTACAAAGAAAAGAAAATTTGAGAAAAATGGCGCGAGGATTATTTTCTGCCGTAGCTGCGTGAAAATGTTGGCAAAGACGTTAGAGCATGCAGCCAAGTTTTTAAATTACCGAATAAACTGATTTTTTTTTATTTTAAATAAACTGAATCTGTGAATGCACACTGTTGCTTTCCCGCCATTTTAACAGCGCGCTAGCGCTGCCTACTGACTGGCGCCGCGCGGCGATTAGTTCGAAATTTGAATAGCAACAGCGCGCGAAATGGCAAATAATACTGTTATGGAATTTGTATGGACTATAACTTAACTATTTGCTTTGGTAACACACGCGTTTTTTATGACCCGCTTTACATATTTAAAACCGGTGGAATTACATCAGCTTTACGAGCAACGGTGTTAAAAAGATTTATTATCTCTTCATTGTCGTAATCATAACACATGTGTTGTGAAAAGGATATATTTTGTCGGTACGATATATGATACTAACATTTTGTTGCAGAGTATAAGAATGTTGGTACTAGACTTGTCCCGTACCGCCCGAGTGATATGGTGCAACGTGTCGCCTACTGTCAGGCAACAACTGAGCAGTGTGCTACCAGACCCTGTCTTCTGTGATAGTCACCAGTTAAGGACTTACTTCCTACATACGAACAGTAAGTTTTTGCATTTTTCAAATAACTAACTACCTAACTTACTTTTTGTAAATAGAATTTTAATTACTTGTTTTCTCGCAGCGGAATGATTACAATCATTCATTCTTGTCAGTACAATCAATTTTATATAATAATATATTTTTTAATCATCGGTTCACGCTATTAAAAGTTAATCATTATCAAATCAAAACGACGCTTACAATTTCTGTGTCATTTATATTGTTATATGTATTTAGTAGTTTAATATTCACTATAATATCTGTGGTGTGGTTTTTACCCGACTGCGCCAGTAGGGTTATTTGAGAGTATATATGTATTATGTATACTTGTTTGGCACGCACTGCAGCCTGAACGGCTTGATGGATTTTAGCTTGAGAGGTGTCGTCAGATTTGTGTTTACTGTGAGAGTGACACTGGGTATATCAAAATAAAAAAATCATAATGGCGGATTTTTGGGGCCAAATTAAAATGTTTGGCTCGCTCTGTAGATTAAACGGCTTGATGCATTTTAGCTTGAAATGTGTCATTAGTAAGATTCGTGTTTACTGTGAGAATGACATACTCATATTTTATATACTCAGTATATGAAAATAAAAATAAAAAAATACACAAAACGCAGTCCGGTTTTTTTGTGTTTTAAATTACTGTTTTTATATTTACATTTATTTGTCAAACGATTGATGCAATTTATAAATACTCATTCATCGTCTTTATACTTAATATCGTAGTTAGATGAATATAACTTCAAAAGGCTTTTACAATAAAATCGAAATGTCGATTTTATTGCAGTTGGTGAATAAATGTTAATGTAATAATAACGACTCATTAATACACATTTCTCGTTTATGTATTTAATGTTAGACCTTCAAAATTAACTAGGCTATACACCGTAATTTTATAGTCTTTGTTAATAATTGGCAGTACAATTTGCCACCAGATTTTCTATCGAAACGTAACATCAAAATTCTGAAACAGGCATATGATTTTTTACAAAAAGGTTACAAATAAAAAGTTAGAATAGGTAATTAATGTACATAATAAAATGAGCTCTAGTGCATTGTAATACAAGATAATTTCGGTTGTACAAACGGGTGCCCCTACCTCAAAACTCGATGTTATTTTAACTAGCATTTTTATTGAAAATATATGTATATACTAAGATCTTTAGTAGATCTAAGTATATACATATATTTTCAATAAACTACGAAAAATAAATCAATTCGGTGAATATAAGCTACGACTAAAAAATCACATTGTATAAGGTAATTTAATAAATTAATAAAAACTTTATTGATACAAGTCCTTACAATTTGCTTAGAATCTAGGTATCGTTCATTATGCATTAAAGGCGTACAAGAAATGTAACCCTGCCCCCCAAACTAGGAACACCTGTGACTTAGGAGACAGTGGTCTGCTGCGGCTTGGACACTATATAACCCTTATAACAATTAGGATTGGTATTGGTATTTCTGTTAATATTTTACAATGAGAACATTATATCAAGAACGAAAAGCAAAGAAAATAGAATTAATTAAAGTAAAATAAAATAAGGTAATATGTTTGGTTATGTGTGTGTAAGTGAATGTCTGTGCGGTGTGTGTGTATGTGGGGGAGTGTGTACGAATGTATTCGAATGTGATCGGATGTGAGCGAGCTAGGTGTAATACGCATATTACGATTTGACATGCTTCTAATTGATTAATTCTAAGAGGATAGCAGTTTCTCAGTTTGAGCGTAGTTCAGGAGTGGCAGCATGTCCATCAGTTTACCCTTTGCCTCATGATTATTTAACGCACGTAGAGCCGTCTTCTGGCGAAGGCAGTTCTATGAAAGGGGACTGGGCATCACGCCCAAATATTTGGTATATGTAACTGAGGGGAGGGTCAAGCAAGAGCGGGTCGAAGCGTCCGGACAAGAGTGGGCTCTTATTGAGTATGAAGTTGGGGGTTTCGTACTTGCGTGGATAGAGAATGGAATGTAGTTTGTTTTAAGTAAGTTTACAGTATGTAGATTTTTATGAAGCCATTCCATGACAATTTGCAGAGACTTTTCAGCATTGTTTTTTACCTTGGTCCAGTTTTTCCCGTTGCTGTGTCATCGGCATAGGCATATATATAAGCAGTTGACAGAGTGAGGGTACACGAGTCATTAATATAGATTAGAAATAGTGTCGGCCCTATGACACTGCCTTGCGGGACTCCATATGATACCACCTCATCAGCACTAATGTGTGAACCTAACTTGACACAGATTTTTCTGTCTAACAAGTAACTCTTAAAGAGGTCATGAACAATACCTCGTATGCCGAGTATGATTTACAGAGAACTACAGTATAGGTTTTAATATTTTATCATCTAAAAGAATGTAGGTAAACTTAAAAACAATAAACCATTAAAGAATTATTACGATATTAACGTGACGTATTGATAGTCACTTCCCATTACGGTATGGTTTATTAAGCATTGTTGGAATGACGCCAATCCGTGGTTTAATACGCAATCACAATCATTTGTCCGAATAAATTATAACGTTGTGCTACATATGATAAGGGACCTTTCAAGTATTACGTAAGTTAAATTTTAGCTACGTCAACACCCTCTTACCACTTGTCAGCGAAGAAATTCGATAAGTTAACCCTTAACTTATCTTTATGCTAACGGACACATTGACATGTACAACATTTTTGATCAGTTTAGATTGTATTTTTATACTTTATCTAGTGGCACAGTTTCATCATTCAGTCTTAAATTACGGCCTTTGACATTCACAAATAATGTGGCTTTCTGTCAATCACCATCATCATCAGCCCGTATAACGTTCACTGCTGAACATGGGCCTCCTCCCGAGGGAAGGTATTTGCCATAGTCACCACACTTGGCAGGCGGGTTGGTGACCCCAGTATTATGTTGAACCACACAAGGAAACGCTGTTGCCCATTCCTTGCCATACGTTTATTATAGATGATGTTATAATAATCGGGACCAACGGCTTAACGTGCTTTCCGACGCACGGAGTAAAGTCCTTCAACCAACCAGACCCGGAAAGAATTCTTAGAATTTACACAAAGATTTCCTGTCCGGCTTAGGGATCGAACCCACGACCTCCGAGATATGAAGCGAGCCAAAGACCGCAACGCTACGGAGGTTCTGTCAGTTATATTAATTTCATTAGAAAATTAATATTGCAGATAAGTTTTCTTCATGTTTAATGAATGTTTAATTTTTTTAATGTTCCGCCCAACTTCATTATATTTTTCTTTGATATGGACCCGGCAATAAAAAATACAACCAAAAAAAAAGGGGATTTGGTCCATCCGTTTACGCGTGATGCCGATGACCAAGAGAAATAGAGATTTATTTTTATATATAAGCACGAGCGGACCCGACAGACTTTGTCCTGCATGATAATATATCAATATATATCTATTATAAATGATTTCTGAATCTAAACCATCCAGCGCGCCAACGAAACGAATACAAAAAAAAAACCAATCGGTCCAGCCGTTTAGGAGGAGCTCAGTGACATACACACGTACAGTAGAATTATATTTATAAAGATAGATTTCATTTTACAGAAAAATCAGAAAAGCCATAATTTTTTTTTTTCGCTGACGTAATCTCTATCAAAATACGCAAAGCAAATCTCCGCTCAACTCGTAATAGTCGAATGGTTCCTGAAAAGCGCCAATCAATTTCAATTTAGTGCGATTGTTTAAAATGTAGTTTGCGTATCTGTTTCTGACTGGTTGGCAAACAGAAAGGCTACAGTTTCATTTGACTTATTGGGTAAACAGTCCTGCTTCCGTTTTAACCATACATTCACATGTTTTGTTTCGAATGTTACACGTACTTTTATTTTTAAATAATTTAAATATAAAAGTTGCTTCCAATATGTGCGATTGCCCTAGTTAGGAAAGTTCTGCGAAAAAATCAAATTTTATTTTTTATGTTTTAAATAAAAGCATATAAATTAACGTGTTTTTGCTGAAAAAAATCATCCCCCAATACTGGCTGTGCTGGCCGCACTCACTGGTGTACCTATGTCAGAGTGAGGGGGACTCACCTTTATTTTTTATATAATTCAAAAAATCAGCAAAATTATTTAATTCAATAATTTAAT
Source organism: Nycteola revayana (assembly GCA_947037095.2). Taxonomy (NCBI): domain Eukaryota; kingdom Metazoa; phylum Arthropoda; class Insecta; order Lepidoptera; family Nolidae; genus Nycteola; species Nycteola revayana. The sequence continues at coordinate 8,985,668 of OX344839.1, forward strand.
ATATGATTCCATTAAAATTTATTTACTAATTGAAATTAACTACTGCTAAAGTAATGGCATATATTTTGTAAGCACCTTATATAATATTTGTGTTCATGTTGTTGACATGCCTGGCTGGATAAATAAATTTATTTCGTAAATTGGTAAATAAAACTATACGGTATAATAATGCCCCTAGCAGGTATGGTGTAGGTGCAGATGACGGATTAAAAAAAGCGATAGCAGATAAAATCCCCATGATTTTGTATGAATATGAATATGATATTGATGAAATATGAATTTTGAAAAAAATTACATCCAAATGTAACTATGCATATTATTATTATATGAGATGCTAAACTTGTACTATGCTGACATCGACTGGCGTTCAATATTAGGTACTGGCTCTGTGGATGAAATGGTACATAACTTCTATCAAGTAATTCAAACCGGAATTAACCAATTCACACCCATCAGTCATAAACCACGAGGTAGTAGGTACCCAGCATGGTACTCAAAATCATTGGTTAAAATTATACGCGAAAAAACCAAAGCTCATTGACGTTGGAAACAATTTAATAACTTAAGAGATTATGATGAGTTTTCTATGTTGCGGGCACGTCAGCACCTTATTCAGGCTAAGTGTCATGGTAAATTCACTCAAGCCACGGAGAACAGTCTTAAAACCAAACCAAAAATGTTCTGGTCACATATTAAGGCCATGCGCGGTAGTTCAAATTATCCTAAAATGTTAACTTATAACGCTACTAACTACTCAGATGGGCGGAGCATATGCGAGGCATTTAATTATTTTTTCTACAGTGTATTTGTCCACCACAATAATAATCCACCATCTATCTTAAATACTACAGAAGCCTCTTCCGATGTGACCTCAGGCTTACAAGTGACCTTGTCTGCAGTTGAAAAAGCTCTTTCGGGGTTAAAAATTGATAAAGGCCCCGGATGCGACGGTATACCACCAATATTTTGGAAAAAATGCGCCAAATCAATTTCGGTTCCAATATGTGCCATTTATAATCGCTCACTAAATACGGGTGTGTTCCCAGAAGCATGGAAGAAGGCACATGTTGTCCCGATACATAAGAGGTATCTCGATTCTGAACACTGTTGGTAAAGTATTTGAGAAGCTGGTTTATAATGCCATTTATCCGTGTATAGTTTCTAATATACCTAACACGCAACACGGTTTCCTAAGAAGACGGTCTACAGTTAGTAACCTCACGTGTTTCTCTGACTATGTTCGTAGGAATATGGATAAGGGTGGGCAGGTTGACGTCATATACACAGATTTCGAGAAGGCGTTCGATCGTGTCGATCACGTTATCTTGCTCAACAAATTATTTCGACTGGGAATACGTGGGGACCTCCTAAGATGGATCCAATCGTACTTATCAAGAAGGTCTCAAGCAGTTGTAGTCGGAGGCTACCGCTCAAGTTTTATAGAAATTCCAAGCGGTGTTCCGCAAGGATCTCATTTAGGACCCCTTTTATACAACGCATACTTGTTTGACTTACCTAATGCTATCAAGTACTCTGAACATCCTTTATATGCCGATGATAAAAAAAAATATCTTAAAATTAGAAGCCTTGATGATTGCATAGCCCTTCAAGCAGATCTTGACAGTTTATACGACTACTATATTAAAAATAAAATAACAATTAGTGTAACAAAATGTCAAACTGTTACGTACTCTCGCAAAACTACGCCTTTAGCCTACCCGTACAATTTTAATGGCATCGCAATTAAAAAGTCAAACACAGTTCGTGACCTGGGGGTTCTATTTGACAACAAACTTGCCTTCTCGCAACACATCGACTACATAAGAACAAAAGCCTTCAAAAATCTTGGTTTCGTCATCAGGTCTTGTCAAGCATTTAAAAGCATAGTCTCACTGAAAATAGTTTATCTTTCATACGTACGTAGTACACTCGAATATGCTTGCCCAGTCTGGTCGCCTTATTATAGTATATACAAAAGCCAACTAGAAAACATTCAAAAAAAATTAATTACCGTCTTCGTAAACCCCCGATGTCATACGAACAAAACTGCGACGTGTATGATTTACTTAGTCTAGAAGACAGACGCAATCTCAATGATATGTATCTTCTTTATGACATTCTGAATGGTCACGTAGATTGTCCAGAACTGCTATCGCAGGTTACATTCAGCAGTCCAGTACGTCGCACGCGACACACACCACTATTACACGTTCCTCTACATGCAACCAACTACGCCCAAAACTGTGTACTAACTCGTATTTCTCGCAGTTATAACAAAGCATTCAGTGATGTAGATATCTTTCGCTACTCTAGATCATCTTTCAAGATGAAAGTTATAAAGGCAATAAAAAATAAACAACTCCGCCTAACCCTAAAACCTTAAAACCTATATAATATTGAAGTATTAATGTTTTTTTTTAGTTTTTTTTTTGCTTCTGTACAATTTATATTTTTTAGTAGATTCATTAATTTGTCGTCCGTTCATATCAGCTGTTATATAATTATAACTTATAGAGGGAAACCTATTATTGTCCATACCATTTGTATTATACCCTAGTTGTTAAACCTATTGTACACGCTGTTGGTTTTCATAAATAAATAAATTATATTTGTCAAGTAATGCGACTACGTTTCTATTAGGAACGAATGAATGACCGAGGACCGCGTTGCTACCCCTCCCCTTACCTGTGATCCGGCGCCTTTAGCCCGTGCTAGCGATCACCACCACACCACCACCACCAGCGGCACCCTGAGCGTTGGTCCTAACCCCTTAAGGGTGGATGTCGCTTAGACCTTGGCCGGATTCTTGGAAGTTAATTTTGTACCCGTTACCTCTAAGGCATGTTACAATAATTGTGTACATTTATCATACATCGCAGGACAGACGGACGGACGATTTATAAAACCTGTAAGATCTAATAATGTAAACATGTTTTTAGCTACTTAAGTGATACTTTTGTTAGATTTAGTCTTACACATTGTAATTCTGACAAGTACAAGTGTATGTAAATACCTAAGTGCTGAATAAATTTCATTATTTCATTCAATGAACGATGAACTATTTATGTTTAATTGCGACAACCGGGTAAGATTTGAATTCGTCGCCGAATTAGTGAAAACGTTAGAGGATGCGGCAACAGAAGTTTATTATAGGCTAGAATCCTTCCGGTTGTCTTAACTAAAACCTGCCAAAAATACTATTGATTAATGTTGGGCTTATATTAATAATAGCAGCCAGCCTAGCTTCAGCGGCGCTCCGAGCTGTGTTCCATACACCTGAAGGGTGTCAGGGGGGTAGGCGTGTGTCGCTTCATTTTAATACAATTTGGCTGAGGACGTCTGTTCTCGCCACTTGACAGGTCAATATAGTATAATCTTTTTATTGTTGTACTTATTTTGTGTACTTATTTTAAATTTATAAAATACTTGATTAAAATAAATATAGCAAATAGTTAATAACGTTAATACTAAGAACTTATTGATTAACACTAGACTGACAGGTATCTAGCAAACCTATTGATAATTAATTTTATATGCACTGTAAATTTTCTTGAAAAGTACAAAAGTAAATATCGTTTATTTCGTTAATAATTGGTATTGCGAGCCCGACTAGATAGCACGCTAGCTTTAAACCTCCGTTAATGCGGCTACTCAATATTGTAGAGCGTCTAAGACACTGTACTGATGGTGTGTGATGTTGACGTCCTTCTTATTTGTTGTAGTATTATTTTTACACAGCTTATTATGCAGACTGGCATATTATAACCAAAATTAAATCAAATTCGCCACATAATAATATGCTTGGTAGAGACGCATCGTGACTGGCTCGTACATCGATTTTGCCGTAGTATTTTTTGCTGCATTTGACAAGCTAGTCGAGCGCGCAAGACCAATAATTTATCTGAGACTAGCTTTCATCCGACGCGGTACCACCACCGCAATCCCTTTCCCGTAGGAACTTCATAGTGATAAATAGCCTTTCTCAATCAATGGGATTTCTAACAATGAAAGCATTCTTCAAACCGGACTAGTATTTTCCGAGATAAGCAAATAAACAAACTCTTCAGGTTTATATCTATCTATATATATAAAAGAAAGTCGTGTTTGTTACAACACTTTTTAGTTACACTATTTATAACTCAAGAACGGCTAAACCGATTTGGCTGAAAATTGGTAGGGAGGTAGCTAAGAACTGGGAGAAGGACATAGGATACTTTTGGGTAGGGGTAGGGTAGGGTAGGGTAGGGTAGGGTAGGGTAGGGTAGGGTAGGGTAGGGTAGGGGTAGGGTAGGGGTAGGGTAGGGGTAGGGTAGGGGTAGGGTAGTGGTAGGGTAGGGGTATGGTAGGGGTAGGGTAGGGGTAGGGTAGGGTAGGGGTAGGATAGGGTAGGGGTAGGGTAAGGTAGGGGTAGGGGTAGGGTAGGGGTAGGGTAGGAGTAGGGTAGGGTTAGGGTAGGGGTAGGGTAGGGCAGGGGTAGGGTATAAAAGTCCACCCGTGCGAAGCCGGGGCGGGCCGCTTGTATTCGTATAAATGCTGAATAAGTTCGGTAGAGCTCACAGCGAGTAATGGGAAAAGGCAGACATTATTTCGTGTGTATATATTTAGCACTGGCACTAACTATTCTTGTATTTGAACAATTCTGCCAATTAACAACAGGTGGATAGGGGACATGTGTTTGGCCAAATGTAAAAAAGGGTCCAGCTGAAAATCAGTGCTGTGACTTACAGTTTCAGCGTTTACTGAGCTGATACCCTTGCTACACATAAAAATGTATCTGTTGTTGCTATTTGTTGTATAGTTATTGTGAACTGTGTGGCATAACTACATGGTTTAAATGGTTAAAAAAATGATTATTAATATAAATCTACATTTTTATTGTTTCAGATACCATTGAGGTGCATCCTACTACTAACATTGATACGCAGTTATAGTTTTAACATTACGTTATTTAACTTTACGATTAAAATAGAACACTAGTTAAAGATTTAATGTTACCCGATACATAAAAATAATATTAGCTGTATCTATAACCTAATCAAAGGTATTCATATAGCATAATGTAACTAGCTTGTTTATAGGTATCATATAAATAAAACAACATCTGAACCTTTTATTTGTAATGTTGGTATATATATCGTAAACAGTATAATGAGTGATTATTAGTGAGTAATTATTTACGTGTAAATTTATTTATTTTCATTAGAATCTAACAATGAAGGATACTTACATGCTATAAATCTGAATTATAAATTACACCTAGCGCCTGCAGTTAAAGGATATTACATCATGCATCTTATCAACATAAATTCAATTTTGAACACCGTTGCTCGTAAAGCTGATGTAATTCCACCGGTTTTAAATATGTAAAGCGGGTCATAAAAAACGCGTGTGTTACCAAAGCAAATAGTTAAGTTATAGTCCATACAAATTCCATAACAGTATTATTTGCCATTTCGCGCGCTGTTGCTATTCAAATTTCAAAGTAATCGCCGCGCGGCGCCAGTCAGTAGGCAGCGCTAGCGCGCTGTTAAAATGGCGGGAAAGCAACAGTTCACAGATTCAGTTTATTTAAAATATAAAAAAAAAACAGTTTATTCGGTAATTTAAAAACTTGGCTGCATGCTCTAACGTCTTTGCCAACATTTTCACGCAGCTACGGCAGAAAATAATCCTCGCGCCATTTTTCTCAAATTTTCTTTTCTTTGTACTTGTATTGTGAAAAATGTTTTTTTTTTATTTCCTCGCAAATGTGTTAAAAAACGTCGTAAGATATACGTGCGTATTGGTTATAACATGCTCGGCTCAATTACGCCCTCGCCTTCGGCTCGGGTTGAAATTCCGCCTCGCATGTTATAACTATCATAACGCACTAATATCGTAATGTACTTTTATTAAACGGATAGCATTTATTCTTTGTTTCGTTGTAAACAGTTAGTAATATATGTCAGTTTGTATTGTGGTATCCGGCTTAGGATAACCCCATGTCTTCCCAAGGTCGTAAGAGGGCGACTAAGGGATATACAGCTGATGGATCGGTCAGCTCTAGGTTACTTACTTCAATCAACAATCCGCCTGCCATGCGGGGAAGGGATTATGGCAATATCCCTCTACGACCCTAAATTGCCAAGGTCAGTTAAGAGGAAGCTCATGTTCGGCATTTGTAGACGGGCTCTTGAAGAAGTAGTTAGTGATTAAGTTTGTGTGTAAATAACGTGATTTGTATAATTACTGAGTTGTGATTATTTGTGATATGGCTGTGTAATATAAACTATATACTTAATACAATTGTTCTGTTAAAATGTTACGTGCTTGTTATGTTTTTTCAAGTATTCAATTTTGATTTTCTAGACATAGTACAAAATAAATAAATGTGAAAAAAATACTTTTTTTCTAGTTTATTCATCTAAGAAAATAATGGTTGCAAATATGCGTTTTCAAATTTGTATAGCAACTTTTAGCGATACAGCTGAACTGTGGAAGTAATTTTATATGTTTGTGGTGTAAATAATTGATTTTCAGATATAAGTGCTTTGACACGGAGTTCTGTTAGTTGTATGGGAAGTTATAAAGTCATTAATTTGTACCGAACGCGATGTCTGACGGATTGATTTTTCGTATAATCCACTATAATAACCATATCAAAGTGTTGTACGCCAAAGAAGACGGCTGGCTCTTTCGCATAACTTTGAGCAAAGTGAAAGATAATTTATTATTAACTTATTTAATTGAAACATTCATAACCATTTTACATGTTATCAGTCGGGAGAAATGACTGAAAAAATAGTACGTGGTATTAGCCCTAAACAATTTTATCTTAACATAAAAATAATAGGGGGAAAAAAAGGTTGGGTCTGTATAGGTAAATGTTTAATGTCCTATGGACTTTCAGACTTCAGCGGTTTCAGCTTGTCACATGTTATACGGTAAACGTACCTTTAATAGCAAAAAGTACAATTTTAAATTTATAATGTAACAATTTTAGTTATTCGATTGCCATAATTATTTTTATATACTGAAACTATACGCCTTGTGACTGGTAGCGTAGGGTAAGTAGGTTGCAGTAGATTATTAGATAACATATCCAAGGTTCGTTCTTCATTACGTATAAAAGTTGATGGTAGTCCGTTATCTGAAAACAACAGAATAAGGTAGAAGTTAGATAATTTTATTCTAGGTGGAATTTAAGTAGCAATTGTTCAGTGGTAGAACGATTTACTTTTTTGGTTTAATTTCCGTGTACCGCTGCCGGTTTTCCGAGGTCTACGAATGACGGTCTACGATTAACCTATTGCCTTGTTCGATAAAATGGGCTATCTAAAATTGATAGATTTTTTTAAATCGGTCTATTAGTTCCTGAGCTTAGCGCATTCAAGCAAACAAACAAACTCTTCAGCTTTATAAGTTTAGTAATCGCAATTATAAGTATGTAATTACTTGATTCTAAAAAACACAATTACATTTGTTTTCGCTTGGAATGACGTAGTAAGCCAAGAGGCTTTTGCTACTTCACCGGCATAAAGGCGAGCAGAGCTCCAGCCTTAATAATTGGTTTAAAAACTACAAACTAAGCAACCTGTGGGCGGCCCCTGTGGGGCTTGGAACTTGGCACAGGGCGGTCGCTGGCGATGAGATTGAGTTTTGTGCAACTGTCGCTCTACTTTACAGTTCGCGGGCCTCTCGGACTTCGGGTCTACGAGGGCATCGGATGGTTCTTAGCAAACTATGGGTCAAGAGGACGAGGGGAGAAAAAAATAATTACAATTTGATCAAACTACCAAGACAAAATCATTTCGCTAAAAAATTACAATATTAATTACAATCTGTATACATTTTGAGCTCATATTCTCGTACAAGTAAGAGAATCGGTTACGTAAACATGAGATACTATTATATTTACCTCTTTAATATGTACTTACCTAAAGATTTGACTAATTTCCAATTCACTGATTTTGTGTCGTCATGGTCGTCGTCGTAATCAGCAAACATGGCCCCGGACGGTCGCGAATGTTGGTTCTTGCTGCTACAAAAAATCTTGTTTATTTAAGTATTCTTGTATAAAATTTACTTCCTTTCATAGTTTTGTTACCCGAGTTTCATTAAGTGAAATATGTGTACATTGCAGTAACATTAGTTGGAAAGGATGAAAAGACTTCGAATTGAAAATAAACATTATATATCTCTCTAATTTTAATTCACTAGGATTTTATTTGCTTCGTCTTTTGAAAGATATAAATTTAAATAAAATCTTTTTTCACTCTCGTCAAGAGACAAAAACCGGTCACGTTTGGCTTTTATTTCACAAAATAACATTTTTTACTGCAAATTACATACCTAATAATAAAAGTTTTTAGCGTTTTTAGAATCGTATCTATAGTACGGACGCATGTTTTATGTTTGTCACTCCAGACCACCATAATACGTAAAATACCTATTTTATTTTTAGTTCACTCGGTTGCTTCATTCTTTATTTATAAAGACAAATTATTCATAATATTTACTACTTTACTATATTTGGTACATTAAAATACAATTTTGATACTTAATCAAACAAATTAACTTATGAACTGATCTTAGCTTCATTAATCAAAGATTGGAATTCATTTATTCTGTTACATTTATTTGGATTCGTCATATTTTTTCACCATAGCATGCAGTGCGTGGCGCATCGACTAAAATTCTATGACTCAAGTAACATGCTAAGCCACATTAAAGATATATATTTTCATTAAGAACGGTAGTAAAAGTTTGGTTAACAAGATACTTACTGGGAAAATTGATTTGAACCTAAGTCTTCATCAGTAAAATCAGATAAATCATTTATACTTAAAATAAGATCATTTCTACTTTTTCTGTTTCTATTGTTATTATTTATTGTCTCTAAGCTTCTTTTGAATGCTTCGTAATGTAGAAGTAATACGTAGTCATTTCTGTAAGATTTGTTGTAATCTTTTATGAATTTCACGAAGTATGCAGGGGATTTCTGTAGATTATATGTATAAGCCTTCTTAGTGTCCGTTCGTTGATCTCCATATACGTTTATGATATTTATAATAATTATAACAACTATTAAAATGCGAAGCCGATACCATTTAAATTTCATGATGTTAAAATCATGAATTAACTTATTGTAGTTAGGTATTTAATATGTATTCTTATTTATAAACTTCATAAAACTATAGCAAATTGATTTACTTCATTTATATCGCTAATGAAAATGTATTATTAAAATGCAGTCAACTGGGATATATTAAAGATTATTATTTAAAGACGTAATAACAAATTTAATATGTTTTAACATAATTTAGCTAAAAGTATATAAAAATACTTTTTGCTAAATAATAAGCTAAATACACCCTCCGTAGCGTAGCGGTATTTGGCTCGCTTTAAGTCTCGGAGTTCGTGGGTTCGATCCCCACGCCGAACGAGAAATCTTTGTGTAAATTCTAAGATTCCTTTCCGGGTCTGGTTGGTTGAGGACCTTTGACATTCACAAATAATGTGGCTTTCTGTCAATCATCATCATCATCAGCCCAGACTGATGATGATGTAAAAATATGTTTTTATGTAGGTAGGTACTCGCCCTTTTTACTGCGAGTACATAAAAATAAATTTTTGTGTACTCGCAGTATTTTCTACGATAAAACTAAGCATAAATCATCAGTGCCTAGTGCCTTACCTGGAACCTGGAAATTTTGACATAAACTGATAAATTACAATACTTAAAACATCTTAAGGTTACTTAAATGGCTGTAAATACTATGTAGTATGACAGCAGACATCAAACATTAAATTTGAAAGCCGTGCAAGGATAGTTATTTAGCAATAATTAGGAAAGTGTTCGATTTTTGTACCTATTGATTTTGAAATGTTGTCTGTCGTTATTTCATCGTCCTCCAATTACTAGATAGTAATGCACTTTGCCCCATGCTACTCTAGAGAAAAAAATTCTATGGTTGATTAATCAGGTAAATCAATTTTTTCAATACACGATATTAAATAAAACGATGGAAATGTTAAGTTACTACTTAGTTAATATCGAATACAATTCTGGTGAGGCTTTTATTTATACGTGGTTTTTTGGTTCTAAATTCTGTTGCCATATAAAACTATTGTTTATTTATTGCAAAACTATGCATGGCGCAAACAAATTATGTAAACATAACAGTATTAGGCATTTTGCATTCTCAATTTATAAATTGTTTTAGGTATAGGTTATATAAAGCCGAAAGTGAAATAGTTTGACTAATATGCGTTTCAATAGTCAAGTCAAAGTCAATAATATCTTTATTCATATAGACACAATTCAAAAATAATTAAATCATGTTCTTATGATGCGTCCATTTCTTTTCCTACCACCAGTTCAAAGACGTGGCAACTCTGAGAAGAACTGGCAAGAAACTCAGAGGAATCCTTTTTTAAATAATCAAATCATCATTTATTTTACAATATTGTTAAGCAGCAGTGTCATTCCAGAGCAAGTTACTCCCAAGCCATTCTATCATTTACATAATCTGATATTTTATAATATGCCTTTTTACATAGTTTAGCTTTGACAGTGGCTTTAAATTTATTAACAGATAATTCTCTAATATTATTTGGGAGTTTGTTATAGAAGCGAATACATTGCCCCATAAAAGAGTTGCTTATTCTATGGAGACGAGTTGCAAGTACTACTAAGTCATGCTTATGTCTAGTATTCATATTATGTATATCACTTTTTTTCTGAAACTTATCTATATTCTTATGTACGTATAACACATTTTCATAAACATATTGCGAAGCTAGAGTAAGAATTTTAATGTCTTTGAACTTCTCCCGTAGGGAAACCCGCGGTCCAAGTTTGTATATGGCTCTTACAGCGCGTTTCTGCAGCACAAATATAGTATCAATGTCCGCACAGTTTCCCCATAGAAGAATTCCATAGGACATAATGCTATGAAAATAACTAAAATATACTAGTCTGGCCGTGTCTACATCAGTAAGCCGTCTTATTGTCTTAACTGCGTATGCCGCAGAACTAAGTTTACCAGATAGATTTTTAATTTGTGGTCCCCATTGCAATTTGGAGTCGACAGTTATACCAAGAAAAACTGTTGACTCCACAGGCTCCAATCTCGTTCCGTTAATTAGTAAGTTGGTGGCGACCTGTTTGACATTAGGGGTGGAAAATTTGATAAGCTTGGTTTTTTTCTCATTTAGAACGAGATTGTTTACATTAAACCAATGCACGACCTTCGAGAGAGCATTGTTTACGTCGTCATAGTTATGTAATTTTCTACTAATTTTAAATGTCAAAGAAGTATCATCGGCAAACAATACAATCTCATGGTCATTCCCTATGTGGTAAGGCAAGTCGTTTATATATACAAGAAACAGGAACGGTCCCAGGATAGAACCCTGTGGTACGCCTATATTAACAACGGACCCTGGAGATATTTTACCGTTTATACCGACCCTCTGAGTTCTATTACCCAAATATGAACTCAGAAGATCGAGAGCCGTGTTCCTAATACCGTAGTGGTGTAATTTCCTGACTAGCGTATCATGGTGTACACAATCAAATGCCTTAGATAAATCACAGAATATACCCAAAGCATCCTGTGATTCCTCCCAGGCCGCGAATATGTTCTTCAATAATTCGATTCCAGCGTCTACGGTTGAGCAACCCCTCGTAAATCCGAACTGTTTGGTGTGAAGGAGTTTATGTTTTGTAAAATGCCTAAGCAGTTGACTAAGAATAACTTTTTCAAAGATTTTACTCAGTGTGGGCAATATAGAGACAGGTCGGAAATTCGAGGGATCAGAAGTATCACCTGACTTAAACAATGGAATAACTTTACTATGCTTCATTAAGTCAGGAAACACACCACTACTTACACAACTATTAAATATATTTGCTAGGGTGGGTGCAATTATTTCTACAATATTAGCTATGAATTTTACTGAATGCCCCCACAAATCTTTTGATTTTTTCATCTCCATAGTTTTAAAAGTTTTTATTATATCTATATAGTTAATAAAAGTAAAAGTAAAGTCAGTATCACATTTACAAACATTTCCCTTCAAAAGTAATTCAGCTTCTATGGAAGACGAGTTGAGAAGTTCAGTTGTTACTAAAGGTATTTTTGTAAAAAAATATTCGAACTCAGTCGCGACATCCATATCAGCTTTAATATCTACATTATTAATATTTAAATTGAATTCTTTAATAACATTTTTAGCCCTACCTGTTTCATTATTAATTATGTTCCATATTTCTTTAATTTTGTTTGTTGAGTTTTTTATCTTATTTTTCAAATACAAAGCTTTAGCAGCATAACAGGTTTGTTTAAAAACTTTTGAATATTTACTTACATGATTTTTAAAAGTCGGACAATGATTATATGTCTTTTCATAATACAATTCAAACAGTTTATTGCGACTTTTGTAGATACCAGTAGTTGCCCATTCACTGAAACTAAAACCTTCACTGATCATCTTAGTTTTGAGTTTAAATATCCTATTATGCTCAGTTATAATTGTTGTGTTTCACCAATATCGTCATATTATTTTTTGCGGCTGTAATGCCAACACTTCGGCTAAACCGGCGAAGCCTTATTACGACCTTAATAAAGCCCGTGAATACTTTGAGTACTTTATGAGGGACTATAACAGGCATTACAAAGACGAGGCCGATAAACAAGTACACTTCGAGGCTTCCAAGAAGAATTTAGCAGACATCAATGAATTAAATAAACGGAACACCGCTACTTTTGGTATCAACCAATTCGCTGATTACACTGCAGAAGAAGATGCAAGATGAACGGAATTTAAATTGTTTCAGGTAAATATAACTGTTTTATGCTATCCTATTATTTAATCTGTATATTTATCGTTCTATGATGCCTTTAATATAATTATACTGGCTTGACCTGCGTAACTCCCGTTCCCGTAGGAACTTTATAATTAAGTAGGTATAGTCTGTCTTGATAAATGGGCAAAAAAATTAATCAAATCGGACCAGTAAATTTTGAGGTTTAAGCGAACACACTCTTCAGCTTTATATATTTATTATTTAAGAATAGATATAATTTTCTTGTTTAAACTATTTGTCAATTATTGCACTGCCTTATTTATTGAAAGGCTTTATGCTAGTGAATACAGATAACAATGCACAATAAGACATAAATGAGGTATATTGAACTTGCGAAATTTCAATGAATCTTTAAGTACCCAAGAGTGTTTTATGACACACTCTTGGTTACTAAAGATTCATTGGATATCGTGTATATTATTACCCACCTTCCGCGCGCGGTTTCACCCGCGTTACTCCCGTTACCGTAGGGACTTCATAATAAAATATAGCCTATAGTGTCGATAAATGGGCTATCTAACACTGAAATTATTTTTCAAATAAGACCAGCAGTTTCTGAGATAAGCGCGTTCAAGCAAACAATAACAAACAAACTCTTCAGCCTTATACATATATTCTTCAGCCTTGTATAAGATTTATGTATATGATTTTTATTTGTTTCAGGTTACCACCGTAACTGATAGACTGATATACCTGGTTTCTCATAATTTAGATTCTGTTTTTTTTTTTTTTTATCATGTTATATTGTAACAACTGTTAACAAACCTTTAAATAAAATAAAATAAAAATATAATATTCTAAGTTAAACATGCTATAAATATTTGTGTATTTTTTAATACAGTTAACCGATTTTCGAGGATAACTTTTAATAACAATTAAATATTACAACGAGACGATTCGCGTGGGGTCCACCTCACGCGAAAAGACGATACAGAAGGAGATTCCTTGGAAAAGTGGTGCCGGCGAGAATGTTTGGAGTATCGTGGACTGAACACCGTACCAATGTCTCCATACTCCAAGAAGTCGGCATCAAGCAACGTCTATCCTCTATCGTCCAAGCTCACAGCCTCACCTTTTTTGGGCACGTTTCTCGACGTGGAGATGTATCCATAGAGCGACTGGTGGTGCAAGGCAGAGTGGAAGGTACTCGAGCGCGAGGAAGGTCTCCCATAAGGCGGAAATACGGAATAAAAGCGGCTATGGACGACCCCTTGCACGAGTGCGCTACACGAGCAACCGTCAAGGAAGAGTGGAGGCGAACCTTTAAATGTGTCATACCTACGATGATGACCACAAATGCTCAGTCAAGAGTGTCCATATTAAGAAGAATAAGAAGAATTATCCATCCAGGCTATATATAGAGTCAATTAAATTAATGTTTAATGAAATTAAAAGAGTCGTTTTCTTGTGCCTCTTCTATTTCTATTCAAATTATCCCGTTAATATCAAATTTTAATCTTGATTCAAATTTAAAATGAAATAGGTTGTACCTTTAATAATAATTGCATTTTTTCTTATTTAATTAAAAAAATACATATTTTGTTCATATAAACCGACTTTTATTTTGTATCATTTAAGTTGTAGATACAGTTGTTACTAAAAAAAACAAAGAAATAAAAATATTTTCTACTTTAATTTTATTTTCCCGTGAACAGTCTCGAGAAAACATTCCCTTAATTAAAAATACTATTATTTTGTATTACTACTTCGTTCTTCATTTGTTCCAGTTTTCTTTGTCTTCATAATTATTTTGACTATTTTGGTCAACGGATCGACGTTGCGTATTTTTTTAGTGCACTTCTCTATTTAGCCATGTTACTTTTGCTATTTAGCCATCGAGGAGACGACCATTCTAAAATACCTACTTTAAAATGTTATCTTCTAGACTTGGTATGTCGTCGTCTTTTCTTAGGCTTCAAATACAAACAAATATTTTCATGTAGGTCTTCTTAAATCTACATGATACAAGAAGCTACTTATTTAGATATTTATTTAAATATAGGGTTACCAACATAAGTACAGCAATAAAACATTACATATTATACCAAATTATATAAAATTACTTAAAGCTAACTGCACTTACAGTTATAGGTTAACCACATCGTGCATTAATAATAAGTTTAAATGAAATTAATGGAAATTATAATAAAAATATTTGGAAAAAAAATGTTAAGATAGAGAAAAATAATAAAATGAAATAAAACAACTATTACACAAAAATAAAGAACTAAAGCACATCACTGGCTTTCAGTAGTTTCATACATTTTGGGAGGCTTTGAAAGTAAATGTCAAGCTCCGACAATTTTTTGGTCAAATCATTGTACAGACGAGCAAAACGAACAACTGGTGAATTACGACCCATTCTTGTCCTACAAAATTTGTTTCTGAATAAGCCTCTCGGTATCTCGGTATCCATGAAGGTACATTGTATGTAAATTGACTTACCAGCACGAAACTGTCAATTAGGTTGTTCATTATTTTATGGAGGAAATACATATCCAGATGAACTCGCCGTTTAGAAAGAGCGTCTAAATATAAATGTTTTAATTTACATTCATACGTTCTAAATATTCTAGATGTCTCAAAGCGGTAGGATAAGCTGCGGATTTTTTTTGTACTCTCTCTATTCTCGTTATATGTATCTCATAGTCCGGATACAAAACCGTGCTGCAGTACTCTAGCTTATTTCTTACATAACTATTATAGAGCAGAATTATTGATGAAGGCTTTTTAATGTCCTTAGTATTCCGAAGAATAAAACCTAAATATTTATTTGCTTCCTTTATAATTTGGTCAATGTGATTTGAGAACCGCAATTGACTATCAAAAATGATTCCGAGGTCCCTTATGGCATTAACCTCTTGGAGTCACTATTTATTACGTATTCCGTTTTATACCTATTATGTTTCCTGGTAAACTTTTTATGGGGACATTTAGTAGCATTTAGGAACATTTTATTTGTAGTGCACCATTCTTGGAGGTTGTCAATGTCTTCTTGTAGGTAATTAGAATCTTCCACACATGAAATCTTCCTAGTCAGCTTAAGATCATCAGCAAAGAGGTATACCCTGGAGAGTTTGATACTTTTTGCCAGATCGTTGATAAATACATTGAAGAATAGTGGTCCCAATACAGAGCCCTGGGGTATATAGTAGTATATACGTAGGTGTACCTTTAATTTTGTACTTAATTGTTATGGATAACAATTAAGTACAATGGTATACTTTTCATTTGTATTTTGTTATATCTTTATAATTTTTACTGCATTATATATATCATCATGTAATCTAAGATTATATATAAGCAAGCTGTAGAGCGAGCCTTGAACAATACCTTGATTCAAATTCAAATTCTAATAATTTTTACAAAGTTGCAGAAAAAAAATTGCGATAAAGAAATCTATTAGTTTAAACTTGCTAATCTCAGGAACTACTAACAAATTATTTCGATGTCGAAGAAGGCTATAGGCTATATTTGATTATTCCCACGGGAACCGGGTAAAACCGCACCCGAGAAGCCAGCCAAAGAAATATAAATATTTATTTTCACCATAAAGCACCATGCCATAGATTAGGTACACTGTTTACAATAGTCACTTCGGGCTGCAGCGATACCAGCGCTGTATACCATAAATATGTAATGGTGTTATAAAAAATAATACTTCCTGAAACGTAGAGGGATTCCTTGTTCTAGTTGACTACAGAACTATACCATAAATGCATTGATAAAAAGAGAAGTCGTCACAATGCAAGTTCCATTGTCGACAATATGTAGTAAAAAATTATTTATATTTTTTTTTACAAACGTATAATTGTGAACAGTATGTAATATAATACTAGACTATTTTTATTATTATAAAATCAATTAGGATGCTAAGTCCATACATGTTAATTTTCGTGGTGTTATCATCATAACTTACAGTAGAATGTAGATAGATATTTATTTTTATGTTTGAGATTTGGAATCGATTGTAATAATCCATAATTCAATCTTATATAAAAATCTGAAAGATTTTTTAATACTTAGATCATATTTATAAGATGATGAATAGAGACCATACGAATCATGTCAAAAGCATTAGAAATCAATATTTATAAGCGCCTTACAAACCTTGTACAACAAAACGACTGAAGTTTATAAGGAACTATATAATTTTAAAAAGGTATTTGAATTGTATTGTATTAGTTTATGACTCTAATTATAAATAGCTTAGATGAAAGGACATAGCACTTAAAGACAGGAATATTTTACGATATATCTAAGAGTTCATTTCAAATGAACTGCTATTATGATTGTACAAAATAGGTACATAGCGATAACATACTATTGTTCGTGTTAGCGTGATGTTTATAATTTTTCAAATTGTCAAATCAAATTCGACAGAATTCGCTTTCAGGTCATTACGGTCGACATTAGTAAAACAGGCTACTAAGGCTACCAAAATATAAAAGTATCTATTTTTTATAGCCTTTTTAATATCATAAGGTATAAAGGGATTTTATATAATAGAACTTAAGTGTCGAATTTTATAAAATTAATACCAAACATTGTTTTAAATTTGGTTCTACATATTATTATAATGTTGAAACACATGTAAAGTATTGAGTATTAAAAATTAGAATCAAACCGGTTTTCTGAAAAAAACATTTTGGTATTCCCCAGAAGACTCACTTCGAAATAATTAGGAGAATAGGTTTTTTGGGGAATTTTGAGCAACTATCGCTCTACCTTACAATACGGCAAATTACGCGTCGGGCGGGCGAAGGGGGAGATACGAACTCGAAAATCGTTTATAGCGAAGTTTATATTATACAAATAATTACAATTACCAGGTAGCGGAATGTGTCCATGTCATAATTATTAAAACAATAATCAATTAATTTTACTTTTTATTAACTGATGTTATTTAGTGATAAGAAATTTTACGTCGGCTTTTCTACGTATATATGCGAAATTTTTGAAAGCAAAATACTTTCAACAACATGCGTTTTGCCTGTATCGTGTTGTTATTTTTAGCGGCCGTTATAGCAAATGCTTCGGCTAATCAGGCAAAGCCCCATTATGACCTTAATAGGGCCGATGAATATTTTAAAATATTTATGAAGAAATATAACAGGCAATATATGGACGAGGCTGATAAACAAATACACTTCGAGGCCTTTAAGAAAAGTTTAGTAATAATCAATGAAAACAACAAAAGAAGTCATGGCGCTATTTATGATATCAACAATTTTGCTGACTACACTGAAGAAGAGCAAAAGAATTTACATGGACTATTACCAGGTGAGTTTTTTTATTAATCTAAATTCTTTGTTCCGTGATTGCTTACCCAACGACTACACTCTGTATCACTGTCCACTGCTGACCTTGGCAAGCCAGGATCGTTGAGGAATATTGGCGTAATTTCGACAACGACGATAGCAAAAGCCTCGTGGATAAATACGTACCTATATCCATCCGAAAAAAAAGTAGTGTTCCAGAGGCCTATAGGCTTTTAGGCTTTTTTATAGGCTAGCCTATGAATTAAGGGGCTACAGCGGGATAAAAGCCTAAAAAGGCTTTTAGCCTTTTTGTGGGCTAGGCGCATATTTAAAAGGCTTGAAAGACTAAAAGCCTATAAAGATTTTTTGTCCTTTATGCTAGTTCTATTTTATTTATTGTTCGAGTATAATAAACGTCAACTAAATTATACGATTTTAAATATTAGTTACAAATTGCAAGACTGTTTAACTTTTTCTGGGTGCGCTGGGAGATTTTTTATTTTTTTTGGAAATAATATATAATAAGTATTTCCAAAATCAAATTTTTTTTTTCATTAAATTTTAAAATAAATACAATACAAAAATAAATCTTGTTTAATTCATACTAATTCATAATCTGAATAATGGCTATAGATAGCCTGATAATAAGCCTACTACTTGAAAAAGACTTTAGTTGCAAAAAAAGCCTAACAGGCTTTTTAGGCCTATAGGTTTTTAGGCCTACAAGGCTTTTTAGGCCTATAGGCTTTTTTAAACCTAAAGGCTTTTAAAGTAAGTAAAAGCCTACTATTTTATCATAGCCATAAAAAAGAACTAATAGGCTTTTATTTCAGGCCTAAAAGCCTATAGGCCCCGGTAACACAAAAAAATAGTGGCGCCTCCTAGGACCGCTACGCCGCCTGTGTGAAACGCACGACCTGCACTAAAAGTAAAGACGCCTCTGTCTATAATCATGTAATATAATTGTTAACTTAACTTAACCAAGGAAAACTTAATAATATTTCTTTTCCTTTAAGTTAACGGTAATAATGAAAGTAATTAATATAATTAACAGCTGATGGATGGAGATCTAATAGTTCAAGGACACTCACCATCTTACTGCGGTCACCAATTCGTATCTAGACGTGTGATTATTGCAATATCCATTAACGACCCTGGCTTGCCAAGGTCTGTTTAAAGGATACCCATGTTCAGCAGTGGACGTAATTGGAAAGCTTTCCGCGCGCGGACATTAGCTTTCCGCACGCTTCTCCTGCGTAGATCCCGTTTCCGTGGGAACTTCTTTATCTTAATTAAATGCAACCTTTTTATTTTTGTCCGGGTGGAAATGCTTTTACGCATTCCCACCGCCGCTGCAGCGTATTTACGCGCTGGCGGTGAGATATGTGGGACTCGCCCTATCCATAGCGTGGTATGCTAAACTCATACCATGAGGAGAGAACCCTACACCACTAAAACCCCCCGGACACTCTTTCGATCCGCCGTTGGTGGAGGCCGAGTACGCATGAGCAATCCGGTCCCTCAACGGCACCCGCGGCCAATATGGTACCGCGGGATCTCCTGGGCCACACTTTCAGTGGCCCATTTGCCCAATTATAGGGACGCCCGGAGTGTAGAGGCGTCCCTACTCCTCATGGGTCAACTTCGAAGGGAGCGGGGCCCATGTCCCCCACTCCCCGAGGCCGAGCCTAGGGAGGTAGGCGGTGGGAATTAAATATAGCCCTCCCCGGCTTCGTTACATTCATACTTTCTGTTTTCTAGGCATATATTTTACACAGGGACCATGTAGCATACTAATGGTGAAAGAATTATCGAAATGCGTCCAGGAGTTTTTGTGTTTATTCGTAAACAGACATATAAATCTATTCTCTTTATAATATTAGTATAGATAGACTTAAATATAATGTGCTGATGGTACTTATAAGATAAACAATGATTTTAATTGAGATTAAAAAGTAAACAACAATCGGGGTCCTCCGGTACGCTTCGGGGATCGGGGAACTCAGATAATCACGTTTGTTATTTTTTGAAGCATTGCTTTTATATAACAACCATTTCAAATATGGCACCTATTATTCACAAAGGGTAGTGAAATATGTAAAAAAAAATTGTTTGATTTTGGTTAAGTAATAAGGATATACATTTATTTTAAACGTGTGTAGTAGTAATCGAGCAAAACGATTTTTTATCAGTATTTTTTTTTTTACTTTCAGTAAAAAAACGTAAATCGCCGACCAAAACATCAAAACCTTATTACGATCTTAGAAAAGCCAATGCATACTTTGAATTGTTCATTAAACAATATTATAGACAATACAAAGACGACGCCGATAGGCAAGTACATTACGAAGCTTTCAGGAAGACATTAAAAACGATAAATGTAAATAATAGAAAGGATACTGGCGCTACCTATGATATTAACCAATTCGCTGATTACACTGCAGAAGAATTATCTAATTTATATGGACGTATAAATTCTACAGGTAAATATAACGTTTCAGAATTAATTTATTCTTAAAATAAAACGTAACTTTGTAACGTTATATAACGTATTAATTATTAGTCCTTTATTGAACTAATTGTATGTACCTTTCTTTTTTTGTGTACTATTCTAATAGTAAAGCATAAGCACGGATGTATATAATACTTCAGAATCATTTGGTCGTAAGTGCCGGCTTACGATAAAGGCATACAAATACGACGAATGCTTCTGACATGTAATGGCACATCCGACCTTACGCTTCTGAACTGTAGATTTATTTTAATAATTAAGGATTTTCTTATGTTTCAGGTTAAAACCATTGCAAAGGTTATGTACCTATATTTGATTTATAATAGTATTTTCTTTGTTAAATGAATTATATTGCAAAATTTGTAAAGTTTTAAAGTATATTTAATATCGAACTGAAAATCTTTTGTTTTCCTATTTACTTTAAACAACTACATGATTTCCTAACCTGTAACCCGAGGTTTTAATATCTAATCGAAAATGAATATGCCAATTATGCATCTACCTAATGGCAGATGCAACCAATTAGTTGTTATACCTACTTTGTATATTCCACAAAATAAATCGAAAGCTTAGTCCTATTACGTTAAAAAATGTCATAGGTTCTATATACATAAACGTATATGTAGCAGAGATGGAATTTTGTTCTAGATGATGTAAAAGAACAATGCGTTCACCTTATTGATAAGGCCAACAATAATAATATCAAGAAAAGTCGTTAAACTAAGCGTTCCATTGTCAATAGATTAGGTACAGTAAATATTTTAATAGGTGGCTAAGAAGAAACTAGAATTTGCAACAGTGCTTTATATCTATATAGCTAGAGTTCTTTTTTATCAGTGTTTTGTTGCTGTTGTTTACCTACACAAACATAAATTATTATTCATGCCTTGACTTCTTACTGCATGTAAGCATTGCCGGCCCTGTGGAAATCTTTTTCATAAAATATAACTTGTCAACACTATGTGATAATGTAGCATCATACTATATGAATTCACTTGAAAATGTTATGCGTGGGTAATTGATTGATTTTTATTGGCAATAGATGACATCAATTGACAATAGATGACATCTCGTTTTAAAGATAGTTCTTTCTAAAAAAATGTAGTAGTTTTTTAAAACGAGATGTCGGTAACGGTATAACGGTTTTACCAAGTATTCATGAAACCTTCCATCCATTGGTGCAAACCGAATGAAAATCTGTTTTATAGTAGTTTTAGCGAATACCGCGCGTAGTTTCTGTTTTTTTAATCCAGCTTTCCAAGATTGAATCCCTAACTATATATGGCCAATAATAAATCTTTAGCGAGCCTTTAGTAAGAAAATGATAGATAATCAATTTTACTGTAGGTACTAGGTATTAGTTTAAATTTAAATAACTAAGACGATGAAATCAATTGCACAAGCTATATCAAACTTTATTATCTTTTAGAATAAAGAAAATATCCGGCAAGTTTTTGTAGTTAGTTTTAGGTATCGCGACACGACTCAAAGGATCCGGCTTGTAAGATATCGGTGGATACTTACCTAATGTACAAAGATTGGCCACTTCTACGAGAATGTAACTTGACTACCATATTGTATAAGCAAAACATGACTTGATTTTAATTAGTTTATAGTATTAAATGCGTAATTCCATCTTTTGACAAAAATATTAAAAATGAATGAACTACTAATATAATATACTACTTCAACAAGTAAATGAAACTTGTTTATTATCTGTTATCAATTTTGTCACGTATCGTGTTATAGGTATATGACCTACGACATTCAATCACCTTTATCGTATACCTACTCTTAAATGTGCTGACGATAGATTACTACTCTTGATTTAATTATATTGACGTAGGCACAAAGATAATCCTCATTTATTTATTTATTTATAACTTTATGCACAAAAAAATCGTACAAAGGCGGACTTAATGCCAACCTCATTTTCTACCAGCCAACCTCATTAAGAGTTGTCTGAAGTAGGAGTGCTATATACGAATACTATTTACTACATGCTACTTGTTTTCGGCTTACCTAATTACTAATATAGTTTTTATAAACATTTTTCTGTCAATTTGAGATATTTGAGGTTTTCCGAGTCAAAATTTTAATAGATTTGTATTTTTCTTGCGTGGTTTCCACCAGCGTGACTCTCCTTTCAATGACAGCTTCTTCGTTAGGACGAGGCTACTTTAATGATATGCCATTAAACTACTCTTCAATAAGTTAAATAAATATTAATACTTAGGTATATTTATTATTGTCACCTCAATAATAAATATTAATTTGTATATTACGTGTCATTTTTAAGTATAACTAACTGTTATCGTCATCATAAATTGTATATAGGACATAAGAATAGGGTATATAAGAAGCTATTTTGTAGTAGACAAGTCACAGTAGTACAAACAAAGAATCAAGCAAGATGCGTTCAATAAGTGCAGTCCTGTTACTCGTAGTGGTCCTCATGGCCAGCGCTTCGGCCAAACCACAAAAAGAAACCTACGACTTACACAAGGCAGATGACTACTTTAACGACTTCATAAAGGAATACAACAGACAATATAAAGACGAAGCTGACAAACAAGTCCATTTTCATGCATTCAAGAAGAATTTGAAAGAAATCCATGATTTAAACGAAAACTCTCCTTCGGCTAATTATGGAATCAATAAATTTTCTGATTATACCGAAGAGGATAAAAAAAATAATTTTGGACTCCGTAACCTTAAACAATTTAATTCAAATCATCGAAACCCTGGCACATGGAGGAACTGAAGGTAAAATAGTAGGTTTAAGGAAGACTAGTCGCAATTAACGATATAAAGCTAAGGTAGATTAACAAAATAAGCAATACAACTTCAATGACATACATAGCATTTTAGTACTAAAATGCTATGTATGTCATTGAATATTCTTGTTACAAGATCTGTTTACAGTAAAGAAAATAAAAATAAATATCCAGAAATCTGAAGATTATAGATTCCAAAAATTTTTGGTTCCTTTTCCCTTCACTTGAAGGTGAACTCTTTTTGGGGGCCGTTTTGTCTTTCGGGTGGTTTTGAGTGAATGTGAAATTGAGAGGCCAAGTATCCAACATTTTTTTTTACATAATTCAATATACATGATTAGGAAGATCTAACTAATCAGATACTAATCTGATTAGTTAGATCTTCCTAATCATGTATATTGAATTATGTAAAATAAAGATTTGGATATTCAATGATTTAATGAGAGATGATTTAAGAGAAATATAAATACCTAGTGGCTATGTTTCACCATAGTTATTACTATACATATTTTAATTAGACCGTATCTGTATTAATAAATATCTTTGTTTGTTCCAGATAGACGGACCTTCAAAAGAAGATTTGCATGCACCAATTAAATAGTCTTGTGTTGTTTTGTATTCGATCATATTAAATTTTATTATAAAATATATCAGTATTATTTTTTAATTTTTTGTTCAACAATTTCACACGCCATGTGGCATTCAAAATTATGAAACATAACTCAAGCATTATACCTATAATATATCATCATGTGAGGGCAACCGCACTGCCCTGAAACATTTCTAAATTATAGTATAAATCGTAAGTTGATCAACTAACTAGTAAGTTGATGAACTAACGAAGTTTCAGGTGATTAAACAAAAAACCGGCCAAGTGCGAGTCGGACTCGCGCACGAAGGGTTCCGTTTCAGTTACAAGTGCGTACCTATTTTTGATATCAAGAATAAATAAAAAAGCGTATGTTTATTAAATGAAATGTTATTTTATATTTTTATATTCGAGTTCATTGAATGAAAGCTAAATTGCGGTTTACGATTTTTGACGTATTAAAAAAAAACTACTTACAAGATCTCGTTCAAACCAATTTTCGGTGAAAGTTTGCATGGTAATGTATATTATATATTTTTTTTAGATTTATCATTCTCTTATTTTAGAAGTTACAGGGGGGGGACACACATTTTACCACTTTGGAAGTGTCTCTCGCGCAAACTATTCAGTTTAGAAAAAAATTACATTAGAAACCTCAACATCATTTTTGAAGACCTATTCATGTATGGGTATGTATGTATGGGTTCGACGAAAAATTTTTTTTTGAGTTTCATTTCTATGTATGGGGAACCCCAAAATTTATTGTATTTTTTCTATTTTTGTGTGAAAATCTTAATGCGGTTCACAACATACATCTACTTGCCAAGTTTCAACATTATAGTTCTTATTTATAGTGTCGGAAAAAAGTGGCTGTGACATACGGACGGACAGTCAGACAGACAGACAGACAGACAGACAGACATGACGAATCTATAAGGGTTCCGTTTTTTGCCATTTGGCTACGGAACCCTAAAAAGACTTCGGGGTTTAACAGGAATTATTGAAGTTTAAGTTTTTTGTTTTTTTATAACAGTAGCAATAGTCTCGTTTTAGTTAGGTTAGGTCAAGTGTCATAAAAATTAAGTAAATAATATAATAATTATACGCGTTCACTGAAACTCGCAACTAAATTTAACAATATGAGCGGTACGGGTAATAAACTTACGATTCGTATTATTTTTTGGTGACATAAGAATCCAATGGCAAAGAGAGAAAATACTCTTTTCCTCACAAACGAGTAAAATACGAACTTAATATCGTATTTTATTCGTTTGTGAGGAAAAGAGTATTTTCTCTCTTTGCCATTGGATTCTTATTGTAATCTTTCTTAACAGTTTTATAGCTGTCAAGTTCATTTCACCTTTTTACAGAGTATCTTAGACAAGTAAATCGTTTCTTGGAAATTGTATAAGATTCTATAATAAACTTTCCTAAATGTAATAGCTTTGCCGGACCATAAATTCAAAAAAATATGTTAAAAAGGTCCTTATGACTCGCGGTTATTACAATATCAAAGAATACATGGAGGATGGAGATGTTTGGCGGATGAGTCCATCGGTTACACTGCGGCAGACTGGCACCTTTTAGCTATCACACCGAATTTGCAACTAAATTAAAAGTCTATTCTATGTAATTTATAAATTAGTAATTGTTAATCTACATGTAAGACAACTGATCAGACTGTAGGTATGTTCCAATTGTAAAAAAAAAGAAATGTAAATCTGGATGAGCGCTCCCTATACTCGATACTTACTTAAAGGTTTCATGGTTTCCGTCACAATATCCTGCTGCGAGTACCTACATATCGATGTATGGGGATCACTAACCTAGATACTAAAAATGTTTTTAAAAGGTGTACAAATGATTAATCAAAGACTTTAAAAGGGGGGACTTTTTTTTGGGGGATAATGCTGTTCGCGTCCGTGGGCTTTAGCTCTAGTCACCCACACGTGTCCCCTGGGTAGCGCCAAATGAACAGCACATCTGGTGGTAGGTTTCGACCGCGGTTTGTCACCACCCTCAAGGCAAAGCCATGCCGCCAAGTGATTTTTGTCGCGTTCCGGCGTGTTGCCTTGAGTAGCCATCGTGGAAGGGGAGTCTGGGCAGCTGTGTGCTATTGCGAACCGGTTCCGGTGCTGCGTGGTGTCTGTGCTGGGTGACTGTTCGCGGAGGGTAGCGGGATCCTAAGCACGGTCTTCCGCTGGCCGACCGCAGGTAGTAGGGGGCCCAATTAGTAGGAAAGCCACCTAGCGAAAAATCCCAGAATGCGTCACCGTGCCGGTTGGCGACCGGATGCGAGGGCCCGGTGAACATCTCTGGGGGGGTTAGGGCGTCCCCGCGCGCTCCAGATCAGTCTCCCGTCGGTGCAGCATTACGAATGTATTGCGCGGTACTCGCTCTTGCTACACCTCGCCCAACTGTCCCTTTCCTGCTTGTCTGTTCGCCATCAAAAATAAAGAAATCGAAAAATAGGAAACTGGTTAAACAGCGGTTGCACTCCCTCGCACTAAAAGTGCACCTCTCTAACATCCGAGGTCTGCACTCCAATCTCATCCCGGTCCATCACCACCTTGAGACCGAAAAACCACATCTGCTGTTCCTCACGGAGACGCAAATCAGATTTCCAGCTGACGCAGCATACTTGCACTACCCAGGGTACACCCTGGAGCACAATTTTAAGCCACGCGCTGGCACCTGCGTGTATGCTCGCGATGACATCTGCTGTCTGCGTCTCCGCAACATTGAGGATTCCAGTTTCTCCGTATTGTGGGTTCTGGTGGACACTGGCTTGGAGCAGATACTCTATGCCAGTGTCTATCGGTCGCACACCGACAACATGGAGATAACCAGGTTGTTTCAGTACCTTTCGGACTCGGCTGAATTAGCTCAGCTCAGGTACCCATCGGCGCAGCTAGTTTTTCTGGGGGACTTCAATGCCCACCACCAGGAGTGGCTGTACCCATACCAGAACACCGACCATGCTGGGAGATTAGCGTATGCATCTGCACTGACGCTTGGTCTCTCCCAATTGGTGACTGGGCCGACACGGGTACCTGACATTGATGGCCATACGGCCAATTGCTTAGACCTTCTGCTGACAACCGATCCAGACCGATATCAAGTCGCGGTTTCCTCACCGTTGGGTAGCTCCGACCACTGTCTGGTAAAATCTGTGTCTGTCTACTCGCCACCCGATCCCGATCTCAAGGGGACTAGGCGAGTATGGCGATACAAGTCAGCAGATTGGGATGAGATGCGGCATTTCTTCGCGTCTTACCCTTGGCTGCGCTTATGCTTCTCTTCAGACGACCCGACTCGCTGCGCGGAGGCTGTTTCTGAGGTGATATGTCAGGCTATGGAATATTTCATTCCATTTTCTGACGTCTCACTCCAAGACAAAGCCCGTCCATGGTTCAACGCTGAGTGCGATAGTGCTGAAGCACATAAGCACTCTGTTTACCAAGCGTGGGCGGATGCTCGAGCCCGCAAAGCGCCAAATGTCCGGAAACTGAAGAGAGCCTTCAATAGTGCTGCCAAGTCTTGCAAACGTGCCCTACGCAAGGCCCGCTTTGACCATATTGGCCGCATTGGAGCCAGACTAGCATCTTACCCATCTGGGAGTAAAGCTTTTTGGTCTCTTGCCAAATCGGTCGAAACCAATTTCTGTCGGTCCTCTTTTCCGCCACTGCAGAAGCCGAACGGTTCATTAGCTCACACCGCCAAAGAGAAAGCAGACTTGCTTGCATCTTTATTTGCGAAGAATTCACAACTAGATGCTGCTGGTAAAAGTCCACCGAGGCTACCTTATTGCACTTCCACTATGCCTGAGGTGCACATTCGGCAAAAGGTGGTACTTAAAATTCTTAGCACTCTAGATGTGAATAAGGCTAATGGGCCTGACGGCATTCCTGCCATTGTCTTGCGGTCATGTGCCCCTGAGTTGTCTCCTGTTTTGACTCGCCTCTATCGCTTGTCCCTGACGACTGGTCAAGTTCAAGTACCCTGGAAGATTGCCAATGTTCAACCGGTTCCCAAGAAAGGTAGTCGTGCCGGCCCTGCCAACTACCGACCAATCGCAATCACCTCCATACTCTGTAAGGTTATGGAGCGTGTGTTAAACAACCGTCTCCTAGCATACCTGGAAGACAACGACCTTCTCAGTGACCGTCAATTCGGATTCCGTCGAGGCCGGTCTACTGGGGATCTTCTTGTATATGCTACTCACTTCTGGAGCGAAGCCATTGAGAGACACGGTGAGGCTCTTGCCGTGTCTCTTGATATCTCTAAGGCTTTTGACAGGGTTTGGCACGCAAGTCTCATTGGTAAGCTTCCGGTTTATGGTATTGCTCCCAAACTTTGTACTTGGATTCAGGATTTCTTGAGGAGAAGGTCGATTCGAGTTGTCATTGATGGCGCCTCGTCCGATCTTCTTGGTATTAATGCCGGTGTCCCTCAGGGATCTGTTCTCTCCGCGACTCTTTTTTTGCTGCACATAAACGACCTGCTAGTTACTCCCGGTATCTTTGGGTATGCAGACGACAGCACAGTCTCGGTGAGATACTTGTCTGATGCGAAGTCTAGGTCAAAGGTCCAGTCGTTCAGGGAGTCGATGATTGAGGGGGTGAACTCGATCTTGGAGGCTGTCTCCTTATGGGGTGATGCCAACCTGGTTGGGTTTAACCCCTCAAAAACACAGGCGTGTCTTTTTTCGGCGAAACGGAGTCCATTCCAACTGACTCCGACTTTCCGGAATGTCTCCGTTCCGATCAGCGACCATCTTGAGCTGTTAGGGCTTGACCTCTCTTCTAATCTAAACTTCGGTCACTACATCGAGTCCATTGCAAACACTGGAGCCAAAAAACTTGGCATTCTCTCCAAGGTGAGGCGGTACTTCACATCGGAGCAGCTCTTAAGTCTTTACAGAGCTCAAGTTCGCTCCTCAATGGAATACTGTTCTCATCTTTGGGATGGGTCTGCTAGATATCAGCTGGATGCTCTGGACTCATTGGAGCGCCGAGCGAAGAGAGTCATAGGCAATAACTCACTGGTGGAGGCAAGTCTTCAGAGCCTCGAACACCGTAGACGAGTAGCCTGCCTATCGGTTTTTTATCGGTTACATTTCGGGGAGTGTGCGGAGGTTCTACATAACCTGATACCCTCTTCACCCTTCCATTACCGGACGATTAGGCGCAGCGAGCGGTTTCACCCTTTTGTTGTAGACATTCCTTCAATACGCACGAAGCGATTTGCTTCTTCCTTCATAATGCGGACGGCTAAGGAGTGGAATTCTCTGCCGGGGTCGGTTTTTCCGGAACGCTATAATCTGGACATCTTTAAGGCTAAAGTGAACAGACACTTTCAAGCAAGCAACTTTTTGGCAAGCGTGTATCATCTTAGGCCTTATCTTCGCCTTCCATCAAGCGAGATTATGGTCAAACGTAAGCCTATAAATAGTAAAAAAAAAAAAAAATGTTCTCGGAGTTTTTTATAGTCTTTCTTCTCCGGGTGTCACAACGTAGGTAGATAGAGAAAGACTCGTAGGAAGCTAGGATAGGGTCCGGTCGTCCTTGCAAGGCGAGGCTCGCGACGCTACGTTCTATGCTTCTGACCGAATCCCAGCCCACGCTGGTTGATTCTGATTATATTTATAGTACGCGAGTATCACATGCCACATTGGTAGATTTAAATTCTATTTAATAACATGACTGTTGAAATGTATACTAATTAATTATACAAGATTTTTTTTTTCTTTTTTTATTTGTATCATTGTATTTGACTTATAATAAGTACGATCGATTCGTCTACATTATCAATAAATGTTTTCATTTCATTTCAATATGCTCCTTGGAAATACAATTGTACGCAATTATGTGATTAATATTATTATTAGTTATTGAAGATTAATGTACTTACAAAAATCGCAGCAGTCGCGAGATTACGGAAAATAAACTGAGGAATTAAATAACTAGTAAAAGAGGGTAGGTATTCGCTATGCCTAGATTTTTAACTATGCCCAATCTTATCGTAGTCTTAAAAAAAAATAGAAGTATAATAGTAAATGTGTTATGTAATTAGTGGTTAATTAATGAAATTCATCATTAGCGGCCCTATATAAGAAGCTTAATTGCAGTGGAGAACTCACAGTAACAAAAAATTGAGTTAATACAACGAGATGCGTTCCATCAGTGCAGTCCTGTTGCTCGTCGTATTCGTCATGGCAAACTCTTCGGCCGTACCAGAAAAAGAATTCTACGACCTAGACAAGGCAGAGGTTTACTTTAACGACTTTATAAAGGTACACAACAGGCAGTATAAAGATCAAACTGACAAGGATGCCCATTACGAAGCATTCAAGAACAGCTTGAAGGAAATCAATGAATTAAACAAAAGCGATTCTTCGGCTTATTATGGTATCAACGAATTTACTGATTTCACAGAAGAGGAAAGAAAAAACATGAACAGAGGTCTACCTCAGTCATAATTTTATACAGGAAAAATCAAATTCAAACAATATAATATATATAAATAACTAACTAATATAACTTTATGTCTCCTTAATTTTTCATTAGAAGTAAATCTGTCGCGGTTCTTTTGTATTGATTTTATCGACTTTTTTTTTCTTTGCTACACTAGGCTTGCTACCTCGTGTTACTTAGCTCTTACTGACCGGCCGTTAAATTAAAAAGTTTACTGACTGTATGATGAAATTCACACATAAATGTTGATTAAGTTTAGATAATAATAAATTAATGTATTGTTGGTAGCGGGCGACATGAAGCGGCAGCAAACGACGTGTCGCAGCGACACTACTGGTTTCTATGTATTTCTATGAAATTCCCTTCGTAGCGTCGCTAGCTTCATGTCGCCCGCTACCAACTTGTACCTTTATTGTAGTAAATTTTGTTTTAATTTCTTTGAACTAGTGTGTAATTATTTCATGTACCTACCTAATTTAAATACAGGCATTTGAGGACAGCGTTCCTCAGGAACATACTACAGTACTGACAAACGGTAACTGGGAGAAGTAGAGAGTTAGGTCTGTGCTGTACGGTGACCGGTCAGTTCACCAACAATTAATTCAAAAATTGTCACGGCAAGCAACGATTGGCAAAAACATTATTCATTATAAACTTTTAAACTTTCGCGTATGAACGCGATAAAAATTAACTATTCATATTACCCGACGTTTACGTTTACGTTTACTTGATTGAAAATTGAAATTGAAAACATTATTTATTATTTCAACATTATACAACAACAAGTTTACCAAATTATTCACTTAACAAAACAATTATACAATAAATTTTATTTAATAACGAATAAATAATTGAAATGAAAAATCTATACCTAAATGATTAAATATCATCATTTGTAAAAAGAATTGTTTGCCAAATAAATGATAGTAAAACGAGTGTTTATATAATAATACATTTGCGGAATAAGTTGTTTTCGAAATAAATATATAATCGAGTTTTGGTGCAACTTTAGTGAACCGTGCTCGACACCTCTTAGCCTAAACTTATATCCTGTATATGCGAATTAACATTTACCTATGAAGTCGCGACTGATAGATTGCATTATTAAGAGCACATTCGGCACCAAAGTAAAAATAAAAATAATATTACTTATGGAACTGTTGGAATTGCTACTTGTAGTTAAAGAAGCCTGCTTCGTTACTGGCTAGTCAATTATGTTTATTGTCGCAGCGACCCGACAGCAGATATCATCACCATCATCCTCATGGATGGTTGAGGGACTACCCTCCGTGCCTCGGAAAGCACGTTAAGCCATTGGTCCTGAATGTTATAACATCATTTATAACAATCGTTTACCAGGGAACGGGCAGTAACGTTTTCTTGTGTGTTTCAACATAATACTGCGGTCACCAACTTGCGTGACAAGCGTGGTGACTATGGCAAAAACCCTCCCTCGGGAGGAGGCCCATGTTCAGCAGTAGACGTTATATGAGCTAATGATGATGATGTTCAAAGTATTGGCAGCAGTTATGACGACGCAATTTTCCGTTTAGGTATCTTTAGGATGAAAAAACTTTCAAAACGATGTTTTAGTATGAATAAAATGGTTAATAGGTTAAACGTTTATGTTTATAGTTGTTTTTAAGGGTTCCGAAGCCAAATGGCCAAAAGCTGAACTTTTATGGATTCGTCATCTCTTCGTCTGTCTGTCTGTTTGTCCGTCCGTAAGTCACAGCCACTTTTTTCCGAAACTATACTGTTGAAACTTGTTAAGTAGATGTATTCTGTGAACCGCATTAAGATTTTCACTCAAAAATAGAAAAAAAAACAATCAATTTTAGTTGTCCGTACTAAGGACTGAAACTCAATTTTTTTTTCATCATACCCATATCTGTGCGTTATCTGTGGATAGGTCCTCAAAAATGATATTGAGGTTTCTAATATCATTTTTTTCGAAACTGAATAGTTTGCGCGAGAGACACTTCCAAAGTGGTAAATTCCAATAAATTACAATGTGTGTCCTCCCCCTGTAACTTCTAAAATAAGAGAATGATAAAACTAAAAAAAAATATATGATGTACATTACCATGCAAACTTCCGCTGTTTAAATAGTTTTTTTAATACGTCATAAATTGTAAACCGTAATTAACCTTTCATTCAATCAACCTCAAATATAAAAATAATAAAAAAACATTTAATTTGATAAACATAGATTTTTTATTTTTGATATCAAAAATAGGTAGGCACTTGAAACTGGTACGTAACCCTTCATGCGCGAGTCCAAGTCGCACTTGGCCGGTCTTTTTATACTTATATATAATGAATTAAATAAACGTACAAAAAAGTATAGTCAATTATTACATTTTTTTTGTTTCGGCGGAATTCAAAATTCCACCAACACGTGGCCGTATCATTTTTTTTTACCGACACCAAGCCATTAATTTTCATGTATTAAAAAATATATCGAGGAACATCAAATCGATATTATAAATAATCTTGATAAGGGCAACACTACGGGGCGTGGCCAATACATGTCAACACTATCAAACCACTCTTCTATAAATAGGAACCTAATACTTGTCACTACAATAACAAACATTTATTATTTATTTGTAAATGTCCATATCGTCATTCGTCACTATACATAACTATTCAAGTCATCATTGGTGACCCTATATAAGAAGGGATTTGTTTTGAATTACTCACTTTAGTTCAAACAAAGAATCTAGTTCATACGGCGACATGCGTTCCGTCAGTGCAGTGCTGTTACTCGTGGTAGTCGTCATGGCGAGCGCTACGGTAGAAAAAGAATTTTACGACCTAGACAAGGCAGAAGTTTACTTTAACGACTTTATAAAGGAACACAACAGGGAGTACAAAGATGAAGCTGATAAACAAGCCCATTATGAAGCATTCAAGAAGAATTTGGCGCAAATCAATGAATTAAACAAAGGCGATTCTTCGGCTAAATATGGAGTCAACAAATTTGCTGATTATACTGACGAAGAAAGAAAAAATATGTTTGGACTGAGGCTACCTAAAGCTAAAAGTACGTAATTTAAAACAATTTATTGAATATACATCATACGACTCAATTATTCAGTCTTAAAACTAAATTTATTTCCAATGCCAATGGCGATGTTACGTCAGTTGCTGTATTCATAGAAAAATAAACCATATATGAAGCGCATAACGTTTAAATTTAATCTAAGCGTGAACATGCAAGCAGCAGGAAGTTTTTGATTACACAATAACAAAAACAACCGGTTATTGAATCGTTGTATGACATAGATAAATAAGGTTTCATTCTACCAGCTTGATTTTGTTTTATCACTTTTTAATTACATAATACATATATATATATATTATTGTGTATTTTTTAATTATTGATTAACATAACATTTGTTGGTGTAAATTGAAACTCGGCTAGTTAAATATAGTTAAACAGACGTAAAAGAGAAATGTAAATAAGGACTTAGTATGACCTCGAAGGTCTGTTTTCAAGACCATTCCGTCTATATAAATATTGCCAAAAGACTGCAT
This sequence comes from Nycteola revayana, assembly GCA_947037095.2. Lineage (NCBI taxonomy): Eukaryota > Metazoa > Arthropoda > Insecta > Lepidoptera > Nolidae > Nycteola > Nycteola revayana. Next base: position 9,019,679 of record OX344839.1, read on the forward strand.
AAATATATTTTTTTAGTTTTGAGTAAGTATGATATTTTTTATTTGTTACAGATTGAGGTGCCTACTCATCAAGCTTAAATATGAAACTCATAAAATGAATAATATTTTGTATCGTTTCAAATTTGATTATATTAAATGTTAATGTACTATATTTTGTTTTGAATTCTCTGAACTGGGGCTAATATAATCATTTGACACAATGTACCGTATGTGGAATGTTTTGTCCAGTCATATGAGTCAGTATAGATAAACAACAATATTGCCTTATATTTGATATCATAATTATAATGTATGCTACATATTGCTATATCGGTACATTGGAAACCAAAATGAAGATAAAAGGCATTTGGTCACTTTAATCTATTATGTAGGTTAAATATTAATCTAGGTATACTTATATAAAATTATTAAGAGGAAATGTACGTATTTTTGTATGTTTGTTAACACTACTGAACGGATTTCAATAATTCTTTCACCATTATTCCAGAATGCTACTTTATTCCTGAATAAGATAGGCTATATTTTTACTAGAAACAATAAGGAATCCCTACTAAAACGTTAACAATCTAAACCAAGGTACGAAAAAAGGGCCATAAAATGTCTTTCATCGCATGCGCTGCGAAAACTATGAAAGATAGAACCAAAAAATGTTCAAGAATATGAAAGAACATATCAATATCTGTAAAAACTTCATGGTATCATTTGTCTAACTATGTTAGTTATGGAACTATAACTAATTTTTGGAAAGAAACATTAACAAAAACTAGTCCATGCTTTAAAGACCACGCTACTCATGTTTTCGTATTAATTCTTATCCCAATAAATTAATTTCTGAGTTATTCAGTACCTATCTGTAGATTAATTTTTGAATTATTAAAATCGGTCATTGCATTCAAAATATAATTATAACCAGACATAACACCGATAAAAACTCCACTTCTTTATCGATGTCGGTATCGATAACTTCCATACATCATTAGAACATATATTTAACATTTGATATGAGTAAACTAGACTTTTCTTCCTCAACATGGTAACTTTTCTTGAAATTTATATGATAAGAAGAAATTAAAATAATAAGAAAACTCATGAATTGTTGAAATTAAAAATAGTTTAAGCAGAAAAGTATTCCGTGATGTTACGAGGTTTTAAACATTGTTCATACAGCCCTTATGCGATTTTTTAGGATAGTCCATGATCTTTTTTTTTAATTTGCCCTTAATTGATGCAAACTTAAAACGCCCTAAATATCAGATATTCCGTTCAACTGTCAAGCGACCAGGGCCCGGTCGCGGGTTGTGGTGGCGTTTTCAAAGATTTTTATATTTTCATAGACGCGTACGTGTTTTTGTGTAACACACTTATTATACTTATATCAACATGTAGTCAACCGGAAAGGCATTGAATAAAATGTTTTGTGTGTATTTGTGGAGTAGTATGTGTAGTAACGGTTGAAACTAAAATTGGGACCGCTGGTTTTAATTAAATTTTGCTACTTTTAGTTATACATCTATATACTACATACACCGTTATTTAAGTCCTTGCTAATACTCAACGAAATTATTTATTTTTGGTAGAACAATCAAATGTATACTTTTTCAATACATAGCATTTAAAATTGACTGATTAAAATAACTTCAAAAGTAACGTTATTATGTCCCAAATACACCATTTTTTCCCCTTATTTTGACTCGATATCGAAAAAGCACCCTAATTTTTCACCATTTTTTACACCATCAGTAACTAGAGATTTCAAAAAACAAAAAATATAACTACAGAGTTTCTTAAAAAAGCAGATATTTTGACGTGAGAGTCAGAATAGGTATGTAAGGTGAAACAAATTAATGATAAAATCCAGTGTGTTTGGGATATAATAAAGTAAGTTTTCACCAAATTTCATAAAAAAATTGTTTTGCTAAAGTTTAAATTAAAAACCAAAAATGGTTGTCTTTGAAACATGATAAGTTTCTTCTACTTTACCAAGAGTGAGATTTTTGGTTTTAAAATCATATATAGCCTTCATGAGATCTTCCAAACTGTACTTCAGTTCGGTCTTTCTTTTGTAAATAAGAGGCATCTGAAATAATACTAAAAATAAGTTGAACGGCAAACCAACAATATACTAATACTGGTATAGTAGGTATTTACCTATGAAATTGCCGTTTTGTATGAAAACATTTAATCGAAATAATCACCCATGCAAACAATGCATCTTTGCCCACGCAGTGGCAGTTTATTGATGCCCTTCTTAAAGAAATCTGCTGGACGGGAGACAACAAATTATTCAAAGGCATTTTGTGATTGCCTCTCGGGTACTGAATTTTTTTCCCGCCATGAAGTTATCCAAATTCTGGAAAAAGTAGTAGTCTGTAGGTCTGGTGAGTAGGGCGGATGACGGAGAGCTTCCAACCCCAGTTCTTGCAACTTGGAGACCGTCTGCTGTGCAGTATGAGGTCGCGCGTTGTCGTGCAGGAGCAGCGGAGACGAGCGATTGACCAATGCTGGTTGGAGATGTGTCAGCTTCTCAATCATTGTGTTCAGTTCTTCACAGTACACATCTGCAGTAATGCTCACCCTGTTTGGTAAGAAGCTGTAATGAATCACACCGGCGCTAGACCACTAAACAGTGACCATCACTTCTAGGGGTAAGTTTTCGTTTAGGGCAATGTTTAGGTGCTGAACCAGGATCCAACCAACTTGCTGAGCGCTTGCGCTTGTCAAACAGAATCCATTTATCATCGCAGGTAACAATGCGGTTCAAAATTCCTTCATTTGTGTGTCTGTTGAGCAGTGCAAGGCACGTCTCGACGCGTACTTCGCGCTGGCGATCATTGAGTTCGTGGGGCACCCATTTGTCAAGCTTTTTTACCTTGCCAATTTGACGCAAATGGACCAATATTGTTTTGACGCTAACGTTGAAAGCTGCTGCTAATTCAGCCGTAGATTGTGTATCATCAGCTTCCACAATCGCCTTTAATTCGTCATTGTCGACCAAAGTCTTCGGACGACCGCGAGGTTCATTTTTCAGGTCGAAATTTCCAGAACGGAAGCGAGCAAACCAATAACAGGTGGTGCGTTAGTTTGTAGTGTTAGCTCCGTAAACGTCGTTGATGTCGCGTGCCGCTTGTGCCGCGTTGCTGCCACGACTGTACTCATATTCCATAATTACTCGAATTTTTAACGTATCCATGATGACGAAAAAGATTGAAATGCGATGAAAATGTAACACTAATCAATAAACACATGACTACTTTTGGAAAAAAAACCATGTTATTAAAATAAAATTTATTTGAAATTAGAATTCTTAGCCAAACAAAAAATTATTTTGATTTGAAATGGCCAGTACTGCAGAATGGCAATTTCATAGGTAAAGACCTTAATATTACTAGGATTAATATTACTAGGATTAATATAATAATGAGGAAATGTTTGTATTTTTGTATGTTTGTTTCGAATAAACTCAAACACTGCCGAATGCTAGACCTCCGTTCAGGTGTTTGAGTTGAACGAAAACCTTTATTTGATCTCAGTCGTTAATTATGTTCGTTCGTAATTACCCCACTTGGTGTTGGGATTTACCTTAACTCTTTCATAATATTGGAATATATTAAAAATAAATAAATGTTGATTAGTATATTCGTTAAGTAAACTTTATAATTAAAAAAGAAGGAAACTTTGTGATTAAATTTATCTGTTTATTTTAAGTTTTCCCTTACGTGTTCGTGTTTCCCCTACATGTCAACACTATCAAACCACTCTTCCATAACTACCTAAAACTTGTATTCATTCTTGTCACAATAATGAAAATTTAATATTTATTTGTAAATTTGCATATCGCTTCGTCACAATACCTAACTATTTAAGTCATAATTGGTGACCCTATATAAGAAACTACTTTATTTCGAATTACTCATTTTAGTTTGAACGAAGAATCGAGTTCATACAGCAAGATGCGTTCCGTCAGTGCAGTCCTGCTACTTGTGGTAGTCGTCATGGCGAGCGCTTCGGCCAAACCAGAAAAACAATTTTACGACCTAGACAAGGCAGAGGTTTACTTTAACGACTTTATAAAGGAAAACAACAGGCAGTACAAAGATGAAGCTGATAAACAAGTCCATTATGAAGCATTCAAGAAGAATTTGGCGCACATCAATGAATTAAACAAAGACGATTCTGCGGCTGAATTTGGAATCAACCTATTTGCTGATTACACCGAAGAAGAAAAGAAAACTTTGTTTGGACTGAAGCTACCTAAAGCATAGGTACGTAATTTTAAACAATTTATTAAATAGGTATACAACATACGACTCAACTATTCAGTCTTATAACCTAATCTATTTCCAATGCCAATGGCGATGTTAAGTTAGTTTCTGTCCTCATAGAAAAATAAATCATATACAGGGTGTCCCGAAGCTCAACGTCAAGCGGGTACTGGGCGTATGCTAGGTTATACCAGACATAGCAAAACAAAATCCATGTCACTTGGTTAATCTATAGAAAACCTCGCCGAACTACGTCAGAATTGTACCAGAAGGTTTGTATGTCTAGTAAAAAATCTTTTCTGAGGCGATGCAGAGCATGTATTCGTGCCGAAGGCACATAATTGAAACATTTAATATAATAAAAAAAGTACTACCAAATTTTCTTGTGTTTTATTATGATTACGTCTTACAATAATACCACCATAATACCTTCAAATTTTAATTGCTCGTTGAGCGTTATAGCATTTTGAAATCTTGACTTAATGGGTAATTTTTAGTTAAATTTCCTAGGGTACTATGGTACATTTATTTTTAAAGAGGTGGACTCAATTATTTTAACCATGATTCAATAAAACTTATTTCTTTTAACTAAAATAAAAATACCCAATAATGGATTTATGACTGTAATCGATAAATAATATTTAGGATAACTTTAAATAAAATATCACTGCAAAATTGGGAAATTTGCGACTACAGTATCTAAGGATGTAGTCTAAGGGGCCAATTTACAACATTTTCAAAAATATACCACTTAGCCAAGGGACACGGATGGTTTTTTCATTCTACCAGGTTGACTTTATAATATCTTTTTTTTAAACAAAATTTATAATTGATCAACATATTTTTTTAGTGTAAATTGAAATTTGGACAGTCAAATTCAAATTCCTACCGTGCAGTGTGTGACGTAGTGACTACTGAGAAACACTGTCAAAAAACTCAGTAGAACTCTCTTTTAAAAAATAATATTCTGTATCACAATATTTTATTAACCTAATTACAATATACTTTATTTTACATTGAGATTAGAGCGATTTAATCCTAAGCATTTTTGTCACAAAGACAATCAGAAATTTTATATAAAGCCCTGCTGCACAATTTGGCTTTAATAGTCATTTTAAACTTATTTATAGACAATTATCTTATACTATTGGGAAGTTTGTTGTAGAACCGTATACATTGCCCCATAAAAAAGTTACTTATTTTGCGGAGACGGCTAGCATGAGCCACAAATTATGCTTATATCTAGTATTTACACTATGTGTGTCGCTTTTTTTACAAAATGAGTCAATATTTTTATGTACATATAACACATTCACATATATATATTGTGATGCAACGGTCAGAATATTTATTTGTCAACCATAGTGTTCACAGACGTAAAAGAGAAATGTAAATAGGGACTTATGTCCTCGTATGTTTGTGTCTGCTTTATATTCATCGATATACATACTACCGAAAGACTGAAATATATCTTTTATATCTAGGGACAATGTCACACAGATCATCCTAGCCCCAAACTAAGCAAAGCTTGTACTATGGGTACCAGGCGACGATATACATACTTATATAGATAGATAAATACTTAAATACATAGAAAACATCCATGACTCAGAAACAAATATTCGTGCTCATCACACAAATATTTGCACTTACCGGGATTCGAACCCAGGACCACCAGCTTCGTAGGCAGGAGCACTACCAATTAGGCTACGGTGACCGTCAATATATTTTTTAGTTGATAGTATAAAGAAAAAAAAATTGTTTGTTACAGATTCTGATGGTGAGGTGTGTTTGTTACAAATCAAGTTTTGATATTAAACTCGCAAAATGAATAATATTTTGTATTGTTTCTAATTTGATTATATTAAACTGTACATGTACTACATTTTGTTTTGATTTCTCTAAACTAAGGCAAATCTAATCATTTAACACAATGTACCATACGTGGAATGTATTGTTCAGTCATATGAGTCAGTATAGATAACCAACAATATTGCCTTTTAATTTATATCATAATTATAGTGTATGCTACATATTGCTACGTAGGCAGGTACTTTAGATAGCAACATAAATTAATAATAATATATTGTTTAAATATTAATTTTTGGTTTAGTGAAACTGTTGTTAACTTTATGATTTACATTCCTAACCAGGAAAAATAAGGTATTTTTGAGGAACAGAAAGCTTTAAATAAATATTTACAAATGATGTCACATAATAATTTAGAGACGAAAATGCCATTTATTTAAAGCAAACATCAAATGCCCTAAATACCGCCCAACTGCTAAGCGATCGGGGCCTGGTTGCGCGTTATGGTGACGTTTTCGCGTAGTTATATCAACATGTAGGTCAAGAAACAGACAAGCTAGTGAATAAAATGTTTATTTTTGTGGCGTAGTTTGTGTGTATTTGTGGCGTAGTTTGTGTGTATTTGTGGCGTAGTTTGTGTGTATTGGTGGCTAAATCTAAAATGGCGATCGCTTAGTTTCAATTGAAATTAGCTTTTTTAGTTATACAACTATATACATACATACGCCGTGATTTTTAGTTACTTATTTATTCTTGGTTGTACAATCAATATATTATGTATATACTTTTTCAATAGCATTTAAAATTACATATTAAAATAACTTCGAAGGGGTGCCCGTTCGTACAATCTAAATTATCTTTTATTGCAGGGCACTTCAGCTCATTTTGCTATGTAAATTTATAATTTATGTCTCCTTGAGGACATCTTTCTTTTTTAATGTAGGTTTACCTATCTCAAATTTTTACTGTTACTTTTCTATAGTAATACTAATGGCTAATCATCCTTGCCCATCATTAGCTACGACACAAAATCACGGTGTATATATTATATTTTCTTTATGTTCATTCAATGTTAAAATTAATGTTTTTTTTACATACTACTCATACAAATATATTTACTTAAATAGGCTAATCTCAGGAACTACTGGGCCAATTTGAAAAAAAATTGAGTGTTAGATAGCTCATTTATTGAGAAAGGATAAATACTATATTTATATGGTATTTATATGGTAGTTACCACGAGAACAGGATATAGCTAGTCATAAATAATGGGCCTGTGTTACTCATAAGCAAAAACCTAAGTATTACAAATCATAGTTACTTACGTATGGTACCTACATACTATTGTCACCACATTTACTATTTAAATACCTATTGGATATTTTTATTGTTAAAGCAGTTATGGGAATTCCACATGTTTATGTGTGTCAAATGATATCGTTTAGAGTCCTTCTTTACTTATGCCAGCTTCAATTTCAGCTACGAATATTAAGTAAGTAATGTTTTATTTATCTATACTTAATATTATAAAGAGAAAAGATTTATATATGTATAAGTATGTTTGTAACGAATTGGCTCAAAAAGTACTGGACCAATTTTAAAAATTCTTTCACAATTTGAATGCTACATTATCACTGATTAATATTCCTAAATTGAATTATGAAGTTCCCACGGGAACGGGAGTTACGCTGGTGAAACCGCGCGCGGGAACCTAGTTTTAAATATTATAACACTACAGTTAGTGTTCAATCATGGGATCTCTACTCTAATCCTTCGTTCTTATAATATGGTGTAGAGATGGGTTAACGTGTTTTCCTAGATAAATAAAACCATCTAATATTATAAATGCAAAAGTTTGTATGTATAATTTATAGTAGACGCGGGTCTCAATCGCGGTATAATTTTAAGGCCATTACCTTTTTAATAATCCTACGTTTCGATATAGGTTACACCAGTCGTGGTCACGGATAGACTGATGAGTCGGCAACGGCTTCTCCGAACAGCGCGGGTTTCGGCAACTATCCCCACTTGGTCTGATAATTTTTATTTTTGCTACCTACCTATTTGTGTGGATGTTTGTATGTTTGTTACTCTTTCACGCAAAAACTATTGAATGGATTTGGCTGAATGTTTACACGCGGATAGTTTATAAGCTGGATTAACATATAGGCTACAAAATATCACGCTCCGACCCAATGGAACAGAATAACGCGGGCAAAACCGCAAAGCGCAACAAAATGTGCTATCCCTTTATTATTTATTTATGACTAAATCTTTACTTATATATTATAAAGAGGAAAGATTTGTATTTTTGTGTGTATGTTTGTAATGAATAAACTCAAAAACTACTGCGCTGATTTCAAGAATTCTTTCACCATTGAAAAGCTACATTATCACTGATTAATATAGACTATATTTAATTATGAAGTTCCCATGGGAACGGGAGTTATGCGCGTGAAACCGCGCGCGGGAAGCTGGTAAATAATAAAGCTATAATAAATTTGTCGCTTCCTCCTCTCTTCTAACTTGCCGTGCCCGACAGGGTCCATACTTTGTACTGGTTTTGTCTTTGTAACACCTTATTATACATATGGTGTGCAATATATGAATATGACTATGAAATGTTACAGGCGATAAATGTTCACATTAATTTAATGAAATTTATATTAGGCATTAAAGAACACGTTTCTTTTTTGTTAACGGAGAGGAAACACTTTACGTATTCTCGTAGAGATATGTAGGACTAGCCTTGCTTTTTTGTGTAGGAGACTAGTGTCGAAGGGAAGGTCTTTCCCTTCGACACGACTAGTCTACCTAAAAGACCCGAGAGGTTGTAGTGGGTAGGCCAGACACTTCAACCTCTCGGGTCTTTGGAACCATCGATGCTATGAGGTACCAGATACTTTGCACTAATATTAAATGTTGCCCCGCCGAAGGGCACCAGTCTTCGGCGGGGCAACAACTATGCCTTAGTTCTCCTACTGCACAAATGGTAGTCCATAATTTCTTTGCCTTTAACAGGCCTATACTTATTTTTACAGTGATGCCCTAGTGGTCCAGGCGTCCCTGTTAATGCCTATTTTTTATGAGTTTAGAAATCTTAAACCAAGTAATAAAAGTGTGAGATATTTTTGCATTTAGATTTTTTATTTAATCTTTTCCATACATTTGTTTGGCCTTGTGTACGACGTTGAATATGCAACGGTTTTAAAAGGTTTTATTTATAAATAGTAATTACAGTAAATGAAAAATTTTTGCAAATTGTATTTTTTTAAAGACCAATCCCGCATTAGGTATCTAAATCCCTGTATCGCGGGGACCTTAAAACACATAATTCACTGACATAAAGCACACCACACTCAGAGCCACTGTTCGTGGTTCACACAAATAATTGTCCCGGTTGGGAATCCAACCCAGAACACTAGGTCTCAGATACCACGGCCGTAACCACTGAGCCACCGGTGCAGTATTTAAAAAACATAACAATAATCATTTGACAAGGATATTTAGAATAAATTAGATTAATTTGAATAAGTACAGACAGACAGACGGACAGCGGAGTCTTAGTAATAGGGTCCCGTTTATACTCTTTGGATACGAAACCCTTAAAACAGTGATAGTGTTTGTTTTGAATTCATTCATTACTTTAATAAAAATACTGTTAATATCACCGTTTATGTTTAATTATACTAATGAGGTAGTTAGCCTATTTTATCAAGAAACAGTAGGTATTAAGTAGATGTTTTAATAACTTGATTATTAATTTATAGTTCCAACAACGATAACGCAGACCGTTGCAAATGATGGCAGTTAGATTCGTCATGGCAAAATGCATTGGACATGCTCATTAATTAAATATGTAGTTTATGTAACGATTATTAATAGTCTTTATAAGATCACGCTACACTCTTGGGAGCAAAACAATTTATCTCGATCGAAAACGCGAGACAAATCATAATGTCCTTTGCCGCACTCCTGATGATAACATAAAATGTAGCTTATTAATAGTTCATCTTCTTCAACTTCAATAGCCTGTTTACGTCCACAGCTGAACATGGAACTCCTCTTAACAGACCTTGGCGAGCCATGGCTTTTTAGGGATATTACCATAATTACCACGCTTGGCAGTTAGTAGGTGGATTAGCGATCACTGAATATGTTAACTAATTTGAGCTAATAGATGCTGCTACCCATCCATTCAACAGCTCCGTAGCTTAGCGGTATTTGGCTCGCTTTAAATCTCGGAGGTCGTGGGTTCGATTCCCACGCCGGACAGGAAATCTTTGTGTAAATTCTAAGATTTCTTTTCGGGTCTGGTTGGTTGAGGGACTACCCCCCGTGCCTCGGAAAGTACGATAAGCCGTTGGTCCCGATTATTATAACATCATCTATTATCATCTTAAATCAAGGAACGGGCAGCAGCGTTTCCTTGTGTGGTACAACATAATACTGCGGTCACCAACCCGCCTGACAAGCGTGGTGACTATGGCACCTCCCTCGGAAGGAGGCCCATGTTCAGCAGTGGACGTTATACGGGCTGATAACGTTATATGATGATGATGACCCATCCTTTAGCTGTATGTCCGTTACGACACTCATAGGCAGTCATAGGGTGGTGTATAATAAGCGGCATTTATAATAAAAAAAAATTAAATAACGGTCTATCTATAGACAACCTCCGTGGCACAATGGTATACCATTGTGCCACGGAGGTTGTCGCATCGAACCGAACTTTAAGCTCGGTTCCATTTCCACTTCGGACAAAACAAAAATCTTTGTGAAAATCAAAGATTTCCTTCCAGGTCTAGTTGGTTAAGGGTCTATTCCATGCCCCGGAAAGCATTTTAAGCTGTTGGTCCCGATTGTCATAACATAATCTATGACAATCGTATACCAGGTAACGGGCAGCAGCGTTTACTGATAGACTACAAGGTATACTGATATACTGATTATAATACCTACTGTGGTCACCAGCCCTGCCTGCCAAGCATAGCGACTATGGCAACACTTCCTTTAAAAGAAGGCCCATCAGCAGGCAGCAGTGGAGCTGTTGATGACGTTTATGAGTCTATACGTAAAAAAGTGACGTTTTAAACTTTCGCGTATCATAATTATAATTTATAGCACACAGGTATTAACGCGATAAAAATACCTTTTTATAATATAACAAGGTAATTTTTATCGCGTTAGTAATTATAAATTATAGACGGTTCTGAAAATTATACTGGCATACCTACAAATAATTAAATCTTTCTTTTATATGATGTAGAATAAGAAGTAATAGAAAAAGTATACTTTATTGCAAAATTACAATAGTAATGTAATTTTCATAAAGTTGTAACTTTATGAAAATTACATACAATTGCAATGCAATCTGCGGCCTTATCGCTAAAATCATTCTCTTTGAGGCAACCCCTTGCATTGGTTGGACTAAAAAATTAAAGCAATAGGGTGCAAAGTAGATAATTATAATATACATTATACATATTTAATACCTATTAATTTTAATCTAGACTTAGCATAGGTGTTGTTATGGACGGAGAGCTGACAACCGAAAAGGCAAGGTAATTTGATCATTCATAAAAATGATTTATCAGCTTACCTGGAGCATACTAAGCATAAAGACGTCGACCTGGCAGGATTCGCGTGGTGGATGTGAGAGTTATGGGGTGGGAAAAAAAAAAAAAAAAAAGTAATGTGATCAGGATTACTTTTTATGCCAAATGGTATGCCGTAAATATTTTTAGGTAATAAGAACAAGGCTGGCTTTTTTTGTGCTTAAAGTTTATTATTCCCAGAGGCTAGGAAAAAAAAGCCAGCCAATAATAGTGGTGGGAACATGTCGAAAAAATAATTGAAAATTTATATTTTAAATTGTATTTTGCTCGAGAAAGAGCTAAGGGGCATGAAAAAGAGCGCGTGGAGGGGATACACGCGACAACGGCGTCCGTGCTCTCTCGGCGCGTCGTTCATGTTCGGTAAACCGAACGCGCCTGACTGGTCTCGTCGCACTCGTTGAGCGGAAAGAGCCGAACGTTTCCGGAGCGCCAGCTGTTTCAGTTTAGCGTCTATTTTACAGCGCGTGGACGTGTTTTTATATTCTGTTTAAATAAAATAAAAATCATATTTATTTACGTAAACCAATTACAGGCACATTACCGAGAGAGCACGGACGCCGTAGTCACGTGTATCCCCTCCACGCGCTCTTTTTCATGCCCCTTAGCTCTTTCTCGAGCAAAATACAATTTAAAATATAAATTTTCAATTATTTTTTTCGACATGTTCCCACCACTATTATTGGCTGGCTTTTTTTCCTAGCCTCTGGGAATAATAAACTTTAAGCACAAAAAAAGCCAGCCTTGTTCTTATTACCTAAATATAATTTTTTTTTCCTCACTTTAATTAAGCCTGGCGATACCTTTCCACCAACCAAATGACGCCAGATTTTTTTTGTGTGCTTTGGGGAGGTAGGCAAAGCATTTGGCATAAAAAGTAATCCTGATCACATTACCTTTTTTTTATTTTTTTCCCACCCCATAACTCTCACATCCACCACGCGAATCCTGCCAGGTCGACGTCTTTATGCTTAGAATGCTCCAGGTAAGCTGATAAATCATTTTTATGAATGATCAAATTACCTTGCCTTTTCGGTTGTCAGCTCTTAGTCCATTAGCACGTTTGTTAGACGAATTACCAGCAGCTTCCTGTCTTCTACTTTTACTTATTATTTCCGATAGAAACATATCGTCGGCGATACTGTAGTATCGCCGACGATATGTTTCTATCGGAAATAATACCGCGTAAATAACAATAGCTTATAAGTTTGAAAATCAAATGTACCAAATTGATTTTTTTCCCTTTAAAATATATATAACGAAAATATTTCTTGACCGATGAAATTATACCTTATTAACTACGGTCACTTACGCGGTATTTACGATATATGTAGTAAAGTAACACAACGTTTGACCGACCCAGGATTCGAGCCTCGATGATGCTAATTACAATCATATTACCGGTAGACAAACGTGGCAATGCTCATGGGGTAGCTATTAAACAAAAGTTACCGTATCATAAAATATGCAGTTTAAGGCACAATAGTAAATAACAAGCTTAACACAGTATTGTTTACGATTTCGTGTCATAATTTAATGTTTAATTAATATTGTTGAGGTAAACGGATGCATTTCCTTGTAAATTAAATACTGATTGGAGAGTCGAATAACGAGTAATTATAACTGACTTGCTCTAATCAGTATTGAATTTAGGTAATAGCTATGGAATTATTTGTCTTGCATTAATTATATTATTAAATTAAACTCCAAATGAAAGGCTGCTGCTGGGTTTGTAGATGTATTCAGGTAATAATAGAAAACATTCGAGCCTTTCCGCCGTTTTTTATAGCTCGCTGCTAAATAGTGAAAATTTAGCTTTTGCCTCACGAAACTTAAATCCAAAAAATCCCTACCTAATGTAAGTTTGTTTGTTACGCTTAACTTCTTAACCGATCATCATGGAACTTTGTACACATATTCTTGGAGGTATAAGAAGTAACATCGGCTTCAATGCGAGCGAAGCCGCGGGTAAAATATAGTATTATCTAATAAAAAGTTATAACTTTTTTAAAGAATAAGGTTTTTCAAATACTTTTATAATAAATTAAAGCAATATAACACAGTACTTTAATTTATAGTTAACCTTTTTAAAACGTTTTTTTTTATAAACTCAAGACTAGCTAGAACTCTAATTACGACGGAATTTTTAAAAAGTCGATCTTTAAAACCTACGCTTAAAAAACAGCCGTGCCTGTACTTAGTGAGTACAACTTATATTACTCCCGTTTTATAAGTAAGCCTCTTAAAAGTCGCCTAAGCTTAAAAATAAAGGGTATAAGACGCGGCTTTTAAAACTCTACTTTAAAAAATTAAGTCAAAATACTTACCTACTACAAAGTTAATATAAGGTGTGGTATGTAACCACTATTAATACAATGTACAAATGTTATTAAATAAGGTGTGATGTATTTCGAAATAAATGTACACCGATGAACATGTTTTAAACAAAAAAAACTGATATGGGTACGAAACTTTGAGAGTCCTGAGCAAAAGGTGGTGTGACAAAATGATACTTAGGGGTCCTGGGTAAGATTGAGATTTTATAAGCCGAATCGAAGTGCCGATTATACATATATGGCTAGTTCAAAGTCTCGCAGCAGTCGGCAGGTACCATCTCCCTCAATTTTCTCCATAGCAGTGATATGCTTTTCATACTTCGCGAAGAGCGTTTTCTCACTAAAACAAAAATCCCCCGGGTACTCACCCAAACGCCACTAATGGGCCCCCATTAGTGGCGTATCAGGAATCAGGAAGTGTAGAAGTATGACCTCCGGTGCTGCAATGTACCCCTCGACCCGCTTCCTTGTTATGTTCTTGGAAGAATCTATGAAAATATCATTTTGAGAGATTATGTGTTAAGCATATCTATGTATCTCTATTTCTCTTGAGTAACCTGGAAATTGCTTGACATAATGTCAAATCATAATATCAATACTTAAAAATATTTCACTTCGTTCATCGTTTCACGGTTTTATGTTTCACTTCATCTATTTCCACTTACAGTTAACCAAGATAAACTCTCTCCGTTCTTGGTTACACAACTTCTTTCACCATTGCTTATACATTTCTAACAAAACTTGGTCATGTTTTACCCGAAGTTTGGTTTGACTGTTGTGATACTAACTAAAGTTTTATTCCTATACTGCACTTGCTGTTTTCCTTAAACCCTCTATTGCTACCAGTGTTAGTATGTAGTAAATATGGCTAAGCTGATTTTCTAGCTACCGCACGCGGAAGCTAGAAAATCAGCTTCCGCGTGCGGTTTCACCCCGTTGCTTCGGTTTACGTAGTTTCATAATTAAATATAACCTTCCTCAATAAATAGCATCCAACTCAAGGCAAGGTCTTTGCCTACTAAGCGTCGTAAACACCGTCGGCCTCGGGGCGTCCTAGACGACCCGGACGACGAGATCACAACTTACCAACTAGCAGTACAGAGACTGCAAGAAACTAGCACCACTACACAGAAACCACTCTATCCGACTCGCCGGAGAAGAGTGCGCCCGCGAACGCGACGCGTCGCCTCTCGCCCTCCTGACCCTTAGTTTGCTAAGAACCTTCCAATATCCTCGTAGACCCGAAGACCGAGAGGCCCGCGAACGAAAGTAGAGCGACAGTTGCACAAAACTCTCCTAAAAAAAATTATCCCTCAATCTCCCCGTCATCGAACGCCCTGAGCCGAGGTCCAAGTCCCACAGCCCTCTAGCGCAGGTTGCTTAGTTTGTAGTGTTTAAGCCATTTATCTAGGCTGGAACTCTGTTAGCCTTTATGCCCGGTGAAGTAGCAAAAGCCTTGGGGCTAAATATAAATGTCCGTCCGATAAAAAAAAAATACAACCTCTGTAAATGTTCTATATAACACTGAAATAATTTTTCAAATCGGTCCAATAGTTCCTGAGATTAGCGCCTGCAAGCAAACAAACAAACTCTTCAGCTTTATGTATTTTATTAGCAAAATATCTTTCAACATTTTTAATTAATGAATGAAATACATATATATGTATATAACTAAAAGTATCCAATTTAAATGAAAACTAACTTATAAAATTAATTCTAAATCTATACTACTTGGCAAGGTTCCAAGGATGCTGGTAGCACTGCTCCGTTCAATGACAATGCTTATGTGCTGTGCAAAGTAAGTGATGTTAGATAGCGGATGTCGACTTTTGATCGTCAATAGTTTTAGATCTTGTTTTTGTTTTAGATGAACACACATGTTATCTACATTCTTACCAATTTTCAGCAATTGACCGGCTCAATAAAAGTTAAGCTAAGTCTTGAGCTATCAATTTTCTAAATTATATCCGAATCTATTCAAAAAGTATTTTCTTGTTTGACTCACATGTTTCCAAACACCTGAACTTTTCCATTCATGAGTAGGATTAATGCTATTTAAAACTGTCATAGAAGAAAAACAGTAGTTTTAATCTGGCCATTCAACAACCAGATCAAAATTAGGTACTGTTTTATTTGTTTTTAATTGTTTCAGCGCGGTTTCACCCGCGTAACTCCTGCTCCCGTGGGAAATTGATAATTAATAATGCCTTTGTCAATAAATGGGCTATCTAACACTAAAAGTTTTTTTTAATCAGACCAGTAGGTCCTAAGATTAGCGCTTTCAAGCAAACTAAATCTTCAGCTTTATATATTAATATAAGATAATACTGTAAAGGTATGATAAGGTGTGTTAAATATATAGCTCATAATAGAAACAGCTAGCCATAATTATATACCTACTAATGATATACGAAATTAGCTATTTAGGTATAACTTGTGCGAATTAGCTTGACATCTGGCTCTAAAATCAACCATCCTTCCGTTTCTTCACGCGAGATTTTGTTTCCGATCTGCAGTAGCGTTAGCGTGACATGCACGCGATTCGGAGTATTTTCGTGCTACCGGATTTTTGTAAAGTTTAAGCTATAGTTACATATGCACGTTGTATTCGAACAACAAAAACAGTATCAAAGAATTTAAGGCTAACTTGGCCACCCGTACTATATTATATAGTATCGTATTATATTTCAGTCCATTGTACTATATATTATAGAAAAATAAAATAGTACGAATAATACTATATTTTCATGGGTAATTCAGTTCTCGCGACGACAAGAAAACGTCAACTTCTTGGCAGTATTGGGCTTAGTTTCCGTTACCAAAAGCTTAAAGGCAGAATAGATAGAGGCGTCGTTGACACACCTACAAATATTTTTCAGACTATGTTAACCAGACTACAAAAAATAATTGTGTACTATTTTTTTTCTTGAATTTCCCAATAGTCCTATATTTTTCAAATGTTTTGAAAAAAATACTATTTTAGCATCAAAAATAGGTGGCAAACCTAACGCTAACCCTTGCTTGTGCTTAATTGTCATTAGCTTTACAATGTGATTTGGTGATGTGTGAGGTGGAATTTGACAATCTTCGTGGCGTAGCAGTATAATAAACAGGAGTTTGATCCTCACGTCAGTCAAGGGACCTTTGTGTAAAATCTAAAAAGTTTTTCCGGCTCTGGTTGGTTGTGGGACTTCCCTACGTGCTTCGGAAAGCACGTTAATTTGGTTTAGACAAGGGCGTTTCCTTGTAAGAGTTATTTCATTATACTGCGGTCACCAAAGCGTGGTGACTACGGTATAAACCTTTCCTCGGGAGGAGTGCCATGTTCAGCTGGTGACGTTATACTAGCTGATGACGATGTTGAGTGTCCCCAATTCAATGCCATGTAATATGGGTAAATTTTATATTTATGTACATGTTTTTACTGTCTTCCCTACATAGGTATTGCTCATATATTTTGCGAATGGGTAGGCGGTGCATTTCAGCATTTAAACAGGCATTTGAGCGGAATTAACACTAGATATCTTATTAATTTAGATTGTAAATTTTCCGTTAATAAAATGCAAGTTTATCTATTGACATATATTTCATTTAACTACTCGTTAGTAACTGCCAATAAACAGCTCTTTACAATGTATTCATAAAGTAAATACTAAGGAATAATAACCCACAAGAAACTGTATAATAAGTAACTAAGTAATTAGAGTTACCAGAGTTATGACTTCATCTTAATAAATATAAAAGTAAACTGCTGGGTTTTCCTGTTTGTTTTTCATTGCATAAGGAGTTAACAAATAATGGTCCATTTCAAATAAGTTATTTGTCATGTACGCAAATTACTGACTAAGAAAAACATAGGTACTAATAAATATAAAGTATTATTATACAAGCCTTGAGAATCGAGATTAGTTACCTACTCTGTATCGGAATATTACAGTAGTAATAACTTCAGTCTTCAATCAATACATGACAAAAGGTTTTATTTTGCTTTAGATTCCCAGCTTATTTCAACAGCCTGTTAAAGTCCGCTGCTGAACATGGGCATCTTCTTAACAAACCTACCGACAGCCACAATTAAGGAATATTGCCTTAAGCACCTCGCTGGGCAGGTGGATTGGCTAACAGACGCTGCTGCCCAATCGTCAGCTAAACTGGGTAAATTTTTTACCGACTCGATAATAAAAAAAAAACCTAAACCGTAAACAGGTATTTGTAAATAGTCAAAACATATTTTGGCTTATCAATTTACTGTGTTAAATTAATGAAGTTTATTTGGTTATTGCTATCTTCTTTTAAGCTGTCAAGTATGAAAATACAATATAATTTTATATCTATGATTAAATCTAAGTTCTGTCCTTTGAGTGTGTTATTAATATGGTGTGTTGTGTAAGTATACCTAGGCCGCAATCACGCATGGATGAAAAGAGTGAGCTTAGGAACGCATTGACTCTATATAAAAAAATAAAAGATAAAATAACTATACATCTATTTCATATACATATCACGCCCTATTATTTCAAGACGGTAAAATAAGTCACCCAGTAGGTATGTCCCATGGTCGCTTCATAATGGTATATTCCATGTATATGGATACATGGAAACTCACTCACTCTACCACCGGTTTCAACACGGCTCACATGGGACGGAAATATCGAGTCGTTGCCGTTATTTTTTAGAAGGCCATTAGTTGCTCCAACAGTTGTCTTATTATTAATTACTAGCTTTCTGCACGGTTAAGAGTTAAGCACGGTTTCACCCACCTAGGTCCCGTTCCCGTTGAAACTTCATAATTAAATATAGCCTATGAAACTCCCGGATAAAGTAGCATTCTAATGGTGAAATAGAATGAAATCGAATACGGATTTCGATAGAGAAAATAACTATCGAAATCCGTCCAGTAATTATTAAGTTTAATCGTAGTGAATGATTAATATCATACTAATGTATAGGTAGATAAACATATACCTCATTAATACCTTAAAATAAAACAATAACAGAGAGAAAACAAATAACTTCTTCGTTGTCTTATTATTATGAACTAAATTAGCAGTTGAAAGAGAAAAGTCCTTTTCATTTATGAAATCTAAAATATTGTAATATTATACCTACTTTACTTGCTAAAAAAAACCGGAGCTTAATGTTTTAAAAGTGACAAAAACAGTTCTCTTTTGCCTTTAGGTAAGTTATTAAATATGATAGGAGTTATGAAGACAATTTTGCGCATAATGACTATTCCCACAGTATGAAGGTCAAGCAATATTGTGCAGCTAGTGCGTTTATTACATGAGGCTACTTCATCTAATCGTTTGACTCGATCTTGATTTGTTACGCCAAATCAGCTACCTCTATCATGTATGCAAATAACACAGCTAGTATTTTTTAAAGTCTAAACTATTAGTAGATGTAATTGTGAAAGTCCGCACCTCTTTAAAGCTTTAGACACCTGATTTTTTGTTGTGTTGCTTAACACATTGAATTTTAAATTACCCTCCCTATAATCCCAAAAATTACACCATAGCGAAGGCGTAGACAGGTTTATGCCAAATTTTAGTAGGCTGTAAAAGGCAGAGTGTAGGCAGATTTTATTGGTGCCGCTCCTGTGGAACATCGGGTTTGATTGGGCGCTGCGGATGCGCGGTCTCCGAAGGGTCAGCGTGATAGCGTACGCTGACGACACACTGGTGACCACCCGCGCGATCGATCATCGGCGAGTGACCATCTTGGCCACAGCAACCGTGGCACCGATGGTCGCCCGTATACGCCGTTTGGGCCTGCAAGTGGCGCTCAGTAAAACCGAGGCCTCTCGGGGACACTCGCTGTCACCACTGTGACTGAGCCGACGATAGGGCGCAGCACACGGTGGTGGAGTGTCCGGTGTGGGCCAACGAACGGGAGGAGCTCGTTGGCGTGGTGGGAGACGACCGCTCGCTGCCGACCATCTGCGGTTGCTTCCTTCTGTAGACAAGTAATGTCACAGAAGGAGGCCGCGGAGCGGGAGAGGAAAGAAGATCTCTCCGCCCACCCGACGACTACCGCCCTAGGCTCGGCCTCGGGGAGTGGGGCACATGGGCCCCGCTCCCTTTGAGGCCCTGAGCAGTAGGGACGCCTCTACACTCCAGGCGTCCCTATAATTGGGCAAACGGGCCACTGTAAGTGTGGCCCAGAAGATCTTGCTCATGCGTAGCCGGCCCCCACCAACGGCGGATCGAAGGAGTGTCCGGGGGAATTTCGTGTTGTAAGGTCCTCTCCTCGAGGTATGAGTTTAGCATACCACGCTATAGAGAGGGTGGGTGAATATCCTATCGCCAGCGCATATGCATTTCCACCTGGAAAAAAAATAGGTTGTAGGCAAATTTACTTATTTTCTTGCATAAGATTTCAATAAGTATGGGATTTTCTATTCAGTTTGTCTATATTTCTTCACATCCTAAAAAAATGTTGTTTTTACCACTTCTATATTATAGTAATCTTTATGTATATTTAGATTATTCTTAACATTGATCCGTTGACTAGAGTGATGTAATTAAGTTTGAGTAAGTTTCATTTTTAAGTTTTCGTCATCTACTCTTTTCATCAGGTCATGAATATTAAAGGGTGCAGCATACTTCAAACTTAATTTCATGTTTACTTTTTGAATTAACTTCGTTTATTTCGGTTTTTAGAGTTCTGTTATGTAAGTATGATTTCCTCTTATTCACGTTATGTGTAACATTATATAAAATATCATAAAAAGTGTGAGGTATAAGTAGGGGTGCCACCTTTTTTTTACAAAAAAATATACTTTTATGTCTGAGAAGAATATTGAACAGTATTTTAAGAAGATGAGCATGTACATGTCACACTTGGAGTCTTGAAAATTCGAAATAAAACATTAAAAAAAATGAGTCAGCGACTCAGTCCAATACTTATAGTGTTAGGAATTTTGATAGTCAAAACAGTATTTTGTATAGGTACTTTATTTTTGTTCAACAGTAAAAAGTATAATCTTATCAAAAACAGTATAATACTGTTTTCAACCGTATAGTTAGCAACCCTAGGTATAAGTCTCGCTTAAAGCCACGGAGGGTGTTCAATCTGGGGATTAACGAGACGGGCTAGATATAAAACAAAAAAAAAAACAAGATTTTTTCCGAGTCTGAGGGCAAAATAATACTACGGAGGAGCAATCACTAGCATAAAATTGGTAACGCTAATTTATGGTACCTACCTGACATTTGTCACTTGCCTTAACGTGCGCAGGAAAAAATGACGGGCATTAATTGGTTGATAAAATAGTTCTACTTGTTAATATTGCGAGCAGTGCTCAGAATCTTGGGTACCTACTTGGTCATTTTTAAACCCTTTCTAGTGACGTTTCATAATGTTCGTATTATCATCATCATCATCATCAGCCCGTACAACGTCCACTGCTGAACATGGGCCTCCTCCCGAGGTAGGGTTTTTCCATAGTCACCACGCTTGGCAGGCGGATTGGTGACCGCAGTATTATGTTGTAATACAAAGGGAAACGCTGTTGCCAGTTCCCTTGTATACGCTTGTTATAGATGATGTTATAACAATCGGGCCCAACGGCTTAACTTGCTTTCCGAGACACGGAGGGTAGTCCCTCAACCAACCAGACCCGGAAAGAAATCTTAGAATTTACGCAAAGATTTCTTGTCTGGTGTGGGGATCGAACCCACGACCTCCGAGACTTAAAGCGAGCCAAATACCGCTACGCTATGGAGGTTGTCATCATGTTTGTATGAGTTTAGCGAATTCATTTTGTAATTGCTAACTCGAGTACTATTTACATCTACCTATTTACTGGTAGATATGAAAAGTATTTGAGTGGCGCAGTAGGTACTTACGACAATAGCAATGATTCATAGAAATTGTTCATTTATAACGCATTCAATAACTCGTAGGTACTTTTTCAGTACCTACCTACAATAATTATTGGTTTTACAGATAACCGTATTTCCCCGCATAATCTATGTCTATACTATTATATAAAATTGAAGAGTTTGTTTTTTGCTTGTTGAACGCGCTAATTGAGATAAAATGCGCTAATGACAAAGGATTGAAAAATTGGGCCGATTTGAAAAAAATATTTCATTAGAAAGCTATCCAGTAGTAACATAGGTTTAATGAGGAAGTTCCTTTAGGAATTTAGGAGTTACGTGTAAAACTGCGCACAGGAAGTTAGTGTAATGATAACGTCACTTTTCATATAGGTTTCGTTTTACAACTAAAATATCGGGTCAGGTTATGTTAAAGTTTGTTGGGCACCTTTATTACTGCTATATGGACCAATATTCAAATGTTGGAACATTTTTATTGTTAATAAGGTGCTTTCAAAATATACGCCATCTCTTTAACGGTATATGGTATTATATAGGTATAACGAGTGAGAAAACTTATGTTTAATAGTATAATACAATTTATAAAAAAAATAATTATATAGCTAAGGAATATATGGACTGTGATTATCGAATAAAATAAGTAGTTGGTCTGATGAAGTAAAAAAATATGTTTAAAAGTTACAATAATGTGAGATGCTTTCTTGCACATGTGATTCGTAGCAGTCTGAATTGACATCTGATTTGTGAAGACAAGCGTACGCTTTATTTATGCGCACACGCTACCTATTTATGGTCAGTCATAAACAAGTTTTAAAGTTTAGAATAATTAAATTCGGCGGTGGTCCCAGTTGTCGATCTATTCGAGTGCCCATGCCCCCCCGTCTTTCCCAAAGACGGTTGGAAGTTTATAAAAGACTTCCAACACGAAAAAAAGAAATCGACCAAATATGCCGCATTTGCCACACAAAATAGATTCTGTCAACTAATATTGTTTTTTTTATCGCCAATTAGTGCATTATATTTTTTTTCTTCTTTCTTTCACTCGGTGTTACGTCGTAGCGCGTAGTCGTAAAACATACATCAAGTAAGCGGGAGATGAGACCCGGTTCACCCCGATATACACTAGGAAGTGCGGCCTGCACATCAAATATTGGAGAAAGACTGTATTAAAAAGAAAAAAAATGCTTTAAAATATTATTTTAATTCTTGTATGGAAACATATTAATAATTAACAAAACAATCTTCACTAACTTAATAACTATGATACTATTTACTGTTTCTCCCCTCGCCCTCCCTTAGTTTGTTAAGAACCTTCCGATACCCTCGTAGACCCGAAGTCCGAGAGGCCCTACTAAAAGCCTTAAGCCCTGAGCCGAGGTCCAAGTCCCACAGGGGACGCCCTCTTGCGCAAGTTGCTTAGTTTGTAGTGTTTAAACTATTTATCTAGGCTGGAGCTCTGCTCGCCTTTATGCCCCGGTGAAGTAGCAAAAGCCTCGGGGGCTAACTACATACGTCCGTGCGAAAAAGAAAAAACTATTTACTGTTGAAAGGATGTCATATATTTTGAAAGCACTTTATATTTTGCTAGGACAGTGTAGAAAAATCCCGGTATAGTACACCTAATGCGGCTATTTACATAACTGCAAAGGACAAAGTCTTGTCTAAGGAGATTGGATGTTCAGGAGATTTTGGTACGAAGGCGATGGTGCTACACAATCTGCATTCTTTTGCACTTTTCTTTCTAGGTACTATGAAATAAATGAATTTTATTCAGTACTTGGGTTAGTTTAAGCTTACACTTATTAAAAAGCAAAAGTACACAAAATTTACGGATACAATATTTATGAAGCGGCCGTAGCCCAATGGCTAGGGCGTCGGACTTGTGATCTGGAGTTTGCCGGTTCGAACCCCACCCATTCCACTACCGACGTGAACCCACTCGTAACATAGTATTTTAACTTAGCACGAGGGATTAACAAGAATACTAGAAGACTGCAAAACTTTGCAAGTAAACTTTAAAAAAAAACTTTAAAATATTATTTGTTTATTTATTTTTAAAGTTTACTTGCAGAGTTTATTTCATAGAGGTATATTCATACACATATATTTTTATGTATATACAAAATATTTATAATATCATCATCATCATCATCAGCCCGCACAACGTCCACTGCTGAACATGAGCCTCCTCCCGAGGGAGGGTTTTTCCATAGACCGCAGTATTTTGTTGCAAAACACAGGGAATCCGCTGCTGCCCGTTCCCTGGTATACGCTTGATATGTGGGATGATGTGTGGGACCAACGGCTTAACGTGCTTTCCAAGGCACGGAGGGTAGTCCCTCAGCCAACCAGACCCGCAAAGAAATGTAAGAATTGACACAAAGATTTCTTGTCTGGTGTAGGGATCGAACCCACGACCTCCGAGACTTCAAGCGAGCCGAATATCGCTACGCTACGGAGGTTGTTGGTTTATAATATATTATTAAAAAAAATGTATTTTACGATACATTTCAGTATTTAAATTTAAACTTTATTTGAAATATGCTTATTGTCATAAAATATCACAAAGAAGAAATAAAAAAGCCTTTAAAAGTATAGCGGAGCGAAGAATTTTATGTAGGGAAAATTGTGGGTGGTGGGTAGCAGTCAACTATAACAATAATTCCTACGTTATATAAAGAAAACAGTGTAATATAAGAATAATGTCTAAGTGCCACCAGTATTATTGCTAAAAACACTTTATGTAAGTGACAAATAAGTGAATTAGACCTGTACAATAGCTTTTTGTTGTAAAAGTATTTTTGTTATGTTCTTAACGTCACATTATATGTATTTTACTTTAAAATCTTACGTTATTATGCCTCGATTATGATGTCCTAACATAATAAAGAACTTATATGAAGTATGTCTATATAAGCTGATGGGATTATTGTTGGAAGAAAATACTCTTTGTTATGTGAATAAAGTGCCATAGCCGAGTGGTTCCCGGCTTAGAATAAATCAACTGATGTCTTCCATGTGTATCGTAAGAGATGACTGAAGTATATTCGGCTGATGGATGGGCTAGAGATTATTGCCATCACCAATCCACCTTAATTTTTGTGGCCCGGTTGAAATGCATTTACGCATTCCTAACGCCGCTGCAGCGTTACCGCGCTGGTGGTGGGATATGTGGGACTCACCCTCTCCGTAGCGGTGGTATGCTACTCATACCCCGAGAAGAGGACTCTACACCACTAAAACCCCCCGGACACTCCTCCGTCCGCCGTTGGTGAGGGCCAGGTACGCTTGGAAATCCGGCCGATTCGCCATTCCACCTGCCAAGAGAAGTAATGATGGCAATATCCTGGCTTGCCAAGTTCTGTTAAGAGGAGAACTTTTATTTTCATACCAATATTATTTCTAACTTTGATTTTTCCTATGTGACAAACGTAGGAAAAATTAGTTTTTTTTGCGTTTTACTTGGTTTTACCCGAGGTTTTACTTGCGTTAGACTGCTGTTCTGTCTCTCCAGTGAGACGTAGGATGATGTTTATCCCGTTTATAAACTGTCCCCGTACAACATTTCATAGAATTCTGTTCAGTAGTTTTTGCGTGAAAGAGTTACAAATATTCATCCATACATCCACACAAACATTAGCATTTATGATATTAGTAAGGATTTACTTAATTACAAAGAACAGTTTTGTGCGTTCTCAATATTGTATAAGCCTTCTTTTGAGATGAGAAGCCTTCCAAGCAAAGAGCATTAATGAATTCATAAAATAAAAACTTATTATTTCTATCTTAAATATATCAGAACATTAAACCACATCCAAACCAAAGGAATATCAATAGATTTAAAAGTAGTGAGAACCAACACGACCTTATTTACGAATCCAATTGTCCTATAAAATCTCGAACAATATTTTCCGTTGTCATTGTCACCATGCTGCGCTGTTATTGAATTATGAGAGTCTAAGTACGCTTGTATCGGGGACCATAAATTCGGTGGACTTGTCCGGGATAATTTATGGATTGAGAAACTTTGAATATTCCGGCGTAGACTTATTCATGCTGTCCTTAAGTTAATCACTTCACAGCAGGGAATTTATAAACATTGCTAATATAGAAATTGCTTCAGATTGGTAGGAAAAATTATGAACTCACGTAAGAATTTTATTATTAATTATAGCTTTCTAGGTGAAATGAATTTTGAAATCGGTCAAGAAGTTCCAAGACCTATTCAATGCAATTAAACAATCAAATAATCTTCTTTATACTATAAGTATAGACAAAACCGTAGAGACATCAGTTTTGGTGAAATATATTAGGTAGAACCAAAAAAAGGTACTAAGACCATTCTAAGACCATCTCCCTATCTACACGCATAGCACAAATGTGCGGTCTGTGCTATTTTATACACAGTAATAGTAAGAAAACCCCAAATAGATATGAGGTACTGCAATTGAAATAAAGAAAGATTTGTACACACAACTAACCTACTATATAAGGGCCAAGCTTATATAAGTTCAGTAAAAAAAATCCAATGGTATAAATTTTAAATTTGACATAATTTGCATTTCGTGATAAAAATGGATTTTACCGGCAGAATAAATTATAAACAATGATTGAACAATTTTCCCTAAAACAAATTAGAGAATTATTATCGTTCCAAGGTTTTATATTATGATCAACTCTAATCTGCGTTGGTTGTGCACCCGATTTGGGCATAAAATTGTTTAATTTGCATATCTTGTTGATTCAGCTTTTCATCTCAAAAACTCATAACACAAATCTTGGTCATTCTCCCAGGAAAGTGAAAAGCGTTGCGTCGTAGTGAAAATGACACTAAACTCCCTGTATAAAATAAGTAGAAGATATCACGACTATACAACAACGATACGAATAATATAAAAGCTTTTGTACAGGCTGAAGTACCTATTTTGTTTCATTTTCGTTATTGCCACGAGGAAAAATTTACTTTGTTTTGTAAACATTTATTTTAATGAGAGTATTCACCAAATTTTCCTCAAAAATTTATTCTTCGAGAATTTCATAATAAAAATTAAATTGGTTTTGGAGATACTTAGATGTTACTCGTATGTTAATAAGTTTTACCCTAAAAGTAGCTAATTTATTTAGTTAGTTACACACTTAGTTCATAAACAGTAGGTACGGGTACAATCTCAGGGGCTTATTTTTTTCGCACGGACATAGTGTAGTTAGCCCCGAGGTTTTTGCTACTTCACCGGGGCATAAAGGCGAGCAGAGCTCCAGCCTAAATAAACGGTTTAAAAACTACAAACTAAGCAACCTGCGCAAGAGGGCTTCCCCTGTGGGACTTAGATCTCGGCTCAGGGCGGTCGCTGACAGGGAGATTTAGGGATTATGGCTTTTAGTTTTGTGCAACTATCGGGTCTACAAGGGCAACGAAAGGTTTTTAGCAAACTAAGGGTCGGGTGGGCGAAGGTTGACGTCCGTTCGTCGCGTCCGTCGCGTTCGCGGGCGCACTCTTCTCCGGCGGGTCGGATAGAGTGGTCTCTGTGTTAGTTGGTAAGTTGTGATCTCGTCGTCCAGGTCGTTTAGGACGCCCCGAGGCCGACGGTATTTACGACGCTTTGTGGGCAAAGGCAAATAATTTATATATTTTGAAATTAAATTGAATACCATCAAATTGAATTATTTTTTTACCTTTTAATACGGGTTATTTTTTAATAAAAGCTTGTTTTTGAAAATGTTTTTTTAGTATCTAGGTTAGTGATCCCCATACATCGAAAGTGTGAAGACAACAATGATAATTTAAAGTACCTAGGTATCAAGTACAGGGAGCGCTCCCCTAGATTTACATAAACAGGGTTATTTGTAAAACACCGGTAACCTCTCAGGACTATATTACTAACATCATAAACAACAACTTTTGTTCTACGACTTTTTACAAAACATAATACATTTACCAAAAACAAACCTTCAATATTTCGTTGTCCTATCTAACACATTTCAACTTTGTATTCCCCGCTCCCCTCGCTATTGTCGGTACTATCGCTTATTGCTTCGCATAGACTTCGTAACATTTGGAGCGTTGAATTTAAATATTTTTATTTTTGTGTGTAAATCTGATGAATTAAAATATGATGAATTTTTAAAAGTCATAGAACAAAAGTTGTTGATTATGATGTTAGTAACGTAGTCCTGAGAGGTTACCGGTGTTTTACAAACAACCCTGTATAAAAACATACCTACAGCCTGATCAGTTGTTTTGCGTATATTTTGAGAGTTCGACATTTATAAAGTACATAGCATAGACTTAATTTGATTGCCAATTCAGTGTGATAGCTAAAAGATGCTAGTCTGCCGCAATGAGACCGTTCCAATGGAATGATAGGATCGAAAGGATATCTTAGGCGTTATTTGAGCATTTATAATGTATCGTAACAATAACACTGCAAACATTTTTTTTAATGTAACAGAATACAATTTTTATTTTTTAATAATCAGTATGAGCTAAAAACTGAGCAATAAATAAAATTTATATCACCTCACATTTATGTTGGTTTATTTAGCCAAATTAGCATATTTTTATAAAAATATGCTAATTTTGATATATAATTGCCAATTTATATAGAAAAGTTAAATTATATTTATTATTAAATATAATATATAAAGTGTCTATGATTTTTTTATGCAAAGATATTATAGATTTTGTTGAATCTATTTTCTACTCATTTTGTATGGAGTTTTTGTCTATGACATTCAAGTGTTATTATTTTCACGTAACTGCAACAAAATCATAAATGTTAATTGGAATTCAGAATAATTACTTACCAAAACGGTCGAAATACAATTTAACTTATAGATTTATTAATTTATTTAGCTTTTTCTATGGCAAAATGTTGTCTACCTGTGTAATAAATTCTCAAATATTCAAATTAACATTAATACTTTATTGAAATATTTATTATGAGTTCTAAATACAATGACAATACCGTATCATTATTTTTATTTAATAAAAAATATTCTATATTCTTAAGTATCAATTCCAGGAATACTTTATCTTGATACAACTTTTATAAATAATATAAACAAAAATAGGACTGGAGTCGCAAAAATTCACAAACGAAAATATTACATACTCTGTGATATTTAAATAGTAAGATCAATGACATTGTCTATGATAGGAACGGCTTGACGATTTTTGTTCCATCGACGGTCCATGACGTCACGAATGACATCAATTTTCTCCTTGAATTCATTATAGAGTTCAATCAACTTGTGTATCTCCTCTTCATTTCCATACTTTTCAAAGTGATCCTTCACAAATTTTACTAATTTAGTCACAGCTGCTTCAATTCCATGGTGTGATTTGGCTTCAAACGCATTCACAAAAAATATAGTAAATAAAATAAGTGATAATTTCATGTCTTCGTTTTTTTTTAATAATTAAATCGAAATAAATTACTAAGTCTGAGTACACACTGGTTTGAAATTTGAACAACACGTGATTAATTATAAAGGTAGGCACCATAAGTAATTGATTTTTGCTTAGCCATATAGTACTTATTAGTCAGATGTGTAATAATAATTAAAAGGTAACATTCTTTTAATTAATTTGAAAATAGCATGAAAATTTTTAACCTTTTTTTTATTACCTACTTTCCAATGCCATTATTTTTTAAATATATTTGATGCCATATTTATTACGTTTGTGTGATGTTATTTTACAATAACGATATTCAGATTAATCTTACAATAGATATAGTCACTCATACAATTGTTATCTTCATACATCCCTCAAGACAGTTTACCGCTTACAATAATATGTAAAGAAAATAAAACGTCTAAAAATATATGTAATGAAATAAATTAGAGACCTTTCGGCTCCGAGCAAATGAGTGATGGATCGGTCTATCATTATTTTTAATTAAACTATGTTAGCAGCGTCAAAACTACATAATTAATCACGAATAAAAAAAAGGACAAATGAGTCTAACAATTTTATTATTTATCGTTAGACTCAGTGTTCTTTTTGGTTTAATACTTACACACTTCAGTATGAGTATGCTAATTAAACTAGTTTCACAAGTTACATCTAAACATTACAATACAAAGAAATAGAGACGGCAAAAAGTTATTTCAAAGGATATATTGTTATTTATTATTATGACTATAGCAATTCATAAGCGTATCTCATTCATAATTTACAATTTGTGTCCTCGAAATGGTAGATCTATTTCGAGTAGGTACACCCACATTAATAGACATCGCTTATCTATATATTTTAAGTTGAAGTAGGTATGCACCGTAAAGTTTTAGTCGTCGGTAATATTTGGCAAAACAATTTGCCAGCAGTATTACTTTCGTTTTATTTTATTTTATTTTAGAAAGATTCAAGCAAGATATCGACATTGATAATGAAGGAACATAGCAAAATTACCGCTAATGCCTTGCAATTCAATATCATTTGATCGAAGGTCACTCGAGGTTCGTAGTAGAGATGTGTCAACTAGATTTGCCAACCCGGTTTAAACAAAAACCGGGTTGGCAAATCGGGATGAGTGCCCTAATGTCGTCGGTCACTTTCAGGAGCGCAGTAGTCGTGCTATGCCCAGGCTTAAAACCAGACTGCAATAGGCTGATGCGATTATTATGGAAAACAAACCGGGACAGCTGTTTGTGAACACACGCCCCCAGTACTTTTGATAAGAAAGCCAAAATGGAGATAGGTCTGAAGTAATTGGGAAGAGAAGGGTTAGAACTTTTGGGTAAAGGTTGTACGTAGGCTCTGAGCCATAAGGATAGGAAGGTCCTAGAGTGTAGGGAGAAGTTAATGATGTGAGAAAGTATAGGAAGGATAAGATCTAGGATTGTGATGATCATGTAGCGGCTGAAGATATCTGATAGATAGGATTATTTTTTTGATTTCATACGAAGGCACTGGAGAAAAATTGAAAATTGATATGTTAGGTCGCTGTAAACTGGCTAAAAAGACTAGTGTGCTATCTTTAGTATTGTGGTCCATGGAGTTACTAATTGAAAAATGACGGTTAAGTTCGTCTAAACTAATCGAACAAGGAAGGGTGGTTTTCCGTGCCTTGCCAATACCTAGAGTTCCGAGGAATTTCCAGATATCAGCGGGGGTCAAGGACACTTCCTTGTATGTCAGCGTTTAGCATTTCACACCATCTGATTACACCGACTCCTTGCAACTTTAAATAGGTCCGAGTATTCCTCTGTACGATTTCACTTGAAGCGACGAATATCAAGGTCCCTCCGTCTCATCGCCATCCTAATATCCTCATTCATCCATGGTGCAGGGGCATGCTTTAACTTAATTTTCCTAATGGGAGCGTGAACTTCGTACAGTTTCATAATGTTTTCATTAAACTTACGCACCTTCTCGTGCACAGTGTCAGCTGCCATTAATGGTTCCCAATTTAAGTTAGAAGCATCAGTTGCTAGTTTGTCTAGGTCCATATGTGCGAAGGCACGCATGTACAGAACCTTAGGGAACCTTTAGAAGAAACAAGGGAGGGATTAGATGTAATGATCACGTACAACCAGGTGACCGGAACATCAATATTGTGATGGGTAGCAGCAAGATGTAGGGCGTGCAGGTTAGAGGACTCGAGGATATTTAATATTTTAACGGAACGGGATGAGTTCGGGTATAGAAGATTGGTATTTAAATCGCCCATGATGATATTATGCACATACTCTGAACCCAAAGATTCTAAACCGTTTCGAAGTCGGTGAAGTAATCAGTGCTGGGGGGGCAGTAGACGACACCCACCAACACTTTGACGCCACGTACTCCAACCTCGAGGAAGATAAACTCGGTCTGGGAAATCAGAATGGCATGAACGTTATTTTCATTAAATGTATCATACATTTCACTGTGGTGAGCAGGTAAATGTGTGCATTAAGATGGCATACATTAAAAAAGTATTTGATTGCGACGCGAAATTTTGTTGTATAAAATCCCTAAGGGAAACAGTTGTTGAGCCAAATCTATTAAAACTTTCGGCAGATTCATTGGCAGATAAATAAATTTAGTCATCTGACGACATAATTAATTATTAATAAATAAATTAAATTATAAATATATAAAATTATTATAATATATACAGGGTGTTAGGGTAGACACCGTTATCCTTGAAACCAGTGGTTTGGTTACACTTACAGAATGCAAATTCAATGAAAAAAAAAAGTTTTTTTTTTATTTAAAAAATATTCTGTCCGACACCGTCCATAAATGCATGGATACTATGCGCCCGAGTTACGTAATCACTGCAAAGGGCGCTGGCCGGCTGCACTGGCTGTCCGTTTTAACTACCTAAATTTCAATAAAAACACAATATTACACATAGCCTGTGATGTAACTTTCCCTTCATACTTTTCCTGGCTTAGTACAGGAAAAAATGTTAAATTTTGAATGCATCCATCCTTATTAATTAGGAACGCAACAAATATTGTCAACAAATATCAATGCAAAATTGTATTGTCAATGTTGCACTTGTAATGAATATACTCGCCTCCATCTTGAACAGTGGTTTTATTGATATCAAGATATAATACCCAAAGTAAGATAACGAGACACTCTCCAAAAGGTTATGGGCCCAGAATATGCTCACGGCTTTCTGATCGTCTCGTGGAAAAACGTTTTGGGGTCGCTGCAGAAAATACGACGTCTGGAACATTCGTCGGTCGCCGGTGAAGGCAAAAGGAGGACGAGGCATCGGACCGGTAAAGGTCTCAAACACGCATCCAATACAGCGGTAAAGCAAATCGTACAATGGAATTTCATAGTAACTTCCCAGAAGTCGGAATTAGCAGTCAACAGAAACTTCTGGAAGGAATCGATAATTGGAGTACGTGGTCAATCAAAATCAAGGTCATCTTGAGGGCGGCAGATCTTCTGAGCGTTGTAGATGGTACATTCCCACTTCCTTCAGAAGAAAAAGAGTCTGCGGAGCGCGAAAAATGGAAGAACAAAGACGCAAAAGCTCAAGGTATGTTGGTCACTCGCATATCTGAAAGAGTATTACCACAAATAGTCAGCTGCTAGACATCCAAAGAAATCTGGGATAAGCTACACACAATATACGAGCAACGTGGTGAATTGTCAGTTCATATTCTACAGCAAAAGTTTTTCTCAATGAAATTTGAAGAAAAAGAAACTATAACTAAATTCTTAAGCAGATTCGTGAGCCTACTATGTAAATTGAAAAACGTCAATGCTGAAGTGAGTAAAAGTATGGCAATTACAAAAATAACATCATCGCTGCCTACAAAATATCAACACTTCGTATCAGCATGGGAGTCGGTGCCACCAGAAAAGCGAACTATGGAAAATCTAACTGCAAAATTACTTATTGAAGAACAGCGTGCCAGTTCCCAGCAAGAAGAGAATGAGTCTTCAGCACTAGTGTCCAAATCCTTGAGAAAATGTTTCCAGTGTGGAAAACCAGGGCATATGAAACGGGATTGTAGAACAAAACCAAAAGGTAATATTTGTAATTATTGTAAGAAAAGTAATCATAAGTCTGTTGATTGTTGATTCAAAAACAATGCTAAAAATAAAAGTAATAACTTTGTAAACAAAAATAAATCTAATGAGCAAAGCAATGCGTTCCCTGTGTCTGTGATGTCATCAGCATTTTATAGTCAGCCAGATGATAGTCAATGGATAATGGATAGCGGTGCCTCAGAGCACATGTGTAATAATATAAGCATGTTTACAAACTACAAAAGGTTAGAGTGCCCTAAACCTGTAGTTATAGGTGATGGTAAGCTTATTAATGCTTAAGGTACAGGTACAATACATTTAGAGGCTTACAATGGTAATGTATGGGTCAGTACAACACTTAATAATGTGTTACATGTCCCTGCTATAAAAATAAATCTGTTCTCAGTAAGCTCAGCTGCAGACAGAGGTTATAATATGACAATGAATAAAGAATGGTGTTATATTATGAAAAATAATGAAAATATTGTCAGTGCATTAGCTTATCGTCAAAATAACTTATTTATAATGAAATTTAGATATATAAAAGTAGAAAATGCCTGTGTTGGTAAATCTGTTGATAGTCTCTCTGAGTGGCATCAGAAAATGTGCCATCAAAACATAGAACAGGTAAAAGATATATTAAAAAGGTGTAAGATAGATTTTAGTATAAATAAACAAGAGGAACTCACATGTGAACCATGTCTTCTTGGTAAGTTGCATAAACAACCATTTCCATCAAGTTTAAGTAGGGCAGAACGGCCTGGTCAGATTTTACATATGGATTTATGCGGTACAATGGAAACTACATCATTAGGTGGTGCTACGTATTATTTACTAATTAAGGATGATTACACAAAGTATAAAAAAGTCTATTTTTTTAAAGAAAAGTCTGAAACAATTAGTAAAATAAAAAGCTTTTTGAATTTTGTTACCAAAAATTTAGAATATAAAGTGGAAATTATAAGGTCAGATTGTGGCTTAGAATTTACAAACAAAGAATTGAAATCAGTGTTAGATAGTTTAGCTATTATTCACCAAACTAGTGTCCCATACACACCCCAACAGAATGGGTGTATAGAACGTGAAATGCGTACAGTAACTGAAGCAGCTAGAACCATATTATTATCCAGTGGTTTGAACAAGGCGTTATGGGCTGAGGCTGTCAACACCTCCGTGTTCGTTATAAATAAAACTGGTAGAAGTAGGATAAAAATGTTACTCCATATGAACTCTGGTATAAAAAATTAGTATATGACATAAATAACTTGAAAGTATTTGGATCAAAAGTAGGAGTGCATGTTCCTGACCAAAAGTGAAAGAAATGGGATAGTAAAGCGGAAATAGGTTACTTTGTAGGTTATGGTGAAACAACAAAAGGTTTTAGAATTTATTTTCCACATAAAAATGATGTTCTTATAAAAAGAGAGGTTACATTCATAAAAGGTAAAAATAGTAACATAAAAATACAAAAAGTTAGTAACAACAGTCAGAAATACAACATTATACCATCAGATGTGATCATAGACTCTGAAAAGGAACCAAATGATTGCCTAGAAAGAGAAGAATATCATAGTTTCTATGAAGAAGATGAAGATGGATTAATGTCACCAGATCCAGAAGAAAACTTACAAATCCCTTTGGAGGGGATAATAAGTCCGGAAGAAGCTAGTAAATCATCTGAAGAAGAGTGTCCAGTTGAGGAATTTAGTGAAGTAGAAGAAATAGCTCAAGAGGTAACAAAGTCAAGAAAAGGCAGAAATACAAAGAAGCCATCATGGTTATCAGATTATAATACAAACTTCTTATCCATTGGCACAGAACCCGTTACCGTAGAAGAGGCATTAAATTCTAAAGAAAAAGAAGAGTGGGAAAAGGCTATAAATATTGAGCTAGATACTCTTAAAGAAAATAATACATGGACAGAAGTTAGTAGTATTCCAAGTGGTCATAAAGCCATTTCTAGTAAATGGTGTTTCAAAGTCAAACAAAGTGGAAGTGAAAAAGTATACAAAGCTAGGTTAGTAGCCAGAGGTTTTGAACAATCAGATATAGATCTAGAAGTTTATTCCCCAGTAGCCAAATTGCCTACATTTAGGGTATTTATGGCAGTGGCAAATAAATTACAACTCCAAGTCCATCAGATGGATGTTGTAGGTGCTTTTTTACATGGTGACATAGATGACACAGTATACTTAAAGCTACCAAATGGAAAAATATGTAAACTAAATAAATCATTATATGGTTTGAAAAGTTCTCCTAAATGCTGGAATAGAAAGTTTGACGATTTTATGGCTAAAGAAAATTTTAATAGATCCAAGAGTGATCATTGTTTATATGTTAGACGGTTAAATGGATGTGAAATATATGTTTTACTCTTTGTAGATGATATACTTATGTTTTGTTCAGAAAATAAGGTATTAACAGATTTTAAAAGAGAATTGCACAAAAACTTCAAAATGAAAGATTTAGGGTTAGCAACTAATTACTTAGGAATAGATTCTGATATTAAACAAGAAAAAACCGGCCAAGTGCGAGTCGGACTCGCGCACGAAGGGTTCCGTATCAGTTACAAGTGCGTACCTATTTTTGATATCAAGAATAAAAAAGCGTTTGTTTATGAAATGAAATGTTATTTTATATTTTTATATTCGAGTTGATTGAATGAAAGGTAAATTGCGGTTTACGATTTATGACGTATTAAAAAAAAACTACTTACAAGATCTCGTTCAAACCAATTTTCGGTGGAAGTTTACATGGTAATGTACATCATATATTTTTTTTAGATTTATCATTCTCTTATTTTAGAAGTTACAGGGGGGGGGACACACATTTTACCACTTTGGAAGTGTCTCTCGCGCAAACTATTCAGTTTAGAAAAAAATTACATAAGAAACCTCAACATCATTTTTGAAGACCTATTCATAGATACCCCACACGTATGGGTACGATGAAAAAATTTTTTTTGAGTTTCAGTTCTATGTATGGGGACCCCAAATTTTTTTCTTTTTTTTCTTTTTTTGTGTGAAAATCTTAATGCGGTTCACAACATACATCTACTTGCCAAGTTTCAACATTATAGTTCTTATAGTTTCGGAAAAAAGTGGCTGTGACATACGGACGGACAGACAGACAGACAGACAGACAGACAGACAGACAGACAGACAGACATGACGAATCTATAAGGGTTCCGTTTTTTGCCATTTGGCTACGGAACCCTAAAAATTGATAACAGTTATCAATCAAAAAAACATATCTAACTAAAGTCTTGGAACGTTTTAATATGTCAAACTGCAAACCAGTGTCAACTCCAATGGACCAAAATTATAGGTTTGAATTACTGAAAAGGGATAAATCTGAAAGTCCAGATATAGAGAGAAAATGCAGACAACTTATAGGAAGCTTAATGTATGCAGTATGTGGTACTCGACCAGATTTATGTGTATCTGTTCACTTTCTCAGTAGATATCAACACTGTGCTAGTCTTGAGCTGTACAAGGCTCTAAAACGTATTTTACGGTATATAAAAGGCACATTAAACTTTGCATTAGTGTATAGCAGCACAGACACAGGAATGCACGGTTTTGTAGATGCAAACTGGGCCGGTGACACCCAAGATAGAAAATCTACAACAGGTTATATCTTTAAAGTATTTAACTGTACTACAGTGTGGTGTTGTAAGAAACAACTCAGTGTATCCTTATCATCTACGGAATCTGAATATATTGCTATATAATAAGTATGGCTATAACGGAAGCATGTTGGTTGAAGAATTTGTTAAGTGATTTTAATATTATCATTAATGAAGTGACTATTTATGAAGACAACCAGTCGGTAATCGGTAATAAAATTAGCTTTTAACAATGAGAATAATAAAAGATTAAAACATTTAGATATTAGATATCACTTCATTATTGACAAAATACAAGAAAAATGTATATCCTTGCAATATGTTAAAACTGAAGATAATTTGGCAGATTTGTTAACCAAACCGTTACGAAAAACATTGTTTGAAAAGTTTGTCAAATTATTTTACTAGAATTAAGTTATTATTTGTAACAGCTGGATGTGTATTAGATTGATAAGATACAAACATGTTCATTAAACTAGGGATGCATAAAAAGCCTAGATAGAATAGTTTTAAGATTTTTGTTTTATGTTATTAAAGTATGAGAGAATTTTGTAAACTTAGAATTAAAGGAAATGCAAAGAAAATATTTGTTGAGGGGGGGTGTTAAATTTTGAATGCATCCATCCTTATTAATTAGGAACGCAACAAATATTGTTTTGTATAAGGTCCGCACTGTGGTGCCACCATCAATGCAAAATTGTATTGTCAATATTGCACTTGTAATGAATATACTCGCCTCCATCTTGAACAGTGGTTTTATTGATATCAAGATATAATACCCAAAGTAAGATAACGAGACACTCTCCAAAAGAAACCAAACCGCTGGTTTCAAGCATAACGGTGTCTACACTAACACCCTGTATATAAGATAATGCGAAAATATAATAAACTAAAACTACACGCAAATAAGCATCGATAAGCACAAAGTAACATTAAAATATAAAGCAAACATTACAAAAGACTAAAGCATTACTACGGAAAATTCAAACTACAAATAATCAACATAAAATTTCATAAAAATCTTAATACAGTATAGCAAAAAGAAACTGAATACACACAAAACAGGAAACGAAAAATGAAGGAAAGAAATCGAGAAACAAAAAGGAAATAAATAAATCGATTAAAACAGTATGACAAGTGGCTTGTCAACTGACAGCATTTTTTTGTCTAAGTAAAATAATTAAAAGTATGGCTGCAGTTTATTTATAATAAAAGAGATATTATTATACAGTTACATGAGAGCTGTAACCGAAACAATGATGACACAAACTACAAAAGGATATAAAGATACAAAATGCATATAAAATAACTACTGGAAATTGTTTTTGCCATCTGGGGTTTTGATGATGATAATATTCTTCCAATCCGAAACCACCGAAATAGCGCACAATCAAACCCGACTGGATCAATTCGTATTTAAACTCAATTCGACCCGGATGGGTCAAACCTAAAACTACAATATGCTTAGGAACTCGGTAGTATCAACCCGGGTTGAAACCGGTTTACATTTAAAATCGAAACGTCTAACTCGGTTTGTAACACTTTCAGATCAAACCGTCTAACCCGGTTTGTGATAACTTATCGGATTGGCACATCTAGTTTGCAGTAATTTTAATCTATAAATTTGGAAAACTATATTATCAATTTTACTAAAAATAAATATTTTTGCTGACTATTAGCGATGGCTAAAACATAATAAAATAATGTGAGTCTTCACCGATATGAAATACATAAAATAAAAATTATTTTTTTATGTAATAGAGTCCATACATTTTATTTGGAATTAAATAATATAAATGGGAATGTAATCCTTATTGATGAAATAATCTTTCTTAGTAGCTCTTTAATGATTTGGCGTAGTAGAAATTGACTTTCCGATAATGTCTTTCTGAAATGAGTTCGAAACGCAATAGACCAATAGGACGCTCTCAGAACAACGTTATATTATGACTGATTAGATAGTAGAAATTCAGTACAAAATAAGAAGCATCCTAAACAAAAAAATAATAATAAGAGCCAACCAGATAATGTTAAGATAATAATGGTGGCACTCAGAAACATCTTTTTACTATTGATAGAACTTACAGTAGTAAGGTAAATGTAATATATGTATAATACTTATACGGCAGGCATGCACTACATAGTGCCTGTCATATTCCATACCGCAATACTTACACATAGGTCCTTGCCTCTTCTTTATCTGAAGTTGAATTAAATAATGGCATGTGCATGCCAAGAAAATTACAACGTAAACTTACGTCAAGTCGTCTTTATAAATAAGGTCACAATAAAATATTTAATTTCACTACAGGTATGATATGTAGTAAAATTACCTACAACTACTTAATTAAATACGCTAAAGATAAAAAGTATTTTATCTTTTTTAAATTTTATAAACATATTTTAAATTGAAGGTGCCTCAACTCGTATGTTAGCTTTATTATATTATGTTTTTCTCCTTTGATGTACAATACGAAAATCATTCATTCCATACTGTCGCAAATTTAAATAAGATCCTCTACTGTGTCGTAGTAACGTAGTCTTTTATTTATATTTATACCGTACATGGGAATGAATAGGAATGCAGAGGTGAAAAGTGGTGAAATGAAAAGTAAATATGACGAAGCAAAAAAAAAAAATCAAAACATAAGAAAATTATCAAAAAGGATGTTTGATATTAAGATCATATAGCAAACATCCGTTACAAGCTATTATATTTAATCTGTCTGTGGTCAAAGTTATAAAACTATTCAAAATATATGGTTGTTACGTTCTTTCATAATTTATTTTTATTATATCCGTAAATCAGGCTTTAATTTTCGTGTTCTAAAATATGACCTATGTATTACAGAGAGTATTATCATACTGTGTAATTGTTCTATTATGGGTATCGTTATGACAGATACAACGAATTTGATTAAATGAAAATATAGTTATACTAGCTTCTAGTTCCCGTAAGACGGTCATAATGAAAAATAGTCTATTATAGCCTTCCTTGATAAATGGACTAACTAACACTGAAAGTTATTTCAAATCAGACAAGTAGTTCCTGAGATTAGCGTATTCAAGCAAACAAACAAATAAACTCTTCAGCTTTACCTACGTATATATTCTCATATCTAGGTATATCTCATAGGTTGGCCGGATTGCTCATGCGTACCCTGCTCCCGCGAGTGTCCGGGGGGTTTTAGTGGTGTAGGGTCCTCTCCTCGTGGTATGAGTTTAGCACACCACGCTATGGAGAGGGCGAGTCCCACATATTCCACCGCCAGCGCGCGAATACGCTGCAGCGGCGGTGGGAATGAGTAAATGCATTTCCAACCGGACGAGGCATGTATGCATATCTCATAGGTAACTATGTCGGTTTCCAAAGCTAAGAAGATTAGTTTCCTAAAATGGTGCAACTACAGCTTGGCAAAAAAGAGTAGAAAATAATGGGGGCGCCACTGTGTTGTTTGTGTGGCAACCCGTTGCAACCGAATAGCATATAAACCTAATCTTGATACCTACCTGGTTTTTTTTTAGACATATATTTATTCCTATTTTATTTATGTATTATTTTTTCAAATCAATAAGTAATTCTACTTATTGATTTTAATTTTGTTTATTATGAAATGACATTATTTTGGGAATGTTGCCAACAAACAAAAAATTAGTTCCGTTTCTAGACTTTTTTGCCAAGCTGTAATTAGGAAATTAATTTATTAGTAACTTTATCAACGCATTATTCACGGACATAAAATAAATTGGTACTTAATAACGCAGGACTAAATAAGTAAGTAAAGGTAGGTGCAGCTAATGTTTTTGTTTCATGTATGAAATGCGTTTTCTTATTTCTAATAAATTAACATTCTTATCAGTTATTAATAATTCTCTTCACTTCGTCGTATTATTGTGTAACGCGGTTTCACACGCGTTATTCCCGTTCCCGTGGGAACTTCTTAATTATAGCATTCTTCGATTAATGGGCTATCTTACTTTGAAACAAATTATTCAAATCATTATAGTAGTTTCAGAGATTAGCGCGTTCAAGGAAACAAAGAAACTCTTCAGCTTTATATATTAGTACTAGCTGCCCGCGCGCGATTACACCCGCGTAACTCCCGTCCCTGTGGAAATATAGTCGTTATGGGACCATTGAACCCTAATTTTGGAATCGCTGTTACTAAAATTTTTGAGACTCCTAGCATTTGTATTTTCTGAAATCTCGTGATGAGTGAGTGAATGACCTTCGCTTTTATATGTTGCAGTCAAAACTCTTAACCAGTCAAAAGTACTTTTAACCAGCATAACCTAACCTAACCTAAAACTAGTTTTGACTGATTTTGCTAGTCAAAAGTTCTTTTGACTGGCTAAGAGTCTTGACTGCAACATATATATATATATAGAGTAGCGAAATAAAGAATGTTTTGCCAGTTCCAGCTGGTACATCCAAAAAAAAACCTTCTTGTCCTGCCGAAACTGCCAGCATAATGCGGTCGTAAATATTTTTTTGTTTATCATTTAGTAGTGGAACATTGCGACTAACAATGCCTGCCATCTACAGTACATCTACAGTATCAGTACTGTAGTTCACGATTCATATATGTGTTGAGTAAATCAGATGCACTTCGATTCGGTGAGCTCATAACGAAATGATTCACAGTAATAAAATACGTATATTTACTAAACACGTTCACGTTTTAGTTTTGATTTAAAATAACTCAAAAAAAAAATTAGTACAATATATACAGGTACGGTAATGGCCGTTGTTGGCGGGAGCTTACAACACGTGTTTACATGAGATCACTTAATTAACTGAGAGTTAAAACTGTCTTTATCAGTTATTAATACACTGGAGATTAATGATAAATTTACGATAAGAGTAAAATTAATATGAGAGGTGCACAGAAAAATTTAAATAATACGTATAACAGTCACTGCTACGATTGATACACAAATAAAACCAAAAAAAAAAATGACTGAAAAATGTATAGACATTAAGACAGGAGACCGGCTTCGTCCTCACCCCTACTCCGTGATGTTTGCTGGATGAGTGGTGATAACGGAAGACAGGGGATAACTGATCGATTGATAGTTGAGCCGCTATCGATCAGAACAGAAAATATTTATTGATAATGTAACTTCTGAAAGTTCTACCGTCAAAATAGGAGTTCCACAGGGGTCTGTCCTAGGTCCATTTTTATTCCTAATCTATGTTAATGATCTTCCAAATGTGGTCAAGAATGAGTGCGATATCGTTTTATTTGCAGATGACACGTCTCTTACATTTAATTTAAACAGAAAAGATAAAAGTGTTACTGAGTTAAATCGCACACTTACCTTAATATCGGAATGGTTCTCCGCCAATAATCTTCTTCTTAATGCAAGTAAAACTAAATGTATTAGATTTTCATTACCAAATGTGTCAAATAGCATTCCTAATGTTGAACTAAATGGGGAGCTATTAAACTTAACTCCATCAACAATATTTTTAGGAATTACTCTGGACTCCAAGTTGCAATCGGGACCACACATTGAAAGATTAGCTGACAAACTTAGCTCTGCATCTTATGCAGTCTGGAAAATCCGACAAATGACTGATGTAGAAACAGCTAGGTTAGTTTACTTTGCTTACTTTCATAGTGTAATGTCATATGGGATCCTATTATGGGGATCGGCCGCCGATATTCAAACTATTTTTATATTACAAAAAAGAGCAATCCGAGGTATTTATAAAAAAGGAAGCCGCGATTCTCTTCGTAGTCTATTTAAAGAAATAAATATACCTACTGTCCCTTCTGAATATTATACCAAAATATAGTTTACGCCCGTAAAAATATGAATAAATTCAGCAAGAGGAAGGACGTACATAATTTTAATACTAGAAACAAAGATAAGCTCATTACACCTTTTTACAGAGTATCTAAGACAAGTAAATCGTTTCTTGGAAATTGTATAAGATTCTATAATAAACTTCCTCTAAATGTAACAGCTTTGCCGGATCATAAATTCAAAAAATATGTTAAAAAGGTCCTTATGACTCGCGGTTATTACAATATCAAAGAATACATGGAGGATGGAGATGTTTGGCGGATGAGTCCATCGGTTACATTGCGGCAGACTGGCACCTTTTAGCTATCACACCGAATTTGCAACTAAATTAAAAGTCTATTCTATGTAATTTATAAATTAGTAATTGTTAGTCTATATGTAAGACAACTGATCAGACTGTAGGTATGTTCCAATTATAAAAAAAAAAGAAATGTAAATCTGGAGGAGCGCTCCCTATACTCGATACTTACTTAAAGGTTTCATGGTTTCCGTCACAATATCCAGCTGCGAGTACCTACATATCGATGTATGGGGATCACTAACCTAGATACTAAAAATGTTTTTAAAAGATGTACAAATGATTAATCAAAGACTTTAAAAGATGACAAAAGAATGATCTCGGAGTTTCTTATAGTCTTTCTTCTCCGGGTGTCACAACGTAGGTAGATAGAGAAAGACTCGTAGGAAGCTAGGATAGGGTCCGGTCGTCCTTGCAAGGCGAGGCTCGCGACGCGTTCTATGCTTCTACCGAATCCCAGCCCACGCTGGTTGATTCTGATTATATTTATAGTACGCGACTATCACATGCCACATTGGTAGATTTAAATTATATTTAATAACGTGACTGTTGAAATGTATACCTACTAATTAATTAGTCAAGATTTTTCTTTTCTTTTTATATTTGTATCATTGTATTTGACTTATAATAAGTACGATCGATTCGTCTACATTATCAATAAACGTTTTCATTTCATTTTCATTTCATTTCGTTTTTTTACACAAGTAACACAATACATATACAAGATTTCATTAAATAATTGAGTTTAATATTCGATTCTGACGTCTACAGTGCACAATACCCATAGTAGTTTAAACTATTAAACTCAGGCACAGAGTACTTTGTTATATACTGAAACTTAGATAGACAGAAGCTAATTTACGTTGCCGACAGTTTCCTAATAATAATATTCAGTCAATAGTCTTGGCACTGAGCTGGAACTTGGCTAACAAATGAAACTATGGCAGTAACAATATCCAGATAATTTATTTAGAAGTTTCTTGTTACATCTATTGAAATTTATAGTAAAAATATGTAGTGATTAAATTAATTACTTCTAATAGACAACCTACGGTACAAGTCTCGCTTTGGATTCGATTCCTGAGTATTTTTTTTATTATTTTGAGGCACGCCCCTTTTTTCTTTTTGGTCGTACTTTATGTAGTTAGTATAGTTAGCTTTTGCTACTTTGCTTCAGCCTAAATAAATAGTTTAATAACTACAAACTAAGCAACCAGTTTCAAGAAGTCATTTGGAAATTTCGAAATTCAAGTAATAGCTTCCGCCAGCGGTTTCACCCGCGTAACTCCCATTCCCGTGAGAACATTGTAATAAAATATAGCCTTCCTCAATAAAAGGACTATCTAACACTTGGAGATTTTTTCGGATCGGATTAGTGTTTCCTGAGATTACCGCGTTCAAGCAACCCAACCAACAATCAAACTCTTCAAATTTATATAATTAGTATAAGATTATAAACTAAAGCAGTGTCATCTTTTCAAATAACTAGACAGGTACGCATATAAAATGTTATTTTATTTTTTATTTTATTTTATTTTTGTCGGTACAACAAACAATTGCGTAATAATATGTAACATTGTGTACCTTATTTCTAAAATATATT
The DNA here is from genome assembly GCA_947037095.2 of Nycteola revayana. Lineage (NCBI taxonomy): Eukaryota > Metazoa > Arthropoda > Insecta > Lepidoptera > Nolidae > Nycteola > Nycteola revayana. The sequence continues at coordinate 9,064,373 of OX344839.1, forward strand.
AAGTAATTACGCAACCAGCACCGTTATCCACAAAATAATATTAATACAGGTGCTTGCATAGTGTTCCACATTCAATGCATCGTAAGCCGGGCACTTATTATGCTTCTACAATTTTTGAAAATTTATTTCGCAGTATCATGTACCTATACAACTCAAATCGTCAAGTACCTAGTGTGGGCGTCGTTGAATACGAGACAGACGGAATAGTTTCCGACTCACGACGGGTCTGAGTATGTCACTAACATTTAATTATTAGCTGTAGGTTAAACTTATTAACAAACATGTTGGATCAGGATCTTGTTTATTATTAATAGTGACTGGAAGACTCGCCGTCGACTGAACTTATTGGTTTAATTTAATTTAAAACTTTACCACGAGTGGAGCGTTTACTCCAATTCCATAAAGTAAAACATTGCCTTGCTATAGTGTGACACGTTTACCATCATAGTTTCGCCCTATTATAGCTTGGTATGGCGATTTTGCAGCCCTAGTGATACTGCTTATTATCTCACTATAATAGCAGCTATAACTCAGCGTATTTACATTATTAATCTATTATAATATTGCCCTAGATTACCCTAATTAGTAACCGTTTGCATGCGCTTTATTATCGAAGATTAGCGGTCAGAATTCAATAAGTATATAATTTATACATTAGTATAAATTAAGCATCATCTTATATAAATATTAATTATATAAGATGCTGAATATGAAGATGGAGGTATATGTTGGAAGAGGAAGGCCTAAGAAGACTGTGTGAAAGATGACATGTCTAAGAAAGGTATGGAAGAGACGTCTAATATGTAAATGAAAAAATCTTTAACCGTTGTTAAACTACTTTATCCCCAAATGAAGTAGGCTATATTTAATTATGAAGTTCCCACGGGACTGGGAGCGACGCGGGTGAAACCGCGCGCGGGAAGCTTGTTTAGAATAAAAACGACATCAGCCAGCTGCTGCAGTGTCACTTTGTAGGTCAAGTTATCATTTACGTACGTACATACCCAACTCTTCTCTATTATTCTCTATTCCTATAGAATTTAATTCTATAGAAATAAGCCAAATAGGTACGCCTTAAGTAGAATAGGAATTTCAAGACCAAACAAAATTGGTCGATTTTAATAAACAATCTTAAATGAGAAATAATTGATTTGGATAAGGATTAATACGAAAATATGAATAACGTGGTAGGTACTTTAGGCATGGTCTGGTTTTCGTAAAAAAAAAACACAGTAGTTATAGTTACATAACTATTATAGTTAGACAAATGGTATCTTGAAGTTTTTTGTAGATATTAATATGTTTTTTAATATTGTACAGCATATTTTTGTTCTATCATCAATAGTTTCCGCAGCGCATGTGACGAAAGGCGTTTTAGGGACGTTTTTTTACTCTTTAGGTAACGTTACTTAAGTTTTAGTAAAGATCCTTAATCTTTTCTAGCAATAAATATAGTCTATGTCACTCAAGGTGAATGAAGCTACATTCCAATGGTGGAATAATTTTTGGAATCGGCACAGTCGTTTTTGAGGGTCAGAGCCCACTCGTCTCCTAAGATTCGCACCCTGTGCCCACTCGTCTCCTGGAACTTTTGAGGGGCCCATTCGCCCCCTGAAGAATATTTATTTTTATTCATTATTCTAATATAAGTACATGTATATGTGTATACTGCAGTTTGTTAGTCCGGGTACAGTCGCGCAGAAAAGGCTAAAATAAAAAATATAGTAATTCGGTAGATATCATGTTTATTTCAAATAAGATTAACACATAAAAAACACAATATCCTAGAAACTAACGAAATACAACTCTTTTACAAAAATCAGCCTTGATTGACCATCATATAAATAAACATTAAATATAAAATATGCAAAAAAAAATAGAACACATATCAACAGTAAATAATCACTTCTTATTTTTTGTATATTTACCAACTACATACATGCAAAATCATAATAACTTAAATCTAAAAAATTATAACAGTACAAAAAAAATACTAAAATCACAGTAATTATTGAAGACTAGATAAATCAACATATATTTTTTTTGTATATTAACCAACTACATGCAAAATCGTAATAACTTAAATCTAATAAATTGTAACTAGAAGTACCTACATAAAAATTGGCTAAAATCACCGTATTTTTCACTGAAAAAGTAGAAAAAGTAATATTTTATCATACAAAATAGAAAATTATGTGAGTGCATACACAGTAGCATACTAAAAATCTATGTTTTACCTTAAAATAAAATAAAGTATTTAATAGTAACTATTAAAAAGTAGCAGCAGTTGAATTTTTTTTTCTGTGTCTTCGTTCCAATTATATACACGTAATTCTTTTGAAATAGGGATGTATAGGTAAATAGTAGAACTTACGTATTTTTCCTTCACGTACATGCACTGATCACTTCACTCACTAATTAAATTTAATAAGTAATCCTACAGGATACGCTAATGAAAACTTTCACTCGAGACAGTATAAAAATCAGTACGCTTGGATTTGCAACTATAAGTAAACTTAATGTAGTAACACATTCCTGGAATAAATACGCCGAAGTCCTTTCATGTTTTGGGCTACGCCTTTGTTATTTGCTCGCGCGCAGATACTATGGCTAAGATTACCCCTCCCGCTTCGGCATTCCACCTTATCTCTTATTTATAACCCGTTTTTATAACAAGCCATTCGTAGTGAGACAATTTTACATCGTAAGCCTATCGACAGGTTATATTATTATCAAGACGGATTATCATTCATCATAGCTCTTTTTTCAATGATCTGTTATGATTTATTAAATTAATTCCGTTAATAAACTGTTCACAAGTGTACTATGTTAACCGTTTCTTATGTAACATATAGCTAATTTTATCTCAGGGGGCCAATAGGCACCTGAATAGGTGCCGAATCTTTAACTTATATTGTATATGTATTAGAGGGGACGAATGGGTACCTTAAAAAAATATTTTTTATTAAAATATTAATTGGTCCCCTACCAGGAGACCAATGGGCACCTATATAGGGGCCGAATCTACAACTTTTATGCTGGGGGACGAATTTTAGGAGACGAGTGGGCTCTGACCCGTTTTTGAGTTTATTCCTTACAAACATACACACACACAAAAATCAAAAAGACTATTCTTTTATACTATAGATTAAAATACATTTACCGAGGTGTTGGTTTTCGTGAACAATTTCAAATAGATACAATTATCAATATAACATAAATGTAAAGAACTAGCTGCGCCCCGCGGTTTTACCCGCGTCACTCTGCTCCATCTGTCGGAGCGTGATATTTTGTAGCCCATATGTTAACCTAGCTTATAAACAATCCGCGTGCCAACTTTAACAGAAAGAGTAACAAATATCCACACCCAATCCAAATCCAAAATACATCCACACATATAAACTTTCGCATTTATAATATTAGTACGATTGTCTTGATAAAAAATAATCTAAAATAAGTATCTATAAATATCAATTTTCTCTATAAATCCAATACTTTTCGTCTCGTCCTATTTCTCGCGTTAGTAGAAATGAGTAGATACGGTACCGCCTTAATATGTCTCGGTATGCAGTCAGAATTTTAATTAAAATTAAACGAGTTGCGGGTTTTTGTCAACCGCTTACGAGCTTAGTAGCTGTTGACGGTTTTATGAAAGCGTAAAATATTTTGTTTATTTTTTATCTCGCTTTCATCAAATTGCTAACAAGGAATTCGTTTTTAATTTGTAGATTCGTCGGCTATGAAGCTTCTTTGAGTTCATAGCCCACGAAATTTCTTGAAAAAATACTGGAAATAGTTAATGCTACTAGAAACAATATTCCTACACACGAGGTACTCCTAATGAGATATATGTATGTATTGCATGAATTGTTGTAGCGTCACCCAGTTCCATATATATAATATTTCTCATTGTGTCCGGAACACCGAAGTTCCAGTGTGAACAGGATACAGCCGGTTCCACATATGCCACGGCAAATGTAACTAAGTATAATAGAGGTTGTGTACCTCTATTATACTTAGTTACATTTATTTGAACATCTGACAACCTGTGAGGCGTAGTGGTATCAGTCTAGCTTTATTTCATCATCTTTAACGAGCTGCAGAACAAGGGAACGTTTCCCTGTGTGTCACACATAATGCTGCGGTCACCAACCCGCCTGCGGGTTATTGATGAAATCCATCTAAAAGATCTGACAGTTGTAATAATAACCGAGCTGTATTTTTATAAACTGGGTACATCACCAAAACTATTAAACTTTCACAAGAAAGTAAACCTTGCACGACGTAACATTTTAAAAGTTTTGTGAAAAATGACCTCGCTAAGAGGATAGTTTAATTTCGTTTCAATTTCGGTGTCATCTCCGCAAAATTTGTTCTTTGAGAAGTCAATTTTTAAGTTAAATTTATTTTAATAAATTGTTATTATATTGTACTTATGTAGATACTGAAATTATTAAAAATAAAAATTATGACTCTGTTTAATGAAGAACTGATACGTAAATACTTACTTAGAAAGTCCTCTTAAGAGCTCCTGTTATTACTGAATAGACGACTGCTTCAGCTAATTTAAAAAAAATCGTTTCTCATTCGATGCTTTAGTCATCTCTATATGACTTAGGCATCGGATACATTCTGCAAGCTATGCGTTGATCCGTCTCTCAGTCATTTAGGACAAAGCTTATTCATAAAGATTTGTTGAGAGTAAATTTGGGAAGTGGAATGGTAAGGTTGTTCCTCAAGCTAACTGATTGAAACCCAGAACATACTATTTATTCAAGTTCTTCTAAGACAATCAGTATTTCTTATATCACGGTGATAAAATAAAGAGCTAATCAGGAAGGTAAGAATGGCCTCGCTGACTTTTTGCGACTCTAATCTAAGCGACCATATTCAATAGGAAATGCTCAGGACATGGATAAAAATAAATGTTTTTCTAAAACTTCAAAGTGAATGTAAGACGGCGTGTCTTACAACACCTCAGGCATTTGTTCTATTTCCTTAATTTACATTGAAGTAGACCGACGATTTGAAAACGGTCCAAGACCACTTTAATTGGATGTCATGTCTAAGTGTGCTGTAGTCGAAAGCTCTGGATATGGAAATAGGTTTTTATTAAAGATCGATGTTATTAAAGATCGATCGATGATGTACTAACAAACAAACTTTACAAACAAATTATCCTTGAGAAAGCACTTACAAACTCAGATGACGATTCACACAAATAATAGTCTTGGGTGCAAATCGAACCCAGAATACCAGGTGTTACTAACTAGCGTCGCTTTAAAATATATGCTATGTTCTTCCTTTGGATACAGCCCTTACAAAAACGGCTCTAAATACTTCACACCTTTTCTTTTCTTATTGCTTCGATCTTCTCGCAAATCTGTGATTATCAAAATACATACAACACACACAAGTAACATATTTCCTTCGAAAACAAAGTTCTTTCCAAGAAGTAAAACAAAGCCAAATCGTTTCGCAATAATGCCAAAAGCTCTAAAGTTTCCAAAATGTCCATTTAATTTAGACGGAAAACTATATACCTATGTATTCATATAATACAGTTCACTGCTAAATGTGTGTGTTATGAGCCGGACACATATTAGTCGAGCTATGGTTAATCTAAAGAAACGAATATGGTGTTTGGTGGGATTTGCTACATTGAAGGTAAACTTATATTTAGTCCGATTATTGTGAATGGCTATCCCCATGGTGTAATTTATTTATAAAAATATAAAAAGCTCTACGTGATTATTAACTTACGGAGCCTAGCTATGAAGAATTCACTATATCCTATAGGTATAATAAATGAAAATAATTATAATCATATTATCTTTACGGTTCACGGACCTATTTTATTTATGCACTTTTATATGCATAGATAAAATAGGTCCGTGAACATTAGGACAAACATTAAAGTTACTGTGTTTGAAAAATTGCACAGATTTGGCACTGTCGTCTGGAAAATACCCGTTAGCCGTTCAAACTATATATCTATCTTTATATAATATATATTAAAAAAGACAACTCCCACACTAGGGAAATAAATCCCTGTGTCGCGGGGGACTTTACAACATTCACTTCACGGACACACAGAACACCCAGACTCAGAACAACTATTTGTGGTACACACAAATAATTGTTGTGTGGTGGGAATCGAACCCAGAACACCAGGTCTCAGAGGCAACTATCGTAACCACTGAGCCACCGGTGCAGTCAATATGGTGCAGTATCTTTGTCCCACTTATACACAATACGCATATTTATCTCTTTCTGTCAGAGTGACCGACCCAATGAATGAATTGCAAGCTCATAGATGATGTTGCCATACGTAATAAAATTTGTATAGTATAACTTTGTATAGTATACCCTTAGTATTACTAAGGGTAATAAAATAAAATGTAGGGATACTATACATTTTTTGTGGTGTACCTGACACCACAAAAAAAAAATTTAGTAGTTTTGCGTCTAATCCTGCCCTCGCGATAGTATATAGTACACGTCGTGAAATTGTAGTACAAATACTATAATTATAAGACGAAATCCAACCCTGGTGACAATTTTGTCACCCGTGCGCGCGCTGCTATGAAAACCAAACGGCGCGGTGACAGTTTCGTCACGGGCTTGTTCGCGGGTCGGCAGACAAAAATGTCACTCAGTTGTCACGTCGTAACATGCGCGCATCTCCATACATATCCACGGACTTGATAAGAGTGACGAAACAGTCACGGTGACAAAAGTAACTCGTGCGCGCTATCACTAAGAGTTTCATTAGGATTATCAGGTGTCAATCTGATGATTTCTGTTGCCATAGAAATAGACACCAGGACAGTAAAACACTAATGAAAGTCAAGTCTTGATATTGCATACCACTGTTATCCGTCTTGGCCATCGAATCGATAGTCAACTAATCGCAGCATAATCGATAGACTTATCGATAGTATCGATACTATGGATGCCGTTTTTCAGATGAAAACTATCGATAGTTCCGCAACACTACCATGAAGGTTTCATTTGGATTGACAGGTGTCACTTTGATGATTTCTGTTACCATAGAAATAGACACCAGGACAGTGAAACACTAATGATAGTCAAGCATATTGCATACCACTGTTATTCATCTTGGCCATGAAGGTTATGAGGCAAGCGTATATAAGTGGCAAAGAAAGACAAGTGACTATATCGCTCCTTTTACTCGGCGTTGGCCAAATATATGTTAGGGCCTTAACAGCAGTTAGGTCATTGTAATCCCGGTAACGGAGGCATCCCAGCAAATTGTGCCGAATGTGGGAGATAAGTGAAATTTATGTGTAATGATATCGACTCCTGCCCTTTCTATCTGTATGTTCGCTTTGATGGCGCGACCAGATAAGCCTTAATTTATAGCGGTTAACAATTTGTATTAAATTGACCAGATAATGCTAGAGTTAATCATGATAATGTTTGTATTTTACATGTAGTAGATGTCATATGCGTTTCTTTGAATTAAAGATAATATTGTAGGAATATGATCAAATATTCATAAAGGTGTCTTAGAGAACAATTATTATGTAAATTGAACAGTAAAACGAACGCATTGTTTATTGTCGTTTTACTCGCTCTGGAGTGGCTCTTCAAGTCCAGTCGCTCACATCCTAATCTTTTAAATCCTCCGTCTAAATTTTTTTTACCCATTGCTAATTCTAGATATTTGCGCGTTCAAACACAATTCTTTTGTTTTATTAATATACAGGAAGTTAATATCTCGGGTATTGGTGCGACTCCATTGACCTTTATTATTTAACCTACGTTTCGGTCAAGTCACATTGACCCGAGATTTTACCTGACTGTAAATATGATACGCGAAATTCTAAAAGTCTTTTATATTAGTTGTGAAATCACCATAGACAAACTATAGCGCTCTACGTATACGCCCAAGCATAATTTTTCTTAAGTCGTTCTGTTCTACGTTTGATTTTTAAAATGTATGAATTTATTCTGTTTTATTGACACTAAGATACTAATCCAGATACACTGCCCTAATATCCATGACAAGTAGTCTGAGTCTTTTCTCTACGATAAATGAATTCATAAATATTTGTCTTTCCAGGGCTATGAGGGATTACTTCCGTAATCTTATTGATCGAAGTTGAAGACAGACTTTATAGACTCGAAGTCACGGTTGACATGCTAGCCGAGCGGGATTAAATATATATCTTACTTCCAATATACATCAAACGAGCCTTAATATTGGTACAGTTTGTAATTTTACATTATTATTGAATAGAGGTATGTAGGTAAAGTCCCACGCGATAGAGTAATTTATTTCCCTAGTGCCGCATTTGTCTTTTAAAAAGAAAAACAAGGAAAAGATAAAAGAAGAATCTAAAGAAAAAAAGGAAAATCAAATAAAATATAAAGAACATGAAAAAGAATGAATTATAATTTTGAACACATAGGATTAATACAAAGCGAAATGTATATCGACTATTTTTTTATGAAGTGACTAATGTGAAATACTGTTTTCTAAAATTAATATTCTTTTTGAATGTTTGATAGATACATGATATAGGTTTAACAAACAAACAATCACTGAACTCCTAAGAAGTGGAACACGAATCACATATTTGAGCACCATACCAACAAACTTTGGTGTATTTAACACCAAAGTTTTATTTAACACAAATAAATGAAGTTCCCCTAAATTTGTGCCATAACTTACAACATCATTACTTTTGTTTTGAACACCTGCTACCCGCTTTACATCTTGTTGATTATTATTGTTTTTCTGTATATATATATATATATATATATATATATATATATATATATATAGATATACCCATTCGGCAAATGTTGATCAGACGGGTTGTAGCATCAGTTAATTGTTGATCAGTTAGCAATTGTTGATCAAAACAGTTTTTGTTGATCTAATGTATGATTCGGCATACAAATGTGGCTCCAATTTGATCAACAATTGCTGACCCTCTAGCGGCACAAATAAAAACTATTCATTGCATTATTTATACAAATCCACTCCATCTATTGTTGATCTGATTCAAATGGACCAATCAGAGGTCACCTTTGCCATGATTGGTTGGTTTTGTTATGCGCTGTTGCCACTTCGCTTCGCAATCTATACGCTATGATGAAAGCAAGACAGTGTTAAGTTAGGGCATGTAGAATAGGACTTAGGAGCTTGGTTCTCCATAAGATTCGACCTGTAATCAAATCTTGCAAGTTAAATTTGACACACTTTACGGTTTCCGATTGAGTAAAAATTTTGCACGCATAATATGTATATCGCGTGACAATGCAATATTATAATGACATGGAGCTGATCTAATGATGGAGCTGGAAGGTGGCCATAGGAACTCCGTTATAATACGACATAACCCTATCGAGTTTGGGCTCGTATGATTCGTTTCGATGAGTACTTTATCTGTAGATGGTATTCAGGGTCTGATGATGGAGCGGGAAGGTGGCCGTAGGAAGTCCGTAATAAAACGACACAATCCCATCGAGTTTGGGCTCGTTTGATTAGTCTTGACGAGTACTTTGGTCCTAAATGGTATCCAGGCTCTGATGATGGAGCTGGAAGGTGGCCATAGGAAGTCCGTAATAAAACGAAACAATCCCATCGAGTTTGGGCTCGTTTGATTAGTCTTGACGAGTACTTTGGTCCTAAATAGTATCCAGGGTCTGATGATGGAGCTGGAAGGTAGCCATAGGAAGTCAGTAATAAAACGACACAATCCCATCGAGTTTGGGCTCGTTTGATTAGTTTTGACGAGTACTTTGGTCCTAAATGGTATCCAGGATCTGATGATGGAGCTGGAAGGTGGCCACAGGAAGTCCGTAATAAAACGACACAATCCCATCGAGTTTGAGCTCGCTTGATTAGTCTTGACGAGTACTTTGGACCTAAATGGTATTCAGGGTCTGATGATGGAGCTGGAAGGTGGCCGTAGGAAGTCCGTAATAAAACGACACAATCCCATCGAGTTTGGGCTCGTTTGATTAGTCTTGACGAGTACTTTGGTCCTAAATGGTATCCAGGGTCTGATGATGGAGCTGGAAGGTGGCCGTAGGAAGTCCATAACAAAACGACACAACCCCATCGAGTTTGGGCTCGTTTGATTAGTCTTGACGAGTACTTTCGTCCTAGATAATATCCATATGCAACTCCATCAGATTTAAAAAAATAAGTTCTTTCCATTTGTTATGACTGAATGTAAATTATATTTGATTAGATGGATGACCCAATGCCAAGGTGAGTACGTGCCGAAAGCTGAATGGTATGAGGGTGTATAAACATGTCATAATATCACTAATGTTGCGCCTCAGGGTACCAGGATGAACCCTGTTGTAGCCGTCTTCCCCCTACAATGGACCTCTGGGGGGAACTACGCCGTAGTAAATATCTCGACACTTTACAATCTCGCGGGATAGATTATAATTTGACGGAGGATACGTGTCGTCGTTGATACTGCAACACCGTAAGAGACAGTTTCTAAAAAGGTGTGATTTCATATGTTAAGAAATATTTTCTTTACATAATGTTTTGAACGGCAATCAAATATATTTGATTTGATTTTCAACCTTATTAGCTATTGTCACTTACGCGGTGTTGTATACTTTCATATTATATTTATTGTGAAATGGAACTATCTTTTGTTTCGCTTGCGATGTTGCCGCTCCGCAGCATCGGTGTACATTTCCGCGGCATTTGTTGATCTCCCAACGTTTATATTGATCAACAAAGTCACACAAAGTGTAAAATAAATGGCGGTTATAAAATCAACAATTACCGTGTGAGTTGGTGACGAGCTAGAGTGTTTGCGGCGTAGTTAGGCTCTGGGTCGCAATGAGGGGAATTCTTATATTCGAAGTATGGCACGATATTATCAAAATTATCGAAGCTACAAGCCTCTATATATATATATATTGTCCGCTTTACGGCAAATGTTGATCAGGCCGAAATATGCATTAAATGTTGATCCACCTTTAGAGGCTTGTAGCTTCGATAATTTTGATAATATCGTATCATACTTCGAATATAAGAATTCCCTTCATTGCGACCCAGAGCCTAACTACGCCGCAAACACTCTAGCTCGTCACCAACTCACACGGCAATTGTTGATTTTATAACCGCCATTTATTTTACACTTTGTGTGACTTTGTTGATCAATATAAACGTTGGGAGATCAACAAATGCCGCGGAAATATACACCGATGCTGCGGAGCGGCAACATCGCAAGCGAAAGAAAAGATAGACGCTAGATGAGATAAAAATAAACATTTTGTTTCTTTACTTTTTAGTGTTTATGATTCGGGATTTACTACGGCGTAGTAGTAGGAAATGGTATTAGGTTTTATAACAAACTCCTTAGTCGTGTTACTGATTTGCCTGATACAACTTTTATAACATATATTAAACGTGTCCTTGTATCTAAAGGTTACTATAGCGTTAAGGACTATATTGAGGATAAAGATGTTAGATCTCATGAACCATCCTGCGTAACACTTCCTAGAGACCCTGTATCTAAGTAAAATAGTAGGCATAATAGTGTGATGTTCTGTGAACTATCTGTAATCGGCCTAATGAGTGACATTAATAGACCGCTAGTTCTGTCTCAAATTAGCTTCTTTTATTAGTATAAAAACATTAATAGATAATCAAATATTATAAAGACAACCGTTCGGGAAAATAATGTGTATGCCAAATAAATAATAAAGGTAACTGGACCAAAACCTACGCTCTGCCCATTTGAGTATGTTTCGCCGGACCGTCTCATGTGGGTCGTGTTAAAACCGGCAGTAAAATAACCCACTGAGTTTGTTTCGCCGGATCTTCTCAGTTGAGGCTTATTGGATCCGGTGGTAGCATTAAAGCGCATCCGTCGTTATATACTCATGGTCCGCCCAAATAATGACAATTGTTCTTAATATAATTTAATATAGACAGAACAAGCTATTGGACACAATATAGTGAAATAATAAAGTTAAGACTAAAATGATTAAAAACAATAACTAAAATACCTGCTTAATATGCTCATTTATAAATGTTAAAATTATGCATAGATTAATAATAAAAAACTTGAGAGGTGTCGTGGGACACCAGGTAGGAACGAAGTTCCTTCGAAAGTATTTGTTTGTAAACACCATTGTGCCCCTTATTATTTACTAGCTTTCCGCGCCCGGTTTCACCCGCGTAACTCCCGTTCCCGTTGAAACTTTATACTTAAATATAGCTTATAACCTTCCTCGATAAATGGGCTATCTAACATTGAAAGATTTTTTCAAATCGGACCAGTAGTTGCTGAGATTAGTGCGTTCAAGTAAACAAACTCTTCAGCTTTATCTATTATGGCAAATAACTCATTATTAGGTACCAATTCTTTGCGTTTTTATACTCATGATATTTTCTCAACGAAATGTCCGATTGGAATAAAACAAAAAGTATTTTACTTCTACATAAATACCCTTGATAACAAAATGCTTAATTTGGATAAGGATTAATATTATTATATACATTTAACGTAGTTTCTTTCTTCAGACGATTTAATATTTTTTTATGAACATAAAAGCGGTTATTGTGACTAAACTATGATAGTTAGATATATGCTCTCGCGGACTTTTTTGTAGATCTTAATAAGACCTACAAACCCGTAGTACATAATTTTGTTCTATTGTCAATATTTTTTGCAGCGCACGCATTAATAGGTTTTCGCTTTTACACCTTGGGTTACAAAATCGCAATTTTCTTACGGATCCTTATTTTTTTTGAAAATAAAATATAGCCTGTAACCTTCCCCGATAAATGGGCTATCCAACACTGAAAGAATTTTTGAAATCGGACCATTAGTTCCTGAGATTAGCGCGTTCAAACAAACATTAAACGGCTTGAACGTTTGAGTGGCTATAGCAAAAAGTGTCGTGACAACTTTTTCGTAAGAATTTTTTCCGTCTAGCCCCCTTTCACAACGCGCGATAAGGAACTTCGTTCCAATAAATTATTGTTGTGAAAGGTTGTTTAACATTTAATGCATATTTCGGCCTGATCAACATTTGCCGTAAAGCGGACAATATAATTTAATATAGACAGAACAAGCTATTGGACACAATATAGTAAAATAATAAAATTAAGACTAAAATGATTAAAAACAATAACTAAAATACCTGCTTAATATGCTCATTTATAAATGTTAAAATTATACATAGATTAATAATAAATTATTGTTGTGACTATTTGCAAGTGCCTGTAATAGGTTTACGTAAATAAAAATGATTTTTATTTATTTTCCCCCCCGAGGTCAATTGTAGGGGGAAGAGGGCTACAACAGGGTTCGCCCTGGTACCCTGAGGCGCTACATTAGTGATATTATGGCATGTTTATACACCCTCATACCATTCAGCTTTCGGCACGTGCTCACCTTGGCATTGGGTCATCCATCTAATCAAATATAATTTACATTCAGTCATAACAAATGGAACGAAATTATTTTATTAAATCTGATAGAGTTGCATATGGATATTATCTAGGACGAAAGTACTCGTCAAGACTAATCAAACGAGCCCAAACTCGATGGCGTTGTGTCGTTTTATTACGGACTTCCTATGGCCACCTTCCAGCTCCATCATCAGACCCTGGATACCATTTAGGACCAAAGTACTCGTCAAGACTAATCAAACGAGTCTAAACTTGATGGGGTTGTGTCGTTTTATTATGGACTTCCTATGGAAACCTTACAGCTCCATCATCAGACCCTGGATACCATTTAGGACCAAAGTACTCGTCAAGACTAATCAAACGAGCCCAAACTCGATGGGATTGTGTCGTTTTATTACGGACTTTCTATGGCCACCTTCCAGCTCCATCATCAGATCCTGGATACCATTTAGGGCCAAAGTACTCGTCAAGACTAATCAAATGAGCACAAACTCGATGGGATTGTGTCGTTTTATTACGGACTTCTTATGGCCACCTTCCGACTCCATCATCAGACCCTGGATACCATCTACAAAAAAAAAGTACTCATCGAGACGAATCATACGAGCCCAAACTCGATAGGGTTATGTCGTATTATAACGGAGTTCCTATGGCCACCTTCCAGCTCCATCATTAAATCAGCTCCACATCCATCCATCCACATATTATGCGTGTAAAATTTTTACTCAATCGGAAACCGGAAAGTGTGTCAAATTTAACTTGCAAGATTTGATTACAGGTCGAATCTTATGGAGAACCAAGCTCCTAAGTCCTATTCTACATGCCCTAACTTAACACTGTCTTGCTTTCATCATAGCGTATAGATTGCGAAGCGAAGTGGCAACAGCGCATAACAAAACCAACCAATCATGGCAAAGGTTACCTCTGATTGGTCCATTTGAATCAGATCAACAATAGATGGAGCGGATTTGTATAAATAATGCAATGAATAGTTCTTATTTGTGTCGCTAGAGGGTCAGCAATTGTTGATCAAATTGGAGCAACATTTGTATGCCGAATCATACATTAGATCAACAAAAGCTGTTTTGATCAACAATTGCTAACTGATCAACAATTAACTGATGCTACAACCCGTCTGATCAACATTTGCCGAATGGGTATATCTATATATATATATATCCAATCAGACCAATCAGAGGTAACCTTTGCCATGATTGGTTGGTTTTGTTATGCGCTGTTGCCACTTCGCTTCGCAATCTATACGCTATGATGAAAGCAAGACAGTGTTAAGTTAGGGCATGTAGAATAGGACTTAGGAGCTTGGTTCTCCATAAGATTCGACCTGTAATTAAATCTTGCAAGTTAAATTTGACACACTTTCCGGTTTCCGATTGAGTAAAAAATTCACACGCATAATATGTAAATCGCGTGACAATGCAATATTATGATGACATGGAGCTGATCTAATGATGGAGCTGGAAGGTGGCCATAGGAACTCCGTTATAATACGACATAACCCTATCGAGTTTGGGCTCGTATGATTCGTCTCGATGAGTACTTTTTTTTGTAGATGGTATCCAGGGTCTGATGATGGAGCTGGAAGGTGGCCATAAGAAGTCCGTAATAAAACGACACAATCCCATCGAGTTTGGGCTCGTTTGATTAGTCTTGACGAGTACTTTGGCCCTAAATGGTATCCAGGGTCTGATGATGGAGCTGGAAGGTGGCCATAGAAAGTCCGTAATAAAACGACACAATCCCATCGAGTTTGGGCTCGTTTGATTAGTCTTGACGAGCACTTTGGTCCTCAATGGTATCCAGGGTCTGATGATGGAGCTGTTAGGTGGCCATAGTTTCATATAAGTTCTCCAAAATTAAAAAATATTTTGTGTAATCACTACTTTTCGCGATAATTGCCATTATAGGATGTACATCATGACTGTGATAATGGTAATTTAATGTAACTTACTTCCTAACTTGTTAAACATTTTTGTACTTAATATCTGTTATATTATTATGTTTACTGAATTTTAGAAAGAAGATTTAGTTATTTTATGTTTGTTTTTAACTTGTAAATTTATATAATTTATTTATTTGTGAAAACTTGTAATTGGCCATCTTTTGTAAACTGAAAATATTCATAATGTTAATAGCTGTAAGTTTTCCTAAATTTTAAAATAAAATAAAATAAAATAAAATAAAATAGGAAGTCCATAATAAAACGATACAACCCCATCGAGTTTGGGCTCGTTTGATTAGTTTTGACGAGCACTTTGGTCCTAAATGGTATCCAGGGTCTGATGATGGAGCTGTAAGGTGGCCATAGGAAGTCCATAATAAAACGACACAACCCCGTCGAGTTTAGACTCGTTTGATTAGTCTTGACGAGTACTTTGGTCCTAAATGGTATCCAGGGTCTGATGATGGAGCTGGAAGGTGGCCATAGGAAGTCCGTAATAAAATGACACAACCCCATCGAGTTTGGGCTCGTTTGATTAGTCTTGACGAGTACTTTCGTCCTAGATAATATCCATATGCAACTCTATCAGATTTAATAAAATAAGTTCGTTCCATTTGTTATGACTGAATGTAAACTATATTTGATTAGATGGATGACCCAATGCCAAGGTGAGCACGTGCCGAAAGCTGAATGGTATGAGGGTGTATAAACATGTCATAATATCACTAATGTTGCGCCTCAGGGTACCAGGGCGAACCCTGTTGTAGCCCTCTTCCCCCTACAATTGACCTCTGGGGGGAAAATAAAATAAATAAAATAAAAATCATTTTTATTTACGTTAACCTATTACAGGCACTTGCAAATAGTCACAACAATAATTTATTATTAATCTATGTATAATTTTAACATTTATAAATGGGCATATTAAGCAAGTATTTTAGTTATTGTTTTTAATCATTTTAGTCTTAACTTTATTATTTTACTATATTGTGTCCAATAGCTTGTTCTGTCTATATTAAATTATATTAAGAACAATTGTCATTATTTGGGCGGACCATGAGTATATAACGACGGACGCGCTTTAATGCTACTACCGGATCCAATAAGCCCCAACTGAGAAGATCCGGCGAAACAAACTCAGTGGGTTATTTTACTGTCGGTTTTAACACGACCCACATGAGACAGTCCGGCGAAACATACTCAAATGGGCAGAGCGTAGGTTTTGGTCCAGTTACTTTTATTATTTATATGGCATACACATTATTTTCCCGAACGGTTGTCTTTATAATATTTGATTATCTATTAATGTTTTTATACTAATAAAAGAAGCTAATTTGAGACAGAACTAGCGTTCTATTAATGTCCCTCATTAGGCCGATTACAGATAGTTCGCAGAACATCACACTATTATGCCTACTATTTTACTTAGATACAGGGTCTCTAGGAAGTGTTACGCAGGAAGGTTCATGAGATCTAACATCTTTATCCTCAATATAGTCCTTAACGCTATAGTAACCTTTAGATACAAGGACACGTTTAATATATGTTTTAAAAGTTGTATCAGGCAAATCAGTAACACGACTAAGGAGTTTGTTATAAAACCTAATACCATTTCCTACTACTACGCCGTAGTAAATCCCCAATCATAAACACTAAAAAGTAAAGAAACAAAATGTTTTTTTTTTATCTCATCTAGCGTCTATCTTTTCTTTCGCTTGCGATGTTGCCGCTCCGCAGCATCGGTGTACATCCGCGGCATTTGTTGATCTTCCAACGTTTATATTGATCAACAAAGTCACACAAAGTGTAAAATAAATGGCGGTTATAAAATCAACAATTGCCGTGTGAGTTGGTGACGAGCTAGAGTGTTTGCGGCGTAGTTAGGCTCTGGATCGCAATGAGGGGAATTCTTATATTCGAAGTATGACACGATATTATCAAAATTATCTAAGCTACAAGCCTCTAAAGGTGGATCAACATTTAATGCATATTTCGGCCTGATCAACATTTGCCGTAAAGCGGACAATATATATATATATATATATATATATATATATATATATACGCTTCAGTATTTTCAAATAATTTAATTAGAACTTTACTAATTCAATGGTAGGTTGAAGTAATGTTGTATCATTTGATAATGACGCGCTGGACGGAAACCGGTGGAGACAGATCATCCGCTCCAGATGCAACCCTGATGCTGACCACGATCCTCAGATATGAAGGACCAACTGAACAGAGTGATAATTATGAAGAAATGTGCAGTATCAAGTTGCCAAAGTGTTTCGCGGAACCGTAATAAGTGACCGTAGCCCAATGGCTAAGGGCGTCGGATTGGTGATCTTGAAGTCTCCGGTTCGAACCCCACCCATTGTACTACCGACGTGAACCCACTCGTAACACAAGCATTTTAGCTTAGCACGAGAGGTTAACAAGAATACTAGAACTGATCAGATTGTAGGCATGTTTATATATATGTAAATCTGGGGGAGCGCTCCCTGAACTCGATACCTACTTGAAATTATCATTGTTGTCTTCACACTTTCCTGGTATGAGTGCCTACATATCGATGTATGGGGATCACTAACCTAGATACTAAAAATGTTTAACAATGTATAAAATTATTACTTATGTAGGCTAACACCGCTAATACAAATAACAGTGGAGCACTGATGAAGAATGTTTTATAATCGGGGTTAGCCTTATTAAAAAAACACTAGCTTTTGCTGGTGTTTTAAAAAGGCTGCGTTTTGCTTCTATGGTGGTAGCATAAATTAACATTATTATGTTAAAATTCTGATTTAATATTCGAATTTGCCGTCATACGTTTGGTTAGAGACGATCCTTTGGGCTTAACACGGTCATTATGGCGTGTCTCGGTTAAGCCACTTGTTTTCATTTGAGGTGAAATGGCTCTCATTACAGGATAGAGCGAAGTGCTGTACGCCATTATACCTTAAAATGTACATTTATCTTTATTTATTCTTCGAAACATTCGGGGTCATTAGTATTTTTTTGCACAAAAAATGTGATTTAATTTTTTGTAAGTTAATTTAAATATGGATTGCTTGTAACCGTTAATACGTGTTTTTTTTTAATAAAATGTGTAAGGGATTTTGACAACCTTTTTTTTTACCGTTCCAGAAATATTACTTAATAAACATAAAGCTTGACAGCAAGCTGAAAACTACACACACATATATTAGGCATATTATTACATTGATTTTCACTATATTCAAGCCATGGCTACATTTTCTATAGGTACTAATATATAAAGCTAAAGAGTTGTTTCGTTTGTTAAATAGTTTGCTTGAATGCGCTAATCTCAGATATTACAGGTCCGATTTGAAAAAAAATCTTTCAGAGTTAGATAGCCCATTCGTCGGAGAAGGTTTTAAGCTATATTTAATTATGAAGTTCCTACAGAAACGGGAATTACGCGGGTAAAACAGCGCGCGGGAATCTTGTGTTTTTTGGAAATAATATCATTATTTGCAAGTGACTGCGTTAAAACAACGTATTTAAGCCTCTTTAACTCTTTAAAAGAAGTACTTTAGTGCTTAGCTTTAGCTAAAAAAGGTTAATGAAAAGAAACCCATTATTAACTTAGAATTCTCTTTAAAATGTTAGTATTGTTGCTAACTTCATTCAGTCCAGAACTTATACATTTAAATTTAAATGTTTATTTATATATGTATAGATAAATTAACACTCTTTGAAACCATAAATACTAGTTTATCTCTGAATTATTTGATATTCATTGTTTTTCCCGTGGAGTCATCAAGTAAGAGACTATGTTTGTGTCTCGGTTACAAAAGCATTTAAAAAGCAATAAATTAAAAAAAAAATTATAATTACAAAAAATATTGAGCCATAAGCACATCATGTGAACCATTTTGATTCTGTCATTTTTTTATATAAGTGAAATCTGTTATTAAATTAATCAGCGAAAGGAATTTATTTTCCTAGATTGAAGGTTGTCTTTAAAACTACAAAACAGGTAGGTATTCAAGATTTTGTAACATTAAATACTATGTCTCTGACGGCTATAAAGGTGTAGGAGCGTTGATTATGCTAACGATAATGTTATACTTCAGTACGAAGCCGGCTACAAGTGCTATCAGGAAGTTTAAATTACAGCGAGTGCTTTGTTTTTAGTGAAATTGTTAAACGGGTAGGAGTATTTTAGGGCTCATCCGAATGGTTGGTAGATATCTTCACATGAAAGGAGAACTAAAGGTAAGGTTATATTTTTATCATTTATTTTACAGGTATATCATGTTATAGTATGACTTAGTTCTGGTATAAAATACAATTTAAGATACTATTTTAGGACTTTCACAAAGTTACAAAACATATATTACTTTTATTGAATACTAGCGACCCGTCCCGGTGTCGCACGGGTGCAATGCTGATGTATTATACATATAAACCTTCCTCTTCAATGACTCTGTAGCGACATCTACAGTAGCCGCACAAAAACTACAAGAAAACAAGCAGCGCCATCTAGCACCTAGCATCCCAACTAACCTGTATCGCGCAATACAAGTTCGCAAGTCTATTCTAACATATACAAGTTCCGAACAGTAACAAATAGCCGTCGGCCGCCGGGCATACCACCTCGACCGGCAATAAAGATTTGTGTGGAGGAACACAACCAACCGTTCCTCTAAACTCTATCTATTTAAAAAACCGCATCAAAATCCGTTTATTTTGTTTTATTTATTAATACAGGTACACCGACAGCTTCTGTATATAGATTAACAAATAAAGTAGTTACGAGTAAAAGGCTTATACAGTTCCCAATAACAGGTGAGCCAACATTCACGAACATAAGTGGTAATTGAAACTAAATAAATTTACTAATATTGAGTGGAAATAAACTATACAAAGGTTAGAATTATGCATGAGTAAACATAGAAATCCAAAATAAAATTAAACAAAAACAAACGTGAGATCAAAATTAAATTAATGAGATCAAAAATTAGACTTAAATTTAAAAAAACTTACATAATTATAAAAAACAGGTTGCAAGATATATCTAGGTACAAACAAATACAGTTAATACAAATAATCTATTGGAGCTTTCTGACTAAGAATATGGGTTTTAAAGATTTTCATTGTGTTATGGTATATATGTCAACATCTGGGTTTGATTTTATATAACAAAGCATCTCTTTGCTGAGCCTATTGAGAGGTGAATTTTCTCCTATATTAGCTTTGGAAGCTTTAGTGTGGAATAAACGGGTACTGGGATATCTGGGTATTCTATAGGGGAC
This sequence comes from Nycteola revayana, assembly GCA_947037095.2. Lineage (NCBI taxonomy): Eukaryota > Metazoa > Arthropoda > Insecta > Lepidoptera > Nolidae > Nycteola > Nycteola revayana. The sequence goes on from OX344839.1 coordinate 9,085,047, forward strand.
TTTTATTCCAATGTGATCAATCAATTTAACACAGTCTAATTTATTGTTAACTAATTTGTAAAAAAACATAAGATCTTGTACCAGTCGACGGTCGCGCAGTGTTATCATTTTATAGCACGTCATTTTAGAATACGTCTCGTATGTACACTGGGGAAATACACCACCAAAGGTATATGCTAGGTGTTTTGTGAAGGCCCTATGTTGCGTAGTTTTAAAGATCTAAACATAAATATGGACAGGAAGACAGTGGAAAGCAACTGTGTAGTGATTTTGAGACTTGGATAAATATAGATTTATTTCATCGAAATTCAAACGGAATGGTGCTTTTGACGAGAGCGTCAACAGCTGTTGTAGGAACCATTCCGTTTGAATTTCAGAACTTTTATATCATCATTTAAAATGTAATCATTTCCACTTATCATAATTCGACTTTTACGTCCCGTGGCACCCTGAACATTGGTTTGGGTTAGTAGGCGATCTACTCTAATTGACACAAAACGGGCGAATCGACTCTTTTAAACAATTTTTTTTGGTAGTTGATTCGCACAATGGTATGTGTACCACTTCAAAAATATGTAGTGGCTATTCAACAAACGTTCTGTTTGATGGATATTCCTTTGTTTTTTTCGTCGTATACATTGTGATTTTGACATATGCGAGATATTTTTTTATAATTTCCAAGTTGTAACTTAAACGCACTAAAATAAGTTTATGATCAAGTTCAAATTAACATTGAGGCCGTGGGGACCGGGAGCCAAATTAATTTATAAATACCTCGTAGCGGCCCTTTTTAGTGCGGCACGTTCTCCGAGTGCTGGTTTTTACTTTGCACAGCAGGTAAGCATTGAAATTCAACGGTGTTATGTTGCCAGCATTCTGGGAACCTTGCCAAGTAGAATAGATTTAGAATAGTAGTATTTTATAAGTTAGTTTTATCTTAAATTAGAATCTTTTCGTATATAATTATGTATTTTATTCATGTAACACAATGATTAAATCAAAAGTTCAAATGAAAATAATTCAAATTCAAGAATACCAGTGTCCAAAACTGTGCTAATATTCTTATTAAAAAACTGTAGGATATAATAATCGGATTAAAATTGTTTTACTACAACGAACACGCAACTTCAAATTCAAAATCATCCAGCCAGTGAAGTGAATACAAAATCATTAACTAAAATGTCCATTAAATAAAACTTAACATCCCTCAAATGGGATTAAAATGGAGTATAAACCTTTAAAACAGTTGGTCGTTTGCTTAAACGTTATGTGCATTACCTGCACACCGGGAGCTTTTAACTCGTTCCACTAATATTCAGCATAATTCCGTAATGTTTCGCTGAAATATAAACTCAACGAAAATTAATCGTTAAATTAGTCTTTTGTTACTAGTTTAATGGTTAAGTGGGCCATTTCGGTATAGTGCGGCTGGTTTTATTAATTGTTTTACACATAATAAATAACTGCAACTTGACCAACATCACGTATGAAACGTAGAGCATAGCTCAATGAGCTGCTCGACTGGGTAAGTACCTCCACATACACAATACCACAGCCAAATAGAAAATCTCATAAATTACTTAAAAGAAATAAAGCCTACATAGCGCGGGCATAATAATAAAATAGGTGTTATCACACATAAATGAAAAGAGTGCACGAAATAGCGTAACTACCGTTAGGTACGCATTTTCACCGTTACGATTTTCACTCTAAGTCAGTAAAAAAAGTTAAAATGACTATGCCTTAGACATTTATTTCATATGCATATCACGCCCTATTATTTTCAAGACGGCAAAAAGGTCACCCAGTATATTAGTGGTTGCTCAAAAACCAAAAAATATAAACAAAAATATACCTAGCTATTGTGATAGCACTAACAATTTAATTGATATTTTAACCAACGCCAATAAAGCAACATAATGCTGTTTGTTAATCATATTGTACTATTGGTTAATTATTTTCTCGATAAGGATGTTAATGAACATGTGTTAATATTTTAATTAACGTTTCCTTGTTAATCTATACAAATAAATAAAATTGAAGTGTCTATTTGTAATGGTAAAATAATACTTTTAAATTATTTAAATGCATATAAATATATATTGGGTAGGAATAAGAAAACACAATTAAAAAAAAAACATTGTGTTTCTGTGTATCTATTTGTTCTGGCTAATCTCAGTCAAAATGAGTACAGCCGTGAGTACTCATTTTGACTGGACTGGATTTGTCTGTCTGCTTGTCTGTCCGTTAATCTCCAAAGCGGTAGTACCGTTTTAAACGAGACTTTCATTGTTAGATAACTTACAAAACCCTTATCTTATGCGGACAAAGCAACAGTCAGCAACTAGTTTAGAATAAATCAGGATACCATTCTGTAAAACGGAGTCAGTGATTACAACAAAATTAATACTCTTTTTGTTGAATATGGGAATGCATTACGAGAACCTTAGTTTTGTTGTTGGTTCTGTGCTATCATTGATAGGTTGTATAGCCTTAATAACAACATGGCTACTTCTGCCTCGATGGAGAACATTACAAAATTACTTGTGTGTAAACCAAATTCTGATTGGAACATTACATCTGATATCCACTACAATTATAACATTGGATATATTTGACGATGAGAATGTCCAAATATTTATTGACCTAAATGGCTATCTAATTCTGGCAGCAACATGTTGGTCACTCAGCTCCATCGGTCTCGCTTACCTAAAATTAGTTATTGTGTACCCTGGAAAAATAAGTGGAGAGAAGAAGAAAGCTGCTATTTTCACATATGGATCAGTGTTCATCATGAAAGGAATAAGTAGAGGAATAGTGTCATTATTACTACTCTCCGATGTCGGATACATATTGTTGGTCGTAACTTTTTTTACAATGCTTTTACTTTTAAGTATAAATACTTTGGTGTTTTTAAGAATTACAGCATCCGTATTATCTTGCTGCAAGAAAGGAATGTCGGTGAGAAAAATTAGTCATTTTCTTGCTATAATCGGAATCGCTATTATTTGTGATTCGTCGTTGTTGGTACAAATATATATTATTATGTTTGGGTCAGTAGAATGGATGACGTGTATTGCGACAGTTGCATTTACTCAGAGATTGGTGGTTCAAACTGTGTTTGTATTATTCAGAAAAGGATCGAGGATACATTGGGAAACGTATTTCCGAAAAAAGAGAACTTTGAATATAAATTTGAATAGTATTCCACTTAAATAATTTTGTAAATTGATTAAGTAAGCCCTCATTTTTGTGAATACATTCTAATCTTTTTGCTATTACTTTTAAAGCGGCCGTAGCCCAATGGCTAGGTCGTCGGACCTGCGATCTTGTGATCGCCGGATCGATCCCCATCCATTGCACTACCGACGTGAACCCACTCGTAACACAAGCATTTTAGCTTAGCACGAGGGGTTAACAAGAATATTAGTAGAACGCAAAAATCTGCTAGTAGTCTTAAAAAAAAAAACACTACGCTAATCTCGTTTATAACTTTATATGTACATTGTAACCAACAATATTGTATCGAAAACTTTGTGAATGTTCATTCCAATAGTAACCAAATCATATAAAACAAAGCAATGAACCGATCGCTGATCAAAACAATAAAGCTGAGTGAATAAACAAACACTTTCCTTAATTGAATGATTTACTTCAATTGATAAAACTGAATTTACAACTAAATAATCGCACCAAATATTCATCATATTCTGCTGAATTTGAAGAATTGCAAGTAATGAAAACATATGTTACGTAACATAATATTAGTTACGTCTAGCATAAGCCAGTTTTAAGTTGAGTTTTAATATGTTTTATAATATAACCCACGATAGATGTAAATAGATAAGCAGAAATCTAATGTGAAACCTCTTAACTACACGGCTAAAAGTGTCACTTCAAAATACTTAACACTCAGTATAAGAATATACTGGTAATTTTATCAGCTCCATGTTTTGAATGTCAAATTACTTTTATGGACATGATCGCACTTTAAATGCCATGTTTATTTAATAAATATTTTTACACTTATTTGAGGTTTTTACTTGGATCCCTAAAGATTCTTATAGAACGAATAAACCAGCTGTCCAGCTTGTGTAGCTGATCTGATCTGATTCTAGCAAACCGAATATTTTAAGCTGTAACCAGGTAGGTAAATAGCAACCGACGTACCCACATAGTAACGAGCTAGTTAATTGGTTGCTATATTTGGATTCAATCATAATTTAAATTAATCATTAATTACTGAACTGTTCGATGCCTTGAAATACAACTCTATTCGCAATTATGTATTTGTAATTATAGAACGTGTTTTAATTAGATGGGTCGTTCTCTTTTACCGCCTACCTATTGTCAACTCGAAATTAAGGTTTTTTATTTATATGTAACTATAGTAAAGTGTTTAAGTTGCACAAACATTTTTAAATTTTCACTTATATTAAGTGCTTCTGTCACACTTTGTCGTAAATATTAGATACGCGGGGGCGTAACAAACTAAGTTCAAGCCAAGAGAACAGCTTGAGCTGCAAACAAGCCAAGTAAAATATTGAGGTTCAATCGACGATTCCTTACTAGATAAAAGTTCTTTTTTAAATATAATAACACTTTTTTTTGTTTTTGCTCTAACATAAAAGTAGGCAAAACACAAAAAAAAGTTTAAATTAAATTAAGAATGTTATTCGTAAATATAAATAAGTTTAATTTATAGTCAACAAAATTTGGCTAATTTAGACCTTTTGTCGGTGAACCCAGCTTCTTATTTATTAATTATGTTTGCCGTGATATAAATCTATTCGTTGCTGATAAAAAAAAATACTATCTAGTTATAAAATAATATAAAAAAATAAGAACGAATCTTCTGTTTGATAATTTTTCATAGAGGTGTTTCAACAAAAATCATAAAAATAGGTCGCTCGTTCGATTAGTAATTATGTAACGTATTTATTATTATATAGCATTTTTCAAAGTATATACAATCCCTTTAACAGTAAATAGTATCATGTGTAATAATTGCCTTTGTAAATTAACTTATGTGAAATAATAAAAATGATTTTACTAATTAAAACAAACAAATGTAAGGTAACCCACTCCACGATACACTGGGAGATTCATCATGCATTACTAATGTTATGACAAAGTAAATGACCACTTTTTTTCAAATAAATACGTATTTTAAAATCGTTATATTTATTGTATGGATATAAAAAAGTAATTTCATTTAAAAATCTTCACTAACGTTAGATATATACAACTAAAAAAAATAACATTAATAAATTTCGACCACCGGAAGTCTAAATTTATTAATCATTTTTTTTTAATTCGATATGCGGTTATCTTTTCCGCAATGTTCTAAAATTTGAAACCTATACAATTGGTTGAAATCGGGGTTCATGTTTATTTCTCTACATATATTAATTGAAATATATTCTATGTTACCTTAGTACCTATAAGTGTTGTGGGTTGTGGGTTGTGCTAATTTGAACCTTATTTGTATGCAAGCAAAACCGTCAGTCTATGGCCATATATATATTAAGTTACATATTGTGTAACTTACCCCAAGTAGGCAACTTGTTATGAAACCAGTGACACGTGCAAATAAACAATACGAAGCTAAGTTTCTCGGCACATTGGCCACACTCGCAAATAAAGAGAATATAAGTAAACTCTACTCACATACCAGATTTACACTTCACCTACTACTACGAATTAGTTAGTTAGGAGGCCGTGGCCCAATGGCTGGGGCGTTCGATCACCCCCATTTCACTACCGATGTGAACTCACTCGTAATACAAGCATTCTAGCTTAGCACAAGGGGCTAATAAGAATACTAGTAATGAGCAGAAAATCTGCTAGTAAGGTTAAAGAAATATGTAGATTAGATTAGATCTTACGTTTCTTATCTATATTTATAAATCTAAAAAGTTCGTTTGTTTGATGCTTGCTTAAGAGCACTAGTCTCACTTCTGGTCCAAACTGAAAATATATCGCGCGGAAGTTAGTCTCTTAGATCTTAATTTTATTAGTAGCTAGTTAAAATCTACCAGAGTAAGGTTCGACCAACGCGGGTGTATTAATATGTATGTATAACGAGTAGCAAAACTTCTGACAAAATCCAGAGTTCGACTTGTTAATCAGCTTTCTTCGTCAAAGTATTCATTGGTAAGTTCCACCACCCACTGCGATGGTACGAGAAACTTACAGCTAGCTAAAAGTTAATTAAGTGTCTTTGCACTTCTACAAGTTCATGTGTTTTTAAAATTTCATAATACCGCATTCAAGTTGGACTAAATTGGTAATCTCACTTTTGTAAACTTTAACTTCCATATTGGCGTAAAACGATAAAACTGTCTAAGTTTTCTTGGCGACGTATAAATAAAGTTATTTTATCAACATTACCAAGTTGTAGAATATAAACCGAATTAACATCAAATAATTTATGTAATGATAGTATGACTGAACAGTAGTATTTTAAAATAAATCGTAAGAACTTAATTTCTGATTTAAATTGTCATCGTGCATTTTAAGTAATTTAAATGGCTGGAATATTTGTAAGCAGCTAAAGTCTAGCGTCAAAAGCTACCACAAAATGTTAGCTAACGACAAAAAACGGGAAATTAAAGCTAAGACGTAAAGATAAGACCTCGGTCGTTAAACTGTGGCCCGGGTCCGTAGATGACATTTGCGTGGTCCACCTGCTATAACGATAACTGCAGTATAGTACAGAGATACAAAAAATCGAAAGCGATTCCTCACATTACTGGCGGAGGAGAATCATATGAGGCCCTTTAATAGAAAAGATTGACGACCACTGCTATAAGAAGTAAAAAATTACTGTGAAACCTCAGGAAATCATATAAGTTAACGGCGTACTTGGATTCGCACTTTGCCGTCTCGTGACCTGTGAGTCACATTTTTCCTCGTCCAATCACGAGCCTCGTGTAAACAAACAAAAATGTGAGAGTAAAAGAAATACCAAAGGTGCTCCACTGATATTGAAAACGAGTACTTTGCGATTCTTTTCTATACGGGTTCGCGTTGAGTAAGCTGACTTTTATGGACGTTGCTTTGTATAGTATTTCATACTTTCTTTCTGAAGTAAGTAGTAGATATATTTTCATATTACCTTAGTATGTGGCACAATATTGTAATTGCTGTTCTTTTTTTATTGGAAAATTACAATGCACAAAAAATACTACCGCAAGAAAAAATGAGTTTAAATGTTTGTTAGCCTAATCACATAACTATTTTACTATAACTTTGAAAAAAAAATGTCTCCGCGACTTGGCGTTTACTACTTATGCAAAAAAGCTAAAAAATAATTCGGTAGATCCTAGGTACCACCAGTCTTCACACAATTCTCCTCATCCATCTAGGGGATCGGAAAAAATAAAATCGTGGGGCGCCTTCAATTTCTATCAACAGTCAACCGCTGATGTCTAAATGCTATTTACGTACTCAAGTTGTATACAATACGACCCACAATTTATTTTTTTCTGATCAATACCCTAGATTGATAAGGAGAATGGTGAGAAGACTGGTGGGTACCTAGGAGGCCGGATTGCTTATGCGTACCCGGATCCCGCCAACGGCGGATTGAAGGAGCGTCCGGGGGGTTTTAGTGGTGTAGGGTCCTCCTCGTGGTATGAGTTTAGCATACCACGCTATGGAGAGGGCGAGTCCGGTTTATTCCACTTTGAACACCCAGGTGATATCAACTAGGTGTTTAAAGTCGAATGAACCAGTGTCCTCTGATCACCTACGAGTCAAATCACCCAGCTAGTATCACCCAGGTGATTCAAGGAGACTAAATTGGTGTCCTCTGATCACCTGGGAAACAAATCACCTAGGTGATCAGAGGGCACCGTTTCTATTATGTGCTGAACCTTGATCACCCACATAAATCCTGCTGCAAAATTGAAACTAATATGACAGAATTAAAAAGAACGATTCGGAAATTATTTGTAATAAAAAAGTTATATACAACTTGTATTTAAATGGTTGCATAGATAAATTATGCAAGAATATAAAATAATGGACAAAAAAAATTGTGTGCAAAAATAATAGGTCGATACGGCATCCTCCGATATATTTGTTTGTGGCAGGATTTATGTGGGTGATCAAAGTTCGGCACATAACAGAAACGGTCTCCTCTGATCACCTAGGTGATTTGTTTCCCAGGTGATCAGAGGACACCAATTTAGTCTCCTTGGATCACCTGGGTGATACTAGCTGGGTGATTTGATTCGTAGGTGATCAGAGGACACTGGTTTATTCCACTTTGAACACCTAGGTGATATCACCTGGGTGTTCAAAGTGGAATCTAGGATCTACCGATTTTTTTTAGCTTATTGTACATTATCTTACATAATGGTTCCCATAAAACCGTTTAACCGTGTCCAAAGTATTTACTAGAGCACTCAAGGACACGTATAGTTGTCCTTCACCCAACAATTTTGATATATTTTTTTAAATTTTTATATACGAGTATACACTAAAAACAACCTATTATTTATAAACTGTCAACAAGATTATTTGAATAACATACGGTTTTCGAATCCATTGATGAAACTTTAAGACATCATCTCATCTACATTATTAAACTGTACGTAGCTCACTAATACCTACTGTTCGGGTACATCGACTTCACATGGCGAATTATGTTAATAAAAACAACAATTATTACAAAACCCCACACAAAACCCCACACGTACGTAATAAAATCTGCTATACGAGACACTCGTAAATGTGAGCCAAATGCTTATTTTATTGGGTCCCATAGTAATTATATTTCATTAATCATTACTTCCACGCTTTCGTCTGATGATTTTATTGCTGTGTGACAATAATAGCTGCAAGAAAGAAATTAAGTGATTTATGAGGACATCGTTTGCATAATTATGCGATTTGTTACTTTATTACAGTTGTAATAAAAATAAAATATTGAACTTGATAGTACCGCGTCCGTTTTATATTTTTTGAGTTCAGAAGCATCAGGACGGATGTCTGTTACACTTCAGAAGCATTTGGTCCTAAGTGCCAGTTTACTATAATGGCACATTCGATGTATGTTTCTGACGTATAATGGCACATCTGACCTTATGCTTCTGAGCTCTAGATTTATTTTTGCATGTAGGTATATATTTTTTTTTTCAAATACAAGTAATTTATTTTCCATTCACAAATTTTTGTATTACATCTAGAGTTTGAAGTGACCTTTTAAGCAACAATTGCCTGCGTTTGGGCACTTCGCTCTTCCAAAACTTGACATTACATGATTTTACTCGATATAATATAGTTTTAGTTACATATATATTTTTTTAATTAACACAAAATAAATGTTGGCCAAATAGAGAAAAAAAAATTAAGAAAGCAAAGTTTTTACTATGAGCCAATAAAAATCTTATAATTTTCTATAGATCAGTAATAATGACGTTAGTGTTTTGTGGTAAATGAGAGTGGAGTATGCGTGATGTGTGTGGGTTGAGGGGTGTATGAGTGATTGGTGAATGTGAGTGAGTGGGTGTGAATTGATTACGTGATGTGTGTATGTGAATGAATGTACGGTGTACGTTTTTGTGAATGGGTGTAAGTGTGGGTGACTGGGTCAATTTGCGTGTTGTAAGAGGGCTTCAGTGTCCTCATATGTATGTAGTAGTTTCCGACGTAAGATACAACACCTCATATCTTCCTATGGGTGTCGTCAGAGACGACTAAGGGACATACACCTGATGGATAGGCAGCAGCATCTATCAGCTAAAGGTTAATTTACACCATAAGCTATTTAATGACAACGATTGTTGTCATTAACAAGCTTTCTTAGGCCTAATATGAGAAAATGAGTACTTTACTGTCGACCCTGACCCCGCTACTTCCACATCAGCTGCATGGGACTCTCGCTAAACGTACGCGCACTCCTAATGCGGTGTCAGCTTAAACTCTTATGGGTAGTTCTGACCCCATTAGGCCTACAAAATTACTTATTCAATGTATCCTTGTTGTGGAATCCGAATCCGATAATGTAACTTGCCACAAAACAGGGAAAACGCTCTGAATTTTAACTAGTTTGGCAGTCGACCCTTCAAATCTTAACGTATCAACGTAACTTTTTGTCGTTCCTGCGCATTATTTCTCACCGGTAGAACCGTCTCACCGGATTTAGGGAGTAAATTGAATAGACACTTGTGTTTTATACTATGTCTTGTATATATGAATTAACCAGAGGCGTCTCTATTCCAAGTAGCGCCCTTGTAAAAACATTACCCTAGGCTCCCTAATAAGCGCGCAGTCAAAATGCAATGGTTACAAAGTGTGGGGCTCCGTAGCCAGCGGCGCTTAGTGCCCCCTAGGACCGCTGCACCCGTGTGCAAGGCGTACCCTGCACTATATGTAGAGACGCCTCTGAACTTATATTTTTTTAATCGGTCAGGATGATCACTATTATTATCAACCTAAAGATGCCTGATATGCCTAAGTGGGGTTATGATGTTCTTCACTTGTTAAATAGTAAGCCCAACATCAGCATCATGATTAGCATCAGCCCGTATAATGTTCACTGCTGAACATGGACTTCCTCCCGGGAGTCACCACGCTTGGCAGGCGGTTGGGTGACCGCAGTATTATGGTGTACCACACAAGGAAACGTTCCGTGATATACGATTATTATAGATGATGTTGTAACAATCGGGACCAACGGGTTAACGTACTTTCCGAAGTACGGAGCGTAATCCCTAAACCAACAAGACCCGGAAAGAAATCTTAGAATTAACACAAAGATTTCCTGTCCGGCGTGGGGATCGAACCCATGAACTCCGAGGCTTAAAGCGAGCCAAAAACCGCAACGCTACGGAGGTTGACAGCCCAACATTAAACTAAACTAAATATAGCAACGTTCATTATTGCACTTTAGAAAGTGTCTGTAGAAACGTGAAGAATTTAAAGGCTTAGTTCTTGTAAGAGCGCGTCTTATACCATTTTATACTGTAGCAAGGTAATGGAGTTACGTTTCAAGTTCCCGGTAGCCAGTTAACGGGTGTTTTCTACTCAGATGAAGTAACATTACTTGCACAAGAAAGATTTTGATGTTACGGTTTTGTAGTTTTTTTTTAATTGTCATATGGTTTTTTTTTAGTTTCATGTTATGAAAGATAAGAAAGTAAATTATCGCTGTTCTCTTTTTCTAAATGAGGTAATTCTGCTTTTTTCATTTTACTTGATATTGCAATGTTCGCATTTTACTTGATACCAGCTTTCCGTGTGCGGCTTAACTGCGTGAACTGCCTAAATATTATTATTTTTTAAAAAGATTACTAGCAGAGTTTTTGCAGTCTACTAGTATTCTTGTTACCTCCTCGTGCTAAGCTAGTAAAGCATATATAATAATATAGCCTAAGAAAGTAAATAGTGAAAGATTTTTTGAAATCAGTCTTCAGAATCTGTGCTTCCGGAGCGCATTTAATACCGTATGATATTAGTCAAGATTGATTAAATAGTTGTTGAATTCTTAATCAAGCAATGTGTATACGATTGTGAGTACCAATACAAACTTGTTTAATGGTACAATATACATACAACACGGTATTAAATTAGTAAATAAAAAATAAAAAAAATTAACAACTAATTTTCTTCTTCTATTGGTTAAGTTGTAGACCAACTGACCTATTCCATTCCTTGATTTTATACATATTAAACTTATCTGTGTGGGAGAAATCGCGATAGCTATTGTAATACCGCCTCTTGCACTTAAATAACGCAGGTAGATATAGTATAAACTACGAATGTTGGACATAGACAACACCTGTAGATTAAATAAGATTAGTTCAATTTTCTACGATTCATTGATTTTTAGGATATCCATTACAATTAATCGAATCGTAGCGTAGAGAGGTTTGTAGGTAATTAAGTAATACACAGTAGTAATAATACACAGTAGTAATAATCGTAGAATATAACACATTAGGAAGGCTCGAATGTTTATAATCTACAATTGATATCCTTAGAAACCTAGGATTAGAATAACATTCATTTTTTTTGTCCGGAGGTAATGCATTTACGCATCCCCTCCAACACTGCAGCGTTCCCGCGCCGGCGAAGGCGTATGTGGGTCTCACCCTCTCCATAGCGTAGTATGCTAGTCATACCACGAGAGGACCCTATCTACACCATTAAAACCCCCGGACTCTCTTCCGTTCGCCGAAGGAGAGTTTCGGGTACGCTGGACAATCCAGTCCTCCGGCGGCACCCGCAGCCAAATTAAATAACATTCATTATTACTTCATATTCATTAACTCTATGATCACCATGATATATTAGAGCTAAACTGCAATACAACGTAATAGAAATCGCGGTCAGATTGATATAGGTACTTGCATGTGGTGCTGTTTCGTCTTCTCTAAGGATGCTTGTACCTTTGTGGAGTAGTTAGGTATTTTTACAACACTGGACTTTATTACTAATACACATAGGGTTCAAAATATAATAGCAACCATTTTGCCACTACATTATAAATATTTAAAACTATGAGGCGTCATTTAGTTCATTCTACTGATTCCTGCTTAGTCAAAGTGTATCAAAAACCATCCATCGTCAAATTTGTTTGTTAAGCTTTTGTCAAGTAGTTTTAGTTTTACCAATTTCCAATAGGCTCAAAAACTACTGGATCAATTTGAAAAAATATTCCGTACATCGTTAGAAAGCTGCATAGGCTATATTTAATTACGAAGTTCCTACGGGGACGTGAGATGCCCGAGAGAAACCACGCGTGAGAAACTAGTCATTTATAATAGATTATCAGGACCCGCGATATACCAACATACAGTTGGCCATGAGTAAAACATTATTTTCGTCAAGTCAAGTCAATCCCTACTAATTCGAAAGTTTGGCCTTGGGATTTGTTGATAATTAAGTCGTTTAAATGGGATTGGCAGATCACTTGGGATCATCGGAATCCTCGGTATATGAGCTAGTTGACCAGCTGCTGGGCCGGTGATAATGGTTGCTACCAGGGCTCGGAAACGTTATTTAAAATAACGTTCTTAAAACGTTTCCAACCGTTACTTGCACAACATTGTGTTCGAACGAAAACGAAATGAGAACGTTATCGAAAACCGGTTTATTCCGCACCGCCCCGCGCAAGCCGTATGGCGTGCGCCGCGAGCGGCGTACGCGCTAGGTTGACGTGTTTAATTAAGCTTATTTGATTTGATTCTATCATTCATCCCGATGCGCTTGTTTACTGAGAACGCCGGACGCTTAGGCCAAGGTCGTTTACTTTCCTTCATATTAAAGATATATATATTGTTAATACTTTAGTACCTTGGTTGTGTTTGTGCGTATTTAACAATGAAATAAAACAGTAAAAATACTGTGTCTGTACATTGAATATATTAAAAAAAAAATTGAGGGGGGTTTAGAAACAGTAATAGAGGACGAATCCAAAAAAAATTATCTGTCTGTTTGTTTGTACACGCTAATCTTCGGAACTATTGAACGGATTTGAATGATTTTTTTTGTTGTATAGGTATTAAGTCTGGGTAACATATAGGCTATAATTTATCTAAATTGTGAATGCCAACTAAATAATAAAAGTAACTGGACCTAAACTTCTTGGACATGCCCATCTGAGTATGTTTCGCCGGATCGTCTCGATGAGGCCGCGCTGAAACCGGCAGTAAAATAACCCCACTGAGTTTGTTTCGCCGGATCTTCTCAGTTGGGGCGTATTGGATCCGGTGGTAGCACTAAAGCGCTTTCGTCGAGATACTTATGGTCCGTCTAAATAATAACATACTCAAAGGACAGAACTTAGATTTAATCATAGATATAAAATAATACAATAATAATGTACCTTCATACCTGACAGCTTTTAGACTAAAGTTATATAAACTATTATTATACGTAGCAATAAACAAATAAAATTAATTAATTAAATCAAAAATAAGCCAAATATGTTTTGACTATTTACAAATACCTGTAATAGGTTTACGTGAATAAAAACTTTTTTTATTTTATTTATTATTTTATCTTGGTCGCTTGAGCACCTGATGCAGAACCGTAACAGACCAGCTAAACTATAAGAGATACAAAAATGGTACCATAGCAAAAATTGTTCCATGTGATGAGCAATTTCTGCTGAGAAAATAAATTTGAAGATCTGGAATACCCGATGTTGAACTCCAAGAGCCCAGCTATACTATAACATATATAAGAATGACGTCTTAGCAAGAGTTGTTCAGCCTGATGAGCACTCTCTGTTGACGCATAAAAATTGAAGTTCTGGAACACCTGCTGTGGAAATCCAAGCGCCCAGCTACACTATAACATTTATAGGAATGACGTCTTAGCAAGAGTTGTTCAGTCTGATGAGCATTCTCTGTAGACGTATAAAAATTGAAGATCTGGAACACCTGTTGTGGAATTCGAAGCGCCCAGCTACACCATAACACATATAGGAATGACGTCTTAGCAAAAGTTGTTTGGTCTGATGGGCATTTCCTGTTGACTTATAAAAATCGAAGATCAGAAACATGATTTCCACATCAGGAAATCAAACCTATCACTAATTTCACTGTATAATTATAAAATAACACAAGCTGGGAGTACCTCGACGCGGTGAAGGCGGTAATAGTTTAGGACTGATTTTCGATGAATCATTGAAAATTTGACTCTTCTGACCAAAACTCCCATTCATTTTTTTATTTTGTCGAATAAATATGCCTTCGGGCTTATGTTATTTGAGTGTTTAATTTCCTTTTCCATTTATCTTCGTGACACGGTAGCCTACCCGGCAACGCAGGGGAGCAGTCACTTAGATTTTAATTGATCAGGTATCTTCAGAATAAAACTTTAACCATGCTTAGAAATAGGTCAAATTTTTCCCAATGTTCCAAAGGAGCTAAACGATTGAGGACCATCAAGATCCCAAGAATCTCCCGAAGAGCGTCAGGAGAGACTTGATGCTGTTCGAAAACATCAGGCTGCAACTCGCTCCATGGAAACCTCTTCGGATCGCAAAGCACGTCTGCGTTCTCAGCGTATTTACGTATCTATATCCAGGTCTCTAGAGACCAGTGAAGAATATAATGGGCGACTGACTGCTGATCGTGAACATCATACATTGTCTCGCGAGTTGCAGACGTTCACGGATAGAGAATTGCGCTTGAGTTCTCAGCGTATTGACGAATCTGCTTCTAGGTCTCTAGAGACAAGTGCGGAACGTGATGCGCGACTGTCCGCTGATCGTGAACGTCACGCATAGTCTCGCGAGTCGGAGACGTTCGCTGATAGAGAATTGCGCTTGAGATCTCAGCGTATCTACGCATCTGCTTCTAGGTCTCTAGAGACAAGTGCGGAACGTGATGCGCGACTGGCCGCTAATCGTGAACGTCACGCATTGTCTCGCGAGTCAGAGACGTTCACGGATAGAGAATTGCGCTTGAGTTCTCAGCGTATCTACGCTCCTGCTTCTAGGTCTCTAGAGACAAGTGTGGAACGTGATGTGCGACTGTCCGCTGATCGTGAACGTCACGCATTGTCTCGCGAGTCGGAAACGTTTACCGATACAGAATCACGCTGTGTGTAAGTGTTTAATTTCTTTATTGAGTTCTTAGCGTATTAGCACATCTATTTACAGGTCTTTAGTCTTCAGGCGACTAACTGCTGATCGAGATTATCATACATTGTCCCGAACACGCACTCATAAAAATATTCATAATCCGATAGAAAGTGAGAGAGAAAGAATTTCTGGAGTACGGCATGAAGAGACAGAAGAAGAGCGCAACGAACGTTTGAATTCTGATCGACTTCGACATTCTCTGAATAACTGTCCCGGGCCTTTGAATTCGACAACAGACGTTTCAGATCTTTGATTTTGACGATCCCGTTGTTGTTGTAACATTATTTTTGTGCAAAATTTAACAGTAGTGTATCTATAATTAAAACTCTGCTACATTTAAGGCACTTAATCAAATTTTTAGGTAATTACTTGTCAATATTTCCTCCTCATTTTTAATAAAAAATGGTTGACTATCTGGTAAATCGGTAATCGGATTTACATCCTCTACTTCAGTAAACACTGGTTGGATGTCTGGTAAGTCTGTAATTGGATTTACATCTTCTACTTCAGTATACACTGGTTGACTGTCTCGTAAATATGTAAAGGGATTTACATCCTCTACTTCACAATACACTGGTTGACTGTCTGGTAAATCTGTAATTGGATTTACATCCTCTGCTTCAGTAAACACTGGTTGACTGTATGGTAAATCTGTAAAGGGATTAACATCTGAAATATTCAATTTACTTAAAACCCTATCATATTATTCAAAATTAAATACACCTTATCATCATTAACGTCCGCTATGTTTCTTGACTATTAAAGCAATTATTCGAATCTATACAAGGTGTAACGGAAAGGGTATATACATAGAAAGAGCAAGGCTTCTTTGGATCATAACAAACGATATGGCAAGGGTTGGTTTCAACTCAAAATAAAATACTACAAGAATTTTTTATTTTGCAAACAAAAAATAAAAATGCGGAACTCTTTATTCAGAATTACCAGGAGTAAGTGGTTTATTTTTAGTTGCAAATAGTTTGTTGACATCGATCAGCTGATTGAGTGCTAGTGATGTATTTATTTCAATTTGAAAAGTTTGGTTTCTGGTACCTATGAATTTAAAAAATCATTACTTCCGGACTTGTAGAGATAGCATTAAATAACCCTTGCCATATCGTTTGTTATGATCCAAAGAAGCCTTGCTCTTTCTATGTTTATACCCTTTCCGTTACACCTTGTATAATATTAAAACGCTAAGCGAAATCTTAATACTGCGGGCACGGAGAAGAGTGAGATTTGGCATAACTAAAGCGATTAACTGTAACCCGCCCAGCCAAGTTATCAAGTCCTATCTATACTTATACCTAATATTATAAAGCTGCAGAGTTTGTTTGTATGTTTGTTTGAACGCGCTAATCTCAGGAACTACTGGTCCGATTTCAAAAAATCTGTCAGTGTTGGATAGTCCATTTATCGAGGAAGGTTATAAGGCTATACTTTATTTTCAAAAAAAATTGGCATCCGTAAGAAAATTGCGATTTTGTAACCCAAGGTGTAAAATCGAAAACCTATTTGTGCGTGCGCTGCATAACTATTGACAATAGAACAAAATGATGTACTACGGGTTTGTAGGTCTTATTAAGATCTAAAAAAATTTAAATCAATTAACAGAATATAATTATGCGAAATTTAGAGCGTATTTTGTAAAGATTTAAAAATATTCGACTATTTAGAAAAACATTGACAAGTAGTCCTTCCTGAATTATCCATAGTTCTCTCTCTTATTCGATTATTATTGAACTTTATTTACCTATGTAAACAGCTAAGTATATTACACATAAACAATAGCAAACGAAGACACTCGACCACGAGCGTGGCAGTTAAATATGTAATAACCTACTAACTAAATGAGAATAAGAAATGAATGAAATAAAACGGTTTTAAACGTTAAAAAAACCAAGAACGATATAATTTTGATCTTCTTCAAAAACGTTATTTTTAACGTTCCGTTCGAACGTAACCGAAACATTTCGTTCTTTAGGTATTTTCAGTGAGAACCGTTCCGAAAAAGATTTCGTTTTCCGAGCCCTGGTTGCTACAGTTAAATTGCCCTTCAATTCCTTAATAAGCAGCCTCGTCTCGTTTCACATGCTTGGAGGGCTTAAATTCCTCAAAGCATAATTGGAATTACAATTTTTAAAGTCAATTCATGTGGTGGCAGTCCAGAAGGGCTTAATGAATTTAAAAACTCCTGGGGATAATGGACGATATTAGTCACGGTGTCTATCGATTTGTATTTTTTTATTTGTCCGGGAACTTTTTGAATAATTAGATTGTTTATTTCGTTGACACTATCATTCCTGGGTGATACTATTGCTCTAGAACACAAACAATGAAAGTCCTTTGCGTGCAAATTATCGATATCAGGGTATACTGCATGTATTAAAATTTCTAAACTATGGACTATTTGGCCTAGAGACTCATCCAGAAGGATGTTACAATACTGCTTAAATTTGGAGTGGGAAAAATTCCTTCCCTAAGCTTAAGCAGTTGCTGTGGATAATCACCAACGGTGATTCCATGAAGATGAGCTCTCATATTCGTCCGTAATTTTAATATTTTCAATCGAAGTCCATAAGGGCGACTCCATTAAGCATGCTTTGATGATATCTGTTCGTGTACCTCTGTTAATTACAGGAAGAGTTTGTCGGAAATCTCCAGCAAATACAAAAGTAATCCCGCCCATGAGAGGAGCGGCGACCATGCGACATTTTTCAAATAACTTACAATTTTAAACTTGTGATATTTTTCGAATGGATTGTCCAAATTTAATAATTCAAAAAGTTATATAATGGTTTTAAAGCAGACTTAAATATGAAGTCATTTATTTTGATAAGGATTAATTTCAAAGTATAAATAAAAGAGCTTTTATATATTTAAACAAACAAAAAACATTAAAATCTTTCCTATTTAGAATATTAGTGTAGATATAAATATGATAATGTTATTTAAAATTAAACATGAATAAAAAACATGTAAATGTTTGACCAAAAAATTATTGACAAATGGTCATTCGACAAACAACGTTTCACCAAATGTTCATTTGGCAACGGAGACATTTGACAAAAGTATCATTTTACAAAAACTCACTTAGCAAATGATCCATTAGCAATCAGTACACTTGGTAAATGTGTTTAATATTAAAATCTCAATTGACCTTTTTCAATTCACCAAATAATATGTTTCGCTAATTAAGCAGTTGTCCAAATGTTATTTCATAAAACGGACTTCTTTGACTCATCATCATCATGAATCATTCATTATTAATGGAAAAACCCCCTAAAGTCGCGCTGTGCTTATATGAACTACCCGCTCGTCGCTTCGCTCCTCGCTACCCTAAGCTGTATAGCTGTGACCCTTTACCTTTTTATTAATAAACGAAACACTTGTCACTTTAAATACATTTCATCTCACGTTTATTGGTATTTTTATAGATAATTTAATAGATAAAACTACCAATTGGTAGTTTTATTAGATAAAAATACCAATAGTAGTTTTATCTGATAACTCAGTTGCTAAATGTTCATTGTGTAATTATTTATAAAATGCAAATTTAAGTGTTGATCATTTGGAAAAGTGAGTAATTTGTAAAATGATTAGTAGTAAAATGATCAATCGGCGAAACCATTGTTTTACCAAATGTTGTTTGTTAAGTGTAATTTTGCCAAATGACTTTTGGTCAAACAGCAGGACACCATAATATTGATCTATAAATATAAAAAGTAAACACAATTATAGTATTTAGTTTGAAAAATGATGCTAAAACTAGTTTTATCTAATAAAACTACCAATTGGTAGATAAAACTTTTCAATTAACTTACAATTTTAAACATGTGATATCTTTTGAATGGATTGTCCAAATTGAATAATTCAAAAAGTTATTAATCGTTTTGAAGCAGACTTAAATATGAAGTCATTTATTTTGATAAGGATTAATTCCAAAGTATAAATAAAAGAGCTTTTATAGCGGTGGCATTTATATATATTTTTTGAAATGAAAAAACACGTATTGTGACATAACTATAATAGTTTGGCATAATTATGCCGTCGCGATATTTTTTGTAGATAATTATATGTTCTGCAAAGACGTAGGACATTATTTTGTTCTATAATCAATAGCTTTCGCAGCGCACGCGATCTAAGAAAGTTTTTGGTAATTTTTTCACACCTTTGGTTACATTATTGGAGTATTAGTATGGATCCCTAACTTTTTTGAAAATTTAATATAGCCTATGTTCACCGAAAATAGTGTAGCTTCCCAACAGTGAAATATTTTTTAAATCAGTCATGTAGTTTCGGAGCCTATTCAATTCAAACAAACAAACAAACAAAAAGACAGTCAAATCTTTCCTCTTTATAATATTAGTGAAGATTCCCAGGTTTGGTTTAGTTCCATGAGTATATAATAATATGTCACTGGAAAATAATAAGAATCGTAAGTTGATCAACTTAGTTAGTTGATAAATTAACAAGATTCCAGGTGGTTAAAAAAAACCCTTAACCAGTGGGGTTTATTGCAGTTACTGTTTTTTGTTTTGTTACAACAGTAGCATAGTCTCGTTTGGTGCGGTTAGGTCAGTTGTCATAACAATTAAGTAAATAATATAATAATTATTATTATGCGCGTTCACTGAAACTGACGACTAAAATTAACAACGCACGCACGGAACGCACGGAAGTTGATCAACTTACGATTCGTATAATATTCTAGTGACATACTCGTATATATCTAACACAGGGTAAACTTAGAATTCTGGAAAGAGGAAAGGAACAACGAAGTTCTTCGAAACTGTAAATGCAATATCTAAGAGATAGTACCTCTCCTTTCTGGAATCGTATGAAAGTTTTATATTATACATATAATTATTGGGAGAAAAGCTATTTCGTTTAAGAAGAAGTCAGTAACGAAGATTTAAATAAATCATATTCTAGCTGTCATATTTGTAAAGAAAGTCATACATGAGTTTTTTATCTTTTCTTTTTTACAAACAGCTTGGCATTTTACTCCAGAATATGGTCACGACAAAACCTTTTTCCAATGCAATTAAAATACGCAAAGTAATTAGGTACATGTTTTTTATTCATGTTCATATGGTGTGTATTTTTTGGTAGGTACTACCCCCAGTTTTGAACGTGATAATTCTAAGAACTAGCAAGAAACTGATATTATTACATTAAAAATAAAGCAGTATTGTTTCAGAGCAAGTCACACCCAAGCAGTTTTAACATTTATATTGTTAGGAATTGTTTAATAAGTTTTTGTTCACAACTTATGTTTTGGTAGAAAGCTGAAGGCTCACCTAACAATTTGACTACGCCTTCGCCAAAAATATCTTCAAACCTACTGTAGAGTTATTGTAACACATTTTCTATGTTATTGTTACTAAATAATGTGAGCTAAATTCACTTCATATATATATGTTTTTATATTCGTAACATTTAATAACATTTTACCTTAATAAATAAAATAGATTGGTAGGTATACTTAAAATATTGTTTGCATCCATGTTGAACGCTGAGTATCGAAGACATTTTTATTAAAGTCATACTAATTTTGTTACGTTTGCTACAAAATATTAATAACTTAATTATTAATAATTATTTTAAATAATCATGGCTGTAACATATTATGCATGATGTGGTCTCCTGTTATTGTGGGAATACTCTTTCTCAAATATTGTAAAAGTTATTAAGTACCTAATATGTAATGTGTATTTCGCTTGTGGGGGCACGTAATAATACGTAATAAAATAAATCATCATCATCAGCCCGTACAACGTCCACTGCTGAACATGGGCCTCCTCCCAAAGGAGGGATTTGCCATAGTCACCACGCAGTATTATCCTTGTCGGAACCAGTGTGGTACTGCGCTGGCAGGACCCAACATGCTGTTGCGTCCAGCCGTACCGACAACGCTGGTGTACGTGTCAAGACTGCATCATTCCACGAAAATTGAAGAGGTTGTGGAGTACATGCAGGTGAAGACCAACTGGACTTTGAGGGTCAAGATGTTGGAGCCGCGTCTCAAAACGAACTTCAAGTCGTTCGTGGTGCGTGTTCCGACGCACGAGTGTGTATCGAGAAGGTCCTCAAAGAAGAGTTTTGGCGGAAGGCTGTTATGTTCCGCCGGTTTCGTGGCCAGCTACGTGACACCAGTCAGCGAAACACGACGCCGACACTTCGTGTACATTAGTATTAAGTTTTTGTTTTTAAAATATGTATTAGTTTATTACTGTTTAAGATTATTGTATGTATTTTATTCTATGGGCCTCCGATGCCTGGAATAAAAGGATTATTATTATTATGTTGTAATACACAGGGCAACGCTGCTGCCCGTTCCCTGGTATAAGCTTGTTATAGATGATGTTATAACATCATAAGGGTTAAGGGCCCAGCACGCTTCTTCTGCGCCACTCTGCCTATGTTGAAGTGATATGAAATATACGACTATTATTATTGACTTTAATGAAAGGGTACTAAACTTTGCTGCATGGCGCATTTTATCACGTAATAAGTAAAATAAATGTTTTGATATATTTTATATGATGTGTAAAAATTAGCAACAAAATCAATAAGTACCAATTTATAAATATTGATTTATTCATACTTATAGATAACCTAGACTGACGTATATTAGCTATAAAGTATTTATAAGAGCAAAGCAGTAACGCAATTTTCCAGTTTTGCTAATCCAATAGAGGCAATTCGCTAGACAAGTTTAAAATTATCTGATTTTTCGTTATGTTTTTTATTATTTTTTTATGACGATAGCTTAACGGTATATCTACCCTAGGTTCGAATTGCTTATTTACTCTGCACGATTTTCGGTCCATATACAAAGGTCTTGACAGATCGACGGACAGAAATACGAACTTAAAAAAATATCCTAGCAGGATCCCGGCCTCCTTTTGAATGTCGCAGTCTCTATTTTATGTGTTTTTATATTTTCTTTTTTCATATTATAAATTATGTGTTGACTAAGGGTTAACACCACTCTGACATGAAGTAATATATCCAAGTTTATCAAAGCGGCTTAGCTAAAGGCCGGGTACCAACGAAGAAATGTTGTGAATTTGACAAATTACTGTAGAGGATTACTCCGTGAAATATAAGGAAATCTCACTTTGCCACAAATCATCGTGGAGTGATATATTAAATCCTTTGTAGTCTAGCGGTTTAGTTAACTTTCAATCTCGAACACCGTGAGATACCTGGGCCGGGAAATAGACGATTTTTTACAATACGTTTAATTTTTTCGGTTGGTTGAGGAAGAACACTGAATCACTTTAAGTCAATGGTATCATTTGTTAAATCAGATAACGAAACAAAAATGAATTAGTCACAGACGATGTGTGGTGACGAAACATTAAATTTCTTATTATCATAATTCTTGCTTGAGATCGAGAGCTCAAGGAAGAATTGTGATAGTAAGAAGTTTTATGTTTAATTGTCATGTAAACTTCGAATATCAGAAATAACACTAGGATTCATTTGTGACCAAAACAAAGCGATTAAGAAATGAAATTAACATAAAGCCTTTTGACAATAAGAATGTTTTAGCAGAGCGTGGTTTCGATCCACGGACCTCTGGGTTATGGGCCCAGCACGCTTCTACTGCGCCACTCTGCTTATATCGAAGACTCGTGAAATGTTATACTATTATTATTAACTTTAAAGATTTTAAATGTAAATCCTTTGTTGGGTAGAAACTTATCTCAGTTAGGTATACATACTGTGCAGCTTATTTCATCGTAATCCCTTCAGTCGTTTTTTCTTCAGCTGATATAACAAATGTGGTTTCAGGATTAGCTCCATTTGTATCTGAATATTTCGTGAGAGATTTTCGTCCTTTTGTGTCCCCATACTAGTGACGTAATCCTATATTCACGAATTTCCCAGATTTATAGCTTATTTTCCGAGTTTACTCCTATTGTGCGTTTTACTGTATGGTTTGTGCTTAAATATTGAATTAAGGTGCTTAAATGAAGGACCTTAATACAATTATAATTGGGTTATATTACAAGTTATTAAGAGATACGGTCAGTATTTATTACATTCACGTTTAACGCGGTGCGTTTACAATTTTTTTTTATATACTTCTCAGATGTAAATATTTTCTTACCAGCATAGACATCGGCAAAAACGTTGGGAAGAACGGATAAGAAAAACAGAATAGGTCTACTTGAAAACTAATACTTCATATTACAAAAATATTTTATTGCATATTTTTTTTTTTATTAAAGCAGTCTGATTTCGTCATGTATATTTTTTACAAACTTGGGTATATATACGATTGTGATACTAATCATTGATTACATTATTTGATACTTAAATTATTATTCAGCATACTCGATCCCTAGCCAATAATCACCCTCGATCGATCGAACCCTCATCAACGACGTTATGAAATTTTCATTAACTGAATATCATAATTGGAAAAGTTTCACCGCTAAACGAGAATAGCTCACAGGAAGAACTATAAAATAGCAGTTAACGACTCTCAACGACTTCTCAATACCATTATTCTGAAATACTGTATAATTGAGTACCCATGAATAGTGTAGCCAGCTATGTGGAAATTTGGGACCAATGGACTAAAAATATATTTTTATATCGTGTGGATAAAAGCTTATATTGACGTTGTCAAAACCATATAGTAAACGTCGGCCATTATAGTTTCAAAATTATATTATCAGCTTCTACCAAATTAACTTAGTTATTCATCATACTATTAAAATCACTTTATAAGTAGTATCCTTACTACTTACCATTTAGAACAAAATTAATAAATAACATAATATTTTAATAAAAATATATTATTGAAAATTTAACGCTTTATTTTTACTTATTTTACTATCAATATGTTGTTCGTGCATATAAGAGCAGGGTTTTCAAAGATCTCATGAAGACTAGAATTAGGATCAGCAAAGCGTGAGTAGGTATTATAAGCCTCTTGTTTACTATGAAAGCGTTAATAGACTTCGTTATCCGCTTACAATCAGACTTAACCGATACTAATTCGACTCCCTATACGATCTTTGACAAACCAACTTATATGCAGGCATTAGGAATGCTTCTTAGCTGAACCTAAAACATATTAGCAATGCTTATATCGTCGGGTCAAAGGCTTATTGAGCTAAGCAACGCCGTGAGCGACAATGAACTATATACCTTACTAGCTTCCGCACGAGGTTTCACCGGCGTATCTTCTGTTCTCCTAGGAAATTTGTAATTAATAGCTTTATACTTAATTACAAATTTACAACCTCCGTAGCTTAGCGGTATTTGTGGTTCGATCTCAAAACCGCACAAGAAATCTTTGTGTAAATTCTAGGATTTCTTTCCGGGTCTGGTTGGTTAAGGGACTACTCTCCGTGCCTCGGAAAGCACGTTAATCCGTTGGCCCATAAACTTCAGCTTTATATCGTCGGCTTATTGCAAGAAGTCATCATGTGACAATTCACTATTCTGATATAAACGGTATTTTAGTTCGATTTAGGTATTTTAATTATTATCTATTTAATCAAAATAACTGGTGCAGCTTAAGGATTTTTAGTAAATGTCTGATTACCAAAGTTGCAGTTATGGATTTAATTTCAAGGCCGTAACGCCTAAAAATTGACTATATAGAAATTTGTGAGTTTTTCCCCTTTGTAGAATGTGTCAAAAGAAGTCCACTATAGATAAAAACGTATTAAGTGTATTTTTGCAGTTCTGCCGGCAGTCCCGGAGTGCAACCCGTTGTTTTAGGATAGATTACTAAAGCGATTATTGTAGAGTTTCTCTATAAACTAAATTTGACGTAAAATTATTTTCAGGTAACCAAATATACTGATGGTCGGGAGCCCCGACCCGTGATAGGGCAACGTAAAGTTGCCCATGCGTAAAATATTCTTTGCGTAAATCAATTCCTACTAATTTGAATGTTTGGCCCTGGGATTTGTTTATCGTTAGTGCGAAATATTTTTTTACTGGAAATTGGAGCCTTTTGAAGGGTATAGGCAAATCAGAAGGGATCATGGGTATTCTTGGTATATGAGCTAATTCACCAGCTGCAGGGCCGGTGATAATCTTAGTTGCTATTAAATTATCTTTTAGCTTCTTTATAAGAAGTCTCGTGCCATGTTGGGGGGGGGGGGGGCTTAAATTTCTGAGAAGCATTATCGGCGTGCTAACTTTTAACGACAGAGAATTTTAAAATTCCTGGGGGTAGTGCACTGCGTCCTCGATGTTAGTGACGGTGTCCATGGATTTAGCAGAACTCGTAATATTTTAATTTCGCCATATCTTTAAAACCAAACGTCCAATTTTAATAATTCAGAGACCAAATACTATCTGCATAAACTGTACTTAGTGATGAAATAATTTATTTTGATAAAGATTGAGTAAAATAAACGCGTTTAAATGTAGTCCAAAAAAAAATTAAGATTTCTAAATAATAAAATGGTTGTCGTGCCTCACTCGATATAGTAGTATAGTGTGTCGCGGACTTTTTTGTAGATATTTATAAGATCTACAATTAATTAGAACATTTTATGGTTCTATCTTTTATAGTTTAGGCAGCGTACGCAAAATAAGTAACTTTTCTGGTTGTACACCTTGTGTCCGAAATATCTTACTAATAAAAAAAGACAAATATCTTACGGAAACCTATTTTTTTTCAAAATACAATTTAGCCTATGTTACTCGTGGATAATGTAGCTTTCGAATGGTGAAAGAATTTTTGAAATCGGTCCAGTACTTTTTGAGCCTATTCATTACAAACAAACAAACAAAGTTTTCCTCTTTATAATATTAGTGTAGATAATGAAATTTATTGTAACACTATATAGTTATATTTTTAGGGCGTGGACTAATTATTGGTAATTATTCTTCTGTTTATTTTGGTTAAATTAATTATGGCAGTTCGGTTTCTGTCACAATTTATATAATCACAATTATTACTATCAAACATTAAAGAGTCACAGTAGCGTGTAAAAAGTAAATTAACTACTACGCAGAAAATTACGCAGACAACTAAATTGATTCAATGAATTATAAAAGGAGTGAAAAAAACAAAAAAATATATTCATAGAGATAAAGTGTCGGATTGGTGCCTCCATATTGGTGTTTGCAAATTCGAAGCCTAAATTAAGGTGCGGACAGATATAAAAACAAACGGAAGGTCGTGGAATAACTATAGGGGTTCGTTGCTAATTTTTTTTTTTTTTTTTTAATTATTCATTTATTTCAGGTAACAAAGACCCATATTACATACATAATACTATACAATATAAAATAAAATACTATACATAAACAATTAAAATATATAACTAAAATTATACACGATTACTGCTTGTTCAGCAGTATCGGCGCCGTGCATTGCGCAGGATCCGGTATCCGGCCACGGAAACGGCGGAATACAACTCCCTTAGGCCAGAATTCTGGTGGGCGTCCCGCGCCTACCGCACGGTCGCGTTTGACGCGGCCTGCCTCCTTGCGGGGTCCCTTCCGTGGGACCTGGAGGCGGAGATTTTGGCCGCCGCGTACCGGCGGAGGTGTGAGGGGGCGCGTTCTGGCCGCGACCCCTTCCCGGAGGGTGTTGCACGGTGGCGGACTGAGATCCGTCGCCAAACCCTCCGGAAATGGCAGGAGCGGCTAGAGGCCGCGCCGCGGAGCGGATTGCGTACGGTGGAGGCGATTCGGCCCCATCTAAAAAAGTGGGCCGGTCGCCGTCACGGTGACGTCACCTACCACGTTGCACAGGTAGTAACAGGCCATGGCTGCTTCGGCCACTACCTGTGCAACGTGGCGCAGAGAGAGCCGGACACTCGCTGTCACCACTGTGACTGTGCCGACGATACGGCGCAGCACACGGTGGTGGAGTGTCCGGCGTGGGCCAACGAGCGGGAGGAGCTCGTTGGCGAGGTGGGAGACGACCTCTCGCTGCCGACCATCATTTCGAAGATGGTTCAAAGCGAGAGGTCGTGGGAGGCGGTTGCCTCCTTCTGTAGACAAGTTATGTCACAGAAGGAGGCCGCGAAGCGGGAGAGGGAAGTAGATCCCTCTGCCCACCCGCTTCGCAGACGGCGTGTTGGCCGTCGGCGGCGGGCCGAAACCCGCCGCCTACCGCCCTAGGCTCGGCCTTGGGGAGTGGGGAACATGGGCCCCGCTCCCTTCGAGGCTGACCCATGCGGAGTAGGGACGCCTCTACACTCCGGGCGTCCCTATAATTGGGCAAATGGGCCACGGTAAGTGTGGCCCTGGAGATCCCGCGGTACCATATTGGCCGCGGGTGCCGTCGGGGGGCCGGATTGCTCATGCGTACCCGACCCCCGCCAACGGCGGATCGAAGGAGTGTCCGGGGGGTTTTAGTGGTGTAGGGTCCTCTCCTCGTGGTATGACTTTAGCATACCACGCTATGGAGAGGACGAGTCCCACATATCCCACCGCCAGCGCGCAATACGCTGCAACGGTGGTGGGAATGCGTCAATGCATTTCCCCCCGGACAACAAAAAAAAAAAAAAAAAAAAAAAAGGCCAGAATTCTGGTGAAGTGAATTTTGAAAGGTGCTCAGTTGGCACTCTCACCACAAAGGAGTTAAAACTCAGGTTGTGACGTGATTCCAACCTCACAACTCTCAAAGTCCACTTCGTCTTGACCTGTATGTACTCTACAATCTCCTCGGCCTTTGTAGAGTAATGCAGTCGGGACACGTAGAGCGGCGTCACGGGTGCAGCAGGACGCAGCAGGTGGTTCGGTCCGGTCGGTGCAGTGCCGCACTTGTTTTGGGTTGGCTTCTTTTTCTTTCTCTGCACCATCACGAAGCCATCCCTGTCGACATTCTCCTTCGGCTGTATCCTACTATCCTTAGTGGTAGATATACAGAGCTTCTTTGTAACCCCTCTTTCATTAGGTCGCTTTGTATTTTTCCCCTTAGCGACACATTCCGCATAGGCACGTGTCGGGGTTGACGTACCTACGTTTGACGTCACAGCGGTCAGTGCAGACGTGCGGGCGACCGGAGCTTTGTCAGCAATATCGGCAGTTTGTGACGCACTCGTATTAGCTGACTCAAAACTGCCAATTGACACATTATGCGCTCCACGACGAGTGTTGACCTTTGAGAGCTCAGGCGACCTAATTACTGATCCAACGTTGCGAAGTGATGAAATTTCTGCACGCAGCTCAGCGATGATGTCATCTGAGGCCTCCATTCTGGACTGCATCTTGGTCATCTCAGTTTTCAATGATGTGATGTCCTTGAGCAGTCTCGTCACATCGACGTGGTCAAACGTGACGGGGGGCAATTTACTCAGCTCCCTCGCCACGAAATCGGGCACGTCGTCTGGGTCGGTCGTCTTCAATACATTAATCATGTCTTGGAGACTCTTCTCAGTGCCATCTCTACGGCGGGTCGGCATCTGGTCCAGTTTTCCAAGGGACTGGAACAGTAGCAGCTTCGCACTGCTTACATCTTCCTCCTTGAAATTTGTTCGGCATATCTGTAGTATGCTCATTTCGTCCATGTAATCAATAGCATGGACAAGAAACGCCAACAACTCGTTAACTATAAGTTTTTTCGAACTCATAGTAGGTATCCGTGCAGCGGCTAAAGCCGCGCAAAACGCGAATAATAATTCAATCCGTGTACAGTGCAGGCACGTCCGTACTCCTAATGACGGCAGTATATAGCTTCCATGATAATGATACAGAATATAGAAATTAATTAAAGGTATTGGCGCTTTCTATGCGACACAGTAGCTAATTGAGCTAATGGAGCGAGGAAAAGCTTAACATGGCTTTCTTAATATTCTTTAGATGAGTTTTCTTTTCGATTTGCTATCGAGATTCGCTATCGAATTTGACAAGTTTCTCCAATAAATACCAGTCGTTGTAGTTACATAACATTATCTAGTTCCAGCGCATCTGTGCTCTTTACGATAAATCGTCGTTCAATTTAATACAAGTCTAGCTCGATTGTCTGGCCGTAAATCTGTGTCGGCGAGGCTTGGAGACCGTACCGGGTCTTTTGTCACTTGTCCACAAGCTTTTCTGAGAATTTTAGCGCAGTCTGTAATTCAGAAGTACAAGTCAGAAAAGTTAAAAGAGATTTGCATCCAATCCATCATATATCAATCTATAGTGGGACATAACCATCGACAGGTCACATAGTTCATGCAATTTGCGACATAACATTTAGTCCTGAGCCTTTCGCACTCAGTCTGCTCGGCTGCCTTATTTAAGTCATCAGTCTATCTTACGTTTGCCGAGACACGGTCTCAACCTTAGGGCACATCTGGTCCAACGGCTTTCAATTCTTCTACAAATACATCCAGCCTATTCCCACTACAACTTGCTTATACAGCGGGTTATATCAGTAATGTTAGTTCTCTGCCATATTGCGAGGTTTATCTTTTAGATAATCCTCAAGCATATCTCGCTCTAAAGCACGACTTAGAACTTATGGATTAACTGCATTAGTCAGTCAGTCAGTAGTTAGTATGTCTCGGCACGGTCGTGACTAGAATGCACTGATCGTAGTTTTAGTCTCCAAGCGTATATGCAAAGAGCACATTCTTTCGTCTAAGAAGACTGATTAATGTCGAAAGTTATCCAGATTGGTAAAAACGACTTCGAGAAAGATCTCGAAGTCGTTTTTACCAATCTGGATAACTTTCGACATTAATCAGTCTCAGCATGGCATATTCATTGAAGAATGGAATACCGAGACTGACACGTCAAGATCCTCCATTTATGCCGTTTAGCAACTCGCTTAATTGTTCCAATGACTCCGCGACTATGACAACTCACATACCTATTGAAAATGCGAGATGTATTCGCCGTTGACAACCTCCGTAGCGTATCGGTATTTGGCTCGCTTTAAGTCTCGGAGGTCGTGGGTTCGATCCCCACACCGGACAATAAATATTTGTGTAAATTCTTTCCAGGTCTGGTTGATTGAGGAACTACCCTCCGTGCCTCGGAAAGCACGTTAAGCCGTTGGTCCCGATTGTTATAACATCATCTTTAACAAGCGTATGCCAGGGAACGGGCAGCAGCGTTTCCCTGTGTATTACAACATAATACTGCGGTCACCAATCCGCCTGCCAAGCGTGGTGACTATGGCAAAACCCTCCCTAGGAAGGAGGCCCATGCTCAGCAGTGGACGTTGTACGGGCTGATGATGATGATGATTCGCCGTTGATATTAAAGACGTCCTCCAGCAAGATTCGCATATTCATCCATTTACATCATTCCAGTTCAGAATGATAATGACTGTACCGATTGCTCAGTAATATTCGGTTCGATTCCCTCCCGGGAAAATTATGAAACACGGATAGTTGTTTAGAGTAATCAGTTTCCGTCAAATTATAATAAATCTCTGTGTCGTGGGATATATATATTTCTGCATATTATTAAATATTTACCTACTAAATAGTTAACCATAAACTAACATGTGCTATTTCATTAAGATAGCATTGAACAATCTTAAAAAAAAGTGGTTTTGCAGTAAAGTTATTTTGGGCAAGCTTTTCATAACAGTTTTACGCACGATGAATGGTTTCTCTGATGTGTTAATATGAAGAAAAAAACGAATACTAACTATAAGAACCAAAATAAATAGATAACTACATATAACCTTCTAAAATGTTCCTGTTATTTGGGACTTATACTTCTGTCTTTTGCATTTTCTTAAAGCAATGCGGGATCTGATATCTTTGTTAATGACATTGAATAGCGATCGAAGTGTCTTTAATACTTTATAAACTGAAATTAGTACAAATTTATTATTAATTCAAATTCCTGAGCTCTTAGACCCATTGTTGAATATTTATAGAGTCTCTGAGAATTGAAGACATTTGTATAAGACTTGCCTAAGTGAAAAGTAATACTTACTAAATTCATAATACTCTGGGCTATAGACGGTTCGATTGGTGTTTAAATTTATGAAGATAATGGGTTCCAAGAACTAACAAAAATACATTTTATTTTATAGTATAAAATAATCCGACCATCATTGTTTTCCTTGGAACATTACATACAAAGTGCTCCCGCCATATTTCTGTCAATTCAAAAACTGCTAAGTGGTAACAATGTTCAAATCAATGTTATGTGGTAATAAAAATGTTCAGAAAGTTATTATCATATGAACTAGAACTTCGTGGCTAAAATAGGAGGTCTGAGCCCCTCAGGGGGCGCCTGCTAGTGCGAGTGGCTTAGTATCTAGTTTTAAAACATTTTATAAGGCATTTTATAAAGCCCTTCCCGAAAATATAATAATAGCCTCAAAGTAAACCTCATGTTTCCATTCAAAACAAATGGGAGGAACAGCACAGAACGACTAGCAAAAACCGAGAGAAAGAAATATTAGAAAACCCATCTAAACGTTTACTGTGACTTATAACTTCGACGGCACTTAAATACTTTTATTTTCAAATAGCTGTCCCGTGCGGTTTCATCCGCGTAGTTACCGTTCCCATCCCACTTTAACTTAAAATAAAACCTATGACACTCACAAATGACGTGGCTTTTTATTGGAAAAATATTTTTTTAAATCGGTTCCGTAGATCCGAAAAATACAACCTCACGACCTCACAAACTTTACAATATTGTAGTCACAAACTTTATAATATTATAGTACAGAATCCATCTATAACCAATAATGGTTATAGATGGATTCTGTACTTTAATATTATAAAGTTTCCAATATAAATTCCTGCCAGTAAATACATTGTTGTGACAACCTCCGTAGCGCAGCGGTATTTGGCTCGCTTTAAATCTAGGAGGTCGTGGGTCCGATCCCCACGCCGGTCAAGAAATCTTTGTGTAAATTCTAAAATATTTTCCGGGTCTGGATGGTTGAGGGACTACCCTCCGTGCTTCGGGAAGCACGATAAGCCGTTGGTCCCGATTGTTATAACATCATCTATAACAATCGTATACCAGGGAACGGGCAGCAGCGTTTCTCTTACTACATAATATTGCGGTCACCAACCCGCCTGCCAGGTCCCTCGGGAGGAGGCCAATGTTCAGCAGTGGACGTTATACGGGCTTATGATATATAATAAACTAGCGACCCGCCCCGGCTCCGCACGGGTATAATGCTGATGATACATATAAACCTTCCTCTTAACCCTTAATTTATCTGTTAGGTCCCAGGGACTCCGCGCGAAGTTTCATTTTGGTCTAAAAACTTTATTGTCGCGTTTTTGTTTTCGCGCGTCTCAGTACCTTCCTGCAGTAGCAGTTCGGACGCGGGGTGAAGAGGACGTGCGGCTGCGCCACGCGTATAGGTGAGTAATTGTGCCTATGGAGTCCGCTGGACTCCATGGGGGTATTTGTGTGATAAAAATATTATTTCGCTGGATTGTTACGTTATCATTTATTCAGTGTTATTTTTGTGTTTTAGGCTACTAAATGGCTTCACACAGTCGGTCAGTCAATTTACTTCAACCCGAAGCTGACTCGGTAGTACTAGACTGGCTCAGATGTGATGATGAGGAGTCTAACGACGAGGAGCAAGAACAACACGATGGACCACAAGATGAAATAGTGCCAAACGAATTGTTTTCCGATTCAGAAGATGGATGCATACCTTCTAACCATGACTCAGATTCAGAGTGCTCACCTGACACGGCAAGCGACGAGGAAACACAGGATTCAGGTGAGAATGAATGAATGAAAGAATGAAGACAGTATACTTATGCCATAGCTGTGTGAAGCCGGTATGTTTGGCATGTACAAAGAAAATCTGTGTTCGGTGTGCAGCTAAAGATAAGGAGTAAAAAGCGCTGCAGGTTTTTTTTTTGTATAAACGTGTTCCAATTTTTATTTAGTTTTTAAAAGTTGATTATATTTTAAACTTATTATAGAAGGAAATAGTTTAAAATTATAATATATTGTATTTAAGTTTTGAGCCAGAAGTTGTCATTGGATTTTGTTTTCTTATTTTTTAGTCTATTAGGTTTTTCAATTGTCAAGAAGACTGTTACAAACTTATAACGAAATGTGATATTAAAACATATAAGTATAATGTTGCTAAGTATAATAAACCATTTTTGAGTACATATTTTGCTTTTATTTTGACCATAATCAATGATTATTGTGCAAGAAGTCTCATGGACTCCATCGGGTAAATTAAGTGATTTGGGATCACCAGGTAAACTAAGGGTTAAATCCCTCTATCTATTAAAAAAAACCACATCAAAATCCGTTGCGTAGTTTTAAAGATTTAAGCATACATTGGGACATAGAGATATAGGGACAGAGAAAGCGACTTGGTTTTATACCATGTTGATGATACATTGTTATGTGAAAAAAGTGTTAACACAGCTCGCTTTTCCGGTAGAAAAATGAAAACCGTAAAAGAGTGAGCGCGCTTGTTTACTATTAATGTATGCAAACAAACGGGGTAAGAACATTCAAGATATCAGCCATCTTCGTTTTGTCACGTACTCGTGTTGATGTATCTGCTATCCGACCAATGTAAACGTGTGTACCGCGGTATTGTAGAATCAGCTGTTTAGTCAAACAGCTCTGTTGTTAAACACCTTATTTTATGTAAACCAATTTACATATTCTAAAGTTAACCTCGTGGGATTGTATTCTAAAAAGGTTTTGCATTTGCTACAACGTTTTCTAAGAAGGTGTAAAAGCATGTGTAGTATTTGCAAATCTTTTTGTTAGGTTTAAAGTACTTTTTTCGTATAAAAAATTAGTGTATCAGTGAAGTTTTACTTAAGTCTCCAACGTCTTGCTAATTCATTATTAATAACTACTGAGTTCATTCAAGCGCCTTGTGCATAATAAGTAAAGTGCAGCGTTCAGCGTTCCGTTTGAGATAAACACAATGTATTTCCTTTATTATATTTTGTAATAAAGAAAGCTTTTGAAATGTTATCATAGAATTCTTTGTCCTTTGTTTATCTTAAAGAAGGAGTTCAAAAAATATTGTTTTACGTTGTGAAATGAACGTCGGCGTATGTGCTTTTTGTTTTTTTAAATTGAATATAGGCTTACGTTTGACCATAATCTTGCTTGATGGAAGGCGAAGATAAGGCCTAAGATGATACATGCGTGCCTAGAAAGTGTCTGTTCACTTTAGCTTTAAAGATGTCCAGATTATAGCGTTCCGGAAAAACTGACCCCGGCAGAGAATTCCACTCCTTAGCCGTCCGCATTATGAAAGAAGAAGCAAATCGCTTCGTGCGTATTGAAGGAATGTCTACAACATAAGGATGAAACCGCTCGCCACGCCTGGTCGTCCAATGATGGAAGGGTGTAGGGGGTATCAGTTTATGTAGAACCTCCGCACACTCCCCGAAATGTAACCGATAAAAACCCGATAGGCAGGCTACTCGTCTACGGTGTTCGAGGCTCTGAAGATTTGCCTCCACAAGTAAGTTATTGCCTATGACTCTCTTCGCTCGGCGCTCCAATGTGTCCAGAGCATCCAGCTAATATCAAGCAGACCCATCCCAAAGATGAGAACAGTATTCCATTGAGGAGCGAACTTGAGCCTTGTAGAGACTTAAGAGTTGCTCCGATGTGAAGTACCGCCTCACCTTGGAGAGAATGCCAAGTTTTTTGGCTGCAGTTTTTGTGATGGACACGATGTAGTGACCGAAGTTTAGATAAGAAGAGAGGTCAAGCCCTAAGAGCTCACGATGGTCGCTTATCGGAACGGAAACATTCCGGAAAGTCGGAGTCAGTTGGAATGGACTCCGTTTCGCCGAAAAAAGACAAGCCTGTGTTTTTGAGGGGTTAAACCCAATCAAGTTGTCATCACCCCATTAGGAGACAACCTCCAGGATCGAGTTCACCCCCTCCATCATCAACTCCCTGATCGACTGAACCTTTGACTCAGACTTCGCATCAGACAAGTATCTCACCGAGACTGTGCTATCGTCTGCGTACCCAAAGATACCGGGACTAGCTAGCAGGTCGTTGATGTGCAGCAAAAAAAAAGTCGCGGAGAGAACAGATCCTGAGGGACACCGGCATTAATTCCAAGAAGATCGGACGAGGCGCCATCAATGACAACTCGAATCGACCTCCCCCTCAAGAAATCATGAATCCAGGTACAAAGTCCGGGAGCAATACCGTAAACCTTTTGCTTATTGCAAAATAACCACACACGCCGCTACGAGAAGCTAGCAGCAGGCTCAAAACAGGCTGCTATCACATTGATGTAAGTAGAAACTAGCAATCACCATGAAACCATGACCATGAAATTGTGCACAAATATTACGTTTATTATCTTAAGTGGTTCCTTCCTTTAAAATCCTTCACAGTACGATTTTTCGAAATTTTACCTCTTAGGGGGTGAAAGATGAGGATAAAGATAGTATACGTCTTGTTTGTAATCGATATTGTCCTTTTACGATATAAATTCTTAACGTGCTATAAAGATATAATCGTTGAAGTCTTTTGTCACCATAAAATCGATAGCCTGGCACACGTTTGAAACTCGTTATAAGAGCGCTACGAGACGAGTGTCAACTTTAGCTACTTTACACATCAAAAAACAGGACGCGTTACACGCCCTATATTTGAAATGCCTATACAATATGTAAGCTCGTTGTCGCTTTAACAAGTAACTCTTGACTAAAGCAATGTATAGAGTGTCTATGCTTTTGCAAATACGATACGACACATCAAAAACTAAAAGCTAAGTATGCTAAAAGCGCCATGATTGAGCACTTGAACAAAATACTCAATCAATGTGTTACTGATAAACTGCTTATGTAGCATATGCATACGTTATACATGGTCCAATGTACACCGAGATTTATTAGTTATTAACGTACAACTAACACTTAAAAATTGCAGGGCAAAATACATTCTTTTTGTAAAAACCATGTTTTTTTTTTACAATAGCTGGTTTATAATCGTATTACATATTTACTTATATTTAATAAAATACATATTATTATCTTAACTTTAAATTAACATTGCCAAATATTACTCTCCTAAGTGACAATCTCCGTAGCGTAGCGGTATTTGGCTTGCTTTGAATCTCGGAGGTCGTGGGTTCGATCCCCACACCGGACAGAAAATCTTTGTGTAAATTCTAAGATTTTCTTTCCGGGTCTGGTTGGTTGAGGGACTACCCTCCGTGCCTCGGAAAGCACGTTAAGCCGTTGGTCCCGATTGTTATAACATTATCTATAATAATCGTATATCAGGGAACGGGCAGCAGCGTTTCCTTGTGTGGTACAACATAATACTGGGTTCACCAACCCGCCTGCCAAGCGTAGTGACTATGGCAACTACTCTCTCTTGGGAGGAGGGCCATGTTCAGCAGTGGATGTAATACGGGCTGATGATGTACTCTCCTAAGTCTCTACCCAATGGTACGTCGTTTCAACTTATTGTATATTGACAACGCACTTTGGCTCGGCCAAGGAACACTTACCGTGTCGGCAATACCGCGTAAGTGACAGTCTCAAATAAGGCGTAACTTTTCTTTATATTTTAAGGGGGGAAAAAACAATAAACAAACAAATGTTGCTATATTCGATTTTAAACTTATTGGCTATTTATTGTCTCTAACGCGGTATTGCAGTAACACCGACTATATAACAAAAAAATGTCTAGATGTGGGTACATATTATGCTTTTACAAATTTGATCTCCAATTCCTTAAAGCACACAAAGGCCACCTAAATGAAAGCGCTTTGATTGAGTGCCCGTACCCAAATTATCAATCAAGGTTCTTGTGTCACCACTAGGTCATATGTCGACGTTATACTTAACAGATTTGTCAAGCTTTTGTGGCTTACATGTGTCATTGGGATCTCAATAATAATTCTAAAGCCGATGGCGCTTCGATGAACGCTCAACCTGTTATCGTATTTACTGCTGGCAAAATTCCCATCGGCTTGATTCACATTTTAATTGAAATGCAGGCTGTGCTGGCGTTAAACGTTTATTTATAGGCACAGTGTTTTAGTAACATATTTTTGTTCACTTTAAAAAATAAAAAAATAAATAATTTAATTAGATAACTTGTTTTAAATTTATAATTTTAAACCAATCAATAAACATAATTTAACTTGAACATTTCGTTTTATTTTATCTACGGTAGGTAGAATCATATCAATATACCCGATCACTAACAAACTAGTGGACATTGTTCTTCATTTGTATAAAATCGTAACAAGGTTTTCTCTATTTCAGTTTCCTCGGAAAGCTACAGTTGTTCATGTGTCCGCACTGTTATGTAGATTGGATGCCGCACCCTTAAACAACAGAAAATACTAGAAATACCAGTTGATAGAAATCCGGAAATTGCATCCTTACAGTCCTGAAAATAAAAAGTGAAACTTATTCTAGAGGTGTAGTTCTAAAATTTGGGTCGGACGCGGCGTCACTCATAAATACGTAATTTAAAATGGATGCTACAGAAATAAAATTCTACAGTATTCTATTAAATGTAGCATCAGCAGCATCAACAGCCCGTTTACGTCCACTGCTGAACATGGGACTCTGAACAGTACTTGGCAAGCCAGGTTGAGGGATATTGCCATAATCACCACGCTTGGCAGACGGATTGGTGATCGCAGTAAGATGTTAACCTTGAGCTAATAGATGCTGCTGCCCATCCATCAGCCATATGTCCCTTAGTCGCCTTTAACGACACCTATGGGAGGACATGGGGTGGTCTATAATATTCTTAGCCGGAAACCACACGACTTGATCGACCGTATACGTATAAATAATTAAGGTCCAGCCTTAAGAACGTGCTTCACTCTGCCCAAAAACGAACAAATGTGGATGAAACTGACAATTTTTCGATGTGATAAGACCACCTTAATATCACAAGTACGGACCTTAAGTTTATTTTGCCACTTTGTGGCCCTTGTCTGCCAAAAGGATGCCCACCGCTGATGTAGACGAATCAATGGTACTTATTATAAGTCAAATACAATGTTAAAGACAAATATATATATATATATATATATATATATATATATAAATCGCGAAGGACTTCTTGCGTCTTTACAAACTACCACCCTGCGGCGTCCACTGAATGTAGTGAGATTTTTAATGTTTTCAATGCGTATGTAAGATGTTTTAATCAGTATCATATCAGTAGTCGACGTCAAATTTCATTTAAACGTTAAATGGTGATATTCAAATTAAATATTTCTAGCTGAATTTGTGCGTCTGTTCACTCTTAAATCTTTCTTGCACACTGAATACCTGCGTATACCTACTAAACACTGCATGCACATTTCCGCCTCCATCCGAATGTACTTTTAAATCAATTCCGTATAATGCTCTGCATATATCATAATGATTATAATAACAAAATTACATCCATCTACTATTGAATGCAGATTGGTTCCGAATTACTGAATTAGTGCGTCCGTTCACTCTTAAATCTTTCTTGCACACTGAATATCTCCGTATACGTTCAAAACACTGCATGCACATTCCCGCCTCCATCCAACTGTATGTTTAAATCAATTCCGTATAATGCTCTGCATATATCATCATGATTATAATAACTAAATGACATCCATCTACTATTGAATTCAGATTGGTTCCGAATACTGTTTTTGAATTATTGTATCCAGCTTATCAGCCAAGAGGCTTCCACCTATATAAGGGCTTATAATGACTCCAGGCACAGATAATAAATAATTAATAGTTAGCATACAAAAGTGACAATACCTATGTATAGCGTAGGTATTCAGGTATTTTCACTTTGGTGGTCTACAAAATCTTAAAAAGCAATATAATCATTTTTACGAGTGACAGGTAAGTTTGTATGTATAAACAGGTAAGTTCAGAGGCACAGGCTGGCGTGGACAGGTAAGTCCAGAGTTGAACAGGTAAGTATGTATAAACAGGTAAGCTCAGAGGTACAGGCTGCTGTGGACAGGTAAGTTCGGAGTTGGACAGGTAAGTATGTATAAACAGGTACGCTCAGAGGCACAGGCTGGTGTGAACAGGTAAGTCCGGAGTTGGACAGGTAAGTATGTATAAACAGATAAGCTCAGAGGCACAGGCTGGTGTGAACAGGTAATTTTGGAGTTGGACAGGTAAGTATGTATAAACAGGTAAGCTCTGAGGCACAGGCTGGTGCGAAATAATGAAATAATGAAATTTATTCAGCACTTAGGTATTTACATACACTTGTACTTGTCAAAATTACACTTTATAAGATAAATCTTATACAGTGTAATTTTGACAAGTACAAGTGTAACAAAAGTATCACTTAAGTAGCTAAAAACATTGTTATAATTATTTGATCTTACAGAATTTTTAATCAGTCTGTCCGTCTGTCGAGCGCTAAATGACAAATGTACACATTAGGTATAGTAAGATGCCTTAAAGGTAACAGGTCTAAAATTAAAATTAACTTCCAAGAATCCGGCCAAAGTCTAAGCGACATCCACCTGAGGACACCCTTAAGGGGTTAGGACCAACGCTCAGGGTGCCACTGGAGTAAAGAGTAGATTTACGAACAGTGGTGATGATCGCTGGCACGAGATCACAGTTCAGGGAATAAGCTACAACGCGGTCCTCGGCCATGCCGTCGAGGATCCTACCCTAGCTAGCCTGCAACCTTTCACTAGCTACCTAAGTGGACGATCCGGAGAAGAAAGGAAGAAAGAAACTCCGAGATTATTTTTTTTGTCTCTTTTGCTCTGTTTCCTTTTTTTATGTCATGTCTTTTATCACAATCATGTAATATTGTACAAACAATGTATACACCGTGAAATTTTAATGGTTGTTTTCCCGAAGCAGAACAACTTGCCGTCGGTAGTACTATCGAAACATTTTTTTTTTTTTTAGACATGTTTTGGATTTAAAATTATTAAAAAAAATATTAGACAACTCGAAAGCGTGATAAACAGTAGTAACACAAGACGGACCTTGTAGGTACTACTCGAATCGCACGCGCTGCTGACAAAGTAAAGAACGATCCATAAACGTTCAAAGCAAAATAAGAGCTCAATGGTAGTTATACGGCATAAAATAGCCTGCACGCAAGAATTACAAACGAGCCGGCTTCCTTTGTAATTCGCCGCGCGGCGCCGACGCCGGAACGCCCCGCGCTCTCCTTCGACTCCCTCCTTCCTTAGTTGTCCCGTGAACGTCGGAAGCGCAGCACGCGTTAGCTTATTACTTTATTAGTATTATGGACCGACATTACAGTTTTAGTAATTTAGAGTACGTCGCTATGGTGCAACTGTAGGCTAGGGCTAATTATAATTCCCATACTGCCTGGCGTCTTTACGCCGAGCTGCAACACTTGGCGTCACTCCGTCTTCGCGGAGTTCTGAACCCTCAAGTCATACAGGACCGGACGATCGTAGCGGCGACGGCTACTCGATCATGGGCAGTTCCAGGTGCCACCACATGCACAGGGCAGAGGTCGATCGGCCGTTCTTTCGCCAGAGCTCGACGAGGAGATCATCGAGTACTTGGAACGCGATCCTCGCCGAAGTACGCGAATGGCGGCAGCTAAGTTTGGCGTAAGCCAATACTACGTCTGGAAACTACTCAACTCAGAAGGACTGCATCCATATCATTACCGCGGAGTTCATTAAATTTTTCAATTTTTTTAAATACGCCTTAATTACTTTATAATCTAATTCAGAAAATTATTGTTCTTAGATAATAAACTTGTTTTAAGTTACGTTTTCTGTAAGTTGTAGCTAAAAAGGTATTGGATAAAGCTTATTATTATGATTGGGTACTGTGTTACATTACCTAAGGTGTAGGTATCAGCTGATTGACTAACACCCGGGTCAACGAACGCGCGACCGATCGACGCGAGCGCTAGGTATCGCGAGGTATTACTATCGGTTCGATGTCACTTTCGAGTTTGGTTTTTCACGATTGTTAATCGGCCATTTTTTGTTTATAATATTTAGTTTTTGTATAAATTGAATGTTTAACTAAGACCAAATCTTTTCGCTGCGGGAAAACAACCATTTAAATTTCAGCGTGTATATGATGTAAGCGAATGCACGTACATTACCATTTATTACCTGGTCAATTTATACCGACCAGGTGTTCAATAAGACAAGAAAGAAATAATATTAATACAGTAAATACCATAATGTAGATATTAAAGTTTACTCAGGCACAGACAATCTACAAAGAAACCTAATGGCGGATGCATTCACACACATTTACAAAATAACAATTTACACAAGGTCAATCAAAGGATATACCTATAATAATAATTATAAACAAAAGAATTAACAAAATATAAAATAAAAATTAACATAACATATCCCCGACAACAGCCGACCAGTCACCACAAGCAGCACCCGTTCATGAGTATGACGTGTGACGCAGCCATCGCCTCCCTCGCCATATTAGAGGGAAGGTGGCGACCCGCCCCACACCGCCACCGCAAGCAATGACAGACAATGGGAGCATGACGAACTAAAGTGGGGATATCTACAAGTCTATTAATATTAAACCTTTAGTTGAACAATGTTTAAACTGTTTCAATAACTGAGTTTACAGTGTTGTCTGTGTTTCTCTGATCAACCAAGCGTTATTGTCGTTTAAATAGTAGTTTACTGAATAATAAGCCCTTTTTATTAGAATCCTCTTAACAGTTGACTTGAACCTATCATAAGGTAACTCTTGTAGGTGTACAGGTATTCTGTTATTCATACGGACTCCTAATCCCACAAAAGATGAGTGTACTTTTTGTAGGCGATGGTATTCGGCGCAAAGTTTATGCTTATATCTAGTGTTTATTGT
This sequence comes from Nycteola revayana, assembly GCA_947037095.2. Taxonomy (NCBI): domain Eukaryota; kingdom Metazoa; phylum Arthropoda; class Insecta; order Lepidoptera; family Nolidae; genus Nycteola; species Nycteola revayana. Next base: position 9,127,380 of record OX344839.1, read on the forward strand.
GTGTATGTCACTTCTTTTGTTTAAAAGGTTAATATTTTGCTGGACATAGATTATATTGGCGACTGTTAGTATATCTATGTCCTTAAAAAAGTCTCTTAAGGAGAATCTCGTACTTAGTTGATAAATAGAACGAACTGCACGTTTTGTAGTATAAAAATGCTTTGAATATTAGCAGTTTTACCCCAAAGCAGAATGCCATAGGACATAATACTGTGAAAATAACTAAAGTAGACTAAACATGCAGTTTCTACATTAGTGAGTTCCCGTACTTTTCTAACCGCGTAAGCAGCTGAGTTTAATTTTCCAGCGAGACAAGAAATATGGGGACTCCATTGAAGTTTCTTGTCTAGTGTCAAGCCTAGAAAGAGGTAAGTCCGGAGTTGGACAGGTAAGTATGTATAAACAAGTAAGCTCAGAGGCACAGGCTGGTGTGAACAGGTAAGTTCGGAGTTGGACAGGTAAGTATGTATAAACAGGTAAGCTCAGAGGCACAGGCTGGTGTGAACAGGTAAGTCCGGAGTTGGACAGGTAAGCTCAGAGGCACAGGCTGGTGTGAACAGGTAAGTCCGGAGTTGGACAGGTAAGTATGTATAAACAGGTAAGCTCAGAGGCATAGGCTGGTGTGAACAGGTAAGTTCGGAGTTGGACAGGTAAGTATGTATAAACAGGTTAGCTCAGATGCACAGGCTGGTGTGAACATGTAGGTTCAAAGGTAGAAAGAGGAAGTTTCATGGTACGAATAATATAATATGTAGTACCTAGTCATATTTATGCAGGTGAATATACGGAATAAAAGGCATATCGTAATATAAAACATTTAATGTTTAATTTTGACGCTTTCTAAATAATCGTGCACTGTAATTCTTTGAAGTTAATACCTTTGAATAAATAACCACTTTTAACACACTTGCAAATAATTCACTTTGGTGACAAGCTTACATCACGGCCGGCACATGTATGTTTGTTAACAAACTTCGGCACGCGAGCGCGCTGAAGCCCGCCGCCTCGCGCCCCGCGCCATGCGTCCCTCGTGTACCCCGAATGGGCCCCTCAGACACCGTACCTAGTGCCCGTTTAAGGATATTTAAGAGACGCAAGATTGTTGTCAAGAAAACATGATAAAAACTTTACATATTAAGTACGATATTCAATGGACACGATAAGATCGGTGAATTGAACTCAAAGTATACGTGGTAAATTATACGCTGAACACTAGTGCCCTCCAAATTTCAGTCGGACGATGGCGGAACTATATTATACGCTAAAAGGCATTGTAGTGATGGAATTACGTCCATGCCAATTTTTCGCCCTTGCGTTCTAATGATCATAAGGGACACTTGGGCTAAAAATGAGGGTCGGTCAATCTTGCGTCCGTATTCCAGACGCACAAAGTCAGTCGGACGCAGCATCATCGGTAAATAACGCCATGTACGACGCAACATGTCCTTCAAGATGTATATATATATATATATATATATATATATATATATATATATGTATATATATTCTATTAAATGTAATTCGTAAAGTGGAGTGAAGTACTACTTAATGGCATGAACAAAACGCCGTAGGTACTTAATTAATTTTGGAGATAGGTCTAAACATTAAACACAACGAAAAAGGTGAAAGGCATTTATCGAGGAAGGTTATAGGCTATATTTTATTACGAAGTTCCCACAGGCACGGGAGCTACGCGGGTAAAACCGCGCGTGGAAAGCTAGTCTATACTAATTTTAAAAGCTGAAGAGTTTGTTTGTTTGCTTGAACGAATGTCTCTTATCTCAAGAACTACTAGTCCGATTTGAAAAATTCTTCCAGTGTGCTCATTAATCAAAGCGAGCTATAGGCTATATTTTGTTATGAAGTTCCCACGGGAACGGGAGGATAGATAAGAGGACTCATGTTCTGTATTTTTTTAATAAATTCTCTGTAGTATCTACAGAGATTATTCACCGTTTCTTTATATCCCCTATATATTTTGTAAAAGTTAATGCATGAATGAATACGGATAACTATAAATTGTTGTTCCAAATGTTTTTCGTAAAAACGGACGTAGGACTAACAATGGAGTTCCTGGGGAATTTTCACGTGGAGAGAATAAAGGGATGCCTAAACCTTTTTTGTTTTGTGTTTAGGTAGTTAGTGGTTTGTAAAGGTACTAGGTCAAATAAAGCTGCCTACTATTTTAAATTCAGGCACGTGTATTTTAAGCAGGCACTCTAAACTAACTTTAGTATGTAATATACGGAAGAGTACAAGAGCACGCGTATTTAAGTTAGGAAACATAGAAATATAAAGCGAGAAGTGTTGTTAGCATGAATGTTATTAGCATGGTTGCTTGGAAAGGAATTTACTAATAGACATAAATTTTAGTAAATAAATAGCACGTAAGTACTTAAGTATAGGTACGCTTGTCTGAATTAAAATATATCTTCTTTTTTTCTTTCTTGATCATTTGTTGTTAATCTACACCATGTTTTTACTGCAATAGATGTGGCTTATAGGAAGACTAGCTTTCCGCGCGCGGTTTCACCCGCGTAACTCCCGTTCCCATAAAAACTTTGTAATAAAATATAGCCTCGATAAATGGGCTATCTAACATTGAAAGAATTTTTCAAATCGGACCAGTTATAGTTGCTGAGATTAGCGCGTTCAAGCAAACAAACTCTTCAGCTTTATCTATTACGGCAAATAACTCTTTATTAGGTACCAATTCCTTGCGTTTTTATACTCGTGATAATTTCTCAACAAAATGTCCGATTGGAATAAAACAAAAAGTATTTTACTTCTACATAAATACCCTTAATAACATTATGCTTAATTTGGATAAGGATTAATATAACGATATACATTTAACGTAGTTTCTTTCTTCAGACGATTTAATATTTTTTTATGAACATAAAAGCGGTTATTGTGACTAAACTATGATAGTTAGATATATGCTCTCGCGGACTTTTTTGTAGATCTTAATAAGACCTACAAACCCGTAGTACATCATTTTGTTCTATTGTCAATAGTTTTTGCAGCGCACGCATAAATAGGTTTTCGCTTTTACACCTTGGGTTACAAAAACGCAATTTTTTTTACGGATCCCCAACTTTTTTGAAAATAAAATATAGCCTATAACCTTCCTCGATAAATGGACTATCCAACACTGAAAGAATTTTTTAAATCGGACCAGTAGTCCCTGAGATTAGCGCGTTCAAACAAACAAACAAACTCTGCAGCTTTATAATATTAGTATAGATGGATGTTGGAATAGGAAGGCCACATAAACAATGACATGTGTAAGAGAGGTGCGAGTATGGAAGAGTCGACTAATTTGGCGAAATGAGGATAATCTATTGACAAAAATAAATATTTTTGTCAATAAATTCCTCATTTTGCCGGGAATTGGGAATAAAATTGCACCGACCCTGAATAATGTGAGCAGGGCAGGAAGATGATGATGGCTTATGTAACTTAATTATATACTCGTAGTAACATAGATGTCTCCTAATTAAACTCCGTCATAGTAGGTCTAGCTCTTTCGGGGATCACCCTGAAGTGGTTTTTCATTCTGTTGCATAAATATACGAACATTAAACAAAAAATAAAAAAACTGATATTTTGACATTCAAATCATCATCATCTAATTTAAAAAGACCTATATTCTTATTAGTGGAGTCTCCACCGTTCCTCTCAAGTTTTAGTGAGCTCCTTGACTTCTAGACATGAAACTCACTTAACTTTTTATGATGCATATAGCTTTTTGATTTTACCCGCTAAAACAATTTCATTTCATATTCCATTTCCAACTATACAATTCAATAAACACTCGAATTGTATTGATTTATGTATAAAGCATATTACAGATGCAGAGCATTAAGTTTGTTGAGCTTTACGGGCTAAATCCTAACATCTAGAGCCTCTTTACATTGAGTCTAATCCAATAAGTCATGTACTATTATTGGTTTGGACGTCGAAGCGGCAGTGTATGTCGAAAGGTGCTAGCGCAGTGCAAATTTCATTTATTTTAAGCTCAGATTATGCGTCAGTCAGTCTATATTTTAGTATTAAGAAATTTAGGAATAAGTATTGAGCTTTTATAGACTAAAATACACAAATGAGATATTTATTGGGATTCTTGGTTACTTAAAAAAATATATTATATTATGCTACAGGACGGTGTACTCTTATCGCATGTTAGTATGGTAAATTAAAGAGATCATCTTAGTGATCCAATCAATAAATGTTATCTTACTACTTCGATTCCTAGCATTCTATCAACACTCGCGTACTGTAGCGTGACTGTGACTCTCACAGTTCTACAAAACTCCCCATAAAAAAAACATTATTATTCCTTTATACCCTTGTCAGCGACCACCCTAAGCCGAAGTCCATGTCTCACAGGGAGCGCCCTCTTGGGCAGGTTGCTTACTTTGTAGTTTATAAATACGAAGTGATATCAGAAGTTCATTGGTTGGCTATTTGGTTCGACTGCTCAATAGTAGCATCTTAGGTTTAGCAAGTTTTCAAGGCGATCTAATTCTTCTAGTCTGTGGGGAATATCACGGCTGAAAATGATTTACTAAATATAACACAAACGTTCAGTCTAGTTGTTGAGAGAATCGACCTATTTTCATGTTTGTTGAGTGAATTCGCAAAATTGGCATTCGGTATATGTTTTGTAGTTCGTAGTTTTGTATGATTATTTTCGTTCGAATATATTTTTATTTGTATTTAAAAAATAAGTAAACCAAATTATATATTTTATTTTTCGTTTGACTTAGTAAAGTCAATTAAAAAAAGAACACGTTGCTTAAATTATATAGAGTCGTTAGTCCTAAAACAACAAATTTACCGAACATGCAAATGTTCGTACCTGGCATACGTAAGCTCACATGTTGAAAATAATGACATTTAAAAGTTTTGGGCTTTGTTTTGTTTTAACTAGGGTAAACTATTTCCATTTCGTTGTTTAACTTTGTCATAATATTTTGTTCACGAAACTAAGGATGTGTATTTGATGCTGGCTTTATGTTTTTTTTTTCATTATCTTGTTTAATATTACAAAGATTATTTGTTTACAATGAATACATTTTAAAACTACGGGACCGATTTGAAATCTTCTTTCTTCATTTCAAAGTTACGTTATCGAGTAGTGACATAGGTTTTTTATGCCGGTATTCCGATGGGAATGGGAGCTACGGGTAGGTATAATTCGCACAGTTAGCCTACATTTTTTATTTTTTACTTTAAAAACCTTTCACCAGTACGATAGTACGTTGCACTGAGTGATGATAGATTGAAGTCTATAGAAAAGTTTCTGATGAACGGGCTTTCATAGTAGAACAATTCTGAATTTCACATACATAGTATCTAATTGTGGTATTCTTGGAATTAAAACTTGGTTGGTAGTTATACTGTTATGAAACGTTCATGTTTGGTTTTAAGTCCCAAAACAATGAATTACAATTAAATATCTAAATATAGATATAAGTGTTATAAGTCCGGCTTTTAGTATCGATTACGTATCGTCTCAATTGACATATACATATTATATATATTAAGATCTCGTAAACATAATATTTTTTGCTCATCCTTTTGTGATATCCTAATACCTGCGTGGCGCAACATCAAAGTATAAAAGCAATAATAATATGTTTTCTACGCCTTTACTTTATCATGAGTTAATGGAATATTCATTATTCGAAAAATCTTAATGGAAAATGTCTCTATGATCAAGTAGAATTATTAAACTATTATTATAATATATTCTGGAAAATAAGTATTTTCGGGGAATGCTAAAAAATACCATTTTACTATGGGCTTTGCGATAATATCATTTGGTAGGAGGTTAGTTATAAATTTTAAGTTTATTATTGGCTAATATTTTTTAAATGTATTGTTTTTGTTTGTTTTTAAAAACTCCCAAACTAGGTATATATATCGCTGTGAAGCGGAGGACTTTACAAATAATATATCATTCACAAATGTCTGGGTGTGACAAAAAGCACACCCTGACTCAAAACGACTATTTGTGGTTCACTTATTTGTCCGGGCGGAACGGGTGAGAACACCGGGTCTCAGAAACAACTACCGTTACCACTAATCCATCAATAAATACATTGTAGCTACTTTGTCAAATGTTTATTAAACTAAATGAAAAAAAACGCAATAATAGGTATTTAGCAATATTTATATATCACACAGGGTTAGATTTACACAGATGTAGATAGATTATTATCATTGCCAATTATTTTAAGCGAGAAGAAAACCGCAGAACGCAAATTTCGAGGGCGCGGCGCGTAAGTGTCTGAGTTTACCCAACGTGTATGCCGTGTTTACTCTTGTAACTTTACGCAGTACGTAGATGTTGGAATCCTACCTCGTACCGCCCCCTGTACATTTAAATGTACATAATATTGGAAATCATTAAAGCCCAAATATATTTTTTAAAAGGACGCGTACCCTTGTAGTCTGGGGTTAAGAATAAGACTACGGTATCTCCTGCCTGTCGTAAGAGGCGACTAAAAGGAGGCTTTTCTTGTGGTAGAGCCACGCTGTTCGCAGCATGAATGGGCCGGCTCGACCGGGAAATACCACATCTCTCGCAGGAGATCGTCGTTTCAGTAGTAGCGTTTAGCTACTGCTATTCGTACGGTGAGCGAGATGTCCGGTGGCCCAACACCCCCCCCCCCTCCCCTTATCTAACCATGGCAGCGGAATTAAAAGATCTTGTACCCCAGGAGGGTACCAGTACGCTCCGTGCTGGAGAATCCCTCCCTGAGCACCCTCGCTCAGGCTGCCCTGCGTATTCTGGGGAGGGCAAAATCCCGCTCGCAATTTCTGCTCGAGGCAAGAGCAACAAAACCGTGGCGCCGTCCCCTGAACTTCATGTACACTTCTGCAACATCAGGGGATTACACTCTAACCTTAACTCTGTCCACCACCATCTTGAGACTGAGAAGCCAGCCTTGTTCTTTTTAACGGAAACTCAGATCTCGTCTCCTGCTGATACGTCATACCTAAATTATCCAGGCTATAAAATTGAGCACAGGTTTGTGTCTCGAGCTGGAGTATGCGTATACGTGAGAGACGATATCTGTATCCGCCGCCTAAGCAATCTTGAAGGTAGGGACCTCTCCATCATCTGGCTGCGCGTAGATTGCGATGACCACCCGCGCATATACGCTTGCCTTTATAGGTCCCACAGTGGTGACGCAGAAACAGACCGACTCCTCGAGCACGTCGAAATGGCCATTGATTCCGTGCTAGAACAGATCCCGTCCGCCGCGATTGTGGTACTCGGCGACTTCAATGCCCATCACATTGAATGGCTTGGGTCACAGAAAACGGACCATGCGGGTAAATCTGTTCATGCCCTTGCCATGGCTTATGGTTTGACACAGATGGTTTCCTCATTTACACGAGTTCCAGATGTGGAAAACCATACGCCTTCACTGTTGGATCTTCTGCTGACCTCTCATCCGGAAGGGCTTCAGGTAACCGTCGATGCTCAGCTAGGCACGTCGGACCACTGCTTGATTCGGAGTGTGGTGCCACTCATGCGCCGACCGCGGTCTCGCATTGCGGGCTGCCGCCGTGTTTGGCACTTCAGGTCAGCGGACTGGGATGGGATGCGGACCTTCTTTTCATCCTACCCATGGAAACAAATTTGCTTCTCGCTAGAGGATCCCAGTGCAACTGCCGACTCCGTCGCTGATGTGGTGCTGCAGGGCATGGAACTCTTTATTCCTAGCTCTTCAGTGCCCGTTGGTGGCGGGTCCCAGCCCTGGTTTGTTTCTTCTTGCAAACTGGCATCTAGCCAAAAGCAAGAAAAATTTCAAGCTTGGGTCGATGCGGTAGCAACTGGGAATCCGAAAGCTGACCAGATAAAAAAGGAGTATAATTTTTCTTCCAGATCCCTCAAAAGAGTCCTAGCCATGGCAAAGGCAAAGCACATCGGCAGAATTGGCGAGAGATTGGCTCGTCTTCCTTCAGGCACACGTGCTTTTTGGTCTCTCGCTAAGGCTGTCGAAGGGAATTTCTGTCGGCCATCTTTTCCACCTCTGCGCAGGGAAGGTGATACGTTGGCTCACGATGCAAAAGAGAAAGCCGATCTTCTGGGCTCTCTTTTTGCTTCCAATTCCACTTTGGATGACGGGGAGAAACCACCGCACCGCCAACCATCCCACGGTGTGACAGTACTCTAGTAGACATTCGGTTTACTCAAAAATCCGTCCGAAAAGTACTTTTCTCTCTGAACATCCACAAGTCCAGTGGGCCAGATGCTAGCCCTCCTATTGTGCTGAAAACATGTGCTCCAGAGTTGGCTCCTGTGTTAACGCGCCTTTTCCGACTTTCCTACAATACAGGGGTAGTTCCGCAAGCGTGGAAAACGGCTTTAGTGCACCCCATCCCTAAAAAAGGCGATCGCTCTGATCCGGGTAACTACCGGCCAATTGCCATCACCTCCTTGTTCTCAAAAATAATGGAAACCATTATTAATCGCCAACTTCTACGGTATCTAGAGGAACACCAGCTAATTAGTGACCGCCAATATGGATTCCGTCAGGGTCGGTCAGCTGGTGATCTTCTAGCCTACCTGACCCATCGTTGGGCGTTGGCGATTGAGAGCAAGGGGGAGGCCATGGCTGTGAGTCTGGACATTGCGAAAGCCTTCGATCGGGTGTGGCACAAGGCGCTTCTTTCCAAGCTTCCTTCTTACGGGCTGCCCGAGAAACTTTGCAGATGGATTGCCAGCTTCCTCATGGAGCGCAGCATCAAGGTCGTTGTCGACGGTTCATGCTCCGACTCTATGCCCGTGAATGCTGGCGTCCCACAAGGCTGTGTGCTTTCGCCAACCCTGTTTCTTCTGCACATCAATGACATGTTACAATCAGATAACATTCATTGCTATGCAGATGACAGTACGGTAGATGCCTCCTACTTTGGCCGCTCCAACATTTCTCGGGCACACGTCCTTGAGGGTCGGAACAAACTTGTGTCTGAAATTGAGACTACCCTAGACCAAGTCTCAAATTGGGGCCATCGTAACTTGGTCAAGTTCAATCCCCAAAAGACACAGGTTTGCGCGTTTACTGCGAAAAAGGCTCCCATTGTCATACCTCCTCAGTTTCAAAGCACTCCCCTTAATATCAGCCAGAGTATTGGGATTCTCGGCGTCGACGTCGAGAGTGACGTTAAATTTCGCGGTCATTTGGAAGACAAGGCTAAATTAGCCTCCAAAAAGCTGGGTGTCCTCGGCAAAGCCAGGCAGTATTTCACGTCGGCGCATCGCCTTCAATTGTATAAAGCGCAAATACGGCCGCATATGGAATACTGCTGCCATCTCTGGTCCGGGGCACCACAATATCAGCTTCTTCCTTTTGATCGCGTTCAACGTCGCGCAGCTCGAATCATCGCCGGCGACGAGGTTCCCACTAATCGGCTTGATCCTCTTACCTTGCGGAGAGACGTAGCGTCTCTTTGTATTCTCTACCGCATTTATCACGGGGAGTGCTCTGAGGAATTGTTCGAACTCATACCTGCCGCTGCTTTCCGCCTTAGATCCACTCGCCAGAACTTCTACCAACATCACCTGGATGAATGGTTGTCCTCCACCGTGCGTTTCTCGAGAAACTTTTTACCGCGCACGACCTCTCTGTGGAATCAATTAAAAGCGGAGGTGTTTCCGATCCGGTATGACATGGCAACCTTCAAGAAGCGAGCCTATTCCTTTCTTAAAGGCCGGCAACGCACTTGCGACTCCTCCGGTGTTGCGAGTGTACATGGGCGGCGGTGATCACTTACCATCAGGTGACCCACTTGCTCGTCTGCCTCCCTCTTCAATAAAAAAAAAAAAAAAAAAAAAAACGCCCAGCGTACATTACGATGTACAAAATAAATTTCATGATTTGTTTAAATTTCCCGCCAGGATACATATTTATGGTGACTTTTATTTGATTCGTGTTTAATGTAGTTAACTTTTTGACGTCTGTCAACTTTATAAAGGCATTGGTTGAACGTCAAAATTGCACACACGTGGCAAGATGGCGCGCCGGCAGATACCACGTAAGTTCGATCCACTGTTATCTTTTTAATTTTAGAGATTTTTGTGTCAGATTTTAACCTTAGTGAAAGAATTATTACTTAACTGTTGTGTGATATTATTATTTTAGCACACAGACACTAAAACATTTTTTAAATCGCTCTTAAAATATTATGTACATTTGATTGCACATTGAGCGTTACTTCAATTTAATCTACTAAATAATATGTACATTCTATTGCACATTGGGTTATTGTATAATTAATGGTTTGGTTTTATTTTATTCTCTAGGTCTGGAGGAGTTCGATATCGAACGATTATTGATAGACTCTGAAATTGAAGACTTTATTCCTTCAGATGAAGATGTAGGGGATCCGGAATACATGCCAGTTTTGGATTCTCCAGGAAACAGGACACGCAATAGATCCGATTCCAGTGATAATGAAACTGAATCGGAGGCGGAAGAGAGGCCGGTTAGACGTGGTCAAGGTCGTGGGCGCTGTGCTGCGAGAGGACGTGGTGCTGGGCGATGTCGGAGAGGTGAAACTGGACAACGGAGAGGCGTAAGAAGGGGAAGGGGGAGGGGTCAATGGGGTGAAATCAATGTGACTGGTGAGACAACATCTGATGGGTCATTGGTACCTTCAAACTGGACCATACAAGAGTTTCTTCCTCAATCTCCAGTTTTATTAGAGCCGGCCTATTTGCCAATAAATAGTCAAGGTTATCAGAAGCAAGATTATTGGAAGCAATATATAAACGACGATTTAATCAATTTAATTGTCCAGAAAAGCAACCAAACCGCAGTTGAGAGACATGGGCGGAGCTTAAACTTGACTGCAGCTGAAATGCACGTGTACCTGGGTATAACATTAGTAATGTCTTCCATCATCTATCCTAATCTGCGAATGGCTTGGGAGAAGAAATGGAAGGTGCCTATCATAGCTGATAATATGTCTCGAAACAGATTTCTTCAGCTGTGAAACAGTTTGAAAGTTGTATTTGACAATGATATCACGTCGCAAATGAGATCTCAGGATATACTTTCGAAAGTTCGCCCTCTAATCCAATATATGCAGGTTGGTTGTCGCTCTCAACAAAAAGACCAAAGCCTCTCCTTGGACGAAATGATCATCCCATTTACTGGGTCATGTTCCATAAAACAATACTGTCCAGGAAAACCTAATCCGGTAGGCATAAAAGCATTCGTCTTAGCAAATCCAGATGGAACTGTTTGCGATTTCCAAGTATATCAAGGGCAAACGACCTTTTCAGACTATGCTGATTCACCTTTTGGGTTGGGTGAAAAGGCAGTATTAACATTGGCTGACCAACTAGTACCAGGACATATACTCTATTTTGATAGATTCTTTACCTCAGAAAAGTTGTTTGATGAACTTGAAAAGCGGGGCATCAAAGGGACAGGGACTATTATGAAAAATAGAATACCATATGATGTGAGAGAATCAATAATAAGTGACACTGAACTAAAGTCTCAAGGAAGAGGAAGCTATCAAGTTTTGGTCAGAAATGATAAACGTCTTGCACTTACGAAATGGTACGATAACAAGCCAGTACTATTATTGTCTTCTGTAGAGGCCGATGTTGAGGCTGACGAATGCAAAAGATGGTGCAAAAAACATAAACGGTAAGTAATTGTGCCAAGACCAAGAGTTGTTAGGGAGTATAATAAAAAAATGGGAGGTGTCGATTTAGCCGATCGCATGTTGGCTGTTTGCCCTAACAGATATCGTACCAGAAAATGGACACAACGATTTTTCTCACACATGATTGATTTAGCTGTTACAAACTCCTGGTTGCAGTACAAAAAAGATCAGGTAAAATTAGGAGTTCCTTCAACAAAAATACTGCAACTGCGTGCCTTCCAAATGGAACTAGGAGAAATGCTCATTGAGTCACATGCTCTCATAAATTCTGAAGACGAAGAAGCATCTGAGAGAGAAATAGTTTCAGCTAGAAGAAAGGGCAGGCCCTCAACGGTAGTAGTGCCGAGCATGAAATATCGTACCCATGCAGCTAAACACCTACCCATGATAAGTGATGGTAATGCTAGTAGATGCCGTCACTGTCATTACAATAGGACTCTATTCAAATGCATGCATTGCAAAGTAAGTTTATGCCTCACGAGATACCGTAATTGTTTTTTTGAATTCCATCAGAATGGTTCAGGTAATTAGTATAATTTTCATGTTTTTTCTAAACAATATTTACGTTACATATTATTATTATTATGTATGTGTACATTTTTTTTGTTATTAGAGAACAATGTTTTTTTTTAGCGTTATTGAGTAGTACTTGGAAGTTGATTATTTAAGAGCAGATTTTAATTAGATAAAAATAAGTTTTGTTTGTTTTTAATTTTTAGAGGCATATTTTTGTAACTAAGTATAATTACAGTAAAAGAAAAAAGGTGGTTCCATTTGACAGACTTGATGTTAAGACTGATTCTTTTGTTAGAACAATGTTTAATTTTTTAAGTGCTATTAGATTTTTTGAAGTTGATTATTTTAGAGCACATTTTAATTATATAAAAATATATTTTGTTGATTTAAGAGGCATATTTCTGTAACTATAATAATTACAGTAATAGGAAGGCGGTTAAATTAAGGAGACTTGTCGTTAAGACTGATTTCAATTAAAGATCTCAATGTATGAACGTTAACTAAAATAAAATAAAAGATTCATAAATATTTTTTCTTTTTATCCTTATAAAATAAGTAACACCCAATGTACATTTAAATGAACAAAATGAATAACCATAATGTAGTAAGTAACGCCTAGTGTTCATTTAAATGAACAAAATAAATTGCCTTCAAATTTAATTCTTGATCTTATACATAACGCCAAAGTATGTCTAAAAAAATACAAAAAAATCCTAACCACATATTTACGCAAAAATAAGCGTATACTTGCTTGGGCATTAACCATATTGATATATTATGTACATTAAAATGAACACTGGGCATTTAGCTCTCATGATATGTTTTATGCTTGGGCGTTACGAGGATAAAGCTCGCCATCGCTCCCCTACCGAGGATCATTAAGAGGTATGGTCCCGTTAGACAACTTACATTAAAACTGTCGCTTGGGGAGAGATTTGGAAATAGACTAAGAACAGATGCATTTTCTTTTTTATATTTATGTAGGTAGGTATTATGGATATGGTATACGTATTAGATTATTCGTGATTATTTTTCATATTTATGTTCTCATTGACAGAGATTGATTAATACGCTTGCACTTTAATTAGGCTAGAATATGAAATGTTTCTTAAATGATACTGCTTCATACTTGATCTGTAAACAATGGTTAACACATTTCTTCAGATGAATCAAGTAATAAGTAATAGTTTAATCACCGTCATAATCATCAGCCCGTATAACGTCCACTGCTGAACATGGGCCTCGTCTCTCACCGCGCTTGGCAGGCGGATTGGTGACCGCAGTGATATGTTGTAATATACAGGGGAAACGCTGCTGCCCGTTCCCTGGTTTGTTTGTTATAGATGATGTTATAACAATCAGCACCAACGGCTTAATGTGCTTTCCGAGGCACGGAGAGTCCCTCAACCGACCAGACCCGGAAAGAATTTTTTTGATTTTTTTTGAAAGAATTTGCTCTAAGATTTCTTGTCTCACACTGGACAAGAAATCTTTGTGCAAATTCTAATGATGGATGGATGGAACCCACGACCTCCGAGATTTAAAGCGAGTCAATTACCGCTACGTTACGGAGGTTGTCAATAGTAATAATCTAAAATAAAATATCTGTTCATAAAGCTGCCTAATTTTAAAACATGATAACCATAATGTAGTACCTGACATTGTAAATTGCCGTGCATTCACAGTCTCTGTTTGAGGAACTGATTAGTAGTGCACCTGAGTTGGTTGCAGTATCTCCTACCTCAAAAAAAAGCAACCAGTCTGTTGTGACAATTGACTTAACCTGTGATGAGAATGTTATAACCCACCCACAGGTTAATCAGGCTGATGTACTTAGAATATGTTCCAAATGTAAATGTTTATTTAATAATGAAAAATCTAAATATGAAACTTTAATTAATAAGTTACAGTCTGACATAATATCTTTAGAAAGTAATTTTAATAAAATTAAACTTCAATATGAGGAAGCTCAGACTCAAATACACGAGTACTCTGTTGGTATGGATGGCTTGGTGGCTGACATGAAGGAAAATGAGCAAAAGCTGGTGTCCCTTGCCAATTATTATAATCGCTATGACATCACCAGGACATCATTATCCAGTGTGAGCCACCTTCAGACAGCGGCTTCTCCAGTATTATTATCTGATCTAATACAATCTCAGAACTTGTCTGAGGATAATAGTGATAGTCGCTTCCAGAAATTGTCATCAGGTACAGACAGCATTACAAATCAACCAAAGTTTATAATGTACAGCGATGAAATAGGTAAAAACATGGGTCAATTATTATTAGAGTCATCTGGTCAATTAGTAACCAACTGTTGTATGCCAGGTGCTACTTTTACACAAATATTAAATAGAGTAGTTAAAAATAGCCACCATCCTAACTCAACAATAATGATCTTTATCGGGAGGAGAGGTAACACTAACTCATATATGTTAAACAAGTACTTTGATTTATTATCAAAATTAAATGTAAAAAAGATAATTTTCCTTGCTTTTCCATATAGTAATTTGTTGCTGGAGACGGAAAATAATTATAGATATAAATTAAATGATAGATTGCACACTTTGACATTGTACAATAATAAATTTCAAATATTTGACATTAATATATTTATTAAAGATTTTAATTTTAGAACAGAAGATAATTATTATCTTCCATTTTTATATAAAAGACCAATAGCAGATTCGCTATCATTTTTTTTTAAACATTCAGCCAACATGTTGGCTGACAATACTGACTCTATTGAGCAGTTGACATTGAATGATAATTTGGAATATGTTCCAAATTCTTTAAATTAGATATTAGGACAATAGAGTTGAACTCTGGCTATGTAGTTACTGGTAATGCTATAGAAACCAGTATTAGTATAAGAAATAAAGGAAAAAATGATTATATGATATCCCCATCTTCTGTATTGTCAAAAAAATGTATCCATCTGGTACATCAAAATATTCAGGGGATGATAGGAAAGGAGTTAGAATTGGAACTGTTTTTGAACTGTAACAATATTGACATTTTATGTATAACTGAATCTTGGCTCAAAAGTCACCAGGTCATTTTCAGTTCCAATAACCACCATATAGTGAGCTCTTTCAATAGGGACCGATTTATCAGAGGTGGCTCTTTAATAATTACTAAGAATTGTCTAAAATCTAAAGAAAGGAATGATATAGTGAGCCTCTCTATTGAAAGAGTATTAGAGATAGCATGCGTTGAACTGGAGCAAGTCATAGTTATGAGTGTTTACAAGCCTCCATGTGCGCCTAATGAGGCTTTTTTTAAAATTATGGAGGATGCCTTATTTAAAGTAACCAATAGCCATAAAACAGTTGTCATTTGTGGAGACTTCAATGTAAATATACTAGAGAATAATTCAGTGTCACTTAACTTTTTAAATCTATTTAAATCATTTAACTTATATAATGTTTTCTGTGAACCTACGAGGATTACTGCTTCTACTGCAACTTGCATTGACAATATTTTTACTAACATAATACCAAGTCATAAGTCAGTAATCAATAGTCTACCCTCTGACCATTGTGGCCAGTTAATCTCATTTCCTAAGAGAGACAATAAGGCTCAGAGAAAACATATAAGTTTTATTCCTATTAGTAAGCATCGGATTGATGAATTTAAAATAAGTTTGTTTCGCAAACTATCGGAGTTGCCCCCTTACAATGATCCAGATCAACTTTATAATTCTCTTTTTAACACAATTATAACTGAGCATAATAGGATATTTAAACTCAAAACTAAGATGATCAGTGAAGGTTTTAGTTTCAGTGAATGGGCAACTACTGGTATCTACAAAAGTCGCAATAAACTGTTTGAATTGTATTATGAAAAGACATATAATCATTGTCCGACTTTTAAAAATCATGTAAGTAAATATTCAAAAGTTTTTAAACAAACCTGTTATGCTGCTAAAGCTTTGTATTTGAAAAATAAGATAAAAAACTCAACAAACAAAATTAAAGAAATATGGAATATAATTAATAATGAAACAGGTAGGGCTAAAAATGTTATTAAAGAATTCAATTTAAATATTAATAATGTAGATATTAAAGCTGATATGGATGTCGCGACTGAGTTTGAATATTTTTTTACAAAAATACCTTTAGTAACAACTGAACTTCTCAACTCGTCTTCCATAGAAGCTGAATTACTTTTGAAGGAAAATGTTTGTAAATGTGATACTGACTTTACTTTTACTTTTATTAACTATATAGATATAATAAAAACTTTTAAAACTATGGAGATGAAAAAATCAAAAGATTTGTGGGGGCATTCAGTAAAATTCATAGCTAATATTGTAGAAATAATTGCACCCACCCTAGCAAATATATTTAATAGTTGTGTAAGTAGTGGAGTGTTTCCTGACTTAATGAAGCATAGTAAAGTTATTCCATTGTTTAAGTCAGGTGATACTTCTGATCCCTCGAATTTCCGACCTGTCTCTATTTTGCCCACACTGAGTAAAATCTTTGAAAAAGTTATTCTTAGTCAACTGCTTAGGCATTTTACAAAACATAAACTCCTTCACACCAAACAGTTCGGATTTACGAGGGGTTGCTCAACCGTAGACGCTGGAATCGAATTATTGAAGAACATATTCGCGGCCTGGGAGGAATCACAGGATGCTTTGGGTATATTCTGTGATTTATCTAAGGCATTTGATTGTGTACACCATGATACGCTAGTCAGGAAATTACACCACTACGGTATTAGGAACACGGCTCTCGATCTTCTGAGTTCATATTTGGGTAATAGAACTCAGAGGGTCGGTATAAACGGTAAAATATCTCCAGGGTCCGTTGTTAATATAGGCGTACCACAGGGTTCTATCCTGGGACCGTTCCTGTTTCTTGTATATATAAACGACTTGCCTTACCACATAGGGAATGACCATGAGATTGTATTGTTTGCCGATGATACTTCTTTGACATTTAAAATTAGTAGAAAATTACTTAACTATGACGACGTAAACAATGCCCTCTCGAAGGTAGTGCATTGGTTTAATGTAAACAATCTCGTTCTAAATGAGAAAAAAACCAAGCTTATCAAATTTTCTACCCCTAATGTCAAACAGGTCGCCACCAACTTACTAATTAACGGAACGAGATTGGAGCCTGTGGAGTCAACAGTTTTTCTTGGTATAACTGTCGACTCCAAATTGCAATGGGGACCACAAATTAAAAATCTATCTGGTAAACTTAGTTCTGCGGCATACGCAGTTAAGACAATAAGACGGCTTACTGATGTAGACACGGCCAGACTAGTATATTTTAGTTATTTTCATAGCATTATGTCCTATGGAATTCTTCTATGGGGAAACTGTGCGGACATTGATACTATATTTGTGCTGCAGAAACGCGCTGTAAGAGCCATATACAAACTTGGACCGCGGGTTTCCCTACGGGAGAAGTTCAAAGACATTAAAATTCTTACTCTAGCTTCGCAATATGTTTATGAAAATTTGTTATACGTACATAAGAATATAGATAAGTTTCAGAAAAAAAGTGATATACATAATATGAATACTAGACATAAGCATGACTTAGTAGTACTTGCAACTCGTCTCCATAGAATAAGCAACTCTTTTATGGGGCAATGTATTCGCTTCTATAACAAACTCCCAAATAATATTAGAGAATTATCTGTTAATAAATTTAAAGCCACTGTCAAAGCTAAACTATGTAAAAAGGCATATTATAAAATATCAGATTATGTAAATGACAGAATGGCTTGGGAGTAACTTGCTCTGGAATGACACTGCTGCTTAACAATATTGTAAAGTAAATGATGATTTGATTATTTAAAAAAGGATTCCTCTGAGTTTCTTGCCAGTTCTTCTCAGAGTTGCCACGTCTTTGAACTGGTGGTAGGAAAAGAAATGGACGCATCATAAGAACATGATTTAATTATTTTTGAATTGTGTCTATATGAATAAAGATATTATTGACTTTGACTTTGACTTTGTAAGTGCTGTTGACAGTATCTATCCTACGCCGGCGCTATTATCGTAAAAAGGGGCACATAGGTTTTGATTCAAGTATTTAATTAATTTGAAAAATTTCATACTCCTCCGTCGGCACTATTTTTGTAAAAAGGGGCACAAAGTGTTATTTGCAAATCACAAAGATTTGTTATTTGAAAATAACGCTTTTCAGCATCTCACAAAGTCACAGAATCTATATGATCTAAAAACAATATTAGTTCTCCCGACTACAGCGGACTCTAAGGAGATTAACCATCAACGCAGACCATACTCCTAGTGTAACGCCCAAGTGTTTTTACGAACGCAATTGCACTCTCTATTTATGTGTTCTCGGAATATTCGGTTGGACGATTTACCGATACGACCGGTGAGTAAATAGGCGTAGGACCTGACATCTTAACCTGCTCTCTGAGGCACGGATGAATACCACTTACTACATTCACTACATACTAGATACAATATTTTTTCTCTACAGAAAATTTCTAGTTATACCATTTTTTGTATGATTTCCTGAATTCGAACCTATGTAGTAAAATCAGTAAATTTTTCGTTAGTTATTACTAACGAAAAATTTATTCCTTTTAATTCCTGCTAATATTATAAACGCGAAAGTTTGTAAATATGGATGGATGGATGGATGGATGGATGTTTATTACTCTTGCACGCAAAATCTACTGAATGGATTTGGCTGAAAGTTTGCACGCGAATAGTTTATAAGCTGGAGTAAAATATAGGCTACAAAATATCACGCTCCGACCCACTGGAGTAGAGTGACGCGAGTTAAACCGCGGGACGCAGCTAGTATTTGGTATAAACGCGAAAGTGTGTGAGTATGTGTTCATCCATCAATGAATTAATATTTGTAACTCTTTCATGCAAAAACTGCTGACCGAATTTCGCAGTAATTTTAAACGGGATTGGTTTAAAACTGAACCCTTAATCTCACTGGAGCAGAGAAGCAGTCTATCGCGGATAAAACCGCGGGGGAGCAGCTAGTTAATAATAATATTTTATTGGCATCAACAGAAGTGTAACAATATTTGTGAATTCCCTGATTCCCGTGCTAGATATAATGGTGCCAAATAGAATATCTGTGTTGCAGGTGTGTCTCCGGTACAAAGAAACACTACATCTCATACAATATTTTAAATTCTTAAACTACTTAGGTTATTGACACTTACACTAAATAATAATAGTGAAAAAAAAAATGTGGTAAACCTTTTAGAGAATGTATCCGTGTGACACATACACAATCCCGTATGTGTGTGCGTGTGTACCTATGTGTGAGGTGTGGTAAGTTAGAACGGTAGTAGGTTCAGTAGAGTACTGAAGCCATCACACTTTGAATAAATTACTCGAACATATTTATGAAAAACCCAAACAATCTTCAAAGCTATTATTAAAATAACCTAACCAAAGCGTAACCTGGCAAAGCTAGTTAATCTTGTGAAGTATTTAATAGTTTTTATTGATGGTAAAACCTATTAGACCCGCAACTTCTACAATGTTTGCGAGCTTTAGAACTAAATCAGTCTCACATCGTCAGTTCAGTCGGTCACTACATTATGAATTGCCGGCAAAATTTTGCTCCGGTCCTATTCACACCTGCTCACAAAAGCGTTAAAACGTACGAAGAAATTGAATTTACGACAGAAATTTAACTTCAGCTAGTAAAAGTAGCATATTTTTCGTCATACATCCTACACAAAGACAGTAATGTATAACGGCAGTATTATATAAGGTATTAATTATTAAGTTTTATTTTATGTCAGACAGTAGCCAAAGTGACAGCTATTATTCCCTAAGTAGTGATGATAGTTTCACAAGCTTATCTACACCATCACTAATAGATCTTTTAGTGACGCAGTTTTGTGATGTACCCAAGAATTTCAATGTGGTCCACATAAATGCCCAAAGTATTCCGGCTCATTTTCCTGATATGCTGGTATCTTTTGACTGTAATAATATTCACGCTATTCTTATATCGGAATCATGGTTAAAGCCATGTCTACCCTCCACACAATATACACTGCCTGGTTTCAACCTTGTACGAAACGATCGTACGAATGGTGGTGGGGGTGGTGTTGCCATATATCTGCGTTCTAATATTCCTTACTCCGTTGTGGATATGTCTGCACAGCCTCCACCATCCACTGCTGGTGAACATTTATTCGTAGAAGTGGAGCTTTGCCATACAAAAATATTACTAGGTGTATATTATAGTCCATCACTACGAATCGATTACTTCTCGTCGTTTGATAAACTTCTCGAAAATCTTCTCCCTTCTTACAGTCACGCCATAGTCATGGGGGATTTCAATACTTGTCTTTTAAAAAACGATTATCGTTCCTCACGCCTTATCTCCTTACTTGAATCTAATAATTTATTTATCTGCCCACTTAATGCTACTCACAAATTTCCAAATTCTGTCCCGTCACTTCTAGATCTTATCTTTGTTTCCTCTTCTCATCATGTTGCTAAACACGGTCAGTTTTCAGCTGATGCCTTCTCTCATCATGATCTTATCTATCTCTCCTACAAAGTTCGGCCATCTAAGCCTAAACCTAAAACACTATTACAGCGCAATTTTGGTGGCATGGATCTTTCTAAGCTTCTCGATGATGCCAATAGCATTGACTGGACACCCCTGATGAACTCGAATAACATTGGTGAAAAAGTTGAATACTTCACGCAAAGTAGCATCGCTCTGTATGATAAGCATGCTCCGGTGCGACCCATCAAGCTGAAACATTTTCCAGCGCCATGGCTTTCTGACGACATAAAAAAGATGCTTCTTAGGAAAGCCTCTGCAAAAACACAGCTTAAAGTCAATAAATCGGATCACTACCGAAACAAGTATATTTACATCAGAAACAAATGCAATAAGGTGTGTAGGGATGCACAACGCCAGCACTTTTATGACTCGGTCCAAAATGGAGACCCTGCTAAAATTTGGAAATTTCTGCGTTCTATGGGAGTTGGAAAATCTCGACAACATGACATCTCTAAAAGCTTAGATCTTAACTTGCTAAATCAACATTTTACTGCTTCGTCCACTTTTGACAGGACATTAAAAAATGCTACAATTCTTTATTTATCCTCACTTTCAACTCCTAAACATTCACCTTTTATCTTTAACCAATTTTCGGATTGTGATATTAAGAAGAGCGTATTATCAATTGCATCTAATGCTATTGGTACAGATGGTATCAGCCGTAACATGATCGTTCCCATCCTTGACGTAATCCTTCCCATAATTTCCCATATCCTTAATTTTTCCATATCCAGCGGCGAGTTTCCATCTTCTTGGAAAGATGCTGAAATCATCCCTTTGCCTAAGAAACCTCACCCTGAGTCATTCTCCGAATACCGTCCTATTTCCATACTTCCCTTCCTATCTAAAGTTCTGGAGCGATTGATCCATAGTCAACTCAGTGCTTTCCTTCATAAGAACAATCTCCTTAATCCCTACCAGTCTGGTTTCCGTCCACAGCCCTCATAAATGTTACGGAGGATATAAGGACAGGCATGGAAAGTGGCAATTTGACAGTACTGTCACTGCTAGATTTTAGCAATGCCTTCAATACTGTCGATTTTGATATTATGTTAGCCGTTTTGCGCTCCCTTAATATATCTCCAACGGCAATTGGTTGGTTTCACAATTACCTGTTTGGTCGTCGGCAACGTGTTCACATAGAAGAGTTTTTCTCATCTTGGTGTAATACTAGCGCCGGTGTACCGCAGGGTGGCGTTTTATCTCCATTACTATTCTCTGTATTTATTAATATTATTTCCGACCAACTGATTTCGTCCTACCAGCTTTATGCAGACGACCTGCAAATATACATACAGGCACCTCCTGAGAAGCTATCAGAGGCTATTCAGGTTATGAACGAGGATTTATCACGTGTGAGTAAGTGGAGCATGAGATATGGCATAAATGTTAATCCATTGAAGTCTCAGGTCATTGTTGTTGGCAGTTCTCGAAAAATTTCCACAGTAGATTGGTCTCATACTCCTGCAGTAGTCTTTAACGGATCTGTGATACCCTATGCGAAGAAAGTGAAAGATTTAGGTGTTTATATCGATACTACCTTATCATGGGGACCGCAAATACAGGAGATCAGTAGGAAAGTGTTTGCTTCTGCAAGTTCATTGAGACGTTTACGTAATTTTCTTCCTACAGCCACCAAAATTGCACTTGCCCAATCACTTCTTCTCCCAATACTAGACTATGCCGATACCAGCTATATTCAGTGGTTCCCAACCTGTGGTCCGCGGACCACTGGTGGTCCCTAGAAGCAGAAGAAGTGAACCTGAAGCTGCCCAAAATAGCAAAATTTCAACATAATCATCATCATCAGCCCGTATAACGTTCTCTGCTGAGTCACCACGCTTGGCAGGCGGGTTGGTCGCTCAACATAGTACATACATACATATCATTCAGAAGTTATTTTATTAGTGTTAATTTTAGTTTGATAACTGATTACTGATAACAAAACAGGTGGTCCGTAAAGTGATAAACATTTTGTAAAATGGTCTTTCATTGCTTAAAGGTTGGGAACCACTGAGCTATATTGATCTTACAGAGGACCAATTTGATAAACTTGAGCGACTTCAGAATTTTTGCATACGATTCATATTTGGTTTGCGCAAATATGATCACGTCTCGGTATTTCGTGCTAAGCTCAAATGGTTGCCAATTCGCCTTCGCCGGAATACGCACATACTGTATCTTCTATACAACATACTGTTCAACCCTTCTACTCCTCTCTATCTTAAAAATCGTTTCGAGTTTCTTAGCTCAACCCATGCACGACTCTTGCGGTCATCAGAAAACTTGCGACTTAAAATGCCAGTCCATTCCACAAGGTTTGTTGATAAATCTTTTAGTTTACAGGCAGTGCGGCTGTAGAATGCCCTGCCGTTACAGATCAGGCGGGCGAAATCTTTATATATATTTAAAAATATGGTAAGAGAACATTATCTTGCTCAAACTCGCCAATGAAGCTATCACTATTATACATATTTTATTATATGTATATATTATATATTTGTAATTTTATATTTATCCTCATATATGTATATAACTATATATTCTTTCATGTAATTAAACACGTGCTCGCACGTGTAATATGTGAGCTTATTTAGTATCGTTATAATATATTCTCCTTTCCCTGTGTACACCCTATGCTACCCTATTTCTTTTTCTTTTACTTTTTGGTCCAACCTATGCATAAGGTTGCCTGGAAGAGATCGCTTTTAGCGATAAGGCCGCCGATTGCAAAATATAATTAGGTTATTCCTCATAGTTATTATGTTACCAAAGTTACTTGTATTGTTTTATATTTTGCAATAAAGTGTACTTCTTCTTCTTCTTCTTCAATAAATAAATGACAACCTTATAACAGGAATGACAGTGTCATATATATCTCAGCCACGTAAATCTAATTCCCGTTGGAACTTCTAACTTTCTCCATAAAAGGGGCTATCAAAAATAAAAAGATTAAATCGGACCAGTAGTTTCTGAGATTAACGCGTTCAAGCAAACGAACAAACTCTTCATACAATTAGTAAAGATACATTAAGTTAGTAAAGTAATTTCAGAGAAAAAGTTAAATTTATTTTTGTCCTACCAAAACTAAAATTATAATACAATCCATGTTTATTTTATCAATAAATTAAATTAATAAAAACACACTGACGATGCTGAAAGAAGAGGAATGAAAATTCTAAAGAAAACGAACGTTAAGGTATTTGAAAAGTCCAAAAGTATGACAGAAGACAAAAAACGTATAAAAGAGGAAATATTAGGAGAAGTGCAAGAATTTGTATATATCTGGAATCAACATTTTCGATAGATGGTAAATGTGAAAGTTATATTGAAAGCAGAGTGTGTAAGGGAAATATGGTGAATGCACTGCACACTTGTCCTAAATTTATAGGGCGAATATGAAAAGAAGGGTTAAAAGTCCACATTCAATTCAGGGACTTTCTTAATAAATGCCAGGTTAGAAGTACCTACCCAATGGACATGCATGAGGAGATTCATGAACGTGGAGGAGGCGAAAGCCACGGCTGACGGCAAGGCATGACAAGATCGTAGCAAGTGATAGAAAGCGGTCTCTGCTCACCTATATGGCGTAAGCATGGCGGCGCAGATGCAGATGTTATAGCCGTAGACATTTTTGTAGGCAAGCGGAGATGTCATGGAACTGCAATTCAACACCCTTACACGGGTGAAAACGCGCGAGACAGACAGTTCTACATAATCTAAATGGATTTTGATTGAGCTTGCCTGGGCTACATTCAGTGACCTAGATAGTCATTGTTAAATCAAATGGTCAGTATTAGTAGACGTACATATTATATTATACATAGCGATAATAATAGTAATAAAAAACAATATCTATACTACTATTACTACTTACTATTACTATTACAAAGAGGAAAGATTTTTATTTTTGTATGACAAATAAACTTAAAAATTACTGGACGATTTTCAATAATTATTTCACCACTCGAATGCTTCATTATACTTGAGTAACATAGGCTTTATTTAATTTATTATGAAGTTCTTACAGGAACGGGGGCTAAGTCATAGTATTTAAACAAACTGTACACCTTTTTTTGCATGCTGTTATATATGCGAAATATGCTGAACCTTTTGTATAGTACATCTGTATACAATATTAAACACGTTTTTGGTAAACAAATATCATTATTTTTATATTTAATATTATGACAACCTCCGCAGCGAAGCGGTATTTGGCTCGCTTTAAATCTCGGAGGTCGTGGGTTCGATCCCCACGCCGGACAGACAACTTTTGTGTAAATTCTAAGATTTCTTTCCGGGTCTGGTTAGTTGAGGAACTACCCTCGAATCCGTACTCCGGAAAGCACGTTAAGCCGCTGGTCCCGGTTGTTATAACATCATCTATAATAATCGTATATCAAGGAGCGGGCAGCAGCGTTTCCTTGTGTGGTAGAACATTATACTGCGGTCACCAACCCGCCTGCCAAGCGTGGTGACTAAGGCAAATAAACTCACTCGGGAAGAGGTCCATGAGCAGCAGTGGACGTAATACGGGCTGATGATGATGATATATTTGATATTATTATAAATTCAGATTTGTTTGACGTAAAGTGTGTTAATCCGAAAAGGAAAATTCAGAATTTATTTTATATTATCTCCTAAATAAAATTACGTAGTTATACACAATATAAACTAGGATATATTAAAAAAAAAGTGTTCACTATCACCTCGAACCCGTCGGGATATCGGTTATATGTATGCGCAGTGGAAGCGTGATATTTACTCCAACAAAGTCGAGGTACACGGATAGCGAATATGTCGCGATACACGACAGTAAACTTATATTTAACAATAAGGGATCAAATATCAACTTACCAAGCCCTTTCGCCACGCCAACGTGGGCATAAACTTCTATGGCTTAGTAACGCACACTCAATTCCCTAATTGATCATGGCCATGAAAAACTATCGAATAAGTACATTACCAAACCAATCTGGAAATACTTGGTTTCTGGAAGGTATTCCACGACGCCAAGCGTCGTGTTATGTTGAACTGTCCCGACGCCGCGCGTCAGTCGCCACACACAGGTTATCACAATAGTTATAGTTATTTGGCTACTTCAAGTACGCCCAAAACAACAATGTTTGTATCGTTCCACGCGATATTACAATTTACACCAAAACAAAATGTACGATAATATTCGGATTAACAATCAACACGTGCAACCACAAAAAAATACCGGAAACACGTCTAAAGCGTTCGCTAGCTCGAGCGACAGGGGGCGCGTCAACTGCGCGGAAGCCTCGCGCCTAGCAATGCCCCTACCGGCCGAGTCCGAAACTAAAAGTAGCTCACGCGCAGCTCAGCTATATGATACCTACGTGTTTATACATGGAGTTATCGGATAATGAAATGCGCGGTAATTAACAGTACCGAACATCTACCCGCCTCGGCCAGGCCCACCTGGCCGCTAATCTACCGGTAAACGCGACAACGTTGCCACCGCTCTCTTCAGTATCGAACCGTCCACCTGAACCTCAGCAAACCGGGGTACACCATCCGTACCAAACGCCAGATTAAGTATGCGCCCCCGACGCCAACATAACGGCGGAAGGTTAGCATCCTTAACCAGAACGAGGTCTCCAACCCGAGGTGGATCAGTTTTGTCAGTCCATTTAACGCGCTGCTGGAGAATATGCAGATATTCTAGATTCCAACGCTTCCAAAAACTCTGCGTGAGCTGTTGGACCAATTCAAACCGCGAGAGACGATTGGGTCTCGTATCCAAGAAAGGGTATTCTGGCAGGGCGTTAAGTGGCTGTCCAATCAAAAAATGGCCCGGCGTAAGGGCCTCCAAGTCATTAGGATCTGAAGAGATCGGGCACAACGGTCGCGAATTTAATACGGCCTCGATCTTACAAAAGACCGTCGCGAGCTCCTCAAAGGTTAGGACAGACTCGCCAATGACTCGTCGCAAGTGAGTCTTAGTGACTTTAACAACGGCTTCAAAAATACCGCCCCAATGTGGGCAGGCTGCCGGGCTAAACCGCCAAGTTATTCTACGATTAGCAAGTCTACTAGCAATATATGTTTGACTATTGACCAAGAAATCATGTATTTCACTCAAATAATTGTTGGTACCCTTGAAATTGGTGCCACAATCCGACCGAATCAAAGACGGTAGTCCTCTCCGAGACACAAACCTATCCAAGGTAGCAACAAAAGCCTCAGTGGAGAGAGCTGATACCAATTCCAAATGTACCGCCTTGGTCGCGAGACACACAAACACACACAAATAAGCCTTGACCGTCTTGCTATTACGCAGGGCCGACGTTTTCACCAAGAAGGGACCCGCAAAATCTGTTCCAACGCCAGCAAACGGCCTAGCTTCCGAGACACGATCCGAGGGAAGGTCACCCATCATGGGCTGCATGGTAGCGGCCTTTAGCCGATAACAAGGCATGCAACGAAAGACCACGCTACGAATCGTTCTTCGGGCAGACAAAATCCAAAACTCACGCTGCAAAATGGCCAACAATGCATTACAGCCAGCGTGAGAATTTTTAATGTGACGATCAGTCACCAACAATTGCACCAAATGACCCGTCTTGGGTAACAAAAGTGGGTGCCGAGCACCGTAGGGAAGGTTGGCGTTCCTAAGACGTCCTCCGACACGCAAAAGCCCCGTATCATCCAAGAACGGGCTCAACTTACAAATAGTTCCCGATAATTTGGCCCTACCCAATTTCAGAATGTCAATTTCTTTCTCAAAATGTGCGCCCTGCACCGAACGAACCCAATGAAGCAACGCCTCTTGTCGCTCGTGAGGGGACAGGAACGGTTCCACCCGTTTGTTTTGGGGGTGCCTACAATTAAAAACAAACCGATTTATCCAAGCGGTGACACCAATTAATTTGTCGAGGGAACTATATCGGTTCAACAAGAACTCTGGGTAGAACACGTGATCTCGTGTCTCAATGACGAGCGTTCGTAACCCAGGCAACGCACTAGTGTCCAACACGGGCGTTCGGGGCCAATCAGACTCTGGCCGTGTCAACCAATCGGGACCCCACCAAAGGGAATGCTCAACCAAAGTGGGAGCCAAACATCCACGTGACGCACAATCTGCAGGGTTGACCTCGCCAGGCACGTGCCGCCAAACCAACGGCGTCTCAGACTTCTGAATCTGTGAGACCCGATTAGCTACAAAAACCTCTAAGGTATGGACTGAAGCCTTCAACCAACACAAGACTATTTGGCTGTCAGTCCAAGCGTAAGTGGATACAATATTCACGGTAGAACGCAACGTACTAGACACGTGATTGAGCAAGCGTACAAGAAGCGCCGCTCCCGACAGCTCCATTTTTGGAATGGTTAAAACCGTTCGAAGAGGAGCCACCTTGCTCTTCGCCATGACCAGTGAGACTCTCACCTGGCCACTAGCACTTACGGTACGCAAAAATACCACGGCAGCGTATCCACGCTCACTCGCATCCGAGAAGCCGTGAAGGGTTGCCGTATACTTCCCCGGTGGAAGCATGGAACGAGGCAAAGCAACATCATTGATGGCAGGAAGCGACGACACAAACTCAACCCAGTCCTCTACGAAGGATCCTGCAAGAGGCTCGTCCCAACCAAGGCCTGCCATCCAAAGCTTTTGTAAAAAGCACTTGGCCCAAAATATGACAGGGCATATCCAACCATTTGGATCAAAGGTCCTTGCGACCGTCGACAGCACCAGCCGCTTAGTCCAAGTGTGTGGCAACTCCAAATCCACATTGTACGTAAAGATATCCTGGACTGGTCTGTACTGAATACCAAGGACAGTCATCATAGAAGGATTATCAATGTTCTCGAACAGGTGTGGATCTTGTTGGTGGTCATCCGGTAGCCCATCTACCAAAGCAGGCGAGTTCGAAACCCATTTACGCAGTTCGTAACCTGCGGATGACAGGATGCCAACCAATTCGTCGCGCAGTAGGATCGCCTCTTCCTCTGTGGACGCACCTGTGCAAATATCATCCACGTACAAGTCCTCCTTCAACATGGCGGACGCACGGGGGTACGACAAACGTTCTCGATCCGCGAGCTCCCAGAGCGAACGTATTGCCAAAAAGGGACTTGACCGCAATCCGTATGTGTTTGTGTTGAGCTCATAAACCATCATAGGATTCTGGGGGCTTTCACGCCACAATATCAGCTGATACCGGCGGTCCTCAGGATGTATGATAGTTTGCCTGAACATCATCTTGATGTCAGCCACAAAGACAACCTGGTGTCGACGGAAACGGGTTATGACGTAACAAAGGTCCCTAAGCAACTTAGGACCAGAGTGCAAACAATGATTAAGAGATACGCCATTTGAAGTCTGCGCAGAACCATCAAATACGATGCGCAGCTTCCCGTTAGAGGCCTTAATCACGGCATGGTGCGGTAGAAAATAGTGTTCTACCGAACGCCAATCCAAATTGGACACTGACATGTGCCCCAACTCTTCGTATTCGCGCATGAAGTCTATGTACTTCTCCCTGAGAAGCGAATCCCTACACATGCGGCGCTCCATGGCCAGCAAGCGCTTTTCCGCAGTGTGACGCGAGGCTCCAAGCGAAGGTGGCACAGCGAGAAAGGGCAGTCGAGTTATAATCCGTCCAGAACGGAGGCGACCAGTATTGTTCTGGTAGAACAATTCGCACTCTTCGTGTTCCGGGTCAACGCGTGAAGCTTGTGGAGGCTCCTCCACTTCCCAAAATCTCTGAACTGCATCAGACAGAGCGGAGCCCACCATCAAGGCACTATCAAGTTCAACTGGAGGGGGCACCTTCAACACAGGTCCCAACAAGGCGAAACCAAAGATAGTCGGAACAGCAACCAGGCCACCTGGCTGCAATACCCGACTTTCACCCGAAAATATCTTACCCAGGACATCAGAACCGAGCAACAAATCAATCGGTCCCGGGGTATCAAAATGAGGGTCCGCCGGCTCCAAGCCAGACGTCAACCTCACCACCGCAGCAGACAACCGTACCTGCGGGTGGTTACCCAAAATGTTCTTCATAACAATGGCCGAAGAACCAATAGACGGCCCTGGAGAGTCCAACGTGGAGAACGCAAACCAAACCTGACCATCGACCGTAGTGACAGCTGCATTCCCAACTCCCCGTATTACCTCTGAATATGGACGCATATTCAGGCCCGTCTGCCCCACCAACCAAGACGAAATTATGCACCCTTGTGAGCCTGTGTCCAGTAAGGCACGGACAACAACCGAGGCCCCTGCTTCCCCCCAAACTCGCACATGGGCCGTAGGCAGAAGCACTGTCTCGATCGGGTGGGGTGCATAACCGGGGCAGACGCCGGTATCCTAGTACGGCCTGGGTGGCGAACGGTCGCCGGACCCAGGTGGCGGCAAATCAAACCGCGGGAGGTGGGCAAACTCCTGTTCGGCCCGGTGTCCCTGATCGCGAGCCATCGGCGGCAATTGGTACCCACGTACCCGCCCGTACCGTGGCTGCCGCGAATCAAAGCGGGGCCGCTCAGCGAGTGGTGGTGACGGCAAGCGGTGGTACTGTGGTCGCCTAGCGACCGCACAGTCCGATGCGCGCGGTGGGGGCGAGCGGGGCCCCAAGCCACGGGCTTCATCCCGATGTCCTCGCTCGTACCCGCCCGTGGGTGACCCCGGGTGGTCACGCTCACGGCCTTGGCCATTGGCATTGGCACACAATAGTGCCATGTGGTGACCCCCACAATTCGCACATGGGCGTGGGTCAGGACAATCGCGCTGGAAGTGGTCCCCAAGACAAATATAGCAACAGCGTTGCTTCCTGGCCATCTTCCGGCGCGATGCCACGTCCATGGCAATAAATTCTGGGCATCGTCCAATGGCGTGCGTCTGTGCCCTGCAACAGGCGCACTGAGGGCGAGTGTTGGTAACCGCAAAGCGAGGGGGAGCTCTCCCCTCTGGCCCTCCACGGGCGCGGTTACGGCCTTGGTTGTGTGACTGCGGTGTCGATTGCCCAACTGGCCTGGCCACAACCGCCATGTCACCCATCCTACACTCGTCCTCCAAGAACTTCTTGACGTCCTCAAAGGACGGCAAGTGTGTGGCATCGTCACCACCGTACCGCTGCTCGAAGCGAGCTCTAAGCTCCGACGGCAGCTTCTTCAAAATAATATGCACCAGCATATAGGACCACTGGTCCACTGGGAGGTCCAACCTCTTTAGTGCATTAGTCGCAATGACCAGCGGATTCAGTAGCTCTGACCGCAAACACGACGTCCTAGCAACCACCGGCAGATTCAAAATCTGCTCGACGTGCGTGTCTGCCAGAGCTCGCTTGCACTGGTACCTCTTCACCAACAGCTGCCAGGCCTCCTGGTAGTTGCCATCAGTGATAGGCAAGTGCTGGACCAACCCCCTTGCTTCAGCATCCAACACCGAGAGCAAGTAGGCCATCTTCTGTGCTGACCCCAGGTCAGCACGCGAGTCGACCAGGCTCTCAAATAAATTCCTAAACCCGAGCCATTGGCCCAAGGTTCCATCGAACCTAGGAAGGTCGAGAGTAGGAAGCCGGCTCAACAACCCCGAAGGGGTGGGCTTACGGTCCGCCATGGACGCCGGTTGCTCTCCTCTCCTGCGAGCCAATGCCGCGAGAGCATGCTGGGCAAGCCTGTCACTCAAGGCCATTATTTGGTCGTAATCACGGTGGACTGTGTTACGCCGCGCCTCCGAGAAATCCTCGTCCTCGATGTCCTCAATATGCGTGTTGAATTGCGCATACCACGCGTCCAAATTCCGAAGTCTTACCTTCGACGCCTCAAACCGGTCCAGCAGGGTCTCCTCCTGTTCCAGACCACGGTCTACCACGGCAGCAGCCGTCGAGATCCACCTCAATTCTGCCCTGATGCTGCCGGCCGCGCTCTTAACTAACTCGAGACTGCTGGGCGGTGCCATTATAAAATAATCAAAAAATAAAAATAAAAAAAAAACAACAAATAACAAAACACTAAAATTAACTAAGCAACCAAGGCTTAACAATAATAAATATTGCAAAAAAAAAACTATTTTTCACAAAATTAAATTAACCAAAAAAAAAATAAAAAAAACTTCAACACAAAAAAGGTTAGATACCGCTTTCCTGTCGTCAACAGCCAAACAAAACCTCAATAATAATACTGCATCCAACCTGCAGTATTGCAACCAACTCACAAAAAATATTAATTAATATTAATATTAAATATTGGCAAGTGTGTCCTCACCTTTATTTAAAATTTTACAAAAAAAAAAAAAAAAAATATATATATATATTTATAATTAATAAATATAAATTAATTAGAAATATTTCGCGGCTTGAACAAAAAACAAACCACGCTCTGCTACCAAAAATTTGTTCACTATCACCTCGAACCCGTCGGGATATCGGTTATATGTATGCGCAGTGGAAGCGTGATATTTACTCCAACAAAGTCGAGGTACACGGATAGCGAATATGTCGCGATACACGACAGTAAACTTATATTTAACAATAAGGGATCAAATATCAACTTACCAAGCCCTTTCGCCACGCCAACGTGGGCATAAACTTCTATGGCTTAGTAACGCACACTCAATTCCCTAATTGATCATGGCCATGAAAAACTATCGAATAAGTACATTACCAAACCAATCTGGAAATACTTGGTTTCTGGAAGGTATTCCACGACGCCAAGCGTCGTGTTATGTTGAACTGTCCCGACGCCGCGCGTCAGTCGCCACACACAGGTTATCACAATAGTTATAGTTATTTGGCTACTTCAAGTACGCCCAAAACAACAATGTTTGTATCGTTCCACGCGATATTACAATTTACACCAAAACAAAATGTACGATAATATTCGGATTAACAATCAACACGTGCAACCACAAAAAAATACCGGAAACACGTCTAAAGCGTTCGCTAGCTCGAGCGACAGGGGGCGCGTCAACTGCGCGGAAGCCTCGCGCCTAGCAATGCCCCTACCGGCCGAGTCCGAAACTAAAAGTAGCTCACGCGCAGCTCAGCTATATGATACCTACGTGTTTATACATGGAGTTATCGGATAATGAAATGCGCGGTAATTAACAGTACCGAACAAAAAGTATTACACTCTGTATGCAGAATTTATAATCTTTTAAAGTTGCAAGGTTTTAAAATTTTTAAACTAGATATGGAGCACGTAGTGCATAAATTAGACTAGTGAAAATTTTATGACACCGAGTGCATCTAGAAAATATGAATAACTAAGTTTTATCGGATATATTTTTAATAATGTAAATTTCATATATGACAACCTCATTGGCAAAGCGGTATATGTCTCGCTTTGAGTCTAAGAATAAAAATAAACGGTTCTTGTTGGTTGTGCTGTGCCTCGGAAAGCTCTCTAAGCCGTTACCAAGGCACAGGTAGCAGCGTTTCATTGTGTGTAACAACACAATACTACGGTTTCAAACTCACCTGCCAAGCGTGGTGACTATGGCAACACCCTATCTCAGGTGGAGGACCATGTTCAGCAGTGGAAGCTATGCGAGCTGATAATTATGATGACTTTTCTATTAGTATTACGTAAAAAATGAAGGCGATTTAGAGCTTTCCCAACGTATTTAAGCCGACTCGCATTTCACTGATTTCCTGCGGGAGACATAAACATCTCCAAATACAATAAAGTGTAATTTTACATTGCAAAACCAACCGAAATGCCTAGACAAATTATCGAATTAGTTTGATAACTTAATTTATTTTTTATGGACTATCATTTTATAAATGAACGTCCCTTGTATTACATGCAAAAGGACGATTTATTTTAAAAAAATGCAACTGATATACGATGTTTATTTAAATACAACAGAAGAACAAGCTCTGTCTTGAATAATATATAGTTCTAAACCAAATAATCTTCAAAATCTTCAAATGGGACGTTTCAATATAAATAGCCAAACTAAAAATATCTTGTTGCTATGCATAAAATAATTTTGACTTAGATTTATGAAGACAATTTTATAGTGTTAACAACTAATAAGTACAATTACCTAAGCCGAAGTCTAAGAAGCATTGGAATGGTCATACTATAGAATAATCACAGTCTGGGAATAATCACAGTCACTACAATACTATAGGAATATTGGATTTGAAGGTAATTCAGGGCTTTAGAACGACTACAGTAATGTAGTTAACGGTTTCCGTAGAAACTGTGTTACTGATTTTGTACACAAGTCAGCATCTGTTTGGTTCTTATGTGACACGGGCCCATGCCTCTTTGAGGGTCAGAACTTAACCCTTAAATGGGCAGAAGGTATACTTAGAATTGAATTTGGTTGGCTGAATTGGTTTAGCAAGGAGACGTATTAATAATGTATCGCTAAATATACAAGGCCTCCTTATTGTATAGATTAAGATATAGAAGCACAAAAAATAGCATTGATAATGAACCCAAAAAAGAAGTAACATTCAAAAAATATTTGTGTAGAAAATTGTTTACAATATATGAAACAAATATCACAGCATATTCTCACAGCATAATGAGCTTTTTGACTAAGGAAGTACCTTCATCGTACAGGATATAGCAGAAATAACTTTATTGATTAATGTCGAGCACAGATCTCAAGGGGGGAAGGGAAAAGGGCCGACATGATAATGGTGGTTAGTATAGATATTTACTGTACTGGCACTAGATGTCCTTTTATTTGGACCCCTATGCTACATACCATCAGTTGAATTGGGGCCATCTGCCTGGTTAGAAAAAAAGTGTATTATAGATGTGTGTATTTAATGTTGCTTTAAGGCTCAGAATTGACCTTTCCATATTTTCCTTTGGATGTCGTAACTAGTTCTCCTAATTCAACAAACTTTGCTTCGCAACTACATGGATACAGTACTGGTCAAGAGCATCCTAGGCAAACTATGGAGACCCAAACGAAATTCCAATTGTGATGAATGCCTATTTATTTGTCAAGCTGAAAGAGCTAGGTGGCTTTTCAGTTCGGGCCGGAAAACCGAAAGTTATGAAGTGATTGCGTCGGGTCTGTTTTATTATTCAATAAATATTTAGTTGAATGTGTCAACCCAAATTCCTTTGGATCCCAAATCACAAACTAATGTGTCCATTTTATTTAAGAAGCTAGTATATGACCTCTATTTGACGTTAAGTTGGTATAGGGTTGAAATGGCATTTAAATTGAAACACTTTATATGGTATGATAATACCTACGACCTGACGACCTATATTTTTTAAATAAATAAATGGATAGATGATATGTTATCATCGGATTTTAAATTTTAAAGAACCACCTTCGAATATTCATAGTGTTCTAGAGCGTGCGTATCGCTGGGGTTCGTTGTTTAGATTTTTAGAACGGGCTTATTTCTGTGCTGACAGCGCGGCATCGCTTTTACAGGATGAATATTTTATTTTGGTGGCGCCAATCACCTTTACATATTTGTTCTGTAGGTATATACCATCACAATTATCACAAAACAGAGTAAGGTCGCCGACTCAATAGGACGAGTAAAGTTTTGTAGGGTGCTGTGCATAGCCGTGCTTATAGTTCTGACTTTGTAAAAATTGCTTTTTATCTTGCTTATAATGTAGATAATACATAATATACTCTAATACATTTCATCTGTGAAGTACCTAAGTGACTCAATATACTAAATTTTATTTTTTCTCTAATGAATTTACTATCAAGTGTAAATAGTGCGAAAAGTTTTACGCCATAATATACTCGTAATTCAGTAATAAAATAACTTCCAAGCTCTACGCACAAGGTAAAAGAACATGGTTAAAAATACTTCGTATTACCATTTTTATTGGGTAATACATTTACAAAAATTTATGATAAAGCCACTTATAAATTGAGAGACATTCATGACGGCATTTGTCACCCTTACGCTGGTAGCTCTTGTGAAATTGTGCTCATATTGTAGGGTCTAATCCCCGACGAGAATTCATCTGATTCTATGATGGCATTTACTGAGGCGACCCTTCTTTTAACACCCAAGCTTATTACTTTGTTTTGTCATATGTTATAAAGTCATACTTCCTACGTTATAGATTTTTAGTAATAAAGCTTTATAAGGTGATTTCAAAATAGATACCATAATTTTATTTTGTGTCAAATGTAAACAATTCTGTAATAGAAGCGGTTTGATTCTAAATTTGGTACTTTATTACAAGACTCCGATATACGCGAAATTCGCATTACGCGATTTTCCCTGGAACGCATCTTTCGCGTAAAGCGGGGTTTACTATACATTCATGCAATGTATAGTGATTAAGTTAGTGAAGAATTTTGAAATACTGTTGTTTTTTAACAAAAACTTTTTCCTTTTTCGCTTTATCAGTCCGTTCGCGTCCACTGTTGCACACGGGCGTCCTCCTTAACAGATATTGGTCGTTTAAAGATATTGCCGTACCACGTTTGGCAGGCGGATTAATGGTCGCATTAAGATTATAAGTAATCTTGAGCTGATAAATGCTGCTGCTCATGAATCAGCTTTATATCCCCTAATCGCTTTTTACGACACCCATGAGAAGATATGGGGTGGTCTATTCTTGGCCGGAAATATAATGGCATTAAAATGTATTACGTATTTTAGTAAGAAACATTTTATGGTGAGGCCTATCAGACTCCAGAAGACACTGAAAGCTGCGGCCAGCACAGCTAGTATTGGGGGAAGACTTTATTCGAAAGTCTTATCGTTAAATTGTATTTAATTGCACTCAAGCGCAGCATTGCCACGTTGTATGGCAATGCTTAATCTTTGGGCAAAATATAAAGTCTAATAACTTTTTAAAATCTTTTTATTTTACCATGGAATACAAAAATCATTATTTTACAAACGTACTTGGGATGCCAATTGAAAACCAGCGCCTTGCACCTGTTTGCCTAGCCAGTGCTGAGGTGTCCAGAAACAGCAAAGTGATTCAACCTTTTCAGCAGGGCATGCGATATTACTTATTATTCTTTTTTTATACTTCTATTAAGTAAAAAGTTATGTTCATTAACATGTGTGGTGTGCTGAAATAATTGCACTTTTTTTCTTTCTTCTTAAATAAAATCAGCCGGGGTAGTCGTATTATATAAGTTAGTTTTAATTTTAATTAGCCAGTTTTACCTAGCATATATGTATTTTATTTATTAATGTTGCAAGTAATAAAAGTTGTACACAGTAAATTAATTTAACCGATCGTCTTGAAACATTATAGAAATACAGAAAGGTTTCTAGATGCAATCTTAACAACTGAAACTATTCTTACATTGTACCATATATAAGAACGTCAGCTGATTCCAGATAATCTTTTGATTGCCCTGTGGGGTATAAACTAGGTCAATGGCTGCCAGCTAATGACGCCATCCCGTATCTACCAACGGAAACTTAACGTAACACTGACACAAAATAAAATGTTTTTCTTATTATCGTAGAATCTTATTTTCTAATTTATCTTACCCACTAATTCAATAAAAATAAAAATGTTATTGTTTATCAAAGGGAACTAGGAACTTGGGCCCGATTGCGCGTTTCGGTGGTATTTACTGATACGTGCGCGTTTGTGTTTATGTTTTACCTATTTATACTGGTATAATAGGTTTTTTGTATGTATTACATATACATACAAAAAACAACTGATTGGTGATTGGTGACTAAACAGAGAAGCTAGTGAATCTTTTGACCCTTTTTCTATTTATGTTGGCCCTTTTACGTGTCACGTACTTTATGGATCACCCCTAAGCACGCTGCAAACCCGTCGAAGCTTTTGTCGAATAATACCAATAAAATTACTTCCCAAAAGGATTTTACGCTGTGAGTCAAAAGTTTATATTTCTCAAACTTTTCAACTCCTAATACAACTTCGATCAACACCAAGGAAGTCGGTTTAACTTGTAATAGCTCGTTAATATGGTTTCCATTGGGGTAAGCCAAAGTTTGGTGTTAGCATTATCTAAACATAAAAAGAAAAGTTACAAATGGGTAATGAGGCGTCGCGTTGAGAGTTACAGCCTAATGGAATGTAGGCATGTAGGTTGGTTGGCATTAAGGCTGATAATATATTCAACGTGCGCGTTCCCCGAGAGTGTGTACAACGATCTTTCGTAGAGCCGAAGTCCGAGAGGCCCGCAAACTGTAATGAAGGGCGATAGTTGCACAAAACTCCCCTAAACAACTAAAAGTCATAATCCCTCAATCCTTCCGCCAGCGACCGCCCTCAGCCGAGGTCCGAGGCCCACAGGGGCTTGGTTTGTAATTTATAAACCATTTAGTTAGGCTGAAGCTCTGCTCGCCTTTATGCCCGATGAAAAAGGTCTTGTGGTTAAAACATAAAAGTAAGTAAGGAGCACCCAATCCTGTTACCCTTTACACCTGCCGTCGTCGCATTTGATACACTCTAGAGGAACGCGCACGCCTAATGTAGGGCGAGCCTTATTTTTTCATAATCTAAAATGGGCACTCAATATTTAAATAAAAATTATCATGTATGTTTGTAGTTTGATATTTTGTTTCTAGGGAGTAATGCAATGCTTTACGAGGGTACATTTTTGATACTTAAACCACTAGTGGTGTGTTTTCCCATTAAAACGGCTGCTCCTAACGTTAGTGTTGCATCTGGAACTGCATCACCATGTATTCAGTTGCTAGGTGCAAGCATTTTTTTTCTATATATGTAATATATATAGTTTAATTATTGGATGCGTATATTGCATCCAATACTTTAACTATGGACCCTAAAAAAACGGATTTTTAAAAATAAATAGGTATGCCAATTTATTAATTTGATCCAACTTTAAGTTACGATTTCATTAATTAAGATTACCGTGTTTACCTCATGAAGTACTTAAATACAACTAAAAGTAGCTAATACAAAATCATATAAAGTAGTATTTTGAATTTTTAAAATAATAAATATACAAATTATGAAGAGATACATTGTAGCTTAAATAACATAATAACAGTGACATAGTAAATATATTATTATACGTGACTATAGGTTACGGCTGGCGCTCTGCTCGCCTTTATGCCCGGTGAAGTTGCAAAAGATTCGTGGCTAACGACGTATGTCCGTCCGAAAAAAATTGACTAAAGTAATGAAGACGTTTTTTCAGAAGACACAGCCATATTGTAACATAATAAAACTGGGTAGACATCATATTTTATATAAATAGTGACGATTTTATCACCACTAAATTTATTGTAACGCCTACCTACTCGATGGTGACATTCCCGATTTAGGGGACACTTGGGAAATAAACATAGTTATAAATCAACTGAGATATTATTTATGTTTAAAGTTTATACATATTGAATACAAATTTAATGTATTAATCTAGTATAGTATAAAAATAAACTTATTGGAAAGCTTTTTAATATCAAGAAAGAACGTCCCAGTGTTAGATTCTTTTGCTGTATGTGTAGTGACACAGTCAGCAAAAGAATTTGCACAAAAAACAGAGCGATAGTGGGGCACCGTTATGTTAGCACAAAATAATAAGCTGAACGCAGCTTACCATTGTAGAGCCCAGTAATTGGAAGTACGCTGTCAGGTAGGAAGGATTGCATGGATAATTATTTTGAAAAAAGTAAACAGAGAGATCTAAGCGATCCTCTGTGACGGATGGAAAGTCAATTATGCTGAGAGAGGTACGGGGAGATATGGTCGCAATAACGGAAACCATAAATTAAGCGAATCCCATCATTGAGAAGTCGATCCAATTCTTCGCGGGGATAAATGACGAGGGTTTTATTTAGGTATATATATGTTTTAACCTTTTAGGTTCAAACAAGGAAAATAATATTTATATATGATATATATATAATTTTCTTTGGCAACCTCAGTAGCGTAGCGGTATTAAGCTCGCTTTAAGGACTCGTTAGGAGGTCGTAGGTTCGATCCCCATGCCGGATAGGAAAAATCTTTGTGTAAATTCTAAGATTTCTTTTCGGGTCTGGTTGATTGAGGGACTATCCATCGTGCCTCGGAAAGCACGTTAACCCGATTGTTATAACATCATCTATAATAATGGTATATCAAGGAATGGGCAGCAGCGTTTCCTTGTGTGATATAACATAATACTGCGGTCACCAACCCGCCTACCAAGCGTGGTGACTATGGCAAATACCCTCCTCGGAAGGAGGTCCATGTTCAGCATTATATTATAATAATGATAGAATAAATTTAAATTTAAATTTTATTGTATCTCGGTGATACTACTTCGCGCACTTAATGAGTAAATAAATATCGTACTAATTGAATATTTGCTGCATTTTATACCCAATCTTTTTGTAGGTAAATTAGACTAAATATACACAATGTAAAAACAACACTGTAAGACAAACTTAAACATTAAAGCATAGAGCTAAGAAAGATAATGTTAACGAAAAAAAAACTAGACAGATATCGTATAAAATCACGTATGAGCAACAACATTGGGGAAAAAAAAATCCTTTTAACATTGTCTGGCTTTTAAACAGTAGGTATCTGTTCTTCAAAATGTAAAATATTTATGATGCACTTACGTCATTACATAAAAAACATTATCTTAATTCCCTGTTCCATTTACCACGGCTTAAATAAGTTGGGCCATTTTTATCACTCTCCTGATATTTTTTTTATATTTTGGACAGAGTATGAAAACTCAACATTTATTTATTTTAAATAAAATTATGTTCAACTTATCACATGAGTTAATCCGTCAGTTATTTACTGCGCGCGAAGAGCTGATATTTTCCTTGCCTTTTTGAAAGCTTTCAACGTAGCTGTCAGGTTATAACGTAACTTCAAAGTGATGAGTTTAAGCAAAAAAGCTCCTTTAGATTACTTTCCTCGAGATTTTATATCCCTCGCATGTATCATAATAATAATTGTAAAAAAGCATAAAGCTACAGCTGATTAGGTACGTAAAGTTAGGCTAATACTAAAAAAAAATGGAATGAAAGTGAATATGTGATATCGTTTTTAGGGTTCCGTAGCCAAATGGCAAAAAACGGAACCCTTATAGATTCGTCATGTCTGTCTGTCTGTCTGTCTGTCTGTCTGTCCGTCCGTATGTCACAGCCACTTTTTTCCGAAACTATAAGAACTATAATGTTGAAACTTGGCAAGTAGATGTATGTTGTGAACCGCATTAAGATTTTTACACAAAAATAGAAAAAAACAACAAAAAAATTGGGGTTCCCCATACATAGAACTGAAACTCAAAATTTTTTTTTTCATAATTCCCATACGTCTGGGGTATCTATGGATAGGTCTTTAAAAATGATATTGAGGTTTCTAATGTCATTTTTTTCTTAACTGAATAGTTTGCGTGAGAGACACTTCCAAAGTGGTAAAATGTGTGTCTCCCCCCCCCCCCCCGTAACTTCTAAAATAAGAGAATGATAAAACTAAAAAAAATATATGATGTACATAACCATGCAAACTTCCACCGAAAATTGGTTTGAACGAGATCGAGTAAGTATTTTTTTTTTAATACGTCATAAACCGTAAACCGCAATTTACCTTTAATTCAATCAACTATTATTAACATCGATCAAAGTTACAACGAATTACAAGAATTTATACTGTGTTACTTGTATTTTTGATATCAAAAATAGGTAGGCACTTGCAACTAGCACGGACCCCTTCGTGCGAAGTCCGACTCGCACTTGGCCGGTTTTTTTATTATTCCTTTATTGAGAAAAAATATTTCGCAATAGACTGTTAGAATAATTGCGTCTCAAACAAGCAAAATTGCAAGTATCTAATTTTAAGCGACTTTAAAAGAACAAAAACTATATAGGTACCTATAATTTTTCTGAAATTTTGTACTGTCTTAGGTTCTTCCTCCACTCGTAATTTTTTCATGAATTAACGTAAACTGCACTTTTTCCTTACAAAATAAAAACAATATTAAAAAATAACTTCAAATCAAAGTTCATTCAGCGAGCGTGGTAAGCGAGCTTATTTAAATTCTATTCTATTTTCGGCATCTGAAGTGAGGGTTACCATCTCTAAAATCTTTTTCAAGATAAAACTTTCAAAAATTATAGACCTACTATTAGAAAATATCAATAGATTTACTGGAGGAAGACGTGTATACAAAGAGGTATGTTGTAAACTTTTAGAGCCAGAATATAAATGATATCTGCGTCGGGTCTTAAAAGATGCTTTACGGAAGTTTTCTAAGCTAGAAATAATCCGGAAAAGATCTGATGAGTGGCAACCTTAATCATTATCATAACTCAGAATAAAGGTCAGAATAACATCAATATTAAAATGATATTACAAAAATTCATAACCCCCCTTCTGGCGCAGTCGGGTAAAAAATGTAGTAAAGTAACAAAATGATGACTAGGTGCTATCGATTTAAGCGCTGTACTCAGTCAAAATAGGCTTCACAAAACAGATTTTTAGCCAAATGTTTACATTTTAGAGCAGCTAAAAAAATATATGTTAATCTTGATCATATTTGACCATTGTGTTCAAAACACGTTTTCGGTAAATTTTCTCGATAAAAAAACCCATAAAATAACCATTTAAATTGAAATTGTAGCAATTGTAACTGTATTATTTATAAACAAATCTTGATAATATTAATAACAGTGATGTAATATATAATAATAAAGGGAACTGTTGTTTTTATTTATCGATTGGAATAAGATATTTGCAAGGATTAATGTATTTAATAACTCGAACGAGTCGAACGAAACGTTGCGCCATCGCGGCGTCTCTTCGCTTCTCTTTCATTTCTACGAGGAGCAACAGTGACAAAACTAATACGTAAAAGTCGTCTATTCACCGCGCCTTAAGAAAAAACCCGGCAAGTGCGAGTCGGACTCTCGCACGAAGGGTTCCGTACTAGTTGCAAGTGCCTACCTATTTTTGATATCAAGAATACAACAAGTAACATAGTATAAAAGTTCTTGTAGTTCGTTGTAACTTTGATCGATGTTAATAATAGTTTATGTTAATAATGACGCATTAAAAAAAAACTACTTACTTGATCTCGTTCAATTTTCGGTGGAAGTTTGTATGGTTATGTACATCATATATTTTTTTTAGTTTTATCATTCTCTTATTTTAGAAGTTACAGGGGGGGGGACATACATTTTACCACTTTGGAAGTGTCTCTCGCGCAAACTATTCAGTTTAGAAAAAAATGACGTTATAAACCTCAATATCATTTTTGAAGACCTATCCATAGATCTAACACGTATGGGTTAGAAGAAAAATATTTTTTTTGAGTTTTAGTTCCAAGTATTTTTTTGTTTTTTTTACCCCAATTTTTTTTGTTTTTTTTTTGTTATTTTTGTGTGAAAATCTTAATGCGGTTCACAACATTCATCTACTTGCCAAGTTTCAACATTATAGTTCTTATGGTTTCGGAAAAAAGTGGCTGTGACATACGGACGGACAGACAGACATGACGAATCTATAAGGGTTCCGTTTTTTGCCATTTGGCTACGGAACCCTAAAAATGCATTGGGCTTTTTCTAAGTATACTTAGAAATCAAAGATAATTGATGTTTTTTTTTTAAATATTCACAACTTAATACTCTTCAATAGAAAAACTAGCCAACATCATATGGAGTTTACGTATCTTATAAGAAGGTAAGATGCGTGTCTATCTCAGGTACAACGAAAGGGACGTCCTGACAGGCCATTAGTTGGTCACCACTCACACTGACCAACGAAAACTGCACTTACAAAGCTGTTTCAGCGACTCGTAAAATGTAATGTCTCTCAAAAGGTACTTTATTCCGTATATTTGGCAATATGGGAATTTGATTGGACCTTGGTTTAGGAAAACGCTTAGCGGAAATTCATGTTCCATCGATGCAGAGGTGGTTCTTTCAACGTATTGTTCGATAAAGCAAATATTTTGGACAGAACCAAGATTATGCAATTTTTTGTCGTATGAAAATTGTTGTCTTAGATAAGAGTTCAAAGTTTTGGAATCTAATATTGCAACATAGCAGTTCTTTTTTGTAACACTTTATGTATGGATATAAACATAATACAAACAGGAGCTAATGTGTGGGATCATACGACAAAAAAGGTAGCCAAATAATTACCCGAATTATTTGGCTAACTTTTTTTGTCGTTTCATATTTTTAGTAAAATTTATATTTACCATAATAAAGTTATTGGGTATATTTAAACCAGCTAGTGTTTGATAAATGAGGTTAAGATACAGCAATCAATTATAGCTATATTGCCACTGCAAACAATGACATTAATTTGTAGCACGATGATATTACAGCTAATATTAACACAGAATACCATAATAAACATATCGTCGAGTAGTATGTATCAATGAAATTTATCATCATCAGACAATTATTACGCCTGGTATACGGGTTGGCAACCACAGTATTTTGTAGAGTATATACACAGGTCAACGCTGTTGGCCGATGCTTTCATTATGTTATAATGTCATAGATGATGGTATAGCAATTGAGACTAACGGTTTAGGTACTTCCTAAGGCACAGAGGAAAGTCCCTCAATCAACCAGACCAGGAAACAAATCTTCAATGTTGCACAAATATTTTTTTGACCGGAGCGGGAATCGAACCCACAACCTTCTGATAGATAATTCAGGCGAGCCTCATACAGCTGTGCACAAATAATAATTGAAATATGAATCTCAATAATATAAATTAGCCCAACTAATTCTAATTGTGTGTATACATATACAAATATACAAACGAAAGTCGTACGTTTAATTAAAGCCAAATATTTGATATATGTACAAATTAGGTAGGAATAAAAAGAACCTTTCGAATATACCTGTTTCACTAATTATTAGGTTGGGGAAAAAGTCTTTTCCCATTATGGTATGTATGAACTTGTAATAAAATCTCTTTGGCTATACTATTTGTATCTGGCTGGTTTTGGTATCATTGAAGGTTTAAATTTTAAAGAACATAATTCCAAATTCAAATTACGAAAATGTGTGGTTTTCATTTGTTTTTCGTACTGTCAAGATGAGTGCAACTAATGAAGAAATACGATACATTTTAAAATTTTACTACAAAAAAGGTAAAAATGCAATGCAAGCCGCGAAAAAAAATTACGATATTTATGGACCTAGTGCAGTATCTGAGAGTAGCACAAATTTGGTTTAAGCGTT
Organism: Nycteola revayana; assembly: GCA_947037095.2. Taxonomy (NCBI): domain Eukaryota; kingdom Metazoa; phylum Arthropoda; class Insecta; order Lepidoptera; family Nolidae; genus Nycteola; species Nycteola revayana. The sequence goes on from OX344839.1 coordinate 9,172,258, forward strand.
TTCAATCCGGAAATTTTGATGTCAAAGATGCACGTCGCTCTGGTTAGCGAGCAAGATCGGCATATCAGTAGTTACGAAGTAGCTGAAGAACTGGGAATTGACCACAAAACAGTTTTGGCGCAAAAAACTGGGTTTACAAAAAAGCTCGATATTTGGGTACCTCACGAGCTCACTGAAAGAAACCTAATAAATCGTGTACTCATTTGTGATTCTTTATTACGACGTAATGAAACCGAACTATTTTTGAAGAAGCTGATAACTGGTAATGAAAAATGGATCACGTACCACAAGAACGTGCGAAAAAGGTCGTGGTCAAAGGCCGGTCAGGCATCACAGACTGTGGCGAAACCCGGGTTAACTCGCAACAAGGTGATGCTGTGTGTGTGGTGGGATTGGAAGGGCATTATTCATTATGAGCTGTTACCACCACGCAGGACCATCGATTCTGAACTCTACTGCGAACAACTGATGAGATTAAAGCAAGAAGTTGAGAGAAAGCGGCCGGAATTATCAACAGAAGGTCTGTGGTTTTTTATCATGATAACGCTAGAACTCACACATCTTTAGCCACTAAGCAAAAATTAAGAGCGTTTGGCTGGGAGGTGTTAATGCATCCGCTGTATAGTCTTGACCTTGCACCTTCAGATTTCCACCTGTTTCGGTCTCTTCATAATTCTTTAGGCAGTGTCAGGTTAACATCACGAGAGGACTGCCAAAACCACTTGTCGCGGTATTTTGATCAGAAGTCTCAAAATTTCTATAGCAATGGGCTCATGTCCTTACATACAAGATGGCAAAAAGTTATCGAACAAAATGGTATCTACATACTTTAGTTAAATGTTAATAAACTATATTAAAAAAAGTTATGAATTTTCTTAAAAAATGCGAAGAAACTCTTTCCCCAACCCATTATTTTATACTTTTAGAAGTCAACAATGATTTCGAATTGTAGTGGGCGAGCTTAGATGGCTAAACTGGGGACACGAAAAGGAAAGGGTTGCCCTTTCGGACCATAAGCGTTCATCATCATATTCCTGACCTGCTCCCATTATTTGGGATCAGCGCAATATGTCATCCTCTTCCATTTGTCCCTATTAGAGGTGGCTTCCATACTCACCTTTCCGCCTAAAAAAGATGGATGAACTGTGTAAAAATGACATGCGTAAACATCATTCACACAATTCATCCATCTTTTTTTATCGTTAATTATCGTATTAAAAAAGTAATATCCCACAACCAATTATAGTTTTTACTCGTACTCGTACTCATTTCAATTATATTTTAGATGGTATTTGAAAATGAGAGATTAAATTTTCAATCGGAATTTCACGCAATCGCATTATTAGAGATAAGATGAAGATTGTGTCTGAGCGACCACATTAAAGCCTTGTGTAATTTTATGTACAAAATGAAATATTGTTATATTTCTTTGATTTTATGTATTTTTTATTTCTCAAGTAAGTTTGTAACAGGTTGTTGGATTTTGAGTATCATATTTTAATAGACCTTGATTAATTTGTTGACAACTATTCTCATATAAGTATGATTAGAATTGTCAAAACGCCTGGTTGAAATCAGAGGGCGGGCTTATTTTTTGCGCAAAAAATAAGCATCGCCACAGCGAGGCAATTCTGCTAGCCTTCTGGGCACTGTGTCCGGGGGCAACGGTGCGGAGGAATATTTTGACGCCCAAGAGTGTTATATAATTGTTTTTTTTTGTCTTTTTGTTTTCGTATAATTAGTTACTTCTAGTTATGTATACATATAATTATGTTCTTTTAAGTTTTATAATAGAATGATATAACATAAATTATTGAAAATACATAAATTATAATAGTTGTAAAATAAAAAAAGTTTACCATTTAATATAGTTTTAAGTAGTTATAAAATGTTAATGGAAAAATAAAATTCAATAGTTCATAGTCAATGTTTACTAACATTTTTTTTTTGATCTTCCATAGATTATATGAATTCATTCTCCATGCCGCCAAAAACAGAAAATAAATCAGATCCTGAGCTTGAAAGATTGTTGCGATCAAGAGTCAGAAATTTCAAGTTTAATCATGTACCGTACGTATAATAGTTATAATTTTTTATTTATTTAATGCAATTATTATGATTCATTGTGCGTATTCTTAATAGTATATTTAAAATAAACGAAATCAACAAGTTTCGAAGAATGGATATAAATAATTTTAATTAGACTGACAACGACAGATCTTTCATTATTTCACACTTAATACAATTTAAACTATACATTATTAGAAAATGCAAAAATTATGAAGTAAATACACCTTCCATGGCGTAGCAGTATACCCACTTAGCGCCTAATAACCTCGCTTCGAGTCTGTGAGGTCGTGGGTTCGAACCCGACGCCGGACAATTTTTTGTGTTTCCTTGCTGGGGATGGTTAGTGGAGGGGCATCCCTCCGTGCCTCGGAAATCAAGTTAAACCGTTGGCCCGGATAGTTATAACATCATCATAACAATGGTTTACAAAGTAACGGGCAGCTGCTTTTCTTTGTGTGTTAGTTAGTGTTACTGTATAATGTAGTCACCAACCCGCCTACCAGCATGGTGACTACGGCGAAACCCTTTTTCGAGAAAAGGCCCATCTTTAGCGGTAGATGTAATACGGGCTGATGACGATGATGAAAATTTTAAGATCCTTCGAAGGCAGTCCTGGGCATGATGGATATCAACAAGTTATTGGATATAATGGAATTGAGCAATTACGGCGTAATTTTCCTCCTGGTAAGCTACTCTCTGACTTTATATATATTTTTATTTGTATTTTTTGGCCATCCATGATATCAAGTGGAAGCTTATTCCATAAGAGGATAGATTTAATGGAGAAAGAACAACGCAAGAAATTAGATCGATGTAATGGACACTGGAATTATACCTACTAATGAAAAGTAAAATTGCGACCACTAGAAATAAACTGTTTATTTATTTTATTAATGAGAAACAACTTTATCACTTCCTTTTTACATGGCCCCAAATAAAATAGATTAATTTAAAATCTGTGTGTGGTTCTACGACACATTATTTAATGTATTAAAAAAATAACCTTCTCTGACGATTAACATGCTCCTGTGATTAAGCTTACGCAAATAAAAATGACTTTGTTTTGTTTTTTTCAGATCAAACATTACAGTTACCGCATTGGTCACCAAAGGTTTAATTCACAAATTTGCCAATATAGAAAATGAAAACCTGTAAGGTTTTAGGACTATTGTCACTGTGAGTGATATGTCGCATAGTACAACTATCGCAGCCGATCACTGAAATGTCACTTATCTCATTACAATAACCGTAAAATTCAAACAATATTCGTTTTTCATTTACATAAGATTGTGCTTATTTTGCAGGAAAGTGATAGTAATTAGTAGGTATATTTATAATAATATATAACGCTGAAGAGTTTGTTTGTTGGTCGCTTGAAGAGGCTAATCTCAGGGACTATTGGCTTAAATAAAAAAATACTTTAGTGACAGATGGCTGATTTATTGAGAAAGGATACTATTTATTATGAAGTTCCCCACGGAAACAGAAGCTACGCAGGTGACACCGCAGCGGGAATCTAGTAACTAATATAATATTCGCATTAGCAACCCTATAATTTTAGGAAATTTGATATCTGAAGTAACTGTTCTACTCCTACTACTACATGTACTGCTACTTCTCCAAATGCGATCTTATTAAGAAAGTGAGGTTCCAACTAGAAACACCAAGACATAAACTCTTACTGTAGAATTACCACAGAATTGTTATAATTTCCGTGTTGATGAAACTAGTTTGATTGAGTACCTACTTCAAACTTCATGTTCATGTTCAATAGTAGTTTGTCACATCCTCTGGTTTTCTCAAGTTGGGTGAACTATATTAAACTGTTTTGTTGACGCAAACGTTCGGCTAGCTGCTATCTCGTTTTCCTTGAACTGATATATACATTTCTCCCTCTTGTTTGTTTTGCTTAAACAACTCATAAACCTTGTTCATCCAATTTCGATGAAACGATTTTGGCCCTTTGATTTTGCAACGTTGTCTGCTTTGAATAAATTTACGGCTTGTTGAAAATTTTGTAGTTTGTGTAGATTGATTGTGATTTTTTGTACAGCTATAAAATATGAATGCTATTTTTGTAAAATAAACTTTTGAAATATTTACAATGAAGTTTATATGCCTGTCTCGAAACATGGTTATTACCTCTCCAACAATTAAGTCACCGTGCAAGACGTCTAGCAGAAACAAATTCATTCATTTTCATTTCTTATGGTGGACCTGACGATAGCACGTATAAAAATTCCCCAAAACGATCAATAATTTTGTAAACTGTCTAAAGTTTACACTCTGAACGTACAAATAAAATCACTGTTTTTGATAACAAAATGAATTTCATTAAATGTTAGTTGTCACTTAAAAATGATATATTCAATTGTTTCGAACTCATAAATTTAACAATATACAGTCACTTTTATTTCAATAAACATTGCTCGAAACCGTAGAGATATTTTCTGCCTCACTGAGTTACCGTGTACGGGTCGTATAAATGACTAGCAGCTGTTTATTTTGCGTAAAATTGATGCGTACTGTTCATATATATTTACTGTTATAATAACTACATCTAGACTCGCGCGGTTTCACCCACATATCTCCCGTTTCCATGGGAATTTCGTATTAAAATATATCCACCCTACCTCGATAAATGGGCTATCTTACACTGAAATAATTTTCCAAAATGGGCCGTACGGAATCAAACCGGATTCGTGAGTTTAGCGCGTTCAAGCAAACGAACAAACAAACTCTTCAGCTTTATATAGCTTTATAAGATTAAAATATATATTGGAATTATTTTCAAATTAAATCCTGCTATACTTTGCCGTGTGTTGCCCGGCTTAGAATATACCATGTCCTCCCATGGGTGTCGTAAAAGGCGACTAAGGGACATATGGCTGATGGATGGGCAGTAGCATCTATTAGCTCAAGGTTTACATCTTACTGCGATCACCAATCCGTCTGGCAAGCATGGTGATTATGGAAATATCCCTTAACGATCCTGGCTTACCAAGGTCTGTTAAGAGGAGGCCCATGTTCAGCAGTGGACGTACACGTGCTGTTGATGATACTTTACTTATTAATATAACAAGTATTAGAAGTAGCAAAAGAGTCATCCTTTTGCGCCTCCTGTTTTTTTTAACTAATACAGGCTGGAGCGCAGCTATGTAATATTTGAATTGTATAAAACAAAACAGAACAAAGGTATCAAGGTATAAGGTCACACAATACGTAAATAACTTTGAGTTCGGTTGAACACCCATGTTCTAAACTTTAGGCACTTACTCGTAGTAGTTTCGAATACCAAGAACAGAAGAAAAGGTTAATAGACTGAGTTATAATAATAAAGAACTCGATTGTTCTACATTATCGATTTTTCGAAGATGTTATGATAATCACAACGGTACTTTCCCTAGGAACTGTTTCATATAGGTGTACGTTAAACCGTTAATATATGATTTTACCCAAAAAGTTTTGTTTTAATTTAATGTGCTCCACGACAACATAAAAAGAAAAAAACAAGACTTAAGGCAAGACATGCCGCTATGCTATGGTGGTTGTTGAATAAAATAATAACACACGACTTAATGAAACAGAACAGCAACTCAACATTGGTAACCGTTAAAAAACATAACAATATTTTATGGGGTATAACGCTTCTACAACAAACTTTCTAAGAGATTTTTCAATAAACATGTTTAAACGTTATGTCTTCTCAAACAATTAATAATGCTGCTTTACCTATTAGTAATTATAATGTAATTAGAACAATTTTTCAAAGAAGGATTCCCATGGTTACTTGGCAGTTTACACAGTTGTCACGCCCAGAAACTGGTAAAAAAAGGAGTATCACAAGAATATGTATGGTTTCAAATATTTGATTTTAATTGATTATTAAGTAGGTACGACTCTAAACAACCGAAAATGCCATTCGGCTCGGGATTATGCGGTTTTTAAGTGTGGTAAAGTAAATTGAAACGTGTAATCAGGAATTACAATTGATATTTCCGTCTTAGGATTCCACAAAGTAACCACTTCAACTGCAGTGTAACGTTTGCTATACTAATAATTAAATACTTACCTACATTGAGAAATCAAGGACAACAGTTAAAATACATTCTTAGCGCCTTTAAATAATGTAGAAATAAGTTTTTCAGTCCATGGTAATAACTTGTGCTTTCTTAATTGGAGATAAAAGCATGATGCCATCAAACAAGGATAGACTACTAAAAACTTCTTATTGTATAGTTTGAACAAATCCCTAGCGACGGAAAATACAAGTTATAATAACTTAAATAACAAGGTTTTATAAGTCTAAAATAGAGAACACATCGGCAGGCACATAAGTTATGGTACGATGATGCAACGATAACGGATTGATATGCCCCTAGAGTATAATCAATCAATTTTCCCATCATACGCGATGGGGAGTTAAGGTTCTGAAAAATGTCCCTATGAGATTTACACAGAAGTTACAAATCGCTTTATTTTTATGTGTTCCTTTCCCGTACTTCGGATGATTGATTCTTATATCGGAACTATCAAATTCGCTCTATATGTTAATGATTACTGTCTACATTTTAGATGGTCTATGCAGAAAAAGGGAAACCTTTATAAATAACGATCATTCTCGCTGAGTGGCTATATTAGCTAATTTAACCTTAATAAAGTGGATGAACTGTACGAATTTTATATTTAGGTAAATAAAATATTAAAATTGGTCAGGCATTTTTCTAATTATTAAAGACTTGTGACGAAGTCATTGTGTAGAAGCTCTTGTATGTAATTAGTTACTGAATGAAAATCTGACACTGTTATTTTTGGATTTTGTAAATACATTTGATGTTTCACGACAATACTATCTTTGTGGTGTCGATCTGTTTAAATTATTATTAATATCAATTTTTTCCCATCAAATTCTGCGTTTAATGCTATAATAGGTTTACAGCTATTCATTTCATCTTTTTAGGGTATACCGTTTGCCAGAATTTTATTTGCCCTAATATCATTTGCTATAATAGTCAACAGCCATAATATTATATGACGGAATATTCATTTGCCCTACTCTTATTTGCTATATTAGTCACGTGCTAGAAGCTTTGTTTCCCATGAAATCACTTACCATTACATCATTTGTCATAATCATTGTATGCCCTAATTATCACTAGCCATAATTATCATATGCCATAATACCATTTGCCATCGACATTGGTTGTGTAACGGTTGTTATATTAGGAGAAACTGGATGCAATCGGGACTTTAAGGTACCCCGACACGGATAGGTTAGGTTAGAAGGGGATGGCGGGGTCGTTTGAGCGAGCGAATAGACCCCGCCATCCCCTTTGTGGTTACTTTTTTATAAACCACCCAGAAGTAGGAGCCCCTCATAGCGGGGCTCCGTCGACCAAGCCCACCCTCGGCCATGCATAGAATATTTTAAGGTTTTGGTTAGGTTAGAACTGTGACCATTAAACTTAAAAAAGAAGAATAAATACATTTATTCACATTACAAACATTACACACCCATCGACATCGACAGCCAGAAAGCTCCTATGTAGGTAGGTATTAGAATTAAAAACAAGTTTAATAATCATACTATTAAATTATATAAGTACAATTTCTTTTTAGTGCAAATACAAATTTGATGCTAAAGCACGCAAAAATTCTTCTTTTGTATATAATATTTATTATGGCATTTAAATATTATGTCTAATAATCATTATGGCGTTTAAATATTATGTCTAATCATTATTATGGCAATTAAAAATATGAAAAACAATACGTATGGCACTCGTATCTTATGGTATCTAAGTTTCGTGCAATCAAAAGTATGTCATATGTCTTTTAGGACAAACAAAACATTCGGGAAAATGAAATTCGGGTAAATGAAATACGGGAATATGATGATTATGGTATATAATCTTCGGGTAAACAATAGACAACCCTTTTTCAGATGATACGCCAAACACAAGGGTTCGCAGTTCTTGACAGTCCCACTGTTCCCGGCTACGTTAGCGGTCACGTTTGGAAAAGTAGCTAGAGCAAACTGGATATGGAAGGCCGAAGGCCGAGTATTACGGCGCAAATTAGAGGCCTGTGTCCATCTGAGATAGGCTGATGGATTATGCTTTTGATAAGAATAATACATAAAATATTAACGCTTTCATATTATTTTATCGCAAAAGATATAATACAGTGAAATAACTATATTATTTAATGTTCTTTTCCTGTGTGTATGTTTCGCTTCAGCTCATATGAACGAAGTGATATGGTGAGAGCGTGAGTGATTGGCTGCAATCTTTCGAATAAATTCAGTTCGCTTATCCTCCAGGAAAAAATATTAGTTATAAAATTATTTAACAAATAAGGATATCGTAGGTAATTTAGTAAGAAACAATCTCCTAGCATTAATATGATCTAGCTCTATAACAAAAACCATGAAATGTTAACCATCAAATCTTCATTACCAATGTTTAATGGTTTTCCTTAATATGTATTATCGTGAAATATTGAAATATAGTTAGCTTCAATAGATATCTACATAAATGCACCCAAAAACGTTTTCCTAGACTGTTGGGACAACAACGCTACAACATTAAGCCATTTTGGAACATTAAATATGAAAACCTCGTTAAGCTATATTGACGTATTTGTATATATTTGTTAATTAATTGAAATTTCATTTATTTGAAAAGATGACATATTTTACCAACACACAAAAAATTTGGTATAAGAATTTTTGTATAACGACGACAGAAATGATAAATCAATTAAGTCGTTTTGAAGTTAAGCGGTATTTTTTTCTTCTCACTGGCTTTAAATACCATCCGATCCAATCTTAGACCCGAAGTCCGCACAAAACTCCCTTAAAATACTAAAAGTCATAATCCCTCAATCTCTACGCAAGCGTGACCCGAGGTCCAAGTCCCACAGGGGGCGCCCCCTTGCGCAGGTTGCTTAGTTTTAATTTTTAAACAATTTATTAAGGCTGGAGCTCTGCCCCTTTATGCCCGGTGAAGTAGCAAAAGCCTAGTGGTTACCTAGGCCCATCCGAAAAATAAAATGGCTTTACATATTCTTAGTTATTTTAGTCAGGTCACACAAAGTTGAGTGACATATGACTGAAATAATTTAAAAAAAATCCTATTCTATAAATGCGATAGTTTATTTGAAACTTAACTTCACGTTTTCATCTAGAACTTTCATCATTATTATTAACAGCCCGTTTAAGTCCACTGCTGAACATGGGCCTCCTCTTAACAGTTCTTGGCAAGCCAGGGTCGTTAAGGGATATTGCCATAATCACCACGCTTGGCAAACGGATTGGTGATCGCTGTAAGATGTAAACCTTGTGCTAATAGATGCTGCTGCCCATCCATCAGCCATATGTCCCTTAGTCGCCTTTTACGACACCCATGGGAGGACATGGGGTGGTATATTCTAAGCCGGAAACCGCACGGCAGTCTAGAACTTTACTTTGACTGAACTAGTTTATTTGTAGGTAACATTAGTTGCTTTTGATATCTACTGTAGACAACTATTTGAGTAAATATCGAATAGTTGATCTGGGACTGGGAGTCCTTTGTGTTCGTCAACCATACGGTAATTTATTTGAGTACTCCGGAATTCTTGATAATTAGCAGCAGATTTGGGAACCTTTTTTGTCATCTTCAAACACTGTCCGAAGAGAGAAAAATAAATAATAAGAGATTGGCTACCTGCACAGGATATATAGGATATTTAAGTTACTCTACGTTACCTACAGTGATAATCCTTTTAGACTAGACGGTATGCTAACACCACTGACGCAATATTTACAGCTTCACGAACTCTCTGAGGCACGGATGAAACACCATCGATACTCTTACTTTGGACTAACAGTTAAATATTTTCAGAATGAAAACCACTAGTTACGTATACTAACCTTTGCTCCACCTGTCAATCGAATACAGGACCTCAATTGTAGCAAGTTAGTGGCATTACCGTGTGGTTTCCGGCTTAGACCACCCCATATCTCCCTATGGGTGTCGCAAGAGGCGACTAAGGACACGCATGATGGATAGGCAACAGCATATATCGGCTCCAAGATACTCCCATCTTACTGCGATCACCAATCCGCCTGCCAAGCGTAGTGATTATAATAATAAAATAATATCCCTCAACGAACCTGGCTTGCCAAGGCAATATCCCTCAAAGGCTCTGGCTTGCCAAGATCTGCAAAGATTAAGCAGTAGACGTAAATGGGCTGATAAAGTAAAATTAAAGTAGATAAGTGGCATTACCGTTACTCGTATTCATGGTAAACATTTGTTGAGCAACAGTTGATAAACATGACGGCACATCGCTAATATGTCGTATTTGGACGGCTACTGTCAGCTGCCATCGATGACAGCTTCTACTGATTGGTGACAGTTAACGTCAGGTGTCAATGTCAGACGTCAGAATAAGAGTGACAGCCGTCACTCTAGCGGAGCGTCGGGCAGGTGGGAGCACGGCGGTCATGTTGAAACTTCACTGTTTTAACGGGAGCGGACCGTGCACCACGCGCTAGACGAATCGCTGATATTCTGTGTCATCCTAGTGTGAAATGCAATTATATTAGTGAATTTGATTACTAATTGACTTTAGCTAGAATATAGAACAGTTATTTTGTGAATCAATCTTTGTTAACGCGAATTATAGTGACTTTGTTCAAAACTCGAGTGTTAATTAAAATTACGATCCCTGCCCAAGTATCCACGCCTGACCAACTATGACAGATTCTAATGAAGACCCATCCTGCGCCTACAAACATTTTTGATGAAACAGGGACAATAATAATAATAATAGCATTATACTAACCGGGGATTGTCCTTGGATGCATTTTCATTGTGTGTACAGGGATAATCGTCGGTTGGTGTCACACAACATTTAGATTAAACTTGTCTAAAGGGCCTCTGCGAGTTGGCTTCGGCCCCCCGCATGCCTTCCAAAGGTCCGGAGCTCCATAGCTCCGAGATAATGGTAAAGACATACAATAATAATAATAATAATAACGGCGTCGGGATGTGACGACCCCATCGCCCACTGGTTTATCCAGTGCAAGCAGTCACCGCAGGGCAGCTTGTGGCGAGCTGTTGGTGAGTGGCGACACCACGGACCCTATCTCCCGGGGACACATACAGACATGCACACTACACACACATACACACAGTGACACATACCCTGCCTCTGAGCTTGCCTTAACTGGCCGGCCAGAGTGGAGTCGCAAGAGCGGAACCTATGCTCCAGGTTGGAAGTGTAAAATGTCATAACGCCGGGGGCACTTGACTGTATAAGGATCTTGCGCCCCGCAGTCTCACCTCTCAACCTTAGCTGTTTACACAGTGTTGCCTCCTGGCCGCCATGTTGCGGCTTTTGATAGGGGGCCCACCGAAGCTAACTCGTTGGTTAGCGTCAGACAGCGAGTCACCGTCTGCCAATATAAAATATGTGAGAGTTTTCGAGGCAGATGTCCGATCTCACTCCATAGCCCAGTATTCCAGTACATTTAACATCCCATCCGTATAGCCCAAACCAAGTTTCTTCCTTTCCGGCAATAGTTTCGTATCTGTGGAGGACTGTCCATTGGTATATCTCAATGGCATATCAGTGGATAGACCTTCATAGATGCAGCCATCTCACTTTTATATTAAAAGGTACCAAAGGCCTCTTCAATGTTGGCTTCGGCCCCATGAATGCATTTCAAATGACCGGGTCCCCATGGGCCCGTGACAGTAAAATGTACCAACATAATAATAATAAAATCTTTATTTCGGACTAAGTCCATAGAAATTATAATACATGCGAGTTATAAAATTTGCACACGAATAAATTCTTTCAGGATATTTGAGTCCTGTTTATGAGCAATGATCTGAAGGATGCTGTTAGTGCTACTCCGGACTCTGCTCAGTAACGACGCGAGCCGCTTGCGCATAATGGCATGGAAGCCATCTACCCTAGCCTCCGCAAACATAACAGAATGCTGATTAAACTTTGTTTAAATCACTAAAGCTTGTCCACACGCCAGTCTGCGTTTAAATGTTGCCCGAGGAAGTTGCATACTTCTTCATAGTAGATTGAAGCAATTTTATCATTGCTTCAAACTACTGCCATGTTTATAAACTGGTGCAAACACGTTCACACAAGTCAACATTTGTTGCTAAACTGATTTTTACGCTCGTTGGCACACTGTGTAATTTTGCCTCATCTGCGGTCACGCATGTTTTATCCTTTTATCCTGTAGCTCCAGCAAAGAACTAACACTTCTGCGAAGAAACCATGTTTCATTTTTGTTTAGTTTTAAAGTTATTTAAAGTTATGCTGACGTCAGCAAATAACCGTTTTTATTTGTTTATTACAAAATTATAATATAATTTACATAAATAAGAGTTTTTATAATGCCATTAATATCTAACTACATACAAAGTTTAGGTATTGTAGCTTCTATTTACTAAGATAAATCGTATTTTTTCGTTTTTTACAAAATTGCCGTTTACTCCGTATTTCTGTCGATTCCGTGTTTTATTTTAATTCTGAGCTTGCATAATGTAGTAAGGTATAACACAAAATAAAAAGCATATAGGTAAACAGTGGGACTTCGGAAATATTGCATTTCTAAAGTTTCCATAGAATTTCTATGGAAATAGGGTTATCAAATTTATCAAAAATTACACGCATTTCTGCGCCCCTATTTTCATTCTCAGTAGAATGGTAATAGAAAATTGGCAGTCTAAGTTATCCGAAAATTGTTATAGTAAAGTAAGTGACGGCCCTAAACACAAAAATACAAATTCAATAACTCGAAAGTCCCGCATCATGCACACCTGATTTTTTCATGAATTATAGCTGATTATAATACAAATCTATCTATGTTAAAAAAAATCCGGATACAATGGGACTAACCAATAATAAATATTTTTAATTTTGATTAAAAATAATTATTTTTCCTCCTATAAACGATCATTTTTAATTATGTTTTTCTTTAAATCGGTAGGTATAACAGTCCTTTTTAAGAACCTATTTTATAATAATTGAAAAAAACATATACTTGAAATGAATAATGCGTTTTTATGGTTTCTATGGAGTTTTCTCGATTTTTTTAATAACATCAAAACTAAAAAAAAAACATGGTTTCTTCTCAGAAGTTTTAGTTCTTTGCTGGATCTACAGGATAAAGGGATAAAACATAGGTGACCGCAGATGAGGCAAAATTACACAGTGTGGTTGGGCGAGAACTTGTCAACATGCCGCTGTCAACTCTGCAACACGCGGTGTTGCAACATGTTGACAGCAAGTCTACAACGCATTGATTCAACTCTGTTGCTAAACAAATGTTTACCATGAATAAGAGGCTTTACTGTAACAATGAGGTTTTGTATGTAGATGATTAAATCGGATGTGTCTAGTGGTTAAAAAGCATTAAATTCTACAAAATCAGGGACTTTCAAACGTCAACCACCAAAATTTAATTGGTACCGTGTAATTTCACCGTAAATATATATTTATAGGCTAATTTGTTGCAAAAGCTACGTGAATTCTCCCAAAATAAAGCTGGCGTTGAACCTTAATCATTAAAGCGAAAATTGAACTCATTCCCATTTACGATTGTTCAGTTAAACTTAATTTTGTATGAATGGATGCCAACATGAGTACCAACATAAAGAGGCGGCGTACAGAGGAATTTCTCCGTCCGCATTAACGGTAGTTCCTGAAGCTTCATATAAATGTGTGCAATTTGCGCGAGCGTTTATCACCTAAAGAAAAGTTCTGTTGACGTCCTTAACTGCCTTAATTCAGTGCCCAAATTTGAGGGTTAATCACTTCGGTCATACATCAACGCTTTATTTAATACGTTCAACTTTGTTTTGGGATTGAGGTTATGCCGTACGTTTGCTATTGTTTCGCGTGTTTTTAGACTTTATATATTGTTTTAGAGTGGTCTATTCTGCTTTACATTTTGAATAAATTGTTTTGTGAGGCATAAAAATTGTAATATTTTTATTCAAATATCATGGTTTACGCATAGTCTTAAGTTATATGAGTTTTAAAATATAAGTTTAATGAAAGTTTATAATAGTATTATTTTAGTTAAGTTAGTTTTAGTTTAGAGTAGCTACTTAAAGTTTATATACCGGAGACCGGGGTTAATTTGACATTCTGGGTAACTTTGACTGTGATGATGAAACGAAATCTGAAGAGAGACAAAACGCCAAAATGGCATGAGGAAATGTGGTCCAGAAACTAAAGCTGGTGAATTTAGTAAAGAGATCCTCCTACCATCAAATACGAGCACATTTACATGGCCAATGTTACCTTGAATATCAAAGAAACCCCGGTTAACTGTATGTTCCTATTATTCTCTTGAAATATAATTTTAATAGGGTAATGTTTGTCTATAATAATCTTAAAAAAGGAAAGACTTGCTTGTAAGTTGGTTTGTTTGTTTGTTTGTATTGCATAGGCACCGAAACTACTTGACGGATTCGAAAAATTATTTCACCGTTGGGAAGCTGCACTATTCCGGTGAACATAGGCTATATTTTATTATGAAGTTCCCACGGGGACGGGAGCTACACGGGTGAAACCGCGCGTGGTAAGCTAGTTTTATATAATAGGCAAGTTGACTCTTATTCAATTCTGTCCCAATAACTTGTTATTTCTCAAAGTATTTCTCATAGGATGCTTTGTTAAAACATTACGTTTAGAGGAGATTAAAATATAAGTATTGGCATCACTACTAAAATCGGGGTTGTTGAGGATATTGTTGTTATTACCACGATTGGCAGGCGGATTTGTGATCGCAGTAAGATGGGGTATCTTATAGCTGATATATGCTGTTGCCTATCTATCATGCGTATGTCCTTAGTCGCCTTTTGTGACACCCATAGGGAGATATGGGGTGGTAACTTGCTACTATTGTGGTTCTGGATTCGAGTGACAGGTGGAGCAAAGGTACATTACTAGTGGTTTTCATTCTGAAAACATATAACTATTAGTCCAAAGTAAGAATTTCGATGGTTTTTCATCCGTGCCTCAGGGAGCTCGTGAAGCTGTAAATATTGCGCCAGTGGTGTTAGCATACCGTCGGTAGTCGGTAGTAAAATGGGAGAACCTTTGAGCTGATAGATGCTGTGTCCATCCATCAGGTGTTTTCCATAATTCTCCTCTTACGACACCCTTAGGAACATAAGGAGTAATCTATTCTAAGTAGGAAACCACACGGACATAATGAAAATCGAAAAAAACAATAAAATAACATGACAATTATTTTGAACTGTACTAGAGTAACAACACACAACAACCTCCGTAGCGTAGCGGTATTTGGCTCGCTTTAAAATCTCGGAGGTCGTGGGTTCGATTCCCCCTTCCGGACAGGAAATCTTTGTGTGAATTCTTAGATTTCTTTCCGGGTTTGGTTGGTTGAGAGACTACCTTCCGTGCCTCGGAAAGCACGTTAAGCCGTTGGTCCCGATTGTTATAACATCATCTGTAACAAGCGTATACCAGGGAAAGGGCAGCAGCGTTTCCTTGTGTGGTACAACATAATACTGCGGTCACCAGCCCGCCTGCCAAGCGTGGTGACTATGGCAAATACCCTCCCTCGGGAGGACGCCCATGTTTAGCGGTGGACGTTGTACGGGCTGATGATGATGATGATGTACTACAGTAGGTACAATGTTTTATATTTAATGACCAAAAAAAGTTATATCCCTACTCTGTAAAGTCCTGTTTGATACTACAATGACAAGTTCGGCGGGGATAAGGAAGCTACTATTGACGGTAGAAGATGGAATTTTGACTCGGAAAGTAACATTGACAGCGCATAGAAGGGTTACGAGTATTTGCTAAGCTAAAATGTCGTAACTTTAATTTAATTCGATAAAGAAATTCCAATATTGCTAGAGGAACTACCGACTACGACAATAAACCCAGTTCAAATTCGATATCGTGTGTAAGCGTAGGTAGCAGCTAGAAAATTTCCGCTGAAATATCAATTTACGCCAATAGATTGTTAGTTGTAAGCTCCTGTTTTCTCAACGGTGAAAAAGTCACGTATAATGTATTATATAATTCAGTTTTATACAGTGTAATAGCTTTACAAGGTTTCTAAACATGCGTGAATAAATCTTAGCAATGAAAATGAAGCTCACACATCTAAAGGATTATTTTAAAATCGCCAAATAAAAGTTATCAGCAGAATAAATTTTAATTCTTACAGAATTTGTATCGTAATAAATCTATACTAATATATAAGGCTGAAGAGTTTGTTGGTTTGAAGGTGCTGATCTCGGAAATTACTGTGTGGAGGTGTTCAGACTTCCGGTGTGTATAATAAAAATATTTAGTTTAAGTATTTACAACGAGTTTATAATTAAAAACAAAGAAGATATTTTACAAATGAACAAGCAGAGAAAATTATTAGAATGAAGTAACGGTTACTAGGCAACCATATCCACATGCGTGCGCAGAACATTATTGTTATAAATATCACCACAATTCCCCCCTGCCAGATCGTAACTACGGTCGATAAATATTGGGGAATCTTACTAATCTTCCGCTCCTCATTCTTTTCTCTTCGTCACTAGTTTTTGTAGTGGTAATAGTTGATGATGGAGAACTGTTCTCGCCCTCTCGCATCATGAATGCAGGTTTAAGTCTGTCAATCGAAACATTCGTCCCTTTTCCTTTGCCTTCAATAGTAAAATACTTTGGTCGTCTTTGAATAACTTTGTAAGGTCCAGCATAAGGTGGTTCAAGGGAACTTCTAACGTAGTCACGACGTAGAAAGACGTGTGAAGCTGTGTGTAGATCTTGAGGGATGTAGAATGGAGAAGAAGTGTGCCAGGAAGTAGGTCTCGGAGTAAGTTTAGCCATGTGATTACGAAGGCGAATGGCGTATTGTGTAACGTCGGCTGCGGTGAATTGATCTGTTGGTGATATAAATTGACCTGGCAGTCGTAAAGATTCGCCATACACAAGATCCGCAGGCGTAGCTTGGATATCTTGCTTCCAAGAATTACGCATGCCGAGGAGCACTATAGGAAGAGCTTCAGTCCATTGAGAAGTGGAATGACACATGATGGCGGCTTTAAGTTGTCGATGTAGTCGCTCGACGATACCGTTAGCAGCAGGATGATAGGCAGTGGTTTTGAAATGATGAGCACCAACCAAATTTGTGAGGGCATTGAAAAGATGGCTTTCAAACTGTCGACCTCGGTCTGTAGTCACTCGAGTAGGACAGCCAAATCTAGCAATCCAGCCAGAAACTAAAGCAGTAGCGCAAGCTTCAGCGGTGATTTCTTTAAGTGGGTATGCCTCAGGCCAGCGAGTGTATCTATCAATGACAGTGAGACAGTACCTGAAATCTAAAGAAGGGGTTAAAGGTCCTACAATGTCTATATGAATGTGTGAAAATCGAGATGATGGAATTTGAAATGGTGAAAGAGGTGATTTAGTATGACGTGAAACATTGCATGACTGGCATTTTAAACATTGCCTTGCCCACTCTCTACAATCTTTGCGTATCCCTGGCCAAATGAAGTGTTGAGTGACCAGTCGCACTGTAGCTGTATTCCCAGGATGATGAAGATTATGAATAGAGTCGAATGCTACTCTTCGTAAAGTTGGAGTAACATATGGACGAGGTTCTTGTGTCGAAGTGTCACAGAATACAGGTAAGTTGTTACTCTTTTCAGATGCTATTTTCTGTAGTTTGAGAGTAGAGCCTTTTAAAAGGAGATCTTGCAGTTCTGAATCATTGTCCTGAAGTCGTGCAAGTTCTTCAAAGTTAATGGCTGCAGAGATTTCTCCAACGCGTGACAATGCCTCAGCCACAACGTTCTCTTGACCAGGTAAATATCTTATGTCAGTAGTAAATTGTCCGATGAAATCAAAGTAACGAAATTGTCTGGGCGAACAACTATCTCTGTTGGTTTTGAAGGCGAAAGTCAGTGGCTTATGGTCTGTGAAAATGCTGAATTTTCTAGCTTCGACCATGTGTCGGAAATATTTGATACCTTCATATACTGCTAACAACTCACGATCATAAGGGCTGTATTTCTTTTGAGCTGCGCTTAATTTGTGAGAATAGAAGCCAAGTGGTTGCCAGCAGTCATCTTTTCTCTGTTGGAGAACGGCTCCAAAAGACGTTTCAGATGCATCTGTCACAATCGCCAACTCCGCTGAATTATCTGGATGCGCCAAAAGTGTCGCTTTACTTAATGAGGACTTGCAGTCATCAAAAGCTTTTAAAATTTCAGTGGTTATAATTACTGGGTGCGAACCTTTAACTTTTGGACCGGCAAGTAAGGCAGTCAAGGGGGCTTGAAGTTGAGCAGCGTTTGGCAAAAAACGACGATAGAAGTTTACCATACCCAAGAATCGACGTAACTCCTTTATCGTTTTGGGAACTGGAAAGTCCTTGATAGCATCAATTTTCAGGTCTAGTGGTTTTGTTCCTTCAGCAGAAACATGATAACCTAGGAAAACGACCTCTGGTTGTCCAATATTACATTTCCCCGTATTGATAACGACTCCATATTGCTTGAGTCTGTCAAAAAGCAGTCGAAGATGGATTTTATGAGCTTCTGGTGAGGGGGAAAATACTAAAATGTCGTCAATGTACCCATAACAGAAGTCAAAGCCAAGTAACACTTCGTCAATAAACCATTGAAAGGTTTGGGCCGCGTTCCTCAAGCCAAATGTCATGAAAGGGAACTCAAAAAGACCACAAGGAGTGGTTATTGCTGTATTTTGAATATCGTCAGGATTTACAGCTATTTGATTATATGCTTTGAAGGTCAATAGTAGAAAAAATTGTGCAACCAGATAGTTGATGTGTAAAGTCGTGAATGTGGCGGAATGTACCTGTCAGGTATCGTTCTTGCATTCAGTGTTCTATAGTCGCCACATGGTCTCCACCCATCGTCCTTCTTCCTTACCATATGCAGTGGGGCTGACCAAGAACTTTCAGAACGGCGAGCAACTCCACTTTGAAGCATTGCCTCGAACTCTTTCTTAGCTGCTTGCAGTCTTAATGGATCTAGGCGCCTAGGTTTGCTTGCTACAGGAGGTCCAGTTGTAGTTCGTATAAAATGTAAGGTATTATGCTTTCCTGATAGTTGTATGCCTGGCGGTCTTGTTATCTCTGGGTATTCACGTAGTATTTGATGGTAGTCTGAATCTCCAACGACAGCTTTGATTGATGAGAAATTCACCGAGTTACAGCGTGCGGCTGAAACTGACAATGACGTTAAGTTGTCAATCAGGCGATGATTTCTACAATCAACTAAAAGATTGTAATAACTTAAAAAATCGACTCCTATGATGGGCTTTGACACGTCTGCAATTGTAAAGTTCCAGCTGTAGATTCTACGGAGTCCCAAGTTCAATTGCAACTGTAGTGGCCCATATGTATGTATTTCGGTATTGTTTGCAGCAATCAGATGGTAATTGGATTTGACACAGCGGGTTTTGATGATGGATCTTGGAAAAACGCATAAGTCTGATCCTGTATCAACAAGAAACTGCATCTTTGAAGTAAGGTCGGTAACAAAAATACGGCCTGTAAAAGTGGGGCAGTCGTTGGCCGCTACATGCGACCACCCTTCTTGTTTACCGAAGTATAAGTGTATTACATTTCTGGGCTTTATCTCCGTATGTGTAGTGGTAAAAACAATGTGGATGATTAACGGGTGGCTGTCTTGGTCTCGAATGGGATCGATTTCTTCGATAGTTAGAGAAACGTGATAGTGAGCGTGACCTTTGATCATTGTTATTTACATGCGAAGTAAGTAAGCTCACTTGCTTTGTCAGCTCGGCAACTTGCTGGGACAGTTCAGTGATTTCCACTTGATTATTAGCGGCAGCTGTGGTAGAAGCTACTTGAGGCGTGACCGGAGCTATTTCGTTCACCCTGTCAGCAATTTCGGCCAGTTTCTCGACCTCTAAATCAGTGATTTGTGAAGCTATCACTGTCTGGATATTCTGTGGCAAACGGCTGGTCCAAATACTTTTAATAAAATCTGACGTACCTGATGATCCGGCTAAATTTTGAAGATGTCGTAAACATTGGGACGGTTTACGATCGCCAAGCTCTTCATGAATTAAAAGTTGTTGTATTCGTTTTTCATGCGATGCGGATAGGCGTTTTATTAGCTCCGATTTTAATTTTTCATATTTTTCTGTCTCGGGAGGCTTATAGTCCAGGGTCGATAATTTTTAAAACCAAAAAAAATCATAATAGGATGAAACCCATTAGAAAAGGAGGGAAATATGATAAAAATGAAAGGAAAAATAATTTACGGGCGATCTGAGGTTGGGAAGGGGATGGGGGTGAGTTTTTAAGGGTAAAAAACGGTTTTTCTCGATTTCCGGCAAAACTAAAAGTCCTATCGAAAAAAGTCAAATGGAAAAGTTGTAGATAATAAAAAGATCTAAAACTTTTGTATTTACACTTTTTTCACATAACCTCAAAATTTATGTGAAAAATTCAAAAAACCAAGTTTTTGGTTTTTTATTTTTATATTTTACAAAAAAATTTTTTTTTAGCGAAATTTTGTGAAAACTTACGTTTTTATGTCCCAAATACGCTGTAATTTATTTAATTAAAAATATTTATTTTTTCACCTTATTTTGAATTAATATCGAAAAAACACCCTAATTTTCAATCGAAAATTCACCCGTCAAAATATCAGCTTTTTTCAAAAAGTTGGTGTGGTTTCTGTTCGTGGGAATCTCTACTTTCCGATGGTAAAAAAAAAATATATGTTACTATGGTAAATCTTCTCAAAAAATGCAAAAATTCAAAAAAAACTTGAATTCGAAAAAAATTTTTTAATTATTATAAATAATTTCATCTAAAAAATGTGATTGCTGCAATTTGTTTCAATTAAAAAGTTGATTTATTTAATTTAATTTATTATCTATAAAAAAGTATAAAATATATATGAAAATCGGCCAAAAGTTTGTTTTATTAGAAATATATTTACGATATATATTTTATATATTTTTTATAGATTTTAAATATATTTTTTATAGATTTTGAAATATATTTTTTTTCATGGGATTAACTAAATTTGTTTGTGCAAAATTAAGGAGATAATTATTTTTTTATCTTGTACTAAAATATCATTTAATTTCAATCTTTAGGTTATGTTAAGTTAAGCATACTATTTTTTAAAGAAAATATTACGATTTTTATGGTTGAGTTGATTGATACAGATAAAAATAGAGATAGTTTTTTTAAGTAAACTTGTCACAATTATCTTCAAGAAACTCAGCGTGCACGTGTATTTTTATAAACGATGTTGTATACTGTACTGTATTTCGAATACTGGTTAGGCTAGCGGTTGTAACAGCTGCTACGAAATATATAGTATATAATAGTAGGTATGTATGTAGTAAGACCCAGACCCGCCTAGCCCCTTCCCCACTTCTCCACGAAATACCTTTTGATGGGCTACAATTTTTCGTAGGTCACTCAGGTATATCTATAATTTATCTCAAAATAGTTATAAATAAGCATCTACGCATATAATTTAAAGAAAATTAGACAACTTTCTCCAAATATTGTAGATGTCTTATTAAATATTAATTTAATTAACTTATTTGTTTGTTAATTATAGTAGTATATTTTTATTTGCAATTTTTTTGTTATCAACGTCACATGAAATCTAACGTTTTTCGAGTAATTAAAGTCTAAATTTTAATAAATAGCTCAAAATTATTTATAATAATTAAAAAAAAAATTTCAAATTCTAGTTTTTTTTAAATTTTTGCGTTTTCTGAGAAGATTTACCATAGTAACATATATTTTTTTTTCACCATCGGAAAGTAGAGATTTCAACGAACAGAAACCACACCAACTTTTTGAAAAAAGCTGATATTTTGACGGGTGAATTTTCGAAAATTAGAGTGTTTTTTCGATATTAATTCAAAATAAGGTGAAAAAATAAATATTTTTAATTAAATAAATTACAGCGTATTTGGGACATAAAAAGGTAAGTTTTCACAAAATTTCGTTAAAAAAAAATTTTTTGTAAAATATAAAAATAAAAAACCAAAAACTTGGTTTTTTGAATTTTTCACATAAATTTTGAGGTTATGTGAAAAAAGTGTAAATACAAAAGTTTTAGATCTTTTTATTATCTACAACTTTTCCATTTGACTTTTTTCGATAGGACTTTTAGTTTTGCCGGAAATCGAGAAAAACCGTTTTTTACCCTTAAAAACTCACCCCCATCCCCTTCCCAACCTCAGATCGCCCGTAAATTATTTTTCCTTTCATTTTTATCATATTTCCCTCCTTTTCTAATGGGTTTCATTCTATTATAATTTTTTTTCACTTTTCATTATTTTTAAAGGCTTCTACCCTGGTCTATTAGTAATAATGTCCTTTACCTGAATGGCATAAGTAGTTTCCAACTGGGCGGTGACGAAATAAAATTTTGTTGCGTCACTTGTAATTCTTGACAGTATAAATTGGCCTTCCAGTTGCGCAAACCACAAAGCAGGCTCTTCTGGGCAAAACGGTGGACAGCGAAGCGGCATCCCAACTCGAGATACTTCCCCGGAGATAGTCGGTGCCATAGTAGATGGTGCGTCTTTACAATCGGTGTAACCATCCGATTCCGACATGGTAGTGAATACGTTACGTGTTGTTTTACGGGGTCACCAATGTGGAGGTGTTCAGACTTCCGGTGTGTATAATAAAAATATTTAGTTTAAGTATTTACAACGAGTTTATAATTAAAAACAAAGAAGATATTTTACAAATGAACAAGCAGAGAAAATTATTAGAATGAAGTAACGGTTACTAGGCAACCATATCCACATGCGTGCGCAGAACATTATTGTTATAAATATCACCACAACTGCATCGATGTGAAAAAATATTTCAGAGTTAAATAGCCCATGCATCGAAGATTTTAAGGAATATCTCGCAACTCGAGCAGTGTGAACGGGTGCGAAAAAGCACTCCGCGCGCCAACGTGCCACGTCTTTTCTGCACGACTGCCTCACGTGCCTGACCCAATAAATTAGCGTAATACTGGGCGTTCATTGTGGTTCCTTATGGCAAATAATCAATTAGTAAAATTCCCTCGCTGTCCCAGAAAATGGTAGCCATAAGCTTGGATGCCGACTTCTCCACTTTGAATTTCTTAGGTGGCCTTTCTCCCTTTTTTATCCATTGCATCGACTCTTGTTTAGACTCGGGATCATACTGACGAATCCAAGTTTCATCAACGGTCACAATGCGACTACATATTTCCTCCAGGTCAGGCTCGCACAACTCCAAAAACTGCGCCGCGATGCTCCAAATTGCGAGAATTTCCAGTTTCCGCTGACATGTTGTTGTTGTTTATTACAAAGGTAAAGTGTTTATGAACCAAATAAAAAAACTACCTGCTATTTATAGTAACAATGAGTCACGCAATTAGTGGTATAAGTAGCGAGATGATGTGTCGTTGCTAAGTTCCTTAGGCCGCGAATTTATCAGCCGTCCTGGTAAGTCCAATTAAATTTATTGAAGACTATGGATTTCGGTTATCTTTGTGATTACGTTGCTGAAGATACTCGGTAGTCATGTAATGAAGCTTAATGGCTTTTGCCTAATGACTACAGCTGAGGCTCATACAGTTTAATGTGAACTTCAACTATGATACTACATATCGTTGACTGCAAAGGAATATTCAGTGAGTCAGAAAATCTATTGAATCTATACCTTACTAAAATTAATATTATGATTTGTATTTCGCTATAAACATGGATCAAGTAATAAATAATAGAAAATTACAACTAATATCCGTAACTTTAGTTCGTTGCGTTCGCTAAGTTGCGTTCGCCGCAACATGATCCCCCTACAATTTTACAACAAGCGTATACTTTGCCAATATTCTTTCCAATTTATTGTTAGAAGCCTTCATAAAATATAACACACCTGTCCAACTACCGAACCGATTTGTTTTACCCTTAATTTGATGAAAAAATGAGAAATGATAGCTATAGGATTCTCGATTGCGGGTCGACATTCAGAATCATATGACCCTTTTTAATGGAAAATAATTATGATGACGTCAGCCAACACCATATGTTTTATTTATGTCAGTTTTCCATTTAGGCGATAAAAAATATGCGATTTATGAGGTGCTATTATTTGACGGTACATTTGAGGTTGTGTCGTTTGCGGCGGAAACCCATGATACTATGTTATGGTAAATTAATCAACTGTGCGGTTGGAGATAGATGGTTTTGGTTGGTATACAACCTATTTGAAATGTTTACTACCGTTAGTGTGTACATTTAAAATAAGTTGTATTCGCACTCACTCAGAGGAAATATGTAAATCAGATACATATCTAGGAGCTTAGCTCAATATAATTACACCGTGATTTTTTTAAGACATTGCTAATCATCATCTTTCTGCCCTGCTCCCATTATTTGGGGTCGTCACATGCATGTCATCCATAGGGATGACATGCATCATCAAATCGCTTAGGATGGTATGGGCACGTTATGCATAGGCATAACGTGCCCATACCATTCTAAGCGATTTCCTCTCAATTTCTCTGTTACTGCCGCCACTTTCAGACTGCCTCTTATATATTAATTTCGAATCCGATCCATTCTTGTTACTCCGCACATCCATCTCAACATTCGCATCTCCGTCGTATGCAGTCTTCTTTCTTCCGTCCCCTTTACTGCCCAACATTCAGATCAATACATTACAACAGGTCTGATAATCTCGATGTATATTTTTCCTTTAATTAAGACATTGCTAATATTTGGCGAAATTAATTAAAATTAGATTTCGCGCGCGGTTACTTCTGGATAACATAGCTTTCTAATTGTGAAGTTTTGTAAGCGCTCCAGTAGTACCGGAACCAATTCAATGCAAATAAACAAACAATCGAATCTTTCCTCTTTATAATAAACTAGCTTCCCCGCGTGGATTCAACCGTGTAGCTCTCGTTCCTGTGAGAACTTCATAATAAAATATAACCTTCCTCGATAAATGGATACTGAAAGATTTTTCAAATCAGTCCAGTAGTTATAGATATATTTATATATTTTATTATAGACGTATAGATTACAGATTAAAATTAACTTGAACCTGTGTTAGAGACGCCCGTTCGTACCACCTAAATTATCTTTTATTGCAAATCACAACAGTTTTGTTATGAACATTTATCATTGCCGCCTTCCTGAGGGCAACTTCTTTTGTAAAACACCTGTCTATTTTAACATTTTAATGTTTCGGTAATACTGTAATAGTAGTAATACTGTGTAGTAATACTGATGGCAATGACTACAAAAGCCATGGTCTTTATAAAGTAATTATAATTATCATAACAACATCTTCATTCATTTCATACATCATAAGTCCCTATAACGTCGACTGCTGAACATAGGCCGCAGTATTATGTTGAAACACACAAAGAAATGCTGCTGCCCATTCCCTTATATACGGTTGTTAAACATAATGTTATAACAATCGGGACCAACCGCTTAACATGATTTTCGAGGCACGAAGGGACTACCCTGAACCAACCAGACCCGGAGACAAATCATAGAATTTACACAAAGATTTCTTGTCCGGTGTCCTACACCCTAGATCCCTGATCAAACACGAGACCTACGAGGTTTAAAGCGAGCCAAATACCGCTACGCTACGGAGGTTATCATTACACAACATATAAACTTCTGGTAACAAATCAATGATTTTTCAGCTACAGGCACGTTTTATGTGAATTTATTCATGACGGTATACACATTTTAATCACGACCAATAAGGACTAGGAGATTACGAATGGGTCGGGCGTGAAGCATTTAAAGTTCGGTCTCTGAATATTATATTAGACCAAAGGCCCAAAATTAAATTCGTGCATCCAGTATTGATAGCATAAGTCCCTTTATATTATGGAGATATTCATAAATTTTAGAACCGATCCCTTTTATTGGTAATTGGTGTACATATTATTTTTATTTAATTTAGGGTATAGTTGACAGCTGACGCATAATTTACGGTTTTTATTATACAAGTAATTTATTGCCTTTGAAGTGGCAGACAAACAAGCGCCACAGCTATGATGGTAAGCGTTAACTGCTGGTGGGCTTTAACAGTGTCAATGATGCAGAACCATTACATACTCACTAGAAATCCTACTATATTATAAACGCGAAAATTTGTATGGATGTTTGTTACTCTTTCACGCAACAACTAATAAACGATATTTTGCACTGTTTATAAGCTGTATTAACATATAGCTTCACCCGCGTAACACCCGTTCCCGTAGGAACTCCATAGTTAAATGTCTATAGCTTTGCTCAACAAATAGGCTTTTTAACACTGAACACAATTTCCAAATCGGACTAAAAGTTTCTGAGATTAACAGTCACAAACAAACTCTTTACCTTTATATATTAGTATAGAATAAAGATTTCACAATGTGTTCGTTGTACCTAACTAAAGATGAACATATGATTTCACTCCTGAATTTGATCTCGCAGTAGTATTCGTAGTTCCCTCTAGTCCTCTTGACCCTTAGTTTGCAAGGAACCATCCGATGCCTTCGTAGACCCGAAGTCCGAGAGGCCCGCGAACTGTAAAGTAGAGCGACAGTTGCACAATACTCCTTTAAAATACTAAATGTTATAATCCCTCAATATCATCGCCAGTGACCGCCCAGGTCCAAGCCCCACAGGAGGCGCCCTCTTGCGCAGGTTGCTTAGCTTGTAGTTTTTAAACCATTTATTAAGGCTGAAGCTCTGCTCGCCTTTATGCTCGGTGAAGTAGCACAAGCCTCATGGCTAAATAGGTAAGTCCAACCGAAAAAAAAATTAAAAAAAGTAGTATTCGTAGATGTTTAAATTAACTTCAGCCCATATCATTCAGCGCTAGCTTTATAAAAGGATCATACGATCCTGCGACTGTAATTTCACGTTCCAGAAGTTCCTCTTTTTTTCGTCAACGTAAATTTAAATTGACAAAAGAACATTTTGTAGAGAGCTGTGTCGGAATTCCTTTTGTATCGATAAATAGATACAAGAGATTGAATAAAGACGCCTGTTTGCTATTTAAAAGTGTATAGAATTTGAATTGTCTTTGTTACGGTGAATTATACGATTATTCACAGATTTATAAAAGGCTTGCTTCATGTTACTCGTTTGCTTTTAATTGTTGACAGACTTTTTCCAGTATCTGAAAAGATGAGCATCGTCGTAATTAACTAATGTCATAATTGATTGTCAATTAAAATTATGTCTATAATGTTGTTTTCTGTTTCATATAAAGAGTCTTTTATACTTAATACAAAGCGTTGAAAGTTTGTTTTCTTGAACGCGCTAATCTCAGGAACAAATGGTACAATTTGAAAAAGTTTTTCAGTGTTAGATAGCCCATTTATCGACGAAGGTTATATTTAACTATGATGTTCCAACGGGAACGGGAGTTACGCGGGTGAAACCACGCACGGGACGTTAGTTAATAAACAAAAAAATAAAGGAATGAAATAATTTTAATCTATACTAATATTATAAGGAGGTAACATTTGTGATTTTCTGACGTCGTAGGGGGTATTCTCGAGATCTACAAAACCGATTTTGAAAATTATTTTACCAATAGAATTCTACTTCATTATAAGTGTCATAGGCCATAATTTAAGTTTAATTTACCACGGGAATGGAATCAACGCGGGTGAAACATCGCAGGATTGCTTGTATCAAATCAAACAACATAATATATTATAAAAGTATCTAAGAACTTAAACTGACAAAAATAAAGTATAACCTGTACTTAAAAGATGTTTATGATTAAAATTTTGTAACCGAATAATTGACGGCATTCAAATGAAGGTACTGGAATATTTTTATCTTATTCATCTTTTAGAGTCGCAATTTAACTTGACAGCGAGGTTAAGTTAATAGGTATGTAAGTTGATTGATGTGGGAGCGCGACCGTGTGTTTGTATAATACAATATAAAACAGGAGATAGTAATTTTAGTTATAGTATTTTATAATATACTGATTATGTTAGTGGCGATATATCTTATTAAATATTAAGTTTTGTAACAATATATATTTCTTGTATATAAAGTTTCCCCCAACAATCGCTTGTACTATATAATTTTATGCGTTTGTATCATGTTTTTACTTAATATAACTTTATTATATATTGTTTTAATCAAAATTAAGAATTCAATTATAATTTTTCTAATTCTCTATAATTCTTCACTATATATGATGTAGTCTACCTATTCTTTAAGGGATGACATATGGGTGTTTTGGAAGCTACACAACAGTAACAGTGTTAGAAATGTATTTTTTAAGACGTACTTATATCTTCTAGTTTGGTCGTCTGTCATAAATTCAATAAAAACTATTGTCTGCGAGATGCCTTATAATGCGTGTAAAATTTTGATTTATGCTTTTTTTTTGTACTTCTTTCTTCATTAATTATTAGTGTGAGTATACGTTAATGAATTTGAAATAAAAAGATGTTACTAAAAATTGTCTAAGTACTAGTTAAAAACTTCTTGTAAAAAATGGACCTCAGAATAATATTATATCTGGCTTTAGTGATTAGTTGTTTCTTTGTTAACTTTTCTTGTTCAAAAATATATACTTTTGATAACGTTACTTCAGTTTTCCATTATTTTAAGCAGAAATATTTAAGAACTTATGCAACCGCTAGAGATGAAATGATGGGGCTTGCGAATTTTCTACGCAACTTAAACCACGTTAATAAAATGAATGAACATGTGAAAAACAATAGAACTATTTATATGATAAATCGATATGCTGATTTGAGCCCTGCAGAAATAAATGAACACTATGCAATTAAAATAAAACCCTGTGAGTATTTTTTTACACGTTAAAAATTGTGGGCTGACGAACTATAAATTCACACATATTTGCAATACGAAACCACGCACTAATACTTGAATAACGGAGAACACATAACTGTGTAAATTTAACAACCATATATAACAACAACATACAATATAATGGTAGCGTATATTTTGGTCCTCCATCCGGCTTGAAGGACCTTATAGGGGCGTGTGCTAGAATCTTACGATGGCTCTGAATCAGCTGCAACACATCTCAACGCAGTCTTACGCCCGCGCATTCAATTTTATTTGTAACTTCGTAGATTGTAAATATATTATTTCGAGATTAAATTGTTATCCATTCCACATCTTTTAGTAATCCTCTGATCTATCGTAGGACCCTGGCACACGCCATTACAGGCATCGATCATTTCCATTGAATTATATTGCATTACAATATAATACGTAATACTGTGCCTCGATGCGACGTCACGTCGGATCGGATAGAATAAGATTGTTGGAGTCACTATACCTAAATACTATCTAGTACTCCGGTCTACTTTAGAAATCAACAAAATTTTGATATTTTTCCAGATGTCAATCTAACGGATCATCATATATCCAAATCTGATAATATAAGACCAGTATTTATAGAAGATATGGAATTATACGACTTATACGAAATTAACGACACATACAAGAATTGGATGAATAAATTCCATAAGAAAAATTATGCCAAACCTTACGACCGTACAATTCATTACTACAAGTTTTTGCAAACGGTTGTAGATTTGAATAGGAAAAAGTTTAAGGGAGAAAATGTTTCTTTAAATTATGCAGCTACTACGTTGGTCAATCCAAATCAATTCTTCGTAGAATAAATTAGTTCAACAGTTAAATGCAAACTATTACATATACTATGTCCTTGTATATATACTCATTCAATTCGTAATGCGCCATTTTGTAGCATTTAAAGGCGCGTCTTCCTAGCTTGTCTAATTATTAATCTTCTTAGCGCTCTTAAAAGTTTTATTTTAAAGTCGATTTAACACTTCAGCTACATTTTAACCTTTTGTAGAATAAAATAAGTTTGGTTTACCATTTTTAGATAAAACGTGACAACGTCGTATTTAAAGATGCTGAAAATATGTGTGTGTATGTGTTGCGAGAATAACGGTATTTGACTTTTGTTTTATCCTCAAATATTCAATTTATAAAGCTTCAAGTATTGTTTTCTTTTAAAAAATCATCTACATTGAACTTAATGATGTTTTCTTATAACAGCTTTGGCCCTTTAAGCGGCAACATGGTAAAACAGGTTTTGAAAAAATATAAAGCTTCTATTCTATTCGTGATTATCTTATCATTTAACATGCTCATTCACGTAATTATACATAAGTAACGTACAATAATATACCTTTGTGAAAATGAATTAATATGTATTTCTATTTCACGCTAAACCACCATTTGAATTAAAATACGGTACTGTATGAAATGTAAATATTTTTATACCCCAAACTTGATGTGTGTCATAAATTTCAAATCCCTTATCTACATAAGCACTCTGAAAAACAGAACCGTAATGTAAGTCGTATAGGTAACAGTGTAATAAAAGTTACAAACTGTATTTATTGATAAAACAATTCGACCCAAATTTCATTTTTGTTACCTACATGTTGTGCAGGTATAAAAAGTTTTTTTGGATATGAAGTTGGAAACAGTCGGGCACATATCTATACTAATTATGTAAAACTTTTCACTGTTAGATAGCCTGTTTATCGAGGAATGGCAAAAGGCATACGGTATATACAAATATTTAATTATGAAATTCTTACGGGAATGGGAGTTTCGTGGGTGAAGCTTTGTATCTGAATTTGACTTATTGTAGTGCATAAGTGTGGGCGCAAATACCGTTGTACACTCATATCTAAGTCTGGTGGGATGGTTTCGCCAACTTGAATGGTAACAACAGGCGCAGGACCGACAGCTCTATGTGCTTTACGAAGTACAGGTGAAACACCACCAATTCCCTGACTTCAGGCTGGTACATATTTTTAATTTTCTAGTGAGAATATTTCTATTAACATAATTATTTTTACTTATTATTTCTACTAACATTATAATATGTGTGTTAGAGAAACAAGACAATATCATCTAACATACATAACTGAACCATGATCTCTTGAATCGAACACACAAAGGGCTCCAGAAAGCGGTCTCAGTTTTCGTCTGATTCAATTAAAGCGATTGTCTGGATTAGAAGCTTTAGACTGAACGTTATTTTGTTACTGCGGAATTTCTCTAGGGATAAATAGTTGTCCGATAAACATTACAATATACGTACAACCTTTCTTAAACATTTGTAGGTAACTTTAGCAATGTAAGAGTTTTACGAGTGGAATCGTTTTATTAGGAAATCCTGTTTAAAAGTGTTAAGCCTTAGAAGGCTTAGAACTGATAGAAGTGTTAAGCCTAAAATTGA
The DNA here is from genome assembly GCA_947037095.2 of Nycteola revayana. Lineage (NCBI taxonomy): Eukaryota > Metazoa > Arthropoda > Insecta > Lepidoptera > Nolidae > Nycteola > Nycteola revayana. The sequence goes on from OX344839.1 coordinate 9,203,651, forward strand.
TGACGAGAAATAGTGATCATTTTGGATTATAATACAAAGTGGTCAATATTATTTGATCGTCATCATCAGCTCGTATAACGTCCACTGCTGAAAATGTTCCTTGTTTTCAGGGAGGATTTATGCCGTAAGTCACCACGCTTGGCTAACAAACAAGTATACGCTGCTGCCCTTTTCCTGGTGTACGTTTTTTATAGTTATAGATGACTAATCGAGACCAACGCGAACGTACTTTCCGAGATACGGAGGGTAGTCCCTCAAACAAAGATTTCTTGTTCGGTGGGGATCCCACACACCATCCGAGATTTAAAGTGAGCCTTATACCGCTAACTTTAAGTCAATGGATTTTTTTTAAATATCATAAATGTTTGTGAGAAAAAAAAATATTAGGCTATTTTAGAACATGACGTATTGTTTACACCGTAATCAAAATAAACAATAAATTTCTATAATAATGTTTAAGCTGTAATTTTGCCAATGTTAGTGTTTAAAATTGAACATTTATATCTGAAATATCAAAAAGATAGGCAAAAATGCCACATAATCTTCTTAAATAGTTCATTCTGACGTTGATCCTTTCAAAAACTGGATGTTAGTTTGGAGTTTTAGAGAAAAATGTAACTGTGCTAAGTGCACGAAGGATTTAAAATAAAACAATCATTTTTATCCGAGTGCTGGAACCATTATCCTTTAAGTCTTATCTATTTTAGTCTTTATCTTTTTAAAATAATAGTATTTAGTATACGAGTACCTAGTTATAATACAAAGAGAGGTGAGGTGTTTTTTTAACTAATAAACTCAAAAACTGCAGGCGATTTCACCGTTGCAATAATTTACGATGAGATTTCCACGGCAATGGCTACGTGGGTAAAAACCGTTTTTTTATTATTAAGTTTAGATCTTCGCTATAAAAATAAACATTAACTATAGTATTATATATACGTATAGATGGGTGTTTATGAGCACTGAACACAAGCAGAACGGTGTAATATTAGTTTATAGGTGTATCGCTGTCATTTAGCACTTGACGTTTTACGGGCACTAACACTGAAAACACAGTCATAAACTGACTCAATAGCAGCACATTAAACTGTTCAAGAAACATAAGATCAGGATAGTTTCTCTCACTTCCTCTTACCATTTTTACCTAGACGATCTCAAAATGTATAGTCATTTGCAATTAGAAAAAAAAAAAGTAAGAATCACCACCAATCATCAACAATCACAAAAAAGTTTGTTGTGTTTGGATTTAAGGAGCTTTCCTTAAATATAAAATAAAATGATTTTATTTTTAGTGTATTTGTTGTTATAACGGCAATAGAAATACATCATTTGTGAAAATTTTAACTGTCTAGCTATCGAGGTTCTTGAGATACAGCCTGGTGACAGACAGCGAAGTCTTAGTAATAGGGTCCTGTTTTTAGCCTTCGGGTTCGGAACCCTAAAAATGTAGGCATTTTTTTTTATCCCACTTATACGCTTTCATAACTTTTTACCCATTACTACTAGGTTGCCCTTGGTCAATCTAGTCTATTTTCAAGTCTCGACTACGCCACCACCAGCTGTTCTCTCTGACAAACAACTGAACAAACTTGGGCGACTCCAAAACGTTTGCATTAGATATAAACATTATTTGGACTTCGCAAATATGATCATGTCTCATCATTTCATACAAAGCTTAAGTGGTTGCCAATTCACCTTTTACCGAAGCGCTCATATTCATTCCCTATTAAATAATATTATGTGTAATCCTTCCACACTTATCTACTTAACGAATCGTTTTGATTTCCTTTGTGACATACATCCACGATCTTAAAAATCATCATAAAACTTAATGTTCCTTTGCACACTTGTATTTTTCCAAGCAGTCCGATTATAGAATGCTTTACCAATAGCCATAAGAACTACTCTAACTCACTCTCTTGACATTTAACAAGCAACATTGTTTTAAAATGGTTGCAACCTACTTTATTTATTTATATAATTCTATTATTCATCCTTATGAGGAAGAATCGCTTGATACGATAAGACCACCCACTCTATTGTGTGCTATCATGTTTTGTTTTTATGTGTGTTTGTCCTGTTTGTTTATGTGTGTATGTATGTACAATAAAGAGTATTCTATTATATTCTAATAAACTGTACCATGAACTCTGCATTGCAGTAAATCTGTTTATTTTCTTTTTTTATCGGGGAAAAATACGAACGATATTTCCACCGCCTTGTATGTTGCACAATCCTTTCCATGGCGATAGAATATCTATGCCATTATAAGAGGGTCTACCCACAAAAAAAACCCTTTAGGTGCTGAATGCCAGTAATTGACAAAATTTCAAAATTAATAACACCCTTAAACAGAATACCGTTTCTTTATTTTCGTATTATGTTATGATCCCAAAACAATACTTTTTTTGTCGGCTATTTAAAAAAAATAATATAAAAACTGAAAATTGCGCGATGACGTTATCTTTCATCATCACCATCAGCCCGTACAACGTCCACTGCTGAACATGGGCCTCCTCCCGATGGAGGGATTTTGCCATAGTCACCACGCATGGCAGGCGTATTGGTGACCGCAGTGTTATGTTGTGATGCACAGGGGAAACGCTGCCGTCCGTTCCCTGGTTCACTTTATATGGATGATGTTATAACAATCGGGACCAACGGCTTAACGTGCTTTCCGAGGCACGGAGGGTAGACCCTCAGCCAACCAGACCCGGAAATAAATCTTAGAATTAAATTTCTTATCTTAGAAAAAATTAAAGACCCCCACAGACGAAAAAAAAACAAATTAATAGATTTAATTGTCTTTTACTTAATAGATATTATTATTAATATTCGAGATATTAGATAATTAAATATTGATTTTTTTTAGTAAGCAAAATAGTATTTACTATCGAACGCAAAAAAAAACATTGAACGTTGAACAGGAAATAACAATAACAACACGGTTACCATGGTAATGAGTTGTTTCAAATAGGTAACGGGAAGAAAATTAAAACAAATAAAGACTAAATTTTAAACTGTCACTAATTGTGAGCAGTCTGAAATATACATTTTCCATCCCAAGGGAAGAAAATTAAACTTTCGGCCTCGGGTGGGTAGTCTGAAATATGCATCTTTCTTCCCGCAAACAAGGGAAGAAAGTCAAACTTTCGGCCTCGGGATGATGAAAAATATATTTTTGTAAGAACTATGAATTTCGAAAAAAGAAAAAATATGGATTCCTTCAGTTTGTATCTAGTTTCATAAAAAATACATGCAAAAAAGGAATTGTTGTCAATTGAAAAAGTGTTTAAGGCAGGGGGCATTTGATTTACTAAGTTTAAATTGTTCAGACACATTAAGTTACTAAATTACTATCCATGCGACTTAAACAGTCTAGTCTGAACTAGGTTAACAGAATAACAATACAATATATGTAATAGGATAACAATGTGAAATACCAATTTATGAATCGGCAAATCGATTTCAATAAAATGTTGCGATTGCGTATTATTAATGCATGACTCAATATTTTGTCATTATATATTGTGTCATATAACTATAATTTTAAATTAGGTACATTTAAAATAAGAAGTTGTTGTAATGAAAGATGAGTTCGGTTGACAACTAATTTACTTATCAATTGACATGACATTCAGATTATAGTAAAACCTCATTACTACATCTTCCCCTTAATATAAAAAAAACTGACTACACATCTCCTACCTCTTTAAAAAAAAGAAAAAAATTAAATCGTAAAAAAACAATACACTCTAGCAATATATGACAATTCGAGCATTGAGCCGAAACAGCTTGCCACTAGAGGTGTGTAACTCTTTACTGAACCGACTCACTGTTCCGAAACATCTTAGTGTTTCGAAAGATTGGAACGTCAGTAATGTTTTAAATGCATCATTTGGAACACTGAATCTGGAACACTACTTTGCGGACCGACCGGACCGTGAACGACGTCGCTTGCGAGTTGCGAGTGAGAGATTTGAGTGAGACACAAAATGCTGAGCGGTGAGCGGGATACATATACGCTCGCTCGCTAGCTCTCGGATAGCGGCTCTTGATTCAATGCACGTAATAATAACCATTATGGTGCTTACATATCAAATACTATTAGGTTGTTTCTTGCATGAAATAGAAGACTATGTATCATTTTACTTTGACAAAGCTTTTTGAATTGTTTATGTTTGCGCAAATTTAAACAAACACGATCAGTTGTTTCATGATATTGTTTGAATTGCATCTTTTGAGCCGGTGCCGGTGTTCCAAATGTTCCAAATGAAACATATCAGTGTTCCGGAACAGTTTAGTGATTCAGATGCAAATGTTCCAATCGCAAAAATGATACACTTTGCGCGGGCCTACTTGCCACGCTGTTTACATCAGCAGCTCCGTAGCGCCGTACCACGTCCCAGACGTTGGTATCCGCCGCGCCATCCTGAGTAGGCAGCTCCTGTAGCGCCGTACCACGTCCCAGACGTTTGTAACCGCCGCGCCATCCTGAGTAGGCAGCTCCTGTAGCGCCGTACCACGTCCCAGACGTTTGTAACCGCCGCGCCATCCTGAGTAGGCAGCTCCTGTAGCGCCGTACCAAGTCCCAGACGTTTGTAACCGCCGCGCCATCCTGAGTAGGCAGCTCCTGTAGCGCCGTACCACGTCCCAGACGTTTGTAACCGCTGCGCCATCCTGACTATGCTGCTCCTGTAGCGCCGTACCACGTCCCAGACGTTTTTCCCTCGTCACTGGCCTTCCAGCAGCTTCTGACTTTTCTAATGACGGGATCCCAGTCCCGCGTCACTTGTTTTATACATCCGATGGCTTTTCCTGCAATTTTATCGTCAGCCCGGCTGACGGAGTCACCAATCAAACTCACCTCAGATGTAGGTCGAGCATGTCCCTTCTCTGTAGTAATACTACCGCTTGAAATTAAACATTTTTTCACTTTATTTTATTTTTTATTAAACCACCGCTGTCATCATGTTGTAATAAATGATGAGTTCGGTTGACAACTAATTTACTTATCAATTGACATGACATTCAGGTTAGTCAAACCTCTTTACTACATGCGTAAAATAAATTTTCTTGGCACAAATAAGAAAATTTAAAAATCAACAACTATTCGCTTCAAAGTTACCACGCACTATTTTACATAAACTTTCTGACTCGCAATTTATATCTCAAACTACTGTCTTGAATGCCAATTTTCAAATAAATCGTCGTCTTCCCGTGGACAAGAAGGATGTATGTTTGAAACCACTGATAATATATTACTCTGATCACTAGCATCCGCCTCACTTAGTCAATTACGGCTTTTATATAAGAGTTTGTGATCAAGATTGACGTAAATAGTTCAACGTCTTGTTAGTGTTTACCACTTAGAATTCAATGATAGATCTACAAAAACAAGTCCTCTCAGTCGCAAAATTGAAAGGTTATTTATACCAATTACATCACAACAAAAAACAAACGCCGAATGAAATGGAAACATAACATTACAACTTTTCACTTAAAGATTCGATCAAAACAAACGGATTTATTTTTATGTATTGTCTTAGTTTTAGAACTTAATCCACTTAGGTGCCCTTAAAGGGGAATGCACAGTGCGCATGTCGCTACCCTAACGGGAACCACCAAGGACATTAGGCGGACGGACGGCGTACGGGAAACACGCCCCGCCGACTACATTTAAATATGGAACACACGCGAATGCAGTGCTATAAACCGTTTGTGAACTTGCAAAGCAACTTGTGTGTTAATACGATATAATCAAATTTCGAACGACATAAATTTATGAATGGTGATTTTTTTTGGCTGTCGTGAAAAAGTGCTTTATTCTTTTTTAATAGTTGGTGATGCGTTTAAATAAAAACGTTTAGTGGTTTGTGAAATAGAATGTGACTGAGTTTGAAAACTCAATTTGTGCTTTTAAATAATTAAGTGTAGTTATTGTGAATATTGATTGATACAGTAAAAATGAAGTTTTTAGCTGTAGTAATGTTATGTGGTGAGTACCTACCTAATTAATGAGTATATCATAATAGTAACTATATAGAACGCATTTGTATCTTGAGCTGTCCGAGAAGGTATTACGAAATGTATAATTAATGTGTAAAATAGATTTTGCTGGTTTCGGCTTAATGTTAGACTTTCGGTTTGGTGGTACATGTACATTTTATACTTTCGTACACATTTTAAACATCTCATGAAAAGTAAGTGAAATAAAAATACCTACCTATTTAGTCTTCGTCTATTTCAATCAAAATGTAGGATTCAGAAAACAAAATAATTCATCTCTCAGTAAACAACATTTAATAAATAAAAAATAAAAAAATTATGTAAATACAATGACATGAAACAAATGACTGATGGACTTCTATTTAATTTGTTCTACTCTTAACTTAGACGTAGTCATAGACATATCAACCAACCTCGAACCCCTTACCAACAATGTGCCGTAAGATTTATGATCATAGCCACAAAAAAACGCTCACAGTTTTAAAAGGTACCGGTGCCAATACTGTCATATTCACTACTATAAAATAATTTCAAAAACACCCCTTTATAATCATAAATCAAGGAACGGAAATGTTCGCACGAAACGAACATGAAAAGTTAAGGGTCAGTCTCGTTATGATGTATAATATTAAATGTTCAACTAAATGGAACTCGGCTTGGAGTTAACTCAAAAGGAAAAAGTAATTAAAGTCATAGAGCGGAATAAAATAGGGTAGCCATTGGACTATATTAATCTGTAAAAAGCTTTTAGTTATTCATGCACGTTTTGTAAGTATAACAAATAACTATGAAGTCAATTTATAGGTACGTCTAGTGATTTCAAAATCACTAGCTAAATCCGGTTCATGCCGCTGGCTTTACGTCACAATGTACGTTCCCGTTGAAACTTTGGCAAAGATTTCAAGATTTCAAGATTTCAAGATTTATTTATTGTTTGTCACAGGTGGAAATTCAGCTCTTAAAATTAGTATTATAACAAGTATCACTGTAACATACCCATGGGGTGTACAATCTTTAAAATTTACAATTACATGTCAAAAGAAAAACAAAATAAAATCATTCAAATAACCATTAGCGAAAATAAATTAAGTATAAATATCAATTGGTATTTATTTGTCATAATTATTGCATCATTAATGTCATATTAAATAAATTTTAGTCAAAAACAATTGTCACTGTATTAATTGATTGACAAAAATAGTCAAGGCAATATAATATTAATTACCACTACATTACAGATAAATAAATTAAACAATAACTAACACTTTTTATAATTATGCATTATCATAATTCCATTAAATAAATTTCAGTCAAGACATTTGTCATTAAAGAATTCATTAATTGTATAATATGCTTTCTGTATCAGTAGTTTTTTAAGTTTGTGTTTAAAAGGTCTTGTCTTTCTGAAATAATCGTCCATATAAACTTTAAAATTAACATTCCTTTATGTGTGTAATATTCATACAACGGGATTTGTAGTATGCTTAGAATCATTTAATAGACATTATGTGCAAATATTTTTTATCCTTCCACCAATTCAATTAATTCATCAAAACTCAAATTTTCGATCGATAAACTAGTTTAGTATGAATGCTTTATTTTACGTTATGAGTTACGGATAGGTATGCCTACGTATACCTACGTGATATTGTGTGCGGCCTACGTAGTACTGTAACAGCGGACCATAGAGGCAGCGCGTTATATTCATAAATCTTCTGTCATTCTGTCTTTAACTTCCTACATTATTGTTCAATTGTCAATATAACAGTAATGCTTTACAATTATCACGATTTAAAGGTTTCTTTACTGTTGCTTACCAATGGTGCTTATCTGTCCTTGTTTCAATCGATCACAGGCAGATCGAATCATTTTTCAATTTGCTGTATTTTTATCAGCTCTACATCAGTAAACATTTTTTTTTAAATACCATGACTCTTTAGGGCTCGATAAAAGAAACTAATTAATTTTACTACAGATACAAGCCTAACATTACGTGACCGGTTATATTTACAATGAAAATGTTTGATTAGTTTTGCATTAGTTTTGCTTTCCAAAAATAATATTATCGAGCCATAACCATTGTAAGGGTTTATTTTTAGATTTGTTTAAGAAGGTAAAAAATGTAAAACTTGGAATGTTGCTAAGGTAGATACTTGAAGCATTATACTTTAAGCTTATATCTAGTCAAAAATAAATAGGTACAAGTTTATGTTGGATTGGCTAACGATCTGATTATTTTCTGCAATCGCTACATATATAACATATGTATAAGTTGCAGTAAAATCTATTAATCAGTCAAAAGTACTTTTAACTAGCAAAATCAGTCAAAACTAAAGTTTTTTTTTTTTTTACCTGGTTTATAATGCGTGACCGCGACCTTTTGCGTGATCCCTGCGCCAGCGAAGGGTATGTGGGGCTCTTCCTCTATAGAACGCGGTGCGCTGTCGCACCGCAGAGAGGACATACCCACTTAAAAATCCCCGGGTGTTCCTCCTTTTGCCGTTTGATGTGGGAGACCCAAGTACCTGTATCGGCCTTTGGTCATCCCCCCGGCAGAGATCTACTATAAACTCTCGCCCCGGTAAAAGGGCGAGAGTTTTCCCCCTCTTGATCCCATCGCGACTGTTAAGCACCCGTGATGGGTACCGTCCTACTCCTACAGGCATGCCCGAACACAAAGGCGATCCGACCTACTCATGAATGTGACCCTAGGGAGCAGAGTTATGTTCTCTGCTCTCCAGGGTCACCCCTTATGGCGGGAGGCGGCGGGAGTCAAAACTAACCTAACCTAACCTAAAACTACTTTTGAGTTTTGACTGCAACATATACTTTACTGGCCTTTGTTTGTTACTTAAATACATAATTTTTAAAACTATTAAGTTTTCTAAAGATAAAAAAATAATCACAATATAAAAATAAATATTTATATATCACATTTCTAACAATAAAAGCGATTGAATCATATTCGGATAGGTCGAACGAAAATATATTTTGCCACGATATTTCAAAAACGCAGTCAGACAATATGTCACAAATACGACAAGACTTGAGTGATCTTAAAACTGACTTATCGAGCATTAATCAGCGTACGGATAAGTTGGTAACTGAGCAACAAGTATTAAAGTCTGATTTATCACAGCTAGCATGTAAAAGTGACATAACCGAACAAAAGCTACAACAAATCGAATCCCAAATGTCTTCCCTAAAAGCAGAACCGACATTCATGCTCAAACAAGAAGAACTACTTCACGAAATGCGCGAACGACACGACCGACAAAAAAATATAATTATAGCGGGAGTTTTGGAACTAGACCCAAACAAGGCAGATCAAGAATATCTCGAAAAGCAACAGATACAAACAATATTTAAATCTCTTTACGGCGACAATAAGTGCCCTAACATCACCAAATGTCTGCGCCTCGGAAAATACAATGCCGATAAAAATAGGCTCATCAAAATATACCTGGAATCCTGCGAAATAGCTCAACACATACTACGCAATAAGAACAAGCTCACTAAGTCAAATATAAAAATATTCTCAGACCAAACACCCAACCAACAAAAATACCTGAACGACTTAAGGGCAGAGCTACAGCGTCGTCAAGAGAAGGGAGAAACCAATATAATCATAAAATATATTAAAGGCCTACCTAAAATCGTGAGCACCATACCTCCAAAAAACTAATATCCACAGCAACCTCAACAATAACCTGTCCAAATCCAAACATAGCAACATATCAAGCAATAGACAATTACTCTCAACTTAACACCGACGCGCAAGCCCTTAAATTCTTGTATATCAACATACGAAGCCTATCAAAACAAGGGAAAATGGATGAACTTCAATGCATCTTGAAAAGCACACCGCACGTACTTCACCTGATTTTATTGAGTGAAACATGGATTCAATCTGACTCCGAAGGTTCATCACTATACATACCAAACTATACTCATCATTACAATTACCGCACTGATCGGCGTGGCGGAGGTGTATCAATTTTCGTCCACAATGACCTTGAACACAAAGATATTCAACAAAACTACATTGATGGCAACAATTATCTTTGGATTTTCCTGGAAAAATATATGCTGAACGTCGGCATTATATACAAACCTCCAGATACGAATTGCAAAAACTTTATAGAGTACTATTCTTCACAACTCCGAGAGAAACGACGATGCATTGTTTTCGGCGACTTCAACCTCGACTTATTAAAACCGGACAGGACTACGATAACCTACACAAATATGATCAAGGAGACTGGATACAAAATACTGAACAAAACAAACAAAAAATATTCAACTCGAACTACCAGTACCACCAAGACAATATTAGACCATGTCTGCTCAAACCTCTACAAAGACAACTTTCACATGGCTGTCATTGAATCATCCTTATCTGATCACAACCATATATACCTGGAACTAAAGAAATATCAACGACCACCCAAAAAAATACATCACTACACAGCCATTGACTACACAAATCTATACAAAGATGTCTCTAATGCCAACTACATAACAACAAACAACGACTACCATGCTCTAGAGAGCTTTATTCAGGATAAAGTAAAAACAAACACAAAAAATAAAACTAAAATCCTAAACCTACCCAGAGACGATTGGATCAACAGGAAAATTACGAGGGAAATTGACAAGCGAAATATACTATGGAGGAAATCTAAAAATGATCAAAACAATAACGACTTCAGAACAGATTTTATAACAAAGAGAAACGAAGTGCAACACTTTATGAAGAAAGAAAAAAGACAATATTTTTTTAACAAATTCTCTAAATGCAAATCAAATCCAAAGAAGATGTGGTCCTTAATCAACTATCTATCTAATAACAATCCGGTCACCGCCTGCAACATACCTAAGCTAAACGTAAACAACAAAACCATTAGCGACCCTATCGAGGTATGCGAAACTTTTAACAACTTTTTTGCGTCCGTAGGGAAGCTCCTAGCCAGTCAAATACCACACAAATTCCACAATAACCTAACATACACCACAATTAATAATAACCCTAATACAGTTAACCAATTAGATACCCTAACGCCTTGTACTAGCACTGAATCATAAAAATAATCGATAATTTGGACCCCAGTTGCAGCTCAGGAATTGATGGCATCACCACCAAAACTATTAAATGCATAAAAAACCTAATAGTGGCCAACCTAACAAATTGTATCAATGACTGTTTCAAGAGTGGTACATTTTTTTTTTTTTTTTTTTTTTTTTTAAAAGAGTTGTACATTCCCAAATACTCTCAAAATTGCGAAAGTCAACCCTATATACAAATCCGGCACAAAGACAGATCCCGGAAATTATCGACCCATATCAGTATTACCGGTACTACCAAAAATTTTTGAACGTTTAATTTACACTAGACTAGAAAAATACCTAAACGACATTAATTATATTTATGATCGGCAGTTCGGTTTCCGACCCAAATCAAACACTTTATGCGCCACAATTGATTTAGTCACCACCATTAAAACAAATATTGACAAAAAAAATATTGCACTCGGTATTTTTATTGACTTAAAAAAGGCGTTTGACACGGTATCCCATAAAATCCTATTATTAAAACTAAAAAGCATTGGCATCACCGGAGAAATGTATAATATCCTCTCCTCATACCTTGACAATAGAAAACAAATTGTTAAAATAGGAAACACGATGAGTAAACCATCTCCCATAGAATTCGGTGTTCCCCAGGGATCTTTGCTATCCCCCCTTTTATTCGCTATTTACATAAATAATATTAAAGACTTAGGCTTAACAGGACAACTAACTTTGTACGCCGATGATACTTGCCTTTTCTATTTCGGCAACAATATAAACTACATTGTAGCTGACGCGCAAAAAGATTTGGACATATTATACAACTGGTTTAGCTCTAATTTACTCACCATAAACGCATCAAAAACATCGTACATAATATTCTCAGCTAAAAATAAAAAAAATCTTGACCACCCAGCCTTACACATAAACAACACTAAAATCATCAAAAGTAACTGTGAAAAATATCTCGGACTCAGGTTAGACAACAAACTCACTTTTCAAGAACATATTGATTACATAAAAACAAAAATAACATCGCTAATGGGATCAATGCGCGGGTACATTAATAACATTCCAAAAAAAATCCGCTACAATATTTACAACTCATTAGTTCGCTCACACATAAATTACCTAATCGAAATCTGGGGATGCGCCACCAAATCGACTATTAAAGATCTACAAATAGCACAAAATAAAATAATTAAACTTCTATTCAACTACGATTATCACACGCCTACATCCGAACTATATAAACATACCAAACTAATGAGTATTCATCAACCTTACACATTCAATTCCTGCATTCTCATTAGAAAAATTCTTAACAAAACAATACACACACAATTATCCTTTAACATAAAAACATCCAAATACAGCCAAAGAAACCCCAACCAAATACAGACGCGCCCCCCGCGGACGCAATATGGCAGGAGAAATATAAAATACGAAGGTGTACTACTTTATAATAATTTACCGGCAGATATAAGGACCACATCCTCTCATAACATATTTAAAGCTAAACTCAAGCAGTACGTCACTAGCAACACAAAACTATTAAGCTAGTCTTGCACACAAAATGCGACATCGTACCTACATACTTTAAAAAATAAAACAAAACTACTGGACTACACTTACCTTAGTTATGTATTTATTCGCTAAGTGAACAATGTATGTTCTTTTGAATAAATAAAGAATTTTTAAACCCATTTCTTCCCACGTGAAGCTATTCTGTAAATATAATATAATATTTATGGAATCGGCGGGTAAGCCAGAGGTTTTACAGGAGTCAGAGAGATTCTATAATCAGATATATGCCTCAACAGTCAAGCCCGCTAACAGCCAAGACGAAGACGCTAGAGCAAGGCTGACCCGACACAATACCGAACATCTCCCGGACATAAGCCTGTGCGAGATTAGGATGGCCCTTAAACAGCTTAAAAATAACAAGGCGCCGGGTGATGACGGAATCACATCTGAGCTTCTGAATGCGGGTGGAACACCGATACTTAAAGTCCTTCAGAAGCTCTTTAACTCCGTCTTACTCGAAGGACAAACGCCAGAGTCATAGAGCAGAGGTGTGGTAGTTCTGTTCTTCAAAAAAGGTGACAAACCCATGTTGAAGAATTATAAACACATCACATTGCTGAGCCATGTTTATAAACTGTTATCGAGGGTCGTCACAAATCGTCTCGAACACAGGCTCAATGACTTCCAACCTCCCGACAAGCCGACTTCCGTACCATAAAGGCTTTAGTACCATAGACCACATACAAACGCTGCGGCAGATTATACAGAAGACCAAGGAGTATAATCAGCCCCTATGCTTGGCGTTTGTGGACTATGAGAAAGCCTTTGTTTCGGTCGAAATTTGGGTGCTTCTAAGGTCTCTTACAAGGAGCGGTTTCATATCGACTATCGCTACATTGAAGTGCTGAAGTGCTTGTACAAAAACGCCACAATGTCGGTCCGAGTACAGGGCCAATGTCCGAAGGCAATCCCGCTACGGCGAGGCGTAAGACAGGGAGATGTTATATCTCCCAAACTTTTTACGGCTGCTCTGGAGGACGCCTTCAAGCTCCTGGAATGGCAAGGACACGGCATCAACATAAATGGCGAGTACATCACTCACCTTCGATATGCCGACGACATAGTGATCATGGCAGAATCGCTGGAGGACCTTGGACAGATGCTCAATGACCTCGATGGGGTTTCTCAACAAGTTGGGCTTAGAATGAACATGGGCAAGACGAAAGTCATGCATAACGCCCATGTAGTGCCCAACTCTATAGCCGTTGAAAACTCCATTCTCGAAGTTGTGACCGAATACATATATCTAGGTCAAACGATCCAACTAGGTAGGACCAACTTAGACAAAGAGGTCAATCGTCGAATCCGACTCGGCTGGGCAGCATTTGGGAAGCTTCGGGAGATCTTCTCGTCAAAAATACCTCAGTGCCTGAAGACCAGTCTTCAATCAATGTGTGTTACCAGTGATAACATATGGATCTGAGACGTGGTCTCTTACTACGTGCCTCATAAGAAAGCTCAAAGTCGCTCAGCGAGCTATGGAAAGAGCTATGCCCGGCGTTTCCCTGCGTGATCGAAACAGAAATTAAGAGATCCGCAGGAGAACGAAGGTCACTGTAGTAGCTCAACGGATTAGCAAGCTGAAGTGGGAATAGGCAGGACACATAGCTCGAAGAACTGACGGCCGATGGAGCAAAAAGGTTCTCGAGTGGAGACCACGAACTTGCAAGCGCAGCGTAGGACGACCGCCTGCACGATGTACCGACGACCTCATAAAGGTCGCGGGGAGTCGGTGGATGCAGGCCGCTAGCGATCGGTCGCGGAGAGGCCTATGTTCAGCAGTGGACTACAACAGGCTGATTATGATGAATATTTCTACATATATCTGTAATTTCAGTCAGTAAATATCCATGTAAAATGTTTAAATATGTAGCATGCGTTACATATCGCATCCGTTTTTATTATTACAATAATCCTCCTAGAAAAACAGTGTGACAGGACACTGGTTTTCTAGAGGAATTCCTAAAATTGTATTGTGATAAAACCACTGATATATCTCGGCCTTCGAGTCTGCGAGGGCACTGAAAGGTACAATGCTAACTAAGAGTTTAAATCCGCTAGTGGCTGTTTTTTTTTTATTACTTTAGTTTTTATAATACAGCATGTTGTTGATTAAATTTTATATTTAGTACTTGGAGAATTCATTAGTAGAAAATTAAAATACATTAAATAAGTCTGCCAGCGTATCTCAAGGCGGTATAATTTACTAAAACCTGGATCAAACCCAAACTTGTATTAATGGTATTAAAACAAGTAAGGAAATGTCCTTACTTGTTTTAATACCATTAACATCTTTCTAGTCAATATAAACTAAACTTAAGTTATCATATTTTAAATATTGCACCTTTCGTTAGATTTAGGCCACAATTTGAGTCATTGTAATTATTATTTTATGCATGTCTTTAGCAATTTTTTTTAATTACGTTTTTGTCACGGGATACAATTTACTTTTATCTTACTGAAAAAACGATACATACATTTTATATTGTAACCAAAATATGTCTGTTCTGTTATCATATTTGGTCCATCGATAAAAGGTTAAATGTGAGAATCTGATGAATCTGAAACTCGGGTTTTAAGTGATATTTTTATTTATTGTGGTTCTAAGCAATCTAATTGTATTTATGAAACAGCACTACTACCAAGTAACTGACTGAATTATAGACAACATACACACTAAGCTGCTTAATGTCGAATACAACAATGATGAGAATATTGTATTCTTAGCTGCGTTTTACGCGTTTTTGTTGAAAAATCCTTCAACAAAATGCTCGTCTAGTATTCTGAGGACGCATTTTTCAATAAAAACGTGTTATAAAAGTTATATAGTTGGTTTGTAGTATTCTAAATCTACACAAACAAAGTTATAAAAGAGTGCTACAAATTATTAGTCACCCTGTACTATTTGATGTTTTAGTTACACATTATTGGATTTAAAGCACAAGCTAGTGGCGTACAATATTAATTAGGCACGTAGTAAGACGCTTAGGTACGGTACCCTTAAGTAAGGTACTATTTTACTACAAAAATGCAAAAGGATCGACATTTCTTGTCAAAGATGATATAAAAATACTTGTCTGTATATTTTCCTTGAAAATGTAGTCGTTCCATCGAGAAATATTCAGTAAACATGTAGGATATAATGATGTCAATATTATTTTACCTTTAAAGCGACGAATGTCATATGAAATGTATTTAATATTTCATTAAATTATTATAATTATTTACTGTTGAAAGAGAGAGTCTGTGTATTCAGTTTGTTCACATTTAATTAAATTTTAACCAATTGAACATTTATTTTCCTCCCATTATATTATATATCTTAAGGGCTTATCTTTAAATCCTCAGATAAAATATATTCGGGGTGTCAATGTTTTAATGTTACCAGATTTTATGTTAAAATTGTATATTATTGGCGCGATAAATTATAACAGCTTCCCGTGCGCGGTTTTACCTACTCGTACGTAGCTCCCGTTCTTGAGGGAACTTCATCATTAAACATAAGCCTATGTTAGTTCTAGATTACGTAGCATCCTCATGTTGAAATAATTATCGAAATGTGTTTACAATGTAAAACAATCAATTGGGGCCGTGGGGACCGCAGCGGCCCTCTTTAGTGCGGCACGTTCTCCGAGTGCTGGTTTTTTAATTTGCACAGCAGGTAAGCATTGCCAATCAACGGGGTAATACTGCCAGCATTCTGGGAACCTTGCCAAGTAGAATAGATTTAGAATAGAAGTATTTTATAAGTTAGTTTTATTTTAAATTAGCTAATTTTTGTTGTATGTATTTTAATAATACAATAATTAAAATAATAATAAAGTATTGTAACCAATAGCCACACCATATAGGCACTAAGTTACAATTACTATTATGCCCGTGTCATTATTAATATGAGGGTTTCTTTTTATTTATTACCTACCCCTACTTTTTAATCTGTATAAAAACGTGTAGGGAGAACTTTATGAGGGTGGACGTACCTTATGATGTTTGCCATGTGTCATTTCCGATTTGACCGGTGTTAAATCTCATTATGAAGGTGGACTGATGATATGAAATTGAAGGAACCCTTCCGTCACGGTTGAGCGCAGCCGCGCTCTTGATGTATGTATGACTAACGTGCGCGTCATATATACATTTTGTGTCTTAAAACAGAATAGTGTCACGGACGCTCGTAGCTAACACTGAATTTTCGTGCCATCGAGTATTGTTGAATCCATAAAATGTTTAAACGTTATGCTTTATGTTTATAATAAGACCGGCTCAATGTTCGGGTCATAATAACATCGAGTCTCAAAAAGTAAAAAATAGTTAGTGATTTTCAATTTGGAATTTATTTCAAGTAAAAAACTGACCCATTCTGATGATTTTGTAAGGCAGTTAAATCTATAACCGCCTTTCAAAAATATCAGAATGGTTATCTTTTTTTAATTTTGTCTAAAATCACATTTTATAATTAACTGTGTACAGGCAGTACAGGTGGAATCGTTAGGTATACAGAAGATAAAATTAATATATTTTCATTTAATATCTATCAGTGTTTTCGTCATTATTAACCCAATAATGAAGAAAACACAATTTAAATAAAAGGTACTTGGTTGTTTCGGGTAATCTCAGTAAGGGTTGTAGGTACGGTTTTGACAGGGCTCCCACTGTTAGATGGCATTTTTTTTTCCGAAAATCACATTTTCTTATTTTATGCGGACACAGGTAAGAGTAATAATAGTATTTCAAATTTAGCAATCACATCATTTTACATTTACTTCATTCTATTCTTTTTTCCGTAAGTTAGGTATTTAGTTATTAATAATTAAAGACGTGAGTGGATGAAGGTGATATGTCGCATATTCGAGTTATTGTGTTTTTTTGCATAGATGAAGGTGATATGTCAATACAATACGACGACAGATCTTAAACCGTCCGTTTAAGGCTCTACGAGACAACTACATTCATCTTAGCACCTCATTTTCAATATCTAAACTTGCAGAAGAGTTTACTTTTGTTTATGAAAAAAGGAATAATGTCAAGATTTTTTTTCAAATTAAATAATAAAAAATATAAATTTGTTTGCTTGCTTTCATACCAAATATTTCAGGTTATTTACACAACTTGGCATCATTGTTTAATACAAACATTAGTTTTGTAGCGACTTATCTCAAAAAATAAAAGTGGAACTTTAATTTCGATTTACTCCAAATTTAAATTATGTGACTTCTCACCTTCATCCACTCACGTCTTCATTATAATAAATTGTTAACATGAACAATAAATTAAATTATTATTTTTCAAGATAATTTTCTTTATTTATTAACACAATTCCGAAATCGCCCTATAATTTTAATCAATCGCGACGTACTTACGAGTGACGTTCCATTTTGGTAACTCGTGACCCAGAAATCAGTCATCCGCAAAACACTTCAAACAACACAGCAAATCAAGCAAACAGGGAAAAAATATGAAGTTGTTTAAAAATAATGGTTATACTTTGCAAAGAAAAGGTTTGTAAAGAAAAAAAAAAGATTGAACTTAACAACTTAACAAAAATCTTTAGCTCCTATTTTCCTAAACCGTATAATTTTATCTTAAATTTTCTTCGTTTGTAAGAAATTACCTGATTAGTAAGTTCAGAAAATATCTAAAGAAGCTTTTATGTAGATTTAGGATTTATTTGCTCATTCTTATTAAATTATATTAAAATAAAAGGAATATTTAGTTCAAGGAAATGATGCTACGTGGCATAGCGGCATAAGGCTCGCTCGAAATCCCAGAAGTCATGAATTCGATTCCTGCTCCGGACAAGAAATCTTTTTTGATTGAGTGAGGGATTACTTTCGTTCCTCGGAAAGCACGATAGGTCGTTGGTCCCGAGTGTAATAACATCATCTGTGACTATCGACCCGAGTGTCATAACTAGATTTTAAGAATTCATTTGTCAATTTAATTACAATCAAAGGAAACTAAATTGGCTGATAAAACTCCAGAACAAAATATAACAATTATGTAGCAGTGATAACATATTTAACAGGATACATACTGGAATAGTAATAAATAAAATTATACGGTTATACGGTAAAACGAATAGATATACATAATGATCACAACACTTAGGACTTAATTCCAGGCTATAGCTCCACATATACATATCACAATTAACAACGAACTGACACCAGTAACATGATTATACTCCATAACCTAATTTAATACTAGAAGAAGCACAACACAAAAAACTCTAGAAATGAGAAGACCACGAAAAAATATTTAACATTGAAATTATATTTTATAACATTTAAGATTTATATTACTGTCACTATTTTTCCTGTGAACTTTATTATCATAAAATAATATTTAATTGCTTATAACATTCAACAGGGTTGTGCTGACCTCGTTAGAATTGAGTAGATAGTACACAGGTTCTTTCAGCGTTAATATAAATATTAGGAGAAGGTAGTACAAGATACAAGCGAGCAACCGCTGAGTATCTGTACTGGCAGATTTCTCTTTCTGGGATGGATCTTCAGCTATCAATATAGAGTCTGAACTAACACGAAGCTTTGACGGCTCTAGCAACTCGGGCTTATTTTCATTCAATTCAATTTTTGTGCCGATCTTGGTTCTAAAACCCAATCTATGTGAATACTTTTGGGTTCAAGAAGCATAAGTATAGTTTTCTAGTTTTAACAAACCCATTAATTGATTGCATTTGTTAGGATTGCAACTTATAAGTAAGACTCACCAAAAATGTTTCCAAACTGCAACAGAATCACTGGTTTTCCTAAGTTATTATAACATTGCATACATAATAAAACCCATATGTGCGTGATGATCCCCGGGGTTCATCTAGTACATATAGAAAAAAAATCATCTTGACCCAAGTCCCACTTTTTTATTCAATGTTTGCTAGCATAACCTACAAGCACGCGGCTATGGTCACATGTTTCAAATATTAAAATTAGGCTTATAAGAAACCCACAAATACAACATTAATAACATTTACGTTTGTTTAAATAAAAAAAAATCACAACCTCAAAGTCATGCCCACTTTAGATCAGCCGAACAAAGTTTTGATTTTTTCTCGTCAAAATCGGTGTATCAACTCACACTGTCATTACGCTTTGTCTAAGGTGGGGATCTGGATGTATCGGTATGTATAACAAGTGAAATCGATTAAATAGCATTAGTTAGTGGTTTCGGCACAATCGCAAAGTAAGTATCATCTTACCCCCAGGGATCAACTGGTACGACTTTCCTTTATGTCGTTTGTACTATCCCAATGCATAATAAAAGACGACGGTGACATAATCAACACAAACATTTGAAAACACAACTTCCGCAGGAAAAAAGCGCCAACAAATAAAAAAAAGTTTCTTTTGAAAAACGAGCCGGCTTTCCTACTGTGAGCAAAGCAGTGTGAAATCGAAAATTCCATCGGAAAACTACGTTCATACTTTGTAACTCGTCGAGCAATAAAACAAATTGAACTGATAATTTCAATTTGTATTATTAGAATCGGCCGTAGCCGTAGCAAAAAATGCGATTGCTATTAATCTTTAAAAAAATGGATTGCGAAATTAAATCCATTTCTGTTCGGTAATTTTTACATTAATATCCCCCTGTCTCTCTATCTCTGGGTTTAAATAGGACAGAAATATAATTTTATCTAAAAACACATAATATTAGCTTAGATTTAATCAAATCGTATATCAACGGTCGTAAGCAAATCACAGAAATTACGAGGGTTTGCACTAAAACTAGAATTGAACAAACGTATAAATCTACCTCGAGAGAAATAAAATTCGGAGTTCCACAGGGCAGTGTCCTGGGGCCACTTTTGTTTCTGCTCTATATTAATGATCTCCCTCGCCAAATCAATCACCCAATGGTTTTATACGCAGACGACAGCACAGCATTAATAAAATGCCATGACAAACAGCTGTACGAAAACGACGTAAACGATACACTAAAAGTACTAATTAACTGGTTAAATCATAATAACTTACTAATTAACTTAAATAAAACAAATATAATGCACTTCTACCAAAGACTACGCATTGAAAACTTAAACATAAATTACAATAGTCAAACCATTGAAAGAGTAGAAGTCGCTAAATTTTTAGGTATTACATTGGATAGCCAATTAACATGGAAAGCTCAAGCTGAAACAATATGTAAGAAACTAAGTACATCTGCTTATGCATTGTATAACCTTTCGAAAAAAGTAAATATTAAGACAGTACTATTAGCCTATCACGGCTTGGTGGCCTCGATACTAAGATTTGGGATTATTTTTTGGGGCAATTGTACTTATAGAGAGGATATCTTTCGTGCTCAAAAACGCTGCATACGTTCAATGTTCAATATTAAAGTCACAGACAGTTGTGTTCCAGTTTTCAGAGAACATAAATTATTAACATTCCCATGTATTTATATTTTAGAAATGACAATATTTGTTAAAGCCAATCCTCAATTATTTAAATCGTTAAAAGAAACTCGATATCGTACAGTCTCTATGAGATCACAGTACCAAAACCTATTATATGAAGGGAACTGTAAAACAGCTTTGTTTAAAAAAAGTGTTATGGGAATGGCTCCTGTTATTTTTAATAAAATTCCTAATTGTATTAAGGATCAACCTTATGAAGTTTTTAAAAAGAGACTCACCACCCTTTTGTTAAATAATTGTTATTACTCAGTTCAAGAATTCTTAAATGATTCTTCTATAAATTAATTTTTTTATGTTACTAACGTTGTATAAGTTTTAATGTTTAATTATTGTGAGCAAATGTCGCACATAAATGTTTGTATGCCTAAATAGGCAGAATGTACAAGGATTCCATATATATCTGTAACACCAATTGTAAACACCTACATTCTATGCAAATAAATGATTATTATTATTATTAGCGCAGAGCTAGATAAAACAGATCCAAAAAACATTAATAATAATAATAATAAAATCTGTTTATTTCAACAATCATGCATTAATAGTCGGTAACACGAAACCTTCATCAATAAACTATATTTATACCCAAGTCGAGTAAAAAAAGAAATCACATTTTCACGAAGTATAGATACCGAGAAAAAAAGAGATAAATAGGTACTAAAAAAGTTTTCAAGTAGGTTTAATAACAGATTGTTATATTATGGACGTAATTACAACAGCGCGGTACTTTAACACCAGCAACTGGAAACAAAATCAACAAGTTTGTTAATTAATTTTCGTAAAGAAATTATTGTTGTCAAAAGAACAGGAAATTAAACGAACGTTAAATTATTGGGATGCGGAGGATGAGTTTGACTCAAATACGACAAGGCCTCATGCCTTTTCGTATTTGAGTCAAACTCATGAGAAGGGCTAACTTAGAATTTAGCCCTTTGTAGCTATGTATGTTTTAACGTAGAATCTAATCCTATACAAATTATTGTCCGATTTAGACGAATAATGTGGCAATCATATATGGCTTGGTTGCTTAAACTACATGTTAACTGGTTTTATATTTTATTCTTTTTACCTTTTTAAAGCTTTTTTACTTTTTTGTTTGTTGATTTATAACTGGTGATGGTGGCATGTAGATTCATTTTAATTTTCGCCAAAAAGCGTGTAGTGGGCTCTTTGTATTCCCTTTTACGTCCACGAAAAATTGTGAGTTTTAACAATAATACTTCATTTAAAAATGGAACAAAATAATTTAATTTATTTTGGTTTGTTTTGCCATGAATAGCTGGCCTGGCCGGATTTAGTTATCATAGTGATTATATGTATTATAAAACAGTTCAACGATTTATAAAGATTTCGATTTTCGATTATCCCCATTTTATTTTAATATAAATATTTTATGTATTACTATTTTCATTTACTTACCAATGTTACCTACATTTGCAAGTAAATCAAAATAGCTTAACGTACGTAACGTCTCTTCACTTACGTACTCAAAGCAACTCTTTGACAGAGCACGGTTACTGTTTAGTTTATTCGAAATTGTCAATTGAATTGGAGCGAAGCGTAGGTAAAAGTACTGCTTGTTGCGATTTTTTATTTATTTCTTTTTGCTGACACCTGTTATGTCTACAACAATAAAGCTAACTAAATCAATAATAAAGTTGTGGAAATTATCAAGTGGATTTAGCTGGCATGTGATACAATTATAAATAGTGGCTCCTACGATAACATTTTATCTGACTTCTTACCGTTACTTTTCATATTTTTTTAGTAATATTTAATTTATTTATTGGAACTCCTTTTCACTTAAATTAACATAAAAGCAAATAAGGGTTATTTTATGTTTTATCGCGTCTAGCGTAAGTTATGTAACTGACAATATGCATTGAAAACGTCGGCATCGCGGCACATAACGACAGGATATTCATTGACAGAGGGCGGTTACTGCTCAGTGAATTCAAGGGAAATTGTTAATTCTATTGATCCCAAACATAGGGAAGTTACTGCGCGATGCGCCTAATTTATTTATTTTATAGTTAAGTTGTATTTTGCAATGGATGGAATTGAAGCATGAGACTTTCTTCCTCCTCATCTACTTCTGATTTTAGTACTGCCCACTACTATGTTTTCATTAATAGGATAGTATTAATGACAGCAAAATAATTATTATAATAGAGGCTTCTAACTAGTATATTTCTATACCTACAATGATTGATCGTTACTATGGCGAAATTCACGGGTATATCAAAGTACTACATTTGTTTGGATAGCCATGAAAGAATGTTCGTGGCCAAAAACCAGTTGTAATAACCATCTATTCTTTGAAAGTCTAAAATTAAAAAGAAAATCTTCAAAAATCGATTTCTGTGAACTAATATATTTGGGATCAGTGGCTTTTATGAAAAGAAACTTCTGTCTACAGTGCTTCTTTGGACCGAGATATCTACAAACAATGTTTTCTATAAACAAAGTTTTCGGCAAAACGTGATACGTCTAGGAATAGACATTTCTATTAACTTTGATTTCTGTATGTAGTGGTATCGTACAAGCGTGTTTCTGTTTAACGTTCCACGCTCGTAAAAAATACACAAATAAAACAAAAAATACTTATAAATAACCTTAAATAAATGATTAACAAAATTGGTTCGGATGAAAATAATAAGGAAGGTGTCCGTTTTGCATATATTTGTTCTTAATCTGAATCTGTTCAGAAATTTTTCAATTTTTTGAACTTACTTCATGTTTACGCTGCGTCTGTATATAGTCTAAGCCGTTATGAAGGTTAATGGTGTATAGAGAACGACGACATAAGGCATGATGTCACATCAAAACGTTTTCATACGAAATATAGATAGTAATACAAAGAGATGACAGTAAATTGTGTTTGTGCAGGGCAAAAACTACACTAATGCATCATAGCATCTTTTGTATGGGGCCAAAAATATATAATAAAGTACCCAAACGTGTAAGGGAAACAAATATAGACACATTCAAATTAAGATTAAGAAACCTTGTCATAGAAAAATGCTATTACACTGTTCAAGACTTTCTTTCTGATAAATTTTGACTACATTAGCTGTTTCTTTTGGACATTGTACTGTATTTTTGACATGGTATTATATTTTTGACATTGTATTGTATTTTTGACATTGTATTGTATTGTATTTTTGACATTGTATGTTATTTTCTTTGCCGTTACAATGATATTTTTAAATTTATGATCATGCAACATGGCGTTAATGTTTTTTTTTTTTTTTGTTAATTAATTAATGTAATATAAAGACAACATTTAAAATTTGCATACCTCCATGAGGTTATAATTCAGCGGACTTATAAATTTTGCAACATCATTATGTATCCTGTTTTATGCAAATAAATATTGATTTGATTTGATTTGATTTGATTTATACTTAAGAGATAGTAAGTAGTAGTAATAGTATGTATATGAAATGTTCTACTATAACTTTGCTTGTCATAGAAACTCAACATTGACGACTCAAGGGAAGGGCTCTATTGCGTCGTTATAGGAAACCCATGTTGTTTGAATACCTACAATTCTTTAGAAACTGTTATGAATATAATAGCATATTGTGGTTAGTATTGGCTATAAGCTTTGAATGAAGAATAAAAATATAATACTTAAGAATCTTATCAAATAGTTTCTTGGGTGGTTTTGTATAGTTACTAATAGGTACCTATATTTGAAATTATTTGCGTTTTTAAGTAGCTATTTCAGTTTAGATGAGACAGTTATTTTATAAACTATACATAGTTACATAATATATTGACGTTGTTAACAAAGTTCTCGCATTTTGCTAGCACCGCCAGAAGACATTAGAAGTCATTGATTTGCTGTTCCTAGTGCCCCCATTATGCCGTGAACCTTATTGTAATTCGAATAAAAGGTTAATTATGACAGCAAACCAAATTAATAACTACATGGGTGCGATCCCCACGCCGGACAAGAAATCTTTGTGTAAAATCTTAAACTTCTTTTCGGTTCTAGTTCGTTGAGAGACTACACTCCGTGCCTACTTAATTAATAATTTGTTGATTTAACTTGTGTGTGATTGGCAACTCCTCTTTGCTTGTTACTTTTGACCCACAACGTGTTACTTTCGACCTGCCTACCTGATCGAAAGTAACAACTGACGGTTTATTTTAAACCTTTATTCATATAAAACGGGTGCGCCAAAGTTCACCTAAATTTTCAACTCCGATAATTGGAAATCCGAAAAAGTTCTTCCTAACATTTTTCATCCTAACAATCACAGTTCCTAACTAACTACTCTGTCTCTAATGTTCATAATTCCGAAGCATTTAACTTCATAATGTCAGTAGCAATAAACATCTATTATACTTTTATTTGTTTTCCTATATTTTTTCAACATAACCATCTTTTTTGTTTAGATTTCTTTGTATTCATAATAATCAATATTACATACATTAATTTCGCGTAACTTTTACAGTTTTAGTTATTAAGTTATTTTCACATAATATATATATACCACGGTACTATTTATAGTCGTTGGTTTAAGTTAAGTTAGAACTGCGACCCTAACCCACGAGCCGAGCGAGCGAAGCCAGAGTCCCGCTCCAGTCATTCAGTCAAGTTCCAGAACCGAATCGGTCTGATAGTTATTGGTTTAGGTACGGTTAAAACTGCGGTATTAACTCCCAGGCCATAAACATAACCGTAAATGAGTCGTGTTTTATGAATTTCATTGATTTAACACAAAAATCTGTAAAACGACCTTTAATCATTCTAAACATATATTTTTTATTACACTTGGTAAATGTTTCTATGTATGAGTATAAGTGAAAATATTACGGTAATTATGTTTAGGAAAAGCGTTATGATAAATAACAGTAGGAGTTTAAATATATTTACATTAATGATATTATTGATTACAATTTTCGGAAACATAAGTGTTATGAACATAGCCGGTAGCACTACAAATAGTATGAATGAAGACTTTAGGATGAAAAATTTTAGGAAGAGTGATCATTCGGATTACAAATCGTTAGCAAAAACAATTTCGGGTCAAGAACTTTAGGTGAGCCAATATGAACTCATATAAAATACACCATAAAATAAAACGAGTTACCAGTGTTAAGAACATAAACTGAATTAATATGTGGTAACGTTAATTTTATGCCTATAATAACACCCAGTTAGAAATCAAGGTAAAAGTACAAAGTGTTACTTATGTACCCGGTCTTCTATGATTAAAAAAATAGTTTCATAAAAAATATCAAGGATTTAGATGCAATAATCTCTTGAAGTTTAATATTATTCAGAAATTAAGCTCGTTATTCTGTAAGATACCTCCTAGTATTTTATTTAAAAAGTTATCCACGGAATTAAATTATTTACTGAAATCAATTGAATATCGTCGTATCGAAACATTCCTCGAGCAATTGAGCCTGGAGGTTTCGACCTACTTCAGACTCCAGACTACAGACTCTCACAATGAATTAATATAAGAAATGTATATAAATGACTGTTTTGTAAAATCCTTGCGAGTAGAGTTAGACCGTTGGTATATAAGTAGACGAGATTACAGCGATGACAATATGATAAAATTTAAGAAGTACTTACATAGTATCTCATTTTCCGATGTTTATAGTACTAACGATCCGAACATAGCCTACAATGGATTTTTTGATACCTTTACGCTTCTAAATAATTTATGTTTTCCATATAAAAATATATCTGTAAGAACAAAAACTAAACAAACTTGAATATCACGCGGCATAAAAATATGTAGTAGAAAGAAAAGAGAGTTAATGTGGAACTATAGGTTTAACCGCAATTCTATTAATAAGACAAAATATAAAACATATTCTAAGATATATAGAAAAATAATACAATTGACATAGCGCACCCAAAATAAATACAAAATTAAAACATCTGTTAACAAATCAAAAGCTGCTTGGAATATAATAAATATACCCAAAGATTCAATTACTCATATAAAAATTGGTAATCAAATTGTAAATAATCCACAACTCATAGTAAATGCTTTTAACAACTTTTTCATTGATAAAATTAACCCTATATGAAATTCTGGTAAATTAAAATCAATGGTCATGGCACCTAGTACTCCAAAAGATATTTTAATGATAATACGCTCACTGAAAAATACAGCAAGTGTTGGGTATGATGGTTTCTCCACAAAAATTATAAAGTATGTTTCATACCAGATTTGGGACCATTTAAGCCATATTATAAACTTATGCATAAACTCAGGAAATTACCCAGAAAAACTAAAATTATCAGTTATAAAACCGGTATTCAAGAAAGAAGACAAACAACGAATGGATTGCTATCGGCCCATTGCACTTATACCAGTACTGTCAAAAGTTTTTGAAAAATACATCTATTACCAAATTTATAATTATTTAGAAAAATAAATGTTTTGTCTGAATACCAATAGGGTTTTCGCAAAAACAAAACCATTAATATGGCTATTTTTGATTTTTTAAACAATGTTTTTCTAAACGTAGATAAAAAGATGGCGGTTTGTGCAATATATTGTGATATGACCCAAGCGTTTGACTATGTTAATCATGATACTCTGCTTAGTAAGTTAGACGCATATGGTATTAGAGGCAACGTTCAACAACTTATAGAAAACTATCTCAAAAATCGGAAACAGTACACAGAGATAGCCCAAGTGAACGTCAAAACTAAACGTGAAGAAACGTATGTGTCAGATAAACGTACTGTAAAGTATGGTGTACCCCAAGGGAGTCCCAGCACACTCCCTTGGGGAACACCATACTTTTCTTTTTATTATTTATATAAATGATTTACCGAAAATATCAAAATTTCCATGTCGCCCTTTGCTGATGACAGTACAGTTACTATAAACGCAATTAATAAAAACTTATTTGAAAATGAAATTAATCACACTAATAAATAAATAATTGACTGGATGAATAACAATAACCTAAAAATAAATATGCAAAAAACTAAAATTATGTTCTTCAGCCAACAGATAGAAATGCCAAAACTTGAAGCTGCTTATCAGGGAGTACAACTAAACAAAATTACTTCAAAATTTTTGGGCGTAACAGTAGACAAAAGCCTTAATTGGAAACCTCATACGGAACAACTTTGCAAAAGAATCAGCTCATCTGCCTATGTACTCTACAGATTAGCTCCTATTATAAATTCTGATTCCTTGCTCACAGCTTATCATGGCATAGTAAATTCTCTGTTAAGATTCGGCATTATATTCTGGGGAAACTCCACCAATAAAGAAGTTGTCTTTAAAGCTCAAAAAAGATGCATTAGGGCTATGTTCGGGTTCAAAAGTACAAAAAGATAACTATATAAAGAGTACTATACTAATAGCTGTAAACCGTATTTTATAAAATTTAATATTTTAACTCTTCTTTCGTTATTTATCTATCAAGTAGCTATTTTTGTTAAAACAAATCCTAATTCCTTCAGCAAATTATCAAATGTCATCATGCGTAATCGCCGCGATAATACTAAGCTTTGTGTAGTGCGATCCAACACAGCACTAATACACAAAAGTGTATATTGCTTAGCACCCATAATATATAATAAAATCCCTAGGTCTCTAATACAGTTACCCCTTATGCAATTTAAAAAACAATTTAAGAAGTTTCTTGTCGCTAAATGTTATTACAGTTTAACCGAATTTTTAAATGATTGAATTTTAAATATGTTAGTCTCTTCAATGTTTATTAAATATAATTTTATAACTAGATTTCGTCTCTGTAGTTTATAAGTTAGTATATAATAATAATTTTTGTACGCCATTATTGGCAAAACATGCTGGTCTTATATTACATTTCTGGAACATCTTACATGCGGATATTGTAACAAATCCTGTATTGTATACTCATGTTTTACAAAATAAATGTCTTTGTCTTTGTCTTTGACACACACGAACTCATACACGAACATATTCACGACACGCACATACACACGTATATTCACACATCTCGATTTACAACTTATATTAGATACTTGCCAAGGGTGGAGGATTGGTAACCTGAGACACAGGATCCTCCTAGTTCAGGTACCAACCCGCCATAATTGTGATTGATCCTAGTATTGATATTAAATTACGTTCTACTGCTATTATATTTGAGACTTTTTAAGTAAGATGTAACATGTATGGTGAGAAATAAACGCTATTATTATTATTATTATGTCAGCAAAAATAAGTTCATTCAAATTCAATTTATCGTCATCATGAACCAGTTTTTGTATACCTACTCCTGATTTTAAATTGGTTCCGATTTCGATGTTTCCAAGAAAATAGAGTTTAATAAAACTTATATGATTTAAGTTGATCATTTAACGTTCACAGACACTTTTCTGAAATTATTATTAATAGGCTTGGACATTAATTTACACCATAGTATTTTTTTCCTGTCAATTTTATTATAATTGTACAATTACATCTGAAGATAAAAAAAATGTGCATAGGATTGATATTATATTCACATTTGACTTATAAAATTTACTTAACAAATTCTACGAACAAATATAATGTAAGGAGTGTTATTTTATTCTTAATTTACCACCATACCTTTTATTAGAAGCTTAGTGTGTGATGAAGTGTTTGTACCCGATTTCGCCCGTCTATAAATTATCCCTGTAATTGACCAAATATTTATTTGTTAAAAAGCGACCAACGTGCAAGGTGGTACGATAGTGGTAAGCTCGCTTACCGCAAGCTGTGTGTAATTATAAGCGGTCGTGTTAAGTGAAAGTAACGGCGGCCACGGCTTTTAACTTGTATTTGAATATCCTTTATTTAGCATGTGGGAACGTTGTCGCATAAGTCTTCTATGATCTTAAGCCTGACTTATATTGAGGGGTACGGTTAAATGTTTTGTAATGAACGTTTAATTTAGGCTTCTATTGCAATTCTACAACAAAAAATATATAATATATCTACTGATTTGGAAAATGTATCAAAAATATTTAATAAAATATGTGTAACTACAGGACAGGATTAAAAGTGACAACAGATATGAAGTCATTTTTTTAATGCACCGAATTGCTGAAGCTTAAAATATATATAAAACCAACAAAAACGCCGTCCGCCGGGTCTATTTGTATGTGTGCGATAAGTAAAAAAAATACTGAATAGATTTTTATTCGGTCACTAAAAGATGAAGATAAAATTAAATGTAAATTGTGTAAATTATACTGTGATATATGCGGCGACTCGCCCCGGCACCGATATACCCATGTTATGCGACATCTTAGTATGTAAAACTTATAATTATGGTAAGTACCAGTTTCTTCATATTGTGCCAAATAGGTTCAACGCCAACGTCATGAAGTTTAAGTACGGAAATATATTCGTGTAGTTATTTTTTATTCATATTATTCATATTCATATTCATATTCATTTATTGCATTTCCACAATGTTATGAAAGGTGTTAGGTATTAGTAAGTTATGATACAATCATGGACCCTGTTGGGCACAGCAATTTAGGAGAGAGGAAGCTTACTACAGTCATTTTGATTATCTACTACGTAATTTTTCTGAATTACGCAGTAGATATAATTAATTTGTATTATAATAAATAATTTGTTACCATAGGCCTACATCCATACATATGATATTTTTTATATTATATATAAAATATACATGATACATTATATTTTGTGTCTATGTGTTGTGTGTTTTGATGGTGAGGTATAAGTGTAGGTGTGTCTGTAATGAGTAATGAATGGCTAATGTTTATTTTTCATCAAGATATTCGGATACTTTATAGTACGATTTATTAAGTAGATGTACCTTTAATGTTTGTGCAAATGTATTATATTTTTCTTCTTTTCTTATGGAAGCGGGTAATTTATTATATATTTTTATTGACATGACTAAAGGACTTGATGAGTGTAGTTTTAGTCGGGAGGTTGGTAAGTTAAGTTTGTTTTTATGTCGTTCTCTAAGGGAATAATTACTTTGTAGATCTTCTCTTTTACTATACAATTCTGGGTGCTTTCGGACAAATTTACTTACTTCTAAAATGTAGATGCAAGGTAGGGTTAGTATTTCAAGTTTTTGGAAGTAGGGTTTACAGCTATCTGTTTCTTGTATATTTGCTAGAATTCTGATAAGTTTCTTTTGGAGTGTGAATAAGGTTGGTGCGTCTGTACTGTTTCCCCATAGAATGATACCGTAGCTTAGCCAGGAGTAAGCGTAGGCGTAATATGTAGCAAGTGCAGTTTGTTGATTAGTGTTTTTTTTTAATTCACGAAAAGCGTAAGTAAATTTTGATAATTTCTTTTGTATTTTTTGGATATGACATTTCCAATTTATGTTAGTATCTATTGCTAAACCTAGTAAATTGAATTCGTTAACAGTCTCTAATTTTATATTGTTGAAGGAAAAATTTATATCTAGGGGTGTCTTTTGATAGGGGTGGAAAGTAATTATTTTTGTTTTTGTAAAATTTATTTCTAGGTTGTGATTGTTCATCCAGTTTGTTGTGTGTTGTAATGTTGAGTTTAAATTTTCATTCATATTTATATTGTTGTGACAAGGAATGAGTATTGATATGTCATCTGCAAACAATACGCACGGCCCTTCGATAATTTTGGGGAGGTCATTTATATAGATGAGAAACAGAAGACAGCTGATCACGCTACCTTGGGGGATTGAAGCATTTATATCTTTAGTGGTAGATGTAATTTTTTTAATTATCTTTTTCTGATAGTCGTAGTGTTCTATCTCTACCATTTGTTTTCTATTACGTAGGTATGATGAAAACCAGTCGTGTGTTATACCACGAATCCCTATGGTGTATAATTTATGTAGTAAAATATCGTATTGTACCCTATCATATGCCTTAGTCATGTCGAGTAATACACCGATTGCATATTTTTTATTATTAATAATATTTAGAGCCTCTTGGATATATTTGAACACCGCTAAAACCGTGGATCTGTTCTGGCGGAAACCATTCTGACTCTCACTGAATATTTTGAATTTCTCACAAAAAGAATAAACTCTGTTGCACATCGCTTTCTCAAAAACCTTGGACGCAGTAGGTAACAGGGCTATCGGGCGGTAATTATTTGGATCTGTTTTGGATTTTTTTTTATGGATTGGTTTTACTAGAGATACTTTTAATTGGTCGGGAAAGGTGCCTTCGTTGAAAGATTGATTGATTAATTGATAAAAGGGTATGTCCTTATTTGCTTTTATGTCCTTATTTGCTTATTCGTTAAATAACACTGAAAGAATTCCCGGAAAAAGTATTGATAAAGCTTGTCTACATGGCAAACATGGCATATGGCATCGCATAAAAATACTGGTTATGAAAAAAGGAAGAATTAAAAAAATCGGAGACAATATGCACTTAATTATAGAATAGTAGCACTGGAAAGATTCCAAATTAGGTAGTTGTACAATATAGCTAGCAGTAAAACTTTTTGCATAACACAATTAATTGGCATATTATTATGCTTAACATGAAATCAGATAGAACTACTGGTAAAAGTAAATAGTTGAATGAAAAATATATTTTTTTCTGAGTAGGTACTGAATAGGTACCTGTTTTATTAGTGTAGGTTTGTTGATCAATAAATACAAAGTCAGTAGTAGTCAATGTGTTAAAAAAAGGAAATGTTATTAAAATACCTATTTTGTCTTACATTATAGTCATCAAAAACTGAAAGCAATAAATAAACTGAACGTCCATAATAAAGTCCATATATGAACGTTGAGTTTAGTTTTAAGATATTACTCCAAAACAGTCATCATCGTAAACATATCGCACAATATTCTATATTATGATAGAGTTGCAAAATTTAAAATGTCAAAACTCGTGTTCGACCATGAGCTGCCAATATATTCTAAGAGCGGTTTCGCACTACGTCCGATTTGAATCCGATCCGAACCCGATCCGAACCCGTGAAAATATTTGTCAAGAAATTTGGAAAGAAATCGGATGACGGACATCGGATCTGGTGCGTAAATTACCATAGAAATAGTTCTACGTCTACTGTGTTCCATATTTTCACGGGTTCGGATCGGATTCGGATCGGACGTAGTGCGAAACTGCTCTAAGTGCTTCGACGACAGAAGATCATAAAATATAAGGACAGGAGGACTAAATGGGATTTAAAATTTAATTTCTAATTCCAACATTCAAATTTATTTTTTATTTGTAATGAGAAAATATTGAAATCCTTCTCCTTTAGAGCCATACATATGTGAAAGACATTACAACCCAAAACTTTTTTTTATACTTTTTATTTCTTTTTTTAAAAGACAACTCCCGCACTAGGGAAATAAATCCCTCTGTCGCGGGGGACTATACAAACATTCATTTCACGGACACATAGAACACCCAGACTCAGAACAACTATTTGTGGTTCACACAAATAATTGTCCCGGGTGGGAATCGAACCCAGAACACCAGGTCTCAGAGGCAACTATCGTAACCACTGATCAACTGGTGCAGTCAAAAACGATCAAAACGATTAAGATCGTATAGTTGTTTCAATTAAAAAATTAGAATGTTCATACATTCTAATTTTTTAATTTTTTTTCTCATCTCTCATGAGATGAGAAAAAAAATCACATTTAAGATTACAAAAAACGTTATTTTTATTTACATTTATAGAAAACAATAATAAAAATACTGAGATATTGATATATATTATAGATATTGGCGGCATACGGTCCATTTACTGCCAATATGATAAAGCATCGGTCCGTAGCTTTCCGTTCATAGTTTGGTGAAAATTACTTGTACAAATATTTAATTTAAATTTCATTGGATTCGTTTAACACCATTAAAATTTGCTCAACCATTAAATGTTATTGCCATGAGCATTAGCAACCGCTGATGATAATGATGGATGTTTTTCTTTGTAGACAGAACTTTGTTATTTTTTATCCGGATAGAACTGAGGAACTACTTAGTTTTAAAACTATTTACAAGGTATCTAGTCTAGTATAATTTTGGTTCTGTGTAAACGTTCTTACGCATAACCATTGAAGAGATTCAAGATGCTAAATAATTTATAAATGATCCAAACTGTTACATAAAACTGTATTTTTAGTTTTGCTTTAAGACAACTTTTGCATGAAATAAGCTCATTTGCCTTGTTAACAAGAGCGTTTTCATATGTGGAAATCATATATATCCTGATTCTAGCGTCAAAAAATAATGATTTTACTACTCCGAGTACATCAGTATAAAATATTCTGCGTAGTGATATGTATGTTGTATATCCTCAGTTAGGGAGACCGCAACGCATTTCGCAACCGTTTATCTTATCTCCACTATGAGGGGAGGGATATGGGTCATTTGCAGTCATCTATGACTGGTGTTGCGTGAGAATTGCCAATTGATGCAGGGAATAGTAAATGGCTCTTGGCTTTTAGGTTTATAACCTTTCGGGTTGTGGTAGTTGCTATAAGGTGCATAATCAGTGTGCCCGAATATCGTGATTTAAGGAAAAGTGCCTGATTTTGATTTAAGGTTAAAATATACCTAACTTGCATGCACTTATTCAAACTTTAGATGCCAAACTATTACTAAAATACTTGTTTTTATAATGTGTGTAGTTATAATGTAGACCAAAGTTCAGAGACTAATGTAATTTTTTAACGCTACTTGATATTATCAAGTAGCGTATAGTAAATACTTACTATTACCTAAATGAGTCTAAAATAACACTATCTGGTCTAAAAGTATTTTAGGATTTCACTTCCGTGCGTTGATAGCAGACCATTAAATCAAAAAGATTCATAGTAAAAGAAACTGTACACGGATTTAAAATTGGCTTGGGGCTGTTAGTATCATAAATCAAACAAAATAAAAGACAGATTCAAACTACGTTACGTTCTAAAATCCGGATAGAGACAAAAGTGCAGTAAAATTTTAATACCTACCTAATGTTGTTGGATTATTGGTACATATCATGTAAGAAGATTTTTTATTTATCATCGTATAACGTTCACTGCTGAACATTTTTTTTTTTTTTGCTTGGGTCGCCATGGTGCTTTTGCTACTTAATTTGGCATAAAGGCGAGCAGAGCTCCTGCCTCAATAAATGGTTTAAAAACTACAAACTTACTACTACCTGCGCAAGAGGGCGCCCCCTGTAGGGCTTGCACCACGGCTCAGGGCGCAACACAAGGACACGTTGCTGCCTGTTCCTTGATATACGATTATTATACATAGATGATGTTATAACAATCGGGAACAACGGCTTAACGTGCTTTCCAAGGTCGGTGTTGTTTTTTTATTAACCAGAGAATACGATAAAAGTAATTAGGTGTATTTAATAGAATATAACTATATTCCATAAACAAAAAATATTTAATGTTATCGTATAACTAGATTCCCGGGCTCGGTTACACTGTCGTAACTCCCGGTCCCGTGGGAACTTCATAATTAAATATAGACTAGCCTTCCTCGATAAATGAGCTATCTGAGACTGAAATCATTTTCCCATCGGTCCAGTGGTTTCTGAGATTAGCGCTTTAAAGAAACAAACAAACTCTTTTGCTTTATATATTAATACCTCTATAGATTACAGGTAGTACAGCGTTGTGTAGTCTTTATAAATATTATAAAGGGGAAAGGAAATATTGTTTGTTTGTTTGCATTGAATAGGCTCCGAAACTACTGGACTGACAGCAAACAATCTTTCACCATTTTTTTTTAAGATTACTAGCAGATTTTTGCTGTCTACTAGTATTCTTGTTAACCCCTCGTGCTAAGCTAAAAAGCTTGTGTTACCAGTGGGTTCACTTCGGTAGTGCAATCGGTGGGGTTCGAACCGGCAACCTCAAGATCACTAGTTCGACGCCCTAGCCATTGGGCTACGGCCGAAATAATGAAATAATGTACTTTATTCAGCACTTAGGTATTTACATACACTTGTACCTACTTGTCAAAATTACACTGTATAAGACTAAATCTAACAAAAGTATCACTTATGTAGCTAAAAACATTGTTAAAATTATTTGATCTTATAGAATAAAAAAAAAAAACTTATTTCCAATTTCAATTCCACTTTTTATTTCGAGAATATTGCAGTTCTCACTCACTGCTAAAAGTTTTACGATTTTCGGTGGCTTTTCGTGGGTGGGACTGATGTTTCAGCATCCATTAAATTTTGTTTAAATATAGAGTTGAGACGTGGCTTACCTAAACTATTTGATTTATAGTTTTTAAATTTAATAAAAATTAAAATATTTGACCAGCTGTCAAAGCTGTTCTATTGTGTAAATTTCTGAAATTTATTAGTTTAGCATTATGACTATCGTGTATTTAATCTAAGAAGATTATCTTCAAAATCGATCTGCAAATGTATAATTTTGGATGTACTGGATTTTTTACTTATTTCATATTTCTGATATTGATTGGTCGAAAAAGGTAA
Organism: Nycteola revayana; assembly: GCA_947037095.2. Lineage (NCBI taxonomy): Eukaryota > Metazoa > Arthropoda > Insecta > Lepidoptera > Nolidae > Nycteola > Nycteola revayana. The sequence continues at coordinate 9,240,164 of OX344839.1, forward strand.
ATATTAAAGATATTTAGCACTGGCACGTAATAATAAAAACATATTTTGTTAACTTAGTGTCGGTGTCAACATATTTAAAATCATTTTAAACCCTATGTTTGTTATTAAAAATAATACATTATTTGTTGTAACCTACATTATCCCATTGTTGTTAGCTATATTACCCCACGTTAATAATTTATAAAATTAATAAACAAACTAAAGCGATGGTTATTATCGTATAACCATACTTAATATCTTCAGAATCAATAATAAGGGGAAAGTGGGTAATGGGAGTCAATGGGCAATAGTAATCACCTCAAAATAACAAAAACAAAACAATCATGTGATACTGACTTATCTATTCGTCATTCCCGTGCGCCATCAATACCTCACTGAGTTCTCGCGACGCGTTGGAGAATAACAGTGGTGTGAACGTTTCAATCCATTTTGATGTAATTTTACGAGTTACTAAAATTGAAGATAAATCCAAAATTATGAAGTCTTAATTTCTGTACTTGGGATATGTGTATTAAACATGACAGCTAATATTAATAATTAAAACATAGAAAGATCAGGCACTTTTTCTTAAAAAAAAATTTCCCTTCCCCTCCAGTTATATTGTGACTACAATTAATTGTTAGGAATGAGTTATGCAAGATGATTTTGACGACGATGCAGAAGGAGCTAGAAAAAAGTGTGTTTAAAAAAAAAAGAACGAGATAAGGAAGTGTGTTATCGGTGCTAGTCATGAGGGATAGGATATATGTATGCAATTATGTACACTACATGTGTTGGTTACCATTGTCCACATGCTGACCACTGGCAATTGGCAATGGTAGTCAAAGCTACTTTTTTGTGTAAACTCAATTGCTACAAAATGTGCTACTTAAAGTGATTATGACTAATCTCAATTGAAAGTTAAATAACTAAAGTTTATTGTAAGAGTGTAAAAATAGAAAGTTTATTTACAGATTTTATTTTATTTAAAGTTTTGCTTAAGTGACCCTCCCCTACTTTAGTTACGGCGTGATACATAGTATAAAGAATCAGACAAATATCAATTTAATTTCAGTTTTTGGTCCAGTACAGACTTTTACTGGGATTAAACCAATTAATGCATTGATACCACCGCCGCGCCGCATATCACAAGGAGATTACTAAATGAGTGTATGAAATCTGGTAACCCCAATACCATACGCTGGTCTCCAATAAAAAAATCAAAGTACTTTCAATGTATAGAACTTAACCTCGCTATCAAATGAATATAATAGATAAATATAAAGATATATGAATAGATAAATATGTTTCAAAATTGAAATTTATAAATTTAGACCACCGGCAGGATTAGAACCTGCATCTTAGGACTAGCCCCTAATGCCTTTACTATTAAGCCACGGTGAAAACCAAGCAGTCGTCGAAATTTATCAATCCCTTTATAACACGCCTCTAAGGGGAAAATAGATGCCATCTATCGGTAATGATAAACATTACCCGAGAAATATCTCCAAAGTTTCATTTTCCATCCAAACCACCACCGACATTTTAATAATAGTCAAATTTTGAAATTTATTAAATTATTTGTAGGTTCTAAGTTTGTGTGGGTTCGATCCCCACGCCGGACAGAAAATCTTTGTGTAAATTCTATGATTTTTTTGTTGGTGGACGGACAACCATCCATGCCTCGGAAAGCACGTTAAGCCGTTGGTTCCAATTATTATACCATCATCTGTAATAATCGTATATCAAGGAACGGACAGCAGCGTTTGCTTGTGTGGTATAACATAATACTGCGGTCACCAACCCGCCTCCCCATCGTGGTGACTATGGCAAATACCCTCCTTCGGGAGGAGGCCCATGATCATGATGATTAATTATGTACTAAATTTCAAAATTTGATTACTATGACAAGCGTTCACTGTTTGTTGTAGCATTTAACACGATATGGCCTAAATACTAATCGACTAATTAATTAGGTCTTAATTAATAGCTTGTACGCTACAATTAATTTGATGTAACTTGATATTAATAATAACACTAAAACATAATTAGGTTAATTCAATATTGTATATGACTATAACTAATATGCCTTCAGTTCCACCTGTCGCAAAATTAGTTTGTTTATAAAATCCCTAAGGACCAAATACGCCTAGCCTTACACGAACATTCTCCAATTTTCCTAGTAATTGAACACACCTTAATATGACATCATATAGTTACTACAATGTACATACATTCATAGGCTCACGCCTGTTTCCCTGCGGGGTAGACAGAGATAATGGACCTCCACTTGCTACGATCCCTACACACATATTTCGCTTCATTAATTCTCATAACATACAAGCACGTTGGTTTAGGGTGGATCTTATTTGGCCTTTTGCGAGGATGTCTCCGATTTGGTCAGAGAACGTTCGTCGAGGTCTTCCCCTTCCGACTGTACCACTCACACTTGCCATGTATACCTGATTTGTCAATCTTTCTTCATCCATTCTTTCCACGTGACCAAACCATCTCAACATTCCCTTCTATTTTCTAATACAATGTGTTCGACAGTAACAAGCAAGGTACCGAGGTCGGGACCCGAATACGGCAAAAAATTGTACTGCCAGAAATTTTCTCTTGAGAAAAATTGTACCAACTTGAAGAAGTCAGGAGTTGGGTGGTGTTGTCGAGGTATTTCCTCGAAGCGCTACCATTTTGAGGCGCCCCGAATGAGGCGCTCCTTTTTTATTCCTCGGAGCGCTCCTTTCAGTACGAACTCTTAACACTGGTAACTAAAATATTTTTTTGGGAGGCGCTACTGAAAGGAGCGCTCCAAGGAATAAAAAAGGAGCGCCTCATTCGGAGCGCCTCAAAATGGTAGCACTTCGAGGAATACCTCGTGTTGTCAATTATGAACATTTTCAGTAGGTACATCAAAATTTCGTTTTTCAATCGTTAGTGATAATCATTTTTTTTTTAATTTAAGCTTTTTAATAACGATTTTAAAAACGGGTCCCCATTACTAAGACTTCGTTATCTGTCTGTCATCAGGCTATATCTCATGAACTGTAAAAGTTAGACAGTCGACATTTTCACAGATAATATATTTCTGTTGTCGCTATAACAACACTAATAACACTCCAAATTAAATATTTAAGGGGGCTCCCATACATCAAACATTATTCTTTTGTCGTTTTTTGCTAAATAGTAATAACGGCAATAGGTAGACGTTTGAAATATTCACAGAATATGTAGGGGTATATTCAAAAAAAATAAAAATGGGTTCACCCCATTTCCGAAACATTATAATATCATTTTTTTTTCCTCTTTATATGTTCCATATAACTGTCTTGTAGTTATAGTAGGTACAGTTAATAGTACGGAACAAGGGTTAAAACCGACAAAGTGCGAATCTTACCCGTGCATTGAATGCACGGGTACGATTCACTAAATCACACTGCTAAACATGAGCCTCCTCCCGAGGGACTGTTTTGCCATAGTCACCACGCTTGGCAGGTGGATTTGTGACTGAAGTGTTGTTGTAATACACAGGAAAACGCGGCTGCCCGTTACCTGGTATACGCTTGTTACATATAATGTTATAACAATCGAGACCAACGGCTTAACGTGCTTACCGAGGCACGGAAGGTAGTCCCTCAAGCAACTAGACCCGGAAAGAAATCTTAAAATTTACACAAAGATTTCTTGTCCGGTGTGGGAATCGAACCCACGGCCTCCTATACTCAAAGCTAGACTTATACCGCTACGCCACGGAGGTTGGTGGGGTTTAATATATATTTTTATAATTTGCCAATCAAATCATATTACAACGGATTATTCACAGAATACTCAATAAAAAGATTACTTAGTGGCATTCTCTCCACTTGATTATTATTCAACCTTTATCGAGTGAATTTGTTTGAAAATTACTCTTTTAAAAGCATTTCTTTTGCTCCGTAGAACCAAAGTTTCAAAGTATGGTAAATGGACTGGAATTTCCATTTCACGAATAAGTTTTTGTTATGGTTATGTTATACCTTACCAATAATTCTTTAACAGAAGATATTTATTTTTTGGGGAAACTCAACATGGTTTTTGTACGAAGATGTTAAAAATCATGAATTACTTATATACCTACACCAAGTTTTTCAAACTTCAATCAAAACAACCATCAACTGACGTAGCTGTTAACTAAACTTCGCCGTCAAACCTTCATAAACTTCCAGTACATCCAAAATGAAGATTTTCATACGATTTATAGTGAAATTGATGAACTTAGATTAGGTATTTATACTTTTAGACTTCCGCGTATCGTAATTACAATTCTTGCCGCGAAGAAGTGTAACTTGACCGAAACGTATGCAAAATAATAAACGTATAAGTAGTTGCGTTATTAACCGAATTTTTTTCTTATTTAAAATATTGGTTAATAAACAGGGCTACCACATCAAATAAGCTCCCCATTTTTTGTCTACTTTTTGTTTTCACACATTCGAAACGCGCCCACAAAAACGGAAACCACTTTGTGTAATTTGATATAACTAATTATTATTTCACTTGTTTATACACCACTGTTGTATTTCCGATGTCCATAGCAAAGTGTAAATAATAATGTTAATCAACTCTTTATACAAATAATCACTAATTAAATATATTTTAGCACAATGTTAATATATTGTGCAAATATATTTGATTGTTTGGGATTGGGCAATTAATTCATGATAATTTGTAATCGTATTATCAGGTAATACCATGTTCAGCTGTGGACGTATACGGACCGATAAAGTGAAGTATTAGGTTAGCAACGTGTGTATATCTATTTAGAAACTATATCAGCTACTAACTAACCATGTATTTGGATTCCATTGCCACTTTCCTATTCATTTACTTACCACATTTTACAAACAAAGTTCTTTTTTTTAGCATAATTTCGCTTGATGGTAGGCGAAGATAGGGCCTAAGATAGCTCATCCTTACAAATAATACCTATAAATGCGAAAATGTGTGGATCGATGTTTTGTTACTCTTCCAGGACAATTGAACGGATTTCGTAGAATTTTGCTCGGGGCCATTGCTTTGCCCATAAACTAGATTAACTTTAAAAGGTTACAATACATCACCCTACCTCGACACAATGGAGAAGATTAGTAGGTAAAACCGCGGGGCGCAACTGTACTAAAATAAAATAACAACGTGTATACTCCTAATCGTATATAAAATTTATGAAGACTTTTATGTATCTAAGAATAGTCCTACATTACTATCATGGTTTTTATTTCAATACCACTAAATATATTTAATAAAGTTGTTAAGGAAAGCTGCGGGTGACATTTTCTCAGTTGCAACTTTCGTTAACAATTTTATAGTTCACTTATCGGTCGCCTTGAAGAGATTGCTGTCATTCTTTTAGGTTGATAAGACCGCAAATAATACTTAACTGTATTTTTTAATAATAATGTTCAATAAATTAATCAAATTTCAATATGTGCGTGTAGGTATGTCTTGTTAGTTCCTACATACACAACTATTGGGATTGGTACCAGTAACAACACTAGAGTAAATTAGTATTATATTACTATAATAGATTATTATCATTGATTGAGTCCCTTGAGGGGCCCGACAGAACGAATTACCGCCAAAGATGAATTCTTAGAGCTTAAATTTAGTTTTATGATAAAAGTAGACTGGTTTTGTCGCAGTAAATAGGGTTGCTACATGGACGATATTTTTATTTTGCCCCTATTATTTTCACGACTTATTAATCTCAATCTTAATAATAATAATTTTGTACGTCTTGATTACTGCCTGGAAAAGAAATCAGTGTAAAAAAATACATAAACACGAATGTAATGTGAAAAGAAAATATACACAGCAAAAAAAACAAAATATAAATTAAAAAAAACGCAACAGCATGAATCTTTAAATACGAGTTTAATTAAATTATGAGTTCTCTTTGGATAACCTTGACCAAAGAGATATTATTATTATTTAATCAGTGCATGGAATATATTTTCTATACACATCAGTTTGTACACTATTTATTTAGATAGGTAATACAAAATTAAATACTTGTAAGTAAACATGAATACTAACTTGTTTCTGAAGAAGAGCGGTATTGTTCTTTGTTTCTATCTAATACGAAAAACTATCGGAAAAGTCAAATGAACCGAATATTATCAATATACTACATACACCAGTACATAGAAAACTTTAACCAAGTTGCACTTTGCTGATATCTGGGTGAATTAGATCTTAACTCTCACAAATCTACCAATCGCAATTTACGATATCTCTACTCCAGATCCGGGCTAATAGAAGCAAATAAACCGAAGCTGGCGATATTTTATATAGAATCTCAAAACGCCCTGCGGCTTACTCGCGTTCAATTTCATCGAAAACGAACATCTTTTCGGGATAAAAAGTATTCAAGTATATGCCCCTAAGGCTTATCTACATCCGTTCAGCCATTTATCAAATAGGATTTACAAAATTAGTATAAATATTGAATATAAATAACCATGTTATAATGATGTAGTGACACAGCTAACGGTATGGCGACAAGCTAAAATACTCGACAGCTTCACTAGTGCGTATACAATAATCTAATATCGATCATTATTCATATAATTTCGTTATTTCCTTCCTGTTCAATCCGAATCTAATCTGCTTCAATGGAAACGCAGAAAACCTCGACTAGTTCTGTTGACAATATAACTATTTGGCCTTCATTTCCATATTGGCGTATTTAATTTTATTCAAACCTTCCTGACAAAAAATTAAGAGAAGCACTCTTAGAACGTATCTATATGTCAGTTTTTGTAAAAATGTGATCGCATTCACAGAACATAGTACGATACAAATATGTAAAGTGAATCGATACGTACCATTCGCTGATATTGCGAACAAACGCAAGGCATTGTTATCATAAAAATACCGAATAAAATATTAAGGTAAACTATAAAATTGAGCTGATTGGATTGATTTCATTTGAACAATCGTAGGTATAAACAATATACAATATTTTTATAAGTTTTAACGTTCTAGCAATTACATAATAGCTTATAAAACATTGAAATAAAGATAAACAGTTGTGTCACCAACACACACAAAGCCAATTCTATTACATAAAATGATTTATATTAGCGCTGTGAATTGCATCGCATCATTAAAATTTATAGATTTATTTATTTCCAACAACGGAAACATTAAATTTTTAGTATTCTTAATGTTAAGTACGTGAACGTAAAACTAAATTGAAATAATGTATATAAAGATGTAAGTTATTTTAAATAATAAACTGTTTTTATGAAAATGTTGCCACGTTCACCAAGATGTTCAACATGATGTAATAAAAAATAGGTAGATACTAAAATATTTTCCTAATTTATACCATGTGTGTTTTCGAATATTTTATACCGTATTTTTATTTGGACAAAGTCAAATTCGAATAATATTATAGTTATGCTAAGGTGTATTTTTGACTTACAGACTTACAGAGTAATTATTTTGTTCGATCATTATAACTATGGATCTTATTACCCTGACACCGTATCGATAAATAAGTTCGCATTTGTGACAACATGTAGGTAAAGAAACTGTCGAGAGATTGAATGAAATCTGTCGTGTATGTTTGTTGCGATATTGATCGATATTGTGAAATACGTCACTGCTACGCGCGACCAAACTCGTAGCTCATTACGTAGCAGCGTAACATGTACTACCCGCGCGAATTTATATGACACCTGGCTCGAATTACGTTTGTTTATATTATAGTATTTAAAGAGACAAAAAACTTAACAAAAACCGATAACAGCAAACAAACAGCAGGACAAGACCTCATACCGCGGGGTGGCGGGAGGAGGATTGATTTTCGAGGTAGTTAGTTAATTCGCAATAGTAAGTTCGGAGCGAATGCCGGTAGTCCAAATCTACAATTATCGCTTTTAACTCATTAACTAATGCTTAGCCGAAATCAAAAACCTTTTTTCCTGTAAATTTTGAACGTTACATAAATAGTAATAGTAATGGTTTTTCTCTGTTTGTTTGTAGCAATAACATCGGCACATGATATCGCGCAGCTCAAAGTGCCGCTGTACGCTGACCCGCGACGTGAGGCCGAGTTGAGCTGTCATTTCAAGATGGATGCCGCGAAACTTCACTCGGTCAAGTGGTACCGTGACGCTAACGAGATTTTCAGATATAATCCTGCACAAGAGGTTAGTAAAGTTTTTAAAATAGAGTTGGAGTAGGTTCTGTGACTTTATATGGCTTTGTTAGAAGTTAAGGTTGTTTTTTAGAATTAACATTAAATACGAATAATACGAAATTAACTAATTTTAACTATGTACTTTAATTTCGTTGGTCTTTCGAATCACGTGCTTTTCACTCGAAAGTATGAATGGCGTGTGAGTCATTTATGAAGCTGGGCCAAATAAGCTAGGCTGTCAATTCAAGATTGCACGAAGTTTGATGTTGCTTCGTTTGTAGTTAGGCTAGGTTATTTTTTTAGCACTTACCTACATTGTGGTAATGCAGGTCCTTAAAATGAACGAATAATACGAAATTGATTAACTTTAACTACTTACAGTTCATCAAATCACGTACTTTTTACACGGTGGTATGCATAATAATTACGCACTGCCTTTATACAGAATTGTTTTATAATTACATATATTTAACCATTGTGTGAATCCGAGTGGGTCATTAATAAAGCTGGGTGGAATTAAGTAGTCATTTCAAGATGGACGTTATGAAACCTTACTCAGTTAAGCGGTAACTTGATTCTAATGAGATTTTCAGATTCCTACTTATAATAAATGAGTTGAAGAAGATTTTGCTCGTAACTTGATGTTACCCTTTTTATTGATTGATTTACGATGGTTTTTAGAAGTTAAGAATTTTTTGTATGGTTAGATTCTAAAAATAAACAAATTTAACGAAATTCACTATCTACTAGCACCCTATCGGTGTTTCGAATGGGCTATGCCCACTTCAGTAGGAATTGGGCACAGTATTTTTCTAAAATTAATTAATAAATTAATTTTGTTAAAATGGGGGTGCCCCAGTGATCAATCTTAGGTCCTTTCCTGTTTCTTGTTTATAATATATAATTGATCTCCCATACCTAATTAATGAACTATCAGACATTGTTCTGTTTGCCGATGGTATGTACTTCATTGATTTTTAAAGTTAAAAGATAAGTTACCGATTTAATTGACCATAATAGAACACTCGGTTTAATTGCAAACTGGTTTTCCGCAAAATATCTTTTATTAAATGCAGGAAAAACCAAATGTGTTAAATTTGTACTACCGAATGTTATCAATTCTACGCCCGAAGTTTCATTAAATGGAGAAACATTAGATTTATTCACATCCACCGTATTTTTAAGAATTACCTTAGATTTTAAACTACAATGGGGCCCTCATATTGAAAAACTCACTGGTAGATTAAGTTCAGCTTCGTATGCTGTGTGGAAAATTAGACAGTTGTCCGTTGAAGCCACGGCTAAGCTAGTGTGTTTCGCGTACTTTCATAGCATTATATCTTATGGAATTCTGTTGTGGGGGTCAGCTACCGATGTAAATACTATATTCGTATTACAAAAACGAGCTGTCCGGGCCATATATGGATTAGGTAGTCGCGACTCCCTACGTAACCTTTTTAAAAATATAAATATACTTACCGTGCCCTCTGAATATATTCACCAAAATATATTTTTTATTAAAAAAATATTGATAAATATAGTAAAAAAGTGACATTCATAATATTAACTCTAGATATAAATAAGCACAGACTTGCCTGATACAAGATTTAAAACACATGTTAAAACTGTTCAGGATTATATTGAAGATAAAGACATTTGGCTATCGGTACCATCTTGCACCTACCTCCCTGAGGACCATACAGTCAAGTATAATAGTTTTAATTAGAACGGATGTAATGTAACTATAATTGATTTCATTGTATACTTTAAGTAAAAATACCGCTAGTTCTGTCTCAATAACATTCAATCTTATTGAGTAAAACTAAAATAAATAAATTATAGCAAGACAACCGTTTGGGCACCAAATGTGTATGCCTACTAAAAATAAATGATAATAATTGGACCAAAACCCCGCGTATTTGTCCATTTGAGTATGTTTCGCCAGACCTCTCACGTGGGCCATGTTGAAACCGGTAGTTAAGTAACCCACTGAGTTTGTTTCGCCGGATCTTCTCAGTTGGGGCGCATTGGATCAGGTGGTAGCATTAAAGCACGTCCGTCGTTATATGCTCATGGTCCACCCAAATAATGACAATTGTTTTGGCATAATACCTATAGACAGAACAAGCATTTTGCGTCGGTAAGAACAATATAAATAAATAAATTATAACAATAACATATAAATATATGATAATATAATAATAATTAATTTTATATACATTATATACATAAATAACAAATATAATGAATAAATTTTTCTAATTAATGTTTGACTATTTACAAGTGCCTGTAATTGGTTTACGTAAATAAAAATTATTTTAATTTTATTTTATTTATTTAATTGTCTATGCACCCTTATAACTTTGTCTTATCACAGTATGAATCCGTGCTCATAATTTATGATGCGAGGTCGAATTAAGTTGTTACATGAAGATGAACCCTGTGAATTTCCACTCGTTCAAGTGATAAATGAAGACTGCACCGCTGGCTCAGTGGTTACGGCAATGGCCTCTGAAACCTAGTGTTCTGGGTTCGATTATTACCCGGGTCAATGATTTGTGAGAATTCGACACAGGGTTTCATTTCACAAATGCGGAAGTTGTCTATTAAAAAAATACTATGACGCAAACGAGATTCCTAGATACAATTCTGCACAAACGTTGTTAAAATGGAATTCGCTTAGTTTTTGTTAGCTTGACGTTGCTTTGTTTATAGTTAAGGTAGTTTTTCTCATTTTCATCACGTTACTTTTAAAATGTTTGACTAACTAATATAACTTGCCTTGCAATATATCTCTATATGGTATATATATTTAAATAAGTCTAAGATTGAATAAATTATTTTACATTTTGATGCAGCTGGCTGATATTAGGTATGTCATTCAGCCGCGTAGATCCACTCGGTTAACTGCTGACGAGTTTTTACAAGTAGGTTTTTTTTAATGCCGTTAGTTTGTAGTTAAACTAGTGTTTTTAGTACTTTCATCGTGTTCGTGTAGGTACTGAAATAAAACTAAGTTGACTAATTGCAACTATGTATTTGTAAATACCTGAAATGAACAACGGCTTAGTTTATTTAACTAGGTACTTGATCTAAGCTTAAGCATGACACAGTGTAAGTATAATCAGTTGCATGAATATAAAAAATAATATTGTTAGATACAGTCAACGAAGCACATAGGTTTACAGTTTTACACATTGTGAAACGCTCTTTAAATTTACTTGTAAATGAGAAGAGTTCACTGTTATGTGCATTTATACACAGCTAACAGCGACCCATCCATGAAAAATATATTTTTGTCGAACTGTCATAAATATTTACATTCGTTGATAAAGGAAGTGTAAACCTATCTCAGTCGAGTGTACATTAGTATTGTTGGTTCGAATAAGTTAGTAGATTAGAACTAAGCTTATTATGTAATTCAGTTTTTGGAATCACGGCCTGTTTAGCTATTTAGACCGTAAGAATAGAACAAGGACATTTTACATTTGCAAAGTTACCTATAATGGTGGATTAGTGACTTTTATGAAGCGAGTCTAACTCGATTTTTCATTTTAAAATGGACACAGTAAATCTTTTAGATATACCTAAGCTTACACACGAGGATAGCTAACTTTTTATAATTATTTTTATATATATTAGTTTCAGTTTAAGTTTTGTTTAAGTTTTGACAACCTCCGTAGCGTAGCGGTATTTGGCTGGTTTTAAATCTCGGAGGCCGTGGGTTCGATCCCCACGCCGGACAGTAAAATGATTTTGTATAATCTAAGATTTCTTTCCGGGTCTGGTTGGTTGAGGGCCTACCCTCCGTGCCTCGGAAAGCACGTTGAGCCGTTGGTCCCGATTATTATAACATCATCTATAATAATGGTATATCAAGGAACGGGCAGTAGCGTTTCCTTGTTTGTTACAACATAATACTGCGGTCACCAACCCGCTTGCCAAGCGTGGTAACTATGGCAAATACCCTCACTCGGGAGAAGGCCCATGTTCAGCAGTAAACGTTATACGGGCTGTTGAAGTTTTGTCCGGATTTTATGTTTGGCGTCAACGAACTGCTGGAACGACATCTATAGGAGAAATCAACTGGATAGGATAGTAAAATATAAATTGACGATACCATATCCTCTCACTTTATTTCCATAGTTAATACAAACTTAGTAAAAAGCTCCTTACCCATTATAATACAAAATCCCGTAAAGGTTTTACTGCATCGTAAATATGGGTAACTACGGTTTGTTCCATTTTGTCCTATGTTTAAGTCCCAAAAGGTAAGCGCTCATACGTATTTTGATTTCCCATGACAATTTTAACTTTACATAAGCCTACAAAGTATATTCGAAGTGACACCAATCGTTTACGTACAAATGTTCGATGTTTATAAATAGCTTATTTTAATCGAGTCTAGGCGAAAATTTGCACTAAATACATAGGTATACCTACAATCTACATACATATAAGACAACCTCCGTAGCGTAGCGGTGTTTGGCTCGCTTTAGGTTTCGGAGGTCATTCCCGGGCCGTCGGAAATCTTTGTGTGAATTCTAGGATTTCTATCCGGGTCTGGTTGGTTGGGGGACTGCCCTCCGTACCTTGGAAAGCACGTTAAGCCGATGGTCCCGATTGTATATACATATATAGTAATCGTATATCAGGGCACGGGCAGCAGCGTTTCCTTGTATGGTACAGCATCGTAGGTACTGCGGTCACCCGTCTGCCAAGCTTGGTGACTATGGCTAATGCCGTCTAACGCTAACCCGCCCGCCGTTTTTATAATGCAAAAAGTTGACACCTGGCGTTGAGACATATGTAATATGCATATCTAACTAGAAGTAGGTTACAAGTGTATAAGCTGTACCACGGGACCAGTTAGTGATCTAGCTAACTTCATGTTTCATATTCTGTTTCATATATGCAAGTATTTTGATACAGCTATTAATGATAATTGCATATTAGTTAATTCAACACCTATTATTTCAGAGGACACAATTTTATTTTTTAGATTTCAAGGAATAGTTAGTGTTAAGTATAATCCAATTTGGTGGGGTTGCAACCCTTGTCCCACTGCCGTCATTTTAGAAAAGGTAGTGCAGTGGCAGGAACTCTCTTGGGGTGTATGACCTACATCCAGTGGAAGTAAAATAAATATTATTTCTAACTAGTAATTTTGTTCGCAGCCTTCAATTCGTCTATTCAACATATCAGACGTGAATGTGCAAGGCGGTGACTGCTATCCAGATCACTGCGTGGTCCGAGTGATGCTTCCACCAATTTCTACTAGGGCTGCATACAGCTGCGAAGTGTCGACTGAAGGTCCCAAATTTCAGATAGCAAGAGTCGCGAAACATATGACTGTTGTTGGTGAGATAACAATATATTTTTACGTAGATAAAAATGATTATTAAGTTCCTTATAATTAGTGATAGTAGTAGATATTTCGATTCATTTAACACAAATTTTGATACTAAGATTGACATACACGGGACTTGACTAGACCGCAGGAATTTAAAGAAATAAAAACTGCATATAAATTAAAGGTTAAATAAAGGAGGACAGGAGAGATCCACAAGACGATAAAACGTTAATAATTTTCGACTACAATGTCTATATTTTAAATACCAGGTTTCCAGGCATATCCATATTATTACAACAATAAAGTCCCGTGCGATATTTCCACCGTAGTTCCCGTTCTCATGGGAACTTTGTTCTAAAATATTGCCTGTGACAATCATAAATAATACGATTTTCAAAGTGGTAAAAATTTAAAAAAACTGGTTCAGTAGGTCCATACAATACACAACTTTACATCTTTATAATATTAATATAGATACCGCATGTACCGAAAAGAGGTCGTACTAAACGGATCACTTATAATTGACCTAATTTCGTTAAATTAAAAGGTTAATTTTCATTGTATGGAGGTAAATTTGAATACAACATTTTTCCTTCAATAAAAGGCTAGGTTTGTAAAATAATTTATAGCAGTAGATACTCGTTTGAATTAAGCAACTTTCTTGTAACTTTATATAATTTTAAAACAACAATATACTTACAAAAGAGTAAAGTACCCATCAAACGATTAGGATTATTTCTTCCCTGACTGTATTAGTGCTTCACGAAGAATAGACTTGTGTTAGGGTGCCCGTGCATACAACCTAGATTATCTTATAATTCCCACGCGCGATTTCACTCACTTTTCTCCCGTTACCGTGGGAATAAAAAAATCCTTTGTTCCTCCTAGATGCTAAGCTTTCTAATGGTGAAAGTTTTTTTTTCAACGCAAACAATAAAATATTTCCTCTTTGTTTTATTTATTTAAAATCTTTTGCACAATGAAAGTACATGGCGGACTTAATGCCATAGGCATATAAAATATAAGTATAGATTGTAAGGGTAATTAACCTACCTAAGAGAAAATTTTGATATCTACATTTATCATTGCGATCTCCTTGAGACAGGCTGTTTTTGTAAAATATGAATGAATGAATGAAGTACACTTTATTGCAAAATATAATAGTAACACAAACAATAAATAATTATAACAATTATAAATATTTTGCAATTGGCGGCCTTATCGCTAAAAGCTATCTCTTCCAGGCAACCGTATGCCGTGGATGGACCGTAGAAGGCCGTAGAAGTAATGGGGTAGCAAAAGGTGTACGTAAGGATAGAATATAATATATATGTGCAGACTTACTCCGCGTACAAGTACGCATTATAAGTCTGTAGTTAAATTACTTAAAGTGGCTGTATAAGGACTAGGTTATACAATATTTATATATATATAAATACATAAAATATATATCTACATACATATAAAATTAAAAACCTACATAATAATATATAATATAAATAATAATATGTAACGCGATAGCTCTAGAGACCATTCTGAGTTAGAAAGTATTCTCTTACCATATTTTTAAAAATATATAACGATTTCGTCTGTCTAATCTTTAAGGGTAAAGCATTCCATAATCGAACCGCTGTAACACTAAAAGACTTATCATAAAAATTGGTGGAATGTTGTGGCATTTTAAGGCGCAAGTTTTCAGATGACCTTAAGACCTTCGAATGGGTTGAGCAAAGAAACTCGAAACGATTTTTAAGATATAAAGGAGTACAGGGATTAAACAGTACGTTGTACAGAAGATAAAGTATATGAGTATTCCGACGAAGGCGAATAGGTAACCACTTGAGCTTAGTGCGAAATTCTGAGACATGATCATATTTACGTAAACCAAATATGAATCGTATGCAAAAGTTCTGAAGCCGCTCAAGTTTATCAAGTTGGTCTTCCGTAAGATCAAGATAACAGGTATCAGCATAGTCTAGTATGGGTAGAAGGAGGGACTGGGCAAGTGCAATTTTGGTAGCTGTGGGAAGAAAGTTACGCAAGCGTCTTAGAGACACTGCAGCAGCATACATTTTTCTACTGACTTACTGTATTTGGGGTCCCCATGACAAAATTAAATTTACAAATTAAAAAAAAACAATTCATTAAAATTTTAAATAATATTTTTTATTTAAAATTTTAATGAAACTTTTAAAAAGTAATAAGTAGTAATAACACCCTACTATAATATACATTAATGAGTAATTTTTAAATCATTTAGTATAAAGAACATAAAAAGCATAACTTTATTGCATATCATTTTGGCTTAAATTAGATGTCGAAGAGTCTCTATTTAGGCATAGAAATGCCTGTAGTTGAAGGCTCCGCTCTTTCCCTTACATTATAAATATACAACTAGGCAAATGAAAAACAAGAAAAAGATAAATAGATATAACATAAGGCGAGTTAAAATAGTCATTATATAGCTAATTAAATTTCAAAGCTTTTTAAATTAAAGTAGCTATCTTCAAAGGAAATTAATGCTATTCCTTTTCGGAATTTGAGTTAGGACTTTGTTCTATATTTTGCAAGGATGGGACTTGAGTGTGTATTAATCAAAGAAAATTTTACTATTAATTTTTATATATATTGATTATGAATGTCTCTTACTAGCTAACATACAATTACTTATATATATATATATATATATATTATATTATATCGAGGGGTGAGGTATACTTTATATACTACAATTTACTTAATACGTATAAACTTGTTAGAATCCTAGAAATTTATCAGTCCATCTTTGATCATGACTGGTGTAGCCCATGTCGCTTCAACTCGTGGTATTAATATAAAGATAATGGCTGGCTTCACGGCTGAGACCTGCTATATAATAGGCTTAGAATAGACTACCCTATATCTTCCCATGGGTATCGTAAGAGGTGCCTAGGGGATATATATCTGACAGATGGGCAGCAGCTGCATATATGAGCTCAAGGTTACTTCCCATCGTAGTGCGATCACAAATCTGCCCGCCAAGCGTGGTGATAATGGCAACATACCTCAACGACCCTGGTTGCTAAAGTTTGTAAAGAGGAGGCCCGTGTTCAGTAGTGGACGTAAACGGGCTTTTGAAGATATTTGTAGTCTAGCAGTTATTTTATTTTGGAGTAAAATCAAAGATTTTTTTATTTTGTTTTAATTTAATTCCTTTCCATGTTTGGCTTATTAAAAGACATAATCATAATCAATGCCTACAAAAACATGCTTTGTCGTTGGTTCCAACTCCCGTAACAATATCTATAGTATATCAACTTGGTGCTACAGTCACCAACCCAATTGGCGACTGTAACACCAAGTTGGCAATCGCCAAGCGTGGTGTCAATGGCAAACTCCCATCATGAAAGGCCTATGTTCGGCATTATACTTAATACGGGCCGATTTTAAACTTGAAAGATGTGTCAAAAACTTGTTTGTTTACAGCAATGCCTGAGTCAGACCCAGTGATCACAGGAGCGCCCAAGGTTATGAAACCAGGTGAACAAGTGTTCTTGAACTGCACATCGGATTTCTCACTACCAGCGTCGGAAATTAATTGGTATATCGACGATCAATTACAAAAGGTTTGTGGTTCATACTCGAACATAATCTTGTAGTAGTAGAAATGATAATAACGCTTCCGGGCTTAAGAGCTGAATGCATAAAGGGATTGCGTTCAAATGCGATTATAGAATGAAATATACCTACATAGTTTTTGTGTACTTCATTGTTATTAGTAAGTGTTATTTCGTATCATTCAATTATCATATTTGATATTGTTAATATTACTAATGCGGCAGTTTGTATAGACGGATGGATACTTGCTACTCTTTCACTTTATAACTACTGAATATATTTGGATAGAATTTTGCAAGGGAATAGTTTATAAGCTGGATTATCATATAAGTTACAAAACATCACGCTACGACTCATTGTAGCAGAGTAGCAGTACAACATGGGTAAAACAGTTGTTAATAAATTTAAACAAGTAACGAAATAATATGCAGACGTTAAATAATGTAGTCAAATTCTCCATAGTAAACTATGGAGAATTTGACTACATTTTTTTTTTTTTTTCTAACTGGGCAAATTACTCATATCCACCTCATGTTATATGGTCTGGGGGTCCAAACCAAACACAACTAGAAAATTGAGGTTTGAGTATTATTGTATTAAAAATATTACTTGTGAGCTTAGTATAAAATCTTTTGTAAATTTTAGTGTAATTTTATGTCTGTGATACCTACGGCGGAAGGTGCGACCAGCACATTTAGTACCAAGGGCGACCTTATTTAAAAGAAGCATGTTTTTTTTATGAAAAAATATCATTAAAAAAAACTATATTTAATACTATGGCATGTTGAAGGGATGGTATTTATTTTGGAAGTACCTTATTGCACATGCAATGAACATATAAGTAAATTTATGTCGTAATAATTATAGCTTCAGTAAAAATGTAATAATGAAGTTAATATCAGGCCCGATAGAAGTCGAATACAGCGAAACTCTTTACTTTATTGCACTGAACCCATAAATCTGTATGATACGATAAAAACCCTTAAAAAGGTTTATCTCTTCTATGAGTTTCTATAAAGTATGAGATCAGCTCCCTTTATTATCATAAAGTAGGTTTTGTAACCCGTCAATAAATTTTATCAGCAATCGATATAATATATAGATTGGCAAATATAATTAACATTTTTATTCTTTTATCCTATAAAATCAATAACAATAATCATCAGACCGTATATCGTTCACAGCTGAACATAAGCCTCCTCCCGAGGGAGGGTTTTGCCATAGTCACCACGCTTGCCAGGTTGGTTGGTGACCGCAATATAATGTTATGACACAACACTGCTACTAGTTCCCTGGTATATGCATATTATAGATGATGTTGTAACAAGCGAGATCAATGTCTTAACGTGCTTCCAAAAATAGTAACCCTAATACCTAAGTATTTTTCTATATTTTTACTATTTTTGTACTTTTACAATAAAGTGTTTTTTTTTTATAAAATACATATAATATCCTCTGTTAAATACCTTCTGTATTTACTTGTCATCTTATTGCTATGGACTAGGTACTTAAAGGGGCTGAAGGGGAGTACCTTGACAAAGTTATAGCTATATGGCCTTAAATCTTATTTTAGTCTCAAAGGGCTGTAAAGTGCCAAAGGTCATTTCTAGTTTTCATCGCTTTCCCTTGATAACATTTTTATGTATTCACATATACTACGTAGGTACAAACACTTTTACGGCGTCTTTTTGGAATAAAGAAATTTGCATTCTTAACTATTTTGAGTAAAAATAGCAGCCTAATATCTTGTGTACAAAAAACTTATATTATTTTACGTAAATTATTTAAGATATTAAAATAATTAAAACGAAGATAAATGCGAGCTTATTGTGACCCACCATTTCAAATCCAGTGCTTTGTATTATAAAAGTACTTTTCCTATATTGTTTGCTATTTACTCATTGTGGGAGACGATAAGCAACCAGGGTACTCTTTAAATCTTTCCTAATGGCCTTTTAAAACGTCCATATATTACGCAAATGTTCTTCCTTTATTTGTAGAAACCTTAAAATTATATCTGAGTAAATAATATGATATATTGTTTCCTGCAAGCTCCGGTTGTGCTATTACGTTTTAGTAGTAGGTAGTTGTTTTAAATAAATTTCGAACGTTTTTATGAGTACCTATAGACTTTGTGTATTGGATCGAATTCAAGTCTTAAGTCTTATTTTTAGTTTTATTTCATAAAAGTGACAATTAAGAGCTCTTAAAATTGGTTGCATCGAGACTTTTTTTGGTCCAATTAAATACCTTGTGATATTGTAGTCGTCAGTTCAATCTCTACTCATTGCACTACCGACGTGAACCCACTCGTAACATAAGCATTTTAGCTTAGCAAGAGGGGTTATAACAAGAAAATAATGTATATAGAAAAGAGTAGACTGCAAACTCTGCTAGTAATCTTTTTAAATAAAAAAAAAATTATTAGTGTTTATGCCCGCGGCTTCGCATGCCTAAAAAAAGCTATTATAATAAGTATAGATTACTATCTATAATATACTTTTTTATGTGTGCTAGACTGTGTAGGTATAGACTATAATATATTTTTGTGCTAACCATTTCATCCAGTTACCGTCAGTCGCTATAACGTGATTGAGTATCAAAAATCCATCTACCTATCCATAAATGCCAAAGCATTTTTTTACGGACGGAATTTTATGTGGTCAGCCTTGTTTTTGCTGCTTCACCGGGCATAAAGGCGAACAGCCTTATTAAATGGTTTATAAACAACAAACTAAGCAACCTGCACAAGAGGACGCTTCCTGTGGGACTTGAATTTCGACTCTGAGCGGTGCCTGCCCGATTGATTAATTATGACTTTTATTGATAATATCATTGATAGTATAGTATTAATACGAATCGTTTGTTAACAGACCGAAGAATGGCAGAAAACTGAAATCATAAGCACCGTAAAGAACCCAGGGGGCCTTCAGCGGTCATGGCGGGTGTTTAGACTGAGGGTACCGCCGACCGCGAGTGGTGCGGTTCGCGTGAAGTGCGAATCGATACTGCGCGTCGAGCCGCCTGTCGTGAAAGAAACAAATGTTTTCATCTCTATACATGCGCAGACGCAGC
This sequence comes from Nycteola revayana, assembly GCA_947037095.2. NCBI lineage: Eukaryota > Metazoa > Arthropoda > Insecta > Lepidoptera > Nolidae > Nycteola > Nycteola revayana. The sequence continues at coordinate 9,260,356 of OX344839.1, forward strand.
TATCTAAATATGTCGCTAGTAATAATAATAATAATAGTGGTAAGTATATTTATTTTATTTTAAAATGACTTTCTTTTTAATTTATGTACTTAAATTACTTACATAAATTAAAAAAAATAACTATTATAACAAGGAACACAAACCCCCTTTGGCTGTTTATTTCTTTGTCTCTTAAATTATAAAATGTTAGTATCTAATAAAAGCATTCTATTTTTTATTAAAAAGCTCTTGGTATGGGCGTATTGATCAATATGCCGACTAAATGGTGTAACAAAATCTATACGTACAGCTCATTTTTAAGTGTAGATTACTGCACATAGATTGAGGTATATTATGAACTTATACATCTTCCGCCGAAATCATCTTTGAAATATATACTTAGACCAGCAGCTGCCCGCTACTTCATCCGCGTGAAATAAGGATTTTTATGTTATCTAAAGCTAACAATGAAACTCCCATCTAAATTGGTATCGTGGTATCGTCTTGCAGTAAAAACGGAAAACCAAACAGACGAAAAACATAGAACGTAGCCTTTATCATTTTATAACAGTGGTCCAGTCGCTACGGATATTAATTAGCCTGGACAAATAGACAAAAAAATATACGTATGTAGTTTAATACATTCATATGCATGTTGGTTTACCATTACAAAAATACATTTCAATTTATTTATTTTGTATTGATATGTAACTTTCATACACATTATTGTAATTTCTGATGTTAAACATTTGAATAGTTCCAATCTAATTTACATATATGGTAAACGCAAATATTTTGACTAAATATTTAATACTAGGTCGTGTAAATGGCTTGTATTGCTTTTAGCATATAATGCTAATAGTTTGTCGACCACTATTAGAATATTACGTTCACTATTTGTATAGTTCCAATGATTTCGATATTAGCTTTTTGTATTATTTTATACAGTAGTTGATACGATTTTGCTTATGTACCAATGATTATACTTATTGAATGAATGTAGTAAGAGGTTATTTATTTCAGTTCATAAACTGGAGTATAATATTTATAACAATTGCAATATCATTAATATGTACTGGATAAGTCAAGCTTATTGAATGATTGTTCCATATATATTAGGTTAAATCGGTACCTTAAAACCTATAAAATGTTTACAATAAAAACTGGCACAATTACGACTTAGTAAAAAATTACTGTGGTTAACACGCGGTTTTTTAGTAACGGCTGAAACTCAACAATAGATATATGCTTTATATGTTTTCGCCCGTCTGCCTTTGCGGTTCAGTATGTATACTGGACCTGCGTAGTCTACGCCGCGCCGCTTTGATAAAATGGAAAGCTGGCTGATATTCTTTCAATGGGTAAATTTCCCATAAGTGGGGAAAATGTGTTACCTCTAAATCGAGTACATGTAACACATTCATGAACTATTATTTTTCTTGAGAGGTTTCTGCCTTCAAGTGGCCACCAAGATTCACGTAGATTAAACAGTAATGTCTGTGGCCCTATATATAACATTTTCTTATGCTACATACAGGATGTTGTATTGATTAGGATAATTACGTACAACTAATTAAGTAGTGCGTAATTATCCTAATTAATATTAACACAATTCTTACCTGTTACTACACAAACATAGCAATAAATACACAAAAAAGTGTATTCACTAGCTAAACATAAGTGAATTAAACATCAACACAAACGCACACTTATCAATAAATACCAATAAAACGCGCAAACAGAACATTTGGATAAGGATTAATATTACGATAAACATTTAACGTAGTTTCTTTCTTCAGACGATTTAATGAACATAAAGGCGGTTATTGTGACTAAACTATGATAGTTAGATATGTGCTCTCGCAGACTTTTTTGTAGACCTTAATAAGAGCTACAAACCCGTAGTACATCATTTTGTTCTATTGTCAATAGTTTTTGCAGCGCACGCATGAATAGGTTTTCTATTTTACACTTTGGGTTACAAAATCGTGATTTTCTTACGGATCCCTATTTTTTTGTAAATTAAATATAGCCTATAGCCTTCCTCTATAAATAGACTAAACAATGAACGAATTTTTGAAATCGGACCAGTAGTTCCTTTTTCCCTTGATTAGCGCGTTCAAACGAACAAACAAACAAACAAACTCTGCAGCTTTATAATAGTATAGATAGATTAAATGTTTAATTAGTAAATATTTATTCTGTATTATATATTAATTCTGTACTTATTGTTGCAGGTACAAAATTAACAAATACAAAGGAGTTAATTGCTACAATTATGTTAGTATGTTATCATGAAATATCAAGTTACATGAGCTTATGAGGTTTAGTGTGAAGTTTTGTCTGGTGTTATTAGTTTTAAGTGTAGATATATCAAAATGGCCTGTTTTGGCAAACAATCGAATAATCCTTTTCTCGTACACATACATAAAAAAACATACATTTGTGTGTTATGGTCCTGATAAGTTTTGGATTGTGACATATTAGTTACGTAACGCTGGTTGTGTTTTGATGGAGTCACGACGGGAGCATAGAAAGAACGTATGGACTTACTCGAAAAAATAAAATGGTACCTGCTATTTGACATCAGAGTGGGTTATTTAGCTAAGTAACTACATAATAAATGTCCAACAACGACATACATGCGTAAGTATAGGTATGTCGATCGACACTCCTTGGAAACGTTTGTAAATAAATAGAATTAATTACGTAAAAAATGCGACAGCAATAATTTTGTAGATTATTTGCAAAATGTCAAAGAATGGCAATATCGTAGCAACGTGACATTTTTTTATGTTACCGTAGTAACCAACATCATAAACTCTACCTATAAATGCCACTAGCCACCAATTTCTATGAAAACGCAAAATTTTTTGACGTTTCCGATTAATCTGATTAGTTTTAGCCTAGCTGTCGCATTTTGTATGTAATTGCCAAGCTGATAATTATATCACGTCAAGTTACCTAATGCGTCAAGACCGTAACATATGAATATACCGTAATTGAAATAAATACATATTTTCTTCATGTGTGTAGATTCATAAAAGAGGAATAAAATTAAAAACTTAGTGTCCATTGTTATCGATATGGTTGAAAATATATTGTAATAAAAGAAAATGAACTGATCGGATTAGGTAATTAGTTATGAAAAATAGTTAATCAAATTGTGAATTTTGCAAATATTAATGTACATGTATAAATTAACTCATCTCATGAGGAAAGGCTAGTGTAAAAAATTATATTTGAATTGTAAATATAATTGAAGAAAGATCAGTAAGGCGCAGACAACGTCCAATACAAAATTTGTCACCAACTCTCACCAAAATTGCAGAGATTTAACTTTCCATCTTTTTTGCCGATTGGAGTCTTCGGACAGTATCAGGAAAAGTGTTTATTTTTTGTACATTTCTGAAACGCTAAGCGTCAACAAGAATGTATGTTATTAATGTTATATAATTACTATTTCATTTACGGATAAATCCATGCCTCAGAACAAATAAAAATTAAAGATTGAAGAGCGCTGTCAAACATTGCACTGAAGTCCAATTTTTGTACATTAGTGTGGGTAAAAATGTTGCTATGAATTTTCACAGTAGGTACTCCAATATTATAAAAATACTGATAAATTACCCACAAAAATATTGATAAATTACCGACCCCACAAAAATATTTATTAACAATATTTTTGCTAAACGAAATTATCTGTCCACTACAGTTAGTTCCAAAAGTGTATAAACATTTAAAACAACAACAAGATATTATAAAATGTTTCGACTTCATTTAGTGAGTTACTTTTGCCATAGTTTAAACAAATATCCATAATTCATAAATTATTATTTTACATTCATGATTTATGTACAAATGTTATGAAACTAAGCAAAGTGCATTTGTTGTTTTAAAATATGAATATGAATACGGAATAACTTCGTTTAAAGTAAACAACAAACATAAAACACAGTGTTATCAGTTAGTTACAAAACGGAAAAGAGAATGCTTCATTTTTATTGTTTGTTTTATCTTTAGTTATAATTAAATGCGTGCCTGGATAAATACATCTCGTCTTTAAAATCGATGTCATGTACCAAATATTGTCGTCTAGTTGGCTAAGTAATTACAAATCATATTTTAACAGTGTACGGTTTTAATGTTGAATCCACATGTGTATTCATAGTATCCGTAACATTCAAGTTCCGATCGAATCCCATTTCAGTATATGCAAAAAAACCAGACCGAGATCGGACGGCGGACGAACCGTGATTGACTATATATAGTGGGAATCCAGCCTAATCCGTATATATATACATAGATACTTTAAAAAAGAAAAAGAAATATTAAAACATAATATAAATACCTATGAACACGTGGTAGTTAACATGGTACATGTATAATGTTCATCTCTGTGTACAGTGACTGTAGTATTGTGTAAATTTCATACAAATAAATACATGATATAGAATGAGCTTGACACAATCATTGTAAACTACACATGACCGATTTTGTTATTATAACTTACCGTTATAATAAGACAAAGCAAAGTTAACTTGTGTTAATAAAATCTATATTGGAGTAAAAGACTAATTGACCTAGGCGACGTCATGGACGATATTGAATTATCTACGTTATGAAGGGATTTTATAAAATATACTGGGTGACTATTTTTACAGACTTGATATGGTGTGTTGTGTAACACCCTATACATAGGCCGCAATCACACATGAATGAAAAGAGTGAGTGAAATAGCTTAACTACCTACTTAGTTACGCATATTTTAACTTTACGATTACCACACTCCATGCCAGTAAAAAAAATCCAAGACATACAAAAGTCATCCAGTATATTAATACACACTCATGGTGTTGCTTAGCTCAATTAACCTTTTACCCGTCGATATTATATAATTGGGTCATAAATAATAATCTGCTTTGTCTGATATTTTTTTATAATTTGTCACCATTGCTTCAAGGGTAATATAATTTTGTCGATGGTAATATATTAATTTCACAATGACATCAGTGTAATCTAGTGCTACAATGGATTAGCAATTATTGATGTTGCTAGAGTGATATCAAATGAAGAAACTGTCGGAAAAGTAGGTAAATTACCAAAATTAACCATAGTATCAGCATCGTGCTGATACTATGGTTAATTTTAAACTAGCATTATAATAATGCGTCATAATTAGCTGTACATCTTAATCAATGACGCATACACATATTAAAAATAATGAAACGTCAATAAAAATAATATGTCAATCTCTATGATGTCTATTGGTGGATGCGAGTTGTGAGCCTTAAAATGGTCGATGAAGGCTGACAATAGGCTAGTTGACATTCTTTGGAAATTATTTTTATGGCTTTCCTAGACCAAGAAAATATATAGTATATTTTTTTGAGTTCCAGAAAAGCGCTAAAATAAAAAACTAAAAAATAAAAATTACGTGACATATAGAGATGAAAACGAGGTCAGTCAATTTGGTCTATACATAATCTGTGTCCTGACGTCATTCCTGGGTCGATGACGTCATGACTCAGAAAATGTAATATAGTAAAGTACCGCGTTCATGTTTTTTAACTATGATGCCTCAAAATGGCTGATCGCGTTTTCGAAAAAAAGGCATAGACAATTTTATTAATTGAGTTTTATGAACAGAAATTATTATATTTAGGTTAATTATGACAAATACTTTAAGAAATAAACATCATTATAATATAATTTCAAATAGGTCAACTAGCCTATATTAATATTTCAGTACCTAGTTCTGCAAATGGTTGTCGTATCATACATTAGTTTAAAGTAATATAGTTTATCTCTGAGTAAGCTTAACAATTCATAGATAGTTTTAACTAGGCGGTAATAAATGGCTGTGTTTTCACTAAGGTAACGTCAATTCTTCGCACGACATCACCATTTAAATTTTAAATGTACAGTAACGAAAATGTTGTTTTGTTTGGTTGTTTGTATAAGTTTTATTATTGTAAATTTAAAATGGAATACGTAATAAAGTTATGAAACAAATTGTAGTTGGTCGTTTCCTTTTGGTCTATTACATTCTAGGTATAACATTCTTAAAAATAAATTGTAGCTCGCACTTTGTAACTCTTACAATCTGAACATTTATATAAAATGACGATTACACGCACAACTTAACAATTAAGGTTAAACATAAAGGTGCCTATTTAATTCGAGAAAAACACCCCAATAAAAATCGAATTCCGTTGAAATAATCCCAATTAATGCATAACTGTACATAGCCCTACTCGGTTAAAACAAACAAGCATTTTAGCTGGAAACATAATTGCAGTTCTGTTAATCCACGATATAATGAGGATCACTCAATAGTCCGATTGCATATTGCGGGAACAGCTAAAGATGAATAAAGTAGGATCGATAGTTCAATTTCAATTTTTGTTGTTACACGACAAACGTACAGTAGGTATATGAGTGAAGTAGGTTACTAAGCCTAGACCAACTTAAGATTTTTTTTACACATATTATGTTATTAATTGTAAACTTTTACATGTCAAACTCATTTCATTTTATGGTGTTGCAAAATTTTGGGTCGAGGGGCTTTCAGGACCGGGACCGCGGTCCCGGATTCCACCTATAAATTAAATATTTATTTTTCAGTAGTATTTTGGGACCACAAATATAGATTAAAATATGTCTAACGAAAGTACGGTCAACCAAAAAAATTTGAATAAGTATAAATAAAACTATTTTTTATTAAATGATAAATTGTCTTTTATTGCTAAAATCACAGCTTACTATTGGAATAAAAAAAATGTATTAAGAAATATAATAACTATAGATACTATATAGATATGATAATAATGTTCAAAAATGAAATACAACAGATGAGAAATTTAGGTAGGAGATTGTAATATGCAATGTGTAGATGTAAGGGATAAAAACATAAATGTTTTTAATTGAACTGTTGTATTTCATTTTTAAACATATTATCATATTTATATAGTATAGTAATTATATTTCTTAATAAGTACCTACATTTTTTTTTATTCCAATTGAAGTCTGTGATTTTAGAAATAAAAGACAAATTATCATTTAACTAAAATAGTTTTTTGATACTTATTCAAAATTTTTTGGTTGACCGTACTTTCGTAAGACATACTTTACTTTTTTTATTTGTGTTCCCAAAATACTACTGAAAAATAAATATTTCATTTATAAGTGGAATCCGGGACCGCGGTCCCGGTCCCAAGAGCCCCACGACCCAAAATTTTGTGCGAAGAAAAACTACAGCTTCTCATTTGTTTGTAACAAAACTGTTAACGTCAATTAAAAGAAAAACAATGAAGCCCAATGAAACATTAATAAATGTTATCTTTGTTTTATTTTCAATCCATTATACAAATTTTTACCATCCATTTTTCTTTTGAAACATTTTAACAAATGTCATAAAAACAATAGTAAAAAAACGAAACATTAAACTTTACCAAAGTCATAACGAAATCAAATAAAATGTTAAATTCGCGAATGTGTCTGAATATTCACGCTGGAACACGGAAACTGTTTCTTGGCAAAGCTTGTACACACTTTGTATCGCTTGCTTTTCATAATAATGAAAGTTTCGTACGATGTTAAATTTATAGGTATTCTTTGAAATTTAATGTTGGATGTGTATAACTCACATTATATTATTCGCAAGCAGTTTCCCCGGCGTAGTTTTCATTATCGTGTGATCCTCAAACCACACGAGAATGAAAACTATCAATCCTCTATTTAAATCAGCCATTCAATGGAACAGCCAGCCGTATCGGCCGTATAATCAAACACCATCATTTAATTGAATACCTAGGCCAATCGTTGATTGAACTAACATCAATTAATTATTTGGCTTATTTAATTAGTTGGCTTATAGTAGTTAGCTAGCCATAGCTAGATTTAAATTTAGTTTAGGTTTAGGTTTTCTTTTAACCACCCAAAATTTACAATTTGGTTAGTTGCCTTTTAGCTATTTCATTGAATGTTGGCGTCTAACTAACGGGTAAACAGTCCCATTGGAAGGCCAATCCAACTAGATGGTTGCGACATATACACAAGTTCTTGAAGTTATTAAACCACCTGCCAAGTACAACGGCCTGGTAACTATGGCAACACCAGGTGATAACATAAAGGTACAAACACATTATTAAAACGTGACGCGACGCAACGTGTCGACACCTGATATGCACCGTGCACACTAGCAACACGCGACGCCCCGACATACTACTAGCAATTTTTGAATCCAGTTAGGTAATAGCAGTGGAAGTGTATGGTTATGTACTATGGATTTAATAAATAACGAGTCAGATGAAGACTTTTGTACTATATAAGATGTATTCATTTGCTCGACAATTTCTTCCCATACATTATTTCTCACAGTATGATCCCTAAATATAGCTAAATTCATGTTATATAAAACAGGATATCATTTAACCAACTCAGTTAATCGTTCGTCAGTCATTTCGCTAACTTAATCCAAAATTAATATTCAATTGGTATAAATTCCGTTTGACAGTTTGACAAATAGGGATGAGGTAAAAATGCGTACCTATATGTTCTGTGGCAGTTATCGAACGACTGATGCGTGGCGTTGGGTTTTGTATAGAAACATACCGCGTGAGCCGCGTCGGATGGCGTGTTTAGCCCACCAAGGGCAACACACCGACCAGGCTCGTCTGGATCGGGTGGCGTGTGCGCACATGGCGTCACGTCGGGTGTTCATAGTGTGATTCTGGTCTATAGAAAACAATACATTTGATTCGACTCAACACGCGTCGCGTTTCATCGGGTTTCGTCGCGTTTTAACAATATCTTTCTGCCCTATGTTTCCGCCTTAATATCTACCGCGCCGCATAGGTATTTTTTCAAGGTAAAATACTTATATAAAGAATATTATACAATATTTGAGGAGTTTTCTGAAATTCATTAATGAGTTTCACGAATTACATTTCTTATATCTAGCTCAATTTTACAAGTAAAAATAGGTAATATTAGTGCTAGCGAGTATCTTAAGAAAATACAAACTTATGTACATTACAAGTAGAATTATAATATGTTTTTCATACTTAGTAACTGAAGAAGCTGAATGTAAAATCGACGTATACAATAAAAATAAATATCTTAAACATACAAAATATCAACACCATTTTTTTTTCGTACCTACGGCATGTTTTAGAAAATACGCCTGAAGCTGTATCACTACATGGTATAAAACAACATCGCTTTCCCTGTTCCTATATCCCCATGTATGCTTAAATCTTTAAAACTACGCAACGGATTTTGATGCGGTTTTTTTTTAATAGATAGAGGGATTCAAGAGAAAGTTTTATATGTATAATACATCAGCATTGTACCCGTGCGGAGCCGGAGCGGGTCGCTAGTATTTTATAAAATGAACTAAAGACCCAAAACTCATATAAAGGCAAATTATTAACTTTTCGGGGTGCGTAGAGTATTTTATAAAATGAACTAAAGACCCAAAACTCATATATAGGCAAATTATTAACTTTTCGGGGTGCATTCAGTCGTCGCATCTCGGATCATATTATCTGTAATCCTAATACATATGATCCGCAGTTCCGATGGGACGTGCCAAAATGGGTAAATTAAAACGAAGTATACCTACTTCTCGTAGAAAATGGTATGCATAAAAAACGGTTTAGTATATTCTGGCGAGCCTCCAGTCTGGCGACTTGTCAACGCTTATATACATGATAATTTTTGCTTCAATTATTTATCAGCCCGTTGAAGTCATGAGATGAAATGAGCTTCCTTTTTAACAGAACTTGATAGGCTCGAGTCGTTAAGGAAAATATATATTATGACGGCGCGACGCGACGGTGATGCTGAAGTAATTTCTGGACGAGAGTGATAACTCACTCTGGCGGAACGTCAAACGAGCAGACATCTTACAGCGTACTTTTAAAGTGGACGCGTCAGAGGTTGCACGTTACCAACGGATCGCCGATACCATTTTAATTCATTGGAATCTTCGCCATAATTTCATATGAAACGCTTGAGACGCCCACGTATGACGGAGTCGCCTAATGGTTGTACCGATTCTCCATTATATTTTATATGCGTCGAAATCATCACGCTTGACAGAAGGATTTGTGATCGCAGTAAATTGGGAGTATCTTTGAGGTGATAGATGCTGCTTCCCATCTTTCAGGTGTATGTCTCTTAGTCGCCTCTTACGACATCCATAGGAAAATATGGAGTGGTCTTTTCTAAGCCGCAAACCACACGGTATAATGGTTCAATTAAACAACATTATCACGCAAGGGTACAGGTAGTTTAGGCTAAAATTGTAATGTTCAGGCCATAAAGGGGCAAACGAGACCGTGTAGCGTCTATATCATTGTAATTTGATGATAATGTTGCCCATGGCAGGTGTTTGAAATCTTTTGCGAAGAGTTTATGGATACTTAGTCAGCGTGATGCTTATATGTAAATAGCGACATAATAATGTATTTTAATGTTATAAAAGATACTCAATTTGTTATTTGTAGGTAACGCGTTTGTCGCACATCTAAACTCTATCAAACTGAAACATAGGACAAAAAATTAAAGAGGACATCCCCTGTGGGACTTTGCCCTCGGCTCAGGGCGGCCGCTAACAAGGGATTGAGGTATTATGACTTTAATTTTTTTAGTGGCAATGTCAAAGCATAGACACAAGCATAGCGATATCCGTTCCGTTGGGAAATTTTAGATGAGTTTTGCGTAACTATCGCTCTACGTAGGAGTTTGCCCTCTTAGATTCGGGTCCTAGTCGAATTGGAAGGAAAACTAAGGGCGGATGGACTTGGGGGATTTAAAATATTGAAGCATTAGATGACATGTTACGTGTAACTAATTTAATGCTTATGTTTATAAGTATAGACCACAGACCGGACTCAATGTACAAAAATTTAAACACAACTCTACTGTCATTTCATCCGTTTTTTTTAAAGCGGCTGTTTGAATTTATTTATATTTATATGATTTGTTGCTAATTCAGCAGGCAAGCCGACATTTCGACTATAGTGAGATTCAAACATGGGCCAACGAATCCACGGGCTTATTTAAACTAGGTGGTTTAAGAATAAAAGAATTTGAACTAAGTAATCATTAATTATTCGTTACAACCATAAAACCGTAGTTACGTAGTTAGCAGTTGAGTATGCAACTTGTAAACTCGTGTTACACAGTTCAGCAGACTTTTGACCACTATTCTAAATGAACATTTAGTTACGTAGTAAAATTCATGATTTTGACCTCTGCAGTAGAAACTTTGGTGACTATATTCGTATTTGCCTAAAGAAATTGGAGTATAAGTGCGCTAATTAGAAAACCTTAACTGTACCTTACCAGAGCCGTAAATAGCATTTTCTGCGCCCTGTGCGAGGTCAACTGCGCCCTTATTTTTTTAGATATATAATACCTATAAAACGAAAAAAAAAAAAAAAAAAATTAATTACCTGCTCTAGCTAGAACAGTGTTATATATAGCCCTACTTTATTTCATTCACCTTGCTGTTGGTGGACCAATTATGTAATATTTTGGAAGAATTTTTTTTTTTTTTTTAATAACTAGAACTGATGTGGCAGACAATTTTAGACGGGCTATTTCAGTGGACCCTTCACCTATCACTAGTATACCACCCACTGTGTCTCACTCACTAAAACTCCAACGCAAGTTCACTAGCGCACCCTGATGCTTAAAATTACATTTTTGGGCCACTTTGGTCTACATACTTATATAATCTATAATAAAATAACACCCAGCAAAGTTTCAGATAACTGTAAATTAATTTAATTTTAAGTACTTGGTAGTATGGTACAGTTTTTCATAAGTTGTATATATATGTTTTGTCTAATTAGTCCTGCCTGGTTTGCCATTCTCGCGCTCCCCAGAGTCTACGCCCTGTGCCTGGGCACCCCGGTGGCACCGCTCTATTTACGGCACTGTACCTTACGCAAAATTTTATTCATTTAATATCTATATATATAAAAGAAAGTCGTGTTTGTTACAACACTTATAACTCGAGAACGGCTGGACCGATTGCCATGGTTTTTGATTTGTTGGATTTGTTTCCGTCCCGAATAGCAGAATACATTTTAAAAACAAAAGAAAGTCGTGTTAGTTACACTATTTATAACTCAAGAACGGCTGAACCGATTTGGCTGAAAATTGGTAGGGAGGTAGCTAAGAACTGGGAGAAGGACATAGGATACTTTTGGGTAAGGGTAGGCCAGGGTAGGGTAGGGTAGGGTAGGGTAGGGTAGGGTAGGGTAGGGTAGGGTAGGGTAGGGGTAGGGTAGGGGTAGGGTAGGGGTAGGGTAGGGGTAGGGTAGGGGTAGGGTAGGGGTAGGGTAGGGGTAGGGTAGGGGTAGGGTAGGGGTAGGGTAGGGTAGGGGTAGAGTAGGGGTATGGTAGGGGTAGGGTAGGGTAGGGGTAGGGTAGGGGTAGGGGTAGGGTAGGGGTAGGGTAGGGTAGGGGTAAGGGTAGGGTAGGGGTAGGGTAGGAGTAGGGTAGGGGTAGGGTAGGGCAGGGGTAGGGTAGGGTATAAAAGTCACCCGTGCGAAGCCGGGGCGGGCCGCTAGTACCTATATAAAACAAAGACGGGTTTGTTACAACACTTATAACTCGAGATCGGCTGGATCAATTTTCATGGTTTTTGTTTCGTTGGATTTGTCTACGCCCTGAATAGCAGAATACATAAAAACAAAAGAAAGTCGTGTTAGTTACACTATTTATAACTCAAGAACGGCTGAACCGATTTGGCTGAAAATTGGTAGGGAGGTAGCTAAGAACTGGGAGAAGGACATAGGATACTTTTGGGTAGGGGTAGGGTAGGGTAGGGTAGGGTAGGGTAGGGGTAGGGTAGGGGTAGGGTAGGGGTAGGGTAGGGTAGGGGTAGGGTAGGGGTAGGGTAGGGTAGGGGTAGGGTAGGCGTAGGGTAGGGGTAGGGGTAGGGTAGGGTAGGGGTAGGGTAGGCGTAGGGTAGGGGTAGGGGTAGGGTAGGGGTAGGGGTAGGGTAGGGGTAGGGTAGGGGTAGGGTAGGGTAGGGTAGGGGTAGGGTAGGGGTAGGGTAGGGCAGGGGTAGGGTATAAAAGTCCACCCGTGCGAAGCCGGGGCGGGCCGCTAGTATCTTTATAAAAGCAGAATGACGTACAATCGACGTTCCAGCGCAATTGATATTCCTTTACAATTGTGACATATTTGGCTGCAAAAATGACATTATTTGCGAGAACATTGTAAAAGCAGCAAAGTAAGAAATAATGGAAGCACTTAATTCAACAAATGGTGAGAAATAACAGAATACCATTGGTTATTTGTAAGCAGCTGTGTATCAGTAGAAAGAAACTTTACAACACTCAATTGCGATTCGTTTGAAGCATTTTTAAATTTAACACAATCGGAGCCCTGTTGCAATGCAGCGAATTTCTTTAGTAACAAACTAGTCTCTTCACGACAGATTTATTATGTTTCAAATGAACCAGTTTTCCATTTTCTTTTAAAGGGAATTGGAGACAATCTCAGGTTGTTGGTTGGATTGAAGAAAGTTTTCGCAAAACACCATACGTAAACTTATATACTGCTCAGAGTTCTAGATATGTAATTATACAAAAGTTACTACAGTTCCTAATAAGAGGAGCTTTATTACTGAAATAATAATCTTGTTCTTGTCTTGTATTTATGAAATACTTTTCTGCATCGAAAGAACAATGTTTCTGCTCACTAGCAGAAATATAGCTCTTTTGAGGCACTCATTGAATCTTATGGAAATAATGGTTGATAAATAAAATCTCTTTTGAAATAGGCTGAATAAAGAAGTAACATTCATTTTAAATTAGCTGTACTCAAAGATCACATGCGTCGTAGATTCAGAGTTAATCTACCGTAAAAAGCAGGCTAGTGTCACCTACTAACCTACTTCCCAGTTGACTCTTTATAACCCTCTTTTTGCATTTCTAGATCCCAGGAATTAACTACTATTCATTCAAGCTTCAGCTTTCCTCCTATAAACCATAACTCCACTTAAACAACGCCATTTTAATGCCACTGTATCCTAACAAATGAATAATTAAAATGACAGTTGCGTGGTTATTCGCTGGCATGCTTCATAAGAATGATATCGCAATTACAGGCCATACGAATGTGACTTTTAAAATGATGAACATAAATGTCAAAGTTCAACACAATGCGCAATTATCTAGTATTTTATGCACGTTCTATTTAAAATGGAAATAAGCGAGATGAATAGGGATAAAAAAACAACACAAAAGCAAATTACGGGAAACGAAAGAAACTAAAATGCAGGACGGCGCTGGAGCTTGAACTATAAAATATTTGCATCCAAACGAGGGCAACAATAAGATGGAAATGCAAAATCCTGGTGCGATGCGTTGCATATTGTTAGCTCTCATTACCTACTGGCCGTGTATTTTACTTGAAACAGAAACCCAGCTTAACATTAGCTATACCAGGCGTTTAATTTTGATTATGCTCATTACCTACACGGCTTACAAAATGATATACGAAAACTACCAGGATCTAGGAAATCCAAGTAGTTTTCTCATATAATTTTGTGAGCATGGGATGTCGACAATGTAGTTAATTACATTTTGAATGTTTTTGAAAAAACGTAATTATTTTTATGCTATACGGAAATGTGATGTTCCGCAGTACCTACATAATTGATTAGTATATATTTCAAGACCCAAGCAAGGTATGCATCTGTCATACAGATATTGACGGTTATAGCGCAGACGTTTGATCCATTGGGGCTTTTATCTTCTTATGTAATAGTTATGAAAATATTATTACAGAAGGTGTGGTTGGATAAACTATCGTGGGATGAGCGACTGACTCCGGAAATCAATACACGGTGGGATAGCGTTATCAAATTCTTACATAAATTTAATAATTTTAGAATTCCACGCATGGTGGTTTGCGATTCGTAAAAAGAATTAGAAATTCATGTATTTATAGATGCTTCTGAGCATGCGTACGGCGCTTGCATTTATATCCCTTCTATTAATTAAACCGGTCAATAAACAATTAGTTTATTAATGACGAAGAGTAGAGTAGTTCCGCTTAAGGTCACAACAAAACCAATATTGGAATTATGTGGTGCAGTAGTAGGTGCACGCCTTTTCAGAAAGTTCACAGCTCACTTTGATTTAAAATAAACCTACTGCTGGACAGACTAGACCATAGTTTTAGGATGATTACAAATGTCACCTTCAAAGCTTCAGCTGTTTGTACGAAATCGAGTAGCTGAAGTTCTAATACGGCAGGAAAATGTACATGGATACATGTACTAACTGATAAAAATCCAGCTGATTTAATATTACGTGGTACTGACTTAGATACTTTAAAAAAATCGCATTTGTGGTGGTTAGGTCCCGAATTTTTAAATGGACTATATATTCTTGGCCTTCTCAAAATATAAATTTAGATTTAGAAGCTTTGCCAGTAACTGGATCAGATGTTTCCTTATGTACTGTTATCAAAGACCAAATTAAAGAAATCTCATTTGTAAATTTTAGTCGTTTTTCTAATTTCTCTTGTCTTGTAATATCAATGGCCTACGTACTACGATTTATTAATTAATACCTGTGAGAAACAATTAATTTTCTTTCGAGTATTGAGTTACAAAACGCATTAAATATCTTAATTATTAATAGTCAAAGTAAATCATTTTTAGAGTATAAATAACCTAAAACCAAAGAGAATTTGCCTAAAAAGAGTGCCCTTTTAAAGTTCAATGTTTAATTAGACGAAAGTAAAATAAACATTAAGTAGTTGGAGGTCGTCTCGATACTTCAAATTATAATTCCAATCTTATTACAGTCCACTCATTATGTTAGTTAGAAATTAATGCATGCGGGTCCGCAGTTGTTGTTTGCCTCTATTAGGGAAACGTATTGGCCTATTAGTGTTCGTAATTTTGCAATAACTTGCTTTCGCTTATGCATACGATGTCCTAGAATGAAAGGTGCTACAATTAAACCTTTGATGGCAAAT
This sequence comes from Nycteola revayana, assembly GCA_947037095.2. Classification (NCBI taxonomy): domain Eukaryota; kingdom Metazoa; phylum Arthropoda; class Insecta; order Lepidoptera; family Nolidae; genus Nycteola; species Nycteola revayana. The sequence continues at coordinate 9,276,355 of OX344839.1, forward strand.
TTACCTCGGGAGCGGCTTACTCCAGGTACCCCTTTTAAGACTACAGGCGTAGATTATGCTGGCCCTGTCATATGTGCCGATCGGCGAGGTCGTGGATGTAAGTTAGTGAAGGTATATATTGCAATATTTATTTGCTTTTCGGCCTAGAACTGGTGGGTGACCTAACTAGCTATTGTTATTTGCTCGCTTTGTATAGATATATTTCACGTAGAGGAAAAACTGTTAATATTTATTCTGTCAACGGCACCTCATTTGTTGGCGCGTAATTTAATAAATTTCGAAAGATCATTGATCTCTCGAAATTTATTAAATTGAATGCAGATACGTTAAGCGAAAATTTGGCCAATGATGGAATTCAATTCCATTTTGTTCCTGCATACAGTCCTCATTTTCGTGGACAATGGGAGGCAGGTGTCAAATCAACAGAATAACATCTACAGCGAGTGTTGGGAAAGTGTAATTTAACTTTTGAAGAACTTTATACTACTCAACTCAAATTGAAGCAATTTTAAATTCCCGTCTGACACCCATTTCCTCGGATCCTGAAGACGATACGCCATTGACGCGTGTGTAAAAGACTATTATAAACACTTTTTTAAATTTTTACATTCATTGTCTATGAAACATTTACAAGTCATGTATTTTTATTATTACAACTTTTACCGCTAAACAAGTCCAGTTGTTTTTTTTTCTTTTGGTGTTACCTTTATATTTCCCGTTTACACCTAGGACTTATCCCATTCACACTCCCAATAATAATATTGACGGGGTAAAATTAACATTATTCTTTACTTTTATGTATGTTCATAAGAATATTGATAGTTTTTAGAAAAAAGGCGTCATTCATAATATTCTATATATATATATTCATATATACTAGAACTAAGCATAATCTCGTTTTACATGCTACCCGTCTCGACAAGATTAGCAATTCTTTTACGAGGTAATGTACCTATACGCTTCTACAACAAACTTCCTAATAATGTAAGAGATTTTTCTACAAACAAGTTAAAACGATATGTCAAAGATAAATTATGTAAAAAAGCTTATACAATTTCTGATTATGTCAATGACAATTATGTTAATAAATAGACATAAAATTGTAACATTAAATTTATTTTAAAAAAGGATTCCTCTGAGTTTCTTGCCAGTTCCTCTCAGAGCTGAAAACTAGTGGTAGAAAAAAAAGGGACGCATCATAAGAAAATGATTTAAAATATTTTAAACGTTTATATGAAAAAAGAATATTTTGACATATTTTTTGGACATAATTATATATAGAGAAGTTTATTTTTAATTCCATATTATTCTATAATTCAATGTGAGAGTTGGATGAAAAAAATCAGGAGATAATGATGACATAATTAGCGCACCTGCACAGTAGTGATACAATTGTTTTATTAAGAAATATAATAGAAGCGTAACGTTACACCACCATAAGTTCGTTTCGTAAGCGACGCCATGGTGTCGCTTATCTCAAATATTCCTCCATTGTGATAAGTAATGGTTTTAATTAAAATAAAATAAATGAAGACAAGTTTAAATACAAACAGTATTTAAACTAAATAAAAAGAGGTAGAAAATTTCCAACGATCAAATATTTTTTGGAAGTTTCTTAAAAAAGTTCATGCCTTTTGTATAGGTTTAGGAGACAATGGCATCCCGCGCAATTTAATACAAGCGAGGTCTCTGGAGAAATGGATGGGTCTCCCTTCATAGCTTGATATTGTAAAAGTTTCCTTCTACGCAATCTACATAAAAAATGAACCAGGGGTTGCGGTGACCCGCTGGTAAATGAGAGCTTTTGAACTGTTAATTTTGTTTGCATAGAAAATGAAATCTGACATCAAAATTATTTGCATCTTCATCTTAACCATGTTGTTATAATAATATTTTAACCGATTTGTTGTTTTTTCTTGATTCGTTAATTCTTTGCTAGATGTTTCCCTTATTAGTTATTATCTCAATTTAATGTCATGCTTGTTTATCAGTTATCACTAACAATTTAAATTTATAATTTACTTTTAAAAAGTTTAAAAGTACTAATAGTAAATAGATTAGAAAAACCAGGAAAGGAAAAAGAGAATTCAGTATTTGCTTTAGATATTAAAAAAATTAATAATAATATCAAATTATTTGAAGACAAAAAACATTTATTAAACTTACAATGTATGTATGTTATTTTTTCGGGTGGAATCTTGCAACTCAATTTTGAAGCAGATATCCTCAACCGATTGAGCTGAAATTTTGCAAGCGTATGTATATCGCGTGACAATGCAATAATATAATACCATCGAGCTGATCTGATGATGGAGTCGGAAGGTGGCCATAGGAACTCCTGTACCTACTGAACAAGATAGTCGAGTTTGTGCTCGTTTGTTTTGTGTTTATCAGTACCTATATACTTTCCATTGCACATGATGGCGAGGGTCTGGTGAGGAGCAGAAACATTACCACTGGTACGCCCTTAATGCAAGCGCTATGATAGTCGAGATTGGGCTCGTTTGTTTTGTGTTAGTGAGTATTTTCGATTGCACATGATGACGAGGGTCTGATGAGGGGCAGGAACATTACCACTGGTGCACGCGTACGTCATAATCTATCGTATACACGTGGTGTAAATCCAAACATTGTTATCAAGTGAAAGTTTCCTACGTGAATTTAGAAGACAATGTAGTCGACTGAGCGTAAGTAAAACCCGTGCACGAACGGTTTCCACATGCGCTCTGAAGGTTTGTTTTAAGTCAAGGATTATACAAAGTACGATGAGTGCCAATAGATATTAAGAAAATAGACGCCCTATAATACCTTGGAATTCCAGTAAATAGGGTTACAAGCTAGACTAAAAAGTAAAAATAAAATAAAGAGTAAAAAACATTTTAAAAACAAGCTGTTATTAAAAAATTAACGCGTACTAAAAGGTAAAAAATAAATTTAATTTTACGGACGAAATTTCAATTCAATTTCAAATACCAAAACATATAAATTATAAAAGCTTGAGGCGTTCTTATTTGTATACATTTTTCAGTGCCTTAAGCTATTTTAAGCATTATTTGCATCTTCTTCTTAACCATGTTGTGATAATAATAATTTTTCCTGCTATGTTGTTTGTTTCTTTATTCGTAAATTCTTTGCTTATTAGTTATTATCTCAATTTAATGTCATGCTTGTTTATCACTAACAATTTAATGTATAATTTACTTCTAAAAAGTTTAAAAGTAGTAATAGTAAATAGATTAGAAAAACCAGAAAAGTAAAATGAGAATTCCGTGTGTGCTTTAGATATTTAATATTTTAATCATAATATCAAATTATTTCAAGACAAAAAAAACGCAACAGAATGGGCGCCCGGCTTAAATCTTTAACACTCAAAAATATAAAAGAGCCTTATTTGAGGTTTGTCATCTCTTTGTTAACACCGCTGCTGTAAATTCCCGGATTCCGAAGCATTTACTCCGACATTCCGAATTCGGAATCCGGAGAAAGCCGCAACAAATGCCTCTCTATGCAATTAATTCGGTTAAGTTAAAAGCTTTTCAGTCGTACTAAATACCGAGTTGGGTGTAAGGAAACGTGACTTAGACACTGATAGGTTTAATTTAGTGAAGCCATTGATTTCTATTTTACGTAGGTATAGTAAGTATTCTGTGTGGAGTTTGGCATTAAAAGTAGTCCAATCCATATCTTCTTATGGATGTTCTGATCAAGATACACACAGCTGATGAATGAGCAACACTAGCATCTATCAACTCAAGGGTTCTTATGACCTTGCTGCGATTACCAATCCGCCTGCCAAACGTGGTCATTATGGCAATATCTGTCAATGACCCTGGTTTGCAAAGTTCGGTTATTAGAAGTATTTTGTAATTGTTTATTTATTCATTATACAGAACTGCCATCCAAAAAGAATAAAGAAGACTGTTTTAAAATTTAGTAACAATATTTAATCCGAAGTATACAAGTTATAAAATACAGGTCTAAAAAAATGGCGTTGTAAAATCAGCGAAAAAAAAAAAAAAAAACACCTCAATTTGTTGCTTTTTTGTTGCTAATTAGTTGCCAGAAAATTAATTTTGTTGCTTCAACTGATCGAAAAAAATCGGCAATAACGCTAACTTTTCAATAAGATAGCGTGGAAATCACTGGATGTGGGCTGATCGATCAAGCGAATAGTGGACAATTTGTTGCTAATTTGTTGCTGAAAGATGGTAGGGAGAAATAAATTTAAAAAAATAAAAATAAGTTTTTTTTTCAATTATGCCAAAATAAATAATGTCCACGCTAGCTTAACTAACGATTTTTCCGTAAAAAAACGATTGTAAAAATTTGTTGCTGCTCATACTGCAGCTTGTTTTAGCATAAAGAGTCAGCAACAAAATAAGAACCGGAAGTCAAGATTAGTTGGAGATCGGTATAAAAAAAATACCGACCACGCTAGCTTAACTAACGATTTTTCCGTAAAAAAACGATTGCAAAAATTTGTTGCTGCTCATACTGCAGCTTGTTTCAGCATAAAGAGTCAGCAACAAAATAAAAACCGGAAGTCAAGAGAAGTTGGAGATCGGTATACAAAAAAAACCGGCCACGCTAGCTTAACTAACGATTTTTCCATAAAAAATCGATTGCAAAAATTTGTTGCTGCTCATACTGCAGCTTGTTTCAGCATAAAGAGTCAACAACAAAATAAAAACCGGAAGTCAAGAGAAGTTGGAGATCGGTATACAAAAAAAACCGGCCACGCTAGCTTAACTAGCGATTTTTCCGTAAAAAAACTATTGTAAAAATTTGTTGCTGCTCATACTGCAGCTTGTTTTAGCATAGAGAGTCAGCAACAAAATAAAAACCGGAAGTCAAGAGAATTTGGAGATCGGTATACAAAATAAAACGGCCACGCTAGCTTAAGTAACGATTTTTCCGTAAAAAAACGATTGTAAAAATTTGTTGCTGCTCATACTGCAGCTTGTTTTAGCATAAAGAGTCAGCAACAAAATAAAAACCGAAAGTCAAGAGAATTTGGAGATCGGTATACGAAATAAAACGGCCACGCTAGCTTAAGTAACGATTTTTCCGTAAAAAAACGATTGTAAAAATTTGTTGCTGCTCATACTGCAGCTTGTTTTAGCATAAAGAGTCAGCAACAAAATAAAAACCGAAAGTCAAGAGAATTTGGAGATCGGTATACAAAATAAAACGGCCACGCTAGCTTAAGTAACGATTTTTCCGTAAAAAAACGATTGTAAAAATTTATTGCTGCTCATACTTCAGCTTGTTTTAGCATAAAGAGTCAGCAACAAAATAAAAACCGGTAGTCAAGAGAAGTTGGAGATCGGTATACAAAAAAAACCGGCCACGCTAGCTTAACTGACGATTTTTCCGTAAAAAAAACCGGCCACGCTAGCTTAACTAACGATTTTTCCGTAAAAAAAACTATTGCAAAAATTTGTTGCTGACTCTTTATGCTAAAACAAGCTGCAGTATGAGCAGCAACAAATTTTTACAATAGTTTTTTTACGGAAAAATCGCTAGTTAAGCTAGCGTGGCCGGTTTTTTTTGTATACCGATCTCCAACTTCTCTTTACTTCCGGTTTTTATTTTGTTGCTGACTCTTTATGCTAAAACAAGCTGCAGTATGAGCAGCAACAAATTTTTACAATCGTTTTTTTACGGAAAAATCGTTACTTAAGCTAGCGTGGCCGTTTTATTTTGTATACCGATCTCCAACTTCACTTGACTTTCGGTTTTTATTTTGTTGCTGACTCTTTATGCTAAAACAAGCTGCAGTATGAGCAGCAACAAATTTTTACAATCGGTTTTTTACGGAAAAATCGTTACTTAAGCTAGCGTGGCCGTTTTATTTTGAATACCGATCTCCAAATTCTCTTGACTTCCGGTTTTTATTTTGTTGCTGACTCTTTATGCTAAAAGAAGCTGCATTATGACCAGCAACAAATTTTTGCAATCGATTTTTTACGGAAAAATCGTTAGTTAAGCTAGCGTGGCCGGTTTTTTTTGTATACCGATCTCCAACTTCTCTTGACTACCGGTTTTTATTTTGTTGCTGACTCTCTATGCTAAAACAAGCTGCAGTATGAGCAGCAACAAATTTTTACAATCGTTTTTTTACGGAAAAATCGTTACTTAAGCTAGCGTGGCCGTTTTATTTTGTATACCGATCTCCAAATTCTCTTGACTTCCGGTTTTTATTTTGTTGCTGACTCTTTATGCTAAAACAAGCTGCATTATGACCAGCAACAAATTTTTGCAATCGTTTTTTTACGGAAAAATCGTTAGTTAAGCTAGCGTGGCCGGTTTTTTTTGTATACCGATCTCCAACGTCTCTTGACTTCCGGTTTTTATTTTGTTGCTGACTCTTTATGCTGAAACAAGCTGCAGTATGAGCAGCAACAAATTTTTGTAATCGTTTTTTTACGGAAAAATCGTTAGTTAAGCTAGCGTGGTCGGTTTTTTTTGTATACCGATCTCCAACTAATCTTGACTTCCGGTTCTTATTTTGTTGCTGACTCTTTATGCTAAAACAAGCTGCAGTATGAGCAGCAACAAATTTTTACAATCGTTTTTTTACGGAAAAATCGTTAGTTAAGCTAGCGTGGACATTATTTATTTCGGCATAATTGAAAAAAAAACTATTTTTATTTTTTTTTATTTATTTCTCCCTACCATCTTTCAGCAACAAATTAGCAACAAATTGACCACTATTCGCTTGATCGATCAGCCCACATCCAGTGATTTCCACGCTATCTTATTGAAAAGTTAGCGTTATTGCCGATTTTTTTCGATCGGTTGAAGCAACAAAATTAATTTTCTGGCAACTAATTAGCAACAAAAAAGCAACAAATTGAGGTGTTTTTTTTTTTTTTTTTTCGCTGATTTTACATCGCCATTTTTTTAGACCTATAAAATACTAATAACATTGTTCCCATACAAAGCAATATTAATACCATTATTTTTTAACAACTTTGCAACAATCTGAATAAAATATTCAGCGAGAATAGTTTTAATCAACGGCTACAATTAGCCGGTTTGCATCCGTTAATTAGCAAGAAATAACCTTAGCACGCTTAATGTGTTCCGACTTGCAGAGTCTCATTAGAACTCTATTCTTGTTCCTTGTAAATTGGTTGGACGTGTTTATCCATTTTATTCTGATTTTCTTTTACTTTACAAATGAAGTACGGATAAATTAATGTGAAGAATATAAACGATAAAAAACGTTTCACTTTGCACTAATGAGGTTTAAATGGTTTATTTTTAGATGGAACTGATGAGATTGCAATACAATATTGCACTTGTGGTAGAAATTATTCGATACGGAGCAGGACCTTACAAACAATTTATCCCGGAAGTTTGCATAGCTCCCTTGGGAGAGAATGGATGACTCAATCTTTACATATTTATGACTGCTTGACAACATGTTGTTGTCCTATTTCATTCATTGTTTTTGTAAAATATAGTACGTAAAACTTACAAAATCATTTGTTTTGAATTTTTTTTATTATTATTTTTACTAAATGTATTCCTTTGACTAACAGGGGTCCAAAGTTTGTATAACTAAATCGAAATTTAAGTGGACTAATTCGTAAGCGGCACCTCGTAGAAAAAAAATTAAAATCTTTTATTATACGTAAAAAAAAGGATTTGTCATTTGTCCGATAGTTTAAACTATTTTTACATCGTTTAAGTAATTTAAACGCTTACCTAACCAATTTTATAGTGAAAGTCAAAACTTAATAGGTAAATTTAGCAAGGACAACAAGGACTGGGTAAGAACATTAGATGCGACCGCATAATGGAAAAGGAAAGGTCGAAACTAAACAAGTCGAAGTAGTTCTAACTATACCATTGGGTCATTACGGAACTGAAACATTCGTTTGCGGGTGCGAACGCTATTCCGTATAAACTTCATAGGCTAAGTATCAACTGTATACTTGGAATTCTTGTACACCAAGTGATCCCAAGGGAAATAGTATCCGTTCTTTGCATTTATACTGGTAATTTGTGTGAATTACATTTAATATTTTTCCTACATTGTGTTGTCATTAACGGTTAGCTATAGATTTTCTTAAGAGGTTTATACACAATGTTCATTAATTTTAGCTTATGTACTACACTAATCCTAAATGTTTCATTGCTCGATCGTACATTGGGCCCAAAGACTAAAATATTATTATTACTGTTAGGCCACGTACTATAAATATGAAAAGCTAAGCGTATTACGATTCTGTGTAAATATCGCCTTAAGGCTTGAAGAATCCAGTCTTGAATATTAACTTAAATAATTCTTTATACAAAGAAAGCAATGAATACTGGTTCCTTGATTTTAGAAAAATTATATATAGAATAGAATAGAATAGAATATGCATTTATTTTTCTCATCACAAAATTTAGTGCATTTGCTTACTTGTATACATTTCATTTGAGTACATTTAGGCAGTTTGAAATGCGACCAGATTCGTGAGAGACTGGTGCCTGAGTTAGGTTTGGGAAACCTGTATTACAGGTCACCAGTGCCCCAGTCCACGGATATATAAATTAAATCAAGGCTTAGATTAGATGAAGCTCGCTATTTCAAAGCTTAAAACTACATCAAGAATAAAAGCAGGCACTATATTAAATTGTGTATCTATACTAATATTATAAAGAGGAAAGATTTGATTGTTTGTTAGTATTGAATAGGCTCCGAAACTACTAGACTGATTTCAAAAATTCTTTCACTTTTGGGAAGCTATACTATTCCCGGATGACATAGACTATATGTAATTATGAAGATGCCACGGGAACGGTAGCTACGCGGGTGAAACCGCGCGCGCGCGCAGGAATCTAGTTAATATATATTTTAAATATAAGATAGACCGAGAACAGCCAAATCAACATTTGACTGTTAATACAGGAATAAAAAGGTCATAAAATATAAAATACAGTGGTGTATTATTATATTGTCCAATTTACATCAGTAAGTTCATCATAAGTTCAAAAAACGCCAGTTAATATAATTATAAATTTTGTTGGTGTAGTAATAATAAATAATAAGATATTCATATGTAAAAAGGAAGGTAAGATACCGATTAATACATAATCTGCAAATTGCTTTGAAAACAAATTAAATATTTACTTTAGTTATAAAAGGTGCTTTAAACTTTTATGCTTTATGAAAAAGTATAAGCTATCTAACAAATACTACAATTCCAGACTGTACCGCTTTCCTGACGAGTCAGTTTTAAAACTGACCACATCTATTGTTCAACATCTGGATAAAAATAAGTGCATTGGGGTGTATATTGATCAGTAAAAGGCTTTCGACAACGTGTCTATACCTATTTTACTCAATATACTTGAAAATAAGTACAATCTATTGATTTATTTGGTATGTGGTAAGTACATATGTATACTATGTATAATATTTACATTTTTATCTTGCTACTATTATCTTTATCACATTCGAAATTATCATTTATATTTTTATTAAAAGATAATAACTTTTATTAATAAATAATGTGTATGTTTTTCTGTATTTTTATAGCCTTTGGTATTATCTTATATATAAAATTCTCTTGTCACAATGTTCGTTCCCGTACTCCTCTGAAACGGCTTCACCGATTCTCATGAAATTTTGTGAGCATATTGAGTAGGTCTGAGAATCGGCCAACATCTATTTGCTGGGTCAGCTAGTTATTTATATAATTTTTCCGATATGAGTCTGTGTAACAATCTTCAATCTTCTCTTACAAAAATAACTATAGATGATATAGAGATCTCACAAATATGTAAATTTGTTCTAAGATTAGAACAAATTAACATGTTTGGGAGATCTACACTCGCGTGCAAGTAAATCGACTCAAGCCTCAAGTGCGCATAAAAAGTGATTTATCTTAACAATGACTCATTTTACCTCTATATAAGGTTTTACATATTTAAAGCCTAGTAATTGGGCTTTAAAATGGTAGCATTATTGTAGTAATTTAAATAAACACTTGTCCTCAGAATGCATCTGAATGCAACCTTCGTAAAATGCTCTGCGCTTTATACACAACTTGCGCGACACTACCCCCTATAAAAACCCCCTGTAATCGTTTTTTCTTATCAGTCGCTCACCAGACGTTGTCCTGAACATAACTCTGCAAATTGAAGCCGTTAATTGAAGAAAATTATGGACACTACACATGAAGAAGCCGCTTAAGCTGTTGCTCTGTTGCAAGAAGGGTTGAACCGGCGAGAAGTCGCTTGTCGGTTGAATATGAGTCAGTCTGGTGTCTCGAGAGTGTACAGAAGATTTCCAGAGACTGGTGCCTTCATTCGGAGGCCTAATACCAGCCGACGCTGGTGCACCTCGGAGCGTGACGACCGGTTTTTGGTCTCGACCTCTTTCCAAAATCGACAACTTACCGGTGTAGATGTCCAGCAGGAGCTACTTCAAGTTCGCGGGGGGACTGTCAGTCAATGGCAACAAGCCCGAAGTTGACCACAGCTCACCGTCAAGCACGCCTTCACTTTGCTCGAGAACACTTGGATTTTAGCATAGAGCAATGGTAGTCAGTCTTCTTCACTGATAAGACGAGGATGTGTCGCCATGGCAGCGACAGTAGAGGCCGGGTGTATCGGCGTCCCGGTGAAAAAGTTTTCACAGTGCTGCTTTGCTGAAACCGTTGCGTATGGTGGCGGTTCTTGTATAATGTGGGCTGGAATTTCCTTAGAAGGATAAACGGATCTTGTTTTCGTTCCTGGGGGAGGTCGGGGAGGGGGTCGGATTAGTGATCGTTACATTGAAGATGTTGGAGATAATTTCATCTTGATGCATGACAATGCCCGATGTCATACTGCTCGGGCCACACGTGAGTTCCTGAATGAAGTTGGAATTGATACTATGGATTGGCCAGCGCTCAGCCCCGATTTAAATCACATATGGGACGAGCTCAAAAGGAAAGTTGGAGCGAAGAATCCAGCTCCTACAAACATAAATGCGCTCAAGACTGCGTTGGTAGAAGAGTGGGGTCGAATACCACAATCATCAATAAATAAGTTGATTAGGTCTACGAAGAATCGCATAAGAGAAGTGATCAGGGCCTGAGGATGGAATACCAAACATTGACACGAATATTTTTTTTCTTACACACACGTTTGTTTTATTTATACACAATAACCTCATACTGTGAAATTGTATGAATTTTCAATATTTTTTACAATATCATTGACAAACACCTTTCATGAAAATTACACCATTTTAAAGCCCAATTTCTAGGCTTTAAATATGTAAAACATTATATAGAGGTAAAATGAGTCATTGTTAGGGCGAGGCCCCATTAGTATGTTGCGCTGCGTTGCGTCCTCGCAGAGTCGTCGCTGCGTCGTTTTCCATATATTTTTTATGACCTGCCCCATTAGACCGTTGCTTCGTCGCGCGCGACGTTTCAACGGATCGACGGACAAGAAACGAAGCGGGAGGGAGGGTGTTGCGCTGCGTTGTCGGAGCTCCGCTGCGACGACGGACGTTTGTTTCTATCCATACTGCAAAGGCTGAACTGAGACGCAGCTGCGACGGCGTGCATATCCTCTTGCGTTGCGTTGGCGCAGCGTCAACGCAACACAGGTGTGGCATACAATGCGTTGTTCCGTTGCGATGACGCGACGCGATCTTATAAAGTGTAGCTATTATTTAATTAAACACAAACAAACTTAGGTGAGGTAGATTGAATATGCTGCCCTGCCGACAAACAGATTGTCTCCCTCGAACCAACCCGATCAACTGACGCTGAATGTCCGCGCGGTGCGCGCGGACCGCGGTCGGTGAAGATCTGTCGCAATGAGTGACTGGCTCTATCTGTTCCACGGACTCGTAACTTTTCTTAGTAATAGTTTAATTAGTTTCTTACCCAATCCCAATATTTTACTGTAAAATATAATATTTTACGTAAATTATCGTATTTTAGGAAAGTAATTTTACCGTTTTACATCCCTAGTCATTGTTAACATTAATCACATTTTATATGCACTTGAGGCTTGAGTCGATTTACTTGCTCGCGAGTGTATATAGAGGGGAAAGTTACAAATTTTAGATTTGAAAATGCGGTTTACTTTTCTTAGTTTTTCATTGTTCAGTAGAATATCTACAATAATATTATAAAGAGGAAAGATTTGTACCTATTTTTGTATGTTTGTATGTTTGTAATGAATAGACTCAAAAAGTACTGGGCCGATTTAAAAAATTCTTTCACCAATAGAATGCTACATTTTTCCAATTTGACATAGGCTACATTTCATTTTGAAAAAATTAGGGATCCTTGGTAAAATTTGAACAATGTAACCGAAGGTGTAGAAAAATGAGTCTTAAAATGTCTTTCGTCGAATGCGCTGCCGAAACTATTAGCGATAGAACAAAATAATGTACAACAATATTGAAGAACATCATAATGTCTACAAAAAACTCCGCGGTAGCATATGTCCAACTATTGTAGTTATGTCACTACAACAACCGATTTGGCTGAAAATTGGTAGGGAGGTAGCTAAGAACTGGGAGAAGGACATAGGATACTTTTTATGCCGTTCCCGTCGTTCCCGTGTGACGTGACATAAGACGGGTAGAGGTAGGGTAGGGGTAAGGGTAGGGTAGGGTAGGGTAGGGGTATGGTAGGGGTAGGGGTAGGGTAGGGGTAGGGTAGGGGTATGGTAGGGGTAGGGTAGGGGTAGGGTAGGGGTAGGTAGGGATAGGGTAGGGGTAGGGTATGGTAAGGGTAGGGTAGGGGTAGCGTAGGGGTAGGGTAGGGGTAGGGTAGGGTAGGGGTAGGGTAGGGTAGGGTAGGGGTAGGGTAGGGGTAGGGTAGGGGTAGGGTAGGGGTAGGGTAGGGGTAGGGTAGGGGTAGGGTAGGGTAGGGGTAGGGTAGGGTAGGGGTAGGGTAGGGGTAGGGTAGGGTAGGGGTAGGGTATTAAAGTCCACCCGTGCGAAGCCGGGGCGGGCCGCTAGTTCCTTATAAGTTTGATTTATTTTGTGTAGTAAAATAGCCTTGCGTCAGAACTTTTTCCCCTTTTAATTATGCCATAACTTATCCATGTATTAATAAACATAGACGTAGTAAGCAGAATTTTTCATCTCATGGAGAGCGTATGTAAAGTTGGATGTTTTTGTAGACTTTTTTTTAGTGTGTTGCTTCCAACTAAAATGTGAGTCTACGGTTAAGCCAAGTTAGGTAAACTCGTTTAGTTTAGAATTATTGTAGCTAAAATTAATAAGTGATTTTCAAAGGGGTGAAATGCTATAAATTTTGTTTTACTAAAGTTTATTTCAAATTCTGTTTAGGTCCAGGTTGAAATTGAATTAAAATAAATTTATTTATCGTCTATATGTAAATCAGTATTATTTTTATTTTTATTTTAAAAAGACAACTCCCGCACTAGGGAAATAAATCCCTGTGTCGCGGGGGACTTTACAAACATTCATTTCACGGACACAAAGAACACCCAGACTCAGAACAACTATTTGTGGTTCACACAAATAATTGTCCCGGGTGGGAATCGAACCCAGAACACCAGATCTCAGAAGCAACTTCCGTAACCACTGAGCCACCGGTGCAGTCAAAACTCGGCTATTACGCTCGGCCTTCCTATAAATTTTGGAGGGTTGTATGTAGGTCGGTTTGTACATAATTAGTAAAAGACATCCTAATACACTGCATTGAGGTATGCCTTTAGGCAATTCAATGTTGGCGTAATATTTAGCATATGTGTTATGTTGTTTTATAGAAACATTCTGGCTGTATATATACCGAGTATCTCTTTGTCATACGACTTTATCATATCTATCAAAATACCCAATATCGTAGTGATGATTAACCCCCAACGCAAAAACGACGGGGTGTTATAAGTTTGACGTGTCTCTGTGTTTGTGTGTGTCTGTCTGTGGCATCGTCGTTCCCGAACGGATGAACCGGTTTTGAATTTGTTTTTTTTTTTGTTTGAAAGGTGAATTAGTCGGGGGTTTTTTTAGCAATGTTTTATGAAAATCAGCCGGAATATATATTTTTTAACAACAACCCACAATATAGATATCAAATGAAAGGTCTTGAATATTAGAATAATGTACATTATACTGAAAGGGAATGAGTTGTATTAATTAACGAAATGAAATCTTAAAATTCGAAAAATATTCGTTCATTGCGTTGGGGGTTTTTTAAATTTTAAATTTAATTTATTAAGACAAAAGTCACAACTAGACATTGAGTTTCAGTATTCGCTTCGCTGTCATTGAATAGGTTATATGTGTCGGAAATCTTTATACGCGATTACACATCGCTCTTTTAAAGTGAGCAAAAAGTAGCATTGCAATTTGTGGATAGTTGTTAGGGTTAGTTTTACTGTTATTATTGTAAATTAGTTTTGTAATAAAAAGAAAACTTAGACAAAATCGTAAATTATTTTATGATTACAAAATACTTACTATTTTATTAAATATATTATAATTATTTTATCATATTTTACGTAGAAATTCTGATTTCTAATTTTGAGTAGCTCGATCTATTCCCCAAACTCGTTAGTTCCGTGTAGCAAAAGTTCCAGTCGCATTTTTCCCCACTAGCTTTTTTTTCTATTCGTGCATTTTACCAATCGCATTAGTTCACAGACGTTTATTTCTCTAAACGTTTTTTTCCACACGTACTTTTTCTGAATTAAGCACAAAAATAAACTGTGTTGCAAACAGTTGGGCATGAAAACACAAGAAAATACCCCTGTATTTATTTCAGAACATTTGACTGCTAAAGGGTCTCGTCTTCACTTCCTCGCTCGTGATCTAACCAAGTCTGGGTCCTATAAGTTTTGCTGGACAGCCTACGGCAAAGTCTACGTAAAATAGCATGAACAGTCTCCAACTATAATTATAAGAAGAGAAGAACAGGTACACAAACTCTTGCTAGAAGTATGACTATTTTTATATTACCCTATTGTTAACTTTAATGTAACTTTTAAACTACTATTGTTTGATATGTTTGCCAAATTGTACTTGATATTACTTTTCTGCACTATTATTTAAGTTTATATTTTAATTGTATTTTCTAGACTTCACCAAACACTAGCACACTACCCATTCGTACTTACGCAAACATAATCACATAGCACACAATCTACGCATATCTGTACACATTAGCACACAAACACTCCCTTTATACGCGCAATATATACATCCATTCGCTTGATACACCCTTACTCACATAGTTCACAACCTATACACACTTAAACATATTTATACACAAAATCATAGCACATACTCCTATGTTGAATATGCACACCTTCTTGCGCACTCACATACCAAAAGAGCTTTTATAATAACTACAATTTTCTCAAGTAACCTTCCTTTTGTTGTATTGAATATTGAAATATATACTTCATTCATAAATATGGACATAATAAATTACCACTTCTTTAATGGATAATAATTTACAAACTATATCCGAATTAGATACTATTGAAATAGCCCGAGCAATCCAATGCAACTACTCAGAACTTCAGATACACATTAAAATAAAGAAAAATGACCTTACTATCATATCTCAAAATATAAGGAGCATATATCGTAACTTCGATGATTTCATTGTAAATTTGTCTACCCTTAGTTTCGAATTGGATATTATTATCCTAACGGAATGTAGACTGAGCTCAAACAAAAATATTCCACAAATAAATAATTACTATCTTACATTACAACTCGTCAACTAAACCAGAACGACGGAGTGGTGGTATATGTCATAAGTTCCTTAAAGCAAAAAGTTGAGGAAATAAAGCTCGACCAAGCGTCTTGCCTTCGGGTTCAAACTCTAGGTTGTAATGTGTACTGTATATATCGCTCGCCATGAAACTCGAATATTGATAGATTTATTGACACTCTTAACACAGAGCTTAACTGTATATCATCACAATGCAATACTATTATAGCCGGCGATAATAACATTAATATCATAGCTAGAGACACTGAATCATTCCAAGACCACAAAAATAGAACCAGTTACCTAAATATGCTATCTTTTTTTGGTATACTACCCGGACATTTGTTACCTACGAGGGAACGAAACTGTCTGGACCACTTCATGTTAAACATAAACAAAAAGAAGTTCTCTGCATCCATTGCTATATTACACTCTACTATCACTGATCACTATACTACATTTTTATCACTCACAAAATAAAACACATTGTAAGCACAAAAAAATCCACCAAGACAATAAACTATGAGCAAGCTCTAAAGGATCTACAGGATAAAAATATATCAGCGATTGCGCGGTGCGCAGTTCGGTTTTAGACAGGCTGTAAGTACTGAAGATGCTATAGCTGCATTAAGCTCTCATGATGTCGAGCAACTCAATAAAGGTAACAAATGCTTAGCTATTTACCTAGACCTCAAAAAAGCTTTTGACACCGTCTCTGTTCCCATCCTCGCCAATACGCTACAAAGAGCTGGAATAAGATACCTCTTGCACTCTGTTTAATCAAAGATTACCTTTCAAATAGGAAACAAAAAGTTAAAATAGGAAAATACACTAGTGAAGGCGCAGAAGTAACATTCGGCGTGCCACAGGGCAGCGTTCTTGGGCCTACCCTCTTTTTTTATCATATAACAATGACTTATGTAATATCTAATTAAAAAATCCAAAAGTGTTTGCGTACGCCAATGATACAGCTGTAGTATTTACTGGTGTTTCCTGGAGAGATGTAAAACTGAGTGCAGAGTCGGTTATCGCCCATATAGCGGCATGGCCGAAAAATAATTTGCTAACGCTGAATACCTCAAAGACTAATTACATGTGCTTTAGTGTTAGTAACCGTACACAGCCTAGTTAAGATCTCAAAGGTTTATGGATTTAGAACGGGCACAACGTGGTCTTATAAAAAATATGTATTTTAAAAATAAAAGATATCCTAATAAGACCCTATACGAAATTAGCAATATCCTCTCAGTCAAGAAACTTTATATAAACCAAAACATTCTGAAAAAATATTGAACCCTTCCGTATGTCATTAGAAATAACCCCAAAAGAAGAAAATACAAAATTGTAGATGTTCCCATGGTTAAAATTGAATTTGCAAGTAGACAATTCCACTTCCGCTCAGCCCAATTATACAATAGAATAAATAAAAACATATATGTATACAATAAAAATAACTACGACTGTAAAAAAATAATAAACATCTGGATTAAGCCTCTTACCTTTGAAGAAACTGAAGCTCTACTGGAATAGATTAAAATACACAAATCTGGCAAACCTTATATTTGAGTATGCCACACCTACCATACAACACCACAATACACATACCACACCGCAATACACAACACTACACCGCAATACACAACACTACACCACTCCACATCAAATAACAGTAGGCATACACACAATACACATTTAAAATAGTACATTGTATTAGTATAGATATAGAAAAATTATAGATATATGTATATAGGTATAAGTTTTGAAATGCTTTAAAACAAATAGAATATCTTTACTTTAATTTATCGTAGAGTATAATTTTATAAATAAGATGAAGAAGAGCGGAACCTCCTAACACAGGCATTGTTTGCCTAAAAGGAGGTTTCAAACACATTTACTGTACACGAAACTTTTAAATGAAATAAAGATATTTTTATAATTATTATATTATAAACAGTACACAGAATCCATTTTGTTTCAGTATTGCGCTCCTGTTAAATATTCACAATCCTGTTTAGAAGTTTTGAATATAATAACATGCAAATACGTGAGCAAAGCCCGGAGTAGTAGTTGTTATTGTTGAAATTTGTTATTATGAGTTTATAATTAAAAATACAAGTAAACGTTCGTTACGTGTAAAGTTTTATGTATTTATTATAATCTGAGCTTTTAGCCTACGCTATAATAACTATATGCGAGCCAAATTTAAGCACAATAAGTTGCGCGAGTCAGTTAGTAAAATTAAAAATAATAATAGAAGAAATTTGAAAACTAACGAATTTGTAAATTATTCTTAGACTGCTAACGTTTTTCCAAAAACCGAATGAATGGTATTTCATTGACAACGCGTTGAGAAGTTATAACTGTGTGTATACATTTTCTTATTTCTCCTATCTTCTAATGGAATCATTGCAAAATCCGGGACAAAATGTTGAAAAGATTCTATGGAATCTTTTCAACATTTTGTCCCGGATAGGTAGTATTTCACCAAAATCATAGCAAGTTTCACTAAAATCTATTCAGTAGTATCAATGTCTAAAAATAAGTCCTCCAGTAAAAATAAATTTAATTATTATAAATTTAATTTAAATTCAATAAATTTGCAGAATATCCTCCCTGTGCAGAAAACCTTAACCACTTTTATAATACCTATGTATAGATCGAAGGTTTTTTGAAAGGTAAAAAGAACTAGGTAAACTAAAAGCTAAAGTTTGTCAACTTTAGCTTTTAGTTTAGTTCTTTTTACATAGCCCGCAAAACCATTAGGTTAAAAGAGGGAGTGGGCTGGCCATGTATAGGTACAGAAGAATGGTAGTTGAAGGAGCAGACGTGTCCGAGAGTGGAGACCGCATCTCAATGTTGTATGGACCCTGCAATATGGACAGATAATCTGAAATGGGTGTCCGGAGCACATTAGATACGGAGGGCAAAGGACCGGGCGCAAATAAGGAGAGGCTTATGTCCAGTAAAGTACAGATATAGGCTGATTGATTAAACTTGAGGAAAATATTTTTATTTTTATCAAGTCGTGGTAGGTAGAGAATAAATTAAATACAAGTGGAATCAACTATCGAAAGCTGTAATTATTTATTATCACAATTGCCAACTATTACAACAACCGTAAGGCTTTACTACTTCACCGGGCGATTTGTTTTAAAGACAGTGAGGCTCTAGCTTTATTAAATAGTTTATAATCTATAAACAAAGCAATTTACCCAAGTGGGTAATAGTCCTCAATTTAGGGCAGTCGGCGGCGACGGTATTACGGACTGATCACTTAAGATTTTGAGGAAGTATTGTGCAATTGTGTAACATCAAACGACAGTTTGATAACAGACAGACAGACAGTGGGGCTTATAATATCGAGTATCTCTGTCTCTTTCATGTAGATAAAGAAAGTAAGATTTGAAATTCTTAATACACACAATAGTTATGTTTAATATATGGATGATCATGTATGATATTAGTGTGCCAAAATGGTACAGAAATTGATTATGAACTGAAGTAATGCATAAGCTCATTATTACATCAGAAAAATGTACGATTGTTGTAAGATTAGCCTGTCTTGGGTTCTTTATCGATACTCCATTCAAATTATCAGGGAGAAAATAAATGTACATAATTGTTTCTTGATCAATGTTAACAAATGTTTTCAAGTAAGCAAATCGTAAAAGCTTTTATATTTTCCACCTGTTGTATACATTCTAGTTAACAAAATATTTCACCCAGAAAGGATGAAATCCATTTCATCATTTGAATCAAATTATTATTACGAAAGGCAATGCTTTTTTGGCTTCCAGCGCAAAAGCCTCCCGGTGGCAGAGTTTAATACGACGTTTTTATTCAATGGAGTTATTATGTTTAGCGGCTTCCATTGCTAAACATAACAAGTTAGGTATTTGTTTTTTTTTATACTATTTTTAAAATTGTTGCTATCATGTTTGTTTATATGAATGATTCAACTAACATTTTTCATTATTCGTATCTGTATAATTAGTAGGTGCCTACTAATTATTCGATACATTTAGTTAAATAAAAATTATTAATATAAAAAAAAACTTGATACTAACGATTCAAAAAAAGTTTTATTCATTTTTTGTCACATTAATACTATGTTTTATGGTGTCGAGATATCAGTTCCTAAATCATATGTATAAAGAAATAACATGCTCAGTTATTTATAACACTCTAATCTAACTTTTAAAGTTCACCCAATATCTACGAAAAGTTTTGACGTAAAAATACTTATACAAATCATATAATGTATTTGGATACCTATTTGGAATAAACAGCTTGCAATTTAATAAATTTAGTTAACTTGATGTCTTAATTAACCAGGTAAAATAAATTCACAAGTATAAAACTTAATTTCTATGAACAAAATGTCTTAAAGTCTTGTTTGAGTTTAATGAGCTAACTCGAGGATCAGCTTAATATTGAAAGAAAATAAATATTGAGTAAGATACATGACAAAACATAGTTTGGTTTTTCAAGCTGACAAGAAGTCTGTTGCGTCTGTTGTTGACAGCCTCCGTAGCGTAGCGGTATTTGGTTCGATTTAAGTCGCGGGGGTCGTGGGTTCGATACCCACACCGGACAAGAAATCTTTGTGTAAATTCTAAGATTTCTTTCCGGGTCTGGTTGGTTGAGGGACTACTCTCCGTGCCTGGAAAGCACGTTAAGCCGTTGGTCCCGGTTATTATAATATAATCTATAATAATCGTATATCAAGGAACGGGCAGCAGCGTTTTTGTGTGGAACAACATAATACTGCGGTCACCAATCCTCCTGCCAAGCGTGGTGACAAAGGCAAATATCCCCCCTCGGGAGGAGACCCATGTCCAGCAGTGGACGTTATACGGGCTGATGATGATGATCTAAGCAGACATAGTAAAAATAAAATAGTTTTCTGATCTACCTACATACGAAATAACTAATATGTTCACAAAAGTAATAGGCACGTACCTATTTATATTTGTACGTACCTTCCTTTTTTTTAATGCATGCGGTGGGAATGCCGCTGCAGCGTATTCGCGCGCTGGCGGTGGGATGTGGGACTCGCCATCTCCATATCTCATCAGTATCATCGGTATACTAACTCATCATCATCGGTATGCTAACTCATACCGGACCCTACAGGACCCTACATCACTAAAACTAAAACCCCCCGGACACTCTTTCTATCCGCCGTTGGCGGGGGCAGGGTACGCACGAAGCAACCCGGCCCCCCGACGGCACCCGCGGATAATATGGCGCAGCGGGATTTCTGGGCCACACTGACTGTGGCCCATTTGTACCTACCTAAATGGTCATATCATCAAATATTCATATTACATATTATTTATTATTCTTAAAAATGAAGACAACCCTGATTTCGTCAGAAGAGTTAAGAGATATGTAATAAAAAGAGAAGGAATTTGTAGGTGAATATAAATGTAGGTCAGGTAGGACCGTGCGATCTGAATTGCACTCAATTGTATCGCAACAAGAGTCCCTATCTCTTTAATTTTCTGTCATATCATAATAATACTATCTATTCTGTGGTTATAAGCTCCACAGATCTTAAAAACTACTATTCGTTGTACTTGTTAATTATATAATGTATTACTAATTATTACATAATATTACTGCCATCATAATGAAAAAGGACACGAATATTTTTTTTCGACATATTTGAAATCAGGAAAAAATAATCTAAAAGAAACATGAGTTCAGCATTTTTTCATTAAAACGGCAGTATAATTTTATTCTATTCATTGAACATCTAAGACTCCTGAACAACGCTTTACAAAGTTGTTAGCCAATACAACAGTTATTGATTGGATTTTGTCAATTTATGAATTATTGTTTAATTTTTAACACACCCATTGCACTGATATTCTGTGAAATGTTATTTTGCGCCTTTACCAATCAAAGAGATTGGGAAAGGCGCAAGATTGCTTTCCTTTCTTCAGTTAAATTAAACGTAAAACCGACCACTTAACGTTAAATTTGCAATGCTAAAATATTTTATATTAATTAAGCCCGATACATAACCAGTTGAAAATAGGCCGCTATTGTAAGTAGGTCAATACTCTCAAAGTTTAAGGGGTGGGTCAATCAAGTTCCTCTCTTAATTTAGCCGTTAACTACTAAGTGAGTTAGGAGGCAGGTCCGTAAAACTTTAACAAGTCAATCTGCATAAAAAATGAAGTGTCGATCCCGAGTTTGCGCCCGAATTCAAGCAGTAAATCAATATCCGTTATAAAATATGTTGGAAGATGAAGCTATTTAAAATTGTATTTGAAGTTTTAAGAAACTAGCAACTAACTGTATTAAGTTTAACTGCACTGAGCAGTTAAATGTAATCTACGGTTATTGGTTATTTGTCTCTTGAAAACGTCAGAATTACACTGTTCATTGATAAATGCAGTCTGACTGGTTCTAATTTTAAAAATCTGCCCTTAATTATGTAAATAAAATAATCTCTTTCCTACGTACAGTAGGCAACAAATTACGTCAGCGTTTTTTGTTTGAGAAAGTTTTGAAGTTCTTTTCATAAGCGAAAATAAACTATGCTTCAAAACTTCAAAGTCTACTCCAATGTCGTCTGAAATTCACGTCTATTCAAAACTCGCGTTTTTTTGTAGTGCAATCAGGGATTTCAAAGAGTCGCACTTATAATGTATGGTAGTTTTAAAAAGCGACTTTAATAAAAGGACTAACGAGAATTTACTTCAGCCACTAAGTAAGCGAAAAACATAAAAGCTGAAACATTTTTTTTAATGACGTGCAGCCAATTTTACAATCAATATTTTTTTATAAACTATAGGTTTATATTAGAATAGAAGAAGTTTATAAAGAATTAGAAGCATCAAATTATTATTAAACTTATATATAAAGCTGAAGAGTTTCTTTGCTTGAACGCACTAATCTCAGGAACTACTGGTCCGATTTGAGAAGTTCTTACAGTGTTAGTTAGTCCTTTTGTCGAGAAAGCCTACGGGCTATATTTAATAATGAACTTCTTACGGGCACGGGAACTACGCGAGTAAAACCGTGCGCGCGAAGTCAGTCAAGTTATAATATAAAAAAATACAGTAACAAGGTATTACTGGGCGGCTTATGTCTATATTAACGTTATGGATGCGTCCTTTTAATTAAATATTCCATTTGTCCGATTTCAATGTTATTGGAAAATAATAATACCAACGGAAAGTTATTGGCAAAATACTTGTATAAATAAGAGGTTCCAAATGGGAGGTAATTTTGATTAATGCAATGTATAAATGATTCACCTATTTGGTTAAGCTGGTTTCTGATAATTTGCAGATTTTTTTGAATATTACGATTTCCTCAATCGTTTCTAACTGTCAACTGAAATATTAAACGGATTGCTTTTATGGATTGAAGATACCCTCTGTAATGAACGAAATATTGTCAATTTTAAACTTTGTGATTGTTTTTGCAGGTAGTATAAATGGAAGTTACATTATCATTAAAAAAATTTATGATTATGATTTTAACATTTGTATAAAAAAATTTGAATACTTTACGGAATAGTTTACCGCTAACAAAATTTCAAAATTGAGATTAATAAACTTAGACCAGTTAAGGCATAAGGGCTATACCTAAAATTTAGGTTCGCGTCCTTTTAACCTCAATTTATTAATCTCAATTTGTAAAAATATAACATGCTGTGTGGGTATTAGACCAGTTAAGGCATAAGGGCTATACCTAAAATTTAGGTTCGCGTCCTTTTAACCTCAATTTATTAATCTCAATTTGTAAAAATATAACATGCTGTGTGGGTATTAGACCAGTTAAGGCATAAGGGCTATACCTAAAATTTAGGTTCGCGTCCTTTTAACCTCAATTTATTAATCTCAATTTGTAAAAATATAACATGCTGTGTGGGTATAAAACAAAATAATGCAAGGCGATTGTGTTTTTAAAAGATACGTTATCACTATAACGCTTTAAATTCAATAATAAAACTTGATGACGTTAAAACATTAAAAAATACCCTATAACTGTCGCTGTCATATTCTAAAGCATGATTTTGTTAAACTTGGCTTTAGGCCAAAATTTACCGTGTCGTTGAGTGCTCTTCCACCAAAGTACGGACAAGTGAATCGAAATGACATTTTGAAGCTAAAAGCAAATAATATGTATCAAAAGGATATTCCAACGATTCAGCTAAATTAAAATGTAGTCGAAGAGTTTAAAAAAAATTACTTAAATATGTCTTACAATAAATGTGACTCTGTGTCTTAGTCAGAATATTACAATACAACTTAACTATGTGCATACAGAAGCCAGAGCATTAGTTAGTTCATCAGTCAGTCAGTCAAAATTTGTTTAAAAGATTACAAGCAGGGCTTCTGCACATTACTAACATTATATTAAGTATACTATATTAAATATTATTATATTGTTAACTCCTAGTGCTAAGCTATAATGCTTGTGCTACGAGTGCGTATACGTCGGTAGTGCAATGGGTGGGGATCGAGCCGGCGATCACATTATCACAACTCCGATGTCCTAGCCATTGGGCTACGGTTGAGCCATTTTTTTATAACATTAAAAATTAATTTATAAAAATAAAAGAAAGGTCGTAAAAGTTTAACTGTTCTGACACTGAGCCAATAAATTTAAACATTTTCGGTAGGTAAATTAATTAAACATTACCAACACACGAGTTAGTCGTGAACAAGAATAATTAAGACAATAATAGCGTCAATACAATGAGAGGCACAACACAATTAGTGAAGAATGCCTTGTCTGCCCTGAGGGTCACAAAGTAGCGTTGCATCCGTTCTGCCTTAAATACAATATTGTTGTATTGTGTCTTTTGAAGCTTATTGTCGTCGGATTTATTATTGTGGTCATTTATACGAAAAATTATTCAGTATAAAATTAACGCATTTTAATGAAGCTGGTCTGCTGTAAAGATAATAGATTCAGACCGTTGTTAAATTAAACTAGGCATGGACCTACCGAGGGGGTGGGAGAGGTCAGCAACTCCTTTAGTATTTCCATAGATACAATTTTTTTTGTATATTCCTTAGTAGGCCACCTCCATATGATGTTAGGATAGGGAGCCCTCGCCAACGACGGACGGAGGAGTGTCCGGGGGGTATGGGGGGTATTAGTGTTGTAGGGTCCACCCCTCGTGGTATGACTAGCATACCACGCTATGGAGAGGGCGAGTCCCACATACCCATTTGCCGGCGCGGGAACGCTGCAGAGACGGAGGGCATGCGTAAATGCATTTCCCCCGGAAAAAAATAAAATGCTCGGGGTACAAATACAGGTATAGCTAGAACCAGTACAGTAAAAATATGTATCTACAGCACTAGTCTCCCTCATCTTGCCAGCGCTTTCCCTTTCCTTCTTTCCCTTTCCTTCTGACTTTACTCATATATGTCTTCCCTAGTCGAGTAGGTCATTTTTATTAAGTTAGGTATAAAGTTTAAAGATAAGGAATCCATGGCTACTATAAATGACATATCCCGACCATCAATTAACAAACTAGCATATTAATTTTAGCTCAAAATACTGATAAATGTTCTTTTACTACTACCGCGGTTTCACCCGCGTTACTCTGCTCTAGTGGGTCGGAGCGTGATTTTTTGTAATTTCCGAGGGAATTTCATTTTAAAATATAGCGTATTTATTAGTAAAATACTTTTCAGTCATCCAGTTCTGTAGATCCAGAACTTACCCTGTAGAAACTTACAAAAACATCATCAGCCCATATAACGTCCACTGCTGCGCAAGGGCCTTCTCCTGCTGAAGGAGGGTTTTTGCCATAGTAACCACAATTGTCGTTTCTTGTCCGGAGTGGAGATCGAACCCACGACTTCCGAGATTAAAAGCGAGCCAAATATCGCTACGCTACGGAGGTTTTCAAAATGCTAACTATAACTTTACAAAGTACAAAAATCTTTATTAGCGCATATAAGTAGGTATATAAAAAAGTTATTACAGAATTACAGGGTAGTGAAAACAGCTATATTCTACCTATAGCTGTTTTCTGTTTCTAGGTATACGAATAAACACAGTACAGATTACATTTCAACACATTTTTAGATTTAAATTTATAACTTACTAGCTTACCTATATTTTAAGATTTTTTGTTTTTTTTTAATAAATAGTATCCTTTGTTACTTTAAATACTTCCAAAAATATGTGTACAAAGTTTCATGATGATCGGTTCAGTAGATTTCGCGTGAAAGCGTATTAAACAAACGGACTTCATATTTATAATATTAGTAGGGATGTTCATTAAAAATACATTGTTATTAGATTTTGTCGTTTAAAAATTTGTTAATTGAATACTATTCACTTAACCTTAGCCTTTTGTAGGAGAAACTTACTTTTGTAAAATATCAAAATTCTGAATCCCTTTGATTTGTGCCGGTAATTTGTTGTATATTATTGATGCCATTCAAAATACACTAGATCTTAGTAAATGTGTTCGATTTGCCAAGTGTCCTGAAGTCCTCTTCGACTCCCTAAAGGATAAGTTGTAAACAGTCGCAAGTACAATTTTACAAATATTGAGACTTCTTTGGTATAAAAGGGCATGGATTAAATTGTTGTTTGCATGACTCCCTTTTACTGAAACCTTACATTGAACTTAAGCGCATGTTTTGCGCTACGAATGTTGCTGTTTATTTGTTGAGTTTTACCATAGCTTAATATTGGTGATATTATTTATTTATTTGCAACAACACTAAAATATTTACACAATTGTTATACAACTTAACCTAGGAATATACAAAAAAATAAATATATACATACATATATTGGAAAAAAGAAAACCCCTTACAAAAATTTAAAATCTAATCTATAATGTATGGTAACGTGCCCAAAATGCTGGCCGCATTGCCTCTGCGCTGGATAGTAATGCTCACCTTTTGTCCGAAGTACAGGCCAGCCTTCTGGTCATGCGTGCATTCTTTTAACCTCCCCGACAAATCTTTAAACATTTCGAGTGCACCAGGTCCCCAAGGGCCGAAAATTTCTACCTCAAACGGCACAAATAGATAGCCTTTATCAAGGCTAGAATATTTACGCCGTTTGAGGGATTCCGCAGCTGAAGCAGCACCACCTGCCAAATTAACAGTCTCTGAAAGATGAGACGGTGCAAGGGTGTCTACACATGTAGCATCCCAAACTAAAGGCCGTCCCATCTTCCAGGGAATTAAAGTCATGCCGTCGGGCCTCTTACCATCATCGCGAATTAAACCATTTGGCTCTAGAACTGCTGTAACATTGGCACTAACGAAGGCCCGACGAATGACGTCATTTAAAGCGCAGTGTCGAGCCATACGACCTGCACTTTTAACACAAGACAGCCCGTGGTGACCTAGGCTGTCGACTGCATCGCCACATACACAACGGTGGGGAACGGAAGGCGACCCGGAATGTATTGTTGTCTAAAACGTTTCCTAACTGAAAATTTGGCAATGCCTGCAGCCAAAGACCAGATTCCCAACGTGACACAGCTAGGAGACGCGCTCGCTCTGACGAAGTTGTAGACGTTTGTAAAAGTTTATTCCGTTCCAACTCGCAGAGCGGCCCGTCCCACTGCTTCTGTGAGGACTGGTCTTTGGGCAAAGCCGTGTTTGGGCAAACTACTTTCCATGCATTTGTAGCTTCAGCCAAAAAAGAAATTTGAACATTGCCTAAACTGGGTGATAAAATTGATAGAGATAAATTTTGAGTGTTTGAGACTGAAGACAGGAAAGCTGGCAAAGACACACTAGAGATTTTTCTAATCCCAAGGCCCCCATACCGAATGGGAAGTGAAGCCTGAGAATAGCTACGGTCGTTAAAAATTGTATTGAAAATGGTTGTGAGTGTATTCTTAACGATGCTGTCCAATTTTTGTAATAGCTCAGGATGATTCCAAAAAGGGCAACAACGTAAGAAATACGTAAAATTTGGAACAAACAAACAATATCTGATTAAAACGTATTAATTTTACAAAGTCTTTATGAAACCGAATTGAAATTTTGAATTTTTTCTGAAATAAAATCAGGTATAGACTCATTAAGGACTGGTGAACCAAGGAGGCGAAGAGAAGAATTATCGATGATTTTGATGTTAGGTGCAAGAGAATTGAAATTAGCAATAATATCATTTTTTGATACACAGTGGTCAGAAATGAATAATTCACATTTTGCAAAATTTAATTCCAAGCCGATCTTTCGAAATTCAGTAATCAAGGTATTTAAATCTTTCAAAACAGTATCAACATCGCCTCCAATAGTTCCGTCATCTAAATACCACACATTAAATTTAGATTCTAAACGTGTAATGATAGGGTGAATTGCAAGACTAAAAATAGCTGGCCCAAGGGGGTCTCCTTGCTGACAACCGACTTCAGATAAAATAAGATCATTGCGGTAAACTAATTTTGAATTTTGGCCATAACATTGATATAGAAAAGGATACAGATCTGGAATAATTGTTTTGATCTCTGTCAACAAGGAGGAACTGTCAACGGAATTGAAGGCATTTTTAACATCCACCTTCAATAAAACATCACCTCCGTCATTTAAAAGGAAAGTCCTAAGGGCATGTACAGCAGCTTCACAACCTCCACGAGAGTCGAATCCTAGCTGCGTCGGTTGGAAATATTCAGCCAGTTGTTTAACGTTTAGCTTGCAACATACTTTTGCAGCTAGGCGACGGTAGGTCGTGCCAATGGCAATAGGCCGTATACCTCCATCTTTTTTGTTCAAGGCACATAGGTTTGCTCCATATAAAATATCTTTAATATTACCATTAACACGACCTGCTAACAGGAAGTTAATTAAATCAGTCAGCGCTATAGCTAAAGCCTCACTCGCACTGCCACAAGCACCACTAATTAAATCCTTAAGGTGCTGAGGCGTGAGAGCATCAAGCCCTCTGGCAGATCCACTGGGGAAGTAGCCTATATCGCTGAGTATTTCCTCCGTCGTCACTACAAGACAACTTATTTCGTCGGCTTCTGGTGGAGGCGGAAGAGGTGTGTTCGATGCAGGTGGATGTTTTAAACGCAGAGCTGTGAGAGTATCTGAGTTATAAGGTGCGACTGTATCATTGGAAAATAATATACGAGCTGCACCTCTGATGTCACCGTCACTTAATTTATTCTCTATCAGATGTAATGGAAATTTGTTTTTGTTGAAGAAAGAGATTGAGCTGTTGATTGTGGCTGAATGGTTTCACTAAATATGTTTGGATTATTAGTGCAATTACGTTTGATTTTTGAAGTCAAAGATGAACGGTCTGAAGTTAAATGTGAAACATGTAATATTCTATACGGAAATGTTAACAATTGTTCCCAAGCCCGTTCTGAATTATCTGTTATAACATTTCTAATATTTTGCGTTAGTACTTGCGCCACAGAAATGCGAGCGCCTCGAGGAATACTTCGAATGACTGATACATCGGTTTTTAATTTAGATAATAGTTTCCACAAGGGTAAGTCCTGTAAAATGCTAGAATTTTGTGAGTTTGTAAGGCCATGAGTTAAAGTTTGCAGTTGTAATTCTGTATTTTTATGAATTTTGCTTATGTGGATTTTTAAGCCTCTAGAAGTTTGTAAGGAACGAGGTTGGGAGCAACTGTTACATATGAAAGTATTATCCAAAGATACAGCCACGTCTGCATTCCGAGTAGCCATCATATTGTTGTCGATTTGTCGGGGTTGTTTTTTATATAAAATATAAAAACAAAAAGCAAAAATGGATAAAATCAAAATAAACATACAAAGGAAGTCCAATTACTTAAACAATTTCACCAGAAAACACAAATTATCCACCAAAATATTTACAATTTAATTAACAACACGTCAAAACAGCACATGACGGCACTACCACGACAGGTATCATGCGCAACAGATGCGCGTCCAATGGCGAGCAGCAACGCATGCGCTCCGCGGCTCGGTGCCATGGTTGCTACGGCAACCAGTTCAGCATCATAGATGTCAAAATTCACAACAAATATTCTATAAAATCAAAATAAAAAACAGCTGTTGTAGTTGAAAGCGTGATTCCCGTCTTTTCAAAATAATTTCACAGCTTAAGCACTTTAAGAGAGCAACTTCAACGCTCTCTAAATTAAAAACGAGTGCACCAATAATTTTTAATTAATTATTTGAAAAACAGAGCTTTAAATGACAGGCTTGTATATCATGACGTTCAAGTTATTTTTTTTGGTGATATTAATTTATTTCCAAAGTACGCAGTGGTAGCTGTTTCCAAATTTACAATAGGCGTGAAGACTAAAAAAACTAATTAGTCCGTCCGTTAGTTAGATTACCAGAAAATATTGGATACGTATTTTTTTTCGTTTCTCAAACACCGCTTTGAAATTTCATGTGACGTCACTTTTAGGTACGATAGTAGTGACGTCACAAGTCCCCCTCTCCTGAACTTTATAGCTTGTTGTTGCTCTGTATCTTAATATTTTTTTATTGAATTGATAAATAAAAAAATGTTTTTTAGAAATCTAACTGACGGATAAGTATATTATTTACTCTTCATGACAATTTAAACAGTGCAAATTGATACCTACAGACTTTTAAATAAGATGTGTATGTGTTGTTTCCATGCAGTAAGATATAAGTAGGTACTTCGTTACTAAATTTTTTATCCATAATGAGGCCTAAAAATTTGATTTTTCACTTATATTTTTTTTTTGTTTATAATTCACCTGCTACTAGAAATTTTGTGGCAACATTGATAACTTATAATTTATAATTAATAGCATCATTCACTTAAAAATCACTTATATTTGTATAGATAAAACCAATTTCAAGTGTGTTTACGATGTGTCGCTGTTTAACCCTCATTAAAATTTATGATATGTATTTTTGATGAATTAATAACTAGTCAGCCAATCATTTATTTTATCTTTTAAGATGTCAGTGACCGGTTAGGGATAAATAAATTAAATTGTACTATCATCAAACCAAATAGTGTAAATATCAATATAAATATCAATATATACTAAAAATTTACTTTACCTTTTTACATTAGTCATTCAATATAATACATATTTACAGATTAAAATTCAGTTCATTTTGTTTATTTATCAAATATCAGTTTGTATTCGTAAATCGTTCAGAATATTATTTTAATCTCACAAACTAAAAGTACAAACCACAAACGCATTCAATTTTATTATTTTGTTTTCAAAAAATTACCATTTCATATACTTATTCAACATTTAAATTTAATATGTTGGAATATTGTATTGGCATGTCTGACTTCCCATGTCGATTGCAACCTCATCATGAAATATAGCTAGTTATAACTAAAGCTAAAGTTATTATACTAATATTGATGCTATTGAATTTCTTTTTCAATATTATTAAGTAGTTTTTGAATTTATTATTGACAAGCAAAAGAATTGAAATTTACCTACAACAAAGGTTTCGCTACCGAATGATCCGCTGACATTATAATTATTACGTTTATGAATTGTTCAATGACGCAACATTTCAACTAAGATTTACTACGAACGTTTAGCCGACAGAACGATTTATTAATGAATTGAATCTCACCAACAGACTATGTCCCTCAATAAGAAGTCGTCGACATAGGTAGCTTATTAACTACAAGCTTCCCGCACGTGTAACCCTCGTACACCCCGTGTGCTAGGAATTTCATTATTAAATATAGCCTTTAGCCTTTATCGTTCATTGTTAAATATCCCATATATCTATGGGCTAATTGAAACAATGAAAGATTTTTCAAATCGGTCCAGTGTTGCTGAGATGAAAGCGTTTAAGCAAACAGACAAACAAGCTCTTCAGCTTTCTATATTACTAACTAAGTAGGTATGTGCTTGTTCAGTTCTGGTAACTTAAACAACAAAAAAATACTCTTATGGGTTATACGGCGTAATATATTGTGCTGGCTAACATTTTATTTATTTATTAGGCCTATGCGTGTCCCCGAGCAAATACCGTACAGCGTCGATACTTTCTGAGTTTAATCAAATACGTCGTTTATAAAATTAGACGGCCAAACTCACATATATGGAAGATTAAAAAGTCAAGTGAAGTATTTTGCATACAATAATACGATACGAGCCAGCATTTTTACTCGTATCGTACCTGAAAATAAACAAGGTAGTCTGATAGTTGAATTTATAAACGGATTTTGCTCGTCGAGCTTTCGCTTTAATAGATAGACTAGTTTTTTAATTATCTTGTTACAGATGTATTACCACTGCATTAGATGCAATACTCAATCATTTTTAATAATAAAAAGTTATTATTTTGTTTTATGTTTAAAATGACGGGACTAGGCTCAAATGTTAGATTATAAATAAGATCATGTAAATCACTTAAAAAAGTGTTTGATGAGCTGCTTGATAATGATGTTGACGAGCCGCTTGAAGAACAACAAGCTGCTGGTCGAATCACAACGGTGGCGATTGGATACTAATAAGTCAGCTTCCTTTTTTGCTGCCTCGTCCATATTTAACGTTGCTTCCTCTATATTTGATAAACGTATTGATCTCATCTAAAAAAATTATATCGCCTTATATACCGCCTTATATCTGGGTGTGTGAGTGTGTGTGTGCGTGTGTGTGTTTGAGTGTGTGTCATGTTTGAGTGCTTGAGCGTGTCTGCATGTTATTTGCTTTAGCATTTACAACGTAATATTTTGGAATATTGCTAGTTAAATTCATTTGTTTTTGTTCAATAACAGAACATCAGCTGATAACTAACTATAACTTGGTTTTTGTATTAGAAAACGTTTCATCATCTACAACGTTATATCTTAAATTGACCAAAGCAACAACTCCCATTCTTTCAGCAACATTGTGACATGAGAATCTATAACAATTAACAAATAAAACATTTTTTCAACCACATTGAGTTAAATCCAGATGCCACATTATAAAGTAAAAAATAATAATTGAAATAAAACTTACATTAGCAACCAAATAGTGATATCGTCGTAAAGTCACGTTATTGATGAAAAATGAGAGCACGTTCGTCTCCAAGTGCGTAGTGACAACTATTTTGTTCCGTCGTTGAAACAAAGCTCTGTACTGAAAGAGACAACGCGACAACGATTTAAAACAGTTGCGCTGTCTCTTTCACTCATAGATTCCCTATTATACACAAAAAATTTATCACGTTTTTGAAAAAATAAAATCGGTCACGGCGGTTTTAAGTATCAAATAAAATTTTCTTATCACGTTACTGAAGCAAAGAGTCGCTAAGGTGTGAAATATTTAAAAAAATCAAATATTTTCAGGTTTAATTGGTTGTAAAACGATAATACCTAAAAATATTAATTAAACAATAACGATGAATCCCAATCCCCATTTTCAGTTAGTTAACTTCTGTGAAAATTCGATTTTAGTTTCCATTTTAACGATGCAACGTTAGTAAAACAGTTTCGCGAATTGAAAAGGTAGGTACCACGGATTTGTTTGATCAAATTTATATATCGATTATTAACAATTTAAACCACAATTGTATAAGGTAACCCATTAGAATTTTTGTTTTTAAACTTTGAAATCTTATTTGTTCATAAAAACATCAAAATCTTTGAAATTTTTAAAAAGCTAATTCAATCGATCGGAGCCTATTTCTTCTAAATATAATGCTCGACGAAATACTTACATACTTATATTATTATACTGATTATTATATTATTATATTTATGGATACTAGCAGAGCAATTTATAAGCTACAAGAACAACTATCCTATACCGCGCAGTAAAAAATCATAAGCCAATTCGGACATAAAATATAAAAGTTAAAATCACCAACCCCATCGGTCATCGGGCATACCACCTCTCACAGTAACAAAGATCTTTATTTTCCGTGGAAGTACACCAGCAACCGTATACTTCTACCAACTACGTCGGGGTCACCAATATGAAAACCTTCTTTGGTACATCTTCTTTTAAAATATATGTGAGCTTAGTGCAGGTACTATCATCGTTAATAAAGCTTTTACTTTATAAAATACCCTGTCTGATTTGCCTCAGCCCGACAAAGAGGCAGTAAAGATGATGCTTTAACTGCAGTCTTTCTCACGACAAAGCTTTCATAAAAAAATGAAAAAGGGATCCTACAACTTGTGTAGTACTTAAGTATGTTTTTATTCCACGCGCAGTCATACCATGGCAGGCCATACTATGAAAAGCCACATAACTTTTATTTGTTTGTTACTTAAACTACATGTTGAAAGGAAAGTTAGGCACTTCTATATCAAAGTTAAAGATAGTAAAATAGCTCATACTTCCACGTATACCCATTCTCGATTCCTGGTTTATTGCTGAAGTATTGGCTTCGGCTGACGAGATGCAATTACTTTAAACGTCCCGGTCCCATTACTGTTTGAAACGACAATAAGCTGTTTCAAGATTAAACTGAATTTGAGTCGTATAAAAATTGCTATAGATATCAAGTTTGAATGCATTTGGCGTGGCCGGTTGAACATTTAAGAAGTTAGTGATGATATCATAAACCATTTGGTACTTCATATGTGTGGACTTACCTACTGGTGAATTTTATTACGCCACTTTATGAAGCAATCGATGAGATGGACACTAAAATATGTTGTTATAATATTATATGGCTTAGAAAACGTTGTTAAAATAGACATTCATAAAATTTAGGTTATTATGTTTGACTTGTAATAACAAAGTAAATATTCAAACCATCAATTCATATTCATTTATTCATAAAAATAAATAATCAAATAATACTTTGACATCTACAATAATAACTAAATTATAAATATAATATAACCAATTAGCAAATAATTCGATATAATTAAATCATTCCAAAAAGAATAAAAATAATCGAAATTAAATATAACTACACATTCTTACCCCAAATTTATCAAAAATATTTTGCAATGGTTTGTAAAAGTTATTAATTAATTGCATGGCTCTGGCTTTCGAACTGTTATTGTTGAAATGCTAATTAATGCAATGTTAGAGTCCAGGAAAAGGAAAAGTCTAGCCGCTTGCCACAGCCAGGCATGTACTGGTAGGGCACATAAAAATAAATGAACTAAATTATATATAGGGTGACTGGTAATTAGTGACCGATACCTAAACACATGATTGTGGTCATGATAACAAACAACTTTTACTATGACACTAACCCTGAAATCGCGAAAAAAAATCAGCTGCTCCCTATCATGTTGACGAGTTATGTGAACATGAATGTATAGAACAGCTGACAGCTTTTTTTCGCGATTTCAAGGTTGGTGTCATAGTAAAAGTTGTTTGTTATCATGAGCACAATCATGTGTTTAGGTATCGATCACTAATTACCAGTCACCCTATATAGGATGATATCATAGGATGATATTTTAAATCATAAGTTTTTTTTTTTGGGCCATATGTGGGACTCGCCCTCTCCATAGCGGTGTTATGCTTACTCATACCACGAGTAGAGGACCCTACATCACTTAAACCGGACACTCCTTCGATCCGTCGTTGGCGGGGGCCGGGTACGCACGAAGCTATCCGGCCCAACTCATCAGTGTCTACTACGCTTCTCTGGGATTCAAAATTACGCATTATTATGTAGTGTGATATCTTATAGTATATTCGTGTTTTGCGATGATGTCCTTATTTTAAGTCCTAGGCATGTATTTGCGTCTTTGTTTTTTTAATTTTTTTAATTGAATATCGTCCTACGTTTGACCATAATCTCGCTTGATGGAAGGCGAAGATAAGGCCTAAGATGATACACGCTTGCCTAGAAAGTGTCTGTTCACTTTAGCCTCATAGATTTCCAGATTATAGCGTTCCGGAAAAAAAAATATATTTTTATGACATTAACTATCCATACCTATTCACATCACAGATTGAAGATGCATGTTCCACCATTGTATCATCATCATCATCATGATAATGATGTATGACGTTCACTGCTGAACATGGGCCTCCTTCCGAGGAAGGGGAATTTGCCATAGTCACCACGCTTGGCAGGCGGGTTGGTGACCGCAGTAGTATGTTCTACCACACAAAGAAACGCTGCTGCCCGTTCCTTGATATACGAGTATTATAGATAATGTTATAACAATCGGGATCAACGGCTTAACGTGCTTTCCAAGGCACGAAGAATTCTTAGAATTTACACCAAGATTTCCTGTCCGGCGTGGGGATCGAACCCTCGGTTTAGTCAAAATTACATAGTAATAAGAGCACGCGACCGAGTAAAAGTAATTATTATCCACTTTGAAGGATTAAGCATCAATCTTTTATCAATACTCACTTAAACTTACACTTTCGCATTTATAATATTAGTAGCTTGAGATTATTGAAAAACAAATACCTACGGCGTAGTAAAATAAGTCTCGCCTTCAATCTCGAGATTTGGGTTTTATTTCGTTCCTTGGAAATCACGTTAAGGCGTATATAATACAATCCGTAACATCATTTATGACAATCGTGTACCAGGTAGTGAATTTATTCTGTGGTCGCCAACCCATCTACCAATCGTGGTGCCCATGGAAGAACCATGGAAAGAAGAAGTTAAGGGAGATCGATACGGGTACAGTAGAATACATATACGGGCAGATGAAAATAAAAAATTGGGAACACTAAGATTCGCTATTGATAAATATTAGTTTAATGATACAGCTTCAAAAGGAAGACCTACGAATTCATAGGAAGGAATTATGTAACTTGTATTTAAATTGTAAAGCAGATGGCACTAAACATACAAACTTAATGAACTTAGTGTTTCGCGACTGCCGAATCTGTGTCTTGAATACTTAAAACATTTATATATCCCACGAATTACGTTTTGAAATAAAATACTTTAACTACCTAATAACTGCAAATTTATTTCCATTAATCATAGCTCGGGTAAATGTATACTCACTAAATGATATATTGTGTAGGTACGCTTTAGATTGAATGACCTATATAAACCTATACCGCCAGATTGTAAAATGTCGAGATATTGTGAACCGTAACATACTGCTTACATTTTAACACATTAATTTCAGTAGAACTGCAACAACAATGCTAGAACCAATTTCATTTGGATCGATTAATACCAATTACCTAACCTAACCTTTGTACGTTTTCGCAAGATTGATAATCTAGCGGTATTTAAAATACCCATATCGTTTTGGTGACATATAAAAACAAATGTATATTTGTTTAATGGCATAATATACAACTAAAAGAATAATTCTAAAACTAAACTTAACAAATAAAAATAACCTATAATTAAACCTAACTAAGAATTAAAAACTACCAAAAGTTAAAAAACTAACGTAAAACTAAATACTACTCTAAAATGTCGTCACTGGGAAGCGTTCCCAGAATGCTGGCAGCGTTGCCACGCTGAATAGCAATGCTTACTTGTTGGGCAAAGTATATACCAGCATTCCGGGAACACGTCACTTTGTTAAGTGCCGCTGCGAGTTCTTTATATACTAATTTTGCACCAGGTCCCCACGGCCCCAACGTTTCGACCCCAAAAGGCATAAACATATAGCCACTATCAAGGGTACTATATTTGCGCCTTTTGAGGTTTTCCGCCGATTCAGCCGCCACGCCAGCCCCACTTTGGGTTCCAGAAAGATGAGACGGCGCGAGGGTATCGACGCACGTAGCGTCCCACACCAAAGGCCGTCCCATCTTCCAGGGAACGAGGGTCATACCGTCGGGTCTCTTGCCGTCATCCCGCATAAGGCCGTTTGGCTCCAAAATGGCTGGGCAGTTGGTAGATGCAAAAGCCCGACGGATAATGTTATTAATGCTGGCGTGGCGCGTAAAACGACCTGCGCTTTTGGTGCAAGATAAGCCGTGGTGACCTAAATTAGTGACGTGGGTACCACACTCGCAGCGGTGGGGAGCACAACACGGCGCGCCCAGTCGCAGCGAAACTGCTACACGAAAAGTGTTTGTGTCCAATAAGGTGCCCGTATTGGGTGATGGAAGAGCCTGGAGCCACAAACCCGATTCCCACTCCGCAACGGCTAGGAGACGGGCACGATCCGCAGAGCTAGAGCACGTTTGAAGAAGTTTGTTCCGTGTCTGCTCGCAAAGCGGCCCATCCCACAGTCGCTGGGAGCATGTGTCGGTCGGAAAGTTGGTATGCGGGCACGTTTCGAGCCATCTAGACTTAGCCTCCGCCATGTGTGAAATATTAAGATTGCTTTTGATGGTCGAAAGAATTTTGTTTGTTAAATTTTGAGTGCTGTGGACAGATGAAAGGAAAGCGGGGAGGGCAACATCTGAGATGGCTCTAATACCCAGACCTCCCAGACGCACTGGAAGCGTGGCTTGTGTCCATGTTCGCTCTTCAAAACGTATATTTAATTTGGTTTCTAAAGTTGTTTTTACGATGCTGTCTATGTTTTTCAAAATGTCTGGGTGTTTCCAAAGATGACAACATCGTAAAAAGTAAGTAAATTTGGGGACGAAAAGACAAAATTTTAGGATGGTAAAAGCCATGTGAACATTAATTTGGGATAACCGATCTGAACCTTTAATGAAATTTTGAATTTGGTCATCTATAAAAGATGGGACTGATTCATCAAAAATTGGGGAGCCCAAGAGGTACAAAGAAGATTTTTCGATAAATTTAATATTAGGGGCCAAAACATTAAATTTGTGTATTGCCAAAGATTTGGAAGTGCAGTTATCCGCAATATATATTTCGCACTTTGAAAAATTTAGTTCCAGACCAATTCGGTGGAACTCCTCTTTTAAGAAAAAGAGGTCGTCATAGACAGTTTCGATGTCGCCGGCAAACGTCCCATCATCCAGATACCAAACATTCTGTTTTGATTTAAGACGTTGGATGATGGGATGAATGGCAAGGCTAAATAAAGCTGGACCGAGAGGGTCGCCTTGCTGGCACCCTACTGCGGATGAAATTTCTTTTCCGAAATATGTTAATTTTGAAGTCGAACTATAGCATTGCCAAATAAAGTTGTAGAAATGAGGAATTTTATCCTTTGCCTCTCTTAAAAGGGCTCCCCTATCCACCGAATTAAAAGCATTTTTGACATCCACATGATGATGATGATGATTAAAACAAATAGGCTTAAAACTGCTTGTGTCAGTTGAGTGCTCCGTAAATTTGTCAACTAGATCTATCTAGAACTAGATATATCTAGTTGAAAAATTTATCGTCCATATAATTTTAATAAACAGATATATTAGTAAGTAGTAGTATTTAATTATCACGACCCTTTGATGTGCTGTTAATTGCAAAAAACGGGCATTCACATATGTGAATGCCCGGGGAATATTCCCCAAACTTATTGAACGAGGAAAACAATGGATAAAAGCTTATAAAAGGAAAACATGGCAGCATGGAAGCATTGATATTTGTATACAGGTAACAATTTATGAATCATATCATTTATAATCATAAACAAAATACAAGAAAGGGTTCCGTAGCCAGGGATCTATAGTTAATAATAGGCAATAAAGTTAAATTTAATTTTGGCGTCGACTCCATACATTTTGTTAGGACTGTAACTATATAAGTTGGTCGAGTTGTGTAAAAATAACTATCGAGTCCGCTATAATTTTAGTTGAAAGAACTTACTTAGATCAAATTTTTTACAGAATTATTTTAGTAATATTTCAAAAGTTAAGGGGCGGGACGCTCTAATTTTAACTTTGTATTAGGCTGTCTCGAGACTAGGTGGTTAGATATATATAGATTCAAGGTAGTTTTTGTTGCATTTCATGAGACCTTTTAAAAGATACACGATGGGGTTTTTTAAATTCACTTTTTGTTGTATGGGGCTGAAAAAAAAATATTTTTCCATAATTTTAAAAACCAAGTTTTGGATCTTCAATATACATCTCTCCACCAAGTTTTGTGACAGTCGGTGCAGTAACGGCGAAGTACGAGCCAGGACGGACATGACGAAACTATAAGGGTTCCTTGTGGACTACGGAACCCTAAAAATGATCTAAACTAAAAATAGATAAACTAACAAACTATACTGAATTGTTTATAATAT
Source organism: Nycteola revayana (assembly GCA_947037095.2). Lineage (NCBI taxonomy): Eukaryota > Metazoa > Arthropoda > Insecta > Lepidoptera > Nolidae > Nycteola > Nycteola revayana. The sequence continues at coordinate 9,316,034 of OX344839.1, forward strand.
AATAGTCACATTCTAACTTTACTTTATAAACCCGTTTATGTCCACTGCTGATCATGGGCCTCCTTTTAACAGAACTTAGCAAGCCAAGGTCTATGAGGAGGATTGCCATAATCACCACGCTTAGCAAGTGGATTGGTGATCGCAGTAAGATGTTGACCTTGATTTGATAGATTGCTGCTGCCCTTCCGTCAGGTGTATGACTCTTAGTCGCCACTTACAACACCCTTAGGAAGACATGTGTGGACTATTATATTCTTATCAGTTTAAATTTATTTTAAATCTTATTTTTTTTAACATATATCAATAACCCTTATTAACTAAAAGACAATAAATTATTATATTAGATAGTTTTTATTTAGTTCGTAAGAAAATGTAGGTAATGTAATAATGTAATGTTTCAATATAAATTTTAGAACTCTTGATCACTATTTTGTAATTGACATTAAGAACTGTAGCAATAAGATAAAAAATTGTATACATATCTGTTATTAATGTTAACCATATGTATTCCATAGGTACTAGTGTTTACGTTGCTGATTTAATTAATAAATACCTACTAGACTTATAAAATAAGCTTTACAAAAACACTAAATAAATGGAACTACTTACTTGTAAATTTTATAATAACGTCGTTCCTATCGTTGGACTGCAGCCTATAACATCGAAAACGGATATTTTATATTGTAGTGTAAAATAACATACAAATAAATACCAGCCGTGGAGGTTTTCCATTTACATCGTTAATATTTTAACTTATTCACACACCAGGTAGAATACATTTTTAATGATTAAATATGCAAATACTTTTATCAGCAAACAAGGCATAATCGTGGCTTGACCTAGGAATACGCAACAGTAGCGCCATTTGCTATAAGCTGTGAGTTTTTAATGCCATTGTCACATCACCATACTGTTTTAATGAAAAATATTTCATATAAAGTCTATTTTATGTTATTTAAACAAAATATTTTATAAGCTTTTTTTATCTATATATTTGTTACTTATTGACTGATTTATAAATAATGCATAACGTAAACAGTTTGATTTAGAAACGTGACATTTTAAGAATGTATTTCTTTGGTTCCAAAGATGAACACTGAGGCAACTCCAACATTCGACTCTTTAAAGCGGGGAACGATGATTAGTAAAGGTTGTATAGAAAAATTTAAATCGACACTAAGGAAGTCGCAGTCGCAATAAAACTTAGGAAGTAAAATACACTAATTCAACAACTCGTCAAATTCCGCAAGGATGTAGGTAAATACATCTTTGCGGAATTTTATATTATATCATATGAATGCCATAACATTTTAAAACAATCTATTTTTCTCGATTGTGGTCATGTGCATTCCTCGGTGCAGTTGTAAGCGATCTATTTTTGGGTTCAAAAAAGTCCGAGGACAAAAGTCCCTCGTATGTGTAGGACTGTTGCAATGTAGCACATATCTGAGTTGATTAAAGATCATACATTATTAAAGAATCATTTTGTTCTTACAATAAAAATTAAATAAATCAAGTTAGTGTTTATTTCAGTTAAAACAGTGTAAAATATTTTAGCCCCTTTTTCTGCAACAATTAGCAACAAAACTACCATTATACTTGTAGCTACATAATACGTTTTTTACTTTCAGTTGAACAATCAGATACGTCTGGTTGTCGTAAAATAAAATCTTTGTTTGCTTATTTCAAGTAAGAGAACCGAAACAAATAAAACCCAATTGCGTAATGCTGAGATGAAGAAATAACTGAACCAAAACCCGCGTTCTATTCCATTTCAATATGTTTCCCTGACCCGTCTCGGTTGCGTCATGTCGAAGGAGAAAGTGAAGTAATAACCCAAATGTCTTTCTTATTACTCTGTCAGTATTATTTCTCTATTATATCGTATTTTTGTTTGAACTCGTGTTATGTTCTATTTTCAAAGTAAAGTAAAAGTAAAAAAAGTTTTTATTCACGTAAACCTAATACAGGCACTTGTAAATAGTCGAAACATATTTTGGTTTTTAAATTTACTATATTTGACGAGGGTGCATTTCAGTCTCAATGCAAGCCACCTCACATACTCGCTCCACAGAAAGACTGGTAAAATCCTTCCGTTCTTTAAATTTAACAGTCTCACGCACTAATATGCCGCCACCTTCAGCTGTAACCCTATTATGAAAACTAGCAACCCCATAGCTGTTTACATTGAAAGCCATCTTGTGCGCCTCGAGCCAAGTCTCAGTAAAGCCAATTATATCTGGACTATACTTTTCATTAAATAGTTCTATATCTAATATTTTGCCAGAGAAGCGGTTTATATTTTGATGAGATAATATCAGAAAGTTTTCACAATTCTCTATTGTCACACTTAGATGTTTAAATTATTTATAAGATTTATTTTAGTAACATTACTAAAATATGTAAAATAGGCTTATGAGTGTGTTAAAAAATGAAGCTAGCAAAGTAGCAATTAGATTTAAAGATTTTTTCTGAATACACACTGTATTCCTGGTCACCCTACCTCTATCTATAAAGGTATTTGTGTCAAAAAATATAAATTTGTCACTATAATGACTTACTAAAAACTGAACATGCATATTCAACATATATTATGAATATAGTTATTAGTATTGTCAGATACATCACTCAGATATGGGAAGGCACACAATATTATCTTATTACAGTCTAATTGTAACATTTTGGTGAAACTATCTGTAATTATATTTTTTGTCAAGTTTGTACTATTTCCTACCAGCAGAGTTATACAAGATTTGCTATTATGTTGTTCATTAATTATTTTATCTATAAGATCCATGACATGTACCCCCGGCATACAGTGATTGATAGTGGGGTTGATCAGTTTATTACTAAGCAAGGGCCCCAAACTCTTACCTATAGTATCAGTGTATAACACTGAGTTAACCTTAACATAGGAACATGACCTATTGTTTGAGGTAATACTAGGTGTAACTGATTTTACAGGTGAGTATTGATTTATATTACACTTGTTTGTGGATTCATATTGTTTACAAGTGTTGACAGCACAATTCTTGTTACAGATAATAGACAGTTCCTGCATTTTGCTATCTAAAATTTTGTACTTATTATATGTTAATGCTAAGGATTTCTCTAGAGTTTTAATTTCACATAACAACTGTTTTGTGTCCTTTTCATAATTTTTTGTGCTATCTTCTAATTTAATTTGGTAATTTTCAAGTTAATTTAAAAGATTACCACGTTCTTTTTTTATTTTAGTATATAATTTTTCAGCTTGCCATTGCTTAAGGAGCTGATATTGGGGTGGTGTCCAGTTAGGTTTGAGTCATTTTCTGTCAGATCAATTGTCAAAGGTGACTTAGCAAGATGCTCTGTGTTACAGCAAGCAGACTCCTCATACAAGCTCTGGTTTGCCGGGGACACTGAACATGTATTTTTCTTATTATTTGAGCATATGAGTTCTTACTTAAAGCCTGTTCATATAGGCATCTACAACTATTAAAGGACTCTGTTTCCGCTTGTAGGCCGTCTCGCTCCTCAGTGATTTTTTCAAGTTCCTGTGCAATTTTCACTAATTCCTTTTTCAAAGATGTGTTGTGGTCAATAATTCGTTTAACTTCCACCTCATTATCCTCACGCTCTTGTTCCAATTTTTGACATAGGTCTTTATTTGTCTGTACTTCCTTGAGTGCCAACTTCAATTTATGTTCTGCAATCTGAGCGGCCATGCTACGGGTCTGCATATTGGACACAAGAACGGAGGTGGGCTGAAAATAAAGATAGTGTGATCAAGGATCTTGGAATGACAATAGTTTACAAGGGTAAGTTAGGTAAAGACAGTTGCAAACAGATGAATTAAGTAAAAACAAGTTTAGGTAAGAAGAAATAACATTTTATAATTTTCAGCTCAAGGTGTTTAACTGACTAATCAATTATTTATTTGTGTTATATTGTATAATTATACACACAACACACACGCGACGACGGCGCCCGTGCTCTCGCGCGTCGTTGTTGTCGATGTAGTTCAGCCTGGCACGGTGTAAAGTTAAAATTATTGGCGATTTACAAGTCCCTGTAATTGGTTTACGTAAATAAAAATGATTTTTATCTTATTATATTTTATTTAAACACAATATAAAAACACGTCCACGCGCTGAAAAATAGACGCTCAACTGAAACAGCAGGCGCTCCTGAAACGTTCGGCTCTTACCGCCCAACGAGTGCGACGAGGACAGCCAGGCGTGTTCGGTTTACCGAACATGAACGACGCGCCGAGAGAGCACGGACGCCATCGTCGCGAGTATCCCCTCCACGCGCTCTTTTTTATGCCCCTGAGCTCTTTCGCGAGCAAAATCCAATTTAAAATATAAATTTTCAATAATTTTTTCGACATGTTCCCACCACTATTATTGGCTGGCTTTTTTTCCTAGCCTCTGGGAATAATAAACTTTAAGCACAAAAAAGCCAGCCTTGTTCTTATTACCTAAAAATATTTATTTTTTTCCTCACTATAATTAAGCCTGGCGATACCTTTCCACCAACCAAACTGATGTTTTTTGTGTGCTTTGGGGACGTAGGCAAACCATTTGGCATAAAAAGTAATCCTGATCATATTACCTTTTTTTTATTTTTTTGTCCCACCCCATAACACCCACATCCACCACGCGAATCCTGCCAGGTCGACGTTTTTATGCTTAGAGTGCTCCAGGTAAGTTGATAAATTATTTTTATGAATGATCAAATTACCTGGCCGTTTCAGTTGTCAGCTCTCCGTCCACCCGACATTGCCTAACATTACCGTAGTTACCAACAATATTGTAGGTGTAGTTAAATTCTATGATAACTTTATATGTTTTGACGTTTTGAGATTAATTTGCTTAATTTTTCCTGTCGCACATATTACATAATGAGTTGTTAATTAATAATTTAAACCTGAATATATGTGAACACTTCACATGTTAAAAGTTTAACAATACGGTCACATTTAACGAATATCCAATAATTTGTATTTACTGTAATAACATATTGTTATGTACCTAAGGACACCTTCTAACTATGTACCTAAGGACAACCTCAGTAGCGTGGCGGTACATGGCTCGCTTTAAATCTCGGAGGTCGTGAGTTCGATCCCCACGCCGGGCAAGAAATCTTTGTGTAAATTCTAAGATTTCTTTCCGGGTCTGGTTGGTTGAGGGACTACCCTCCGTGCCTCGGAAAGCACGTTAAGCCGTTGGTCCCGATTGTTATAACATCATCTATAATAATCGTATATCAAGAAACGGGTAGCAGCGTTTCCTTGTGTGGCACAACGAAATACTGCGGTCACCAATCCGCCTGCCAAGCGTGGTGACCCTCCCCCGGGAGAAGGCCCATATTTAGCAGTGAACGCTATACGGGCTGATGATGATGATGATGATGTACCTAAGTAAAACGTGTTCGGAACTCTAAACATTTTGCTTCACTTAGGTAACTTCACAAGATTCATCTGAGATGGGTTATGCGGTAAATTTCCCAAATCGGAGACAATTTTACATGACGTAGCATTAAAACATTGTATAAATAAACAAACATAGGTTCAACAAAACGCAAATAAAGATTAAGAATTTATTTCAGATGTATACCGCATTAAAAATTTAAACATTATTTATACAACATGCAGATCAAAGTAAATTATTTACAAACATGCGTTCTTAATTACCACGCAATTTACTGACTTATTTATCTAGGTCCACACTAAAATTGAAAATAAGCTAAGTTATATTCGAATTTACACAAATATATACAAATGTTAAATGTGTTCTAGCAAACTTACAGATAGGAGCTCATAATTAATTAAAAGTTTTGAATGTCAGTTTTCAAGTGGTTTCGATTACATTTTATGTTATACCTAGATTAAAAACAAAATTATGTTGAGATTTTTGTTAGAAATGTTCATGTGAACCATTTGATAAACATAATGAAACCGGCTAAGTTGGCCTGTACTTCCTAAGCATTTATTGGTTAATTGATAAGTAAGCGTCTGTATTGTGTTGCAGCAAAAAAATATATAAAGTTAACTCTTTTCTTAAAATTTTGTATTCTGACGTCATGGCAAAGCCATCATGGTTTTAGTTTAACTATTAGAATTACTTATTAGGTATTACTAGCTGGCCCGGCAAACTTCGTACCGCCTCAAAATCTACGCGGTGTCCTACATCTACCCTACCCTACCCCTACTCTACCTCTACCCTACCCTACCCCTACACTACCCCTACCCTACCCCTACCTCTACCCTACACCTACCCTACCCCTACTCTACCCCTACCCTACCCCTACCCTACCCCTACCCCTACCCTACCCCTACCCTACCCCTACCCGACCCCTACCCTACACCTACTACCTATTTTCAGCCAAATCGGTTTAGCCGTTCTTGAGTTATAAATAGTGTAACTAACACGACTTTCTTTTATATATATAGATTATTGTATAGTTTGTAAACGATTTAAAATATAGTCTTTTTCTATAGCGAAAAGCCTTTTTTACTTCATCATAACTTATATTATCAAAGATAAATGTCGTGGTTTGACACTGTATACCATTGCAATAAAAATCGGTATAGGTATGGTACCTATTTGTATTTTTTTATATATTGCAAATAGCGGAAATTTTAGTCACAAATTGAAAGATAATTTTTCAATCCTATCTCAAAGGTTTATCAGAACCCAAATAAAACTACGTAATTGAGTTTCATAAATGGTCGGGGTCTAGTATGTCTGGCGTCGATAGCTAACTTTAATGTTATTGAAAGGGTACAGCCATTACTTTGAACACCAACAAGTAAGTAGCTTCTTCGTTTCGGTCTTTATTTTTAGTGAATTTAGTAAACTGTAAAGTAAAAGATCTACTTTACTATAACTTCAATGATTTTTGTAAGGATCAGACGTTGTTTGAATATATTTCAATAATATGACAAATACCTTGTTATTTTTAGTCGTTACTAAAACTTAGTAAATAGATTTATTTTCGTAGTACAATCGAATCATGTGTTTACGTTTTTAATAACCTTAAAAAGACTGACCTGCATTAAAGGGGATCCCTTCATACAGGCGCTAGGTTTGCACAACCTAGATTTTTTAAAGCTCATTATGCCATAAATATCAAAGTAATCAAAACAATGTTATCTAGTAATCTTATCTTATCTTATCTTATATATATATATATATATATATATATATATATATATATATATATATATATATATATATATCTTCTTCTTCTTCTTCTATATATATAAAATAAAGTTGTGTTTGTTACAACACTTATAACTCGAGAACGGCTGGACCGATTGCCATGGTTTTTGATTTGTTGGATTTGTTTCCGTCCCGAATAGCAGAATACATTTTAAAAACAAAAGAAAGTCGTGTTAGTTACACTATTTATAACTCAAGAACGGCTGAACCGATTTGGCTGAAAATTGGTAGGGAGGTAGCTAAGAACTAGGAGAAGGACATAGGATACTTTTGGGTAGAGGTAGGGTAGGGTAGGGTAGGGTAGGGGTAGGGTAGGGTAGGGTAGGGTAGGGGTAGGGTAGGGTAGGGTAGGGGTAGGGTAGGGTAGGAGTAAGGTAGGGGTATGGTAGGGGTAGGGTAGGGGTAGGGTAGGGTAGGTGTAGGGTAGGGGTAGGGTAGGGGTAGGGTAGGGTAGGAGTAGGGTAGGGTTAGGGTAGGGGTAGGGTAGGGGTAGGGTAGGGTAGGAGTAGGGTAGGGTTAGGGTAGGGGTAGGGTAGGGCAGGGGTAGGGTAGGGCAGGGGTAGAGTATAAAAGTCCACCCGTGCGAAGCCGGGGCGGGCCGCTAGTGTTATATTAAATAACTTGAAAATATTTCATCCCATTTAATTAAGAAAGAAATAAAAAAGTAGTTATACATTTCGTTTTGGCTCACTAAAAGCTCTACTTCGAATATTAAAGTTATATTTCATAGAATATAAGAAAATTACATCCATAAAAATATATCAGAACCGTTCTTAATTATTATTTCTTATTCTTGCCAGTTATAACAAAAGTAAAATACATGAAATGAATTTGTATTTTGGAACGAATAAAAAACTAACATTCTACCCAAAAAAATAAATAGGTAATTTATTTTTGTTAATATCAGGCAAGACACATATATTGGATAGAATTTTCTTACCTGACGTAATCACATGATACTATATATTATATGTTTAAAGGAAGTCAAAGTAAGTTTGAAAAGACCTTACAAAATAAAACAGACAAGTTTGGTTATTTGTCTGAAAACGCTAATAGTATAATATAAATATTAGTTTTGACTATAAAAGCGCCATGACATACATAACACGTGCTTACGATCAACGCAACGAACCGCAGCAATATCCGCGCTGTACAGTTTTATCTCTCTAAGGACCTATAACCCTATTTGCTAAGGATGGTCGTTGGCTATAAAATATTACGCTAGGTCACATAAGCAGGGTAACGAGTAGTCAGTGTCACTGTTAATAATACTTAATTTGTAAGTAACTAACAATAATGAGTAGTTTGCTTTACTTATAAAATTACAATGAAATATTATGTTTAATCTATATTATTATGGTGAACTATGTGACGTATTACGTTTTGGTGTAGCCTCACGTTGGGCGCCACTGTGACGTAACACGTGGTTGGCTACATCAACACGTAATACGTCATATAGTTCACCATAGTAAAGATTAAACATTTCATTGTAATTTTATATATACAATTGTTATTCTGTGGTTCGCGATTTCAGGGTTGGTGCCATAGTATAAGTTGTTTGTTATCATGAGCACAATCATGTGTTTAGGTATCGGTCACTAATTACCAGTCACCCTATATATACAAATAATGTTACTTTCAATAAGTACTATAATTTGCAAAACGGTGCAGTAGATTTAGAAATTATATCCCTGAACCCCTCCAACATCCACACAAACTCACAAACGGTGTGATAATATCAATAGGTATAGACATTAGAGACACATAATATTAATGTCTTAATTAAAAACAAATATTACTTTTTATGTAGGTACTTTGCACGAAAAATTAGTATTTTTGAGGAGGATAAATAAATGTTTCTAATAAGCAATTAAATATGAAACTTTCCTTCTCAACCATTAAAAAGTACATTATTTTTATTTGGTGTGACGTCATCTGTTTCAGCGTTGTATTCTTAATGGGTCGAGTTCCAGTACTCAGTTTTCGCTTGATTGATAGTCGTCAACGTCTTGTTTCCTTTGATTGATAGCATCGTAATCTTGTTTGTGACTTGTTGACGCTAATTTTGGGAGTATTATAAAAATATGTTTTGAACAGTCCAGTACAAAAACAAATGTATTGTTCTGTTGTTTCAGCAATTTGGTAATAATTACACTTTTACTGTTCAAAACCACAATTATATATATTTTTTTTAACTTTCTATACTAAAAATATTATAAAGAGGAAATATTTGTATGTAAGTATGTTTGTTACGAAATGGCTCAAAAAAGTACTGGACCGATTTAAAAAAATTCTTTCAGCATTTGAATGCTCCATTATCACTGATTCATATAGGCTATATTTTATTATGAAATTCCCACGGGAACGGAAGTAACGCGGGTGAAACGGTGACGGGAAGATAGTAAGTTATATACAGTGTATACGGGCCTTTCTCCACTTAATGGAAAATCACTGTCCCAAGCATATTTTGTGTCGTAGGTCGAATTATTAAGGAGTTTTATATATTCATAAAGACAATATATTAGTTACTCTTGTCAGGCCATAACTCATTAAGTAATATAAAGTAATAATATTTATTTAATTGCACATCAAACACCTCAATTAACAGTCCCCTGACGTGTCCCAATTCCACAAATATAAATTTTCAGTATCATTAATGCCTGAGCAAAATAAATGTAGGTAATAGTAGAATACAGTAAACATAATTGTAGAATACAATTATATTTTTAAAACGACTATTTAATTTAAAAAACACAAATCTAATGTTGTCCCCAGTTTTCTTTTAACAGTCCCCTGTCGGTATTTGAAAATTGTGCTAAATTCGCATCGAGCTTTGGTATGGTCAAATTTATCGTGAAAAGAAAGGCAATTGGTGTGAAGTTCGTGCTGCTATGGACCTAAGCGGGCCGACGCCATTTTGTGCAGTGTTACGAGTGCATTTGTCAGTGAACCATGTGTGTGAACTGCTGTTGTAACAGTCCATTGGTAAGCATTTTTTTATAATTGCACTTAATTATATAATTATAAAGATTTTTTAAATAATTATTTAACAAGGATGTTATCACTTCATACTTTTTAATTTGAAGAGATTAAAAAGCACATTTACTTAGGTTAATTTCTATGTAAAAATAACAGTACCCTGGGCACAATCCCCTGTCATTTTTAAAACACAGGGGACTGTGCCGTGCTTCAGGGGACTGTTTGCTCTAGGTATCGTCAAGTTTAACCTACAATATTGCACAAAATATAAGGTGCTATAAAAATATCTGCCACGGCTTTAATGGGAGTGTAATGATTTTGTAATATTTATGTTATATTTATTTGATTAATCATTATTTACAATCTAAACATTTATTATGCGTTATGGTTTTGACTCTTTTAAAAATATAATCGATTAGTCTGTAAGTCAAACTAGATGTTATTAATAGACGAATATCAAATAATGTAATCTAAAATCAAAAGTTACTTTAAAGTATCTATAAAGTTTTAAAACATATTTTATAATACCCAATTTCTAATTAATTCTTGATCGATACTTATTATAAAATATCAAATTGATTAATAAATCCCGATCGATTGTCAACATTTTGAAAGATAACGAATTTTCTTAAAAAACGAGTTGTGTTTTTTGAGTTAGTCTTGTCTGGTGTTTTGGCCGAATAAGAAGTGTACTAGAAATACGAAGTGTAACAAGAGAAGTGAAATACATGATATTGATTTGTTAAAGTTACAAGTGAGTTTTATTGCTACGCCTTACTGATATTGTAATTTCGTTACAATTCAGAAGTGGGATAGCCACTCTGCAGCCCACATAATTATTTTTAAAGGTACGTACTTTGTGATATTTTAAGTAAGTTATACCAAACTCTTTTGACATACTTATTGAATAACACTTTGTTAATGTAAACGTTTTGTAGAAATTATAAAGTTACTAGCGTTTGAACTTTTATAAATATCGATTTGGTTAAGGCGACTCCTTAACAACAATTATTTTGATAATATAGTGGTAGGGTCATCACGGGTGTGTGTTTGGTTAGGGCGACTCCCTGATAACATGCTGTGATGATTTTGGCGTATAGTTCATGTTATAGACGTTTTTGGAATGACATTTGATCGAGGCTACTCCTCGATAATTTCATTCTGATGGCACGATGTACTAAAATGCATTTCGTGTAGAACGTTTGATTGGGGCTACCCATCAATATCGTTTTGCTGCAGGTCATTTTTTATCAATAATTTTCTTATATAAATTACAAGTGATATTTGATAATTTGATTCAAATCGAAATAATGCATTTACAAGCAATGGTATTTACTAGACAAACACTGGTAATTTGCTATGAAGAATGAGATTATTTTATTTTTCTGATACTGCAGTTTGTCAAAAGAGAATCCTATCAAAATATTAAGGACTAAGTGCGTCCATATGTATGACCATGTGTGTCATTAGTGGGGGCCATGTGCGCTCTTGTGTGTGGCCATGTGTGTCACGAGTACGGACCAAGTGCGTCCATAATATAGCCATGTGTGCTTTATTATTAAAGGCTATGTATGCCTCCAGCACTATGTGTGCCTTCTTATCAGAGGCAAAGTATGCCTACAGAGCCATGTGTGCTTTGTTATTAAAGGTTATGTATGCCTATAGAGCCATGTGTGCTTTGTTATCAAGGGTTGTGTTTTATAAGGCCAAGCGTTCTTTATTTATAAGCGAAGTATGCCTACAAAGCCAAGTGTGCTTTATTTATAGACTAGGTATGCTTTCTTAAAGATTATAACTATCGAAACTTGAGTACTTAATATCTTCCCATTATTCTATTGAATTTATCACTACGTAACTTAATTATGTTAATTATTTAGTATGATATGATTTGGAATAGAAACTTAAGACCGAAAATAATAAAGACTCAATTAATATATTTTTATTATATTAACTTGCTATATTATGAATGAATTATCTGATTTGATAATTACAATGCTGTTAATTTTTTTTGAGGAAATGAATTCCGACGATGCGATGACTCCTGATGGCTTGCCTCTCGAAATGGATGAACGCCGTAATAAACGGAAGCGAACTTCTTCGAAGGCAGCAGCTAAAGCGAATAGCAACAAAAAGCAGCAGTCTAGAAGGACTAAGAAGCGAACGAAGAGAAAACGTAAGCACTCTCCATCCGGCTCCTCCTCATCTAGCACTGACTCATCCAACAGTTTACGAAGACAAAATAAGAGAAGATCTAAGGATAATGGTAGTTGGTCCACTAAAGAGGTAATGAATATGTTTAATTCTTTTCAAGAGCGTAAAAATAGGACGCACAATTTTAGTAATAATTATTTGAACAATGTCATACCAGAATTCGATCCATCAAGTACCTAAATCTCAAAACATTGAATGTTGGGTTAAGAAAGTGAACGAATGTGCTGTAATTTACGAATGGAACGAGAAGCAGACCATACATTTTTCTCTTCAGAAACTTTCTGGTTTAGCGAAAAAGTGGTTCGAATCTCTTCCTAGCGTTGTATATAGTTGGTCAGATTGGCAGGTTAAACTCCAAAGGGCATTCCCAAATGAACAAAATTATGGTCGGCTTCTCGAAGAAATGTTAGCTCGTACAACTCTTAACAACGAAATTTTACGCGAATACTTTTATGATAAGCTGACTTTACTAAATAGGTGCGAAATAAAAGGTAAAAAGGCCGTAGATTGCATTATTCACGGGATATTAGATAAGTCCACCAGAAATAGTGCTCAGGCACTGATTTGTCATGAGCCGGAAGACTTACTGAATTTCCTTAGCTCTCAACACCCGATAGTAGACCGTAATAGTACATTTAATAGAAAACGTAGTGAAATGCCAACTCGAGCAAATAGCATCGCGTCAAACCCCAACGCTAATTCAGTGACCTGTTTTAATTGCCGCTCAAAGGGGCATCCTTATTTTCGATGCCCCAGACCTCTTATTAAGTGCATAAAATGTCATAGGGTAGGTCATAATGATGACGATTGCAAGTTGGAGCCATTAGTCCTACGATCGGAATTTAAATAAACCAGCGCCCAAAATCGAAAGATCTTTACAATATCTACCTTCAATATTAACGGTAATAAGTTTTATAAAAATGTGAAAGTGAACGATAGTTGTTTGGTTGCTTTTATTGACTTTGGCAGTGAATGTAGCTTGATTCGAGAATCTGACGCTCGAGATCTGAACTTGTCAAGGAATGTCGCAAAAATTACCGGTAATCAAAGGGTTTGGCGATTCCAGAGTGTATCCTATTTTTAGGAGTAATGTTAATTTGAAATTGGACGAGGTTGAAGCTAATGTAGAAGTACTAGTAGTTACTGGTCACTTACTACAATCATCTTCTTTACTTATAGGTTAAAATGTCACTGAGCTTCCTTGTGTATCAGTGTTTAAAGATAACCATCAGTTATTATTTTATCTAAGCCCTGACACTATTTCGACTGAAACAGTGAATTGCTTAAAGTTGAGTATTGTTAATGACACTAATATTCCATCATCAGGGTTAGTAGAAGTTACCGTGTCTGATATTAATTACAATGGGGAGATCTTTATCGAGGGTTATTGTAACAGCGCGCCTAGAAAGGAATACTATTTACACAACGGGATATAAAGGGTTGCTGATGGAAAGTGCTGTTTGCCTGTGACTAATTTGTCTGATAGAAATCTTAAGCTATCGAGTATGTGCCCCATCGCTAGAGGGACACCTTGTATTGAGGAAAGATCAACTTCTATTAACATGGTAACAAAAACTGCTTGCTGCCTTTATTAATGTCTGATATTAAAGTTGGTCCTGAAATTCACAAGGAAGCGTTAGATAGACTTCATGCACTTTTACTCAATTACCGTGATTGTTTTGCATTTGGAGAACTTAGGAGAAATCGGCTGTATAAACTCAACTCGGATGACAATAGAATTGTTAGATGATAAGCCTGTAGTGGATCGACCGATATTGGCTCTGTACAACCCTAAATTCGAAACTGAGTTGCACACGGATGCAAGTTCTTTGGGCGTGGGTGGAATATTGATGCAATGGCAACCTGGATCACGAGTTCTCAAACCTGTAGCTTATTTTAGTAGGCAAACTACTCCCGAGGAGCGTCACTTGCACTCATTTGAACTTGAGACACTAGCAATCGTGTGTTCGTTAAAGAAATTTAGGGTTTACCTGCTAGGTTTACATTTTAAAATAGTGACAGATTGCAATGCCCTACGAACTACGTTGACCAAACGCGACTTGATACCCCGAATAGCCAGGTGTTGGCTTTCATTAAGTGAATTCAATTTTAGTATAGAATATCGTCCAGTTGTTCGTATGGCTCATGTGGACGCCTTAAGCCGTAATACTACATTAGCACCCGAAGTAATTGATGAATCCGAGCTTACAGTGTACAATATTGAAACTGATAATTTGCTTTTAACGTTGCAAATAACATATCCGGACATCTCCCGAATACTTAAGATTCTAAAACCTGAATCGGATGAAGACGCTAAAGATATTAAGAAAAATTATGTAGTGAAAAATAGTAGAGTTTATAGACAGGTCGGTGATAATCTTTGTTTAGTAATTCCTCGCGATGCTCGCTGGCAGATATGTAAGTCTAACCACGACGACGCCGGTCATTTAGGCGTATCTAAAACCATTAAGAAAATACGGTCAGTCTTCTGGTTCCCTAAAATACGAAAGTTTGTAAAAAAAATACGTGAGATCTTGTATTAAATGCGCCTATAACAAAGATAATACATCTCGACATAAGAGTGGGCAATTGTATCCTATAGAGAAGATAAGCATTCCGTTCCACACCATCCATATTGACCATCTGGGTTCATTTGTTAAAAGCAGGAACGGCAATGCTTATATTCTCACCATAGTTGACGGGTTCACTAAGTATTTATTTGTAAGAGCCGTTAAGGATACCAAAACTAAGAGTACAGTTAAAGTGCTATTAAATATATTTTATGACTTCGGTTTACCATCACGAATCATATCTGATCGTGGTACATCTTTTACCTCGACGGCATTTGAATCTCTTTGCGATCCTCATGGTATCAAACACGTTTTAAATGCCGTCGCATGTCCAAGAGCCAACGGCCAATGCGAGAGATATAATCAAACTGTTTTAAACTCACTTGTTAAATATTCACATGGTGAAGACGAACGGAACTGGGACACGTTTTTAGGAAAAATCCAGTGGGGAATTAATAATGCAACTAATTCTACAACTCAGAAAACTGCTACTGAAGCATTATTTGGAATCCGATTGAGAGACGGCTTAAGTAATATGTTAGATAAAAGTTGTGAGCCCAATGCCGATGTAACAGAAATAAGTGAAGAAGTACTTACAAATATCGAATCAAGTCAATTAAAACAAAAACAAAACTACGACCAAAACAGGACTCCTGCCCCAATTTACAATAAAGGTGATTTGATCAAAATAACCAGAACTAACTAATTTTAATAACAAAGGTAACAGCACTAAGCTCTTGTCTAAATTTATAGGCCCATTCAAAATAGCTGAAGTCCTGGGTAAAGATAGATACAAAATCGTCGAAATATCGGGTTTTAGTCAAAGAAAGCATTAATTTGATAGTGTAGTTTCTGTTGATAGGATTCGTCCATGGATTAATATAAATGCATCCGAATTTAATAATGATAATAATACATCTGGTAGTAGTTGTTCATCGGATAACGATAAAGGTAACAAAAGTGATGATGAACAAACTCAACCAAAGTTAAACTCAATCTGATTTCTAATATCAACCGAATGTAATGATTATAGTAATTAAGTATAATATTAAGTATATTAATTTTACTTTTATTTCTATGAATTATCTTTTATTTACCGTGCGCCAGGAGATCGCACGTGGTCGGACGGCCGAATGTAATGATTTTGTAATATTTATGTTATATTTATTTGATTAATCATTATTTACAATCTAAACATTTATTATGCGTTATGGTTTTGACTCTTTTAAAAATATAATCGATTAGTCTGTAAGTCAAACTAGATGTTATTAATAGACTAATATCAAATAATGTAATCTAAAATCAAAAGTTACTTTAAAGTATCTATAAAGTTTTAAAACATATTTTATAATACCCAATTTCTAATTAATTCTTGATCGATACTTATTATAAAATATCAAATTGATTAATAAATCCCGATCGATTGTCAACATTTTGAAAGATAACGAATTTTCTTAAAAAACGAGTTGTGTTTTTTGAGTTAGTCTTGTCTGGTGTATTGGCCGAATAAGAAGTGTACTAGAAATACGAAGTGTAACAAGAGAAGTGAAATACATGATATTGATTTGTTAAAGTTACAAGTGAGTTTTATTGCTACGCCTTACTGATATTGTAATTTCGTTACAGGAGGTAGTATTATGTTTAAAGATTACAATAGTGAAGAGCTTTCGTACCCCGGAACAGTTATTTCAATTTGAGAAAATAAATAAGTTAGATAAACATTGACTATACTTTGCATAAAGCCGTTCACAAATTACGCGCGATGTGTCGCATCGTCAATGAAAACAACTGCTATCTCTTTCCATCTGTTCCGTGAATGAAAACTGAAATCACTATCTGTACGTGTAGGTACGCAATAATACGCTGTCAAACAAGTGTTTTAAAAGTGCAATTACTTACCAGCTTCTGCATTCTTCCAAAAAACTTACGTAAATAAGATGATAAACTTCCCATGACACTTAAAACAGGCTTTGGACTGTCAAGTTAGTGTAAGAATCGCAATTTTTTTCTTATTATTTTTAAACAATAGGTAGGTACTTAGATTGATATCCAATAACGATAAATTACAGTAACTTGGCGTGTTTAAAAGTTATTCATCTTATTTACAACAATTGCACCGTATTTACAGTTATTTACACACTCCCTACCTACTTATCTACAAAACTGTTGCACTAGTCCGCGTTGCACACAAATGTAGGCACGCTTACATACGTGTCTCTTAACTTTGTTTAATGTGAAATCCGTTTCACTTTTTAATTGTCTAAATGCGCGTTTGATTCGCCTTATTAGTTCTACCACACTTCTGATATCATGTCCGGTTCAGCCGTACAATAGGTCCTTTACACGACCCCACAAAAAAAAAGTCTAGAGGGGTTAAATCCGGCGAGCGATTAGGCCACGGCACTGGCCCTCCTCGGCCCGGGCCTATCCAACTTTCACCGCCGTACCACACACCGTTTAAAAATTCCCGTACGTTGATGGCGAAATGAGGTGGTGCTCCATCATGTTTGAAGTGCAGCCCTCTTATCTCTTCAAGAAGAATACGTTCCAACATTCTTCTCACACGGGTTCGTAGTAAACGCAGATACGACTCTCCGTCCAGTCTGTCCAAGAACACTGGTCCTAGTATTCTGTTCCCCAGTATCTAGTGTTAATTACACGCACATTAACACTAAACCGAGTCTGAAAATGGTCAGGCCGCACAACACTACGTCGGAGTACACTAGTATGGAGGCCTGCCTGCGTCAACCGGAGGCGGGTCAAAGCGGCCGTGGTCTCTAAACCTGTACACGGCATCCAGAATGGTATGATGACTAACTCGCACACCAAACCTCTGCTGGTATAAGTTCACGGCATGTGCAGTTACGGAGTTACACTTGATTAGAATACCGTCGTCTGGGAGGCATTTTTAATAAAGGCGCGCGATATTCCCGTCGCTGACCGCTAAAACTATCTTCCGAGCGGCGCAGCTGGGGGGCGACTGGCGAGCGCCCGGCGGCGATCAGCTAGCGCGTGCGACGAACGGGGTAGTGCGGGTGCGGGTGCGGGCGCGCGGGGCTGTCCTTTCCTTTGACAACCGCCGCGCGATAAGAATGGCGCGCGGCGTGCGGTGCGGCAACAGCTTATTAAGTCTACAGAATGTTGTTATGCCAATAAATCAATTCAAATTTATACGTACAATTTTTTGTATGAAAAAAAATATGACACATTATCAATAATTTTTCTTCACTATTGTAATCTTTAAACATAATACTACCTCCCATTAAAGCCGTGGCAGATCATTTTATAGCACCTTATATATCAATGCTCACCTTTTTAATATTCTATCATACAGGTAATTTCAACAAGCATCACAATGCCTCCCAAAAAGATGCCATCAAGAACAAGGGAAGAAATATTAAAACGAAAACGCATAGCAGAGCGATACAAACGAATTAAACATGACCCTTAAAAAAGAAAAGAAATAAAAGAGAAAACGTCAGAAATATCAGAGGAAACGCTGCTGCCCGTTCCTTGATAAACGATTATCATAGATGATGTTATAACAATCGAGACCAACGGCTTAACGTGCTTTCCGAGGCACGGAGGGTAGTCCCTCAACCAACCAGACCCGGAAATAAATCTTAGAAATAACACAAAGATTTCATGTCCGGTGTGGCGATCGAACCCACGACCTCCGAGATTCAAGGCGAGCCAAGTACCGCTACGCTACGGAGGCTGGTTAACGACGGACCAGTTACGCAGTATCGGAATAAAACAATGTTCGATATTTTGGCATCAAAACTTCAGATAGAGATACCAAACATAGAAAGGTTTTCATGGAACTTCTCAGAGAGGTCATCGTAAGTGCTGCTAATGGAGTTGGCGCCACATGCAAAAGAACTGCAGAATGCTGTCGTTGCTGCGGGAGGCGATATTAATAGTTTGGAGTCTTTTATAGAGACAATACCACAAATATGCCCTAAAATCACAATGTTTACGATTGAAGATGAGGCTATGCAGAAAAAGATTGACAATATTCCAAAACTATAATAAATGTATAATAATAAGTTTATTGTTTCAAAAAATATAACACTTTAGAAAAACAAAATATAGGCTTACATATAATAAATATCACAATATCCGCATAAAGATACATAATAACGACTTCATTATAAAGACTGTTAGTTTATCTAAAATGTTGATTTTGCTAAGATTTTATTTGATATGTTTAATTACTAATAATTTCTTGATTTACCTATGTGTTATAAATACATGTAAATATTATAATAAAAATAGAAACAAAGATTTTGATTACTTATTTCTCTATAAATAATTGTTTGTCTTTCATATAAACATTTCTCAGGGCCATATAACAGTCCTCTGTCGTGATTTTTTACAAAATGGGCCATAATTCAGAAATTAAAAGTATAATCAATCGGCTTTTTGATAATATATATTTCTTTTATTACTACATATAATTGTATAATACAATTTATTTACCCACTTATTTTTCTTAATATTTAACAAAAATAAGTGGGGACACCTTTGTATGGACTAGTTTCTAATTAATAGAGAAACACCCATAGGTACAACGAAAAAAAAACATTATGTACCTACTAGCTATTATACTATTCATAAGAAAAAATCGTTTTTGTTTGCAACTAATTTACTTAAAAGTTATGAACCGCTTTTTTCGAAATTTACGATATATCTACAGTTACACTTACTAAATAAAAATTAAACACTTAGGGATTATTCTTGTGCGTACTCGTCTAAAAAACTTTTCATCATAATCAATTTAAGAGAAATTCTCTTGTCGGTGGAGTATTTTCCATTTTGTTGAAGTAAATGAAAAACAGATGTTTTTTGAAACTGAGAACAGGGGCGAAAAGAAAAGAGCAAAAATTATCGAGAACAAAAAGGGGGACGTTTAGTTCATGATAATTTTTAATAAACATTTTATTCATCTATCTTGCCAAAACTAATAAATAATTCTTGTTCTATTTAATAACCAATCAGGATAGCGGTTGAAGGATTGTAATAAGGCGAACCCCTTATGGCACAAGAGTAATACTGGTAAAATCGGACGCAAACTTAATAAATAATAATAAGCTTTACCAATAAATTAAACTGTTATTAATTTATATTAATGACTAATTCTGACTAATTCAAATGAATACCACACAGTGCATAAATATTTTAGCGAGCTACATATTTAATTCTCTTAAGCCAAAATATTTAGAAATTCATAGAAATCTAGATAACGTTACAGTAAAACGATTTGCCACCAATGTCATTTGAACAAAGGAATATTTATTATTCACGCCTATTTCTACAGTAAATTTATTGCTGAATTATGTATATCTATGCGGCTGTGACAAGAATTAGTGAGTGAAAAACGACCACTGCGACAAGCGGGTTTGTATTTAGTTTTAAATAGAGAAAGAACGGGTACTTCAAGGAATAGCCAAAAAGCTTTTGTTAATTTAATGGCTACGTTACGTTTATTTTCTGCAAGAATAAGTTGAAATATTTTTTTTAGTTTATATCAGACCAGTGTTTAGTCTCCTAAGTATTATAGCTCTACAAATTGATTACGACGGAATAAAAACGCAAATGTTGTACCTTTTTATAAGTTGTATTGTCTTTATTTATGTGGACACCAATTGAGGTGCGACCTATGAAAGCAATCACAGCGATCCAGTCTTGATGTGGATATTTTTATAAATAGTAAATAGCATATTTTTTGGATTTCTACGGCAGAATTATTGATGCCATTGGAGCAAAAAAGAACTCGCAGCCAAAGCGTAGTCCATGCAACTTGAATCGATATGTAGAGAGCAAAAGCTTACAAGTCTACATAATTCTTCATAACATTTTCAACAATAAAATAGTAAAATTATTGTAAAATAAAAAAGGACCTACGTGATTAAAATGAAATTTAATTAACAATAAAATAACCTGATATATGTAACATATGTATCAGTATATTTTAATATCAATCGTATATCTGATTGAAAGTATTTTTACTTACTTTATCAGCCCTTCCAAGGTCTTAACAGACCTTAGCAAGCTAGGGTTGTAGAGGAATGTTGCCACAACCACCACGCTTGTCACCACGAAAATATTTATTACGATAATAATAAGTTAGTGATTAAAGAAATCATCCACTTACATAACATTATATATATTTATAGTTCAAGAAAAGATAATTAATGATTCTAAGAATAAAACAAAAGCGCTGAAGCTTGTAGATAGATCACAGTCTTTTGCTGAATAAGAAACTTCAGTAAGATTCCAAGCAGAAGAAATAAATCAAAATGTTTTTCGCTGTGTGAATTGTGTCTCTATAAAGCTATGCCTTGTTTACTATATCTACTACGCAGTTTCACGTAGCTACGTTTTTTATTTTTAAAATGAAATCAATTTATTATTTTTTTCTTTGTTTTTTATCCTATTGAAAGTCCTGCTGAAAATGGTTGCTATCCCGCTTGAAATTTGCGTGACATGAGCTGTCAGTGTTTTAATTGTTTTATGCCTGGACAGGCATAAAACAATTAAAATACTGACAGCTCATGTCAAGCAAAAAAGCTAGCTAGCTAGCAAAATAGCTAGGTTACATCTGATGGGTGATTACCTCTACCCAACAGATGTAACCTAGCATAGGAGTCCAAATAAAAGGACTTTGCTCTTCCCTCCCTGACCTTTGGCGAGCTAACTCACGCAGAAATACCACATTAATCAATGGTTGAGGTAATATATAAGGTCGAGCAGCCCATTGATTGTACTTATGTTTTTTATCTTTAATCCAAACCAGCTACTGTGCGCAGTTTCAGTCGCATAACTCCCGTTCCTGTTAGAGCATCATGATAAAATATAGCGTTTAGCCTTCCTCGATAAATTGGCTATCTAAACCTGGAAGAATTTTTCATATTAGCGTTTCAAGCAAACATACAAACTCTTGAGCTGCATAAATACCTAAATATAGATATGGCTGATATTTAAACTTAATAATAAAACACTGGCCAAGAGCGTGTCGGGCACGCACATGAAAGGGTTCCGTCACCATCCGATGGCCCAACCGCTTGACAAATTTCATTTTGCGGTCGACTGTAAATACATAAGTTGGTCTTTTTAATAATAACTATTTATGAGACCGAGTCCACTACAGTTTTAGTTGAAAGAACTTACTTAGAAGTAAGATATATCCCCTTTTTCGAAATTATTTTAGTAATATTTCAAAAGTTTAGGCAGTTTTTGTTGTATTTCAAGAGACCTTTCCAACGATATCCTACGCGATGGGGTTAGTCGAATTTTATTTTTTGTATTCACTTTTCCTTGAAAAAATATTATTTTTCCATAATTTTAAAAACAAGTTTTGGATCTTCAATATTATACATCTCTCCACCAATTTTCTTGACAATCGGTGCAGTAACGGCGGGTTACGAGCCCGGACGGACGGACGGACATGACGAAACTATGAGGTGCTTGTGGACTCCGGAACCCTAAAAATGTAGGCGCACTGTGCGTCCACCATTATAACGCACGTGATCATGGGAATTTATATTAAATAATAATAGCTTTTGTTATTCTTGAGTTTTGTATCTTACTAACGGTGAAAAAAGTGGGGTATAGTGATGCAGTTCTTGATTTTATTCATTAATCGCTTCCCACGCTGGGCTTGATCCGCTTAATTTAGTAGACTCACTACTACCTCACAAACTTTACGTGTTTATATTATTATATTGTATTTATACAAATTGATAATGTTAAAAAAAAACAAAAAAATATTAGATGAGTACACACAGAAAAAATCTAAAAATGATAAAAAAATTAGCCCTTGATATAATACTTAAATTATGATAATATACATTATACTTTTAAAAAGTTTTTAACACAAATGACTTTTACAGCTATATTTGGTTCAAACCTTATGGTTATGGTTATGTACTTCAAAAGCTTAAATCTTAAACTAAATCCTATCGCTTCATTAGGTACTTAAAACGGCAACTTAAGCCAAAGTTATCGCCTCTAATAATAATTGACATTCCATTCATAACTTATACCGATACAGATACCAACTACGAAATAAATTGACACACTAAATCCAGTAGCGAGTGAAAATCGCGCGACTAAATATTTTCCGTTCCAGCTGTGAATTTTTCAGTGTACACGTAGAATAATTTTAGTTTCGGGCAAAACTGTCGATTCCGTATTACCGAATCACGCTACACGATACGCCGTTACGAGTAGGTACTTATATCTATGACGTCAACGACTAAAGCGTTGACAACAAGAGTGCTGACTCTAATAATATTAAATATCGTAAAGATTTTGGAATACAATTTAAAGATACCGAGGTGGTAGGCAGAAGGAACTGGAGACAAGAAGTAGGTACTTCGTGATAAAATGTACCGCGATTGGGACCCGTATCTACTATAAATTATCTGTTTAAAAACATTTAGACGTATGTACTTATGTTTTCCAAATGAAGTTATAATAATAAGATTAACATTAATGGTGTGAGTGACACCCAGCTTTAAAAAACATTATCGTAAATTTAACAAATTACAATGTCATGTATTAAAAATTATCGTTGAAATTATCGTTCAGAATCCAATAACGTTCCAGTAAAATTTCATATTAAATTTCACCGCGAAGATAAATTTACAGTAATATTAATTAATGGTTGCTTTAATTGATTATGGAGAAATCCGTATTTTGATGATTGATGCAATCCGATCGCAATCTGACATCTTCGCATCCAACGAGTTTTTTGTATTCTCAATGTAACGAGAGGAGGATATTGTCACATTGCGATACGATATGTAGTCCCTAAGGATACGTAACTAGCCCGCAAGTGTTAGTCAACGATGTAGGTTACTATTAATAATAATAATTAAACATGAAGCACGTATAAAGTGCTTGTAACGAATCGAACCTACTTAGAACACAATGTTCCAAATAGGTTCGATTCTATGCTAAATTATATTCAAATTTTTAGTATACTTATTATATTTTAAACTATTTTTTACATTGCCAAAAATATATTTAGCCATAGCGTAACTGCGTAACAATGCTATATTTATATTATTCTTTTTTTAGCCTCATGCTTCACTGATGCTGCAAAACAGAATGTCTATTTGTCATAATTTCAAATAACTTTCGACATTATATTCCTGACATAAAACCTAAGTTAAACCGATTTTAACGAGGGTTAAAATCTGACAAAAAAGGGGTATAGTAAGTAGGACTTGCCTGTCTTTGTATATATGTGCATCTGTGTGTATATTTGTAGCATTGTGGTTGATAAACAAATGAGCATAAGATCGGATGTGCCATTATACGTCAGAAACATTCATCATAATATGTGCCTTTATCGTAAACTGGCTTTTAAATGTATAATATTATATTTGTTCTTATGTTTCTGAGGTTTAAATATATATTATGTTGTTGAGTGACTTCACTGTAAGAATACGGTAGGCAATAAACGACTCCATTATTGCCCACCGCATTCTTACAATACCACATATTTTAAAGAATGTCTATTTAATAATCACCAAAAACCATACCTGATCACAATTATTTAAAATATTATTTTGCACATTATCAGTTTAAAATATAAATGTTTAATTTTAAAATGATGTTTTTTTAAATGCAATTTTATACTTAAACCTTCATATTCTTGGGTTGTGTGTAATAAACTCAACCGCTCGCCAAAATACGTGGCGTATAAGTCGAGTGCTAAACATATTACGGTGCTGTGTTATTTTGTAGCGAGCTTCTTAATCACCCACCGCATTCATACAATCACACGTGGTGTGGAATGTAAAGGGAATTTAGTGAAATTGTGCTTGAACTTCCTAAAATGTGATTAGTTCTAATTTGCCCGAGACTTAATTATTAATTCTCAGAAATGGTATATGTTATTTAAACGATGAACATGTCGATGTTTTAATAAGTCTAGATAATTTGCGTGAATTTATTAATGGCGTGAATAAGCTCTCAAACACGCCTAAATAAAAGCCCGCTAAGTATTTTTAACAAAACATTTATTGCCAACATAAGATTTTTTTTATGGTTTGAGTTACATTAAAAAATATGAAGGAATGAGCACTTTCGGTTTTGATTCTATATTGGAAATTTCCATTTTATCCTTTGTTCGAACAAAACTGTTTTGTTAAATAATCGTGATTGAAAATGTATAGAACGGTGAAATAAATCAAAGAAGGACTATAAAAATAATACTTCCAACATGCTTTTCGGGTAAACATTTTAAAAAAGCTTACTAATTCATGTAATACCTTATAAAACTAAAAGTCATCATCATCATCAACAGCCCGTTTATGTCCACTACTGAACTTGGGCCTCCTATCTACAGACCTTGGTAAGCCAGGAGATTTGGGGTTGGGGTATATAGCCATAATCACTACGCTTGGCAGGCGGTTTAGTCATCGCATCTTGAGCTGATAGATGCTGCTGCCCATCATGTCCCTTAGTTGCCTCTTACGACATCCACGGTAAGTCATGGGGTGGTCTATTCTAAGCCGGAAACCACACGGAAAACTAAAAGTAACTAATCTCAACTAAAACTTACTTAGAAAATACTATATATATTATTTGGCAACGTTTCCAGGATGCTAGCTGCATTGCCTTGTTGAATGATAATGCTTATCTGCTGTGCAAAGTAAATACCAACACTCGGGTCACGTAGATTCCGTATTAAAAAGAGCACGGTCTTTTTCATTTTGACTCCAAAACGCACAAACACAACGCCAATATAAAGAGCATTTGCGCCATTTGAAATTCTCCGCGGATTCAGCCGCTATGCCAGACCTACTTGGAAAGATGAAACGGCGCGAGGGTGTCGACGCACGTAGCGTCCCACACCAAAGGTCATTGAAATGATGAAGATATTAAAAAAAAAATTGTTATACTATTTAAAGTTATCAGTTAGCACAAACAAACAATGGTATCATTTCCCTTTATTATTATTATTAGATTATCATAACCGAGGGTCAGATTTAACCCAACATTTTGATACCGGTGTGGCATTTGAAAGTTTCATGTTATCCCTTATCTTTGGTTTTACTATCAGTATGAGTTTATCGAACAGCGGTGGCGGTGATTTTTAGCTCTTTGAAAATCAATTTTCTACTCACAATATATTATAGGTACGATATATATATCGAACCTATAATATAATTAGGCCGTGTGGTTTCGGGCTCAGAATATACCACCCCATATCTTTCCACGGCTGTCATAAATGGCGACGAAAGGATATACACCTGATGGATCAGATCAGCATCTGTAGCCTGTAATGATCACTACCAGAGTTTTGCAGTTCGACTGCACCGGTGGCTCAGTGGTTACGGAAGTTGCTTCTGAGACCTGGTGTTCTGGGTTCGATTCCCGCCCGGGAAAATTATTTGTGTGAACCACAAATAGTTGTTCTGAGTCTGGATGTTCTTTGTGTCCGTGAAATGAATGTTTGTAAAGTCCCCTGCGACACAGGGATTTATTTCCCTAGTGCGGGAGTTGTCTTTTTAAAAAGAAAGGACAAAGAAAAGTCTACTAGTATTTTTGTTAACCCCTCGTGCTAAGCTAGAATGCTTGTGTTACGTGTGGGTTCACGTCGGTAGTGCAATGGGTGGGAATCGAACCGGTGACCACAAGATCACAAGTCCAACGCCCTAGCCATTGGGCTACGGCAGCTTTGTATAATATTTCGTCTCTAATTACTTCTAATAGTTCGTCCTTTATAAACTCAAAAAACAGTTTTTGAAGCTAGTTACAAAATAATTTTACATAAGCTACACGAGTGAAGTGATCGTAGTGAACTTACGTTTTTTACTTCTTTGTTATTAGTTACTTTGGTACCCTGTCCTATTTCTAATTTACAGGTTATAATTGTTTACGAATAATACCCTAAATAGAATAGAATATAAATAACAATTAATAGCTCAAAGAATGTACTAATAAATTAGGAAAATAATTATGGTTCTACATAGAACATAAAAATAACTACACTGGTTAATTTTTTATTGCCTTCAATGGCACACGAGCAAGCGGCAGTCTGATGGTAAGTGTTAACCGCTGCTCATGGACTCAAGCAATGCCAGGGAAGCAGACTGTCATTGCACAAGACGCTGCCTACGTGGTAAGAGTGCGCGTGAGGACTAGTACATTTAAAAAAATACCTCCCGCCGTGTAAACCATACAACCGTAGCACCTTAAAAAAATATTTACTGTTTCATACGATGTGCGAAGATATTACAATTAAGGATTAGAAGATATATATGATTTACGAACCGCACGATCGGCGAGTTCCTTTTGCAAGCTACGAAAATAATAATATTTAAAGTTTCCGTTGCTACGTACTACGCAGTTAATAGCAAAATTGGATAAAGCTACCAGTTTCTACGAAGCTACGAGTTTATGACAAAAAATTATAAAGATAACAATAAAAGATAAAATTTGGCTTGTTGTCGGCATAGATCTCTAAGAAACGAAATCCTTATGTATCCCCATTATCATAAGATAACCTTTTGGTACTCTCTTCTTTAAAGCCATAATATGCTAGACCTTCCACAGAGAGTGGGCATACCTACTAAAACCTGTTTGGGAAAATTATATATATTTTTTTATAAAATATTGTATAAAAACATGAAAAGGTTCCGTAGCCATGCATATCAAAAATGCCTATTTAAAAAAAAATCATTTTTTAATACTCCATACATTTTGTTAGGACGACTGTAACTACATAAGTTGGTCGACATGTATTAAAATTACCATCTATGATACCGAGTCCGCTATATTTTTCATCGAAAGTACTTACTTAGAGGTACCTAGGTACATCACATTTTTCAGAATAATTTTAGTAATATTTCAGAAGGTAAGGACTCTCCAATTTTAACTTGGTATTAGGTTATCTCGAGACTGAGGGGTTTGATCAGCATTGTTCCAATGCAGTTTTTGTTGCATTTCACAAGACCTTTCCAACGATATCAGGGGGTTAGTCGAATTTAATTTTTTTAATTCACTTTTCGTTGTATGGGAGAAGTCTGAAAAAAAAATATTTTTCCATAATTTTAAAAACCAAGTTTTGAATCTTCTCTATAAATCTCTCCGCCAAGTTTCGTGACAATCGGTGCAGTAACGGCGGAGTACGAGCCCGGACGGACGGACGGACAGACGGACGGACATGACGAAACAATAATTCTCTAGACTATTTAAGTCGGGTATTTAAAAAAAATGACTCTGTAAACCATCTTCTTCTTCTTTTTTCTTATTCTTATCAACCATTTTACGTTCACTTCTGAACATGGGCTTATTCTTAACAAACCTTGGCATGCAAGGGTCGTTGAGGCATATTACCGTAATCTGGTAATTATTAATCAGCTAGAAGGGGGATTGATGATCGCAGTAAAATAGAGACTTCACCTATCAATTATCTGTTATTAAATTTAAAGCCACCATCAAAATCAAATTGTATAAAAAACATACATAATGTAGTATCTGTTTATATAAAAGCCAAACGGCTTCACGAATCGCAATCTAAAACGATATAGTTTATTTTGTATTTTTTTGGTAAAGTAACATTATAAGAAAAATCTCCGAGTTTCTTTCCAGTTGTTCTCAAAGTGGCCACGTCCTAAACGCGGCCACGATTGGAAAAGAAATGGATGCATCATAAAATCAATTATATATTTAAAATGTTTTGTCTATAATTAGAATTAAATTTTATCCATAATTTATATGATTTTTTTTAACAATAAACTAATAATAGCTATAAGCTTTAAATTAATTCTGTTTTTCTAAACTGAATTTATAGTAGATATGCATATTTTTTTAAATATTATAATATATCCACCGAATAACACGAACTCAAAACCGTGACATAATACCTATTACAACTAGATGACAGGTAAAACACGCAGGAACACCTGGGGGATTTTAGTGGGTACTCTAAATCTCTCCTCGTACTATGATTAGTATACCATCGCTATAGGGAGGGGAAGTGGCTGTGGTGGTAGAATACCAAATGCATTTAGTAGCACAACCGCCATAGTGACTTCCTAGCGGGAAACATCAATCAGTAGTCTCGTGCATAGCCGTCATCTTACTTTACGGTCAACGAACCACCGTGCAGTCGCAGTCACCCGCGCTCAGCTACGTATTATGAGTAGGACAATATTATTTACTTTTGTTTTTCTTTGTCACTATCTACTATGATTTTTTTTTTACCATTGATTGTTTTAACTAATTTATTTGTTAATGTACGTACAAGAAATGAAGACAAGAAAAAAAAACAAATACAAACTAAACGCAATGTACAAACATACTACTAATTTCTATATAAATCTGTGATAAATCTTTTCCAGTATACCTACGTAAGAAGAGGTGGAAATAAAGAAACTTAAGGAATTTATTTATGTTTCAGGATTAACTCAATATAGTCTATTTATCACTGTAGCTCTTAAAAGGATTACAGAGCCTTATAAAGACAAAAGTTCTCCTATTACTGCGACAAAGTTATTCACTCACCGTGAGATCAACAGACAGTGAAATTCTTGTTGTATTTACTAAAGTTATATGTATTGTAGGTAGGTACGAAACTGTTATTTCTCATATAACTGTTGTTTGACCCGCGTAATTCCCGTTCCTGTGGGAACTTCATAATTAAATGTAGCCTATGTCATCCGGGGACAGTGAAGGTTTCCAACGGTGAAAGAATTTTTCAAATCGGTCCAGTTATTTCAGAGCCGATTCAATACAAACAAACAATCAAATCTTTTCTCTTTATAATATTATAGTATAAAGTATAGATAGCATATTTATTATATACATAACTCTAATAAGATAAGTCCCGAACTAAGAAAATAAATCCGTGTTTAACGGGGAAATTCACAATCACATAAATACTTGCAAACTGTGTGCCAATTTGTAATTAACACCTACAAAATATGTATTTGTATTAGGGTATTTATATTAAGAATGTTGTCTAGTCCGTTTATGTCCACTGCTGAACAGACCTTGGCAAACCAGGGTCGTTGAGGGAAATTGCCATTATCACCACTTGGCAAGTGGATAGCTGATCGCAGTAAGATTAGAGTATCTTTGAACTGAAATATGCCTTTCGTCGCCTCTTACGTCATCCATAGCCCATCTATACTAATGTATAAAGCTGAAGAGTTTGTTTCTTCGCTTGACTTAATCTCAAAAACTACTGTTCCAATTTGAAAAAAATCTTTCAGTATTAGATAGCCTATTTATCGAGAAATGCTATAGGGTATATTTTATTAAAATGTTTCCATGGTAACGGGATCTACGCGGGTGAAACCGCGCACGGGGAGCGAGTCTTACATATTTTATTACAATGTTCTAGTTTCAACGTAATTTTTTGATGTTAATTATAAATTTGATGATAATAAAATCTTTTGTCTCGGATTAAAAAGACCATGAGCCCCGAAAAGTGGCTGGTTATTTCATCGTTAGGTTAAATTGTACCGATAGCATTCTCAGTTGTTTCTGTTACTGAAATTTAAATAGTACGGATTTTACTAGAGTTATTATAATTTTGGAAGGTCCATCATTTGTATACAAATTGTATTCAGTTATGCTATTCTAGAGCGTAACGGAGATATAGAACTCTAGATATCCGTATTTTTACAATTGTACCACAGTGCTGTGTTCGGTTGCATCGCGTATTTGTAAAACTGAAGCGCACATTGTTCTGACGCTCAGGAAATAGTTGTATTCAAACACATTTACTGCTTACTAGGTATGCCTATATCGCTCTTTACTTAGATCGCTGATTTCAAATCAATTGCCATTTATCTATGGCTGTTAACGTAAAGTAGAGCGATAGTAGCACTTAACTCCCAAAATCTCATTTTTAGAATCCTCAATCCCACTTAGTACTTAACAATCTAAAAGTTATTGAAAAACTACCCTCCTTACTTCAGTAAGCACGGTTAGCCATTGGTGCCGATTGTTATAACATCATCGATAATAACCAGTACCAGGAGAATAGAGATGTGTACCTCACTCATGAGGTGCCTCATTTGAGGTACTCGTAATCGCAAATTGAAAGAGTTACTCGAATTTCAACATTGAACCACCTCACTACTCATTCACGCGTCAAAAACTCATGAGTGAAAGAAAATTATGTGAGTGAAGGAGACGTAAAAATCAGAATCGTGAGTACTTATGAGTCGACGCAACCGTCCGCCCCGCTGCCTCGGACTATCGGCTGAATTCGGCTGAGTTCGGCTCGGGCTCGGCTCGGCTCGTAAGATACGCTGACATACGACTCCTCGCCTCAAATGAGGGGTACCTCGTGAGGACCTCGCGAGGCAAAATGAGGTACTCCCTCAACCTCATATAAAAATGATGAGTTACCCATCACTACAGGAGAATCAGAAGCGTTTTCTTAAGTGTTACAATAATTAAATACTGCGGACACCAATCCTCTTGACAAGCGTGATGACTATGTCAAAACCCACGCTTAAGAGAAGGCCCATGTTCGACAGTTATACAACTTATACAAATACTGACTCACTCATACGGGCATGCATTCTCATTCCATACGTTTTACTTCCACTGCTAGATATCAATAGAACTTTTTTTCGCATCTTACATTTTCAGTGTTATAAGGTCTTATCTATCCTGTATCATATGATGTACACATCCTCCGATGTGTCACGTTACGTCACTTGGGAATATGTTTCTTTGATAAAACTCGTGCTTTGACTTTATTATACTTTTATTGAGATATGCTTTGTTTTTATGGTTGGGTTTATGATTTAGTTTCGCTGATCGGGGGATAAAAAATAATAGCGTGTTGGATGGTTTTTACTATAGATAGTTCGGTGATAATGTGAAGAGTAAAATAACTTGATATGGACGGGTAAAAGGCTAAGGCTAAGATTGAGCTAAGCGACATTTTGGGCGTCATTTAATTATATATTTTATGTAATCTCTTCATAAAGTCTATAATTCAATGTCGCTTAGCTCAATTAGCCTTTTATATCTCGATATAGTTGTATTTACAATAAAACGGCATATAAAATACATAAATTTATTTGTATTTTAAAGTTGTTTTGTGCGGTAAAAAGACGTCCCCATGGGTGTACTAATGGGCACCCATGGGACAACAGATGGGCAGCAGCATTTATTAGCTCAAGTTTAAGTACTTTTCATAATACTGCAATCACCGATCCACCTACCAAGTATGGTTATTGTAGCAAAATATCTCAAGGACCCTGGTTTACCTAGGTTTGTAAAGAGGAGACTAATGTTCAGCAGTGGACATAAACGGGTTGTTGAAGTTGAAGATGTTAACAGATCAGTTTACACTGATCATCGGATCCAAATCCTTATAATATAATAAACGTCAAAGTTTGTATACATCGAATTGAGTGTTTGCTACTCTTTAACGCAGAAACTACTGAACAGATTTGGATGATATTTTGCAACAAATGGCTAAAAAAATTACGTTATGACTTACTAGAGTAAAATTGCAGTCAAAATACAAATCGAAACAGTTTAAAGTAAAATACATGTATGTTTTTAACTCATAATAAAATTCTTTTCTTTTACCGACTGCGTTGTTGGTTATGAAATGGGCAATTTAAGCAATTTTATGGTTCCAACAACCTCTTGAAAATCTTAACACCTTTTAATGGTACCATTATTGTTATTGTGTTTTATAGGATACTTAACATAACCTAGATGTAAAATGATGCTTTTGATTAAAATATGTTGTAATAATTACTGAGGTTTCCTAATTAAAGTTACTATTTTTTTTAAATGTATGGATATTTATATACCTAAATATTTAAATTTAATTAAATTGGTAAATTTCCATTAATCCATTTGTTAAATTAAATTTATATTAGTAGTCTAAAAAAACAAATGTCTGTCTCATCATAATTTCATATAGAAATTTGCTTAGCTTACGTTTATACGTGTATTTTTTTTTTACTAGAAATATATTTAATTGTACAAAAAACTTGCAGTAACAAAATGCAGAATTATTACATATATTGAAAGGTCAATTTGTATAAATTCTATTCAGTAATTCGTAGCGTAGTCTTTGTAAGCATTGTTTTCACTTTGTCTTATAAGTAGAATAAAAACGTTGTCATTTCTTAACTCAATATAGTATTCTCGTGCACAAGTAATGTTGCCAGAGCTGATAATAAAATAATTAAGCCTATTCTTCCATGCCATATTAATATTAGGTATATTATCTTAATGAAATAGGCAACGAGTTATTTAAATAAATAAAAAAAGCTAACATAAGCTTATTTAATTTTTTTTGTGTCTATGGTGGATGTGGCCACCTGTCTTATATAAAAAATGGAGGTCCATATGGACTATTCTTGAAGCAAAAACTTCTACGTTACTAAAGAATTTCACTCGTGCTTCCAAACTCCGCGCCGCGACGCGACGTTCATATTCTTCTAATTTGCACGAACCTCAATTTTCTTTATATTCATTTTCTGTCATCAGGCTCCGCCGCGTTTTATAGTTAAGTACATATTACACATATAAAAATTCAATCTTGGACAACTACTATATATTTATATAAAGTTTATACTACAGATCTCAACATTCATCATCAACATAATTTTAGCCGCAGGACGTCCACTAATAGACATAGATTTCCATCCATACTGTTGGCTGCGGCCTTAAACCACCGTGATCCCGCGATTTACCAAGTTCTCAACATTGGTGAATTTAATATCAATGATTATTATCTTCCAGTTATCACAGGGTTTTAGGTTTAAGTCATGCAAATAAGATTCAATCTAATAGAAACTCAAGTTATAAACACGTTCTGAGTAGGTAGTTACGGTAAATGAAAATATATGCGGCAATGGAATTAAGCTGCGACCAGCAATCCGGTCGCGGTTTGAACTGCGTAACGTTTAACGAATATTTTTTATTGTCAACACAACGAGTGGGACATACGAAAGACGCATTGGACAACGTGCAATTGTCACTTTGCCATCGGTTCGCTGATTGCTAAGCATACGCATACCTACGCGAGGTTTCATTTCTTTCCAATATAATTCGCTAAATTTTTTTCACCATTTAATAGCACGTAATCGAAAAGTCATAATATGTGATTGTCTTAAAATTAATAAATAATAGGAACTATAAAAAAAATATTTAAAAAATCAGTAGCCTTGATAAATAATACAAATTTATTAATAATCTTTTATATATAAATAGGAGCATAATCTTTTGCCCGAGGTTCTTTTGGTACTTAATACGATTTTCATTTTCCTTAAAAATATCCTTAAGGAGAAATCTCCTATATTTTCGTATAGCATTACAAGCATAAGTAAACAGTTATTATGGTTAAAATTAGTTAACTCCTGGATAGCGTAGCTTTCTACTGGTGAAAGAATTCTTGAAATCAGGACACTAGTACCAGAGCCAATTATATCACATATAATTGGCTCTGGTACTAGTTATATCACATTACATATATCACATTATAAAACAATCAAATTCTAACTCTTTTATTTTATTTTATAGACGGTGTTGGTAGGTGAGGAACTCCAGGGTACTAAATTAGACACCTATCAATAATTGATTAGCCGATAAAATATTGATAAGGAACAGGTTGAATAAAACCACGACACAGGTATCAAAAACATAACACACACCGACAAATCTGAATCGAATCCTAATACTACGAACAAGAGAGTCACATTTCACGAGCAATTTCCTCATACCGCAATAATGCTTGGTCACACTAAAATGTGACCATTCGAAAACTAATAAATTTTGTACGAACAGAATTTATTTGATAAACTGTCTAGATATAGATGCGGTGGCACCTTAATACTTATTCGGTCAGCATTTCGTGTGCAGCCAGCTTTATTTGAAATAAGATATGGTTGTGTATAACAATGTGTAGACGTACAGTGAGTATAAAGCTATTTGCATTAATATTGAACTACTAAGGCTCGACCACACTACGCCTGTTTACTCTGTATCTGCAAATTGCTGTTTCGTGACCCTCCCAAGTCATAGTTTTCAAAAACTTTCCGATGCCCTCGTAGACCTGAAGTCCGAGAGGCCCACTGTAAAGTAACAGTTACACAAACTCCAAAAAAAACTAAAATTCAATGATCACGCTAACGACCGCCCTGAGCTGAGGTCCAAGTCCCACACGGGACAGGCGAGGACGAGGCAAGTTCCATGCCCTTCTGCGCAGGTTCCTAAGTTTGTTGCTTTTAAATAATTGAATCCCTGCTCGCCTTTATGTCCAGTGATGTAGCAAAAACAAAGTTGCTGGCAAAATAAACTACGGCGCACGAGTGCGTTTTTCTTTATTGAACAGTCATCTTATCGCAACAGTTAGGCAAAACCCTCAAGTATCAAAACCACACCATATCGTAACGACAAAGTGTTGTTAAGCAGCGGTTACAAATGAATAGTACAGTCAGCATCAAAAGTTGATGACCACATTTAGATTTCCAAAACCGCTGAACACCGTATTATACCTAAATCGCTCAACATGACAAGCGCCAGAAATGAATGATTATCATAAAAGGCTATAAGTAGGTGACCATCACTTTTCAAAAGTCGCTAAACAAAATTATAGTAAAAATAGCATATCATTCTTCGTCTCTAAAGTCTCTGAACAACTTTTTGACAAAAATAGCATCGTTTAACTCATAAGTCCCTGAACAAACTGAAAAAAAAAATGGGTTTAATATGTGTGTGTATTTTACAAGCTTTTATTTAACTTGCAATGTATGTATGTTATTTGTTCGGGTGGAATCTTGCAAGCATATGTATATTGCGTGACAATGCAATAATATGGTACCTTGAGCTTATCTGATGATGGAGTCTGAAGGTGGTCATAGGAACTCACTTCTGTACTGAATGTCCAGTTTGGGCTCGTTTGTTTTGTGTTTATGAGTACCTACTTTCCATTGCATATGATGACCGGATGGCATCGACCGTGCGTGACCCGCTGTAAATAGGGTTACAAGCTTAAGTCTAAAAAGTCAAAAATTAAAAAAAAAAAAATTTTAAACAGGCTTTTATTAAAAAATAGTGTGTACTCATAGTACAATTTCAAATATCAAAATTTATAAATTGTAATAGCTTGAGGCACTGAAATATAGTAATGAACGCCTCAAGCTTTTATAATTTACTAGCGGCCCGCCCCGGCTTCGCACGGGTGGACTTTTATACCCTACCCCTGCCCTACCCTACCCCTGCCCTAACCCTACCCTACTCCTACCCTACCCCTACCCTACCCCTACCCCTACCCTACCCCTACCCTACCCCTAGGTACCACTACCCTACCCCTACCCTACACCTACCCTACCCTACCCTACCCTGCCCCTACCCTACCCCTACCATACCCCTACCCTACCCCTACCCTACCCCACCCCTTCCCCTTCCCCTACCCTACCCCTACCCTACCCTACCCTACTCCTACCCTACCCCTACCCCTACCCTACCCTACCCCTACCCCTACCCTACCCCTACCCTACACCTACCCTACCCTACCCCTACCCTACCCTACCCCTACCCTACCCCTACCATACCCCTACCCTACCCCTACCCTACCCTACCCCTACCCTACCCCTACCCTACCCTACCCTACCCTACCCTACCCTACCCTACCCCTACCCAAAAATCCAAAAATCCTATGTCCTTCTCCCAGTTCTTAGCTACCTCCCTACCAATTTTCAGCCAAATCGGTTCAGCCGTTCTTGAGTTATAAATAGTGTAACTAACACGACTTTCTTTTGTTTTTAAAATGTATTCTGCTATTCGGGACGGAAACAAATCCAACAAATCAAAAACCATGGCAATCGGTCCAGCCGTTCTCGAGTTATAAGTGTTGTAACAAACACGACTTTCTTTTATATATATAGATACTAGCGGCCCGCCCCGGCTTCGCACGGGTGGACTTTTATACCCTACCCCTGCCCTATCCTACCCCTACCCTACCCCTACCCTACCCCTACCCTACCCTACCCCTGCCCTAACCCTACCCTACTCCTACCCTACCCCTACCCTATCCCTACCCCTACCCTACCCCTACCCTACCCCTAGGTACCACTACCCTACCCCTACCCTACCCCTACCCTACCCCTACCCTACACCTACCCTACCCTACCCTACCCTGCCCCTACCCTACCCCTACCATACCCCTACCCTACCCCTACCCTACCCCACCCCTTCCCCTTCCCCTACCCTACCCCTACCCTACCTTACCCTACCCTACCCTACCCCTACCCAAAAGTATCCTATGTCCTTCTCCCAGTTCTTATCTACCTCCCTACCAATTTTCAGCCAAATCGGAACTAACACGACTTTCTTTTGTTTTTAAAATGTATTCTGCTATTCGGGACGAAAACAAATCCAACAAATCAAAAACCATGGCAATCGGTCCAGCCGTTCTCGAGTTATAAGTGTTGTAACAAACACGACTTTCTTTTACATATATAGATACTAGCGGCCCGCCCCGGCTTCGCACGGGTGGACTTTTATACCCTACCCCTGCCCTACCCTACCCCTGCCCTACCCTACCCCTACCCTAACCCTACCCTACTCCTACCCTACCCCTACCCCTACCCTACCCTACCCCTACCCTACCCCTACCCTACACCTACCCTACCCCTACCATACCCCTACCCTACCCCTACCCTACCCTACCCCTACCCTACCCCTACCCTACCCTACCCTACCCTACCCTACCCTACCCTACCCTACCCTACCCCTACCCAAAAATCCAAAAATCCTATGTCCTTCTCCCAGTTCTTAGCTACCTCCCTACCAATTTTCAGCCAAATCGGTTCAGCCGTTCTTGAGTTATAAATAGTGTAACTAACACGACTTTCTTTTGTTTTTAAAATGTATTCTGCTATTCGGGACGGAAACAAATCCAACAAATCAAAAACCATGGCAATCGGTCCAGCCGTTCTCGAGTTATAAGTGTTGTAACAAACACGACTTTCTTTTATATATATAGATACTAGCGGCCCGCCCCGGCTTCGCACGGGTGGACTTTTATACCCTACCCCTGCCCTATC
The DNA here is from genome assembly GCA_947037095.2 of Nycteola revayana. Taxonomy (NCBI): domain Eukaryota; kingdom Metazoa; phylum Arthropoda; class Insecta; order Lepidoptera; family Nolidae; genus Nycteola; species Nycteola revayana. Next base: position 9,354,065 of record OX344839.1, read on the forward strand.
CTACCCCTACCCTACCCCTACCCTACCCCTACCCTACCCCTACCCCTACCCTACCCCTACCCTACCCCTACCCTACCCCTACCCTACCCCTACCCCTACCCTACCCCTACCCTACCCTACCCCTACCCTACCCCTACGCTACCCCAACCCTACCCCTAACCTATCCCTACCCTACCCCTACCCTACCCTACCCCTACCCTACCCTACCCTACCCCTACCCAAAAGTATCCTATGTCCTTCTCCCAGTTCTTAGCTACCTCCCTACCAATTTTCAGCCAAATCGGTTCAGCCGTTCTTGAGTTATAAATAGTGTAACTAACACGACTTTCTTTTGTTTTTAAAATGTATTCTGCTATTCGGGACGGAAACAAATCCAACAAATCAAAAACCATGGCAATCGGTCCAGCCGTTCTCGAGTTATAAGTGTTGTAACAAACACGACTTTCTTTTATATATATAGATAGATATCTATACATATAATAAAACAGTAAAAAACTGTGTCTATACATTGAATATATTAAAAAAAAAAAAATTAAAGGGGGTTTAGAAAAAGTAATTGAGCACGAATCCAAAAAAAAAACTGTCTGTTTGTCTGTTTGTTTGTACACGCTAATCTTCGGAACTACTCGACGGATTTGAATGATTTTGTTGTTGTATAGGTATTAATTCTGGGTAACATATAGGCTATAATTTATCTTGGAAGCTTGAACACCTGATGCAGAACCGCAACTGACCAAACAAACTATAAGAGATACAAAAATGGTACATAGCAAAAATTGTTCCAGTTGATGAGCATTTTCTGCTGAGACAATAAATTTGAAGATCTGGAACACCTGATGTGGAACTCCAAGAGTCCATCTACACTATAACATATATAGGAATGACGTCTTTGCAAGAGTTGTTCAGACTGATGAGCACTCTCTGTTGACGTATTAAAATTGAAGATCTGGAACACTTGCTGTGGAAATCCAAGAGCCCAGCTACACTATAACATATATAGGAATGACGTCTTAGCAAGTTGTTCAGCATATTTTTTTTGTTATCCATTGGAAGTGCATTTACGCATATACATACACATACACTATAAAACATATAGGAATGACGTCTTAGCAAAAGTTTTTCGGTCTGGTGGGCATTTCCTGTTGACTTATAAAAATCGAAGATCAAAAACATCTGATTTGGAAATCAAAGCTACCACTAATTTCACTATATAATTATAAAATAACATAAGCTGGGTGTACGTCCACGTGGTGACAGTTTAGGACTAATTTTCGATGAAAATGAATCAATGAAAACTATACTGGCCAAAACTCCCATTTTTTTTTAATCGAATACACGTGCCTTCGGACTCATGTGTTTAATTTCCTGTTCCATTTATCTTAGTGACACGCACATCTTAGTAAAGCACTTAAGCTCAGTCAACTACATTGTCTTCTAAATTCTCGCAGCAAACTTTCACATGATAACAAGGTTAAGATTTACACCACGTGAGTACGACCGATTACGACGTACGCAAGCACCAGTGGTAAAGTGCCTGCTCCTCATTAGACAATACTCACTAACACAAAACAAACGATCCTGAACTCGACTATCTTAGCGCTTGCATTAAGGGTGTACCAGTGGTAATGTTCCTGCTCCTCATCAGACCCTCGTCATCATGTGCAATGGAAAGTACTCCTAAACACAAAACAAACGAGCCCAAACTCGACTATCTCAGCGCTTGCATTAAGGGCGTACCAGTGGTGATGTTCCTGCTCCTCATCAAACCCCCGTCATCATGTGCAATGGAAAATACTCACTAACTCAAAACAAACGAGCCCAAACTCAAACATCTTAACGCTTGCATTAAGGGCGTACCAGTGGTAATGTTCCTGCTCCTCATCAGACCCTTGTCATCATGTGCAATGGAAAGTGCTCATAAACCCAAAACAAACGAGCCCAAACTCGACTATCTTATTCAGTAGGTACAGGAGTTCCTATGGCCACCTTCTGACTCCATAATCAGATCAGCTCCATGGTACTATTGCATTGTCACGCGATATACATATGCTTGCAAAATTTCAGCTCAATCGGTTGAGGGTATGTGCTTCAAAATTTAGTTGCAAGATTCCACCCGAACAAATTACATACAAAGCAAGTTAAATAAAAAAGTTCAGTAACTTTTGTTATTTTATTATGTTAAGTTATTTTTGGACATTGCCGTGATTATACTAGATAACTAAAACAAGCATTTTATATTGTTCAGTGACTTTTGTAAAATGATATTTTCGGGTATTATAACGATCAGCGATTTTTGACAAAATGGTGTTCAGTGACCTTTGACGAGTAGTGTTCAGTTAATTTTGAACTTTAATGATGTTCATTCTATACTGGCGCCTATTTCGTTCAGCGATTTATGGGTGTAAAGTGTTCAGCGGTTTTGGAAATCTAAATGTGGTCATCAACTTTTGATGCTGACTGTACAAGCAAAATGTGGTACGTGTAAATTCTACTATTAATTGTCAAAATTTGCATCCTAGCATTTGTTGTGGTTGTGGTATGGACCTTTAATTGCGGCATTGGCAATGTAGAAATGAAATTGTAACATTGTTTTGCTAATGGACACGATCCTTCAACATGGAAGCCTTTCTGCCTTACAGGCAGTCTCTTATAAGCTATAGGACATTTATCTTGTCTCCCTTTATAGTATTGTTTAATCGGGTTTACCTTGCAAACATATTATTATTTCACTAAACCATACAAACTATAAAAACCCATTGAAATCTCTGTTTACATAATAATATGTAGGAATGCTAAAATTATTTTCACAAATCCATTTTTTTTCGTCTTGTCTTCCATCCTTTTAATTCACTTATATAATATATAAAATTAATAGAAAAAAAGTCATAGAATAATAAAAAACAATACATGAAGGATAATAATCACTGAACACCTTAGGGTATTTTGGATCCTGGTTATTTCATTGCGCTAAGCATATCTTGTTTAGTATTCTGTTTTGTTTACAAACTTGAACCCTTGAGTAGGTGTTGAGTTTGTAAATAAAACAGTATCCAAGGCCAATATAGTAACATGAATCTAAAATATCTCGAGGCGTTCAGTAACAATTTTATCAAAGTAACTTTGTTCTTATACTGTGCGTTAAACACACAATATGGCTCTAAAATTAATTATAACTACAAAACTTACCTACCGAATATTATTACCATAATCAAATTATAATAGACTGAGGTTTATTCCCATTACACCTTAGATAAGGTAGCAAATATCAAATTTCCTTTAACCATAATACAACTTTGTATTTAAAGCCAAGGCTTTATGATTAAACGAAGTTAAAAGGAAAACCGTTGACTTTACTTACTTGAACTATAACTTAGCGTCTTTCAGTCTTCCTGGTACTCAAGCTCCTTGTAATTAAGTTTTAGCCATTGAGCCCGTGCGTTTCTCGGAAGAGCGAGCTGCCGACCCCTTGTGTCCCCGCCATCGCGCGTCGGCCACATGCGTCTCACACTCGGGGAAAGCGCACGGCAAATGTGTATAATAGGGTACTACGCCTTATACTCTGTAACTTAAGAAGCACGTTAAGCCGTTGTTTTCGAAAATAGCTTATTTGAATTAAAGCTAGGAAGGCACCTAAAGTTTTATCGGATGGATGTTATTGTTATTAGCATGTCCAGGCTAATGATGATATCGGATTTCCAATCATATTATAACGTTATAAATGATAAATCACACATCCATATTAATATTATTTTGTCAATGACGTAAAATATCGTTCCACATTTAAATAAATATTATTCCAATAAAACCAGTGTTATATTGTTATAACTTTCAAGTCACAAACCGAATGTAAACTGTATTGTTTCATTTAATTTTTACTACATAAATATATTTCCGAAAAAAAACTACTTTTCCAAAACAGTGCAGAAAGTTCTTTGTAAATTGTGCCGGATGCATTTCGTGCACTACCACCTACTATACTAGGTACCTACGTAACCTGCACTAGCTAAAATTTTAAAATATACAATACCAACTAGTTGCTGACCTGTGCAGTTTCACCAGAGTAATTTTTATTTTACTGTTTTGTGTTTACGGAAGTACAAAAAAATGAAACAAATATTTCTCTGGTGTTCCGTAATTATTTCCTTTTCTTTTCTTTTTCCTATTGAAGTCCCCCAAAGCGCGGGTAGCATGAGTGCTATAATTTTGAAAAATGTATTCAGTGTCTCAAACCTAATAAAAATAGTGTCTTATAAAATGATAACTTTCCTAAATGCTAAGATTCCCAGAATACTGGCAGCTTTGCTCCCTTAAACAAATTGTAACTTAAGTTTTTTGTTTTTCTCATCATCATCATCATCAGCCCGTATAACGTCCACTGCTGAACATGGGCCACCCTCCCAAGAGAAGGAAGTTAACCCTCTCTCGGGAGGGTGGCCCCTCACCAACTACGCTTGGCAGGCGGGTTGGTGACCGCAGTATTATGTTGTACCACACAAGGAAACGCTGTTGCCCGTTCCTTGATATACGATTATTATAGATGATGTTATAACAATCATCCACAACCCTCAATCAACCAGACCCGGTAAGAAATCTTAGAATTTACACAAAGATTTTCTGTCCGGCGTGGGGATCGACGAACCCACGACCTCCGAGATTTAAAGCGAGCCAAATACCGCTACGCTACGGACGTTGTTGTTTTTCTATCTCTCACCATCTCTCGTCTTAAATGTTCGTTGTAATTTTGCTTTCGGTTAATATTATTATAAATGTTATAATAATTAATAGTTATTATATAAAATTTCGTTTGATTTACATACATTCCAATTATAAAGGAGTCTCAGTCAGCCATGCGTATTAGTAGAAAGGGTTTTTGTGGTTAACATTGCCGGGGTTGCGACGTCGGAAAGTATACCAACTAATATTTACTTTTCTCTAATGGATGTAAACAACCGGAGATGAGGACGCTCTGAGGGAAAGTGCACTCTAGACCCAGGAAACTACTGAGTCACTCGCGCAAAGAGTGATCTTTTTTGCGTTTGTAGAAAAAGGGTGATCTTTGTTGTTCTGCGTGATCTATCCGTATGTATAAATAGCTTACTAAATCAGCTGTACATATGATAATGTTACTATTAAACTGTTATTTTCAGGAAAAGTTTATAATGTAAAGAGAATACGAAATCTCAATTATTTTTGTGTTTGCGTTCATGCAAACGTTCGGCTTGCGTCACTTGCACAAAAGTAATAAGACTTTTTACTATGCTAAATGTATTTCGTGACATTTCTCACACAACAGAAGAGTTTAAATCAAACATTTAAGAAGTATTTAAATTTTCTTTACTCATTTTAGTTATAAAATATATATTTTTATTTTCGACAGTTTTTTTGGCACTTGGAAAATTAATCAGTTTATCGCAGGGGACTTTCATCATCATCACCCAGTACAACGTCCACTTCTGAACATGGGCCTCCTCCCGTGGGAGGGTTTTTGCCATAGTAACCACGCTTGGCAGGTGGATTGGAGACCGCAGTATTATGTTGTAATACTCAGGGAATCGCTGCTGCCCGTTCCCTGGTAAACGCTTGTTATAGATGATGTTATAACAATCGGTACCAACGCCTCAACGTGTTTTCCGAGGCACGGAGGGTAGTCTCTCAACCAACCAGACCTGGAAAGAAATCTGAGATACAAAAGGATTTCTTGCCCGGTGTGGGGATCGAACCCACGAGACTTAAAGCGAGCCAAATACCACTACACTACGGAGGTTGAACGGAGGAACTTTAGAAACACTTAATTCACGTCACATAGACACAAAGCACACCAAGAATCAGAACAACTAGATATATGATGTGGTTCACACAAATAATTATACCGGGTGGAAACAAATCCCAAACACCAGATCTTAGTAGCAACTACCGTGAGCCATCATACCTTACCTAATTTTTAAACTTATGAAAGAAAGGATGCATTTATTTAAACAGCATATAAAAGCATCCTTTCTTTACACAATTTATTATCACTTGTTATCTCAAACAGAAAGTGGTATTTTACGTGTCGGCTGATGTTTTAAATGAGTTTTCGAGTTGTTCTTGTTTTATTTACAGTATGTGACATTTGTTGTTTGTAATCGTTTATATATTATTAAGTGTACCTATTTACAATTTGCTTTTACAGAGTTTTGTTTTTCATTCAATTTAGATAAATTCCATAGCCTAGCTAAAAGCGTGATTAGATTTCTTAATTATCGGAGATCGTTAGTTCGATTCCGAATATCAATTAATGTTTATCTGGTTATTTAAAGGACTATACCACTGCGGTTTTAAAGCGTGGGAAATATGGCAAAACTCCCTTTTGAGGCGAAGCCCGTAGCAAGCATAGGTGATTTAATGAAAACCAATGATGAAACCAATTCTTAACAAAAAACAAATTCTTAGAAAGAAACCAATTCTTAGAAAGTCAAGAATAATATAAAATGCATTTACAATTATTTACGAGTGCCTTTAATCTCTAAGTCTAATATAAAGTTAAAGGGTCTGTTTATAATATAATTTCTACGCGCTAATTTTAGTAACCGATTTGTTAGGACGGGCAAGGGGGGACAAGACTTGCACGGGTAGATGACTAATTTTGTAAGGTTGACCTGTTTGTTTGTCATTCTGTCTAATCTCCAAAATGACAATTTGGATTAAGACGAGACTTTAACAATTGTAAGATAGCTAATAAAATAATTAATTTACAGGTCTGTAATAAATGTTTATTTTAATAAGCTATCTCAACAAATGGTATTAAATCTTTCAACATTTCATGAAGGTTGTTATTAAATATATTAGATGAACGTTAATTAAACTGTCGATCGACTCCAGTGGTATGCTCAGAGTGTCTCTTTGATGTCACATACACGCAACATTAAACAATGTGAGCTAAATGTTACATAATATTAAAGCACACACATTGTAATGATATTGACAGAAAGTAATTAAAATTATTGCGTTATTTGTTTCGTGAAATAAAGTTATGGTTTAAATTGCATGGCATACAGTTTAACAACGTTATGAAAAAAAAGACCCCAGTAAATAAATTGGTAAAATTGTAGACTTCCTTTTTTTGCACGAACATTTATTTAACCTCTAGGCTTTGTTAGTTCACCAGGCATGGAGGCGAGCAGTGCTCCACCCATAATAAATGTTTTACAAACTACAAACCGAGCGCACCTGCGCAAGAGGGTGCCTCTTGTGAGACTTGGATCACTCAGAGGATCTAGCCAAAATACCACTACAGCGGAGCTTCGGAGGATAGTTTGCAATAAAAGCGTTCGCGGGCATAGTGTGCTTCATGGAGACGGAAGTAGGTAGGTACTCCTAGTTGGTAAGTTGCATGAATGCTAGTAGGTATTCGGGCATAGATTAAGTACACATAATGTTTACCCAATGATTAGATATAGTGTGATTGGAAGTGGGGTGTTTCGGCTTTTTCTCTTTTACAATGGATTTTTCTAATGGTGTGGAAATATGCCAGGGCCAGGGCTGCATTGAAAGGCATAGAGAGACAAAACAGAGGAATCGAGATTTTTTTAAGCACTTAATTGGTAAATCCCTTAAATCCTGGGGTCTTAGTTAGTTAGACTGTAAGTCCTTGATCAAAGATCTTACTATTGTCTATCGTTACGTTATCGCCGTCCTCCCCTTCGCCGGAGGGCTCATCGACGGTATGGACAAGTATCGAGTGTTCAAACTCTGCAAAGTGGACTAGATCTACAGGCACTACAGGAGTACTAGGCGAACATTGAACGTAAGCTATTAGGGACTCGATAGCTTTAAGTATTTCCTCGGGTTAGGTTAGGTAAGGTACAGATTCAATAATAATAATAATATAATAATAAAATCTTTATTACCAAAAAGCAAAATACAATTTATCCGTCTCAAACAAAACAGAAAATCGTTATGAAGTACAGCATTGTACATTATTTGAGACAGAGTGAACGACTGTGTCTGTGCTAGTATAAACTGTGTTACAGACACAGGCGCCTTCCTCTTACAGTTTGTTCATAGCTTGATTTGATTTGATTGATTCAAGATATTCTGAGGTAGCAGACTCGAGACGTGACCCGAGTTTTATCCAGCCAGTAACAGTCTTGGTCTGAGAAGCATTCAAGTGATCACTGGAAGGATCAAATATTACATATTTATTTTAATCTCATATCACACTTAAGCCATACGTTGTACGCATAGGTAAAGATAACGTTTCCAACGGTGAAAAATAAAACAAAAATTTAATTGCATGCCCTGTCCACATTATGCTTTTAAGCTATGTCATATATTGAGTAACTCATCTGTACACGAGTGGCTATAAGTGCATTTGTTATACTCGTACAGTTTTAATTTGTGCGGCAGTGAAGCGGGGATTTTCCCTAGTACCTACGCACACATAATGACTGTATAATAAACATATACAAGGTGACCCACACAAAGAGCTTCGTGCTCCGAATAAATCTATCTATAGTTGGTTAGTTGATATATACAGTTCCATTCTGTGCAACGCGCAACGTGTGATGTTACTGGTTACTGAATACCTATTGCAATACGAACACTAATTACAATTTTAATAATATTACATGGAATTACAATCTAGTCAATTGTTTAGTTTATTTGAGAGAGGTCAAATAAGGCCCAAAATTAGTTTGAAAGCATTCGTTTAATAAAACACTACATTACATTTACTTTAAAAGTGACCCACATTAGGCATAAGCGTTCATTAAGTGCGTGAATGACGCGAAGAAGACGAGTGCCGAATTCCCGTCTTCGTAACAAACCCCCACCGTCTTCGGTATATGACACACGCTCGAGGAATGTAGGATCAGTTTAAGCAACTACACGGTTGAATACGAATATACTCGGTGCTTTACACATTTTCAATGTACAACATTGATGAGAATAATCTTCACTCATAAAAAATACAAACCGTCAATGTGCCAAAGTTATTTAATTTATCCGTCTTAATTTTACATACATTATACATATATTTATAAATCCCTTTAACACGGCTTTTTCAAATATAGCTAATTCTTCTACACATGACACAAAGCGTTGTCAACACCGTCGGCCTCTGGAGGTCCTTTACGACCCGGACGATGAGATCACAACTTACCAACTAGCAGTACACAAACAGCAAGAAGCTAATACCACAACATAGATACCACATTGTCCGACTCGCCGCAGAAGAGGTGCCCTGAAGTTTGCAAATAACTTTCCGATGCCCTCGTAGACCCGGAGTCCGAGATCTCGCAATCACTCTAGCAACCACCCTGAGCCGAGGTCCAAATCCCACCGGGGGTGCCCTCTTGCACAGATAGCTTATTTTGTGCTTATAAACCATTAAATAAGGCTGAAGCTCAATTGGAGATTACAAACTAATAAAGTTGCCACTGTTTTCCATTAAATTTTGCTTTACGTTACCCGTACCGTAATATATGTAAAACAAAAATCCAAAACGAAAATAATTCTTTGAAATAACCTGTAGGCTACTTTCCTACGTCATCAATTAACCTAACAATAATATAAATAATATTTACATTTAATCCTATACCTAATGTATACTTATAAATACTTACCTTAAGACTTAACTAACTTATCCTAAATATTTACTATACACACACACACACACACACACACAAACATACCAAACATACAACACTCATTCACATTCGCACATACAAATAAAATCTTATCATAATATATTATACATATTATTATCTGTTACACCATACCAGGTACACTTACAAGCAATTCGATATCAACTTATCGACTCGCACCACATCACTAGTCGTTATGTACTACAGCGAGGTGCGCGGGCGCACCTAGCTTAGCGACAGTGGCTACTTGATCGCGAAGGCGAATGCACGCTGCTTTTGCATCTTACCTTGTTAGCTAACGCACCGCTATATACTCGCTTGCAAAGACTAAGTTTAAGTGCTATCTATTTATCTGTGCTTTCTCTCATCTCACTTCTTCATTTTCTAAAACTCTTTTGTGCTTGTGAATCCACTGTGCCTTCTATTCATTCTTGTAAACCAATAAACAATTCAAGTGACTATACCTACTCGTTTTCATTATTTCATCGAGAGGACTATATACTGGTGAAAGGTATTTATTGTGATAACTACATACTACCATTCCCACCAAAAACCCAACATATTTCAAATTTTTTTATCAAAAAAATAAAATTAAATAAAAACTAAGTAGGTACCTGTTTCACAAAATGTCGCACGTCGTCTTCGCCACGCATTTTTCGCAAAAATAAATACGCCAGTCATAAAAAGTAATTGGCACTCAAGACTGCCAAGCTATCAATATGGTGATAACCACGTTATGGTGGGTATAAACCCACAAAATAGCTACTCGACCTACTTTATTAGATGCTATGTACTAACCGAGTACATTTTAATACATTAATAACGAGAATATTTGGCAGTTGATCAAATTACAGTAATTTTGCTATGACACACAATCTGCTTGTAAAGCTATTTCATAGGGACATTTATATTAAATACGTTCGATATCGCGCATACCATAAAACGTTACATAGCTACTACATATTTGTTTGTTACAAATAGTAGGTATATTACGTTTTATAGTGTAAGTTATGTTATTTTTTTTAAACGCCACCAGTTCTGTTACCGATTTTTATATTTTTACAAAGTTGACTTTTATGTGTTACGAACTATTAAAGTAATTAACTACTAAACTCAATATTAAATTGAACTTTTAATATTAGGCGTGATAGCTCTGAACTAACCGTGATGCACTAAGTGCAGCACGCATTCCGTCAATGTTATGTCAAACGCCATAAGTTTAGGTACCTACCTACATTAAAAAAGTTTATATAGTCAGAAGCGTTTAAATTACATTTTAAAATTAATTATGGTGGTTAAGTATTCCTAAATTTCTAATATTCCGAGCAATTTTCTTAATTTTTTTCTTACATAGGAACCATCTCCTGACAATAACAAAAAAAGAATTAGCGAAATCGGTATAGCAGTTCACGCGTGATGCCGTGACCAAGGCAAATAGGGATTTATCTTTATATATAGGTATAAATATGGGATATATTAACGTATTCTTTATAAACCTTTTCATTCAGTAACTAGATTCCCACGCGGTTTCACACGCGTAGCTCCCGTTCCCGTAAGGGCTAAATAATGAAATATACCTATTAAGGGATAATGTAGCATTATAATGGCAAAACCGAAATCCGTCAAGGAAGTTTTTACAAAAATATTAAATAATAGTTATAAATTTGCACACAAAAACTAGACCCTAATTGGACCCTGTTATGCAGAAAAGATCCAACCAAAAGGTAATAAAGCGTTAGTTGGAACTTTTCTGCATAACAGGGTCCAATTATGCCATAGTTTATGACTTAGCACACCTTCGCAAATTTAGCCCAATGACACAATATGTGTTTATTATTAAATAGAGTTGTTTGTTATCTGCTCATAAAATTCTCTGATAAGATAAAGTTCGTTTTTAGTTGATTAGTACAAAAATGGGTCAACATTTCGCTTCAGTGATGAGCGATTGGCTTCCTATAAGTTAAAAATTCGCACTGTAAGTAGAAATTTAGTTACAGAAATTTAAATTAAATACTCCAAATAAAGCATGTACAAAATAAGTTAAAATTTTACATAAGTTTTAAGTGGGAAATAAGCTACGCCACTCCGATTCGAAAGTGTTCCTCCCACGTTTAAGCGTACAGTGTTTAATTCTCAAAATGTCCAGTGGATACAGGTTCACAGATGTTCCAGTTTACAATATGTTCAATTCACAAAACATCCTTCACCGAATATACCTACCATTCGCAGAGCGTCTAGTTAGCAACATACATGTAAAGTCCGCAGAAATATCGACACAGGACACAGACCTAAAGGCTTACCGGCTTCATACAATTCATTCGATAAATTATTTATTAAATTCGGCATTCGGCAAATATAAATGTATAAAGGTATCTTTTTATCTATACCTACTAATATTGTAAAGAGGAAAGATTTTGATGTAAGTATGTTTGTAACGAATTGGCTCAAAAAGTACTGGACCGATTTTAAAAATTCTTTCACCATTTGAATGCTACATTATCACTGATTAATATAGGCTATATTTAAATATGAAGGCCCCACGAGAACGCGCGCGGGAAGCTAGTATATTATATAGCACAATCAAAACGAAATTAATTGGATAGCAAATATCACAATACATAATTCATTTTTATTCGCAATCATCATTATTTAACCCTTCAAGTACCTATATACAGAGACTTTTCTCGAAAAATAAACAGTTACAAACCTATTTTACGATTGCTAATATTTGACAAGGGAAAGCGACATTTTCTTTATTAGGTTAAAGTTGTTAATCGAGTCTTATAACATCTAAATATCTGTAAACTTGTTGATACAATTAAATATTTTTACAAATTCACAAAAGTGTATTTTTAAATCATTGACATTTTAGTCTTTAAGTTAAACCACGCCGATATAATATTGTGTATCACTAGCTATTGCAAGTATAATATTTGTAAATTAGATCGATTGTCGCACTAAACTCGCCGTAAAACCTAAAAGTTTTGATTCTTCAATCCCCTACCAGCCACCGCCCTAAGCCGCCCCAACCTCTTGCGCTTGTTGCTTAGTTGGTCGTTTTTAAACCATTTAATATAGCTGGAGCACTACTCGCTTTTACGTCCGGTGAAGTAGCTAAAACCTTTAGGCGAATGCATCCTATTTATTGTGATACTAATTACTTTCCGACATTTAAACAACTAAAATGTAAATTTGATAAGTTAGATTACTGAGGAATCCGTTAGCTACCCGTTGCATGCCCGTTCTTTGTCCTGTTCCGTTGTACATATTAAGGTTATTGAATTTATCAAGATAATCTGGCGAGTGCCAGATGTGTCCACATTTAGAATGATTCCATTGCTTTGTTTACTCTGTTCGGACAAGCTGAAATAATACTACCTACATTCGTGTATTAATAAGCCTTATATGTTTGTTCTTCCGGATTGTTTGATATCCGTTTTTTTTCGCATAATTATTACAGTAACTTAACGAATTCATTATATTTATTTTACTGAAACGAGTTACATCAATGATTTATTAAAGAATGTGACTTATAACTATTTCAACTTCTATTTTCTTCTTTTTGCTGAACAAACCAAATTTTAGAAGGTAATTAGTTAATTTGGAAAAAGCATTAAAAAAAGAAATGCAACATGATAAATGTGTATTAGTTAGGTATTTTTCCCTTTATAGATAATGGAAAAAGTACTTAAGTAATACATGATACAAAAAATAAATGTATTTTATTCTATCATAATACTAATACTACCAAAAATAAGTACCCGCTGTACTTATTTTTGGTAGTATTTACATACTAACAATCAAACTGACAAAAAACATTATAACTTTATCGTTATAAAATATGCTTTAACTTAAGTAAATCGCTTCTAAATATGACAAAAAGTCTAGAGAGCAATTGCTATAGCTCTCGTATAGGGTCGTTAACTTGAAACTTGCTGGCGAAATGCAAACTTGGAACTTAATATAAAAAAATATTAAAATTTAAAATTTTGTGATTCATAAAATTAAAACACTAGCAGGCGCACTTGACACTGCACATGTTTTAAAAAAACCGCAAAAACCAATCTTTACTACGTAATGTAATTTTATCAATACTACACATCAATAATTTCATTTCGCCTCCGGAAAATACAAAGTAAGTTCGTAAGTAGGTATAACTATTTTTCTTAAACATTGCTCGCCATATTTACCCGTTCCCAGCACCTAGATAATCCGTACATTCTCCAAACACGTAATCCTGACATGCAATCTCCGGCATCATCAATCAAGAGCGAAGCAAGGGTAGTAGGTGGAAAGGGACCAAAGGCATCAGTGACTCGACTGGGATTAACAATTAGTATTGTTGTTCCAAAATGCTTGATGTTCGACTTCTGGATTTACAACTTAAGTGTAGCATAATAATTTTATCACTAGTTTAACTATTATTACAGTTAATGGGTGTTCAAGTCACATTCAATTCTTTAATTATAAACTACTCGGTGTTGGTGGCCGCCGCCGACCGTCATATAACTTTAATATGTTCCTGAGATTTTTTATTTGTTTTTCTTTTATTTAAACCATGTCCTCATAATAAGAAACTGAACAACACATAATTAGCCTAATTGGTGAAGTGGTTATCAAGTTATGTGCGTACCTACATATATGTATTTTGGCGATTCACTTTCCATCATCATCATCATCAGCCCGTACAACGTCCACTGCTGAACATGGGCCTCCTCCCGTGGGAGGGTATTTGCCATAGTCACCACGCTTGGCAAGCAGTTTGGTGACCGTAGTATTATGTTTTACCACACAAGGAAACGCTGCTGCCCGTTCCTTGATATACGATTATTATAGATGATGTTATAACGTTTGATGTAAAACGATTATTTATACGTTGATACCAATTGTTATAACCGTGCTTTCTGAGGCACGGAGGGTAGTCTCTCAACCAGACAAACCCGGGAATAAATCTTAAAATTTACACAAAGATTTCCTTTCCGGCGTGGGGATCGAACCCACGACCTCCGAGAGTTAAAGCGAGCCAAATACCGCTACGCTACGGAGGTTTACATTTTTATTATTCACTTTTATTTATATTGATTGTTAAATATACATATATAGGTATGGAAAGTGAATGGAAAGGCACCAAAAGCATTACTAAATCGACTGGGATTACCTACTTAGTAAGAAAACTTATGATCGTATATTATGAAAATTGTTACCTACGTATTTCTTATATCCTAGTATAAAACAGAAGTTGTATTTACAAAATTATGAGTTTTCACCAACATGTTATCATTCATCGTCTTCAACCTGTGTAACGTCCAGTGCTGGACATGGGTTTTTTCACCACAATATACTGTAATATGACCTCACGAAGAAGAGCCTAGTTTGTCAGGCGGGTTGGTTACCGCTGAAATATAGCGTTACACTCAGGGAAACACTGCTACCCGTTGCCTGGCAAACGATTATTTTAGATAATGTTGTAACAATCGGGACGAGAGGTCCCACAACAAAGAAAGAGAGGTTTATCTTACGACCTCCGAGAGGAAGCGAGACTTATCTATACTGCGACGCCTCAAAGGTTGTCACTTTAGCAAAGGTTTCGACGGGAATCAACAGAATAATCCTTCATTCGTGAGACTGCACTAAAAGGCTTCTTTTATAAAAGAAATAACTATGTCAATGACAATAACTAATTACTTTGGTCACTGAGCTTTTAATCTATCTGTATCAATTTCTGGTATTAATATTACACAACAAAGTAATTTGTCTTTGTCACGTCGAGGGCTCTAGAGTACTTAAATATATTACTCAAGGCTGTAACTATATCCTAGTAATAGTAACGTCACAATTAATCAGCATTTTATCAGCATAATACACAATTTATTACAAAATCCATGGCGTAGCATTGTAAGTCTCGAAACTCGTAGGTTCATGACTTACAATTAGAACCGTCTAAAATGTTTAATTGGTGCTACTAAAATACTTTTTGCAGGAGCACAAAGGTCGCTGATATAGCTCAATGGATTACCAGGCTGAAGTGTCAATGGACACGGCACAAAGCACGAAGAAGAGACTTTATTGGATACCACAAACTGACAAGCGTTGCGCGAGACGACCGACGACCTAGCAAAGGTCGCAGAGAGTCAGTGGACGCAGGCCGCTAGCAAGCATTCCCACTAGAAAGCGATGAGATATGTTCAGCAGAGGACAATTATATCTTGAAAATACTTTTAAAAAATGCTTCGGAATTAAAACAAGAGTGAAGTCCACGTAAAATATTTATTTTTATTTTTTATTTATTTATTTATGTACACACACAAGATACAAAAAAGAAACAACAAAAAGATAACTATGTACAAAGGTATTACTTATTTCTAAAGTCTCTAAATCTCTTCCAGTAGACCTGCAAGAGGAGAAGTCGAAAGATAGAAGAATTTAGAAGTGTGTAGGTAGATATACATACATACATAAAATAACTAAGCATATACATAAATACATATATATAAAATAAGAATAAACTATACATACTAAATATAAATACATACTTACACGTTCATTATGATAAAGAAGAGACATAAAATTCTTTCACCTTTCTCTTAAATGACAAAAGAGAATTGCAATTGCGGATGTGAGCGGGCAATGAATTCCATAATCTAACCCCATGCACGGAAAAGGAGTAGGAATAAAAATAGGATTTGTGAGGGGGCAAACTGAGGAGAGACTCAAGGTGAGACCTGCATTGATCGTCAGGAGAATGCAAAAAGGAAAATCGATCACGTAAATAGGAAGGGTATGTAGGATTGTGTAGGATGTTGAAGTGTTCCTGCGAAGGCGGATTGGGAGCCACTTGAGATCCTTGCGAAATTGAGAGACATGATCGAATTTACGAAGGTTAAATATAAAACGAATACAGAGATTTTACAAGCGCTCAAGCTTATTTAATAGCTCCTCTGTGGCATCCAAGTAGCAGATATCAGCATAGCATTTGTAACGGCAAGAAATGCTGGAGGCACTTAAGTGTATGGAAAGTGAAGTGTACCCTTTTACTGACTTCATTTATGTGAGCTTTCCATGATAGGTTACGATCAATAAGGATCCCTAGGTTTTTAGCAACATCAGTATAGGGTATGTTTGCTCCACCTAGCAGAATCTGTGGAAATGTTACTGCATCTAGTCCATTGCGCAATGGTCTGCTACCAATTAATATAGCCTGCGATTTGGCAGGGTTAATACGAAGTCCGTATGATTGGGCCCAGTCGTAAATTTTGCTAAGGTCATAATTAATTGCAGCGATGGCGTTTCTGGCCTCATTTATAGAGAAATGACGATAAAGCTGTAAATCATCTGCATAAGGATGGAAATTAGAGGAAATGACTCCAGATACAGAGTTGATGAAAATGGAGAATAGTAAAGGAGATAGCACGCCACCTTGAGGTACGCCTGCTACTAGTGAACACCATTTAGAGTAAGACTCTTTATGGCGAACACGTTGAGAGCGACCTCGAATATATGAACTGAACCAGGCCACAGCTTCCGAGGAGAAATTGTGTGATTTAAGAATTTCAAGGTGAATATCAAAATCCAAGCAAACCCTCCGGAAATGGCAAGAGCGGCTAGAGGCCGCGCCCCGGAGCGGATTGCGTACGGTGGAGGCGATTCGGCCCCATCTAAAAAGTGGGCCGGTCGCCGTCACGGCGACGTCACCTACCACGTTGCACAGGTAGTAACAGGCCATGGCTGCTTCGGCCACTACCTGTGCAACGTGGCGCAGAGAGAGCCGGACACTCGCTGTCACCACTGTGACTGTGCTGACGATACGGCACAGCACACGGTGGTGGACTGTCCGGCGTGGGCCAACGAGCGGGAGGAGCTCGTTGGTCTGGTGGCAGACGACCTCTCGCTGCCGACCATCATTTCGAAGATGGTCCAAAGCGAGAGGTCGTGGGAGGCGGTTGCCTCCTTCTGTAGACAAGTAATGTCACAGAAGGGCCGCGGAGCGGGAGAGGGAAGTAGATCCCTCTGCCCATCCGCTTCGCAGACGGCGTGTTGGCCGTCGGCGGCGGGCCGAAACCCGCCGCCTACCGCCCTAGGCCCGGCCTCGTGGAGTGGGGGACATGGGCCCCGCTCCCTTCGAGGCTGACCCATGAGGAGTAGGGACGCCTCTACACTCCGGGCGTCCCTATAATTTGGCAAATGGGCCACTGTAAGCGTGGCCCTGGAGATCCCGCGGTACCATATTGGCCGCGGGTGCCGGTTAACGGTTCACAAATCCGTCTGCCAAGCGTGGTGATTATGGCAAAATCCCTCTACGATCCTGGCTTGCCAAGGTCTGTTAAGAGGAGGCCCATGTTCAGCAGTGGACGTCAACGGGCTGTTGATGATGATGATGATTATTTTCTCATTTTCATAAATTTTTTTTACGCCATACTGTTTCCAATTTTGTTTTTTTTTTATTGTTAAAGTATTGACGTTCCAAGGCCATTCGAACATTCCGATCGAGACCACGAATAGCATAGTGAATAGTGTAACCCTTTTATACCTGAAAACCGTAGAACACATAAGTATGACAATCATTTTATATTAATTTGACCTTAATATTAAATATGCGTAATCCAAATAACTGAGTCCCTTTCAATTTTGATTAATTCGCCAATAAAAAATGAGAACTAGTCTAAAATTTACACCAATAAGTTGTTTCAAAAGTTTATTATGCTATATTAATTCAATTAAGGTAAACGCAGCTATTACTGAGGTAATTTCAGGACCTTAAGCTTTAACCTCTCGAAATAAGAATTTCTAACTGTTTTAATTAAATACTCAGGATTTTGTACTTAATTAAAATGGGTTTCAATAAGCTTTATAAGCTAATAAATTAGAAACTTTGTAGTTGGACGACGAAACCACTCCAACTAAGACGTCGTAGACTCGTATGTCATCAACGATACAAACTAGTTTAAATCTGCATTATGAAATAGTTCAAGTTACAATGCATCCTCGTCATATATTAAATACTAGCTGTGCTCGCGACTTCATTCGCGTGGAATTTGCATTTTATTTTTTCTTAAATAAAAGTAGCCTAAGTTACTCTTTATAAATCTTATTTACACTCAATTATGAGTATAGTTATTTGTCTTTAATTCATATATTAAGAACAACAGAATAATTCCAAAACTTTTATAATTCTAAAAATCTTTATACATATATTAAATTACTTCTTATTACATGCATCATTGTGTATGATTTCAATTTTTTGTATACTTTCTATTTTTCAAAGTATAACATATATATATCAAAAAACATCTTATGTCGTTTTATTGTATTTATAATATGTTTTAATATCTATCCAATTCACTAACAAAATCAAGTGAAAGGCAATTTTTAATATTACATTTATGTTATAATGTTAAGAATTCGACTGCCGAAGAGCTTATTGCGTTTGTTATACAATCCATTTTCAAAGTGTAACTCGTTCGTATCCTTGATATTTCACAATATTGCACACAGCAGTGTTATCATCTACTCTGTCAGTTTATGAGTCGCAATATGAAGCTACGACAAGCAGGGCTTCCATTCATTATTGCTATTTTTATTTCCCTGCAAACTTATTAGGTATGCATACTTTACTTAGGTATTTAATATACCTTTAGTCTGATAATATTTAAGTAAAGTGCTTTTACGAGAATGCATTTTAAAGAGGACCGGAATTAGAAGTCTGGAGGCAACAATTAGAATTAAATAAATAGCAAATATATTAAGTATTTTCATTATCATCATCATTTCAGCCGTAGGACGCGGACGTCCACTGCTGGAAATAGGCCTCGCTCATAAATTTCCAGTTGCTATGATGTGCTCCCGCGGCCTTTACCAGGTCATCCGTCCATCTAGTTGATGGCCGTCCTATGTTACGTCCTATGATAAAACTTTTCGGCCCTCTGCCGCGGGCAACGGCGTAAGAATGCTGCCTCCCATCTCCTCCCGTGGGCGCCGTAAGACCGGGCCAAGGGAAATTTTCACCAGAAGATGGGCAGCAGCGTCTCATTGGAATTACAACACCTAATATTGCGCTTGCCAACCCGCCTGCATTAAAAATGACTCGGGGTCGCGGTACATTGACAAACTTGCTCAGATGTAACTGGTGGGGTGACCATCTTGCCGCATTGCGTAGAGAGCACGTAGGAAATATAATAAACTTAAAAAACACAGGGCTTCCGAGGATATATTACATAATTCTCTAATAAAACTAAGAATCGCGAGCACTCACTATAAATCTTCAGTAGAAAGTCTAAAAACTGCTTTCCGCGAAAAATTGTTGATAGGCTCGATAGAGAGGGGCCGTGGTCTCCTTTACCATGAGTTCAAAGCAAACAGGGTCCCGAGTCTACTATGTACTGTCAGTGACAGTTCAATGGTCGGTTATTACCCATTTGGTAATCTACTAATCCAAATGACGACATAATGGTGTCACTATTACGTCACGATGACATTAGAGTAGTTGAATATAAAAATATTTAAAAACTTATAAATTATACATTTATAAGTTTTGAAATTGCCTAAATAAACATTACAATCACCCTAACCATCTCCCCTGCTACTTCTGTTGACGGCCTTTTCCTGTGGTAGCCACACCGACTGCCATTCCAGCGCCGACACCATGGTGAGATTAGTAGATTACCGTTTTTGGCATAATGATATCATGATGGCACTACGGTGGCACAATACTTAAAAAAATAGCAGACTCGACCCCCGAATCTATTGATCTGACATATATTCAAAATATTAAAATAAACAACACCCATACTACGGGTATTGAGAAGACTACGGAGGCTCTATTAAACACGTTGATCCCGGATAATAGCTTAGACATCGATAACGACTATCACAAGCAGGTTAGGATGTGAGCTCGTGAACTCCTACTTACGGCCGCGTCAAGTCTGCCATCATAAAAGGAATTCATGTCGGTGACGATAAAATCTCGAATAAAATGATTAAAGAGGCGTGCAAATTATCTGGTCACTATATATAACCTTGTTGACATCGTCGGGTTTGCCCAACGATGGTAACAGTCGAGGAACTGTTAGCCGCTCTAGCAGTTTGCTGCTAGAGCGGCTAATAGCTCGCCGACTCCTCCTCGGCGGACCACAGTTCCACCACCAACAATTCTGCTTTAGCCCTGGTAAATCCACAGTAGATGCAGCCATTTCTGTTAGGAAAATCGTAAATAGGTCAAATTTAAAATACGTATTAGCCTTATTTCTAGATATTTCGGCCGCCTGTGACATTGCTTGGTGGCCAATGATACTTTTAAAATTGAAACAGCGAGGCTGCTATATTAATATATATTCACTAATATATACCTACTTTTACATGGCACAACCCAATTGAAACTTAGACACCATTTAATGTCAAAGGCCCTAACGACGGGCGCACTACAAGGCTCAGTTATTTCACCTTATCTCTGGAATTTGGGCTTTGACGACTTTTTATCCTGACCACTACCTGAAGGCTGTTCATTAACAGGCTACGCCGATGACCTCTTATTAATACAATCTAACTCGAGAACAGGTTTAAAAACCTTAGCTAGGTCATGTCTATAATTAATTTCTGAATGGGGTGAGCGAAATCGTCTTAACTTTGCTCCCCAAAAAACTGAAAACACCACCAAGTATGAGTTTAACGGTATCTCAATTAAAAGAATGGATTCGATCGGTTACCTAGGATTAGTCATGGAACGCAACTTCGCATTTATAGAACTAACCAGAAATGTAGATGAAAAAGCTAAACGTTATTTCTTTGCCTTTACTAGAATATCAACCGCTATGTGGGTCCTAACTTTTAAAACCCTAAAACAAATCTATGTAGCTACGTATCTAGGTTGTATTTGTTACGGCTCGCCAATGTAGGCCGACCGGGTTATTATCGGCGGTGTACGAAGAAAATCTTTAATATTCTTAACTAAAACATATAGGACGGTTGACCTTCGCGGGCGTTCTTCCGGTTGACCTTGAGGCACAAAGACGCTATTTATTGTTCTACGAGAGACAACATTAACCTAGAATTTTTACCACCGCGAGACCAAATTCAAATCTTAAAATTCTTTAAACCATCATCCGATGCAAACAATTACATTTTCGATCAGTGGCAGTGTAGGTGGGACGTCTCCACCAAGGGCTGACATCTTTACCAGTTATTTTCATCGGTTCGTGAACGACTGAATAGAACTTGGTAGGAGTTGGTTCACTGGATGTCTCACTTTCTCACTGGGCACGGTAATTTTAGAAGTAAACTTTTCTCATTTAATTTTATTCCATCCCCGACAATGTTCAACCTTAGACAGATATGTACAGTCTGCACATCATATTGTGGGAGTGGCAGGACGAACGCAATACTATGTAAGTCAACTTGGAATCTGCATCAGATGTGGTTTATTATACTGATCTTGTGGCAACTACGAGAAACTTCCGTGCGTTCAAACGGTTTTGTCATTCTTATCTGGCTTACTGGACTCAAAATTACAATGTCCGTGTTGCTTTGCAATTGGTTTATCCAATTGTAAGTGTCTCTTCCTGATATTTAATATCTCATTCGTTCATTTACAGGAAATGGATGGCTAAGTCCCGATAGTTCCACGAGAAATGAGATCGATTTCATCATGACCGACAAGAAACGGATTTTCAATAATGTATCTGTGATTCGCGGGGTGAAAACCTTAAAAGTAAGAATTGCACTTTGAATATGAATGGTAAACGTGAACGGTCCCATTTGATGAAGTCTACGCTCCGACCTTCTCGCGCTCGGATCGATAACCCTGAGAGATTTCAACTATAGCTCTCAAATCGTTTCGATTGCCTAGATGAGAACGCAGTGGACGACATTGAACGACAGCTTTAATACGTCCCGTAATAAAGATACGATAGAGTGGAACCGGGGCTATAAAGTGTGTGCAAGAGATATGTCTATTGGGTAAAGCCAAATGACAAAGCTGAAGAGGCATAAAGGCGCGGCCCCACCGCCGTGCATGCTGTGCACGGGCGCGCGACCCATTTTAGCTGCGTGTATTAATTAGTATGAAAAACGTCAATTCAAGCGTAGCCTCTCCGTGGGCTGCAGTGGACACTAAAACATACATTTTCTTACAATGCGAAGCATAATACACGTGCGTAGCCTCTGTGTGCACCGCGGTGGGTCCGCGCCTTTATGGAAATCTTGCGTCGACAAAAGCGGTAGTATTAAGGGAAATGGAAAAGTTCTATGGGCAGCTCTACGCTTCAGTCACCAAGCATGTTACCAGTGCGTGTCTGATTATCAAGCTCCAGTTGTATGGCTGGGGGTCTTGACGAATAAAATACTTTATATATTTTTTGATAACTGTATTAAAGATAGGTATATAACTGGTAAACAAAGATTGCCGCGGTGCGTGCGCACATACGTGTCGCAGTAAAGTGAATGTCCTGAATGAGAGCCGGGGTCGCGTAGGTGAGAACCGCAGTCGGTTGAAACCGGTCGGCGCGGCGGCGGCCCGGCGCGATCAGACTCAGGAACATTGCGGCTACAGACCCGAGAGTCAAATTGACCCGTCACTATACCGAGGATATCCCGGACATCAACCTGTACGAGAGAAGCATGGCCCTGAAACAGCTAAAGAACAACAAGGGGCTGGGTGAGGACAGAATCACATCAGAGCTCCTGAAAGCGGCTGAATCACCGGTACTTAAAATCCTTCAGAAGCTCTTCAATTCCACCTTGCTCGGAGGTACCACGCCTGAAGCATGGAACAAAAACGAGGTGGTGTTGTTCCTTAAGAAAGGTGATACCACCTTATTAAGGAAATACAGGCCCATCTAGCATTTGAGCCATGTTTATAAGCTTTTCTACAGGGTTATTGCAAATCATCTCGAACGACGGCTTTATGACTTTCAACCTCCCGATAAAAGCTGGGTTCCGAAAAGGCTATAGTACCGTAGATCACATGCATACGCTACGGCAAGTTCTACAGAAGACCGAAGACTATAATTTGCCGCTATGTTTAGCATTTGTAGACTACGAGCTACCTTTAAATCGGTCGAAACATGGGCCATACTTGAGTCTCTCCAGCGATGCCGTATCGACTATCGGTATATCGATGTGTTGAAGTGCTTGTATAGAAACGCCACAACGTCGGTCCGAGTACAAGAACAGAGTTCGATGGCGATTCCACTGAAAAGAGGCGTAAGACAGGGAGATGTTGTTTCTCCGAAACTGTTAACGACCACTTTGGAAGACACCTGAAGAACATGGACAGACAGTCCAATTAGGTAGGTCCAACTTCGAGGAGGCGGTCAATCGCCGAATCCAACTCGGATGGGCAGCGTTCGGGAAACTTCGCAGCGTCTTTTCGTCCAAAATACCTCAATGCCTAAAGACGAAAGTCTTTAACCAGTGTGTTGCCAGTGATGACCTATGGATCCGAAACGTGGTGCTTCACTTTAGGCCTTATGAACAGACTCAGAGTCGCTCAACGAGCTATGGAGAGGACTATGCTCGGGGTTTCTCTACGAGATCGAATCAGAAATGAGATACGTAGAAGAACGCGTGTTACCGACATAGTTCGTTGAAGTGGCAATAGGCAGGCCATATAGTATAGAATACCATATATATTACTTTTTACTGTTATTGTTAACAAATAGATGTAACACCAAGGGGGCAATAGAGGATTGGAGAGCCCTTAACTACAAATTATTTGCCATATTTACGAAGAAAAAGAAGCTTTGTTGAGGCATAGATCAACCTCCAAGCCTGCGGGAAAGTACCGAACTATTAGCTTAACTCACCCTTTGGAATATTCACTTCATGGTGAGTAGGGGATTAGAAGTACTTATAAGGATAATTGTGAATTTCGAGATTTTACTGATGGCCTGAGTAAACAAATAAACGGATGGTTTTTTTTCATTATACGGAATTTGAATTTGAAGAACTTTTCGAAGTCTCTATATTAGAGACTTCGAAAAAATTGTGAAGGCCACGGGACTATAATAGGCCCGGATGCTCTCCCTTAAGTTCGTTCCTGAATGAATGCAAATTGTATTTCTCAAAAATCTCCTCGGCTTCCATACTGAAACCTGTCCAGCCCGGCTAGCATAGGCAGCGCGACTCGAGTCTACTCTACGGAGGCCGACCAATCACATTGCAGAAACGCACTGTCACGTGATACTTTCTGCAATGTGATTGGTCGGCCTCCGTAGAGTAGACTCAAGTCGCGCTGCCTATGCTAGCCGGGCTGGTTTAAACTCATGAGATACTGTAATGAATTTTAGCTACTCTACTCCAATCAATATTGTATGTTATCTTTGGCCTCAAAGTACCTATATACGAAGTCAGTTGGATTTAATATAGATAGTTGTAATAATACAGATATGAGTAATATTTGTATAATACACATCTGCTCTAGGTATTATAACAGAAGGCCTGTTAGCAATGCTTACACAACCATCCCTACGGCAAAATTAAACATTATTATATTTCTCGAGCTATATCTCCATGGCATCGGGTATATTTCGAGGAAAATGGGTAAAAATATATATTGTGAGAAGGAAGTGAATCTCGCGTGTCTTTACGCTCCCATTTCGACGGTACGTGTCTGAATACACATAGAAAATCTGCAAATAAACAATATTACCGGCAAAATTGCAAGCAGAGATTCATTTTTGTAGATATATCAGATAAAATACAATAGAAGACGTAGTACTAATCTCTGAAGTCAATTTTCTTTAGCGGGATTTTTGTGAAAGAAATTCTTTGCTTTTAGAATTTATTGACCTAACATATATTTCAGCGCGGCAGTCTAATAAATTGCGCCTTACACACATACAATTTTGATATATACAGTCAAGTATACACACTTATGCACACCTACTTGCATTTAAAGCACTGTAGTAACCATTCTGCGCTCACACTAAATGGTAAACACACAACGTTATTTCTCTCAACATGCATTTGCAATGCATGAACAGTACGAAGTATGCGGAGAAATGCAATGTTTGAAGCCACAATTTGTTGCTATAAATTTTATAAATGGACTGCAAAATTTTCAACAATTTACTTATTGATGTAACTTTATACTATATAAATAGATTAGAAAATACTTTATATTATTATAATAACAAGTTTTATATTATATTAATAAATAACAAGGGCGACGTACAGTTCTATGAAATTGGTACAAGCTTATGCAAAATAAAAGCTTATGAATTATAGCCGATATCCAATATTCCTCGAGGCGAACGGAACGAGTGCTGTGAAACTCTCATAGAACACAAATCAAGCTGGAAAAATGAAGGAAAAGTAGTAAGACAAAGAGTTTGCTCGATGAAAAAGAATTTTATTGTGATATACGAGTTATTTGCTTTGAAAAATGTATTTAGATTTTAACACAATCGGATGATGAATGTTTCGTGGTTTTGCTTATGTTCTAGCTATAATACGTCAAACCAACGAGCGAATTTTTGACATTTGCGATCCATCTTTTATAATGTTTTTTTTTTCTCAATAAAAAATACAGTATGTTGTTTCGAGTGTAAAAAAGTTTTATAAAAAACCTAGACTATGTCCTAAAATGCTATCGTGCTTCGTTCTGCCACAAAATTTGCTTAAAGTTATAACACTTCTGTTCCGTGAGCCCAAAAGTGAATTGTCGATGATTTATATGTCTTCGTTTCAGTAACTTTATGAAATTAAACTAACCTACAATCATTGAAATAGAAACCTATCTGCTATTAAATTTAAGTTGAAATTTTCTGCCATGAATTCTTAATGATTATGGAAATTATGTTAAATATTTTTGTTATTCTCTCGTAGATACGGAGGTTACATCAAAATAAACAATCATCTTTTATTGAAGATACCATAAATTCGCTTCTGTATGTATATTTATGATTAAGAATCTTGGACCATTAATCAGTAAAATAAGCCGCAGATTTATTAAATCTTTCAAGGAGGATGCTAATTATGAACAGGAATTTATTTGGACAAACTGTAATTTATAATATATCAACATTATGAAGAAAAAAATTTGATTGTTTGTTGCGTTGAATCGGCTTCTTAACTACTGGACCTATATATAACGGTTTTTTTACTAAATACATATCAATGTAGGATAGGACACAACAGATTTTTTGGTGTCTGTCTATCGTTCTGTGTATCTGTTTGTTTCGGCTAATCTCAATAACGGGTATACCGATATTGAAGGGACAAATCTCATTTTTTTTTAATTAATTGTTATATATTTATATTTATTGTAATGGATATTCATAAACTCAAAAACGACTGAACCGGTAATGTCTTTCCACTATACTGTAGTACTGTAGTAGTCTACGTTATTTGATAATAACTTCTCTGCATTTTAATTGTAGGCTCCCCCGGAAACAGTATATATTATGCAGAGGGAACCTAATAGATATCCTAGTATTTCATACTAGAAAAATTGAATAAATGTGGACGTTGTATAATTTCTTTTTAAAAGCCGCGCTACGGTCTTAATTAAAAACATTCTCAACTTTTATTAACATATTAAATTTAGTTTAAATTCCACAATAAAGTACACATAGCTTTTAGAATTCAAAATAAATGAGCATTCAACGGATTCTAGAGAGAATTAACAGCGAGTTAGTCACTGCGAGTAATAAAATATTGGCGGCGGAGATTTCTGAAGCGGACTGGATTAACGATCAGAAGAAATTAGCCGGCAGTAATTGGATGAGGAAAACGAATGATTGCGCTGGTATGCATGTCGGGGATGGCGCGTATCGCAAATTAACGCTGGAAAAACGACCTTGGCCTAATTTTACATGAGATTTTGTTGATGATGTAAATTTAACTTGAGCAACTAAAGGGAACATGATTTGCGTCGTTAAAAGGGCGAGTTAGATTACGTGTGGACACGTTAATTTTGATCATATCAAATTACTAGGCAAGTGTACCATATTACCATTAAGGAAATATGTTTCTATATTCAATATCATCATCATCATCAGCCCGGCTCCCCCGTCCTGATGATGATAGGTTTTTGCTATGACTATAGAAAGAAATCTTAGAATTTAGAACCGAGATCGTTTGACTAAACGATCTCGGTTCTAAATTCTAAGATTTCTTTCTTGATCTAGTTGGTTGAGGGACGTCTGTGTGTCGAAAAGCACATTAAGTCATTGGTTCCGAATGTTATAATATCACCTATAACAAGCATATACCAGGGAGCATTCCTTCTGCGTTACAATAATAATTACAACCTAATACTGCAGCTGCCAACCCTAACAATATCGTATATATTCTTAATCTCTTTAAATTAAGCGCATCTTGGATCTAATGTGATTCATATAATTTATATAATAAACATGCTTATCATATAAATAAAAATAACATAATTTGTTTTTATGCTTTATAACCAATATATCTTATTAACTGTCATAGCGTAAAAATAAAGAAAATAATAAGTTGTTAGTATAATAATAATCGTCCTTGTTAAGTTATAAGATTTTTAGGCATTGGACAATTAATTAAAAAAATATTTTACTTTTTTAGGCTACCAAATAAAAATAATTAGCACTAGCACTCACTATTTATACATATAATTCATTCATTCAAATCATCATGACCAATATTACCTACTAATTCAATATAACTATTTGCTACATCATCGCCTAGAATTTAAAATCTCAGCAAAGAGATAACATTGAACAATTTCCGTTCAACTTCCTCGATGCGCCACAGCACTGTTCATTTTTCATCGGCACGATTTGGCAACGCCAGAATGTGCAAATTAAGCAACGATATCGGACAGATCATGTCCATACCATTTGTTATATTCGTATAAAACGTACTCAGCTTTCTCCGAATATTATAAAATGTTATATGTGCTTCTTTGAATATTTTACCTTGGAACGTGGTATTGTATTTTAAGTGGCTATGTAAGCTTGGTTTCGAGTTTTTGTTTGACTTAAATAGCTTCTTTTGTCATAAAGACCTTGGATTTTGGTAGAAATTTTACACCAAATTATACCATTAAAACACATTAATTATATTATTTTCCTTAGAGCGAAGTGATGATGAATTAAGTACTGCGATAATTTCTATTTTTGGTTTACACAAAACTTACAAAATAATGTTCGTTAAGTAAAGACAGTTTGGACGAGACAAAACTAAGGTCAATAACACCGTTTAACATAAAATTTGATTCCGTTTTTTTTTATACAATACAAGATTACTTTTTTAATATATTTTCAGTAGAACTTATGTATGCTTATAGTTGCTTAAAATAATCTGGCAAGTTGGAAGCATGATCGTTAGCGCTACACGTATAAGTAATTGCTTTAACAGAATTACGAATACGATGGGGTATTATTAATATGTGATACGCATATCAATGCAATCTATCAAGATTATATTTAGATTTAGACTATCGACAGTAAGAAGAGATCATACTTAGGTACGGGTGCAAATTGTAATCTTGTTTTACTTATGTAAACAAATTTTCTTTTCTCATTACCAACACGGCATTTCTGACCATTGACAATAAAAAAGATAAAGTAGTTAAAAAAGTAGAACTAAATAAAGAAGCGTTAGTAGGACAGAACAGTATGCAAACCTGCTCGCTAAAACATTTGCTTCATTCACTTACCTTCTATGTGAGCATTATCCCTGGGTACCTTTATTTTTTTGTTGTCCGGGGGGAAATGCATTTCCGCATTCCCACCGCCACTGCAGCGTATTCGCGCGCTGGCGATAGAATATGTGGGACTGGGTATGCTAAACTCATACGAGGAGAGGACCCTACTACCACTAAAACCTCCGGGACACTCCTTCGATCCGCCGTTGGCGGGGCCGGGTACGCATGAGCAATCCGGCCCCCCGACGGCACCCGCGGCCAATATGGTACCGCGGGATCTCCGGGGCCACACTTACAGTGGCCCATTTGCCCAATTATAGGGCGTCCTTACTCCTCATGGGTCAGCCTCGAAGGGAGCGGGGCCCATGTCCCCCACTCCCCGAGGCCGAGCCTAGGGCGGTAGGCGGTGGGTTTCGGCCCGCCGCTGACGGCCAACACGCCGTCTGCGAAGCGGGTGGGCTGAGGGATCTACTTCCCTCTCCCACTCCGCGGCCTCCTTCTGTGACATTACTTGTCTACAGAAGGAGGCAACCGCGTCCCACCTCCTCCCGCTCGTTGGCCCACGCCGGACACTCCACCACCGTGTGCTGTGCCGTATCGTCGGCACAGTCACAGTGGTGACAGCGAGTGTCCGGTTCTCTCTGCGCCACCTTGCACAGGTAGTGGCCAAAGCAGCCATGGCCTGTTACTACCTGTGCAACGTGGTAGGTGACGTCGCCGTGACGGCCACTTTTTTAGATGGGGCCGAATCGCCTCCACCGTACGCAATCCGCTCCGCGGCGCGGCCTCTAGCCGCTCCTGCCATTTCCGGAGGGTTTGGCGACGGACCTCAGTCCGCAACCGTGCAACACCCTCCGGGAAGTGGTCGCGGCCAGAACGCGCCCCCTCACACCTCCACCGGTACGCGGCGGCCAAAACCTCCGCCTCCAGATCCCTGGGTACCTGCGATATAATAGGTTGGGGAAAAGTTTCTTCGCATTTTTTAAGAAAATTCAAAACTTTTTTAATATAGTTTATTTACATTTAACTAAAGTATGTAGGTACCATTTTGTTCGATAACTTTTTGCCATCTTGTATGTAGGGACATGATCCCATTGCTATAGAAATTTTGAGACTTCTGATCA
This sequence comes from Nycteola revayana, assembly GCA_947037095.2. Lineage (NCBI taxonomy): Eukaryota > Metazoa > Arthropoda > Insecta > Lepidoptera > Nolidae > Nycteola > Nycteola revayana. The sequence goes on from OX344839.1 coordinate 9,384,436, forward strand.
AAATACCGCGACAAGTGGTTTTGGCAGTCCTCTCGTGATGTTAACCTGACACTGCCTAAAGAATTCTGAAGAGACCGAAACAGGTGGAAATCTGAAGGTGCAAGGTCAGGACTATACGGCGAATGCATTAACACCTCCCAGCCAAACTCTCTTAATTTTTGCTGAGTGGCTAAAGATGTGTTAGGTCTAGCGTTATCATGATGAAAAACCACACCCCTTCTGTTGATTAATTCCGGCCGCTTTCTCTCAACTTCTTGCTTTAATCTCATCAGTTGTTCGCAGTTGAGTTCAGAATCGATGGTCCTGCCTGGTGGTAACAGCTCATAATGAATAATGCCCTTCCAATCCCACTACACACACAGCATCACCTTGTTGCGAGTTAACCCGGGTTTCGCCAAAGTCTGTGAAGCCTGACCGGCCTTTGACCACAACCTTTTTCGCACGTTCTTGTCGTACGTGATCCATTTTTCATCACCAGTTATCAGCTTCTTCAAAAATGGTTCGGTTTCATTACGTCGTAATAAAGAATCACAAATGAGTACACGGCTCATTAGGTTTCTTTCAGTGAGCTCGTGAGGTACCTACCCAAATATCGAACTTTTTTGTGTACCCAGTTTTTTTCAAATGCGTCAAAACTATTTTGTGGTCAATTCCCAGTTCTTCAGCTACGTCCTAACTACTGATATGCCGATCTTGCTCCACTTTTTTTTAAATGGCATCCATTTTATCCGTAATAGGGCGACCAGAGCGACGTGCATCTTTGACATCAAAATTTCCAGATTAGAAACGCTTAAACCAAATTTGTGCTATTCTCACATACACTGCACTAGGTCCATAAACATCGCAAATTTTTTTCGCGGCTTGCCTTGCATTATGACCTTTTTTGTATTAAAATTTTCAAATGTATCGAATTTCTTCATTACATTCACTCATCTTGACAGTACGAAAAACAAATGAAAATCACACATTTTCCTAACTTGAATTTGCAATTATGTTCTTTAAAATTTAAACTTTCAATGATACCAAAACCAGCCAAATACAAATAGTATAGCCAAAGAGATTTTATTACAAGTTCATACATACTATAATGCGAAAAAACTTTTTCCCCAACCTATATAAATTGGTTTACCCAACGGTGAACTATATGTAGATAATGTTGTTTGTAAACCGAGAGTCTAACGTTTATGTATAAACTATCTCAAAGAGATTTGTAATATGTATGATTCGTAATATCAAATTGCTTCGATCTCTCACTCACTGACACAACCGTGTTCCACTGATATGACGAACGTACGACCCGTGTTCACAAAGGAAATATTAGTGCACCTGTGTTTTGAGCACATAGTGTGTTGCAAAGATAGCCAATGTCTTTAGAGTTACCCCAACATGTTATTGGTACTGATTTTAACATTAAGCCGAATCATATCCAAAGTAATGTCTAGTTATATAACTCTTCTCGGGAAGTTACATGAGATAACGGTGTTTTAAATTTTTCCGAGCCAACGCTGTGCCCAAAAGTGCAGTTCAAAATTTTACTTTGACTTTAATAAAATTCTTGCAATTTCTATCAATATACAAATAAACGAAACTAATCTGTTTTTGTTTTTTAACAAAACATTGTTCCCGACTTTATTGAAAATACAAATTCCTTTTAAACAGTTGTTTTCAGCTGGAAATAAAGATTTAAAATAAAAATGTGAACGTATAGATAATTCAATAAAATGCAAAAAAATGCAAAAAAATGCCGCTTTGATGGCCACGAGTTTAATCCGTTAATGTAACGATATAAAACTGCGTTATATTTTCCAACGCCATAAAAATATATTTAGTAAAAGTAACAATGTTTGTATAAAATAAATGAAGTAATTATCCTAAAGGTCTTGGTGACAGAAAGTGCTGGCACATAAAATTTATGTCCTCCTAAGTACCAACGTAGAAGCAATATTTTACTTGGACTAATCAGTTGAATCTTAATCACTTTTCGGTACCTTTATTTTAACACTTAAATATATTAAAGACCGAAAGAGAGAAAAAAAAAAAAAAAAGTTTCCTATATTGGAATGAGATAAAATGATATTTATTCAGCACTTGACTACTGACAAATATAGGTAATTAAAATAGATAGCAATTAACATTTAAGTTATTACGGGTCCGCTAGAGTTTTGTCACTTCTTATAGTTGACTTGACTTTATGTAGTTAGCCAGGAGGCTTTTGCTACTTCACCTGACATAAAGGCGAGCAGAGCTCCAGCTTCGATAAATGGTTTAAATACTACAAACTAAGCAACCTGCGCAAGAGGGCGCCCCACGTGGGTTTTGGACCTTGGCTCAGGACGGTCGCTGGAGGATTGAGGAATGATGACTTTACATTTTTAGAGGAATTTTGTGCAATTGTCGCTCTACTTTACAGTATGCGGGCCTCTCGGACTTCGGGTCCACGAGGGCCTCAGAAGGTTCTTTGCAAACGAAGACTTCTTGTCAGTTAAGTATTACATACAGCAACATACAACTTTTGAAATCTTCTTATAGCCTCCATTCAAAAAATAAAATGAAAAAAATATTTATATTCATCCTAATTTGTTTGATTGTTGCCATTTTGCAATATAAATTTATGCTAATTCTAAGTTTGAATAAAGATTTTAGACGTTAAAATGTGATTCTAAAATAATATAGGATTTATAAGATGATTAAACTATATTTAACTCTGTTACTCGTAATATCGATTCGTATCGCAACGTATAAAATTTGAAATACTCCGATATAGAAAATTAAAGCTTAAACCTACAGTAATATACCTACTAAATTAACCACAGAATTGAGATTTTAGTGAATAACTTGGAAATGTAAAAGCTATGCAATTATAAACGAGAAAATTCCATTAGAAACTGGTAAATTGAGTATAAAACTTAAAGCAGTTAAGGTCAGAAAATGTGCTAATGACTTACCTGGTTTACCTAACTAGTTGACTTTATAGTTAGTAGACTGTTTGTGTTATGTTTATATTTTAAGCGTATTCACTAGGTTCTAGAAGACTCATCAACATCATCAGCCCGTATAACGACTACCGAACATGGGCATAGAATGGGAATGGCCATTGACATAGTCACCACGCTTAGCAGGTGGGTTGGTACCCGCAGTATTATGTACAACTTAGTAGTATGTATAATCTTCCCGCACGCAGTTTCACCCGCGTAACTCTTGTTCCCTTAGGAACTTCATAATTAAATGTAGCCTATAGCCTTCATCGATAAATGAGCTATCTATCACTGAAATAATTTTTCGGCTTTATCTCTGTAACAAATCATTATCAATCATTTATCAATATCAGTTAAGTGGTTTAAGCGTGAAAGCGTAACAGACAGACAAGTATAGTAAATTTTGCAATTAAATGTTAAATTATGTAATTTAACAATACTTTATTATATAATAAAGTAGGGTATAATAAATTTAGACCACCGGCAGGACTCGAACCTGCAATTTAGGTATAGCCCCTAATGCCTTAACCTACGGCCTAGGCTACGGTGGAACCCTACCGATCATCCAAATTTATCAATCTCTTTTATAACACATCTCTATTCGTCGTTGTAGTCTAATTGTTTAAGGCATTAGGGGCTTTACCTAAAATGCAGGTTCGAGTCCTGCCGGTGGGTTGAATTTATTAATCTCAATTTTGAAATTTAGTATTTCATATAAAATATTATTTTGCGAGTTTTCCCAGTATACTACCTACCTTCTCTAATTAGCGATTACAATTGATAAGTAACGCTTAAGTAGGTACTTATATCATAATTATTTAACTGGAATTTATGTGTCGAGACTAAGACTCTTCTATGTCTTAATTTTAATTTTAATTGTCTTAATTTCTCTTCTAGGCTCTTGTTTTAATTTTTTGTAAATAACTAGCTTCCTGCGTCTGTACTTCCTGAGATTAGAGCGTTCAAGAAAACAAACTCTTTAGCTTTATATATAGCTTTATGTATAGATTTAATCAATTCAATTTGTGATATCCTGAAAAAGCTCTAAATCATTATTTTATGTTGTAAGTAAGTATAAGCCATATTTACAAATCTATTAAAAAAACTCAAAACACTTATATGATCTTACGACAGCTCTATGTCTCTCTTAATGCGGATTTAACACAAAATCCATTATTGGTTGACGTGTTCTATCAAAATGAAGTATATTTTCAAATTTCGTGTTGGTAAGGCGGAGTTTTACGTTCCATTTAAAATAATTTAAACGTAGATCACTATATTTTTATACTATTTAATAGCCAAAGCGTTACAACCAACTAGGTACTGCTAGAAATAACTATAGAATATGTTCATACTGTGCTTAACATAATGAAATGAAAGCCATTACAGTAACAGTGTCTCATAAATCAAAATTTCTGAAGAACTTATTGTTAGACGTCCAAATAATACGTATAACACGCTGTTATAATTTATTGGGCGATTTTAAAGTAAACACGGCTCCATATTTCTCAAAATCTTCAAGAAACAAGTATAAATTTACACTGTTCGAGCAAACTACACGTCTCATATAACCAAGATACTATACTTTCTGCCCTCATGTTCTGAATCTAAGGAGGAGTTACATAAAGCGAGAAAAAAGATTGGACTGCCCCCGGGTGTCATGAATTATAGCAGGCTATTCTATCGCTTTGGTCCTGATGTATGCAAGTGTGACAGGAAACGCGAGTGCGGAAGCGTATAGCCCAAGAAAGTATGCATCTGTAGAAGAGGTTGTCGGTGTTCCTCCATAAAAAATGAAGATCTTTGCCGCGCGAGGTGGTATTCCCGGCTATTTGCGGCCATTTGTTAATATTCAGAACTTGTGTATGTTCGAATTAGCTTGTGGGCATGTTTGCGCGATATACATAGGTTACTTGCGATGCTCGATGCGGTGTTAGATGGCGCTGCTAGTTATCTTGTGGTTTTTACGGCTACTGTTGATATCGCTACACATTCAATCCAATTCATTAGCTTATCTCATTCCACTGCTAGACATAGGCCTCCCATAATTGTCGCCACAATATAGTCCACACCCGTCATCCATCCAGTCATCGGTCCATCTTGCAGGGGGACGTCCTACCTTACGTTTCCCGAAACCCAGCCAGACATGGCAGCCACTATAATTTGTTCATTCTACGGGCTATTTCAATAAGTTAAGTTGTCTGTCGGATATATATTGCGAAGTTTATCTTTCAGAAACTCCGAACATAGCTCGGTCCATGAATTTAAAATTAAATTATTATCATAATAAAGTCACTGCATAGTATATAAATTACATATTCATGGTAAATAAGCTATTACCTACTATCTGTATAATTTTCTACTACTATACCTACACATTCATTTATATTAAAATCAATGGTATGGGTTATTTATTACTTACAACATTATACTTTAATGAATAAAACATATGTACACAATGTGTATATACAATATGTGTTTTATACAACATTATAATTTAATGAATAAAACACATATTGTATATATATATGTTTTATTAATTAAAGTATAATGTTGAGAATAATAAATAACCCATGCCATTGATTTTAATATAAATAAACTAATTTATAAAATATTATTTATAACTATTCTTAATCTACATTACTTAATAAGGTTCCCAGGATGTTGGCAGCATTGCCCCGTTGAATGGCAATGCTTCCCTGCTGTGCAAAGTAGGTAAATACCAGAACGTGCCGCACGGAACCGGTCCCTTGTCCCCACGGCTCCAATAATTCAACGCAGAAATCAATTACAATCACTTGCTTTTAATCTCAAAAAAGGCTCAAGTGGTTTCAGTAATTTCATTTTTGTTTATAAGTAAGGGAAGGAAAGATTTGTGTCTGATGAAAATAAGTTTTTTACGAACTAGGTATGTTGAGTTGAGGATCTTGTGTCAAACAAACCGAATATTTGCACTGGACCTACACAGAACAATTAAAATCTATTTTTGGTTCGGATAATATCACAATAGGTTAAGTAGGTGTATTTGAGGTGCGGGTTCTCAATTTATTTATAAACATAAAAAAAATTGAAGAACGCGCTCCTCACATACACAAACCTTAGAACGTTAGATGCATTCCGCACTTTTAGTACAATATAGCTGAAGCCTTATAAGCCAACGATTCAAGCAGGGAACTCTCCTTTGGGACCTCCATTCACATGATGTAATTATTATGCTCTGGAGAGTGACTTTCGATTAGGATGATAGTAGCATAAATCGTTATCTTATATCCGTCCTCCGAGGGGAAAAGTCTTGTGATATTAGTCTAAGGTTCCAAAATCAAAACAATCTATCACATTATTAACGATAAGATTCAAAAAGAACATATCCGGCTAGAAAAAGGACTAAATACAACTGAAGATTATAAAGATGGCTGACGTTTATTGTGTGCTAGCCGATCCTTGCTTTACTATCCCACGGGAACTCATTAATTTTCTGTTATTAAAAGTATGTGAAATGTTGATCAGAGATGTAAGGTACCCCCATGCAAAATTTCATTTAAATCGGTGAAACAGTTCCGGAGATTAGCCCGTACAAACAGACTAAGAAACAAAAAAATAAAAAAATACTGGATGTGATCAATTTTACTTCTAACATCCCCCTGACTTGGTTTTTAGCGTTATTTTTCTATGTACAGACGTTCGACCTACAGGTTTATTAAATGCATAGATTAAAATGATTTGCTTATATTTTAGTTCCTTCCAGTAACCTTCGAGACTTACTGCTTAAACGAAATGTTTGTGTGTGTTTAATGTTTATATGTATAATAGAATAAATATTATATCACTCTTCTAAATGGATAATTTAGTTTTGATCTCCGATAGCAATATGTTTGGTAGATCGTTGCAATACTTTATTGAAAGTCGTTCATTTAACTTATAAAAAAATATTTATTTTAATTTCATAAAATATCAAACATCATATTTTTAAGAACCAACTGCACTTAACAATCTTACCTGAAAGAAATCCCAGAAGAGTATAACATTAAAACAACACAAAAATTAAAAACGTTTGCGAATCCAACTGACAAAATAAAACCAAAAGTAGCAACGATTAAAGAATTGAAACTGATAATCGAATAAATATTCTTACAAAGCATGAATAGGCGCGATGGTAGATCCAGTTGATACCTTTTGTATAACAAAAGTAACCGTTAATAATACGTTTTCTATCTCTCTGATCCGTGGCCGTAACAACAACAATCGTAGGGGTGTTCCTCATATTAAAACCTAAGAGGACCCATCAGGTAGGTTACTTATATAATTACTAAAGTGGTACCTACGTGTTACGAATTATTTCTTTGAATTCACAAATTGCCTTTTGTTGTACAATCATATTATATGGTATATTAATAGTAATATTAAATACCACACATCAAGATTTAATCAGAGAAGGATCATCTCCCTGTTTCAGTCTACTGCTAGACATAGACTTTACCCAATTTACGTGAAATTCTCGACCTTTTGACATCCAATCTACTCCAGCTATACTCTTCAGATCATCGGTCCATCTGACCAGGATGTGACTGTGCGAATATTGTCAGTCTGGCTTTCAAAGTTTGTGGTATTTGTCGATAACTCTGCAGAATATAGTAAATTTTTTTATTTATTTTTATTTTTAAAAGACAACTCCCGCACTAGGGAAATAAATCCCTGTGTCGCGGGGGACTTTACAAACATACATTTCACGGACACAAAGAACACCCAGACTCAGAACAACTATTTGTGGTTCACACAAATAATTGTCCCGGGTGGGAATCGAACCCAGAACACCAGGTCTCAGAGGCAACTATCGTAACCACTGAGCCACCGGTGCAGTCAAAATTAACATATTAATAAGCTATATAATACTTCCTAAGGACATCTTATTTTCTTTAAATTGCTTTTGAAAACGTACAACCCTAACGAATGATGCTACAGGAAATATAAAAGTATTATGAAGTTCTTGAAAGCAAACTATTGGGTAGTGGTTTATAGGATTACCCGATATACTTGATATTGATTTGAACTATATAACTCTATTAACAAATAAAGAAGATACTGGTTCGGCATGTGTCTGTACAATACAATAAAAGTTTTAGAGTTAAAAGGGGTTCTTGGTCGATCCTCTCGGAAAAATTCCAAAACAAGCGCAATTGAACGAAATTGGATAAATACATTTAATGCCAAATTAAGATTTTATTTTATTATTCTGGTTATTATACCTTTATAATATAGGAATAAGTGAAAGTGAAACGCGAATTCAGTGATATACCAATATTATATTTTTTATCCATCAGTGAATTTAGACAAAAGACAGTTAATATGTTACTAACTTTGAGTGATTCTATCTATATATATATATCTGTACATATAATAAAATGTAGAGGGCTAATTGAAGAAACTGTTGGACCAATTTAAATAAAATTTTACATGGTGGTACATTACATACCCGATCAACATTTTGCACAGCATTTATGTTTGTACCTACAAGTAAATAATAATTATCGAAGGAATAACAAACACCACGCGAACGAAGTCGTGGGCATCAGCTTATCATTTAAATATATTGAAATTTTATAAAAAGGCTCTTATTACAACTTAATGTTCTTGCAGGACTTACAGGCAGTAGACATTATGTCCACATTTACTAGTATATAATATATATTTTGGCATTCATTCAAAAAGGACATCACCTCCTTACAATTAACTAAAGTACACTGACAATAGTGTAATTAATTCACAAACAAATGCATTATTTTACAGTAGAGTCTGTAAACAAAACTTTCCATTAAGTTATTGCTAGAATAACTCTTCTTTAGTTTCGTTGTTTCCGTTGGGCAATAATAAATTTCTCTAAAAGATTTTAAAACATCTTAGGAGTTACAGTTTGTTCTGTTCTGAAAAATAATGAATAACTACTTTGCTCAATGTATAATGTATTTGAGACTACACATCTCATCTTTAATTCTAGACCTCTGAAGCATAAGCGCGGATACCTAATTATAACATCATCATATCAGCCAGAATTATCCGTCCACAGCTAAAAACAGGCCTTTCCCGTCGATTTCCAGCAGAAACGATTGCCAGGGGCCTGCATCCACTGACTCCAATTGCTGCAATCCACTGACTGCGTTTGCCAAATCTTGGTCACGTTTGGTACTCGAGAACCTTTTTACTCCATCGGCTGTCAGATCTTAGAGCTATGTGTCCTGCTCCTTACCATTTCAGTTTGCTACTCCTGAGCTATATCATTCTCCAGCGGATCATTGTAAGAAATAGGTAAGTGTTTAAAAATATTAAAACGTAGAGTTTACAACAGACAGAAATTCTAAACGAGCTGAAGGAAATTAATTCTAAAATTTCAATATTGGTTGGTTGTTATTGTTAATGCGCCGCGCGCCGGTATGAAAATAATTAAGTTTTTTCAAATTGAGCTGCGATAAAATACTGACAAACATTGTTTGGCTTCTTATATAAATTATGACAGATTAAATATCCTTGGAACATAGTATTTTTGTGCGATAAATAATAAAGTTTCTTATAAAAAACACAGCGAAACAAAATAATATTTTTCTTTACCGCCTAGGGACGGGGTTATCGCTGTAGGTGGTGAAATAAATGGTGTCCATATTTTTGGTACGCTTATTTGATGTGCAAATATAAACACAACATCCTTGGTGTTTTTGTTGAATATGTAAAGGAATGTAAAAGATACCATAAAAGATTTACGAATTAAATTATTCCTGAATATTTTATAGTTTCTTTTACATTTCGCTGATATATACAATAGTGACATTACTACTAATATATTTTTTTGTTAAAATTAACTCATTATGGTATGTATACGTATTCCTGTTGCTCTTGTAAGACAATAGGGTCGGCACCACGAGAATGCATCGGCATTGCAAGTGTCCATTTGCCACGATAACCACTTACAATCGTAAACAGTAACCGTAAAGCACATATGGAGGCAGGTACTCTACTGACGACAGAAAAAAAACTATATAAATACTGAAAGAAATAATATATTGGAATACAGCGATAACATAAATATAAATTACATGGCGGCAATTCAGGAACGAGGCACGTGCAGTTAACTGCTCCATCTGTCGGCAGTAGCGACATTTGTCTTGTAAACAATTATCGTCCCAAATAAAAATATTTCAAACGCCTTCATTACTCTTTCAGAATGACTTAAAATCTATTTAAATTACAATTTTAAATCGTTGCAGTTAATAGTTATCTATGCTATTAGTTTTAAATGTTGTTGCCAACGTTTTACTTTAAATATAGTTCTATCTTACTTTTCTTAATTATTTGGATCTTAACAAATAATATACAAATGCTTTTTTCGCCTTTTATTGACTAAATAAACTTCTCAAATGAAATAAAAGTATTAGCATTGTAACGTCACATTCATGTCCAGCAATGTTATGGAGTACTTATTCCTTGAAGGAAACCTAAGATTTGTTTTCTTTAGGTTGATAGGTATTTTACAAATAGTTATAAAATAAAACACTCCATTTCATTGTTCAACGAACGCGTGTTAGCAAAACGTAATGAAAAAACTGTAATTCGCATCCAATTTATTCTATCCCAATTTTGGGTCGATCCTACAACACGTTTTAGGTTCGAACCGAAATTCGTATTGTGGCTTCGTCCAACACTGTCCAAAGTACCCATTCATTTGCGCTTACCATTAAAAGGGAGCTTTTAACTACGGCTAATTTATGCAGCATACGGTTTGTCTGGACAGATAACAGAGTGGCATGTCCATTTGCTGCTCAGTTTGGTCCAGAATCACGGCTGTCGAATGTGTGATATAACGCGGAAAATTTGCACAGTTTAATCATTTGAATACTATCTGCGAGGTGAATTCGCGATTATGTATATTGTGCTACGATTCAGTTCCGGTACCGCGAAAATTTGCCGTAAAGCGCGAATTAATTGGATTGCAATTATATTTGCAAAGGAATCATTTTAAAATATTAAGTACAAACTACAGTTGTAGTTTGTACTTAATATTTTAGTCAACAAACTACAACTACTAGTAGTTGTAGTTTGTTGACTGCACCAGTGGCTCAGTAGTTGTAGTAGGTTATTGCTTCTGAGACCTACAGGTCATGTTCTGGGTTCGATTGCCATCCGGCACTATAATATTTGTGTGAACCACAGTATTTTTTTTTGAGTATGGGTGTGCTATGTATTTTTTAAGTCCTTCGCAATGCAGGGATGAATTTCCCTAGTACAGGAGCTGTCTTTTTAATAAATAAAGATAAAGATTTTTATCATGTTCTTATAATGTAATTATTATTGTAATAAATTCTCTCGTTATTTTATTTTAGTACATTCATTATTATTGAATATGATACACCGTATCTTTAACATTATAAAAGACTGTAACTCGGGAAATGCAAAAATAGTATGTAATGTTTTATCAAAGAATACGAGTGCTTAATATTGAAGAATATTCGCTTTAGTTTACAAAGACACAACTGAGCGCAATGCAGATGTTTGAGCTTGAAACAAAATTACCATCATACATTTTCGATTCATGCGGCATGAACGAGTCGTAACTCGGTTTGCGGTCCACGGCCTAACAATTTCAATACGTCGAAGAAAAAAGTCTAAGAGAGGAAACAATGTACGATCAAAGGTCTGCCTTTCCACCAAAAGCGGTTCAATCGTACTCTTTATTGAAGCGACCGTCGTTCGTCTTTGTTGTGGGACTTTGCTGGAATTCAATTTATGCATAGTATTTACGAGTGACGAATTTATTCGAATGCTCATGTTGCAGCACAATGGTCACGTTTTAAAAGCGTATGCAATGTTGATTGTGCAGTAAAGTTCGTTGTCAAAAGGGTAACAAATGGATGTATGTTAAACGAGTATTGCAAAGTTTGTGGTGCTAGCTGTTATAGCTGAAATCTATTGAATAAAAATATAGTCTATATTTTTATTTAATAGATTTCAGCCATTAACTATGATTATACTGTTTTTTTTTTCAAAATTTTAGGCTCAGTGTTGTTGCAGATCAGGTAGGTATGGTCAGTTTTTATCTTCTTTTATAAATGATATCAAAACTTTTTATCGTACAATAATAACAAAAATATCTTTGAGATCCTCATTACGAGCCCTTTCATTTTATATATAGCACAGTAAGGTTCACAATACTTTTTTTATTTCCTAATTTGTCCCCCCCCCCCCCCCCGTTAGTTAGTAAGTTATAAAATAACTTTTCATATCTGTATTTGGGTCATAGGATTACACCATCCTACCAAATGTCACTTGATTTAGTTCATTAAATTCGGAGAAAATTGGCTGTGATAGACGGACAGACTTACGCACGAGAGATTTTCGGTTCCGTTTTTTAATTTTTGTACCCTAAATATAGTTTTATTATAATATTGTGTAATCTTCAAAACCACAAATTATTAAAAAAGTAAGATCGAAACGGTACGGAATCGTCACAAAATTAGGACTTTGCTGACACAGCCTTAGCGATATTCTATAGGTACGATACGATATATATGTAGGAATACTATGTAGCCACAATCTAACGAAGATAAATGCTTTTATTAAGTAATAGTACCTACCTCCACAAATACCCACATAGTGCGAACGTTGATTGACTGCAGTAATTAGTCACCACACTCTTTTTTCTTTGTAAATATTAGAGAATTTAGCTTGAGTAACTTTAGCAAAAATCTGTAAGCGGTGCAAATATAAAATGATTTCATTATGTAAGCAGTTCTGCGAACTGCTTACTGAATATTTGATTAACGATCCGTAAATTTTGCAAAAAATCCTAATCTTCGTAACGAATTCAGCAAAGGTTAAAAGTAGATTTTAGGTACGAAAAAGTGGATTTGACTTTTCAGGCAGAACGAATACCAACTTCAAACCTCGGTAAATTTGTTCTTCACAAACGACATCATTATAAAATAAACAGTGTCAGGAAAATTCACACAGAATTTGAAATTAAACACGATTTTGACAACATTGCCTATTTGTTTTAGCGAGTAGATTCATAATTAATGTTTACTTAACTTGTTTAATTGTGGGAACTCTCATCATTGATATACTTATTCCGAGGGTTTAGTTAGCCGCTAGTTCGTGACTGTGGCACCTGCTAACGTATAAAATATGTAGGTTATAATTGAGCGAAATGTAAGCCGAGATTCGGGTGTTGATCAACGTACGTTTTGGGAATAATTATTATGTTCATTTAATTCTAACCGTGTCTCTGATGCTGGTGGTCCCCCTACCCCTCCACCCACTGTCCTCCTCTCCTGATTGATAATGCCGCCGGAGATGGCATGTCAGTAAACTGTTAGTTAGCAAGAGCATAGAGGTAATATACTTACAAAATGGCTACGTTATGATAAAAAAAAATTGCAGTTATTTTATCTTTTATGAATATTTAAAATTATTTCGACCCTACAAAGTTGATGATAATTCAACTAAATTCAATGGTGAAAAATTATAATAATACACCATAAATATACTCAGTGATTTTTTAGTCGGCTAAAATAATTGGCGGGATGATTTGCCATGAGTATTAATATCGAAAAATATAATCAAATATTAAGATAGACTTATTTCAAAAAAAGGCAACTATAAATGTACTGTAATGTAATGTACATGGCAAAATTAGCCACTAGAGCTCATTTCGCAAAACAAGATTACCCATTGTACGAACGGGCGCTGCTAACAATAATAAATTACTTTGATCCTACCTTTGACCTAATCAAAGTAATTTTAATAATTAATTATAGTGATATTACTTTATAACTATGTTGCTGTGACCGACAGGGTTCATTATTGGTACTAAACATTATTATAATGTTAAACAACCTGTAAGTACATGGTGAACTACAATAAAGTATTGAGTTTATTGAAAAATGTAAGTAGGTACATAATGGCTAAAGGAGCAACGGGAAGGTTTGTGTGGGTTAGTCTTCTTCTCGTAGTATTAATTCGTTATACCATATTTAAGAAGAAGGGCTATTCCTACATCCTCCTCCGTTGGCTCTGAAACGTTACACTTGCGGCGGAAGAAATGCGGAAAGAATTTCCCCACGGGAAAAAGACCTGCTAGGGTAGTATACTATTAAAATTTGTGTATTGATCCTTGGTTCAACTTATAAGTTTGCCCGTCGTCTATTACATCATAATCATCGCTCTCATCATCTCATCATAACCTCAGCTGAACATGGTCCTCCTCAAAAGGGATGAAGGGTTAGTGATCGTAGTATTACGTATATAGTTTATGTTTCGTGGCACAACATTAGAGACCAACATTTTTGTTGAGCCTTTGGTCCCTATTTCCGAGTCTTTTTCTTCTTAGGTTCAGTGACGTTTGGTTTCTTGAGGGACTACTCTCCGAGCTTTAGAACGGACGATTTCATTCCGAAGCTCGGGGGTTGTTCCCCAAAGTACCAGACTCGGAAAATATCTTTAATTTTACATAAAATAAATACATAATATATTAATTTAAAAATACAAATAATATCTAGAGTTAATTCCGCTAAAAATGTGTCTATATGCTGTAATGCTATTTTTGCACCGCCCTCCCGCCCGCAAAAATTATGTACATGCAGGAAAGAAAAATAAAACGTGCAAAAATACAATCATCAGCTCTAGACCCTTTTTGGGTCTTCGGCTGGTGATGCAAAACAGCATTACAGCATATAGACACATTTTTAGCGGAATTAACTCTAGATATTTGTATTTTTAAATTAGTTTAATATAGATTTCCGCAAAGTAACGCCTGATTCTATTAATTACATAATATATTTGTAATACTAAGCTAAATCAAGGACGCTAATCACATACCTGAGCGGAAATATTTTAATAAACAATGCTTGTGTCTGTGTAGTGGAAATTGAGTAGGATAAATTTTGAACATAATAGCATATACGACCACGCTACTAATAACTAGGCATCCAACAATGGACATCTCTAGGACAATACAACATGCATGAATAGATTTATACACAATATCCTTATGTGGGTAGGTATCGAATAATTAGGCTACAATTGTTCGTAAAAAGTACGAGATTTACTTTGCTATAGTTTGATAGAAACTATTGTACTACTCCTAGTGAAAACGCGTTTAGACGAGTGAGGGGATAATTGCCACATCGTTTTGTAAATTTTCCGTTAACTCTTACTTCATGCTCTTTCCTCCCCGATCCTCCCTTTACCGCAATATCCTTAGGCGTGATGTATACATTATAAATTCTCTTGATGTATCTTTTTTAACATTCTTACGCCGCGGGCACCGGCGTAAGAATGTTGCCCCCCATCTCCTCCCGTGGGCGCCGTAGCACCCCGCCAAGGGCAATTCGGAAGATGGGCAGCTGCGTCTTCTTGGACTTAAACACCTTATACTGCGCTCGCCAACCCGCCTGCCAAGCGTGGCGAGTATTGGCAAAATTCCCCCCATGGAAAGTTTTAAAAACACACGGCCCCGAGTTCCCGGCGGCCCCGCTAGGCCTGGCTACTGTAGCGGTCATGGTATCGGCGGGGCTCGGGGTGCTAAGAATCCTCGGAAGACACGTGGCTACCAATCGCAAAAACGAAACCTGGCCCTGGCAACACACAACGTGCGCACTTTAAGGACCGACGAAAAGATTGTTGAGCTGGAAGAAGAATTGAGCAGGTTCAGGTGGGATATTTTGGGGTTGTCTAAAGTCCGTAGAGTACAGTACACGATGACCCTGAAATCTGGCAACCTGCTCTTCTACCGGGAAGGCGACCAACAATCCCAAGGTGGTGTCGGGTTTCTCGTTCACAAGTCCCACTTTAAAAACATAATTACCATCGACAGTGTGTCTAGCAGGGTGGCATACCTAACACTCAAAGTGTCTAAAAGATACTTGCTGAAGGTCGTTCAGGTCTATGCACCGACCTCGGCACACCCAGATGAGGAAGTTGAGTGTATGTATGAGGACATTAGTAGGGCCATACATACTCATAAGACTCACTTCAATGTTCTTATGGGGGATTTCAATGCGAAACTAGGCAAGAGAAGCGATCATGAGTTGATAGTGGGGAACTTCGGTTATGGGCAACGGAACCCTAGGGGACAGGGGCTGGCCAACTTTCTGGAGAAATAAGGACTCTATATGATGAATTCTTTCTTCCAGAAGCCACCTCACAGGAAATGGACCTGGCTGAGTCCCGATGGTTCCACGAGAAATGAGATCGACTTCATCATGACCGACAAGAAACGGTTTTTCAATGATGTCTCTGTGATTCACAGGGCGAAAACCGGTAGTGATCACTTAATAGTAAGAGGCACATTGGATATGAATGTTAAACGTGAGCGGTCCCATTTGATGAAATCTACGCTCCGACCTACTCGCGCTCAGGTCGATAACCCAGTAAAACCCAGTATTCATGATTATTTGTATAGGAATGGCTCATGCGTAGGTAAAAAGGCAAAATTTCCAAGAACAATACGTAACTGATACTGTCCTTGCATACTTTAAATATTTTCGGCAGTGACAGGATATAAAATGATACTCTTACTGATATATCAATCATCCAAGCATTTAAGGTAAATTACACTTGTAACTTCTTGTAAAAAACTTCACAACTTAAATAAAATAAATTATAAATACATAATATTTATTATTCAATTATTTATAAATTTAATAAGTAACCCTTTCCTTTTGCTATGTTTGTTTTAATAAAGCATTTTAGAGATTTAATATAAATAATGTAGTATATAGACCAGTCTCTGGTGAGATCAAAGGTCCTTAGCCATATTCTATTTAGTCCACCCAGGGCAGGGGCAAGGACTACGGCGCAGGGCGTCGAATCGGTGCCTGTGGTTAGAAATCACACAATAATTAAAATTAAATAAAGAGAAAAGGATCACTGACAGGGATATGTAGATCACTAAATCTTACGACAGGGTTAGGGCCAACATAGTCCTCGGTATACTTTTTTTAAATATTTAGTTTATCATCAGCCACTGTTGAACATGGTCCTTCTCTTTAACAGATCTCAACGACCATGGCTTACCAAGCCAGGGTTGTTGAGGGATATTGCCGTTACCCCTATGCTTGGTAGACAGTCCATCTACTAGCAGTAGGATAGGAGTAGGTTTGATAGATGCTCCTGCGCATAGAAAGATATGGAGTGTTCTATTCTAAGACAAACAACGCTCGGCTGAAGAATAATCCTAACCTAGCTAAGTTGCAGGTTTCTCTTGCTAGCTAAGTGGTTCATCATGAATCCGTATAACGTCCACTGCCGAACATGGGCCTGCTCCCGAGGGAGGGTTATACCATAGTCACCACGCTTGGCAGGTGGGTTGGTGATGGCAGTATTATTTTGTACCACACGAGGAAACGCTGCTGGCCGTTCCTTGATATACGATTATTATGATGATGTTATGACAATCGGGACCAACGGCTTAACGTACTTTCCGAGGCATGGAGGGTAGTCCCTCAATCAACCAGACCCGGATATAAATCATAGAATTTACCCAAAGATTTCCTGTCCGGCGTGCGGATCGAACCCACAACCTCCAAGATTTAAAGCGAGCCAAATACCGCTACGCTTAGTGGTTGGTCCGGAGATAAAAAAACAGTATTAATTATTTTCTAGCTTTGTTTACAGATTTGAACTAACATTGATTCATTCACTAACAGTGTCTTGTTTGTTTTTTAAAAACTGAAGCTTACAAATAGTTCAATTGAATTTCATTACTTGAATGAATCGAGGGCATGGGTCCAGCCTCGAACGACGTGTGCTCTGCTTCCTGATCCCAGCCCATATATGTACGCACTTATAATCGAATCGTTCATTAATTATAAAGGTGACTTTGAAAAAAATATCAAATTGCTGTAGTACCTACATTAAGAACGATATTTACTCTTAAGGCTGAACTGCAATACTAATACTGTTCAAATCTAAACCATATCATGAGGAAATAAGACAAATTTTCACCTTAACTAATGCTGGTTGGTGGGTTACAAAAGTACTAAGGTGTTTCATTCCTTTGATCTCAGCATCCGTCTCGTTTGCCTTCTTTGAGAAGAGATTGAGCGAGACTGTGCATACGAAAACATACGGCCCACTCCGTTGGATTCTCAAGCCGAGTTTGTTTATGAAAACTTTTAACGTTTAAAAAAGTTTTCAGGGAAAATAAAACGCTAGTTTTTAAATTAAAAGGAATTAAAATACTACAGATCAATAAAGTGATACATAAAATGATGTACAGATCAGTTGTAAGGAACAACTGATCTGTTGTATTTTAATTCCTTATAATTTGAAAACTTCCTTATAATTTTATAACTTCAAGCGGCCCTAGCCCAATGGCTAGGGCGTCGGACTTGTCACTTTATGTCGCCGGTTCGAACCCCACCCATTGCACTACCGACGTGAACCCACTCGTAACATAAGCATTTTAGCTTAGTAGACTGCAAAACTCATGCTAGTAGGAAATGTTAAAAAAAAAACTTGCGCTTTATTTTTCCCTGAAAACCTTTTTAAACGTTAAAAATTCACCTACTATTATTTTAACTACTACCTTTTATGTAATCGCGTGGATTCTCGTAAAAAAAAAAACTACTTACGCCCTTGCAGCTAGTCATAGGTACCTAATGCTTAGTTAATCAATAGATATACATCTTCTTTAAATACAGCTAGAACCATTAAAAACAATTGTTTATTCAAAGTGAAAAACAATATTGAATTTTTTCTCTAAATACGCTTATTCATATCAACATAAACACATTCAGTGGTTTATGTCACAAAAAGACAAAAGAACTACTGCAGCTAGTAAACAAAAGCTACGGTGACAATCACAATCCATTTGAGAGAACGAAAACACTGAAATAGAACTTTGTTTCCAAAATATTTTGTTGCCGAGCTGCAAAAAGCGATATATTCGCAATGTGAATAAGTTAAGTCATATTTAGGGAGACGCGAGGCGTCTCGCGGCGAGTCCAACATTTTTTGTCGTTAACCGTATAGTAAACTCAAACACTATTGCAATTTACCAGAATATCGCCATTAAATGTAGGTAAAGAGTGGCGGTAAATATAATAGTATTAATAGAGTAATATTTGTAAAAAAATGTTGTAAGGCCTCATTAATGGCGGCCACGCCGCACAATGCGCCACGCTTCCGTAATGAGGCCTGACAGAAGATTCCAAGTAGATTTTGAAGTATAAACGCTTTAGTATTTTTTTAGATAAATTAAATAATACCAGTGTTGGCGCTACACCTAACGCCATCTATGAAGATTCGAAGACAACTTTCCTTAACTTTGAAGATTATGTCATCAGAGGTGGAGCGAATTAGCGCCAATTTCATGTAAAAAAAAGTTTTTATAACATTTTCTCTTCGACTTGTTATGGTAAAATCGCATAAAAATCTTTATTTTATGTAAATTATACATTTCTTTTGGAATACAATCACATCAAAACGAGAAAAGAATAACAACTAGACTCCACAATAATTCCTTTTTTGATATAGGAACTTGTGCCTGTTTCCCTTCATTTTTCGACTTTCTTTTTTATACACACGAGCTTTGCGTACATGACACTATTAGACATTGCTGAAATAGTTGATAAAGCCGTTTATAAAGTTTTTATTTTTATAATACTCCCTAGATACACCTATGTAACCCAGAAAGCATTTTAAGCGGGGGCGCCCTATCGCACAGGTTGCTTTGTTTGCCATATGAAAACCATTTGATAAGATTAGAGCTCCACTCGCGCACCACGCACAACGAAAACGCAAAAAAACAAAAACCTTGCGACTAACAGCTATTAGGTATACACATGTCAGGCAGTACGCCTAACCACAGAAATGGAAAAGCGCGGTGTAACGAATGGAACCTCTTTTTTATGAACGTTTTTACTTTTTTATTTGTCATTTTTTATATGATTTGATAATGTCAGTTTTTTTTCTATCAAATATACAATCCAACAAAAACCAGCGCCTTTTCATTTTGATTTAAACAAATTTATATCAGTACAGAAGAAAGTTAATCATTTATCAGTACGTAACAGGCGGGATGACATGTGCGGCTTTTAAATAGCTATAAAGTTTCTACGAATTAAATTAAGCCCATATCTTTACCACAAATTACGATGTATGATGTTAGTCGCTTACGTTACTAAATAAAATATATCCTTAATTTGCTTATCTATACTAAAATTATAAAGAGGTAAACTTTGCGAGTTTGTGACGTTGTAGGAGGTCTCTGGATCTACTGAAACGATTTTGTAAAAAAAATTACCATTAGAAAGCCGCGTAATTTGTGAGTGTCATAGGCTTTAAGTTAAAGTTTCGACGGGAACGGGATCTACGCGGGTGAAACTGCGACAGCAAGTAGTTAATAAGCAGATTTTAATGAAAAAAGGACAGTTCAATCAAAGCCACAAAACAACTCAAAGACAATACAAAGTGAATAGAAAAATAAAACCAGAGATATGAAAATAATCCCAATCGTTCTCCGATGGGTTTATTTTAAATAGATAAAGAAAGGTTATACCTACTATTCTTTTTTAACTCATTCAACGAATACTAAGAATAAAGCTTTTGTAAGGTTAAATCAACTTAGTTTTTCATTTATCATGCTAAGATATAATTTACTCTGCGCTAGTAATATCTGAATGGTGAGTGAAGTGAGTAGTTAAGCAGTATAAAACCTGATAAAAATACTTTAAGAGATGACAAAAAAAATCCCAGAGTTTATTTTAGTATTTCTCTTCCTCTTGTCACTACGTTGGTAGATATAGAGAGAGTCGAAGGAAGCTTGTCGTGGACTGTGAAAACTATTTAAGCTAGTCGTAGGGTTCGGTCGTCCTAGCGACGCGGTCTATGCATCAGACCTAGCCCACGATGGTTGACTTAAAATGTATTATAAACCGCATCGCTATAGGTTCTTTTTTTGATAAAACAAACAGATGCACCTATAGACATTCAACTTAATGTATAGTGTTTTCCGGTTCTTTGAAAAACGTCACAAGGAGTAGTAAAATAGGTTAGTACCTATATAGGAGTATAGATAATAGGTATTTCCAAATCTGATTGCTTGCATTGAATAGACTCCGCAACTAATGGGTCAATTTCAAGTTATATTAAGAAATGTTTTCATTAACGTATTTATCATTATATATATATATATATATATATATATATATATATTTTTTTTACTAAATATAGGCTTACGTTTGACCATAATCCCGCTTGATGGAAGGCGAAGATAAACCTAAGATGATACACGCTTGCCTAGAGAGTGTCTGTTCACTTTAGCCTTAAAGATGTCCAGATTATAGCGTTCCGGAAAAACTAACCCCGGCAGAGAATTCCACTACTTAGCCGTCCGCATTATGAAAGAAGAAGCAAATCGCTTCGTGCGTATTGAAGGAATGTCTACAACAAAAGGGTGAAACCGCTCGCCGCGCCTAGTCGTACGGTGATGGAAGGGTGAAGGGGGTATCAGGTTATGTAGAACCTCCGCACACTCCCCGAAATGTAACCGATAGGCAGGATACTCGTCTACGGTGTTCGAGGCTCTGAAGACTTGCCTCCACCAGTGAGTTATTGCCTATGACTCTCTTCGCTCGGCGCTCCAATGAGTCCAGAGCATCCAGCTGATATCTAGCAGACCCATCCCAAAGATGAGAACAGTATTCCATTGAGGAGCGAACTTGAGCTCTGTAAAGACTTAAGAGCTGCTCCGATGTGAAGTACCGCCTCACCTTGGAGAGAATGCCAAGTTTTTTGGCTGCAGTGTTTGCAATAGACACGATGTAGTGATTTCACTTTATAACAATGAAACCGGCCAAGTGTGAGTCGGACTCGCGCACGACGGATTCCGTACCATTTTTAAGTACCTACCTCTTGCCGTTATTGATATTGAGCTAAAAAGGGCAAAGGAAATGGGAGCCCCCTTAAATATTTATTTTATTTTAAGTTTGTTAAATGTCAACTGTCTAGTGTTAGCAATAATTTAATTTAATAAATATAAATAAAACATTGGTCATTCATTTAAACTATTATTACTTAATTTGTATGGTATTATTATTATTTTTTTGGTCCGACAACACTGACTTTAATCACGTGATCGCCCCACTTCTTGTTAATGTAGTAGAGGGGAGACTTGATGGTAGCGACACGACAATATTACAGTCAGTCTTGTCTGGATAGCGGAATAGAAGAAGTCTAATAGTACAGTGGTGTGTGTTGTTAAATCAGTGTTAAATTGGCTATAACTATTAAGGTACGTACCGTGTAATATCATAATAATTATGTTAAGATGAATAAATATAAAAATAAAGCACCAGTGAATCAGTTTTGGCGTTTAATTTGTCTAACTTTAACATCATCTAACACTAGCTATCACGGTTTTTGATATACAGCCTGGTGACAGACAGACAGACGGCGAAAACGGATCCTTAAGCTGTAATAATGAAAATGGACATAGCTAAACAATTTTTCTGATTCCAAATATATTTATAATTTAATTTGTAAAAAAATGTTATACACCTTTTCATTGCGATGGCAGAAATGCGGACCCCACTAGACGTGAGGCATAAATATTAGAATAGGTTAGTTTATTAGGTATTTTTCGATCCGAATCCGTACCTAATCAAAAGCGTCGAGGATTAGGTATGGTACAAATACAAAATATTCGTTACATAGAGTACAATTTACATTCCTTATTTTTTTTAATACACTGTCATTGCTAGAGGCTTAACTAATATGACATATATCTAATTTAGTATCAATATCAAAGTTAGTAAAATAAAAGTGAATTACAATATTCTATTTATTCTATTGGACTAATTCTCAATTCTACCATGAATGGAATATTTAATAAAAATATACCTAGAATATTAATTGTTATAAATTTCAACCATAATTTATGATTAGTACGAGTGAAAACATATTAAAAACTTTTCATAAATTCAATATATTCAATATATAATTTAATTTATCGATAAATAAATAGTTATTAAACACACAAATACATTAATTTACAATTTACTTATTTATTGAAATCAAAATGTTATAATATGATTTTTTCTACTAAATACTAATCATTTAAAGTTCCCCCCAGCTTTTACAGCTGTTTCTAAACGCATCCAACTTCCCGATTACTTAACAGGAACGATCATGCTGAATATTTCCTACGTAATCCACATACGATACCTACATAACATTGGTAACAGGCCAGCTATATTGAATAAATATTAGGATTAGGTAAATGGAATAGATATTTTAAAATATTAGGATTAGGTGGATTAGGTATCATTTTTAACTAATCCAACCCATCTCTAGACCCCTCGTTAATATCTATAATACGGCATTTACACTGTTGACTCTATCCATGTTTATCTCTGAATTATCTACTCTATCGCTTCAAAGATCATTACTAGTCCGCAGTTGAAGTCTTACTACACAAACAGACGTGAGTCGATTAGTGCAATTGCGGCCGTAGCCCAATGGCTAGGGCGTAGGACTTGCGATCTTGTGGTCGCCGGCCCACTACCGACGTGAACCCACTCGTATCACAAGCATTTTCTACTACTGTTCAAAAACGTTGCTAGTAATCTTAACCTTTAAGTATGGACGTGGAGTCTCACAGGCTACTCGATATTTTCATTTTCTTAGTTTCTTAATTCCACCTTAATCCATACTATACATATCCATACATATGTATATGTATATTATGTTTTATTATGTATTATAACTAACTAAAGAGGCCTCGCGCCGATGAGACTGACAAAAAATGCTCGATTTACTCCAGAAGCCGTCGAAGAAGGAGGAAGGAGATGCCTTTGGTGTTGCTTTATCGTGTCTTTGACTTGCGTGCCATGAATACGTACATTTTATATAACAAATCCCGCGAAAAAATATAGGATGACTACCCATGTTTGTGTTGGGTGCAACAAACCTGTGTGTCTCCAATGTTCCAAACCTTTGTGCACTGACTGCCAATAATAATACAGCGAGTCACCGTCTGCCAATATAAAATATGTGAGAGTTTTCGAGGCAGATGTCCGATCTCACTACATAGCCCAGTATTCCAGTACATTTAACATCCCATCCGTATAGCCCAAACCAAGTTTCTTCCTTTCCGGCAATAGTTTCGTATCTGTGGAGGACTGTCCATTGGTATATCTCAATGGCATATCAGTGGATAGACCTTCATAGATGCAGCCATCTCACTTTTATATTAAAAGGTACCAAAGGCCTCTTCAATGTTGGCTGCGGCCCCATGAATGCATTTCAAATGACCGGGTCCCCATGGGCCCGTGATAGTAAAATGTACCAACATAATAATAATAATAAAATGTTTATTTTATCTCCACAAATTACATCAAGTAGTACATTTACGTTATTAGACTGTTGTCATTTTTTTATACTTGTTACCTGAAGTAGGTGTTTTGTGATTTTTGTATGTTTGTATGTTTGTAATGAATAGGCTCAAAAAGTACTGGGCCGATTTAAAAAATTCTTTCACCAATAGAATGCTACATTTTTCTAATTTGACATAGGCTAAATTTCATTTTGAAAAAAATTAGGGATCCTTGGTAAAATTTGAACAATGTAACCGAAGGTGTAGAAAAATGACTCTTAAAATGTCTTTCGTCGAATGCGCTGCCGAAACTATTAGCGATAGAACAAAATAATGTACAACAATATTAAAGAACATCATAATGTCTACAAAAAACTCCGCGGTAGCATATGTCCAACTATTGTAGTTATGTCACTACAACAACTTTTTTCATTTTAAACATTAATGAAAATGCTAACCAAATTCAAACCATGCTATTTATGTGTTTATATTAATCCTTATCCAAATAAATTATTTTATAGTCAAGACCATTTAACTACCTATAAAATAGTTTTTAAATTATTTAAATTGGACTTTCCATTCAAAAGATATTACGAATTAAAAAATTCAAACAGTAAACAAAACCGCCATAGCGCCGTGGCCGTTGTTTGCGATGCAGTCTGAAAAGCGCGCCGGGCATCGCGGCGGGCGGGGTGGAGGGGGCACTGATCTATATATAACCGATTTTGATGAAATTTGGCAGTAATCGTCGCTTTAACACAGGGAAGGTTTAAACGCATAGACAAAAAGGGTAGGTAGGGGTTAAGTAGGTGTAATGATAGGTGTAAGGTAGGGTAGGGGTAGGAGTAGGGTAGGGGTAGGGGTAGGGTAGGGGTAGGGGTAGGGTAGGGTAGGGTAGGGTAGGGTAGGGGTAGGGGTAGGGTAGGGGTAGGGGTAGGGTAGGGGTAGGGGTAGGGTATGGGTAGGGTATGGGTAGGGTAGGGTAGGGGTAGGGTACGGGTAGGGTACGGGTAGGATAAGGGTAGGGCATAAAAGTCCACCCGTGCGAAGCCGGGGCGGGCCGCTAGTTATGAATAAACATACAACTCAATAGATACTCCGGAAACGATTAATCGTTTCAGAACTTTTGTGATAGCCGGACTGAAAAAAAATCTAAAATTTAAAAAAATATTTTTATCTGGAAAGGCTGAAAACAATGGGCGTTATACCGGCAGGTAGGAGGTAGCCGATTTTCGTGACTTTATTACGCCATAGTAAATGGAATAATTGCTTTTTGCAATCGCAAACCAGTTACTGAGATTTTTGGCAGTGTTTCTCAGTGGGAAGTCGCAACGTCACTCTCTGCACAGTAGAGAACGGTTCCAAATAAATGCAAACATTTTTACGGAATAAAAATTACTTTGAACCTTGAACTTTTTTAAAAAGGTACATAGTGTTTATAGTTTTTAATAGTTATCTAATAGATTATAATGAATAAACTCTTATTATCTCTTATTATTATAGAATAGAAAAGTCACATTCCGTCAAGTTAAGATTTTTTATGATACTGATCCCTCTTATGACAACCTTCGTGGCGAGATTTAATGGTAGCTATCTACCGCTAGCTACCATTAAATCTCGGAGGTCGTGGGTTCGATCCCCACGCCGAACCTGGTTGGCTGAGGGAATACCCTCCGTGCCTCGGAAAGCATGTGAAGCCGTTGGTCCCGATTTTTAAAACATTATCTATAAAAATCTTATAACGTGCAGCAGTGTTTCATTGTGTGTTACAACATATTCTACGGTCACCAACTCACCTGCCAAGCGTGGTGACTACAGCAAAAACCTTCCCTCGGGAGGAGGCCCATGTTCAGCAGTGGACGTTATACGAGCTGGTGAAGATGTTGATGATCCCTCTGCGGCAAGAAATGTATACCTAGCTTTTTAAATAAGTTAAAATAAAAATTAATAATTTTTAATAGGTAATTCGCATTCGCAAAGGTATATTGGAATCCAAAATAAATTTTAATTACCTACCTAACAATTTTATAAAAGGTATACGTCTTTCCAAAAACAAAGAAAGAAAAGGAAGCTGCAATGAAATATAACATGATTCAGTAATTTATAAGTTTTATTTTGTTAATTACTGAATAATAGGTTTTATTATTATACTAACTCCATAGACCAGCGTTATTAGTCTCGTTTTAATTCACGGAGTGAGTCAGTTTGTCACCAAAAAGCACACTAATTGAATTTATGCCATATTTTATTTTTAAATAAAAGTCTAAAGTAAATCTCCTTAATGTTTAAAAAAAACTTCCGTGCTTTAATAACCATATTTCTTGAACATCGTTTTACAATGTTAAAAAGCTTTTATGGGCACTCGAGTAGGTAATGGCACGAGGTAGAAAATAAATTAATGGCTCGTATATACGATCTTTTTTATACTGTAAGTTACCAACTCTAAAATATGATTGTATGTAGGTACAGTTAACAAAGGAGATAGGTTTACACATTGTGGAACCCATTTTAAATTTATATGTACACGTTTACTGTGTATTTGTACACGGCTAGCAACGAACTCTTCACTCTTTCATGACAGGTTTTTCTTTTCCGACGGACATATTTTGTTACCCCGAGGATTTTGCTACTTTATCGGGCAGAGCTCCAGCCTAGATAAATGGCTTAAACACAGCAACCTGCGCCAAAGGGGACACCTGTGGGACAAGTACTGGACAGATTAAAAAAAACTCACCGTTAGAAAGCTAGGTTATCCAGGAGTAACATAGGCGTTATTTAATGATGTAGTTCCCTCGGAAACGTAAGCTAAGCAAGTAAAACTGCGCGCGGAAAGCTATCTATACTAATAATAGGTCTTTACCTATGAAATTGCCGTTTTGTATGAAAAAATTAAACTATTTTTTTCATGTATTTTTTATTTGTATTAATCGAAGTAATCACCCATGCAATCAATGCATCTTTGCCAACGAAGTGGCAGTTTATTGATGCCCTTCTTAAAGAAATCAGCTGGACGAGAGGCAACAAATTCTTCAAAGGCATTTTGTACTGCCTTTCGGGTATTGAATTTTTTTCCCGCCAAGAAGTTATCCAAATTCTGGAAAAAGTAGTAGTCTGTAGGCGAAAGGTCTGGTGAGTAGGGTGGATGACGGAGAGCTTCCAACCCCAGTTCTTGCAACTTGGAGACCGTCTGCTGTGCAGTATGAGGTCGCGCGTTGTCGTGCAGGAGAAGCGGAGACGAGCGATTGACCAATGCTGGTTGGAGATGTGCCAGCTTCTCCATCATTGTGTTCAGTACTTCACAGTACACATCTGCAGTAATGCTCACCCCGTTTGGTAAGAAGCTGTGATGAATCACACCGGCGCTAGACCACCAAACAGTGACCATCAATTTTCTAGGGGTAAGTTTTCGTTTAGGGCATTGTTTAGGTGCTGAACCAACCAACTTGCTGAGCGCTTGCGGTTATCAAACAGAATCCATTTTTCATCGCAGGTAACAATGCGGTTCAAAATTCCTTAATTTGTGTGTCTGTTGAGCAGTGCAAGGCACGTCTCGACGCGTACTACTCGCTTGCGATCATTGAGTTCGTGGGGCACCCATTTGTCAAGCTTTTTTACCTTGCCAATTTGACGCAAATGGACCAATATTGTTTTAACACTAACGTCGAAAGCTGCTGCTAATTCAGCCGTAGATTGTGTATCATCAGCTTCCACAATCGCCTTTATTTGGTTATTTTCGACATAGTCGACAAAGTCTTCGGACGACCGCGAGGTTCATTTTTCAGGTCGAAATTTCCAGAACGGAAGCGAGCAAACCAATAACAGGTGGTGTGTTGGTCTGTAGTGTTAGCTCCGTATACGTCGTTGATGTTGCGTGCCGCTTGTGCCGCGTTGCTGCCACGACGGTACTCATATTCCTCGGTACGGTACCATAATTACTCAAATTTTTAACATATCCATCCATGATGACGAAAAAGATTGAAATGCGATGAAAATGTAACACTAATCAATAAACAAATTACTACTTTTGGAAAAATAAAAATCCATGTTTTTAAAATAAAATAAATTTTAAACTAGAATTCTTTGCCAAACAAAAATTTATTTGACTTGAAATGGTTCGTACTGCAGAACGGCAATTTCATAGGTAAAGACCTAATATTACGACGATATAAGACGATATTTCTTGTAGGTATAATTGAATAACGAGTATTAGGTTCGATATCTATACACCGAGATTTTCTTTTCATTGATAATAAGAATTGGTAGGACAATTTACAAGCATTCATCATCATCAGTCTATTGTCGTTCACTGCTGAACATAGGCCTTCCCAATCGATTTCCAGCGGGAACGATTGCTAGCGGCCTGCTTCCACTGAATTCCTGCGATGTTTTTCAGGTCGTATGTCCATCGTAGAGGTCCCGCGTCCGCGTCCCACACTGCGCTTGCCAGTTTGTGGTCTCCACTCGAGAACCTTTCTGCTCCATCGGCCGTCAGTTCTTCGAGCTATGTGTCCTGCCCATAATTCCCAGCATTATCGAAACGTAATAATAAAGGTTACCCTTTTAAGAGACAATGATAAATTAAATGGCAAACAAGCTGTAGCGCCTTTCAATAAAATATGATTCTAGACCTCAAAAGCATTAGGGTGAATATAGTTTTATCTTCAGAAGCATTTGGCCGTAAGTGCCAATTTACGATACAAGCACATACGACGAAAATTGCTGACGTATAAATGCCACATCCGACCTTATGCTTCTGAGCTCTAGAATACAAAGTTGTAAGAAGTGGCGCTCCTAAAACAGGTTCGAAGACATTTTAATCTATAATTTTAAATGCTATTGAAAAAGTATTTATACATAGATGGATATGGTATTTATTTCATTTCGAGTGCTTACAACTTCAGCGCACCTACCACTTTGTCTCTGCACCACCCGGTGGTTGACTGGGAGAGAATGCCTTTGGCATTAAGTCCGCCTATGTATAATAGCTTTGTGCTAAAGATTGAAATAAATAAATAAAAATATACCATTTCACTGAGTATTCAACGACTTAAAAACAAGGTGTATATAGGTAGGTACATAATATTACGAATGAAAATGGATATGTTAATGGATGGTTGGAAGTTTGTTATTCAATAGCCAGAACGGTTGAGCGGATCGTGAATGTGTACCTATAGTTTGTACATAGGTACATATTTATATTTTCTGAGTAAAAAGTTACTTTTGTGCTTAACATTAAATTACTTTTTACCGTGAATTGTAATAATGTATTGTTTTCATTGAAAACAAAACAACTATACATTCGAGTAGGGCTGTGGCAAAAGCTTAAAACAATATCTATACTAATATGATAAAGAGGTAAAGTTTGTGACGTTGTAGCAGGTAATCTCTGGATCTACTGAACCGATTTTGATTCTTTTACCAATAGAAAGCCACATCATTTGTAAGTGTCGTAGGCTATATTTTAAGTTAAAGTTTCCACGGGAACGGGATTTCATCATCATCATCATTTCTCATCATCTTTCTCCAGTTGTTGCGGTTAGAAGCAGCCTGCATCCACCGTGATCCCGCGGCCTTAACAAGATCATCCGTCCATCTAGTACCGTGGTTTCGAACCTAGGGGTAATTTCCCCCGCGGGGGTAAATCACAATTTTTGTGGGGGTAGCGATGAACCTAATAATTTGTATCTGCTTGTATTGTTTGTATTAATAACTTTATACGGTCAGGGTTAAATCGGTTTTCCTAACAGGTAATAGGGGTAACAATATTGAAAAGGTTAGGAACCACTGATCTAGTAGGTGGACGTCCTACGCTACGCTTGCCGATCCGCAGTCTCCATTCGAGAACTTTTCTGCCCCATCGGCCATCTATTCTCCGTGCTATATGGCCTGCCCATTGCCACTTCAACGAACTAATCCGTGAACGGGATTTACGCGGGTGAAACCACGTGGGACAGCTAGTTTCATATAAAATACCTAATCAAATTAATAATACTAATACACTACCAATGCGCCGCATATCACAGGACTGGGGCCCTGATTCAGTGAGGCGGGGTCACAGCAGACTGAGGATTCGATGGTAGGACGCCTTGGATGGCTACCTCAGAAACTGGAAAGAGGAGGCACAAGATCGAGAAAAGTGGCAGGAATGGAGAGAGGCCTTTGCCCAGGAGTGGGACAGTAATGGCCAATAATATATAAAACTAATGTCCCGCCCGGCTTCGCACAGGTACAATGCTGATGTATTATACATATAAACCTTCCTCTTGAATCCCCCTATCTATTAAAAAAAACCGCATCAAAATCCGTTGCGTAATTTTAAAGATTTAAGCATACATAGGGATATAGGGACAGAGAAAGCGACTTTGTTTTATACTGTGTCGTGATAGTGATGTACTACCAAAATTATAAGAACGAATTTGCATAATGAATTTACACATTGTAATAACGTGTATAACCTTTATTAGGTATGTTTCTTTCTAGGCACATTATACTTACATTATATGTAATTTAAAAATTTTAAACATTTTAGTTTCAAGTTTTATTTTTAAATCACACAAACATAGCTGCACAAATTCAAATGAAAATAAATCCGATATGTAATCTAAACCTGTATAGATTAGCGGAATTAACTCAAGCTTTTATCCCAGACGAAAGTTTGTTTCGATCCCCATTTTACTGCTACTTTTTGAAACGAACAAATAGACACCTTACTAGTAAGTACAGCGTTAGGTATACAAGTCGTACATTTAATAGATAAATAATACATTAAATTCAAAGACGAATAAAATGAAAGCATTAAAAGTATATAATACTTTTATTTTACACTAACTTTCCCGCGCGGTTCCACATGCGTATATCTCTCGTTTTCCTGAAAACTTCATTATTAAATATACCTACTACCTCCGTAGTGTAGCGGTAATTGGCTCGCTTTAAATCTCGGAGGTCGTGGGTTCGGTCCCTACACCGGACAAGAAATCTTTGTGTAAATTCTAAGATTCCTTTCCGGGTCTGGTTGGTTGAGGGACTACCCTCCATGCCTTGGAAAGCACGTTAAGCCGTTGGTCCCGATTGTTATAACAATATCATCTTTAATAATCGTATATCAATGAACGGGCAGCAGCGTTTCCTTGTGTGTTACAACATAATACTGCGGTCACCAACCCGCCTGCCAAGCGTGGTCACTATGGAAATCCCCCCTAGGGAGGAGGCCCATGTTCAGCGGTGGACGTTATACGGGCTGATGATGAAATATACCTATGTAGCTTGTGTTTCTCCTGGATAACGTAGCTTTCCTATTATGAAAGATTTTTAAAATCGGTCCAGTAGTTCTACAGCCTTTGAATTCAATGGTAACAAACAAGGAAACGCACAAATCTTTTTTTTTTAATATTTGTGTTGTATAAATGTTCCTTACGTGTAAATTAAGCTGAGTCTATGGTATATTACAATTAATATTCAATAAACTATGATGTAATGAGGTACTTAAATGCCAGTAATTGGTCATTCCGAGAACTGTCATGTGATTACTATATCAATCATGCTACAACAGACATATTAATTAGGTTTCCGACAGCTACAATAGAACACAGTTAGCTCAGAACTAGAACGGAGACAATATTCTCGAGAACATTTGGAACTTGTAACTAGCCATAATGCTCGGTACAGAAAGTAGGTCTGTGGATTTGTTCGACATGTCATTTTAGGCAAAAAGGTGGTTGGAATTTAATTACATATTTACAAGTAAACATCACAAACTATCCTTTTTACTAACAACAGCCTAAACGTGCAAACAATCCTCATTTGTAAACAAAAGAACAGATTTTTAAGAAAGTTCGGCATGTGTTAATAAAGTGACAAAAGAACGGATTGCTTAGAAAGTTCGGCATGTGTTAGTAAAGCGACAAAAGAACGTACACAGCTGCACAGTTTTTACTATTTTTGGTAATTTAAAAAGTACTTTTATTATTGAATTGTTTTCGTTCTGTAACAAATGTTAAGCATCCCGCGGGACAGACAGGGGTGGGGATCCAAAACTATAAATTTGGAAGTAGTTGAAAACAAGGGGATAGTCGTCGGGTAGTCGGGGATAGTCGTCGGTTAGTCGGTGCGAGTTGGGCGATAGTCTGGGTAAAAGTTAGTCTGTGTTAGTCAAGGAGATAGTCTGGGGATAGTCGGGGTGAAGATTGAGAGTGGAAGTCAGGGCATTGGGTATTGCGGACCGGACCTGGTGAACTTAAAGGTTAAGTAAGAAGTCCTAGCGGCGGACCATTTGAGAGGAACTCAAAGGGTTCTGAAAGGGAAGAAGGCTGTTGGCGCAGTTGGTGAGTGGCGTAACTGAGGTAAGACATTTATATTATTACTGGTTGTGGTATTTAATCACTTATTCTGATAATTTTGTGATGTTATATTTTAAGATGTTTATTACCCATTTATTATTATTATTCCGAAGTATATATGTTGAACAAATCCAACAGTTAAGTTTTGATATTTAACAAAACCACTTTTAAATTATTGACATTTTAAAGCATTTCTAATTGTGTTGGAATAATAGCCATTAAGTAATGTAATTTCAACTTGTACAAATCGGATAATGACCAAGTCTAAATTCGAAAGGAAATTAATATGAGTCTTTATTTCCATAATAAGACTATGTATACCAATTGTATATTCGTTCTATGTCTATCAGGTGAGCACTCGCGGCAGCCTTGAGAATATTATACTCAAAAGAGATAGTTTCTCGTTTTTCGGTAGACTAGATATGTACAATTACTTATTTATATCGCTCAGTTAATATCCCAAAACACTTAAATTTATTTCAAAGGGAAATATATTATGGATTGGTTGTATTTTGATGGCAATTTGGAAATGCTTGTAATATTACAAGGAATTGCTCATAAGTTCTGTGAATATTGAGACATTATTTTTATGACCTTTTAATGTGATATGATCAATGACATAAACTATGATAGATTGTTTATGATTGACTAATTTATAAAGTATCTCACCTTGCAAGTGCGATAATAATTACACTAATAAACGAGTAGTTAGAGATTTAATAAAAGTCATGCTCTCTTGTTTCTTTGTATATTGTTTTAAAGATTTTTATAATGAATTGAAATTTTATTAGTTATGATAAATGAATATTTATTAATGATGTCCCTAAATAAAGCCATATATAGGCTAAATACGGGAGGGTGGCACTAACTGGACGGTCCACATCAAGTGAGGCGGGGAGGCGCCAGCTTTTTAACCGTATATAAAACTATATAAATTTTTATGTAATATATCCCTAAATAAAGCCATATCTAGGCTAAATACGGGAGGGTGGCACTAACTGGACGGTCCACATCAAGCGAGGCGGGGAGGCGCCAGCTTTTTAACCGTAACAAAATAATATTTGATCCTAAATACAAATTACATGGTCTATGTACTATTACACATATTCCCATTAGAATTTCAGACTACCTTTTATTATTTAATCAAATATGACACTACTACACTTAACAAAACAACATTTTCTATTAACAAATATTGGTTTATCATCATTGTTCCTTTCAGTTCATTCTTGTTATATGTAAATAATCTATCAGAACTCTGCTAGCTTAGGTATAGTTTTGTTTAGGTTAGGTTTAACGGTTTCCTCATCTCAAAAAGTTCAAGGGTTACTACAACTTTTATAATTACTATAAACACAACGTAGGTGATCACTAGACGATACACGAGCCAAACTAATTACTTTCAATCAAACATACTGTAAATAAAACGTTTATTTAGATCTTTTGCTTACAGTCGATCATGAGTCATATGTTAGAGATTTCCTTTATTATAAGATTAAGTATGCTAGGTTGTTAAGGTTAGATAAATAATCAGTAATACGCACACACAGTAACATAAGATATCTATATATATTTATTATTCACATCTTTATATATATATATAGTATTATTAAAAAACTAAAAAAAAGGGGGGGTTACAAACTGTATTGTTGATTTACAATAGTTTAACTATTAATTATGACCTATGGATCCGAAACGTGGTTTTTCACTATAGGCCTTATGAACAGACTCAGAGTCACTCAACGAGCTATGGAGAGGGCTATGCACACGGTTTCTCTACGTGATCGAAGTGAGGAGATACGTAGAGGGTTACCACCATAGTCCAACGTATTAGATCGTTGAAGTGACAACGGACAGGTTATATGGCACAGAGACTGTTCTTGACTGTACGCCCCGAAAAGTTCTCGAATGCAGTGGACGTCCTACGGCTGAAATAATTAATGATGAGTTAAACTATTGAATTAACCTTTTTTTTGCGCCACGTTGCACAGGTATTGGCCAAATCAGCCATGGCCTATTACTAACTGTGCAACGTGGTAGGTGACGTCGAACTGGTTACGGTATTTGCTTCTGAGACCCGGTGTTGTGCTTTAGATTACTAGCCTGAGTCTGGGTGTACTTTGTGTCCGTGAATTGAATGTGTGTAAAATCCCTAGTGACATATCCCTCGTGCGGAGGATGTCTTCTAAAAAAAAGGTGGTCTATTTTAAGCCGGAAACTAGACAGGATGAAATGACTACTTCAAAAATATATTTTGAATCCACAATTTGTTTGACTTTTTCTTTAATAAATAAAACAAACTTCAAGTTCCTCTGTTTATTAGTAACTAGTATCTTTCGCAGCTTCTCTCGCATTCTGTTCTTGTTCATCTATGCCACGGAAACCATAAATTATTCGGGAATACAATTGTATTACTTTAAGACAATATGTGTGACTGTTTTTTGTAGTATGATTGTTTAACTCAAATAAAACTGAAATTAAATGTAAACTTTTAAACTTTCGCGTATCATAATTATAATATATAGCACACAGGTATTAACGCGATATATTACCTTTTTATATTACCCGACGTTTCGATCAAGTTACATTGATCGTGGTCGCGGGCAGACATTAAATGCTTGGTTGTTTCTTCAAGACGTTCGTTTATTCATCATCATCATCATTTCAGCCGTAGGACGTCCACTGCTGGACATAGGCCTCCCTCATAGATCTCCAGTTGTTACGGTTAGAAGCGGCCTGCATCCACCGTGATCCTGCGGCCTTGACCAGATCGTCCGCCCATCTAGTAGGTGGACGTCCTACGCTATGCTTACCGATCCGCGGTCTCCATTCGAGAACTTTTCGGCCCCAACGGCCATCTGTTTTCCGTGCTATATGGCCTGCCCATTGCCCATGACCGCTACCGTAGCCAGGCCTAGCGGGGCCGCCGGGGACTCGGGGCCGTGTGTTTTTTAGAATTTTCATGAAGGAGATTTTGCCAATACTCGCCACGCTTGGCAGGCGGGTTGGCGAGCGCAGAATTCGTTTTTTTTTTTTTTATTCTAAGATGACGCTGCTGCCCATCTTCTGAATTTCCCTTGGCCGGGTCCTTAGGCGCCCACGGGAGGAGATGGGGGGCAACATTCTTACGCCAGTGCCCGCGTTCGTTTATTACAGCTCTCCAAATCAGAATAAAAAGTACAATAAAATCGACCTATATTTATACCTCCGCGAGCCGCCCGCAATCGGTAGTGGTTTGCGTGCGCTCGCAACTACACGTTAACAAATCATATTTATTTACAATTAATACATTTCTACAAGTCCTAACTTGTCCGCATGTGAGTCGTACTTCACATCTCTCCCCCCAGCGCAGCCCGCGTAGCTTCCTCTTGCACCAGTACCATCTTGACGAGCTTGCTGACGGGACGTTTGAAGATGCCAGTCTTCGTTCGGACGTCTGCCACTCGGATGCCGCCGTCGGGTCCCACGTAGATGCGCTCAACCTTCCCCATCGGCCACACATTCCGGGGTAGGTTGTGGTCCACCACCACCACGACGTCTCCAACCCGCAGCGGTCGCCTCTCGTCGGTCGGTTGTCCTCGGGGCACGAGTGTAGGTAGGTACTGGCGCACCCATCGTTGCCAAAATCAGTTGGCCAGCGCCTGGCTGGCTCGCCACGTCCGTCGATCGTCGAAGTCGCAAGGCCCGATGGTCGGCAGGCCTGTCGACGACCCCAACAGGAAGTGGTTCGGGGTGAGCGCCTCCGGGTCCTGCGGGTCCACGCTGACGGACGTCCACGTGTGTGAGCGGCCGGGCGTTGATCGAGAACTCCGCCTCGGCCAACAGCGTCCCCAGCACCTCGTCCGTCGGCTCCCGCTCCTTCAGGGTGGCCAGCGCCACCTTGACTGAGCGCACCAGGCGCTCCCATGCGCCTCCTTGAATCGGTGCTCCCGGTGCTTACTCCTTAGTTAACTCCTTAGTTCCATCATCCGTGTAGCAAAATATCTAGTCGCATTTTTCCCCACTCGCTTTTTTTCTGTTCGCGCATTTTTCCCAATCGCATTAGTTCACAGACGTTTATTTCTCTAAACGTTTTTTTTCCACACGTATTTTTTCTGAGAAACAATTAACGCTCCCTTGTGTTATTTTATTTATTGTTTGTATAATTATTATCCATTTATGAATAATACATTGTATATAATATATATGATGTGCTTAATTTTATTTGTACGAAAATCATACACGCTTATCACCATAAAGTTCACGTTTTTGGAATGAAGCTTCATCTTTTTCATTCCTATTCTTAACAGACCTTGTAAGCTAAGATCGTTGAGGGATGTTGCCATAATTACCACTTTTAGCAGGGGTGGATTGGTGATGGCAGTAACATATGCTCAGTTCATGGCTACCCATCCATGTCGTATCTTACGACACTCATGGGAAGACATGGGCTGAGCAATGGAATTGAGCTGCTGACCATAAAATTAATGCTGTTCCAAATCCTCGCGGTGGTCTAAATTTATTATTATTCATTTTTTTATTTATTTTGTGCCTTTTTAATTAAAAACAATATAAATAAGTGGACGTCGTTAAGCAGAAAGGACTCAATCCACAATAAGTCACTTTTGAGTTATGGGCGTTTGAAGTTTCAGCTGTAATTTCGCTAATAAAAAGTTTTTTTTTTCTTCATCTTTGCCCGTTATTATTAAGAAGATAGTTTATATTTTATTTGTTCATCAAAATAGTGATATATTTTGCAATAGATTTCGAGATATTAAGTGAAATGTGGGTTGAGTCCTTACAATTAAACTTTAGTTTGTAAAGGCAGGTATTTTTTTTTACTTTATCAGAATGGACTCAAAGCTACCCATCAACTACAAAATGAGTTATAAAAATAAAAAAAACAAGTATTATTATAAAAAAGTTATATATTTATTGACCTTAATCATAAACTTACAAAATCAAGTAAAAACGCCATCATTAAAATTAAAAAAATAGAAAAAACAGCGCAAAAATCAGCGCTCATATTAATTTCCCTCATCCTCCAAGTCAAGGGGTAACACACAACACACGCACTTTGAGGACAGACGAGAAGATCGTAGAGCTGGAAGAGGAATTGGACAAGTTGCGCTGGGATATAGTGGGTTTGTCAGAAGTCCGAAGAGCGGGACAGGACACGATGACCCTGAATTCCGGCAACTTGTTCTTCTACCGGGAGGGCGAACAGCGGTCCCAAGGTGGTGTAGGGTTTATCGTCCGCAAGTCCCTCATTAACAATTTGGTGGCCGTCGACAGTGTATCGAGCAGGGTAGCGTACCTTATACTCAGAATATCAAAAAGATATTCCATGAAGGTTATACAGGTTTACGCACCGACCTCAACACACTCAGACGAAGAAGTGGAAGCTATGTATGAGGATATTAGTAAATCCATACATAGCTCCAAGACCCACTACACCGTTGTTATGGGGGATTTCAACGCTAAACTGGGCAAACGAGGCGATGATGAGATGAGAGTGGGGTTGCATGGATATGGGCAACGGAACCGAAGGGGTCAGAGGTTGGCTGATTTCCTGGAGAAAGAGGGACTCTATATGATGAACTCTTTCTTCCAGAAGCCACCTCACAGGAAATGGACCTGGATGGGCCCTGATGGTTCCACAAAAAATGAGATTGACTTCATCATGACAACCAAAAGACAAATATTTAATGATGTCTCTGTGATTCACAGGGTTAATACCGGAAGTGATCACCGAATAGTTAGAGGCACGTTAAATATTAATGTCAAATTGGAACGATCCCGTCTGATGAAGTCTACGCTCCGACCTTCAAACGCACACATCCAAAACCCCGAGAGCTTTCAGATCGAACTAAGTAATCGCTTCGAATGTCTAGACAGCTGCGAATCTGTGGACGATCTCAGCAGCGGGCTGGTACACACTGTGCATACGGTGGGGCTTAAATATTTTAAACCCCACCCTAGAAATAGACCTCAGAAACTATCCACTAATACCCGGGACCTCATGGCTAAACGACGTACGATGATGCTCCAGACTCCAGACGATGCGGAGTCATTTAGGCAGCTCAATAGACATATCTTAACGTCATTGCGTCACGACATTCGCTCCTATAATACAAAATGTATTAAGGAGACGATAGAACGAAACCTAGGCTCCAAAGTGTTCGCAAGAGACACCTCTATTGGGCAAAGCCAGTTGACAAAGCTGAAGAAGGAAGATGGGGTAGTGACGTCGAGTAAGCCAGAGGTTTTACGGGAGATAGAGAGGTTCTATAATCAGCTGTATGCCTCAACAGTCAAGCCCGCTAACAGCCAAGCCAAAGACCCCAGAGCAAGGCTCACCCGACACAATACCGAAGATCTCCCGGACATCAGCCTATACGAGATTAGGATGGCCCTTAAACAGCTTAAAAACAACAAGGCGCCAGGTGTTGACGGAATCACATCTGAGCTTCTGAATGCGGGTGGAACACCGATACTTAAAGTCCTTCAGAAGCTCTTTAACTCCGTCTTACTCGAGGGACTGTTTCCTGTTCCTGTGTTCGTTCTGTTCTTCAAAAAAGGTGACAAAGCTATGTTGAAGAATTACAGACCCATCACATTGCTGAGCCATGTTTATAAGCTGTTTTCGAGGGTCGTCACAAATCGTCTCGAACACAGGCTCGATGACTTCCAGCCTCCCGAACAAGCCGGCTTCCGAAAAGGCTTTAGTACCATAGACCACATACATACGCTGCGGCAGATTATACAGAAGACCGAGGAGTATAATCAGCCCCTATGCTTGGCGTTTGTGGACTATGAAAAAGCCTTTGATTCGGTCGAAATTTGGGCGGTTCTAAGGTCTCTTCAGCGGTGTAGTATCGACTATCGGTACATTGAAGTGCTGAAGTGCTTGTACAAAAACGCCACCATGTCGGTCCGAGTACAGGGCCAATGTACGAAGGCAATCCCGCTACGGAGAGGCGTAAGACAGGGAGATGTTATATCTCCCAAACTTTTTACGGCTGCTCTGGAGGACGCCTTCAAGCTCCTGGAATGGCAAGGACACGGCATCAACATAAATGGCGAGTACATCACTCACCTTCGATTTGCCGACGACATAGTGATCATGGCAGAATCGCTGGAGGACCTTGGACAGATGCTCAATGACCTCGATGGAGTTTCTCAACAAGTTGGGCTTAGAATGAACATGGGCAAGACGAAAGTCATGCATAACGCCCATGTAGTGCCCAACTCTATAGCCGTTGGAAACTCCATTCTCGAAGTTGTGACCGAATACATATATCTAGGTCAAACGATCCAACTAGGTAGGACCAACTTAGAGAAAGAGGTCAATCGTCGAATCCGACCCGGCTGGGCAGCGTTTGGGAAGCTTCGAGAGATCTTCTCGTCCAAAATACCTCAGTGCCTGAAGACCAAAGTCTTCAATCAATGTGTGTTACCAGTGATGACATATGGATCTGAGACGTGGTCTCTTACTGTGTGCCTCATAAGAAAGCTCAAAGTCGCTCAGCGAGCTATGGAAAGAGCTATGCTCGGCGTTTCTCTGCGTGATCGAATCAGAAATGAAGAGATCCGCAGGAGAACGACGGTCACTGACATAGCTCAACGGATAAGCAAGCTGAAGTGGCAATGGGCAGGACACATAGCTCGAAGAACTGACGGCCGATGGAGCAAAAAGGTTCTCGAGTGGAGACCACGTACTGGCAAGCGCAGCGTAGGACGACCGCCTGCACGATGGACCGACGACCTCATAAAGGTCGCAGGAAGTCGGTGGATGCAGGCCGCTAGCGATCGTTCCCGCTGGAAATCGATGGGGGAGGCCTATGTTCAGCAGTGGACTACAACAGGCTGGTGATGATTATGATGATGAATCAGTATTAAAACAGAATTAATATTATCATGAACACCGCAAACCAAAAAGGTGCAATAAGCTCATTAAAATGTGCCACAAACAATATCATACGTCACTAACACTTATGCAGGTAGATTGTGAATAATATTGACGAAAGTACCTAGGTAGGTAGGTAACTATATCTACTCAGTATGTCGATTGATCGTCACGTCAGTTACTGTTGACAGCTGGAAAACTTTTTAAACTTTTACTTTTTAAACGAATTCATTATCTGTTGAAAAAATAAGTTTGTACTTCATAGAAAATCTATGAAAAACAAAGTTATCTCTGCGAACATATCCCTTCGATTACGAAACCCTAAAAATATTTGTTAGCTATGTATAAAATAAAATAAAATAGGTAATGTATCTACCTGATAGAACTACGTCATCCTTTGCAGGCGCTAGCACCGGCGTCTTCGCCGCAGAAATCTCTTCCAAGTCGATCTCTGTTCATTGTAATAAGTTAGCTACATCAGATCGTTAGAACCAGTTAAAGTTATGATTAAAATGAAATAGTAATAAAGAATCTTTACAGTACCCTCCATATCGCCATTTACTTAGATATCCATATACGAAAAAGCAAAATAGTTTTGAGGTTAAGTGAAAAAACATTACTTACCATCTGAAAACTCAGTCTGTTTGTTAATCCCATGTCCCAAGGCACTAAACAAAATTCGATCAACTCGCCGCATCTTATTCACTTGTTTTTTTCACATACATAAAAGAAATAAAACAAAACACGCGTTTCACCAGGCAGTGTGCGAGAAAATGGCAGAGTTGCCAGTTTTTGAGAGTAATTTACCAACAAAATGTTGCCACTATAAAAAAATCACTGGAAAGTAATATAAGTCAAAATTTTTATACAATGCAAAACATATTAATTTTATTTCAGACAATTGTTTTCAAACTCGTTACAATACTTGGCCTGATTCACAAAAAGGAGATAGGTAGTTTGAGTCCTTCCAAATAAAATAAATATTGACTAAATATTACTAATACTTTTATCACTTAAATAACACAAATGTTTTAAGTCGTTTCAATTCAATTAAAAGTATTTGTATCAGTCATTACATATATTCCCTACAAACGACTCAGTCTGCTTGAGTCGGTTTAGGTTATTTGATATTAAATGTGCTGTTCATCAAAAGCTGTTTTGCTGAAATATGTCAAGTGTTTTGAGTCGTTTCTGCTAAACAAAAAGAAATATTTTATGTCAGTAAACCTAT
The DNA here is from genome assembly GCA_947037095.2 of Nycteola revayana. NCBI lineage: Eukaryota > Metazoa > Arthropoda > Insecta > Lepidoptera > Nolidae > Nycteola > Nycteola revayana. The sequence goes on from OX344839.1 coordinate 9,426,227, forward strand.
ATCACAGAAACGACCCAACCTGTTTGAGTCGTTTCACTTATTTGATAAAAAAGATATTGCCAATCAAAACTAATTCCTAGAAAGGATCCAAACTGTTTGAGTTTATTCTGGTTTATCGACTTTAAGAACATACTCATAGAAATGTCATTACTCAGAAACAATTCAAGTGGACTGAGTTCGTTCAGCAAATACATTGTATATGCTCTTCATACTGTGGGTTGAGTCGGGGTAGTGAGAAAAACTAGATTCCGTGTACATTTTAAAAATAGGGTTTTCACTACATGATAGATTTGACCCTCAGGAGTACGATGGCATACTTAACTCAATTTTGGCCAAAGTGTGGATTGGGTCCTTTCTGCTTAACTACGTCCATTAGTAATATAATATAAATAGTCAAATAATTATATTTACAAAATTTAATAAAAAATACTACAAAAAGGGCGACCGCCTTATAAGTGTTTCCAAGAAAAAATACGTGTGGAAAAAAAAAACGTTTAGAGAAATAAACGTCCGTGAACTAATACGATTGGTAAAATGCACGAACAGAGCATGGTGGGGAAAAATGTGACTAGAACTTTTGATTCACGGAACTAACGAGTATTGGGAATAGATCTAGCTACTCCGGATCACAGTTCAGGGAATAAGCAACAACGCGGTCCTCGGTCATTCCGTCCCTGGTTAACCCGCAGAAAATAATTTTAGTAAGTATTATATCCTGTCTTTATTAATAAGCCATTTTCAGCGAACATTTCAGTTTATAGTAACAGCAAATGTTTGACAGACGCTCATTACACAAATCATTGTGGACTGAAGTCGGAATGGCAGCCGGCAATCTGTTTCGGCCATGTATTGTCCGACTAATTCAGTACTGTTTCATATACGACTGTAGATAGGTATACCAATGACACACAGTAAAATGCATTATACATATAACCTATTTGTGTTGAAATTGGTGTGATAAAGAATTACAATGAAGTAATTTTAAAAATAAATGAAATAACTATTTAACAGTTGCATGTGAGAAGCACAAGAGAAAATAGCAGCCAAGCCTCCTTTTTTCCAGATACTTTCTCGCCTCGTACACCCGGTTTCTTAAACCACAATCGTAACAACAATCAACAAACGCAAATTAACTTCGCCGTCAAATTAAATTCAGAAACTACTCCTACTACTGCTCTAGTGGGTCGGAACCGGAACGCGATATTTTGCTGCCTATATGTTAATCCAGCTTATAAACTAAACGCGTGCAAACTTTCAGCAAATCCCATTCAGTAGTTTTTGCGTGAATGAGTAACAAAGAAACATACATCCACACATACAGACTTTCGCATTTCTAATATTAGTAGGATGAAAAACGTTTTTATTCCATTCTGAACATTATTAACATTATTATATTGATTAATGTTATAGGTATTTATGTGCGCGAGTAAGGTTGGCAGAGCTCAAGGTGGGGGAAGGGAATGTGGTGTATGTATGGCTTTGTCACTTTGCTATATTAGTTCATTCCAATGATGATCATATTTCTAGAAGAATCTTACCAGCGCTAGGATGTTTGGTCAGTTACATTTACAGTTATTTGTGCCCCTATCATTGTCGTTGGAAAGACCACCCGAAGAGCTTTAGTGGGTAAACCTGAGGAGAGTCCTATCTACTCCGCTACTGTGGCAGTGCTGATCTTAACTAATATTATAAACAGGAGAGATTTGATTGGTTGCTTATAAACGATTAAGAACTGCTGGAGCGAAAACAAAAAATCAAAAAATCTTTTAACATTAAAAACCTACTATACCCAGGACTAATATAGGCTACATTGAATGAAAATGTTCCTGCGGGAACATAAGTAATGCGGGTGAATCCGTGAGGGAAAAGCTAGTTAATACATTTCCCCGGTATGAAAATGGTTAGTTAAGTCGGTACACTCGTTCATCGTCAAATAATATTTAAAACCAAAGCTATTAATAAATATTAAATTATAGCAATTATGATTGCTGATGCACATAACGCATTTTATTTAGGGATAAAATATAATGACCACCAAAAATATATACTTGACACCAGAAAAATAAAGTCTAAAATTATAATAGTACTAGCTATTTTAGTCACGACTGCACTTCAAATTGTATTCGAACACCAAATGTAGTTAATGATCACCAAATCTTAGCGAGCAAATTATTGCGCTATTTCCACCTTTAGTTAGGTTAGGTTAGAGCTGCGGCCATACAACGCACGAGCCGAGCGAGCGAAGCGAGCGGTGCCGCGGCAGCGGCCGGCGAGTGCCAGAACCGAATAGTAAATTAGTAAAACATTTAGGTACTTTTGGTGATCATTTACTACTTTTGGGTTAACAATGATTTATTTGGAGTCATTTTGCTTAAATACGATAGCGAAATGTTAAAACTTTGGTTACAATTTTACATTAAAATGCGGGTTTAATTTTGGTGATCATTTTTACTATATCTGATGGTAAGTTAAACATAAGCCTTTTATTTATAATGTTATTGCAAACATTTTGTTTTAATAATCTGCTACAATCATATGTTTTACATTGGTAATGTTTTTTGACAACCTCCGTAGCGTAGCGGTATTTGGCTCGCTTTAAATCTCGGATGTCGTGGGTTCGATCCCCACGCTGGACATAAATCTTTGTGTAAGTTCTATGATTTCTTTCCTCGTTGAGGGACTACTCTCAACTCAACGAGGAAAGAAATCCTCGAAAAGCACGTTAAGCCGTTGGTCCCGTTTGATTAACATCATCTAATATCATACAATCGAATATCAAGGAGCAGGCAGCAGCGTTTCCTTGTGTGTTACGACATAATACTGCGCTCACCAATCCGTCTGCCAAGCGTGGTGACTATGGCAAATACCCTCCCTCGGGAAAAGACCCATGTTCAGCAGTGGACGTTATACGGGCTGATGATGATGAATGTAAAAAATATGATTGTACCAGATTATTAAAACAAAATAGTAATATCTAAATGGAGATCCAATTTTCAAACTAGGAATAGGTAATAGTTACGGGTTTTAAATCCTGATGAAACATGTATTTCCATATTTGAATATTGACGTAAGTTTTTTTTTTCTACAGGGTAATATTACAAAGTTTAATAACGTAAACAATATAATCGTGATGTATCTTTTTTGATATATTTTTATTGCAAAAATCAAAAGGCCTATTGATGCATAAATTAATGTATTCTTCTTGCTGCTTTCATGAAAAGCGCGACAAAATGTTGCACATTGCAGTAGTGCAGCTACATTATACTTACTTGTTACATCTAAAATGTTACATTGAAGGCCAATGTAGCAGGTGGAAGAGCAACTGTAAAGAAAAAAAAACATAAACCAGTGTTTTTTTTTTTCTTTACTTACTTTCAAGAAACTAAAAGTTTTATCTAGAACAATATCAAATACAGTTTACTCAACAGAACCCGAAAAATAAATTTACAGAAAAATAAAAGTTACTCTCCCATTTTGTTTTCAGTATCTTCCGATATGGCGAAACGTTTTAAAAGGAAGCAAATTTTCCCAAACTTACTTGAAAGTCGAATCGAGTCAAAGCTGAGGAGTATCTCTTGGAAAAGTTACAGTTTTCAAATCGAGTTAAGTTCCATTATCTATTCGAGGTCTAATTTACTTCGGAATGAGGTTTAAATGAAAATAGTACTTGTTCCTTTATATTTTACACAAACGACTCACTTATTATCGTCACCATCATCATATATGCCTATAGTCGCCCACTGCTGGACATAGGCCTGCCCAGTGATGTAAAAAAAGAGGTAGATACTTAATGCTCATGTGTTGTTAAGACACAGTTTATCCCTAGGGAATAAACAGGACAGCATGAAAATTTGCGTGTGCAAAAACGAGACTAACAAACGTTCGAGTGTGCCGATTACCTTAGTTTCGTGGAGCCAGTTTTCAACCATAATCTAACCATATCTACCTAGTTAACCATATCTACCTCTTTTTTAATATTACATCATTGGGCCTACCTCATCGATTTACAGCGGGAACGATTGCTGGAGGTCTTCCTGCGACCGTTCTTAGGTCTTCGTTCCGTCGTGAAGGTGTCTGTCCTATGCTGCGCTTGTTAATGATAATGAAATAAAAACTTTACCTGTAGAAAAACGATTTTTAATTAATAAGTTCGTTAGTACGGTATGAAATTGCATTACGCATCCCCTTCCGCCGCAGTGTCGGTCACCAATGGGCCCCCATTAAGGACGTTCGGAGGACCAGGTACTGCTAATGCATGATATTCGGTGCCCCACAATTTATGAAGTGAAGGGGGAGTTTATTAGGTAACGGTATGATTATGATTTCGATGAAAAAGTTTTTATTACTATTAGGGTTATTGTAATATCCTTCCTAAGTAATTGTTATATGCTACAATTACTTTATAAACTTACATATTTAAAATATGTACCTATATTTTTAGCAAAAACATTTTTATCAAAATCGTGCTTAATATCGTTACATAATTACTTCCTAGTAGTTCCTAGACGGCCTAAAGTTACGACTATACTGTGGAGCAATCGCAAACGCTTTAGCGGCCGAATCGTTTTCAAGCTAGCCAAAATGATTAATACTAACGATAGCTTTTTCTATTCAATTAATAGCTAAAAATTAATATAGTAACTTATTAATGATTGCCCGGGACAAACAAAGTTATACTGAAGCGTAATCGATCCTATTCCAAATTATCTAAGCCTTCATCTTTGCTGCAGAAGTTCCTTCGCCTTTATGAATAACAATCCAACATTATAAAAGCGCTTTAATATATTATTCTTTAAATTCGATACACATATATACTAAATATGTTAAAAAACTCCGGCGGGAGTACGGCTGCACTCCGCTCCCGTCTTAGCCTTCGAGGTTATTTTTGTTAATGCCAGCCTGAAGGCCGCCGTTTATTCTTTTTGGCAAAATATATGGTAATTACAAGTATTATCTGGTATACGATTAAATACGGTCTTCCCTTAAATTAGTGAACTGCTGATCAAATACTTAAATAACTATTTAAATATAGTCTTAACCTACTGGCTACAACTATTTTAATAAACTGTAAAGGGCTTTCAGTTTTTATTTCCCAAAGACACACCAAATACGAAGTACTCTCTCGTTACACAAATAATTCTAATTTCTGAGAGACTGAATTCCTGTAATGTTAAGAGATTTTTTCACAACTATATTATTTTTTTATATATTAGTATATTTTATACTGTAGCTCTTCATTAACTTAATAAATTAACTTATTTATTAAGTTAATTTATTACCACCGGTGGCTCAGTGGTTACGGAAGTTACTTCTGAGACCTGGTGTTCTGGGTTCGATTCCCACCCGGGACAATTATTTGTGTGAACCACAAATAGTTTTTCTGATTCTGGGTGTTCTTTGTGTCCGTGAAATGTATGTTTGTAAAGTCCCCCGCGACACAGGGATTTATTTCCCTAGTGCGGGAGTTGTCTTTTTAAAAATAAATAAATAAAATAAATAAATTTAAAATATTGTTTGCATGTACAGTAAACGTCAAGTAGCAAAGACATTTCTATCGCAGTCATAAAAAAATACTCATTTTGTTACCATCTGTATTCCAACTAATAGCAAACACAGCCGAGCTTTAATTAAAATTGAGACGCGAAAATTTCAACCTGCTAACCCGCGGGAACTGTATCTTTATTCTTTCAGAAATGAAAAGTACCTAACCTATGTGCAATTCCAGACAATATTTCATTAGATTCTTTCAGAAGTTTCTAATGAAAATTAGAAGAAAGTTTAGCATCGATCCATCCAAACGTTTGCATTTACTTTATAAGTAGGTTCTATTATTTACTTCGTTATGCTACACTTTACAAATAAGAACCTAGTGCATTGCAATTTAAAGGAATAGTCACATAAAATTGGCTCTTAACAAACACTGATAACATTTTATATTGATAGAACAAATCAGTTACAAAAATGGACAAACCTTCACAATATCTAATTGATTATAACAATAAAACCTCAATATATAGTGTTATATAAAATACAATATACAGTGAACAATGTTCGGACTTCAACTGTGGTAAATACAGAATTTTCAACCATGGGTACATATTATAAATGTTAATGTAGGTTTGTTACTCTTTCACCCGAAAATTACTTAACCGATCATCATAAAACTTTGTACACAGTCATATTCTTGAAGATATTAGAAGTTACATAGGGACATCGACTTCAATGCGAGCGTCACAAAAGCTAGTAGATTATATAATTTTGCTGTGTATATAAGAGCAAAATTTATAAAAAAAGAGAAGGCTTTTCATTAATAACTTTGTCTGAACTCTGTTTTGTAGATAAAAAAAAAAGATTTTGATTTCAATGATTAAATTTTTTATTGTTTTGAGAAAGCAGTTTGGCAATGGCCACCGTGACCACAGTTACAAATATATTTTTTTTATCGGTTTCGCTTTACATAGTCATAAAGCGAAACCGATAAAAAAAATATATTTCTTCGATGATTTGTTTTTAAAGCCTCTTTATTTATTTTCACTATGGAAAGTATAGAAGCCACAACACATCTTCTTACAATCGGCACCACAGAGATATGCGTATGATTGCAAACGCAGCGTATGATGATACATTAAAGTATGTATACTCTAAGTCCTCACAATTTAACTTACCGAATGCTATATTTTACTAGGTTATAACTCTAAAATATATTTGAAAGTGTTAAATTTGTAGAACAACAATAATAATACAGACCTGAGTAGGTACTAACTTTTATTTTAACAGTTTTAATCAGGACGATGTTTTTATCAATACAACCCTCAAATATTGTAAAATGCTAGTTATTAAGTACTATGTAATGTGTATAAAATATAACTTGTTGGGGGCCCGTAATAACATGAATAAAACTGACCGATTCATCGATTTTACGCTTAATTTATATGAATCCATTTAAAAAATATGAGTTCTCTGGTTTTATACAAGGAGCTTGTGGTTAATATAGACATGAGTACTTTCTGTAGACTAACCCATCACTAAGCAACATATGGACTTGTATGTGTTCATGTCTAAATAAATATTTATAATTATTATTATAAATGGAGCCTTTCAGCGATTTCATCAATGTCACAGATTTTAAAAACTCATGGTTATTAAACTAAGCAATTTTAAGCCGTTCGGAAAGCAAACAGCATCAAATTTGTCGCGTAAAATGTTAATAAATTTCATATAAAACAGTAGGTAGATACATATTGTTAAAACAAGAAGGCCAACTGCAAATTTATGCAGATTGTTTTCGTTTCATAGCTCTGTGCGTACCTATAACGTTTGCCGTCGCGTCGTGATAACATCGAATTTATGTATACCAAACTTTATTACATCGATATGACGTACGTAAGATTTTATGGTGGATAATCTGATGTAAATTTATAAACTGCAGTACATAATTCTTCTATACATAGTTTGACTTAATGCTTTAGCAATATCTACCTGCCGACATTTAGATGCTGTAAAGACAATGATAGTAGTATTAGTTCTATAATAATTAGGTACCTCAGCATCATCAGCTCGTATAACGGCCACTGCAGCTGCCGAACATGGGTCTCCTACTGAGAGAGGGTTTTGCCATAATCACTACGCTTTGCAGGCGGGTTGGTGACCGCAGTATTATGTATAACACAGAGGGAAACGCTGCCTCTGGTGCCCAGGTATACGATTTATATATATGATGATTACGATTAAGATACGATTTATAAAACAATTGGGACTGACTAACTGCTTAACGTGCTTACCGAGGTACGGAGGGTAGTCGCTCTACCAACCAGACCCGGAAGGAAATCATAGATATACACCGTGAAATTTTAATGGTTGTTTTCCCGAAGCAGAACAACTTGCCGTCGGTAGTACTATCGAAACATATTTTTTTTTTTTTTTTTAGACATGTTTTGGATTTAAAATTATTAAAAAAAATATAAGACAACTCGAAAGCGTTGAGCTCTTATTTTGCTTTAAACGTTTATGGATCGTTCTTTACTTTGTCAGCAGCGCGTGCGATTCGAGTAGTACCTACAAGGTCCGTCTAGTGTTACTACTGTTTATCACGCTTTCGAGTTGTCTAATATTTTTTTTAATAATTTTAAATCCAAAACATGTCTAAAAAAAAATAAAAAATATGTTTCGATAGTACTACCGACGGCAAGTTGTTCTGCTTCGGGAAAACAACCATTAAAATTTCACGGTGTATAGAGACCTCCGAGACTTAAGCCGTTACGCCACGGACGCTGTCATATTAACAGATGCAACATAATCATTACAACCGATTTAAAATTATTGTTACCTAAAATAATTATAAAAATATAGGGTACTTCTATATTTATTCACTAATATAAAAGTTCACCCGTGTGCATCTAGGACGGGCCGCTAGTATATTATAATGGTAAAAGTCGTGCATATGTAAGTTTATAGATACGTTGTATATTCTATAAACACTAGTTTAAGGTAAAACTTATGTTTAATATAGAACTAGACGTAAATATTCACATATTAAACTTTCTCTGGAGCAAGTATCAAACGTCTCTCTTTAAAAATAACGACAAGGAAAAATACGCGGTTTCGTAATAAAATGTTCTTCAAGCCTGTTATTCGCGATGACATCCCTTTCCGACCGTAAATTGATGTTATGGCTCGACGTTTATTCTGTGACAAAATACAAATGCGAGCCATGCTTGTATTTTAATCATAACGTCATTTTAATATTGGTACGGGAGACAACGGGGCTGATCTAGATTTACTTAGGCGCATTATTTGTATAATCTGTCGAATAGAGCGTGTCACAAAGGAATGGAATTAAAAAATATAAGTATATCAAAAAGTCACAATAAGAAAATCCTGGAAATAACAGAATATGAAAAATAATAATGATTTTTCTTGTTTCTCTTTTTATTTTTAAGTATTCTGTGTAGCACATTCTGTGTAGTAGATACCCACATTGTATAAGACGGAAACTCTTCCAGCAAACCTTTATGAAAGATGCATTGATTAAAAATGCATAGCCGTACAACAGACGATAAACAAAATGTATAGCAAATTGGTAAATACATATTAATAAACATACAAACTAATAGATACAACTACATGATTATACGTATTACTAATACTGACTTGCTAAAGATAAGAGCGGTAAGTGCATGACAGCAAGTTTCGAGAAAATGGCGCTTAAAGTTTAAAAAAAGATTGTTGTGATTACACTCATATAAATAATGTTTTTTAAAATTTGTATGGTGGTAAAAAGGCTGTTCTTTCTCTCAATCGCTATAAAAGAACTCCAAGAAATAGATTTTTATAAAAAAGATGTAAAAAATTGATATGGTAAGGAAATCCGACGTATCATTTAAAACAAACACTTAAAATAAGCGCCGTAAGTAACACAGATAGCGCGCTTATTCTATGGAACTACTTTTACTGCGCTTTTGACAGCGAATCAAAGATAAGTATAGTTTAAGTAATAATAAGCATAACCATCGTAACTTTGTCACTTAGGGCTCTTATAGGGCGCTTAGGGTAAGAAACTCGTAGTATAAAATATTTGGGCGTTTACGGCACCGAGTGTAAGGTTAACTTGCATCTGTTAATATGGACAAACTTTTCGTATATAATAATTATATTTATATAATGTACACATAAATAAAACAATAATTATTGTATATGTATTATGAGTAAGAGAAAATCTAAAATTTCCGATTTGTTGTCTTCAGCATAATTAAATTTGTATTTTAATTTGAAAAGGCCTCGTTCCACCCTCACAGCCATTTTATTAGTTAAATAATATATATAATAATAATTAAAGCGAATGACTGGCGGTAAATCTCCTGGTCACGATGGGCTTAGTGTGGAGCATCTGCGGCAGCTGGAGTTCACATGCCAAGCGTCCTGGCCGTGTTCTTCATCATGTGCTGGAGCTACTCATACTTACCGCATGATTTAATGAAAACCATCGTACTGCCTATTGTGAAGAACAGGACTGGGGAAATATCGGACAGGCGGAACTATCGGCCCATATCTCTAGCAGCGATCATTGCTAAAGTGCTGGACGGTGTGCTTGATTCCTACATAGATAAATACATAAAATTACACGACGCGCAGTTTGGGCTTAGACCCGGGCAATCCACAGAGGCTGCCATCGTAGGTCTCAAGCATACTGTCCAATACTATATGGACCGCGGGACACCGGTATATGCGTGTTTCCTTGACCTCTCCAAAGCTTTTGATCTTGTCTCATACGATGTGCTCTGGAAAAAGTTGGGGAATGCGGGTATACCGGTTAGGGTGCTCAATTTGCCTAGGTATTGGTATTCCCACCACACAAATTTTGTGAGGTGGAATAATACGCTCTCTGAAGCATCTACGTTGGAAAGCGGGGTGAGACAGGGAGTTTTGACGTCACCCAAGCTTTTCAACCTATACATAAATTACTTAATCGATGAGCTCAGCAGCAAGCATGTCGGTTGCCCGATAGATGGCGTCTGCCTCAACAATATTAGCTACGCGAACGACATTGTGCTGCTGAGCCGGACGGCGAGAGGTCTTGGTGAGATGTTAAGGGTATGTGAGTCCTATGCTGCTGCACATGGTGCCCTGAGTATTCTCATAATATTACCCTAAATGGCTTGTGCATAAACCGTGTCACGAAATTTAAATACCTAGGGAACTTAACTACCGAGGGTCTTGATGATGATATGGACATTAAGAGGGAGCGCAGGGCTTTAGCGGTCAGAGGTAACATGCTGGCCCGCACATTTTTCCCGCTGCTCTGAACAAGTAAAAATAACGTTGTTTAAAGCCTATTGTCAAAGCTTTTATACGGGTTTATATATCTGTGGGTCATGCACACCAAAAAATCGCTGGATGTCCTATGCGTCCAGTATAACAACATCTTCAGGATGATGTTGGGGCTGCCTTGCTTCTGTAGTGCATCGGGGATGTTCGCGATGTATCGAACTGATGGCTTTCATGCCGTAATTCGCAAGAACACTGTTTCCCTTTGTTTGTTAAATTAATTTGTACTAAGAGCAGCGTTAACAGATACCGCGGTTATGTTTAGCACTACATGATTAATAATCTGGGGCTTGAGAAGGATACAGCAGTATCCAGCACTTGCGGCTAAGATGTTAAGATTTTTTTTTTTGTAGCGCTTATAAAAATCTAAAATTTATGATACAAACATTTTTTTAATAATCTATGAAAGACAAAGTTATAGATCTCGATACGGCGATTCCGAATATGTAACTAACTCAATATCGTGAAATATGTTGGATACGGCGGTTATAATAAGCACGGCAGAATATACAAATTGCTAATTATAATTGATGATAGTTAATTGAGGTCAATCTATACTACATAATCTCAGGAACTAGGTACTGGTCCGTTTTGAAAAAATATTTTAGTGTTAGATAGCCTCTTTATGGCGGAAGGAGAAATATGCTATATATATATATTGTTTTAAGCGGCCGTTGCCCTGTTGCTATTGTGGTCTTGTGGTCGCTGGTTCGATCCCCACCCATTGCCAACGTGAACCCACTCGTTACACAAGCATTTTAGCTTAGCACGAGGGGTTAACAAGGATTAAGTTAGGTACTAATAAAGCGGGTGAAACCTCAAGCGGGAAGCTGGTAATAATATATTCCGTACGTCCATACAATGCTACCTGTTTTTTGTTGACCGGAGGAAAAGCATTTACGCATCCCCTCCGCCTCTGCATCGTTCCCACGCCGGCGAAAGGGTATGAGGAACAGGCCCTCTCAATAGCGTGGTATGCTATATAGTCATACCACGAGGAGAGGACCCAACCTCCCGAACACTCCTCCGTCCGCCACGGCCGTTGGTAAGGGCCGGGTACGCTGGGCAAACCGGCCCTCCAGCGGCACCCACGGCCAAATTGTCGCTACAATGTTACCTACTGTGCACCATCTCCCGTACTTATAAAAAAAGTGACTTTGAATTTAAACCAATCATACTTTTTACCAACTCCATGGCGAAGCGTTAAAAGGCTGGCCTTAGCTACCGATTTCTTTGACGGTCTTGTTGGTTTAGGGACTACCCTCCGTGCCTCAGAAAGCAAATAAAGTTATCACATGATCTACTTATAGAACAATCGTATACCAGGTAAAGGGCAGCAACGTTTTCCTGTGTGCGTTATTACAAAATACTGCAGTCACCAACCCGCCTGCTAAGCTATGGCAAAAACCCTCCCACAGGAGGAGGCTCATGTTTAGCAGTTTTACGGACTCATGATTATTTTTAAAAGGTGGTTTTTAAGGAAGGGTAAAGGATATATTTTTAGATGCATATACTTTATGTTTCTAGTGGTCGCCCAGTGGTCGAAATTCGACCATAATTAAAAAAAATATTATCATATCATACTCGTCCGTCCGCGCAATATTCTATAAAAGGGGTAGGTACAAAGTTTTTCTTCGTGTATTAATTTATAGATAACGGTTCTTAAGTAAAAGGTATTGTACTTATAAATAATTGAAGCATTTTGAGATTTTAGTTACCGTACAAGTTAATAATTAGCTCTGAATCTATAATAGAATTAGAGCTTAGTTTTATTAATTTTACAAATTACATCGTCACAAAAATGTACGTCTATCTCAAAAGCACGTAGCATATTCGTATAACCATCGACGTTAAATATGAATTCTTTATTTTGTTAGCTTGTAGATATCCCCAGTATTTGTAATATTAAAATTTATTTTCTCCGTAAGACGAAAACAGAAGGTTATGAAACCCAATCTGGATAGTAACATTCGGACATCAAAGCATCATGCTTGAATCCTCAGGCTATTTACGTAAAATGTCATAACAGACGCATTAGGTACGTAGCGACATGTTGTTATGTTATCATAGCCACCAACACTACAACAACCAAATAAAAAGTAAATACGGAGCGCTGTCGGAGGTAAAATTGGTCCTATGATTTTTCACACACCCCAATGTTATAAAAATAAACGTCGTGCTTTCATTTGTACACCGTTTGATGACAAAATTTGTCATTTTTGTCGAATAATAATGAAGTTTGTTATGACATCAAGAACCTTTTTTTTTGTCCAATGGGAAATGCATTGACGCATTCCCACCGCCGCTGCAGCGTATTCGCGCGCTGGCGGTGGGATATGTGGGGCTCGCCCTCTCCATAGCGTGGTATGCTAAACTCATACCACGAGAAGAGGACCCTACACCACTAAAACCCCCCGGACACTCCTTCGATCCACCGTTGGCGGGGGCCAGGTACGCATAAGCAATCCGGCCCCCCGACGGCACCCGCGGCCAGTATGGCAGAGGCAGTAAGAACCTGACGCTGCGCCAGATCGACTAACAAGGTAAGGCAAAGTTTTGGTAGGCGTGCGTGAGTTTGGCCCGGATCGCCTCGTCACCCGGCTCCCGCCAACGACGGATTGAAGCAGTGTCCGCGGGGTTTTAGTGGTGTAGGGTCCTCTCCTCGTGGTATGAGTAAGCATACCACCGCTATGGAGAGGCCGAATCCCACATACCCCGTCGCCAGCGCGCCGATACGCTGCAGCGGTGGTGGGAATGCGTAAACGTATTTACCGCCAAGAAAAAAGAAAAAAAACTGCTTTAAATAATATATTACGGGTGCCAGAACGTTAATCGCTGTGCACCGTTTATACTTACTGTTTGGTCTGAGCACCAAAATCATACATTGTAGCTATAGTTGTTAACTAGCCTCTAATCGTTATGGCATCGTGACATTTTTTTACGTTTTGCGATAAATCTGCTAAATTATGTAAAAAATATCTGTTGACGCGTTGCTATGTTAAGTTACAAAATTGGCCTGCTGTTCTTTTTCTGATGTCTGTTAGTATAATGGAATATTGGTGTTAAACTCGTAGAATGGCTGTCTGGCTTATAGCCAGTGTAACTGTAGATCCTGTCGCACTGTGGAGAAACAAATCGCCCCTTTGTCTATGACGTCATTCTACGTCAGCTGTTTCGGGCAGTATTTCGCCATATCTATTAAACCTAGTTCCTAATAGAATTATCAACCTATCAAGATATATTATACTGTGTCGCATTGCTGTGTTGATACGAATCATTTTTGAATGGAACTCGAAAGACTTTATAAGCTGAGGCTGAGAATTTTCATGAATTGTCTAAGTGATGAGATGTTAGGTATTATTTTACAGTACGTTTTGCAATAGCATAGTAACCTATTTTTGTGCTTCTACCTATTTCATACTCCGATACCTATTTTATACTCTTGAAGTAATTCGACTCTTTATGTGAATGTTTAACTTTCACCTACCTATTTAATATTAAAATTTGTTTTAACAACATCTTGCCTTTCAATCTTTACAAACCGTGATGAAAACTCCGAGTCTTTAATTTCCAATTTCATTGTAACGTTGTATGATAAAGTAACTTTTCATGTTATACCAATTTAACTTCATTTTAAATGTCGAGTCAAGTATCCAAGTTTGAAACAGGAATCATACCTGTTATAATTAATTTAGATTTTCATACAAAAAAAAGGAAAAGATAATTTCGCATGACATTTATTATAAAAAATAGTTTTATTCAAATTCATTGTGGATATAAGTTATTTACGTCCAAAAAAGCCATCGCGACGTTCACACGCAGTTAATTTACTTAGATTAAATTAGATAAGGTTATAATACCCTAATATTGTTATAACATTATATTTAGATTAGGAAACTGAAATGGAATGGGTAGGACAAATTGCTCTAAAAAGTGACGGCCGATGGAGCAGAAAGGAGAACGAGTAAGTCTCTCTCTCTTCAACAAGTTTTGATACTGGTTCTAGGACTTGCTTCGCCTCTGGTTTACGTTAATTTGACTTCTGATAGACGGCCATGTGGAATGCGATACAGTACCGATCCCTTTCCAAGTCGTACGTGTGCTACAACCTTTATCGCGTTAAATTAATCTTACACGTAGGGTATAGTTTACCAATGGTTTGCCAGTGTACTTTGTGTAGGTTTGCCTGCGCAGGTCAAATGCCCGTTGATAGCGTTTGTGGGACCAAAGCTACATTACTTCAGTTATTTTAGCGAAGCCATCGATTGAGGACTGTGATATCACATTGGTAAAGTTCACAATCCCCTGCAGATCACATTCAATACAACTATTAGTACTAGTAAAACGTCACTTTGAGTGTTGGATTTCTCACGCGACTAGTTTAAAGCTGTATAATTGTAAAGTATATACTTGAAATTGTGCCGGAACGTAATCATTTTTAAAATATGTTGGTAAAATTATTATTTATTCACGTTGCAAATGTATCACACCTTTGCAAAGTTAAACTTTAAAAATTCTTAAAATCTTCTGCGATTTAATTTATACTTTTTAAAAAGCCTTTAAGTATGCTTAATTGATTACCTTAAAAATAATCGCTTAATTATTTGTATCGTTAAGGTAATAAAAAAATTAAACCATGCATAACGAACATTATACTGTTTGTAGTATATTAATGCAATGATAATAATAATTACTCTCAGTAATATTACAATTTATGCAGAAATCATAATTGATCATGTCGACTGACAACTGAAACTTATAATATATGTGCAAAAACAATAAGGTAGTATATACTGTAGGTACTTAAACAATAACACTTATGCCGGACCGCTGTGATACCCTGTCTTATTACAAGTAGAGATATGTGGGCTAGTGTGCAGAAAAGTGTAACGACTATTGAACAAGTGAGAGTGAGAACAAGTGACGTCCTGTGCTGAGACGCTAAATGTTTAGAAAATCTTGTCGGACCTTTTATTTCGGACGGACATATTATTATGTTGTTATCCATGAGGCTTTTACTACTTCACCGGGCATATAGGCGAGCAGAGTTCCAACTTTCAAACATGTTTGGAAACTACGAACTAAGCAACTTCCGCTAAATGTCCTTCCCTCTGGGACTTGGGCCTCTGCTCAGGACAGTCACTGGCGAAAGGATTGAGGTATAATGACTCTTACTACCGTACTTCCGTTGGGTCGGATAGCATGATATCTGTGTAGTGGTGCTAGTCTAGTTCTTGTAGTCTCTATACTACTAGTTGGTAAGTTGTGATCTCGTCGTCCGAGTCATCCATAAGGCAGACGCTTGCTTACGACGCTTTGTGGGCAAAGGCTTATAGCCGGATGCTATTTGCTGGGCATATAACGTATAGTGGACGAGAGTGTGCGCCGACACTGGGGCACTATAGGATAGTTAAACCAGCGATCATGCCCATAATCGTAAGCTTAACGTAGTATGCAAGTTACGGGTGGAACACAACCATCTTCCTTACTTCGGGCTTGTATTTAGATTTTTTTTCGTAAGAAATTTGCTAGACTCACAATTTTTTGCGTGAGATGGGAATGGAATCCGGGACTTTGATAGGTTATAATCGAATATATTAACGCAAAACCATCGAGGCAGTTTACGTCCCAAAGCTCAGTAATAGACTATTAATTAATACATTTGTAAATCTATGCGTGTTTGATTCGGTTATTAATTAAAATGCAAATATGTATTCAGTCGAATTATTCATTACGCATAATCTATATTATTTTTATTTTCTTTTTAAATTTTAGAATAAATTATATATATGTTTATTCAATATAAAAATCATTTTCATTTCAAATTCCAAGGGTATTATTTAGGCGTATTATCATGGGGCTTATCAGAGCCCAGCGACAGCATCCGCCGGTAATGTCGGATTTCCTGAGATAACCCATACAACGTATACCCGTAATCACTTCCTAAGTCACGCCCCACTACAAAATAGCTTCTTGGTAGAAAAAAGGAATTTAAATACTTATTTATTATAAAATAAGTAACTATTTACATTTAAAAAAAAAAATTAACAAGTAACTAACAACTAAGTGAAACACGTCCATGTAACCAACAATTAGGTTATTCATTCAGTCATTTAGTCTGCTAATTAAAAATAAAATTTCAGTTAATTGGTAGTCAACCATTTATTTAAAGCCAACGATTGCATTTTGCGGTAAAAGCTGTTGAAAATACATTGACATGCTCTATTTTTTTTTACTTTTAACGCAGTAGTAATTGTTGCGTGCGATAAAATGTGTTAACCGCACAATCCTTACTATAATATTATAAATGCGAAAGTACCTAACTCTGTTTGTCTGTCGGCCTTTCACGCCAAAACTACTGAAGTGATTTAAATGAAATTTGATATACAGTAAGTTTAGAACCTGAAAAAGGACATTGGCTACTTTTTATAGCGAAAAAGGGTTGAAAGAGCCCCCCTTTCAACCCCTTACAACCTTTTTGGGGTGGGGTGAAGATTGTATGGAAGTATAGTAATTTTTCATATAATTAAAACTGCTACTCAAAATCCACGCGGACGAAGTCACGGGCACAGCTAGTAAAATATAATTTATCTTCATGTAGGTATCATAAAAAAAAGAAATGCGTGTTTGTAGACAGTGTTCCATCCTAGAGTTTTATAGGTTTGGTTGTCTAATAGGATTTTTATTGCTTTTGAATGTTATAGTTGTATCATGAGTATCTACTTTTCTTTAATAATACTAAAATAAGGTAATTAGTTATGCAGAAACAGGAAATTTTAAGCTGCACTGATAAAACTTTAAATTTTTGTAGTGTAGGTATATAGATATAATTCTACTTACTCCTTAAATATAAAATTAGGATAATTTTAAAAGTGTAATTAGCGTAATTTTTAATTAGACTAATTACAATTTTAGGTAGCTTATAGTGTATGTTATGTAGTATAACTGAAGATCTGTTTTCTTAATTTATACTTTCATTATTAGTGTCTGGAAATTCATACAGACGGACATAAAATACAGAAAAAGCTCATATTTCTCAGTATAAAAAAATTAAAAAAATGGTCGAAATTATAGTATTTCTGTGAAATTTCCATTTATTTATTCTTTATTGCACACAGTAAATACATAACATACAATTAATACAACGGAAACAACATGTACAAAGGCGAGCTTAATTCAATACTGAATTTTCTTCCAGCAAACCTTATGAAAGAAGCATTTGATTAAAAGTGCATAGCTAGTGTACAACGGACGAATCTAATAATATTTTCTACCAGAATGGTAAATAGGTACATATCAATAAACATACACTCTAATAGATACATATACAACTACATACTAATATTTAATCCTATATACATATTGTTAATTATAATATACTACATAAACTAACTTATATGTCCAAATTATGTAATATGATTACTGAGTCAAAAAGTACTCCTTTGTTCTTTTTTTAAATGCGTTATGAGAAGAACAAGCGCGAATGGGGTGTGGAAGGGAATTCCATAACCGCACTGCACGGACGGTAAAAGAGTGGTCGTATTTACTAGAGACATGAGGTGGGTTCTTTAAAAGAAGAGAGGTGGCAGTACGACAGGGTTTGTCTCTAGGTATCAAATACTCGAAGCGTTCGCGAAGATATGTAGGGGCATTGGGATTGTGAAGGATAGAGAACAGAAGAGACAAGATATGACAGTCCCGACGCCTCCGAATAGGCAGCCACTTCAGTTTCAACCGAAACTCTGACACATGGTCATATTTTCGGAGGCCAAAAATGAAGCGGATACACAAATTCTGAAGGCGTTCAAGTTTGTCTAATAGTTCCTCTGTTGCATCTAAGAAACAAACGTCGGCGTAATCTAAGTGAGAAAGAAGAAGCG
The DNA here is from genome assembly GCA_947037095.2 of Nycteola revayana. Lineage (NCBI taxonomy): Eukaryota > Metazoa > Arthropoda > Insecta > Lepidoptera > Nolidae > Nycteola > Nycteola revayana. Next base: position 9,444,931 of record OX344839.1, read on the forward strand.
ATTGAGCTAGGGTGACTTTAGTCTGAAAAGGTAAGAATTTCTGGAGACGTTTAAGGGATTGAAATGAACAGTACACCCTCCTGCTTACCTCTGCAACGTGATTGCTCCAAGAGAGATTACAGTCTATAAGGACACCTAAATTTTTTGCACACTTGGAGAAGTCTATAGGCTCATTATCAAAAATAATTGGTGATAAGGAATTGAGATCAATGGAATTATACATGTATCTGCTACCAATAATGAGAGCTTGTGATTTAGCGGGATTGACCAGAAGGCCATAAGCCTTCGCCCACTTGCTAATGTTACCAAGATCATTATTGATAGCAGCAATGGCTTCCCTAGCATCTATGACATTAAAATGCCTATATAGTTGCAAATCGTCTGCATAGAGATGGTAATGAGAAGATAAAATTTTCGTGACTGCGTTAATAAAAACAGAAAATAGAAGAGGAGACAGGACGCCACCCTGAGGGACGCCCGCAGTAAGATCACACCACTGAGAGAAAGTCTCATTGGCGCGAACAGCCTGCGAACGACCTCTAAGATATGAATCAAACCAGGCAACCACTGGAGCCGAGACATTCAAGGATGTGAGAATGCCAAGGAGGATGTCAAAGTCTACTGAATTAAAAGCGCTGCTAAAATCCAGCAGGACTAAGACAGTGAGTAGCTTCTGTTCCATAGCCAAGCGGATATCATCAGTTATTTTAACAAGCGCAGTTACTGTACTGTGGCTAGGACGGAAGCCGGATTGGAAAGGACTTAAGAGGTTGTTAGAGGAAAGATAATGAGACAGTTGCGAGTGAACAACACTCTCAAGTACCTTAGACAGGATAGGAAGGATGGAGATAGGGCGGAAATGATTTGTGGAAGTAGGATTGGCGGTCTTAGGAAACGGTAGAACATGAGCCTTTTTCCATGCTGATGGAAAGGAACATGACTCAAGTGAGAAATTTATTATATGAGTTACGATGGGAGTCAGTTCCTCTAATAACAAATCTAACATCTGGATTTGCAGTCCGTCATGTCCTACCGCTTTAGTGGAAATGGATTTGATGGATTTTAATGTCTCGGTTTCAGTGATTGCTGTAAAGGAGAAAGTAGTACAAAATGGCTTAGAAAGATTCGAGAGATACTCAAGAGTAGAAGTTTTGGTATCAGCATTCACACGAAGCGGTGGTATTGCAAAGTGGGTATTAAGTGTGTTAATATCCACTGATGTTGCACCATCACCAGTACTCTTGCCGACACCAAGAGATCTTAGGAATTGCCATACTTGTGCTGTATTGAGATTACTAATAGAATGGTGAACGTGGCGTCTTTTGGAATCTCTACACATTCGACTACAACGGTTGCGCAATGTTTTGTATTGTGCCCAATTTTGTTCAGTAGGTGCCTTTTTGTATCTCCTTTAAGCTTTGTCCCTTCTTTTTTTTATTTATTTATTTATTTATGTACATACATAAAACACACCAATAAATAAAAAACACATACAGTGAACACAAGATACAAAGGTACAACTTGTTTCAATAAAGGAATTTCTTCCAGCAGACCCGCCAAGAGACCCGCAGACGGAGAAATTACACAAAAAAGCCGGCATTTTGCGTGTAGGTCAATAATAAACTTACATACCAATATTTACATAAACACTGGTATATAATAATTTACTATTTATTTATAAATATGTTTAAAAACAACAAATAAATGAAATACCTACTTAAATACTTCGCTCTGTTAATCTGAAAATGGGTTTCGTAAGTGAAAACGACTATAGAAAATATATATATGTATGTTTATCTTTAACAATAAGGGAACTTCTGAGGGGAAAAACATTCGCTCTGCATGTAGTCATGGGGATAATATTCAAACGTATTAATACACACTTAACATCTACATTATAAATACAAATGTATAGACGCGCCTAACTTGATAACAACTTTACGAATTTGTTATTATGAGGACAAAGTTTGTATGAAAGATTTTTTTTTTAATCCACGGGATATGTCATTACAACTTTTGGGCATGGGCGACGCTTGCATGAATACCTAGTATAATAATAAAATGCAATTAAGTAATTTTATATAGTCCTGACCCTTATTACTGGCCTTTATTAAAAGGTTAATTCCCACTAGTTATATGATAGAACTAATGAGACTTTTTTTCTCACTAGTTTTATTCAAACAAATTGATGACAAGAATAGAACTACGTAATAGAATTTTAAGTAGGTAAACCTTCTTCTTGTGGTGATACCATCGCAATGGAGAGCAGAGTCTGACATACCCTGTGGCAACGGAGAATGGGAAGCGTAATGGATTTCCCCTGGAGTATAAACAATAAATATTTTTGGTACTAACCATTTATATTGGACTACATTCAATAACAAAAATAAATAAACTTAACATCAAATTTGCAGTTGAGCACACTGCTGTCATCTGGACATCTGCTCTCTGGCTCTATTCAAATTCAAAATTCATTTATTCCCTAAAAATGGTTACATTTGTTTGGAATCGTTTTTTTTTTCTCCTACCGTGCAGTGCGTGACGTGGCGACTACTGAGAAACACTGCCAAAACACTCAGTAGAACCCTTTTTTAATAATAATCATCATCATCAGCCTGTTGTAGTCCACTGCTGAACATAGGCCTCCCCCATCGCTTTACAGCGGGAACGATTAATAATAATATATCACAATATTTTATTAACCTAATTACGATATACTTTATTTTACATTGAGATTGGAGCGATTTAAAACCAAGCATTTTTGTCACAAAGATAATCAGAAATTTTATAAAAAGCCCTGCTGCACAATTTGGCTTTAATATTCATTTTAAACTTATTTATAGACAATTCTCTTATACTATTGGGAAGTTTGTTATAGAACCGTATACACTGCCCCATAAAAGAGTTACTTATTTTGCGGAGACGGCTAGCATGAACCACAATATTATGCTTATATCTAGAATTAATACTATGTGTGTCGCTTTTTTTACAAAAAATCTCTAATTCTTTCAAAAACGTAGAAACTGGATTTAAGATTATATATTGACATAAAAATGGCCATGCGAACATGCGACATCCACAGGCAATATCATAGATATTTTTAGAATTACGCATAGTTAAAATGATGACGCCGAATTGACGAGAAAGCATTCAATTCAATTAATTTATTGCTTTCTTCATGGGTTTACAATAGGTGTTATAGGTAGAATATAATGTTACCAACATGAACCCTGTTAGGGCACAGCAACAGTAGGTTATAAATTTACAATATGGGTTATAAAATTACATTCATTTTAAATAGTTACATTTTTTTTATACATTTCGTCATTTTCCAATTTCTAATCCTAATTCAATTTTGAGTCATGTCAGCAATAGGTCGATAATCATTTTAACAAGAAAAGAAAAAAAAATACAATTATATAAATTCAAACAAGACATTCAACTAAAATATTAACAATACACACATTTACCGATAATTTATGGTATTCCGATTATAATATCATCGTTGGGAGTCAATAGGTCTAATTGTTTTAGTCACTTTTTTTCAAAAAAGTCATTTAAATTATAGTAACATTTCTGTTTTAAATATTTTTGCAGTTCTTTTTTAAATATGTTTTCCAGTTTTATATTTTTTATGCTTTCCGGTATTTTATTATATATTTTGACACACGTGGCCATGGGGCCAGAGTGAAACATAGCTAGTTTAGAAGGGGGTAGGGCTAGTTTATTAGGGTGCCTGCAACTGCGAATTTGCGGTCGTTGGTCACTCGCTAGGGGAAATAGTGATGGGTGTTTTTTTACAAATTTACACGATTCCAATATATACATGCATGCTAGAGTAAGGATGTTTAATTTGTTAAAATGAGACCGGCAACTCTCCACGGCATCTATATTTGCCAGAATTCTCACACATTTCTTTTGCAGAATGAATAGTTTTATGGCATCAACACTATTACCCCACAAAATAATGCCATAGTTCAGACGTGAGTGGGCGTAGGCATAGTAGGCTGACAGTGCTGTTTTTAAGTCGGTATTTTTCTTTAGTTCGTTTAGTGCATACACGAAACTCGATAATCTTGAAGTAATATCTTCGATATGGGCCTTCCAGTTTAAATTAGTATCTATAACAAGTCCTAATAATTTAAATTCGCTAACTTTTTCTAGTTTTGTTCCATTGTGTGAGTAATCAAAATCTATCTCACGTCTTTGGTACGGTTTAAACTGCATCAACTTTGTTTTACAAAAATTTAGTTCTAGATTGTGGTCGCTTAGCCAGCCAACCACAGACGAGATGTTACCATTTATGGTCATATTTAATTCATTTTCGTCGCAAGGAAATATTAGCGATATATCGTCAGCAAAGAGAACTGAATGGGAATTAATTTGTTTAGGCAAGTCATTTATATATATCAGGAACAGTAAACAACCCAAAACACTGCCCTGTGGTATTGACATCATAACGTTGGCTTTATCGGATCTGACATGTGTTATGGTACCGGATTGCTTATCGCGGTATTCTACTTCAACGTATTGCTCTCGGTTTTCCAAATAGGAATTAAACCATTTATGTGCTGTACCCCTTACTCCGATATGGTATAATTTTTTGAGCAATATTTTGTAGGAGACGCGATCGTATGCTTTACTCATATCGAGCAGAATACCTATGGCATGCTTTTGACTACTGATAATTTGTAGTGCTTTTTGAATGTATTTATACACTGCTAAAGTTGTGGACTTATTTCTCCTAAATCCATTTTGGCTTTCGTTTAATATTTTAAATTTTTCGCAATAGGAATAAAGGCGTTTCGACATGGCAGTCTCGAAAATTTTGGAAAACGTAGAAAGCGTGCTATTGGGCGGTAATTTTCAGTTTTTGTCTGGTCTCCTTTCTTGAAAATTGGTTTTATAATCGATATTTTTAGTAAATCGGGCACAATACCTTCTTCGAAAGATTGATTTATGAGATAGGTTAAGGGTAATTTTAGTTCCTCAGCGCATGATTTAATTACAGTGGGTGGGATTTCGTCGTGGCCAAAACTACGTTTATTTTTTAGGTTCTTGATTAAGAGTTTTATTTCATTTGGATCAACGGGCCGGAGGTAGAAAGAGTTTTCGCTTGCAGGTGTAATTGAGTGGCCAGTTGGATAAGTCTTTCCATGCGTTAAACTTGGCTCTCCTACAGATGTGAAATAATTATTAAAGCAATTTGCGATAGCGTTGGGATCATCCGTTAAGTTATCACCTACGCTTAACCTTATATTTTTCCAAGATTTTTTTGATAGTTTATTTGTACATTCTTTTATTATATGCCACATCATTTTTATCGTGTTGTCAGTTTTTTTCATTTTATGTATGTAATTTAGTTTACGTGAAGTGGTCACAGTCCGTTTAAGTATTTTTTCATATTTTTTATAGTATCTTTTCAATACAGGGTCGTTAGTTTTAGTTATTAGTATTTTTAGAAGCCGTTTGTGTTTGCATGCAAGTCTTAGTCCAGGTGTAATCCATGTGTTTTTTTGTTTATATCTTAGTGTTACAAGTTTCTTTGGCATACATTTGTTCAATAGATTAAGTAGCGTTTTATGAAAATATTTAAAATTGTCGTTTATATTATCAGTGAGGCATAGTACAGTATTCCAATCTATTTTCCGTAGTTCAGCCCTAAATTGTATAATGTTATGGATATTAAATTGTCTCTGTTTCCTATACCATGTTTTTCTTTCTTCAATTTTAGTTTTGGTATTTTCTATAGCTACAATTACACCATTATGGTCGGATATTCCAAGTTCTGTAACCTCTACTGGGTTTTCCATTTGATAATTTGTAAATATGAGATCGATGCAGGTGGAAGTATTCTTTGTAATTCTAGTTGGCTGTTTTACTTGTTGGACAAAATTAAAGCTAGTCATTTTATTTAAAAGGGTGCATGAGGATATGTTTTTTTCCAAGATATTAACATTGAAATCTCCTCCTATTATAACACGCTTTCCTCCATCCTTGGTATTGATTTTGTGGAGTAGTTTTTCTAAGGACTCATAGAAAATATCCAATTCCCGGTTTTTTTGTGGCCAATATATTACTACAATTAAAGTGTTCAATTTAGGTAACTCTATGGCACAGGTTTCAAACACATATTCAACTGACATTTCTGTTATATCGTGGCGTTCATGGAATTGGGTTTTATTTTTTAAGAATATACATACTCCGCCGCCTTCATAATTTTTTCGGCAAAAACTAGAAACCAAGGTAAATCCTTCTAAACTTAGTAGGTCCCTTTTTATTTCAGTTATCCAGGTTTCAGTTAGACATAGTCCTAATATATTATTATTGTCGTTTGTTATAGATTCCATTAAATGTCTTTTGTTTTTTAGGCTTTGCATATTTTGATACAATAATTTATGACTGTTGACGAAAGGAATAGTTTTCACGTATTAAATCATTATTAGGAAATATCTTTTTAATTTGATATGTTTTAAAAGTCGGTATTTTGGGGGGACTTATAGAACAAGACATTAACGGTTTGATTATATTTGGATTTGATTTGATAGGTTTAAAGTAGTTTAATATTGTGTTTTGTCGATTTTTTTTATTATTTTTTATTAGGTCTCCAGGTTTGATTTGGTCATTGTAACTTTTGTAGCTAGCATCACATCGCATTAGGTCTGTATAAGCAGAGTCATACAGAAATACGTAATTGTAGATTCAGAAATCATACATTTTGATACCATGCTCACATTCCATCTCGTTAAAATCCTTCCCTATTTATACTACTACGTACTGATATTTACACAACATTAAGCTTCTCAAACCAATAAAAGTTTGTTTGAAACTCCTTCCTTCTCTACATTATATATTGTGGAATGTTTTAGTGCAATACAGTAGAAATGTAATGTTGTGTTAAATTCGAGCCTTAATGCAAGTATTCCTCTGAAAACCTTACGCCATTTAAAAACTAAATGTAAATTTAGGGCAGCGGTTTAATTCTAGCGCTCTTTATTTTCTTTGCAAGGGACCCGTAACATTAACTAGATCGGATTTCAAACCCTCTTGGGGTTTTTATTCAATTTGTAAGGGCAGAACAAAAACAAAGCTGTAATAAAACTACGACATCGTTGACTACGTTTTACTTATTTTGTGGTACAAAGTAAGCCATATGTAGAAAAATATACCTTCACCGTATTTTTTGAATAGTTGCTAATACCTAATTAGCATGACGATTAACATTTCCAAATCTTCATGTTTTATAAAATAATTTACCTTCAAGGCAATGATAAATATAATGTAAAACATTCTACATATAGGTAATCATCATTTATTACAAAATAATGTAGGTTGTACGAACAGACGCCTTTACTTATTAACACAGAGTCAACCATTAGTCATATATCCTATATAGATCGATTGTACTACTCCAAATCAATTTCACTTAGTATTTAGCGAGCTAGTATTTTGCTTAGTATTACCAACGACGTGAAAAGACGTGGGTATAAATCATGAGAATGAATTAAGAATATGTATATTTCCGTGTGGTTTCCGGCTTAGAATAGACCACCCCATGTCCTCCCATGGGTGTCGTAAAAGGCGAATAAGGGACATATGGGTGATGGATGGGCAGCAGCATCCATTAGCTCAAGGTTTACATCTTACTGCGATCACCAATCCGTCTGCCAAGCGTGGTGATTATGGTAATATCCCTCTACGATCCTGGCTTGCCAAGGTCTATTAAGAGGAGGCCCATGTTCAGCAGTGGACGTAAATGGGCTGTTGATGATGATGATGATGATGATATTGTTAGTTTGAGTCAGACAAGCTCGCTTTTAATCTCGGAGGGGTTCGATACCTTCGCCGCACAAGAAATCAATAATTAATTAACCTATCATTAGTTTGCGATGTAACGACATACGTTAAAAAGACTGATTTTGAGAAAATGCCTCTTATATTTTGGGATGTAAAAAGAAAATTTCCTACAGTGACTCTTTTTAATTGTGTAATTTTTTCTCTCAAATCGGCGATATGTATTCTTCATTCTTTTGGTAAAATATACCGATTCAAACTACAACTACCTACTACTTGTACTAATATGTATTCTGTGTTATTACGAAAACCTTTCAATAATTCGATACTCCCTCCCACTGTATATAATCTAATCTGTTAAATATTTTCTGATAATTAATTTACTCATGCTACAGAAACAGAACAGTTATATGTTATAGACACACAAATTATAATTAAAATCATGTCTGTTCAAAGGCGCATTAATTTGTACAAACGTGATCACAAAATTGTAACGAAATCAATTTACGATTAAGACAGAACCAAACAAGTGTTATAACGAAGGAAAATTATAAATTTAATAATTTGAGCGAATGCTTAATTTGTCAGTCGTCTACCATTTTAATGAGCTTTGCGATTTTTTATTATATTATTTATTTAATATAAAACATTACTATCATTACCGTGTATTACCTAATTCAATAGTACTGTTTTAAATTAATTTTATTTTTTGAAAAAACTCCTGCTCTTGGAAAATTAATCCCTGTTTCTAGAGTAATGTACAATTTACAGACATTAAGCACACCCAGACTCAGAACAATTACCTTTGTGTAGTTCACACAAAAAAAATATGCCCGGGTGGGAATTAAGCTCAGAACATCAACTACCGTAACCACTGATATTTTATCTTATTAAATATAACAACATCTAGTTATATAATATTAATATTCTAATACCATATAAATATAAGTACTTATTTATAAGATACTATATTAAATACGTTCCTTCATACAATCCAGTCAATCTTTCTGTAAATACATTCAGAGAATAGTTAAACAAATCAACATGTTACGACGACGCGTTGAGTGCACGTAGTTCAGCGTAATTTTCTTCAGATTAGTACCTACACGCGTGCGATACTTACAATAGCGCCGCCGTCATACGTAGGTACTCGAACAACACACAGAACTTAATCAGGTTAAATAAATAAATGGTGAGAGCACTCTTCTTTCCTCTAGTTTATAATAACCCGGGTAACTCGGTTACATTCCATACCGTTTTAAATATAAACCTAAATCTTAACTAATTTATTCTAAATACGTCCTAACATTAATTTGTATTTCATTTCACTAAGTGACCAAACTACATAATTCTGGTGTGTATTTTAAGCCAGCTTAGGCGCGGAGGAGAAAATTAAACTTTTTAATTTAAGAATTTTGAACAATAGAATCAATGTGTAAAAAAATGGTAAAATAAAATTTAGTATTTTCGTAAATTTCTTTACTCAAGTATTTAATACCCAATGATACTATCTACTACTGTTAAAAAGATGGCGTATATTTTGGACGCACCTTATTTAGCCATTAAATCATGATATCTATTTCTTATACAATCTAAAAGTTGTTCCTCAATATTGAAAGAAAAAATTGTTAGCTATCATATATAGAATATCAACCAGCTGCTTTCAACTTTAAAAGAAAAGAGTATGCAATATAGGCTGTCTTTGATCGCGTGTATTTTTGTGCTGATAACATTGCGAAGGAGTCCCTTGATCCCCAAGGGTTTGGAGATATGACGACGAACTTCTATTATTTGTAGATAGGGTTCACATCACGTTTCTTTACAAATATATAGAATATTTACGGTCACGATTCTAAGGGCTGGAACACAAGCAGGTAAATAATATCACGCTGCATACTGGTAAAGAATGGAACTCGCCTTTATACATATGTATAATGCCAGTATTGTGGATACCGGGAATTAAGAGAACCTGACGAAACCATGACGTTTAGCAATAATAAGTGCATAATTCAGTATTGAAGTTATATAGTTTTTAACCAGTGTGTGTTGCCAGTGATGACCTATGGATCCGAAACGTAGTCTTTCACTATAGGCCTTATGAACAGGCTCAGAGTCGCTCAACGAGCTCTGGAGAGGGCTATGCTCGGGGTTTCTCTATGAGATCGAATAAAAAATGAAGAGATACGTAGAAGAACGCGGGTTACCGACATAGCCCAACGGATTAGTTCGTTGAAGTGGCAATGGGCAGGCCATATAGCACGGAGAACAGATGGCCGTTGGGGCCAAAAAGTTCTCGAATGGAGACTGCGGATCGACAAGCGTAGCGTAGGACGTCCACCTACTAGATGGACGGATGATCTGGTTAAAGCCGCGGGATCACGGTGGATGCAGGCCGCTTCTAACCGCAACAACTGGAGATCTATGAGGGAGGCCGATGTCCAGCAGTGGACGTCCTACGGCTGAAATAATGATGAATAATGAATTTAGTATTTTAAATTTTACATACATTTACGCGTCTTTCCCATAGGTGCAGGCAGAGATCACTTTCCTCCACTTGCTACGATCTTGACATACGACTTTCGCCTCCTCTACATTTAGTCACCTCTATTTTAATATCCTCATGTATGTGTTTCTTGATCATAGATGTCGTCACTGACTCACTGATCATAATGATCTTAATTCTTCATATTAAAGTACTTCATAAAGTACTTGAAGCCTGAATTATGTTATATAAATAATACAACAATTTTCTATATATTTAAAAGCGAAAGGTCACTTATTCTCAGTCTCGAAGAAATCTCAGTAACTACAAGTGCTAGTTTCTAATCTTGCATGGGGGTTTCATTTAATACATAGGAGCTCAATGAAAAGGGTATGAAATTTCTATAGTTTAATAGTAGGATTCTAGAAATGCTTCTTATATAAAGAAATTAAAATGTTGTTCATTATTTATCTGAACAACCCTTACAAAGCGGTGTAAATTTGTATGGAAAATCAAAGCTATCAACTCCAAACTTACAGAATATTAAACTCTTTAATAAAATTAATAAAAAAATATTTTAATACTAATTAGTAACTAACCTTATTAAGTTAGGTAGTAGGTAGTAAGGTTAGGTAGGGGTTACAAGTTTACGTGAAAGTTCGTCAGTTTTTAAAATTACGGTGGATTGGGTCAGAAAAAACCCAAACAATGCAATAAAAAAATTAAAAACTCCACACCGTATTCAAAATTACGGCAAAATCAAATTTCGCAAAAATGCCTGCCTAATTTAATTGATTTCATAACAATATGTTCAAGATATGACCGAAACTAACATACATTGCTCGTTAAATAAAAGCTGTTTAAAAGTTTCATATCAAAGGTAATTCATATTCAAAACATAACTTTATCTGAGTGGGTACTACTTTGGTGCTTGTACCGCAAAGTTGATAATTAGGTACAAGCAACAGCACTCTCCCCTTATGAGGTCACACCTGTTCGACGAACTCTGCCCTCCGAAATATTATGTAGGTTTTACCCAAAAGCGCGGGCCTCAATTTTACGAATTTAAATACTCTTCAAAGAACTCTATGAAGTAGACGGATTTTTGACTTAGGCTATAAGTACTATACAGCGCGTCTTTCAGAGTATGAACTGTAAGCACATTTTTTTTAATTTTGTATATTAATTTCATAATTTTGTACAAAATCAGGAGTGTCTCAATGGGGGATTCAGAAGATGCGGTCGTTGTCACCATTTTTACGGCATTATGAAGTTAAGAGTCATTGGATCTTATTTTTTTGAAAACCTGTTAAAAATATGATCAAAAGCGTAATCTTAAAAAAAATTAACCTTCAAAATTTTGTTTTAACGGTCAAATTAGTGTCTGAAACCCCCAAAATTCCAATTCAATATAAGAAATTTTAATATTGAATCCTAATTTAGAATTCGTTATAGCGTTCTGGTCCCTCACTCTTTTCTTGTTATGTAAATATCTGCGTCTAAGAGTTTTACTAACAAATATTCCTTCGGTGTTGAATGGCGATCCATTAGAAAATGAAAGAACATTTGTTTGTAATGTAACGAGAGCCTGAAGGCGACGATCCACTGATCATATTATGAGCCAGACAAGATATAATCATAGACATCGCTTTGGACATTATGTCAAAAGTAAAGCAGTAATGAAAGGTTTTGTTTCAGACGGACATAATATGTAGTTAGCCCTGAGGTTTTTGCTACTTGACCGGGCATAAAGGCGAGCAGAGCTCCAGCCTAGATAAATGGTTTAATTACTACAAACTAAGTAACCTGCGGGAGAGGGCGTCCCCTGTGGGACTTGGACCTCGGCTCAGGACGGTCGCTGACGGGGAGATTGAGGGATTATGGCTTTTAGTTTTTTTAGGGGAGTATTTGTGAAAATATCGCTCTATTTTACAGTTCGCGGGCCTCTCGGACTTCGGGTCTACGAGGGCATCGGAAGGTTAGCACCCTTAGGTCTAACGACCTTGCCCTTCCGACCCTTAGGTCGGAAGGGCAAGGTGGGACGCGTCTCGTTCGCGGGCGCACTCTTCTCCAGCGAGTCGGATAAAGTAGTCTCTTAAATGTTTTTCTTTCTTTCTCTGTGTAGTGGTGCTAGTTTCTTGCAGTCTCTATACTGCTAGTTGGTAAGTTGTGATTTCGTCGTCCAGGTCGTCTAGGACGCCCCGAGACCGATGGTGCTTACGACGCTTTGTGGGCAAAGGCCTATAGTCGGATGCTGCAACAACTAACGGGTTTGGGTGTTGAGCGGCGGATTCAAAAAAGCTTTCCGACGCATCCACAGCTTGATTGAAGGCAGTTGGAGATAAGAATGCAGTAATGAAAGCAAACCATGTAAATGAGCTCAAATGCGGAGACAAGTTATAGTCATACTCTTTCTTTTCTATTGCGTCCATCTTCGCCCTCCCAACCGTTTGCATGCAAAAAACCTTCCGTGTCCTTTTAAACCCAAAGTCTGGGGAGCATGAGCTATAAACTAGCGTGTTATTGTAAAAAAAATCTCCCTAAAACTGTAAAAAATCATTATCCGGCAATAACCCAACTAGCGAGCCGAGGTGCAAGCTTCACAGACCCTGTTGTAGGCACTGATTGCTTATTTGGTAGTTTTTAAACCATACTATAAGCCTACACTACATTAGAGTATGTAGCAAAAGCTTTATTCATTATCAACATCTTCCTGCCCTTCTCCAATTATTTGGGGTCGGCTCAATATGTCATCCTCTTCCATTTTTTCCTATTAGACGTCCTTTCTTAGACATGTCATCTTTCACACATTCCATCCGTCTTTTTTTTTGACCTTCCTCTTCCAACATATCCCTCCATCTTCATTTTCAGCATTATTTTCGTCACATGCATGTCATCGCTACGCATAACGTGCCCATACCATTCTGAGCGATAACAAAAACCTTATAGTGATGTACCGCCCTAAAAATAGTCTTACTTTCTAGTTCTGGTACCTATTTCCTATTTGTAAATCTTGCCTATATAGGCATCAAGATTAATGTATGTGTAGGTTCTCCATAAAAAAATGTCGTAAATATAATAATAAACCGCTATTCATAAATTAAGTTTAACTTATTTGATATTTGGAGAATGAATACGAAGTCTGTAATTTAAGTGTATACCATAATCATAGTTAGTTCACCCCTTACTCTTTGTATAACGCAAGTTAATATTAGTTTAGGACTAATGATTCATGTGCTGCGACTGCTAATTACTGCTGATAGATAAGGTAACGATTTACCTTTCAATTTGGTCAGTAAAGGGTTTCAATTAATTGTTTTATTGGTAAGAAATTACTTTGTTTTTTTTTTGTTGATGGACCGTGGAATTACGGCTTCAATACCAGCTTTGGTGCTTTCGCGTTGCTATTGCCAGTAGAGTAACTTAAAAAGAAAACAGCAAATCAATCCCAAAAGGTCAGAAATGTCACGTTTCCATAGCAACACTGACATATATGAATAGTTTTTATTTACAGACAACTAAATAAAATGTATCAGTTTAAGTTATTGGTTTATCTTTCGATAACTGAAATAAACAGTTTGATTCGCTAAATATATTATAAGTTATTGCTTATTAATCATATTTCACAAATTAAAGTACAAATCTAAAAATAACATTTCTTCGATAATATTAAATATTGAATGGATTTAAGACACTGCCTTGACCTGAATATAAGGAAAAGTCATGTCGTAGGTACTCGTACCTACTCCTATAATTATGCGTAAAATTGATACATGTATAATAATTGTACAGTGTACTTTGGTTTTGTTTTGTTTTTTGGACGGATATATATGTATATGGCCTAGAGACTGCAAACCGGGCCCGGTGCCATTTTAGGCACCTACCGGGCCCGGCCATTCTTACCGGGCTCGGTCACCGGACCCGGTAAGTAAACTCGTAGAGTGTACGTTGGCATGACAACCACTGCGAGCTGCGTCGTTGCCGTTGTAATAGTAACACTCACTAATAATCTTAATAATCAAGTAACAGTCTTAATAAGCAAAGTTTAAGAAAAAACAAAATACTTTACTTTAAGTGAATAAGAATTTGTATTGTTTATAACAAAGCTACCAAAGTTTGTCTATCTATCTAATCTAAGTTGTTATGACCCGTTTAGAACTATTATATTATTTAGAACTATTATATTATATTAGCTGCGTTATTAGTTTCTTATTTTAATATATATTTTCAAATAGAAATTATAAGGAGTAAAGAGAAAGACCTGCTTGTTTAAACTTATAAAACTGAATAATTATTAATACTAATGTTACTTTTCCGTCCATAAGTAAAAGTAATCAATTCTGTATTAAGTGTGATTTTGAGACTTGAGTGAGACTGATTATTGTGATAATTGTTCATAAGGCAGTTTGAAATAAATATTAACCTTGAAACATTGTCTTTTTCATAAAATACTTTAAAGCCAACACCAACCCGGCCGGGCCCGGCGGACCCGGCCGGGTTGGCGACGAATGCAACCGGGCCCGGCCGGGTTGAGAAACATACCGGGTTAAAATCTCTAATATGGCCACGAGGACATTGCTATCACACCGCATGAAGGCAAACAGGGCTCCAGCCTTATAAAATACGTTGTTTAAAAAACGTCGTACCTTATGGGATTTGGGCCTCGGCTCAGAGCAGTCGCTGGTGGAGAGAATTGACAACATTTCAAAATTCGCAGCGCCCTCAACCAAAAATATCGTTTCTTCATTTCCGTATTCTGATCCCAAAACTATTTTATTTTTATTTTTTTGACGATTATTATTTGAGAAAAATCATAAAAAATTAAAAATGCTAGATGACGTTATCGTTACGGTGAACTGTAAATCGGCAAAGTCTCGTCGTCTTTGAATATTTAAAATTTAAACCTTAATTAACTAAGAAAACATTCTTAATTTGGCAATTCTAATCATAAGCGTTTGAAATTAGGTAATGACAGTTTTTTTTTTAGCTCTGTTCTAGAAATTTAGTCAAACAACCCTAAAATTGACGTCATCCGGCGCTTACGTCTATTTAGAATGAGCCAATCTAAAATATATTTTTTTGTATAAAAAGCTTTGAATTTCGAAAAAAAATGAAAAAATAAGGGTACCTTGATTTTTGATCCAACTTCATTAAAAAAAAAGGTAAAAAAAAGAAATTTTGTGTCGCGGACCTCTAGGACTTTGAGTCTACGAGGACATCGGAGGATTCTTCGCAAGCTAAGAGTCGGAAGGGTGAGGTACCTATGCTCGTACGTTGAAACAAAGAGTAGGTATAATTATGTCAAAGTTTATTCAACATCGCATGACGTCACTCCAACAAGTGAGGTCATTCACGATCCCCTGACATTACTCGTACATTGACAGAGCAAATAATCAGTTTGATACGACCCTTTTATCCAACCAACTCCAAACTGCATAATAATTACGATTTACAGAGCTCTAGTTAATCCCGACCAGTTTTCAGATTGTGCCTGTCAAATATAAAGTTCCCTTAGGTTCAGAATATATATTTGCTTACTTTTGTATATAAAATTGTAATCCACTAAGTCTTACAGTATTTGAGTGCCTACACTTCAGCCATCGCTATAACCAGTGAAGACGCATGGCACTTCTGTGGTGAAATATATGTATATATTTTAATTTGGTGCCTTGAATAACTTCTGCTACTTGGTATCAACTAAATACAGGCCGTCGACTCAATATGATGTGCAGTTTTTTACTTAAAAAGCCATCGTGCTGTACTGAAACGTGGCAACAGTTCATACTGTGTAAAGCAAGCTCTGTAACTTACTTAATGTTCTAAGCTTACACTCCAAAAAATTACGTTATATTCTAGAAAATCTAGAGATGTAAAGTTTTATCTTCGCGTATTAATTATACTAGTAGGTAGGTACTGTGAATAGTATTAACCGCCTTGGATCATGAACTTTTCGCCTTTTAGGTTAATTTAGACTATAAACTATCTCTTAATCTTAATCCATTTAGAAATGTTTAAATATTAACCTAGGGATCTCAGCTTTCTTTTAAGAGGGGGACGAGATTTTACACGCCGAGTCAGCTCCCCTTGGTATTAACTATGGTCAGAGAGAGTGTTATATAGGAACAACCCTAACTATTTAGTATGCTGTAGTCTCAAAAGACTCATTAATGCCTAACCCAAAACTCATAATGAGCAAAACATGAAATACGAAGAACTTATGGACGTAAAGGAACATTCAGGTACCTGCGTTACATAATGTAAGCAAGGAGTTGAGTTAATTATTATTACAATAAAGACTAATACTTCCTGAGTATTT
Organism: Nycteola revayana; assembly: GCA_947037095.2. Lineage (NCBI taxonomy): Eukaryota > Metazoa > Arthropoda > Insecta > Lepidoptera > Nolidae > Nycteola > Nycteola revayana. The sequence goes on from OX344839.1 coordinate 9,461,523, forward strand.
GATTTAATCTTATCCGATTCCTTTATATATCTTATTTCAGAATAGTTTAAAAAACTACAAACAATATGCCAGAATGATTTTTTCATTTCCTGTTTTGTTTTCGTATAATCTATGTAAGAATAAGACATACTTAGGTTAAGTTTATCACATTTCCATGCTTGTTCTAAATTTTATTTTCATGTTTGCAATTAAACTATCAACATATGTCCAAAATAAAATTATTGATTAATGTTATCATTTGCCGATCCATCCAACGATATCCTTGCTCGACAGATTGCAACATTTCCGTGCCCGAGAGGCCAGTGTCTAATGTAACTGTATAATGACAGTTGCAAAAACATCTTCAAAAATTTATTCTGTTATTGTTCTGCAATCTTCTTTGACAGTGACTGCAATAAAACGAGGTTTTAACCCTATACACGGCTCCTTGTGCAGGTTGCTTAATTTGTAGTTTAAAAACATTAATAAGGCTAGAGCCTTACGCCGTTTTTACTCCTATAAATAACATAAGCCTCGTGGCTAACTATACACCAAACAGTTACATGAAACCAACTTTTTCCTCTCACACCAATTCCGCACAACGAATAAAAGTCCGTTTCTAATATGTAAATCCGGAATCTCGGATAACCAACAGCGTGTGTACCTATTCCTTTGGGAATTCAAGATCACGACGTTTGTAAAGTTATCGTGTCTTCCGTTAGATGAGAAGGGCCTCCTGAATACGTAAACATGTCATTCATGATTAAGCAACCGTCGAACGTGACTTCACAAAAACTACAGTCAATAATCACCAAGAATACAAGGAGAGGAATGTGTATCTAATTTTGGGCAAACGGAAATTGATTCAGATTCTGCCTTCGTCAGTATTTAAAAGGCCTCTTTAGAGGATATGGCTTGATAAATAGTAATCAATAATAGTCTCGTGGCAGTAATATAAACTGACATATTATTAAATGTTTTGACGTGGTATATATAAACTTTTATATAACATGTTGTTTACGTTCCACTAAAAACATCCTGTATTGGCAAAAAATGTAAATATATTTTCACGTAGAATCGTAATTTTTTACGAAAATCCATAGTAATATGATATATCTAATGTGATACTTGTTACAGATTAGTAAGTAACACAATCCGATTCCGGTATCATTTGTTAACATCTTCGAATATGGATGCACTTACTTATTATTTGAAATAATCTCATAGGTACTTCACAATAAATAATTAGCAATATTAACCTTTACTTATTAGGAACTAAAATATCTATTTATTTTAAAAAAACTATGGTAGCAATAAGACCTTTATATTTTATAATTTAACCATACTTTTAACTATGTCCACAATTCTGATTATAAAAAGTAGATCTCAAATAAATTACTTATTATTAGTATTTGAAACTTATTTCGAGACCTGTTTCAATTCAAATATGAGATATGACTGGCAATTCTAGTTGTTTAAGCTTCAATTTCATTATATATATATATATACCTATACATACCTGTACGTTTTAAAATCTCAATTTGAAATTGTATGATGAGCCAAACTGATTTTTACATTTATTTACGTTCGTACACAAAAGGTATGTAATTTTTATCTATTTCTTTTGTAATATCAAGTTACACGTATATTGATCAATTTGCCTAGACCTTACTGCTGAAGTTTATATCTATACTATATATCTATATATATAAAAGAAAGTCGTGTTTGTTACAACACTTATAACTCGAGAACGGCTGGACCGATTGCCATGGTTTTTGATTTGTTGGATTTGTTTCCGTCCCGAATAGCAGAATACATTTTAAAAACAAAAGAAAGTCGTGTTAGTGTCACTATTTATAGGTAACTCGAGAACGGCTGAACCGATTTGGCTGAAAATTGGTAGGGAGGTAGCTCAGAACTGGGAGAAGGACATAGGATACTTTTGGGTAGGGGTAGGGTAGGGTAGGGTAGGGTAGGGTAGGGTAGGGTAGGGTAGGGTAGGGGTAGGGTAGGGTAGGGTAGGGGTAGGGTAGGGGTAGGGTAGGGGTAGGGTAGGGGTAGGGTAGGGGTAGGGTAGGGGTAGGGTAGGGGTAGGGTAGGGGTAGGGTAGGGGTAGGGTAGGGGTAGGGTAGGGGTAGGGTAGGGGTAGGGTAGGGTAGGGGTAGGGTAGGGGTAGGGTAGGGGTAGGGTTGGGTAGGGGTAGGGTAGGGTAGGGGTAGGGTAGGGGTAGGGGTAGGGTAGGGGTAGGGTAGGGTAGGGGTAGGGGTAGGGTAGGGGTAGGGTAGGAGTAGGTTAGGGTAGGGGTAGGGTAGGGCAGGGGTAGGGTAGGGCAGGGGTAGGGTATAAAAGTCCACCCGTGCGAAGCCGGGGCGGGCCGCTAGTATTATATATATAATACTATAAAGAGGAAAACTTTGTTTGTTTGTTTGTTTGTAGTGAATATGTTTAAAAAGTATTGGACCGATTTCAAAAATTCTTTCACCATTCGAAAGTTACATTATCCACGAGTAACATAGGCTAAATTAAATTTTATTATAAAAATAGGGTTCCGTAAGATATTTGGGTTTTTCGGACACAATTCAAGGTGTAAAAAATCAACCAGAAAAGTTATTTATTTTGCGTACGCTGCCTAAAATATAAAAGATAGAACCATCAAATGTTAAAATTAATTGTAGATCTTATAAATGTCTACAAAAAAGTCCGCGACACACTATACCTATGTCGAGTGAGGCACAACAGCCATTTTTTTATTTAAAAATCTTGAATTTTTTTTGGATTACATTTAGAACCATTTATTTGACTCATTCTATTAATCCTCATCAAAATAAATTATTTCATCACTAAGTACAGTTTATGTAGATAATATTTGGACTTTGAATGATTAAAATTGGACGTTTGGTTTTTAAGTTATGACGAAATTAAAATATTACGATTTCTGCTGCAACTTTACGTTGCCCTATCACGGGTCGGGGCTCCCCACCATCAGTATATTTTGTTACCTGAAAATAATTTAACGTCAAATGTTGTTTATAGAGAACCTCTACAATATTCGCTTTAATTATCTATCCTAAAACAACGGGTTGCACTCCGGGACTGCCGACAGAAGTGAAAACTTAGTAATAATTACATTTAAATATTTTCATCATTAACAACTTTATCATCCACAGAAAGACAATCTGTGCAGCCTGCGGATAATGACTGCGTCGTCGATGTTAGTGTCGGTGTCTGTGAATTGACCTAAGAATAATTTTGCTGACCGTGTCTTTCCTGGGTAGGCTTTTTGCAGCGGTAACCGACATCCGCACGGAGCCGCGGGCGACCGCTATCACTACATCACTACATATTATAAAACGCGTCTATCTGTCTGTTCGCGATAAACTCAAAAACTACTACATAGATTTTAATGCGGTTGTTACCAATCGATAGAACGACTCTTCCGGAAGGTTTAAGTATATAATTTGTTTAGTTTTTGTGTACATTTGACTAATATATATTGATATATTAGTCAGAGGTGTCGGAAAAAATTAAGCCATTTGGGAGCTTTCAACGAAAACGCTGTCTTAACCCTATGAGATAAAACAAAACAATGTATGGCGGAAATATTCTTCTATTTTAGATCTACTAAAAAGTCCACGATATCATATGTCTATCTTTCAAGGTTAACTTGCTAAATCCATTATATCTTTTACAAAAATGATCATTTCTAATGCGGTAATTGTAAAGCTAATCAGACGGATTCAGTATTTATCCTTATCATTATAAATGAGTTAATATTCTTAAGCATTTCATGCAGATTATTTTACCCCTACACTATATACTTTAAATGAATAACTTAGAAGTTATCCCAAAATAACAGCGAGTGTTTTTGCAGCGCAGCGAGTGAGTTAGGCCGAATGCGATTATGTGCGCTTGATCCTTAAGAATTATTGGGCAATTTTTTTGTTTTGTGTTCGTTGTAACTATGATGGATAGATACTTAAATACCTATTTATTGAGTGTTTGTTGTATTGTTAGTCCTGAAGAGTATAGCTATTTCATACGATAAAAGTATACCCACCTACTTATTTAATTGAGTTTTAGTAGGTACCTATATAATAATTTTATAATTTGTTTCTGTTTGTTTGGCTAAATTTCGCCCGTTTTGTTAGAGGTTTAAAGACATTCTGTAGAATTATTATAGTATCAGTATTGTACCCGTGCGAAGCCGGGGCGGGTCGCTAGTATTCTATATTTTTTTCGCCTAAGCTCGATAATCAATTCAGATATAATTCAGCCGATTGTTATTTTCATATGCAATAACGCAGCAGAATCACCAATAAAATATACCTCAAAATGTGTAAGAATTAATTGTGTAACTATTTAACGCAAAAGCTATAGCTTTTATGTAATAAGTATAGGTATACCTATACTTATTTTGTACAGGGATAACTTATTAGCTTATAAAACATTTCGCCTAAAGTAGTGGAATCAGCGTACTTCAATATTTTTGCATTGGCAACCGCGCCAAAATTAAAACAGTCTTTACTCAGATTTTATGTCATCCCCTTATATAATTATGTCATTACCTGAGTAACAATCCGCAATGGTTTACTCCAAGGCTCACTTTTAGATCCTTTATTCTTGGAGAGAAATTCGCCGAATGTCTTCATTAAGCCAAGCTATTATTTTAGAAAGTATTTACGCAAATCTTGTCTCTTTCAAAAGAACGGTCGTACTTTACAAATGGAAGTTCCCAGAGGGGTTATAATAAAATTGATCTCAAATCCACAACAATACACGCAGATTATGCTTTTAAGCACAATTGAGTACTGAATATTGTAGAATTCTTAAGTATTTTGTGAGTAACAAGCGGCGTAAGATTGACCAACTTTTAAGTATGATTTACATTTTACAGAGCACGGATCGGATTTCAATTAACAGATGCTTGCTTGTGCGGAGGTTCTACATAACCTGATACCCTCTTCACCCTTCCATCATCGGACGACTAGGCGCGGCGAGCGGTTTCACCCTTTTGTTGTAGACATTCCTTCAATACGCACGAAGCCATTTGCTTCTTCTTTCATAATGCGGATGTCTAAGGAGTGGAATTCTCTGCCGGGGTCAGTTTTTCCGGAACGCTATAATCTGGACATCTTTAAGGCTAAAGTGAACAGACACTTTCTAGGCAAGCGTGTATCATCTTAGGCCTTATCTTCGCCTTCCATCAAGCGAGATTATGGTCAAACGTCAGCCTATATTTAGTATAAAAAAAAAAAAAAATTGAAGTAAATAGTTTAAGACAAATGGTAAACACAGCGCTGCGACAAGATGCGGGCTATTTATTGTCGTCGCAGCCGTTCATACAATTCAAAGGATGCTTTACGAGTTCCACATATCCCAGCAATGTAATCCTTTGTCCGCTCCACTTATATCCTAACAACAAGAGCAACTAACTAATTTATTAGTCAAGTTATGCAATACGGACGGATGTTCTTCCACCGGAGAGTCGCATTTACATAAAAGTTTCACGTTTATAGCCTTGGGTCACGTCTGAATGTCTAAACATTGTACTGCCTAAACGATACACGGGAGACTCAGTTGCTTAGAGGCGAAATGTCTCAATTGCATGTGGTAAGGTAGGCGTAACCCATTTTCTTGTACGTACAAAATGAATAATTTACTGTAATGATTTAAGCCCTTAGAATATGTATAAGTAGGTAAGCTGGTATATATATAAACAACACATCATTGAGTCGGTGACCGATATTGTATGTTTTATGATAATAATTATGAAATCATAATTATCACAAAACCAAAGGATACCAAGTCGCAAAAATGAATAGCGGAAACAAAATAAAAGAAATATACCTAATTATTTATTTTTACTATAGAAGCGCTACACCATACATTAAACCTACTTGATAAGATTTGAGATAAGTTAATATAGCGCCTGTACATTTTATACGCTGACTCGTTAAAAATGAATGTAAACAAGAAATATTCATTAAATGGAAAACATCCGCATTCGAGCACGAATATGATATATTTTTTAGACGATGATAAAACATATTGCAATAGGCTAAAATAAGAGTTAATAACTTATTTTAGCTTATTGCAATAATTGTCTTATCATGGTGTTTTTATGAACCAAATTCTGTAAATATATAATTAAAAGGGCGTTTATTTATTTTTTTGCTTTTCCAACTCCGAACCATTTTTTTTCAGACGGAAAAATTTCAAATGGTTTAAAAACTAGACCCAGGCTCAGGGCGGTCACTGGCGAAGAGATTGAGGGATTATGACTTTTAGTATTTTTAAGGAGTTTTGTGCATCTGTCGCTCTACTTTACAGTTTGCAGGCCTCTCGGACTTCGGGTCAACGAGGGCATCGGAAAGTTCCAACTCTGAACAATTAAGATTATTGTTAAGCATTTAGCCAAAAATAGTATACCTTGACTTTCATCTTTCGATATATGGAAAAACATTATGCTATCAAATATGAGTAATGACATCATTTCCTTTTTGATTCTCAGCTTTCCTTGAGACACTACGCGGACCATTAAATTAAATAAGCTACAACTAACTCTTGCTCGCTCTTGTAGTAGGTTAAGTGGCAGTTGCCAACAGCCACTTCGAGTCCCTAGTTTTTATGCATTCACGTAAGATGTTTATTTTTAGGTTTGGCAACTCGTTAGCCTTGCAAAGGGGAATGCCAGGAAAATGCCTAAAATGGACAGCAATTCCCAATAGTGATAAATTCTATTTCGAATAAAATACAACTCATCAATTTATTCTTCAGTTCGTTTAAGTAGGGTATAAAGGTGATTATTATTTCAGTATTTATTTCGATTTCCGTCGTACAGTTCTTCAATGACATTCAAGAACACTCATATTTGACATTACCACTATTTAGTCTGTGGTCTTTGTTAGACCATCCATCAACAATCAATCAGCAAACCGTAAAGTAGCTTCATAATTAATTATAATAACATATTTTATAAATCTCACAATCTAAGTATGCCAATCAAAATACATAAAATCAAATTATTTTTTAAAACTACAAAAAAGAAAATAACCTAGGCAGTATGAGATGTGTCCTTTGCCTTTACCGTTTGACAAAACCTTGTGACAATGATATGACGTTTAATTTTTGCATCATTATATTTCATTGTTTTGTTTGTGTTACGTTGAGTTATTACGATACTGTGTTTTATATTTATGATATTTTACGACGACTTTGGCCATATTTTAAGGATTTTGATGTTCCATCTGTACATGATACCTATTTTTGAACCCGGACTGAAATTGGACCCGAATTATTTTTTCAATCCTTTAGTAACCTTGAGACATAACCTATCTTTTAGCAAAAATATTCTAAACAATGTACTCCCTAGTTTTAGATAATTATTGAAATTGTCATTGAGTTTCGTTCGATTTGAAGGATAATTTGGCGTAGATTTCATTCTTGTCTATTTCAGGCATTTTTTTGTATGGGAGATGGGCATTCCCCTTTGCAAAATAATCGCAATGTAGAATATGCCTGGGACAGATATTTTATATTTTAATATGATATCGTAAAACCAACTATTTTAACCAAGGTTTTATTTCACACAACCTTTAAAACAACAACAAAATATTAAATATCTTGTTTTTCTTTCAATCCATACACCTTCTTATACCAAACTTTCGAATGAGTCATCCTAGAATTCTGTAAATAATAAAGAAGACGTTAATACCATCTTCATATTAAAAAAAGAGAGCAAAAAAATAGATGACAAATGCCTTACCTATAATAATAAAATATTGTTATTCGAATAAAAAGAAGCAATACAGTATTCTGTGTACGATACTAATTGCATTAAATATTCTGTTGAATATATCGATTATTCAACAGAAGCAACCTTCGTGTCATGTTACATAATAGTAGATTTATAATTAAAACTTGTTACTTCTAAAAACCGTATTCATTATTATTAAATTGTTATATGAAATACTTGGCATTTTATAATCTAGGAATTCTCTATTAGTTATTATTACTATTTACATCGATATTTCTATGTATTTCTCTGAAATATGTTTCGAAGCGAACCGATTGCGACTTATTTAATTGTCCGGAATGAGAAATTACACCCTACACACAAAAATGAGGAGAGCTACACCAGAGGCTTTAAATATATCGAATCGTTAAGAGAATCCTTGTGGGTGTTACATAATAAAAGTTTTATAAATAATCTTGTTATTGTTAATTTGTCTAGAGATAAACAGCAACCGAGCAGATATAAAAATACGTTGTATTTAAAAGTTAGGAGTTCTTTATTACCATTTTACTTCGACTTTGCCATGCATTCCTTCCAAATGTAGGTTTGTAATTACATCCCAATTTATATCCCAAAAATATGTCTAAGTGTGACTTATTTAGTCTAGACTGCGAAACTATAGCAATAAAATCGAATGAAATAGACACAGAATTGACAAATCCGAGCAATAACCTTTGTGCATTTCATATTTGTTGATTATTAAGGCGCTGTACTTAGTCAAAATAGGCTTCACAAAACAGTTTTTTAGCCAAATGTTTACATTTTAGAGCAGCTAAAAAAATATATGTTAATCTTGATCGTATTTATGGGGGGACCATTGTGTTCAAAACACGTTTTCGGTAAATTTTCTCGAAAAAAAATACATAAAATAACTAAAAATGAAATTGTAGCAATTGTAACTGTATTATTTATAAACAAATCTTGATAATATTAATAACAGTGATGTAATATATAATAATAAAGGGTACTGTTGTTTTTATTTATCGATTGGAATAAGATATTTGCAAGGATTAATGTATTTAATAACTCGAACGAGTCGAACGAAACGTTGCGCCATCGCGGCGTCTCTTCGCTTCTCTTTCATTTCTACGCGGAGCAACAGTGACAAAACTAATACGTAAAAGTCGTCTATTCACCGCGCCTTAAGAAGATACACGGACTCAATCGCCTTTTAGACCTGGAATTTTGGGTTCGATTGTTCCACCCGAGTCTGAGTCCTATAATAGGTATTAATTTAGATTATATCTAACTATGTTGCTGTTGACAACCTCCGTAGCGTAGCGGTATTTGGCTCGCCTTGAATCTCGGAGGTCGTGGGTTCGATCCACACATCATCATCATCAACAGCCCGTTTACGTCCCCTGCTGAACATGGACCTCCTCTTAACAGACCTTGGCAAGCCAGGATCGTAGAGGGACATTGCCGTAATCACCACGCTTGGCAGACGGATTGGTGATCGCAGTAAGATGTTAACCTTGAGCTAATAGATGCTGCTGCCCATCCATCAGCCATATGTCCCTTAGTCGCCTTTTACGACACCCATGGGAAGACATGGGGTGGTCTATTCTAAGCCGGAAACCACACGGCTTTTCGGCGGTGCTCGATCCACACACCGGACAGAAAATCTTTGTGTAAATTCTAAGATTTCTTTCCGGGTCTGGTTGGTTGAGGGACTACCCTCCGTGCCTCGGAAAGCAGGTTAAGCTGTTGGGCCCGATTAATATAACATCATCTATAATAATCGTTTATCAAGGAACGGGCAGCAGCGTTTTCTTGTGTGGTACAACATAATACTGCGGTCACTAACCCGCCTGCCAAGCGTATAGCGTATTTGCCATAGTCACCAAACTATGGCAAATACCCTCCCTCTCGGGAGGAGGCCCATGTTCAGCAGTGGACGTTATACGGGCTGTTGATGATGTTGCTGTGCCCGACAGGGTTCATAATTGGTAATACTTAAAACACCTGTAAACAGATTGTGAAACGCAATAAAGTATTGAATGTACTTTGTGTTTATGTAGAGTGTTTGTGAAGTTCCATGTGATACAGGGATGCATTTCCTTAATGCGGCAGTTATCTACAGTAATAAAATAGAAGGTATTATTTTTTAATGAATTACTTATAAAAATTGGATTTTTTCAATGAAAATACTTTGAATAGTAAATATTACTACTTCCTTATCGTTTTAAGTACGAATACCTATTATTCACCATGAGCGAGAGCCTGAGGCCTCATTCATGGAGACGTGGAGCATCGCACGAGGCGTTGGATGACGCGGACCGTACAAAATCAAACATATGGCGTTGTATGAGTCCGTTTATATAACAGCGATGAAATTTTTAGATGCGAACCGCGCCGATTAACCCCACGCGCGTCTTCGTAAATGAGGCTCTATAAATATATTTGTCGCTGGAGTCACAAATTTGTCACTTAATCTTGACATGACGTGTATTAGTATCATAACCGGCACAGTCAAATTCAAGAGTTTTATGTGTATTTAAGCCCATTTCAATGATTAAATCATCAGAATGAGAACACCATTAGATATCAATGACGTAATGTATTGTAAACTCATAATAGGTGTATAAGATTATTATTCTACTTCTTCCGCTAAGGTCAAGTAATAATTTGACTGTTGACTGTTGTGTTTTGGGTCCGATTCCCCCCCGGAACTACTACAACAATTGTGTGAACCACGGATACTTGTTTTAAATCTAGGCGTGTTTGTGTTTATGGATTATATGTACCTACCCACGTAAACTCCCCCGCGACCCCCAGGTTATTTTGCTCAGTGCCGGCGATGATATCACTACTAAAAGCCAATGAATAGATGATATAATGCACGCAAAAAAGATTTTAACAAGCTATATCATAGAAACTTTATAGTCTTGTTCACTGGAAACTTGACCTTATACGAAGATCATAGTAACGTCTTCATTGAGGTAGATTTCCATTATGTTAGCATAAATAAGATATAAAAACAAAGTCATTTACTTTATTTCCGTCGGAATGATATAGTTTAAAATAGGTGCTATAATGAAACCCGTCGATCAGTTCCGGAACTCTATACCTACTTATAACTAAGTAAAACGTGTTTTTTCTATGGGTGGATGGATGATGTATTATATTATTATTATCACATCTGAACAAATTGGCTAAGCAGAAGAAATTTTAGTTGACGTCGAAAGTCTAGACTCTAGACTGCGCTTGTTGCGAGGGAAATGCAACCGTATAATTCGTAAAATGAATATACTAATTTATCCTCCAACAACTTTTTTGCATCTTGTTCCGGATTATAAGGCGATAATTGAAAAAAATATTAAAAGCTTTCGCACAGCGAGGAAAGAAAATACGTAAAGAAGGTATAACATATTTTTTCTTCTTCAATATTTTCTAAGGACTACTTTATTGGGTTGGAATTCGTCATAAAACATTGTTATTGTCTATTGACAGCTGTATTATGTAATAATAAACTAAATTGATTCTGTCAGAAAGCTGTAAAGATTCCGCATCCTTACAGTTTTTTCTGACTGATTCAATTGAAGTGGTAGAATAACTATATGGATTTAATGAAGGAGATGACAAAGATCTGTAATATTAAGAAGTCACGGTGCTCCTCAAAAACCGAGACTAATAGAGGAAGAACTGCAACAGAACAGTTATTCAGAATTATCTCAAAATACAAAATTATCTTCTCGTACACCGTACCTACCAAGTTTCTATATGTTACTATAATATAACAGGTTTAGGCAATGAGGTTTAATTAAGGAAGACGGTGTTCAATTATTGAAATGTGTTTACTATGATAATGCCGATTTAAAATTTAAATAAACATAAATCCGGTCACACAAATGTCGTTACACAAAACATAAATAAGCACACTATTGTATTATACCTATTTAAGCATTTTATTTTTATTTTAGCATTTATTTAATATTTTTCTAATATGGATATTATGTTATCTGTATGCCTTATACTATGCCTTCGATGTATTATTGTAGCTATTTTTTCTTTTTCTTTTTGCTATTGTATTATTGTAAACCTGAAGAAGTTTTAAAGTTTTAGTAAAACTTTATCAGGTTTACAATAATACGGGCCGGATGGCCCAGCGTACCCGGCCCTCACCGACGGCGGACGGAGGAGTGTCCGGGAGGTTTTAGTGGTACACCTCATGGTATAACTAGCGTACCACGCTTTGGAGAGGGCGTGTCCTACATACCCCTTCGCCAGCGCGGGAACACTGCAGTGGTGGAGAGGTTGCGTAAATGCATTTTCCCCCGGACAGCAAAAAAAAGCTACAATAATACATTTGCTACATTATGTATGTAGGTATTGTACATTATGTAAGCAACATTTACCAAACAAACCAGCTAGAGCATAGATATTAAGTCGACCTCGAATTCCGAATATCTTTTTATGAAGATTATTATTATCAATAGGTAGGTACTTACATACATAATCTTTACAAATGTAAATAAAAAAGAAGTGTCTGTTTGTTATAGTAAAATAACAGTTTTTTGCCAAATATTTCATGTTAAATATTGGATATAAAAATATAAATCCGTTTACTATCTTTAAATGTAAACTCATAACAAAGTTTTGTTAAATGAATACAATTCGATTTTTTATATTTACAATTGGCTTACGTAAATAAAAAAAGGTATTTTTCTTCGAATCACTAGTTTATTAACCTACATTTATCTATATGACATGTTATCGTAATTTCCCAAAATCATTAAATTATAAGAGTAATTTAAGAGCCCACGATTTATTGAATATTACACAAAAGAAAAATTTAAATTAACCATGGTACTCTTAGATTAATTGGTGTACTGGATATCCTGGCTCCAGCATCAGCTCATCCTTTTTTGTTTGTTGTCCGGGGGAAATGCATTTACGCATTCCCACCGCCGCTGCAGCGTATTCGCGTGCTAGCGGTGGGATATGTGGGGCTCGCCATCTCCATAGCGCAGTATGCTAACTTATACCCCGAGGAGAGGACCCTACACCACTAAAACCCCCCGGACACTCCTTCGATTTGCCTTTGGCGGGGGCTGGGCACGCATAAGCAATCCGGCCCAACATCAGCTCATCCTGTTATCACCATTACATTGTATGTAGAATCCAATACTGATCAAAACAAAAACCAAACACGACATACCTTTCTGCTGTTATTTTTTCCAAGAGTGTACTAGTACGCTTTATATCCTGACTGCAGCACAAAGAATTTCATAAACTTGTATAGCTTAAAGATTGTGAAAGTAAAGAAAATACGCAATAAGCGTCAAAGAATCCTACCGCAGCTGATAAAAGAGCTGATGATCACGGAATTGCTTAACCGATTTTGACAATACATGTCTAAGAACCATGGTTAGACAAACTGCATTTAATTTATTTAAATGCAGGTTTTCTAACGATAGTATGGTATTGTATGGTAAAAAACTGCATCAAAATTGGTCTACGCGTTTAAGAGCCACGGTGACAGACAAACATAGCGGTAAAAATTATAACATCCCTCTTTTCGCGTCGGTTAAAAATAAATTATTTCGCTAAGCTAATAAGCAACGACATATAGTGTATATAATTTCCATTTTCTTTGAATATCTTCTTAACTCTTATCACCACACTTCACATGGAAGACCATAGGCATGATGGCGGCTTACAATCTAGCCTGTTGTAACATTTTCTTTAAATACAAGCCTGGTTGTCAGATAACGCCGAGCCAAGTGTAGGAACGTCGGTAATTCCTTGGCTTTCCACTGCACGTACCTGTACTGATAAACTTTTGTTTTATTTTTATCTCTACTGACAGGAGCTCGATGTCAGCGGCAAGAGGCAATTGTTGTTTTGTTTAGTTTTCAAAAATTCTGAAGATTTATTGTCCGGCTGTAGTTGGTTTTATGTAATGACAGAATTGCTTTTGTCCTTTCTTTAATATATCAAAAAATATCATATTAATATATCAATAGCATATGATGGTAGCTTTCGCTTTAAACTTTATTTATCGTTCAAAGTTATATCAGCAAGCTCTAGTTTCTTTTAAAGTTCACCAGTATTAAAAGTATGTTTTATTTACACGTAGGTACATCAAGAAAAATTATAATTTTTACTAATATTAAAAAGAGATAAAGTTTGAGAACTTGGATGTACATAATCTCCGGTACTACGGATACAATTTAGATAAAAGACCATATTTTAAAACGTGGTTCCTCGGAAACGGAATCTCCACAGGTGAAGCCGCGTGGTACAGCTACCCATTAATAAAATTATGTGAAGAAGAAATAGAAATAAGAACGTAGGTAAATAAACATAATGTTTTGTTTTGTTTACAGTACGTCAACATAGAGTTAAAATATTTTCAATCAGTGGCGTTAACTCAACAGACAGTTAAAAATAGGAAGCGTTATTATAAATATTGACAAAAATAAAAACTGGAGACTATAAAGCGACCATATAATGATCAGCCAACCACCTCTCGAACCGGATTCAACTTAAAGATTACAAAGCTTTGCATTAAATTTTTTCTTTAATCATAGTTTTATTGCAAAAAACTAGTATTCATACTTATAAACAAGACAGGTTCTTAAGGTCACGCATACATCTTTGAGCCACACTACTGAACAGACGTTGTAGAAACGAAGTGTGTTTCAATTTTGTGATCGTAGCACGATGAAGAGCTTTGTTATAATTACGTTCGCTATACTCTTAATTCAGTTAAACATACGTTCGAGTATCGGTCAAAGCTTTAGATTTGGTGGAAGTCTCGGGTTTGGTGGAATCAAATCACTTGGATCATTCGGCGACAAGTCGGAAGCAAACTACGACGATGATGCAGCTTCTTTAGACCTTTCTGAATTAGAAGACGACGAAGAAGATATTGTTAGCAACAAACCAATTTATAATATAAAAGATGCGCCACAACTATTCACAAAATTTATTAAAGACTTTAACAAGATGTATAAGAATGACGCAGACTACAAAGCACATTATAATAATTTCGTGAATAATCTAAAAGAAATTAACAAAGTGAACAGTAATAAGGAATTCAGTTCTACGTCAGATATCAACTTGTTCAGTGACTTATCTCAAGAAGAGAGATTCCAATTTCTAGGAGGGATTCCTACTTTCTAGGAAAAGTCAATGTTGGTAAGTAACCATCACAAGAAACTAATAGTTTGATTTTTTCCATCTCTTCCATGATTTTAAAACTAATTTTAAAAGCATGGAAGAGACTAACTGTAAAGTTATCTGGGAATAATTGATATAAATGTAAATGATAGAAGAGTACAAATTGTCATTTATACGAACGAAGCTAGTTTATTATAAATCCATGTTTCTTACATGGAATAGCATTTTGAACCACTTTTTTACTAGCGGAATAAATGTATACCTACATTCAGTAACCTAATAAAAACAATAAATGAACTAAATCAAATTGCATATACTTATAAAGTCGACATCACAGTAAGGTAGTTTGTTTAAATGTGTGATTTGATGAATGATACCTAAGTTGGTTAGGCATCAGTCTTGCTTATTTACAATTAAATCGAGAGGTCTATAACACTGGTGCTGGTTTACAATGACATATTTATATACATATATCTTTTGAAATTGGTCACACGTTAAATAAGATTAAGCTCTAGGCACCTGTCGAAATACATTTAATACTTCAAATGTCATGTAAACTATAAATGAAATTTTAATATTTTTTACGCGAAAATTTACATACAATTTTCATTAATAGACCTTTACCTTCAATAAAAAAAACTTGGGTGACTTTTAGGTAATAGAATAACAACAAAGACCACAATATGATATGAGTAAAAGAATTTCACACTGACCTTTTCGGAATGTCGTGTAAAGGTCCGCACAAGTAGAACGTAATTAATTAAATCAAGTCAGTTGATACCATTTCTGTACGGTTTTGGATATAGGTCCGAACAAGGATATAGAATTGATACTAAGTATTAGGCGCGTTTAGTATAGCTAATTAATATAGCGAAATTTTTCAAGTAATATAGAAAATAGGTGAAAATTCAATTGCTTAAACTTTAAAGAATATTAATTGACAAACTTTAAGGTTTCAGGAATTGATTTTTTGCCTACGCACTGTTGACCCAGGTATGAATAGCACCGTGGTGTTTTGACCAAGTAAGTTATATTAACGACGACCTACCTATACCTACCTATTTTAAAATATTAATATAATGTCGAACTATATTTTAATATGTTTCGTGATAATTTTTATTAAATGTACAGTAGATACTGTCACAAAAGTCATTCGTGGAAACAAATTAAAAGTAATAGATATAAATATTTTTTCTGATATGGCTTAAGTAATTTATGCCTGGACAACAACATCGTCATCATCAGCTCGTATAACGTGGTTCACCAACCCACCTGTCTAGTACCTATGATAATTATGGCAAATACCAGGCAGGAGAGGCTGCCTGGTTTTTGCCATAAACACCGGACAGACAGGTTGGTGACCGCAGTATTACCTACGTAATAACACACACAGAACGCTGCTGCCCGCTCCCAAGTATACAATTGTAATAGATAATGTTATACCTTTCCGGCGCGACAACCCGAAGAGAAATCTTAGATTTTTACATAAACATTTCTTGACAAGCTAGTCGTGGGTTACCGTGATCCCCATGATCACGGCAACCCACGATCGTATAAATTGAAAACAAAGTCCAGTACTGTTTGTGTTTTCTCATCATAATATTATTAGTTATCCAATGTCCATCTTTCTATATTTATAAATTACCTACTTACTTTAAGTCTGTAGTATATATCTATCTGTGGAAATCAGACAGCTTGATTTATTCATTTCAATTTTTCCGGTATCATTATTTAAATATTATAATATATAAAATTCATATTAAATATTTATGATTCAAAGATATGGAACCTTTAAGTAACCATTTATCTGATACTGGTTTTAAATTAAAAAACTAGTTGTAGCACAACAAGGCCGGATTTAAGGGAGGGCATCCAGGGCAACTGCCAAGGGGGCCTCCACAACAGAGGGCCCCCACAATACAGAACGTAGGACTTTTCTTTCATTTATTTTTTCGGTGCTGTACCATTACCTACAGTACTTTGTATAATCGTGATTAATGTAATAGTTCTTAAATATTGTAATAACGGATATCATATATACTTATTCAATAAAATTAGAAAATCAGTAAAATATCAGAATTCCAATCGTCCTGAAAAGTAGGTAGGTACATACTTCAAATTTCCTACACATTTAGAGGGAAACTTATTTTTGACCTCTTCTCCTTTGTTGCCCTGGGGCCTCCGGTCTTCAAAATCCGGCCCTGTAGCACAATATATAGTAACACGTTTTACTAGAAGATAATATAATAAAAAGTTGTAAACAACAGCTGGTGATATTTAAATGTCACTATTTAATTATAGTTTCTTAATATTATGTGGTTGCTTTATTCGTTTTACCTACATTCCAAGACGGTGAATATGTGTTAAAATGATTTTCTGAATAATATTTTTATAATATTACCAGCTTCCCGCTAATATAATATTATTTACTCCCGTTCCCCCTTTTTTTTAAGTGGTGGAAATCTTTTAAAGACTTCCCACCGCTGCGCCTTGGGGAAAGACGGTGGGCGCGTGCGGGTGTCCTTCACCTGCACCCGGCTCTATGTAGCTAGCGAGCCGGGGCATCCAGTGGCGGACTTACACATTTGCCGCTCGTAGGCTATTCAAATTTTGCCGCCCCTACTATTGTACTATTGAATATTTTACTATTGAAAAGTTTTGCCGATATTTTTTTACCAGAAAATAATTGGCCAAATTTGCCGCCCCCAACATTCTGCCGCCCTAGGCTCCAGCCTACTTAGCCTGCTGGTAAATCCGCCACATCCGCCCATCGCCGCATCCACACTACCACTACCCACTAAAACCACAACGGTAGCCTGCCTCAGACGACTATCCACGATGGCCCCGGGCACTCTAATAGATCGACAACTAGGACCACCGCCGTGAACTCTCGTTCCCCTAAGAATAATATAATATATGACGAGGAAGGACGAGCATCGTTGTTTTTAATAAGGTGTGACGTCATCATTGCTGACGTCACATTCATCAGGATGGTTCTCTATCGAGGGTTGTCGATCCATAGTAACAGCAAAACTCCATAATATGGTTTTCAAGTTTTATTCCAGTAAATTGAGGAGCTCCGTACAGTCCGGCAGCTCGAGCGAGCGAGACTGAATTGCAATCGGTCCGCCGGCCGTATTTATACTAAACGAGCGGCTCACAAACAGTAAACAATTTAGTTTGATAATTTTCAAACTATGTGAACAGATAATTATTTCTACAAATATTTTAACGATTTACAAATCATAATTTGATCCTGAATACTTATTTATTAGTCTAGTATTTTATGAACATATTTGTGTTTCTATCAAATCATGCATTGATTCACAATTTATTTATTTTGATGAGACGAGTAATTGTATTTATGTGTTTATCATTAATGAAGCGTTGTTGCTATGCTTATTTTATGTGGTTGCGCCGATATATATAATATAATTAAATAAAGCCTTTCACCTTCTTCAATAAATAGGCTATCTAGCACTGAAAGATTTTGTTAATCGGTCCAGTTGGTAGTTCCTGATATTAGCGCGTTCAAGCAAACAAACTCTTCAGCTTTATATATTATAGTAGGTATGCATAGATTACTTATTAGTAGGTATAGATTGTCGTTTAAACACACGATTTCAAGGATCTATATGTACTGTACCTACGAGTTACCTATGCCACTGCACGATTGCGAATATTTTATCACAAAAGCAGTGAAGGCTAAGTAATTTGTCATTTCCAGGCAAAACAACATAACATAACTCCTTGGAATGGACAAAAGGCTTCCAATGTCAAGTGGTTCGGATCCGTAGTCACGAATTATGGGCAAAGCGCCTGGTCTCTGATTTATATTCTTTTAGAATCCGAACTATGATAGCGTATTTAAACAGTCAACAAAAGTTTGTGTAAAAAATATAGGTACATATGCAAAACATATCTAAGGTTATTAACTAAGTCGGTACCTACCACTACTACTTAACTTACGCAGGTCTAATCTTTTTAGCGTTTCCCTCTCATATTTTTAGATCTATAGGTATCTGCATTAACCATTCGGTAAGGATCCCTGCTCGCCTAAAGATGCACGGCGAAGTAGCAAAGGCCCCGTGACTTACTTTTATGTTTCATGTCCATCCGAAAAACTAAAAATTCTTATAGTTGTTCTAAATATTTAAATTATTTTCGAGTACACCTGTATCTACCTATGTCGGTAAGACTACCTAGGTGGGTAGGTAGATAGTTTGTTATAATGGTCAATGAATTCATATTAATATTATTTTCTTTTGTTTCAGGTTAATGCTGTGCCTCGTTCTACGAAAGCTTTACAGTAATGAGACTTTATATATAACTATTTTGTACCGAAAAATAAAAATTAAGATTAAATATTTATTCCTATCTTTCTGAAACCCTTACACAAAACTGATTTGGGAGCAGCAACACTCATGTCATCTTCATTTGGTCGTATCTAGCTTTATAGCTTAGGTAATCTTATTTTTTGTTTACCTAAGTACGCAACGAGCGCCGCGTTTATAAACTGGTTTATTGTCTGGTTGCTCTACGGATTACCGACTTGCAAGCTTAGTGACCGTATGTTTTTTTTTTAATTCCATTCATATGAATTATTACTATCGACCTAATGTTCAGTGGTATAGAGGTCCAAATACAAGGACAGCTAGTGCCAATACAGTAGATTTTCAGTACTAGCCTACAATTAGCCTAATCCCGCGGGCATTTTACTGTTTCCCCGGTGAGCTGGCGACCTGCCTCACGCAAAACTTTATTCAATAGTTTTATTTGGCTGCGACACATTCGGCTGCAAGGTGAAGTTACTAGCAAAGAACAGTATATAGCGCGCCTTACAGGCTATGAAGTTCATAGTGTAAGGCGCGCTATATACCCTTACTTTTAGTTCATAATAACTATAAACAGCTATAAGTAGGTAAGTGCATTAACCCCTAATACTCCTGGAAAAGTGACCTATACCTATTCATTAGTGTTTTGTACGATAGTTACGATGAAATCTACGGTACCAAGTCGTAAACCTAATTCGCGGAACTAAAGAAATATTTATATATATATATATATATCTATACTAATATTATAAAGAGGAAAACTTTGTTTGTTTGGTTGTAATGAATAGGCTCAAAAACTGGACTACTGGACCGATTTCAAAAATTCTTTCACTATTCGAAAGCTACATTATCCACGAGTAACATAGGCTAAATATTATTTTGGAAAAAAATAGGGTTCCGTAAGATATTTGGGTTTTTCAGACACAAGGTGTAAAAATCAACCAGAAAAGTTACTTATTTTGCGTACGCTGCCTAAACTATAAGAGATAGAACCATAACATGTTCTTATTAATTGTAGATGTTATAAATATCTACAAAAAAGTCCGCGACACACTATACCTATCTATGTCGAGTGAGGCACAACAACCATTTTTTTATTTAGAAATCTTGAATTTTTTTTGGACTACAATTAAACGCGTTTATTTTACACATTCTATTAATCCTTATCAAAATAAATTATTTCATCACCAAGTACAGTTTATGTAGATAATATTTGGCCTTTGAATGATTAAAATTGGACGTTCGGTTTTGAAGTTATGGCGAAATTAAAATATTACAATTTCTGCTGCACGGCCCGTTGCGAAGTCTAATAATTTTCGTGCGATTTTATTTAGATTTCGTTCTTAAAACTACACCTACGCAAAAGTTCTTCTAAGAGCTAATCAACAGTTCTCCTCAGAGCTAAACAACAGTTCTTTTCACGGCTAACCAACAGTTCTTTAAAGGGCTACCCAACAGTTCTTTTCAGGGCTAACCAACAGTTATTTTCAGGGCTAACCAACAGTTTATTTTCAGGGCTAAACAACAGTTATTTTCAGAGCTAGAATATTACACGCTATTAATATTTTCTTGAACATTTGAAAATGCCTAAAATGCCTATTCATCATCATCATCATCAGCCCGTATAACGTCCACTGCTGAACATGGGCCTCCTCCCGAGAGGAAGGGTATTTGCCATAGTCACCACGCTTGGCAGGTGGGTTCGGGACCGCAGTATTATGTTGTACCACACAAGAAAACGCTGCTGCCCGTTCCTTGATATACGATTATTATAGATGATGTTATAAAAATCGGGACCAACGGCTTAACGTGCTTTCCGAGGCACGGAGGGTAGTCCCTTAACCAACCAGACCCGGAAAGAAATCTTTTAGAATTTACACAAAGGTTTTCTGTCCGGTGTGGGCATCGAACCCACGACCTCGGAGATTTAAGGCGAGCCAAATACCACTACGCTACGGAGGTTGTCAGTAAAAGCCTATTAATTACATTTAAATATTTTCAGCATTAACAACTTTAACATCCACAGAAAGAAAATCTGTGCAGCCTGCGGATAATGACTGCGTCGTCGATGTTTCTGTCGGTGTCTGTGAATTGACCTGGGAATCATTTTGCTGACCGTGTCTTTCCTGGGTAGGCTTTTTGCAGCGGTAACCGACATCCGCACGGAGCCACGGGTGACCGCTATCACTACATCACTACATATTATAAAACAAAGTCCCCGGCCGCGTCTGTCTGTCTGTTGCGATAAACACATGTATTTTCATGCGGTTGTTACCAATCGATAGAACGATGCTTCCGGATGGTCTACGTATATGATTTGTTTAGTTTATGTGTACATTTGACTAATAAATATATATTGATATTTGTCAGAGGAGTCGGAAAAAAAGCCATTTGGGAGCTTTCAACGAAAACGCTGCCTAAGCCCTATGAGATATAACAAAACAATGGCGTGGTATTGCGTATATATGGCGGAAATATTCTTCTCTTTTAGATATACAAAAAAGTCTGCGATTGCATATGTCTACCTTTCAAGGTTAACTTGCTATATCCATTATATCTTTTAGAAAAATGATCATTTCTAATGCGGTAATTGTAAAGCTAATCAGACGGATTCAGTATTTATCCTTATAATTTTAAATGAGTTAATATTCTTAAGCATTTCATGCAGATTATTTTACCCCTACACTTTATACTTTAAATGAATAACTTAGAATTTATTGCAAAAATAGGGCAAATTTTTTGTTTTGTATTCGTTGTAACTATGATGGATAGATACTTGAATACCTATTTATTTAGTGTTTGTTGTATTGTTAGTCCTGAAGAGTATAGGTATTTCATATGATAAAAGTATAGCCACCTACTTATTTCACTGAGTTTTAGTAGGTACAGTCAATTGTTTCTGTTTGTTTTGACCAAACGCCCGTTTGTTAGAGGTTTAAAGACATTCTACATTGTACCCGTGCGAAGCCGGGGCGGGTCGCTAGTATATATATAAATATTTATTGTCACTATAAAAGCGTCATGGCAAAGAAAGTCTACACGTATATATAACCGACAAAAGGGGCCGCAGTGTTACCAGCGCTCCATAACTTTAAGTAATGGTCCTTTATGGCCCGGCTACACGCTCAGTCTTGCCTGCGCAGTCCGGTTTGTGCATTCATGACTGTGCAAAAAGACGGAACACCGTGTAGTGGCCATACGGTGCAGGTAAGCTCGTGCAAACTAACTGTGCAGTCCCTAGTTGTGTTTTGAGAGCTCGGCAACGCACCATGTTGCCAACAGAAGAGGGTTTTTTATTAGGAGCATTATTTTATTGTTTACTGATTGATTACTGTCGGAGTATTCTTTGCTTTTAATTTTCCATAAAGCCGGCAACGATTTGTACAGGTCTATGAACTGGGTTAAAAAATCTTTAGAATAATATCTTACATCACTAATTTTTACGACGGCGACGTGTACCTACAATATCGAAAATAATTACGTCGGACTGTTGCGCGGCTTGAATAACCGCCTACACGTTCAAGTAAAACCGTGCAAGTCAAGTTTGCGCAGTCCAAATCTTCAGCATGTCGACGATCGCACAAGCCGCGCTTTAAGGACTGCGCGAGCTACCGTCTCGCCGTCCACACGCAACGTTAAAACACGCCTTAGGTCTGAATTTACTTCACCGACAATATTGCGGAAATATTCCCTTATTTTTTATTGTTCAGGTGGTATTAAATTCCATGATTTTAAAAGCAGCCTATATTAAATCCACTGCAGAACATGGGCCCTGAGGGGAATTTTACCATAGCCACCACTTGGATTATGTTGTAACACAAAGGGACACGATGCTGCCCGTTCTCTGGTAAATGATTTCTGTATATGATGGTTTATCAATGGCAACGGCTTTATTTTCTTTACAGAGTGAGTGTAGGTACCCACCTACTTTGTGCACCGATAAGCAAATTAAGCCGCCCTTTAACCAACCAGACCCGGAAATAAAAAAAAATACAAGATATTTTTGGGGGTCAAACCCCGCTTCCGCTTAAAATCTAAGCCGCCGATTAGTTTTTAAGCGAGCTTTACCTTTACCGCTACACGCTAAGCGTTTTACACGGAGGTTATGATTATGCATGCAGTGAGTTCAGTTGTCATCAGTACACCAGTTCCGGCATAAAGGAAGGACGGTGAGGGAATCTTTCTGCAGAGCACATTCTTTTGGAGTTTTTACGACCGAAGCGCCACGTGGAAGCCGCCAGCAGCAGCAGCTTCTTAAAATTTATTGTAAAATGGGACTATTCTGAGTCTGCGCTGAGTCTAAGATTTTTTTTATGTGTTACTAAGTGTTTTTCGGTGGCTTGTTGATGTTTGTGAAAGAAGTAGGTGTCTCATAATTTAAGTTGATAAATTCTTACTAGTCTTTCAATACCATTATTGTCCATTGAAAAGGACAGAAAAGTAAATTTAAAAAAAAATTGTGCAATTCATTTCAATACATTTCTTATCAGATCTACCATTTTTTATATTGATAAAACTATAAGGTAAAATAAATAAGTGTTAAATTAAAATGATAACATTGATAACCTAATTTTCTAGATATGTAGCATAAAGATTGCTCAAAAGACTAAAATAGGTAAGCATGCACAAGATTGTCAAACGTCAACGTCAATTTTACTGTCAGAAACGTCAAATCATTGATTTGTCAACAACGTTGGATTTAGTTTCAGTTGGTGAAAGTTAATCGTGCCGTATTTCTTGTGTAAAAAATTGTTTACTTTTTTTATTACCAAAAAATATTTGAACTCAATGCAGTAGCTATATATGGTTATGCCTGATATCTCTCCGTAACCGTTGTGAATAAACAGGTAAGTTTGGATTCTTTTATTTTCTCATTAGATTATACCGTATTGTAAGTGCATAATAAATTATTTGCAGTTTTAATTGTTCAATTAGTAAATTCACTACATAACTAATTAATTGCAATTATATATTTATCAGTTAATAAATGAAGAAGATGTAAAAGAAGCTTTAATAAATGTTAGTTTTTACACTCATTTAAAACCAAAAGTTATTTTTAGTTGTTGATGCGATTATAAGTTAAACCGCGCAATGCAACCATACTCCTCTTTTTGCCTGAGTGTATTGTGCAACCATATAATAAATAACAACTAACCACCTGTTAATTAAATACTTTTAAGTACCTAATTTAAAATTTCACCGGCAAGAAGTAGACTGAGTAAATTATAAAGAAAGAAAAACATTTAATGAACACTTAAAATGAATACAAAATAGTAATTACAGTTATTTAAAAATAAAAATAAAGTACATAAGTAAGGACAACACTTGAGGCTCGGACGCCATACATATAAAACACAAACATCAAATAATATAAAGAGAGAGAAAAATACAATAATACATGTATACACAATAAACATTAACAACAGTAGGCAGCGAGGTGCGGGGCGAGGCACACAAATTAGTCTATAAAACAATTAATTCAGTAAGCATTCCTAGGGTTTTCTATGTAGAAAAATTCTATTAGCAAGAATTTCAATTTTTTTTATATCTTATAAAGTAATATTATAAGATATAGCACAATGATCGCTAAAAGATTCACAATGAATATATTAACCAGGCCTTGATGTTATTGTGAACATATTATCCCTACACCAATGGGGTAGGCACTTAGGCGGTCAGTCTTGGTAGTAGAAAGTACTTAAATAATTTAACATCTAGTTTTAACAATATCAACTGATAAATACATTTTAGTTTTTACTACAAGCTTGCAGCTGAATAACCAGAAATATATAGTCATCATCGATGTAACTACGTATGCCCAGTGAAGTAGCGAAAGCTTCAGAGCTAACTACATATGTCTGTCTGTAAAAATTAAATTTAGTTAAAAATGATATTTACCAAAAAATATAAGAGACATATTTTTTATTCATCAAATCAATAAAAATTAAAAAAGATAGGGAGCAACAACAAACCACAAAGTTCAGGAGAGTGAGGCTAGTGACATCACTACAAGGTAAAATTGTACTTAGAAGTGTCATCACATGAAATTTCAACACAATCAATCAATCAACACAGTCAAGTTTTGAGGAAACGAAAAATAATGTGTCCAATATTTTTTGGTAATCTAACTGTGGGACAAAAAATATTTTTTTAGTCTTCATACCTATTGTATTCATTTTATTTTGTTTAAAATAAGACATTCTATAGTTATAAATAAAATGTTTTTAAATCATGTTCCTATCAAGTATCCAATTCTTGTTTTTATTACCAGTTCTAGACATGGCAACTTCATAAAAAAGGCAACAATTTCAGAGAGGTATATTAAACATATTTTTTTTTATATAGAAACTTCAACTGCCAATATTTTATATTTTTTTGTTCAAAATATCCTTATTTCCTTACTAATATTATAAATGTAAAAGTAACTATGTCTGTCTTGAAAAAATATATAGCGATATATTATGCGAATGGTTAGAAAACCTACCAGGAAAATAAGCGATTGAAAAATAAATATAATAAGAAAATATGCGAACGGTTAGAAATGCTTTCGGGAAAGGAAGCTATTGAGAAAATATATAAGTGGTAAAAATTGCAAATGCCATTAATCGCCACACGGAAAAAACGGTTTCCGGAAAATAGAGTACACACTCGTTTCACTAAGTGTATCCACCTATCTCTTTTGTTGACTGTACATACAAAATTTATCAAATTTAGAATTAATTCCTCTGATAACTTTTATTTGTTGATTGAGAAAATAGTCTATGCTCAAGTTTAATATAAAATTAGCACATAGATTATTGGGGATTGCCAATATTTTTATATCAAAGTAAGTATATTATTATCTTTCATACAAAAAAATTGACAGCTGCTTAATATCAAAAGCTACCTTAATTCCAAAGGTTCTTTTTTGTGAATAAAATGATTGATAACTTTAGTTTCTTGATTACTTTACCTATCCCTATATACAATTTTTTGTTATTACTTATTCATTTATATAAAAACAGTTGCCTTGAGTTATTTCATTGAGCTTTATATATTGAAAAACATACCGATTGAAACTGTAATTAGCATTTACCTTCTATTGCAATTAATAATTTATGGCAAGAATAAATTATATCATACCTTATATCCAATAAATAAATCCTTGATTTACTTTAGTGTATGAGTTCATTCATATTTTTATTCCGTTTTAATAAAGCCGACAAGGGTCAAAATCTAAATGGTGCATTTAAATAAATTTAGACTAAATAATAAGCGGCCGTAGCTCAATGGCTAGGGCGTCGGACTTGTGGTCTTGAGGTCGCCGGTTCGGATCCTACCCTATTGCACTACCGTCGTGAACCCACTCGTAACACAAGCATTTTAGCTTAGCACGAGGGGTTAACAGGAATACTAGTAGACTGAAAAACGCTGGTAGTAATCTGGTAAAAAAAAAAAGTTGGTACGTTTCATTTCTAGACCTGAGAATCATAAGGATGTCTTTTATACTTCAGAAGCAGTTGGTCGTAAAGTTTACCGGTACCGGTACGGTAAGTGTACCGGTTTACGGTAAAGGCACATACGATGAATGATTCCGACGTTTCATCGCACATCCAACCTTATGCTTCTGAGATCTACGTTTTATTCAGGATCATTATGTCTGCCTGTGAAGGGTCTGATTTCAAGTAACTTAATAAATAGTTATGTGTACTTGTTTTCTAAAGCTAAACTTTGAATGGAGCTTTGAATGTTGGTTTGTAACCGATAAACTCATTAACTGAATACAATAATAGTTCTGTTTGCTGTGTTCAGTTTTTAATTTTATCGGTTACAAACTATTTAATAAGATACGTATGCAAAAGCAAGCTAGTGCCTACTGATTGAACTGACATTACCAGAATTATTTGTCTTCACTTATTCTTATTGAATACTTATTTTGAATACTATTTATTACATGAATAAAATATATAATATACACCTAAAAGTAGCTAATTTAAAATAAAAATACCTTATTATCGGTGACAGCTTCGCACTAGCTAGAGCTAGTAAAGAAGAATAGATTTTGCACAAAAGTCCCCTAATACCTTAAAAGTCATAATACCTCTCCAATTAGTGGTTTATTGTATCATTGCCATTGCCATCTGAATAGCCATTAATCCTTAAATGAACATTTTGCATGTGTTAATAAGGTTCTCTTCCATTATAAGTACGTGTATTTATTACATCTATGTGTTAAGCTAGTATCGATTGTAATATCAGTGTAGAACTCGTGATGCAATCTAATTGTTAGATGTTTACTATTACTTGTTCGTGAACATGTGAAACCTGCTGCTTTTCTTACGATTTAAAACATACACATGTTTTTTAATAGTGGGAATAATAGTTATTTTCTTGCAGTGGAATAAAGAAACAGTTACACATGTCACAAAATAGCATGCTTAAAACGAGCATGCTCTTAAAACTGACACAAAACAAAAGCAAATGCTTTTGTTCTGAATGCCTTTTTTTAGCATAGGTACTTTATATAAGCTGCACGACTGATCGATACTAGCATGCTCAATAATCAAACCTGTTCACAGGTGCTAAAGGTACACCCTCTTCTATTAGCGCGACAAGTAGCATGCTAAAAAAAAAAATAGTAGCATGTGTGTCGAATCATTGCTAATAATGAGCATGCTTATTTCGAGTACGCTCAGAAATCGACAGCCGTGCGATTTCAGAGCTTGCTATCTTGCACGAGGGTGGAAGGCGTCGTGTTTTTAGTGCGTCTGAATTGACTACTTTGCAAAAGCATGGTAAGCAAATATAGTGTCAGTTTAAAGAGCATGCACGGTTTAACATGCCATTTATGAGCATGTGTAAAAGTACCTTAATGTTGTCTTAGTATTACAATTGATCTATATTTTTAATTGTAAGCGCACACCTACAATTGTGAAATAAGTACGCACTGGAATATTTACAATTGCATATTACTTTCATTTATTCTGCTGTAAACATTCGTGAATCATTTTCACCTTCTATGTTTGTTTGAGTGATACCTTCGTTGATGACTCGTAAGAAACAATAGTATTTGGTTCGCTAGATCAAATATTATTATTTACTATAGCGACTCTAATCTACCCGTGAAATTGAGATTTATACGCAGCCAGTCTCCGTAAGGAGTCAAGTGGGTGAAGCTAGTAGTTATAGACCCAGAAATGTGAGCAATATATTCCACATTTGTTGTAGCACTTATATTCATTCATTGAAACATTTAAACGCCTTAATATTCTTTTAAGGTAAGCGAATGCATTTCAAGTATACTGTATACACATAATAAAACTGTATACATATAATAAAACTGTAGAGTCTGTAGGAACATTGAAAAAAAAACTCTTAAAACCGAGTTAGCGTAAAATCAAAAAGCAAAAAAACCATCCCGGTTAGAGTAAAATAGAACACATCCAAATTTAAAAATAAAAATTGTTTCTCTGTGTGTGTCTGTTTGTACGGGCTGATCAAAAAATGGTGCACCGATTTAAATAAAATTTTGCATGGTGGTACCTCACATCGCCGGTCAACATTTTAAATACTTTTAATCACATAAAATTAAGGAGTTCCCGTGGGATAGTTAAAAAGCCGAGTGAATAACAAACAGCACGCGGACAAAGTCGCGGGCATCAGATAGTAAGTACATAATATGTATATCTATTTTTTACAACCTGGTACCTACATTGTTTAATTTTTAATAAATAAAGATATTCCCCACTCATTAAAACCAATTGTATTCCGTTTACCGAACCTTTATTATATAAAATTTAAAAAACATTTAACACTTAGGTACCTATGTCTATGTCTCTGAACCAATGAAATTTCAGGCTGTAATCAGTACAAATAGTATGTGTATTGTTTTCTGATGTTGATATTAAAACTGTTTAAGAGTTCAAGGGCAATACACAGCGAACTAGTTGGTGCATAACCTTGGTTACATTACCACTTGTTAATACAAAGCCGCAATATCGTATAGTATAGCCATTATAAACTCGCGATTTATCTAATAAAGCCGTTTAACGTTGATAAACATCGCAAATTTGACTGAAAAAGAAATATAGTTATAGAGTAATAGGAACTCCGGGAATAAAAAAAATCTATTACGGAAATAATTGAATTCCCATATAGAGGTCTGCTACATATATGAATATATATATACAGGAGATAATGTCACAGATTATGTCATAATCATGTATGCGGATTACGTTAAGGCGCTGTACATAGTCAAAATAGGCTTCACAAAACAGTTTTTTAGCCAAATGTTTACATTTTAGAGCAGTTAAAAAAATATATGTTAATCTTGATCATATTTATGGGAGGACCATTGTGTTCAAAACACGTTTTCGGTAAATTTTCTCGATAAAAAAGAAACCATAAAATAACCATTTAAATTGAAATTGTAGCAATTGTAACTGTATTATTTATAAACAAATCTTGATAATATTAATAACAGTGATGTAATATATAATAATAAAGGGAACTGTTGTTTTTATTTATCGATTGGAATAAGATATTTGCAAGGATTAATGTATTTAATAACTCGAACGAGTCGAACGAAACGTTGCGCCATCGCGGCGTCTCTTCGCTTCTCTTTCATTTCTACGCGGAGCAACAGTGATAAAACTAATACGTAAAAGTCGTCTATTCACCGCGCCTTAATGAATAAATTTCTGTTTCACTAAGTCCGATAGTCTTTTATTTAATACTAGATTTTGCGACTTGTTATTAGTGGAATAGTTACTTTGAGGAAGTAGATATTTTCCTATTTGCTGTACAAAATTTAATCAAAATCGGTTAAAGATTAAGCGTGAAAGCGCAACAAACAGACAGACGAGATTTAATTTCATATTAATAATATTAATATGTAGGGATTATCATTGACCAATTAGCAAAAATACGTTACGTTGGTAATTATTTTTGGACAGACGAACAAGACGTCTAGTCTTATTATATATTATGGTGAATATAAGGGGCAAATGCTTGCTAACATGACACGCATAATAGTAGTTTATTATTATTGATAGTCTAGTATGTACGCCAGTCCATCAGCTAACGCGAAAGAGGAGTGCACGTGCCAGTATTTATCTGCAAAACAATTTTATGTTGTATAAGTTTTCGGAGAGGTTATAATTTTGATACGGTAATTATATGTTTACTTTTTAAGAAAATCAAATGGTTATAATAATATAGTTGCAACCATAATTTAGAGACATTGACAAGCTTTTAAAAGTTGCCTTAATAAATTAAATAAAGACTTTAATAAATACAATTCGGATGCAAAGAGTTATTGATAATTTATCACATAATTTTTGAATAATCAATTATTTATTTTAACTGACTACATGAATCTGATTAAGGATTATGATTTTAGAACATTTCTGTAACCTCCCACCGTGTAAAGGAATTATTATAGTATAGGTATCCACTGGGTGTACCTATACTTGACACCATTTCGCTTGTCTTAAGACTTAAATTATAAATTTAATTCAATGTTTCTTTAAACTACTTAAAGCTTATTTGTGCTAATAAAAGCATATAAAGTTGTTTTGAAAACAGATTTAATTCCAGCCTTTACTCAGTACTTAACTGCAATGGGTAAGATTTCGTTTTGATATTTATCGGAATAAAAATTGCTTATACCTACACAGTAGGTACTGTCTATGTCCTTCGTAATGTTTTTACATCCATCGTCTCTATCATTATTGTAATAATAGTGTCCACATGTTGTTACAGATTGACCTTTTTATAGATATTTTATATAATTATTATATTACTGGCTGGTTTTATGTTTATTTTTTACTTTTTGATATTTGATATTGTGTATCTGGGGTTTGCACTCTAAAATATTATTGCAGCCTGGCCCTCGGCCCTCAACAACATTTGTCTTACCTATTTTTCCAAAAGGTGAACGGCAGATTTCGTACCGCATATTTTTGTTGTTGTTCTGTTATAGAATTTGTACCACATATTAAGGCAACTAAGCCACTTAATTTCATGTAAGTGTAGGTACTATTTTTAGAACTTTGGATTAAATAATAATATGAATTAAAAAAAAATCGTAGTACAATCGTAAACTAAACGCAGTTATTTCAAAATAACACAAATATCGTAATAATATTAATTACTAGGTTCCCGCGCGCGGTTTCACCCGCGTAGCTCCCGTTCCCGTGCGAAATTCATAATAAAATATAGCCTATGTTCTTTCTCAGGCTCTAGACTATATCTATACCAAATTTCATTTAAATCGCTTCAGTAGTTAAGGCGTGATTGCGTAACAGACAGACAGACAGACAGAGTTACTTTCACATTTATATATTAGTAAGGAGTAAGGATAAGGATTTAGAAAATGAAATGACATTAATTTATAATTAAACACTTTTACACTATATCTAAAAATGTATAATTGTTGCATATATTCATAATAATTAACGATTTAATGATAGGAATGATTTTCGTTGTCAATACTTTTTGCGTTTATATGGCAATTATTTATTGACAGGTAAAGAAAATCTGTCAAAACAATGTTTATGTGCCTTTAAGTAACAATCTACATTGGTAAACTAGTACATAACCTCAAAAAACAAAACTGGTTATAAATTTTATATCCCAACTTCTAAAAATCTAAGAATTTAAAAAGGGCTTGTCTATGATAATAAGTACTAATTAAAACAAAAAGTATCCCAAAACATGATATTTTATTAGCGGTACGAAATTCCCATACAAGCCTGCCGTTCACCTTTATTTAAAATTCTTACTTGTAATGGTAATTTTAATACAAATATAACATGTGTGTATATATATATATATATATATATATATATATATTACATAACTATACTTTATAGTAAGATAGATTTTTTTTTCGTTTCTTATAATATACAACTCCCGCTCTAGATAAATTAATCCCTGTGTAGGTTTCTGTGGGTACTTTACAACCACTCAAATCACGAACACAAAGCACACCCCGACTCGGAACAACCATTGGCGGTTCACAAATATTTGTCTCGGGTGGGAATCGAATCCAGAACACCAGTTCTTAGAGACAGCTATCTAACTACTGCGCTACCGGTGCAGTCACTTTGTTATTTATTATTTTAGTAGGTACTTTAGGTAAAACTCGAACGAGTACTCGAACGAGTAATTATTGAAAATAACACTTTTTGCAAACTCATGAAGTTCTGTAAGTTCGTAGTTAATATTGATACAATATCGTCCATAAGATGTCAATGTGATAAAATACGTTTTTATTTCCATCCAAAAATAAGGACATAAATATGTGTACTTATGTCCTTATGTATAGTTAAATAATGGTAGGTTAGATTTTTTTTTAATAACCGCGTGCCAAACTAATCTTCTATGATGTGATTTTAATAAGATCAACTCGATTTTTTACAAATGTCTTGTCGCCTAATTGTAATTAACAAAATGCAATTTTGTGCCTATATAAAACTTCGATTGTCTCCATACCAGAACAGCCTGGAACATTTATACGTACCCTTTATTTTCGTACACTCACTGTTAAAAGCTACGAATCTGCTATCACATGGTTTCCAACTTGAATGAATATAGTTTATATTTGGAACTAAATACATACATTAAATAGCTACTACACCCCATACAACGTAGTCATAGGTACATGCAGCAGTCCGAGATGTTTTATTAATAAAGTAACTGACTCGATTTCTCCAAATAAGTTCAATAGTATCTAATGACCTAGATTTTTCCCACATCAAATTGAGATGAATAATTAAAAAAATATATTTACTTGTATGTGCATAGACGCATTTGATACTTTTATTTCCTTACTAATTTTTTAAACGTAAAAATTTGTGATTATGTGTGGATGGATGTTTGTTGCTCTTTCACGCAAAAACTACTCAACGGATTTGGCCGATTTAGCTGGCTTTAAACAGAGTTAGTTTATAACTTAGATTAACATTAATGTATATACAAAACATTACGCTCCGACTCACTGGAGCTAGTCAAACCGTAGGACGCATTATTTTATTATAACCGATGTAATTTTAAAATCATAATGAGAATATGCATTGTAATTATATAGGTATTAAACTCCAAAGCAGTAGATACAACAGTTACTTATGCCAAACCTTGAACAATTATAAAATGGTGTTTCAATATTTAAATCCTTTAGATAAATATATATTGACTCATTAAATGTTGTACCTAATTGTAGAAAATATAAAATAAAGTTCTCGTGCGTAATTGAATTTCGTATCGTATCGTATTTTTAAGTAATTGCTTAGATAAGGAATTTATACATATGAAAATTAATCTGCCATTCCTTGAATCTAAATAAAATAATAATAATACAAATCAAATATACCTACTTTAAATACAAAATCGTCTTAACAAAGTTTTGTCTACTATGAGAGATGAATATGGAATATGGATACGATGGAAATGGAAACTCAGGATTGAACGTCCCAGAAAGCCATGGGTCCCTGGGCCCCTCAACAACGGCGGATGGAGAGGTAACCCGGGGGGTTTTAGTGGGTAGAGTCTTCTCTTCGTGCATATGTATGTATGGTCAGCATACCACCGCTATGGAGAGAACGAGTCCTACATATCCCTACGCCGCACAGGAACGCCGCGCGCCGCAGCGGCGAAGAGGATGCGTAACATTAAAGTGTTTCCCCCGAAACGAAAAAAACAGGATACACATGAACGAAAGTATTGAAGCTACTGAAACGGACACCAAGGGAATATGGCATAGCAAATGATTTTTCGCTTTGCAATCTTTTAAGTCGACACTATGTAGCTTTCGCCCGCTACTGCGTTCACACTGTCTTCTGGTTGCGATAACGCATTAGCTCGACGGACGTTACAGCGACAAATTTAAAAAACATGAGTTACAAGTTTTGTTAAAATTACCTTTTTAAGTAAACCTGTGACTCACATTCTTTGTTACCTCTAAAATTAAATTACCACATAGCTATTTATTATCTACGTCTAAAAGAACTGAATGCTAATTATTTTAATATAGATTATAGGTAACATGTTCCTAGCATATTTAATTTTGCTTTACTGAATAGAGGTAAAATACACAAAAAACGCAATAGAAAATACATTCGGTACTAGAACGTTCTTTAAAAATTGGTCCAATGAAATTCGAACACGATTGTCACAATAGGCAAAGCCTTGTTGAACGTTTTGCAATTTAGAATTTTCTTGAAAGCATTTCTTTGTGTTTATTTATTGGATCTTATTCGTATTTTGTGAAGAAAAAATTAGATTTCTAGAAACTGGATATTCTTATTTCCCTGCTTTTCATTATATAGTAACCAAAGGTTAAAAACGGTAACCTATTACAGTCACCGGGGTAAATCTCATGAACCGAAAAGCTAGACATTTTACATTGATGAGAGCATCCAGAAAACAATTTGAAGTGATGTGTGTATGTGTGTATGCTCGATATTAATAACGGCAACCGCTTGAAATATTTACAGAATATTTCGTTGTATATTCACTTTAAATATTCAGGAGGGGCTCCATACAACAAACGTGTATTTTTTGCTCGATATTGATAACGCCTAACGGCAACCGCTTAAAATATGTATTCACAAAATACTTAGATGTGTATTCATTAAAATATATATTTAAGAGGGTTCAGGGCTTAAGAGGATTTTATACTTACTATCTAATCATCATCATCAGCCCGTATAATGTCCACTGCTGAACATGGGCCTCCACCCGAGGGAGGGTATTTGCCATAGTCACAACGCTTGGCAGGAGGATTGGTGACGTAGTATTATGTTGTACTACACAAGGAAACGTTCCTTGATATACGATTATTGACGGCTTAACGTGCTTTCCGAGGCATGGAGAGATGTCCCACGATCAAACAGACCCGGAAATAAATCTTAGAATTTACATAAAGATTTCCTGCCCACCGTAGGGATCGAACCCACGACCTCCGAGATTTAAAGCGAGCCAAATACCGCTACGCTAAGGATGGTGTACTATCTAATATTATATAGATAATGATACGGAAACCTTCATGCACGACCCGGAGTCACACTTGGCCTGTATTTTATCGATGCCATCGCTTTAGCTGTGCTCTGAGCACGGCAAAAATGCGCAAAATTTTGAACATTTCCTACAAATACATTTCAAATGCAAGGCACGCTGTATAAGACAAAAAATTTATGTATTTTCACATCTTATATTTTATAGTGTGCTAAAAGTATCAGAATATAAATACATATTGTATATAAATATCAGTAGCAGTACCCGTGACTTTCTATGCATGGCGTCTAGGTCATGCATATAAAATTATTTTTAATGTATTGTTTTTTTTTATTGAAAAAGGGGTTTGCTTGTCACCATATCTAGAGCTCAGAAGCATAAGGTCGATACGTCAGAAACATTCGTTGTATGTGCCTTTTTAATTAACTGGCACTTACAACCAAATGCTTCTGAACAAAATAGTACATCCGTCTTTATGGTCCTGAGCTCCAGATATATATCTCACCTGATAAGAATCACAGCTAAAAGGGATGTATGATGGCTAACCTACGTAACTATGGATTAAGCTTTAAAGTCACACAAGACACATAGTTACTTTCACATCTGTCATATGAGTTTGAACTATGATTTGCTAGAAATGGCGCAATATTCCCACAGCGGTGCCTGAGGCTAGTTTACGAGTTCCGCAGTATTAAGTTACTTTGTAAAACACACAGAAGTGGTTTATTATGGGCTTAATCAAATGACGCAGTTAATTAAATAACAAAAAACAACTACACAATAACAACTTGCTTCCATCGGATAGGTAGATTTATTAACATTAAATAATATGAGTTTTTCCTTCTCGTGTCTTTAGTAGGTAAGTACTTCTGATTTCCATACTCAGACTTTTGTCAACTAGACTAATTAACTAATTTTCCTGCTATTAAGTGACAGAGGGGTCTAAATATGAAGACAACTAGTGCCCGTGCAGCACGACTTGTCTCATCCTGCTGGCCCACAAAATGCTTCTGCATGCCTCGCTTTTAACAACCCCATGTCGAAGGTTGGAGGAAACACGTGTGATGGGACAGAATTCCATTTTTTAAGGTGCGACAAAAAAAAGTTTACTTAAATCTTTGTTCGCGATGAAGTAGTGGTCAACTCAAGCCTATAGCAAAGACTAGCGCGAGTGATGCGATATGAGAAAGGAAAGAGTGCGAAATATTCGCCGCAGTGCATACCTACGGTAGAACGCGCTAATCGCAGCAATATCAGATGGCATACCTTCATTACCCGGTGAAGTAGCAAAAGCCTCTTGGCTAAGATCGGCTTATTTAGGACGGGCATTAGCCCGTCCCAAAAAAAAACTAATCGGGTGAGTATCACTAATAGAAGAATAGCCTAACAAATTACTTCATACTTTTCTTCTAAAGTAATTGCCAACCTCAAACCCGCATCTGAAATTAAGCTTATTAAACGTAAGTGAACCTGTCTTTCCTGACTACCGATAACTTTGACTGATCGCTAGACGGACGTGTGGAATGGATGAGGAAACTACGTGTTACTTCCAAAACTCCCGTGATTAATCGGCTACTTGTAATCGCAGGACTAACACGGGATACACCATTTGTTAAAATAAAGTTCTTTGGGTCCTGACTCCTGCAAAGTGCAACATCATGTTGTGATAGAACAACGCGACATGATTATTTATAATGTGTTAGGTAAGCCTAATATTCGTTCTTTGCTATTTACAAAACTTTTAGGTTCTGTATTATCCGAAATCATTTTGGGAGATCTTTATAACATATTATATATTTACTTGTAACAGAACCTCGGACAGTCGCCCTTTTTATACAATATTCGACCTTACCGATGTCACAAATTGCGAATGATCGATGTACAACAAGTAAATATTCTAGTCTATACTCACCTTACGATTTGAACATCTGCTAGACTAGAGCGAAAACCATGAACCATATATTACACCCTATCATTTGTAGAAATATATTTTTTATTTTACATTTTTCTTGTTACCTGATATCCTAGTAATACCTACTAGAAATGCGAAAGATTTAAACATTCATGGTTTTACGTCGCTTAGTAAGTTATAAGTACAACCAACCGCTTAATTTTCTTAATATACCAAACTGTCTTTTTTTTTTTGTTTTTGTCGTTTTTGATATTCTTCTAGGTTTTATATTTTTTCTAGGTGTATTGTCTCTTTGTGCAATTACTTATTCCATTAAACTTTAGACAATTTTAAAGTTCTGACACCAACATAAAGGTGGCAATTCTTCAGTACTTATATGTGATTTGCCTTAATAGAAGCTGCATAAAACTGGTCTCAGTATGTTTTAATGAAAAAAACAAAATCTATCAGAAATTTGCTTAAGCAAAAATATTCCCTACTTCCTATAATCGTTTGTGTTGAATTAATAAGGCAATTTGCTTAAGAAAAAAAAATTCCTGCAATCATTTGTATATTACAAATAGGCAAATTGCTTCAGTTATATTACTTCGTTATGTCATGATAGATGGTTGATTTATCGACGAAGCTTATGGCGCATCCACACATGCCGCCGGCTTTCAGGCTGCCTATGCGCGTTCCTATAGATGCGCGTGCCGGAGGCCGCCGCGTCAGCCGCCGGCCGTGCCGCTCGGCATGTGTGGATGTGCTATTATAGGCTATATAAAATTATAAAGTTCCTACGGAAACGGGAGTTATGGGTTTGAAACCGCGCGGGGCGAGCTATAACATTGATAAAACTAAGACTACCATTGGTTAGTTTCCGTAAAATATGTCCGATCCTTTAATAACTTGATCCTACTGACTATATATATAATAAGGCCTCCAAGAAGCGAAAGATTTTTAGAGCAATTATTTAAACATTTTTTATTACCTAAAATGAAGACGAAGGCCCGAAAAAATTATGCTAATAAACAATATCCTAACTTGTTGAAAAATGAATTTTAAAACTTTTTTCCAACGGGAATTTTTTCATTTAAGTATTCACCATAATTAATTCAATTTTTTTTATTGATATTTAATACTATAATAAATATATTTTCTGTGGGGTACTCACTTTTGAGGTGGCGCGCGCATGCCGTATCGGCCGCGCGGAGTCCTATTTTCATCGTTAAATTAAAATTATAAATAATGGAGATAGAACTCCGAGAGTCAGGACTTTTTTATTGGAAATTTCTTCCTCTTTAAGATGCTTTTTTTAAAAAATCTTAAATATGAATAGTTTCGGAGTTATTGACAAACAATTAAATCCTATCTTTTTGGCAACTTAATTTGTTAATAACTTTTGTAATTTTTTGCGTGCTAATTATTCCTTCGAAAATATTTTTCTACACGTCATTCCGAATCCAATGAGGTATCACTCATATTTTTAGGAGCTTTATCTCTATTTTTCACCAATTTGAACTTGTTGACTAGACTATCAGTAGTTTTGCCTCAGCGCTGATGAGTCAATCGGTCAAAACCAAGGCTCGCAACTCAGTTCTTCTACCGCAAAAAAATATGAGATCCATCCAATACCATGTCAGTTAATTTATTCAGTTCCTATTTAAGCGACCTCCTATTTATGTCTTTAATTGGCTAATCTAATAACATCTTACAGTGACCACATCAATATTAGAAATCTTTTATGTTTTAAATAAAAAAATGTTTTAAGTAGGTACATAATTATTATATTAAATTAGATTGTTAAGTGCGGTTGCCAAGTCAATCTATTTATTTAAAACATAAAAAGTTTTTTAATAACTGCTTCGAGAAATGGATGATACGGTCGTCCCCCCGTTTTTTTGCTCGGCTTGGGAGTGTCACTTTGATCATTCTTATGGATCTAGCAAACAAGATCACAAACATGGCATTCTCAAGTTAATTCTTAAATTTGAGAGATAACAGTTACTGTTATCTGGTTTGCCTACTAAACCATAGGGTCTCAACCTTAATGATGACAGTAAAATAGAAATGTATTTCACCCGTTATCTTAGTGTGTATTTTATAGAAACGTCTAACCGTTTAACATATTGTATTGGTCGTGACATTAAACTATCATGATACTAGCACGTGCTTCGCGAAAAATTCCGTATGTAAATATTATAAAGTAAAATGCTAGATTAAGGGGAACGAACTCAACTTTATGTGTTCCACATACCTAAGTATTTTTTAACTAGTACAAGATGTTAAATAATCTATCGTAGACAAAACGGTTCAGTATCTACATGTGACGACCTCTTAGAAGGTAGTGTGTGAAAAGTGATAGTGAAATTTCATGATTACTTGAAGTTGATATTTGTGTGGAGACCTTTATTGTAACCAAGCGAAGATAAACAATTCATTTTACATTAATATAAAAAGTAAATTTATTAATTTCTTCAAAATTTGAAAAGGTGATGGTCTTACTACGTACCTAACGTGTTTGTACACAATGAATGCATCCAAAATACGATAATGCATCACTGGCCCTTATATATCGAACTCTTAAATACCACTTTTGAACTTAGTAACTCTACAGGGTACTTCGCTTAAAAATATTATTAATTTTGGGTAGAGATATTATTTTGCAAATTATGGTCACTCGTGTAAAAGGGACAAAGTCCTATATAGAAATTTCTGTATTAGCTCACGTCAAATGCTGGAATAAATATTTAAAAATAAATCATAAGTATGTAGATACAAGCGTCCGTAATTCCGGTGTGCAGTATACCTAATGTCGCCATGCCAGAATGAAAATGTGCACGACTTTCACACAACTCAATTGTACGGAATAAAAAATCATAGTTTGGTTAATTTTCATTAAATCCAGAATATTAATATTTTACGTCTTTTTTATAATTAATAATCTATGTAGATTATTTCATAAATTTAATTAAGATAAAAACTTGGGATTTATTTATCATATAAAAATCATTTACCTACTTAGGTATATGGTATTATTTACATTTATACTTTTCTGACGTATAAAATATTGTAAGTTTTTCTTCAAACCCTAAGAAATATCTTAAACCAAATTGTCTGCTCCAAATTTGCGATAATGCAAAATGTGCCCCTTTTTATAATGACGTCACAGTCTTATTATAATTAGAAGGAGGCTTCCCTGGATTAAAGTCACATTTAGTTATTTATGCCTTTTATATGGTACCTATATTAGTGTTTTAAGATTTTATAAATAAAAATGTCACGTTGAAAAAAAAGTTGAATATTTGAAAAATACTATTAAAATGAATGCTATAATTAAATAATCTAACTAAAAACATGTACCTATATGCTATCATTTTTATTCATACATTTTCAAAAAGTAAAAATCTTCATTTATTTTCTATGAAAACTAAAAAAATATAAAAAAACCGGTTATGACGGCAGTTAACCACATAACATTATTTTTTATTGCAGTAACTTCTCAACGGGTGCAATTTATTTTTAAAATGCACAACACATTTGGTCAAGGCGATATGTAAATGTTCTTAGTAAATAGTAGTATATACCTAAAGGATTATCTCAAGACAACGTTATTGTAAAGCAAGTCTATTCCTCATTAGCTTCATAGTATCATGTGACTTTCATGTCGTCGGTGATACCAACTGCAATACCCCGTATTTGACAGCTGCCAATATGGTTTCATGTCAAGAATATTTTCTTTAAATGTATATATTTTGAAGGGCAAAAGATCAATTTGCTACATTTGATTTTTAACCTTATCAACTAATGTCATTAGGGGTATTGCAGTATCACTGACGATTATACTATACCTACTTATATGTACTTACATATAAGTAGGTATTGTTTATCTTCTTTTTATAATATTTTCCACGTTTTCCTAAAGATCACATAACTTAACTTTTACCTTCTAAAATTTATCGTCGGTGTCACTCACGTTACACTGACAGCTAATAGTTTCATAGATTTTATACTCACTGCATAAACAATAAAAAGGAATGATGTGATATCCTTTACATATAATATTGTGTGAGAGACAATGCAAGATGTACAATACTTTTGATACGCTTGTGTATGCCGTATGCAAACTATTACCTATATCAGTTACTTACATTAATTTAAGTCGTTAGTACTTAAAAAAAAATGATGGGCATACCTAAATATGTTATTACTTATTACATAGTTTGATACTTATTATGCATAAACGTCTATTCATACAGGTAAAATATGCGATCGAATCGTGTACGTGACCGATAAATTGGTTCAATTCGTTTTATAGCTTGTATATTATGTACCTCCTTATGAGTGTAATACGAAATTAAACTGTACAATCTAACCGTGATATAGACTGACTCAGTGAACTAAAATGCACTTTAGTTCATTTATTTAACTATACAATTGCTACGTGTGGTTTCTGGCCTATTAGACTAGAACACTCCAAGTCCCATCTGTATCGTAAGAGGCGACTAATGAATATACCTACAGCTGATAAATCGGCAGCATCATATATCAGATCAAGGTTAGTTACCATCTTACTGCGATCGCCAGCAATATCCCTCAGCGACTCTGCCTTGCCAAGATCAGTTGAGACTGAACTGTTGACTCTAAATGTGAACTCCTAAGTCTGAAATCTGCCTGTTGAAAATGTGACTACTCCTGATTTTGTTTTAAAGTTTACCAAAGCTCGTAACATACAAGAACTATAACTTAAAGTATGGATAGCATTGCTAATTTTACTGACCGTACGAGTAAAGTTGCCATTAGTGGGGCAATATCCCAATCTAGTTTGACAAACTTAGCAACTATGTCAATCGGAAATGAAATTACTGTAATTATCGATTTTGATAAACTAATAAAAGAGTTCAACGATAGAAACGCTAGAAAAGTTATATTTTATTAGTTTCAATGTATGTTTTTGTCATTGAACTGCTGTCAGGGGGCACCGAAAACCTCTCGCCCAGGGCGCTGGTAGTGCTAAAACCGGCACTGGATATCTATCTACTGGTTTGTTGTATCTAGTATTTTTTATAGACAACCTCCGTAGCGTAGCAGTATTTGGCTCGCTTTAAGTCTCGGAGTTCGTGGGTTCGATCCCCACTCCGGACAAGAAATCTTTGTGTAAATTCTAATATATCTTTCTGGGTCTGGTTGGTTGAGGGACGTGCCTCGGAAAGCACGTTAAGCCTTTGGTCCCGATTGTTATAACATCATCTATAACAAGCGTATACCAGGAAACGGGCAGCAGTGATTCCCTGTGTATTACATCATAATACTGCGGTCACCAATGCGCTTGCCAAGCGTGGTGACTATGGCAAAACCCTCCCTCTGGAGGAGGCCCTTGTTCAGCAGTGGATGTTGTACGGGCTGATGATGATGATGACTTGCTTCTTATCATCTTATGACAACGCATTTTTTTTTGTATGATTCACTTTACCACACTCTGCTCTTGATAAGTATTTAATATTTGGATAACTGTTTATTATCGCTTCGAGGTCAATTTCATTGATAATTTAAAAATATACCATTCGATATCCGTTGTATAAAAGTCCATACATGAACTTAAATGTTTGCGTTATCTACAGGTCAAACGCTAGGTTCTTCTTTATACAGTTGGTTTGGCCCAATAAAATTGCCACTGGTTAATATATCTTTGGATGTTTTTGTTGGTTTTTTCTACTCATGT
Source organism: Nycteola revayana (assembly GCA_947037095.2). Taxonomy (NCBI): domain Eukaryota; kingdom Metazoa; phylum Arthropoda; class Insecta; order Lepidoptera; family Nolidae; genus Nycteola; species Nycteola revayana. The sequence goes on from OX344839.1 coordinate 9,504,368, forward strand.
CAACATATTTTGTTGTCATATCACTTTGTACTTTTTAAATAGCGACGAGCTTTAGTCTTCAAAATTTATATCATATTTACCTTATCTATTTATTAATAATAATAGGTGAAGCAAATGCTTTGTACCCTTTTTACGAAAATTGCGCGGATGGGGAAGTATAAAATTTCGCTCACTAGGCGACTATTAGTTACATTCAAAAGTCGACAAGCATTTAGTGGAAATTTCAGATAATAGCTATTAAAAATGCCATCTGCAAATTTTTTATCCCGTCAATAACTACAGAAATAATAATAATTGCAACAGCTATATCCAGGAAGTTACTAAAGGAGTTAATTCAAGGGAACTCATAAAATGCATTACTGCGCAATAATACAGAATACTAACATAATATATAACATTATGCGAAAACGATAAGTATAAAACATTGAAGTCATTAATCGTGTACTTGAATTAGTTGGTTGATAAGTGCCTGATGATTACACAAAATTATATTGACAGTGTATTGTTAACTCAGTTACATCCTGTGGATTACAAAATTGCGTGTTGTAACAACAGGGTATGTCATAGAAACTACTTATTTCGATATAATGTCAAAATTGCTAACGATATTATTACTTTGTTGAATAATAAGCTATTTATTTCCACCGAGTTAGTAACAGGAGGCTTCATGGTCAGTAGTTTATGTTTAAATCATAAAGAACCTCCTTGAACGTACTGCCATCGGCACGGCATGCGGCATCAGCATGTCTATGGTATTCTATGCTCTTTGCCGGTTTCGGCGGCGAGACATACGATTATCATTTTTTTTCTTTTCTACAAAACTCTGTAAATTATTAGTCGCTTGAAATACACAACTTAATAATTGTCACAAGAGTTATTGAAATTATCATCTAATAATCCAGTTATATCCACCAGTTTATATTCTTACTCATATTACTTATGTATAACAAACTTGCTACCGTAAAAAAGTTCTGACTTTGAAAATATATAATTCATACAAAAGTAATTTAATAAAATGCTATAGACCTCTACATATAAAAAGGCCACAAATTATAAGACATTAACAGCGATAATTTTGCAGATGAATAATGCAAAACGTCAAAAAATTACGCATTAACATAGCAACGCGACATTTTTTTACGTTGTCATCAACAACATAAATTGTAGGTATAGTTGATAAGTAGGCATCAATTGCTATGGCAATGCCACAGTTTTTGACATTATGCGATAAAGTTGCTAAATTATGTCAAAATATCTGCTGTCGCGTTGCTATGGCAACTTATAGATATAATTTTCCCAATGCGTCTGTCTAAAAAGAGTAACTACAATTCAAATAGGTTTGAATTCAAACGAAAATAAAATGATTCATTGTCTCTACAGCGTTTTGGCTTCCTTGTTACTGGCCATCCTTATGTGTAAATTGAATATGTGCGACACAAAGGGTCTTAAATTAAATCAACTGCCCCAATATTCTCTTGGAATGCTTTATAGGACGAAGGAGATTGTGGTTGTCGAACCCTTATTGACCTAGTCCGGCCCGACAGCATATAAAATCAAACATAAAAGCGACAGACCGATGTAATCACGTTGATTAAACGGAGTGACTTGGGACTCCACTGTGCGTGTACATGCGTATAAATAGGTATATACCTAACTAGAAATAAGAATTCAAAGATTGTAAAGTACTTTCCGGCGTCTTAATTCCCACTAGTCGATGATACAACCTCCGTGGCGTCGCGGACAACGTCCGGTATAAGTCTAGCTTTAAGCCAAGGATACACTAGGGGACAAATGTCGTGCGACACGTGTCGCCAGCGACGTTGGGTGAAGTAACACGACATTGTCGGACTTTGGTCGACATGTCTGGCAACATCGCACGACACGTGTCGCCAACTACATCGAATGAAGTAGCGCGACGTTGCCGGACTTCGCTCGACATGTCTGGCAACATCGCACCGCAGCCAACAACACTACCTCGGTGGGTGTAATGATATCGATTGCCTTGTGAAACAAAACTTCGTGATGTCGCCAGATATGTCCGGCGAAGCTTCGCGAAGTTGCACGACTTCGCCTGACGTCGCTACGGACATAAGTCGCGCGATGTCGCCAGATATGTCAGGCGAAATCGGCTGGCTTCGCTTGACATGTCGCCGATACATGTCGTGGCACATTTGTCTCCTAGTGTATCGTTGGCTTTAAGTCTCGGAGGTCGTGGGTTCGGACAAGAAAACTTTGTATTAATTCTATGATTTCTTTCCGGGTCTTTAGTGCCTCAGAAACCAGATTAGTCCCAATTTTTAAAACGTCATCTATAAGTATCTCATATCAGGGACCGGGCAGCAGCGTTTCCCTGTGTGTTACAACATAATACTGCTGTCAGCTACCCACCTGCCAAGCTTTGTGACTATGGCAGAAACCACCATCGGGAGGAGGCCCATGTTCAGCAGTTGAAGTTATAAGGGCTGATGATGATGACGATGGTGATAATATGTTCAAATAATATCTGATAATAGCTAATTTGTACTTGTTCCCAGGTTAACCGTCCACAATAATGTCGTCGCCTTCCAAACACCGCTCCAAAAGACGGACTCAATGCAAAAATTTATTGAACAAAAGACTGCCAATAACAAAATGGCTTCCAGAATATAATTCGGAAAAAGCACTGGCTGATCTAATTGCAGGCATAACCGTAGGATTAACAGTTATACCACAAGCTTTAGCATATGCCACATTAGCAGGGCTAAGCCCACAGGTAAGTAAAGTAGCAAATATATGTATTCAAATTTATCATTTTTCATCCTTTCAACCATAGACTTGCTTTTTACGGTTCCGTACCCGAACGGTAAAACGGAACCCTATTACTAAAGGTCACAGCACATTAGAGCCACCCGGCACCCACTCCGTACCGCCTCGCCTCCTGCGGCTAGTATTGTTTATCAACAATATCAACTCCGTAGCGTCACCGGATCGCCTCGGTCGTAAGCCACGCGCGGACGGTGGGTGTACCACTCGGTGACAACTCGCTGCTCGCATGCTTGCCTTGCGTTGACTGCGCCTTGCCATCGCGCGGGTCCCGTGTGGACCGCGCGCTGCCCGCGAATGATTCAAGTGCCAATTGTTAACAGACTACTCGAAAATTCGTGGACCAAGCGACGTACACTCGTTGACCACGCGGCGTTCACTCGTTGACCGCGCGGGGTCAACTGGTTGACCGCGCGAAGTTTCTTGGTGATAACGCGGCGTCCACCCGTGGACCACCTGCCGACAACGAGTGGACGCCGTGCGACGTGGAGGTGCCGGGTGGCTCTAGTAAGCTGTGACCTTAAGACTTCGCTATCTGTCTGTCTGTCACTAGGCTGTATCTCAAGAACCGCGATAGCTAGACAGTTGAAATTTTCACAGATGATGTATTTCTATTGCCGCTATACACACACATACTAAAAATAAAAGAAAATAAATATTTAAGGGGGGCTCCCATACAAGAAACTTTTTTTTTGCCCTTTTTTGCTCAACATCAATAACGGCAATATATAGACACTTGAAAATGGTACGGAACCCTTCGTGCGCGAGTCCAACTCACACGTGACCAGTTTTTTTGAAATTTATCAGTATGCTTGACCGTTTCGTTTATTAGCATAACTGTATTACTTTAAGACTTCGTTTTGATAATGGTGTTATTAAGTTATATCTTACACAAGTGATAAGGTTATACTTACAAATAATTATAAAATTAATAAATTGTGGAAATAATATTGATTTTACACAATAGCTTCCGGTAATGGCCTTCAACTTAAAAAAAAATTTTTGCGTAATTATTTATTCAATTTACATACGCAGTTTATATTTGATTTATTTGGTTGTACTTATAACATTTTCTCTTTATGTCCTTGCCTTACCAAAATTTGGCAGAACATGTGTTCACACTCGTAACTTTTACAGGACGGTTTGTACTCTTCGTTTATGGGATGTTTCGTCTACATAGTGTTCGGGTCTTGCAAGGACATTACTTTGGGCCCAACGGCGCTACTAGCATTAATGACTTACCAACAAATACAGGGTCGAAATCCAGACTATGCGGTATTACTCTGCTTTCTTTCTGGAGTAGTACAGCTTGTTATGGGCATATTACATTTAGGTAAGTCTACCAACTCTTTTTTTTTTTGTAATTTGATCAATGCACTTCTGAGTTTTGTAACAATGCTCTAAACATCATATTTAGATCATTGTTACAATTCCTATACTAATTTGGTATAGATAAAAGATTTGATTGTTTGTTAGCATTGAATAGGCTCCGCAAATATTCGACCGATTTCAAAAATTCTTCCACCATTACAAAGCTACGTTATCCAAGAGTAACATAGGCTATATTTAATTATGAAATTCCCATGGGAACGGGAGCTACGCGGATAAAACTGCACGTGGGAAGCTAGTATAAGATAATAATTTTAGTAACATTAGAAAAATATGTGATGCATAAATACGAAAATTATTATCCGATAAGAATAAAGTAGATGATGAAGACTATGTCTAGAATGATAGAGTTTATTACAATTTCATTTATTTTTTATCCCGCAGGTGTTTTAATAGACTTCATATCAGTGCCAGTAACTGTCGGATTTACTTCCGCCACATCTGTGATTATAGCAGTGTCCCAGCTCAAAGGACTTTTAGGGCTTCAGTTCAAATCTGGAGGATTTTTAGACACAGTGAAAAAGGTATGTCCCATTTGTTTGTATAGAATTCCAAATGCGCTCAATACCATTTTTAAATAGGCACGATAAGGCAAGTTTCCTCAATCATGCTGATGTTAAGTGACAGAGACGACTATCAGCTCACTGCTGAACATAGTCCGTCCCTAAATTAGGTCCGTCCCGTGGTCCGTCCCCTAGTATTCGGAATCACGAGCTACCTTCATCTTGCTGGCCGAATCATAAACTAAATACTCCCTAAGTGAGCTCTAGTGAATTTTCAATATTAAAATCACTAATATAGTGTTCCTATGCGAGAGCCCATGAGCACAATATTAATCGACAACATTATTTTGCTGTACAATTCTTGTACTAAATCTAAGTACTTTAAATATAATACTTTTCTAGTCGAACAGCTTAACAAAAAGACCGTGGAGTTCCTTGATATATGAAACTTTACAATACCTAATCATTTCAGGCGTAGGACGTCAGCTGCTAGACATTCTAAACTTATTATATATTAACTTAATAATAAATATATTAACCTACTCCTATGAGTAGGTTAATATATTTCATTATTTTATCATAAACAATTCATATAAGTCACTATTGTCTTAATAATTGACTTGTATGAATTGTTTATTAATCAAGTGTAATATTTAGTCAAGTGTGATAAAAAATGAGGTGTGAAAAAATATTGCAAAATGACAAACTATGAAATAACCATTATTTTTATTAAATGTCTTTGTGAAAAATTTAATGTTTATTCATTAGGTTAATTACCAGATGAAGTTAAGCATTTCATCTTTTATTTAAAATATTATGTATTTTCTTTCAGGTTGTAATAAATATACCAAAAGCGAGAATAACAGACACATGTTTAGGTATTTCTTGCATTGTTATACTTCTAGTAATGCGTGTAAGTTTACGTTTTTTTCTTTTATTTTATAATTTTAGTGTGCTCGTGTTACGTACACCAAAACGTATGTACGTACATTAACGTTATAGTATCGTAGTGTGGCCAATATTTTTTTCTCAGGAATCTTTAGAGCGAAAGTGATCCTATTCTAAACGCTTTGTATTTACTTAATGCTCATCTCACAATAAGGGATTTATTACCTAAAATAAAATCGTCTCGACCGATTTCGATCACGTCGGCCTATTTCTAAAGAGATTCACAACTTGTCAATATGTGTTTTAAATTTATTATTCTTAAATTTCTGTACCTGTCTGTGTAATTTCAGCAATTACTAATTAATATTGGTGTGTTACCAATTTTTGCCACCAATTTTTATATCTTATGTTTCAGAATAGAAATGTTCCATCAATAAGCGACGATTTATCATTGTTATTATAATGTTTAGCCTTTTGTTATTTGTGCCTCGTTTGCCTTTATTACTTATTCTATAGGAATATTATTCAATAATGCCGAACACATAATACTATAGAAAATATCACGTCTTGCTCGCATTGTCCTTTCTTGTCACTGTTTATAATGGAATTTCTTTGTGAAACGTTAGGAAGAACGTTATAATATAAATGAAATAAAGCTACTATAGTTTGAGAAAACACGATTTTCGTGCTCGATGTATTTCGTTTGTTGCCTACAAATACATGGTAAAATGATCTTCTCTCGTATGCATGTCACTTTAAATTTTCCCAGTCCAGAATTAGCCCACCTGCATGCCAATGATGTAACTTGCCATAGCACGCACCAACAGATATTTCCACATAATTTTGCAAATTCATCGCAAAACGTCCAAAAATGTCGCGTTGTTATGATAAAGCGCCATTTTTCGACATTCCGCGATTGATCCATAAAATTATCGCTGTAGAGTTTTTTTACGTAATTGGCCTGCCGGGTGTGTGCAAATGTCATGACACGCAGAAGCTAGAAGTTGGTGCATGGTCTAAAGAGAAGTGCCACAATCGCCAAATTGCCTATTTTTTTAGTCACCTACCGATACAGATAAAAGTAAATATTTCCTAAGTTTCCATAATGTTTCATTGATCTTGATGACGGGCTGACAACGTCAGTTTACTTTTAACCCTCTAATAATTATTAATTTCTCGCTCTTTTGCAGACCGTCTACCATACATTGTCGAACTTATGTTCCATAGTCAGATTAGTAAACCTTGGCAAAATCAATTCTCCGAATACTGATCAGTATTCTCGAAAATTTTAAGTATAAATAAATAAAAGTAAATAACCTAGACAAAACTTTATTCAAAAGTGTACTTACTGTACAGTTCAGTACTTGTCTATAAAATAAATTGTAATAATGTTCAAGGTTACTCAAGATTTCAATTTCTAATTGTGCCTGTGTGACATAATTTTAATTGTTACAAACATTTACCGCTTAATATTCCCTCATTTATTCCAGAAAATAAAAGATTTAAATTTATCACCTAATCAAAAAGGCCTGAAGAAAACTCTTTGGTTAATATCTACTTCGAGAAATGCTATAGTGGTTGTCGGTTGCTCTGTAGCAGCATATTGCTTTGAAAACTATGGCGCATCACAGCCTTTCAAACTGACTGGAACTGTCAAGTAAGTGATCTGTTTTAATTGAAACCAAATGGGCATGAAGACTAAAAAAATCTATTTAGTCCGTCAGTTAGATTATATTATATTAGATTGGACACGTATTTTTTGTGTTCCTCAAACAAAAATGAAGATACAGTGCGTTGCAATTTCGGGTGACGTCACTTCTAGGTACAATTTTACCTAATAGTGACGTCACCAGCCCCCCTCTCCTGAACTTTATGGTTTGTTTTTGCTCTGTATCTTTGTAAATTTTTGTTGATTTGATAAATAACAAAAAACGTATCCAATATTTTTTAGTAATCTAACTTACGGACTAAATAGTTTTTTTTAATCTTCATAACACTAGAAGAAGTAGACTACCTAAAACCGATGTAGTAGTTTATACACTTCATATAAAGCCAACACTTTATTCATCAACGTTTTGTTCATTGTATCAAGTAAAGAGAGTCGCTTGTGATGGTCGATTTAAGTTTGGTTATGCTCGTTGACGACCTCAAAGCGACCGTCCATCAGGTAAACATACAATTTAACTGATCAACGGTTGAATGCCGATCATTAAATATAATAAAATGTGTTGCTATAGTTTCACTCAACGAAATATGATAAATTAAGTTTATTTGCTGAAAACACCTCGTGTTAGTAGTCACAAGTGTTGTCGTCACTTGATCAAAATGCCTAAACTAATACATATGAATATCAAGAATTTCATTCATTAATACATTTTTAAACTTTGCCTCATTATGTATATGAAAATGTGATGAAAATGAATTGTTTAATATTAAAATGTATCATTATAAGCAGTAGAGTACATAATTTCTCGACGTTATACATATGTAATAATGTGTGCGTGTTTGTATTTGTATAAATAATTCTAAGGTTATTATTTTTTTTTACTACGTTAGTAAGTTGTTTAATTACGGCCATTGAGAGAAAGGCAGATAGTCTCTCTCAATTACCTATGTATTCTAAAACAAACAAAATTATAGGTAGACACAATATCAAGCCGTTAAATAGCATTACATAACATATGGTTATCATTAGAACATCAAGTAATCCAATTTTTGTTTCCACGTAATTTTCTTGTTTATCTATTCAAACTTGACCGATTTAATCATATCGATTAAGTGCAATGATTCATAACGATTATTTGTTTCCTACTTAGCAGACTGTTTGCGAATATTAGTCTTGTAGCAACATTTTCTTTGTAAATATTAGAACAAAGTTAAATTATTTGAGAATAGTAAGCCTGATGTAAATGAAGAAATCTTATATTAAACATTTTGTTGATGCTAGTTCAAATAGTTGTGATATTGTAGATATGAAAGTCAACTCATACACCGTGTGGGTTTTAAACACTTTAAACAGTAATTTAGTTATTTCTTCCATCGGCCTTAAAAGTCCACTACTGGATATGCTTCGTACATAAATAAAAATATTGAAGCTTATAGTGTTGTGGGACTTATAACGTGCTTCCAAAGTACATATATGCCATTCCTTTTGTTGGTTGATTGGGTACTTTACTTTTTATTTTATCTATGACCAAGGAGTTGTTAAAGATATAAGAAGAATAAAACTTGTATTGGAATGTCACTCAATAAATTCGTTTTATTTATTTATTAATATAATACTTTTACGTGTCGCAGCCGCAGGATTACTATAATACTTTTACACCTTTAATCAACAGTAGATAGTATTATGTACAGTGATAACGTTAGTGAAATAATTTCTTTGCAAATAAAAATAAAAATTATCGAAACAAAAATTAAATAATTTAGCTATGCTAGCCATACTCTCCGATGTATCACTGAGAGCCCCTCTGGCTTCACCTTGAATCAAAATAAATAATACATTTTGATGAAATTAAAAACCATTTTTAGCGCATTAAAAAATTAATAAACTAAATATATTGTTATTGTAGAAACTAAGTTAAAAGGATGGCATATGTTTTTGAAGCACCTTATATTTGTTTTAATTGTTTTGTTACAGAGACGGTCTGCCATCGTTTGGACTGCCGCCTTTTAGTACAGTGCTAGACGAAGGTCGTGAAGTGGGCTTCATTGAAATGTGCTCAGATCTCGGCTCTTCCATATTTATAGTTCCTATTATTGCCGTACTTGGCAATGTCGCTATAGCAAAAGCTTTTGGTAAGACGCTTTCAAAATTCTTACTCGACAATACTAAATTGTTCCATTATATCCAAGATACTCCAGCAACTATTTATTATTATATATATTAATATATTATATTATTTATTTCTGTTGTATCTGTTGTACACTTGCTATGCACTCATTATCATGTATCTCTTTCCTAAAGGTTTGCTGGAAGAGAATTCATAATTGAATTAAGCTCGCCTTTGTACGTGTTGTTTCCAATTTATAAAATTTATTTCATGTAATTTTCTATGTGCAATAAAGCATAAATAAAAATAAATAAAAAATAAAACAGAATTTTGTGATGATGAAAAAATTACTTAATAATTGAAAACAATCCTGTATATATGGAACAATCGAAATATGGGTGTTATAATGGCCGGTATTAGAAAGCCCTACTATCGCTATCAAAAAATTATTTATTTGTGCTCTATGCTTCAGTGTTGTACCTAATTTATTTTGTTTTTATTTGCACAGTTCATTAATGTTTCGCCATAATAAGCCAATCGACATTAATTTATCTTTACTTTATTTTGCTGAGTAATGACACCTATGTAATTCATTTATCATCTTATTGCACATAACAAATATAATGACAAGGTTAATATATCCATTCACTTTTAATCCTTGGTTATATTGAAGTATAAAATGATTAAGTATTACATAATAATAAGTGAAAACGAAAGCTTTTATACAGGCAAACATACCTAACTTTATATAAGCAAAAAAATTAGCAAGTATCACTTCAAATCGAACAGTCATTGGCAGTCTAACGCATCTCGAAATTAATAGGAGTAAGAGTAGGTTAATTACATATAAATAAGTATACATTTCAATAATCTGACGATTTGAGCGTGACACAAAGGGAAGGACGATACTACAAATCGTCAGTATGAGTAAATACATAATAGCCTCGTCGCCTCCGTACTTTGTATACGTAAATAACCCCTAAAGTAATATTCTCCGTAAAAATATTAGTTTAAATGACGATTGAGGTATTTTTATAGGCGATGTTTATGTCACCGGAAAATAATAAGAATAGTAAGTTGACTTTCTAGATAGTTGATAAACTAACGAGGTTTCAGTTGGTTACAAATACCTAAACCCATTGGGTTCAACAGGACTTATTGAAGTTGAAGTTTTTTTTGTTGTGTTACAAGGGAATCCTAGTGTGAGTTCCAGGAATCAATGCATTCGATTGTAATTTTCTTAAACAATAAATTATTTTTATTCTTACAAGATAAGCATATTCTCGTTTGGTAAGGTTAGGTCAAGTGTCATTAGAATTAAGTAAATAATATAATAATTATGCGCGTTCACTAAAACTGGCAACTACATTTAACAATATGAGAGCACGAAAGTTGATCACCTTACGGTTTGTATTATTTTCCGGTGGCATACATACTAATCTTTTTCTACTCCATGATTATTTTTAGTGCCTATAAATGTTAATGCTTCAACTACCACTTCTCTTGCTGTTACGTCATCATAACGTATTCCTCCACTTATCATTGTTGTTTACGTTCTTTACTTTGATCTGCTCATATTGAATATTATTTCAGCTAGCGGTGCAACAGTAGATGCGACCCAGGAGTTAATCACACTATCGTTTGCGAACATATTCGGTTCGTTCGTCGGTGCTATGCCGATCACAGGGTCCTTCTCCCGAAGCGCTGTGAACCACGCCAGTGGAGTCGCTACTCAATTCGGTAGCATTTATACGGGTAAGTTGGTTCTAAGCTCTTAAAGTTATATCCTCTAATAAATATAAGAAATCAGACACATCAGACCATATAAAGGCGTTTGCAGCACATGGACGATTGAAGGGAATTTTTATCAGTTAAAATAAATAATAAAATTAAAAAATAATATAAAATACGCAAATAGTTATTATGACGTAAGCATCCGTTAAGACAAAATTGTTCAAAAATCACGTCCGTTCAAACGGGTTTCCAAAACGTAAGTGTAAAGTAAGTAAGCGGACAACAGCTAATCTATAATATAAAAATGAATCGCAAAATGTGTTGGTAAGCGCATAACTCTACAAAGCCTGGATCAATTTGGCCAATTCTTTTTTTTTAATGTTCGTGGAAGTTCAAGGATGGTTTTTACGGCGAGAAAAAATCGAACAATTGCCTGAAAACCCCTTAAAACAGCCTTTTTCTTTTTCCCATACAAACGTTTTCTAACTAAAATGTAGAGTCAATTTGAGCTTTATTTTGTTAATTAAAAACTTGAATTTTTTTGCCAAGATTTTTTAGGGTAGGTGTAGGGTAGGGTAGGGGTAGATTAGGGGTAGGTGTAGTGTAGGGTAGGGGTAGTGTAGGGTAGGGGTAGTGTAGGGTAGGGGTAGTGTAGGGTAGGGGTAGTGTAGGGTAGGGGTAGTGTAGGGTAGGGGTAGTGTAGGGTAGGGGTAGTGTAGGGTAGGGGTAGTGTAGGGTAGGGGTAGTGTAGGGTAGTTGTAGTGTAGGGTAGTTGTAGTGTAGGGTAGGGGTAGTGTAGGGTAGGGGTAGTGTAGGGTAGGGGTAGTGTAGGGTAGGGGTAGTGTAGGGTAGGGGTAGTGTAGGGTAGGGGTAGTGTAGGGTAGGGGTAGTGTAGGGTAGGGGTAGTATAGGGTAGGGGTAGTATAGGGTAGGGGTAGGGTAGGGGTAGTGTAGGGTAGGGGTAGTGTAGGGTAGGGGTAGTGTAGGGTAGGGGTAGTGTAGGGTAGGGGTAGTGTAGGGTAGGGGTAGTGTAGGGTAGTTGTAGTGTAGGGTAGTTGTAGTGTAGGGTAGGGGTAGTGTAGGGTAGGGGTAGTGTAGGGTAGGGGTAGTGTAGGGTAGGGGTAGTGTAGGGTAGGGGTAGTATAGGGTAGGGGTAGGAGTACCGCATAAACGAAGTCTCTACGGCCCAGTTTATTTTATACAAATGTTTAGGTCTTTTATGTATCGAGGCAGTACGAAGTCTGCCGGGTCAGCTAGTCATTGAATAAAAACGGATTCAACTGTTTTGTATTTGCATATTGATATAAATTTGTTTCGCTTTATGTTTACCACAACCTTGTGCGTATATAACAGTGTTATTTAATTAATCATTTGATTTGCGGTCTAATAAATTATTTTATATCACAAGACTAAAGCAATTAGATAGTTAACCACCTAAAAGTACAAGGCTTAGCATCGCACTATTATTCATTATTATTATAAGGTCTTAAATCGTATCTTTAAAAAGCTTTCGGCATGCGGTTTCCCCGTTGGAACTTCAAAATTAAATATAGCCTATGTTACTCAGGATTTATGTAAAGAGAGTAGAATGTACTGTCTTTCCATAAATCCTGAGTCATTGCACTGCAGTGGGAAATTTATAGCTAATGATGATGATTATGTGTTTTTATATGTTCAACCATTTTCTTTGAACATATAAAAACACATACCTAATAATATGATTGGAAAGATGATGATGATGTACCGTGTGTTAAAATCTAAGAACTTACTACTAAATATATTTAGTATAACTATATTTCTTTAACATGTTATGTATTATTTTCAGGTATTTTAGTAATCTTGGCGCTAAGTCTACTGACTCCATACTTCTACTTTATTCCGAAGGCGTCCCTCGCGGCCGTCGTGATTTGTGCTGTGATATTTATGATAGAATATGAGGCAAGTTTTATTTTTATATTTTAATTAACGTTTCTATCTTCTGAGATCTTGACATATTAAAATGTAGCCTTTATTACTTCTGGTTAAAGTTGATTTCTCATTGTAATTTTCATCGTTTAATAACTAGAATTTATTCATTAAATGCCTCATTGGTGTAGCGGAAATATTTTCTACCGTAACTAGCGAGGTCGAGCAAAAAATTGCGTCTCTAAAATTTTGTACTAAAAATATCTAAGTTGGAAGTGTTCCACCCGTGCCCCTTTAGTCGCCTCTTACAATACCCATAGGGTGGTTTATTCTAAGTCGGAAGCACACGGCAATGCCGGAAATCTAAGTTACACTATCAACGAGTAACATAGCGTGAGTGATAGTGCAATCTGCCGTGGTAGTTGCTAATAACACCTTATTAATTTTATATATTTTCTTTATTTGATGTGTAAACGGCAAACAGAGGCCTTTTTTTATTAGTTATTGTTCACTGTTGTTACTTGCATTGCATTGCACTTTACCCTTTAAATATACTTTATCAACTTTTATTCAGTCGAAATATTAGTCTCGCTTAATAGCAAATACATGCTACTTAATAAACCCCACTGATTAGGTTATGACGCAATGATAACGGCTGTTATCGTATTATGCGTAAAAAATGGGCTCTACAATATAAAGTTGAGGTCGAAGCCCCACAAGGGCCGCCTTTTTGAGTAAGTTGTTGCCTTAAGACCCGGTAAAGTTACAAAAGCTTGGCTAAGTTCAAATATGTTCGCTGAAAAAAAAACAATCCGTCACTTTTAAGGTACATTTTCGTGCATCGCGGCCATCTATCGTGTACTTCACGCACACTTGACGCATGCGGCTAATGCGTCAACAGTTAGAATATAAGAAAGAATGTATGGCGCTGTTTTTGAGGTCTGTGACAAACGCATGCGTACAATAAGGTGTGGCTGCGATCGGCAGCGTTGCACATTAATCAGATCGCAATATATAAATACTAATAGCTGACCCGACAGACGTTGTACTGTCTTATATAGCTAAAACTATAAATTGAATTGAACTTTTAATATAAGGCGTGATAGCAATGAACTAACCGTGATGTGCACTAAGAGTAGCACGCATTCTGTCAATGTAATGTCAAACGCCATAATATTACAATAAATAAGATTAAAAAATTACTCTATTCATGATCGATGATATGCCAATTATGTCACGATAAAATGGTTTACCCACTTGAACCCAGGGTTTCTACATTTTCTCACCGTTTAAACCTTCCCTGGACCACGGCAAACATTTCAAAACCAAAATCAGCTAAATTGGCCCAGCTGTTCTCGAGTTTTAGCGAGACTAACGAACAGCATATAAACGGCACAGCAATACAATATTAGAAATTTTGAAGTTGAAGTTTGCTTTGTGGCTTTTTATTAGAAACTTTAAACCGGCAGAGAGTATTTATATTCCTGCTTTAAACGAATGCATCAACCGGTAAGACTTTTTTTTTAAATATGCTCAGCTGTCAGTTGCGTTTTGTTATACCATTTTTAACAAATTAACCGCTGACTTATATTTTGACTGAGTTGTTTTGTTATTCCATGTTAGTTGCGTTTTGTTATACCACGTTTTATGTTACGTCACACGGGAACGACGGAAACGGCATAAAAAGTATCCTATGTCCTTCTACCAGTTCTTAGCTTCCTCCCTACCAATTTTCAGCCAAATCGGTTCAGCCGTTCTTGAGTTATAAATAGTGTAACTAACACGACTTTCTTTTATATATAGGGTGACTGGTAATTAGTGACCGATACCTAAACACATGATTGGAGTTACACTCGAACACGCGTTGAGCAAGCCACGATTTCGACCCGCTCCGCAGTGTAAAATCGTTAAAAATAGGCTAAAAGTGAGTTAGCAAAACAAAAATAGTGCCAAAAGTTGAGTGTGTGTGAAGTGCTACTTACATCATATCGCCTGCCACCCGGACGCTTCAACCGGAAGTAGGGTGAGCAGAAAACATAAAATCCACCGACCAAAAACCAGTTTTTTGCTCGGCGCTTGGAATTTTGAGTGGCGACCCCCAAATTTTTGACCGGCTCCTGAACCATCTAAGAGGTGCCCACCTGCCCACCGAGTTTGCCTCCCATCGGCCCTCAAAAAACCGAGATATTGCTAAAAGACAGAAGTTGTTTACGAGGCTATCTCGTCAGCCGAGGGGGTGCGACCACTTCTGACACAGGATCCACAGGGTCAGTGAGACCCTAAACACCACCCAGGGTAAGCGCCCCGAAAACCTTCACCCGAACACCGATTACCACGCTATTTGCGGTCAAAAACCTTTGACCGTGAACTTTGACCCCCTTTTTGACCAACTTCCCATCGAGGAAGGTGGCCACCTGATCACTCCACAATACAGACAAACTCAAGGAGAAAAGAAAACAGCTTTAGAAAAAATTTTTGGACAATTACTTTCTCTAAAAGAGTCATTATTGTAAAACAGTACCCTTTTCATCCATAACTTGGTTTTTGTATGTACAAAAAATTTCATTATTTTAAATATTTTATTAGATTTTTTGGTCAATTTAGTTTACAATAGCTTTAATTAGAATTAACAAATTTATTTAGGATTTTATTATTGAGAATTGTATTTATTAGGACATTTTAAACGAGTGTAACTTTTTAAAGTACCGACTTCCCCTTTTTAGGGAAATACATAGGGTATAATATAATTTTAAAATATATTAGAAAATAATTAGTGTTAATCATTAACCAAAGGACCCCCTCGGAAAAATCCGAGCAAAACAACCCAAAACTGCCCCCTTCAGAGCCAAATAACTTTGCAAAAAATTTTGCCATATTTTTTGAAATCTTAAAGATTTTTTATTTTCAAAAGTAGGTAAATTTTCAAAATTCTAAAAACGCCAAATATTTTTAAATCAGCTCCTTAATTAACACACTTTTTTCCAGATTTTACCTACCAAAATTCTAGGAATAAGGGCAGTTTTGGTAGTTTTTGTAATTTGACCCCCAAATTGTTTTTACAAAAAACGGGACAAATAAAAATTGTAAAAATAAAATTTATATGAGGAAAGGTCCCAAATATAATATATATTGTACCCAAAAACAAATTAGATTTTTAAGCTGAGGGGTTTCGAAGATACGGGGGTTTTCTTGAGGAGAGGACTTGCGCGCAAACCGCAAATAAACTTGTAATCCCCATATCTCCGGAACCGGGGGTCGTAGAGCAAATCTGACAAATTTTATGTGGTCCCCCCCCCCCTGACCCCACCCCCCCACGGTTTCAACAGAAGTGAAACCCTTCGGTACCACACCGATCATTTGGACAAAGTTTGGACCCCCTAGCTCAAAGTTGGGGTCTGGACATAGAAAAATTTTTTTTCGAAATTTCTTCGAAATTTTTCTTCTAGTTTTATTCATCTTGTCCAAAGGGGTGCGTGGGTATCGAGGGAGACACCCCAACCAACCCCAACTCAACCCCCAGCAGGGGTCAAATCTGGTTGAAAGTGGGGAAAGACGGGAGGCGGGACTTTAGCTGTGGTGGAGGGGGCCCCGACATTCTGCGACAGGAACCAAAGGAGTAATAAACCTATATCACCGTTGGCGGCCATTTTGTCCGCCATATTGGAAAATTAAACCCTCCTTAACTCCGGCACCCGTGGTCGTAGAGAGTCGGGACTTCTTCCATCGTGACTTGTTCTTCCTGCTCTACCCTTTGCAACATAGAGTGCGACTCTACGTAGAGTCCCCTTTTTAATTTTGACTTTTACCGTGTATAACTTTCTTGACTCTAAGTAGAGTTCTCTCTCTACATTGACCCCAAAAATTTTAAAAAAATTCTGTTAATGTGTGTGTTGACGTATATTATTTTTTAATAATATACACTAGTATTAAGTTAGTATTAAGACTGGGTTTATTGACCCATACTAGAGCTGTGCTCTAAAATTAAAAATAGATTTTAACTACGACCTTGTGGTCCGATATTGTACAAGGACGAGACACAACACTTTTTAATCAAACAATAATTAAATAAATGAATATATAGATAAATAATAAATAAATAAAAAAAATATAAATAAATAAATAAATAAATAAAAATTTTAAAAAAATACTTACCTCCCGCTGCCCGTACCCCGCGTAGTACTCCATCGCGCCGTACGCTCTGCACCTGCGGAATAAAATAAAAATTATTAATTATATACATTATATTTTACAATTGTGTTGACGTCCTCTTTTGCTCTTATTGAGATAATTAAGTTTTAATTTTTAAATTTTTAAATTTTATGTTAGTTAACTGTGTTGTAGAAATTGTTATTTTAGCCAAATAAAAAATTGTAAAAATGTATGCCACTCCACCAAGCCACATCATTGAGGCAAGGAGGAAGAATAAGAGTCCCCCACCCAAGGCCAATGCAGCGCCCCCAAAAGGGAAAGCAAGCGCCAAAACAGCCCGGGCGAAAATTACTCTTCCTCCAAAAGTGTTAATACCACCACGGCCATCATCGTCTCCATTACCTTCACCACTATCTAGTCCCGAGTACGAAGAAGTGGTTGAAGAGGAGCATTGGGACATATTCTCATGTGCAGATGATATGCAGACCTACACATGGGACAGCAACTTGGAGATGGTTAGACTGCACAAGAAAGGAAAGGACGCTCTAGAAAGGTCAGGAAACATAAAAACGGAGATTAAGAAAACTCTGTATGAGGTCCTAGAAAAAATGGCGAACATCAATAAGGTACTAGGTAGGAATGCGTACCTAAGAGCCAGGCTTGGTCCAGACGATGTGATTGACGCGGGGACCCAGACCACCGGGACCGCCTCGATCAATCAAACCACCCAGACCATCGGGACCACATCGTCCACCCAAACCACCCAGACCACCGAAACCATCCAGACCAGCTCGGATGAGAGCGTAACCCTCAGAGAGATAAGGGACCTGCTGGAAGGAATAAAGGAGGACACGAAAGACGTAGCGGAGTGCGTGCAAAATACGCGCACACTCTCGCAAGAAATACGAGCGGTGTCAACTCCTTTGTCCCTTGCAGCCGGACCCGTCCACGCCGGCGTGGGCCAGATCTCTTACGCCAGAGCTGCGGCCACAAAAGCTCCAAACGTACCCCCGCCACTTCACTCCAATATCGTCTCGTCGGAAGACATTAACGACACCAGCGGGACGATAGTGGAGAAAATCAGAGAGGCAGTAGATGCGAGGGAAACTGGCCTGCGCGTGGACCGTCTCAGAAAGGCAAGGGATCAGAAGGTGGTCATTGGGTGTCAAAATAAGAAGGACCTGGAAGTAGTGGCAGAAAGACTGCGGAAGTCATCCGCAAAGTTAAGAGTGGAAAATACGGTCCATAAGAATCCACTTGTGATACTTATGGACGTACAGTCCTACAACACGGATGACGACATAGTGAGGTCCATAAAAAACCAGAACGGTCATCTGTTGGGGGACTTGCCCCCAGAGGAGGTCGCCGCCGCGGTGAAATACAGAAGGAGGGCGAAAAACCCACAGGAACAGCACGTGGTACTAGAAGTTTCGCCCCCCGTGTGGAGACGCCTGATTGACGCGGAGAAGCTGCATGTGGATCTTCAGCGGGTACGGGTCTACGACCAGTCCCCGCTGATACAGTGTACGCGCTGCCTCCGCTTCGGTCACGGCAGGAAGTTGTGCACGGAGGACACGGACCTGTGTGCTCACTGTGGCGGCGAACACCTACGAACCGACTGCCCTGTCAAACAGACCGGGACCGGACCCAGCTGTAGGAACTGTGGAGACGCCAAAATGGAGAGCCGGGACCACAACGCATTTGACGGCGACTGTCCCATTCGTAAAAAATGGGACGCCCTTGCGAGGGCTAGAGTGGCATACTCCTAGCCCATCGCAAGGTACAGCGGGTGTCGGATGCGTTGTGGACCCTAGCAGAGCAGAAGATCTCCCCACACAAATGATTTAAATAATTTATGGATTGCTAATTATGATGATAGCAAGGCAATAAAACAATCAACGTGGGGAAAAGGAAAAAGCTCAGCCAGTGCCATTGAACCCGCAGATCCTGCAGATGGACCCGACTAATACACTAACACTGAATTATGGACCTCATTATGCGTCTCAGGGTCGTACTCTCTACAGTCGGCCCTGCCACAAACAAAACACACTCACACAAAATACCATACAAACAAAGCATACACACACAATTATTACACTAAACTCAATAAACAAACATATACACACACATAATAAAACACACACACGAAAAGAAGCAAACGGAACGAAACAAGAATATATATTTTGAGAAATATATACATATTGTTAAAGAACGAATAGATGGGAAAGAACACGCATTAACACATAAACACAAAATTTAAAATTTTTCAAAAGACACAAACCAACAAAACTTAAATTCAACTCCAAAAATTTTTCCAATATGTTAGACCTACATAACACAAAAGTTTAAAATACACAATTAAATAAAAATGACAGACCAAATATAAATGTTACTAAAAAGAAGGAACAACGAGAGAAGTCATAAATAAGAATCACCATATACACAAACCCACACAACATAACAATTTAATTATATAAAATGGAACGTAGCAAGAGAAAGAAAGGAAACAATAATATACATTTTGATAAATGTATAGAATTGTAATGGAACGAAACCATGGAACGGTACATTTAATTTATATATAACACATACACAGAATACATACACAAACACAATACTAAAAACTAACCAATTAAAGCAAACAAACAGTTTGGAAAAGTAAAATATAAAGTTAAAATACATAAATTAAAAGTTCGAGAAAAGACATTCAACAAATTCAATACATGTCTAATTAATTCATAAACAGGTTTAAACTCACAGCAGCAACTTAATATAGAAATAACAAATATAAGGAAAAATATATCGAATCAAAATAAAAAGAGAATAATAAAATAATATATTAAAAAATTTACTATAAATGGAATAAAATAATCATTAACAAAAGTCAAAAAATCTTTTGGCAATCCTAATATAAAAATTAGCAAGATAACTTTAAAAAAATAACATAAAAAAGGTTCTTGCTTATGGCAGGAGAGTTGCTGCAACCCATCAAAGAAGGGGTCAATAAAAAAAAAAAAAAAAAAAAAAAAAACACATGATTGTGCTCATGATAACAAACAACTTTTACTATGGCAACAATCCTGAAATCGCGAAAAACAAAACAGCTGTTCCATACATTCATGTTCACATAACTCGTCAACATGGTAGGAGCAGCTGATTTTTTTTTCGCGATTTCAAGTTTGGTGCCATAGTAAAAGTTGTTTGTTATCATGAGCACAATGATGTGTTTAGGTATCGGTCACTAATTACCAGTCACCCTATATATAGATAGTTAACCGAAGATGCCATTCTAAATTACAAAATTCATATATTTTCATTTTTTTTAACATCAATTTCTTTCTATATAGTTATAATTTATTGTTTTTTTTAGTTTTTTTTTCTCTCTATTTTCTATATCTGTATTCTTACACACTTTTTAATTCTCTTATATTTTTACTATAGTGTGTCTGCTGGAATAAATGGCTTTAAAAATACCAATCGTAATTGAATTTCTTAGAAAAGCAATACTTAAGTACTATTTTTTTAACTTCATCAGTAACACTATGAGAACCATATCTTTTAAAATAAAAGATATATTATATAAATATGAAGAAAATGGAAACACTACGTAACCTTTTAGTTTTTTTTTGTAAATAATATATGAGTGCCCGTTTAAATCATATACATGTTAATGATCACGCAATAAAGGCGTTGGTTGCACACAATATTAGATTAATAGTCATCATTTTTATTGGATTGCTATATCCGCAATTGGGTCATAATCAGGGATCGGATTAGGTAAAGTCTTAACGTAGATACGTAAATATTAACATGGATATGCCTTTTAAACATACAGTTTTTCACGTTTATTGCCTATTGCATAGCAGCTACGGTAAAATATTAAATATATTTACAGCAACGCTTAAAATAATGCTGTTTTCACTGCAGTGCCAATTTTTTCCAAACTTTCATTAATTTGCGTTGTTTTAAATATGCGGTATGTTCATATTTAGATTACGCCATATGTAAGTGACAGATATCATATTTTATTATGGTACTATCTAGTACATAATATTAAATAATACATTAATGACCCTTTTATGACATTTTTAGCATGTTATAAAAGAGTATAGATTAGATAAGATATATAAAAACGGGCATCGCAAATAGTTATCTAATCTATCTATGTGCACAGTTGTTATTTTCACAGTTATAATTATTGTGTGATATTATGCATTTTTTGTAATATGAACCCTTTTTTCTGAGGGGAAATGCATTAAGTATCATTACCGCAGTAACGGTATATAATTACCCTCTCTATAGCGATGGTTTTCTAATCATACCACGAGAATAAGATTTAACACTAAGTGCCCCGATTAATCCTCTGAACGCCAGTAGGGGGACGGGGCGCATATTAGAATGAAAGAAAGAAAAAAAACATTTAATGAACACACAAAACGAATACAAAATAGTAATTACAGTCATTACAAAATTTACTTAGGTAAGGACAACACTTGAGGCTCGGACGCCATACATATAAAACACAAACATGGATAAAGAAGAGAAAAAAATAAAAAAATACATATGAACAATATTCGGTGAAACAAATATCAACCCACATTATCTTCCTATCTTTAACTCAATTTATTTGTAGTCGGCGCAAATTTTCCCTAAAATCTAAAGTCACCATTCCTCAATCCCCCCAATGTTAAGAAAAAGCAAAAAAAAAAGGCAAAAGCCTTGAGGCTTACTAGAAATACATCCGTCCGAAAACAAAAACAAGGAGCCCCCCTTTTACGTACGTAACGTAAGTTTTTAAACCAATAATTAAGGCTGGAGCCCCTACTCATCTTTATGACCGGTGAAGTACATAATAAAATGTCCGTCCAAAAAAAAATCGTCGATTTCCTCTTCTTTGTCCATTCTGAACGACCATAATTATAATAATAAGTTTACTATTTATTACTTCAATACATATCCTCATTTCCAATATCAAGGATACCATTAGATGTTACGTGTTTAGTTTCTGCGATATGCATATTAACAACCTCTATATCTACAATTCCAGGTAGTTAAACCAATGTGGCGGTCGCGACGAGCAGACTTAGTGCCGGCTTTCGCGACCTTCGCCCTATGTTTATCTGTGGGCGTTGAACTGGGTATCCTAGCGGGAGTGGCCGTCAATGTGATACTACTGCTTTACCCTAGCGCTAGGCCACAACTGGATGCAGAAATTGTGACGGTAAGAATACAATAATAATTATGTTAAGTAATATAAGGTCACAGTGTGTTTGTGACATGTATTGTATCTTTTTTTTATATGGAATAAATGTAATTTTAAATTGAAATAATGACAGTAACTCATAATTTTATTGAATAGCTAACAAAATGACTACTTTGACACTACTTTGGTTGAAATGGAATGATACCAAAACTAAATTTAATAAGTACCTACCTATATAATTTTAAGGCCTAATAATCACGGTTTATGTACCATCTCTTCCTAAAAATTTGTACGCCACGACGTGCGGCTGAACATGCTAGAATTTGTATTTATTTCATTATTATCTTGCATGTAATGTATGTTTTTTACAAAAAAAGTTTCCCTCAAGGAGACGGCACTGATCAATGAACATGGCAAAAGAAGCTGATTATTGCCTCGCAAAACAATATCATTTTGGTAGTATAAACGGGTGCTCCTAACACCAGTTTGAAGTGTATGTTATGTTTAATGATATTGGAAAAGTATATATCGCCTCTTTGCTTCAATAATGTGATAAGTTTTTTAAGTCCACGTTTCAAGATATCACATTATTGAAGCAAAGAGGCGATATAGATTGTACAATTTAAAAAAAATAATTTCGTGAGCCTTATTCCGCTACGCTACGGAGGTTGTGAAAAACAACATTAATCAATAATAATATTATTTCACAGCGGTTTGTCATCATCATCATCATAAGCCCGTATAACGTCCACTGCTCAACAAGGTCCAGCTGAAAAACAGCGCTACAGTAACCTAAAGCATATGCTGAACTGAGACCTTTTAGACTCATTAGCGACTTTTGTTACCCTTCATGTATTGTTTTTCTTTATCTGTGTGTTTTGTCTAATATATGTATTTCTTTTTCTTAAATATTTCTTGTTTCGATTACAGAACGCGTCAGGCTTCAGCTACGTGTTAGTGACAGTTGGCAACAGCCTATATTTCCCCGGAGTGGAGTACATTCGACAATACGTCGAGCGCGCGGCCAAGAAACAGGGCGGCTGCAGCATGCCGGTTGTTATCGACTGTAGATATGTTTTAGGTATGCTATAGTCGTCAGTATATTATATGTTCGGATTTGGCGATGTTCAGTAAAATGCTTCTTAAAAGTCACTGTTAAAGGATAAAGTGAAATAAGTCGTTTCCCTATTAAAATAGACCACCCCATAACTTTCTATGGGTGTCGTAAGGGGTTATTAAGGGACTTACAACTAATGGAAGGTCAGCAGCATCAATCAGCACAAAGATTCTCCTATCTTACTGCACCTTCCATGTTTCCACCTTATTTGGGTGTAAAAGTTCGTATTTCAAATGTGTTACGTCGCACTAGCCATAATATTAAATGTATACCTACCTTACATTTTCATGTACCATTTGACATAACTGTGTTTTGTAACACGCATGTGTCAACTTATGCTTGTCATAAACAAATGTGCACCTACTTTTCTTCTTTTTTCTGCACCAACCTTAGGTTGTCTGGTAGAAAATGCCTTTGGAATTAAGTCCGCCTCTGTACGCTCAGTTGTAACGTGCATAAAGTTAAAAAAAAGAAAAAAAAACTTTAGAATCAATACATTTTTATAATAATTTACCTACAAATCGGCCTGCCAAGCGTGGTGAATACAACAATATCCCTCAGCGACCCTAGCTTATCAAAGTGTGTTAAAGTGGAGGGCCATGTTCAGCAGTAGACGTAAACTGGCTGATAAAGTAAAAAACAAATAAATCGACGGCTTCTTTGAACGAGTTCATATTTGTCGTGTTAACAATTTACAGAATGTATTAAATTTTCAACCGCCAAGCAATACTAGCGTTAATTTAAAATTGATACTTTCCTAAAATAGGTAACACCCGTCAAAATATAAGATGTTTTTATACTTTTGCGATTTGTACACATAATTTACAGTAGATACTGTCTCAATTGTGTGAGTCTAAGTTTAGGGCAAAACATTAAGATTGTATTAATCCCACAGATGTAACCCATGTCAGATTAATGAAAACTTATTGTACCACGATTGAGACCCATGTCAACTATAAATTAGGCTGTTCTTCTCCAAAGTAAAGTACAGTCAATATTACGTCCAGCGCGTGGCTAAGAAACCAGAGTGACGTATGCTATATCAGTTAAATTTGAAGTATTCTGAAATGTTATGAAACAATTGAATTTATTCTTTTTTTTACAGGGGCGGACTTCACAGCCGCCAAGGGCATATGCGCTCTATCCAGTTCCCTAGCATCTAGAGGTCAACCGTTAGTTCTGTTGTCGCCCCGCGCCAGCGTCGCCTCCGTGTTCAGTGGAGCGGGCTCCAACGTGGTTGTAGTGTTGGTGCCTACAGAATTAGATAGCACATTACATAGTAAGTATAAAAAGCTATCTAAAACGATACCGCCGTCGTTATTGACAAAAATGCTGCAAAAAATTGGACCCGATTGGCCAGTCATGCTCTGTGTGAGGAATATTTATTTACATACATACATATAATTACGCCTTTCTCCCATGGGGTTAGGCAGAAACTACATAACGCCACCTGCTACGAATGCTACGATCCTTACACAGTCCCTTTGCCTCGTCCACGTTCATACGTCTGGTCATACACGAATATTTATTTATTCGGTTTATTTTGGTTATAATGGAAGTCATATGCTAGTTTGTGTAGTTAACTGTTTAAATATAACACTACAAGAAATAAGATGGACATCGGGATCACAAACCATCGGTACCGTCTTATACACACTACAATATTGCGTTGCCGCGTTTACGATGCTATTGTTTTAAGCAAGCGTGATATTCTAGTTGACTGCGCAAGAAGGTCCCTAGCATTAAGAAGTCAATCGCCAGTTATTCTGTCGTGTCGCATGTTGAAGCTGGTATAATAAAGCAGCTTGGGCATGTGTAAAGGGCGTGTAGGTTGAAATCCCGTGTACGAATAAAAGTTTTCTTGACCAGCTTCCGTGATAAGCGTGCGCATTCCTTGAGCGTGCCCCCGTCCCCCGCCGCCGTCCGCATGTGACAAGCACGAAGAAGTCACATGCCTAATGTGAGGTCAGCCTTAATAAGTATGGCAACTGCGTTCAAACAAAGTTGACTACATGTAAACAAATAAATACCATAACCTTAATGTTTTATGTAAATCTCATATTTGTGTAAATTATAAGATTTCTTTCCGGGTCTGGATGGTTGAGGGACTTCCCTCCGTGCCTCGGAAAGCATATTAAGCCGTTGGTCCCGATTGTTATAAAATTTTCTATAACAATTGTAGGTAAAGGAACGGGCAGCATCGTTTCCCTGTGTATAGTGACATAATACTGCGGACGGCAAGCATCATGCTTGGCAAGCGGGTCGGTACCCGCTTGCCAAGCATGGTGACTATGGCAAAAACCCTCCCTCGAGAGGAGGCTCATGTTCAGCAGTGGGCGTTATACGGTTTGATGATGTTTTATGCCATATCTCAATTACCACAAACTTTTTCCTTTCTTTCCAGATTTAACCGGTCAAATACCGTTACCAATAGTAAACAGCAAAGAACACACGCCGCCGCCCAACTACGAATTTCTCAAACAAAATGACGATGACGCAGTTGAAATAGTGATAGCCGAAGAACAAAATAGTATGCCCCTACTTAAGAGTACTCCGATGAGACATGAAGTCAATGACATGTAATATTGTTTTTGTAGTGTAGTTTGTAGTAGTGTATAGATATTCTGATACAGGTATTATTTAGGTGTACTGATTTGGATACAAAAGCTATGGTTATCTTGACAAAACATAACCACGTACATATTTGATTTTTTAGGCTGGAATTCTGCTCGCCTTTAGGGCCGGTAATGTAGGAAAATCCTTCTAGCTTAATCCTTCTAGCTTAGTTAGCTAGAAGGATTTAATGTCTATCTGATAAAAAGGTGCAAAGGTTTGCTGTGACGTCTCGATTTTAGAATAAATAATATTAAGAAGGGTTCATAATTGGTTTTATATTAATAATATTCGTTGTCAACCAATATATAGTACTTATAATTAATATTTGTTGACAACATTCCTGTAAAAAACTTAAAAAATGAATCTACTGTTAAGCTAATTTGTGGTAATATCTAATAGTAATCATTTTGGATCTTATACCATCATATAATTCACTTTAGTAATTGACACATCTATTTTGTGTTTGATGTGTCTTTTGATTTGCTTATATAACTCGCTTTCCAATTAACTCTCTCGAGCGGTAAATTAGAGCGACTTTTGCACGAAACTTCTTTTCAAAATCCAAAAGTCATCGTCCCGCGGTGAGCTTCTCACGCCCTCAGCATTGGCCACAGTTGCCCTGTTACGCTTGTTGCTCTGCTCTCCTTTATGTCCGGTCAAATGCAACTTAGCTAACTTAACATAATAATATGTTTGTCGGAAAAGCCCATACTTTAGATTCAACGCTTTTATACTCCTATGATCTCATAATATCAGTTCAGTTATAATATTTGTTAGTGTTACTGTTAGCCTGCATTATCCCACTGCTGGGCAAAGGCCTCTCCCCATGACTTCCAGCTCTTTCGATCCAGGGCTAAAGTAGGCCACTTGTCGTTTGCTTTATGCCGCCATCTTCTACGGGATCTGCCGCGATGCCTTCTTGCTGTGTCAGGGCTCCACGTGGTGGTTTTTTTGGCCCACTGCTTATTGGGCATACGGCAGACGTGGCCAGCCCATTCGTACTTCAGCTTAATAATATTTGTACCAGAATTTTATTGTAAGTATACTTAACGTACAAGCTTAGCAATCCACCCTGTGTTATAATAATGAATAGTTCCTAGTCTCTAAGTAATTAGGAAGTACTTAGATTACTTGATATTTAAGTGTACTATTTTTCTACGCATACTTATGTAATGTGAAGGAATTATGCCTACGCAGATTTTCGTTTTACTTTTGACTACTTGTTGAGTTGTTTTCTTTTCAAAACTTTTGTTGTAACACTGATCACGCATGATATGCTTTTATAAGTTGAATTACCAAACATAAATATAAGTTTCGAATTGAGTCTCGAAGGTTCGATTCCCTCGCCGAATAACAGTGTTTGTGTATAATTTTTACGGGTTGTGTTGGTTGGTTGAGAAACTACCACCGTGTCTCGGGAAGGGTGTTATATCGTGCACACGTTATTTATTGTTGCTATACATATTTTTGATCAAATGCGATGGATAAAATTGTATTATAGGTAAATAAACTTAAAAACTCAATAACAAAATTATGTGTAGCATAGTTATAATCATATTCTACCATAATAATTAATTATTTGGAACTTGTACTATAAGCATAGATTAAGTAGGCTAAACGAATGTCTTCTGTGAATTGACATAATTATAAGGTGATTTACAAAATCATTTTTGTTATTATCGTTTTATTTTTTCTTAGAAAACTTACTTAATAGTTTTTTTTTTATTATACTTGTACTTGGATACTTGCCTAGAAGAGTAGTTTATACATAATATGTATGAGTCTATTCGTCGAAAAGATCTCTTGAAGATTTGATAAAAGACCATACCACATCATCAGTGAAGTTTTAATACCACGTAACATTTTTGGCGGTTACGACATTTTGATACCATTTACTAGGGCATCGGATGGTCAATCGTTTCAGCCAATTACAAACTTATTCAACATTATTTTTCATGTGTCAAAAGTCAAATATGTTACATAATGTAAAAAGTAAAATGGTATTGTTTTGGTGTCTATGTAAAAAAATAGCGTTTTTTCACTCTCCAGAAAAGTAACTATTTCTAACTTACGTAGTATTAGAACTTCAATGACGATATGTAAAATATCGACGAGTAAAACGCCAATTGGACTAAACGACACCATGAGCGATATTGAATTATACACTTTATGTTATCCCTGCATAAGGTATATAATTCAATATCCTCATGGTGTAGATATCAGCTCGATGAACCTTTTACCCCTCGAATCGTATCTTATAAAAAAAATATGCATCATTGACTATTGACTATTCAATCATTCATCATCATTTATATTATTTTACCTATTTCTATAGTTATTAAGGGACGAAAAATAATGGAAGATGAAGTTTAAAAAGGTGGGATAATTAGTACTGAAGTAGATAGATGTTTGTAATATAATTAAATTCAAGTAATGTAAGTAAAATATGTGCTATATCTTTATGTGTATCGAAAAAAAAATCTTTATACATTTGTATAATTATTGTACTATACATTACAATTGTTGCTTTTATTTTAAAGTATTAGAAGTCACACCATAACGGTATCTTAATGCCCCGTACGACAAGACCGATAATCGGTATAAAATGTAGGTATTTTATCATCAAATATTTAAGAACTCTTATGTATTTTCTTTTTTGGTGTGTACAATGCGGTAATCATTGGAGATTTTATGTTTGAGTATCAATAAAACACGAAAATGAAAGGCACAATATTTTTGTTGTGTATATTTTCTGTCTTCCTGTGACTTGTTTACTGTCCATTAGGTATCGTCGACTTTGGCACGCAGGGCACGCTTGCCTTAGATTTTCAATTGTCTGGTCGAACATTTTTGTCTAAAAGGCATAAAAGAAATTACCAAAGATACTATGCATAAACATGATATGCATACAAAATATTACGTGACATTTTTTGTTTAATTTTGTATAACTTGCAAAGTATTCTCGAATATTATCATATTTCGTTTTTAATAAATAAAATCAATTAACTTTTTATGTTAACTGTGTTATCTACGATTTACTAAATTTATATTGTTTGATTATTAAAAATGACTAGCCTAAGAGGCTGTATATACAACTATACTATATTTTATTTACTCCTACATACTTACCGATTGGCCTCACTTCAGCATAATTTCATATTTAAGAGTGAGACGAGGTGTTCGCGAAATATCACTATTTCTATAACTAAAGATAATGGGGAGAAATCCTTGCTTATGCCTGGACACACAAATATGGCAATAGTGTCCAAATAATTACAAGTGTGTTGGGTATAAAAAGAAAAATGTAGATACTATTGGATACCTCCAAATTCTACTTTATTTATATAGAAACGTCTTTTATTGGCAATATTTTTTGACCGTATGTCAACTACAGCAAGAAGATTCAACTTAATATTGAACATTTCTCATGCATTTCACCGTGTTTTTTTTTTCATCGTTGCCAATAATATTCTTGTTAGTGAAATCGATCTAGTATATACTTTTTTAATACCCGTATTAGTAACAGATTAAAATGACTTCAAAACGGTATAAAGGGTGCCCGATGGCACAACCTTATTTATTTTGTATTGGAAGGCACTAGAACTCATTTTGCCATGTACATTTATACTGGGAGATTGTTATTTAAATCGTACATTAAAAAAGTAAAAGTTACGTGGTATACTGATGGTTAATTGTCCTACCATTTATTAGATAAAAAAAAAAAAACAATTTTCGAAATCAGATCAGTAATGCCGGACACTGTCCTGAATTAACATCCAAATTCTTAAACTTATCTTATTATAGGTAATCCTACTAATATTATAAACGCGAAAGTTTGTCAGTATGAATGATTGGATAGATGTTTGTTACTCTTTCACGCCAAAACTACTGAACGCAATTGGCAGAAATTTGGCACCGGGATAGGTTATACGCTGGATAACATATAGGCTACAAAACATCACGCTCCGGACCATTGGAGCAGAGTAACGCGGGTAAAACCACGGGGCGTAGCTAATATTAGTATAAATATTTTCGAACTCTAATTTAATAGTGATGTGCTGCAA
The DNA here is from genome assembly GCA_947037095.2 of Nycteola revayana. NCBI lineage: Eukaryota > Metazoa > Arthropoda > Insecta > Lepidoptera > Nolidae > Nycteola > Nycteola revayana. Next base: position 9,534,511 of record OX344839.1, read on the forward strand.
GTAAAAATATAAATCTACGAAGTCATTTCCCTTTTTTTTACGGTGTTAAAAAAGGGAAATGACTTCAATCACAGTTTTGCGAGAGCCTTTACAAACACATAATTCAAGGACACAAAGCATACCCAGCCTTAATAAAACTAGTTGTTCCAGTTGGGAATCGAACTCGGAATTAGTCAGATTTTTTTTTTTTTTTTTTCGGACGGACATAATATGTAGTTAGCCAGGAGGCTTTTGCTACTTCACCGGGCATAAAGGCGAGCAGAGCTCCAGCCTAGATAAATGGTTTAAACACTACAAACTAAGCAACCTGCGCAAGAGGGCGTCCCCTGTGGGACTTGGACCTCGGCTCAGGGCGGTAGCTGACGGGGAGATTGAGGAATTATGGCTTTTAGTTTATTTAGGGGAGTTTTGTGCAACTGTCGCTCTACTTTACAGTTCGCGGGCCTCTCGGACTTCGAGTCTACGAGGGCATCGGAAGGTTCTTAGCAAACTAAGGGTCGGGAGGGCGAGGGGGGACGCGTCGCGTTCGCGGGCGCACTCTTCTCCGGCGGGTCGGATAGAGTGGTCTCTGTGTAGTGGTGCTAGTTTCTTGCAGTCTCTGTACTGCTAGTTGGTAAGTTGTGATCTCGTCGTCCGGGTCATCTAGGACGCCCCGAGGCCGACGGTGTTTACAACGCTTTGTAGGCAAAGGCTTGTAGTCGGATGCTGCAACAACCAACGGGTTTGGATGTTGAGCCGCGGATTCAAAGAAGCGTTCCGACGCCTCTTTCATCCACTGCTTGATGGAAGGCAGTTGGAGATCAGAATGCAGGTTGCGATTACGAATGAACCACGGTGCCCCGGTGGCACGTCGAGTGAATCTACTTTGGACAGTTTGTAAGCGGTACAAACTGCTAGACGCTGTATGAGCGAACACAGTGCTCGCGTACGTCATAATCGGCCGTATACACGTGGTATAAATCCTAACCTTGTTATCAAGTGACAGTTTACTGCGTGAATTTAAGAGACAGTGTAGTCGACTGAGCGTAAGTGAAGCCCGTGCACGAACGGTTTCTACATGCGCTCTAAAGTTTAGCTTTCGGTCAAGGATTACGCCTAAGTACTTGGCTTGCCGTTCCCAAGGGATTGGTTCGCCAAACATCGTGACCGGTGGAATGACCGGTGGGCTGTTGAATCTCGAGAAGAGTACAGCGGCACTCTTTGTCGGATTGAGGAATTAGTCAGCGCAATCACTACATAGTACGAGGGGTGGTCAAAAAGTTCGCGGAATGGAGAGGAAGGGGCGCGAAATTTAAACCATATTTATTTTTCCTTTTCGATATATTCTCCCTTAAGCCTAATACACTTCTCAGATCTTTCATAATGTTTATTAATACCTAAAAAAAATGTTTTGTCTAGGCCTTCAAAATACGTAGAAATTGCCGACTTCACTTCTTTATCATTGGTTAATCTTTTTCCTCGAAGCTCTTTTTTCATATTTGGAAATAAATACTAATCTGATGGGGTTAAATCTGGACTATATGGAGGGTGGTTCAGTGTTCCGAACCCGCATCTGTGTAGGGCAGCCATCGCAACATGACTCTCGTGAACAGGTGCATTGTCGAGCAAAAGGAGCACACCTCGAGTCCATTTTCCCCTTCTTTTTTCCTTGATAGCGCCTTTTAATTTTTCTAATAATGTAGCGTAATATTAATATTGACACCTTTTTCTTTATAATCGGTCAATAAAACCAGCATCCCAAAAGACCGTAGCCATAATCTTGTCAGCCGATTGCGACACTTTAAACTTCTTCGGAGGTGCTGCACCTTTTTTGTGCCACTGCATAGACTCTTGCTTTGACTCAGGTTCATAGTGATGAACCCAAGTTTCGTTTCCAGTAACAATTTGGTTCATAAACTCATCCCTGTTCTCACTACACAGACTCAAAAACTCGCGCGAACACTCGACGCGCTGTTGTTTCTGAAGCGGTGTGAGCATTCTCGGAACCCATCTTGCACTGACCTTAGACATGCCAAGATGATCATGGAGGATGTTCAAAATGATTGTAGATGCAGAAATACTTCAACCATTTCTGAACAAATTGCAGAAATACTTCAACCATTTCTGCAATTTGTTTCTTCTTTATTTGTTTCGGGCATCTTACAGAATAAGTTTTTCAACTTTTTCGACAGTGTCTGAGGACGTCGCTTCAATCGGTCGGCCTGAGCTCTCATTGTCTTCAATCGACTCCCGACCTTGCTTGAAAAGACTATGCCATTTATAAATCATTGTTTTTCCTGGGCAAGAGTCCCCGTAAACAGATGACATTTCTACTATGATCACTTGTGGTGGTTTTCCTTGCTTAGTGAGGAACTTAATCACGGCACGCAAGTCAATTTTCTTCATAGTTGATGTTTTCTTCCCGATTGGATTGTGTATCCGGCGATATCTCAAAGGTTAATGAACCGATTGGAATGAAACTTAGTATTTATAGTTGTATTGAGTTGAGTAGTAGTGACAGGTAAAAAAAATACCCCCACCTCTCTCCAACCCCTCCATTCTGCGAACTTTTTGACCCACCCTCGTATAAAACAAAGTCGCTTCCAGCTGTCTGTCCGTCCCTATGTATGCTTAGATCTTTAAAACTACGCAAGAGATTTTGATGCGGTTTTTTTAATTGATAGAGTGATTCAAGAAGATGGTTTATATGTATGATAAATCAGCATGGCACCCGTGCGAAGCCGTGCGGGTGTCTAGTTAAAGATAATCTGTAGTAAATTACCTACAACATTTCACATAATAGTTTTCGATTATACCTACTATAAGTGAAAAAACCATATAAATTTAAATAAGTACGGTTTGATATAGAGCATGCATACACGTTTCTTGTCGAACACTTTTTTACAATGATTTAGTAAAAAAATGTCCACGCAACACATCACTAATAATTTGTTGTTTTTTTTTTCATGCATTTTCTTCACCACTTTTGCAAATTTCTTAAGTGTAAGCAATTTGCAAATGTGGTAAAGGCATTTAGAATATTACACTTGGTTAGTGGAACCTGTATGAACATTAAGGTTAAAAGTAACAGGACATTTTTTTTATTGGACGACCAAAAAAATAATTTAAAATAGCTTACTCTGACATAACACGACTAAACGATTAAAAGTTACTTCAAATCAAATCAAATCAAATCAATATTTATTTGCATAAAACAGGATACATAATGACGTTGCAAAATTTATAAGTCCGCTGAATTATAACCTCATGGAGGTATGCAAATTTTAAATGTTGTCTTTATATTACATTAATTAATTAACAAAAAAAAAAAAACATTGACGCCATGTTGCATGATCATAAATTTAAAAATGTCATTGTTACGGCAAAGAAAATAACATACAATGTCAAAAATACAATACAATACAATGTCAAAAATACAATACAATGTCAAAAATATAATACCATGTCAAAAATACAGTACAATGTCCAAAAGAAACAGCTAATGTAGTCAAAATTTATCAGAAAGAAAGTCTTGAACAGTGTAATAGCATTTTTTTATGACAAGGTTTCTTAATCTTAATTTGAATGTGTCTATATTTGTTTCCCTTACACGTTTGGGTACTTTATTATATATTTTTGGCCCCATACAAAAGATGCTATGATGCATTAGTGTAGTTTTTGCCCTGCACAAACACAATTTACTGTCATCTCTTTGGTGGCGATGTGGATATTCAGATACCGTTCGTGATAATAAACTAATTTCTACTTTTCTTTCAAAGTAATTAGGGACAGCGATGTTACTATATTACCTGGGTACTTAGTAGAAATCATAAAAAAACAAATGTGCAGTGTGCTCCTTATTTCTTTAGTCTCAAAATATGATGCGACAGTTCTATCAGTTCAGTATCATTCAGACCGGTAAGACAGCTTAACGTACTCTACGCTAGCTTAACGTAAGGCACGAGTAAAACCACCAACAACTTCCAAATAGCTAGTACGTACCTTAAATAGAATTGATGATAAAATTTCTAGTTAGACAAATTTAAGCCCGACCTGGGAATCGATACTTCAGTAGATATGGTCAGACATATTACCGCTAGACCGCAGTACTTATGCTTTTATTCATAACTTTTTTTTTTTATAATAACTTTGTTAATCTGTCTCTCTCTTCTAAATTGCCGTGCCCGACAGGCCCGGTTTATAACACATTTGTAACAACTTAGGTATGTGAATTTCAAAGAACAGATTAAAGTAAAAATATTTTATTCATTTATTCAAAATAAATAATGTACATCTGTAAAAGTATATGTACGAATAAACTTATATTAAAACTCTTAGCACCATTACATTACAACTTAGTAAATGCATCATCTGACTACTTACTAAAAATAATGAGTATCATTAGTCTTACTTGTGCAAAAAATACATCTAACTCAATATAAATAGTGAAAAATAAAATAAAAAATCTTTCAGTCAATATTGAACCGACAATTCAAAGGCGTGATTTGTATTGATAATTAATTCACTAGAGTAAAATATAATATTAAACCATTCGTTTTAATTACGAAAAGAAAAAGTATTCTCGTTTGATCTGAATTATTCAACGCGTCTGACAAGTCGGCTACTAAATGCAATATCTGTTACCCCGTCACCACCCTTCTATAACTACAATCTAAAATGTACGTTGGTATGAGGTTCAATATCTATTGTTTATCGTCTACTTGTTGGTGGAACATTGGTTTAGAAGCAGATATAAGTTTTTCGGAGACCACGTGAGCTATCCTTGCGCTGCGTTGCCATACCAACTCTCGGGTCCGTTCGTTGTTACTGTCAACTCGCACCTGCACAAAAATATTGAATAGACAGTTACTGCACTGCACAAAAGAAATAAAACATAGTCATTATACACTCTTTACTTTTAATTTTTCCGCAATTGAATTATATTTTTAGTTTTACTTCAAAAATAACACGATAATAAATATTTACCTGCTTTGGTTGTAGAACTTTGATGGTATGCAGAGTAGCAACACCTTGGTTGTTGACTCTCAACGTAAGTTTTCCGTACATTTCAGCGGTGGTCGCTGTAGCTGATCTGATGTCTTTCTTAGCTCCATGACCAACCTGTTTGCAAACATAAATAAATTATAAAATATTGTACCATGATGTTCTTACCTTTTTTTTCATAGATAGTTGTGAGTTGGCAAATTAAAATGTATTTCACATTAGACAAAAAAACGAGTATATGAGTAGCGGAAAAAATAACATTGCATACCTCTTTCTGTACTCTTAAAATCAGAGGTCCAATAGCAAAGTTGCTCTTGACAGTTGTGTGATCGGCCATAATGCTGACGGCAACGTCTCCGGTTCTCTTCAATGATGATAGACCATACAGAGTTCCCTTAGCTCTGGGCTTACTCTTTTCTGAAGTCTTGGTCTTATTTTTATTCTTGTTAGTAGTGGCGGGCTTTTTAGTTGTGGTTTTAGTTGGCTTTTGTTTAGGCTTAGTAGTTTTTGTAGGTTTTGGTTTAGTAATAGGCTTCGCTTTCTCTGATCCAGCCTTGTCTTTGGTGGCTCTTCCTTCCACAACAGGAGTCTGTTCAGCTACATTTTCAGGTTTTACTTCGTTAGTTTGAGTAACGTGTTCTTTGACAATTTCTGGGACTTCTGACACTGCTTTTTCTTTGTTCTTGTTTGTATTGCCGCGAGGTGCGTTCTTTTTCTTATGTGCACTTTTCCTAAAAGTGAAATAAATTACATAACATTAGTCCACTAAGTAATTGTGCAAGATTTAATTTTGTCGCGACGAACTGTTTGTTTCTCTATGAATATAAATTTATTGGACTTTAAAGACCTTAGATTCTAAAGCACGTGTAGCTTAGAGATCCACTTTCACGACTAGATTTCAGTATATTACGATTTATATTTCATCAGTAATAAGTAATCTACCTACCTTTTTGGCTTGGTTTTGTTGCTTTTCTTGGGCTTGGAGCTCTTTTTGTTAGCATCAATGGGTTGCAACTTGACACTGACGGGATCATATGAAGCTCTAAGAATATCGTTCATTTTTTCCAAAATGTTGTCGACGAAGCGATTGTACTTGACGATGTATATGGCTGGAACTGTAGACGGCTTCTTTGTAGAGTCTTCTTCTTTGACAGCACCTGTTATATATAATTAAGATTTTTCATAGTTCTGATCGCTGTATTTCTGACTAACAAATTCTGTAAAGTATAATTTGCGTCAAAGAGCGACAAAAATAGGTATAGCACTTATAACACACATAGGACAACTCTTTTGCTGTGTAAAAGAGACGATAACCATTTCATTCATGCTAACTTGAATAAGCGTGTTCTAATATGGATAGTTTTCCAGCACAAAATTTCTAACGCGTTATTTACATAAAGTGACACGTAGGTACAATATCGGTCCTTACTTGGCTTACATTTTATAGTGTTTTGCTTTACTTTTTTTATTAATAAAGTTTTAGTTTTTAGCAGCAAGTTTTTCTATTCATTTTTAACAGCGTCGTTTCCAAAACAAGACGTAAAAGTCTCATTAATCAAAGTTTAACGTTACGTGATACGTATATGAAAATTAGTGTAATTATCAACTGTTGCGTTTAATTACCAAGCATCACGAAATTATGGACGGATGTTTGACTACCTACTAAATAATTATGATTGATTCCCCTTATATCATTTCCATATTCATAACTACTGGCATTTAAATATTGTGGCTATTCGTGCATAGGACTTATTAATCAAAATAACTAAAGATGAGTCAGGATATATTTACTAAATATGACGATTTTAATAAAATTTTAGTGTGCCCACTTAAATTATTAAATCACTGTGTATATCTAAATGGTACAACGACAAGTTAGATTACTGACAGGTATTATTGACAGATCGATTACAGTTTTCATTTTGAGACATCGTGCTAACAGGTTGAGTGAGTAGTAGTAGTACTTACTAGTTTTCATTTTTACACATCTCCCTCAACCTGTTAGCACGATGTCCCAAAATGAAATATGTTAGAATAATTTCGAGTTTCCTCCATTTGGAGCAAAGCAGAATCAGTTAACGGTACGCTATGCTCTAATTGTTTATTTAAATTGTTCGTTTCTAGTTTTCATTTTATCATAAAAGCATATCATCTCGTTGCTTTACTTAATATAGTAAACTTTTTACTAAAGTTAAGTAATTTATTAAAAACAAGAATTATGCAGGTGTAGAAGAAATAATTTGCGCACATAAACGACAATACGTAACTATAACATAACTGTCATAAGGTTTGTTCATTGAATCTATAAACAAATCGAAGAGCAAACATCTGGAACATGTTTCATTAAAATATTGAAAGACCGGTACATTTACTCATTATAACTTAGGTACAAGTGTTCACTTTTGTATTACATTTAAAATTGTGACGCTGCTAAGCGTTTTTTAATTCGGAAATACTTAATGCGTAGCAACACTTAAAAATTACCAGCCTCAGTCGCAGATTTCTATTCTATTTTAAGTTTTATAGGATAGGTGGCTGCGATCATCAGCATCTCATCGTCAACTGGTGTTTTTCTTAAGAAACATAAAAATCTCTTGCCGAAGAAAAAAGATTTATGTATTTTTCGTCGCCGAAAATCAAGTTGATTGTTTCATTTGCTAGTTTAAAGTTGCAAAATCAAATGTAACTATAGTAAAAATAATAATTCGAAATTCCACAAAACGATTCTCTTAGTAAGTTTTTATTAACTTTATACGGCATAGGTACGCCTTATTTATTTGTCAACATAACATAAATACAATTTTATATACACCGCTATACAAATGTTTGTCATATTAATACCATTAACAACACGAACAATGTCCTAGATTATTATAGCATCGAGCTATAATAATATGCAAAATTATTTAAATCATTCAATTAAATTGCCTAACAGCAACTACACCGTAAAAGGAAACTACATAAATAAATTTCTCTTTCAATGAACGTGACATTTTAGCGACTTGAACTCAAGGATATCGTGCTGTAGTACATGAAACTTTTTTGTCCGGAAAATTTTATAATGTTTTGTTTTCATATAACTTAGCAGGACTACTACAATACCAAATAAATCGGCAGATGCTTTTCTAGAATTTAAAAAGGGACTTGGATAATATCTAGCTGGTAATACAGTTTCTAAACGTATTGTTCGAGCAAACAAGAACGTTTACATTTATGATGGTAAATTGTTAAAAGTTTGATGCTAATTTACAAAAAAAAAAAATGCTTGAATGTTTTAATAGCGTTTAGGTATATAATATACGTACCTAGCGACATATTGTTGGTACTATACTTATAATTTGAAACCAGTACCATTAAATACCATAAGTACCATTAAATATATGCAGCATAAGTGTTATCATCTGATCTGAGGCCTCTTTGCATATGGTCTAAAATACAAATTCTCTATTTTGAAAATTAAGCAAGTGGACCAAACACTGGACCAAGTGCTAGAGTCGTAGTAAGGTATGTTCGATTAATTTTTATTTTTAATACCTATTTCAAGGCTGCATAAGAATAAAACTCCTTTTTATATAATTTTTAATGATTATTAAACAGAATACGGCACCTAATTCAAACCACGTTACGGTGGCACGCGAACTAACTGTATCGGTCTCTTAAAGCACCACTTGAATTCTAATCGTTGTACACAATTAATACGACCACTCAACGGTGGATTTTCTATTTTCCACACGTAAAAGAAACTGCGTGCCAAGCCACGCACATTCGTAGAAATCTAATTACGGCACACATACTACACCTGACTACTATACTGTTTTGAATTCTTGTATTTATTATTATTAATTATATGGTGTATCGATATTTATGTCATAACTATTGTATATCATGGGTTCCGTTGTTACGTAACGTCTTACTCCTATATATGTTTAATCATCTCTGAGTTCACTTAATGCATGTGTGAGAGAATTATTTTACTTCCGTGAAGGGAAGCTGTTAATAATCTGCGACAGGACAGGTTGTATGTATGACAGCAACAAACGAGTTCTATTTAGGTCGTATGTGACTCCTCGCGACACTCCCAGCATTTCTTGACGACAAACATTTAAAAATTTCTCTTTTCGCATCTCATTATATCGTTTTCACTGTGCCGGACGTTCGGCACGCAAATTTCACAGTGAGTTTCGTCATTAAGTGAGAGTAAACATTTAGTTCGATTTACTTTCTATCAGTTTGTTTCGAAATAGTGTTTTCATATTCGACAAGGTCGCTCCTGGGCGCGGCCGGAGCAAGGTCAAAGAAAGTGTCAAGGCTGTAGAAGAAATCGGGCGGGTTCATCGCTCTAACTCCGGTTGGGAAAGTAAGCGGTGGACACGCGGCCCCGTAACACACATCGACCCGAACTAGTTCTACACGAAACGTCCGCCACTTGCCCCGGTGGCCCTGCGCCCGCGTCGGCTCTCTACCGACATTTCTAGAATCATTATTCCCGGCTATCTTTAAATCGAACGTTACCTACCAATAAGATATGATTATAGATAATACTTTATATATACACAAGGATATAAGGAAATGGATACATGAAGGAAAGGATATTTGTGCGTTATAATACATACATAAATCGGTCAAAAGGCTAGTTATTTATATCTATATTTTAATTTCTACATACAATACTGCTACGTATACGTACTATTGAGATATTATGGGAGATAAAGTAATTATGTATATAGCATATTATTGAAACAAGCATATGAACATATGGTACAGTTATGCATAAGGGTAGCAGGAATATAATTAGTTAGAGTTGACTAGTATACAATGTATTGTTACATATAAAATTAAATTAATATTACTAGATAATGTCACCCGACTGTTTGACACCGAGATCGATTAGGCAACTAGTTTTCTGACCGATGTACGACATTCATTATTATAAAAATGTACAATTTTAATATAGTTTGTACAATTATTACGCACAAATTGTCGTGAAGGTAAGATAAAGAATTTAACACAAAGTTGGAACAACAGATTTATTTCAAATAAATTGCCACGAGACCAGTGTGACATGATCTAGACATTAATTTAACTTTAAACTTTCTCGGTACCAGACTTATACTTTCACACATCAAACACACTCACTTAATAAATAAAATAAATAGAATAAATAAATAGTCAATAAATAGCTAAGCTAAAGGAGGAAGACCTCGGGGGTCTCTCAGGTGGATGAAGGGCGTGGCGCGCCCGGGACTCGCCGCCTACTCACTATCTGAACTTTTTGTGTTCAGGCGCGACTGCCGCGGCGGATGTCGCTTTAGTTTTCTTTACTTTACCGAGATGGTTGGCTTTTTTCCCCGACTTTTTCGCATACGCCGCGACGCTCGCCTTCAGCTTTTTGGACTCACGTGGGGTCTTAGCGGAGATCTTCCTGCCGAGGGCGTCGGTGATGTCATCGTCATCGTCGTCATCATCCTCGTCGTCGTCAGCCTCATCATCGTCGTCTTCCTCGTCGTCGTCCTCGCTGATAGGGTCTACGATTTCATCGTCATCGTCATCATCATCATCGTCTTCGGCGTCGGCAGCTTCTGATACTTCAGAGCTGGCGGCAGGTTCTACTTCAGCGCTGGCGGGCTCTTTCTGTGCCTCAGGTTCCTCGCCGTCTGTGGCGGCCTCGCCTTCAGTTGGCTCAGATTCCTCAACAGCGGCTTCTTCAGAGGCAACAGCCGCAGGAGCAGCCGCAACAGTATCGGCAGGTGCAACAACTGGCTGTACAGCGGCCGCTGCAGGTTCATCGTCTTCGTCATCCTCCTCTGTGGATATACATAATTATTTAGTTTTTAATGCACACTTTTTATTCAAAATTTATGAATTTTAATTAAGAAAATCATCAATTCTCACCTCCTCCCAAGATGTCGTCGAAGAACCTTTCTAAATAATCTTCATCGTCATCATCGTCAGAAGCCTCTTCTTCCTCATCGTCATCATCGTCATCATCATCGTCGTCATCTGTGATAAAAAGAAAGTCGTAAAGAAATCATACACAAGTCTGCATAAGTTACGGTTTAAAGAAGGTCAATATTCTCTATTCACAAGTACCGTAAACTACATCACATAAAATTAGCACATGGCGTGTATTGAGTCGGTGCAATAAGATAAATTAACACCATTAACATCTAAATACAAATGACACAAACAGTTAATAAAAGACGTGCGCAGTCTCTTGGTGCGTGACGTCCTGAGGCTTTCGTGGTTAGAAAGCAGGGGAGCGTCAATTTCTCTGATTGAGTCTTTCTGTTTGAATTAATTAACAATTGAGAGCGACTGTCACGCTGCACGACTCACATTCCGCTTTGGCCCCGCTACGTCCTGATTCTGAGGAATTTTTATCGATGAGTTGATACACTTTTATTGTAATAGTGTATTCTGAGAGAATCTTTTAATTGCTTTTAGTGTGTAATTATGACATAAAATTAAAATTTTATGATCTTAAGTATTCAATAGCACTTTTAATAAAAGTTATTTATGCTACAAATTAATAAGTCATTATTACACTAATGTAAGTTTTATTGAAGCAGAAATTGCGTTGAGTCGTAAATTATGGATGCAAAATGCTTTAATGTGTTGAAGTATGTCTGAATCATTAAAGAGTACTACCATACAATTTATTCATAACAATTATACAGGTGTCCTATAAAAAGCAATATATTTTCTGCATGAGATATGCAGTCTAAGCTACAAAATAATGCATTATTGATGATGCATTTGCACGTTTACATAGATCTTTCGAGTTGTATTTATTCTAACTACCGTTAGATCTCCTACTAATTTCAACGGTAAAATAAACTGTGTTTTTTTATTAAAAAGCTATTGTTTAGTTTATCATTTTAACGTGATAGTTTAATTTAAACAATATTGACATGATATCTTTTAAAGGCAACATTGTTTTAAAATACTTTATTATCATTGTTTATTTTTTTGTCAACTTGATGAGCTACCTTTCAGTTTGTTCTAATTTAATTATTAATTTACATGCAGCTCACCTGCTAAGGCATCATCGAGGTCTACATCTTCATCATCATCATCGTCGTCGTCATCATCATCATCATCGTCATCGGCTGGAGCAGGAGCGGCCGCAGGCGCCGCAGCTGATTGCCTGCTCACCTCCTTATCCTCCTCAGGTCGCGCGATCGGACTAGCGTACGCCGACAACACTAGGCAGCACAAAGCCGCTAACAAGAACAACGACCTCATCTTGTAATCTGAAACAAACACACTGTTTAATTACTTCACGCCGAGCATCGCGACCGCGACAGTGACCACCGAAACCCAATCACCGACCACTGTTGCTATCACGATATCACAACACTATCACGACACAATCACAGGTATTTCTCTAATGAACTATGATCACTGATGTCCTTGACACTTCACCTTTTGACTGTCACTGGTGAGTCCGTGTGGGCTCTCGCGGAAGAGGTTCCGCCCGCGTCCTTTCAATGCCGGTGTGGGACGCTATGGCCGAGCGTGGCGAGCGGAAACGATATAGCGGCGGCGTCTTCACCGCACACTCTTTTATAGAGTTACGTCATACACGCAGGGAAGGAAAGTAGTGATGGTAGCCGTCGGGGACACAGATCAACGAGGTGCAGTGGTACCTGTATTTATACCTACGGAAGGAAGGCAGTTATACCTGTCTCTTTCGAGTTAGATGACATATTAAATTAAATTCTAATCATGGTTATTTATATAGCCCTAGGCATAGGCATTTGAGTAGTGTAGATGCGATGATAAAGACGACTTGTTAATTCATTTATTAGTCATTACAGAATAATTATATAATTTAAATGTTTTAGAAAGCTGTCATTTAAGTGATTTTCATTTATGTATGTAATTGACCTAAATTGATATTTTGAAAATAGACGCTTGCACATAGAATGAAGTCAAACGATTTGTGGATATTCCAAATTCATTATATTTTACATGAATCTTGTTAAATATTTCAGCCAAACATGTTTTGCATATAATATCGCAAAATCAATACCATTAGTCACTAAAGCTTTCACTTATTCATAAACCAATCTAGAGGAAAATCGTATTCATAAGAATTCCTGGCAATTGTTCTTCTGAGTGAATGGTTAAGAAACGGGTTTTCCGTATTTTCATAATCTATGGCATGCTAAGAGGGGTTGGTAAGGTCCGATTGATTAATTTATTCAGCTTATTTACGGACTGGCCGTGTCTCAGTGGAGAAATGTGCGACTAACGCGTATTGTGTCAGAATCTTTAAGCATTTTAAACATTAGTATGAGGGAACCGGCCCATACTTTCACTTAAGGTTATGTATGTAAACGGGCTTTAAGTGCTATTGATAACGTGATGTAAAACTCAAACTGTGGGCGTTTGATGCGAGCATATCATAAATTTTGCAACGACTTACATACATGGAATTATTGTATCACACAATCGTGATACTTTAAAAGAAATTCTTGTTTTATAACTTTGTAAATGCCTTAGTTTGTCACGTTTTTAGATAATTGCGGATATGGACAATGATTACAAATTGAATATATGTGATTTCTCTCCTTTCGTTTCGGTAGTATTTAAACGTAGGATTATTTTTGGATGGATTTTTATTGTATGTTGTAGTATTTATTTTTGTATTCTAATATTATAAAAGAAGTGAAGTTTGTCAGTTTGCGATGTTGTAGGGATAATCGCTAGATCTACTGAGCCGATTTTAAAAATTCTTTTAACAATGCCGTCCCTTATTAGTGGGTGTCACAGGCTATATTTTAATTCGAGGCTCCCACGGAAGCGTGACCTACGCGGGTAAGACTAGTGATAAATAAAATCTTGTTAAAACTATGCATTCTAGATTTCATGTCATGAAACTAAATATTCAGAATGTTTACCTATCACTATTATAAATAACACTCTCCAAATTCTTTGTTAGTAGTGAATTCTTTTCCCGTTTCGTGTTTACGTCTGACAACAATACTTGCGTGTACGTGTAAGTATAGAATTTTCATCGTATTCATAAAACTTCTGATGCTGGTATGCAGTATGTTCTAACTTATTCTGTTGTTTCCTTCCTTTAAGCATAATTTTGCTTCTTCCTTTTAAAAATCCAACTCTCTCGCTTGGAGAAATTGTAATTTCGCGTAGAATATTACAAACACGACATAATTCTCAGATACAAACCACAAACCTTCTCAGTACAATTAACAAAGCGTTGTTCCCGGAATCGAACATAAGATGACTTTCGATGCGGTATTTACAAAGATCAGAAGCAACTACTGCATCTGCTGAACCACCAATACTGTCAATTTTGTATCTTGGTAACTTGAGAATTCATATTTAAAATGTTCGCTCATTAAATACCTACCTATAATAGATTTTATAAGTAAGTTTTCATGGTCACAGTCAATAATAATGTAATGTTTCCAAGCATATAACCTTGTTATCATAACATTTAAGTATAGATGGATAAACTCCTAGATGCAGAATATTCACTTGTAGATCACATGAATAATGTATAGGGGATTGAACCCACAAGACCAGAGTACAAACTGTTGCTACCGTGTCACAAGTGTATATGTATGTCTAAGTGTTTCCTCTGAGATTAAATCTAACCAATTCATTTTGGATGTCGCGCTTCCCGCTTTACAAATTACCACGACACCTGCTAGCTGTTTATGTTGACATATAATAATTTGAACAATTAAGCTAAACTCTAGGCATTTTAAATTTATGTTCTACCACTTAAGATAAACATCGCCGAGTCAAATCGAAAAGAGAAGTCACGACATTACGACTTTGTCAACTCACCTAGAAAGTTAGGAAGTTCTCAGAAAAAGCGTGAAGATTAAGAAAAATATAAACATGAGATTTACGTAAAGCGTTATGCGGAGGTGGCTGTAATACTTAGTGGTCATTTCGACATTTTAGTTTAACCATGTATGATTAACTATACCTATATTCTAAGACAAAAATTTCATTTCAGATTCATAAAAGGTAAATATATTTTCATTAAATCTTTTAACGTTTAAGCCCATGATAACTATATCAGATACTCAGAACTTGAGGAATCTAAAACACCCATAATAATTAGTGTAAATTAATCATAAGAACCACTTAACATGTGGTGTGGTGGTCTTTTAAAGTTAATTTACTAATCAATGTATCAGGTCATCTGTTTTACCTAAAAGTATGCAAGTGCTGATAATACCTGTTCACGTAATGTTCTCGTTATGTTTTAATCTATTTTAATATGTCGACCCTAATAATGATCTAACCATAAAACCTTACTAAAGAAAGCACTTTAATGAAAAAAAAAATATCTCAAAAACAAGCATTAATGGTAAAGTTTACATCTATTTCATATAACAGCTAATAAATTAAGGGAATTGATTACATGAATATAGACCAAAATCTACTAACACTTCAAAATTCAAAGAGGTTATGGCGATAGCTGGTTTATTCGTCTCAACATTATATTTAATCATATCAAAAGCTTTTGGATGATACCTAGTGTGTCCTAAAGATAGGCAGTAACATAAACGCATATGTATGATTAATATGATCCGGTATCCGATACAACAAATATTTTCATCGTCAGCTTATCTGAGGGCACGGGAGTGCCCCGGCCAAATCGAGTATATACAGTCTTCCGCTAGACATAGCAGAAGATTTCTTCAGAGTATGTTTTTCTTCAAGTTACTATGCATAGCAAGCGATTTAGTTACTCGAATATCTTATCAAAGAGGGAATTGCTGCTGCCTAATAAACTTTGAACATGCTTTGCGAAGCACGGAGGTCAGTCTTTTGACCAACCAAACACGAAAAGAAATCTGATGTTACATAAAGTTTTATATAATGTATTTCATACATTGCAGTAGGATATTTTACTAACTAAATCGTCGCACCAGAATTGGCTTTTCTTAAGACTTTTTCTTGAACTTTTGTCCGGGGATTTACAAATCAGAAAAATGAACAGAAATAACTTCATAGTTTATACAATTATATCATTACGATTGATCGGTTGATTTAGGTGTTTCACGTACATAGAAAGGTCTAAACTCGTTTTTGGTATAGTAGGCGTGGACAAATATTTGTATGCACGTTGTGAATGGACTCGGAGGACTTTCTCTCCGTCTAACTCTGGCACGGGTTATATGCATGGCTGTTGTCGATACTACATTGATTTTATTCATTTTATAAAAAAAAACCTAGGTATATAAATGTTTTACTCATCAAATAAATTAGCTTCTTACATTATAATATTTCATATATTATATCGTAAAATATTGTGAAGAATAACTATGTCTGTCCTATTTTTCTGTGCTCGACAGTGTCCTAATGTACGTAATAACTATGAATGCACTAAAGAATAGAGAAAACAATGTATATGAGAACATTACTAAATTGTCCATAGGAAATATTACATTTATGTTATTTCATGAATTATGTTAGAGCTATACTTTACCTGATCAGACGTTGCTGATATTCAGGAAACATTTCCTAAAAATGTTAAACAGCAATAATTATAGTGCAACCACTTAACACTTCCATTCAACACAGAAGCAATTAAAACAATTAGCTGTATAAAAAATCGGTTATATTCATTTAACATGCACCAATTAAAATATGCACTTAATTAATACCTACATGATGTGCGTCATTATGTAATTGCAAATTATTTATGATCCTTTAAGTACCTATTTAATTTAAAAGTAGTTCATCATCAGCCCATATAACTTCTACTGCTGAACATGGACCTCCCTCGAAGACGGTTTTTAGCTTAAAATTTTTACTTTGCTCTGCAGGTGATTTGACAAACATCATAAACGTATTTCCCTTCAACAGATCGTTTACGTCTACTGCTGAACATTAGCCTCCTCTTAACAGACCTTGGACGTCCCTAAACGTCCCTGGCTTACAGAGTCGTTTAGGGATATTGCCATAATCTGCCTACGCTTAGCAGGCGGATTGATGATCACAGTAGAATGGTAAGTAATCTATCTATTCTATTATATCTAATCTATTTATAGATGCTGCTGCCCATCCATCCCATGTCCCTTAGTAACCTATTACGACTCCCACGGGAGGAAATATGGTGGGATTTACCGGAAACTACACGGCAAATAAGCGAACATTGCTCCAGCCTTAGTAAATAATTTAAACAAATAATTAAAACTGCAAACTAAGCAACCTGCTAAGTGCTATCCCCCGTGAGTCTTGGATCTCGGCTCAGGGTCGTGGCTGGCGAGGTATTATGACTTTCAGTTTTTAGAACAGTTTTGTTCAACTGTCTCACCACTCGCATCGAAAAGATAATAGCGGGTGCCTACTATTTGTCGTATCCTCAACATTACCATGCTTCTTCTTCGTTCCGTGTCGACCTGGCGTTACCCAGCATTACCATATATTTAACCATTATTTATATAATTATTATAGTTAAATGAGTCGCTGAGCACAAAAATTGAGAACGGCTCGACTGCTTTGTCTGATTCATTCTTTAATTATGTTTAACTGTATAGACAAAGTGTAAAAAGAAAATATTGTGGCAATCCGCTGAGAGAGTCATAAATAACAGAGCTGACGTGAGCAGATAGTTGCTAATAAAACCGTTTAGATATGAAAAAAGCAGTCGGTTCTGAAACAAAACAAAGAGGCATTGAACTGTATTGTATTTATTATTTACCTACATATTCGTTCGCGTGAAATAGTTACAGTGGGCTTATATCTTATTATTTTTTTGATTTTTTTTATTATTTATGCCTGCCCAAAAAATAAACTGGGTGACTTTCTTACCGTCTTGATATGGTGATTTTTGTAAGAAGAATACAAATTATAGACCACGGTATATATGTACTTATATTTCGGTTTTAAAAGTTACGAAAATCCAATAAATAACTCAAAAGAAATACACCCTACAAAGCGCGAGCATAATAATAAAATAGGCGCCTATAATACCTAGGACGCAACAACACATGAATGAAAAGAGTGAATAAAATAGCGTAACTACCTACTTAAGTGCGCATTTTTACCGTTACGATTTTCACTTTTTTTCAGTAAAAAAAAAAGATTAAATAACTATGACTTACACATCAATTTCATATACATATCACGCCCTATTATTCTCAAAACACTAAAAAATGACATCCAGTATAACCATTATTGGGTTTCAGATTAGTTTTTCTAGGTGAAATGTTTGGCAATTACGAACTTCGATACAAACTTTTGAACTCCTTACAGCCTACAGGTCTAGTCTATAATTATATCTCTCAGTACACACAAACACTGAATTTCATAGAAATGGTTTAATGGTTTAGACGTGAAAAAGTAGACGGATAGACAGACAGAGTTACTTTCACATTTATAATATTAGTTGGAATTTCTTCATGATTCAGATATTTCTATAAAGTCATAAAAAAACGTTGTTCTTTGAATAAAGGCGTCGTGCTTTGTATTGTAATTCAGCCCACCAAATTGCGACAAGTCAACGTATTAGCGTTACTGACATACATACTTACAATATTTGTGTCACTCGTCCTACACTTCCTTTAGGACGTATGACTGTTGACTATAATGTAGACATTGAGGTGTCGTCGGTGATACTGCAAAACCGCGTAAGTGACAATAGTTGATCAGGTTGTAGATCAAATATACCAAATTAATATTTTGAACTTTACAATTCATATCAAGAGCTCAAAAGCATAAAGTCGGATGCGCCATTATACCTACGTTAGAAACATTTGTCGGATCCAGCTTTATCGTAATCTGGCATTAATGACCAAATGCTTCTGAAGTTAATAGTGCATCCGTCCTTATATGCTTCAGAGGTATATATTTCTTGACTCAAAATGACACCTTATTGGAAACTGTCACTTACACGATATTTATGTCACGATATCTATGTAAATAAAATGAAGCATCAAAATTTATGTACGCGCATGACTTCACCACGTCTTGACAAATTTGGTTAATTATTTGTTGTATTAGGATTTATCGGGACAAGGTTTGTGTGAAAGGAAATTTTGGGAAATCCACGTCCAATAAAATCGAACCAAATCATAATTGATTCTGACCAAATGTTAAAATGACGAACAGGCGACGCCGGGAACGAATAGCTGGTAGGTTAATTAAGGGATACTATACCTACTGATGAAAAAAAGTTGCAAATGTACTGACGGTTTTAAGAACTTTCTCGATTAAACCAGCTTTCAAACTTGAAAACCGTTTTTAAATCGGCTAATGTACCCGGAAATTAAAGACACAAATTCACTCATTCTCACAAAAAACTTAACATTCCTCAATAATTTAAGAGACAATGTACCCAATTACCCATGTATTGCAGAAATTCTATCGCATTATTTTAATGGAAACTGTTGCATATTTTGTTAGTTTAATTCAATTTCTGACCAATTTTCACGGGATTTTCAGGTAGATATGTAATTTTAAAGGATCATTCTCACTAGTTCCACCAGCAATTAGTTCCATGGAACTAGTGAGACTTTGTTTTCTGAATAGTTCCATGCAATCCCATCCACTTTGATAATGGAACAAATGAAACAAAACTTAGTCGAACTGGTCTCGCTAGTTCCATCGAAGTTGCTCCATGGAACTAGTGAGATTTTTTTTTCTCAGTAGTCCTATGGGCCTTCTTAATGGAACTAGTGAAACTAAAGTTAATCAATATCATTCTCATTAGATCCACTTTCTAAAAAATATCATCAAATATGAATAAATAAAGAAAACGCACAAAAAATCATGTAATTAAATGCAAATCAAGTACCCACTTAATGGTTTTTTTTTCAATTTTCTTAAATTTTTAGGTACAATTTCAACTCTGGTTTTTTTGTACAAATTTTGAGTAATAATTTAAAAACCTGTCTAAATCTACAATAAGAATATGAGGGCAGTTATGATAGATAATGCTTATTCAGAAAATACGTGAGTCAAAAATAATTAAAAGTACAGATTTAATTATACAGACTAAATCTATAAATAAATACTTTTAAACAGGAAAAACAATAAAATTATAAATCTCCAGGATAATTTACTAGTTATTACATAAACAAATAGATTACACATATTTCTTCCAAATTACGATGTGAAACCTTGTGAAATATTATGTTGCCGTGTTATGTCAGTTTTTATTCTAATTAAAATATGAAATTACCGATTCGACTAAAGGGAACACGTTTTTTTAAAGAAATAATTGTTGTTTCACTTATTTTTTTAATCTCTGCTAGTAATCTTATTATAAAATAAAATAAAAATAATATTATGCCCTTACCGGAACGCGGTGGGTCACTGTTTAATCAGTACGTATACGTCCACTGCAACATGGTCTCACCTTTTAACAGACTTTGGCAAGTTAGGGTCGTTGTGGGATTGATAATCGCAGTAAGATGTAAGTATCTTTGAGGTGATAGATGCTGCAGCCCATCTATCGGGTGTATGCCCCTTAATTGCCTCTTACGACACCCATAGAAAGATATGGAGTAGTCTTTTCTAAGTCAAAAACCACACGGCAAAAAGTAGGATACTAGTTAACTATAAATTCAAGTTGACCGAACCCACCATACCTGAGAACACAGACCATAACCTTAACACCAATGCATTCATCTCAATGGTTTAACGTTTATTTCTATGTGAACCGTGTCATTTCCCGTCTTACTAATCTATTTTTTAATGTAGACATAATTATGATTAATGATAAGTACATTCAGTTTATCGTAAGCATAATATAATGAGGCTGTCTGTCTGTGTTACGTTGCATGAAATAACTAAGCTCACAAGTTCACGGTTACTAGTTACGTGGCAAATTCATGGTTCAAGTATTTTAATATAATGATAAGTATATTTTATTCTAGATTCCACGTTTGTTATGAAGCGGCATTACATCAATGAAATAAGGTTTTTAACGTGTAATAAAACTTTATATTGGTAGGTAATAATAATGTTGCATTTCAATAAGCTATTTAAGATGTTCCAAATATTTGTTTTATGTACACCTTAAGTCGTATAAGTCTCACTTTATTTTTCGGAGGTCGTGGGTTCGATTCCCTTTTTTTTCGGACGGACATATATAGTTAGCCCTGAGGCTTTTGCTACTTCACCGGGCATAAAGGCGAGCAGAGCTCCAGCCTAGATAAATGGTTTAAACACTACAAACTAAGCAACCTGCGCAAGAGGGCGTCCCCTGTGGGACTTGGACCTCGGCTCAGGGCGGTCGCTGACGGGGAGATTGAGGGATTATAGCTTTTAGTTTCTCTAGGGAGTTTTGTGCAACTGTCGCTCTAATTTGCAGTTAGCGGGCCTCTCGGACTTCGGGTCTACGAGGGCATCGGAAGGTTCTTAGCAAACTAAGGGTCGGGAGGGCGAGAGGGTTCGATTCCCACGCCAGACAAGATATCTTTGTAAATCTAAAATTTCTTTCCGGATCTGGTTGGTTGAGAAACAACCCTCCGTGCCTTGTATGGCGCTGTTGACCCCGTTGTTATAACATCATCTATAATAATCGTATACTACGAGACGGGCAGCAGCGTTTCCCTGTATGTTACAACGGAATACTGCGGTGCGAACCAACCCGCCGCCGCCGGCCAAGCGTATTGACTAAGTCATAGCTCTCCCTCGAGAGGAGGCCCATGTAGGTACATCAATAGACATTATACGGGCTAATGATACAATCCAGAAAAAAATACGGTTTTGAAAATCACACTTATTTCCCTAAAATACCTACTTTAAAATAATCACATTAAAACAGAATTTAAGAAAGAGGCTATAAAATTAAAAACATAAAACATTTAACTGCATATTAATAAACTTTTCTAAGATTTTTATTTCCGCCTATATTTACTAAACAACGGAACTAAAATTCGTTTAGAATCGAAGTTAACGCTAGGCGATTTCACCACACAATTTACGATGTGTAATTGGGTTTTATTTTCTCCGATATTACGGCTTAATGGTTAATGCCTATTGAACGTTATATAATTTTATAAAATACAATCTATTGAGACTTTCTTCGGAGAGTCGCTTAGGATTGGAAGTGACTTTTGATCACGGACTTGTTCGAACCAAACGTACCTAAAGTGGCTGCGAAGATTAATAAAATTGTTTTATTTCAAATATACTTAAAACTTTCTAATTATGATACGAACCATTGTAAATTAATATAGTATTATGTCTTTAGAATTGTCAGGATTCAATCAAGATAATATTTTTTTGAAACGAGTGTAACAATTCAAGAACTGAAGTATACTTCTATATTATATATTCTATTATTCTCAAAACACTAAAAAATGACATCCAGTATAACCATTATTGGGTTTCAGATTAGTTTTTCTAGGTGAAATGTTTGGCAATTACGAACTTCGATACAAACTTTTGAACTCCTTACAGCCTACAGGTCTAGTCTATAATTATATCTCTCAGTACACACAAACACTGAATTTCATAGAAATGGTTTAATGGTTTAGACGTGAAAAAGTAGACGGATAGACAGACAGAGTTACTTTCACATTTATAATATTAGTTGGAATTTCTTCATGATTCAGATATTTCTATAAAGTCATAAAAAAACGTTGTTCTTTGAATAAAGGCGTCGTGCTTTGTATTGTAATTCAGCCCACCAAATTGCGACAAGTCAACGTATTAGCGTTACTGACATACATACTTACAATATTTGTGTCACTCGTCCTACACTTCCTTTAGGACGTATGACTGTTGACTATAATGTAGACATTGAGGTGTCGTCGGTGATACTGCAAAACCGCGTAAGTGACAATAGTTGATCAGGTTGTAGATCAAATATACCAAATTAATATTTTGAACTTTACAATTCATATCAAGAGCTCAAAAGCATAAAGTCGGATGCGCCATTATACCTACGTTAGAAACATTTGTCGGATCCAGCTTTATCGTAATCTGGCATTAATGACCAAATGCTTCTGAAGTTAATAGTGCATCCGTCCTTATATGCTTCAGAGGTATATATTTCTTGACTCAAAATGACACCTTATTGGAAACTGTCACTTACACGATATTTATGTCACGATATCTATGTAAATAAAATGAAGCATCAAAATTTATGTACGCGCATGACTTCACCACGTCTTGACAAATTTGGTTAATTATTTGTTGTATTAGGATTTATCGGGACAAGGTTTGTGTGAAAGGAAATTTTGGGAAATCCACGTCCAATAAAATCGAACCAAATCATAATTGATTCTGACCAAATGTTAAAATGACGAACAGGCGACGCCGGGAACGAATAGCTGGTAGGTTAATTAAGGGATACTATACCTACTGATGAAAAAAAGTTGCAAATGTACTGACGGTTTTAAGAACTTTCTCGATTAAACCAGCTTTCAAACTTGAAAACCGTTTTTAAATCGGCTAATGTACCCGGAAATTAAAGACACAAATTCACTCATTCTCACAAAAAACTTAACATTCCTCAATAATTTAAGAGACAATGTACCCAATTACCCATGTATTGCAGAAATTCTATCGCATTATTTTAATGGAAACTGTTGCATATTTTGTTAGTTTAATTCAATTTCTGACCAATTTTCACGGGATTTTCAGGTAGATATGTAATTTTAAAGGATCATTCTCACTAGTTCCACCAGCAATTAGTTCCATGGAACTAGTGAGACTTTGTTTTCTGAATAGTTCCATGCAATCCCATCCACTTTGATAATGGAACAAATGAAACAAAACTTAGTCGAACTGGTCTCGCTAGTTCCATCGAAGTTGCTCCATGGAACTAGTGAGATTTTTTTTTCTCAGTAGTCCTATGGGCCTTCTTAATGGAACTAGTGAAACTAAAGTTAATCAATATCATTCTCATTAGATCCACTTTCTAAAAAATATCATCAAATATGAATAAATAAAGAAAACGCACAAAAAATCATGTAATTAAATGCAAATCAAGTACCCACTTAATGGTTTTTTTTTCAATTTTCTTAAATTTTTAGGTACAATTTCAACTCTGGTTTTTTTGTACAAATTTTGAGTAATAATTTAAAAACCTGTCTAAATCTACAATAAGAATATGAGGGCAGTTATGATAGATAATGCTTATTCAGAAAATACGTGAGTCAAAAATAATTAAAAGTACAGATTTAATTATACAGACTAAATCTATAAATAAATACTTTTAAACAGGAAAAACAATAAAATTATAAATCTCCAGGATAATTTACTAGTTATTACATAAACAAATAGATTACACATATTTCTTCCAAATTACGATGTGAAACCTTGTGAAATATTATGTTGCCGTGTTATGTCAGTTTTTATTCTAATTAAAATATGAAATTACCGATTCGACTAAAGGGAACACGTTTTTTTAAAGAAATAATTGTTGTTTCACTTATTTTTTTAATCTCTGCTAGTAATCTTATTATAAAATAAAATAAAAATAATATTATGCCCTTACCGGAACGCGGTGGGTCACTGTTTAATCAGTACGTATACGTCCACTGCAACATGGTCTCACCTTTTAACAGACTTTGGCAAGTTAGGGTCGTTGTGGGATTGATAATCGCAGTAAGATGTAAGTATCTTTGAGGTGATAGATGCTGCAGCCCATCTATCGGGTGTATGCCCCTTAATTGCCTCTTACGACACCCATAGAAAGATATGGAGTAGTCTTTTCTAAGTCAAAAACCACACGGCAAAAAGTAGGATACTAGTTAACTATAAATTCAAGTTGACCGAACCCACCATACCTGAGAACACAGACCATAACCTTAACACCAATGCATTCATCTCAATGGTTTAACGTTTATTTCTATGTGAACCGTGTCATTTCCCGTCTTACTAATCTATTTTTTAATGTAGACATAATTATGATTAATGATAAGTACATTCAGTTTATCGTAAGCATAATATAATGAGGCTGTCTGTCTGTGTTACGTTGCATGAAATAACTAAGCTCACAAGTTCACGGTTACTAGTTACGTGGCAAATTCATGGTTCAAGTATTTTAATATAATGATAAGTATATTTTATTCTAGATTCCACGTTTGTTATGAAGCGGCATTACATCAATGAAATAAGGTTTTTAACGTGTAATAAAACTTTATATTGGTAGGTAATAATAATGTTGCATTTCAATAAGCTATTTAAGATGTTCCAAATATTTGTTTTATGTACACCTTAAGTCGTATAAGTCTCACTTTATTTTTCGGAGGTCGTGGGTTCGATTCCCTTTTTTTTCGGACGGACATATATAGTTAGCCCTGAGGCTTTTGCTACTTCACCGGGCATAAAGGCGAGCAGAGCTCCAGCCTAGATAAATGGTTTAAACACTACAAACTAAGCAACCTGCGCAAGAGGGCGTCCCCTGTGGGACTTGGACCTCGGCTCAGGGCGGTCGCTGACGGGGAGATTGAGGGATTATAGCTTTTAGTTTCTCTAGGGAGTTTTGTGCAACTGTCGCTCTAATTTGCAGTTAGCGGGCCTCTCGGACTTCGGGTCTACGAGGGCATCGGAAGGTTCTTAGCAAACTAAGGGTCGGGAGGGCGAGAGGGTTCGATTCCCACGCCAGACAAGATATCTTTGTAAATCTAAAATTTCTTTCCGGATCTGGTTGGTTGAGAAACAACCCTCCGTGCCTTGTATGGCGCTGTTGACCCCGTTGTTATAACATCATCTATAATAATCGTATACTACGAGACGGGCAGCAGCGTTTCCCTGTATGTTACAACGGAATACTGCGGTGCGAACCAACCCGCCGCCGCCGGCCAAGCGTATTGACTAAGTCATAGCTCTCCCTCGAGAGGAGGCCCATGTAGGTACATCAATAGACATTATACGGGCTAATGATACAATCCAGAAAAAAATACGGTTTTGAAAATCACACTTATTTCCCTAAAATACCTACTTTAAAATAATCACATTAAAACAGAATTTAAGAAAGAGGCTATAAAATTAAAAACATAAAACATTTAACTGCATATTAATAAACTTTTCTAAGATTTTTATTTCCGCCTATATTTACTAAACAACGGAACTAAAATTCGTTTAGAATCGAAGTTAACGCTAGGCGATTTCACCACACAATTTACGATGTGTAATTGGGTTTTATTTTCTCCGATATTACGGCTTAATGGTTAATGCCTATTGAACGTTATATAATTTTATAAAATACAATCTATTGAGACTTTCTTCGGAGAGTCGCTTAGGATTGGAAGTGACTTTTGATCACGGACTTGTTCGAACCAAACGTACCTAAAGTGGCTGCGAAGATTAATAAAATTGTTTTATTTCAAATATACTTAAAACTTTCTAATTATGATACGAACCATTGTAAATTAATATAGTATTATGTCTTTAGAATTGTCAGGATTCAATCAAGATAATATTTTTTTGAAACGAGTGTAACAATTCAAGAACTGAAGTATACTTCAGTTCTTGAATTATACAAAATAATTATTCTTTATTCTTTATACAAAATAATTCTTGTTTAATGCAGAAATAATCGTTCATAGATAATTATATAGATACGACTGTGGTGACTGCCAAACCAATGGATGATATACCGTATTTTTTTCAAAACATTAAGTCGTTTTATAGCTTAGTTTTAACGTGACTAAGTAAATTAGATAACAAGTTAAACTATGTAAAGGTCTAGTAAATACTACTAAAACATTTTATATGTTTTAAAATATTATAACATTTAATTAAATGTTGCTTCACTAATAGATAACTTTAATTAAATCTCTACGACTTTCTGGGTGTCCATTTCCTTTGATAATTATTATTAGTACGTGTAAGTAATAGGGCAGCAGCGGCATCTAAATTTATTGAACATACGTAAATTAACTCGAACTTAATTCAAATTATAATTGTGAGTTCTTATGAACTCGTTTAAGTATCGTAAGTTTAATTAAAACTGGAGTCAGGTTAACACTTTGTTAATAGATTTAACGTGCCTAATCTTAGTATAGAAATAATTAATTTTATTTCTAAATTATATACAGTATTATAAATTGTACATTGCACTGTTGAACGTCTAACTAAAACGCGTTTAGCCCGGTGGCCGTGGTGAGCGACAGACAAAGTTTTGATTATTTTTACCATGGCAAGTTGTCTTGCAGTACAATCTGATAACATGGCACAAACAAAAAAAATAACAGGACTTAAAATTATGGGCATTTCAAGAAGTTGTGACTTCGACATTTCTTTAACATCTCAGCTATTTTTGGACCATTCTATAAATTCATATTGTTATGACCCCAGGGGCTATATACAGTCGGACACACGGTGTCCGTCAAGGCGTTCAATGAAAAATGTATCAACCTTTTAATTTTATTTAAAAAAGAACCATTCGTCATACCTACATATTTTTCTTCTTGCCTATCATCTAATAAACCACTATTGCATCCTTTTTCTTCAATTAGCTTAAAGAAGGTACTAGATACTTAAAGATTGTTATTCTGTACCAGAACAAAATAGAAAATTATTATGGCTATGAAAACCGTATGAACTTAGTATTTGATATAAAAAATAATCTTATTGTGGGTTGGTGGTCTTACCACGTATCTTTAGCTTTCTTTTGAAATTCAGAACCCTAAAAGTGGAGTTCAATTGACTTAACTCTTGATTCCAGTAAAGTCTTGCAAGGCTTTATTTTTTTTTAAATAATTATGATAAGAATTTGATAGATTTCTAATCGTTACTTAGGTATTGTGGAAGCCTGTCCACGTTATCCTATATTGGATGTGTAGCGATAACCTACACCCGTTTGCTAACGGGATAATCGTAGTATGTCAAGTTTTGACGCCAATAGAAATGAGCAACTAAACGCAGCGATCGTAGAGTATGAATGATGTAGAGAATTACTCTTGCTTGTTATGCTGGTCACTGGTCACCAAATAAAATACTATGTACAAATACTGTGTGTATGTATTAAACCCGAATAAATTAGCTATTATTTCAAAAACAGCTACAATTTTGCATTTGTTTCATTTATAATTTTGGGGGGTCGCCAGAAAAAATCTTTGTCGTGCTAATTTTCAAAACTTTCGCATCTAATAAAAAAAAACATTAACGTAAATATTTGTCTGTCACAGTCTGGCACAAGGGGGTCGCCAGATTTTTTCAACTTGTAAAGGGGCCGCGAAATCAAAAAGATTGAAAAACGTTGATCTAGGATATGGGTTATATTTTATTATGAAGAGCTACGCATGTAGAAACGGCCTGCAAGAAGCTTTAGTTAAATATACAATGATATGATTATTTTTTTTCAACCATATAAATAAATTTGTGATAGTTTAAGTCGTGACTCTCCTGCGTGCTCTGTTCGTGCGCTACTCTTCGCTATGAACTCGGTTGGCCTACAAACGCGACCGGTTGTCGGCTAGTACTTTCTTTCGGTTCTCACTTCCGCCAGCGCGCCTCCACGCACGCCGCAGGACTTGTCTCGTATTATGCCCCACTTGCTGCACCTAATTATGCTACCTATAGATATATTTTTATATAAGGTGTCTCGGGGTAAATTCGTGATGGAATTAATTCTGTTTACTTCAAGTGACTCTTAATTTTTTTTATTACAGTCAAGTTCCTGAAAAATTGTCGATTTTATAATATGTCATTTTTATATTAAAGACTTAAAAACAGTACTCAAAAGGTAGGGTAAGGTTAGTTTCTTAATCATTTTTCATTAAGCAAACGGTTTTACTCCGGGCACAGATTTACCTCTCCTATACCCATATCTACATTGGTACACAGTATCTGTGTACCTATGTAGTTATGGGTATTGATGTGTTATAGGTACTCAATAATATTCTGAAAAGATAAACAACATCAGTGTTTATCTTTTCAGAAACTGGGTGTTTGGACGGTGGATGTACTGCAAGTTTTCCCTATTCATGGTCATGTTTCAGAAACTATGGAGACATAATAAAGACTCGTTCTCCAAACATTAATAAACCGAATTCTTTTGAATATCGTTTAAATCAGCACTTAAGTAATACTATTCTTATTTCAAACAAGCTTCCCGCGCGCGGTTTTACCCGCGTAACTCCCGTTCCCGTGGGGACTTATATAAGTAGCCTATATTAATCAGTGATAACGAAGCATTCAACTGGTGAAAGATTTTTTAAATCGGTCCAATACTTTTTGAGCCAATTCGTTACAAACATACTTACATACAAATCTTTCCTCTTTATAATATAAGTATAGAAGTATAGATTAGTACATAAATATCTGTCCGAAAAAAAAAGTCAAATCAAATATTTTACGAATTATACTAATGTAATATTATAAAGAGGAAATAAGTATATGATTGTTTGTATTGAACAAACTCCGGAACTAATAAACCGATTTAAAAAAATCATTCAGCATTAGAAAGCTACGTTATCCAAGAGTAACAAAAGCTATATTCAGTTTCCATACACACCCTACACACATCATACATTTTTTATAGCAACACAGAAACATAACGTAAATAGCACATTATTATTTTTCTTTATTTTCGGTTTCATCTCTATTTAACTTTTTTATCTTTTTTTTTTCATTTCCATTTATATTTTATCCATGTTTTTTTTCCTTATTTATTGTATAATTTCATTTAAATTACCTCTGTATCACCTATTTAAACATGATTAATGTAATCCAGGAAGGTCCTGTCTCCTGAGATACAGGTCAATAGCCTAGTTCAGGAGACAGTGCTTCCATATAGCATGCACACAATACTTGATTTAAATAAAGAGAGTTATTATTATTGTTATTAATTATGAAATTCCTACGGAACCAGGAGCTACGTGGGTGAAACCGTGAGACTAGGTAACAGTCTAGAACACGTCTCTAAACCAAGTTTTATTACCTGCCTTAAAAAATATTTGCTCACACTTTACTGGTTTGGTAATTTGGTCACCGTTGTTTACCCTAAAATTGGGAAATTAAAAAGATAGTTTCTAATGAAATGTTAAGAATTTTTGACAACTTTGCTTTCGAATATAAAAGTGAAATTGGAATCCGTATTGCCGAATATTAATTTGGCATTCCATTGATGTGTTAGTTTCACAATTTAACTGCGTAAGTTTTGTACGGTGTATACATACCTATCGTATAGTATTGACTATGTATTTTATATAATCAATACTAATAAATAAAACTAAAGAGTTCGTTTGTTCGTTTCTTGCTTGAACGCGCTAAACAGGAATTACAGGACCGATTTGAAAAACTTTTTCAGTGTTAGATAGTCCATTTGTAGAGGAACGGTTGGTGGTATTCCTCCACAGTAATGGAAGATCTTTACCGGGCGAGATGGTGTGCCCGGCGACCGACTGCCATTTGATGATATTCAGAACTTGTATCTGTTCGTATTGGCTTGCAAACTTGTATTGCGCGATACAGGTTAGTTGGGATGCTAGATGGTAGATGGCGTTGTTTGTCTTTTTGTGGTTTGTCCGGCTACTGTAGATGTCGCTACACATTTATCAAGGAAGGCGATAGGTTATATTTTATTATGAAGTTTTTACGGGAGTGCAACCGCGCGTAGAAAGCTAGTATATTAGTATAATACGTGAAGGAAAAATGTTGTATCCCATTTTACGAAAATTGCGCGGATAGAGGAGTCTGTAATTTCGCACACTTATAGATTCTACTAAACAAAGATTAAAAGTTTGTTTGTTTGCTTGAAAGTGCTTATATCAGAAATTATTGAATCCATTTGAACATTTTTTTCAGTGATAGTTATTTTATTATGAAGTTTTTACGGAAAAGGGAGCTACGCGAGTGAAACCTATATTCTCAATAGTATTGCAGAATACTATTTTTTATATTATTGTAGGGATTGAATTTTGACCACTGCGCGATCAATAGTAATAATGACAGGCTGTCCCACGTAGTTTCATTGCTCGTAAATCTTCAGGGGCGCCCTTTTGCGCAGGTTGCTTACTTTCTAGTTTATAGACTATTTAATGAAGCTGGAGCCCTTATGTTTGATTTTAATTATGGTCGAATTTCGATCAGTGGGCGATTTCTAGTTAAGGCGCAAACACGTTATTAAAACGCGACGCGACGCAACGTGTCGTCACCTGATATGCACCGTCGTCGTGGCTTCGCGTCGGATGTTCATATTGTGATTCTGGTCTATAGGAAACAATACATTTGATTCGACTCAACACGCGTCGCGTTTCATCGGGTCGCATCGCGTTTTAACAATATGTTTCCGCCTTTAGTATTAATGATGAGGACTACGTTCAACTAAAGATTAAATATTATTAATTGACCTACTTTCAACGTTAGACGTCTTCAAGCTGATATCTTCTATATATATAAAAGAAAGTCGTGTTTGTTACAACACTTATAACTCGAGAACGGCTGGTCCGATTGCCATGGTTTTTGATTTGTTGGATTTGTTTCCGTCCCGAATAGCAGAATACATTTAAGAAAGAAGAAAGTTAAAAACAAAAGAAAGTCGTGTTAGTTACACTATTTATAACTCAAGAACGGCTGAACCGATTTGGCTGAAAATTGGTAGGGAGGTAGCTAAGAACTGGGAGAAGGACATAGGATACTTTTGGGTAGGGGTAGGGTAGGGTAGGGTAGGGTAGGGGTAGGGTAGGGGTATGGTAGGGGTAGGGTAGGGGTAGGGTAGGGTAGGGGTAGGGTAGGGTAGGTGTAGGGTAGGGGTAGGGGTAGGGTAGGGTAGGGGTAGGGGTAGGGTAGGAGTAGTGTAGGGTTAGGGAAGGGGTAGGGTAGGGCAGGGGTAGGGTAGGGCAGGGGTAGGGTATAAAAGTCCACCCGTGCGAAGCCGGGGCGGGCCGCTAGTAACAATATAAATACAAAACATAATGATTTATGAACAAACACTGTTACATTGCATGCATCAGTTATTGAATAGTATTTAAGAACGATTTACAGTAACAAATGACCAACAATGAAGATCTTCATTTTCTGTCACAGACACCACCAACCATACCTCTATATATATTTATACTAGCTTATAGCCGCGACTTCGGTCGCATTTATATGAATAGTTTAAATAGATACTTTACACCAGAGGTCTCCAAACTACGGCCCGCGGGCCAAATCCGGCCCGCCAGTGCCAACACTCCGGCCCGCGACAACTTAAAGACTAGTGTCATCGATCTAGCCCGCGCATCTAATGTCTTTTTTTTTATTTGTAATTCACAAAATCGATGTTCAATCACTTTCATTCAAATAAACTTACATAATAATCAATTTACGATTGACATCTACTCGATGTGAATACAGCATGCATAGTCACAAAGTGATAAAGATAGTAAACAAATTAATATTAACTAAATTAAATAAGTACTTATTGTTGTTACTATTGCTGTGATAAGTTGAAAAAGACAACACAATATGATTATTACTCGGTCGCGCACTTTGCCACTAGTCTAGAAATAAGAGTATAGGTAATGATATAAAAATTAAAACAGTTTTGGCCCTTCGAACATATTGAAAAAAACGTTATGGCCCTAAGGCGTCAAAGATTGGAGACCCTGCTTTAGACTTACACCATTTTGAAACATTCTTATTTGGTGCTCCACTCATATTGATTTTAACGTGATGATAGATAATCCATCCTCGATAAATTGGCTATCAAACATTGAAAGAATTTTCAGATCGGACCAGTAGTTCCTGATATTAGCGCCACGCAAACAAACTAACAAACTCTTCAGCTTTATAATTTTAAATTATAGATGCCTAATTTTTGTATATAATAATATATAAATGTAGCCTATAGCATTCCAGGATAAATGGGCTATCTGGCATTGAAAGAATTTCAAATCGGATCAGTAGTTCCTGAGATGCGCGTTCAAGTAAAAAAACAAACAGTCTTCAGATTTATATATTAGTATTGATAGACAATATTTTAAATACTTATAGAAAGGATTAAAGTTATATAATAGTAAAACAATGCCTTGAATGAAATAACACATTTATTTTATTAATTACACTCCTCCAACAATGAAACTATTCACAATAAACTCCATACAAAAGACATCAACGCGCCGCCTCTGCACAATTTCTTTTCTTAGACTTCACACATAATAACAAAGTCCTTGTATTACCAAATTGAGCTGAAAGTCACTACAAAATTCATAACAACTTACGTAATACAAAAGTAAAAGTTCAGTAACATCGATCACATCCTCATTTCTTTGGTCGTTCTAAATTTGAATTTTCTATTCGAAACTGCCATGTATTTTCGTATTAGCTGATAACTCCATCTAGCGGAATGTAGTAACAACTGTGAGTTCTATTGTGATATAATTTTTAGACCACAAGAAGTGATAGTACGGACGAACTTCCATACTTATAGTTGTATGTGAAAGTTTCTGTACCATCGTATAGATGGCGCTGCTTGTAACTTCCTACTAATATTATAAATGCAAAAGTTTGTAAGTATGGATGGATGTTTGTTAGTCTGTCACGCCTAAACCTCTGAACGGAATTGGCTGAAATTATGCACCGGGATAGGTTATACGATGCATTAACATATAGGCTATAAAACATCACGCTCCAACCCACTGGAGCAGAGTCACGCGTGTAAAACCGCGGGGCGCAGCTAGTGTAAATTAAGTTTTCGGTTAGAAATTTTAAAGCTGAAGTTTTCTTAATATTATTGTAGCAATAGCTTAATATATAATAATTTGCGCTTCTAAGTCTTTAATATATGTTTTATAGAACTATGAATGTAAAATTACACAATAGGTACCTACTAATAATATATTAATTTCATTTGAATGTATCTCAATTTCCCGGCCAGCAACCTGAACTGAGGTCCAAATTTCACAGGAGATGCCCTCTTACGCAGGTTGCTTAGTTTATAGTTTTTAAACTATTTGTTAAAGTAGCTGAGTTGAGCTCTGCTCACCTTTATGTCCAGTGAAGTAGCAAACGCCTCGTGGCTAAATACATATTATTATGTCCTTCCGAAAAAAAAATTGCATAAAGGTGCGCGTCGATATCTAAACACGCGGGAGCGTGTCAAGCCAAGTCCAAGCTATGAGCACCCTTGTTTATATAAGTCCCCGTTCATATCTTAAACACCTATCAACTTAAACACACCAAATTGTGTATATACTGAGATACACTATAATGCTAAATTCTATAAAAGCAACCTATATTAACATTAAAAATTTCATTTTTATGACTGATATATAGATATATATCAGTTATCAGTCATATAATCTAGATAGATTATATGAGAACCGACCCTAATTCCAGATGATGTACCGGCCAGGTCATAGGCCAAGTTAAAGATATCAAGACAACATGCAAAAAAATTGCAGATAATAAATGCAATGCGCATGAATGCAATATTTTAAAAGATTCAAATAAATATAGAGAATACTTCTTAAACGTAGGAAAAAATCATTATTTTATAAGTAGCAATTAAATAATAAATTAATTTACAAAAAGTAATAAAACCATAAACGTGAAAATAGGAGCCAAGTTCACCGGCAAAAGACTTAATAGAAATACTAAGATCTAAATGGGAATAAAGTTCTGTAGACAGCCCTGAAATTAATTTATAAGAACAAATAACATTCTTCGGTGAATTTACAATAAAATTTCTTGATTATTTTAATTTTAGGATAAGCAGGAAGCACAAGATAAGGATCACTTCCCTGACTGATATAAAAGACAATGTCATGGATATATTATATTAGTGATGTAACGAATGCTGGATTTTTCACATTCGCGAATGCGAATGCGATTGCGAATATTTATCTTTAACATTCGCGAATGCGAATACGAATATTTTAAAATTTCAAAAAAAGCGCATTTGACATTTCGTGTCTACCATGTTTAAATTTAACATATCCGAGCCGATATAATACTATAGTTTAAAATAAAAATAATTTTGTTTTTAAAAAAAGATTTATTTAGAAATAGTTTAGTATTCGTTGTTTTGTTTTTTAAGTTTATATTTTATTCATTATAAATATATTTAATTCCTCAGATATATAAAGTGGAATGAAAAAATATACATTTAAAGCCAAAGGTTATTAATACTTAATACATTAGATATTTAAAATTTAATAATTTTGTTTCAAGTAATTGTTTAGTTTTTTAGTAAATAGAAATTGTAAACTTTATTTTAAAATGGTAGTAAAGTAATAATATACTACTAAGTGAATGCAAACCTTACATAGTTGTAACAAGGCTGATTAATTTTAGATTTGATAAGATCTTTGAAGTTCTTTTTTCATAAATGAGGCTTTAATTTAGAATGTAGCAGTATGATTTAATAAAAATATTTAAGTGTTATCAATTTGTATTATTATTTCATATGCATGCATATAATAATTTCCTCTTTGATTATTAAAAACATTCGCTAAATATTTGCATAATTTTTGCGAATGCGAATGCGAATATTGAAAAATACCCGAATATTCGCGAATGCGAATGCGAATATCCGTTACATCAATATATTATATTAATAAATAAATACAATTTATTTTTATGAGCCCATTATACCCTACTTCCGTATAAGTAGAAATCAATTAAAATTTCAAAGTAACCATGAGTTTTATATATATTACCGGATATGTAAGAAATCCAGGAATTGTACACAATTCCTAGGAAATATATACCCTTCCGAGCCTACTTAGGAAATGTGTAAAATAATGTTTCAAAGATTCCTTAATACACACATTTCCTGTGAAATGTATGTATTTCCTAGGAATTGTATATAATTCCAATATCGTATCAGGAAATTTATAAAAAGAATGCTTTCTGTAATAAAACATGTTGCTTCAACGAGAATAATATTTTTTATTAATACAAATAGGTAACAATCATACCGTAAAATATGATTAATGTTATCTTACTAATGAAAGCTTCAAAAATCAACTAGGTATCTATTAACTTTTAAGGTGCATTTATCGGAAAATCACTGTTACCAGAAATTAATAAGAATCATATGTTGATCAACCTAGTTAGTTGATAAACGAGGTTTCGGTTGGTTATAAAATAAAAAACCTAAACCTACCCATTGATATTTCCGATTGCTATTTAGGAAATGTATAGATTTCCTAGGAAATATGTCTAATATAATTTATTTCACACATTTCCGGGCGATT
Organism: Nycteola revayana; assembly: GCA_947037095.2. NCBI lineage: Eukaryota > Metazoa > Arthropoda > Insecta > Lepidoptera > Nolidae > Nycteola > Nycteola revayana. The sequence goes on from OX344839.1 coordinate 9,570,582, forward strand.
TTAGGAATTACATACATTTCCTAGGAATTGTATACAATGACGGATTACATACATTTCCGTTAACATATATACATATATAAAATTAATATTTATGATGCATCATAAATATTATTATCATATTATTGTTTACTACGTTCCGCGGTTATACTCGCTATACACTGCTAACCGCGGGTCGCAACGTCACGCTATGACCCACTGGAGCTTCTGCTCCAGTGAGTCGGTATCCTATAATGTCAATCCAGTGCATTTTTTGTAGCCGTATGTCAACCAAGCTTCATTTCAGCCATAGGACGTCCACTGCTGGATCTATAGGCCTCACTCATAAATTTCCAGTTGCTACCGCGTGATCCAGCGGCCTTTACCAGGTCATCCGTCGATCTAGTTGTTGGACGTCCTAGGCTACGCTTGCCGATCCGCGGTCACCATTCGAGAACTTGCCGCAGTACGAGGTGTTGTAATCCAGGAAGACGTTGCTACCCATCATCTGTTGAAATACCCCTTAGCCGGGACTTACGGCGCCAACAAGAGGAGATGGGGGGCAACATCCTTACGCCGGTGCCCGCGGGCCGCGATCCACACAGTCATACTTATAAATTTAAGGAAGGATTAGTAAGTAAGGATTTCTATGTCAAGTAAAAATTTCTTTAATCTATACAATAATATTATAAAGCTGCAGAGTTTGTTTGTTTGTTGAACCGATTTATCAACGAAGGTTATAGGCTATATTTTATTACGAAGTTCCCACTGGCACGGGAGCTACGCGGGTGAAACTGCGCGCGGGAAGCTTGTATCTTTATATATAATAAATATCACCGCAAAACGATTTCCTACTTATTGCCACAATTTTATTGGCAGGTGTTTTTAACATCAACAGTAAAACTAGTTAGTCATTCTGTGACATCAACATTCCAAAACACGTACCGGACTTTATTTATCAATTTCCATGACTAGAAATAGGTGTGAGAGGTGGGAGTTAATAATAATAAACACACGATCATGTGACTTACACAACCTTGACATTTTGTGCGAGGACGATACCGGTAGAGTTTAAATACCTCGCGGTGCGCTCAATCTATGGCTATTGTTTTTAGATACCGGATTTGATGTTTATTCTACTTGTAAATTTGTTACATGAGTGGGCTTAGGGTTATACTGGACTATATATATATATTTACAATAATCATTCTCAGTATTAGATCATAATACTTCATGCTCTAATACTGACCTGCTGTCCCGCGTGGTTTGACCCGCGTAGAACCCGTTCCCGTGGAAACTTTAGCTTAACATATATGACACTTACAAAAGACGTGGCTTTCCATTAGTAGAAGAATTTTCAAAATCGGTTAAGTAGATCCATAGATACGCCTATTCTATAAAACTATTCTAGTAGGTACCTACCTATCCGTATTAGTGACTTTATCAAAACCCCTGTATAAAAGAAGGCTAATGTAACCAATAGACCTTACATAGGCTGATATCGATTTAGGATTTGTTTTTCAAATAATAACTCACGCAAATCTTATTTATTCATATTGGCTCACATAAAATTTTTAATCATATTTTTTTCTTACTACCGCTTTGTGTTCATAATCATCACTCTTCATAATTTTATTTTTCATACTTTTTTTATTCATACATTTTTATTAATATCATCGGAACTCATAACCGTTAGTGATCATATATTTTTTATTCAGAACTTTTTTTTTCATAACATTCTATTATCATATTGCTTTCTAACAAAGATTAGTTTCTGGCGCTTCGCCGGCATCTCGTTTCTGGTACCAATTAGATTTTCACTGGAGTCGCACGTTTACGATTATCATTGTTATGTATTCAAATGATTATGAATTTCGATAATTAGTATAAACAAAAATATGAAAACAAAAATAGTAGTTAAACAAAGTGTATGATATTATAAATATAAGATGGTGAATTCTTCTTAAAGCACAACACAATGTGATTCATCTAAAACAGTGAATGTATTTATTAAATACAAATCTGGGGGCACGGCAGTGCCACCCAAGTCGAGTAAGAAAAAAAAAAAAAAAAAAAAAAAAAAAGTTGCACGACCGTACCTACCTTTTCTCGAAGCAACTCAGCCGATTTTCGACCCCCTATAACTTCGTTGTGGATAAAGATAGGTGCCTGAATTTTCAGTAACTAAACAAGCTTTGTAAAACTACAGTATATTTCAAATTTCATTCAATTTGAACCAGTACTTTACGAATTATAACTAGTCAAAGTTTGGTATTTTCGGTAATTTTGTCACTCGCTCACTGCTGACTGACCGATCATCAAAATGTTTAGGCACTTCTAGCAGACGTAGAAGCTTCAAATTTTGAGTATTAGGAGAGTTTAGTGTAAAACTCATGGGAAAATTCCAACATTTTGCAATTTCGGTCCAGTTGTTCAGTTTCATCAACTGCATTAATAACTTTGTTATTTTTTATAAATGTATAGGATTACAAAGTTACATTTGCAGTCAGTGAATCAGTGTACATGAATATGTTTGATTTAATGGAGGAATAGGTGTAGATAGGGACCTAGATGGAATTATATTGAAAGGTGGTGTCTAAGTGGTTAGGTAAGTTGTTTCAGAGGCCTGGTTTTCTGCGTTCGATTCCCACCCGGGACAATTATTCGTCTGAAATTCAAACAGTTGTACTGAGTCAGGGGGTGCTTTGTTTTCGTGAATCTATTGAGCGGTGAGACCTTCGCGACACAGGGATTAATTTAACAAGTAATAAAAAAAAAAAGTCGTAGGAAAAAAAAAAAAAACAATGGATTGTAAAAGTAAGATAGTACATAAGTTGTGCTATGAACGATAGGATACTAACAATCATAACAGCGTCTGATGGAGGTGGCTTGCAAACTATATAATCATTTTATCAAATATTTTTATACACAGTTTGATGTTAACTAGGTAGCTTTAAATTTACTTATGTACATATTAGCTTGTTCCCTAGTGCGGGAGCTGTCTTAAAAAAAGGCCATAATCGGACATGTAATGTAGTTGTACCAAAATTCCATCAAAAACAGTTCATCAATTTCGTAATTTTAAAAACCTTTGACAGGCCGGAAGCCAGAAGGCCGTGAGTGCCATACATAAGTTCATGTTAATCCTCTGTTAAGCTTGATGTTGTAGTTTTCGATTAGGTACATTGACAATATTTATAACCAATGAGAGATAACAATTTTACATACGGATTAATTTTAAATGACGTTTGACGAGTGCGCCGAATATCAATAAAGCATAAAAAAAGTATACGACGCATCTGTTCTTGTTTCATATGGTGAGTGTTGCCATGCCAGCTAGGTACGTGGATATTCATATGTGCGTAAGTTAAGTTATTTTGTAAATAAGGGCACAGAGTTACTAGTCTTGATGGTTTACATCAAATTTAAGTCTACTTTGGAACTATTAAAGCGCAGGAATAATCCATTTGTGAATACAATAGACTAAAACCGGCCAAGTGCGAGTCGGACTCGCGTACTAAGGGTTCCGTACCATTTTCAAGTGCCTACCTGTTGCCGTTATAGATATCGAGCAAAAAAGGCCAAAAAATAGTTGTTGTATGGGAGCCCCCCCTTAATACTTATTTTATGTTTAGTTTGTTATTATAGCAACAGAAATACATAATTTGTGAATTTTTCAACTGTTTAGGTATCGCAGTTTTTGAGATAGAGCCTGGTGATAGACAGACAGACAGCTAAGTCTTAGTAATAGGGTCCCGTTTTTACCCTTTGGGTACGGAACCCAAGCATTTAATGTCTAGACATGCTTAATATTGTTGCATCAAAGATATCGAGAAAAACCCATAGAGAAATGGAGTGGGCTTTGAGAAAAACTGTAGCTGAAGTTCAAGAAGTAGTACCGGTAAAGAAAAAGAGGAACACAACCTACAAAAATTGGAAAGCTCATCATCAAGTGACAGAGTGGTAAAATCCATTGTTGGTATTTTAAAAAATAATGTAAATTGTAAAGCAAAGGAAAAAAGTACAACTATCTACAAAAAGAAATGAGATGCCATCAAAAACATACTTGTAAAAAAATCCAAGTCTCGTAACACAGTTCTTTTACCGTAAAACGTTGTGAGATCTATGTAATACCAAGTCGGTTAATTTATTCAGTCCCTACTTAAGGGACCTTCTATCTTAAGCTATTACGTAATTATCTCACCTTACAGAATCTTATTTTGACCTTATCAAAGTTCAAAACTTTTATGTTATGAATATTAGATTGACTTGGCCATCGCAATAAACACTTGTGAGATACATTCTAATTATATCCGATGGCCAAGTTAATCTATTATTTAAAACTTTAAAGTTTTGAACTTTGATAAGGTCAAAATAAGATTCTGTAAGGTGAGATAATTACGTAATAGCTTAAGATAGAAGGTCCCTTAAGTAGGGACTGAATAAATTAACCGACTTGGTATTACATAGATCTCACAACGTTTTACGGTAAAAGAACTGCGTTACGAGACTTGGATTTTTTTACAAGTATGTTTTTGATGGCATAAATTTTACATCAAATATAACAAAAGAAAAAGTAATGAAAATGTTTCTAACCTAAAACAGTGAATCGACAATTAAATGTTCATGCCTTACTGTTCTTGTTACAAAACTTAAATAGTCTTTTGCACAATAAATCAAAGAAAATTCACAAACATAACTTGAACATTAATCAACCACTTTTATTCTTGACATTTTTATTCCGTCATGTTCCTTTTCCCTCGCTAGTGGCTCCCTCCTATGACTGTACTAATACATATTCAAATAAATGTCAATATCATTGTCAACGTCACAAAGCTTACATAAATTTAAATGATTATGTTTTGTAATCTTTAGTTGTAATATTTTTTATGAATAACGATCATTATAGCTTGAAATGGTATGAGAAAAATTTTCGGACTTCCGATGATAGGAGTTAAAAAGTTATTTAAGAAAAAGCGTACCCATTCATAATATCTTCTAGTGTTTTCTGGCGACGAGAGTTCGATTGCTAAACAGATATCTCAGCTTCATGGTTGTTATGAGTTCTTTAAATATTACAACATATTTAGCAATGAATCGATTAAATTGAAAAGTAAATTATTTTGACATTTGTTTTGCGGGAAGTTAGGAATATAATGTTCCTTTTGATTAATTACTTCAACCTAACTCAATTTATGAAAGATACTGGATTGGATTTTTTTTTCGGATGGAGATGTGTTAGTTAGCTCCGTGGTTTTTGCTACTTCACCGGGCATATAGATGAGCAGAGTTCCAGCCTTACTAACTGTTTTAAAAACTACAAACTAAGCAACCAGCGGAAATGGTCCCCTGTGGGGCTTGGACCTCGACTCGGGGCGGTCGCTGGCGAGGGAATTTGAGGAGTTTTGAGCAACTGTCGCTCTACAGTTCACGGGCCTCTCGGACTTCGGGTCTACGAGGGCATCGGAAGGAGTTTTAACGCCAGTGTTCTCTACAGTGTCGCTGACAATTACCGATTAATGTCTAATTCTAATTAAGCCCTTTGTTGTAATTACACTTTACGCTACGACATATTGGAGCAGAACAAATTAAAATAGAATGTCAAAATTAGTGCAACTACTTAGCTCAAATAATACTGAAACCATTTTAAAAGGTTCATTTATAATTTTTATTACATTTCTATAAATATTTTTTACATAAATAAAGGCAATATTACGTTAATATTTTATATTAAAAAGCTTTCAAATTTAAAATACAATATGACGTTAAAGTTAGTTTATGGTGACAGTTTATAAAATCAGAATCAGTTATGATACGCACGTTTACGATCAAGTCAAGTAGTAACTTTGGTCAAGTAGTAACATAAAGCAAAGAATCCGGATAGGTGCAACTAACAATAGGGCATTGTACGCTATCTTGGTTGTATATAAAATATAAGTGGTCCCCATAGATGTAAACAAAAAAACGTTTTTTTGTTTTTATCTATGGTTGTCCCGTGTAGTTTTACCAGCGTCATGTTCTTTTTTTTTGTTCGGAACAATTATTCTATATCTATACTAATATATAAAGCTGAAGAGTTTGTTTGTTTACTTGAACACGTTCAATTCAGAAACTACTGATCCGATCAGTGTTAGATAGCCCAATTATCGAGGAAGGCTATTCATATAGGCTATATTTAATTATGAAGTTTTGATGGGAAAATATTCTATGCGGGTTAAACCGCGTGCGGGAAGCTAGTCTAAAATTTAAGTAGTGTACGTTATTACTAGTCATTTCACCTATCTCCTAGAAAATACTAAGTGACAAGACCTATAAATTTCAAAAGGTGGCGGATTTTCAAACGTATAAAAAACACACTGTGCGGTTTCGCCCGCGAAGCTCTCATTCCCATAGAAATGAGCTCCGCGGTAAAAGTTATCATCTTCAGCCCGTTTAACGCCCTCTGCTCAACATGAGCTAGCTCCCAAAGAAGGGGCTTTTGTCATAGTCAGCTCACTTTTCAGGCTTGGTGACCGCAGTATTATATAATTACGTTCACAGTGAAACGCTGCAGCCTTTTCCAGATATACAACTGCTATAGATGATGTTATAACAACCTAGATCAACCGCTTAACATACTTTCCGATGCAAGGGTAAGGGTTCCCTTAAACAACCAGACCTGGAAAGAAATTAAAGATTTTACACAGCAATTTTTTATCCGGCGTAAGGATCAAACCTCTGTCTTATATCGATCCGCCATGCACTACGGAGGTTGCCATAAAAGTAATAGGTGCATATTATATTCAGCTTGTAGCGGCTTCATTAGTAGCCGAGCAAACCACAAAAAGACAAACAGCGCCACCTAGCATCCCAACTAACCTGTATCGCGCAATACAAGTTCGCAAGCCAATTCGAACAGATACAAAGTTCTGAAAATCAACACAGGCCGTTAGATCGGCTCCTGCTGGGCCTCACTACGATCTCTCACCCGGTAGGGCCTTGTTCTCCCGGCGCCGTGAAGAATAGGAGGTTTCATTCCCCCGAGATCGCTGCCCCGGGCCACAATCCCGGGTGCCCACCCCAAGCGGCCACCAAGACCAACCCCTAGCCACCTGTATGTAGTTAAATACAGCGTCGGACAGACAGGGGGCAATACGCCCCGAAACCGACTCCTCAGCGCCCTAACGAGCGCCCGATAAGTCTCCACGAACACAGGCCGTCGGGCAAACCACTTCGCCCAGCGAAGAAGATCTTCATTTTCTGTGGAGAACACCACCAAACGTTCTTATACAATCTATCAATCAAACATCTGGTTTATTTACCACTACTAGAATTAGTAGTAAGTACCCATTTCAAATATAAATACTTGTTATAATTTATTTTCAGTTATCTAAAATACTTATACTGCAACATTTCCGATAGTGGGCGGTTATGTTAAAGGTACAAGCATTTCCAGTTTGACTTGGAGACACTGTCATGTTACTTTAAATATTATTTCCTCATTGAAGGAAAGTTCTGTATCTACTAGTAGTTTGTGCCCGCGATTTCATCCGTGTACAAATATTCATCACTCGTGCTCCGCTCTTAGCGTAATGATATTATGAAGTGAAAAAAAAAATGAAACGCCCTCATTGCGCAAGGAGTTTTGTTGCCAAGATTGGCTACATAAGCCATCTTCGAGCGCATGCGCGCCAAACCGACTAAAAGTCGAAGTGGTCGCCATGACCGAAATCGGTCGGATAGATCGTCATAATGATAATATAGCCTTCCTCGATATATAGTCTTAGCAGTGTTTTTTCTAAATCAGACCAGTAGCTCCTGAGATTAGAGCGTTCAAGGAAATTCTACAGCTGTATAATATTAAGATTCAAAATTCAAGATTATTTATTTGTGATAAATGTGGTATACATGATGTTATTTATCTTTTACAATGGTTTCACACATTTAACCGATTTCCGGCATACAAATACAATTAACTACAATACAAAGTGACAAATAAATATTAGTATAATTATTATTAAATTAATTATACGATAAAGCATTTAGCATAAAACAATCATATTATTTACATAGTAAATAATTATAAATAAAATTTATACTGCAGAAACTCATTTATTGTATAGAAACAATTTTCATTAAGAAGGTTATACAATGGTTTTCTAAATATATTTCTAGGCAAAGTTTTAATAAATTCGGGTAAATGATTATACATTTTTACAGACACGTGGTATGAGTTTCTTGCAGAAATGTCAGTTTTCGTTCCAGGTAATACCAATTTGTAAGGAAACCTTTTGCTATATTTACTGACTTCGATATTTTTTTGATATAATTCTGAATGATCCTTAACAAAGTTACAAATTTCATATATGTAGATACTTGGCAAGGTGAGAAGTTTTAAATCTTTAAAAAGAGGTATTAGTAAAGATTAAGGAAAAATCTTGTCTTAGAATCAGATTACGTATTGTTGGTATATTCTCTAACAGTTAACAGCATATTTTTATGTAAATGGTGGATATGTGGGTAAAGATAAAGGTTAGGTACTTATCTATCTTATGCATGAAGTATGAAATATTTACGTAATTACATAAAAGTTTATTCTAAGCTATGTATTCCTGGCCTCTATATTGAAACTATAAAAATATTTACTAATTCGGATTACCACATTACAATAGAAAAGGCCCCACATTTTATAAACGTACGTGCTACTACATATCTACCTACGCATCGAGAAATAAAGTTACGCATCCGATACCAAATATACATAAAATGCTATTATCTACTAAACAAACGTGTGTCGGCACTTTAATTGCATTGTGTAATGATTTTAATGTCAATAAAACGGGGTAAAAATACAAAATACGAGGTAATGTTGGTAGCCTAGTTTACGTAGTTTTCGTAACTTATTGTTCCCCTTCCCCCCCTACCCTAGTCACGCGCTCGCCGCTCATGTGACTGAGGCGCAGCGCGGCTTGCATCGCGGAAGACCGTTGACTTTCTCCCGCCATAATACAGTCATACTCTTGACTCGTCTGCAGAATGACGCAGCGGTACAATGCCGTGTCATGACAAAACATTGTAGCCGTGCTTTAGGGTCAGCAAAGTTAGTAAGTCATTCATGGGAAATTGCATTAGATTTTATAACAAACTTCCCTCTCTTTTTACTGACATGCCTGATGCATTATTTAAAACACATGTAAAACGCATCCTAATGAGTAGGGGCTATTATAGTACTAAAGAGTATATAGATGACAAAGATGTATGGCAGGCCCTCGTGCACCAGATCGGATAGCCTATAGCTGATGAAGCATTGAAATGTGAACTGAAAGATCATGATAGTGTATTCTGTGTACTGTCTGTAATCATAATCATAAAAATAACACATGTTCTGTCTCAAAATAACTTTTCTGATCTATTAAATTAGCAAAATAAAAATAAAAGTTGTATAAAGACAGCCGATTGGTAAATTGTGTAAGCCAATTAACTAAATAAAGACAGTAACTGGACCTAAATAATGTTGACATGCCCATCTGAGTATGTTTCGCCGGATCGTCTCAATGAGGCCGCGATGAAACCGGCAGTAGAATACCCCTCTGAGTTTGTTTCGCCGGATCTTCTCAGTTGGGGCGTATTGGATCCGGTGGTAGCATAAAATCGCGTCCGACGATATACTTATGGTCTATCTAAATAATAACATACTCAAATGACAGAACTTTAGACTATTAAATTATAGATAAAAAATAAAATTCTATTTTCATACCTGACAGCTTTTACGCTAAAGCTATAAAAAATCTAATACAAACTATTTATTATTATTATAACTATAATAACTAAACTAAATTAACAAATTAAATATATTATATTAATGAGCCAAATATGTTTTGACTATTTGCAAATGCCTGTAATAGGTTTACGTAAATAAAAACTTTTTATTTTATTTATTTATTTATTTTTATTTTTATTTTTATTTTAACTTCAGATACAGTGTTTTGTTTGTTTTCTAACGCGCATAGGTTTGGTTTCACGCACTTTTTTTTTCGGACGGACATTTATACTAATAAACCTTTATTTCAAGTAATAAAAGACTCATATTTGTTTGTAAAATTTAATCTATGTTAATATGATAATAATTTTACGATTTATCATTGATTTATAATTATTCCAGCCTAATTACAAATTTATGTAGTTAGTCACAAGGATTTTGCTAGGTACTTCACAGGGCTCAAAAGCAAGCAGAGCTCCAAACTAATTTAATGGTTTATAAACTAGCGCCCCCTGTGGGACTTGGACCTCGGCTCAGGGTGGTCGCTGATGGACGTATTGAGTGATTATGACTTTTATTTGTTTAGGGGAGTTTTGTGCATCTGTGGCTCTACAGTTTCTAGCACGTTTATATAGAATGCCATGAAAATTTCAGCTCTATCCGTACCATCTATACGAGATACTCTTATATAAAACTGCGATTGGATAGCTCTAAGGTGCTTTTTTTGTTCGGACGGGTGCATGTTAGCAACTTGGATTATGCGACTTCACCGGCAATAAAGGCGAGTAGGGCTCTAGCCTATATTAATTAGTTAACACTAAAGCTATTTTCAAATCGAACCAGTAGTTCATAAGCGCGTTCAAGCAATCAATCAAACTCTTCAGCTTTATATATTAGCATAGATAGATTAAAATTCACTCCAGTTTTTTTATGGTCTTAAGTTATTTTTAATAAAAGGTGGTCGGGAGTAGGTACGACTGAGCAAAGAATCAGTAATCCAGATATAAATTAAGGTATATAATGTGAAGCTTTGCATAAGTAAAATGTAAATACCAAATCTAATAGGTCACGCCCGGCCGGCTAACAACATCTCACTCAATGTTAACCATGGTTTTATATTATTTCAATTGGACGGAGAGCTGACAACCGAAACGGCCAGGTAATTTGATCATTCATAAAAATGATTTATCGACTTACCTGGACCACTCTAAGCATAAAAACGTCGACCTGGCAGGATTCGCGAGGTGGATGTGGGTGTTATGGGGTGGAAAAAAAAATAAAAAAAGGTAATATGACCAGGATTACTTTTTATGCCAAATGGTTTGCCAACGTCCCCAAAGCACACAAAAAAAATCTGGCGTCATTTGGTTGGTGGAAAGGTATCGCCAGGCTTAATTATAGTGAGGAAAGAAATAATTATTTTTAGGTAATAAGAACAAGGCTGGCTTTTTTGTGCTTAAAGTTTATAATTCCCAGAGGCTAGGAAAAAAAGCCAGCCAATAATAGTGGTGGCAATATGTCGAAAAAAATAATTGAAAATTTATATTTTAAATTGGATTTTGCTCGCTTTTAACTTTTTTATTTCCATACAGACACGTAAGTGAGCATCTGTACATGGACATAATATTATTTGTGATACACATAATCGTTGTCTCTACAACGAGTTCAAAATCCAATAGTAGCAAAGTGCAATTATTGCCCATATCAATGTACTAAAATTCACACATGTTGATGCCTTCGTAGTCCAGAAGCCTTAGCCCGCGAACTTTTAGTAGAGCGGCAGTTGCAAAAAACATCCTCGAAAATCTTAAAAGTCATAATCCCACAATAGCCCAACTAGCCACCCTGCTTGACTTTAGAATCGATGAAGAAGCAACAAACAATACATTACAAATAAATTGCTTAAAGTGATTTAGCACAAAACAAACTTAATACCACAACCTGTCAGAATCTCATGATTGAGGTACAGGCAGTCATGTGATCCAAAGTTCTTGGAAACTGGTTGAGCAATGAAAATGGCCGGCTAGCGAAACAGAGATGTAATGAACGGCTATTCCAAGATTTGCAAACGTTTTGAATTATTATGACATTTGCGCCACCTTATTATATTAAAATTAACAAAAATAAACTATTATGAAGAAAATATAAGGTGCTTTTTACCCTGCAGCAGTACTGTAACGCTTGCATCGTGCTTATCAGCTCGCGACTGGGGATCGTAGCTCAGCATGGCTTACTCTTGTTCCTCCGACAGAGTGTGTGAGGGTACGATTTCTATTATAGCACTTTTTGTAGTTGTATACTAACCAACATATTTTACACAAACACCTTTTATACTCGACATCACCAATCTATGAAGTTATAAAATATAAATATTATTTCACCTTTATAAAAACTAAAATTAATAATCTTTTGTTAATTTTTAAATATTATAACCGTAGTTCATTCGTAAACCGAATACAGCCAGTACGTAACAACGGAAAATGTACCTCACGACAGTACCTACTAAGTAAAGTGATTAAGTTAATGAAAGTTCTTTCATAAAATTAAATCAAATAAAAACAAAGGTTTGACGTTTTGACTAACGTATATTGAGATACAAACGAGGTATAAACTTGGCATTATAGTTGCAAAACATGTTACGCTCGTTCTACATTGTAAAAAAATATTTGATGTATTCTTCCGAAACATCGGAACAGCCCGTCGAGGGTGCGTTCCCCACGTCTCTAAGTCTCATTGAGACTTTAAGTAAAGCTTGTACTGCTACGCCACGAAGATTCATATTCATTTGTACAAATTATTAAGGCAACATTTATCGATAAAGACCTCCTTATTATATTGAGCAATTCCAAATCCCTACACGTTTTAACTTAAAATTATATCTAATAACAGCATTTTGATCTCTACAGTTAAAACACCCCATAATTAGACTTAGTTAGTGTTAAACAAGTTATTTATATCAGTCACGTAGCTTTAGAGACCCATAGAACAAGTCGATAGACCTTAGCAAAATACGTCTTGCATTATTACTTAAAACTCAAAACCATTTTCCGTTCATATACTTATTTATAAACTTAGTTCGTTACAGTTTTATACTGTTAAGGACATTAAAATTATCGTCAAATTATAATTTTAAAGCATTAGCCACATTAAACCCAAGCTTTACGTCTTGAAGATTCGTTGAGAATTCTTTGTGTAAACTCTAAAAATCTTTAAGGATCTAGTTGTAGTTGTGGTAGTATGGAAGTTTTGCTTCTTAAATAGTTGATCTTGAACCATACACCAGGTAACACACACCAATATTGTAGGTACCCATTATATATATATGCATGATACTACGGTCATCTTTATCTCTCAAGGCTATGTTATCAACTTATCGAGCAATGTCTATCAAGCGTGATCACTATTTAAAACGCCTTCCTCCGGGTAAGGACCATGTTTAATTATCCACATCAATCGTTGATGCTGAAACGCTGATGAATGTTCATACAATATTTTGAATCACATACATAACCCATAAACTAACTAACAAGAGACCGATAATATTTAATGACATAGTATGTCGACAATTTGGGTTTTGATTAGATTGTACCTACTAATAGCATACTTCAAATGTAGGTAATATTTACTCGGTCGTGATGAGAATTTGACTTAATCGAGCACTAGATCTAACGATACCCGAGGTTTACGACATATGATTATTACCTGCCTATATAAAGTTTAATTAATTAGTAAACAACTCGTGCTTACTAATACCAAATAGTGCATTATAATTTGTACGACAAATAATTTGATATTATAATATCTATCTGCCGTTTACGTGTCTCACTCTAAGTATGCAAGTGGGTTCGTGTCTCGCTCCGGACTAAAATCTTAGCGTAAAAATCAAATGTAAGGTGACTTTGGCAGTAGCTCCCTTCGAGGTGGGCCAATTTTCTCAGTAGACGCTATTAGGGGGCATGATATGTGTTAGTATGTAACCTCCGGGGCGGAGTAAGTTTCGGGGTTCGGGTTCAATCCCCACGCTGGACAAGAAAAGATTCTTGTCCCACAAGCATCGCAGACCCGGAAATTTTTTTACTACACTCCGTGTTTCGTAAAGCCGTTGGTCCCGAATGTCATATCATCATGTATAATAAATGTTTTTTCTACATGCAAATTATAATATAGGCCCTGTCACTGCTGTTTTCTTAACACATACGATGATTATAATAAACTAACACAAGTAATTTGGAAATCATTTTCAGGCACATTTACGAAAGCGATTAACGATTTTGACTGTACTACAAAACATTAATTTGTTTGTACTTTTTGATATTTTAGGGACGCAATATCGTCTTAAATTTTTAGACACTTTAGTTATGAATTTTCTTAAGTACTTAATCGTCTCATTCCCCAGCAGGTCGTCGCACCATCAACCCGAGGTCACCATAGAGCACCTAATAAAATGAAACTCGTTTATTTTGTAGCTTTAAGTTTTGTCGTTGCTCGGTTGTTGCTAAGTAAATGAGGCTCATCTTAATATACGAACGGGCAAAGGGCAAACAGAAATACTTAATAAACTATAATTTATGTTAGGTTAAATGTATTTTATTATTTTGTGGCGTAATCATAGCTGCTCTTAAATTGGTTCGAATGTTGTTTTTTAGTTATTTAAGTACGTTATATATATATCTGCTTAAGAATATTTATAATTGGTTTCAGTTTTGTATTGTTAAATGTTTTAAAAATTTACAACACGATTCAAAATAGCCTGTCATTTTATTAGGCATTCTATGACTTCTAGTTCCAGACCTATACTTGACGACCTTAATCAGCTCGTCAGTTCATATTTTAAGTGATTTTATGTAACATGACTTGGTCACCACAATAATAAACCACTTCTTCTTACGGGATGAAATATATGGGCAATGCGGCCTATACTAGAGCGACTAGAATTGAAATAATTATTGATTGGGTTATTTTAAGAAGTTTACGCAGAAAAACTTCTATTATACTAGTTACCTCATAGATGAGTGAGTGACTATGACTACTCTCCATTGTACTGGTACGCCTAATGTTTTACGCATGCTCTTCCGAATGCCAGTAATGCGTGTACCAGAACCATACGGCCAGACTGTAACAGGGTCTCTTGGATCCTTTATTGTAGTCCCCTTTTAAAGTTTTGTAATCGCACGGAGCATCAATGCGTCCTAGTAGATGGTTACATTTTTTTTTTTTGTTCGGGTGAAATGCATTGACGCATTTCCACCACCGCTGCAGCGTATTCGCGCGCTAGGATATGTGGGACTCGCCCTCTCCATAGCGTGGTATGCTAAAGTCATACCCTACACCACTTAAACCTCCCGGACACTCCTTCGATCCACCGTTGGCGGGGGTCGGGTACGCATGAGCAATCCGGCCCCCCGACGGCTAATAGATGGTTACCATAGCAATACCTTAGTAAACTTAAGACGTTTAACACTGATATTGAATAAAGAAAGTTCGTAAGTCTCCATCCCTATTCAAATACATATTTGGGATTGCAAGTAGGTACCCATATAACCTCATTTGTAACAAAGATTAGGTAAATAAATATACTCGCAATTTACTGGAGCACATCTTATGAAATAAAGATTTAATTTTTATCTCTATAGTTGCTATAAAAATAGTATAATATACAAAATTAGCTAGGTGTTTAATAAATTGTTTCACGCTAACTTGAACAATGAACATAGTTAGTTCTGAAATGTCTTGCTGAATAACTTTCAGCGCTTACGTTGGGAACTACATTACGCGGTCTACTTATTAAAACATATAAATAGTATCACTAGGCCGAATGTTAATATTTAACTTATTAACATAATATTATTCGACTTACATAATATAATATTATTCTATTAAAACGAAATACTGCGGTCAACACTGTTTATTCAATATAGGATTAATTTATATCGAACCAGTTTTTGTGACGGTCCAATTTTACGGTGATTAAGAAGACATACTTATTTAGTAATGTAGAATTGTATTTTTTTATGCTTTGGTATTAATAAATGTTAGCCACCGGGCACTACACATTCCCCTTAGATTATGACGAGATTGATAAATTTCTTCGATCTACCGTGGCTGAATGGTCTAGGCATTAGGGGCTACCTAATATAAAGAATTGTTTTTACGTAAACTCAGATGTAAAGAAAAAGAAAGAAACAAAAACAGTTATTATGAATGCTGAAATGATGTAATTGCTATGTCCTTTTCTCTCAATCTCATATTTTGCTTATCAACCTGAAATATCTGAGAACGAATCATGCTTACGACCACGATAACACTACCTACTATTACTTTAGTTCTTTAAAGCATGAGTGAGTATGTTATAAAGCGTGGATATCGCTACGGTCCTCTTCATTGATTGTAAGCACGTGTAAAGTATGGTGTGGTGTAATAAAAATAAATATTTATATTTCTTTTATTTTTGTTCCGTGAATCACTTTTGCGCCTTCTTAAAGTACATTCCATATAGATGGTACTTCCCATCCATCACCTGTATATCCCTCAGTCACATCTAACGACACCCATAGGAAAACATGGGGTGGTCTAGGTATTCTAAGCCGGAAACGATACGGCAAGATTTCATCATAAATATCATAACCTTTATACTTATGTAATACTGCGCCCCGCGGTTTTACCCGCGTCACTCTGATCCAGTGGGTCGGAGCGTGATATTTTATAGCCTATATATTAATCCAGCTTATAAACTATCCGCGTGCACAAGGCCGGATTTAAGGGAGGGCATCCAGGGCAATTGCCCCGGGGCCTCCACAATAGAGGGGCCTCCACAATAAAGGGGCCCCACAATAGAGATTTAAAATCTTCTTTTATTTATTTTTTCGGTTTTACCTTTACTTACTTTGTAGAATCATGATTAATGTAATAGTTCTTAAATATTGTAATATCGGTTATTCTTCTATACTTGTTTACCTAAATAAGACAATTAGTAAAATATCACAATTCAAATCGTCCTGAAAAGTAGGTACTTACTTCAAATTTTCTACCCATTTAGAAGGAAACTAATTTGGCCTCTTCTTCTTTGTAGCCACGGGGCCTCCGGACTTCT
The DNA here is from genome assembly GCA_947037095.2 of Nycteola revayana. NCBI lineage: Eukaryota > Metazoa > Arthropoda > Insecta > Lepidoptera > Nolidae > Nycteola > Nycteola revayana. Next base: position 9,587,387 of record OX344839.1, read on the forward strand.
AGATCCGGGCCTGCGCGTGCAAACTTTCAGCCAAATCCATTCAGTAGTTTTTGCGTGAAGAGTAACAAACATTCATCCATCCATACATACAAACTTTTGCCTCTATAATATTAGTCAGGATTTCGCCTTAATAATATTAGTTAGCATATGCTTATGTTGAGCAGTGGCCAAAAGGGCTGTTTAAGTTGAACACGATACAATTTGAAGCGTTACCTAAATTAATTTAAGATTTAATGTTAACTTCGCAAGTTATCAATAAAATGTTAAATAATTACTGCACCGCACCAATTTGGTGGCTCAGTGGTCAGTAGCTGCTTTTAAGACCTGGTGTTCTGGATTCGCTACTCACTCAGGGCAATTATCAATAATTGAAACACGGATATTGGTTTAGAGCTTGATTAAGCCTTGTATTAGTGAATAATCTATGCTAATTTATAAAGCTGAAGAGTTTATTTGTTTGTTGGTTTGAACTAGCTAATCCGATTTGATTTTGTTTTTATGTTTGATAGCAGTCCATTTATCGAGAATTATTTTATTTTTAACTTTCCACGAGAATGGGAGCCGGAAGCTAGTCTGTTTATAAAATCTTTTGCAACACGCAGATTTATTGCCCAAGAGGTAATTTTCTTTTTAAAAGATATCTAGTATCAATTGAAACTGAATGTACATAATCCTTAACATAGATATACCACATCTCAATAAACGTTGGATGGTGTAAAGGACCTTGGCTTACCTACATAAAATAAAAGCTTTATTACAGGTACAACTGGTCGGTACTAAGCGTAATATTATTATGCAAATCACGTGCTTTGACGTATAGAAGGGTTCACATAGGAAACCCGTGGTTAACTTCATACGTTCGTATGAAAAATTCCACTTATTTAATCACGTTGCTTAACAAAGTCACGAGAAATGCTAGTGAAAATCCAAGCAAATAATATTTTATATCCTGTAGGTGTCTAAATGCGTCATAATAATAAATGCCTTAAACAAATTGGCTTCAGATGATCTTAACTTTTCTCGTAGGTATTTATGGTTCAATTAAAATGTTCGGTCATAGATGAGCTCAACCCTGCAAAAAATGTGGATCAATTAACGATCCAAAGCACGTGATTGAGTTATCTAATAAATCTAGTGTAGGTATTTGAAAACCTGTTGCTAAGTCCGCATTCTACTATCTGATATTATTCTTTTATTGTAAGCCGGTAACATCAAGTATTTATAAAATGCTCCAACATGTTGAACATTTGCCTATTCTAATTGCATAAAAATATTTATTTAATATTTTTAATAGCATACTATTAAAATGCCATAATATCGTTTAGCATAATATTTATTTGGAAAGAGACTCAATATGCTGAATTTTAAATTTGTAACAGAAACGAATGTGTGCAAAACCAACTCTGCACAGTCTTGTCTGCCCTAAGTGTTGAGTGTAATTTTAGCCTCGTAGCGCCGGAGCCGCCACACAAACGAGCATGTTGCATGATCTTTTGTAATGCAGAGCAGAAGCCTATTATGACTGTGAACTTTCTATGATATATTAGTTGCTTTTATAAGCAACTAATATATCATAGAAAGTTATTATAAAACCCAAAAAATACCAAGTTCATCTATTAATTATAATTTACCCAAACAATACGCAGTTCATCTTAACGCTCCATACAATACCTAAATGTTAGTAAGTAGCACGCTAGTTATATCGAATATAAAATGTTAAAGTGAAAAAATCCTTATATCATAATAAATGGTTGCATATTATAAAATCAAAACTTTCCTGAGCAAATTTCAAAAGAACAACGTACAAATCAACAAAGTTTAAAATAACGATGGTCATTTGATCAAAAGTTCTGAAAGCATGGAGTCTAAAGTTTTAAAAGCATGGATTGTGTTATCAATACCAGGCTTCTGGCGTACCTAGAAGCTAACAACCTCCTCAGTGACCGACAATACGGTTTCCGCCGAAACCGGTCCACTGGGGATCTTCTAGCGTACGCTACCTACATATGGAGTGAGGCCATCGAGAGACACGGGGAAGGGCTTGCCGTTTCTCTGGACATCTCGAAGGCCTTTGACAGGGTTTGGCACGATAGCCTTACTGGCAAGCTTCCTGCATCCTACCTGCTGTATTTTGCGCTTGGATTTCAGATTTCTTGAGGGATCGGTCATTACGAGTGGTCGTTGACGGCTGCTCGTCTGAGCAAATGGCTGTCAATGCCGGTGTTCCCCAGGGGTCTGTACTCTCTGCGACGCTTTTCCTGCTGCATATCAACGATCTGCTGAAGCCCGGTACTTTTGGGTATGCAGACGACAGCACGGTTGTGGAGAGCTACACCTCCAATCCGCGGGCCAGGGGGCCGGATATAGAGTTGCTCAGAGAGGCCATGGTTGAACGGTTAAACTTGTCCCTTAAGGCAGTCTCCGATTGGGGCGATGCCAACCTGGTTCAGTTTAACGCTAGTAAAACCCAGGCGTGTTTGTTCTCCGCAAAGAAGAGGCCGTTTCGACTGTCTCCTTCTTTCCAAGATGTATCCGTGCAGTTAACTGACAAGCTTGAGCTGTTAGGCGTCGCTCTTTCATCGACTCTAAATGTTGGCTCATATATTGAGTCGAAGGCCCAAATAGCCTCCAAAAAGCTTGGCTTGGAAGGTGAGAAAGTACTTCACACCAAATCAGCTGCTCACTTTATACAAAGCCCAAGTTAGAGCATGTATGGAGTACTGTTCTCATCTTTGGGATGGTTCCGCCAAGTATCAACTAGAGGCACTGGAGTCGATTGAGAGGCGCGCCAAAAAGTTAATAGGCAACGTAGCTCTGGCCGAGTCTCAGCTGCAAAGCCTTGAGCACCGACGAAGGGTTGCCAGCTTGTCGGTTTTTTATCGAATACATTTCGGAGAGTGTGCTGAGGAACTGCACAACTTAGTTCTGCCTTCCCCTTTCTTCTATCGGACATCGAGACACTCGGAGAGGCGCCATCAGTACATGGTCGATATCCCCAAAATACGTACGAAGCGCTTCGAGTCCACATTTTTTGTACGTACTGCGAAGATGTGGAACTCCTTGCCGGGGTCTATGTTTCCCGATAAGTACAATATGGGTATCTTTAAATCAAGAGTAAACCGGTTCCTTCTAGGTAAGCGTGCTCCACCCTAGGCTATTCCGATGCTTAAAATCAGGCAAAGTTTTGATTTTCTAATATTTTTATTTCGTGACATTTGGAGGTCCTATTAAAAAAAAATACTTTCATATTTATTAAACTCAAGTTAATTTTAGACCACCTGTAGAAGATGCGAAGATGAATGGCATTTCTGGAGAAGGCGTACTAAAATCGCCTTCGTCATCTTAAACGCAGGAAGGACAGAATTTTTGCCCTATATACGATAATCTTAGATGATGTTATTCTACAATCGGGCCCAACCGCTTACAGCGTGTCTGTTTGTAACAAAAAATAAGTATCTTAGTGATTGATTATTTTTACAAAAAATTATTAAGAGGATGTCATAATTATGTTAATGTCCCATCAATCGTAATGAACAAGACAATCCATCAAACCATATTTATGGCGATATTTTTTTAAAGAAGATTTTCTTCGCAATTTAATGAAACAGATTTCTAAACACAGCAGTGAAATGTTTGATAGTAGCCATATAATACGGGCTTAAAAGAAGTAGGTAGAACAAAAAATATTTCTTTGAAATATGACCCATATGAACTTGACTTAATGATTATACCGCGTATTAAATAAGGTGCTCTCAATATATAGAGGTATATTTCCTTTAACACTCGCAAGTATTATTTATATGTATACACATTAGCAAACAAATTTCATTGGTTTTTTTAATATAATCAAAATACCACTGAAATTTGTCCCTCCCTCTCTTTCACCCTGCTATACACCGCGAGGCATCTTAAAGACATCTTATCATCTTTTTTTTTCACTGAATTTTTACTAAGGTACTAGTTATTTTACAGATGAGACATTCATGAAAAACTTATTATTATATTATTAGCAACGAGTCTTCACTTATACAGTGAATCGGTATTTAACAATATGAGTGGCACGACAGATGATCAACTTACGTTACTTTCCGGTGACAAAAAATAGTACTTTACGATGAAGACAGAGATAGAAGAAGTATTTCTTATACATTTATTTAGGCTTATTATTTGGTATTTTTTGACACTGGCACCAGTTTAGAACTAGACATGACTTGACTTACATTAAAACCTGAAGCCATTGACAGATATTCTAATTTCGATTCCATGAAACCTTAAAAAAGAAGAGTACAATACTTACTATTATTTGGATAAACACAAAGTAGTAAACGAAGTATAGATCACAACATAGCTCGTATAGTAACAATGAGCACGACACGGCATCTCACGCGCATCCTTGATAGAATAACGACTGTCCCTTCTCTGTCTGCCACAAAGTTAAAATAACATCAGAAAGAATGCATTATAATAATATCTGACAAAACACATTAAGGCCACAATGAATGTAGAAAAGCAAAGTTTAACTTAAAAAAACCTTTTTATTCCTAAGATTTGTTAGTTCCTACAGATACAGCTAAACAAAATTTATCATTATTTAATTAATTGGGTTACGTTGGGTTTCAGGTTTAGTTTTTTTCATGATATCACATTTCGGAAACCAACAAATAAAAACGTTTTATACGTAACTAAGCCTAGAAAGCTCCGGTATACTCATAAACTTGTTTAAGGCTGGAGCCATGTGCGCATTTGGCTAATCACATATAAACAATACAAAATCAAGAAAAATACAAACGGATCCCATTAATTGAAATTTTATAACGAGTAAAACATAAAAAAAAATATATATAGAAAGAAGAGACTACAATATTCTTTTGAATCATGATTGATCATAATATATTGTATTTGATCAATCAACAAACGAAGTAGATACATTTTTAAAATTAATCATTTTATATAATTGTGAGTTTTTGAAGTCGTACAAGACATTCTTTTTGTACAGTATTTATCCTTGTAGCATAGGTTACTGACCCTGAAGATACAGACAATAGTTTAAACTATACTTTTAATAAATACTTGAGTTCCATTAATGGCCTTTTAACTATCAAAGACTTTTAACTTTTCGAACCGATAAAATGTCAGTTTACTGTGTTGTCTGTAATACCTAAATAAATAAAATTCGAGTGTCTCATCTCATATATTTAACAAAAAAATACTACACTTTAATTATAAACATATTTTGACAGAAAGCATTTGTCTGTCGGTCAATCTCATCATGCAGAATATTCGACGGGAATTTCACGGGGATATATGGGCTAATGTTGTAGACTATCTACAACAAAAGACCACCCCATATCTTCACATGGACGTCATAAAGGCGTGACTAAGAGACATACAGCTGATGGATAGGCAGCAAGCAGCATCAGCTCAAGGTTACATACCATCTTACTACGAACACCAATCCGTCTGTCAAGCGTAAAGCCAAATATGAAAATATAATTATATTGATAAACAAAACTATTTGTTTATCAATATATTTTCATATTTGGCTTTAATTCTCATGCTTCTATGAACTAAATAGAAGCATGAGAATTAAAATCAATCATAGTTGCCGTAACTTCGACTGCTATTTTGAAAGGCGAGTGGTTTCATTCTTTTCGTCCTTCGTCATTTCATTTTCACTTTTTTAAACGTTCCGTTTACTTTTGTGTTACCTTTTAAGGACACACACGTCATTCGTCTGAGGATACCGAAATCTAATTGTTTAATGATTAGGCGCAACCAAAAAATGCGTTGTGGAATTTCACAACTTTAACCAAAATATGACATAATTGATATGACATTATATTTACAACGAAGACGAATAGAAAATATAATAGAAGAGACTAACGTAAAGCTTAAACCGTTCATTGTATAGACTTGAAGGGTGTGTTCTCTATAATGACGGATGCTTTTATGAAAATATTAAAAAAATATCCTGCCCTGAAAGGATGAAAAGGGGTGGAAAAGCTTGTATGGAGAAATCGAAATCTACACGGATGAAGTTGCGAGCAACGCGGACTATGTAGCGGGCCATAGTTACAATAGTTATTTTAGAAAAATAAAATTGCTGCTTTTGATTACCTTTTTACTGCACTAGTAGCTCAATGGAAATGGTAGTTGCTTCTGAAACCTAGTATTCTGGGTTTGTATCACTCCTGCGAAAATGATTAACGTGACTCACGGAAAGTTGTTCTGAGTCTGAGTGATCTTAATGTTGGTACAGTCTCCCGTGACCCAGGGATTTAAAATTTCTAAATTATTTCACAAGAAGTTGCCTTTTAAAAAAACGTCTTAACTTCAAATAAATAAAGTAGAAAGTGAATTATTAGTTTTGCCTTTTAAAGATGGGAGGCCTAAAAATGACTCACGACTGATACAGATTCAAAAGACAGACCGTATTATTTTCACGTCCACTTAAGTGTTACACAAAAGTCTTACAACAAATTCTCAGAACAAATAATTATATCATCGGAATATTTTTGGCAATTGCATCAGCCTAGATGATCTGGTCATTCATTTTTGTATTCGGTCACGTTCAAGAGCTTTCAAAATTCGTAGAATCACGGAAGCTATTCACACGCAATGATCTTGGCCGCTTTTTGATCGATCATTGACTAACATTATATAGCAAGATCAAGTGTAAGGTAACGACCGAGTTGTTACGATAGGCAACTGCTAATATTACTTGGATATAAAAACGTATGGTACAAATTTTACTTTTCTTAATAATTTAGAACTTTTTCGGGTGATAAAATCATTGATTTTCTTCTCCTTGTAATCAGGCTCCAGTCGTTGCGACTTTGCGTGTCTTCTAGAGAAAGTCTGTCGCGCTGATCTTCCGTATGTAAGTACTTCATAGTTTAACATTAAACAAAATATACGAACAGGAGTCTACTTTGTAGACACTCATATACACTAAGTATTGAGTAATGGCAGGTAATGGTATATTTTACGTCAATAACACAATGTTCAATCAGTCGTTGTAATTAGTGTTACATAAAAAAATGGTCGAATTTAGCACTTAAATTACTTGTCAATTTTTATATAATTATTATTCTACGAAGGTTTATTGCAAAAATAAACGCGCAAACTCTGAAAATAACAAATTTATTATTATGTCTAAATTATTAAAGTTTCGTGTAATCCTCATATATAACAAATCAATCATATTGATAACAAGTGTTCATTCGCGGCCGCTTAGTTGTCATTTAAGTATACCTACAAATAATTTGTAAAGGACTGGCATATTTACAAAAAATTGAAGCATAAACTTTGGTATGAAAATAAAAATAAATATAACATTTTTAAAATAAAACCCGTAACTGAATCTACGTTTTTGAAGGCAACTTGTAGTGCTTTATCTTATTTCGAAATTAGGAATATTACATGCCAACTTTTAATTTCAATAAAGCCGTTGTTGGTATGTATATTATAACTACCAACGGTATTTTATAAGTTAATATTATTTTAAATTAGCTACTTTTAGGTGTGTATATACATATACAAGCTCCACAGAAGCCGCTTTCTTTTGGTGACTTAGTTTTAATAAGGCTGTAGACATCTTTGTCCGTTCGAAAAATAAAAAAATGATTGTTATCAGACATTTTTTTTTATATTTCAAGGACATCGGAATCTCTGGATTTTCTAAACCGATTATGTCAATTCTTTTACCAATAGAAAGCCACGTCATTAAAATTTGTGAGCGTCATAGGCTATATTTCAAGTTAAAGTTTCCACGGAAACGGGAACTAAGCGAGTGAAACCGTGCGTGACAGCTAGTATGCAATGAAATAGATCTTAATTTTTGTGTATTTTTTTTAATATTTGAAATCCATCAAATCCAATGTTTACATATTAAAAGTAGCTTAGATTTGCATCGATTCCTTCCAACATTATTGCCCTGGCACGATGCCTAAAATATGCGTGAAACGACGCAGCGCCATCTATTATTATCGTTTCATACTCGTCGCATTCCACAAAAACATGGTGGGCTTTTCTATCTTTTTCGGCATTTGAGAACAAAATAGAAGACACCAACTTACGTCCATTACAGTTACATATTTTTATTTTTATATTATATTTTTATTATACCTATATATTTTTTGTGGCATCGTTATATATCAAAGTACAGCAGTATTCATCGAAGATTAAAGGAACTGTGCATTTCTTTACCTACTTTATACCCTTCTTGCAACTGCAGTTGTAAAATCCTTCTGTTAATGTAAACCTACGTTTTGTTATTTATTAGTTGAAACAACTGGTATTCGCCGGTATCAGGTTGTCTGTTAGTTTGTAAATTTTGTTCTGTACATATTTAGTTTTGTCTCACAATTCTTCGATGACGATGTATATAATACAAACGAAAACAGAGATTGATCAATCGAATCACCTAACCCATGTCTATAGTGTGACAACCTCAACAACGCCTGTGGACGTCCGTGAACAATAATATCACATGACTTGACTCACACAAGGTTTTTTAATGCATATTCATAAGATTCATAACTTTATATTGCAGAGGATTTCTACCTAATTTCATAATATTTTGTAATTATCTGTTTGTTTTGATTTTAATTTTAAAATTGAGCTAAGATATGATTATGGCATTCAAAAATAATTTATTGAAGGATTAACACCAATGTGTTAGAGTTATGGCCAGTTTTTAATAGAGCAAAGAGTTACTCATGGTCGGTATCGCGTGATTTATTTGAATTGCAATCATACATAGGCTACAGAAACAGTTTACCCTTTTGCCGTTAGCTTATTTACTAACTGAATGATAGTTATACAAAACAATTTTTTCTATTGGTCATCATCATTATCATCATCAGTTTGTAAAAAGACTTCTGCTTAATATGGACCTTCCTCGGCTTGGTATGCGGGCTGGTGACCGCAGTATTTTACGGACGAAAAGTATATACACATGTAAACGCTGCTGCCCATTACGACCCCTCCCGACCCTTAGTTCGCTAAGAACCTTCCGATGCCCTCGTAGACCCGAAGTCCGAGAGGGCCGCTGTAAAGTAGAGCGCCAGTTGCACAAAACTCCCCTAAAGAAACTAAAAGCCATAATTCCTCAATATCCCCGTCAGCGACCGTCCTGAGCCGAGGTCCAAGTCTCACAGAAAACGCCCTCTTGCGCCGGTTGCTTAGTTTGCAGTGTTTAAACCATTTATCCAAGTTGGAGCTCTAGTCGCCGTTATGCCTGGTGAAGTCAAAGTCAAAGTCAAAAATTCTTTATTCATATAGACACATTTAAAATATTTTAAATCATGTTCTTATGATGCGTCCCTTTCTTTTACTACCACCAGTTCTGGACGTGGCAACTCTGAGAAGAACTGGCAAGAAACTCAGAGGAATCCTTTTTTAAATAAATTTGATTTTACAATTATTAATAAAGCAGTATTGTTTTAGAGCAACTCACTCCCAACTATTCCCAAGCTGTTTTGTCATTGACATAATCTGAAATTTTGTAATAAGCTTTTTTACATAATTTATCTTTCACATATCGTTTAAACTTGTTTATAGACAGATCTCTAACATTACTAGGAAGTTTGTTGTAGAAGCGTATACATTGCCCCATAAAAGAATTGCTTATTTTGTGGAGACGTGTAGCATGTAAAACAAGATTATGCTTAGTTCTAGTATTAACATTATGAGTGTCGCTTTTTTTCTTAAAACTATCAATATTCTTATGAACATATAAAAGGTTTTCATATACATATTGTGATGTGACTGTAAGAATATTAGTCTCTTTGAATTTCTCCCGTAGGGAAACTCGCGGACCAAGTTTATATATGGACCGTACAGCTCTTTTCTGTAGTACAAAAATGGTGTCAATGTCCGCACAGTTTCCCCTTAGAAGAATCCCATAAGACATTACACTATGAAAATAACTAAAGTAAACCATTCTAGCAGTATCCACATCAGTGAGTCGTCTCATTGTTTTAACAGCATAGGCCGCAGAGCTAAGTTTCCCTGACAGTTTCGCAATATGTGGGCCCCATTGTAATTTGGAGTCAATAATTATTCCCAAAAAAACAGTTGACTCCACTGGCTCCAACCGAATACCATTTATTTTTACATTCGTGTCAATTTGTTTTACATTGGGTGTAGAAAATTTAATGACTTTGGTTTTGTTTTCATTTAAAAGTAAATTATTAGCATTAAACCAATGGACTACCTTCGAGATTGCATTGTTTACTTCGTCATAGTTGCGTAACTGTCTATTTATTTTAAAAGTTAGGGAGGTATCGTCAGCAAACAATACTATCTCATGATTATTTCCTACATAGTAAGGTAAGTCATTTATATACACCAAAAACAAAAATGGCCCCAGGATTGAGCCTTGCGGGACGCCCATGGATACAACAGAGCCTGATGATATTTTACCGTTTATATCAACCTTCTGAATTCTACTGCCCATGTAAGAAATCAGAAGATTGAGAGCCTGGTTCCTAATGCCATACCGGTATAATTTCCTGACCAGAGTGTCATGGTGAACGCAATCAAATGCCTTAGACAGATCACAGAAAATACCTAAGGATTCCTTCGAATCTTCCCAGGCCACGAATATAGTTTTTAATAATTCAGTTCCCGCATCTATGGTTGAGCAACCCCTCGTAAACCCAAACTGCTTTTTATGTAATAGATTAAATTTATTAAAGTGTCTGAGCAATTGGCTAAGAATTAATTTTTCAAAAATTTTGCTCAGAGTGGGCAATATAGAAACAGGTCGGAAATTCGAGGGATCAGTACTATCACCGGATTTAAATAATGGTATAACCTTACTATGTTTCATCAAGTCAGGAAATATACCAGAATAAACACAACTATTAAATATGTTTGCTAGGTAAGGCGCTATTATTTCAATAATATTAGATATAAATTTAACAGAATGACCCCATAGGTCTTTAGTTTTTTTCTTCTCTATGGTATTGAAAGCATTAATTACATCTCTACAGTCTATTAGAGTAAAAGTAAAATCGGTAACACAAGCAGAAACACTTTCTTTTAATAGCGCCTCAGCAAATGCAAAAGCCTCAGCAAGTGAAATAGCAAAAGCCTCAGGGCTAACTACATAATATGTCCGTCCGAAAAAAAAAGTCTATTACGTTGGATACGATTGCCCTAGCTGATGTCATGACAATCGTAAATTAAAATCGTTGTAACGTGCGTTCCGAGGTTCAGTGGGCAAGGAAACCCAGAAAGAGTAGAGTTTAGTCAAAGATTTCTTATCCGGCGGCGGCGTTGGGATCGAACCATGTGGGGTCAAAACTCCGAGACTATTATGTTTGTTAAAGATTAAACTTTTTTTCTTATTGCATATTATCCTACTACATTCTACTCGGTCGTAGTGTGATGCTTATAATCTATACTTATGCAAGGAAATACATACTGCATGCGTATCCAACATCTATATCTGTTCAATAGTTTATACTCTACTACTAAACGGATTTGATTTTGTGAAGAGCACATACTTTCTTAAAAGTTCAATTTGAATTCCAGCATATGCAAAAAGATACTGCAGGTGTTAAATTATTATATTTACAATTACATTTATATAGCTTTATAAACAACGTCTTTTATCTTTTTGGCATACTAATTGCGACCTCTTCACATTGTGGCTGTTTATTAAAACAGTGACAGACTAATTCGCCACATTTTTTACATGAGGATATTTTTATTTCCAATATGTCACTCAACTTTAATGATCTTGATGGGTGGGATCGGATAAAGGTTTTTATTTTGTTACCAACATTAACACATGTCTCGTCAGATGGCAAGCGGCTACCTCTACATATAAGTTTATAAAATCTTATTTGTCTGAAGGAATTTATGATCCTTTTTTTCTGCCTAATACACTGCATGGATCATGCTCATACATAGAAATATTTTCGTTTCTAAAATTAATCTAATGGCAGCATAACTTTAAAACACATAAGCACGGCTTGTGCTTGCTTTTATAAATCTATTCTAGAAGTAGGAATATGTATTGATTTCTGATCTATTTTTGACTTGTACATACTCACCTACCGTGTCGTTTCTGCACCATCCTAGGGTTGACTGGCAGATAATACATAAGGCATTAAGTCCACCTAGTACCTACAACAATTTGTGCTAAAATCTTACTACATAATAGGTGCGGGAAAAAGTTTCATCGCGTTTTTTAAGAAAATTCGAAACATTTTTTAATATATTTAATTTACATTTAACTAAAGTATGTAGGTATTATTTTGTTCTATAACTTTTTGCCATCTTGTAGGTAGGGACATGATACCATTGCTATAGAAATTTTGAGACTTCTGATCAAAATAACGCGATAAGTGGTTTTGGCAGTCCTCTCCTGATGTTAACCTGACATTTTTAAAGAATTCAGATGCATTAACACCTCCAAGCCAAACTTTCTTAATTTTTGCTGAATGGCTAAATATGTGTGAGGTCTAGCGTTATATTGATGAAAAACCACACCCCTTCTGTTGATTAATTCCGGCCGCTTTCTCTCAACTTCTTGCTTTAATCTCATCAGTTGTTCGCAGTAGAGTTCAGAATCGATGGTCCTGCTTGGTGGTAACAGCTCATAATGAATAATGCCCTTCCAATCCCACCACACACACAGCATCACCTTCATCATCATCATCATCATCAACAGCCCGTTTACGTCCACTGCTGAACATGGGCCTCTTCTTAACAAACCTTGGCAAGCCAGGATCGTTGAGGGATATTGCCATAATCACCACGCTTGGCAGACGGATTGGTGATCGCAGTAAGATGTAAACCTTGAGCTAATAGATGCTGCTGCCCATCCATCAGCCATATGTCCCTTAGTCGCCTTTTACGACACCCATGGGAGGACATGGGGTGGTCTATTCTAAGCCGGAAACCACACGGCATCACCTTGTTGCGAGTTAACCCGGGTTTCGCCACAGTCTGTGAAGCCTGACCGGCCTTTGACCACGACCTTTTTCGCACGTTCTTGTCGTACGTGATCCATTTTTCATCACCAGTTATCAGCTTCTTCAAAAATGGTTTGGTTTCATTACATCGTAATAGAGAATCACAAATGAGTACACGGTTCATAAGGTTTTTTTCAGTGAGCTCTTGAGGTACCCAAATATCGAACTTTTTTGTGTACCCAGTTATTTTCAAAAGCGCCAAAACTGTTTTGTGTTCAATTCCCAGTTCTTCAGCTACGTCGTAACTATTGATATGCCGATCTTGATCCACTTTTTCAAAAATGGCATCCATTTTATCCGTAATAAGGCGACCAGAGCGACGTGCATCTTTGACATCAAAATTTCCGGATTGAAAACGCTTAAACCAAATTTGTGCTACTCTCACAGACACTGCACTAGGTCAATAAACATCGCAATTTTTTTTCGCGGCTTGCGTTGCATTTTAACCTTTTTTGTAATAAAATTTTAAAATGTAGGTATCGAATTTCTTCATTAGATTCACTCATCTTGACAGTACGAAAAACAAATGAAAATCACACATTTTCCTAATTTGAATTTGGAATTATGTTCTTTAAAATTTAAACTTTCAATGATATCAAAACCAGCCAGACTCTTTGGCTATACAAATAGTATAGCCAAAGAGATTTTATTACAAGTTCATACATACTATAATGCAAAAAGACTTTTTCCCCAACCTAATATATAAAAAAGCGGCCAAATGCGAGTCGGACTCGCCTATGAAGGGTTTCATAGCAGCAAGTAACATAATATAAAAGTTATTGTAATTCGTTATAACTTTGATCGACGTTTTAATAATCATTTATTTAATAAAAGATAAATTGCGGTTAACGATTTATGATGTATTAAAAAAAATTACTTAGATCTCGTCCAAACCAATTTTCGGTGGAAGTTTGCATGGTAATGTACATCATATATTTTTTTTGTTCTATCATTCTTTTTATTTTAGAAGTTACAGGGCACACATTATACCACTTTGGAAGTGTCTCTCGCGCAAACTATTCAGTTTAGAAAAAAAAAGATATTAGAAACCTCAAAATCATTTTTGTAGACCTGTCCATAGACACTAAACACGTGGGTTTGATGAAAAAAAAATTGTCAGTTCCAGTTCTAAGTATGGGGAACCTCCAAAATTTATTGTTTTTTTTTTCTATTTTTGTGTGAAAAATGCGGTTCACAGAATACGGTTTCGGAAAAAAGTGGCTGTGCTATACGGAGGGACATTTGGCCATTTGGCTACGAACCCTAATAAAATGAATCACCAAAATGTATGTAAGCGCATAACTTGAGAACAACATGAAAATCGGGATCATTCTTATTTTAGTGGGTGCGTTCTACTAAGCGCCCACAACGATCAAAATGCTCCTTTAGTCGTTCCACATAACAACCGCGGTCATTGTGGTCGCGGCGAAAACGTCACTTATGACTTACGCTCACGCGAAGCTCACGATGACCCATCTAAAAAGGTGGGTCGAAGTGATCGTTGAAAAAATGAGCGGCGTTTTCAAAACTCAAAGCATCAAAAATGGCGACCGTTAAGCTTACGTTATTTCATGCGGAAAGAGATATTTTAGTAGAAGTGAATGTTTCTGCAGCGTAAACGTAAATTAATTAAATACAACACTAACATTAAATATAAAAAATTAAATAATATTTTTTTTCAATATAAATCGATTCAAACAATAATTAATTGTTTATTTTCAAGGCTTACAGATTATAACCTGACCTCTTAAATCTTTTGCATTCTTTTTATTAACTCGCCGTTTGTATAATTTTCCTCCACGCTCATAACGCTCTATAATCCATTCCACTTGAGTTTACGACAGTAACGCTCACAAGCAAGTGGAACGGGAAAAACTGCGCTCGTGAGCGTGATCGTTGTGAATGCTTAGTGGAACGCACCCAGTGTGTTTGTAATTATTATCAGGCAAGATTCGTGTAAATGAAAATATTGATTAAATCTACGAGAAATGTCAGATATGTTTGACGGGCGAAGTCGAGCACAAACAGCTAGTCCTTACTTATACTTACTAATACTATAAATGCAAATGTATGTCTGTCCGCCTTTCATGGCAAAATTACTGAACCGAATTAAATGAAATTTGGTACACAGATAGTGTCGAACCTGAGAAAGGACTTAGGTCACTTATTATAGCGAATATCTCTGTCTGTCCGCCTTTCATGCCAAAATTACTGAACCGATTTCAATGAAATTTGGTACACAGATAGTGTCGAACCTGAGAAAGGGCATAGGTTACTTCTTATAGCGAACAAGGGTAGTAGGGCACCCTCTGCAACCCTTTTTTCAATATAAAAAGTTACCTTTCCCTTTCCACCGAAAGGGGGGGGGGAGGATGTAGATTGTATGGATGTTTCGTCATTTTTGAGCTAGAAGCTTGAAACTTAGTTTTTTAAACTGTTGATTACATATAAACTGCTTATCAAAGTCACTTTTACACACGGACGAAGTCGCGGGCACAGCTAGCTATTAATTAAATAAATGCAAAAAATATTGAATAAAAATCTACTATTGTTTATCTATTAAGCTATATAAGTACCAAACAGTAAGTTTACCGTTAAAAACGATACTCTATCTTTCTAAGCTTCTGTAAGGAAATTACAGATTGATCGAATTCCCTCGTTCACCGATCGCTTCTATAATTACGCTCCTCCAAACAATTTATTATTTCAACATGGCGCTGAGGTTGTGAAACAACTACTATCCCGGTTCAAATGAGATCGACGAGATCACGAGCCACCGGTTACTTACAAGCAACATATCTTTCTATATTATAGGGTAGACTTAACAAACGGTTTATGGTGTTTCGAAACTGTTATGATCGTATCTTCTCCCAAGCGAAACTATTCTGTATGATTTCGGTAGACGTGGTTAAATAAAGCGTTTTCTAGTAAGTATTTTTATGTGTTATGATCGAAAGCTCTAGAGCAGGGGTCTCCAAACTTTGAAGCATTACGGCCATAACGATGTTTTCAATATGTTCGAAGGGCCACTTGTCTAGAAAACAGAGTATAGTTAAGGATTGAAAAATTAACACTCTTTACTTTAAATTTTTCAATCCTTAACTTTACTCTTATTTCTAGATAAGTTGCAAAGTGTGCGACCGAGTAGTTATCATTTTGAGTTTTCTTTTTTAACTTATCACAGCAGTAGTAACAACAATAAGACATAGGATGTCGCGGGCCGGATTGTTGGCACTGGCGGGCCGGATTTGGCCCGCGGGCCGTAGTTTGGATAGGCCCAGAAATACTAGACCGATTTAAAAAATAAATATGTTATGATTTTAAGGAGTTATAGGCTATATTGAATTATGAAGTTCCCGCGCAAACGGGAGTTGAAACCGCGCGTGGGAAACTGTTAATAAAAAAGAGTTCTATATGAGCTGAAACAATTTCATCTGAGGAAATAACCAATGGTGTCTCAAATATCCAAATTGAAGCTTAATAAATTACCGATTTAGTTCGATCTAACAAGGTAATTAAAATTGATGTCAGGTGTATCTGAGCTACCACAATATATTTATTGTTGCTACCTATATTATGACTAATAATGAGAGACCTCGGAAAATCCTTTTGATCTTTAACACAAAGCATTTTAGTCATCAACACTTATGTCCTATCTATGTCAAGACCAGGTATCCTAATGGAGCCTTAATATAAAACACATGAATCGTATTCGTCACGATTACTACTAAATCCTCCTTAATTACAAGCAATACTACGAATTACAACAAATTACGAAATCTTCGATAAAGCAAGACCAACCTTCATACCTGTTTATCAACGTTTACAACAAAGTTGCGATGTTTTGCCAATACTATAAGTAGGTGATGACTAATTGATGAGTATACAATTTTTAACGTGAATTATTAACTAAATATTTCCTGCAATCATATTTAATATTAATAATCTAATATCATAAGATGCGTATGTTATTAGGATTCGTATAATGCAAGTCAGCTCTCCAGTGCTTGTATGAAAAGATTCACCGATTTAATTACATTAAACAACTCCGAGGCGTAAGGAATTAAGAATGTAAGTCTCGAAGGTCGCGGGTTCGATCTCGATGCCGGACAAGAGATCTTTGTGTAAAATCTTAGCTTTCATCCGAGTCTGGTTAGTTGAGGGTCTACCCTCCGTTAAGCTGTTAGTCCCGATTGTTAAAACATCATCTATAACAACCAGGGAACGGGCAGCAGCGATTCTCTGTGTGCTACAACATAATACTGTTGTCACCAATTCGCCTTGAGGTCAAGCGTGGTGACTATGGCAAAACCTCCCTAGGGAGGAGACATACTTTCAGCAGTGCCGTTGTACGGGCTGATGAGTTCTGAGAAGTAACTGCTACAAAATAACTTACAAGTGAAATATTCTAATCAGACTAAGGTTTTCACATCTATACAAAAAATCAATTTAAGTGTCTGGTCTGTTTGTAATGAAAAAAGCAACAGGTTTTTACTAGAAGAATATGAATTTATTTAAGGTACTAAGGTAGGTTGGGTAGGTTTATGGGCTAGAATAAATATTTTTTCGGCTAATCATAGTAACGGCTGGACTGATAGACAGCACATTTTATAAGGTACTATACTGACTACTTTTATTTAGTCTGTTTTTTACTAAGGTAGGGCGATGGGGGACGCGTCGCGTTCGGGGGCGCACTCAAAAGGATTCTTCGGCGGCGGGTCTGATGGGATGGTCTCTATGTAGTGATGGTAGTTTCTTGCAGTTTTGTATTGTTGTAAATATACTTAATTTTTTAATGCATTCTACACTGTTTTTGGTGTTTTATAATTACAATTTTAGTTATTTTTGGACCTTGTCGGGTACAGCGAAGTTAAAGTAGGAGAGAGGGATGTTTTTAATTAAATATAAAATAACATTAAATGCATATGATATTTAATCAATTGGAATTATTAAACATGTTTACTATATTATTGTTTTATACATAATAAAGATTTATAAATAAAATATTATAATTAAAACAAGGCCGGATTTAAGGGAGGGCAACCAGGGCAACTGCCCCGGGGCCTCCACAATAGAGGGGCCCCCACAAAAGAGATTAAAATTCCTGACAAGTAAACCCAATAACTTTTCTTTTATTATTTTATTCATTTCATTCATTTAATTCGGTCTTATACCTTTACATACAGTACTTTGTAGAATCATGATTAACGTAATAGTTCTTAAATATTGTAATAACGGTTATTCATCTGTATTTGTTCACTTAAATTAGACCTGCATACTTCTAGAAAAGTAGGTACCTACCTACATACTTCATATTTTCTACACATTTAGAGGGAAACTAATTTGTGGTCAGGGGGCCTCTTCTCCTTAGTTGCCCCGGGGCCTCCGGACTTCTAAATCCGGGACTGAATTAAAATTTTATCAGGCATAAGATCTTGAATACTATACATACTCTATTCAATAGGATATGCAATTCAGAACATACATACATTTCCCTCCAAAATAATAACTCAACATCAATCTTTCAAAAACTTGTCAAGTCAGAGACATCTAGGTTAGGATTGCGCCATATTAACTAAGCTCTTAAAATGCACTTGAGCAGAATCCTCACGTGATTGATGGCAATCCTTGCTAATTAATGAACACACAAGTTGTCACGTGAGAATGGCAAAAATAAACAATAGACATAAGATGTTTCTCAATGGACTGTCCTTGTCAAAGTGTCCACACTGGCCTCTTCAAACTTAAGCCAGTGTTGATGAAAAGATAAGAGTATTTTTTTAATAAGTAATATAATTATGGCATTATTATACACCTTAAAACTATCTAGTTGTTAGTGTCTTTTTTTATTTAATATAATCATCAAAAACTTGAGTCTCCTATATTTATTTACTATTATTTTATATTTGGAAAGAATAAAACTTTAATTTTTTTAGGGAATAAAAAAAGAAACATTTTTAGATACTTATAAACAAACTAGGTTACGCACGCGGTTTCTAAATATAGATGAGCGATACATATAACACTGAATTTTTTTTCAAATTGGACCAGTAGATCCTGAGAACCTGAAACAAATGAACAAACTCTCCAGCTTTATACGATATAGATTAATCAGAGATTCGGTTAGCTTATTAAATGTATTAGAAAAATACCTACCTACCCTAATACTGCGTGCTTATTTAATGAAAATTCACTGACTTCGAATATAAATTCTATGTAACTTATTTGTTTGCTTATTCAAATACAACAAGGTCATAAACATAAATTTAAAACAAAAACAAAAATGCTGAAAGTACCACTCATTGTTTTAACGGGTTAGAAAGCTTGACAAATCGTATGGAATATGTAAATAAAAGCAACCGGTTACGCCACGCGGTTTTACTCGCTTTAACTCGCAACTTCGAAGGCCTAGACAAATACGACTAAAGCGGAGTGATTGCTAGCAGAAACTCGCTAACTCAAATGTATGGAGATACCTTATTTTTCTTTTTTTTTACGCACAGTTTTTGCACGCTACCAGCTAGTATTCTTGTTAACCCCTTGTTTGTTACGAGTGGGTTCACGTGGGTAGTTCAATGGATGGGGATCGAACCGGCGACCACATGATCCCAAGTCCGACGTCCTAGTCATAGGGCTACAGCCGCTTTACTTGACATAAATCACGTGATTAAGCGAGCTCGAGAGAAAATGACGGACTTTCGTCGGTTGATTATTCTTTGACACCAGCAATTTGATCGTTCGGATTTCGGATTCATAAACCTTGTAGAACCTAACGATCATTCCGCTGTAGTGACATTGTGTCCAGGCCTTCTGATCCAATGGTCCGTAATGTCTTCCGACGACCTCGTAGACCCGAAGTCCGAGAGGCCCGCGAACTGGAAAGTAGAGCGACAGTTGCAAAAACTCCCCTACAAAAACGATAAGCCATAATCCCTCAATCTCCCCGTCAGCGACCGGCCTGAGCTGAGGTCCAAGTCCCACAGAGGACGCACTCTTGCGCAGGTTGCTTAGTTTGTAGTTTTTAAACCATTTATCTAGGCTGGAGCTCTGCTCGCCTTTGTACCCGGTGAAGTAGCAAACGCCTCGGGGCTAACTTCATATGTCCAAAACAAAAAAGTTCCGTAATGTGTTATAGTCCGAGTTAAAACAGGTAATAAAATATATTACCTGATTGAAATGTACCAACAAACTTTCAGATTTATAATATTATTTGTCATGTTTTTCCATATTCATCCTTACTATCCTTACTTCCTTACTTAATATTATAAATGTGAAAGTAACTCTGTCTGTCTGTCTGTCTGTTACGCAATCACGCCTTAACTACTGAAGCGATTTAAATGAAATTTGGTACAGATATAGTCTAGAGCCTGAGAAAGAACATAGGCTATATTTTATTATGAATTTCCCACGGGAACGGGAGTTACGCGGGTGAAACCGCGCGCGGGAAGCTAGTAATTATATAGGTAACAAAAATATAATGTATCTACGTCACGTGAGCGTTCAATGAAAGAGAAATTTGGTCAATATTGTGTTAAGTCCAAAACATAAAGCTGTAGGAGTTCCACGTTATATTGTTTGCGTTGAATAACGCAAGATGTTTTGTAAATTTACTTTATCTTTATCAACCCGTCTACGTCCACTGCTGTACATGGGCCTCATCTTAATAGACCTTAGTACGCCAGGGTAGTGGAGGAATAGGGCCGGATTGCTTTGTGTTGGGTCCTCTCCTCGTGGTATGAGTTAGCATACCACGCTATGGAGATGGCGAGTCCCACAACCAGCGCGCGAATACACTGCAGTGGCGGTGGGAATGCGTAAATGCATTTCCCCCAGTGAAAAAAAAGGGTAGTGGAGGGATAATACTATAATCACCACGCTTGGCAGACGGATTGGTGATCGCAGTAAGATGGTGAGAATACTTGAACTGATAGATGATGCTACTCACCCATCACCTGTATGCCCCTTAGTCGCCTCATCCATTGGGAGATATGGAGTGGTCTATTCTAAGCCTTTAACCACACGGCAAGTTTAATAAAGAAATGTTAGATTTAGCTTACTAGATTTATACAGATGTAATCTCGATTCTATAGTAAATATATGTTCAATTTGTTATACTACTTGAAGGATGAAATGAGAGAATTATTTATCTATACTTATGTAATGAGGTGAAAGCATTTTGAAATGAATTCGCTACACTCTGAAACTACGAGTCTTGGGTAAAAAAATGTAACCAAATGTATTAGATTATTGCTTAAAGCGACGGCTACATATTTAAAACATCGAAGTTAAGTAGCAGTTTAACGAGGCCCACGTTGGACTCTGTGGATTGTTAATCTATATATATAAAAATCAATTGCTGTTCGTTAGTCTCGCTAAAACTCGAGAAAGACTAGGCCAATTTAGCTGATTTTGGTTTTGAAATGATGGCCGTGATCCAGGGAAGGTTAAAACGGTAAAAAAATATGAAAAAATTGAGATGGAAATACTAAAAATGATAATTTTATTTTCCCATACAAATTATTATAACTGTCAAACGTTACAGTTTAATTTAGAATCAGAAGAAGAACATTTCCAGACGAATGTTGATCTGTCACCATTGTCAAATATTTATAGGTGGGTTCAGATTTTAATTTTGAAAAGAGTAACGATATACTCACCAGCACCGTTCATGTTGTGCTTCTGGCTTCTTTCGGTCATTTCCAATTGCTTAAACTCTTCCGCGGTGATATTGAAATCTATAAAACTTACTCTATCCATGATCGATGGCTTTAATGAAATTATGAATTTATAATTCCAATTTGTGAGTTTTTGTTTTTATGTTTTTTTAATTCTTTTTGTTCGACGTGAACTGTAACCACATTTTGAAGAAAATAAAAAATAATAACTGCTGCAGTTATTGCTTTGAATTCGTCAAAACGTAAAAAAATGTTGCTTCTATAAGAAATTTGTCACTGTCGTTCAATGTCCATTTTTTTCCCGGTTGAAAATGCATTAGGCGTCCACGGCCACAGTGGCGGGGTATGTAGAACTCCCCTGTTTATAGCGATGATATGTTTATTATATCACTAGAAGATGGTTTACCCACCCAGGATGTTCCTCTAAATGCCAGTAAATTGAGCACCAGGAATAGCTAATGCATATACATCCGGTACAGTGGCGATGCCTATGACCTAGCAGTCATAGACTCTCCTGAGCCTTTTATTTTAGGGTCCATTCAATGCACCTTTTGGGGGCGCACGGAGCACAACTACAAATCTACTGATCATGGGCCTCTAAAAGAAATTTGGACTATGTTCCCTAATCCTCGAAGCCGAGGCCCGGGGGACAGCCTGCTGTCTGTGCGCCTTCTGTGAAGTGGGTAGGAGAGATCTTTCTCCTGAAAACACTCCGCGGACTTCTACTGAATGGGCTTCAGGCCTGACCTCTCTTCTAATCTAAACTTCGGTCGCTACATCAAGTCCATTGCAAACTCTGCAGCCAAAAAACTTGGCATTCTCTCCAAGGTGAGGCGGTACTTCACATCGGAGCAGTTCTTAGGTCTGTACAGAGCTCAAGTTCGCTCAATGGAATTCTGTTCTCATCTTTGGGATGGGTCTGCTAGATATCAGCTGGATGCTTTGGACTCATTGGAGCGCCGAGCGAAGAGAGTCATAGGCAATAACTCACTTGTGGAGGCAAGTCTTCAGAGCCTCTCGAACACCGCAGACGAGTAGCCTTCCTATCGGTTTTTTATCGGCTACATTTCGGGGAGTGTGCGGAGGTTCTACATAACCTGATACCCCCCTTCACCATTCCATCACCGGAGGACAAGGCGCGGCGAGCGGTCTCACCCTTTTGTTGTACATTTCTTCAAAAGGCACGAAGCGATTTGCTTCTTCTTTCATAATGCGACGGCTAAGGAGTGGAATTCTCTGCCGGGGTCAGTTTTTCCTGAACGCTATAATCTGGACATCTTTAAGGCTAAAGTGAACAGACACTTCCTAGGCAAGCGTGTATCACCTTATTCCTTATCTTCGCCTTCCATCAAGCGAGATTATGGTCAAACGTAAGCCAATATTTAATAATCCATACCACCATTATGTAACCACATTTCTTGTGAATAAATGATATTATTATTATTATTATGATTAAAAAAAAGTTATTAAAAATCATTGGCATATCATCGATCATGGATAGAGTACATTTTTAATCCTTTTTATTGTAATCTTATGGCGTTTGACATAACATTGACAGAATGCATGCTACTCTTAGTGCACATCACGGTTTGTTTAGTGCTATCACGCCTTATATTAAAACTTCAATTTAATTTAGAGTTTTAGCTAAGACAGTACAACGTCTGTCGGGTCAGCTAGTACATAATAATATTCTTTGTTAGTTCTCAGAAATCGTAGCCAGACGTGAGATTCATACATTTTGTTTATATACCTAAGCTGTTACCAGTAATCAAAAAGGATCTCTTAAAAGGAGGCTCCAATCACTACTAATGTAAAAAAAAACTTGATGGTTCATAAACTAATTTGATTTTAATTTGATTTCATTTTGACCTAAATTAAAAGCCCATGGACTGTAGTAATGCAAGAGTGACTCATATCAAAACTGGTAATAGTAAGTTTAAATATATACCGAGACATAGCCATTTAGAATAGACATGGGTGTCAGAAGAGGTGACTTAGGGGACAACAGCTGATGAGTAGCAGCATCTATCTCATCACCATCATCATCAGCCTGTTGTAGTCGACTGCTGAACATAGGCCTCCCCCATCGATTTCCAGCGGGAACGATCGCTAGCGGCGTGCATCCACCGACTCCCCGCGACCTTTTGAGGTCATCGATCCATCGTGCAGGCGGTCGTCCTACGCTGCGCTTGCCAGATCGTGGTCTCCACTCGAGAACCTTTCTGCTCCATCGGCCGTCAGTTCTTCGAGCTATGTTTCCTGCCCATTGCCACTTCAGCTTGCTAATCCGTTGAGCTATGTCAGTGACCTTCGTTCTCGTGGATCTCTTAATTTCTGATTCTTCTTCTGGAAACGCCGAGCATAGCTCTTTCCATAGCTCGCTGAGCGACTTTGAGCTTTCTTATGAGGCACACAGTAAGAGACCACGTCTTAGATCCATGTCATCACTGGTAACACACATTGATATTTGACACATTGGTATCTATCAGCCCAAAGATACTCACCATCTTACTGCGATCACCAATCCGCCTGCCAAAGACCAAGCCTTGCCAAGGTCTGTCAAGAGGAGGCCGATTTTCAGTAGTGAATATAAATATGCTGATATAGTAAATAAAGTAACTTATGCGTGGGAGTGAGCAAATCAAACCGATTGTCCGATTGTGCGTCATTGCGATAAGCTTTGTATGACATCATGTATCTTCCACTTTCTCTTAAATCAAATGCACTGAGGTACTAGGTTATGTAACAGAAAGGGTGGAAGAGACTGGTTACCAAATACTGGTTTTACCGTGCCCAGTACCTGTTATACTACCTACTGTCATAGTTCAACCTCTAGATAAGGTGCTATGTTTGCACTTTAGTTATTTATACGAGAATTTCATATGAAAAAGAGCAATTTCACCTGTTTATTGAAATTCAATACTCATTGATTTCGGGAATACGATAGACGTATGTTAAGTCATTACTACATCATTATATTTGAAAAGGCCAGAATATATATCAAGGACTAACTTCCCCCTTAGAGACGTGTTACAAAGAGATTAATAAATTTCGATGACCGGCTGTGGTTCCACCGTAGCCTAATTAAGGGGCTAAACCTAAGATGCAGGTTCGAATCCTGCCGGTGGTCTAATTTCATTAATCTCAATTTTGAAATATAGTATAAGGTAAACTTTTCCTTAAAGTGTTCAAAACATTAAAAACAATAGATATATATCAAGTTTAAATTTGAAGTTTAATAACAGTACGTAGTTTTATAATAACATTTGGACAAATTCTATTTAAATTTACTGAATTATTCATATTCAGGAATGTATAAGTTAATACTAATATATAAGGTTGAAGAGGTTGTTTGTCTGCTTGGACGCGCAATTTTTTTTCGGATTGACATATTACTCAGCTAACAGGCTTTAGCTACTTCACCGGGCATAAAGGCGAGCGGAGGTCCACCCTAAATAAATGGTTTAAAAAACTAATGGTCAGAGTTAAAAAATCATACAGTGTTAGACAACTATTTTATTGAGCTTTCTATATCAGGCTTTCTATATTATATTATGTATAGTTCCAACGGGAACGGGAGTTACCGAATGAAAAAATAAACTCCATTGCATAATCCAGCTCTCCTTTTCGTTTTAGGCGAACTTTTCATCCTACCCATATTGCGTCATAAAACCTACATATATTGACTAGACCAACCATCTCAATCCATGAAAATAACGTATTATTTTACAGCCACTTTATCAAAATAATAATAATACTCTTCGCAACTATAGTGTGCACGGTCTATGTAAAACAAAATTTCACCTGTCACAAGAAAGTTCGTAAAATAACGAACGATAGGTAACTGACAAGAATACACCGACAATGTAGGTACATCTGATGATGATCACAATAATTATACCTGTCATGGGATATAAATATCTTTTGCGTTGTTACCAATTTTATAATTCTTAAATGAAATGCTAAAAGTGACTTAATATCGTGTTCGGGTATGATATAATATCTATGTTCTATATTATAAAGCTGAAGTTTGTTTACTTGCTTAAACAGGAAACTTAGGAACTACTGGTCCGATTTCAAAACGTATTTCTGTGTAATATAGCCCATTTATCGAGGAAGGCCATAGGCTAAGACCAATAGGAACGGAGCACCAATAAATTATGTTTCAAAATTGGTGTTAGCCCAAAGTATCTATTTCACGCGGACGAAGTCGCAGGCTCAAGCTAAAAGCAACAAAAACTATTAATAATTAATAAATAACGTTTATACATAGTTTATTGAGATATTTATATGTTAAATTTAAAAATACGATACATAATATAGCATATAAGCAGCTACTCCGCTGCTTTATTAAAATTTCACTACATAATTATGAAAACATCGAAATAAATAATTCGGAAAGAATATTTGCTATTTAAAAATAGAATTACACAACAAGTGTTATACATATACTCTTTCGTTATAAACCCTTTCAGCGGTGTAAGTGTTGGTATTCCATAGATTATTCGTTTTTTAGCTAAGATAGGTAGGAGGGAAATTGTAAAAGTTCTTAGTTGAATATTCTTGTACTAGCGACCCACCCCGTCTTCACACGGGTCTAATGCTAATGTATTATACATATAAACCTTCCTCTTGAATTACTCTATCTATTAAAAAGAATCGCATCAAAATCCGAAGCGTAGTTTAAAGATCTAAACATGTATATGGGCAGATAGAAAGACAGCGGGAAGCTTACTTTAAACTGCCTCTTCTGTTGAAACCCTTGTTTATGCAAACCTATACATTATTATTGTAACTCCAAACATTTTGAGATCTGGATCCGCGTCTGCTGAACCAACCAAGATCTAAAAGTGAATCTTAGATTTTATAAGTTTTTTAAGACAACTTGGTAAAAACATATACCAGTGGTAGAGTACAAACATATAATTTACGGACAAGAAGATGATGTATGGGATTCTCATATCGTTTTTTTTAAACTAGTTAATCGTTTAGGTGTTTGTATGCGGGCTCGATTTGTTTATTACGAAAATAAAACTGTCGGTCACATAAAGATCTGGTGATCTAATTATAAACTAAAACATTGGAGTTCTTCTGGTCGAGTCGATTATAATAAAGTCTAGGTTTTCTTTAATTTGAAAAAAAACATGAAAATCTTAGTATACTGTATAGTAGTAGGTATACTTTTTCTATATACAGGGTGTCCCAAAAGGTTAAGTAGCTGGGAAAGGGGGTGACAGGGGTGGACACAATGGTCACTAAAAAAAAAACATACCGCTCTGGGTATTTAAAAAAAAATGGCATTTTTTTAAAAACTTAAAATTTTACACCTTGTTATTTTTGATGTTGATGTTGATGACCTTGTTGTTATTGAAGATTACATAACAGCATTTTTTTTAAATACAGCCATATTTGTAGGTACAGTTAGCACAAGGTGTAAAATTTTTAGTCTTTTAAAAAATGCCATTTATTTTTTTAAACACCCAGAGGGATTTTTTTATATTTTTCTGGTGACCCTTGTGACCATCCCTATCACCCCCCTTCCCAGCTACGTAATCTTTTGGGACACCCTGTATACCTAAAGCAGTTTTATTTAGGTAAATGTTTATTTAGTTTTTTTTTCGTCTATTCCAAATTTTTATATCATTTAATAAAATATTTAAAATAAAAAAGACGATCTTATACCTGCTTAAAATATTGTTTAAGGCAGTGTATCGTATTAATTTATAATGTTTAACGATTTTTGTTTTACATCAGGAAAAGAAAAAAACGCAACATAGTAATAACTAGATGCGTATACCTACATATCTACATGTACATACGTTTATCACATGACTTTTCTTACCAACATACCCACATTCGCAAAAGTGAAAGTTGCGTGGTCACCACTTACAATCGAATAAATATTAACCCGTGTATTACATAATATAGATAATATACTCGTTTTTACTCCGAACATTGATATTAATGTATGACATTATTAAGGTGTCAAACTGTTTGTACGATCGCAGTTTTGCTTAACTATCTCAATTAAATATATAGGAAAGCATCAACAAGTTGCACCTATAACATAATTACCAGTTCATGAAATCCTAATCCATCCAAAATTATTATTTTTCATAAATTAATCTAGACGGCAATGCCGGTGAGTAGCATAATAATAATTCTTCATAACTAGTCCAAATACTTTTTCATTTTTACTCTATAAAAAAATAGGTCACAAGTAATATAATAAAGGTAAGGATGATACTAAGGTAATACTAAGTATCACCGTACTAAACAGCAAAGTAAATAAACAAATTGCACAAAAAGTAGGGCGACATAACGCCCAACGTTCACCGTGTCAGTAGCGCATGAATTGTCGCGGGTGGGTACGCTAAAATTTAATTTTGTCATCGAATACGCAACCGCTGAGAAGATAGCGTCATTGTCGAACGTAACCGCCGAGTTTGATAACTTTAACTTTCTCTCGACGGTACAGCTGAGCGAGCCTTCAGCGCGCAGCCTCATTCCGCCAGTACCGCCGAGCCCGCGCGTTCGCCGCGAAAAAGCGCGCTCGCTAAACGCGCTACATTTAAAAATAAAATTTAACCGACAAACGTACCAAAAACAAATTGTGAATCTGTTTAAAATTGTGCTCTTTTGTTTTGTTTGAATTAAGTACATGGTTATTTGAACAACTGTTGCCGAGTAGTTCTTTATCAGCAAAACATGGGAAGTGTAAAAAAGTAAGTAAACTATATTTATGTTATAAACAATGAATGTATTTTCTATGAATTATTACATCTACTTTAAGTAATTATCGTAAACCTGCATTAAATTTTCTTAATAAGATGATATTCACACGCTAGTTAAGTAAAGTGATCTTAATTAAAACTCGGCCAAATTATTTATAAAAGCCAGCAGCTAATTAAGAATGAATGTCTGCTATAATAACACTCAAGATTTCGTAAACATAATGAAGTCAAATTGACTGCAATTCCTCTCATTTATCGAATGTAGGACAATGCCAATGTAGGCTACAAGTTCAATCTATTTGAATATTCTAAACTTTACATTTATACAACATAGAAATAGAGCTTATGATTTAAATGTCTAACAGGATTATTAACACGCTAAGTTGATACACTGTGAAGTATTTATTTCTTACAATATTCTTCTAACTTAAATACACTTTTAGCTTAAGTGTCTACCAATGAACTTTAGGAAATCATTTTTTTGCTTGGTATGATCGACCTTTTCATATGACCTTGCTACTTATATCGACTTTATTTTAGGCAAAAAATTGTAGACCTAACAACTTTTGTAGGTGCACAACAATTCAGATATTATGATCTTTATTCTAATACAAACCAAATACGTTTTGATTTATAAAAATAATATATATAAATGCTTGCTATTTTAATTATAAACAACTAATTCTTATAATTTCTACAATATATCATCGATTACAAAACATACAGTTTTATCGAACTCAAATATTATTGTACGGTTTCGTCTACATATAGCTTATGTAACTTATTTCCTGGTGCATGCGTTATTTAACCAAACATATTGCTTCCATATAAACTTTGAATATGTATCTTTATTTGTTAATACAAACAACAAACCTGAAGTATGATTTGGTAATCATATTACGTTTTGTATCAGCCTTAAGACTATGAAAATATAAGCGGTAGTAATTTACCTAATCACTGTAAATATTAATAAACATTAGTGTATATAGAAAAGGTGGTATATTATTCTATATATTTAAGACTTCGGAGACTATAAATGATTCTCTTTAATATACTTATGACCTTTTAGCCTTGTTTATCTGCGCTATAAAATCAAATGAATGCATTTTCTTCGGTTAGGTTAGGTACATTCTCAACACTAAGGTATGCAGTTGCATTTAAACCGTTCTTACGCCATCACTGTTGCACGTATAGTCCCAAACAGTACATAATAGCGACTACAGTACAATCTCTTTTTGGTTAGTTTTGTGATGATAACATTGCATAATGTTTATGTCATCCCACTAATTTAACAATGCTGAATTGGGGTCGTGACTCAAATTCTATTTATTGCATTTTCCGATTATTTTGAAGCCATTGAATCATTATTTTGAGTCATCTTATTCTCTGTGATGAAATTGTTCTAAATGTCCAAAAAATCTAAAAAGGAACCAAATATGGGTGTCATAGAGCTTTGTTTGCCCCTTTAGGAAAATTGGATATGTTTGCATTACATATATTTCCCAATCATTTGCCCCAAAAAACACTTCACGGCTGCAACCATTAATGTAACAGTGTAATATCAAATTAAAGCATGGCATATTAGTTTTAAGGATTTATATTCTATTTAACTCGGAACAAAGCAATTAAAAATAAAAACTGCAAGTGTTACTCCGTATTTAAAGAGAACGTTTAAGAAACAATAATTAGATATCCCGTGTCGACTGTTTTTTATATCTTACGCCTGCTTTTTCCTAACATAAAAAAACTATCATTGTGAATACTTACTCAAGATCAGCTATAAAATAAAATGTTTCAAATTAACTTAACAAGTATCAACAGGTTCTGCAAAACTCATATGAATATATCCATCAAAGAAAATGAAAAAATAAGCAATGTTTCTAGACAAAAACTACGTACATTTATATTTTTAGAATTCCAAATGTATGACATTTTTTGTTGTGTAATAATAGTTATATTACTCAAGTTACTTGTTACTAGGCAGATCCTATTTGTCACCTCTAAATCGGTTATATACAGATACATATATGTGCTAATAGTGTTGAAAGGTTCTAAATATTGTCGATCTATATGTTATTATGTATATATGTGTCAAGGATATGATTAATGTTTGTTTACAGAATTATGAACCTGGTTATAATGTGATTTTTCCTTGTTTTTCTTCGATTAATCAATTCATTGTAATTATTTAGGTGCATATTTAAAAGCTTGTCCGTTTGATTTACCTCAATTAACATAACCTTATTTATATCTACTTATTGAATTTGTACAAGTTGATAATTTTTTCAAAAAGTTAGCTACTTTTATATTAACTAAAACTTACTAATAAATTGCAAACTTTTTTAATCTATTCTACAGGGTAACGTTTGCCCCGTCGAATGGCAATGCTTATCTGCTAAATACCAGCAAATAATATATTTTAGGACCCCAATTCTTCTTATTTAAAAACATTTGAATGAATTTCACTGTAGTATCGGTAGATGATTTTAAGGCGTTTGTTGTGTTAGTTAATTAAGCAACGTATTCTTAAACCACAAATTCTAGCGTGAAATTATTGTAGGAATTTTATTGTTTCTTACTATTTTTTGGTTAGAGCAATTCTATAATTAATTTGTGGAAGGAAAATAAACGTATTTTATTTTTATTATTATTATGTTGGTACATTTCCCTGCACGGGCCCATGGGGACCCGGTCATTTGAAAGGCATTCATGGGGCCGAAGCCAACATTGAAGAGGTCTTTGGTACCTTTTAATATCAAAGTGAGATGGCTGCATCAATGAAGGTCTATCCATTAATATACCATTGAGATGTACCAATGGACAGTCCTCCACAGATACGAAACTATTGCCGGAAAAGAAGAAACTTGGTTTGGGCAATATGGATGGGATGTTAAATGGACCGGAATACTGGGCTATGGAATGAGATCGGACATCTGCCTCGAAAACCCTCACATATTTTATATTGCTGTCTGACGCTAGCCAACGAGTTAGCTTCGGTAGGCCCCCTATCAAAAGCCACAACATGGCGGCCAGGGAGCAACACTATGTAAACAGCTAAGGTTGTCGAGAGGTGAGACTGCGGGGCGCAAGATCCTTGTACAGTCAAGTGCCCCAGGCGTTATGACATTTTACACTTCCAACCTGGAGCATAGGTTCCGCTCTTGCAACTCCACTCTGGCCGGCCAGTTAAGGCAAGCTCAGAGGCAGGGGATGTGTCACTGTGTTTATGTGTGTGTAGTGTGCATGTCTGTATGTGTCCCCGGGAGATAAGGTCCGTGGTGTCGCCACTCACCAAGAGCTCGCCACAAGCTGCCCTGCGGTGACTGCTTGCACTGGCAAAATCATCCGCATAGATTTCGATTTCTCTATACAAATTTGGTCAGCCGTTTTCATCCACTTACGGATAGAGTTTAATTACTTTTTTCTTATTAGATGCTTATAGATAATACATTCACTAAGTATCAGGTCTCTACGACATCTAGGCCTTAAGGATTTTGTTTACCGAATCAGATAATTAATTAAACGAACGTAATACATACAGAATGTTAATATATTTAATAACCGCACGTGACACGCAACAAGTTATCATGGCAAGTATTAGCAATAATGCGCATGTAATGCTTTAAGATAATTAAATGTAGATGTCTGGATGACCTGTCTTCCTCATTGCGAAGGCTTACATAACACCAATGAGCATTGAGCAGCGTAGACGTTTATAAACGGTACTAACATTTGCACTTACACACCTACTTATTTACCTGGGTGACTAGAAACAAATTCCTTAAGTTGCGATTTTTATTTTGCCAAATACTAGATTTTCTTGCGACATAAAAAAACTCGTTTGTTTTTTTAAGAAGGCTAATCTAGGATTACTTAGGTACACATATCAGACCACCTTTAAGGTAAATTCTTATGCTGGCATACTTTTATTTCATGTCATATAGTCTCGAAATGTTATAGTAGTCAGTACAATATTTATGTTTTTCCATAAATGATCTCATCAAAACATTAATCTCTTTGTAATAACTTAACTTTAACGCCATAAGGAAAAGTTTAAAGATTTAACCTGTTAAGTTCATCGAGTTATTCAAAGATAATGATATAAGATATAGTAAAGAAAATAAAACATCTTGGAAATGGATGATTCAATAAGACTTCCTTTTATAAATATTGATCTTTAGGAATTTCCTGTTGGTGATTTTTTGCGATGATACATGAAGGATGATGTCTTCTCACACCCACCAACAAACACTCATTTAATGGACACAAAACCTCCCGACTCAGAACAACTACCTGTTGAAATAAATGTCCCGGTTGGGAATCGAAACCATAAGGTCTTACCAACGAAGCATTTTTTTTTTTTAAGTTTTCTGGCTGACTTTTGCTTTTTACTAGTATTCTTGCTAACCCTTGCTTATGTTACGAGTGGGTTCATGTCGGTAGTGCAATGGGTGGGGTTCGAACCGGCGACCTCATGATCACAAGTCCGACGCCGACGTAAGTACAGCTTGGCAAAAAAGTCTAGAAACGGAACTAATTTTTTGTCTGTTGGCAACATTCCCAAAATAATGTCATTTCATAATAAACAAAATTAAAATCAATAAGTAGAATTACTTATTGATTTGAAAAAATAATACATAAATACAATAGGAATAAATATATGTCTAAAAAAACCAGGTAAGTATCAAGATTAGGTTTATATGCTATTCGGTAGCAACGGGTTGCCACACAAACAACACAGTGGCGCCCCCATTATTTTCTACTCTTTTTTGCCAAGCTGTAAACTTAACTACCGAAAGCTTACTTTTCTATAATTTATCAGCCTGTTCACGTCCACTGCTGAACATGGGCCACCTTTCTAACAGACCTTGGCATTCCACGGTCGTTTACGGTTATTGCCAAAATCCCACGCTTGGCAGGCGGATTGGTAATCGCAGTAGGATACTCTTTCTTTGAGCTGATAGATACTGCTGATGGATGGGCCATCATGTGTTTGTCCCTTAGATTCCTCTTACGACGAAGGAGTGGTCTTTTCTAAGCCGTATATAAAGTGCTTTATTTAAATAGAAAGTTCTTCATTAACGTAATCACTATATATATATTGATTATATGTTAAAACCAAGGTTATATTTATGTAAAAGCACATTGTCAAAATATCTCTAACCTAGGTTTACGTATTTTCATTAATCGATCATTGATAAACGCTAACACGTCTATTGACGCAATGTTGCCATGACACAGGCAGAAATGCAGGTCGCGATTGATACTTGTCGCACGCGCATCGACGAAGTATGCTGTATGACCATTGCGTAATAACAGATTACGCGCATGCGTGACTCCAATTCGAGGCGATGTATTAAGATTTGGCATCTGGAGAAAGTTATCCAGAAAAATTGTGTCAGAGGTTAGAAATAAGTTTAAATTGAAAACTTAAGCCATAAGTCACGCTTTAATTGCATACTATAGTGGCGTTAAGAAGATATTTATACTTAACTAGCTTCCCGCGCGCGGTTTTACCCGCGTAACTCCCGTTTCCGTGGGAACTTCATAATTAAATATAGCCTATGTCACTCAGGGTGAATGTAGCTTTCCAATTGTGAAATATTTTTTGAAATCGGCACAATAGTTTTTGAGTTTATTCATTACAAAAAAACACACAAAAATACTAATCTTTCGTCTTTATAATATAAGTACAGACTAACGATAGCAGCAAAACGCATTTAAAGCTCGCTTCTTTTAATAAAAACTTATACTACATAAAGAAACGGACGGATATAATTATGTCACTTAATATAATAATTTTACATGGTAATTTTACAATGTTAAACGTATAAAGATTTTTACAATGTTAAACGTATGAAGATTTTTCGTAAACTTATTGTTTACTATAAAAGCTTGTAGGTCGCGCCCTATTACATGTAACATAGAGTAACATCAGTTCTAGGAAAACGCGTGAAATTTTGTCTTGTACTACATATGAAGACTAAGTGTAAAACGCTTGCGAGCCGGAATTGCGGAAAAATTATAATATCGCAAAGCGTCACCTATTTAATGGAAGTCTGGATTAATATCTATATTTTTTTTCCGATGTGCTCTACAATAGAAAAGAAAATATTTTTTCCTATTGAAAATGATTTATGGGGCAATTTTTATAATTATTTTAGACCATATATTATATTTTGTAGGTAATAATAATATTCGTCGTGTACATGTCGATTCGTTATCGCTTAAGTAACATCAGTTCACGGAGGGACCTCAGCCTTCATACGTTACATAACATGTTTTCGATTTCTTCCCGCCCGAGGCGGACTCGCTTTCGTTAGCCTTTATCGTGCAACTAATAAATGACTGTAGATATATTTAGACCAGTTGATTTATACTCTAGATAGACAATGGCTTATCGTAAATCGTTTGAGAGATAAGTACATTAAGTATAATGTGCACTCGAACCATTTTAAGCTACAACATTTGATAGAAAAAATAAAATTGGATATAAGTTCATTTAATATTTATTCCCCGTAGAGCGGTTGGATATCCGATGCCCTTAAAGATCCGAAGACCGAGAGGCTCGTGATCTATTAAGTATAGCGACAGTTGCACAAAACTCCCCTAAAAATATAAAAGTCATCATTGCTGAATCCCCCCTCTTGCGCACGTTGCTTCGTGTGTCGTTTCTAAACCATTTATTAAGGCTGGAGCACTGCTCGCTTTTATGCCCGATGAAGCAGCAAAGTCTAACTACATACGTACAATAAAAAAGAGGCCGTCTAATAAAATGCGACTTAACGGTAAAATAATACTGACAATGCCATGACTAAATGCATTAGTATCTCTAGGATATCAAGCCCGTATGTACGCAAGCGCAAGATGAAGAAGCAATATTTTAAGTGTGAGAATGACCTTGATTAAACACAGTCTGGTAGTACGCAACTAAATAGCCAAGTGGTTGAAACAAAAGACAGGCCCTTTAATCATTACGACATAATGTGTAAAACATAAAGCTTAGTTTAACTCCGTACAGCACAATGACTTAGCCGTGATGTCTTCCCACATAAAGTACTTAAACCTAAGATTTTGCGATAAACCATGACCCTTGTGAGTTATGTTTCTATTATGTGGTGGTCATAGACTTTACAAAGTTTATTTATAAAATGTGTAGTAACGTTGCCTATTTAAATTGATAATCGGTTAATTATATGGCTAAAAGTTTACAATTGATTTTAAAATGTGTATGTCTTGTCGTGTAACAGATAAACTGCCGTAAAAATACCATGCCAAATATATGTTACAGCGATCTTACATCTGCACGGCGGTAATTAGTGAGGTCTTGGCATAGATAAAAAATTTAAACATTTGTACAATGTACGGTGGCGTAATATTTTGAATTTCAAGGGATGCCTCTTGAAATTAGAAACATTACTCACGAATATTAGACACTAGCTTCGCCCCGCGGTTTTATCCGCGTAACTCTGCTTGAGTAGGTCGGAGCGAGATGTTTTATAGCCTATACGTTAAACCAGCATATATATAAACTATCCGCGTGCCACCTTCCAGCTAAATCCTATTAATAGTTTGTGCGTGAAAAAGTAACAACCATCCATCCATTTATTGATGCAACTGTCGCTATACGTTTATAATATTAGTCTAATTTGTAGACTTTTTTTTTTCTTATATTTTTTGTTTTAACAATAACGGTTTTGTTTGATATGAAATATAGTTTATTTGATATCCATTCATAAAGTTTACGTAAGCCCTCCATTACGAGGTTCGCTGTCAATCAACGCTTCATTAAACTAAGCAAAAACTAAGTTCGCGGAAGATGAGTTCAACCGGAACTTTGAAGATTCTCAGTATATCGTGCGTTGATATTAATGATTACACGAGGAGTTAGATCCGTGAGAGATAATACGCAAACTTGCTTCTGGAAAATATGATGTCATTTAGTGAAGGTAATACCAAAAAAAACATAGGTGTATTCATCGAAATGACAAGAAGTTCAACTGAAAATGTCTGAGTATTCAGATACGTCGAATTTGATAATAAATACACTATTGATTTGACACATTATACATGGGTAGTTATGGTATATTTTTACGGTAACTTTGTCTTACTTACTTACGTTATTTTACAGATGTAAGTCAATTATATTTGTTTTGCTAGGAAAACAAACATTGATAACAATAACTAAGAAACAGGCACAACTAAGAACCATTTAAATAATTTCGCATTCGCGTATCAACGCTGACTTTTTTTATCTTTGGAATTAGTTATTATGAATATTTATTGATTTTACTAGCTAGAATTTACCTTAAGCAAAGTTCAGTTAAAATAGTTATCGAAGTGGAATGATTTATTAAATTTACACATTTCCTTATATAGAAGTAGGTATATCTAGCAGACCAATATTACGTGTCATTACCGGCTACTAGAAAACGACCAAGTCCAAGGCTAATAAATCCAGTTGAAAAAACCTATTACATTTTAAGCATTTTGTTGCGAATAATTTAATATTCGGTATTTATTGACATTGTCCTTTCTCTTAGATTGTATACAAAGGCAACGGTATCGCCCAATATACCATCGACAGTTTGGTTTTGGACAGTTACATTGAAAATTCGTTCCTAATGTTATTTGCTTACGGTTTTAATTGTTGTGGTCATGTGTATACCTCTTCAAAGGCCACATGACCGACTACGAAGTGTTACGATCTGTATTGGGTAAGAACGCGTGCACATCATTACCGCATAACAACAGGGTAATAATGAATTCTCTTCCTTCCTTACACATTGCACAATATTACTGCATGCCACTTCTGACATAACTGTGTAATCTATTATTGCATGTACTACTCTATTAACCTGACAATTAAGTTAAAAATTATTTGACAAGATTGTGTGTTTATTTACTTTTACACTCTTAAAGTTATATACAATATCGATGAAATGAATTATGATTATGAATGAATACGCCTACGAAACAGTAACTACCTATTTCTTTAGTAAACAGCTCACATATGTCGATTAAATAGCCGTTTGATACAGGCGTTTCGTGTTACTAGTTTGAAGCTCAAACTTTAAACCCGATTTTATGCAAAGTTTCAGCCAAATCCATTATGTAGTTTTTGCGGGAAAGAGTAACAAACGTACATACATACATCCATACATACAAACTTTCGTACTTATAATATTAGTAGTATTTGCGTTCAAGAATGACTATGACGACTACCTCATAAAAAATAAATAAATCCTCATTTCATGTAAGTAGTACGTTTTTATATAGGTATAAGATATAGGAAACAAACTATGTATATCGTGATAAAAAAATATTTTTCAGATTCTTAGAATATTATGTACTTTATGCACAATGAGGTAGGTACTATTTACGTATTATTATAATAATCTTGAAGTTTACATATTATGTTGTTATTGAGCAAATGCATTATTTGTGCGTAGTAAGCACACATAACATAATTTGTTAATCTATTAAGGAACTACTAGTTTTATAGACAAGTAATTCGTGATGGTTCTGATGGATTTAATAATTACTTCCTACTTCCAACACATAAAACTTTGTTGTATCTTAGATCGGCTTACGATAATGCATTGTTAATAATCATAAACCACACATTTTAGGATTTTAAAGTAGTATGTATTGTATATTTGTTTAAGATATGTATGTTGATTTTGATCTCAGTAATATAGACACGATAGTTATGACGTAGACTGGTAACTTATAGTTTTAGGAATGAAAAGTAATAAAATAGGGCAAAGAGTTTTACGGAGGAAGGTAATTCTTTGTTTAATTCAGTATATTCATACTATTCTGTCTAAATTTAGGATTAGGCTTACTTCTACCTAATTTGTTTTGACGGAATGCTTAGGCGTTACTAAATATCTTTAAGAAACTTTTTTTATTAAAGAAAATTGAAAATAGCAGATAATTATTTAGTATCTAATAGATATTACTCTCTGAAAATGGGATGAATTAATCATCCCATTTTCAGAGTGTTCTTACTGAACTTCTGTAGCCTTATTAAATGTTATATTGAAGATTACTTTGCTTTTGTAGTCTTCGTCAATGATTTATTGGAGCGTGTTATACTACAAAAAACATACATACATAGGCTGATAAACAAATTACGACTTCTTTGCGTCGCGCTGTCGGATAATAAGCAGTGCCGTAAATAGGGCGGTGCCACCGGTGCCCAGGCACAAGGCGTAGACTATGGGGGGGGGGCGCAAGAATGGCTAGACCAGGCAAGACTATTATTTTTTCGGATTCCTCCTAACTAGTGAAGTTGCGTTTGAATTTTAATGAGTGAGTCACAGACATAGAAGCTCGCACAGGGCGCAGAAAAGGCTATTTACGGCCCTGGTAATAAGCAATCTTCGGAAGGATTGATCATACGAAGACCACAAGCTGCTGGGTTTTTAAAGTAAATTACAAGAGTACTTACGGTTTATAACCCTGTAACTAACAGTCAATAATCGATCAATTAGCGTGAGAGAACGTTAATCGTTTATCTTATTCACACAACGTACAAAAGGTCACGATACGCTTATCTACGATTGCTGTTGCTGGTTGATTTTCCGTTAACTATTGCGTTTTGGAAACGGGTGTTAAACATACTAAAAGTGCACGCTTAATTAATCATATGCCTTTACCGATTATAAAACAGTTGTTATTAAAGACCCCATATTGCTATCATCTTCATTAGACCGTAGAACGTCCCAGGCTGAACATGCGCCTCTCTCGAATCTGTTGTTGCCATAGTCATCACACTAGATAGACGGATTATGACTGCAGTATTATGTACTATATAAACACAATTGCACGCAGCTACCCGTTACCTACTATACGATGGTCATATATGAAGTTATAACAATCAAGATCGACGGCTTAACTTTCCGAGGCGTGGACAGTAGTGTCTCAACCAACCAGACCCGAAACGAAAATTTGCTCAGCTGTAAATATATTGTGGTATTATGTAGTAACCGTCTTTTCTAAGTATCACAT
Organism: Nycteola revayana; assembly: GCA_947037095.2. Lineage (NCBI taxonomy): Eukaryota > Metazoa > Arthropoda > Insecta > Lepidoptera > Nolidae > Nycteola > Nycteola revayana. The sequence continues at coordinate 9,626,804 of OX344839.1, forward strand.
GGTTAAAAGTTTACAACATATAGCTAGTAGCAACTAACACCATATAATTGCCATGAGATTGTACATAATTGTCTAAAATTACGAGATTTTATGTTGTAGGTATTAAATGTTCTCTCACGAATCCAAGATTGCATTGGTTATGTTGAAGTGGCAGCGTTGCTCTTTGCTTTGTTACAACTTGACTTTTGATATACAAGCTGATAATCTAATTGAGCATGACCTTGATATTCACATAAATGTTACTGTACAATATCAGCCCGTTAACGTCACCGCCGAACAGGGGCCACTTCTTGAACAGACCTTGGGAACCCTGGCTTGCCAATGTCTGTTGTTGAGGGATTTTGTCATAATATTACCATCACGCAGGATTGGTAATCGCAGTAAGATGGGAGTATCTTTGAGCTGATAGCCCATCAATTAGTTTTATGTCCCTTAGTAGCCTCTTACGGCACCCATAGGAAGATATGGGATGGTTTTATCTAAGCCGGAAACCACATTAACGTTTTTTTTTTACGGATGGAAATGCATTTACGCATTCCCACCGCCGCGCCGCTACAGCGTATTCGCGCGCTGGCATTGGGATATGTGGGACTCGCCCTCTCCATAGCGTGGTATGCTAAACGGGGGGTACGCATGAGCAACCCGGCCCCCCGACGGCACCCGCGGCCAATATGGTACCGCGGGATCTCCTGGGACACACTTACAGTGGCCCATTTGCCCAATTATAGGGACGCCCGGAGTGTAGAGGCGTCCCTACTCCTCATGGGTGTATAACTTACCTAATAGATTGGCAACTTTAAAATATTTTTCGCTTGTGAAGTAGTGTAGTAAAAAGTGAATTTCAAAGACACTTTTGTCGAAGTCATAGTACATTTAGTTACATTATTAGCCTCCTGAAGTTTCGTGGGTAAGACCTGCGCGGGTTGACTGTTAATGAATAATTAGTAATTGTTCAGAATGTTATCAAAATTATATTCCAAGCCGTAGTCCAACTGACATGATAAAACTAAAGCAAATGCTTATTAAATATGGTTAATATCAATCGTGTCTAAATAACAAGACATCATTTTGTCACAAATATTTTCCGACACTGCTTGTTAAGTGAAGGCCGTTAAAGCAATTAGCCTAAAACTTATAGGCTTTTTTATCTCTTCTCACTTAATAACATGCAATATAATACATATTTGGATTTTATTACAATCACCGGTGATAACAGTGGATCCGTGGTTACGGCAGTGGCCTCTGAGACTGGATTCGATTCCCACCCGGGACAATTATTTGTGTGAACCACAAATAGTTGCTCTGAGCCTGGGTGAACTTTGAGTCCGGTAATTGTGTTTGTATAGTCCCAAGAGCTAGCTGATTAACGTAAAACGTTCAGTATTTCACGAACAATTTGACGGAACTTGGCCTTTCCTATCATTTTAATTAATAGATTTTTTTGGCATAGCTTAAAGCAATTATAAAACCTATATTAACTGATCAGTAAATCAAAATCTTGAAAATTGCCTTATCTCCCGTATACATTTTATAACTACATATTAGCCATTTATTAAAATTCCGTGATAGACCTATTCAATTTTAGGAAGAAATGAAAAAACTTTAATACAATGTATTTTTTTTTCATTATCGTCCTTCTATGTTTTTTTTACATACATTCAATTTAAAAGCCTCCTCTCTTATACGAAGGTTCAAACTAAAGGTCAGAAATAACTTGTAACCACGTTTCTCATGTTAGGAAGTAATCAGAGGCCAATCAACCTCTTCGAATTGAAAAAAAAAACAATAATTACGAACAATAATAAGACAGTTAATAAGAACGCTAGACAAAGGAGTTCGCTTTCCGTTGTTACAATTTGTCGTTGGCAGAAACATGTGATAAATTCATATCTTGTACTAACAAGTGAATAAGAAAAATTCATATCGTCTTAAATTAACGACTCATTTCGCTTTCTTAAACTATCGACTCATTTCGTTATCATAAATTATCGATTAATTTCGTTTTCTTAAATTATTTACACACTCATTTCATATTTTAAAATTACGACTCATTTCGTTCTTTATATTATTGACTCATTTCGTTTTCTTAAATTTTCAACTTGTTTCATCCTTTAAATTATTGACTCATTTCGTTTTCCTAAAAGTTAATTGCAGTAGTAGACCAAGGAATTAAAATACAACGCTAACAGTATAATATTTTCGACTCATTTCATATTTTAAAATGGCTTATGTTTAACTTACCATCAGATATAGTAAAAATGATCACCAAAATTAAACCCGCATTTTAATGTAAAATTGTAACCAAAGTTTTAACATTTCGCTATCGTATTTAAGCAAAATGACTCCAAATAAATCATTGTTAACCCAAAAGTAGTAAATGATCACCAAAAGTACCTAAATGTTTTACTAATTTACTATTCGGTTCTGGCACTCGCCGGCCGCTGCCGCGGCACCGCTCGCTTCGCTCGCTCGGCTCGTGCGTTGTATGGCCGCAGCTCTAACCTAACCTAACCGATTGTCATTTTTCATTGATTTTATTAAGGTAGGAATAGCGCAATAATTTGCTCGCTAAGATTTGGTGATCATTTACTACATTTGGTGTTCGAATACAATTTGAAGTGCAGTCGTGACTAAAATAGCTAGTACTATTATAATTTTAGACTTTATTTTTCTGGTGTCAAGTATATATTTTTGGTGGTCATTATATTTTATCTTTTAAATTTTTTGACTCATTTCGTTCTTTATAATATTATTGACTCATTTCGTTTTCTTAAATTTTCAACTTGTTTCATCCTTTAAATTATTGACTCATTTCGTTTTCCTAAAAGTTAATTGCAGTAATAGACCAAGGAATTTAAATGCAACGCTAACAGAATAATATTTTCTTGTGTATTACTATTGATTTAGGCTGAAACACTGCTCGCCTTTCTGTGCGGTGAAGTAGCAAAAGCTACGCGTTACTACATATTTATGTCCGTCCGAGAAATTACTACCATTAACATTCATTGATTCCATTCATTAAAGTCTAATATTACCTATAAGTTATATAATTTTACCTACTTATTACTAAATGTATCAGTAGTAAAAACCTTTTTACTACCGCGGTACCTACTAATGTTTGAATGAGCGCTGTAGATGTTCTCATCTTACCTCTAGATACAATTACTTATTTCCTGAACCTATTATTAAAATATCAATAACAACATGCAACATACCATTACACATTGATTCACAATAATATTTTACATAAATTCCTAGGAAAAATAACAACTAATCGATAAATATTAATGGCTATAGCTATATCATGAATCCTCTTCGTTTACGTAATATAATATTACTTGTTAACATTATCTGAGAGCGTACCTAGCTTTAGGTTCTGGGAGGAGCAAAACAGAAGTTTTCATATCCAAAATGATTAAACTGATAAACTTATTAATCCAGAAAGGAATCTCGATGTAAGAAGTCGAATTTGTGTTTCCCAAAGTGGTTTAGGTGGACCCCCAGGGGTCTATGGGAGACTTGAAGGAGGTCTACGTTGGCGTGAAAAAATCAGGTTTCCAAGTTGTGTGTAATCTAATATCACAGTCAAATATTGGTTTATCGTCTATATCTACTGCTACATAGTAACCCCCCCCCCCCTCTATTTTCCCTGCCTATGGAACTACCATGAGATTATCTTTTATCCATTTATCAGTTAATAGGTAGGTACAAATTGCTTCTATGAGAGACGTATAAATAACAAGGTAAATACTGAAACAATGTGTTGTGTATTTTAAAATTCATTTAATAAATATCTAACAGTGCGTGATAGTGTTTTAAACGTTTTACAAACAAAAAGCTAAAGTACTAAGAGCTTAGGGTATTGTATTCGAATCACAGCTAAACGCTGTTGACGACTCGATTTTATACTTGACTGGTGACCTGTGAAACGTACTTAGATCTTCGTGGGTTATGTCGCAAACAGTCAGTAAAGACAATAATTTAATGTTAATTAATTACATTACAAATGTTGCTTTGATAGACAAAATACTCGCAAAACTTCTACAAATAAGTTTTTTGATCGAACTTACAAGTGTAGGTACTTACATGAGTATATAGTTACGGTCTACCTATATTACCAAAAAATACATATATATATTTATCTGAACTGAATATATCGGCGCTATATATTATTTTTAACAATCAAAAATGTTTACGCTAAACAATAAAAAATAGTTAAAAAAATACAAAAAATAGTTTAACTTAGGCTCGAACAGTTACATATCAAGATTTGTAGTGTTTTGGCGTGAATTAGTAACTACGGCGCATGCGAAATGTGCGGCACATGCGCAGTACATGTGAGAATTATTTGAATTTACCTACCGTATTCATCGAGGCGTGAGATTAAATGTAAACAAACCATAAAAAGGGTACTTTAAGGGTCACGATTGATGAAGTGAATATATTTTATTACAGCTGTCAGTACAATCAAGCCTATGAAATTTTGAATTTAGTAGTACTGACAGACAGTACCTGCCAATGTTATATTTTATGGGCATGGCGACCTAATAAGTGATGGGCAATGAATCATCGTGGCCATCGACTATAAACTATCGATATTTTTATATAAAACTTAATTCAAAATAAATTAATTATTAAATTTTATTATATATTCTAGTATCATAATACAATTTACATATGTACGCGTACTTGATCTAAAATAATAGTGAGTAAATAAAATCCAATTTCTAAAAATAAACTTTGGATTTCAGAGAGTATAAATGTATCTTATATTAAAATATTTGTTTAATTTAGTATCGTTTGTAATTAAATTAATCCCAATTATTTGTAACATTATCGTAAATAATAGTAAGAAAAGTCGATAATTACTATCGACATTTGTTTAAATCTTAACAACCCTAGGAATGTCATCTTTTATGAAGTATAATGATTTATTAAATCGTTTACATGTAAAAACACCCAAAAAAGACTTGATTCCCAAACTTCGAATGCATTTTAATACGACTAAATTATAGACCACAGGTACTCCCGAACATTTTACATAAAAATGTAACGTTTGGTTATCGGTCGGATTATATCCGCTATTTTTACTATAGATCAACTTGTTGATACGAGAGTTCTGCTTATTTATTATTATAGATATTTTCGTTGAATTTATATCTTTTATGAAGTTTAAAGTTATTTGTTGGTTGTTTTGTTTTTGTTATAAGTATTTACGTTTTCGAGCTTAAAACATGAGTGCACCTGGACCAAGCAACGCTTGCACTTTTTCTTCGCCAAAGAAAAAGCGATCAAAGAAAACTCCAACGCATTCAACGGAAAAGGTGGCTGTTATTAATGTGTTCAAACTCATAGAAGAAACGTGGTCGAAGGATTCGTATCCGTACAAAGGTATCAATTAAACCACTGAAATTATGGGAATATCGCAAGCCACAGTAAACAGGTTCTAAAAGGACATAATGAATTAAATCCTATTGAGTTAATATGGGCCCAAGTTCAAGGATTTATTGCAGAGAATAACAAAAGCTTTAAGTTAAGTTCAAATTTTACTAGCCGATGCAATTAAAAATATAACAGTAGAGGCTTGACAAAAGTGCATTGACAATGTGAAAAAGAAGAGCAAATTATGCTTAAAATTGATGGAATAATTGATAGTTGAATATAGTTGACCGCTTCGTTATTCCCGATGGCGACAGTTCTTCAGAATCCTCCTAATTCTCCGAATAATTAATTCAATAAGAGCGATTTATGATTATATTATCTTCATAGTTAAGTACCTTATCTTAACCCGAGCTGACAAATAGGAAACCCTACATTAAATTAAATAGCAATAAAAACATTGAAAAAAGTTTGAGAAACAATGTTTTCTTTGTTTACACTTTGTCTCAAGCCCCGATGAATAGGGTATATGTAAATAGATGTTTTTGTATAATTATAATTGAAATTAAGATTCTTTAAGACGTCGAAAGAAACAAAATATCTAGGCCGTATAAAATTATTGTATCTAAAATAATTTTATACGGCCTAGATATGCCAATGAAAATACAAGAAGATTTTCGATTTAAAAATAAACGTACTGTAATTGCATTCATGAGAAAGTTGTTCGTTAACTGTTCTATATCAATGACGTTTAAACTAAATATTAGAAGATTAACACTAAGAGACCGTTTATTAGCAATCGCTATAAAATTTGTAACGTGATGTCTACATTCTAAGAAAGTAATTAATAGTTACATTAATATAAAATATATAAAAATATACCTACTGTAGCAGAAATTGAAAAATATCACAAAATCACAAAAATATTTTATATTGTGTCGTAATAAAAATATTGAAATACCTATGTCCTATTTATACGCAAATTATAAATATATACATATATTAAATAACTAGCTGCGCGTGCGCAACTTAAATCATTCAATATTTTTCCATTGTCAACATCATATTTCGTCTACTGGACATTGCCACCCGAAAGAGGGTTTTGGTATTGTCAAAATGATTGTCAGGTGGAAAGGTAAAATCTCAGATTTTACACAAATATTTCTTGTCTACTTGTCTAGCATGGGAATCAATTCGACGACTTACGAGTTTACGAGGATCCGATTTTTAATTTTTTCATACCAACTTTATCGTTTCTGTAAAAAGCAATAACAACACACGAGAGGTTATTTTGCTCTGATCACCTTATCGTCTTCTTTATGCATGTTCGATGATCGAGAGATATCTACGTGATGTCTTGAGAATAAAATCTTTCTCACGATGTTAAATGTTTCAAAGAATGTCTTGTCTAGGAGGGTAAAAACACGTTGTTTTTCTCTAGCAATGACCTAATAAAAATAAAAATGAGTATAATTACTGTATACTATGTATTATTTCTTAATATATTATTATCAGAGACAAAGATCATACATCCATATATAAATAATATAAAATATAGCCTTTGAGATTATCGCGTTCAAGCAAACAATCAAATAAACAAACTGTTCAGATTTATAAGATTCAACAAGATTTATATGCAGTGTAGGTAAACTGCTAAAGACTAAACTGTTATACACACACAAACAAAAGCGAGTGACACATACACACATATCTACAATACTAATTTTCACTTTTAAATGTCTCACATACAACCAACCAGCATCATTGTGGAGATTAGGTAACCGTTTTTCCCTCAGCTCGGAGTTTTCGCAAGATACCAGTAGTTGCCTCACAAAACGTCTTAGATGAAGTTAAACGGCGTAGTTTAAAATACATTTAACCAATAGCTACATCGTACAATTAGTGTTATATCCTATTTGGTAGGGTTATTAAGAAACAAATCACGTGATTAAGTTTGGAGGCTGGGTGTGTTTTGATTACAACGGCTGTGGTTGATTTCCGTATCGCAATTGTACTTAGTAAATGCTTTATGTAGCTTGTGAATTTGTTAGGAAATTCCATGTATTTTCTACGCTTAAGGCTATTGTTATAACAACATGAGCAAAAAATAAGGTCGTCGCCACGGGAGTGTTGACCTCTATTTTTAGATATCGATAAATCTTTAGTCTTATGTCTCAAGAACGTATTATTACATTCAAAATTTAAAGTAAGACTTTGTTAGAACTCCGAGACATTCCGAATACTTTGACCTTAAAACCTTCCAAGTTTTCCTAGTCAGTAAAGAGGTTAAGTTAGGTTAAGTTAAAAAAAAATAACTCCGTCCTACTCGTTAAGTAGTCCTGGACTGAATGCTTTGCTGTTGTCATATCAAAGAGAAAAAGAAACAATACAAAGACAAAGTTGGCAAAAACGGAGTTCGAACTTCAGCCAAGCCTACCCGTCTTCCGAACGTGGTGACTATAGCAAAATCCCCCTAGGGAGGCCCATGTTCGGCAATGACGACTGTAACAAAAAAAAATAGTCAAATAATGCTTCTTTTCTTTCAATATGGGACACTTCAATTGAATCATTGTATGGACAGATTATTCCTTTCCATATTGAAGTTAGCTCTGTAGTCATATGTATATGAGAAACAAACACCTGTGGTGGGGGCTCACGTGATGCGGTTGCCCAAGAGCCCGCATGCGCATAAACAACTAATTACGTCACCCGACGCAAACGCACAATGCGGAAGCGTAGACTACATCATATTTTGAAAGAGAAGACAGTGCCATTTTTTTTAAAAGCAATACAGAAAATGGCACTGTCCTTTTTGGCTGTGCTATTTTGTACTACCCTCATAATTTTGTTAATATTCTATATTTGAAACGCGGTATTTTCAGAATTATTATTATATTTAAATTTTGTGCTTTGATAAAAAAATTAGATTATTTGATTTTGTTCTTTACGAAACGCATAAAAAGTTGCCTAAGATAGTGGCTATCGGTAAACCCTATTAGAATATTTAGCAGTAGTGGCTTATAATAATAAGCAACCTTTGGCTACCATTAGTATGTGTTACATTTAATTTTACTATTTTATTCCGACGCTTTTAAAGTCGTTGCAAATTCGAAATCCTTTATGTGTATAAATTATAATATTTTTTTTTTGAAAAATAGATTATTTAAATAACAGATATCTAGAATAACATTCATATTATATTAAACCATCATTTTGGACAATAATGTCACATAAAAGATTTTAAATTTGCAATGATAATACGCTGTTAGTTACCCACGAGACGTTTGCTACTTCATCAGCTTAAAGGCGGAAAGGGCCTTATGAAATGGCTTAAAAACTGGAAACTAAGCAACATGCGAAACAGACCTCGGCTCAGAGCGATTGCTGGTGGAATTAGGAATAATTACATTCGGATGTAATTGTACGCTAATAAAATAAAGATCTATCAAACATAAGACCATTCTTACATAATAAGCTTCAATTTAGCCATCAACACATAACGTCTGCTACTATGCTATTATCTTTCTTAATTTTCTGATAAAACTGAAGATTACTGTAGTAAAGCTTTATTATTAATGAAAGTGTACAATGTATGTTATAATGAACCAATTTTAACGTTGAATTGAAAGAATGACTAACACTTTTTGGATAATTATATGTATTTTTTAGCAATTTTATATTTAAACTCATTAACATCATCCAAACGAAATCTTCTTAACTAACTAAACTAGTGGTCTCTCAACAGAATAGTTTTTGCCATAGTTCCCACGAGTGAAGATTTTTGTGTCTCGAAAAAGAAATGTGGCACTTTCTTCCTATGTCGTCGGTGATATTGCAATATATACCGCCTGACAGTAATAAGGTGTAATTTCATCTGTCAAGAAATATTCTCGTAGTGTATATAGGGTGACTGGTAATTAGTGACCGATACCTAAACACATGATTGTGCTCATGATAACAAACAACTTTTACTATGGCACCAAACCTGAAATCGCGAAAAAAAATCAGCTGCTCCCTACCATGTTGACTAGTTATGTGAACATGAATGTATGGAGCAGCTGATTTTTTTTCGCGATTTCGGGGTTGGTGCCATAGTAAAAGTTGTTTGTTATCATGAGCACAATCATGTGTTTAGGTATGGGTCACTAATTACCAGTCACCCTATATAAAGAAAATATTTCTTGACAGAAACGGCAATATTTTTTTGGTACATTTGATTTCAACCTTATAAGCGACGATATCTATCTATTACGACTATTTATAGATAATCCTAAATATATCGAAACAAAATAGTACATTTTCGAAAAACAAAGCGTAGCTTATGCAATCCAATTTAATACGGTATTCTTGCATAAAATCCCACGGAGATTCCCATTATAGCATTGTATTGTTGTCGCCAACGTGACAACGTGATTAAAAAATATATGTACAACGCAAATGCGCACCCATGGCATGTTTTTTACAGGGTTTTCCAACATACATTCAAACAAACATTTCAAGACGTTTATACATTTCTTTTATTTTACATTTTCTGACTATAATTGCTTTGAAACCATTATAGATGTCACTGACATTATAATTTTAACGGAATACCAAATGTCAATCGTAATGCAATCTCAATAGGGATCGATAGGGATCTTTATATTTTGTGTTTGAAAATGACCTGAACTATACCACCTTGATGTACGCGTGGGTTTTATTAATTAATCAACTAACGTACCTTGTTTTATGTTTTTACGACATTTATTCTCTTGGGCATTTGTATGTAGCTGCAAGGCTTTTGCTACTTCACCGGGCGACTGGCTCAGGGTGGTCGCTGGTAGGGAACTTGAGGAATGATTACTAGATTATTAGGGGAATTTGTGCAATAATCGCTCTACGTATCAGTTCACGGACTTCTCGGACTTCGGATCTACGAAGGCATGGGATGTTTTTACAATAAATTATTAAGCATGACCCTAACTGTTCGACGCGAACGGAACCATAGCGAAGTAGCCAAACTGTACAACGCCATCTATTGCAGCTTTGTTTAACCGGTACTGTGCACACAATAGGTTTCGATTTACCGAACCATTTTACTGAAGTTAATTATTCGAATTAAAGTACAAGTACATATTAAGTGTGTAACAGTGTGCATAACACATCATCTAAGTATTACATCATCTAATAGAGTTACGACTTAGTGGGTTCTAGTACAATATACATCCTCCAGTCACACCACAAACATCCAAGACACGATCATGCTGCATTCACTTCAGCATTCGCTGATACGTGTTAATGTCAGTTATAATTAATTCAAGTAATTTCTACCCATATTTGGCTACTCAACACATGTTTCCTGGCGAGTGGCTAGCTGTAGTAGTTAAGCTGCGTTAACATGATACAAGTTCGAGTCAACTCATATACCAAATTTGTTTTGATACGAGTACAGTTTTTGAATATCAAAGGTTAATATATTAAAAAAATAATCCAGCCAGCTCGTAATCATCATCAGCCCGTCTAAAATCTACTGTTGAACATGGGCCTTATCCCGAGTGAGGGTTTTGCCATAATCACCACGCTTGGCAGGGTTGATGACCGCAGTATTATATTGTAACACACATGGAACCGCTTCTGACCGTTCTCAGGTATACGCTTGTTAAAGATGATATTATAACAATCGGAACCTACCACTCAACGTGCTATCCAAATCACCGAAGTGGACTGATAGAAATCTTAAATTTGACCCACTGATGTCTTATCCGGCGTGGGAATCAAACCCACGACCTCCGAGACTTGTACCGCTACGGCACAGAGTTTGTCGGAGATGGCTCTTAATAGAAGAACGTAATCTAAGTTAACAGAGACAGTAATCGAACGGAATGCGCTGGATAGTTTTTTTTTTTGGCTAATAATACAATATCAAGTCAACAAGGACGGACGTCTGGAAAACAAAAAAAAACAGATAGAGCTATCGTGTCAACGTGGCTTTACTTTTGCTGTGTGTATTGAAGACGCATTCAGGATGTACGTCTGGCAACGTAAAGGTCGACAGGTGGCCGGTTTGTGACGTCATCAATACGACCGTCGCGTGTTTAATTTTTATTGTATCAATTATATGATTAAAATAAGCCGGTAAATCAAGTTTCATTTTTTTTTTTGAGTACTTCCGAACTTGGGTAATTAATTCCTGTGTCGCGTCACTTTGTCCACGGACACAAAGTATACCCAGACTGAGAACAACTATCTTTGCTTCACATAAATAATGGTCCCGGGTGGGAATCGAAACCAAAACACCAGGTCTCTAAAGCAAATACTGTAAGCACTTAGCCACCGGTGCAGTCAAATTGATATTAATCATTAGGTTATATATATGTACCTAGGTACTTTAGGTACAAAATATATTTGTACGATAATTTAGTTAAATATTTTATTTTATAATCCTTTAAAATGTTTGACTTTACATAATTTGGTAGCATTAATCATATATAATTATCTTTACCTAATATAATCACTGCTTTAGTGCGATAATGACACAAAATAAGGTAAGGATTCAACACAAATTGATCTGTAATATCATGTGACTAAAACTCATTATTCGAAAGTTAAACCTTTTGGTTTGTGTCACCATCACATTAAAGCAGCGAATTATGATTAATGTTACCGAATTATAAAATTTTAAAATATGTTCTTATTGGGCTTCAAAATTTACACATACTTACATTAATATTATAAGGAACAATTAAGTTTTGTCATGATTGTAAATTAATATTCTATTAAAATAGATAGGTACCTTTTTTATTTGAAACCTCTTTGCTTTTTTTACATAAAGAGCAAAAGAACAAAATAGTTCATAATTTAAATTTAGCGCGTCGATTAGAGTTAAAATAGGAGCGCTTTTGGTTGTTTAAAATTCGACTGTTTTGTTTTTAAATAAAATAAGTTAATTACAAAAAACGAAACAAAAATTGTCATTGCTTAGCATGACATTGTAAAAGTATTGTTGTGAAGTTAAAAAGGTGGTTTATGAAAGAATTTAATTATAGAAAATAGTTATTTAGGCGTTGCAAAGTGTAAATATCATTTACACTTTCTACGAGTATAACTCTCATAAGCAAAATATTTAACGCCCATATACAAGGTGTAACGGAAAGGGTACATACATAGAAAGAGCAAGGCTTCTTTGGATCATAACAAATGATATGGCAAGGGTTTCAACTCAAAATAAAATACTCCAAGAATTGATACCAAATTCTCGGTTTCATATGTTTCCTAAATTCAAATCATAACAAACGTGTCACCGCACTACGTGGGTCAATAACTTTCCACGTTACTTGCCTAATATCACGATAAATCTCTTCGGTAATTCTGCGTCTTCATCGCCTAATTTGGTTTCTGGTATCTATGAATTTAAAAAATCATTACTTCCGGACTTGTAGAGATAGGATTAAATAACCCTTGCCATATCATATGTTATCATCCAAAAAAGCCTTGCTCTTCCTTTCCGTTACACCTTGTATATTACTTATAGAAATACAATTTAAAAAAAGTTGGGTACCTATATGATTCAGTTAGTAATCTATAATATAAAAATGAATCGCAAAATGTGTTGGTAAGCGCATAACTCTACAAAGCCTGGACCAATTTGGCCAATTCTTTTTTTTTAATGTTCGTGGAAGTTCATGGATGGTTTTTACGGCGAGAAAAATTCGAATAATTGCCTGAAAACCCCTTAAAACAGCCTTTTTCTTTTTCCCATACAAACGTTTTCTAACTAAAATGTAGAGTCAATTTGAGCTTTATTTTGTTAATTAAAAACTTGAATATTTTTGCCAAGATTTTTTAGGGTAGGTGTAGGGTAGGGTAGGGGTAGATTAGGGGTAGGTGTAGGGTAGGGGTAGGGTAGAGGTAGGGTAGGGGTAGTGTAGGGTAGGGGTAGTGTAGGGTAGGGGTAGTGTAGGGTAGGGGTAGTGTAGGGTAGGGGTAGTGTAGGGTAGGGGTAGTATAGGGTAGGGGTAGTGTAGGGTAGGGGTAGTGTAGGGTAGGGGTAGTGTAGGGTAGGGGTAGTGTAGGGGTAGGAGTACCGCATAAACGAAGTCTCTACGGCCCAGTTTATTTTATACAAATGTTTAGGTCTTTTATGTATCGATTGAGGCAGTACGAAGTCTGCCGGGTCAGCTAGTAAACAAATAAAAACAATTGACGATTGCGAATTGGAAGCTCGTTTAATTCTTTTACTCGGTACGCGGTCCTTGTGTCGTATTTTAATGTTAGTGATAAAATAAGCCTACCTACCTTTTTTGTTTATTTTGGTGCGTTAACAAAAATAGGTATAGTTTAAATAGAGACCTATAATGTCTAGTGAGTATTATATAGTGTTACTACTACTGTTATACTGATACACCGTAAGTTGTACTTAAGTTTTATCGTGGGATAGGATCAAACTTTTGCTGAAACTGCGGGGCGTAATTTAATAACAAAAAAATATATATGTGCTAAAACGACAGAAAAACCTAAGCATATAATTCCGTCCTGTTACTCACGGATCGTCCGTATCGTACAAACGAGATTATCTTGTGTTGCAAGGCTAAGAAATCATTTTGCCATGTACAATGCAATAGCAAAATTATTTCTTAGCTTTAACCGTTTGCTTGAGGGAAACTTTTTTGCAAAAATACATACGCTTATTTTAAAACGTTAATTAATTAATATTGATGGCAAATTGTCCTGGCAATTATAAGTCCTGCACAAATAACATAAATCGTGACTGTCAGCTCTATTTCAACTTAATCTTATGGTGTAAGAAACTTGTACAGAAACAATTAGGTCAGTCCATGGTTAAATGATAAACCGATCTTTTTATTTTAAAATTTTGTACAGTCTGGACTATGTTGCAAATATAGTGAGCTTAAGTGCTATTTTAAACAAAACTATTTTTTTAATTCGGTATAGAAACCGCAAAAAATTATAATATAGTTAGTAAAAGAAACAAAGTCCTCGTATACTAGAATTTCGAGAGGCCTGCGAATTGTAACGTAAAAGGAGGGTTGCACAAAACTCCGCTAAAATCAAAAAAACCTAAAAGCCATAATCTCTCAATCCCACCGCCAGCGGCCGCCCTAAGCCGAGGTCCAAGCCCCACCTGCACAAGCCTTCTTGCGTAGGTTGCTTTTTTTAAAGTTAATTAACAATTTAATAAGGCTGAAGTCCTCTTTTTTTTTGTCCGTGGGCAAATGCTTTTACGCATTTCCACCGCCGGTGCAGCGTATTCGCGCACTGGCGGCGGGATATGTAGGACTCGCCATCTCCATAGCGTGGTATGCTAATTCATACCACGAGGAGAGGACCCTACACCACTAAAACCTCCCGGACACTCCTTCGATCCACCTTTGGCGGGGGCCGGGTACGAAGGCTAAAGCCCTGCTCCCCTTTAAAGTAGAAAAGTAAAAGTAAAGTAGCAAAAGCCTAGCCTAACTACATAAATGTCCGTCCGAATAAAAAACGATTTGATAATTTGTTAAAAATAACTTGTTAGTTAATCTATGATTTACATTTTCGTTCAGAATCAAGTAACAAACATCGTTTTGGATATACTGACTTAACATGTTATTCAACCATACCCGTAAAGAAATCTTAGATTTTACACAAAGATTTATTTTCGGTTTGGGGATCGAATACCTTCAAGGCTTTTACCTCTAAGCCATAAAGTAACTGGTCATTAAGAGCTTTTCATTAATAAATGTTTTATATCATCAGGTATTTAATTGTATGACACACATATTATTATAGTGTCATATGAAATAAGAAAAGTTCTAAAGAAACAATTCGTATTAATAATACCACGTTGAGAGACACTTATCTTCGTATAGAACTATTACAAAGCCACAAAATATAGCTATTGTAGTCAAAACGTAATGAAGTTATGAATAATAATAACAACGGTTATGTAATCCACGTAAGTTTACATTCTTGAATATATTTTTTTTACGTATAATTAGTATTTATTTATTTATTAATAAGGCACGTCAACAACATGAACACAAACATTATCTGATGACATTATTTAGCTTAGGTCTAGTGTTCACATACATAACAGACATGCACATCATTCTTAAAATATAAAAAACAACTCACAAGGAATACAATAAAGTTAAAATATTAAATACTAAAATTACTTAAAACTAAGTTTACTATATTTAGCTATTAATAAAATATACATATGATGTTGAGTTTGATGTGAGTGCAAAATGAGAGTTATGTTATCATTTACAAATTTTCAATATTTTTTTCTTAAATTTAATGTGATTTATCATGAAATATATCCAAGTTTCGAAGTATATTCCAATTATTATATGTTGAAGTTAACCTGGCTAAAGGAGCATTTTGTCCTAGGTTGGTTTTATGCTTTGGTACTTGAAAATAGACCTTGGTTGTTCTTCTAGCATTAATTCTAGGCACACACATAGCAATTCTATCTAAAAGTTCTGAAAGACCTAATGTTCCTGTCACCAATTTTTTTAGAAATACCAAATCGAACAGACGTCGGCTTTCCTGCAGGGTCACCATTTTGAAGAATGAAAGGCGTTCACTATATGAACACCTACTGCTAATGCCTGGAGCTATAAAAGCCAGATGCCTAGTGAACGCCCTTTGTATTGATTCGATGCGTTCGCAGTGTATTGAGTATTGAGGGTTCCAGACAACACTACCAAATTCTATAGTAGTATTGTGCGTATTATAATCCACTAATAGGTACGTTACATACATAATTTTTTATCAATTGGGAGGATCCGATTTTTACGAGTATACATTTTAAATATACATACAGTATTAATTATCAACATAGACATATCTATATAATTATTACGTAAAGCATTAGATTTGTACCATTAAAAAAAATGCGTCAAAGTATATAGAAAAGAGTTGAATGATTGTCGAATTTTAACGACTGGGCGACTACTAGTATAGATAGAAATATGATTATAAGGTTTCACCTTCGAGGCGGGTTATAAATCTCGCTTTAAGTTACGGAGGTCGTGGGTTCGATCCTCACGGCAGAGAAATATTTTTTGCGTTCAAGCTTGCTGGTTGGTTGGGGAATACCCTCCGTGCCTCGGAAAGCACGTTAAGCCTTGAATCTCGATTGTTATAACATCATCTATAGTAGTTGTATACCAGAGGACGGGCAGCATCGTTTCCCTGTGTATTGATATATAGGTGATACTGCGGTCACCAACCCGCTTACCAAGCATGGTGACGATAACAAAAACCCATTATCGCGAGGAGGCCCATGTTCTGCAGCGGACATGATTCATATTCGCATTTGATATTTGCCAAAAGCTATTTAAACCTACTGCTCATGCGTCCTTAGTCTATTCTGTGCAAATCACTTAATTTGCGTAATATGATAAAGCAAACAATTGATGATAGAATAAGTCTTATATGCCTTGGACTAAGCTTGAGCTATAACATAACTGAATTTAGAAGCAGCTTAATAATTTTCCAAGCGGAATACGTGATTGTGAATGTAATATACGTCTAATACATATTAAAGAATTAAATTAGTTTACGTGCATTTATATCACAAGACATCATGAAGTTTCATATAAAAAAATATAGGCAGCTAAAGTGCCTATATTTAGCCTTTAGCCTATATCTTTTCTGCAAGTGCACAAACCATTGGGAAACTAATTAGTTAATTACATAAAGTTTATGTTTGTTTTATTTATTCAATAATAGGCCCCATAAAATAGTTTCACAAAATTTGTGGTTCTGGATGGTACAGCCCATATTTAGATGTCACGAGGCCACTTGGCCACAAAGGAGCACAGACAGTAATTATTTTTCAAATAACGGGAATATATTATTTTAGTCCCGATTTTCATTAAACAATTTTGTGTGTGTAATTTAGTAGATTCTTGAAAATGTTAATAATATAATGTAAAACAAAAATCATGATTCAATTCATTCAAAGTTAATTCAGCTGTAAGGTAAGGAAAAAGAACGAAAAAATATCGAAGGAAACACTTTGGTTTTTATTGAAATTTGAAAGTTTTTTTTTTGGGCAGCACTTTTATACAAGTAACGGGGCAAAAGTCCCTTAAATCCGGTCCTGGTGCAGCCGTTTACATAAATGGCTTCTAGTTAAACTATTTTCGTTTAAGTTTCTCCACGTTTGACCTTGTACAACATACAGCACTAGAACCAATATTTCAACCATTTGAAATGGGTATACAAATTTTTAGTCACGTAGTTGTTGGCCACACTTTCGCTTTAAATAGCCACCTAGACAGTGGAATGATCGAATACTTAGTAACGTACCTACATATTGCATTGGACGATAGGTGTTGCAGACTTCGGACATTTTTATTGTTTCTGTGACATTGAGTTCGCGACTTCATCATTATAGTTTAGTGGATGACCTCCATAAAAAGCTGTTTATGTTTCGACGATTTTTCTGAAATCATCTGAATCGGAAGTAATTTTATTTAAAGGATAATTACATTTTTATCTCATAGATAAAAATGAACAAGAATGTTAATGTTGATATCATAGACTAGCTTCCCGCGCGCGTCTTAACCCGCGTAACTCCCGCTCCCGTTGGAACTGCATAAAGAAATATAGCTTATAGCTTTTCTCGATAAATGGGCTACCTAATACTGCAAAAAAATTTAATATCATTAGAGATTAGCGCGTTCAAGCAAACAAACATACTCTTCAGCTTTATATATTGATTGATTAAAAAACCTTTTGACTTGCATGACCATCGAAACACGAATTAATCTGATAACAATCATTATACTATGAAGGTGAAATCTCTTTATGCCAAAGAAAATAATCTGAAAAGCGTTCAAACAGAAATTCAATGAATTACGGTCGAATCGACTATGCCAGAATTGGTTCTTATAATTGAACATAATATGACTACATTGCATTCGTAGTTACTCAACATAGATAACATTCATCTCTTCAGAGTTAATCTGTTCAATGACATCGTACAGCATGACAGACATATTTCAGATGTCACCGACTAATGATGTGAGACGATGTAGTTAGTTAAATAATGATGTCGCATCATTCAATGAATTCAATTTAGATTTTCAATCTTAGTTGCTGAGAGATCAGAAGCGTGACTTGTCATTTTGTGGTTTTTCTTAATTACTCAAACTCCTTTTATTCTTCTTATTTTCAACTACTTATATTTTAAGCTAACTCATATCAGTCGTATAGTACCTATCTTATGGTAATATTATAATTTTTAATCCAAATTATTATTTGGAACTTACTTCCCGCACGTAGTTCCCGTTCCCGTGGGAACTTCATAATTAAATAAGTATAACATATATTACTTCTGGATAACGTATAGGTTTCTAATGGTGAAAGAATTTTGGAAATC
Source organism: Nycteola revayana (assembly GCA_947037095.2). NCBI lineage: Eukaryota > Metazoa > Arthropoda > Insecta > Lepidoptera > Nolidae > Nycteola > Nycteola revayana. The sequence goes on from OX344839.1 coordinate 9,645,558, forward strand.
AATTATATAGTTATAGTTAGCTTATTCAATGCAAACAAACAAATTTTGCCTCTTTATATTACAAGTTAAAGGTATGTGTAGGCTCAATTTTCTGCTAATAAAAAATGTATCAACCCACTTTTAAAATAGCAAAAACAATGTAGCGTCAAAACACAAAGGAATACTTGAAGTGACAGATGTCCTACTTTTGGTACTCCGTGCTTATGTAATAGTATCCACAGAATCCGGGATCGTGAAAGTGGCGTTGACATTTAGTCATAGCACAGACATACAGCTGACAGACCGGTTTCTCGCTCCTTTCAAGGCAATAGTAACAAAAACCACCCGTTTGATATATCACGATTCATTTGTTACGCGGACGACAATTATCTGACTATTACAAAAACAATTGGAAGGACTCACTGTTAATTAGCTAATAAAATACGCATCAAATTACTAAGTAAGATACACGTTTCCTTGACGACGACGTCAATGACTAAGAGTTTATGAAAAATAAAAGAAAATATAGCATTATAAAAACATTATTATCTGCGTATGCAATCTCGGAATCTTTTCGTTGTATTTTTTGTTCATGGTAGGTTATAATTGTTTTGCCTTTAATTAAATGACAAACTTTGAATCTAAGTGAGATTCCTTTGTTCTTATCTAATTACAGTCAAAATCTTTGAGTGACAAATGCAAAATAAGCATAAGCATTATCATTTTAGTAGGTGTACAATCACATGACACTATTTCATCATAATCAGCCCGTATAACGTCCTCTGCTGCACAAACGGGCAGCACAAACGGGCGTATTGCTATTACACAATCCATTATTAATATTATGAAAGTACAAAAATCTATGAAAACACAACATTATATGTTCTTTTAATCTCAAGTATAAAAAGGGGCATTATCTACCTATATAACCGTACAGTAGACAAAAAACCATGTGAAGGTGAAGCTTTTTGTTAAACACGAAAACAATTGTTGTATAAATTAGACATTTTCTCATACGTACTGCTTACTTTCTTTCCTGTCTAATCACAAGTACCCACCTGATATTACATCTTAATAGAATTTCAATACATACATAAGCTCACGCCTGTTTCCCAGCGGGGTAGACAGAGACAATGGACCTCCACTTGCTACGATCCCTACACACATCTTTCGCTTCATTCACTCTCATAACATTATAAAATAAAAATAAAAATCATTTTTATTTACGTAAACCAATTACAGGCACTTGTAAATCGTCAAACATTATTTGAAAATTAATTATTAATTATCTTAAATTACATTTGCTGTTTATTTATAAACCTATTCAAATAACTTATTTATAATAAAATTAATTATTATAATTAATGTATATTGTCGCTAGGAGGCAAAATGCTTGTTCTGTCTATGTTATGCCAAAACAATTGTCATTATTTGGGTGGACCATGAGCATATAACGACGGACGCGCTTTAATGCTACTACCGGATCCAATGCGCCCCAACTGAGAAGATCCGGCGAAACAAACTCAGTGGGTTACTCTACCACCGGTTTCAACACGGCCCACATGAGGCGGTCCGGCGAAACATACTCAAATGGGCAATTACGCGGGGTTTAGGTCCAGTTATTTTAATTTATATTTTAGTAGGCACACACATTTATTGCCCTAACGGTTGTCTTGTTATTATTTGTTTATTTTTGCTCAATAAGATTGAATGATATTGAGACAGAACTAGCGGTATTAATAGTCATGGTATGTAAATCAGGCAAGTCTGTAATATAATTAGGGAGTTTATTATATTCTTCATTCATTCTTCATACAAGCACGTCGGTTTAGGGTGGATCCTATTTGACCTTTTGCGAGGTTGTCTCCGATTTGGTCAGTGAACGTTTGTTGAGGTCTTCCTTATATATATGGAATATCAATATCAGTTAATAAAAGCTAATTGGGATAAACAAATAACACCTTCTAAATAAATATTAACTATTATGCAAGAAATTAGTTATTTTTATTTTCCTTTATTCTATTTAGACGCCATCTACAATTCGGATAACAATTAAGCGTACTAAAGCATAACATCAAGAAATATTATTTGTGATCTCCTTTTATTAATCCCACATTATTTTAAACTTAGTGGTTTCTTTGATAAGCGTAATCGACGTACCATTTAATGGAATGTTGATTGATTTGAGACCAGTGAACCCTATTTAAATAGAAAGTAAGATGTATGATGTCTATGGTGTAACCGACCTGTCATAAGAGATCATAGATAATAACGAAAGCCATTGCGGTCAATGGTTAGTGTGGTTTTATGATAATATGATGTATTGTTTCCTAGGTTAAGATATCCGTAACGTATAAATATGAAACGGATATTAAAGTGTTCGATAGAAGACCTCGTAGTATTGTTATTTCCTAGATAGACAAATAGCGATGTAACTGTTTAATATTTATTCAGCATCTTTCAACTTAACTTGATTGAGACGAGAAAATACTGCAATCGTCTCAAATCGCAGTATACAAAAAGTATACGGTACATAAATATAGTTTAAAATACCTTGAACCTCAACTGAATGTCTAGCCGTATGTGGGTTAACGGCATTTTAGTACTATTATAAAGAAATCATCAGAACGTTACATATTACGTTCTGATGATTTCTTTATACGGTAGCTGCGTTATGTAACTTTATTACCCTTTACGGTACTTTTATTGACTATTTTAAAACATGAAATTAATGGGATGTGAGTGAAGAATTATGAATTGATTGGCATGTATATGAAGATTAAGTAGGCCTTTTTATTTTGTTCCCATAAAGTGAATTTTGATTAAAATATTTTACCATGCACATATTTCATAACAGTACTCGCTCATGCCTGTATAGATAACTGTACTTCCTAGTTTAAATTATGTAAAAACTGCTTTGAAATCGTTCAGCTTTTCTATATTAATATTATAAAGACGAATAATTTGATTGTTTGTTTGCATTGAATAGATTCCGGAACACTGGACCGATCTTTAAAATTCCTTAGAAAGCTACCTTATCTAGCCCTAACATATTTAATGGTGGTTTTTAATAAAATAGGATTTACATGAACACATAGCTAAGACAGGAAAAGAAAACGTCGTTATTTTTTAAACTTTTTCTTAAAATCACGTGAAATTAGCACCAGATGTACGGTTGTTTTGCATTTAAGTTTAAATAAGACCTTATGACTTCCCAAGTCCATTTCTAATAAAACTTCTCTTCGTTCCAGATTACGACGATGTATACTGTTAGTAACTGCGGTGCTGGCAGTTCAGACGAGCGCACAGAAGAGCAAGGCAGATGACAGCGGCATACAGTCGGTGCCGAGTGACTTAAGGCGGGCGGTGAGCGAGGCACTCGCTTTAGAGAAAAGATTATTATTAGGCGCCAGCGATGCGTAAGTGAAAACTTTATTGTTTAAGGAAAAATATTTTAAAGAGTGCACTAATTATTATTTATCAAGAGGAATAGAAAATTGTTCATTTTAAATCACAAACTGATAGGAATTTTAGCAATGTGTAAACTTTTGAAACTTTCAACTCAGAAAAGCATTGAATGGCTCTTTTATGTAGGCACTAGCTTGTGCTCGCGACTACGTCAGCGTGGCATGGTAGCGCGATGATCAGTTAACGAGGAAGCCTATAGCCTTCCTCGTTAACTGAGCTATCTAAAACTGAAAGCTTTTTTTATACAGACCCGCAGTTCTTGAGATAAGCGCTGTCAAGCAAACAAGCAAAACATCTCTTCAAACGTATAATATTAGTATAGATTAAAATCATTAATCAAAGAACTTCTGCAAATACTACAATCATTGATAGATATTGTGTGTCCACAGGCACAACTGTTCGATTGAACAAGATGAATCGAGCACGATACCTTGCCCACCCAGCAAGTACAGAAGTGCTAGCGGGGAATGTAACAACGTCAGACACAGGCCCTGGGGCAGAAGAGGCGACATCTTTAAAAGACTGTTGCCCCACAACTATGTTGATGGTAAGCTCTATAACTGTATATTTTTATTTTAAGAGCCGATTACAATTATTATTTTAACGATACAATGTTTTATGGTCATAATTTCTGTCATAATGACGAGATAATAATGACAAACAACTATAAAACTATACCTATCCTCAGAGTTTGTTCAAATTTATGGTAAACGGTTTTCACAGTACTTTTATACTCTCGAGATAATTATTAGTAGGAAATAAACATAATCCATTACCAAAACACAGTATCCTTACCTAAGTTCTTTAAAAACCTCTTTAGGTACCTATATGTTTTTCAAAGGATCCTTAGATATATTATGTCAATATTTAACGTGGCACAGAATCTCCTATTTATACCTACACGTTCCACTTCTTAATTCGGCCTACTGCATCCAAATCATCATTAGGATTAGGTAAGAGGTCCAAATACATATTTTAATATAATTATATCAATCTCTGTATCATTTAATTATGCGAAATACGTCAACAAATATTAATATGTAAATTTAACTACGTTTAGAAGATGCGTAAGTAGTGACCTTTATTTCCTTCAGATATAAATATTAATAAAATATTAACGTAAAGCATTAAATTATATGAGGACTTATAACATTAATTAACGCTTTTAATATTTCGTGATATATCCTTTTCGATATTTAACAACTAAGACGAAATTGAAACTGGAATCATTTCTGTATCTGTCGCTTTATGCAATCTGTTTGTACGTTAGTGAGATAGTATGAAAGCTATATATCGCGCTTTACAAAGTATGAACTGCAAGCACGAGGACGTAGAACACAACGAAGAACATATTATGGTGTATTGACCAAAAAATAATCGTTTTATTAAGTTTGTGACCTATATTGTAAATATTTTGTGTAAAAAGTGATTCACGGAACCAAAATCAAAGAAAATGAAGTATTCTTTTTGCCACGCCATACATAAGACCTACGTACAATGGATGCAACGGACCGTAGGTACTCCATAGTTTTAAGCATACCCTAAGGTGTCTCAATCGCTTTGAATGAAGTCCAATAAACTTACTCTTAAATGAATAAAAAGAACACATTTAGGTACACAATATATTTTAGGTACCAATTGTATATTACACATTTCACAATATATTTTATATCATACGTATTATTTTTCTTTCGTTTTCTTTTATCAACAAAATCACATAATTTAAAAAAAAAAGTTGGTCCATAAAACTAACATATTTGTAAAACTCTTTTTTCGTTTTTATTTAAATTGTGTCGTTATCGTTTTGTGTATTATTAACTTTTCTTCTTCAAAAGCAATAAACACAACAGTTTCCAAAAAGTATTTCCGTAATCACTTCGTTTTACATTTTTATTTGCTCGTGATACATCAATCTTTTTTTTTTCGTAAGTTTTTATGAAACTACTTAGTTAAGTAAGTATAAGTATTTAAACGAACATATAAGTAGTTATATTATGATGAAGTATTTCTTATGTTTTGGTACATTTATTTACCAAAACATATTACATGAATGAATAAAATACATATAGCTCTACAAATAACAGAAGCTAATTTAAAATAAAGCATTTTGACGTAGTATAACAATATATTATCTTAACGCTTAAATTGCTATGCATACTACTTGTTGGAAATAATTATCCTATTAGATGTACATAATAACAATCTGCGATTAAAACACACTTAGGTACATGTTGCTTTATAATAATATGTTGATATAATTATATTAGTGGATAAAATCAAGAGAGAAGGGTTTTTCTTCCCCATGTTTTTTATCCAAAATGTCTTCAAATATCAACCCACCGCAATTTATCTTATTTTTTTAATATATAGGTACGTATAAAAGTGCTGAAATTTAACTACCTAACAAATAATTATAAGTATGTACAATTATATGAAACAGTTCATGTACGATAAACGGTCCATGCAGGTACGGACATGGCAAAGCGTAATGTCTAAGTAAACAAGGTTTACTCTGAACATTTCTCCTTTTCACTCAAGTCCTGATAAATTCCGTCATCATATCCATGAACCAAACATGTAATAACATCTACAGGGAAACGCTGCAGCTATATACTATACTTAAATGATGTTATAACAATCGGGATACCGGCTTAACGTGCTTTCCGGGCGAGGGAAGTGCTTCAAACAACCAGACCCGGGTAGAAATCTTTCGATTTTACACAAAGCTTTCTTGTCCGGTATGTGGATCCAACCCAAGACTTCTGAGACTTATAAGCCTTTACCTACCTTATTTATTCTCTAGTTATAAAAAGTAAAGAAACTTTCCCGAACCCTGTGTTCGAACGATTGAAGCCTTTAAAATTCGAATAATGATTAAAGTTATATCTAAAACGTAATTATTGATGTTTAGAACTTTACAGGCACAAAACGAATTAATTCGTTTTGTATATTTAAGTCCTTCATCTCAAAGTCACTTGAACTTGAAAATATTGAAACGAAATGCGGAACTCTGTTTACGGTCTCGTTTACTCTACTCTGATATGTAGAAGAATCAAAACATATCTGTTCGGCAATTAGTGAAATGGCTACGAAATTTAAGCTTTGCGACATGCACTTCTATTTCGAGAACTTACGCTGATATCCCCAGTACGAAATACACAAGATTAAATTCCTAGGCACCTGATTTGCATGCAAACCATACAAAAGAAATAAAAGCTTAATTCAATTTAAGAAAATCCTAAAACAATTTAATATTATATAGAGCCGAAGGTTAAACAAATTTAAATAAAATATGAAAACAAGTTGTACACGCATTTTACAGCACGCCATTAAAACGTTTAGATGTACTATAAAAGGTTATTATAGACTCTGTATAAATTCTTTCTCGGTATGCGAATAGTATATATCCTGTTCATGCGATGTAAAATAATCATAATTATGTACATATCTACTAAATAATCATTACATACACTTAAAATACTAATATTTTCCGCAATCACATGCTCATTGGATTTCTTCACGATAAGATTTACCTATGTTAATGTCGTTTACATACGAATTCTGTGAATTCAAACATGTTTTTCATATGATCTACCTATATTCATGTTTTCTGTGTACCTACTATCTGTAATAATAAAAATAATACTACCAAATATATATTCAGTTCTGTCTTTTAATAAATTATTAAATCTGTTTTTAATGAAAACGTAAATAAAATTCGTATGAAGACAACCCGATTGGTAAATTGTGAATGCCAACTAAATAATAAAAGTAACTGGACCAAAACTTCTTGGACATGCCCATCTGAGTACACTATATGTTTCGCCGGATCGTCTTGATGAGGCCGCGCTGAAACCGGCAGTAGAATAACCCCACTGAGTTTGTTTCGCCGGATCTTCTCAGTTGGGGCGTATTGGGTCCGGTGGTAGCACTAAAGCGCGTTCGTCGAGATACTTATGGTCTGTCTAAATAATAACGTACTCAAAGGACAGAACTTAGATTTAATCATAGATATAAAATAATATTGTATTTTCATACCTGACAGCTTTTAGGCTAAAACTATTTAAACTATTATTATTATTATAAGTAGCAATAACCAAATAAAATTAATCAATTTAACACTTTTTGACTATTTACAAATACCTGGTTTACGTGAATAAACACTTTTTTTATTTTATTATATTTTTTATTTAAGTTGTGTTGGTAAGTAGTAAGTAGGAATATAAGATCAGCCTAGCCTTAACGTCTACATGTGCGATATACAAGAATACGATTGAAATTGTATACAACCTCAAATTGAAATAACAAAAGGTGTTTCGTAAAATATCGAGATGCAGCCACTTGTTATGTAAATTGCCATAGATACCATACATCCTATAATTAATTTAAAAGAAAATACCTACTGAGACGCTAAAATGCGATCTATGCATAGTAATTAAACCATAATTAATAAAAACTTTCGTGTAATGTGACAAAAAATTTAGCATTTAGAAAAATATTTTAACATGTTTTTTTTTTTATAATAAGCATTTAGCGTTATTTTGTCTAAAAAATGTTATTTGTAATTAATTATGTATCTTTACCTTACTGCGGTCAAAAATGTAATGCAAACATAGCAATTAGGTAGTAGAAATCACGATTCAACAAATATTAATTTAAACGGCTGAGAAAATATGAAATCTTGGTGCAGATGACATAATCGATGTGTACTCTAACCGATTACGATGATAGTATTTGTATTGTATGAATGTTTGTGGGGTTACGTAAATGTATTTATAGAATACGGAATGTAGCCAACATTGTGTTTGTTCCCACAAATTGAGAGGCTCCGGTGAAAACACAACGGTAGCTTTATAACAAATCAATAACAATTAAAATTACATATTACCTCGGGAATAGGCAAAATTTATAACATGATACATAACTTCATAAGGTGATTTATTTCGACTCATAACACGCTTCACTACATAGTATAAAACAAAGTCGCTTGCCTCTGTCTGTCCGTCCCTATGTGACCTTTAAAACTACGCAACAGATTTTAATGCGGTTTTTTTTAATAGATAAAGTGATTCAAGAGGAACGTTTATATGTATGATACATCAGCATTGCACCGGTGCGAAGCCGGTAGGCTTGGGTAACTCCGGACATCACACATCTATATCTTCGGATATATATCCACAAGCGGACACATATCAACTCCTTCCCTTTAAGAAAAAAAAAATATCCTACTTATATCCGAGTAACTCCGACCCACTCCGACCAAGACCGCATCGAATGCAAGTGAATCCTAACCATAGAAGTATATATCAGTGATCCGAACGCAGCGATGAACGATACTGACACTTGGGTGTGTTTATGAATTTAAGGCGCTGTACTTAGTCAAAATAGGCTTCACAAAACAGTTTTTTAGCCAAATGTTTACATTTTAGACCAGCTAAAAATATATATGTTAATCTTGATCATTGTGTTCAAAACACGTTTTCGGTAAATTTTCTCGATAAAAAAAAACCATAAAATAACCATTTAAATTTAAATTGTAGCAATTGTAACTGTATTATTTATAAACAAATCTTGATAATATTAATAACAGTGATGTAATATATAATAATAAAGGGAACTGTTGTTTTTATTTATCGATTGGAATAAGATATTTGCAAGGATTAATGTATTAAATAATTTGAACGAGTCGAACGAAACGTTGCGCCATCGCGGCGTCTCTTCGCTTCTCTTTCATTTCTACGCGGAGCAACAGTGACAAAACTAATACGTAAAAGTCGTCTATTCACCGCGCCTTAAGCAAAAAAAGCGTTGTAAGAAAATAAACATATTATGTATAAGGCGCACACGCTAAAGTTTGCTTCTGTATTAAAGCGGTACAGCAGCTTTAGGGACAAAAAGGGTGAACTGTTCCCGCTTATAATCGTAGAGTTTTCTGTTATTGTTTATACTTTTTACAATATTTTATCATCAGTCCTAAGCCTGCTCAATATGAAGGGAAATCTATTATTACGATTTACCATTTCCCGGATATATCAGTCTTGAGCTACATTGGAATTATTAAACTCATTCTGTGGATCTATTTATAAGTCGGAATTATCTATCAATCCCAGATCCAAACATATTCTCACAATCTCACTCCATAAAGTTACTTCACTCCCGGATATATAAAGCGGATATGGATATATTAATCGGATATAAATCTTTACTTGGAAAGATATACTACATATCCAATCTTTTATCAGATATAGTTAGCCCATGCCTAGAAGCCGGGGCGGGGCGCTAGTCAGAAATAAAGGGGCTTACGGCAACCTATAGATCATTTAGGAGACAGAAGTTTGTTTCATATTACGGAACATTTCAATAAATCGATATAAGTCAAAGATGATATATTAATATAATTGTTTAAAGCAATAAAAAATTAATGACTATTGCAATATATATTTTTAACATGTATTTAATTATGTAGACCGCTAAAGAAATATTCTTTAGCGTTACATTTAATTTAAGTGATTTGTTTCAATCGAGAATAAGTAATCTAGTCACCACGCTTGGCAGACGGGTTGGTGAAAGCAGAATTATGCTGTAACACACAAGGAAACGCTGCTCCCCGTTCCTTGATATACGATTATTATAGATGATGTTATAACAATCGTACCCAACGGCTTAACGTGCTTTCCGAGGCACAGAGGGTAGTCCCTCAACCAACCAGACCCGGAAAGAAATCTTAGAATTTACACAAAGATTTCTTGTCCGGCGTGGGGATTGAACCCACGAACACCCTCCAAGATTTAATGCGAGCCAAATACCGTTACGCCACGGAGGTTATCACGGGTGCAATAAATAATATATGCAATAATATATATATGCAATAATAATATAATACATAATTTATGCAATAAATAAATAAATAGATAAAAAGTGATTAAAATATTTCAATACTGACAAACTAATTTACTGTAATTAAATTATCAAAAAAATCTTTAAACCATAAGAAATGTCGCAAAATATTAAGGATGAAACAGATCCCGAATGACGAAATATCGATACTCAAATATGCAAATGTTTGCTTAACATTAATACAAATGTAGTACTTAAGTGCCATACTTAATAATAATTACATTTGCATACGAATTTGTACACTACAATTTGTTATTCAATATCGTTTTCAACCCGTTCCTAGTCCTGCCTAGAGTAATCATAATTTTATGTGTTTTGAAAGGATATTTAGTACGTAATTTAACAATCCAATAGTATTCTTAATTCATTGAAACTGGTGCAATTATCTACTTGGTTTCGCAACCTAACATAATCTTTGAACTGCTTACGATGTAATCGAAGGCTAAAGAGGATTACACAAAGAGAATGCACTTTGGTTGATAGTGCTTGAAATTGTCTTAATTCTGTGAATTAAAACAATCAAGGCATAAAAATGGGCATTTTTTTATTATATTTACATGCATATATTATATGATCATCCTACTAATATTATAAATGCGAAAGTTTGTATGTGTGGATTATGTATGTTTGTTACTCTTTCACGCAAAAACCACTAAATTGTTTGGTTGAAATTTGCACGCGAATAGTTTATAAGCTGCATTAACATATAGACGACAAAATATTACGCTCGGACTTACTAGAGCAGAGTGACGCGGGTTAAACCGCGGGGCACAACTAGTATTTCATTATTTATTTTTCTTTCTAGGTATATCTCATGCACACTCAACGCCATATCTTCCTGAGCCCTCACTAGCGGTTCAGGCAGCAGCACAGCTGACTCCAACAGATAACCATGATTACGTCACGAGCATGCTCGCTGCATGGGGACAGCTTCTCATGGATGATCTCATGGCCACAGCAAATGGAAATAAAGTAAGTAACAAACAAATACATATAAATAGTAAATAAAGACTTAGAACATTACATTCTTATTTTCTGAGAGACAACTCTCGCAATATAGAAATTAATTTCTGTGTTGTGGGGGACTTTACAAACTCATCAACTCAACTCAATTCACGGACAAGCACACCCAGACTCAGAACAACTATTTGTGGTTCACTCAAATGATAGCCCCGCGTGGGAATCGAACCCAAAACACTAGGTTACGTAGCAACTACCGTAACTATTAAACCACCTGTACAATTAAAAGATTAAACAACATGTTATTAAAACAAAAAAGTATTCGCTAAACCAATTATAATATCATTATGGGTCAAGGTTTAAACAGAACAGGATAAAAAATACATAGCTACAGCTATGTATTTTTTATCATGTTCTGTTTAAACATTATTTTCGGATTAATGATCCCCTTCTTCGTGCTAGCTGAGTTCAATGATTTATTGACGTGGTTCTGCTTCAATGAAACCACACAATCGATTATACAGTTGAGATTACCTCGGAGAGTAAATCACACGTTATAAAAGATAGCGAAGCTACCAAGGCCGACGGATGCATGCTTTTTGTTAAGAGGAACGGATGGTGGCGCAATTTGACACCCATTCAGTGTCCGAGTAATCAGGCTCCTAATGATCTCCTCTATAATTTTTGAAGTCTGTTAACTTGAACTTGGCCGCGACTGTAGCCAATTACGGGTGATTATTTTATTATAGTAGATAATTTGTTCATGAACAATCATTGTGATTATTTCGTTTAGCCGTGAACTATTGTTGTCCTTCTTGTACATCTTATGTATCATCTTTTTGTATAGTGATTATGGGTAATAAGCAATTGCTCGGATATATACTTACACATATTGGAAACATTACCAAATTAGTAGAATCTGTACTTCTATACTAATATATAAAGCTGAAGAGTTTGTTTGCTTGAACGCGCTAATATCAGAAACTACTGGACCGATTAGAAAAATTCTATCAGAGTTAGATAGCCCATTAATCGAGGCTTTAAGCTACATATCCTTACGCTAAGACCAATAGGAGCGGGGCACCAAAGAAGATTTCAAAATCAGGGTTAGCCTAAATTATATTTTAAAATGATCCTCTCAACGTTTATCATACAAGTAACAAAATAATCATTTTTATTTTCTAATGATGAAACCAGTTCAATAATAAACCTTATCCAAACATTTGATTAAAGGAAATCACCCATGAAATTATAAAACGCTTATGTAACGCAATTCGTCCTAAATGGTAATCCATTTAACCAAACAGATTAGGTATGCCATTATGACCCATCAGACACGTTTAAGCAGAGCTGTTAGCGATGTCTGTATGGTCTTGGGAAAGTTTTGATGCTAATATTATGCAATAGTACAGACAATTACACCATCAAGAATAGTTCGTCCAAAGGTTTAGCAAAGGCATTCCCATCCAAAACCAGAGGCGTAGCTACCATATAGTATAAAAACAATATGGGTTCCCCGGGTAAAAAGAGCCCCAAATGTGTGCCAGCAAATATTCGTAAAATGTTCGCTGTAAGGTAAAAAAGCCCCTCTAATAAGTTCTAATACAGGTCTCATCATAGGCTTGTAACACCAATGTCGTTCCAAACGTGTGATTCGGAAACTATCTGGATAAACTGACTATCATCTGAAAAGTATTTTGCCTCGGTATCATTATTACTTATTTGTATAAATAAATTCATCATTAGGTATTTATTTCTTTAAAATCTCCTCATATGATTTTATATTTATGTTAGTTAGATTTTAACAACGTTACTATGGTTGTTACTATGCTTGCTCTAATCGTCCAAGTTGATACAAGTCCAAATGTTTTTCTGCCAATTTGTATAACGTAATAATAAGGAAAATACTTTTTGTTCACCTCGTAAGCAAAGCACGTGATGTTTGGATTGAGTTCACGCGGTCAAAACCAGATTGTGACATCTTAGCAATATATTGCTTTTTATGCATAATTTAAAGATAGGTAAGTAAATGTTAAATAGTTTTTTTACATAAAATTGGTTTGCGCTTGACCTCAACTTCACCTGATGGTTGGGCCGGAATAAGAAGTCAGGACTCCTTGGGGCAACAAAGGAGAAGAGGCCCCCTGGCGACAAATTAGTTTCTCTTTAAATGTGTATAAAAAAAATTTGAAGTAGGTAGGTATGTACCAACTTTTCAGGACGATTTGAATTTTGATATTTTATTGATTGTCTTACTGTAGTTAACAAGTATAGATGAATAATTAGTTATTACAATATTTAAGAACTATTACATTAATCATGATTCTACAAAGTACTGTAGGTATATAAAGGCACAAAACTGAAATAATAAATAAAAGATTTACTGGACAGAGTTTGAACGATTTGATCTCTATTGTGGGGGCCGCTCTATTGTGGAGGCCCCGGGGCAGTTGCCTTGGATGTCCTGGATCCCTTTAATCCGGCCTTACTTAATGGTAAGTGACGTTGAAGTCCGCGCTCGACAATAGTTTGTGTGAACAACAAGTTTATTTAAAAACTTGATAGTTAACAACATTTTATAGAAAGGTTACGTACTTATACGTTTCAGAGAAAGCTATGAGGTAACAAGCTAACAGCTAATCTTCATTGCTTATAATATCACCTTGTATGGAAATAGTTGAGCAGGAAATAATTTTGATTGTTAAGCGACGGATGTATTTGCTATTGTCTTTCTAGTCGCTGGGGCATAGATAATACTGGCTATTATTATTACCTTATCTGTTAAACCGTATAATTGAATAATGAGATTAGACTAATACCCCTAAAACTTTAATAGTATCTAAGAATTCAGTGAAATAATGCGAGTTATTGCGCGTGACCACTAGCAGACCTCAACCTCAGATGGGATAAATAATCAATGCTGGGAGAGAGAGAGTGAGCTGCGCTAGCTTGCCGCGCGTGGTTTTACCCGCGTTATTCCCGTTCCCGTAAGAACTTCATTATAAAATATAAAAAAACTATCAAGCCTAGACATGCGCAAAATGTGTCAGTAAAAAGATTTGAATGAAGTATATCTTTTGGCTCAATGAAGTAGTCCACTGATTTAGTTCAGTACTTCATTTAGTTCAGCAAATCACAACGAATCAATGAGATATAGACATGCGCAAAATGTGTCATTGAAGTATACTTCATTTGAACTAAGTGAACTATATCAATCATTTACTTCACTAGTTCAGCTTATGAACAAGATTTATTTGAATCAGTTTTCGCATGTCCTTCAAACGATCATCGAATTCATTTACTTCACTAGTTCAGTTTATGAACTAGATTCATTTGAATCAATTTTCGCAGGTCTTTCAAACGATCATCGATCGTGCAATGAACTAATAACGAGAATGATTATATTGTTTTGTATTAATTCTTTGTTTTTTTTTAATTATAAGTACCTATAGCTTTCATTTAAAAGCATTAAGTTATATTGTGTACGTATTATATTGAATATAAGAATTTTAACACTGTGAACTAAATGGACTAAACTGAACTATTGAAGTATATGAATCTGCACTGAACGAAAGAGATACAGAGTGATTCCAACTGAAGTAATTCAATTGAAGGATTCATTCGCGAACTACACATCTCTAATCAAGCCTATATCTTCTCTCGATAAATGGGCTATCAGACAGTAAAATATTTATTCAAATCACACCAGTAGTTCCTGAGATCAAACAAACTCTTCAACGTTATGGATTAGTATAGATACGCTTAACAAATACTTGGTTGAAAAATAATAAACTAAATCTTTAAAGGAAGAAAAAGTTACTCTATGCACATTGCAGCGCGATTGCTAATAGTATTATGAAAGAGTAATAATGTAATTTTAAAATAAACACACGCTTTTTACAAAAACCTTTTCCTCTAGGGGTCAGCAATGATAAATACCTATACCTACATGGTAGTAATACCAGTTAATCATAGCTTAACTTGTATCAAAGACATTTTAATCTGTAATTTTAATACTATTGACAAAGTATATATTTAGATCGATTTTACTACCACAATTATTAATATCGCTCAGTATCAACAATGACTTGAAAGTCACGGTGTATATGCGTATACTATATCTTACCTTAACCCATTCTTTCACAGAATACGCAATAGTATAAGCCTTAACTAACTAGCAATGTTTTAATGGCATTTGAACTTAGTAGTTATTAATAACAATAGTGACATTAAATATATTTTTTAAAGGTTTATACAAATTACGTATGTGACACAAGATTACATAGCGTAGTAGTGAAAGTTATATTAAGAATTTCAAGTCATTGTTGAGTGGCCATACGCTTGTTTGCAATCAGACAACAAATAGTTTCCATAGAATTTTATGCAAACTTGAAGTGCTTTTAGGGCGGTTACTCTTCAAATGAGTTTCCTTTATTGGTTATATTGGCATGTTACTTAAACTCTGATATTTGACTTGTGATAGAACTACCCACAACAATCCTTTGTAGACAAATTTGGTCTTTACAGACATTTGCATGTACCTTGCCAATGAAAGATAAACATACCCATTCAATTTATATTTTTTTAATACAATACAAAAATAAAATATGACCTTAGAAACTTGAATGAAAAATAATAACATAAGCTATGAAAACTCAAACATATATCTTTTGCGGTTATTATTTTATAATAACTCCTTCAATTGTACTAATTTCTTCGCATTTAATTACTAGTAGGTAATTATACTCAACAAACATTATAAGATAATAATCACCAGTTCTCCCACCTACTAACCAGCCTATTAGACGTGGTATCTGATATCACGTGTAATCTGATCAGTAAATCAACTTTTACGTTTAATAAAAAAAGTTAACTAAACAAAAATATCCGCATTTACGGATGTATGAAAAGTGGTTTAACAAACCCACAGAAACCGTACATAATATTTCCTGGATATGGTTTTGCGGCCTATAATATAACTTGTGCCGAACTTCATCCAGATCCATCCTAGCATAGTTCCAAACATCAGATCTGAGTTGATAGGTATACTTCGAGCCAGCTACAATCAATCTATATCCAAGCTTTTGCATTTATTGACACACTTAACCTAGTGTGTCCCCGCCCGTTTCACCCTCGTAACTACCGTTCGGTACCCTTTCTCGATAAATGGGCTATCCAACACTGAAATATTTTTTAAGTCGGACCCAGTACACCCTGAGTTTACCGCGTTCAAGACAACAAATGAACGAAATCTTCAGTTTTATAGATACCTACGTACCTTAACCGTACGGTATGACGTATAATTTATTTAAAATACTTCTGAGTAAGACTTAACGCAGTTTTATATTTCAGGATTGCAAAGGACCTACATGTGAATATGTACGATCGGCACCTACAAGGGACATCGATTCGTGTGGTTTTGGTAAGTTTTACCTATTGTAATGTTAATATTACGTTAGATAACAATGATACCTAGGACAGATTCGCCGGTAGACTGTTTGTTGACAGGATGATTAATTTATTTCCGTTACGACCGATTATGACGTAGGTACGCGAGCACCGTATAAGCTCATATAGCGTTTAGACGTTTGTACCGCTTCTAGGGATGTCGATTCTTTCCAAAAAAGATCGATTTTTAAATCGATTCGAATCGTGACCTAATGAATCGATCCACAAAAAAATCGAGGCCAAAAAGATCGATTTCTGAAAAATCGATCTTTTCTTCAAGTTTTTGTTTATAATGTTAAATTAAATTATTTTTTTGTAAATAAATCTATTTTATTAAAAACATGACACATATTATAATTTAACGATCTCTTATCAGTAAAATCAGGTGATTCGATGATAAAAAATATTTTTATTACCATATCAAAAGATCAGATCAGGTATAAAATAAGACATTTATTTTTTTATGTATTGGTTTACAAAGTTAAGAAAATAGATAGTGTAGCTTATAGTTCCCAATGCTTAATTTCTAAACTTTTTAAAAACAACAGTCTGTCATAAAATCGAATGTCGATTTTTAAGGGTGAAATATCGATTCACTGAATCGATTCAGTACTACATATCGATTTAAAAAATCGATCTTTTTGGCTCCAAAAATCGGTTCTTCGATTAATCGATCTCAGATCGACATCCCTACCGCTTACAAACCGGTCAATGTAGATTCACCGGAGCACCGTGGTTCATTGGTAACCGTTCCGCAACTTACACTACGCCCTCCAACTACCTTCCATTATACAGGGGATAAAAGAGGCGGTACGCTTCTTCGAATTCATCGAACAACGCCGCTAAACACCCAAACCCTTCGATTGTTGCAGCATCCGACTCGGAACGTCCTTGACGAATTCTTCGTAAATGGTCTGTAGTTAATCTATACTAATATTATAAAGCTGCAGAGTTTGTTTGTTTGTTTGAACGCGCCAATCTCAGGAACCACTGGTCCGATTTAAAAAATTCTTTCAGTGTTGGATAGATTTTGTAACCCAAGTTGTAAAAGCGAAAACCTATTTATGCGTGCGCTGCAAAAACTATTGACAATAGAACAAAATGATGTACTACGGGTTTGTAGGTCTTATTAAGATCTACAAAAAAGTCGGCGAGAGCATATATCTAACTATCATAGTTTAGTCACAATAACCGCTTTTATGTTTATAAAAAAATATTAAATCGTCTGAAGAAAGAAACTACGTTAAATGTATATCGTAATATTAATCCTTTTCCAAATTAAGCATTATGTTATCAAGGGTATTTATGTAGAAGTTTATTATAAAGTTTCTACGGGAACGGGAGTTACGCGGGTGAAACCGCGCGCGGAAAGCTAGTAACGTTATATAATTAGGTATATCGTCGTGCCAATTATATATATCTGCCTACTGTAGCTGAAATGAAAGTTTCTGTCGGCCAAATGTCCATAGGTGAAATAGTGTATTGGAATAATGGAAATACATTTACGTAATTCCCTGGTGGGAACTGTTATTCGCCTGTCGAAGACCGAGGGCCAAGACAAAATGCCACTACAGCGGGATGACCGCTAGCAGAAAATCGCTTACGCAAATGTATGGTACTTGGCATTTAATTTTGTCATGTGTTTTTTGTGACTAGTCTCTCCTTTAAGTGATGAGTGGTTGTGGAATCGTTATCATATATCTTCATTAGGTTTAAACCATATGTGAATAAATGATTAGTTGTAAATAAATACTGTGATCCGTCTCACTTTAAAATACAATGGTTCCTGCACAATATAAGGTGTTTATTAGGGTAAAGGACCTTCGCTTTAATAGCAGATACATATTTCGTGTAAAAAAATAAGTAGGCATTATTTTATGTATTATAAGTACTCACAGAAAGGTATACATGTTATTTACCTACCCAATTATTGTAAATAATGTCAGTCATTAAAATATTTACCTAAATTAAAATTATTTTGAAATTACTTTAATGACGTGTATATATGCGTCAAGTAATTTGAGTATGAAATATGTTTTATTATAGCTGGTAATGAACAGTTTAACGAAAAGTAGATAATAGGTAGATAATCTACTTAATATTGAACCAATTTGAACTTATTGAAGTAAGTAGGTGCTTATACCTACTATCTTCAATAAGTTCAAAGAAAATAGCACTACAATTCACTTTATTTCAGTAGAATTAAATTGATTAAAATATAATGGCACAACACAAGAAACAAGGGTCTAAATAATAATAGTAGTAGGTATGATTTTGTTAATAACTGTAATAGGTAGTTAATTACTTTTAGTTTTTTTTCGCGTTGAAAGATAACTTATGCCTTTTCTCTCAGGATTTAGTCTATTTATTTCATGAAAACTGTATCAGTGGTTTAGATTTGAATTATTATTCTAATACGAAAGGCGTGTATACGTCGGCAAAAAAAAAACAATGCCGTCGGGCATAGTTTTTTTTTAGTTTTTATTTGTGAAGATATAGCTACATATATTATTATGAGGATTATAAAAAATAAAGCTCTATATAGTATAGTATAAATATAGTTTATATATTATACGGCTTATAATTTATAAGCCGTGTGGTTTCTCGCTTAGAATAGACCACATGCCTTCCCTTGAGTGTCGTAAGAGGTGACTGATATATATGATGGATGAGCAGCAGCATCTATCAGCAAAAGGTTAGTTACCATCTTACTGCGGTCACCAATCCGCCTGCCAAGCCTCGTGATTATGACAATAACCCTGACTTGCCAAGGTCTGTTAAGAGGAGGCCCATGTTCAGCAGTGGACATAAACGGGCTGGTGAAGTGAAGAAGTGAATAATTTAGAAATTGGCTTATATTTTGCCTAATAATTTTCGATACGGTTTCCCTTACACGGTGAATTAATTAAGTGGACGGTGTTGGGTATAATTTATTCATAATTCAATCCATAGTTATTGAATGACAGACGCTCCAGTGAGAGGCCGACACGTTTGAAATGTTGCACTTCACATAGAAACGCAACAGGTTTCTTTGTACGTACGAGTATCTTATCTAAATTTTGTAACGTCGACATAATCTTTATATTATAATAATTATGCGTAACAAGCGTCAAAAATGTTGATCGCCGAGTTTATTTTGAGAGGAAGTAGAACGGAATGCTTAATTTTAAACCGTAATGAAAGGAGCTATGAACAAATAATTAATGAATATACATTTATTGTGATAATTATAGTGTGTCTATTTAGCGGAAATTATACGGTAGTAAGCGAAGTTATAAAATAAAATTGACTTTAGGAATAATACAAATAATAGGAATGAACGGAAATTCAAACTTAACAATACTCCTATACACTTTATTGCATTTGTTCATGTTTTCGTCTGTGACATACCTACCTAAAAATGTTATTTGTTCTGAATTCTCATTCCAACAGATTGTACATCTCTTTACTTATAAACTTGGCAAAAGAAATACTCAGTACACATTCCTTATCCATTGGATACCTACTTACTCAGGTATAAAGTGCTAGTAACATCAGGGCGGAGCCCTGTACATCATCAGCCCGTACAACGTCCACTGCTGAACACGGGCCTCCTCCCGGGGGAGGGTTTTGCCATAGTCACAGGTTACATAGTTAAGGCTAAAGTGAACAGACAGTTTCTAGGCAAGCGTGTATCATCTTAGGCCTTATCTTCGCCTTCCATAAAGCGAGATTATGGTCAAACGTAAGCCTATAATTAATAAAAATAAAAAATAATAAAAAGTCACCACGCTTGTCAGGCGGATTGGTGACCGCAGTAGTATGTTGTAATACACAGGGAATCGCTGCTGCCCGTTCCCTGGTATACGTTTGTTATAGATGAAGTTATAACAATCGGGACCAACGGCTTAACGTGTTTTCCGAGGCACGGAGGGTAGTCCCTCAACCAACCAGACCCGGAAAGAAATCTTAGAATTTACACAAAGTTTTCTTGTCCGGTGTGGGGATCGAACCCGTACCGAGCCAAATACCGCTACGCTACGGAGGTTGTCCCTGGACATGGAGCCCTCTTTTGTTTTGTCGTTAAAAATTCTTAACGTTATTCAGGACTAACATGGGCTATATTTTTAGACGAAGTTCCCATGGGAACAGGATCTACGCGGGCAAAACCGCGCGAGACAGCTATAATAAATATTATTCATCAAGCAACCTTTCTCAATTTTGTTATTTCTTTGCAGAACACCGTGAACAGATGAACTTGGCGACGTCATTTCTCGATGGTTCCGCGCTGTACGGAAGCTCTGAGAAGGAACTACGTTCTCTGAGGCTATACGATGCCGGAAAAATGGACTTGGACTCGTGTCGGAAGTAAGTTGTCCACAATTATACAATACAGTATAATATACATCAAACTATTGAAAATACATCTTAAATTTCCTTCTTTTAAGACAGAGTAGATATGTGTAGGAAGAACCTGCCGCTCCTTTTCAAGATGGCTTAGCTAAGTTACGTTCTTAGAATATATTATTATTACGACACCATGTAGACACCATTTCCGTACTTACATATGACGCTTAACATTTCAACCGCCAATATGAAGTTTAGAAAATATAAACACGGAAGAAACTGATACCTATTGAGATTGCATCACCCAGTTGGTTCTCACACAATACTGATCATAGATATTATAGTACCTAATTTAATGTGTGAACTGTTCCCATACTGTGCTCATTCAGTAATCTATTATTTTTATTGTGAACTTACGTGTAGAACTATAGGTACTTGAATCAAGAACACTTCCTAATCTACACAGTAGGGACAAAGCTTCCGAAATTCATCATAGCCGAAAAGTCGGGCCATCACTTCTGAGGCTACTGAGACGCGACGACTGATTTTGTGAAAATAAATAGATATAAAAATAGTTGAAGGATCGCCGCGTCGCTGTCGCCGTATCATTGCGACCTCGGCCTTAGTGTTAGAGGCCTTTTTTAACTTTTTCTTTTTAATCCAACAATACTAATCAGACATGCAAATATCTTTCTCTTAGTTCTATAAGATAGAAATACCATAAAATTACGAAGATAAAGCTATAAAAATGATGGAAAACACCTTCATACAACATGGAACTTCTAATTACCTTAAGCAATTATTTTATTAAATAATGATAAATGTTTAATAATAGGTAAGCAGGCACTTAAACCACATACATAATATTAAACTAGAAAGTCTCGATTACATTTTGCCACCAATTACATTACCCCAAAATCGGTAGCTAATGCAATATCATGCTTAACACATAATAAAATAAAACTTAAGTTTTATTATTTATAATGTTCTACTTACTTAAATCTCGCTTTTCAGTAGATAGGTAGATGAAGAAAACAAGATGTATATTAGACTAAGTTGTGCCGTAGAGTATAAGCCTCAGAATTCATGGGCTTGATCCAGTAATCGTGTACCAGGGAACGGGTAGCAGCGTTTCCCTGTGTAATCGCGACATAATGTGTCACCAACCCGCATGCCCGACGTGGTGACTTTGGCAAAACCCTCACTCGGGAAGTCCATGTTCAGTAGAGGATTCTGGTTTCTGTAATGTCATCAAAATATCTACCGGTTAAACTGATGCAAAATGATAAAAGCGAGATATTTATCGCAATATACCTACCTAGGTATGGTGTGCTCTTTAACATATATCTTAACTAAGTTATAGTCAATGCTCGAAATAAATCATCATAATGTAATTTCTGCTAGACAAAAAACACATACCTACTCTTAACAACAATAAATATGTACTTATGGAACACATTGTATGCTAATATTGCCGGAGCAGCCTTGAGACGATTTGCATTCTCACATAAAGATTTCCATCTCTTATAATAATTTGCATTTGCGTTTATTGACTTGATTAGTAATGACATAATAGGCCGCTAAGCCCAATGCTCAGTTTAGTACAGAACAGAAAGCACGCAACACATTTTAATAGTTATAAGGAGAATAAATAAGTAAAAACACCTACATACTCTTTTGCAAATGGCATGCATCACAAATCATGCATAAACTTCTACACTATCAATTAAGTATACATCTCAATAACCTGACAATTTGAGCGTGAGGCAAGGGGATACTTGCAAAACTTCAGTATTTAGAAGTTTGATAAAACAATATTTTATAAAACTCGAGAACTTCATAATTTTATACCGACGTTTCAGCTTGACGTTGAAAATATTTTTCTCATCTTCCCCATGTGTCATGCTCAAATCGTCTCTTTATTAAAATGTACCTACACTTTTCTGCATCCATTCAACCATAACTTCTATTTTCTCCCGATCAGAAAATGATTTTTTTGAAAGAATAATATATAATAATATTGACAATTAGTATAATTATTAGAAACATCCAATTATTATTAAACGCGCTTTACTAAATTCAGATAAGCCCCTCCGGCTTCCGTACTAAAACATTTAATAATCTTGTTGTCTTGTGCTGGCATTACGTATTCAATGATGCATGGTAGAACCTTTAAATATGATTAACCTCTGTACTCTGATGCGTTGGTGTCATGTGGGTTTGATGGAAACTATTTACAGGTAGTTGTTGGCGTTAGTATCCTTGAATAAGCATTAGCGTATTTTAGGAAGATATTCAGCAGCTGCCATAAATTATAATTTAGTCCTTAGTAAGTTTTGATCCCACATCTAATAACACAATAACAATACGTATTCCTCCAAAGCGAAATCAAAATAAATTAATCGATTATTATTATTATCTAACATCAATTGCCGAGATATCATCAGTCATCGTGAGAAAACCGAAGCAGGAAATAGATTGAGTTCCGACTTGCGGTGTCATATTTGCAGAAGACGTTACGTAAATAAAACACATTAAATAACAAACATATTTAGCTGCTGAAATGGGATACAATAATGAAACGCCTGTGGCGTCAGAGCTTTAATTTCTATTAGATAACCGTTGCGGTAGCATACCAATAACGTCATACGCCTTCATTGTTTTGTATCTAGCATAAACAAACCAAATAAACATAGTTTAATCTCGTCTTTTCTATTATAGATGCCGTGCCGGATCTCCCACTGCTCCTCTGTACAGGGCTCTGCTCTCAGAACACAACCGTATCGCGGGAGAGCTGTACACCTTAAATCCATTCTGGGACGACACCACTTTGTTCTTGGAGGCTAGGCGTATTGTAGCCGCGATCATTCAGCATGTCACGTACAATGAGTTCTTGCCAGTACTTTTAGGAGAGGTAAGTGACATTTAATTTTGTCAAAAATTGTATTATTACTTTCATAAGTAAAGTAGACGCTCTTCTATTTATATATTTAGAAGAAGAATGACACTAACGTTATATTTCATGGAATCTTTTGTCTCTTATTGTTGCGAAATTGTTTTCGAATATTGAGAGAGTTTTTATACAAAGTTCTGCATTTTGTTTTATTTTTTAAGGAATCCACTGGTATAAAACATATATCTTTAATAATCTTTGTTCTAGGTCGGCATGGCTAAAGCAGAACTAAAGTTGACATCTCTTGGCTTCTGGCGCGGATATTCCAGCAACAACCGTGCTGGCACTTACACTGAACTGGTCGCCGTTGCTCCTATCTTCCACGCCATGATGCACGAAAGACTGGTAATTATTTAAAAGCTTACTCTTTTTATTACAAGCTTTTAAATTGCATAAATTCCTGTGACTGGGTGAAACGATAACAACCGGAAACTGTGGATATTGTATTTGCAATGCTGACACTTATAATTGATCCATACACAGATACCCTAAGGCTGCCTTAAGCGGAGCGGAGATTTTATGCTATTCTCTTGCTAGCGCTAAAAAAAGCGAAAGTTTTGTGCAATTCTATTGTTATTTTTTTATAATATCTCCGCTCCCCTCCTATTGACCGACAGCCTAGCTGTTGTCATCATTGCTATCATTCAAGACTTACTGACATGACGACAATAATCACCCAAAAGACATGGATGGAGATGAGATGGAGACATGAATATGTTTTTTTTTCAGGTCAATACCACAACGACTCTTAAAGATTTAGTCCGCACAAGTGCTCAACAATTATCACACTTCTCCCCCTCAACACAATGGGACTTGAACAGGGCGAGAGACCATGGTGTACCTACATACTTGAGGACTTTGAAGATGTGTGAACCCATGTTCAATATCAAATCCTTCGGAGACTTCGCTAAGATGGGCTTCGAGAGAACCCAGCAGGAAATGCTAGCAGATATGTACAAGTAAGTTTTATGTTGCACTGGAATATGGGTGAAACATCGAATTAATTTGTTTGACAAATTATATGATCTTCTTAGCAATTTGACCACCAGGTCAAATCGCTACAGGAGACCATAAAAACTGAAAGTATAAGGAATTACAAATTACATTTATGAACTAAAAAGTTTATTAATTTTTAATTAGTTTAATATTTGTAATAAGAAAATTCTCTTTAGAGCTGTAGATTCCTAAATGAGAGGTATAGTAGCCCAAAATGATTCCTTTGTCAAAGTGTGTCATTGAGAAACCCGACCTTTTAGTTTATTGTTAAGGGACGTTAAAACGGCTTATTTAGATACCGTTCTTTACTAAAAATTTATAACTAAGTAGTTATAACAATAAAAATACAAATAAAATCCCAATCATTATTTTCTTTTAATTACTATGCAGTTACTTATGAAAACGTATCATTTTTTCAGGAATGCTGAAGATGTGGAACTGATGATTGGAGGTGCAATGGAGAAGCCAGCCAGCGGTGCTGTTGTAGGATCCACTATAGCTTGCGTTTTGGCTATGCAATTCGCCAACTTGAAGAAGAGTGACAGGTAGGAAAAGTGTATCATTAGTAATCCTAGTTCGTATGCTCCATGCTCCATATTATATACCTTAATGGTATTCCCAAATTGTATGGTAAATAAAGTATTAACCACAATCTCCTCAAGGAAAAAATAAAAAAGTATTAACATATACAAAAAAATGCCAATGATATTAATATTTATATTTCCACTCTGTCCACAGATTCTGGTACGAAAACGACTTACCACCCTCGTCCTTTTCTCCGGAACAACTGGCAGCTATCAGGAGGGTGTCTCTGTCAGGACTGCTATGTGCTTCAGATGACTCACTGTTCAACATTCAACCAAAAGCCTTTGTCAAGGAAGATCCATATTTGTAAGTACATTACATATTTTATTAATCTTATTTGAGTGTTATTTTTTCGTATGGAATAGTAGTAAGCCACAAATCTTTTGCTACTTTACCGGCCATAAAAGCGAGCAGCGCTCCAGCGTTAATAAAAATTACAAACTAATAAATTGGACCTCTGACTTGATTTATGAATTTTTAGGGGAGTTATGTGCAACTGTTACTTAACTTTAAAGTTAAGTTAACTAGTAAAGTTTTTATACTTTATTTTCAGGAACGCTGCCCAGCACTGCTCTCAACATGGCCGTTTGGAACTGTCAGCTTGGCGAGATGAGAGTGGAGCTAAAGCAGCTGAAACCCTTTCTCAAGACATGCTGACAACTGCAATTGAAAAGGCTAAGCAAGAGATGGCCGAAAGAAAACGGCTGGAATACATGCTTTGGGAAGCACGTGAGTTTTCGTCAATTGTTTTTAACATGGCGTGCATGTTAACACACCTAAATAGATTTCAGTGTCTTATGTAAATATCTTAAAAGGGTACGAAAGTCCTATAGTACACAAAAATGGACTGTTTTGGTTGTCATAACGGAAATTCAATGTAAGATTCTATGTCACGGTGCTCTTAACTTAGAGTCGCGACCACGGATTCAGATATACCTAGAATTTTGTGATTAATATTATGCGTAATTAATTTAAAAAACAATTATTTTTATCAATTTTTAGTCAAATACCCTCAGTAATACCGGATAATACTAGATTTGAGAAGAACAAAACATTCGTATTACCTACATTGCGGCTTTTACTTGGAGCGGTTGATGAGAGGTTTTGTTTTAACAAGTGATGAATATCGAAACAAGCGATACTATCGTATATCGCTTCGGTAGTGTAATACAGGGACTTTTGTCAATTTTAGCGTTTAGTGCTGTTTATCATATGCAACACAAATCGATTTTCTAGAATCGATTTCGGAAACAGACGAATGATTTGTATTATATAAGTACTTATTATGTTGACAATTTTTATAAATAATCCTACCGTTTCGTGACTTTTTTAGCTTTTCCCATGTAATTAATGATAATATGGCTTAACACAACCAACGTTACAACTCAAGAAATTTGTTTTAGACAGTTGAAGAACAAAAACAGTCACAGACAGTAGTCAGTACGTCGAGGTATACCAGCATTACGAAATACTAACAATTTTGTAAAAAATATATATTCCTAACTGATAAGCCGATCAAGAATTTTATTTTCCTCTGTTTATCTCATTCCTCTGTCTATCTGATTACTCTGTCATAAAATCGATACTCAATAAATGTATATCCGTGCAATAAATGGTATTCGTATAGTAACTGAGAAATGGTATACACAAAGGCGAACTTTATTCAAAATTGAGTACACAAATCAATTCAAAGACGCCGCCTTACGCGGCGGCGTCTTTCCCATCACTAAATAGTGCTTTTGACGTCATAATAGGTATTCAAAAAATGGCACGCTTGGTTTTCATACAGATCGTGATACTTGTGTTATCTAGGTATATATATATCTGTGGTCGCGACGCTTACGTAATACTATGGGTCCTTCAAATTTTTAAGCAGTCTGAAAATGTTAATAGCATCGGAAGTGTTGATCTTTTCTAAGATTATTTAACAAACGAATAATTATGTTAAACAATTGCTTTCTCTGAATAAAATGAAAAAAAAAAACAAGTTATAAAACTAAGAATAAAAAAATAACCTAAGCCTCATACCGGCCGATTTTTATAACACAAAGTTCGATTGAACACCCGTGTATCTGTCAGCCAAACTTTAGGCATTTAATCGTATTACTTTTGAATACCAGAAACTGAATAAAAAGTTAATTGATATATTATTCTAAGAATTGTATACAATTCACAATTACACAATAGAGAGCTTTCGAACATTTCTGTTTAGATATTTTTTTCGGACGGACATACCTATTTAGCTACGAGGCTTTTCGCCGGGCATAAAGGCGAATAGAGCTCCAGTCTTCATAAATGGTTTCAAAACGACAAACTAAGCAACCTGCGCAACAAGGCGCCCCCTGTGGAGCTTGGACCTCGACTCAGGGCGGTCGCTGGCGATGAGATTGAGAGATTATGACTTTTAGTATTTTAGGGGGGTTTTGTGAAACTGTCCATCTACTTTACAGTTCGCGGGCCTCTCGGGCTTCGGGTCTACGAGGGCATCGGATGGTTCTGTTAACATACCTTTACATATTTATTGCCTTTGTGAAATAATTAGTAATATTTTATATTTTAGGTGGTGGAGCGGATCCCAAGTCTCCTGTCGGTACAGCTGCGTCATTCTCGAAGGCTAACAAATATGCCCTGAAGCTCGCCAATACGTCTCTGTTCTTCGAATTCGCTACCAATGAACTTCTCAACTCTATCAACAGCGGGTAAGTCTTTGATTAGGATATGTTTATAAAAATCTCAAATTTATTTTATTTTACTCGTTACCATTAGGTTAGCACACAAATAATCGTTCTGGGTGGGAATTGATCTCAAATTCAACTACCGTGAGTCAACAGTACAGTTAAAATTTAAAGCTACACTTAAGCTATTATGGTTAAAAAAATATCCTAATCCTATCTGATACGATTCACAGTTTATTAGCTTATTTTATTCATTGAGACATTTCAAACAATAGTATAATGTAGGAATTTCATACAAATCCAAAGAAATGTGCTTATTAAAGAATCTTTATATCAATATTTTATACATTCCCTAAATAGCCTCGTAATTGTATAAAATTTTCTAGAAATTGTATGCACGTCTTAGGTTCCATATATTTCCGGTAACATAAGAATAGGTATACAAATTAATTTCTGTTTTATTTTATAGCCATCGTCGCAAGCGTCAAGTATTCGACGATTCCCTCGGTTTCGGCACTACAGATTTCGTTGATTCCTTACAATCTGTAGACATCAGCGGTTTCGTAGGCAATGACCAAGCTCCCATCATCGAACCCCAGTGTGACGACAAGGGATCTTGCGAACCAGAGAATCCGTTCAGAACATACACTGGATACTGTAATAATTTGAGGAATCCTAACTTGGGCAAAAGTTTGACGACTTTCGCTAGATTGCTGCCGCCTGTTTATGAAGACGGTGAGTACACTTCATATATTTTTCGTTATTCAGCAGTAATTCAAATATGCTTTCTCCAATGGTGATAGAAGCGAAAAATTCAAAACATCCATTTAATGTCAGAATATCTGTTAATATATCTCAAAATGGGGTCATAACAGTTATCAAAATTGACATAGATGTTTAATGGTAGATTCATGACGGTACCATGCTTCAGTCAACAATCTGTTTTGTTTCCTATGTAAAGACAGGGTAACCGTACGATTTTTTTTTTCATGCTCTTGTTGGCAAAGGCGCTTTTATTATAATGTTATGATAACAGCGCCTTTTGTAATTTTTATTAATAGTGTTGAGTTTTTTATATCTATGTTCCTGGTAATAACGATTGTTTTTTTCAGGTGTGAGCCGTCCGCGTATTAACTCCGTGACGGGAACTCCTCTACCATCTCCGCGTATCGTGTCCACTGTCATTCATCCCGACATCTCCAACCTGCACACTCGTTATACACTCATGGTGATGCAGTTCGCTCAGTTCGTGGACCATGAGTTGACTATGACTCCTATCCACAAAGGTAATCTTCACTATGACTCCTATCCATAATATTTATTTTGTAAATAGAAAAGACTTTAGTACTAGAATACATAGTAAATAATGGAAAAAAAACTTATAAGTATAAGTAACTTATAAGATAACATTATTTTAACATTTTACTTGAAAGCTAAAATGCTTTAATTATGTATGTTTAACTTAAAATAATTTAAGACCAACGATATATAGATGTTGCAAAGATGGCCGGCTATGTTTTTAAGAATTGTCGGCCATCTAATTAAAATATAAAAAATGGTATGGAGTAAATTCAATATGGCAATTGTCATATTAAAACTAATAAATTTGCCAAATTTTTTACTGATATTCCGATTGAAACTACCAAGTATCTTTCATCATCCCCGAAAGATGCTGAAGAACTCCTTAAAGCAAATATTAATTTAAATGTTCCCAAATTCAGTTACCAACTAGTCAATGATATAGATATCGTAAAGGCGTTTCGGACTATTAAAATAAAAGGTACTGAAGACTTGTGGGGACTCTCAGTAAAAGTTATTGATACCGTTATACAAAATATTGCTCCAATTCTAGCGGCTATCTTCAATAAGTCTATAACTGATGGTGTTTTTCCTGACCTAATGAAATTAAGCAAAATTGTTCCTATATTTAAGTCAGGTTGCTCTAATAATGCGACTAATTATAGGCCTATTTCAATACTACCAACATTAAGCAAAATCTTTGAAAAAATAATGCTTGGCCAAATGTTGACTCATTTTAATGTGAATGGGGTATTGCACGACAAGCAGTTTGGATTCACGAAGGGTCGTTCAACTCAAGACGCGGGAAGCACTTTGATTAAATCAATATTGGAGGCTTGGGAGGGTTCGCAGGATGCTCTGGGAGTCTTTTGTGACCTCTCCAAGGCATTCGATTGTGTAAATCACGAAACGCTCGTGCTAAAGTTGAAATATTATGGTGTTTGTGATAAATCACTTGATCTTGTAATATCCTATTTATCAGATAGGAAACAAATAGTATCTATAGACGGCGTGAATTCTGAAGGGCATTTTGTTAAAATGGGGGTGCCCCAGGGATCAATCTTAGGTCCTTTTCTTTTTCTAGTTTATATAAATGATCTCCCATACCTAATTAATGAATTATCAGACATTGTTCTGTTTGCCGATGACACATCATTGATTTTTAAAGTTAAAAGAAAAAATACTGATCTAATTGAACATAATCGAACACTCGGTTTAATTGCAAACTGGTTTTCCGCAAATAATCTTTTGCTTAATGCAGGAAAAACCAAATGTGTCAAATTCGTTCTACCAAATGTTATCAATTCCATCCCAGTAGTTTCATTGAATGGAGAAACATTAGATTTGGTCACTTCAACCATATTTTTAGGAATTACCTTAGATTCTAAACTACAATGGGGCCCTCATATTGAGAAACTCGCTGGTAGATTAAGTTCAGCTTCGTATGCTGTGTGGAAAATCAGACAGTTGTCCGATTTAGCCACGGCTAGGCTAGTGTATTTCGCGTATTTTCATAGCATTATGTCTTATGGAATTCTGCTGTGGGGGTCAGCCGCCGATGTAAATACTATATTCGTATTACAAAAACGAGCGGTCAGGGCCATGTATGGATTAGGTAGTCGCGACTCCCTACGTAACCTTTTTAAAAATATTAATATACTTACCGTGCCCTCTGAGTATATATACCAAAATATTCTTTATATTAGAAAAAATATTGATAAATATAGTAAAAAAGTGACATTCATAATATTAATACTAGAAATAAACATAAACTTGCTGTTCCAGGATTTAGAGTTAGCAAAACGAATAAATCATTTATGGGAAATTGTATTAGGTTCTATAATAAACTCCCTAATTATATTACAGACTTGCCTGATACAAGATTTAAATCACATGTCAAAACTATTCTCATGTCAAAAGGTTACTATAGTATTCAGGACTATATTGAAGATAAAGACGTTTGGGTTTCGGTACCATCTTTGCACCTACCTCACTGAAGACCATAATAATATAGCCAAGTACAATAGTTGTGACTAGAACTGTGTCTTATCCTGTGAACTGTCTGTAATTGACTTCTTTACATACCTTAACTATTAATTAACGCTAGTTCTGTCTCAATATCATTCAATCTTATTGAGCAAAAATAAACAAATAATAACAAGACAACCGTTAGGGCAATAAATGTGTGTGCCTACTAAAATATAAATTAAATAACTGGACCTAAACCCCGCGTAATTGCCCATTTGAGTATGTTTCGCCGGACCGCCTCATGTGGGCCGTGTTGAAACCGGTGGTAGAGTAACCCACTGAGTTTGTTTCGCCGGATCTTCTCAGTTGGGGCGCATTGGATCCGGTGGTAGCATTAAAGCGCGTCCGTCGTTATATGCTCATGGTCCACCCAAATAATGACAATTGTTTTGGCATAATATAGACAGAACAAGCATTTTGCCTCCTAGCGACAATATACATTAATTATAATAATTAATTTAATTATAAATAAGTAATTTGAATAGGTTTATAAATAAACAGCAAATGTAATTTAAGATAAATAATAATTAATTTTCAAATAATGTTTGACGATTTACAAGTGCCTGTAATTGGTTTACGTAAATAAAAATGATTTTTATTTTATTTTTATTTTAATATTTAAATAAATATATTATGAATATACCTAATTGACACCTTAACAATTCCCAGGTTTCCACGAGTCCATTCCCGACTGTCGCTCTTGTGATTCTCCCAGGACGGTACATCCTGAATGCAACCCGTTCCCGGTGCCACGCGGCGATCACTACTACCCTGAGGTCAACGTCACTTCCGGAGAGAGACTGTGCTTCCCCTTCATGAGAAGTCTACCTGGACAGCAACAACTTGGTAAATTTTATAAAGTCAATAATTTTGCTCAAATTTCTTACTATGTTCTGCCACAAAGCCACAACTGCTTACATTTTTGGATAGTTATATGAATATTTCCTTTAACCAATTACAGGGCCTCGTGAACAAGTGAACCAAAACACGCCTTTCATTGACGCATCTGTTATTTACGGTGAAAACCCTTGCATTGCCCGCAAACTACGTGGATTCAACGGACGTCTCAACGATACTATTAACCCGATCAACGGCAGAGAATTGCTCCCAAGAAATGAGCATCCTGAATGTAAAGCCGCCAGTGGCTTGTGCTTCATTGCAGGTAAAGTGTGTTTTTGTCTTGTTTACATACATGCAATGTCCTTTACTTTACTGCATTTTTATCATCAATATATTATATTTAATATATGGTTTTCTCACTGAAAATTGCATAAAAAATCTCAAAAATCTAAGTCTAAAAAAAGTTTAAATGTAGAAAATCAAGCAAAAGATTTTTTTAAATTCATTTTTTTTCCAGGCGACGGTCGTGCGTCAGAACAGCCCGGTCTAACCGCGATTCACACAATGTGGTTGCGTGAACACAACCGCATAGTCGAAGGTCTCCGTGGAGTGAACCCGCATTGGGACGCCGACCAACTGTTCGAACACACGAGACGTATCATCGCGGCTATGTTCACACATATAATTTATAACGAGTTCTTACCCAGACTGCTGTCGTGGAATGCTGTCAACCTTTACGGTTTGAAACTGCTACCTTCAGGTAATTGTCATAAATATATGGATTTTTCTCTTCCAAGAAATTCCGGTCACTGGCAATCAGTGGTGGCTGGCCAATGTTAAGTTAAACGAATAGTCGCTGTCGACATTCTTTCCAACCAGCCATGTCACGATAAGCTTTTTAATTTTTAATGTGACACTAAACTGGCCAAAATCTGTATACCTACATGGGTAAATGAAATGTGCATGGATATTCACATAGAAAATCAATAATTTCAGTAAGCGACTCCGAGGAAGCTGAAATTTAAATATCTCATGTCTCACTCTTGTTTTCTGTTCTAGGCTACTACAAAGAATACTCTCCTACCTGCAACCCGGCTATAGTGACAGAGTTCGCGTCGGCCGCCTTCAGATTTGGTCACTCCTTGCTTCGCCCACACTTGCCTCGACTGTCGCCAAGCTTCCAGCCCGTTGAGCCCCCAATACTACTAAGAGACGGTTTCTTCAGGACCGACATGTTTATGGAAGTAAGTATTGGTAATAATTAGTGATGGGTCGTCGACGTATTTGACGTCAACGAAACTAGACCGTCGAATTTCGTTCATGGACTAGTCGATCAACTAGTTGAATTCGTCGACTAGTTTACGAGTTAACTTGGTACACATTACGACGAACGGACGAAGTCTACGGCGGCGACGACGGCGACGTAGGCGGTAGACTTAGACTAGTCTCTCGTATGCTTAGGACTGGCTGAATACTGAATAGAATTAATTATAAAGTTTTATTCACTATTCTGGCGTATTTAGAACATCAACTGATTTTATATATCTACATTATTTTTATTAAATAGACCTTTCCTTCGGCATCCTCTCTTCACATAGCACAACAATAATATCATTCGACCCGAACAAATATCAACACCCTTCAACTAGATTTAGAGTTCTTTGTTTGCACGATATTTCAACGGACGAATGAATTTCTATCACCCGACTACGTTCTCGTCTCGTCTCGCCGTCGTCGCCGTCGCGCGTCGTCGGTCGTCTCGTTGCGAGTTTCAGTTTAGCACTCTGAGGCGTCTACGGATTAGACTAGTCCATCGTATAACGGTGAACCGTCGATTCGTTCACAGTGCGTCGACGGTCGAATTAACGAGTTTGTTCATTCAACGCTCATCACTAGTAATAATTAAACTTGAAAGAAGAAAGGAAGAAAATACATTTATTTACGGCACATACAAGGAAGATTTATTATTTATCTGTTAGATTTAACCAATACATTTATTTCCAGCACCCTCCTATGATAGACGAGCTTATGCGTGGAGTAGCATCAACTCCCATGGAGACCCTTGACCAGTTCATCACCGGAGAAGTCACCAACCATCTGTTTGAAGACCGTCGCATACCATTCTCGGGCATAGATCTTGTAGCCCTTAACGTACAACGTGGTAGAGATCACGGCGTTCCCAGCTACAACAACTACAGGGCGCTTTGTAATTTGAAGAGGGCTACTACATTCGACGACTTAGCCAGAGAGATTCCGGATGAAGTTATTGCCAGGTAAACAATGTGATGAACTAGTGACATACAAGTTACCCGTCAGCTGAGTTTTCATTAAGTTATTATGTCTTTATTAGAACACACTTTCACAGGCTTTGTTTCCGTAGTTTGGAAAAAATGTCTTTTAGGTACCTATGTTTTGCTATGGATTCCTTAATTTTGTAAAAAAATTAAGGAATCTTGCCTTACAATAAAACTATTATTTTCGTTACCATTAAATTTAGTGACTTTGATGACAATCCAGAGATTCAATTTCTGCTACGAAATTAAATACCTTAATCTTGAAGAATTTTCATTGATCGCTTTGTCTATAAGCACAGCGTATTGCGATTCAGTATAATATTCTATATCGAACCAAAACCCGAAATATCGAACACCAATTCACAACTTTATTCGGAACATGACTGAGAAACCATTTACTTTCAGGTTCAAGAGGATATATGCCACAGTAGATGATATCGACCTGTTCCCGGGCGGTATGAGCGAGCGACCGCTACAGGGTGGTCTTGTAGGACCGACCTTCGCCTGCATTATTGCCATACAGTTCCGACAGCTTAGAAAATGCGATCGATTCTGGTGAGCACAAATTCTGATTGATTTTTCAAAATTACCGACAATATTGTAGCCCTGAATTAGTACCAAAGAGAATTAAGAGCTAGAACATATATTGCAGAGGAACATAACCAGAGCTAGTTGGTTGGTCAATGTGATTTTAGAGTTTCAGCGAGGTTCTACTTGATTTTGCCAGAGCAGTGTACTGTGTGTTAGCCTCTTCTCTATGCTAAAGGTTAAAAAACATAATCTAATCTATTTGCGTAGCCTCTCAAATCCTCTTACGCAGGGAGCTTAGTTTGTAGTTTCAGAACTATTTAAAAAGGCGGTAGCTATGATCACCTTTTGAAATGACAACGACACCGCAAATAAATATATACGTTTGGTACACCGATCCACGTACACGTTTTTTGCAGTCAGCTCTGAACATTTATTTCTTAATATAACTAGTATGAAAATCTTTGTTTTCAGGTACGAAAATGACAATACAGCAGCTCGCTTCACGGAGAGACAGTTATCTGAGATTAGGAAGGTGACACTGTCTAAAGTGTTGTGTGACAACTTCGACCACCCTGGAGACATACAGCGAGCTTCCTTCGACCTTCCCAGCAACTTCTTGTAAGTTCTCTCTCATAACGTCATAATGGCTAGATTCGAGTTTTTTGAACATTGATGTATCCTAGAAAATTCGTATAAATTTACAGAGTAGTCAATTTAGCTTCCTTGAAAAATACTTATTCCATTAGACTCTAAGAATCAATATAAGTTCTTGTGGAAATTACTGGCCCACACATTAATCCGTCATAAACATTGACCATGACAAGTTGGAGATAATATTTCTTGAATATATTTTATTTGTGGATCCATCGCTGATTTCTACTGCTAGGTATGCGAGAGCATCGTACGTTTTAGGTACTGATGACCGTTTGATCTTCTCCCTCTTAGCTACACTATTGCGGATTACACGTGATATCATGATATAATACTTTCCTTTCCGTTTCTGTGTTATTATGTTAAAATGAATTCCACACAGAAGTTTTGAACGGAATTATTAACTCAAGATATTTTGTGTTTTTAGTTTAGATTAGTACGGATTTCGGCAAACTAACACTTGTGTAACAACATTTTTCATCTTAATCCATAAACTAATATTAATTTGATTTGCAGAAACCCCCGCGTGTCTTGCGCGTCACTACCACAGATCGACTTGTCCGCGTGGCGCGAGAGTTCCGCACAAGGCTGTCTGATCGCCGGCCGGTCTGTAACCGTGGGAGAGTCCGCCTTCCCATCGCCTTGTACTTCGTGCATTTGTACCAATGAAGGGGTAAGCGGAGAAAATATTACATGTTGAACTTCATTTTAATACATCATAACCACAATTGTATTGGTCTCTTAACTATAATGTTGTTTATGGAGTGTACAACGAAACGTGCATTTTTTTCAACGTATAAGCGCCGTGTTCAGATTTATACGAGAAAATTGGCGCAGAAAAAAATTGTTAGTCACCACTGCAATAACCCGTCTAATCTATCACGTAAGATATTTCACATTAAAAAGTATTCTTTCTGTCTCGCCATCTTAGCTGGCCTCGATACCTTGATATTTTTTGAAGTGCAAACCAAACAATTAGGTTTACGAAGCTAAGTACAACTACCAAAAATCAAGTAACAAACAAATTATTGGTCTCAAAACCAAGACCTAGGTATAAGAGTACTATTAACATACTCCTCTTTCCCCACAGGCACAATGCGCGTCTCTCCGCATCACGGACTGCGCGCAGCTGCACCGCGAGTGGCCGCGCGAGGCCGTCGCACGAGACGATGTGTGCGCGGCGCAGTGCGGGGCCGCCCCGCCCTCGCAGCCCCGCGCCCCGCGCAGACCGCCACTCAACTTCAACTTCCCTGACCTGTCGCCTTTCGTAGCCAAGTGATCAGCTACGGCGTAGCGTGGAATTGCGGAGCTAGGTACTATGTCTACTTATACGATCACTGACCACGGTTACATAATATTGAGGACGTATGTGCCATACAGTGCGTAGCAGCCCCCCGCCCCGCGCACTCCGCAGACCACCGCTGAAATTGTTTGTCTCCCAATTTGTCACCTTTCGTAGCTAAGTCATAAGCGTAGTACGTAGCATCTTCGTCCAAAATGAATGGTGGTTAACAAAAGTACTACTGCTAATTAATTGATACCGCCGATTTGTTAATACGAAAATTGTACATAACATTTCTTATAACAGATTCTACATATCGTCGGCGACGAGTTAAAGTTCGTAAATATTATTTCTGAAATATGACTACATAACGCCATGATGAAATATTATTCCTCACTTACATTTTTAAGTTTGGACCATAACAATTTACATAAAAAGTAAAAAAAAACTTACGAAAATGAACATTCCAAATTCGCAAGTTTCACATAATTTATTTTTGTGAAAGCAAAAGCAAACGTTCTACTCAACGTTTTATAATCGTCTTTAAACAGATGTCTACCATTTCAGCCACATAGTTACCAAAATAGATTACCAGTGTTGTAAGAATCATCAGTTTTGTCACTAAACTGTGTTTAGTGACACATAGTAAGATTTAGTGTATATTAAGGTGAACTCTAGTTAAATCCGATGGACGTCTGTAGCCGCCCCATTTCGGAGTTATAACAAAAACATATGTACAAAAGCAAATAGCTTATAAAATTATTTCCATACTTTGTTTCTTTATTAACCTTATTTTCTTTCGTTATTGAAGTTTTGAAATATGTATACTATACTTAACTCATAAGTACAATTAAAAAATGTAATTTACTCTTCATATAAACTTCAGATTCATCTATTAATTATATATTATTTGTGTGTAAGTTACATAAAAAAATGTCTTAACAGAATTTATTCCAAGACTCTTCCTTCACACACGAAAATGATATTTTGTAAACTCTACGTAGTTCTAAGTAGTTGGTAATGATAATCAATCGAAATATCAAAATCGTGATATTGTTAAATATGTAACTTTTCTGTTTTAGCCATTACCGAACAATAATGTACCATTATAGAATACAGAGTCATACAATTCCGTTACCCATGTTACCACTTTGCTATATAATTACAATAATTCTGAAATCACAATAAAAAAGTGCACGACTAACATTATTTTCAAAATTTGCCATCAAGAAAAAAAGGCCTATCTGTCTGTATCAGCCGGTTTACATCCACTGTTGAACATGGGCCTCCTCTTTAACAGACCATTACAAGCCAGGGTCGTTGAGGAATATTCCTATAATCACCACGCTTGGCAGGCGGATTGGTACCCGCAGCAATATGGTGAATATCGTTAAACTGATGATGCTGCTACCCAGCCATCAGCTGTATATCATGTCTACTCTGAATGTATCTTTTGTAAAGTCCAAATAAAATGTTAGTTGTGCTATTTTTCATTATGACGACAGAATTATGCATAACACTTTAAAAGATAATAGTAAAACTTTACTAAAAATCCATTCAGCCATACGTTTGCCGCTCCATATCATCATGGCAATTATTACAAAATGGCGACTATTACGGCTAAATGGAACATTACTAACAAAATCTATATTCCCTTATAGGGAGTGAAGCCGCGGCCAAAAGTTAGTCTTTAATATTATGCTTGTCTAGCTCACTATAATAAAATTCACTGCCTAGTTGTGCCTAGGAAAGTAGGTGCTTGTAAATTATTTTGTAATATAAATTTTGTAGTATAATTAGATAAGTGTAGTTTTATATGATTATATTTAAGTTGTAGTTTGTAAAATATCACTAAACAAACTGAATTTGAATACATTTTTTTTTATTTATATTTTTGTATTATTCATAGCAAATAATAAAAAAATCCCCTGCTTCCCTTACGTTTCTAGTGTTTATCATGCAACAAATATGTACCTTCGCTAAATTGAAGTTCAAAAAATAATTGAAATAACATAGCAACTACGTTATGACCCCAATTAATGTACTGAATCTTTAATTAATATTTTACTGTGTCAGCTGTTGATCTTCGTGTGTGAGTGTGTATCTGCTGACACATACAATTACATAATACAAATGACAATATTATATAATAAATACTCGATGTTTTCAATAAATAAGATATTCTGATTTTGACTCCGAACACGCTATCATAGTTTCGCTACAAAAACTTGTCAGGAAACCTGTTCGGGTTTCTTCGGCACGCAAACAGTCTGCCCGGGCATCTTCGGCACACAAACAGTGTGCTCGGGCATCTTCGGCACCCAAACTGTGTGCTACGGCATCTTCAGCACACAAACAGTCTACTCGTGTATCTCCGGCACCCAAACAGTGTGCTCGAACATCTTCGGCACCCAACAGTGTGCTAGGGCATCTTCAGCACCCAAACAGTCTGCTCGGGCATCTTCAGCATCCAAACAGTCTGCTCTGGCATCTTCAGCACCCAAGAGTCTGCTTGGGCATCTTCGGCACCCAAACATTCAGCTCGGGCATCTTCAGCACCCAAACAGTCTGCTCGGACATCTTTAGGATCCAAACAGTCTGCTCGGGCATCTTTAGCATCCAAGCAGACTGCTCGGGCATCTTCAGCACCCAAACAGTCAGCTAGGGCATCTTCAGCACCCAAACAGTCTGCTCGGGCATCTTCAGCATCCAAACAGTCTGCTCTGGCATCTTTAGGATCCAAACAGTCTGCTCGGGCATCTTCAGCACCCAAACAGTCTGCTCGAGCATCTTCAGCACCCAAACTGTCTGCTCGAGCATTTACGGCACCCAAACCGTATACTCAGGCATATTCGGCACCTAAACAGTCTGCTTGGGCATCTTCAGCACCCAAACAGTCAGCTCGGGCATCTTCAGCACCCAAAAAGTCTGCTCGGGCATCTTCGGCACCCAACAGTGTGCTCGGACATCTTCAGCATACAAACAGTC
Source organism: Nycteola revayana (assembly GCA_947037095.2). Taxonomy (NCBI): domain Eukaryota; kingdom Metazoa; phylum Arthropoda; class Insecta; order Lepidoptera; family Nolidae; genus Nycteola; species Nycteola revayana. Next base: position 9,685,758 of record OX344839.1, read on the forward strand.
TGCTTGAGCATCTTCGGCACCCATACAGTCTGCTCAGGCATCTTCGGCACCTAAACAGTCTGCTCGAGCATCTTCGGCACCGAAACAGTTTGCTCGGGCAAAGCACACTTCTTAATAGAGACGCAACGCTGGCGTTCTACGTTATTACGTTTAACCGTACCACAGACCTATTTTATATTATAATTTTATGCAGTCTATTTTGTTTGACTTAGCCCATAGTTAGTTACCCAGTTTACCGGCGGCTAGGATTACGTCAAGCCTAAACAAAACCACTATAAAATATTCGGCGAAATATAATCCCAAAATTGAAAATAAACCTCCAATAAAATATTTACAAATCACTTTATTTTGTTGCATATCAAGTCTATTTAGTTTCTCTTTATGTTACAATAAATACATTAGGTTTGAGTATAAAAAATCGGTGTTGCGAAAAAAAATAAACAACACAAACTCTTAAAATTTACCTTGAATACTTAAAAAAAGTCTTGATTTTGTTTCAGGCTAGTCCCCCCTTAAGTTCATATACACATGCCTTGGTGATCATAACACCACACAAATGTGACGACACCAAGTCAATAATTTTGATTGAATGTCACTGCACCTCAAGATCCTGAAACAATAAGAAATGCCTGATAAACATTTATATACTATGCTTTCCATTTCCTTTTCCACTACAGCAGTCTGATACAGTAGTTCACAAGGACGGTTTTTTTGCACACAAAAGATAGTTACAACATCGTGTGAGAGAAGCATACGTACAGTCAACCAATGATGTTACACCTTCTGTATCAATAATGTGAGTAAATATGTTTATCACATTTTTAAATGTTTTTTAATACTTTACGGAAAAGTTTACCATATACTGTTTCAAAATTGAGATTAATAAAATTTGACCACCGGCAGGACTCGATCCTGCATCTTAGGTTAAGCTCCTAATGCCTTAACCAATAAGACTACGGTGGAACCCTACCGGTCATCGAAATTTAGCAATCGTAAAGTTGCATTTGGTATTAAATATTAAACGATGACAACGCCCGTATACCACTCGTATATGTTAAACTTTTCCGTAAATTATTCAAAAATGTGACATACGGGCGGTGTCATCGTTTAATATTCAATACCAAATGCAATCGAACCCAGAACACCTTCAGCCATCGTCGTCATCCCTATTGTCCCGGCTGAGAATCGAACCCAGAACACCAGGTCTTAGAAGCAATTCATGCGTACCCGGCCCCCGCCAACGGCGGATCGAAGGAGGGGGGTTTATGGTGGTATAGGGTCCTCTCCTCGTGGTATGAGTTTAGCATACCACGCTATGGAAAGGGCGAGTTCCACATATCCCATCGCCAGCGCGCGAATGCGCGCGCGAATATGCAGCGGTGGTGGGAATGCGTGCGTAAAAGCATTTCCCCCGGATAAAAAAAATGGTCTTAGAAGCAACCACCGTATCAGAAATTTATGTAGATGCATACCGTGTGGGAGGCGAAGTAACATCAGTTGGCCGCAACCTCCTTGAACCCGTTGATCGCGGGCTGTGCCTCGTTGGCCCGTCGCCACAGCCCGTACACTCGGCCGGGCACGCCCTGCCACAGCCGCACCGTGCCGTCCTCCGAGCCCGTCGCGTACAGCTCGCCGTCCGGGGACCAGCGCACGCAGTGCACGGGACCGAAGTGACCTTTGTTTGATTCTGAAATCCAACGAACATATTGTTATTATAGTTATAATAATACGTGAAGCAAAAAGTTTGTACCCTCTTTAACGAACATTAATACGTGAGAAACAAAACGTACCCCGTTTTACGAAAATTGCGCGGACGGAGGAGTATAACATTTCGCACACTTATAGATATTTTTTTATTTCTTTATTCAGCCCGAATTTCTACCACTGGGAAACTACTGGGTGCAATACTCGGGCACGCAAGATCTATCATTTATAGGTTATATATAGGTTCCTTTGTGGTTTAAGTACGGTAGTTAAGAAAAAAACAAATATATTCCAATAGGAGACGAGTTCAATACGTGTACACTCACTATTTATTATGTTGTATGTTAATGCGGGCAGATAAGATAAGCATTAGAGGTGGATAACTTGTAAAGATGGGTTCAAAAGTCCTATAGCAGCCTTACAAAACTATAACGTCAATACTAGTTATACCGTGAGTAATAGTGATGAATTGCCACTCGCAAACGATTGATAATGTTAACTTCACAATTAGAACAAGCTGTTTTAAACATTGATATGCTAATGCACTTTTGAACGTTTACCGTACAAACAAAACAGAATAAATTTTATTATTACGAAAAAATATTTTAGTACCAACTTAAGAAAATATAGGTATAATGATAAAAATAATACAATTATGATTACCTAATTCTGTTCCTGTATTATAGTCGAATTTGTATACTCTGAGATCCTCCCCGCCGCACACAAAGGTCGCTCTGCTCGGCGCCAGAGAAGCAGAGTAACATTTAGTGGGCACCGGGAACTCGCGCATCTTGCGCATTGTGTCCGAAGAGTAAAACGAAACATTTGTACCTGGAAATGTTCAATTAATTATTTTTAAAAGTAAATACATCATAGCTGAACACTTAATGCGTGAGCACACCGCTATGGCAGGTGAACAACTAACGTGCTTGATTAAATTCAAATTACTTTTATTTAAGGTTTCGTATTAATCAGTACTACGAGATGAAGACTAATGAAATAATCAATGACCAAAAAAATTTGATGAACTGTTGGTAAGTTAATAAGATTTCTTTTGAACCCGCACGTGAGTCTATATAATAATAATAGCCATTTATTCCAAAACTGACAATCTGAATTCCGTTTATAATATTCTATGTGGTTATATAATGTCTCTCAGTTCGGTGTGTCTTTTGACATAGGCCTCCTCCAACTGTTTCCATTGCACTCTGTCGGTTGCAACTCTGGTCCAATAAGGCCCCAAGGCTAGAAGTCATCTTCCCATCTTCTTGTCGGACGTCCCCGTTGTCTGCACGCATCTCTTGGGTACCAGAGAGTTACCTGCTTGCTCCATTTCTCGCACTTGCAGCGTAACATGTGGCCAGTCCATCGCCTTTTTAGCTGGTCAGTTCGAGTAAGTATGTCGGTAACTTTGGTTTTGTTTCTTATTTCCGTTGCGTTAATTTTATCGGTCAGTTTTATTGCCAACATACTTCTCTCCATTGCTCTTTGGCATTTGGCTAGTCTCTCTCTATGATTTTGGGTGAGTCTATACTTATCTATAAAGCTGAAGAGTTTGTTTGCTTGAACGCGCTAATCTCAAAAACTACTGGGTCGATTTGATTTTTTTTTGTAGTGTTAGATAGCCCAGTGAAGTTCCCACGGGGACGGTAGTTACACGTGTGAAACCGCGCGCGAAAGCTAGAATGCAATATACTAAAGCTATTCCGAAAACGTGAGTACGGATGTATAAGACAGTTGTACTAAGCATAATATAATACTAAGCATATATAAATAATAGTTACGCCATTTATTTTCATATACATATTTTAACATATAAATAATATCACGTTCAAACGTTTACTTGATTACAATCGCTTCAGGCACTATTTAGTTCAGTAAATAGACAAGTAGAATTCTTTAAATGAATGCGCAATTTGTTCTTGAACTAGTATAATACGACAGGACAGATACAAACCAAGGCTAATCGACACAGAACTACGGAACTACAACAGCAATATACGTCATTATTATAGAATTGATTAGAGCAGGCTTTTGTTTATTGCTTTGAGGAAATAGAAACTTATTATTACAAGCCAATACAAATAAATTTTAAGACTGAATCTCCTTTTTTCCACATCTCATCGATAGTTTCATTAATAGGTCGGGAGTTAAGTATCACGGCGATATTATTCTAGTTTGAGGACATCAATTATTCAACTACCCTCATATAAAAAAACATCGCTCTCTCTACGATATAACACAGCCGATCAACTTGTAAAAAAAAATCAACAACTTGTGTATGACCGACATTTGATGTATTTTTGTACCGTACCTAGCTAACGTGTGTTGGGTTTTATTAGCTTTCAACAGAAAGCTAAACAAATGTCAGATCACCATAAAAAATCGAGAAGTGAACAGTGTTTGAAGAAATTGTTAAAATAATATGTAAGATGAATGACAATAACTACAGGAAATATCTATATCTATACTTATATTAAAATGAGTATTATTTATTTTTGTATACATACAACATACATGTATGTTTGTCACGAATAAACTCAAAAACTACCTACTGGACGGATTTCGATAATTCTTCCACCATTTTTTTTATTCGACTACGTTACTAATAAATTATTTCATTTCATTAATTTCATTTCACCATTAGAATACTACATTATCCCTAATTAACAAAGGCTATATTTAATTACGAAGTTCCCACAGATACAGGTGCAACACGGGTGAAACCGCGCGCGGGAAGCTAGTATAGGTATTATGAGTTAAACTTATTATGAGTAGAGGAATTAATTACAAGCTTACCGTCGGACTACTTTGTCTGTAATATCCTTCAATTTGCCACCTGTTAGTTAAGTATCTAGTTTAATTCATAGAATAAGAATTAAACTAGATACTTATTGTGTAACATTGTGATTCTGACAATTACAAGTGTATGTAAATACCTAAGTGCTGAATAAATTCATTATTTCATTATGCTAGATTTATGTTTATTGTTGGTTGTGTAATGGAACTTCATCTATTTACAAATTAACAAAAAGTTTGCAATGATTTGAAACAACTACAATTTGTCATTTATTTTCCTGTAAGGTAAATCTGACCATGAAATACATAGTTACTCTTACAAAACAACAATAGATGGAGCAATACGGTGTGCGATAATTTAATTGATTTATCTAAGGAGCATTCCTCCAGTTTCTCCAATTTGGTTCATTCCTTTTTAGGTGTTCAAACATAAATATATGATGTGGTTATTTGTTTATTTATTTGAAGTCACTAATCACTAAACATAGATATCCCTATATCGCGTTCATTCCAGTTGTCCACCCACTTGGGTGGACTGTAGCCCGATTTTTTAAATTATTGCCATTGGTCACCCCTGGCAGACAGTGATACAAGTTTTCTATAAAATTCCCGTTGGCTACCACTGCTGGACAGAGACACAAACATCAAGCCATGAAGTACTATCAAGTTAACTGGAATGGGTTAGTAATATGTTTTTGCTATTATTTTGTATGGACATTTATGTAATCAGCCGCAACTTTTTTTGGTACTACACTGGATATATAGGCGAGCAGTATACCAACCTTATTGTATGGTTTATAAACTATACACTGAGCTACCTGCGCAATAGGGCACCCCCTGTGGAGTATTATGGTATTCTATCCTTAAACTTACATTCAAATATGATAATGTATTCTTACCATGTGCAACAGTCAATATAGCGCCATCCCTCGACAGTTCTAAACTGTTAGGAATAGTGGTGAACTCCACTTTGTGAACTTCCTGGAAATTTTAAATAGGTTTAAATATCTGTTATCATAGTATTATACTATCTATATCTAAAACATATTTAATAGAGATTCAGGACCAATACTATATATATTTCTAGAGCTCAGAAGCATAAGGTCGGATGTGCCAGTATACGTCAGAATCATTCGTCGTATGTTCCTTTATCGTAAAATGGTACTTACGACTAAATGCTTCGGAAGTATATTAGACATCTGTCCTTATGCTTCTGAGATCTAGATTTATAAAGATACCACTTGTAAAAAAATTAAACATCATCATCAGCCCGTATAACGTCCACTGCTGAACATGGGCCTCCTCCCGAGGGTATTGCCAAAGTTACCACGCTTGGCAGGCGGGTTGGTGACCGCAGTATTATGTTGTGACTCACAAGGAAACGCTGCTGCCCGTTCCTTGATATACGATTATTATAGATGATGTTATAACAATCGGGACCAACGGCTTAACGTGCTTTCCGAGGCACGGAGGGTAGTCCCTCAACCAACCAGACCCGGAAAGAAATCTTGGAACTACACAAAGATTACTTGTCCGGTGTGGGGATCGAACCCACGACCTCCAAGATTTAAAGCGAGCCAATTACCGCTCGGCTACGGAGGTTGTGTTTCTGAGTGAAAAAAATTAAACGCTAGTTACGTATTTGAATGAATCCTAAAACAAGCTGGCAGCAAAATCTTATTGCTTACACAATATTGTCAACGGGCCACATGCGACCTACGGGTAGTAAGGCTTGGTTATAAAGACCAAGACTTTAGATTAGTGGTTGCCAGACATTTCTCAGGGGCTACATATTATAATATGCTACTGTGACTGCATTACAGTAACAGTTAGACTGCGCCATACAAAATCGTCCACGGGCATTATGCAGCCGGCGAGCGGCGATTGTCAATCACGGATCTAAATGTAGTGCAACTAGCGCCATCTTCTTATCCAGCTTTGAGATTGTATGCGCAAATTTGACTTTAAAGATAAAATATATTAACCTGTCCACTCGTACGATCCCAGACTCGCATAGTGAGATCATCACTCACGCTGACGATGCGCGAATTGTGTAGGAACACAGCATGTCTTATGCTGCTTGTGTGAGCAGTAAATTTCTCTATTGCTGCAAAGGTAAAACAATCCTTAAAGCACTTATTCTTAAGTACATAATTATGTCATATTATATGTTAACATATTAGGTAATTATTATTTTTTTACATATTTTGGGCTATCTCTTGACCCCAATCGAGTCCGCGAGAGACGAGATGAGGCCGAAGATGGAGCGAGCTTGCCCAGAAGATGCCTGTTTACTCTGACTTTGAAGAGACCCGGATTATATGCACTCGGGAACACAGAAGCAGGCAAAGAATTCCACTGACTGGCCGTGCGCATAATAAAAGATGATTTAAAGCGCTTTGTGCGGCAGAACGGAATGTCGACCAAGTAAGGGTGAAAACCAGCCGTGCGTCTAGATTCCCGATAAAAGAAAGGAGCTGGCGGTATAAGCTCGTGTAGCTCCTGCGCACACTCCCCGAAGTACAACCTGTAAAATACCGATAGACTGGTAACGTTACGCCGATGAACCAAGCTGTGAAGCTTGGTTTTAATCATTGTTTCGTCGCCGATGAACCTCTTGGCTCTGCGTTCCACAGAGTCTAGTGCAGCAAGTTGGTATTTAGCAGAGCCATCCTTTGGGTGACCGCAATACTCCATACAGGACCGAACTTGCGCCTTGTATAACACCAAGCGCTGTTCGGGACTGAAGTGCCGCTTAACCTTATTTAGAATGCCGAGCTATTTAAAATTATATTATATATGGTATGGGGTGTATGAAAGGAGCCTCCCCGAGCGACTTATCGACAGTGCCACCATACGTTCGGCGCACCCTGGGCAATCCGCGAGTTACCCCGTTGATTGGCTAATTCTTTCACCACGATGCAATCGACACACTAAGAAGATATTGGTATGTATATGTTGCTTTATTTAATAGACAGAACAAATAGACAGAAAATAATTTACAAGTGGCATAACTTCTTTTCTTTTGGACTGTCATTATATAGTTATCCAGAGGCTTTTACTAGTTCACCAGGCATAGAGGTGAGCTCCAGCCTTATTAAATGGTTTAACTATCATCTAAGCATTATGCACAACAGGGCTGCCTGTGGGCTTTGGGCTGGCTCAGGGAATTTTCGAAGTGATTTTTAAGACGTTTTTTGGAGAGTTTTGTGCTGTCGTCGTAATTGATAGTATCAGCTAACAGAAGTATAGTAATATAATTGTCACATGTTTATCCATTGTGCATAAAAATACAACGAACAGGAGGAATAGACATTTTTAGAGTTTATACCAACCTCCTGATTCTGGTTTGTTTAGGTCAAAAACTCTAATAAGTTTTTCGTTGCTGGCAGTGAGTAATTGTGTGTCATCTTCATTGAAGTTGACGCTTTTTACTATGTGTTCATGGTCGAAAGTGTGTACCACTTCACCAAATCGGGCATCCCACAACTTTGCTGTAATAAAAACATTATATTAAAAATAGATGAAAACAATGACTAAACACACACTAAATATGACACCTATTACAAATTTTAACATTAATATTATTTTAACAAGCATCACCTCACTTATCAACTCAGCTCTCATTTAAGTGTAAAAAAAAAAATAATGTGTGTCAAGTTAACATGATAATAAGAACTTGGGACCAATATGTTTACTACAATAAATGCCATATTTCATGTACCCACTGTACTGTACCACACTTATTATTATATGTGAGAATGTTATCAATATCTCAAGAATAATCAATATTCTTGAGATTTTGATTACATTGTCACTAAACACAGAAATTATTTTCCAAATATGATTCACATTATTTATATAATTAGCACAGATTTGTTGATATTACTTGGTCACTGATACCATAAAGGTTCATTTACACTTAAATAGGTATTCATATGGCTTCTGATGTGAGTATTGTGCAAGATTATATCTCATTATGGCTACTTACATTGTATAAATCTAAATTATAACCTATTGAAACAGAAAAGAAGATGCATGAGGAAGTTAAGACTTTAACAGGTAGTAGCAATATAGTTGCCATCATAATATGAACCATATTGTCATGTACCAAAGCTAAAAATCAAAGTTATCTGAAAACACTAATTTCCCATTAAAGGTTCATCTGACATAAGTAACAGAAATATTTATCACATCTAATAAATAATCAACATAAGAATAGGTACAAAACATAAATAAATTTCTATTTATAGGCTCATAATTTATTTTGTAGTTATAATATTTAACTGCTTATGTTAATTATTTTAATATGTACATGTTAAACATTAAGCTTAGTTACATATTCATTTATTCCATAGTTCTTGATAAAATTTAATTTATAACCTGAATTTTCACAAATATTATGATTCATCTTATTTGAAATCACAGTAGGAGAGTGAAAGAAATATATTATATATATTTGATTTTTTACAGCTACAAACATTTTTTCGTTGTGTTTTTTATTTTTTAACTAGCGACCCTCCCTGGCTCAGCCTGGGTACAATGCTGATGTATTATACATATAAACCTACCTCTTGTTTCCCTCTATCTATAAAAACTGCATAAAAATCCGTTGCATAGTTTTAAAGATTTAAGCATACATAGGGATATAGGGACAGAGAAAGCGACTTTTTTTTATACTATGTAGTGATTGGGATACCAATATGAATTGGTCAAAAACCTATTTCATATTGGAATCTTAATAAAATGTTAACTTATTTGGATTGGATTGATAAAAGAAAATTACTTTTTTTACAGGGAAAGCATATTTAGTATTGTCTTATAAAATTGAAATACCTGAAAAGTCAGCAGCTCCACTGGCAGCAAGAGTAGCATTCTGTGTCAAGGCTACTCCCCACACTGCTCCCTTATGACCTTCAAATGTGCCAATCCAATCTCCTGTTTCACCTTGCCGCAACATGGGTTTTCCATCTAAAACAAAATGTTTTGACTTCATATACATAGCCATACCTAATGACTTCAGAAACTTATTATAAGGTAATAAATATATTTGAAAGAAGTTATTTATTTAAACTGAGTTGTACAAAGGTAGTTTCTATCAATTGTTGTATGCAACATCCACACAGACTTCTAAATAACTGCTGCAAAGACATTGTATGCAAATTTTATCATCATAGTCTGTTTTCCTTAAATGATAAGACTGCAATAATGTAAACAATTGACATTACAACAATTATATGTTGTGTTAGCATCAACCAATCTATGACAAAAACAGTTAACTTCATTATGCTTCCATAAACAAGTTCAAGTACACAATAAAATAGACTTCTATTGATACTACCTAGTAAGGAAATCAAAGTAGTTAATAAAGGATGGTCAACCAATATAATTGCTACCTTCAAATAAAATAATATCATAACAGTAAGAGATCACTGATGTTATGCATTAAATGTAACAAATAATTATAAAATATAAAAATCCGTTTGTTTACATGCAAAAAGACAAATTGATAGGAAATCTGTTAGTATGTTTATTTATCAAAACATGTAATGAAAGTAAGTTATTCACATTAAAACCCCTTCCATAAATTAAACATTAATGTCAAGTACTCTGTCAAACCTTGAACAGGCACAAGGTGACCCACAACAGGTGAAATGTCAACATTTAGCATAGGAACAAAATTTCTTAGTTATAATTATTAACATATACAAAGGCGAACTTATATGTCATGTATCAGCTACGTGAATAAAAGCATGAGTAGTCACCAAGGCGAACAGGCGCCGAGGAAACGTACCAGCGGATACTCAAGGTACTTCCTGCATGTCCGGAAAGAGAAGGTCACAACATGCATAGAATGCACGCCGGCCAAGCGGACACTACACACAAACAAGAAAAGTGAAGGTCTTTCGATCCATCTCGTCATCAACATCTGTCACAATTCAACACCACCCTGCACACTTGAAAGACTTCCACTTGAATTTAGGCCAAGGCGAAAGGGCACACTGATTACAAATTAGTCGTCAAAACTTACCTTTGCAAGCCGAAATTAAATAATACCCATCTTTTGTAACGTCACTAAAATCCAAATGCACGACTGGTCTAGTATGGCCACCGCATGTGAGAGGAACTTGCTTGTAAGTTGTCATCTTGTTTCTTAATTTTGTTTGTTGTACTTTTTGAATATAAAACTAATTATCTTTGTTGTTAACTAAAAATTAACCTAATGAGTCTGATCGTACTGAATGTTGACAATCGACTGACGGAAAGATTGCGGGGTGGTATTGCTACGAATGTCAGCGAAATTTTCCTATTGGGGTAAAAAAAAATGATTTATTCCATATTTTTTTATCAACTCCGTACCAGAATATCAATAAATGGTCACATTTCATCCTCAATTTATAAATTAGTGAAATTTGTGTCCCCACTGGAAATCAGTTTTAAAATTATCCATAGTATAGTTATTATTACTATTTAATATAATTGCTTGGAAGAGAGGAGTTTTTTTCGACCGGGCAACATTATTGTCCTTTTTTAAACGTCGAGTATGACAAAGAACATTTAATATTTTGCCTAAAAATCCAAGTTTGCAAAAAGCATGTGGTTTTATTTTCTTTAAATCCCATAATTAGTAATATGGGAAATCCAATTTAATTCAATGAATTCGTTAAAAATAGAGAGAGAGGTGACACCTCGTAATATTATTTTCTGGTTTATTTAAATCGTAACGCTACCTAATATTTGAAAATATTTATGACCATTGTTTATTCCGGGGTATAAATCATTTGTCTTGGTAAATCAAAAGTGTATAATTTACCATAAAATATTTAAGTTTATAATAATATTTAATATTTAATATAAATTTATGTAAAACCTTTATTTTTTTGTTCGAGCTAACGTTATAACTTTACGTTCGAAACGGCTAATATAAGCGCATCTCTAATTTTATGTGACGTGTCTTTTGACGTTGTCATTTTTTTGTTTTGATGTGAAAGCAATCGTGGATTTTTACTGAAAAAGCTAATTTATTGTAACAATCATGGATTTCTTCACGTCTATACCAACTCATATTGATTACGTTGGCCAAGCCAAGGCGGAAAAGCTATACAGAGCTATTATTACACTGTTCAGCATAGTCGGCTTCGTATGGGGTTACATCGTACAACAATTTTCGCAATCCGTATACATTCTGGGAGCTGGGTTCATCCTGGCTGCCATCCTGACTGTTCCTCCATGGCCTATGTACCGCAGAAACCCGCTCAACTGGCAGAACCCCAGAAGTAACGAAGAAAAACCAGCAGGCAAGAAGGGGAAGAAATAATGCATTTATCTTGTTAATTCCATTACCATGACTACACCTTTAATAATAACTTCAGAGTTTCATTATTCTTAAATATAATAGCTTTTAAGATTTATATTGGTTTTATTTTAATATAAAAACCTTCATTTTTTTAAATCTTGTAACATAATGCATATAAATTATGTTATGTACCTACTGAGTTTGATAAGCATATTGCAAAAGCAATTTTTACAGTTAGTTACATTATTTTGCTCATTTCTTAAAACAAAAATCAGTTTATTACTCTTGAAAATTCATTTCACAGGTGTATTAACATAATAGTGGTACCAATTATGAACCTTGTCAGGAACACCAACATAGTTAAATATTGTTCTCAGCTAATATAGATATGCCTTTGCATGTAAGAGTTTAATAGTGAAGTACAAAAATAATTGGAAGCATCAGCTTGCCTGCACTTGTGTAAACAGTAAACTTCTAAAATAAGATTATTTTTAGGGGTTGACATAATATGTAGTTAGCCATGAGGCATATGCTACTTAAGGCCTGAATGCGAACAAATGCAAAAGTTTATAATCTAGAAATTCAGCATCCTGCACAGGAGGGTGCCTCTGTGGGACTTGGACCTTGACTCAGGACATTCACTGGATAGAGAAATAATATTAAGTAGTACTCAAGTTTTTCATGGGAGTTTTGTCCAAAGTTAGGTGAAATGTATTCCAATTAGTATTAGCAATAGACTAAAATGAAATGAAGCCAGAACTGCTTATTTACCTGAAACTCGCTATGGCCTTCCGGCTAACAACATAACATAATCATGTCTGTTTGACTGCCACATTAGCAGTAATGTGTTCAAAAAGCACTAACAACATAGGGCAAAAAAATCCAACTGGAATTTGAGAGTAAAGGAATGTAGAGTGTAGAGTAAGAGAAGTATATGTCTTGCACAGATGGTAATTTTATATATCTATAGTTTGGAAACAAAACTTTGTTTCTAGGATAAACAAATGTCATTGTTTAAAAATAATCCCTAGGCAAAATATTCAAAACATAAATTAATCTTATTACATTTCAAACAATGCATTAATTTAATGACAGCAAGATTACCAATCAATAATGGGACCCCATAGCAGGAAGTTGAGGAAGGTAATAAATAAAATAATAGCAAAATTGTGTCACAATTTTAAATTATTGACTTTATTTAGGCCACATGAAAAATTTCAATCTTTAACATTAGGTAACCAAAACAATTTACAAATACCATATGGACTGGCTAGGAATAAAGATGGTTAAAAAAAATTAAAATTTGATATTGGTGCTGCACATGTTTACAATATCTATTTTTGAGTTAGCAGCAACAATCCTCTAAAGTTGAACGTTTTTGACTTCTTTTTGGAAAATGCTCATGAATTTTGAAATTGTTATCTACCTAATTAACTAACCTTTAACATAAAAATCCTACATCAAATTTGTGCCTGACTTTAATCTCATTTGAATAGCATTATATGGAAATATAAAACAATGTTTTAACATATATTTTAAGACCCCAGAGGATAATAATATGTACCAGTATTTTCGTACATACATTCATATTGCATTTGATGAATGAATTTACATGTTACAAATTAACATATTTTATATTTAACTTAAATTTTATTTTATTTTATATTTGACATCCTATTCATATTTATAAATTGTGTAAAGAAAAAAATGCTACTGGTATTGACTATAGCAGTAGTAATGACTATTATACCCATAGGTAAATTTTATGGAAAATAGTAAAAAAAAAATGGGTGAGAGCCTCAGATCATCAGATACTAAATTGTAAAAGAAAACCTGTTATCATTGGTTTAGTCACTGGATTCAATTTGTAAATTCAATACTTCAGGACTTAAATATATTCACTTTGATAGATTTTGTGTACTATGTACTGACTGAGAATAGTGCTAATAAAAACATTCTAAGAGTTCCTATAAATTGTCACCTAAACTAAATTTATCTTTGAGCCTCATGAATAAACTATAAATTCTATTTTCATTGCACACATCACAAGCATCTTCAGTTTCTTCATTTGGTTCACCACAATTCGGCTGTTCACTTTTTTCCTCGTTTTGTTTTTCTTGTTTCATTTCATCATCACTTTTTTCTTTCTGACTTTCACTATCAGCTTTAGCATCAGTATTTTCTTGACTGTAATTTTTTTCTGTATTTTCGTCAGTAATGTCTGATATCACTTCGTCTTCTTTGTCCAAAATTTGTTGTACAGTGATGACAGCGAACATTAAAGTTACGCCGTAATTAACAACAGTAAGCGATAAAGGACCTAGTGCTAGTATGAATACTGCCATAGTGAATAACAAAGCAATCACAGCTTCGTAATGTCGCCTGTGGAAGGAAATTTTATTTTCAGTATATTTTAATATTTTCATATATGTAATATTAGAAACCAATATATAAATACTAAGACTACAACTACTATGACTTACAAGTTTCTTCTAGGTCCTTCCATTTGCCACACACAGGTAGAACAAGCTGACATGACTAGGCCAGTATGATAAGAAGTATCCGGTTTTAACACCATGCTGAACCTATAACAAATTCTTCAGTTCAAATCAAGTCATATTTTTATCTCAACTTAAAACTATTGATGCTTTCATAAGGCATACAATATTCAAATTCAAAACTCTTAAATTTTTAAAAGTAGTGAGTATCTGACACCAAGGAGCCATGTCCCAAATGACTACTGGGTATTAACCTATATTGAGTGATTAGCACTCACTCAACTTCTGTATACTATATTATACTACTTTAATTTCTGTACTACGCCATCTGGCTACACCGAAGTAAACTATATCTATCTAACTATACCAATGAACGTGAAGTGAACATACTCAATATTATATAACAAAAGCTGAATCAACTCACGAAAAATTTCGAGCCCATGTCAAGAGGGCTGGTATATTGACTAGAGTCACAGCGAGCCACATGAAGAACATCATCATATGAAAGTTTAAATTATTCAACCCCTCATCTACGGCATAATGTTTTCTTTCAGGCTTTTTGCGTTTCTCATTAACTTTACAAGTTTTGACTGGAGTATCTTGTGGAGTATTTTCTTCTGTACTACTTTTAGCGTCTTCCATTGGCAACAGTTTGTCGTCATTCACCTCGTCGCTTGATTCATCTGTTTCTGTCTCAGTATTACTACTGCTGATACTAACTTAAAAATAAAAAATTTTTATATACCTATATAATTATGTTGTACTATATGTATAGTTTTATCAAGTAAATTCAATAAGTGCTTATGTGTTAAAAGGTATGTAATACCATAGCAATAATAGTTCAATAAAATTATCTCAAAATTTGGCGTGCGTAACCCTCCCACGCCCGCAAACGTGTCCCTGAGCTCGGTATTTTCCATTTTAAAAGAAAACCGTATATGATACATAAAAAGTGTGTATAAACAAAATAATCCTTGATAAATTTACTATAAATCTCTTATACATTTAAAAGCGATATCAAGTATGGTTTCAGCGCAATCTGCCAGCAAACACGAACATTTTTAATAATATATTTATTTTTTTTAATAATCGTTTTATTTCGCAATATTTTCACTCTTTAGCGCCAAGAATAAAATACAATCTTTATAAAAAATATATTTCTAAACGTTTTCATTTAATGTTGCTATATTATTTTGAAAATTAAATTTAGTTGGCCATTCAGCGAAATATAATTATTCGTACTGGTTAAACGGTGTTACTATACAATAGTTTTTACACGAAACGTGATTCATCGTTATGTATGCTATTGGTCGATCGCACGGATTCGATCTTAGGTTTTATTAAGTTGGACACCCCCGTTATAGGCTATATAACGTCACGCTGAGACCAACAGCGGGGCACCAATGAAGAATGTTTCAAAATCGAGGTTAGCCCAAAGTAAGTATTGGAAGTCGCGGGCATAAGCTAGTAGAAGCATATAAAGTAACAAACCTTTAATAATATCCTTCGCACATTTTTGTTGAATATTTACGCTATAAGTACCACTTGGAACTAGGCTAGTTTCCGGCTCTTTGGTGCTTTTGTCACGTTTAAAGACAAGACATATTCTTGCGGCAATTTTGGCCATCAACTTGTATACATAATCTTCTAAGTATTCTTCATACATTTTCGATAACTGAAACCATCAAAATATTATATAAGCCCTTTATTTTTTTAGTTATTCATTGAGTATAATTATTTATATTTTATAATAGATATATTAGCATCCATAAAAAATAATGTATTTTCAAAATAATATTTACTTCAATAATATTAAAATGAGACCAAACCAAACCAAAGAAATAGAATAATGATCAAGACATAATTAAAGTGAGGTTTATTAATACACTACACATGGAGAAGTAATGTATTTCTGAACTGCAATTAGTTATTTTATAAATCTTTACAGGTATGCTATTTTTGTAAGAAATTAAATTGTATTGTAGGATATAGTATCTTAAATTGTCCAAAAGCCTTTTATTGTACACGTACCATAAACGCATAGAATGCTGCTCCGGCCGCCAACGCGGCTGCCCCGCACGACAGTGGCGCGGCACAAATTAGTCCCGCACTCACTACCATCGGCACTTTCTGAAGTCCTGATGCCACTTTCTCAGCCAAACTAGAGCCGCCGCGCCACATTATCCTGAAAAAAGTTGGAGTATAACATAAAATATAAAAATATACTTGATATTTGCAATAGCTATAGCTAATAGCTACAAAGTACATTATTTAAGATACATTAATGGTGGTATTTAACAATAGGTATCATTAGCAGCATTACTTTTTGAACACTAAATTTTAAAATTGAGATCAGTAAATTAGGAACACCGGCAAAAGTCAAACCCGCATCTTAGGTATAGCCCCTAATGACTAGACTATTCAGCTACGGAGGACTTACCTAACCTAACCGGTTGTTGACGTGTCATAAAGAGATTGACAAATTCCGACGACCGGTTGGAAACTACTATGACTGATGTCTGCCGGTAACCTTAATTATATTAATGTAATACTAAATCTTTTTTAGGGTTCCGTAGCCAAATGGCAAAAAACGGAACCCTTATAGATTCGTCATGTCTGTCTGTCTGTCTGTCCGTCCGTATGTCACAGCCACTTTTTTCCGAAACTATAAGAACTATAATGTTGAAACTTGGCAAGTAGATGAATGTTGTGAACCGCTTTAAGATTTTCACACAAAAATAGAAAAAATAACAAAAAAAAATGGGGTTCCCCATACTTATAACTGAAACTCAAATTTTTTTTTCATCGAACCCATACGTGTGCGGTATCTATTGATAGGCCTTCAAAAATAATATTGAGGTTTCTAATGTCATTTTTTTCTCATCTGAATAGTTTGCGCGAGAGACACTTCCAAAGTGGTAAAATGTGTGTCCCCCCCCTGTAACTTCTAAAATAAGAGAATGATAAAACTAAAAAAAATATATGATGTACATAACCATACAAACTTCCACCGAAAATTGGTTTGAACGAGATCAAGTGAGTAGTTTTTTTTTAATACGTCATAAATACAACATCGATCAAAGTTACAACGAACTACAAGAACTTTTATACTATGTTACTTGTTGTATTCTTGATATCAAAAATAGGTAGGCACTTTTAACTAGTACCTACGGAACCCTTCGTGCGAGAGTCCGACTCGCACTTGGCCGGTTTTTTTATTTTATTTTATACCTATGATCATTTCTATTATACGTAAATGATGCACGGTAAAACTAGAATGAGTTTATGTGGCATCATATAGCTTCAACTTCTATTTGATTGTATATTGTGAGTACGAATATGTATAAATAAATAAATAAAATAAATGTCAATTTTGGAAAAAAAAAATATAATAAAGCATTTTCATCCAAATGTAACATGTAGGTATGTTATAAGTATGTACAATTTTAGACTTATCGACAAATTTCAGGCGTTTGGTCTTCAAAATTCAGTTATAATATTTCATTCAAACAAACTTTATATAAAGTTTTGAAGTCAAATGGAAGCTTGTAGTAATACCTCTTCAATTTACCTGAACAACAATCGATGTGCAATCTGCGATGAAAACACCATAAGAGCTAACACAGCAGCTGCTGCTATAATCATAAGTCCTAACGCTGTCATATAAGCTGGCAACACCAGTACAGATCTAGTGAAGTACAGAAGTTCTATGTTTCTCCAACTTGCGTTCTCAAATATGAACGAAAAGAATGGTATGGATCTGTGAAAAATGTACAAAATATTATGAATAGATTAATTTATTTTTGGCGCTGTTTTTTCTTACGGTCACATGTAGTTAACCACAAGCCTTTGCTACTTTACCGGGCATAAAGGCGAGCAGTGCTCAATGCTTAATAATTAGTTTATAAGCTACAAACAAAGCAACCTGCGCAAGAGTGCGCCCTCTGTGGAACTTGGACCTCGGGTTAGGATGGTTCCTGGCAGAGATATGACTTCTCGATTTTTAGGACAGTTTTGTTTTGCAACTGTCGACAATAACTTCAAATGTCCTCGTAGACCCGAAGAAATCAGGATTGACGAGGTCTTGCGCAGTTTAGTTTGTTGTTTTTAAATCATTTAACAAGTCTGAAGCACTGCTTGCCTTTTTGCAGTAAGTAAGTGAAGTAGCAAAAGCCTCGCTAACTAAGTATGTCCGTCCGAAAAATAATAAAATGGTCCTTTGAACCAGTTGTCATGTTAATTCCCGGTAAAGTCATACCTGATAAAATTAGGTGATGTACTTACACTAGGACCATAGACGCTAATCTAGCGAACACCAACGCATAATAAGGTTTGACGCCTTCACCCATTAAGGACCTGTGCATAGAAATGCAACGGCCATTTTCTCTTAAGTGCAGCAAGTTACTTCTAGCTGCTAGGAGTACTATAGCAGCTACATACGGCACTAGAACGGGACTATAGTTGCGCGCGAGTTGTGCTAGACGATGGTACCACGATGTGGATATACTGGAATAAAAACAAATAAATAGTTTTATATAAATTTATAAGCTTAATGTTATGGAGTTATGGAACGGAATATTCTGAGTATCAAACTTGTAGCCCGAGTTTACGTTCTATTACAATAATATCTGATGTCACACGAAATTGGCTACGATAAAATTGAACTGGGTTGGAAATCTGACGCATGCCAGACGATCATAGACGAATATGGCGATATGAACTTGAACCCTTCGATAGGGACTGGTACCGGGTGGCTTAGAGATTCAGGGATTTATGGCAAAAGATTTTTATGATGATGATGTTTTCAATTTTAGGCAATCAATTCCCGTCATATTAAGTAACAACAAAAATTGAAAATTTAATTCATGTTTCTTTGAATGATAAAGTCTTTCACCAATAGGTAATAAACTGGTGCAGCCAGCACACTGGCTGCACCAGTGCACCTTTCGGTGTATTGCGGAGTTGAAGGGACCTCACCTCATGTTTATTGTGTTTTATGTAATTCTATGTTGTTACGAGTATGTGACCTACGTAACTTGATAGTCCACTAAATACCGTCAATTTTTTACGAAGACAGTTCTATAATAGTAGATTGTTTATCTAGGGAGCAAACAACTATTTTAAAGGCGAGAGTGTTTTTTTTAATCCTGAGCGCAGCGAGGGATTAAAAGTATGTCACTCGAGCTTAAAATAGTGTTGCTCCCGAGGTGGACACTCTACTTTTTACACCCTCTATGAGAAAATAAGTAAGTGCAACTTATGAACAAGAATTTATTTACGTACAATGAAGAACCATAAGACATAATAATACTTTCACTTGAGGAAAACGCACTCATTTTTTTATAATTCTAAAATCTGAATATGAATCAACTACGAACGAAAGCAGAATGCATTTAATTTCGCGCGTTGTTTATTTTTCATCAACTTTTTTTAAATTTGGCGCGCTCGCAGTTTTTCAGCCAGTCACATATTCAATACATTGTTCCCGCATGGTTTGTGATTCACCTCTTTGCTGATTGAAAAATTATTAACAATATCCACATTCCAAATTCAAATCAATTTTGGTCCCTAAGGGATTAATAAGCTATTTTGGTCCCTGTTTACGAGGAATAAACTAGCTCTTTTTGAATAGATGTGATAAAAAATAAGTACTGAGCTTTTAGGAGGAAATATCTGGATTCTATTGGATCCATTTTTAAATTTCTTTTACCAATAGAAAACCTAGGTTAACACGGGCACGGGATCTACGCAGGTAAAACCACGCGGGACAACTAGTAGAATATTAAAAGGTTTATAGCTAACCTTATTGTATAAGTACATTGAGGGTCAAGTAGCAATGTTATTTTCACATGTTCTGTCACATCGCCACCACTCGTAGCGTTGGGGTTACTTTTGAACAGCCTTAGCTTCATTGGATTCAGTTTTGTTTGTCTGTAAAAAAAATACTTTATTAAATAATGTTACATAGAAAAAAAACATAATAAAACCTCTTTATTTTTCGGACGGACATTATGAAGTTAGCCACGACGCTTTTGCTACTTCACCGGGCATAAAGGCGAGCAGGCATAAATAATGGTTTAAAAACGATTTGTACTTTTTAAACCATTATTTATGCCTGCTCGCCGAGGCGCTCTCTTGCGTATGTTGCTAAGCAACATGCGCAACATGCAAGAACTTCCCTCGGCCAGGGTAGTTGCTGGTCAGGTAAATAATCTCTTGTAATGTTACTCATTTATCTGCTGCTATAGAGAAAGTGAGCCGTCTTTTAGAAACAATTTTTTTTAGTTTAATACTCATGCACTAACGGAAAACCAGCCACTGGTTTCGGTAGTGGCTTCTGAGACTTGGCTGTTTTGGGTTCGATTCTCACCTGAGACAATTATATGTGTGAACCACATAATAATATAGTCTTTCTGAATCTGGGTGTGCTTTGTGTCTTTGAATTATGTGTTTGTAAACCCCCACGCGACAGAGGGATTTATTTAACAAGAGCGGGAATTATCTTTATAAATAAAGTTATTGCAATTGACGGTGCACCTCATAGTGGCATTTGAAGGAGGGACGGGGAGCACCCGGGGTTTTTGAGGGTAACTTTCTGCTGGTACCAGAAGTATATTATCGAAATGGAGTGGGTTACATATACATACCCCGTATAGAACGATACGAAATACGTAATGAAATTATATAATATACTCACGTAAAATAATGGAAATATTCTTGATTCTCGGCCCAAGGAACGTGTACTTCAGCCGTCACATGATATTCCATAGATTTGCAGCTTACAGGCTCAACATATAACAAATATGCTTGATACAAGAAAGTAAAATCTCTTAATATAAGTTCGTAGTACAAGCTGTCTGATTCCGTTTCTTGCATGATAACCGTCTTGCCCACTGAGAAATCTGAAGGCGCGTCGACAATAATTTGTCTTGACGCATAATCGTTTATGTCCACGTTTAGAACGATCTGGAAATAAGCTGGAAATTTTAAAATACATACTAGAATATGAAATTATAGCAGATATTTAAATGCAATACATTTTGTTTATTTTTAACACATTTGCTTAACAATCACGGGGTGGTTTTGGTGGGATTTAGCTTTTACGAGGGTGGTATGTTTTTAATTTTAAACCAAGTCGATCATTTGTTTATTGCAACGCGGCGACATTAATACAGGTACAGAGAGAAAAATACAAAGTAAAATTAACGTAACAAAAGTTTACGTCCACAGCTGAACATGGGCCTCCTCAAAACAGACCTTGGCAAGACAGGGCCGTTGAGGCATGTTACCATAATCACCACGCATGACTGGCGGGTTGGTATTCTCTGTCATATAGTTAGTAACCTTGAGCTGATAAGTTCTGCTGCCGATCCATTAGCTGTATATAGTCATACCCTTAGTTGTCTCTTACGACACTCATAGGAATACATGGGGGTGGTATATTCTAAGCGGAAACAACACGGCTTTTATATTTGGTTATCTTTAAATTAAATACAATAAACACTTTGTATATAGTTTAAGTAATTAATATAGGAACTGGAATTAAGAAAGGGAATTCTAAGATATATAAGAATATGCTCAGAGTTGAAATTTGAGTGGCAACTCCTTGAATATTATATTTCTAGTTTATAGTAAAGTTCGAGGTAGCGCGAGGAAAGAATACATGTTAGGATTCGGAGGTGGCGTTTACCTGTACCTAAGTGGGGCAGAAAGGGATAGAAAAAAAAATTAAAGCCTACCGGTTTCCTAGTAGGTGAAACTTTAACTATAACATGTGTCCAGTCAGGGTTGTCGTCCTTCAATGTATGAAGGTTTATAGTTGCGAGTTTTCTTTTACCGCTGTCAGCTGCTGCGCCGGACCAGCGGCTTAATTCTGATAATGATGTTGCATGTTTGCTGAAAATGTAAGAAAGGGATAGTTAAAAGCAGTAATTATAAACTATTATAATTACATTCTTATTCATCATATAAAGTATTTATACAAAAAAAAAAACAGAACCATTATATTAAAGCGGCCGTAGCCCGTAGCTAGGGTCATCGGACTTTTGTGATCATACGGTCGCCTGTTCGATCCTCACCCATTGGACTACCGACGTGAACCCACACCTCGTGACACAAGCATTTTAGCTTAGCACGAGGGGTTATAAAGAATAATAGTAGAGTGCAAAATTCTATGCTAGTAAATTTCAATTTTTTTTTAAATTAAAATTTACAGTGATCACTTAGTGACAAAATCGCTTTGAATAATTCTTCTTGCGGATTTTTATGGTCCTTAGATTGAATTTCTGTAAACATGAGCTGTGTTCGCAAAAATACTTAAATTTATTTCACTTTACAGTTGCTTTATTTTACGAATAATCTGTATTTAATATCCAAAACCTGACCTAAGAAAACATAATGTTAAACAAGCCTACAATAAACAACAGAAATATGATACGGAAATTGCAAAATTGTCGTATCAAACGACTTACCAATATCTGTAAGTATTGTAGGTAAACTTAGCATTACATCCGAATATCCACTCCCTATCGTCAACGTTCGTGGCTTCCACTGCCACGAACCTATTTTGAGGGTAGGTCACTAAACGTATCATCAAATACGTCGTCCTGAAACAAACTTTCAATTATAATAATTTACATCTATAGGTATACGAATAAACTTAAAAACTTTGTATTTCAATCTTTTTGATTTCGCAACCCCTTACAGGTTGAAATTTCTGGCGATCCCCTTTACAGACAAATACATAATTTTGAACACTACCGTAAATGTTTTTTTTTTTTGTAATAAGCCGTGAAAATAAGCACTATTTAAGTTGGCATATCTTTTTGAGGTTCTCTTTTTTTACTCATAAAATTTAATGTCATAATTTAACATGCATACTGCTACTTGTCCTAACATTTGTTACGCAAAATACTAATTTGCCATAACTTTTTAACCACAATTTTTTAAGTCATAACTACTATAAGCATAATAATTATTAAGCATACTGTCCCAAAGCATAAATTTAATTATGTATAATGACGTATAAGCTTAACAACTATACACCGAAAATTTACTACTAAAGTATTATGTGGTTTTTATTTCCCCGTAAAAAGCATGCAAGCAAGCATGCAGCGTATCTTTCACGGCTCCAGTGCTGCGTGGCTACGGCGCGCGGCGGTTCGGCAATTCGGTTCTGGCTTTGTATGGCCGCAGTTCTAACCTAACCTAACCGATTGTCATTTGCTTACAATTCGGTTCTGGCACTCGCCGGCCGTAGCCGTGGGCACGAACTCGGACATGGACATAAGAAACCCCATAAAACATAAGACATAAAATTAACATAAGTTAAAAATGTTGTTTAAAACTTTATCTGTGCCAAATTCAATACAAATTTGTTGAAATTATAAACCTTTGCTATCCGCTCATTATGGCGAATAGCAAAGGCTATATAATTTTAGCAAATCTGATAAGAACATATCATTTGTTTATCTACGTGCAACTGACGTAAATGTATGTGTTCTTAAAATATACGTTTCGTAGAATTCTGGAAATGTGCCAGATTTCAGATTCACCACTATACTATGAAAAATAATTAATAAGTAATTTTGCTGTCATTTGTCATTGAGAGAGGGCCAAAAGGGCAGAAACCAGATCTAGGGAATGACGCAAAATAAATTTTCAATGTCATTCAATAAGAGAAGTAGAGCGACCAGAATTCTTTGTATATGAATATTGTCTTACACCAAACAAGTATTTCGTGACTGTAGTTTTTCAATTATTATGCTAATTTAGTTATAGGTCGCATACTATTCTTATCGTACACGAGATGCAAAGGACTCGAGTTGAATAACTAATTATTTGGTTATAACAATCCTTCTCATGTTTTAAATGAGAAATTCATGACGTTTTGATGTTTGTGAGTTTGAATTATTGTTATTCAATCACAAAATGGAACAATAGATTGAAAAAGAAAGATTACAATAGAATGTAGGAGTAAGATTTTTTTTCGGACGGACCTAATTATGTAGTTAGCCACGAGGCTTTTGCTACTTCGTCCGGCAGATAGGCGATCAGGGCTCCACTGCTTCACTCTTATTATGGTTTAAAAACTATAAACTAAGCCAACTGCCTAAGGGGGCAAGGCCTGTGGGACTTAGACCTCGATTGAGGGCGGTCGCTAGCAGGTGGGATTGAGGAATGACTTTGTTTTTGAGGAGAGTTTTGTACAACTCTCGTTCACGAGACACAAAGTCAAAGAAAGACCAGCGATCCCTAAAGTATTACAGTTCGCGGGACTCTCGGACTTCGTGTCTACGAGGACATCGGAAAGATCTAACTAAGGGTGGTAGTAGTAAAACTTAGTGAATTGTTTATACTGTGATATTCTCGTGGGTCACTCGGGGACTTGGGGCAAGCCGCTAATGACACGCTATTATTATTATAACATAAAGACATAGATGTAACTTAAAGATTACATAAGCACACGCTATAAAATTATATGTGCTACGTGATATGATGCATGCATGCAAGGGAAGACATGATTATAACTTAAAAGGCATAAATTAATACATTCATCACCGACAAGTTTAATAAAACAAACCTATCTATACTAATATTAATATAAAAATGATAGAGAGAAAAACAAATACAAGAATAAGTATTTCAATGCAAAAATACGTATTCTAAAGACTTGCATTATATAAACAAACAAAAAAGCGTCTAGCTATTAGCATACTTATAGTAGTAGTGTCATTAAATAATACATACTTATCAATTTGTGGTCTAGATATCTGGTAGATTCTTCTATTATCTTCATACCAGAAAGCGTCTACGACTTGCGTCAAGTTCGCTCTCAGAATATCCGGATTCAATGTCATTGAACGATTAGCCTGAAACATAACATTAGTATAAACTAATGTTATAAAGAGGTTAAGTTTGTGGGTTTTGAGATTGTGGGTTAATTTCTGGACCCATTGAACCGATTTTAAAAATCTTTTACCAATAGAAACTAGAACAGGATCTACGCTGTTGACACCGCGCGGTACAGCTAGTAATAAAGATGATGAACGAAAATAGACAGAGCAGAGCCATCTAGTACCTAGCACCTCAACTAACCTGTATCGCACCACACAAGTTCGTAAGCCAATTCGAACATATACAAGTTTTTAACGAAAACAAATGGCCGTCGATCGCCGGGCATACCACCTCGCCTGGCAAAGATCTTCAAGTGGAAGAATACCACCAACCGATCCTCTATAAAAAGTTTGTAAATATTTCCACGACCCAAGAATTTGCTTCCCTATTACTGAAGTACAAATACAAATAATTGCGTTAAGAAAGTAGGTACTTTTCAGGACAGTGCCGTTTTAGAGCCGAAACTATTTTCCCACATTTTAAATCATTTTATATAAAATAACCAATGTGTATTGAACTTTATTGCAAGACAATAGAGTTTGCAATGCTATATATTGCCGATGTTAGGCCATGGGTGAGTTCCTTTTTTTTCGGACGCCCATGTGTCAGACAGATCTTTCGCTAATTAGTTAAAAGTTCAAGTAAAGTTAATCCCTGTGGGTAAACTTATAATGGATCTGTTTCTTTCTAGCGCGTGCATTTTCTTATGTCAAAGATCTGTTTCTAACGCGGGTTTTTACTTCAAAGGTGATCAAATAAAATTAAAGGTAATATAGGACATGGACAACGTCACTGCGTTATCTTAATAGTCTAATATAAGTTTGTTCAACAGTTATAAGTACTATGACCAATTGATCAAGATTATCATGCTAATCTCGACACAAATAGTATGATAATGACTATGCATTATTTTATTTATATAACTTCATATACAATTACATTATCAAATTACGATTAAATAAAATATGCCCACAAGATAATACAAATAGTATATTCAATGTAGGAAGAAATTGTTTTGAATGACACGATTATTATGTGTACTACTTACAAACTGGTAATAATATTATATTAGCTAATAAAATAAAATCAAAGGTAAATTGTTCTAACCTACTATAGACAGAACAAGCTATTGGACACAACATAGTTAATAATAAACTAAGACGTTAAAACTAAAATATAATTAAAAATAATAACTTAAATACCTGCTTAATTTTAATATATATTATTGTTTTGACTATTTGCAAGTTTAAAAAAATATTAAAATAGCACTTTTTTAATTTGTTTTGTATAAACTAACAGTAAAAGCGGTGGTGAATTGTAATAATATTAGAAATCTTCATGGCCCTCCCCTTGTCTATACTAATATTATAAGGAGGAAAAGTTTGTATTTTTGTTTCGAATAAACTCAAAAACTACAAGACGCATTTCGATAATTCGTTCATCATTAGAATTCTTCATTATCTCTGAGTAACTTAAGCTATATTTTATGACTAGAAATTGGCACTTGTTCGAAGCCGGGCGGGCCGCAAATATGGTATAATTAACCTATCATCATTATGAAAACGGGAGTCTATATCAAATAAAATATCCCTAAAAAATAAAAAATAACAAGGGCTTCCCTACTTACCTGAAAATGCTGCTTGGCTCTTGACATAAGTAATTGCTTGTCCTCTACCACTTGCTCAGTGATTGGGTCTATGATAGAAAACAGGTACCTATTGATCATCATTACAAGTTGTTTGCACCAGACTATACAAACATGGTCGGGCGATACCCATACTCCAGGTATGGCTGTGGTCTGTAAAAAGGAATTATATGTAGATATAGTACTTACTTGGCAGGTAGGTGGATTAAAGCTAAAATACAGGGGTAACGTAAGTAAAAAGGTAATCCAAGTTATACTTCCCCAAATAAATTTGATAATTTGTGCAAAATTTGATTATAATAAATTCTTAATCAAACTTATGGCTCATATGTATTTCATTAGGTAGCAGATATGGAAAGATTTTTGCTAAATTACTAATTAGAATTGTGCCAAATTAATATCATGTCAAGTCTTGTATTTAGAATAATTTACATGAAAATCGCAGCCAACTATTGACTATTTTGGGTACACAGAAATAATTATATTCATCAACCAAAATGATAACATGCATATTAAGAAAGATGAAAATAACAATGATGATGATCTTATACAACATGTTTTGTTGCATTAGATAACTGCTGAGTTTTGTAGCATCACTACATAGTATGAAACAAAGTCGCTGACACTGTATGTCTGTACCTATGTATGCTTAGATCTTTACAACCATGCAACAGATTTTTTAATAGATAGAATGATTCAAGAGGAAGTTTTATATGTAAAGCACCCGTGTGAAGCCAGGGTGGGTCGCAAGTAAAATAAATTTAATTCAAATGAATTGATTAATTTCTGTGTGACTGCATAATAGCAACTTTTACATCATTACATAGTATAAAATAAAATCGTTTTCTCTGTCCCTATATCCCTATGTATGCTTAAATCTTTAAAACTATGCAACGGATTTTGATGCTGTTTTTTTTAATAGATAGAGGGATTAAAGAGGAAGGTTTATATGTATAATACATCAGCATTGTACCTGTGCGGAGCCGGGGCGGGTCGCTAGTTTATAATATTAGTAGTATATTCTCAGATACAACAAACTTTAACATAGGTCTGCCAGTATATAAGAAATCCTATAGTTAAAGCATTACGTACCAAAGCATTAATATAACTGTCACTTGATGACGTCAATCCTGATGGCATTAGAACATCTCGTGGACCATTTCCTAAACTGATTAATATTTTCTTTTGTTGCATCAGTAGATCTTTCCTTATGTAGGATTCCCATTCAAGGTTCATCAACATGTAAAATTCATCTAACGCTGCATCAAAGTTGATTACTGGTGCCTCTAATGGTGCAGCTAGTGTAATAGCAATTGATGTAGTATTAATAGTACTTGGGTATGCCAATAGTCTTTTGGCTATCAATCCACCCTAAAATTGAAAAAATAATAAATATAATGTTACTTTATATGAATAAAATTTTTAAATAAGAACAATGAAATTAATAGATTTAATTTTTTAATCACGCACTGTCTACCTATCTCATTTACCTAATATTTCATTATCCTTCCAAAGGTTGTCTGAAAGAAATTGCTTTATGCGATAAGACCACCCATTGTACAGTATCCATTATATTTTCTTTGTCCTGTTTACTTATGTGTGTACAATAAAGAGTATTCTATTCTATTCTTCTTCTATTCTATGTATTAAGTTTTAACAAAAAATATCAGATTTTTTCTCTCTGACTTCTAACAAATACTTCATTGTTTCACGGTTTAGACATTTTTATAATATTTCAACTAAAATATAGTAAATTGATACTGTTACACTGTATGCATAATTATTTATCTTATCACTCTATTGAAGAGAATAAAAATTAAAAAAAAAAGTACTATTGCGAACATCTTAGGTTTTAGGCATTATACCTTAATGATATGATAACAAAACTTACCATAGAATGTCCAATAAGTATTACAGAGGTTGGTACTGTTTTGGTGTACTTGTTACTTTTGTACAAACTCAGTATTTTTGTAATACATGCTGCTGCAAACTTTGTTTGACTTTGTAGAACTCCACCATAGACACCAGAGAGTTCCTCATTATAACTGACTAAAACATAGTATTTATTGAGTAGAGTACACAAATAAAACATAAAAACCGGCCAAGTGCGAGTCGGACTCGCGCACGAAGGGTTCCGTTTCAGTTACAAGTGCGTACCTATTTTTGATATCAAGAATAAATAAAAAAGCGTATGTTTATGAAATGAAATGTTATTTTATACTTTTATATTCGAGTTGATTGAATGAAAGCTAAATTGTGGTTTACGATTTTTGACGTATTAAAAAAAAACTACTTACAAGATCTCGTTCAAACCAATTTTCGGTGGAAGTTTACATGGTAATGTACATCATATATTTTTTTTATATTTATCATTCTCTTATTTTAGAAGTTACAGGGGGGGGGGGACACATTTTACCACTTTGGAAGTGTCTCTCGCGCAAACTATTCAGTTTAGAAAAAAATTACATTAGAAACCTCAACATCATTTTTGAAGACCTATTCATAGATACACGTATGGGTTCGATGAAAATTTTTTTTTTGAGTTTCATTTCTATGTATGGGGAACCCCAAAATTTATTGTTTTTTTTCTATTTTTGTGTGAAAATCTTAATGCGGTTCACAAAATACATCTACTTGCCAAGTTTCAACATTATAGTTCTTATAGTTTCGGAAAAAAGTGGCTGTGACATACGGACGGACAGACAGACAGACAGACAGACATGACGAATCTATAAGGGTTCCGTTTTTTGCCATTTGGCTACGGAACCCTAAAAAGCCTCATTCAATTATTATAAATAAAAATAAAAAAATTAGGATCATGAAGAATGTTTTAAAATGTTGATGTTAAATGTAATTTTTTTAGATGGAGAATAAGAAGATGGTTATTACAACATTTTTGACATGTGAAAAAGTATCTTACTTTTTGCAAGGATGTGATTTTTTTTCTCTTACATTTACAAAATCATTGTAATAAATTAATGAAAATATGTTTTTTTAGCAAACAAAAAAAAAGTCCCACATAATTTTGTTACCTGTATAGAAATCAAAGTGATACTGGTGTCCTTTCGATAGAGCCTTTCTTAAAGCTACTGATGCTATGGATCTGGCTTGCATGTGACTTCCCGAGTTTCCAGGTAAAAATAATACAGGAACACCATCAAACCTGTTGGAAATAATAAGAACATATAATTTATTTTCTTCAATAGAAAATTCATAAATGTTTTATATATTAGTATAAACAATGTATAATTGGTTAGTTAAAGACCAAAAAGTTGTAGTACATGCACAAAGTTGTACATACTTAATTTAAGGCCTTTGTTATACTAAAGCCATACCACCAACAATTATAGTTATAAACAAGACATAGCAATGACATTAATTATAAGTAAAGTCGTAAAAAAAATGTAATTGAGATTCATAAATTATTTATGTAGCTTTGCTGACCAGCTTGTATGTAAAAGAGAGTATTGTACAATTGACAAAAAAATATCCGAAAACTAACCACATTTTCCTCGCTTTTTCAGTGTAGCGGCCTTCACTATAGACATATAATCCATATTGGGGATATATCTGGTTTTCCGGCACCGTCAAACGCTAAAAATATTTATGATATAAACATGGAATACTCAGATATAAACAAGTTCATTAAAATTAAAGTGTAAATCTAACCACAAACTGCGGATATTCGAACATATAAGTCATAACACAGTAATTCGTCTTGTCGCTAAAATGTATATTCAAAATACCGAGAAGATAGCTCACAACAAAAATAAATGAAATAATTTGAAAAACACTTGAGCCTAAAGAATTTAATAGTCGCATTGTGGCTCGTTTTATTGGTATTAGCGTTCAGTAATGATTATATGATTCTACATAGAACACTACATTGCACGTTAGTAAATAAATAACTATATAAATTTTTCATTAGAACAAAATCCACACAGTCAAACGACAACTACTAAATAAATCATCATAGCAATTTGCTCTAGGAATGAAATTCTTCATCAACGTCAAAATGACATGCCTAGGGCTACGACAAAGTTAAAAGTAGATTATTTATAATTATCGACTATCAATATTATGATTTTAGATTTACTGAAAAATTATGTTTATGAGTACTTAACTAAAAAATTACAAATTGGGGTATATTTTTTAAACTACTATAATAACATTTATTTGCAACATTAATTTGGAGTTGCAGAAACTTCTTTCTGCAACTCCTTTAATTATTAATATATAAAATGTTTATGCCTTTAGTTTAGTTACATTATGCCCGTGGCGTAGCGGTATTAGACTTGCATTAAATATCGGAGGTCACTGATCGATTCCTACGATGGATAAGAAATCTTTGTGAATATTCTAAGATTTCTTTCCGGGTCCGGTTAATAGACGGGATACCTCTCCGAACTCCGAGCCTACCTAGTTACCTGCCAAGAATGGTGACTATGGCAACACACTCTCTCGGGGGGAGGCCCTTGTTCAGTGGTGTGGTGGACGTTATACAGGCTAATGATGACTTGCATGACATCCTATCACAATTCATTTACCACATTTCTTGAAATTTAACTAGCTAGCCTGGGTACCTAAAATTGAATCCTATTCAATATCTTCAAATTATCTGACTATAGGTAATATTTATAACTTTTGCAACCATAGATTTTATTGTGCTAAAAATATATTATGCACTTAAGGTAGTTTTCCCACTGGGAGACTGCAGATTTCATTTTTATACCTACCTAATTAAATCAGTTTGTATTGAAAACCTGCTTTTTACAACATGATTACAAAGCGTTGGCGATGGTGCGTCTTCTCACGCACATATTTTTTCGAGGCGCGTCTCACGGCATATAACTCAAAATTCTGCAGAACCCCTGCGTTATCGACTGAAAAGTAAAGTTTTTAATTTATCGTGGGACCGTTTTACAATATTGCCGAGAGACATTCATGCAGAGACAGGGAGCAAACTATGTGGTGACGGAGATTTACTTCTAAGTAGTAGCTACTTAGAAGTAAATAACCGTCACCACATATTACATAATTTTCGGCCATAACAGAACAGAAAATATATAAAATTCTCTGTTCCGTGGCCGCCATGCACAACGCAACAGAAAACATTGCTCGTGGCTAAATCACCTTATGACTACTACATCCCTAAAATTTAGTCGATTTTAATGAAGACTTTATAATCTGTGAAAATGGTTCAGTCAATTTACTGTCACACAACTGTCAAAAAAACATTCGCGAGGTTTCTTTTGTAGTGTTTTGGTTTTTGCGTTTATTATAAAAAATAATGGAAATTATACTCACGATAAAATACAAAGTGAATTAATGACTGTGGTAAACATGAAGTGTATATTTATGTTACTATTTATGTGTGGATCGTACGGGGTCGGTTCTGTAGTGGAAAATAATGAAAAGGTGAGCCGTGAGATTGCACCGATTGCAGTCCATTGATTATTGTGATAATTTAATATGTAACTACAAGGTGAAATAGAAGAACGTAGTTGGTAACAAGTTATTATTGTTGTAGGAGAGTACAGAATTGTCACGGGCGTTGGATGACCGGCCTCTGTTGTTTGCCACGTTAGGGGGCGGCATGGTCGCCGTAGAACCTTTAGCGGGCAATATTATTTGGAAACTAAAAGATGGTAAGTCAGAGATACTCAATACCACTAATCTAGTAAAACTTTGAGGAGTTTTAGATTAGTAAATGATAAGTTATCAAAAGCTTTCTTAGTAGGTACTTAGGTAAACAAATTAGATAATATGTTTGTTTACTCTTCAGTGCTTTGTGAATTAAAATTTTGCAAATCACTTATGGTATAAATAGTACAATGTGGGAAATAATAAAGTTTTTCATTATTATTTGTATTACTCAGCTAGTAATACAAAAAAAAAAAATTAAGTAAAAGTTTTTTATTGTTAACCAATAAGTAACTGTGAAAGTGTTAGTCATATCTAGAATTGAAAAATTTGGGTATTATTTAAACTATAACTTTATGAATTACTACAGTGATATTCAATTTATGTGTATTGCATATTTTTAGTAGTGACCTTGTCAGCTTTTGAAAGAATAATAATGTATGATTATTTCATAATAGTTAATAATAAATATTATAGTCCACAAAAATAGATGAATGATTATTTCTTAAAATTTATCTTTCTCTTATCATCCTGAAGCTAAGTAACTGAATGTATAAACGGTAAATTAGTTTAGTTTACTTAAATTAAAAGTCATGTAAATGGTATGATAGAACTTAATAAAAGCTTTATTATTATTAATTATAAACTGTGTGAATCAGAACAGCAGTTGTTCAATAATACACAGTACATTCTGCATTGTAGTATATACATATTGGTTTGACATAGACTATCATTCTAAGATGCAATTTATACAAATGTGGTATGCGCAGTGAAATAGAAATGAAATGAAATAGTGTATTAGTAACATAGATGAAAAATTCACACTTGTTATAAGCATTAATACATTAAAGAACATTATTTCTATTTACTTAAATTAGGAACAACAATATTTCATATTTTATTATATACGAAAATTCTTCAATAGAAGGTATGACTAAACTGTATGTGTATAATTTCAAATAAATAATATGTTAAACTAAAACTACATTTATAATCTTATTTTTAAACTCATTTACAATAATAAACTTGGCGTAGCCTGTGAGTAAATAAATTAAACAAGAAGAAAAAAGGTGCATAGTTTATGAAATTAGATCAACCAGCACGGGCTGGGATCTAGTCTAAAGCCAAGAATGCATGGCGAATTTTGTCTCGGGAGGATCACCGTCCCTATCCTAGCTTCCTACGAGTCTTTATCTATATAGCATATAGCTATGGTGTGACATCTGAAGAAGAAAACAATAAGAAACACTGAAATTATTCTTTTACTGTCAGTATGCTGCTATAATGACTAGCTACACTAAGCTTGAATAACAATAGACTAAAGATTTATTTTTTAATACATGTACCTAAATTTGGTTATACTGGATTATTTAGTTTAGTAAAGATATAGAAGTGATAGAACTAAATAACAATCAATGTGATATGTGGGTTAACAATTAAAAGGATTTTTATGTTTTAAATCTATTTCTAATCACCAATAAAAAATCCTATTCATAATGTTCAGGTTCCTATTCTAGCGTAATCCTTTTGATTAGTTGAGATTCTTTCAAATATCAAGATTTAGATATTGATTTGGGAATAATCTTGTAAATATAAATTAAAGTCTATACCTCTGTTGTATCTGTTATTAAGAATAATTAGTATATTGTAATAAAAACTGAACTAATATCAATACCATAGAAAAACGTTGGAGAAGTTGGTTCTGGGTAATATCTGAAACAGCATCACCAATTTTGACAGTAAAATCCCTCCTCCTGACTGATTATGACCACTGCGGCCAATCTCTGAGTAGATTTGACATCTATGCAAGACATATTTTAGTGCACTCTCAAAATCTAGTGGGATAGTTTACTCAGAGATAACTGATTTAATAATTAATAACATAGGCTAGATTTAATTCAGAAAAAAATATTTGGGTTCCACACAAAAGAAAATGCAGGTGAAACCGTGCCGCATAGTTAGTCTATGTATAATACTGTTACAATTTATGTAGGCAGAAGGCATCTGCTCATACAATATCAACAATACTGTATATCTAATGAGTAGCACACATGTTTACTTCAACTTATTATGTAAATCCTATACATGTAGAGCTAGAGATGTTGTGTCAGGCTCATACAATATTATGTTAATTATATTGTTATGTGATAATATTACCATTTCAATTGCTGCAACCCATGATTTATTATAGATAAAAAATAAAAAATATGTTGTTATTTTATTGGGTCAAAGATAACACCTTTATCAATGTATAAACCAGACTATTTTACCTAGACTTTTATTATCTTTTTAATTTGATTATTTGAGTAGTTTTATCAAAAGGTAATGCATGTTTTGAATTTAATATCGTAGAAGTATCGAGACTCACTCAGATCTTACTACTTAATACATAGTAAAATATGTGTATTGTAAACTTTTACTAATGTTTAATCATTCACATGACCTTTAGCTGTGTCCAAGGCAAGATAATTTGTTGATTGCACCTCTGGAAAGTAGTAAGTGATATATATTTGATAAATAATTTGAACTGTATGCTTGTTACAGTTATTGATGACAGTGATTTACTATTATTTGTCTTATGTTTCTAAAATAACATACAATTAATGACAATAATACATTATATTTGTTTTAATGAATTTGAAGTGTTTAAATGACTTTGTGAACTACAAAATTTTGTTATAAATATTTATGTTTTGGAAGTGCCACATGAATCATATAAGATCAAAATATAAAGAGGTATTAGGTCTCTTGCCAGAGTTTAGGATAACTTCGCCATGGTTCAGGACAGTTTGTTTATTTATTTGTTTGCTTGGATGCGCTAATCTCAGGAACTACTGGTCTGATTTAAACAATCCTATCAGATAGCCTATTTATCGAGAAAGGCTATAGGCATATTTTTTTATGAAGTTCCCACGCGAACGGTAGCAATGCGGGCTATACCGCGCGCGGGAAGCTTGTGTTTATATTAATTATTTTTGATATAAATGTATAAAACTTTTTTTTTATAGAACCTGTGGTCAAAGTTCCTAATCAACAAGCAGATTTGATGCCTCAGTTTCTACCAGACCCTCGGCACGGGTTTCTCTACATGTACGGGCCGAGGGGAGACCAGCAAATGTTAAAAAAACTACCATTCACTATACCAGAACTAGTGGCTAATGCACCATGTCGGTCTACTGATGGTATACTGTATACAGGGAAGAAAAGTGACACCTGGTTTATGATAGATCCATTGACTGGATCAAGGGAGCATGTCTCAGGTAAGATGTAAATTAATGTTAGTTATCTCAACATCAGTAAGCCTAAGACAGGTTTCCCACTGCACCATGCTCCGTTGCAAAGCTCTTTATGTAAATATCTCAGTTTGTATAGAAAATGTTCTTGGTACAACACACTTACAACGGGTCGGCGCGTGGTGGCGTGCCCCGCGCGCTGATTCTGCCGATCGGCGCGGAGGCGCGGGCGTCCCGCGGGGTATAACATAGCTCCGTGATACCGCAACTTTTAATGCACGACCAACTGTAAAATTAAGTACAATTTGTCGCGGAGCACGTTGGCCCGCGCGGAGACGCGGACCAAACGCATGGTGACGCAGATCGGCTTCATTATCGTGCATCATAATTGCCAATGGGTGAATCGCCTTAAATAAAATGCGCAAAGCGGGTCGCGCGGGTCCCTGCGACAAATCACATTTGAATGGAACCACGGGAACTTCCGCTTAACGTAGTTTGCCTTAAGATCCTCGGACCACATGATATTCATAATGCATGGGCGTCATTTAATACCATTCAGTACCTTATTAAATAAACAAATTACGATTAAGAGCGCGATAGAAATGACGATAATGAAAGTTGATAAATCATGGTAGGTAAAAATCATGTATAAAATTAGTATTATACCTACCTACTATAAAGATCCATAATAAAATCAATCGGGACGGAAAAATATTTCAGAGAAAAATCTAGAAATAATTTTAATGACATTAAATAAATTTCAATGATAATTTACAGCGAAATCACATTGCAGATTAAAATACCGTTAGTATGCTCGCTGGCTTATCGTCATTCGTAATTACTCTGCGGGTATTGATCACGCATGTGTACTGCCAACTGCGTGTAGCATTTTTATTTTTCAAATTTGTTCTGATTCCTTGGCCCCTAAAGATCTATTGCAGTTATCAGATATGGGCGTTATAATCCCACAGTTTCATTATCTCTGGCTAAGACGAACGTCCATATATGGTGTGTGTGTTTCTTGAGCGTACGAACGACGGTAGAGCTCCCGTCCCCGCCACCCGCTACCCGGACCACCGCCGTCATATGTACACTCGCTGGAGGAACGCGCGTGCCCAATGCGGTCACCTTATCCGTTAATACCCTGGACTACGAGATACGCTTTCGGGTTCACTGCACATAAACATAGGTTTATGTAATAAGGTGTATTGACACGTGATACCTATCTGAAACTAATAATTAAACCCCAAAAAAGTTTTAACCAATGTACATACTTAGAATTTGAGCATTATAATTATCTATTCTAATAACACCACCGTGACAACGATTCCGTTACAAAGATTCACTATAACAATTAACAAACTTTGCGTAAAATTAAATATATATCGGTGTCGAGGGACTAAACTAAAACTTTTTGCAGGCATAATCGACACTGAGTAGCATAGCAAGATATGTGTATAGAAGTCATAGCAACAGCGTTAAGTAACGACTGTACTGACTGAGACGAATTTAACTGTGATTGCAATAGCATCATCATTATCATCAGCCCGTATATGTCCACTGCTGAACAATGGCCTCCTCCCATGGGTATTTGGCATAGTCACCACGCTTGGCACGACCTCCGAGATTTTAAAGCGAGCCAAATACCGCTACGCTACGGAAGTTATCACTAGCATACTGT
Organism: Nycteola revayana; assembly: GCA_947037095.2. Classification (NCBI taxonomy): domain Eukaryota; kingdom Metazoa; phylum Arthropoda; class Insecta; order Lepidoptera; family Nolidae; genus Nycteola; species Nycteola revayana. Next base: position 9,723,154 of record OX344839.1, read on the forward strand.
GCTTTATTTTTTTTTAATTGGAGAGTATTATTATCTCCAATTATCTAGTGACTAGTAGTCGTAAAAAGCTCCCATTATCAGGCTTAGGCCAGCAGTGGATGTATACCTGGGCTGACATTATTTTCGTTACTTTGTCAGAATGGTTTATGTAAACTGCGTAACGGTTTTTGGTACAGCTTTCACTATCGCACAATTAAAATCGTTCCGGAACGTTGAACATACTTATAGATTATAGATACTAAATCAAGCATTTATAAAATAGATATTGTCTGGGTAAAAATATGTTTATTTTGTTTATAAACAAAACAATATTTCAATAAATATTTATTTCTAAGGTCTTTGAAGGATCTATCAAACTGTATCACAGTCATTCATTTTCAAGTATTTATTTATTTTGTAGGTTTCGATAAATCGAAGATCTTCAAGAACTCTGACGAGAATACTTGTATGCCAGACAAGAAGCGGGGCATCTACGTAGCACGTACCGAGTACAATATACTGATGCACGATTCCAAGAACCAGAATCATAAGTGGAATGTTACGTTCTATGATTACACTTCTCACACTATGGGGAAAGAGATGTTGAACGACTATGGTATGTGATCAATTTGTTTACAAATAGTATTCTGACATTGGTTTACAGTTCTTATGAAGTGTAATGTTGATTCCATTAAATAGTTTCAAGACTTTTCTGTGGACAGTAAATACTTCAAGCGGCCCAATGGCTAAGGCGTTGGCTTGTGATTAAATGGTCGACAGTTAGATCTCTACTCATTGCACTATCGATGTGAACCCACTCATAACACAACCATTTAAGCTTAACACTAGGAGTTAACAAGAATAATAGTAGTGTCCAAAAACTCTGCTAGTAGGTAATCTTAAAAAAAAACAGTCAAAACGCAGTTATTTAATTAATCTAATCATGTAATCTAATCAATATATGAAAACCTTTTAATGAATAAAAAAGTAACAGGAATTTCGTATTAATTCAACGAAATATGCAGTCAATCAGAAAGTGGTCATATTAGTCATTAAAGTCTATTTTGCCTTGATTAACTTTTAAGCTCTGTAATTTCTCACTTACTCAAATCCAGGTATAATCCATTTCACATCAACCTCTAACGGTCGAGTGATGTCTTTCGACCGCAAAACTGGCGACCTAGTATGGTCGCACAACTTTGAAACCCCAGTGGTCGCTGCGTACATCCTCGATAGAGAAGGGCTTATATCAGTGCCCTTTAATTCCATTGGAGATGACACCCTTGATCATATTATGGAGGACGCTACGACGGTAACTAATGGACATGGAATCAAGAATTCTAATATTGAGTTGTAGTAAGTATTGTATTATTGTATTCTCTATTTTTTATATCTATACTAATCATATTACAACGTAAGGTGTAATCTCTAGATCAGACTTAAAAAAATGAAGGGGGGAGGGGGTTAAAAAAGGTACGTTATTTGTGAGAATCATAGGCTTTATTTTAAGACGAGGTAACTACGGAAACGGGATATGCGCTATAGTAAAACTGCGCGAGACAGCTTGTATAGTAGCTAGTTCATAACAAGATTGTGGTATTATGAATGAAATTTTAGTTGCTTTTCTTCACTTGTAAAATAATAAAATTAAGAAATATTGCGAAAATTATAATAAACACTAGCTTTCCCCGCGCGTTTTTACCCACGTAGCTCTTTTTATTATAAATTTAAACCTTTCCTTTGAACTCTCAACAGTCTAAGAATACTTACGGACAGACACAGAGTGGGAAGCGACTTCGTTTTATACTATATACTGATACGGTTGCGATGAAGGTACGAACGGAAAAATACATACAGTCTTCCTCATACTACGTTACTTCGTGCTATTGTATTATTTTATGAATAAAAAGAATACCATTTATTAAACTAAATATCATAGATAAAATAATAACAATAATTAATTTTATATATTTAACTAGACATTTTACGTAGCTGATTTATATTTGTTTGTTTTAAAATTACAAACGAGAATACCATTTTATTATTGAGATAAATATAATAAGAAAGATACTATGTACAAGACTTTACTTTATTTTGTATAACTACATATACTTTTATAAACCACTTGTTTAGTGGAAAAATGGGTCGTTTTGTTAGTTAGTTGATTAACTATTCTTATTTAGTGACCGAAAGAAACTTCAAACGGTTATAATGGAACCATTCAAGGAACACAAATGTTGAATTGAAAATGTCATTCACAGGCATTATCCATTTCTCTTGACCACATGGCTTATTATCGACGTTATGTGTCAACTCCAACATTGTAATCATACTAATTAACTGATACCGTCAATCCTTTATCTCTAGATTCGGTTCAATTTTAAAATGGGTTTTTACTAAAATATGTTCCGAATAACAATAGTTAGTACTTTTGGAACGATTAACATTTAATACAGAAATACATGTTGGTCATTAGGTGTTATTAGGTAGTGTATTATATTTAATAACATCCGGTTTTTCTATGAAATTTATGTTTTGGTATTGTAATGATTATATTTACAATTAATCTAATGTTTAATAGAGCACAATAATTAGTATGATTTGGTATTTTTATTGTTTGTTTCCAACAGAGGTTTTCAAACTTTTGTTTACATAGACCCCTTTTAAAACTTTTCTAGTTTTGGTGAACCTCCTGTTGCTCAATTTCTATCATATTACACACTTACAACTTGTGCAACCGATTTTTTTACGCGGACCTAGACCGTTGAGTCTCCCGTGACCCCTCGGGTCCAACTGGACCCCATTTTGGGAATCGTTGGCTTACAACAATAAATACCTCCCTTAGCGTTAAAGGTTTGCTTTAGTTTTTTCTTCGGGTCATGTTTATGAAAAGCAAGTTAAAGACCAAGGTTCTGGGTAACACATTTTAATGTTAGCTGTACAAAATTAACATTAAATCTGTTACGCAGAACCTAGGGATACAAGTTAAGCCGTGTGGTATCCGGCTTAGCCGTGTAGTTACCGGCTCAGCCGTGTGTTTTTCGGCTTAGAATATATTACCCCATATTATGTCTTCCTATGGGTGTCGTTAGAGGTGACTTAGGGACCTGGATGAGCAGCAACGTCTATCTACTAAAGATTACTTACTTCTTACTGCCTTAATCACCAACCCTCCTGCCAAGCGGGGTGATTAAGGCATTATCTCTTAACGACCCCGGCTCTAGCCAAGGTTTGTAATAAGCAGCGGTGGACGTAATCGGGCTGTTGAAGAAAAGTACTAAGTTAATCACTACAAGAAAAATTCTTGTTTACTGTATTGTGGCGTATTCAATTTAGGAACAAAAAGTTATTTCTTACTGTAATTAATTTCAGTTTACTATGGGGGCTAGTATAGTTAGAATAAAAGGTTGAGAGTTTCTGTATCGCTATCTAATCGCTATATCGGTTGATTAGTGCGTCAATGACATAATTATTATTGTACTTAAAAAAAGTGAAGGCTTTCCCTATATATTGACATATTCAATCTGTTTTCCAAATAAAAGGCAATTACGCAATTGTTGCAGGTATCAAATGAATATATGAACATACATGATATAAATCTAAATGCCAATTAAATCTAAATTTAAATGAAAAGTTTCAAGGACTTTCAAACATTGTTTGTACAACTGGTAAAAATGGGCCATATGCAATTAAAGCAATATGCAATTAACAAATTACATGTATACATTTTCACACGAAAGCCTATTTATATTAATCGTTTTGCTGTGATTACGGAACATGTCTAGATAGCACAACTTTTGTTTATTTATAACGAAGGCAGTATGATACTTTACTTCTTTTCGGAAAAAATAAGCCACTGCATTTGCTCGAGAAAGATTTTAATATAAATTATTAACTATTCTTTAAAAATGTTGTTTTAAAATATACGGATACGAGGTGTATCCGTATATTATAATTTTCCGGTATCATAAATCTGCAAAAATATTATTTACTAGCAGCCCGCCCCGGTTTCGCACGGGTATTAAACAAACATTTCAAAAGTTATAATTTTTCACACACACACACACACACACACTCTCCCAAACATAGTTACGTACGTTCTCGTTTTTTCGTGGGGTCAGTAAAAAAGAGTAAAATGAAGTAAATTCGAATATGAAATTAATTTTTTAATTGTATTTTTTTGTAAAAACGCCATTACCTTAGTTTACTTTCTCTGCTCCTGAAACTCAATTTATTAAGTCGGAGCATAGCAGCAAAATAAATAGATTTTCAGGACCTCCGACCCGCGATAGACCAACATACAGTTGGCCATGAGTAAAACATTATTTTCGTAGGTCAATCCCTACTGTTGACGTGTTGATAATTGAAGCAGTTTAAATGGGATTGGCAGATCACTTGGGATTATCGGAATCCTCGGTATATGAGCTAGTTGACCAGCTGCTGGGCCGGTGATAATGGTTGCTACAGTTAAATTGTCCTTCAATTCCTTAATAAGCAGCCTCGTCCCGTTGCACATGCATTCCTCAAAAGCATAATTGGAATTCTAATTTTTAAAGTCAATTCATGTGGTGGCAGTCCAGAAGGGTTTAATGAATTTAAGAACTCCTGGAGATAATGGACTGCGTCTTCGCTATTAGTCACGGTGTCTATCGATTTGATTATATTGTTAGATTGTTTATTTCGTTGACACTATCATTCCTGGGTGATACTATTGCTCTAGAACACAACCAATGAAAGTCCTTTTCGTGCAAATTATCGATATCAGAAACTATGGACTATTTGGCCTAGAGACTCATCCAGAAGGATGTTACAATTACTGCTTAAATTTGGAGTGGGAAAAATTCCTTCCCCAAGCTTAAGCAGTTGCTGTGGAAAATCACCATCGGTGATTCCATGAAGATGAGCTCTCATATTCGTCCGTAATTTTATATTTTCAATCGAAGTCCATAAGGGCGACTCCATTAAGCATGCTTTGATGATATCTGCTCGTGTACCTCTGTTAATGACAGGAAGAGTTTGTCGGAAATCTCCAGCAAATACAAAAGTAATCCCGCCCATGAGAGGAGCGGCGACCATGCGACATTTTTTAAATACCTTACAATTTTAAACTTGTGATATCTTTCGAATGGATGATGATGATGAATGGTTTTGAAGCAGACTTAAATATGAAGTAAATAATCATTTATTTTGATAAGGATTAATTACAAAGTATAAATAAAAGAGCTTTTATAACGGTGGCATTTATATATATTTTTTTAAATGAAAAAACACTTATTGTAACTTTTATATAACTATAATAGTTAGACATATTATTATGCTGTCGCGATATTTTTTGTAAATAATTATATGTTCTGCAAAGACGTAGTAGGTATATTATTTTGTTCTATAATCAATAGTTTCCGCAGCGCACGCGATGTAAGAAAGTTTATTTGGTATTTTTTTCACACCTTGGGTTACATTACTGGAGTTTTAGTAAGGATCACTAACTTTTTTGAAAATTTAATATAGCCTATGTTCACCGGAGATAGTGTAGCTTCCCAACAGTGAAATAATTTTTCAAATCGGTTAAGTAGTTCGGAGCCTATTCAATGCAAACAAACAAAAAAACAATCAAATCTTTCCTCTTTATAATATTAGTGTAGACAATAAAAAACATTTTATAAGTATGTTGTTCGTCGAGGGTTATTAGAAATTAAAAATGTTCATTGTAAACGTAGTCGAAGTTTGGGAACTTTTAGCCCTATAACTATCGTAATAAAAAAAAAACTTTTTCTTTTCAGTCCCACGCTATATGTCGGCGAACACAACCACGGGCTCTACGCGCTCTCATCATTAGTAGATAAAAATACTATCACAATATCCACCAGCCACACACGGCCTTTGCTCATCGAAGGGCCTGCAGAAAACGAAGTTAAGACAGAAAAACAGGCATATGAGCCTTTTAAAAATGTGCATTACAATCTCAAAGACTTGAACCTCCACGTAGCGGCCCCATATTTATTACTGGGACATTACAAAATGCCGAAGTTGACAACTAGTTGGATGCCTCAACTTCCAAATTCGAACTTTTTGAACGTTCACAACTCGCAAAACAGCGCTATTAAGTTGATCAACGGTGAAGTACATTCAGAGACTCAGAACGATGGTGAAAATGAAACCAATCTGAAGTCTTCAATCTCCGTGTCAGTGCAAACTGAAGATTACCTAGAAGGCTTCACGTTCAGGCCGGGACTGTGGTACAAACAAGCGTACATTTGGTTCCACCAACAAGAAAATCAAGTGTTAAAGGTGGCGCTCATCATATTAGTCGGCCTCGTCATTACCATGTTTTGGTATCTGCGTTATCAGGTAATATAATTATCATGTTACTAAGCGTAAGTTATCGCCATGTGGCTAGTAGTAAATGACACGCCGGTGACCACGTGACCCTGACGCATTGGCATGCATAATTTTAACTCTTATCTTAATTGCATTTTTTGTTAGTTATTTCTATGGTGTGCATTTGAATGGAATGATTACAACTTTATTTACATTGAAATTAGGTTCGTTTATTTTTTCATACTGCCAGTTATGAAATACTACACAATGAATTTCTTTATTAAAATACACCTATGAGAAATAGGATGCTTCGAAAATTAATGAATCAATATTAATAAAATGCTATGTCCTGACCGACTGATGGATCAACGCACCGCCTAAACCGCAGATCATAGAGACCTGAATCTTAAAAGAAGAGAGAAGAGAGGGTGTTATCTATATGACGTAAGCATACGTAAAGAAAGCATTTTTTAAAATTTCAACTTATATCAGGATGACAAAGTTAATATGAGGAAATTAATATCTCCATAAAATCGTTGGCAACGATAATGTCGCGGGCTAGTTAATTTTAAGCTGTCATCAACGTCCATTAAAACATGAATGTTCCGGTTTAACATGCAAAAGTTAAATTGTAAACAAATATACCTATAATATAAACATAATAGTAGTACATCTATATCTATAATAATATTATGAAGAGGAAAGATTTGATTGTTTGTTTGTTTGTATGCCGAAACTACTGGACTGATTTGAAAAATTCTTTCACGGACAACCGTGAAAGAATTTTTCAAATCAGTCCAGTAGTTTCGGCATGTCATCTGGGGATAGTTTAGCTTGCTAGCTACAAAGCTAGCAAGCTAAACTATCCCCAGATGACATAGGCTATATTTAATTATGAAGTTCCCCGGGAACGGTATTTACGCGGGTGAAACCGCGTGCGGAAAGCTAGTAAATAAGTACTTATATGTTAAGAAAATATTATATTAATATTCACGTGTTATTGCACGTACGATTAAGATGTAGAACATTAAATATATTTAAAATGTGTGGCGCAATTACACTTAATTAAATAGTATAGTGAATTAATTGTTTACGTTTATATTGCTAATGAGAACGCATAGTCATATTTAACCGTTATGTGTGGAGGTCAAAAAGAAAAATAAACTGGCTTAGTTTTTTTTTAAGTTCTTGTTTGCTACATAAAAATAAGTTTATATGTTATTGTCCTTGAATTTCCCGCCAAATTCGGTCATGTATTTAGATGCGGACATTATCTTTTTTTACACACGTATTTAAAAATAGGTGCTATGATTTTTTTCAAATTATATGCATTTAACAACAAGATGCTCTGTGGAAATTACAAACGGAGACTTTAATTTTATGTATTAGTATAGATTTATTGAAGAAAACCTACCTAATTTGGTCCAGATTTTGAAATTGCCGGTTTATAATTTATGTTTGACATTCATAACAATCAATCATCGAATTCTTTTGTTTTACGTTTTTTGCTGTAAGTCCACCAATAGGCGCACAGTAAATAGTGTATGATTGCTGGCATTAAGTGTTTTTAACTAACTAACTAAGCATTATTTTGTATATTATTATTATGCGCCAATATGTGGAACTGTCAGTCTTTTTATCATTAAGTTCAACAACTGTTTGCATAAGCGCATTAAATTGAGATACCTACATAATAAAAAAAGGCTATAACTATGCAACAATTACTTATAGGTAAACTCCGCTTACAGAATAATATTAGTCAACAGTTTTCTTATAAATCTGATAATCTGGTAATAAAAAAATCATGGCGGTCACCAAATTTGTTAATTTCTTGAGTAAACTTGCCAACAAGCTCTGTCGCTTGGCGAGAAACAATTTAATTGTAATTTTGATTTCCTGTTCTGAATAAACGATAAAAAAAAGAAAACAATACCTAATATGAATATGACCACCATGATTTTTTATAGTTGTTATAATGCGCATGAAGATTTAAAAAAATCTAGTTAGGCCGTCAGTTAGTTTACTGAAAATATTGATAAGTAATATTTCTCAAATCAATAAAAATTGATAAAGATACAGAGCAAAAACAAACTATAAAGTTCAGGAGAGGGGCGCGTCACTATTAGTTAAAATTGCGCCGCTAATAAGGAGTATAATTCAGTCTTTTAGTATGTTTTGTTTCTAATTATTCAGTTTCACTTGCAGTTATGTAATCTTAGTAACGCTTAATTAGGTGATCAAATGTTAACTAATTTAATTAAATTTATTACATGTTTTCTTTTGTTTAAAACGTTATATGATGTAAATGTTAATCTTATTTGTATAGTTGGGATCATGTCATGGGTTAATCTTGATAAGAATGCAAATTTTGGTGACTGTATGTTACATTGTTGCGTTACAACACTTGAGTACCTATTTTATCTATATGATAATTGTCTCCTCGTAGATTGCCATTTATCTATACAAATTGATCCCCTTTTTTAATCCTTTAGGATAGCCATTTTTTGATTACGACTTTATTCTGAACTCAATTGACTTGTAATAAATTTTAAAACCATTTTTTTTTAATTAGCGGCCCTTCCCATTTTCGTACGGGTGGACTTTTATAGCCTATGTTACTCGGGGATAATGTAGCATTCTAATGGTGAAAGAACTATCGAAATCCGTTATATATATAAAAATACAAACTTTTCCTCTTTATATTAAATTAGTATAGATATACCTACTGCCCGTTTAAGGTCTAAACTGAACACTTTGAAAGTAATTTCGTTTTTTATAGGCCCGTGAATTCCAACAACTGTCTCAAGGCGGGTCCCGGTCTTCTAACGCGTCGACTTCATCAACCGGGGAGGTGACCGGTCAACTCGAAGAAATTGGCAACGGAGAGGTGCGCATTGGAAGAATCGCGTTTAACACTGATCATGTGTTGGGCAAAGGATGTGAAGGCACCTTTGTTTATAGGTAAGTTACAAAAAAACGAATCATAAAGTTGGTAAAGTATATAAAAAAAGGCGATACACAGATGCGATCCTATTTCGAAGAATTAGAATAATATAATTGCCAATAGAATAAATTGCCTGTAGAAGTATTTGTGGTACAGAAAGCATTCAAAAGTGCAATATTACTACTTATTACAATAAAAACTTTCCGGATTTAGTTATGCCGTAAAAAATATTAAAGGGCAAGGTCTAACTCTATTACTATTTCCGTTTAAATATTCAAACGGTTTGGTATAAATAGTATACAACCTACTTATCAAATTTTGTGTAAAAGTAGTTGTGTCTGAAATAGACAGTAGCTATGATTATTAGTAATGGTCGGTGACAGATGTAGGAAATGCGACTTAATCCATTGTACTAAGTGTTTGAATTGTTTTCTATTTCTAGTGATAGTGATATAATAATGAAATTATTTCATCATCAGACCGTACAACGTTCACTGCTGAACATGGGCCTTCTCCTGAGGAAGGGTTTTTGTCATAGTCACCACGCTTGGCAAGCGGATTGTTGACCGCAGTATTATGTTGTAATACACAGGGAAACGCTGCTGCCCGTCCCCTGGTATACGCTTGTTATAGATGATGTTATAACAATCGGGACCAACGGCTTAACGTGCTTTCCGAGGCACGGAGGGTAGTCCCTTAACCAACCAGACCCGGAAATAAATCTTGGAATTTACACAAAGATTTCTTGGCCTGTGTGGGGATCGAACCCACGACCTCCGAGACTTAAAGCGAGCCAAATACCGCTACGCTACGGAGGTTATGTAATTGCTACACATTTTTTTTTAGGGGTACATTTGATAAACGCGCAGTAGCTGTCAAACGTCTGTTGCCTGAGTGTTTTACGTTCGCCGACCGCGAGGTGACACTGTTACGTGAATCCGATGCGCATGCGCACGTAGTTCGATATTACTGCACCGAACGAGATAAGCAGTTTAGGTGAGATTATTAAGATTTTGGTTTTTTTTACAGTATTTTTCGTCGCTTTTACACATATTTCTAGTGTTTACTCTAATCTATCCAGCTACGTACTGTTCATAATATTATTATTTACTTTATCTATAGATAACATGTGATATTTTTTTCTAAACATTGACATGCAGTACCTGAAATAACGGTATTTGTAAGCAAAATAGTAAACAAGTAATTTATGTTAATGGCTGTAAAGTCTGTGGTCGATTGGCCGGCAAAGTTTATGGTACCGCTTGATGTTTTGCTTATTTGTTCTTTTAGTTATAATAATATAATATATACCTTTCCAGGTATATAGCATTAGAGTTATGTTCAGCAACACTACAAGATTATGTAGAAAAGAGGTTGAACTTTGAATGCAGAATCGATTCGGTAGAAGTTTTAAGACAAGCCACTATGGGTTTATCACATTTACATTCCATGGATATAGGTAAGTTTGTTGTACATCTAATTATAGTTTACAACTGACGTGTATACCATCATAAGGTCGATCGTACAGATATACCTACAATTGCATTAGATGGGTGGCGCTGTTGCAAAATACCTGAGAGTAAAAATATTTTAATGATAATTCATTAATCCCACCAATTCCTCCCAATTCCTGAAAATGATCTATCCGCATATACGGAAGAAAACGGGGCCCTACTGGTATGGCGACTTCGATGATAATATGTCGGCGGCCGCAATCAGGAACGACAACCGAAATTTATATGTTCGTTGCCTTATCGCCGTATCAGTGCGGTAACATAAGAGCTTGGGCCGACCTTAGTTCCCTCCCTCCCACTGACCCTACCTTCCCTTCCACTTACCGACCCTTTTATGTTGAGGCTTGTCCTGGTACACCTAAATTAATGTGTGTAATTAGACTAAGTTATTACAGCTTTGTTCACCCATACTACTGGGTAGTACATTGATTTCTTTTTAACAAGTGAGTAAGAGGCAGCGATAATATCGCCTTTTGTACTTATGAATATTTATGTTGATTTTTTGTTGTATCTATATTCATAGTGTACAATAAAGGGTCATTTTATTTTACCGATGTTCCAATTTTTCAAACATCAGATAAAAAAAATGATTTTTACATAATCTTCATACAAAAACAGGCAAATTTAAAATTTCTCCTCTGTGAGTACAGTACACTTTATTGCACTATACTATAAAATAGATACATGACACATACAAGTACGAAAAGTACAAAAACGGATGGTGGCAGTGCATTTTTATCTGAGGATTAGAAAATTGGCCCTAAACGTCAAAACGATTTTTCAATCTTATAAATTTAGATTTCAATATTTCCAGTTCACCGCGACATTAAACCACACAACGTGTTACTTTCTATGCCCACTGGCAATGGGGAGGTTCGCGCCATGATCTCAGACTTCGGCCTTTCCAAGAAGTTAAACATTGGCCGAGTGAGCTTCTCTAGACGATCGGGAGTTACGGGCACTGATGGATGGATTGCACCAGAGATGATTAATGGAGAGAGAACGGTACGCAAAATTTATTTGTGCATATTTTAGACCAATTGCGGTATAATTTACGTTGGACTGCTCCGCAGGGTGGTGTGTATTAAACATAGTTTTTGATAACATAGTAAGAGTAAATCGATCTTAAAAACTATCTCTAAGCAAAAGTCAGCCAATTACATTGAGTTTTTGGATGTTAGTCTAACTAACATCGTTTAAATATTTATTTCCAAATGCAACTTTGGAGATATTTGTAGAATAATGTTTACCATTATCACAAAGAGATTGATAAATTTCGACGACCGGATGGGATCCATCGTGGCCGAATGGTCTAGGCATTGGGTGCTATACCTTAGATGTAGGTTCAAATACTACCGGTGGTCTAAATTTAATAATCACAATTTTTTAAATCCGCACAAACTCTCACATTTATATAGTTAGAGGCTTCGACATGGCTGAACATACAGATGTCTCCTGAATCATGTATCTGTATGATTTTAATTAATATTTGCGAAACATCCTTTTTTTTCTCGAAATTCTTTATATATTTTTAGGAAGTTGTTTTGTGTCATGGAAATGGTCTATTATATATATGTAATTTTTCCTAAATAGAACTAAGTCATGATTCTTATTCCTATTCATATTTACACAAATGGTTTCCTTGTTTCAGACGACATCAGTCGATATATTTTCTTTGGGCTGTGTATTCTATTACGTGCTGTCGAAGGGACAACATCCGTTCGGTGACATGTTAAGAAGACAAGCCAATATACTTACCGGAGACTACAATTTGGATCAACTAGAGTGAGTTGAATGAATAAATAACGTATATTTGATGTGTTTCGACTACTGATTTCAAAATCAAAGAAGAATGGAAATAACTGGAAGAAGCTGCCGTAGCCTAATAGCTTGTGTGTCAGACTTGCGATCGAGTGGTCGCTGGTGCGATCCCTATCCATTGCACTATCAACGTGACTCTTAACACGTAACACAAGCAGTTTAACTTAGCACGAGGGGCTTGGGTACAACATGTACAGTAGTATGCAAAAAATCTGCTAGTAATCTTAAAAGAAAAATAACATATTATAATATTAATGTATGTAACAACAACTGGAATAAATGCATTATTGATTAAGATAACTTTATGATATATGGTAAATTAATAATAAATACCTATTTCGCAGCAGCGCAATGTAGCCTTGCTAGAATCGGAATAACAATTTTGTCCGCTTTAAGAAGTGCACACATACATGACCATGTTCCTGTACTGACTGCCTATGACTATCCCTGGGTAGATCCAGGCAGACCTACACTTCACCTGCCCCTCGTACTAGCTATATCGATTAAATGACCAACCTTTTTAATTGTACCTACAGCAAAGTACTGCCCGAAGAAGAAATATTAATCATAAAGATCCTCATCCGGGCGATGATCTCGTGTATTCCGGCCGCCCGACCGCCGTGTGACACCGTGCTCAAATACCCAATGTTCTGGGGCAAGCAGAGCATACTCAACTTTCTACAGGTAATGAGAATATCAATAAATATAGATATATTATAAGTTGCCGGTACTATAATAGTTTACCGGTAATATACCCACCGTAACTAGCGAGGTCCGATCCCGATCGGGGCGTTCTATCCCCGGGTTCTATCTATCGGTCAAAAATAGAGTTACTAAAAATGTTATACACTCGGCGTCACGTCTCTTCGAAAATAAGTTTAAAGCATATCCCGCCAGCAACGAATACATTAAACCCAATTAATAGTGGTATTAATTAAAAGTATGTTTAACGGCCTTTAAATTAACAACAGTTAGAATTCCTAACACAACGGATCTCATTAGCACGTAATGTCAAAAAATATGTTGTCAAAATACGCATTACAACGGCCACTAATTGCACCTCCCTATAAGGCAGGGTTTCTTAAACTTTTAGCAGTCACGGACCACTTTCACAATTTAAAAAATTCCATGGACCCCTGAAAATTACTGCTTAGTTAATGAGAAGGGTGCTGCTGTTTGGCCTCAATGAGAACGAATAAATTGTGGAATTGTCTTCGACAAGACTGACCTACTGCGGATCCCTGATATTCATGGTCCAGACCTGAACCCTATTGAGCACCTTTGGGATGAACTGAAACGGTGAGCACGGGCACGTGATCCTGCCCCTACCACTCTCCAAGACCTCCAAGATGCCGTCGTTGCAGAATGGGACAACATTCCGCAAGAGACTTAGTGGCGTCCACGGACCCCTTGGGGGTCCGTACCCCCAGTAAGAAACCCTGCTATAAGGGTATAAAACGGGCGACCCGGGTTAAAGGTGGGTCATTCGCTATTCAACCTTTGAAGTGAACACACGTGAACAGCTACAGCAAGAAAAATACCCCAGAAGATGGATACCCCTGCAGATGAAGCCGCTCAAGTCATTGCACTACTGCAATCAGGGATGCGGCAATGTGATGCTCGGCAACTGAACTTGAGTCGTTTTGCCGTTCGACGAGTGTTCCAACGCTTCCAAGAGACTGGTGGCTATATCCGAAGACGTGGATCTGAAAGACAACGGTGCACATCCGAAAGAGATGATCGCTTCATTGTTTCGACGTCTTTACGTAATCGGTTCTCCAATTCTGTTGAGCTGCAACAACAACTGCGATCCGCTCGCAGAACTTCTGTAAGCGTCTCCACGATTAGAAGAAGACTGCAGGAGAGGAAAATTGCAGCTCATAGGGCTGCTACAGGGCCAAAATTGACTGCACAGCATAGGAGAGACCGGTTGCAATTTGCCCGTGACCATGTGGATTGGACAATAGACCAATGGAACGCTGTGCTCTTTTCGGATGAGGCGAGGGTGTGTCTTTTCTGCAACGACAGGCGTCGAAGAGTGTATAGGAGGCAAGGGGACCGATTCGCACAAGCCTGTATTCAAGAGAAAGTGGAATAAGGGGGTGGCTCGTGCATGTTCTGGGGCGGCATGTCAATCGACGGCAAAACGAACGTTGTGTGTGTTTCTCGTACTGGAAGTGCTCGCAGGCAAGGGTCGCTGACTGCTGATCGGTACATAACAGAGATCTTAGAGGAGCAGGTTGTCCCTTATGCGGGTTTTGTTGGCAGTGGGTTCACGTTAATGCACGATAACGCCCGCTGTCACACCGCTTTAATTGTAAGAGACTGTATCCCTGTTATGCGCTGGCCGGCGCGAAGTCCAGACCTGAACCCTATTGAGCACCTTTGGGATGAACTGAAACGGTGAGTACGGGCACGTGATCCTGCCCCTACCACTCTCCAAGACCTCCAAGATGCCGTCGTTGCAGAATGGGACAACATTCCGCAAGAGACTGTTGTCACATTAATTAGGTCCATGAGAGAACGCATGGAAGCAGTTATCAGGGCTAGGGGGGGGTAACACTAGGTTTTAAGTTGTTTTTAAGGACTTTGTTGTAATTTTTGCTGATAAAATAAAATGTAACATTTTAATCATTTGCATTAGCTTGCTTTTTTTTATTCCCTGGTAAACAAAAATCCAAATCCATTGATTTATTCTGAAATTTAAATAAATTGCCTTTCTAATGATACCTTATAGTCATAAGTCTACCATTGATTAATAGGGTTAAAATGACTTTGAATGGAACTTTTAAAGAGGTGCGATTTTTGTGACGCCGAGTGTATTTAGAAAAATATATGTACTAAAATAACCCGTTCCAAAGTACCCCCCCCCCTCCATTCCAACTTACCCCCCCCCTCCTCCATTCTCGAAGTTGTGACCGAATACGTATACCTAGGTCAAACGTTCCAACTAGGTAGGTCAGACTTAGAGAAAGAAGTCGATCGTCGAATCTGACTCGGCTGGGAAGCTTCTGGAGATCTTCTCGTCCAAAAATACCTCAGTGCCTGAAGACAAACGTCTTCTATCAATATGTGTTACCAGTGATGACTTAAGGATCTGAGACATGGTCTAATACTGTGTGCCTCATAAAAAAAGCTCAAAGCTCGGCGTTTCCCTGCATGATCGAATCAGAAATTACGAGATCCGCAGAAGAACGAAGGTCGCTGACATAGCTCAACGGATAGCAAGCTGAAGTGACAACGGGCAGGACACATAACTCGAAGAACTGACGGCCGATGGAGCAGAAATAACCTCATAAAGGTCGCAGAGAGTCAGTGGATGCAGGCCGCTAGAAATCGTTCCCGCTGGAAATTGATGGGGAAGGCCTTTGTTCAGTAGTGGACGACAACGGGCTGATGATGATGATTAAACTAACCCGAAGTCTAGAAGTTGGTGGTGTCTCATCCGTGACTCGGCGAGTAAGTTAAGCTGTCGGTCCTGTGAATGATCTCACACCTGTCGTATTGGTAAAACGATTCCAGCAGATTTAGATAGTGCACCTGTGTTTGCACTATTATATGTCTTGCGCAGATGGCTAATCTCCTTAGGGATTAGCCGCCGTTGCCAAAAAGTACAATGCTATAAAGTAGCTGTTTGTGCCTGGTACCTCCGTAGCGTAGCGGTATTTGGCTCGCTTTAAATCTCGGAGGTCGTGGGTTCGATTCCCACACCGGACAAGAAATCTTTGTGTAAATTCTAAGATTTCTTTCTGGGTCTGGTTGGTTGAGGGTCTACCCTCCGTGCCTCGGAAAGTACGTTAAGCAGTTGGTCCCGATTGTTATAACATCATCTATAATAATCGTATATCAAGGAACGGGCAGCAGCGTTTCCTTGTGTGGTACAACATAATACTGCGGTCACCAATCCGCCTGCCAAGCGTGGTGACTATGGCAAATACCCTCCCTCGGGAGGAGGCCCATGTTCAGCAGTGGACGTCATCAGGGCTGATGATGATGATTGTGCCTGGTGTAGCCCGACGTCGTAAAATCCAAATCTTCGGACCTGATATCAAAGCCGATATAAAGGCAAGTTTTTTGGTCGTGGTAAATGCTTGCTAGCTAATAATACCTACTATATATTTAATAAGAAAAAAAAACATGTACTTGTGGACCCCATCTGATTTTATTTCGACAAAAGTGTCAAATAATTTAAATAACAATGAATTCCATTGATTAACATCAGATATTACCTTAGGCCGTTTAAGTGACATCCCTAACTTTGATTCAGGAAGCGTAATAGTCTGAGAAATATTTTATTTCCTTATTATATGTTACGTGTTAATTTGTTAGTCATGTAATTTTTGCAATATGCAATCACGTCTAAATATATACAAATGGACTTTAGTTACCATGCGCAAGAGGTAGGGTTCATGACCTTACTATCATCTGTTTTCTATTATTATATTTTATTGTTGGGATAGTTGAGTCATAATGTTTTAATTGAGAATATAAAAACAGGAAATATTATTTGTACACTTAATTTATGACTCAATGGGCAGAAACTAACGTAGCACTTGCGAGACGGACCAAAATTGAGGTTTCTAAAAGTATATTATGTTAAGGCTAAAGGTAGTTGTGAACATAAACTTAAGATTAGCCGGCTAAACCTAGGTCTAGCCGACCACATGCGGTTAAACTTAGATCAACCTGTATAAGTCCCTGTTCAACTCCATTGGTTTAGGTTTAGGTTATTTTATTTTTTTAACCACCCCAACACCTTTTTTTTCTTTGCATAGGTATTGTTTAATTTAATTAAAACCTAGAATATCACGACTCAAACTAACATGTTATCGAACTTTAGCTGCTTCTCGAAGATAAACCTATTTTTAGCCGGCTAATTAAGTTTATGTTCACACCTACCTTTAGCCGTAACATATACATATTACTATTCCAAAGATACAGTGGGTTTTCTGGCGGCGTTTTAGAATTGAACCTTAAAAAAATGTATTGTGATTACTTATTATTGTATTTTTATATCAAAGTTGGATTTCCTTTGTGGTGTTTACTGTCTACGATAAATCAGTTGTAATATAGTTTATTGATAACAATATTTAGGTATTTCCGATTTGACACATTTAAGTTACTTGAAAAACCCGTTTATGTCCACTGCTGAACATGGGCCTTGTTTAAACAGATCTTGGCATGTCATGGTTGTTGAGGGATCTTGCCATAATCACCACGCTTGGCAGGCGAATTGGTGATCGCAGTACGGTGGTATCGTACGGTAACTAGATTAAAGTTGCGAGATACTGCTGCATATCCATCAGCTGTAAATCCCTTATTCGGCTCTTACGACATCAATAGGAAGACATGGGGTTGTCTATGCTAGTTTCGGAACTTAGGGTTTAGGCCAGGAACCACACGACATAGCCGGAAACCAAAAGATATTATATATAATAACTTTTAATAATTCATATGCTTTGGGCAAGATTAATTAATTCAACGTATGGCTACTAATATATAGGACGTATGTCGTACACAGTCTGATTATGATAAATACATTGTCCACAGGACGTAAGTGATCAAGTAGAGAGCGGGGGCGGTGGATCCGAAGCTATATTAGAACGTGGCGCTCGGGCGGTAGTACGGCGGGACTGGCGCGCGCACGTATGCCCCGCTGTAGCCAACGATCTACGAGCTAGAAGGACGTACCGCGGCGACAGAGCTGCGCATCTGTTACGGGCTATACGGAATAAGGTAAGCAAGTAAGGTAAAAAATGAGTGATCTCGTGCGCTCGACTAGATACAACGCTAGCTTAAAACCGTAGCTCCGTAAATGCGGCAACCCAATATTGAAGTGTGTATAAGATACTGTACCGAAGGTATGTGATCCCGACTTCTTATTTTTTTAGTATTATATTCGAGTATTACTTCGATTATAACCGACATTCAATAACATTTTCGACAAGTATACACTCACAGAGCGTGACAGGCTCTGGTACGCCAATTCCGGCGTAGTATTTTTTGCCGCATTTGTCTAGTACGACGGCGGTATCTAGTCGAATGCGTGAGACCAATAATTTATCTAAGGGGAGCACGTTATATGTATGGTAAGATAGACTGATGACTGGAAAAGGGTAGGCGGAGTAGAATGGATGCGGAAGGCCAGCAAATTAGGGGGAATCTTCCCTAATTTGCTGGACATGAGCCTCTATTTGACTACAGTGGCAGTAGTGGACTCAGATAGCCTGATGTGTTGGTTATGTCAAATGTGGAACTGTCTAATGTCTAGGGTATAACATGATAAACTTGGTGCTTGGAGCTGTAGCCAACCAATAATGAACTCTAGAAGGACTTGCCGTGATGATAGAGCCGCACTTCTAATGTGGGGTATAACGCATAATCTGACTTCGTTCGACGCAATAGCAGGATGACTGATGAGGCCAGGGATCAA
The DNA here is from genome assembly GCA_947037095.2 of Nycteola revayana. Classification (NCBI taxonomy): domain Eukaryota; kingdom Metazoa; phylum Arthropoda; class Insecta; order Lepidoptera; family Nolidae; genus Nycteola; species Nycteola revayana. The sequence continues at coordinate 9,742,163 of OX344839.1, forward strand.
CCATAATAAACTTGGTGCGAGCGACTTGTGTCACGCTGTAGCCATGTGAACTGATGGATATTGCGTGGTTGAGCATTTGTTGCCGGCTGCTCGGAATAAGGTGTTTGGTAAAATAATAGAGTGATGGGGTTAAGGGGAGCTATATAATTTTGTGAAGTGTCAAATTTAAAAGAAAAACATTGGACCTGTTCCGAGTTTTCAGAGTTCAATTTGATAAAACAATCTCTCTGTATTTCTTAACCAGTATTGATCAAATCTTGCAGCACCAAGATCCTGGACTGGACAATAAACTTAAAGTTACTCGCATTTAACTTAAGTTTACACGTTCTTTGTTCAACAGAAACATCACTACAGAGAACTGGAACCAGACGTTCGAGACAGCTTAGGAAAGTTACCGGATGGTTTCATATCTTATTGGTTGCGCCGATTCCCTCTTCTCTTACCACACGTCTGGATACAAATGCAGCAATTTAGGTACGAGGACATTCTTCAAACTTACTATCACCAATCTTTCACCTTTAACAGAGATGATGTCACAGAACTAAATGATATCGAAGTATTTGACGAGGACCTATCCCAAGATATGTGTGATCCAGAAAAGAATGGCTTATTCGTTAAAAGCAGAGTCTTTCACGATGAAAATCAAGACCATTATAGGTATTATAAGAAAGAGGGATCACCAAGAAAACGGAGTGACTGGAGAAGTGAAGCGAGACAGGACGATGTTAGGTTGAGAGATAGACACCATTACAAGAAGAAGGAGAAAAAGAGAGAAGAAATACCAATATGGACATTGCCACAACAGTGAAATGTAAGTGTAGTTTATAAGTGCAAAAAGTATCACAGAAATTTATTCTTTTAGTAATGTGGAATCAGAGATTGCTGTTGATAACCATCGACAAGTTTTTAAACTATCACAAATTAACTTTTTAATATACTGTTAAGAAGTTTTAGCCGCTAGGTGGTTAACATTATTCTGAATCGAGATTGATGTGATTCACCAGAAACAAAAGTGGAATATCGTCCCAATTTGGACATTGCCATTACAGTGAAGAGTATTACGTAGCATAGCTAAGCGCAAATTATGTTATTAAATTTGTAAGAATTTGGTGAAAAAGTGATGTTATAAGTTGATTTACTGATTGAGAGGCAAATTTAAAATAATTTAAATACATTAAGAAATAAAAACAACTTATATTTGAGATTCGGTTAGGACATAACTCGAATGTAAAATTATCAAATATATTCTTGAGTTACCGAATGTATAATGGTTTACGTGTTAAAATGTAGACCTACTACGACAGTATGGTTGTCACTTTTTTTTAATACAGGACCTTTGTAGGAACTTAATAAAACTTATATTGAAGTAATTATAATAGAATTTATTAGCGTAGTTTTAAAGTTGGAAACTCTCAATCAGTGAAGGTGTTGAGATTGTTTTCAAAAAATGCAAATGTGAGATGTTAAAGTATTAATAATGAAGTAATGAATTAATATATGTTGATTTTATTTATTAGCAAGTTATTTCAACTTGACTTTGGACTAATATAGTATAAACAAATTATTTAACATTTATTAGTTGGATCTCTGAAATTTTATGCGGAAATGAGAGGTACCATGATTGTGGGTACATTTGATTATAATATGTAGACACGGCAGCAAAAAAGAATTATGTCAATTTTTGGTCAAAATATACAAATGTCATAGTTTCTTATTTCTCACGAAACATCGAGCGTACGAACGTACGTAAATCAACGAAGCTTAATTCAAATATTGCATTTTAATTAAGTACTGAACGTAGTCGCCTGTACCGTATAGTTAATATATTAATGCAGTGTTAATAATTACTTAATTTTTGACTTAAGTGGCCTTTCGTGTCTACATATGTTATCTTTAGATAGCGAAAGAATGTAATTTTACTACATTTTTAATGATTTTTAGTATTAAGATTAAATATCATGCACAAAATACGTTTTGTGATTGTTAGTTATTAAGGAAAAAAGGACATAATATATACGTTTTATTGAAACAGTCTATGTAAATTTAGTGAATGTATTTCTAGAACTCAGAAGCATAACGTCAGATGTGCCATTGTACGTCAGAAAAATTCGTCGTATGTGCCTTTATCGCAAACTGGCACTTACGACCAAATGCCTCTGAAGTATTATAGAGATCCGCCCTTATGCTTCTGAGATTCTAGATTTATTATTTTTATAGATCGACAAAATGCGTAGAGTTGGGACCAAGAGGAATGTTTTCTATTGCATTTTGATGGCTTTTAGAGAAAACTTAATATTAGATGAAACTATATTTTAGAAGTCATTAGTAAGAAGTAAGAAATAATTGATGGTTTGGAATTGGATGGTTGATTGGAGAAAGCTGCTTACTTTGTATGCGTATTGGGTTTTTTGGTATTATTGGGTTCGTATTACTCCCAAAATAAAACACTATTTAACATTACTTAAAAACGCGATATAGACAAAAGTAAAATTTACGTTAAAATTAGGATATTTGAATGTAAGTTAATTACATAAGTAGGTATATTTATTTACAATTTTATTGTACTGCCAATGAAAGGTATTGTTTTTTTTTTTTTTTTTGTTCTACGCTATATTCATTTAGCAATCGCCTAGCAACTTAATTTATTAGAATTTACAGAGTATAAAAACTGAATAATCGATTTATCACTTTCTATTAGAGATTAGGACGTTGACTTGAACTTCACGAATTAAACATGATTTATAATTGTATGATTAAATAATATGCTACAAATTAGTTAATAAATAATGTTTTTACAGTGACTATCTATTACAGAAAAACAGACTTCTTAATACCATTTTTATCTGCATGTTGTCTATCATTCACATATTTGTTCGAATACCTACTACTTTATAGTTCTGAGCCTTATAGGAGTTATGTTCACAACATAATTATATTTTCTTTTTATGTCATGCATATTTTGTTCTACATATCGCCGTTTAAGTTCTAAGACTGCATAAGCGTTAGCGAGATTTATTGGCCTATAAGAAAGCCGATGTATGTTACTACAATAACCATCGTCCAATAAAAAATCGTGAAAAAGTAAAATGATATAGTAATGGTGATTAAGTTAAATATAGGTACAATGCAGTGGTGGTGTTCGAACTTTATCGACGATATGTATATAATGTTATAAGTATGTATCCTTCGAAAACTAGCAGTTTTTTACTTGTTAAAATAGCAGAGATTTATTTGTGGTGCTATAATGTTTCAGTTGTTATGTTAGAACGAATGTTAACTGTTTGTGGATAATGGTATTATGTTTTATATGGATTGTAAAATAAAAATGGGCTACTTATACTTCGTGATTTTTTCATTATTTGTTCACGATAGGCTATTCTCAATGAGATTGATAAACTGTTTTCTTATAAAATATTTTTTATTTAAAGATATGTTGATAAATATATAGTTATAGCAATATGTCATGTTAAAATTAGTAAACAATAGATTTATTGTTTTCTTATTTTATACTTCTTAAATTATACTTCTTATATTTTGCATGATAATAATTTCATATAACATTATATATTATGTTTTTTCGCAAATAAATTACGTATTAATATCTCAAAACATTTTAGAGAGTTGATATAACGGGTTTGTGCTAAGTGGACTACATAATTATCGCCTCTAATTCAGAAAATTATACAACATTTACTTAAATAATTCACTTACGAGCTACTGTTTGTGGTATATATATATATATATATATATATATATATTATGAGATAGCGAGTTATTGTTACCACGAGGCAGTCTGTCGCGTGACCAATTACATGACGAGTAATTGTCATCTCGTAGAGATTTTCTCAGTGTGTGGACAGACTAACCTCTTTATAATAATTGGGTTAATAATCGAAGACAACTGTATAAAAACAACACTATTTAATGTTCTAAACCGAGATTAATCTAGCTGATTGTCGTATGTGTATTATCTAATAAATATTGATGCATTCGTGACTATTTGCTTTTTGATTAAGGCTATCGCAAATTGAATTATATGAATTTTGTTTTGTAGGCAAGTCAAGGCTACTAATTATTTAATGCGAACTATTTAGATGTGCCTAATTCTTCTCATATTAGAGACCATGGGAAAATATTCTTAAGACCCCAATGACGTCACTCTATATGCAAATAAAGGAAAACGATAACCTATTTAGGTACTTATTTCTTAGGTACGTAATAAATCATTATTTTGTATTTGTATTTTGTGAGTCGTACATTTATTTCCAGAGAATTTTGTGAACATCAGAATGATTGCCCAAAATGACCGATCAGAATGCCTTGTGAACATATAATGACTAATGCACGTTATTTTGACTATGTTCCTAAATATTGTAAATATTTCTTAAGTTTTGTAGATGTCAAGGCTCGAGAAATCCTTGAATTTTTTAGAATAATATGGACCTATGTTCTTCTTGTGAAGTAAGGAGCGTTGATCGCAATTATTTTAACATTATCTTTAAGTTAAATGATTAATATATATATGTAATGCTAAGATTGGCACATTGTACAGAAACTAATTACCTAGTGATATTTATTTCTTTTTATATATTTTATTTCAAATTAATCACGAACTTTAGTTCGTGATTAATTTGTTTTTGTTTACAAAGCTCAAATTGTTTGTATATTTATACTGTACATATTGAATAAAACGCAAAATATTTGTGATATGTGGTGTTTTATTTAAAAAACCAAATAATCATCAAGTCGACATATAATAGTTTATTGTCAGTCAGAACTTAAAAATAAAGCAACAATGATATTTGAATAAAAATCTTAAAAAAATACTACTGTTAATCAGTCTTAGAAAGTCCTGTGTTAAGACTGGTATTGATAAACTAATTTCGTAATATACTTTCTCTTTTAAGATTAAGTTTTAGAGGGTTCTTCTTAAAACTCCCAACTTAATTATATTATTTGATTAGTTTATAATACAAGTCCTACATTGACTTGGTTCTGTACGGTTGCGTGACATCTAAATTGCCGATCTTCACCGCTATCTGATGCTATCTTTATCAATATAGGTACAAAAATGCCAAGTTTAATTACCAAATTAAACATAGTATTTTTGTACCTACATCGTTACCAATGTGCTAACAATAAATGGTTACATTGGTAGCAGATGTTTCACAATAGGTAGCAAATACTAATTCAATAGATACCATTAGCTATGACCGGCCGTCCTGATATTCACAAGAATACGACCCCGTAGATCGCATATGGTTGTTGTATCGAGTCACACTCAATATTTACCTACATTATACGATTCGCGTATATTTATAGACTAACGCTAACAATATGTGGTCTACGGGTTATCGTTTCCAATGGCACTAAAAATCTGTATTTGTGCAAAAAGCAAATAAATGTGACCCTAAATTTGACAAAGTATTGTTCTTCTTTCAAATATAAATAAATAAATAAATAATAAGTTGCATAATTGAAAAATCTTAAGTAGGTATCAAATGAACATTGCTTTTTATATGCGGCAGTATTTCTAAAAATATTGTGTTTATGATTCGATCTTGAGCTCAAGCTTCTTTGTGTATAATATTGTGTAACTTAAAATAAATACGTTTATAATGATCACCTAACTTAATTGCCGATAATAATAATTTATCAAACGCAATTTTTTACGCATATCATTTATTCTAAGTTGAGTTAGCGCGTGCCGTAATATTTTGTGAGATTGATATGAAAAGATATATTCGAAACGCATAAACTTTCAAAGGTCAGTACAAAATAATAATGAATTGTGACTACTCAGTGTTAAGATGTTGTTTTATAAAATAATTGGAATGTCGTATATAAAAATGCAGTATTATACAAAAATAAGTTCAATATTATAAGATTAAAGCTATAGAATACATTGTTAAGTAAAAAAACACTTTGTGATAAGTAGATAGTTATAGTCCATTTTGAATAGGAATAGAATGGTGACAGGTGTCTATCCTAAGAAATATAACTTTATTCCATTGCGAACTGCAATTTTGCAAAAAAAAAAAAATAGAAAACTCATGAGACATCTCATGAGTTTTCTATTTTTTTTTTTGAATTTTGATGACCTTATTGTTATTAATAAAGGTTTATTTCGACCTGTGACTGTTCTATTTCAATATGAAATGGTTTTTTTATAAAAACGGTTTCTTAATATTATTACATTTGTATTTATTCAAATTCTTAAAACCTGTCATGAACATAAAAATGACACTATTTTGAAATGTAATTTAAATATTCTAACAAGGTTACCTAGTTAATTGCAACAATCAAACCTGTTTTGCCACTATGCCATATATTACTTAGTGATATTTGCATATGATTAATAATACAAATTGTGATCTAATGATAACAGGTATTCATTGAATGATTCATAGAACCTATATTTAAACAGTTTTAATTTTTCGAGAATTATGTCACTATCACACACTACTCCGACCAACCAAAATGGTATAAAACAACACTATTATTTTTATTTTCAAATAAATAAATAGGTTCTAATTTGTTTAAAACGTTGAAGTATTGCTTTAATGAGTAAATATAGTTTTTTGCATAATAAGTAGACAAATCAATATTAAAAACTTAAATACTATTTGCATACTTTTCAATTAAGTCTATAATGGTCAAATGTACCTTTTCCTTGGCTAATGTTAGAGCAGTTTTATCAGCTGCATTCAACTTTGATACATCAGAATTATAACCAAGCAATATTTTGGCAGCTCCTATATTGCCGATAGCACTGACATCATGTAATGGCGTGTTTCCGCCCAAGTCTATAGCATTTATATTCGCGCCGTTATTAACTAATAATCGTATAACGTGAATCTTGTTATTCAATGCCGCTAAATGTAAAGGAGTTTGACCCTTCCTGTTAATGCAATTAACATTAGCATTATTAAGTAACAAAATATTACATAATTCATCTAAACCATACCTAGCAGCATAATGAAGAGCAGTGAAACCATTTGTATCAGAGAAATTGACATCAAAATCTGAAAAATATGAATTTACTTTCTTTTTACATAGTTGACATGCACATAATGGATGACACAGAGTAGTGTCAGGCTTTTCTTTCAAATCTTTATAGGCTGAATAGTCAATGTTCATATAGAAACAGGCAAGTTTCACATCACCATATGATATTGCCTTGAGTATTCTATCAATAAGTTTCAAGTTTTCAACGGCTTTTAATACATTATTATTTTCACTACATTTAACACTTAATTTCTGTAACTTAGTAGCAACTGAATTATCAGGTTTACAATCTAATGCCTTTAAATCTGAACTAGATATATGAATATACTCATAGAGATTAGGAGTGCAAGATTTAAGTACCCTTAGAATTTTCAAATTATGAGCATAATCAAATGCTGTTTTGCTATTTTTATTTTGAAGGGATGGTTCAGCTCCATTTTCTATTAACAGTCTGGCAATCCCTTCATAGCCCCATTTAGAGGCAAGATGTAATGGTGTGTTTCCACTTTCATTCATACAATTTACTTTGATCTTCTTCCTACTGTGTTCTGCAAAGTATATAAGTGCTTTGACACAATTCAAATGACCATTATTGACTGCCATATGAAGTGGTGTATTCTTATCTATATTTGTTTGGTTTATGTCTGCACCAGAATGGAGCAGGAGTAGTAATGCATTTTGGTGTCCTCTTGAGGCTGCATAGTGTAGTGGGGCACATTCATTGAGGTCAGTAGCATTGATCTCGGCACCTATTCCCAATAGACATTCTACTACATTTGCTTTTCCATGGACACATGCCACATGTAATGGTGTGAGACCATGACTATCTCTGGATGTTATGGTAGGTGAAGATTTTAATATTTTTTTTGATATTTTGCAACAACATTTCTTACAGTTACACAGTGGATGACAGAGTTTATGGTATATTTCTGTATCACTGCTATCATCATCTGATAGATTGTCATGAGTGGTTAATTTAAGGATATTATTTTTTTCATTTTGATTCAAATTTTGCAAATGCTTTTGATTTTTCATCAGAATTGCTTGCACTTGTTCACAGTGATTGGCTTTGATAAGATCAAATATATATTCCAAAGTTTCTTCTTTACCATTTGTGTCCGATGTGGATATAGATTCTGTAAGACTATTTCGTCTTCCAGTTATGCTATCTGTGGAACTCAAATTGTCCTCAGTTAGATTACTTTCATAGTAGTATGATTCAGGGTCTGGGGGGCCAGCTAATGCACCTGATTGAATATGTTCTATGACAGCTTCTAGAGTAGTTATTAGAAAGGCACTTTCATCACCATCTCCTTTACCAATTCCACTAAAAAGGAACTCCTTCATATAGGTAAGTTGGCTATACCAGTTAGGTAGGCCAGACTTGATGACAAGAAACACAAAAACAGGTAAAAGATCATCAGCTGTTAATAGAACAACATTGTTGCTGTCATCCCGTCTACTAATTGCATTCAAAGCCTGTTTCAAACATAAAACCTTTTCTAACACAGTATTGAATGTATCAATCTTGGAAAGTATTTGTTTAGCTTTAGGCACTGCATGGTATAATTCCTTCTTTATATCTAAATCTCTGAGTTGTATATCACACATGTTTCTTATCTTCTTGTTGAGGTGAGAATCTTCATATGAACAGCAAGTACAAATAGGTTTGAATAAGGCATTAAACACTAGATGCTGCATATAACTTTCTACAGCTAATTTTATGTTTTCTAACACTTGTTTGCAAGATTTTGATTTGTCTCTGAGTCTTCTGTTCTGCAAGGCGATTTGTAAGCATTGTGTATATAGTTCACTTACTTTGTCCTTCAGTGGTCCAATGGCTACTGGTAAAGTAGGATTTGTTTTTAAGAACACTTGCACACTATTTTCAATCTGATCCAAAACTTGACGACCGGCAGCTTGAGTCCACAGTAAGTCTATGCAGTCATTGATTGATGATAAGTATTCTTTAGAAATAGAGTGATCACTGAAGTTGGATGTTGGTTCTAGTGGAGATTCTATGCACCACACTTTGTATTTTATAAAGTCTTCTGTATAAAATGTCTCTTCAAATAATATGTGGCTTTGTAGAGGCAACCCTTTTGTGACTTCTAAGGTTATCACTTTATTAGTGACTGTCACTTGTTTCTCGGTGAGAGTGCTGTAATGTGTCTCCGGCAGCTCGTCGCTTGGCACAAGTAGATGAGCACAAAAATCTTCAACAGTAAACACACGCGTACTTAAGCTTCCGATTCGAGGCACACATATTACCCACGATTGTGTAATACAATGTTGAAATAAATTAGCATATTCGGTCTTCAATTCTATAAAAAACGGATTATCTGAAATTATTTCGTCGTATGATCCATCCATTGTAATCTTGAATTTATATTTCGTAAGTAGTAACTAGGATAGGTTTTTAATTAATGTTTGTGACCTCTTGTTCGTATCATCGGGAAGTGCTACTAACTACGGTAATTAAATTTTAAGCACTAAATGATCGTGTAACCTCGCTACTTGCTATATATGGTTTACTAAATGACAATGACATTTGTTTAGTTTGACTTCTCATTAACAGATGACAGCTTGGTAATCTCAATTTGACGTTTGAACGTAGAGTTATAAAATTTGTAGACCATCCAAACAGAGTACGAATAGTTGAGATGTGATTAGGTTCAAGTATGTTCCTATGTTTCTAAAGAATAAACTCAAAAACTGCTGGACTTATTTCGATAATTCTTTCACCATTACCATAAAGTCTAAATTACTGAGGGCTAATGTGTATCCCTGGGTAATAATATAATAAACTATATTTAATTATCAATTTTCCATAGGAACCAGTGCTACGGGGGTGAAACCGCGCGCGGGAAGCTAGTTAGTAGCTAGCCAGTAGAAAAAAAAGTATTTTTCAGATAGGTACACACACACACACACACATACCCATATTGTATACTTTACTTTAATAATAATAATAATTAACATCTGTCTCTGTTATAATATAAGTAGGCTCCTCTCTCCTATAATATAAATTTAGATTATACCTAACTATGTTGCTGTGCCCGACAGGGTTCATGATTGGTATCACTAGGTATAATGTTAAAAATTAAAACACATGTAAACACATTGTGAAACGCAATAAAGTATTGAGTATAGATAGTTATAAATATAGTTACGGATGATTAGAAGAATGAAGTGGAATTTAAATACCTAATTCAAGAGATGGAATGCCATGCCTAACCAGACATTATCTGCTTATGTAGATAATGTCTATATTTGAAGTATAATAACTGAACGAAAAAGGGATTTATACACGATTTATAGGAAAGTTTAATCCACTAATGTATGTGAAACTATGATTTGACTTATTCTTAAGTTATTCTTTAAGGAACCGCAAAACCATTTAATTTCCTCGTATAAATAAAAAATATTTTAATCATTAAAAATATTTTATTTACAAGGAAAATGTGCTTAGAAGTGAGCTTTTTCACTTTAAATGGCGCAGGTTGATTTTCGGGTGTCCCATGACAACAAAATTATGAAAAAAATATTTGGAGACATATTTTTTAAGAAAAAGTTTATGTGCACTGAAAGTATGTTTATATATTGGTGAATTTGATTTATTGGTTCTGGGTAGAACACATTTTCAATTTTATTTGAATTAATAATGTTTCGGAAATGTGTAAAATGATGATGTCCCAATGACGGTTTGCATCCTTACATTTATTTATTTTAGGACTTTTTTGTACGACAGCTAACGTAGCGACAATTTTATTTAATTATTAGATAGTTGATTTATCATTTAAAATAAGCATTTCATTTCATTTAGTAAAGAAAATGTTAAATAAATTAATAAAAAACTTTTCTCGCGAATTCGCGACTACCGGACATGTCTGGATAGTCACGTGCTTTTTACTATTAAATACCAATATATCGTGCAAATTCGGTTTCTATAGGAACCCCAAGTACAAATTTCAAAATATGAAATGCCATTTTGAATTTAATCACGCAAGGTGTCCAGCTGGAGCGGTATGTTTCTTGGCACAAAAATGTTGGTCAAGAAAAATCTTTTGAGTTTAGTAACGATTTTTTGTGGATACATAGTTTGTCTTTATTACTTTTTAAGCTGTACATAGGTTAAACAACCGCTGAAAGCATAAAAGTAGAACTTGGTAGGTTTCTGATAATATTGTTTGAGTATTTTAATTTAGTTTTAAAACGATCTACATTCGTCACGTCCTGTTAGTAACCGTTACTCTATAGTAACGGTTACTAACAGGACGTGGGACATGGGACACCTGAAAATCAACCTGCGCCATTTAAAGTGAAAAAGCTCAAGTATTATTTGAAGTAAAAAGAAGTTTACTAATAACAAACTAAATCAGCGATATCTATCCTCTTCCACCTCCGCGTCCTCCACCGAATCCTCCAATTCCACCACGGCCTCCACCAAAACCTCTACCACCGACGCCCCTACCTCCGAAACCTCGACCGCTGAAGCCTCTACCTCCGTAACCTCGACCGCCATAACCTCGACCGCCATAACCTCGACCGCCATAACCTTGCCAACCAAAGCCACCAAATCCACCTATAATTATAGGGATAGGGATGGGCGCTGAAAAAAAAATAAGTACTTTATTATACATCTTCAATTTTTGTGATTTGTTTATAATTACATATTCCTTAACAATTTACGGACGAGAGGCACCAAACAGACAATCGTGTGGGTCTTCACAGTCTACAAAACAAAAACAAGATAAACCTTGGCACGATGCATGACAGTCAGGGTCACATGATCAGTGAGAGACTAGTGCCTTATATATTAAACAATACAAGTTCACAAGTTATAGATAAAAAGCTTGTTTTACGAGTAACGTTTGATAAAAGGACGGATGTGTAAAACTCCACCAGTGCCTCTGTTGAATAGGCTGCTACTGAGATTGTACCGTCTGCTAGTGAGTCGTACACCGCAGTCATTTGGCCTCGCCCTAAAGATCTACGTACCTCCATAACACGGTGGGTAATTGCAAGGGTATTGCCGTTTCACTCTTGATACGGCCGCGTCGTTACTGCGGTTATGGTTGCGGCTTAAGTCTTCAATTTCAGTTTCATTTATTATTTGATTCATTGTTAAACTCGATTTTGTAGTTAACTTTGTGTTGTTAGAAGCAATGTTTTGCACGCTTAGTTGAGTTATGATGAAAAGGATAAATAACGATTTCTGTAACAAACAAATAAGCGACTTTATTGTTGTTGCAACGTGTGTTTTTTGTCTCGTTCGTGGGGAATCAATTGCCATACACACGGCGTATTAAAAAAAAACATAAAAAAATAATCAAACTCCCGCCATTTCCCTAGCCAAGAAATAGTTTGATTCTCATAGGGGCTGATTAAAAAACGCTTCTATCGGATGCCTACGTTAGTAACAATAGTTAAGGCTGCGTGTTGCGGATCAACGTTATTCAGTCAGTCATTCAGGATTCTGATTTTGATTTATACAAAGCTTGTGGATTCTGGCGGAGTTGTCAGCGGGTTGTGAAAAGCGCAATTTAGTTGAGTCATTAAAGAACATCGTTTTTATATGAGTATCCAGTTATCCCTATATAGCAATACCACTCCCTATACAGGCTTTAGATACCTTTATATAGGTAGAGCAGATTTTGATTATTTTACGCTTTCTTTGGCACAATCATTAATAAAGTGGGCTTCAAAAAATTGCCATTTACACAATTGTTATTAAAATGTAAAAAAAACAGGCTCTAATGTTTGATATTAGTGTTTCACATATTGCTACTTAAAAATTAATTGACCACAAATCAAAAACAAATGAAATGCAAAAATAGTACCAATTCTGCCAGCATTGGTCCAATTTTTGCATTTCAATTTTAAGCACCGAAGTATCTACACTCTACCATAGTAGAAGTTTCTGACATTCACATGAAATAGATAATTAGTATATTTATCTCATAAATTTTCAACTTAGCTCACGATAAGTTGTAGCAATATTTCACAATTACAACAATTGGTTTGAATACCTAGGTACAGTGGTTTGTTAAGGTGATTAAAAACTAAGTATGTCTAATTATAATGAATCCCAATCACAATTAGATAGGTACACAATTTTTTAACGATTATTATGTAGTAATAATTAATAGATTACAAATTATAACTAGTTTATAAAAAAAACTAGCTTCCCGCTCGCGGTTTCACCCGCGTAGCTCCCGTCCCCGTGGGACTTCATAATTAAATAAAGCTTATATTAATCAGTGATAATGTAGCATTCAAATGGTGAAAGAATTTTCAAAATCGGTCCAGTACTTTTTGAGCCAATACATACAAATTTTTCTTCTTTATAAAATTAGTATAAATAAACATGAATTTCTGGGTCTGCTGGGTTATGGTTAAAGAAAGAGTCTTGCTTTCCAAGGCACCCATCGAGCCTTGGAAAACACGTTTTTGGTGTCTAATAAATCTATATTTTGTATACCTAAATTAAAAGATTACCTAGCTGTTTTATCATCATCGTATACCAGGAAACGGGCTGCAGAGTTTACATAGGTATTGTGCGCATATTTATTACTGCGGTCTCAAGCCCGTCTGCCAAGTGTCGTGACTATGGCATACCTAATTCCCTTCGACGGAGGCTCATGTTGAGGAATAAAGGCTGATGGTGATTAATTCCCCGTAGTAATTTTCATTTACTTGCTTTACGTATATGTGATGTTTTATACTACAAAGGCTTCAAAGTCTTGAAATACGAGTATCTATCAAATGCAAAAATATTTTTTCACATCCAAGTGCCTGCTAATTCTAACAGATCATCTCGTCAATAGGAACTTCTATCTTATTATACAAAAAAATAAGCTGAAATTATAAATGGGGACCATCGCACGCTACCTCCGAAACAGTAACGTGAGTAGCCAAAGATTTTTCATAGCATAGATGAATGTTTTATTCAATTTTTCACTGCATAAGGATTGAACTACGGTATTTTTAATTTAAATATAAACAAAGTGTAGGTATAAATTCGCAGCGTACGTAGCGATGTGCTTTTTAAACTATATCTACATAACTAAGATGATATAATCAATGGCATAGATGAACTGCTATTATGTTTCCACGTAAATAAAATAATAAATAAAACTATTAAATACTCACAGAGATTTCCATTTTGTTTGATAAAATCTACTTGTTCGAATGACTGAAGATATTATTGCTCCTCTATTATATGCATAAAAGTTATAGAAAACATGTTAATTGATCGTATCATGACATTCATGAGTCACTAGAAGATCTACGTCGTTTTCAGTGTTATTGGAATTTCCCACTACAGGCAGCATAACAGATACCTATTTTAATCTCTGCAAACGAAAGATAAATAGTTTATTGTTTTAAAACTTTAGTATAACGCTTATGTTTTAGTTGCTAATATATAATGCCGGATATAAAACATATATTTTTCCTTGCGTGAAAATGGAATATAATCTATAGCGCATTTCTAAAAGACTTTGATAGATCAAAGTCTTTTTTAGAAACTCTTGATTAGAAAACGGAAGAACTTTTTACTTTATAATCATATTAATTTTGGTGGTGCCGAGATTAATGAAATAAATAATAAATATATTAGTTGAAAGCTGCTTTGATAGGATCTGTTAATATTACATAAACACGCATTAATATTACCATAACATTTAATATTTGTTTCCACTAAAAATTCGGCCCAAAAAACCTATTGAATCGCAAGGTTTAAATATGCCTTGTCATCTAGTTGGGTTTTCGACATGACAAGAAGAATTATAGGTATATAACAATTAATAGCAGCAATAGTTAGTAAGATGATATAATCAATAATATCTACAATTAGTTTTTTGTATGCATGCAGGTACATACCTTCATGCAACTGTGAAATTAGGTATACATATAGGCAATTTAACAGTTGGCACATAAAAGATGAGCATATTTTTTTTAACTTCTAATTTTCATTACTTGGTTAGTCGCAATATTGATAAGTTGTTGCACATGAACAGTTAGTTCAATCTTCTAGTTTTTGGGAAATAATTTAGGAATTTAACACGTTTTACGTGGGTTAGCGTATCTACTTCTACAACATTAATAGATTATTTTGGAAGTTCCGATGGAAGGGTAGTCTGGGAGGAAATCAAATGTAAAAATTTGGTGTCAATGCCTGAAGTATCTATAAAACTACTATTATTTCTAACAGGGGTTATACCCGAGTGAATGAAAGGTCATTTCTTCTTTAGCGGATAAATTGAATGATATATTAGTAATTTTTAATAATACCTACGGTTCAAATATAATAACATAATTTATTTTTATACCATGTAAGCAAAATGCTTATCGCACATTACGATAGGTTATATCTGTACGTAAAAATTCTCAAGATTTTACCGTTAAATTAAAATTTCAGGTTCAGTCTAAATCAAATCAAAGAGCGAGCCGAACTATACGCATAGTAACATTTTAACCTATTAAAATCTGAAATAACCTTTTGTAAGTAAAACAAATATAAAAGGACTATATGACTTAGTTGTCGAAACGGCTCGAACTTTTTAGCCCTAAAATTTGTGGGTCTTTTATTATGGCGGACTCATAAAATGAAAGTTTTAGAAGTTCATTACTAAAAAGTGTATGCGCTCTTGTTCTAGGCTTTGGCTTATTAATGCTTGAGAACCTTATTTGAAATCTGGTGTCGTAGTTAAAGTTCTTTATAGTTTGTGATTGATTTGAAAAAAAAAGTCTTTGGAGGATTAGATTAACAGGAATGCAAAATTGAATTTTATGTTATTTTTATTTATAAAAAAAAAAAAAAAACTAGCCCCAAGGTCTCCAGAAGATATTTTTCCTTTTAGCCATCTGGCTAAATATCTCTTAAGCCCTTGAGACTCGCTGCTTTATTGCAATGCCTACCCAAGCAGCAAAAACTAGTTGTATAAAAGTCCATAGAACGTTTTGTAAAAAACTGTTTTTGGCCCTATAAAAAACCTAAAAAAGAGTTATTTCTTCGAAAGTGGCGCAGTTATATCTCTGTTTAGTGTCAAAACGATCTGTTAGCAGTGTCACACATCACAAATCAGTCCTATACAATCTATGTAACAGTAACGCAGGTCTCAAAATAGTGATGTAATGGCTACTATAGAACCTTTTATAGTACTTTTTCATACTAAACTAGAGTTTATGTTTCCTATACTTCACCATTCATTCTTTTATCATTCGTGACAGGGTGCAATGCCAAAATTTAATAAAAAAAAAACAAAAGGATACCTAGTACAATCAATTTGAGGTGAGTAAGATTTTATTTTGTTACTATGATATTCGTCTAATAAGGTAAAAATGATGTACGAACGCAATTTTACTGATAAACTAGGGTTAGGTTTACCATGAATTTTAAGTACCCCTTCGAATTATTGAGTTTTAACTAAAATATTTATCAATTAATGTGACTTCAAGTTTCTAAGGACCCTTATAGTACATGTTGTGACAATGTTTTCACTATCATCATGGGTTCAGAGTGATTTTGGGGATCCGTGTGAGCATAAATAAATAATACACCATGATTTTTTTTGGTTATGTTTCTGAAGCACTGATTCTACGCATGAAAAAAGGTTTCTTTATAAATTTAAAGGGTTTACAGCTTAAACTGTGTTAATCATGTGGCCACTTTTTTCTTCGGGAAAGTTGATTAGTTTTATTAAGTATCTTCTATATCTATATATTCTATATATAAAAGAAAGTCGTGTTTGTTACAACACTTATAACTCGAGAACGGCTGGACCGATTGCCATGGTTTTTGATTTGTTGGATTTGTTTTCGTCCCGAATAGCAGAATACATTTTAAAAACAAAAGAAAGTCGTGTTAGTTACACTATTTATAACTCAAGAACGGCTGAACCGATTTGGCTGAAAATCAGGGTAAGGGTAGGGGTAGGGTAGGGTAGGGGTAGGGTAGGGTAGGTGTAGGGTAGTGGTAGGGTAGGGGTAGGGGTAGGGTAGGGGTAGGGTAGGGTAGGGGTAGGGGTAGGGTAGGGGTAGGGTAGGAGTAGGGTAGGGTTAGGGTAGGGGTAGGGTAGGGCAGGGGTAGGGTATAAAAGTCCACCCGTGCGAAGCCGGGGCGGGCCGCTAGTATAGAAATATAAAATGTATCTAGTCAACATTGTGTTTTTTTTTCAGAGTCATTGAAGATTAATGGAATGGAAGATTCTGAAATATTGTCACAATAATCGCTGGAGTCCTTATGTTCAATCAAAAGCTCATGCTCTTTGCAAAATTCATTTTGTTCGGAACCGTTTTCTATAATTGTGCCCTCAACTTGATTTTGGTTGCTATTACTGGTTAGATCGTTTGCTAATGATGATGGTGCTTTCTTATAACGTCTATTAACTTCTCTTCTATATGTTCCACTGCGTTTATATCTTTTACAATTCTTTAAATCCATTTTTGTCAATCGTTGAATCAAAATGTCTGAGTATTGTTCTAAAAGCATGATAAAAAATCTTTTTCAGGATATAATTGTCATTTAATAGCAACATTTGTCTACTTTTGTGTGACATTTTTGTATTATTAAAGAGATAGATACCCTGTTATAATACTAACATATGTATTAAAGGAACTAAAGAAGTACATTATACAACAAATCTGCTCTAAAAAAGTGTCTGTGTAATTGTCTTATCAGTGAAACTATAATAGGCATCTGAAAATGATTATAGTACAGTTACATTACACAAGCGTAATCTCAAACTTGGCTACATCACAAAATCATTCAATTGTAGAGTTTTTTTGACTACTAACGTACTAAGTACTATAACAACGATCTGAGTATCCACAATACCACAATATCGCTCCATAGTTGAGTGTGCGTCACTGCTAAAACGAAAGTACTATAGCAGTTCGTTTGGAACCCTTATTGTGCACATCAGATGAATAAAGGCTTCTGCGAACAATTTTATAGAGCAATATCGTTCTGTACTAGTTATATTAGATCTTGCTATAGCACCTGATTATAACGGTTGTATAAAATGGCGTTGTAAACGTTAACAACGATTGTTTATATGTCATTTTAGCTCTATAAGCTTATAGAGCAATAATGTGTTATCGAACGCCTTTATACAATACGCTGTCACCGCTAAAACCTTAATAAAACGTTTACACAGCTTTTTAGAGGTATAACCTTTAGTTATAGGACTGTATTGCTGGTTGGGTAGATAGCAAAAAGCAGCGAGTTTTAAAAAATGGCTAAAGGCTCGAGTCTCTTCATCATTGAAGTCGCAAGGAACACTAAGAAAATAAATCAATTTATCAATATTGGGAAAAATATAGTGAACGAATTTTTGATACATTGTTCTGTTATCGTTATTGTAAAACATCGAAAAGGTTATACTATATTACTTATGTCGTGTATCGCATAAATATTTCATCGCCCACAGTCCGGAATATGAACAGGTTAATTTAAATTCTCTCTCGTATATGTGTTGCGGTTGAACGCTCGGCTATACCGCTTTTTATTTTCCACTTTTTTACAACTCCCCGTATATTTCTTTTGGAATGCAAGTGGACGCTGAACACGAACGGTTTTAGGAGCAATCCATTGATCGTTGAGTTGCTATGCGTGAAATTTAAACTCTCACGTTTGGAGGTTAAACTCGTATCGGAATTATGTTTCAGGTGCGGCCAATTCGTGACTGTGAAGGCAACAAGCTCATAAATAATTGGAAATCTTTTCCTACGCCATACTGTAATTAAGCAGAGCGTTGTAAGTGGGCAGGTATGCAGGATAAATGTAAGTTGGTAATCATTTTGGAATGAAAGTGATGGTGAAGTCTTGTCTTGTTAAACAAATTAAACTAACTTATCCGTAATAGGTAGGTACTTGTCTTGGTTAATCTGCTGTCGTATTACGTTAATATTATTTACCCAAGCAACATTATAAATAGGTAAGTATTACAATAACTATTAGGTCCGCGTGTTAGTACCAGAGACGAGGCTCGTCTCCTCGCCTCGTTAGCGAGCGCGAGTTCGGGTGCTGGCTCGTCCAACATCGGGACCCTGATGGATAACATCAGCTTCCTCACTGCCGTAAGCCTGCGTCTGGGCATCTCCTGCACAGTTCCAGATACTTGCTATTGCGGCTGCGTGGTCGATAGATTCAGTCACCATGGCCTTTCCTGCCGCCACAGTGCCGGGAGTCTCATGCGTCACGCCTCCCTCGATGATGTCATCCGGCGGGCCCTTGCCATCGTTAACGTACTGGCTACTTTAGAGCCGAACGGTATCTCACGTGATGTTGGCAAGACGACGGAATAACCTTGATTTGGGGTCGGGGTAAGCCGCTAGTGTGGGACGCTTCTTGTGTAGACATTCTGGCGGCCTGCCACCTTCCCTCAACGTCTCGAGGCCGCAGAGTCCGCAGCACCCGCGGCATTGCCAACCCCAAGAAAGGCTATACAGACGCTTAGTAGAGGAGTCCGGTGACCAAAGGGCTGGCTTTAACCTCAGCCAACGAATAAACCCAGCATTTGCGTACCATGCCTGCGGGTGGCGGCCTAACAACACCTGCAGGCATTTTTTATTTATAAATTTAGAATAGTTTTAATTTTGTATAAAGTCCTTTTTTGACTGTTAAAATCGTTACATTGTTACACCTATATTTGACTGCAATCATTAAATTCGTATTACGGACACTAAAATTAAGTATGTACCAA
This sequence comes from Nycteola revayana, assembly GCA_947037095.2. Classification (NCBI taxonomy): domain Eukaryota; kingdom Metazoa; phylum Arthropoda; class Insecta; order Lepidoptera; family Nolidae; genus Nycteola; species Nycteola revayana. The sequence continues at coordinate 9,761,884 of OX344839.1, forward strand.
TTACCGACAAACTCTTATGTCAAGATAAATAAGAAGCGAAGCTTTGTATAAGGGCTTCCTGTTGTAGATTTAGTGATCAAAAAGGCTCGAGCCTTTTAGCCTCAAATTTTGAGCCTAAAGATCTGTAGAGGAACTACTGGTGGTGTTCCTCCACAGCAAATTAAAATCTTCTTGGCCAGACGAGGTGGTGTGCCCGGCGACCGACGGCCATTTGTTAATTCAGAACTTATTTCTGTTCGAATTGGCTTGCGAACTTGTATTGCGTTAGGTGTAGGTATAGGTGTTAGATGGCGCTGCTTGTCTTCTTGTGGTTTTGTCCGGCTACTGTAGATGTCGCTACAGTACTCCCCTCCGAGACTGAAGGTCGATCGTTTTATTTGAAGTTCCAGTGAGTCGGAACTGATTCCAGTGAGTCGGAATCATGGTGGGTCCCAGTGAGTCGGGACCGTTGTGGCTGTGACTGCGTGCGGCGAAGCTGCGCAAACCGGCGCGTGTGAGGTCGTGTCGTGGCGCTGTAGCCGGAGTCGGTGGAGCCGTGTTGAGGAAAGCTAGTTCCTAGCTGGTGATGGTTGTGGAGCTGGAGGGGGAGTATTTTACTGGAGTAGCTGTGTAGGTCACCAATTGTAGAGGAACGGCTGGTGGTGTTTCTCAACAGAAAATTAAGATCTTCTTTGCCGGGCGAGGTGGTGTGCCCGGTGACCGACGGCCATTTGTTAATATTCAGAACTTGTATCTGTTCGAATTGGCTTGCGAACTTGTATTGCGCGATACAGGTTAGTTAGGATGCTAGGTGTTAGATGGCGCTGCTTGTCTTCTTGTGGTTTTGTCCGGCTACTGTAGATGTCGCTACAGGTCTACTTTTTATAAAATAGAAGTTTCAAAAGTAAAAAGGAGCTCACCGCGTTTTTTGTGCTTTGGATTTATTTAACTAAGGAAGAGGGTTCCTTGCTACTACTACGAACGAAACCCTAAAAAGAAACAGCTATATACCTACCTACTTCAAGTCTATAATATCCTTCACTTTCATTATGCATTGTCCCATTTCAATACAGGCGTACACCCGAAAGTAATAATATAGTCTTTTATCAAAAACATGACTTGAAAATGTAAAAGCGAAATAAAGTTTCAAAGGTTTCCATGAACTGAGGTTGTAAAAAGAGCCCGCCCTCTCTTTTATGTTCCCACGAGACTTTCGGTAAAGTGTGGGGTGAAAATATTTAAGAATTTTGCACTTTTTCAAGTAGGCCGAAGGCAGATTGTATGATGTAATTGCTATGTATGGCTATTGCTATGTATACATAGGAATGACATCATAGAATCTGCCAGCCTATTCCCAAAAGAATAACGTTAAAAAATTTGATACTAATTATATTATCATAGCTCCATTCTTCAGATATAGTATTACCATGTAGTTTCCCTAACGTACTAGGTAGTGTCGCACTTTTAGATTTAAATCGATTGTTCTTACTCGATTTCCGATTTCAAACCGTCATCTGTCACCTACGCATCACTAGCGCTCCTGTGTTATTCTCATTCCTTTTTTGTGCGCGGTAGTGAACGCACGTTACTTCAAGTTAACACAAAAAAGAAAAAACGTGTACCGTCACACTTCAAATATGCCGAAACGAAAGGCTGAAGATAAAATAAAGCGTTACAAAGAAAAAATAAAACGTTTAGAAGGAAAACAAGACGTGCATAAACGTCGACGAAATATTATAATTTCCGATTCAGATTATGATATCAAAAACCAGGGTAAGTAAATATATTTTTTACAAGTGTTAATGGATCACGAAATTATTTGTATAAAATAAATGTGTGCAATATAGCGTATATAAGTCTGCTTGGAGGGTAACCGCGAGTTATACACGATGGCTAGACATGACGCAAAAATCTAAGCCTGGAGGTTGACCGTGAGTCATACACGAAGGCAAAATACATGTACCTAGATACATTGCGAGCATTTAACTAATTTAAAAGTTAATATTAAAGATGTTATAAGGTAATGTAAAAATTTCGTAATCACAATAAAATCCATATAGGTGATACCTATTATGTTTAGTTTTCAATGTAAAAACTATATTTTACCTTATACTTTCAGATGTACAAATACCCGAAAATTATAATGTTGAGGACATTGAAATTATGCACCATGATTACCCTGATATACAGAATGAATCATTACCGACGATACCGGTTGACATACCATTATCTAGTACACCAGTTTTATGCGACCCATTGCAGTCGCAAACATGCGTGGACAAAGATCCCATAAATGATTGCGAGCAAAATAAGACGGTTCCTGAAACCTCAAATGAAGTACCTATAGAACTTGATCCAGAAATACGTCTTGCATTGGGTGATCCCATTGAAGACAGTCCTAAATATGGAGCTAATATTCACAACGACTTAGCACAGCGCTGGTTGCCAATACTAAAGAAAGGCTTGACAAAGGATGTTAAAGAAAACTTGTTGAAGGAACACCATATTCCCGATAACTGCAGATTACTAAAATCACCCAGTTTAAACCCCGAGATAGCCGCTGCTGTTGCAGAAGCAGTTCGGAGTCGAGACAAAAAGATGGAAGTAAAACAAAATCAATTAGGATTGGGAATTACTGCTATTTCAAGAGCTTTAGAAATAATAATTAACGACGGGAGTAAAATTGAAACTATAAAACATATTTCTGATGGTTGTAAAATATTGACAGATCTTCATTATACAGAAACACAAATTCGGACTAAATGTATTACTCCGTGTCTAGATAGATCAATACTGAACATAATTCAAGAAGACGAAAGAGATGACTTCCTATTTGGCAGTCAACTGTCAGAAAAAATAAAGGCTGCCAAAGCCATAGAAAAGCAAGGTTCGCAAATCAAAAGAAATATACCACAAAAGAACAATCAGTCGCAATCAAAAGGCAGATACACGGGAAACTGGACACCTCCTCCTCGATATCACTCGTCGTCGAGCAGGGGGGGGCGCGGAGCATATATGACGAGCAGAATACATCCGAACAGGCAATTTCGCCCTCAAGCACCACAGCTGCCGCCGTCGGCAGCGCAGTCGCAGGCGAGGACAGCCTCATTTTCCAAACAACGTGCCCAAACACGTCAATAGTTCAGGTACATGCAGGTAGATTAACTTTTTATTATGATTGTTGGCTACACATAACAAACAATAAAACTGTGTTAGATTATATTTTAAATGGATATCGTATACCATTAATAAATGATGTTACACGGCCGCATATACCAAATAAATCTTTATCATATAAAGAGAAACGAAAAATTAAAATTGCTATTAAAAACCTTCTTGACTTAGGAGCTATTTCTGTTTGCGAAAACCATACTGAACAATTTCTCTCACCTATTTTTTTGATTCCAAAACCTAATGGGACAGATCGTTTTATTTTAAATTTAAAATATTTTAATAAATATGTAAATAACGAACATTTTAAAATGGAGGATTACAGAAGTGTATGTACTTTATTATCAAAAAACAGTTACATGGCTAGTATTGATCTGAAAGAGTCGTACTTATTAATTCCTATACACCCCGAACATAAAAAGTACGTAAGGTTTAAAATTGAAGACGATTCACAAAATTCAATTACGTATGAATTTAATGCTATCCCTTACGGTTTATCATCAGCACCTAGAACATTTACAAAAATAATGAAGGAAGTGATTGGTTACTTAAGAAAACGTGGTTTTAGTTCAGTAACATATTTAGACGATATCTTGTGTATCGAGAATTCTTATGAAAAATGTCTTTTGAATGTAAATGAAACTGTCAGAATCCTCGAATGTTTAGGTTTTATCATAAATTTTGAAAAAAGCTCGTTGGAGCCAAAACAAACTTGCAAATTTTTAGGTTATATGTTCGACACACAAAATATGACTATGTACTTACCAGAAAACAAACAAACTCATATATTACATTTGGTGAAAAAATTCAAAATATTACAAAAATGTACCATTCGAGAATTCTCTCAATTTATAGGTGTTTTAACAGCCGCATGTCCCGCAATAAAATACAGCTGGCTATACACAAAGAAATTCGAAAGGGAAAAGTATCTCGCCCTGAAAAAATGTAACAATAAGTACGACACGATTATGAAACTATCGAATAACATTTTACCGGATTTAAATTGGTGGGAAAGAAATATATTAATTTCTAAAAATGTTATTTCACCTCCAATATACAAATTGGAAATTTTCACGGACGCGTCAAGGTCAGGCTGGGGTGCTGTCTGCAACAATATGCGCGCCAATGGTCACTGGAAAGAAAGTGAGCTAAAATATCACATTAATTATTTAGAGCTCCAAGCAGCATTTTTTGGCCTTAAATGTTTTGCCCGAGATATTACCCATTGCGCTATATTGATGCGAATAGACAACACTACGGCCATCAGCTATATCAATAGAATGGGCGGGATACAATTCCCACACTTAAATGACTTAACGAGATCCATTTGGCAGTGGTGCGAAGAAAGAAACTTGTGGTTATTTGCATCTTATATCAATTCCAAAGAAAATAAAGAAGCGGACACGGAATCGCGCAGGGTTAATCCCGACACTGAAATAGAACTATGTTCAGATGCCTTTCAAAATATTATCAATAAATTAGGTAAAATTGATATAGACTTGTTTGCATCTCGCACCAATGCCAAATGTAGGGTATACATATCCTGGAAACCAGACCCAGATGCGCTTACAGTAGATGCTTTTACCATATCATGGTCAAAATATTATTTTTATTGTTTTCCTCCTTTTGCAATAATTCAAAAATGCTTACAAAAAATTATCAGCGAACAGTCAACTGGCATTTTTGTTTTTCCTTATTGGCCCACTCAAGTGTGGTTCCCGTTGATGATCAATATTATAATATCAGATATATTTTTTCTAAAAAATGCAATTCGGTCGGATTACAGGATACATCTACCCGCGCAGACTACCCTGGCAGCAGCCATTGTCTCCGGGAAGCCTTCACAAAACAAGGCATTCCATCAGAAGCGATACATCTAATGATTTCTTCGTTGGCGGCTAACACTATTAAACAATACAACACAACGTTCAAACTGTGGTGGAATTATTGTTTAACCAACAATATTAATTACTTAGAAGCACCAAAAGCAGCGCTAATTTTGTTTCTTACGAAACAATTTGAGAATGGCGCTTCTTATGGGACACTAAATAGCCATCGTTCAGCTATATCACTGCTTCTAGGTAATAATATAGGTTCTAATGAACAAATTTCACGGTTACTAAAAGGAGTCTTCAAATGTAGACCTAGTATACCTAAATATAATACAATATGGGATCCACAAGTAGCTTTAGATTTCATGGCTAAATGGTTCCCTCATACAAATTTATCACTAAGTCAATTAACAAAAAAGTTAGCCACACTTTTGGCTCTTTGTACAGCTCATCGCGTACAAACATTGTCTTTAATAAAAACAAATAGTATTGTAATCCATCAAGATCAAATCATTATAACTATTTCAAATTTAATTAAAACCTCTGCAATCAATCGTGAGCAACCAACCTTAGTTATACCCTATTTTACTGACAAACCTAGTATTTGTCCTGCAAAATGTTTGGAAGATTACTTAGAAATTACAAAAAATATTAGAAATGACTCTTCTAACTTATTTTTAACTTACAAACGTCCACATAAGCCGGTGACGTCACAAACCATCAGTCGATGGATTAAAAATATGTTAGCAGAGAGTGGCGTCGACGTGACGAAGTTTAGTGCTCATAGCACACGTCACGCCTCAACATCGGCCGCTCGCGCCTCAGGTGTATCACTAGACGCGATTCGGAAAACAGCCGGATGGACGGCTACATCACAGACCTTTGCAAAATTTTATAACCGCCCCATTATTTCACAAGATTTAGCTAGGTCTGTTTTTGAAACAAACAATTAAGTTTAATTGATTAGTAATAATTTATAGACAAATTATATAAAATTGTATAAGATTATCAGTTAAGTTAAAGACTGTTATTTTGTTATTGTTATAAAGTTATTGAAATAAAAATCATTTTAGTTTCAATAATCTTTGTTTTATTTCCTATCAAAACTTTTAGATTAATATGCATTACTTCAGTTCTCTGAACATCTACATGGTAATACTATATCTGAAGAATGGAGCTATGATAATATAATATATGATCAAACGAACTTCTAGAAGGAAGTTCGATCATTATTATATGAATAGCTCCATTCGAAGATATAAGAACCCACCCACCTCAACCCTTTGAAAAGTTTTGGTACTTATCTCTAAAAGAATGAGAATAACACAGGAGCGCTAGTGATGCGTAGGTGACAGATGACGGTTTGAAATCGGAAATCGAGTAAGAACAATCGATTTAAATCTAAAAGTGCGACACTACCTAGTACGTTAGGGAAACTACATGGTAATACTATATCTTCGAATGGAGCTATTCATATAATAATGATCGAACTTCCTTCTAGAAGTTCGTTTGATCATATATTAGCGGTCACAATTCTTGTTAAGGTTCAAAAGTTTAACTACTTAGGTTTGATTATTGTGTTACTTTACTTCATCGGCCCGTTCACGTCTTCTGCTGGACTTGGGCCTTCTTTTAACAGACCTTGGCAAGCCAGGGTGGTTAGGGGGTAATGAAATAATGAAATAATGAATGAAATAATGAAATTTATTCAGCACTTAGGTATTTACATACACTTGTACTTGTCAAAATTACACTGTATAAGACTAAATCACTAAAGTATCACTTAAGTAGCTAAAAACATTGTTATAATTATTTGATCTTACAGAATTTTTAATCAGTCTGTCCGTCTGTCGAGCGATAAATGAAAAATGTACACATTAGGTATAGTAAGATGCCTTAAAGGTAACAGGTCTAAAATTAAAATTAACTTCAAAGAATCCGGCCAAAGTTTAAGCGACATCCACCTGAGGGCACCCTTAAGGGGTTAGGACCAACGCTCAGGGTGCCACTGGAGTAAAGAGTAGATTTACGAACAGTGGTGATGATCGCTGGCACGAGATCACAGTTCGGGGAATAAGCAACAACGCGGTCCTCGGCCATGCCGTCGAGGATCCTACCCTAGCTAACCTGCAACCTTTCACTAGCTACCTAAGTGGACGACCCGGAGAAGAAAGGAAGAAAGAAACTCCGAGATTATTTTTTTTGTCTCTTTTGCTCTGTTTCTTTTTTTTTATGTCAAGTCTTTTATCACAATCATGTAATATTGTACAATGTATATATGATGTAAGCGAATGCAAGCACAGTACCATTTATTGCCTGGTCAATTTATACCGACCAGGAGCTCAATAAGACAAGAAAAAAAAAAAATACAGTAAATACTATAATGTAGATATTAAAGTTTACTCAGGCACAAACAATCTCCTACAAAGAAACCTAATGGCGGATGCATTCACATACATTTACAATATGACAATTTACACAAGTTCAACCAAAGGATATACCTATAATAATAATAATTATAAACAATAGCAAGAATGAATTAACAACATATAAAATAAAAATAACATAACATAACCCCGACAACAGCCGACCAGTCACCACAAGCAGCACCCGTTCACGAGTATGACGTGTGACGCAGCCATCGCCTCCCTCGCCATATTAGAGGGAAGGTGGCGACCCGCCCCACACCGCCACCGCAAGCAATGACAGACAACGGGAGCATGACGAACTAAAGTGGGGATATCTACAAGTCTATTAATATTAAACCTTTAGTTGAACAATGTTTAAACTGTTTCAATAACTGAGTTTATAATGTTGTCTGTGTTTCACTGATCAACCAAGCGTTATTGTCGTTTAAATAGTCGTTTACTGAATAATAAGCCCTTTTTATTAGAATCCTCTTAACAGTTGACTTGAATCTATCATGAGGTAACTCTTGTAGGTGTACAGGTATTCTGTTATACATACGGACTCGGTAAATTTATAACTATCATCATCAGCCCGTATAATGTCTATTGTTGAACATGGGCATCCTCCCGGGGAGGGTATTTGCCATAGTCACCACGCTTGCAGGCGGATTCGTGAACGCAGTATTATTTTGTACCACACAAGGAAACGCTGTGGCCCGCTCCTTGACATACGATTAATAAAAATAAAAAAAATAAAAATCATTTTTATTTACGTAAACCAATAACAGGCACTTGTAAATAGTCAAACATTAATTAGAAAAATTATTCATTATATTTGTTATTTATTTATATCTATAAAAATTAATTATTTTTATAGATATAAATAAAAATTTATATGTTATTATTATAATTTATATATTTATATTGTTCTTAGCGACGCAAAATGCTTGTTCTGTCTATATTATGTCAAAACAATTGTCATTATTTGGGTGGACCATGAGCATATAACGACGGACGCGCTTTAATGCTACCACTGGATCCAATGCGCCCCAACTAAGAAGATCCGGTGAAACAAACTCAGTGGGTTACTTTACTACTGGTTTCAACACGGCCCACATGAGACGGTCCGGCGAAACATACTCAAATGGCGGGGTTTTGGTCCAATTATTATCATTTATTTTTAGTAGGCATACACATTTATTGCCCAAACGGTTGTCTTGTTATAATTTATTTTAGTTTTACTCAATAAGATTGAATGATATTGAGACAGAACTAGCGGTATTTTTAATTAAAGTACACAATGAAATCAATTACAGATAGTTCACAGAATAAGATACAGTTCTAATTACAGCTATTGTACTTGGCTGTATGGTCCTCAGGGAGGTAGGTGCAAGATGGTACCGATAGCCAAACGTCTTTACCTTCAATATAATCCTGAATACTATAGTAACCTTTCGATATGAGAACAGTTTTAACATTGTGTTTTAAATCTAGTATCAGGCAAGTCTGTGATATAACTAGGGAGTTTATTATAGAACCTAATACCATTTCCCATAAATGTTTTATTAGTTTTGCTAACTCTAAATCCTGGAACAGCAAGTTTGTGCTTAAGCTTGTGTTAATATTATGAATGTCACTTTTTTGACTATATTTATCAATATTTTTTCTAATAAAAAATATATTTTGGTAAATATATTCAGAGGGCACGTAAGTATATTTATATTTTTAAAAAGGTTACGTAGGGAGTCGCCCTATATGTGACCCTGACAGCTCGTTTTTGTAATGCAAATATAGTATTTACATCGGCAGCTGACCCCCACAGCACAATTCCATAAGACATAGTGCTATGAAAGTACGCGAAATACACTAGCTTAGCCGTGGCTTCATCGGACAACTGTCTAATTTTCCACGCAGCATACGAAGCTGAACTTAATCTACCAGCGAGTTTTTCAATATGAGGGCCCCATAGTAGTTTAAAATCTAAGGTAATTCCTAAAAATAAGGTGGACGTGACTAAATCTAATGTTTTCCATTTAAGGAAACTTCGGGCGTAGAATTGATAACATTAGGTAGTACAAATTTAACACATTTGGTTTTTCCTGCATTTAGTAACAAATTATTTGCGGGCAACCAGTTTGCAATTAAACCGAGTGTTCTATTATAGTCAATTCAATCGGTAACTTTTCTTTTAACTTTAAAAATCAATGAAGAATCATCGGCAAACAGAACAATATTTGATAGTTCATTAATTAGGTATGGGAGATCATTTATATAAACAAGAAACAGGAACGGACCTAAGATTGATCTAAGGGGCACCCCCATTTTAAGAAAATGTCCCTCAGAATTCACGCCGTCTATAGATACTATCTGTTTCCTATCTGATAAATAGGATACTACAAGATCAAGTGATTTATCACAAATACCATAATATTTTAACTTTAGCAAAAGCGTTTCATGATCTACACAATCGAATGCCATGGAGAGGTCACAGAAGACTCCTAGGGCATCCTGCGATCCCTCCCAAGCCTCCGATATGGACTTAATCAAAACGCATCCCGCATCTTGAGTTGAACGACCCTTTGTGAATCCGAACTGCTTGTCATGTAATATCCCATTCGTATTAAAATGAGCCAACATTTGGCCGATCATAATTTTTTCAAAGATTTTGCTCAAAGTTGGTAGTTTAAAAATAGGCCTATAATTAGTCGCGTTATTAGAGCTACCCGATTTAAATATAGGAACAATTTTACTTCATTTCATAAGGTCAGGAACAACTCCACCAGTTATAGACTTATTGAAGATAGCCACTAGAATTGGAGCAATATTTTGCATAACTGTGTCTATAGCTTTTACTGAGAGTCCCCATAAGTCTTCAGTACTGTAACGCCTGAGGGTCGTAGCTCAGCAGGGCTCACTCCTGTTGGTCCTCGAAGAGGGTGTGTGAGGGGTACGAACACTATACACTATCACTCTTTTATAAATGAAAGATGGTAAACTTTATAACTTTGTATTATTGACTTAACACACAAACACACAACACATTTTATTATAACAATAAATTAATAACGGGCTCACGTCCCAACTTCTCGACAGCACAAATCTCTCTGTTTAAATTAAATATTATTTACTTTTTTCAATATTAATAATAATTCGTACATCCGACTTACAACAACATCAAGGTTGAAGTCTCGATTCATTTCTTTATTTATTTAAATATAAAAATAGTACTTTATTCGAATACGGCCAGCATGTCATGTAGGGGGCCATCCATAAAGTACGTCACATGTATAGGGGGGGAGGGGTCGAAGAAGTGTGACATGGTGTGACAATGGGTGGGGGGGTCCTAAGTTGTGTGACATCACATTTCAAATTTAATAAACTCAATCGCGAAATTTAAAATATTAATTACAACTAAAAAATAATTACAACTCTATGTATATGAATATACGGTTTGAATTGTTTTGTCGACGAGTTCATACCCGCTCTAGTGACACCCGCACGTCCCGACTGAGCCCTTTGACTAATGCCGCCAAACGCACCGGCACCGCACGAGCGACCTCGCGTGATTTCATTGTTTCTATTTCATTCGACAATTGACTTTTGCCGATTGAACGACGTCGTTTTTTTAGTTCTGCTATTTTGTCGATACAGTTACTTTTATACAACTTATTTAATTAAACAAATTCAATATGAACAAAAAGATATATAAAGGTAATCTTTACCGTAAACTGTATGAAACTTACAGTGCAACTTACGCTGATAAAAAACAGCATAATATATACAAGAAGAAGTTAATTCCTTATGGAAAATTTTGAAAAGTAGTGAAAATATTGAAGGAGAAATGGAATCTAAAATCAAAGAGATGCAGATTAATGACGAAAATAAAAGCGACTGTATTGATTTTTTGTCAAAATAAAACTAATTGTGGTTTTAATTTAAAAATGTTAGATGTAAAATTGCATATTTGTGACGTCACACTAGGGAGGGGGGGTCTCACAAATGTGACCACCTGTGACACGGAGGGGGGGGGGGGGTCTAAAAATCATGAAATACGTGTGACGTACTTTATGGCCCCTAGTGAGCGATTAAAATCTTAACCTCACTACAGTACCCTTCATTTTAATTGTCCGAAACGCCTTTATGATGTCTATATCATTTTCTTGTTGATAACTGAATTTGGAAATATTTAAACTAATATTTGATTTAATAAGATTTTCAGCATCCTTCGGTGATGATGAAAGATACTTGGTAGTATCTATAGGAATGTCAGTAAACAATTTAGCGACGAAATTGGCAACAGTATGCTTATCTGTAACCAGATTATCGTTAGTATCTAGCGTTATTGTTCTATCTCTAATTTTATTTTTACCAGTTTCAGTGTTTATCATTTGCCACGTAGACTTTATTTTATTATCCGATTTGCTTTATGTGATTATTATAGATGATGTTATAAAAATCGGGACCAACGGCTTAACGTGCTTTCCGAAGCACGGAGAGTAGTCCCTCAACCAACCAGACACGGAAAGAAATCTTAGAATTTACATAAAAAAATCCTGTCCGGCGTGGCGATCGAACCCACGACCTCCGAGATTTAAAGCGAGCCAAATACCACTACGCTACGGAGGTTGTCTATATCTGTGATCATAATCGAATGACATTTTTTTTGGATGTGCCTAATGGAACTTTTATCTAACCTAACCTAAGAACAGTATTTTTTTTACTTGATTAACGTTTGATAAACCGTATGTGAACGATCAGTTTTTTTATGGTAAAACATGGTAGCGATGCTAATTTCTACAGAAATAATACAACACACCGATATCCGATGCTGTCAACAAATCATTTGTCCCCTTAATATTTGAAGCGCCTGCAGCTATTGAATTCTTAAAAAAGAAATATTAATCAAATTTAACAGTAAGATATATTCACTCAGAAGTATTTCAGATTTTTTATTCGAATCTTTTACATAATAAAATTATATGATTGGCTTTGTTCGACTTTTTTCTAGATAGGTACTTGATTTCAGATGGGTAGATCATCGCATCAGCATAAAATTCTTTCCTTCTATTCTTTGGAGCTTTCAAGACTTTACCCAAGTTGCCAATTTTACATAATATTTCTGGCACGAACGTATTCAATTGTTTCAATTTGTATCTTTGTTCTGAATATTATTATTAGGGTTTTATTATTAGTATTATGGTATGTTGGTACCAACATACCATAATACTAAAATTACACGAAAACGTCAATTTTTCACAAATCTGTAAATCTCATCTCCCATTTTTAAATCTGAAAAGACTTAGTATCTGCTACGTGCGCTTTTCTTAAGGACATGTCTGTGACCGTGTTCCAAGAAAGTCCTTCTATTTTAAAAGGATTGAGCTAATTTATTGCGCAACCCACTATTCGGTTTATTATTTAACTGAATAAATCCAAAAAGCATTTCTGTGCGGTTTTAAATACGAGTGGTTTATATGGGTTGATGAATTTGAATGTTAAATTTGTAACTGTCTCTTCATATAATAGGGATTACGGTAGCAATATATCATATATTCCCGATTTTATGATGTCGAATTTTCAGTAGGATGTTGCACAAAACCAAATGCCTATATTTGAGTACATACATAATAATATGATTAAAAATAAAACGAACTTATAAAATACTACTATTCTAAATCTATTCTACTTGGCAAGGTTCCCAGAATGCTGGCAGCATTACCCCGTTGAATGGAAATTTTTACCTGCTGTGCAAAGTAGAAACCAGCACTCGGAGAACGTGCCGCACTTATGAGGGCCGCTGCGAGGTATTTATACATTAATTTGGCTCCCGGTCCCCACGGCCCCAATGTTTCGACCCCAAAAGGCACAAATACATAACCACTATCAAGGGTACTATACGTGGGACACTCAGAAAGATTTGCGACACTAAAAAAAATTGTTCTACAGGTACATATATTTTTATTAAATCTTTTCAAAGTACTCTCCACCAGCCTCTATACAAAGATTCATGCGTCTGAACCAGTTTTCAAAACACTTTTTCCAGTCCGCCGTAGACACCTCGTTTACAGCCTGCTCGAACGCAGCCAGCGCATCTTCCGGCGACGAAAATTGTATCCCCTTGAGCTGATTTTTTATTTTTGGAAATAAAAAGAAGTCACACGGTGCTAGATCAGGGCTGTAAGGAGGGTGACCCAGGAGTTTGACTGGTGTGCTGTCTAGGAAGTCCCTCGTTTTGAGCGCGGTGTGTGCAGGCGCATTGTCGTGGTGGAGCAGTAGTCCGCGGAGCCCTGTGTTTGGTCGCTTGTTGCTCACAACAGAAAAAACTTCTGGTAAACATTTGGTAGTATACCATTCGGCGTTGATGTTTCTTTGATCTCGTAAGGGAATTGAGGCCAAGTGTCCAGTCAAATTAAAAAAGCTGGCGATCAAAATCTTCCCCCCGCTTCGAGATCGCTTCACTTTGGTAAGCGTTGGTTCATTTTGAAACACCCAAACTGTCGACTGGCGCTTGGTTTCTGGATCGTATTGATAAATCCAGGACTCATCACCTGTTACGATGTCGTAAACACGCCGAGACGAGCCTGCTTCAAATTTGTTCAGCATATCACGGCACCATTCTACCCGGGCCTGCTTCTGAGCGTCGGTGAGGTAGTGCGGCACCCAGCGCGATACTATCCTCCTCACGCGAAGATGCCCGTGTAGAATCTCGTGAACGCTTCCCGATCCAATCTTTAATATGTGTTGAATCTCCAGATATGTAATTCGCTTTTTCTTTTTTTTTTTTTTTGTATTGGATTAAATTTTTCACTGCTAGCACGTTTTTTTCTGTAATAGCCGTCAAAGGGCGACCGCTTCTTTCTTCATCCCCCAAGGTTGGTCGACCGCGCCTAAATTCGTTATACCAACGATACACGGTTGCCTTGGAGGGGCTTTCATCCATAAATGCCATTTGAAGTTTCTTAAATATTTTTGAACTCAAAATATAAAGTTGTTTTGATATTTGTAAACCTTTTACTCGTCAACGTCACATTAAAATTACTAAAAATTAAAATGTCTGAAAATAGCGATTTCGCCTGTTTTTGGCCACTTGTTTCAGTTTCCGGCCATTATTTTGCTAGTTTTCGGCCACTAATTTGCTATTTGAAAAATGATCTCTATTTGCTATCATGGATTGAAAGCAAAAAAAATAATAATTAAAATCTTTAAAATATTAAACATATAGAAACATTTTAAACATAATAGTAGGAACATTGGTCAAAAAGAAATAAGTATAATATGGCATAACAAAAATAATTGAGATTACGGAAAAATGTCTAACTCGTGATCAACATAAATTTTCGGACACATCGATTAGCTTAGGCCGAAAGGTAAATATTAAAATTCTAATTTTCGGCCGTCAAATATTCAATAACTAAAACGTGTTATTACCACATAAATGGCTCAAAACATGCGGCCGACATCTGACTACACTAATGAGAAGCGGTTCTACTTTGTGTACAAATTATTTCTTTTTAAAGAATTCTTAGTTTGATAATCAAAAGAATCAGTTAAATGTAAATGTTCTTTTTCTAGTTTTCGGCCGGCCGGCCGAGAAATAAATAGTTCCTCAAATCATTATCTAGTTTCCCGGCCATCAAATTTAAATGTAAATAACATAATCTTTCTTCCATTTTAATTAAAATAACACTAACCTAAACTTATCTCCCGTGCAAAGGACAACAATTATATATATAAACTCGATAAACCACTATGTAACTTACCTTACAAAAATTATGCGCGCACTATTTTTTTCACTAATTTCAAACCACGCGTGCACTGTAAGACTTTTGGAGGGTAATTGACGACACAGTTGGATCATTAAAATTTTACAAAATTCAAAAGTTGTAGGGTTTATACCAATACATTAAGTAGGTGTTGTTTTTTTCAATGAGTAGGTAAAGTGTCCTTATTATATTAATATAACAACGTACTGGTCGAAAACCAGAGGTGGCCGGCAAACCGGCTAAACTACCCTATATGCTTTTTATTATTTTTAGTAACACTTATCATATTAGTGATAGCTAACGGTCTTTAAGAAGTAAGGTCTTCTTTTCATCCTTTGAGTACGGTACTCTGAAAAGGGGTAAACTTTTAGAACTTGTTCCTTTTCCGTATATGAATTACGCTAGCAGCAAAACGATTGATTTCAACGAATTGTTAGGCGTATAAAGGTACTAAAAGAAATGTATATTAAAATAAAAATGTAGGTCATGTTAACTCCATCCATCTCCACGTTCCATTACCTAAGACTCAAGAATTGAAGATATTGTAGGTAGTTATTTAGTAACATAGTTTGAATATATATAGGAAGTTATATCACTAAATATAAACTACCTATTTAGAATAGTTTGATATTTCCGTTCTGTGTACCTGCGCACACAACAACGGTATGTCGTTTAAAGTTCAAATGTGAACTTTACAAACTTTTAATGGTATGTAACTGAGTTCTGTTTTTTATATACTTATTTATTATAATTTTTACTACTTATTTAGTTATATGTGTTAGCTTTTCTTAGATTATGTGGATTTAGCTTATTATTAACAACTGACTAAGTAGTAGGTATCCATTTTAAAGATTAATACAGTTCAATGGTATAGTTGTATGTCGCTTAAGTATCTTATATGTAATTGTTTACGGTGTGACATGTTTGTCTTCGAAGGTGACCTGGAAAGTTTAAAATAATATGAATACAGGAAGTAGTATTTCTATACGGGTATATAAAAGTAAATATTTTTTGCGCAGAAAATAAGCATCGCCATACAACGAGGCAATGCCTTTAGTATTTAATTAAGGAATCATTATTAGGAACGGAACTATTCACGGATATGCTAAAATTTCAAGCGAGTTTAGATTGACCAGAGTGAAGTAGGCAGATTGTGATGCACACCATATGAACAGCTTATGGTTGAGTTAAACTGTGGTACTTATTTCCCTGCGTAGGATCATAACTATAGTCTGTAACAATATACGCTTTGGTCCCAAGTGTCACTCTGTTGAATAGAGGCCATTAGGCGTCTGAGCCGAGCATCGCGCGGGGGAAATCCGACGGAAAGTATCCCTCTGATGTATGTGTTGAGTGTATTGTGTTTATGTGGAAGCTTGTAGGTATACTTAGATGATAGTTATTTTGTTGATACTTTCTTAATAACAAGATATTTATTAGATTGTAGTAAAAAAACTTATAACAGTATTTCTTATGAAAAATAAACATAGATAGATAGAACAGGTATCTATGGGGCCCTCATATTGAGGAACTCGCTGGTAGATTAAGTTCAGCTTCGTATGCTGTGTGGAAAATTATACAGTTGTCCGATGAAGCCACGGCTAAGCTATTGTATTTCGCGTACTTTCAAAGCATTATGTCTTATGGAATTCTGCTGTGGGGGTCAGCCGCCGATGTAAATACTATATTCGTATTACAAAAACGAGCGGTCAGGGCCATATATGGATTAGGTAGTCGCGACTCCCTACGTAACCTTTTTAAAAATATAAATATTTTTACCGTGCCCTTTGAATATATTTACCAAATATACTTTTTATTAGAAAAAAAATTGATAAATATAGTAAAAAAGTGACATTCATAATATTAACACAAGCAATAAGCACAAACTTGCTGTTCCAGGATTTAGAGTTAGCAAAACTAATAAAACATTTATGGGAAATGGTATTGGGTTCTATAATAAACTCCCTAGTTATATCACAGACTTGCCTGATTTAAATCACATGTTAAAACTGTTCTCATATCGAAAGGTTACTATAGTATTCAGGATTATATTGAAGACGTTTGGCTATCGGTACCATCTTGCACCTACCTCCCTGATGGACGGATAGCTGACAACCGAAACGGCAAGGTAATTTGATCATTCATAAAAATGATTTATCAGCTTACCTGGAGCATTCTAAACATAAAGACGTCGACCAGGCAGGATTCGCGTGGTGGATGTGGGAGTTATGGGGTGGGAAAAAAAGGTAATGTGATCAGGATTACTTTTTATGCCAAATGGTTTGCCTACCTCCCCAAAGCACACAAAAAAAATCTGGCGTCATTTGGTTGGTGGAAAGGTATCGCCAGGCTTAATTAATGTGCGGAAAAAAATAAAATTTTTAGGTAATAAGAACAAGGCTGACTTTTTTTGTGCTTAAAGTTTATTATTCCCAGAGGCTAGGAAAAAAAGCCAGCCAATAACAGTGGTGGGAACATGTCGAAAAAAATAATAGTAAATTTATATTTTAAATTGTATTTTGCTTGAGAAAGACCTAAGGGGCATGAAAAAGAGCGCGTAGAGGGTATACACGCGACGACGGCGTCCGCGCTCTCTCGGCGCGTCGTTCATGTTCGGTAAACCGAACGCGCCTGGCTGTCCTCGTCGCACTCATTGAGCGGGAAGAGCCGAACGTTTCCGGAGCGCCAGCTGTTTCAGTTGAGCGTCTATTTTACAGCGCGTGGACGTGTTTTTATATTCTGTTTAAATAAAATAAAAATCTTTTTTATTTACGGAAACCAATTACAGGCACTTGTAAATCGTCAAACATTATTTGAAAATTAATTATTATTTATCTTAAATTACATTTGTTATTTATTTATAAACATATAATATTTTTATAAATAAATAATTATTTTTAATTTATTTTATTTTATATAAACAGAATATAAAAACACGTCCACGCGCTGTAAAATAGACGCTCAACTGAAACAGCTGGCGCTCCGGAAACGTTTGGCTCTTTCTGCTCAACGAGTGCGACGAGGACAGCCAGGCGCGTTCTGTTTACCGAACATGAACGACGTGCCGAGAGAGCACGGACGCCGTCGTGGCGTGCATCTCCTCCACGCGCTATTTTTCATGCCCCTTAGCTCTTTCTCGAGCAAAATACAATTTAAAATATAAATTTACAATTATTTTTTTCAACATGTTCCCACCACTATTATTGGCTGGCTTTTTTTTCCTAGCCTCTGGGAATAATAAACTTTAAGCACAAAAAAAGTCAGCCTTGTTCTTATTACCAAAAAAATTTTTTTTTCCTCACTTTAATTAAACCTGGCGATACTTTTCTACCAACCAAATGACGCCAGATTTTTTTTGTGTGCTTTGGGCAGGCAGGCAAACTATTTGGCATAAAAAGTAATCCTGATCACATTACCATTTTTTTTTCCCACCCCATAACTCCCACATCCACCACGCGAATCCTGCCAGGTCGACGTCTTTATGCTTAGAATGCTCCAGGTAAGCTGATAAATCATTTCTATGAATGATCAAATTACCTTGCCGTTTGGGTAGTCAGCTCTCAGTCCATGAGGACCATAGAGCCAAGTACAGTAGTTGTAATTAAAACTGTATCTTATTTTGTGAACTGTCTGTAATTGATTTCATGGTGTACTTTACTTATAAATACCGCTAGTACTGTCCTAATATCATTCAATCTTATTAAGTAAAACTAAAATAAATTATTACAAGACAACCGTTTGGGCAATAAATGTGTATGCCTACTAAAAATAAATGATAATAATTGGACCAAAACCCCGCGTATTACTCCATTTGAGTATGTTTCGCCGGACCGTCTCATTTGGGCCGTGTTGAAACCGGCAGTAAAGTAACCCACTGAGATCGTTTCGCCGGATCTTCTCAGTTGGGGCGCATTGGATCCGGTGGTAGCATTAAAGCGCGTCCGTCGTTATATGCTCATGGTCCACCCAAATAATGACAATTGTTTTGACATAATATAGACAGAACAAGCATTTTGCGTCACTAAGAACAATATAAATAAATAAATTATCATAATAACAATGACATATAAATATATGATAATATAAAAATAATTAATTTTATAGATATAAATAAATAAGAAATATAATGAATAAATTTTTCTAATTAATGTTTGACTATTTACAAGGGCCTGTAATTGGTTTACGTAAATTAATTATTCAGTTTGATATTAGGGATTGAGTTATTTATCCAACATTTACCTAAAATCAGAAAAACTTAGTACATACCTAAACCTTTATTTAACTGTCTGTTGTATTCACTATCTCAAAAATGTGTGGCGATATCATGTGCAATTAATGAAACTACCAAGTACCTACCAAAGTAAACCAAAGTAATTACGTAATTACATCCGTACTGTCAAACCTGTAAGAAAATGTTGGTGATGTTCATACCGTAAGACCTGGAAGTAGAGTGTGATTTTTTATATTTTCGTTAGTCTCCTTTCATTACTTCTCTTTATATGTCCGAACCAATTTGGCATACCTTTTTCAATCCTTGCAGTAACATCTACTCTCATACTACAACGTTCTCTAATCACTCTGTTCTTAATTGTATCACTCAATTTTACTCCAATCATGCTCCTCAGTGGCAATAATTGATGGCGCTGAAACTATCTGTAAAAGTATGATAGTAGTTTTATATTAATATAAATAACATTAAGCTTATTTTTTTATGTACAGGACTTCAAATACGTAAGTACTATGGCTTGGTGTATGAATAGGTACAGTCAGCATCAAAAGTTGATGACCACATTTAGATTTCCAAAACCGCTGAACACTTTACACCCATAAATCGCTGAACGAAATAGGCGCCAGTATAGAATGAACATCATTAAAGTTCAAAATTAACTGAACACTACTCGTCAAAGGTCACTGAACACCATTTTTTCAAAAATCGCTGATCGTTATAATACCCGAAAATATCATAACATTCAGTTTTACAAAAGTCACTGAACAATATAAAATGCTTGTTTTAGTTATCTAGTATAATCACGGCAATGTCCAAAAATAACTTAACATAATAAAATAACAAAAGTTACTGAACTTTTTTATTTAACTTGCTTTGTATGTAATTTGTTCGGGTGGAATCTTGCAACTAAATTTTGAAGCACATACCCTCAACCGATTGAGCTGAAATTTTGCAAGCGTATGTATATCGCGTGACAATGCAATAGTACCATGGAGCTAATCTGATGATGGAGTCGGAAGGTGGCCATAGGAACTCCTGTACCTACTGAATAAGATAGTCGAGTTTGGGCTCGTTTGTTTTGGGTTTATGAGCACTTTCCATTGCACATGATGACGAGGGTCTGATGAGGAGCAGGAACATTACCACTGGTAAGCCCTTAATGCAAGCGCTAAGATGTTCGAGTTTGGGCTCGTTTATTTTGAGTTAGTGAGTATTTTTTCATTGCACATGATGACGGGGGTTCGATGAGGAGCAGGAACATCACCATTGGTACGTCCTTAATGCAAGCGCTAAGATAGTCGAGTTTGGGCTCGTTTGTTTTGTGTTTAGGAGTACTTTCCATTGCACATGATGACGAGGGTCTGATGAGGAGCAGGAACATTACCACTGGTACAACCTTAATGCAAGCGCTAAGATAGTCGAGTTCAGGATCGTTTGTTTTGTGTTAGTGAGTATTGTCCATTGCACATGATGAGGGGGGTCTAATGAGGAGCAGGCAATTTACCACTGGTGCTTGCGTACGACGTAATCGGTCGTACACACATGGTGTAAATCTTAACCTTGTTATCATGTGAAAGTTTGCTGCGTGAATTTAGAAGACAATGTAGTTGACTGAGCTTAAGTGCTTTACTAAGATGTGCGTGTCACTAAGATAAATGGAAAAGGAAATTAAACACATAAGTCCGAAGGCATATTTATTCGATAAAAAAAATGGGAGTTTTGGCCAGTATAGTTTTCATTGATTCATTTTCATCGAAAATTAGTCCTAAACTATCACCGCGTGGACGTTCACCCAGCTTATGTTATTTTATAATTATATAGTGAAATTAGTGATAGCTTTTTTTCCAAATCAGATGTTTTTGATCTTCGATTTTTATAAGTCAACAGGAAATGCCCATCAGACCGAAAAACTTTTGCTAAGACGTCATTCCTATATGTTTTATAGTGTATGTGTATATGTATATGCGTAAATTCACTTCCAACGGATAACAAAAAATCATTCAAATCCGTCGAGTAGTAACGTAGATTAGCGTGTACAAACAAACAGACAAACAGACAGTTTTTTTTTTGGATTCGTGCTCAATTACTTTTTCTAAACCCTCAATTTTTTTTTTTAATATATTCAATGTATAGACACAGTTTTTTACTGTTTTATTATATGTATAGATATACAGGGTGTGGCGTAAGTAGTGGTCCACCGTTCAGGATTCGATGAACCAGATAATTAACTATAACAATTAAAATTTTTAACCATTTTTACCCAAGGGTTCCGAAAATATTTCCTTTTTGTCTTTTATTTACGAAATTTCTACCTTTTATAACAAATTTGTTTGTAGTTTTAAGAAAAACCATTATTTTTTCATTTTGATTTCTGTTAATTACTGCTGAATAAGAGCTATCACGATAAATTATGATTTTTTATGTAAATTCACCTCTTTTGAAGAAAAAGTTAGTTCTTCTCTAATTTTAACCCGAATTTTTAACATACCATCCAAGTTCAAAGGCGATTTTTGTAAAAAAAACTTACTAATAATAATTATGCTTACTAAATACCGATTTCAAAATGGTATCACTATAACAGATACAATTATTTAACAAAAAGATATTCAATTTTAATTGAAGCAAAGAAGATTTTCATTAAACTAAAATATTTGCAAAAAAATGCACTACAGTGCCAGTGCCAATTTGTTAAAAAAAAACTACTATTGCAGAGTTATCTAGACCTAACTTGTTACTTTAGGTATTTGAACAAAGAATAAAAAAACAAACAAATGACATAATTTATCATTTATTATTAATCTTTGTCATGATTACAATCATTAAAATTAAACGAAATGTTCAAAATGGCCCCCATTCGCAGCTATACACGCTCTGCAACGTCTAATAAACGACCGTTTTAGTCGTCTGGCAAACCCGCTTTCGCTGATTTCTCTAGCTGCTGCATGGATTCTAGTCCTCAATTGGTCAATACTTGTGATTTCTTTGCTATAGACGTTTTCTTTTAGGCAACCCCAATAAAAGAAATCTCGGGGATTTAGATCTGGCGAGCGTGGTGGCCACAATATTGGACCTAAGCGCAATCCACCTATTTGGATACGCTGTATCAAGGTGCTCTCGTACTCTAACAGCATAGTGAGCGGGACAGCCATCGTTCTGCAGCCACATGTCTTCTTGGACTTCAGGAACGACACCTTCCAGAAGCAAGGGCAAGTCGATTCGCAAAAAACTTAAATATCTTTCTGCATTTAATGTTTCTGGCAGCTCGTGTGGACCGATTATGTGTCCGTTAATGATTCCAAAGGTTTCATTTAATGATTTCCGTTAATGATTCAAATGATTCCAGTCCAAAGGTTTATTTTAAATTGGTACTGTGATCTGTCTTGCCTTATGAGATGCGGGTTTTCTAGCTGCCAGTAATGCAAATTGTGTAGATTTAAATATCCATCTTTTTTGCAGGATGACTCGTCGCTCCATAATATTTTATTAAAAAACTGCGGGTCTTATCTTATTCTGCGTAGCATTACTCTACAAAATGTTACTCTCAATTGATAATCTCTTGGTAGCAATGACTGCACCCTTTGATAGTGGTATGGGATCTAGTTGATATGCCAGTTCTGCGACTTAAGACACGGACCGATATTGAAGGATCTTCTGCAACTAAATTCATAACCTCTTCATCGTTGTGTCGTCGCGGTCGTCCTTCACCTGCACCGCCTACGCCTATGCACTCTTACAAAAACTCGGTGGTCTGGATGTCTTCGATCGGGATATCTCTCCCGATAAAGTCGAGCTGCTTCTCTGCCGACACCTCTGCATTCGCCATAAATAAAATGCATGTCAGCATATTCGCGCGGTGTGTACCGAGACATTTTTTAATTGTCACTGCACTGCACGTTTGTCCAAATCGTTGAGCAAGCCAAAGTCACCAGTACACGTAGCCAATATCGCAGAGATCACCAAAACAACAAGTCCAATCAGTAGGCAAATTAAACAGAGTCCGGGGTCAGGCAGGGGTAAATAAATGGCGGAGGTAAACACAGGCAGAATAAAAACAAAACGCATACGACGCACGACACGAGTGACGAGATCGTACTAAATCATTTCGAGATATCTGGAGATTTCAACGTTAGTAATGAAGGAGATAGCAATACCCTACCATATCTTTTCCTTATCACTCCTATTGTGCGTAACTCGACTGCGAGAGCTTCAACGGGTTTTTGTTAACAAACATGTCTCAGGTAAAAAAAGGGTCAGGGTTTTTTTACCTGACATGTTTGTGCTTAAAAACAAATCACATTTGAAATGTAAAAAGTTACATTGTATCAGTTTTTTAAGTTTTAATTAACGTTTTGTAATAGTATTTACGCAATAAAGTTTAAAAAAGTAGTTTAATGAAAATCTTCTTTGCTTCAATTAAAAGTGAATATCTTTTTGTTAAATAATAGTATCTGTTATAGTGATACCATTTTGAAATCGGTATTTAGTAAGCATATTATTAAATAAATGGGCACTGACAGTGTAGTAAGTTTTTTTTACAAAAATCGCCTTTGAACTTGGATGGTACGTTAAAAATTCGGGTTAAAATTAGAGAAGAACTAACTTTTTCTTCAAAAGAGGTGAATTTACATAAAAAATCATAATTTATCGTGATAGCTCTAGTATTCAGCAGTAATTAACAGAAATCAAAATGAAAAAATAATGGCTTTTCTTGAAACTACAAACAAATTTGTAATAAAAGGTAGAAATTTCGTAAATAAAAGACAAAAAGGAAATATTTTCGGAACCCTTGGGTAAAAATGGTTAAAAAATTTAATTGTTATAGTTAATTATCTGGTTCATCGAATCCTGAACGGTGGACCACTACTTTCGCCACACCCTGTATATAAATTATAAAAGCTTGAGGCGTTCATTACTATATTTCAGTGCCTCAAGCTACTCAAGCTATTACAATTTATATATTTTGATATTTGAAATTGTACTATGAGTACACATTATTTTTTGATAAAAGCCTGTTTTAAAAAATATTTTTTTTAATTTTTATTTAATTTTGGACTTTTTAGACTTAAGCTTGTAACCCTATTTACAGCGGGTCACGCACGGTCGATGCCATCCGGTCATCATATGCAATGGAAAGTAGGTACTCATAAACACAAAACAAACGAGCCCAAACTGGACTATTTTATTCAGTACAGAAGTGAGTTCCTATGACCATCTTCCTACTCCATCATCAGATAAGCTCAAGGTACCATATTATTTCATTGTCACGCAATATACATATGCTTGCAAGATTCCACCCGAACAAATTACATACATACATTGCAAGTTGGATAAAAGCTTGTAAAATACACACACATATTAAACCCATTTTTTTTTTCAGTTTGTTCAGGGACTTATGAAATAAACGATGGTATGCTATTTTTGTCAAAAAGTTGTTCAGAGACTTTAGAGACGAAGAATGTTATGCTATTTTTACTATAATTTTGTTTAGCGACTTTTGAAAAGTGATGGTCACCTACTTATGGCCTTTTATGATAATCATTAATTTCTGGTGCTTGTCATGTTGAGCGATTTAGGTATAATACGGTGTTCAGCGGTTTTGGAAATCTAAATGTGGTCATCAACTTTTGATGCTGACTGTACATGTCGTGTTTTACATGATTATGTGTTAATTCCAAATAACAGTGAATTTCAATTAAAATAAATTTATATTTTTCGTAGTATTTAGTATTCGTAATAATAGTAATAATTTTCACAATTTGTATATCTTGGATTACTTACAAAATTGCAATCGTCATTGTGCCAAAGGTGAATGCGCACTTGAAGAATGTTGGCACAAATTATATATTTTGTTGATTTTACTACTGTTTGGAATTCGCAGGTATTTCTGAGGAAACTACGGGATTACTATTGTTAAAATGTATTGTGTATACCTACTTAAATGAATAAATTAAAATCAATTTAAGGAGTTTCTCAAACTTAACTTAAAAAATAACTTTGGCTATTGTTGAGAAGTGGCCATATCATGTATATTGGACGCGATTCTAATTCTTAACGAACTACTTTTTTGTTGAGCCAATAATTGTTGCATCGTCAGTGCCGATTCATGAATATTCACTGCACGTTTACTTCGACTTGGGGCTTGAAGTTGAAAAGTGAATCGCAGTAGTCCCGTCGCCACAGCGGATGCAGCTATCGGGCCTTAAAAGCGTATTCGTGTCCAACGTAAAAGTTTTTCAGCGCTTACAAAAAGGCAATACAACTCGTACTCGGAGACTTCGTTTGAGGTAAACCTCTATATTTGTATAATGCTAAAATGTTAGTATCGATTCGGCACTTTAAATAGATCAACTTGTAGTAAGTTGATCTATTTAAAGTGACTAAGTTTAGCATTGGTCTGCACTTAATGCACGTAGCATATATGTTCTCCCATTTCAACCTTTTGATGATAATTCAATGGAAAATTGTCTAATTTTGTATTTCTTAGTCTAACTTAGATTTATGCCGTCCGTTAAGGCAGTCAGTTATACAGAAGCAGTAATATTTTATATACATACTGATATATAGCAGATAGATATAGCCATCTGGGTACGACCAATTACTGCTTATTGTATAAAAGTAAAATCAATATTTTAAAATATTTTTTAATCCCTATATATAAAAATGAACACCTGTTTCTCTTAAGTACCTACTCCAAGCATGAAGACAGCTCAATTGATTTAACTGATACATTTTTATCTATGTATTACTAAGTCTACTAGTTAAAATTCGGCCATAATAAAATAAAAATAGCATACTGAATTCCTTTTCTATATAAGTATACTATAAGTGTTAAAAGAACAGGTTGCTTTACGTGCAATGGCGCCAAGAGTCGCAACTGAATAATTCTCGTTCGTTGAGTTGCTGTACCATTTAATTGGGCTGCATTTAAGTGACAATAACTCGCGGCTTCTTAAATATATATTGATCTGACTACCTATAGTATTATTTTGTAAGTATTTATGCTATAAGAATAAATTCTTACAAAATAATACTATTACACCTATATGAAACTACCTTGACATGTCTGCCATATAATAAACTGTTAGTTTATGAATATATTTAAGCTCATAATTATATGCTAGTTAATTATTCATCGGCCACTCGGTCTGCGCTGTTATCAATATATTGGGATTCAGGTCAGCGCTTTGTGGAATCAACAAAATCGATCTGATATTGAACGATAACAAATTCATTACTTCGCTTGAAAATAACTACCTTTGCCAATAAAATATGGAAGGTATCGAAAAAAATACATTCTCGATTATAGTACTGGTTAGGTGTCTGGTGTGATACATGATTTAACATGATATTTCGATTTAACCATCATTTTTACATTTAAATCATAAGATATACTTTTTGACTACTACTAAAATTTACGTAGGAATAATTGAAATTATGATGGTACAATAACATTAAAAAAATGCCTTGATATTATTTTGGACCGTTGAGATGTTGGAAATATGGTATACAACCATAACATAGTATACAACATGACATGTTATATTATAAGCGACCTGTAGGGTGTGACCAAACAATTCTGTAGCAGCTACTACGCCGTAGTAAAACTCGGCGACGAATAAGTACTACAGCGCCTTCGTAGTAAGGTTAAAACGATGCTTGTCAAAACTATCGCTTTTTATGTTCTCCGTTCCGGTGTCTCTCAAAAAAGGGAATACGATTTAAAAGGTGCTTCCAAAATACATGCTATCACTTTTATATATTTAATTTTATGTGATTACGTTATTGTAAATTTTTTTTGTGAAATATTAAATTATAATAAACCAACATTTTTCTTTACTAAAAACATTAACATACATAAACAAGTAGGTATGGAGTCAAGCTCCTGTCACCCCACGATACACGAGAGCTGCGGCCAATACAGCTACTAATGCGAGACTTAATTCAAAAGAAAATATGAGTTTATATTTTGTGGGTTAAATCAAATTTATTTTATTCATAAAACTTTCTTTACTGACGTGATAACTATTCGAGAAATCTACAGTTAAAGGGTTGGCATATATTTTGAGAGCACATATACTTAAAAATTTAATGAATCAGCTTGTGTCATGCGTTGAAACATCTGGGAAACAATGAAATTAGTTTTGATACAGTAATTTATTTTTTGTTATGTATAACCAGTATCTGTTTTATTTATGTAATCTCCCAGACATAAGTTACTTAATCAAAGATCAAATGGAATGAATTCATTCAACGTATCATTAAATAAATAAATAAATGGCGAGAGATCCTTATGTAATTTGAACTCACGCGTATTTGCTAAGTTGTGGTTACGGTCATCTTGACCGCCTCCACAAATTGACCGTCTACCTAACTTAGACAACATAAGTATAAATTTCAGTCATTACAATTGTATTCGCTGACTTTAGGTGTTACTAATATTTAACTCCAGATTAGAGCGAGGATAGAGTATGACTAGATGTACTTATATTTAGCGACCCGTCACAACCATTAACGGGTGTAATTAAAAAAAACAGGTTAAAAATATGACGTTACTGCTTTTGATAGGCAACTTGGTTCGAAAATATTGTTTTTTTACTGAGGAGAAAAGCTTAATTGAAAACAGTTTGCAATGTGAAAATATATTATAATGTAGGTTGGTCGTTATATTATTTAACAGCTTCCTAGAAAATAGAAAGTCCCGTTATTAATCACCCTATATTTCTGTGTTAAGGTTTTTTTTTTTTTTTTTTTATTTATGAAAACCAACAGCGTGTACAATAGATTTAACAACTAGGGTATAATACAAATGGTATGGCCAATAATAGGTTTCCCTCTATAACTTATAATTATATAACAGCTGATATGAACGGACGACAAATTAATGAATCTAATAAAAAATATAAATTGTACAGAAGTAGTAATGTATTTTAATTTTAGAGATAAAATAAATATAACTAACGATCAGAGGCGGATTGTACATAAGCAGACTAGGCAAGTTCCTAGGGGCGCTAAAGTACAAAGGGGCGTGGGGAAAGAATAGATACTCGATCAGCAACTTTAGGTGAAGCAGGAGCTTCACCTTACGTTGTAGTAACAAGTCGGAATAAAGATATGCCTGTTCCAAATTGGAGTAACCCCTACCACACATGTTGTAACGCCAACAACGGTGATAAAATTTCACGGTGAAATACCTGGTTTATCACCGTGGGTTATCATACATTACAACCAACGGTGATAACATTACAATCTGGTTTAAGAGGAATTAGGTCGCGTTTAGGAAGACGTAGGACGTAGCGCGTGGCCATCCATCTCGCGTTTTCGTTGCGTCTTTGCCTTAAGTTGTTTCTGAACAATTCACGCCTAAAGCGGCCCTTTTCATCTCACTAGTAAATTTAAACATAAGGCAATTAACGATGTTAATTATAAAGATGCGAGACGTGAAGATTGGCATTGAAATAGTAGTACTATTCATAATAAATAAGAAACGCGTGTATATTTCTTCACTTCTCCATCAAGGCACTCATAACGCTGTTAGTTTGAATTCCTTGCGCGCTGTCCAACGCCAAGCGGAATACCCCGCGTCTCCATGAATAACGCCTTAGGCTGCCCATACATGGACTGCTTGAACAGTTAGGCAGTGATTTACTTACACGAGCCGCTCTTGGAGTCATTATCAACAACGACTTCTTGACCTCACAATTAAATTTCAGTGTGCTACCAACCACCTAAAGCTTTCGAAACTGCTCGAGCGGTTCATGTTTGTGTTCATATGTACGAGTACCTACAGTACTGCTAGTATGTACGTAGGAATAAAGTTCACTAGTACACTATGCAGTCGCAGCGTGAAGCGGTCCACCCTGACTGCATGGCCAGCCTTAAAGTTAACATCATCATCAGCCCGTGTAACGTCCAGTGCTGAACAGGGGCCTCCTCCCGAGGGAGGAATTTTGCCATAGTCACCACGCTTGGCAGGCGGATTGGTGACCGCAGTGTTATGTTGTAATACGCAGGGGAAACGCTGCTGCCCGTTCCCTGGTTCGTTTGTTGTAGATGATGTTATAACAATCAAGACCAACGGCTTAACGTGCTTTCCGAGGCACGGAGGGTAGTCCCTCAACCAACCAGACCCGGAAAGAAATCTTAGAATTGACACAAAGATTACTTGTCTGGTGTAGGGATCGAACCCACCACCTCCGAGATTTAAAGCGAGCCAATTACCGCTACGCTACGGAAGTTGAAGTTAACATCAACATGTGCAAATTTTATATCTTTGCTAGCATATTTCTAGTAAATGCGTGATGCTACGCGTTTATGTAGGACAGTCCATCCATAACATGGCGTAGCGTAATACAGTAGCCATTCCAACGTCGCCATTCATTACGTTAGATCCAATAGTGAAACTCAACAGGATACACGTATAATTCAGAGCTCTGAAGCATACCATACATAACGCGCCGGAAGTAGAGGAAGGTGTCGCACTCGAGCCGGAAGTGGCACGATCCGTGCGTTATCGCCGCCGCTTCCGGTGTGAGCGAGCCAATGGAATTACACTGAGTTATTGTATTTAAAGTTTAAAGATAAGAGGATGTGGTCCAGTTTGTGAGCTATCAAGGGCTTACAGTAGCAACCCAGTTTTAATTCTCTAGGTACTAATAAAAATAATCTTTCTCACTAATGATGTAAAGATGATTATTCATCGTGCAAAAATATGCAGTAGGTATTATTTAAAAAGCTCTTCAGTTCGCGTTTTGACTGCGATGTTAAATCTGCTAGTATGTTGGCCAAGATTTAAAACCTAAAAGGTATTTGATGTATTTTGTAAATACATCAAATACCTTTTAGGTTGAATTATTTAGCCACCTTATACTTTTCCCAGTAGTTTCCTGAATTCAGTAGTACCTGAATATATTGTGTAGGTAATGGCTAACTGCATGATGGTTCATCTATTTACAATCGATTTATACTTTCAAATATCTCTGTCCTGAATTAAAATATAGAAATTAATAAAATAATTAGTATGTGACATATTTCATAAAATTAGAAGACACAGTGATCATGGGATTGCTGACGACATAGTAGTGATAGTAGTATCGCTGGAGGACCGTGTTGGACAGATGCTCAATGACTTCGATGGAGTTTCTCAACAAGTTGGGCTTAGAATGAACGAAGACGAAAGTCATGCAAAACGCCCATGTAGTGCCCAACTCTATAGCCGTTGGGAACTCCATTCTCGAAGTTCTGACCGAATACATATATCTAGGTCAAACGATTCAACTAGGTAGGACCAACTTAGAGAAAGAGGTCAATCGCCGAATCCGACTCGGCTGGGCAGCGTTTGGGAAGCTTCGGGAGATCTTCTCGTCCAAAATACCTCAGTGCCTGAAGACCAAAGTCTTCAATCAATGTGTGTTACCAGTGATGACATGTGGATCTGAGACGTGGTCTCTTACTAGGTGCCTCATAAGAAAGAGAGGTCAAAGAGAGGTCACAAAGTCGCTCAGCGAGCTGTGGAAAGAGCTATGCTCGGGGTTTCCCTGCGTGATCGAATCAGAAATGAAGAGATCCGCAGGAGAACGAAGGTCACTGACTTAGCTCAACGGATTAGCAAGCTGAAGTGGCAATGGGCAAGACACATAGCTCGAAGAACTGGCGGCCGATGGAGCAAAAAGGTTCTTGAGTGGAGACCACGAACCGGCAAGCGCAGAGTAGGACGGCCGCCTGCACGATGGACCGACGACCTCATAAATGTCGCGTTGAGTAGGTGGATGCAGGCCGCTAGCGATCGTTCCCGCTGGAAATCGATGGGGGAGGCCTATGTTCAGCAGTGGACTGCAATAGGCTTATGATGATGATGATGAGAAGACACAGATTTTATTTTTTAACCTGTCACTTTATTGCTGTAAAAATCGTTGTGTGTAATCGAATATGTTTGTTCTTCAACTAATGTATTCCATTCAATTCAATAATTTATTTTGCGTAACGTGGGTGTGTTATAATAGATCTTACAAATTTAATTATAGTATCACCATATTAATAATAATAAAAAATAAATTGATAAGCAAACAGGAAGTCACTAATTTCTACTTAAAATTCCTAATAATAATTTAACATAATATAACAGTAAGAATTTATAAATTTTATATGAAGCATACACTCATGGGTCTAAATCTGACACAGTGTTACATTTAGACCCATCACATTACATAAAATATACCTACAAAATAAAACTATAGGTACTAAATTATTTCCAAACTGAAATGTATTTACTAAATAAATGTTAAGTAATATTACCGTTGATATATCGTTGCATTTCGGGGGTTACAATTATATAGCGGAATTGATGCGCCACTGGAATGTGCAGGCATGCGTGATAGCAAATTGGTGGGTGTGCCTGACCTCTCGCGG
Organism: Nycteola revayana; assembly: GCA_947037095.2. NCBI lineage: Eukaryota > Metazoa > Arthropoda > Insecta > Lepidoptera > Nolidae > Nycteola > Nycteola revayana. The sequence goes on from OX344839.1 coordinate 9,793,670, forward strand.
GGCAACCGAGTTACAAAACGTAATAGCATAAGTTTAATAATATATTTTATTAGTAAACTAGCTTAACCCGGTTTATGCTTATTTATTACGAGCTGTGCCCGCGACAGCGTCCGCGTGGAATTAAAGAAAAAAAATAGTTTTTGCATTTTTATTTTTCTAATTTTCTAAAGTAAAGTAGGCTTAGTCCTTATTAACATCAGCTATCTGCCAGCGAGAGTGCTGTCGAAATCGGTCCAGTCGTTTTAGAATTTAGCCGGAAACAACAGACAGATAGACACAAATTTCAAAAAATATATTTTGGCATTTGTAACTTATATAAATTCCTATGCATGTAGTAAAATGCGGGTTTTTTAATAAACATATTCTCCAATTTATTAGTATGGATTGTTTTTCAACTTTGAGTTAGATTTTAACTTGTGTGATCCGGGAAATGTATTTATGAATTTGACAGAAATTATATAAAATCAGTATTTAATAATTAAGTCACCTTTTAAGATATGTAGGCACATAAAAAATATGATTCATCATCGTAATCATTTCAATTTCGAAGAATGTAGGCCTAGTAGCTTTAATGCTATAAAGGATCTGGAATGACGCGCTTGAGCCTCACAACTCGTTTGTCTGTCTGAGCGCGATATATCCAATATTTACTTAACGGAGTTTCGTTTCATGATAAATTGATTCTCATATGAGCTTTGCATGTTAAAATACAAATTATAGTAGGTATATTAAAGAAACAATAGATGTACTCGTATATCAAGATAGTTCTACCGTATATTCAATTCCAAAGCAATTATACAGTTAATTGATCAATAACGGCTAATCCCGTACCTAGGCTTTATGTATTAATGTTATTCCAATCCCACTTCTCGTAACAGCGATATCAATGACCTAAATATGTAAAAGCTGTAACTGAAACGGTGATGGCAATATAATTATAATCTCAACGATTTTAGTATCTCTTATGATCGATTATGTCTTAATGATCTTAGTCGAAATTTGCAGTATCCTCATATTGTGTATGATATATGGTACATACATAAAATAGGCGTGAAAACAGAATAGACAGTCTCAAAAAAATCTAAAATGTTTTTATCTAAAATGAATTGGGATGAAAAAACATATTAAAAGGATTTAAAACACTTATTTATTTTTATATAAAAACTTGAGATTACTGAGATTTTTAATAAAATAAAATATTAAAATGCTGCAATCGGCCATTTTGACTAAAACACCAAACACGGCGCATGACGTCACGGTATGGTAAACATGTGTTTTGTTGCGATTACTACTGCTTACGCATTTTAATTGTTTTTCTCGATTCTACAACACTTGTTTGTTGTCATCAAGACTCTACTACCTTATACCATACTTGTTTCTTTGTTAATATATCCTTATTAACAAAGAAACAAGTATGGTATAATATTAGATTCCTTACACGGCAACTTTACAGGGAATTCAAAACACTAACGGTTCGACAATTATACATATTACGCGCAGTCATGCGAAAACACAAGACTCTTCCGTACAATGTAAATAACAGCCCGACAGTAAGAAGAAGACCCAAACCACCTTGTCCCACAACGCACACAAAAACTACATTCGCTAGTCGTCACTACCCCTACCTAAGTGCCCTCGTATATAATAAAATACATCAAAATCATAACATACATTCACTAAACACACACAAATGTAAAAAAATAACTAAGGAATACCTCCTCACTCTGGATTATGATGAAACAGAAGCATTGATAAAACTCTCATGCAAATAATTTAATCACTGGTACCACGAGAACTTTCACACCCACAGACACCCCAAATAACCTTCCCTCTCTATACACACACACTCACACACACACTCACACACACATCACACACACATCACACACTCATCCACACATCTCACATTCATACACTTTCCTCACTACATCACGTTACACGGCTTACTCTCACACTATTGCTGCAGTTACACGTTTTAGCTTCCCTAATTATTGTAAAATAATCTTAGCAGACGAATGGGTGACCCCGATAACACAGGATTTTCCTAGCATCGAGGTCATTATTCTCAAAAAATGAGCACATTCTGTAAAATAATTTAATGTAACATGCATTGTATTTCCTTTTTGCTAAATAAATTATTATTATATTATTATTATTATTATCCTCCGACAACTACCGAAAGGAAGGTTAAGGAATTCGCTTTAAAAAGAACCAGTCATAAGTTATTAAATTTATTTCAACTCAAACGTTTCGTAGCTCGGTACACATTTTGCATGTCACGCCCGCTTCGCTCGTTGCATTTTCGCACCAGAATTATTGAGGTTCATTAAAATTTACTTCTTTGCTTAATATTCAGTTCTGTAGTGGATTTATATTTTCCATAATATAGTGCAACACTAATTATAACGCTATGTGGTTTGCGTTATGAAACAATCATATGATTATAATTTAGTTCTGACTATTATTGCTTAGCGGCCAAAATATTATGTATTTTTGAATAAATATATAATTTTATTTATTAGTAGTAAATAGCTAGGTTTTTCTGCGTCTGGATAATTTCCCCCAGCTGGTTCAGTTAGTCAAACATATACAGAAACAGTATGTGGTGAATTTCACATAGATTTCTATCTGAAATTCACCACATACCACACATAACACTTTTTATGGGCAAGTTATCATAGCCATGTTTGTTACTAAATAATGTTTGACAAAAAGTAGGTATGTCTCATCTGGTTATCCGTTAGATGGGTGAAGATTGATCTTCCACGGCTCTTAGACTACTATAAGAATCTGGACAACCTACAAGATCCAGTTTTAATACAAACAAAGTGGTTTTTATTTTGAGTATTTGTTATTTTTATTACCTGAAATAATGTAAGGATTTGATTTTTATCAAATTTATGATGTTAATTTTAAATAATAATTATAATCATCATCATCATCAACAGCCCGTTTACGTCCACTGCTGAACATGGGCCTCCTCTTAACAGACCTTGGCAAGCCAGGATCGTAGAGGGATATTGCCATAATCACCACGCTTGGCAGACGGATTGTTGATCGCAGTAAGATGCAAATGTTGAGATAATAGATGCTGCTGCCCATCCATCAGCCATATGTCCCTTAGTCGCCTTTTACGACACCTATGGGAGGACATGGGGTGGTCGATTCTAAGCCGGAAACCACACGGCATAATAATTATATATATTATTATTTATAATTTTAGTACGTGCCATGCTAGGCGTCCATGTATAAAAATAAAAAAGTGCCTAACTCCCACCATTTTGAAAAAGAACATTTTTTTATTGTGAACTTCAAGAAATTGATTGTGCAACCATTCTCCGACAGTCGTTTCTCCTTTGGACTGTTCACCAACCGGACGTTTCGTTTAAGGCCGCGTCCTGGACGCCAGCGGGCGGAGCGGGCGGCGCGGGCGGTGCGAGCGGTGTCTAAGGAAAACGTGCCGCCCGCACCGCTGTCGTCGAGAACAGCTTCACACAAATCTATGAACTTTGATAAAGACGCGCGTCGCGTCGCCCGCGCCGCACGCTCCGCCCGCTGGCGTCCAGGACGCGGCCTTAGAGAGATTCGCCGATAGAACGTTTCACCTATGAACTTTTGGCCGACAGAATGGTTCGCATTTGCTAGTTTCGACGACAGGACTCTTCAACTATGGAATATTCGCCGCCAGAACGTTTTGTCTACGATTGTTTTGACATGGCTTTTTCACTATTTAACTACAAAGTCACCAAAAAGCTACTAGCTTGCTAGAAATACATAAAGAAATAAAATGTTTTAATGTAAGACCGCCTTTTCTTTTAATGAATGGTATTTATCCATTACCTATCCATATTTGTTTATTTTGTTATTGCAAACATTGGGGAAAAATAGAAACAAAATATAAATGAAACGAATTCATTTAAAAAGAAATCAGTAATTTAGAGTTTTATTAAATGTAGATAAGTAGTTAATATTATAATTTTATAATTTTTGAACCTAGGTATACTTACCTAGGTTTAAAAAATATAAAATTATTACATTAGGTGACAAATATGATTTAAGGTCACAGCTCCTTAGAGCCACCCGGCACCCACCCCGCACCCGCCTCGTCGCACGGCGTCCACTTGTTGTCGATAGGTGGTCTAAGGGTGGACGCCACGTTATCACCAATAAACGTCGCGCGGTCAACCAGTGGGCCCCGCACGGTCAACGAGTGAACGACGCGCGGTCAACGAATGGACGTCGGTTGGTCTACGATTGTTCGAGTAGTCTGTTAACAATTGGCACTAGGTGAATCATTCGCGGACAGCGCGCGGTCCACTCGGGACCCGCGCGTTGGCAATGCGCAGTCAACGCAATGCAAGCATGCGAGCAGCAAGTTGTCACCGTGTGGTCTGACTGCCGTCCGCGCGTGGAGGACCTACGACCGAGGCGATCCGATGACGCTACGGAGTTGATATAGTGAACGCATACCCATACAAGTCCATATTATAAAGAATACTAGCCGCAGGAGCCGCGGCGGTGCGGAGTGAGTGCCGGGTGGCTCTAATGAGCTGTGACCTTTTAAGTCCATCTGATTCATTTCAGATGAATGTGTCTAAATCCCTTTCCTGTAATAATCTGATAGATATATATATATATATATATATATATATATATATATATATATATATATATATATATATATATATATATCCCTTTCCTGTAATGATAGATAGATCCTATGTCTAAGCGAAAGCGTTACATTAAAACATTTTCTTTCTTTATGTATTTGTAGCAAGATAATAGCTTTTTGGTGGCTTTGTAGTTAAATAGTAAAAAGGCATGTCAAAACAATCGTAGACTAATCGTTCTGGCGGCGAATATTCCATAGTTGAAAAGTCTTAAAGTCTTGTCGTCGAAACTAATAAATGCGAACCATCCTGTCGGCGAATCGTCTATTATTATAGGTGAAACGTTCTATCGGCGAATCTTTCTAAAACGAAACGTCCTGTCGGTGAACAGTCCAAAGGAGAAACGACTGTCGGAGAATGGTTGCACAATCCAAGAAATTAAGTAAATAGGTATAAGTTATTTTTTTTTATTAGCAATAGGTTAGCGTTTGACTACACCCTGCCTGATGTTAAGCATCGGAATATCCTAGGATGGAGCACGCTTACCTAGAAGGAACCGGTTTACTCTTGATTTGAAGAGACCCATATCGTACTTATCGAGAAATATAGACCCCGGCAAGGAGTTCCACATCTTCGCAGTACGTACAAAAAACGTGGACTCGAAGCGCTTCGTACGTATTTTGGGAATATCGACCATGTACTGATGGCGCCTCTCCGAGTGTCTTGTTGTCCGATAGAAGAAAGGGGAAGGCAGAACCAAGTTGTGCAGTTCCTCAGCACACTCTCCGAAATGTATCCGATAAAAAACCGACAAACTGGCAACCCTTCGTCGGTGCGCAAGGCTTTGCAGCTGAGACTCGGCTACGTTGCCTATTAACTTTTTGGCGCGGCTCTCAATCGACTCCAGTGCCTCTAGTTGATACTTGGCGGAACCATCCCAAAGATGAGAACAGTACTCCATACATGCTCTAACTTGGGCTTTGTATAAAGTGAGCAGCTGATTTGGTGTGAAGTACTTTCTCACCTTCGAGAGGATGCCAAGCTTTTTGGAGGCTATTTGGGCCTTCGACTCAATATATGAGCCAAAATTTAGAGTCGATGAAAGAACAACGCCTAAAAGCTCAAGCTTGTCAGTTAACTGCACGGATAAATCTCGGAAAGAAGGAGACAGTCGAAACGGCCTCTTCTTTGCGGAGAACAAACACGCCTGGGTTTTACTATCGTTAAACTGAACCAGGTTGGCATCGCCCCAATCGGAGACTGCCTTAAGGGACAAGTTTAAGCGTTCAACCATGGCCTCTCTGAGCAACTCTATATCCGGCCGACTGGCTCGCGCATTGGAAGTGTAGCTCTCCACGACCGTGCTGTCGTCTGCATACCCAAAGATACCGGGCTTCAGCAGATCGTTGATATGCAGCAGGAAAAGCGTCGCAGAGAGTACAGACCCCTGGGGAACACCGGCATTGACAGCCATTTGCTCAGACGAGCAGCCGTCAACGACCACTCGTAATGACCGATCCCTCAGGAAATCCGAAATCCAAGCGCAAAATGCAGCAGATAGACCGTATGCAGGAAGCTTGCCAATAAGGCTATCGTGCCAAACCCTGTCAAAGGCCTTCGAGATGTCCAGAGAAACGGCAAGCGCTTCCCCGTGTCTCTCGATGGCCTCACTCCAGATGTAGGTAGCGTACGCTAGAAGATCCCCAGTGGACCGGTTTAGGCGGAAACCGTATTGTCGATCGCTGAGGAGGTTGTTAGCTTCTAGGTACGCTAAAAGCCTGGTGTTGATAACACGCTCCATGCTCTTGCAGAGTATGGAGGTGATGGGGATAGGCCTGTAGTTTGAAGGGTCAGCACGACTACCTTTTTTGGGCACGGGTTGCACATTTGCTAGCTTCCAAGACTTCGGCAGCAGCAGAAGCAGACAGGAAGCCAAGGATAAGATGCAAAGAAGGACCGCATCTCATCCCAATCTGCTGACTTGTATCGCCATATCCACCGAGTGCCTTTTGGGCAGGGATCGGGCGGGGAGTAGACAGATACAGATTTCACCAGACAGTGGTCGGAACTACCTAAAGGTGAAGAGATCGACACTGAGTAGCGGTCTGGATCAGTTGTCAGCAGAAGGTCCAAGCAATAGGCTGTATGCGAGTCAACGTCTGGTATCCGTGTAGCTCCTTGGACCATCTGGGTGAGATTTAACGCTAAAGAAAGCTTACGCGTCTCTCTCCCAGCGTGGTCGGTGTCCCGGTATGGGAACAGCCAATCCTGGTGATGGCCAATAAAATCCCCCAGTAACACCATTTGAGCGGATGGGCATTTTGTTGAGCTGCGTCTGCCACCTCACAGAGGTATTCAGCGAGCCGAGTTGTCTCCGGATCCCCGGTGTGCGAGCGGTAAACACAGGCATACAGAATCTTATTAATGCCTGTGTCAACCAAAGCCCAGAGTACGGAGAAGGTGGGGTCCTCGAATCGACGGAGACGGCGAATGCAGATGTCGTCCCGAACATATACACATACGCCCGCACGTGGTTTGAAGTTGTGCTCCAGGGTATACCCTGGGTAACTAAGGTACGACACGTCGGAAGGACGACCAATCTGCGTCTCCGAGAGAAACAAGAGGTGAGGTTTGTTTCTTTCTCTCTTCATTCTCAAGGTGGTGATGGACAGGAACGAGATTTGAGTGCAAACCCCGTATGTTACAAAGGTGCACTTTCAGTGAGAGGGAGTGCAGCCGCTGTGAAACCTTTCTCTTTTTATTGTTTCTCTGCATGGTGTTGGGAGTAAAAAGGGTCGAAAGTCGACAGTAGGACGAGGCATCACGCATTGCTTTTCCAGAAAAACACACACAAAAACTAAACGCACAACAGGGGGACTATTCTGGAGACTGCGGGGACGCCCGAGCCCCCCCAAAGACTACCATCATGCCCTTTCACCCGGTTGCCAACCGGCACGATGGCACATCTCTGGGATTTTTGACAGTTGGCGTGGCAGCCTTTCATGAGTGGCTGGGTCACAATAGGGCCCCCTACTGCCTGCGGTCGGCCAGCGGTGCACCGTGCCTCGGATCCCGCTACCCTCCGCGACTAGTCTCTTAATGCGGCAGTTCGTTGTGTTTAATGTTCGGTTAGCAATGGGACGCTGCTGTCCTGACTCGACTTTCTAAGGGCATCACCAAACAACACGCCGGAACACGACAAAGTCGTTTGGCGGCGTGGCTTTGTTCGGTGGGTGGTCACTAGCCGCGGCCGAAGCCTACCACCAGTAAGTGCAGCTCGTTTAGCACCACCCAGGAGTCACGTGTAGGGTCTCGAGGGTAAACCTACGGACGCGAGCTGCTTCGACTCCCAAAACATAGCTGGCCATACTCAGCCGTACTCGACAAGTGTCTTGTCATATGCCAATGTCGTCTATAATCGACAGTAAACAATTCACAGAGGAAACATATTACATTATTACGTGCTTAACGGATACAGATCAAAAACTGTATATCTTGTTATTACCAACAAGTACAAAGCAAACTGAAATACATAACAGTTATTCAAATTGTTGATAGTAACAAACTGTATGATTATAGGTAGGTAATTATAACATATCTTTTCTCTTAAATATGCCATTTTATGAATTTGTTAAATTTCGTATGTTAATTTACTTCACATTTTACTTTTCTATGTAATTTGCGAGCAGCTCACCACTTAATAAAAATCCTTTAACAACAGTATTACAATAAACATTCGTTACTGGCGAATCTATATCTGGCTGTAGAATAATTGAGAAAATGACATATATAACTATACAAAAAGGAAAAAGCATACATTTTCTATTTAAATCGGATTTTTTCGAATATATATATTATCAATCATATGTTACAAATATCGAAAATGTAAGGAAATAGATTATTGTTGATAACACACTTTGTTCGTTCATTTAAGCAGCAGTTAATTTTATGGTTATCCTAAGTAACACGATGAAAGTAGCTAGCAATTTATTAAAAAATCCTTAAACCACAGCAGAACAAACAAAGATTCGTTACTGGCGAATAATTTAAAATTCAGTTCAGTGTTCGTGGAAAAAGTAGATTCCAAACGGAAACGAAGTCCTAGTGCTCCTACAGTTCCATTTGGTTTGTGATTGTGACGGAAAAAGAATGGGAAAAATTTAATTTCATTATAAGTTTTAGTGGGAAATTTGTATTTTCATCGATATTATTTCAGTGCACGTGCAGCTTTAAACACAATGATGCTATAACTGCGTAGGGTATACATGAAGCATATCTTTGGAGAATATGTTATGAACGTAGTGCGCATAAAGGAGTGTTAAGATTTAGTTTATATAAAGTTTACATGGTGGTGAAATCTCCTTGTGTGGTGCTAAAATATATCCTTCTTTTCTTTTTGGTGTTTAAATACATTAAATATTTTGACGGTACAAGTGTAAAACGGGGAAAGTCTTGAACCTACTATTATGGTACAAGAAATCGGGGAAGAAGAAAGATGGAACAAGAGAGATGGAACAACCCCCTCTCCATAGTGTTGATATGCTAATACTACCACGAGGACCGGATCTACCCACTAGAACTACCCGGGTACTACTACAAATGCCAGTAATGAAGGGAATTCATCAATTCTTGGAAATACCAATAGCATAACATCTGGTGTAATATTACAAAGTTCCTACAGGAACGGAATGTGGAGGGAGTTTAGCCAAATCATAACAATTATGTCTACTTAATTTATGTTGTCGGCAGTCGATACAATCGGACATTCATAGGACTTTGTTAACAAATAATTATATAAAAGGTAATTAAAAAAATATCGACTTCATTGACTACGGCCTAAGTATTGGTTTATTCGAGTAGCTTTATAACCATAAAAACTCTTTGTTCTTATTTAAAATAATTATCTCCTTCATCATCATCAAATCAGCCTGTTGTCGTCCACTGCTGAATATGGCCTATATTCAACAGTGGACCCCTCCGATTCCCAGCGGGAACGATTGCTAGTGGCCTGCATCCACTGATTCCCTGACTTTTATGAGGTCGACGGTCCATCGTGCAAGCGTTCGTCCCACGGTACGCTTGCCAGTTCATGGTCTCCACTCTTTGCTCACTTACATATTCTCAATCATAAATTAAGCCGAACAAGAAGTTTCTTTTTCAACAATTGAAACTAAGCCAAAAGAACAATTTCAATGAAAAATGGCACTAGTTTAGCACAATAGGGCGCTGTGGTCACAAGTGATAGTCGTTCGAGCGGATGTGCAACGCGGATAACGCGCCGGAACGTGTCCGATTCCGGCCGGAGCTCAGCGTCGCGCGTCCTGTTCCGGCGCAATGCTAGTAAGTACCAATAATGACCAATTACTATGTTTTCCGCTGCTTGGATAGACACTAACTGTAGAAATTGATTAATTAAGTATAGGAGATTTTAGTCGAGACGCTAGTATGTAGTTTATTGTGGGTTGTAGATAGATACTTATATGAACAACATAACTTCGGTGATAATGCAAAACCGCGTAAGTGACAGTTGCTCTTAAGGAGTAATTTCATCTATCAAGAAATATTTTCTTTCTAGGTAATGTAAAGAGCAAAAAATTGATTTGCTGCATTTGATTTTCAACATAAACAAGGTTGAAAATCAAATGCAGCAAATAAATTTTTATTTGCCACTATTTTTTTTTGGCTTTGCGTTGATTTATGAAAACCCGGCTATTGCCACTTTCGCGGTATTGCAATACTGAGTTGCAATACCACCGACGATAATTAGGTACTTATGATGTTCATAAATATTTTAATTTATTAGTTTTCCGCTGCTTGGATCGACACTGCCTACCTGCAGAAATGAATTAAATAAGTAGGTTTTTTAGACGAGACGCTAGCTAGTGTTTTATTGCCTGTTGTACTTATGATGTTCGTATTTTAATTTATTAAGCGTAAGGTACTTTGATGTCTTCATAATGTCAAATATATAATTTAACCTTTTAACATTTTCAATAGCAGTTACCTATTAAATTAATTGTGCTGTTGAGTTCATCACGCAAATATTGGACAATTTTATTAATTATGCAAATATTTTATTAACATGGCAAATATTGATTAAAACCAATCGTTTTAATAAGTATTGTAATATACTATTTCGTGAAAAGCAGTCAAGTATTGCCTTAAGTTCCTGAGATCGTGAATTCTATACCGCATCGTCATCATCATCATCATCATCATTATCATCAGCACTTATAAAGTCCACTGCTGAACAGGAATCTGCTCCAGAGGAAGGTTTTTGACATAGTCACCACGTTTGGCTGGTGGGTTTAAGATCGCAGTATTACATAATAACACACACAGGAAAACACAGCTACACACGCCAATCTGTCTGCCATGCGTGGTGGATGTAGCAAAATCTACCATTGAGGGAGGTCCATGTTCATCTGTGGACATTTTAGCTAAGGGCTAGTAATAATGATGAAGTAAGTCTAATCTTGTCTAAAATGTTTTGTTATATTCAGTAACGAACTGACATGTACCATCTTGTTTAGTTAGCTATTACCAAAATAATTTTAAAGGGTGTAAACATTTCTCTAATGACTCCAAACCTTTCATCCACCCGCCCTAATAACTCCATACTTACAAAAACACTTCATCAAAGAAAGCGGAAACAAAAGCGGTATACAAAGTTGTTTAAATAATCGCTGGCGTCTCATTTTAGTTGATTGCTGCAGGTCTGTGACCCGGCTTTGTTTCACGCCCTCTTTGTGCGATGCTGTACATAGTTTAAGGTAACTAATTACGAACTTCTTAAGAAGTTTGAAATATTTTAGTTAAAAAAATAAAAGATTGTTTGTTGTGGTGGGGTTAGGTTAGGTTAGGTAAGTACATCTTTAGCAGCATTTCTATATTATAACCTTCATTCTAAGGTATGGTATTATTTTGTGGGGTCGTTGTGTAGATATTGATCGCGCTTTTGTAATGCAGAAAAAATGCGTGAGAGCTATATTTGGGTTAAAGCAAATAGAGTCATGTCAATTTTTTATAAAACATATAATATTAACACTGCCATGTATTTTTATATTGGAATCCTGTACATTTGTTTTCAAACACAAGATACTTTTTTAACAGGCCACAAGCTACTATGCCCCACGATCTATATACACTAATAAGTTATTAAAACCGAAGATAAATCTCACATTTACAAGTAACAATAGTTATATTATGTGCATAAAATTGTATAACAAAATAACAAACTCTATAAAAACGTTACCGTTTTCTGGATTTAAAAGTAGCCTGAAGAGGTTTTTAGTTGAAAAGTGTTTCTATAGTGTACATGAGTTTTTAGAGTACAAATTGTAAGTCTTAACTTAAGTTGACATGGATACTATTGATATGATTATTTTGACAGTACTATTATTGATGCTTATGATTATCATTGACATTTGGGATTATTATTGATATTAATTTGTGATTAATACTGACATTTGTGATTATTTGACATTTGTTATTAATATTGACATTTGTGATTATTATTAACATTTATGACTATTATTGACTTTTATGATTATTATTTTTATTGGTTTTTATTGTTATATTACAACACATTTTTAATGGAATGGATCTGTATTAGTGCCTGATTTTAATCAATAATAATTGTATTTGAATTACTATGTTTTATATTTGCACGCCGAAATTAAAGGCAGAATAAGAGCTCAATTTTATTTTATGTGTCAACTTTCTGTACCTTATTTACGCAAATAAACGATTTATTATTATTATTGTATGTCTTTACCATTATCTCGGAGCTATGGAGCTCCGGACCTTTTTAAGGCATGCGAGGGGCCGAAGCCAACTCGCAGAGGCCCTTTAGACAAGTTTATTCTAAATGTTGTGTGACACCAACCGACAATTATCCCTGTACACACTATGAAGGGTGTACTACGCCAAATCGAATGCCAAATAATCGAATATCAATTGATCGACCACTATAAATCGAACGACTAAATACTCGAACGTTCATAACATCGAATGGTTATTAAATCGAACATTCAAAACATCGCACACTCAATACATCGAGTGTTCAGAATATCGACTGTTTGTTTGATCGAGTGATCAAAATATCGAATGTTTTCGATCAAACAAACAGTCGATATTCTGAACACTCGATGTATTGAGTGTGCGATGTTTTGAATATCGACTGTTTGTTTGATCGAGTGATCAAAATATCGAATGTTTTCGATCAAACAAACAGTCGATATTCTGAACACTCGATGTATTGAGTGTGCGATGTTTTGAATGTTCGATTTAATAACCATTCGATGTTATGAACGTTCGAGTATTTAGTCGTTCGATTTATAGTGGTCGATCAATTGATATTCGATTATTTGGCATTCGATTCGGCGTAGTACACCCCACTATGAAAATGCATCCAAGGATAATCCCCGGTTAGTATAATGCTATTGCATAATATGGTTAAAACAAAATTTTGGTCTATGGGTTTGGGTGCTAGTGGATGAAAACTGGGTCTATGGAAGAACTATGGCCCCTGCCTAAACAATATTAATATCATGTAAAAATGGCAGGGGGTGACTCGCCCACACGATAGATGGGCCCCCAAAAACGGCCGCTAGCATGTAGCAACAAAGGGGCAACATGGTCGAGGGGCTAGAGGAGCAGAGGAACCCCTGGGCATTCTACCCGATCATTGGCTCCCTGAGGGTCCAGCCTCACGTGCCCCCTAACCACTTACGGGATACTTCCTCCTCCGAGGATCTCTGCTCTTGCGACTCCACTCAAGCCGGCCGACTCAAGATCTATTCCCCGTCATTGTTTACTCCAGCCGGCCAGTAAAGGCAAGCCGGAGATGAGGAATAGGACCTTCTCCCGGGAGTACTCGGGTCCGTGGGGACGCTAGTTCCCAACAGCTCGCCATTAGCTGCCCTGCGTTGACTGTTTGCACTGGAAGAACCAGTGGGCGATGGGGTCGTCACATCCCGACACCGTATTATTATTATTAGGGAAAACGGTTCAGCAGAGTCGGGACAGCAGAGTCGATAACTGAAACAGGTAGTACATAGTACGTGCGATGTCGATGTAGCCTAAGGGGCATAGGCGGATATTATGTCGGCGCAATGGCGGCGGGTTATGTCGTACTACATAGCCGTGACAATGACACGCATTTCGTGGCACATAGAGATTTACCAACTAAAACCGCCGAAGTGCTTCTCCAAACTGCCATAGTAAGTAGACTAGGGAAAGAATGACATGACATCCGTCGCTTCGGGACAGCTTTGCCCGCCAACGGTAGTTATGCCAAGTTCATTACGGGCAGGTTAAAAAATTCTAAACCTCTAAATTAGAATATAGGAGAAGTACTGATGGAGATACTTTCAAGTTCCTCAAGGAACTACCCCAAGCCACCGTGGCTGTCTATCGAGGCTGTTTCCGTGGGAACACTTCCAAGACTCACCAACTAACGCTGCACAGTGGATAAAGGAATGTAATATCCTCGATGTCTCCGGTCGGCAGTTACCTGTAATAGAATTTCACCACGTAACAAACAAGGACTCTAAAGAGGAGGGACCACAGCGGCGTAGGAATCTTAAAAAACAAAGTTTATTCTGCGCTGTGGTAAAGAGGTTTGCTGATAGACACCTATGGAAGCGTATACCCATTTCATATTATCATAACACCTAGGCAAGTAGGCGTGGTATGTTATAGTACCTACGCTTGTGAAATGACTAGCTTTTAATTTTAAGTGGTAAATATCTACCGCTTTTAGAAATACACCATATTGTGTAGAATAATGTACGGTGCATTGGATTGTTATTTGGTAGAATGCGACACAGTGGTAAATAAAATAAATTTGCATTGTTCACACAATGTCGCTTAATTGCTCCCATATTGCTTTTTTTACGGTTTTTAGGGTATCGATGCGATTTTTAAAATTGAGAAAATTAACAGAAAATGCGTGCGTAGCTGTACCGGTAAACTAGTATAAATATGTTTTTTTTATCCTTGTTAGATAGGTACGGTTGTTCCATTATACCGATTCTATTCACGCTTATCTTTATAAAGACCTAGCTTTTCAAACAATAATCTTTATTCAACAGAAAATATCTTCTAAAACTTGTGTTTAAAATATCATTAAGCCAGAAAATCGTGAAAACAAATAAATCGATCGCTCGCCGCGAGTGGCCATTAGGAAGACTATTCAAGAGCTCTCGTGGTTTCACGCGTTGAGCGTCCTTAATTCGAGTGCTTTGTCTCGACGGCTATAGCCTACGCTGCAACCCTACACGTCACTACTCGATTGTTAGTAGCGTATTAAATTTTGTTTAGAGTCGTACTTGACAGTTTGTTTGGTGACAGACTTTAAGACCCTTTTAAGTGGGGCTCGATATAATTTTTTGTTGTATGTACTTTACGGTGTGAAATATGCTTTGAGTATAGGCAAACGCGTGGTGAAAGAACTATTCATTATGCTCTAGTTTTAGTTTTATTTATTCATTAAACTAGTTATGACGCCCTGCAGGTTTTTTAATTATTGATGGTTACTGTGTAACGTCCAATGGGTCGGAACTTGTGTCTTTTATATTAGGTTAACGTAGGTTTCAAACCATCTGTATACCAAGTTTCACCCAAATACTTTTAGAAGATTTTGCCCATTAACAAATATCGAAAAATCTGGAAGTAGTAGGATAATAGGACGGAGGATGTATGTATGTGTAGTGGACTTTATTTCGTTTATTACTAAAATAGACTTAGTAAAGTAAAGTTTTAAAAATGTTGGACAGAAATAATTTTAGCAGCCAACTGAAAAGTAGGTAGATTCTAATTTGACAAATTTTTACCGAGAACAAAATTCTTTGAAATTATATCACGATTTGCATGACTGCATGCAGTTCCTTTTATACCTCCACTGTAATCAATTACAAAATACCTTTTGGACAGGTTTTCAAAATATTGTAGTTATGTTGGAGCATTATATTAAAGTAGGAATGAAAATGTCACTTGACTTAATTTTTAAATATAATATCAAGTTTTAAAGATGACTTAGCACAACAAACCGTCTCAAAATTAACGTTAGCATGAATGAACGGTTGATGACGCCGGTAACAAATTTTACACACAAGTAGAGTGCGCCATTTTCATTCTAGAGACTTTTACAGCCATTCAGCATTTCCGCGATTCTTTGATGCTCATAACTAATGCACATAAATTACTATACAAGCGTACTTAACCGCGAAAATATGCAAAATTACGTGTAACATGCACAACCACATATGGGGGCTGTTGGCAAAAGTGGAAATTGTAATAAGAGCCCACTTAGCTCATGCTGGCTCATACATGTTCATACGCGTCGAGTGACTACTCCGTATAAAGGCACTGATAGATGTTCGTAAAGGACAACCGTTGCGAGACGATCTAAAAAGTCTACTAGTAAAGAAAAATGAATGAAAGGAGAGTAACTACTTATTGAAATTTATCGGGGGAAAGTGAACGGATGTTTTGGAAAGGGAAGGCCAAGGCGGACTTTCCACGTTCAAATCGAGGAAATTTTATGTTTTAAGAAAGGCCAGGTTCAAAGTACCTTAAACCGAAGAACAGCATGAGGAGATAAATTAATGTAGAAGAGGTGAGTGTGATATGTCAAGATTGTAGCAAGTGGAAGGAAGTGGTCTCTGCCTACCCCCCCCCCTAGGTGTGAATGTATGTATGTACTAAAGAAATTATTACAATTAACATAGTCGTCATGAGTCAGTTGTTTCTATTGGATATACACTTCTCTCGAGGAATATACTCAATAGCAGTGTTTTCCGTAATAGAATAGAATAGATTACTCTTTATTGTAGACATACGCAAATAAGATAAAACAAAACAAGAAAGAACACATATAGACACACTGACAGTACAATGGGCGGCCTTATCGCATACAGCAGACAAACTTTGGATGGATAATGGAATTAATTAAGTAAATAACGTAGATAAAAATTAAACTGTAATAATAATAATAGAAATAATTAAACTATAAAGGCGAAAACACATTATTAAAACGCCACGCCACGCCACGTGTCAACACCTGTGCATAAGTACGTGCAAGGCGTCGTGTCGGGTGTTCATAGTGTGATTCTGGTCTATAGAAAACAATACATTTGATTCGACTCAACACGCGTGGCGTGTCGTCGGGTGGCGTGGCGTTTTAATAATATGTTTCCGCCTTAAATCAGTACGCGCGTGGCATCGTGTCGGGTGTTCATGGTGTGTTTCTGGTATAACATATTATTAAAACGCCACGCCACGCGTGTTAAGTCGAATCAAATGTATTGTTTTCTATAGACCAGAAACGCACTATGAACACCCGACACGATGCCACGCGCATACTGATTTACAGGTGTTGACACGTGGCGTGGCGTGGCGTTTTAATAATGTGTTTTCGCCTTTAATATACTCGCAAGACGCTCTATTGTCGCTGTCCTGTCAGCGTGGAACCTAAAACACAGAACTATCAATTGATTTACACAGTTTAAGTTCTTGTTTAGATTTATCTATCTTGAAAGCTTGTCGTTTGAAGATTGATGGAAAAGCTATACTTATTATTTTTTTTCTAATTCACTGTAACTCGCGTCTGTATGCATTCGGCACTAGTAGTGTGCCAAAGCCATTATAATTATGTTATGACTCCTTTCATATTTAAATAATGTAAGTTGGCATTATGAGAAGGTACTATAACTTACTGAAACATTTTTATGTATTTAATTTATTTGATATTCCCGCAATTTAAAATGCATGAGTGCTATAATAAAGAAGGTAAAATAAGTGTTCTACGGTAGTTGAATACTTAATAAAATACTAGTATTACGATTTATGCACAAGTTATTTACATTACATTTATGTATCTTTGAAATGTTGTTCAAACACTTGGCTCTCAATGGTCACACCGCGCGCCGTGCCGCCGCCGTGTAGTTTGTAGGAATTTATTTGCTAGGAATTTTCAGACTTGATTGATTTTATTTTGAATGTTCTACTAAATTAATAATAAATAGCAAACGTCTTGCTATTTGTTTTTTCTTTAATTACTGACCTCGTTAGTGACACATGTTTTATGTTTACTTACATGAGGTTAGGTCGTTTGGATACTTGGGCTGATGATGATTATTACATGACGTTTTGGGTTAATTAGAAAGTTTTATTTGATTTTCCGTCGATAAATGCCCGTTTGAGTTTGAGTATTCGTCCCTTTTACATTTGAACATGGAAAAATGTGGATGTGTGTGAAACCTACACCTATGCCCATCTCTTTTGCAAAAGGCGCACTATTTCCTAATCTAGCACCTCAATGCTTTCATATAATAATAATAAATAAAGTAATATTATATGGAATACAGATCCATTTAGTCAAATGAAACATTGATTTTAGCACAGTAGGTAGGTTATATACCTTATATTACCTAAGGGCAAAATTGGCAAAGAAAATATTACCTACCTGAGGAGTCTTGTTCCTAATCTCAAAATCATTCGTTTTATTGATTCCTTGCGACTGAAGCCTATTATTTGATCGAAGTCAAGGGACATCTGACATAGATAAGGCACGATACAGTTCTGTAAAGAAACGACGAGTAGTCTAAAGGCCATCGCACACTATACCGTCACGGTAACGGCACGGCACTAACCCAGCAATTAACTTGCCATTCAAATTCGAGCACCAAAGCGTGGTTTTACTTTACTTTTTGTCCCTTAAGTATCGCATTCTTGAAATAATAAATAAAAGTTTGATAAGCACTGACTCTGGAAGGGGTTTTTGCTTAATATGGCAGTGAGTATATGTGCAATGGACCTAGAACGAAGTGTCAGAAGAAATTTTCTTTCCTGATTCCTTGTAAAGTAAAGGTTACCTTTACATGGATAGGAATTCCGTATTGAATGTTTCATAAGATTTTACTGGAACCAGGATTTTTTTTATCTTTTTTGAAGAATTAAAACAATGTAAGAAACTTCATGTAGAAATATGTCACAGCCTATCTTCATACAATAACGATATTATTTCGTGTTGGTTGGTGCGGCAGCAATTACGTTGCATTGTTATGGTGAAACAATTATCGAAATCCGTCCAATAGTTTTTGACTTTATACGAAACAAACATACATACAAAAACACAAATCTATCCTCTTAATATTATACTATACTATAACATTGAAGGATATATTTTTGTAATATTCACTTTTAAAGTTGTTTTGTTAACATCTAAAATACGATTATTATTTATATAGCAATTCATTGAGTAAATCTATTAATGCCTAAACCTGGATGTCATCTCATTCAATCTGCAAAACTAATATATTTTATCAACACAGAGATTATAAACAGGAATGACGATGCCTATTTCATATTTCACATATTGTTAGTTATATCGCATCACGCATCGCAAACCGAGGCCAAAAACTCAGCTAGATAGGTAACAAATTTGATAAGCCATAATAAAGCTTTTAAATTAATTTTAACTTTTATGCAAATAAAATCCAATGAATTTGATTCCCGGCCACTTTAAAATCATATAATTTTACAAAGGCATTGCTATCATTTAAAACAGGTAAATGAGATTTATTTGTAATTTAACTGTAACGAACATAAAATAAACATTCCGACAGAGGGTGGTGGTGAGTAGCTAATTGCCTCTCGAAAATTCGATATTGCAATAATCGTACTATCGCAGTACTATATAGGTATAATATATGTACCTATATGATTTATTCTACCTAAAGGTTTCTACCACATTACCAACTGGTAGCGGCAGCGAAACCTAGCGGCAGTAATATGTTCACCAGTACAGTATGTACGTACATTCCTATTCAGAGATAGTATTATCAAATGTCAGAGACAGGTTCCGAGAAAATAATCCTTACTAATATTATAAATGCGAAAGACAGACTGACAGACAGAGTTATCTGCCTTTCACGCCAAAACTACTGAACCGATTTAAATGTAATTTGGTACACACATAGTGTAGAACGTCAGAAAGGGCATAGGCTACTTTTATAGCGAAAAAAGGAGCGTAGGAGGTTGTAAGGAGGGTAGAAAATTCACTATTCCACGCGGACGAAGTCGCGGGCAAAGCTAGTATTTTATGAAAAATCATTCGTTGCAAATGGAATGAGAAGAAATCAGAATGCATTAGTAGTACAGTTAGGTACACATAAAACCCATCGTGATAAAAATTCAGTTCAATTTTAAAACTAATTGTTATTTTTGTAGTAACTAGAACACTGACTATTATATTGCGTTTTGTGCTTTATCAAATCGTAATTGTTAGTTTTCCCGTAGCATGTAACATCAAACTAAACAATAAATTGAAAAATACCAAATGGTATACCTACGTATACCATTTCGTACTTTCCAATGTATTGTATTGAAATACACCACTTCACTGCACTTATGTGCTCGTTATTTCCAACAACACAATCAGTTATTGTTTAAAACAATTGATACTGTCGTGTTTGGGTATCGATTGCCACTCATCCAATTTGTTTGTATTCGAAAAGCAGATATCCAAGTACCCCGACTGATATTGGCATACTTTTATTGTGGAGTATTGTATCAATTGCCAAGCGTAAAACTCGATTTTATTTCTGAAAATATTTTTTATTTTTGTCACAATAACAACACAAAGCCTTTTCAAGGGAGTGTACTGTGTCAAGTAAAGTGAAGCACCAATTTCCCAGGTAGCTAACGAGCAGCAAAAGAAAAAAACTTGAAGTGAAAAATTAGTCCTTTAAGAAACAGTTCTCTTTACTGCACACCTCTGGAGGATGTGGCAAATTGTAGGGCATGTAAAACAGGCCGTGCAAGGACCGTACAAAGGGGACATGAGAGCACTTGCACAGAACTGTGAACCCTCCCGCAGCTCCCGGCAACCGCAATCCCCTACTACGATTTATTCACGTTGTAATCGATGTACCAATAAAGTGGCAATTCTGGTGATGCTGGCAATTACGCATGACAATTTATTTATGCTCTGGTACGTAGTGGTGTGATTTTATTGCGTTAGTGGACTTTTGCGGGTATCACGTAATGGGATGTGTTAATAAATAATGAGAACTATCTACAACATTAAATGGGAATGCATTAACTAAATGCTGTAATTTAATTTCAGACATAAAATTGAGTGAATAATAATATTATTTATGAAAGAAAAATCTAGGTGAATTGAAGCGGCCGTAGCCCAATGGCTAGGGCGTCGGACTTGTGATCTTGAGGTCGCCGGTTCGAACCCCACCCATTGCACTACCGACGTGAACCCACTCGTAACACAAGCATTTAGCTTAGTACGAGGGGTTAACAAGAATACTAGTAGACTGCAAAAGTCTGCTAGTAATCTTTTAAAAACAAAAAGAAAAAAAAAAAAGGTACGTTTAACAAATCACTAAATACTATACCCTATTCATCGGGGCTTGAGACAAAGTGTAAACAAAGAAAACATTGTTTCTCAAACTTTTTTCAATGTTTTTTATTGCTATTTAATTTAATGTAGGGTTTCCCATTTGTGTGTCTAGCAGCTCGGGTTAAGATAAGGTACTTAACTATGAAGATAATAAAATCATAAATCACTCTTATTCAATTAATTATTCGGAGAATTAGGAGGATTCTGAAGAACTGTCGCCATCGTGAATAACGAAGTGATCAACTATATTCAACTATCAATTATTCCATAAATTTTAAGCATCTTTTGCTTTTCTTTTTCACATTATCCATGCACTTTTGTCAAGCCTCTACTGTTATATTTTTAATTGCATCGGCTAGTAAAATTTGAACTTCACTTAACTGAAAGCTTTTGTTATTCTCAGCAATAAATCCTTTAACTTGGGCCCATATTAACTCAATAGGATTTAATTCACTATGTCCTTTTAGAACCTGTTTACAGTGGCTTGCGATATTCCCATAATTTCAGTGGTTTAATTGATCGGATACGAATCTTTTGACCACGTTTCTTCTATGAGTTTGAATACATTAATAACAGCCACCTTTTCCGTTGAATGCGTTGGAGTTTTCTTTGATCACTTTTTCTTTGGCGAAGACCAAGTGCAAGCGTTGCTTGGTCCAGGTGCACTCATGTTTTAAGCTCGAAAACGTAAATATAACAAAAACAAAACAACCAACAAATAACTTTAAACTTCATAAAATATATAAATTCAACGAAAATATCTATAATACTAAATAAGCATAACTCTCGTATCAACAAGTTGATCTATAGTAAAAATGGCGGATATAATCCGACCGATAACCAAACGTTACATTTTTATGTAAAATGTTCGGGAGTACCTGTGGTCTATAATTTAGTCGTATTTAAATGCATTCGAAGTTTGGGAATCAAGTCTTTTTTGGGTGTTTTTACATGTAAACGATTTAATAAATCATTATACTTAATAAAAGATGACATTCCTAGGGTTGTTAAGATTTAAACAAATGTCGATTGTATGAATGTCGAATGTCGACGATAATGTAACAAATAATTGGGATTAATTTAATTACAAACGTTACTAAATTAAACAAATATTTTAATATAAGATACATTTATACTCTCTGAAATCCAAAGTTTATTTTTAGAAATTGGATTTTATTTACTCACTATTATTTTAGATCAAGTGCGCGTACATATGCAAATTATATTATGATACTAAAATATATCATAAAATTTAATTATTTATTTATTTTAAATTAAGTTTTATATAAAAATATCGATAGTTTATAGTCGATGGCCACTATGATTCATTGCCCATCACTTATTAGGTCGCCATGCCCATAAAATATAACATTGGCAGGTACTGTCTGACAGTACTACTAAATTCAAAATTTCATAGGCGTGATTGTACTGACAGCTGTAATAAAATATATTCACTTCATCAATCGTAACCCTAAAAGTACTCTTTTTATGGTTTGTTTACATTTAATCTCACGCCTCGATGAATACGGTATAGGTATAAAATAAATTCGCGTCCCGCTAACTATGCAATGGATTTTGATGCAGTTTCTTTAATAGATAGAGTGATTCAAGAGAAAGTGTTATATGTATCATCTGCATTGGACCCGTGTAAAGCCGGGGCGGGTCGCTAGTTCTGAATATATAAAAAGCCTTAGCTTTAGGGAGTTAAATGAATTAATCAAAATTCTTAAACAAGAACAGTGTACATTTTTATATTGTCTTTTCATTACTTTTACATGATCCCTTAAGATAATTTTGTAGAGAAAATTAACCATTCAAAGCAGTACTTTCTTTCTAGGAAGAAACTTGTAAACTGTATTGTGTATTCTGTAGCATAAGCAACATAACATACCGCCAGAACGAACGAGCTATGCATTCGAATTATTCAGTCGATTGAATCAATTAATCCGGCGTGTTGTTCGCAAACACCATGGTTGGGCGCTCCGTGCCGCGATGCCTCGCATGACCACCTCCGATGCCGCTTTGTCGCTTACTGCATGATTTACGGATGCATTATGGCCTGCCGAGCTCACTGCGTCTAGTATTACAGCTGTGTGCGGATTGTCTAAGATTTAAATGGAAGTACAGAAACAATATTACATTTTGTAGTTTAAGTACAGATTTTGTATTATGAACAAGGTTAAATTGCGTTGCATCTGTGACCTAAAACAAGAAATAAGAAGAACATTTCTATCTTTCACAAGGATTTCACATTGTTATAAAAATGTTTTTTTTATTTAGCAGCTTTGTAACTGAGACACTATTTATAAAAATATTTTTCAAACTTTTACTGGATTTTTATTGTTGCATCCGATTATTATTCCTGTAAAATACCTAAATTTATTATTCTTGTATGCAGAATATTGATTCTGCGTACAAGAATAATAAAAAATCGGAAACAATAAATAGTTTTTCAGTAACCTATTCTTGTGTCTTAATTCGTAGTGGAAATGATTTTTTTTTTAATAAAACTGTACTGCCCTGACTCAATAGCTTATTAACATCTGAATAATAATAATTAAAAACGTGATATTAGGAACATGTATATTTTTCTTTATCTTAGGTATTCAACCCATAAAAGGTGAAATAGTGAATCAAAGTTTTTGGTGACTATATTTGTTAAAGAAACAAAGTTGCTGCTTTCTCGTTTTTTAAATATTTTTCAAATAAGTTGAGATTCACATACACTATTCACAACCTCACGATGTTTGAATTAAAGACTGATCCAATGATATCCCACTATGGGCTGGGTAAGAAAAATGGTTTTTAATTTCCACTTGACGGGTACAAGGTAACATAAAATTCAAAACTATATTTATAACTATGTTAAAATATAGTTTTGAAAATGAATAATTTAAATCTTGTCTTTGAGACAAGATTTCTACCTAACGTATTATTTTTTTTTTCTTTATTTTTAAGGGTTTTATCGCACAGCGATAATGTCACCCCAATTTTAAATTTACTTAATTAATTATAATTTATTATTACTCAAGCACTTTTTCAAATCTCTAAGTTGTCTCATATTTATTTTATTTATATATAATTAGGATTTATATATGTATATGCAGGTATTATTAGTTTTATGTATATTATGTAGACACTATCCAAATGGGTAATTTTGGTTATATCACGCCATCATAACTTTTATTACTTGTTTTCTTTTACTACCTATAAAAAATAAAAATAAATCCTATTTCTTTTATACATGTTATTCCATCCTAAGGTTGTCTGGAAGAGATCGCTGATTGCGATAAGACCGCCGATTGTACATACATTCATTACATTATTTGTGTGTATGATTATCCTGTAATATTCTAGTGTGCAATAAAGAGTGTTTATGTTTATAGGATTCATAGTAGGTACTAACAGTCTCTAA
Organism: Nycteola revayana; assembly: GCA_947037095.2. NCBI lineage: Eukaryota > Metazoa > Arthropoda > Insecta > Lepidoptera > Nolidae > Nycteola > Nycteola revayana. The sequence continues at coordinate 9,818,118 of OX344839.1, forward strand.
AGGTTAGCCAGTGTAAGCTTACGATACCCAATAATTATGTTTATTACATTACAATCATACTTATACTTAGTTTCATTTTATAACTCGCTTCATGAATGTTAGAGTATAATAATAGAATGTACCTATAGGTAATAAATATTTACTAGCAAAAAGTATTAATATCTATACATATCTATATATGAAGTTTATGTTTGTAATGAAAAATTACAGGTTTTTACTAAATGTATATGAATACAAATAGGGCACTTATAACAAAAAACACATTAATTTTGGACAGATTCTTTTTTTTTTCGCACCTATGTCTTTTGTTAGCTCGTAGGCTTTTGCTACTTCACCGGACATAAAGGCGAGCTCCAGCCTAGTGTCTGTTAGTTTGTTCCGTTTATTTATTATGACTGTTCTTATTTTACACGGACGAAGTCACAGGCAGCAGCTAGAATGAAACTAGAAAGTAAAAGTAGCTAATCTAAGCTAATATGAAAACGAATGAATGAATGTTTAACTGATGTATGTATATGTGATTTTGCTTGCAGGTGGCTCAAGGCGTTCATTGTAAATTTATATAGTCAACGTAACAGACACTCTGAATAGTATAGAGCGTAGATTAAACTTTATTGTCTGACTTGGTAATTATCTTAATGTATCCAGGTACAACCGAGTGTTAGACTAGATTACATTTCATAATGTAAGTAGGCCACCGTAGGTAGAGGTATATTGTTCGTATCCTTGTTTCTACCTAGCAGTTCATTTGACGATACTAAGTACTTAAATTTGAAATACATTGTGTCTCTTTAACTATGTTTAACCTTGTTTCTCTAACAGACTTTAGAACAGACAAAATGTTGCTCTTGGTTATATTTTTAACCTTAGATTGAACCTTAATTTTGAGGATATTCACTCATTATTGTTCAGCCTCGGAAAGCACGTTGAAGCCGTTGGTCCCGATTGTTATAACATCATCTATAATAATCGTATATTAAGGAACGGGCAGCAGCGTTTGCTTGTGTGGTACAACATATTACTGCGGTCACCATCCCGCCTGCCAAGCATGGTGACTATGGCAAATACCCTCCCTCGGGAGAAGGCCCAAGTTCAGCAGTGGACGTTATACGGTCTGATGATGATGATTGTTCAGTTCTGAGGGATGAATTTAAAAAGTTTATTGGTTATTTTTTTACATTATAATTATTTGTTATCATTAGCATCTTCCTGCCCTGCTCCCATTATTAGGCGTTGGCGCAATATGTCATCCTCTTCCAATTTTCCCGATTAGGCGACTCTTCCATACTCACACCTTTCTTAGACATGTCATCTTTCACACAGTCCATCCATCTTTCATTTCTACGGGACAATGCTGCCAGAATTCTAGTAGAGCGTTGTTCCGGAGAAGTAAGTAAGTAGTTGCCCGTAAATTTAGAATAGTTAGTATAAGTGAGTTTTAGTTTGGATTATCTTTGCGTATTTAAGAAAACGTTACAATTAATATTTTTTTAAGCAAAAAAGCAAAGTACTAAAAAACGACTGACGAAGAGAGTTCAACAAAATTCATTTTTTTATTTGTTTTCATTGTTTTGTGAAAAATATTTTGTAGAAAGTCGTGAATATACATATTAATGTAATATTCTAGTTTAATTAGCTGCCCACGCGCGGTTAACTCCCGGTCCCATAACAACTTCATAATTAAATATATCCTAAACCTTCCTCGATAAATGGGCTATCTAACACTGAAATATTTCTTCAAATCAGACCAGTAGCTCTTAAGATAAGCACAAAATATTAGTATAGATAGTGTATCTCCGACTAAACATCACATCGCCAGATAGTCTGCTCAAGACAGTTCGTGTACATGCCGCTCTTGACGGCTTTAGTACATAATTACTGAATATACCTGCAGTTGAATTTGCTGGTACAGATTTAGATTACAATTTGCTCGTGTGGGTGAGATAGAATATAATATCATGGAGGTATACATTATTATTATAAAACAATCTAATCCAATCGCTTGCTCTGGATCTGGATAGACAACTTCCGTGGCGTAATTATAAGTCTTGATTTCAGTCTCGGAGTTCGTGGGTTCGTCGATCCCTACGCCGGACAAGAAATCTTTGTGTAATATGTAAAAAAATCCAGTTCTGATTGGTTGAGGGACTAACTATCATGCCTCGGAAAGCACATAAGACGTTGGTCTCGATTGTTATAACAATCGTATATAAGGGAACGGGCAGCAGATTCCCCGTGTGTTACAACATAAATACTGCGGTCACCGACCCTCCTGCCAAGCGATCCTGCGAAAAATTGACTATGGCAAAGGAGGTCGAAAGTTATACGGGCTTATGATGTTCTGGATCTGAGAATAAGTAGCAGTACTGTATACGTCTGGTAGATCACTACCAAATCTCCCAGTTAATGTCTCGTGTTTTAGTAGAGAGTAAAATCCACATTCTATTATTACAATTTTATCTTCTATAGACAACTAGCTCCATTTAAGCCCAATTTTATCTCCAATACAGTACATAATCTCCTAAATTAGATCCCATATCTTCTTATGGATGTCGTATGTAACGACTAAAGGGCATACATTTGATGGATGGGCATCAGCAGCTCAAAGATACTCACTATCCTACTGCGATCACCAATCCACCTTGGTTTGCCAAGCTCTGTTAAGAGAAGGCCCATGTTCAGCAGTGGATGTAAAGGGGCTGATATAATACAATATTTCGAAATCCAGTGTTCTTGTTTTATCCTTTTCAATACGATTCACGATTTTAAAATTGATACTTTCAACGATAGTTTCGAACATTTCCGCAATTCTTTTGTTGGGTTACGCAACGATGTCGATATAGAAGGGTATGGAATATCCTGTCGAGCCCGATACCATTTTGAATGCTTCCGCTTCCGCTGCTTCTGAAAACTGAAGTACATACACTGTAATACTTTAGTAAATTGTATTAGTTTTGGTGTTTATGTATTTCTATTGACATATTTATATACATAGATGCGTTAATTTTTTAATGAACGTACTATATACATATGTATATTTTTTTGTGTAAGCGTCATATATTTTTACCACAGACCGCGTCCGCTTTCAAGATGACCAACGCCCATACATTACTCCTGTTTTACGTCCTTGGCTTCGCTTCCATGCTTCGGCCGTACCTAGGCTCCGGTGACTTAGCTCATGCCTACGCTCTCAAGCTTACACCTAAACATGTTAAGCTCCCGTCAGAATATCGTCATAGGATATAGCCTAGTACTAGACTAGTTAGACTACTAGACTAGACTCGAGGACATAGCTTTCTAATGGTGAAATAATTATTGAACGTCAACTCTTATTTTTGCTAAAATTCAAATGTTATCTCTTTATTATAACAGTATAGATAAAACATGCAAAGATAGTAATGTATCTATATCAATTGTCAGAAGATTGTGATTATTTGTAAATGTAAATACCTACTTCTAAAAAGAGTTCCATCCTATTTAACTTAAACCTTAGTTGCAAATTTTCTTACAAACTGTGTGATATGTTATATAAAACGTAATAAATTCAAAATACCATTCATACAAGATATAAAGATACTAGATATAAAGCTTTTGCCGTAGATTACATTTCATTGTCTAATTTCATAATCTACTTAATGTGCCCTGGTGTTGGCCGTCACGTAGGAAATGCAATCAAGCCTAACACACTAGATTACATTTCATATGTAATTACAGCATAGTATTCATGGTCCGACATGAGGGTTAATGTCGGTATTTTGAGGAAACGAATGCAACTGTATATTAAATAAACTATTTTACGAGTTAGTGAGAATATAATAAACTAGCTTTTTAATTGTGACCGTTTCTTTAATTTATAGTAGTTTTAGCGTTTCTCCGAAGAAACACTAAACTCTTTTTTCATTATATTAATATCTACAGTAAAAAACATGGTAGAGAATATAATGGATTTTTAATTTGCTTTTTTATGTTGTCCGACAGACATACATAATTTATAAATTATATATATTAGCTAAGAGACCTTTGCTACCTCACCCCTCATAAAAGCGATATACCTTATGGGCGAAGTTTAATTATTGTAATGTTTGATTATTGAGATATTGTAATGCAACTTTTGCAATCTACAATTAGGTAATCTTTTTAATTAATGCCCTTCCAGCGTCACGTCGTTGATTATTTTAATGTCAGTCTTTAAAAATATTAAAATATCTTGTGAATTATAAAATTGTCGGAGATCTTAAAATATCACACCATCTTTAAATATATAAGGATATTTTTGTGTTCAGTTTGACATTTCTATTTTCATAGTTTCACTGTACGTGCAGTCTAGTGATCGTCTGACACATACGAAACGTTGCCAATGCTATAAACTTTTCCACAGTAAAGGGGTTAAACAATGAAGTGTTCAGTAAATATTCAAGTAATATCCGCATTTAATATTATACTCTTTAGTGCCATGCCAAGAATGTTAACTTAGTTATGTGTTTTTATTTTCACAAAAAGTGTCAACCAATTTTGTATTAAGTTTTACACATGGATTCTGAATTCTGAATACTTTGAAAATACAAATTTCATGAAAATGGAATCAATTAGATTATTCTAAAATTATGCTATCCTTATCCTTCATCATAATTAGATGTTGGCCTAATACAATAATAATTACACGTTTATTTTTTTCTAAACCAATGTAAAGGGTATTAATGAATAGCCTTTATATTGGCTTCGTAATCAAATTAAATCTTACACCCGATCGAATCTAACTATCGGGGAGGATTAATTCGGTGCTGACGTCACTCAATTAATGAATAGCTCGTGCCTTGACCCAGATGTATGAACACTAAATCCGGCTGTATTTCACACAGGCCTAGTATTTGCTGCTCATCAATTAACTCGGACGCTTGCTAACAGACTAGTTCGCAAAAGCATAGAATTCTTAGTATTGCTTCATATACGTACGGGTGGAAATTGTTGATAAGTCAAAAATTTGAGAATTCAAATTCTACATTGAAAATTCTTTAATTTTACGCCTTTATTCGCCTCCTACTATGATGGAGTCGCATAATGACTACCGATTTGCCATTAAATTTAAAGCCTACCTACTAATTTATAATAGCTTACTACGCTCGCAATGTTCTTAATATTTTAGAATTAAAGTTTTATTTTTAGAGATCTTATCGAATAGAAACAATTTTAATACACCTAGTTCCTATTTTTAAACAAACACACTTAATGTTGTAAGTTTATAATAGAAAATTAAAATGGAATGGGAAAATACAATTAAAAAAAATAACTGAGACAATACTTAGGTATATATTTTTAATCGGTATTACATATTTGGTTATGTGCCACTATTAGATTGAAACTGCGATGTATTTAACAAACTTGTGGTGTACTTTGTGTGTTACTTTAATCATTACTTGCAAATTATCCTTAGAGTGACTATGAGCAGAGTATTCTTAAGATAGTTTCATGGAGTAAAAATACTGTCGAGGATGACGACATTTCCCATTATGAGCCAATGTGGCTCCAGAACATTTCATCCTGAAACACACATGTGAATGAAGCACTTCTTAATTTATAAAGGAATGTTAGACGAGTGGGGTGTGAATCTCCACTCTTGAGATCATCATCATCATCAGCCCGTATAACGTCCACTGCTGAACATGGGCCTCCTCCCAAAGGGAGGGTATTTGCCGTAGTCACCACGCTTGGCAGGCGGGTTGGTGACCGCAGCCTTACGTTGTAACACACAAGGAAAAGCTGCTGCCCGTTCCTTGATATACGATTATTATAGATGCTGTTTTAACAATCGGGACCAACCGCTTAAAGTGCTTTCCGAGGCACGGAGGGTTGTCCCTCAACCAACCAGACCCGAAAAGAAATCTTAGAATTTACAAAAAGATTTTCGGTCCGGCGTGGGGACGACATTAATTACATTAATTTTGTACTTATCTTGTTCCGTGTTACTAGATGTCTCCTGAGTACATTGACGAGCCCGGACCGCGAAACTTAAGATCAACTGCCATAATATTAGCAGTTAAAACATCAACACCAGATTCAAAATCTCAACATTTCAGAATGTCAGCAGCTTAGTAAGTCAACAGTTCACCACACCAAATTTTAGAGATTTTGAATCGTTGGTCTTACGGTGTTGATGTATAACTGCTGATATTATGGATGTTAATCTTAAGTATCAAACCCTGAGGAGCCACTTTTACACTTATATGACATTTTATTATATGATATATGTTGAATAAACTGCAACTGCATAAACTAACTGTTGAAACAAGTTTCCTGTATTAGAATATTTTGCTTTGAATTGGACTGACACGATTATTGGAGTGTGCCAAAAGTAAAAAGCATGTATGAACGCATAATACGTACCGACACAAATTTGTATAAGTTTTACCATCTCTTCCACAAACAGGAAAATATTCCGAAAAGCACGGACATAGTCTCTCATCAGCGTACACTTCGATTAACACGAGACACAAAATGAACGCTACAAAAAATAATTCTGATCACAGTTCCCAACCAAAAAATAGTACCAAAATAATATCATTTAGTGAAATCATTTTCAAGTTAAAAGGATAAATCTCCGTGTCTCGGATAGTGTTTATTTGTCGTTAAACTGTTGATTCCTGTTGCCAGAACATAATCTATGACAATCTTAGTACACAAGGAATCTTAGCATACAATATGCAAAGGAATATGATGCAGTGTTTACATGTGTATTAGAGAGCATCACTGTGGTTACCAATCCTGGCAAGCTTAATATTATACGTATTTTCTCATTGCAATATTTGGATACGACAAATAATACGTACATCGAAGGTTGAGAATGGACACGACAAATAATGACATGAAAGGTTGAGAATATATTTCACTTACCGTAACTGTATTTCATGTTGATTCCTTATCATCTACCGCTTAGTTATCTGAAATTAGACATGCATTGTACGAAGCGGAACGGATGCAATTTTCGATGATGTTCATAATTGTTTATTAGATTCAACAGACACAGTACCTACCTATATTTACTGCTATCTTTAACGGTTGCGATAGAATTAAATATTTTCGATGTTATATCGATGCTATTTCAGAGAAATGTAAACCGTAACTTGACGTTTTAGCATCAGATAGTCTGGATATGCTTAATTCGAAAGAAGCTTACAATAAAAAAGTAGCCTGTTTGGGCTCATAGGAATAATTTCAATAAGATGTTAGATGATTACGGTCACAAACCTTGATGATTCTTTCGTTGTTGGGCCTTACTTAATTTTATCATGTTTTCAAGTTCTTTACGTTCCAATATAAATGCAACTAAGTATATAAAAATAAATGATTTATACTGATCGAACATTAGAGCACTGAGTGTTTTCTTCTTATTTTAGTATTAAAATTTTCATCGGAATTCACATCACTTACTACAAGGGATTTATATTCTCAAATATGTTTTCACAACCTCCGATGGATTACAGTGAAGCTATATTGTAATAAATATATATGAAAATCTGCTCTCAGCCAAGCACTATGAATACTTCAGTTTATTTTTTGTTTTCATCAACATCTTTTTAATAATAATAATTTGTAACATAGCTATAGCTCTTGTATGCGACTCTTTCCACATAGTTTTTACGATAGAACGAAAGATAGACTCATTATCTCTCATTACTCTCTAACTAACGCATAGCAGATTCTTATGTTTATTTTTGTTGTCACCTTATCGTAGCCATAATACCTACGTCGTCTAAAATGTATGTTCACTTGGTATAACTAAATAAACTGTTTATGTCGTTATTCAAACGTTTGATAACGGAATTCAGGTAAAACCGGGATAAATCTTCCATTGAGCTCGACCGGCATTCCTACCAAGCTACCAAATAACAGTGATTAAGGTTTAATCTGCTAAATTCCAGAATAATCCGCTGAGATCCGAGACTCGGCTTTCTATGTACCTATAATTACGGCGTTAGATGCTTTTGTCTTTATTAATTCCTAACTACAATGATAGAAACAAATTCGTAGTAGTACAGTACGTAACAAATGTTTCTCTATAGATACATTCCATGCGCGGTTTCACCCGCGTAACTCCTGTTTCCGTAAGAACTTCATAAATAAATATAGCCCCCCAAAAACACTGAAAGATTTTCAAAGCGGACCAGTAGTTACTGAGGTTAGCTTGTTCAAGCATGCCAACAAACTAACTAACTCTTCTTTTTATATTATAGTGCAGTCATTGAAGCGAAAAATTTGGTCTTACCTCCGAATATATAGAATAGGTTTTTTACTATGAACCGATTTGCATGAAATTTTTGGAATTAGGCTGTTCTTACCCTTAACTTCAAAAGTGAAAATGATCTGAGCTCCGCCTTTTATATTTAAGTAAACAACCCCTTTATGGAAAAATTTACAATGAGCCATTTTATCGCTAGAATACGATTACTTTTTCGACCATAACTTTTTCAATTCTGACGCTATCACAACTTATAAAATACCATTTTAAAGGTAATTAAAAGAGCTACAACTTAAGATTACAATATATAGTGAAAAACCTTTTATTTTAAAACAGTGAAGGGCCTAAGGGCTCGAGAGAGACTGTGATTGCGCTGCCGCGCGCTCTTTAAACAATCATATCTCCGTCAATTTTTGTGTGACAGGAAAAATTAAAAATAAATAATTTTTGTCAGAAAAAGACCTACATTTTTATCTTTTACTTTGATACGTATCATTAATCATTTTTGAGATATTAAGAAAAGAAGGTGGTTTTTGTAAAAAGTCGAAAATTATTTTTTTCTTAATATCGTGTTTTTTTTTAATATGTGTTCTAATGCAGCCAAACTGCTAGAATCCAACAAACTCTTTATATTAAAGTTAATTCTAGACGGAATACGATTAATTTGAATTTTGGTGGAAATGGCACTTATGAAACCCATTGATTTAAAAGAAAAAACCATTAGATGTTCCTCTTATTCGCATTACAGCTCACTCATTTTACGTGAAAAAGACTTTTAACAGTACTCATTTTAAAGCTTATTTCAAGCACTACAAAACCCTATTTCATTAGAATACATAAATAGTCCAGGGTCGATAATTTTTAAAACCAAAAAAAATCATAATAGGATGAAACCCATTAGAAAAGGAGGGAAATATGATAAAAATGAAAGGAAAAATAATTTACGGGCGATCTGAGGTTGGGAAGGGGATGGGGGTGAGTTTTTAAGGGTAAAAAACGGTTTTTCTCGATTTCCGGCAAAACTAAAAGTCCTATCGAAAAAAGTCAAATGGAAAAGTTGTAGATAATAAAAAGATCTAAAACTTTTGTATTTACACTTTTTTCACATAACCTCAAAATTTATGTGAAAAATTCAAAAAACCAAGTTTTTGGTTTTTTATTTTTATCTTTTACAAAATTTTTTTTTTTTTTTACGAAATTTTGTGATAACTTACCTTTTTATGTCCCAAATACGCTGTAATTTATTTAATTAAAAATATTTATTTTTTCACCTTTTTTTGAATTAATATCGAAAAAACACCCTAATTTTCAATGGAAAATTCACCCGTCAAAATATCAGCTTTTTTCAAAAAGTTGGTGTGGTTTCTGTGCGTTGGAATCTCTACTTTCCGATGGTAAAAAAAAAATATATGTTACTATGGTAAATCTTCTCAGAAAATGCAAAAATTCAAAAAAAACTTGAATTCGAAAATTTTTTTTTAATTATTATAAATAATTTCATCTAAAAAATGTGATTGCTGCAATTTGTTTCAATTAAAAAGTTGATTTATTTAATTCTTATTACATTTATGTCATAGAAAATCTCATTATAGATAAATATAAATGTAAATCGTACTATTAAATGTAGATGCTTTATTCTCATTACGTTATTCATTACAATATTTTTAAACACATTAAACACATTATAGATTTTGAAATATATTTTTTTTTCATGGGATTAACTAAATTTGTTTGTGCAAAATTAAGGAGATAATTATTTTTTTTATCTTGTACTAAAATATCATTTAATTTCAATCTTTAGGTTATGTTAAGTTAAGCATACTATTTTTTAAAGAAAATATTACGATTTTTATGGTTGAGTTGATTGATACAGATAAAAATAGAGATAGTATTTACCTTCCTATGCAGATTCGAAAAGTTTTATTGTTTTTTTAAGTAAACTTGTCACAATTATCTTCAAGAAACTCAGCGTGCACGTGTATTTTTATAAACGATGTTGTATACTGTACTGTATTTCGAATACTGGTTAGGCTAGCGGTTGTAACAGCTGCTACGAAATATATAGTATATAATAGTAGGTATGTATGTAGTAAGACCCAGACCCACCTAGCCCCTTCCCCACTTCTCCACGAAATACCTTTTGATGGGCTACAATTTTTCGTAGGTCACTCAGGTATATCTACTCAGGTATATATATAATTTATCTCAAAATAGTTATAAATAAGCATCTACGCATATAATTTAAAGAAAATTAGACAACTTTCTCCAAATATTGTAGATGTCTTATTAAATATTAATTTAATTAACTTATTTGTTTGTTAATTATAGTAGTATATTTTTATTTGCAATTTTTTTGTTATCAACGTCACATGTAATCTAACGTTTTTCGAGTAATTAAAGTCTAAATTTTAATAAATAGCTCAAAATTATTTATAATAATTAAAAAATTTTTTTCAAATTCAAGTTTTTTTTTAATTTTTGCGTTTTCTGAGAAGATTTACCATAGTAACATATATTTTTTTTTTCACCATCGGAAAGTAGAGATTTCAACGAACAGAAACCGCACCAACTTTTTGAAAAAAGCTGATATTTTGACGGGTGAATTTTCGATTGAAAATTAGGGTGTTTTTTCGATATTAATTCAAAATAAGGTGAAAAAATAAATATTTTTAATTAAATAAATTACAGCGTATTTGGGACATAAAAAGGTAAGTTTTCACAAAATTTCGTTAAAAAAAAACATTGTTGTAAAAGATAAAAATAAAAAACCAAAAACTTGGTTTTTTGAATTTTTCACATAAATTTTGAGGTTATGTGAAAAAAGTGTAAATACAAAAGTTTTAGATCTTTTTATTATCTACAACTTTTCCATTTGACTTTTTTCGATAGGACTTTTAGTTTTGCCGGAAATCGAGAAAAACCGTTTTTTACCCTTAAAAACTCACCCCCATCCCCTTCCCAACCTCAGATCGCCCGTAAATTATTTTTCCTTTCATTGTTATCATATTTCCCTCCTTTTCTAATGGGTTTCATTCTATTATAATTTTTTTTCACTTTTCATTATTTTTAAAGGCTTCTACCCTGGTCTAATCTGCTAGCCGCTAGAGGGCATTGAATACATCGATTAAATTTCAGACAAAATAAAAACGGCTTTGATCTTTAATATCTCATTTAATATTGCACTTAGAACACTTTATAAATAACCGATTTGTTAAGTTTTTTACCTGCTACATTTTGTTTATCATAAAATTTTCGTGAAAATGCATATTTTTGGAGATATTTGCAAAAAACCGATGAAAAACGTGAAAAAATTCCGAATTTTCAATTGCCAATAACTTGATAAGTACCTATTAGGTTTTTTGAAAAACTTTATAGAATTGTTTTTCTTGAAATTAGGCCTTCTATCGATATTCGACGTTATTTTGTAAAAAAAAAATACCTATCGAGAAGGGGTGGCAAACCCCCCCAGGGTGGGTGCGGAGTTCAGATCATTTTCACTTTTGAAGTTAAGGGTAAGATGAGCCTAATTCCAAAATTTCATGCAAATCGTTCACAGTAAAAAAATTCGGACCTATAACGCTTCAATGACTGCACTATTAGTATCTATGTATTATTATATTATAATATAGTTTTTTTAGGTGTTCACTATTCTAAGTAATAAGTTACTGTATTATTTTTGTTTTATTAATATTAAGAAATTAATTACATTCAACGATGAATGGGCAGCAGCATTTAATAAGCTCAAGGATACTAATACCAATCCGCCAGCCTAGCGTGATTATGGCAATATTCCTCAATTACCCTAACTTGCCATGGTCTGTTAAGAGGTAGCCCATGTTCAACAGTGGACGTAATCAGACTCATACAGTATACATATCTTCACTGCCCTGAATTTTATTTATTTATTCTTTGTGCGTGAAATGTTAACTACTTACAGTACTAGTTACAGTAATAGGCATACCTAATTGATTAAATTCTTCTTGGTGTTAAATCACTTTATTTATACCAGGAACATCAAAACGATTAAAGGTAATGAAGGTTAGTTCACTTACCGCATACGTAAGTAGCGAGAGAGCAATGGTCGTGAGAATAAAGGAAATTTATAGTAATTAACTAGCTGTACCACGCGGTGTTACTCAAGAAACGTTAATAAAATTCAAGTTTTCTTAAAAAAATAAAGGTAGCTTTAATTTGGTATCATTTGTACTATCAGCTATCCCCCAGAGAAATGTCAATCAACATTCTTACAGCCGATTGCCCGGAAAAAAACAAACATTAATTAGAATATGTTTCTTGTTATAAGTATTGCATAACTATATTATGTGCCTACTTACCTACATGCTAATATATCTAGATTAATTAAAAACTGTTTAAATTGAAAAAAAAAAATAGGTAGGTACAGTCTGTTTGGAATATTAATACCTATTTCTGACTAAGAGTGTATTTTTCTTTTAATGTGAAACTATATTTTATAATTATGTTTACAAAATACCTTAGTTTCTAGTAGATCTTCTCAATCGCACACATACACGCAGCAGATAATAAATATGTAGATACACCACACATTCCCGTATAATAGTAATATAACAGGTTTACTAAATCTTTAACATGAATTTTATCTTAATAACTAAGTTTCGTAAAGTAAATATTGTAAGTAGGTTTACTTTCTCATTGTAACCAGTACATTTTTACCTAGTTTGGCTGTAACACTGGAAGGTTGCTGGTACCTATAGCACAGGATATCCTTTTTTAAGTACCAGCAGAACATTATAATTAAAATTTTCTGTACCAATAATAAGCTTGCTACTACTATGTACCTACTTGTATTTTTGTGCCAATCAGTGCCAATAAAGAAATTTATTATTATTATTATTATAGTAAATAGTATCAGAGACTAATTATGTAGTCTCTGATAGTATCATATATTTTTCACTAACGTTAAAACCTCTGAATATTTAATATCTATAATATGCATTACATATGTATTATTGTATTCACACATGTTTTGATACATATATATCTTTAACTTGAAGTTGTTGAAGGGATGGCATATCTTTTGCAAGCACCTTTATATTTACATATTATGTAAGGCAGGTAGGTAATAGGGAAACTTCAGATTATTTTTACGGGCAAAGTCAGACACAAAAACTTAGTTTTAAATTATTTAGTTTATTTAATCATACATGTTTAATTATGTTGTATTAATAATAAGATGTCATTGTGCGACTATTCTACCGATTTGGACCTTACTTTACCAGAGCATCTTCCATAGTGAGCTACCTTTGTTGATGAGCAGCGTTTCAACCTGGATATGAAAGAAAAATTGAATTATGAACATTCTTCAAATACATATTATGTAAGCGCAAAACTATGAACGACTCGATTTATCAATTTTTTATTAGGTTACATTTTGTTTTGATACAAAGTTAGTAATAAATCTTCATCTTCTTTTTACGTCAGAAATTGGGACGGTTGATGTGAATTTACAAAAAGTATTAATAACAGAAGCAAGAATTTAATTTTATTCGTTTGTTTATAATTACCTGAAACTGGATTTGGAGTAGTTTTATATGTAACCTAGATTAACGTAATGCTATGCGAGCATAGCGTGACACCTGGCACGACTGAATTTTACCTCAAAGTACTGAGAGCAGAAAAGTTTTAAATTGTATTTATTTTTGTTTGCGTCGGGAATAACGTAATTAAAGACTTAAAATATCGTATAAGTTCAACAAAACAATTTAGTCCTATAACAAATACAAACTCCAAACATAACTATATACCGTTACAAACTTCGATAAATGTAACAAATAACAGCAAAGAAATTCGAATTGCATATATGTCATGCTGACGCTACTACAGCAAGTGAGCGGGGTCTCGCGCGTGTAACGGGAGGAAAGTTAATTTTCGAGTCACTGTCATGTAGATTCGTACGAGTTATACAATAAAGCATTGAGCTACGACCTGTCGCATCAATTGTACAAATAACGTGTTGTTCTACTTACGTGCATATGTTAGAATATGTCTGTCCATCTTGTCCACAAAATGGTTGATATTTTCTAGGACACGAGCACACTTTATCGTTTACAGTTAATGCGACATCGATCAGGATCAGACAGAAGATAAAAGCTAGAAAGATAACATGTATTAATATTTTCAAAATGAAAGCAGTAATTATCGATGGGACAGTGCTTTTTAATTATGCTAATTGAAGTAAAATGACGCACTGAATCACTATCCAATGTCCTGTGATAGCTACATAGTTAATTTACTGCTAAAATTTTTGTCAAAATCCAAAATGTAATTATGGTTTATGAAATATCTAACAATAATAATAATTTCCACATGCTCTTAACAATATTTACAAAAAAACAATAAACAGGACAAGCTAAATAAATCCGTTCAAAAACTGTAACGGGACCAAAGAGAAAACGTCGGCAATATTGCAAAATCACGTAAGTGGCAGTTGCTAATAAGGTGTAATTTCATTAGTCACTCAATATTTTCTTTAATTATGTTGTAAAGGACAGATATCAATTAGCTACATTTGATCTTCAACCTTATGTCACTCACGCAGTATTACACTGTAACCGACAAAAACGTATGGAATCCTAAACGTTTTTGCTTTGCTCCTGTTATTTTTTTCTTATTATTACTATTTCTTGGTAAATTATAGTAAGGCATATGTCTTAAAATAGCGGGATAAGTAAACTTATTGTATCTGCAAAGTGAATTTATTTCCCAAATGTGAAAGTTATCTTTGTTTTAAAATAAAAACACTTACCAATAGTGGACTTCATGTTTACACTGACATTTAAAGACTGTTTACTTAAAATCACAACGAATCTGCAATTAAAGTTGTTTTTAAAGCGTATTGAATTATTTGTTTCATACTTACTCATTAGCGAGTAGGTAATGCATTGAACACACTTGGAATTGCCGTGACAGTCGTCTTAATAAGGCAGCTCATGTGTTTCTTTGTAGCCAAATGATTAGAATCCTACTAATAATAAACCTGACTGACTGATGGATCATCGCACACCCTAAATCGCTGATCGTGATACCTTGGAAAAACCTTGAAAATACCTTAAAAATAATTAAAAAAAATCTCCTTAAGAGGAGTGAAAAATTTAAATTTATGCGGACGAAGCCGCTGACAATAGCTTATATAACGTGAAAAAACCGGCCAAGTGCGAGTCGGACTCGCGCACGAAGGGTTCCGTTTCAGTTACAAGTGCGTACCTATTTTTGATATCAAGAATAAATAAAAAAGCGTATGTTTATGAAATGAAATGTTATTTTATATTTTTATATTCGAGTTGATTGAATGAAAGCTAAATTGCGGTTTACGATTTTTGACGTATTAAAAAAAAACTACTTACATGATCTCGTTCAAACCAATTTTCGGTGGAAGTTTACATGGTAATGTACATCATATATTTTTTTTAGATTTATCATTCTCTTATTTTAGAAGTTACAGGGGGGGGGACACACATTTTACCACTTTGGAAGTGTCTCTCGCGCAAACTATTCAGTTTAGAAAAAAATTACATTAGAAACCTCAACATCATTTTTGAAGACCTATTCATACATACCCCACACGTATGGGTTCGACGAAAAATTTTTTTTTGAGTTTCAGTTCTATGTATGGTGAACCCCAAAATTTATTGTTTTTTTTCTATTTTTGTGTGAAAATCTTAATGCGGTTCACAACATACATCTACTTGCCAAGTTTCATCATTATAGTTCTTATAGTTTCGGAAAAAAGTGGCTGTGACATACGGACGGACAGACAGACAGACAGACAGACAGACAGACATGACGAATCTATAAGGGTTCCGTTTTTTGCCATTTGGCTACGGAACCCTAAAAAACTAGTGTTTTTGTTTGTAACAAGATAAAGAACTGATTTCAAAAATTCTTGCATTATTAGAAAGGAACGTTGTTCTTAACATACTTTTATTAAAAGTTTTAGAACTCCACCATCTTACCAAATAGACTCTGAGCTCACAGCACGTACTAGACTTTTAGTTTTCGCACAATAAATTTACATAGAAAAAGAAAAAGAAAAGAAAACACTAAAGCCTCGTTTATGGAGACGCGGGGCGTCGCGCGGCGCGATGTGCGGCGCGGCCCGCACTGAAATCAAACATATGGCGTTGTATGAGTGCGAGTGAGATGCGAGACGGCACGCCGCACGCGACGCGCGACGCCCCGCCTCTCTAAGTGCAAAACTAAGTGGGACAGCTACTATAATATAATCTAGGTTATTATATTATTTACATAATATATGAAGCTGAAGAGTTTGTTTGTTTGCTTGAACGCGCTAATCTCAGCTACTACTGGACCGATTTCAAAAATTATTCCAGTGTTAGGTAGCCTATTTATTGAGTAACGCTAAAGGCTATATTTATTTTGAATTTCCCACAGGAATAGGAGCTTCGTGGGTGAAATCGCGCGCGGTAGCTAGTAGGCTATAAAACCGTATACTGCATCTGAAAAGACTGAAAATATCCAGTACGACACTAATTTCATTATATAAGGATCTGAATTGAAGTTAAGTGCAAAATAAATTAAAGTAATCATGTATGCTACTAATAAATTAAATCAATGCAGGTTGCATTGATTTAATTTATTAGTAGCATTTCTTGAAGTAACCCGTTAATTTTAGGACAACCAACTCTGGAAATGGAGACAGCTATTATTAACTCAGGAGAAAGCCACGAAGTTTGCGCGTTTTCCCCAGCTTTTGCTTATATTCCGACGGTCATAAGCCACTGGGCATTTGTTACTTCGCCGGTAAAAGTGTCTAGGGCTCCAGTTTTATTAAGTATTTCAAAAACTACAAACTAAGTAATCTGCTTGGATCTCGGCTCAGGGCGGTCGCTGGCGGGGAGATAGAGGATTGATATCATGTATACAACTGTCGGACAACCTCTGTAGCGTAGCTCGAAGGTCGTAAGTTTGATCCCCACGCCGGACAAGAAATCTTTGTGTAAATTCTAACATTTCGTTCTGGGTCTGGTTGGTTGAGGGACTACCCACCGTGCCTCGGAAAGCACGTTAAGCCGTTGGTCCCGATTGTTATAACTTCATCTATAACAAGCGTATAGATGAAGTTATTATCGTCCTGTGTGTTACAACATAATACTGCGGTCACTAATCTGCCTGCCAAGCGTGGTGACTTTGGCAAAGCCCTCCCTCGGGAGGAGACCCATGTTCAGCAGTGGACGTTGTACGGGCTGATAATGATACAACTGTCACTCTACATTAAAGTACTCGGGCCTCTCGGGTCGACGATGGCATTGGAAGTTTTCACCCACGTAGCTTCCATTACTGTGAAAACCCCCATCATAAAATATAGCTGTGAAACGTTACTACTGGCAAACTTATTTAGCATTTTTATTAAGACTAGTTGCTGCCACGGCGTAATGGCAGACCTAGGAAATCGCGATCCCCTTCAATATAATTATTTTGTAATAAAAACGTTGTTGTGTGTCCTTGACATGCACAATTAATTGTCTAATCTAACACTGGAATTTCATTTAAACCGCAGTCATATTATTCACACTATAGACTGAAAAATTTTATGCTCTAACAGTTGCAGTAAACAACAAAGTGTTTTGTAAATATTCATGTCATATTGTGTTTAGTATTCCGCTTTAGTTTACTGTTAAAAGTTTTAATAGCGTAGTGGTCAGCCTTATGGTCAGCACACATTATAGGTAACGGCACAGCTCCAGCACGGCATCGCCTGAAAATGAGGCTACCATTAGCTGCCAGCGTGTACACCACATGCAACGCGACAGGTGCACAAAACTCCCTTAAAAAACTCAAAGTCATAATCCCTCGCCAGCGACCGTCCTGAGACGAGGTCCAAGTAGCTCAGGGGACGCCCTCTAGCGCAGATAGCTTAGTTTGTTGTTTTAAACCATTTATTAAGGCTGGAGCTCCGCTCGCCTTTATTCCCGGTGAAATAGCAAAAGCCTAGTGGCTAACTACATGTATCTGTCCGAAAAAAAACATGTCTTCATCTCCTTATTTACATTGCGTAAACTAGCAATGGGCCGATCAATAAAAGCGCATCGGCTGCGAGTCGAGTATTATGGGTGCAGCAAGCGTCATCATTGAATATGAATAATAATAATCTTTATTCACAAAATAATTTTACATACGTAAACAACTTTGGCCAAACTAAGAAAAGCCTGTATTATAGCTATATATCAGCCAATTCCCTTGAATTCTATTAGAAGACTTTGTTATTTTCCAATAAATAAAATTATCATGACATCATTTCCAGGTGTTTACATTTATTCTTAAAATCAACTCAATAATATTATAACTAAAAATAAAATGGTGACATGCATAATCTATGTACTATATTGATATTATGAAATTCACAATAAAACCACGTTTTAGAGTTCCTATTTAAATAACTAGTAATTTTTTGGGCTGGAGCCGTGACGTTGCCGTGGCGATGTAGTGTGCGATGACCTTTAACACTGTAAATTTACTTAGTATGTGGTGCGTTGACGTGTCATTTTGGCGAACAATAATTCATATAGGAGTTACCTATTCCAGCTTTCATGACAAGCAATGTCATTTGTGCTGGTTATTTCATGTATTATTCATATTTGAAACAACCGACGCATCTGCTCTTGTTTTTAAGCTAAGTGGTTTTAAATATAACATGTGTGGTTACAAATCATTCTCAAATTGATCAATCGATTAGAGTGCAGTGTTTTATTATTTTGAAACTATATATGGTGGTTTCAAAGTGTATGCCTACCCTTTGTTAACTTATGGTATTTGTATTGTATACAACGATTACGTTGGCGAAGAATAATATTTATATTTGAAAATAGTAAGAACATGCCCGGCATTGCCCATCAAAAAAATAATTGATATCCTATGTATTTTCTTTCGTACAAACTTTATCCTTAGAATTACAAACCTATCATGTTCGAATTCTGAGGTTATTATAATTATAAGAATCAGCCAAATTGGTCAAGTCGTCCACCAGCTATGCGCTTATAACATTCATATTAGGTATATGCAGTGCATACATTTTAGCGATTCGTTTTTATTTATAGATGTGACAATAATTTCTCTTACATTCAGTTAAAACGTATATGCAGCAACATAATACTGATTATGATGGACCAATACATAAAACATCTTTTTTATATTATAGAATACTACATACGCCAATCCAATATGTCCAACGTGGAATAGGTATGCCATATAATTTCCAAGGCGTTGAATGTATATTATATGTGTGGAAAGATTTATAATGCTTTGCCCAAGAATATTAAATCATTACCGTACTTTAAGTTTCAAAAACAATTAAAGAAATGGCTATTGGAAAAAACATTTTACACACTCAAAGAGTATTTCTGTTGGGGAAAGGACTATATTATTAATAAATTAATATTTTACTTCTAGTCTACCTAAATTTGCATGCCTTGTCTAGCAGGCGGAATATTTGTCATTATGTATGCTAAACCACCTGCAAATGTTTTTTAAAACTTGTATATTCCTGCAAATAAATGATTATTATTATTATTATAACAATATCACTTGAAATGTTGGTAAGATTTTCTACCGCTCACCAATGCGCGGAAAGAAAAAAACAGTTCCAGTAGTTCTTCAGGTAGGTACTACTTGTCTGTGATCAGGATCACCGTATTTACATAAAACACTCATATTCAGATTATGCGGGTAGACGAATGTTTTGATCGTGGAATCCCGATAAACTCGTATAAATCTCGCTTTGAGCTCTTCTGGCATTCTCGCCAAGATTCCGAACAAACAGTAATGAAGGTTTAATCTGCTGAATTCCTGAATAATCCGCTGGGATCCGAGGCTCGGCTCGTATAAACCTATAATTTAAGACGTTACTGGAACATGACTTTATCAGTTCTTAAATACATTAAAGGAGAAAGGATTGATAGTAAGCACAATAGGCATAAAGACTAAAAATATCTATTTAGTCGACGAATTTATTTCAATATGATTTTAAGTATGTTTTGTAAGTAAAAACAAATGTTTTCATTTACCGAAATGTCTTCGCTAATGTAATCACTATACGAGACACAATCTACTGTTTAATTACACTAGGTACTAAGACTTCACTGTTTGTCTGTCTGTCTGTTACCAGGCTGTATCTCAAGAACCGCGATAGCTAGACAGTTGAAATTTTCAGAAATGATGTATTTCTGTTGCCGCTGTAACAACAAAGACTAATTGCTCGATACCAATAACGGGAACAGGGAGGCACTTAAATGGTACGGAATCCTGCGTGCACGACTCCAACTCGCACTTGGCCGGTTTTTAAAAGAAACAAGCAAATACGTACCTATAATTTTACATCTATATCTATCCATAGTTCACACAAATAGATATCCCGAGTAGGGCTTGGCGGTAATGGACTTCTGACAAAACAGGATCGGATGGTATTTTTTCGGTATTAATATTTTTAAAACCGGGATCCCGGTTTTTCGGTATTTTTTCGGTAATTTACATCAACTATATATTATTATATAACAGCTTCAACTATACCTATAGCAGTAAAAAAAACCTCAATGTAATATTGTTTTAAGACTGAATACATTAGTATCAAAATTATAATAAACAATCTTTTTAAAATCAACATAACTTTTATTGATAATTTTTAGTTTAGTTACTACTATAAAGTCATTATTTTACATAACAATCAAATATTTATCATCATAGTAAAAAAATACTCAAGTACTTACTCAATTAAACATTTAAAACTCTAAAGTTAAACAAACATCAGCAAAACTAAATAATCACACATAAATTAAAATTGAATTTTGAAAAATTTAAACTCAAAAGACATTCTTCTGACATATTAATAAAGTTTCGAAATAATTCATCTCCCTAAATAATCAACAATTTAAAACTCAAAAGATCTTCTGACTATTTACCATAGACACCACCCTTGGCAGGTGAGTTAGTGATTGTAGTAGTCAGCGAGGCAGGGTAATTCAGGAACTCCTGAATTACCCTGCCTAGCCAAGATCCCTTTCACTGGAGGCCCACTTTTAGCAATCATTGGTCGTAATCGTAAACATTGAAGTGAAAATACTTACTTCCACACATTGTTTCAATTTACTTTGTCCTATCTATAAATAAAAGCCACAATTACGTGCTGAACATTTTGTCCTGATTATCTAAAAATGGCGTGGGAAAAGCGCCCACGGCTTGGACCTTAAGACGTTACCTTATGAAAAGAAAACGTAGACTGTCGCCCATCAAGTGTTCAATTATAAACTCAAATAAGTTGTTTGTTATTTTTGTAATCTAGAACCGCCTTATAAGTTTAAAATTATGGGATTAAATTAAATTTATAAATTTATTTATTTTATTCCATATACCGAAAAACCGGTATTTGCAATTTCAATGCCGGTTTTCAGAATTGCTTTAAATAGTCCAATATTACCGGTTTTTCGGTAATACCGAATACCGGTATCCATGCCCTAATCCCGAGTGAGAATCGAACCCAAAACACTAGGTCACGCTAGGCGAGTGGAGACCAGGAACTGGTAAGCGCAGCGTGGGACGACCGCCTGCACGATGGACCGACAATCTCATAAAGGTCAAAATGGTGGAAATGGAAATCGATGGACGATGTTCAGCAGTGGACGACAACAGGCTGATATCAAAAGGAATGATCTCGGATTTTCTTATAGTCTTTCTTTTCCGGGCGTCATAACGTAGTTAGATAGAGAAAGACTCGTAGGAAGCTAGGATAGGGTCCGGTCGTTCTTGCAAGGCGAGGCTCGCGACGCGTCCTATGCTTCTAACCTAATCGCGCTGGTTGATTGTAATTAAATTTGTAATACGCGACTATCACATGGCACATTGGTAGATTTAAATTCTTTTTAATAACATTATTGCTGAAATCTATACTAATTAATTATTTTATTTTTTCTTTTGTTTCTTTTTATCATTGTATTTGACTTATAATAAGTACGATCGATTCGTCTATATTATCAATAAACGTTTTCATTTCGTTTTCATTTCATATGATGGTGATGATGATGAAATATTTCCATCATTTCTCTTTTTATCAACTCCATACCACCAGTGCAGTCTACATACGTTCCTGAAAAAAACAGTTAAATACACCATTCTATTTGACGACACCTCTAGCCGACGCATTTAGATAATTGCGGGATAGGAACTTTGTTGTCGGCAATGTGGTGACTGCGGTCGCTTTGTAGTGCATAATAACTGGCATATGAGTAGTATAACGTATTATGAGTCGTGTAACGTGTTGTTGCAATCACGTTGTTATGAGTGGTGTATATGTGTGAGTTCATTAAAATAATGATGATTTATTCAGTGTTGTAGCGCAGTTTGGTCGCATAAATGGGTTGTAATAATCACAGTTGCATTTTTTTTTCGGACGAACTTGTATGTTTTCAGCCACGACGCTTTTGCTACTGAAATAAAATGATTTTGATTTGTAAAACCAAGTTCTTGTTGAAAAACCTTTCAGATAACTTCAAGTAACAACAACGTTGCTTCGATTCATAAAATAAATGGCGACTTATTTTGTTTTACTTTACACAGTTCCAGTAATTATATGCTGCCTGATATTTTAAAGTTCAATAAAATATATATTTTAGTATTTACTCATTTTGTATTCCATCGAGTATGTTAATGTAGATTCACGTTTATAAGATTATAATATGCAATGTTACTGAATTTTCGTATTTCGAATGCAGATCCTGCGGTCAACACTGTATGTTCATACACGGGCGTGCTCATTATATCGTCCAGCTTATTAATATAATGGTGTGGTTGGTGTTAACGTGTCTGTACTACAGTGCAAGGGATTTGTGGTTGTTTTTTATAATGATCGTCGAGAAGGTAAAGGAAACAGATTTGTTAAAAAAAAAAACACTTGTTCAATACTGCACCGGTGGCTCGGTCGTCACGGTAGTTGCTACTGAGACATGGTGTTCTGGGTTCGATTCTGGGTGCGCTTTGTGTCCGTGACATGAATGTTTGTAAATTCCCTTATGGCACAGGGATCAATTTCCCTGCTGCGGGTGGGTATTTTAATGAAATAAACAAAAACAAAATACTAGAGAATTATTCAACTAAACACAAAATATAGTTATTATATAGGAAACTAGCTGCACCCCACGGTTTTACCCCCGTACTCTGCTCCAGTGGGTCGGAGCGTGATGTTTTGTAGCCTGTATGTTTATCCAGCGTATAAACTATCCCGGTGCAAAATTTCAGCCACTTCCGTTTAGTAGTTTTGGAGTGAAAGAGTAACAAACATCCAACCATCCATACATAGTAGGTTTATGTTTGAATTTACTCGGGTTTACAATCCTTACCTTATTGGTAAACTGTAGATACCTATCTTATTTTAAGTACAGCTTACGTTTTCTCTCCTAATTTAATTTGAGTATGTAAATATTTTTAACAAATTATCTGTATGTAGCACTCCAACCTAAGTCTTGAATAAATAGTTTGTATGGAATAATAACGACATTACATCTCTTAGTATTTCTCACTAATATAAATAATGTGAAGAACTTTACGAAATACAAACATTCCATTAAATATGGCGACTGAACACCTCGGGGGAATGTGCTAATACTTTTTGCAATATCACAACGGCTTTACAGAAGATGACTAAGGTTAAACACAGCGTCAGTGTCGTCCTTAGATTTTGATAAGGATAAGCCTATTGTTCGTTTAGGTCTTCCCCTTCCTCTCTTTCCTTCTATTTTCCCTTCTAAGATTGTTTTAAAAAGCTTGTCATGTCGTATCAAGTGGCCAATCATCAGACCTTGACGAACTTTTATGCAAAAAGTGAAGGAGAAAGTGGGCGTCAAGTCGTATCAAGAGGTTAAAATGAAGGCTGATATGAAGAGAGAGATCTGTGGCGATTGCTCCACCGCACACACTTCACAATTAAAGAAGAAGAAGAAGCCTATTGTTGTCGCTTTTAGATCCAAAATGATATAATGCATAGCTTCCGGGTCTGTTTGGTTAAGACTACCTTCCATGTCTCACAATGCACGTTAAGTTGTTCTTTTTGTCGTCATCATGTGAAAACATTATTTTTTGCAATATTTTATTTTTACAATACGGTAAAAATAAATTGACGCGTCTAAACAGGAATTCATAATTATCAGCCTGTATTTCGTCCACTGCTGAATATGGCCGTACCTCAAAAGGTTGTTGCCATATACACCACACTTGGCAGGCGGATTGGTAACCGTAGTATTACGTACAGTAGGTAGGTATATACACAGGTAACGCTGTAGCCCAATTGACATAGATGTTACTTATTATAACAATCAGGAATCGGATTTCATATTTCTGTCGCGGAGTCAGACGGGAACGTACGTTTGAAGTCGTGCGGTCGTCGAGGATTGATAATGTGAGATAAATATTAACCGTAATTCCTCGATTTCCTCAATTTCCTTTGCCGCATTGTAAAAAGCCATCCAGCCCTCGTCATTAGTTTAGCTTTTGTGACATTTCAAATGCCCCATCAAAATACCGCTAAAAGCACTTTGGTTGTCTTTAGCAACAGGCTTTTGATAGGAATATTACTGTAAAGGACAATGACCGATATCAAAGACAAGTCTTTCAGCGATTCTAGTCTTTTGCGTAACTCACAATATACATTTCAGTTACAGCAGTTATTTTGATATCACAAATAGACACTTCAATTTTATTTATTTGTAGGTATAGATAAAGCTTTACTTTTCTATAGAAGAGATTTAAAACCCCTTACAATAGACCGGGTCATCTCTTTATCTGCTCTGTAATCAACCGAGTGATATAGACATCAAAGATGTTTCTTTGCTTTCAGAATTATGAATAAGTATTTCCTACGTTTCTAAGGAAGTAATATAGCAAGGCACTCAATACAAACGGATTACCACAAATATTAAATAAAGATTTTAATTCGGTTGTTATTACACTTGGTCCGTAGCTAGCTTTTGAGTTTGACGCTGTATTAATATATAGTGGTTTGGCTGGCTGGGTGGCTTTAGCCAATTTCCTTCTTATTTTAAAAATAATAAATTATACAACTAAAAGAAGTTAATTTTAACTAGAACTAACTTATATGTATACTAACAATTTTAGTCTATTTGGCAATGTTCTCAAAAGCTGGCAGCATTGTCCCGGAATGAAGAAAATAAAATATGAAAAACAAAAGAACGGCAATCTAGTAGTATAAAAAATGACCTCAACTGTATCTATGCCATCTAACAGTGGTATGCAAAAACAATAATTGATGTCTCACTGTCGTGGTCTCCATTGCTTTTGTAATAGATATCGTCGTGTCAGTGTTATTCCTGCATGCAGGAGTTAGTATATTCATGTTTATCGGCCCAGTAAAATGCGGAGTTGTAGTAGCAGAGTTTTATGTTGACACACATTTTATTTTCAAACATTATTAGATAAGATAGAAGAAGATATAAAATATATAACAGCTTGTGTACTGCTGCATTTGTTTGTCTTGAAAACCCATGTTATAATCCACATGCATGATAGTATTCGTTAATTAGGTTCGCAGAGTGGGTAAATATATTACTTATTTATTACTAGCCATACCATTTTCATTCAAAATTCTTTTATTTTTCGTTGAGGTTTAGTACTAGTGGTAGATATAATGACAAATAGGCTATTTATGGACTAGGTTGCCGCGATTCTCTGCGAACCTTATTTTAAGATATAAATATATTAACTGTGCCATCTGAGTATATCTATTTGTTACCAGAATATTTTATTTGTTCGAAAAAATATAGATACTTTTAGTAATAAAAGTGACTTTCACAATATAAATACTAGAAATAAGAACAAACTAGCTATGCCGTGCTTTAGGGTTAGCAAAGTTGGTAAGTCATTCATGGGAAATTGCATTCGATTTTAAAACAAGCTTCCTTCTTATATTACTGACATGCCTGATTCATTATTTAAGACGCACGTCAAACAAATCCTAATGACTAGAGGCTACTATAGTATTAAAGAGTATGTAGATGATAAAGATGTATGGGAAGTTATACCTCCTTGCACTAGTTCGTAACCCTATAGCTGTTGAAGCTTTGAAAGACCATGATAATGTATTCTGTATAAAGGTATTCTGTGTACTATCTGTAATAATAAAAATAATCCTACCAAATATATATTCAGTTCTGTCTTAAATAAATTATTTAATCTGTTTTTTAATGAAAATGTAAATAAAATTCGTATAAAGACAACCGATTGGTAAATTGTGAATGCCAACTAAATAATAAAAGTAACTGGACCTAAACTTCTTGGACATGCCCATCTTCTTGGGCAATGTATACGGTTCTACAACAAACTTCCCAATAGTATAAGAGAATTGTCTATAAATAAGTTTAAAATGACTATTAAAGCCAAATTGTGCAGCAGGGCTTATTATAAAATTTCTGATTATCTTAGTGACAAAAATGCTTGGGATTAAATCGCTCTAATCTCAATGTAAAATAAAGTATATTGTAATTAGGTCAATAAAATATTGTGATATGATATAATTTTAAAAAAAAGAGGATTCTACTGAGTTTTTTGGCAGTGTTTCTCAGTAGTCGCCGCGTCACACACTGCACGGTAGGGAAAAAACCGGCCAAGTGCGAGTCGGACTCGCGCACGAAGGGTTCCGTTTCAGTTACAAGTGCGTACCTATTTTTGATATCAAGAATAAATAAAAAAGCGTATGTTTATGAAATGAAATGTTATTTTATATTTTTATATTCGAGTTGATTGAATGAAAGCTAAATTGCGGTTTACGATTTTTGACGTATTAAAAAAAAACTACTTACATGATCTCGTTCAAACCAATTTTCGGTGGAAGTTTACATGGTAATGTACATCATATATTTTTTTTAGATTTATCATTCTCTTATTTTAGAAGTTACAGGGGGGGGGGACACACATTTTACCACTTTGGAAGTGTCTCTCGCGCAAACTATTCAGTTTAGAAAAAAATTACATTAGAAACCTCAACATCATTTTTGAAGACCTATTCATACATACCCCACACGTATGGGTTCGACGAAAAATTTTTTTTTGAGTTTCAGTTCTATGTATGGGGAACCCCAAAATTTATTGTTTTTTTTCTATTTTTGTGTGAAAATCTTAATGCGGTTCACAACATACATCTACTTGCCAAGTTTCATCATTATAGTTCTTATAGTTTCGGAAAAAAGTGGCTGTGACATACGGACGGACAGACAGACAGACAGACAGACAGACAGACAGACAGACAGACATGACGAATCTATAAGGGTTCCGTTTTTTGCCATTTGGCTACGGAACCCTAAAAATATGACGATTCCAAACAAATGTAACCATTTTTACGGAATAAATGAATTTTGAATTTGAATTTGAATTTGAGTATGTTTCGCCGGATAGTCTCGATGAGGCCGCGCTGAAACCGGCAGTAGAATAACCCCACTGAGTTTGTTTCGCCGGATCTTATGTTGGGGCGTATTGGATCCTGTGGTAGCACTAAAGCGCGTTCGTCGATATACTTATGGTCCGTCTAAATAATAACATACTCAAAGGATTTAATCATAGATATTCAGTCTGTAGATTTGTATGATTTGCTACTACTGTTAATTACTTAGTCGGATATCTTATAGAGTAAGAATTATTTGTTAGTTATAATTATTTATTATTTTATCTTCTTACATTGTAATTCTGACAAGTACAAGTGTATGTCAATACCTAAGTGCTGAATAAAATTCATTATTTCATTATTTCTTTATTATTATTATATAAAATAATAAAATAGTAGTTTATATAACTTTAGCCTAAAAGCTGTCAAAACTTTTAGGCTAAGGTTATATAAACTATTATTATACGTAGCAATAAACAAATAAAATTAATTAATTAAATCAAAAATAAGCCTAATATGTTTTGACTATTTACAAATACCTGTTTAACGGGTTTTTTTTAAATACAAAAAAAAAACATCCAATTCTTCTCTCGGTCAAATCTTAAACATACATAATAAACATTCATTTTTATTTATATAAATAGATAAAAAAAGAATTAGACTACTCACTGTTGTAATAATATAATTATAGTAACCTTCTTAGTTGTTACCTAGGTCGTTATAAATATTATCTGCGTGCACAATCCGTTCTGTAGTTATGCTGTTGTTGATGAGCTGTCTGTTAGATCAGTCAGTGCCTAATGGCTGCCTTTTGGTCAATATTCTGCTAAACAATTGTCCAGCTTTGATGCTATTTGTACTTGTTTACAATGAGATCAGTAACAACAAACGAAATGTTAGTAAATAAACGGTATTATCAAAGTATCGAGCCTCTGGCAAATCTTCTTACTGTATCACGACATCAACAATAGAACATTTCATACATTTTATAACTTCAGATGACAGTGAAATGTAAATGGGTCGTAAAATATCCATGCCCGTAAAATTTTAATCTCTGTTAAAAGCTCTTTTCCAATAAATCGATCGCTGAGGACTGGGGCGATACTTAAATATTGTATATTGATATGAAATGAATCGAAAGACTGTTGCAATGGATCTAAATCCAGTTTGATACTTGTTTTCTAACTAAATTTCAAGATGCAGGTTCGAGTCCTGCCGGAGGTCTAAATTTATTTATCTCAATTTCGAAATTTAGTAAGCGTTAAACTTTTTGGTAAAGTATTCAAAAAATTTGCCGTGCCGTGTGGTTTCCGGCTTAGAATAGACCACCCTATGTCTTCCCATGGGTGTCGTAAAAGGCTACTAAGGGACATATAGCTGATGGATGGGCAGCAGCATCTATTAGCTCGAGGTTTACATCTTACTGCGATCACCAATCCGTCTGCCAAGCGTGCAGATTATGGCAATATCCCTTTCCGATCCTGGTTTGCCAAGGTCTGTTAAGAGGAGGCCCATGTTCAGCAGTGGTCGTTAACGGGCTGCTGATGATGATGATTCAAAAAATATTCAAAATGTTTAGTTGTCGCTCACGACTTCTGTCAAGAGTGGAGATGGACTAATAAGTACAAGGGCACAAATTTAAAACTTGAATTTGTAATACTAATACATAAATTAAAAAAATGTTCCGTAGCAGAAACTTTCGTAGCGTAACGGTATAAGCCACTCTTTAAGTTTCGGAGGTCGTGAGTTCGGTCCTTACGCCGGACAAGGAGGCTTTTGAGGTTGGCTAAGCCACTACCCTCTGTGCCTCGGATAGCACGTTAAGCCATTAATCCTGATTGCTATAAAATCATCCATAGCAATTGTATAGGAACGGGCAGCAGCGTTTCATTATGTGTTATTAGGTACATAATACTGCGGTTACCAACCCACCAATCAAGCGTTCTGACAAAAACCCTCCCTCGGGACCCCTCCCGAGGGAGGGTTTGGCCTATGTTCAGCAGTGGATGTTATACGGACTGATAATGATGCTCAGATTTGTAAATCCTTTGTGAATTTTAGTAGATTAATATCAATTAATTTGTGAATCATTTTTAAAAGTAGGTATGTTTACTTGTATGGATTTATACTTCTAGGTTCCATTAGAGTTATTGCAGTCAATTTCTGGAACAAAGGTACCACTGAAGTCAAGCTTCACTCAGCCGATTCTCCAACAAATATGCTCCGTAATTACCGAAACGTTTGCAATCCTAAATTCCAAATTACCGTCGAACTATTCATGATGTTGAGCATGCATCTAGATTTGTAAGTGTAAATCGAACAATAGGCATGTTCCGAGCCATTGGGCGCGGAATACTGCGGATCGATGATTGGACACTCAACTGTACATATCTAAACCATGAGTTAAATGTATGTAAACTAATCTATTTTTTTTTTCTGAGTAAAGGTACAACGTTGGCTCAAAAATAATTTGTAATAATTATAATATTCTTCATTCTATGGAAATAAATTCGAAGAAAGCGTGAATACAAAGCAACACACATTTTTCCTTATGTGTTACATCGAGGTGTAACGCACACACATATTGGATTAATTTGTTCCAATGTAATATTGGAAACAAATCTATAGTAAGATATTTTATTTGTTACTATCACGATGGAAAAAAAATGTAACCCAAATTAATCTAAGTCTGAAGTCGTAACTTGTGCTTGTTAGAGTTATCTAATGTGCTTTATAGTATAGGTAATAAATGTGTTTGTTTTTATGTACAGTCAACAAAAGAGATAGCTTGTAAAACTCATTTTAAAGTATACTTATATTTGTTTATAGCTAGCCAACGAACTGAATGCCCATCATCAATGACAGGCTGTCGTGCAGACAAAAACATATTTAGGTATTTTCATGAATGCAGAAGGTGAAAACCTATCTTTTTTGCAACTGTACGTGTAGCTTTGTAGCTAAGCGGTGTAATATATTTAATCGTTAGATCAATGATTTGTCAAGTTTATCCATTACTTCAGGTATAGAATCATGGTCGCTGTTCTGATTTCCCTGTCATTGGTTTCGCTCATGCCCACATCTCGTAAATAAAATGCAGAATTAGATCCTTTGTTATGGTTTTCAGTTTATATGTATTGCACTGTTTGTTTTCAGTAATATCATATGAATATTTGTTACCTGTTATCGGGTCGTACAAGCCTCGAGCTTAGTTTGGGAATTTGGTGATAAAGTGCTGTGTGCAGGACGTATATTTAATATTTCATATTGTTGCGTTTGTATAATATGTTTGCGGTGAATATTAAAAGATCAAACGATAAATGGACATTACTTTCTAAACTGATAAACGATTCTGTACTTTAAATGCGCCTATAGTCGTATAGATTCGTAATGTCCACCTGTTAGCCCGCCTGTCTCTCAGTCCGCAATTTAATTTAGATATAGTTTCAGGGCCGGATTCAGAACTCTGGAGGCCCCGGGGCAACAAAGTAAAAGAGGCCTGCTGGCCACAAATTAGTTTCCCTCTAAATGTGTAGAAAATTTGAAGTATGTACCTACTTTTCAAGACGATTTGAATTCTGTTATTTTACTGATTTTCTAATTTTAGTAAACAAGTATAGATGTATAGGTATAACCGTTATTACAATATTTAAGAACTATTACATTAATCATGATTCTACAAAGTACTGCATGTAAAGGTACAACACTGAAAAACAAAATAAATTAAATACAAAAATATCGCAACTAAAATCTTTTGCGGATTAGCTAATGACTTGTCTGTCAGTCCAGCGTCACGTCATATGTATAGTTACAACAATAATTACCTCTATAATCAAAAGCTTAATATAATTATTTAGCTCTATAGAAAGAGGCACGTCTTTAAACAATGTTTTTACGTATAAGCGACACACGCCTGAGGGCACCCTTAATGGGCTAGGACCACGGCTCAGGGCATCGCTAATGCTATGGGAAATATTACTGTAACAATAATAATATAAAAAAGAGGGAGTGATCACTGGCACGGATTACAGGCACTGTATCATCGGATTGGGACAGGGGGCCAACGCGGTCCTCGGTCTGTCCGGTGAGGACCCTAGCCTAGCTAACCTGCAGGTTTCTCTAGCTACCTAAGTTGACGGCCCGGAGAAGAAACTCAGAAAGTAACTCCGGTTTTCTTTTTTTCCGTCTTCTTTTTTTTTCTATATTCATTATTTATTACATATATTTATTTACTTTTTAAAAGGATGTGGGCTAGTGCATGCTCAAAACCGTTACTCACTAAATTGTAATATAATAATTTATTCTACTCAAGCTTATAGTAAAACCTCTTGCATACTAAAATAAGAAACAAACGGCAAGTGCACCCACCAACATTTACAAGATTAAACAAGCTATACGAGATCAACCAAGCCGACAACAATGCAAAACAAAATTAAACAAAAGCAAATAAAACAAATACCCCCAGCGACCAGCCAGAGCAAGTAGCACTCGTTCACGAGTATGACGTGTGACGCAGCCATCGCCTCCCTCGCCATATTAGAGGGAAGGAGACGACCCGCCCCACACCGCCACCGCAAGCCATGACATTCATTGGGAGCATGACGATCTTACAGCTAGGAGCACGTATCAATTAATAAATTGCCAGGTTGATCATCGTCTAGCACGTTTTTATGTTATATCGTTTGAGTTTTACAATGTCAAGTACGTTACATGTAAGTAACACTAGCAAAGAGACCCAATAACACATTTTACGGTCATATTGGTTAACCCAGCGACCAGGCATCATTATCATTTATTGTATAATAAGCTTTTTTGATTAAGCATGAATAACTACTGGACGGATTTCGCTTATTCTTCTTCCATTAGAATGCCACATTATCCCTGAGTAACACAGGCTATATTTTTTACTAGAAACAATTAGGGATCCTTACTAAAACTTCGATAATAAACCAAAGTATGAAAAAAATGCCATAAATTGTCCTTCATCGCATGCGCTGCGGAAACTATGAATGATAAAATAAAAAAATGTTCCACAATATTTAAGAACATATAAATAATTATAAATACTTTCGCGGTACCATTTGTCTAACTATAGTAGTAACGTAACTATAACTACTTTATTAATTTTATTTTTACAAAAACCAGAACATGTCTAAAGTACCACGTTACTAATATTTTTGTATTAATCCTTATCCAAATAAATTATTTCATATTTAAAACTGTTTCAGTATCTGTAGATTAATTTTAAAGTATAAAAATCGGTAAATGCATTCAAAAGATATTACGAGTTTAAATATGTGAAACTAAATAAAATATTAATATAACTAAGCCGTGACACTGCAACAGCAAGACATTTCTTTCTGTAAGATTTTCGATTACGGTTTGGATTGTGGCTACAAGATTTTCAAGACTATGATCAGTTTGAGCCAATCCATATAATAATATGTTTATTCCAAAATGTTTAAAATAAAAGTCCACCCGTGCGATGGCGGGGCGGGCCGCTAGTATTAAATAAATTAATAGGAAAAATTTGATTAATGGTTTGCTTTAAATTGGCCCCGGAATAACTAGAACGATTATAAAAAGTCTTTCACCATTCGATTGTTAATATAGCATTTAACAAAGAGTAACCATAGAAAAAAATATTTATCTTCTTTTGATAAATATTTTTTTCTATGGTTACTCTAAATATAATCCAATACCCAAAGGAGCTAACGGGAGCTACGCAGGTGAAACTGCACGTGGTAAGCTAATTAAATATATTATGGGTTACATTATAACCTAAAAGGACTGGATGTTTTCTAAATATTTTTGAATGTCAAACTGTTAAATCAATATCTACACATGTATATTATCTTTATATTAATAAACATAAAGCTTGCATTGCCTGTGGTACGACCCGCACTCATCCATATCGCATTAGCGTTATGTTGTCAATTAGTTTCTAATGAAGATTATTAAGAAATTGTTGTAATTATGTTATGTCTAGATAGGTATATATTTCTATTTTGGTAAGAGATTATATGGGTACGTGATAAATTAATGCTAAAGTGATACCTTAAGGCCATGAAGATAGGGCATCCGGTCCGTTTACTTTAGTTCTTAGTGACTTGATTGTACAAGGATTAATTTCAAAACTCATGTAATTATGTATAAGTTAGTATGGTTGAAAAACATTACTTAATATTTTTTAAATAAAAATAAAAATATAAATTATGTAAGTATTTAAATAATCGTATAATATATGTTACGGTCAAGCCCACTAAATGTATGTGTAGCCTGTAGCAGGTTAGCTTTAGTTGTTACCGATTTATGTTCGGTTATCCCCTGGTGCTACCGACAGATACTAAATGCAGCGATAATACATGAAATTGATGCACTAAGTTTTTACGCCTCGGAGGACATGGGTTTAAATTCTTGTATATTTTTCAATTTCCATGTATTTTTAAGAAAGAGAAGTAAATTCGTTCGTTGAGCAAAATCGGTAATTATGGTATGCCAATATCCTTGGGGAAGTTGGTTGGTTGGTCATGTTATTATTTTTTGCAATGCTTTCTATATTTATTATTATGAACAGTTTGACTATGAACAGCGTTAATCGTAGTAGTTCTATACGTGTATTGATTATCATATATGTTCGTCAGTATCCTCGTTTGTATAATAATAATTGGAAATCGGATTATGTCGCACGCTGCGTC
This sequence comes from Nycteola revayana, assembly GCA_947037095.2. Lineage (NCBI taxonomy): Eukaryota > Metazoa > Arthropoda > Insecta > Lepidoptera > Nolidae > Nycteola > Nycteola revayana. The sequence goes on from OX344839.1 coordinate 9,852,475, forward strand.
ATGTTTGCTTTCATCAACTGCTCGCAGCCAATCCTGTTATGCTAACAGTGTGTTTTTAATATACAAGCTGTAAATATAGATGTAAAAGTCTTAAACTTCAGTTTTAAAATCTACACAAATAACTATGAATCGCCACAATTTAGGTATGTTCGCGCATAGCTTGAGAACGCTTTCACTAATTTGGCTGGTTATTTTTTTCTGTTCATAACGGCAAAAATTGGAAAAATCCACATATATGTTACCGCCAGACACCTACAGTTTCAATAATAAAAGAATAAAAATAATATTAGCTGAAATATGCGTTCCATGTGAAAAGTCTTGTTGGTTACGGGACAGGACGTAGGCTTAGACTAGCCTCGTAAAGCACGTCTAGACGTTGATCCCGATTGTTATGACAATGGTATACTTAACGGACAAAAATGTATAACTATATGCATAAACTATTAATATTATATACTACCTATATGCATACAAAGTCAAATTTATTTAAGGAGTTTAGTCTAAGCTCCTTAATACAACTTTGAACTTAAATAAAAAAATACATTATTTACGTTACTTCTATAAATCAGAGCAGTTCATGTTGTGTACCCTTTCTTAACACTGTGTAATTACTGTAATTAGGATAAAACGTTGTTTCAAATAACTGGGGTACCACAAACCATTTCGTTCCAGAAGCATTCACAAAGTTCGATGTTAATTCCTACCTAGACAAGTACATGAATGGATAGGGGCTTTAGTTAGAGAGTTCGCGGTAATCCGTTTTCCATTATCGTTGGCGTGACCCACTCGCACACAAATCCGATTCCTGATGGACGCCCCGCATTGTGAACGGTGTTGCCAGGCTTCTATTTTGAAAATAGATGAAGTGAATAACTGGAAATTTATTATGTGAAAATATAGTTGTGTCTATTTGGAAATGTGTGCTGATACAACTATTATATCGGTGTTTTCCAAAGTAAAGTAAATATAACTTTAATATCGATCGATATTTCAGACGAATTAAGCGTAAAATAATTCAATTCAATATACACCTACCTAGTAATGTTTCAAAAAAATGCAGTATTAGCAATGCGATTCCGTCTTTTTTAATTCGAGTTATTTATTGATACAAATTTATTTACAATCATCATCATCCGTATAATATCCACTGTTGAACATGGGCCTCCTCCCGAGGGAGGGTATTGCCATAGTCACCATGCTTGGCAGGCGGGTTAGTGACCGCAGCATTTTATTGTTAGATCAAGGAAGAAGTTCCCAGGGGAACAGGCGTTACGCGGGTGGAACCGCGGTAATGTAATAAGTACATAATCTATATGAACACCTATTACGGTACTGAGCCAAATTGTAACGATTTACAGTACAATCGAATTTTAATAAGTCACTTTACTCTTTGGTTCTCCGAACATAGTTTGTACATTAGTTTGTCGTCAAGTTTTTTAAAATTAAAATTCAGTAGATCCAACTCAAAAAGATAAATGGGCAACATTGTTCACTGTTGTGAATATGTAGCCTTTAGGACGACGTCAAATAGGTTATTAACTTGCAAAACAGGGGTGAATGTGTATCGTGCAGAGTAATCAAGCTAGTGCCTGATAATCCCTAAGAACGTTAGGATTTGCATATGGAATTCTAAATCTAATCTATCTACAATAGTAATTATAGTTACTGACATTGTACCTCTATAGGTAAATAGTGAGCGTAACTTTAGTTTAAATTCTTTGGAAGCCAAATTATAAAGAGAACAATGTTGTCGTTGGGTTCTGCTCTGATGCGAATTCAGATCAAAAAAATACTTTCAATCTTAATTGAATATAATGTGATCACATATCTACAAAATGCGAATTACCTGAAAAATGTGAATTGACTGCACCGGTGGCTCAGTGGTTACGATAGTTGCCTCTGAGACCTGGTGTTCTGGGTTCGATTCCCACCCGGGACAATTATTTGTGTGAACCACAAATAATTGTTCTGAGTCTGGGTGTTCTTTGTGTCCGTGAAATGAATGTTTGCAAAGTCCCCCGCGACACACAGATTTATTTCCCTAGTGCGGGAGTTGTCTTTTTAAAAAAGAAAAAAAAAGAAAAAGAAGAAGCTGGTTGAATTTTTTAAAGCATTTGTATCGCTTTGTGTGCGACGCGGCGACGACGTTCGTTACGTAGGAGTACCACACAGAAGTTATTCCAGTAGTTTTTGAGTTTGTTCCTAGAAAACAAAAATACCAACAAATGATCTCCCTTATAATATAAGTCTACTAGTAGGTTTAAAAAATCCAATTTCTGCAAATTTTTATGGTTTATTTTTAACATAAGTACTACAAAACTCAGCCACAAATAATAAATTACCATCCATTTTGCTGGTACAATTTGGTTAACCACTCGATTCGAGCGCTAGTCAGTAATATTTGATAAATTTCACTATGTTATGCCTATATGCGTAGTAACTTGTAATAATTAGTATTGAAAACATCGTTGTTGCTGCTTTATGTTTCTAAAGTCAAATTAATTGAACAATTTTGCTGTATAATTGGATATAAAATTATTCATTAAAAAAAAAACAATTGTTAGTAGGTTGCATAATAATGAAAATTAAAATATAAATTTAAGTAAAATATACTCTATGGTTTAGCTAAATTCTAAATTCTAAAGCCACGTGATATGCCTATCCAAACTTATATTATAAATGGGAAAGTGTGTGTGTCTGTTTGTTTATCCGTCTTTCATGGCAAAACGGAGCAACGAATTGACGTGATTTTTTAAGTGGAGATAGTTGAAGCGATGGAGCGTGACATAGGCTACTTTTTGTCTCTTTCTAATCCCCCACTTTCCTAAAATGGGGGGTGGAAGTTTGTATGGAGAATTCCGCAATTCCTTAACATTAGTATGCCGACTATTTGTGACCAACAAAAAATCGTGCATAATTGTTTTTGGAAATCTGCCCCCAACTCCTTGAAATTTTATATGGGATTTTTCGTAGTTAGAAAAAAGGGAAGTTGCGAGTTAAAACAAGTAAACAATAATCTACACTAATATTATAAAGAGGAAAGATTTGTACCTATTTTTGTATGTTTGTATGTTTGTAATGAATAGGCTCAAAAAGTGCTGGGCCGATTTAAAAAATTCTTTCACCATTCGAAAGCTACATTATCCACGAGTAACATAGGCAAAATTTTATTTTGGAAAAAAATAGGGTTCCGTAAGATATTTGGGTTTTTCTGACACAAGGTGTAAAAAATCAACCAGAAAAGTTACTTATTTTGCGTACGCTGCCTAAACTATAAAAGATAGAACCATAAAATGTTCTAATTAATTATAGATCTTATAAATATCTACAAAAAAGTCCGCGACACACTATGCCTATCTATGTCGAGTGAGGCACAACGACCATTTTTTTATTTAGAAATCTTGAATTTTTTTTGGACTACATTTAAACGCGTTTATTTTACTCATGCTATTAATCCTTATCAAAATAAATTATTTCATCACTAAGTACAGTTTATGTAGATTATATTTGGTCTTTGAATGATTAAAATTGGACGTTTGGTTTTGAAGTTATGGCGAAATTAAAATATTACGATTTCTGCTGCACGGCCCGTTGCGAAGTCTAATAATTTTCGTGCGATTTTTTTTAGATTTTGTTCTTAAAACTACACCTACGCAAAAGTTCTTCTCAGAGCTAATCAACAGTTCTTCTCAGAGCCAAACAACAGTTCTTTTCAGAGCTTTGAAAATGCCTAAAATGCCTAATTCCTAAAATGCCTATTAATTACATCCTTAATTATATTTTCATCATTAACAACTTTAACATCCACAGAAAGACAATCTGTGCAGCCTGCGGATAATGACTGCGTTGTCGATGTTTATGTCGGTGTCTGTGAATTGACCTGGGAATCATTTTGCTGACCGTGTCTTTCCTGGGTAGGCTTTTTGCAGCGGTAACCGACATCCGCACGGAGCCGCGGGCGACCGCTATCACTACATCACTACATATTATAAACAAAGTCCCCTGCCGCGTCTGTCTGTCTGTTCGCGATAAACTCAAAAACTATTACATCGATTTTCATGCGGATATTACCAATCGATAGAACGATTCTTCCGGAAGGTTTACGTATATGATTTGTTTAGTTTATGTGTACATTTGACTAATATATATTGATATTTGTCAGAGGTGTCGGAAAAAATTAAGCCATTTGGGAGCTTTCAACGAAAACGCTGCCTAAACCCTATGAGATATAACAAAAACAATGTATGGTGGCAAATATTCTTCTCTTTTAGATTTTCAAAAAAGTCTGCGATAGCATGTCTATCTTTCAAGGTTAACTTGCTATATCCATTATATCTTAGAAAAATGATAATTTCTAATGCGGTAATTGTAAAGCTAATCAGACGGATTCAGTATTTAATGAGTTAATATTCTTAAGCATTTCATGCAGATTATTTTACCCCTACACTATATACTTTTAATGAATAACTTAGAAGTTATCGCAAAATAACAGCGCGTGTTTTAGGTAGGCCTAATGCGATTATGCGCGCTCGATCCTTAAGAATTATAGGGCAAATTTTTTGTTTTGTGTTCGTTGTAACTATGATGGATAGATACTTGAATACCTATTTATTTAGTGTTTGTTGTATTGTTAGTCCTGAAGAGTATAGGTATTTCATACGATAAAAGTATACCCACCTACTTATTTCACTGAGTTTTAGTAGGTCATCATCATCATCAGCACGTATATCGTCCACTGCTGAACATGGGCCTCCTCCCGAGGGAGGGTATTGCCATAGTCACCACGTTTGGCAGGCGGGTTGGTGACCGCAGAATTATGTTGTAGGTAACACACAAGGAAACGCTGCTGCCCCTTCCTTGATATACGATTATTATAGATGATGTTATAACAATCGGGACCAACGGCTTAACGTGCTTTCCGAGGCACGGAGGGTAGTCCCTCAACCAACCAGACTCGGAAAGAAATCTTAGAATTTACACAAAGATTTCATGTCCGGTGTGGGGATCAAACCCACGACCTCCGAGATTTAAAGCGAGCCAATTACCGCTACGCTACGGAGGTAGGCCGAATGCGATTATGCGCGCTCGATCCTTAAGAATTATAGGGCAAATTTTTTGTTTTGTGTTCGTTGTAACTATGATGGATAGATACTTGAATACCTATTTATTTAGTGTTTGTTGTATTGTTAGTCCTGAAGAGTATAGGTATTTCATACGATAAAAGTATACCCACGTACTTATTTCACTGAGTTTTAGTAAGTACCTATATTAATTTGTTTCTGTTTGTTTTGACCAAATTTCGCCCGTTTGTTAGAGGTTTAAAGACATTATGTAGTATAATTATCAGTATTGTACCCGTGCGAAGCCGGGGCGGGTCGCTAGTATAAAATATAAAGGTATAGATTATTATAGATGATGTTATAATCATCGGGACCAACGGAGTAGTGCCTCAACCAACCAGACCAGGAAAGAAATCTTACAATGTAAAGAGTAAAAAGATTCGGAAGAAAACGCGTGCCACAAGTTTAATACAATAAAGAGAATCTTCTTTTGACTTTTCTACTTCGGAAAACCACGTCCAGTGTCATAAATATATATATATATACTTTTTAATATTATAATTGGAATCTAAAGAAGATTTTAGAGAACTGGTTCAACTTGCATACCTAAATATATCTAGTAAAGCAACAGGAAATTACCAGATACCATTTCAGTCCAAGGATTCGTATGGAAATCAAATCATCCACCATATATCTACGAATACTAGAGTAACTGAACCTACACCTAAATGTAAATCAGAATCCATCAAAGCGAGGTCTCTCAATCGCAAGGCAGTTTGGGTTACTATGTTCGGGATTGCGTTGTTGAGCATTGTGCTTCTGCTTGGAAATAATCCAATATGTGTTAAATATCCCGAAAAAATTATAGATATCGCATAGATCAGTAGTTTATTATGAATTGTCTTTGTAATTGAACGAAAAACATTAATGCAACTTGGGTGATATTTCATTTTGTCAAGCAATGTTATATAATTAATAGAATCAGGCGTTACTATGCGAAAATATATATTAATCTAATTTAAAAAGACGAAATAAATAGTTTTAATTCCGCAAAAAAAATGTGTATGTGCTGCTGTATGCTGTAATGCTATTTTTGCACTCGAATGCTACTGCGCAAATGCCATTTGCGCAGTAGCGTTCGAGTAGTCAACATCATCCTGATGATGCTCCGTGGAGGAGCAAAACACGTTACGAGTCTTCGGCTGGTGATAGTATTTTACAAGTTTTATTTTTCCTTCCTGCATGTGCATATTTTTTTCGGGCGGGAGGCGGTGCAGTTTTTACATCCTATAGACACATTTTTTAGCGGAATAAACACTAGATATTTTGTCTTTTTAAATTCGACGAGTCGAATATGTTGTTGGTTCGAGTAGTTCAGTAGGAAATCGCCGAGACTGAATGGTCTAGGTATTGGGTATTGGGCGTCTAGGTCGCAAGTTTGAATCCTGCCGGTGCGGTGGTCTTAAATTAATCCCAATTTTTTAATTTAGTATGTTCTAAACTATGCCTGTACGGCATGGGTGTTCAAAAAGTAAATATTGCTATAAAAATAAAAAATCGATTATCTACGCAAAACTGGCTAACTGGTAAAAATGTGATAAAGTTATACTGCTTCAGATTTAAGATATCTGTAGATTGCGGAACCCTAAAAATGTTATTAGGAAGTTGTTTTGGTATCGGCCGAACGACAACAGTTCCGAAATCTTTAATTTCGTAGGCTGTTTACTAATACCATTATATTGTATCAGTATGGATTCAATTGTTCTACCTCTCTGAACAGAGCTTATTTATAACGTAGGTAGTAAGCAAAACTACATTTACATAATGTACCTACTTTTAATAAAGCAGACCATTAATGGAAGCTCGATATTGGTAAGCGATATTGGTAGGTATATCCTCTCAGCTTGATAAGTAGGGTTAAATAAACCATTGTTGCAAATCATAACCATTTATTAAACGTTATATACTAGCCATTCTATGCGACTTCTTTCGCTTCTTTTTAATAGGATTGTTTTTACTTAAATTCTGACATTGAGCAATTACGCAGCGACCGCAATGCGGTGCGAGTGCGGTGTGGGTGCGGTGCGGGTACGTTGCGTGTACGGTGCGGGGGCATTATATTGCGTTATCTTTAATCAGTCACAATACAGTTATGATAAAAATCCAAGCATTCTATATAACACAGTGTTTTTTTTAAATAAAATAAGGACTAAAAATAAACATGTAATTCAGAATCACAATTTTCGGCAGAAAATGTTAAGTCATCTCTTTATTTTGCATAACGGTGAATGGCATAAACTTCATTTCGCAGAAAATCGTTTAGCATACACACATGTATAGTACCTACATTAAGACAGTAGTACAGATAGTATAGAAAATTAAAAAGCACAACTATAATAGCGCGGAAAGTCTACAGTTAGAATCGTCTCTTGGCATACATTTCAAGCAAGCATGCAATGTGCAGCATACATGATTTCTGTGTCGTCTCCGTCGCTGCGGGGATCCGGTGGGCCCACGTAAGCTTATCGCCACAGATGCTTTTACTCTCACCATCTGCTTCTCAGTTTACGGACCGCCCCACCGCGTCTACTCCGACTTAAAAAACATTTATGGTGTATGGTAGACAAGACTACGTATAGTATTGCAGCCATTCGTTTTTGTCATTAACTTTTAAAGCACGACATATTGAGTCTTGCTCTAAATATATGTTGTGCGGAATTAAATTATATACCTACAGAAATTTTACTCCGCTAAATGAAATTTTATGCCAAATTAATTTATGCCATGTTAATAGTATGCCATTGTAAAATATGAACAATCGGCGAAAAGATAATTATATATTTTGTAAGCTTTTATAATAAGTATTAAAACAAGATTATGCCAAATAAAATTAAGAGTAAGTATTAAGATCCTGCTATATAAAGGCATAAAATTGTTATTTATCACATAGACCGTGTACAACAAAGTCAGATATTAAAATTATGTCATGATTATTATTTACTAGCTAACATTTTATTGTACCATTAATTAACAAGTTATTGTACCATTTTAAAAATTCTGACGATGGCAAAACCACCCCTCTTTGCGGTGGCAGACTATTAACTGAGGAAGTTTATAAAAAAACTGGCTTTTACTTAGTTCATATAATATATCATAAAAACTCTTTATATTAAAAACAGTGACTTCCATTAAGACTTCTTGTTGTTTTAATTCGACTTTGCAGAATAGGGACGTAATACCTACATTAGCACTCAATTAAGCATAAGTACGCTCCCTGAATAATAGCCGACGTGTTTGTCGATACGTGTAATATATATGAGCCTTTGTCAGCTTATTCATCCTACTTGAATATTATTATCGTAAAAAAGGCGAGTCCACTAAGAACTGTTTCATATGAAAAATCTAAACGCGCAATTTTCGGCCCTAAATCAACCAATGAAGATTGAAAATAGTTTGCAGTTTAAAATTACTTTACGTATTTTCCTACTGGATGCTATAGTATAATACTGGAGTGGTCTTGCTACGCCACATTATGTTATAATTAGAAGAAATTGCGACGGTATTATGTTTGCACACTTGGAAGGCTAAGAGGATTCAAAATCTTCAGTACCTATAAGGTAAGTATGTGGTTAAACCGTACATACAAAGGAGAATTTATTATATAATGTGTGCGTTTAGGAATGTGAAGCACACACATTAAGCTCTTTTAAGGAGTATTGTATTAAGTTTCAATAGAAATATATTATAGGGTTGTAAAATTTACAGTCTCTGTGTAAAATAAAAAAGACCTAACACGTATAATCCCAAAAGTTATTGCTAGATTTGAGTAGGTTTTTAAGATCATATTAGTGAAGTCTAGGTTAAAGTACAAATACGAAAAAATGTCTATTTTTTTAGATAATGTTTAATATTAGCAACTTAATTTGAATGTATAAAAATATTAGGTACATAGCGATTAGTAGTATCTGTCTGCATCTTTATTATTATTAAATGCGCTGTAGGTATTTATTTAAAGTGAGCTAATTGTAGTTAATGAATAAGCGGTTTAAATTCATATTTTTTATTTAAATTAGATGGTGGCTTGTGAAACATTTGTGCCTTAGTAGCCATATATTATTGTTTTATATAAATAAAATTATTTTAGTTCATTTACACTAAAAAGAACATTTTTAAGACTTATCCAATGAGGAATATAAGTTGCTTTTATAATATATACAAGCATAACAACATATTATACAAAAGCATTTTTCTAAATTTTGGTATAAATTCAAATTATTATGTTGTTGAAAATCTTTCACTAATGCATTCACTAAACATAATACCTACTATCTACTGTAGGCGTGTCTTTATGAAAACAGCTGGTGTTGAGGTGTGTTTTGAATAGATTAAAAATGTTTGATGAATCGTATCGCTGAGTACTTAGATGTTTTAATACTACTTGTTTTATATTATTTACTACATAATCGACTTACAATGCTAAAAATGCAATCTCTCAATATTCGACGTAACACCAAATGTATCTTCGTTATCATCTTGGTCAAATCTAATGACAATTTAAGACATCAACCAATCGCGTGAGCAAGAACGATGTTTTGTGATGTTCTCTATTTTTATTAAAATTGGAGATTATAATTAAAACATCATCAGGTAGGTACTTCGGACTTCTTATTTTTACATTGAAAAATACAAAAACGTTGTTAAAAACTAACAACAACTTGTGGATTCGCAAGTTTAATTCCAAATCTATTACGATTTGGATCACTCATATATTCGGAATGACTGCTCCTAAAAAATATGACTATATACTGAATAAATGACTATAATATATTTTTATTGTATAATATAGCTCAATATAAGAGTAAGTTTTTAAAGGATAAAGTCAATATATCTTTATTCAAATACATACATTTAAAATATTTTTAAATAATGTTCTTATGATGCGTCCTTTGTTTTAGTTTCACTACAGTTCTGGACGTGGCCACTCAGCGATAAATCTTATAAGCTAGAGGAAAAAAGTAGGTAACCTTTATATTTTCTTGCAATATGCCGTCGTAGTTCCATACTTTGCAACCTCTTCCTACTATATATACTTAGTTTGTACCTATCTGAAATTATTAATTGATTTTTTGTATGTTTTCTGCTTTCATAGGGCTCATACTTTAAGAAATAGCATGGTTCGTTCATTCCCAAAGAAAACCACTGAGTAGGGTAAATGTGATTGTTTTATTTTTGAGATTGTTTTGACATTTTTATTAAATGGTTCATAAGATTACTAAATTATAACTTGATAAAAAAAACCTTTCTGTGAACATACCTATTTGAATACACAAGTAGTATCTCACATTATTATCAGATTTACCTATCTATTGCATTCCATCTTCTAAGACCACGCCCTGAGCTCACCTAAACCTGAATTTCACAAAATAGTTTGTATATGTGCAAAATCAATTATGTAATAGCTTTAGGATACCTTAATTCTAAAAGGTTTGTACGTACTCGTATATTGCTACTGAAACATCCACGTGAGTCGTAAGAAGTTCGTAAACTGATTCAATCTTCTCTTCAACTTTAAACTTAGGCATTACTTCGAACTGATTCCTTTATGAAAAAGAAAAGTCTCGTACTAAGTATATAATAAAATCTGTGTGTCGCAGGGGACTTTAATTACACATAACTGCACACATAAATGACAATCGGAATCAGAACATTATACGGAAGTAGTTAAGCAGAAAAGACGTATTCTACATACTAGCCAAAATTGAGTTAAGTATGCCATCATACCCCTGAGTAGAGGAAACACTTTTTTGAAAATGGAAACTAGGTTTTTTCGCTACCCCGACTCACCCCACATTAAGAAGGGCACACTTCTAAAAGTATTTGCTGAAGGAAGTCCGCTTGAATTGTTTCTGTGTGGGTAAGGTATTTTTATGATTATATGAAACCCACTTAAAATAAAGGGGCAATTAAAAAAAGTAACTTTTTGTTAGAATAATTATAGCTGAAACTTCAAACGCCCATAACTCAAAAGTGGCCCCAGTCCCTTCTGCTTAACTTCATTCGCATTATTTTCTATATGTTTAAAATATGTAGTTGTTTCCTCTAATGCGTAATGATTTTGTTATAAGTATATCGATCTATATTTTACAATAATAAAAAATGATTTTCCTGAGAAAGTATCGAAATTATATCCAGGTCATAAAATAAGTAACAACAAATCTAAAGTAAACATATAAAGAAAAAACTTTATTCCAGTACTAGATAGGAATATATCGTTATTCCTATCTAGTACTGGAATGACGATATAGGTGCAATTAAATTATGTCCAACAATGCTGATGCATGTAGGTAGGCTCATTCGGTTCCTACTGTAATAAGGATGGTATACTATTAATAGTACGCGTAACAGTGGTTACAATGAGAATGCTTTAGTAAGTACCTTGATCTAGGGAACTCAGAGATATAACAAAGCCACAGAGTGGTTGAGCATCCTCTGTATTTTGTATATGGATAGTGGTTAGAGTGAGTTTGTACAAACCGTCTTACATAAGAACGTATGTGTAACTTTACATATATTTTCTTGTGTACGGTTAGCCATTTTGCATTACGCATTGCCATTTGCAATCTATACAAATATTAGGTACGTTACAGCGTTAAGCCAATTATAGTATTTATTATGAACACTTTTGTTGTGGAAACCATGAATAATTTAATTAGCACAATTGCTGTAGATCACGTGTAAATAATAACTACCGGTTATAAGCAGTTATTTACTGCTTATGACCTGCCCAATTACATGATGACTAGCCGTTTCTAACTACGGCAGAACTTTGTTGAGTGTACCTACAGGTACGGCCCCTTCACACTAGCGTTTGTCTAGCGTAGGCGTTCGACATTCTCTCTGTAATTAATTGATCGCTGCGCTAGCGCGGCGTACACGTCAAACATTTACCTACGGTGCGTGTTGCAGTAACGTCTTTCCATTTCACACTCGCGAATTTAGCGGAACGTAATCATAAGCGCGCATATTATGATTGCATTAAATATTCATTGAATACCTACGATCAACTAAAGCTATTTTGAAGGGGCCTCAAACGAGAAATGAACTTATTTTTAAAAAGCAAACAGTTTTCCTGTCCTTATATTGCTTATTATAATACAAAAAAAGCCTGACTAACATCTTAATATTTGTGTCCAACATTTCATGTCGCTTAAGTAAACCATCCCTGACATTTGTACCCAGGAAGCATTCAAAGAGTTTAACATAATGTGCGCAGAGGCCCAATGAAACTCAATTTTAATATTTTTCTGCAATATTTTACAGGATTTTATGTTTCCGGTCAGAGAGTTGTTCGTTTGGAATTGAATAAATTAGTAAATATATTCCTGGCATTCGGTTAAATATATCAGGGATATATAAGAGCTTTTATTTATCCCTGATAAAAATAAATGAGACTAGCTTCTAGCGAGCGGTTCCATGGAAATTCATAATAAAATCTAAAATCTAACACTGAAATAATTTTTCAAATCGGATGAGTTCTTCTTGGGGTTAACTTTCATAAGGAAGCAGCCCCCAATGTATGTACCTTATGTTGAGACAGTTTTAATTAGTTCTGTGATGATAATTCTTAATAAAAAACCAAAGCAAACTGTAATAGGTTACAACTATCAAAATCAACCAACTTAAGCATTTTAATGATTAACAAATATTTTAACGGTCGTTACTTAAAGTAGAATTATTACCATGTAATCCCTGGAGTGGCAATGTTCTAGATTTAACAAAAAAAAAGAAGATGTAGGTATACAAATCTTAGCATTCGTGTTTACACAGAAATGTTGGCAGCTCCTCAAGGATTAGGAGGATTTACCTTTGTGCTGAAGTATTGACGTGAATCAAGTAACGTAGGTATAGGAATATACAGGGAGTAAAATGAAAGTGTAGTCATTTTGCAGGGCTATTTTAAACTATTTCGAAGAAATACTTTAAACCCTGAATCATAATATTTATCATATAAGACACGACTTTTCATATGATTAACACTCTTTTGAAAAATGTGGCTACTGGTCGATTTTTCCTTAAATAGCACTTTCTTTTGGGATAAATAATAAACATTTCGCGCGAGCAAAGCTGTAGGTAAGAGCTACAACTTGTTATATCAAACAAAAAATATTTATTTAAATTGCTTTGAATGCCATACTATCTAAATTGAACAAATGTAGCAAGTGATTTTTATCTCAACCAAGTATCAAGCACAACTTTATCATCTCAGTATGCTAGTCCCGTAGTGCAAAAATTATTCTAATTAGCTTATCTCGGCACCAAAATTTTGAACGTTACCTTATCTCTACGACAGGGAGTGAGGCTAAACAGTGCCGCAACCAACAACTGCGATACAGAAATCAGGGGTTTATGTACAAGGAGCGTGACTGAATTAAATACATAGTTTTTGCTTGAAATAAACGTAAGTGGTAAATGACATTTAACTTATTCCATAAATATAACCATTTTTATTAAATCACGGGATAGATAAAAAGTTCCGAAACATAAACTGTAATTGAAAATATTAACAACATCCCAATATTCTCAATACGTACAGCAAGCAAGTATTTTTTTTTTGAATTGCATAAAATGACAATTCGTTTTTTCTAAAGGTCCCATTGTAGAAAGATCTAAAGTACTACGGTGTAGCTCTTTACGACGTGCAACGCGCGTGCGTGGCGCCACTGTTGTCGGTTTCAAATAAAACTATACATTCGAACATACCGCTGATGCTGCGGCTCCGCACGACCAGTGTTCGTGGACGCGGCCTAAATGATACCGCGAACGAAATTAGCACCGCGGTAAGCGAGTGATGTGTGCTTAAAATATCTATGCATTACAATTTGTGTAGTATACCTTAGTTTAGTCACAACAAGTGTAAGTTGTGATAATATCGAATTTAGAAGGTTATGTTTATTACTACTACTGGTCGCCCATAGGTTAAATTTGACCATAATTAAAAAATATTAGCATTATGCACTCCTTATCTATATAAACCATACTCCTACAAAGGAGTTTCATTGAACAACATAATTGAACGGTCGCGCAATTTTTGTAAAATAGGGTAAAAAGCTTTTGCTTCACATATTAATATATAGATAATCCATGACTTGAGTATGTCCTACTTATACTATATTCCTACAGTTAAATATGCGAAATAAAAAAGAACTGAATGCTTGACTTACTTTTAAATAATATACATATAATTAAGTTAACAAAACATATTATTTTTATTATAATACTATCGTTTCAGGATTTTAAAGCGATACAATTTACCTTAAGTGTACTGTATTTTTCATACGTTTGTTATAATCATGTAAGACAAGTAAAACAAGAATATGCTAAAATACCATTTAAACTAAATGTATCCTTAACGCTGTCGACGTCTAACAAATCCGGTGCTGTAAGTTATTCAGCTACAAGGCAAGGTTAACATGGTACGTGCTCGTTGTTGAGCGTGCTTCACATTGATAACGTTTAACACTGAAAAGTTTGCACATTTATTACATTCTAGTTTGAAGGTTTTTGATTAACATCGCTGTTAAGAATCGACCCAATAACACAAAAAAGATACAGTAATACCCCGGACTTACGCGATAGGTGGGACCACGGGATAGCCGTGTAAGTCGAATTCGCGTAATTCGGGGTTCAACTTTCCCTATAAATACATATAATGTTAGTGTAATCGGGACCAGAGTCTAAAAAAAACCAGATCAGAAGAAACATGTTTAATAATACGTTAAATTATAAATAATCTTTAAATTATCATACCATAATTCTAACATGGTTTCCATCAAAGCGATAACACCGTGACGTCTGAATTAAAATAGAAAGATTTTCACTCATAATTTGGTTCAATCAAATATCTTTGCCAATTCCTTTTTTTATTTTAGATTCAAAGTCTTCTTAAGGTTATTATCATAATATTTGGTTTACACTCCAAAAGACGTTTTTCGTTTCATGTTAGGTTAGCAGTTAGCAGTTTCACAAGCAGTAAACCGTACATGCCGATGCGCATGGTGATCAAAAATAAAAACCGCGTATCTCCGAATTCGCGTAAAACGGGGTAGCGTAAGTCGGGGTATTACTGTACTCAATAACAACTCATGTTAGATATTTCCTAATGTCAGTGGTACTGTGACTAGCCTGTTTTCTACTACTGTTTTCAAACAGGGCCGTTTTGAAATGCGGCAATTCAATAATTAGACGGATTGAATGCGGCTGAATGAAAAGCCATACTTTTTTCAACACGGCTAGCCGTAATGTAATACAACGAGTAAATAGCCGCGTTGAACACCATTGGTTTAGGCTATTTATTTTTTTCCACCCAATAAATCCGCCGTTATAAAAAACTGGCTGGCAAATCTGGCTGCGACATTACTATTGTATTAAATTATCATACAAATTATTCTAACAGAATAGCAACCATCGCATGTCATACTGAATGAATTTTTAATAAAAAATATGCAAACTAGCATAATAAGTTACTGGTGAATAGACACCATTAGTACCTAGTAAAATATTTTATTCTGTTGAAGAAAGGAATAAACATCATTATCATATACATTCAATTTCTTTTAACTCCATCGAAATTATATTGAAGGCAATTGATGTGATCACAAAATTAGGGCAATCATATCGGTAGGCACGTTTGACAGTAATCTTATTGACGAATGTTCAATTTATGCCGCAGATGGAAAAGTACTTAACATTGGGGAGGCAAATAAAATATCTTGTTATTTTCATCAGGCGCTTCATATTTCTTTATCGAGCACCAATTCATGTTGGATTTACATGCCGACAAATGGAGTACAAAACGTAACATTCAACTGTCTGTAGATAACAGACGAATCTTTTGTATAATATCGTTAATATTTGTTAAGATAATAGCCATGTCAAAACATTGATAGTTACGATATTCGTGTTCTAAACTTTTAATTCAGCACAACACATAACATAATTCTAAGTACAAATTAAATATAAATGTACGAAAAAAAAACAAGCAACCTTGTATGTTCTGCTGAAAAGAACGCCACCTAGGCAACACCTATCACTAGGATTCATTTGCAGTGATCGTGTCCAGTTCAGTTAAGCCCGGTTGGTTGTGATTGTCCGAAGTATTTTTAGTATATAATCTCATTATGTGGTTACTTTTTTATATAAAAAACTTTCATTTCATGTGCAATAAATATGTTTTTATTAATTATCTACTCACGAACTGCTATAAAAATTTAACACAAATATTTTTGTACACATTTTTGGAGATCAGCTTGGCTTGGCTTAGCTTAGTATTTGCATGACAGCGTAGTTAACCTTTCAAATTCCAAATGTCTACGCCACAAATGTTAAATATACACTGTATCAACTGAAAACAAAGTTTCTGCGTTAATATGTAAAGCTTTTAACCCAACTATGCTCAAATATCTGGTCAGATTTTACGATGTACTTGCGGCGAGTAAGTACTAGCGCGGCAGCGTAATCGTAGATGTTACAGCACTCATTTGAAGTCTTCCGATGTTTTACGTAAATTATAAGGATGATAACAGGGACCTCGTGATATGAGGTAACAGCGACTTGGTTCCCTAGCTCACATATAAAATATTGGTGTTGAAGCGACTTTTTATTTAAAATATTACAATATATTCTTTATTTTTGTGTAGTCTCATTTCTAGAACGACCAGTCCTATTTGATAAAGCATAGATAAATAAATAGTTTTAAAAACATCACATCATCATCCGTGTCAATATGATCAAACAACCGAATATTAAATAGGTTTAGATACTTAAAGTCATCTGTGTACGTTATGTGTCGGTGAACCTTATCTACCAGATATGCTTAACGCACACACTCACCGCCGAGCGGATGAGTTGAACTATCTGTATCTAAAATATTGTGTTTGAAAACTATGAATTATAAATATTTGTACAGGAATAGATTATAAAAATTATCATATTAATTGTAAAAGAACGCGTGGTTCGCCGTGTGAATGAAATAGAGACTTCAATTATACGGAGATGGATGGGTAGCAGCTTCTATCAATTAAAAGATACTCCCATCTTACCTCGAGTTCCTTGCCAAGGTATGTTAAAGAGGATATCCATGTTTAGCAGTGGACGTAAACAAAATGATAAAAAAAACACAAAGTATTATGAACTCATTTTAAAAATCGTGCAGCAGGATCCAATTTTATTCTATTACATATTACTGCATTTATTTTCCATCTCGTATACTTAGCAACACTAAAGCTAAGCGTACGTAAAACGATTGAATTTATCGCCCGAGTTCGTGCGTTTACGACACAACATTACGTTTCACCCCGATAGAGACGTTTGTGCTGCGGTTACACCGCGCCACGTGTGTTGAGGTGAATATTCCTACAGCGAATTAGATTATCTCTCTAAACCTTGTCTCGTGTTTATTCTTTCGTAGGATTATTGAGATTAGAATGTTGAACGAACAAATTAAACAATTCCGAAAATATTTGTGTTTATAAATGAATCACGTTTTGCTAATGCCGAAATAATTTTACCTTCTGTCTGAGTCTACCTATGTATTATATACACCTATGTATTATATTTTGATTGATAAATGGTTTATTAATTGGGCTGAGGGAGATTGTATGGTTATTTCTAGGGACAGCTTTATCTGTTTAATTCGCTGGTATTGCGAGTATTGTTAAATAACACATATCTAGATCTCAGAAGCATAAGGACGAATGTACTGTTATACTTTAGAAGCATTAGGTAGTAAGTGCCAGTTTACTTTAAAGGCACATACGTCGAATGTTTCTGACGTATAATGGCACATCCAACCTTATGCTTCTGAGCTCTAGATATAAGTGGCTATTTCATATGCCATGTACGTTTAAATAAATAAAAAATATAACGTCTACAATACTGGGCTTCTTTTATGTCGTCACAGGCATTCAGTTAATCCTAACATATATAAAAAAGGTAAGAAAATACTAGGCAAATATTTATAGCTACAAAATGCAAAACAGTGACTAAATAAAAAAAATGAAAAAAATGTCAGCAGAAAACCTAACTAGCTAGCTGCCAACTAATTCCGTAAGCTAAAGTAAGTTACTTTATTCAGAAGAACTGTATGCTTTTCTCTTTTTTAATAGAACATACATACAGCGTATATTTTAATTACGTTAGTTACTTAAATACACGTTGCGGACGTTAATTCTGAATCCACACTTTTACAGCAAAAGAGTATTAGCTACTGAGTTCTTTTAAAGGCACGTTTCATTCACATGTTTGCTCGGATAGCAAAGCTAGATTTTATCTGTGGCGTTCGCCACTTGCGTCAGTGTGCTCCGATAAAAAACCTCTTTCACGTTCACCGACGGTTCAATGGGATATTCTTGTACGAGAGACTATTCCATATATATTTTATACGTATTTTGAACTTATTCTGCAAAACTTTTGCCACAATAGCGTTTGTTAAAACGCAAGTTTCATTATCTTTTATTAAGTCCCATTTGTTGTAGATTGCATGTATGGTAAACGAATTCGCATAAATGCGTTTCAGCCATGTTTGAGCTTTGTTGATTATATCATGCATATTTGGGATAAGCAAAAGAGAGTTTGCAACGAGAATATGTACATAATAAATTGAAATTAAATTTCTTTTCTTTTTTAAAAGAAATGAAAGTTAATTTCAATTTATTATGTCTTATTTGTCGTTATGGTATATTGGAGTAAATATCGTTGTCAGAGAGTGTATTGCCAAACAGCTTTGCCATTATACCATTGATTAATGACATTTTTTTTGGATCGACCAACATTTTTATACTTATGCACTAGGAATCTTTTAAAGTCATAGAAAGTTAATGAAATAAGATGCCAAATAAATTACATGAGTATATAAGGTTCGGCTACGGTAATCGTAACATTGATTCGAAATGAAAAAAAAATTTTACTCTTCCAATGCTATATGCATTATAGTTGCAGAAATATGTCAGAATAAACCTCCTTAAAATAAACAGAATATACACTCGACGTACACTCTTTTTGCTGTATCGTAAATCTCAAGATTATATCACATCTCTAACCTACTTAGCGGTATTCATCGTGTGTCGGATTTTGTTTGCGGTCGGCACTAGCTCCGGCGATAAAAGCCTCTTTGTGAGACCTCTATAGAGCTGGAATAACTCTTTCAATGCAAGATTGCGCGCTCGGAAAATAGTCAGCCTGGATTTTGAATGTCCGTTGCAGTTCTAAATGGTATGGAAAAGGGGTCTTTTTGTTTTAGAACATTTTTAGATACTTAGTTTGATAAAAATGAATAATATTCAGTTAGTTATGGTTATTTATTTATTCGAGTATTTTGCGAAAGTCATGAAGATGACACAAATACGACGGGAAGATGTGTGATAACGTGATAGACAAATAGGTACCCATCTCCCATTTAAATTGTCGTTGTTAAAACATGTCATAGTAAAAGGTGAAATAGCAAAAGGCTTGAACGAACGCTCGCATAAAAAACAGTATCAAGAATCTCATTGAAACGATGATAACTTTGATTAGTATTTTTATAAAAAAAATATTATCTGTCTTTCACCCCTATTAGTAGATAACAATATATAATTGAGACTTTTAGATTCATAGATAGATTAATACTTCTTCTGTTGTTTTTTGTATATAAGTTTTTGATTTGATAGATGGAAATTACTTAGGTTCTAAATCACTCAGTTGCGATCTAGCAAAGCATTCCTCTTCTGTTTTATAAAGAAACCATAAAAGTATAAATTTCGCATGATATTAAAGCTTACATTAAGGATGTTAATCTTTACTAATATAAAGATAAAAATAGATTTGTATTAGTTCTTCTTCACCACTTGCTCGATTACGTTCTCTATTAAACATGGGTCTCTTCTTTACATACATAGGCATGCCAGGGTCATTGAGGGATTTCATCCATAATCACCACTCTTGGTAGGCGGACTGGTGAGCATAGTAAGATGGTAACTAATTTTAAGCTGATAGATGCTGCTGTCCATCTATCAGTAGGCACATCTATCTGTCAGGAGGCGACTCGACTCCCTAGTCGAGTCGCCTCCTGACAGACTATGTCCCTACATAGTCGTTGTTTTTCCTTTAGTCGCCTCCCTTAGTCGCCACACCACACGTCTCGTTGAATAAACTTAATTAAAACCATCCTCTCTTAATTGAATGCTTGTCTTATTCTAAAGCTATTCCAATTGGATCCGTCGGTACTCCAACAAACCGATCCATGTTCAAATAATGCACCCACTGAATGTACGAATCACTCGTTGCTCCTTTGTGCTTCGCCTCTGTAGAATTTCAAGAATTCAGTTGTTGTAACTACAAGACAAGATTCTGCAACGCTACGTGCTTTATTAAATTGAAACCCTACTCGAAACGTTATTTCCGGGCCGATATTGAAAGTAGCGTTCGCAGTTTCATTGGTGTCTATTAAGTTTGCAACACTTGAGAGTTCTATGGAGCTACATTTTGTAAATAATGAGTATCTTATTTGAAATAGACTATTTTATTAAATATTTTTTCTATAACTTTCGTGATATTGAACTCTGGTTTGACTTACGTGTAATTATTATGGCGATTTCTCGGCCACGGTTTCGGCTTCAACCTTCTTCTTATTCACGTGCGCTTCGGCTCGTGCGGCTGCACATTGCGCCCGCGCCGACAAGGTTCCACGAAAAGCACTTGGTTATTGCGTGTTGTGTACTGTGGCGTTTTGCTTTATTTCTGTAATATTAAATTATACGTGTCTCTTATTATTACTTGCCGTGGTGGCAGCTTAGAATAGAACCACCCCATATTTTCCCACGGATGTCGTAAGAGCCGACTAAAGGACATACAGCTGATGGATGGTCAACAGCATCTATCCGCTCAAGGTCAATTACCATCTTTCTCCCTCCCTCTGCAAAGCGTGGTGATTATAGCAATATCCCTTAATGACCATGGCTTGCTAAGGTCTGTTAAGAAGATGTCCAAGGCCTAGCAGTGGTCGTAAATAGGCTGTTGAACATTTGTCATTTATCGCTCGACAGACTGATTAAAAAGTAAATACCTAAGTGCTGAGTAAATTTCATTATTTCATAAATGATAGTAATTAAATTGGGGTTAAGTATTGCTTGCACCAGATAGCGTGCATCGGCAGTTCCTCGTTGTACAATTAACATGTCATCGCAGTAGAGAGAACTAGTTTTTTACAGAGCATTTCTAATAGGTATGTATATTTTTTATTATAGATTATGTGGTATGCACATGGTGTACAATTTAGGTCTAGTCTCTTGTTTAGTTTTAAGATATTTTGTGTTCTGATTGTAAAGTATTTCGGATCACAAATTTAAAAAAATTGGTGGGAATGCTTAATTTTATTTTCGGATAAAAAAACGTACGTTCTGTCCGGTCTCCTATTAAAAAGGAAAAAAAATGAGCAGTAGCTACGGATTGAAATTTTTGTGTTTGTTTTTGCTCAGTGAAGAAAATAATTGTTGTACCTGTAGGTAGTAGAGAGGTCAAATTGTATTTTTTTATAAATATAGAAACATATTGTTAGCTTACAATCGTGAATTTTATAATATTTATTGATAAAATACATAATATACAACTAAAAGTAGCTAATTTAAATTAAAACTCTCTAATGAAATACTACTATTCCAAATCTATTCTACTTGGCAAGGTTCCCAGAATACTGGCAGCAACTATATATAACCTGTTGAGCACTTTAATAAGAATAGGATACTACATGACAAACAGTTTATAAAGGCAAGATGCAGGAAGCACTCTGATCAAGGCCATACAAGAGGCTTGGGAGGAATCACAGGATGCTCTGGGAATCTTTTGTGATCTTTCCAAAGCATTCGATTGTGTAGACCAAAGACCGCTCGCTGTAAAGTTAAAACACTACGGAATTTCTGTCGCGAACAAGTAGCAGCCATAGACGGAATAACTTCGGACGCTTCCCCCATCAAAATGGGGGTACCCCAGAGCTCAATACTAGTTTCCGTTTTTCCGTTTCTGTTTTTAGTATATATAAATGACCTCCCGTATTTATTAGATAAAATATCTAATATAGTTATTTTTGCTGATGACACATCCTTGATATTTAAAGTAAATAGAAAAGATAAAGACTTAACTGAACACACAAACACACTTAGCCTAATCTCAAATTGGTTCTCAGCTAATAACCTATTGTTAAATGCAGGGAAAACTAAGTGTGTTAAATTTGCACTACCAAACGTAAACAATGTCACACCGACTATTTCACTAAATAATGAAACGTTGGATCTTGTTCCATCCACGGTATTTTTGGGAATAACACTAGATTCTAAATTACAGTGGGGTCCTCACATTGAGAAATTATCGGATAGATTAAGTGCTGCTTATTATGCCGTATGGAAAATAAAACAATTGTCGGATGAAGCAACGGCTAGGTTAGTATACTTTACTTACTTCCATAGCACCATGTCTTATGGCATTTTACTCTGGGGGTCAGCTGCTGATATTAATACTATCTTCATTCGACAAAAGAGAGCGGTCAGAGCTTTTTATGGACTAGGTAGCCGCGATTCATTGTGAACCTTTTTTAAAGACATAAATATATTACCCGTGCCATCAGAGTATATCTACTAGAATATGTTATTTGCTGCAAAAAACATAGATACATTTAGTACAAAAGTGACTTTCACAATTTCAATACTAGGAATAAGGACAAACTGGCTATGCCATGCTTGAGGGTTAGCAAAGGTAGTAAATCTACTAATATTACTTACATGCCTGATACATTATTTAAGACGCATGTTAAACGAATCCTCATCAACTAGAGGCTATTATAGTATGAAAGAGTATGTAGATGATAAGGATATATGGCACGTTATACATTCTTGCACTAAATCGGATACCTTAAAGCTGATGAAGCATTGAAATGCCATAATAATGTATTCTGTGTACTTTCTGTAATATTAAAAATAATACTAATACATACCTACATATTATTTTCTGTCTTAAAATAAATTATTTAATCGCATGAAGACAACCGATTGGTAAATTGTGAATGCCAACTCAATAATAAAAGTAACTGGACCAACACTTCTTGGACGTGCCCATTTGAGTATGTTTCGCCGGATCGTCTCGATAAGGCCGCGCTGAAACCGGCAGTAGAATAACCCCACTGAGTTTATTTCGCCGGGTCTTCTCAGATGGGGCGTATTGGATCCGGTGGTAGCACTAAAGCGCGTTCGTCGAGAAACTTATGGTCGATCTAAATAATAACATACTCAAAGGACAGAACTTAAATTTAATCATAGATATAAAATCATAAAATAATATTGTATTTTACTACCTGAGAGCTTTTAGGCTAAAGCTTATTATAATAAAATAAAATTAAGTAATTTAACATAGTAAATTTAACCAAAATATGTTTTGACTATTGACAAATACCTGTAATAGGTAAGATAGGTAAGGTTTACGTGAATATTTTTTTCAATTTATTTAACTGACAATGCTTACCTGCTGTGCAAAATAGAAACCAGCATTCGGAGAACGTGCCGCACTAAAGAGGGCCGCTGCGAGGTATTTATAAATTAATTTGGCTCCCGGTACCCACGGCCCCAATGTTTATTATATAATATTTGCGCCTCTTGAGATTCTCCGTAGGCCAGCCCTACTCTAAATCCCGGAAAGATGAGGCGGCGTGAGGGTGTCGACGCACGTAGCGTCCCAAACCAAAGGCCTTCCATCCTCCAGGGCACCAGAGTCATTCCTTTGGCCTTTTACCATCGTCGTCATAAGGCCATTAGGCTCTAAAACGGCTGGCATATTTGCCGAGGCCCGACGGATTATACCATTAATAGAGGCATCACGGGACAGGCGTCCAGCATTTTTGCTACAACACAGGCCGTGGTGATCGAGTTGGGTCACATTGGCGCCACACTCACAGCGGTGGAGAGCACAGCTCGGCGCACCCAGGTGCAATGATACATGGAACGTATTTGCATCCATTAAGGTGCCTGTATTTGGTGACGGAAGCGCATTCAGCCACAAGCCTGACTCCCATACCACAACGGCTAAAAGACGGGCACGATCTGCAGAGCTGGAACACGTTTGAAACAAATTATTCCGCGCCAGCTCACAGAGCGGCCCATCCCATTGCTGCTGAACAGATGTATTACATGGCAAGGCAAAGTTGGGGCAAGCCAAAAGCTATGCAGACTCAGCTTCCTTCATATAATAAATATTATAACTAAATAGTTATAATATTTATTATGCGATAAATTTTGGGAACTATGGACAGAAGACAATAAAGCGGGGAGAGCAACGTCTGAAATGGCTCTGGTCTGGGCGTCAGAGCCATTTCAGACGTTATCCTAATCGTACTGGAAGAGAAACCTGTGGCCAAGTCCTTTCTTCAAAACGTTTGTTCAAAATTGTTTCCAAACTGGTTTTGACGATGTTGTCAATATTTTTTTGAATATTAATATGTTTCCTCAACTTACATCGCAAAGTGTAGTTCACCTGCACTTTTGGGACAAAAAGGCAAAATTTTAGACTAGTAAAAGCAATGTGAGGGCTTATTTTAGATAGTCGATCAGAATTATTTAAGAAATTTTGTATTTGGTTGTCAACAAAGGCAGTTATTGATTCGTCAAAGATAGGAGAGCCCAGCAGACAGTAAAGATTTATCAATAACTAGCGGCCCGCCCCGGCTTCGCACGGGTGGACTTTTATACCCTATCCCTGCCCTACCCTACCCCTACCCTTACCCTACCCTACCCTACCCCTACCCCTACCCTACCCTACCCTACCCCTACCCTACACCTACCCTACCCCTACCCTACCCTACCCTACCCTACCCCTACCCTACCCCTACCATACCCCTACCCTACCCCTACCCTACCCTACCCCTACCCTGCCCCTACCCTACCCTACCCTACCCTACCCTACCCTACCCCTACCCAAAAGTATCCTATGTCCTTCTCCCAGTTCTTAGCTACCTCCCTACCAATTTTCAGCCAAATCGGTTCAGCCGTTCTTGAGTTATAAATAGTGTAACTAACACGACTTTCTTTTGTTTTTAAAATGTATTCTGCTATTCGGGACGGAAAAAAATCCAACAAATCAAAAACCATGGCAATCGGTCCAGCCGTTCTCGAGTTATAAGTGTTGTTACAAACACGACTTTCTTTTATATATATAGATTTTGATATTTGGGGCCAAACTATAAAATTTTTCTTTAGCCAAATCTGCTTTAGTCTGCGATTTGGAAAAATTAAGTTCCAAACCAATTTGGAATCGTGAATACTACGCTTGTAAACTACCATCAATTTGTTGTTTACGTTTATTAAAAAAAATCTACCATATCAAGGTTTAGTTTTAAAATACAATTCAAATTAAAGGTTAAGTATTTAAATGTTCTATAAAAAAATTGAAATAATAAAACACCTTTCTGTTTCCAATGTTACATTCGCTATAGGTACCAACTACATATTTGTTAAAGTATTCCGAGAGAATGATGCACTGTGTTGAGGCCGGGTAAACGCTCGATGAATAACATTTGGTAGGTACCTACACCAATTTAGAACCACCAATACCATTCAATCATTTCAGGTATAAAAATATCAAAGATTTCAAATATAAAACATAAACTTTAAAAAATAAGGCGATCTCAAGAGCACAAGTCCGACAACCTAGGCTGCGGACGCTTAAAAAATAGTCAGTCAGATAGGACAGTAATAGCTTTAACTACTATCTAATGATTTACGAATCATCATCATCATCAGCCCGTATAACGTCCACTGCTGAACATGGGCCTCCTCCCGAGGGAGGGTATTTGCCATAGTCACCACGCTTGGCAGGCGGGTTGTTGACCGCAGTATTATGTTGTACCAAACAAGGAAACGCTGTTGCCCGTTCCTTGATATACGATTGTTATAGATGATGTTATAACAATCGGGATCAACGGCTTAACGTGCTTTCCGAGGCACGGAGGGTAGTCCCTCAACCAACCAGACCCGGAAAGAAATCTTAGAAATTACACAAAGATTTCATGTCCTGTGTGGGGATCGAACCCACGACCTCCGAGATTCAAGGCGAGCCAAAAACCGCTACGCTACGGAGGTTGTCATACTGTTGTTGACATACTTCGTAATACCATAGCATTTTTTTTAATCGAGGTATTGTATACACGAATGTGCAATCTCAAACTCGACAGTGGACCTGCAATTCAACTTAAAACACATTAGAACATTTTTAAAGTCTGTGAAACTAAAAAGGTACTTAGTTAGCGGTAATGTATGCCGCATGAAAACTCAATGATAAATGTTTGATACGCGCCGGGGCGTTGTGCTCTCGACACGAATCCGCTTTTAGCGGGTCTGTCCACCTGTACCTTATTCTGAACACTCGCTGTATTTTACATTCACGCTGCGATCTCTACGAATACCTACTACGTAGGTAAGTGGCTATCATTCGGTGCTTTGACGTTCGCCGAATTGAAATAAGACCTGCCGTTATTTTGATTACGTCAACTTTATTATTGCGAATTCGTAAATTTATTTTCTCAAAAAAAAAATGGTAACGGGTCATATTTGCCCGTCAGCGAGCATCTTATAAATTAAAGCTGTGATTTAGAAAGTTATATTATATTATTCAAGACTGGAGACATTAACATATTCGTGTTAAATTTACGTAATTGGCGAGAGATGCATGCAAATGGATGAATGTCGTCTATTTTCCTTATGAAGTAACTTTTGCGTCGCTTCATGGAGCGCGGAATACATGAAGAGTAATGTGTTAAAAGTTGGTAACGATGACAGATTACCGCTGTATCGCATTTTGTATGTACGTAGGGAAGTAGCTGATAGCTACCGATGAAAATGATTTCAAAATCGTTATAATATGTAAGGTTTCTTGAATATTTAACATCCTCCAGCTCTAGTGACATTACCGGCCGTAAAAAAGAACCCACATTTCCAATACAAAACAAAAAATGTAATTAGAAATTTTCAAGAAATGGATGTTGGGGGTGGGTTTTAAACACATAAACTTTAAAACTGTAAACACTATTAAATTCAACATTGTAACATTCACAGCACAAACCAAAATGTAAGTAAAACTTGGTGCTAAATCGCATACTAATGCTATTTGCGGCGAACTCGGATAAATTTGAATAAGCTTATACTGGAACTAGTTATCTTCATTCTCTGGGTGCAGGGCGTATTTCTCAAAACTTCATTGGAAGGTTATTTAGGTCCTTTTCGCCTTACTTTCTTAAACGGACGGTAGGATACATTATCCTTATTTTGAACTTTATTGAGCAAGAAAGCCCAAAACGAATGGATTGTAAAATACTTCGGGTAAAAATACTTTCGGTTTTGGTTTTTAGGTTCACTCTCTACAAGGAAAACAGGATACATAATATATATTGTATGTCTTAAGCGCCGGTCCTATTGTCACTGAAGAATTTATTTCTTAGAAGCATGTTGAAATTTACATCAAAAAGATTTTAAAATTTACTGTATCGCAATTATGAGCGAATATTATTATGGAATAGAAAAAATACAAGTAGAAGAACAAAAAAAAAATAACAAATGTGCGCTCAACAAATTTTTGAAGCAAGAAAAAGCTGGTATGGTAAAGAGAACGACACAAAAATTATGAGCGAATATTATTATGGAATAGAAAAAATACAAGTAGAAGAACAAATAAAAAAAAATAACAAATGTGCGCTCAACAAATTTTTGAAGCATGAAAAAGCTGGTATGGTATAGAGAACGACACAAAAACCGTAAATATTCTAGTACATGAATGAAGAATATACATTTGGATTTTAAGAAACGATCGCTATACTCGAAGAATGAGCACAATACGAATGGAATGCTCTCGTAAATTTTCATTTAAAGAAGGTGCGAACAGTAACGCTTCTGATACTCATAAAAAGCTGTATATACAACGCTTTGCTCAGTTATTTTTAGGGTCTCGAATCTTTCAAGAAAAAACTTTACAGGAAGTTTACAAGATCTCTCCTGATTCTGTTGTACCAATACAGCCAAAATTATAGGAGAAATGAAATGATAGAGGAAACTGCTTCCTTCTGAAATGTTGAACTATTGCTACACGTTTACCGTTAAAAGTGAGTGATTGAGAAACCTTCATAACAACTTTTGGACCCAAAAGCTCCGTCTTGTTGTCTAAAAATTGTCCTAGGACCCTATGACATTTTTTTCCGTCTTAAGATCTTAAGGTCCTTGACCAATTTGTTTCGTAAGTTCTGGCCGTAAAAACCCTCACTAGACCATTTTATTTTATCAAGAATATGTTCCAGTTTCTTACAATAAAAAATGAAAATATCTTAATAATAAAAGCTACCCAAAGTTAGTCTTTGGCGTTGACATAATTAGGTCAATCATAACCAATGGACGACCAAAAATTAATTTCCTCTTTGTTGTGTTGTTGCTACAAAAATCGAAATGTATGATATTAAAAGAGAAAGTAATTAATTATTACAAATGTGTTTTTCATATTGATTTATTTTGGTACATTGGTATCAGCAACGATTAATTTTAAAATCGACACTAGTTACGTCCAGCCGTAGCCGTAAGCCATACCTATATTTCATGAAATCGTTATTTTACCCGTATATCTAAATGCAATATAAAATTAAGCGACGAATTTAATTAATTATCTCGGAAGAGGTCAGTACAACTTACCTATATATTAAATTCGTTCGCGGTACTCCAGATTTTGAGTTAAGTTTCTTTTTTGTTGAATAGTTACAATTTTTTTACGTCCCGTGTGTTGGCATAATTAATTTGTGACTGGTGTTAATAAAAATAAAAACATTTCTTAGTACGTGGACCTAATAAAACGGTCCGTCTGTCCGTCCGTCTGGCCGTCCGGGCTCGTAATCCGCCTTTACTGCACCAATTGGCACGATAATGTGCGAAAAACGTATATTATTGCAGATAAAAAACTTGGTTTTTAAAATGATGGAAAAATAACTTTTTAAGTATAACATTCGAGTATTCTACGTAATTAAAATTCATTTTCATTTAATTAAACACAGGTAGTTATTTTATCATTAGGACGAGTCTTGTTTATTTTATCATTTTAATATCTAGTAGTTTGTAGTAGAATTTAACAAGTATAGTTTTTTTCTTATTTGATCCGACCATTAGAACGTAACGAAGGCTACTTGCCTATATTCTATGGATACATGACTACAGGTTCGATCTTCATTATATTGGAAGTATAACAAATATGATTACAATTACACTTTTAACTAATCTTTTAAAAAAAATTGAATTGCATGAATTTCAAAATGTTTATAGAACGGAGAAAACAGCCTGAGCTGTGTAGCAGTATTTACCAACATAAACTATTGCGATGCACACAAATATTTATCTGGTCAGCGTTTAATCACGATTATTTCGCACAGTTCTGAACAAAACTTCAATATACGTTTGTCAGCTAAACAGTGTCGCATTGTCCCAAGTTGAGCGCAAATAAAGCAGCATTTCGTCGATAAAACGGCGTTCGTCCACTGACACGGATTGTTAGCAGTTGTTCAATGCGCTGTTCATTTGAGCGCGACGCGTGACAACCCGTTGTCTTGCAGCTACTTGCACTTGCACTGAATGTTGTCGGCAATAAAAAATGTTTAATGGATAGGGCTGTGTGTTTCTTTCAATATTTATTTTATTCGGAATTTAAGAGTTGGGTTTTATTGGAGTAGAATATATATTTTTGCATCATCAAATTTCGTATACGTATACACATTGACACACTCCACATTAAAGTGCAATAATAATAGTTAACAAAAATTAGAGTTCGTTTAAAGTACCTACTATCGTATTGCAGTGAAGTAGGTAATCGATTTAGCTATTAGATTTTTACCAATTTGTTTTAAAATTGTGATATAAGTGCATTATCTGCTCGCCAACATCATGATAATTTAATTTAACCATCCTCATAGTATGTACATTGGATTGGACATGTTAAAGTAACGTAGCAAAATCACAGATGTATTTTGTTGAATAGGTTTAAATTATAAGCAGGTATGGACCTGCTTATAACTTAAAGTTTTAAATGTTACGTACCTACCTACTGTTAATACTGCCATAATAAATTTGCCCTTCATTTCATCGAAATTGCTCAGGATTTCTATTAAAAACGATAAAATTTTCCCCAAGTCTCCAATCTAAGCTGATATTAATTAAACATCAGAATACTGAATTACGACGGGCAAAAATGCAGATTATCATCACGTCCCAAGGGTTCGCTGTAAAAGGACTACTCGGGAAATGAAGGTTGTCTGTAGGGCTGCGCCATTTCCGCTCGGTCCGGACGCAGTCGCTAAACAGGGAGCTCCATTATCGCGGCTCTGTCGACTGTCATCTGCGATGCGCTCGCGTCTGAAGCTTTGCCCCATTGTGTACTCGCCTTTTGTCTGAAAGCCTTTACTTATGTGTCCCCGGTTCATGTGATGTAAACAGACATTTCCGTGGTCCTTACACTGCTGATCTTTGTGGTGTGTTTGCGCCATTGAGCGGGCTCACTCGACCGTGTAATTGTACCCTGTGTACGGAAATTTAAACTTGGAACTAGAGATCGTGTTATAACGTATTGTTATTGAGTGGAAAGTGTAAGTAAATAGAGATACTCGTAGTGTGTTCTAATGCTGTAGTGTTGGCATACATTAAGGTGTACAGTATAGGCAATGCGTTTTATTTGCATAGGAAATATATAATTTTAAATTTCAGAATTGGCGATTTCAAGATTTGTTTATTCCATGTCTCGTATTAATTACGTTATAATGTTGCTCTATTGTTTAAAATATGTATCTTGAATAACTTATTCAGTAATATTTGTTTAATGCGCAGGTTTGACTAAATAATGGAAACAATATGCATATTATTATATTATGTATATTGCATAAATACGTGTTGTACGTGCCATGTTACGCTCTAGTGTGAACACTTTGTAGAATACACGTTGTTACATTTATATCGGTCAGTATGGGCAAGTTTGTAAGTGTACGATATACAAATATCTGTTCTTAAGCATCGTGCCATCGATCGAGACACGAAAAAGAGCAGACCATACCGTATACATGGTTTTAAAAATGGACTCAGTTCGGACATCTAACCCAGTTTGTTTTTGAAAAATAAAACTTACATTGTTTTTATTTTCATATTGATTGTGTAAGTCGAAATATTGTAGGTACCTCACTGGCATGACCTTGTTAAATCTTTGACAAATCCTTATTTACAAAGTACCTACCTACTTGTAGAATTTGCGTTTAAGTATAATCGAGTACAACGGGCTTCGTCGGATACAAGTGCGGCTTATCTGCCGGATGTAAGCCGTTCTGTGCCCGATATTACGGCTTTGCGTATTGAGCCGAGATTCGCCTAATACAGGAATAATGTACACCGTTTATTATGTAAATCGTTCCAACGTTTTGTGGGAGATATTTTTTGTGGTTGAACTGCGAAACGAGTCTCAAGTTTTAGGTCGTAGAAAGAAACAGGACCATAAGGTGAAGTTTGTTGTACTTAGTAGAACGAAAAATTATCTAGTAGGTATTTTTATAAATATAGGTATTTAACATTAGCATAATAACATAAAAATATATTAGGTACAACAAAAACTATTCAATTAATAGTAGACACGGGTTTCAATCGTGGTATAATTTTAATTACCTTTTATATTAAGCTGACGTTTCGACATAGGTTACACCAGTCGTAGTCACGGATAGACTGATGTGTATCAGCAACGGCGTTTTCGAACAGCGCGCGGGTTTCTGCTACTCCCACTTGGTCGTGATATTTTTTATTTTTGCTACAAACGGAACTGTCAGTAGTTCAACAAACCACTGTCACAACGTCAGTATCCGTGGGAACTATATTGTTGTTGGATAATAAACGTGTCGTCCCGGTTGAAATTAGAATCACTACATAGTACATATAAAACAAAGTCGCTTTCTCTGTCCCTATATCCCTATGTATGCTTAAATCTTTAATACTACGCAACGGATTATGATGCGGTTTTTTTAATAGATAGAGGGATTCAAGAGGTAGGTTTATATATATAATACATTAACATTGTACCCGTGCGGAGCCGGGGCGGGTCGCTAGTTTATTAATATAGCTTAAACTTGTGTAAATTAGGAAAAAGTCCCTTTAGAAATATTTTTTTCTGAAACCAGTTAATAAAATTCGCTCAATACTATCTACACTTTATGTTAAATCAAGCTTACGATTTTTAACATATAATGTGTTTCTAATTCAGCTCGAAATTGCTGATGGCCGTCCAATCTCTTTGTTTTCCTAAAGCCGAGATTTACTGAGACGAAGTGCCGGCATTACCGGGATTACTAGCATTAAGGTATTAATACAAAATGAATAAACGTTCTATTCAACACTTGATGTTAGAGGCCATTCTAGATTTTGGTGTATAAACAATGTTAGGGAGAAAAGTTATCTTGCCTTATATCGTATAGGTAGGTACTGGTACTATTTTGGGTTGTAAAATAACTAAAATAATCAATATATGGTTTATTAATCTAGATACCTATATTCTAAATCATTATCAGCCCGTATAACGTCCACTGCTGAACATGGGCCTCCTCCCGAGGGAGGGTATTTGCCATAGTCACCACGCTTAGCAGGTGGGTTGGTGACCGCAGTATTATGTTGTACCACACAAGGAAACGCTTCTGTCCGTTCCTTGATATACGATTATTATAGATGATTTTTTAACAATCGGGACCAACGGCTTAACGTGCTTTCCGAGACACGGAGGGTAGTCCCTCAACCAACCAGACCAGGAAAGAAATCTAAGACACACACCGTTTTTTTATACAAAGATTTCCTGATAGTTGAGATGGAACCCACTGCCTCCGGGATTAAAAGCGAGCCAAATACCGCTACGCTACGGAGGCTAAATAAATTGAAGCAAAATAGCGAATAATTTTTCGAAATTAAATCTATATCTAGTCTAGTTATATATGAATGTAATATCTTTATCTATTCTTTCAAGTTTATTTAATGAATAAAATGAAAAAGGTGACGACCGCTTAAAAAAAACACCTATAGAAAGCTATGCTCATAAAAATATATTATATGTTGTTACATTTAAACGAAAGTTCCAGAGGCTATGACAGCTACGCTGTTGACAGTTCACGGAAAGTCTAGTAGAAAATAGTTTTCTATACTATATAATAATAATACGTGATGTCTATATATTAATACTTGAAGAAAAAACTTTGTACCACTATTTACGGAAACTGGGCGGACGGAGGAGTATGAAATTTCGCACACTCATATGGTTTATGTAGAGAAGGAGTCACTAGTATTGCATAATTTTACATTGACTACAGAGCATATATCATGCCATTAACGTCCTAGTGTACTCATGGATTGTATACTCCAAGGTCCCCAGGCTACAACTAGCTCTTAGCTTTGCCCTTTGACTGTTGAAGTTATGCACCAGTTAAACAAGTTTAGTGTAACAGCCAGACTGTTCAAAATTGGTACCGACTGTTATATTCTCAGATATCACGTTGTGTAACTTGGAAACAATATACTAGTTTGAATACAACATACTGGTATATTAAGTTTTACTTTAGATATGACTGTTTGGGTTGAGGCTCGTTTATTGGTTAACTAATGAAAACTTCATCATCATCTTCCTGCTCTGTTCTCCGTGGAGTCGGCGCAATAAGCCATCTCCTTCCATTTTAGCTATTAGACGTCTATTACATACTCACAACTTTCACATAGTCCATCTGTCTATTTTTTGCTATCATATTCCATCATATCCATCCATCTTCATATACATAACTAATAAAACCTAACTAAAAAATAATCAAAAGAATATAATGAGAATTCATCAGAATATAAATAGATATTGATATAATATTAATGTAAATAAATTCTCAATAACATTTTTCCAGAGTCAATGAATACCTAGCAGGCAAAATTATCGAGGGACTTGAAAAAAGTAGTATAAGATAAAAGAATACTGTCTTTTTGCTAGAAAAAATAATGGTAAGCCCAATTGTAGACGGAATTATATACGGCTTTAAATAAATACACTTTTTTGGGTTCCGTATTCAAAAGGTAAAAAATGTGGCCCTATAAAAAACTCCGCCAGTCTGCCTGTATTCAGGCTGTATCTCATGCACCATGGCAGCTAGATAGTTGACATTTCCATAGATTATATATTTCTGTTTCCGCTATATCAACAACAACAGATTAAATAAAACTTAAATAATAATATAATAAAAAAACGGGTATTTCCTTCCTTTTTCCACAGAACAGTTATACTTCTATCTATGTATATGTTACGGCTAATAGCCGAAGTGCGGCTACACCTAGGTTTAGCTGGCTACATGCGGTTAAACTTAGATCAACCTCAATAAGTCCCTGTTCAACTCCATTGGTTTAGGTTTAGGTTATTGTTTTTAACCACCCCATTATCTTTTTGTGTCATGCATAGGTATTGTTTATTTAATTTAAACCTAGTTCTAACCGAAGATAAGTAGGATAGGTACATCTAAGTTTAACCGCATGTGGTCGGCTGCACCTAGTTGTACCCGGCTAAACTTAGGTGTAGCCGCACTTCGGCTATTAGCCGTAACATATACATAATCATGTAGGAATATTAGTTATGTAAGGTCAGCAAAGAAACTTCTTATGTGCGTAAAATTATACATTTACTCAAATACTTTTCAGCCTTGTTCACAATCACATCGTCACTTTGGGCGCAAATGAAATTAGATTTTATTTACTGAGACTATACTAGTCTTGACACTATTTGATTTTTATTTTGCGCTTTAAAAAATATGTTTCGACGCTTGAAAAACTGGGAATTTCTTATTAAATGTAAGCCTTTATCTTTTTTGCAATGACTTTTTCGTCTTAAACTTGTTGAATTGCAACGTTTTACTTTTTCTTTTATTTGCTTCGACTGTTTAATCGCAAGTTTGGCAAAATGACTTAAACACTTTTTGTAATGGTATTATTGTCCTTTGTTTTTTTGTCCATTTTATACTACTATAGCAAGAAGGAGGTTTTGCACATCGCCATAAAATAGAATAATTGTCCTTGTTCGTTCTTTTTTTGCAAAAATTCTCTACCATAACATACTAATATGCATGTGGTGTTAACCTTTAAGTAACTGTTGCACTGGTCACTGTTTGGTTTAATTTTATGTATTTGTAAAATGTATTGGTGTAAACAGTTGTTGGTTGACGTAATAAAATAAATAAATAATACTCGACAGTTCCTTTTAGACAATGCGATTTAAAATTTTGTATCATCAGCCTTAACATCTTTACTGGTATTTGGCCGTGAATTATCCATTGCAACAACACTTATTTTGTTTGTGTATATGTATTATACATATACCACTGTCGCGCACTATTAAGAAACTAATCGTAGATAACTTAGACAAACAACATTCTCAGTAGTACTCTATGGTAGTACAATAAGTGTGACAGAGATAGCAATATAATTGTTTAAACCAGTTTTTTTATTTCCTTGCTTTAATTCTGCCCATCGAGTGACGTCACACGTACCCTTCAACCAAATTAAGCAGCTAACGAGACTAACTATATTATATCTGTATGTACGTTTAATTGTTTTTGTGAAATAAATTGTATTATATTATAATTAAAACTTTAAGTATAAGTTCAGGAATCAATTTCAACTTTGGAAATACTTTGTATCAAACAAAATGTATTAACATTAAATTCATGAAAATAAACATGAGACATTATTTTTTTTATCATCACTATAAATAATTGTCCTAAATAATTACTTTATATAGACATCAGACAAAATAAATAGTATGTTTTTATTCTGTCGGTACTCAGTTATTTTTAACAAAAAATAATTATATGTATAAAATTCAGTTGGATGAAACTGGAAGACATTTTGGGTAGATGATGGAAAAATATATTAAATTTATTTTTGTGGGTTGATAAAGGAAGTAGTTGTGAGTAGAAACCGGAATGAAATCATTTTGGGATGAACTCATGGGTTGAAAGTGGAAATACCCAAAAAAAACTAATAACAAAAAATATGGCTACTTTTTGAAAACGTGTTTTTTCGAGAAAAACAATTTAAATTTATTCTACTACTAGCGGCCCGTCCCGGCTTCGCACGGGTGGACTGTTATACCCTACCCCTGCCCTACCCTACCCCTGCCCTACCCTACCCCTACCCTACCCCTACCCTATACCTACCCTACCCTACCCCTACCATACCCCTACCCTACCCTACCCCTACCCTACCCTACCCTACCCCTACCCAAAAGTCCTATCCTATCCTATGTCCTTCTCCCAGTTCTTAGCTACCTCCCTACCAATTTTCAGCCAAATCGGTTTAGCCGTTCTTGAGTTATAAATAGTGTAACTAACACGACTTTCTTTTGTTTTTAAAATGTATTCTGCTATTCGGGACGGAAACAAATCCAACAAATCAAAAACCATGGCAATCGGTCCAGC
Organism: Nycteola revayana; assembly: GCA_947037095.2. Taxonomy (NCBI): domain Eukaryota; kingdom Metazoa; phylum Arthropoda; class Insecta; order Lepidoptera; family Nolidae; genus Nycteola; species Nycteola revayana. The sequence continues at coordinate 9,889,081 of OX344839.1, forward strand.
CGTTCTCGAGTTATAAGTGTTGTAACAAACACGACTTTCTTTTATATATATAAGACTAGCGGCCCGCCCCGGCTTCGCACGGGTGGACTTTTATACCCTACCCCTGCCCTACCCTACCCCTACCCTAACCCTACCCTACCCCTACCCTACCCCTACCCCTACCCTACCCCTACCCTACCCCTACCCCTACCCTACCCTCCCCTACCCCTACCCCTACCCTACCACTACCCTACCCTACCCCTACCCTACCCTACCCCTACCCTATCCCTACCATACCCCTACCCTACCCCTACCCTACCCCTACCCTACCTCTACCCTACCCTACCCCTACCCTACCCCTACCCTACCCTACCCCTACCCAAAAGTATCCTATGTCCTTCTCCCAGTTCTTAGCTAACTCCCTACCAATTTTCAGCCAAATCGGTTCAGCCGTTCTTGAGTTATAAATAGTGTAACTAACACGACTTTCTTTTGTTTTTAAAATGTATTCTGCTATTCGGGACGGAAACAAATTCAACAAATCAAAAACCATGGCAATCGGTCCAGCCGTTCTCGAGTTATAAGTGTTGTAACAAACACGACTTTCTTTTATATATATAGATTCCTAGAATGCTGTCAGTTGCCCTGTGGCACTGGCATGGTCGAGCTATAGTTCTGTCATGTAAAAAAATACCGGAAACGTGTCGTATATAGCATTGAGGGTTTTTATTATAATTTATGGTTTATAAAATTGCTTCATAGTGGATTGATTCATCGCTCCATGATTTCATATCACCTAATTGACTGTGGTAGAGGGTAAATCACGCCAAAATTTTGCCGTTCAAAAACTCCATAAATCTACCTAAGTCATCCGTGACACTCATTGGTGTTCCTATATAATAACGCATAATGTTTGAAGTTGAAATGAAAATTAAATGGATGTTTTGGAAATGTAGTAGTAGCAATTTTGTTCAACATAACTATACAATAAATAAAAGTTCTTTCACGAAACGAATTTTATTTTTGTGAATGAACTGTGTATTCGCTACTTGGATCATATTTGCAAAGGTTTAGCATTTGAGAACTTAACTGAGAAATAACCACCAAAACTGACTTAAATAGTAAGAAATTAAATAGAAAATATATGTGGACATTTTCGAATACTATGAAACTTTATTTTAAGAATAATTAAATGAAAAGATAGACGATAAATTAAATTCCGTACGTGAGAGTTGGTAAATTGATAGTTGTGCAAGTTGTAATTGACAGTTTTGCATTGGTAGTAATTTTGTTCGCGTTTTCTTGTGATTGGCAAGAAATGAAAATTGTATGTCAAATGTCAAACAATTTAACCAAGACTTTGAAAGCTGATTTGAATTTAAACGTTGATCATCTTTTAGAAACTGGGTGTTAGCATTAAACTCGTCTACTAAGTTAAATAACTAAAACAGATTCACTGTATTTTAGCGCAGAAACTACGAACTAAACTTACGGCGACATTTTTAAGCACTTAGGTAGCGAGCTAAAAGCATTGCTATCGATAAGAAGTCTCGAGATTTACTTAAAAAGTACATCTATCTGGTTTTAAGAAAATCTCAGCCCTGTCTACTAAACTCATTTTACGGATATGACTAATAAACCATTCGTAATCAGATCAAAATTTAATCTTATTCTGCTGGTAGTATAAACCAATATCAAAATAATGGCACAGTGACACTTAAACATTAACCGAACTGAAGAATTAAAAACTTTTAGGAAGTAGCGTCGTAAAGTTTTGTGTACCTATTTCAAGTAATTAACTATACTTGAATAAACCTTTTTTTTCCTTGAATTGAAATTTATTTACAACCCTATTTTTCTTATTTTATTGGCATGCATTGAAAAGATCGTTATGCAAAAACAGGAAGTAAAATAATAATATCTAAGCGGTTATATTTTCAATTATTGATCTTAGTTCACTACATATATACATCAAATAAATCAAAACTACCGAAATATCATTTGTTTCGATTTACTCAAAAGGTATGATATATTTACTCAAGATGAATATGAAAAAAATGTCTAATTCTCTACTTATCATGGATGGGACCTGAAGGGAGCGGGGCCCATATTTACGTCTTCCCGAGCCCAAGCTTAGGGCGCCCGCCGCGCCATCTACGGATCACCCGCTCCGTGGGCAGATGGATAATTTTCTCTCACCCGCTCCTCAAGGAGGTAGCTCCTTCTGGGACCTGACACGCACCCAGAAGGAGGCCACCAAGACCTTTGTTCCTAAATAATAATCCATGTGAATGCGTCGGTATAAAGCCTCGGTATATATAACCAAATAGCAATAGAACCTAATCGAATACTTTCTTTTCATTACTGTTGCTCATTTTTAGTTTACACCAGTATTATTTTCTGCATTTTTAATGAAAGTAACGTTATCACTCATATAATTAACCTCTCTATAAAAGATATATAGGTAGTTAGAAGTAAGAAAAAAACAAAATGCAAAACTAAAAGATAACTATAGACGATATCACTAATTTCATTCCTATCAACGCCTCAACAGCGCCAGCGTCTTTTCAAGTAAATTTATGTTTTGTTCACTAAGAACTCATAGTTTACCGGAGAGGAATTAAAGCAGCAACTAACTTACTAATGTGTTGTACATTTTGAAGTTACGAAAAGTGGAACTTCTAAATTTGCATGCAACATGATTGCAGGCTGAAACTTTGTAAAGCTCAAGAAGTTTGCGGCTTTATGTATGTGGAGAAATTGCGCGGTTTGAACTCTTGAAATAGATTTCGAATTAATACTTATTTATTTATTTATGATATTAGCATCTATATTTCTTTATTAAGTAGGTACTTTTAGGGTTCCATAGTCCACAAGAAACCCTTATAGTATGACGAACTCCGTCCGTCCGTTCGGGCTCGTAATCCGCCGGTACTGCACCGATTGTCACGAAAATTGGTGGAGAGATGTATATCTTCAGATCCAAAACTTGGTTTTTTGGTCATGGGTGCACTAAGTTTTATCAACATAATTCTGAACTATAATAATGTATAAGTAATGTAAATATATTAAATATACTAATTACATGATGCCATACTTATTTTATTATATAAACGACAATATTACCGTAAAACGAACGTTAATGTTGAGTTTCTGCCTACTAGTTATTCCTAATAAATTCTCGAACATTTATTGTAATGTAAAGTGACACTACCATTTCGAGAGGTAACGAATTCCAGAGAAGAATAGACTGAATAGAAAAAAACAAATGAACAAAGTAGTTAAAATAAATACCTATTTGTAAAGACACTGGAATTCTCTTAGACGATCAATACAAAGTATCAATCATCTTGACTAAATCTGTCAACGTAACGTAAAAAATATAAAAGTAAAAACCCTATTGCAAAATATGTTTATCGTTATCATCTTCATCAGCCCGTATAACTGCAAAAAGAAATATTATTATGCCTTTGTCACCATTATTCAAGTAAACTCCATTGTTTCCTAAAACTTCTTTCTAAAATGGCTGTATTAAATAAGTTTAACTAAGTTCGAGAATCTGACGAGCGCTGACTCTTATAGGAACTTGATTTGCATCTCACTTAACTTCGCTTATTTTGCTCGTTGTACTCACGTTTGACAAATAAAATTGCATTTAATAATATGCTTGAAGTTACGTTTGAACTCAACCTGTTTAGTGGTTTTACATACACTGGCTAACACGGCATGGCACTGGGAAAACGAACGTATTTTGCTGGTATTATATTTGTACAGCAGATAAGCATTGCCATTAAAAGGGGCACTGCTACGAGCATCCTGTGAACCATTTATGAGTTAGTTTAAGTTTAAATTTGTTATTTTACGCTGTGAGTATGCATTATATTACCCATCAAAATTATATTCAGTTCATTATGTTTTAATTTCAAGCTCAATGAATTACTTAAATAAAACCACTATGGTCATATGACCATAGTGGTTTTATCGTTTAGTACCTAGTGCAAAGTTTGGATGATGATGAATATTCATCTTTGCAACTTAAGAACCTTCCCAATTTTTTCATTAATCGCCTCGTTTGGCAGGTGCGCAGTATTATGTTACATAACACACAGGGCTGCTGCCCGTTTCCTGGTATGTGACTGTTTTAGATTATGTTATAACACACATCTAAGCCTTTTGGTGTTAGTAGGTATACTAGCATAATATGTAGGATGTTACCTTACTGCTGTTAGCCATTTTTGGTTTATGCAATGCAATATTCCCGTAAAACTTGTAACTACTGCGCATAGTAAAGCCAATTATCGATGGAGGCTTAGCAATCGTGGATTTTGGACATTAGTTGGGCAAAATAAATGAACATATACGAGGCCTCGTTTAAGTTGCGAGCGTGTTGCAGTAGGCCAATGTGAGTAGCTTTTGATTTAGCTATTGGTATTTGAATTTTGTATTGTGGGTCGGGAAGTTAGGTAGTTTCGTATTGAGATCGCACTTCTGAGGGTTTGGCTTATAAGGTCCTCACGATAGTAAAGCTGATGGTACCTAAATCTTCCCGCTAATTATAAGTATCGACTAAAAAATCACAGTGTAACTTAGTCATGAAAGGATTTAAAAGCAACAAGTACGGATTCAATATTTAAACTATTATTAAATCACTAACTTCTTGCGCGCGGTTTAGCTCCCGTTTCCACAGGAACTTTATAATTACATATAGCCTGTTACTCAGGTATAATGTAGCATTTTAATGGGGACAGAATTCAAAATTCGTCTAGAATTTTTTGAGTTTATTCGTAAAAAAAATATAGACAACAATACAAATCCTTCCTTAACGTTAATATAAACACAAACTGCATGAAACAAAATGTTAATCAACATTTTCGTAGTAAAGTAGGATGCAAAATAAAATACAATTTATCTTACACAGAGGCTATAAAAGTCAACCGAGTGAATTGGGTCATTACGCCGTGCGGTAATGAGTATGCAATCTGCACTACTTAACTAAGATAGTGCGCTTAAACTTGGTACTAAAGTGAAATTTAATTATATAAAATTAGTTACTGATTACAATATAGTTTTCGTTTTTATAGTTGTATTATTATAAGTCTGTATTATTAGTTGTTCTGCAGTAAAATGCTGCATTGCTTCGTTATAATGAAATGTTTTATTTATGTCATATAATTTTTTTTTTTTTATGAAGAACAACATTTTAAAAGCTTATTAATATGGATTCCAAATAAAAGTACAATTACAAAGTTGTATTATTGTTTCCCGCAAGGTTTCCAAAAAATAGTTATTGCCGTCAAACGGCAATTTATTGCGCCCAATTACGTTTGTGGTAATCTTTAACACACCTTTGGTTAACGGAAGTTATTTTCTATCCATACTAACAAGGATCACCAATGCCTATACTAGTCGTAGTTACTCAAGTCTGTTTTTGTCTGATCAGATAAACAACAACTGTACTAGCTGTTATTTATATGGTCAAATCAATACATGTATAGCTAAAGTCAGTGGAATGGATTTTATAGCTCTAGCTCTTGTCATGCTGGCCCTTTCTCTTTCCCATGCGTGATTTGGCAACCTAACTCACGAATAGGATCCTGTAAGGTCTCGTCGTCGTAAAAATGCCTACCATATCTGTTGAACAGTTTACCAGCGGACATGAGATACGAAACAAGTAGACAAAAAGTTAAGCAGAAACGTAAAAAATAACTGTTAAATAACATGTAAAAAAGTGTATAAAATAGCTAATGATTTACTATACTATATGCATAATATTTCATTGTTAAAAATATACATGATGTACAATTACAGTTATAAAACTGCGACTCATCCACAGTAAAATCTTTTCACTAATAATATTGTAAAACTGTAATAAATAAATAAGGTGGAGGTACATCCTCAGTCGAGCTGTTCATTGAGCACACTTATGCTAGGCTCAAACTCTAAAAATTTTTTTAATTGAATTCAAAGGTGATAAACTTCAGAGTTCTTCAATCTGCATGTAAACTCTGGTATCTAGTAAAACGTCCATCTCAGCAAAGTTGAGTAAAAGTTCCTTGTTTGAGTGTGTATCAGCTGAAGCAAATTTCTTAAAACTAAAATTTAAATATTTTCCCAATATATTTTCTGCAAGTTATTCAGTTATCCTGAAAAACAGTTTCTTTAAGCAAAGAAGACCTACTTATATATTTTGCTGTATGGCAAAAAAACTCGCTAGATGTCTCGTAACAATTGAAATATGAGTGTCATATCTGTCTTTGCTTTTTAGAAACAATTCTACCCAAATATTTTTCGAAATTTTCGAATGTTTAAAAGGTACTCGTAAGTTTAAATGCTTTATATAAAACTATTACAAATTGACTGAGTAAAACCACCTTTCTTGGTGGTTGTAAAATATTTATTCTTAGTTTCTTCAATATCAGTTTGTAATTGAAGTCGTACTACAAAGCCAGCTGACGGCCACCCGGTTGAATTTACAATGAACTTAAAAACGTTGGATCAATATTTAACTTAAAAGTTTATTTCTTGTGGTCCACGTAAAATTATGTCGCCCGAGAAAAATGCAGGTTCGTAGCTGGTGGCAAAGTCGAGAATAACGATAGTACAGTTTTGACGTTGAAACTTTAGCATAAACCTGCACTTAGCGCCGAGTACACCAACTTGACTGTTAAATAATAAAGTTTAATGGAGTTTTGGTCATTTCAAGTTATTGTTATTATTTTTCTAGTGAACACGAAGGGACGCAGGTTTTAAGTTTTTTATTGACTTCTGGCTTCGTTGAACTTTTAACAGCGCTATTATTTGGACGGTTTTAAAATATGGAATGTTGCTGTCACAGAAGTTTATCTTAGTTATGTAAGGGTCAATTATGTTTGTAAATTTCGTTATGTTTTGTAAAGAATTTGTATTGAAGTATATTTATATATATATATATATATTATTTTTTTTTATTTTTTTTTAAAGATTTCTTGCAGATTTTTGCAGTCTACTAGTATTCTTGTTAACTCCTCGTGCTAAGCTAAAATGCTTGTGTTAAAAGTGGGTTCACGTCGGTAGTGCAATGGGTGGGGTTCGAACCTGCGACCACAAGTCCGACGCCCTAGCCATTGGGCTACGGCCGCTTTTGAATATTGATATTATCCATATGTATGTTAAGATTTTAAAAACCTAGTAACGGATTTTGATGCGGTTTTTATTGATAGATAGAGTGATTCAAGAGGAATGTTTATATGTATAATGCATCAGCATTGCACCCGTGTGAAGCCGGAGCGGGTCACTAGTTTACTAATAAATGTCATATTAAACAATAAAATTCACAGAATTCATGACGTTGAAATACATTATATTGACTATTGAATCGTAGCTCGCGTAGTACGAAATGCAATGAAATTTGACTGTCATTATATTATTCCCAAATGAATTATTCCGCGTGCAATTGCTATTTATTCAGCATTAACATTGCGACAACAGCTTTAGGGTAAGACCAAGGTGATTAGAGCGGATAAACAAACAATTATGTCTTGTCGACTTATTCTTATAAATCTCAGCTTGTAACTATGTTAATTATGTATTTATATCATCACCAGATTGGACGCCTACTGGTGAACATATGCCTCCTCCGGGGGTATTTACCCCCATAGTCACCATGCTTGGCAAGATATGGGGTGATCTATTGCTTTGAGCACTAAAATATGTTACGTAGTTCCTCCATAATCATCCACTCGCTCAAAACACTATGATAGCGGCTCATACTTTAATAGCAGTACGAACATAGGTATTTTGCCAAAACACTGGTCTACAAACGTGTTTGCATCATAACACGTTTGGCGCATTTCGATTAGTGACAATGCTTGCAAATGTGGAAATCATACGGGTAGGTGCGTTAATTACATAGTCGTATAGTCAGTAGTCACAGAGAAAGGCTATCTTATTAATGAAACACTTTAATGGGCATCGGTAAATTACTGGTACCTTACCAGTAATTTACCTACGTGTTAACTACGCTATACTATTATGCATAGAAATGACAGTTCCATTTAAATATAAAATATCACAATCAAGTGAGGTTAGTTGTTGAAAATCACGCCGTTCGAAGACGTTTTTGCAGACACTGACTTGTCCCTCGGTGACCACGAATTATGTATCCCATGTAAAACCGAGGGGATGTCGGCTTAACAAAAAGGTAATGATGTGCTTTGAAATTGTAAAATTGCGATTGAGAAGGTGTTGTCGACTGGCTGAGGTTCGACTTTTTTTATATTAACTCTATACTTTTAAATAACTATTATTTTTATAAGTATTTTCTTTTTTTTACGTCAACAATATTTACCGTCAATATTATAGTCACATTTGTTTGTCAAGTCGTGCGTGTTACAATAAAATTAATTAATTATTACACTTTCATATTTTTATTTATTAGTATAGGTACAGTACATACCTAACAGAAGGATTATTTTTTATTATTGTTAAACATTTTATTTGATCGGGTTCGCTCGCGTTGTAGCCAATGTCCCTATGTTACTTATAATACCTCCAACAATATGTGTAAGTACCTACAAAGTTTCATGATGATAGGTTAAGTAATTTTCGGGTGAAATCATAACAAACAAACTTACTTTCACATTTATAATATCAGTAGGGATCATTATTTTTTATTATTGTTGAAAATTTTACTTAATTGTGTAATTTATTTAATATTGGTAAAAATACTGTGTAATTAAATGTTTTATCTATATATATATATATATATATATAAATTAATCGCTGTTTCCCTTGGTCATCGCATCACGCAAGAACGGATGGACCAATTTCGCTAATTCTTTTTTGTTGTATTCGTTATTGTCAGGAGAAGGTTCTTATGAAAGAAAAAAATAAGAAAATTAGGCGGAAAATTAGAAAAATTGAGAATATTTGACCACCATATAACATTTTTGAATGTAACCTTAACGCTTTTGACATTATTAACTTTTTTATTGGAATCTTATGACGTTAGACATAACATTGACAGAATGCGTGCCTAATATTAAAAGTTCAATTTATTATAGAGTTTTAGTTAAGACACGACAACGTCTGTCGGGTCAGCTAGTATTTAATATTTATTGATACTGTATGAAGGTTCCAATGGGGAAACCCGAAAAATGTATACAACATTCTAAAACAAAATAAATACTTCAAAGGATTATTTGATAAACCAAACTCCACAGTAATACCTACAGTGTAGTTGAAAAAGACTATCGGGTCTCTCATTAGAGAGAGGACGCATGCATAGCACAGAGAGGCTCTCATCAATGCTATGTACGTGGAAGTTATTTCATTTGTAAATGTCTCGCAGTAGATCAAAGCTTTGAATTGTACGCAGTCTGAGGCGATTTGTATTGTTCGTCAAACCCATTAATGGTGTTGGTTTTGAGTGATGTCCCCGCTTTGTATAGATTCTGATTGATATACCTATTATCGTGTCAAAACAAAGCAAAGTTTGATTAATATGTTCTATTGCTGGTGATAGGTCTGATCTTTCAGGTGCGTTCAATAACATATTAAATAACATAATTAGACTGCCAACTATGAAGCAGGTGGAATTCTTGCGTGTTATTCATAATTAATAGGTCATAGATCCTAAACAACTGTCATCAAAACTCAGCGTAGGATATCCTAATTGATGTATCAGCGTAGGTATGTACATAAAAAATATAGCTTGAAAAAACACGTTTGAAAGCATAAAAAATGTCTAAAAATCAATCGGCTTCGTTTTAAATATAAATTAAGGAGATAAGATGTATGACCTTAAATTACATTTTCACACAAGTTGATATTTTTACATTACCTATTTTCAGGGTTCCATACCCGAAGGGTAAAAACGGGACCCTATTACTAAGACTTCGCTGTCAGTCTGTCTGTCTGTTTGTCACAAGGATGTATCTTAAGAACCGCGATAGCTAGACAGGTGAAATATTCACAAATGATGTATTTTTTTTGCCGCTATAACAAAAAATACAAAAAAATAAAATAAAATAAATATTTAGGGGGGCTCCCATACAACAAACTTTTCGATTTCTTTAACGGCAACAGGCACTTGAAAATGGTACGGAACCCTTCGTCCGCGAGTCCGACTCGCACTTGGCCGGTTTTCGTAATACTTATAACAATGAATAATTCTACCGAGGGCAAACAGCCACGGAAATTTAATTCTGTTTAAGTTACACCCTCTGCTAAGTGAATATTTTACCCGCATCGAAAGCAAATTGTTGGCGATGCAAGTAGTAACGATGTTTGCCGATTCAACCAGTGAGGCTCCTTTGCTTTCTGAGAACGCAATCGCTATTCCGCGGATATTATAGCCAAATAGAAGTTCCGTTAAGTGAATTCCGATTAGGGTTATAGGTATCTATAATAATAACCACTTTCTTGTCTTTTCTTAGTTGATTAGATAGATAAATTACTATGTAGAACGGAAAGTATCGAAATTATGTCATTATTATTAAATAAGAATTAAAGTCTTCACACTATAATCAGCTTCTAAAAAAATTCCACTGGCATATCACACCGATAGTCACTAGTCTTATCAGACTTCAATTTCTTTATTTAAACACGTAAACACTGTTTTTCTTTTCCTGTCATAGGTTATCTGTTTGCACGTTTGTTTTAAAATTTTGTTTTATAAATAAAAGGAAGGTATTATCCCTCAATAAATTTGACTTGTAAAGATATCTTTGAATTTACACAAGGGAGCCCGAGCTCTAAGTCAATTCGTAATATCACTCTGTTACAGAGATTAAATGAAACACATATTTTGTATTTCTTCAGAATGTTGTTGTTCGTTAATATGTAAATGATCAACATTTATTCAAAATGTAGATTTATTTACAACTTCCGAGCGTAGAAGAGAACAGATAAAAGTAATAAATATGCATTGCATACTGCATAGCATGAAATGAAAAGCAGTTAAATGTTTAGTGACGACTTATGGTTAGTAACGCAAATGGAAATTGAAATAAAAATGCTTTTTAGATATCAACTTCAACTTTATTGTGCTTAAATTATTATTGGTATATCGTCTAAAGTTAAAAAGTGTGTTTCACATACACAACATTCCCAAGTTAATTTATTGTACGAATTTGTAAAAGTAAAAAAATAAGTCAAGAAAGTCATTACCTATTCTTATATCTACGTTATAATATGCACACTTCGAATAAATTACTCTATAATAGATTAATTAAAACGAATTTTAATTATTAATCTATATAAAACCAAAGTCATTAAAATTATTATTTATCCATGAGATATTTGCAGAATCTGTTTCCTATTAATATTTTTTAAGTACCTGGCATTTTAATACCGTAATCTATATAGTAAATTCTAATAAAAATAAAAACATTTTACATTCAAAGGCGAATGAACATTCCAAGCGCTCTCTTTTCGTTCATTAAAATATACGTACATAACAAGAGATAATTTGTATGTTCATCTGTTATTAATAAATTTTAGACCGATATCAAAAATTCATTCACATTCTTTGACAAAGGCTATATTTTATGACGAAGTGATTTAGATTTACTTCTTACGATATTGAGAAATATATGTCAAACCTAACACTTTTGACTGGAATTATAATTATTTCTGTTTAAAAATTACTAGCAGTTCTGCTAGTTTTGCACACTACTAGTATTTTTGTTAACCCCTAGGTATTGCAATGGGGATCAAACCGGCGCGGCGATGATCGCAAGTCCGATGCCCTAGCCATTAAGCTACGGCCGCTTAATTCCATAAATTAGGAATAAGATTGGATTTAATCTAATTATTTTTCAGATATAACGGAAATTAATATGTTACTTTTACCGTATTGTTTTTTATGTTAAACTACCTTTATATTCGAAAAAAGAATAGGATTAGAACCTTTTAGTCAACATTTAAAAAGTAGTTCAAAATATTGTGGGCGAAAAATAATAAATCACAACATGGATGAAACTGCGCGGTATAGCTAGTTTATTTATATAAACGTAAAAATGTAAATATGAAAAAAGTGTTTTTCACCGTTCGTTCGCTATTACACCTGGTGGGTGGAATATATGGGTGAATGCGGATAACGCATTAGTAGAATTAATGTTCCTCTTTTCAACTTTGTTGGTCCATATCGAAGCTTCGGATTCAATAAGAATCGATAATCTTGAGGTATCGCGTAGTGATAGGTCATTAATAGCGATATAGCACTTATATAGATAGAATTTGTGCAATCAAAAGTTGGTTTTCGTTACAGTCATTTTCTTTTTCAGACGAATAAAACTATGATGTTAGAATTCACTAGATATAAAAGGTCAAAAGGAGTTTTAGACTGATTCAAAACAGTCACTGCGTTTCAGATGTATAAAATATAAGTACCCACTACCTAACTTAAATTAAGGTAAAACTTATAGCGTGCGTTGATTGGTAAGCAAGAGCCTCTCGCTTAGCTGATTGCTACTCTATATGTTTCTATTAAACTAATAAAATATTTGTTTTTTTGTGTAACTATTATGTATTCTGTATGATATGACGTAATAAAAACGAAAACCAGACAACGGGATTGACGCATTGACGCGATTAAAGATTGCAATTATGACTTAAATTCTATCATAGCATTTGTGTATATGTCGCAGGGAAATAAGGATATCAGGGATTTCACTAAATCCCTAGAGATTTCACGAAATCCTGGTGGATGTCGAATATTCTTGTTTATTACGTCTTCTTACTAAAAGTATTAACTGATATGACAAAACACCAATTTATCGTCAGTGATGTGTCGTTTTACTAAACTAAATCTAGTAAAATGTCGGTTCTGGCCGCCGTTGTATAGCCGCAGTTCTAACCTAACCTAACCGATTGCCATTTGTTATGATTATTAGATGAATAAATATTATGCCTTTAAAATTTATGCAAATCTAACTTAAGCCAAAACATATTAGACTGAATGATAGTAATGCTTACATTTGCATTATGCCAAAGTATTATTATGCAGCAGTTTTATTATGCAAATAAAAGTTATGCGAAAACTTTATGCCAAACTATATTATGACAAAAAAGTAGGCAAAAAAAGGGATCCCTTTTATTTCACTAGATTTAGTTTAGTGAAATGACATATCCCTGACTTTATATCAGTATTTTGTCATATCACTAGATACTTTTAGTAACAAGACATAATAAACAAGAATATTCGACATCTACCGGGATTTCGTGATATCCCTAGGGATTTTATGAAATCCCTGATATCCTTATTTCCCTGCGACATATATAAATGGTTGAACATTACTGATTGATCTTTTACCATACTAAACTTTGCACGCAGATAGTTATTATGATATAGACATCGAATCTACGCGAACGAAGTCGTGGGCAAAAGCATAAAAAATTATCAAATTTAAGCATGATTATTATCATTTTATTCGGCATATAATTAATTATACAAACAGTCTGACGGACAAGCAGAATAATAAAAGCGATATGCGATGAAAGTTTCTGTCTCGTAGCGGATGAACAACTGACCACGCTACGTCACGTAGCAATTACAATATTAACTCATATATACTACGCCGCAGTAAGTTGTACATCGGAAGCACATTTTAACGAAAGGAATATTAAATAACTTAGCCAAATTAGGTGTTCAACAGTGTTTAAATCATTACAGGTTGGTTTTTAAGTTACTTTGTGACATTTGATTGCACATTGCTCGTGAGGTTTCCGGCTAAGAATAGACCGGGTTTGTAAGTATTTCTATGGGTGTCGTAAGAGGCGACTACTCCTGATGGGTGAGCAGCTGCATATATAATCTCAAAGTTCACCTTAGTGCGTCCACCAATCGCATGCCAAGCGTGGTGATTTCATCATTTCACCCGTAGGACGTCCACTCCTAGAGGCTAGGCCTCCATCATAGATTTCCAGTTACTATGGTTGGAAGCGGCCTGTATCCACCGTGACCGTACCCTGGTTAAGGGCGCGGGATCACAGTGGATTCAGACCGGATTACCTGTAATCTGGCCATCTAGTTGGTGGACATCCTACGTTACGCTTGCCAATCCGCGGTGTCCATTCGAGAACTTTTTGGCCCCAGCGGCCATCTGCTCTCCGTGCTATATGGCCTGTCTATTGCCACTTCAACGAACCGTTGGGCTATGTCGGTAACCCGTGTTTTTCTTCGCATCTCCTCATTTTTTATTCGATTTCGTAAAGAAACCCCGAGAATAGCTCTCTCCATAACTCATTGATGAACTTTTAATAAATAAAGATGATGAAATTTTAAAAAATAATGCTCTTCATTTATACGCTGTATTTTCTCTTTGTCTTGTGGTCAAAATGATGAAAATACCACGAATTTAGGCGTTGTTACCTTTAATGAAGCTTTTATATAATACCATCACTACTGGAACTATATTTCCAAAGAGTATAAAGGAACATTTTCCACCGGCGCTTTAAAACTATTCAAAGGTTTGTCTTATTTCACTGCTATTGAAATGGAAACATTTAATTGCGAATGGCTAGTACACAGTTGCATTCAAATCGCCTCAACTGGTTACGTATAACAGGGCTAAAGTGCTTTTGGTTGTTATTGCATTGTAAGTATACGTATACATAGGTTTTAATATAGCAATAGCTGTTCCGCGTGTAATTTCATACCCCCACCACTTATATAGTTAATCGTTAATCTCAATATTATACTCTTAATTCTATTTACTTTAATGTCAATTTAAATTAATTTTATGGTACGTAAAGTTAAACAAACAGTATGTCATTTTGATTATACTTTTAATTTAATGTTATAGTTAGCTAATGTAATTTTATACACGCTTAACGTTTGCATGTGGTGTAAACCTATGATTGGTTGCTATACATGAAAATGTTTATTTTATTTTAAGATATACCTATCAATTTCAATGTGTTAGCAATCGTTGGTTGATAAAATAAAAGTTCTATACTATTCCGTAGGTAGACATACATTACACTAGTTCTTATATACTTATATAGGTAACGTATAGAAAAATCGAACATATATAAGTTAAAACGATAAATCTGCTTTGTTTATTACTTTGTTTTTCCGATTTTATGGCTTTCCAACACTATCAATTTTGTCAGGCGACTTTCACTCACTGCCAAAACGGATTGGCCTCTTTTTTCATTTAGTTCAACACAGACTGAAATCAAAGCATTCCACATCTATACTAATATATAAAACTGAGAATTAGTTTATTTGTTTGCTTGACGCACGCCAATCTCAGGAACTACTGGTTTGATTTGAAAAAATCATTCAGTGTTAGATAGTCCATTTATCGAGGAAAGCTATATTTAATTATGAAGTTCTTACGGGGATTACGCGCATGAAACCGCGCACGGAAAGCTAAATAAATGAAAACAACGTTTATTTTATTTAGGTTTAGTTTTTTTATAATAGTGCGTATCTATTCGAATGATTTAACAATATTGTATGGGACACTATTTATTTTAAAAGTAGTTGCAACTGACCACGCGAAACCGACGTTCAGGTTCGCACATAAAATCAAACTTAAGTCGCTATTAACTAGAGCGGGTATCAGTTTGACAGTCGAGGGAGGCAGGCAGCCTCCCGAGCTCTCCGCCCAGTCCGCGTGCGAACGTTGCCAGAGAATCACGTGTTGATTCACCTCCCACTTTTGGAGGGAAAACTTTAAACGTGTACCGATATTGTACAAAAAAATGTTGGACGTGAAATAAAATTGTTCTGGAACTGCAGTGAGTGTGGATTTTTATGACTGTGCTAAATCATGACTTAGATTGTTCGGTGGGTGCTTAGTGAGGGCGGAATAATGAAAGGTTTGTACTTACTTCTCTCTTAATAACTAGGAACAGTAGATTCTACTAATTAATAGAGAGGCAATTAAATTGAATAAACTATGCCACTAAATGTGTTGCTACAAAATCAATTGTTTTTATACGCAATACTTTGCATTCTACAGATAATCAAGGCGTCTTTCATATCTTGTCCAATTTATTAAAATTTTAAATTAAATGACTCATATTTAAAATCTCTATTGGATAGAGTTGATAAAATATATTAGAATAGTTAGTATATTATATCATGAAAGGCAAATAATTGATAAAACAGTCAATGTGATCATTACCTTAGAACGTAAAAAATAAAGGTATTTGATGAACTTTGATTTTTAAGTAATTGGCGATAGAGTATTGTTTTGTTTCACAGAATATTCCAATCTTAGATTTCGGGATTACATCGTAATTCATTTAATTAATCACAACTCTATATTCTAAGGACTTAGAAAATACCCGCAATTAGGAAAATCGACTTTCTTTTGATCATAATTTATAAACTTGCGGTAAAGCAATCTTAATTAATTAATTAAATTATGTATATTTTTAATTGGGAAGTAGCCTGATTTAGGTATTTGTGGTTCAATTTACCAACTTCAAACGAAACGTGTTTTCATAAATGTACTAACAGTGTACATATTATTATATGTTGAACTGAACGATTGAATAATTTAAATTGAAATGTTATTAGAATCTTACTTCAAAGTATATGGTATTTTGAGTTTTTTAATTGAAAATGTAAAGAGTTTGTGTTTAACTATTTTAGAAAACACAGTTTAAAATAATTAGGTATGTAAGTTTGTTTTAAAAACGTCTTATCTGATTTGAATTGAGGTTTTATTGAGTGCTGGATATTCTTTTCGAAAGAATTATCAATAAAACAAATAATATTCATTATTATTGACTTATAATAATAAAAACTAATAATTATTGCCATAAACTTAGGTCCGAAATCTTTACTTTATGCAGAAAAATTATAGCAAAATAAAAATTTTAAAAGTAAAACTGCTGTTTTTTGAAAAATAAAATGAATACATAAGGTCTATCTCTAATACTCCGATTCAGGATAACCTAACAAGAATATACATAGCAAGGGAAAAGTATTAATAAAAAACCATGGCGTTAAGAATATAGCTTTCATTCTTTAAAAAATAAATGATTTTGATATATATTATCAAGGTATAATGGATCTTCGGATGACGTACAAGAGACGGAAATGATTTGACAGAGACTCACATGAATGTTTTCTGACTCTTAATATTGTAAAAGTTGCTTATTCCCTAGCGCGGCAAAGTTTTCGTTACTCATTTTAGTACATTTTCAATGTAATTTGCGAGCTATGTGGTTTCAAATCTCGAGAGCTTCCCGTTAACACGTCTCTCTATTTCATAACAGTAAATTGTGTTTCGGGTAATAAATTAAATCCACGACGACTGAAAATTTATTGCTCCACTGCGAATCCTGAAATCATTAGAGCATTATAAGTAATTATTTTGAAAGAAGTATAGAGACTACGAAGTATTTTATTAATTTAATGCTGTCTTTGTTTTACGTGTCGCTTAAGCAGCTTAGTACCGGTAAACTACAAAAATAGCTTGGGATGTTTCAGCTCACAATTTTTTTTGAAAAATAATTTGAAAAATAATTTCGTAGCGAAAAGCAGTTCTTAGAATCCGTCCCTAAAACTACCCACTGACCAAATGTTTTTATTTATTTTTATATACATTTGTGACCGGAAATGCATAAAATCTAGGAATTGTATACAACTCCTAGGAAATGTATACAATTCCGAAAATATTTAGGAAATGTATAAAATATTGTTTTAAAAATTATTTAATACACACATATTCTGGGAAATGTATACATGTTTTAGGAATTGTATATAATTCCAATATCATCCGAGGTAATGCTTTAGTATCTCGTCGCACGCGGAGGGCGCAGCAAGGGAGAGGGGAGGGGGTTGAGGGTAACCCTCCCTGAAAATGGAGGGGGGCGGAAACAAATAGTTTTTGAGATATAATGGTTTATAGTTCTTAGTACATACTTTAAAAAATTGATAATTATTGTTCCGAAAATGCTTTAGTATAGTCGCACGAGAGGGGGGAGGGTAGCCCCCCAATAATAGGTTAGAGGGTTACCTCCACTGGGGTGTTGCAGAAAAAAGTAGTTTGTGTCTCTGTTCTGTGGTTGGTTAATGTTATAACCTAACCTAACCCACCTGGTATGATAACTTCGGTTCTGTGGTTGGTTAATGTTCTAACCTAACCTTACCCATCTGTTATAACCACTTCGGTTCTGTGGTTGGTTAATGTTCTACCACCAACTCTAAATAAATACTCCAACACCACATCGGCGAATGGCGAGTTTTCGTTAAGAAACGCGTCAGAAATAGACAGAGATAGCGTTCAGTAGCGTTCCATGACGTTTTTTGACATTTTTAACATTGTGTCTCTTTTTCATGTAATAATGGCGATTACTTCTGTCAAAACTCATTTTACCCATACTTAACATGTTCAAATATAAAAATGAATTTCTCGAAAACTATTAATTTCCGCATAAAAAGCCGCTAGGGTTATCTTCAGTGGACTAATATCTAACGATTACAATCAACATTTTATTAAAAATCGTGCGACGAGATATTAAAGCACAGCCAAACACCTTGTTAAAATGAGAATAATACTTTTTATTAAGGATTTTGTGGAGACAATCAGATACAATCATACCGTAAAATATAATGTTTTATCTTATCTATATTATCTTACTATTTCAAGCTTTACAAATCAACTATCTATTATTGTTTAACGTAATAATAATTGTTTGTTCATCAACTTCCTAGTGAGATGGTTTCGGGTGGTTATAAAACCCATTTATATCTTAAATGTTTTACATTTCCGTTTGCTATTTAGTAATTATATTGATTTACTAGGAAATGTGTGTAATATAATTTATTTCACACATTTCCGTGCAATTTTAAGAAATAAATACATTTTCTAGGAATTGTATACAACGACGGATTACATAAATTTCTAACGGAAATTTATGTAATCCGTATACATATACATTGCAAAATTGTAATGAACTTAAATAATCTGTTATTAACTACCACAGAAAACTAAATTCTGCAGGAGGGAGTATATTAGGTCCTCTCCTTTTCCTGATCTACATCAAATATCTCCCGTGAAGACACAAACAATGCATTAAATCTTTTTACCGAAGACATTTCCTTGATCATGACATCTTCAAAAACTAGAAACATCAATAATTACCTAAATGATATAAATAATACAATGCATAAAATAATCTGGCTGATATCGAATAATTTCAATTTAAATGTGACTAAAAACCAATATTATTCAATTTGGTACTTATGGGACTAAACAAGAAAAATTGAATATATCCCACAATGGTCAAGGTATATTAGGGACAAAAAATACAACTTTCTTAGGATTAGTACTTGATTACCATTTGTATTTGTGTGTTTTGTGTGTGTGGTAATCAAGTAGATACTATTCCTAAGAAAGTTGTATTTTTTGTAGACAATAATAAATTTGTGTATGTACTGTATAGACTTAGAAGAACGTCGTCACTAAGCACAGTGCTGTTAGCGTATTATGGTAAGATATGTTGCATCTTTGTTACAATATGGACTAATATTATGGGAAATTCTACAGACTTGTATAGAGCCAAAACAAAAACAAAAAACCGGCCTTGTGCGAGTCTGGCTCGCGGATGAAGGGTTCCGTACCAATTTCAAGTGCCGATTGCCATTAAAAAAGCGTATGTTTATGAAATTAAATGGTTTTTTTTTATATATTGTATTGTATTCTTATATTATTTACTTTTTAATATGTAAATGTAATTTAGAAAAGATAATATTATTGTGAACATAATTTGCATGCGTTGCAAAACAGGCGGAATATTGTAAAATATTTTATGAATATTTTATGTATGCCAAACTACCTGCAATTGTACCTTTATATTCCTGCGAATAAATGATGATTAAATGATTAAAGGACTCAATCAACCATCAAATTTTGAGTATAATGGTTGTAAGCTTCTGTAAGGTGCAAGTAGTTCCCCAGTAGAAAATCTAATTAACCGTACTATATTAACCATCTTTTTTATTTACTTCATACAATTTTACTTCTTACGTTACTTAATTTAAAAGTAACACAAGAGCTCCTTGTGTCTCTCAAATACTCAATATCTAGTTGGTCTACAAATAATATGTTCGATCGTGAATAAGCTTGGAGTCGCGGTTTGGGCAAAAAGTTTTGTTCGAAGTATCATGATGAAGTTGTAAAGAAAACGGAATTTGGTGGTGATTCACTCGTGGTTCGAAGAGCACGCTAAACTGTCGGTGCCAACACTTGCTCACTACACTGGGTGCATGGCCAATCTGCTCAGAGTTTGGCTGTTATGGCCAAAATCGGTGGGGAGGTTTATACCCTCAAGATATATCTGAGAACTCGTAACAGCCCACAATGTCTTGCTTCCAATTAAACGACCTTTTGCTGAACACATGACCACTTTTGTCATTAATAATACTCAGTAAGAATTCAAGTGTTTGCTCATTTATTTCATTTCATTTTTAACCATATTAAACGCCACGTTCATGAAACTTTCGCTTGCTTCATGTCAATTTATACTAACATTATAAAACGGAAGACGAAAATCGTTGAGAAAGGCCGGGCCAGCTATCTATATACAGGGTGTCCCAAAAGGTTAAGTAGCTGGGAAAGGGGGTGGCAGGGGTGGACACAATGGTCACTAGAAAAATAAAAAATAAATCCGATCTGGGTATTTAAAAAAAAATGGCATTTTTTTAAAAACTTAAAATTTGACACCTTGTTATTTTTGATGTTGATGTTGATGACCTTGTTGTTATTGAAGATTACATAACAGCATTTTTTTTAAATACAGCCATATTTGTAGGTACAGTTAGCACAAGGTGTAAAATTTTTAGTCTTTTAAAAAATGCCATTTATTTGTTTAAACACCCAGAGGGAATTTTTTATATTTTTCTGGTGACCCTTGTGACCATCCCTATCACCTCCCTTCCCAGCTACGTAATCTTTTGGGACACCCTGTATATAAAAATCAATTGCTGTTCGTTAGTCTCGCTAAAACTCGAGAACGGCTGGGCCAATTTAGCTGATTTTGGTTTTGAAATGTTTGCCGTGGTCCTAGGAAGGTTTAAACGGTGAGAAAATGTGGAAAAATTGAGATGGAAAAATTAAATTAATTAAAATCAGAAGAAGTACATTTCTAGACGAAAGTTGATCTGTCACCATTGTCAAATATTTATAGGTGGGTTCAGAATTTTATTTTGAAAAGAGTAACGATATACTTAGTACACCGTTCATGTTGTGCTTCTGGCTTCTTTCGGTCATTTCCAATTGCTTAAACTCTTCCGCGGTGATATTGAAATCTAGAAAACTTACTCTATCAATGATAAGCTAATGCATATTATTTATACATCCGGTACCGTGGCGATGCTTATGACCTAGCAGTCATGGACTCTCCTGGGTCCATTCAATGCACCTTTTCGGGGCGCACGAAGCGCAACTACAAATCTACGCATCATGGGTCGGCCTCTAAAATAAATTGGGACTATTATATTTCACCGAAGGAGAGATCTTTCTCCTGAAAACACTCCGCGGACTTCTACTGAATGGGCAATGGTCGGTAGCAAGAGGACGGATCCCATCACTCTCGCTCCACCGCCCAAGTCGGAAACTCCTCGCACCAATGTACCGTGTGCTGTCGGCTGTGATGACTGATGACATTAAGTTTCCGGATCACCCTCCCTCTTTACTTTCAGAACATTCTAGCATTTTGGGCTAGATCGCTTGAACCAGTTTTTCAAGTTTTTTTTTCATAACTAATAGTAGGTAGGTGATACGAAGTGCATCGATGAACTTCGTATCACCCTACTTAACATTAGTTATTAAAAATCATTGGCATATCATCGATCATGGATAGAGTATTTTTTTTTTTTTTTTTTTTATTGTTGTCTTATGGCGTTTGACATAACATTGACCGAATGCGTGCTACTCTTAGTGCAAATTACGGTTAGTATAGTGCTATCACGCCTTATATTAAAAGTTCAATTTAATTAAGAGTTTTAGCTAAGATAGTACAAAGTCTGTCGGGTCAGCTTCATTGGTCCAATCTTCAAAAACTGGAAAATCCCAAAATAATGGAATCGCCTAAAAGAAAAAAAAGGAGGGTGAGTCGAGAGGGGTCGGATTGTTCATGCGTACCCGGCCCCCGCCAACGGCGGATCGAAGGAGTGTCCGGGGGGTTTTTAGTAGTGTAGGGTCCTCTCCTCGTGGTATGAGTTTAGCATACCACGCTATGGAGAGGGCGAGTCCCACATATCCCATCGGCAGCGCGCGAATACGCTGCAACGGCAGTAGGAATGCGTAAATGCATTACACCCCGGACAACAAAAAAAAAGTGATTCGAGAGCCGGAAATTCGATTTCATCAGTCATCACGCGGCAGCATACTGCACACTGGTCGACGAGTGTCCGGTTTGGGCAATTGAGCGAGAGTCATGGTATCAGTCTTCTTGATACCGACCATTGTCCAGTTTGTAGAAGACCCCGGAGCGTAAGTAGAAAGATCTCTCCTACCCATTTCACCGAAGGCGCAGAAATCGTAGGCTGTCCCCGGAGCCTCGGCTTTGAGGAGCATAGCCCCACTTTCTTTTAGAGCCTGACCCGTGATGTGTAGAGACGTAGTGGTGCTCGGTGCGCCCGCAAAAGATGCATTTAATGAACCCTAAAATAAAATCCTCGGGAGAGTCCATGACAGCTAGGTCATAGGCATCGGATGGTAACGGTTGTACCGTGTATGGATTAGCTATTACCGGTGCTCCATTTACTGGCATTTAGGGGAACACCCTGGGTTCAAGTGTATATCGTCGATCATGAATAGAGTAATTTTTTTATTGTAATATTATGGCGTTTGACATAACATTGACAGAATGCGTGCTACTGGTACAGTGCACATCACGGTTAGTTCATTGCTATCAGGCCTTATATTAAAAGTTCAATTCAATTTAAAGTTTTAGCTAAGACAGTACAACGACTGTCGGGTCAGCTAGTTAAAAATAAATATATCAATCAGCCTATCTGTGATAGGCTGGACATAGACCGCCCCTTATTTGCACCATAATATTCGTTATTCTAGGTGGCAATTTTTCAAGTCATCGGTCTTCATCGGTCTTGGGTTTACTATGGAAATATAACTAGCAGTAATCAAAAAGGTAATCGAATAAAGTAACTCGAATGAGATAAATATAATTTACTTCTTGTCAAATTGAACATAACTGAATCAATCTCACAAGAAATTAATCATTACCTCAAAACTTTACGAACAGTTTGTTCAATACGACCAGCTTAATACATTTCAGAACTTTGGCTTAACTTAATTAACAGTATGTATGGAGTAAGTTCTTCGTACTTAGTAGGTACATACCTACTCAAATTTTAATTACGGAAAGCAAGATGCATTTCCACAAGCTCAACATAAACGGGAGGTGCAAAAAACGGAATCTGTATTTAAAAGCTGAACAGTTCCGTAAGTGGGTCGACCCCGCCGGCAGTAAATAAGCGACAGCCCCGATAGAGGTTCACTCACCCTAATTTATGTTATGACCCGCTATCAACGAGTAGCCGCTAAATCTTTAAAAGGTTATTTTATTGAAGTGTCTTCAATCAGAACATTTCAAATTATTATTAATTGAGCAACGCCTGCGATTTATTTTATCCCACGGGAATCGTACATCTTCCCCGGATTAAAATGCCTAATAGGCTTTTTTATATTGGTGTAAATTTCTCATACGATTTCGTAGCTTCCAGAGCGGTTTCACCGGCGTTAATCCCGTCCCCGTAAGAACTTCATTATTAAATATAGCCTATATTCTTGCTCGATAAATGAGCTGTCTAACAAAAATTATTTTTTAAATCGAAACCGAAGTCCTGAGGTTAGCGCGTTCAAGCAAAAAAATAAACTATTCAGCTTTATATAATTAATAGTAGGTATAGATTTATTATTGTTGTACAAAAAAGTCCAACATGCACTCTGCGTGGAATGGACTAAAATATCGGCATTTTATATTAGAGCATAAAAAAGTAGTTAAGCAATGTGTTTTTTTGCAAATTTTCTAGCATTATCTGCAGTAATGCTTGTAAACTAGTAGTTTACCAAAGCATGGATAACTAGTTAATTCAAAATAATATTATTTTGTATCTACTGGTTATACACGCTGTCATAACTAGACTTACTACATTAATTTGGGAATGTT
Organism: Nycteola revayana; assembly: GCA_947037095.2. NCBI lineage: Eukaryota > Metazoa > Arthropoda > Insecta > Lepidoptera > Nolidae > Nycteola > Nycteola revayana. Next base: position 9,913,201 of record OX344839.1, read on the forward strand.
ATATATTTCATAAAATAGAAAATAAAAAAATGTTCTTCTGTAGTCACATAGGCACTTTCATGTAACATCTTGCATAATCTTCACTCGAAAGTAATCTCCAAATTAAGTAAAACAAAACTTATTTTGCCTACAACTAAAACTTGTACTGTACATAATATATTATATCCAGTATAGTACCTACATTAGCTAATCATAATAACACTAATAAAATCTCTGAAAGCTTTTTCCATCCACATTTTTTGCAATTACGTTGTTTTTTTTATACTTGGCGTAGTTAAACTGAAAGCCGTTGTAAATTATGCATTTGCATTATTATTTATAGCGTCTACCAGTAATAAATAATATAGCTCTTTGTTATTATTAATGTAAATATGCAGGGTGTATGATAGTAAAATTCTAATGAATATATTCTACTTTGAAAATGGAGGGTTCTTCAAGTTGATTATGAGACTTTTAAATATTTAGGTTCCTTAAGTCCAATGTCAAAGTTCACAACGAAAAGAACATTTGAAAACTTTATTTCGTCACATATGTATAGGGTTTTTTTTAACAAGAACATAGATTTTTTAAATACAACAATTTGACGTGTTGCCATTGTGCTGATGTATAATTTGTCCCACAAATAAGCATTGCCATTCAGCGTGGCAATGCTGCCAGCATTCTGGGAACGCTGCCCATATGTTAGATTTTACTTTTGATAGTTTTAATTCTTAGTTTGTTTTCATTATAGCCCTTTTTTATGTGATAGTTACATTTACTTTTTAAAACTATTTATTCTGTTATTTTATTATTGTGAAAAAATTAAAAGTTGTTAATATAAATAGGCCTTTACCTATGAAATTGCCGTTTTGTATGAAAATTTTAACGATTTTTTTTCAATGCATCTTTGCCAACGCAGTGGCAGTTTATTGATGCCCTTCTTAAAGAAATCAGCTGAACGGGAGGCAACAAATTCTTCAAAGGCATTTTGTACTGCCTCTCGGGTATTAAATTTTTTTCCCGCCAAGAAGTTATCCAAATTCTGGAAAAAGTAGTAGTCTGTAGGCGCAAGGTCTGGTGAGTAGGGCGGATGACGGAGAGCTTCCAACCCCAGTTGTCCCCAATCGTCTGCTGTGCAGTATGAGGTCGCACGTTGTCGTGCAGGAGCAGCGGAGACGAGCGATTGACCAATGCTGGTTGGAGATGTGCCAGCTTCTCCATCATTGTGTTCAGTTCTTCACAGTACACATCTACAGTAATGCTCACCCCGTTTGGTAAGAAGCTGTGATGAATCACACCGGCGTTTTCGTTTAGGGCATTGTTAGGGTGCTGAACCAGGATCCAACCAATTTGCTGAGCGTTTGCGGTTATCAAACAGAATCCATTTTTCATCGCAGGTAACTCTATACGGTTCAAAATTCCTTCATTTGTGTGTCTGTTGAGCAGGGCAAGGCACGTCTCGACGCGTACTTCGCGCTGGCGATCATTGAGTTCGTGGGGCACCCATTTGTCAAGCTTTTTTACCTTGCCAATTTGACGCAAATGGACCAATATTGTTTTGACGCTAACGTCGAAAGCTGCTGCTAATTCAGCCGTAGATTGTGTATCATCAGCTTCCACACTCGCCTTTAATTTGTCATTGTCGGCAAGTGCCGCTTGTGCCGCGTTGCTGCTACGACGGTACTCATATTCCATAATTACTCGAATTTTTAACGTATCCATGTTGACGAAAAATATTGAAATGCGATGAAAATGTAACACGAATCAATAAACAAATGACTACTTTTGGAAAAAAATCCATGTTTTTAAAATAAAATTAATTTGAAATTAGAATTCTTAGCCAAACAAAAAATATTTAGATTTGAAATGGCCAGTACTGCAGAACGGCAATTTCATTGGTAAAGAACTAATATTTTATTGTATTAATAATTTTAGGTTATATCAATTATCTATGGTTACAGACGTTATTTCTTAATATTTTTGCCAAACAATTTGTGAAAAATGGGGAAGCGTCACCATTTAAAAAAAAATGATTTTGATAGACATCGATAACCACCAATTTTGAGTTTTAAGGCGGCAATTGATTCAACTGGCTCCGAAGAAAAACCCAACCTCACAAAAATAATTTAGCGATGTTAGTTATGCTACTTAGTAGCAGAATTAAACAAACTTAAATAAACGTATTTTTTATGAAAGTATCGATATTTGTTGTAGGTAGTCGTGATGTTGATACTTTTATCAGATATCATATTTCATTCATAATAGCTAAATCTTACTTTTTTTAAACAGTAAAAAAATACCATTGTAAATGTGCTGTAACTTGATTTCCAACAAAATTTTTGTAAAATCCTACCAATATTTTAAAGTAAAAAATTGGACACTATCAAAATGAGTACAAACTTATCAATATCTTCCATTGAACCCAGAGCAATCAATACTGCTCTGGGTTCAATGGAGGATATACAAAACATAATTCAATTATAATGTTTCTTTACCGTCATCGGTATCTTGAATTGTATATTATCTAATAAAATGAATACTTTAAATAAGAATTAATTAATTATTATAAACGTTCGTCTTACAGAATACACGCTACCATGGATAGTCATCACACTGACTGCCTTACAAATGGCGGGTGCAAGCGACAAGCGACCGCGATTCATCACCGAGCCGCCCTCGCGCGTTTTATGGCCGGCGACCCGCGGCGCACACGCGCTTTGCAAGGCTACGGGTCACCCAGCACCCGAAGTCCATTGGGTTACAGTTGAAGGACAGCTATTAACTACTATCCCGGGTCTAAGGTAAGATTGAAAAAAAGCGTTATTTACGCGTAGGTAGTTTTTTAAATTTAGATACCTATATCTTTTATCAGGCCGTTTACGTCCACTGTTAGACATGGGCCTCCTCTTCGACAGACTTTTGCAAGCTAGGGTAGTCAAGGGATTAGACAAGTAATGTCACAGAAGGAGGCCGCGGAACGGGAGAGGGAAGTAGATCCCTCCGCCCTCCCGCTCCGCAGGCGGCGCGGCGTGTCGGCCGTCCTCGGCGGGCCGAAACCCGCCGCCTACCGCCCTAGGCTCGGCCTCGGGAAGTGATGCGGGGGCATGCGTAAATGCATTTTCCCCCGGACAGCCAAAAAAAAGGGTAGTTGTGGGATATTTGGGAGTTTTTTGTGCAGATAGATGCTGCTGCCCATCCATTCGGTGTACGTCCCTTAGTCGCCTCTTACGACACCCATAGGACGATAAGGGGTTCAGAAATATATAGCTTAAATTCTTTCTTCTAAGGACAGTTAGTATTTTTTTGGACGTAAGGACTAAGCTTTTTACTTCACTGGATATAAAGACGAACAGTGCTCCAGCCTATTCAATGTTTTCATATTCTACGAACGTAAGCAACCGGCGAAAGTGCTCGCCCCCTCTGGGACATGGACCTTGGCTCAGGGTGGTCGGGTCGGTGGCGGGATAATCAAGGAATTACGGTTTTAAGCGAATTTTTTGCAGTTCACAGGCCTTTTTGACTACGTTGGCATTGAAAGGTTCCTTTCAAAGTACGGGTCGGGAAGGCGAGGGGCTAGCCATTTTTTACATTGCGAATGCCTATAGCTCCGAACCGAACTAAAAGAGAGCCTTGGCACCATTGCTTTATCATTTTTTTATAACATAAAATATCTTATTATGTTATAATAATTAAACATTTAAAACTGAATAATTTTCGGGAAGGTTTACCAATTACTAAATTTCAAAATTGAGATTATTAAATTATAGATATATAGCCATTCGGTCACGGTGGAACTAAAAAAATTAAATACGATCTGTTAATGTAAGCTCTTACATGCTGCACTCTCCGATTGCTTCTAGTAAATGCCATGCTAAATATAGGAAGTGTTCATAAGTGAAGTACATAACATCATTATACTCATACACATTATATAGGTCACGTGCCTACGTAGCAGTTAGTCGTACTCATGTGCAAAGTTGAACTTCGCAACTGATCGTTTGATCGGTCTTTAGATTGCTTCGAGATTAGTTGGTGAAGTAGAAGCGAAAGTCGACGATAGGTCCATTAAATAAACTACTCTAACTTCACCTATATTTTAGTAGAGCTATACGCTAGCAAGTTAATATTAACTGCGAACACCCGAGGCGAATTCCTTTACTACGCTTAAACGCGCGTCTAACTTTAATGTTTCGGGATGAATTATTATTATCTAAGCTCATAGTAAGTAGGTGTTGTTAGATGATTTATTAGATAAAGTTGATAGAAACTAACGTTATTAGATAGTTTTATAATAGTTATGTTATCAATAGTACCTACAAACATTTCCGGCTATGTGGTTTGAAAAAATTGTATGTGTAATCGTAAACCCATGAAGGAAGCAATAAATGAATTGAATTGAAAATATATTTTATTAACATAGAAATAGTTTTATACGATGATGTGAAGTGCATACAAAATTTATTAAAAAAAAAACGAATTAATCAAATATATTTTCTGTAAACTGTAATAACATCATAATATTAGAACTATATTGAATTACGCCCAGATAAATTATGAATTGAAACTTAAAGAGTATAAACTTGTATCGGAAAAAAAAATGAATATCTACTAATACTACTTGAAAGATAAAAAAATACCCGTATTAGGTACATAACTGCACTACATAACTTTTCGCCCGAGAAAAGCAGCATTTGTTTGTAAGAATATAAATAACAAGCAAAACGATTATAAACTTTTCACTTTCTCAAATGTCTAATAACTAAAGGCATGAACATGGATAAAAGTTTTGTTTTTTAATAGAACCGTGTAACCGTACCCGAGATTCCCTCATTTTATTCAAGCTATGTTTAAAACTTCGCATCGAAAGTGTCACTACAGTAAAAATAACAGTTGATCTGATCATTTAGTTTGAATTAAAAGTAGCTGGCTCAAAAATTTTAGAACTGGTTTAAATCCTGCCATAAATAATAACCAATGTTATTTCAAGATAACATAGCTTAACGGTATTTTTTTTTTAAAGCGGTCCACTATTTTTTTCTTTATGAATTATAAACGTAAAAACAAAAATATAAATCTTCTGTCTTTATAATGTTAGAATAGTATTGATTTGTTTATGAAGTCCCCGCGGTATAAGGATGCGTTTTTCTCGGACAGTTCTTTATAACAGGATGCTTCCAAAATATAATAATAATAATATGCTATCTGTTTAACTATACAAATAATAAAATGTTATTCATATAATTTTTTAAATTCAAATAATAGATTGTCACCTCAAGCATATATTGTGTATTTTATTGTAATTATATATTTGTACCGGCATAGAATGTTACCTCCCCATTTCTACTCGTGGGTGTCGTAAAAGGCGACTAAGAGAAATTCCAGGGAACGGGCAGCAGCGTTTCCTGTGATAATCAAATCCAAAGAACTCCACTGCGCTCGCCAACCCGCCTGCCAAGCGTGGCGAGTATTGGCAAAACACCCCTCATGGTGACACATACCAAGATCAGGCCCCTAGTCCCCGGCCGCCCCGCTAGTCCTGGCCACGGTACCAGCCATGTTAACGGCGGGGCAGGGGGTGCTAAGAATCTCCGGAAGAGATCCGGGTACCACCCCACACGACAACTGGCCCTGGTAACACACAACACACGCACTCTGAGGACAGACGAGAGGATCGTAGAGCTGGAAGAGGAATTGGACAAGTTGCGCTGGGATATAGTGGGTTTGTCAGAAGTCCGAAGAGCGGGACAGGACACGATGACCCTGAATTCCGGCAACTTGTTCTTCTACCGGGAGGGCGAACAGCGGTCTCAAGGTGGTGTAGGGTTTATCGTCCGCAAGTCCCTCATTAACAATTTGGTGGCCGTCGACAGTGTGTCGAGCAGGGTAGCGTACCTTATACTCAGAATATCTAAAAGATATTCCATGAAGGTTATACAGGTTTACGCACCGACCTCAACACACTCGGACGAAGAAGTGGAAGCTATGTATGAGGATATTAGTAAAGCCATACATAGCTCCAAGACCCACTACACCGTTGTTATGGGGGATTTCAACGCTAAACTGGGTAAACGAGGCGATGATGAGATGAGAGTGGGGTTGCATGGATATGGGCAACGGAACCGAAGGGGTCAGAGGTTGGCTGATTTCCTGGAGAAAGAGGGACTCTATATGATGAACTCTTTCTTCCAGAAGCCACCTCACAGGAAATGGACCTGGATGGGCCCTGATGGTTCCACAAAAAATGAGATTGACTTCATCATGACAACCAAAAGACAAATATTTAATGATGTCTCTGTGATTCACAGGGTTAAAACCGGAAGTGATCACCGAATAGTTAGAGGCACGTTAAATATTAATGTCAAATTGGAACGATCCCGTCTGATGAAGTCTACGCTCCGACCTTCAAAAGCACACATCCAAAACCCCGAGAGCTTTCAGATCGAACTAAGTAATCGCTTCGAATGTCTAGATAGCTGCGAATCTGTGGACGATCTCACCAGCGGGCTGGTAGACACTGTGCATACGGTGGGGCTTAAATATTTTAAAACCCACCCTAGCAATAGACCTCAGAAACTATCCACTAATACCCGGGACCTCATGGCTAAACGATGTACGATGATGCTCCAGACTCCAGACGATGCGGAGTCATTTAGGCAGCTCAATAGACATATCTTAACGTCATTGCGACACGACATTCGCTCCTATAATACAAAATGTATTAAGGAGACGATAGAGCGAAACCAAGGCTCCAAAGTGTTCGCAAGAGACACCTCTATTGGGCAAAGCCAGTTGACAAAGCTGAAGAAGGAAGATGGGGTAGTGACGTCGAGTAAGCCAGAGGTTTTACGGGAGATAGAGAGGTTCTATAATCAGCTGTATGCCTCAACAGTCAAGCCCGCTAACAGCCAAGCCAAAGACCCCAGAGCAAGGCTCACCCGACACAATACCGAAGATCTCCCGGACATCAGCCTATACGAGATTAGGATGGCCCTTAAACAGCTTAAAAACAACAAGGCGCCAGGTGATGACGGAATCACATCTGAGCTTCTGAATGCGGGTGGAACACCGATACTTAAAGTCCTTCAGAAGCTCTTTAACTCCGTCTTACTCGAGGGACAAACGCCAGAATCATGGAGCAGAGGTGTGGTGGTTCTGTTCTTCAAAAAAGGTGACAAAACCATGTTGAAGAATTATAGACCCATCACATTGCTGAGCCATGTTTATAAGCTGTTCTCGAGGGTCGTCACAAATCGTCTCGAACACAGGCTCGATGACTTCCAGCCTCCCGAACAAGCCGGCTTCCGAAAAGGCTTTAGTACCATAGACCACATACATACGCTGCGGCAGATTATACAGAAGACCGAGGAGTATAATCAGCCCCTATGCTTGGCGTTTGTGGACTATGAAAAAGCCTTTGATTCGGTCGAAACTTGGGCGGTTCTAAGGTCTCTTCAGCGGTGTCGTATCGACTATCGGTACATTGAAGTGCTGAAGTGCTTGTACAAAAACGCCACCATGTCGGTCCGAGTACAGGGCCAATGTACGAAGGCAATCCCGCTACGGAGAGGCGTAAGACAGGGAGATGTTATATCTCCCAAACTTTTTACGGCTGCTCTGGAGGACGCCTTCAAGCTCCTGGAATGGCAAGGACACGGCATCAACATAAATGGCGAGTACATCACTCACCTTCGATTTGCCGACGACATAGTGATCATGGCAGAATCGCTGGAGGACCTTGGACAGATGCTCAATGACCTCGATGGAGTTTCTCAACAAGTTGGGCTTAGAATGAACATGGGCAAGACGAAAGTCATGCATAACGCCCATGTAGTGCCCAACTCTATAGCCGTTGGGAACTCCATTCTCGAAGTTGTGACCGAATACATATATCTAGGTCAAACGATCCAACTAGGTAGGACCAACTTAGAGAAAGAGGTCAATCGTCGAATCCGACTCGGCTGGGCAGCGTTTGGGAAGCTTTGAGAGATCTTCTCGTCCAAAATACCTCAGTGCCTGAAGACCAAAGTCTTTAATCAATGTGTGTTACCAGTGATGACATATGGATCTGAGACGTGGTCTCTTACTGTGTGCCTCATAAGAAAGCTCAAAGTCGCTCAGCGAGCTATGGAAAGAGCTATGCTCGGCGTTTCCCTGCGTGATCGAATCAGAAATGAAGAGATCCGCAGGAGAACGAAGGTCACTGACATAGCTCAACGGATAAGCAAGCTGAAGTGGCAATGGGCAGGACACATAGCTCGAAGAACTGACGGCCGATGGAGCAAAAAGGTTCTCGAGTGGAGACCACGTACTGGCAAGCGCAGCGTAGGACGACCGCCTGCACGATGGACCGACGACCTCATAAAGGTCGCAGGAAGTCGGTGGATGCAGGCCGCTAGCGATCGTTCCCGCTGGAAATCGATGGGGGAGGCCTATGTTCAGCAGTGGACTACAACAGGCTGGTGATGATGATGATGATGATATATTTTTTTAAATCATTTATAGAAATGTCTTCTTTAAGATAGTCACTGCACATGGTATCTACGGTGAGAAGTGCTATCTATGAACAGAGATTTCTGTCCACATTGCTTCCTATGGACCAGATGTCTACGAACAATGTTTCTGTCAACAAAGTTTTCAGCGAAACGTGATGTCTAGGAATAGAGATTTCTATTAACTGTGATTTCTGTGTATAGTGATATCATACAAACGTGTTTCTGTCTAACATTTCACTATCCTTATATATATTGCAGCCATTCAATGGGACGGCCAGCTCGCCAATCAAACGCCGATATTTAATTGAATGCCTAGGCCAATTGTTGATGGAACTATCATCGCTTAAAGCGACATTATCAAATTTGACTAAGCTCCTTAAATTAAGATTTAAAACAAACAACTATTATCGCTTAACGTTTAAATAGTTGGTTTATAGTAAGCTAGCCCTTTGAGTTTGGCAGGTGATTTAAAATTACTTTAGGCTTATGTTTTTTTCAACCAACCAAAATCAATGATTTGGTTAGTTGTCCTTTAGCCATTTCATTGAATGTCGGCGTCCAATTAATAGGCTAGCCGTCCCATAAACATATCATTATTTCATTACATATGGTGCATATTATATATCTTGTCTTATTACTTATATGTAAAAGAAGAGTAAAAAATATGCTATTACTACCTGTTTCAATGTAAATGAGTAACTAATTAGTAACCTTATTACAAAGCTTGTTCTTGTTACAGCTCTGCTGTAGTAAAAATAGAGCTCTCTACCAGTTAATTAACGTTGACGGGGAACTACTACTTTGTTTCATACGAGAAAGTCATTGCATTGTGTTAGTATTTTATACCTATCACTAATTATATAACAAAATTGATAAGAAACTAGCCTCCCTGACTGAAAAAAAATATATGTTTAATATATTATGTTCATTAAAAAATCGGTTTAGAACGGTATATTTTTGTCTAAGTATCCACAAAAACAGTATATATTTTAATTTATGAACTACTTTATACAGGTTTGGCATATAAAGTTGAAGAGTTTGTTCGTTTGATTTTTTCTTTGTTTGCTTGAACGCGCTAATTTGAAGATTTACTGGTCCGATTTGAAAAATCTTTCAGCTTTAGATAGTTCATTTATCGAGGAAGGCTATAGACTAGAATATATTATTATGAAGATCTCTCAGGAACGGGAGTTACACGAGTGAAACCGCGTGCGGAAGCTAGTAATAATATGAATGAGTTAAAGTCATTACACCCGTTATTGTGTGGTTAATTCTGGGGTCACAAATTATAGTAAAAGTAATTGCAAAAGCTACGTCGATAATTTAATACCGATAAAGCAATTAACCTAACGACAAACCTACGAGTAAGTAGAACCAAGACCGCTGTGATACAGTAAATAATTCGATTTCCTCTTCGTACTATCCCTATTAAATTGACTGAGGTTGTGATCAGAGCCTGGTAGCGTAACTTTTGATCAGAGACGTGTTGGTTCGATGTAGGTACACACCTCGTGTCATATCAACTCACACACTTATAGGCGGCGATAACTTTGTAGATCTTCAAAGTCGATACATACTAGGAATGCTTTGCCACTAGACGGCTTTTACCGCTCCTAGCTAGATACAATAGACTCATCTCCACTATAGCGCTTGTCTATTACAATAGCATAGATTGCTTGTTACATGGACATGAGTTTGAAGTCTAGGCACGAATCAATAGTAGCCATGCTAGTAGGTAGGGCAGGTGTAAGTTGAACCTGCAAACGATCATTGCTCTTGTTTTGTATAGTAATAATGTATTTATCTATTCAGTCATCTTCGCTGCCAACTAGTGGGAGTATTGGAGTCTGGTTTAGATAACGTCTATATACCTAGGAAATTCTCAGCAAGATGTAAGGTAGGTACTTTAAATGGTGTAAAAGATCAATTTTTAATATTGAACGTTTAAATTACCATTTTGTTTGCTTTGCTTGTACACTAGATGAACACCTAAAGATATTTACAAAACAAAATTCAAGCATAAATAGTTAACCAAAAGTGTGAGACGTTGATTAAATAATAATCAGAATTTCGAATGACCTCTCAAGCTTGAACTTAATCAACTGCTGTAAAATGTATTTTATTCCTAAACACGAACTTTAGTGATTTCTCAGCTTAGTTTATTAAGGGTTAATTATTCATTAGCTTTGGGTTCTGTGCAGTAGTGAGAATATACTTGTTGGTAAACGTAGGTAGATGACAATGTATTCTAGACAAAAAAAAGTTTTAAATTAATATATTATTATTAATAAAACTTATTTCAATCGTGAATTCTAAGTTACGATTGAAAAAAGTCGTGGATTGAAGTCTACTTCAATCGACGAACCTAAAGCATAGTTAGAATTAATATAACTGTTGGGCTAGCTATATGTTTCAATTGATGATTAATTCATATTTATTATATTTAGGGTCGAATCTATGGGTCCATAGGCCCAGGACATCCAGCATTTCTGTAAGCAGCTGTCCAGACGCATGATGCAGGAGTCGGGTGAACAAAGGGGTGGAATAACGGATGTTTTTATTTATACAATTAGAATAGTTTTAATTTATTCTAGCCCTTAGTTGTAATATTTGACATTTTGATAAATATTCGCTATACATGATAAATAATATATATCTATTTACAGCTAAATAAGTTGTGTTATAAGTCATGCATTTAACTAAATATTCGATTACACAATTATCACTAATGACTCCTTTCCCCAAAATGCGCTTATATTGCAACGTTCTTGAAAACAAAAAAAAATATTATAGGTACATACTATTTTTACGCTAGGCACTTATGATATAACCAGTTTCTATGCTCTGTACAAATACTTATCGACGCAACTATAAAGAATCTCAACTTTTACTGACAAGCAAAACTTTTGCCTTTGCGGAACTTAGCGAAAGTATCTACCAGAGAAAATGTTTTGAATGAAGTCAGCGACCGGGACCGTTCAATGAATTATTTCTAAGTTCTATATGTGGCAAGGTCAATAGCGGTTTTGTCTGTTAAAACATTTTATTCTTTTGGGCTTTTGAGGAAATAAAATAGTATGATTTTGATATAAAAACGGTAAAGCCGTAACATAAAAGAGATTAAATTATGAAACTGTAATTAGTTTCATAATTGAATTAGTAAAACTAGTTGACACGTTATGAACCTTGGATGTGAGTTAATTTTCTAATGCAAAGCTAAGAATAGTTATTAACGAATTTTAAACGCACACATATCTTACAACCTGATATAATAAATCAAATAAAAGTTCGCAGACTCATAACTAGACTCCTACAATAAACGCACAACTAATGACCACATAAATTGCCTCGACAGCAACTTGAAAAAAGTTAGGGCAATTTGAAAAATAGTCTTCTTTAAGTTATATCTTACACCAACGTTAAAAGCGCAACGATTTTAGATGCTCAGTGTCCTGAGTTCTGTGTTTAAAATGTTGTTCAGGCAATTTTGATTAATTTTATGTAGGTACGATTGTGTGTTCGAATCCCGAAAAACTCGAATGTCATAACCTATTGTACTATGAATTTATAGCGTAGGAATCTAGTTATTCTGTTGAAATGTAACAAAGGGCAATAGGGACGTGTTCGCTGTGAAAGTAATTCTTTATAGCCATACACTCCAGTCAGGGCACCGCAAAGTGGGCATGAAACAAACGATTATGGTGACAGTTGACTTATAGCGGGAGAGCGGCGATGTATAACCCTGCCACGTACAATGGTATATAATTTTAAGAGTAACTCAGATCCTTTGTTTTAGAGTATACCTATTTGTTTTTTAGTAAGTACTGCGACGTTTTTCATATGAAAAATATTATTATGTAGGATAGAATGACGCCGACTCTCTAGATGTTTATTGAAATAGAGTGCGAAAATCTAATATAATGGGCGCTATTTTTGTTCAATCTGTTATCTTTCAAAGCTTTTGGTTTTATCTAAATCACTTTTGGACTCACCCGCAGTGACTCTGGTGTTTTGTATATAATGATAACAAAGTTAAGTGACGAGTGAGATGTCAAATCATAATTAATGTGGAATATATTTTATCGATAACCAAATATAATTATTGCTCATTAAAAACACAGATTGTACATCAAATTAAGTATAGTTACATTGCCATCGCCACTCAGAGTATGGTTGATGGTTTAAGTTAAGGTTATTTTGTTTATAACCACCAAGATGCCCAATTATTTGTCCCTTATTTACATAATAGGGTGCAATAAGTATTAAGATTTCGATTGGAATTTAACTCGATGCTATATACATTTTGTAAAATTTTAAAGTGGCCGACTTTGCTATTCAATTAATATTTTTGGTGAAGTTTGTTGTCAATATTAGTATTATCTGATATGCAATTAAATACAACCCTTAATTATGTTGTATTCTGCATGATGCGGTCATTTACTTAAATAAGTGTAAGAACAAAATGTTTGAAGAGTATATCGACTTGGCAGACAAATATACCTAACACACAGTAGTCACAGTACACAATATATAGGGTCAAACAAACTAAAAAAAAACTTCCTATCCATAAAACACCTTCTTGTTTCGGTACTGAATTATGTCTATAATAATCAGACACAAATTTTGATGATAAAGAAATAATGTTTCCAGATTAATTTTGATGTTATATAAAAATACTTACAATTGTGTGTATAATTCAATTGACCAATAGTAGAAGAGTGAGCTGTGACAATCCATAGCGTTTGTAATTTGCACAATCTCTTGTGAGACCACTAGGAATTACTTCCCTAGTTGGGTGAATTAATGAACTCATTCTAATCTTACTTAAGCCATAGTATAAATATCTGTTAATACTTCAGACGCCCGAATCGCAATTGTTAGAACGTTAATGGAATCTATTGTTAAAGAGGTGATAGTGTATACAAGGGAGCTTTCATTTAACGTGATTCGACATTCCATTATCGTTGTGATTATGTTTGGGTCCTTGATAATTGAAGGATGGATCTAATATAAAAGCTAAGCAAACATGATGATAATATGATGAATGTCTTATGATAATCGTAGGTATAAGGTGTATTAGGTTACCTTTAAGTAGGCATAAATATGAAAGTGATATATAAGTGCATTAAAAACATAAGGTATATTTTTAAATGTTTTTCAATACTTTACGTAAAAGTTTACCATATACTATGTTTCAAAATATTAGTCGAAGTAATGCGGATCATTACCGATAGATGGCACTAACGTCCACCTTAGAGACGTGTTATAAAGAGATTGATAAATTTCGATGACCGGTCGGGTTCCACCGTAGCCTAATTGGTTAAGGCATTAGGGGCTTAACCTAAGATGCGCGTTCGAGTCCCGCCGGTGGTCGAATTTTATTAATCGCAATTTTGAAACATTAGGTATATTATTGTGTAGAAGGATTTGTTTTTCAAAAGGTAAACAATTACGAGCAGAAATTAGGTTTTTCTAAAATATATATCTACCTACACCATCGCTTTAACTGCATACCTATAGAATTACGATAGTGACGAAATTTGTTTTAAATGTCAAATAAACGAGAAGAGGTTCCAACTCATCGGAGACAAATATTGAGGGGCGACTTTATTCAAAAGTAACATTAATTTTATTTTTGATTAAAAGAAATGTATTCACCAACATTAACATGATGTTATTAATCCACTGATAAAGGATGTCATATATCTTGGATGCAGCATATATGGTGGTATGAGAGATTTCACTACGTCAATTAAAACTATGCATTAAATCACGCTGTCTCCGATGCACTGCAGGACGCCGAGCTCGTGGTCGCGGCCTTAATTACATGAAGGTATACCTTCATGTAATTAAATCTTCTAATCAATATCCTTCTCTTTCATGTATTGTAAGTACGGTCAGCTAGGCAATTCATTTAAATAGTAATTATTAATGTAATAAAATTAGAAACGCGGTATTAGAACTGTGCTCTATATGCATAAACAGGCTGTGCAAATGTTTACTGCGCTATTATTTAAGTATTTTTTTTTACAAATTATTTGTTCACAAATGTAATTGCCATAATAACTGATATTATTGAATAACCGACTCTAATTAAATTAATTGTATGATTCAAATTGTGTCAATATCGTACTATTAACATAATACAATACTGTTTAATCCAGAAGCTAAAATAATCATAAATAGTAATTATATAAATAGTAATAGATGATGAGAACATTGAACTTACTTATTGATAAATTATTATAATGATGAGCGTTTATGTTAAAAGTTTTGCTGTAAACAAATGTTCATTTTAAAAATATTATACCTCGGTTTTAATATTTTAATTAAAAGCCTGTAGGAGTCATCACGTGATTATCTTGTACTTAATTAGCTGCAATCTACGGCTTCATCTTACTCTGCTTTCGTGAGATAGAAGAGATTATTCTGATGTTGTAATAAAACTGTTAGTTATAATTACTATAAACTATGTTTTATTAAATACTAGCGACCCGGCTCTGCTTCGCATGAATGTTATATGTCCGTCCCTTTATAAGTTTTAAAAGCGACTTTGTTTTATACTATATAGGTAGTGATAAGACACGAACGACTTTTCATCAGCAAAGTAACAACGAACAGAGTATAAACAAGATATGCAGCTCTTTAGGGTCCTAGGTTCTAGGGTTTAGGGTTCCGTACCCCAAGGGTAAAAGCGGGACCCTATTACTAAGACTTCGCTGTCTGTCTGTCTGTCTGTCACCAGGTATCTTAAGAACCGCGATAGCTAGACATTTGAAATTTTCACAGATGATGTATTTCTTCTATAACAACAAATACTAAAAATAGAATAAATTAAATATTTAAGGGGGGGCTCCCATACAACAAAGACAACAGATAGACGCTTGAAAATGGTACGGAACCCTTCGTGCGCGAGTGCGACTCGCACTTGACCAGTTTTTTTGTGTAGTGTCACACAATAAACAATTATTAGTGCTACCAACCTATATTTGTACTTATTACCAACGTTAAATACAAAATGGTTGCGTTCCTCTTACTAAAACAAAATCTTTCGCGTTATAAGTAATATTATTGTAACTAATTTATTATTTCATTATTAATTAACAGTCCCTAAATAAAATATAATTTGTATTCTGAAGCAAAATAGTTAATTTAAATATTTGATACCAAAATCAAAGTACGCAATTCGTTTAATACACTCTATTTGGAGCAAAATAACCGTAGTCGGTACTAGTTACGTATCACGTCCGCCTCGTGTCAGCAGTAAGAAGTAACAAGGCGTTGTTTACTCGCGCCAACTTGGGAACTTTGGACACTTCACTTGTGAACTAACTTACTTTAAGGTGTATTCGTGGAGACAGTTTATCTTAAGTATACATTGTGCATAATATGGATAAACATTGTGCTAGTATGCCGTAGCCCAATTGCTAGGGCGTCGGACTTATGATCTTGTGGTTGCCGGTTCGATCCCCACCCATTGCACTACCGACGTGAACCCACTCGTAACACAAGCATTTTAGCTTAGCACGAGGGGTTAACAAGAATACTAGTAGACTGCAAAACTCTGCTCTTGCATTGCATTTTTAATTATAAAAATTATAATTAAAAATGCAATGCAACTATTAAAAATGTATGTGACATACACACATATTTTTTCCATCAAAATATTTATGAAATATTTTAATTAAAAGAAACAAAAATATATTTATAAGTAAAACTAAAATTCATGGAAAAAATGTTTTCTTATCGAGGCCTTAACAATTATGACTTTACTTGTCATATCCAGGTCGTAAGTTACAGAAAAAATAAAAACATGATTACCTCCTCAATATATATATTTGTGTTTTAATAAAAATAAAGTCTAAAACAGTAAGATTTCATTTAAGTCATAAAGATTAAAAATAAACACAAAGATTTTACTGAAACAAATAGATTACTGATATAGAATTAGAATCTCTTAATATACCTATTTTAATGGTTATATGCTGAATCTTATTATTGTATATTTATTTATATGAGAAAAAATTACGATAACATTTAAAAAATTAAATTACAACATTTCATTTATACATTTTTTACCGTCTATATTTTTGCAAATTACCACTCAACTGGCTGCTCGCAAATAATAAATATCTACTGTCATACTAAAACGATTAAAAAACCAGAAAAAAATTGAAACAAAAAAATTGTCGCCCATTTTGAATTTAGAACATTTGATTTTCGCGCCCATTCTAATCTTAACTCATTAAAATCTTAACTTTCTTCTATTGTGATACATTTTTGTATTCATTAATAGTAGATTTTTTATCTAGGGAGCAAATAACTATTTTAAAGGCGAGAGTGTTTTTTTTTAATCCAGAGCGGAGCGAAGGATTCTAGAGTAGAATCCCGAGAGGAGCGAGGGATTCTTAACTAGAATCCTGAGCGCAACGAGGGATTAAAAGTATGTCACTCGAGCTTAAAATAGTGTTGCTCCCGACACTCTACTTTTTATCACCCTCTATGAGAAAATAAGTAAGTGCAAGTTATGAACAAGAATTTATTTACGTACAATGAAGAACCATAAGACATAATAATACTTTCACTTGAGGAAGACGCACTCATTTTTTATAATTCTAAAATCTGAATATGAATCAACTACGAACGAAAGCAGAATGCATTTAATTTCGCGCTTTGTTTATTTTTCATCAACTTTTTTTAAATTTGGCTCGCTCGCACTTTTTCAGCCAGTCACATATTCAATACATTGTTCCCGCGTGGTTTGTGATTCACCTCTTTGAAAAATTGAAAAATTATTAACAATATCCACATTCCTAATTCAAATCAATTTTGGTCCCTAAGGGATTAATGAGCTATTTTGGTCCCTGTTTACGAGGAATAAACTAGCTCTTTTTGAATAGATGTGATAAAAAGGTATTTATAGACCTGTGGACAGTTATTAATTAATAAACTTCTATTTATTAATTAATAATAATTAAATAATAAAATTTAAGAAGGAATGTGAGCATACTTTTCTGTTGAAGTATCTAGGTACTTAAGATAAGCGTCTATAAAGCAAAGAAACAAACTCTTTACCTTTATATCTATAGACACTTCTATATAAAGTAATATATAAAGTACTAAGTACTAATATATAAAGTAGAAAGGTTTACTTGTTTGTGTGTTTGAATATGCTTGTCTCAGGAACTACTGTTTCAGTGTTAGATAGCCCATTTATCGAGGAAGTATAGCCTTCCTCTATAAGCTATAATTATTATATTATAAAGTTCCCACGGGAACGGGAGCTTCGCGGGTAAAGCCGCGCGCGGGAAGCTAGTATTAGTATAGATACAGATAAGCCAGTCTTGCCCGGGTCTTTTCACAATTGACAGGAAAACATCAAAACATTGGAGTAGAAAATTACATTTCCATGTCAATATACCTACGCGTTTACTTGTGTGTACGTTTATCTCGCAGGAAAATTGGCAATGATCGAATGTCGCTGGCTTCTGGAGATAACCTGTCAAGAAACGATGAGGAAAAATCAGAGAATGAATATAATGGGTTGTCTTTATTGCTTTGATGTGTGTTGCGTAATTCCTTTGTGGCTGAAATCGGTAAGGTTTATGAGCGAATTATTTCTTAGTATTATTGTAGTGAAACGAGTATATGAGCTTAGTGAGGTTTGATTGATGTTATTAGGTTATATGTACGTCTATCGTTATTGCTAGCAAAAATGTTATAAGAAAGTTTATACTTAATTACTTATTTTAGATAAGATGCTAAGTAATGTTTTACATAATTTCACAGCCAAGTAAATGAAATGATACTACGATGCTAATACCACGTTGTCTCATAGTAAAATGTACTTACTAAAATTTTGTAATTTAACTGATTTATCTTTTATTGATTACAAAAATGATATATACTTATCCAACATAATAATATAATTGTTTTATAATGTTATAATACATTTTTTTGTTTACTAAAAATTTAATATGTAGAAAAATTTACGTACGGTACCCTGTGAATCCAATACACTGTATCTTTAGTTAAAGTGTTTTGAATTAACATCGTCCATTCGATTTCTCTTTGCCTATTACATGGTCCTGCATTCAAATATTTTGGGTCTTATACTGGAACAACTGAGATATCGCAATGTAAAAAACACTGTATTTGTCTAAAACTAAAGTCCTAAAATTGCAAAACACGGTAATTGAAGATGTGTGTTTTGTGTTGCCGCAATAATCCACGCGCGTTCTAAGATACAGTGTTTTGAAAAAACGAAGTGACTAACTAAGCGCGCCAATCACAGCGCGGCTGAGCGGCAATCTTGATCGCTATAGGTCGATTTACCGGAGTCAGTGACACCATGCGTCGTGGTCCTAAGCTCCATAAGGGTGCTCTCAGGTGTGTGTCACTTACATATTATAGTGTGATCACTAGATATTTTGATGCGGTTTTAATTTATTATAATAAAAATAACATAACAGAAATAAATGTCACAGGACAGACGGACGGAGTAATCTGTAGATTTGTAAGATTTGCTATTGCCAACTACTGTTAGTTACCTAATCAGATGTTTTATAGAGTACGAATTATCTGTTAGATATCGTTTTTGCAATTGTTGTCAAATTGCAAATAGTAAAACTGATTTGCTTGATGAACTATCCAGAGAGAGTGAAGCCAGTGGCATAACTGAGGTTAAAAAGAGAGAATCGTTAGTGCTGTGCAAGTCTTTGCCTGCATCAAGGACAGTATTTTAAGAAAAACTTTTGTTCAATGTTGTATCATCTCATCCAAACCTTGAAAAATACAGAGATCATCCAAATATTTAGTATTTTAAATATTTAGTATTCAAGCGAATACTACTAGGTACTTTGTTGACACATTCATTTCTATAATAAATTATGATTATTGTTCTGGTTTTTGAAAAATATACTCAGATAAGCTATTGGCTGTTACACTATCCATTGGCGAGACTGATTATAATAAGAAGTAAACTTTATGTTATGTTTTATGTGTTTTTATGAAAAGAAGAATGTAAAGAATCATTACCTTGTTCTCTTTAATTTTGAAACTGATTCTGCTGTTAAAAGCAGTTAAAATGTTAAGTGTTTTCGTTTAAAAATAAGCTTACGCAGTCATCATTATTAATATTGTAAATGAAATGTTCTGATATAAAAACTTCAGTAATTAATAAGCTCGTATGTTTTATTGCCAGTGGTACATTAGATAGGGACTTACATTGTTTAAGCAAGTGAAAAGAACACTGATTTAGTATGGTAATACACTGTAACTATTAAATACAGTGTATTGCCCTAACAATCTCTTGGTTTGCTTCAGATGACTATCGTGGCAATAAAAGTTATCTATGTTAAACCTTATGAAATTTCCTTTTTATTGTTATCAAACACTCAAAACTTTCTGATGAAAATAAAGCAGTAATCCTCTAAAAACAAAAAAAAAGTGTTTTCTCAAAACCTGTCTTTCGAAGTTACAGTGTATTGGATTCACGGGGTACTACGTTAAGTTGTCGGTCCTGCAACTAATCTCCCGCCGCCGGTGGTGTCGATAGTGCCGTCCTACGGGATTTTGAGAGTAAACAAACAGAGAGTACCTGTCTTACACTTGTGTTAACGCAATTTTGCACTATTTTATACCATGCCCAGATACAGCTACCAAGTATAACTACAATCCTACAACCAACCGCCACATAAAGTAGCTAAAAGCAGCTTCTTAACTTCATATTGACGAGCTAACAAAACAACTGTAAGCCGCCAAAGCAATTTGATAGTACATTACCCACAGTTTTACGACCAGCTGTTACTGCGCACCAATTAACTCGATACCTACCTACATCCCAACTTTCTAACGAACATACGAAATGTTGACGTGTAGAATACTAAATCGGTGTCCCTCATATTGATATGTTATTTGAGGACCCAATAACATTGATTTAGTTAATTAACAAAATTCATTTACTATGTATGAAGTTCGACTTCAACTGAAATAGAGTTCAATAGTACATTTAGAATGTAATATAAATTCTACCTCCATGTGCATAAAAAGAGCATTAACATAAATTAATTTATATTTACAGTAGAGCGTCAATTATCCGAACGTCGATCAGCCGAACGACCGCTTACTCAAACTACCCCACGCCTCCTGCGCTACAGTGCTCCCATACTTGTCGCAACTTGTTAGTTGTACTCGTATGTCACTCCACAGTAGCCACAAGTCCGTTTTTCCGCGTGAAATTTAAGTTAACTTTCAATTTTAAATGCCTAAACGTTAACGTGTTGTATTCTGTATGAAATACTAAACGGTTAAAGCAAGGCGAATCTGACAACTAGCTATCCAATGAATACCAAGTTGGCAAGTCTACCATCACGAATTTAACAAATATCTAACTTTATATATCCGACTTATTCTTCTTACGGTTTCGAGGTTCGGAATTCGATTAAACTTGCCGCAAACATGGATTAAGATGGGGCTGTATATAAGTGATTTACTCAAAAATACTATACTATACTACTATACTTTTGTGAGGTTTCTTTAAAAAAAAATACATATTGCCGTATACTTACGGTACTTTCCAGCCACACATAAGTGCTTTTTTAACAAGTATTGATTAGTAGTATTAGTATATCAAGAATATTTGGTCAGTGGCAAATCTTGGTAACAAATAAATAATTAATTGATACTTGTATGTGTACATTATTAATCAGGATCAAGTCCCAAGGTCTTAAAAAATTAAGACAATTAATATATCCATCACAACCTAAGTTTCGATTGTCGTTCATCACGGTGTAAAGCTCTTATTCTTATTCGCTATGGACTAAGTTTCAATGTTCAGTGATCGTTAAGCTATATGCCACATTTAGTAGAATATATTGGAGAAACTTTTTATAACTTGGATTATTATTTTACGAATAGCGATTACTGTCATGATGTAAGTACTTTTGTAACATTAGTTTTATCTAAAAAGGGATGTTTTGATGCGGCTATGGTTAAAGTTTTGACGACTGGACGTAAATTAGGATATATGATATGAGATATACACGAGGATTCATTGTTGTTTGTTGAAGTTCTTGTTAACTGGTTAGGGCAATTATATAGTTTGATAAAAAATGTAATGAAAATAATAAGGGTACCGCCAGCGTTCATGTAGTTGGTAACTAATACAAAAACACTGTTAAGTCATTTTTCCAAAAAATTGCGTCCCTCGATAATAAATTCATGTCTAAAATAATTAGTAGGGTAGTATCGGATATTTCCAAAATATATGCCACCCCTTCAATTGTAGATAGTATCATATGATGTGAATACCAAAATCCATTAAAAATACATTATCTATCTACTATAAAAGTAATAATGTTTGTAGGTATATCTTAAGGGATCTTGAAAGTACCTTATGTTTCTTCTATACTTGCTCAAAAAGATGAATGTATTTGTATGCCTACTATATGTTAAAATCTTTCGCCACTCTTCTTTATTTCATGGTATACACTTTGTATTGTATACAATGAAAGGAAAATATGATCTACAATTGTAAGAAAACAGCATTTTTCACTCGGCCGTAGTAATGGGAACGATTAATCTTATGTCAATCATGTTTGTAAATGTAATTTAACCCGGTTATATATTCTTGTGCATTAACATATTTCCTCACCGTCTTGCACGAGTGATAAATTGCGTTGTCAATACGAGCAAAATATATTATAATATTATTGGTATCAATTTTGCTGCACGCCAATGTATTTATCAGCCCGATCATGATCACTGCTGAATATGGGCTACTCTTAACATGCTTTGATAAGGCAGGGTAGTTGAGGCTTATTGCCATAATCAGACTGGTTTTGGTTTAGTTGATAGAGGCTGCTGACTATCCATTAGCTGTTTCTCCTTTAGTCATCTCTTACGACACCCATAGGGTACTCTATTCTAAGCCCGAAACCACACGGCTAAATATAGCTAACGTATGTATAGGTATATAAGTACCTAATATTAAAGATAATTGATGACAAAATAGTACCTATGTACAATATTTTCTTTCTAAGTAAAACATAGCCATGAAACGATAAGATCTTGTATGAGTATATGGAAAATTGCATGGGCAAAAAATTACTTTCTTTTCAACGGCAAACACGCATAGGTACATAGAACTTTATGTGCGTTGGTAAGCTTTTCTCTCATAATAACACTACACCCACTGTACAGGTTGATTTCGTCCACTGGTGAACATGGGCCTCTTCGTAACAGACCATGGCAAGTCAGGGTCGTTGAGGGATATTACCATAATTACCACGCTTGGCAGGTAGATTGTTGATCGCAGTAAGATGTAAACCTTGAGCTAATAGTTGCTGCTGCCCATCCATCAGCCATATGTCCCTTAGTCACGTTTTACAACACCCATGGGAAAACATGGGGTGGTCTATTCTAAGCCGGAGACCACACCCATTATTTGTCTGTTATTCTGTAAGAAGAAGATATCTTCCCAGTGAAATAGACCTTTGAACGTTCTAATAACTAACTATCTTTAGATAGAGCGATATGTTTATTATTATATATCTAGATATATATAGATACCTATTGTATATCTAGTAGAACTTGCTAAACTATTCATATCTAACTTCCTGCGCGGCTTCACTCATTTATGTCCCGTTTGCGTGGAAACTAATAATAAAATATAGCCTTAATACTATTAGCATACAAACATTCCTAACATGAACTTTATGAAGTTAAAATACTTTTTAAATCGATAGTACCTACTTTTTGAGTTTAACTTACAAATCCATACTAATATATAAAGCTGAAGAATTTGTATTCGCGCTACTCAGGAACTACTGGACCGATTTGAAAAACTCTTTTGGCGTTATATAGTCCATGTGTCTAGCAAGCATATAGGCTATATTTGTAACGGGATCTACTCACGTACAATATTTAGTTGTGTAGATACTCGTAACTATAAAGGTACATTGTTGTCACCAGGCACGTGCTGTCCGACGGCCGTTTGGTGGTCGGAGCGCGACGGTCACTAATGGATGTGGGCAGCAGCGGCGGTGCATTACTCCGGTGCCGCGCCTCTAATCGTGTTGGAACTGTTCTATCTAGACCTGTGATGTTGCAGCCAGGTATGACTTTTAGTTTTAAACATTGGCAGTTCTTTTTATGGATATTCTAAATTCAAAACTGAAATTAAGTTCTGGCATAATTTTAATCTGAAGATTGTAAAATATGTCATATAAATATTGCGTTCCTTAGTGTCACTTAGTTTAATTTAAAAATGAGACGTGAATTGTATTTTATATCACAACTTTAAATGTATAAAATACAACGGATTTGTTGAAATGTTTTTATTTTCAATTTCAACTGCAATTATGACGATGGAACAACAACATCATTAATAATTCCTATTTATAAGCTCCTATTATAATATATTACTTAAATTACTCTTCTTACGTGCTTATATATGAACAAGTACCTGGCCAAATCCCCTAGCAAGTTTAAAAAAAAAATTCTAGCAGTGTTTTTGCAGACTAATAGTACCTATATATATTAACCCGCTAAGCTAAAATGCTTGTGTTGCGAGTGGGTTCACGGTGGTTGTACAATGGGTGGGTATCGAGCCGGCAACCATACTCCGGCAAGTCCAACACCCTAGCCTAATGGCTACGGCCGCTTAAGTTTATATCTACATTTTGCCTATTTATGGTACAATCGGTTGCTACTGCACGTCGCAGGATTTAAACAGATGTAGATATGATATATATTCAGATATACTTCTTATCCATCTTGGTATCAGAAATCGAGAAGTTCCTTTTATTACACCTCGCGTCATAACAAAGAAATCAGCGATTTTGTTTACTCTGTGCCGACGATCATAATCAGAAAAACATGCTAATATATTTTTCTTATAAAACAAAACTCCAAGTGGAATTAATTATATTCCTACTAAAATGAGTACAAATATGATATTAAATTCAGGCTTATCAAGTAAAAATAAATATACTTTTTGTATTTATTTCTTCATGGTGATAATGCGAAGATAAATATCTTACAGTATTTGTTTTGTCTTATATCGGCAGTTGTTGTAATAAAAGAAATACAAAGTAATTATTTTTGTAGGTTGACATTAAAATGGCTATGAGTATCTTCATAATATAACTCGTTTGATAAACAAACCATATGTCACAGACGTACATCCAAACTTAAAACACGTAATTAAAAATGTTTTTATTGCTTACATAATTTCAAATTCAGATCCCTTACCCACAATGGCGTATAAAAAGTATAAGCTGGAGGTAGTAAGCAGATGTACGGTAAAAGAGCAAAACAAATTACAACTTCGACTTGAGTTAGACCAATTAACTTTCCGTTACAACGGAGGAAATATGAAATAAAATGAAAAACAGCCCACGGCTCCCCAACTGTTTTATACAGAAAAACTTTTAATTAAGGGATTAAAAATGACATTAGAGCGTGTTCGCTGTATTGTAACTTTGCTTTTGTTACAGCAATGTCCGCTGGGAAAACTCTATACGAATAATAATTACGAGTAAGAAGATTAATAAAAAAAGAATTACACGTACCTAGGGGCTTTGTTTGTCGAATCTTTTTAAAATTAAAAGGGCTACTACAGTAGATATTTTATGAAGTATATTTAGATTATGTATCGACAGTGACTCTTGAATATATCTTAAATCCTTTTTCTTGCATACTATAGGAACTAAGGTTGTATTTAAATATGTTTCACTTTATCACGTACGCTATTCATTAATAACGTACCAAGACCTAAAGTTTCTTTAGAATATTCCGGTAGGAGGACTCATTGTCCGTCACGAATCGGCATTTGCCGGGAACTACGGGAGTTACATGACATCCGGTAAGCCCTGGCTCCCATTACTGTCATTGGGAGGATCAACCAGGGAGTTTTAGTGAGCAGATCCTCTGCTTGGCCTATGATTCATTAGCGTATCATCGCAATGAAATGCCTATACCCTCGCTCCCCCGCTGCGGTGGTGGGGATACCTTATGCAACTTAAATAACCTTTTATTTTTATATTATCAATTTTATTTTATTTTTTACTCATAATTGACACGAGAAAGAAAATTGACTAATTATAAGTGTACATTTTTCATAAACACAATAAAAAATGTTGTGCACTTAGAACTTAATTAAATTCAAATAAAACGAGGTAGTCTACTCAGTCTTAAATAAACAACCAAACCTAATAAATGGAAAATTAAATTCATACTAAAACTTTTGCCGCCCAAATCCTACCACTTGCTAACTTATGTTTAGAAACGATTAAACTCACGTCTCCTTAATTTTAAGATATTCATTTTCAATACGGCTGATTTCAGGCCTTTATGTAAGTTATTTGAAAAGATGAATATTTTTCACTCCAATTACTTTTTCCGACGGCGCGAGGGACGGAAAGTTTTAATTAAAGATTGAGCGACATTATGTCTCTCATCTCAGAAAAATAACCTTGTTATGGACGACGATTCGTTATTGAAATTGTTTCCTTTTTATAAGCCTAGCGACTGTCTATGTATTGAAAAAGGAAACTCAATATTTTTAAAGCTCTGAAAGCATTTTATCAGATAAAGTTTTTTACATGTAGTTTTACAAAGCTATTAAGCAAAATTTTTTTTAAATTAAGGTTGACTAACTCCGAGTTCATAATTTGAAATTAGGTAGTATTTACATTACGTTTAATAACTTGAGAGGATTTTTTTTACTTCAAGGTAACTAATAATAAGTTATTCAAATTAATATAAATATGTGCATATTTAAACAACATCATCATCATCATCAGCCCGTATAACGTCCACTGCTGAACATGGGCCTCCTCCCGGGGAGGGTATTTGCCATAGTCACCACGCTTGGCAGGCGGATTGGTGACCACAGTATTATGTTTTACCTCACAAAGAAACGCTGCTGCCTGTTCCTTGATATACGATTATTATAAATGATATTCTAACAAACAGGACCAACGGCTTAACGTGCTTTCCGAGGCAGGAAGGGCAGTCCCTCAACCAACCAGACCCGGAAAGGAATCTTAGAATTTACACAAAGGTGTCCTGTCCGGCATGGGGATCGAACCCACGACCTCCAAGATTCAAAGCGAGCCAAATACCACTACGCTACGGAGGTTGTCTACGTTGTCTACGCATATTTAAAACGCTCGTATATCGCAGACAACCTCCGTAGCGTAGCGGTTATTGGCTCGCTTTAAATCTTCGTGCCTTGGAAAGCACGTTATGCCAGTTGGTCCAGATTGTTATAACATCATCTATAATAATCGTATAACAAGGAACGGGCAGCAGCGTATTTGATACTAGGGGTATTTGGCGGGTGAAGGGTATTTGACGTTGGGCGTCCGCCCATATTCAGAAGTGGACCTTAAACGAGCTGATAATGATGATGATATCACAAACTATTGAATCGATATTTTATAATACACACACCGGCACAATTAGCGGAACAGAAAAAAAAGTAAAATTGAGTAACCTTTTTTCTTATATGACTGGCTGGTTATGATATTTTTTTGTTGTGATGGCTTGTTTGAAAATGGAACATTTTTGTACGTTCTTATTTCCCGCTTAATCGATGTTGTCGTCTTTTCAATAGTTTTGTGTTTATGTTTTATTATTTTTAAATTATTTAATTTGGTTTGAAAAAAAATGGCTTGTTCTTTAATTTTTATTCTAAGGTCGTTTTGTTTGATTACGAACGCCTAAGTATGCCTGACTTAACACCGGTAGAAATCATTAGGGCAGATGAAATGAGGCGTAATGGTTATACCCACCGATCAATTGCTACTAGACTTCGTCGACCGGTATCAACGATTCATCGTAGCTTAAAACGGTACAGATTAACTAATTCTACGGCGAGGGTGAGTGGTCAAGGAATGAAAAGATGTACTTCAAGGTGAGACGACCGTTATTTACAACCTCGAGTTCATAGGGGTACGCGGTTAACGGCTGTGGAAGCTCGAAATGAACTTGAAATAGCTCGAGGTGTACTAGTAAGTGAGCGTACAGTTCGCAGAAGATTTGAAGAAGTTGGTATAGGTTCGTATATAGCGCCAAAGCTCCAAAACTTGAGAGACACCACCGCACAAACCGATTGAACTTTTCACGTGAACATCGCCATGGAAACACTCGGTATTAAAATCTCATTATTTTATGATAAATTATTCAAATTCTTAAATATTTAAGTGTTTTTAAGTTTTTTATACAATCTTTAACCCTAGAAGCCTAATCTATTTCGGAAGTACACAAACAACATACGTCTCAGAGACGTACACATATAAATTACTATCTGTACGCAAAAATAGACCTATTTAAGAAATATTATTTAGCAGGAATTTAATTTTAAAGTATAAACTAGAAATAGAACAGAACTGTTATAAATTTTAACTATAATCACAGTTATTTATTACAATGATAAAATAATATGCATAGATTGGAACCAAAAAAATTTAACTTTTTTTTAATAGAAAATTTCATTGTTTTTTGACTATAATTAGTTATTATTGAAGCAATTATTAAAACTAATAGGATTTTAAAAAACTAGCTCAACTTAGCGTCAAGTCAAGAGCCGTCTACACACATATCAACTATGTGATCGCCACACACATATTTTTTACGTTTATCTCACACAAATTTTAATATTCTTCCATTTTATAAAATCAAAAGGCGCAGTATTAACGTACTTTAACATGACTGAAATTTTCAGTCATCTTCGCTTTGAACGTAGTCGATAATAATTGGTCATCCTTAAGTACGGAATCTCAATCTTACAAACAAGGATTATTTTCCTCCTTCATCTCCCTGTCATATATGTGATCCCACTGTTTAAAATGCCTAAAATATTCTCTTTGTGTAATAGTTTAGAGTATACCTGAAACAACGCCAAAAAAAGACACCAAATATAAGAAAAACAAACAAAAGAAAAATCACACAAACTTAGTTAAAAGTTACACAAAGCCTAAACATACGTCTCGGAGACGTGCTATACTTCGATAAATCAAAAATGGCGGGACCTACTTTAATGATATAGGCACCATCTACTAGCTCCTGCCGGTCACTGAGTTGGCGAAAGAGCACGACACGTTAGCTTCAACCGTTAGAATTATTTATTTATTTAATGGATTTTGCAAAGATGTTATATTAAAGTAACAGAACCAGCTTAACTTTTATTTATTAAAAATTCTTTTAAGTTTTTGATGAAATGATTATATTTTTCAAGTATTTTAATAGTCTCTGGTAATCTGTTATATATTTTTACTGACATAACAAGGGGACTTGAGGAGTGCATTTTTAATGTCGAAGTTGGTAGATTTAATCTGTTTCTATGTCGGAGCGTAAATTTTTATGATATATCTTCTCTTTTTTTTAAATAGTCAGGATGACTACGCACAAATTTACATATTTCAAATATATAGGTAGTGTTAAAATTTTTAGAGTTTGAAAGTGAGGTTTACAGCTGTCAGTTTGGTCTATGTTCACGAGTATCCTAATAAGTTTTTTTTTATGAATAAATAAAGCTTGTGCGCCAGTGATATTTCCCCACATAATTATGCCATAACTAAGCCATATATAAACTACATTAGATTTCGTGTTCCTCGCAGACGTAGATTAGGCTTCCAGGGTTAAAAAGAGCATTTTGTTTTAATTTCGATTTTTTCAATTAAAATTAGCCCAAATCTTCACCAAATCGATACTAAAAGATGGAAGTGGATTTGTTACTTTATACCTAATCATTATTTCTTGAATCGCAAAACGTTAATATTTTTCATTCCCACTTTTTTTTCTGTTCCCCTAATTGTGCCGGTGTGTGTATATTATTTCCAATCTGTAAGTCAATTTCTTTTGATAAATATCCGACTTTAAAAATTTCAATATATAAAGAAATCGCAAATTTTATATATGTAATATATAAAATTTGCGTTAATTTAGTTATTTATGCACTGCTGGAAATGTTTTAAACACAGCGCCTACACAAACAAATTTTATAATTAATCACTCATGTTTCTTACGTTTCATCACTCTCAACAAGAAACCATTAATCAATAGATATTGTCAGCTAAGACAACTCCACAAACAAAATCAAAGCTCATTAATTCTTCCACTTCATTATGTAGGTATTGACAATAAACAACATCAAGAAATACTTGTATACATCATTTAGAACGTCTCTTTTGTAAGTCGTAAACTATCTTTCAAGTTACAGATTGAACTTAACATATTTTAATATTTTTCCCACAATGAAGCTCACCACAAAAGGAAAATGAATGGGAACAAATGGGGGTGCGGTAGAAGCTTATTCTCATTCAAATCAATTTTAAGAAAGTATTTGGTACTTGGTCGTTGTTATATTTATACTTATCTCGATTTGTTTGTGTACACCATTCGCTTTATAAGAATGGAATTATCTTACAAGATGGTTTTCTAATGTCTTATACTTAATAGTATTAATATCGTTTATTTATTTATTACACACGCATTATTTACTGTAATTCATGTTTTTTATTCACATGAATTGTAAATAAAGAACAATTTAAATGTGTGATTTTATCAAGCACCTTTATACTAAAATTTAATATTGTTCCAGAAGTTTTTATTAAAGAAACTCTACCGAATAAAATATGAATAAGTACTGATATGATATTGTACCTACTCCACTCGTTATGACTTTGTTCAGCGTTTCAATTTATATTTGAATACGTAACAAGGTCACAATGAATAAGATTACACAAAAGACAAAACTTAAGTACGGCTTCAAATTGACAAAGTCAACCGTAAGATTGCTTCACAAACAAAAACATGCAATTATTCTCATATTCATTATTTCATCTCATTTTGTTTCGTTACTTATTTTTGTCGAGTTACGAAATAAATCTCAAGTTACGCAGTTATTGTAACAAAGTGGACGTGAAATTGGCAAATATCTTTAACAGACTCATATTAAAATTGAAGATGCCAATTTCCTTTTTAAGTAGGTACAACTAGACAAAAACAATAAAAAGTATTCAGTTATACATAAAACACAACTATAGGTATTGGTACTCATACTGGTAAATTAAAAACTTGTGTGGTTTCATTTTAGGCTAACTCTTAAAGCCGACCCAAATATGAGTAGAAAGAGAACATTTTAAATTTGAATAGAGAACGCAAAAGCTTTATATTTTGTGTAGGTTATAATTTATAACTAATTAATTTAACTATGGAATTCCGTATAAAATTACGTAGAGCTATATGCTGAACTTCCATTGATTTATAAGTACCTAGTAAATGAATGGAGGTTTTTGATAATTTACGGAACAGCTACGTTTTGGTAACAAAATTTTAATCTTAATTACTGTATTTTTTTTCATTGCGTATTGACTACATCTTAATCACTCATGTTGTTTTTATAGTGGAAGATAACGTACTATCCCACACAGCGAGACAGTTGACCCCAGCGAAGATTGGTGGTGTGGCGGTCCTACGATGCGAGCTTTCACCGCAAGTTGGCATTGTGGACATTACGTGGCTTCAAGATGGATTACCGCTTGCATCAGGATATCTAAGCAGAGGTACGATTTTTTAAGAACATATTTTGTCATTTATATATTTTAATGTAAAAAGAAAATAATAGTAACTGGCTTGGTGAACAATGCCAGTTGAATACACCAGTGATATGAAAGTCTTGTTTCACTCATACACTGACATTTACATGGCGCAGTCGGTAGAATTTAACAGTTGTATAAGATATTTTGTTTTATTATATAGCAAATCATACTCATATTTCATTTTAACTCTTTGACATAATATGGTTTGAACTCTGGGATTGATGCCACGATTAATGGTGTTGTGGTTTTCGCATTAATTTACAAACCATCTACGCGTTTCAGCTAATCCTGTCCAAAGGTGGTAGTTTTGTCAATTATCACCGCAAACCAATTTCCCACCCTTTAAATCAGGTGCCATAGAAAAATATTTTGTATATAATTGATATTTCAACTTTACAATCTATACTGGGTGACTTTTTTTACACTGAAATGTAGTTTGCTTTGAATTCCTGCGGCAACACAATTTGTTCTCTACAATATTAGTTTATAATGGAAATGTAAAAGTTATATGTATGTTAAATAAAATAACTACATGGTTTATATAAAAAAGGCCAAAAAATATAAAGCCAAATAAAATAAAAAAATACTGAAACATTTTTAATCCATTACCTAAAAAGCTGTTTACCATTGGAACAGTTATTAGTATCAAATATTATACAAAAATTGAGAAATTTGTCACGAAATGTTACAGTTAAAAGTTACAATATTATTTGGAAACAAACTACAAATCCACATAATAGTTTTTATAGAAATTTTCCAATCATTAACGCTGTATAAAAAATAAAATTAATAAGGAAGGATGCTAACGACGATCACTATTCCGATTGTGAAGTGCATTTTATTGATTTTCTTTTTAACTGTTCGTTGGCTTCATTCTTCCTGTTTTATGAGAACCAGCTGGTAACATTGATAGTTAAGCGCGCGGTTGTTTTATGCGATAAACGCTGCGTTACACGCAATGCGATTAACGCACATCATTTCATATCAGGTAATATAATTACAAACCATTGTTTTACGCGGTTGACGCAGCGCCAAGCGCAGATATAAATTTACGACATATAATCGCATTATCGCATAAAACAACCGTGCGCTTTATTGTCAAGCAACGGAAGGGGTTTAAACGCAACTTTTACCCCTTTTATTATTGAATCAACGATCGATTTTTCAAATAATGAATCTAGGCACCCGGCCTACTTGTGAAAGATGCTTTTTTATTGTTATTAATAGGTGTAATGTTCTAAAAACCTTTTAAGAAATAGATCTATAGGTAAATTATCAATGTAGGACACGTTGAAAATTACTCCATCTTGAAACTAACAATTTTATATGTTAGTAATTAAATCCTTGAAGTAAAAATATTCATCCTTTCACAATAAATAAAACATGAGATTCGCTTCTCAATGGAAATAAATTCTAAAGCTGCAACAGCTTTGAAAACGTAAGATCCACGTAACAAAACATTCATACAAAATACACAAAAAAAAAATGTATTTATAGATAAGACATAGTTTGCTTACACCTTCAATTACAGTGATGACTGCAAAAGAATGAACACACTGCAGCTAGCTATTGAGAAAACTGCTCCTAAGTGAAACGCACAAATCTGATTTTATCGAGCAGCATTTTACACACACACACAAATATTATGTGTTGTGTTAAGTGCAAAAGCTCTTTTGTATTTTCTACTAAATATGCAATCGTAATTAAAAATAAACGATAATCGTATAAAAACAAAAAAATACCATACTTAAACGAAACTTATGCAGCCATATTGAATGCAAGAACCGCTGACATTGTTGCAGAGCCTCGATGGGTAACAGGTGCGGGCGGTCTTTTGCTAGGAGTTGACCTGACTCAGGCAGACATTCAAGCAGAATATTCATGCATCGCACTCGACACCCCTTCCCCGCCTTTGAAACTTACCACTGACGGTTAGTAGTAATAAAGCTTTATTATGCTTTATATTAGTCTCTGTATATGATTAATTAAGGATATTTATTATACATAGAGATATTTCTAATACGGACTTTGGGTTTTTATTTTTTTGCCTCATTACGTATTCAGTAAGTGAAACGCAAAATTTTTATATGAAACAATTTTTAGTATGTTTTCCTTTTGACTATTGGTATTACAATTGTCTAAATATGGTTAAAAAGAAAGCATAATTCGCGTCCAGACTTGAAATTCTTGTTACTGATATTTTCCCCTTATGATATAATTTTAATATTCCTTGTATTGGGTTATTAAATTATGTGTGGATGCATTTATGTACTATATTGATTAAAGTGCATTGGATGGATAAGGGTAAAAGAGCAAACATTATATTTACTGTACTTTAATTATTTAATCATAACACTAAGACTTATACATAAGACTATTTCGTTTTTGTTTAATTTCTTTATTTTCAATTATTCTTATAATCGTAGAATAGTAGTATTTTATAAGTTAGGTTTAATTTCAATTCGCTACTTTTAGTTGTATATTTTATCGATGTAAATTTTTTTTTTCTTATAATGTATTTCTTGTGGAACTGTGTAATAGGCTTAGAGTTTATTAATGTATAAATAAAAAAGAAAAAGACATGTTCAAAACGCTGTAGAGTTTCCTTAAATAAATAAATAGACAGATTAGCCATGCCTTGGTATGTACCTAATCAAAATATTATAAATTAAATTAATGAATTTCTTACAAATATGATTTTTATGTTATTAATTATATATATATACATATTTTGTGTGTCTAGATAGCAGCTGGTTGGAAAACATAGAACTGAATTCTGTGGAAGCACGGGCGGGAGATACGGTTATACTGCCTTGTATTTTACGGCATATGACAGGACATACCGTCAGGTGAGATAAATCATTATTGTGCCCCTGAGCTAGGGGAGGACATTTACATACATATTATTTTGAAAACAGCATAATAACACATGAGTAACATGATGCACACACAACATGGTGTGTAGCTACACATTTATCGGATAATTAAGTAATAACTATTTTAATTCATCGTTCTATTCAGTTATTATTTTATTTCAATATCCACGTATATTATAAACAGATTTCAAATAAATTATTATATTTTAGCTGGCAAAAACAAGAGCCTAGTGGTACTTGGGTGGCCATATCTGGCGAAGGCACGGTTCGTGGAGGGGCGTTCGTAATATCTAGTGCGCGAGCGCATCACGCGGCAAGATATGCCTGTTGTGCCAATCCAGACTCACCTACACGAGTCCTTGTAAAATTAGTCGTCTACGAACCTTTAACTGTCACCGTTACCCCGAATCCTTTGGTAAGTTGATTTTTTTTTTGACAAAAAATCCAATGTGCTTTGTCGCTTTGAACCCATTTCTTAGTATAAGCCCCAACATTTTTCTATAAAGATTTTGTTGTCTTGTCTAAAGTTTTTTGCTATTCCATACTTTATATTTTGGTAATATAGAGATTCTAAAATGTAGACATCTATTACCAAACAATTGACATCACGCAAATGATACTTCCTATTCATCGGATGGGTGACATTGCTGAAGACTCACAGCTCTACTAGGTATATTATCCATTAGTATCCGTTTAGTATGGTTTCTATGCTTGATATTACGCCATTAAATGCTGATTTTAATTGCTGTACTTATGAGTATTGAATGGTGGCTTATTGTAGATGATAGGTACAGGCGGGTCGGGAAACTTTAACTGCTCAGTGCACGGAGGTCGTGGGGGAGGGATCACGCTTAGCTGGCAGCACGAAGGAAGACCTCTACACGCTCCCCAGTCACGCCTAGCCATAGGACCGGTGAGGTCGCACCACGCGGGCCTTTACCAGTGCACTGCACATGACCATTCCGATTCCGCTGTTGCCGGCGCCGAGTTGGTTATAGCTGGTAATAATAGCACATTGTTTATGTGTACTGGGTGACTATTTAAAAAATATCAACGCTCAAATAAGATCGTTATATTAGTTGCTTAAGATGTTGTTGCCTGTTGCGCTGCATTAAAATTTTGTAATAAACCTTGGCTTGTTAGTAATCGATAAATCTGTAACTGAATTTGTAAGTAGCATTTTCAACCAATTGCTCTAGCATAAACGAATATATTCGATTTTTATGAATCGCCAGCAGACGCGTCAATTTTAATACAAAAATGTTGGACTTCCAAAGATGGTACTTTCTACACATATTTAACACGTAGTTTTATAATTGTTTTACTTAACATTTCATCTCATAGTCACCCAGTAGTTGATATAACAAAGTAAGCACTAGTTAATTCTAATTAACGCTTTCAGACAGACCGCCGAGACTTGTGTCCACGTTCAGTGGTGCCGAGACCAGGATCGGCCAAAGTATAGTTATAAGGTGTGCTGCTACTGGAGTACCTTCGCCTAGAATACTTTGGACTCTAGATGACAGACCATTACCGGCCGCTCCAGATAAGTAAGTTGATAATTAAAATATGTTTTCAATTGTACATATAAATTTATATAAGTACTGCCTATTGAAAAATTCAACTTGATTGACTTGACGCTTAAGTGAATCAAATCCAATTGAATATTGAGGATAAACTATTAATGTTAACTTAAATTGTATTTTGTAATGTTTGCGTAGTTTTAATTAATTTACAAGACTTGCGACTTGTAATAATTGTTAAATAACATTTATTAAAAAAAAAGGATTCCTCTGAGTTTATATGCAGTTCTTCTCAGAGTTACTACGTCTAGAACTGGTGGTAGAAAAAGAAAGAGACGCATCATAAGAACATGATTTTAAATATTTTTAATTTATCCATATGAATGAAGACTTTGACTTTGACTTTTGCAGTTATTTCGATTACTATATTCTTACGACTTATACTAATTGGCAGTGTGTCTGTTTCGCTGTTACTTATCGAGTAGGGTATATATTGTATTGGGAAGTTTGAAGCTAAGAAACCAATCAAACAAATATGTTTGTTTGATTGGTTTTAAGCTTCAAACGATAATTATATTGTACTATAATACTCCGTTCATTAGACCTCCACAATACATATGAATTAATATTATATACTAGACGGACACATATAAAGTATAAACATAGCTTTTATATCCATTGCAATGTACATTTTAACATTTTCTGCATATTAACATTTTAATTTGAAATTTCATAGATATAGTGTAAATACAAGGGCGGAGGCTACTCCTGGTAGTGATGAAGGTACTATAGTATCAACACTAAGTGTAACCATAAGAAGTGCCGATGAAGGTGGCAGATATGGCTGTAATGCCACTAATTCCCAAGGATCACATGCTCACCAAGCAAGACTTAATGTATATGGTAATAAAATTGCAATAAATAAATAAAATGACAAACCTAAAATTAAATAATATTATTTAAGTGTACAGAGCGGTTTGAACGTCATCTATAAAACTTTATCTTTTACAGGACCTCCAAATATTAGATATTTGCCCGCGTTACACGTAAAGACTGATACAGATATTGTTATATATTGTCCTTATTCAGGATATCCAATTAAGTAAGTACAAAGTTTTATTTAATACAACAACAAAGCAATATTTTATTACGGGGTTTTATTAATGAATGCAAAAATAATAGCGTAATCCAATTTCCAATAATTATATAAACACCGTGAAATTTTAATGGTTGTTTTCCCGAAGCAGAACAACTTGCCGTCGGTAGTACTATAGATTTTTTTTTTTTTTTTTTTAGAAATGTTTTGGATTTAAAATTATTAAAAAAAATATTAGACAACTCGAAAACGTGATAAACAGTAGTAACACTAGTACTACTCGAATCGCACGCGCTGCTGACAAAGTAAAGAACGATCCATAAACGTTCAAAGCAAAATAAGAGCTCAATGGTAGTTATACGGCATAAAATAGCCTGCACGCAAGAATCACAAACGAGCCGGCTTCCTTTGTAATTCGCCGCGCGGCGCCGACGCCGGAACGCCCCGCGCTCTCCTTCGACTCCCTCCTTCCTTAGTTGTCCCGTGAACGTCGAAAGCGCAGCACGCGTTATCTTATTACTTTATTAGTATTATGGATCGACATTACAGTTTTAGTAATTTAGAGTACGTCGCTATGGTGCAACTGTACGCTAGGGCTAATTATAATTCCCATACTGCCTGGCGTCTTTACGCCGAGCTGCAACACTTGGCGTCTTCGCGGAGTTCTGAACCCTCAAGTCATACAGGACTGGACGATCGTAGCGGCGACGCGACGGCTACTCCATCATGGGCAGTTCCAGGTGCCAGCACATGTACAGGGCAGAGGTCGATCGGCCGTTCTTTCGCCAGAGCTCGACGAGGAGATCATCGAGTACTTCGAACGCGATCCTCGCCGAAGTACGCCAATGGCGGCAGCTCAGTTTGGCGTAAGCCAATACTACGTCTGGAAACTACTCAACTCAGAAGGACTGCATCCATATCATTTCCGCGGAGTTCATTTAATTTTTCATTTTTGTTAGATACGCCTTAAATACTTTATTAGGTATCTAATTCAGAAAATTATTGTTCTTAGATAATAAACTTGTTTTAAGTTACGTTTTCTGTAAGTTATAGCTAAAAAGGTATTGGATAAATTTCGCTTGTGGGTAGGCGATATATAAACACGCAATATTTTTACGCCTCGTAAATTAAATTAAATTTAAATAATTATAATTAATATTTAACCTTCTAATGGTTAATTAACTGTTGCTTAACTAACCTGTACTTGCTGTGTGTTCAAATTCTCCACAATCGCCACTGCTATATACATTTATTCACCACTTCACATCATGGATAGCAGATTTGACAAAAGTTTGGAAGCTCTGGAAAAGCTTTTTGACACTAAGATCAGGGAACACGAAGGCAAGCTGGAGAAGGCCATTGCATCGACTGCAGTTCCAGTTCATACCAGCTTAGAAGCTCTCTCACGTGAGTTTTCTGAGTTTAAGTCACTGATCTTAGAATCTATCAAACACTTGAAGATACAAGCTCAACTATTGTCACTGGGCATGGACCGCCATGAGATGTATATGCGCCGCAAAGTCCTTTTGTTGCATGGAGTTTCTGAGAGGCCCAATGAGAAGCTGCATGAAGTGGTTATCGAGGTATTAACCAAACAAATGAAGTTGACCGATATAAACACAAACATATTTGAGGTTTGTCATCGCCTTGGATCTGCCCAGGTCAAAAGCCGTCCTATTTTAATTAGGTTCCGCGACATAGAACATCGCCAACTAGTCTGGGGCAGTAAAACTGGTTTAAAAGGCACCGGGTACACCATATCAGAGTTTCTCACACAAGCTAGACATCGTACTTTCACTGCTGCACGTAAGCACTTTGGGATACGAAATTGCTGGTCTTCCATAGGAAAAATTATTAATTAGTGGTTACTCCTGACAAAGCACGTCACAAAATAGAGGCCATGAGTGAACTTCAGGCACTGATCACTAGTTTTCCCAGTACAACTGATAACGACGCCGCCAAGAAGTCCACGCCTAAGTCCACACCACCTGACAAGCCAGTAGCAGGGTCTTCAAAGCAGGATTCCCGTATGGTGAGGAGCCGGCGCCGATAATGCGCACGAGTCACCAATCGTTTGTTTGCTTGAACTTTGTTATGACTACTGTTTTTCGTCGTATCGTACTTTAGACATGCACTGGTAAAGTGAAGGTACACCGTTATTGACTTTATAACTAGTAGCTACCCCTTTAAATCTTTTTTATTTAATTTTAATGCCGGTACTAGGTTATCTCCATAGCAAACGTTACCTGTCACAGTTTCTACCTGTCATAACAAAATCCCATGCGTTCCGTTTTTCAACTTCAACTATCCTCTATCCTTTCCAACAATTCAAAGCACCTCAACTTCGCCCACATTAACGTTCAGAGTATTCCTCGCCACCATACTGATCTTTTGGCATCCTTTAGCAGTGACAACTTAGGCGCCCTGTTGATTTCGGAATCATTTTTAAAGCCTTCACTTCTTTCTCCTCATTTTGCACTACCTGGTTTTGTATTAGTTCGAAATGACAGGACCGGAAAGGGAGGCGGGGGTGTAGCAATATACCTGCGTGCTAATATTCCGTACAAAGTGATAAGCTCTTCCCCTTCACACTACAATGAATCGGCAGAGCATCTTTTCATTGAAATCAGAGTACGCAACACCGATATACTACTTGGTGTATTTTATAGTCCTAGTCTCCGTATTGACTATATTAATACATTCGAGTCCCTTCTAAATGACCTCTGTCCTCTATATGATCACGTAGTCCTGATGGGTGATTTCAATACGTGTTTGATTAAAAATGATCACCGTGCTCATTCTCTTCAGTATCTTCTTTCCGCTCTAAACCTTCACATATTGCCTCTTTCTCCGACACATAATTTTCCAAACTGTACTCCATCTCTTCTTGATTTAATGATTGTCTCTAAGCCTGAGCTTATTGCCAATCATGGTCAACTTTCTGCTTTTTCTCTTATCATGACTTGATATTTCTTTCTTACACTATTAGATCTCCTAAGCGTTAGTCTGAGTACGCTATGCTTCGGAATTTTAATGGCTTGGATCTGGAGGCACTCAAGGGTGACGCTGCGAATATCGACTGGACATCTATTTTGAATTCTGGCTCTGTAGATGTAATGGCAACGGCGTTTAACAAAACCATTTTAGATTTGTTTGATCGACATGCCCCGGAACGACGTATCAAGCTTAAGCA
Source organism: Nycteola revayana (assembly GCA_947037095.2). Classification (NCBI taxonomy): domain Eukaryota; kingdom Metazoa; phylum Arthropoda; class Insecta; order Lepidoptera; family Nolidae; genus Nycteola; species Nycteola revayana. Next base: position 9,952,970 of record OX344839.1, read on the forward strand.
CCGTCCAGCTGTGTGGATTACCCCTGCTATTAAGGACGCTATGTTACGTCGCGATAACGCCAAACGCAGATACAAACGTTCAAATCCGAATGAAATAAATTATAATAATTTTAAAAGGTTGCGTAATCGCTGTAATTTTCTGTGTAGAGATGCTAAACGCCGCCACTTTCACAAATCTCTTGATAATCGCGATTCCTCCAAATTATGGAAATTTCTTAAAGCTAACGGTATCGGCAAATCCCCTTCAAATGTGAGTGGTCTGGATTTGAGTGGTCTTAATCAGCATTTCTCCTCGTCTCCCGTTCTAGCTAATCCTCGTGCCAAGACCACTACATTGCGCTTACTCTCCTTCATGCCGGTTCCACAATGCCCTCAGTTTAAATTCACAGCAGTGAATGAAGACGAGGTCAGAAAATCTATCATGTCGATTTCTTCTGCGGCTGTTGGTACTGATAAATTGTGCTCCAGAATGCTTATTCCACTACTTTATATTTTACTACCTATCCTTACGCACATCTTCAATTTCTCTTTGTTTTCCTGCTGCTTTCCAAATGTCTGGAATGTTTTGGTGCTTCTTGACTTTAGTAATGCCTCTAACTCCGTGGATTTTGATATTCTCCTTGAAATTCTTAAATCACACAATTTCTCCTCGGAAGCTGTGGCCTGGTTCAGTTCATATATTCGAGGTCACTCTCAACGTGTTCGCCATAAAGAGTCTTTCTCTGAATGGTGTTCACTAGTAGCGGGCGTACCTCAAAGGCGTGGCGTGCTATCTCCTTTACTATTCTCCATTTTCATCAACTCTGTATCTGGAGTCATTTCCTCTAATTTCCATTTCTATGCATATGATTTACAGCTTTATCGTCATTTCTCTATAAATGAGGCCAGAAACGCTACCGCTGCAATTAATTATGACCTTAGCAAAATTTACGACTGGGCCCAAACATACGGACTTCGTATTAACCCTGCCAAATCGCAGGCTATATTAATTGGTAGCAGACAATTGCGCAATGGACTAGATGCAGCAACTTTTCCACAGATTCTGCTAGGTGGAGCAAACATACCCTATACTGATGTTGCTAAAAACCTAGGGATCCTTATTGATGGTAACCTATCATGGAAAGCTCACATAAATGAAGTCAGTAAAAGGGTACACTTCACTTTCCATACACTTAAGTGCCTCCAGCATTTCTTGCCGTTACAAACCAAAATTATCCCAGCTCAGTCTCTTATTCAACCCATTTTGGACTATGCTGATATCTGCTACTTGGATGCCACAGAGGAGCTATTAAATAAGCTTGAGCGCTTGCAAAATCTCTGTATTCGTTTTATATTTAACCTTCGTAAATTCGATCATGTCTCTCAATTTCGCAAGGATCTCAAGTGGCTCCCAATCCGCCTTCGCAGGAACACTCGGATATTATGTCTCCTCTTCAACATCCTACACAATCCTACATACCCTTCCTATTTACGTGATCGCTTTTCCTTTTTGCATTCTCCTGACGATCAATGCAGGTCTCACCTTAAGTCTCTCCTCAGTTTTCCCCCTCACAAATCCGATTTTTATTCCTACTCCTTTTCCGTGCATGGGGTTAGATTATGGAATTCGTTGCCCGCTCACATCCGCAATTGCAATTCTCTTTTGTCATTTAAGAGAAAGGTGAAAGAATTTTATCTCTCTTCTTCATCATAATGTACGTGTAAGTATGTATTTATATTTAGTATGTAGTTTATTCTTATTTTATATATATATATGTATTTATGTATATGTTTAGTTATTGTATGTATGTATGTATATCTACCTACACACTTCTAAATTCTTCTATCTTTCGACTTCTCCTCTTGCAGGTCTACTGGAAGAGATTTCTTTAGAAATAAGTAGTACCTTTGTACATAGTTATCTTTTTGTTGTTTCTTTTTTGTATCTTGTGTGTGTACATAAATAAATAAATAAAAAAATAAAAATAAATAAAGCTTATTATAATGATTGGTTACTGTGTTACATTACCTAAGGTGTAGGTATCAGCTGATTGACTAACTACTACTAACCCGGGTCAACGAATTTGACAAGTACAAGTGTATGTAAATACCTAAGTGCTGAATAAATTTAATTATTTCATTATTACGAACGCGCGACCGATCGACGCGAGCGCTAGGTATCGCGAGGTATTACTATCGGTTCGATGTCACTTTCGAGTTCGGTTTTTTACGATTGTTAATCGGTTTATAATATAACAACCATTTAAATTTCAGCGTGTATATTATATACAGGGTGTCCAAGAACCTGGCGTCCAACTGGATTCCCACGATGCCCCAAGTTCTAACAGTACTCAGAAAAATATTTTAAAAAATCCACCCCATGTACTTACAGAATTATACTGATTTTAAAAAAAAAGGGGAAATGAGCACCCTGTGACATACTTTTGAATGCTGTGACTGCTAATGCTGATAATTTCGATATTTCTTGGAGGTTTTGTAATCTAGGGTATTGCTGTGTCTAAATAGAATGTAAAAATAAAGTACTTATTGTACCATTTTAAAATAAAATATTATTTTAACTAAAGGTGATATGGAAAACTATTGAATTTCGCAACTTTGACCGACTGTAGTGTAAAAAAAATGTACCAAAATAGTATGGCAAGTGACGTCAAATTTTGACGCGTTTATTCCTCTTTTTAAAAAGGTATAATACTTACACATTAATTTGAAAAAAAAAAATTTGATAATATTTTTACTCAACAACCCAATTTTTACGAAGTGCCTACCTACTAACGGTAACTGTCGGACCCTTTCTTATCTTAGAAACTGTTATGTTACTACTATTATTTACTTCGGTTCCAAGAGTGAGCAAGAAGGAAATACACACAGGTAGATGGGTTCCCAGTAGAATAAAAGCAAAGAATGTTAGTTTAAAGATATTTTATTACAATAAATGTTCAAAATGTTGACCACCCGCGGCAATACAAGCTCTCACTCTCCTTAAAAAGGACCGCTTTATGTTTCGCGAGTAACTTTTTTGACGTATCACCTGCACTGCTTGTGTTATCTTCTCACGAAGGTCAGCGATGTCATTAATGGGCTTCGCATAAACGAGCTCCTTCATAGTTCCCCAGAAAAAAAAATCCAGCGGATTTAAGTCAGGTGAGCGGGCTGGCCACGGGATTGTTCCTGATCGCCCAATCCACCTGTTCGGGTATTGCTCGTCCAAAAACTCTCTAACGGATACGCGAAAATGTGCTGGACAGCCGTCGTGTTGGAACCACATATCTGGTGGGGTCTCTTCTAGTAAGTTTGGCAAATCATTTTGAAGAAAATTTAAATATGATTCGCCAGTCAAATTCTCGGGCATCTCAAATGGACCAATAATATTCCCACAGAGAATACCGGTCCACATGTTCACTTTGAACCGGTACTGGGATCTATCTTCTCGCATCAAGTGCGGATTTTCCACATGCCACTCGTGCAAGTTGTGTAGGTTCATGTAGCCATCCTTCTTAAATGTTGATTCATCTGACCACAAAATTTTGTCGATAAAGTTTTCGTCTTCTCGATGTTTTTGCAGGATTGTATCAGCTTCTATTCCTCGCACAGAGATGCTTGGATTTGCCGACACCGCCTCTAAAACTTCATCGCGTATGAAGTCATTTACGGGTCGTCCTTCACCAGCTACTTGATTGGGGAACCGCCCGTCACATAGTGATCTGTGCACATTAATGAAAACTCGATGGTCGGGATATCGCGTAGCCCTCGGATACCTTTCTCTGTAAAGTCTCGCTGCAGCTCGTCCATTACCTCTACATTCTCCATAAATGTAGTGCATATTTGCGTATTCTTGCGGAGTGTAGGTCGCCATGGTAGCACACACAAAACACAAACTGTCCAAACACAGGCAAAGGTCGTCGTAAAGAGTTCGTTTCAAAGTCCAGAGCACAAAGAGTAATCGAGTCCAATAAACAAAGCTTTAAATCGTAGTAAGTGATCAATGGTAACAATAAGAGAGAGGTGCGTAGTAACGGCAGGAGGCAGTGACGCGTACTGACCGTACTGTTATCCTAAATAGCACGATCCCAGATAGCGTCACTATCTATCTCACTCGCACCTCTAACCTTTTTCTCCCTCACTCTTACCTGAATAATGGGGTACCATAAAGAAGAACCAGCAAATCGCAAAGATAGTTTTTGTCTTGCTCCCTCCTGTTGTAATAACGAATCACTATGGTGAGATGCATGCACATACCGTCCCTTACGGTCTAACCTGTTTTTTGAGAGGCCTGTTGTTATTTTTATGAGCATACAATAGTAATTCTTTAGAGGTTAGATTCAATTCGTCGTAAATTTTTCTTTCTAAGAATTCTGTAAGACATCGTAAAAATTGGGTTGTTGAGTAAAAATATTATCAAAATTTTTTTTTTCAAATTAATGTGTAAGTATTATACCTTTTTAAAAAGAGGAATAAACGCGTCAAAATTTGACGTCACTTGCCATACTATTTTGGTACATTTTTTTTACACTACAGTCGGTCAAAGTTGCGAAATTCAATAGTTTTCCATATCACCTTTAGTTAAAATAATATTTTATTTTAAAATGGTACAATAAGTACTTTATTTTTACATTCTATTTAGACACAGCAATACCCTAGATTACAAAACCTCCAAGAAATATCGAAATTATCAGCATTAGCAGTCACAGCATTCAAAAGTATGTCACAGGGTGCTCATTTCCCCTTTTTTTTTAAATCAGTATAATTCTGTAAGTACATGGGGTGGATTTTTTAAAATATTTTTCTGAGTACTGTTAGAACTTGGGGCATCGTGGGAATCCAGTTGGACGCCAGGTTCTTGGACACCCTGTATATAAATATGATATATTCAATTATTGCTAAAACTGATTGTTTCATATTATTCTACAGACGTTTGTTGTAGCTTGAACATTTATAGTAAAACGGTTAGTAGAGTCAGTGAAATGAAATGAAAAAAGTAACACGGTATCCGATAACACAAGATTTCTTGATGAAACCCTTCTATGTAAATTGGTTACCTAGAAATACTATATTAATAAATGATAAAACTTAAACATGTCTACAGACTAAGCGTAATACGTCTAGTTTATAACATACACAACTTTAATGTTTGTTCCAAATTAGCAATTTAAATACTTTTCTAAATACTAAGAAGTTACACTTGATTTGAGTGGTTAATAAAAAGTGTGGAAAAAACAGCTTTTGGACTCATTAATAATGTTGTTCAGACTGTTAATGTTATTAACATTTGGTCGTTTTTAGGGAAGTGGTATGGCGTCGTGAAGATGGGTCTGTTGTAGAAAGTGTGTTAGAAGCAAATGACGAACGAGGAGTTTTAAGACTAACTTCAGTAAGAAGTGCAGCAGCTGGCAGCTATACTTGTGAAGTGAAGGCTGAAAGTGGAGAATTGGCTCGAAGGACCGTTCGACTTGAAGTTCATAGTAAGGTCTTTTAATTGCGTACGTATATGATGCCTAGTCGTTTAAAATTCAAAGAAGATTACATTTTTTTAAATACGTTTTATAATACAGTTTCTAATTAAATATTTAAGCCAAAGTATGATTCATTTTTGGGAAGTTACCCGTTTTTTGTACAATGAATGGCTTATTACAATTAATTGAATTTAAGATGTCGTCCACAGAACCACCCAAAATAGCTCCGTTTCAATTCCCCGAGGAACTAGAAGTAGGAGGAAGTACTCAAGCAACTTGCAGCTTAGTATCCGGAGATAAGCCCATACAATTTACTTGGCACAAAGACAATTTGCCAATTCCATCATTGTTGAAGGTAAGTTATATTGTATTAAATTTGTGTTTTGTAACTTAACTGTTGTTTTAGTCTGACATTTTAATTCCATGATTTTTAAGGTTTATACAAATTTTATTTTTCTTAATGCATAGAATGTTCGAAAAAGACTAATAATTTAAATAATTATTGGTCAGGCTATTTTGGGAAAAACCTTCAGAATATGATCTAAGATCATATGAATCAGTAATCTAAATTAGTAGTCAAAAATTTTTTTTTGCTTAATTTGGAAAACCACAATAAAATACACGAATAAAAATCTGACAAGTTCTAACGTAGGTAATTATATTAACGACCATAATGAGTCTAAATTGTAGTAAATAATATCAATTATTTTACTAGGTTGAACAAAAAAACATGGATTTCTTCTCATTATTGATCATACAAGATTTGACCTCAGCGCACAGTGGCGAATACACATGCAGAGCTTCTAACGATTTTGGTACCGTCAGCCATAGCGCGTCCCTGATTGTCAAAGGTATTAATTGTCTTACCTGACTGTTTATTTAGTCCCTTTGAGGACATAGTCTAATATAACTATTACGTAGGTATCAGTATCATGTATAGAGTTAAATGATGTGCTATGGTTCGGTAACAACAAAATGGTAAAGAACCAGCGATGGTTAAACCGGGATTATTCTTCTAATAATGAATTATTTATTAACGCCAGTATGTTTATTTAGGTAAATAAAATAGTTATTTTTGGAAGCACAAATGAAAAAAATGGGTGTTTGTTTTTGTCACTTCATGTCTTGTCACGCCATTCATGCAATGCAACTTAATTTCGTTCACTTTGTGCTGTTCGTATATAAGAGCTCTTTATTTATGTGAAAGTCAATTCTAATAACCCTACCACGATTTTATTAACAGCGTTACATTAATAGTAACTGTGTTACATTTGTAATCATCATGAATAATTTATCATTTCTATGTATGGCTACATTTGATTTTCTAAAAAGCACAATAAAACATTTGTATTTTAACAGCGTAATATATAAAACAGTCTCACCACACAGAATCTCCGACATGGGTGTGGCGGGCTCAGAACACGTCGGTGTCAGCGGGGGCGGCCTTATTACTTCCCTGTTCTGCCAAAGGCCAACCTACTCCCAGAATATCCTGGGAATATTCTACAGGTATAGACCATATTATTATATTTTACGATTAAATTTAACTAAGCAGAGTTGCTTACATCAGAATAGTTTGTTCTGTGGAAGTTAATAGGTATATTGAAAGCTAAACTACTTTTATTAAGGCTTTCTTTAGCAAAATCATACAGATAAAATCAATAGTAAAATACCTGCATAGTCACATTATATTTAACGTAAGGAAATAAGTCACTGAAATTTCTGATAGTGGTAGTACAAGTACGTCCACCTGATGAAATTTAGTAGCCGAATAAAGTTATTTGCCTCACAAAATTGAGGTCTCTGTAACTCTTTACTAACTGTAACTCTAACACGATTACCATCTTGCTACAATATGGCGCACGTGCGTTTTAGCTTTAACATTTCAGAGCAGTGTCGTATAAAATAATAATCTAAGTTAAGGGGCATTTAATGTCCATGACCTAGATTATGAGATAATGCAAATAGATAGTGCAGTCCCAGTCTTACGTAAAAACTTTTTGTGTTTCGCCGCTCTCCCAAATTAGATCATTAATTCTGTGCCGGAATATAACATAATATCAAACTAGCACCTAAATATAAGTTTAGCTACATTCCTTTCAAATTTCTTTAGAGTATTTTAAAACTAATGATTTCCATTTTACTATTATCGCAGATGTTAGAGATTTGTCCATTATAGATAAAGACTGTACCAACCCTTATGGTAAATAAAATTGATCGATGAAAACTTTTTGTTTTATCATGTCATGACGTTAACAACCTGGAAACCTGATTTCGGTCCATTCTATCACGACACAATTTACACAGATGGTGATAATTGGCGCCACGTGCTATGGGGTCAGTCTGAGGCCACAGACACAAGTGGCGGCGCTATTCTACTGGATGGCACTGTTTGGCTGAGAGCTGCTAGTCCAGAACATGAAGGATGGTATCGGTGTACGGCACGGGTTCAACATTCTTTCTTGCATCATTCATTGTATCTTGATGTTAGAGGTAAGTAATCGGGACAGCTAATGCTGTTCAATAAATGTTAATTATGGGTTGGTCTATTCTATGGTTTGCAGCTTAGAATACACCACCCCATATCTTTCAACGGGTGACGTAAGAGGCGACTAAAAGACATATCTCTGATGAACAATGGCAGCAGTATTTATCAACTCAAGATTACTAACCATCTTACTGTGATCACTATGCTCAAAGCGTGGTGATTATGACAATATATACCTCAACAACATTGGCAAGCCAAGGTCTGAAAAGGAGTGGATGTATAGGGCTGTAGAAATAAAGTTGGAGATAGTTTTTTAGAAATCGAACAATCTTAATTTTTACATCTTAATTTACTACTTTAAAGCGAACCTAAATTAATTTCTTGTTCACATACAGTTAAATATTGTAGAAAGGTAAAAATTCAAGGATACTATTGTTTTATAGTTGTTCACGAAAATGTTACCCATTCTCAAACAAGATCTACTTTTGTACTTTAGGCAAATCAAGAAAAATTGTTACTGCTTGCCTTTAACTTTTAAACATTTTTTATCATTTTTACGTTGGTCGCTTTGGTGGAATTTACGACTAACTTTCCGTATTGTTGAGATTTGTTATTACGGTACGGCTTACGGTTGATAATAACCATAAACTTACCTGCTTAACCAGACTTAAAAACAAAGTTCTTTATAAATAACTAGCGGCCCGTCCCGGCTTTGCACGGGTGCTCATTTCTAGTAAAGAATATAGTTTATGTTATTCAGGAATAATGTAGCATTCTAATGGTGAAATAATTAACGAAATCTGTTTTAGTCGTTTTTGAGTTTATTCGAAATAATAATATACATTTTATGTTCATAATAATAGACTCTTGCCATAGGCTAATAATATAATTAAAAGGGGAAAAAGTATTACGAACACGACATTAAATCTACTATAATATTTTATCCGTTGCTTATTTTTGTTATTTTGGTTTTTCTAATAGAACCACCAAGACTGAGTAGAAGTGGTAGCGGTGAAACTAGATGGGTGGTACGCGGATCGACGGCGCGGCTTTCTTGCACAGTCAGAGGCGAACCAGAGATACATATTCATTGGACACATGATTCTAGGCCGTTAGCTTTGCAGTAAGTATTTCCTTCTACAACAAATAAAACCCATTTTCTTTAAAAATAGTGTGTGATAATGATGATAGTGTGTATTTTAATTTTCACACAAAATGGAGTAATTAACAGTTAGTAACATCATTATTGATGTCAATTTCACACTTATATCTATCTAGCCGTACTTGGTATGTGAACAATTAAGTAATTTTTATCGGTAGAATATATATTTACAACTCTAAAAGTGGATTTGTTCTATTTGTAATTCTGTCTTAGCGAAGTGGTACTTAATTTGCTTACACGCACTTATATGTCCAACTCATGATTACAATGGGGCGTATAGATAACTGACAAAATTTAGTGCCGTGACTCTCTGCCGGAGTTGTAATGCTAGTCAAGTGGAATAGCTGTCACTATGAGGCATTGCCTACATTAGATTCATTCATGAAATTGAAAGGGAAATAAGTGGAATATAACATACCATTAAATCTTCCTACCAGTGGTTCCGGTGGAGTGGAGAACAGGGAAACAGGAACTGGTGTTATCACATCTGAAGTTACCATACCGCAAGCAGGACCCGAGCACGCGGGCGAGTATCGCTGTATAGCGCGCAATCTTTACGGAAACGACGAAATCGTCTACCGACTTTTTGTTAAAGGTTTGTATTGTATGCCATTGTAAAATATGTGTTAAGAGTGATATATATTTTGTTTTATAATCTAACATAGTAATGACATAGATTGACATCCATTGTTAGTGGCGCCCAACGTGGGGCAGCAATGAAGTGCTACTGGCACCCAACATAGTACCATTTCTTATATGTCATGACATAATATAAGTAAAGGTTCCTTCTCGGTTTATACTACCAGCCATCGAGTGTCCTAGTTTCGATATGTCTACTTTCTACATTCAAGATTATTGGGCTTTCTTAAAGGGTGAGCATCTTACTTAATTTTTGTATTTTTATGTATGAAGATTGGTAAATCTTTATAAATATAAATGAATCGCTGAGATGTACGTGTACGGTTACGTGTACGAGCATAACTAATGCATGACTTGACCAATTTGTTTAGTTTGTTTTTTATTAAATTGGTAATTATGAGGACAACATTTGTACTGTACATAGAGCAATTTTGAAGAATTCACTAAGAACATTGAACTGGCAATGTCGGAGACAAACAGTATTTCTAATAAAATTATTTGCTATAACTTGAATTCTACAATATTAAACTTCATATATATTATAGCGTTAGAATAATTTGATACTCGTTTAGGTACACTCACATACAGAATGTAAAATAATATACAATATTTTTCTGCAAAAATGGGCGTTATCTGTTGTGCATCATCTACTGTGCACTATGCAGGCCAATGGCGTACAGTCGCGACCAACCGACCATAAACCGTAATATGCGCTCGCGATAATACCGTCCCGTAGTGTAACTGCTACCCTTGCATGTAATTTATGAAGGATATGTTTCACCCGCTGTATGTGTTAATAAAATATGAGACAATTTTGTCTCGCAGTTTGTAAAATAAATATTATGATAAAAATATTGTGCATATTTTTAAATTTAGTATTTCTTCTATGAGATTATTTGAAAGGAAGCTAGTAAAATGTGGTGTCTTTTACTTAGTTTTGAAATCGAATCATGGAAATTTAGACTAGGAGAAAAGATAAACAAATTAGAATTATATTCTTTATTCATTGGTTTTAATACCCAATTTTCAAATTCTATGGGTCTATTTTGTTACTCGATTAATGATACAGTAAATGATATTAGATATTGCCCACCATTTGTTTTCTTTCAACGCTGCCGTCGCACATACGATATATTAAAATTATATCCTGTTGCATCTTGTAGCACATAAAAGTTTGGCACATATTGTTATTACGACATGAATTCTTAATCTTCTTAGCAATTAATAAGTATACAGGGTGTCCAAGAACCTGGCGTCCAACTGGATTCCCACGATGCCCCAAGTTCTAACAGTACTCAGAAAAATATTTTAAAAAATCCACCCCATGTACTTACAGAATTATACTGATTTAAAAAAAAAAGGGGAAATGAGCACCCTGTGACATACTTTTGAATGCTGTGACTGCTAATGCTGATAATTTCGATATTTCTTGGAGGTTTTGTAATCTAGGGTATTGCTGTGTCTAAATAGAATGTAAAAATAAAGTACTTATTGTACCATTTTAAAATAAAATATTATTTTAACTAAAGGTGATATGGAAAACTATTGAATTTCGCAACTTTGACCGACTGTAGTGTAAAAAAAATGTACCAAAATAGTATGGCAAGTGACGTCAAATTTTGACGCGTTTATTCCTCTTTTTAAAAAGGTATAATACTTACACATTAATTTGAAAAAAAAAAATTTTGATAATATTTTTACTCAACAACCCAATTTTTACGAAGTGCCTACCTACTAACGGTAACTGTCGGACCCTTTCTTATCTTAGAAACTGTTATGTTACTACTATTATTTACTTCGGTTCCAAGAGTGAGCAAGAAGGAAATACACACAGGTAGATGGGTTCCCAGTAGAATAAAAGCAAAGAATGTTAGTTTAAAGATATTTTATTACAATAAATGTTCAAAATGTTGACCACCCGCGGCAATACAAGCTCTCACTCTCCTTAAAAAGGACCGCTTTATGTTTCGCGAGTAACTTTTTTGACGTATCACCTGCACTGCTTGTGTTATCTTCTCACGAAGGTCAGCGATGTCATTAATGGGCTTCGCATAAACGAGCTCCTTCATAGTTCCCCAGAAAAAAAAATCCAGCGGATTTAAGTCAGGTGAGCGGGCTGGCCACGGGATTGTTCCTGATCGCCCAATCCACCTGTTCGGGTATTGCTCGTCCAAAAACTCTCTAACGGATACGCGAAAATGTGCTGGACAGCCGTCGTGTTGGAACCACATATCTGGTGGGGTCTCTTCTAGTAAGTTTGGCAAATCATTTTGAAGAAAATTTAAATATGATTCGCCAGTCAAATTCTCGGGCATCTCAAATGGACCAATAATATTCCCACAGAGAATACCGGTCCACATGTTCACTTTGAACCGGTACTGGGATCTATCTTCTCGCATCAAGTGCGGATTTTCCACATGCCACTCGTGCAAGTTGTGTAGGTTCATGTAGCCATCCTTCTTAAATGTTGATTCATCTGACCATAAAATTTTGTCGATAAAGTTTTCGTCTTCTCGATGTTTTTGCAGGATTGTTTCACAAAACGCGACTCGGCTCGGATAGTCTCGAGGTAAAAGACTTTGCACTCGCTGTACGTGGTACGGATGATATTCTTCTTTTTGGAGAATACTGTGTGCTGTGCTCTTCGGTATCCCCGTATCAGCTTCTATTCCTCGCACAGAGATGCTTGGATTTGCCGACACCGCCTCTAAAACTTCATCGCGTATGAAGTCATTTACGGGTCGTCCTTCACCAGCTACTTGATTGGGGAACCGCCCGTCACATAGTGATCTGTGCACATTAATGAAAACTCGATGGTCGGGATATCGCGTAGCCCTCGGATACCTTTCTCTGTAAAGTCTCGCTGCAGCTCGTCCATTACCTCTACATTCTCCATAAATGTAGTGCATATTTGCGTATTCTTGCGGAGTGTAGGTCGCCATGGTAGCACACACAAAACACAAACTGTCCAAACACAGGCAAAGGTCGTCGTAAAGAGTTCGTTTCAAAGTCCAGAGCACAAAGAGTAATCGAGTCCAATAAACAAAGCTTTAAATCGTAGTACGTGATCAATGGTAACAATAAGAGAGAGGTGCGTAGTAACGGCAGGAGGCAGTGACGCGTACTGACCGTACTGTTATCCTAAATAGCACGATCCCAGATAGCGTCACTATCTATCTCACTCGCACCTCTAACCTTTTTCTCCCTCACTCTTACCTGAATAATGGGGTACCATAAAGAAGAACCAGCAAATCGCAAAGATAGTTTCTGTCTTGCTCCCTCCTGTTGTAATAACGAATCACTATGGTGAGATGCATGCACATACCGTCCCTTACGGTCTAACCTGTTTTTTGAGAGGCCTGTTGTTATTTTTATGAGCATACAATAGTAATTCTTTAGAGGTTAGATTCAATTCGTCGTAAATTTTTCTTTCTAAGAATTCTGTAAGACATCGTAAAAATTGGGTTGTTGAGTAAAAATATTATCAAAATTTTTTTTTTCAAATTAATGTTTAAGTATTATACCTTTTTAAAAAGAGGAATAAACGCGTCAAAATTTGACGTCACTTGCCATACTATTTTGGTACATTTTTTTTACACTACAGTCGGTCAAAGTTGCGAAATTCAATAGTTTTCCATATCACCTTTAGTTAAAATAATATTTTATTTTAAAATGGTACAATAAGTACTTTATTTTTACATTCTATTTAGACACAGCAATACCCTAGATTACAAAACCTCCAAGAAATATCGAAATTATCAGCATTAGCAGTCACAGCATTCAAAAGTATGTCACAGGGTGCTCATTTCCCCTTTTTTTTTAAATCAGTATAATTCTGTAAGTACATGGGGTGGATTTTTTAAAATATTTTTCTGAGTACTGTTAGAACTTGGGGCATCGTGGGAATCCAGTTGGACGCCAGGTTCTTGGACACCCTGTATATTTGATACTACCATAAGTATACATTTTATATGGATATTTAAATCTAGTATATTTCACCCACCATGCAGAACGTCCCAGCGTACCGGAAGAGGTTCGTGTCTCAGAAGTGTGGTCTCGTAAGGCCCGGGTCACATGGCGGGTTGCGCGTGGAGCTCTCGTGTCACATTACTCTCTACAATACCGCGCGTTAACACGCGAATTTTCTCATACACCCATTGACTCTCCGCTCCCCGCTCTTTTGGACAACTGGGATACTCAAGATGTATTAAACATAACGCTAGCCAATTCGGATTTGCTGCATGTCGCGTAAGTAGAAAAATCATGTTTCGTTTTACTTGCAATAGTAAATATCATATTATTTAAATGTTTTGAACTCTTTATGGAAAATATATTTAAATAATGTGAAAAACGGGCGGTGTCATCGTTTAATATTTAATACCAAATGTAACTTTGGAGATATTTATCGAAGTAATGCAGATCATTACCGATAGATGGCACAACACACGTTTCCCTTAGAGACCTGTTACAAAAAGATTAATAAATGTCGATGACTGGATGTGGTTCCACCGTAGCCTCATTGGTTAAGGCATTGGGGGCTTTACCTAAGATGCAGGTTCGAATCCAACCGTTGGTCGAATTTTATTAATCTCAATTTTTTAAGGCAAGGCGTTCTTAATAGGTAAATAATGTACATAGAATTAGTTAAAAAAAGTAGGTATATAGTAAGCAGAAATAAGTTTATACATAAACCTCCCAGAATGCTGCTGCAGACGAATAATTATGAATAACGGTACAAGTTGGTAGCGGAAGACATGAAGCTGCAGAAAACGACGTGTCGCAGCGACACTACTGGTTTCATGTATTACTTACTATGAAATTCCTTTCGTAGTTAGCGACATTAAGCTAGTAACGCGACGCGTCATCGAGCGGAAGACGCTAGTGTCGCCCGACCATAGATTAGTAGTGCCGCTGACGCCAGAGCAAGCGAGTTTCTTTTCACAATACAAAATGCATCGATTTTGGATGAGAATGTATTTTTTTTGACACAACATGTTTAACTTAAAAGTACAAATATTTTTGAATTAAGCCCATTTTTATTTTTTTATTAATTAGTTAACATCCGGCGTAAGCATCTTTTAGTAGATGTTTTTTTGATAAATTACAACTGCTGTTGCCGTCTGCAGTCGGGTTTGAAATCATGACTGCAGCGACAGGACGCACCGACCTGTCATGACAACATGAAGCGTCGACACGTCGTCCGCTACTGCCTCACGTCGTCCGCTACCAACTTGTACCTTTTAAATGCATACAAAAATATCACTAAAAACATTAGGTAAAGAGGTCCCTCTTTACCTAATGTTTTTAGTGATATTTTGATCCACAAATCCTTATCCGAAAATACAATATAAATTATCATCCGAGTTACCTAAAATGTGCTGAGCCCATTATATCCATTATCTCCTCCTCCGAAATGTAAGAAAGAACACGAACACATTTAAACTGTAACCAGCACTTCTAAGGCCCGTTTATTGTGACTCCACTCAAACTGTTACGAAATCACCCATAATGGCAAAGAATACAAAGTAAAGAGGGAACAGAATTTGTTCATTGTGGGCGTAAAATCAATTACCATAATGTACAATTTGGTGAGCCGACTCTCTAAAGGAGAACGCAATGAGAAAAGTCTGCTCGCTAAAATATTCTTTTGGGAGCTTACCTGCAATGCTACGTTATTAAATATAATATCATGCACATCTTTGACAGTGTTTTTAGGTTGAATTAGTGATACGTAGACTTTGCAGCTCTATTGGTTAAATAAATTTACATATTGCGGGTTCGATACCCGCTAGGCATGAAAATAATTATATGTATATTACTTGTCTTAATCTTTCTGGCTTTGTGTATTCGACTCGCCTTCAAGACCTTTTTTTTGCGGCTTTTGCTACTTCACTGGGCATAAAGGCGAGCAGAGCTCCAGCCTAGATAAATGGTTTAAACACTAGAAACTAAGTAGAGTTTGTCATTATTATGCACAATTTATTTTGTATAATTCCTGGTGTACAATAAAGAGTTTTTTACTTTTTACTTTACTTTACTAGAAACTAAGCAACCTGCGCAAGAGGGCGTCCCCTGTGGGACTTGGACCTCGGCTCAGGGCGGTCGCTGACGGGGAGATTGAGGGATTATGGCTTTTAGTGCCTTCAAGGCCATCAGTAGTAGAGTGTTTGTTGATCTATGGATAAAATAAAGATAATGGATATACTTTTAGCCACTGTTAATATAAGAAAATGATACTAGTTAGCAAGACTTATTACTTTAGGACCAATCGTAAAAGTAACTTTTATTTCCTTTTCCGTAATTAGGTTGCCGATCAAATTAATGTTTTGTTGGTGCTATTTAAATAAAAGTACATGAAAACGTAGAACTTTACTTAAATTTTTAAGTTTTCTGACAACTAATAACTGTAAAACTGTATCATGACTACTGATTAACTTGCAAAAAACATCTCTTACTTATTTTTTGCTCGTTCAGATCGCACTTAAGTTTAATTAGATTTCATTTACTTGTTTTCACATTTTTAAGTTAAACATTTTTATTTTGTTGTAAATTATATAATCTATTTACTCTTTAACAAATTTTAATGACTTGAACTTGTATAAAAAAAATATTTTTGTGATATGTAATTTGGGGAAAAAAAAAAGTATTTTTCATATTAAATTAAATTATGGCCAAAAAGTCATGATGTAACTTTATGTGATTTAACTTTATTATACTTCTGGGTATAGATATGCTTTGGGTTAGTAAGTATCTCTTAAATGAACGCTATATAAACAAACAAGGTAACTAATATCACAAAATCTCCTACTACGCATTCCATCAAAATCGTTAAGTCATTTTCCAGCAGGATTTACATAGTAATTTACGAGCTGACACTTTGTTCCACGATGAGAGGGAATTACTTCCGTGTTCAGATCTGAAGGGCCGGGGAGGGCGGGGGCTTCCGTAGCTTCGCTAGCTCCTGACACACGGTACGCACTCCGGATGGCCGCATACAATGATGTAGGCGCTTCGCCTTACACTACCCCCCTACATTTCACAACAAGGGAAGAAGGTGAGAAAATTGTGACCAAATGTTTTGTTGTAAAAGTGTAGCAGTTTTTAATAAAAACATGTGTGTTCTATTCACAATATTGTCTTAATGTGCAATAAATATGTGAAGGAAAAAATAACCATAAATTTAGGAGACTTACAGCAGTTCCGTATCATCGCGTAATATTCGGTATTGTAAGTAAATAGTACATTTCACAAGTAAAAACACCTGCATATCATTTTTGATATTTACTTGGTATGCAAAACTAATTAAGGATGACTAAATTTGCATATTTAATAACTACCTCAAATAAATTGGTGGTTAAAAATAAAAATAAAACTGTGAAGAAATGAATCTATAATCTACTAGTTGTTCTTCTGAAGGTAGTGATAGTAGTTTATTTTCATACTAGTTATTTAGTGTTAGTAGGTAGGTTTCATGACTCGTTTAATATATGATTATTTTGTCGGCACATGTTGTATCACTCCTGAGAGACTAATAAGCCTTAGTTGGAATGTTGAAACCTAGCCAAGAAATTTTCATACCTTTTGTAAAAGGCAACCTATTGTAATATCCTCATATACGTAAAATAGAGCTTCCACTAATAATAAGATGGTAACAATGAAGTAATACAAATATGTGAAGTTAGCAAACCATTGTTCTTCATATACAGAAAAATATGATTTTGTCTCCTTCTATGTCAACATTTCACGGATAACTCAATTGGCTACGCTCTCTTTATATATTTCTATTATAAAGAGCAGCTTAAAGCGGATATGACATCAAAACATTCCAGAAGGTCGGTTCCAACTGAAAACGACATCACTTCCCGACCATTTAAAAACAGCGCGGAGTAATTTCCGCAGGAAACTTCACAAATGCGTGTATATGAGACCATGCTTTTAGTTCTGTAATAGAGAAAAGGCGGTTCTCTCGATTCAATTGAAACCTTATTGTATTTTCTGTAAAGCTGTTTTTCCACTGTAGGACATGTGTCAATGTATGCGTGTTCTTTTATAGGTTATGATTTTTTATAAGTGTAAATGCATTATTTTTTGCTAGCCCCGGGAGGCGCGCCTCGCGATATCACTGTGCGGGCACTCAGAGCGCGAGAACTGCATGTAACGTGGCAGGTAAGTACGTACAGTTATATTATTCATATAAATATTTTCAAACTTGTAAAGTTATTTAATTTTCGATTACCTTTTTAAACATACGTACTACGTACGTACGTTTAAACTTACGTAAAGTATCGACAAATAAAATATTGAAATAGAATTATTATTTTAATTTTAGCGTTTGTAATGGTTTTTATCTATACTAATATTGTAAAGCGGTTAAGATATTTTTTTGGATTTTAATATTTTTGTATGTTTGTTTCAAATAAACTAAAAAACTACTTAATAAATTTGAATGCCACATTATTCCTGAGTAACATAAGCTATATTTTTTATTAGAAACTATTAGGGATCCTTACTGAAACATCGATAATGTAAACCAAAGTATGAAAAAAATGCCATAAATTGTCTTTCATCGCATGCGCTGCGGAAACTATGAATGATAGAACAAAGTAATGTTCCACAATATTAAAGAACATATAAATATCTGTAAAAACCTTCACGGTATCATTTGTCTAACTATAGTAGTAGTTATGTAACTATAACTACTTATTGGATTTTTTTTTACAAAAACCTATTTCTCATTTAAGTCTGTTTCAGTACCTGTAGATTACTTTTTAAATGATTAAAATCGGCCAATGCGTTGAAAATATATTACGAGTTTAAAAATGTGATCCTAAAAAAAATATTAATATAAGGTGCAACACTGCAACAGCAAGACTTCTTTCTGTAAGATTTCGATTTCGGGTCGGATCGTGGCTACAAGATTTTCAAGCCTGGTTATTCCAAAATGTTTCAAATAAAAGTGCACCCATGCGAAGCCGAGGTGGGCCGCTAGTATTCTATATAATGTTACCTCACGTGTTATTAAAATAATCCCAATTCCCGCTCTGACTAAATCTCTCATAATTCCAATCATGTATTATATTTTTTTCTAGCCTCCCCCTAGAGAGACGTGGCATGGGACTTTATTAGGCTACACAATACGATGGTGGGAGGTTTCTGAAGAGGGTAAAGGCACTATGAGCGATAGTCCTGGCTCTGAAAGTGGAGCTAGTGCTGATGCCACTAGCACTACTCTCCGAGGTTTGAAGGCTGCCACGAGGTATGGAGTCACCGTGAGAGCTTATAACGCTGCGGGAACTGGCCCCTTGTCTCCGCCACATTACAGACATACATTAGAATCACGTAAGTAATAACATGCTCATTTTCATTTGATTGTTATTTAATCTATAGATTTGTGTATTAGTTTCATATCAAGCTTTTTTCATAAAGTTCCACACATCCACACTTGCTGATGTTTCGCAATTATCTTGGTCCTTCTGAATGATACATACACCTAGCTAATTTTACGACTGTACAAAATTAATTCTAATCGTAACTATGTAATGGGTTCTCAGTAAACCTGAATTACTGACTAATAAAATCTAATTCTTGTTTGAATTGTAAGAATAGTAAAAGTAAACGAAGAAGAAAATAAAAATTGCCCTCATAAATTTGACCAACCCAAGCCCCTAAGGTTCATCTCCGTGCTTCGCGGCCGATCGCAACCGCACGCAATTGATCGCATGCGACTGACGCACGCGGTTGATGTGGCAATAGTCTAAGTACGACAATATATAAAGCTGTTTCCGAGGTCTGCGTTAGACGCTCGACTATCAACAGCCGTCGGCCTATGACTATTGTCGAATCAGCCGCGCGGGAGTCCCATGTAACCAATTGCGTTTGAAAACTTTCTCCAAGCACGTTATGACCAGGAAGTTAAGAAGACATCATTTAGATTATGTTCTTTTGAAGACAGAAATTTGATTAAAGAGATCGATAAGTTAAATTTTTCGATGACCGGAAGTATCGAAGTCGGGCTTAACCAAAGTACAAGCCGCTTTCTATACTGGCGTAAATAACCGAGCAACGGTATCGACGAGAAGCGACGATCGTAAATTTTCCCATCAAAATGCAAAATGGCTTAATTGGACTGTGGCCTTCGGATCTAGGTCAAACGATTCAGTATAAATTGATGGCACTTTTGTATTCTCCGTTTGTTTCATTTTAACGTAAAAAAATAGACATTTAAAACGATTATTTTTAAAAGCTCTCGTATCTCGGGGATATAAAAGAACATAGTATCAATTGCTCGTTAGCCTGACGCATCTGCTACAATCGATCACAAAGGTTCTTTCGTTCTTCTTCTAATGAAGAATGGATTGAAACTTTTATATTTTTAATCAATTTGATTATATCAGCTAAAATGAATTTTAATATTTAGATGTTTATATTGTGTGTACGACTATATTATTATGCACTATTACTTATTTAAAAACTTTCGTGGACTTGGCCAATTTTGTTATACCTCGCTATGATATAAATTTTATATAACTAAAATACAAATATTACTCTTCATAACCATATTTTCGATTTACTCTAAAGTAAGGAATTTCAATAATATGAAATATAACATTTTAAATATAAAAAAACAAAACATAGATTTTGCTTCAGATCCAACGATTGTTTAGCGGATTCAGTGCCTAAAATTTAAAAAGTATCATTCTAAAGACTTTATGTGAAATAGGCGTTATAAAAACGTAAATCCTTTACAAACAGCGCCAACTGGAAGTGCGGAGAGCGTCACCTGCGTACCTAGCGGGTCTACCTCTCTCAGAGTATCATGGCGTCCACCATTGCTCGACACTCGAGGAGGACTTATCACACATTACACACTACAGTATACCAGGCGAGATGCTGACCCCATGCTACCTACACAAGATGCGTATCTCAGGATTCAGGTGAGTCAATGAATGTTACAGAATCACTTTATTGGAGTTAACACAATATATTTACTGAATTTTAATTCGACATGTAACAACTTTACCTCTCTTGTGCAAAAGGTTCATTACGTAGCTCCCGTTTCCGAAAGTTCCCGTTTCCATAATTAAATATAGAGTAAAGCCTTCCTCTATAAACGGGCTTTCTAACAATTAAAATTAAATATTTTCTAATCGGACCAATAGCTCCTGAGTTTAGCGCGTTCAAGCAAACAAACTCTTTAGCTTAGTAAAATTAGTATAGAAATTATATTTACATTTATTTATGAAAAATATGAGTTAATTCCATAACAAAAACAAGAGCGAATTCATTATACAATTTTATAATAAGTAGCAAAATATAATGTGGGTTCATTATGTTTTGCTCTGCATTACTTATTAGTGTGCTATTTTATAAAATTATCGTATGAATTCATTTGTGAATTTGAAATTGTTAAACTAGCTTTATAATATGATACTAAATGTTACAAATGCAATGTATGTAGATAATGAATACTAAATAATTAATTTGTTTCAAATTATTAGGTGATTAACGGGTAAAAAAATCTTTTGTTATGTATTTTAAGCTGATATTTAACATCATGGTTTTACAGTATTTGGATTCGTACTCTACCCTAACCTTCTTGGCGTAGCGGTATAAGCCTCGGAGGTCGTGGGCTCGATCCCTACGCCTAGCCAGCCAAGTAATACTTTGTGTGAATCTAAAATTTATTTCCGGGTCTGGTTGGTTGAGGCACTACACTCCGTGCTTCGGAAAGCATGTTAAGCTGTCCCCAATTATTAAAACATCATATCCGGTCACGAGCCCACCTGCCAAGCTCTATTGGGAGAAGGTCCAGGTTCAGCAGAGGACGTATATAGGGGATGATGTTGATGACGTGTTCGTTGTTCATTAAAGTTTGTGCTCCCATTGCATTGAACAGAATGCATGAATCAAAATAAATTAATCAATAGTCGTCCGTCATTATTCATTTAAAATTCTCAAAAAAAGGAATTTAAAATAAATCAATCATAGTTTTTTGAAGCAGTTTGATCATTTATCAATATTTTTTCTGAAATTTGAATTACGAAATACCTACTTACATTCGAAATAGCGCGTGGCATTGGATTCTTATATATTATATGAAAATTACATTTAATTTGCTAATCATGCTTTTGAAAAGTTCTAAATAAGTTTTTCTTTTTTATATTTCTAGCAAAGTTTTGCAGTCTACTAGAATTCTTGTTAACCCCTCGTGCTAAGCTAAAATGCTTGTTACCAGTGGGTTCACGTTGGTAGTGCAATGAGTGGAGTTCGAACCGACGACCTCAAGTCCGATGCCATAGCCATTGGGCTACGGCCGCTTCTTTTTCTTCTTCTTTGTTTTGACAGCCGATTATTACAAACTTAGAACATCCTTTCATCATCTTTTTGCAACGTCAATTTAAATGTTTTTAAACATTGACTTTTTAAACTTTTTAATAAAATTTCAACAACAGTCTAGCTGCGCATTGTTGCACTACGAACAAACATTAACTATGGCTATAAAATATAATGGTAGCTCATTCAAACACATAACCTTATTTTAGATTTTTATTGAATAACACTTGGTTCCGATGCCAAGCAAAGTTCATCGTTTTAAGAGTTTAACATTTTATATTCAATAACAGTTCAGAGATAGTAAAAATGTATATATTTAGAATATTTTTTATTTCACTACATTTACTTATATTACTACAGTTATAATGTAATTATTTATATAATTTATAATTCGAGGACCTTGAGGACGCATTAATCTATACTAATATATAAAGTTGAAGAGTTTTGTTTTGTTTGCTTGAACGCGCTAAGCTCAGAATCTACGGCTCTGATGTGAAAAATTCTTTCAATGTTAGATAGCCCATTGATCTAGGAAGACTATAACTATGAAGCTTTTACGACAATGGGACCTATGCGTGTGAAATCGTGCGCGGGTAACACTATAATTGTAAAAATATTTTTTATTGCATCGAAAGAAGCAATTTTCAATAACCTTTCTTAATAATAATATGTATATAAATATTTGTAAAGACTTTACTACTGAATGATTACTCTTTACGATGTACTGCTGCTATATTAAAATTTGATTGTAGTGGGTTGTGATCTACAAACAGGAAACGGAAAAAGCAGCAGGAAATTAATGTACTAACAATATTATACCAATAATTTAATCGAATGAATGACCAAATTGTATGCCCAATATAAAAGTACTTGTGTGTGAGTAGACTTTTAACGGAAAATATAGGGTGCTTCCAAAATATATACTATCCATTTATGCTACGTATGCTGATTATGTTAGTGAAGGCATTTCTGTAAAAGAATTATATTTATTTCCCCATACCCAACATTAAATTTTTGTTAATAAATACTTTCTTCTTCCAGTATGACGCAGAATGATCTCCTTAGTCGGTTAAACTGTATATTTTTATGGCTTATGTTTAACTTACCATCAGATATAGTAAAAATGATCACCAAAATTAAACCCGCATTTTAATGTAAAATTGTAACCAAAGTTTTAACATTTCGCTATCGTATTTAAGCAAAATGACTCCAAATAAATCATTGTTAACCCAAAAGTAGTAAATGATCACCAAAAGTACCTAAATGTTTTACTAATTTACTATTCGATGGCCGCAGCTCTAACCTAACCTAACCGATTGTCATTTTTCATTGATTTTATTAAAGTAGAAATAGCGCAATAATTTGCTCGCTAAGATTTGGTGATCATTTACTACATTTGGTGTTCGAATACAATTTGAAGTGCAGTCGTGACTAAAATAGCTAGTACTATTATAATTTTAGACTTTATTTTCCTGGTGTCAAGTATATATTTTTGGTGGTCATTATATTTTATCCCTATTTTTATTAAAAAAAACCGTAATATATATATATATATATATATATATATATATATTTTTTTTTTTTTTAATTAATCACTGACGAATCTGCTGTTGAAGGGATGGCATATATTTTGCAAGCACCATTTATATTTTATCGAAATCGTTTATACAAGTGACGTCGATGAAAGTGTTCACGAGAAAACTTCTGTATTAGATTGAAGATACAACAAATAACATTAAGTTATTGCAAGTTATTGACTATAATAATAAATTTTCAAGCAAATATTTTCTGAAAAGCTATACATCCTTCCACCATTTATCAACAACTTGTTGCTGTTAGGGGGAGGACGCAACAGTGTCAAGATTGACGCCTTACGCGGAGTACGAGATTCGGGTTCGAGCCCATAACGCCGCGGGCGACGGACCTCTGTCTGCACCCCAAGTTTGTAGGACTGATGAAGATGGTAAGTGCTTTTCATTTGTCAAAATGTTGCTGTAATAGTGGTAAATTGGAAGAAGGAACTTTTTTATATTAATTTAAGCACAAGTTATAAAAATACACATAATTAGGTACCATCTTCCCGCAAAACTGTTGCGTTTGTGACTTGCAAAGATCAAAGTTCAAAGTGTTTTTTTGTCTGGGAAAATTATGTTATTAAATTCTATCAAAATGCCTAAGCATTTATATTACACACAGAGAATAATATATAGCACTAATATACCTACATAATAAAAATAATTAGGCCTTCACTAAAATTAACTTGCATTTTAGTTTAACATAGAAAACATTTAAATTTTAACTTCTGTTACATTACATTTTAATCGTTGGATTACTGTATAAATTATTTTATCTTAATTTATAGTAGGCGCAGGTCTCAATCATTGTACAATTAATTTAAGGCAAATCATGACCTTTTTAATAATCGGACATACCGCGATTAGGACGCGCGTCTACCATCAATTATATGTACAAATCGCGAAGTTTAAAAACATTTATGTATTCCCTTCCATGTTTTATAAAAAAAAACTTCTTATACATATATGTCACTAATGAAACATATTTATTATCTTACCTTGATTATCTATTATATATTACACAAAAAACATTTCTATGATGACATCATGCTTCATATTTCTGAAATACATATATAAAACAAAAATGTTCCATTATCTGAGAACAAAAGTCGTTAGTACAAAATGTACACATACACAATACGGCACATTTATTTAATATTACATTGATATTGTCAGTGCCAAGTGCTCCCGGCGGTATGAAACTGATAGCTCTCGGCGAACGATCGCTTAGAGCCTCCTGGCTACCACCTCCGGAACCTAATGGAAAACTTACGCATTACACCCTTTATGTTAAGGACCTCTCTGGGTAAGTGTTTTATGCTTTTGTATTGTTAAGATAAAGTTCAGTAGTGTACGTAGAGTAAGACTTGTTTGTATTATTTAATATAAACGAATCAAACGATATTTATGATAGAAAAAAATTGTATATTCCCGATTTCCACCCCCTTCGTGTCCACCTCTGGGGGACAGTGACACAAACATTAAAATTATTCCCGTTGGCCACCCCTGGTGGACAGTTATACCAGCTTTCTATAACATTCCCGTTGCGTTGGCCACCACTGGTGGACAGTGACACAACTTGTAAAACCTGGTCTCTTTGTCCACCAGTGGTGGACAGTCGCACATCTTATTAATATTATTCCCATTCACCACCACTTTAATTACGTTTATTATAGCGAATGAAGTTGAAGGACTACTGTACGTTATTATAAAATTTAAACATATAGTGTAACGTACAGTACCAAAACAAACGAATATGCTTTTTATTTATTTATACTTTGTAGAAAAAAAATATTAAAATTAAAGTTTTCACTAAAACTAACCGGTAATTATTTGATAGAAATTAATAAAGAAGCTAAAGATGGAAGAAGACAAAATATATTTATGCTATCCCCGCGCACAGGTAGCATGATTTTGATAAAAATAAATTTCAGAATATCAGTCTTCATCAAAATGCACAAATTCATATAAAAGTTCTCAAGTTAGAAGAGAGCGTCACTAGAATGTGGCAGACAAAACGTGTATTCCCTTAATAAGATTTAAAAATCGGGTTTTGTTCTCTTTGCTACAAAAGTAACAAATTGCCTAAACGTATAAATAATACAAATAAGCATTTACATTAACCGTATTGTGCTAAATCATTCCGGAAACCATTACGTAATTTAACCTGAGTAAGTGCAAGTTAATAATTGAAATAGTACTGTCTCACAAGGGAATAAGCAAAGTTAGTAATCTAAGTTGAATACAGCTTGAAATGAGCTATTTCTAACTGCTTGAGTTAGTTGCTTTCATAACTACTTCAAAATCAACTTAGTTTTGTGAATCCTGAAATTGCGATAGAATAGTAAAAGTACGATCTGATGCTCTACCAAAACACGATGCGAATTGATATTTACAATATAAATGAATAAGTACCGACAAAGATATTGCTGACACAATTTTATTACATGACGTTATAATTAGGTATGGTACGGTACGGAATTTACTTAGTCAAATAAACTCGTGTAGATATTTACAAGTTATTCTGGTTGGAGAGACAAAATTCTCTCCTCTTTAAGAAATTAATTATTTCCGATACAGCAATACCACGTAAGTGATAATTTCTTATAAGGTTAAATCAAATGTAGCAAGTGATTTTTTGCCCTTGACATCACTTATAAAGAAAATGTTTCTTGACAGATGAAATTACTCATTAGCAACAGTAACTGTCACTTACGCGGTATTGCAGTATCACCGATTAAATACAAATTAATAGACATATTATTTGGCATATTTATATTTAAGAGTTTTTTTTTTAACTCCTGTTAGCCAGGATCAAGAGTTGCACACACTAGCAAGTTCAATGAGCACCGAAGCTTATCAAGTCCCGGAAAAAAGCTAAACTGCCATTAGACCCACAACGAATTTAATCAGAAAAAGATTAGGAGGAGTAACAAATAATATATTTAGAAGATACTTGCTTGGCTTTATCGTAGTTTTGTGGCGTCGCCATTAAAACCCCACGTTGTTCTTTGGTCACATATCGCTTGGGCTACTTTATGCGCTCGCTCATTGTTTATAATATCAACAATATTGTAAGCTTTCTTTCATATTATAACAATCAAGTGACAAGTACAACATTTACAGGTCTCAAGAACCTAATATATCTCGCGTGAATGCTTGTGTTGAGAACGAGGGTACTACTACCGAATGTATGCGAGGGCTCCGCGGTTTACGCGCTGGTCGAACGTACGAAGCTTGGGTGCGGGCTGCCACTGCAGCAGGAGATGGGCCCCCGTCTCTAGCTGTGGCCTGCCAGACTAGTGCTCTTGGTATGTTGTTTCTTTTTACTCCCGGTTCGTCTTTTCAGGTTTACTTTTGACTTATATGCGTTTTTGTGAATTATAATTGGTACATGTGGGCTCGTTCTTTCTAACTCGAAACAGAGTATACAAATGTTCAATTAAATAAATGCTAGGTATATCAGATCATTGCTCTGAGTTTTCCACATACAACAGTAAAAATAATGACCGATTTTCCTTAAGAAATGATTCGCGATTGAAAAATTAAAACTAAAATTACATATACGATGCCTTTTCTCATTTAAAAATATTTAAGATTTGTACATAGATTTTTTCATACTTTAAATCCGAAAACTTCTCGATAGGATAAATTTTTAAATCCAAATCAAGCGTTTTATTACTTTAGCGCCAGCTCGAATCTCGTCGTTCGGGGGGCTGGCGATGGGCGCGGCGGGGGGGTCTCTGTCACTTCGCTGCGTGGTTGGTGGGGCACCGCCCCCCGCTAAACGTTGGCTGCGTGGGGGCACGCCATTGCACCCGCGGCCCCCCTTCCATCTCGACGGCGACGCGCTACTGATCAGAGGTAATTGATAGGAGTACCAATAATGTTTAAAAAAGTATAACTGTGATACTCAAGTTCTTATATATATATTTATTTTGTATCCTAGTGACATTCGTAACTTTTACTGTTACATTTCTTCTGTAAATATTAATACTTACCTTAGTCTTTAAACGAAATCACATTTTTATAAAAAATAAGTAAACTGTAAGCATTTTTATAGTTCATTTATTTTGAATAAACCAATATTATTCGAACAGGTCTCGAACTATCGCACGCCGACAACTACACATGTGTGGCGGAAAACCCTCACGGTTCAGACTCAGCGACGTGGCGAGTTGTAGTTCTACGGCCTCCAGCACCTCCAGGACTGGCCTTGTTAGAAGCCAGGTCTAGAGAATTGGAACTGGAACTCAGACCAGCTCCTAGAGCACCTGGACATGCGATACCGAAGACTTATAGTTTACATTGGAGACTTGCTACACCAGAGGTACGTAGAAATTTGAAGCTATTCTTCACATTGCGTTATTATCTTACACATAACACATAATATGATATGCATCGAGGCATAATACAATGTCCATCGATGCGCGGTATGAAGTCATTGACGAAAAATCCTTATAAAAACATTTTAGGGGGGATCGTTCGCATTTTAGGTATTAAACGTATAATATAACCGAACATAAGCTATGTTGTGTACATCAGGTTGACGGGTGTACCTCAAAAAACAGTGATTCTATACACGTGAAAGCAATGTTCTACCAATGTGACGAATGTGCGTAAAATTTTAAGCAATGTGCTCTTATAAATCTAGAATTATTTCAAAAAGTTAGTGAGCCGCCAGCCTGGTATCAGAATGACGGATGTATTTTTAATCTGAGCTAATTACTTACTATCTATGTATGAAAACATTAGCGTAGCAATGTTCCGGCAATGTGCTCGAACGTATTAAAAGCATAATCAGATAGGGCAAAAGGTTTAAAAGTAATTTCAAAACAGAAATTAAAAAAATTGAGCGTCTGCTTATTTTATACTGGCAATCACGACGAAATGTATAGAGCAACATTTACATCATGCCAGTATAAAATAAGCAGGCTTTATATTTAGAATTTTTAGTTTTAAAATTACTTCTAAACCTGTTTCCACATCTGATGCTGCTTTTGGTACGTGCGAGCCCATTGCCGGAACATTGCTACGCTAATGTTTTATACATAGATAGTAAGTAATTAGCTCAGATTAAAAATACACCCGTCATTCTGATATCAGACTGGCGGCTCACTAACTTTTTGAAATAATTCTATTTTTATAAGAGCACATTGCTTAAAATTTTTCGCACATTCGTCACATTGCTAGAACATTGCTTTCACGTGTATAGAATGACTGTTTTAAGGTACATCCGTCAACCTGATGTACACAACATAGCTTATGTTCGGTTATATTATACGTTTAATACCTAAAGTGCAGTCCTTGTTGGTATATTTAATAGATTATTTTTAATTTGGTGAAAAAGGTTCATTTACTTCTAGAAGCTTAATATAGTAGTAGACCAAGGAATATCAAAATAATACTGAAACATTTAGACGTGAGATATTCATAAGGCCTTTTTCAAAATATTGAACTAACGATGACGAGAAATGAGTCTACTATCGTATTTCATTTTGGGAACATGATAATTTATTCATTTAACAAGAAAAGAAAGGCATTTTCAGACAAAATTGAAGTCAAGTCAATATACCTAAAGTGCTAACGTTTCGCCTTAATGGATTTATTGAGTAAGTAAGCTGTTGCTTTTGTCTGCAAAATTTGTATAACCATTGGATCAACAAAGTGATTTTACAGGGTGAATGGCGTATACAAATAGCAACCCCCGGACCAGTTATCCTAACTGGTCTCCGGTGTGGTTCTGCTTACCGCGCCTATGGTTCCGCTGGAGGAGCCCCAGGGTCTGAACTGGCAGTTCGGACCTCCGGAGGACCACCAGTAGCTCCGCCTGACGCTAGGTGGATTAGAGCGAATGCTACTCATGCTCGGTTTGATACTAGTGCTTGGAGTGACGGTGGTTGTGGTCCAGTTGCTCTGAAGTTGGAATGGGCTGGTTCTGGTGTAGCTGGTGCTAGAGATGTACCAGTGGGAGGAGAAGTTATTTTAGGAGGTAAGTTGAATAATAACGATAATTAGCTTCACTTAAAACTCTTATTTCCCGTTTGGTTTCCGTCTTATCCCAAGTCCTCCTATGGGTGTCGTATTAAAGGACGTACAGCTTATGGATGGGTAGTATCTTTCAGTTCAAGGATACGCAACATTAATGGTGTCTTACCGTGGTGATTATTATAATATTCCTCAACGTTCCTAGGTTGCCTAGGTCTGTAAGTCTAGTGGACGTAAACGGGCTGATTGTTATGTCGCACCGGTCTTAATTTATTCGATTGTTATAATTATCTCTTCGTAGGTTTGACCCCAGGCTCTCGCTACCGTGTCGCGGCTCGAGCGTCCAACGAAGCGGGATGGACTCGCGAAGTCTATGAATTCGCTACACAGTCCTCTGACGGAGGGTTGGCAGAAGAAGTGGATGCGCCCTTTCCAGCCACTGCGGGAGAGTTGGCGTTATTACTGGCCTTGTGTGCAGCGTTATCAGTTGCCGCGTTGACAATACTTGCTATATTGCTTAGAAGGAAAAGGTAAGTGGATAGAAATAGTAAACCCTTAAACGTAATATTATTGTGTTATTCTTTATCAGAACAGTTGGAAGTACCTACTTTTTCTACTGAGAAATAAGATATTTGCGATCAATAATTGGCAATCTCATCTATCTATTGTGCAGTGTTTTTAATATTACAGATAAGACAAAATATGCTATTGGGGGATGTAAAAGTATTATATTATAAAATAAATAAAACGACTTGATTGAGTGACATCTCAAAACAAGTTTATTCTTCTTAATATCTTTGACAACTCCTAGGTCAAAGATAAAACAAAAAGCACCCAATCAACCTACAGGGTAATGCTGAGTTCAGCTCTTCTCTAAATTTTTTTTTTGATTATGTATTTTTCACCATGTAGTCTTCCAAAGGTTGCTTGCACACCAACCGATCGATCGACGGTTAATGCCATCCATCGACGTTGGTCAAAATTATTTATTGTTCAACGGAAACTGTTCCAAACAGCAAGTCATTCTACCACCGATCGATCGGTATAGTAGAAAACTATCGCTCAACGTCTACTAATTCAATTAATGCCTTGGATCGATCGATTTGTAGCAAACAGCAACAAGAGGGATGTGACCGTTTCGGCCACACAAGTTGGTTTTGTTACTATTGCCGCTCGATGCTTTGACGATAATGATACACGTAAATTGCTCGCTTTTGTAATTGTGTACTGAGCTACAATAACGCAGGAACTTTTTGATGTCCATTTTCATAACATGTAAAATAATTACCAGTTCGTTAGTACCATTAATATTCGGGAAATTAGACCGATAGAGCTTACAAGTTATTTTGTTTTTGCATTTGTAAATATCAGGGGATGGCTTGTGTGACAGAAATATATACCTAGTCAGTTTTATATGTTACTTTCCTCTTGATTTTTCTCCCAATAAAGTTATTAACGAATAATCTCGCAGTACCCCATTAGTCTGCTCCAATACATTGCAATCTTAAGCGAGTGAAACCACAACCGGGACACAGCAAGTAGATATAGTAGGTACCTACAAATCAAGCTATTTATAAATACTCCGCGTGGTACTAATAAATTTTGTTATTTTATGCCATTTTTACAAATACTCGTTTAAAAAAAATTTACTATAACTACTAATTAAAAAAATAACGTATCTATACTATAATATTATAAAGAGGAAAGATTTGATTGTTTGTATTGAAAGGCTCCAAAACTAGTAGACCGATTTGAAAAATTCTTTCACCATCGGAAAGCTACTCTATCCCCAGATGACATAGGCTTTATTTAATTATGAAGTTCCCACGGGAACTGGAGTTACGCGGGTGAAACCGCGCGCGGGAAGCTAGTATAATACCTATAAATTTGGATTGAGAATTGTCATGATTTAAATTGAAGTGACTATAATCTGAATAAAACTAATTAATTTAAAGTATCTGTATGTCAAATATCCGTTCAACTCTCAACGTTGCTTTAAGGGCGTAAGTCAAATACATAAAAGAAAACAATACTTTGATATTAGTACTGTTTTTCATAGCAAAAGGAAGTGATACAACAAGTATTACTTGTCTTGGCTCCAGTAACGATAAATAATGTATTTCATGGCCTAGATGATTTATATGAAAACGGAAACTATATTTCAAGCACGGCACTTGAAATATAGCTTCCGTTTCGATTTGTGTGATTGGCTTAAAGGATAACGACATGATAGTAGCAAACAATCATATCGCTCCATTCAAATTAAAAGTATCGCTTTGTGTCGTAATACTACAAAGGATTCAATAGTCAGCGAACTAGGAATTTCATACTAGGATTACACTATGAATTTCTAAATTGGGTAAGTCAATTATTTTTTGTATAAAAAAATGTGTCAGTAGTGGCACTATGATTAATGAAATACTGCACATTTTAGGTAGTTATATAATTTTTCACTATATCATTTATTAAATTTTAACAATAAGTAAACTTTTACATTTACAATAAAAATAATAATATGGAAATGAAATGGAAATTTATTTTGGACATAATAGTAAAAAAGTTATGTAAACAAATAAAAAATATATTACAAACGTACTGCTTATTTATTATTTAATTTCTTCCAGCAGACTCGTAAAAGAAAAATATAAAAAAGAAAACGGCACTTTTCTAGTTTGCAATTAAGTTTAAGAAAAAAGAAAAGGACTTGGAATAATGTAGACAATAATAACAAGGAAGAAGTATAAATTGAGTGCACTGGTGGCTCAGTGGTTACGGTCCTTGGTTCTGAGACCTGGTGTTATGGGTGCGACTCCCACTCGGGACAGTTATTTGTGTGTATCAGGGATAGTTGTTGGACACTGAGTTTAGGTATACTCCGTGAACTATGTTCGCCGCGACACAGAGATTTACTTCCCTAAGGCAGCAGTTGTCTTTTTAAATGATAAATTAATACAAAATAAGTACGCATCATAAGCATACAAACTACAAAAGAAAAAAAAACATAAATAGGCAAAAGTTATATAACGCAACTCAGGTTTTCATTACACTATGACAGGACATAGTTAAATTGTTATTGTGTTAGTTAGTATATAAATTTGATAGCTATCGTTACTTTCCAACGAACTTTGTCATAGCGGATTAAAAATACTTGGAAAATGTTTTCCAAACCCATTTTATAAAGGATAAACTTTCATTTGATTTGGATTCAATGTATAAAATAACAGTGAAAACTTTTTTTGTACGCGTTACATAAACCCTTGGTACAAAAGAGTCGTGAAAAAATTTATTGCTTCAGGGGTTTTCTAATTGTAGTTTATTTAATTTAATGAAAACGATAAAGGGATTTTTATGATTACTCAGTTAATTTAGTCAGACGCGGTTGATATTTGAATATTTTCTATCTTCACTGTTATAGATACATTAGCAATAAAAGATTATACAATTCAAAGAACATCTAGTTTATGAGTAACTAGTTTAAATTAAATTATTAAATAATAAATTAAATGTTCAATTTATCATGTAAATACATTCTCGTCTATTTCCTATAGGGGTAGGCAGAGACCACTTCCTTCGACTTGCTACATTCATTAATCTCCTCATGCATGTCCTTCGGTTTAGGTTACTTTTAACCTGGCCTTTCTTATGAACGTCCTCGATTTAGCGAAACTCATAGTATTAAAGTACGTTTTGAGTCCGTCTTGAAATAAATGTTTGTTAGAAAATAAACTAAAAACTATCGGAATTAACCTCTCTGTTGAATCAGCTCTACTAGTATTTATGATAATACAGCATTAAGGCGCAACGATCGCACTTTAAGTATTATTAAGTCTATAATATAGAATATGGCATTTTAAGTGATATACTAAAATATTTTTTTATTTTGCGATTATAAAAATCAACAACGGGTCTATTGTTCATAACCCTTAAAAGTTAATAGGTTACTTAGGCTACTTAGGTTAAGACCGCAATTTATGCTTTTATCAGTAGTACAATGATAAAAGTATAAAATTTAGATCTTTTTCTATGTTTTTCGCCGAATGATGACTTAACATAGGTCTGTTATTGCCACTTACTTTCACAAAATATTATAGTAATAGTCTTTAAATATATCAGATAAGAAATGACACTTTCTAACAATTTCTCCGTTAAATACCTGAAGTGGGAACGCTGCGCCTTAACATCTTTTGTTAAAATATGTAGAGGGACAGATGGTCTTAAGCGACTTTGTGTTATACTATGTGAAGACTATGAGAGTTTATCAAAAAATGCTATCGTCAGGAAGTGTAATCAGAATTATCTTTTATACCTACATTTTGATAAAAGAGATCGTTAACATGAATTTTTAAAATAAAGGTATTTCATTAGCGTGCGTGATCTGTGTCTGACAAAGTGCTGACATAAAGGGTAACGCTCATCGACCCTTTTCACTCATCATAGGCATCACTTATACGTGTACGGTAGGTATAACATTCCTTCACAAATTTTATAATATCATGAAATATAACTAAGTATTTAATGTTTTACATATTTTGTGAAAAGTTTACCTTATGTGAAGTGTTTATTTTGAACATTTGATTCAAACTTACAAAAGAACCCACACATTACCTACAATTTCAGGCAATTCCGATGGCAATGTATTTCCATTTAAACCATTTTCTCTTCCGTTAGTTCACTTTTACAAACAAATAAATTTAAATAAAATTGAAGTGTCTATTTGTATTGGAAAAATAACAGGGTTTTACTGTAAGAATATAAATGTAACTAGGTACTTTTTATTTTGTCTGTGTATTCCGCTTATATCCAAAACAGTAGTGCCGTTTAAAACGAAACTTTCATTGTTAAATAGCTAAAATCCTTATTTTACGAACGTCCTTTAATTATTATCTTGATTATTATGGATTTTACGGAGCTTACCTTAATAATAAATATAGACTTGTGTGGCTTATGCTTGAGCTTTTGTTCATGATTAATTTAATTCAATGTTTATGTAACCGGTAGTGGTATACGTATGAATGTTATTTAATGATTAGTCAATAGCTCTGAGCTATCGATAAATATTCCATACGGATTAATTAATGTCATCTGTATGTAACATTTGTGGTAATGAATGTTACATACAGACTTCATTAACTATTGAAGAAATACCTACACTTGTTATAAAGTATAAGAGCTTATTTTTCTAGCTAATTTTACTGCTTGATGCTCGAGTCACACTTATATAACATTATGAAGTCTAGGGAAAAAAAATTAATCATCATTATTATCAGCCCACTCCTCCCGTGGGAGGGTTTTTGCCATAGTCACCACGCTTGGCAGGCAGGTTGGTGACCGCAGTATTATTTTGTAACACACAAGGAAACGCTGCTCCTTGGTTTACGATCGTTAGGGATGATGTTATAACAATCGGGAACAACGGCTTAACGTGCTTTCCGAAGCACGGAGGGTAGTATCTCAACAAACTAGACCCGGCAGGGAATCTTCGAATTTACACAAAGATTTCTTGTCGGGCGTGGGGATAAAACCAACGACGTCCGAGACTTAAAGCGAGACTTATACAGCTACGCCCCGAAGTTGTTGAAAAAAAATGAATATTTTGTTAAGGTAAGTTCTTCCAAGCGTGTTGACTATGGCAAATACTCTCCCCCGGGAGGACACCCATGTTCAGCAGTGGACGTTATACGGGCTGATAAGTTCTTCAAGACTTCCTCTGGTGGCCTTTTGGTTTATTATTTTATACAATAATAAGAAATAGATTAACCTGACATAATCGGCTGTAATAGTTGAATTTCTATTCATTAAAATATACAAATATGAAACAATATAAATAAAAACTAATTTTAATTATTTGACATTCATTATTTTTAAGGTTAAATATTCATATGACATTGGCCACAATGTCTGAATTTAAGATTTCCAGTTGGCTTTTACTAAATTAAAGTTATTATTTTTCATATCTATACTAATATCATAAAGAAGAAAGTTTGTATATTTGTTTTTAGTTTGTTTAATTGTATTTTTACTTGGACGGATTTCGATAATTCTTTCACCATTAGAATGCTACCTGTGAATGTGCAAGTTTTATATAAAATCAAGAAGTAAGTTGCTCAAGAACTTTTTGTTTCAACAACGCTTTTAAACGTTCTGCCTCATATAAACTATTAAAAATATAGTTTCTTCAACACCAAATCAACAAAGTACATAATTAGAAAACTATATGTAGGTGATAAAACACAAAAAATAATAGGTACAATATCGATAAATTAAAGTACATATTACAGTTTCAAATTATCTTTTCCTATTAACAAAACTATTATTTAACTTTAATCACTGGTACATACACGACATTACCGAAATTTCTGCATAAACTGATGCAAATAGAGTATTGTAAGTTTAATAGACCACTAACTCACGTGATAATGCTACATAATTGTCCTCTTGCAAATGCACTACAATTATCAAAACTTGTAATACAACAATAGCTCTGGAAATCCACCGAGGTACAATGTATTTAAGAGGTACAATATAAAGTCGTTTTGAGATTTATACAGAAATTAATTTCTAGATTTCGGCTATATAATTCACGTTATTCATGGGGTAATTGTTTATTATGTTTTTTAGAAATTTTACAAATTACGGTAAGAATCCCTGTGTCGTGGGGGACTTTACTAACACATCATTCCGATTACGGACACGGAGCATGCCCAGACTTAGAACAACAACTAATTTGTGCTACCACGCATAGACGTGGTAGCACAAATTAATTATCTCGTATGAGAATCGAACCAAAAACACCAAGTTTCAAAAGCCACTACCGTCACAATGCACCAACGCAGCACCGCACCGGCGCGGGCGTAGCCAAAATAACCTTTTTTATTATAATTTTTTTACTTAACATTTCAAAAACACTATATTTACACCTTTGCTTCCGTAATTATTTTTATTGTTTTAT
This sequence comes from Nycteola revayana, assembly GCA_947037095.2. Classification (NCBI taxonomy): domain Eukaryota; kingdom Metazoa; phylum Arthropoda; class Insecta; order Lepidoptera; family Nolidae; genus Nycteola; species Nycteola revayana. Next base: position 9,989,553 of record OX344839.1, read on the forward strand.
AGTGACCCATAATTATCTTTATTGTTTTAAGGCTAAACAAATAAAAGTAACTTAGAACCTGTTTTACAAATGGAATTTGAAACATTAATATTCTCTCGACTAGTTTATCTAGGTGACCCGGTTGTATTATCGAAAATTAATTAAAACAGAGTTCTTTTCTCTTTTTACTGAGCACCTACTTCCGTATGTATAATATAAAACGGTGGTAATTAAAATTAGAATTTTCTTATCTATTCGATCTTAGATGTGCATATAATTTTCAATGACAAATATAATATTTATATCAAGTGCTAGTTCTTACATTCTTTGCTTATCTCTTTAGGGAAGAATATTTTTATAACCTTTCACATCCAAACAAACAGATTATAAGGTAGATAAAAGTAAAAATAATTCCCAAATAAACTACATAATTACTGTATCAAGTTGAATTTCTATTTTAGTTTCCATTTAGTATTGTAACCGCTCATTAATAAATAAAAATATACAAGCATATTAAATAGATGTTGCTTCCGAAAATAAACTATGAAATTTGATTTTTATTTACCTACTTCTGATTTTGCCTTGATTAATGTAAAAAGTATACTGAATTGTCTAAAAGCCTGCCATATAAAATAAAGTAATAAATACGATAGATCAATACAAAATAACCTTAGAAATATTTATTGCCATATGGATGAACGCATAAATATTTATTGCATACGTATGATTCGGAAATTTGCAGGTGTCCGCTTTATTGGGCCGGATTGCTTACTTGCAAACCTGGCCCCCGCCAACGGCGGATCGAAGGAGTGTCCGGGGGGTTTTAGTGGTGTAGGGTCCTCTCCTCGTAGTATGAGTTTAGCATACCACGCTATGGAGAGGGCGAGTCCCACATATCCCACCGCCATGCCAGCGCGCGAATACACTGCAGCGGCGGTGGGAATGCGTCAATGTATTTCCACCCGGACAAAAAAAAAAGCTGTCCGCTTTATTATATTATATTTCTACTGTTGCATAAAAATTATCTTTGTCTTATATGTATATACGACACCTGTGGCCAAATGTCATGATTTGAGATTGTTCATGTAGAAATAATCCTTAAAATACATCGGTAGTATCCGTCTTACATATAGTACAATAATTTTAGGTAGTACGAGTTCTTACTTTGTCACTATTATCTACGTATTACATATTTAAGTATAAAAATGCAGAACTGTTAAACTACGAAAGAAATAATCTAATATAAACAGCAGCAGTTCCATTTATAAATCCAGATGGTTTCGACCATACGCATATAAAAAATGCGTCAAAACATTTTATGCATAACATCATAGTAAAGACTGCAATATTTCATCGTTACATCAATATCCATTTCGTTAATGAAAAATATTGGCATTACTGAATGCGCTTCTTTGTTCCTACTTAAACATAAAATATTAATAGTAACCTGATTTCCAATAAGTATTAATATTTTAAATCCCTAAGAGGTTTATCACATATGTGTTAACGCAACGTTTAATTCATTATTTCCCTTCGACTTTATTGGCACGTATCGGGTTTTAATAATAATTAAATTTGCTTCTGGATATTATCGTAGTTTTTTTTAAATATTTTATTTTATTCCGTCAGAAAACATTTTTATATAAAATAGAGAGAATATTAAATGGATATAAATATCTATAATAAATGTAGGTATATAAATATAAAAGATGTAAATCTATACTAAAAGTATATATAAAACTGTATAATAACTTTAAAAATATTACGTATTAATCCGCCGTGTGGTGTCCGGCTTAGAATAGACCTAAGTATCTTACACCTGAAGTATGGGCAGAAGCATCTATCAGCTCTAGAAGTCTGTCTTAATGCGATCACCAATCAACCGGCCAAGCATGTTGGTTACAGTAATATCCCTAAATGACCCGGGCATGGTATGTTAAAGAGGAGACCCATGTTCAGCAGTGGACGTAATTGAGCTGATAAAGAAATCAAAGTAAAGTAAGCGCATTAATATATCATTATTTTTCGTAGGTATATAGAAGTGTATGGCTGTGAAGTACATTACCATATACCTACGTCTGACTAGCAGAACATTTTAACACGGAATGAATAGTTTTGCCCTGACCTCTTAGAGTAGGTATGATTATAAAGCTCATGTGTGAGATACATGTTTCTATGAAATAAAGTCGGTGACCGCACCTCGTGGTGTAGCGTGAACTGCACCTCGCGTTTATAGGTACTACGTATTTTCATTCAGTCAGAAATATAATGAAGTTTACTAGTATTCTTGTTAACCCCTCGTGCTAAGCTAAAATGCTTGTGTTTCGAGTGGGTTCAATGGGTGGGGATCGGCTGCTTATTGCATATTTATATTTTTAACAGGACTGATGGCGCAGTAGCACGAGTTTCTACTAGCGCTGAGAAACCTCCTTGTGGAACGTATCGGGCGCCTCAACATCAAGCCACCAAATTGCCACCAGATCCACCCGGTAAGAGCATGGTTAAACTCAAGTGATAAGATATTGAGATTTTTCTTTTTAATACTCAAAGTTATAGTAAGTATAATATGTAGTAATAAGATTCCGAAAATATGATCGTAAACGAAATTCATATCACAGCGAAATTTTAGTAGTTGTTTTACCGCAGCGGAATGAATATGACGTATATACATATTATTTTTTTATAAACTCAATTTTTAAATTGCGAATCGCACTTGTAGCTCCACCTGAAAACTTATTTTGCTTATAACAATAGTGGATTAGGTCGTCAATTATACAGATTATTTAAAAAACATATACTAATTTAATGAATGCCCCAAAAGAATAAAAAGATATCGTGTGGATTTTTTATTTGAAAGCTTTACGAATCTTTCGCAATATGAATACGATGACAAAACATAATTCTTTATCAATACTCTCTCGAAACCTTTTACAGCTTTCACGATATTGACTCGTGGGATTTCGAATTTTAATAATTTAGGCAAATATTAATAAAAGCTCACTTTAGTGCTCCGAATGGAGATGAAATACGGCATTAAATCCTCTTGAGAGTACTGCCAATTTTTCATTGAAAATCCACTTTATATATTACTAGCTGCGCCTCGCGGTTTTACAAGCGTCACTCTGCTCCAGTGGGTCGGAGCGTGATATTTTGTAACCTATATGTTAATCCAGCTTATAAAGTATTCTCGTGCTTTCAGTCAAATCCATTCACTAGTTTTTGCGTGAAAGAGTAACATACATAAATCCACTCATACAAAATTTCGCATTTATAATATTAGTAGGATGGCTATCTATACTATTGACCTAGGTTATACATATATAAAAATAACTGGCATTATGATAGAGTGCACACTATAAACACACATATTTAACATTAATAAAATATGATATCAAATTATAATTTCGAAAGCTTGTTGCCATTCAGGGTATCTAGGTAAAAATAATCACCATTAAAAAAAATTAACGTTATGAACCGTCTATAACTGACAGTATTTAATATTCAAAAAAACAAAGGTGACTGCACCGGTGACTCAGTGGTTACGGAAGTTTCTTCTGAGACCTGGTGTTCTGGGTACGATTCCCATCCTGGATAATTATTTTTGTTAACCATGAATAGTTGTTTTGAGTCTTTGGTGTACTTTGTGTGTCCGTGAATTGTGTGTTTTTAAAATCCCCCGCAAAACAGGGATTAAGTTCCATAGTGCGAGAATTGTCTTTAAAAAAAAAAGGTTTTAACGTAACAATCATTTCTATATTTTTACTAGCTGTTTGTGGCCGGCGTTGCCCGTATGCTCGCGAATTTTACAAAATGTTTTCTAAAAACAATATTCTCAACCATGTTTTGTTAATTAAGCATAAAACGATAAAAATTAACCAAGTCAATCTTAAGTTATGCGTGTACATAATCTAACATTCTCGACATTATTTTTTTTATATAGATAGATTAAGGTTTCGGATATGTATTATTTTAGTCAAATTAAAATAAAAAATTTTATACTTTATAAATAGACGTGTACGAGATAAGTCCGTACGCTACGTTCGCGGGTGGTCCGGGCGTGACGCCGGGCGGCGGCGCTCGCGCATACACGCTGCAGCTGCGTGCTTTGGCCAGACATGATGATGACGCCGCGCCGCCACAACACCCAGCCTGCTGTGACGGTATATATAAGTATTATATTTATGTCATATAGTAGTTACTATTGTGTATCGTCCTTAAGTAGTTGCGGTAAGTATCTCTTAATTATGCAAAAACAACACTAAACATGAGTTTACTTGGCAATGTCAGGTTGATGATTTCTATTACCAAGGCAATAGAGACCACGACAGTGAGACACTACTTACTTAAGTGAATACTTAAAGCCAAGTATTATTATTGCTTACCAATGTCAGTGTTATATAGTTTATCTTTTATTGGACAAATATAGGTGCTGTCTTTAAAAAGTCGTTCCGAATTTAAATGTTACTCGTGCTCATTTAATAAGTACATTATAAATAAAAAATGTTTCGTAGCTAGGAATATAGAGAGATATTTGCACATTATATTGGTGTCGTCGTTCTGTAAAATGAACTGTAAAAATATATGAAACTATACTTATATGTATTTATAGATGCAGCTGACTTATAAACAGCAAATTTTTATTCGCAGTTAAACACTGTATTTGCTTTCAATTTCCAACACCATTAGCATTCCATAGTAAATAAACTTACCGTACCTACGATAAAATTAGCTTACAGCACACACAGAGAAGAGTTGTCGCAACCCACGTACTCCATAAATAAATTGTATCGTATCTCACTAGTTCGTAGTGCTGAGGTAGCACTTCGTAGCGTGCTACGAAATTCCGCAATCATTATACTACGACGGTACTACGAGAATAGTCTATTCAATTTAGGTAGACTTTGTTACGTGAATTATGTTATTATCATACAAATGTGGATTTATATTGTGTGTTTGTATATAGAGGAAACGTGTGTGGATGCATGCGATGCACAACGAAGACGGAGACGCCGACGACATTACTGCCCGGACCACGGTATGATTTTTTTTCCTCACGCTCCATAATAATACCTAATTTTATACACCGTATTATAAGTCATTGCTAATAATTACTAACTGTCGGCCGAGTACAAATTTTCGAGTGGAGAACACGAACCGCCTGCTCGATGGACCGACCTCATAAAGGTCGGAGGGAGTCAGTGGATGCAGGCCGCTAGCAATCGTTCCCGCTGGAAATCGATGAGGGAGGCCTATGTCCAGCGGGTCCATAATATGGACCCGCTGGACATAGTTAATAACTCACCTAAATTTCTTTACCCGAAATTGTTCTTCCTAACGATTTGTAATCCGAATGATCACTCTTCCTAAAATTTTTCATTCTAAAGTTTTCTTTCATACTATTTGTAGTGCTACCGGCTATGTTCATAACACTTATGTTTCCGAAAATTGTAATTACTGCACCGGTGGCTCAGTAGTTACGCAAGTTGCTTCTGAGACCTGGTGTTCTGGGTTCGATTCCCACCCGGGACAATTATTTGTGTGAACCACAAATAGTTGTGCTGAGTCTGGGTGTTCTTTGTGTCCGTGAAATGAATGTTTGTAAAGTCCCCCGCGACACAGGGATATATTTCCCTAGCGCGGGAGTTGTCTTTAAAAAAAAAATATATATATATATATATTTTAACTCCTACTGTTTTCATCATAACGCTTTTATCCCTAAACATAATTACCATAATATTTTTACTCATACTCAGAAAGAAACATTTACCAAGTGTAATAAAAAATATATGTTTTGAATGATTAAAGGACGTTTCACAGATTTTTGTCTTAAATGAATGAAATTAATAAAACACTACTCATTTACGGTTATGTTTATGGCCTGGGAGTTTATACCGCAGTTTTAACCGTACCTAAACCAATAACTATAAACCGATTCGGTTCTGGAACTTGACTGAATGACTGGAGCGGGACTCTGGCTTCGCTCGCTCGGTTCGTGCGTTATGGTCACAGTTCTAACTTAACTTAAATCAATGACTATAAATAGTACCGTGGTATATATATGTGAAAATAATTTAATAACTAAATCTGTAAAAGTTACGCAAAATTAATGTATATAATGCTGATCATTATGCATAAAAAGAAATCTAAACAAAAAAGATATGACTTTGAATAATAGTGTAAAAGATGGTTATGTTGAGAAAATATAGGAAAACAAATAAAAGTATAATAGATGTTTATTGCTACTGACATTATGAAGTTGAATGCTTCGGAATTATGAACATTAGAGACAGAGTAGTTAGGAACTGTGATTGTTAGGATGAAAAATGTTAGGAAGAACATTTTCGGATTTCCAATTATCGGAGTTGAAAATTTTAGGTGAACTTTGGCGCACCCATGTCAAGCAGTGGACGACAACAGGCTGATGATGATGCTAATAATTGCCAGAACATTTTACCAGCAGCATTACTTTCGAAAAGTAATGTTTTATAATTTTAAAATAATCATTTGTTTTTTTGATAAAATAAGTTTATTACAAGCAATACTAAATTTACATGGAAATATAAGCCTTAGACACTTGCAATACGAGATAACCAAGAACGGGCGTTACTCACACAGGTTCGATGTCATTTCAAGGGCGTCGGACTTGTGATCTTGAGGTCGCCGGTTCGAACCCCACCCATTGCACTACCGACGTGAACCCACTCGTAACACAAACATTTTAGCTTAGCACAAGGGGTTTACAAGATTACTAGTAGATTCAAAACTCTGCTAGTAATCTTTTTCAAAAAAATAAAAAATAACTGCGACATTGTACACTATTGCAAAAGATATCGATTGTACTACAAAAATTAAATCATTTCGCTGAGTAACGACTAAAAATCACGGTGTATAAACCTTAAGTTTAGTATTTATTTTGAGGATATTGAACTATCGGATTAAGTTAGGCGTGAGCCTATGAATAAGAAAGCGTAGTAAAAAACATATTTTTTTACTTTTTTTTGTGGAACAAAATTAAGTGGACTCGTTAATCGGCCTTACCACGTAATTAAATCAAATGTGTAAAGATATACATATGGTTAAAAAGGCTTCTTGGCTTGACCGCATATATACAACCGGGAAACCATCCGGGATGCACGAGAGACAATTAATCTGTACGATTCTAGAGCATTGTCCTTTAACAGATAATGCCGATCTAAGCGATGTGCCATCTCGATTGACTAGCTTAGCCAAGGCGAATAGTTAATTGATTGGGGTGGCTTTATGACACAGATATTGCTGCTGAAACGTATACAGATCTTTTTTGGAGTTCTGTATTTAGTTACCTAATATATGATATCCTGAAATAAGTATAAGATCCTGTTCGATTTGTATGGCACATTATTTATAAAAATATATTTTCATAACATTTTAGCGGTTAAAGTTCAATGATTTGAAACTAATGATATTAAATTAGAGAAAGTATTCAATAAATATTTTAAGTTTTATAACTTGTTACTTAAATCAGGTTTTTTCAGTTACGTTTATAATTAAAGTAATAGGTAGGTCCATTACTATTATTACAATAGTTTTGTATAACAGAAATAATTTATAATCTATATTTGTACACCGATATTGATAGAACATGTTCTTTCTAATTAATATTTAATATATTGATATTAAACATAAATAAGATAGATTCTTATAATTGAACAAGAATCAGTTATGTATAATTTATAATATAATATAATTATGTTTTAACAAACTAAACTAATCAATTTATATAAAAAAAAAATTATATAAATTGTTTATAACATATATATTTGTTTGTCTACAGGTTGTTCACAAGATTCAGGGAGTTGAGAAACGAAACTGCCAAATTGTTTAGTAAAAAATATCTAGTCATAGTATAATTATAGTTAATTCGGTTATACATATTAATATGTATACAAAAATTTATACAATAATATTGTCTATTTATATTACGATGGTTTTCTTTCAATTACATTTCCCTTAATTTCTACATTTTTAGTATCATGATTATGTCGTTATCATTCATGGTGACATCGACCCTATTATAGCTACCATAATAGGTGTTCCGGGGTATCACCCCAGCCCAAACAGGTAAAACCTTTTAATGGGCTAATTCGTTACCTCCGTAACCGTAGCGATATGAATTTCGCTTTAAGAGTGAGGTCGTGGGTTCGATTCCCGCGGTTGACAAACATTTTCATGTAAAATCAATGTTTTCTTTTTGTTTGAGGTACTACACTCCGTACCGCGGAAAGCAAGTTAAGTTGTTGATCCCAATAACATAACCCATGCAAATCACATACCAGGTAACTATAGTGTGGTCGCTTGCCTGTCAAGCGTGGCTCAGTGGTTACGCCAGTGGCTTCTGAGACCTGGTGTTCCAGGTTCGATCCCCACCAGGGACAATTATTTGTGTGAAACACAAATCTGAGTCAGGGTGTGCTTTGGGCCCGTGAATTATGAGTCTGTAAAGTCCCAGCGATATAGGGATTAATTTTCCTAGTGTTACTTGGAGTTACTTTAAAGAACCGTTTCGGGGCAGGCCATTGTCCCCGCTCCCGTCGAGCCTGACCCATGAGGAGTAGAGACCCCTTTACACTCCGGGCGTCCCTATAATTGGGCAAATGGGCCACTGTAAGTGTGGCCCAGGAGATACCGCGGTACCATATTGGCCGCGGGTGCCGTCAGGGGGTCGGATTGCTAATGCGTACCCGGCCCCCGCGAACGGCGGATCGAAGGAGTGTCCGGGAGGTTTTAGTGGTGTAGGTTCCTCTCCTCGTGGTATGAGTTTAGCATACCACGCTATGAAGAGGGCGAGTCCCACATATCCCACCGCCAGCACGCGAATAAAAGGGCTGTGTTCGGCTCGGATTTTGATTTTGATTTTGACAAGTACAAGTGTATGTAAATACCTAAGTGCTGAATAAATTCATTATTTCATTTCATTATTATTTCGGCAGTAGTTATACGAGCAGGTGCAAGGATGTTAGCTCAGGCGTAATAACTACAATGTTTGGTGTACAGCAGGATCACTCAGCAACACAAAGGGGAATGTATAATATGGTAAGATAAGTATGTGTGGTTATCGTTAGTACACTTTGCACTGCTAATACGTTGGCACGGTTGTGAGTTCCGGAATTACGAAGTCAACAGAATTTTATACATACCTCTATACCTAGGTAATGCAATTTAAACTTTACACAGTAACCGTGTAAGTGAATCAGAATAACAGAAGAACATTGTTAAGCTAGAGCCATTTCCTTTAAACATGTAATAAAGTATTTATTAAAATTGAAATCCATTCAATCTAGTATAAAATAATATTATACATTGTTTAGAAATTGAAAAGTCAAAAAGTCGGATTAAAAATATAATGTTCAACATTTCTCGTGGATAGCTAAAATGGTAGTAGAACAAGGAAAATAAAACCGCGAACCAGCGCAGTTAGTAGATTTTATCTAAATAAAAACGTCATACACAAGACTTTTTCCGCGAAAAGCTGCACTTGACAATCGTCTCGCATTCTTTATAGTTTCGCAGATATTCACTTTCGCACACGAATGCTTCCATGTACCTACTTAACACTGGCGTTTCGTAACATTTAACTATTAAAAACATCTCAATATTTGTACTAAGTCTTTCAAAATGTAATGTTCTTGTAAATAATATTGTTAATTGTATTTTCACTTTAAGAAAGTGCTTCAATATAGTCGCCACGTCACGCACTGGACGGTGGGAAAAACAATATGACGATTCTAAATAAATGTAACTTTTTTACAGAATAAATTATATTTGAAATTTATTTTAGTTTAAGTTTTGATAGTGAATCAAATGCTACGATAAAAAATCTATGCTTGTGTCGTTTCTTGAAATTATTTAAATGATTTTTTGTATTGGATCATCTAGTTATCACATGAAAGGCGAAAAAATACCATTTCGAAATGTGAAAAAAAAAAAGATACAAATGACCCATAATTAAATGAATGAAAAAGATTTGTGCATTAAATAAATATATATTCAACAACATGGTACTAATGAGGCATTCGAGAAAACTCATAATACGTAATCCACATACATAGGTATGTGTATTACGTATTATGAGTTTGCAATTAAACATGTTACACAAAAAAAAGATGGGAAGATAAAAAATAATGTTTTAACATGTGGTATTATTGAATTACAAACCATCTACCGGTTTGACTTACATAACATTGATATTCTAACTATTTACACGTAAATAGATGCTATATTATGTAGTATTTATCTACCGACTTCTACGACTCTCTAGAGTTTAAGCTATAGGACGTTACGCTCTGTATGCTAAGCCCCAAAATTGGTACATTATTCTTTAGTTTTTTTTACATCCAATATTTGAATAAAGTACTATTAAGTAATTGGAGATTCCATTTTTGAGCTGTATTAAAACAACACGTAAAAATAATTTTAAAATAGTTTATTGTTTATATTTTAGCCTTTCTGTGATGACGTACCTATGGCCGGCATTGGGGTTTAAAAGGTTAAATCGAATTATAGGGTTGAGTAGTTATGATATTTTGTATATACAGCAGACAGTATGAAGTGATTCAATGTGCGGCGTACTTACACGTTTAATATTTCGCTTTGCCCTAATCTAACCAGCCAGTCAACATAGGTACAGATCAAAAAAAAGGTTTATTAATAATAGGTAGCCACAAATAATAATACATTCACTGTTGAAAAATAATATACAAAGAGAGAGTAAAGAGCCTATTAGATTAAGGCAATAGTTACAAAAACAAAAACAACTCTTTTATCTCATACTATTAACTTAAGTAATAAGCTTGTAATTAAGATGCATAGATATAGGTAGCTCCTGCGGTATTATCAAGGGCAAGAAACGGTTGAAACCTCTTACAATTACGGGTAAGTGCTAATTTCATCTATGGGTCATCTAACCTTCGTATTTAGTAAAATTTTGTAATAAATACTGGTGAAGTAATTTTTAGTTTTCATAATTTTACGCAGATTTAACATGTTTTGCGTACGATAATAATCATTTTTATGGATTTTTATTATTCTTAAATCATTGGCCGGTAGACAAATTATAAATCAGGTATTTTTTTTGCAAATAACATATTTCCACACCAGTGGAAAGAAGCCACCGTGATTGCTTTTCCGAAGCCTGGCAAGCCAAAGCAGGATTCCACTTCTTATCACCCTATAAGTCTTCTCAAATCATTGGGAAAACTTTACGAGCGCATATTAATGCCCGACTCCTATATAACATTTACAATGAATAATATTCTTCTTCCAGATGAACAGTTTGGTTTTTGAGCCAAACACTCTTGTGTTCACCAAGTGCACCGCATTGTCGAACACATCCTTGTTAAATCAGGCAAACACAAATGTCATACTGGAGCACTCTTCTTCGACGTTGCTAAAGCGTTCGACAAAGTCTGGCACAATGGCTTAATTTATAAGCTCTACCAACTCAAAGTGCCGGACCGTCTCGTGCACATCATACGAGACTACCTCTCGGGGAGAACCTTTAGGTATCGTGTAGAAGGAGATAACTCTTCTCCTCACCCGATTCAAGCAGGGATACCACAAGGCTCAGTAGGGGAAGGTGGGGGGAAACCGGACAGGGGGTGAAACCAGATAGTTGATATTTCATTACTCCGCGTACAGCTGTCTCGCTCTAGCTAGCGGTGAAATACGCGCAAACGCTTACTCAGTACAGTTGCAAATGGCGGCGACGGTAACATCTCAGCGCGTGCATCTATAAACGAAAATTGTAAAGGAAGGTAAGTTATTTAATATTTTGACTTTTTTAAAGTGTTATCATTAAGTTTAACTATATGCTATCATATACAGTTGTATTTGTTATGAAGTAATACATATTTAACCTTTTAAAACGGTATTTGTTGTTGCTGTGCTTGTAAACATAATCTCTGTTAGTATAACAATTTAAAACATGGCACCTGTGGGGTACAAGCGGACGGGGTGATTTCGACTATCCGGTTTCACCCCGATTGATTTCATATGTAGGCATTACGGGCGTTTGTTTTATTGTTTAATTACTATTTTTTTACTTTTTGCAGAGTGCGAGCGTCAACATGCCACAAACATATGTGAGAAAGTCAAATAGGCTGCAGTGGTCGGATTCAGACATGCTTTTAGCCTTAAATTCAGTGCTGGAAGGCAGAATGGGTTATCTTTTAGCGAGCGTCATATACATATAGTGTACCTAAAAGTTCCTTAGAAGATCGTGTAAAAACGATCAAAGCTAGAAAATCCAAAGACGAAGTGTTTAGAAAGTGTCCTGCTACTGCAAAATGCGTGTTCACTGATGAGCTGGAATTTATGCTAGTTGAACATATCAAAACTATGGAATCGTGACTATTTAGATTGACCAAAACAGATCTGCGACTTTTGGCATTCCAATTGGCTGAAAGAAATAATTTGAACCATCTTTTTAATAAGGAAACTGGACTCGCTGGCTTAGATTGGGTTAGTGGATTTCTAAAACGACATTCTGAATTGTCACTAAGATCACCTGAAGCTACATCAGCTGCAAGATCTTGGATGGGCTTTAATAGAGCTGTAGTGTCATCATATTTTCATCTTTTAGATACTCTTTATGCTAAGCTCGGTTTCAATTTCACGCGAATTTATCACATGGACGAGACTAGATTGACCTCTGTACCTAAAAAATTAGGAAAAATTATATCGGTCAAAGGTAAAAAACAAGTTGGTGCCGTGAATCACCATATGAAAATGAACTGGTAGATAAGTCTATGACATCAGTAATTAAAACAAAAAGAGGCAAAGGTAAAGGTATCGGTAAAAATACGCATTAAGAAAACCATCACGAGGATTCGGAGTGTTTGGTTTGTGATGAAAAGTACAGTCAAATTAAGTCCACTGATGAATGGTACCAATGCACTGCTTGTCTTAAGTGGGCTCACGAAAGTTGCATCAGTTGTTCTGAGCAAGAATTATTATTTTTTGTATGCAAAAACTGCGAATAATTTGATTATTTGGTTTTGTTGTTAGTATCTGTTTTCACCCCTTGAATAAAAAATGCCTATCCGGTTTGACCCATAGGTATGGGGTGAATTCGGATTTATTATTTTTATTAAAAAAAAATATATTGTGTAGTTACTAAGATTCATCTCAAACATTTTTATGCCAAAGTTATGCCTAAGGTATACTTAAACATTTATGACATTGATTGCCTCAATAAATAACATAGTGATTTATTTATTGTGTCTTTTTCTTAACTATCCGGTGTCCCCCCACCTTCCCCTACTTTCGCCACTCCTGTTCTCGCTTTACACAAGTGACATCCCGAAACCCAAGAAGGCCCATCTGGCACCGCTGATACCGCTTTATACTACTCGGGCCGCAGTTCTACTGCAATTCATGACGCTCTACAATCCGCATCAAATGCCTTAGGTAAATGGTTCAGAAAGTGGAGAATCGAAGTCAATCCGACAAAGAGTGCCACTGTACTCTTCTCGAGATTACAGAACAGCCCACTGGTCATTCCACCGGTCAAGAAGTTCGGCGAACCAATCCCTTGGGAACAGCAAGCCAAGTACTTAGGCGTAATCCTTGACCGAAAGCTAAACTTTAGAGCGCATGTAGAAGCCGTTCGTGCACGGGCTTCACTTAGGTTCAGTCGACTACAATGTCTTTTAAATTCACGCAATAAACTATCACTTGATAACAAGGTTTGGATTTATACCACGTGTATACGGCCGATTATGACGTACGCGAGCACGGTATTCGCTCATACAGCGTCTAGCAGTTTGTACCGCTTACAAACTGTCCAAAGTAGATTCACTCGACGTGCCACCGGGGCACCGTGGTTCATTCGTAATCGCAACTTGCATTCTGATCTCCAACTGCCTTCCATCAAGCAGTGGATGAAAGAGGCGTCGGAACGCTTCTTTGAATTCGCGGCTCAACACCCAAACCCGTTGGTCGTTGCAACATCCAACTACAGGCCTTTGCCTACAAAGCGTCGTAAACACCGTCATCCTCGGGGCGTCCTAGACGACCCGGACGACGAGAAGTCCCACTGGGGACGCCCTCTTGCGCAGGTTGCTTAGTTTGTAGTGTTTAAAACATTTATCTAGGCTGGAGCTCTGCTCGCCTTTATGCCCGGTGAAGTAGCAAAAGCGTCCTAACTAACATGATATGACCGTCCGAAAAAGAAAAATTTTTTTTTTTTTTATTTCAATACACCACTTGACCTACTTGTGCAAGAAACTTTGTAAAGAACTTTCCAATGCCCTCGTAGACCAGAAGTCCGAGAGGCCTGCGTACTGTAAAGTAAAGCGACAGTTGCACTAAAATCCTCCTAAAAAACTAAAAGTCAGCCGAGGTCCAAGCGCCATTTGGGGCGCCCTCTTGGGCAGTCTGCCTAGTTTGTAGTTTATGAGGCTCAATTAATCAGGCGTGTTGAAGTAGCAAAAGCCTCTATGCTTATAAAAAGAGGGTGTGTTCGTCCAAAAAAAAAAAAAATAACGTCATAGAAAACCATTCAAAGGACTAACATTTTTAAAACAGCATACTTCTTTGTTTTAATTCAATCTTATTAAATAATTATCTACAATATTAAACTGGAACATACTTTGCCAGATCTTTCGTATTTGTGGTAGAAACTTTGTTCACTATGCGTACCGCTTCCATCTAAAGTTTAAACATGCTGTAGATACACTATAAACTCACAGCATAAAATAGCATACGTCAAACCAAATCATCGATCGAGCATCGAGTAACATCATCAATTTGAAACTGGCATGCAATTTTTTTTTCAAGTTTTTACGTAATAAAAAACTTTTTCTACAACACACAAACACGATAGTTTAACGTGAACTGCCTTTGACCTGTTCCCAACAATGTATCGCTACAAATTTCTGGGTACTAAAAAAAATTCTCATGTTAGAAAAAAGCGTTTGGCCCAGCACAGCACAACGTTAGCTGTTTTAAGTAACAGTAAACTAAAAGCGAAATAGTTTTTATATATAAAAAATACTACGTTTTATAAAGGCGACCTACATACTCGCATGAACTATAATGTTACTGTTATACAAAGCATGTGCCTTTGTTCTACGTATTTTGAGTTTTTTTTACGATTTTTTACATTTGATAAAATATTGATAAAATTTTGGTTTATTATTAAACACTGAAAATATGATCATGCAAGAATTGATATTAAGGTGCATTACAGGTTACCTAGATATTTTATGTGCTACACCAATAATTTATTTACGTATAAAACTTAACGGTGTCTAGTAGTTAAGTGAAAATTTTACTCTATAGGTTGGCGAAAAAGAAGGAGAAATTACAAATTCATTACATAGGCCAGAATTTACTTCATATATCAATAGCAAGTATGAATAAAGTTTATCTTACTAAATTTAAGATTGCGATAAATAGCTGTTCAGAACAAAACCACTCATCGCTCCGTCAAGAATTAATAACACACTCACCACTCCATCATCCACACGCAGTACGTACTCAAGCGCTAAGTCAATACACTCGACCATAGGCAGAACTAACCCGCACAAGTTATGCTGTGAATTGTTTCACCGCAATGCAATGTACAGTCCGCAAAAGGGTGCCAAGTATACCGACATTGGCAATTAAGAGCCGCTACTTCGTATGGTAGCCACACAAAAATGTAAGCGAATCGCGTAGCCGCACTTGCCCTATATTATACATACAAACTTTTATAGTACTCGGTATAATTTCAGTTTGTAATAAAGAAACTTTTGTGAGTTATACGAGTATTTTTTGCCTTAGGCCCCTCGCCCACGGCGACTTTTTGCAGCGCTGCAGTAGCGATGCTGTCGCGCGTTTGCATCGATACAGTCGCGATGCGGTCACTAGCTGTGTGCTATCGCCCACATAACCACGATTCAGTCGCGATGCTGTTGCGCGTTTACGAAATGCGCGATTGCATCGCTGCAAAAAGTCGCCGTGGGCGAGGGGCCTTAGAATACCAATGTTTTCCCATGGGTGTCGTAAGAGGTGACTAAAGAATGTACAACTGATGGATGGGAAGCAGCATCTATCAGCGATTATTACTGCGATCACGGTGATATTCCTCAACGACCCTGGCTTGTCAAGGTCTGTTAAGAGGAAGCCTATGTTTAGTAGTGAACATAAACGAACTGTTATTATGGTACTGTAATATGAGTATTATGGTACTTAAAAAGTACCTAGTATGATTATTTTCACAAATATATTCTGATATGTCACTTAAATTTCACCAAATGTATTTTAACAAGATTTTTTTCCAGTCCATCCAAAAGTTATAGTGATTTACGGTTGCCTCAACTTCTGCATTTCCGAATGGAAATACAAATCTATATTCATTCATTTATACTACTACTAGCGGCCCGCCCCGGCTCCGCACGGGTGGACTTTTATACCCTACCCCTGCCCTACCCTACCCCTGCCCTACCCTACCCCTACCCTACCCCTACCCTAACCCTACCCTACCCCTACCCTACCCCTACCCTATCCCTACCCCTACCCTACCCCTACCCTACCCCTACCCTACCCCTACCCTACCCCTACCCTACCCCTACCCTACCCCTACCATACCCCTACCCTACCCCTACCCTACCCCTACCCTACCCTACCCCTACCCTACCCCTACCCCTACCCAAAAGTATCCTATGTCCTTCTCCCAGTTCTTAGCTACCTCCCTACCAATTTTCAGCCAAATCGGTTCAGCCGTTCTTGAGTTATAAAAAGTGTAACTAACACGACTTTCTTTTGTTTTTAAAATGTATTCTGCTATTCGGGACGGAAACAAATCCAACAAATCAAAAACCATGGCAATCGGTCCAGCCGTTCTCGAGTTATAAGTGTTGTAACAAACACGACTTTCTTTTATATATATAGATTATCAAAAGGAAAGAAAATCGTTTTTTGTATGATGTTTGTTTTTAGAATTAAAACTTTCGTGAGTGGTACACATATTTATTTTATTCAACCGGTTGTACTCACGGTTCATCGACTCGAATGAAACCGAACAGTGTGGAACGGACCCCTGCATTTCTACCATTCATTCGGGGAGTCACGGACAAGATTGGACACCTGTTACGACGACGTTACAGTATCACGACAATTTTCCGGCCACCCACACAAATTCGACAACTCCTGAGTTCGCCTAAGGATAAAACTTCGCTGGGTTATCCGGGGGTTTACAAAATTCCGTGCAACTGTAGGCTCAGTTACATAGGGGAAACCCGCCGAAACATTGAGACAAGACTGAAGATTTTTGTTATTTAATCTGAATTTACTTTAGTCTTATATTTAACCTACTTTAAGTTTTCTTCTTTAGTTTTGCTTTATGTTAAATTAATTTAAATATGATTTAATTATTTCCTTAAGCTCTCAAATTTGTATGCTGTGGCTACCTTAATAAGTTATGCAATTAGTTAAGAACTTTACAAGACTGTAACCCGTACAAAAAAATATTGTAATAACTACTGGTGGTTCTAATAAAACAAAATAAAAAAACACTGAAGGAACACGTGCGATGTCTGTGGAACATTACATCCGGTTCGATAAAACCTCCGTACTAGCGAGAGAAAAGTATTTCGTTCCGCGAAAAGTGCGTGAAGCTATTGAAATAAACCGCCATCCAAATTTTTACCGAGACAGTGGATGGACACTTCCGCAGGCCTGGAAGCTCGTTTTAAAAAACAAAACCAACAGACAAGCCACGGATCTGGAGGTAGACACGGTCAGCACGGCGTGTATTATTCCGACCTCAAGCGGGGACACCCTACGAGCACAACCGGACGCGTTATCCATCGCAAACATTTTTTCGATGCGAGCTGAAGATGGACCCCCCGACACAACAGTGACGCTGCGGGCCGAAGATGCACCTCCCCTGCAAATTGCCAACTACCCTCCGAATAACATCTCGGATCGTGCCCAACGACATGCAGCGCGGTTGGCGGCGCGCGCAGCGCGCGACCTCAGTTAGTCGCCCGGCGCCGCGCCGTCGAGTCAACTACTCCTTGAGAATGGACCTCGGGATGGTCTCGAAACTAGTCGGACATCATCATCATCATCAGCCCGTATAACGTCCACTGCTGAACATGGGCCTCCTCCCGAGGGAGGGTATTTGCCATAGTCACCACGCTTGGCAGGCGGGTTGGTGACCGCAGTATTATGTTGTACCACACAAGGAAACGCTGCTGCCCGTTCCTTGACATACGATTATTATAGATGATGTTATAACAATCGGGACCAACGGTTTAACGTGCTTTCCGAGGCACGGAGGGTAGGCCCTCAACCAACCAGACCCGGAAAGAAATCTTAGAATTTACACAAAGATTTTCTGTCCGGTGTGGGGATCGAACCCACGACCTCCGAGATTCAAAGCGAGCCAAATACCGCTACGCTACGGAGGTTGTTGGACATATCCGATGATTAAAAACCGTGAGTACAACCGGTTGAATAATATAAATTATGTTTGTTGTTACAAACAAGCTCAAAAACATTAGAATGCTACATTTTTCCTCAGTAGGCAATTTTTGTAATGAAATTTCCACTATAAAGCAAATATGTTACCTAATTCATAAAACAAAATCAGTGACAAATTATATCTACCTATTATAGATAAAAATTGTGTTGTTGTATCATATTTCAATAGTAATGTAATAAAATGGAATATACTTTATATGAATTTTTATCAGAATATGAATAATTGGTGGTAATTATTTCAAATTGTATAACTATAATATATTTTATTTAAAAAATACTCAGAGCAGGTGTATCAGACTAAGAGTAATTAGGTAACACCATGATTATTATAAGAATTTATGTTATAAGAATTAAAAGATAATATATAAATTAATGATTTGGAATGTTCAATATTAATTTCATAAGTTTAAAAATTGCAACCGTACGATAATTACAATTGGCCACGGTCTGATTTTCATAACCCTTTTCCAATTAAAACCGAAACGCTAAATATAAAACACTATTTTTAACGAAAGCCCCATAGACGTCGTTTCCACACGAGTTTCAGTATATTACCGAATATAAAACATTTATATGTAAATTTTATTTCCCAAATCCGTTCTGATGGAAAACGGTCCTTCCAACTTAGTATTATCAAGGCGGACCACCCAAACTTTTGGGTCTATTTGATAACATATCTGAACACAACACCCTTAGTGTCCATTACCTTATCATACAAACGGAATTATTTGAATTCCCTATTTACATAAACGTCATATTACTATTTCGTTGAGAGGACCTTTTAAGTCGTGCTTAGATTTGTAAAAGATTACAATATTGAAGTTGTGGCGACCGATCCCGCTTATAAAAGAAAAATAAGGGATACATAATAGGTACTTTTAATATAACTGTGTGGGTTTTTGCTTAGGAATCTGACTTTGGAATTAAAGTTTGCTTTTCAATATAATAGCGTCGAGATCACTATAAATAGGGTAAATTTCCTCTTTATTTATAGAATGCTTTGTCCTGAATGAGTGATTGACTGAAGGCTGAACGCACAACCTATATCTATCTCAGGGTCTTAGCGGTCTGAAACTTGAATGAGTATTTTCTCTACATAACGTAGGCATATGATTTAATAGGATTTTTAGACATTCAAAGATAATTAAAAGGGTTATTTAATTTGTATGGAGAAATCGAGGTTTACGCGAACGAAGAAAGCAAGTAACTTATAAATTGGCAATGGACATGACTAATCCAAGTAAGGAGCTGAGGTATTTGAAATGCATTTGTGTTATGTACTTAAGTATAATACTTACATAAAACAAATAGGTAACCAGCACTTTTAACATATCAGTAATATCCATAAAAAATATTACATAATAAATAGTAAAAGTTCTGAAAAAAATCGTGGAAACAAACTTTCGTTTCCAACCTTAAGTTACATTTTCAATTCTAAGTTACTGTATTCGTTTTTCTTCTAAATTGAAATAATAGTTACCAGGTTTCGCTGATCCACCGTATAATTAATTAACAACCTAATAAATTAAGACCAATACATTCTTCTTGTTTTTCCGATATTCAGCGTCCATTTAGCATCGGCTCGAAGTAAATACGTTAGATTTAGGTAGTTACATAACAATAGATTGTACCGTCTTATGTGTAGTATTAATTACAGGTTTGTAAACGAACACTTATCCCAAGGGTCTTAATTAAATTTCACAGATATACTACGTGTAAAGTCGAGTATTTCATAGCTAAAGAAGTTTGTTACTATGATATTTATAGCTGTATTTGTAGTCCTTTCCTCACAGGGATATTGAATGTCAAATAATATCTAAAACAACAGAGATAAATACAAATTTATAAGAACTTTTTCAACCTACATTTTCTTAGCATTAGTTGGTATTAAGAAAATATTTACCAATTTATTACATGCTGGACTTCCCGCGCGGTTTCGCCTGTGTTGGATTCAGCATATATAATCTTATCCTGAGATGGTAAGTAAGTAAGGTTACAGTAAGATGATAAGTAACCTTTAATTGATGGCAATTAAAGGTTACTTATCATCTTACTGTAATTACCAGCCCGCATGAAAAGTGTAATGATTATGATAATATTCATCAACGACCTTGGACTGTCAAGGTTTGAAAAGAGGAGGCCATTGATCTGTTGAGAAGGTAAACGCGATGTTGAAGTGAAGTAGGTAGCCAAATCCCCAAAAAAATAATATATTATAAACAATATTTATAGTCAGGGAATTTAATTAGAACATGTGTTATTTTATAATTAGTTGTTATTTTATTGTTTATTATTGAAGGTATATATTTATTAAATACTATTAAATATATTTGATTAATGTATTACAGTTTATTTATAAAAAAAAACATCATATAGCCTACACATATACACACTTTTCACATATTTAACAAATTAATGACACTGATCAAAGCAATTTAGTAGACCGTATTTAACGAGTAGCTATTGCTTATACTCAAATGTTTCCCTTTGTGATTAGTTTATAATTTAGCAAGATCAATGTGAGATGAATAAAATATTTAGTGATTATATGGATGTTGCGATTTCTATTACTTACTTGTAGTATTGTATGATTTCAGGATTTAACTTGTTGTTATATGGAATATGGTTTTTTATAATGTTGTGGATAAAGTTAGTTTCACTCGGGTATATTTTAGGCAGTATTGAGATTGGATTAAATTAAAGCTCGGGTAAGGGCGTACGACTCCGAGTTCCTTTCATATATTTATGGATAAAGGTTCCAATTTATCATTATAATTGATGGCTAAAGGTTCCAATTTGTTAATGAACATGCTTATCGAAAGCTTCATTTTATATTTAGATATAGATATTACAAATCTATTCAAAAATGTAGGTTTAATTAGTTTTAATATCAAGTTTTAAAACCAATTAATGTGTTTTATAATATAACTTTGTGTTATAAAACTTAGTATTTTGTTCAAAATATAGGTCAAGCGAAAAATATTTATACTAATTACTAGCTGTAAAATTCTGGTGTCACCCATTACAAAATGATGCCAACCTCAGAATCTACTTTCATACCAATCTTTTTAATGTAATTTTACCTAGCTATATAAAAACGGTCTCGGCTCTCTGACCATTTACCCCCAGGACCTCTTTGAATAATATAATATAATTTAACTATATCCTTACTAATGTTACTCGTAGTATAAAAAACCAAAAACAAAACAACTTCAATAAGTCCTGTTGAACTTTTCAACCACCCGATTCTTACTATTATCTGGTGACATAACTAACATATGACGGGGGAGCCGTTAAGATGCATTACTGTATTTACCTTTTTAAAACAAGTTTTTTCTCATGGAATAACACATTTTTATGAACTTCGTAGTTTCCAACTTGGGAAATTTACCTATATATTTTGCACAGAAAAATCTAAGCGACTTCAAAATGTATATTTCCTTGAACTACTTTTATGTAATGGCAGTGGCCGACGTTTGGACGGTGCTGCTTTTCATATTTAATATGAGCATTGCGGCAAAAGAGGCTCTTTAACGTACACAATTTTCAGTTTCGTCAAGCCTTTGAGATATCAGTGGGTGTAAAAACTAGTAACTGAGATAAGATGGACCTAGAATTACTGCCCATTTGGAACCATGTTGATCTGTTTTCCGCGGTGGGGATCGAACTCACGACCTCCGAGATTTAAAGCGAGCCGAATACCTTACATAAAAGAATAAAATACTAGATGGAACTTTTATATTTTGTAATGTAATCTTTAAAAAATGGTACTAAGTATTCTTATTTAATTGATGGTAAATTACGTAAAGAGATAAATGTGCCTATACCTAATTTTGAGTGTTGGATTCCTATCACTACTTAAACCTATAATAAGTTTTACCACAAATCAAGTATTTCTTGATCTCAACATGTACCATACCATCTCGGTTACGAATCATTTTCTATCAATTAGCCTGTTGTCTGTTGTTGCCTGTGTTGTTCTCTGTCAATTAGCCTGAACATTGTAATATGGCGACGATATATATAATATTCAATCATAGAGATTTTAAGTATTTTTATCGCAGGCAATGCGCTTCCGTTTATTATAAAACTATATAATTTCTTGAAATTTCTCGCCTTTATATAAAATAACCTTTAAATAAAAGAAATTAAATTTATTGCATTATTGTATGTATTAACAAAATAAAGATAGTTAAACCAAATAACAGGATAACTCATGCGGCAAAATCCCTTTGTTTTCGCCGCATGAGCTATAGCACAAAATTCTAATTTATATGTCGGACGGAACTGTGAAATGTACCTATCATAAAAGTTAATAATTTTGCAGTTCATTTCCCGCGGTGGTTCGTTAATATTTTAGTTTTCGTTTATCACCCTCGATGTTGCGGTCGCTGTAATTTTAACCTGTGAACTTTTGGGTGTCAAAGTTGTTTAGTGTTTTAACTTTAAAGTTGAAATGTTATAAAGTTTATTTATTCGTCAGTTATCTCGAATGTTGAAGATGTTAAAACATATTATGATTATATACAATACGTACTTAGCTGTTTATATATTTTTTCATAAGTTATGATTTACTTTATTGTTTACTTTAATGGAAAATCAGGATACTATGATAGTACATGCCCGCACAATATCAATTATGAAAGAAGTTTAAAAAAGGAGGTCATTCATAGGTTTGTTAATTTACTCACTGAAATATGTGAAATAAATACTTAGTAACTAACAATGCTTCGGTGTGTTTGTCTGTAACGCGATTCATAGAAGATATAGATATATAGATTGTACTACTCAAGCTATTACTTTTATATTAAATTGCAATAGTAGAAACAGTAATTTCCTTAGGAAGTAACTTTGTTTGAGATGAATTTCATAGCTGTGCCGTCAAAGCGTCGAGATGATGTTGTAATTAGATCTGTAGCGCCACTGGCGAGCACAGGGCTGGTAATAATTTCCACATAGATTCTCCAGGGCATTTACCAAGTAATCGAAGAAATACCTGTCATATTCCTACTCTAATTAGATAAAAAATCTTAATTCCGTCACCTACGCGTTGAACTTACCAAAAAAAATGTATAAAAGTTATTCTTATATTTAAATAAATTATAGCAGATAGGCAATAATATTAAAGAATATTTTTTACGACATTATTTATAAAGACTTTGAAATGTAACGGACCCTGTAGTGGGTCCTGCGCTACATCACTAGGTTCTATTACTCAAATAGGAACAAAAATATCAGTAAGATAATCTTATAAGAAACTACGTCATTATTGTTATGCTATAAGCATCACTTACACAGTATAATGTCTATGAATTAATTAAGTAATTCAAGCATGTTTATATTATAAGAACTAGCTAAGATTTGTATCGACATACTCTATAGGTACTTTAAGCTATATTTTATTGTGAAGTTCTTACTGCAACAGGAGGTACGCGAGTGAAACGGTGCGCAGAAGCTAGTCTATAATAAAAACTGAATCGCTTAAAAGACGCGCATAACTTGAAAACTACTTAACCTGTTTATTATTTATTTTATTGTTTTGTTTATAGCACTGGAAAGAGCCGACGTAATGTTTTTTATTTTATTTTATTTATTAATAGTATGGAATAAACGAAGTCGACTGGTTTACTGGACGAAGACTGGTCTTCGTCAGTAAACCAGTCGACTGGAAAAACAGCAATCACATTTTACTAGCACTAAACGAAGGTGGAGTGAGTCCATACAATACAGCTATTTCCATTCATACGCGGTCAGTCACAGCCCTACGCTAAGTGCAGTAGTGCTCTACCAACTTTCGATCAATTTGTCCTCTTTTATCTGCTACTCGGTCCTTTTGTGTTTTATTGTATTAGATGCTATTATATGTACTGCTAGTGAGAGATTTTTGTAGAGACTGTGGTTATTGTAGGTGCAGTTAGTCCGCACTTACCATAACTCTGGTTTGACCTCTTTTTTATACTCTTTACTAATATGATAAAGAGGAAAGATTTGTTTTATTGTATGCATGTTTATTACAAATAAACACAAAAACTACTGGTCGGATTTGGATAATTATTTTGCCATCAGAATAAAATTTTCCGCGGGCGGGATCACTCGCATAGCGCTCGTTCCCATAGAAACTTCATAATTATTTTTTTAATTAAAATATAGCCTAAAGCTCGAAAAATGGGCGATCTAACATTGAAATAATTTTCCTAGTATTTTTTTGCGTTCAGACAAACAAACTCCCCAGTCTTATATATTAGTATAGATAAGACATACCTTAAATATCTTGTAATGAAAAGCTTTTACTTATTTCACTTTTTATTGCATAGTGAAAGTTCCATATTTTATTAATACAATTTAAAGCGGTAAAATTTAATATAAAGAATTATATTAAATTTTACCGCCTCATCTAATCTCAGCTCCAAAGGAAACCGAAGGCTTGTTTCATTAAAAACTCGTAATGGGATGTCGATAGCTTGCTATAGACACCTTCCTTACTTATTTTTCCAGACGTCCCCTCCGTGGAGATTAATTACAGAATCGGCAGTTTTAATTAGTTTTGTAATTAACAGGCTCATGGCACGACTCCGAGGGAAACTAAAATAAATTACAATTTAATACAATCAGTGCGTCGGAGTGAATAGCCACGAGGCTAATAAACGTAACAAGTTGGTATATTTTTATAGGTTTAAAAATATACTGACCAATTAAGTTTATTCATTTGTTAATGAAGCGGCCAGTAGCCCTATGGCTAAGTCGTCGGACTTGTGATCTTGCGGTCGCCGGTTCGATCCCCACCCATTGTACTACAGATGTGTAACAAAAGCATTTTAGTTTAGTACAAGGGGTTAACAAGAAATCTAGTAGGCTGCAAAACTCTGCTATTAATCTTTATATAAATAAATAAGCCAGCTGTAAATTGTAGATTTTGTGGGGTCTTCTGACTTGTATATATTTATAAGCCAATCTATATATAAATAAAATAATCTATTAGCCGCTAATAGAACGGTGTCGTTCATACAAAAGGTACAGTACCTATTATACAGTGATTTGCATTACTCAGATCAGATTTGTTATATTTGTCACATCATATTTTTTCTGCTTAGCACGAGGCAAGGGGTTAACAAGATTACTAGTAGGTAGTGTGCAAAAATTCAAAAAAAATAATATAATTATAATATGATAAGCGAAAATGAAAAAGTCATATTCCTATTCAGTATTGACGGTCAGTGGGTAGTCTTAGGGGCGAAACCATCATAAATACGCGACATGTTGATCGATAACATCCTTTTGGAATATTCATTCTGTTCTATTTTATTTAATCAACAAAAAGAATACGCCACATTGTTCGCAGCGTAATTCGTCACAATCGGAATCGTGACAATTCCCTCGGGAGAGCTTTGAGAAAAATTGTCGCTAACGAGCTACCCCCACCCCGCCCCGCTCGCGTGCTATCCTTACCCCTCCACTTTTAATCCGCGCCACCTCCTTTTATCCGTGGCACTTTAAAACCCTTTTGCGATTTTCCACACTGAAGAATGATCATGAAAAAAGAGCACTTTGATCATTGTCCACCGTTTTATTATCATTAAATTATATATTGTAATAATTATATTGTCAACTATGTTAAAATATTGAATTTGAATAAAATAATTTTAACTAAGAAAATGCGAAATACTTAAGTAATCAGAGAGTCTAGACAAAATGCCACTATAACGGAGCGATCGCTAACACAAATGTATGGTACTTGACATTTGTCACGTGATTCAGCTATTCTATTTAAAAAGTGACGGTTATTCATTGGTGAACGGTGGACGGTTATTCATTATTCGTTTTTTGAAACGAGCAAATCGATCGTTCGGATTTCGGTTTCATAAACCATATAGATAGCATAGCGATTTTAATGGTAAACTTGTTTAATACTATAGTTTTTTGTCTGTTTATCTGTCACTGTATTTTTTATAAACTTATTACAATAACTTGATTGAAAATCGCTATGCTATCTACCTACAAGTTTTATGCATTTTAGATTTGCGTCAGCGATTTTATGCTAGAGATCGCTACGCTATAGTGTCTTTTTGTCTAGGCCCTCATAATCTTTAATTTACTCCATTCTGTACAGCTATTTCAGCTTCGGTATACTCCGCGCATTAATTAATAAAATTAACATTTGAACCAGCACATTTGAAAAAAGAATCTCAGTGTAAATGGAATGTAAGCTGCACTAGCAACATCATAAGTGGGAAGATGACCCATACGATGACTGACGACATAATGACGGTCATAAAGAGCCAATGCCAGGCCGCTAGCAATCAGTCCGGCTGGACATCGATGCGGAAGGTTTATGGTCGTCAGTGTACAGAGTTTATAGGCTGTTAGGACTTCTTATCGCACGAGGTTTTACCCGCGTAGCTCATTTTCGTGGAATATTTATAATAAATACAAGTTATAGCCTTCCTCGATAAATTGGCTATCACCGAAAGAATCGTTCAAATCAGACCAATAGTTTCAGTTCCTAAAATTAGCGCGTTCAAACATACTAATAAATTCTTTAGCTTTATATATGTATTAGTATATAGATATGACAATGATGATTAAGAGGTGCTGAATATGTACCAAATGAAGTCATTGTATTCGTTTGACGATTGCCGTAGTTTTTGAGACGAATAATAACAAACATTTATTAGTTCGTCAATAATCTATCCCATTAAATTAGTTGGATTTTCCAAGAAATAATAAAAATGTGTTAAACAAATGGAAATACACATTGCAAAAGCAAGTGGAATAGGCAAATTTGTTCTGTGAATGTCCTCTTTGACTGCTTCTCGGCTTCATTAGCGATTTTCCATGCGAATGAATTGTGAAAAGGCAGCAGAAAACTCTTATTCTCATAATAATACAAATTGTGTGACCTGGTTTCGGTTAGGAAAGTGCTTTTATTCTGTAGAATTGGGTTTTCGCTCGGCTTAAGTGTATATTGCCTTTATAACATATATTTTGTGTGACATTCATAGGTAACTAATTTTTATTGCAAAATGTTTACATATTTACTTTTTGTTTCTTTTTTATAAATCCCAGTATGGTCGTTAAAACAAAAGATAGAAGACCATAAAAAATAATGATAGAACCGGTTAATGTTTCTTGTGAGTTGGTCAAGGCATTAGGGACCTATGATTGCAGGCTTGAATCCTACCGGTGGTTTCAATTACTTTAAAATACTTGCTAAGCTATTAGCGTGAAACTAGGGGTAACTAAATTATGCTGGTTAACAGTGATATTATATTGATAATATAACTGTAAAACAGCCAAAGCATAAATGATTATTATTACTATTGAGTAATAATAATCACTTATGCTTTGGCTGTTACGAGTGACCTCATTGATAGATGAAATCAAAGAATATGAACTAGAACAATAAATAATGACGATACTAGAAAATCATTTCGGTTATATTTATATGTTTTATCGAGATAAATATATACGCAAAGAATGGATTTTATTTTCACTATTAGTTACTCATACATTGGATCACAGATTATCTACTGTTAAGGATATGGCCAAAAAAAAAACAAAAGCTTCGTAATAAATATGTTATATTAACAGAGTTTCTTCTCCGACACATTTTCCCACAAACAAAGAGTTTGAAACTAAACATAGTTTGTCAGTTTTTCGGCTAAACTTTGCAGTGTCACTTGGAATCTTTCCCAATACTAGAATAAGCTAGCTCTTTATCTCATTGAAAGGAAGCTAATCCCGTCACCAGTGAACAAAAGAAACAATAGCTTATTATTAACAATCTTTGTATCAGCCAGATTTAAAATGCACTCGAGAATAAAGATTTCTCGAATATTCTTGGAAAACAAATAGCTAATGTATTTTTTTTAAGATTGCTGTCAGTGCGCTCGAGTAATATTCATTTGTTAACATTTTAACCCCTCATGCTAAGCTAAAATGCTTGTACTACGAGTGGGTTCACGTCGGTAGTGCAATAGGTGGGGATCGAACCAGCGACCTCATGATCGCAAGTCCGACGCCTCTAGCCATTGGGCGGCTGCTTGAAGAATGAAACTAAATTAACGTTAATTGGTTTTTGTAACTGTTATGTAATTTAATTACATTTCCATACTATTAAAGTTCTAGATAAGTATATATTAATAACTTTCTTTTAAGTAACTTATCGCGTACATCCAGCATAAGAAATACTTTAAAAGTTAAACATTTTTTGGGGCCATCTGAAAATAAAATATACAGACAGATTTTCCATTACGTTGTTATGATGAGCAACGTAATCGGAAGACGGTCATTTGAAAGCCATTCGATCATCAAATGATTGTCGTTGTATAATAACACAGCTCAGTTCACATTAAATAAAACGAAAAGAATTGTCGTTAAGCATACCATAGATAGGTATTTTTTAATCTTTATTTTTATTATTATATTGGTAATATCATTTATTTTTATGGTATGCTAAAATAAAATGTATAACTTACTCTTCAGATATTTCGTCAATTACGTAATCACAATATACTTTAAATCATCTACTGTTAAAAGAAAAGGGAAAGGGCATATGCCTACGTATAAACAAAGTATAGAACGCGTCTTACGGAGTATGGATTGATGCCATAGGTATAAACAACGCCACTGGCGTAGCTACTGAAGGACTGCGCAGGGCAGTACCTCGGGCAGCAAACCCAAAGCCATTTTGCCCCAGGGCCCTTGATTGCCTAGCTACGCCATTGAACAATCCCGCAGTGTTTTGACCAAAACAGTAGGTACTCGCTATATTAAGTCGGTGACCTATATTTTATATATTTTGTAATAATTATGGTAAAACCTGCAGTACCAAGCCACAAAAGTGATTCGCGGAACCAAAATAAAAGAAATATTTATATTTATGTTCAAACTCAGGCCAAATAAAAAGTAAAGACGGAGCGAAGCGAGTAACGCACTGAAGCCGGTAAAAACTCACCCTTGGCATGTACATACACAGTTTACGTTTACGTGTCAGTCGATCTGTCGCAGCGTCAGGTGCTTCATGTCATAACTTAATTATTTGTTAACAAAAATGTCTAATTGTGCCATGAAAGTGTATATAAATCAAAGCTCAACGTTATTTTCTTAACATTCCCCAATGTCTCTATTAAAAACTTTAGCAACAATTTGTGAAAAAAAACAAATGAAAGCGGCCGTAGCCCAATGGCTAGGGCGTCGGACTTGTGATCTAGTGGTCGCAGGTTCGCTCCCCACCCATTGCACTACCGACGTGAACCTTCTCGTAATATTTTAGCTTATCACGAGGGGTTAACAAGAATTCTAGTAGAATGCAAAACTCGGCTAGAAATCTACAAAAAAAAACCCACACAAAACAACCGGCTTCAGTGCATTGTTTGACAGCTTTGTCTTTACTTTTTATTTAGTATGTGTTCAATATAAAACCATATACAATTACACCAACTCTGCAGCCGTGCTGTGATATTATTTTTGTTTATAATTTATTCACAAGTTACACTTAACACCCGACAACTGCAAAGCCTCCATTAGAAACTTCATACAAAAGTTGAGACACGACGGTTATTAAGATGTCGAGTTCAGCACGTTTCTAAGTTAATCTTAACTTTCCACTCAACGGTTAATTGTAATCGACCATTGCGATGTAGTCATCAGAGACGGTCCACCAAATTCAGCCATCAATTCATGAAACACCGATTTTTGTTTTTTTTTAATCATTTCTTATAAAATTTAAAAAAAATGGATAAATGGGAGATGATAACCTAGATCGTCAGAAAAAGTTCTCTGCCGCCACGTCTATCTGTCTGCAATAAACTCAAATCCCACTGCACGGATTTTCGCCAATGATTTGTGTAAATTTTTGAGCTTTACTGAACGGGCGCTGCCGGTGCATTTCGCTAATTGTACCTTACAATTGGTGGTTAGTTGTTTTGGAATTTATCACATACTCAGACGCGGTGGCAGGGAACTTTTTTTTCGACCTAGATAAACATGTATTGCTTGCCTTGGCACTAAAGCTCATTTTCAATGTTTCTTTTTTCTATTTTATTAGCCAATTATTAGCAATTGCTGAATTTAGTCGACCGTTATGACTACATCGCAATTCTTTGTTTCTGTTTTGTTAGTCTTTTAAGTCACTTTAATGGCTGACCATCATTTTTTCGGAAAAAGACGGTGGCTGGCAAACGGGCTTAAACCGTACAACTTGCCAAAGAATACATAAAAAGGAAACCGTCTCCTCCTCTTAACAGAGCTTGGAAAGCCAGGGTCGTTGAGGGATATAGCCCTAATCACCACTTGGCATGGGAGTATTTATGAGCTGATAGATGCTGCTGCACATCCACCAGTTATATGTCCTTTACTCGCAACTCGCTTCTTACGACACCCATAGAAAGAAATGGCGTGGTCTATTTTAAGTCGGGAACCACCCGGCAAAAAAGGAAGGTAATTATTTCCTTTTAATTGTAGACACATGAGTCGGCATTAATAATTTAAAAAAGTTACAGTAGAGTTCGAAAAGTCTACTTTCATTTTTATATGTATGTATTAAGGTAGAATAAGGTAGAATAAATAAAAGCCGTGATATTGGGATACCTATGTCAATATTGAACTAATGTAAACAACGCCGTGACGCACACTTTACCCGTAGAATATCTTTATAATAACGTTTTATTACCCTCCGTATTTCTGCTAGGTAAAGGTTTTAATATGAATAACCGTTATTATACCTAATATTCTGAAGAAGCTAGAGTTTGTTTGTTTCTCATCTCAGTTAATATTAATCGGATTTGAAAAAACCTTTCAATGCTATATAGCCCATTTATGGAGGAAGGCTATAGGTTATATGAAATTATGAAGTTCCTACGGGTACGGGAGTTACAGGAGTGACGCCGCACGCGGGGAACAATTCTAGAATAAACAAGCATAAAAATAAATGCATAAATAAAGCTCGTCCTTTTTTATTATGAATCTATTAAAGATATGTATAACATTGTACTTTTGTGTATACGGCTACAATTTATGCCATTGAACTCCGATACCAAAATCGATTACTCTAGACATTTTAATTGAATCTGTCTTTGGTAACATATATTCCTACTCACATAACGTACTGATTAAGTTAACTTCAAGGACATTTGGTAGTTCAGTACTTACGTAACTGCCGTAATTTTCCTAAACTGTCGTAACTCTGCTCCGCTCAAGTATCTACTAGAGTTGTTACTAAGCCCTCATTAGGTATTAACAGAGCACATTTTACCACAGATTAACACACAGATACTTACGAGCACTTAAGAGCTAAGTAGGACGTGGCATTTCATTTGGATTTAGAATTCACTGGAAGTGTACTTGTTTAAAAGTTGTTTGCATATGTTAAGAGAGCTTTACTCATATATTAGGTCTTTATCTATGAAATTGCCGTTCTGCAGTACTGGCCATTTCAAATCAAAATAAGTTTTTTTTGGCTAAGAATTCTATTTAAAAATTTATTTTATTTTAAAAACATGGTTTTTTTTTCCAATAGAAATCATTTGTTAATTGATTAGTGTTACATTTTCATCGCATTTTAATCTTTATCGTCATCATGGATACGTTAAAAATTCGAGTAATTATGGAATATGAGTACCGTCGTGGCAGCAACGCGGCACAAGCGGCACGCAACATCAACGACGTTTACGAAGCTAACACTACAAACCAACGCACCACCTGTTATTGGTTTGCTCGGTTCCGTTCTGGAAATTTCGACCTGAAAAATGAACCTCGCGGTCGTCCGAAGACTGGTTGACAATGACGAATTAAAAGCGATTGTGGAAGCTGATGATACACAATCTACGGCTGAATTAGCAGCAGCTTTCGATGTTAGCGGCAAAACAATATTGGTCCATTTGCGTCAAATTGGCAAGGTAAAAAAGCTTGACAAATGGGTGCCCCACGAACTCAACAGACACACAAATGAAGTAATTTTGAACCGCATTGTTACCTGCGATGAAAAATGGATTCTGTTTCATAACCGCAAGCGCTCAGCAAGTTGGTTGGATCCTGGTTCAGCACCTAAACAATGCCCTAAACGAAAACTTACCCCTAGAAAAGTGATGGTCACTGTTTGGCGGTCTAGCACCGGTGTGATTCAAACGCTTCTTACCAAACGGGGTGAGCATTACTGCAGATGTGTACTATGAAGAACTGAACACAATGATGGAGAAGCTGGCACATCTCCAACCAGCATTGGTCAATCGCTCGTCTCCGCTGCTCCTGCACGACAACACGCGACCTCATACTGCACAGCAGACGGTCTCCAAGTTGCAAGAACTGGGCTTGGAAGCTCTCCGTCATCCGCCCTACTCACCAGATCTTGCGCCTACAGACTACTACTTTTTCCAGAATTTGGATAACTTCTTGGCGGGAAAAAAATGCAATACCCGAGAGGCAGTAAAAAATGCCTTTGAAGAATTTGTTGCCTCCCGAAGAGTTGCCTTAAGAAGGGCATCAATAAACTGCCACTGCGTTGGCAAAGATGCATTGATTGCATGGGTGATTACTTCGATTAATACAAATAAAAAATAAATGAAAAAAAATCATAGGTAAAGACCAATTGTATAAAGGTTTGAGATTAAAAGGATTAATCTCAAACCTTTATACAACAAAAAAAGAAAATATTTATTATTCATCGATAATTATTTTGATAAATTTATTAGTTTTAATTATGTTCATAGCATAATTGAAGTGTCAGCTACAACATCTTTTTTAATGGTATCCATTCAAATGTTGTTTTCTTTTTATTTGGAATTAAATGTCAAATATTGGGTAAATATCGAAAAACCCTTAAAATTCAAATACCTCGAAAACTATTGAATTTCGGCCATACATATGGAGGGGTTAAATTTGTTGCATTTTGCAACAAACGATTTACGGACGGATTTACGTCGAATTACCAGTAAACCTGTATATATCGTGCCCAAAATAGGTAGTCGTGCTGACCCTTCAAACTACAGGCCTATCTCCATCACCTCCATACTCCGCAAGAGCATGGAGCGTGTTATCAACATCAGGCTTCTGGCGTACCTAGAAGCTAACAACCTCCTCAGCGACCGACAATACGGTTTCCGCCGAAACCGGTCCACTGAGGATCTTCTAGCGTACGCTACCTACATCTGGAGTGAGGCTATCGAGAGACACGGGGAAGCTCTTGCCGTTTCTCTGGACATCTCGAAGGCCTTTGACAGGGTTTGGCACGATAGCCTTATTGGCAAGCTCTCGCATACAGTCTACCTGCTGCATTTTGCGCTTGGATTTCGGATTTCCTGAGGGATGGGTCATTACGAGTGGTCGTTGACGGCTGCTCGTCTGAGCAAATGGCTGTCAATGTCGGTGTTCCCCAGGGGTCTGTACTCTCTAAGACGCTTTTCATGCTGCATACCAACGATCTGCTGAAGCCCTGTACCTTTGGGTATGCAGACGACAACACGGTCATGGAGAGCTACACTTACAATGCGCGGGCCAGTGGGCCGGATATAGAGTTGCTCAGAGTGGCCATGGTTGAACGCTTAAACATGTCCCTTAAGGTAATCTTCGATTGGAACGGTGCCAACCTGGTTCAGTTTAACGCTAGTAAAACCCAGGCATGTTTGTTCTCCGCAAAGAAGAGGCCGTTTCGACTGTCTCCTTCTTTCCGAGATGTATCCGTGCAGTTAACTGACAAGCTTGAGCTGTAAGGTGTCGTCGCTCATTCATCGACTCTAAATTTTGGTACTTATATTGAGTCGAAGGCCCAAATAGCCTCCGAAAAGCTTAGCATCCTCTCGAAGGTGAGAAAGTACTTCACACCAAATCAGCTGCTCACTTTATACAAAGCCCAAGTTAGAGCATGTATGGAGTACTATTCTCATTTTTAGGATGGTTCCGCCAAGTATCAACTAGAGGCACTAGAGTCGATTGAGAGGCGCGCCAAAAAGTTAATAGGCAACGTAGCTCTGGCCGAGTCTCAGCTGCAAAGCCTTGAGCACCGACGAAGGGTTGCCAGTTTGTCTGTTTTTTATCGGATACATTTCGGAGAGTGTGCTGAGGAACTGCACAACTTATTTCTGCCTTCCCCTTTCTTTTATCGGATAACGCAACACTCGGAGAGGCGCCATCAGTACATGGTCGATTTTCCAAAAATACGTACGAAACGCTTCGAGTCCACGTTTTTTGTACGTACTGCGAAGATGTGGAACTCCCTGCCGGTATCTTTATTTCCGATAAGTACAATATGGGTCTCTTCAAATCAACAGTAAACCGGTTCCTTCTAGGTAAGTGTGCTCCATCCTATAGGCTATGCCGATGCTTAACATCAGGCAGGGTGTAATCAAACGCTAACCTATTTCTAATAAAAAAAAAATATATATATATATATCTATATCTACAAACGTAACCAATGGTAATAAAAAATAGACATATACAAACTCAATTATGTTAAGAGTAAAATCTGTATAAGTGTAAGTGTCTATAAATAGGACCAGATCAGTTATATTAACAAATTATATACGATTAATTTCAATTTATTGATAGGTTTCAAATCAACCCAACAAAATATCTCCTTAGTCCGTATAAATCTGGCCATGTTTTAATGAATAACGCGACTGTTTAAACATCTCGAGGGATTTTACTTTCTTTGCATTTTATAAAAGAAGTAGGTATTCAACCTGTACATACCTATTACGTTAAAAATTATTAATTTTAAACTTTATTTTGTTACCTTAAATGTGTCGTGCTTTCTCTTCCTAACGAATACAAACTTTGAGTTAATTACGATGACGCACATGTCTCAAAATTTAATATCCTGTATAATACTATTTTATTATGGTCTGCCTCAGATAAGTTTGTTTTTTCTTTCATATGGACTTGAAAGGAAAATCATAGACTTCATATTAAAATATGGATAAACAGCATTTCAACCATCAAAATGAACCGTAGCGTTTCAAAATAAGCGCATCTCAGATGAAAAGCCAAGCAATCCAAACTGAATCTACAAAAACAAATTAAACGTGCCTAGCTTAATTTTTTATCGGTAACAAAAATCCCGCTCGGTCACTTCAATATCCATTACCGCATGACAGCCGGCTGCAGTGCAGTGCAAACAGCCAACACAGCGCATAGTCAGCGAACACCGGATCCAAGATTTAAGCTTACGACGTGGTATTGTGTTAGGTGGACGATATGAAGCGTATTTCATACTAATAAATAACCTTAAATGGTTCTTTAGAATGTTATTACTTTAAACAAGCAATTCTTGTACGTACAAGTATTTTGAAAACGGCTTGGATATAATTTACAATATAAAACTAACAAGTACATAGCAAATTCTGGACTTTGCTAAACGATTTTGGCCATGGCGCCATGGTGGCCAAATACAAGGAAGATAGACGCTAAAGATATAATAGTACGCAAGTGTGTATTTGTAAGTAGATACATGTTATTAAATCTCAATCTGAACATTTTGTTTTTTGTTCATTTCTATCCAAAATAGAATAATGCGCCATTTTTTCTTTTGTGTAATGCCTAGGTAAGTAAATAATATATCAATTTGAAAAGAATCGAACATTATACTAACACAAAATACATCCATGAAAAAATTCGCTTTCCAAGCATGGTGTCCACAAAATATGATAAAACTAGAAAAGTCAGCTACTGTTTATATAATATGGGTTTGGTATTATTTTTGAGGTTGAAATGAATATGACAGACTTACTTCTCTGGCTTTTATTAGTTAGTTACTTCGAAAAAATCAAAGACATCTAAAAAAATACTAGCCGTTTATGTCGAATTTACATTACATGTTAATCAATCTTAATAATTCAAATCAATATCTTTAAATCATCTAAACCAGTGATTCACAAAGAAAAGGACCCCAAGAGAACGCCTAGGGGCCCACGGGTGTCTCGACGGGGGTCTACGGCCTCAAAAAGACGAGTTCTCAGGTTTTATGTATGAAATATGATAGAAAGGGAGCAATGTTTAATACTTAATACTTTATTGCATTTCACAATGTGTTTACATGTGCTTAAACACAATAGTAGCAAGTAGCAATAATTAAATAAACTTAATTAATTTAACGTAGTAAATTGATAAGCCAAAATTATGGTTACGTGAATAAAAACGTTTAATATTTTATTTCAGTTTTTAAAGAACCTTGTCGGGCACTGCAACATAGTTAGATATAATAGAGGTATATATTAATATAAGAGCAACAGGGGGTCCTCCGAAACCAGTTCTTAAAGGGGTCTGCGAAAAAAAAAGTTTGGGAGTCTCTCATTCTAGACATTTGGCTCGAAGTAACCTTTGGTTTATTTTATAGTTTTATTTAGTAGAAGTTTACCTTATCAAAAATTGTATATACCTATTCTGAAATATAACCTTTCTTAATTAGTACGGTAGAACATAATTCACCGACCTGAGCCACAATATTAATATCTAACCGCTATTAATTTTGTACCATCGCCCACAACTGATGAGCTCTCAGATGGAGCTCAGCTAAAATAATTAACTATGTTTCGATTATTATGGTTTTGTTCTATCTGAAATAAATAGTTGTTAGGCTTTATCTAAAGTTTTAATTATAAAGTGGTAAATAGTTTTCGTAAAATTGTGGGAATATTTAACTACTTAACAATTATAACAAAAAATAGAGCGAAATTAATAAATCAAACGAATAGGAATCAATAATTAATAGGAAATAGTGTCAGCAACTATCTTGGCAGCAGAATATGATACCTTGTGGTTGCACGGTTTCATTGCTGCCCAATGCTTAAGTATTTACATAAACAGGGTGTTTGGCGCATGGACCGACACAATTTTTTCAGGGATTTTAGAGGTATCAACTAAAGAACTTTTTTAAATAAAGCTAAGTTCAAAATGGCTTTTAGTTATTTTAATAATTAATTTAGAAGTTGTAAATTTCATTCATTAAATAAAAAAAATAACTTTGGAAGCTTGTAAGGAATTTTCTTGAAACCAGTTGTAATAAAACAAAGATGTTTTTAGATTTAAAAGACGTTGGAGAATGCAACAAAATTTGTTTTGTGTCACTACGCCCACAAACAAAAAAGTTATTTCGAATTAAAGGAAAAATTTTGGGCATATTTTTCATTAAAAAAAAAACATTAGTAACCAACCGTGACATTTGGTACAAAGGGTGTATGGGTAGAACCTAGCTAATAACCTCCCAAATCCCTAAAAAAATTGTGTCGGTCCATGCGCCAAACACCCTGTATAACGTACTAGTGGCCCGCCCCGGCCTCGCACGGAGGACTTTTATAGCCTATGTTACTAACGGATAATCCGTTTAGTAGTTCCAGTAGACTAAAGTATGAAAAAACAAACTTTTCCTCTTTATAATATACTAGCTTCCCGCACGCGATTTCTCACTCGCACTCCTGTTCCCGTGGAAATTTCATAATTAAATATAGCCTATGTAATTCAGGGTGAATGTAGCTTTCCAATGGTGAAAGAAATTTTGAAATCGGCGCAGTAGTTTTTGAATTCATTCATTACAAACACACACACACACACACACAAAAGTACAAATCTTTCCTCTTTATAATATTAGTATAGAAGTATAGATTATATTATTGTAGTTTATATTTATCAGTATATCATGTATCTAAGATACATGATATACTGATATATATGTAAATATTAGTATGTATGTTTATTTGAGACCAACGCACACTATCCATCTTTTCTTTTTCACATTTGCTCTTGCAGGTCTGCTGGCAGAGTTTACTTTTGAAACCTTTGTACAATTTCTTTCCTTATAATAATAATAATAATAAAAATTCTTTATTGTACACACATATATAAAGAAAACAAATTTGGAACATAAACTTATACATAATTTTAATTATTGTATTTGTTTTGTTGTGTGTTTGTACATAGATAAATTAATAATTCAAGTATAGTAATATTAGGTCTTTACCTATGAAATTGCCGTTCTGCAGTACTGGCCATTTCAAATCAAAATAATTTTTGTTTGGCTAAGAATTCTAATTTCAAATTAATTTTATTTTAAAATCATGGCTTTTTTTTCCAAACGTAGTCATTTGTTTATTGATTAGTGTTACATTTTCATCGCATTTCAATCTTTTTCGTCACCATGGATACGTTAAAAATTCGAGTAATTATGGAATATGAGTATCGTCATGGTATCAACGCGGCACAAGCGGCACGCAACATCAAAGACGTTTACGGAGCTGACAATACACACCAACGCACCACCTGTTATTGGTTTGCGCGCTTCCGTTCTGGAAATATCGACCTGAAAAATGAACCTCGCGGTCGTCCGAAGACTTTGGTCGACAATGACGAATTAAAGGCGATTGTGGAAGCTGATGATACACAATCTACGGCTGAATTAGCAGCAGCTTTCGACGTTAGCGTCAAAACAATATTGGTCCATTTGCGTCAAATTGGCAAGGTAAAAAACAGCGTTGCTGCTGCTGGGATCTGAGCCTACAATTATGATACCTGCGGTAGTGGAGAGGGATATATACGGCATTTCCCCACTCCTCTAGACAAAACAAAATCATATATCCATATTTTTAAACAAATACTTGCTAGGTCAAATTATGTAACTAACATACAAGTAGGGTAATAGGATAATATATTTTTCAAACTTATCACGGACACAAAGTATACCCAAAGTCGGGACAATTAACCGTGGCGAGGTTCAATCAAATAATTTACTCGAGTGGAAATTGAACCCAGAACCGGTGTTCTGGATTCGATTCCCACTCGGGAAGCAACTGACTGACTGACTGACTGTCTGAACACTGAGCCACCGGTACGCCGAAATGTTAATGATATTTTTCCATGTCACAAAGAAGATATTGATCAGCGATAACCCAATTGATTCTACGTGTTTAACAATAATTAATTACTTACCTTTAATAAAATTACGGGAACCTTTTGAACAACACTCTTTCGTAATGAGAATAATTTATTCATCGCCTCTACTTCCGCTAATGGATTACATTAATAGCAAATTACTTGAAAGATAGATCTTCATATAGATCTTCATTTAATAAATTGTTGTTGTTCTGAAGTATTAGTAATAAATTCATTTGTTCATATATGGAAGAGTAGTTATTATTATTATGCCCTTTATACCTAAGCATAATGACGTTAATGTGTGAGTAGCAGCTAATATGCTACGCACATTGATATAAAATAATAAAAAAATAGATTTATTCAGCACTTAGGTATCTGTAATCGTCTGCGGAGATTTCGTCGAGAACAATTCGTCGAAAACAATTCATCGAGAACAATTCGCCGAAAACACAATTCGTCGAAAACACAATTCACCGAAAACACAATTCGCCGTATCGAATTCATGTATCGGGTGTACTATTCTACAAATTCTTTATTTGATTTATTTACTAATAAATTGAAATTGCGTGTGGCCGTTGCGGTGTTGAATACATATCATATTCCTATAGCAAACTGTATAGCATTACCCGACACGAAATAAAAGGATATATCTGAATAAAATTCCAAAATTTTAAAGCATATTACCTAGTTAAACACCAACAGCTTTATTGTCTTCAGCAGCCCGTTTACGTCCACTGATGAACATGGACCTCCTCTCCTGTTAAGAGGAAGCCTTAGCAAGCCAGGGTCGTTGACACAGTTTCAACTATGGAGATTGGTGGTCGCAGTAACATGGTAGGTCAGCGTGAGCTGATAGATGCTGTTGCCCATTCTTCAGTTGTACGTCCCTTAGTCACCTCTTGGTAATATATTCTAAGCCAAACATAAACACCACTACCTATATCATTCTCTGTCACCTCTCAGAAGATATAATTCAGAGAGACTATTTTGTATTTTGTAATAATGCAACAACTCGATGTAACTCTTTGATGCAATTAAATATGATTTAATTTGTTCATTTATCGTATAATTATTAACTAGATTTTTTTATTTTTCTTTATTTTTAAGAGTTTTATCGCACAGCGATTATGTCGTCCCATCTTTATTTTAATGTGGCTTCAATTTTGTAACGACAGTAATTTTGAGTCATAGTACAATACTTTTTCGTAATAATATTATTTAGTACATTCATACACTCACACCCTTCATTTAAATTCATAAATTAGATTAACATCAAATTACGATTCGATCGATTGTCTCATTAAACAAGCAGTCGCTACTTGTTCCGCACAACATACACGTGTTTGAGTTAAAACTAATTTCTGTACCTTAAAACTATGAACGTTACGCCTCTAAATCAC
Source organism: Nycteola revayana (assembly GCA_947037095.2). Lineage (NCBI taxonomy): Eukaryota > Metazoa > Arthropoda > Insecta > Lepidoptera > Nolidae > Nycteola > Nycteola revayana. The sequence goes on from OX344839.1 coordinate 10,030,298, forward strand.
ATTTGGATTATAGAAAATGTAACATGCGTCTTCAGAAATTTCTTTGAATACAATAAATATTTTCGAATAATCTTTTCGGTTTGGATTGTTATTGAAACAATCATTTTAAGTGCTATCATTGGCATCTACCTAGATGATAACGCGTATAATCTAGACGCTCATCGAATTTATGTTTATTCTATTATCAGTTTCAACCTCGTTCTGATTTTTGTGGCTGCTCGAAATTCGATTAAATATCAACGTATGATATCCAATTTTGTTGCGTATAGCAAAATATTTGCTGATGTAGAATACTCAAATTTTTTTAAGAAATCACAGCTATCTCTTGTTTTAATTGTTATCTTTTTTTGCATCCTCCGAAAATCACTGTTCATTTTCACACGTTATTTTTACGATGGCAATAACTATATGAATTTTTTGAGTAAGAATCATTCACTCGTGGTTTTTGTATTTGTGATTGTTAGTTACAATGATTTTCGATATGTTTTTCAATATTTTGTACTGCACGCAGTTTGGTATGTTATTACTCAACAGATCAAAAACATAATTCGTTTGATTGATAAAGATATGGCATTAATAAAAGAACAATCCACTATGGGTCATGATATAATTGCGTATACAAACTTCCAAGAAAAGATTAATAAATGGATGAATGCCTACAAAAATATAAATGACAGTACCAATTTGTGTAACTCGGTCTTCAGTGGACAGGTGGTGTATAAGCCTAACTACTATTTGATGATTTGATGTGAATTTTATGCTTATATACAATATTTAAATATTGCAGTTAACAGTGATGTTGTCGATCGTGGCGCTGTACTATATGTTAATAATGTACAACATTACCCAAATAGGAGTAGGGGTAAGCCATTTACGAATAATATTTATTAATTTTCCCGAAGAGTGTTTTCAGAAAAAAATCTCCTAATTATATTTAATATTGCATCAAAATCCGTTGCGTTATTTTAAATGAGTAACCGAAGTAATCTACAAACAGCAGTGAATTTGTTTTATACTATTATATATAATTATGATAATAATTCAAAAACAGTTTCATACAAAAAGTAATATTATCTCACGACCTTAGAAACTAAAAGCGGTATTCATAATGCAACACCACGGGTGCGGCTTTAGAATCTTCAACATCCTTTTACATTCACTGCTAAATATGGGCTTCCACTTAACAGGCACTTATGCGTGCCCGGCCCCCGCCAACGGCGGATCGAAGGAGTGTCCGGGTGGTTTTAGTGGTGTAGGGTCCTCTCCTCGTGGTATTAGTTAGCATACCACGCTATGGAGAGGGTGAGTCCCACATATCCTACCGCCAGCGCGCGAATACGCTGCAGCGGCGCGCGGCGGTGGGAATGCGCAAACGCATTTTCCCCGGGACAACAAAAAAAACGGGTCTCTTAGGGATATTGCCATAATCACCACGCTTGCCATCGTAACTATGAAGATCAGAAAGATGGAAACTAACCTCGAGCTGATAGCTGCTGCTTCCCATCCATAACGCCGGCTATCCCTTATTCGCCTCTTATGATACCCATAGTAGATACATGGGGTGGCCTTTTCAAAGCCGGAAACCGTATAACTTAATTCTCGTTTTCTAGGGTTGGAAATCGACACCATTACTGGCTTCAAACGTGTATTCAATGTTCGTATTTATTTCCGTGGTGTGTTTAATATCGCGAGCAGGACAAGAGGTTGAAAACAGTACAATTCAATTGAGAAAAAAGTTGTGTGAATATTGTATTCATTGGATTCTAGGTGAGTATCTATAAAAAAATATAGTAGGTATGTTAGTATAGTATAGTAGTAGTATAGTTACTTATATTTATTTAACAATAAATATAAGTAACTATAATGATGAAAAACGGAATAAAATAGAAATAAAATAAGGCGCGCTATAAATTCCTAGCTCCAATAATAACATACTAGAAACGTGGTCATGTAATTTGCGTTTTTTGTTAACCTTCGGTTTCAAGTATTGGCGGCAGCGTTAGTTCATATTTACAGCACCGGCGTGAATTTAAATAATTATGTTAATCTCACAATTATCAGTGATTTTGACAATTATTTGTAAATGTTAATATAATTGGAGTGCCATTTATATTCCGATATATTCAATAGAACGCAAGGTCAGTGGGTATTCTTAGGTATGGACTACGCCAAAAAAATCTATTTGATCTATCAGTTATCTATATGTATAAAAGAAAGTCGTGTTAGCTACTATTTATAACTCAAGAACGGCTGAACCGATTTGGCTGAAAATTGGTAGGGAGGTAGCTAAGAAGTGGGAGAAGGACATAGGATACTTTTGATGCCGTTCCCGTCGACGTGACATAAAACGTGGTATAACAAAACGCAACTGAAGTGGAATAACAAAACAACTCAGTCAAAATATAAGTCAGCGGTTCATTTGTTAAATGGTATAACAAAACGCAACTGACAGCTGAGCATATTTAAAAAAAAAGTCTATTTTCCCATACAAATTATAGTTTTGTTCCGTCATAGATTTAAAATCAGTCGATAGTATTTTAAAATCAGAAGAAGTACATTTCAAGACGAAAGTTGATCTGTCACCATTGTCAAATATTTATAGGTGGGTTCAGAATTTTATTTTAAAAAGAGTAACGATGTACTTAGTACACCGTTCATGTTGTGATTCTGGCTTCTTTCGGTCATTTCCAATTGATTAAACTCTTCCGCGGTGATATTGAAATCTAGAAAACTTACTATATCCATAATCGATGGCGTTAATGAAATTACGAATTTATAATTCTAATTTGTGTGTGAATTGTTTTATTAATTCTTTTTGTTTGACGTGAACTGTGCCACATTTTGAACAAAATATAAACTGCTGCAGTTATTGCTTTGAATTCGTCAAAACGTAAAATAATGTTGCCACTATAAGAAATTCGTCGCTGTCGTTCAATGTCCATTTTTTTCCCGGTTGAAAATGCTTTAGGCATCCACGGCCACAGTGGTGGTATGTAGTATGTAGAACTCCCCTGTTTATAGCGATGATATGCTTATTATATCACTAGAAGATGATTTACCTACTTAACTTGACCCAGGATGTTCCTCTAAATTCCAGTAAATTGAGCACCAGGAATAGCTAATGCATATTATTATACATCCGGTACCGTGGCGATGCCTATGACCTAGCAGTCATGGACTCTCCTGGGTCCATTCAATGCACCTTTTGGGGGCGCACGGTGCACAACTACAACTCTACGCATCATGGGTCGGCCTCTAAAATAAATAAGGACTATGTTCCCTACTCCTCGAAGCCGAGGCTCGGGGGACAGCCTGCTGTCTGTGCGCCTTCGGTGAAATGGGTAGGAGAGATCTTTCTCCTGAAAAAACTCCGCTGACTTCTACTGAATGGGCAATAGTCGGTAGCAAGAGGACGGATCCCATCACTCTCGCTCCACCGCCAAGCCGGAAACTCCTCGCACCAATGTACCGTGTGCTGTCGCTGTGATGACTGATGACATTAAGTTTCCGGATCACCCTCCCTCTTTTCTTTCAGAACATTCTAGCATTTTAGGCTAGATCGCTTGAACCAGTTTTTGAAGTTTTTTTTCATAACTAATAGTAGGTAGGTGATACGAAGTGCATCGATGAACTTCGTATCACCCTACTTAACATTAGTTATTAAAAATCATTGGCATATCATCGATCATGGATAGAGTATTTTTTTTTTATTGTAAACTTATGGCGTTTGACATAACATTGACCGACTGCGTGCTACTCTTAGTGCACATCACGGTTAGTTCAGTGCTATCACGCCTTATATTAAAAGTTCAATTCAATTTATAGTTTTAGCTAAGACAGTACAACGTCTGTCGGGTCAGCTAGTATTACTAAAAAATATTGGACGTGTATTTTTTTATTCGTTTCCAAACAAAAAATGTCGAACATACAGCGTGATGAAATGTCATGTTACGTCACTTCTAGGTACAATTTACCTAGGAGTGACGCCACAAGAGTCTTGCACTCTGTAGTTCTGTCTATCTTTGTAATTTTTTATCGATGAATGTAATCTAATTGATGGAGCAAATATAAATTTTTATTCGTCATTCCTATAATAGGAACGTACGTGGCTTTTGAAATGGACCGCAGAATCACCAAATCAATTACCTAATCAGTAACCAAAACACACGCGCGCCTACATTACGGAACCAATACAGGAAATGAATATATCGGATATACAACATAAACAACATAGAACAATTACACTGATAAACAAAATACTGACGGCCTAGTAACAATGACATTAATATTATAGTAATAGTATATAAATAGTAATTAAATTTGTTTTTATTTCAGATGAAAAATACTATCGCCTAGCTAAGGATCTGCTACGTTGCACGCAAGTACGTCCCATCCGTATCCAAGCGTTTGGTACTAATAACGTCAACATGGGGATGTTGCCTACACTAGTAGCCTTCTCTACGTCTTACACTGTTATAACATTGCAATTTAATAACGTAGTTTAATATTATTTACTTCGAGGCGAAGCGAGAATTGAAATGACACAAGTCTCAGTACTTGATAAATAAAATGTGTGATAATTTAATTTATATGAACAATTATCTTTATAACACTGAATTGTACTGTACTTTACTCATAATTAAAAAAAATCAGGAATTAACTATTCCTTTTTGGTTAAACGTGCTAAGCAATTATTAAGGGCGCAATCACAACTACGCCACAACCACAACTCGTGGCCATTTCAATACATTTTGTATTTGAAATATTTAAAGTATTTTAATACAAACTATCGTACTCGTACCACATTTTGCCATAATTATCGACCACATTGCAACCACAACGCAACCAACAGCTACACCGCCAACAAGCAGGCGGCCACGTTGTCGCGTCGCTGACTCAACGTTGTGCCAACGCAACCTTATAGTCATGTTGTCGGTACCACCACGCTAAAAGCTACAGCGACACAGTTCACATATAACCACTGAGTTACCAAATTTTTTCGCTGCGATGTCGTGTAGTTGTCGATCGTGTCGACCTTGTGACCGTCTTGTGTTTCCTGAATGATGAACTGTTTTTTTTTGTCAACTAAGTTAGTAAGTTACTATTATACATTATTAATTAATATTTACGCTAAATCATTGAGCAATTTTCGTTGTATAAATAAATATTTAGTTTTTCATATTTGTATGATTTTACAAAATATATCATCATTGAAATTAAAAACATATTATTAAACGGCAACCAAGGGTTATTAAAGAAAAAGATAATGATTTACTAACTACGTAAATTTTAAAATTTGCTATTTTGTTGTCAGACCAAACAGTAAAACCATAAACTATCGAGTAAAAGTAAAATACATTTCGACAACTTGTAGCCCCGCTACTAGAGTGGAAACTTTCGCCATTAATATTTACAAACGCTCCTTAAAGTTCGTTTTGTACACCGACACCGTGGAAATAAACGAATTGGCTAATTGACTATTTTGCTAAAAAAAAATCAACTTCTTTATTATAATATTAGTCCATTGAAATGTTACAATTTAAAGACCAAATATTACATTTGTTAGAGGACGCAATTTAATTTTTGGACATGTGTGACAATGGTGTCTCGGTCTCCCCAGGAGCCGGGTTAATGTTCCTGTTTAGAACCAGGAACAAAAGTAAACTCCTCTGCCTCTCACTTGAGCGATTCTTGTCCGACGCGTCCACGTCGCGGGGGTGGGCACCGCACACACTAGTAGGCCGGTGTGTGTTGGTGTCGAAGTTCGGCAGGGACCCAGCATCGCGGGGTATATCGTGCCAGAATGGCTTAAACGGCCAAGATACTGCGGAGTGGAAAGCAAGGGGAAACTACCACTCTATCTCTCCCAAAAATGTAGCAATCAGAAGGTCATTAAATGAAAATAGTTCCCTTGACAACGGGCTTCCACGACGCAACATTCCGTGGCGGTCTGAGTCCGGCAGAGGTAGGCGTCCTGGCAACGCTACCCCGGTCGTCATCCTGCGAAACCCTTGCCTGATTGCAACATGGAATATAAGGACATTGTTGGACAACGGTGCTTAAGATGATGGAAAAGTAGAAAGGATAGTAATGGAAATGGAAAGGTTAAAAATTGATATTTTAGGACTAAGTGAAATTAGATGGGAGGGAAGTGGAGATTTTTGGATTAATCAATACAGAATCATATACACAGGGGAGAAACAGGGTTCAAATGGGACAGCTATTATATTAAGTCCAAAATGGACACATTCTCTACTAAACACAATACAATACAGCGACATAATTACAGGGATTATCTAAAAACCACTAACAATAATAGTCTTGCAGTGCTCCAGGTATACATGCTAACCACGAATCACTCCGATGAAGAAATAGAACAGATGTATGAAGACATCGACACTATTATTGACTCTTTAAATACAAAAGACGACCTAATACTAATCGGGGATTTCAATGCAGTTGTGGGAAATAAAACGACAAGTAATATCACAGGAAAGTTTGGACTAGGAAATAGGAATAAAAGAGGTGATAGACTTATTCAATTTTGCCAAGAACACGATTTCATTATCACAAATACCCTCTATCAACTTACTAAAAGAAGACTCTATACATGGAAAATGCCAGGAGACACTGCCAGATACCAACTTGACTATATCATAACCAAAAGTAGCTCTAAGAATAAGATTAGATCATGTAAAATTGATATTAATATTAGGTTGGGGAAAAAGTCTTTTCGCTTTATAGTATGTATGAACTTGTAATACAATCTCTTTGTCTATACTATTTGTATCTGGCTGGTTTCGGTATCATTGAAAGTTTAAATTTTAAAGAACATAAATCCAAATTCAAATTAGGAAAATGTGTGATTTTTATTTGTTTTTCGTACTGTCAAGATGTATCTGATGTTTGTAACGAAATACACATTAGTTTTTAGTAATCGATATATTTAACAATTAAAGTGTATAAAGAACATAAGTCAGATGTGATCGCAGCGGGAGCACAGATAATAGAAAATATTGGTAGTTCCGGTCACGGGAAGTGGCGGCGCCACTAACACATATTCATATGTCCACTATATTTCAACATCCTCCCTTGGAAATATGCCCATCTTGGTGTACAAATATTGTAGCTTGGCCAGCGGGGTACCTTTAGTTAGTATGTCGGCAACCATTTCTGTTGTGTTAATGTACTGTACTCGAATCTGCCCCAGTGTGATCCTCTGCTTCACAAAATGGTGCCTGACATCAATGTGTTTGGTTCTAGAGTTGTACATGTCAGTGCCTGAAAGTTTGATACAACTCTGATTATCACAAAAAATGGTTATACAATGACCTTTGAGATGTGGCCAAAACTGTTCTTGTAGTTGTCTAAGCCACAAAGCTTCTTGAGTACATGCCGATAGTGACATGTATTCAGCTTCGGTAGTCGACAGAGCGACAGTAGGTTGTCGCTTTGAAGCCCAGGATATGGTTCCTCCCTGAAAAATAAATGCGTAACCGGTGCATGACCTCCTGTCATCTTCAGAGTTAGCCCAGTCTGCATCACAGTAAGCATGAACTGTTTCTTCACAAAGGGATCGCTTGTAAGTTAAATTATAATTTTCAGTGCCTTTAAGATATCTTAGCACACGTTTAAGTGCAACCCAATGCTTCATTTCAGATTTGTTATTGTATTTACTAAGATAATTGACAACATAGCTTATATCAGGTCTCGTGCCTTGAGATAAATATAGTAGACATCCCATTAGTTCTTGATATAGTATATTCATCAATATTGCTCCTTCTTCACTAGATGAATCTAATTTGGTAAGAGGATCAATCGGAGTCTTTACAGGCTTGCAATCCGACATACCAAACTTCTGTAAAACCTCTTGTATGTATTTTGTTTGATCTATATACGTAATACCATTTTTTTTATCTCTAGTAACATGTAGACCAATACAATATTTCAATTCTCCAATATCCTTCATTTTGAACTTCTCACATAATTTATGTTTCACATTATCTTTAGTAGAAGTGTTATTGCTAAATAAGATTAGATCATCGACATAAATAGCTAAAAATAAAATATCATTTTACTGGATATTCTGAAATAAATGCATGGATCAATATTGGATCGAGTTAAACCTATTTCTTTTAGTGTAGTATCTAGCTTTTTATTCCAGTTACGGCTAGCTTGTTTCAGTCCATATAGTGACTTTTTCATTAGACACACTTCTGTTTGATCGTCAGTTTCGTACCTTGGTGGCTGTTGCATATAAATTTCTTCATCAACTTCACCTTGTAAGAAAGCAGAAACGGCGTCCATCTGATCCATATCTAAGTCAAATTTCGTAGCTAATGCCAGTAGATAACGAAGTGACGTATACCTGATCACGGGTGAGTAAACTTCATCAAAGTCTATGCCTTTCTTCTGAGCACATCCTTTTATAACCAAACGTGCTTTATACTTAACTATGTTTCCTTTCTCATCTGTTTTTGTTTTATAGACCCATTTACACGGTATTTTCTTCTTACCCTGTGGCAATTTAGTTAATATCCAAGTATTGTTTTCTTTTAATGACTTGTATTCTTCATCCATGGCTTCCAACCATCGTTGTGAATTTTTACTTGATAAAGCTTCTTCTAAGCTCATCGGATCATTACATAAAGCTAAATTTGCTAAGTGTTGATCTTCATCAGATTCATCGGAGACTACATTTTGTATTGGACGTGTTCTAAGTGTGACATTGGAAAAACTCTGCTGAAAAGAATTATCATCACTTGTGTCTTCACTACTAGGTATATAAGAAGAGTCATTTGCATCTGAATAAGAAAAATTCTCCTCTGAGGTAGTATTTGAACTGTCTTGAATAAGAGTCTGATCATTTGTACATTCATCCAGAGTTGGTACAGTGTCGGAACTTAACATGTTTCCATCCAACTTTAATGAAATTGGCTGTACATTTTCTTTTTTATAAGTGGGTGTCGAAGTCACATTGTCTTGAATATCTTCTATAAATATGACATCTCTACTTTTTACAATTGTTTTCCTTTTTAAGTCTAATAATCTGTATCCTTTAGTATTTTGACAGTAACCAACAAATCTCATTTCTGTTGATTTAGCATCCCATTTTTGTCTTAGTTGTTTCGGTACATGAACCATAGCTTTGCAGCCGAAGATCTTCATATGACTAATATTAGGTTTTTTTCCAGACCATTTCTCTTCTGGTGTCATGTCATTAAGAACACGAGACGGGGATCTATTAATGATGTAGGCTGCTGTTGACACAGCTTCGGCCCAATAGACTTTTGGTAACTTAGCATCACTGAGCATGCATCTAGCCCGTTCCACAAGCGCTCGGTTCTTCCTCTCGCTCAAACCATTTTGCTGAGGCGTGTAGGGCGTAGTAGTTTGATGCTTGATGCCTGAGTCTGAAAGATACTTCAAAAAAATTTTATTACAATATTCAGTTCCATTATCTGTTCGAATAATTTTTATTTTCTGATTCAATTCATTTTCAACTTCGCATTTGAAATTATGAAATACTGAAGTTATATCCAATTTGTCTTTCAAAAAATATATAAAAACTTTTCGTGACAGATCATCAATAAATGTTATAAAATATCTTTCCCCTCCAACTGAAGGACATTCCATGGGGCCACAAAGGTTTGAATGTATGACCTCAAGAAGTGCAGTTGCTCTTGAACCTTCATTCTTAAAAGGTAGTCTAGCTTGTTTGCCTTCTATACAGGGTATGCATGACTTATTATTGCTTTTTATAATCTTCACCCCTTCAGTACAAGATTCTAACTTTTTTACATCTGCATAATTCAAATGTGCCATTCTACGGTGCCAAACATCTAAACTTTCAGTGCTTTCAGTGGCAGTAACATATGCATTCCCTCCAACAGTATTCAATTTGTACATGTTGTTGGTCAGCCTAGCAGTTGCTACTAATTCTTTATTTTTATTATAAATATCACAGCCAAAATTATGAAAATTTACTTGACATCCATTTTTTACTAACTGGCTAACTGACAACAAATTAGCACTCAGTTCTGGTATAAATAAAATGTCTCTCACCTGGACTGTATTCAATTTACCATCAGTACAGCAGAGATTAAGATCCAAGTTTCCCATCTTCTGTACGGTAACTGAAGAATTATTGGCCACCTTTATTCTTTCAATCGGAGGTGTTTTCACATCATATAACCAATCAGACCTTCTAGACATGTGCATAGACGCACCAGAGTCTACATACCAGTCGCTGTCATCCATTGCTGTGTAGGCTGAAAAAACTGCAGCATAGTTTTTATTAGAATTAGTATTTTCTTTTTTATTGATAAAACAATTCTTGCTCAGATGTCCATATCTATTACAATTAAAGCAACGGGGACCACGGGATTTATGCTGAATGTTCTGGCTATTATAATTTTTTTTATTGAGGTATTTATGTTTTGAATATAATGCAATATCGGTGTCCTTTCTGACCTCTTGCAATAATTTGGTCTTAATGGAATCTGAACTTATTTTTATTCCAGAGCTTTCAATCCCCATCAACATTGGTTTATATTGATCTGGTAGACCAGCTAACATTAAAGTTCCCAACCATTCATCGTCCACTAGAAAACCGATATTTCTCAATTTATGAGACGTAGTCACTAACTTATTGACATACTCTTCAACGTAGGCACAACTACATATCTAGATTAGTATTTATTAAATCTCGTAACAGAGCCACTTTACGACACAAACCGGCGTCCTCAAATGCCGACCTGAGTTTCGTCCACACTTGTCGTGCATTTTCTGCTTGTTCTATATGGTGGTAGTTGATGGGATCGACAAGAAGAATTATTTTACTTTTCGCCTTGACATCTTTTGTTTTATCGGGCGTTTCTTTGTTTTCTGGATCTACACACGACCACAAGTCCTCATGCTCCAAATAAGCTTTTACAGCAAACTTCCAAATGTTATAATTATCCCTTCCGGTCAGTTTTTCAATATGTACGGTACTGAGCGCCATTGCTATGCAAACTGATAGGGATTAACTGAAAAAACTAAAACACACACGCGGCCCGACGGCGACCTAACCTAAAACTATCGAACGCGGTACTTTTCGGAAACTAATCTTCAAATTACTTTTAATTATTGGTCACAAAATCGGCCCATAACCTGATGTTTGTAACGAAATACACATTAGTTTTTAGTAATCGATATATTTAACAATTAAAGTGTAAAAAGAACATAAGTCAGATGTGATCGCAGCGGGAGCACAGATAATAGAATAATTGGTAGTTCCGGTCACGGGAAGTGGCGGCGCCACTAACACATATTCATATGTCCACTATATTTCAACAGTATCGAATTTCTTCATTAGATTCACTTAATCTAATGAAGAAATTCGATACATTTTAAAATTTTCCTACAAAAAAGGTAAAAATGCAACGCAAGCCGCGAATAAAATTTGCGATGTTTATGGACCTAGTGCAGTGTCTGTGAGAGTAGCACAAATTTCGTTGAAGCGTTTTCAATCCGGAAATTTTGATGTCAAAGATGCACGTCATTCTGGTCGCCCTATTACGTATAAAATAGATCCCATTTTTGAAAAAGTGGAGCAAGATATCAGGTAAGATATATCGGTAGTTACGACGTAGCTGAAGAACTGGGACTTGACCACAAAACAGTTTGGGCGCATTTGAAAAAAACTGGGTACACAAAAAAGCTCGATATTTTTTGGGCACCTCATGAGCTCACTGAAAGAAACCTTATGAACCGTGTACGTGTGATTCTTTATTACGAAGTAATGAAACCGAACCATTTTTGAAGAAACTGATAAAAAAAAATCCATTCCTTTCCATCCTCATAGCCAAGTCAATAATTATATACTGGACCAATGGGCAGTATCGGTGGGAAAATTCTACCAAGGGGCGACACCTCTACCAGTTCTTTCCATCTGTAAGTGACCGGCTGGCCAAGCACTGGCTGGAAATCGATCACTGCGTCGCACAATTTCTTACTGGTCACGGTAATTTCCGAAGTAAATTATACTCTTTCAAATTAGCACCATCACCGTTATGTCCATGCTCAATCTCCAACAGTAATTATGAACAATCCGCCCATCATATTCTTTGGGAGTGTAGTCTTTGGCATCGGGAGCGTAAAATTTTGCTAGATAGCCTGAAGGTTTCCTCGGGGGTTGTTTATTATATGGATCTTGTGGCGTCCAAACAGAATTTCCGTGCTTTTAGACGCTTTTGCCATACCTACTACTGGAATCCAAAATAACAGCTTACGTGTAGGCCCCGTAATTTATTACCCGTCCGTGGTGCTTTACAACTGGCTTCTTCAGTTGTAAATTACCCGTCAAGACTACTTATGTCTTATTATTTTATTTTCCTATTTGCTGCCTCCCGCTTTGTTATGGAGGGAAGTGAAAACTTAAGTCTTTCTTACTTCTCCTAATCTCTTTCTGATTAAATTCATTGCGGGTCCCAAGGCAGTTTAACTTTTTCCCGGGACTTGGTGAGCCTCGGTGCTCATTGCCATTACCAGTGTGTGCCACTGTTGATCCTGGCTTGCAGGAGTTGCAGTGGTGGGAATGTGGGTGGGATTAGTCCCATTAAAAAAAAAAAAAAAGCAGCTGATAACTGGTGATGAAAATTGGATCACGTACGACAAGAACGTGCAAAAAAGTTCGTGGTCAAAGGCCAGTCAGGCTTCACAGACTGTGGCAAAACCCGGGTTAACTTGCAACAAGGTGATGCTGTGTGTATGGTGGGATTGGAAGGGCATTATTCATTATGACTCTACTGCGAACAACTGATGAGATTAAAGCAAGAAGTTGAGAGGAAGCGGCCATAATTAATCAACAGAATGGGTGTGGTTTGAAAATGGTAAAATGCTTTTAGATAATAATAGTATTGCAAGCAAATGGAAAAAATACATAGATAGATACATAATACAACTATATGATAGTGAAGGTTTGGATGATGGTGATTTGGAAAATGAAACAGAAGTAGACTAAGATATTATTATGTTAGGGCCTGAAATAATTAGATCCGAATTTGATAAGGCATTGGAGGACATATAACACGGGAAAGCAGCAGGAAATGACCTTATGTACATTGAATTAATAAAAGCAGCAACTGATGATGTAATAAATGATTTTTTTAATGTTACCAAAATTATGTATGACACATTTAAACTACCTTCTTACTTTTAAACCACAAAAACCATAATTCTACCTTAGAAACACAATACAACAAAATGAAGAACATAGAACATTAAGTCTTGTATCTCAAGCATCAAAAATTATACTAAAAATAATACAAAATAAAATCAGACAAAAAACAGAACTTCAGTTAGGGAATGACCAATTTGGATTTAGGAGGAATAGAGGGACAAGAGAAGGGATTTTTGCTTTAAGGACGATACTGGAAAGAAGAGTGGACATGGATATTGATACCTATGTGGCCTTTATAGATCTTGAGAAGGCATTCGATAAAGCGACGTGGAAAAGGATGATGGAGGTACTAAAAAGGGCAGATATCGACTATAAAGACAGGAGAATAATATACGAACTGTACAGGAACCAAAAAACAGATACAGAACTTGCAAGCATAAAACCAGGGGTTAGACAGGGTTGTACTTTATCTCCACTTATATTTTACGTATTTATAGAAGCAACTAAAAAAGAGATATTGGAAGAAGCGCACGAGGGTATTAACATAAATGGTAACCGAATTGTCTTTGTAAGATTCGCGGATGATATTGCTGCCCTTACAAACAACAGAAGCGATCTCGAAAACCTACTGAATAAAATGAACGCAGTCTTCGCTAAATACTCTATGAAAATCTAACATAAATAAAACCAAAATCCTGGTGACATCAAAATTTACGCACAAAATAACACATCTCATCAAAATAGATAATAACCCAATTGAACAAGTAACCCAGTTTAAATATTTAGGTAGTATAATAACAGAAGATACGAGACCTTCAGTCGACATTAAAACCAGAACTGCTATTGCAAAACAGACATTCCACAAAAAGAAACACCTTTTCACTTCAAAAATTTGTAAAAATATTCGAAAAAACTTAATAAAATCATACATCTGGAGCATTGCCCTTTACGCTTGTGAAATATGGACCCTAATACAAAAAGACAGAGGTAAAAGTTGAAAGCCTTTGATATGTAGTGCTGGCGTCGAATGAAAAAGTGCGCTGGTCAGAAAGGATCACCAATGAAGAGATATTAAAAAGAGTAAATGAACAACGACAAATTTTAAAACACATAGAAACCCGAAGGGGTAAGATGATAGGACATCTAATCCGAAATTACCAGTTTATCACAAATATAATAGAAGGGAAGATAGACGTAAGAAGAGAGAGAGGAACCAAGAAGCAAGTTTACATACCAACTTAAAGAAAAATTACAAGTGGACAGTTATAAAGAATTAAAATAGTTGGCTCTACAACGGGATAGATGGAGAAAGCTACACAGACAAGTGCGAAGCACTTAAATTTTGGATGGGTGTGACAATGGAACAAAATTGACAGTGAAAATTTCAGCACACAAAACTCACAGTTTAAACTGAAAATAATATCCACAATTTTCGATACGTCTACACGTGGGAAAATATGTAGCACAGCTAAAAGAATAAAATGAGGAAGAAGAAACCGCTGAACCTAAAGGCTGTGTGGCACACACAGTGCCGGCGGCAGGGCCGCCGGGCAAGCCGCCGCCCAAGCCGCCGTGCACCCGGCGGCATTCAAAGGAGCCGCCGGCATGGATACACATACAATCAAGCAAGCCGCTCGGCATATACCCGGCGGCACTGCCGCCGACATGTGTGTCTGAGGAGCCTTTAGAGGGCTACGTATAATAATAATAGTCGTAGCAGGCGGATGTTCATAAAAAAAGATCATAAAACTAAGTTAAAAATTTTGTTTTGACCGGATTCTCATGAGCATTGATGAACCCGGTCAACTTTGGAGCGCTTTAACGGTGTATTAAATAAAAAAATAGTTAAATTTTTTCCACAAAAGACCATCTACAAGATTGGTCTTACGTAATCTTTTTGTAAAATGTATAAAAAAATTATAGAGCAAAAAAGAATTTTAGATTTATCATTCTCTTATTTTAGAAGTTACAGGGGGGGGGACACACATTTTGCCACTTTGGAAGTGTCTCTCGCGCAAACTATTCAGTTTAGAAAAAAAATACATTAGAAACCTCAACATCATTTTTGAAGACCTATTCATAGGACTTTTTAAAAATTCTTTTTAAAAACGGAACCCTAAAAATGTTTATCTTAATTTAAAAATAAATACGTTTTTAGGGTTCCGTAGCCAAATGGCAAAAAACGGAACCCTTATAGATTCGTCATGTCTGTCTGTCTGTCTGTCCGTCCGTATGTCGCAGCCACTTTTTTCCGAAACTATAAGAACTATAATGTTGAAACTTGGCAAGTAGATGTATGTTGTGAACCGCATTAAGATTTTCACACAAAAATAGAAAAAAAACAATAAATTTTGGGGTTCCCCATACATAGAACTGAAATTCAAAAAAATTTTTTTCATCGAACCCGTACGTTTGGGGTATCTATGAATAGGTCTTCAAAAATGATGTTGAGGTTTCTAATGTAATTTTTTTCTAAACTGAATAGTTTGCGCGAGAGACACTTCCAAAGTGGGAAAATGTGTGTGTGTCCCCCCTGTAACTTCTAAAATAAGAGAATGATAAATCTAAAAAAAATATATGATGTACATTACCATGCAAACTTCCACCGAAAATTGGTTTGAACGAGATCTTGTAAGTAGTTTTATTTAATACGTCAAAAATCGTAAACCGCAATTTAGCTTTCATTCAATCACCTCGAATATCTATACACGCTGAAATTTAAATGGTTGTTTTCCCGCAGCGAAAAGGTTTGGTCTTAGTTAAACATTCAATTTATACAAAAACTAAATATTATAAACCAAAAATGGCCGATTAACAATCGTGAAAAACCGAACTCGAAAGTGACATCGAACCGATAGTAATACCTCGCGATACCTAGCGCTCGCGTCGTTCGGTCGCGCGTTCGTTGACCCGGGTGTTAGTCAATCAGCTGATACCTACACCTTAGGTAATGTAACACAGTACCCAATCATAATAATAAGCTTTATCTAATATAATATCAATCATAATAATAGTAGGGGTAGGGTAGGGTAGAGGTAGGGTAGGGGTATGGTAGGGGTAGGGTAGGGTAGGTTAGGGGTAGGGTAGGGTAGGTGTAGGGTAGGGGTAGGGTAGGGGTAGGGTAGGGGTAGGGTAGGGTAGGGGTAGGGGTAGGGTAGGGGTAGGGTAGGAGTAGGGTAGGGTTAGGGTAGGGGTAGGGTATGGCAGGGGTAGGGTATAAAAGTCCACCCGTGCAAAGACGGGGCGGGCCGCTAGTAAACATATAAAATAACATTTCATTTCATAAACATACGCTTTTTTATTTATTCTTGATATCAAAAATAGGTACGCAATTGTAACTGGATGCTACACATGTACATGGATGTACATGGATACTATGCGCCCGAGTTACGTAATCACTGCAAAGGGCCCTGACCTGCTGCACTGGCTGTCCGTTTTAACTACCTACATAAGTTTTAACTAACTACATTCCAATAAAACACAATACACATAACCTTTGATGTAACTTTCCCTTCATACTTTTCCTGACTTAGGACAGGCAAAATAAAATGTGGGAGGAGTAGCGCGCGCGGCTTGCGGTCTGTTTGATCAAGCGCTGTGTTCCCGCGCTCCGTCCTCTTTGCCCTTGCGTATAGGGTGAAATAATTTTGAGGAAATATGAAGATTTTACTTTTTTTTTTTAAGTAGTTTTTTTTTTCTTTGAATTTTTCGTTGGTTTTGAGGATAACGGCGTTTACACTAATACCCTGATAATAAAATTCTAACAATCATGATATTGTTTTTGGGATAAAATATAATGACCACCAAAAATATATACTTGACACCAGAAAAATAAAGTCTAAAATTGTAATAGTACTAGCTATTTTAGTCACGACTGCACTTCAAATTGTATTCGAACACCAAATGTAGTAAATGATCACCAAATGTAGTAAATGATCACCAAATCTTAGCGAGCAAATGATTGCGCTATTCTACCTTAATAAAATCAAATGAAAAATGACAATCGGTTAGGTTAGGTTAGAGCTGCGGCCATACAACGCACGAGCCGAGCGAGCGAAGCGAGCGGTGCCGCGGTAGCGGCCGGCGAGTGCCAGAACCGAATAGTAAATTAGTAAAACATTTAGGTACTTTTGGTGATCATTTACTACTTTTGGTGATCATTTACTACTTTTGGGTTAACAATGATTTATTTGGAGTCATTTTGCTTAAATACGATAGCGAAATGTTAAAACTTTGGTTACCATTTTACATTAAAATGCGGGTTTAATTTTGGTGATCATTTTTACTATATCTGATGGTAAGTTAAACATAAGCCATTGTTTTTCAGTCAGGGATTAGAATATATTTCACTATTGATAAAAAAAAAAACCAAATGAATTACTCGGTATCGCGTCAAATTTTATTATAACTTTCTGCGATTTTCGATATATCATAGAATATTTTATAATACATGGAATATTTTTTGTCATGTCTGAACAACTAAATGCTATGACTCATTCAATCGAATCAAAGCATGAAATAATAGTCAAAACGGGAATTAATCGAAGAAGCATTTGTTGTTCTTCAAGAAACTTGTAATAGATGTATGACAGCGTACAAGAATATAAGTTCAAGTTCTGTGCTATTTAATGTAGTTTTCAGTGGACAAGTAAATATTATATTTATAGTTCTTAGATAACTAAATAAAAGCCTTTTACCAACCATAATATTTATTTGAAGATTCAAAAAGCTTTGTATAACCCTCAAGTCAGTCAAGTGTAATATTTAGATTTTATTTAATTCGATTTCAGTCTTTCTTTTTAGTCTCTTTCGTTAATAAATTTATCATACATTGATATGCAACGTTCCATAGTGCATAGTGATTATAATAAAATTTGAAATATGTATACTTATACACTTTTTTTCAGCTAACACTGATGCTTGTCGTAATTACATTTTACTAAATCATATTTTTATACTCTGCTGTGGCAATGACGGTTACGATAAGACAATATATTATACTTTTCCAACTAAGCGATTATAGTCTTGTATACGGTATAATTAAAATATAATAATATACTTTAAATATTTTAGTATTACAATTTACAACTTTTTCACATTTTAAGATCCATTTTTCATTAAATGTTTTATTGAATATAGATATTGAAATTAAGCCAGTATCGACAAACTATGTGAAACAAATTTTTTTTGTATATAATATCTTGTCTGCGCTATATGATTATTTAATTACTTAAATAAAATGAAGAATTTCAGTATTTCCTTTGTACAAAGTTCAACTAAATTATGATTTTTTTATAATAACAACTTATATATTACAAAGTTATTTTATTATTTTCATTCATTAAGTATATTTTCAGTTATATAATACAATAAAAATATAATTTTATATCTAAGTAACCGAGAGCTTAGAACTCACTAAACTAAAACTTTGTAGGAACTACAAAACCAAAATTAAAATAGGTTAAATTGAATTTAAATGCTTTACAGAAAGTCTCATCACCCATTGCTTTATACTCGAACCTGTTTTCAATCATGGTGTTTCTGAAGGCATTATTTCTGATAGCGCGTGGGGGACAGAGAGTCCATAATAATGCGGTCAGACTGAGATAAAAGTTGTGCATACTTTGTATTTAATGGATTGAACGTGAGTAAAACCCAGTTTCCGTATTTGTCTTTTCCGTCGAAGGACTACCCGCCGTAGCTCGGAAAGCACGTTAATCTGTTGGTCCGGATTTGTATAATATCATCTATAACAATCGAATACCAGGTAATAAGGCAGCAGCGTCAACAACCCGCCTGCCAAGCGTAGTGGATATGGCAAAGCTCTCCCTCGGGAAGAGGTTCATGTTCAGCAGTGGACGTTATACGGGCTAATGATGACGTATGATAAGATAATACTTCAATTTAAAAATTTTAAATTAGAAATTTGTAGAGTATATCCCTTATTTACCCGAGATTGAGGCTGATTTCACATTATAAACGACACGAGCACTGAGCTTTGACCCCATCCGCTTCACCCGCTATCCCTACTGTCGTGCGTCGTCCATATGTGGCAAAAGACTCACCATGTTTGTAGTACATTTCAGACATCCAGCTTGCATTGGCCTAGGCAGGACGGTAATTTACAATGCGTAAGAGTAATCGATTGTGTAAACAGGAATTGCAGTTCATTAGATAAGTATCTATGAAAAAACAAGATAATGACATTATAAAAGTACTAACTTTGTTTTAATTTTTTTTCTAATTGTTTTTTTCAGACGAGCATTACTTCCGATTATCAAAGGATTAACTACGATCTGTGTGTCTGCGCTGTACGTTTAAATTTATACTGGTACATTAATGTCTATGCAACTTATTTACTTCAATGCTATGATTATTGTGATGAAACTTTGTTTTCGCACGTAAATTTCAATTAAATGGACCAGGAAATCCTTTCCAAAACCGACGGTACTTACGATACTATGTGCCCAAAGGCCTATAAATTATCTCAGATATATTAGGTCTTTACCTATGAAACTGCCGTTCTGCAGTATTGGCCATTTCAAATCAAAATAATTTTTGTTTGGCTAAGAATTCTAATTTCAAATTAATTTAGTTTAAAAACATGGATTTTTTTTTTCAAAAGTTGTCATTTGTTTATTGATTAGTGTTATTTGTTTGCTCGCTTCCGTTGTAGAAATTTCGACCTGAAAAATGAACCTCGCGGTCGTCCGAAGACTTTTGTCGACAATGACGGATTAAAGGCGATTGTGGAAGTACACAATCTACGGCTGAATTAGCAGCAGCTTTCGACGTTAGCGTCAAAACAATATTGGTCAATTTGCGTCAAATTGGCAAGGTAAAAAAGCTTGACAAATGGGTGCCCCACGAACTCAATGATCGCCAGCGCGAGGTACCTACGCGTCGAGACGTGCCTTACACTGCTCAACAGACACACAAATGAAGGAATTTTGAACCGCATTGTTACCTGCGATGAAAAATGGATTCTGTTTGATAACCGCAAGCGCTCAGCACGTTGGTTGGATCCTGGTACAGCACCTAAACAATGCCCTAAACGAAAACTTACCCCTAGAAAAGTGATGGTCACTGTTTGGTGGTCTAGCGCCGGTGTGATTCATCACAGCTTCTTACCAAACGGGGTGAGCATTACTGCAGATGTGTACTGTGAAGAACTGAACACAATGATGGAGAAGCTGGCACATCTCCAACCAGCATTGGTCAATCTCTCGTCTCCGCTGCTCCTGCACGACAATACTACTTTTTCCAGAATTTGGATAATTTCTTGGCGGAATAAAAATTCAATACCCGAGAGGCAGTACAAAATGCCTTTGAAGAATTTGTTGCCTCCCGTCCAGCAGATTTATTTAAGAAGGGCATCAATAAACTGTTACTGCGTTGGCAAAGATGCATTGATTGCATGGGTGATTACTTTGATTAATACAATTAATAAAAATTACATGAAAAAAATTCGTTTAAATTTATTCATACAAAACGGCAATTTCATAGGTTTTACCTTTTACAATAGAAAAGAATACAGAAATCCGTTCGCAAAGTAACCAGTTAGCCATGTTGCTGGTGAGAATACAAAAAATCGTTGAAACTGTTATAGTTTTATTTAGTAGAAGTTTACCTAATCCAAAATGTAATATACCTACTCTGAAATATAACCTTTCTTAATTAGTACGGTAGAACATAATTCACCGACCTAAGCCTCAATATTAATATCTTACCGCTTTTAATTTTGTACCATCGCCCACAACTGATGAGCTCTCAGATGGAGCTCAGCTAAAATCATTAACTATGTTTCGATTATTATGGTTTTGTTCTATCTGAAATAAATAGTTGTTAGGCTTTAACTATTATTTTAATTATAAAGTCGTTAATAGTATTCATAAAATTCTGGGAATACTTAACTACTTAACAATGATAAAAATAGAGCGTGATAAATCAAAAGAATATGAATAAAAAATTAATAGGAAATAGTTTCAGCAACTATCTTGGCAGCAGAATATGATACCTTGTGGTTGCACGGTTTCATTGGTGTCCAATGCTTAAGTATTTACATATACAGGATGTCCCAGAACTCAACGTCAAGCCGAAACGGGGTGACAGGATTGATCATAACCATCACGAGAAAAATCTGAAAAAAAAATCTATCCCATGCAGTGTGAAAATTATGGGCATTTTAAGAAAAACCTAGAAATTTGATCAAACTGTACCATTTTTCGGTTATTGTGGTTATTCTTTT
The DNA here is from genome assembly GCA_947037095.2 of Nycteola revayana. NCBI lineage: Eukaryota > Metazoa > Arthropoda > Insecta > Lepidoptera > Nolidae > Nycteola > Nycteola revayana. The sequence goes on from OX344839.1 coordinate 10,051,711, forward strand.
TTATTTTTTGTTCATTTGAACTTTGGAAACGTAATCCTAAATAACATTTCTAGAATCCCAATAAAAAATAATGACACAATTGCCTCAAGTTTCCGAGAATTGAGACTATTGTTAAACTACGAATTTAAAATTTTCAAGATTCGTAGACTTTGACAGGCCCTTTAAAAAAATGTACTAGAGTCCCTTGGCAAGTGGCATTAAAAGTTGGCGCACATGTTGCGAAGATCTGCTAGTGGTACGTCCTCTAACAGGGTTGGTAAATCTTCTCTTAAAAAATGTAGGTAATTAGTTCCATTCAAGTTCTCAGGCAGTTCAATAGGCCCAATAATTTTACCGTTGAAAATTCCGGTCCACAGGTTTATTTTAAAACGATACTGGGGTCTATCTTCTCGCATTAAATGTGGATTCTCCACATGCCACTCGTGATAATTGTGCATGTTTATGTAACCATCTTTTTCATACCTAATGTTTGATATAAGCACAAGGGGGTTTTAGTGGGTAGGCTGTCTCTATCACGCATGCATATTTGTCTGAAAAGGGTTGCCCTACATACTCCACCGTTGCTGCTACTGGGATCATACCTACAATGATGGTCCCTGCGGTAGCGGAGAGGGATATATACGGCATTTCCCCACTCCTCCAGACAAAACAAAATTATATATCTATATTTTTAACCAAATACTTGCTAGGTCAAATTATGTAACTAACATACAAGTAGGGTAATAGGATAAAATATCTTTCTAACTTTTCACGGACACAAAGTGCACCCAAAGCTGGAATCAAATAATTTACCCGAGTGGAAATCGAACCCAGAACCGGTGTTCTGGATTCGATTCCCACTCGGGAAGTAACTGACTTACTGACTGAACACTGAGCCACCGGTACGCCGAAATGTTAATGATATTTTTCCATATCACAAAGAAGATATTGATCAGCGATAACCCAATTGATTCTACGTGTTTAACAATAATTAATTACTTACCTTAAATAAAATTATAGGAACCTTTTGAACAACACTCTTTCGTAATGAGAATAATTTATTCATCGCCTCTACTTCCGCTAATGGATTACATTAATAGCAAATTACTTGAACGATAGCTATCTTCAATTAATAAATTGTTGTTGTTCTGAAGTATATTAGTAATAAATTCATTTGTTCATATATGGAAGAGTAGGTATTAATATTATGCCCTTTACACCTAAACTTAATGACGTTAATGTGTGAGTAGCAGCTAATATGCTACACACACGTTGATATAAAATAATTATTTAAAACAATTCGTCGAGAACAATTCGCCGTAAACACAATTTACCGAAAACACAATTCGCCGAATAGCAATTACGTATTGTGTGTACTATTCTACACATTCGTTATTTGATTTATATACTAATAAATTGAAACTTTTGGCCATTGCGGTGTAGAATAAATGTCATATTCCCATGGCAAACTGTGTAGCATTACCCGACACAAAATAAACTCAAACTCAAACTCAAATATTTTAATGCATTCCACGTGTAGGTATTACATAGGTGTTACAGATAATATCAATTTTTTAGATCCAACATGGACCCTGTCGGGCACAGCAAAAATGGAAGAGAGGAAGTAGGGCCAGCCATTTTAATCAGTAATTATCATTATTATATATATATTTTTTTTTTTGGAAAATGATCTATCTGAAGAAAATTCCAAAATTTTAATGCATATTACCTAGTTAAACACCAACAGCTTTATTTTCTTCAGCAGCCTGTTTACGTCCACTGATGAACATGGACCTCCACTTAACAGACCTTAGCAATCCAGGGTCATTGGCACAGTTTCAACTAAGGAGATTGGTGGTGGCAGTAGCATGGTGAGCTAATAGATGCTATTGTCCATTCTTTAGTTGTATGTCCCTTGGTGACCTCTTACAACACTATGGGTGATATTTTCTAAGCCAAAAATAAACACCACTATCTATATCACCTCTTACCTCCTTGCCGTGTGGTTCCCGGCTTAGAATAGACCACCCCATGTCTTCCCATGGGTGTCGTAAAAGGCGACTAAGGGACATATGGCTGATGGATGTGCAGCAGCATCTATTAGCTCAACATTTGCATCTTACTGCGATCACCAATCCGTCTGCAAAGCGTGGTGATTATGGCAATATCCCTCTACGATCCTGGCTTGCCAAGGTCTGTTAAGAGGGGGCCCATGTTCAGCAGTGGACGTCAACGGGCTGTTGATGATGTCACCTCTTAAAGGATATAATTCAGAGAGACTATTTTGTATTTTGTAATAGTGCAACAACTTGATGTAACCACTTTGATGCAAATAAATATGATTTGATTTGTTCATTTATCGTTTAATAAGTAACTAGATTTTTTTTTCTTTATTTTTAAGGGTTTTATCGCACAGCGATTATGTCACCCTATGTTAATTTTAATGTGGCTTCAATTTTGTTACGACAACAATTTTGAGTTATATATGATACTTTTTCGTAATAACATTATTTAGTACATTCATACACTCACAACCTCCATTTAAATTCATAAATTAGATTAACATCAAATTACTTGAACGATCGATTGTCTCATACAACAAGCAGTCGCTACTTGTTCCGCACAACAAACACGTGTTTGAGTTAAAACTAATTTCTGTACCTTAAAACTATGAACGTTACGCCTCTAAATCACATTTGGATCATAGAAAATGTAACATGTGTCTTCAGAAACTTCTTTGAATACAATAAATATATTCGAATAATCTTCTCGGGTTGGATTGTTATTGAAACAATCATTTTAAGTGCTATCATTGGCATCTACCTAGATGACAACGCTTTTATTCTAGACGTTCATCGAATTTATGTTTATTCTATTATCAGTTTTAACCTCGTTCTGATTTTTGTGGCTGCTCTTAATTCAATTAAATATCAACGTATGATATCCAATTTTGTTGCGTATAGCAAACTCTTTGCTGATGTAGAATACTCAAAAAATTTAAAGAAATCACAGATACGTCTTGTTTTAATTTTAATATTGTTTTGCACCCTCCGAATTTCACTGTTCATTTTCACACGTTATTTTTACGATGACAATAACTATACGAAATTTTTTAGTAAGAATCATTCACTCGTCGTTTTTGTATTTGTGATTGTTAGTTACAATGATTTTCGATATGTTTTTCAATATTTTGTACTGCACGCAGTTTGGTATGTTATTACTCAACAGATCAAAAACATAATTCGTTTGATTGATAAAGATATGGCATTAATAAAAGAACAATCCACTATGGGTCATGATATAATTGCGTATACAAACTTCCAAGAAAAGATTAATAAATGGATGAAAGCCTACAAAAATATAAATGACAGTACCAATTTGTGTAACTCGGTCTTCAGTGGACAGGTGGTGTATAAGCCTAACTACTATTTGATTATTTGATATGAATTTTATGTTTATATACATTATTTAAATATTTCAGTTAACAGTGATGTTGTCGATCGTGGCGCTGTACTATGTGTTAATAATGTACAACATTACCCAGATAGGAGTAGGGGTAAGCCTATTATAAGAATAGATTTTCCCGAAGTTTTTTCAGAAATAAATCTCTAAATTATATTTAATATTGCATCAAAATCCGTTGCGTTATTTTAAATGAGTAACCGAAGTAATCTACAAACAGCAGTGAATTTGTTTTATACTATTATATATAATTATGATAATAATTCAAAAACAGTTTCATACAAAAAGTAATATTATCTCACGACCTTAGAAACTAAAAGCGGTATTCATAACGCAACGCCACGGGTGCGGCGTTAGAACCTTCAACATCCTTTTACATCCACTGCTAAATATGGGCTTCCACTTAACAGACCTTTGCAAGCCAGGGTCTCTGAGGGAGGGCCGGATTTCTTATGCGTGACCGGCCCCCGCCAACGGCGGATCGAAGGAGTGTCCGGGTGGTTTTAGTGGTGTAGGGTCCTCTCCTCGTGGTATTAGTTAGCATACCATGCTATGGAGAGGGTGAGTCCCACAAATCCCACCGCCAGCGCGCGAATACGCTTCAGCGGCGCGCGGCGGTGAAAATGCGCAAACGCATTTTTCCCGGGACAACAAAAAAAATGGGTCTCTTAAGGATATTGCCATAATCACCACGCTTGCCATCGTAACTACGGAGATCAGAAATATGGTAACTAACCTCGAGCTGATAGATGCTGCTTCCCATCCATCAGCTACCCCTTATTCGCCTCTTACGATATCCATAGTAGGTACATGGGGTGGCCTTTTCAAAGCCGGAAACCGTATAACCTAATTCTCGTTTTCTAGGGTTGGAAATCGACACCATTACTGGCTTCAAACGTGTATTCAATGTTCGTATTTGTTTCCGTGGTGTGTTTAATATCGCGAGCAGGACAAGAGGTTGAAAACAGTACGATTCAATTGAGAAAAAAGTTGTGTGAATATTGTATTCATTGGATTCTAGGTGAGTATCTCATTGATAAAAAAAATAGTATAGTTATATTATAAGTATAGTTATTTTTTTAATTTAAAAAATAAATATTACTATTAATTTTTTATATTTACAGCACCGGCGTGAATTTCAATAATTATGTAAATCTCACAATTATCACGCAATCAGCAGTGATTTTGCCAATTATTTGTAAATGTTCATATTATTGGAGTGCCATTTATATTCCGATATATTCAATAGAAAGCCATAATTCAATATGGACGACGCCAAAAAAATCTATTTGATCTGTCAGTTATATTACTAAAAAATATTGGACATGTATTTGTTTTTCGTTTCACAAACAAAAAATGTCGAACATACAGCGCGATTAAATTTCATGTTACGTCACTTCTAGGTACAATTTACCTAGGGGTGACGCCACAAGACTCTTGCACTCTGTAGTTCTGTCTATCTTTGTAATTTTTTATCGATGAATGTAATCTAATTGATGGAGCAAATATAAATTTTTATTCGTAATTCCTATTATATACGTGGCTTTTGAAATGGACTGCAGAATCAGCAAATCAATTACCTAATCAGTAACCAAAACACGCGCGCGCCTACATTACGGAACCAATACAGGAAATGAATATATCGGATATACAACATAAACAACATATAACAGTTACACTGATAAACAAAATACTGACGGCCTAGTAACAATGACATTAATATTATAGTAATAGTATATAAATAGTAATTAAATTTGTTTTTATTTCAGATGAAAAATACTACCGCCTAGCTAAGGATCTGCTTCGTTGCACGCGAGTACGTCCCATCCGTATCCAAGCGTTTGGTACTAATAACGTCAACATGGGGATGTTGCCTACACTAGTAGCCTTCTCTACGTCTTACACAGTTATAACATTGCAATTTAATAACGTAGTTTAATATTATTTACTTCGAGGCGAAGCGAGAATTGAAATGACACAAGTCGCAGTACTTGATAAATAAAATGTGTGATAATTTAATTTATATGAACAATTATCTCTATAACACTGTATTGTACTGTACTTTACTCATAATTAAAAAAAAAACAGGAATTAACTGTTCCTTTTTGGTTAAACGTTCTAATCAATTATTAAGGGTCAATCCACACATACTACAACAACGCAATCACAACTACGCCACAACCACAACTCGTGGCCATTTCAATACATTTTGTATTTGAAATATTTAAAGTATTTTAATAAAAACTATCGTACTCGTACCACATTTTGCCATAATTATCGACCACAACGCAACCAACAGGTACACCGCCATCAAGTGGGCGGCCACGTTGTCGCGTCGCTGACTCAACGTTGCGCCATCGCAACCATATTTACATATTGTAGGTGCCACCACGCTAATAGCTACAGCGACACAGTTCAGATATAACCACTGAGTTACCACATTTTGTCGCTGCGATGTCGTGTAGTTGTCGTTCGTGTCGACCCTTAATCTTGTGTTTCCTGGATGATGAACTATTTGTTTTTGTAAACTTAGTAAGCAACTTTTGTACATTATTAATTTTATATTTACGCTTAAGCATTGAGCAATTTTTGTTGTAGGTATTTCGTATAAATAAATATTTAGTTTTTCATATTTGTATAATTCTACAAAATATATCATAATTGAAATTAAAAAATATATTATACGGCAACGAAAGTTTATTAAAAAAATTGATAATGATTTACTTACTACGTAAATGTAAAAAATAGCTACATCGTTGTCATACCAAACAGAAAAACTATAAACTATCGAGTTAAAGTAAAATACATTTCGACCGTCAACTTGTAGTCCCGCTACTAGAGTGGAAACTTTAGCCATAAATATTTCCAAACGCTCCTTAAAGTTCGTTTTGTACACCGAAACCGTGGAAATAAACGAATTGGCTAATTGACTACTTTGCTAAAAAACTTTTCAACTTCTTTATTATAATATAATTTTGGCAGAGGGGTTTTTTATTTTTCTCAAAAGCCTGAATACGAGTTACAAGAAATATATTTTTTTATATATAAATATAACGGTATTCTGCAATATACTACACTTTATTTTAACACTCTATACTTTTTTGTTGCTCTACTCTAAATTTATGTGCTAAATGGAAGTACTAAATCAATTAATACTCGCAGTGCTTACTTTAAATTAATAACTATTAGAATGTTCGAGTTAAAAGCAATATTCACTAATGGATTATCACTAATGCAAACTTTGAAATTCAACTTGGAAACATCCATCAAAGTCATCACATACATTTAGCAAACGTTTTACCAAGCTGAAGAATTCTTTTTTATACAAAATTATATTAAAACAAATTTATATCTAAATAAATTTAAAATTGCTTTACGTTAAATAATAAAATGAAAACCACTCCTTTGAAGTATCTCTTATTAATAGAAAACGTGGGTTGTGTCTTCAGAAATTTCGTGAATTTTAAAAAACCTACCCGAGTATTGATTACCTTTTGGATATTATTTGAAATATTTAACTTAATTTCATTAATTACAGTACTAAAGGAACCTATTAATATTTTTAAAATTAAAGCACAGAAAATATACACTTATTCAATCATCCCGTTTAGCATTATTTTATCATTCTTAGCCATTCGACATTCAAAAAACTTTCGACAGCTTCTTTCCAATTTTGACGTTTACTACAACTGTTTTGCTGACGAAGAATATGACCGCAGATTAAAAAAGGCACAAAAAATTCTTACAATCATGATATTGTTTTTTAGTCTTATCAAAATTTCAGTGTTTGTTGGGATTAGAATATATTTCACCATTGATAAAAAATATTCAAATGAATTACTCGGTATCGCGTCAAATTTTCTTATAACTTTCTGCGATTTTCGATATATCATAGAATATTTTATAATACATGGCATATTTTTTGTCATGTCTGAACAATTAAATGCGATGATTCGTTCAACCGAAACAGAACTTGAAATAATAGTCAAATCGGGAATTAATCAAAGCGAAGAAGCATTTATTGTTCTTCAAGAAACTTGTAATAGATGGATGACAGCGTACAATAATATAAGTTCAAGTTCTGTGCTATTTAATGCAGTTTTCAGTGGACAGGTAAATATTATATTTTTAGTTCTTAGATAACTAAATAAAAGCCTTTTACCAACCATAATTGTTGTAATGTTTTGTGCACCTTGCCTGCGGATGACGCAAGACGTTTTTATTTGAAGATTCAAAAAGCTTTGTATTACCCTCAAATCAAAGTGTAATATTTAGATATTATTCAATACCTACTTAACAATTTGCTATATATATAACTTTACTATAATTCAATTATATTCATATCAACATATTATATTATTGTAACATATTCATATAATGTACACTGCTTATATTGAAGTCACCTTTACTAAGTAGGTGACAAGAAACTAGCACTGTATCTGACAATATCATACATTGGCATGCAAAGTTCTATAGTGCATAGTGATAAGAATAAAATTTGAAATATATATACATATACACTTTTTTTTCAGCTAACACTGATGCTTGTCGTACTTACATTTTACTACATAATATTTTTATACTCTGCTGTGGCAATGACGGTTACGGTAAGAGAATAAATATACTTTTCTAATTAAGCGATTATAGTCTTGTATAAGGAAAATAAATAAATGAAGTATAAATTTTATAAATAAATGAAGAATTTCAGTATTTCCATTGTACAAAGTTCAACTTAATTATGTTTTTTTTATAATAACTACTACATAATCCTCTAAATTATATTTATTATAATTAACAAACATGAATAAAATACAAACTAAAAGTAACTAATTAAAATAACTACTTATATATGACAAAGTTATTTAGTATCTTTATTTAGTTATAATATAAGTAAATATCTAAGTCACCGAGAGGTTACAATAAACCAAAATTAAAACAGGTTAAATTGAATTTAAATGCTTTACAGAAAGTCTCTTCACCCATCGCTTTATACTCGAACCTGTTTTCCATCATGGTGTTTCTGAAGGCATTATTTCTGATAGCGCGAGGGGGACAGAGAGTCCATAATAATGCGGTCAGACTGAGACAAAAGTTGTGCAAACTTTGTATTTACTGGATTGAACGTGAGTAAAACCCAGTTTTCGTATTTTTCTTTATTACCGTAACCGTAACGAGATCCTCCGACGTAGCAGTATAAGTCTCGCTTTAAGTCTCGAAGGTCGTGGGTTCGATCCTCACGCAGGACAAGAACTGAGTGTTCATAATCTTAACATTTCTTTTTGGAACTAGTTGGTGGAAGGACTACTCGCCGTGGCTCTGAAAGCACGTTAATATTTTGGTCTCGATTAGTATATATCATCTAAAACAATCGAATACCAGGTAATAAGGCAGCAGCGTCAACAACCCGCCTGCCAAGCGTAGTAGCTATGGCAAAGTTCTCCCTCGGGAAGAGGTTCATGTTCAGCAGTGGACGTTATACGGGCTAATGATGACCGTAACTGACATTATAAGATTGTACTTTATAACGCACTGATTAAAACGTTTAATTAGAAATTTAGAGAGTATATCCCTTATTTACCCAAGATTGAGGCTGATCTCACATTATAAACGACACGAGCATCCGCTTCACCCGCTATCCCTACTGTCGTGCGTCGTCCATATGTGACTGAAGACTCAAGAAACGCGCACGCCCAATCGATGCACCATGTTTGTAGTACATTTCATACAGATCAGCTTGCATTGGCCTAGGCAGGACGGCATTTTACAATGCGTAAAAGTAATCGATTGTATAAACAGGAATTGCAGTTCATAAGACAAGTCCCTTTAAAAAAACATGATAATGACATTATAAACTAGTAACTTAATTTAAAAAAAAAACGTTTTTTTTTTCAGACGAGCAATACTCCCGATTATCAAAGGATTTACTACGATGTATATGCATGCGACCAATCAGAATCTACGTGTTCGGTTCTCTCGAAGTCAACATGGCTATATTGCCTTCATTTGCAGCATTTGTCACTTCCTATACCGTTATTGCTTTACAGTTTAATAATGTGCTATAAAGCGTGTCTACGCTGTAGGTACGTTTGAATTTATACTGATACATTAATTTCTATGCAACTTATTTACTTCAATGCTATGATTATTGTGATGAAACTTTGTACGTAAATATTAATTAAATGGACCTGCTAGCGATCTGCACAAATTTTCTACACGTTAGTTAAATATATGTATGTATATGAAGTGTTCATGATTTTTTTATTTTTTTTAGAGCAATCCTTACATAATCCCATCGCGGGTAAGTATGAAAGCATTAGCTACCAATAATCCCCTATTTTTTTTTCGGACTGACATTTTGCTCCTATAGGGGAACAGACTTCCAGCATGTATTAAATGGCTTAAAAAAAATTAAGCTGCCGCAGCCCAATGGCTAGGCCGTCGGGCTTGCGATCATGTGGTTCGATCCCCACCCATAGCACTACCGACGACGTTAACACACTTGTAACACAAGCAATTTAACTTAGCACGAGGGGTTAACATGACAACTAGTAATGCACAAAAACTCTGCTAGTAATCTTAAAAAAAAAGCTGCACAACTGCAAGATGTCTCTGTGTATTTAGTTTCTTGCAGTCTCTGTAATGCTAGTTTGTAAGTTATGAATTCGTCGTCCGGGTCATCTAGAACACTCCAAAACCGACAGTGCTTACGGTACTATGTGCCCAAAGGCCTATAAAATATATAATAGAATATATTATACAGATATACACGCTGAAATTTAAATGGTTGTTTTCCCGCAGCGAAAGGTTTGGTCTTAGTTAAACATTCAATTTATACAAAAACTAAATATTATAAACCAAAAATGGCCGATTAACAATCGTGAAAAACCGAACTTGAAAGTGACATCGAACCGATAGTAATACCTCGCGATACCTAGCGCTCGCGTCGCTCGGTCGCGCGTTCGTTGACACGGGTGTTAGTCAATCAGCTGATACCTACACCTTAGGTAATGTAACACAGTACCCAATCATAATAATAAGCTTTATCCAATATCTTTTTAGCTATAACTTGCAGAAAACGTAACTTAAAACAAGTTTATTATCTAAGAACAATAATTTTCTGAATTAGATACCTAATAAAGTATTTAAGGCGTATTTAACAAAAATGAAAAATTAAATGAACTCCGCGGAAATGATATGGATGCAGTCCTTCTGAGTTGAGTAGTTTCCAGACGTAGTATTGGCTTATGCCAAACTTAGCTGCCGCCATTCGCTTACTTCGGCGAGGATCGCGTTCGAAGTACTCGATGATCTCCTCGTCGAGCTCTGGCGAAAGAACGGCCGATCGACCTCTGCCCTGTGCATGTGCTGGCACTTGGAACTGCCCATGATCGAGTAGCCGTCGCCGCTACGATCGTCCGGTCCTGTATGAGTTGAGGGTTCAGAACTCCGCGAAGACGGAGTGACGCCAAGAGTTGCAGCTCGGCGTAAAGACGCCAGGCAGTATGGGAATTATAATTAGCCCTAGCGTACAGTTGCACCATAGCGACGTACTCTAAATTACTAAAACTGTAATGTCGATCCATAATACTAATAAAGTAGGTAATAAGATAACGCGTGCTGCGCTTCCGACGTTCACGGGACAACTAAGTAAGGAGGGAGTCGAAGGAGAGCGCGGGGGCGCGGGGCGTTCCGGCGTCGGCGCCGCGCGGCTAATTACAAAGGAAGTCGGCTCGTTTGTGATTCTTGCGTGCAGGCTATTTTATGCCGTATAACTACCATTGAGCTCTTATTTTGCTTTGAACGTTTATGGATCGTTCTTTACTTTGTCAGCAGCGCGTGCGATTCGAGTAGTACCTACAAGGTCCGTTCACTCCGTCTAGTGTTACTACTGTTTATCACGCTTTCGAGTTGTCTAATTTTTTTTTTAATAATTTTAAAACCAAAACATGTCTAAAAAAAAAAAAAAAAATTTTTCGATAGTACTACCGACGGCAAGTTGTTCTGCTTCGGGAAAACAACCATTAAAATTTCACGGTGTATAATAGAAAATAATACAGAAATCTGTTCGCAAAGTAACCAGTTAGCCGTTTTGCAGTTGCAGCCAAAAGTCGTCGGCCGGTGCGCAGATTTTATTGATTGAATTCCTGGTCGCCACTATCCATATTATTAACTCTGACTGCCAATATAATATACAACTTATGGATGGATAGCACTATATATCAGCTCAGGGATACTTTCTATCTTACGGCCATCACCATATATATTCCTTAACACCTTTTCTCAACAGCGCTGATTGGACAGCGCTGCTAAGAGAAGTTCTCGTACACCGTGGTTAACGAAGACGGGCTGATATTCGTGTTAATCAATCTCAACCCGTGGGTTGAGGATGATTGACATGAACTTGATTCTTATATACGCAGAAACACTGAATGGCAAACCACCATGTTGTTCTTTTGAAATAATTAATTAATTCAGCACTTAGGTTACACACACTTCTTCTTTTCAGAATGCCAATGTTACACTATTATTCTTATTCTATGAATTAAACTACATTAACAGGTAGTAAATTGTTGGATATTACAGACAAAGTAGTCTGTCGATCAGCTTGTCATTAATTCCTCTACTCATAGTAAGTTTAAATTCACATTCATTATTTCTAAATTGTAGTGGATCGATATTGAAAAAAAAAGTCCATAAGGGGTTAGGACCACGACCCAATGGTACCTACCACTTTTATGTTATATATGACACGATACTTACTGATGGATCCCTATGTACTACCTACTTATTTCATAATGATGCGATTATATAAAAGCGATATATAATTCTAAAAAACTTTCGACCTCTCGACTCCTATATTTACCTCACTCAGAGGTAAATATAGGGGTGCAGTGTGACTAGGTTGGGCTCGCCGATTTCGGCGTACTATTTTTTGACACATTTGTCAAGTATAACGGTGGTATCCACCAATCCTTATCCAAGGAAATATGTACATATATCAAAAATTTAAACTCAGACTTACATTATAAAAATATGTCCCGAAATAAGTTTTATTTATCCGCGTTGCCTTATTTATGTAGGAAAATGTTTGAAATTATGACGCCTACAAACGTTTGTTGGCTACACAAATAATTTCACACCCCCATTCTTCCAGATACAACTCTACGGGCAGGGGCTCGCTGTACAAATAAAGACATTCAAAATTTCTCATTAGGATATTACAAAATGAGATACTTACCTTATGACAGCGGTGCAAAAGAACTGTAAATAGTAGCCAGAGACGGGCGCGCGGCGATAAAATGAAAATGAGGGGGCGGGGGGCTCGTTAGCTCGCTGTCTCCTCTACCGCGCGATTGTCACCACCTCAATATTTACTAACCTCGAAAAAATAAAAACGACCTTAAAGTTACTCCAGTTAGAATTCAAAGTTCCACAATACGAAACACTTTTAAAAAATACCGTTGGAACAAAGAACGCATAAAATTCTGCAATACAAAGGATTTTCAGAAATGTTACAGACGTAATGTCTAATTAGATGATTCGTTCCTTGCTTTTGTGAATGGATGGATTTTAAAAGCCTCCAATGGATGTTCCGGGGTAGGATTAGAGTGCTGTCCTAAATTAATATTTTTCGAATGTTGAATGGTACGATCCACTTAAATACATTACCATAGCATTATCTACGCCTAAATAAAATACCAAATTTCCCTTTCTTATTGTGCTCTTTATATTTAACAGAAATAAAAATAAAATATACAATTATTATCTTTAGAGTTAAGAACTTAGGTAAATCGACTTCGGACATCATTAAGCTCAAATGATTCCTTGGGTATTGGACGCTTAAATTGTCACATTCAATTAATACACATACCATTACATAGTTGTAACGGTAGTGTGAAAAGGTGGTGCTATTACTGTTATCATTATCATTAAATGCTAATAATCCATAATTTGCTCTCATAAGCTGAGTATGATATACACAGATAAATGCTGACGTTGTCCATTCTAAGTTTGTGACCATATCTTTTCATTGCGTTTGCCATGATTTTGGAAAAATCTTGTATTAAAACATTAAATCAAACTATAGGGTTCTATAGTATTTGCTTCCTAGAAAAGCCCTTTGCAGCAGAAGAGCACTCATCATCAACACCCAATTTCATGACATGCTCTTGTCAGTGGAGCTTCCTTCTTTCTTCTCCCCATTCTCAATGAGCTCCTTAACTTTCCGATGCAACGTGATATTTATATTTGAAATTAACTGTCACACGCGGTTTCACCTGCGTCGATCTCGTACCCGCCGAAACTTTAACTTAAAATATAGTAAAAGAATTATCAAAATCAGTTCAGTAGATCCAGAGATTTTCCCCCACAACGTGACAAACTCACGAACTTTACCTCTTTATAATATTATAGTATAATACTTATATAAGGTAGAAGTATAGATTGGTGTAGAAGTGCGAGAAAATGAAAATTGTTGGATAGCAAAAAATTTCAAGCCATTTTGAAATTAAAAATGTAGTGATGACTTATGTAACCTATGTCATAAAATGCACAGCTAGAACATTCAACAACACCATACCTAATGCTTATACCTTCCAAGCCATTGAGCATTCCGACAGTAGTACGATATGACTGAGCGATTTAATCTGCGAAGCTGAACGAGTCTATCTGTATGCCATCTGTGTGAATGAGCCAGGACAAACATGAGCCGGATACCTTCGGGTGTCGCGTCACTCACACACTGTCGCGTATCGTGCCGTGGAGCAGAGCTACGAAACCACGGACATTCGAGTATTATTCAAGGGGCAAGGCCGGATTTAAGGGGGGGCAACTGCCCCGGAGCCTCGACAATAGTGATTTAAAATCTTTTAAATTATGACGAGTAAACTCTACAACTTTTCTTTTATTTATTTTTTCGATGTTGTACCTTTACATACAGTACTTTGTAGAATCATGATTAATGCTGTTCTTAATTATTTTAATAACGATTATTCATCTATAATTGTTCACTTAAATTAGACAATCAGTAAAAAATCAGAATTCAAATCGTCCTGAAAAGAAGGTACAGATTTTCTACACATTTATAGGGAAACTAATTTGTGGCCAGGGCAGCTCTTCTCCTTTGTTGCCCCAGTGCCTCCAGACTTCTAAATCCGGCCCTGTCAAGGGGCTATAATTGGCCTCTTTGGACTTTGCTCAGGTGGATTGAAACCTGATATTTTACAATTTTGTGTAAGTCTAACTTATAAACTACCTCAGTACAAAATTTCAGTGAAATATGTTCAGTTGTAAAATGGGTGAACTAGTTGCAAACATCCGTAAAACAATGTATATTCAAGTATGTACTTGACATTTTACAACCTAAGAACACTGAAATTTGGTGTATATTTTCTCTACTAAGCCGAAGGTGTATGCTATGTAGGTATTTTTCTAAATCCAATCCTTAAAGGAACACTCCTTTACACAAATGGGGCCAAAATTTATATGAAAAAATCTAAATTCACACAGCGCCATAACAAAACAGGTACCTACCATATAAATATTTAATAACGTAGTAAAAATACAAATTTCTTTGTTGACCTCTAAAACTACATAATTTTTACCTAACCACAATACTCATCCAAAGCCATCTTCGCAAATCTTTAACATACAGTTGTGAAGGGATAAAAGAGCTCTCGGGGGGCAAACGTCGGACCTTTTAATGGTAACTGTTCGCTCGTCGCGTTTGAATGTGGAATAAGAAAGAAACAACTGCGACTCGACAACAATAAGCGTTGATCACGTGAGTGTTTAGATGTAGGGTAGCACGAAACTTTAAGACTATTCGATAAGTTTTTATTGGTTGTCTGTTGTTTTTATTTGAATTCAGAATAAATAATAATATTATATTCTATATTTTTAACTAGTCTGCTAGTTTTGCGGAAAATATGTTTAGTGTTTAGTTTAAAAGGATGTCAGTAATTAAATAAAAAATTAACATTAGGTATACTCGGAAAACTAACAAAAAATCCTTTGTCTGTAAGGAAAACATAAATCATCCGAAAAATTAGTAAAATTCAGTACAATTAAGGAATCCGTAACTAAATCTTATCAAAAATAAATTATGTAAAGTAAAATCGAAATAGATAACGTTATTATAGAGAACACAAATAACTTCAAAAAAAATCTGCAATTTTTATTTTTTTCTCATCTGGACTAATCAACCGAGATCACTCACAAACAACAAACAAACTTACTCAACTTCTGTACCAGGACTTCTTCACTTGTACTACATACTTGACGTGAAAAGACCAACGTTTTACCGAAGTTTTTTTCCACTCGTTTTAACCCGTCAGCGCAAATTAGGTTATCTCACGATGCTCCGTGTGAATGAGTTATGCAAATTAACTTATCTGTTTTCCAACGTCCAGTTAATTCAGTTCTTTCTCCGGCGGGCAGCAGGGAAATTGCCCTGTTTTGCATTTTGATGAAATATTTTGTCCAGTCGCCAAGCAAATAATGTTGCTTTCCACTGAGATTGTTCGTCTCTTTATGAAGTAGGTGATAAATAGATTGTGGCGCAAAATTTAATTGAAAAGTTTGGGATGTACAGTTCGAGTTAGTTTTTAAGATTTCTTTTATTATCAGCAACTTTAGGTCTAATATTTTGTTTATCCTAAATCAACATCATCTACCCGTATAACGAAAGTAAATAATTAAAGTTAATGTCTTATGAAATTTTCTTTAATTTGAGAAAAAAATAAAGTTAAACTATAGACTAGTTTACCCTTAAATTATTTCTTATGGAAACAAACCTCATTTATTCTTTTTTCAAACAACAATAACTTTTTGGCCAACGTTGACTTCATACCCCAACCCAGCGTAATTATTTAATTAAGACTGAAATAATGTCGTAGAATCGAAAATGGCAGAATTAGTTTGTAACGAGCCTTCGCCATAAACGGACGTCGTAAAATCCACGGCTGGTGCGGCTATTACGTCGGCATGTGTTATCACAACATAAAATGCCAAAATTAAAACCTATAAAATATCGAAATCAACATGATTTATGTTACACACGTAGTGACAAATTTCGTTATTGTGGCTCGTAAAATGGAGTTTTTGGATTTTTATCTGCGAAATTTCAGATGACGAGTGGTTTTATGTATTTCAGGGGAATTTAACTGTCAGTTGAAATAATAAAATCAATGTATGCACGGGCACATATTGATAAATCAATACAACATATTGAATTGAATACAGATGAGATTAAAAATGTAATATATGATAGGTTGGCATTATGTTGTCCCGGAAAAGCACGCGGTAGTCGCGAGCACTTTTAGGGGTACCATGATGCATCTCCATTTCCTGGTGCCACCATTTCTGGCATAGAGCCTAGGGGGTAGGGAGAATCATGTCTAAATTTACCCTCAAAAAGCCTCTCGTGGCATGATAAGCATATCATTGTTATGAAATATTACATAAGTACCAAATACCCATGAATGCCCAATGCTTTTTCCTCGTAGAAGAAAAAGGTTTTTAAAGTGGGTTATTTATAAAGACAACCTCCGTAGCGTAGTGGTATTTGGCTCGCTTTAGGTCTCGGAGGTCGTGGGTTCGATCCCCACACCGGACAAGAAATCTTTATGTAAATTCTAAGATTTCTTTCCGGGTCTGGTTGGTTGAGGGACTACCCTCCGTGCCTCGGAAAGCACGTTAAGCCGTTGGTCCCGATTGTTATAACATCATCTATATCAAGCGTAGGTATACCAGGGAACGGGCAACAGCGTTTCCCTGTGTATTACTACATCATACTGCGGTCACCAATCCGCCTGCCAAGCGTGGTGACTATGGCAAAAACCCTCGCTAGGGAGGAGGCCCATGTTCAGCAGTGGACGTTGTTCGGGCTGATGATGATCATTTATAAAGTTATAGGATAATATGATATGCTTCACAATCAATTATACCTAACCTACTTATATAATAATGACATATTTTTCAAAACTATTTTTTTTGCATATGTATTTATTTTTTATAAGGGAATGTACTGAAGAAGAAAATTATCAATATTAGAGCCTCAAAAGTCGGTTATCCGAATCACAACCTATGAATCCTCTACTCTATGAATGATAAGGTACCTCCTATGATTATATCGACTCATCCGGATTTCATAAACTATAATTTATCTTTTAATACACTTTTAAGTAAACATTAATAAATAACGTTCGATATCTTACTTTCATGTTGCAATATCTTTTAATATAAACATTATGTTTATTAAAAAGTTTCATCAATTTGCAGCGGCAACTGCATTACGTTAATGACTCAACTTCCATTAAGCACTTTATTAACTTGGAAAAAGTGTTTTAAATTACGTTTGTTTTCACGCCAATAAATAACATTTTAATTAAATTAATAACTACATCAAATTAATTATTTAATATGCATGTTGCATTGCTTTCTAGCATTATGATTGTGCTTAGATGCATTTTCACAGTGTGTAGCGGGTCAATCGTCGTCGGCTATTATCACACTATATCTAGAGCAGGGATTCTTAATCTTTTAGCAGTCACGGACCACTTTCACAATTTAAAAGGACTCCTGAAAATTACTACTTAGTTAATGAGAAGGGTGCTGCTGTTTGGCCTCAATGAGAACGAATAAATTGTGAGATTGTCTTCGACAAGACTGATCTACTGCGGACCCCTGATATTCATGCTACGGACCCCCAAGGGGTCCGCGGACCCCACTTTAAGAAACCCTGATCTAGAGTAAGCTTATCTAACAGGCCAGTTCGGCCCCTTGTATACCTTCCAAAGGCCCGCGAAATTCAAAAAGATAAGTATCATAATAATATCTATGTACGCTTCATTTCAAAAACATAATACAGCATATTTGAACATGCAAAAAGTGTTAATGTTTGGCCTCATCCCTAAAAGCAGTCTCTTACAGGCAACCATTGCATAAGATTAGTGGTTCTCAACCAGCTGCGCTGCGGACCCCGAACAGTGCAGCAGTCCTTGGAAGTAAACGAAGTGATCATTCAGTTACTTATGAATCGTTTTTTTTTTAGTTTTCTAAAACTAAAAAAGAAACGTTAATGCTCTAGCAATTACGAATAACTGGTGAAAAAAGGTCACAAAACGTAAAAGAAACAAAAGCTTTAAATTATTAAAGGCTACCCATATTGCTACTTGCCTCCAAATTTTCGCGTCCGCCAATTACTTAAAATTCTAAGTCTTTAGTAATTGAACAAATTCTGTTGACACGAATGCAAATAGTATCAACTTATACATATAACACAACAATGGGGCGTGTCATTCGTTACTGTAATAAGCGGTTAGTGTTCAAAATGATAATTTAGGCAAGCAACATCTAAGCTGTTTCTAAATTAATTATAAACTTAGTTTAAATTCCGCCATAACTTCATTTTTAATAGAAACGAGAGCTTTTTGAATTTAGAATGTTCTAATGTTGAGAATCTTACTAATCGAGTCATAGTAGGTGTATGCTTAAACATCGTGCGCCGGACGTTCTACAGCTTTTTTTAGGCAGATTGGTAATCGCAGTAAAATGGGGGTATCTTTGAGCTGATTGATGCTGCTGCTCATCCTTCAAGTTTTTTTTTTTAAGTTTAATAACAGACTTTTGCAAAAAAAACTTTAAAATATAATGTTATGTATCGCAAAGTTAATTATTGCACTTTATTATTTCCCTGTAGCTTGAGACATACATTTTAGAAGAGTAATTTCATAAATTTACACCGCAATTTGAATAAATATGAGCAACTTAGCATAACGAGGTAAAGTCATTAAAAATTCATAGTCACCCGCGCCATAAAGAGTTGACAAAATAACTTTATTACCAAGATGCCCCATCATAGCAGCTACTAGCCTGGAGTAATTAAACTGAATTACTAAAATTATTAATACTAACCTATACCGAAACTTAATCTGTATTGATTTTATTTTCTCCATATAAATTTTGATTCAATGATTGACGCGTTGAATTTCATTAGATAATTTTTAGGTTTTAACATTAACAGCAGATTATGTATTAATATATATACAGGGTTATTTTTAAAACACCAACAACCTTTCAGGGGGTGAAAGTACTGATGATTATAAACAACTTTTACTATGGGACCAATCTTGAAATCGCGAAAAAATAATCAGCTGTTCCATACATTTTTATGTTCACTTACCTCGACAAAATGTATGGAATATCTGATTTTTTTTTTGCGATTTCATGGTTGGTCCCATAGTAAAAGTTGTTTATAATCATCAGTACTTTCACCCCCTGAAAGGTTGTTGGTGTTTTAAAAATAACCCTGTATATACAGGGTTATATATAAAATACCAACAAAGAGGACATTGTACTCATGAACAACTTTTACTATGGGACAAAATCTGAAATCGTGAAAAACAAATCAGCTGTTCCCTACATTTATATTTGTTTACTCGTCAAAATGCGGTGAACGGCTGATTTTTTTTTCGTGATTTCAAGTTTGCTTCCATTGTAAAAGTTGTTTGTAATGATGAGTACAATGACCTCTTAAGAGGTTGTTGGTGTTTTACAAATTTAAATAACCCTGTATATTAACAGAGGTATAAGGCTCAATTTCCATGCCGCGGGGGACAAGAAATCGTTGTGTAAATTTTGAAGATATCTTGGTCTAGTAGTTTAGCTGCCCGTGCTTGGCCCCCGTTCTCCCGTTCCCGTAGGAACTTCATAATTAAATATAGCCTACCTCGAGTAGGTATGGGATACAATAATTTTTTAAATTGGTCACTACACGACCGATTAAAAAAATATATTTCCTGAATTTAGCACGATCAAGCAAACAAACAAACAAACTCTTCTTCTTCAGTCCGTACGAAAACTCAGCCTTTTCTGAATAAGAACGCAGATAGCTATAAAAAAAATAGTTTTTCAAATCTCCTGAATAAAATTTGTTAAGTAATCTGGCGTAACTATTACTGTCCAGTAATAAGGTATGCCAGACAGCCTAAGAATTTATTTGAGAATTTCATTTGTTATTTTATTATCTTTATTGCTAGAGCAATAAGAATTATTGAAGTGACATGTGTTACTCTGAAATGAGTTTCAGTTCAGTTCAGACAGAATTGTTTATAAATACGACAGTTAGATACACTGACATTATGTTTCCAATTTATATCCATCCTTTCGTCGCTCAAGGTCAAAGTAACGGAATTCCATTACATAAAGCAATAAAACTAAATATACCTAGTCCACAGGGATTGTTATAAAATAGTATTATAGTTGCTAGTTATATACATAGTTACTTATCCGAAAGGACAAGAAATTATCAATGTAGGTATAATAAAAACTCAAATATCGTTAACAAATAAAATTGCTCAAATTAATTAAACATACCTATTATGGTGTGTTGATATAATGGAATGAAATGTACAAATGATATCTAAATTATTAATATTTAATTGGATTTTGAATTGTAACACTATTTATGACGTCTTCGACCAAAATCTATCATTACTAATAGACTACTCCGATCTCTGTGGTGTTAAATATTGTTAGCTTGCATTGTACTTGTTGCTTTAGGCTTGTAGAAAAAAATACTTACTAACATTTGGTTCCTCGTAAGACAATCTAAGCAACAATCAACTTCGAATCAAGTTAACATCTATAACAGTAAGCTGTTAACTAAACTTCACTGTCAAATTGAATTAAGTCTCACCTACCAGCATATTTAAAAACACGTTTCAAATTTTATTCTGAAAAAACTTTGTATCATAAATTACACCTGACACTATAAACAAATAAAATAAGCTAATCTTGATTTGGAAACATATATGACATTTCAAAAGAGTACTCTTCTTCTTATTTAAAAGCCTGTTTACATCCACTACCTTGGCAAGCCAGGCCATCGTTGAGGGTTATTGTTATAATCACATGGTTAGTTAATTTAAGCAAAAACATGTTGCTGCTGCCTATCCATCAGATTTATTTACAACCATGTGAAGAAATGGGGTGGTCTATTCTGAACCGCAAATCACACGGAATACACGAACAAATGTTCATCATAATCATCATTTCAGCCGTAGGACGTCCACTGCTGGACATAGGCCTCCCTCATAGATTTCCAGTTGTTTCGGTTAGAAGCGGACTGCATCTACAGTGATCCCGCGGCCTTTACTAGATCATCCGTCCATCTAGCAGGTCCTACGCTACGCTTTCCGATCCGCGGTCTCCATTCGAGAACTTGGCCCCTTTTCGAACGAGAGTTATGACATCTAATTAGTCAATTTTAACGTTGATCATCATTTCAGAAACTTAACTTGTAAGTTTGCTTCAATTAGATGCTAAAATTGACCACAAACTAGTGAAATACTTTTAATAATAAGTCAAATACCACAGTAGCTCTATCTGAAACTTTTTCAAAATAATCAACTTACCAAACTCTGAAAAGACAATTAACCTCCACTACGTTAGGCAATTAGCTTGCAGCAAGTTTGTAAGTGCTACGTAGAAAGCTCTAACTCGACAAGGTGTCCATTATTGGAATCAAGTTCAGGTAGTTAGTAAAATAAGGTATATAACTTCACGTGAAGTTTGTGTTAAGCAAACTTGTTTTATGTGCATCAATTCCACTAGCCGTAACTCTAGCTTTGATGTCTTATATAATATGTAGCTATTTATTAAGGTTATGAATATCTGTATTTAAGTGATATAACGTAGGTTCAATTCTCACGCTAGACAAAAACCTTTTTGTAAATTCAAAGACGCTTCCATTGGGGTCGTTGAGGGACCAACGCGGCAACGTTTTAAAGTGTTTTTCCGAGTCACGTAGGGTACTACGTGTCACAGAAAAGCACGTTAAGCAGTTGGTCCTGATTTTTATGACATCATCTATGACAATAGGGAACGCACGGGCTACAGAATTTACCCGTGTATATGTCGACAAAATTGGCTATCGAAATATATTTAATCCGTCATTGTATACCTAATTTTTTTAAGAAAATCATTAATTTAAAATCTCCCCGAATTGAAAGAAATTCATTGCCTAGGATTGTACATTCGTGTCTTTTTTTTTATTAAAAAGGTCACATTAATCTTTTCTTCCGTTACTGGTGTTCGAAACAACAATGTGGAAGTGCGTAAGATTTATCATACCGATACCTACATGGGTGTTCGACCGGTTTCTTTTATAAGTTTGTTAACTTGTTTTATTCATTTTATTCACAGAAAGAATGCGTCTAATATGTTCCCTAGTATATGTAATAAAGAATCGTTGAAAGAATATTGTCAATATTTTTTAGGATTTGTATAAATTCCTGAGTTTCATACATATCCGATAACATAATATACTAAACACTTATTTTAATGACTGTCATTACTATTTTGTATTCGTTTTGTGTGTTCATTAAATGTTTTTCTTTCTTTCTAAACATAACATTGTGGTTGTTACCTGACTTGCCTACCGTGATAACTTTAGCAACCTGCTTGGAAGGCCCTTTTTCAGCGCTGGATATGGGATAATGATGTAAAACCATGTAAGTACCAAAGTTCATTCCATTAACTATTTCTATGATTTTAAAATACTTAGAGCCAATTTTTTATCATCAGAATTATAGTTTCAAAAGAGCGTTATTCTGAAATTACGTATATCGAAATTGCGTAAATGGCCACTATCTGTGGAATAAATATAACTGTTCTACATTTTTATGCCTTAGATAAATTAACTGTTGAAAAAAATATATATATGCAGTGGTTCTAATATACATTATATCATCATCATTCTCGAACACATTATATAAGTGGGAATAATCCACAGAATAAGATTGATAATAAAGCATTAAACAAGATTTATCTTGGCTTATCATGGGATTGAAAATTTGTATTGATTTAGTGGGATAACTTTGTAATAGTATTCACTAAATCCAATGCACATTAATTAAATCCTAAAAACTCCACTATCCTGTTTTGCTTAACAGTTTGACCCAAAAACTTGTTAAAATGATAGATATCACATGAAAAATCTTTCAAATGTAAACTTAAAGAAAGTGCCGGAATAAAATAAAAGTGCCTATATAGCGCTGAAATCATCAGAATCCAGCAAAAATATACCTACTGTACATATTTATAGTCGAAGAAATAAGCTCAACTTGAAACAAGCACGCGCCTTTTAAGAACTTTCTGTAACGACCACACACTCTTGTTCAGAATCATTTCTAGATAACATTTATATACATTTTTAAGTCTACAACAATCGGTTTCTACCTTTAAGTTAGCAATTTTGGGTCTAAGCATGTTACAAATTATATTTCACAATGCTTAGGTATAGGTACAAATTCAAAAATAAATACTAAAGCACGTTTTAGATACATCATTATCAAGCAGCCGGTGAAACGTCCACTGTTGAACATGGATCTCCCTCAACAGAGGTGTTGTCATAGTCAACGGCGGATCGAAGGAGTGTCCGGGGGGTTTTAGTGGTGTAGGGTCCTCTCCTCGCGGCATGAGTTTAGCATACCACGCTATGGAGAAGGCGAGTCCCACATATTCCACCGCCAGCGCGCGAATACGCTGCAGCGCCGGTGGGAATGCATATAGCATATCCCCACGGACAAAAAAAAAGATATCATATTCACCACACTTGGAAGCAGGTTGGTGACCGCACTATTATGTACTGTATACCTATACTCAGATCAAAGTTGCTAAATATAAAATTCTTGACGGCTTAACGTGCTTTCCGCATCACGGAGGGTAGTTCTTCAACCACCGCGACCCGGTTTTTTTTTTTGAATTCACTGAAAGTTTTTTCGTAAAGTAGAAATCGAACCCACAATTTATAACAAGACTTAATTATATTGATACGCCACAGAAGTTGGAAAGTCACAACCGTTAATCTCTAATATAATTTTAAAGTTAAAATTACCTACAGCGTAAGCAGCGTAAGCAGCAGAAACATATAAAATAAAATATATGTGTATTTATATTTAATTTTAATAAAACTTTTATCTATTAATATTTTCAAGATATACCTACATAGAATAAATAGAATTTTGTTATGTATAATATGTGACTCCATTAGTCCGTGTGTACTTGGGTTGCCAACTGAAAACCAGCGCGCTAGGTGTTTTCCTCGCCAATGCTTAGGTGGCGACCTTTTCGGCAGAACATGCAAAATCACTTGTTGTTGTTTTTGTATATTTCATTTGTATTTTATATTATCTTGTGAATTGTGCTAAATGAAATGATTTTTTTTTCGTTTTTCAATCATTTCTTTGCTCGTACGACAGTAACGTCCTCATTTCCCTACCCTAGGCAGTAATAGTATCAACTATAAAGTTGACCGCCTTTCATCAAATAAGGTTACCGCGATCAAAATACATATCACATAAAGTGACATAAAACCAGAACCCTCACTGTAATTAAATCTAGGTGCCTTCAGAATATAATTAGCGTAACATAATTATATCGGTTCAGTTGGCAGGTCCACTTATGAGAGAACCGGACCTCCGTAGCGCCGCCAGTTAATTAAGACTACGAGTATGTTACGGCGCATAGCGTGACGTTGCGTAACGTGACATAATTGCGGTACTCTCTTGGCTGTTACGTTTGTTTTCATCTTCATACGTCTCACCTGTTGTTACCCACAATATTTTTGGAACTGGAAAACATTAGGTAAAGGGCGTAACATAAATAAATAAGGGCGTTTGCCCCACAGTGGGACACATCGGGGTCACAATAATAGTGATAATTAATAAATAACTTAATCGCGAAAATTGCCATTTTAATACTTATAATCCAATTGAATTGACGAAATTTTAATTGTATAAAACGCACTTTTGTAAAATTTACATAGAAGCTAACAGTTTAAATATTGGTGGACTACTAGTGTGGTTGCCGGCTTAGAATAGACCACACCTTGTCTCCTTATATGGGTTTCGTAAGAGGCGACTAATGGACGTACAGCTGATGGATGTGCAGTAGCATCTATTAGCTCAAAAATTCTCACCATCTTGTTGCCATCACCAATCCGCCAAGCGTGGTGATTATGGCAATATCCCTCCATATCCGTGGCTTGGCAAGGTCTATCAAGAGGAGGGCCATATTTAGTAGTATATGTAAATGGGGTGATAAAATAAATATTGCTTAACCATCTTCGCTTTTAACCATTATTTGGTGTTCAAGAGAATGCGGTGACTCAAATATTCAGTGTGCTTTGATTATGTTTTGCGAGAAATAAAATAATTAAAATAGTAATCGTTTTATTTTGGATATTTATTAGCTTAGAATGTGTATTTAAACATGCATTTAATATAAATTCCGTTAAGCTATGTCAGCGAAATTCGATCTTTTGCAAGACCCGCAAAAGAACGAATTCTTTTAATTCGAATATACATACATACCTACACCTTATTTAAGTAGACACAGCAACACTATATAGGTAAATCAGTGATAAATATACCATAAAAATATATCTCTACAATTATCTTGCAGTAGTAAGTAGGTACACTTAAGTATAGCCCAAACAATATTATTTTCTATTTACGATGCACAACATATACCCACTATAACAGCATGTAAGTGGTTTATGTAGCACTTTCATTACAGACTCCGTAAGATTTTTCATACTGCTCAAAGAATTTCATATTACGATGTTTATCTTTATTTTTTGTCGTCATTTGCAACAGCAGATGACATTGAGGTATGTGAAAGATTAATCTGGGAGGTGTGGGGGATGCTGAGCAAGGGGTATAGGGTAGGAAGGGGTTGAGAGGGGGGCTGTCCGCGTTATTTAGTTCAGCATTATATCAAGCTCCTGCGACACTCCGCTCCCTCAGTTCAATTAAATCAACGTTCGTTCAAGTATCTCTATCGTATCGTCAAACATATTGTTTCATATAGTCATGGTCATGGATGAAGCAGGTGACTTCTTAACTACCTCTAATATTTATTTTCATAAATAGTCAAACTAAAAGAAAACTTTTGTTTTTGTTTCAATCAATTGTAGAAAAATATATAATGCTTTTCTAAACGACGTCACAACCTCCGTAACGAAGCGGTATTTGGCTCGCGTTAAATCTCGGAGGTTCGAGGGTTCGATCCCCACGCCAGACAGGAAATCTTTGTGTAAATTTTAAGATTTCTTTCCGGGTGTGGTTGGTTGACTACCCTCCGTGCCTCGGAAAGCACGTTAAGCCGTTGGTTCCGATGTTATAACATTATCTAAGAACGGGCAGCGTTACCTTGTGTTGTATAACATAATAATGCAGTCACCAACCCGCCTGCCAAGCGTGGTGACTATGGTAAATACCCTGCCTTGGAAGGAGACCCATGTTTAGCAGTGGACGTTATACGGGCTGATGATGAAACGACGTCATAAAAGTTTGTACTAAATTACGAAGGAATGACCAATTTGTCTACTACAAATTGGTCGTTCCTTCGTAATTTAGTACAGGCATTTAGAATACTAAATGCTTGTACTAAATAGCTAATAAGAATTGCAAAACTAAATATCAATTACCGATTTAATTGGCAAGTAAATTAATTAATCGCTTATCAATAATTCACAGAGGGTGAATAAATACCAATTTATAAAAATTCCAAGTATTTTTTTTACACGATCATGTATGTGCTTTTGTCAATATTTTCTTTTGTTCATGGACAAGTACATATTACTTTTACTTACATTCCATAACATACGCAATATACAAAAATCCGTTTTCCCTACACTTTTATACCTATATAGATAATCTACATAATTTTTTATTAATCATTTGCCAAAAAACAAGCTCCACTCATTTTATCCAAGCCAAAAAAGTACCGCCAATACACGCCACATTTCAAGTTAAAAAGCGTTCTACAAAACGATCGTAGCTATTTATTTTGTTCCGGGAATTAAACCAGCCCGATTTACCTCGGCTGTACATTCGCACCGATTTGAATCAGCGCCAGACCGATATTCAGCGGAGCGACAAATCAGCACTTCAATATTGCCTCCATTTGGTCCCCACCTCAATATATGAAAATCAGATTTCTCATTGCGCCGCCAAACGGCACGCGCGGGCCCTGCAAAAATATTTACAGAACTCTGTCAGCTTATATAATAAAACTCGCAAAGTAAACCCAATTAAACGAACAATTCAAAAGTTCTTAATAGACCATTTTATCGACTTACCGGCTGCGGAAAGCGTCGTTTTAATGGGCGCCATATATTTTAAATTAAACAAAACGCGTGCAGCGCTTAATTTCTTGTTTTGTATACTTTAGCTGACTGCGCTACATTAGTCAGAGGAATGAGTCAAATACAGATGGCATTGTTGAAACTTCTGCCAGCGCTGCCGCGATATAAAGTTCATTGGAAATTTGTGCCTAACGACTAACCAGAATTTCATAGCTCTTGAATGATTTCATTCTCGGCTACAAGAAGTCTGAAACTCTTCAGATTTAAATTAATGAATGTGATTAAAATAAAAAATAGTCATATTGTTTAGACAAATAATATATAGGCATTGTTTGCAAGGTTAGTTTTGTAGGATCTTAGACAACAATGCCTGAGTATTTACTTTGGATGTAAAGATAATATCTTTACATCCAAAGTAAATACTCAGGCATAGACATATTATGTCTGTTTAATTGTACCTAGTCAGGTCATAAATTCTGTCACATGTTTAATATAAAATAATTTAAACAAGTTTATTAATTATGTAACCATTTATATACCAAAATGAACTTAACAAAACATAGATTCTTATGACACTAAAGTTTATTCAAAATGACCTCCGTGATTTTGAATACAGGCCTTCAATCTGCGCGGCCAGTCGTCTATCGCAGCACGAACGAGGTCCATGTCAATATCGGCGGCTGCCTTAATCAAGGATGTCTTGAGTGACTCCAAATTGGGATGAGGCTTTGAGCACGCCTGTTCCTCCATGTGTTGCCATATCTTGTAATCTAACGGATTCAAATCTGGACTGGAGGAGGGCCAGTCTTCGTGCCGAATGAAGTCGATTTCATGCGCCGCCAGCCAGTCTTGTGTGCTCTTCGCTCTATGAGCTGGCGCCGAATCTTGTTGGAATACCCAGTGCCTGTTATTGAACATGGTATGAGAAACAGGTTCCACAAGGTTCGTCAGAACTGTATTTTGATACACAACTGCATTCGTTTTTACACCTTTCTCACAAAAATGTACCTCTGTTAAGCCCCAATAAGAAACTCCCAATCATACCATGAGCGAGGATGGAAAATGACCTCGTTGGACACGCGGAATACGGTTGCTCGCTTCTTTACTACTGTGTGCGTACACCTTATCATTTTGTTTGTTGTAGCTCTCTTCTACAGTAAAAAATTTTTCATCCGAAAAAAGAATTTCCCGATATTTTTTTCCCGCGTACCGCTTCAACAAAGCGCGGCATCTCTTCAGTCTCAGGTCCATTAGACGAGCATTCAAACGATGTCCTGTTTTTCTTTGATATGCCCGAAGCCCTAAGTCTTCATTTAACATCCTTTTCACCGTGGTTCTGCTTAACCCTATCTGAAGGGCCAACAGTTTCTGCTTACGTTTGGGATTTCTTTGAATTCGCGCCTTCACAGCTTTTATCAATGCTGGAGTCCTAACAGACCGAGGGCGACCACTTCTTGACCTGTCATCTACACTAGAGTCTTCATTGTATCATTTGATGGTGCGATAAACGAATCTTATATTCAAATTTTTCAGTATGTCAAAAATTTTAATTCGCGTAACCGCAACGATGCAACGCAATAACTGCAACACGGTCTTCTTTAAGCGTCCACTCCATATTTAAAAATGTGTAAAATTCTAAAAAGTATACATTTATATTTTCATGAACAATTCGAAATTCGAATTCTATAAACTTTTTTGTGGCCAGCATTCTAAAATAAAAGTTTTTACTGTGTGACAATACTTATGACCTGACTAGGTATTATATAATATTAAATTAAAGTTATTTCAAGTAAGGATCGAAAAGGACAGACGGATTGAAATCAATCGTCTAACTACTATTTGTCAGAATGTTTCTACCACGCCTTTTTCGTGTCAGTACTCAAGGAATATAATTAATATAATATAAACTTACTTAATTCAGAACTTAAATTGAAAACGTTTCAATCATAAATGAACAATATAAAAGCGTCAAAAACGTTTTTGAAAAATTTGGAATTTGGTTGAGTGGTATTTTAACTCTAATTTCAATTTTCCTTTTAAAGCGTTTTTGTGGAAAATCAAGTAATTAATTAGTACAAGTAACATAAAGTGAATGTTGTGAATTCATCGAAAAAATTACAATAAAAAAGAAATACACAAAATCGTTTCTGTAACCGCAACACGCACAATTGTCTTCACTGTCATAGTTTTACAGTGAGTAAGTTCCATGAAGTATTTTCAGTACGCTGCTTTTCTATACTAATATTATAAAGACGAAAGATTTGTATTTTGCGTGTGTGTATATGTTTCTAATGAATAAACTCAAAAACTACTGTACCGATTTCAAAAATTCTTTCACAATTGGAAAGCATAATTAGCTTAATTAAATATAGCCTATGTCACTCAGAGTGAATGTATCACCCTTAGTGACAAAGGATATATTTAATTATAAAGTTCCCACGGGAACGGGAGTTACGTGGGTGAAACCGCGAGTGGGAAGCTAGTTGAATTCTAAAATGAATTATCTTCCAGCAAAAGTTTACATTTACGAGCTAGCACAGGAATAAATGCTTTTCTCCTTCTTCCTTATTGCGACTTCCTAGAGGAAGGCGTCAGGAGACATCTTGAGGATTAACAGGGCAATTAGTTGTATACAATTACTGGCACTAACTGTCCTTATATTTGGATTCTTACGCCATTTAAAATAAGGAGGATAGGGGTTCCGATGCTAGACCAAAAAAAACTCACTCCATTCTGTTGTTTGACTGGTTGGTAAAACAATAATATAAATTATTATTACATTTTATCAGGAAACAGGATGCGGTGCACCTGTGTTTGGTTGGTAGGTAATATATAAATACCGTATTTATGTGTGGTGATCCGGTTAAATAAAATACTCCAACTCACGGTACTGTGATATATTGATAAGTCCACACACGTTATACACCAAGCAGTCAGAAGGCACAAAAGGGTAGAAAGCACAAGCACAAGATAGATTTAAATAGGTCCAGCAAATACAGTTCGGAAAATAGAAGTTACAAGCATAGAACGGAAATGATTAAGCACAATATATAAGCTGTCGGTAGATTGACACAATCAGTAAGGCAAGCGACATAAGCTTCGCGTCGTAGTCAAGTAATAACTGGTGGTTATTAATTATTTGTGGCGCGTGCGACGGTTCGCACATAAGCCGTTAGGTTGGGAGCGCTGTCGATAGTGCTGCGGTTAATGTCGATAATCACATATCGATATATTTGGTAACTCAACCAACTTATAAATGTTTATTAATAAAATAAATAAAATGTAATATAATAGTGTAGTAGTGTTAAGGTATTAATGTAAATAATTGTAAAATAGGTATAAAATGTTATAAATAAATATTTTTGTGTATAAGTTGATTTAATGTAAATAAATAAATAATATTGTATAAATAAATAAAAACTGTGGTAATGTCGCCACATCACCCCCCTCCAGAGACCGTCAAGGGCGATAGAAGTCTGTAAATTTAACTCGCCTCCCAGAACGTGTTGTATAACTTGGCGGCACTACTGGTGAGGGTTCCTCCACCTGGTCAGATAGAATGAAGGCAGGCTTCAGTCGGTCAATGGACACTGTCACTTGATTGTTTTTGACAAGTATTTTAAATGCCTTGTCCCCTCGTGTAATAACCTTATATGGCCCAGAATAAGCAGGCTGGAGAGCACCTCGCAATGCGTCTTCACGGAGGAAAACGTGGCCGCAAGTTTCTAGCTCTTTATAAACAAACACCTTGGGATTGCAGTGGCGGGAAGCTGGTACCGGTCGCAGTTTCTCGGCGAAATTTCTGAGCCTTGCAGTAAATTCAGCTGTGTCTACTGTACCGTTGACCGTTGGCTCAAAAAATTCTCCGGGTAACCTTAGCGGCTCCCCGTACGGTAGTTCCGCAAAAGAGGCTTGGAGGTCTTCCTTAAAGGCAGATCTTATGCCTAATAAGACCCATGGCAAAGATTCCGTCCACCTATCATTCGCGTGGCAGACGATTGCGGCTTTCAGCTGACGGTGAAACCGTTCAACCAGACCATTGCATGCCGGATGGTAAGCTGTCGTCCGCTTATGTTCGAATCCGGCTATTTTCGACAGACATTGAAACAAACCCGATTCGAACTGGCGACCACGGTCGGTAACAATATCTGTCGGACAACCGAACCGAGATATCCAAATGGACAGCAAAGCCTTGGCCACAGTTTCCGCTGTAATATCTTGTATTGGTACTGCCTCTGGCCACCGTGTAAATCTATCCACGGCCGTTAAGCAGTACCGATAACCTTGGGAAAGTGGGAGAGGACCCACCAGGTCAATATGGATCTGCTTAAACCGAGCACGCGGTAAGTTATAAGTGCCGAGAGGAGAAGTCACGTGACGGTTAACTTTCGTCCTCTGACACGGTATACAAGCACGCGCCCAGCCCCTACAGTCTTTTCGAATGCCCGGCCATACAAACCGCTCGGCTATCAACTTGGCCGACGCATTGGCACCAGGGTGGCTAAAAGAATGCAAGCTATCAAAGATTTGCTTGCGAAGTGTTTTGGGTACATATGGCCTGGAAGCTGAAGTACTGACGTCGCAGTACAGGGGAATTCGACTTCCAGGGACATTAAATTTTTTAAGCTGCAGGGAAGAACCTTCGCTCAAAAGCTTACAGAGTTCTGAGTCAGAAGCCTGAGCTTGAGCTATTTTTTCGAGGTCTACGGGATCTGCAAGCTCTTCAATTCGCGACAAGGTATCTGCAACCACATTATCCTTACCAGAAATGTGGCGGATGTCTGTCGTGAATTGGGAAATAAAATCTAAGTGCCTATACTGCCTAGGCGAACAGTTGTTCTTCCTTTCGTTGAAGGCAAAACTTATAGGCTTATGGTCAGTATAGACAATGAAATGGCGAGCTTCTAGCATGTGCCTAAAATATTTAACGGCCTCATAAATTGCTAGAAGCTCCCTATCGTATGGTGAGTATTTCACCTGTGAAGGGCTCAATTTCCTTGAAAAGAAAGCTAAGGGCTGCCACGCATCATCCTTGAATTGCTGCAGGACCGCTCCGATAGCCTTGTCGGAGGCGTCGGTAACAACTGCAAGCTTAGCGGTGCAGTCCGGATGAGCTAGTAGAGCGGCGTTGATCAGGCTTTCTTTGCAAGCTTCGAAAGCAACTAGTGTGTCGCCTGTCAAGGAAATTGGGTGTGAGCCTTTGACGGAGCCTGTTAGTAAGAAGTGAAGTGGGGCTTGAATTTCAGCTGCGTGAGGAAGAAACCTCCTATAAAAATTAACCATGCCTAGGAAACCTCTTAACTGGCGAACGTTAGTTGGTGGGGGAAAATCCTTGATCGCTTGAACTTTGGCATCAAGTGGCTTAGTACCGCTCTCGGTGATCCGGTATCCTAGGAACGTTACCTCCTCCATACCGAAAACGCATTTTGATGTGTTCACCAACATGCCATATGCCTTCAGCCTGTTGAAGACCTGACGTAAGTGATCCTCGTGCTCCTCAGGGCTTCTAGAAAACACGAGAAAATCGTCCAGGTAACAATATACAAAGTCTAATCCCCTCGTTATTTCGTCCACAAACCGCTGAAAGGTTTGGCCAGCATTCCTAAGACCAAATGTCATAAATGGGAACTCAAATAACCCAAACGGGGTTGTGATGGCGGTCTTAGGAATGTCCTTGGGGCTGACAGGTATCTGATTATATGCTTTCTCTAAATCAAGCGTGCTGAAGACTTTACATCCAGCTATACTATGGGTAAAGTCATGGATATGCTTAATCGGATACCTGTCAGGCACAGTACGGGCATTTAGCTTACGGTAATCACCGCAAGGACGCCAGCCGTTGTTTATCTTTGGCGCTAGGTGTAGCGGTGACGCCCACGGGCTCTCAGAAGGTCTAGCTGTACCAAGGGTTAGCATAGACTGGAATTCCTTTTGAGCAATCTTGAGCTTGTCCGGTGCTAAACGACGAGGTGAAGAGGAAACTGGAGGGCCTGGTGTCGTGCGTATGTGGTGTACTGTTTTGTGCGGTGTGCAGTGTGGCTTACCAGCTGGTCGAGTAATTTCCGGAAACTCGCTGAGAACTTTATGATACCGAGTGTCACCAGTCACGACTTTAACAGAAGAAATGCTTTTACAATTAGCTACAACAGCAATAGTAGATATAGAAGTCAAATTATCAATAAGGCGCTTATTACGACAATCAACTACAAGATTATAAAAGTTTAAAAAATCTACACCTATTATAGGCTTAGTTACATCGGCTACAATGAAACGCCATTGAAAGGTTCTGCGTAAACCAAAATCTAGATCTAAATTTATACAACCATATGTAGCTTTGCTAGAACCATTAGCCGCACACAAACTATAGTCCGTACGAGCACGACGATCATGAAGCGCTGACCGTGGGAACACGCAGAGGTCGCTCCCTGTGTCGACCAGGAACTGCGTCTTCGAAGATCGGTCAGTAACAAACAGGCGACCAGAAGCGGGCAAAGGGCAATCGTCAGTCGCCATTACCGACCGCCCTTGGAGTTTTCCGCCTTGTAGTCGCAGGGCTGGATACACTTGTTGGCCTTGTCTCCGAACTTGTTGTGGTACCAACAATTGGAGAACTTTTTGTAGTTCGATAGAGATCGCTGCCTCGAACTGCTGCGAGTGTTTCTGGTGAAATGGGAGCGTGAACGGCTGTTCTGAGTTGACATCTGCTGGAACTGTCGACGAAGCTCAGCTATCTCCCTAGTTAGATCGTTCAGACCCGAGCTAGGGACAGCGTCGCTAACAACGGCGACCTTCGGAGTTGTCGTAGCCAGGTCGTTCACTCTATCGGCTAAGTCAGCAAGTTCCTCGAGAGAAGCTGCCTCTGGTTGACCTGCGAGCACCGTCTGGATGCCATACGGTAGGCGACTAACCCATATCGTCCTCAGAAAATCATCAGGAACGTTTGAGCCTGCCAGGCTTTTCAAGTGACGAAGAAATTGTGATGGCTTGCGGTCGCCAAGCTCCTCATGCATCAACAACTGTTTGATTTTCTTCTCATTAGAAGCGGTGAGGCGCTTGATTAGCTCAGTCTTCAGCTTTTCATACTTGTTAGCGGCAGGCGGGCTAATAATTATATCCTTTATCTCTCTAGAGTGGTGATTATCCAGATGTCCGATGACATAATTAAATTTAGTGACATCACTAGTTATTCCAGCTATACTGAATTGACCCTCGACCTGCGCAAACCAAATCTCCGGCTCTTCCGCCCAAAACGGGGGCACTCGTACACCGACTTTAAAAACATTGCTGGGATTTATCGACATCCGCCCATCACTAGTGCTAGGTGGCGGTAACTTTGCCACGCCTTGTGCGTCTTTAAACATATCCCCTTCCATTGTTCTTCACGGGGTCACCAATTTGGTTGATAGGTAATATATAAATACCGTATTTATGTGTGGTGATCCGGTTAAATAAAATACTCCAACTCACGGTACTGTGATATATTGATAAGTCCACACACGTTATACACCAAGCAGTCAGAAGGCACAAAAGGGTAGAAAGCACAAGCACAAGATAGATTTAAATAGGTCCAGCAAATACAGTTCGGAAAATAGAAGTTACAAGCATAGAACGGAAATGATTAAGCACAATATATAAGCTGTCGGTAGATTGACACAATCAGTAAGGCAAGCGACATAAGCTTCGCGTCGTAGTCAAGTAATAACTGGTGGTTATTAATTATTTGTGGCGCGTGCGACGGTTCGCACATAAGCCGTTAGGTTGGGAGCGCTGTCGATAGTGCTGCGGTTAATGTCGATAATCACATATCGATATATTTGGTAACTCAACCAACTTATAAATGTTTATTAATAAAATAAATAAAATGTAATATAATAGTGTAGTAGTGTTAAGGTATTAATGTAAATAATTGAAAAATAGGTATAAAATGTTATAAATAAATATTTTTGTGTATAAGTTGATTTAATGTAAATAAATAAATAATATTGTATAAATAAATAAAAACTGTGGTAATGTCGCCACATGTGTATCGCAATGAAGGTACAGAAGTCATCAAACGATTGAACAGCTAAAATGTTATCATATTATTGTTACCAGATTCATATTATAATCCTAATATTTAGTATAACGAAGGTGTATGTGTGTTCACAAACACAGAAAATGTATCTTTAACCACTTGGTCTAGTTACTGATGTGCCAACTCTAGAAATAAATCCATATTTAAATCCACTTATGCTTTCCATTATTCTTTAGTAATGGGCATCTGAACAACTTGTGTAACATCAATTTGTGCTATTTATTGAACAAAAAGGTATTCACATTCTAGGAAAGGAGCCAATCAGATGAAAATTTATGCGCCCAGGTAAAAGGGAGTTTGATACTCTAGTGGGAATGACGTTACCTCGATGGTCATTACCTCGATGTCTCTAGCTCGACGGTACACGTCACCGATGGGTCGTTACCTCGAAAGGTCAATACCTCGAAGGATCTCTTCCTCGACGGGTCTTTTCTTCGATGGTACATTTGATCGATGGGTTGTTACCTCGAAACAACATTTACTGTACAAATTTTAAGTATTTGTGTGTGTAACTGAAAGGTGTAAAAATACAAGTGAATTGAAATAAAAATCGATATAATCATAGAGGCAACATAATATTGTGATAATTAATATAAGTAGGTACGCGTATTTTAACATTTAAACAACAAGCTGTAATCAACTACATGTATTAATTATTTAAACAAAAATCATCAAAAAATGAAATTAATATTCTTCTGTGTTTTAAAACACTTGTCTTCTTTTTATCAAACTAATGAACTTAAATAACCTAATAATTATTATTACCTATTTCTTTATATCAAATAGAATGCGATCAACTACAACGTCATATTATAACGCTGCGCTGTGCAATTTGCAATAGAACGCAAAAAGTCTTTTAATTCCATTTGTTCTCTGTTCTTAGTCATTTGTGCAATTGCCGATTGCAATTTCTTGCTTCATTTTTTGATGATTTTTGTTTAAATAAATAATCATCATCATCAACAGCCCGTTGACGTCCACTGCTGAAAATGGACCTCCTCTTAACAGACCTTGGCAAGCCAGGATCGTAGAGGGATTTTGCCATAATCACCACGCTTGGCAGACGGATTGGTGATCGCAGTAAGATGTAAACCTTGAGCTAATAGATGCTGCTGCCCATCCATCAGCCATATGTCTCTTAGTCGCCTTTTACGACACCCATGGGAGGACATGGGGTGGTCTATTCTAAGCCGGAAAACACACGGCAAATAATTAATACATGTAGTTGCTTACAGCTTGTTGTTTAAATGTTAAAAATACGCGTACCTACTTATATTAATGATCACAATATTATGTTGCCTCTATGATTATATCGATATTCATTTCAATTCACTTGTATTTTTAAACCTTTCAGTTACACACACAAATACTTAAAATTTGTACAGTAAATGTTGTTTCGAGGTAAAAACCCATCGATCAAATGTACCATCGAAGAAAAGACTCGTCGAGGAAGAGATCCTTCGAGGTATTGACCTTTCGAGGTAACGACCCATCGGTGAAGTGTACCGTCGAGCTAGAGACATCGAGGTAATGACCATCGAGGTAACGTCATTCGAACTAGAGTATCAAACTCGGTAAAAGGAGAGCATTTTATAAAATTAAAATTCTAGTTTTTTTTTTGTTTTATATTGTAATTATTTCCATCTTAATTCCGGCTCAGTGATTACGGCAGTGGCTTCTGAGACCCGGTGTTCTTGGTTCGATTCACACCCGGAACAATTATTTTAGTGAACCACGAACAATTGTTCTGAGCCTGGGTGTCCTTTGTGTCCGTGAATGAGGTCTTATGTTTGTAAAGTCCCGAGTCTCGAAAAGACACAAAGATTTCTTAGCCTTGTGCTTAGTTGTAAAAAATAAATAGTAAAAACTATATCAAAAGAGTTACAATTGTTTTCCGTAGTTTGTTACACGTTATACCTACACATATATCTGCAAAAACTCGACTAAAAGAGCATTAAAGTTTTCAATGCGTCTGCAATATTAATTCAATATCGAGTAAGCACAAAACTAGAAATTCTCCATAAAAATACCTTTCAATGCAATTTCAAATATAACGAAGTCCGTTCCAACTTTTGTCATTGAGTGTACTGCGTCGATTCCATTCCATTCTCTCGTCATTTCAAAGGCACGAATATCGACTATCGTAAGCGGCTTAAAGTGGCTTCCAATCTAGAGGGAGTGCTGTGTGCCACTTCTATGAATACCTACTAAGTTATAGTAAGTGAAGCCTCATATCATAAAATTACAATTAGGAATATTTAGACATAAGTAACAAAAATATCCAATTCAATCTATATATATAAAAATGAATTCCTATTTCACTTGGTCACGGCATCACGGGTGAATGGTTGGACCAATTTCAGTAATTCTTTTTTCGTTGTGTTTGTTATTGTCAGGAGAAGGTTCTTATGAAATAAAGCAATAGTATAATTGCGCAGAAAATTAAAAAATATAAGAATACTTAACCACAATATTACATTTTCTACATGACGCTTTTAATAAAATAAACTTTTTAATGTAGGTTATATCATGGTGTTTGACATAACATTGACAGAATGCATGCTGCTCTTGGTGCACATCACGGTTAGTTCAGAGCTATCGCGCCTAATATGAAAAGTTAGATTTAATATAAAGTTTAGTTAAGACAGGACATCGTCTGTCGGGTCAGCTAGTAAGTAAATATGATTTATTGAAATACTAGCTTCCCGCGCGCGGTTTCACTTACATAACTACGGTTCTCCTAGGAACTTCATAATTAAATGTAGTCCCTTCCACGATAAATGGGCTATTTAACATTGAAATAATTTTTCAAACGGACCCGTAGTTCCTGATATTAGCGCGTTCAAAAAAACAAACCGGCTTTATATATTAGTATAGATTTTAATTAATAAATGTAAACGACTTCGATAAAAATGTCTTCATTATTGTAGAGTTAAAAAAAAATGTAACGCATTTCCTATGTTATTGTTACTGTAGTATTGAAGCTATAATAACTTAATAAATTGATATACCTATATAAAATATTATTTGCATACTGCATAGAAAACGCGGAGTAGCAAACACATTTTAATCACAGTCATAGCAATATCGTCACATGATTTGCCTCCAGGTCGTCTAAAATTAATTTTCTATAGCATACATGTTTAATACATTGCCATTCAATATGAATTGGTATACGTAGGTTGCCATGACGTTGAATATTGAACTGTAAGTAAACTACACACGAGAGATTATTTAAATTCACAAATTGGGTGGCTAGAATAAATGCATATAGCAGAATCAATATTAGGTATACTTAAGTCCATTCGATTATGTGCCTATCATTACGTGTCATATATAACAACATCAATTTATGAAAACAATTTAACTTAGTTTAGTTAACTTAGTTTTTAAATTAGTTTAACTAGTCCAGTTAAAATACATTACTTTTCATAGTTCGGATAATACACGATTCGAAATACCTACTTCTAAAGAGACATTCACTATTTTCAAATAAATTAATTCCGATTAAAAAAAGACAGATATATCTATTTTCGAATATAAAATTAAATAAAACAAAGTTTTACATAGGTACGTATTAAAAGGCAGTATATTTTGCTTACTAACGCAATCTTTGACAAAAATGGATTTACCAAAATTAGATACAGTCCTATTTAGAATATCATTGTATCGTATAAGTAGGTAGTAGTTTTGTTTGTTTTCTCCTTTCCAAGGTGCGAAATAAAAGTACCCTAGATAGTTTTCTTGTGAACTTTTGTAAGATAAAAGATTGAAAATTCAATTTTAATGTTTCTTACTTTACTATACGCAAGATTTCATCCTAAGTAATACCATTCTATCATGCTTAAGTCGTTCAAATAGCTGAACGTGCAAATTTATTTATGTACTATTTTCTAGCTAGTATAGTCAGCATCAAAAGTTGATGACCACATTTTCAAAATCACTATACACCGTTTTATACCGCTACCGCACATGACAAGCGCCAGAAATGAATGATGATGAATGATAAACATAAAAGGCCATAAGTAGGTGACCATCACTTTTCAAAAGTCACTAAACTAATTTTAACTTTTTTTTATTTTATTAATTAATACTTTGATTTCGCTGTCTGATCTTTCATGATATTCATTCAATACTGGCACCTATTTTGTTGAGTGATTTATGGGTGATATAGTGTACAGTGATTTTGAAAATCGGAATGTGGTCATCGACTTTTAATGTTGACTATACTAGCTAGAAAATAGTACATAAATAAATTTGCACGTTCAGCTATTCGAACGACTAGGGTTATTTGAACGACTACGTACCTACCTATCCAACTT
Organism: Nycteola revayana; assembly: GCA_947037095.2. Taxonomy (NCBI): domain Eukaryota; kingdom Metazoa; phylum Arthropoda; class Insecta; order Lepidoptera; family Nolidae; genus Nycteola; species Nycteola revayana. Next base: position 10,091,702 of record OX344839.1, read on the forward strand.
TTGTAAACGTTGGTTCATATGCGAAGTAAAAGCTGTTTAACGTGAATGTGTGTTTCAAAGTCAATTACGAAACTTTAGTATAATTAAAACTCGTAAAGATGGCGGTAATATATTTGAGTTATTGATAATGAAGATTGTTTGTCAGTTTGCAAGCGCAAATCGCTGTAATTACAGTTCATACTTATCGCCGCATTGTCACTAACTTAATATTTCTTTGATAAAACATCTAAAAGATTTGGAAGTAATGTAGTTAAAATATGATAATTTACTTAAACAAACACGCACTGTTCTAAGGTAAGAAGATGCAGCTCAAGTTAAGCGGATTATCAGATTATGCCACTAAGCAGATTTGGTATTGTTTTATTTAGCTTATTTGAGCATACGGTGAAACGCTGCGGTAAACATTCTTAAAATATTGTTCAAAGTCTTCAGATTATTTTATTTAATCTTATTCATGACCCTTCTACAAATATTCAAATAAAAAGAATCATATAGGTATACGTATTTCACTGTAAGCATACATAATAAATATATTATATCTGCGTAAAAAGAATTTCGGATCGTTCCTGTACGATTTTTTTAGCTTCGGGGAAAAACGATAGCAAGTCGATCCAATTATCCAAACTTAGCGATAATATACCGACCTGCAAAAAAAAATGTGTTGAAACAAGTGCTTCTTTATACAACTATTTAATCATCAGCCTGTATAACGTCCACTGCTGAACATGGGCCTCCTCCTAAGGGAGGGTATTTAGCCATAGTCACAACGCTTGGCAGGCGGGTTGGTGACTGAAGTATTATGTTTTATGATTTACGATTATTATAGATGATATTATAACAATTGGGGCAAAGGGCTTCACGTGCTTTCCGAGGCACGAAGTCCCTCAACCATTCAGACCCGGAAAGAAATCGAAGAATTTACACAAATATTACCTGTCATGGGGATCGAACCCACGACCTCCGAAATTTAAAGCGAGCCAAACACTGCTACGCTGCAACAGTACAAACATTCTTAACATTCTCGTATTCTCGTAACATTCTTAAGTATTTCATTGATACCGGTGTAGGTTCACATTTACTCAAATTTCTGTTTTAACTAGTTGTAAGTACCTACTTACACGTTTGTTAAGCCCAAATTATTATTTTTAGTTTAATAATAATAATAATTTGCCCAAATAAATAATATAAGCTATACTAAATACGGACTATTCATTTTACTAACTTCTTTTTTAAGAAGGTACTTTTGTTGTGAATAATGTAAGTAGAAAAGTTTTAAGATGCTTATGTAATTAGAAGGAAAAGTGATTCGATATTTTTTTTCATAAACATTTTTTTATTCCTTATTGATAGTTCGATTTAAAACTTGAGGCCACGAAAAGTAATTCTCATATTAATTTGAATCGGCTGATAAGATAATAGAAAGACGAGTTTAAAAATACTAGTGATCTATATAAACTATAAGAGTGTGATATTTCATACTCCTTCGTCTGCGCAAGATTCGTATCAATACCCCACAAAAATTTTTTGCTTCACGGCTTAATATATAGATATCATAACGTAATAATACATAGAGCATACACATTAAACGGATTACCTGAGTTTCAGCACGGTAAGAGAAGCTATGGGCAGTGCCCCTATGCATGCCTTGAAGTATACCAAACACATTGCTAGGCCCAAGATACTCATGGGTGACTTCAGTCAGATCTGATCGTACAGAGACAACAGCCACTTTACCAGACGCCACCCAATACATGCGGGCCTCGCTGTCTCCTGCTACGACAATATAGTTACCTGAAAGTATAAGTGATTATTATAAAAAGGATTAGTATATGTAGATTAAAAATATATAAAGCCCGCATATTTTTCCGCACAGTTTTCGGGGTTTTCAATCAAACTTTGCCACCCCTTTTCATGTACTTTAATCTGATTTTTTTTATCCTTTCTTATCGGCTGCTTACGATACGAGAAAATACAACCTCCATGTTTCAGGTCCTCCATGATACAGCGATTTAAGCTGTGAGATGATTCAAGACAAAGCGTTTTGTTATTATAGATAAATATAAGTCATAGGTTTCTGTCACGTAATTGAAACAACTTTTTTACAGCTCTAATGTGACGAAAAAGATTTTCCTTTGTTTCTAATAATCTCCAAACGAACAAATTTCGTCAGTAGGTTTTTTCTTTCCTTTAATAAACTAAATAATAACCAGGAAAAAATGTAGTATAATCCAAAGCCACAGTGAGTTGTCTCAAAAATGACTCTCCAGTGTCAGCGAAGATGTAGCAGTTCCTCAAATGGTGACCGAACATCGCTGACATGAGATCGCAGCGCCTCACGTAAGGAGTTTGTGCGAGTAAAGAAGGTAGCTAAAATATTATTTATAATTAATATTAGTTTAGATTCCTATATAATTATATCTATGTTAAATCTATACTTATATTATATAGAGGCAAGATTTAATTGTTTGCATTCAATAGGCTCTGGAAATACAGAGGCGATTTCAAAACGTCTTTCAACATTAAAACCTACGGTATCCAGGATAAACATCATATTATGAAAGTACCACGGGAACGGGAGCTAAGCGGGTGAAACCACCGCGCCAGAAAGCTAGCAATATATATATATATATATATATATATATATATATATATATATATATATATATATATAGCAATATCTAAAGACATAGATGAGTTACAAAGATTTTTTTGATTTATTTAATTTAACGTATAATCAAATGTAAAGTGAAGAAAGTACAAAATTACATAATTAAGCTAAGATTCTATTTCATAAGAAAAACTCTTATTTTGTATTCTTCGTAGGAAGTTGAACTGTAAGCTTAGGTCAACTTAATTAGCACTTATTTACCTACCTGTCGTCCACGTTCAGTCACCCAAAGTTGTTTAATATACTTCCAGAATCTCTCCATTTGATAACCTTTAGATATAAAAATAAAGACTTAATTTATAACATAAAATACTAAACTTAAGTAACTTTTCAGAAGGACCTCATAGAGATAATAATAATAATACTTTAGTTCTCCTCACATGGACAATCTTATTCTAGTCTTACATATTATTTGTTCTTTATTAAGTTTTTTTTTTTTCATTTAAAGCAATGCAACGAGCTTGTGAAGAAGTATATTACGTTAAATCGAAAAGTAGGGATCTTTGTTATTTAAAATATATCGTGGATCGTTTACAAAGTATAAAGTAATATATGCTCATTGCGGGCACTGTGCGCATTGGTCATGTGGTTTCTGTCTAAGAATAGACCACCCCATATCTTCCTATAGGTGTCATAAGAGGCGACTGAGGGACATATACCTGATGGATGGGCAGCAGCATCTATCAGCTCAAAAAAAAAATACTCCTATCTTACTGCAATCGCCAATCCACCTGCTAAGCGTAATGATTACGGTAATAAGTTACAACCCTCAACGAGCCTTGCTTGCCAATAGGGCTTACAAATACCGATTTTTTTAAATACCGGTATCAATACCAGTATTAAAAAAGTCAATACCGTGATCCCGGTATCAATACCGGTAGTCCGGTAATGAACGCAAGTTCAATTAGGACATTAATAACACCAATAAAATACGCCTTTTTATATTTTTAAATCAGTCTATGTTCTTATTTGTTGAAAATAATAAAATAAATACATTTTACATAGCTTTTTTATTTTTTTTATAGCAATTTGGTATTGGTTGATTATTTAGGTAGGACTAGGAATTAGGAGCATAATGAAAACGTACAGTCTCACAAATCCGGTGCCGCCAACCTTTGAACAAACCACTTATCCGGCTCATCACCAGAAAGTGGTCTGTGTGGATGGTGGTTCCGCGGTAGACCCTCGTATCCTTCATACTTTTCCTGAGACTTTCATCCACTATAACAAAATCAATCAAATCAATCTCCCTTGTAAACAAATGTATGTCTTTATGTTCGAACATAGTGTTCGATAATCGATACACAAAGATCACATTCCAAACAAATCTGGAGTAAACTACTACCATTTCCATTTACCCTTTCATCTCCGAATCTTCTTAGCACTTTTTCAAAACCCTCCCGACCGACTTTACTCCAACCCAGCCATTAGTCTCCTAACATTATTATCTTCTCGTTTTCATCATTTATTTTTAGCACCTCCCTCACACTCTCCCAAAATTCCTCTCTTGTTCTTGCCGTGACATACCCGAACCCATATATCCACAATAAAGATACGAGTAATGCCCACTTTCATTCTAAGCCACATCACTCTTGCGTTGACATAGCCAACCTCTTTCACACACACAGCCATTCGGGCGGAAAGGATGAGACTCACTCCCTGACAAGCTCTGGCAATACACCGTATAGGGGTGGTGGATTGTGGTTTCGCATCCTTTACGCTGCGTCTCATTCACACACAGTACATCAATCCGCTTTTCATTCATCATCTCGCATATCTCATCCACTTTGCTTTTCATGCCTCGTCCTACATTCAAAGTAGCAAAACGGCTTTCCACCGCCGGTAAATGTGACGTGATGAGTTGCGAACCTCATCGCCGCTATACGTGATACCATTTTTTTCTACCATAGCGTTCCCAAGAGTATCTAGGGAAATCGACGGTCACGACCGACCGAGAATAAGATCACATAATTTTCAAAGCCGATGTTTGTAATACCGTAATCACGGTATTGGGGCGTCAATACCGGTATTGTAAAACGACAAAATAAAATCCGTGATCACGGTATTACGGGATCCCGGTATACCGGTATTGAAAGCCCTACTGCCAAGATCTAACTCAGGGTCGTAAGGATGCCACTGATGAAGGTCAACGGACTAATAATGTGTTTCTACTGTATTTAAGTATTAAAATAATAACACATTAGTGGCTTTCTAGTACTAAACACAATTTCAGGTTACGTGTATGCGTAAGCACATAAGCGTACTCTAAAACCGTAAAACAATAATGCAACTGTTTTTATTTTAATAAAACATTGTAATATTAGTCCAGGGTCGATAATTTTTAAAACCAAAAAAAATCATAATAGGATGAAACCCATTAGAAAAGGAGGGATATATGATAAAAATGAAAGGAAAAATAATTTACGGGCGATCTGAGGTTGGGAAGGGGATGGGGGTGAGTTTTTAAGGGTAAAAAACGGTTTTTCTCGATTTCCGGCAAAACTAAAAGTCCTATCGAAAAAAGTCAAATGGGAAAGTTGTAGATAATGAAAAGATCTAAAACTTTTGTATTTACACTTTTTTCACATAACCTCAAAATTTATGTGAAAAATTCAAAAAACCAAGTTTTTGGTTTTTTATTTTTATCTTTTACAAAAATTTTTTTTTTTTAACGAAATTTTGTGAAAACTTACCTTTTTATGTCCCAAATACGCTGTAATTTATTTAATTAAAAATATTTATTTTTTCACCTTATTTTGAATTAATATCGAAAAAACACCCTAATTTTCAATCGAAAATTCACCCGTCAAAATATCAGCTTTTTTCAAAAAGTTGGTGTGGTTTCTGTTCGTTGGAATCTCTACTTTCCGATGGTAAAAAAAAAAATATATGTTACTATGGTAAATCTTCTCAGAAAATGCAAAAAATCAAAAAAAACTTGAATTCGAATTTTTTTTTTTAATTATTATAAATAATTTCATCTAAAAAATGTGATTTTATATATTTTTTATAGATTTTAAATATATTTTTTATAGATTTTGAAATATATTTTTTTTCATGGGATTAACTAAATTTGTTTGTGCAAAATTAAGGAGATAATTATTTTTTTATCTTGTACTAAAATATCATTTAATTTCAATCTTTAGGTTATGTTAAGTTAAGCATACTATTTTTTAAAGAAAATATTACGATTTTCATGGTTGAGTTGATTGATACAGATAAAAATAGAGATAGTATTTAGCTTCCTATGCAGATTCGAAAAGTTTTATTGTTTTTTTAAGTAAACTTGTCACAATTATCTTCAAGAAACTCAGCGTGCACGTGTATTTTTATAAACGATGTTGTATACTGTACTGTATTTCGAATACTGGTTAGGCTAGCGGTTGTAACAGCTGCTACGAAATATATAGTATATAATAGTAGGTATGTATGTAGTAAGACCCAGACCCGCCTAGCCCCTTCCCCACTTCTCCACGAAATACCTTTTGATGGGCTACAATTTTTCGTAGGTCACTCAGGTATATCTACTCAGGTATATATATAATTTATCTCAAAATAGTTATAAATAAGCATCTACGCATATAATTTAAAGAAAATTAGACAACTTTCTCCAAATATTGTAGATGTCTTATTAAATATTAATTTAATTAACTTATTTGTTTGTTAATTATAGTAGTATATTTTTATTTGCAATTTTTTTGTTATCAACGTCACATGTAATCTAACGTTTTTCGAGTAATTAAAGTCTAAATTTTAATAAATAGCTCAACATTATTTATAATAATTAAAAAAAAATTTTCAAATTCAAGTTTTTTTTTAATTTTTGCGTTTTCTGAGAAGATTTACCATAGTAACATATTTTTTTTTTTTCACTATCGGAAAGTAGAGATTTCAACGAACAGAAACCACACCAACTTTTTGAAAAAAGCTGATATTTTGACGGTTGAATTTTCGATTGAAAATTAGGGTGTTTTTTCGATATTAATTCAAAATAAGGTGAAAAAATAAATATTTTTAATTAAATAAATTACAGCGTATTTGGGACATAAAAAGGTAAGTTTTCACAAAATTTCGTTAAAAAAAAAAAAATTTTGTAAAAGATAAAAATAAAAAACCAAAAACTTGGTTTTTTGAATTTTTAACATAAATTTTGAGGTTATGTGAAAAAAGTGTAAATATAAAAGTTTTAGATCTTTTTATTATCTACAACTTTTCCATTTGACTTTTTTCGATAGGACTTTTAGTTTTGCCGGAAATCGAGAAAACCCGTTTTTTACCCTTAAAAACTCACCCCCATCCCCTTCCCAACCTCAGATCGCCCGTAAATTATTTTTCCTTTCATTTTTATCATATTTCCCTCCTTTTCTAATGGGTTTCATTCTATTATAATTTTTTTTCACTTTTCATTATTTTTAAAGGCTTCTACCCTGGTCTATATCTATACACGTGTGTGTTCAAACAAAATTTCAATCAAACCTGAAATCTGACAATCCGTTTGCAATGATTTATTTGTTAAGGCATTTGGCAAAAAAACGCTACACAACTGCGTGTAAACTGTGGGAGTTGATCGACTCGTACGTCAATCTAGTTCTACCACAGCATATATTTACAGTTGATTTAAACCGGAGTATTTCAATCACAGATCGAGAGAAAACAAGTATTGTTTTTGTGACTAGAAAATAGGTCACGATCGAGAACTTGGTGGAAATATAAAATTCGAATCAGGTCACTTTGGATGATTAGTATTATCTAAGACTCAAATCATCCATGCATAAAAAAACTCTATTGGTTTTACTTATAGAACCTATTGTTTTTGCAGACACACTTGTGAAACAATTATACCGTCAGTCGATAATAATTGAGAACTTCATTATCAACGTTAAATCATCATTAATAAAATGTACATTCGTTGTATGTTTCCGGCTAAGAAAATACCACCTCATGTCATTGTCTTACTATAGGTGTCGTAAAATGCGATTAAAGGACATACAGTTGATGGATGGGCAGAACAATCTGTCAGCTCTAGGTAACCACCTTTCTGCGATCATCAATCAAACAAGCAAGATTGCCACGCTTGGCAGGCAGCCAAGCGTGGCAATCTTGCTTGTTGCGCTAAAATCTGTTAGGAGGAGTTGGGCCCCCTCTTGAAGTCCGCCGTGCACATAAACGTGCTGTTGAAGTAACTTCTATACTTACTTGATAACCCTTGATTGCTTAGCATGCTAATCAGCTCCTTGGTACCAGTTTCATACTGGGTCAAGGCATATTTAGTAGAATAAGCCAATTGTATAGACACGGCTACTATAACTCCTGCCATCATCTTCCCGCAAAGTAACACAACACCAATTATGAGGATGGGTAGAATTTCGTCAATGAAATATTCGTCGCCCCCCGTGGAGGTCACCTGACTGACGATAATATAAAATGAAGTGCTATAATCCCAGTTGTGGAGCTGACGTTCTCTGTAAAGAAGATACTAATGAGTATTCTTTAAAAAAGTATTCTTAATTAAAGTTGTGGAAGAAAGGGAGGCGTCAATCACAGAGTACAAAGTTATATATGTTGTTATGTGTAGTCCGAATTGTAAAGCTCGCCTGCTCTGTTAAGTAGTTAATAATGTGTGTTCTATAAAATAGTAGTCTAAATTAAAGTTGCGGTCAAAGGGGAGGAGTCAATCACAGAAAACAAAGTTATTGGTAAATAGAAATTTTTGTTAGTCTAGCTCACGTTAAATTATTATGGCGATTTCCGACGAGTCAGGAACTAACACAGCTCTTTTTATAAAGATGGTTATCAGTACTAACGAAACTATTGAAAAATCGTCTTTATAAATTTAAAGTAAGTTAAAAATGTTTATAAATATTCACTTTAGCTAACTAAAAGAAAAGTACCTACTTTTATGGATCTAACAAACAACCAATAAATTTTAAAAATATTCATCATACAGATATCTGTATCCCGAGGGTGCATTTGTTACAGATAATATACATATAAAGATACAACGTGTCACTCTTTAATTACTGGCTCATTATTAAACATTCTAAAACGGCATTAATACTTTATCGTTATAATTTGAAGAGATGCATACTCATCAATCATGTGGATCTTGAGATTTCGTATGTTGCAGATGGGTGAAGACCACACCATACCCACGAGCCAGAAGCAAGCGGCTGTGTGTGTCATAATTATCATAGCGATCAAGGTCATCACCACCTGGAAAAATCATGATCGACAGTCAGTCTGTAGACTATCACTCCTGAATGCAATTGCCTACGGAAAAAAGAACCATCCAAATAGTATTGGTAGAGAACTCTATCTCTAAATATGTTGGTAAATGTTTCGTAGCCCGTTATATCTGTATACCCATTCAGCATCACCTAAGGAAAATTTCGTTTTGATGGGATACTATTGGGTTTATGATGTTATTAAATAACTAACTTTACCCGCATGCTTTTTGTCCATGTAGCTCCTGTTCCCATGTTCTCCATAATAAATTATTAAACTTTGTTACTCAGGAATTATGTAGCATTCTAATGATGAAAATAGTATCGAAATTCATCCAGCAGTTTTTGAATTTATTCGTAACAAACTAACATTACATACAGTAATAACGCTACGAAGTACACACATAAACACCAGATATAGTAAATATTTAATTATGAAGTTTCTATAGGAACGGGAGTTATGCGGGTGTAACTGCGCGTGAAAACTAGTGAGACGAGCATTACTATTACTAACTGTTCTTTAAAATAAAATATTCAAAGAATACCTGTAAACTTGTGAGGTTGTTAGTAAGCTCTCGGGAAGTATCATTGTAGAACTGCACTAAGTATTTAAGTCGCAACAATTTGTTGACACGAAGATAGTGCATTGCACGAACTTGATTTCTAGAAGACATACATTCATATATACATTTAAGAACGGTTGAAGAATACCTTTAGTTATTTAACGATTATTCTTGCGTGAATACCTACTGCATATGATAGGTCTTTACCTATGAAATTGCCGTTTTGTATGAAAAAATTTTAACGGTTTTTTTAATGTATTTTTTATTTGTATTAATCGAAGTAATCACCCATGCAATCAATGCCTCATTTTTTTTTTAGTTCAGTTTCAGTTTATTGATGCCCTTCTTAAAGAAATCAGCTGGACGGGAGGCAACAAATTCTTCAAAGACATTTTGTACTGCCTCTCGGGTATTGATTTTTTTTCCCGCTAAGAAGTTATCCAAATTCCGGAAAAAGTAGTAGTCTGTAGGCGCAAGATCTGGTGAGTAGGGCGGATGACGGAGAGCTTCCAACCCCAGACGACCGATCGACCAATGCTGGTTGGAGATATGCCAGTTTCTCCATCATTGTGTTCTGTTCTTCACAGTACTCATCTGCAGTAATGCTCACCCCGTTTGGTAAGAAGCTGTGATAAATCACACTGGCACTAGAACACCAAACAGTGACCATCACCTTTCTAGGAGTAATTTTTCGTTTAGGGCATTGTTTAGGTGCTGAACCAGGATCCAACCAACTTGCTTAGCGCATGCGATTATCAAACAGAATCCATTTTTCATCGCAGGTAACAATGCGGTTCAAAATTCCTTCATTTGTGTGTCTGTTGAGCAGTGAAAGGCACGTCTCGACGCGTACTTCGCGCTGCCGATCATTGAGTTCGTGGGGCACCCATTTGTCAACCTTTTTTACCTTGCCAATTTGACCCAAATGGACCAATATTGTTTTGACGCTAACGTCGAAAGCTGCTGCTAATTAAGCCGTAGATTGTGTATCATCAGCTTCCACAATCGCCTATAATTCGTCATTGTCGATCAAAGTCTTCGGACGACCGCGAGGTTCATTTTTCAGGTCGAAATTTCCAGAACCGAAGCGAGCAAACCAATTACAGGGGGTGCGTTGGTTTGTAGTGTTAGCTCCGTAAACGTAGTTGATGTTGCGTGCCGCTTGTGCCGCGTTGCTGCCACGACAGTACTCATATTCCATAATTACTCGAATTTTTAACGTATCCATGATGACGAAAAAGATTGAAATGCGATGAAAATGTAACACTAATCAATAAACAAATGACTACTTTTGAAAAAAAAATCCATGTTTTTAAAATAACATTAATTTGTAATTAGAATTCTTAGCCAAACAAAAATTATTTTGATTTGAAATGGCCAGTACTGCAGAACGGCAATTTCATAGGTAAAGACCTAATATTTAAGGTAAGGCCGAGTGCAGTGAGCCAATTCCGCATGTGCAAATAAAAGCAAAATCATAATGCAAATCTTTTAGCTATAGAATACTGAACGATACATGTTACCAAAAATTACAATATTTATTTTAAATATTTATTACTTACGTAAAACAGAACCCAAAAAGCTCTAAAGGAAAATTAGCTAAAATGTCTGTCCAAACTAACAAATGGCTTTTAAAATATCTTCGACGACATCTTGAACCGCTTGTCGTTAAGTAGCCATGTCTGCTCGCATAACCCTGGCAATAAAATTGTATTTTTACCTAAAAGCCATATCCGTAGTACGAAAAGTAATAAAATTCGTTAATTTCTTCACCTTAATCTAATGAATCACCTAAAATAATTTTGATTTTTTTTGTGAATGTTTGAGAGTTAACACACCCAGCTATGGACGCTGTTGATATGTTTTTATTACTGACTAGCTGCTGCTCGCGTCTTCGTTCCCCTCCAATTAAGGATTTAATATGTTGTCTAATAATGCAAGTCCCGTCTAAAAACACGGATAAACAAAAATATATACAAAATAAAAAGGAAATTATACCTTATAAAATTATCTACCAATGAATGTCCCGTAAAAACGAATCATCCGTAACTAAAATTAACTGGAGACATACAAAGAGTCGGACAAATTTTTTATAGTCTTTTTGTTATTAGTACTTTATATTTTTTATTTACTATTAATATATGTAATTATATTATATTTACTAAAAAACCCTTATTTTGCTATTGCAAACTGACACTGACAACCTCCGTAGCGTAGCGGTATTTGGCTCGCTTTAAATCTCGGAGGTAGTGGGTTCGATCCCCACGCCGGACAGGAAATCTTTGTGTAAATTCTTAGATTTCTTTCTTCTTAGGTTGGTTGAGGGACTACCCTCCGTGCCTCGGAAAGCACGTTAAGCCATTGGTCCCGATTGTTATAACATAATCTATAATAATCGTATATAAAGGAACGGGCAGCACCGTTTCCTTGTGTGGTACAACATAATACTGCAATCAGCAACCCGCCTGCCAAGCGTGGTGACTATGGCAAATACCCTCGGGAGGAGGCCAATGTTCAGCAGTGGACGTTATAAGGGACGTTATTATGATGATGAAACTGAGACTTTAATCTTATGTATTTTTATATTATAGATGACGACAACGGCCAATCATCCCGGGTCAATAGTAGTTTTTGTATATTACAGTATACCTAGTATAGTAGAACTTTTGTTTACGTACCTGATGCATATTGAAGTATATCTTCAAGTAGAAGTACATGTCTAAAAAGCCATGCATCCAGAACAGCACGAAACAATCGTTGAGAGTAACTACATCGTACAGACCGATGACAAAGTGTAAAGTCACCATGGCACAAGTACAATAGCCGAAGTACTGCAAATGATCACGTTAGAGTTTTTATGAAACCTTATATATATAGGGACGATTTGCCATTACTTGCTCTAAAATAGTATTCTTTTAACCAAAAATTGCTATTTCCCCTAAGGCAATGATAAATTTACATGGAAAAAGATGTTCTAGTGCTTAACAATACAGGCTGGTCTAGATTATATTAACGAACGTCCCTTACAATGATTGGTGTACCTAATGACAAAGTGGTAGGCGTTCTGAAATACTGTGGGCCTCGACAAAATGTCACTGCAGCGGAGCGATCGCTAGTATTAAAATAAATAACTAACGCTAAAGCAAATGTATGGTACATACTTCATATTTGTCACGTGATTAAGCGATTCTGTTTAAAAATGCTGAATGCACGTCATTTTTCAAACATTTTTTATCATGTAATTTTTTAGTTGATTGTTTTATGAAACTAGCAATTCCATCGGATTCGTTCGGATTTCGGTTTCCTGAGCCTTGTAGCTGTTGATAGCATAGCGAGTCCTCTAATCACACACAATTGCATAAAAATACCATCAACCGTGAAATAATCTCCGTAGTGTAGCGGTATAAGCCTCGAAGGTCGTAAGTTCGAACCTCATCTTGGCTTAGTTTCAGTTTGTTTGTATATAAGTAGATATTTACATACAAACAATAAAAAAAATAGCCCTTCGCGTCGGACATAATAAAGTACAAGTGTGTGCGCAAACACAGGCACACACTCTATTCCTTTGCTCTCAAAATCCGATAGGATGGTTCTACCGAAACGACCAGCAATTCTACAAATTATCAAAATATTGAAACGTATACCAAAATAAGAAATACCTATTGTCTATACTTGTATTATAAAGAGGGAACTACTGGAGCGATTTCTTTTTTTATAATAAGAATTATAAGGTTTATTTAATTATGAAGTTTCCAGGAGCAGTAACAAAAGGAGGAACAGGAGCTACACTTTTTTTTTCTTTTTATTGTCTTACATGAAAACTTTTTAGGTAACTATATACCAGCTGCGTAAAATAGTAATTCTAAGCAAAGAACATACATATTTTAAGATCAAAGAACTCAGTAAAGAGTTCATATAAATTCCCTCACCTGTACGCCTTTATAAATAAAGTATGCTTACCAAATAACCATATTTTTACGTGAAGGTAGGGAAATTTATTTATGTTATTTGTTTTAAATTATCTAGTCTAGGCGAAACATTTTATAGCACAATTCCATAATTACGAGTAGGTACTTGTTATGCAATACAACATCACTTACGTTAATATAATTTTGATCATTTTTATGTACGAGTTGTACATACAACTTCTATTCCCAAATCAAATGTAAGACTTAGTTCACCACTTGCGACAATAGATGGCGCTAGTCGCCATTTAAGAAGTTTCAAGCGTTTGGATCAACCGGTTTGGTAGGGTCACTGATGTTGTTTTTTATTGAGCTATTCAATGATTTGGTGGTTATGTAATAGTAATACTTTTAATTAGAACTTTATCTTATACCATCATTGGAGTCCTCAACAGTAGGTATTAGTTACTTTTATTGTAACAAGACCGACTTAATTGTTACCTAATGAACTTTATGCCATGATTCATGGTATATAAGAAATAAACGTTTAATTTCTGAATACCTGGTATAAAAGCGATCCAGGCTTCAAGAAGTTAGAAACATCGTAGAGGCTATGTATTGTGGATGCTGAGGTGGTCTGACTCAGGTCCGATTTTGGGTTACTTATTGATATATTTCCTGAGAATCAACAAACAAATAGTATGACGGTCTCTATGTTTTAGAGCTTATAATCTATCCCCGTAGAAACGGAAACAGATTTCAGCCAAATCCGTAAAGTACTATTTACGTGAAAGAGTAACAAACATCTATCCATCCAAACATCCATATTTTGCGTTAATAATACCTATTAGTAGGACTAGTCATTTCTTTGGATTTTCTCTTTCATACAAACGAAACAAAGATCATTGCTATACGTAGATATTTAGGGTATAATTTTTTTTGTGGATATACATACCCATTTCATATTTACTCGATTCACTCATTTGATCCCCATCGAAATTGTTCAGCTCACTATCGATCGATGATTCTGTAACAATTAATCTATATTAATAAAACCCTTAATTGAACTGCTAGCCTAAACCTCTGATCGTAGAGACCAAACGTAGTTTATATTAAAATACAAATAAACATCATTTGTGGCAATAGATACCATTTAATGGAAATTACTCCCGACACATATTGACTACACCCAATGAAATGAAATGTGTTAAACGTCAAACGAACAAATCTAAAAAATGTAATTTACAACCTTCTTGGAAACTCCAATGTACATGTTGTAATAAAATGAAATAAATCAATTTATTATTTATACATACTTTTGTACTTGTCAGATAATTGGATCGCATCGTTACTCGTAAATTAAACACTGAGTTTAAAGCCGTGGTTCCGAACCTTGGGTAATTATTCCCGCTTTAAATCAGTTTTTTCGTGCGGGCAGCGAGTAATCTAAATATATCTATAGTAAGGTCGGGGTAAAATGGGTTTTCCTAATAGAGCAGGGTCCTGGGGGTAACAATATTAAACAGGTAAGGAACCACTGGCTTAAAGGTAATAATGATATAGGTGTCTATTTCAAAATACATGCAAAGTGATTATTTTTATTATTTACCTCTATATTGATTAGGTTAGGTTATTACTTAAATTTTATTAAATAATATAAAATTATATTATATCTGGTAATACATAACCAAATGTTTTATTACAAGTGTTAAACAACTGCAAATTTGTAGGTATGTATTGGGCTGTCTTGACAAGTGTGTTAGGAAGAAAGGTCGACCTACATTGATCTAACTTCTGGAAATTTGTTTTAAAGAGCGTGGTACAATAGCGATATAATACAGAACAATATTTTAATATGAGTTACGGAAATCGCCGTCGTTCTAAATTAGGTATGGATGTATAGGTAATAAAAGATTTTGGGACGGACAACCAACCTTTTGCTCTAACAATTAGGTATTAAAACTCCTTTTTTTTCCGGGGCGACATTCATTTTCGCATTACCACCGCCGCTGCAGCGTATTCGCGCGCTGGCGGTGGGATATGTGGGACTCGCCCTCTCCATAGCGTGGTATGCTAAACTCATACCATGAGGAGAGGACCCTACCAACCACTAAAACCTCCCGGACACTCCTTCGATCCGCCGTTGGTGGGGGCCGGGTACGCATGAGCAATCCGGCCCCCCGACGGCATCCACGGCCAATATGGTACCGCGAGATCTCCAGGACCACACTTACAGTGGCCCATTTGCCCAATTATAGGGACGCCCGGAGTGTAGAGGCGTCCCTACTCCTCATGGGTCAGCCTCGAAGGGAGCGGGGCCCATGTCCCCCACTCCCCGAGGGCGAGCCTAGGGTGGTAGGCGGCGGGTTTCAACCCGCCACCGACGGCCAACACGCCGTCTGCGAAGCGGGTGGGCCGAGGGATCTACTTCCCTCTCCCGCTCCGCGGCCTCCTTCTGTGAAATTACTTGTCTACAGAAGGAGGCAACCGCCTCCCACGACCTCTCGCTTTGAACCATCTTCGAAATGATGGTCGGCAGCGAGAGGTCGTCTCCCACCACGCCAACGAGCTCCTCCCGCTCGTTGGCCCACGCCGGACACTCCACCACCGTGTGCTGTGCCGTATCCTCGGCACAGTCACAGTGGTGACAGCGAGTGACCGGCTCTCTCTGCGCCACGTTGCACAGGTAGTGGCCGAAGCAGCCATGGCCTGTTACTACCTGTGCAACGTGGTAGGTGAAGTCGCCGTGACGGCGACCGGCCCACTTTTTTAGATGGGGCCGAATCGCCTCCACCGTATACGTAATCCGCTCCGCGGCGCGGCCTCTAGCCGCTCCTGCTATTTCCGGAGGGTTTCGCGACGGACCTCAGTCCGCCACCGTGCAACACCCTCCGGGAAGGGGTTGCGGCCAGAACGCGCCCCCTCACACCTCCGCCGGTACGCGGCGGCTAAAACCTCCGCCTCCAGGTCCCACGGAGGGGACCCCGCAAGGAGGCAGGCCGCGTCAAACGCGACCGTGTGGTAGGCGCGGGACGCCCTGATGGCCAAGACCCGCTGCGGACGTCGCAGCAGGGCCATGTTTCGCCTCTTCAGGGCGTCCACCCAAATGGGGGCACCGTAGAGCGCCATGGAGCGGATCACTGCGGCGTACAGTTTGCGGCAGGTGCTCCCGGGTCTGCCGAGATTCGGCAAAAGCCGGCCAAGAGCACCTACCGCCGCCACCAGCTTCGGGGCCAGCCGCTGAAATTGGGCCCCGAAGCTCCATCTGCTGTCGAGGACTATGCCTAGATATCGCATATTGTCCCCGTCAGCAATAGATTCGCCGCCCACTATAAGGTGGGTGCCTGCAGGCGGCGCTCGCCGAGGCCCATGAAAAGTAAGGGCCTCGGTTTTACCGAGCGCCACCTGCAGGCCCTAACAGCGAATACGGGCGACCATCTGTGCCACGGCTGCTGTGGCCAAGATGGTCGCACGCCGATGATCGGGCGCGCGGGCGGTCACCAGTGTGTCGTCAGCGTACGCTATCACGCTGACCCCCCGGAGACCGCGCATCCGCAGCGCCCAATCAAACCCGATGTTCCACAGGAGCGGCCCCAATACCGACCCCGCGCAACACCGCGCGAGACCGCCCTCCGGCCAGTCTCGCCGCCGGACGTCGGGTACACTACCTCCCTGCTTTGGAGGTAGTGTCCCACCAGTGCCCGGAGGTACCTGGGCACCTCATGGTGCCTGAGGCCCTCCTCAATGCACGCCCAGGGGAGGGTGTTGAATGCGTTGCGGATGTCCAACGACACCGCTAACAACACCTCTCCCCTGCTGGTCGCCTCCTGCGAAAGTTCTCGCACCCTCGCGATCGCGTCTATGGTTGACCGACCCTGGCGGAACCCGTATTGGTCCGCGTACAGGTCGGGACCAACCTCACCAAGATGTGTGGTGAGGCGAGACGCGACCACCCTCTCCATCAGCTTGCCCAACTCGTTCAAGAGAACGATTGGGCGGTAAGCCGATTGAGGTATTAAAATACCTACCTACTCAGATGATATTTACAAAATAAAGCAATAACTCGAAAAATTAGCAAAAGAATTTTAATTGCACTGTATTTTTAGGTTTTAGAATTTTCACTGAAATATTACCAACTCTATGATCAGAAAATCAAACAAGCTAAAAATTTAACTCTATGTATGACTCCGACATACAGTTGCGATATACAGTGATAAATTCTGTTAACAGTATTTAAATATTTACCTAACGAATTGTCGTTATTCTCCATAGTGATAGGCAAGATGTAGTCTCTAGATCTCTCGAAAGCCTTATTCAATGGCTCCTGAATCTTCGGGTAGTATTTAATTAAGTTGAAGAAAGTTACACTTGGAATTACTAATAGATCCAGACTTCGACTAGCGTAGATCGTTACTTCGGAACATGATACTGGTTGCTAGAAGTTTACAGAAGGGATTAAATTGAATAGTTATTAACTTATTCTAAATCTATCATAGATAATTAGGTAATAACATAGTTAATTGATTGTTTTTTTTTAATTTGGCTACTTACCACATTACCTGTTCATCATTGTTTAACAGTCATAATAATTATCTTAAAGACATTAAAACATTGCAAAGAAAATGGTTATGTTTGTTTCAAACCACGACCATTTTTTGTATGTTTTACCTTTTTTTTAACATTTCAAATTAAATTAAGATAACGATTATGTACGAATAAATAGAACAATATTTGTTATCCGTTCGGACAAATAAGATTATGACATTAAAAGGCAATTAATTAAATTATATTTTCAAACAAGTTTAAGCATTGTAACTTACTCCAGTAAAATTACCAAACATTCCTCCAGGACCCATGCAGGTTATCATTTCATTGTAGGATGATAATACATCTACCTGCAAAATAAAAAATACTACCTATTTCAAAGTGACAAGAAATAATTGGTTTAATGTTTCTGCAGAATATGTATTTTTTTTGCAGGTATAACCATTTTAGATGCCAAAAGTAACTTACCCCAATCAATTAAGGCGTTTCAAAGAATTATTGTGTAATATCATGTAGGTCTACATTATATTATTGATACAAACATTGTATTTGTACCAATAATGTAATGTAGATATAACTTCATGCTATAAAGCTTTTTTTTTATTGCCTTCGGTGGCAGACAAACAAGCGGCACACCTGATGGTAAGTGTTAACCGCTGCTCATGGACTCAAGCAATGCCAGAGAAGCAGACTGTCATTGCACAAGCCGCTGCCTACCGTGATAAGAGTGCTCTCTTAAAACCACGTTTGAAAAAGGACATGTCATAGAGCAAGGGAAACACCGCAGCAGGGAGATCATTGCACAGCTTACACGTCCGTGGAAGAAATGACCGCTGAAAACGAACCTTACTGGACGTAAACGAATCCAGGTTAAAAGGATGAAGCCTGTTGCGACGCCGAGTGGTACGGTAATAGAAGGGTGCCGCTGGTACCAGGTCGAACAGTTCCTCGGAGCACTCCCCGTGGAAAAGCCGGTAGAACACACAGAGGGAACCAAAGTCCCTACGTTGCTCTAGCGACTCTAGTCTATCCGTGAGATTGGGATCATCGACGATACGCACAGCCCGTCTCTGTAGGGAGTCAAGTGGGTCAAGCTTGTATTTAGGAGCGCCTGCCCAGAGATGTGAGCAATACTCCCGCCTCACGCACCGCTGGACGGAGGCCTTGGAGGGCAACGGAGAGGCTTGACATCGCCAAGGCATTTGATCGGGTCTGGCACAAAGCCCTGCTATCGAAGCTACCATCATATGGAATCCCCGAGGGACTCTGCAAGTGGATTGCTAGTTTCTTGGACGGTCGGAGCATTAAGGTCTTTGTCGCTGGCGTTCCGCAAGGTTCGGTGCTCTCGCCTACACTGTTCATTCTGCATATCAATGACCTGTTATCAATTGAGAACATGCATTGCTATGCAGATGACAGCACGTGTGATGCGCAAAATACCAGCCATCAGAAAGTCGGTTGGAATGCAATACAACAAAGACGGTTACAACTTGTGTCTGAAGTCGAGGGCTCTCTCGGGTGGGCCTCAGAATGTGGTGAAAAGAACCTAGTTCATTTCAACCCCAAGAAGACACAAGTTTGCGCGTTTACTGCGAAGAAGGACTCGTTTGACATAGCGCCTCAGTTCCAAGGTATATCTCTTCGTATTTCCGAGAGTATTGGGATCCTCGGCGTCGAAATAAGCAGCAAGGTGCAATTCAGGAGTCATGTGGCAGACAAAGCAAAAAGTTGGGCGTCCTGAACAGAGCTAAGCGATACTTCACACCTGGCCTACGACTTGCACTATACAAAGCGCAGGTCCGGCCACACGTGGAGTATTGCTCACATCTCTGGGCAGGCGCTCCTAAATACCTGCTTGACCCACTTGACCCACTTGCCGTCTCTGTAGGGAACAGAGACGAGCTGTGCGTATTGACGATGATCCCAATCTCACGGATAAACTGGAGTCGCTAGAGCAACGGAGGGACTTTAGTTCCCTCTGTGTGTTCTACCAGCTTTTCCACGGGGAATGCTCTGAGGAACTGTTCGACTTGGTACCAGCGGCACCCTTCTATTACCGTACCACTCGGCGTCGCAACAGGCTTCATCCTTGCTACCTGGATTCGTTTACGTCCAGTACGGTACGTTTTCACCGGTCATTTCTTCCACGGACGTGTAAACTGCGGAATGATCTCCCTGCTGCGGTGTTTCCCTTGTGCTACGACATGTCCTTCTTCAAACGAGGTTTAAAGGGAGCACTCCTATCACGGTAGGCAGCGGCTTGTGCAATGACAGTCTGCTTCCCTGGCATTGCTTGAGTCCATGAGCAGCGGTTAACACTTACCATCAGGTGTGCCGCATGCTCGTCTGCCATTCAAGGCAATAAAAAAAAAGAAAAAAAAGTGATCGGCCAAGATGTTGGCCTTATCTTTAGCGCTGTGGGTCAGACTATCATCGGATCTACGCAGTGATGGGAGATTGATCTGGCAGAAGTTACCTTGCGCAGCCTTGGCGAGCGAGGGATATCTTTTGAGACGCTCGCCAATTCTGGCAACGTGTTCAGCCTTGGCCACGGCAATAGCCTTTTTGCTGGATCTGGAAGTAGCATTGAATTTCCGCTTCTCCACCTATACATTAGGGTCCCGACACTTCCTGGCATTATTCCAGGCCACGTATGCCGACTGCTTTTGGTGCGCAGCCACCCTACTGGCGTTGTTATACCAGGGGCGACTGCGACCGCCAGCACGTATTTTGGCGTTGGGAATGTATAGATCCATTCCCAAAAGCACCGTTTCCGTGACGCAGTCGGCACGAGTGTCAGGATCTCCGGAGGAGAAACAGGGCTGCTTCCAAGGATAGGATGTATGGATCTATCCCAATCTGCTGAATTAAATTGCCAGACTCTGCGCGAACAGGGGCTGTTGAGCGGATAAGGCAGTGGTCGGATGACCCAAGAGGGGCATCTACCACCACACTATATCCGCCTGGGCCTCCGGTGCCCCCCCACCTATGATCGCCGGGATCCACTCCGGCGCGACGACCACAAGATAGGATTTTCGCCGATTGGCGGGACCGCCTCCCAAATAGGATGGACTTGGGATATTAATTTAAATAATTCTTAATATTTACGAAGCCTACGCAATCAATAAAACAGTGTATTATTATTATAATACGTAGTAAACTGAACTAAGTGGTAGATTCAAAAGTACCTAAATATAACAAATCTGAAGTTAATATTCTACACAATTATTATTTTTGTTTACAAGTTACTGAACTAAGAAAAGCTTACAAAGACTTCAATAGTATAAAACCTTCTTATTCTTCCTGTTCATTGAGTCGGTTTATGTTAGAGGCAAAAGGCTAGTACACAATGATACTATATTGTATTATTTTTAGTTTAAGTATATTAGTTTCATATTTAACAATATATAATATTGAGTAAGTCGCACTTAAGTTATATTTTGACGTTTACTATATTTTTATTACAATCTCCGTAGCGTAGCGGTATTTAGTTCGCTTTAAATCTCGGAGTTAGTAGCTTTGATCCCCACGCTGGACAGGAAATCTTCGTGTAAATTCTTAGATTTCTTTCCGAGTCTGATTGATTGGAGGACTACCCTCCGTGCCTCGGAAAGCACGTTAAGCCGTAGGTCCCGATTGTTATAACATGATCTTTAATAATTGTATATCACAATACTGTATATATAATAATACCTAATAACATAATACTGCGAGCACCAACCCTCCTGTCAGGCGTGATGGCTATGGCAAATACCCTCCCTCGGGAGGAGGCCCATGTTTAGCAGCGGTCGTTATACGGGCTGATGATGATGATATTTTTATTGCACTAAATTTATTAAACATTATTATTTATAATAGTACACTACGATACGTGTGACCTAAGTAGCCTATTATTGCACGGCGTGAAGTTTGCGCCCGAGCACAGCGAGGGTACTAAACGCCGTGCCATAATAGGCTACTTTGGTCACGAGTATCGTATACTATTTTATAGCAGATGTGACATAAACCCGCCCCGGACTCGCGAGGGGTGGTGGATTACGATACGTGTGACCTAACCAGCCTATTATTGCACGGCGTCAAGTTAGCGACCGAGCTTAGCGAGGGTGCTCGGGGGGTAGTGGGGGGAGCAGGGGGTGGGTGCTGGGTGAATTTATTAATCTAAAAGTTACATTGAAATCATTGCAATTTTTAATGTCATCATTTTATTATTCATTTCTTCATACTTTTTCTCTGTCATTTGTTCGCTGTCAATTTTCAAACTTCAAATGACATTTAAAAGTGTTTGCTTTCATTTTTCATACATGTTCGAAGTTAGTCTATTAATTTACGCACCGTGCAGAAATAAGCAACTTAGGTCACGGAAAAGCGTGCGTAAAATGCGGGTTTAGGTAACACTGTGCTATAAAAAAATTTTTCAATACGAACAAAAAGAAAATTTTAATATTTCTTTTACACACATGTCGGCCAGAAAAAAGACTCTATTGTAGATAAACCCTTACTCGTCCGATTACCTCGAGATATTTGAGTTGAAAGATTGACTCTGGACACGAACTCGAGTGTGTAATAAAACGTATACATATGAATACAAATGTGCCATGTAATGATTTATGCATGAATTTCTAGCACTTTTTATTTACGAATAAGATACTTTCAGGAAATGTGAGATGAATGAACATTTATTCACGTAAATTTAAATTCTTATCTAACATTGCACAACTGTCAGTCGGTTATTTGTAAATAATTATATTTCTTCATAGAATTATTCGAAAAAATTCTAAAGATTTTCTTTTAGAGTATTAACTTATTAAATTAAATTATTAGCACGGGAATTGATATATTTTAGTGATAAAATTGGTAAAATGTACTTTTACCATAATTTTGCAAAATCCAAATTATAAATGTATAATAATATTTATCTATATAACGTTATACATACTCAAAGTTCGGACAATAATAATGTTACAACTGGTATATTAAGGAATTAAAACAAAAAAAACTGAGTCAAGTAAATATCAGCTGGCATATAGCCTCGGCAGTACCTACCAACTTACCTTACCACGATAAATGATGAAAATATAAGGCTGCACATCGCGAGATTGTATCACGGTGTCTCCCTTCAGCATGTATATCTCATGTAGGTGCTGTGTGATGACCCGGATAAAAGAGCGTTCCACCTTCCCGAAGAGAGGAACCTCGCGTAATGCTCGTTCATACATAAACACTAGGGTGTCTTCCATTAAAGCTGAGTTGAGATGCCGGCAGATCTTCTGTAACCAATATTTATATAAATAAAACGCTTTGTCCTGACGGACTTGCGGATTAATCTAACGTAAACCTCGCTGGTTGTAGATATTTAAACTTAGTTTGTTATTTAAAAAATAATCTTTGGATTTTGAGTCTAATTGTGTACCATGTATCTAAATTCTATTTTATACTTAATAAATTCTTACAATTGGAACTTGTATATAACAAAAAAGCTACAATAACACGCGCATTATTTTATGAAACGGTTTTCCCAGTAACGGAAACTACGACAATAAAACTGAAAAAAAAGATTCGCTTTTCATTCATATATTTTTAATTTCAATACAATTCAGTTGAATTTCCTGTCAGCGAGTACTATGCAACAGCTACAAATAAACGGTCAGCACTCTTTGTTCGATTCAAATGCAATATTAAATTAACGTCTATCGGAAATTGAGTCGATTTATTTATATAAGATATATTAGCTTCGGAGTTTCACCTACTTATTTAGTATCTCGGGAACAGTTTTTTATTTCCAGATTTTTAACTTTTTGTAAACTCTTAAACATATCGTCTGAAGGTACTGGCTTTATGCAAAATTTCTTTTTTGCTAAAATATTTAACGTAAAAGCGTAATAAATGGTAATTGCTACTTTGAAATATTATCATTGTTAGTAAGATTATTCTTTTTGGGAAATTTTCGGCTCAATGGGTCATACAATCATTTCAATTTGATATAGTCACCACCTACTATCAACTTTTGTTCTATTACGACAATTGTTCCTGTTAAATCAATCTCACATAAAATATTATCTCATTATTAAGAAGTACTTAAAGTAGTAAGCGGCTAAGATTAAGAAGTCTTTTGTCAAGAAAAACAATTAAGTTTGCAATTTTGTAACAAAACGATGGAGCACCTGTACTAAACGCACCTGTGGTCGCATTACTGTCTCTAACTTGCTAGTTAGTGTCTAATAATAAAATTACAGTTTTATTTCAATCAAAAGTCGAGTATTTCTTAAAAAACTGCATAACCCTTATTAGGCTAACTGTCCAGTCTGGAATTTCAACCCAAAACCCGAAAGTACTAGAAGGTACCATTATATACTTATTTCTTCCAATAGGAATATGTAGTAGTACGTAGAATGTGTATTTTTTAAAACACTACAAAAATATATGTTAATAATAAAACACGCAAAAGTCTACAAAATACAGGACGTAATGCATTTCACAAAACATTATTTCACCTGATTTATACTCAAAGTCGACCATCAAATTCATACAACGATTTTTAAAGTTAGCAACATTTCACCAAACAATGTTTCACAACTATGACTGTTGCACCGGAATTAATGCGCTATTCGCAAAAAGTATTTATGGCTATATTTTATAACAAAGCACTGTCTTTTTTACCGCTGTATTGTTTTTAAAACATATTTCTACAATATAATAAAATATATTCGTGTTTTATTGAAATAAAAAATATGTTGTTCCGTAAAATGATTTAACTCACCTGAGGATTGCTACCGTTAGTTCGTTTCCACACGTACTCAAAATATTTTAGAGTTTTCGCCGTGAGCAGTGGATGGACATTCTGTTGGTATAAAAAGTTTTCCAAATCCTTTGTTTTTTCCTATGAAACAAACGAGAGCTCGTTAAAACTAATATAATTACTGAACTGAGCTCGCAAGTCGTAATATTTTTAATGACGAAACTTCAGCCGTGATACAGTGTACTAGACTAAAAAGGATTTACCCTGGCGGTGATTATTTTGTTCACATGTGGTTTTTCGGGAAACTTCTGCTATTAACTTCATTCGTAATAATCAACGAATATTGGCTTAGTACATAATAAACAAGTACGTTGGTTGTTTATTTTTTTCTTATTGCAATATTTCGGACATAAAACTGTTATTGTAGTTTAATCTATATATATAAAAATGAATCCCTATTTCCCTTTGTCACGGCATCACGCGTGCACGGGTAGACCAATTTAACTAATTCTTTTTTTGTTGAGTTTGTTATTGTGAAGAGAAAGTTCTTATGCAAAAAAAATAAAAGAAAATTGCGTGGTCAATTGGACAATTTAAGAATACTTAACCACCATATTTCGTTTACTAATGTAACCTTAGCGTTTTTGACAATATAAACTTTTTTAGTATAATGTTATGGGTTTTAACATAACATTCACAGAATGCGTGATGCTCTTAGTGCACATCACGGTTAGTTCAGAGCTATCACGTCTAATATTAAAAGTTAAATCAATATAGAGTTATAAGTAGTTAAGACATGACAACGTGTGCTAGTAAGTAAGTAAGTAAGTGCTAAATAATGATGACATTCAAAAAAATACGGTAATGCAAAATTCTCTTTCATTTGATTTGACTTCTAAGTATTTTAAATATAGCGAATATCAATATATTTTAACGCTGAAGATGTACGACGACTAATCAGTCTAAATAGAAAACTTATTATTTTGCTGAGTCGCAAAGTTCATTAAAAGAATAAGTAATCTTATTTCAAAATATTAATCACTAGCGGCCCGCCCCGGCTTCGCACAGGTGGACTTTTATAGCCTATGTTACTCAGGGATAATGAAGCTTATTCGCAACAAACATACAAAAGTACAAACTTTTTGTCTTTATAACATTAGTATAGATCAAATACAAGTATAAGAAATATCTAATTCTCATATTTTTATAAGTGAACCTCTGCATCAAAAAAGGGTAGTGAAAATTAGGAGTGAATATCACCACGACCAAAATTCACTGGAACAAAGTCGACAATGGAACCTACTAAAATAATAAAACTTTAACAGTAGGTATGTGACTAAAGGGTGGCGAGGATCCCTTGGCAATAAGCTTTTATTCGTTGCAATTACAAGTAACAACGGAAACCGCGTGTTGAACCTTTTGCTGAAGTTAACGCGAAGAGATAATGTTAAAACAGCCGCTCATATTAATTACATTTTCAACTGCTGACGTTTTAGACTAACCTCATAGGGCAGATCATTAAAAATAACGACGTATTTTGTTATTTTTGTAAGCGTATGGGTTAATCTACTCATTGCGTTTGATATGATAATGAATAAGGGTTGGTAATTATGGTTTAGTCGACATTCAAATTTTTACATAATAATGACGTAAATGTTACATGTAACAATTATGTTACAATATTAAACACTTCTGATTGCTAATAAACAAAACCTATACCTACCTATACAGTAGCTATAGACTTTTTACAATACATTTTATGTTTTATTTCTGGGTGAGGTGGTAGGTAAGTTCTAAATAAACTCGGAAACTCTGCTGAGTAGATTAAAAGTAATAAAATAAGATACCTAGTGGTGATAAGATATGAAATGAACTTCTGGATATTAGTAAATATATGACAATAAGGTTTCCGTCTACTAAGAATTGTTTCCGAAAGATAAACTTAAGTAAACTATGCAATTGCTGTATAGCGAAAAAAGTCAAACATTCTCACATTATGGTCCAACAAAGAATGAGCAGCGGCTGACCGTGTAGACGCCACATATCCAAACATAAAAGCGAAGAACAGAAACCCAGTTAGTTTCAGAACCATCATTATCCACAGATCCACGTTTTTGTACATTCCTACTGGAGTACACCCCATCCCTGACGATGAAGTACAAATTATTAAGTGCACTAAATAAACCCAAACTAAAATAAACTTCACATTTTAGTTTGTTTGTATTAACTAAAAGATCTAAGAAAATAACTAACTGGAAGTTCCGTAGACTTCAGTATATGAGAGATATCAAATGTTGTCTTAAAGTTAGCTTAGTAACGTTTTTTATTATTTAAATGTGTTACAGCGGTTATAAAATAAATCACAGCGGCTTCAACTGCATGTATTTTGTGAAAAAAAAACATTCTTCGTGCTGAGAAAGTCTTTAGTTAAATGCTACGGGTGATAATTCTTTGCCATTTTTTATTTCAATCCTTATGCTAATTATTACAAATACGAGTCACAAGTAGCAAAAAACTAATTTTGTGTCACCTCGACAGCAACATTTATTAAGCGACATTAACCACTATCTATGGTTTGGTATGGATTATATGGTGCCATATCACTACTTCCGTGAGCACAATGACCATTAATTTGTTTGAATTTAAAATAATTACCGACAAATATTTCGCAGACCCAATAGAATGTGTAGATGTACTCAGGTATTGCATCTGTAAAAAATGTAATGAGATGTTATCGATATTTTAAACTAAAGGTTTCTAAAATCAAACCACAGGTACTATATCATCATTATCAACATCAACAGCCCGTTCACGTTCACTGCTGAATATGGTCCTTCTTACCTTTCCTGCCCACAGCGCAACTAAATGTATAGAATTTGTCATAGTTATTTCATCTAACTAGATGTTCAACACTCAGAAGTTACTAAAAGATTCTAAATAGATAGGGATAACAATTAAAAATTCCGCAAGTAAACAGAACACTTTTAGAATTTCAGATCCAAGTTTTTTAAATATATGACAACTTATTACTCTGTATCTGCCACTGTATGTTATGAAGATTTTCTGTACCAAGGAACCAGTGATATTTGCTTTGTGTAAACGATATTAAAATAAATATTATAATAAAAATTATTATTATCATACCTAAAACTTAAATTAAGCCATTAATAAATTAAAGTGACTTACAAGTCGTTTGGTATTTATCATCTCCTATTAGCAATACTTTTGTGCAATTAACAAGGATATGTGAAGACCCGATCGGTAAGTACGGCTTGCAAGTGTTAGTGAAGACCAAAGCAGTAGCCAGGTTGATAATAGTAACTGCTATAGGTATGAACTTCACCAGTACGACTATGGGGTTTACCCGTAGTATGTTGCTTTCCCAGTAAGAGAAAGCACCCATTATTCGTGTCAGCTAGATGAAATAGAAAATAACGCTTATTATACGTCCACTATTGGATATCAGCAGGAAACTAGTCTTGTCGTCATTTTTGTCTAAAATAAAATTACATAACACGGCTCACTCCATGATATACAATCAGCTTCGCCCAGCAAACCTTGTATTGGAGGACGATTTAATAAAAAAAACTTGTATTTTATTGCAATTATATTTTCTGTAAGTTAACAAATCAATTTAGTATATTACAAAAAAATCTTCACTAACGTAGTGATCTACTGTTAAGGTAATGGCATACCTATATTTTGGTAACAGCATATATAAATCTCAATACTTAAACTCGGATGAATTCGCGTGTATAAGTTAGTTAATAATTTTAATTAATAATGATTCTAGTAAGAAACGTCTCTCCAGTCTTAAGTAAATGTTTGACAACCGAATTTGAAACAAACCGAACCGAAAAGATCAATGTAAAAACTTACCAAAAGCATTCGATTGATTCTATAAACATCCAAGTCTGTGCTATCATTTACGAGTTTTACCTAGAAAACGAAGAGTCTTCGAATATAACAGACTTCAAATTATTCATTGACGTTACTTTCAACTGCAGTGATTTAGCTGTCTACACATCGAAACCAACGGCTCACCGCGCACAGCCCGTGCTGACACTAACCCTGTGGACTAGTGACGGCAAGTGAACCATCGTCTGTTTAAGAAGATGCAAGTCAGACAAGTGCGCCATGCCCGGTGGCTTCAGAGTGTAGACAACTTTCAATATAGCATACTTACAAAGCTTTCAAATGGGAAGACACAGAGCAAATCCCATACAAACGTATGTTTTAGATATCGAGTCGTTGTAAGTAGTGGATGGCTGACAAGCAATGATTTTTCATTGTAATAAGCGACGTACGACATAACTATGATGTCCAAATAAAGAATAATGTCAGGCCACACAAAGCCTCCCCCATGGCGATGCTGTTTCGACTGTAAGTTAAAACTATGAATATTATTATTGGTAAGGGAGAATATGATGAACTGAAACAACTTTTGGACCATGACTATGGAGAATAAATGATTTATTATTGTTATTGGTATTTTTGTTTGGATAGTGATCTCTTTTGGCGTAAAATTCGTTGGTTGTTTGTAATCCCAGCTATGCGTTACTGATACATCATTATACGATAGTATAGTGGTCATATGCAAACGTACAGATTTAACTACTATATAGATATATAGTTCTTTGATGGTAATATCACTTTTTAAACCTTCAGTTTCTTTTAATGGTGGCCAGTTATTTAAACAATAATTAGTTTTTTGTAATACGGAACCTAAAATGTAGTTACAACAGACTGATTCTCGGTAAATATCTAATTTGCATAATCGTAGAATATTTTTCTTTAGAACGTTTAGTAGGTTGTTTGCCCAGCCGATAATGATAGGATCCAATGCGGGATTACTATCAGATATCTGGGAACTCTGCCCAGTACAAAGGTTTAAAAGAATAGTTTAATTTTCTTATATTTATTATTGTTTTTTATAAAGTATACAGCAATTATCAAGTACTCTAACTGCGTTCCGCGGTTTTACCCGCGTTTTACTGCTATTCTGCTCCTTTGGGTCGTAGGCTGATCAATTCTATCCTATATGTTAATCCAGTTCATAAACTACTAGATGCCCTGCGTAGTTTCACCCGCCTAGATCCCGTTCCCGTGGAAATTTTACCTTAAAATATAACCTATGACACTCACAAATGACGTGGCTTTCTGTGTAAAAGAATTTTCAAAATCAGTTCAGTACCTAGATCCAGAGATAACACTTTACAAGGTCACAAACTCACAAACTTTACCTCTCAATAATATTACTATAGATTCCCGTGCAATATTTTGGCGAAATCCATTTGAGTTTTTGGGTTAAAGAGTAACAAACATCCATTCATCCTTTCACACGCACTCATTAACTTTAGCGTTTATAATATTTATATGGACTAAATCTAAATAAATATAATACTTTAAAGTACTTACGGCAATTTCATACGGTATAAATAGAATGTAAAACACCGCTAGAAGGAATCGCATAGCACACCACGCCTTGAGGAATGCGCCGTGGGGAGTGATTGAACCAGGTATGAACACATAGCGGAGATGTCTGCAGCGTTGATTTTAGGAATTTACTTACAAAATATGTTTTCATATTCATTTTCAAAGGAGCAAACAATACAAAGCTTAAAAAACACATTACAAGTACTTTGCGCATAAAACAATGGTTTCATTTTATTCCATAGGTAGGTACTTACTGGGTATATAATGAATCACAAACTTCAATTACCAACAAACAATGTAGAACAATTACACAGAATCCAATAAATAGAGCCTTTGTTTCGAACAATAATAACGCTAATTAATTAGATGAAATTGTTGGATTACAACTCTGCAACTAAGTTATACCAAGTGTATCGGAAAAATGTAATGATATATTTCAAAAAAGGTATTTACTTTGCACAGCAGGTAAGCATCGCCATTGAACGGGGCAATGTTACTAGCATTTTAGGAACGTTGTCGCCTCGCCTAGTAGCATAATATTTAGCATTGCTAGTAAAAACTAACAATTCTCAATATAAGTTATCTTTCGTTTAAGTTTATATCACCTACTTTTAGTGTATATATTATTATGTATTATTAATATTAAAACAAATTAAAGTTTCACAAAAAACACGTTTATACATAATATGTACTTATCTTTTAGTTGCAATACAACTCAAAACATATTTTTTGAATGTTTACAATACTGAAAAAATCGTGCTTCGAGTTGGGATGATACATTTGATTGCCTAATTTGGCAAAACATGTCCATTAATACTCGGTACCGTAAAAAATGTGAAATGTCTTACACACAATAATAGAAACGACTTTTTATTTTATATGCAAAGCTTAGGGTTAAGAAAGGCAGGATTATTATATCCTGGCTGAGAAATAAAAATATGAATTTCTATCGACATGAGAAACAGTTTTTTTTTATAAAAGAATAATCTCGTATGACTGTTTCATTTTATTACAAGATGTGTACCTGAGTATGCCCAAGTCGTTGAATGTCTTGACATATTGTTGTCGGTCGGTGAGATTGTAGAAGAAAGTAAAACTTTCCTTAATTTCTTGCTGAAACCAAATCAGACAGATCTACTAAACTTTTTATTTTGCCAAAGTAGGTACATAAGTACAAAGACTTTCTTGGTATTAGACAAATAAAGGTTAAAGCGGGCACTAAACAAAGGTATGTAACAATATTACTGAAGTTGTGTGGAGTCACGCCAATACAATACCTATAAACATATATATGTATAATATTATATTATTTTGATTCAAAGTTATGCATACGGAAATTTATTTTTATGTAAATATTTTTATTATGCTCACCGCAATCCGATTTGTTTTGACGTCCAATTTGCCAATCAGTGGTCTGGCTTCTTCATATACTGCGGCTTTTGCTTTTACATCAGGGTCTGCCAGAGTCTGCCGCATACAGATAGTTCATTAAATTTACTAAATAATTGGTAATTACTCAGTATTTTATATCTTTATCATTGAACAAAGTGGACACTGGGCGTAGACTGTTATATCCTAGCGTCATAGTATGGTCCTTAAATATGTTTATGGTTGTACCATTAAAGCTAATATAAATACATGTACAATATATTTATAAACATACATACTTCTATGCAAATAATGTAAAGAAAACAATATGCACTTCAAATATATTTTAAAATAGCGACTTTATCCGCGCAAAATAATGATTTTAAAAGCCATCTAACTATGAAAGTCCCGTCTAAATTGGTACCACCGTTTTGGACATTTGGATTAGAATAACCGGAACCAAAAGACACACAGATAATTATTTTTACTATATACATGTAGGTATATGCATTCCTTTATTCCCGTTGTCCCCGTACACCGCAGCGGTACTTAAATTAAATATTTAAAAATACTTCCCGTTGTCCCCGTACACTGTCAAGTAGATTAACTTACTAGTTAGTTGATAAACTAATGAGATTTCGGGTGGTTAAAAACAACCTAAACCAAAACCAATGTAGCTCAACCAAAGTTGTAAATTTAACGTTTACTTCCATTTGTCCCAGTAAGCGGAATGTACGTTATGGGGACAGGGGGTAATAATTTTAATCACGTCCCGCTGTACCCGTGACAGGGATATGCCATACGGGGACAACGGGAATATACTTATGCATTTAGTTAAAACTTATATGTCTATTACAAACTTCAATTTTATTTATATTTGTAAAAATATATCGAGTATTTAAATAGAAATAACTTAAGTTTTATTTTTCAAAACGACCAGGTGGGATTTCCGAACTGAGTACTGACACAAAGTACACCCAGACTCAGAACAACTATTTGTGGTTCATCAGCCCATAACGTCCACTGCTGTACATGGGCCTCCTCCCGGGGGAGGGTATTTGCCATAGTCACCACGCTTGGCAGGTGGATTGGTGACCACAGTATTACGTCGTACTCCACAAGGAAACGCTGCTGCCCGTTCCTTGATATACGATTATTATAGATGATGTTATAACAATCCGGACCATAGGCTTAACGTGTTTTCCGGGGCACGGAGGGTAGTCCCTCAACCAACTAGACCCGGAAAGAAATCTTAAAATTTACACAAAGATTTCTGGCCCGGCGTGGGGATCGAACCCACGACCTCCGAGATTTAAAGCGAGCCAAATAACGCCACGCTACGGAGGTTGTTGGTGTTGTTGTGTTGATTTGTGGTTCACACAAATAATTGTTCGGGATGGGAATCGAACCCAGAACACCAGGTCTCAGAAGAAACTTCCGTAACCACTGAGTCACCGGTGCATACTAACCGCATCGTAATTAAAATACACAATTTTAATGAAAATACACTGAAACATTTAGTGTGAATTTAATATAATACGAGAACGAGTTTTCCGAATTAATAACCAAACCACTTAATTTTACTTTTTCATCCGTGAAATTATATTATGAAACAATAAATAAATTTTCCGATACCGAAAGAATTGTTTAAAAATAACTACAAATAAATTGAAACATTCGTTAGCGTGTATCATATTATAGCATAATAGGATTAATTAAATTTATAAGGAAAATAAATAAAATAATGCTTTATTCAAAGGATGTTTCAATAAATAGGTATTGTGACTTTCATTAAATAAATCTCACATTTTATCCTGCAAAAATACTTTCCGATAACTCTTGATAGATATATAAATAGTATTTCACGTTTAAGACTTTACTGATTTGAATAAAAAACTCAATTCTTAAATAAATCAAAACCTTACAAATATAAATGATAATAATAATCTATGATCAAACACTTAAGACAAACATTCTAACAATTGTCAGGAAGTTTTAGGAATTTGCTAGAAAAGCAGCAGGCTGCTGGACATGCATTTTATATAACAGATAAATGAATTATTATTTATACTTCTCTATCATCCTTTTATTTTTAGCCTTAATTCTTAACGCTAAGTGCACAATCCACAAGCTATCGCACCCAGCTAACATACATCACAACTATTGTACTGTTTGCGATATTAAATGCATGAATCACCTTGATAATAGGATAACTAATGTTGGGAAACGTGCCCCAGCATTGCACTAGGGCGCTGTACTCGATGTGGAGCAGGATGCAGTTTGTCGCTGTCACCACGGTGTACACCTGCCGTTATAGTGTAATTGCTTTAATGTACTTTCTTCCTTATACTTAGGTAACGGTGTAATATAATGAAATAAGGAAATTTATTCAAGTATTAACATACACACTTGTACTTGACGTAAATATATAACAAGGTGTAAATAACTCTAACAAAAGTATAACTCAAGTATATAATAAATAAATATGTATTATGGTGCTTTCAAAATAAATGCAATACCTTTAACGGTAGTTAGTATCATAAACTTTATTTTCCACACATAAAATATATGTTTCTTTTGAATAAAGTCATTATCCAATTCTAAGAAGGCTTTCACCACACGCTTGAGTTATTTGCTTTAATGTTAATTAATAAAGATAAAATAATGAGGTTGAAATTCAAATGTATCAACTCACAGAAATGCTACGCAGTAAACTATGATGTATGTGAACCGCTAAAGGGATAGCACATATTTTGGAAGCTCCTTGTATAATAGAAACCGATATTACAGAATCAGATATTAAGAGAGGCAGAGCATTGCATTAGTACCTATGTTCAATCAGCTGCTCGATTAAAGGTACTTCTGTACCTTACAAAATTCCACAGCCAAAAAATGTGCCAAAGTTCAGTTGCCACAGCTTACGGAGGAGAAGGGGAAAGGATGGGCAAGATGAAAGCGGTACGTGCTGTATAACAATTGTACTGACACTAACTTTAACCTTTAAAAAAAGGTAAAACTTAATTTAAATATTGATTGATTTTAAATGAAATTTTGTGGTGTACGAATTAAACAAGTTTTACTTTATTTTAAACGTATTAAAATGTAGCAGTTTTTTATTATTTTTATTTAAACGATTCTCTTAATCCAAATTGAAAAACAATGATTGAGATTTAAATATTCAATTTTTATTTAAAATGAGGTTGAGGATTTACTTATATTAACATGAAATTGGTTTGTATACACATTTAAATTTGCAAAAGAAATAATGAAAAGAAATACTCGTATGTATTGCCTAAATAATTTCATCTCTTATAAATATTTAATCGAGATTTCTCAAAAATTTACTCATAAAAGAAGGCAAAATAGCAGTCATTAATGTTATACCATAATGAGAACCATTTTTCCAATCCTCTGATCAAGGTTTCAGGTATGTAACTCTCCAATAAACTGAAATAGCTATTTATTAATCAAATAAAAATTTGCATTCCTTCATTTGTGGAACAAAGTAGTTGAAAACTATGATTTTTTAAAGATGATAAAATTAATACTTTATTGATAACAAACATCAAATTGTTGTTTTACTTGCAAGAGTAAAACAACAATTTGACGTTTATACCGTTATACGTTTATATGCTAAATTTATACCACTCTAAAACTCACATTAGCAAAATGAACTGGACTGAACTAAATTTTTCAATAGTCAGATGACTATTGAAAATATTACAATAACTAAATAGGCCTAAGAATATAATAAGATTATTTACCTTTGGCAAACCAAAAAGCATTTCCATATCACCAAAACGACATCCAGGTCCGATTGTTTTTAGTTTTTTCCCTGATTGCAATAGTACATTACAATGGCCCTGAAATCAATGATATGAATGTATATAGCCTACTAGTTAAATAACTTAATATTTTCTTCATAGCTTTTTTTATTAAACAACAGTGTTATAAAAATATATCAGTCATATCAAAAAGAGCTATCTTTTTTATTCAACCGTTCATTGTTCATTCATTACATCAATTGCTAATTGCACTCTTTAGTACTATAAGTAATTATACGGGAAAATGTGATATTTGTTATAGCCTGACGGGGGAATAACATCACAATCAGCAATCCGTTCACTAATTGACATTAGTAAGTTTTTCCTCCACTCGTTATGTCGAGAATACATAATACACGGACGGTGCACAGACGTGAAATTGCGATCGGCAAATTAGCTAAATTAGCTAAAATCCGCTACTTTAGTAAAATACATAAAAAAAACCAAATAAATTATGATCGAAACTAAATTATATTAATAATTATAGTCAAAATGGCTATTATTTCTATTGTACTTTGTACAGGAGAAAGTTCTTTCTTCTAAAATGTTAATGTTGTCAGCTCAAATCGGGCAATTTAAATACTTGATGTATTTAAATTATATATTCGCATACTGCTTACAACAAACCTACGTTATACGAAATTTGCAAATCCTGATAATTTTGCGGGGCTCGTGACGCTTAAATAAACTGTTCTATCGTAGACTGTATGTTGAGTGGTGCTAATCGGATTATGAGATTACTGGGATATATAAGGGATTATATAAAGAGGTTGGTAAAACCGCCACTAGTATGTTGGTTATGAAATTATTATTATAAGTAATTATAATATTATTATAACTTAATTGACAACATTTCATTTTTTTTATGTCTTTTTTATATTTGTTTTTGTGAAACTAGATCAAAAATAAAGGAACCCATATTTTTTATTTTTTCTAAATTCAAAGTTTATCATACAAAAAAAATGTTTTAGTTTGGCTCAATCTAACATTAAAAATTAAATAAACTGACATTAGCTAATTATGTCATATGTTTGTGATTAGAGTTGCCAAATTTAGAATGTTTTACAGTCCCACCAACTTATCTGTGAAATGCCAAAAGTAGGAACTACGGCCGCCATGTTGAAATGTCATTCGATTGTCAGTATCTACTACATTCGGGTTCTCTGTGATTTCTGTTGCTAAATTGCTATATTTACAACGTTAATTATGCCGAAAGCGATTAAAAGTGATGCTCGAAGCTAAGCGAAGCTAAAGGTTAAATCCTTTTTTGAAGAAGAAGCTCGGGCGGAGGCTCCGATTATACCATTTAATCAAATATACAAACGAATTTCGGCAGCTACAGGTTAGTGTTCCCAACTTTCTTTTTGTTAATTTCCCGATATTTATGAATTTGATTGATGTAAGAGTCAACTCTTGTTTGACAACAAGAGTCAATTGAGCCGTGGGGTGCCGGCATAGAATGTTACCTCCCCATTTCTACTCTTGGGTGTCGTAAAAGGCGACTAAGAGAAATTCCAGGGAACGGGCAGCAGCGTTTCCTGTGATGATCAAATCAAAAGAACTCCACTGCGCTCGCCAACCCGCCTGCCAAGCGTGGCGAGTATTGGCAAAACACCCCTCATGGTGACACATACCAGGATCAGGCCCCTAGTCCCCGGCCGCCCCGCTAGTCCTGGCCACGGTACCAGCCATGGTAACGGCGGGGCAGGGGGTGCTAAGAATCTCCGGAAGAGATCCGGGTACCACCCCACACGACAACTGGCCCTGGTAACACACAACACACGCACTCTGAGGACAGACGAGAAGATCGTAGAGCTGGAAGAGGAATTGGACAAGTTGCGCTGGGATATAGTGGGTTTGTCAGAAGTCCGAAGAGCGGGACAGGACACGATGACCCTGAATTCCGGCAACTTGTTCTTCTACCGGGAGGGCGAACAGCGGTCCCAAGGTGGTGTAGGGTTTATCGTCCGCAAGTCCCTCATTAACAATTTGGTGGCCGTCGACAGTGTGTCGAGCAGGGTAGCGTACCTTATACTCAGAATATCAAAACGATATTCCATGAAGGTTATACAGGTTTACGCACCGACCTCAACACACTCAGACGAAGAAGTGGAAGCTATGTATGAGGATATTAGTAAAGCCATACATAGCTCCAAGACCCACTACACCGTTGTTATGGGGGATTTCAACGCTAAACTGGGTAAACGAGGCGATGATGAGATGAGAGTGGGGTTGCATGGATATGGGCAACGGAACCGAAGGGGTCAGAGGTTGGCTGATTTCCTGGAGAAAGAGGGACTCTATATGATGAA
Source organism: Nycteola revayana (assembly GCA_947037095.2). Taxonomy (NCBI): domain Eukaryota; kingdom Metazoa; phylum Arthropoda; class Insecta; order Lepidoptera; family Nolidae; genus Nycteola; species Nycteola revayana. The sequence goes on from OX344839.1 coordinate 10,129,283, forward strand.
CTCTTTCTTCCAGAAGCCACCTCACAGGAAATGGACCTGGATGGGCCCTGATGGTTCCACAAAAAAATGAGATTGACTTCATCATGACAACCAAAAGACAAATATTTAATGATGTCTCTGTGATTCACAGGGTTAAAACCGGAAGTGATCACCGAATAGTTAGAGGCACGTTAAATATTAATGTCAAATTGGAACGATCCCGTCTGATGAAGTCTACGCTCCGACCTTCAAACGCACACATCCAAAACCCCGAGAGCTTTCAGATCGAACTAAGTAATCGCTTCGAATGTCTAGACAGCTGCGAATCTGTGGACGATCTCAGCAGCGGGCTAGTAGACACTGTGCATACGGTGGGGCTTAAATATTTTAAACCCCAATCTAGAAATAGACCTCAGAAACTATCCACTAATACCCGGGACCTCATGGCTAAACGACGTACGATGATGCTCCAGACTCCAGACGATGCGGAGTCATTTAGGCAGCTCAATAGACATATCTTAACGTCATTGCGTCACGACATTCGCTCCTATAATACAAAATGTATTAAGGAGACGATAGAGCGAAACCAAGGCTCCAAAGTGTTCGCAAGAGACACCTCTATTGGGCAAAGCCAGTTGACAAAGCTGAAGAAGGAAGATGGGGTAGTGACGTCGAGTAAGCCAGAGGTTTTACGGGAGATAGAGAGGTTCTATAATCAGCTGTATGCCTCAACAGTCAAGCCCGCTAACAGCCAAGCCAAAGACCCCAGAGCAAGGCTCACCCGACACAATACCGAAGATCTCCCGGACATCAGCCTATACGAGATTATGATGGCCCTTAAACAGCTTAAAAACAACAAGGCGCCAGGTGATGACGGAATCACATCTGAGCTTCTGAATGCGGGTGGAACACCGATACTTAAAGTCCTTCAGAAGCTCTTTAACTCCGTCTTACTCGAGGGACAAACGCCAGAATCATGGAGCAGAGGTGTGGTGGTTCTGTTCTTCAAAAAAGGTGACAAAACCATGTTGAAGAATTACAGACCCATCACATTGCTGAGCCATGTTTATAAGCTGTTCTCGAGGGTCGTCACAAATCGTCTCGAACACAGGCTCGATGACTTCCAGCCTCCCGAACAAGCCGGCTTCCGAAAAGGCTTTAGTACCATAGACCACATACATACGCTGCGGCAGATTATACAGAAGACCGAGGAGTATAATCAGCCCCTATGCTTGGCGTTTGTGGACTATGAAAAAGCCTTTGATTCGGTCGAAATTTGGGCGGTTCTAAGATCTCTTCAGCGGTGTCGTATCGACTATCGGTACATTGAAGTGCTGAAGTGCTTGTACAAAAACGCCACCATGTCGGTCCGAGTACAGGGCCAATGTACGAAGGCAATCCCGCTACGGAGAGGCGTAAGACAGGGAGATGTTATATCTCCCAAACTTTTTACGGCTGCTCTGGAGGACGCCTTCAAGCTCCTGGAATGGCAAGGACACGGCATCAACATAAATGGCGAGTACATCACTCACCTTCGATTTGCCGACGACATAGTGATCATGGCAGAATCGCTGGAGGACCTTGGACAGATGCTCAATGACCTCGATGGAGTTTCTCAACAAGTTGGGCTTAGAATGAACATGGGCAAGACGAAAGTCATGCATAACGCCCATGTAGTGCCCAACTCTATAGCCGTTGGAAACTCCATTCTCGAAGTTGTGACCGAATACATATATCTAGGTCAAACGATCCAACTAGGTAGGACCAACTTAGAGAAAGAGGTCAATCGTCGAATCCGACTCGGCTGGGCAGCGTTTGGGAAGCTTCGAGAGATCTTCTCGTCCAAAATACCTCAGTGCCTGAAGACCAAAGTCTTCAATCAATGTGTGTTACCAGTGATGACATATGGATCTGAGACGTGGTCTCTTACTGTGTGCCTCATAAGAAAGCTCAAAGTCGCTCAGCGAGCTATGGAAAGAGCTATGCTCGGCGTTTCTCTGCGTGATCGAATCAGAAATGAAGAGATCCGCAGGAGAACGAAGGTCACTGACATAGCTCAACGGATAAGCAAGCTGAAGTGGCAATGGGCAGGACACATAGCTCGAAGAACTGACGGCCGATGGAGCAAAAAGGTTATCGAGTGGAGACCACGTACTGGCAAGCGCAGCGTAGGACGACCGCCTGCACGATGGACCGACGACCTCATAAAGGTCGCAGGAAGTCGGTGGATGCAGGCCGCTAGCGATCGTTCCCGCTGGAAATCGATGGGGGAGGCCTATGTTCAGCAGTGGACTACAACAGGCTGGTGATGATGAAGAGTCAACTAACCCGCAACAAGAAATAGGTACATATCTACTGATATTTACTTTTAATATTGCCACTATTCATTCGTACTTACATATAGCAAACATTGTGTGTGTGACGTTAAGGGGTTGATGATGATAATGTATTATTTATTTCAGGTGTGAGTCAAGGGCTCATATCTAAAATAGTAAAAGAAGGGCATGTAGCAGAAGAGACTGGTACAAAAATTCGGACCCCAGGCAAGGAGAGGCAGCGTAAAACGGGATTTATACATGTTGATGATTTTGACATGGGAGTTATTCGAAGAAAAGTTCATGAGTTTTATTCCAATAAAAAGGAGCTACCAACTAACAAGAAGCTTCTAGAGGTCTTAAAGACAGAAATTAATTACACAGGACAGAGAGAAAGTCTTCGAAAATTACTTCACAAGATGGGTTTTCGTTTTAAAAAGTCTCAGAGTAACCGTAAGTTACTAATGGAGCGTAATGAAGTATCAGCTTGGAGAGCAAAGTACTTGCATGCAGTGGAAAAAAATAATAAAGGTCCACAACCTCAGCCGCTAATTTATTTAGACGAGACATATATTCACTCATCGCATACATCAGGCAAATGTTGGCAAGGAGAGGGTGTAGACGGAGTATTAGAGCCTGTCTCAAAAGGACAAAAGTATATTATTGTACACGCAGGAGGGGACACTGGATTTGTTAATAATGCACTTCTCGTTTTCAAGTCTAATACTAAAAGTGGTGATTATCACGAAGAAATGAACAGTACTAATTTTAAAAAGTGGGTTATTGAAAAACTGGTGCCTAACTTATAGCAGCCATCAATAATTGTAATGGATAATGCTCCCTATCACCGTGTTTGCATAAATAAGGCTCCAAATACGAATTCTTTAAAAAGAGATATGCAACTATGGTTGACACAAAATAATGTTAACTTTGGAGAAGAGTTCACAAAACCTCAGCTGTTAGAAATAATAAAAAGAAACAAGCATGAACCTGAATATGAAATTGAAAAAATATTAGAACAAAATGGACACAAATGCTTGTACTTACCTCCCTATCACTGTGATCTTAACCCCATTGAATTCATTTGAAGCAAAATATTGACCATAAAAATGCTGAGATTCCCCGCCTGGTTCAAGTAGCCTTTGAAACCATTACAGTTAATGAGTGGGCACAGCATTGCAAACATGTTCACAAGTTAGAAGAAGAATATTTGAAACAAGATTCGTATTTGGATAAGCCTTTTATAATAGAAGTAAGAAGTGACACAGAAACAGAAAGTGATAGTGATGATGATGATGGTTGCATGGAAATAGGAGGTATATTTCCTCACAGCCTGGATGAAGTTGGGCAGGTTGTTCAAAAGACCATAATTATTGTAAACCTGGTTTCAATAAATGAATTATTCTAAAACTCATGTTTTATTATATCCAATTGCTAGGTCAGCTCCTGTATCTATCCTGTAGATATGAAACTAGCCGACCGCCAGCGACCTCGTCCACTGACAACTTTGTCTGCCCTATCCCGTCGCTCCTATTGGTCGCAGCGTGATGTTATATAGCCTAAAGCCTTCCTCTAAAAATGGACTGTCCAACAGCAGCTAACATGAATTTTAGGTTACAGTTACAGGTTATCTACCCCTAATCAATTCATCTTTGCCATTTTTTCGAATATTTTTTACACACTTAATGAATGTATTAATGTATAGACAGAGATAATAAGGTACTTATTATATAGATTACCTTAATAACGTATCTAATTTATTACTACGCTAAATACTAGGCAAATATGCTCAATTCTGGGAAATCTATATTAACTTGCAACACTATGTCGATGGTGTCGCCGCCACTCAGTTCACAGATAAGTTGGTGGGACTGTAATATTTTTTAATTTGATTTGATTTGGCAAAGGTAGACACACAGACATAATCTGACCGTAAAGATGACGTCATCGCACATTTTCCAGTGGTTTTTTTTTTCAAAATAGCTGACAAAAGAAATAATTTTGGGATCAGAATAAAAAAATGAAGAAACGGATTTTTAGGGTTCCGTAGCCAAATGGCAAAAAACGGAACCATTATAGATTCGTCATGTCTGTCTGTCTGTCTGTCTGTCTGTCCGTCCGTATGTCACAGCCACTTTTTTCCGAAACTATAAGAACTATAATGTTGAAACTTGGCAAGTAGATGTATGTTGTGAACCGCATTAAGATTTTCACACAAAAATAGAAAAAAAAACAAAAAAAATTGGGGTTCCCCAAACATAAAAATGAAACTCAAAAAAAAAATCATCTATCCCATAGGTCTTCAAAAATGATATTGAGGTTTCTTATGTCATTTTTTTCTTAACCGAAATGTTTTGCGCGAGAGACACTTCCAAAGTGGTAAAAAGTGTGTCCCCCCCCCTGTAACTTCTAAAATAAGAGAATAATAAAACTAAAAAAAATATATAATGTACATAACCATGCAAACTTCCACCGAAAATTGGTTTGAAAGAGATCTAGTAAGTAGTTTTTTTTTATTACGTCATAAGCCGTAAACCACAATTTAACTTTCATTCAATCAACTATTATTAACATCGATCAAAGTTGCAACTAGTACGGAACCCTTCGTGCGAGAGTCCGACTCGCACTTGGCCGGTTTTTTATTTTTCGGAATTCCTAAATTGTTAAAATGTTAACTAGGTATGTCAATATGATATAATAGGTTTCCAATATACATCATTTGAAAATTCCTATTACTCATTAGTGAAGTCTAATTTAATCAACCGGATACTTATCTAATCAACCGTGTTTAGGCAATGAGTTAATTAAACAAATTAAACATAATTTCTGTTATGTAATTGATTTGAAGGAATCTATTGTCAAAACTAAATCTGGTAGATGACATACTTTATACCTTTATACCTCCAAACTTAGTCAAATATTTCATATAAAATTAATTGATAGCTTACTAAACGTATTAATACATTATATTTAATAAATGCATTGATGTTGTTGTTGGTGTTGGATAATCTACTTGATAAATATGGAAATTTAAAAACTTGTGCATTTAATAATATTCCCACCATTAAAATTTATTTACTGTAAAGAAGAAAGACATCCTCCGTAGCAAAGCGGTATTTGGCTCGCTTTGAATCTCGGAGGTCAGGGGTTGATCCCCACGCCGGACTGGAAATCATTGTGGGAAAATGTAAATTTCATGATTTCTTACCTTCGTGCCTCGGAAAGCACGTTAGTTAAGCCGTTGGTCCCGATTGTTATAACATCATCTATAATAATCGTATATCAAGGAACGGACAGCAGCGTTTCCTTGTGTGTTACAACATAATACTGCGGTCACGAACGCGCCTGCCCAGCATCGTGACTATGGCAAAAACCCTCCCTCCAGAGGAGGCCGATGTTCAGCAGTGGACCTTTTACGGGCTGATGATGATGATGACTGTATAAAGAAGAAAGACAATCTCCGTAGCAAAGTGCTATTTGGCTCGCTTTGAATCTCGGAGGTCGTAGGCTGATCCCCACGCCGGACAGGAAACCTTTGTGGGGAAATGTTAATTCTAAGATTTCTTACCTCCGTGCCTCGGAAAGCACGTTAGTTAAGTCGTTGGTCCCGATTTTTGTAACATCATCTATAATAATCGTATATCAAGGAACGGACAGCAGCGTTTCCTTGTATGTTACAACATAATACCAACCCGCCTGCCAAGCGTGGTGACTACGGCAAATACCCTCCCCGGGGAGGAGGCCCAACAGTCAGTGGACGTATAACGTCTCCACGTCATTATTTAAAAAAATTGCACTCCTTCTCTTTATAAACTATAAGTGTGCGTAGTATCATACTACTAATGCCCGCGTGGTGATTGTTATTCCTTCGGTTTTTTTAACTATCCCACAGGTACTCATTAATTTTTCAAATTCAAAAATTTCATTTAAATCGTTGCAACAGTTTCGGAGATTAGCTCGTACAAACAGACAGAGAAACAATAAAAAATCTGAATGTGTACTAATTTACTTAAAACATCCCCCTGACTCGGTTTTTTAGCGTTTCTTTTCTATGTACAGATATTCGACCTCTACAGTTTTATTGTATGTATAGAATAGATAGATAATTCTTAGCTTGCAGTTAAGAAATTAAAAAATACGGTGGTTAAACTAATATTCATCATCATCATCGACAGCCCCTTTACGTCCACTGCTGAACATGGGCCTCCTCTTAACAGACCTTGGCAAGCCAGGATCGTAGAGGGATCGGGGAGTGGGGGACATGGGCCCCGCTCCCTTCGAGGCTGACCCATGAGGAGTAGGGACGCCTCTACCCTCCGGTGTGGCCCCGGAGATCCCGCGGTACCATATTGGCCGCGGGTGCCGTCGGGGGGCTCGGACGGATTGCTCGTGCGTACCCGGCCCCCGCCAACGGCTGAATTTAGCATACCACGCTATGGAGAGGGCGAGTCCCACATATCCCACCGCCAGCGCGCGAGTACGCTGCAGCGGCGGTGGGAAAAAGTAAAAACATTTCCCACGGAAAAAAAAAAAAAAAGCGTCGTAGAGGGCATGGCTGGGCAGGAGGATATTGCCATAATCACCACGCTTGGCAGATGGATTGGTGATCGCAGAAAGATGTAAACCTTGAGCTTATAGATGCTGCTGCCCATCCATCAGCCATATGTCCCTTAGTCGCCTTTTACGACACCCATGGGAGGACATGGGGTGGTCTATTCTGAGCCGGAAACCTCACGGCATCTACGGAAACTAATATTAATCGATATTTTATTTATTTCTAGTTTCTCACTCGATACAATTATAAAGGAAAATACCAACCCTTTTCACAATGTACATATATCGTCCAATGTCCGCGGCGTGTTGTACCACTTCATTGTCTGGTAGAACCACCTTCCTAGTATTACTCGCTACTGTCTGGAGAAAATCGCGATTGCAATCCTACAAACAGTGTGAACATAATAAAGCCTGTGCTACATACGTCACTTTTGCTAGTGTATTATTTTTGATTATGCGGAGTATTATAATACAGCTTTCAGTAGAAATGTACTCGCAACACAATTAGAGTAACGCTACAAAAGATTTGTAGCAAGGAATATTCCTTTTTTTTGTGTATTTTATTTTCAAAGTGGCACGTGGTACGCCCCTATAAAGATATAAGGATCCTTCCTTTAATTATATGGTGATATTATAATTGTAAACCTAATAATTACGAAGTCAACATTATATGATGAAACATTTATGGCTTATCACGTTGACGCTTAAGTGTTTGTCTCCCCTGTCCTAAGGATCAGAACAACTACCTATGGTACCGGTAATTATGTTTATTATATTCTCCTTACGCACTGGCCACCTATAACAGCATTTATATTATTTAAAGAAAAATATTTTACAGTCTTTTGTTTCAGAATTTCATTTGTTTAGTTTTCTCTACATGATAATCTATATATATAAAACAAAGACGGGTTTGTTACAACACTTATAACTCGAGATCGGCTGGATCAATTTTCATGGTTTTTGTTTCGTTGGATTTGTCTCCGCCCTGAATAGCAGAATACATTTTAAAAACAAAAGAAAGTCGTGTTAGTTACACTATTTATAACTCAAGAACGGCTGAACCGATTTGGCTGAAAATTGGTAGGGAGGTAGCTAAGAAATGGGAGAAGGACATAGGATACTTTTGGGTAGGGTAGGGGTAGGGGTAGGGTAGGGGTAGGGTAGGGGTAGGGTAGGGGTAGGGTAGGGGTAGGGTAGGGTAGGGTTAGGGCAGGGATAGGGTATAAAAGTCCACCCGTGCGAAGCCGGGGCGGGCCGCTAGTAATTGAATAAATGTGTGTTGTAAGAGAACAATTAGAGCCTATTGTCATATTTGAAAAAAAATTGTATTAGGTTTTTTTCATAAAAAATATTTATCAAGGTGTTACTTAGGGACTTTTTCAAAAGATTGAGGTGATAATGTCGGATCTCAGCGTAGCTCAAGAGTCCAAAGCTGTAACTTCAATCGAACAAGTTTACACTTACAATTGAGTGGCTCAAGTGTTGCGAATTTCGCCAGACACCGGCACACAGGTGAATACACGAGACGCAGGGGGCAAGACCACAGCTAGGGACGATAGATTTATCGTAAGCAGTGTGCAAAGAAGCCGTACCTCGACGTCTTCTGAGGTTAGGCTCCAAGAAGTCCGAAATGTGCCAGTAAGCACTATAACAATAAGAAGAAGACTTAAAGCAGCTGGAATAGGGGCGTTCGTATCTGCCAGAGGGCCTCTTCTTCGAGAACAAGCCATCGAGCTCGGAGTAACTTTGCTCGTGTTCACCGTGATTGGAATGACAATGACTGGGGAAGAGTATTGTTCACTGACGAGTCCAGGTTTTGGGTTTTTTTTGGTCCAAGGGGTTGAAATCAGTGTTTTGGAATGGCCAGCCCGCTCACCAGACTTAAACTCGATTGCACATGTCTGGGATGAACTGGAAAGACAAATAAAAAAAAGAATTCCAGCAATAACCAACTTAAAACGGCTTTAGTAAAATAATGGGATCAAATGCCACAAAGTTTCATTGATGATTTAATAATGAAGGCCGTTTTAACAGTGGGAGGAGGTAGAACCAAGTATTGAATGTGTATACAAGTGTTCATGTTACCTTACATTACAGAATAAATCAGCCATTTGAGAAATTTTATAAGATAAAAGTTCGCCGTTTCCTCCACATTTCGTCAATAAGAGATAAGTCAATATGTTGTTTGTTTTTATCAGCACATGTACATTTCTGTTTTAAAAAAAGTTAATTTAATTAAGGATATTCAAATAAAACAGCATTAAAACTAAATTTTTTTTTTTTTTTTTGTTTACGTTCCCCTAACTTTATCCAGTAGTGCCGGGTGGGAATCAAAAACAGAACAATAAGTCTCAAAAGCAACTATGGACACAACTGCAGTTGGCAGTTTTTGTCTTATATCTAAATTAGCGCACCGCCATTTGGATCTATGTGCGCGGTGACAGTGACGAAACCAGCCCTGGATCTAGGGGGGGCGAGCCGGTGCCCCTGCCCCGGGCGGCAGTTTCAGAGGGAGCCAAAATCATTATAATATGCTAAAAAAAACGAGAACGTGTATCAGCTTAAAAATATTTCTGAAGCAAATTTTTCGCTTTCATACATACCGCGCCTAACGAAGTTTTACTTCGAAAAGGAAACTAATTTTTGTAATCTATAAGAATAAATTGCAAGAAGCGTTTCCTCATGTTAGTAAAGCTTTAAAGATATACTGTACATTACCGACGACATCTACAAGCTGTGAGCGAAGTTTCAGCAAACTGAAAATAATTAAAACCTATCTGCGTTCAACAATGAGTCAAGAATGATTATCATTTTGGCCTCGCGCATTCTAGCCATTAAAATTTAAAACTGCCTTTGAGACGGACTTTGATGAGCTAATAGATTCTTTCGCAGAAAAGAAAGCACACCGTGTAAAGCTGTAGTAAGATAAGAGAGAAAAAACAACGATGAGAAAAATTGAAAAAATGTCTTGATTGTCTTATTATATCATTGCGCCGCGGGAACCGGCGTAAGAATGATGCCCCCATCTCCTTCCGTGGGCGCCGTAGCATCCGGCCAAGGAAAATACACCAGAAGATGGGCAGCAGCGTGATCTCGGATTATAACACCTAATACTGCGCTCGTCAACCTGCCTGCCAAGCGTGGCGTGTATTGGACCATCGACAGCGTGTCTAGCAGGGTGGCATACCTAACATTCAGAGTTTCTAATAGATCTATGCACTGACCTCGGCATACCCACATAAGACGTTGAGTGTATGTATGAGGGCATCAGTAGGGTCATACATACTCATAAAACTCACTTCAATATTGTTATGGGGGATTTCAATGCGAAACTGGGCAAGAAAAACGATGAGGACGAGTTGATAATCTACGCTCCGACCAACTCGTGCTCAGATCGATAACCCCGAGAGCTTTCAACTCGAGCTCTCAAATCGATTCGATTGTCTAGATGAAGACGCATAAATGGACTGTCCATACGGTAGGGTCTCAGTTCTTGAAGTCTCGCCGTTCCAGTAGAACTCAGAAACTTTCTAAAGACCCTTATCCTAATGGTTGAACGAAGCTCGCTAAGACTGCAATCTCCCCATGATGCTAAGTCACATAGGCAGCTTAATAGACAAATTAAAAAATCCTTGCGACACTATATTCGTAGTTTTAATACTTCCAACAAGCCGGATTCCGAAAATGTTATAGTACCGTAGACCACATGCATACGCTGCGGTAAGTAATGCAGAAGCCCGAAGAGTATAACTTGCCGCTCTGTTTAGCGTTCGTGGACTACGAGAAAGCCTTTGATTCGATCGTAACATGTCGGTCGGTACTTAAGTCTCTCCATCGATGCCGTATTGACTATCGGTATATCGAAGTGTTGAAATGTTTGTATAGAAACGCCGCAATGTCGGTTCGAGAACAGAGATCAAAGGCGATTTCACTGAAAAGAGGCGTAAGACAGGGCGACGTTATTTCTCCGAAACTGTTTACGACCACTTTGGAAGACACCTTCAAACTTCTTAATTGGAAAGGACTAGGCATCAACATCAACGGCGAATACATCACTCACCTTCGATTCGCTGATGATATCGTGGTCATGGCAAAGTCGATGGAAGAACTCAGTACAATGCTCGAAGACCTCAACCGAATCTCCCAACGGGTAGGTCTTAAACTGAATATGGACAAGACGAAAATCATGTCTAACGTCCATGTTGTGCCTACCCCTATAATAGTTGAGAATAAGGAAGTTGTTGACGCATATGTATACCTAGGACAGACAGTCCAATTAGGTAGGTCCAACTTCGATAAGGAGTTCGCCGCATAATCAATAATCGCCGCATCCAACTCGGATGGGCAGCGTTCGGGAAACTTCGCAACGTCTTTTCCTCCAATATACCTCAGTGTCTGAAGACGAAAGTCTTTAACCAGTGTGTGTTGTGAGTGATGACCTATCCGAAACGTGGACCTTCACTATAGGCCTTATGAACAGGCTCAGAGTCGCTCAACGAGCTATGGAGAGGGCTATGCTCGGGGTTTCTCTACGAAATCGCATCATAAATGAGGAGATATGTAGAAGAACGCAACCGACATAGCCCAACGGATTAGTTCGTTGAAGCGGCAATGGGGAGGCCATATAGCACGGAGTACAGATGGCCGTTGGGGCCGAAAAGTTCTCGAATGGAGACCGCGGATCGGCAAGCGTAGCGTAGGACGTCCACCTACTAGATGGACGGTTGATCTGGTTAAGGCCTCGGGATCACGGTGGATGCAGGCCGCTTCTAACCGCAACAACTGGAGATCTATGAGTGGGGCCTATGTCCAGCAGTGGACGTCCTACGGCTGGAATGATGATGATTGCTATAATTTTTACATTAATTTGGTGTCGCACCAAAGAAGAAACTATTAGCTGATAGATAATAAAGAGTGCAAATTTATTAAAGAGTATTGTTTCGATCACAAAAAATGCCACCTATTATATATTAGTGAGTTTTTTTAACAATTTATCTCAAACGCTCAAGAGAGGGGGCGCACTATCATGTTCTTGCCCCGGTTCGAAAACAGACCATACGCTGGCAAATCACAATGGTGCACTCTGTCTTATATCAAATAGTTCAATGAAGGAGCCCAGCAGTTTACAAAAATGAATTATTTATTTTATGGGGTTTTAATCATTCCCATCAATCAGATTTCAAGATAATATTCTAAAATAAGTTCAGTTCGATTCATAGCTACAGGCACGCATCGGCCCGGAAAGGCGCGGACCGGATAGCGTTTTACTATTGCAATGATACGGCTGTAGGTACTAATAAGACATCAAATTAACTCACACGAAATAGTGGGCATAATTGTAAGGTGTCCATCATTTCTACAGAAAGTACTTCTTGTTGCATGTTTGTCGACATATCAGCAAATAAATCCTTTGTGGATACCGCGCTGTTGTAGTACCTAAGCAAACAAACCAAATATATCTCATAGCAACAAAACCAAATACTTAATTCGGTTACTACTTAGTGAATGTGTGTTTTAGTGTATTTAAATCGTTATGATGTCTGTCTATGTTTATATAGGGAATCATTCAAAACTCACTGTGATGCCACAGAGAAAACACAAGGTAATACAAGACATGCTGAAATTTCCGCAGCGAAACGTTTTTGCCTGCTTGGTTGAATACGACATCATCAAAGCAACTAATTTATATTAAGTACTGTCCCTCGCGGTTTTACCCGCGTAGATCCCGTTCCTGTGGAAACTTTAACTAAAAATATATGTCTATGACACTCACAAATAACATGGCTTTCTATTGGTAAAAGAATTTTCGAAATCGGTACAGTATAGGTAGGTTTAGGTTAGGTTTCAGAGATTACCCCTACAACGTCACAAAATTTATCTCTATATAATATTAGTATTAGTAAAGATATAAAACAGATAGTAAGAAAATGAAAGCTTTCTATAAGACAATGGTAATCAATATATGAGACATAAGGGTACAACTGTATCGCTCGCTGAAAACGTTAAGTTTTTCATTGTTGCTAAAAACATGCCTAAAATAATTTATAATAGGAAGTTTATTTCATGGAACGGAGAATAGAACAATTTATGCAGATCAAAAACATTTAAACGTTCATTTAAAGCTGCGACAAATATCATACAGATACATTACAAGTAAGAAACATTACTTACCACTGAACTAAAAAGAACTTTTTTACTCTCGCCTTGATTTTGCTACTGACGCAGTTTACAGAAAGAAAATAAAACAGCTCCCTCATGGATTCCTGCAAGATTGATTGAGGGAAGATATTAAAAGTTGTATTTTTTCATTACATATTTTTTTTATAAGGGTACAAATGCTTAACCAACAATCACTCGCTATCACTCGATTTTAGTCATTTATTTAAAAAGACAGTGCCGTGTCCATTTTTCTTAGAACGAGTAACGATGTGGCTGCGATGTTAACAGATGGTACTTTTTAATTATTTTAATTAAGATTTTCTTAAATGTTATTTCCAGCAAATTTACTCTGACAAAGAAATCCTTTGTTTCAACCACAATGGTTATTTTTGAGATGAAATATACATATATATCTAACTACAAATTTATCAATACCCTATTATATAAACGTAATAATATACAGAAAAAATAAATACATTTTACGTGGCTGTAAATAGATGGATAATTATTAGTATCATCGTATAATGGTGGTGATTTCGATAGAATCAAATTATACCTACTACAAGTTAAGTAGGTAGTAACATATACCTAGTAGAATTTTGTTCTGTCAAAAATGCCATCCAGTTAACAACTTGTAATCTATTGTTTCATTATAAATCGTCTCAGTTCAATAGTTAAACATCAATAACAATCCAGGTCATTGGAGAATCGAATAAAAACAATTGCGTTCCATCAGTAATGTTCAGTGAACAGAAATCGGTTATTGTTTTATTCTTGTTTGTCCGCCATTTTACATATCTATGAGCACTAGCTATGATTCATTAAATACGTATTATGATAAGTACATATTCATAATGTATGTAATCATGTTAAAAATGTTCACATGTTGAGCTAAATGCTGGTAGAAATCAAATAAAATAAAATCAAATTATGGTGAAAATCAAATTTAAATATCAAATTGTAGACAATGAATTAAATATTCTTTGAATATCTTTTGTATAATCTAACTTAATAACATACACTTTTACGTCTTTATATTTTAGTTCATTCACTTCGAATGTTCGATTTTTTTATCACAATGTGACACTTACCTTAAATTTGATTCTCCTCTGTGTAGATAAGTAGTAGTTACAGCTAATCTGCGAGGTGTAGTAGCAGCAAAGGTAAACTCCCAATATGAATATAATTACTACCTGAAAACATAATTATCACCATCAGCCCGTATAACGTCCACAGCTGAACGTGGGCCTTCTCCCGAGAGAGAGTATTGCCATAGTCATCACGCATGGCAGCCGGGTACTGCGGTATTATTTTGTAACATAAAGGGAAACGCTTCAGCCCTTTTCCTTTTCCTTCGTAATCATCACAACGAACGAGACTGGGAAAGAAATCTTACATTTTACAAAAAAAAATGGAATGATATATATTTACAAGCGGACCCGACAAACGTCGTCCTGCATGATAATTATTATATATTATGATTTGTGAATCTAAACCATCCAGGGCGCCACCCAAACACATATAAAAAAAACATTCAAATCGGTTTAGCCGTTTAGGAGGCGTTCAGTGCCATACACACGTACAGTAGAATAATATATATAGAGATAAGAATTTCATGCTAGCTACCTAACTTAAATACTCACCAACACCGAGATATGTTCTTTGAAACTATACCTAATAATATTATAGTGAAATATTTCTGCCAACCCATAAACGTTTAACGAATGCCACAAACAACAAATAATTGCGGAGTATTTTCTATTTCTCTTCACCTTCCCTGATTCTTATTCCTGATGTGTATCGAAAACAAAAATGCCAATAAGCAAAAGAGTGAACGTGCGAACGTATGTTTGTATTGTCAATACTACCATTGCCGTGTCAGGAAATAGTTTTTTGTTACACATATAATTTGATCGAGTCGAGTTGAGTCGACAATCTCCGTGGTCCGTTACGGTGTAGTGGCAAAAGGTTCGCTTTAAATCTCTGAGGTTGTAGGTTCGACGTCGGACAAGAAAGCTTTATGTAAAATCTTAAGATCTTTTTCAGGATCTGGTTAGTTAAGGCGCTCCGTATCTCAGAAATCACATTAAGGCGTGAGCCCCCACTGTAATAACATCATCTATATCATAGGTGAATAACACTTTTGAACTTAAGCGTATATTGTCAACAAAAGTTACTCGAAATACCTGTATTTCGAGTTACTTTTGTTGACAATTTCTACATATAAAAGAACTTTAAAATCAAGCTTTAAACTATATAAGTTATTTCATCAAATTTTAAATACATACCAGTATTGAAAATCATATTGTTATGCTTTTTAAATCCATGACATTAAAAATTTAATCAGACTGAAGAACGACAGCAAAATCATCTGTATATCATCCATATTCAGATGACAAAAGTTAAATTTTTGCCGTAAAAATAATCAAAGCTAACGCCAAAAAAGAAGGATTCCAGCACAAGGTTTATTAACACACATTTTTAGTTAGTCAAAGTATGTGTGAGCAATGCTGAAATTAATGTTGGTACATTTTTATAACATTGCCGCAGAGCGAATGATCAAACTTTTGGAGTTTGATCGTTCGACGTAGTAAAAACTTTGTACCCCTTTTTACGAAAATTGCGCCGACGGAGGAGTATGAAAACTCGCACTTATCTATATCTATGTATTATATGTATGTAGATCTAAAGAGTTTGTTTGTTTGCTTGAACAAACTAATCTCAGTAACTAATAGACCGATTTGAAAAAATCTTTCAGTGTTAGATAGCCATTTGGCGAGAAAGGCGTAAAACGTAGTTATGCGGATGAAACCCCGCTCGGAAGCTAGTTATTGTTATAGAGAAGGAATACAGAAAGTTAAGAAAAACGGTCAATTTTTTTTTTAGGTCAGTTAAATGCACATATAAAGTTTCAAGCTGCCAAGGTACATATTTAGGGCCTTTCTAAATATATGCCACCCCTGTAACAGTAGATACAGTTACGCATAGTGATTACATTTGGGAAGAAATTTCGGTGAAATAATATTTTCTTTATTAATATTGTTCCATACAACAATTGAAATAGAAGCTTGTTATTAACTAAAATCCTGTTATCCAGATTTGCTTGCCTCCCGGTATATTAAGGTGTGAGGGGGCACTGACCTGACGCTGGTATTATTCCCACAGAAATTTTAATGCACTCGGCAAACAATTTTATGTTCATCAACATCGATGCGAAATCATTATCATTTCAAATTCAACCAACCTCACCCGTCCAAATTTCTATTACATTATTATCATATCTGTTTGCATATTTATGGATACATAAAGGAAATTAGTTCAATTCAGCTAATTCTCCAGTTTTCGCAATATAGGACAGCAATTGTTTCATCTGTACATTCAACTTATATATAAGGAGCATATCTTACTTAAAAACAACTTGAATTAACAATTTTTTATATTTTTTTAGGTTACTAGCAGAGTTTTTCACACTACTAGTATTCTTGTTAACCCCTCGTGCTAAGCTAAAATGCTTGTGTTGCGAATGGGTTCACATCGGTAGTGCAACGGGTGAGAATCGAACCGGCAACCAAATGATCGTAAGTCCGACGACTTATCCATTGGACTGCTTCAAATTTAATAAATTTATTATCACTACTAACATTCAAGTAATAAGAAATGTTTTTATTCTATCATAATAATAACACCCAATATAATAATAGTGGATATAATAGTAAAGTCAACCTTATCAAGAGCCAAGCCATAAAAATGGTCCCAATCTTTTTATTTCAAAGAAACTGCAAAAGCCGTAACACAATAAATAATGGCGAAAAGCTCATAAAACTTTTTGTGCATTGAACAAATTTCAGAGAAAAATATATGGTTATGGGCCTCGGGTAATGGGAAACATACGTGGGATAAAATATGTAGTGTTTTTGTAGTTTCAGCATGTTTTAAAAACTTATATAAGGTGGTTGCAAAATATATGCTATGCTTTTAAGAGTAGACTCGTACTGTTAAAAGGATGGTAATGAGGACATGTAGTTAACAGCAATATTGGTTGATTTTTACTTTGATTGAGCAGTGTTCGTATTTCTACTTCATACTACTCAACGTATTTGATGAAAATTGGCTATGAAAGTTTGTTTACCTATTCAAGGTATTCTAATAGAGATTAATTAATAAGAAAACATCTTGACACCTCGACTTTCTGGAATAGCGTAGCCAGTCCAACATAAGTAAAATCGAAAAGAATTAGTTTCTGTTAAAGTATAAATTATTGTATAAACAGTAATCACTACATATTCTCTATACCAGTTCCAACTACAAATTATTCAGTAGTAACTATAGAAGTAGCAATAGAATTTACTGCTTGCTACCGGTTTTGTATTACCTACTACGCCGTAGCAAATGCAGCACATCGTATGATGTAAACGCTACGAGCACGTGCTAAGCTTCATGTACTGTGTATTTAGTACGTTGAATATATTTCTGACTATTATATTCGCATTTCGTAGTAACTATAATTAATGGGGAATTAATAGTAGGCACAGGTGTCCATCGCGATAGCATTTTCAGATAATTGATTGTTTCTTTGCATTGAATAGGTTCCGGAACTAGTGGAGCGATTTATAAATTCGCCAAATATGCCCGCCGTTTTAGAGCCTTATGGCCTTATGATGACGACGGGCGATGACGGTAAGAGGCCCAACGGAACCCGACTCTGGTACCCTCGCCCCGAAGCCTTGGCGTCTCATCTTTCCTACCCCTACCCACCCTACCCTACCCTACCCTACCCTACCCCTACCCAAAAGTATCCTATGTCCTTCTCCCAGTTCTTAGCTACCTCCCTACCAATTTTCAGCTAAATCGGTCAAGCCGTTCTCGAGTTATAAGTGTTGTAACAAACACGACTTTATTTTATATATATAGACTAGCGGCCCGCCCCGGCTTCGCACGGGTGGACTTTTATACCCTACCCCTGCCCTACCCTACCCTACCCCTACCCTACCCTACCCTACCCTACCCTACCCTACCCCTACCCTACCCCTGCCCTACCCCTACCCTACCCCTACCCTACCCCTACCCTACCCCTTACCCTACCCTACCCCTACCCTACCCCTACCCTACCCTACCCTACCCCTACCCTACCCCTACCCTACCCCTTACCCTACCCTACCCCTACCCTACCCCTACCCTTCCCTACCCTACCCTACCCTACCCTACCCTACCCCTACCCAAAAGTATCCTATGTCCTTCTCCCAGTTCTTAGCTACCTCCCTACCAATTTTCAGCCGATTCGGTTCAGCCGTTCTTGAGTTATAAATAGTGTAACTAACACGACTTTCTTTTGTTTTTAAAATGTATTCTGCTATTCAGGGCGGAGACAAATCCAACGAAACAAAAACCATGAAAATTGATCCAGCCGATCTCGAGTTATAAGTGTTGTAACAAACCCGTCTTTGTTTTATATATCGCACCCCTAGATGAACACTCCGGCAACTCAAAAAAACCTCATTTTTCAGAAATGATGAAAAACAGTTTTTAGAGTATATAAGAAATATATCAAAGCTACTAACTCAAAACTCGTAATTTTTGAGTTAGCGGAGTCTTCATCTAGGTGTGCGATATATAGATTAGCATTCTGCACTCCTTCTCTATATCAACTACTAGCTCCCCGCGCGGGACAGAGAAAGTGACTTTGTTTTAGACTATGTAGTGATATAGCCTATAGCTTTCCTCGATAAATGGCCTAATCTAATTTTCGTTTTTTAATTGTACCTTAGTTCCTGAGATTAGCCCAATCAAGCAAACAAACAAACAAATCCTTCAGCTTTATATAAAAGTATAGATTTTTTTTAAAAGGTTTTGCTTCACTTATCAATTTATATACAAAATTCACGAGCACCTCTAGGAACTATATGCCTATATTTTTTTCAATGACGCAAAAAAATGTCAAAACCATAAATTGTACACTGTTTACGTATCGTAGGAAACATTAGACTTACGACATAAAGATCAATGTCCCCTGGAGCCATTTCTGAAGAGCCAACTCCAGTGAAAACCGCAGTACCAAAGGAGAAAGATGTTTTAATAGGGGTCTCGTGTCGAGCCGCGGCTGACATGAACACTTTCGTTTCCCAGTATATCAATCTCATCATCCAGGAATTCTGATAATACAAAATATTAATTATTTTAAAATGTGTCGTCATTATACTTGCTGATATTTACGTTGCGTATGACGACAACCTCCGTAGCGTAACGGTATTTGGCTCGCATTAAGTATCGGAGGTCGTGGGTTCGATCCCCACACCGGAAAAGAAATTCTAAGATGGGTCTGGTCGGTTGAGGGACTACCCTCCGTGCCTCGGAAAGCACGTTAAGCCCTTGGTCCCGATTGTTATAACATCATCTATAACAAGCGTATCATCTATACCAGGGAATGGGCAGCATCGTTTCCCTGTGTATTGCAACATAATACTGCGGTCACCAATCCGCCTGCCAAGCGTGGTTACTATGGCAAAAACCCTCCCTCGGGAGGCCCATGTTCAGTAGTGGACGTTGTACGGGCTGACGATGATGATGACTGTAACAGTTTAACCTATGAAATAAAATCATTATTTACTCTACCTTTAATATGTGATTAAAGGTAGCTGTGAGCATTTTGGAAACTGTTTTTTACTAGTAATAGATTAAATGTATATATTTAGGCTCGAAAGCGTTATAAACAAACATGAGTTAATTTCGCATTTATAATAATATATCGTTGCCGCTCTGATACGGCAACAGCGTGATGAAGGAGATCAAGTTCAAATATCGTTCCTGAGTGCGGCCATTAATATATTTTTAAACGAGTTTTTTTTCACAAAGGCGCCATTACGTCATAACTATAATAGTAGGGACACAAACACGGAGAGAAATAGTTATTCCTTTGTCCCGGTAATTTAAAATGTCTTGATTAATCAGTTGCTCCATAACCTATACTTTACGATCTTTACTTGAATTGTGTATTAATGAATTTTAAATTACCTCACGACATAGTTTCAGTGGGCATGCAAAAAGATAAAGGAAGCATCCAGACCAATAAGAACATATTATGAATATTATTAAAAACTTCATCAATTGGATTGCCTGAAAAATAAGAACTGATTTATATTGGTATATTTTAAATAAAAGCACAAGTATCTAAGGACACAAAACTTTTTATGTATTAGATAATATGTATTTACGTCACATTATTAAATGATGACTTGAAAGAAAACTATTATTTACATGACGCTCCAAAAAACAACAAAGAAAGTTGTAATTTTTGATATGAGGTTATTTTTGTTTCAGATTTAGTCTAGGTTTAGTTCCTATCGTCAAAGATGCACTCATTCTCTTTTCAAATAGAAGAAAGTGGTGACACATTAATATTATTTTAATAACACTATTTAGGGCAATTTTTTATATCCTCGGATTAAAAATATATATTATTTTGGCAAATTTTTAAATGTATTCCTCTCATATTATTTTATCTGAGGATTGAAAATTTTGTCTTTACAGAATTATTAACCCTCTCATGACTATCAAAATGCGAAGCCCATTTATTGAAATAATCCCAAATATGCCATATTTGAAGTATGGGAAGTAATTCAACGATTTGACCGAGGATCGTCTCTCTTTGGGGGTCCATTGTTCCAGTGAATATGTACATTGGAAACACAGATAATACATCCAGGTAAAAGCCAATGGACGCCATTTTTACTTCTGCTATCTCTTTAACAGTTTCTTTTCTAACTTTCTGTAAGAAAAAGAGAAAAATTATATTTAATTTCATGAAAGTGTCATTTTATCAAGTTTGTACAGTGTAATATAGATGTGCGTTCTTGTACAAGTTTGGAACCCCCAATTTTTGTGATGGAACATGAATATTTATGTGTGCAAACACAGATGCAATTATCTATTCTGCTACTATCATAAGAATCGGCATACCGACAGAAACGGTGATAAGTCACGGGATCGACAACTTAATAATTATTAAACATTATAAACTTCCTTATTTTGAATTATTATTAGTTGGTACATATTCTTGTACCGGGAACTGATAGTTCATAACGCATTAGAAGTTCCCGGTTTCCCTATTATTGGCGTTTGAAGGAGCGCCCGGGAGGCTTATGTAGGTAAGCCCTGTCCTCGTGGTATAATTAGCATACCATCGCTATAGAGAGAGGAGTCCTACAAACTCTGCTGTTGCGGCGGTGAAGACGCCTTATGCATTTCTTCCCAGTAAGAAAAGCAGGAAAATATTCTTGACGGATCAATTTTGTCTCACCAGTATATGAGAATTATCATCATCATATACGAATCCCTTTAAATCATAAAATCATCAGTCAATTTAATTATAATTTGCTAACCGAGTGATGCTACAATAGTTTTACAACAATTGCAATATCGATGCATCATTTGCATTCCTAGTCATTGAAGTTGGACTATCGTGCGGCCACATTTCACCTATCGTATTAGTCTCAATTAACAGACTCTGGGCTTTCAAGACAATTCCCTCTAGCTTGCATAGCTTTTCATAGAAGCAATAGATGTTGGCAGTGTGCCAAAGTTAAGAAAGTTAGCTTGTTTGCACGCAATAATCTTCGAAATTTCTGATTGGGTATGAAAAAAGATTTTTTAGATATCTTAAATGTTATAAAAATAGAACCCACCAATCAACTAGAGAAGAGAAAGAAAGAAAGAATTAAACTTTTATTATAACCTATCAATCTACCTATGTGTACGGTAGAACATGTAGGTACTTTAAGAGTCGCATTGAATTAAGTAATTTATCAATACCAAGTTCTAAGTTTAGATTGACGCCAACTAATTATTACAAAGTGTAATGATTTATGAGCGGATTTAATTCTGATATTTAGTTCATTTTTATTATAATATGTAGGGATCTAAACAATATTTACTAAAACAAAATCAAGTAATTAATATTGGTATTTTCATTGCACATCAGATAAGCATTGTCTATCAACGGGTCAATGCTGCCAGTATTCTGGGATTGCTACCCAGTAAGAAGTACGTAAAAGTTTAGTAAAGTAAGTTTTAGGTATAGGTTAGTAATATGATTTTCTTATTGGTTTCGTAACAGTAATGTTATTAATTTTGTTAAATGGCTAATATAAAACCCAGTGTCATAATCACCTCCAATATTTTGTTCCAAATATTAAGTAATCTTCGATGAAATCTGCGATTAGCTCAGTACTTAACATAACTATTACAATTTCCTACACGCACCAAAGCGCAAATCATGAACACTTACTAGTTACACACGACTATTATCCTAAATTAACGAGCTCTCTATACCTTACAAGTTAATAGCGAAACTACTATTAACTTCGGCAATTTGCAGCGTTTGATGGTATAGATACTACCCCATTACTTAGTATAGATTGCCCTATAGTTATAAAACATTATTAAGTAACTACTAAGTTAAGTTGCGGCTAAATCTACGTTATAGACTAACTTATATGGCCGAATTCCAATATGAATCTTCCTAGAAAATATAACTACGTTACTCCTTTTTTTTGGTGTATAAGTACTACGTGTTCTTTCCGCAGCCGTTGCGGGGAGAGTATCATATTTACGATAGCTGGGTATGTGAGACTAGATCTCTTGATAGGCCATCAATGCCATAGGTGCTCAATGCTATAGGTGCTCTTTAGGTACTGGCGACGCTGGCAATTTTAAATCACCTTTTATTCTTGCCTCGTTTGTCTAATGGTAATATGTTAGACCGTAACTTGCGAAGTCCCGGATTCGATTCCCAGGTCGGGGAAAAAAATGTGTCACTATACATTTTCCCTCAAGAAAATTCTAATTACCAGCCCAAACCGTTGCTGCTTAAGCTGTCGATCCTGTGCTCACTTACCGGGCGTGATGGTAGAACCACCACATCGAATTATGAGAGTAAAGGCATAAAAAGTGCCCCTTTTTGCGCACACCCTTGTGCACTATAATATCATTTGCGCAGATGGCTAATCTCCTTAGTGATTGGCTGCCATGATCGATATCGGTCGGAAGAACTATATACTCCCAGGTAATGTCATAGTTTCAGAAAATACTGAAAAAATATTTACATATATTCGCTTTTAAGCATTGAAAACAATAACAGCTACAAAACATACCTTGTGCACAACAGCCGTAGTAAGCTGCAGAAAAATGTTAAGCAACAATCCGCACAGCATTATAGTAGTCAAAACTGTCGACAAATCCGAGTTCTGGTTTTGTATCGCTCCGTAGGGACACATGAAGCAGATGCACAAAACTATTACGAAATGCACCGCGTCGAAAATTTGAGTCTGTAAGTAAATGACAATAGTAAACGGAGCTGAGTAGTTTTTTAAAAGATTTTAATTGTTTGATACGCTTTTTAAATGTTAGGTATATACAGGGTTATTGGAAATGTGAGGTATCCCTGTTACGATGTTGATGCGATGAGATGTGGTCAAAACTAACATTTTGTCATATAATCATATGTGCCCTAAACTTTTGATAATAATCCAGATTGAAACTCGGTAACTGAATTTACTAAAATACCATGATATTTCCAGTTATTCCGATAATATGTTTAATATTTTTACAATCAAAATGAATAATAATATGGCCAGAAACTACAGCACTTGTTTGGTAGTAATAATTAAATTCCAGATTTTTACAATTTAATCAATATATTAGTTAAACTGCAGAGGTCGTATGTCTGTAACATAGAAAAAAATGCTGAAAACCGAGACAGGGAGATGTTAGAAGGGAAATATCCTGTTCGTGGGAACTTCATCATTAACCTATGTCAACCGGGGATAGTGTAGCTTTCCAACGGTGAAAGAATTTTTCAAATCGGTCCAGAAGTTTCGGAGCCTATTCAATACAAACAATCAAATCTTTCCTCTTTATAATAAATATCAGAATAGATTAGCGGTAAATTATAATTGCAAAGTTCTTACTGAATTAAACTTAATCGTACATTTACTACTACATTCCATACTTTAGCAATAGCTTGTAATTCATCTTGAGGAGTTAGAGAGTATAATAATTTACATAGGATAATAATAAAAGTTTTAGGAAAATTGCGCGGACGGAGGAGTTTTCGCATGCTTATAGTTTAGATAAGTATATAGAGAAGGTTATTACGGTCAAATTTTGACCACTAGGCGACCACTAGTAGGTATAATTACCTATATAAATTATTAAGGCTTTTAATATGGGTATTATTTATAAAATATACCCAAGTTGCCACAAAATTTATAGTGGCAGATGAAATATACACTAAGAAACTTTAAGCCTTACCTAATATACATGAATTAAACTTAACTTTAACTTACAAAGTCAGTATCAGGTATTAAAATCCATGGAAAGGTGGGTCTCAAGCATATCCGTGGACTCGCTATAGTCGTAACATTTGCCGATAGTTTATAAAGTTCCAAATATTCCGGAGTAAACTTCGGTAGTCGCACGTTGTTTTTATCTAAAACCAAAATATTGCCAAACTTAATCAAGAATATCATATTATATATATTATACTAATATATATAGCTAAAGAGTTTGTTTGTTTGTTTGAACGCGCTAATGTCAGAAGTAAGAAGAAGAATAAAACGTCACAAATAAGCATTCATATTCTTTTGTAGAAAGAACAATACTGTTATATTAACAAAGACAGCTACAGAGTGATTTAAATTTTTAGACTATAAACACAAAAGCATAGCATTCTTTCACCATAACGCTGACCACACGCGTGCGCGTTCCTCGAGGGCGGAGGTACCGGATGGCGGATCGGGAGCTCCGCGCTCGCGTCAATCACACGCTCGAGGAACGCGCATCGTTAGTGTGGGGTTCACCTACCCTCATAACCTATAATTTATGACTGAAATACCACGGGAACGGAGCTACAGGTTGAAAAAGCGTAGACGAAACGAAGTTTTACTATTAGGTTTGTTATTCCGACATCTTTTGAACTTGACAGATTATTGTCATAGTAACCATTTCTGATGTGATAAAAATTAAAATAGATAGGTGTAGATACAAATTATGAGCAAAAATTTTAAACTTTTCTGAATTAGGTATATTCATTTTTAACCATACTCCTTTGCTTGACGTTCTACCCTTTAGGGTATCGCCCATTAGGCTTTCACAATTGCCAATGTCAGAGTTTTAACTCTGACATTGGCAATTGTGAAAGCCTTCCAACATACCACACGAGAAGAACTGAATTGAACATAAACGTTTTGCTTAAAATATAAAAAGTAAATAGTGACAAATAAATTTAAATTCTATTACCTCTGTAATACATGTAGGAATCGTCCACAAAAGTCGGATCTTCTGGCTCAACACCGGCTAAATTGTCCTTAAGCACTTTAATGGGGCGATAGCGCGTACGAATTAGCCTCGAGTCTCCTTTATCGTACTCCTCTATAGCGTCCTGGGAAATGTGAGAAGATTAGTTATATGTAATTAACTTTTCGGCTAGGTCTGCTTACGCAATGGTTTGTAATAGTGGTGTTAAAGCGATGTGGTAGAAGAACGACCTTCCGATGCCCTCGTAGACCCGAAGTCCGAGAGGCCCGCGAACTGTAAAGTAGAGCGACAGTTGCACAAAACTCCCCTAAACTAAAAGCCATAATCCCTCAATCTCCCCGTCAGCGACCGCCCTGAGCCGAGGTCCAAGTCCCACAGGGGACGCCCTCTTGCGCAGGTTGCTTAGTTTGGGCCATTAACCATTTATCTAGGCTGGAGCTCTGCTCGCCTTTGTGCCCGGTGAAGTAGCAAAAGCCTCAGGAATAACTACATATGTCCGTCCGAAAAAAAAAAAATGGTAGAAGAACGACCTTAGACAGATACTGATGCTGACTGAAGTACCAATCATGAATAGTGATAACGTTAGTGAAGAAATATAACTGTATGGAATAATTTTTTTTTTCGAATCTATACTAATACATTGTTTGTTTGTTTGCTTGAACGGGCTAATCTTAGGAACTACTTTTCCAATTAGAAAAAAATCTTATTGAATTAAGGAGCCCATTTATCGAGGAGAGCTATAGGCAATTTAATTATAAAGTTCTAATGGGAGCGAGAGTTACGCGTGTGAAACTTCGCGCGGGACCCTAGTATTAAAATACAAGCGATTCCGCGAACTGTAACCAACACAACTAGTATAGGGAACGACTTTATTTAAAAGAGACCTGAACATTATTATTAATATTAAAGTTTTTTTACAATTTCAAATAAAATGCCAAATTTCTGTACTAACTGAATCAATATACATGATACTATCTACTCCTTTTTTTCGTAAGGACATGTATGTCGTCAGCCACGAGGTTTTTGTCCTTCAGCGGGCAGGCGAGAGAGCTCCAGCCTTATTTAATGGTTTATAAACTACAAACTAAGCAACCTGCACAAGAGGGCGAGGTGTCCTTTTGCGTAGGATGAGCCTCTTGCGCTATGGGACTTGGACCTCGGCTCAGTGTGGTCGCTGGCGTGTGGCGTTTAGGAATTATGACTTTCAAGTTTTTAGGGGAGTAACAGTTCAACAGCCTCTTAGACTTCGGGTCTACGAGAGCACCAGATAGTTATTTGCAAACTAAGAAATAGGAGAGCGAGGGGGACATTCTACTCCTGAAATGCGGTATATATTTTGGGAGCACGATTAAAAAAAGAGCGACACCAATCATGTTTTTTTTTTTTTTTTTTTTTTTTTTTTTTTAAAAGATTACTAGCAGAGTTTTTAAGTCTACTAGTATTCTTGTTAACCCCTCGTGCTAAGCTAAAATGCTTGTGTTACGAGTGGGTTCACGTCGGTAGTGCAATGGGTGGGGTTCGAACCGGCGACCTCGAGATCACAAGTCCGACGCCCTTAGCCATTGGGCTACGGCCGCTTCCGTCTGTTATATCAATGTATGTACATATGTATGTTATTCAAGAACAGCACTTTTCCTCGTGAGAATTCAAGGAAATGTTATGTGACATTTTGATTATATTTTATTACCATAGCAAAAGAGACTTTGACAGTTAGATATGACATTTCCAAGTTGCGTACAACTATTGTTTGAGAATACCACTGCATATTTCAAAATCTCTGTTTAGTTAGTTAGTTCTAAAGGACTTTGGAGCTTTGATTTACAGTATATTTTAAACGCTTATTTTCAATAGCTGAGTGAACGGATTTTCCATTACATACAGCATAGTGATCAAATAGCGGCCACCAAATTTTGAACGCTATGGGCTTTAAATAAAATTCAAAATCAATTAATTATTTCTAAACATGCCTACTGTCTAACCAAGGGTAATGCAAAAGACTTTATGCATATTTAATTTATGATTTTACTATTATTATTTTTGTTTTTTCTCCTCGACAGCAGATGGAGCTTCGGGGCCCACTTCCAGCGGCTGGCCCCAAAGCTGGTTGCGGCGGCGGGTGCTCTTGGCCGGCTTTTGCCGAATCTCGGCAGACCCGGGAGCACCTGCCGCAAGCTGTACGCCGGTATGATCCGCTCCATGGCGCTCTACGGCGCCCCCATTTGGGTCGACGCCCTGAACAGTCGAAACATAGCCCTGCTGCGACGTCCGCAGCGGGTGATGGCCATCAGGGCGTCCCGCGCCTACCGCACGGTCGCGTTTGACGCGGCCTGCCTCCTTGCGGGGTCCCCTCCGTGGGACCTGGAGGCGGAGGTTTGAGCCGCCGCGTACCGGCGGAGGTGTGAGGGGGCGCGTTCTGGCCGCGACCCCTTCCCGGAGGGTGTTGCACGGTGGCGGACTGAGATCCGTCGCGAAACCCTCCGGAAATGGCGGAGCGGATTGCGTACGGTGAAGGCGATTCGGCCCCATCTAAAAAAGTGGGCCGGTCGCCGTCACGGCGACGTCACCTACCACGTTGCACAGGTAGTAACAGGCCATGGCTGCTTCGGCCACTACCTGTGCAACGTGGCGCAGAGAGAGCCGAACACTCGCTGTCACCACTGTGACTGTGCCGACGATACGGCGCAGCACACGGTGGTGGAGTGTCCGGCGTGGGCCAACGAGCAGGAGGAGCTCGTTGGCGTGGTGGGAGACGACCTCTCGCTGCCGACCATCATTTCGAAGATGGTCCAAAGCGAGAGGTCGTGGGAGGCGGTTGCCTCCTTCTGTAGACAAGTTATGTCACAGAAGGAGGCCGCGGAGCGGGAGAGGGAAGTAGATCCCTCCGCCCACCCGCTTCGCAGACGGCGTGTTGGCCGTCGGCGGCGGACCGAAACCCGCCGCCTACCGCCCTAGGCTCGGCCTTGGGGAGTGGGGAACATGGGCCCCGCTCCCTTCGAGGCTGATCCATGAGGAGTAGGGACGCCTCTACACTCCGGGCGTCCCTATAATTGGGCAAATGGGCCACTGTAAGTGTGGCCCTGGAGATCCCGCGGTACCATATTGGCCGCGGGTGCCGTCGGGGGGCCGGATTGCTCATGCGTACCCGACCCCCGCCAACGGCGGATCGAAGGAGTGTCCGGGAGGTTTTAGTGGTGTAGGGTCCTCTCCTCGTGGTATGACTTTAGCATACCACGCTATGGAGAGGGCGAATACGCTGCAGCGGTGGTGGGAACGCGTCAATGCATTTCCTCCCGGACAAAAAAAAAAAAAAAAAAAAAGGTAGTACAGTCTGCAGTACCTACAGAGGGTAGTAGTAATAGGTTAACCACATAGGTTGTCGATAGCCACGACACAGCTACATCTAACTAATGTGGCTATTATCGAACGCAAATAAAACTTAAGCCATGTTTTTCGTACATTTAATATAGATTTTGTGACTATCGAAAACATATTAATAATTCTGTGTGAAATTTATTTTTGCATTTGTTGAACACTTAAAGTCTCGGCGAGTGACATAATCTATATTTTATGAAGAGGTTCTGACTGGAGGTTCAGGGGAAACGCGGATGCAATCTCACGCTAAACTAGCGTAGATAATAATAAAACTTATTTGTACAAATAATCTTGACTTAAACATCTGATATCGTTATAAAATATGCTACAGTTACTGACTTTAAACATTCGCAGACCAACTTTAAAACATTGTACGACGGGTCCTTGAAAACTTCCACAGACTCGAGTACAAATTAGTCTCAAGCTTTTACGATACTTTTTACAGTTTCCTAGATACTAAGCACTAAGCAGTATTATTTAATATTTTCTTTAGTTTTACTTTTTATTTGTAACGGGTTAAGCTTTAATGTTGAACATTAATAAGAAAACGTAATAACTTTCTTATGTTTTAAGTAAATAGGTAAGATTTATTTTTTATAAAGATACCCATCAGAGTTTTGCAGTCTACTAGTATTCTTGTTTACCCCTCGTGCTAAGCTACAATGCTTGTGTTACGAATGGGTTCACATTGGTAGTGCAATGATTGATCGGACCGGCGACCACAAGATCACAAGTCCGACGCCCTAGCCATTGGGCTACGGCCGCTAAATATGTATTTATACCGTTAACAGAATGTAATCATGGAATAAAGATAAATAAACATTCTTAACTAATGATAAAATGTACGCAAAATGTTATTCTTAGTTAAGAATGTTTATTGTTTAACGATTACATTCGCTTACAATATGTACCCGTTTCCTTATGGTTCAGTGGTTACGGTAGTTGCTTCTGAGACCCGGTGTTCCGAGTTCGATTCGAACCCGAGATAATTTGTGTGAACTTCAGTAAGTTCTTCTCAAGTCTGGGTGTGCTTTTCCGTGAATTAAGTGTATGGAAATTGGAAAGTCCTCCGCGACAGGCATTAACTTCCCTAGTGCGGGTTTGTGTAAAAAAATACACATAGGATTTTCATAGCATAAAGGTACCATAGGTAACATACCTATTTAAAATTTATAGCACAAAGGTATTAACGCGATAAAAATTACCTTTTTATATTACCCGACCGACTTTTTATATTGTCTGCCCGCGACCATGATCAATGTAACTTGATCGAAACGTCGGGTAATATAAAAAGGTAATTTTTGTCGCGCTAATACCTGTGTGCTATATATTATAATTATGATACGCGTAAGTTTCAAAGTTTATATATACCTATTGGAAGTTTGTAAAGCGTTTGAAACAATTTTAATAAACACAACTTGTAAGCTCTTGCTACATAAATAAAGTTTTGTTGTATGTCTTATTATATTCTTTTACAATAAATACCTGCGGCGCAATTATCTCTCACTTTTAGTCTCAGCGGTCGCGGATTCGATCCTGGTCCACACCACCGGAAAATCAATCTTTGTGTAAAATCTTAGATTTATTTTCGAGTCTGGTTGGTTCAGGGACTACCCTCGTGTATCAGAAAACATGTTGAGTTGGTCCCGATTGTTATTACATCATCTTTAACAAGCGTATACCAGAAAACGGGCAATAGCCTTTCCTTGTATGTTACAATTAGGGCTTTCAATACCGGTATTCCGGGATCCCGTAATACCGTGATCAAGGATTTTATTTTGGCGTTTTTTGTTTTTTTTTGTTTATTTTGTTTAAAAAAGACAACTTCCGCATTAGGGAAATAAATCCCTGTGTCGCGGGGGACTTTACAAACATACATTTCACGGACGCAAAGAACACCCAGACTCAGAACAACTATTTGTGGTTCACACAAATAATTGTCCCGGGTTGGTATTGAAAAAATTCGGTATTTGAAAGCCCTAGTTACAAAACAAATAGGAAAAAAATATTTTTAGAAATCAAATCCTTTATTAGGTATTACACATGTATATATACAAAACCTTTTGATTTTATTTTAACAAAGCCTGTCATAATAATGTCGGATAAAATGTTATTTTATTTTACCCTTTGGCAATATGAAACTGAATGGAAAATCTGATAATACTCGACCGTTTGTTTCAGGATAAACTTACAATTTTATTATTGAAAAATAGTAAACAGTTTATGGTAGGCGAATAGTGCAAGTGACATAATATTTAACAAAACGCTACCTACGTATTATATATATGTACCTATAACCATTAAGATTTCAAACGATGAAGTAGTTATCTTTGTGTAAAATATCATAGACAATTTTTAAATATGTAATCATCATCAGCCCATATAACATCCACTGCTGAAATTGGCCGTACTCCCAAGGGAGGGTTCTGTCATAGTCACTACGCTCGGCAGTCTGGTTGGGGACCACAGTATTATATTATAACTCACAAGGAAATGCTGCTGCCGTTTTCAGCGGGACCAACAGCTTAACGTGCTTTTCCAGGCAAAGAGCTGTCCCTCAAACAACCAGACCTGAATAAATTTTAGAATTTATACAAACATTTCTTGTCTGACGTGGGAATCCAACTCACTTCATTTAAAGTGAGACTTATACCTTATCTAGGCTGGAGCTTGCCTTTATGCCCGGTGAAGTAGCAAAAGCCTAGTTGCTAAATAGGTACATATGACCATCCGAAAAAAAAAGTGAGATTTACAACGCTACGCCACGGAGGTTGCCTTTTTTCCAAAACTGTCAGTGCGTTTGTCCTCAGTTTCGCCTGATGGAAACTTAACAATTAAGTGAGCATTAATATACTTGAGCTATATTTTATAAAGCAGTAGGTACTCATTATATTTTTCTATATGATCTTATCATGCTTACACCTGAACCAAGTGTGGAAACCACAAAAAAAAGAAAATCGATGGTTTTGTCTACTTCATTAGCAACAGCCGTAAAGTGGCAATCTTAACGCAATTGTTAAATAAAATATGACGAGCCATTCTAAATAATGTTATTTTCTTTTTGATTTTTCGTCAATTTATATTCGTTAATCACGCACTAGTTCAATTGAATTTGACGAAAATTCTTCAGATTTTGGTACATCTTAGATTTCAGTAAAACCTATTTTCTAAAATACGCCGTTAACTCTATTCCTCTTTTTATTAACCTTGCTATAGGTACGTGAAACTGAGTCCCACGTGTAACTAATAAAATAACAGCATATGAGAATTTTCATATATTTCCTTCAACATTTACGGCACATTCGAGTTGTCTGGAATATTCAAGATAAAGCTGAAATGGTTGAGAAGCAGGTACCAAATTTTGAAGGTATACCCGGATGTCGAATTTAAGCTTTTGCTTCTGTACTATCTAGAAGCGCACACTGAATTTAGAATAAACGTTATGTTAAATGCGTCTTAATGGAATGCTATAGGAAGATGTTTAAAATTTGGTAATAAAATCGATCCAGAGTAGGCTCATGTTCAGCAGTCGACGTAAAATGATTGTAGTAGTTGAAGCTAAAGAATAAAAGTCAATAGGTATACAATGTATATTTTTTCTTAACTTAATAAATAATGCAGAAATATGTCACTTTATAATTATGAAAACCTTGTTATTATTATCTAGCTACACGTATAAAAATCCACATTATGGCTGCATAATTTGCCTGACTTTGATATTATTATATTCGTAACTATTTAAAGTTTACTTAATACCTATGTGAAAGATTTCCGTCCAAACTATCTTAAATGTGTAACATCGATACTTCACCATATTTATTGCAATCATTAATACAGAAAATAATATTTTCTTCTATCAATTAAAGAGAAAGTATTTACCTTCAGAGTAAATATTTACCTGTCGGCTTCTCGCGCTAGTGAGCCTATTTTTAATTGTATTCCGAATTAATTCCAGCGTCACAGGATGTTCGCCCACTGCTCTCATGAAATCTGTTCGGCGTAATACCTGCCAAGAGAAACCGTTACCTATACCTAAGGCTATCCTTGTTCAGATCATCGGTTTGATATAAAAATAATCTTTTATCTCATGTTAATTGTAATCAAAGAGTAACCGTATGAAATTAGTAAAATTCATTAGGTTTTTTAATCCTATAATTGTTTTATTAAAAGGTTTTTGACATCATTAGGCAGCTACATTTTAAACTAGCTGTTTAAGCATGGCGTCGCCCGTCGGCTGTACTGATATTTCCCGTCGATTTTCCTAAATTTTCTTTCATATACATACAAACAATAAAAATTACATAGAATTAACGAAATTGGTGAAGTCGATATCTAATTATGTGCGTACATACATTTTGTCGATTATTTTTTATTTATATAGATAATAAGTATCTATATAAATAAAAAATAATCTACAAAGCTTTCAGCTTAATTTAAAATAACTAAAACATATTCAAAATGATCGAGTAACTTATGTTAGCATCATGTTTTTTTTTTGTATTTTATATAATAATGAATCAAAAGGTTAAGTTAAAGCAACTGAACATTCAAACCTGTAATTCTACATAAGTAGCAGCCTTCACAGTTACTTTAGCCGGGATTGAATAGAATAAACTCAATTCTCCTAGTACCTGGAAAACAAATAAAACACAAATAGTTGCCGTCATAATGTGCATTTTAAGGGTTCCGCACCCGAAGGGTAAAAACGGGACCCTATTACTAAGACTTCGCTGTCTGTCTGTTACCAGGCTGTATCTCAAGAACGAGACATATCTAGACAGTTATTGACATCTAGAAATTAAATAAAATATATATTTAAGGGGGGTGCTCCAATGCTCCCATACAACAAACGTGTTTTACGATACGGAACCCTTCGTGTGGGAGTCTGACTAGCACTTAGCTGTTTTTTTTCGCTATGCCTTTAAGTTAGTAAAACGACAGCGAAACTGGGTTGTACTCTCCTTATTATGTGCCTAGAAACAATGTAAACACTTTTTCTGACGTCTACCTAATAAAAAAGTATACCAAACATACTTTGTATGAACTGAGTTTTTAGCAAAACTTGTTCCTTTATGTATTTTTTTATATTGTCTGATACAATGATGCCTTGCCAATGCATAAAACTGTAACTTTTAAAAAACTACTTGTGTAATATTTTACTATTTATGTTTTATTTCAACTTGAATTTAACGTAATACAGTGTTTTTAGCTTGCCTTATGTTATGTGTGTACATTAATATGAAAAAAAAATGGTCAACGGTACAGATCGTAGACTTAAAGAAACGAATCGGGTGTTGTTAAACTCAAACACTGGAAGTCTAGTTACAGTCTTTTAAATTAACACGGCAGAGTCTGTGCTTATCATCGAAATTTTAAAGCATCTTATTAATCAAAAGTAACCATTTTTGGCATTATAAGCTTCAACAAATAAACTATTAACATAAATCTTAAACGAAAATTATTCATATTTTTGATATTTCATCGGACTCCCATTTTGTTACATTGTCTGTGCAAATTGATGGATTAGACTTTAATTAACGAATAT
Source organism: Nycteola revayana (assembly GCA_947037095.2). Classification (NCBI taxonomy): domain Eukaryota; kingdom Metazoa; phylum Arthropoda; class Insecta; order Lepidoptera; family Nolidae; genus Nycteola; species Nycteola revayana. The sequence goes on from OX344839.1 coordinate 10,163,516, forward strand.
AACGATAACATCGTATCTGTCCCATACGCCATTCATTTATTCGCTCATTATTCCTTTAGATAACATAATATATTTTTTTGACATTTGAAAACAATGTTGATGCTTTGTATTTTTCTCTATACATTCATAGCTCTTAAGTTTTTATTTCTATGAATGCATAAAAAGCATTGAATAACTATGGTACTTATAAACTTTTCACAACATACATTTCACATCACCCAGCATTAACGTAATATTACTCAATAATATTATTTGACTGCAGCATCATGTAAAGTTATGATTAAGCACTTATTTGACCGCAATAACGCTATGAAGTACCTTCCTTTGCCTAAAACATTAAATCCATACATATCCTGGCTACAAATTGAATTCAACCCCCGCTCCAGACATACACGCTAGCGAATTCAAGCAAAAAATCCACAAACTAACTTTGAATTTTGTAGTCGGTACTAACAGTTCCTTCTTTGAAAGCTATCATAGGACTTTCATCGTCTTCATCTGAAAGCATCTCAATAACACCTCGCTTAATACAAATCATGCCGGATTTAACGACTTCTTGACTCCAAATATGCTGCCCAGCGAGATATAGTTCGTGTCGCATTAACAGCGATATTTGGCGCATGAACGATTCTTCTGAAATATTTATAAACATATTAGTAATATTCTTTTAAATGGGAAGGTTTAGGATAAATGACAACATTTCTAAATTCGTAAAAAGGTTTCTTTATTTTCAAATTCTAATTCCAAAAATGGTTTTTTTTCACCGTTATATGTACGACACCGCGTAAACGAAGTCTCGCTGGGCCAGTTTATTTTATTCAAAAGTTTAGGTCTTTTATTTATCGATTGAGGCAGTACGAAGTCTGCCGGGTCAGCTATTCTACTACTACTAGCTTATATAAATTATATTTGTACTAAAAACTTTCAATTTCGAAAACTAGAAAAAATACATATTAAAAAAATTAAATGTTGTCAATTGTTCGATGAGATTGCGATAAATGTAAGTCATAGTCTGCAATAGCATATCGAGGAGTGAAAGGCTATTTGTTGGAAGCGACATTTTACGAACTTTACAGGAGAGCCATTTAAAGATTCAAAATTTGGAAAAAAAATCGTTATGAAAAAACTAGTGCTCTTTCTATAATGGGGATCGCAAATTTTTATTGAAAAAAATTCCTTGCCTGTTTTGGGATAATTTTCAATTAAAAAACAGTTATGAGTATAAGATAAATTGTCGCTTAATACAAAATGATCTGTATCGCCTTATTTTTAGAGTAAAGAAAAATGATTCAACTTCCAACATTGTCACTAATCAGCAGCAAGCAAAATGGTTTAAGTGACTTTACAGTACTTATGCAGGAGAAAGCAAAATGATTGAATCGACGTTACTCAATAATAATAGGAATAGGCTATTTTGTTTAACTACCAATTTGGGTTTGGGTTTTGGGTTTTGTTAACGATTCAGGAAAGTTGGCTTAAGCAACGATGAACATTCTTAAAGAGTTGTTTGATGTCTCAGATTTTGAAAGGAGTTATATAACTTGGTTGTTCTAAACAGAGTGAAAAACAGTTGTAGCGAAAGGGTTGAACCGACGACATGTCTTAATGAATTTGGCTGACGGCAAATTGGTTGAAGCGACATTGCACAGAGTAAGTAGTCGTAAGCAAAATGTTTGAAGGGACTTTTCATCTAAAGATAGCTACATCGAAAAACGATTTATCTGCCATCGAACTAAAATTTTAGGAACGGAATAACGGCTTATGATCCGATTCTCTGTTTTTGTATACAGCTTAAATGATATACTAAAAAAATATGGCAAATTTGAAGTCTGATCATACATCATGTTTGAGAATTATGCACTAAAATGGCATGCGCCATAAAAGTGCTCAGAATTGTACGAAACCCGGCTCAGACGACGCAGAAAAATTCGCTGAATCCGAATATGTATATAACTCCATATCGTCCAAAATGTCGCTTCAAACAAATAGCCTTTCACCCCTCGATATAATCTAGATACGGGATATATACTTAAATAGAAGTTGAGTCAGTAGCAACCGTATAGACAACGAGAGCTCTCAACGAACTTGACAACAATAGACTTCGACGACGGCTTCAAAATATATACTTACTTGTATTTCTAAACAACAATGAATTATGAAAGTGTCCCACATTTATGTCAAACAACAGTTCCATCTGCAGAGATAGGGGCAGTTTCTTTAGTTGGCGAGACCTGAGTACTCCATCCTTCATCATCCACAATTGCTGTTTGTAATTCTTACATTGTTCTACTAAAGAAGGTGACGCCCCGCTTATCTTTAAATATTCTATCATGTGGCGATACTGCAAATATAGACAAATCATTATTCAATGGAGTAGGCGATCTAGGTATATACGTAACAAAAGAAAAATCACGGCAAGTATAAACACAAAAGTGGTAATAAAGTGATAGTTAAACAGATAAACTCGGTTTTAAATAATTAACATGGGAAACTTCGTCAAATTTACTATTTTAATGTAACTTTTACGAAATAAACCAAAAAAATCGATAAGATTTAATTTCTTTATGATCATCAGCCCGTATGATCATCATCATCATCAGCCCGTACAACGTCCACTGCTGAACATGGACTTCCTCCCGAGGGAGGGTATTTTCCATAGTCACCACGCTGCTTGGCAGGCGGGTTGGTGACCGCAGTATTATGTTGTAACACACAAGGACACGCAGCTGCCCGTTCCCCGATATATGATTATTAAGGATGATGTTATTACAATCGTGACCAACTGCTTAACATGCTTTCCGAGGCACGGAGGGTAGAACCTCAACCAACCAGACCCGGAATGAAATCTTAGAATTTCACAAAGATTTCCTGTCCGGCGTGGGGATCGAACCCACGACCTCAAAGATTTAAAGCGAGCCAAATACCGCTACGCTACAGAGGTTGAGCTATTTATTATGTTGATGTCAAAAAAAATACCCCTGTACATGGACAATTTTAAGCATTATGATCCATACGCTCATAATTGTCCATATATTATCTTATTATAATATCTTGCCCAAATCACCTGATCGATATAATTTGCTTTTCGAGATCTTTCTCGAACCATTTCCCAAGCCATTGCGCCTACGAATCTAAAGCGGAATACAACGTAGCCGACGATCATCAAAAACGATGTTAGCCATTTCTGACTATCACGCTGTAAATATTTAGTAAAAATTACATGCCTGTAAAAAATACAAAAGTAAATGCAATTGATAAACTTGAATAAGCTAAGTAAAAGGCTGCAATTCAATAAAAAAATAGTAAAATTTCATAGATGATGGATAATTAGTGGCGTAATGTTGGCTATCAGTTTAGGCACTTAGCCTACAGCCTAATTAATGTTGTTATAATTTTGTACATACCTAAGTATGATGTTTTCTAGTTAGTTGATATAAATTAATTAATAACGATGAGCTGGAATTAAACGTCTGATGGCTTTTGCAGTTTTAGCCAATGACGCAAGTGCTTGGCCGCATTCGTCGTAAGATTTATCTTTTATTTATATTTATTAGACAATGAAGTAACATCGCAATTATGTTGACATGTTCGTTTGAATAAAATGACCAATAACCAACCAATGTTGGAAGCAGACCATGTGGTCAAATTAGAAATAACATTTCTAGACAATTACTTTGAGCTTAATGTAATTATAATTATGTCGCTGTGCCCTAGCAGGGTCCATAATTGTTATTTAGCTTTAAGCCTTTTGTAACACCTACTACTCACATTATGGTACGCAAATAAATGAATATGAATATGAATAATTTTACCAAAAATATATTATTGGTTAGGCTGCCATGTTTATGTAGTGATATTAAATATAAATTTACTTTTAGGTCTACATCTAACCAAGTTAATATTTTAAATGATGTACCTATATGATTAAAAAGCATAATTTGTGACTTACAACAGGAAAAGAGTCTCCAAATACGCAATTAAAAAAACGGCAAGTGCAGTAATAAAAGCAGGTCCTGTAACTGTTTAAAAAAATACATTTAATTATTATTGCTACTCCGCATCAAGTTTAGATTAATGGGTTTCAACTTTCGCATTTTATACACATAATTTACAGGAAGACCTAATAGGGTCCCAATCGCGATACAATTTCAGATCAAATCATTAACTTTTTATTTAACTAACGCAGGTTATACCGGTCATGGTTACAGATAGACTGGTGTAATCTCGAAATAACGGTAGAAATGGTTGGAATAGAAGAAGAAAGGAATAATGAAGGAACATACCCAATGATTTTACTGATAATTTAACAACATAATCACTACTGACTGTGCAAAGATAGTTTGTAGGTCTACCTCTCTCCACTAGGTAGCCCGCAACTTCATCCGCGTAAATTTCCCACTTTCACATTAATAAATCCTTCTTGTTCTCTAGAACAACCTCACCATCAGCCCGTATAACGTCCACTGTTGAACAAAAGCCTCCTCCCGTCATTACTTTTGGCAGGCTGGTTGACCGCAGTTTTATGTGGTAAAACAAAATAATCGCTGATCATTCCCTGGCATACGATTGTTATAGATAATGTTAAAACAATCGGGACCAACGGCTAAACGTGCTGTCCGAGGCACGGAGGGTAGTCCCTTAGCGAACCAGAGCCGGGAATAAATCTTAGCATCTCACAAAGATTCCTTGTCCGGCGTGGGGATCGAACCCGAGCCAATTACTGCTACGCCACAAAAGTTGTCAGTTACCTCAGTAATAAATCTACAAATTTCTGCGTTCTAAGTCCAATCTAACGGTTACAACTGTGCGTAGTCTAATCAGTCAGTTACTTAAGACTCAAACTTATGACATTGATTTGATTGATCTTACTAAATCCAAAGTTCATCATAAATGAGTTACAGATACCAATCGAACTTCAGGCCCATAGTGTTCACTTTCGGTGGATAGTTTTGGCCAAGGTCACTCCACTGTCCGTTCTCCGAAGTATGCTGCGTGTAGTACCACAGACAAGTGCTGGCGTGAAGAATCAACGACGCAATAACCCCTTGTTCTAGATAGAACAGTGTCATTCGAGTCTTTTGCATCTATAATAAGCAATAACGTAATACAAAAAGAAATGTTTGATAATCATATTTATATGAGAATTATATTAATTACTTTAATCACTTGAAAGCGAGTCGGCTTTTAGGTTTCCGCACCCGAAGAGTAAAAACGGACCCTATTACTAAGACTTCGCTGTCTTTCAGACTTTCTGTTACCGGGCTGAATCATTTTCACAAATTATGTATTTTTGTTGCCGCTATAACAACAGATACTAAAAACAAAATAAAATAAATGTATAAGAGTCCCATACAACAAGGTGATCGATTTTTTTAAATATTGTCGCGAATACCCTTCAGTTTCAGGATAAACTTTTATCAATATAGATGTCAAGTCAGATAATGTTACGGCTAATTTAAAATAATCTTGAAGCTATGATAATTATTTCAATTAATTAATCACTTTAGTTTTAGAATTATTCTGTTGTTATTCATATATTGATATTAATTCATTTCAGCAACTACATTAGGTATGACATATGAAGAAATAAATTAACTAATATTTTATTCCATATATAAACTTTTCAAGATGTAACTTAATATTCATGCACTTGAAATGAAAAGCAAAAGGGAATATTAATTAGAACAAGGCGCCAAGTGATACGACATCTCTGTGAATAAAACATTATTGAAATATCTGAACGAGGTCTCACTGCAAGCTATTTAGTATTGCTGTAACAAAGTGGCTAATTACTTGATGGATTGTTGGCTAATCTATCAATGTCAATGGTGATCACCTTCATTGGTTAGCTTGTTGTGGTTCAATTAATCTATAATATAAATAATAATACTGATTAGGTTTGATCTTTGATGCAAACGCTTTCGCCCAATGAATATTGATAGTCTAATGTACAATACAATTTTGATCAAAAGAACACGAATCTCGAAAAAAACAAAATTAATTGCAAGGCCTCTTTCGTCTTTAAGCCCAAAAGTAATAGAATGGAGAAAGTTTATAGTAAAGTTATGCTGGGATTCACAAGGTAAAAGAATTTACAAGTAGAACCCAAACCTAGTCAAGGAATTAAATATAATATTTATTATAACAACTAATCGACACAAAATTGTATCCAAACATATAGATTTATTCTCTTTCGAGCTTCAATATGAGTCCTCAATGGGACCATACACTGAAATGTTCTATAGTAAAATTCACAGTAACATACTTCATAATATTAATGAAATATTAATACCAAGACTGATGAAAATATTTATGTGTAACTTTAATAAAATAATGGTATTAAGGTAAGAATAAAAATATTATGAAATCAAAATATATTTTTTTAAATTTAACATGATAGGAATAATAGTGATAACTGAAGGAATATTCAAAAATAAAATAATTCCCACTCACGTGACCATTAATCTCATAAAAGAAAACACAGACTCTGTAAACACGGCCAATAGCTAACCATCTGAAAATTATTGCATAATCCTCGTAGGTGTCCATATTTTGAACTGAAAACATTTAAATTAGATTAAAATGAAATTATTAACGAAAATCTATTCGAACTGGCTACATTAAATAATAAACACAACAGTAAAGTATGAAAATAAAAACAAACAGTTTCCTTAACACAGATCTATAAATTTGACTAAGAAGTTCGACTAGAAGTCTAGAAGTTCTTCATATATATTATGATATGCTAATAAACTGCCTCGACAGTAAAAAATAACTCTCAACGAAAAAATAATATAAATTCTCTCTTAAAATTAACTTTATAGAGTTAGGATCTAAAAAAAATTTAAAGCTTTTTTCATGGCGCGTACAATTTTTGTCATAATATGTTGATAACTAAATTATGTGCTACGTTAATGTTGAGAGTGACTTAGGAGATATTCGTAAAATAAAACATGCTAGCAAGAAAATGTAGAACGTCTTTTATGCACACAAATTTTACAGCAGATATTTTTATGAGTTTCCATTATAGTCATTGCTTTGCCTTAAAGTAAAAGAGATAGCATTGTAAACAACGTCACATGTAAATATACGTTTTAGATACAGGCGCTGTACTTCAACCTTCCATTTAAAATAAGAAACAATAATGGGAAATACCGTTCAAGCTTTTTCTATAGTATATTACGAATCATAACTCACATATCCAGATTCCAGGCATAAGCGAGACCACGTCGTATATTAAACATAAACAATTCCTTCTGTACACCCTTACGTTTTGCCGTACCATAGGCCAACACGAATGAAGAATATGTACGAATACATCAAATGCAAATACCACCTCACACATTACCATAGAAAGGTCTAATGTCAACCAGTTGCCTTCGAAGTAATAGGCGATGAGGAGATGGGTAATGTACTCGTAGAGTATCGCAGTGAGTACCAAGGTCTAAAACAAAAAACATGAGTGCGTAAAGATTTTTTAATTCTCCTTATATTAAATATACTTTAAAACATCATAATTGCTAAACATATCAGGAATTCCATGTACCCTGAAAGATGAGACGGCATTTGGTGACGGACGCTACGTGCGTCGACACCCTCGCACCGTCTTATCTTTTCGGGACTCAGAGTAGGAAAGACATGGTATGGCGGTCGAAACCTCGGAGAATCCCATCCGGAGGCTATGTGTTTGTGCCTTTTGCCTATAGCTGTGGAAACTTTTTTTTTGGACGGACGTACTTAGTTTGCCTCGAGACTTTTGCTACTTCACCGGGTATAAAGGCGAGCAGAGCTCCAGCCTTAATAAATTATTTAAAAACTACAAACTAAGCAACCTGCGCAAGGGGGCGAACCCTTAGGGACTTGGACAGCACAGGGCGGTCGATGGCGATGAGATTGAGGGATTATGACTTTTAGATTTATTAGGAGAGTTTTGTGCAATTAGCTTAAACGATAAGAGGATGTCCAGATTTATACTGCTTTGTCAGATATTTCAACTGTCGTCATAAATATCTATTTAATGATATCATATTTTAGGTATTATCTAGTTTGTACCTGAAACCATGTGTTCCAGGCGGTCATAACCACAGCCATGGTATACTTTCGCCATCGACCTTCGAACAGGAACTTCCCTCGCTGCTTGCCTGCCTTGCTTTCTAAGCGATTGTAGTGTTCTGGTGTAATGGCACTTCTGCTGCTGAATCCGCCATAATAATGATAACATATAATGATATTGGAAAGACAATAAAAATATTTAAAGCTAATTTTTCAATGTTCTGATAAAAATTATCAGGGGAATACATTTTTATACATTTTATACAGATTGTGTATGTAAGCTAGTAAGTAAAATTTTGTATCTGTAAATAGAGGTACAAAATTTATTCCTCTGATATTCTTTATCTGCCAATTCAAAATTTTCTTTGAGAGTACTTTGCCAATTCCATACTTTTATAAGTATTTAACTAAAAACTTATTCTTCAAACGAGTGTATAAAATATAAGGCTGACTAGAAAAATTTTAATTTTACATATTACTTCATTAATAACGAGCATTAATTAGTCTTTCTACACTAATATTATAAAGAGGTAACGTTTGTGAATTATTTGTGAGGTTTTAGTGTGTAATCTCTGACTGAACCGATTTTTTTAATTCTTTTATCAATAGAAAGCCACAATATTTCTGATATAGGTATCATAGGTTATATTTTAAGTTAAGGTTTTCAATGGACCAGAAAATACGCGGGTAAAACCACGCAGGACAGCTAGTTTATGATGTTTTTGTTAACTAAAGTAGGTACAATTTGTGTTTGAATACAGCATATACAGCTAAATATTAAACTATGATTATTATGATTGTTTAGTTTTTTCGCATAGGTACCTACGAGCTTATATGGCTTTATATTATTTATGCTTCTAATCTATTCAATACAAAGTTAATTTCTTTATTTTTTTTACCGATATGAATACTTACACGCTTCTCCGCGTATCTAACGATGGTTCACTGACACTTCTATACATTACTATACTTTAACTCTTTACACTTAGCTAAAATTAATCCGCAGCCATTACTGCACGCCAATGCATTTCACGTAGCCAACCTGTTTTACACATTTTTTATTTTTATTTTCTACGCGGCACCAGCCAACAACAAAGGGAAAAAAATATCTCGTTTATAAAAACGTAACAAAGGCATGTAAATAAACTGCTTTATAGGTTTAATATAAAACTGGCCCATTATATTAAGCACATAAATAATTAGAGTGAAAACCATAATATTTTTACGTCCTATCTTGGAATTTCAGGAGAAGCCAAATGAAATGCCATATTTTGGTGGATATTGAAATTTTACGGCGGGTTCACACTGCGCTCGTAAAGTGGATTCACAACACCCGGAACCTCCGGTAATAAACCCCACCCTTGCGCTAAAGTGTCCATGTCTTTAGCGATAGATTTATAATAAAAATGGAGTATTTCTAGATGTTCAAAGTTTTTATACTTTACTGGTATAAACTTCGGGTTAAGGCCTGTTAACTCGTAGATTCGTTCCCACATTGGGAATTATTGCAACATCTGTAGCGTCGCTACGCTACAGAGGTTGTAATAATTTCGCTGTATACCGCTGTATTTGGCTCGCTTTAAGTCTCGGAGGTCGTGGGTTCGATCCCCACACCGGACAAGAAATCTTTGTGTAAATTCGAAAATTTCTTTCTGGGTCTGGTTAGTTGAAATTTTATTTATTTATTTATTTTCTTTGAAGCTACCTTACTACCCTCAGTGCCTCGGAAAGCACATTAAGCCGTTGGTCCCGATTGCTAACAACATTAACATCATCTATAACAAGCGTATACCAGGGAACGGGCAGCTGCGTTTCCCTGTGTATTACAATATAACACTGCGATCACCAATCCGTCCGCCAAGCGTGGTGACTATGGCAAAACCCTCCCTTGGGAGAAGGCCCATGTTCAGCAGTGGACGTTGTACGGGCTGATGTTGATTATGAATGGGAATTATTTCTTTATAACATGTTTTAATATAAAAAACTCGAGAACGGCTTAAGTGTTGGCTTTGTATGTATAATAAAATGAACCTAAAGAGAAGCTTACAATACCTACATACTGTATTTTGGTTCTTTTCTCTATAAATTAATTAAACATGGCAGAGATAAAGATGTATTATTATTATATTTTTATTTAAATGCTTTTACTGCAAAATATTTACATTTCTCTTTAAGTATCTAAGCTATAAAATTTATGCGAGCAGGATTGATGAAGTGAATCGCGTATCAAAAATAGAATAAAACTGTACAGCTCGCGAAAAATACACCAACCGTGGCAGCAAAAATGCTAACGCGGTGAAATGGGCACGCCCAGCATCGTAGGCGTTCATATAAAATGTAAATATACGTCCGAACTGTAGCAACGAAAGAATAATTCATATTCAGGCAGTGGTGGAGCGCTCGTCCATTTTGCATGGTTATTTTGGTGAAATTCTCTCGCATTCTGCCCTCATGTAATTAAGAGATTAAAAGATCAGTGTACGCCACTGAGCGAACTCGACGAGATTTTTATGAAAACATTTTTCATCACAACATGCAATAACAGACACTGCGTCCCATTTGCAGACAGCGTACGCCGTACTCGCCTCGGCTTAAGGCTGCCTTCTCATATCGGACAGCTGGTGGTTTTTTTATAGCCTTACCTTTGAGGTTATCGTACTAAATATTTTAACTATTAAAATTTTAATAATGGTCAAAAATAAAGTAATGTTAGTAGCGTTGCAAATATGCATAATTAAAAATCTAATTTCGTTTCTCTGCTAAAGAAGTAACTCAAAAATAATTTTTCGCGATGTGTTTCACCAGTTTCACACACAGATTTATAATTCACTTAATATTAGGTAGATGCAAAATACACTCAGTTTTAGGACGGATAGTCTTCTATATGGTATTTTTAAAAAAATCATAAAATGGTCATATTTATTGATAGTCCTAATAACACGTCATCTCGTAGACATATATATATATATATATATATATATATATATAGATATACCCATTCGGCAAATGTTGATCAGACGGGTTGTAGCATCAGTTAATTGTTGATCAGTTAGCAATTGTTGATCAAAACAGCTTTTGTTGATCTAATGTATGATTCGGCATACAAATGTGGCTCCGATTTGATCAACAATTGCTGACCCTCTAGCGACACAAATAAGAACTATTCACTGCATTATTTATACAAATCCGCTCCATCTATTGTTGATCTGATTCAAATGGACCAATCAGAGGTCACCTTTGCCATGATTGGTTGGTTTTGTTATGCGCTGTTGCCACTTCGCTTCGCAATCTATACGCTATGATGAAAGCAAGACAGTGTTAAGTTAGGGCATGTAGAGTAGGACTTAGGAGCTTGGTATAAGTATAATAATAAGATTCGACAACTTTTTTTTATTACAACCTTTTATTTTTTCTTTCACCTGTCCCATTGTCTGTAATCAAATCTTGCAAGTTAAATTTGACACACTTTACGGTTTCCGATTGAGTAAAAATTTTGCACGCATAATATGTATATCGCGTGACAATGCAATATTATGATGACATGGAGCTGATCTAATGATGGAGCTGGAAGGTGGCCATAGGAACTCCGTTATAATACGACATAACCCTATCAAGTTTGGGCTCGTATGATTCGTCTCGATGAGTACTTTGTCTGTAGATGGTATCCAGGGTCTGATGATGGAGCTGAAAGGTGGCCATAGGAAGTCCGTAATTAACGACACACACCCATCGAGTTTGGGCTCGTTTGATTAGTCTTGACGAGTACTTTGGTCCTAAATGGTATCCAGGGTCTGATGATGGAGCTGGAAAGTGGCCGTAGGAATTCCGTAATAAAACGACACAATCCCATCAAGTTTGGGCTCGTTTGATTAGTCTTGACGAGTACTTTGGTCCTAAATGGTATCCAGGGTCTGATGATGGAGCTGGAAGGTGGCCATAGGAAGTCCGTAATAAAACGACACAACCCCATCGAGTTTGGGCTCGTTTGATTAGTCTTGACGAGTACTTTGGTCCTAAATGGTATCCAGGGTCTGATGATGGAGCTGGAAGGTGGCCATAGGAAGTCCGTAATAAAACGACACAACCCCATCGAGTTTGGGCTCGTTTGATTAGTCTTGACGAGTAATTTGGTCCTAAATGGTATCCAGGGTCTGATGATGGAGCTAGAAGGTGGCCGTAGGAAGTCCGTAATAAAACGACACAATCCCATCGATTTTGGGCTCGTTTGATTAGTCTTGACGAGTACTTTGGTCCTAAATGGTATCCAAGGTCTGATGATGAAGCTGGAAGGTGGCCATAGGAAGTCCGTAATAAAACAACACAGGCCCATCGAGTTTGGGCTCGTTTGATTAGTCTTGACGAGTACTTTCGTCCTAGATAATATCCATATCGTCGGTGATATTGCAATACCGCGTATGTGACAGTTGCTACTAAGGTGTAATTTCATATGTCAAGAAATATGTTTTTTCTTTATCTTTTAGGGCAAAAAATATAATTTGCTATATTTGATTTCAACCTTATAAGCTATTGTCACTTACGCCGTATTGCAATATCACCGACGATATGCAACTCCATCAGATTTAATAAAACAAGTTCGTTCCATTTGTTATGACTGAATGTTTATATTTGATTAGATGGATGACCCAGTGCCAAGGTGAGCACGTGCCGAAAGCTGAATGGTATGAGGGTGTATAAACATGTCATAATATCACTAATGTTGCGCCTCAGGGTACCAGGGCGAACCCTCTTTCCCCTACAATGGACCTCTGGGGGGAACTACGCCGTAGTAAATCCCGAATCATAAATACTAAAAAGTAAAGAAACAAAATATATATTTTTTTAAATTAGAAAGAAAGAAAGAAAAACATTTAATGAACACACAAAACGAATACAAAATAGTAATTACAGTCATATCAAAATAAAAAATTAATAAAAGAAGTACATAGGTAAGGACAACACTTGAGGCCCGGACGCCATACATATAAAACACAAACATGGATAAAGACATAGAGAAAAAAAATACAATAAAACATACACAATAAACATTAACAACAGTAGTTGGCAGCGAGGTGCGGGGCGGAGCGCGAACGAGAGTCATTATAACATCGTATATTATATTATATCATATCAGTACGCAGACCGCTTACGCGCCGGCCGTAGGTTCGCCAGAAGTGCTATTTACCTAAATTAGCTTTTATTACTTGTTCATAAAAGTAACTAAAAGGTTAAAAATGATTAAATTCTGATGATAAATACGAGTATTATATTTTATAGATACATTATAACCAAATTTATTTTTTAATAGAAGCGTGTTATATCGGTATTTTGACGGCAAGAGAAATAATAAAGAAGGTGTAACGTCGCGATCTAGCGTCTATCTTTTGTTTCGCTTGCGATGTTGCCGCTCCGCAGCATTGGTGTACATTTCCGCAGCATTTGTTGATCTCCCAACGTTTATATTGATCAACAACGTCACACAAAGTGTAAAATAAATGGCGGTTATAAAATCAACAATTGCCGTGTGAGTTGGTGACGAGCTAGAGTGTTTGCGGCGTAGTTAGGCACTGGGTCGCAATGAGGGGAATTCTTATATTCGAAGTATGACACGATATTATCAAAATTATCGAAGCTACAAGCCTCTAAAGGTGGATCAACATTTATTGCATATTTCGGCCTGATCAACTTTTGCCGTAAAGCGGACAATATATATATATATATATATATATATATATATATATATATATATATATAGTTATTTATTAGATTTGGCATTCACATAATAATAAACTTTATTTATTTCTATCATTGTTTGCATTTCACATTCCTATATCACTAAAATAATACTTTGTCCACCTGGGTACGCTGAACAGATTACAGACCCAGTTATCAAGGGGGCCAAAAACGACGTAATTTCAGTGCTTTCGTCCCTTCAATGAAAACGGCTTTTACAAAGACACATAAATTACAAAGAAAATGTTTATTAACAGGAACAACACCAATTTTACGTTGTACAACGAACAAAGTAGTCAATAGACAACGCATATAGTCCAGAAAATATACAAAAGTCTCAATGCTTACAATTGTGACGACCTCGACGTACAAATTACATTACTCTAAAGCGATGAATAATAATAATAATTTATTTCAGATGCTGTCAACTCTACTAATCATGCAAAAATAACTTAAGAATATTTCAAAAGTGTATTATAAAAATCGCGTATCTATCCTATCTAACCTAACCTAACACAAAGGTATATTTTTATAGTTTTATTTATTTATATATTGAGGCACATCAACAACATAAACACATACATTGATAAATAGGTATTACATATACAAAAAAATAGGGCTAGGTGTTTACATCTATTACAGATATGCACAACATTTGTTATAAAAATAGTGAACAACAGCTTAAAAGTTAAATAGGTATTTTATAATTAAATTTGACAAATTGTATTGCATGCATAGTCACTTACTAACTAAATAAAATAAATTGTAATATTTAAAACATGGTTATTAATTAATACTTGATCATAATAAGAAATTCATGATAACAAAACATTTTTAAGTTTCTTTAAATACTATAACTTGTTCTAAAGCAATGTTATTAATTATTGTATAAAGTTATATGAAAAAAATCTTGAACAGTTACTGGGGATCAGTAGTTAGTACCTAAATTGGGATTTCGTCGTCAGTATCGTCTAGGCTATCCAACATAGTTACGACACTATGCGCGTAAAGGCCTAAATCAGATGCCACAATAACCACAGTATTTGTATTGAACAGCGGATTTAAAGAAGCGGACTGGAATGTACGTAGGTACGTACTTTTATGTACTAAATGGAATAGAATAGATTTAGTACATAAAAGTACTAAATGTATTCTATTCATTTAGTACTTTTTCATTTGGTTTGCCCTATAAACTAAATGGAATAGAATAGATTTAGTACATAAAAGTACTAAATGTATTCTATTCATTTAGTACTTTTTCATTTGGTTTGCCCTATAAACTAAATGGAATAGAATAGATTTAGTACATAAAAGTACTAAATGTATTCTATTCATTTAGTACTTTTTCATTTGGTTTGCCCTATAAATATGCATGAATGGCACCTATACAGCGCTAGGTATCGCCTAGCCTATGCTGAGGTGGCGATTTTTTCGGCAGAACATGCAAGGCGTCTTGCATCTTGTACATTTAGCTAAATGTTTTATGTGTAATATCTTGTACGTTGTGCTTAATTAAATGTATTTTCTTTCTTTCTACCGACACCTGTCTCAGTCACTACATTAAGAAAAGCACATACAAATAAACCACGGTGCCATCATATTATCACTTCTACTAAAAAGAATGGCTTCGAACCGAGGAAATCGTAGGTATAAGTTACCTTCGATACGGGATAATTAACAATTAATGTCAATTCTGTTTTACCAAGACCAAATTAAATTCAGGAAATGTTTTGGCCGCCGTGAATCAAGGCGAGAAAATTTATTTATTGTTATTACGTATTTGTTGTTTTCAATAAGTGTCTACCGACTAAGTATAGTTCCAAACTATGTGTTTCTATTCCAGATGACCAAACGAAACTCAGCGATTGACTAAACTCTTTGGTTAAACGAATGCAGTAAAATAATTAAATCTATATACCTATATCTATATTTATTTGTTCTACGAAAATTCACATGCAAGGTTATTAGAATCTAAACGAAATTGTTAGAAGGGGAAGAAAAATGCGGACGTTCCACGATCAAATCGAGGACGAAAAAATTAAAAGGCCAGGTTTAAAGTACCTACCCTAAACTGAAGGACATGCATGAGAAGATTAATGAAGGTATAGAAGGCGAAAGTGGTAGGTATATCGTAGCAAGTTGAAGGAAGTGGTCTCTGCTTACCCCTATGGGAAAAAGCATAGTGAATGTATGTTTGTTATTTGTACCGTTTTAGTATTTATAAAAATAAACTTCAATTTTAATAGTTAGTAAGTGATTTAGATTTACCTACCTTTAAATTATGATCTCGAAAATAAAATTGACCTAGACGATTAGTTTTACATCAACTCTAACTAAATATTTAATTTTAATAAATTTAAATTAATTACATTGCCTAAATAAAGTATATGTATAAAGAAAATTAAATTTGCACACATCAGATTATAAGCATTACCATAGAACGTTACGCGGCCATGCTGCCAGCATTCTGAGAACGTGTATGTCCGGTGAAGTAGCAAAACCTCGTGACTAACTAAATATGGCCAACCCAAATAAAAAACAGTTCGTATTTTATGTTAAGGTTAGTTTTAGGTTAAGTTTAGCTACTTATAGTTGCATATATAAAGAAGGGTGTCAATAAAAATGAAATTAAATAACAATTATTTTCATTGTGTATGGAGGCGATTAGTTCTAAACATAAAACATGCGTATTTATCAACAAGTCCGTGTGTCTCGTGTGTAACTAGCTAGTTCGAATAAAAAGGCGCAAACGGCGGCATTGCACTCAGTCGTAGCAGAAAAATGTTTCAGAGCAAAATGTAGTCGCAGTATAAAAGGTAGCAGGAACTTTGTACATTCCCTCGGCGGGAACTCTGCACGTCTAATTAGCAGGTTTGACGTTTAGGGTTACCAGTTGACAAATATTTATACACCCAACAGTTCAAGTTACTGAACTAAATTATTATTACTCACTGCACTGCACTGATGGGTCGTGGTTGTTGCTTTTGAGGCCTGAAATTGTTGGATTCTCACCTCAAGCTGACCCTGAATCAGTGAGATCCGTGAATTATTTTTGTAAAATGCCTGTATTTTTAAAACAATTTATATAAATCTACTAGTTGTATGAACCCTTTATTTTCTGTATTAAAATTTTAATAATAGTTATTCCTACCTGGTTTGTATTTTTAAATGAATAGGTTTCAACTGTCGTTAATTTTAACTACAAACGAGATCTCCCTATGCAAGATCTGGCAACCCTCCATTTGAACTACAGGTGACTTGTGTTGTTGCCTTCCACTTTGACGAAATAATAGCACTCGCAACACTGCACTGCTATTAATTAGCAACGAGGGTGACAAAAGACTCACTGACGTTTTTCTAGAATAGGACAGTAAAACTATGAATTGATGAAAATGTTTCAATTGCTTTACTATTTTTACCGATACAAAATACCTAGTGGTATAGACATCCTATTGGAATGTGAATTTTTTTTTCTTATTTAATTAGCCCGCTAACTTTGGCAAGCCAGAGTCGTTAATATTGCCGTTATCACCACGCTTCGAAGGCGGATTGGTGATCGTAAGATGGGAGTATCTTTGAGCTGATAGATGCTTCTGCCCATCCATCAGGTGTTCCCTTATTCTCCTTTTCCGACACATAGGCAGATATGTAGTGGTATATTCTAAGCCGGAAACCTCACAGCTAATATTTTTTACAAAGATTTAATTAATACATTTTTGTCGAGTTTTTGTTATTTTTGACGGACATAGTGAGTCGAGAGTTCCCGAGAGTTTTGCTGCACAGGATATAAAATTCCACAAAATCTATAATAACAATAAATAATTAAGAAACCGTTTGCTCTAAATTTTAATACATTTGGCGACTTCTGTGTTTCCTTAGGCTTACATAACCATGAGAGTAACTCACCAATTCAAATCATGAAATTCATAACAAAATGTCGTAATTATATTTATATCAATAGTCTCATTTCGTCACAGCGTAGGCACTTTACGCTGCCACTCGTAACAAAGCCCGACTTGAATTCAACAACAAAAAGGAAAGTATCTAAGTGAAGTGAAATTGGAGTGAACTTAGTTAAGGAGTCATCACTGTTCTTTGGTCACGTTTCTGTGTCTCCCGGCTAAATACCGTCCATGAGATCAAAAAAGGTATCGATGGTATATGATATAAAAAAGAAACGGAGTATACCTATAATGTCACCAAAATGAGTACCACCAATCCTTTATTACCAAAGCTATACCTATAGCTACCTGTTTTTCTTTGTAAGAGTTACTCTAAGAGTATACACACAACTATAAAGCCCGGATATCGCAGCGATCCGTTGCTATTATATAGAAGATTTATATTTATTTTATAAAGGTTTCACGAATCGCTTTTAGACTTGGTACCATAGATTTTTTTGTTCATGACACCACTCTGTAAGGCCCGCTCTATAACTTGCTTATATGATATATCTAAGATAATACTAATCCTCAAAAACATAATAGGCAACATTCTAGTTTAGTTCTATTAATCTTAACGATGATGTCATGATCATCATATCAATAGGTATGGTAAATACATTTATGAACCAGAAACGAGTCACCAGAAAGACTTCATTGCTAAATATAGGTTCTCAAACCTTTTTCACATTAATGAAATAATTAAATAATAATAATTAAATAATGAATTTTATTCAGCACTTAGGTATTTACAAACACTTGTACTTGTCAGAATTATAATGTAAGAAGATAAAATAATAAATAATAAAAATCTATAACTAACAAATAATTCATACTCTATATATCCGACTAAGTAATTAACATTAAATATATTATAAAAGATTGGAGCACATGCTTTTCACCATTTTTTTACAAACTATATAAATCATACTCATCTCCTGGTCGGCATACTAAGTCACGAAGGGGAAAAATCCAGTAGTGATTGAGTTAGCACCCCGAAGGAAATGGCCGTCGACTCCCGTCTGTAACCGTATACCGCAGCACGGAACGACCATTTGCTTCGGCTCCTGTTACATACTGACAGACGCTGAGGGTATAGGATGCGTGACGTTCTGTAAATAGGTAAGCTGATATTGTGATGTCATGAGGAACGGGCGATAGTATTCCTTAACAGAAAATGAAAATTGTCTAGGCTAAACAATGTGGTAGGTATTGCGTGGTAACCATCGTGCCGTATGTGTACTGAGAGCCTACTTTTATTTTTGCGGATTTTTGCAGTTTAACTAATAATAGTGCTTAGTAAAAGTTGTAGAAATATTTGTAAAACGAATATTAGAGTTTGTAAAGACATCATTCAAAAGATATATCGCCTTAAGTGGGTCCCTCAGTTCACACACATAAGCTCCCAAATCTAGATATATCATGAGTTCACCAACAAATTTTGGTTATATACCTTTAGTAAAACATGAATAAACATCTACACAATATTAAATAATCTAATGTGAATAGATAATAAAGAAATACAAACGTCTTTCTGCGGTCCCTGAGGGACCACATAAATTTATCTCATAATTAATAGATTATAACATGAACATTCAATATTCATAAGCCAATCTTTAGTAAAAATTACAAGGAAAATTTTAAAACTAAAGAAAGGTCACAAATAGTGTTAAATATTGAAAACGTTACGTTTTTGTTGGTGGGCCCTCAGTTCATACACTATGCAAATGCTAATTGTTTAAAATATAATTAAATGCAACAATTACAAAAATGTGGAGCCTTTCAGTGCTTAGTAAATTTTTTATATGATCAATCTGCATTTATCTTGTCACTGGTTTTATTGTCCTTTTACCAAAAATGTACAAATTAAGTTTTCTATACTAGTAGGGTGTCCATGCAGTCAAGAGATAATATTGTTTCAAGAACCATTACATACATTAAGTTTCAAAGTTCCTGCATATAAGTGAATCAGAACCAATACCAAAAATGAAAGTTTTTAATGAGGACTCTATATTTGCAGATCAGCCGTCATTCATCGAAAATTAGAAAGGGCAGGGCAGGCTTGTAAAAAAAATCTGTATCTAAATTCAAGGGCTCTGTCGCAAAATGACCACTTCTCAAAATGACTACAGGTAGCAAAATGTCCCTTTCTCAGAATTTCCCTTTCGCAAAATGTTCCTTTCGCAAAATGTCCCTTTCGCAAAATATCCCTTTCTTCAAACAGGCAGATCTTTGTGTGATGAGCACAATTATTTTTTCTGTCTGGGTGTTTTCTATCTAAATGCCTCTTTGCCTAGTTTGGGATTAGACGGCAGTGTGTGAGGTGTCCCAGGTTATACCATACTATACAGTATTTAATATCGTTTGGTTTTCTAGTTCTAACAATAACTTTTGTAATTATTTTGTCGCCTCCTTTGCCGCTTTAATGGAGGTCATCGCCAGCGACCGCCCTGAGCCGTGGTCCACAGGGGGCGCCCTCTTGCGCAGGTTGCTTAGTTTGCAGTTTTAAAACATTTATTAAAGCTGGAGCTCTGCTCGCCTTTATGCCCGGTAAAGTAGCAAAAGTCTCGTTGCTAACAAAGTATATCGGTCCGAAAGAAAAAATTACAAATACTAAAAATATAATAAAATAAATATTTAAGAGGGGCTCCTATGCAACAACTTACCCTATTTTGCTTGATATCAATAACGGCAATAGGTAGACACTTGAAAATGCTACGGAACTATTCGTGCGCGAGTCCGACTCAGTTGTTTGAGTAAGGGGATATTTTGCGAAAGGAACATTTTACGAAAGGGACATTCTGAGAAAGGAACATTCTGCGAAAGGGACATTCTGCGAAAGGGACATTTTGCGAAAGGGAAATTCTGAGAAAGGGACATTTTGCTACCTGTAGTCATTTTGAGAAGTGGTCATTTTGCGACAGAGCCTTATAATTTTGTAATTATCCAATCAAGTGAAAGTAACTGTCATCTACACACCTTTTTGTACCTAGTAACCCAGTAGTTCGTCCAGGTCCAACCTAACAGCTGAACGTTCTATACGTTTAATAATGTTAGTAATAATAAAATTTACTTATTATCTTATCTTTTTTTAAATGATTTTAAATTAATTGTTGCAAACATTTAATTCAAATCATAAAAAAAAAGTCTGTCCAGGATTTCTATAGCCAACCCAATTTTAGTGTATTTTCTAAGATACTAAATTCATTATAAAACATGTTTCATTCTATTACCAGCTAGGTGAAGGTCGATGTAGGGTCGGATCTTCTACTAATATAATTAAGTAAAATAATATGAACTTAGCTAGTGACTTTAAAAACTTTTGTGTTGAGGGTTGAATAAATTGATATATTCAGGATATTTTACCTTAAAAGGCGTGGACAAAAGCTCAATACCCAGTAAGTCTTCAAAATTAACAATGGGTGTAATTCTTGAGAACAAAGCGACGTTGATTGCTCGGTGGATTGCATAAGTAAATAATGAAAGTCGGTGTCTTTCGAATTTCTCATCAGTGTCGGGGCACAGTATGTAAGCATAACATACAGTAGGGTAACTAACAACAACTTAACTAGGATAAAAGTTACATTTTATATTCAGAAACGAATACGTGATCGATTTTTCAAACGATGAGATCGTTTCAGCTTCGATCCAGCTTTATATAAATTCATTTTATTTCTCGATATGTATGTGTCGCAGCTATGTAGCTGGATCGGCCATTCAATGAGAAGGCTAACCCATTAATTGGACGCTGACATTCAATGAAATGGCTAATGGACTACTAGCTAAGGGTGGCAAAAAAATAACTAAACCTAAACTAAATTTAAATCATCTGCCTGATTTTACGTTAGCCAAACTCAAAGGACTAGCTAACTTACTATGAGCCCACTAGTTACTTGAACTAAATCTAAAGTGATGTTAGTTCAATCAACGATTGCTAGGCCAATTGTTGTGTGTGTCAGAATTATTGGTTGATGGAACTAACTTTCTCTTTCATCTCTAACATCTGTCTTTCACTACTTATTTGCCACTTAAATAAGCGAGTTTTTTTGCAAGTCGTCAGCTATAATTTTGCGTGGCCTTATAGCACTTAAGCTATAAGGCCACGCAAAATTGTTCTTTATACTCGTGTCTGTTCTTGCTGATATTTGCTTTTCTATACTCTGAAACTCAGGGACTTGCTTAACATGCAATGCAGTGGTTTTCATCCGTGTCTCTGAACAATTGCTAGTTCACTACGTCCAGGCGTGTTCCAAAATACCGTAGTCGCTTAATTAATGATTTAAGACAAGCGGCGCCCACTTCGTTCTATTGTAGAGTATAATAATTATATCTACTTTACACTGGAATGATGTCTTCACGACATAGGACATACTTGTTTTCTTACCTATAGTCGAGAAAATTTAAATAATTAGAAAGACCAAGTCCCAGTGTTTGCTTGCTGTTTAAAATTCACTCAAAGACAAACCTACGTGCACTCAATTTTGCAACGATTCATTTTTGTCACTATTATAATTGTAGCATTACAAATATATTTTTATATATTTTTTTTAAAGTTTGAAGTTGGAATTACAACTACAAACTTAAAAAAAATATTATAATAATAAAAGAATTTCACTTAGCATTCTATGAATATGGCAACATTTTATTTGGAATAGAGGTCCCCTATTCCAAATATCATTAAAATCTAAAAATAAAACTATTCCAAATATTGTGTACATCAGGTGGACGGGTGTACCTCAAAAAATATTGATTCTATACACGTGAAAGCAATGTTCTAGCAATGTGACGAATGTGCGTAAAATTTCAAGCAATGTGCTCTGATAAAACTAGAGTTATTTCAAAAAGTTAGTGAGCCGCCAGCCTGATATCAGAATGACGGGTGTACTTTTAATCTGAACTAAATACTTACTATCTATGTATGAAAACATTAGCGTAGCAATGTGCCGGCAATGTGCTCGAACGTATTAAAAGCATAATCAGATGGGATAAAAGGCTTCCAAGTAATTTCAAAACTGAAATTTAAAAATTTAAGCGCCTGCTTGTTTTATACTGGCAATCACGACGAAATGTATAGAGGAACATTTACATCACAGGGGCTTCCTGCAAATGACACAACTATACTATTTCCATTTCATTATTTTCTCGATGACAGCTCTAATTTGATAGTTGTAGTGTTGTGACCATATAAGTAATGATATCGATCGCATATATATTTTTTGCTAGCTTCCGCCCGCGACTTCGTACGCGGATCCTGTTGCTCATGGCAGCGACAACGGGGTCGGCAAAATCGAAGATCTGAAACGTCTGATGTCGAAGTCGATCAGAATTCAAACGTTCGTTGTGCTCTTCTTCTGTCCCTTCATGCCGTACTCCAGCAATTCTTTCTCTTTCACTTTTTAACGGATTATGAATATTTTGTTTTGTGTGTTTTCGGGACAATGTATGTTAATCTCGATCAGCAATTAGTCGCCTGAAGACTAAAGACCTGTTAGTAGATGTGCGAATACGCTGAGAACTCAAGCGTGATTCTGTATCGGAAAACGTTTCCGATTCGCGAGACAATGCATGTCTAGAGACCTAGAAGCAGTTGCGTAGATACGCTGAGAAGTTAATCGCAATTCTCTATCCGTGAACGTCTCCGACTCGCGAAACAATGTGTGACATTCACGATCAGCGGTCAGTCGCGCATCATGTTCCGCACTTGTCTCTAGAGACCTAGAAGCAGATGCGTAGATACGCTGTGAACTCAAGCGCAATTATCTATCAGTGAACGTCTCCGACTCGCGAGACAATGCGTGACGTTCACGATCAGCAGTCACTCGCGGATAATATTCTTCACTGGTCTCTAGAGACCTGGATGTGAGCGAGTTGCGGCCTGATGTTCTCGAACAGCATCAAGTCTCTCCTGATGCTCTTCGGTACATTCTTGGGATCTTATGATTCTCAAGGCATATTAAATTTATTCGAAAAAATAAAAAAATAAATGTGAGTTTTGGCCAGTATAGTCAAATTTTCATTGATTCATCGAATTTTCATCGAAAATTTGTCCTAAACTGTCACTGTCACCCACTGGAGTACGGCATGAAGAGACAGAAGAAGAGCACAACGAACGTTTGAATTCTGATCGACTTCGACATCAGACGTTTCAGATCTTCGATTTTAACGACCCCGTTGTCGCTGCCATGAGCAACAGGATCCGCGTACGAAGTCGCGGGCGGAAGCTAGCAAAAAATATATATGCGATCGATATCATTACTTATATGGTCACAACACTACAACTATCAAATTAGAGCTGTCATCGAGAAAATAATGAAATGGAAATAGTATAGTTGTGTCATTTGCAGGAAGCCCCTGTGATGTAAATGTTCCTCTATACATTTCGTCGTGATTGCCAGTATAAAACAAGCAGGCGCTTAAATTTTTAAATTTCAGTTTCGAAATTACTTGGAAACCTTTTGTCCCATCTGATTATGCTTTTAATACGTTCGAGCACATTGCCGGCATATTGCTACGCTAATGTTTTCATACATAGATAGTATTTAGTTCAGATTAAAAGTACACCCGTCATTCTGATATCAGGCTGGCGGCTCACTAACTTTTTGAAATAACTCTAGTTTTATCAGAGCACATTGCTTGAAATTTTACGCACATTCGTCACATTGCTAGAACATTGCTTTCACGTGTAAGATAGAATCACTATTTTTTGAGGTACACCCGTCCACCTGATGTACACCAAATATTGCCATATTCATAGAATGGCAAGTGAAATTATTCCAAATAGTCGTCGCTCTAAATAAACGTTATGCTGATCGACATTATGCGGAAAATTAAATCTACCAATTAAAGTTCTGCCATTTTACAAATTGTTTAATTTTGACATATATTCAGTTTAATTTTATAAAATAATTCTTTTGCATTAAAAATATTGATTTAAAGAAAATTATGCTCATTACACAATTTTTTTTCAATAATATTGAGTAGCCAAACAAGTTTCGGAGCATTCAAATTCTGCCAGATAGTGCAAACCTAACAGAACTCTATTAAATCCTGAGAATTTTGTATCCCTTTTGCAAAGCAGATACAGCACAATGGTAAATGAGAGAGAAAACACATAAATACATTTTAAACTTCGCAACAAATTTTATTAACGATGGAACATAAATAATAACAATAAAATATAGCATACACAATGCAAATATATTCTGATTATAAAAAAGCTTAATTATAGCCAACTTCATAAATTTTCTATAGTTAATACTCAATAACAATTTCCAAAACTGTGCATACCCAGTACGAAAAATATTTGTTTGTGTTGTCGAATATCATCTTCCTTTACACTTAGACCCGGATAAGGCCTGCAAATTGAAGAATTGTTTTAGTGCGCCGAAAATCTTCGCATAATACTTGTCTGAATTGACTGAGGTATCAGACTTAAATTTTCTGCATCTTATTTTTCTGCCGCCTGAAAGTGTAACATTAATTTTTACTAAATAAAAATAAAGGTTAATATAAAAGGTTAGGTGCAAACTCTACATATTCATTCGCATTCATCATCATCATCAGTCGCCTGTATATCGTTATTTAAATTCTAACGTCACGCAAATAATTTTTTATTTCACTCTCCAGAAAAGTTAATATAATCTTACATACGTGGTGTTATAAATCAAGCAACGATATCAGCACGACGGACATAGGGGGGCTTGGCAGCTGGATAGGTAACCACAGATTATTAGAGTATTATTTATTGTCAAATAATTCTGTCCTGAGATTAAGCTTGATTGATAATTAAAAAAACATGAGTCTGTCAAATGGCCCCGACAGGA
The DNA here is from genome assembly GCA_947037095.2 of Nycteola revayana. Classification (NCBI taxonomy): domain Eukaryota; kingdom Metazoa; phylum Arthropoda; class Insecta; order Lepidoptera; family Nolidae; genus Nycteola; species Nycteola revayana. The sequence goes on from OX344839.1 coordinate 10,189,062, forward strand.
ATGATTGTTGGTAGCTGAAAAAAAACTTTGTATAAAACTAGTTTTGTGTTGGACTTGAGAAAATAAGTTGTTATATTTTATGCGCTAACAAATAGAATCACGAGCTGTGGCACACCACACCTTTGGAAAGCAACAAAATAACATCCAATCAGGTCGCGGAATTTTGATTGACGCTTTGAAAATATGGGTAGATTTCATTTCGTATTTTATGAAATCATTCTAGGGGAAGTGGTATACGGCGTGCAATTTCGCTTTCCATCACTCTGGTGACGTATTCGTTATTCTATGAAATACAACCAAAAGGTACATACATTACTGGGTTTTGTAAATCCTTATCCTTACTAATATTATAAATGTGAAAGTAACTCTGTCTGTCTGTTAAGCAATCACGCCTTAACTACTAAAGCGATTTAAATGAAATTAGGTACAGATATAGTCTAGAGCCTGAGAAAGGACATAGGCTATATTTTATTATGAATTTTCCGCGGGAACGGGAGTTACGCGGGTGAAACCGCGCGCGGGAAGCTAGTGAAGAATAAATGAATTGATCATTTTTTCGTTTTAAATACAATGTGTAATAATCATGAACAAAATTTTCATTTAATTATTTTTGTCCGATTCTATTTACTTGGATTTTTATAACAATGTAATAAATTCATTACACTCATTTTGCTACTTAAGTGTTCTGAGTGCTAAAATAAAACAAAAGACTTTCCTCAAAAATAAATCACTTTATGGTTTCCTCAATTTTATGCTTTAGCTTTTGACATCATAATATCAGGATGCAATGCGATGCCATAACCGTTGTAGCTGTTCTTATGGTAAAAAGCTATGTATTTTGCTTTTCGCGAATACCGTTTTAGTGCTATACTTATATATACATAATACTGGTATAAAATCATAATTTTATAACTGTGTTTCCCAAGGTGGGCTACTATATATAAGAAAACGGTGTTTTTTCTTTATTTCTGGGACTGGTTGTTTAAGGGGCTATCCTCGGACCCTCGAACAGCCATTGGTCCCGATTGTCCTATGATTATTTTTGACAATCATATATCAGGAAACGAGTAGCAGCGATTACTTGTGTACACTCAATACTCAATACAGCGATCGCCAACCCGCCTGCCAAGCATGGTGATTATGATAACATCCTCTTCGGGGGAGGATCATGTTCAGCAGTAGGTATATTTGGGCTGATGATGTATACGGACGAAACAGTTAACAGATGTCTGCTATCTGCCTTTCTTTAAAATAAGAGGACAATAACTTTATTTATTATCGTAACTTATCAAATCTCTTCTCTTAATTTCTTGCTTTAAAGAAGGCGTGTGAGCTGTGGACGCGTATGACAGATATGGTTTGCGTAAAGGGTTGGTTTGATATTTACATGTTCTTACCATCTCGTATCTCATTTCGTCGCTGATGCGATCACACAGGTCGGACGGTATGTCGCCTTCTGTTACGTCTTGCAATACGTACTGTAGTTGCGATGTCCTGTGTTCAAACAAAAAATACAATAATATGAAAGTCTCTTTATGTGGGCAAGAGATTTACTCCTGTATGCAACAACACTCGAGACTCGAGTTTACTTGGAAATGTCGGGTGTCACTTTGTTGATTTCTATTACCATTTCTAAGACCATGACAGTGAGATGCAACTTACTCAAGTGAATACTTAAAGCTACATATTGTTCGCGCATACAACTGTTAGTGTTGAAATTTTCTCGACTTGTCCGTTTCTTATACTGGGTGACTTTTTTTACCGTCTTGGAAATAATAGGACGTGATATTTATATGAAATAGATTTTTAAATTAAATTAAATTTATTCCCATAAACATCAATTTACATACAATAGAATATAAAGAAATACAATTCATGTGCAATAGTTCAATATGTTTGGGCTACTGCGCCTGAGTTAAGCAAAGCTTGTGTTACAGGTCACAGTGCTCGTCCCATTTATTGTTCTATTAGTATATTACACCTTTTATTATAATACATGATACAATTAAGTTTTTAAAATTGAAATTAATTAGGAATATAATAATAATAAAAATTAAACATGCAGTGATCTATTGTCATACTGGCTATTAATGTTTGGTTGTGTGTGTGTATGGTGTATGTTTATGTGTGTGTGTGTGTGTGTGTGTGTGTGTAATCGTACGTCATTGGTGGTTGTTTTATCATTTTACGACCTCTAATAGTTTTTCCGTGTTAATGTAGTCTAGTGTTAGAAGATGACTCACCAACCTATTTTTACATTCCAGTTTGTTGACTGGATATATGTCCAAGATTTTATTCAATTTATTGTAGAGATAAATGCCAATGAAACAAAAGAATCTGTTCGAAAACTTGAGTTTTAAGCGTACAATTTGCGGGATTATAAGACGACGTTTATTTAAGTTTACTTGGTCATATGGTAATAGTGAATGTTGTTTGAGAATAATAGAAATAATGTAGAGTTGCCGGACAGAGGGTAGCTTCCAAAATTGAAAGAGGAGGTCGGTTGGATAGTAAATGGTCTTAAAAGCACTCACTTTAAGAATTGCTCGTAGGGCTATTTCTAGCGGAAGGAGAATGGTTTTTGGAGCTCCACCCCAACATGAGATACAGTAGGTAAGTACAGAATTACATAGTGCCATATATACCATTTTCAGAATTTTTATATCTGCTACATGTCTTAAGTTTTTAAACACGTATATTAATTTCCTTAATCTAGTACGCATAAGTAAAATATGGGCTTGAAAGTTGAGTGAAGAGTCAAGTGTCACGCCAAGATATTTCATTTCTGTTTTCCTAGTTAAAGGCGGGCAATTGCAGAGCGCATTCATGCAACAGGGGTTAAGAGCATCCAAGTGAGCTTTGATTGTCATACAGGTGGGTGCCTGGTGATTTTTTCTCAAGTAGAATGGTAGGTATAGGGTTTTAGAAGTGTTTAAGGTTAAAACGTTATTATGTAGCCACAGCGTAACTAAATTAAAACCGTTTTGAGCTGCGGAAAATGTATCTTCCCAAGTGTTCCCATAAAACACCAAAGCAGTATCATCTGCATAGGATATTATAATACCCTGATTTAGTTCTATGTTAGATAGTTGATTTATGTACAGTAAGAAGAGTGTGGGTCTGAGAACTGAGCCTTGTGGAACACCGAAATCAATAGGGAGTTCAGAGCTGATATGCTGACCTACTCGAAGACATTGGGTGCGGTTACTAAGGTAGCTTTCAAACAGTTTTAGCTGTGTGCCCCTTACTCCTAGGTCTTCAAGCTTCTTGAGAAGGAGAGGAACTGACACGGTATCAAAAGCTTTGGCAAGATCAAGGAAGATGGCAAGTGCTTTTTTACCATTGTCAAGTTTTTTAACAATATAATCGGTTAGATTGTGTACTGCATCCTCCGTTGACCTGCCAGAGCGAAACCCGTATTGACAGGGTGATAATAAATTATTATTTTCCAGATATTTGACGAGTCTAGAATTAATAACGCGCTCAAGTATTTTGGAGATAGCTGGAAGAATAGAAATTGGCCTTTAGTTGGATATGTGGTGTTTAGTCCCCGCCTTAAAAATCGGAATGATGATCGATTTTTTCAGAATTCTTGGAAACACCCCCTGCCTCAGACAGTTATTAAACAGTTGTGTTAGTGGGTGGACAATCCAGTGAATAATAATTTTTAATACACTATTAGATATTTTATCATGACCAGCGGCAGAAGAATTTTTTAAATCATTAATTAGCGACATAACTTCATCCTCATCAGTATCCAACAAAACAAAGGAGTTTCTAGCAGAACAATGATTTGAATTCACATGCATAGTGTATTGTACATTAGATGGTGCATTCAAAATCCGTTCCGCCAAAGAGCTCCCCACATTTGCAAAGTATTCATTTGCTTCATCGACTGATTTTTGTGGATCTTGTCCAAGTAGATTATTTGCGTTAGTGTTTGAGTTATTGGAGTTAGTTATTAGTCGAATAACTTCCTAAAGCTTTTTGTTGTTATTGCTATTTTTTTCCAGTTCAATTTTCTCAAATGCTAACTTTAACTTTTTAATTAGACCGTTACAAAAGTTTCTATATCTTGTATATGTTAGTTTTAGAGTTAGATTGTCAGGTGATTTATTTGAAACCTTGTGAAGACGATCCCTGTTTTTAAGGCATTTCAAAATTCCCGCCATAATCCATGGTTTGATAGGACGCCTACGGCAAGATATTTTGACCAATGTGGTGTTCTGGGCAATAATTTCTTGCAGTATATTAACAAATCCATCCATGGCCTCAGACGGATCCAACATGGAGAGTACTTCCCCAAAGTCTAGTTTCACTATGGATTTTTGTACACCATCATAGTTGACTTTAGTCTGGTGATAATCTTGTGTATTCCGATTATTTTGAGATTTATAAATACAGAGGAAAACAGCATTATGGTCCGTAACTGATGTATTAAGGACTAGTGTATGAGATTTATGTCTGGTTTTCAGAATTACATGATCTAAGCAAGATGCACCGAGTCTAGTAGGAAATACATGTGCCGGGAGAAATCCATGAAAGGCTGTCAAATTTAAATAATCGGGGGCTTTGTCATCTTTCGATTGCTCGGAAATATCAATGTTAACATCTCCCATAATAGATACCGTACTAATACCCGCCAAACTCGATAATAGCAAGTTAAGTGACTCCAGAAAGCAAGTTATGTTTATATACGACGGGGATCGATAGATAGCTACAATGGCAACTTTGTTATTTATGTTGATTAGGAGACAATTGCTATCAAAAAATGGTGGTTCTGTTATCGAGACGTTTAGTGTCTCCTTATAGTATACAATTATCCCATCATTTTGATTTGTAAAGTTTTGTGAAGCGTGAAATTTATAACCAGTTAGACATGGAATTGTTAGGTTGCGTGCAAGCCAGCACTCCGTAAGAATAATTACGTCACAATCAATTTTTAATCGATGAAGAAGAATCGTAAAGTCGTCGTAGTTACAGGAGATACTTCGTATGTTCTGGGTTAAAATTGTTATATTAGCCGAATCATTTACTATAATATTATGACAGTCCTCAGGATCACAAATCCTGGAGTCAGAAATAGTTAGATTGTCTAAATCAGCGTAATTATTTTCAGCCATATCTTAATATGTTAGAAGACAAGTACAGTAGTGCGAACATACATTGGCCATAATAGCAGCGCATTAGACAAACGCAACCTGATACAGTACCAGTTAGTAAGTATAATATATGTATAAAGTAATAGACAAAAGTGTATACAAGTAAGGTTCATATTTAGAATTTTGTTAGACATCAATCCATTCACAGCTGCAGTGATAGATGTAAATTTGGAAACATACTGGTATTCGCTAGCATTATAGCCGGTAAATAATATATTTTGTGACCGAGGGGTAATTATTGAGTAGAGAGAGGTTAAAAAATAATTGATAACAAACTTGTGTAACAAGATTTCTTGGTGGTCTGTTACGTTAAACGTGACTGGTGTATTCAAACTATGTTTTTCAAGTATACTTATACATGCTGATGTGTATACGGTAAGTAGTGCGTACTGTTTTGGTTTATTTTGGAGGGTGTAGTATGTAAGGTAAGTGATTGTATTTGTGTGTATTGGGTAGTAGTAACATCCATTATGACAAAGAAGTTTAGTTGTAAAATAACAACATTTCTCTCGTATAATAATTAATAAGTTAAAGAATAAGTAGACAAAAAACAAATTAAAGAGTAAGAAAATTATACAATCTAAAACTAGTCATTTATTTTCATGGTTTTGCAGATTTTTATTTCTTGCAGATGAGCTTCATTTTTCACGCGGATATAGGGACTGCCTTCGATTTTGCGTAAATAAATGTACCCATTGGCTGACCAGACAAACTTGTAGTTAAATGATGTTGCAAAATCTCGTGTTAGGAACAGAAGCCGCTTTATTTTGGCAGTCAGTAGTTCAGAGACATATATAGGTTTGTTTTTGCATATTAGTACTTAATTTAGTGGAGTCCAATTGATCTTGCTGTCGGTTTTGATTATACATTTTTATTGCTCTCATAAAGGATTGTTTGCTTAGAGTATTATCAAATTCCACAGAGAGTGATGAGCTTTTAGAGACTTTTTTTGAAGGTTGCCTAGAAACATCTTTGAGACTATTTTGTGGCAATCCTATTTTCAATGCTACGCAAAGCTTTTCCACGTAGCTAAAGAGATCGTTTTTGTTTTCATTGTTTATTTTTGGAACATTTCTTATTTCAGTGTAGGTTTTTAGGCTAGAAATTTCAATGGTATCTAACTTGTCTTCTATTGTAGAGAGGTGGTGTTGAATTTGCTCAGGATCTTGTTCAATTTTGTTCATCTTGTCTTCGACCGATTTAATATCGTCTGAAAGATGTTTTAGAGATGTTTCTATTTCAACGTTAGATTTTTTAATATCTTTGTTTTGCTCCTGTATTGATTTCATAAGTGTTTCTAATTTATCCAGGCGCGAGTTTTGAGATGCGTTCAAGTTGGCTATTAAGGTTTTAACCTCCTCCTTAAAGTCACGGAATTCAGTTTGATATTCGCAATCTCTGGGTCTTTTGGTGCGTTGAAATACAAAGTTAGGTGATGAAGTATGTAAGTCTTTTTGTTCCGAGGTGTTTGTTTCTGAGAGGTATTTGCCAACACAGTCCTCCATTTCAAATACTAGGATGTTATAAAATCACAGATTGTGAATCTCAGTTTAGTACCGCGGTGTTGTAACCGAAGCGCAGATTTACAATGTTAAGTATGCGCCAAGAATATCTTCACTAAATAAGTTCAGGTACCAGGAGAATATGTCTCAGAGGAGCTGTTAGCGCGACGACCCAACGCACACATCGACGTCCAGGAGCGCCAATGATAAGTAATTAGGTGGAGCTTGCTAATGAGCTCCGTGCAGGAAGGCGGGGTCTTGTAACAGGTAAAAAAATGGCGACAGTTGCGCATACGCTGATTGGTTTAATTAGATAAACGTGAATATGGTACCTTATGAGTGGGTGAGCGTCTCGAACGTACCAGGATATAATAAGCACGAGGAGTAACTGTTTTGTCGTAGGCAAGTTAGGGCAATGCTCCTTTTCGTTTCTGCACTCCTATTATTTTCAATGATTTTATTAAATTGAATTTAATATTTAAAATTTGTAATTAAAATAAATGCAGGTTGAATATACGTATGCACCTCACGGTGGTCCGGGGGGGAGAGGAGAGATGTCTAAGGCATAGTCATTTTACCTTTTTTTGGTTTGGCACCTATTTTAACTAACGTAACGTAACTACCTTATTAAGTACGGATTTTTATCGTTACGATTTTCACTCTATACCAGTAAAAAAAAAGATTAAATAACTATGCCTTAGACATCTATTTCATATACATATCACGCCCTATTATTTTCAAGACGTTTAATAAAGTAACCCAGTATATTCAGGCCTAAATGATTTGTTAGAAATGAAAACATACTCATTACTCACTGTATATAAATAAGCATGTATGCGCTCGTGGCGCGTCTGGCAAGGTAAGGAGCATCTTCTTTGCCGCCAAAGTTGTATTCAATGGCCTCTTGTTTACTGCAACGTGATACAACATCGTCGTCGAATTTACACCACTGGGAAAAAACAAAATATTTTTATTGTGTGTTCATACATATAGGATATGTTACTCCTGGACAATATAGTTTTCTAATGATGTAAGAAGTTTTGAAATCGGCACAGTTGTTCCAGAGCTTATACAAACAAACTATTTTATTTTTTCTCTTTATAATATTAGTAGGTTTCTAATTATATTCCGGTGACATATATATACTGAATCAGGCAATGGAAGAAGTGAACATAAAACTCGCGTACCTAATGGTTTTTGTTAAGTTTTGTGTGCGGAACCATAGTATTTTTTTATTAAAACTTTTAGATAAAAATAAAATATGATGGTTTCGTAATTTATGTTAGGTTTTACTCGTAATTTTCACTATCTTGTATTAACATGTTTCTAACCCGTCAGAATCGTGCATGACATAAGCTATGAATTTCCAAATTTCAATAAATGTAATGTTTGTGTAATGTAACTCTGACGTTAAGGTAGTTTCTTCTGGTGAATTTGGGTTCGATTCTCGGGACGACTATTTTTATTTTGCACGGACGTATGTAGTTAGCCACGCAGTGAGAAAATATGCCCACCAATGGTTTAAAAACTACAAACTAAAGAGATGCGCAAGAGGACGTCCTATGTGGCACTCGATCTCGGTTCAGGGCCGTCACAAACAAGCAAGTTCTATGCAAACAAAGGGCAGTAGACCGAGTTACTTACATTAATTACTAGAAATTCAAATGAAATAAGTAATATAAAATAGTTACTAACTTTACCATCACCCTTTGGGTTGATAAAGACCACGTAATGTCCCCCGTGATTGTCCCCCGAATGTACCAGGACTGCATGTAAGGTGTACTTCGTAGGAGTTGTGGGTAGCTCTTGTAAATACTGGTCCAAGTTTATTTCTTCATAGAATTCGAATCTGGGTGAAGATTGGAATTGTTAAACTATGATAATATTATGAATCTGAATGAAATATGGCACAAGAAATAGATTTAGTGAACAAGTGTGTGCACAAACATAGGTGCACCTATATACATTTTACTCTCAAAATTCGATGGGACGTTTCTACTGATACGATCGCTAAGAAATTAAGCAAAGCACCTACAGTTTACCGTGATCTCCGAGGGGATTATAATTATGATAATTTATACCGGATTAATTGTTCAGATCCCATAGAGACTACAGAACTCTTAGGTAATTTTCATCATTTTGATGATCTCCCATAATCAGTATAATTAACATAATTATACTGATTATGTGAGATACATACTATACAACGTATATAATGACAAACAATCGGGTATATGGCAATAATCATTAAGATTTTACAACCTGCTCACCTGTCATTAAATTTTATGGAAGCATCGCTCTGCGGGTCGTATTCAAACCTCATGAGGTGTAAGTGCAACACCGGCGGGAAGAAATCGAACCTTACACCTTTCTCAGCTTCCTGTAGCCCGTGTTCCCCGGCATCGTATTTATTCTCCCCATCTAGTAGCTCTGTAGCTATATAGTCTTTGAATGATTCGTAAACTAAAAATAAAAGATTTGTTAAAACAAAGTGTTTTGTTCTATTGTAGTTGTAAAATGTGTATTTTTTCGGACCAACATGTCAGCCTCGAGGCTTTGCTTCTTCTATCTAAGGTAAAGCAGGAATCCAGCCTTATTAAATGGTTTATAAATTAGGCAACCTGCGCAAGAGAGACTCCGCCCACTGTGGGAAGAAAATGTGCTGGCTATATTAAACGTACCCATTTGCTAACCAGACGATATTTATAATATAGCAAATATACTGAGTGACTTTTTTTACCGTCTTAAAATAATAGTGATTGATATTATGTTTCTGAAATAAATGCGTAGCTAAGTAGGTAGTTACACTATTTCGCTCACTCTTTTCATTCATGTGTGATTGCGGCCAAGGTATTATAGTCACCTATTTTATTAGTATGCACGCGCTATGTAGGGTGTATTTCTTTTAAGTAATTTATGAAATTTTCGAATCTCTAATTACCCAAAATCTAGTACAAATATTCTGTGGTCTATACATTCTATTCCACTTACACAACACACCATATTACAATCAAGACGATAAAAAAGGCATATAATCGGTGTTGCGTTTATATTAGAGAAAGTGATTCTGCTCTACTATATTTGTTGTACTTCTCCGTGTTTATTACAGGACACAGAAATGTATAGGTACTGCCGCCACATACTGTTTCATGCTTCATTTTGTCGTAAAACCACAAGTTGCTTTAATATATTAAACTACACTTACTATTATTTTTCCCTTTCACGCTGAGCTGTATGTCGTAAAACGTCTCGACTCGGGTGCTAGTGCAGTTTACGTTTTTACACTTTATGAATGACGTCATCTTGCCTTCGAATAGTTTAGGAACGGTTCCTTCTACCACTGTGCCTTTCATTTTGCTTTCCAACTTGTCGAGAAGGACCTGACAAAAATATTTTACTGTGTGTTAATTTAAAAAAAATAATCTACTACTAATTTAACTGGCCACGTGGTTAAAGATGTGGGCGACCATGGAAACAAAATAACCTCATTCGATTATGAGTACCTTATTTTAAAATGAATGTGTTTGATACTTTGTATAAAGTATCACACTTACTAACAAAACAAGCCTCAAATGTATATTCGAGGCTTGTTTTGTTAAATAGTGGATAGTCTCGGCGGCAATACTTTAAGTAAAAAGTAACAGTATGATCTCCAAAATACAGCTGAATCCTCTCTTAACTTTTTGAAACTGGTGGGACGGTTTTACTGACACGACTGGTAAGAGATCAAGCGCAGTACCGACGACAGTTTAATGTCTCCAAGGCAAGGGTAATTCTGGCAACATTCTAACTTCTCTAGTACTTATTTTTCTTGAAAGAAAATTATGAGTCACACATTTTTAAATAACGAACCCGGGACCTCCTTAGTTATGGTCGAACATATTACTTTTAGACCAAGGATGTTTATTATAAAAGTTGTGTACAGTTACAGAATTGGAAATCAGGTTTACTTATTGTGTATTGTCAAAACTATTATTCATATTATATTAATCTGTTATTTGTATCTGTGCCTAATGAATAAAATAAAATAAAATGAGACAGTCAAATGGAATTATACCAAATATATGTTTTGTTAACCAGAAGATGAAGCAAAAACAATAGGGAGCGAATTCTAAAATAAAGAGATTAACTAAATGGCACACCTATACCTATGATTTAAGTTTTTGTATTTTATAGGATAAGAAGTTAAAAGAACTTACCCTCAGAAATTCCTGTACATCGTGTTGCATAAACGAATCGGAAGTCTCCCATCCAAAACTCTTTGTCAACTTTTTAGTAGCAACAGTTTTGTCTGAGAACTGCAAGTCGTAGAACACACGTTGGAGAGCGAAGACCACAGATCTTGAACTGTCATCGCCAACCGTTGGGATTTTATATACGGCTTTACGAAGCACATTTGTGAAGAATAGTGTTTGGAGTAAAGAATTCATATAACACGTTGCTCCTTGGTTCTTGAGTCCTGAAAAGATCATCTGTATTAAGTTTTGGTATATTTCTATTAGATTTCATTATCAGTGACCCGAATTGACTAATGTAATAAAATACATTAGTGGAAAAAATAAAGGGATAAAAAAAAATCATATTTTTTAAGTGATTTTCAAAAGGCTGTACTTGTATAAAAATCATCGTAGAGACATTTTAAAAAAAATTAAATTGTAGCTCCAAGTGTCTAGTTTTTGGGTCCAAAATCATAAAATTTTTCATTTAATTTTTTTTCAGGTAATTTTGAAAAAACCACAGACAAATAAATTTTGAAAAAAAATCGTTTTTTTACCTCTACGGACTTCAAAATTTTTTTTGGAATTATCTCCATATGAGCCGTATAACTTGTTTATTCAGCTTCAAAGTCGTTTTTTTAAATGCGGTGCTGTTTTGTTAATTTTTTTTCTAGAAAACAGAAAAAAAAACAATTAAAAAAAAGTTTTTTTTCAAAACAATTTTTTTTTAATAGTTTTTGTTATTTTCAATTTAAACACTGTTTGCAAGAAAAATGCGTAAAAAAACCAATAATTTTTTTTCATTTTGTTTAAGGATTATGAGCTTTTCAGTACGAGAAAAGTGATCCTTTAAATTTTTAAAAATTTGATCGAACACACAAAAAAAAACGGCTGGCTGGATAAAATTGAAACTTTGTGGGATTTTGGTGGGCATATTGAACTGTAAAAAACACACTTAACATTAGGGATTTTCTCAATATTTCCGATTTAGCGCTTTACTTTCCAAAAAACCACCAAAAGCCCTATTTTTTGGGCATTTTCAAAAACATGTCAGGAACATTTTTTTTTTTCTAAAATCATTGGCACATCCTTTTCGGAAATTTATTCAAGTTTATGGAACCCACCTTCAACTTTCTGTGCGATCATTAGTTGCAAAGATATCGATAATCGAAGACAAAATGATCCTTTTTCATTCAAGGTCCGATATCTCCGCAAAAAATAATCGTATCGAGGATTTAAAAAAACGATTTTGAAGCTGAATAAACAAGTTATTTGGACAATATGGTGATTATGTAAAAAAAAATTTTTTGAAGTGCGTAGACGTAAAAAAAACCCAAAAAAAATTCAAAATTTATTGGTTGGTTTATTGGTGGTTTTTTTAAAATTATCTGAAAAAATTAAATTTTATGCTTTTTGTACCTAAACACTAGGCTACAATTTGCTTTTTTTAAAATGTTTTTTGTAAAGTTACAGCCTATTGAAAATCACCTAAAAATTTGAAATATTTTTTTGTTCCCTTAATTTTCTCCACTGGTTTATGTATTGTCGAGGTTGACTCGAAATCGTCATCATCATCATCATCATCAGCAGCAGTCCATTGTTGAACATGGATATCCTTCCGAGTAGCTCGATCTATTCCCCAAACTTGTTAGTTCCGTGTAGCAAAATTTCCAGTCGCATTTTTCCCCACTCGCGTTTTTACTCAATCGCATAGGTTCGCACAGACGTTTATTTCTCTGCACGATTTTTTTTCTAGTCGTTTTTTTTTCGAACAGTTATTGTAGTTCGCATAATAATGCCGTGTGTTTTCTGGCTTAGGCCTCCTACGCACTATGCGGCTAGCCGCAATGCGGCCAGCCGCAATGCGGCCAGCCGTGCGGCTGACCGTACTCAGATATTTGTACAAGAAAGTAGTTTCTGTTCGCACTGTGATGCGGCAGCCGGTCAACTGCTCCGGTTGCTGCGGCCCAACTCACGGCCACCGTTTGCGACGGTGACCGCAAGCGCAACCGCGTCCTGCGGTTAGCCGGACGCGGTTGCATAGTGCGTAGGGGGCCTTAGAGTAGACTACCCTAGGAAAAATGTGACTGGAAATTTTGCTACACGGAACTAACGAGTTTGGGGAATAGATCGAGCTACTCATCCTTCCGAGGGAGAGCATGGCAGTCGAGTTGGTGACTACAATATTATGTTGTAATACACAGGGAAACGCTGCTGTCCTTTCCTAGATCGAACCCACAACCTCCGAGACTTAAAGCGAGACTTATACCGCTACGCCACGGAGGCTGTTGACTCGAAATGAAGCACTAAATTGAGAACGTCTGAGAAAACTACTAGGAGCAATAGAAAAAATGGATAAGAATGAGAAGCTGTTAACGCGCCATGTTTTCAATTATTTTTTATTAATGTTTATGTATGTATTTCTGTTACTTCACCTATATATCCAGTATGTTTTTTGGAGTCCCATGAAACACCATGTGGTGCCTCTGCGATGACGTGGGCCTCTATTGTAATGGAGTCATCCTTTACGTAGCCATTTTCATGATCCATTAGGTCATCCCATGATATAAAGTGTGCAAACCCCCAGTCATCTTCTTTGCTGTAAAGTTGTAGGCGTAAAAAAAACCTCTAAAATCTTCTTAAACATAGCTGCTTATGATTTATTATCACTCATGTGCTTTGCAAATCATTACATCAGTAGAAAATACAAAGATTACGTGAATGCCAAAAATAATAGAATATGCAATTTGGAAAAGGGCACAACTGATATGGCTAGTCTATTGGAGTTGTTCCTTTTTGGAATTGGTCGTTCAATTGGCTCTGTCGCAAAATGACCACTTCTCAAAATGACTACAGGTAGCAAAAAGTCCCTTTCTCAGAATTTCCCTTTCGCAAAATGTCCCTTTCGCAAAATGTCCCTTTCGCAGATTGTCCCTTTCGCAGAATGTCCCTTTCGCAGAATGTTCCTTTCTCAGAATTTCCCTTTCGCAAAATGTCCCTTTCGCAGAATGTTCCTTTCTCAGAATGTCCCTTTCGCAAAATATCCCTTTCCTCAAACAGGCAGATCTTTGCGTGATGAGCCCAATTATTTTTTCTGTCTGGGTATTTTCTATATAAATTAAGTATGTATTAGTATGTATAGATAGCAGTGTGTGAGGTGTCCCATGTTACACTATACTATACAGTATCGAATATAGTTTGGTTTTCTAGTTCTAACAATAACTTTTGTAATTATTTTTCCAAGTTAGTTATGTATTATATTTCTGTTGCCGCTATAATGAGGTAGCCCCGCCAGCGACCGCCCCGAGCCGAGGTCCACAGGGAGCGCAGGTTGCTTAGTTCGTAGTTCTAAACCATTTATTGAAGCTGGAGCTCTGCTCGCATTTATGCCCAGTGAAGTAGCAAAAGCCTCGTGGCTAACTACGTATATCGTGTACATCAGGTGGACGGGTGTACCTCAAAAATAGTGATTAAATTATATATTGTTTTTCAGTCCGAAAAAAAATATATAATTACAACAGGTAGACACTTAAAAATGGTACGGAACTCTTCGTGCGCGAGTCAGACTCGGTAGTTTGAGGAAGGGGATATTTTGCGAAAGGGACATTTTACGAAAGGGACATTCTGAGAAAGGAATATTCTGCGAGAGGTAGGTACATTCTGCGAAAGGGACATTTTGCGAAAGGGAAATTCTGAGAAAGGGACATTTTGCTACCTGTAGTCATTTTGAGAAGTGGTCATTTTGCGACAGAGCCGTTCAATTGTATTATGAGGCCATAGCGTCATTATAAGGTGATACATAGTTTTAGCCTATAAGATGTGTCATCATTACCAGTGATACATATGATGAAGTTTTCTGCATAAATGGCTGCCATTAGGTTTATGAGTTATCAGTTTCAGTTCACCCAGACCATAACACGACCAGCTGGTAGAATCATTGTCTCCATTGCACTGTATAAATACACCCAGGGATTTCTGCTGTTGTCGTTCAGGCGTACTTGTGTTGCGTAGGACTACGAGAATTTTCCACGGGAGGCATCTGATATGACATGGTGGTGATAACACTTTCTCTTTCAGCTGACTTATGTTTTGTAAAGTGAAACGGAATGTTGCCTCCGGTCGGGCAAAGTCTTCATCTTCCTGCAAAATTGCCTGGAAACATGTTCTTAAATGGGTGTGTAATCTTAATAAGCTGGAACCCTGCATGCCTATGCCCGGTAAAGTAAATAAACCCTCGTCGCTAATTATATGTATGTCCGTCCAAAAAACACACACATTTTTTATTAATGATATAGGTTTTCATTTAGTTTTATTTAATTTAATCTGCCCAAAAATGTTCTTAAAACAAATATTTTTTAAATGAATACCTGTTAACCGAATGTTGATTCAAAAATGTAATTTTATTTCGTAATCATTTAATATAATATTCAATTCAGGACCAAAACGAACTTCCTAATTAAAATTAATTAATGGGTTAGATGATTGCGCTAACATAGTAATAATTTAAATCTGAAACAGTAATGCAATTTTTTTCAAAAATGTTGTAATTATTTGGCTTGTATGAATGAGGTTTATGAAGATTTTATTAAAAAAAAAACCGGTTCGTTATTCAATCAGAATTTTATTATGAACTCGCGGTTTCTCATCCGTAACTCGCGCTCCCGTAGCAACTTCATCATAAAACATAGCATTTGTTACTTTTGGATAACAAAATTTCTAATGGTGAAAGAACGTTACAATCGGGCCAGTAGTTCCTCAGATTAGCGCGTTCAAGTAAACCAACAAACTCTGCAGCTTTATGATATTAGTATAGATTTAGGAATACCTATCAGTCTCATCACTTACCGAGTTTGATGCTGTTGTTATAGCATTTAGAGTTGTTGGGTTATCCACACTGCCTGTTTCTATCATACTTCAGCAGCCACCAAGTGCTAAGAAAAAACAAAAAGCTTAAATTGTATCTAAATACTTATATAGGTAACTATAACTATAATCCAAACAGTTACCTCAAATGAATACGAAAGATAAGAAGTATATTTTTACCTTATTTCTAAATACTAAACATATTTATCAAAATCTAAAAAAACTAATGTTATATTTTTTGGTCGACGGCATACGTCACACGCATGATTTGAAACGTCAATTTTATTTTTGTCTGTTCCGAATTTAAAAAGGTTTTAGTGAAACATAAACAATGAACCGAATGGGACGGTGTGCCATACAATCCTCTTTGGTTCATTACTGCTTATTATTCTTACGTAAAGTGGTAAATTACTTCTCATTAGTATCTTTCAGCCCACTCTGTGTGCATAGGCCAGATCGCCGCCCAGGTGATGCTCGCTCCTTTGTGACTCTTCGTCGAGCCTCCCTGGTCATGTCTGGACGGTTTGGCGGCGAACTGAGTTTCGCCACCGTGCAATCCTCTCAGGAAAAGGGTTGCGTCCTGCGCGCACCCTTTACCCCTCCGCCGATACCCGGCAGTCAAGCCTTCAACTCGAGGTCTCGGTATCCGAAGGAGAGCAGGAGGCTTCAGGAGGCATGCCGCATAAACAGTGGCCGTGCGATAGGCACGGCATGTCAGGATGGCCGTAACCCGCTGGGAACCGCAGGTCCATGTTTCTTCCATACTTTTAACTATTTCGGGTCCCTGCAACCTTGGGTCAGGTGACTTAAAAATATATTTTGCGATGTCTGGTACGTAATACATTAATATTTTAGTATTTTTTTTCGATATACGTTATATCTTACTTAATGTATTTATTTATTTGAATAATTAAAAACTCAAAACCCCATAAAAATTGAACACTTTTCAATTTATAGTACCTACAATAACCAAACCAATGTAAGTTGATTCATAGTAATAAAAGTCCAAGGTCAAAATCTCTCCACTACTAACCGTCCGTATAAAGCACTCATGTCAGTAACAACAGAGGGCTTTTGCCGTAGCACATAACGAGTTAACGACGGACGTCGCGTCGCCTGCACCTCGAAATATAATTTCGGACACTCAAATGGTTACTTCGTTATAAATTGAAAACCGGAAATTAATTAAGCCAACGAGTCATCTTGAGCCGACAATATTTTCCCCTGGCTCGAAGATTGACAGTCAGATTGTAAGTTCCTTAATTAAAATCAGTGAATAGATTTTTGGAAGGTTCATCAAAATGTTGCTTGCCTATAAATAATATTAATGAATTTACCGACGCTCGTAAGATTTTTGACTGTTGAAGATAAATTAAGAAATGTAGCGGTGGTTCATTTATTGATTTGTAATTTAATTTACATACAAATTCGATCCATTCGATTCAATTCACTCTTAACCAACAAAATTTGAAAACAACTAATAAATCAAATGATGGATATAAATCCTTGACGTATAAAATACTGAGAAAACAATTGGGCTTGGTAGTTATTAGTTATTATTATACTAAAAAGTATAGGTAGTTTTATATTGCATAATAATATATTCTTTTTTTCTTTTCTTTTAATAAAAGACAACTGCCGCACTAGGGATAGTGGTGTCGCGGGGGAACAAATCGCACCCAGACTCAGAACAACTATATGTAACTATGAACCCAGAATACCAGGTCTAAGAAGCAACTACTAGTGACAGTAGTTGCAGTTCAACTTTATTTTTTATAACTTTTGTGCAGGTACTATGAGTTGGTAGAAGTTGTCATAACAATTTAAGAGTAAATCACAGATAACGTCAGACTTACTAACTTATCTGACTGAATAGCTTTGAACGTGACCGATTTGTGGGAAATTGTAGATCGACAGTAAAATTACCGTCGCTACGATGGAATGTTAATGATAAAATATACAGCATGTTAGGATAAATGACAATTCTCATCGAAATAAGGAAAAATCAAAAGATATGAATGTTTCATTATGATTATGACCTTACAAATGACCCATTCTTAGAAACTTTTAGTCTATTGTCATTTGTTTACCCGGTATTGATATTGATACTTGTTCCACGTAAACATGAACTTCAGAAGTATTTTATAGATGTGTAGGTACAATTTACTTACAGCCTCACGAACTTTCCGAGAGCAGTTTTTTTACAAATAATTATCACGTTGTAGCAAATGACTGCTAACTGAGTTCTGTAATTAAGGCATACGCATCGTTCTCTGCGATTATTCAAAAAAAAATAATAGATCTCTAAACCAATAACTAACAGTCAATATTTAGGCACATCTTGCTCTTATAACCATGATCTGTGATAACTTTGTCTAAAACAAAGTTATGAGTGCTTCTCTGAATTATTTGGAATTTAAAAGTATCTGGTTGAGACGTAATTGAAATATATTCTTAAATTTTTTTTTTCAAAATTAAGCTTTAAAGACTAACGTTTTTGTTTTCATCATTTCACCAACCCGTTTATATCCACTGCTGAACATGGGCCTCTTTTTAACAGACCTTGTTAAGCCAGAATCGTAGAGGGATATTACCATAATCACCACACTTTGTAGTCTGCTTGGTGATCGCAGTAAGAAGGTTACTTACCTTGAGCTATATATGCTGCTGCATATTTATCATCAATTTATCCATTATTCGCCTCTTACGACACCCATAGTAAAACATGTGGTGGTTTATTCTAAGCCGGGAACCACACGGCATCACATTTTAACAAGACCTTAAACAAAGTTTAAAATTTGTAAAATCTTTAAACGCAATTTAGCTCGTGAAGCGAAAAATATACTTTTTCTTATAAACATCCGGACCTCTACCGCTTCTAAGATGTAGGTACACTTTGTAATAGAGTAAGGACCTTTTTATTACCCATTATTTCAGTACTCTTGGTTGATGAAACTTTTACTTATTTACGATTACCTCGTACGAGTACTAAAGGGAGTTAAGTTTTTAATGGTGTAGCTAGGTGGTAAAAATAACTGTAAAACTTCGTGTGATTGAGTTATTTATAACTTCGTCGTAGACATTTGTGGGTAATTTAAGAGTCATTAGCTCACCTATGCCTACTTCTCTCAGTAAATGAAGTGTCTTTTCCCAAGTCACTTACTTTAATTATATTAAATATTTATATATTTTGTATTTTTCAGACGAGGTGCAGTCGAAATGATTATTAATGCGATGTTTGGATGCATGGTTTAATAGTTAGAATAAGCTGTAGAGCGCTCCAAATAGCCCCAGCTTCTTCTTCTTTCTTTCTCGCGTAGTTTGCTAAGTATAGGTAACTAAATATAGCCATGTTACTCCTTGACAACGTAGCTTCCTAATGGTGAAAGATTTTTTTAAATCGGTACTGTAGTGTCGGAGCCTATTTAATGTTAACAAATAAAATAAAATAAATATTTAATTATGAATTTCCCACGGGAACAGGGGTTACGCGGGTGAAACCGCGGGCGAGAATTCATATATATGACCTGGTGCTTCGGGTATGACCAACACCGTAATGTCTTGACCAAATAATATATATCTTATATGTTGTGCGATAATTATGATGAAATCTGTAGAATCTGTAGATTTCGAGTACCATTTCGCATAATTGATTCGCGTAACTGAAACAAAGGAAAATAAATATTTATATTTATATTCATTATACTAATAATCACTTATAGTGTGCCATGGGTTGAAAAACGATTACCTGTCGGGGCGAAGCTTCAGGTATCGTGTAGAAGGAGAGTACTCCTCCCCTCGCCCGATCCAAGCAAGCGAACCACAAGGCTCAGTTCTTTCACCACTCTTGTTCTCGCTTTACACAAGTGACATACCGAAACCCAAAAAGACCACCTGGCTGTCTTTGCGGATACCGCTTTATACTACTCGGGCCGCAGTCCTGCCATCACATCGCTCTACATTCCGCATCAAATGCCTTAGGCAAATGGTTCAGAAAGTGAAGAATTGATCTAAATCCGACAAAGAGCGCCGCGGTACTCTTCTCGAGATTTAACAGTCAACCGGACATTCCACCTGTCAAGATGTTTGGTGAACCAATCCATCCACGTCAAAATCGTCCAGCAGTTTGTACCGCTTACAAACTGCCCAAAGTAGATTCACTCGACAGGTCACCGGGGCGCCATGGTTCATTCGTAATCGCAACTTGCATTGTTATCTCCAACTGCTTTCCATCAAGCAGTGGATGAAAGAGGCGTCTGAACGCTTTTGAATCTGCGGCGCAACACCCAAACCCGTTGGTTGTTGCAACATCCGACTATAGGCCTTTGCAACAAAGCGTCGTAGACACCGTTGGCCTCAGGGAGTCCTAGATGACCCGGACAACGAGATCACAACTTACCAACTAGCAGTAAAAAGACTGCAAGCACCACTACACAGAGACCACTCTATCCGACCCGCCGGAGAAGAGTGCGCTCGCGAACGCGACGCGTCCCCCCTCGTCCTCCCGTCGCTTAGTTTGTTAAGAACCATCCGATGCCCTCGTAGACCCGAAGTCCGAGAGGCCCGCGAACTGTAAAGTAGAGCCACAGTTGCACAAAACCCCTAAAATACTAAGAGTCATAATCCCTCAATCTCATCTCCAGCGACCGCCATGAGCCGAGGTCCAAGGGGCGCTTGCGTAGGTTGCTTAGTTTGTAGTTTTTAAACCATTTATTAAGGCTGGAGCTCGGCTCGCCTTTATGTCCGGTGAAGTAGTAAAAGCGTCGTGGCTACAAAAGTATATACATCCGAAAAAAAAGAAAAACGATAAATATAAAATTAAAATTAAAATTACCTTGAATTTTAATATCCAATAATTTCATGAGTTAAATTTTAAATTAAATATACAAATAAATTAAATTAATTTCAGTAGTGTTATTATGTATTCTGAGTATTAAAACTCCTCTGGGGAAAGTAAAAGGTGGGGAAAAGATACCGGAATTCAGTTTATACTGATTAGCGTCGAGCTTTAGTTGCCCCTTGACTTGTTGTCCGGAAAAAATCTGCCGCTCTGCTGGTAGTGTCGCGGCGCTCACTGCAATTTATCCGTAAAACCCGATTTACATTGGCCAACGGTTTAGCCGACAACATCCGTGAAGTAGCGATGTATCCACGATGCATAACACAGACGATGCATGACAGCGATGTATAATCACGGAAGGCGTGGGTTCGATCCTCGCTCCGCACAATAAATCTTTGTGTTAAATCATACATTGTTTCCGTTATGGTTGGCTGGCGCCTAACCTCCGTGCCTCGAAAAGTTAAGCCGTTGATCATAAAATTATCTATGACAATCATATGCCAGGTAACGGACAGCAGCGGCTAGCTATGTATATGCGGTAAACAATAATGCGGTCACTAATCGAGAACCTTTTTTTTTTTTTTTTTTTTTTTTGTTGTCCGGGGGGAAATGCATTGACGCATTCCCACCACCGTTGCAGCGTATTTGCGCGCTGGCGGTGGGATATGTGGGACTCGCCCTCTCCATAGCGTGGTATGCTAAAGTCATACCACGAGGAGAGGACCCTACACCACTAAAACCTCCCGGACACTCCTTCGATCCGCCGTTGGCGGGGGTCGGGTACGCATGAGCAATCCGGCCCCCCGACGGCACCCGCGGCCAATATGGTACCGCGGGATCTCCAGGGCCACACTTACAGTGGCCCATTTGCCCAATTATAGGGACGCCCGGAGTGTAGAGGCGTCCCTACTCCTCATGGGTCAGCCTCGAAGGGAGCGGGGCCCACTAATCGAGCACCTACGGAGAGGCCTATGTTCAACAGTGGACGATATACGGGCTGATGACGATGATGATGAACGGTTTACCGAAGTATATAAGTATAGTGGTGCACATAGTGCGAACAGAAAGTAGCGAGTCAACTAAATTCATTCAACAATACAATTCTCACTGTCGACGATTCCTAACCAATGTAAAATTAGCTATCAATTTGCTAAGTATAGGTAACTGGCTGACCCCACAGTCGTTGTCGTGTCTTATCTATAAATATTGAATTCGAATAGGTTACTCCAAACCATACCATCTGTTTTAAACTATATTCATTTTTTACTTCCTCTTTGACGATATTAGCAGCACGCATTCTGTCAATTATTTGTCAAACGCCATAAGGTTACAGTAAAAAAATTATATTGACAAAAAGCATATTCTTAAATTTTCTAATTTATGCGCAATTTTCTTTTTTCTTTTATAAGAACCTTCTTCTGACATGCACAAACACAACAAAAAAAGAATCGGTCCAGCAGCGTATGGCGCAGTGACCAAGGGAAATAGTGATTCATTTTTATATACTGGGTGACTTTTTTACCTTCTTGATAATAATATGGTGTGGTGTTTAAGTGGAATAGAATCTATAGACCACAGTATATTTGTACTAGTATTTAGGTAATTAGAGTTTCATAAATAACTTTAATATAAAATATAAAACCTAGGCGACAATCGCACATGAATTAAAAGAGTGAGCGAAATAGCGTAACTACGTACTTAGGTACGCAATTTTACCGTTACGATTTTCACTGTATCTCAGTAAAAAAAGATAAAATAACTATGCCTTAGACATCTATTTCATATACATATCACCCCCCTCTTCTTTTCAAGACGATAAAAAAGTCACCCAGTATATAGATGAGCACTAAAACAATTGCTTAACATGTAACTACACCTTTTTTTCATCTGTTATTAGAGTAAGTATCCAATTGCCCATTAGCCCTGGAATCCTTCCATTAGCGCTAATGGAAACAACCCGTTACGATTCATTAAAGCATTATTGGATTACCAGTGATTATAATTTCGGTTCATAATGAGATAGGGAAGCATGATGTTTAGATTTGATATAGTTTTGATGCAGTGTTATTATCTATTTATCACGGTAGATAAATTCAGTTTGTGGAATAGTAACATAGACATTTATTATATATGTTTTTTTAATTTTAAATTGATTTACTTTATAGATATAAAGATATATTTAGCAGGGTAGGCAGCGGCTTGGCCGGCTGTGTAGGTATACCCCTGGCACTGCTTAAGTTCATGAGCAGCGGTATCACTTACCAACAGGTGAGCCGCTAGCTCTTTGCCAACGTTGGCAAAAAAATAAAAGGTATTGTTGAAAAATAGTTGGTATTCCACAAAAAGTTAAGATCATTTTTGCCGGGCGAAGTGGTATGCTCGCCGGCCGAAGGCCATTGTTGGCCACTGTTTACAACTTGTTCATATTGGCTTGCATATTTGTATTATGTGATATAGATTAATTGATCTTGAAGAATCTACATGGCACTGCTCTTACAAGAACACTTCTTGTGATTTTTGTGCGACTACTGTAGATGTCGCTACAGTATCAACCATAAAAGTTCTGCATATAACGCGGAAATAATATCTTTTGCGGATAAATTAATATAAATTCTCTTACTGGTCCTATCTTTTTAAATTTAAAAGTTTTCTTCTTCTTAAAAAAAATACAAATCGATACTGTTGAGGGCTTGAATAAAATGAAAATATGAGTGTACTGTATATGAACTGTTTTATTAAAAATTTGTTAAATATGATGACAAATGTAAAAAATATTATTAGCTGACAGCAGACTTAAAACTGTTTGTATTTTATTCGTTAGTTATATTTATAGATTAAAGTAGTACTTGTGGTGTGTTATACTGACTACAATTGGATACAATATTGAACTTAGTATACATACATTTCTATATATATTTAACATCCCGTGTCATGATGTATCGATAGTTAATACGCTTTTAAAGTAGGTACCTACATTTTTATGCTTAATGGAGTATGTATGTAGTTATTTATTGTTCACTTTATCTTTGTGTGGAATTCACACGCGGAATGCGAGTGGCACGGTATCTTAGGAATACAACCGTCCTAATAATTTGTGTCAGTTTTGGGTCAGACAAATGAGAAATCCCTTTTAGCGGAATGACCTATGAGTATAAACATGAACACCCCATTCAAACTACAGTTATGCTAAATTAGAGACGTTGTACGTAAAATAGTTTTAATGATTAATTTTCTCGAACATTTCCCAATACGGGTCAACCAATTTATTTTTAAGTATATAAAATACTCTTAAAATAATCTGTTTATGAAAAACTACAATTAAATTTCATGAGGCAAAGTAGTGAGACGGCAAAGAACATGCTTATGAATAGTCAGATTAGAAAAGTTAAGTTTCTTTAAAACACATACCTACCTACCTACTTAATGATATTCTGTAGAAAGTTGCGAAGATTATAATAGGTAGGTAACTATCGTTTATTCTCTAGACATCTTTCCATAGGTAAATATTTGGCTAGTGATTTTATGTAGATTGGAACCCGAGCATTTAATACTAAATACCTACCAACTAATAAATTAAAGAAAATGTTTATCACGTTTTCTAATCCTATGCACCACGAAACGCGCATGTAATATTCATAGGCTAACTATTTATGCATTACAGTGTAGAATACTAATGTCCGACTAATGCACACTTACTATAATTGGGGAATAGTTAACTTACTATCTGATGAGAGCGTTTCAAGAGTTTAATAATGTATAAGTGGTGATTTTCATCATCTTTTTAATTTTCCACGGTATGGATATACGTTTCTATTTAAATCCAAAAAGAAGTATCGAAATGTTAACACAACGGCCTCACGGAACCTCGCGGTCCTGAACTCAGCGATTTTTCACTCTCGTAAACTTGTACCTGCTGTATATTGTACAATATTGTTCTCACTTCTGGGTTGGCTCCGTGAAGCACTTAGGTACTCAATGCCTTGGACCAGTTGCTGCGGTTAGCACTTCGTATCATTTGTTTTATTGACATAGTTTCATGTGACTACAACTCCATTATACACAATAGGGATGAAGACTAAAAAGTTTTATTTAGTCCGTCAGTTAGATTATCAAAAAATATTAAACACGTATTTTTTTTTCTTCCCTCGAACAGAAAATGACGAAGATAGAGCTAATTGGAATTTCTTGTGACGTCACTTTTAGGTACAATTTTAACTAATAGTGACGTCACAACCCCCCATCCTTCTGAACTTTATGGTTTGTTGTTCTCTGAATCTTTGTAATTTTTTATTGATTTGATAAATAAAAAAATACGTATCCAATATTTTTTGGTAATCTAGCTGAATAATAGATTTTTTTTAGTCTTAATTCCCATTAAATTTGAGAAGTATTTTCTTTGTCGCCTCTATAAAATTTTAATTCTCGCCCATCGCACGTGTTTTTTCCTTCCATGAACATCTTTCAAGCGAGGCGTTATCAACTTTTATCAGCAGTATGACATCGGCTCAAATATATATTCAAAATCAATTGTGTCGAATTCATATAAAAAAATTCATTGCGCTATTATTTTTATATTGAATACAGTTGGTACGTTTTCCGCCAGTAAATATACAAGATAATATACTCAATACAATTTATATGAAAGTGCAATCATTATCTCCTATCGAATACATTCCCAATAACAGAAATAAATGAGATAATAATAAATCGATGTTGGTCACTACTAGACACAATAAAGGTTTGTGATAAATGAGGCGGAATTAGGGTTACCAAAGAGCAAAGAACAAATATATTTCTTCACAATTTTGCATTAAGTACCTATTTATTTATTACTATTTGTGTTTTGTAGTTTCAATCATGTCTGATAGTAGCTCTGATGTAATGTCGTCCTTTTCCAAGATTCAAACTTTCTCCCACGGAAACTATACATTCTTTTGAAACATAAATAATCTGTGTATGTGTGGCCAGCATGTTTATAGAAACAGAAAGACAGTAGGAAGCGACTTTGTTTTAGACTATACAAGGTGTAACGGAAAGGGTATATACATCGAAAGAGCAAGGCTTCTTAGGATCATAACAAACGTGTCACCGCACTACGTGGGTCAATAACTTTCCACGTTCGATCAGCTGATTGAGTGCTAGTGACGTATTTATTTAAATTTGAAAAGTTTGGTTTCTGGTTATATGAATTTAAAAAAATCATTACTTCCGGACTTGTAGAGATAGGATTAAATAACCCTTGCCATATCGTTTGTTATCATCCAAAAAAGCCTTGCTCTTTCTATGTATATACCTACCCTTTCCGTTACACCTTGTATAGTGATTAGTGTGCTTTTTGTTTTTATAAAGATCCGTTCCCCCGTCCCGCATGATTAAGTAACAATTGCCCACTCAAACATTAATGCATCCACTTAACGTTGCCATTTTTAATATTATTAAAATTGTTCATCGCAATAGACATCCCTACTAGGAGTCCGAACTCCGGGAAATTGCCTCGGTATCTCGTATCTCCTCTTTGGATTGACGTTCCGCGGACAGAAAAAATCTTATCTCCTCGGATTCCAATCAGACTCACTCATTTATTGCAATTGGCTGATGGAACACGAATCCCGTTAGAAAAACGAGTAATTTTCTATCTTTGTTTCTTTGTGGGAGAATTTTTCAATTAGGTAGGTATTTTTTCTGAATCCAAAAAGATTTAAACTCGAAAATGATGATTAATGCATAATTTACGTATGTCGGTATTATTATGGATTAGGCTTATTCAGAACAATCAAGCTCGCAATATTATGGTATTTGGATAGGGATTTTACTAATGACCCAGAGGCAAATTAGCTATATTGGGGCATATTATGTAATATTAGCTCTTATAATATTTGTAGGATATTTTAAACTTTATACCAGAACAATAATGTCAAAGTAAATCTAACCGTTTAAACCCACAGTTGTATTGCAGTTTATTCCATTTTAGCTTTTGACAACACTCATTTGCGTCTACATAATAAGCAAGTTTTAATACTCATATCTAATGAATTCTAATAGCTCTGTTAGAAGTTCCACTTTCCACTTAGAGCAAATGAAGTTCTACTGAATTTCTAATTGGCTTGCTCTGTGATACGAAAGTTTAGCTTTTAACGTTTAATGGTTTGTGACTCTGTCCTCGGATTTAGTACACCTAATTTTGTGAGAAGTTTAGTCTCTTGGGCGTTATGTACTTTCACTTGTTGATGGAATGGTGTGGAGTTGTTGGTGTTTGTCTCATGCCGACATAATGTATTATATGAAGTTAACGTTTTAGTACACACTTTATTTGTTAGCTGTGTAATATTTTGTTTATTTTATCTACAAGCTCAAACAAGAAGATTCTTCTATTATAATAGAGTATAGATGAATGAATAAACGAAGTACACTTTATTGCAAAATAAAATAGTAACACAAACAATAAATAATTATTTTTTATGGTTACTAATATTCGGCAGGACGATATAACTCTAGTATGGCATTTTTGGAGCTGTAAATATCTTCTGTAATTTTACAGCAAAGCGAGGAACAGAATGGAAGTTCACTCAACCTTCAGCTCCTTTTATCGGAGCTACTAGATCGTTTAATTCGCAGTGTTAAAACAGCGCTAAAAATGATGCTAAAAGATTGATCTCATTGCCTGGAAGTACTCAGAACACAACTTATAGAAGCCGAAATTATCGTGAATTCCCGGTATCGAAACTTTACAAATACAGTCAGGTCAAGGAAACATACATGGAAAAATAAGCTTTAATGCGTTACTATGCACAATAATCTAGCTAGAGTGTTCGAACAGACGCTAATGTTATCCATCTTTTAAAATATATGCAAATATTGATTAAAACACCAAGAATAAAAAATCATTGCGCTTAATATTATCAACTATTAAAAGAGTTAAGCGACGCCGTCCCTAGTAAAAATAAAATCACCTCTCAGTAAACGCACTCATACAACGCCATATGTTTGAATTTAGCGCGGCGCCGCTCAACGCCCCGCGCGACTCTCCGGGTTTACGTGAAAGTGGTCCAACACGGCAATAAGTTCTTATACTTATCTCAGATCGTGTCGACAATATACTTACTCGTAGTAATACTTAAAGTATGCGTTTTTGTGGACGACGGTCGATGAACGGATATTGGACAGACAGCATGAAATCCGAAAATGAGTTTTCGGTCCAGACCCCACTAATGACATTCATTTTACGTTAAAGATTCTTCGATCTTCTGCTTGCTTCTTTTTACCATAAACTTGTGTCTTTTTAGAGTTTTAAGATTGATCTCGCTTTTGAACCAAACAAGTCATAATTTGTTGTAAGATATTACAAGAAATTATGACTTGATTTGAATTAATATTTTTTTTTAAACTATTAATTCAATGAAAGAATTATGTGACCACGAATCGAACTTGTAATTGTCATATGTTTTGTGTTCTTAACTCTAAAATCAAATATTAGTAATTTCATGAAAAGTAGTTATTGATAATAATATCTTTTTTTTTTAATAGTTTTTAGAGGGGGATAATGCTGTCCGCGTCCGTGGGCTTTAGCTCTAGTCACCCACACGTGTCCCCTGGGTAGCGCCAAATGAACAGCACATCTGGTGGTAGGTTTCGACCGCGGTTTGTGACCACCCTCAAGGCAAAGCCATGCCGCCAAGTGACTTTCGTCGCGTTCCGGCATGTTGCCTTGAGTAGCCATCGTGGAAGGGGAGTCTGGGCAGTTGAGTGGCTTTGCGAACCGGTTCCGGTGCTGCGTGGTGTCTGTGCTGGGTGACTGTTCATGGAAGGTAGCGGGATCCTAAGCACGGTCTTCCGCTGGCCGACCGCAGGTAGTAGGGGGCCCAATTAGTAGGAAAGCCACCTATGAAAGGCTACCCCGCCAACTAGCGAAAAATCCCAGGATGCGTCACCGCGTGCCGGTTGGCGACCGGATGCGAGGGCCCGGTGAACATCTCTGGGGGGGTTAGGGCGTCCCCGCGCGCTCCAGATCAGTCTCCCGTCGGTGCAGTATCATGGGTGTATTGCGTGGTACTCGTTTATGTTACGCCTCGCCCAACTGTCCCTTTTCTACTTGTCTGTTCGTCATCAAAAATAATGAAAAGTAAGCATAGGAAACTGGTAAAACAGCGGTTGCACTCCCTCGCACTAAAAGTGCACCTTTCTAACATCCGAGGTCTGCACTCCAATCTCATCCCGGTCCATCACCACCTTGAGACCGAAAAACCACATTTGCTGTTCCTCACGGAGACGCATATCAGATGTCCAGCCGACGCAGCATACTTGCCCTACCCAGGGTACACCCTGGAGCACAATTTCAGGCCACGCGCTGGCACCTGCGTGTATGCTTGTGATGACATCTGCTGTCGACGTCTCCGCAACATTGAGGATTCCAGTTTCTCTGTATTGTGGGTTTTGGTGGACACTGGCTTGGAGCAGATTCTCTATGCCAGTGTCTATCGGTCGCACACCGATAACATGGAAACAACCAGGTTGTTTCAGTATCTTTCTGACTCAGCTGAATTAGCTCAGCTCAGGTATCCATCGGCGCAGCTAGTTATTCTGGGGGACTTCAACGCCCACCACCAGGAGTGGCTGTACCCATACCAGAACACCGACCTTGCGGGGAGACTAGCGTATGCTCTGACGCTTGGTCTCTCCCAACTGGTGACTGGGCCGACACGGGTGCCCGACATTGATACGGCCAATTGCTTAGTCTCCGTAACCGTCTCCTAGCATACCTGGAAGACAACGATCTCCTCTGTGACCGCCAACTCGGATTCCGTCGAGGCCGGTCTACTGAGGATCTTCTTGTTTATGCTACTCACTTCTGGAGCGAAGCCATTGAGAGACACGGTGAGGCTCTTGCCGTGTCTCTTGATATCTCTAAGGCTTTTGACAGGGTTTGGCACGCAAGTCTCATTGGTAAGCTTCCGGTTTACGGTATTGCTCCCGGACTTTGTACCTGGATTCAGGATTTCTTGAGGGGGAGGTCGATTCGAGTTGTTATTGATGGCGCCTCGTCCGATCTTCTTGGTATTAATGCCGGTGTCCCTCAGGGATCTGTTCTCTCTGCGACTCTTTTTTTGCTGCACATCAACGACCTGTTAGCTACTCCCGGTATCTTTGGGTACGCAGACGACAGCACAGTCTCGGTGAGATACTTGTCAGATGCGAACTCTGCAACTCTCAAAGCCTATATGAAAAATAAAAATAATAATAAAAAAAAAAAAAATCAAATTTCTTTTTATATACAAAATCTAAACTGATATTTTTATGTAGTTTGCCAGAAGTCTTTTGCTACTTCACCGGACATAAATCGTCAAAACTCTTAATTGATATGTAATTTTCCCTCTATAATATGATTATATTCTACAAGTAAGTTTCATATATTACTTCAAAGCTATGCCCAAAGATCAAGTTTAACAAAGCACGGTTAAGACTGCACTTGGCCGAACAATAAGCTGAATGTGACTTATAATAGGTTTAGTTCAACAACAGCTGACGTACTAGCCGTGAAGCTAAAGATTTATTCGGAACAAATGAACTAGCTCTCAGCGTTAAGTGTTCTACGCGAAGACAATTCAATGAAAATAATTGTAGAGTAGGAAATTGGTCGGGTATTGTTCAAATGCGTATCGTGTAGAGAAGAGCTGCATTGAGGGCAGCCATCGTTCCAAAAAGAACACTCTTAACTGATTTAAGCATTGAAGAGTTGTGTGTGTGTGGACTGAGAGCCCACTTTGATTTGATTTTTGCAGTTTATCTGACAATAGTGCTTAGTAAAAATTGTGGAAATATTTGTAAAACGAATATTAGAGTTTGTAAAGACATTATTCAAAAGATATATCGCCTTAAGTGGGTCCCTCAGTTCACACACATAAGCTCCCAAATCTAGATATATAATGAGTTCACCAACAAATTTTGGTTGTAGACCTTTAGTAAAACATGAATAAAAATCTACACAACATCAAAAAACCTAACGTGAATTGATAATAAAAAATTACAAACGTCTTTCTGTGGTCCCTGAGGGACCACATAAATTTATCTCATAATCAATAGATTATAACATGAACATTCAATATTCATAAGCCAATCTTTAGTAAAAATTACAAGGAAAATTTTAAAACCAAGGAAGCTCACAAATAATGTTAAATATTGTAAACTTTACGTTTTTGTTGGTGGGCCCTCAGTTTACACACTATGCAAATGCTAATTGTTTAAAATATAATTAAATACAACAATTACAAAAATGTGGAGCCTTTCAGTTCTTAGTAAATTTTTTATATGATCGATCTGTATTTATCTTGTTACTGGTTTTATTGTTCTTTTACCAAAAATGTATAAATTAGGTTTTCCATACTTAGTCTGGTATAGGGTGTCCACACTTTAAGAAAAGCACTGTTCATTTATTTTTAAGGTTATTTATTACTTATTAGGTGTATATATGTACAAGTGATAGGTTATATTATATATAAGCTACAATCGTAATACATATTTTAAATTAAACTGAAATAATGATGGCTTATTGTTGTTCGGTCTGTGGTTTGACAACAATGAGACCATATGAAATCACATTTTCTCCTTACTGTTTTCAGAAATTCTACTAGAGTTATCATCGTAACACTGATTTTTTTCATTTACTAATGAGTGGCATTTGTAATGGCCAATGAAATAAAATAAAATATAAAATTCAAGGCAAGGCCAATATATAAAATATAAAATTCGATTGCTCCTATTTATACATGAATAAATTTTACCTTTAGCTATAATTGAACGGGGGATGTCACATAAAAACTGTTCATCAGTACCGTTTAAATCAAAGGATATGAATTCTGACAAGTCATGTTTAAAACATACCTTACTTTTGCAATACACGCAATCTCTCGTTTCTTCATCAAAAGCAACTGCATGCTCTAAACAACTTATACCGAAAATCTGAATGATATTTAAATTTAAACGCAAAAACATAATATCTCGTTTGATAAAAGGCATTGAATTATAATAACAAACAAGCGCTGTTTTTGCGTTAATTTTTTTAAAATCTTTTTAAAATTTCATTAAAATATTTTTTTAAATAATAATTAAAAATAGTCTGCCCAGGATTTTTTTAGCCAACCCATTTTTAATATATTTTCTAATATACTTAATTTATTATAAAACATGTTTCATTCTATTATCAGCTCGGTGAAGGTCGATGTAGGTTCGGATCTTAGACTATATTTAAAGATAACATTTCATAAAATTATTAAACACACAATCATTGATTAAGTATGTAACGTGAAACAAATCGAACTTGTTTTGACTTACGAATTTTTGGGATATCACGATATGACCAAATACAAAAAGTCCTATAGTATGTTATCACTGCGTTATACAATCGTATATGTCGAAATTAAAATTGCCTAAATAATTTAGAGAAACAAAACATTAACGTAATCTTGTATCTTTGTTTTTCACTAACCATTCACGGTAAAATATATATATATCGAAGCGTGAGGCGGATTGTAGGTAGGATCATCTCCGTCAGACATTATATGGGCGTATATTTCTTATGAGGAAATAAAAGTCGTAAATAGGTTAATTTGCTCTAATCACTTTTAACACAAATAACTTTAAACACAATTCACTTATAACACAATGCACTTATAACACAACGAAACGTGAGACAGTTTCTAGACACAAGTTGTTCGCTCGAAGACTCGAAAAGAAGTGACCACTCCGATCTACGCAGTCATGCCTCGCCGTCCCCGCACGAACTTCATGCTAGACTCTGCCAAAGCGCGCCAACTTCACACTTGCGTTCCGTTGATGTTCCGTACTAATGACTATCCCGATACGGCCATCCTACGGGACACACGGCCCTGTGGGTTAATCTGAAACAAAATTCTCTAGCACAGTATCACATAGCTCGGCCACTTCTGACCTAAGCCAGGTAAGGGTAGAAATAACATAACAAAGCTCTTAGACTAACTTTAATTGAACCAAGTCACAGAGTACATAATAATAACTCTTAATCAAAATAATACCTGGCTTTCAGAACACTTACTTCTCGAATCAAAATCTCAATCAACAAACAAAATCAAACAGTTAAGTTCAAATCAAGTTCAAATTAAGTTCTACATGTGACTAATTATCCAGTAACCTCCAGTTACTCAACCATTCATTTGTGCATCCACACTGGATCACCAAGTCACACCCGGACTTCATGGTTTCTCACAACTTTATATGACTTCAACCAGAGCTGAATGCCTACCGCGTACTCACGGACTACTGTAAACAGTAGACACCGATTTCCACTGAGCTACGGCTACAAATCAACACCTGGCACTGTCCCATCACCATGTCAACTCAATCTTTACCTGTCTCTCTAGACATTACGCTTTCAATTTCAGTTTCCTCAAGGTCGTCAGTGGTACTCTGATCACCTGGCATTTTCCTTAATCTATCATGAGCGTATTTGTAAGTACGGTTAGAGTTCAAAGCTTTTAGGGTGTAACGATCTCCTTCTAAAACCTCTACAACCTGAAATGGACCTTTATATTTAGGATCTAACTTAGTCTGGTTACGCTCCTCATTTTGTATCAACACAAAATCACCACGACAAAACCTATCGAACTTGGCCTTTGTTCGATCAAACCTCTGCTTCTCATATGAAGCCGCATTTTCCATGTTGCGAGCTGCCTCGCATCTAACAGTCGATAAGTCTAACTCTATCTCTGCATCATCACACGCCATCAATGACAATGGTCGCGCTACCTTGCCTATAAGGAGTTCTAATGGACTTGCCTTAGTGGTGCGATTTACGGTGCAATTTAGTGCCAACTGGATTTCGCCTAGCGCATCTTGCCATGAACGATTATCACTAGTTTCAACTGCTGTTAACATTGACTTCAAAACCGACATAACTCGCTCTACCTGACCGTTTGCGCGTGAGGAACCAGTAGCGATTAAGTGCAAGTTAATGTTACTAGAATCACAAAAATCTTTAAATTCCTTACTCGCGAAACATCGCCCTTGATCCGCGATAATACGAGTTGGTGCGCCAAATAAAGCTACGCTATCTTTTACTGCCTTGATACTGTTTTTAGAGTCAATATGAACCGAATGAAATAATAAAACGTACTTGGTAAAAGCGTCAATCAGCACAAAAACATACTCTTTCAAGTCGCTTTTCCCACTTAGTTTACCGGTTGCATCGATATGCACAGTGTGCCATGGAATGCTAACCTTAGGAATCGGGTGTAATTCCGCCTGTACTTTGCCAGAGTGTGATTTTGCGACTCTACAAGTAACACAATTATCGACAAACCTTTTTACATATCGTGCCATACCATCAAACCAGTAAAAGTCAAAAAGCTTTTCCAAAGTTTTATCGTATCCAAGATGGACAAGAGACTCATGAACATTATTGACTACCGACCGTCTTAACGCTCTAGGGACTATAGGTAAACATTTTGTCCGACCGTTTCGCTGTATTTTACGATTAAGTACACCCGCCCGAATCTCATACGTTTTTGCAATATCATTTCTTAACTGACAATTACCTAAATCTGAAATAATTTTTGAGATTTCGTCATCACGTTTCTGCTCAGCGAGAAACCAGTTACCAGAAAGTTCTGCCAAGTTAATACACTTCTCTTCAACGTTAGCTACCTTAGTACTAGACATACTGTCACAACCAGATTTTGAAACGGGGGATATACTATTCACATTAATCGGGGGATGATTTCGCGATAAAAAGTCTGCATGTGCCAAGTCTTTTCCTTTGTTGTAGGTTATGTCGAAATCAAAACATTGTAAGTAAGCCCACCATCTATGGACTCGTGGCGTTAAATCGATTTTCTTTTGCGATGATTTCAATGAGTTACAGTCAGTCACTACAGTGAACCGTCGACCGTGTAAGTACTGACGGAAGTGTTTAATCGCGTTTACTACAGCCAAAGTTTCGAGCTCATAGCTAGTATATGTGATGTGAGATGTGGTCCGTTTACTAAAATACGCAACAACCCTACGCTTGCCGTCAACTATTTGAAACAAAATAGCGCCATAACCATCGGAGCTGGCGTCAGTGTGAAGTTCCACTGGATATTGCGGATCGTATATCATTAAAACAGGTTCTTTTATTAAAACTGAAATGATTTCTTGCCGAATATTCTCGTGACGCGGTTCCCAAACAAAAGGAACTTTTTCTGCAGTTAATCTATACAGGGGTCCCATAACACGAGAAAAATTGGAGACAAACTGACGGAAGTAAGTTGCTAAGCCTATAAACTGTCTTAATTGAGTGGCTGTGTTAGGTGGAGGTAGGACTGACAGTGCCTCAACCTTCCGATGATTAGGTCTAATCTCACCGGACTTAACTTCATAACCTAAAAATTCAATTTGAGTCTTTAAAAATGAACATTTTTTCAAGTTTAGGGAGAAGCCCGCCTTGCTTAATTTGTCCAGAACCATTTCCAGTCGCTCAATACCTGCCTGGAGGCTATTTG
Organism: Nycteola revayana; assembly: GCA_947037095.2. NCBI lineage: Eukaryota > Metazoa > Arthropoda > Insecta > Lepidoptera > Nolidae > Nycteola > Nycteola revayana. The sequence goes on from OX344839.1 coordinate 10,224,153, forward strand.
AAATTACCAAAATATCATCGACATAAATAATTACGTAAGTATTCGCTAAATCACCCAAGGCCTTTAGTATGGCTCTCTGAAAGACAGAAATGGCATTTTTAAGGCCAAAAGGCATGGCTAAATACTCATACTGGCCTTCGGGAGTTATGAAGGCTGTACGTTGAATAGATTCTTCAGAATTAATAGGAATCAAATGAAAACCAGATGCACAGTCTAATTTTGAAAAATATTGTGTGCCGTGTAACCTTGAAATGAGATCAGTTATAAGAGGTAGGGGATATCTATCCGGCACAGTGTTATTATTTAATTCCCTATAGTCTATGCACATCCTATCAGAACCGTCACGCTTTTTCACTAAGAGCGCAGGACTAGCAAACGGGGAATTACTAGGACGAATAATGTTTGCCTCTAATAATTCATTAACTCGTTCACGCACTATTCTCCTTTCCTCTGGACTGAATCGATAAGGACGCCTTTGTACCGTTAAATTAGGGTCAATTAATCGTATCTCAAGTTCACCTGTCGTAACGCGAGTCCTAGGCATACCGGTTATAAAATAATCTGAATACCGATTTAGCACCTTAAAAAGTTCGTGTCTATGCTCTAGAGAAATGTCCGTGTCAACCGCAGTGAAATCAATGTTGAGGGTAGTCGAAGAATTTTCAATACTCTGTGTAATGTTGTTTACACTTTTGATCTGAGAAATAGTGGATTGCGTAGCAGTCATGTTAACACAAAACCCTAATTGTAATATTTCTCGTCCTATTAAAATCTGACTATGTAAATAAACATCTGGCAAAACGTGTAATAAAATTTCGATAGTGTTAGTATCAATTTCTACAACACACAAGATCTGTACAGTGCTATGAACCCTTGACTGGCTAATCCCCTTTAAAGTAACAACGTTTTGTTTACGTTTGCCATGAAAAAGTGATGCGACACTTTCTTTAACAAGTGAACACTCAGCACCAGAATCAAAATGGTAAGTAAAACACTGACCTTGATGTCGTAATACTCCTGCTGGCGGATCAATGGTGCACACGTCCACGCGTCGTTCCTTACGGGTGTCCGCCACTGCGCCGCCACCACTCGTACAACGCGTAGAAATGTGGCCCGTCTGCCCGCACTTGTAACACACGATGGAACTGGATGTAGACTGCTGCTGAATACTGGGTCGCAACGCTGTAGTTGCACTCGAATGACTTGCCGGTTTTCCTTTTACTTCCTTTCCACGGTGTAAACAATCAGACTTTTTGTGCCCGATTTTACCACAATGAAAACAATGTAGTGTATTTTTCATACGCTTACTATCAAATGGTTTTTGATCCACACTCGCACTAGCCTTGCGTTTTAGGTATGTAAACGCCTGTAGCTCTTGTTGAAGTCGCTGGCGACTATTGATTTCAGTTGTGAAAGCCAGTCTTTGGAGTCGTAAATCGAATTGTGCCACATGTGCCAGCGTCGCAGACACAACGATTTGTTCAACGGTTGCGTTTCTCCACCGATTGAACAGAGACGTCATTACACGATTGCCGTACGCCGCCAAAGTTTCACCATCCTTTGGTTTGTCGGTACTCAGGTTGATTAAAGTACCCGCGGCGGTTTCAGTGCTCACAAATCGTGTCGTAAACAGATCTTTGAACTGTTGCCAGGTTATGCCCGGGTAGGAAATTTGGGCTAACCACGATGACGCCGATCCTTTCAGGGCTTTGCTGATAGTGACTATCAACTGACCTCCTTCTAGAGGGTTATCTGCAAAACACATATCTGCCGTAGCACACCACGATCGCGCATCTGCATCACTCTTGTCAGGGTCGAATTCCGGAAGGCTAACATGTTGTACGCAGTCATGCCTCGCCGTCCCCGCACGAACTTCATGCTAGACTCTGCCAAAGCGCGCCAACTTCACACTTGCGTTCCGTTGATGTTCCGTACTAATGACTATCCCGATATATATTAAATGAAGTATAAATAGCGAACATCAGTTTTTAAACCCTCCACTCAAGGCTAGCTAGCTAAGCGGCCTAGGCCGATCCTGGAGGAAAGTTATTATAGATCTTGAGGTTTCATATCGACGCTTGAAACTTTACAGGAGAGTGATTTAAAGTTCAAATATAAAAAAAAAATCATAACATTTTTCTTAATTGTTCGATTAAAATTATGTTAACACTCGTAGAAATCATTTTCTTATAGCTATCCAAATTGTCAAAATAAGTCACCTCACACTTTTAAAAACACCGGTTTGTGTCGGTTAGATAAAATTTACCTGATTTGATAAACAGGTAAAATTATCTAAAATAATCTAAATCATCACAGTAGTGTGTGCAGTAACATGTAAAATTAAGTAAACTTACTTAGTTTAGAATTTTGAAATATAAAGATTGATCTAAAAAAATCTAACAGTTTAAATTAAATCAAGTTAATTTACCTAAGCATTATTTAATGATTTTTGTGATTGTGGAAATTGTATCTTAGTTATTAAAATGACCCCAAACCTCCCTTCACAACTGACTAACCAAGAACTGTATAGGTAATTATTATCATGCACAAAAATCATCACCATCATCATCATCAGCCCGTATAACGTCCACTGCTGAACATGGGCCTCCTCCCGAGAGAGGGTAGTTGCCATAGTCACCACGCTTGGCAAGCGGGTCGGTGACCGCAGTATTATGTTGTACGGATACAAGGATACGCTGCTGCCCGTTCCTTGATATACGATTATTATAGATGATGTTATTACAATCGGGACCAACGGCTTATCTTGCTTTCCGAGGCACGGAGGGTAGTCCCTCAACCAACCAAACCCGGAAAGAAATCTTAGAACATACACAAACCTACGACCTCCGAGATTTAAAACGAACCAAATACCGCTATGCTACAGAGGAGAAAATAAAGGAAATCAATTATTATTGAATAAAAGTCTTTATGGAAAATTAAACAAATACACTACGTAGTGCCGACCAGGAAACTAATTATGACGTAATATTCAATCTGAGATCAATATATTTTTTAATTGAACAATAAATAAATATGATGATATACAAGTAAAATATCTAAGCTCTAATATTCTTCCATTTTATTTCAGGTTAACTTATACAAATGACACTGTCACAAAATATATTATCAAGTTAAAATATATAACCAAATAAATTACAATTGCTTTGTGTAAGTAAAATCGTCTTAAGTAATTTCAAAGAAAAAATTCTTAAAAAGTAAAAATACGTAAATACAAATAAATAAAAGGGTCTAAGTCTAAGACTTAAAAATCGACTAAGTTGATATTCCTAATTGTTAGAACGTCATAACTGCTAGATATTCATAAAATCACTATTTGTTGGTCGTTTAGTAAGCACAAAATGTAGATTTGACGGAAATTACGCAATATCTAAGCGACAATAAAACTCGTCGTAGAATTATGAGACCTAGACCAAACGACGCAGAAAAATCTGCCGGTTCGAATGGTATATACAGGGTTATTTTTAAAACACCAACAACCTTTTGGGGAAAAGAAGTACTCATGATTATGAACAACTTTTACTATGGGAACAATCCTGAAATCGCGAAAAAATAAACAGCTGTTCCATACATTTATGTTTACTTACCTCGATAAAATGTATGGAACAGCTGATTTTATTTTCGCGATTTCAGGGTTGGTCCCATAGTAAAAGTTGTTTACAATCATCAGTACTTTCACCCTCTAAAAGGTTATTGGCGTTTTAAAAATAACCCTGTATAACTCATTTTACGGATTTATGTCGGTTAGTAAGGATTGCCTTTCAAGCGTCGATATGATATGTACTGTTTATGTATATGAGCTGTACCGATTTAAATCGGTCCATATACATTATCAAATTTAATTATTAACCATACTAGTAGGCACTATATGCCTAAAACCAATTAATATCAACACTAGAATATCACTCATCGAATAGCGTTTGTACTGAATCGTCGTTTTCAGTTCAATACCGTGCGCTTCAACCAAGATTCGTCTCACCCGCGCATTCGTTTGATATCCTAGATATTTACTTTACCAATATGCTCCAACTGAGAGAAGCAAATATTTGTACAGTAGATGGAGACCAGCCTGCCCCATCTAAAGCGAACTGATGACTGAACCGTGCGGTATGCATTTAGGATCTTATAAAGGACTTGTGATTCTTAAACATATAACGATAACATTGTAACAAAATAATATTTGCATTCAATTTATTTTAATATTATTGAACTTGCGGTTTCGAAAATTCCTTCTATGTCCTAGACTCAACACTATTATCATTTAAGTTAAGTTTTAAAATGTACGTATGTCTATGAAAAGACATGTTGTTTCAGCCAATCCGACAGACGTATCGCCCAATGGAAAGTCGTAAAATAAAGTAAAATGGTATTCGCGTCTGTATAAAATTATAATTGCTTTTTTCACTATCTTGAAATAGTAGTACTACAGCGTGAACAATCTTCACTGGTACGAAGTGGAGGAAAATATATTTTAATCATACTTAACACACAAAATTAAACAATAAAAAATAGAATAACACGCGTCCTTTCTAGGGTTGTCTACCGATCTTGTCATCCATTTCTGGCAGTCTAAATCTGCATTCTATATCAAATTTCACTTCAAATTTAGTACATTTTAATTGTATGACAGATACGATCCGGATCACGGCGTTTGAAATACAGGCTGTAGTTTTTTTTAGCAAAATCTTGTTTCCGATGTGCCACTAAATCTCGCTGGACAAGCGATAAATTAGACTGAGCTCAGCTGCTACTGTTTGTTGCGGGGACTTGGAATTTGGACGTCGGAACGAAATAACACCGCGCCGACATGCGACAGTTAGCCCGTTGTCAGCGAAATACCACATTGCGTTAACAGTAAATAAATACCATGAATAGAATCAGGCGTTACTTTGCGGAAATCCATATTAACCTAATTTAAAAAGACAAAATATCTAGTGTTAATTCAGCTAAAAATGTGTCTATATGCTGTAAAGTTATTTTTGCACCGCCCTCCCACCCGCAAAGATTATGCACATGCAGGAAGGAAAAATAAATCACCAGCCGAAGACCCGAAACGTGTTACGCTCCTCCACGGAGCATCATCAGGATGATCTACTCGAACGCTACTGCGCAAATGACATGCATTACTTTGTGTGTAGAGGTCGTTGTGAACATTTGAAAATAAGTGGCCACATTATTTCAATTATCTTTGAGAATTAGTTGTCCCGCATACAAAAAAACATCTTATAATTTGATCTGGATAGATAACAAACAAAAATATACATATTTTTATTCAAAAATTTGAATTATAAAAAACCGCCATAGTTCTACTTTTACTACTACGTACTTCACATACTACGCCGTAGTAGTATGAAGCAGGTACACTAAACTCTAAAATGAATTACCAAGAAAGTGTTATAAGTAATTTGGCAGAAATTTAAAGAAATACTAAGTGCGCCCCGCGGTTTTACCCGCGTCCGTATGTATCAAATCCATTCAGTAGTTTTTACGTGAAAGAGTAACAAACATCCATCCATCCTTACAAACTTTCGCGTTTATAATATTAGTAGGATTAGCATTCCTACACTCCTTCTTTATATAAACTACTATAAAAACTTTTATAAAATGGGGTGCAAAGATTTTGATTTACGTATTAATAAATAAATTTAGATAGCCAGCCAGGGTTGTGAAGGGACAATGCCATAATCATCACGCTTGGCAGGCGGATTGGTGATCTCAGTAAAATGGTAAGTAACCTTAAACTAATTATTGATGTTGACTCAAGAAATAGGGTAGTCTATCAAAAGCCGGAAATCATACGGTAATACAAATAATATAATAAAATACACATAATTAATCACATTCAACATCCTTATTTTGGACGTCCACTTGTTTTAATTATTCTATCATTATTTAGCACATCCATCATAGCAAAACAACCAAAACAATGTTCTTTTATAATTACGTTGGATGTTCAAACAGATTAATTAATATGATTGATATAGAATTGCCTCTTAACGAAGCTGGTTAGATACATCGTACTATATAAATAGTGATAATATATTTAAAAAAAGTGTGAAATTCTAATGCGGGAATTGTCTTAAAAAAAACAAAAGAGTTAGTTTATTTCTGAAGACGACACAGATAGAGGCTCTACATCTCAGCCTAGAATACGGGCTAATGATGTCAGCACATTAAATTAAAGTTTTTTATTAATTACTAACTATGTATGTATGTATAGGTAACAATCAGTAAATTGTGGTCGCACAGTGGGTAAAATCCGACCATTATTAAAAAAAATAGCATTCTACACTCCTTCTCTATATTACTAGCTGTTCCACGCGGTTTCACCCGCGTAGATCCCGTCCCCGTGGAAACTTTAACGTAAAATATATGTGACACTCACAAATGACGTGGCTTTCTATTGGTAAAAGAATTGTCAAAATCGGTTTAGTAGATCCAGAGATTACCCCCTACAACGTAACAAACTCATAAACTTTACCTCTATAATATTAGTAAAGTGTTAGTGTGAGAAAAATTTCATAATTCTCCGTCTACGCAATTTTCGAAAAAAGGGTACATAGTTTTTGTTTCGCATATTAATTTATAAATGACTAGCGACCGGTCCCGGCTCTGCACGATTGCACATTTCGTGTTAAAATAAAGCCTATATTATACAATAAGCCTATGTTACTCAAGAATAATATAGCATTCTAATGGTGAAAGAATGATCGAAATCCGTTCAGTAGTTCAGTAGTTTTAAAGTTTATTCGAAACAAACATACAAAATATAAAAATACAAACTTTTCCTCTTTATAATATTAGTATAGATAGATGCACATATTTACTGTTAACATTGCCTTAAATAAAACGGACACTTTACTGAAGCAGTACCCTGTATAACTATATTTATTTTGTGGGCCGTATTTTTTCTTGTCCATTTATTGAGACGACAGTCGGTTATTTATGACCATAATTTATTTACTTACCTATTCCATTTCTTTGATTAAGTAAGACGCGACTTTATGCATTGCTTTTTTTAATATTTCAATAAACATTTAATTTTGGTAACAAGTCTTGAGCTAACACTGGAAAAAAATAGGATTCTTTTTGTGAATAAAATTGGGTTTAAAATACATATTTAAATTCCTTTTCGCTTGTTTCCACGTGTAATTTACTTTTTTCCAAAGCCTTACGTAATCATTATGATATTATTTTCCTTATATATTACATTCGAGCAAATTATTGTCATATTCAAAAAAAAAATTTGAATACGTTTCTGTTTCTATCTATACAACTCCATAATTCTCTTAAAGTCACATCGAAATATATGTAGTATGTAGTGTAGTTTCACCCGCGTATAGCGTTTGTAACGTCGTCCCCGTGGAAACTTCATAATTAAATATAACCTTTTTCGATAAATGGATCTAATACTATGGTCCTGAGAGAAGCGCGTTCAAACTTTTAGTTACAGTTCCAGAATAAGTAGCTCGTAATGGCACATTCATATTATCGAAAAATATGCTATGACTTTTTTGTTTGAAAGATAACTCCCGCACTACGGTAATTAATTCCTGTGTCGCGGAAACTTTCCAACACACAACTAACAGACACAAAGTACATGCCCAGACCCAGAACAACTATTCGTGGTTCACACAAATAATTGTCCCGGGTGGGAATCGAAGCCCAAACACCTGGTCTTAGAGGCAACAGCCGAATGCTAAGCCACCGCGGTGGCATTTGCACTGTCACAGCAAATGTCAAACCTGCTGTTTCTGCTTACGACAGTGAAAACCTTTTCGTTAGCAGTACAAATGTAGTTCGCAGAGACCCAGCGTTAATTAAAACCTGCAGGAAAACAAATTAGGCTCAAAGAGTATTTAGTAACATGGACTTTTGTAGATATATTAGACATGGATACTTAGAACCACGTAACTGCACCCTGCACTGCCGTTACCACTTGCTAGTGAGTACAGATATTTATTTATTTAAACTCTCCAACCTGTTGCTATTCCAATATAGAAGAATCCAACCAGTTCCTACTCCAAAATACAATTAACTTCTACTACCTCGTTTGACTAGTAGTCATATATGTAAGTAATATGCGACTGTAACTACTGACTGTAACGATTCAAATACCAGGTCCGACGAAAAATTTATGTTTCTAGAAATGTATATTAAAAAAAATCTAAATAGTATCCCAATGTATGAATTTGATGGTGTTTACCAACGAGGTACGCCTCGAAATAAAAGTTAAGCTGTTGGTCCGGCGCTCGATCACCGGTCGAGTCGTTAAAACCATCCCACCGGATTGACAGTGCAAAAAAATAAAGAGAATGAATCTATGTAAACAATTTGGCTAATTTCCATAGCCTCCGTGGTACAAAATCGGTCGGAAGGACTTTTAAAACAAACTTACTCAACTTCAATATAAAAGAACCTAATAACTCACCCAACGAACTTAAGAACATCACTAACGAAATTCAAATAATAAGAGAGAGAGAAGGCAAATCTTTACTAATTAATCCGAGCGCTGCACTATTAATTAGGCGGGTTTTTCTTCCAGTGAGGATTACGGGCGAGTCTCTAGTAATTGCTAGAGTTGCAGCGAAAACTGCTTTTTTTATTTAAACGACTGTAACTAAAAATTGCTTGCCGGTCGCTACGTTGGTAAGAGTGTATTGAAACGTTGGGTTTGTTTATACCAGTTTGAAGGGCTGTTGCGGTGTTTTGTTTGTATTTTGTGTAAGTCGGCGTAAATAAAACATTGGCTATGGTAATGTTGTAGACTGTATAGTTTGCAGTAGACTTTTAATGTTATTTCGCGAGATGCATTAACTTATGTTTTGCTTTCGCGGAATTGATCACTTCAGAGCCTTTTTAATATCTTATAGGCATTCATTGAGCTGAAGCTATAAATAATAATCATATTATCTGTTTTTTAAGCAAGATTATAAACATATTATTTATTTGCAGGTGGTTTCGCATCGGGGGGCCGTATTGCACATGCGTACCCAGCCCCCGCCAACGGCGGATCGAAGGAGTGTCCGGGAGGTTTTAGTGGTTGTAGGGTCCTCTCCTCGTGGTATGAGTTTAGCATACCACGCTATGGAGAGGGCGAGTCCCACATATTCCATCGCCAGCGCGCGAATACGCTGCAGCGGCGCGGCGGTGGGAATGCGTAAATGCATTACATTACGTAGGAAAACAAAAAAAAAAAGTGGTTTCGCATAGATATCGAAAAAAGTTACTATTTATCGTTTTGCAGCTGGTTTGAGAAATTGTTAAAAAAACAAATTATTCTCCTATATGACAGACCAGTATTTCATCATCGCCAAAATGATAGTCACCACGCTTGGTAGGCGGAATGATGACTGCAGTTGTAATAATTTTGTAATATACCGGGACATGCTGTTCTCTGGTATATATTGTTATCAGCACCAACGGCTTAATGTGGTTTCCGAGGCATATAGGGTATTCCCTCAACCAACCAGATATGGAAAAATATTTTAGATATTACGCAAAGATTTTTTTCTTGTCTGGCGGGTGCGGGAAATCGAACTTACTAACGACTTCCAAAATCTCAGCCAATCCTTGTAACCTTTCTATTTTTCTGTTTTTAGAGGGAAGACTGGAGCAAGGCTTAACACAATAATAGACAGTACTATTCTACCGGTCACCCCTGCTGCGTCAGTACTATTTTTCAGGCATCGCCCACGGCCGTAACGCAACAATAGTTATAGTGCAATTATAGTTCTCAGGCTCTGACAGTTCTCGAAAAAAGCTTGACGGTAACGGGCGTAGTATAGTATCACTTCCGACTACGGTAAGATGAAGATGAAGATGTTAAAAGCCCCTGAAACAATAAACGGTATATTAATAAATCGCATAAAATAAAAGCAACAGGTTGTAACAAATTATACCTATCTACTTATCTGAAAACTCAGTAATTCTAGGAAGTATCTATTAAATTCCCAAAGAAAACGTCTAGAGTTGTCCAAATAAATAAACAATCTGAGAGACATACTATTCATCCGTAACTCAAGTCTTAATCAAACAACTCTCAGAGTTTTATTCCGTCGAAAAAACAATTAGGTTGAGTGGAAAATTCCCGACGTCTTTCATCGTTTCCCACCATTTTCGTTATTCACTAATACCAAGACGTGCCCACGAAAAAATGAAGCACATTCATTAGGTAAAAAAGAAAGGCAGAGGATTTAAAATGAATTGGTAACCGACATTAAAATACATGGGAGTGGCCTCGAGTGGGTATTCAGCTCTTTTGAATTGAAATTGCGTGCTTGTCGGTCACATTCATTTTAATGGGCGAATTCCAGGAATGAATTCTACTGAAATAATCTTAGATTTTACTTCAAATTATGTTTTTTTTTCTTTGTGTATTTTTATGGGAATCCGAAATATGAAAATAATAAACAAAACAAGAAATATGAGAAGAAGGTAAAGAAAAAGATCGCGAGGATTATTCCTCGCGATCTAAAGACTAAACTACAGGCATAGAAGGCGAGCAGAAATCCAGTTTAATGTAGTGTATTTTTACTCGTGTTGGACTACAGCTAGATAGTACGATATTTTATAGACTATACGTTAATCCAATATGTCAACCATGCCACCACTCATTTTTGGGTGAAAGAGTAACAAACATCTAAGTATACATATATATGTTCCGTAAAGACTAAACTACACTTCGTAAGTAAACTTGCACATTGCAGTTGAAGTTAAACTTTATAAACCGATTGTGATTTCAGGCTTAGTATAAGCCACCAAAAATCTTTTGATAAGTGTGTCTTTTAATTAATCTTTTAAGAGACGACTAAGAGATATATATACACCTGACGGATGGGCAGCAGCATCTATCAGCTCAAAGATAGAGTATCATACTGCTACTATCAATCCGACTGCCAATTTCTGTAAAAGAGGAGGCCCATGTTCAGTAGGCGGTTGCCTCCTTCTGTAGACAAGTAATGTCACAGAAGGAGGCCGCGGAGCGGGAGAGGGAAGTAGATCCCTCTGCCCACCCGCTTTGCAGACGGCGTGTTGGTCGTCGGCGGCGGGCTGAAACCCGCCGCCTACCGCCCTAGGCTCGGCCTCGGGAAGTGGGGGACATGGGCCCCGCTCCATGGCTCCCTTCAAGGCTGACCCATGAGGAGAAGGGACGCCTCTACACTCCGAGCGTCCCTATAATTCGCCTATAAGTCAAAAGCGTGGGTTGAAATGTCCTGCTATCCTCCCGTGGCGCGTATACAATTTTTCATCATACCAGGACCGAAAGTTGAATGACATAATATATAAGAAAAACGAATATAGTTAAAACTATTAATTGACGGGGTACGGTGGGGGTACCGGGAGGCGAAGCCCCCCCTAGGGCATCTGGGGCAGAGCACCGGTGGGGGGTTGGGAGATTTAATTGTCACATACTTAATAGATATTATTATTATTATTCGAGATAATCAAATATTGAATTTTTTTTTGGTAACGGGAAGAAAATTAAAACAAAAAAAGACTAAATTTTAAACTGTCACTAATTGTGAGCAGTCTGAAATATGCATCTTTCCGTCCCAAGGGAAGAAAATTTAACTTTCGGCCTCAGGTGGGTAGTCTGAAATATGCTTCTTTCTTCCCGCAAACAAGGGAAGAAAGTTAAACTTTCGGCCTCGGGATGATGAAAATATCATTCTGTTGTTTTTTAAATATGTCAAATTTGAATATTCGACTGCATTATTTGAAACACTTTGTTTCGTTCCTGTAACCCCTTGTTCTTCAGCATTAACGTGCATTGTTGTACATCGCCATAATTGCCACGCTTGCTAGGAAATTGGTGATCACAGTATGATGCTACCACTCCCTCGGGTAGCCGTCCGTTAGCCGCATCTTACGACACCCATTGGCAGACATAGGGTGGTATATTCTAAGTCGCTTTAAATCAGATATTCCGAATTATATTAAATTACAGATCAAATGTTTAATACTATATCAGCGTTTTTAAATATTCGGATTATGACCCTACGGTGGTAAAAGCGTATATATATGGCCTACTGTACTATAAATAATACAAGTTTAATGAAAATGCCGTGTTCTGTAGTGTACTTTGTAAAAAAACACCTCACAAAGAGACCGAGAGCGAGTGGCCTTTGCTTCGAAAGAGGTCGCCTTTTCAAGCGAGTTTAAAAACAACATCGTACACCCACGAACCCTGTAAACATAACAATAATTTTTAGGGAGCAAAGTAAATACTAAGTTTTACAAAGTTACACACCGCTCGGGAAGCGGCACCCATGTGCTGACGTTAGCGAAAACGCAGAAACTTTCATAGCCGTTTGTTGAAATCACCTCTCCAATTTACCTTGTTTACACTTACTGAAATGTTCTCTCGAAAGAACTGTTACAGGTTTCAAAATTACTACAAACTTGGTTTTTTTTTATTAGGTACTAGCTTCCCGCGTAACTCCCGTTCCCGTGGGAACTTCATAATTCAATATAGCCTATATTAATCAGTGATAATGCAGCATTCAAATGGTGTAGGATTTTTAAAATCGGTCCAGTACTTTTTAAGCCAATTGGTTACAAACATACTTACATACAAATCTTTCCTCTTTATAATATTATAGTATAGACTACAACGGCTGCTTTTGAAGGCTCATATTTAATTGTCTGTAGCACAACTTTCATACAGGTACATTGAAAAGTTTCTTTTTAGTTCACCTTTTTCAAGATAACTTATGTTCAATCAATGTAGTTCAGCTAAAATTATTCGTTATCAAACATTTCTTTACACGAATGTGAATAGTTTAACTATGTCCGATTTTATGAAACAACATCATCGAGCAACACTCAGTAAAACGGACATAGGTACCTACTTCTATATGAATCTATACTACTAATATAGCAAGTGTTTGTTTGCTTAAACGCGGTAATCTCAGGTACTACTGGTCCGATTTAAAAAATTATTTCAGTGTTGGATAGCCCATTTATCGAGGAAGGTTATATGCAATATTTTAATATGAAGTTCCCACGGCAACGGGAGCTACGCGGGTGAAACCGCGTGCGGGAGCTAGTGAATAGTAAAAAATAATTAAGGTTTATTTCATGAAACAGAGAATAAAGCAATACAATGCTAAGTAAAACCATTTTGGATGCCAAAATCATAAAATTGTAGGTATAATAACTGCAATTGTGCCCTTGTCTTGCCGAAAGTTCATTTTGTAGATTAACTTTGTAACTCCTGAAACACTATTAGGCACGTGTCTCTACTTCACTTGTAGTATGATTTTGGGCAACGGAATAAATTCATAACAAAGGGAAATTAATATATCATTAATTTCCCTTTGTTTGCCCTCTTTTTTAACTAATATTTTTTACCTTAAATGTAAAAGACAATGAACAAACAAACTATCTTCTAAACTTATTTACTCATTCTATTTATTATGTTCAAAGTTCACATTCATTGTAAGTATCATATTATTATGCTATAATGTCAAGACGAGGGTCCCATGGTAGCAGGATCTGTGCAGATGAAATCACGCGGAACAGCTTTATTTCTGCTTTGAATCTCACAGTAGTTAAGGTATCGAATTAATGTACTCTTACTATGTTCATTGTTGCTAGTTTTGAGTTACTCAAGAGTTATTCTTGAGCAGTTTGAAATAGAATATCTTACTACCTATCAATACTATATTTGTTTAATTTTGAATTTTTGTGGGTTTTTAAATTTAGATCTTTAAAATTACAAATTTACTGATGACGCGACACCGGGAGGTAGTACCAATCCAATAAGCAGTAAAGAATTTAATTAGGTAGGTACATAGGTTGCTTTAAAAATAAATAATCTGTAAATTCCACGTTAGCTTTAGTATAAATTAACATTATATAAAGATGAACCGACTTATTATTCATTTAATGGCAACAGTGCGGTGTAAAATAAAGCGATAAGCTAAATAAAATGTACATAGCCTCTAGTTGCTATAACGGTTATTGCCTTGGACTGTGAATAGTTAAAATGTAGGAGTGTCATATAATGTTTATTATGTATTATAGTAGATTAGACTAAAGGAGTTTTTAAGCTTTGTCGCATCGATGCTGGCTCAGAATTCACGTGCATTAATAAACATACCTAAATTAAACCTGCATGCATTTTTAATTAATCTAAGACAAATTGAGACATCCTCATAGCGTAGCGGTATTTGGGTCGCTTTAAATCTCGGAGGTCCTGGGTTCGATCCCCACGCCGGACAGGAAATCTTTGTGTAAATTCTAAGATTTCTTTCCGGGTCTGGTTGGCTGAGGGACTACCCTCCGTGCCTCGGAAAGCACGTTAAGCTGTTGGTCCCGATTATTATAACATCATCTATAATAATCGTATAACAAGGAACGGGCAGCAGCATTTCCTTGTGTGGTACAACATAATACTGCGGTCACCAACACGCCTGCCAAGCGTGGTGACTATGGCAAATAACCTCCCTCGGGAGGAGGCCCATGTTCAGCAGTGGACGTTGTACGGGCTGATGATGATGAAGACAAATTGTGGAAACAACATTTGGAACAAATTGTGGAAACAACACTTTCACAATAAAATTAAATCACATAATTTACCAACCTATTTTTCCTTCGTTTCGCTCATGTAAAATACTATTACTATATAAACAACATGTTATTTTTGTATGAATTCAACACAATAAGTACTCATTGTTCTCTACTCTATAGGTACCTACAACTAGTAAAAACCTAGCTGATAGGTATTTAGATAACACTCAAATGGACACATATTTGTATGAAGGAATAGGAAATGGAAATAGGGTTGCCAGGTGGTCGGAATTTGTCTGGATTGTCCCGACATTTCATATGATGTCTAAACTCCCGACAAAATACTTCTAATGTCAAGACAAACAGCTTCTTTTAAATTAAAAATGTCATCAAAAACATAACCCGTAAAAAAGCTAAGTTTGGCAACTCAGTTCATTTACCGAAAATAAAATTGACGGAGTTGTGAGACTTGCTTTTTTTACAAGATAAGTTTTTGATTTAGTTGTTCCGACGATAATTCTAAAATCCCGATATTTTAGTTTTTTTATCTGGCAACCCTTAATGTAGATGAACAACATTTCAAATAGAACCACGACAGCATTTCTTAGTTCAGGTTAATAAACACATTCATTTTTAACACAATGTTTTCAAATAATAGTATAATCTATACTTACTAATATTACCTATAAAGAGGAAAAGTTTGTATTTTTGTTTCGAATAAACTCAAAAACTACTGAACGGATTTCGATCATTCTTTCACCATTAGAAAGCTACATCCCCGAGTAACATAGGCTATAAAAATACACCCGTGCGAAGCCGGGGCGGGCCGCTAGTTTATAAATAAACATTTTACATGAGTTGTCACATACTATTCTCAATCAAATTCGCACACAATTTATTCCAACAAATGAAACAGTAATCACAAAACATACATTTAAAGCTACACTTATATTACCTAACCATAACAATTCAATGGTTGATCGATCCAAATGTTTGCTGATCTAATGGCATTTTCAATTTGCATTCAAATTCCTGAGCTCGCATTGCTGAGCTCCGCGGGTAGGGGTGAATGGAATCCCCGAATGACCCGGTAGCCGAATCGGATTAGTGCTAACGACGCACCATTCTGGCCGCCACTGATGCCGCAGGCACATTCCCGCAGTATCGTGCGACACTGATGGACTGCTGCAGTAAGAAAATAGGCCATGTGTGAGGCCGAAATGGATGCATGCTTCCATTGTTTCGTCATTTTGCTTATGGAAAGTGAGTCGTTATTCGAAATTTAGTCATTAATTTTAATGATTGGAAATTTTGATAATGAGAAACATACCTAACATTCATAGAAATTGTTATCCTATGCAAGTTTTATTTTTGATGTGTTCTAATAACCGGATAAGTAAAGGTTGTATTTGAATCCCTATGCAACTTAACATCAGGTGGATAAAAATCGTTTGACTCGCGAGTAATCAAAAAAAGGAAATCTTAGTTCATTTTTACGAGTGTTTGATAAACACTTACGCCACTACATTATTAAATTGCTAAGATATGTATTCAATTCTCACACTGTAGAAACTTGTCTCTAAATAGAAATTAACTTCGTGTTAAGTATTTTCAATTCTGAAATTAAGTACCTATGCTGTATGCAAACGCATAGTGTAATAAATCGGTAGGTATAAAGAGTAAGAGCTAGGCTACTATAAAAAAATAGCAAATAGCAATCGGCTTTATAGCACAAAATTCTAATGACAATTTATTATTAATCATCGGATCCAGCCATAATCCTGCCTTCGTCGCCAGCCGGCGGCCGGGAACAGACTAGACGAATGAAAAACTATAGTAATTAATCCGCAGAACTGCACATTTAAAAAGCTTTGTGAAGAGCTATTCGCTTTCTCGAAATTACATTTCTCATTAGGACATCCCGGGAGAATGCTAATTTGCAACAACGCGGCATCTATAGTTTATGGGGAGGTTCATTGTTGCTAGTTGCAATAAATAGGTGTATATTTTTATTTTATTACCTACCAACAATTAACAGTGATAAATCCTTACGTAACTAATGAGTTTTCCTTAGTTATCGCATGAATATATTGATTAGGTAGACGGGGATATAGTTTGTGGGTAATTAACTTTTTTGAATATCCTAAGGTCAACAAACAAGCTTAGATGCGGCCCGCATGATGGCAAAAGCCTATAAGCGCTCGCTATAGGTACAAAAGATTCCCATGCGTGGCCTAACGTAATCTACCGTCACCCATAGGCGGATTAACCTTAAGGCAAACTAGGTAGGTACGTGCCGAAAGCACAATGGGGCGCGCGGGCGGAATAGACACTGGCACAACAACTATAGTTGAGGCTACTTCAAGTCGGAATAAAGAAACGCCAGTTCCAAATTTGAGTTACGCCAACTACAGTGATCAAGTTTTTACTAGTACTAGGCTATTTATAAAATAGGGGCGCCGATGAAATGCTTGCTTACGGCGCTCTCGATGTTCAATCC
Organism: Nycteola revayana; assembly: GCA_947037095.2. Taxonomy (NCBI): domain Eukaryota; kingdom Metazoa; phylum Arthropoda; class Insecta; order Lepidoptera; family Nolidae; genus Nycteola; species Nycteola revayana. The sequence continues at coordinate 10,241,188 of OX344839.1, forward strand.
GCCTCTGCCTACACCTTCCTCATTTTAACCAGTAATACCTATTATTTGAACGGTTGTATTCTGTCTGATGGCGTACCAACGCGATTTTATTTACTTATAGTACCTAACTATACACAGTAGGTAGGTAACTATAGAAGCATTCAAAAGTCCGAACCGTGATTACCTATATCGATGGTTAACCTCCTTTTGCACAGGCAAAAGGCTAACGCGGAAGTTATGAGCGATATAAGCGATACTAAATTGAATATTTGATGTAATCCCTTTATCTTTATTGCTTATGGTGTCGCTTAGCTCAATTAATCTTTTACCCATCATTATTTGAGCCGAGTTACTAGTTTAGTCACCCACACAGTAATTACTAAAAGACTTGAAGAAATTTATATGTGCATCCATACCTATTTTAATAGACTATGGTGGCGAAACAAAACTGGCAGTACCTAGCATAAAAATTCAATCATTTCGAAAGCTCCGACAAGATTTGTAGGCTCCAGCCGGAGAGGATTTAAATGAAATTACGACATTGTTCCGTCCAGTCAGTTTGAAGCTTGCAAATTATTTAAATTAAAAATGTTTCTTTAAGATTTGTGTATAATTTAGTATCCATATTCTTTCAGAGAATTTCATTTGTTTATGTTACGTTTAGGTACTTATAACATGCCCAATTGAGGGTGTGCTATATTTTAACAGCAAAATGTATGAATACGTAGGTATTCATAGATTTTCTAGGTACTAAGTAATATGTTTAAAACCCTTTACTTTTACTTCTTTTTTTGACTTAAGCCTTCGATCACACTGTTTTTGTGAATATAGTTTTGGTGGTTCATACAACTTATCTTTTCTATGGTGGAAAACGATCCGATCCTATATTCGGCGACACAAGTAGGTAGGTAGGTACCTACCGACTTGTTACGCCGTGAGAATTTTAGTTACCTAATAGATATTTTAGATTTAGGTGGCACTTCCACCCCTTTTTTTTTCGCATTCGCACCGCCTTTGCTGCATTACCACGCTGGCGGTGGCATGAATGGGAGTCGCCCTCTCCATAGCGGTGGTAGCTACTCATACCACGAGGAAAGGGCCCTACACCCTACAACCCTTCAGACACTCTTCCGTCCGACGTTAGAGAGGGCCGGGTACGCAAAAGCAATCCGGCCCTCCGGCGGCTAAATTGGCACAGCAGGCTCTCCTGGGTCACACTACTGTAGACCATTTGCCCAAATTATAGGGACGTCCAGAGTGTGAAGGCGTCCCTACTCCTCATTGGTCGGCCTCAAAGGGAGCGGGGCCCATGTGCCCCAGTCCCCGAGGCCGAGCCTAGGCCGGTAAGCGGCGGCGGGTTTCAGCTCGCGCCGTATCGTCGACGCAGTCACCGTGGTGGACAGCGAGTGTCCGGCTCCCTCTGCGCCACGTTTCACAGGTAGTTGCCGAAGCAGCCATGGCCTGTAACTACCTGCACAACGTGGTAGGTGACGTCGCCCACTTTTTAAGTAGGGCCTGATCGCCTCCAGCCGTTCTTGCCATTTCCGGAGGGTTTGGCGACGGATCTTAATCCGCCACCGTGCAATACCCTCCGGGGGTACTCTAGACCCCCACCTTAGGTAAGGTAGGGTTGTCAATGTGCCATCTAAATCTTCTAGAGCGTACTTAACTCTAGTTATATCGTCGAAAATACATACGTTTTTTTAGAACTTTTCATTATTTTTACAAATATTTAATTTCTCCAAATAGGTATTATAACTTTTCATCAAAATCAGTTTTATTTTTTCAAAAATATTATAAAGTAAGGTACTTAATCAGCCGGGGAATGGTAACTACACAACGAATCGTGCATGGGTACTTATTAAAATTTCAAAGATTAAAATACCTACGGGTAAAATCACTGATCAAAACATCGTCACAAGTCGTCCATTAGCTATACAACTTGCGGTGTACCCCAAGGGAGTACCCCAACAGTGCCAGATTATTAGGACTTTACTTGGATAGTCATCTAAATTGGAAATGCCATGTGGAAACCGTTTGTAAAAAACTAAACCAATGAGCTTCATAATCTTTCGAAAATATTAAATGAGTCTGTAGTTTTGTTAGCATACAAAGCGTATGTTTCATCAACGTTACGTTTTGTAATAATGCATTGGGGAAAATCCACTGATAAAAACATTGCTTTCAAAGCTCAAAAGAGGTGTGTACGTGCTGTGTTTAATCTAAAAAAGAGTGATAGTTGTAGGCCATTATTTAATAATTACAAACTCCTTACTTTGCCTTGTATGTACATCTACGAGACAGCAGTATTTGCAAAATCAAACTTGCATTTGTTTCAGACACTTAGATCAAAAAGACGCAATAGAGAGATATGTGCTATATCACACAAGACTGCACTATACTCAGGGAGTTTTTTGGGAATGGCCCCCAAGTTATATAATAAGTTACCTATTGTAATAAAAGATCTTGACAGCATCCACCATTTCAAAAAGGCTCTTATTGATTTATTTGGCGAGAAAGCTGACTATACAGTGAATGGACCTGGAAGACAATATCGTAATTTAATGACATTTTATTGGTTTGACATTTTAATTGTAATTTAATGACATTTCTGTAATTATTAACATTAGATATATTAATTTTGAATGTTAGTACTTTTAGTTAGTACTTTTATTTATTTTTATTTTCCATTTACCTATTATTAATTAGAAATAATAATAAAACATTTGTACGCCGTTGACGGCAAGACGTAAGTAAAAATATGTAGATGAAAAAAATTGGGACTTGGGTCATGATGATTCCCGGGGATCATTACGCACATATAGATTTTATTATGTATGCACTTTTTATTCCAGCAGCCACCGCCTGTTTTTTTAAGTGATTAATAACAGGCTGAATCTTCGTGAGTTCGTTCGATTCGACGAGACGCCCAAGTTTTTGCTCTCTGCACATTCTCAAAGAGGTAGGTAATGTAGTGCGCAGATGTAATACATGTCGATCTGGTAGGGTGTCGAAATGGTCTGACTAACAGTAATTTTTTTATGAAATTTTAAGATAATAGGTATGATAATAAACTCGGATAAACAATTGTCCTACAAAATCGATGGTTTGAGTAGGAGCGTCCTCCACGTTTAATAGGTCAAAACAACGAGGTCATAAAAATGATTAATAACTAGCTGATTTTTTGTATGCAGCTTAGTAAATATTAGTATTATTGAATGGCCACAAAGTCCTACAAATATAGTGGTAGGTTTTCCTAGTCCTACATTTAGAAGTTGTCAATTCCACGGTAATATTTTTTTCATTAATAACGCAACAAAAGTTGAAGAAAATAGCTAAAAATCTGAAAATGACTGCACCTACAAAAATACAGCAAGGCAACGGAAAAGGGGAAGGGAAGGGAAATCAAATAAAAGAAAATGCACTTCATATAACACATCTGTGTTTCAAGAAGATGACGCTTGTTTTCGTGGGATACCAAAGGTGAAAGTTATATGCAACACAGAAACTGCCAAAAAACTTTTACATTACGGAGTATTCAGAAAGGATTAATATATGTACCTATCTTATACAAATTAATTGAATTACCTACCTACTATTAATCCACAGCAAATATGATTTATCTTTTATGACTTTTAAAGTTGTTGTAGACTATTGATTTTGTTATTTTAATCAGGTACCTTACTTAACTACAAACTTAACATGAGTAAAATGTAAATTAAATAATATTTAATGAATATTTGATTTTTATTACATTATTCTTAATTAAAATATTTTTTTATCGTAATGGGGGCAAGATGTTCACAGGGATAATCTTACCTCTACCTAGGGGATCGTCTTTCCCTTTCGTGATATTCATGCTAGGCGTTTCGAGTCCCAAAATATAAGCGGTTATTTATTTAGTTTAAAGAATTTTTTTAACAATTTTAAAGGCCTATTCTATATGGTACACAAGGCGTACATTTATCTATGACATGAATCATGGATGAGAATAGTGGATTTATGGAGATCTAATCGTGTCCGGGCTGGGACAAACACGTCGTAGCCCGGCAACAAAAAATCCTTTATAACTCGTGAATTAATAAGGTACTATTTTTTTCCTCTCACGTACCAAGTAGTCTACAACCATAAGAGTGGTTTCGCACCATGTTCGATCCGAATCCGATCCGAACCCGTGAAAATATTGGTCTAGAAATCACAAAGAAATCAGATGACGGAGATCGGATCTATTGCGTAAATTACCATAGAAATAGTTCTACGGCTACTACGGACCATATTTTCACGGGTCCAGTCTCCAGATCGGATTCGGATCGGTCGTAGTGCGAAACCGCTCATATAGTGACCTTATTTGACATCGTGGCCAGGCTAGAACGTAACACACTTAGGATAGGGGGTCCCGCCGAGTGTAGGCACAATGATTACGTCTACGGTAACGGGCACGTCGCGTCGGCGGCATGGATACGTATCATTGGTAGGGGGATGCGGGTGTCCATCAGAATGGACGGTCCTTACCGATATTTTACATCGAAATAATTATAGAAAGTTGCTACTATTCGTCAGATAACTGCTACCCCCGACTTATTAAAATAAACTACTTTTTAAGGTGACCAGTCATCCTGATGTCAGGATGGCTGGTCACCTATTCAGTGAGGATAAACTGCGCAAATGAATCGATTTTTTTTTTAACCAATAGTTGCTACTATACCGTATTCATCGAGGCGTGAGATTAAATGTAAACAAACCATAAAAAGGGTACTTTAAGGGTCACGATTGATGAAGTGAATATATTTTATTACAGCTGTCAGTACAATCAAGCCTATGAAATTTTGAATTTAGTAGTACTGACAGACAGTACCTGCCAATGTTATATTTTATGGGCATGGCGACCTAATAAGTGATGGGCAATGAATCATCGTGGCCATCGACTATAAACTATCGATATTTTTATATAAAACTTAATTCAAAATAAATTAATTATTAAATTTTATTATATATTTTAGTATCATAATACAATTTACATATGTACGCGTACTTGATCTAAAATAATAGTGAGTAAATAAAATCCAATTTCTAAAAATAAATTTTGGATTTAAGAGAGTATAAATGTATCTTATATTAAAATATTTGTTTAATTTAGTAACGTTTGTAATTAAATTAATCCCAAATATTTGTTACATTATCGTAAATAATAGTAAGAAAAGTCGATAATTACTATCGACATTTGTTTAAATCTTAACAACCCTAGGAATGTCATCTTTTATGAAGTATAATGATTTATTAAATCGTTTACATGTAAAAACACCCAAAAAAGACTTGATTCCCAAACTTCGAATGCATTTTAATACGACTAAATTATAGAACACAGGTACTCCCGAACATTTTACATAAAAATGTGACGTTTGGTTATCGGTCGGATTATATCCGCTATTTTTACTATAGATCAACTTGTTGATACGAGAGTTCTGCTTATTTATTACTAGCGGCCCGCCCCGGCTTCGCACGGGTGGACTTTTATACCCTACCCCTGCCCTACCCTACCCTAACCCTACCCTACTCCTACCCCTACCCTACCCTTCCCCTACCCTACCCCTACCCCTACCCTACCCCTACCCTACACCTACCCTACCCTTTAACGGTTCAGCCGTTCTTGAGTTATAAATAGTGTAACTAACACGACTTTCTTTTGTTTTTAAAATGTATTCTGCTATTCGGGACGGAAACAAATCCAACAAATCAAAAACCATGGCAATCGGTCCAGCCGTTCTCGAGTTATAAGTGTTGTAACAAACACGACTTTCATTTATATATATAGATTATAGATATTTTCGTTGAATTTATATCTTTTATGAAGTTTAAAGTTATTTGTTGGTTGTTTTGTTTTCGAGCTTAAAACATGAGTGCACCTGGACCAAGCAACGCTTGCACTTTTTCTTCGCCAAAGAAAAAGCGATCAAAGAAAACTCCAACGCATTCAACGGAAAAGGTGGCTGTTATTAATGTGTTCAAACTCATAGAAGAAACGTGGTCGAAGGATTCGTATCCGTACAAAGGTATCAATTAAACCACTGAAATTATGGGAATATCGCAAGCCACAGTAAACAGGTTCTAAAAGGACATAGTGAATTAAATCCTATTGAGTTAATATGGGCCCAAGTTAAAGGATTTATTGCTGAGAATAACAAAAGCTTTAAGTTAAGTGAAGTTCAAATTTTACTAGCCGATGCAATTAAAAATATAACAGTAGAGGCTTGACTAAAGTGCATTGACAATGTGAAAAAGAAGAGCAAATTATGCTTAAAATTGATGGAATAATTGATAGTTGAATATGGTTGACCGCTTCGTTATTCCCGATGGCGACAGTTCTTCAGAATCCTCCTAATTCTCCGAATAATTAATTAAATAAGAGCGATTTATGATTTTATTATCTTCATAGTTAAGTACCTTATCTTAACTAGAAACACAAATAGGAAACCCTACATTAAATTAAATAGCAATAAAAAACATTGAAAAAAGTTTGAGAAACAATGTTTTCTTTGTTTACACTTTGTCTCAAGCCCCGATGAATAGGGTATAGATTGCTACCTTCATATACATCGTTTTGGGCCTCACATAGCTTTTAAGTATAAAAAATTATTATCAATTTACTATTTTGATGCCTGAACGCCTGTAGAATTAAATGAACAAATTTGAAATCAAATACATTAATAGACTGGTGGACTGGTTCTACAGGTAGAGTACTAGGCGAACATTGGTGTCATAGACTAGTAATCTGGTGAACTATGGCTGTTGCTAGGATACTGTTGTTATTATTCGATTTGTCACTTGAAAATATATGTATTTAAATGAAGAACATATTTTTTCTTATTTTATTGAATATAATATAACAATTGGGTTTCTATACTTTCAGCTAGGCATTCTGCTATATAGTTGGCAATCATGTCGATGGAGTTCGCGAAAAGTGACTGCTGAAAGTGTTTAGGTTTTGGGGTCAGGCCCTTCATTGCTTTTTGGGTCTGCGGGGCCTGCGAGCCCTGAGGGTTCCTTACCTTATGGGCCTGCGTGGCTTGGGACTTACTGTACTTTACTTACGTGGTTACTAGTGTACTAGTACTTACACATTTAATTCACGGATATTTATGTTCTTGATGTCCATGCTTGGCCTCTTGCTGCTGCTGCCGCTGCAATGCTCAATAGATACCCGAATGTTGCACGACTGAATGATATGGAATGGTATGTTACTGGACAACACTTTTCAATCCTTAGACCTTAGGTACCAGCGAGGCTACCAGCTACCAGGGACGGGTTAGAGTTCGAAAAATGGTTGCTACAAATTTTCACTAAGTATTAGCTTCGGGCTGGTTAATAAAGTCGAGTTCTCGTCTCAACTACATGAACCAGCCCGAAGGCGAAGCTGAAAAATACCTACCTACTTTAACATACCCTGTACGTATTAAAATCTTGTTTAGCAGCGACGCGGTATGTATCGTTTAAATTGCATTTATATATTTTTTTATCTTTCTTGATGATATTGTTGAAAATAACGGTCGGCAATATTTCTGATCAAGTTATTTTTAACCTTATTTCAATAACATTATACTTTTCGATGCACGCCACAACATGCCACGGCATACATACGTAGCAGTACACTGCTACGTATTATATATTATGAACTCTGATCCTATTATAATTAGAATAAAAATAACTTGATCAACAATAAAATGCCATGCCGTGCTGTCTGTCAACGCCAGCATTAAAATCATCAAGATAATAATATAAGACCAAAAAAAAAGTATAAATCAAATGAAAAAAAAGAACAAAATTTTAACACGACTTTAATATTTTTAATTATGTATTTTTTACCGCTTGAAATTTGCTTTGCATTGCTTGGGTTACCTAACTGATGTATTAATTATGATTTTGTTTAAAGTTTGTATGAAGTTCAAGACATTTTTTTCTACCGATTAGTAACAAAAATATGTTATGATGAGATAATAATATAATACTGATGATGGTAAATCGTCCTGCCCAGTCTTAGCAACCAGTAAATAATCAAGGTGTCACTTGTTAATAAAGTCTGTCAATTAATAATTCACACAATTTATTTGTCTTATACTTGAATGATAAAGGTAAGTATGAACTAGACCATTTTCTTGTAACAGAGCATCGAACGGCTCAGGCGCAAAACGTCTCTTTCGCAAAATGTCCCCTGGTCGTAAAACGTCTCTTTCGCAGAATGTCTCTTTCGTAAAATGTCTCTTTCGCAGAATGTCTCTTTCGTAAAATGTCTCTTACGCAGAATGTCTCTTTCGCAAAATGTCGCGCCAGGGACTTAAGAATAAAATTGTGATTTTCAAAACAAAAAATAATTTATTAAAATTATAGTGCAGTTATGATGTTGAAATGTTGGTACTTAAATTTACTTAAGAATGTATTCCAAATAAAAACAATATCAATAGGTATCAAAAATTTTACACACATTCAAAATTTAGATCAAAGAATCAATACTGTTAGTAAACATATCCACAGATAATATAATAGGAGTTATTACTAATAGTAACTAAACATTAACTAAGTATTGCAAATGAAAATATGTTTTATACCATTTTTAAAATGATTAAAAAATATATATTTAATATTAAATATCAAATAAATAAATTTTGGCATTATAATTTACTTGAGTTATTGTCAAGTATTGCGAAAAAAAATTTAATCATTTTCATAAATGATTAACAATAACATTATTGATAAAAAGAAAATATAAATATATGACATATCAAATGAAATTATATCTTTAATTTATATTCAATTATAATAATTTATATTTAATTATTATTATAATTATAATTTGACTATATCTATTGATATTGTTTTTATTTGGAATACATTCTTAAGTAAATTTAAGTACCAAAATTTTAACATCATAATTATTATTGCACTATAATTTTAATAAATTATTTTTTGTTTTGAAAATTAAAATTTTATTCTTAAGTCCCTGGCGCGACATTTTGCGAAAGAGACATTCTGCGAAAGAGACATTTTACGAAAGAGACATTCTGCGAAAGAGACGTTTTACGACCAGGGGACATTTTGCGAAAGAGACGTTTTGCGCCTGAGCCCATCGAACATGGACTTTTTTTATTCAAAAACCGACCTTACTGGTATTATACATGGCAAATGATCGATATTCGATTACAAGTAATACTTTATACTCACCTTAAAAAAATGTTTTAGAAATTATGTATAATTAAGGCACGTGTCGAGGAAAACAATATATTGACTATTCATTTCAGGTCCATTGGGATCGTTAAAATAAACCAAATAAAACAAATATAGGATTATATTCAGCGAAACATTCAAATCCAACATAACAAACATTGGAATACTTTCAATGTTTGTACAAGCTGTATACATTGCCTACACGATTCAAACTTAGCGAATCCTTTGTTAGTTTTTAACCAAAATGTAAGTAGACTATAATCCGTTTGCCTTTCTATTTTCATAGACATGTATAATCTACAAGCCACTATTTTTTTCTTACTTCTTTTCATAATACCTTAGACCATGTTAATCAAAATAGCGCAACCAACACACATTGTTAACAAAACATAATTTGATTTGAAATATTAAAAAAGTAAAACACGCTATACGCGGTAATATATCAGACTTCTTTACACAAAGACAAAACTTCAGAGATACGAGATAATAACTAAGGAGGGATAAATTAAATTAAGCATTACCTTTTTTCATTCACTAAAAATGTCTTAAAAAGTCTAAGGCATGTTTACGAAAACTTATTGTATCTTTTTTTCTTAATTTATTACATCATATATATACATAATTTCGACATAATCATTTATTTAAAACGTAACATATATCTGGCAGGTCAAGTAAAAAATTAAATAGTAACAGTTACATAAAGTTATATTACAGAAGAGAAGGTAATCGACCTCACTACTATATTTAATTTAGAATTATTGTTAGATGGGGACATGGAAATTATCTACGAAAATATTATCATGAAACCGATAGTCGATTATCCTCTTTACTGAAATACAATTTTATCATGGATTTTCTCAAAGAAAAGATTCTGATTCAACCGATTATATTAAAAATAGTAACACGTTATAGCTCGCTCGGACGCTTTTAGCCAGACTTAACAATACAGTGCTAACTTTACATCTATTTTATGTGCAATAAAACCTAGTGTACACTTGAGGCCGCTAACACTACTACTGCTCGCATTATATTATTCTAATTGATTCATTTGTGTCGCCTCAAACATACACCAGGGTGTTGGCAATTCGACAATTAATAAAACATTTAGACTTTAGTACATAATCTACTCCAATAATTTATACAAAACAGATTACACTTGCAAGTTTTAGCGGGATGTCTTTTAAACGTTAATATTTTTATAGAAAAGCACAAACCTACACACGATTGTCGACCCTCAGGTATGCGCGGTAGCTATGTACAGGCCTCACTAATATTAATTATCACAATACCGTCAATATAAATACAAAAGAATTTCTTTATATTCTATTAAAATATTATAATTAATTATACAATCATTTTACTACCATGGTGTGAAACAGTATAAATTTTGAGCAAACTATGCTGGAGTTTACAATTATGGAGGTGTGAAGCTTATAATTATCTGTAGTGTCCTAAGCATACGTTAGTATAAAATACATATAATAACATTAAATATTTTATTGAAAAAATATGAACTGGGCAATATTTTTATGTTTTAAATGTCTACATGTATTTATAGCACGCACTCCATTTAAACTTGATTTATTAAAATGTATCGTCTTCAACATTTCTTTATATAAAAATAAAGTTTCAAGCATTTGATAACTCTGCTGTTATAAAAAATGTGTATCAAGCCGACATATTACTTTACTGGTAAATACAATACTTTGTTATAGTACACTAAATTCTCATTAAACAAGCGTCGACACACAGGCACATATTTTGACTATTCGAAACATCTCGACTAAACGGTCACATACATTCCGTGAAAATGCTTTACATTGCCGAATCACCTGTAACTAGCTAATCGGTTGAACGGATAGGGACGACCATTGGCACAGCCTTACAGGCAACATTAATACATTCCGATTCGTTCAACCGACCAACAGTACATTATAAAATAAACAAAACAATTGAGAACAAAATTCGTTACGGGAGGCCACATGGTTCCTACACTGGATATAAGTAAAGACTGAGTTTCCACCGAGCCTTAAGGCAACTCGTTGACTGAGTAGCGCTTTCGATTTCGTCACATTAGAAGTAGCCGCAATGACCTTTAGTAATACTTCAGCTATACCTTGCATCACGTTTCAACTTCCTTTAGCCAGACATTAAACAGAAAATCATATTTTAACGGAATTAATTGATTCAAAAAGAATAAATCGTGTAGTATACTATTAGTATATGACTATTAAGGATTCAAAATCACAGCATATGTAACGACATTTCAAAAGTCAATTAGTGTATACTTCTCTGTTTGTAAAATAACAGTAATAATTTTAAAACATTTTAAGTTGTTAAAATCCTTCCCACTTTTGTTATATATTATTTTTAATTCTGATGTTAACTATAATTTGTTGTCTGGGACAATAAATTATAATAACATCTTTGAGAAACCAATATATTTACACTTTCTAAAACAGATCATTGAATTCTTTAAAAATTATTACTCAACTGAGATGCGTTTAGAATATTTTAGTATCCTATTCTTGCTTATGGTCATTCCACGGTATTGTTACGTTAAACTAATCCGTGGCTTTCGTTTCAAACATTTGTTCGCGATTCGATCTCTAAGTATAACAAATAGCTATATAAAGGAATTTAAAACGGTGTTTGCTACGCATATTAATGTTAATAAGGCAGTGACGAAAATTACTTACAGATAAAACAGACTTCAGAATAAGGCTTTCGGCTGTAATTTGTATTCATCCATATACGTAAAAGTCTTATTCTGAAAATTGACCATCTATAAGTAGTTATGTTCACCATTGAGATAAGGCTATTCGGCGTGTCGATACGATAGTAATACGGCACCGAAACGTACTCGGACAATATACTAATGAGTAGAAGCAAATAAATTATAAAATGGTTCAGCGTATGAAGTCACTAACTACATTTACGTGATGAGACAGCTAATATACACGTTCTTGGCGCCCGATCGGACAACATAACTTTAAGTATAGTGATTTACGAAAAAAATACGGAGTCTTGCGTGTATCACTGCCGTCGGGTAAGTAGGACACAGTCACCGACGGGCCGCAGTACTATCGCGGGTCCCCTTTCGGGGCGAGACCCCTCGACACCGCCAAGATTCGCAAACATACATCTACAAGCACACAACTCGTGAATGCGTCCGCTTTTGTATCGCTTATTATTTTGCTTACTCAACGGAGCGAAAGCGTTCACGTCGTAGCTCGGTGCGTGTAGGTGTAGGTTCGTGTTTCCGTCAAGCGAGGCGGAGTGGAGCGGTGAGGTGAGCTCAGTTGTATATCTTGATGGCCTTCTCTAGGTAGTTGACGCGAGAGCGCTTGGGCGTCTTGTTGATGTGCTCGAGTCCGAGCCATGGCCGCGCCGATGCATCTGTAAGTGACAGATCTACATTAAATTTTAGCACACATTCTTTTGAGAATTGAATCTATTGTAATCTAGAAATGTGTGATATGTTCTCAGAAGAAAATCAGACATGAAGCAGTGAGTTCAAATACCAATATAAAAATCGTAATACGTAGCGAATATTCTAGCAAAATTCGCTGCTACTATGATTTTAGACGTTTAAAATGTATGTCAAATAATTCTGTATAATAATAATAGTTAGTTAAGCTATGAATGGATCTAGGAATGAATTGATCCCAAATAGGACTTAGGTGCGTTTTTATTTATATTTAATAAACAAAGATAAACTAAGTTGCACACGATTGTATTAATGTTTATTTTATTGTCATTAAAACCATTTAGTTTGTCAACCAAATCCGCAACGTGAATAATAAAAAATAAATAAACGAAATATATAAAGTAACAAGTGTTTTAAAAGTGATGTGTGCATAGTACATGAAACAGTAAGTTAAATTCGATACTCACTCGCATTACTACTCGGCCTGAAGTCGTAAATATTTATTGTCGCTCCTTCACTTATGTAGTTAGGTCTTCCATTTGTCACTATAGCGAAATGATACTGTAATAAAAAAAACGCAAATTGAGTATTGAGAGAATAGAATTGAAAGTAATAATCATTTATCTTCTATATCGGCAGGCTGGGTTTTATATTATTAAAATATTGCTTAGGCCGTGTCCCCTTTAACAGCTGCTTTTTTTTTCGGACGGACGTATTTCCCCACGAACCACATGGCTTTTATCGGCGCACCTTTATACGGCGGGTCGTATAGAGTGGTCTTTGTGTAGTTGTGTTAGTTCCTGTACTGCCAGTTAGTACGTCGGGAGCTCACAGCTGTGAGCTCCCGAGTGAGCGACGAACTGTAGCGTAGTGTAGTGGCTAAACCGCCGACTCTCACTGTCGCCCACTCAAGTACGCCATTTTAAATACATAAAGCGAAATAGTGGCAAACAGTTGGGGCTAAAACTAGGAAAAGACCTTAGGTAATACTCTAATGTATATGAAAAAAGAATATACCTTTTCCCACTCTTTATCAGGTATATCGAGTTTCTTCTGCAAGCGATCTTTGACCGCCTGGAATGGCTCATTATGTTTAACGCGCGTATAGAACGGAATACCGAACGTCGCGTATACCTGCTTGTAGAAATGTGCGCAGGGCACTATTATTTCGTCCTCCTGAAAACAGTTAAGAAAATAAATTAAATATTTTCATAATCACTATATAGTATAAAACCAAGTTGCTTCCCGCTGGTTGTCTGTCCCTATGTATGCTTAGATGTTTTAAAGTTCGAAACGGAATTTAATGCGCTTTTTTCTTATAGATAGTGAAGGTTTATAAATATAATACATCAGCATTGCTTCCGTCCAGATGTATTAAAATAGCTGGTGTCCGCGACTTTGTTTATAAGCTATCCCACAATGAAAGTCCCGGTATAACCTCAATACAGGGACTACTCTCAAACCAACCAAAGGCCATGTGAGGGGACCTCGCTACATGTATCTTGCACACTTATAATTACAGTCTAGCTTCGTTGATGAGCAGGTATTAGCCGCTCATTAATATTTTATGTTTTATAAATATATATATATAAATGCAAAATTAAGGTACTTGATATTAACGCAGTCATAGACTGCCTGTTATCTCGTCCTCGTAATAAACTTCTTAAGAATGCTCCCGATATTACAAAGGTATATACGTAGCACCCATTCTCGTGGCAACTTCATAATTAAATAGAGCCGATGTTACTCCTGGATAATGTAGTTTGCTAATACCATGAATGAATAATGAATAATCACCGACACGTTTATTTCGTTTATTACGGTGGAACCCTACCGATCATCCAAATTTATCAATAATAATCTTTTTATAACACTTAGGGGAAAAAAAATTGGTCCCGAAGTTTCGGATCCAATTCAGTTAAAACAACCAATCAAACCGATTCCTGCTTTAATATTACTATAGAAGTACAAATTTTTGCTACTTATGTCATCCCTTCAAACTTTCGTGAATAGGGTATAACTACTTTTACCGAAGTCTTAAGGCGACTAGATTGCAGGGGATACTTATCGATCTCTTGGTGTGATTTTTCCCAAACGATTTCAATAATATTAGAATATAAGTATAGCGAGTATTTTCATACTACTTTATCTTTATTTGCCACTAAGCCTTGGCAATGACATAGCGATGATAATAATATTTTGCATTATACAATTAAGCAATCGACACAAATAATATTATCTGCTGAAAATCTTATCAGCAGATAATATTATTTGTGTTGATTGCTTAATTGTATAATTTAAATGTATGTTTACAAATCTAGACCTCACAAGCATAAGGACGCATGTTCAATGATGTCACTTTAAATATATTTTATATGATTATGTCAAAAAGCGACTACAATTTTATTCATCAATTAGCTTCCCGAGCGCAGTTTCGTCCCGTTCCCGTAGAAACTTCACTAAAGGAACTACTAGTCTAATATTGCAAATTAGACTAGTAGTTCCTGAAATTACCGTATTCAAGCAAACAAACTCTTGAGCGTTATATATAGATATAGATGGGGGCCTCAAGTGCCCCAAGTATGCAATAGTAGTTCAAACCTGTGATAGTTTACCGTTAAATATTGCCAGTTACACAGTATTTACGACAGTTAATCGTCGGTGATATTGCAATACCGCGTATGTGACAGTTGCTAATAAGGTGTAATTTCATATGTCAAGAAATATGTTTTTTCTTTATCTTTTAGGGCAAAAAATATAATTTGCTATATTTGATTTCAACCTTATAAGCTATTGTCACTTACGCCGTATTGCAATATCACCGACGATATTACCAAAGCATCAATTCAGATCAATCTTCAAAAGTTGAGATCTTACATGAGACAGTCAGGCACATATCCAAAATGTTGCGTTTATTAAATTCATATGTAAATTAAATATTTTTTAAACTTATAAATCTACTAGCTGTTACCCGCGGTTTCACCCGAGTGGATCTCGTTCGCGTGGAAACCTTAACTTAAAATATAGCCTATGACACTCACAAATAACTTGCCTTTCTATTGGTAAAAGTATTTTCAAAATTGGTTCAGTAGATCCAGAGATTACCCATAACAACGTTACAAATATTACCTCTTTGTAATATATATAAGTATGGATAAATGGTAGTACTAACCTGCATATTCATTTCATCTCTAGGAATCTCTTCTATTCTGTAGAGTCTGGGCGGTGCGATGGTTACCTGATCGAGCGTGGTCTCGGGGTCAGGGCCTGGTAATACTTTGTGACATGACACCTCCACGATTCGTAATCTGTCAATATATTTAAAAAAATATATAATAAAAACTTTATTATAACGTTATTATTGTTCATATTTTGTTAGTCAGGTTTTACTCAGGTGATATTATTATATATTTATATAAATTAAGATAATATTGGGACTTAAAAACAAAATAAACATGCTTGTTCCGCCTTCTTATCTTAGTCTTACAGTTTCAAAATATTTTTATCACTTCAAAAAATGGGCTTATGCCACTTTTCCCCATTGACAATCCCCATTGATGGGGATTAGTGAACTTTTTGTTCACTTTTCCTCGTTGACGGAAAAATGTTGTATAATGGGGATTAGTGAACTAAAAAGTTCATTAATCCCCATTAGATACTTTAAAAAAAATTACTAAGTATATAATTATCTTGTTTTTTTTATTTTTTATAAAATAAGAATTGAATTATTAATTATTTTTATAATCAAATTAAATTGAATTTAAGCCAGATTGAACCAACTAAAATTACAAAAAGAAAGAAATCATAGTCACAAACAGCATCTATCAACTTTAAAATTACTCTCTGGGCTTAGGTAACAATCCATTAACGTTTGTAATTAAAAAGTATAACAATATATATATGAGGTAATAAATCAGTACATATTCTTTAGATACATAACTCCGGTTTCATTGATAAAACCACAGACCTATTATATATAAGAAAACATAACTATAAAATAAAATACTAGTCCATTGAAATGTTACATGAGTTTTACATTTATTAGAGGACGCAATTTTATTTTTGGGATATATGTGGGGGGTCAATAGAAGCTTTACCCCAAGTTTGTGGGATGGCCGCCCTTGTCCCCCAGCCGCCATCATGGAAAAAGGGGAGCAAATACCTTTTTTTTGATATCTCGGAAACTATGCGTCCTACAAAAAAATCGTTAACACATAATTTGTGGCAAATTGCTTTGCCTCCAAATATTTTCATATAACTTTTTGCCCTAAATTTAAATTAAAGAAGTTATAAGCAAAAAAGTGAAAACAATTCTATAAACATTTTCTTTTTTGCTCTATAACTTTTTTTTAATATACATTTTTCAAAAAAATACCTCATACCAATCTTGTAGATGGTCTTTTGAGGAAAATTTTTCTCTATATTATTTTTTTTAATTTTATTCATTTAAAACGCTGTTACAGCGCTCCAAAGTTGACCGGGTTTGTCAATGCTCATGAGAATCCGGTCAAAACGAAATGTTTATCTTTGTTTTCTGTTTTTTTTTTTTTATTGTAAACTATCGGCCCGCCCGGGCTCCGCACGGGTACAATGCTGATGTATTATACATAATATAATCTTTCCTCTTGAATACCTCTATCTATTAAATAAACCGCATCAAAATCCATTGCGAAGTTTTAAAGATTTAAGCATACATAGGGATATAGGGACAGAGAATGCGACTTTGTTTTATACTATGTAGTGATACATTATTGCATTGTTTTTGTTAAATCCCTACCTACAACTTTATACCTCAGAGACACTCTCCACTATTCTCATGCAAGTAAACAAAAAAACATCCTCCATAGCATTTTCAATGTTATTTTTGCGCTCATCATGTGTCTTCACCCCATTTTTTGGAGTACAACTGCTTGCTGCAATCCTTGTGATACCTAACTCCAACATTGACTAAGCTAGAAACATTAGCTATGCGATCAGCAATGCTCTTTGTCTTGTTATCAAAACGTTTGAGAACAAGGTTCAAAATGCTTTTTTTGTACCTTGATGACGAAAATTACATATTATTATCTTCCTCTGACGGCTTTGGTGCAAGTCACTCTGAACCTGGAATACTTCGCTGCAAATAAAGCAATTGTTTGAGAAATCAAAATCAGTATCTAGATTTTCTGATACTGAAGATGATGAACACAACTGAGACGACTATCACTATAATAATGATAACAGGGAATATGAACAGTAACTTCAGAAACACTTTTAAAAATAATTTAAGACGTCAGTGGATGAAGGTGATATGTCGCATTTTCGAGTTTTTGTGTTTTTTTGCATAGATGAAGGTGATATGTCAATACACTACGACTACAGATCTTAAACCGTCCATTTAAGGCTTTACGAGACAACTACATTCATATTAGCACCTCATTGTCAATATCTAAACTTGCAGAAAAAACTTTTACTTTTGTTTAAGAAAAAAGGAGTTAAGTCAATATTTATTTTCAAATTAAATAATAAAAAATATAAATTGGTTTGGTTGCTTTCATACCACTAATATTTCAGGTTATTTACACAACTTGGCATCATACTTCAATACAAACATTAGTTATGTAGCGACTTATCTCAAAAAATAAAAGTGAAACTTTAACTTCGATTTACTCCAAATTTAAATTATGTGACTTATCACCATCATCCACTCACGTCTTCAATTCATTGTCCACATCGTTTTTGAATTTTGCTCGCTCAAGCCAAGTTTTCACTCCTCTAGTTTCTCAGTTCGAAGTTTAATGTCCCCAAAACAGTTAGGTATGAATAAGTGAAGTTGTACGGATTTAACAAAATTTTTTATAGAATGTAGTTATTTAATGAAAGAAAAAGATCATAAAAGCATTTAAGCATAGCAGTTAAGCATTTCGTTAGCATTGGGGAACCCGGTCAACGTTGGAGTGCTGTAACAGCGTTTTAAATGAATGAAATTAAAAAAAATTATAGAAAAAATTTTCCTCAAAGACCATCTACAAGATTGGTATGAGGTATATTTTTGTAAAATGTATAAAAAAAAGTTATACAGTAAAAAAGAAAATGTTTATAGAAATTTTCTCACTTTAATGCTTATAACTTCTTTAATTTGAATTTAGGCAAAAGGTTATATGAACATATTTGTAAGTAAAGCGATTTGCTACCAATTATGTCTATACGATTTTTTTGTAGGATATCGCGAAAAAGGTGTTTGCACCCCTTTTTCCAAGATGGCGGCCGGAGAAAAAGGGCGGCAACCCCACAAACTTTGGGGTAAGCTTTTATTGACCACCCACACATGTCCCAAAAATAAAATTGCGTCCTCTAAGAAACGCAATATTCGGTCCTTAAATTGTAACATTTCAATGGACTATACAGATGTTAACAAATTTTATATTTCGTAATACCTACAATCACATTTTGTTAAAATGTGATTGTGATATAGTTATAACCTACCTGATGAAATCACAGTTTATTACTATTTCCTATACATAGTATAATCACAGATTGGTACAATTATTATCCTTAAAATAAGTTTATGACTATGATTTCTTTCTTTTTGTAATTTTGGTTGGTTCAATCTGGCTTAAATTCAATTTAATTTGATTATAAAAATAATTAATAATGAAGTCCTTAACTTATAAAAAATAAAAAGTACTAGATTATTATATAGTAATTTATTTTAAAAGTACCTAATGGGGATTAATTAACTTTGTAGTTCAGTAGTCCCCATTATATAAAAATATTCCGTAAACGGGGAAAAGTGAACAAAAAGTTCACTAATCCCTATCAATGGGGAAAAGTGGAATAAGCCAAAAAATGTTCCTAACTAAAAATCAACAAATTCAATTAAAAAACACGTCAAAATACTAACGTGCCAGATCCATCAGGTGACATTTCGACGACTTTAGCTGCCTCTTGTAATATATCTGTTACTTTACCACCTTTGTTTGGATATAAAATTAATTCTTTATCTTCCTTATAATTAGGTCCAACCTGTAAGACATTAAAGTTTTTTATTAACATTATTATTTATTGATCCAATATATTTCATCAAATAACATTAAACACTTATATAAAATAAAGTGGATCTCTTGAGCTTATTCAAATATTATCGACGATCAATATATCGTTTTAAAACATGGAGAAGTGTTCAAAAATCATTAAACTATACTTCAAATTTTATATAACAAGCAATGGAAGCGTATATTCGACAATACGATTTTACACAGAAAGTTTTATAAAAATATGTTAGCCTTCAATAAAGATAAAATAAACGAATGTGACTTACCCATAAACATTTAAACTGTTTCTTATTATCCAATTCGTTAACTTTAATAGATAATATCTGGTAAAATAATTTCTTAGGGCACTTTGGTTTACAGTACACTAGTAAATCTTTAAGAATTCCATCATATGAGTATCTCAGGGGAAGGCCAGGAGTATCTTTGTAACTGAAAATAAATAAGTATTAACACTATTATTATAAAATAAAGACTAATACGAAAATATTAATAACGTGGTTTTTTAGGAATGTTCTGGTTTTTGTTAATATTTCTCTCAAAAAAGTAGTTATAATTATATTACTTTAGTTAGACAAATGCAACCGCGAAGGTTTTTAAAGATATTTACATGTTCCCTAATATTGTAGAACTTTTTATTGCTATATTATTCATAGTTTCTGCACCGCATGCGATAAAAGACTATTTATAGCATTTTGTTTCATACTTTAGTTTACATTATCGCAGTTTTAGTAAGGATCCCTAATTGTTTCTAGTAAAAAATATAGCCTGTGTTACTCAGGGATAATGCGGCATTCTAATGTCGAAATCCGTTCAGTAGTTTTTTAATTTATTCGAAACAAACATACAAAAACACAAACGTTTCCTCTTTATAATATTAGTATAGATGTCGATTTCTTCTAAATGTTCATTGTCTACTTACTTTTGACATTTAAAGAACTGTATTAAGTAAGGATCGACGTTCAACCTCTGTCCCACCGCCCGCGCCATTTGGTCGTAACGCATTTGCATTGACAGCTCCATTGTGAACCTGTAGATTGTATATTACGACCAGTAAATACTAAGGTTATATTCTAGTACATTCCCACACAATATTAATGTGTTGTACCTACAATAATGGTAAGTGTAAGTTAATTTATTTCCTCCGAGACATTTAAAACATGGAACTCAAAATCATTTTAACGGAATAGGTACAATAAAACTAAACGTAACGTAATAGTGACAAACCCTTTAGTCGCGTTTGGTCCAATTCGCAAAAAGTCCAATTCACCTTATTCGCGATTGATCCAATTCGCGGTTGGTCCAATTCGCGTTTAGTCTAATTCGCGGTTGGTCCAATTCACGTTTAGTCCAATTCGTTGGCCTACTTCGTGATTGGTCCAATTGGCGGTTGGTCTAATATAAATAGCATTTTCAAAATAAAACAAAATAACTTATTTTACTATATTTACTGTATTTTATACATAAATGGTACTTTTTTTTATTTAAGCCTTTTCGGTAAAAATTTTGTATCCTTTCCTTCCACTTACTGCGTTCAGGGAAAATTATGTGCCGGTCTAAATTTGCTTTTAATCAATACTAGTAAAGGCGCCGTCAACAGAGCCCCGCTTCGCGGGGTTCCTGCTTCTGGGTGCTTTAAAAAAAAAATCACGAGAGGGATGGCGGGGTCTGGAAACCCCGCCATCCCCTTCTAACCTAACTTGTCCGAGTCGGGGTGCCCCCTAGTCCCGAGCTTGCTTCGCTCGCTCCTGCATACTAAGAGGGGTAACACTGTAGACTCTATTTACTTATTTTATGTACATATTGTACTATATTTACTGTATTTTATACATAAATGGTATACTTTTTTTAACATCCTGTATTGATGGCCACCATATCCCTGGATTGCAATGTAATGGATGACGTATATCAAAATATTGTGTTGTGTATTTGTAAATTGGACCAATAGCGCCCTGGACCAATCGCGAATTGGACCAAAATCACATCGGACCAACCGCGAATTGGACCAAACGCGAACCGGACCAACCGCGATTTCGTTTCTTCGAAACTAAATATATTTTATTTACGATGAGAAACGCTAACTTGCCGGTCACTAACCTAAACATATACGCACACAACTGCAGAA
Source organism: Nycteola revayana (assembly GCA_947037095.2). NCBI lineage: Eukaryota > Metazoa > Arthropoda > Insecta > Lepidoptera > Nolidae > Nycteola > Nycteola revayana. The sequence continues at coordinate 10,262,969 of OX344839.1, forward strand.
CGCACTATGCTGACAATGCATGCGCTTGTCTCACTTTAGCCAACACGAACAATATTAAATATTTAGGCATTACATTAGACTCAAATCTTATTTTCGTAAACATATTGATTTATTATGCGGTAGGGTGCGAAAATTAATATATATTTTTAATAATTTACGTAAAGATCAACTACGTTAACATGACCCGCCCCTCCAAAATTCAAAACGTTTGAAAGTATTTGTGGAAGTATTTACACCACGCCATCACGCATGTGTGCTGATACGGCCGGCCTGCTACTGAAGACGAATACTTACAAACAACTACATACAAACTCTTTCGTAAGGATGTGACTACACACATTTAAACAATAATTTGGAGGGGCGGGCCATGTTATCGTAGAAAATCTCTAATATAGCCGACTGTAAATTAATTAAACAAGTTTATTTAGCATTGTGTCAGTCTGTTTTGACTTATTGCATAGGTTCATGGGGTGGTGCTCTTAAAACCATTATATTACCACTAGAACGTGCTCAAAGAGCAATACTAAAGGTAGCACCTTTCGTCCTTTAATGTACCCCACTCATCAGCTTTACACGGAATGTCAGGTACTTACAGTTCGACAATTACTTGTACTGCATATTTTATTGAAACAACACAAAGAACTTTCTTTTAACCCTGCACCCTCAGACAAGCGAAGAAAAGACTTAGTTTGTATAAAGCTTCAAACCAGACTTGCATTTGTTAACAGATATTACATATTTTTAGGACCTTTTTTGTATAATAAAATCCACAAATTACTAAATATCCATAGCGTATGTTATACAAAATGCCGCATAGTGGTAACAGAATACCTACAGCAGCTAAATTATGCAGACACAGAAAAAATACTAGAAATTTTAAAATGCACTAGTTTTTTACAAACGCATTAGTTTTTAATTTATTACAATTTTAATTACATTTCTTTTTGCCTCTCATGTAAATAAATTGTTATGTTAGTTTTGTTTGAAGCACAGGTTCTACCTAGTTCAGACAAGCCGCTAATAGCTATAATATTTAGAATGTTCTTAATTTTGTCTTGTTTTAACGATAAGTGTATTTATCTTAACTATACGTATTTCTATTTTATTTTAGCAATAATTATACAAATATGTAAGATTAAGATTATATTTTCAAAGATTTATGTTATTTGTTTTTTGTAAATGAATTTTTATTTTATTATTTTATTATTATTAAAGACGGTTGGTCACCCGAATTAATATTAATTATGAAAAGTGATGGTCAACTCACCCAGGATCATTAGGCACGGTCTTATCCACAAATTGTACCTCGACCTTGTAGAATATGTACTTGAAGTAGTCTTGACAGGTGGGCAGCTCCAGGTCCTCATGTCTGTGGTCGGCGCGCTCAAACACGATGATATCGCCGTCCATCAGCTCGTCCAATACCTGGCCGCGTGCACACGACTCAACCCGAGGGTAGCCCGCCTTACCATCCCCCCATACATTGGCGATACCGAACATACGCAATATATACCAAATATATGCCAATTTGAGCAATATCAAGTCTAAAATAGAAGGTGTTCGATAAGTTATAATACTTTCGGTGACCTTATAATTTAACTGTCAAGAGTTTTAAACAAAAAAATAACAGTAAACTAGCGAAATATATCGTTAGGATACGTCCGCTTAAGTTGCGTATGTTCGTATAGAAACATTGGGGAAATGTCCAAGGTGGATTTACACAAATACATATAAATAACACTTCGAATTTTAAAATGGGTTCATTTTGTTTTAAATTAATATGTGTAGCATAAATGCAATTATAATTAATTCATGATTTATCATTATTTGAATAAATGATAAACAAGCTAGGCGAAAATGGATATAATAAAATTATATAGGAATAACCTGGCATAGTGGTGTTATTATGAGTTAAATAAGCAACAAATTATATACAAGACTAACTTTTAAGTCATGAAAACGCTTCATAAAACATTTAAGAAACTTGCAAGTTAAAAGCCATAATATAACCTGTATACATTAAAATGTGGTAAGTGCTAAATGTAGTTAGGGCTAACTTTAGTGAAAATAAAAACAAAAATGTGTTGGTACACAAAATGAAGGTAAATTAAATATCTTATAAAATGCTATATAAAATGAATTAATACATTAATTATACAACTATACTATACCTGAACCAGGAATGTCTGAATAGGATCAAACTAGAACTAAAATTTATAATAACAACACACTATTTAGCCCTAAAGCAATCAATTTATAGAGGTTCAAAACTGAACCTTATTACATATAAGAAATAATATGTACTTCTGGGGAATTAGGTATATATATCATAGTAAACATATTTACTGGAAACTATTTTCATTAGTTAGATTTATACAATTATTAGATACGAAAAGCTTTAATTTGACAGACTAGTATTGGAAAAATATAAATTATGAATGGTGGACAAGACATGGCTTCAATAGCCGAATAAGACAGCTTTAAGAAGTAACTGATTGCTAAATAAAAATAAACTTACGTAAAAAGGAAAAGACTCAATCAAGTGTAATTTGAAGCAGCACTGAAATCTTTATATTACTATGAATAAGTAGACTACATCGCAATGTTTTGTCTATATCACTGTAACCATTCAATAAATATGACCACAATAAAAAACATATTAGCACTCTGCACTCCTTCTATAGGTAAAATAATAGTATGCAGAATGTCATACTCCTGCGTCCACGCAATTTTTGTAAAAAGAGGTACAAAGTTTTTCCATCACATATAAATAAAGACAAATACATAAACGTAAGTCTAATGAATAATTCGTTAGGGTAAAACTGATAAATAATACCTTTTCTAGGGGCTCATTGTAGTTATTTATCTTCTCAACGAAGTCTGGTTTGATTTCTTCATATAATACAAGTGGCGTATCTGGTGGGAAACCTTTGGATGGAAAATTAAAAATTAATATTATAATAACTCAATTCTAATCTCGCATTTCTGACATAATTAAGAAGGGTTTTAATCATTAATAATAAACATTACGGTCAACAACATTTGGCCTTCATGCTGCACTTTTGCAAGCACCTTGATAGGTAAATGGGTAACAACATTATGGTGTTCAATGTTCACCGAATTGAAATCCCGTAAACACAACCATTATGATAATTATCGTAGGTACACTGAATCATGACAACCGGAAACAACGAATTAACCTGCTTTCTGTGTCATGGGAAGAAGTCTCAACTAGGCAAAATTGGAAAAAAAAAATCAATAATCAAGGGCATCGAATCAGTGATCAAATATGTAATGAATATGTTGTACCAACCTGCACGTTTATTAAGTATCGGTATAAGATCAGCCGGCTTGCTTGCTATGGGCAGATAGTGATGGCCACAGTAATGAATCCTTTTCTGTTTGGGGTCATAGAATTTGAAGAATAACACCACGTCATTTTCTTTGTCGAAGGTTGGTAGTGCACTGAAGCCTGAGTCTGGAGGAAGCATCTCTAGGAATATGTTCCAAGGGTTCATGCTCTCAGAAACGTCGGCCACAGTCTTGTGTTGGTCGTTGATTATGTCTAAGCAAGTTGGTCTGCATGTCTGGAGAAATAAAAAGAGTCTTTAATCTAAAGAGACTCGCAAGTTGACAAGTTTTATAGAACAAGAGCTTTCCCGCTCCCGTGGGAACTTCATAATTAAATACATATTCATAAAAATAGCCTATGATACTCCTGGATAATGTAGCTTTCTAATGGTGAACGAAGGTATAAAATCGATCCAGTAGTTCCGGGTTCTATTAAATGCAAACATACAATCAAATCTTTCCTCTTTATACATAACATTCATATAGAATAGCCTAGTGTATGGATAGAGCGTTTTTTTTTTCTTTGAGGTGTAGAGATGTCTATATAATCGCAAAAAGCGATTTTCACAAGTTAACGATCTGCAAATAAATTCCGGAGTAGATTGGATGTGAAAGACGCAGAACCGAGTATTGTGGCGCATATCAGTGGAGGCACATGTCCAGCATTGGCCTAAAATAAGCTAATAGATTGGATTGGAAAATGGCCAAAACATAAGCAGAATAATGCATGGTCATAACCCTTCAAAAGATAATGTATTAAATAACAAATTTACCTGATTAGAACGTGCACTAAACGGCCACGGTCTGAGTTGCTTCAACGGATACTTGAAGTTCTCCGCTAACATCTCCATGAGTTCAGCGACAGTCGCCTGCTTACGAACTCTAAACACGCGGTAGTGTGCGCGTTCAGGGTCGTACAGGTCGTTGCCCTGGTGACCGTCGAAGGCTTCTTCTAGTACTACGTTTACGTTCATGTACAGATGAGCCTCGTTGCGTTCCTTGCGACGGATCTGTAAATGTATCATTCGAAACGATTGATGAATGATTGATGTCACAAACTGTGTCCAAAATCTTATGTGTTAAGAAATCCTACATCATTACAAAAATAAGTTCTTTATATTTATTTTCAAAGTACTAACTGTCCAAATCCTTTCATTTGGTAGCCATATTACTAGGTAGTAATATGGCTGCCAAATGTAAATTTAATTAATTGGAAATAACAGATAACTTCAAGGCAAATAAAATGAAACTCGTAATAATAGACTTACAGTTTCAATCCTCTTTTCTTCAGCTAATCTTTCACTTAACTCTGTAGGTATGTCAGCATGCGTGACCTCTTGCAAGACAGTTTTCAACTGTGAATCCCTAAAAAAAATATTGAATGAATTCCGTGTGACAAAAACACTTTTCAAGGTTTTTTGGGCTTGGTGAATGTATTAGGACCTAAGTGTATTGCCGTTTGACCTATCTGGATTATTTTATATTTAGTAACAAGTGTATTCCAGATTAACTTTAAATAATATTATTAGTGTCACATTATTCATGTCTTTTTTTTTTGCTTGTAGTGTCTCGAATAGCCTTAGAAGACATCAATAGTGGAAAATACATTTACGGATAGATATGATGTCTCACTCACCTAATATAAACCAACATGTAAGCGTTGGTGCAATGGCGCACGGTCAACGCCATGTCCTCATCGTGACCGCCGTAGTTGTACTCGATGGCCTCCTGCTTCGTGCAGCGGGACACTACGTCGTCGTCAAACTTGCACCACTGTCAACAAACATTTTGTTGCATTATCTAATTGGTAGTTAGCTCTTGCTATTTTCCAGATTTTTTTGTGGTCGCAGGTACGGTAAATAGCAAACTCTAGCTACTTCAGCGGGGATAAAGGCGAGTAAGGCATTACATGTTATGCATAATATTATTTATATTATGCATAAGATGTGGGATGTTATGCATAATATAACATGAGTTCCTAGGTTTAAAACCTAGAAACTAATCAACCAGGAAGGGGGTACTCTCTACAGGGCTGGGCCTCAGCTAAGAGGGAATTGAGGGATGATAACTTAAAAGATCTTCAGATGTGCAACGGTCGCTATCTCAATTTATTGAAATACGTAATTCTAATGCTTTACATGTATAAATCCAATAACATTCTTCTAAAATTACGCATAAAAGATTGTTATATTTTATGCGTAATTTTAGAAGAATGTTATTGGTACCGTCGAGCTGTACAATATAACATAATCGTGACTTATGCAACGAAATGTTGATGTAATTTCATATGAATAACAATAACTTTCGCCACATAGACCTGTATATGTATATCTGCCCTGCTAATTGTACTTGCAGTAATCGTCATTTTTGGGATTTTCCCATTTTTGCGAAAATGACATTTCAGGATCTATACATAAAGATTGATTTTTTCTTATTTTCTAGGTTCACTTTAAAATTCATGTATTCTTGTTTAGATATAAAAAATGTGTGTTTATCACGTCTATCTCGGAATCGCGATTATGCAAGTACTGCATAATCATATATTTTCTGTAAGATCCACGCTTACGCTTTGGTTAAGAATCCGTTAGTCGCAAAATCATTTAAATAAGAATAAAATTAGTACTATCAAAGATGCCATAGCTAAGGGGATATTTTTTTTAATAATAATATTTGCTGTTACCTACTCTTAATACTTAGTTATTTAATTTTCAACTTCATAGAGTAAGAAAATGAGTTGTTCATGCAACAATTTAATGTCTCATTATTAACAATATAAAAACAATTTTTCGTTATTTTATTAACAATTGTGACCAAACTATCTAGTTTTCTAGTTCTTACCTTCCCATCGCCCTTAGGGTTAATGAAAACAACATAGTGCCCTCCGTGGTTATCGCCCGAGTGTACGAGCACTGCATGTAATGTGTAATCGGCAGGGGTCTCCGGTTTCTCCTGCAGATACGCGTCCAAATTGATGTGTTCATAGAATTCAAACCTAAAACGTAAATTAAATTATGTTTTATTACAAACAAATACGTTGGTGTGTTAATTCTTCGTTTTCTTTAAGAATTAGGTTGTTATATTGCTGTAATAAATGTCAATAAATTCATTTATTATTAATAAAATAAATTAGATTCTATTTACTAATATTTCTATAGACAGTCATATTTTCTTTCTTATCAATAGACTCCGGATTATATGCAACATAAAAAGCTTGTTATATGCATGAAAATGCTTAAAATATGCACAAAAATTGGCAGAATATGCAAAATTAAAAGATAAATTTTAATTCAATCAATCAATTCAGTCCTTAAAAAGAGAAGAAAAGTTAGTTTTAATTTTATATTATTTCAAAATCAGCATACAATTAGTAAATTATCCTTAAATATGCGACCATACACATTACATTACACAGTTCATTATGTGACATTATTTTTTATTTTTTTAAATGTACTTATATCACAATTATTATTATTAATGTATATAATTATTATGTCTTTACCTATGAAATTGCCGTTGCAGTACTGGCCATTTCAAATCAAAATAATTTTTGTTTTGGATTCTAATATCAAATTAATTTTATTTTAAAAACCTGTTTTTTTTTTCCAAAAGTTGTCATTTGTTTATTGATTAGTGTTACATTTTCATCGCATTTCAATATTTTTCGTCATCATGGATACGTTAAAAATTTGAGTAATTATGGAATATGAGCAATGCGGCCCAAGCGGCACGCAACATCAACGACGTTTACGGAGCTAACACTACAAACCAACGCACCACCTGTTATTGGTTTGCTCGCTCCCGTTCTGGAAATTTCGACCTGAAAAATGAACCTCGCGGTCGTCCGAAGACTGGTCGACAATGACGAATTAAAGGCGATTGTGGAATCTGATTATACACAATCTACGGCTGAATTAGCAGCAGGGTCCATTTGCGTAAAATTGGCAAGGTAAAAAAGCTTGGCAAATGGGTGCCCCTCGAACTCAATGATCGCTAGCGCGAAGTACGCGTCAGACGTGCCTTGCACTGCTCAACAGACACACAAATTAAGGAATTTTGAACCGCATTGTTACCTGCGATGAAAAATGGATTCTGTTTGATAACCGCAAGCGCTTAGCAAGTTGGTTGGATCCTGGTACAGCACCTAAACAATGCCCTAAACGAAAACTTACCCCTAGAAAAGTGATGGTCACTGATTGGTGGTCTAGCGCCGGTGTGATTCATCACAGCTTCTTACCAAACGGGGTGAGCATTAATGCAGATGTGTACTGTGAAGAACTGAACACAATGATGGAGAAGCTGGCACATCTCCAACCAGCATTGGTCAATTGCTCGTCTCCGCTGCTCCTGCATGACAACGCGCGACCTCATACTGCACAGCAGACGGTCTCCAAGTTGCAAGAACTGGGGTTGGAAACTCTCTGTCATCCGCCCTACTCACCAGATCTTGCGCCTACAGACTACTACTTTTTCCAGAATTTGGATAACTTCTTGGCGGGAAAAAAATTCATTACCCGAGAGGCAGTACAAAATGCCTTTGAAGAATTTGTTGCCTCCCGTCCAGCAGATTATTTAAGAAGGACATCAATAAACTGTCACTGCGTTGGCAACGATGCATTGATTGCATGGGTGATTACTTATTCGATTAATACAAATATAAAAATACATGAAAAAAAATCGTTTAAATTTTTTCATACAAAACGGGAATTTCATAGGTCAAGAGCTATTATATATTTTGTGACTATAATTTGCGATTAATTCGCGATATTATCACTTTTATCGAATTTCGGAACGCAGGATAACTTTACTGCACCGGAAAAAATATTGTAAATATACCGATAATATGCATTATAACTCGATATTAGGTAAAATATGCTAGTACCGTTGAGAATGGCTTAAATATGCCAATGCATATGCAAATGCATATAATCCGGTCCCTAGTTATCAAACATACCTGTCATTAAACTTGACCGAGCTGTCAGTAATGGGATCGTATTGGAATCTCATCAGATGTAGATGCAGTACAGGCGGGAAAGATGCAAAGATCACTCCTTTCTCAGCCTCCTGTAACCCGTGCTCTCCCGCATCATACTTGTTCTCGCCGTCCAATGTTTCAGTACTGATGTAATCTTTGAATGACTCATCGACTGAAAACATCATATAACAAAAGTGTAACAATACGTAAACGGTATGATACTGAAAATGATGTTGTAAACTAAGAAATTAAGCTTAATTTATAACTTTTGACTTTTTTTGGATTGTGAAATATCCATCCAAAAATAACTACTAAAAGTTATAATTTCTTTTCAGTGTGAGAAATCTTGGATGTGATTTGAATAGAAATTAATATGTCTGACACAAATTTAGTTTAAAATATGTATGGGATCCATTATATCACTTGCCCTTTTCTAATTAATGACAATTTCATATACTCACTGTTCTTCTTTCCTTTAATGTTAAGCTGAATATCATAAAAAGTTTCTACCCTAGTACTAGATACGTTGACATTCTTGCACTTAATATACGATGTCATTTTTCCTTCGAACAAACGCGGTACCGTCCCTTCAACGCATGTCCCTTTCATTTTACTTTCCAATTTATCTAACAATACCTGTAAAAGAAAGTATAAACAGTCAATTTCATGTGTTACACTTAGGCGTAGGGGCCTGAATTATTTATTTCATTTGTATAATAGGTTACTTAATTAGCTTATATTTGGTATACTGAGAAACATAAAAACTGTATTGATAAAGATGATGTATTTTTTTCAAATAACATTACAAATATAATTATATTATAGGGGCCATCCATAAATTACTATAATAAAGTGTGACATAGTGTGACAAGGGGGTGGGAAGGGTCCTAAATTTCGTGACGTCACATTTTAAAGTCTTCGTCTTACAAATATTATTGGTTCGAAATTGCAAAATATGTGACGTCACACTGGGGAGGCCCCCCTCCCCAGTGTGACGTCACATATTTTGCGTTTCACGCGCGTCACAAATGTGACCACAGCTGTGACAAAGACGGGGGAGGGTTAAAAAAATCATGAAATTCGTGTGACGTAATTTATGGATGGCCCCTTATATATAAAACAGTATATCCAAATAATGTTATCTATACCTTCATGAATTAATCTCTAATTTGATTTAATATTAAAAAAGAAATTCAACGCAATAATTTCATAAACTATTAAGGAAATAAAAACATAATGTAATACATACCCTAAGAAATTCTTGTACGTCATGTTGCATAAAAGAATCAAGAGTTTCCCAACCAAAACTCTTAGTAAGTTTCTTTGTACCTACTGGTTTGTCAGAAAATTGTAATTCATAGAATACTCGCTGAAGGGCTAATGCCACTGACCTGTTGATTATGACAAAAAATGCATTTTATTTAGGGATAAATGAATAAATATTAATAAAATCATCGTATTTCTGAAGTTAAAACTATACTTGAGGTTAATCTTAATATATATTAGTTAATATATATATAAAAATAAATCCATATTTTCCTTGGTCGCTAATTCTTTTTTTGTGTTTGTTATTGTCAGGAGAAGGTTCTTATAAAAGAAAAAAATAAGAAAATTGCGCAAAGAATGCTTTACCACCATATAAAATGTTCTAATGTAACCGTTTGTTAGCGTTTTTAACAATAAATACTATTTTATTGTAATCTTATAGCGTTTACATAACATTGATAGAATGCGTGCAACTCTTAGTCTCTCTACTCTTCTTTAGTTTTATTTAAGACATTACAAAGTCTGTTGGGTCAGCTAGTGTAAAATAATTATAGTGTTTTACAATGGCTATTAAAACAATTTTGTACTTGTCGCCACACATGTATTGTACATATTTGGATTGCAGTCAGTTTTATTATCTTTAAAATCATTAATTATTAGCCTTTTACTTTAGGTTACCAGACCGATTACCGATTACCGATTTTTTTAGTATTTTTCTGATAGAATAATAAACTAGACTCATGAATGACCTACATTCACGCACATTGTTAGTTTTGTAATAAAATCACTGAGACCTTATCACCAATTAGTATAATCGGTTTATATCGCAAAAGAATAAAACTACCCTACTAATACTAAAAGCTCTTGTGGGAACTTCATAATTAAATATAGCCTATGCCATCAGGGGATAATGTAGCTTCCGAACAGTGAAAGAATTTTTCAAATCGGTCAAGTAGTTACGAAGCCAATTTAATACAAACAAACAATAAAATGTTCCTCTTTATAATATTAATATAGAAACAATGTGTTCAGAGGACTTATGCCTTAAAACTTAGCCTCAGACTCAGCGACATATGGATAGCAGTATCCATATGATGCCAAGGCATATGGCAACCATAGCCTCGAGAAAATTTTGAAAATGTTGGCCATGAATTTTACCTGGTGCTGTCGTCAGATTCTGTTGGCATCTTGTAAACAGCCTTACGTAGCTGATTCGTAAAGTACAGCGTTTGCAGCAAGGAGTTCATGTAACATGTCGCGCCTTGATTCTTTAAACCTAATAAGACAAAAGTAAATATTACAAGGGCAAGTAAGTATTAAATCCAGCTAGGATCTAGGCAACTAGCTAACTCCTTATTGGAAGTAATATTTTTGTAATTATTATTATAAACAATTAAAGTGACAGAAATGCTGATCAGAAACGTCATAAAAATAAGGTTATATGATAGTCGAACACTTTCTTAAGTATCTAAAAATCCCCAAAGAGTAGTAGTAAAAAATCTTAAGAAGTGGCTCTCTTTCACTTGTGGACGATTTATGTCTCTCTTACTGTTAAAAGTATACCAAATTCTATCGATTTCTGATTTTCTATAATTTTTGTTTTGAAAACTGAAAACATTATACTGAAACATGTAAATGCAATGCAAATGTTATGTCTATAGTAACCATATACATAAAAAATACAATCTTGTTATGTCTGGGAAGGAATTATTTTGGTCTCAATGTAAGCCTCCATACATTTTATCAAATATTTGTATTGTCTCGGTTAAAACTTATCGCGACATTTTAGCAAATGTATAAGATGAGTCATTCACACATGACACAATGTTTATTTTCACAACTCCATGGCCACATATTCGTACTATGTGAAAAATTAGTATTTTCCATATCCATTTAACATGTCAGTTGCATCACATTCTAGAATTTATTTAATAGTATTAAAATTAATTCCTTGTTCTAATTTACATAAATCCAAAATTGTCTGAATAATAGTACAAATCTTATCAAAACCGTTACGTACTTTAAATGGCAGAGAAACAAACACAAATAAAACTAGAGCTCAGAGCCATAATTTCGGATGTGCCATTATACGTCAGAAATATTCGTTGTATGTGCCTTTATCGTAAACTAGCACTTACGAGCAAATGCTTCTGAAGATAGCACATCCGTTCTTATGGTTTTGAGGTCTAAAAATATTTTGCTTGTTTAGGATCACATACCAAATTAAGAACTACCAATATAACATCATATAGGTAACTTACCAACATAGCCAGTGTGTTTCTTGGAATCCCAAGATACACCATGAGGGGCTTCAGCAGTGACATGTACCTCTAAGGTAATAGTGTCGTCCTTTATGTATCCCTTCTCAGGATCTAACACGTCATTCCATGCCATGAAGTGAGAGAAACCCCAATCATTCTCTTTACTGAAATTATAGATGAAAATAAGTTTTTAATAATATCTCTCAAATTAGTTTAGTGTAGGTGTATTTAGGAACACAGGCTTCAGTCGAATTATAGTTAGATTTTTATTTTGGTATCTTTAGGCTGCGTCTTCAACAGAAATGAATGAGTTTGATTTCTAACACAGATAAAAAAGGTTGCATTGTAAAGTTAACCAATAATTAAGCTCATCTGTTGTGGAAACATAGCCAAAGACCAAAGAAATACATCCAAGTTTCCTTTTACATCACACAAACTTCACAATAAAGCATCGCACCCTTAGAACATAAATGGCACTAAACGAAAATGTTAATTTTACAGTATGGCCGTTTTAAGATTTTTAAAGAATTGAATGGGTGATATGAAACTAAAAAAATAGAAATAAAGCTTTGCGATCGGCTTAAAATAACAGTTTAACTAACGCTGTTTCAGTATCCAGTGGGATACAATAAAATCATTGATTATTTATCAATGGAGAAGCATTTCAAAAAAAAGTTTAGCATTGTGTCGGTTATAGTTTTCTAGTTATTCAAAACTTTTTGCTTAATGACCTCTAAATTGTTATTTTACCTACATTGTAATGATAAAAAAGAGAGAAATAAAACAATGTAACTACTAAAATAACAAAGAATTATATTTATTTGGCACATGCTCACAGTTTTCGGTCAAAATTACCACACATATTCATAATTAACAAATCTGTTTAAATCTAGATAAAAGTATTATCAAAATAACAGAATTTGGCGCATTAGAACTACCGGGGTCTTTGCATTAGGCGCGTTTCGTTTTATGCGTTTTGACTGTATACTTAACTAAAAAATGTAATTTTTTGTAAAGTGCCACTTATGTTTTAAGAGTGCGAATATATTCGAAATGTAGTGTATTAGATACAAACAACGCTATAATTATACATATTGCACTTATTTTTGTTACGTTATATATTGGGTAGGAGGGCCTATTGTAGCGGTCGCTGTGGCCGCCAGATACCAAAGAGCGCCGAACTGGTTATAATGAAAAATAATATCCATAAAATGTTGCCACCTGGCCTTTTGAGTGTTTTAAATAGGAAATGTGATAATAATCTTAATAACATTCTAAGTATTGATGGAAATATATTCTCTTCATAAACATATACTATTAAGTCTAGGAGGTAATGATGTAAGCCCATATTTGCTAACCTCTAAAGAAATAGAAACAATACCGTTACAAAGAAAAACTAAAATGAATAATAGAACTTTGCTAACATTAGGATAATACCAAGTATTTAAGTCGCGGATTATATTAGGTATGCCATTGAAAAATAGATAAACCAACTAAATTAGATACTGTTAAAGTTAGGCATTTCAAACACTAAGTCAAAGGCTCTATAAAATAGTCTGAATACAAGTAACTGCACCTGTTTTTTTAATGATGATTGTTTTTATTTTAACATATTCGTCATTTATGTAATATTTGTCATAATATCATCGCTGTAGTTTATATAAATCGAAAAATCTCAAGTGATAACAACAATATTATGAAAGTTCCTTTATCAGGAATCCTATCTTATGTCTACTGATAAAGTAAGGCGATAAACAAACCTGTAAAACAAATGCTGTATTTTCCGGAAGAAAGGCTCCGTTTCAGGCTTGTGAGATATAAGTCTCAGTTCCGCCATGGCGTAGCACGACCAACTAGAGGACTCACTTTCGCCATTACATTGGAGGAAGAAGCCTAATGATTTTTGTTGTTGGCGGTCGGGAGACGGCGCCTGACGAGGCATAACCATGATCTTCCATGGAAGGTTTCGGACGTAACATGGCGGCGACAAGACGGAATCTTTGAGGTTCCTGAAGTTTGATACCGTGAAACGGAACGTCGCCTCTGAACGCGCCTCGTCGTCCTCCATCTCAGTGTCGAGACAAGCAAGCTGCAGACCACATCAATATCAAACTATTTATAGGTATTTTGTCAAAAAAAAATACTAACATTTTACACTAATATTGTTTGCAGTGACCAATATTAGTGTATCACCATTAAATTAAAATTATTATGATTATATATTTCATAAATATTTATTTTATCAGATAAAAGTAAAGTACCTATCTAATAATTAGCTACATTAATTACTGCATTTTTTACGTTACTCATCTGAAACAACCTAGCAATTCAATTAAAATACATCATTCATAAATTAGTATATATCTATCTAACTTTTGTAATTAACCCATTTTTTAAATAAGTACAATATAAAACAATGGAAATCTGATAAATTACCGGCATTTCAGACGATGTGGTCTCTTGATTTTTTATCACATCACTCATGACTACTTCTCCATTGGGACCCTTCATCAGATCGTCTTCAGTCCAAGTCTTGTCTGCAACGGTGTCTACAGTTTCCACTGCAACAGAAAAATTGTTTAAAATAATCAGTACATTAGCAGGAAGGACATTGGTTTGATATGCCATTTAAGTATTTTGGCACATGCAACTAAATGCTTTTGACATCATACATACCTGATGTCAACAGCATCAGGTAGAATTAAGATTATATATTTGGGTAGGTATAAAAGCCTTTTATACCTACCCAAATATATAATCTTAATTATTTTATGAAACTCAGTAGTAGTCATGTTAAAAAAAGCTTGTAAAAATACACAAAACATGTTGCACCAACCCCAAATAAATAGGGATTAGGGCAGGAGAATGACTAAGTAGTAAAAATACACAAACAATAAGTGGAAAGGATAATATATTTCAATATGAAAAGTTTTATTTCACAACACCACAGTACAATCTATCTATTTCTTAAAAAAAATTAGGTATAGGTTGTAGGACTTGGAAATTATGGGAAACATGTTGTGACTGTGACAATTTTTAATACTCAACCCTTTTTGGACATTTCTTTACTAATTGTTATGGCTCCAGGGGACAGTTTGCATAGTAGCAGTAGACAAACATAAGGGCTGAAATAAAACTCAAAGGAAGTATTAGTGGGTAGACAATAATAATGTTTCTTTGAATTGTTATGTTACTGTTGAATCTTGAAACAACATAATGTCTTTACAGGGATGAATATTTGTTAACAATAGGAAATCAATAATTGTCCAAGTCATAAAATCAGTTTTAATGTGAACTTAAATGTAACACTTACTTACTAATATCAGTAAGTCAAATTTATTTACCTTAATAAGTTTTCAGTGATCAGAAGTCATAAAAGTAATAACAAGCAATTTGCTTCAAACATGGGAGAAATATCCATCTATTATTGTTTTACAGTAATGACATTTGATGTCATTATGACAGAAAATATAGAGAACCAAATTTTAACAATTGGCCTGTATTTCAGTAGTGAGGGGAAACTGGTAACATAGGACAGAAAATAAAAATATAAGCAGGTAAAATATTGTATATAAACTAATTTTCTGTAAGGAGAAAGATATATGGATCAGCATTGATTTTGTATGTAATGTAATGATATCTTATGTATAATAAGTCACATGTAAAAAAAATAGCACAACTCTCTCAAGCATAAAATCTTAAAAATGTTAGAATAAATTATTTTCAAATATGATGTACTGGCTGTTCAATACATTTTTGTCAGCTGTTTATTACATTTACTGTAAGATAGATAAAAAAATATATATCAAAGTATCTCAAAACAAATAATAGTGTAAGAACTTTTTCTACCTATACCTACCTATATAAACACATAACACATGTTATGACATTTTGTGTGAACTGTATTTACCTACATTAGTCTACAAAGTCACTGACATTTAGATGTTGGAAGGTAGCCTTATAGATATAGTTGGAACACAGACAGTAAGACATTCACACTCATCATGATCTATAAATTCAGATAAATGTTAATCTAACATACATACCAACACCACAAAAAGCAAATTCAAGATCTTTGATCACAACTCCATGTAAAACAAAGATTCTATAATTAGAATTTTTGTTTCATCCAATAGATAGCGACTTGCACTTTTGTAACAAAGAAAGTTTATTCAAATTGAATGCAAAAACAATCAATAATATTTTTACAGCTGTGATTTGCATTTATTTTCATTATCTGATATGCCAAATGAGAATCAACACTATCAATGTCAATTTGATGAACTCAGTTTGAGGTTATGTAGGGTAATCTTATTAGCTAATAAGTTCAACAATACTTACAAAATACGAATTAAGTATGTTCCAAAAATGTAAATGATGCATAAATTAAACTGTCATGTCGATTGTGGTGACGTAAATAAAGTCTTAATTTTTTTATAATGTAAATAATGTGACATCACTGACCATCTTGTGTCTCCATCTCCTCCACCTGGTTCACATTAGAGTCGTTCTGCTGCCTGTCCGGGGCAGGCGTGTGGTTCATGTTAGCCGGGCGCGCCACGGGGGACTCTCGCCCACAACTCTTTGTGATGTCCTGAATAAATATTTCACCATAAAAACATACTATATGCACAGCGCTTTTCACACGATGACGTCCGATTACTGCACTTCACGTACCTTTAACGCCAGGGGATTGCTCCCTTTGCACTTGCCGAAAATCCGTTGAACGAATTTCAAGGAACTTTTCTCATCGAGTCGTATGCTTTGCGTATTGGGGTTTTTATTTTTCTTCGACGTTAAGATGTTAATTTTCAAAGAGTGTTTACTAGCGGCGCGGCCGATGTCTGCAAATTTCAACACAAGGGCCAGATAATAGATAGGAACGCTAATAACACATTCCTAATCTTATAATCATTGCCAGATAAAGTAGATGTTTCCGTCAAACGGCGGTTACACAAGAATATTCTAAAACGTATACGTGAAAAGAGTTATTTTCGCGAAAATAAACAAAATGGTGGATGATAATTTAATTTCTAGCTTCGGATGTGTGGCCCGGTTTGATCGACGAACGCACCATTTTAATTCTTTCTTTCACATTCACCGTAGAGTTGTGAGAAGATTTCGGTTAATGATGAGTAACCGTAAACGGGGTGGTATAAAACACAGAATATTTTCACTTTGAACAGAGGTTACTAGAAAATAGGAATATAATTATTGCCTAACAAATTCGTTTTCTTTCTTTACTTTAATATGTAGGGCAATAATTGAAAGTTTTAAATAATACGATATAAGCAATGCCTAAAAATAGAAACTGGGTGAAATGTGTCAAAAAAAGTTATATTTTAAAAATTTTAGTGTATTTCAAATATGTCGAACTATTACCAAAGTATCAATACATATTCGATATAGCCAAAATTCATTTTCCTTAATACTCCATAATTTTATACTCCCATCACCAGATTTTTGATAATTGCAATACTATTTAATAAAATAAGACTTGACTTAAAGGTCCAAGTGACCAGGTCATTAAAATACAAAAAAAAAAGCAATACTATTTTAACTGTCATAGACTAAATTTACAAAGTTTTGCATGTTTTGCTGGCTAATATTCCTGTGAAACTTACCTACTTTGCTATTAATTTATAAATAAAAGTATACTGCTCAAATAGTATTCACCTGCACAATGATCAAGGCTCCTAAAATTTAAAACAGTAATCATGTTTCCTACAAACCATAAAACAATATTTGTTTTGGATCATACACCGTACTTCGGTATATCATCAGATTTTCCAATAGAATTCGATGTATCAAAGAACCGAGGGTATTCCAGTCTCCCTGTGCCCCCAATATGTAAGTCCTTGTGGACTTGTAGCGTCGAAGCTGCTGTCGAATACTGCCGGATAGTTTGGGATTTATTTCCCGAAGGAAAATTGGTAAGCCTTTATTGTGAAGTATGTATTGAATTAAGACTAATAGATAGTAAAAAAACCCAGTCATACGGTTGAATATTTCAGACAAAAACATCTAGAGAATTACACTGTATTATACTAATTTAGCCAAGTAATGCTGTTAACCATGGTTAATTTTCTATTCTCTGGTTCATTACAGTGTAGCATATTAGTAGCAGTAGACAGAGAGTTGTAGCACATACCTACTCATAACATTAATTACCTGGAAATAATTATATTCATTAGTGTAGGTAGAAAAGTTGTCAAAAACATCTTGACTAAACCAAAAAGTGTGCTGATAAAATAAATAAGGGTCATTGGGTAGTCTTAGAGAGATAGGGAAGTATGGCCATATGTTATAAGTGACAAGGGACACTGGAAGTCTATATTAAGATGGCATGGCAAAAATTGTAAGAATTTCAAAATTGTGTAATTTAAATAATCAGTCAGTGACGAGAACTTGTCAAATAGAGAAGACCTTTCCAATTATATTATTCTTTATAAAGACTATGGACATATAAATCTCTTTACATAATCAAGGTTGTTATTCCCAAGTTGTATATCTTATGGTGAAATAATCTTTGATATAGAACTATTTAGTATTAACCATAACAAAAAATGATGCAACTGATACTGACTTACCTAAATTTCTTATTATATTTACATAAATTTCTTAATTCCAATGTATTCTCGTATATATATATATATATAGCGGACAATATATATATATATATATATATATATATATATATATATATATATATATAAATCGCGAAGGACTTCTTGCGTCTTTACAAACTACCACCCTGCGGCGTCCACTGAATGTAGTGAGATTTTTAATGTTTTCAATGCGTATGTAAGATGTTTTAATCAGTATCATATCAGTAGTCGACGTCAAATTTCATTTAAACGTTAAATGGTGATATTCAAATTAAATATTTCTAGCTGAATTTGTGCGTCTGTTCACTCTTAAATCTTTCTTGCACACTGAATACCTGCGTATACCTACTAAACACTGCATGCACATTTCCGCCTCCATCCGAATGTACTTTTAAATCAATTCCGTATAATGCTCTGCATATATCATAATGATTATAATAACTAAATTACATCCATCTACTATTGAATTCAGATTGGTTCCGAATAACTGAATTAGTGCGTCCGTTCACTCTTAAATCTTTCTTGCACACTGAATATCTCCGTATACGTTCAAAACACTGCATGCACATTCCCGCCTCCATCCAACTGTATGTTTAAATCAATTCCGTATAATGCTCTGCATATATCATAATGATTATAATAACTAAATGACATCCATCTACTATTGAATTCAGATTGGTTCCGAATACTGTTTTTGAATTATTGTATCCAGCTTATCAGCCAAGAGGCTTCCACCTATATAAGGGCTTATAATGACTCCAGGCACAGATAATAAATAATTAATAGTTAGCATACAAAAGTGACAATACCTATGTATAGCGTAGGTATTTTCACTTTGGTGGTCTACAAAATCTTAAAAAGCAATATAATCATTTTTGACGAGTGACAGGTAAGTTTGTATGTATAAACAGGTAAGCTCAGAGGTACCTACAGGCTGGTGTGGACAGGTAAGTTCGGAGTTGGACAGGTAAGTATGTATAAACAGGTAAGCTCAGAGGCACAGGCTGGTGTGAACATGTAAGTTCGGAGTTGGACAGGTAAGTATGTATAAACAGGTACGCTCAGAGGCACAGGCTGGTGTGAACAGGTAAGTCCGGAGTTGGACAGGTAAGTATGTATAAACAGATAAGCTCAGAGGCACAGGCTTGTGTGAACAGGTAATTTTGGAGTTGGACAGGTAAGTATGTATAAACAGGTAAGCTCTGAGGCACAGGCTGGTGCGAAATAATGAAATAATGAAATTAATTCAGCACTTAGGTATTTACATACACTTGTACTTGTCAAAATTACACTTTATAAGATAAATCTTATACGGTGTAATTTTGGTGTAACAAAAGTATCACTTAAGTAGCTAAAAACATTGTTATAATTATTTGATCTTACAGAATTTTTAATCAGTCTGTCCGTCTGTCGAGCGCTAAATGACAAATGTACACATTAAGTATAGTAAGATGCCTTAAAGGTAACAGGTCTAAAATTAAAATTAACTTCCAAGAATCCGGCCAAAGTCTAAGCGACATCCACCTGAGGGCACCCTTAAGGGGTTAGGACCAACGCTCAGGGTGCCACTGGAGTAAAGAGTAGATTTACGAACAGTGGTGATGATCGCTGGCACGAGATCACAGTTCAGGGAATAAGCTACAACGCGGTCCTCGGCCATGCCGTCGAGGATCCTACCCTAGCTAGCCTGCAACCTTTCACTAGCTACCTAAGTGGACGACCCGGAGAAGAAAGGAAGAAAGAAACTCCGAGATTATTTTTTTTGTCTCTTTTGCTCTGTTTCTTTTTTTATGTCATGTCTTTTATCACAATCATGTAATATTGTACAAACAATGTATACACCGTAAAATTTTAATGGTTGTTTTCCCGAAGCAGAACAACTTGCCGTCGGTAGTACTATCGAAACATTTTTTTTTTTTTGACATATTTTGGATTAAAAATTATTAAAAAAAATATTAGACAACTCGAAAGCGTGATAAACAGTAGTAACACAAGACGGACCTTGTAGGTACTACTCGAATCGCACGCGCTGCTGACAAAGTAAAGAACGATCCATAAACGTTCAAAGCAAAATAAGAGCTCAATGGTAGTTATACGGCATAAAATAGCCTGCACGCAAGAATTACAAACGAGCCGGCTTCCTTCGTAATTCGCCGCGCGGCGCCGACGCCGGAACGCCCCGCGCTCTCCTTCGACTCCCTCCTTCCTTAGTTGTCCCGTGAACGTCGGAAGCGCAGCACGCGTTATCTTATTACTTTATTAGTATTATGGATCGACATTACAGTTTTAGTAATTTAGAGTACGTCGCTATGGTGCAACTGTAGGCTAGGGCTAATTATAATTCCCATACTGCCTGGCGTCTTTACGCCGAGCTGCAACACTTGGCGTCACTCCGTCTTCGCGGAGTTCTGAACCCTCAAGTCATACAGGACCGGACGATCGTAGCGGCGACGGCTACTCGATCATGGGCAGTTCCAGGTGCCACCACATGCACAGGGCAGAGGTCGATCGGCCGTTCTTTCGCCAGAGCTCGACGAAGAGATCATCGAGTACTTCGAACGCGATCCTCGCCGAAGTACGCGAATGGCGGCAGCTAAGTTTGGCGTAAGCCAATACTACGTCTGGAAACTACTCAACTCAGAAGGACTGCATCCATATCATTTCCGCGGAGGTCATTTAATTTTTAATTTTTTTTAAATACGCCTTAATTACTTTATAATCTAATTCAGAAAATTATTGTTCTTAGATAATAAACTTGTTTTAAGTTACGTTTTCTGTAAGTTGTAGCTAAAAAGGTATTGGATAAAGCTTATTATTATGATTGGGTACTGTGAACTGTGTTACATTACCTAAGGTGTAGGTATCAGCTGATTGACTAACACCCGGGTCAACGAACGCGCAACCGATCGACGCGAGCGCTAGGTATCGCGAGGTATTACTATCGGTTCGATGTCACTTTCGAGTTTGGTTTTTCACGATTGTTAATCGGCCATTTTTGGTTTATAATATTTAGTTTTTGTATAAATTGAATGTTTAACTAAGACCAAATCTTTTCGCTGCGGGAAAACAACCATTTAAATTTCAGCGTGTATATGATGTAAGCGAATGCACGTACAGTACCATTTATTACCTGGTCAATTTATACCGACCAGGTGTTCAATAAGACAAGAAAGAAATAATATGAATACAGTAAATACTATAATGTAGATATTAAAGTTTACTCAGGCACAGACAATCTACAAAGAAACCTAATGGCGGATGCATTCACACACATTTACAATATAACAATTTACACAAGGTCAATCAAAGGATATACCTATAATAATAATTATAAACAAAAGAATTAACAAAATATAAAATAAAAATTAACATAACATATCCCCGACAACAGCCGACCAGTCACCACAAGCAGCACCCGTTCATGAGTATGACGTGTGACGCAGCCATCGCCTCCCTCGCCATATTAGAGGGAAGGTGGCGACCCGCCCCGCCCCACACCGCCACCGCAAGCAATGACAGACAATGGGAGCATGACGAACTAAAGTGGGGATATCTACAAGTCTATTAATATTAAACCTTTAGTTGAACAATGTTTAAACTGTTTCAATAACTGAGTTTACAATGTTGTCTGTGTTTCTCTGATCAACCAAGCGTTATTGTCGTTTAAATAGTAGTTTACTGAATAATAAGCCCTTTTTCTTAGAATCCTCTTAACAGTTGACTTGAACCTATCATAAGGTAACTCTTGTAGGTGTACAGGTATTCTGTTATTCATACGGACTCCTAATCCCACAAAAGATGAGTGTACTTTTTGTAGGCGACGGTATTCGGCGCAAAGTTTATGCTTATATCTAGTGTTTATTGTGTGTATGTCACTTCTTTTGTTTAAAAGGTTAATATTATGCCGGACATAGATTATATTGGCGACTGTTAGTATATCTATGTCCTTAAAAAAGTCTCTTAAGGAGAATCTCGTACTTAGTTGATAAATAGAACGAACTGCACGTTTTTGTAGTATAAAAATGCTTTGAATATTAGCAGCTGTACCCCAAAGCAGAATGCTAAGGACATAATACTGTGAAAATAACTAAAGTAGACTAAACATGCAGTTTCTACATTAGTGAGTTCCCGTACTTTTCTAACCGCGTAAGCAGCTGAGCTCAATTTTCCAGCGAGACAAGAAATATGGGGACTCCATTGAAGTTTCTTGTCTAGTGTCAAGCCTAGAAAGAGGTAAGTCCGGAGTTGGACAGGTAAGTATGTATAAACAAGTAAGCTCAGAGGCACAGGCTGGTGTGAACAGGTAAGTCCGGAGTTGGACAGGTAAGCTCAGAGGCACAGGCTGGTGTGAACTGGTAAGTCCGGAATTGGACAGGTAAGTATGTATAAACAGGTAAGCTCAGAGGCACAGACTGGTGTGAACAGGTAAGTTCGGAGTTGGACAGGTAAGTATGTATAAACAGGTTAGCTCAGATGCACAGGCTGGTGTGAACATGTAGGTTCAAAGGTAGAAAGAGGAAGTTTCATGGTACGAATAATATAATAGTACCTAGTCATATTTATGCAGGTGAATATACGGAATAAAAGGCATATCGTAATATAAAACATTTAAATTTAAATTTTGTTGCTTTCTAAATAATCGTGCACTGTAATCTTTGAAGTTAATACCTTTGAATAAATAACCACTTTTAACACACTTGCAAATAATTCATTTTGGTGACAAGCTTACATCACGGCCGGCACATGTCTGTTTGTTAACAAACTTCGGCACGCGAGCGCGCTGAAGCCCGCCGCCCCGCGCCCCGCGCCATGCGTCGCTCGTGTACCCCGAATGGGCCCCTCAGACACCGTACCTAGTGCCCGTTTAAGGATATTTAAGAGACGCAAGATTGTTGTCACGAAAACATGATAAAAACTTTACATATTAAGTACGATATTCAATGGACACGATAAGATCGGTGAACTGAACTCAAAGTATACGTGGTAAATTATACGCTGAACACTAGTGCCCTCCAAATTTCAGTCGGACGATGGCGGAACTATATTATACGCTAAAAGGCATTGTAGTGATGGAATTACGTCCATGCCAATTTTTCGCCCTTGCGTTCTAATGGTCATAAGGGACACTTGGGCTAAAAATGAGGGTCGGTCAATCTTGCGTCCGTATTCCGGACGCACAAAGTCAGTCGGACGCAGCATCATTGGTAAATAACGCCATGTACGACGCAACATGTCCTTCAAGATGTATATATTTATATATATATATATATATATATCTCGTATTTGTAGTATTAAATATAGCCTGTGTACCAATCTAAGGGTGAAACAATTATTGAAGTCTGTCCAATAATTTTTGAGTATATTCGAAACAAACATACAAAAATATAAACTCTTCTTCCATATAATATTAGTACAGAAGGAAAGGGTAGGGTGTGAGTGTACCAAATTTAGGGAATTAATGATTATTCTGATCACCTTTGGTCAAAATGGGTTATCAACTTAGAGCACAATTCAGACACAGTTAAACCAACTGCTAAATGTGACCACAGTAGTTAAGACCCTGTCAGAATATTAAGCACCCATGACCTGGATATGCATATATATAAGTAGTGACCCACTGAACCTCATGATTGGCTGGTTATTAATGGATTGAACAATTTCTCTTCTTAACCATCATCTGTATTCATAGGCATGGGCTGAAGAGGGGGTTTGCATTGTCACCACAGGTTGTTGAACACAGAACTATTTTTTTTTAAAGACAACTTTCGCACTAAGGAAATAAATCCGTGTCGCGGGGGACTTTACAAACAATCATTTCACGGACACACAGAACACCTAGGCTCAGAACAACTATTTGTGGTTCACATAAATAATTGTCCCGGGTGGGAATCAAACCCAGAACACCAGGTCTCAGAGGCAACTATCGTAACCACTGAGCCACCGGTGCAGTCAAACTATGTACTAAGAACTATGTTGCAACTAATAATTATTGTTACAGATGATATTTTAGCAACAGCTTAACATGCTTTTCAAGGTAAAGTGGGTAATCCCTCAATCAATCATACCTTGAAATCTTAGATTTTACATAAAGCTTTCTGGTCCAGCATGGTGACCAAACTACAACCTCCAATACTTAAAAGCCTTATATTTTTAATATTACTATGCAACAAAAGTTGTCTTAACCAACTTTTTTTTAATTTACAGGTTAGATTTGTTGTAAGTGATTCAGCTGCTCATATACTGAATACTTGGGCTGTGTCACAGCAAAATTTAACTCATGTAAGTAACATAGTTTATTTATTCTAATTTAAAAAATTAAAATATTGGCAATCAATGATTTAGTTATAGTAATTCAATTTATTTCTCTGCAAACAAGAGAGCCACAAAGTGTATAATATTTTTAAGACATGTTGTTGAGTTGCACAGACAACATCTTGAGGGTTATATGAATACTTACTATTTGTGCCTGGTGTCACCCCCATAGCTGGGCACCGTTAATGAAATAGTTAACTTCGTTAATCGTTAATCCGTTACAATAAAAGTTAGCTTTATAAACGTTAAAGCGTTACATTTCGGAATAATCAACGCAAGTTAACGTTAATCGTTAATCTGTTAATATATGTAAAATTGCATTTTTATATTTTTGCATTAGTGAACTTATAAAAACTGTTGGTTTAGGTTCTGGAAGTTAACAGGATAGGAACAAAACAAAATACCACCAAATGCCAGAATTGAAAATTCCTCGTCATCATCGTTGTTACTCACATTGCTCCCTCCGCCACTTAAACTATCTCTGTCCTTCGAATTTTCCGCTGCTTCTTGTCGTAAAGCAGCTTCTGCCTTTTCTTCCATGCACTTTTTAATGCATCCACTCTAAATTACTGCTGTCATACGTTTCCAGCCATATCAACCGGAACTACTAAATAGTAGGCATTGGATTAATGATTAACGGACTTCTGCATATTAAAGGAAGTTAACGAGTCCGTTAACATTTTTAAAAGTTAACTTAAAAGTTAATCCGTTAATCAAAATGTTAATTTCGTTAATTAACGTTTAACGGATTAACGAGTTAATGCCCAGCTATGGTCACCCCTCATACTAAAGTTCCCATAGATTTTAATTATTTTCTTTGATACAAACTTAATGAGGGGGCGCACTATGCGATGACGGCTGTCGCTGCGTCGTCTTACATAGAAATATCTGTGGCATGTCACACGATGCGGTCCGGCGCCGCACTGGACTTGCAATCACCGAGACGAGGCGGGGAGGGGTGAATGCGTTGCGATGTCGGACGGAGCGGCACCGCTCAGTTGTTTATGCGTCACAAGGAAGGACACACGCTCGCTCGTTTCGTTTTATTAACAGACTGCCCAACGCTGCTGAGGCGCCGCTGCGACATAACAACGTTGCGGCGCACCATTGCGCCGCACCGCTCGTGTGCCCGCCGATACGGTCAAATCTTTGCGGTGCGGCGCCGCAACGCATGGTGTGCCCCCGCACTTAGTCCACATAATTTTGAATAGTTTATAATAAAAAAATCATTAACCAAATTGGTCTAATAATTGACAGTTCAGTTTTATAAAGGTTGTGGAGATAGCAAAACTCACAGTGTATAGGTACCTAAAATAAAATATAATTGGTTTAAAAAATATTATGTTGAAAATAATATGAAGGTTTTTGGACTAAATAATACTACCAGCTGCGCCCCGCGGTTTTACCCGTGTTTCTCTGCTCCAGCGTGAAGTTTTGTAGCCTATATGTTAAGCCAGCGTAAAACCTATCCTGGTGCAAAATTTTAGCCAAATTCCGTTCAGTAGTTTTGGCGTGAAAGAGTAACAAACATCCATCCATACTTACAAAGTTTCGCTTTTATAATATTAGTATGATAGTAGGATTTATTTGAACTAAGTGATAGGTTCATTGCTAATAATTGCCACATCCACGACCCTTATATGAATTTTTGATTGCCAGACAATAACTTTCTTAGAAAAAAATTACATATTTCTCTAACAAAATATGTAACATTCAGATTCTAAATGGCTTGTGCTTGGTGGGTCCTGTGCGTCGTGGCGCTGGTGGTGACGTGGCAGGTCTTTGTGCCGCTATAGAAGCTCTTGGCGAGGCATCGCCGATACAATCCTCGAGACCATCTGAAAGTCATTTTCAGAATCGGTAAGAATGTATAGATTTTTGTCATATAGGATAAAAAATAACCTGTATGATATTGATTGGTTTTTGAATAAAAGATACAACACATCTGTGATCTTTACGCCATATGAGTTCCCATGCTATTTATGGGTGTCATAAAAAGTGACTAAGGACGTAACATCAGATGGATGGGCAGCAGCATCTATCAGCCAGCAAGATTTGATACCATCTTCCTGTGACACACCAATCTTGGACCCTGACATGTCAGGGTATGTAAAGAGGAGGCCCATCTTCAGCAGTGAACTCAACAAGCTGATGAAGAAGAAGATCACTATCGCCATGAAAATGTCGTCATTTGGTACTTAAAAACGACTCCAATCAAAAATACGTTTTCAAGTGGGGTTTCACTATTGATTCCTATTACTCCCTTCCTCGGGAGGAGGCCCATGTTCAGGAGTGGACGTTATACGGGCTAAATATGATGAGATTTTATTACATAACATATATTTTTTATTTCATGCCAGTGGCCGCATAATTTGTATAACAAGCGCGAGAGACGATGATTCAATCAGGAGCTTGGCGGAGATCGCGCTCAATACTTTAGTGCAACAAAATAAGAAGGCTGCCATCACTCCTACGGCCTCTACTTCAGACGCAACGACTACTACGCCGCAGTAAGTATCACGGTAGATTTAAATTAGTTTATTTGTTTATGTACAACACACAACAAAACAAATACAATAAGGAAAGAAATTGTACAAAGGTACAGCTTATTTCAAAAGAAATCTCTGCCAGCAGACAGAAGAGGAAATATGAAAAAAAAAAAACGGATAGGTTGTGTAGGTCTCAATTAACCATACATACTAATATTTACATATATACTTAGATACATACATATACGGAAAAATATAAACTAGATAATTATAGTTAGCATAGTTTAATTTATGATATGTTTAAAAAAGATGCACTAATGAAATACTTCGCTAAAAAGAATACCTACATTAATTCACCATATATACCAATATTATAATTACGTTACGTCGCAATTATTAATGTTGAAAAAAATATTTTAGAATGGGCATCATTATACCCACGCCCATTCCCTTGCCCATGCCTATTCCCATTCTTATTCTAATTCCTTATTGCACTCACCCTCATCCATTTAAAAAGCCTTAATGCTTGGTTTGACATCACAAAATATAGCCTGTGAAATTACTCTATAACAACTTTCTAATGGTTCAAGAAAATTAGTCCAGAGTGTAAATCTATCATCTGTAAAACAGATGTAAATCTCTACAAAATGTATTTTTGTTTCAGGTCTCTAGTTGTGCACTACTGTCACCTAGTTATAATAAATGTTACACCAGAAAAGGCTGAAACTAGAGTTACTAATCAACCACTTCTAGAGGTATACATCTACTTTAGTTTGTATTTTTGTGTCGGTATTTAGAAACGGCTGGTTAATTTCATATTTTACAGTGGCATTATAGCTCATGTCATGAGGCAGGCGTTTTCAAACACCGCCGCGGGGCTGGTGCTGGAATACTCTGTACTTGCAGATAATTTATATTTATCTCTATGGCTCAACACTCCAACTAATTGGTTGTTGCAGCATCTGTCTATAGGCCTTTACGCACAAAGCGTCCTAAGCACCGATGGCCTCGCGGCCAGATGGCAAGAAACGTAAAACCACTACACAGAAGCCACTCTATCCGACCCGCTCGCGAACTGTAAAGTAGAGTGACAGTTGCACAGAACTCCTCTAAAAATCTTAAGTCATTATTCCTAAATTAGCGCCCGACAAGCGTGCACGAGCCACTCATTTAAACTACCAATATGTGAATCCTTCCGCGAACCCCTCATAATTGAATGGTGAACACCTTAAGGGTCGCGTACACCCATTCTGCTTTAAACCTGGCTGGTGCCCTGCTCGCCTTAATGGCCGATGAAGTAGAAAGACTAGTGACTAACTACAAATCTCCATCCGAAAAAAATACGACGAAAAGTAATACGTGTACATGTAATGTTCTTGTTAATACTATGTTTGTAGATGGGTGGCGGACTTATGGGTGTAGAGGTGATCGTGTCAAGAGCGAGTGCCCTAGCCAATTTGTTAGGACGCCTAGTGCTGCCGCATTATAAACTAGCTACGACTACAGTAACTGGTATCCCTATGAAGGTATGTTTTACTAGATATGTATTTTTATGATGACAGTACGCAATGGCATTATTTTTGGTTGTATTGTAAGAAAAGACAGAAAATACATAAAATTCAGCACAACACATATTAAACAGCAATCATTTCTTTAAATAAACAAAATAATAAGACCAGAATAAGAAAGGGCGCCATCTCAGCATAAGCTAGGCAATACCTAGCGCTCTAATTCTTTGAAAATTAAATAACTGATGTCGTAATAATACTTGTTATGAAATTTATAAATAGATTATGTGGTGTGATTTGTATTTGAAACTACAATTTTATTAAATTGGTCCATTCATGTTTAGAGTATGAAATTAAACTTTAACCAGGAAAACAGTCCTTATCTACACTAATATTATAAAGAGGAAATATTTGATTGTTTTTTTGTTTGTTTTTTTGCATTGAATAGGCTCCGAAACTACTTGACTGATTTGAAAAATTCTTTCACTGTTGGAAATCTACACTATCCGGTCCGGTGAACATAGATATATTTATTTTCAAATATATTATATTAAATTTTCAAAAAAATAGGGATCCATACTAAAACTCCAATAATGTAACCCAAGGTGTGAAAAAATTACCAAAAATCTTTCTTACGTCGCGTGCGCTGCGAAACCTATTGATTATAGAACAAAATAATGTACTACGTCTTTGCAGAACATATAATTATCTACAAAAAATATCGCGACACCATAATGTCTAACTATTATATTTATGTCAAAATAGCTAAGTGTTTTTTCATTTCAAAAAATATATATAAATGCGACCGCTATAAAAGCTCTTTTATTTATACTTTGGAATTAATCTTTATCAAAATATGACGGACTTCATATTTAAGTCTTTGCAGAACATAATAGGTTGGGGAAAAAGTTTCTTCGTTTTTTTTAAGAAAATTCAAACATCAATTTTTAATATAGTTTATTTACATTTAACTAAATTATGTAGGTACCATTTTTTTCGATAACTTTTTGCCATCCTGTAGGTAGGGACATGATTGACATGAAGTCTCAAAATTTCTATAGCAATGGGTGCTATAGAAATTTTGAGACTTCTGATCAAAATACCGCGACAAGTGGTTTTGGCAGTCCTCTCGTGATGTTAACCTGACACTGCCTAAAGAATTCTAAAGAGACCAAAACAGGTGAAAATCTGAAGATGCAAGGTCAGGAATATACGGCGGATGCATTAACACCTCCCAGCCAAACTCTCTTAATTTTTGCTGAGTGGCTAAAGATGTGTGAGGTCTAGCGTTATTATATTGAAAAACTGCACCTGTTTCTGTTGATTCATTCCGGCCGCTTTCCCTCAACTTCTTGCTTTAATCTCATCAGTTGTTCGCAGTAGAGTTCAGAATCGACGGTCCTGCTAGGTGGTAACAGCTCATAATAAATAATGCCCTTTCAATCCCACCACACCTTGTTGCGAGTTAACCCGGGTATCGCCACAGTCTGTGAAGCCTGACCGGCCTTTGACCACGACCTTTTCGCACGTTCTTGTCGTACCTGATCAACTTTTCATCACCAGTTATCAGCTTCTTCAAAAATGGTTCGGTTTCATAACGTCGTAATAAGGAATCACAAATGAGTACACGGTTCATTAGGTTTCTTTCAGTGAGCTCGTGAGGTAACCAAATATCGAGCTTTTTTGTGTACCCAGTTTTTTTCAAATGCGCTAAAACTGTTTTCAATTCCCAGTTCTTCAGGTACATCGTCACTAATGATATGCCGATCTTGCTCCACTTTTCAAAAATGGCATCCACTTTATCCGTACGAGCGACGTGCATCTTTGTCATAAAAATATCCGGATTGAAAACTCTTAAAATAACAACATTATTACCATCGACAGTGTGTCTAGCAGGGTGGCATACCTAACACTCAGAGTATCTCAAAGATACTTGCTGAAGGTCGTTCAGGTCTATGCACCGACCTCGGCACACCCAGATGAAGAAGTTGAGTGTATGTTTGAGGACATCAGTAGGGCCATACATACTCATAAAACTTACTTCAATGTTGTTATGGGGGATATCAATGCGAAACTGGGCAAGAGAGACGATGAGGACGAGTTGATAGTGGGGAACTTCGGTTATGGGCAACGGAACCTTAGGGGACAGAGGCTGGCCGATTTTCTGGAGAAAGAAGGATTTTATATGATGAATTCTTTCTTCCAAAAGCCGCCTCACAGGAAATGGACCTGGCTGAGTCCCAATGGTTCCACGAGAAATGATATCATCTTCATCATGACCGACAAGAAACGGATTTTCAATGATGTCTCTGTGATTCACAGGGTGAAAACCGGTAGTGATCATTTAATAGTGAGAGGCACATTGAATATAAATGTTAAACTTGAACGGTCCCATTTGATGAAGTCTACGCTCCGACCTACTCGCGCTCAGATCGATAACCCCGAGAGCTTTCAACTCGCGCTCTCAAATCGATTCGATTGTCTAGATGAAGACGCATCTGTGGACGAGATCAACAACAGGCTCGTAGAAACTGTCCATACGGTAGGGTCTCAGTTTTTCAAGGCTTGCCGTACCAGTAGAACTCAGAAAATTTCTAAAGACACCCTTACCCTGATGGTTGAACGACGCTCGCTAAGACTGCAATCTCCCGATGATGCTAAGTCACATAGGCAGCTTAATAGACGAATTAAAAAATCCTTGCGACACGATATCCGTAGATTTAATACGTCCGTATTAAAGATACGATAGAGCGGAACCAGGGCTCCAAAGTGTTTGCAAGAGATATGTCTATTGGGCAAAGCCAGATGACAAAGCTGAAGAGGGATGATGACAGTCTTGCGTCGACAAGAGCTGAAGTGTTAAGGGAAGTGGAAAAGTTTTATGGGCAGCTCTACTCTTCAGTCACCAAGCCTGTTATCAGTGCGGCTACAGACCCAAGAGCCAAACTGACCCGACACTATACCGAGGATATCCCGGACATCAGCCTGAACGAGATAAGCATGGCCCTGAAACAGCTAAAGAACAAAAAGGCGCCGGGTGAGGACGGAATCACTTCAGAGCTCCTGAAAGTGGGTGGGACACCGGTACTCAAAGTCCTTCAGAAGCTCTTTAATTCCACCTTGCTCGGAGGTACCACTTCTAAAGCATGGAACAAAAGCGAGGTGGTGTTGTTCTTTAAGAAAGGCGATAACACCTTACTAAGGAACAACAGGCCCATCTCGCTTTTGAGTCATGTCTATAAGCTGTTCTCCAGGGTTATTGCGAATCGTCTCGAACGAAGGCTTGATGACTTTCAGCCTCCCGAACAAGCCGCATTCCGAAAAGGTTATAGTACCGTAGACCTCATACATACGCTGCGGCAAGTAATACAGAAGACCGAAGAGTATAACTTGCCGCTCTGTTTAGCGTTTGTGGACTACGAGAAAGCCTTTGATTCGGTCGAAACATGGGCCGTACTTGAGTCTCTCCAGCATCGACCATACAGCCTCTAGACTCCTAATGTTTGATTTAACGCGTTTAAACAATTCTGTCAACTAGCTGAGGTGGGACGAAGCGGGGTACTGCGTTCTGATTGGCCCTACCAAGGTCATAACTTCTCAGTAGGGATGGGACACAATACAATGAAAAACGAAAGTATCGATAAAAAAAATATTTATTAACAATTATTTAAATGACTAACTTTTCTATTTCTTAATATTATTTTAACATGCACATACTTGATGCAACTACTACGCTTAGAGAGATAACATAGCATCTTGTAAAAAACAAAATACACTTAAAAAACAAAATATGTTTTTTTTCGGAGATTGCTTCATAAATTTATTGCAATAGTAAACAAAATTATAACCCGTAAAAAAAAACTAAAACTGCTAAGACAAAGGCTAATTTTCTGTGAATGTGTTTTAAAATACATCAATTTTTTTAAATCGGGATTTTGTGGGTACCTTAAATCGAAATCGTTTCACAATTAGTTAATGTCTGTATTGTATATGGTAAAAAAGAAGATCTTCAAATTTCGTTATTAAGTAAGTTTTTTGCTTTATCGATAACAGATGTGCCCACAAGAATTGGTACAACATTATTTTGTTTACCAAATAATTGAGCAAACGAGATAGCGAAAAAAATACTTTCAGATGAAAGGGACGCAAACATGAAAGACATCAACGCGCGCACTTTTCAAGTGTGCAACCATCAGTTATGACCAGTATAAGATGAACTCCGATAAATAATATCAGAAAATTAATCAAATAACTATTATGTAACTATTAACTCACCGATGAAATGTTATGCCATCTTTCCGGAAATTCGAAGTCTGGCTGTTTTTACCACACCAACGTTTTGTACACGGGGCCATTTTAATCTTTATTTTCCAAAAAAATTATTCACTTACGCGGAAGTGTTTACGGCTCACAGAAGTGGTCGAAACTAATTCGATATTGTTGAGTGGCGACCCACATTAGACGTATACGTCTGATGTGTTGACAGATATCGGACGCCTGTTATTAGGCGTCTAGAGGCTGTATGGTCGATGCTCTCCAGTGATGCCGTATTGACTATCGGTATATCGAAGTGTTGAAGTGCTTGTATAGAAACGCCACAATGTCGGTTCGAGTACAAGAACAGAGTACGGAGGCGATTCCACTAAGTTATAACTATTTCTCCGAAACTGTTTACTACCACTTTGGAAGACACCTTCAAACTTCTGAATTGGAAAGGACTGGACATCAACATCAACGGCGAATACATCACTCACCTTCGATTCGCTGACGATATCGTGGTCATGGCAAAGTCGATGGAAGAACTCAGTACAATGCTCGAAGCCCTCAACCGAGTCTCCCAACGGGTAGGTCTTAAAATGAACATGGACAAGATAAAAATCATGTCGTCCATGTTGTGCCTGCCCCTATAATGGTTGAGAATACGGTTCTTGAAGTTGTTGACGCATATGTATACCTAGGACAGACAGTCCAATTAGGTAGGTCCAACTTCGAGAAGGAGGTCAATCGACGAATCCAACTCGGATGGGCAGCGTTCGGGAAACTTCGCAACGTCTTTTACTCCAATATACCTCAGTGCCTGAAAACTAAATTCTTTAACCAGTTCGTGTTGCCAGTGATGACCTATGGATCCGAAACTTGGTCCTTTACTATAGGCCTTATGAACAGGCTCAGAGTCGCTCAACGAGCTATGGAGAGGGCTATGCTCGGGGTTTCTCTACGAGATCGAATCAGAAATGAGGAGATACGTAGAAGAACGCGGGTTGCCGACATAGCGCAACGGATTAGTTCGTTGAAGTGGCAATAGGCAGGCCATATAACACGGAGAATAGATGGCCGT
This sequence comes from Nycteola revayana, assembly GCA_947037095.2. Classification (NCBI taxonomy): domain Eukaryota; kingdom Metazoa; phylum Arthropoda; class Insecta; order Lepidoptera; family Nolidae; genus Nycteola; species Nycteola revayana. The sequence continues at coordinate 10,297,074 of OX344839.1, forward strand.
TGAAAAGTTCTCGAATGGAGACCGCGGATCGGCAAGCGTAGCGTAGGACGTCCACCTACTAGATGGACGGATGATCTGGTTAAGGCCGCGGGATCACGGTGGATGCAGGCCGCTTTTAACCGCAACAACTGGAGATCTATGAGGGAGGCCTATGTCCAGCAGTGGACGTCCTGCGGCTGAAATGATGAAACCAAATTTGTGCTACTCTCACAGACACTGCACTCGGTCCATAAACATCGCAAATTCTTTATAGTACATAGTTACATTTTAAAATGTATCGAATTTCTTCATTAGCTTCACTCATCTTGACATTTGATACAAAGGAAAATCACACATTTTCCTAATTTGAATTTGAAATTATGTTCTTTAAAATGTAAACTTTCAATGATACCAAAACCAGCCAGATACAAATAGTATAGCCAAAGAGATTTTATTACAAGTTTATACATACTATAACGCGAAAAGACTTTTTCCCCAACCTAATATAATTATCTTCAAAAAATATCGCGACAGTGTATGTCTAACTATTATAGTTATGTCACAATAAGTGTTTTTCATTTCAAAAAATATAATGCCACTGCTATAAAAGCTCTTTTATTTATACTTTGGAATTAATCCTTATCAAAATAAAGGACTTCATATTTAAGTCTGCTTCAAAACCATTATATAACTTTTTGAATTATGAGATTACTTTTGTATTTGCTGGAGATTTCCGACAAACTCTTCCTGTCATTAACAGAGGTACACAAGCAGATATCATCAAAGCATGCTTAATGGAGTCGCCCATAAGGGCTTCGATTGAAATATAAAATTACGCACAAATATGAGAGCTCATTTTCATGGAATCACCGACGGTGATTTTCCACAGCAACTGCTTAAGCTTGGGGAAGGAATTTTTTCCACTCCAAATTTAAGCAATAATTGGAACATCCTTCTGGATGAGTCTCTAGGCCAAATAGTCCATAGTTTAGAAATTTTAATAGATGCAGTATACCCTGAAATCGATAATTTGCACGAAAATTACTTTCATTGCTTGTGTTCTAGGGCAATAGTATCACCCAGGAATGATAGTGTCAACGAAATAAACAATCTAATTATTCAAAAAGTTCCCGGACAAATAAAAAAATACAAATCGATAGACACCGTGACTAATATCGAAGACGCAGTCCATTACCCCCAGGAGTTTTTAAATTCATTAAACCCTTCTGGACTGCCACCACATGAATTGACTTTAAAAATTGTAATTCCAATTATGCTTTTGAGGAATTTAAGCACCCTCCAAGCATGTGCAACGGCACGAGGCTGCTTATTAAGGAATTGAAGGACAATTTAATTGTAGCCACCATTATCACCGGCCCAGCAGCTGGTCAACTAGCTCATATACCGAGGATTCTGATGATCCCAAGTGATCTGCCAATCCCATTTAAATGGCTTCAGTTATCAACAAGTCCCAAGGCCAAACTTTCGAATTAGTAGGGATTGACCTACGAAAAAATGTTTTACTTATGGCCAACTGTATGTTGGTCTATCTCGGGTTGGAGGTCCTGAAAATCAATTTATTTTGCTGCTGCTATGCTCTGACTCAATAAATTGATTTTCAGAAGCAGAGAAAGTAAAGTAAGGTGAAGGCCTTTTTATAAAAATAAAAAAAAATTAATGACCCTACGCAAAAACGAGAAAATACGTATGTATGGGAGAGTGTGTGTGTGTGAAGAATTATAACTTTTGAAATGTTTGTTTAATACCCGTGCGAAGCCGGGGCGGGCTGCTGGTAACGATAATAAGCTAGAAGTAAAATAAAGATTCGTCTGTATTCAAACTTATGTTAATTAATTAAATAAAAACACAATCACTTAAGCTATATATCGATACTTCTCTACAGATTTTAATTTTTTTCTTGGTATATAAGTTATATTATTATGTATATATGTATTATAGGAAGAACAAAACGCAAGCTCGAGTGCCAACTATGACGTAGAAATAATACATGCGGCTGACGCACATGCAGGATTGAGAGCATCCCAAACTCCAGCGGAAGCGGCTGAATCAGTAAGTTTATCTTTATACTAGCCGCCCGCGTGCGGGTTCACCCGTATAGCTCCCGTTCCCTCGGGAACTTCATAATAAAATATAGCCTATAATAGCCTTCCTCGATAAATGGGCTATGTGAACTGAAACTACTGAAATTAGCGCATTCAAGCAAATATATAATCAAAAGGATAAGATGACATGAAATGAAAATGAAAACGTTTATTGATAATGTAGACGAATCGATCGTACTTATTATAAGTCAAATACAATGATAATGAAAAAAAAAAATCTTAACTAATAAATTAGTTTACATTTCAACAATAATGTTATTAAATTTATTAATATTGTTATGGCATGTTCGTAATTAATCGCTTATTATAAAATATAATTAAGATCAACCAGCGCGGGCTGGGATCGGGTCTGAAGCATAGAACGCGTCGCGAGCCTCGCCTTGCGAGGACGACCGGACCCTATCCTAGCTTCCTACGAGTCTTTCTCTATCTACCTACGGTGTGACACTCGGAGAAGAAAGACTATAAGAAACTCCGAGATCATTCTTTTTGTCATCTTTTAAAGTCTTTGATTAATAGTTTTATACATTGTTTAAACATTTTTAGTATCTAGGTTAGTGATCCCTATACATCGATATGTAGGCACTCATACCAGGAAAGTGTGAAGACAACAATGATAATTTCAAGTAGGTATCGAGTACAGGGAGCGCTCCCCCAGATTTACATATATAGAAACATGCCTACAATCTGATCAGTTGTCTTGCGTATATTTTAAGAGTTCGAAATTTATAAAGTACATAGCATTGACTTCATTTGATTGCCAATTCGGTGTGATAGCTAAAGGATGCCAGTCTGCCGCAAAGAGACCGATGGATTTATCCGCCAAACATCTCCATCATCCATATATTCTTTAATATTATAGTAGCCACGAGTCATAAGGACCTTTTTCACATACTTTTTGAATCTATGGTCTGCCAAAGCTGTCACAATTAAAGGAAGTTTATTATAGAATCTAATACAATTTCCAAGAAATGATTTACTTGTCTTATCTACTCTATAAAAAGGTGTAATGATCTTATCTTTGTTCCTTGTGTTAAAATTATGTACGTCCTTCTTTTTGCTGAATTTATTTATGATTTTACGGGCGTAAACTATATTTTGGTATATGTATTCGGAAGGCACGGTAGGTATATACCTACCGTGCCTTCCGAATACATAACTTCTTTAAATAGACTACGAAGAGAATCACGGCTTCTTTTTTTATAAATAGCACGGATTGCTCTCTTTTGTAGTATGAAAATACTTTGGATATCTGCGGCCGATCCCCATAATAGGATCCCGTATGACATTACACTATGAAAGTAAGCAATGTAAACTAATATAGCTGTTTCTATATCAGTCATTTGTCGGATTTTCCAGACCGCATAAGATGCAGAGCTAAGTTTTTCAGATAGTCTTTCTATATGTGGTCCCCATTGCAACTTGGAGTCAAGAGTAATTCCTAAAAAAATTGTTGATGGAATTAAGCTTAATGGCTCCCCATTTAATTCTATATTAGGAATGTTATTCGACACATTTGGTAATGAAAATCTAATACATTTCGTTTTACTTGCATTAAGAAGGAGATTATTGGCGGAGAACCATTCCGAGATTAAAGCGAGTGTGCGATTTAACTCTGTAACACTTTTGTCTTTTCTATTTACATTTAATATAAGGGATGTATCATCTGCAAATAAAACTATATCGCACTCATTTTTGACAACATTTGGAAGATCGTTAATGTAGATTAAGAACAAAGATGGACCTAGGAATGACCCTTGTGGAACTCCTATTTTGACAGTAGAACCTTCGGAAATTACATTGCCAATAGATACTTTTTGTTCTCGACCTGTTAAATAAGATGTTATAAGATCAAGTGCTGAGTCAGTGAATCCGTAGTATTTAAGTTTCATAATAAGCGTGTTATGGTCAATGCAATCAAAGGCTTTCGAAAGGTCGCAGAAAATACCTAATGCATCCTGCGATTTCTCCCAAGCCTTAAATACAGATTTTATTAGATTGGAACCGGCATCTTGAGTAGATTGGCCTTTCGTGAACCCAAATTGTTTATTGTTTAATAAATTATTTATGTTAAAGTATGCCAGCATTTGATTTAACATTATTTTTTCAAATATTTTACTTAGCGCTGGTAGTATAGAAATTGGCCTATAATTCGAAGCATTGTTTGAGCAGCCTGCTTTAAAAATGGGAACAACCTTGCAAATTTTCATTAGGTCTGGAAATCTCTTAAACAAGAATTGAAAATATCTGCTAGGATCGGGGCAATACCGTCAATTATGGAGTTTATTGCTTTGGTTGACAGTCCCCATATGTCTTCTGTGCCTTTTTGTTTAATAGTTTTAAAGACTTTTATTATATCTACCGGATCTATAACTTTAAAGCCAAATTTAGACACATAAATAGTGACATTTTTCCTCAACAGTTTATCAGCCACTTTCGGTGATGAGGACAGAGATTTAGTCGTTTCAAGGGGTATATCAGTAAAGAATTTATTGAAAAAGTCAGCAACAGAAACTAATTTATTATTAATATTTAATATCACTGATCTATCATTAGTCCTATTTTTACCAGTTTCCTTATTGATCATTTGCCAGGTTGATTTAATTTTATTATCAGAATTACAAATTTTTTCGCTAATGTAGGCAGCTTGAGCTTGAGCACACACGTTTCTAAAGATTTTTGAGTATCTACTGACATAATTTCTAAAATTGGTATCAGGTGTAAAGGACCTCATGTCGTATAACTCATATAACTTATCCCTATATGTATACTATTTGATGCTTACATGCTAAATTTAATTTTATAATCTACTTTTATATATTTTACTTTGCATTCATTATTGAATTCTTCACAAAGTTTATGAAACAGTATGCTGTACATATCATTTGGACTTTCATCATTATAGTTTAAAGAATATAGTGCAGCATTAACATTTTTACTAAATTTTACTAAATTATTTTGGGTCAAAGGTCTAATCTTAATTTTAATATTTTCTTTTATATTAGAATCACAAAATTTTACCATTTGGCATTTATGATCAGAGCGGACCCTAGTTATTAAGGACTTTTCCTGAACTTCAAAATTGGTAATAATGTTGTCTATACAAGTGGTTGTTGATGGTGCTATCCTAGTTGGTTCATCAAATAAACAATATAAATTAAAGGAAGTGAACAAAGATATTAAACTATTTTTTTCATTTGATGGTCCCAATATGTTAATATTAAAATCCCCACAGATAACTATTTTTTTATTACTTTTAAACTTCTTGAGTATGTCTTCCATTGTGGACAAGAATAACAATAAGTCAGATGATGGGGGTCTATACACACAAAGTATTAAGTACATTTTAATTTCTATGCATGCAACTTCACACACTCTTTCAACGGAGAGTTGAGAAATATCTTTACGTTCTCTAAAAATTATAGCTCTAACTAATATCAGTGCCCCCCCACCTTCGGCTGATATCCTATTGAACGAGCTGGCAACCCTAAAACCACATGTTCAGCGAACATACATGGTAAGCGGTTACCATAGTCGAACCCTTGCATCGTGGAGCATCACTCGGACTACATACGCCAGAGCGCACTTAATCCCAACGCTCATTAGGACTTACATGTGCAGAGGAACAATTATATTATTTGGCTGTGACATTCTATAAGATGGAAATACTTGCCCAATCGAGCAGCTTATTGAGCGTATAACGCTATGTAGCCTCTGTTCTTTAAAAATAAAATGTTTAAATGCTTTTAAACATTAAAAAAAGCATTTAAACATTTTATACACTAGTATACCCAAACATTAACAATTACAAATTTAAAGAGTACTTTACACGGTAATTTTTTTACTGTATGTATGTAAACAGTATACACTGTTTAAATTTGGACGATATACTAATACAACCAATGACTAACAGATTTAAGATCTTTATACTGGGTGACTTTTTATAATAATAAGGTGTGTTGTGTAAGTGGAATAGAACCTTTAGACCCTAGTATAGACGTGGCTTTTGCTACTTCACCGTTAGATGCAAAAGCCTCATCTATATAAATGTGTCTCTTTTTTTTTCGGACTAACTTTATGTAATTTGGAGGCTTTTGCTACTAAGGGCTGACCAACCCAAGCAACAACGACCAAAGATGCAATTGACCGAAAAAACCGGCCAAGAGCGAGTCGGACTCGCTTACGAAGGGTTCCGCACCATATTAAAGTGCCTACATGTTGCCGATATTGATATCGAGATTACGTTTGTTGTATGCCCGCCTTAAATATTTATTTTATTTTGTTTTTAGTATTTGTTGTTATAGCGGCAACAGAAATACATAATTTGTGAAAAAATTTACTCTTGGTCCCGTTTTTACCCTTCGTACGAAACCCTAAAAACAACATTAGAATTAAACTCTTTTTCTTGGTTGTATTCTCCAGGTGGTGTTGAGGTGGTGGACACCTCGGGGTGCGGAGGGGGGAGCGGCGGGTTGTGCGGGCGCGTTGTGGCGGGTCACGCCCGCAGACGTGGCCTCGCGACCCTCCGCTTGTCTTGTCAACTTCCTGCTCAACGGACGGTCCGTCACGTTGGAGGTGCCCAGGTATACATCTGATTAGTTCATTGTGTTATTGGGTACATTAACGGTGAACTATATACATTTATGCATCGCTGCCACAGCCGATGTGTATGTAGAAAAAATATGGATTTCTCTATTTGGACTAGGCAGTTTATAGGAGCCTTTCAGGATAATAAACAAACTTGTTTTCGACGGTTGTGAGCTGCTACTTCAAAGCGAGATTTACCAGTGTTTTTGCATAATATTGTACCTGAACTCTGGTTGAATTTACCACGCGCAAACAAATAATTGAACTTAAAAACGTACAATGTAATTCCAGTCTACATTGGTAGGAACTATAGCTTTGAAGATTAGGCGGAATAGACAATAGGCAAAATAGTACACTATACAAAACCTTATAAAATTAGCTTAAATTGGTCCAAGACGTTAGCCGAAACAAACATTTTTAAATTGTGTTTTTGTCATTGAGCCCTCTATATAGTCATATACATTTAGTAAAAACCTGTTATTTTTCCATTGCAAAACGGACACTTCAATTTTATGTATTGCAAGCGGCCATAGCCCAATGGCTAGGGCATCGGAATTGTGATCTTGAATTCTTTCGTTTCGAACCCTACCCATTGCACTACCGACGTGAACACTCGTTACACAAGCATTTTAGCTTAGCACGAGGGGTTACCAAGAACACTAGTAGAATGCAAAAATCTGCGAGAAATGTAAAAAAAAAAGTTTAAATGTTTATGTTTATATAAATATGTTTAATATGTTTAAAGAAACTTATCCCATATATATTAAATAGTCTACCTGCAGAGATAAGAAACGAACCCAACATTGTTAAATTAAAAGTAAACTGAAAAAATATCTTATTAGTACTTTACCATAATAATTATAAATGATTAAATAATAAACAAGGCTAAAAATGTTTAATTTATATAAATATAATGTCCAAAGATTATATAACATAACTTAATTAATATTATTATATAAATAGATACCTACCTATGTATACTTAATTTTATATAAGTACCTGTCTACATTCATGTTTAATTATTATTGCTCCATTTGTATCATACTATAAATGTAAAACAACAACATGCCTAATTAAATATCTCATGTATAACCATTGATCTCACAGGCAAACTGTGAATGTACAGTTTTGTGAGACATAATCTTTACATCATAAGCCTACTTTGTACCTTTTATGAAACAATAAATAAATAATCTATATCTCCATTTCAGTAGGAAAGGCGGAGGTAGATCAGCGTCGCACGTGCTGGCTGCTCAAGGTGGTGAACTGTGGATAGGTGCTTTAGGTGGGCGTTCTACATACGACGACCCGCCAGCGCTGTCAGAGGGCGCTGGTGGTAGGGTTACTGACTACAGGTACATTTAAATACTTTTTTTATATATTAATCTGTGTGTTAAGTAAATTTTAAACTACATATTAGATATACGTAACTGAGAAAGAAAGAAATTATTATTACGTTATTATAGTTACGTTTATTTTTGTCTATGTGTATATTACACTAGACAAAAACGGAAGTTACGCGGTTTCAACCGCGTAACTTCCGTTCCCGTGGGAACTTCATGATTAAATGTTGCCTATAGCCCTCCTCGATAAAAGGGTTCTATCAATCACTGAAAGAATTTTTCAAATCGGGTTAGTAGTTCCTGAGATTAGCACAAAATACTGTAACTTTTGAAATTCAATTGTGATATATTATTAAACCAATTATTTTTTTGTTTATTGAATTTGAATGTAATAAAACGTTTTAGCATTAGAATGGCAAAGTGACTCAATAATCTCTATCTACTTTCAAATATTTATTATATTTATTGATTAACTGAGGTAATAACCAACAAATATCGTATTTAATGTAAAATGTATGCGTATGAGTTCCATATTGCAACTAAATGTATTATTCGTTATTCCGAACGGGGTTGCATATTTGCATAGACGCAGATTTAGATACCAAAATGATTTGATTTGAACTCCCAAAGGTAACCAATCAGTATATTATTCGCATAATCTGGTGATCATACTTGTTTATTGCTATGATAGACGTATTTTGTGTAGTCAACTACCCTCACATAGACCACGAGAGTCATTGTCGAGAGTGTGTGTGTTTCGGCTGTCTGTCCGATAAGTGCGTGTGCGAGCCTGTGATATCTTCCCCCAAATAGCCCAAGAAGGATCGGTTCTTCACGTAACTTTTATTGTGTGCCTACTTTTAAAACTAATTTAGTTTAATAAAAAATATTAATTAGAATCTTTTGAATTTCAGAATAAAAGAATTCGGTGCACTAATGCAACAGAATCGCTTGCACCCTCTCCGCGGCGCGGGCGCCAATGGCAAAGCTCGATCTAGATTACAACGACACACCACTTATTGGCCACTCACTATATCTTCCACACTCATATTTAATTTAGGTTCTGTAAGTATTGGAACAACTAGAAAACCTTTATATTTAACCTAAATCTAATTAAATTTATTTCAGGTCCAAAAACGATGTATGCACCATGCTCGGAAAGCATGTTAAACCGTAGATTCCGATTGTTATATCACCTTCTAAATTTTACCAGACAGCAGGCAGGAGTCTTTCCCTGAGTATTACAACTTAATATTGTGTGGTGACTATAAAATCTTGGGTTAATTATTTTCACTTTAAAAGATCTATTCCTCTTTCCTTCCTTTCTATACTATTAGGTTTTTTGTATATCTGGCCAGGAGAATGAACACTATCTATGTCTTTAGGGTTCAAGTACATATATATAGGTATGTACATTGTAGCAATATAGCTAGTGCCAGTGCAGTAGATGGCGGCCCTTTCCTCTCTCCTCTTTGACCTCTGGCTTACTCACGCACAGGGACACTATTTAACCGTTAAATAAATAATGAAACTTGGGCATTTACATACACTTGTACTTGTCAGAATCACAATGTGAAGACTTAAACTACCAAAATGATCACTTAAGTAGCTAAAAAAGAATGTACAGGCACATTTTTTTATCTTTACAGATTTTTTAATCTGTTCATCATCACCGGACTGGCGGGCGCCTGTCTTGTGTTATATGACAAATTTTAAACTATCATAAGATGCTTTAAAGATGACGAGTATAAAATTAATGTCTATTAAGTATCTGGTCAAGTTCTAAGTGACATCCACCTAACCTGGGTTAGGATCAACGGTGCCACTGGCATTAGGTATACTGTAAATTCTCTTCTGTTCCTTAAAAAAATATACAAATTATTTGATTTAATTAACACAGGTAGTGGAGCCCCTAACGAAGCTAGTAGTACAAGAGACATTGACTGATGAAGAAGTGGACACCTGTCGTAACGTGCTACTACAACTACTGAACATAGAGTCACGGCTAGAGTTCCCGCCGTCACAACTACCTTCTAATATAAGGTAATTTCTTACAATTGCAATTTTAAAGTTATAAATTTTTTTTATAACTTTAAAATTTGGTGTATTGAACTTTGTAATTTTCGTGCTTTGTTAATATTTGTTATTTATTTATCTTGCAATAGATTTTACTATAGTTTTAATTTAAGTGCACTGAAAGTTTATTCAATTATAGTAATACTACAAAATGTGTACTAGAATTTTGATTTAATGGGTAGCAGTGTTTCCCTGTGTGTAGCATAGCAATGCGCTCAATAACCCACCTGCCAAGTGTAGCTGGTAATAAAACACTCATTTTTTATTTTTTATTTATTTATTCATTTATTAGTACAGTATTAGTTGATGCAAACATAAACTCATTAGAGTAAAAATTGGGGAGGTCTATGTTCAGCAGTGGATGTAATCCAGTCTAATTATGGTGATGAATCCCTCTAAAATTCCCCCGCTCCCTTCGAGGCTGACCCATGAGGAGTAGGGACGCGTCTACACTCCGGGCGTCCCTATAATTGGACAAATAGGCCACTGTAAGTGTGGCCCAGGAGATCCCGCGGTAGCATATTGGCCGCGGGTGCCGTCGGGGGGCCGGATTGCTCGAACGGCGGATCGAAGGAGTGTCCGGGGGGTTATAGTGGTGTAGGGTCCTCTCCTCATGCTATAAGTTTAGCATACCACGCTATGGAGAGGGTGAGTCCCACATTTCCCATCGCCAGCGTGCGAATACGCTGCAGCGGCGGTAGGAATGCGTAAATGAATTCCCAACTGACCCATTAATGTAATGATCTATTAATTCTACAGAGGCAAATCTTCCGGTCGCCGGGAAGAGCAATGGCGTCAAGTGTGGAGCGAACTAGAGGCATTGGTGCGGGCGCACGCGGCCGCGCCGCAACACCGCGCGTTGTTACGGGTCTTGTTAGACTGTCGCGCACATAACAACCACCCGAGTGACGGTATTTACTACTCTCATATTATTTGTGTATGGTAAACAGGACTGCAATCTCTTTTTTCAAAATTTGAATAAATATGATACATATAACTTAACATTTAATGTTAAGTTATATGTATCATACATAGTCTTAAAAAAATCGAGCGACAATATGTGCATCATATTATTAAAATAGGATGTACGTACATAAATATTAATACGTGAATGTTTTTTTTACGAAAATTCGGCCGTATACACCGTAAAGTTATACAGTTATATACAGATTATACAGCATGAATGCCACACATACATACACATGGTTTATTTTTAAAACACCAACAACACATTTTGTTGAGGTAAGTGAACATAAATGTATGGAACAGCTGATTTTTTTTGGTCCCATTGTAAAAGTTGTTCGTAGTCATGAGTACTTTTATCACCCAAAAGGTTGTTGGTGTTTTAAAAATAACCTTGTTTAACTGCGTGTTATATGTACTTCTATGACAATAGAACCTTAATAAAGATTCAAAAATAGAAAAATCAAAATGAAAAAGTCAAATTTAAAAATCGAAATCGTACTGCACTAGTGTTTTATTGGTTATGGAGGGATAACTGATTGTGAGAGAGTCATTTTAAAACATTAAAATATTTTCCTGAGTCATACAGACTCAGGAAGGAGTCAGTTAAAGATAAATGTTATTCTCTCCTTTTGACTTTTAAACATGACTATATATTTGACTGCACATGAGTTAATGCGGCCGCCATGTTAAGGCCTAAAATCCGGAGAGGAAGTTGCAAGTGCGCAAATTAAGTCACGTTTATTTATACAGATTCTGTCCTAGGTTTTACAAAGCTTGTACAGTATCTGTATAATTTAAATTTGCAATAGATTTGCCCTTGCTGGTATGGTGACATAGGCTTTAAACCTATCTATCTAATACCATCAGATGGACTAAGATCATTTGCTTGTACTACGTAATGTGCCTTTAACCCGCATTTTTTGCTTGGTAACACTTTGCTCTGCATGCACCTTCTAAAAATGTTCCTCAACCTCGTTTCGTTGTTAGAAAGTTGGTAAATATAATAGCTTTAGGATTGTTAGTAAACCAATATTTCAGTGACGTTCATAGAGCATTAATCTAAAAGCTAATTTATTAAATCCTGCTTTAAATTTAAAGGATTTCGCTTTAAATTTACTGCTAATATCTAAGGATAGATACGGATAGTGTTCCCGGGGCCTATAAGCTTTTAGGCCTAAATAAAAGCCTATTAGTTCTTTTTATGGCTATGATAAAATAGTAGGCTTTTACTCACTTTAAAAAGCCTTTAGGTTTAAAAAAAGCATATAGGCCTAAAAAGCCTGTTAGGCTTTTTTGCGACTAAAGTCTTTTTCAAGTAGTAGGCTTATTATCAGGCTATCTATAGTCATTATTCAGATTATGACTTAGTATGAATTAAACAAGATTTATTTTTGTATTGTATTTATTTTCAAATTAAATGAAAACGAATATTATTTGAAATTGGAAATACTTATTATATATTATTTCCAAAAAAATAAAAAAAACTCCCAGCACACCCAGAAAAAGTTAAACAGTCATGCAATTTGAAACTAATATATTTAAAATCGAAAAATTTAGTGGACGATTATTATACTCGAACAATAAATAAAATAGAACTAGCCTAAAGCACTAAAACCCTTAATAGGCTTTTAGCCTTTCAAGCCCTTTAAATATGCGCCTAGCCTACAAAAAGGCTAAAAGCCTATTTGTAGCCCTTTTTTGTCGGGTAGACAAAAAAAGGCCTAGCCCAAAGGCCTAAAACCCTTTTTAGGCTTTTATTCCGCTGTAGTCCCCTTAATTCATAGGCTAACCTAAAAGCCTAAAAGCCTATAGGCCTTTGGAACACTAGATACGGAATACATACTTCAGTCCTACTGTTTGTACTTATTTTAGTAAAATAGTACTTTGGACAATTTTCGATATAAAACGAAGCCTATCTCCTTTTTTTGTTGTACTTAATTTCATCAACGTCTGCTCAGTGGTTTATTCGTGAAAACATACTTTTTATATACAGACAAACTAGCTTCCACGTTTGTAATATTAGAAGACAAGAAGAAATTGTTACATTTGGTGTATCATGGTAGTTTTTATGGAAGCCATTTCTGCGGTCGAGCCTATGTGATCAAAGTAGATCCGCAATTTAACATTACCTCCCATGTATTATTATAAACCATGCATATGTTTTTGTTTGGCGATTGTTGTGTGCCGACTCTTGACATCTTTGTCATTAAAATAACCTTGCATGTGTCTGACAATAAGTGGAAAATGTTGGAGTGTTTCTACTTTCTTAAATTAATTATAAGACTTCGACTTAACTCATCATGTATCCATCAATGTATGTATTTGTTTTTTTTTTTTTATTATTTTTTCATCAAAATTTTAAATTAATGAATGTGATCTAGTTTTTCTATTTTTTTTATTCACTAACAATAAAAAGAAGTTAACTTTACTGTTTGAACTAGCAAAATGTCCTAAAGAGATTAAAAGCTATCGGTTCAATGTATCAAATGTAACAGCATACACTTGTATTTTCCATTTCCAGGTGAATCACGTGCCACTGTGATCAGAGCTACCACAGATTCTCCCCTATCTCCCGTGGGTGCTGGGAATGGCTCTTCGTCCAGCACTAATGGTGATGTTTGGGCGCCAAGAAACGTGTTGGACGCTTTGCTAGGAGCCCCTCGACCGCCTCGACGTCCTGATTTTGCAGGAAGAATGGCGGCGGGAAATAGGCCAGCTACTTTGTACCAACAGTTGCAGCAAGATGTCGAGGCACAACACTAGTTTTTGTTTTTAATTTTATGGCAAATCAAAGTATTAGTGCTAAGACAGGACTATTTAGTCAGTACTTGGTTTTTAGCCATCTGGCATCCATAGCTCAGGGCATTTATATATATCTCATTTATATATATATTATTACAATGATTTCGACTGGTCTCATGAGTGTAATGTTCTAATATATAATTAGTATATTAATACATTATTAATTGCCTAATTGATTACATGTGAGACCATCGTATTATCATTGTCATGAGCCATCAATACTATCTTTGAGACGGCGCGAGCAAGTACGGTCAACATTTCTAAAAACATCGGTTTATGTGCCAATCGCCTACTGGAAACTGTGTATTTACAATTTCATCAATGCGATAGTGTGGTTAACAACAAAAACATATTATCACAAAAAAAGAAAATTGTATATTGATTTCCTATACAAAATGGTAAGTTTAGTTGTTCTTGCTCACGTTGCCTCGTTTTTACTGTGAGAACCACATGATAATGAATTGTGAATAAATGAATAGGACAAGGAAAGGTGTTTTTAATTCAATAGGATTGGTTTGGAGATTTAATAAATAAAAAATGCGACATTATAAAATTAATATCTTATATTTTGTTCAATAAAAACTACATGTGGGCCCGTGTGCCCGGCGCCCGGGTAACACGACCTTTGTATTATCTTGTTGCATATAAACTCTGCGGGCAGACTGTGTCATAAGGCAATGGTGTGAGTGTGACGGCCTTGCGGCGTCAAGGCATCTGGTCCGGATCTCGTACCGTACTACTCGTTAACTCGTTACAAATATTGGAATGTCACGCGGTATGCGAACGTTCGAACTTTTAAAATTATTACAAACGAAACCTAACGCTATCCGAGATACACTCACATCGAAATATTGTACAATCTCATACTCGCGACGGCGGCCGACCGGTGCGTCGGCCGCTCTCTTAATACCCTATAAAACTTACAAAATCGACCGGTACTCTTAAACTTAAGGCTAAGTTAAAATTAAACGGAATTGAAAAATAAATTACCTAGGTACAATGTTTTAGTCTAGAAAGCTATTTATATGCGCACGTGGGTCGCTTGGTGGGAGTGCGCGAATGTCAGTGGGTAGCTTTTCGTAGTTTCTTTGCAGGTAGCGACGCGTCAGATGAGTCGCCTAGGGAATTCTCTTCCGCTGAACTTGCCTCCTCTATTTGCCTGCGACAAAACATTTTAACAATAGGTTACCATAATGTATTATTTAAACACTTGCAGTCAATTACATTATATATAGATAATGTTGTTATAGTGATATACTATTCAGAATAATCGCTTAAACATCTGTATGTACAAACAAGTAGGTATTCAATTAAATACTAAACAATATCTTGTATCAGAGTAGGTACAGAACCAAGTAAAGTCTATAGTTATATTTAACAAAATAAAAATAGCCCATTATATATTCTACCTTCAGTTTCCCGTGAGATCTTCATCATGAAATATAGCTTATGGTTCTCCTGCATAACATAGCTTGCTATCTAGTTAATTGTGAAAAATATATGAAATCGTTTTGGAGCCTATTCAATGCTAACAAACGATGAAATCTTTCCTCTTTATGATAGTAGTATAGATATGGATTATAAAAAATTACCAACCAAGAAGTTTTTGGTCTCATGTAACCTTTGAACTGACAACTAATACAATGGATGTATTTCAACATTACCGTTTGGCGCGTGGCGTACTGAAGGCGGAGTCGGAGTTGTCTGAGGGGGAGGCGGGGGTGGCGGGGGAGGCTTTAGCGTCCATTGAGTCCTCCGTACACGATGTCGTCGTATCCTCGTTCACGGAATCGGCGCTTAGTTTGCCTGAAATATAAGTTTAATGTGAAACGTAGAAAAACAAAAGTGGGTGATTGAAGTCACGGGGTACACTTAATTATGCAGCCTATATATATATATAATACCAATAGAATAGGTAGCCGATAATACTTTTGTATTTAACAACTTAAAATAACTTAAATAATAATAATGAAGGAGGACCTTAGATAATACTAAACTCAAGAAAATAATAATAATAAAATAACAAAATAAAAAATGAAAAACATTTTTTATAATTAACTTTTAATTTAAGGGACAAGGGTATAAATGAGGCTTATATTTTCTTTTGCAGGTTCAGTAATTTCCCATTTAGCCTAAAATACCGTTTGGCAATTTATTTCGTAAGTCAGTTAAAATGAAGGTCTTATTAAGGTACTTTTTTAAAGAACAAGAAAACCTTTTGCTTATCGTTATAACTGCTACGGCTCATTACGCTTACATGTTGATATAGTCGTGAAGCAAGCCGAAACCTACATGCGTACGTGAGCACAAACTATCAGATTTATTATATGGATTACATTCTAACAAGATAGTTATTTTGTATGGGAAGTGGTTTTCAAGTGCAATAAATTTATAAACCTCAATTGAGGTTTTTAATATAAATTTAAAATTAACCACGAGTTAAAAAATACTAATTTAATACGATTGTTGTACTTTAAATTGTATTAAAAAATATGTAAAGCAATCCACATTTATATTAAATAACCGATCAATATAACAAAATTACAATAAATATAAATTAATTAATCATTTAATTAATAAATATGTATTAAATCACTTTTACTGTAGCAACAATTAAAACGTAGTAATACTTCGCCTTAACTTTAAAATATATACATATTTTTGCGTCTTAAACTGGTCGTGGTTAAACTATAAAACTAATAAAGCGTACACTACGAGCTTGTATTATATTAAATAATAAAATATATTATATAAAGTCGTTGCGAGGGGGTCTTGTAGCCCTGGGCTCTGTACGATCTTTGATACGGCTGATACAGTGGTAGCTACTCCCCTGATATATGTATAATAAGTTGTTTCCACTCACAAGCCCCGTATTCGTTTATCATGAGCATCGTTAGCGAAACATGCGGGGTATCGTTAAATGTAAATACGCTCTAACGTTCGCGTTGTATTTCGATTGTCTAACTAACATGATCGTAGAATTGTATGCTTATGATAGACGATATATAAATCATGGTAACTTATAAACATACTAATTATGTTAGGCGTCATTTTTCCATCCCATTATATTATTTGTATAAAAGATAAAAGTAAATTGAACAAGTCAAATCAAAATTCGATACAACATGTAGATTTATGTTATTCAACAATGTTTGTTGCTTTATAAATAAACTAAGTATGTTAGTCAATAACTAGGAAAATGTCTAATTTTTTTATAAATTATAATTTTATTTATTTTTAAATTATTGATCGTCTATTATGGCTCAATCGGTTCAGTTATCTGCAATTTTTGAGTTAAGAATCATAAAAATTGCAAGAACAATTACATGAGAGGCTCAAAACACAAAAAAAAAGGATAATAGTCAAAAAAAACCTTCAAAGTCTAATATTTCGAAAAATGTCATAAGAAAATCGGCTAGGGAGAAACTACAAGTTATTTGTGGATTTGATCGACTTAACCTGTAACCCTGAAAATTCGTAATTCAATAAAATTAAAATAGATAGCGCATATATTCTTGAAGCAGTTTGACGCCTAATCAAGCAGAAGGCAAGGGTTTTGACTTCAACAGGTTCTTTACAACACATTGCATGATGCACCTGCTTCCGGCACATGTTGCGTCGCAATAAACATGCTCTGTACGCGTGTACACGTTTTAAATAGTCTGTGGACTTTAAGTCTACGCTATACATAGAATTGAATGTCTATTATTATTTATTAAAAAAAAATGAGACTGCTATTTTACACTAACGATGTTATACTTCTCTCAGCTTCTTCATCTATCTATTTAATTGGCTGACTTTATATGATTTGTCAAGATAGATTTTTTCCGAAGTAGGTATACGTATAACACATACAACATTATATCGTTATACAAATCTCGTTTTTGTGTTTATAATTATGACGATTTACAATACAACATAAGATTGCGGGTAAGAATTCGAATTAGCAACCGGTTCTCGTATAAAAGGCCACTTCAAAGGATTTGATAGCTGTTAAACCTGTGCTTTATCGATAACAATAATTACCACTGCAAATCGATTCGTTTTGTTTAAATATGGGAAGGTTACATCCAAACAATCGTCAAAATTGTTTATTAGGATTACGTTAGTTAAGTCGATATTTGAAGCCGAGTTTATTAGGAAGATATATAATTTTCTATTATTACAACTGCTATGGTTTGACAATCAAAAGATTATTACTAAACTTCAGATTGTCTATAAACTTTTATATATCTCCAAGCGGAAATATCATATTGATAACGATCAATAAATAAATATTACTACTGCGTTGCCAAAATTTTATTTATCTATAAAAAATATAATTTTAATAAAATTTCAGCGCAATATCGCTTATTAATTAAATCGTGCATAAAATTAAATTAAGAGATATTTAACAAATTGGGATACTTTATGTAAGGAGATGATTCCATCCTAGCCGTTATTAATCAAACCTTTTTGGAACATTTATACTTGTGTATTAGTACTTTTTTTATACAGTATTAACTACGCCATAGCTAGTTCTAAAATGGGTACATATTATTTTAAATATAAATATTAGTGTTGTCTAGAAGAAAACGCTGACTACGAAAAACCTGCCATTACTTTTCACTTATTCTGATATATTTTTCTGTTCTTTTATGGTGTTCAATAAAGCGTATTGTATTGTACGTGCCATATTAATAATTTATCTAAAATATTGCAGCATTTATTTAGTTGCTACAAGTTCAAATGTAAAAACTCACCATTGCCGTTAGTAGAGGGTGGTTCTAAGTTGCTTTCGTCGCTCGGTAGAGGGGAGCCGCCATTGGTAGGCGCCGTGCTCCGGGCCTCCTTGCCCAGGAGCTCGGGCTGCAAGTCTGACACGATGTTGTGTGTCCATAGCGCCAGCTCCACCATATGTGGCGACCACTTATTACCGCAACCGTTTTGTTCCTATAAATTGAGGGGGGATTAATAAGTCGGCACAATTATATTTCCAAAGGCGGTCAGCTCTTGGGTGGAGGGCATGAGGAAAATATTAAAAGCCACCACTGTATATTGTGTATGATAAAAGTTGTTAATGAATGGAAGTTCCATTACTACTTCTTCTTAGGCACACATACCTAATCATAAGAATAAGGTTTGCAATATGCCAAAAAGTAATTGAGACAAATGATAGATGATGTGATAATTTCTAGTTCCGCAAATAACGTATGCTCTGCGAACAACCATCCGATCGCAATGTGACGGTTCCTCGTTGTTGTATGTTGAGAATACAAAACACTCGTTGGACGGTGCGCAGATGTCAAAATGCGATCGGATTGCTGGATACAAGGCATACATAATCACCATTTAAACGAGGTCTTGTTTTTGGTTATTAAGACGATGTGTCCATTCAATTCATAGAATTCTAATCATTATTGACTAT
This sequence comes from Nycteola revayana, assembly GCA_947037095.2. Classification (NCBI taxonomy): domain Eukaryota; kingdom Metazoa; phylum Arthropoda; class Insecta; order Lepidoptera; family Nolidae; genus Nycteola; species Nycteola revayana. Next base: position 10,316,357 of record OX344839.1, read on the forward strand.
ACTGCGCTTATTCAATAAAAAGTGTCTGAAAATTTTGAAGTCACAATTGTTAAGTGTTAACTTTCGTTGCCAAAACTTCACAAAGGAGCACTTAGGCCTTCTGCCAAACGGACAGAATATGTATAACATAGTGTTGTGGTATACAATTGTAACCATGTAAAACCTTCAAACAAGTTCAAATACTAGTTATAGGTTTGTATAATTTAAGTACCTATATTTAAATGTGAAAAGGCTTTATATATATAAAGCCTTTTTTTAAGGAATATTCTTTACTTTGGTTATCTAAAGCTTTTAAATCTACACACAGAGAATTCATTTCAGCAATGCTTCTAAAGTAATTACTAAGCTATGCTACTACGTATAAGAGTAGTACGTTTGGTTCAAGTGTCGACGGACTTATTCCATGAATAATAATAGTGCGACTTTAATGATCCTCATTGGAAGGTCACAATTACTTAACATTTGTATTTGTTGTGTGTATATATTGGTATAGAATGGTAGATTAGACAGTTATTTCAGTTGGATTATAATGGATGGGTCTTACTTATTAAAATATAGAATACTAGGTTCCGCGCGCGGTTCCACTTGTGTAACTGATGTTCCCGTAGAAACTTCATAAGTAAATATAGCCTTCCTCAATAAATGGGCTATCTACCACTTTTTCAAATAGGACCAGAAGTTCCTGAGATTAGCCCGTTCAATAATCAAACAAACAAACTCTTCAGCTTGACATATAAGTATAGAATATTAGAAGTATTTGACTTTAAATGTCTTACCTTATTTAATCTATCACAGACACTCTTAATATGAGTTACAAAATTGAGGTATTCCTTGGCAGTGTAGTCGATTCCTTCCATTTCAGGGATCGCTTGGAGGCATTCATCGGCCATGAACGGTGCTGTATCTGGACTGGCAGCGGCTAGTAGAGCTGAGGCAGTGGCGGTTCCTACTCCTTTCAAATTACTCAGAGCTGTCATTGCTGATTCAATGTTAGGCAGCTTACGAAATGCCTTCTTTGTCTCTTGCATTACCGCTCGAGGTGTATTTACTTTTATCAGATACGATAATTGTGGATAGAATTTTCCTCTCTGCAATAACAAAAGTTAAAATCAGTCCATTGTTCGAATCGAATTGGTTATTAAAGTTTCTATAATGCTATATTGAAAAGTTATGAGAGCTATAAAGACCATTTTTATGTGCTTGATTGCTAAGTGAATGGGAAACAGTATGTGGTTGAGTGTAATGCGGATTTAAAAAAAATTAGTATAAAACGGAGAAAATTCTACCGATCTTTTGAGATAGGTTAGTCGTTCCTCCATTTTATACTTTTGACTTTGAACGTAAGATCTTAATAATAATAAACATATCAAATTGAAAATAATTTTATCATAATTTATATATAACTCCTATAAGTCCCTGTGCGCTGGCGTATAAAATTACATTTCCAATTCGGCTTAACGACTGACTTTGATCGTTTTGATTCTTTCTTTGCTATTTCGCCAACTCAAAGAAAGCTGGTTAAATATCAACTACACATTTGGCTGTACCGAGGACTTGTCCATATGTTAATTCACATCTGTGGAGTATAATATTAACGGCAAATAGTCAATTTAATTATATTCAGTAAGATTAGATTCAAGAGGGACAACCTAGGTATCGTAGCGATATTTGACTCGCTTTAAATCTCGGAGGTCGTGGGTTCGATTCCCACACCGGACAGGAAATCTTTGTGTAAATTCTAAGATTTCTTTCTGGGTCTGGTTGGTTGAGGGACTACCCTCCGTGCCTCGGAAAGCACGTTAAGCCGTTGGTCCTGAATGTTATAACATCATCTATAATAATCTTATATCAAGGAACGGGCAGCAGCGTTTCCTTGTGTGGTACAACATAATACTGCGGTCACCAATCCGCCTGCCAAGCGTGGTGACTATGGCAAATACCCTCCCCAGGGAGGAGGCCCATGTTCAGCAGTGGACGTCATACGGGCTGATGATGATGATGAAGATTAGATTTAAATACGACATTAGAAGATTCATCAATTATATCTTCGTCTTAACATGTGCCTGAACTAACTTAGTAATGAAATGTGTTCTATTCTTTATGCTGATAATTTGGATAAAGGGTATGTATTTTTATGTATGTTAAAGTTATTATTATAACAATATGTGTATGTTACTTACCGCTTGTTTCCATTTCATCAGTTGCACCAACTCTTCGTGTATCATGTGGGCATCCTTGCCTCTGGATTTGATCTTCTTTGGCAGTTCATTCTGATACCTGTAAAAATAAAAAATAAATGCTTCATTATAGGCTTCACTTAAAAAATATATAATGATAATACCAGGATTTTTTAATACAACTTAAGAATTAGTATTAATTATTTTCGAATTTTGAATGCATGAAGCGAAACAATCACTTCAACAATTTTTTTCCGATTAGTTATATTAAACCTAGGCTTTTCTTAACCATATAATGATAATATTTAACGTACTTAGTAATATGGGGAAATTTGAATGCATGAAGCAAAAAAATCACTTCAACGGTTTTGTTCCAATTAGTTATATTAAACCTAGGCTTTTCTTAACCATATAATGATAATATTTAACGTACTTAGTAATATGGGGAAATTTATCCCGTTACATAAGTTTTGGATATTGAACCTATTTTTAGAGGACAGTACCTATTAACTAAAACTACGATAATTGATCGGTTGGTATAATTATATCAGTTTCAGTACTTTGGGTTGTACCACGGATTTCCATAGTGCCGGAAGTTTCTCAAGTAAGTTGTTTACATTTCCTTCAGACTTCAAGGCAGATTGAACCTCATAATAGGAGGAGAATCATGCTAACTGGTCAAATTTGCTAGAAAAGACCTAGTCTATGTTCTAGCGTGGTGGGGTTTATAGAATTAAATTTCAATGCATTTAATATTATTTTTAATTGATAATAATAAATTATATAGAACAGTGTTCTAGAACATATCAAATATAAATTACTTCTGTTGATGTAACGCTGTGTTAAATTCTATTTCAACTATTGTGTCGCTCAAAATACAACAAATAATAATATGAATAAATAAATACAATCATATTTTTTTACTGGGCAACAGTAAGTAGTAGTTTCCGAGATCCAATTTTATCCTACAATCAAATCGAGTCTACCACAAATTTATCCTTTAAGAACTAAATTAATCTAAATTACTATCCGGATAAGCTTAACATTCCCGATTAATATTTCTAATTCCCCGTTCTGTATCCGTAAACTTAGACAGCTTGTTGAGAAACAGATAGTGAAGAAAAAAAAACAATTGATAAAAGTAAAATTTTCTAATACATACTTTATGGTAAATGTTAAAAATACAGATTGAAAATTTATTCGTTTCATAGCATGGACGAATACCTACTTATAGGATATAAAAGGTAAATCAAGGAAATATTACGAAAAAATAATCCCTATCTCCTTTGTGTTCCATGTGGTCTTTTCATTAACAGACAAACCAAAGAGCATCTAAAGTTGGTTCTTGAATTCCCTAATTTTTATATGCCATAATTCTTCACTTATAAAATAGATGTTAACTGCTAGAAACAGATGACATATTTTATTACAGTATACGTTTAGCACATGTTAAGCTTCAGCGTTAATAAGATACCATATGGCGGACTGCATGTAAAATTGATATCCTCTGTAGACATGATGATTTAATTTTGTATCTTGAATTTCTTAGCGAGAATCTGACGGGATAACTATTTATTTAAAAATTCTTTTGTTTATTCGCGATTAATATTTAATCAAATTTTGATTCAACAAAGATTTTTGTAAAAGAGACATTCAGCTTGTAATTTAAATGTTTAAGTTAAACTTTATGGAGGTTTTATTTTAATACTACAATAATAATTGTCTCTGTGCCAATGTGAAATCACGAGTTAATTGGGCACTTTGTCAATAAAATAAAATGTATTTTTTTAATTAAGAAGGTACATTCAACATTATATTTTTTTGATTATTAAAAACCTTATTTCATTCATCACGTAGATTATCGAGCCGGTAGAAACTTCGTTTCTTTAAGTCGGAAAAATTAAAATAATAAGGTACATTTTTACATATTGAAATTGAAATTATCGAAAATAACTAATCGAATTTATGGCTGTCGTAGTTTCATTTGATGTAATATTAAATTAAATGTATTTCGATTAATTATGCTTGATGAGTAGGTGAGTTTTTAAATAATATTTTATTAAAAATAAATACTTATAATGAGCTAAGGGCATGACTACAATTTTAGATTTTAGGCAGATTAACATTGAATAATGATATTTACCCAACTTAACTTCCGATGTGTATTTATGATTTGTTCTTTAATTACGATATTTAATAAAAATAGATGCATCGAACCCACAAAAAGAGGTAGGTCTGTACTAAATTCATGACGATTTTTTGCGAAATAATTTTTACAAGATTCGTGAAGTGTATTAATCGGAAAAAGTGAAAATCCTGTGAAACAAAATATATAGAAGGGTTACAGTATCCATAATACCTATAGGTACCTGATATTATTTTAATTTTAAAACTTTAATTACCTATGTGGACCTTTTGTTTTCTGGCTTTTAGAAAAAAAAAAACCTAAAATTCACTTCAATAAATGATAAAATTCTTATACTGTTGTGTATGTTTATTTTATAGGTTCATTATAATATCTACACGAGAAACTTTTAAAAACTTGCAGTTAATGCTACGGTAAAAGTTAGAGATTGGGCTCGTGTAAATGATGACTCATTGCGTCTGCTTACTAATCTAATAAATACAAGTCTAACAGAAATATTACAGCCACAAACATAATGATAAAACAATAACCATCCAAATGAAAATCAAGAAACATGTGCTATAATAGTAAATAATACTAATAATAAAACTCAACTTGAAAGGCAAGTCACCATTTTGAACGGATGTGAATTGCGAGTTGTACTCAACAACGCATTGTATTATCTAGAGAAGTACATAAGCCGATATGCAACAACATATCAAACACATTATCAAGAACGATGTTTAGTTAAGGGATGCATATAGTTCGCAAGCAAACCGTCTCATACACGCATATAAAAATATTAAAAACGAGTCATGATAAGTAAAGGACAGCCACCATTTTATAACGCCTGAGCGCGGCGATATTTTCCCCCACACTGGCTTCAGGAAAAACGATCGTGTCAATTTGACATCGATCCCACGTGACGCAGTGGTTTTAATGAGCCGTCCGCGGACTAGAGATGCAGTCCGCGAGGGAGGTAGCTATCAAATCAGTTTGCACGGATACACACACAATACAAGTTCATTGACACGCCACGGCCGCATTTTCTCCTTTCAAAGGCGTTCGTACTTACCAATTGTCCAATTTTATGAGCTCCTCTGGTCTCTTTGTTTTCTGTTCAGCTTTTAGTTTAATTGCTTGTGGGTATAACTTTAAAACACTGTCAAATTCTTTTGCATCTGCCTCCAGAAAGAAAGTAGACGTGTCTTTCGCGGTAGCCATTGTGAACGTTCTAAATGTACAACACTGCGTATTTAGTTTAGCTATAGCGCCGAACTCGACGCGGCGGCAGCACCTGGCCAACTGGGCGCCCTCTCCCCACTCGACGCCATCTTGTTCGAGCGAACCTCGTAATGACGTTCGATATTATTATTCGAAATATGCTTAATTCATGTTTATTGATAGTTTTAAACTTTAATTTGTAGTATGATAATGATTGAAAATAAGGTGAAATACCGATTTTGAGCCGATTTTAGGTATTGAAACCAGTTATAGGTACTTTCGCAACAAAAAAATATACTTACTCGACATCACAAGGTTATGTCGGTCGCACGGCGTGTCGAACGTCGGACATTTGTCTGGCCTCCACCCACAGGGAGAAACGGGATGAGAAAAAATAAATTCCATTTCGATGTTAAATCACAACACCGCACTAAAATAGCAAATTGAAATTTGAAAAATGATTGTAAAAATGAGCACAATCACGATAATGTTAGTCACGTCGGCCTCGGCGCACTATCAATTTCCTTAAACGTGACGCAACACACGACACCGTTCTACCGAAACGACTTTGGTAAACACGCATATTTTCCGTTGCATTGCAGTACACACTGAGCTCGGAGTAGTCATGAAGTAGTAACTAGCGGTGTACATAAGGCATTTAGGTAGTAGGACGTACATATCACCGGGGTGGAACGTCACACCAATCGGCTTTGTTGTTTCGAAAGATAGATCGCCATGTGCTTTGATCCCTCTTTAATTTAGGTGTGTTATTGTTTATTCAATAGCTCGTGGTGATGTTACGCTATTTTCTTTCATTGATTAGTTATGTAGCGTGTGAACGCGTTTACACATATTGAGTTCTTTCATGTATTTGGTATTGCATTGTTAACTGAGAATATATACATTAGTTTGTATTGGTAGGTAGCTACTTTCTTGCTAACGAAAGAATATGTATCATAAGTTAAGTACTTATACTTAAATAATTTTAGAAAAAAACTAAAGCATAAAAAGCTTCAAATTACTTTTAAAACATAGGTAGGTAGGTATATTGTTTTAAAAGTTAATAAATTAAAATCTGTATAAGTACCATCCTACCTACCTACCGAATAACAACATACATTTTTGTTTAGCATTGTCTCCTATCTAAATACTTAAATCTTAAAAAAATTAAAACTACAAAATCAAAATCGTCATCTAGCAAATGATCGGTGTGACTTGCTAGGTGTAGGTATACAAAGACTAACACCGCTTGTTAACAAAAAAAAAAATGCTTTATAAAGACAGAAAATACTTTTAATTCAGCACAACACACAAAATATTAACAACAAACATTCTGTTCAATACGCAAAACAATAAGCCTTGCATGTTCCGCCGAAACTCCGATGTACAGAATCCAATACCTACCTACATAATGACATGTCTGCAAACATACACAATTAAACAGCCATTTATATCTATAATTAATCAGTCATGTTTCAAACAATAAAAATTTAAGATTACTATGAAGGTAATACAAGTACGAAATTTCTATATAATCCAAGTAAATAATAATAGGTATTGAACCTCAATAAATTTATACCTTTGTGAAGAATCAAAAATGTTAAAATCTAATAGAACACAAAATACACCGTAGGTACCTATTTAGCAAAGGCTCTTAAAAATTATAAACTTTTATATTTGTATTGGTCATAATAGAAACAACTTTGCTGGTAAAGGTTCTTGCTTCTTGTATTTTTAATCACCTATTAATGCTAATTTTAATTTCCATTCAGTAAGCCAAAGATAGGTACCTATACCTATAGCTCGATTTCATTGTTTCTCCTACTAAAGACTTGTGAATATTACCTATCGATATAGTAGGTAAGAAATCAACCTAAGAATTCCTAACAAATATGTCCGTTGGACATCGACTTCTATTTTTTAATTCATTCCTTTTTTAGGTCACCACATCCACATCTTATTGAAATATTCCGTCAAGAATAACTAAAACGTCTGCGAAAAACAAGATTGGCATAACGCAATCGAAGGATGTTTTATGCAATATATTTTTTTATTTTTTGCTTTCATGGGTTTCACAAAGATCTTATATTTTTATTAAAGAAACAGGACTAAACATGAATCCCGTTAGGGCGTAGCTAATAGTAATTGCATAATACTTATCATAAATCTAAGTACATGTTTTACAATTGAACATAACATTATGAGGGGCTGATTTTTTTATCGTCAGATATATAAAAACTGTCAGAGTAGTAGATATCAAATTTGTTTTTTTTTATGGTATTTTTTTTTTTTGTATTTTAATTCAAAATTCATATTGTAGTCTAATTCTATCATAGAGAATAAATCTTAACATAATGCAAAACCCGGACTTAAAGTCCGGGTTTTTTCCGTGGCCAACAGCTAAGTGTGCTTGCCATACCAAAGTTAGCTATTAGCAAACTAATTTAAAATAGAAAATATAGTCGGGATTATAAAATATTGATAGGGCAGTTGGCAACCCATCACAGACGTTTTTAATATAGATATAAATTTACCAGTAGGCTGGGGTCAAAAGCATCAAACCAACCAATCGAATAAACATCGAGTTTTATACACAACTGACATGACTAACTGCATTCCGTATTGTATTAACAATCACTTATTGTTTCAAGCTAAGAATAGGGTCAAATTATACTGTTCTTGAATTAGCAATGGATAATGACTTTTTTAACCAATTTTTTAGTTTATTGTTCCCAAATAGATGTTTGGAAACTTAATATTTCTTTACTGTTGCATTATCTTTGTCAGATAATAAATTTCATATAATACTTGCTCCTGTTCATATGGGAACTTTATTAAATATATCATAATTTACTCCTGGATAACATAACTTCATAGTAGAGAAAGAACTTTTGAAATCGGTCTATTAGTTTCGCCGCCTATTCAATGCAAGCTAACTAACAATCAAATCTTTCCTCTTTATAATATTAGTACCTATATTATAGATTAACCTTTCGTATGATTTAACCCAAATTCATTCAGATCCCGTGAGAAAATTCGGATGAAATATCGTCTACGATTCTTCTCAATTACGTAACGTTGTAATGGTGAATGATTTTTTTATCGGTTCAGTAAGTTTATAGTTAAGTACCTAACCCATTGCTTACAACCAAATCTAATTTATCTCCAATATTAGTTTGAATTAAATATTTTAGAAAAGCGGTGAATAGGCATACTTAGTGTCCAGTCTAATACTGCGTGGATACGTGAATACTGCAATTAATATGTCTTGTGACATGGGACTCATCATTAACCGTTTTCTCGAGTGACTCGAGTATATGAATTGAATTTTCGAATGATGGCCAAAAATAAAAGTATATCAAAGTAGTATATCAAAGTAGAAAGTAATTACTCTTACGTCTTGTAAAAATCTTTTTGCAATATTTTACAGAAATTGTGCAGGGGCAGAACGTCGATATGCTGACAAGGCTGACCAGAGCAAAGCGAATCACGATCGCTACAAGACGTGAAAAAAAAACTTTCTAAACTGCCTACTTCGAGTGGCCCAGAGATTTAAAAAGAAGATAAAGAGATGAGAATTATCAACTAGCTACTTAACTATAGAAAGGTATCCTTTTAAGTATATAATCTAGTCTTATACCTCAACCTATAAGTCTAGTTTTAAGTTAAGGTCGTGGGTTCGGCAAATAAGAAATCTTCGTGTAAAAACTAAGATTTCTTTCCGGGTCTGGTTGGTTGATGGAAATACACATACACACTGATATATATCAGTGTATATACGGGTAATGTAAAATTATTAAACTACAATATGTAAAATTACAGACTTATTAAACAGAAATTCGGCCAAATTGGTCAAGTCGTTCTAAAGCAATCAATTTTATATACTCTCTACTATATATTTTATATACTTATATATATTTATAATATAATTATGTATGTACGTTTATATATAACAATATACATATTAACATTTAGTAGTATAAAACTACGGCTTGTCCAATGTTTGTGTTTCTTTCTCCTTTATTAAGTATAACTTACCTTTTTGTTTTGTACCTTTAATTAACATAAATCGCACCTACCATGTTGTCTCTGCACCACTCTAAGGTCGACTGGTAGATAATGCTTACGGCATTAAGTCCACCTCAGTACAAAATTATTGTGCTAAAGTTTAAAAAAAAACTAAGCGGTTTTTCAATGACATTTCCCGCATTAAGGAAACAAATCCTGTTTTACGAGGGTCTTTATAATTCCGCTTTAAAGGAATCATAACATTTAGGTATACATAATCGCCATCATGGAATACAACCCAGACCATTACAGATAACAAATCGTCCAGTTATTAGGTATCACGAGAGGAACCCAAACTCAAATATTTTAATGCATTCCACGTGTAGGTTTTACATAAGGTGTTACAGATAATATCAGTTTTTTAGATCCAACATGGACCCTGTCGGGCACAGCAAAAATAAAGTATAAAGCAAGTTTGACGACTGATCTCTCTTCCAGTCCATCAGTGCACACTATAATTTAAAAATTTTGGCCCATCAGCCGCGTAGCCGCAAGGCAATAATGTCAACTTTGATGAAACTCTAAAAGGCTTAACCCGAGAAATCAACAGCGAGACGTTTTCTTGACGTTCATTACAAAACACCTATGTCATTATTTGACAACGACTTTGCCCATGTACAAAACTGTATGAATCAAAATTTTGTTATTATTATCGTCGAATGATTCGTGGGACTTGCAAATTATTATGGGCAAGCTTCCTGCATGCGGTTTCCTACACGTTACTCCCGTTCCCGTAGGAACTTCATAATTAAATATAGCCTATAGCCGTCCTCGATAAATGTGCTATCTTACACTGAAAGATTTTTTCAAATCGGATCAGTAAGTAGTTCCTGAGATTAGCGCGCTCAAGCAAACAAAAAAAAAATCATATATATATTGCCGTGCACGGTTTCATCCACTTAACTCCTGTTACTGTAGGAACTTTATAATTAAATACACCTTTAGCCTTCCTCCATTAATGAGCTATCTAACTCACTGATAGATTTTCAAATCGGGCCAGTAGTTCTTGAGATAAGCGGGTTCAAGCAAACCCAACAACCTCTTCAGGTATATATATGTATATATATTATAGAGATCGATTGGCTGCCCAAACAGATTTACTGGCGTAACTAGCGCTTCCGTAGCAACTTTATCTCCTCATGCCGTCGAGGGGGTTATTTTTATATAATCTAATCTTTCAGTTTATAATGTATAATTATATCTATTCGAAATCGCAACAGACATTTCAAAAGTCCCATGATGTGCTTACTAAACTAACTACAAAGTTTTGAAATGTCTTTTGGTTACTTGTAGTTCTTGGTATTCGTGTTGGAACCAACAAATATAATAGAAGTAAATGGTAACCATAGCCGATGAACGCTTGGAACAAAAGAGTAACACTCACCCGTACCCGACCCTAAATTAATTCCCCAACCCCAATATTCTAGCGGTCTTATTCATATGCAGAAACATAACTTCCATAGGACTTCGCTAATTTCCCTACTATATCACAAATGCGTTTGTTAATTTTATATAATAATGCTGAATGGATTGAGATGGCATTATGCACATATATTAACATCACGCCAAAACCAATTAGAGCAAAGAAAGGGCCCAAGGCGGGTAAAACCTTAAAAATCATTGAGAGTAAATAAACTATTACTATACTTTTCTATCTTTACAATATTCTTGCGTACTTTACGATTTTATTCGGTATTATCTTCTTTACTTAGGTTATCTGCAGTTGACGTCCACTGCTTAACATGAGCCTCCTCTTTAACAGACTTTGGCAAGCTAGCATCCTTGAGGGATAGGTATTGCCGTAATCACCACGCTTGGTAGATAATCTTACTGCGAACACCCATCCGCCTGCCATCATGTATCTTTAAACTGATAGATACTGCTTCCCATCCATCAAGCGTATATCCCTCTAACAATACCCATAGGACAATTTGGGGTGGTCTGTTCTAAGCCGGAAACCACTAACGTTTCTTCGTTATTATCGTCTTTTTAATCCTTATTTTGTTTTTCTAGGATTTTAAACTGTCTGACACGACTACCTACTCCATTTACGAAATGCCACCGTAATACTTAAACCCGTTAGGGAAACTGCTAGAACAGATGTCATTTTATAGGCATTATATTACCCTAACCAATTGTTATATTGTACTTTGTTAAAAACCTTCGGCGCGGGAATTACACTTTAATTTATTCCAGAGAATTATCTCATGTCCACTTCACCATCGTCTCTCAAACAAAAAACATAATATTATGATGTTATTTTTGTAGGTATGGTTTTCTATAAACTCAAGAAGAAAATACCATGTGACAAAAGCCGTAAGAACAAAAAGGCATTTTGTCCACTATTAAGCTTTGAGATCATTTCTCATGATACGACAATCAATTATGCTATTAATCAGATCACGATTGCATGTAACAACAGCAAATTACTGCATACCGCATTCACTAAACATAAATCTCATTCAAGAAACGTAGGTAATAAAATAAATGTAATGATTTGAAGTTTGGCGTCTTGAATACATATTTTTTTAAAGGTATGACTAACTAAAATTCTAAAACTAAATAACTAAAAAAAAAAAACAATACCAAGAACAAAATCCCAAACTGAACACGTTCTAAATTTAAAATTTGTAGATAACAAAACGTTGAACAGTTTATTATTTAGTGAGGGACATGGACTTAACGATAATATTGCACCATCGCCCTTTACGACGGAATATTTCCAACAAAATACGGCTTCAATAGGGTGTCGGTTGAATGCGGGGATACGGGCCCTAAAGAAATGAACGTTCGAGGGTTTGGCGCACAAAAAGTACGAAGGGAACGAACGCCAACCGAGACAAGGGTTCGGTGAAGTTTAATTTTTTATGTTAGCGATGGGATGCCCGCCGCGCTGTGTGTGCGATAAACGGACGACTGCCTGCTGGGACCACGCCAGGCGAAAATACAATTTACTAAATAAATGGAAAATAATAGTTAGTATGCCAGATAAGAAGCCGATATATATATATATATATATATATATATATATATAAGAAGTAGAAATTAGCCTTTATATTACACAAATGGTGTTTAAAGATGTATTTAAAAAACTAACTACTCAAAAAGATTTAATATAGTACGACCAAAGTAGGTATTATATAATTATATATCTACCTAATTTTAGTTTCAGCTCCATATAAGTTGGCAACATAGCGCCTATAAACGAGTTGGCGCTCCACCGCAATAAATGTAGTTTAATATAATTATTATTATCTCTGACTTCCGCTCACGACACGGATGACTCGTTTATGAATAAATATGGTAGGTATTAATAAAGAGCGTTTCTACTAATTGTCTCTGGTTCATTATAGCAATAAAAAAGTAGAAAATGATGAAAAACTTTTTGGAATTGTCGACCTCTTTTAAGCGGGTTACTGAATAGCGGGAAATAAAACTGGGTGCGTCACCGGTATGTTGACAGCCCACTTGTCCGGTTCCTGGAAAGCCCGCGTAAATGTATCGTCGGCTACGTCCTGTACTTTCGAATATTCTACCTTTTTATATTCAACTTAATTCTTTTCTTTTATACCAAAGTGTATTTATTTTCATTACAATTATACCTACTCATTAATGTTTTGTTATTGTAAGTAAGTACGTACTTTTATTGTTGGTTCTATAAGCACTAAAAGCAAAAGGGAATCAACCACCTGTTGAGTTAGACGTAGTTTCATATCAGTAGATATACCTATATTTATGTGATTAGGTAGTCTTTGCTAATAAATTTGGCAATGTAAGTTTCAGTGTAGGTACTATAGTCAGGCACGTAACATCAAATTTTTAAAAAGGTTTTTTTTTTACTAAGCATGTATCCCTCAAAGAAACGGATAATGATAAATGTATAACTAATGGCAAAATGAGCTTTACTGCCTTGCAATAAAAGATAATCTTAGTTGTACGAACGAGGGCTCCTAACACAGGTCCGATGTCATTTTATCTGTAATTTAGAATGCTATTGAATAAGTATATATACCAAAAATAAATAATTTCGCTGAGTATTGGCAACGACTAAAAAGTCATTTCTGATATACCTACCTACATACTTATTCTCATACAAGCTCATTTAACGTCAAACTACTTTAAGTAATTACTTAACTACTAATATACATGTGAGATTATGATTTACTTTTTCATGTAGGTAAATAAATTCATTCGCAAAAATTAATCTAACATTACGAAACATCTAATCAAAATCATCGTTCGTAACCAAAGTTTCTAAGAACGAGCTTTGCCTTATTAATATTCCAAAGTAAGAAAAACACCGCAGTTGGAATTAAAATTGTTTCTCCTTTTTGCCCCAAGGTCAGTGAGTTGTGGCTTGTGATAATCAACGTGCTGTCGAGCGCGCGGTTGCCCGCGATACGGAGAAACAAGATATTTTAGTAACAACACGATATGCTTTGTATAAAACCCACTACCAACGCCATCTAGAACAACGCATCGGAACTATACAAAGTTGAAACTGACACATTTTTACTTAGATGTATCGTGTTTAGATAACTCTAATATATTGAAATACACTGACTACTAAATTTATAGTAGCATTCATATAAATGCAGTGCTATCGTAAACACCTAAGTTTTATCTTATCAAGTTGAAATAGCCCAGAGCGACAGTATTTCACTGATAGGCGAAACGATACATATAACCTGTTACCAGAGTAATTTCATTGAATATTGTACTTCTATTTATTTTAATGAGTTTTACATTATGGTAAAGCTTCTATAATGTAATAATATCAGCCCAAGCAGCAAAAACTAGTTGTATAAAAGTCCATAGAACGTTTTGTAAAAAACTGTTTTTGGCCCTATAAAAAACTGAAAAAAGAGTTATTTCTTCGAAAGTGGCGCAGTTATAGCTCTGTTTAGTGTCAAAACGATCTGTTAGCAGTGTGACACATCACAAATCAGTCCTATACAATTTATGTAACAGTAACGCAGGTCTCAAAATAGTGATGTAATGGCTACTATAGAACCATTTATAGTACTTTTTCATACTAAACTAGAGTTTATGTTTCATATACTTCACCATTCATTCTTTTATCATTCGTGACATGGTGCAATGCCAAAATTTAATAAAAAAAAAACAAAAGGATATCTAGTACAATCAATTTTATTTTGAGTAAGATTTTATTTTGTTATTATGATATTCGTCTAATAAGGTAAAAATGATGTACGAACGCAATTTTACTGATAAACTAGGGTTAGGTTTACCATGAATTTTAAGTACCCCTTCGAATTATTGAGTTTTTACTAAAATATTTATCAATTAATGTGACTTCAAGTTTCTAAGGACCCTTATAGTACATGTTGTGACAATGTTTTCACTATCATCATGGGTTCAGAGTGATTTTGGGGATCCGTGTGAGCATAACTAAATAATACACCATGATTTTTTTTGGTTATGTTTCTGAAGCACTGATTCTATGCATGAAAAAAGCTTTCTTTATAAATTTAAAGGGTTTACTGCTTAAACTGTGTTAATCATGTGGCCACTTTTTTCTTCGGGAAAGTTGATTAGTTTTATTAAGTATGTAGAAATATAAAATGTATCTAGTCAACAGTGTGTTTTTTTTCAGAGTCATTGAAGATTAATGGAATGGAAGAGTCTTTATGTTCAATCAAAAGCTCATGATCTTTGCAAAATTCATTTTGTACGGAACCGTTTTCTATAATTGTGCCCTCAACTTGATTTTGGTTGCTATTACTGGTTAGATCGTTTGCTAATGATGATGGTGCTTTCTTATAACGTCTATTAACTTCTCTTCTATATGTTCCACTGCGTTTATATCTTTTACAATTCTTTAAATCCATTTTTGTCGATCGTTGAATCAAAATGTCTGAGTATTGTTCTAAAAGCATGATAAAAATTCTTTTTCAGGATATAATTGTCATTTAATAGCAACATTTGTCTACTTTTGTGTGACATTTTTGTATTATTAAAGAGATAGATACCCTGTTATAATACTAACATATGTATTAAAGGAACTAAAGAAGACATTATACAACAAATCTGCTCTAAAAAGTGTCTGTGTAATTGTCTTATCAGTGAAACTATAATAGGCATCTGAAAATGATTATAGTACAGTTACATTACATAAGCGTAATCTCAAACTTGGCTACATCACAAAATCATTCAATTGTAGAGTTTTTTTGACTACTAACGTACTAAGTACTATAACAACGATCTGAGTATCCACAATACCACAATATCGCTCCATAGTTGAGTGTTCGTCACTGCTAAAACGAAAGTACTATAGCAGTTCGTTTGGAACCCTTATTGTGCAAATCAGATGAATAAAGGCTTCTGCGAACAATTTTATAGAGCAATATCGTTCTGCACTAGTTATATTAGATCTTGCTATAGCACCTGACTATAACGGTTGTATAAAATGGCGTTGTAAACGTTAACAACGATTGTTTATATGTCATTTTAGCTCTATAAGCTTATAGAGCAATAATGTGTTATCGAACGCCTTTATACAATACGCTGTCACCGCTAAAACCTTAATAAAACGTTTACACAGCTTTTTAGAGGTATAACCTTCAGTTATAGGACTGTATTGCTGGTTGGGCAGGTATGAGTATTTAGTAGATCTCTATTAAACCAAAAGAAACATTGATTATACCTTGGTGCTCTCTTCTCCATTCTTTTTTGCTAATATTTGGCGTTAGCTCCTCGATAGATCAGAACTGTGTCTAGCATGAGTTGTCTGCTCTTTGAGTTAAACTCTTTCTTTGGAGCGGACTACCGTTCGAGTACACTACTATTTAGATGAGGTCTTTTTCTCGCCGTTCTGGCATCTGAGCCCTAACTTCTTCTTTCTTAAATACTGTTATATGCTTCGACATGTTTCCTGGACATTGTATAGAAATAGTTATGGTAATACCACTAAAGTATATCTGGCCACAGGGCTCATTATTAAGTTTAATAGGAGTTGTTACTATTTCAACTTTAATCAGCGTATGAGTCTCATGATGTGTCTTCTCCCAACTATATCTTCTTGGCTCATAGTCTATTTAACTTATTTCAATATAATTTAGTACTCTATAAGCCAGTTTTGGTTCACTGCTAAACATGGGCCTCCACTTAGACCTTGGCAAGCTAGGTTAGTTGAAAGATATTGTTATAATCACCACGCTTTACAGACGGATTGGTGAGTATCCTTAAGCCGATAGATGCTGCTGCCCACTCATCAGCTGTATGTTTCTCCTACGACACGCATGGAAAGATGGATGGATTGGCCGATTCTAAGCCGGATACCACACAGTTTGTAATATAATGTAGTAATAGTAGGTAAATATGTATTCGTGTTTTTGCGCCTTTATCAAAATTTATTTTATTTCTTTAGTGTTTGTTTATATTTCTATTCATCATCATCATCAGCCCGTATAACGTCCACTGCTGAACATGGGCCTCATCCCGGGGGAGTGTATTTGCCATAGTCACCACGCTTGGCAGGCGGGTTGGTGACCGCAGTATTATGTTGTACCACACAAGGAAACGCTGCTGCCCGTTCCTTTGATATACGATTATTATAGATGATGTTATAACAATAAGGGACCAACGGCTTAACGTGCTTTTCGAGGCACGGAGGGTAGTCCCTCAACCATCCAGACCCGGAAATAAATCTTAGAATTAACACAAAGATTTCCTATATTTCTATTGATTACTTACAATTTACAACTGAATCGGGCCTAGACGGTAAGATGAACATACCGATAACTAGGCCAATGATTTTACTTTCGTCAGCATTATGCATTCGTTTTCATTATAATGAGGCATACATACGTAGGTTATGGTAATCCGACTATAGAATTCACTTATTTAGCATACTATGTTCCTTTAATATGCATTTCTAAAGTGTTAAGTGTTTTTTTATGTGTGATCAGCGAACAGCACGTTGTTCAATTTCAATTGTTATTTAAGCTATTTATTGTATATGCATTTCAAATAAACCTCCTAGGTATTAACGTTGACGATAAGCAACAGTGTTTCGTTTTTTACTTCGAATGTGTTTGAATTATTTGACTCTTTTATCATTAAAAAAACGAATTTACTGATTTACTTGACACTGACATTATGGATTATATATTTTAGATTTATATACCCCTCGCTGCAGTAGAAACAGTACTACATACATATTCATTTCCTTTTCATGTTCATAAAAAGTTCAAAGAGCAGGAGCCCTTTGAACTTTTTATTATTCTTCTTCTATTCATTTGCATTCTTATCTACTGTTCGAGGTCAGAATTTTATTACGTACCTTGTGTTTCGTATTTCATAAGAATTGAAATAAAGCGAAACACTTGCAATAATTGATTAATATTAGCTACTAATAAATAAATACCAATATCAATAATGAATTGAAATCTAATTCGCTTAAATTTTTAAGTTCTGTTACTTCCGGATATAGATTGTATAATGTTAATTAGTTATTTTTTTTTATTATTTATTATTTTATCGTCTTACATTGTAATTCTGACAAGTACAAGTGTATGTAAATACCTAAGTGCTGAATAAAATTCATTATTTCATTGTTTGATTGGTAAAGGTCAAGAATCTTTCGCTAAATCATACAATATTACTCCTGTGCCCAATTTTCATAAAAAAGTCATCAGAATAATGTGGGTCAACTGCGATAACAGCGTGTTAAAATATCAGCAATGCCACAAATCCTAGTCTTATATTAGTAGTGCCGTAATATGATAAGTAAAATGTCGTGTGACACAATTTCAATTTAACACTTAACAGTAAATAAAATGTGACAGTGAAATCGTGCTAGTGTAGATTAAAATTCATTCCGTCGGCGTACGGTGGACATTCTTGCCTTGAAGTCTGCCACTCTCTCCGAAGCCCCAGTCTTACAGCTACCTGTAAGCAGGTACCCAAACTTTATGTCAGTCTGTTCAAATGAAATATAAACCTTTGTAAGATCTTTGTAAAAATACTGAGGATTAGTTCTGAGTAAAAGGATACAATCTGTATGGGATTTCTCTAAAATTGTTTTATTGATTTAGAGTAAATCCTATTTTAGTTTTATTATGGTACATTACTTTTACAGAACTAAAAACAGTGTAGAAATATTATGTTTCAAAAAGGTTTGCTTAGCTAAATAGTTATGTCTACAGCAATTCGTTTATTTTGAATCTTTCATTTTCACCGTAAAGAATAAGTAATTGTATAGTTCTTTTTTAATACTTGGTTTATTATTTTAAGTAACTCTGATGGTTACATTAAAAAGTAATTACGGAATGTGGATATCTTTTTAATGATGGGTAGTAGCATAGGCAGCGATTATTTAAATTACATTATAGGTATCAATGTTATAGCATCAATCAGCATCATATCCAAGTCATAGCTAATTTCGAGTTCAGCAGTAAATGTGACCACTAAGTATAGGCTTATTATTTAATAACGAACTATCTTATAGTATGCTTATAGTTTGTTGCTCCATAGCAGCAAATATTTCTTCGTAAGACTTCTTAACTGGTAAATATTTTTTCTTCTTCATAAAAGTCTCTTTCCAACCGCACAAATAATTTATTATACATTTTCGTTTCACGTGTCTATCTGTACTATAATTATAAACCCATACTTTGATGAGGGTTCGTATATCTAAAGGTAGAAGGTAGGTATGACAGTAGGGTCGCTCGGCGGATTATAACCCCAGAGGGCTTAATTTGGGAGCCCCCGTTTCTGTCACCTAAGCTTAAACTAAAATATCAAATAACGTAGCGTGGGTTGAAATACCTACCTACCTAAGTGGAATGTTTTTGGAGCGTTGTAGAACAGTATTTTTATTTTGAACCCGTATAAACAGGGTAACTATAAAATGCCGAAAAAATAAGTACCGTACACCGTATAGTACCTATATATTTCCAAAGAATAAAACATGTTTATTGTTAAATAGTTGAGCCGACAGAATTTGACTTGTCATAACTAAAACTCTAAATTATATGGAACTTTTAACATAAGGAGCGATAGCTCTGAACTAACCGTGATGTGCACTAAGAGCAGGACGCATTCTATCAATGTTATGTCAGATGCCATAAGATTACAATAGAAAATTTAATATGGTGTTTAATTTTTTAATTTATTTTTCTTATATCATAACCTGCTCCTGACAATAATAAACACAACAAAAAATGATTAGCGAAATCAATCCAGCCGTTCACGCGTAATGCCGTGACCAAGGGAAATAGGGATTAATTTATATATACACTAGCGACCCGCCTCGGTTCCGTACGGGTGCAATGCTGATGTATTATACATATAAACCTTCCTCTTGAATCACTCTATCTATTAAAAAAAACAGCATCAAAATCCGGTGCGTAGTTTTAAAGATTTAAGCATACAAAGGGATATAGGGACAGAGAAAGCGACTTTGTTTTATACTATGTAGTGATGACCTATTCAGTAATATTAGAAAAGAAGGCAGTAGAATATATACCCAAGAAAAGGAGCATGAAGCACCTACCTGAGTGAAGATGTACCTAAGTTTATGGAAACCATAATGTATATAATAGTTATATTAATGTATGGAATCGTTGTGTTAATAAAACAAAATGCTGTGTTCCAATTTGAGGATGTAAAGCGGAAAGTTTTAAAATCGATTAAACATTTAAATGAAGTTCCCAATATGCTCAAAATATAGATGTATATATTCGTAGTGCCTATTTTTCGTTTAAGTATACTTATAGATTTAAAATATTTTCTCATTCATGCCAAATACACGACAGATAAATAACGAACACGCTAGTAGAAACTGCAATAAACACAATAAAACAATTTAAACATAAATCTCGTGCAGCCAACCTACACTTACTTATAAATGTCTAATAATAACACTATCTACTCAATATGCGTATTCATTACAAAACAATATCGTGCTAAAAATACGTATGAACAGCTGATAATTCTAATTAAGTACACAAGGACTAAAATACGAACGGTAGTGGTCACTTACGTCACCTAAATTACGTTCATTGAAGTTTTCGCAAAACCCGTTTCTTGAATGAAATGACGTCACACCGTATATACTTACATGTATAAACGTCTATGTATAAGTTATAGTATAGATTATTGGGTTCTTTCTTTTGCGTCAGATGGTAGGGGTATTCAACAACTTTGTTTGTCACGACATTATGTCGGATCGATGTCGGTGCGTGGCTAATTACGACTGGTATACATTAGTACCTTTTTTCGACAAATCGATTAACGATTCGGATATTAACGAGTTTGTTAATGTTCAAATCGATTATAATAGATAGGTAGATACCAACCAAAGTATATTTTTAATGGCACGCGATGAAATAGCTAAAGTATCAGAAAATATTTTAAAGGTGGATATTGAACAGGATCCTATCAGATAAAAATACCCATATCTACGCGTCCGAACTTTCTTACATGACTAATCCTATAAGAAAGTTCGGACTCGTAGACTTAACACAGGCGCCATCAATTTTTTATGAGTAATTTAATAATATGCCTCTATATAAAGAACTCTCTTCAACTATGGTCGTCAGAATGCGGCCCGTGGGCCATAAGTGGTCCGCGGGCTAATGATTTCTGTAATGCTGCCGCAGCAGCATGCGGTAAACAATTATATGTTGCCGGCTCCATGTCATTACTATACATGGCATTTGAACAGAAAAGTGTGAAGACAACTGCTATACTTACTGTCTAAACAGTCTTTAAACTTAAAGAAATAAAAAAAGACAAGTCATTATTATCATCACGCAATAAGTAGATGGCAGGTGTAACTACGTGGGTACTTATATTAAGAATAAACCACAGAATAAACAATAGTACTTTAAACTTACCGTTATGTTTAGTAGGCGTACCTACCTACCTACTTTCCTACTATTACCTACCTTACTCTTTCATAATCTGGTAACAAAGATAATTTTTTTTTGTCCATAAATACCTATTAAAGTATCACTTTTTATATATAGATTAAATCTGCGTAGGTATTAATAATTATAAAGCAATTGGACAGAATTACGACATAATTTATAACGTAATTAATGTCCTGAAAATCGATATATATTTGTGTACGATAACGAAACGACATTGAATCGGACGTCTTGAGAATAGCCCGCCAGCAGCCCTGCTTGAATAGAATACTCAAAAGTACATAGTCACAACTCGGTAGCGATGTGAGGCGGACGCAAAACCCTCGAACACTCGCTTCGGCCACCTCGCGCTCTTTCGCGCCACGGCTCATTGCTACACCGCGAATTTGGGCCAAGCACAAACATATCTATCCCTCACCAACACCCGTGGTCTAAATCTCCCTATCTCTTTTCTCTATTTTCTCTCGGCCCGCGCATTATACAGTCAATTTATGTAATAAGTTCAATGTTTACATTGTAACTGGTAGCACGTGATGAATGAAAACAATATTTAAAGGAGCTTATCTTCAATGCTGTCATTGCTGTCCCCAAGAATCGTTTAGGTAGGTAATGAAAATAGTGCAATAAGTAGTAAAACGTACAACAATAGTACACGTGTTCACTCGTAGTTTATCACTTACCTATGTACCTACACTACATGTTACGTTACATTTCATTATTGTTTTCATTTACTTGCACAATAACTGCATTAACACGGCCGTGGTTATTCAGCACTGCTTCAATGCCTTTAACACTTTTATTTTAAAAAACTTGCAAAGTATTGTTAAATTTTTATTCCAGATTACAGTAGGTAGATACCTACTGTAATCTACCTAGTCCAATTCTGAATGAGGTTCACCTTTAATACCTACTTGATAAAATAGTTATAAATCAATTATTGTATCTATTACTTATTACCGACTCGGTATGCGGCAATATTAAGGTCAGGTGGGGTAAGAGAAACATACTTTATTTTCAGAAAAATATTTTGACTGCTAGGACGAACAGCTAAAGTCTTTTGAGATCTTTGAAACACACAAAACTTGCCTTTATGTATTAGCTTCCTGTGGGCTAAATGTCATGACGCTAATAACGGTTCTTACGACGATATTGACGTAAATGTCAAGATTAAATAAACGTTCCTCTTCCCCCTCACATGGGGTAAGAGGGACAGTCATTGTATTTCTTAAGATTGAAGTTTGAATTAAAATATTCGTTGCTAAATGTTCGTTAATTTGTAGGTAGAACTGCTTCGGTCAATATTGGATCTTAATTTCAATGAAATAAGGTATCATTTGGAATGAAAAAGAAGAATAAATCAATTCGGGGTAAGAGGGACATACAGGTTCGATCAGGGGTGGCAAACTAAAAAGAAATCGACAAGTAATAATTCTATATTTATTTAACCATACAAACAGTTCCTAATAATAAACAGTCTCTCCCTAACTAGTTTTCCCTAGTTAGTTACTCTTTAAAAATAACAATGGCATTATGTAACGAGATCAACATTGCGAAACAGTCTTTTAATTCTTTTAAAAAATTATAAAATATGTGAAATTATTTTAAAGATTTTCTTCTATCAGATTTTCTTATAAATTTTCGGGGCATGTTTTATCTTATATCATTCCTGCAACAATCAAACAACAACAAAATATTACAATTAAACAAAACTCATGAAACTTTATTTATCTAAACTATTATAATATAATAAAAAGAAAAGATTTTATATTTTATTTGTTTGTGATATGATTTCACTCAAAAGCTACAAGCCCAATTTAAAAAAAATCTTATACACAGAATGGTGCATTGTCCCTGGGTAACACAGTCTATAAATTATACGATAAAACGGCAATTTACGGGAAATTTAAGTTACACACGGAGGGAGTCGCGGGAAGTTTCTAGTTTAGTTATAATTTAAAATTGTAGTAAGTACAGAACAGTCAGTAAATTCTTTTCATTTTATCTACCTATAATTATAAATTATTCAAAATGTTGGTCAACCCTGCCATGGGGGAAGAGAAACGTATGTTCCTCTTTCACCGTGAGTAGTGACCCTCTTACCCCAGCTATTGCTTTTGGAGGTTAGGATTTTCAAGCGAAAGAAACTCATATTATTAGCTGTTTTTAAACTAAAATGATTAATAAAAAGAAACACTTACAGTTTTCTCCGTGTATCATTACATTTAAAATATTTCCAGCACTCTTTTTTCACCAAAATATTGGTTCGCAAAAACACGTGCTAACTTTGTGCTAGTCGAATTTACAACTGTCAAACGTGTCTTCATTTTTTGGGGCTTCTGAGTCACGTAGCGACATCTATTGAAAACCGTTCAAACTATTTCGCCTTCACTGTTTTATTGACGTAAAGTTCATAGTCATAAACGCTTCGGTTTACTAGTTATGGTCCCTAGTCCCTCTAACCCCGGTGTCCCTCTTACCCCACCTGACCTTACCATAATGTTTGTAGGACAGATTTGGCAACTCTGTGATTTTTTTTAGTACGAAAACAATACATTATTCTAATAAGATCAGCTAGGATTTTCTGAATGTAGTTCCCACAACATTTTGAACTTTATTGACCTGTAATAAAGTTCAAAACCAATAAAATATTATTATTAGTTATTTTTATAGGATGTTAAGCTTAAAAAATATTATTGATGACGCACCATCAAATTAGTATTACGGCACCAAGCTTTCTTTTGTCGTTTAACACATATTTACATAACTTGTAGGGCTATCATAGGAGTAGGTAGTTATAGACTCCAGTCTCTCTAAAGGCTTTGACCAGCGCGATTACGAATCCTTTATGACGTTCAAACAACAAGTACCTACCTACATAATTAGACCGTCCGGAGTATTATCTTCAGAAGCATTTGGTCGTAAGTGCCAGTTTACGATAAAAGCGACGAATGTTTCTGACGTATAATGGCATATCCGACCTTATGCTTCTGAGCTCTAGATATGTGCTTCAACTGAGGCTGACCCCATAAGTTCCCCGAGCAGCGTTTGAACAACCCACGTGTGGCCCGAGTGATGAGCTCCCGACTCTGTAACTCGCTACCCCCGCCCTTATGCATGTTTTGTCTTTGGACGGACATTTATGTACATAGTTAGCCACGAGGCTTTTGCTACTATACAGGGCATACGTCCACATGTGACACACAATCGAACAACGCGCATGCTCAATGTGGGTTCATCCTTAAACATTATAGAGTGGACGCGAGTGTGTAGCCAGACTGATAAACATCGATAATTTTACCTACATATACACCCACAGATGAGTTAAACTATCTGAAATTACTGCTTTATTTCTATTCCAATTCCGTCAGATATGTACTGTGACGCGATACGATATTATATGAGTACTTACCTATATATGAACGTATGTAACTTATTCAAATCCAACACTTAATTAATATTTATAACCTTAATCAGCAAAAAGGTAGGCACACTATACAACAACACCAGTCAAACGTCACAACTAAGTTGCATCACAGTCCAGGCCGGATTTAAGGGGAGGGCATCCAGGGTAACTGCCCCGGGGCCTCCACAACAGAGGGGCCCCCACAATAGAGATTTAAAATCTTTCAAATTCTGACGAGTAAACTCTACAACTTTAATTTATTTTATCGGTGTTGTACCTTTACTAACAGTACTTTGTATATTATCATTAATGTAATAGTTGTTAAATATTGTAATAACGGTTATTCATCTATACCTGTTCACTTAAATGAGGCAGTCAGTAAAATATTAGAATTCAAATCGTCCTGAAAAGTAGGTACTTACATACTTCAAATTTTCTACACATTTTGAGGGAAACTAATTTGTGGCAAGAAGGGGGCCACTTCGCCTTTGTTGCCATGGGGCTCCGGACTTCTAAATCTGGTCCTGATCACAGTGCCAATGTGTAAAACCACGGGATATAACTAGTTACTAAAGAAATAAATTACACTTGAAGTTTTTATGTAAGCACTTATACGTCAACAATGTTTCAAATTCGAATTTATCTTTGTTCTTTTAAATCTTTTATTACTGATCTAATGATATCTTTAAGTATGTACTTAAAGATATCATTAGATCAGTAATAAAATAATTGTTCTGATATCAATGTTGATATCAGAACAATTATCATGTATTTGTAACAATATTAAATCTAAAGTATATGACTCCACTTGATTGCCGCATAGGTATATAGGTACTTATAAGAATACATAAAACCAATAAATAAATTCCTGTCACAGGTCAAACCCACAGTTACCGGACACAAAGTACACAGCATCTATCATCTCAGAACAACTATTCGTAGTAAATCACAAATAGTCTGCCCGGGTGGGAACCTAACCCGTACATACCACCGGACCTTCATCACTGAGCCACTAGTAGTAAGTATCACAACTGATTATAAAACAGAAATTAGGTTTTTTTTGTTTTTTCATCGCAGCCCCCCACTGGGGCTGCGCCCCGGACCCCGTCGATTAATAGTTTGAACTACATTCGTTTTTCTTATATACAATGTCATTAAACTTTCGGTCCTGGTATGATGAAAAATAGTATACGCGCCACGGGAGGGTAGCAGAGCATTTCAACACACGCTTTTGCGACAATATCGCGCGGGTCGAAAAGTCATACTTTCCTCCTTTGGCACGTAATGTACTATTTTTATAGGACTGATCTCTCTCTTGTTTCAACCACTGCAACTCCTGTAATCGAGGATCAATAATGGCAAATGGCACACACTGTATTTGAAAAATTATTTCAGTGTTAGATAGCCCATTTATCGAGGAAGGCTATAGGCTATATTTAATCATGAAGTTCCTTCGGGAACGGGAATTACGCGGGTGAAATCGCACTCGGGAACCTAGTATTTAAATAAAACAACTATGGCTAGGGCGTCGGACTTGCGATCATGAGGTCGCCGGTCCGATCCCCAGTTTCCCCACCCTTTGTACTACCGACGTGAACCCGCTCGTAACATAAGCATTTTGGCTTAGTGCGAGGGGTTAATTAACCAGAATATAGTACTGTGAAAACTCTGATAGAATACTGAATAAAAAAAAAGTACTATACTTACTCACTTATTCAGTGGCAGCAGCAAATTAAACTTTATACTGTAACTAATGTTGCCGTGACTAACTTATGCATTAGTTAAGACGAATATTCAGTCATTAATTGACGTACTTACGTGTGCGCATTAGTCATAGATTTTAAAAACATTTAAATATTATTTGTATTGAGTATATTACATTGCACAAAAATCATAAACGAAATAAGACATTTAAATAAACCATTTGTTAAACGTGCTGTTAAATGTGTTAAATTTCCGTGATTGTGAAAAACTTTTATATATAGTGTTTTTCAATCGCATTGTAGCACAAGCAACATTACAAAAACACCAATGAGTATAATATTATACTCGTATTACCTTAAAATAAAACTTATTAATAAAGTATATACAGCCATAGGAAATATAATATTATAAAGAGGAAAGATTTGATTGTATGTTTGTATTGAATAGGCTCCGAAACTACTCCACTGATTTGGAAAATTCTTTCACCGTTGGAAAGCTACGCTATCCCCGGATGACATGGGCTGTATTTAATTAAAAGTTCCCACGGGAACGGGTACGGAGCTAGTAGGTAATAAATAACAACATATTGAATACCCTATAATAGTGTATATCTTTCTATTTTCCTACAGCAATTATATACCTACTATGTATTGAACATTGTACTTACTGCTCGTAAGGAGAGTATTACCTACGTTTCACATCAGGGTCAGTAGGGCAGAAACTCTAGGCGCCAAGAAGATATTACCTAATGTGGGAAGTCATTTAGATAGTCAAGTATACTCGTACCTACTCATGTTACAGACACAGCATAGGTTTAACTTTACTTTTAGATAGTCAAGAGATGATTTTAGGCAAATTCCTAAGTATTATAAGTACGTAGGCATTATAATATTGTGTCGTATTGTACAGTATTTTTATTATGATTTACTTAAATGAATCTGATTAAAAGACTTACCATTATTCATATTTATAAACATCATTTATCAATAGATAACTTAATAGTTTTCTTGACCTTTTAAAGGAGGCTTTATCTCTTCGAATTCAAATATTGCGAATTGAAATATTTTCCTTTTAATATTATTTTTACATTTTTTAATGTCAGCATTTTAATTACCCTCTATTTTATAAAACTTAAATTTACCTTCGTTTTTGTGAAAGGTAAATCAATATGACATGATTAACTTTTTTATAAATTTATAGAAAATCAGTAATACTGGTAGGACTTTTATAAAGGCTAACTGAAACATCGGCTCTTCACAAATAATAACTGGATATAGACTAAATAGGTATTTTACATACATTGTGGAGGAGAAATAAAGAAAAGAATATATTATATGATAAATTAATAAAATAAAATAATTTATTAAGAATTAAAGTAAATTAACATATAAAATATCAAAACATATGCTAGATACAACGTTCTCAGAATGCTGGCTGCATTGTCCCGTTCAGTCGCATTGCATATCTGCTGTGCAAAGTAAATATCAGTACTCAGGGAATGTGTTGCATGACACTTTTTATAATATTAAAAAAAATAAAAAATATTTATACATTTTTCATTAGAACCATCCACGGGCTCAAAGTACTCGGACTACCAACTGACCGATTAATATTGAATATCTTGTAAGTGAACTAATGTCATTGATATCAACCGCTACGTATAGATAACCTACCTATCATATGGGTATAATTTAAAATAAACTATAGACATTGATAAGCTTATCGCCTTCTTAATGAAATGGTATATATTGTAAGTCATACTTTATGCCTTTAATTTTGTTACATCACAGCGTCTTATAAATACTATAAAACTCTTATCTAATGTTATAAGGCGGTACGATTATCTCAG
Organism: Nycteola revayana; assembly: GCA_947037095.2. Taxonomy (NCBI): domain Eukaryota; kingdom Metazoa; phylum Arthropoda; class Insecta; order Lepidoptera; family Nolidae; genus Nycteola; species Nycteola revayana. The sequence goes on from OX344839.1 coordinate 10,344,804, forward strand.
GTGAAAGTCTGTTTTTAAGATTTTCCTATAATATAGGTCAACATCCACCTTTATAATCAATATTTAAAAATATCAGAAAACAGTTAAATAAATCAAATAGAATATTGTAACTACTTCTAGGCACAATTTTACCTAGTAGTTACGTCACAAGCACCTTTTTTTTTTGTTGTCCGGAGGGAAATGCATTTACGCATTCCCACCGCCGCTGCAGCGTATTCGCGCGCTGGCGGTGGGATATGTGGGACTCGCCCTCTCCATAGAGTGGTATGCTAAACTCATACCACGAGGAGAGGACCCCACCAACCACTAAAACCTCCCGGACACTCCTTCGATCCGCCGTTGGCGGGGGCCGGGTACGCATGAGCAATCCGGCCCCCCGACGCCACCCACGGCTAATATAGTACCGCGGGATCTCCAGGGCCACACTTACAGTGGCCCATTTGCCCAATTATAGGGACCCCCGGAGTGTAGAGGCGTCCCTACTCCTCATGGTTCAGCCTCGAAGGGAGCGGGGCCCATGTCCCCCACTCCCCGAGGCCGAGCCTAGGGTGGTAGGCGGTGGGTTTCAGCCCGCCGCGCCGCCGACGGCCAACACGCCGTCTGCGAAGCGGTTGGGCGGAGGGATCTACTTCCCTCTCCCGCTCCGAGGCCTCCTTCTGTGACATTACTTGTCTACAGAAGGAGGCAACCGCCTCCCACGACCTCTCGCTTTGAACCATGACCATGCCCATCATGACCATGACCAACCATGACCATCTTCGAAATGATGGTCGGCAGCGAGAGGTCGTCTCCCACCACGCCAACGAGCTCCTCCCGCTCGCTGGCCCACGCTGGACACTCCACCACCGTGTGCTGTGCCATATCGTCGGCACAGTCACAGTGGTGACAGCGAGTGTCCGGCTCTCTCTGCGCCACGTTGCACAGGTAGTGGCCGAAGCAGCCATAGCCTGTTACTACCTGTGGACCGTGGTAAGTGACGTCGCCGTGACGGCGACCGGCCCACGTTTTTAGATGGGGCTGAATCGCCTCCACCGTACGCAATCCGCTCCGCGGCGCGGCCTCTAGCCGCTCCTGCCATTTCCGGAGGGTTTGGCGACGGACCTCAGTCCACCACCGTGCAACACCCTCCGGGAAGGGGTCGCGGCCAGAACGCGCCCCCTCACACCACCGCCGGTACGCGGTGGCTAAAACCTCCGCCTCCGCCGCCACGGAGGGGACCCCGCAAGGAGGCAGGCCGCGTCAAACGCGACCGTGCGGTAAGCGCGGGACGCCCTGATGGCCATGACCCGCTGCGGTCGTCGCAGCAGGGCCATGTTTCGCCTCTTCAGGGCGTCGACCCAAATGGGGGCGCTGGTGTAACCTCCGGCGGAGCTCCCTCCTCGTCGCCGTCGTCGGTCGGCATCTCAGCGTCAGCTGGCGTGGCCATAGCTGGCGGCAAATACTCCTCCTGGCTGGGGAAGAGTTCCTCCACAACTGATTGGAGGAGCTCTGGCTGGAGGTTCTCCGTCACCGGGGGCGCCCAAGGGCGCAGTTTATTGCGCACCCCTTTATAGGGCCGCCCCCACGGATCTCGATCGATGGCCTCCAGGGTACTCGCCCAGCCATCGTTCTTCGCCTGTGACGTCACAAGCACCACTCTCCTTAACTTTATAAGTTTGTTGTTGCTCTGAATCTTAGTAATCTTTTATTGATTTGTTAAATAAAAAAATACGTGTCCAATATTTTTTTGTAATCTAACTGACGGACTAATTATATTTTTTAAGCATTCATGTCTATTGTCTTATCGAATTTAAATAAATTACTTTGGATTGTGATCCGTGATTGGGCTTGGGCATCCATGAGATTGAATTGAATGAATTCGGCTGTACCTGCAATTTCAGTAGATTATTTGTTCAATGTTTTTTCTTATTTTTATTTATTTCTGTATACATACCCAAGTTCCATTTTCTCTACAGGAATCGTTATATTACTAAAATTAACTACTAAGCCTTTCCGAAGCGCAAATAAGATCTCCATGTGATTTTGACTCAAAAAGGCACTCATATATTATTATATATATGTAAATTTCCTTTATTCGTGTGTTTGTAATTTGCTACGTAATTGACGAGCTACGCTATTGCTTCATTTTAGTAATATACGTTCTCGGTAAATAACCTACGAAACGGCAGTGTGTCTGTGAATATTAAGCGAATACCAAGTGAAATTGTGTAAATTTCAAATTCTCGTGGTTTGTCGTAAGTACTTATTCATGTCGTATTAAATCTTACAGTTTGGAACTCTGAACCGCGAATAATTATGTTAAACGGTCCTCGTTTATACTTTAATTGATAAATTCAAGGCCGGATTTAAGGGAGGGCATCCAGGGCAACTGCCCCGGGGCCTCCACATTAGAGGGGCCCCCACAATAGAGATTTAAAATCTTTCAAATTCTGACGAGTAAACTCTACAACTTTTCTACCTTTACATGCAGTACTTTGTAGAATCTTGATTCAATAATGTAATAGTTCTTAAATATTGTAAAATCAGTTATTCATCTATACTTGTTTACTTAAATAAGACAGTTAGTAAAATATCAAAATTCAAATCGTCCTGGAAACTAGGCATACTTCAAATTTTCTACACATTTAGAGGGAAACTAATTTGTGGCCAGGGGCCTCTTCTCCTTTGTTGCCCCGGGGCCTCCGGAGTGCTAAATTCGGCCCCGGATAAATTACTTGCTTTATTATTTCCCCCAATGAATTGTTGAATGTAATGCGTTCTTTTATTAATTCTTTAAAGTAATTAAATGACAGGTATAGGAAGACTATAGCTCGTGTAGTTATAGGAAGCTTTAGCTAAGCTTAAGCGTTCCTGTAAATAATTTGTTCGTTACTCAATCATTTAGTAGTTTTAATAGCCAATGACTTAAGATCGAAGTTGTTCAGCAAAATATTAAAGGCCTGACTAGATAGTAAATTAGATATTATTTATTAATTATACATTTTCTCATGACTAAAATTTATGAAAATGGTTCTGAAAAGCGTTTGCCTGTCACTTTGTTGAGACCGTTGAGTTTGTTAATTGATATTTAATGTGTATTATTTATGATGTTAAAAGCTTTATTTATGAATGAATAATACATTAAAAATAACTGTGTGGGTATAAACTAGAAAATGCATTCAACTTTTTGATTAACGTCAATTCACCATGCATCAACTTTCCACGACGGAAGTTCAATTTAGATGAACTCTACAATTATTACAAAGTCCAATGTGCATGTTACGTATTGATTGTTATTGAGATATATGCGTGACATATGAACGACATTATCAGTATTACTTCATTCGCCACCTGTCGTGGTTGCTGCTTCTAAGGACTGGAGGTACGATTTTACGTAAAATATATTTTTACGTAAATACAAATGTTAACATTGTTCGTTATTTCAGTAACTGGATTCATTGTTTGCACATTCATATTTTAGCATTAGCTACAAGGTTAAAATTAATAAGTTACTAAACGCAACCTCGCACAGGCTTAGTTTAGACAAAGACAAAAAAAAAAAAGATAACCATTTTTTTCCACTATTGCTAAATGCCAAATTTAAACTTAACTTAAGTAGCTACCTACTAACCTTTTGAAGTTGTTAATGTTGTTTTATTTTTTTAATAATTATCTAAGTACATAAGTTGCTTATATGTTCCATTAATTTACCTCTGTTTTTTTATAAGTGGTAGGCAAATAATAATATTCATATCATAACATATACATTTTAGTTACGATATATCAACATTAGAGGAGTCTTGTGTTTAATAAAGTGTATTTTTGTGTTCAAAAATGCAATTTATAAAAATAAAGCACATTCTCTTAATTAATTGCATTACACATAGAAGTTGAAAGTTGTAGTAAACCCGTTAATTAATTTACAAACACGTTTCTAAAATAAACTAAATTAAATATAGATATATTTTTCTAATTTTAGTGCCTCATAAAACTTATAATAGGTATATTTTTTTATTATTTCTATACTACTTAAGTAATTAATAATAATTTAGATGATATTATGAGGTGATATAATGTTATGAGGAAAAAAATAGCAGCATTTTATCATTTTCAGCAAATATTTTCCGCTTCAACCCATTCTTCGTGCTAATAGTACGTTCTTATCTAGGTGCTTAGTCATCGACTACTATTATTTTCTCATTTTGTTTTAGAGTTTCAAGAGAAGTAGTAATTATAGAAATAAATATTATACCTATCTACTCTCATATGGGTCTCAACTTATATGGATTTAATTAACTGTAGGTACTTTTAATCGATCATATAGCATCGCTAAAATACTCAAAACTGAGACCAAAATTGATAAAACTATTTAAAGATATGATACCTTATATGTAGGGATCTACATATATCATATATCACGGATCTACATATTTTATCAGTAGAAAATAACATTTTTTCATAGATTTTTTTATCAACATTGACTAAGTCCTTTTGTGCATCAAAACAATATGAAATCGAGGAACAAAAATTATGTAGATATTTTTGTTTGGAAAATTGGGAAAATGAATATATTATAAATTAACAATAGGTATATACAAAATCAATATAATTACATAACAAAACTTTGATAAATATTCCAACTTTCAGAGCTAATGCATACATAGGTACCTACTTACATTATTAAACAGTGTTTTGGGTATAGTACCTAGTTGCATAAGAAAACCTAATAACTTTGTAGACACAAATACAGCAACAAAAATAAATGGAACTGTGATGTTATTAACTAGTAAATAAATGTTCAGTACAATACCCTTGCGATTTTAGATATCTTAACAAATATCCCTTTAATACAAAATATCTCGCATAATAATATCTTGGTAGTTATATCACAATATACCCAGTAAGAAGGGACGTCGGCATTGTGGAAATATTTGGCGTATTTCCAGAAATGTCATTGTATTCCGCAGATCTTACACAGCATACCTACTCATCTTGCCAAATGTGTAAGAAAATGTACCACGACACAAATAATATTTCACATACTAAGACTAGTTTTGCGTTTGATTAAAATGGCATCTTGACATGGGTATTCTACATTCTGAAACAAATGGTGAATTCGCTGCGCTGATTAAAACTTAAGTTTGATAAAAGATCATTCTGATACCGAATTTCAATAATAACTAGGTAGGTAGGTACCTACAATGCTTTTTGCCTTTTGCCTTTGCCTGTATTAACGTTTTTTCACCTACTGTTTGTACAAATACTTTGCGACAATTTAAGACTAAGGCGCTTCTTGTGTGAGACCCAGGACCCTTCAAGTTCAGGTATCAGTGCTATAAATACCTATATAAACATAAGAATGTACCTCGTACTATTTGTAATTTTAGCACTTAATTATTTTGGACAAATATTCTATTTTATTCTTATTTTGGAAATAGCAATTCACATACCTACTTACTTCATCGTCTTCGATGCCCTCGAAGACCCAAAGTCTGGCAGGTCCATACTTCAAAATGGCCCCACTTTTGCGTAGGTTGTTTATTTTATAGTTATTAAACTACTTAATAAGATAGCAGCCCTGTTTGTCTTTATTCCCGTTACATAGATTTGAGATTTGTAAGTTTTACGAGTACATAAAACTTACAAATCTCGCTTGCTCTTGCTCTCGCTATAACAGTAAAATTTGCCATAAAAAATTAACCCATATAGGTTTCTTATGTAAGATAGTTGCAAACTCGAGTTTTCCAACCCTTTGTTTAACGTCTGGCATTTGGCCCAAGTTGGAAAGACTTAGCAAGTTACATTGAGTTCGTAACATTACAACGATATCAGGAATAGTTTTTGTCTCGTTACAAAATTTTACATTTCTGGCAATACATTCGAATTTTAATTTAGTTATTACAAGCCCGCGATTTGGTCCGCGTGGAAAATGTAGTCACTCTATTCTAACTTTTTACTAAAAAGTCATAATTCCTCAATCGACCATGCCAGCGACCGCCCTGAGTCGAAGTCCGAGTTCCACATGGGACCCTGTTGCGCAGGTTGCTTAGTTTGTATTTTTTCCCGGGTGACATGCATTAGGCATCCTCACAATCCCTAGGCAGCAAAAACAGCAACTCACTTAAACCCGGGTGCTTCTGCAAACGCCAATAATGGGGACACCGGAAACTGCTGATGCATGACGTCCGGTGGAAGGTTGAAGCCCTGCTTACTTATATGTTTTGTAAAGTAGCAAATGGCTTGTGGCTAAATACGGATGTCCAAAAAAAAACAACTAAGTTTATCAAAATTGGTTCAGAGGTTCAGTCCTGGAAGCGTAACAAAATGACAGACGAGGGTCACTTATACTTCACCAGCCCGTTACTTTGGTTTTTATAATATTAGGCTCTAAAGCTGAGATTGCCTTCAAGCCGTTTATACTTGTAGTACCTAGTAATTTAATTCACGTAATTAATTAAGCTCATACTAATACCGAAGGAATTTGCTAGTTATAGCAATTAACCTAAACCTTAATACCTAGATTCGTAATACAAGTTTTAGCGTATTACATGTGTATAACACGATAGACATATCAAGGTCCGCTATTATAAATGTTGAAGAATCAATGAGTGTAGGTACACTTGTGTTTGTTACACACAAAACTAGATTAAGTACCTATATAAGCTATTTCACAGATGATTTGAATTATGTGCGCCGCGCTATGTAGTATGAGTAGGTAACCTATTATAATATAGTATTAGTACGTGAGTTTTCGAATATCGACATCCGTATTACAAACGCCACACATAGCACCTCGAACACAGATGAATTTAACTATCTGTAAAACATTCACGTTAAGTAGGTAGGGTAATATCGGTGGACAGATTTATTTTTGTTTTTATTAATTTATGTACTTCTTAAACTTTAACTTTTTAAATACAGTTGATTTGTAGAAAAACCTTCTCAAACATATTGAAGTGTGGTCGGCCATCTTTTCGACGCAAATAATAATATATACACAACATGTGGAATATTACTCTATTAATATTTAACAAGAGTCAACAAGTGCGTTACAATTAAGTTCACAATATTGGTTAGCAATAAAAGGCAAACACAAATGCATTACATTTAATACAAAGTGCAAAGTCTACGCTCTACTCTATATTATTTGCAGCAAATTATTTGCTCGGTCAATAGTCAATGGACATGGACAAACCGAGTCAAGAAATACCAATTATAGATCACTAGTTTGTACCTACTTATAGACTGACTTGTAAAGTTTGCAAAAATACTAAATTTATTTTTCCATACCAAAAATAAAATGATCTTAAAATCTTTCTTTTGAATAAATTTGTCTCCGATATAATCTGTGCTGATCGCTCTATTGTGGAGTATTGTAGGTATGTATTATTTCAAAGAAGTTTCTTCACTAACGAAATCGGTACACACAATGCTATGTGCTCTTAATAGGATGGCATACATTTTGGAAGGGCATAGGTATACATGACATTGTTTTATAAGTCAGTCTATAAGTAGGTGCTATCTTTTACTATTTAATAATTTTACACTTTTCTTATTTCTTTTATTTTGGACGGACATATGTAGTTAGCCACGAGGCTTTTGCTACTTCACCGGGCATAAAGCTTAACACTAATTCACAGAAGGCTAACGGTTCTTTTCTGTTCGCACGTTTTTGGAAAATCAGGTAGGTACCTACTCACCGATTTATAACATTCATAAAACATTATTTAAAATGTTATACTTGCGTTTCAAGTTAAAAGAAACCTAACAGTTATTTGTAATCTCCTTACGAGTTCTTATAATAATCTTTATCCTAATCCGAATTAATATGAAAATGTGGATTAACCTTTCAAAGGACTTCTTTAAAAAAAGTAATTCATCGATCGCCTTCTGGAAAATAACGTTAACACATGAACGGACTAGCTTTTATTCCCATCCCTGCTGTTCCTATGTGGCAGTCTAGTCATAAATAACAATTGTCCTTTAAGCACGCGAGGGTAAAACAGTTTCAAATAAGCGGGTAATTGCTTTCGTGTGACACGTGCTGAGACCATGTTATCTAGCTGTGTCTAATAGCAGCATGTGGTAATAGCATAGAATTGGCATCGACAACGTAATGTCGTTTGATGTCCAACGACGCTACTTTTCCATTTGTGTTTCGCTTTTTTCTTTGTTGACCTTTACGTAACTGTATGGCTTATCGATTGCCAAGTTAACGATAAAGAGCTGTAATGTATGGCCAACTAAATGAACTATTCTATTTTTGGCACAATGTGTAGGTATATTGTAGGTTAGTTGTCCACATCACATAAACCAAACGAAGTATTAGACATTTCGGAATTAGAAAATCTTGTGCCGTGTTGCTAAGGTTGCTAATTAAATACTTATTGAATTTTAGTTAACTGTTATAAATTATTGAATAATTTTGTAAACACTAATTTGGGTTTATAAAATTTAACCGATCGTAAGTATTTGTAAACATAATTATATAAAATGTAGGTACGCATTTTTATTTTGCTGTCTCACTCAGGTGACAGACCAAGGTCGTCAATTCGAGATCCATCTCTTTAATACCACAGGAGCAAAGCTACGATCAAATTCATCTGAAACTTGGCGAAACTGTATTAATTAGCTAAATTAACTTTATTGATTCCAATTAATTGTTAGTGTCTGTTATTATTAGGTATCTTTATATGGTCGATTGCAACAAATTACATCCAATACTAACAGTTATTTTTGCTCCAAGGTATTATGGGAAGGGGAGGTGACGACGGAAGGTGAACACAATGCCGGTCCTACGCAACGCTGACCATCCCGCCCACAGCATCAGTGACTCGGTAGCCACGCGCTACATGGTCGCAGTGCTGGGCGCCTGGGCAGCTGAAGCAGGTGAATAACTTTTGTGATAGCTGTCCCTCACAGTTTCATATTGGTATAGTAAATACGCAAGAATTAACCGTGTTCTAGCGGTATAAGTCAAACCAAACATTTTCGACATCTGCAGTAGCTGCACAAATTAATAGAAGACTAGAAGCGCCATCTAGCACCTAGCATCTTAACTAACCTGTATCACGTAATAAATATTCTCAAGCCAATTCGAACACGTTCGTACAAGTTCTGAATGATCGCGCCGGGCATACCACCTCTCCCGACAAAGAAGATCTTCATTTTCTGTGGAGGAAAAACACCACACGGTCTCGTTGGTTCAGGGACTTCTATGCGTTGGAAAGCACGAAGCATAAAATTTAAGAAATAAAATGAGTATAGGTACTTAAGTCCTTATACGTATAGAATCAAGGCCACTTTGAATAACTTATGTAGTATCCATTAGTTTTTTATTATTATCATTAGTGTTTATTATGTTATAAAAGTTATAATGACGCATCATAAATTCTTCATACAAATATAGCGTTTATACTTTTAAAAGTAATGTATATAACGAGTTATTGAGTGGGTTTCAAGTGGCGTGTAATGTAAAAGGATGAATTATGATAGATAAGAGATACATGTAATGTTAACTGATGTAAGTTGATATACCTGACAGCTTTTATGCTAAACTAACCACGTTTTAAAACGAAATAATAAGCTAGGAAATATATCGTGATGAGATAGCTGAGCCGCACAGAACTACAAGTGGACGAGTACTAAATTACATTATTAATCATTTCATCCGCCTAGCTCTCGTCCCCGTGGGAACTTCATAATGAAATATAGCCTATTACAAACAAACAAACAATCAAATCTTTCCTCTTTATAATATTAAGTACCTAGTTAAGATAAGTTTAGACTATTTTATAGGTTTTCGTGAATATATATTTTTTATATATAGATATTATGGTTCTCTATTGCAAAAACGTGAAATCATCAAACCTGAAATCGCGAAAAAAAAATCAGCTGCTCCCTACCATGTTGACGAGTTATGTGAACATGAATGTATGGAACAGCTGTTTTTTTTTTCGCGATTTCAGGTTTGATGCCATAGTAAAAGTAGTTTGTTATCATGAGCACAATCATGTGTTTAGGTATCGGTCACTAATTACCAGTCACCCTCTATATGAAAGACATAAAACCGTTTTCAATAAAAGTTATGTCCTGAATTCAAATTACATAATATTTATTTATAATAATAATATTTTTACACCGAAAATTTAGTACTAACCTAACCTAACCGATTGTTATTCGCTTACAATTCGGTTCTAACGTAACCTAACCGATTGTCATTTGCCCACGATTCGGTTAATTAGACTCTAGGGGTAGAGCAGACATGACTGCGTGGAGTCGGATTTACAGCTATTCGTTTCTGTCAATAAAACCTAATTTTTATCAAATGTTTTAGGACTAACAAATTTATTATAAATGAACATTCAGATTATTACACATTATTTAACAATACTTAGGACATATGACTTTAGGTCATGTAAAATAAGGACATTCAATTATTATACTCGATATTATGACAGAATACTTTTAGAACTAAAGATAATTATGTTAAACAAAATTTCGGGATTTTGAACATTATGGTTAGGTACTGAAGTTTATAGCAAACGTGGTATGGATAATGATTTTCGGACAATCTATTTTAGGAGAAGAAAGGGAGTACCAGATATTATACACAGGTGCTCAAGTGTGCATTATTGATTTCTTTTGTTTAAATTAGGTACTAGCAAAATTTTTGCACACTAGGTACTAGTATTCCTATTAACCCCTCGTGCTAAGGTGTTTACGTTGCCCAAATGCTTGGTTTACGAGTGGGTTCACGTCGGTAGTGCAATGGCTAGGGATCGAGCCAGCGGCGGAGACCACGAGATCGTCCGTCCACGAGTCCGACGCCCTGGCTACGGCCGCTTTATGTAGTACCTAATCGTTCGATTTATATCGATTAGGCTACTCTATTGAAGAATCGATTAGCTCCACATACAATCGTTTCTATTCAAACGCCCACATAATACACTCAGGAAATTGAAATCAAAACATTTACATTAAATATTTATGAATTAAATTGAGGACCGAGAAATGGTGGATCGATTATGAAGGTCACGCCTTGACCGAGAACGCCAAGTGTTTGACAGCAATTAATTTGTTGATATTACGACACAAAAGTTGAATAAACTAACGTACTTTTATTTATTAATTATTCATAATTACTAAGTGAGACTTTTTATGTTTTTGAGTTATGTCATTGTATGATAAAGACCTTTGCCTTTGCCAGTTTTTTATGTTAAATCTTATCTTATCTTTACTTAATATATAAAGCAGAAAAGTTTGTTTGTTTGCTTGAACGCGCTAATCTCAGGAACCACTGGCCTGATTTGTAATAATCTTTCTGTGTTAGATAGCCCATTTATACCTGGACAATGGGAGTTACACGGGTGAAACCGCGCGGGAGACTAGTAAAACATAGGTATATGGGTCGGTATAACCTTGAAGCTCCTATACTATGATAAGGGTATTATGAGACGGATTATATTATGATAGATATTTATTTATTGACACTACAATCCGGCCTTATTATGTAGGAATACATCATACAACCTGGTTTGAACCACCCGTCTCTTCGGAAACGTGGGTTTTTTTCACCACTGCCACCATTTAATATTGTAATGAAATACACCAGTTGCAGTTGTTGTGTCAGTCATAGATCAAAATAGTGATATTTAAGCGATCTTTTTTATTAATTTTTTTTAAGACAACTCCCGCACTAGGGAAATAAATCCCTGTGTCGCGGGGGACTTTACAAACATTCATTTCAAGGACACAAAGGACACCCAGACTCAGAACAACTATTTGTGGTTCACACAAATAATTGTCCCGGGTGGGACTCGAACCCAGAACACCAGGTCTCAGAGGCAACTATCATAACCACTGAGCCACCTGTGCAGTCAGTCTAACAAATGGTAATCTAAGTCGTTAGTTACCGAATTCATCTGCGTTACGCCCGCTTCCGTAGGAACTTCATAATTCAATAAAGCCTACAGCCTAGCCTTCCTCGATAAATGGGCTATCAAACACTAAAAGAATTTGTGAAGCCGGACGGACCGTTAGTTCTTGAGATAATAGGTATGTATATTTATGACAAAATATTATTTTTGTTACAGCTACCTACCCATTCGATCTAACGAAGACCAGGCTTCAGATTCAGTCAGAAGTAGCCGCAGCCAAACATGGATACAAGGTACCTAATATTAATATTTTTACTATCAACATCATCATCGGCCCTTCCACTGCTGAACATGGGCCCGGAGGAGGCTATTTGCCATAGTCACCACGCGTGGCAGGTGGATTGGTGACCGCAGTATTATGTTGTACCACACAAGGAAACGCTGCTGCCCGTTCCTTTATATACGATTACTATAGATGATGTTATAACAATCGGGACCAACGGCTTAACGTGCTTTCCGAGGCACGGAGGGTAGTCCCTCAACCAACCAGACCCGTAAAGAAATCATAGAATTTACACAAAGATTTCTTGCCCGGCTTGGGGATTGAACCCACGACCTCCGAGATTTAAAGCGGGCCACATACCGCTAGCTACGGAGGTTGCCCTACAATTGTAATGAAAATACTGTGGAACGATAGGTTAAGTATCGAAATCGCTTTGGCGGTCTAATCGTTTTAGGAGTAGCTAAAATTACTTGTCTACACTCTATTTTAATCGATAGCTTTAAATTACTATAATAACTTGAAATTTAACACTTCGCGACATACAAAATTAAACGATTCTAGTTAGTTCTTAATTTTTTCAGAACCCACTTAACTTGCCTCTGAATTTTGTCAACTAGCTACCCGCGCGCGGTTTTAAGTATAGCCTATGTTACTACTCGATAACATCACATGCTGATGGTAAAATAATTATCGAAAAGCGCTCAGTATTTTTCGAGTTTATTCGTAATAGTTATAAAACTTACAAACCTTTCCTCATTACAATATTTTAGTATCGAAGTATAGATATCGATTGGGTACGCATCGGATAAGTAACCCAATACTAAGAAAATATATTCAGTTACGCACATAATGTTCTAAATTAAACACAGCGTCGTCATTTCCATTGATAGTTTACGATCATATTTATTTACATATGTCTAAAGCTAGTCGTCGACTTGTCGTCTGCAGAGCAGCCACTGTAGCGATAAAAATGTCTCATTCAGTGAATAAATAAATACTTGTCACAATACATAACAGCGCCCGGAAGGCTGCTCTATTTATAATTTTCAGATTACACTAAAGACATTTTTTATGTTTTCAATATTGTTGTTGATAACAAAGAATAATGTTTATCGGTTGTCACATTTCACTAAACTAGATAAGTTGTTTTAGTACCTATAGTATGTGAAATCTCATCAATTATTTTGTACTAAAAAGGATTCATTAAGCTTACTTAATTCAAATGCTTAGGTGCAGAATTCCGGCGGGGTCGTTGTAAATGTTTTAGTAGCGACGACAAGAAAATATGGTTTTATTTTTTCGGATGGACATATTTAAGCGGATAGCCTTGAGGCTTTTGCAACTGTGTCGGGCTTAGGAGGAGCATGGCTCCAGCCTTATTAATGGTTTAAATGGTTTCGCTTAAAATATGCAAATAGACCCATCATTGTTAAATTAATTCTAATATACTCACTTTTATTTCTTCTAGTTAGAAAACATTGGCATGTTCAAGACAGCGGCAGGTATAGCGAAACAAGAAGGCATAACAAAGCTCTGGACGGGTTTGATGCCAATGTTTCAGCGCCACGCCATATATTCCGGCTGCCGGCTGATGTTCTACGAACACTTCAGAAATGCTTTCAAGGATGAGAAGGGAAAAGTGTCCTTAGGAGTGGCTTCTTTAGGTGAGAATTTTTGTTTCTTACTAAAAGATTTAAAATATATTGTGGCGCGGTATGTTGTATCTTATTTAGGACGTCTGTATATTATTTAGGAGTTATCTAAATCTGTATTGTACAATTCATTTCTTGTGTAGATAACCTTATCCCCTATTAAATGTATATGATATGTTCTTAATATATCTATAAAGCTTTTTTTTTTTCATAAAGATTACTAGCAGAGTTTTGCATTCTACTAGTATTCTTGTTAACCCCTCGTGCTAAGCTAAAATGATTGTATTACTAGTGGGTTCACGTCGGTAGTGCATTGGGTGGGGATCGATCCGGCGTCTACAAGATCACGAGTCCGACGGCCTAGCCATTGGGCTACGGCCGCTTAAAATATATATTATATATAAGCAAAAGGTAATTCATTCACTCATCACAAAATCTCAGAAACTACAAAACAAATGCTAGGAGTCCTAATTTCGATCGCTACTCTAGCGTCCACCGTCTGTAATAAAGAACTCGTATAATAATATTACCTCGATAAAATTCATGGTATTAATAAGTTTTGCCATCAGCAATATAAAATAATGAGGATCTTACACCGCTATTGCATGTAATGTCGATAAAAAGTTTTGATTACGCTTTTAGCTTTTATAAGCCACTAGCATTAGCATAGAGTTAATTAAACTACGCACTTTATACCTCGATCAGAAAGCTTAATTAGCAACCTTTAACCCTTTTACGCCATGTACTTATAGTTTCGTAATTTATGAACCTTATTACAAGCTAATAGTGTTCAATATGGTTCACCCTTGTTTGGTATAACAAAACGTTGTTAAATTGAACAACGTTTAAGAAAATAATCACTTTGTATAATATTGATTAACATAATTTTCATTTCATCGAATATTTAGTTGCGATAACAACATTTGCGCTATTGATTAAAAAGTATAATGTTCATTTGATGTAATGTTCAGGTGGTATAACATGTATTTTATCGAATATTCAATTTTTTTTTTTTTATTTTTTTTTTAATTAAAAATACAACTCCCGCACTTGGGAAATAAATCCCTGTGTCGCGGGGGACTTTACAAACATTCATTTCACGGACACAAAGAACACCCAGACTCAGAATAACTATTTGTGGTTCACACAAATAATTGTCCCGGGTGGGAATCGAACCCAGAACACCAGGTCTCAGAAGCAACTACCGTAATCACTGAGCCACCGGTGCAGTCAATTGGTGTAAGTAGTGTAGAAAAGAAACGTTGTGTTCGTTGTCAGTGCAATCCGACTCGGATAAGTTAGGTTAGAAGACCAAGGTGGGAGCGAAGCGAAGCGGAGCTCCCGCCTTATTCTTCGTGGTTTTTTTTTTTTTACCACTCAGAAGTAGGAGCTCCGTCGAGCTTAGTTAGTAGACGCCATATGAGGTTTATTTTAGGTTTAATTGTGAATAAAAAATCAGTGTCGTATAATCATTTATTAATCAACATAATTCGTAAACCATAAAACCGCTTGTACTAAATTATCTTTACTTATATCGTCTACTAACTAAGCTCGACGGAGCCCCGCTTCGCGGGGCTCCTACTTCTGAGTAATTAAAAAAAAAACCACGAAGACTAAGGCGGGAGCTCCCCTTCGCTTCGCTCCCGCCTTAGTCTTCTAACCTAATCTATCGAGTCAGATTTATTGTCAATGAAAGGAAACAATCGATTACTGAACTGAATGTTCGTTACGATCTTTCGACTAAATCATTATTAGTCTAGTGAAACATTAGTTTAAATAAAATTAGTGCATTTGAAAATTCAGTGAAATGACATTGTTTCAAAGAAATAAATATGCTAAATAAAATTCTACCAATTAATTATTCGGTCAAATGCATAATTATGAGTAATGACTTTATTGTAACTAAAATTAGCCGAAGCGATTTTCGACTAAAAGTTGTTATACCAAACTAGGGTGAACCGTTCAATATATGAGTTATTCCTACAATAAGTTTTTATTTATTTTCGTTGGGGTTTTCCCAAGTTCAATTGTATCTCATTTGACAATGGAAGTGAAAAAATGAGTATAACTTGACAAATAAAAATAACTCATTCCTGAAAATGTATCCCAATCGGGGCAAGATGTTGACAAAACACGTCCTTACTAATAATAAAAAGGTAGCTACAACGTATCATAATTCTGACGAAGTTCCGCAGGTGGATTAGCTGCGGGTTCCTTGGCCCAGTTGATCGCATCACCGACAGATCTAGTCAAAGTTCAGATGCAGGCGGAAGGTCGAAGAGTACTGCAAGGCAAGCCAAAGAGGTTTTCTAACTGTAGACAAGTGTACAAGATGCTGTATACACAGAGCGGAATTTTAGGATTTTGGAGAGGTGAGTTTAGTTAGAAAATTTCCAAATTTTTCCTCCTTTATGTGATATTGTTGCAATGCTCGGTCCAAAACGAACATGAGCACAGCCACCAAACTTATGCCAGACGCGTTTTATAGATCAATATGAATTTAGTAATATTATTTTTTTTCTTATTAATTAGATGACCCTTCATGGGATTCATTTTAATTAGTTAATGGGGAAAAACTTTTTATGTCTACGGCATAATATAGGCTTTCGTCGATGCTACCCGAGGACTATGTCGAGCCGTGAAATTTTCCTTTAGTCACCTCGGTTGGCAGATAAGTTGCCGACTAAAGTTCAAAATATACTTCAAAAACGAACATATCGATCACAGGAGCGGTACCGAACGTGCAACGTGCTGCCCTCGTGAATATGGGTGACCTAGCCGCCTACGACTACACGAAGCAACTTCTCATGAGAGAGTTCGGCATGCCTGACACAGCTGTGGTACACGGTCTCGCGGCTTTCTCAGCGGGATTTGTAGCTGCAGTATTGGGTACTCCAGCAGATGTGATGAAGACTAGACTCATGAATCAACCGGTTGGAAAGGATGGAAGGTAATTTGTTGTATTTATTTTAATATCAATCAAGTTGCATTCATCGTGGTCTCAACAGTTGGAAATAAAGAACGTTAATTTTGACGGGTCAATACCCGATAATGAAATTTTATAATTATTGTGATAAGCGAAAATATATCTGGCTGCCAAGTAAATGTAATTCCTCCGTGGGTGTGGTAATTTTGACATTAACATGATTTTGGGATGGATAGATTTTTAATTACTTAAAGCTTAAGAATTAATTGTAACTTAACTTTTAGTAAGTAGATCAACCTAAGTAAAGGAAAAATACACCTAACCGTGGTATTAACCCGAGGTTCCGAACCAACTGTTCCGAATAATATTCCGCCCTTTATTTACAAAATTCAGATCCCAAGTTTTATTATGATAATTTATTTGATTTGATAATAAGATTTAAAATCTAGAAAATTGAGCATTATTCAACTCCGTGATATGTTTACCTTGTGACATGACCTATATTTTACTGAAATCGAACTACGGTCGAGGTCAAAGGAATGAGGTCAAAGTCGCTTGTCATCACAGGACGAAATAACGCGGCAATTTGTATTTCTGAGCTCAATTGACATGAAAACAAAAAAAAGCACATCTAATATTTTGAAATAAATAAAGCATATTTCACTATATCACAGCCACACATCATACCTACACTCAAATATGTAGATATATTGAAAAAAAAGTCCAACACGGAAAATACCTACCTAACATACCTAATGAAATATGATCAATAAACTGATGGAAATAATGTATATATAAGTAAGAACACTCAAATACAACACAAATGGAAATAATTATTTCACAGTGAAATTCATCGTAAGTTAGGCACTCCAGATAAGGGGATGATTATTAGCTGTAACTGTCATACGAAATTGAACTTTATGCATTGATATTACCAATGTCCACAATTTTTACTATGAACTTCCTTATAATATACATACTTTAAATAACTCTATTCCTATAATATTGTAATGATTTAATAATAATAAAATATCTTTACAGAGGCGAGTTATACCGCGGCATGATCGATTGTTTGCAACAGTCAGTGAAGAACGAAGGCATTCTATCGTTATACAAGGGCTTCCTCCCCCTCTGGATGCGGCTGGGACCGTGGGCGCTAATTAACTGGATCGCGTTCGAAAACATCATGCTAGCTATAGGCGGGAAATCTTTTTAACGGTAATTTAATTAAAAATAACAGTAAGGGCCGTTTTAATAGACAATACAAACAATGTCAACGACAAATTTGATAAATAAGAAAAAAAAAGATTTAATATGTGAAATACGGTTATCTTAAATACGGACACATATTGAATGCAATTTAATTCTAACGTATTATATTTCAGTCGTCAAACATGTTTGAACAGTTTTGTCTTGATATAAAAATAAAAGACCAATAATACTGTAAGAGAAAAATGATATATAACATTTCTCCCGTTAATTAAGGACAATACTACTCGTGCGAATGGCTGGCTCGAAAACCGAATCTTCTCACGCTGTCCTAGGCTAGGTTATGCTATGGTTCTGTAGTAAGTAGCGTTAGAACATGCATGCGATTCGGAGTAAATTGTTACTGTTATTAGATCTTTGTTAAGTTTTAGCTATTTTTACGTTTGGACGATGAATTTGTTATTGGATTTGATTATTTTTTTGTACTTTTACGATATTAAAATAAAAATCAAAAGTATTTAAAAAAAATGTCATTCGAGTCAGGATTCCCATGACATTGAATTCGAGCGGGTAGTAGATACGCTAGTAATTGCTCTGGGTTAGTCTAATTACTGTTGGTATTGCTAGAAATCCGTTAGCAATATTTCAACTTTAGTCAAATATCTATTTTTTATAATGATCGTTTATATAATATAAGTTTTCATGTCTCTGTACCTAGCGATTGACCGTGCCCAACTAAAACGGAACAAATTGCGTATTATGCATATTTCGATAGAACAAATATAGATTTAATTATTTAATGTATTCGTTAAAACGCAGGGCATGGTCAATCGCTAGGTACAGATACATTAAGTTTTGTGTTTTTAATAGGTAAAACTTATATTTTCTGTGCTGGCAGCATAAATAAAACATTACTGTGCAATATTTATCTAGGTAATCAAGAAAAATCGCCAATAGAGGAACTATCATTTTGTAATAAATTAATTTATTAAATGTTATGTTTTTATTAGTGTATTGTGATCGCACAATGTAAATATACAACTACGTACATAGTAAGAATTTTAAAGAATAACTAGACAATAATATTAAATATAATTTTATTAATTTTGAGTCTTTACAAGTGCCTCAAACGAATCTGCACAAAATTAAATCATGTTTTACCAATAAAATATTATTTTAAAAAGTAATCCAGACTATAAAGATTTATCTAAGACTGAAACAGATGCGAATCATACAGTTTTCGATCGTTATATGTTTGGAATAGTATTCCATAATTAATAATCTCAATTTCGAATCCAGAATAGCAGTAAATAAAATGGAATTCCTTACTCCCATTTTATTAACTGTGAAAAGCTATACTTACCAACTTACAACTATTTTTTTTTTGTTTTCGTTATACATAGGTACGTGGATAAAAATATTTTTAGATACTTTAAACGTAATTTTGTTAAGGATTCTGATATTTATGTAATTTTTATCATGTCATGACATGGCTTGATACAAATTAAAATTATGTCATCTCATAATAAGTATATATTTAATTATGTGTAGTTATTTCTCAATCATGTACAACGATGAAAAAGACAAAAAAATATGTAAAGAGGACATTACAATATTGTTTTAATTAGTAAGAAAACTTTAAGAATGTCAGAATGCGATAAAAGTTAATTTTGAAGATTGTTTATAGATAGCCAAATGCTGATGCAATGCTATTGAAAAAATATATTATATGAACAACAGCTACTGTGATTTGTAATATGACCGCAAAATTTTGATAATACTACTGTTTCTTAAAGTTACTTGTCGACTAGGTAGGGCTAGACTGTATATTAACTTCTAGGCACAAAAAGCTACCTGAAACTCAGTTCCAATAGAATAGGCATGAGGAATAAAAAAAAATCTATTTAGTCTGTCAATTAGATTACCAAAAAATATTGGACACGTATATTTGTTCTTTGGTACCACAACAAAAAAAGAACGAAAATACACCGCGTTGAAATTTCGTGTGACGTCACTTCTATGTTGAATTTTACCTAGTAGTGACGTCACAAGCCCCCTCTCCTGAACTTTATAGTTTCTTGTTGCTCTGTATCTTTGTATTTTTTTATTGATTTGATAAATAAAAAAATACATGTTTATTCTAATAAATTATTTAGTCATTTTCATTGGTTATTAGAAACTACAATTTAAAATGTTGTTCTTATAGATATACATGAGTTATGTGTAATACGTTTAGAAAATTCACTACGGAATGATTCCGTCTAAGAAATCAACATCTAAGATTATATCGTTAATGCTACTGACGAATGGAGCAGGAGAATTATCAAAAAAGTATGTTTTAAATGTAGGCGTACTGTCAAGTTAATTGGCAATTGTTAAAAATTGTGATGTTATTGTTTAATAAATTATTATAAGTGTTAAATTATTTTATTTTATTATAGACTACAGCCTATTTTAGGTAGGTATATGAGAATGGTTTGACTTTGACTTTTTATATGACTAGTGTCGTTGAGAAGCTTAATGTCATGGAATCTCTTTAGCGAATCGCAATCTGATCGCAAAACGTCAATTACACATTATCTAATGCGCTTCAGTATGCTCCACTCATTATGATGCGATTACAAAAACACAGGTGTCGGATTTCGGTCGGAATGCTAGTCGCTGAGGATGCTAAACATGTCGGTCCTAAACTGTTAACCTTTTCAGTTAATATTAATTTCAGTTTATCCCATCTTCATGGACTTAAATCTGTTAATCTAAGTGGAATAATAAATGTATTTGGTTCACCCATTCGCTTTCAAACGTACATTACATATGGTACATTGTAGTGGGAAAAAAATATCACTGAATCGATCAGTCAATAAATTTAATTGGAACTGGAATGAGGACTTGAACGTAGCCTAGTGCAAAATTCTTTTAACTGACCACTTGTTGACGCATACGGTCTGGGCGGGAACTGAACTTACTGAACCAGTAATGACATTGACAGGTGAAGAAGTACCTACTACCGTGCGGAATTGTGCCACCTAGTGTGAAACACATGTCAACTCTGCTAATATCGAGCACAAAGCATGAGTATAATCTTCGCCAAAGATTCGGACACTTCATATCGACGAATATTTATTTCTGATTACTTCAATTTACAGTAATTATAAGGACAGATTATCGAATAAAACATTATAATATAATATTAAATTTATTAGTAAAAAATATTATACATCTTCCACAATATTGGAGAATCATAACTTAAATTATTTAAATATTTGATTATTATAGATTATAGCACTTCCGATTTATTGAAACTTGCCTTTATGCACTTACTTGTCACTATAGCTATAAGCATAAATTAGGGATAGTAAGCCAACGGGTGCACGGGCGTTTCTTTTTTACACATTGTAATATAATATGTTGTGGAAAAGACGACTTTCCTGTGACATATTCGTTGGGAGTTCACAGGGCAAAATTTACTTTCATTTTAAAGGTAAGCAATAAAAAAGCGCCCGTCCTGTCGTAGACTTATCGGATCTATCTGAAACTTATCGACTGACATTCACAAAATGCGCCTTACATACCGATCTGTATCATACTTATACTATAATTACACACAGTTTAAATGCTTCGATGAAAGGGAAAATCTTTAAATGATATAATAAAACATGCACGGTGAAATAAAAGTCAGACGTCCGCTTAACCTACTGATCGGCTAGGGATGATCTCGATCGTCATTACGATTAAAATTCTATCAAGTATGTTTCCATAAATATAGTAATTTTGGGTACAATACAATAACAAAAATAAATATCTACATTGGATCAACGATCACTCAAATTTTTATTAATTTCAAGTCTTGACTAAATGTTAAACGCTAACTAAGTACAATGACACAGGCGTGTGCCACCCGACGTCGCAGCAGTACTGCCGTTGTCGCGTCTATCACTACTCGACGCCTATCATACAATCCTATAAAAGTACTTGCATTTCGCGAGTGCGTCTGGTCTTGTATAAGCAGTGAACGCCATAATTCAGAAGTGTGTATTCGTGCGTGAGTTCCACACGCACACAATAAATCATAATATGCTACGACATATAAAGCCAACAAAAACAAACCAAGCGCAATCGTAAAATGCAACACCCATACCTTACGTTAAACATTTTAGACATTCTCATTCATTACGATCGGTAAATGGTAAAATACATACAGGTAACGAATTGGTTTCAAACTAACACGTCAAAAGCTATCAAAAGCGTGGTGTTATTAAGTTACAACATGTTATCATATTATATCGTTATATAAAATACATCACTCACTATACAATCCGTTCTTTCAAAACATTGTCAATATATAAAATAAATCCAGAGTTTTTTATAATGTTCGTGGCATTGTAAATTGTGCGTAACACAAACCATCTGATACTAACCTATCGAGCTATGCTTTTGGAGGACGCTACCATTTATTTTTTTAATATAACTAATGATTACTGTACCAGATTATAAACTCTTGTATATCAGTAATAGAAAAAATAAGATCGAAACGTAAAACGAACTTAAAATTATTACCTAACTAACGTATAAATGGTATATTTTAATAATGAGCATTAAAGACTTTTACTTTTAATTTAATACACGGATAAATAATCGCCATATTTAAAAATCACATCAAATAATATAATCTGTTTGTAAGGGCAATTCAGCCAGCGCTGAATGATCCCTTTCACCGTAATTACTAAAACGTATATTTAAAAAAAACTACAATTAACATTCTGGCACGTTATCGAGGATAAAATGTTCACTCGTCGTCACAATAAAACATGAGAGGACAATAAATTCGTCACAGAACAATTAATATACGATGAAACACGACACAAAAATTTGTTTGTACTACCGAATAAACCTACAGTATTGCAAAAATCAAGGCAGTTTCAACTCGCGAGTTAAATGGACAGACATTGCGGTCGCGATACAGCTGTATATTATAGTTACAAAATATTACATAAACTCGCAATTAATCGGCTGTAGGACACGAAGCACCATTATACTCGTCAAATAAAATGAACCGTCGTTCAAACGTTACACTGAGGACTCCGTACAATAACTCCGTCACTACATACTCATTACACAACACATGCACTAGTAAAACCGAGAAAACTATAACGTTTTCATAAGATAGCTTTACTTATATACCGTGTGACAAAATTGACTGTGAATATTAAACATCCTATTAAAAATGTATGATAAGTTTTCTACCCTGGTTTTCAGGAACCAAGCAATGAATTGACTTTTTTTGATTCTTTGATTTAATTTTACGCCTTTTTATAAGGACGCGGTCCCATTGATAGCTATATATTAACTAGTAACTACTAGAAGCTATTTCGTAAGATATATGTTACAATGTAAGATATAATGTAGATAAATTACAATACGAAGTTAGTTTTGGGTCATATTTACTATGGCTAGCTAGCAAATAGCGTGGCATCTAATAGCTGACTGTATAGTACAAGGTCTTATAGTAAATAGTTCTAGGTTTATAACTAGTCATAGCATATGAGTTAAGTTAGCTAGTCTAATAGCTAGACCGCGATATCTCATTAATCCATAGTTTGAGGTTATGTGACCACCATCCGGTTATATTTTTTACCTCACTATCTAATAGTAAACAGACCACTATCTTATAGCTAATAGCAGCAATAAGACCGCGACCTTTATAGTTATAGTGAAATAATTTGTCAATGTATAGAATACAAATCAAAATGAACATTCTGCTATACTCTATTCTGCTATAATATTAAACTCATAAATATTCAATTTTCGTAATGTAGACTGCTACAGTATTTTTCGTCTCGTTTCAGCAAAATTTTTGATTGGTTACCACGAAAATAAATTGATTATATGTCATATTAACTATTGCAATAAACATATTATAATAAACTTTTCGATTAAGTTGAAGTTTGATTAAGACAAAAATATTAGAAAAATCATAATGATTATAGTCTCTGGTAGATAGATTAAAATGATGGGACAGTAAAAGGTATTTTGACGGTGATAGGTACGCTAAACGCGAAAGTTTAATTGTTTTAGAAACAATTCCGTATTCAAGAATATTAAAAAACAATTCTGTTTTGTATAAAATAACAAGTACATTCTATAAAATGGCATCATTACCTTCCAAAATAGCAATTATTGCCGTTTATATTAGATAAGTAAGCTTAACATGATAATTAATTGAAAACGCAACAAAAAATGAGCCCTTGATTACAATGTAGATGTGGAACTCTTACTTAATATCAATTCAAGTTAATCAACATACTCAGGGCTATAATTTTTATATCTGCATATAGAATGATACATGTTTATAGTACATGTATAAATATCTAAGTATCTATACAATGGATCTGATAATGGAATTTGGCCAGGGATGAGGTAAGTATTTCAGAAGGAAGACGTCCCCTATTGAACATAGCCATCCCTACACGAGAGATATCCCTTGTGTTTCCACAGTAGCCTGTCTTGGGCCATCTGAATGCAACCGTCCCAGCAATGCTGACCAGGAAATGAGTCCATTTAGTTGGGTATCGTACCGCGTTGCGTCTTCCCATCCGAAGTTATGGTAGGAGTGGAATTAAACCCCATAGAATCCACCTTATCGTAGACAGATATTTATGTGAGTTTAACCCTGGAGATTCTAATCTAGTTACCATGTCAGCCATGCAATATTGATTTCCCATAAAATGTCTTTAAAATATTCTCAGTGAATATTGTAACACGCGTATATTAGTTGTATGTTCGATGTTTAGTTGCTAAGCGAGTTATTGATATGGTGGCGCTCGTGGCTATACTCCGCCGCACTATGAATGGTACGCTGTCACGTACGAGGCGGGAAACAACCCGCGCCGATGCGCTATCTCGCCCTGAAATAACGTAAATAATATTCATTAATTCATTATAAATATCGTAAAATAAATATGATAAACTTTATGTGAATATTATAAAGAGGTATAGTTTGTGAGGTTGTAGGGGGTAATCTCTGGATCTACTGAAACGATTTTGTAATCCTATAGAAAGCCACATTATTTGTGAGTGTCTTAGGATATTTTAAGACAAGGTTTCCACAGGAACAGGATTTACGCGGGTAAAACTGCGCGGGGCAGCTAGTAATAAATATACATAAAACATTATGCAGTTAAAATGTCAACAGGTAAAGTAAGCATCCTTCAAATTATTATTCAAAGACTTTTTAGGTGGGTATATGACCACAAACAGGGGAGGGCCTACTTAATAAAGCCCGTTCTTACCCTGGCAATGGATCTTAATGTCTCGCCTAGTGATGTAAAATGAAAAAAAACTATTTGTTTTTTTTTCACTTTATTGAAAAAAAACTTAGCATCGTTGTTTTTTTTCTAAATTTGGTTTTTTTCTAGCTTACGTTTTAGTTAAATTATAAATTAAATTTGTATTATAAATCCACATATTATTTAGTCATAGTTCCAACAATAAATTACAACTCAATTTATTCTTCATCTTCACTTTCTGTATCAGTTTCAGTCCCTACATTGGTCTTGTCAGAGTCGGAATTTTGTTCTGTCTCTCCATCCATCTCCTCTAGATCTACAGATTGAAACACTGTCATATTTTCTATGCCTGGTGCTTCTTTATGTTCTTCTTTTGTTTGTTCAAATTTCAATCCCAAATTGTGAGCAATATACATAATATTTTGCTAGCCCTGTCATTTGTCAGTCTATTACGTTTTTTGGAATGAACGTCAGAGTAAGTACTAAATGTTCTCTCGCATGCTGCAGATGTAGTTGGAGGTGAAAGAAATTTGAGGGCTAGTTTAGACAAATATTATGTAATCTTAAGTGTTAATCTTTAACGGTAAATGCCCTAACAGTTTTAGATTTTAAACTCTTGAAAAAAAAACATGGTCCAGAAAAAAAAACAGTTTTTTATCAGGTTTTTTTCAAGTTTTTTTTTCACATTAGAAAAAAAACGTTTTTTTTGCAACAGTTTTGTTTTTATCCAAATATAGATCCAGATTGCATTATTCAGCTGATTCTTAGTCATTCATGGTTTTGTGGGTTGAAATATGTTTCAAGTTAATATTGATAAGTTATCAGGTCCAGATTTAAAATATTTCAAATAACCAGTCCACTAAATGCTGATCATGGAAAACATGTTTACATCATGTATTTTAATAAAATGCATTGAAATATTTTTGCTTGCAAATGATCGAATCAAAATCGTTAGCTACTATCGATTCTGATAATATGTATTGTTTATTTGCAATAAAACGAATACAAACCTGCCACCAATGCTGGTCGGAGCGGTCAGTGACAGTGATGACGTCACCGCGCCTGAACTCTAACTCGCCCGCCTCCTGCGGGGTGAAGTCGTATAGCGCCTGCACCAACATCTGTAATAAACAATAAAATGGTTAAGTTAACTTAAATAAATAATACTTTATAAGTATATATGTCACCGAAAAATCATGCAAATCGTAAGTTGATCAACTTTTGTGACACTCATATTAAATTATATTAATTCGTGACTGGAAGTGGAGAGCAATAATATATCCAGTAGGCGCAGTAGGGAGTAAAATTGTCGACTAGACATTATGAAATTAACGCAAACGCGATAAAGGCGTACTATACGTGCTACTGCTAACTTAGGCCTGACTGGTTGATCTGTACTATCATGCTTTAATAAAAAGTTCCGTATTATAAGATTGACATAATAATAAAGATTTTATATCCAAAATTATGTTAGATTAGACTTATAGTCCGTTTAATATAGACATTTGAAATAACAAAAATTCCCGGAAAGCTGAAACTTCGTGGAGAGCTTGGGTTTACCATGAGAAAGGAAGTTTTAAAAGTCCCCATTAATCCCATGTGCACTACAAAAGTTATTCGGGTCAAAATTTGAGGATTTTTGTTTTTTTTCGAAAACGGTAAGTTTTATCGAAAAAATACTTATACCAAAGTTGTAGATCTTAAAATTATCTACAAAAGTGCTCCTATGTTTTTTTTTCTAAGAGTCACCATTTCTGAGATATCGCGATAATTAAATACCGATATTTAACTTTTGTCAAAAATACTCGACACAAGAAGCAAGTACAATTATCATGTCTCCCCCCAACATCGGCATCTTCTATTTAAGTGTTCAGACATGGCTAGGCAATCAACTTAACCCAGAAGACTAGGGATTCAAAGTTTACTGCCACCCGCTTCAGAAAAACTCCTTAATTCTATTTTTTGCGATTGCATAAAAGGCAAATGTGGCTGCAAAAAAGTAGGATTACTGTGTTCTCCAGCATGTACCAATTGCCGAGGTCAGTCTTGCTCAAATGTCCAATTAAATACGACAGAGGAAGATTCATATTAATTTGATGAAGAAACAACTGATTCGTCTTCAATTGAAGAATTGATGAACATCCAGCAAGAGGAAGGAGAAGAAGAAGAAATCGAACAAGACATGACTCAGATCAGATTAAAATATCAAAAAAATCAAAACTACAATTAAAGTCAATATCCAATATCAATATTCATTATACATTGAAAAAAGTTATTATCCCTTGAAAATTACATTAGAACAATTCGTGGAATAGGCATACTGGGGAAACCACGTTAAAAAAACGCGTCGAGTACACTACCTCATAGGTGGCGTGGATATGTGTACATTATCATGTATAACGTGACTCTTACAATCGCGATATCTCAGAAATTGTGACTCTTAGAAAAAAAATCATAGGAGCATTTTTGTAGATAATTATAAGATCTACAACTTTGGTCTAAGGTTATTTTCGATAAAACTTACAATTTTCGGAAAAAACCTCAAATTTTGTCCTTTGACCCCGAATAACTTTTGTAGCGCACATGGGATTAATGGGGACCTTTAAAACTTCCTTTCTCATGGTAAACCCAAGCTCTCCACGAAGTTTCAGCTTTCCGGGAATTATTGTTATTTGACTACTATTTTTTGTCTAGATTGACCGGACTATTAAGCAACACTAATTATCGTTAGGCTATTGACGTACAGTCAGCATCAAAAGTTGATGACCACATTTAGATTTCCAAAACCGCTGAACACTATATCACCCGTAAATCGCTGAACGAAATAGGCGCCAGTATTGAATGAACATCATTAAAGTTAAAAATTAACTGAACACTACTCGTCAAAGGTCACTGAACACCATTTTGTCAAAAATCGCTGATCGTTATAATACCCGAAAATATCATAACATTCAGTTTTACAAAAGTCACTGAACAATATAAAATGCTTGTTTTAGTTATCTAGTATAATCACGGCAATGTCCAAAAATAACTTAACATAATAAAATAACAAAAGTTACTGAACTTTTTTATTTAACTTGCTTTGTATGTAATTTGTTCGGGTGGAATCTTGCAACTAAATTTTGAAGCACACACCCTCAACCGATTGAGCTGAAATTTTGCAAGCATATGTATATCGCGTAACAATGCAATAGTACCATGGAGCTGATCTGATGATGGAGTCGGAAGGTGGCCATAGGAACTCCTGTACCTACTGAATAAGATAGTCGAGTTTGGGCTCGTTTGTTTTGGGTTTATAAGCACTTTCCATTGCACATGATGACGAGGGTCTGATGAGGAACAGGAACATTACCACTGGTACGCCCTTAATGCAAGCGCTAAGATGGTCGAGTTTGGGCTCGTTTGTTTTGTGTTAGTGAGTATTTTCCATTGCACATGATGACGGGGGTTTGATGAGGAGCAGGCACTTTACCACTGGTGCTTGCGTACGTCGTAATCGGTCATACACACGTGGTGTAAATCTTAACCTTGTTATCATGTGAAAGTTTGCTGCGTGAATTTAGAAGACAATGTAGTTGACTGAGCTTAAGTGCTTACTTAAGCTCAGTCAACTACATTGTCTGTGTCTGTCTCGTGCACGAACGGTTTCCACATGCGCTCTGAAGTTTCGTTTTCGGTCAAGAATTATACAAAGTAAGATGATTGCCAATAGATATTATGAAAATAGACCTATAATACCACGAAAATCCAGTAAATAGGGTTATAAGCTAAAGACTAAAAAGTAAAAAATAAAATAAAAAGTAAAAAAACATTTTTAATTTTTATTTTATTATAAACAAGCTTCCGCCCGCGACTTTGTACGCGGATCCTGTTGCTAATGCCAGCGACAACCTTTCGTCAAAATTGAAGATCTGAAACGTCTGATGTCGAACTCTAAAGCCCGGGACAGCTGTTCAGAGAATGTTGAAGTCGATCAGAATTCAAACGTTCGTTGCGCTCTTCTTCTGTTTCTTCATGCCGTACTCCAGCAATTCTTTCTCTCTCACTTTCTAACGGATTATGAATATTTTGTTGTGTGTGTGTTCGGGACAATGTATGTTTATCTCGATCAGCAGTTAGTCGCCTGAAGAATAAAGACCTGTTAGTAGATGTGCGAATATGCTGAGAATTAAAGTGTGATTCTGTATCGATAAACGTTTCCGATTCGCGAGACAATGCATGTCGCTCGCGATAAGCGGACAGTTGCGCATCACGTTTTCTCTAGAGACCTAGAAATAGATGCGTTGATACTCTGAGAAGTCAATCGCAATTCTCTATCCGTGAAAGTCTTCGATTCGCAAGAAAATGCGTGACGTTCACGATCAGCGGACAGTCGCGCATCACGTTCCGCACTTGTCTCTAGAAACCTAGAAGCAGATGCGTAGATACGCTGCGAACTCAAGCGCAATTCTCTATCAGTGAACGTCTCCGACTCGCGAGACAATGCGTGACGTTCACGATCAGCAGTCAGTCGTGGATCATATTCTTCACTGGTCTCTAGAGACCTGGATGAATATGCGTAAATACGCCGAGAACGCAGATGTGCTTCGCGATCCAAAGACGTTTTCACGGAGCGAGTTGCAGCCTGATGTTCTTGAACAGTACAAGTCTCTCCTGACGCTCTTCGGTACATTCTTGGGATCTTATGATTCTCAATCTTTTAGCTCCTTTGGAACATTGGGAAAGATTTGACGTCTTTCTAGGCATGGTAATAGTTTTATTCTGAAGAAGATACCTGATCAATTAAAATCTAAGTGACTGCTAACGCAGGGGGCGTTAGGGTACCGTACCCGCACCGGGTAGGCTACCGTGTCACTAAGATAAAAGGAAAACACCCAGCTTATGTTATTTTATAATTATATAGTGAAATTAGTGATAGATTTGATTTCCAAATCAGATGTTTTTGATCTTCGATTTTTATATGTCAACAGGAAATGCCCATCAGACCGAAAAACTTTTACTAAGACGTCATTCCTATATGTTTTATAGTGTATGTGTATATGTATATGCGTAAAAGCACTTCCACCGGATAACAAAAAAAAATCCTGAACAACTTGCTAAGACGTCATTCCTATATATGTTATAGTGTAGCTGGGCTCTTGGAGTTCCACAGCAAGTGTTCCAGATCTTCAATTTTAATACGTCATCAGAGAGTGCTCATCAGTCTGAACAACTCATCGACTGCACCGGTGGCTCAGTGGTTACGATAGTTGCCTCTGAGACCTGGTGTTCTGGGTTCGAATCCCACCCGGGACAATTATTTGTGTGAACCACAAATAGTGTTTCTGAGTCTGGGTGTTCTTTGTGTCCGTGAAATGAATGTTTGTAAAGTCCCCCGCGACACAGGGATTTATTTCGGTAGTGCGGGAGTTGTCTTTAAAAAAAAAAACTCTTGCAAAGACGTCATTCCTATATATGTTATAGTGTAGCTGGACTCTTGGAGTTCCACATCAGGTGTTCCAGATCTTCAAATTTATTGTCTCAGCAGAAAATGCTCATCACGTGGAACAACTTTTGCTATGTACCATTTTTGTATCTCTTATAGTTTAGCTGGTCAGTTGCGGTTCTGCATCAGGTGTTCAAGTTTCCAAGATAAATTATAGCCTATATGTTACCCAGAATTAATACCTATACAACAAAAAAATCATTCAAATCCGTCGAGTAGTTCCGAAGATTAGCGTGTACAAATAAACAGACAAACAGACAGATTCTTTTTTTTTGGATTCATGCTCAATTACTGTTTCTAAAACCCCCTCAATTATTATTTTTTTAATATATTCAATGTATAGACACAGTTTTTACTGTTTTATTATATATTTAGATATATATAAATTATAAAAGCTTGAGGCGTTCATTACTATATTTCAGTGCCTCAAGCTATAACAATTTATATATTTTGATATTTGAAATTGTACTATGAGTACACATTATTTTTTAATAAAAACTTGTTTAAAAAAATATTTTTTGACTTTTTATTTAATTTTTGACTTTTTAGACTTAAGCTTGTAACCCTATTTACAGCGGGTCACGCACGGTCGATGCCATCCGGTCATCATATGCAATGGAAAGTAGGTACTCATAAACACAAAACAAACGAGCCCAAACTGGACTATTTTATTCAGTACAGAAGTGAGTTCCTATGACCACCTTCCGACTCCATCATCAGATAAGCTCAAGGTACCATATAATTGCATTGTCACGCAATATACATATGCTTGCAAGATTCCACCCGAACAAATTACATACATACATTGCAAGTTAAATAAAAGCTTGTAAAATACACACACATATTAAACCCAATTTTTTTTTAATTTTTTTCAGGGACTTATGAGATAAACGATGGTATGCTATTTTTGTCAAAAAGTTGTTCAGAGACTTTAGAGACGAAGAAGGTTATCCTATTTTTACTATAATTTTGTTTAGCGACTTTTGAAAAGTGATGGTCACCTACTTATGGCCTTTTGTGATAATCATTCATTTCTGGCGCTTGTCATGTTGAGCGATTTAGGTATAATACGGTGTTCAGCGGTTTTGGAAATCTAAATGTGGTCATCAACTTTTGATGCTGACTGTACTATGAGGTACACCTTGGCCAAACTACAAAGTGTATAAAATGAATTACAACGACAAGATATAATCTATACTATAGACTGGACAGTAGACACAGTATAGTGATAACGTGCAACCAAACGACATAATTCATATCAGATGGTTGTGGGTTTTAGCTCTAGGCAACTAATATGTATTAAAGCACTTATTTTGGCGTCTTGTATAATCTAAATTTATTTTTTGATCGATAAATTATTAAAATAAAGATATTCGACAAAGGAAACTTTAAAACGCCGTCTATTCAAAGGAACAGCCGAATGAAGCCATTAGCCAAAGTAACGAGTACTTGACTGTAGGTAACAATTACGAAAATTAATTGAATTTATTCAATTAACTAAGTGGTAGGTACGTTAAATTGACACCCGTGTTAACAGGTCGATGTACTAATTATGGTACAATTGTATGTGTAGCAGACACTGGATATCGATATCGGCAAAACTTGTATTATATAACTTCTATTTACGTGATTAAATGATCTTATAGATCCAATGTAAAATGTTCAATTTTAAAAAACACCTCAGTTTTGATTGTATCGGTAAGAAAACACCATTGTATAAATTAATTAAGATTCAAATAAAACCAATTTCGAAATCATATTTACGGCATAACGGGATTTGTATTATGGTTTATCATAATGGAAGTGAAGTATTTTCTACATAATTAATGCGATTCGACCTAATTACTACATATTATTATGATATGTTTAAATATATAGAAATAATATTCTGATTGGTATTTGGAATAAAAAACTCTTGCAGTTAGCTTAGTTAATAGAATATCTATATTAATTAAGTTAATTGTAAGCTCGTGAGTTTTATTCTGACTGGAATTATTAAAATATTTTCAGTTTTTGAAATATTTTATAAAAATACGTTTGCTTGATTTTAAATTTCGATTGTGTCTTAGTTAAGTCTATGACTGTCTCGTTGGTCAAGCACAGGGATCTCTAAACTTTAAGACTTAGGACCATAATATTTTATCATTATGTTCCAGGGCGAATTTGTTATTTATTGTGATTTATAGGATTTATTTCAAGTATTTGTTATTTATTAAGCTTAGTTAGATACTTAAGTTTTCTGCATCATCATTTCTGTCGTTAAGTTTTACTTTGCAAGTAAATAAAACTTAGTAATTATCGGTGCGGTCTAGTGCCTCGGCGAGCACGTGAAGCTATCGGTCCAACGCGCAACGCGTGATCACTCATCGACCGCCGTGTTGGTAGAACCGTCGTCGCACCGGATTTTTTAAGGGTAAAGAAATAGAGAGTGCACCTTTGTTTGCCGTCGTGCACAGATGGCTAATTTACTAAGAGACTGATAGCCGTAGCCGAAATCGCTCGATAGGACTTTATATTAATATTATATTTTCTTTTTCTATTAATAATAAATTGAATCACACGTGTAAACGAAGAGTGGGCTATAAAGGCTGAATAATAGGTTTTAGCAGAAAACTGTACTCTTGTCATATTACTAGTAGTCTTTATAGGTACCTAAACAAATAATAAGTACAACAAACAAGTCTAAACGCAGACATGCATCATTGTTATTTTCATTGAATGACATAAATAACACTTGTTTTCCCATGAACATAAAACACCATTCTCTATAAGAGATAAATAGCTTTTAGAAACCTTTTTTTTTGTGATTTATTTTTGTATAATAATTAACAATAATCTCTCCGTAAACAAGTTGATTAAAATTTATCTCAGCTACAGTTTTTATTGTAGCTATGTTTACAATAACAAGTTAATATAGGTTATTGATAAATTGCGCTCAATTAAGTAATTGGGTGGTCAAGGCTCCGCAATAATAGCTTCATGGAGTCTACGAGCGTCTTTCTTTGGCAGAAGGTCACTATATACCTAAATTACATTACAAAGTATACAACGAAGCACAAAGTCTAGATACCGAGCCTTTCCCATCTTTAAGGTTCTAAAATGATGACCAACATATTTCTTTACATTATTTCCTATCTGGTTCCTATACCTATTTTAATTTTCAGCATTATATACTACCAATCAATTTTAATGGAATTGCCTGTGCAATGTTATATTGTTAGTTGGAATAAATATTGTATAAGTTTGCATGTTACAAAAGCTTGTCAAGTTAAAATCAACAACCACAATATTAGGAATGCAATTTTATTTCGAAATACAATTACTAGGAAATGAAGTCGTTATGTTGTGAGCTACCCTCAAGAAGACCCCCCTTTCATTGAAGAAGCATTTCGTTGCAGAACTCACTTATCCGTCGGAATAAAATTAATCGCAAAAGCTATTTGTGGACTAACAATTTTATTTAACGGGACTGCGTTCTTTCGCTAGATCCTTCTGCGAACATTAATTTATATCGAGAGAAAATCGATACTATTCCGTCCGACAAAACCCATACCATAAGGAAGTTATTTGGAAACAGTTTAGATAACTAGAATCAGTTGAATGTTTCAAAGTTACTATGGACTTACCATTGTAACGGCAGCCCCTGAGCTGCTTATCTGAAAGCGATTAGTTATAATTATATTTTGTTTATTTAATAACGTATTATTTTTCTGCACGAATTTTGTATCAATAATAGAATATTTTATTATAGGATATAAATATTTTACTTCACCGCTGCTTGCAACCTATAAAGTAGTTTACATTTTATAGCTTAGGTTATTGAATTACAAGTTACAACTGGGACCAATCGAATCAAATTCTTGAATGTATGTGGTCTGGACGGTAGTGAATTAAGTGGACTATTTTATTTTTGACTAAATGGGCTTTCCAAATTTAACCGTAAAATAATGTATTCTGATATAGCATGTTTTTTTCCACTGCTTAACGTGGGCCTCCACTTAAACAGACCTTGGTAAGTCAGGGTGGTTGGGGGAGATTGCCGTAATCACCACGCTTGGCAATCGGATTTGTGATCGCAGTAAGATGGAAGTATCGTTGAGCTGATAGATGCCCACCCATCAGGTATATGTCCCTTAGTCACCTCTTCGACAACACACACAGAAATATAAGGGGTGTTAAATTTTAAGTCGAAAACCGCACGACATTGATCCTGATAACGACATTTAAATTATGTTATTTAAAAAATTAAAATATACGAAATGTATCAGCCACATAAATATTTTCATAAATATTATACCGATAAACCCCAAAATGTGGACAAACTGTGACTCACGATAATATAGTCAGTAATCATTCAATAAAATTCAATGACCCGTTAACACGTCGTGGGAAAATATTAGGGTACAATTGGCATACATTATAATCACTTCTGCACTCGCAAATACGATTTTTATGAATAAATTTATCGCTATATCAGTATGGTTCATAAAAAATAAAAATCATATACCTAATACCTAACCTAATGGGGTTACAGAAACTCAATAGATTTTTTTAGTACCTACTGAAATGAAATAAATATTGATAATGGTCTTTTCTAGACGTAATTTGTGGTGGTATGACGTATTTTTATATGCCGCATACCACCTCAAATTACGTATAAAGACAGTGGTAAATAACGAATAGCTGTTACTGTTATTTGTTTAGTTAGCGATATATTTCTAAGTATTAAGTTTCGAAAATAAGTAAAAGAATATTATTTAAGGTGCTTTCAAAATACATGACATCTCTTTAACCGTAGATAGTATCATATGTAGTGATTATGTTAGTAAAAAAATACCTGTGCAATATTACTTTCTATTAAAAAAAAAACATATTAATTTTAATATGTTTTTTTTAAATGCGCTAGGTCAGGTTCCTCTCACTCCGCAATGCACTGAAAGGTGCGGCTAGCACACTTAGTAGGATTGGGGGAAAAGTATCACTACATGGTATAAAAAAAAAGTATCACTACATGGTATAAAACTAAGTCGCTTACCGCTGTCTGTCCGTCCCTATGTATGCTTAGATCTTTAAAACTACGCAACAGATTTTGATGCGGTTTTTTTTTATAGAAAGAGTGATTCAAGAGGAAGTTTTATATGTATGATACATCAGCATTGCACCCGTGCGAAACCGGGGCGGGTCGCTAGTTTTAATATAATTTTATTTGTTGTTGGAAATGAAATACACTTGAGAGCAATAAAATCGCACACGTTGACTTTTTGTTGTTAAAGCAGTTTTTTTCATGAATGTGAATACATATTAAAATAAAACTTACACTATTTGAATGTTTACTTCAGTACCTTTCTAATGATATCAAATACAGTGTAAAAAAAGTACCCATAGGGAGTTTTAGGGCACAAAACCCAACATACGGATAAAATTACCCAATTTAGCTTAAGAAAGAATAAAAATAAAACTCAAAATGCTTGATCAAATTGTTTTTTAATAAGGTGTATTCCCTCCCCTAGCCTTGATTACAGCTCTTAATCGGTTTTTCATGGACCGTATTAATTTCACCATGAAATCTTGTGGTATGGCGTTCCACTCCTCTTCAATGGCAAGTTGAAGCTCTTGGAGGCGCGTAGGAGCAGGGCTTCTTGCTCGAACTCTTCTTTTTAGCTCATCCCAGACATGCTCAATCGGATTGAGATCAGGACTACGAGCTGGCCACTCCATCACGGTGATTCCAACGTCTTCCATGTAGTCGCAAACTGTTCTAGCGACATGCGGTCTGGCGTTGTCGTGCATTAAGAGAAAATCTTCTCCCATAAGCCACGCAAGCGGCCTCACATGTTCTTCGAGCACTTCTTCGACGTATCGTGCAGCCGTCAAACTTCTCGATCTCGGGCCGGTATTCGCCGTAGTGATGAATACAATGTCAGTTTTAGTGTCCAACATTATGCCACCCCAAAACATACACGATCCACCTCCAAAAGCCACACGTTCGCTTATGCAGCATTGTGAAAATCGCTCTGATGACCTTCTGTAGACCCTAGAGCGTCCATCATGACCATGTAAAGTCATTCTGCACTCATCAGAGAACATAACAGCCCGCCATTGGTCATACGTCCAATTTAAATGTTCCCTAGCAAATTGTAGCCGGGCTTGTCGGTGAGCTGTGGTCAATTTGGGACCATTTGCTGGGCGATGTGAAGTCATTCCTGCTTCACCTAGTCTTCTTCGAACTGTCCACCGACTTATACTGACATTGCGAACTTCTCGAAGCTGTTGTCCCAGTTGAACCGCGTTCAGTTGCCGATTTCTCAAAGACCTTGTCACAAGAAAGCGGTCATCACGCTCTGATGTTGTGCGTCGCCGGCCAGATCCTGGTCGCCGAATGTAGCCACCGGTCTCTTGGAACCTCTGGTATTCACGACGAACAGAGTAGCGGCTCAAATTTAGCCGTCGAGCAACTTCACTTTGGTTATGGCCTGCTTCGAGCAAGGCCAGGCCAATATTTTTCCAGTAAATCCGTATGCTTCCAGTAGAGATGTTATCACGTTGACCTTCGATATGCAACTGATTAAAAATTCCAATAAACCGACCTTTTTATACCTGCGGCTAAGGGTGCAAGTAGTGACAACGCAAACGCGTGAATTTGGGGAATTCGGTGTACGGTCGTTTTTTGTAAGTTACGTAAAGGTCAATGATTTTAATTTTATGTTTTTGTAAAGCTAAGCTTGTATGCTTTAATTTTGTCTAATGATTTTTACTCAATATCTTTAGATTTTAGAAAACAATCAGTAATAAACCAAATTACAAGGGGTGTGCGATTTTATTGCTCTCAAGTGTATTATCTAGTTGAAATTCAGTAACTTCAGTAACGTAATCACCACCTTATTTATGATACCATTGCATTGCCCAAGCTACGGAAAACAAAACACAATTTTACGAATATGACATTGGTTTGTGTAAAAAAAATGTTGATCTGATAAAATGCCTTATGCCAGGCTTGTTGACTACGTCATTCGTTTTCCACTAGAAATTTTCGTCGTCACATCGTATTTTATCGTAGTAAACACATGAGCGTGAGTTTGGAATATTATTATAAATCGCGTTTATAAGTTAAATCGATAAGTGTATGTCAATAAATTAATACGTGTAGTGGAAAGATCGAATGCATTTTACGATTACATAATTAATTTAATGGCAGTTAATAAGCAGAAGAAATTCCCAAAGCAAAAATATAAGTATCCCAAAAGGCCCCGGCCACCATGAAAGGTGTTCTAAATGTTAGAATATAAATTTTGCAATATTTTCACAATTCTTTTAAAGTCTTTCGATTCTTTAGGTTCTAGAACGAATAAAAAATTAAACGAAATTTATCAATGCTACTTCCACTCATTTTGAATCCAGAAATCGACCGACCCACCAACTCACCATCCACCACTGTGATAGAAGACCTGTTACGAAACCAAGCCAAACAACTTGAAAAATTCGACCTCATCTTACAACAAATAAGCGCCCTTATGGGCATTATAACAAAACTTGTCGAAAAGGTAACCAAATGACAACCTTAAATCTTGCAACTTGGAACATCAATGGATTAACACCAAACAAACATGAAGTAGAGATTGTGCTGAAAGAGCACAATCTAGATATCATCCTGATCTCGGAGTCGCATTGTACCTCTGCAAGCAGCATTGTTATCCGGGGATATATAACATAACTAACCGGCCACCCCGACGGTACTGCTCACGCTGGTACAGCGATAATCATAAAGAAGAATATCAAACACCATCTAATGCCGGCTTTCAAAACAAACTATCTTCAGGCAACTACAATAGCGATAGAAACAAACTGTGGACAATTCAATGTGTCGGCAGTATACTGCCCACCTAGACATAAAATAAACGAAGCAATGTTTACAGAATACTTCCTTACACTAGGAAATCGATTTGTGGCGGGAGGCGATTGGAACGCCAAACATAATACCTGGGGTTCAAGACTAATAACTACCAGAGGGAGGCAACTTAAAACTAGCCTTGAAAACAATAATTTAAAGGCCGTATCAACCTTCGAACCAACATACTGGCCCACAGATACGAATAAAATCCCGGATCTATCAGATTTCTTTATAGTGAAGGGACTGACTAAAGAAAATTTAAAAGCTAAAACTTGTCATGACAGCGCTTCTGATCACACTCCAGCTTTACTCACGATCAGTACCTTGCCTACTGAATTTGAAAAACCTGTGGGCCTTTACAACAGGAATACAGATTGGCACCTCTTCAGAGAACACCTGGAGGAAAAGATAAAGCTTAACATTGCCTTAAAGACGCCAGAGGACCTCGAATACGCTACGGAATCGATCACTTCACTTATACAAGAAGCCTGCCGGATTAGTACTCCTACGATAGGGAAGAAACCGAGCATATACAACTTTCCCTATGAAATAAGAAAAAAAGTTTTGGAAAAAAGAAAACTACGCCGTACTTGGCATCAGAGTAGGCTCGGAACTGATAAGACTTCTCTCAATGTTGCTGCCCTAAACCTACGAGAACTTATACAGGATTGGCATGACACCGCGTTCGAATCAAAGCTAGATTCTCTCACTGCCACGGCATCTACTAACTACTCACTGTGGAAGTTTGCAAAATCATACAATAGACCCCAAGAAATAAAAGCGCCTATAAGAAGGACAGACAATAGCTGGGCTCGTACACCACAGGAAAAAGCTGATACCTTTGCTGCGTACCTGTCAAAGGTCTTTCTCCCTCATGATCCTGACCGCCAAGACAAGGAAATACAGGATAACCTGGAGCAAGACTTCCAACTTGCACTGCCACCAAAACCAGTAACGCCCCGAGAACTTTGCAGAGCTATACGAGAACTCAAACATAAGAAGGCGCCAGGGTCTGATCTTATAACCAAAGAGGTCTTAAATCAGCTGCCCAGAAAAGCGATAGTGTTTCTCACAATATTGTTTAACGGGATTCTTCGAGTGCAACACTTTCCAAAAGGCTGGAAGGTATCACAAATCTTAATGATACCGAAACCAGGAAAGCCACCAAATGAAATTGCATCCCACCGGCCCATTAGTCTATTGCCTATACTCTCTAAATTGTTTGAAAAGATACTGTTAAGAAGGATTCTGCCTCTACTCACAGAAAATAAGGTCATACCTAAACACCAATTTGGCTTTCGGGAGCAACACTCAACAGTAGAACAAGTCCACCGAGTTTGCAATAAGATCAGAACCACACTCGAAAACAAGGAATACTGCTCTGCGGTGTTCCTTGACATTCAGCAGGCCTTTGATAAGGTGTGGCATGAGGGGTTACTGAGCAAAATCAAATCGAGTCTTCCGCATAGTTATTACCTGCTACTACATTCTTACCTCACGGAAAGATTTTTCAAAGTTAAAGAGGCTGGGGCCCTGTCAATCCTGTATAAGATAATGGCTGGTGTGCCGCAGGGATCAGTCTTGGGACCAATTTTGTATTTGCTGTATACCGCAGACCTCCCGCAAATTACAAACGTCACCACCGCAACCTTCGCAGATGACACGGCTCTCCTAGAAAGTGATAAAGACCCACAAAAAGCTTCCGGCACACTGCAACGCGGGCTTGATCTAGTAACTGACTGACTACAGAAATGGAAAATAAAAGCCAGCTCAAGCAAATCGGTGCAGGCCACTTTCACCCTGAACAAAGGTGACTGTCCACCAGTTAAGCTCGAAAACGTCACACTCCCGCACAAGAGCACCGTGAAGTACCTCGGCTTACACCTTGATCGACGTCTAACATGGAAGCAACACATAACGGCTAAGCGAGGAGAACTCAAAATCCGTTACAGAGATCTACACTGGCTCGTGGGGCGCAACAGCAAACTCTCAATAGACAACAAGCTTCTAATATACAAGTCTATATTAAAACCTGTATGGATGTATGGAATACAACTCTGGGGCAGCGCTTGCAACTCCACTTTATCAATACTGCAAAGAATGCAAAACATTATTCTGAGATCAATATCTCAAGCACTATGGCTAGCTACTAATAGCGAGATCCTTCAGAACCTACAAATAAGCACTGTCAAGGAGGAAATCCAAACAGCAGCTACGTCATACCAAATTCGGCTAAAGAACCACCCAAATGATCTTGCATCTGAACTGGCACGACAAAAGTATGTCAAAAGACTCAAAAGGAAGGACATAATGCAACTGCACATGGCAAACTGACCCGACAACCTATGGAGTAGATGTCTTCAATGGAAGACACACTTCGCACGCCACACCTACTATCATCATATCTGCTTATAGTTGAAACTGATTGCAGATTAAATAGGAAAAAAAAAAAAAAAAAACTTCCATTCATTTATAGCAGAAAGCGGTAGAACACAAGGTAGAATGTTTTACATTCTCTGAAATTGTTCAAATACATTAATGGATAATATTTATAGAGGTATATATTTCAAACGCAAACCCTAACTATGATTAAGGAACAAAAATCCCAAAAGTGAAATGAATAGGTATGTTTTTTGGCTATGAATGTGAACGCGGTTGTTAATATAAGGTACGTCACGTTAGTGAAGAAATTGTTATGACATAATATTTATTACTTTTCCATAAAGTCGTATCCCGGTGTAACGCCTCAACTCACTCTCGTAGTGTGATTTTATATGTAATTTTATTATGCGTAAAAAAAAATATACCCATAATATATTTTTTGATTTAACAAATTTTATCACTACACATGACATTATCTGTTAAAGGTATGGCATATATTTTTGAATCACAGTGTATAATGTTATTCAATCTTTTTTAACATTATCATATCATCAATCCATATATAGTATTTTTTTCTAAGATCCAAGATGAATTCCACCTTATATGAGCAACACATTTACCCGCCGCTTTAATTACTACGGACATATTTTTCAATGTAAGTGAGAGCCATAATAAACATCAATTTGTTTGTAGCTTCCATTCTGCAGGCAATAATTTATTCTTATGGCTACCGACTGGGTAGTGTTTACATACTGTAAACACTAGACAGTCTAAGCTCCCTCAAAAATCGATAAGGTGAACTGAAGGTTGCGACACATAATATGTAAATGTATGACCAATAATGGAGGCAGAAACATATTAATATCAGTACATAAATACGAACTATACTAAAAAAATCCCGAGTAATACGTATCTATTTCCTTGGGTACGTCATTACTTCAGAACTTCGACGCTGTAGGTACTATTTTAAAAGAAAATAAGAAAGAAAAAAAATTTTTTTTTTATCCACGGAAAACGACACAATTGTTTTAAAGGCAACGTGTAATATGAAGTTAGTAGTAGGTATAAATAATATTATTATATATAAAAAACCTATATTAAAATAGCTTACAAACAAATAATGATGAAAAACGTATAAGCAACCATTCTACACATTTTTCCAATAAACCAAGCATCTACCAGTGATCACAGAAACATAGTGAACAGTTATTTTCGTTACTTTATCAGGGTCAAACTGCCGCAGTATTTACATAGACACATTGGCTTCGTATTGAACGGGTTTAGACTAGCCAATGGAAATGTATATTTTCTACGGTCGATCTTTTTACATACATTTCTTAAGATATATTTAGGTTAATGCAAAGAGTTATTACTTTAAATATATTTGAATTAATTGTAATAATTATACTCGAAGGGTCATACCGCCTCCTACGTTTAATTCGCGTTTTATTCTGATAGAATAAAATAAGGATGGCATAAATCTATCGAATATGGATTTGGCAATATCTAAATTTATTAACCAACCTTGGTATTATGTTACACTCCGTGTTCATAAAGATCAGCTTTAGCGACTATTTTACATTCCACACCTCAGACACGAGGAACGCTATTAAACTGCTACAACTTTTCGATTAATGGTGTTATGAATCGAGATATTGATCAAAGACACCAGGTTTCTCAGTCAATAAAAGTAAAAATCAACTAGCAAGGCTGTTAACTTCGCAGTCAA
Source organism: Nycteola revayana (assembly GCA_947037095.2). Lineage (NCBI taxonomy): Eukaryota > Metazoa > Arthropoda > Insecta > Lepidoptera > Nolidae > Nycteola > Nycteola revayana. Next base: position 10,387,502 of record OX344839.1, read on the forward strand.
ACTAAATTGAAATTGAGAAACAAGCATAAAGAAAATCTTCCAGCACATTGTGAACAAAAATGTTCATCATAGATTAACTAAAATGATAAAAATCTAATCAAATTAGCTATGCTATAACTTTGTGTTAAGGTATGCACTACGTAAAAATAAAATCTGCTCTGTCATCTGTACTCCGACAGGGCTTGACCACTGAATACGCGTAGAATTGTCGTTTCAAGAACACGAGGGATTTCCGTAATCTCATTAGTCGAAGTCTATACATATACTCGAGAGAATCGAGTCTCAGGGTTAATGCTGAAGTAAATTCTGCATACAGAAACGTACGATATTTGTGAAAAAAAAAATGTTTCAGTTACGAACGCCGCAACGATGGCGAGCAAAGAATAGGCGCTAAATAAGAGATAACAATCTTTTCCCAGGCTGTTACTAAAGTTTACATTTCACAATGATATAGACTGGACTAAACTGCACAAGTAGTCTACAGTATACAATAATAAGTGTAAATTAACCGACTGACTATATGTTCAATTCTTTAGACTTCTTAGTAATTACATACGTTGTTATAAAATTTTGATTACTATGTGGATCCGAGTTTTCAATTTGCTTTTTAACTACCTAATTAAACTATAAGCCCGCAGAACTACATAATTATTATTAGTTATGGTATCACTATGATATCAATCAGGTATATTGGTACCTTACCGAACAAATAACGAAAGTGGTAAATCTGCATTTGTAAGTAAATGCTTAGGGGAAACTAATAACGTCGGACAAATTTATGTAGCAGTCTTTTAATAATGTATGTTATCATTAACGTATGGGTCGGCTCTCCAATTAGAAGTTTATTTCACTAGACAGCTGCCGTGGTTGGGCGCTACTGATTCATGAATAAAAAAGTTCTATGCTTGTGTAGTGTGTACAACCTCGTGTGTATTAAAAGTTAACTTACAAGGTATTACGATATGCCAGAATTTTACATCACATTTATTCAAATAAAAACCGGCCAAGTGCGAGTCGGACTCGCGCACGAAGGGTTCCGTTTCAGTTACAAGTGCGTACCTATTTTTGATATCAAGAATAAATAAAAAAGCGTATGTTTATGAAATGAAATGTTATTTTATATTTTTATATTCGAAATATCGTTTACGATTTTTGACGTATTAAAAAAAACTACTTACAAGATCTCGTTCAAACCAATTTTCGGTGGAAGTTTGCATGGTAATGTACATCATATATTTTTTTCAGATTTATCATTCTCTTATTTTAGAAGTTACAGGGGTGGGGACACACATTTTACCACTTTGGAAGTGTCTCTCGCGCAAACTATTCAGTTTAGAAAAAAATGACATTAGAAACATCATTCTCAACATCATTTTTGAAGACCTATTCATAGATACCCCACACGTATGGGTTCGATGAAAAAAAATTTTTTGACTTTCAGTTCTATGTATGGAGAACCCCAAAATTTATTGTTTTTTTTTCTATTTTTGTGTGAAAATCTTAATGCGGTTCACAACATACATCTACTTGCCAAGTTTCAACATTGTAGTTCTTATAGTTTCGGAAAAAAGTGGCTGTGACATACGGACGGACAGACAGACAGACAGACAGACATGACGAATCTATAAGGGTTCCGTTTTTTGCCATTTGGCTACGGAACCCTAAAAAGGCTTTATTATTATTAGCCATTACTTCCGAAGTATAGAAAATACTGGCGTTATTTGTTTACATTTAAAAGAAAATTATAGGATTTCAGAAATATATAAAAAAATTACATCAATGAATGCAAAATGTAACAAAAACTAAATAACAATATATAAGTTATTGTTATTAGTAATAAAAAACATAATAAATGTGGTGTTCTAAAAGCAGGACGGTGGAAGGACAAGTCCATTGGCAAGCTTCAATTGCTGCTAGAGGTCTAAAATATAGTTTTATAAAAAAAAGTAATAAATGGCACAACACACCTGAGTGTTCCTTTTTACAACAAGTTTAAAAGACTTATCAATCAATCAAACAACTCATACTTTCCTTTATCCTGCAATGATTGACTGTTCAATATTTTATACTATACACTCAAAGCTACTGGGAATCAAATTGACCGGGGGCTGTCATAGAAGTTGCGATTTGTACGATAACCGAGTCAGACAGGCTTAACAAGTCAGAGATACTTGAATAATAATATTATCTTTTGGAAACGCTATGCTATTGAGTTTGTTACAATCAATATTGTTTTAAGCTGACAGCGAGCTTGTAGGTTTAATAATGTTATTAAGGAAATTAGGTGCTTTGTGTAAATTGGATCAAGGGTGGTTATGATGGATTTCCGATAAGGACACTGTTCTTAGAAACACAAAACAGCATATCACGACGTTAGCAGTTGGGTTAGTTCATATTTTGATTTTATAATTGACAAAATATACACAGACAAAAGATATTCGTGGTAAGCGGTTTTTTTTTTGTAATATGGTCGCTACGAAATTTACCGCATGTGTTGCATATTTGGGCCTCAAACGGAACAAATATTTGGGTGACTCATCAATAGTTGTTCCAGTCTGAAGGTTATTTGTATACCCTCTGTGACACATACATAGCTCTATTGTAAACAACATTACCATCAAAAAGGTATAAACCCCAAACAATGAGCTTAAGAAAAATCATTTTATGCTCCGAAATTCCTGTGCTTATTTACTTTTGTTAATTCTGTTTTGTTTTTAGCCTAAAGTGTAGCATTTATTCTATATTCTATCTATTGATAACTTTGATCGACTTTAAGACGTCTGATACGGTTGTTAATTTGGATAAAGAAAAAATATATCTCTTAAGTTTTACTATGTATGTATATTTTACTTTTTAATGAATTATGAACACTTACCTCTTCTGGCACAACATCTCTTAGCTTTACATCTTGTAGACGACTGACTGACGCATTGCGATGGTAATCCACCAGTTCATTCAACGAATTGAATTTCACCACCCATAGGAAGAATTTGCTTGACGCATCCCGAAGCACCTTGAAATGTTGTACACCATCCGGACATCTGCGAATAATATATAAGCATATAGAGATCCCAATCAGTAGATAGTAAAAGTTACGAACACTGCCGTACAAATTCGGGCTGTAACACAATTACAGTTTTCAAACAAAAGTGTGTCGTGTACCTTTAAAATAAGTTAGCTTTTCGTATAATCATTGGAATTCGGTTACGGCAGTTTAGTTTTTGCAGGGCAACGATGGTACTTTACGCGAGCTAATATTTGTGTAACTAATTGAACTCGTGACTACAAATAGATGAATTGAATTCGTAGGGGATCGTGTTAAGGTCAACATGTGAAAGTAATTAAAATTGTTGTATTAGGGCAGTTTAAATAAATTAATGAGAAAATTATTTATTCATAGCTCCGAATAAATATGCGTTCGATTAGAAATATGCGGCATAGTTTACGCAATCGGATTTAACGGGCGGGTGAGTCAGGGTTTAAACTTAAACGGATTAATTTGTACCTGGAGGTCCTTTTTGTTATTACATTAGTTTACTCAACTAGAATGTCTTGTGTTGGAATAAATAAAACACAATCTACTAATATAATGAATTCACTTTTTATTTAATCGGAGGTCTCATCTATACTTTATACCTACTTAATAATATATAACGCTCAACGAGCTATGGAGAGGGCTATGCTCAGGGTTTCTCTACGAGATCGAATCAGAAATGAGGAAATACGTAGAAGAGCTCGGGTTACCGACATAGCCCAACGGATTATTTCGTTGAAGTGGCAATGGGCAGGCCATATAGCACGGACACAGATGGCCGTTGGGGCCGAAAAGTTCTCGAATGGAGACCGCGGATCGGCAAGCGTAGCGTAGGACGTCCACTTAATCATGAAGTTCCTATGAGAACGGTAGTTACGCAGGTGAAACCTCGCGCGGAAAGCTAGTTACAGTATATTTATACTAGAAAATGGAATGCAGATGATTATTTTTGAACAGAAAGTAACGTCTGAAGATAGATAAGTTATAACTAGTGGCGATTCTAATCAATGTAGAAAAAAAATGTGTTATGGACTTAACATATTAATACTATTTAGGTAACGAAAATAATACGTTAGGTATGCTTCATCCGACATGAGGCCCCGTACAATATCTATAGCAGTAAACTGGTTTCAGCGCAATCTTCGGAACGCTGATTCATACTGTATTTGACAGGGAACAGGTTTTAAATAGAGAAAACTATGAACGTTGTGTTATGACTGCTTCTACATTTTATTAATGCTGAGAGATTTTCTCAGCACTTTCTCGACAGACTGTACGTAATTATGAATCACAAGTGGTTATACCTTACTCATTATACTACGCGTTTGATGATTGCTCTGCTCCATTGGTGATGTTTTTTTTATCTTTACTCATATAATAAAGTAGAAAAGTTTGTGAGTTTTTAGGGCGTAATTTCTGAATCTACGGACCCGTTTTTTTTTACCAGTACAAAACCACATTATTTCTCATTTGGCATAGTCTATATTTTAAGACGAGGTTCCCAGGAGAACGGTATTTGTACGGGTGAAACCGCACGAGGCATCTAGTAGCTTTAATATGTCAGATCGTAACGGTAACTAATGAGGTGTCGAGTTCGAGAGGAAATTGGTTGTGTAAAACCGTGCCTCTGAGGGCACGTGAAGCTGTTCGTCCTGCGCCTGATATCTAAACAGTCATATCGGTAAAACAGTACCGCCAGAGATTAAGAGAGTAAACCTGCGTTTTCCCAGATGATAGATCGCCTTAGAATGTGGAAATCGCTCGGGATGACTATACTATATAAAAAATCTCATCTCTCTTACATACTATCTAGTATTTAGACCGGCGTTTTGCAATAACCGGCTTTTCTTAATGTTTGATCTCTTGTATTAACATGGGGTTAACGATCGATTCAATTGCATAGGTTAAGGATATCACATTACTTTTCGATGAAAAAGCAAAACTAGCTATAAAATAAGCATTAAACGATAATAAGTTTTATTTGCTACATGACGTCTTTATAACCAGTATTTGATTTGTCGTTATAGGGCGTTAAGGGTCTGTCTTGAAGCGCGTTCGGATATATCAAGGATATAGTAGTTCCTCATAAAAGCAGACCCGAAAACAGCCAAGGTTTTTCCTTTTTCCGAACCGGATCGCCCTACGACTCGAAACTTATACAGCGAGTATAGAGATTCTCCGTTAGCTTTGCGTTACTTTCTTAAACATATTTTTATATCTTAATACACGAAATCTGCTTGGATCTAGAGCTAATTTTACCATTTATTTCAAACTACATTACCTATAGAAACATACCTTACAATGTACTAACGAGCCTATGATTTTGGTTATCTGAACGTAGGCTAAGTATGACTAATACAGCAAACCCCGCAAAATAAAACACAGCGTAGAAACTACATGAGTCATTCACTCACTCCGCAGTCCTCAGTCGCGAATATTTTTTTTATTAACATCCAATTTAAACTGTAATGAATTTGTTTACTGTGCGTCACTTCACATAGTCAATTCTATTGACTTATTATTTGACAAAAAGCTTATAAGGAAGTACAGAAAATCACGTACGTATAGGCTATGGACATATTAACGTGAATATTTTTGTATCGTAGGTGGGACAATCGACAAATTAGGAAACGAGTAATATTATGCTTAAGTTAAGTAATTAATAGTCAAAAAGTTGTAATACATTTGGCCATTGATGATAGTCTCAGATATGTATTTATGTTCCTACAGAATTCCATAAAGACATCAATTCTTTGATAATAATTTCTTTGTTACTCAGGGTACTATTAAGGGTACAGCATACAGGGTACCTACTGTAAAAAACATTATTAAGTTAATGTAACTTAAATATTAAAAATAAAATAACATACGAATATAAAACAATAATAAAGATACCTATTTTTTCGACGCCAAAGTCATGTTAATAATCGTTACGTAATTGACCTCCTCGTAGGTCAGACTGTTACCACACCAAAAGGGCTATTTAGGAAGTGTTTATATTTTTATTTCGAAAAAAGTAAATATTTTTTACGTGATGGTTAATATTATTACTCATTTTTACTGGGTTCTTAGAAATTGAAAAAAAAGTGTACTTTTTGATTGAAAACAATTTGAAAAAAAAGACCGTGCTTCATTTAAAAGTTGCCTTATTTTTAAATGAAGTTGAGAACTCCGCCATTCTTCGTATTTGACTACAGGGATTATATCTATACTCATATATATAAAGCTGAAGAGTTTGTTTGCTTATACGCACTAATCCCAGGAACTACTGGTCAGATTTGAAAAATTCTTTCAGTGTTAGAACGCCCTTATATGGGATCCCTTCTTTTCGCATAATGTTCTTTGTCCTAATATACTTTGGCATAACGATTTTGGCACAATTTGTTTTGGCATAATAATATTTCGGCATAAATTTTTTAGGCATACATTTTATGTTGGCATAATCATCTAAAAGACTAATTTGTTTTGACATAAATTTGATTCGCATAACGTTAGTAGGCCTAATCACTATTAGCATAATAATATTTAGGCATACAATTAATATAAATAAAAAAAAACAATTTTCATGCAAATGATTTATTATTAGAGATGGGCCGACTATAGTATTTGCCGACTAACCGACTAGCTGACTAATCGGTTTCCTAAATGCCGATTAGTCGGCCGACTAATCGGCAATGCCGATTATTCTAATACCTACTTGTCGGAGGTGTTCGGGCGTTCTATGTTACCTTATTGGTTTTTGAACATGTTTCTAGACTGTAACTTTAGATTTAAAATATACATAATAGGTTGGGGAAAAAGTTTCTTCGCATTTTTGAAGAAAATTCAAAACATTTTTTAATATTGTTTATTTACATTTAACTAAAGTATGTAGGTACCATTTTGATCGATAACTTTTTGCCATCTTGGACATGATCCCATTGCTATAGAAATTTTGAGACTGCTGATCAAAATACCGCGACAAGTGGTTTTGGCAGTCCTCTCGTGATGTTAACCTGACACTGCCTAAAGAATTCTGAAGAGACCGAAACAGATAGAAATCTGAAGGTGCAAGGTCAGGACTATACGGCGAAAGCATTAACACCTCCCAGCCAAACTCTCTTAATTTTTGCTGAGCGGCTAAAGATGTGTGAGGTCTAGCGTTATCATGATGAAAAACCACACCCCTTCTGTTGATTAATCCCGGCCGCTTTCTCTCAACTTCTTGCTTTAATCTCATCAGTTGTTCGCAGTAGAGTTCAGAATCGATGGTCCTGCCTGGTGGTAACAGCTCATAATTAATAATGCCCTTCCAATCCCACCACACACACAGCATCACCTTGTTGTGAGTTAACCCGGGTTTCGCACAATCTATGAAGCCTGACCGGCCTTTGATCACGACTTTTTTCGCACGGTCTTGTCGTACGTAATCCACTTTTCATCACCAGTTATCAGCTCCTTCAAAAATGGTTCGGTTTCATTACGTCGTAATAAAGAATCACAAATGAGTACACGGTTCATTAGGTTTCTTTCAGTGAGCTCGTGAGGTACCCAAATATCGAGCTTTTTTGTGTACCCAGTTTTTTTAAATGTGCCAAAACTGTTTTGTGGTCAATTCCCAGTTCTTCAGCTACGTCGTAACAACTGATATGCCGATCTTGCTCTACTTTTCAAAAATGGCATTCATTTTATCATAAATAGAGCGACCAGAGCGACGTGCATCTTTGACATCAAAATTTCCGGATTGAAAACGCTTAAACTAAATTTGTGTAAGACACTGCACTAGGTCCATAAACATCGCAAATTTTTTTCGCGGCTTGCGTGGCATTTTTACCTTTCTTGTAGTAAAATTTTAAAATGTATCGAATTCCTTCATTCATCGAATATCGAATTTCTTCACTCATATTGACAGTACGAAAAACAAATGAAAATCACACATTTTCTTAATTTGAATTTGGAATTATGTTCTTTAAAATTTAAACTTTCAATGATATCAAAATCAGCCAGATACAAATAGTATAGCCAAAGAGATTTTATTACAAGTATATACTATAATGCGAAAAGACTTTTTCCCCAACCTAATATATAATTATTTATATATTAAAGGACTTTTTTATCACTAAATATCTGACTTAATGAATATTTACATATATTTACCATTGCCATGCTATTTGGTTATGTATGTGCCATATTTCGTTGATTAATGATGTTAAGTTAGCTTAATTACTGACTGACTAAAACGTTCCTATTTTGTAACTTTAGATAACTACTCTAAGTAATGTTTAGAAATTATAAAACAAGTACAAATTATTTCATTTGTTATGCGCCGATCATAATCGGCATATTTTGCCGAATAGTCGCCGACTAGTCGCCGACTACAAACGATGCCGAATAGTCGGCTTTCCCGACTAGTCGGCGGCTAGTCGGCCCATCTCTATTTATTATACATAACATAAACGATTTTTCGGTGCCGCGGCCGACTTTTAAGCAAATGACAATCGGTTAGGTTAGGTTAGAACTGCGGCCATACAACGCACGAGCCGAGCGAGCGAAGCGAGCGGTGCCGCGGCAGCGCCCGGCGAGTGGGTTATTCTAAAGCATTATAAATTTATGCTTTAGAATATTATGCTTAATCATTATGACGGTTAGAGAAATTAGAACTTTATACTTAAAAAAGTTATGCTTTAGAACTTTATGCTTAATAAGTTTATGCTTTAAAATATTATGCCTTATCATTATTATGGTTACAGACATAATGCTTAAAAAAATTATGCATGAGCTGTTATGCGTAATTATATTATGCGAAAATATAATTATGCCAAACAACATTATGCTAAGTTATATTAGGTCTTAAAATTTTATGCTAATGGATAGGGAACCCCCTTATATATATGTAGGAGGAAGGCCTAAAAATAGACTTAATTATGAAGTTCATACTAGAACGAAAGTTACGCGGGTGAATCCGCGCACGGAATCTAGTGTAAAATTTAATCAATAAAGTGGCATTACAGACTCATATTCATAATTATACAATACACTTTGAGTAAACAAATGTACAATGTTAAAAAATCTACTATTCAGGAAAATTGTAGGTAAATTATAACAATTAATAAAACCCGTACGATAATGACGTCTATAGGGAATACCATGTAATTTACCATTTAGTTTGCCCTATAAATATGCATGAATGGTACCTATACTGTTTAAGTGTACCCTCCTTGTCCGTGGGTCACTACTCGAGTTGCCAACTGAAAACCAGCGCTAGGTATCGCCTAGCCTATGCTGAGGTGGCGACTTTTTCGGCAGAACATGCAAGGCGTCTCATTGTTTTGTACATTTAGCTAAATGTTATATGTAATATCTTGTGTGTTGTGCTGAATTAAATGTATTTTCTTTCTTTCTTTCGAATTTAAATGTTTGTGAAAATATACTTTCAAGTAGATTTTCCTATTGTGTCCACTCATGGAATATAAAAGAGTGCCTGTACTCTTTTCCATTCCATAAGTGGACACAATAGGAAAATCAAACGCAGAAATAAACCTAATATTTCAATTCTTCTATGAGAATTAAGGACATTGATTGGACACACAGACACACTTTAGGACAAAACATGTTAAGCCTGACCCCATATTTGTAGTGCGCGTTCGTCGAGTGTGTCAATGACGCGAACAATGCAGCAGCGCCGAGCTCCTGTACCCGTCACCTGCAACCCCCGCCGTGTCGTCAAAATATGACACACGCTAGAGAAACGCACTCAACAATCTGGGATCGGCTTAAGACGTTGATCCCTTTTTTGTAATATAAGTAATAATATCATACATGACATTATGGGTTACCAGGACTCCTACCTACAAACTCTCTTCCAGGAGGCCTATGTATAAAAATCAGAGATGGGCCGACTAGCCGCCGACTAGTCGGGAAAGCCGACTATTCGGCATCGTTTGTAGTCGGCGATTAGTAGGCGACTATTCGGCAAAATATGCCGATTATGATCGGCGCCGGATTAGTCGGCCGACTAATCGGCATTTTGAAAACCGATTAGTCGGCTAGTCGGTTAGTCGGCAAATACTATAGTCGGCCCATCTCTAATAAAAATGTATGTTTGGCGGCCTATGGTGACGATAACAAAAAAACAGTGCGAGTCCGACTCGCAAAGCAAAAAAAGTTAGTTGTATGGGAGTCCCCCTTAAATATTTCAATTATTTTATTTTTAGTATTTGTTGTTATAGCGGCAATAGAAATACATCATCTGTGTAAATTTCAACTGTCTAGCTATCGCGGTTCTTGAGATGCAGCCTGGTGACAGACAGGCAGACAGTCAGCGAAGTCTTAGAATCGGCATTTTGAAAACCGATTAGTCGGCTAGTCGGTTAGTCGGCAAATACTATAGTCGGCCCATCTCTAATAAAAATGTATGTTTGGCGGCCTATGGTGACGATAACAAAAAAACAGTGCGAGTCCGACTCGCAAAGCAAAAAAAGTTAGTTGTATGGGAGTCCCCCTTAAATATTTCAATTATTTTATTTTTAGTATTTGTTGTTATAGCGGCAATAGAAATACATCATCTGTGTAAATTTCAACTGTCTAGCTATCGCGGTTCTTGAGATGGAGTCTGGTGACAGACAGGCAGACAGTCAGCGAAGTCTTAGTAATAGGGTACCGTTTTTACCCTTCGGGTACGGAACCCTAAAAATGGCTTCCAAAATTACCAATCAATACTATGTGGTCATCGAAAGCTTGAATTATCCTTAATTAGTAAGTAATAATACTAACCATAAAAAATGCGAAAGTTTGTGAGTATGTGTGGATGGATTAACATTCATTCATCCACACATACTTTACTCTTCCACGAAAAAACGTTCACAGATAGTTTATGAGCTCTGACTTCTGGCTGGAGTTGTTGTTTGGATCATTCTCACATACAATGGCCCACTCATGAGGCTAAGTGCGGAAATTATACGCTCAACTAACTAACTAACTATGAGCTCTGACCCACTGGAGCAGAGTAAGGCGGGTAAAATTGCGAAGTGCATAGCTAGAAATAACAGATTTGTTTGTTGTTTTCCTAAAATAAAATTATTTGAATGTGGGTCTAAAGTGGTAGAGTTGAACAAGTATTTTTTCTCACAATAAATAAACTGTATGGTCAGCAAGTCAGACTCAACAGTGTATCAGCAATGAAATAGTAACGCAGAATGTCTTTGAGTTATTTGAATTTACATAAGAATATTATATAGCAATTGTATGTTTACGATTTTATATCTCCACATTATTTTTAAAACTATCTTTATCCAAGGCATTGGTAATTAAAACTAAACCAAAGATATTAAAGGATTTTATTTCATTTTTTGTAAGACTTTTTCGTCAATAAAATTGTGTATATAGTCACCCTTTTTAATAAGTACATTCTTTTATGAATATTCACACTGTACATTTTCAAATTATTTAATTGATATTTTTAGTTCAGTGGCATCTTACAGAATATAGGCTATAAAATACTACTGAATGATTAACCAATAATCCAACAATAAACTAATACCAATGCTATTCTTGGAATTGCGATACATATTATTCATAAGGAAACTTTATTATCACTTACTTGACAGATAAGGAGAAGTCACCAGGACTTGATTCACTGATTCTTATCAAGAATCCACCCTCTGGTTTATTTGCTAGAAGTTTCTCTGCATCTGCTCTTGTGATTCTTCCATAATACCAACTAAAATAAATTAATGGTATTAATAAATAATAGGTGTAACTATGATATTATTCAATCAATATGGAATAGAAATTACCAGTCATATTTTATAATTAAAAATTAATGTTTATTTGTATTTTACCAATATGATTAACTTAATGAAAGCAAGATCCATCAATGAATTGATCCTGGTTTGAAAATAATTAATAAAACAATAACATTATGCAGCATAATGTTTTTGTCTTATGTAATTATTTGGGAAACAAATTATTATGTGAAAAAGTCAGAAGATAGTCTCAATTTTGAAATAAGTCAGAATAGTGCAGTCATTGAAGCATTATTGGTCCGAATTTTTTTACTGTAAACCGATTTGCATGAAATTTTGGAATTAGGTTCATCTTACCCTTAACTTCAAAAGTGAAAATGATCTAAACTCCGCACCCACCCTGGGGAGGTTGCCACCCCTTCTCGTTGGTGTATTTTTTTTTTCAAAATTACCTCCGATATTGATAGAAGGCCTAATTTCAAGAAAAAAATGTTCTATAAAGTTTTTCAAAAACCCCAATACTTTTTAAGTTATTGGTAATTGAAAATTCGGAATTTTTCACGTTTTTCATCGGTTTTTTGCAAATATCTCCAAAAATATTCATTTTAACGAAAATTTTATAATGAACAAATTGTAGCAGGTAAAAAACTGAACAAATCAGTTTTTTATAAAGTGTTCTAAGTGCAATATTAAGCTAGATATTAAAGTTCAAAGCCGTTTTTATTATTTTATTTAATAAGAAAACAAGTCCATGATAAAAAAACAAAAAAAACTTCCAATATATGAAAACAGAAGATTCTTGAAAGAAAATATTTATCGTAGATTTTCTAACAAAATCTATTTTGTAAATGAAAGTAAAAAGTAACAAATTTCTAGTTCAAAACATTTGGTAGATGGTTGGTTAAAAATGACTGAAAAACAGATATCATTATAGCCACAACAACATTGTTTTAACAATAATTGAATACATTTATATAAATATTATTGAATAGATACAAGCTATGTTATTATAGTTGTCTTATCACATGCAGTACTCAGAAAATGAACCGTCATCATATTGGAATGTTGTTATTATTATTTATTTGAACAATGAATTTATCCATACTGCAATTTTTAACTTATTGATATTGAAGCTTAAGAAGTAGGAATGGACATAAATATCCTTTTATGTTTTGGTATAGTAATAAGGTTACACTATTTGACACATTTAATAACATTGATTTAAGAAAAGAGCCCTAATCCACTATATAACATCCTTACTAATATTATAAATGTGAAAGTAACTCTGTCTGTCTGTCTGTTACGCAATCACGCCTTAACTACTGAAGCGATTTAAATGAAATTTGGTATATTGTTTGTTTGTTTTTTTTTAAAAAGACAAATCCCGCACTAGGGAAATAAATCCCTGTGTCGCGGGGGACTTTACAAACATTCATTTCACGGACACAAAGAACACCCAGACTCAGAACAACTATTTGTGGTTCACACAAATAATTGTCCCGGGTGGGAATCGAAACCAGAACACCAGGTCTCAGAAGCAACTTCCGTAACCACTGAGCCACCGGTGCAGCCACAGATATAGTCTAGAGCCTGAGAAAGAACATAGGCTATATTTTATTATGTATTTCCCACGGGAACACAAGTTACGCGGGTGAAACCGCGCGCGGGAAGCTAGTACCATATTATTATATAACTAACCTATCCTATATATTTCATTTTATAAATTTCTGTCTGATGGTTGACCGCAGAAAAGGTTGATCTATAAACCTTTTCTGCGGTCTGGTCTATCTTGGTACCAAGTTTAATCCATCAGACATTAGACCTTAATTGTATTATATAAAGGAGTTGTGATAATTATGCATAAGAAAAATTTTCAGACTTGTACATACCTATTAATTTAGGATAGGAAGTTTTTTTGTTATACATACTAACTTTATATAGATCATTATGGTGCATGCATAATTAAATATTTAAATGAATGGCCTTATTGCATTTACAACAAGCAAACATAAACAATTGATCTAAAAGCAATCCTTTCATAATTTTACTTGCTTCCTTTGGGCAGTTTCACATGAGTAACTCCTGTTCCCATATGAACCTTATCATTTAATATACCCTATTGCCATCCTTGATAAATGCACTATCTATCACTGAAAAACTAGTTCCTGGAAATAGAACATTCAAGCAAAAAACAAACTATTCAGTTTCATATTAGTATAGCTGTGTGCATTTTACTTTTATTGGCTAATGTTATTAAATAAAACAAAATTAGAGGAAGAATATGTGTGAAAATCTATTAATGCCAATTATATAACTATCATTTTGTGGGTTTTGAGGTTTATTTAATTAATTATCAGCATTACTTATATTTCTGAATCTTTAATATCTTTTATTAATGTAAACAGTCAATAAAAGTGTACCTATATAAAAAGTTAATTATGACAGTTACAAGCACAAATGGCTAATATTAAGTTTAGATTTCTATAAAAATCTCAATAATTACTTCTTACTTCAATAACCATAGATTTTAATAAGATAATTATATTGGTGGTGGTTTAAATAATATTAAACTACCATTACTTTCATCAGATACTAAATTACTTTCATTAAATAAGATGAATTAATGAAAGTAATTTAGTATGTTAAAAGCGTTAGAATTAATATTACGATACTAAATATGCGTAACCTCTATTCCAATTTGATCACTTCATAGAATTATAAACAGTGACTAATATTCAGATATTTTGTAGGAAAAATAAAGCTTTAAGTTAAGCAGTTCTATTCACACCTACAGAATGCTTAACGAAATTTAAAAAATGTAAAATCATTTATATTTATGTGATAAACAACGGCTTCTTGTTATTATAAACATAAATAACTACCTATCCTGTTTTTACAAAGTAAAATAATGGACACGATTCATGTATGCCTATTATTAGATTAGCGTAAATTCTTCATTGAACATAGTTGCTTACCTGTGGCTTTTCATTTGAATATAATTACTAGGAATAAGTCCTTCTTTGCCGTCTAATTCTGCCCTGTACCAATTCATATCGTCCTCCATGTTTAGTATCTGCAATACCAAAAATTCTAGAAAGAATCTGTCATGGCACAAAATATTTTCCAATACGCAGGAATTCAGTGGAAACACACGTTACCTTGAGGACTTGATTCTTCTTAAAGCTGAGTTCATCATCAGCAGTTGCAGAGAAATCGTGTTTAGCTACAGCCTCCATGATCAAATTAGGCACTTCACTAAAATGTCACCGATTACCAAAATAACTCACAAAGTATACAAACTCTTAACAACGCTACAGGTCAAGGAAGTAAAGTAATCATAATGTAAGTATTGTCTAACAGAATACTCAAAAATAAGTAAGTTAAAATGCCGAAACAGGAAAAAATATTCTCAGTTCACGGGCCACACATCAGTCACATCACCAGTCTCAAAAAAGTACAAGCCAATGTTGCTATTAAATAAAAAGAATTCCTTTTTTTGAGTTGCCAAATCTCATTTTAATTCAATTCAACGTTAAATTATTATCATTTGATATTGTTATCCATAATTCGGACTGCCTGCACCCTGCAGTTTTAACAGTATAATAATAATAAGAGCTGATTTTTCAATCGCTAGATAAAAAATATCAGAAAAACAAAAACAAATTTTGTAAAATTTTTGTCAACATTTTAATTTATTCTTGTAATTATTATATAAAAATTGTAGAAGAATAAAAATATGAAACTATTATGTAAATTAACATCATTTCAACAATTCCGTTCAAATTAGTGTAAAAAAGTAGACTAGGTACATGTGAATCTTCTCATCTAGTCTAAATACTTTCTGTCACCCAAAGTTTAGTCTGAATACTTTGTTTTTGTTGTTATCCAAAATTGAGACTAAATTTTGTATAACAACAAAATGCTCTCTTTCTTAGATCAGAGCTTTCTTAAAAGTGCTCAATGATTAGTTAGACTATTCAACAATCTATATGGATAAAGTAATCATTCATAATGCCGCGTGTAAATTTTCGTTTAATCTTCTCAGGTTCTCATTCACTCTCTCTCCGTCCAAACTTAGCCACCCCTTTTCCATTCTCTTAGTTTAGAAATTTCTTGTAGTATGCGTAAGTAATGTAGAAAATACACATGCTAAGTTTTATGCCTCTCCAATCATCGTTTTATTTTATGGTCTATAATATAGTATATATTATTTACCTACCAGATGTAAAGAATATAATTCTAAATCTAAAATATGCAAATGTAAAAAAACTAAAAACTATTAAACTAAAAACTTCTCAATTGATGCTACTACTCAGATTCTACTTGATTATATTCTCTGTGTTTTCCATTACAAGCAATGCACATGTTACAAATTCCAGTAGATATTTGTAATTGTTTCATTTCATTCTAACACACTACAATTTAGCTTAGGCTGTGAAATAGCGATAAACGTGAAGTTAGCACGGGTGACTCAAACATCAAAAATAAGTTGATAACACTGACATTTCTGATTGACAGTTCTTTTATGTCCAATTCGCCTCCCAGTGGCATTATACGCGTGAGTGTTTTTTAAATCATTAATTTTCTTGTGAATCTTTTGAAATTATTTGATGTATCTAGTGAAGTTATTATATAAAATGTCTCCATTTACGACTACGTAATGTATTTTTATGATTTAACTTGTATGTGCAATTTCCAAACATAACTTAGAGCGGTGTCACATTTGTTGTTATAGGTTTAGTCGTAACTCATTTAAACGCAACGATGTCGGGAGGACTAGACATTCTCACCCTCAACGAGGAGGATGTTACCAAGATGCTTGCTGCCACCACCCACCTTGGGTGTGAAAATGTACATTTCCAGGTGAGTGGTATTTACTATAAAAACTAACCTCAAATCTTGTATGATAACATGATGATATAAGAATCCGTTCCATATTAAATTGTCTGATTATAGTGACGATTAATTCTCCCAACTGAACCTTCTTATAATTTATCTAAGCATTAAGAGTTACAACCCCGCAATACTGATGAAGTTACTCATGCCTTTAAGATGGAAACATACGTGTACAAGCGCCGCGCTGATGGTGCGCACGTAATCAATCTCCGTCGTACTTGGGAGAAGCTGGTGCTCGCTGCCCGCGCTGTGGTCGCCATCGAGAACCCTGCCGATGTGTTCGTCATCTCTTCCCGTCCTTTCGGTCAGCGTGCTGTCCTCAAGTTCGCCTCATACACTGGCGCCACACCTATTGCTGGACGTTTCACCCCGGGTGCCTTCACTAACCAGGTAAATACATTATTACTTATTACGAACTTTGTTTTGAATCTGACACGATTGAACCAGTTGTAATAGTCATTTGACTAACCATCTGGTAGCCAGACTAATTTTCCATCATTAGATACAATATGGGATTTATTTATATTTACATGTGTAATATTTGCACTGCACATGACAAGTTCTATATGTCATATTTGGTAAGTTTTGGGAAACAATTTAATTCATAAAAATGTACTTCAAAAATTTGAATGCAATATTATTGACATTGTAAGATTTCATAGTAATTTAAAAATTGATACACATTGGTATATGTGAAGCTTGGTTTTTCAAATTAAAAATGTCAGATACTTTAATTAATAATTTGCATGTGTGTAATTTGACATCAAGATAACTTAAAGGTATTCTAAGAATGCAAAATAATCCTTGTCTTGGATCTATATTAGATCCAATTTTATTTAGTTATGTTTATAAAGTGTTTCTATTCTATACAATGATGACAAACAAACTAAGGAACCACTGACTGCATTTAATGCAGACATGATTACACACTTATCTGATAGTTATTATATACATTAAAAAAACAACTGAAACAATTACAGCATTTTTACTGAACATTCTGTATTATCTTTTAGATTCAAGCTGCTTTCCGTGAGCCCCGTCTCCTGATCGTTCTGGACCCTGCCCAGGACCATCAGCCCATCACCGAGGCTTCATACGTCAACATCCCAGTTATTGCCTTCTGCAACACTGACTCTCCTCTGCGTTTCGTTGACATTGCCATCCCCTGCAACACCAAGGTGAGATATGCTTGAATCATAAAAAAAAGTGACAATAACAAAAGTGAAATAACTAAAAGCTAAAAATAACTTTTATAAAGGAGCTGGTATTCATCACAATCTTATATCCTTCACAATTTTATTCATATCATTTACCATTTCCAGTCATCCCACTCCATTGGTTTGATGTGGTGGCTCCTCGCCCGTGAAGTCCTCCGTCTGCGTGGTGTCCTCGCCCGCGACCAGCGCTGGGACGTCGTAGTCGACCTATTCTTCTACCGCGACCCTGAAGAGTCTGAGAAGGAGGAACAACAGGCGAAGGAGCAGCAGGTGGCCGTGCCCGCGCCTAAGCCCGAAGCTCCAGCCCCCGTACACGAGGACTGGAACGAAACCGTGGAGCCCGTTGCCTCCTGGGCTGAAGACGCTGCGCCAGCACCCGCACCCGCATTCGGCGCCCCCGCCGCTCAAGAAGACTGGGCTGCTCAGGTAATTATATTTTTTTTTCTAGTAGTCTTGTTATGCTTGTGCACACTTTTTGCCTCACATAAGACATGTGAGTCTAAAAGTTTAGGTAATATTCAAATAGAAATAGTTTAGTTTTATTTTTACTGTCACACAGTATTACTGTAATAGCACACTTCAAATCCCTGGCATTTGAAGTGAGCTATTACAGCAATACTGTCCTTACATCTCAAAAAGGTTGAATCTTAGTTAGTTCGTAAGTGTTACTTAATAGTTATTTTAATGCTATTTCGATATGACTATTATTATTTCGGTAGCTGCAAATCAGTATCTTGAGTCAAGAAATGTGCAAGAAAAGGTTGTTATAGTTTGTCAGTCTCAATAATTCTATTAATGAATCCTTAGTGCTATTATGATAGATACATACTTATTGTTCTATAGTATTTTATATGTTTTCTCCTGCAATTATTTACGTAATTTTAGTAATATTTTTCACATTGTGTTATATTATATTCAAACACCAAAAACAAATATTTACACAAATTTTTCAACATTAACTTAGATGTGTAAGCGCGAAAACATATGATTACGATATCTAACGTTTATATCTTTGCCTCCAGGTTCAAGAAGAGTGGGGCACGACCGCAGCTCCCGCGCCCGCCGCGCCCGCCGCGCCCGCTCCCTCATGGGGAGGCTCTGCCCAAGACTGGAGCGCTTCGTAAACGTCGCGTTTCTTTTGGTTAATATAAGCCAAAAATCTATTGGAGCGTTTTATTTAACTAGCCGCGGTGTCAGTAGTGCGACTCCAGAAATTGCGGAGATCTGATAAAATAAAACCTTTGTTATTTCGGGATATTGTAACTTCTAATTATGCTTTTCGAGTGAATGGGATTTATTTCGTATAATATAATACATGAGATAATAATTTGTCCTGTAAATAAGTTATTCTGCTTACTGCATATCCACTCACTCGCACTCAAAGATATATAGGAGTTTTAGTTTCTCTCAAGTAATAAAAGGAGAAAAACTTATTGAACAATTATTTATTAGCATTATTGAAGTAAAATATATTAGCATCATATGGGCCATCGTCTTTATAGCAGTTGAAAACTTACCACATACTTAAAAAATTAATAGAAGATAATAGATGTAGTTTGCTATTTATATCTTCTCTTAGTATCGAAATGTTAAATTAACGATTAGTTTTTATTTCATTCATTTTCTTCTTGAATGTAATCCTGAATATTTTTGGTTTTGAAAATTGAAAACAACAAAATAGCTTCTTATAATTTATTATCCAAAATCAAATTATTCTCTACAATGCCGTACAAATGTATTCTATAAATACACGTATATTTGTTGTTACCCTGATTACTGAGAACTCTGAACACCAAACTTTCCACTTCCAAATGTTTGTACGCTATCGGGTAGTATTGTTTTGATGGCCCTTCAGCACGGTATTGTCCTTTCGCAACTTTGAGCGAAGTACCGTTTGATAGGATTCCCTGAAATTGATAGCCTGAATTATATTGAATATGTATAGTCATATATATACATATTTATGTTAGAATAGCATGGTTAAGGGCCTAAGCACACCACGTTTTTTAAACGCGCCGTTAAAGCGCGTTGGGGCCATACAGGCGCGAAACGCACGCAAGTCAGTACTTCGTTTTAAAACGCGCGTCGACGGCGCGTTTAAAAAACGTGGTGTGCTTAGGCCCTAACCTGAAGGTGAAACGTTTACATAAAACGAAGATTTATAGCGAAAAAGGTAGCTTCTGCCTATTTACAAAAATTATTAAGCTAATAATTATTTACGGAGCGTATAATTAATGGTTTGTGCTGATCAGGCCCAGGAATGAGGATATAATAACTAAGAACATAACTGCTTATAAAGCCCCCGGGCCGAGATGCAAGTCGTCCACACAGGTAGCGCACAGCTTGGCTATTAGGCTGGAACCTTCTTTCCCTTTTCAAGTGAAGTAAGAAAGTAGCTAAAGTGAAGTATGTACTAACATATTAGGTCTTTACCTATGAAATTGCCGTTCTGCAGTACTGGTCATTTCAAATCAAAATAATTTTTGTTTGGCTAAGAATTCTAATTTCAAATTAATTTTATTTAAAAAACATGTTTTTTTTCCTAAAAGTAGTCATTTGTTTATTGATTAGTGTTACATTTTCATCGCATTTCAATATTTTTCGTCATCATGGATACGTTAAAAAATCGAGTAATTATGGAATATGAGTACCGTCGTGGCAGCAACGCGGCACAAGCGGTACGCAACATCAACGACGTTTACGGAGCTAACACTACAAACCAACGCACCGCCTGTTATTGGTTTGCTCGCTTCCGTTCTGGAAATTTCGACCTGAAAAATGAACCTCGCGGTCGTCCGAAGACTGGTCGACAATGACGAATTAAAGGCGATTGTGGAAGCTGATGATACACAATCTACGGCTGAATTAGCAGCTTCTTTCGACGTTAGCGTCAAAACAATATTGGTCCATTTGCGTCAAATTGGCAAGGTAAAAAAGCTTGGCAAATGGGTGCCCTACGAACTCAATGATCGCCAGCGCGAAGTACGCGTCGAGACGTGCCTTGCACTGCTCAACAGACACAAATTAAGGAATTTTGAACCGCATTGTTACCTGCGATGAAAAATGGATTCTGTTTGATAGCTGCAAGCGCTCAGCAAGTTGGTTGGATCCTGGTTCAGCACCTAAACAATGCCATAAACGAAAACTTACCCCTAGAAAAGCGATGGTCACTGTTTGGTGGTCTAGCGCCGGTGTGATTCATCACAACTTCTTACCAAACGGGGTGAGCATTACTGCAGATGTGTACTGTGAAGAACTGAACACAATGATGGAGAAGCTGTGCCAGCTTCTCCATCATTGTGTGTTCCATCCATCTCCAACCAGCATTGGTCAATCGCTCGTCTCCGCTGCTCCTGCACGACAACGCGCGACCTCATATTGCACAGCAGACGGTCTCCAAGTTGCAAGAACTGGGGTTGGAAGCTCTCCGTCATCCGCCCTACTCACCAGACCTTGCGCCTACAGACTACTACTCTTTCCAGAATTTGGATAACTTCTTGGCGAGAAAAAAAATCAATACCTGAGAGGTAGTACAAAATGCCTTTGAAGAATTTGTTGCCTCCCGTCCAGCTGATTTATTTAAGAAGGGCATCAATAAACTGCCACTGCGTTGGCAAAGATGCATTCATTGCATCGGTGATTACTTCGATTAATACAAATAAAAAAAAACGTGAAAATACAATTTTTTCATACTAAACGGCAATTTCATAGGTAAATGCCTATTATTTCGTGGCTAAACATACATAAAAATACAAAATTATTATTTTGTTTTAAAAGTAATTTTATGCCTACCCTTTTTTACCCGACTGCTAAGGAAGGAAAGTGCTTAAAAAAGTGACATCCAAAATACCATTCTCAAAGCAGCTTTTTTGGCATTTTTCCTAACATCTCCATAGGTTAAGTTCGTTTAAATCTCGGAAGCAATCAACAATAATCGAGTTTTCACAGTTAGTTAGCTGTAGAGTTTAACTGACCTAACGAAGGTTTATACTGAGACTATGCAATTGAATTAATTGTTCAGAGGAATATTCTGGATGCATAGGTAGGTAACACCGATGCTGATCTAGATAATCTAACAGAATTCATAAGGCGATGCTCTATGCAGCTGTTAAAATTTATTCATCAATAAAACTTTTATCTTTACTACTACTACTTTTATATTTTTCGCAGCAATTTATTTCTGATTGAGC
The DNA here is from genome assembly GCA_947037095.2 of Nycteola revayana. Taxonomy (NCBI): domain Eukaryota; kingdom Metazoa; phylum Arthropoda; class Insecta; order Lepidoptera; family Nolidae; genus Nycteola; species Nycteola revayana. The sequence goes on from OX344839.1 coordinate 10,409,562, forward strand.
GATTTTAATGCAGTTTTCCATATGAATAAGTACCAACATAGGTGTCCTATGCTTATCCTTCTAACCTAAATTAGCCATGTGTATAACAGGACGGCTTGTTAATTCGAGCGGAACGTTTGATTTTTTAGACCAGCAGTACCTAAATAAAGATTGGCCTTTTAGTTAATACAAATATTTCCAAATTATTTAGATAGGTAGAGTAAATTAATTATGTTAAATTGTTATTCAGTAGGCATGATTTGGATGGACTTTCCCTACTTTTCCGGAAAGTAAACTTTGATGAATAAATAACTAGGTAGATTTCTATAAAGGTATATAGAAATGTGGAGAAATGTATAGAGAATATGTACTGAAATGCTAAACGTTTCTGAATATTGTATTTAAATACTTCTATTATATTTGTTGTTACTTTTATTAGCAACCGGCGCGCGGTTATCTACACCCGCGTTAAAGGCTATGTTTCTTCCTCGATAAATGGACTATCGAACACTGAAAAAGTTTTTCAGATCGGCATATTAGTTCCTGAGAGATGCGCGTTCAAGCAAAAAAACAGTCTTCAGCTTTATATATTAGGTAGTATAGATAATGTTATTCTTTTTTTGTTAAGGTAGGTTTTTTTATCCACTCCTGAAGAGGGAGGTATCTACAAATGTCTCCTTTGCCTTGAGGCATGGACCTTATCTATATATTTATGTTTTAACTCATTTATACAACAACTCGCTAGTATTCCTCTCGTAATTACAATCTATGAGGATAAGACTAGGTCATGTTTGAGTAAGCTTACTTTCCGGAAAGTACACATTTTAGAATGGCATAATTGTTATTTTTATTTAATAGGTAAATCAACTACCCCTTCTTCAGTGGCGCAGATCATTCGTCAACGTTATACTGCGGTGCGGTGTTTCCTTGAAATTCCCGAGCATTAAGACAGGTTAGTAAATAGCGTAATATGAATAATTATTTTGTAAACTACATAGGTACCTTTTAATGAACACCTCGAAACCTGGATAAGTCAAATAGTCACTGTATACTACTATATATACTACTGCGTGCTCTATGATTTCCAGCTTTTAACAGACCACCAATGTCCATTTCTTCTCATGGGTGTCGTAAATTGCGACTAACTTACACCTAACTGGCGAATGGGTAGTTTAAGGTTACTAACCATCTTATTACTATCACCCATCCACCTGCCAAGCGTGATACTTATGGATATTATTTGCTTAGCAGCCCTGGTTTGCCAAGACATATAAAGACGAAGCCCATGTCCCGCAGTGGACCTAAACGGACCGTTGAAGTAACTACCCACTTACTTACATACCGGACCTTCACATTTGCTGTACACAATTACAATTGTCGTAACATTATAGTTGTCACGGTAATTATCGTAAAGTTATTAGGAGAGAGGACGTAAGAGATTGTTCTAGGAAATGCCTCCATAATGTAGGTAGTTTGAATTTACTAACGTATATTACGAAATGCTTGGGTGCACTCCTGGCAGTATCTGGATATATGTGTTCTATAGTGATGTAACTGACCGTCTGGATTTGTGGCAACTGGATTATTATTTCACCTTGCGAGCCTCTGAAAAGGTTTTGGCTTTGTAAATACATATATAACGAAGACATTATTTAAGTAAGGAGTTAGAATTAGGGGCAAAACGGAATTACACTTCGGAAATGAAATAAAAGTGCTATCACTAATACGTACGTTGGCGATTTTTGTGGCGGAAGTGAATGTTTGTTGGAACGCTTATAATTTAAATAACCTAATTACTTAAAATATCACTACATAGTATTAAACAAAGTTTCTCTGTACCTATATCCCTATGTATGCTTACATCTTTAAAACTATGCAACTAATTTTGATGCGGTTTTTTAGTTAATACCTACAAATATTTCCAAATTATTTAGATAGGTAGAGTAATTTAATGACCTATGTTATGTTTTTATTCAGAAGGCATGATTTGGATGGACTTTCCCAGCTTTTCCGGAAAGTTAACTTTGATGAATAAATAACGTTTCTGAATATTGTATTTAAATAACTTCTATTATATTTATTATTACTTTTGTTAGCAACCGGCGCGCGGTTATCTACACCCGCGTAACTCCAGTTTTCGTAAGAACTTTATAATGAAACATAGCATATCACTAGGTACATAGTATAAAACAAAGTCGCTTTCTCTGTCCCTATGTATGCTTAAATCTTTAAAACTGCGCAACTGATTTTGATGCGGTTTTTTTTAATAGATAGAGGGATTTAAGAGGAAGGTTTATATGTATACTACATCAGCATTGTACCCGTGCGGAGCCGGGGCGGGTCGCTAGTATTATTATATAATGTAGATAGATACAATATTTTAAATAATTTGGATGGAAAGTACAGAAAATGCCAAGTCTTATAATTCCATGTCACAATTTGTTCAAGGTGTAATTTATTCATTTAGCACTTATGATATGACCTACACGTATCAAGAATTTACCAATATATAGCTAAAATCGAAAGGTCCATTTGGACTTGCGAAACATTGTACGAGACCATTTGAGGGCACCAAAAACATACAAATATTTAAAGGTTTTCATTGCGGAATGACTTTTTTTTATGAACTTTTGATATAGGTATTCCTGACATCGCCAAACCGCTGTTGCAAAAGCTCATCCATGCCTTTCGGCGTGCTTCGCGCACTATACCTACACTAGGTAGGTAAACCACATGGGAAAAATATGGAATTTTAAATTATTTTGTATGAAAACGACTGAGGTAAATGGGTAATAGGCTAGTTGACACATACGAAATTATGTTACAATGATGTTTATTTCAAAAAGTATTTGTCATATGGAACCTAAATATAATAATTTCTGTATAACTTGAATACGTATGTAGGTACCTATATAAACTCAATATGAAAATTATTTATTTTGTCTTTGCCTTTAACTTCCGAAAACGCTATCAGTTATTTTTTGGCGTCATACATCTTGTTAAAAACATGAACGCAATCCTTTACTATTACACTTTCTGAGTCATGATGTCATCGATTTAGGATACAGATAATGTATAAAGACCAACATGGCTGACATAGTTTTCATCTCTAAATGTCAAGGCAATTCTAAAATATTTATTTTAGTGCTTTCTAGACCTGAAATAAATGCCATATTTTTTTCTTGATCTAGTAAAACCAGTCTTAACCATATAAAAATAATTTCAAAAAAGTGTCAACTAGCCTATTAGATAAACGACAGTTTTTTATTTAGACATTATCAACTAAGGGTTGGCACTGCCTCTCAAACTCTGAGTTAGTTAAGAAAAAAACTTTTTGGTAGTTTGGCTGCTGCCACATCTCTCATGAAAACTGATAAGCTATACCACAGAGGTTGTCGAAAAAGAATATTATAGAGTTATCAATCTCTATGAGGTCAGGATATGCCTAGGTTTAGCTAATACAATAATTGTCGTATCTATATTATTATCTTTGAATCTATTTAATGGGCTGACTAAAACATAATTGCATAGTATAAAACAAAATTTCTTCCCGCTGTCTGTCTGTACCTATATATGCTTAGATATTTAAAACTACGCAGCGGTTTTTTAGTAGATATAGTATTCACGAGGAAGTGATATGTATAATAACAGCGTTACATCCGTGCGAAGTAGGGGTGGGTCGCTAGTTTATTAATAATTTAATTCACTTAATAATAAAAAAAAACTGCCTTAAATTATGTTAGACTTAAGTAAATTATGTTATGAAATTTTGGGGCTATTGGACCTTTATTGTATTGCTACATAGCAACTAACAAGCTCACTCACACTCCTGAACGTGGGAGTGTTAACCAAGTGTAATTGTTTCATCTTTGATAGAGTTAAGGGAGCAGAAATAACAATAGGTAAACGTCTAAAGCTTGAATAACAAAGGCCATTGACCAGGACAATTTGGAATTTACTAACACGTGAAAGGCTTTGTGCTTTGAATTTCAGATATTTAATTGTCTGTAACGTTCTGAAATCATATTTAGAAGGGATTTTAATATATGTTTTTGACCCTTTAGATTCCATACACGGCAACTTTACAGGGAATTCAAAACACTAACGGTTTGACAATTATTCATATTACGCGCAGTCATGCGAAAATACAAGACTCTTCCGTACAATGTAAATAACAGCCCGACAGTAAGTAGAAGACCCAAAACACCTTGTCCCACTACACACACAAAAACTACGTCACTACCCCTACCTAAGTGCCCTCGTATACAATAAAATACATCAAAATCATAACAAACATTCACTAAACACACACAAATGTAAAAAAAGAACTAAGGAATACCTCCTCACTCTGGATTATGATGAAACAGAAGCATTGATAAAACTCCCATGCAAATAATTTAATCACTGGTACTACGAGAACTTTAACACCCACAGACACCCCAAATAACCTTTCCTCTCTATACACACACACTCACACACACATCACACACTCATCCACACATCTCACATTCATACACTTTCCTCACGACATCACGTTACACGGCTTACTCTCACACTATTGCTGCTGTTACACGTTTTAGCTTCCCTAATTATTGTAAAATAATCTTAGCAGACGAATGGGTGACCCCGATAACACAGGATTTTCCTAGCATCGGGGTCATTATTCTCAAAAAATGAGCACATTCTGTAATATAATTTAATGTAACATGCATTGTATTTCCTTTTTGCTAAATAAATTATTATTATTATGTTTTATATTTTTTTAGCAATAGTAGGTAAATAAGATGTTTACATACGTAAAACAAGTTTAATATAATTATAGGATTGTAGGTACAGGTGGTACAGGTTTTAATACCGACCAAATTCCTGAATACGTTTACGGTCCTAATAAAAGTAAGTAAGTGCCCGCAATAACTAATGTGGAAGAATACTAAAAAAGCTCTAACAATGTACATTCCGCACTACCTTACGTACTAAATAATCTTTGAAATCGGAACTCACATAAAAGGCCAACAGTCGGACGGCGTAGGTCTTCGCAAAGCCAGTATCGTGTTGGGTGAACGGGCGGCGCGCCATAAAGGTAGTACACCCCACAGAGCTAAGCGACCACCCCATTCCTTTGTGTCACTGCCTTTTGTGGCAGTAGCGCCTTGTATGTATCGTGTGTCGATGCCTTTGCCCTCTGTAACTGATCACTGGTGTTTTAAATGAAAACCACGATTAAATTACAGCTGATGTACTCAACGCAATAAAGCTGAAGAGTTTGTTTGTTTGCTTGAACGCACTAATATCAAGAACTACTGGTTCGATTTGAAAAAATATTTGAGAGGTAGATAGCCCATTAATCCAGCAAGGCTATAATAGGCTATATTTAATTATGAAACTCATACAGAAACGGGAATTAGGCGGGTGAAACCGCGCGCGGAAATCTACTAATATTTTAAAGTATACCAAAATACATAAAAAATCACGACTTTATTAGATTAGCAACACACATTAGCTGTAAAACACGAGTAACACTTGTATGTAGCTTCATTTGAACAATTTGGGAACTGATCCATGAAGATGAAACCGCTGGGAAAGTCGGTCAAATTATTTAAAAAGTTTGTTTCTCACCTGATTTACTTACACTAGACGTCAACATTGTTGAGCGTAGTCGTAGAGTATGCCTGTAAAAAAATATTTGAGAAAACGTTTTAAAGTTGTAACGGGGCATTATAAGGGGATTGTCCTTTCCGATGCTGCGGAGCTTGTTCATTGTGTCGAATTAATTACTTTCTTCGTAGAGACAAAAAAAAAACTAATTAATTCGACACATACCTACGAATATACGTCTGTGGCTTAGTGGAATGAGTCTATCTTTAAATCTTAATAACTTGCTTTCGAAATACCTTAAGATTTACCTTTCGTGCATCGCAAAGCATAACATGATCTCAGACCATCGTATACAATTAAACGGGACAGCAGCGTTTATCTGTGTATACCTGATACTGCGGTCACCAATCCGGCTGCCAAGCATAGTGGCTATGGTAACATAATATTGTTATAAAAAGTAATATTATTTTATAATGTAATATTGTTCTAGTCCACGTTAGCCTCCTAACTAGTGTTTTTATTTTATACAACCGAAAACTCATTGAAAATTGGAGTATTTTTATTTTAAATCTGTAGTTTTTATTCTACTCTATCTTACGTATAAAATACGTGAAACTCGACGCTACAACGCAATGGTCGGGTTCGGGTTTTATTCAGTTAATATTAAATAGGCGTACCAAGTTCCAGGAAAACAAAATAGGTAGGTAGGTACGTATGTAATCGGACTACCTACCTGAGAGCCAGCTCTGCTTTAGCCAGTTGTTCAGCTAAATATTTCATTTTCTGACAACATTCTGCGCCAACTGACGTGCTTCCTGTGCCAGCTGAAACAAACATTTAAAAAACTATCCTACAGATTTCATTAAACTGTCACAACTATTCTAGTTTTGATAGGCAAAAGGCGCTTTGAGAGCCGGTTCGTGTCGAGTTATTTTCCAAATTTAGCTAGTTTTTATGTACCTTTCTGCCCGTTACAAGCGTCTCACTGGTAAAATAAGATATTTATATGTTCTCCTGGTCCTAGTAAATTATATTGCATTGATATCAATATAATTTTATCGAACAAGTAATTATCCAATGCGGGTATCGAACCCATATTATTAGGTAAAAAACTAATAATTAGCACTAAGGTGACAAACGTAATCGGTATGCCGCCAGACCAATCAAATAAAATTGAAGTCTCACTGAGTTCAAGGTAGGTAATTTGTTTAAATATACCTACTATAGACATTATTAATTTGTATACCAGCGATTTGCGTAAGCCTCGCATGTAAGTTGATGAATAAAGTAGGTAATATGAGCCATAAGTTTATTACGCATATTTAGGTACGTTGTGCCGTTACTTTGCCCATACCTAGGATGTGTGTAGTTGTGTTTACACTCATTGGATAGAACTTTATTTGAAGCCCATAGAGATTAAAATATAGTCCGAATTGAATTAAATAATTAAAAACTACTAATTTAAATTTATCTTATTTATTTCTTTACTTAAAATACTGAAATAGAAAAGACTATTAAATATATGATTGGTAGGTACATCGCGTATCTAAGAAGAATTACTTAAATAAACAAACCTTTAGACTAGATTTCGATTTTTCTGTACAAACTTTACCACCCTTTTCCATTCTCTTAGAGGGATTTTTTTAATCGTGTCTGATTTATGCCTACGTCATATAGAGAATACACCCAAGTTTCAGCGAATAGCGGTAAAAGACTGTGCGTTAATTGTTCAGTCAGTAAGTGGTTCAAAGCTTTATTTAATATAGATAGATAGAAGATAACCTAAAAATAGAATAACATTTAAACTTACGCAGCCGCAGTGATATTAACTTGGCCGTTAAGCCTCCTTGAAAGGTAACATTTGATTTCCATAGCAGGGCTGGGACTGAAAATATGCTTTATTTTATTAGTTTGGACTTGTTCAATATTTTTAATTTGTTAGTACTGATGCTGATATTATAGAAGATTAGGTAGGTATAGTCACTTTCAAGCTATTACGTAACCAAGAAAGCTTCTGACCAGTCTGTAATTATATTTAATCAAAGTCGTAGTAGTAGTTTTAAACCTTAGTTTATGCAAACTTAGCAGTTTATTAACCTCGGTACTCGTATACGATCTTACTTAGCTTTAAGCATCATTTGTCACTCAAATTAATAAGATTAACTTTAAATAATAAATTCAATTTAAGAAATGTTGTTTATTTCTTATTTGATTACTTTTTATAATACTTACGAAGAAATCATAGATTTCGTTGTCTCTCAATCAATTCAGTTCTCTCACTCCTAACGACAGACGCGTAAAATTCCCACAAGTAGGTATATATTTTTAAATATTTAGGTAGGTAGATATATTATAAATAAATCTTATACACTGTGTCTGATAACGAGAAACCATATAATATTTGACCAGAACATTTCATTTATTTATACCTACTTATAATATTTAGAAGATAATATAAAAATGTTGTAACCAGATATTAATTTGGAGTTCATATTGTTTCATTAAATTGAGTATTTATATGACTAGGGCTAATATTTCAATCATCTGGTACAATTAAAATTTTGACAGTACGCTCATACCAAAATATGTCAATATAAAAATTGACTCTTATGATTATCTGACGATTGAATGCCTTGCTTGTATTGTATCCAGCTGAATAAAGGTAAGAAATACTGATTCGGAGACTAGATAGTTCATAAAAATAGGTCTCATACCAACAAGATACGTAGGTGTGGTAACGTTATTAAATAATAAATATGTCTTTGATTACGAAATGCTATAGATACCTCTACTATAGGTACCTACATATCCAAGCGGCCTAGTTTATTAAATGCTGAGCTGCAAACATACTTAAATACTAAGTGATACTGTCATTTGATATTTTGATTACGTAATAAAATTTGTAGGTATGTGATTATTATAAGGCTGTTTTAGGTACAAGACTTAAAAAAATGGTTTATACATCGTCTCATGTTATTAGTAATACATAAATGAAGTGTGTATAATTTTTCAAAATTGCACTTTTTTTCACCTGTTTTACTCTCACCAGAAATATATTCCTGTGTCGCAATGGACTTCTGGATATGAATCCTTGAATTATATGTTAGTAGTACATAATTCATTGACTCAAAGTATATCCAGACTCAGAATAAGTATCAGTGGTTCACACAAAAAAGCCCAGAATGGGCATTGCACCCTCCACAATTCAACCTATACATTGTATTTCAGTATGACATTTCTTATATCCACTTAATACCAGAGGTTCTAAAATAAATCTATTTAAACAATCCAAAAGATTACTGCAAAGCTTCATAAACTCTATTCTTACATTAAGTAATTTAACAACACATAAAACGAGTTTGAGTGAGCTGATTAGCACATTTGTAAAATAACTTTTATTTTACACGAATTATGTTAGACTAACGAACTACGAGCTACTTACTTAGTTTAATGATTTAATAGAGTACGTTGGTTCAGCAGTTATATTAAATTTATCGCATATATTTTTACGTCCACTGCTGACCCTATATTTATATAATTTCGGGAAGGCCTTTATTATTCACCATTAAATTGATTATTCATCATGCTTGACAGATTCCAGATCCGGATTGGTTACGCAATAGGTATTTATGTTGACCTAATTTATGTTTAATACACGTCTGTGTTTTGCTTGCAACATTGCTTGCACGTATCGTAGTGCATCGCTAGACGCGGTGAATAGTTCCTCACAAACTAGACTTGAAAAAATGACGTTTGCTTTTGTTCTTGTTCGTCAAGAACAAAAACAAACGTAATTTTTGACGTGGATATCGAATCTCACATTCCTCTCATATGTTGAAAGAATCAACGATGAACAAAAGTGAACAATGAACTGAAATCTTTACTTACCAACTAGGCAACAAATCATTGCAAGTAACCCGACAGCTGTTTTCCAACGTCCATTCTTAACGTCGATTTGTTTACATCTTTGCCTGCATTTCAACTTTTCTTTGACATTATCTTCGTACAAATATTCCCAGATGTTTTCACGTAAAGGATATGTGGAACGTATTTCCCACTTTGGTGTAGCAAGTTTTCTAGATTTCCTGCGCTCGTAAACTTTTCCTGTAGGTAAATAAACGGTATAACTTGGTAACTCAACATACTTTGGATGCGACGGCAATTCTATTGAATTCAATAACATAAATGGCCTTCTCATTTTAAAAATGTTATTGATAAGAATACATAGTTGCATGTTACAAACACTTACAACATTAGTACTTTGAATTCAACAAAACATTGGGTAAACATATTATTTATCATCCAAACGTTTTTCATCCTTTCCTATAGAATAAACAGTGGCATTGTGTGACCTATGCGCGGTGAAGTAGCAAAAGCGTAATAGTGCTTGTTATTTGGTAACTTAGTACAATTAGTCAGTTCTAATCAAAATTCCAGGAGAGATTTTTTCCAAAAATAACATAGTATCTTTTACTGTTAAAACGTAAATCGTGTATGTTTCACGTTAAACATAAATCCTAGCATCGTAAACCGTAGTGTGGGCGTGGCATTTATTAATTCGTTGATAGCGGTTAGGTTTATCGTGCACTATACTGATCTAGTCGGTTTGATTGCTTAGTTTACGATCCCGTTCCTACACTGCGTAAAACTGGATCTTTTAAGAACTCGTTCACATTGAAGTTCAGAACAGAAGTGTGCGAAGGATTTTAATAAATATTAAAAACGTATTTTGAGCCAGATTTTAATTATTTTGTTGCAAACAAATAACTAACTTATAAAAATATAAATCTCGCAGTGATTTTACTATGAATTAAATTATTTTATAAACTAGGTATATTGTGCCAGTTTTATTGTTATTATTTTGTTCCATATATATTATTAATATTAACATATACACAATAATAGATAATATATAAAAGTAGAAAAGGTAATTTGAACTAAAACTAAAAGTAACTAATTATATAAGTTACTTTTACTTATTGTTTGGAATAAAAGGGTTGTTAATTAGACACCCTTTTATTCCAAACAAATAACAAGCTGGAAAGATAAGACTAATAATAATCAAATATATAATGTGACAGTGAATTTGCTATAAATGAAATTCTAGATAATATAATACTTATAATATATATTTGATCTGATAATATATATTTTTATATTATATCTAGAATAGAGATGGGCGTTGAATCAACGAACTATTTAAATCAACCGTTGATCTCCTGTCAACGTTTCAACGATAACGGTTTATGAATCAACTGGTTGAATTCGTCAACGACATTAATGAATTTAACTCTAGACTTACGTTGAAAATAACATCATAGAACGTTAACAGTTTACAATCAACTAGTTGAATTCTTTAACGACATTAATGAATTTAACTGTATGCTCTAGACTTACGTTGAAAATAACACCATAGGTTGCGAGCGACGGTCGAATTTGAACTCTAAGTAACGTTGGCAGGAGTTGATTTTTGAAATAAATATATTTTTTTAAAGAAAACGATGACGATTGGTGGAATGATACGCGCTGCCTGCTCGCGCCGTCGCCCGAGAGAAACCGGTGCATACTATTCTGTTTTGTCTATGTTTACAAACGATTGTTTATGTTTAATAGGTTCGCTCGCGGTTCATTTAATTTCTTATACCAATTTGTGACAAGTTGCTCGCAACTCGGAAGGTCATCTAAGTACAAGCATCAATCAAACATTTTCCATTAATACTTTGAATCAAATTGTTTATAAAATATCAGATCTATAGGTGGTAGAGACTCGTTGAATGAACGTCGTAGCGTTGAATAAAAAACGTATAATGAAAGAAAGGTTTACGTTCCAAGTTGAAATTAGTTGCACGTTAACTCGTTGATGAATTTAACTAGTTAATCAACTAGTTGACGAACGTTAATCAACGTTAACGTTACGTTAACGAAAAAACCGTCAACGATCCCTAATCTAGAACGTAATATAACTTAACGTTTTTTTAAGGCATGGTCGAACAAATAGCGCGGTACCGCTCTCTATGGAGCTTTTCGTGGGTGCAGTAGCGGATCCAAAATATTGCCATCATTTTGTTGGTTAATTTATTATTTGGTTTGAATGTTGTCTATTTGTGTGTAGTGTATGTCAATTAAATATTTTTAAAGTAATGACGACCCACAAACACAAGACGACAAGATTAAAGAAAGTAGAAAATAAAGATAACAATAATATATTCATGAAATTAAAATGTTTAAATTCTGATCAGGTTTCGTGCACATTTTTTATTCATCTATTAGGAAATAACAGGATACGAATATATTTATCGTATGATAGAAAGCTAAAATTCAACAAAAGCGTATGCCCTATAATTCAATTCCGCTTAACCTGCTCCATTTTCGTTTTAGCCTCTATAGGGTATGGTTTAGGAACGAATTTTAAAAGTAGTATATAACTTTGGGTTTCTCTGTACTAGACTTTAGAGAGGGTTATACTGATGAAGTAAAAGTCCGCACTATCAATACTCATACTGTAATGCCTCTTTAGGACAAGACCAATTTATGTGCGAAACAGATTGGCATGTTTATTAGGTGTTCGAATTGGTACAAAATACTTGTGCTTGCAAAGCTTGTGTTGTAATACCTACGTCAATAAAAGCTAACACAATGTGAGTTTGCAACAACTGCTATAATTTGGATGATGTTTATGAAAACGTTCGTATCTATTTCTCGGTAAGCGCAATGAGAAAAAATATCGAAATGACGTTCTGAACAACATTCTTTATATATGCTGAAGCGATGGTAGTAACCTGAATATTTGGAATTCGTTTGATATTTAGCTAGAGTACAGTTAAAAAAGGAATCATAAAAGCACATACGATAATTCGTAATGGTAGACAAACTTTTCATTGAGTTTTGAACCGGTTCGGGTTAAAGTGACGCTAATTAGACAGCAGAATAAAATTGGTTTGATATTTAGTGCAACGTAGCATCATTAGTAGAGCGGGAAATTGAGTTCCGGGTTTCAGATACTCGGGATATTCCGGGACTGGATTTAAATAATTAGTATAACTACTATAATTATAAAGTGTGATAAAATTACATTATCATGACCTGCATAATATACAGATAGTTAAATTCAAATTAAACTAATACAATCAAGTTACTGAGAGGGTATGGGAATAGATAGGAAGACAAAAACCAAAGTTACGGAACCGCTTTTAAGATATTTTTCCTAGCTAGAGTTTAAAAATTAAATATGAAATATTCTAGATTTAACTACAAAAACATTGTAGTATTCAACTTTAATAACTTTCTTAAATACTAAGCACAATAACACACATCCGAAATAACTTATCGTTAAAATAATTAATTGGCATTCCTATGTTCCGGGACGAATTGATTGAGGCAAGCCCTAGTCATTACCTTCGGGCTGCAGGTGGTAGCATGCTCCAATTGCATTACGCGAATTCGGACGAGAGCTAAAACTGTTTTTCAATTGCACAGATTACAGTAATATAGACTTTATCAACGTTGCAGGTTATGGTGTATGGATTTAACTTTAGTAGGTATGTACCTACCTAATTATGTTTATAGAAGACTAGCAACCCGCCCCGGCTTCGCACGGGTACAATACTGATAATTATACTACATAATGTCTTTAAACCTCTAACAAACGGGCGAAATTTGGTCAAAACAAACAGAAACAAATTAATATAGGTACCTACTAAAACTCAGTGAAATAAGTAGGTGGGTATACTTTTATCGTATGAAATACCTATACTCTTCAGGACTAACAATACAACAAACACTAAATATATAGGTATTCAAGTATCTATCCATCATAGTTACAACGAACACAAAACAAAAAGTTTGCCCTATAATTCTTAAGGATCGAGCGCGCATAATCGCATTCGGCCTACCTCCGTAGCGTAGCGGTAATTGGCTCGCTTTAAATCTCGGAGGTCATGGGTTTGATCCCCACACCGGACATGAAATCTTTGTGTAAATTCTAAGATTTCTTTCCGGGTCTGGTTGGTTGAGGGACTACCCTCCGTGCCTCGGAAAGCACGTTAAGCCGTTGGTCCCGATTGTTATGACATCATCTACACTAATATTATAAAGAGGAAAGATTTGTACCTATTTTTGTATGTTTGTAATGAATAGAATCAAAAAGTGATGGGCCGATTAAAAAAATTCTTTCACCAATAGAATGCTACATTTTTCCGATTTGACATAGGCTACATTTTTCATTTTGAAAAAATTAGGGATCCTTGGTAAAATTTGAACAATTTAACCGAAGGTGTAGAAAAATGAGTCTTAAAATGTCTTTCGTCGAATGCGCTGCTGAAACTATTAGCGATAGAACAAAATAATCTACAACAATATTGAAGAACATCATAATGTCTACAAAAAACTCCGCGGTAGCATATGTCCAACTATTGTAGTTATGTCACTACAACAACTTTTTTCATTTTAAACAATAATGAAAATGCTAACCATCTATATATATAAAAGAAAGTCGTGTTTGTTACAACACTTATAACTCGAGAACGGCTGGACCGATTGCCATGGTTTTTGATTTGTTGGATTTGTTTCCGTCCCGAATAGCAGAATGCATTTTAAAAACAAAAGAAAGTCGTGTTAGTTACACTATTTATAACTCAAGAACGGCTGAACCGATTTGGCTGAAAATTGGTAGGGAGGTAGCTAAGAACTGGGAGAAGGACATAGGATACTTTTGGGTAGGGGTAGGGTAGGGTAGGGTAGGGTAGGGTAGGGGTAGGGTAGGGTAGGGGTAGGGTAGGGGTATGGTAGGGGTAGGGTAGGGGTAGGGTAGGGTAGGGGTAGGGTAGGGGTAGGGTAGGGGTAGGGTAGGGGTAGGGTAGGGGTAGGGTAGGGGTAGGGTAGGGTAGGGTAGGGCTAGGGTAGAGGTAAGTTAGGGTAGGGGTAGGGTAGGGCTGGGGTAGGGCGGGCCGCTAGTCTATAATAATCGTATATCAAGAAAGGGGCAGCAGCGTTTCCTTGTGTGTTACAACATAATTCTGCGGTCACCAACCCGCCTGCCAAACGTGGTGACTATGGCAATACCCTCCCTCGGGAGGAGGCCCATGTTCAGCAGTGGACGATATACGTGCTGATGATGATGATGACCTACTAAAACTCAGTGAAATAAGTAGGTGGGTATACTTTTATCGTATGAAATACCTATACTCTTCAGGACTAACAATACAACAAACACTAAATAAATAGGTATTTAAGTATCTATCCATCATAGTTACAACGAATACAAAACAAAAAAATTGCCCTATAATTCTTAAGGATTGAGCGCGCATAATCGCATTCGGCCTACCTAAAACACGCGCTGTTATTTTGCGATAACTTAGTTATTCATTAAAAGTATATAGTGTAGGGGTAAAATAATCTGCATGAAATGCTTAAGAATATTAACACATTTAAAATGATAAGGATAAATACTAAATCCGTCTGATTAGCTTTACAATTACCGCATTAGAAATTATCATTTTTCTAAGATATAATGGATAAAGCAAGTTAACCTTGAAAGATAGACATATGCTATCGCAGACTTTTTTGTAGATCTAAAAGAGAAGAATATTTGCCACCATACATTGTTTTGTTATATCTCATAGGGTTTAGGCAGCGTTTTCGTTGAAAGCTCCCAAATGGCTTAATTTTTTCCGACACCTCTGACAAATATCAATATATATTAGTCAAATGTACACATAAACTAAACAAATCATATACGTAAACCTTCCGGAAGAATCGTTCTATCGATTGGTAACATCCGCATGAAAATCGATGTAGTAGTTTTTGAGTTTATCGCGAACAGACAGACAGACGCGGCAGGGGACTTTGTTTATAATATGTAGTGATGTAGTGATAGCGGTCGCCCGCGGCTCCGTGCGGATGTCGGTTACCGCTGCAAAAAGCCTACCCAGGAAAGACACGGTCAGCAAAATGATTCCCAGGTCAATTCACAGACACCGACATAAACATCGACAACGCAGTCATTATCCGCAGACTGCACAGATTGTCTTTCTGTGGATGTTAAAGTTGTTAATGATGAAAATATAATTAATGATGTAATTAATAGGCATTTTAGGGATTAGGCATTTTAGGCATTTTCAAAGCTCCGAAAAGAACTGTTGTTTAGCTCTGAGAAGAACTGTTGATTAGCTCTGAGAAGAACTTTTGCGTAGGTGTAGTTTTAAGAACGAAATCTAAAAAAAATCGCACGAAAATTATTAGACTTCGCAACGGGCCGTGCAGCAGAAATCGTAATATTTTAATTTCGCCATAACTTCAAAACCAAACGTCCAATTTTAATCATTCAAAGACCAAATATTATCTACATAAACTGCACTTAGTGATGAAATAATTTATTTAGATAAGGATTAATAGCATGAGTAAAATAAACGCGTTTAAATGTAGTCCAAAAAAAATTCAAGATTTCTAAATAAAAAAATGGTCGTTGTGCCTCACTCGACATAGATAGGTATAGTGTGTCGCGGACTTTTTTGTAGATATTTATAAGATCTATAATTAATTAGAACATTTTATGGTTCTATCTTTTAAAGTTTAGGCAGCGTACGCAAAATAAGTAACTTTTCTGGTTGATTTTTTACACCTTGTGTCAGAAAAACCCAAATATCTTACGGAACCCTATTTTTTTCCAAAATAAAATTTAGCCTATGTTACTCGTGGATAATGTAGCTTTCGAATGGTGAAAGAATTTCTTAAATCGGCCCAGTACTTTTTGAGCCTATTCATTACAAACATACAAACATACAAAAATAGGTACAAATCTTTCCTCTTTATAATATTAGTATAGATTAGAAATATTTCTATTTTAAAATAGTTTGTTTAATAAATCTAACTAAGCAGCCTGGTTAACACCAGACACCGATCGCTTTCTATACGCCGACGATTTAGCGCTGACATCTCAGGCGCCTTCCTTTGAGGAGGTCGAAAGGAACCTAAGCGTAGCACTCGAAACCCTAAGCTACTACTACGAGCAAAATTCCTTGCGACCGAATCCAGGAAAAACTCAGTCCTGCGCCTTCCACCGGCGCAACCGCGAGGCCAAGCGGTTTTCAAATATCTGATGGAGGCGTGTGCCGATTGCTCTCTGCCCTACTCCAAAATATCTCGGTATCACCTCACCACAGCCTCACCACAGGTGCTGCGGACGACCGGTTTGGCCCTTTCATTTTCGGCAGGAAAATACGCCTGCCCTGTTTGGAGCCGTTCAGCACACACGCACATGGTGGACACAGCACTAAATGACACATGCCGGATTCTGACAGTTATCTTAAACCAGCTCCGGTTGGGATGCTGTATCCTTTGGTTGGCATTGCCCCCCCGGACGTCCGCAGAGATGTGGCAAGCTCTATTGAAAGTGTCCCAACACCTGTACATGCGACGACCTGTGCAACGCCACTGATAATGCTGTGTCAGTGGCCGAGTCTTCTTAAATTTGAACGCCAGGTCGAGACGAAAACAATAATAAGACTAACATCTACTTTTTGTCGCAGTTAATTTAGGTTCGTGTTCGACATTAGCCAAATACATACATTATAAACATGATATTTCGAACATTAGCAATTTTTTTTTGAACTTAGCTCCTTATGAAAATTCATAATAACAGACGCAAATGCCAGAGGTAAACTTTAATTACTTGCGTAAACCGAAATCAAGACTGAATAAAGAATAAAGTACGTTATTATACTAAATAAATAAAACTTGTATAAGTAATTAGTAGTGTAAATGGTGTACCTATTGTTAATATTGACTTGCGAAAATGTTGCGTGTATAAAATTAATTTCCAGCGCGAAGTTATGAAATTATTGTAGGGCAAGTTGTTCACTAACGAATAACCTTCGGCATAATTTAGTTACCTTCATACATGATAATAATGTACCTAGTAGTTTATATTTAATTTAAAGGTTTTGGTTACTTTCATTAATTTATTAACAAAGCAAGTTGTTTAGAAGTAATCACTTGAAAGATGCATCTGCTTAAGAAACCAGAAACACCTGCATCAAATAATTGCAATTGTGTTAAAAAATATTAGTAATCGATTTCTGTATTCATGTTCTATTTTAGGTTTTTTTTAATTTTACAGAATAGGATTTTTATTGCTAGAGAATTCAAATGATTATTATTTGAAAATGGCTCAATTAAAAAGCAAATTACCCAAGTAAAATGTTGTAGGCTGTAATTTTTCTTATGGATAATCGTCGGACCATAGAAATATGTTTGGTAGCTAATGTCTCAAGTGGTAATGTCTGGTTCTAAGTACATAGGTATATGTACATATTGTAAGTAGTGTCACTTTATACAGCTTTGGTTAATCCTTGAGAATACTTCAGACGATTGAAGCTAAGATAAGTTATGTAAATGTATGTCCTTAAAACCCTTTTAAAATGAGGTATCGGCACCATTAACTCACTGGATTTTGACTCTTGGAATATAATGTTCATCATTTTTGGAATTGAAATAAAATGTTCATCATTTTATTCCAAGGGTCAAGATACAAGGGGCGAATGAAATGAAATTAATGCCTTGAGCACACCGGATGCGTATGCGTAGACGTAAGCGTAGACGTGCACGTACCGCTGAGTTGTAATGTATGGAACCGTATGAGACAGGACACACCGCTTGCGTAACGTAGCCGTGCGCGTAGACGTAATGCGTAGCCCTACGCAATGCAGCTCCCAAGGCACAAACTGACTGCGTGACCTACGCCGTACCTTACGCAGAGCAGAGCGGCAACGTTGCATGATGACGTTGTATTCAATGGCGCGCCTTATTGGACGTCACACCGAGCAGCAAAGGTACGTGCGTGTACACGCACGTACCTTTGCTGTAGCCCTACGCGCGTAACTTGCAGTCAGTTGTATTTTTTTACAAATATACTGGCACGTAGTGGTGTTTTGTATTGTTTTTATAATGAATAGAAAAACTTATTGAAATTGTGCGTATTTATGAATGTATCTACAATCCAAAAAGTAAATTCTACAAAAATGCATCGTATAAATATATATATTCCGCAGGATTATTCTGGCACAATAGTATTAATATTGCTTCTTCCTCGTCATGTCAGACATCGTGCACAACACAACCTTCGAAAACAGAATAAAATATGGCTGCCGCAGCCGGGTACGCAATAGGCCATGTGCGTTGCGTATTCGGCTCGGATGCGTAAGCGTATGCGTAACCCGGTGTGACCTTGGGTTACGCCGTAACTCCGCGCGTGTCTACGGCGTGATTACGCCGTAGTAACGCATACGCATTCGGTGTGCTCGAGCCTTAAAACGTTTTTTGATAATGCAGACGAATCGATCGTACTTATTCTAAGTCAAATAAATGAAAAAAAAAAATAACAATCTAATAAATTAGTTTACATTTCAACAATAATGTTATTAAATAAAATGTATTAATATTGTTATGGCATGTTCGTAATTAATCGCTTATTATAAAATATAATTAAGATCAACCAGCGCGGTCTGGGATCGGGTCTGAAGCATAGAACGCGTCGCGAGCCTCGCCTTGCGAGAACGACCGGACCCTTTCCTAGCGTCCCAAGGCTGGATTTTAGGGAGGATATCCAGGGCAACTGCCCCGGGGCCTCCACAATAGAGGGCCCCCGCCAAAAGAGATTTAAAATCTTTCAAATTCTGATGAGTAAACTCTACAACTTTTCTTTTATTTATTTATTCGGACCTTTATATACAGTACCTACTATGTAGAATTATGATTAATACTAGCGGCCCGCCCCGGCTTCGCACGGGTGGACTTTTATACCCTACCCCTGCCCTACCCTACCCCTGCCCTACCCTACCCCTACCCTAACCCTACCCTACTCCTACCCTACCCCTACCCTACCCCTACCCTATCCCTACCCTACCCCTACCCCTACCCTACACTACCCCTACCCTACCCCTACCCCTACCCTACACCTACCCTACCCTACCCCTACCCTACCCTACCCCTACCCTACCCCTACCATACCCCTACCCTACGCCTACCCTACCCTACCCTACCCTACCCCTACCCAAAAGTATCCTATGTCCTTCTTCCAGTTCTTATCTACCTCCCTACCAATTTTCAGCCAAATCGGTTCAGCCGTTCTTGAGTTATAAATAGTGTAACTAACACGACTTTCTTTTGTTTTTTAAATGTATTCTGCTATTCGGGACGGAAACAAATCCAACAAATCAAAAACCATGGCAATCGGTCCAGCCGTTCTCGAGTTATAAGTGTTGTAACAAACACGACTTTCTTTTATATATATAGATAAAGATAATAGTTCTAAAATTGTAATAACGGTTATTCATCTGTACTTGTTCACTTAAAATAGACCATCCGTAAAAGTTCTCAATCTGGCTCTGTAGCTTCCTACGAGTCTTTCTCTATCTACCTACGGTGTGACACTCGGAGAAGAAACTATAGGAAACTCCGAGATCATTCTTTTTGTCATATTTTAAAGTCTTTGATTAATAATTTTATACATTGAATGGTGCCGAGACCTAAACTGATACGCGAATTTGTACAAAGGATTAAAATTTGTTTGTATTCAAAGTGTGGATTAATAATGTGAAAGTTTCCATTCAACCCAACTTTATATTTTTAAAATTTGGTATTTTTTTATATATTAGGTACTCCCTTTGTATACAATAATTTTGGTTGTAAAAATATTTTTGGTTGTATACATATTCTTGGTTGTATACAATATTTTTGGTTGTAAACAACCAAAAAAAGTATTGTATCGTTTAGTGCTGAGTCAGGTCATTATTGTGATTGTGTAAGTATATATTATTTATCTTAAAAAATACATTACAACGAACTAGTCTACATCGTATTACATATTTCGTATGTTCAATGTAGGTATCGTCATTCTCATTTAAAATATTATGTATAAGTCTACCTATCTACCTATATTTGTAATAATCTAACTAAAAATCATTTACCGTTAAGAAGCTACCAGGAGTAACATATTTTATTATGAGCGGATGAATGGCAACTACGTAGATACACCTAGCTAGCGTGTCAATAACTACATTAAACCAAGAAGTAATGTTACCACGAAGTCAACTCAAACAAAGCTATTTCGTTATGTTTCGAAGAAGGATCTTTTTTCTTCTTCCAATCGTTTTACTTTTTTAGAATAATAAGTTCTGCAACCGTTCCGTTTTGATTTCAGAACAATATTGCAAGCATAAAAATGTGTGAAATTAGTATAATTACGTTGAGAAAGTAGGTCAAGCTTGGATGGGTAAAAAGCACCTACTAGCAGGGCCGGATTTAGTGGTCTGGAGGCCTCTACTATAAATGATTTACTAAATAAAATTAACATTTTATACAGACATAATATAGAATCATTAAGACATAGAATCGAAAACTCGGGTCGTGGGGCTTTTGGGACCGGGACCGCGGTCCCTCGTTGATTGAGCCATTAAGATATTCCCCTTAAAATAAATAGTAAATTCTAAGTCTTTATCAGAACGATTTGAAATTTTCATATTTTACTAATTGTCTGATTAGCGTGAACACATATATATGAATCGTGATTGTCAATATTTAAGAACAATATAGTCATGTTTCTATATGTAGAAGAAACTATTAAAAAAAAAGTTGTTTACGTGTTGGAAAATTGAAAGAGGTTTTTTTAGTGTGTCTATTTATTGTGGAGGCATCTATTATGCTCCTCTTTAAATTTGGCCCTGCGTACTGTTTTTATACGCGCGTATATTTCCCCGACGCGTAATATGTGACAAGCTTAAGGGAAATTAATGGCTTCATAGGTACCTACATACATGCGTTGTTAATTTGTCACCCTTTTTAGGTGCAAAATATTGTACATAATATGGCAGATAGATCATAATATGTGTATGTGTCTATATCAGCTCGTTTATGGCCACTACTGAACATGGGTATCCGCTTAACAGACCTTGGCAAGCCTTGAGATATATTGCCATAATACCCACGCTTGGCAGGCGTATTGGTTTTAGCAGTACAGTGGTAACGAGCCTTGAGCTAATAGATTCTGCTGCCCATCCATCAGCTTACGACAACCACAAGAACACGTGAAACTCCATAACTCCAGCACACAAATTAAAAACACATTTATCGTCAGCTTACAAAAAATATAGGTACCTACCTAAATTATTAATAGGTGTGCCAAATGTTCGCGGAAAACGGTAGAAATGTTGAACCCTCCACGTAAATTCTGCTCGTATTTCACCGGTTGAAATACTATATTTTTGGGGTTTGAACGGTAACATGCGGTGTTTATTTACTTATATAAATGTAAAGTAAACAAGGAAGCGGCAAAGCTGACCGTTGATATGACGTCACTTTTAGTGCAGCAGACGTACATTTTGTGAAATTAAAATTTTATTTGCTGGCGTCCGGATTTATCTAGTCGTGATGGCTAGTAGCTGGTCCATAATATTATCTAAGTATTTATTTTTCCTTCGGGAATGCTCTTTAGTTTAGTGTTTACCGACACTAAACTTAGAACAACAGCAACGGTAGGTTAATACTGTTACAACGAAACACAAAATGTAATGTATGTGTGTGTAAATTTTGTACTTACCCACTAAATATGATATAAATAATACTGAATACAAAGAAATGAATATACCTATTGCTTTTTAAAGAGATGTTGGAATTTTAATAAATATACAACAACCGTAGCCGCGTAGCTTTAATAAATTAGTACATAACATTAAATTCAATCTATTCTTATAAAACTAAAGAGTTTGTTTGTTTAGTATTAAAATCTTTAGTATAAGAAAGCCCATTTATTGATGAAGGCTAGAAGTACCTATATTTAATTATGAAGTTCCAATGGATTTACGCGATATTGGGCGTTACGCGGTTAAAACACCGCAAGGTATATAACACTAGTGACACTAAATCATGCATGAATCAGTTATTTGTTATCAGTTATTTGTTAGGTGTTAAATAACATAGGTAAACAAAAAAATGTCTATAAACATTAAGCTCCAGTAACTCCAGGGAATTGGCGCAGAATGAATTTTCAAACTCGATTTCAGATGCTACAACTTTTAATTTTTTTTGGCATGCTTTAAATATAATCTTTTGCACCTTAAAATCTTGTTCGTTACACATTGCCACTTTGTAACAAGGAAACGGCAGCAGCATTTACTTAAGCACGATGCGGCACTCGCTAACCCGCCCGCCAAGTGCTATTATGACGATGGCAACACCGCCTTCGAGGGAGTCGAAGACATTATACGCGTTGACAATAATGCCGATGATTAAAACTTGGGCTATGATAGGTATGTACCAATTTAACGCAGTCTACACTGTTTCATGTACCGAGTATCCTAGTTGGTATTTTATTTAAAGGCGCAACGTTTGCTTTAGGTATTTAACGGAGAATTTTTAGGAAAATGACATGCCTTATCTGTTACATAAATAGATTATTTATTTTGCGATCATACGGCAATAACGGTCTATTTTTAATAATTCAAGTTAATTTCAGTTGTAGAATAATAATAATAATAGAAAGTAGCCCATGGAATTTCAATACAATGTTAACAGTATAAAATTAAGTCGGGAGATATTCACAAACCTTTAATTCAGTACTTCTCTTGAAGTTATTCACCTAATGATGGGCAAAATAAATAATCTATTAATTTAACACATTTTATCCCATTCTCAGGATTTTTTTCTTTTAAAACCTAAAAAGCATTCTTACATTCATACACTTTAATTCCGGTGTGTTCAGTAATTCCTTACGTTAAGTAAGGTGCATTCAAACGAACACAAAACTTTAAATTTCATGACGTGTAATTGTAATGACATAGTAACATAATATACTGGCCTATTATTAAACTATAGGTAGTATTGAAAAAACAATCTAGTAACTACTTAGTAGCAAAATTACCATTATTTTTCTAGCATTATCATTTCTTGTACCTATAGTGGTAAAAAAAGTATTTTATCACGTTATCAAATAAAGATTATATTTAAAGTCTCTTTGCAAATTAATCTAAGCCCCATATATAAGCCCTATATTTACTTCATTAAATATTTCTTAGATTGTTTGTCTATTATTAGGCAAACAATCTAAGAAATATTTAAAGTTTATTGTATTAATATTTTGGTTTATAAAATACCTGATGAGCACCATGGTGGGATAATGTTTTTATGAGACACATCGCTGATGTTAAAACTTTCACACGCTTTTTTATAAATACTTCTAGTCACCACCATTTTTTTTCTACACTATAAATTAATTTTCCTGTTATAACAAGCAATTAAAATCGATATGTAGATTATTCTTATTTCGAAGCCAAGTAGACTGAGTTATAAAAATTGACACTGACAATTTTCGAATTACTTACATCCTTCCCGCCTCTTTTTTTTTTTAAACCACATGCATTATATTCACCTACTCTATGTAATTTATGGTCTATGTTCAATAACATTTTATTGTATACTTACAACAATGTCATTTTCTTTACATTTTCCTTTTTAATTAACAGTTGAATAAAACATTTAAGTAATTTATAATTATACTTACATAACCTACTTTTCATAAAAGTACTTAATCACAAAAACAATTTCTCTTTTCATTGTTGCTCTAAAAATTAAGTGACCTGACCCTTGTACCGTTGGTTTAAATTACACAGATATAATTATTTGTGCCCGCATATTAAATCTTGAAATTAAAATTTCATGGGCGAGGTTATAAACTAGCCGAAAGATTTGAAGCGTAACAGTTTGTGAGCTATGTTCGTGATACTGGTTGTTGTTATAGTGGCGTCGCGGGCTAGTGCTCAGGACCATGCTCTGAGTACTGTGCCGCCATCTAACTCACTGCCAATGCCGTTTATGGATTTATTTACTGGAACAGGAAGTTTCTATTCGGAACCAACTCGGAAGATATCCTACTCCGATTCTTCGCATATCTCTTGCCCGAAAACGGATATGCTATCATCGTTCGCCAACATTTTGGGAAGCGCCGCTAAAATCATGTTATCTGCGGCAATCATAGCTTTTTTAAAACTCGTCGTTGGAAAATTATTCCTGATGCCGATATTGTTCGTACTGTTTGTTAAACTAGGATTGAAAGCCGTTTTACTCTGGCCGATGATATCGAAAATGATAAAATATTTCAAAAAGAAAAAGAAAAAGGGATATAAATCCAGATTGATTACGGATTGTTCACAAAGAATTGCTTGTGTTATTCAAAGATCTAGCAAGAGCAGCTTGGTCAGTAATATAGGAGCAGCGGCAACATTTTTTTTCATAGATGATCTTGAAGAAGACAGTTCATTTGCCAAAAGTATACTCAGTATTTTAGCCGACGAGAAAATGGCTCAGTGTATGTCTCTCGATTGTAGTTCCGGAATAGATATAAGCTGACATCTTTAATGTTTACCAACATTCAAGTATGTAGGACATTGCAGTTGCTTCATTTGGAATGTGACCTGGATTTTGTGTGAAGTCTAAACTGTCAACTTGCATATTGATGTTATTATTAATTTATAAGTAAGTGTATCATAATGTACAGCGTTAATTAGTTACTTACTTTGTCACAATGACTCATATGTATATTAAATTAGTATTGGCCGTTTTATTTTCGTCTAAGCCCATTTCCGCGATTGAAGCCGACCCTGTCATAAATGTTTCTTCTCTTGAGACACGGACGCGAACAGAGAATACGGTTCCCAATACTTCGCAGTTTCAAGCGAATAATCAACCGCAAAGGCAAATATATCACACCAATGTAAACCAGAACCAAATACCGCAAACATCCGAAGTTAAGAAGCCGCGTAGTAACAATATAACATTTAGTGAATTCATGGAAGCATTGAAAGGGCCACAACACCTAGAAAATAAGGAAACCCGATTAATACAATCTGGATGGAATCTCGGAGAGATTGAACGGGCCAACGAAAATCCGGGGTACCACTCGTATTCACCTCCATCACCTACATTATATGGATATACTCGCCCGACCTACGCACCTGCTCCAGCTTACCACAGCTTACCACCTGCAGCACCGCCTATAGCACAGTCGAAGACTTCTGTAGTGAAGCCAGATATATTAAACCTTTTGCATCCCATCAAGACGAAGTTTGCGGACAAACTCAGCGGTTTATTAGGAATAATACTTCCACTGCTTACACTTTCCGTGCCGGATGGACAAGGATTGCCAGGAATAAAGAGCATTCTTATCGACGGTATTTTGAAACCACTTTTGATTGCTCAGGGTGGTATAAAAGCGTTAGTTTCTAAATTAGTTATACCTGTGCTAGCTCTGGTATTAATCAATGTTGAGGTTTTGGTAGTAATCTGGTGGCTTTGGGAGGAATGCCCTGAAAAAACACCTCAGCCACTACTACCACCTTCTCAAAATTATTCAGAAAAACCAGCTTATAATTACCTGTCATATAAATAGTATAAATTAAAAATAAACTTTATTTGTCCCAGTAATTACGAGTAAATTTTAGTAATTCTTTCAATAGCATTATATTTAGTGTTGTATCAAATGTATTCCGACTTGTAAGACTGAATGAAGCATTAAATTATTATTGAATTACTGTCGTTTTTTTATTGCACAAATTATTACTAGTTAATTAAGTGAAACAAATCGTGTTATTTATGTAACACAGTATTCACAACAACAACATCCATAGCGTAGCCGTAAAAGCCTCGCTTTAAAACACGGAGGTTGTGGCTTCGGTTCCCGCGCCGGACAAGAAATCTTTGTGTAAAATCTTAGATTTTTTTATCTGTAACGCACCAACCTGGTCATTTATTTTTGGATTTCATAACTAATTCTCTTTTTTATTAAAAAAAATATCATTACGATTTTAGACACAAAGTATGATATAATGTATCTACCGGTAAAATTTTACACTTAATATTTAACGAGTATTTTTCATGTCATGACTCATGCCTATGTGGATCATGCATATATTGTCATACATTGCATGTAAACTTTTTGATCTTAATTTTTCATTCTGTGTATATGTGGCTTAAGTTTTTTTTCCCTTACTGTTACTGATATTGTTAGCCTGCGTCATCCCACTGCTGGGCAGGCCTCTCCCCATGACTTCCAGCTCTTTCGATCCAGGGCTGAAGTAGGCCACTGGTCGTTTGCTTTATCCAGCTCGTCCCGCCATCTTCTACGGGGTCTACCGCGACGCCTTCTTGGTGTGTCAGGGCTCCACGTGGTGGTTATTTTTCCCTTATGTTATTTCTCTTAAGTTTTCCCTCTATTAAGTGTGTGTACATCAATATTACTTAGATATGAATGGATAGATAATTCACTCTAGAAATTTGTCGTACAACATCAAAAAGGTATCTAACCTAATGGTAACGCGTGGAATAGCGTTACCGTATATATATATATATATATATATATATATATACTTATTGACAAGTTTTACGCGCCACTTTGTAAGCGTAAAATTTAATTAATAGATAATTACGCTCAGTAATATTGCAAAAATATTTTTCATTCAGTTTAACATTCTCTAATCGTCTCTTCTCTACACAACTTTCCATTCATTGATTTATGAGGTAATCTCAATTATGATCATTAACCTATATTACGTCTTTTTCTCAACATAACTACCAAAGGTATGGTAAATACTAAGGCATTAAGGAAAAGTTACAGTGGTTTCGCACTACGTTCGATCTGGACCCGTGAAAATATACTCCGTAGGCAGCCGTAGAACTATTTATATGTTAATTTACGCACTAGATCCGATCTCCGTCATCTGATTTCTATCCAAATTTCTAGACCAATATTTTCACGGGTTCAGATCGGGTTCGGATCGGATGCGGATCGGACATAGTGCGAAACCGCTCTTAGCCCTACTACATCCTTCGATAGCTACGACCGTGACATATGGAGGTTTGAAACATCGCGCTAGTTCCTATGTTATTAAGTGACAGTGTGTCAGGTGTCTGCATTCGTTACGGAGGCCTATTACTTCTAATTGGGTTAGTGGATGTTGAAGGCTCTATTGTGATGTAAGGAGACGTAACTCTCTTCTATAAAATTTATCGCAAAAGGTTTTTATGATACCATCAAGTATCTAGTTTGCGCCAGAGATTGTGTAACCAATGTTACTTTACGATGACTATAGGAACGTTTTGCTGACAAAGTTGAAAATTTTATGAAGATTTGATGACTGTGTACATAATATTATTTTTAAATAATAATTTTCTTTAGTAAGAAAACAAGGATCTGTTTAAAAATGTATGTTAGTAGTAGGTTAGAAAAAATGCACGCGTTGTAATAGTACATTACGATATTAGTGCGTTATGATGGTTATAACATGCGAGGCGGAATTTCAGCCCGAGCAGAAGGCGAGGACGTAATTGAGCCGAGCATGTTATAACCAATACGCACGTATATCGTACGACGTTTTTTAACACATTTGCGAGGAAACAGAAAAAAAAAACATTTTTCACAATACAAGTACAAAGAAAAGAAAATTTGAGAAAAATGGCGCGAGGATTATTTTCTGCCGTAGCTGCGTGAAAATGTTGGCAAAGACGTTAGAGCATGCAGCCAAGTTTTTAAATTACCGAATAAACTGATTTTATTTTATTTTAAATAAACTGAATCTGTGAATGCACACTGTTGCTTTCCCGCCATTTTAACAGCGCGCTAGCGCTGCCTACTGACTGGCGCCGCGCGGCGATTAGTTCGAAATTTGAATAGCAACAGCGCGCGAAATGGCAAACACATGTAATACGGTTATGGAATTTGTATGGACTATAACTTAACTATTTGCTTTGGTAACACACGCGTTTTTTATGACCCGCTTTACATATTTAAAACCGGTGGAATTACATCAGCTTTACGAGCAACGGCGTAAAAAATAAAATTACGTATTAACAGTGAAATGTGACTTTGACATTATTACTAAAATCAGCAATTTCTGTAAAATATTGAATTGAAAAAACAATATTTTACAGAAGTTGCTGTTTTTAAAAATGCAACATCAACCTTTGCAGTATGAAATTCTTAAACAAATACTTAGTAATTCTGTCTTTTTTCATAGATAAGTGTGTTCAAACGGGCCCAAATAGATCATTTAAAACCGGCCAAGTGCGAGTCGGACTCGTGCACGAAGGGTTCCGTACTAGTTGCAAGTGCCTACCTATTTTTTATATCAAGAATAAAACAAGTAACATAATATAAAAGTTCTTGTAGTTCGCAAAAACTACTTACTTGATCGCGTTCAAACCAATTTTCGGTGGAAGTTTGCATGCTTATGTACATCAAATATTTTTTAGTTTTATCATTCTCTTATTTTAGAACTTACAGGGGGGGGGGACACATATTCTCTAGATCTCAGAAAAATATGATATTAGAAACCTCTATATGATTTTTGAAGACCTATCCATAGATATGCCACACGTATGGGTTGGACGAAAAACAAATTTTGAGTTTCATTTCTAAGTATGAGGAATCCCAAAATATTTATTGTTTTTTTTTCTATTTTTGTGTGAAAATCTTAATGTGGTTCACATAATACATCTACTTACCAAGTTTCAAAACTATATTTCTTATAGTTTGGAAAAAAGTTGCTGTGACATACGGACGGACAGACAGACAGACATGACGAATCCATAAGGGTTCCCTAATATTTATTTACATTATGATACAATTTGTTCAGTAACGCTTTACTTACAAATATTACCCTAAAATTTGTTAATGGGGAGGAATCAAGTGATCGTTGACTAGCTCATAACTTTAAAAAAACTTGTATTGCTATAGCAATACATATAACTAAATGCCCTTTAATTACATAATTTAGTAGGTAAACATAAAATTGACGATCCTAATTATGGAAAAATGTTGACTGGCTGACCATATGTGTACGAAGATAATGCGTCGTACATTTTTAATTACATGTTATTTTAAATATTTATTTAAAAGAGTTGACTCGGGAAATTCGTATATTCTCATAATAATGTTAAACCCTGGAGCTAACGAGTTAAACGTATAAAATCATCAATGTCACCTTCCAACCGGTTCATTATCATAATTTAATTGTGGGGACGATTGTTTAATCAACCTTTTTTCTCCCTTTCTTTTGATTAATTGTTGATCATTTGTTGGTTTTCGTTTAATTTGTTTTTAATGTGGGTAATAATTAAGGTTATAAAAATACTATAAAGAAGAACAACAGTTATTTGGGAATTGAACTTAAATTTTTAGAAAAATGAGAATTACTAGCACGAAGGTTTATATAAAAATAAACACTTTTTACATACTTATGGAAATGTCATTACTGAGTTACTACTTTTTTTTAAACAAACACTAGCCCGAATTGTGGATATACATATGCTATGTTAAATCAATTTAATTACTTACCTATATACAATGAATAATGATATGTACGTACTTAAAGGAAACAATTAGGTGTATTATACTCTGATATTTCATTGTTCAAACAATAATGTCTTGAGTACCTACTAAACTTAAGCTTTGCGGTTTCCTGTGCATAATTAGATGCTTTATCCATTACGCTTCTGTCAAAAAGGAATATGGAGAGCTGTGCTTTGTACATATAGAGCAGCTAAGTCTTTGGCAGAACTAAATCTCATTGCTCTCATGCGGTGTGTGTATCGATTACTACCGATGGTTGGCTTTCACTCAATAAGCCACGTTCGGTTGATGTATTCAAAATTTTATAAGTATTATGGTCCCAGATTCCAGTATTTGTTTATAGATGTTTTAAGGCTGTGTGGTTTCTGGCTTAGAATATATCACTCCATATTTTCCCATGAATGTCATAAGAGGCGACTAAGAGACATGCCACTGTTGGATGGGCAGCAGCATCTATCATCTCAAAGATACACCCATCTTATTGCGATCTGACTGATAAGCGTGGTGATTATCGCAGTATCCCTCAATAATACTGACTTGCTAAGGTCAGTTAAAGAGGGGACCCATTTTCAGCAGTGTTTAGATACACTTTTAAGGCCTATTCAAACCTGAGCGATATTCGCTGCCGCTGTGGGTAGAGGTACATACCGCGCGGGTTTCGCTCAGGTATTTAGTATCAAGTACCGCGGCTAGAGCGACCTGAGCGATATTCGCTGCCGCTGTGGGTAGAGGTACATACCGCACGGGTTTCGATCAGGTATTTAGTATCAAGTACCGCGGCTAGAGCAACCTGAGCGATATTCGCTGCCGCTGTGGGTAGAGGTACATACCGCGCGGGAGCAGCGGCATGCATCCCGCCCCTCACTCCGCAAGCGGGGTTAACATGACAACAGTTACGCACGATATTCCTTAGCGAAAGGACGCGTTTGCAACATGGCGTCATCGAAACGAACGAATAACGATTCATTTATTGAGATGGTGAAGTGCAATCCAGTTTTATATGATATGTCACTTACGGATTATAAAAATATATTTTTGAAAAATAAAATATGGGATGAGATAGGAGAAAAATGTAACATAAGTGGTAAGTTTTTAATATATTATTATATTATCTTTCAATTGGGTACTAAATACGACTACCGCCATTAAAGAAGTTGACAAATTGTGTACGTACCCTATCGCCTGAAAGTTGCAAAGTTTCAAAATTTTGATATTCATTGTTCATTGCATTATTTTGTTGAGTAGTAAAATACATATTTTGCAAGTACGGGGTATTGCAATTTTTAGAGCGTAAATAATTATGGAGTACGCATGTTGCTTTTATCACTTTTTTAGCTGTAGACACTTTTAGGTGCATGGGTTTGAAATATATTCGCCATTTTTGAGCCAGTAATCCAAATGCATTTTCAACAACGCGTCTAGCTCGGCATAGGCGCTTATTGTATTTTTCCTTTCTTCTATCAACCCTAGAAACTCTTTGATTGAATGGTTTCATTACATGTGCTTGCAATCGGAATGCCTCATCTCCTATTAACACATGAGGTGTGACGTCATTAGTTCTCGGCAATAGTTTAGGCCTTGGAACATTCATAGTCCCATTATTAAACCTCCTTCCCATGACAGAGTTTTCGAAAATTCCACCGTCGCTATTTTTTCCAAAACCTCCAACATCGATACATAAAAAATTGTATTGTGGTCCTACTATTGCCATAAGGACGACAGAAAATTTTTTGAGGTAGCAAAAATAATTGCTGCCTGAATTAGGCGGACAAACTATAGTGACATGTTTTCCATCAATACTGCCGAGGCAATTGGGGAATTGCCACATATTATAAAACTCTTCAGATGTTAAGTTCCACATTTCTTCTGTAGGAGGCTTCATGTATATGGGTTGTAATGTAGTCCAAATAACATCACAAACTTCATCAACAATTTCTGCGACAGTTGAGCAACCCACTCTATAACTGTTTGCAATACAGCGAAATGAATCTCCACTTGCTAAAAATCTGCAAAAAAAAAAATTAATAAGCTTTTTTACTCAAGGTCTAAGCCATTTTTACTATAAATTTGGTTTCTAAGATTCCTTAGTATTTATCACCTTACTTACCTTAACAAATTCAGGGTTTTAAACTAGTCTAAGTATAACTAATGAATAAAAGTAATTGAATAGATTATAAATAAAATATATTTTTTACAGGCGATGAAGCCAAAGTGAAATGGAAAAATCTACGTGACACTTATGGTAAATATTTAAAAACTACAAAAACCACTACAGGCCAAAGTGCGTTTAAATCTTACAGTCGTTACAGCAAATGGCAGTGGGCATCTTCAATGGAATTTTTAAAAGATCACATAGGATTTGCTCCAACTGATACTAATGTGGCAAGAGAAGAAGAAAGCGTATCTGATACCCAAAATATTACTGAACCCGAATCTAATAATGAAAATTCAACACAACGGTCAAGTTCAGTAGCATCATCCGAACGTTATACTTCACGTTCGGGTTCCAGAAAAAGGACTTCTGTTAACGAACATCCTGTCGATAAAGTGATTACGTACTTGAATACAAAAGCAGATAAATTATCGTCGATTGAACATGTTATGCTTGGATATGCAAAAACAATTGACAGTTTTTCGGAGCGACGTAAAATTATAACAAAAATGAAAATAGCTCAAGTTATGATGGAAGCGGAATTGGAAGAAGAGCAAGAACGTAGTCTACAACGAGAAACAACACTGCGATCTTACTACACCACCGAGCCTAACACAAGCCAAAATGATCGTTGTATGTCTCAACAATCATGTTATTCTCGTAGTGAGCCTAACACAAGCCAAAATGATCGTTGTATGTCTCAACAATCATGTTATTCTCGTAGTCCCCAGTCTACTAATGATTCTGAACTGCAGTCTGCTCTGCGTTGTATTCAAGATAATGCTCTATCACCTCTAGCACCTTCACTGACTGGAGAAGGTCTCGATTACGAACACGAAATAGATTACGACCAACAGAAACACTCAGAAATCTAATAAGAAGGTTTAGGTTAAGATAAAAGTTGTGTTAGTATTGTAAAAGACCAAAGTTCCTTCCTAGTTATCTAAAATAAAGATTTTCGTCAATTAATATTCAAATTTGTTTTCCTTACCTCAACGTTATTGCTAAGCGTTCTTCAGGGCATATGGGTTCTCGATATTTAGTGAATGATTTGCTGATATTTTCCTTTATCATATTTAATATTTCATCGAAGTTCTCAGTCGTCATTCTGAATGCATTAAAAAACCGATCTTCATCCAATCTTAATCTTGGATATAAAGTGTGGAATTCCCCATGAATTCGGTGTTGTCTGTTGATGTCATGGATCCAAATTCTTTTCTTAACTGGTGAGTCAATTAAAGCTAATAAAAGTAAAACTTCCTCTTCATCACTATCCATCACTAAAATCAGATGCTCTGCAGAAATTACAAAGTGACTGACGTGTATATTCTTTGGCGACTCAGAAATGACTAACTAACGAAAATTTCTTACCTCTCTGAGCGAAACTCGACTACCGCGCGTTATTCTACCCACAAGGATAGCGAAATCCGTTTTGGTGTGAACAGTAATATTACCGCATACCCACTGGGTTTTCTCTGCCGCAGACGGTAGCGAATACCGCTTAGGTCTGAACAGTAATATTACCGCATACCCACTGGGTTTTCTCTGCCGCAGACGGTAGCGAATACCGCTTAGGTCTGAATAGGCCTTTAGAATGACTGACGGAATACACGGATCATTTCTCCTGAAAATAATGACGAAACCTTTTAATATCCAAAAATACAATTATGAGTAATCTAAGTTATTCGATATTGACATTTCAACGTATTTTACTGCTTCGTAAAATGTGTTTACCATCGCTTCCTATGACAGAAGCAATCAGCATAATGCAGGCAATATTTAGCGATTTATCCGGTGTTTAACCGCCATTGCCTCGAAGCGAAAGCGTCAACCAATCACGATTATACGCACGAATTAGCCAATAACTGCCTTGTGGGAACGCTGATTTTCGATCACTTTTAGATTGTATTACTTTTTTCCGATAATAGCATAGAAATGTTGTCTTTCTGAAGTAAGAAATGTTGTCTTTCTGAAGTATAGAAATCAATCATGTAATTTATGCACATAATTTTGTAATCTTGATTATATTTTAACTAGCTTCTCAAGCGCGGATCCATCGCGTCTCCGTGAGAACTTCAGTATAAATTATCACTTACTAGCTGACCCGACATACATTGTCCTGTCTTATCTTAACTAAAACTCTAATATATGGCGTGGTAGCTCTGAACTAACCGTTATTTGCACTAAGAGCAGCACGCATTTTGTTTATGTTATGTCAAACGCCATAAGAGTACCTATATTAAAAAGCTTTATATTTTGAAAAGGGCCAAAGTTAGAAAAAATAATACAGTGAATAAGTATTCTAAAATGTTCTAATTTTCCTCGCGTTTTTCTTATTGTTTTCTTTTATAAGAAAACAATTGAAATTGTGATTCCTAACAATCACAAACACAATAAAAAAGGAATAAGAGAAATCGGTCCAGCCATTTACGCGTGATTTTCCTTAGTCACGGACCAAGGAAAATAGGGATTCATTTTTATATATATAGATGATACTCTAGGATAACATAGCTTTCTAATGGTGGAATAATTTTTGATACCTATCGGTGTAGTAGTACTTTCCGAGTCTGTTCAATGCAAATAAATAAACATAAAAAAACCCTTTTAAAAAATCTATTAATACGCGAAGCAAAAGAGGTTTCCGGCTTCTGGGACCGCAATTAACTGGAACCGCGGTCCCAGTCGACGGATTCGAAAAATTAAATATTTTTCTTCCAGCGACTGGGACCACTCATAGATAACTTAAAAAAAACTATTATTCAAGTCAAAATCGGTACAGTCAAACGAAAAATAATCTAAATTATTTATATGAATATCATTGACTCGTTCTAGACATGATTTTATCGTATGCGCTTAGTAATAGATTAAGCTAGCCCGTTTTTACATAATTCACACATGCAGGTAAACACACAAAGGGAATAGCATTGTATGATTGTATAACACTATCCCTCTCTAGCTCGAGTCCATTTTGCCTGTCGATTTCAAGGTCAAGTAGCCCTTTTGTTATAAACGGGAAATTTTGCATCGCCCGATGACTGGCCCGGTCAATCACTGACAAGAAGCTTATCAGTTTAAGAAAGTCAAGTTTTGCATTAGGCAGTTTTTGTTGCAAATTGTGTGATGTGAGTGGTGGTGTAGTGACTTCATTTAATAGTCTTCAGTATGTAAAACAATTTTTTGTTAAATTATTTATAAACAAAACAAGCTAATAAGGGTTTAAACGACGTGCTTACAAATATTTTTACTTTAGAACGCTACTCATCTTTAATGAGACTTTTTAATATCACAAAGAAAATTGTCATCCGTTAAGATTATCTGATAGTTAATTTTTTTTGTTTTAGATTTTAGAATTATCAAAATGGATGTAAATAGTCCTTCAACTTCCCGTGGTGAACAGTCATTATATATTGATGTCACACAAAGAGGACGTGAACCTTTGCGAAGAGCTGGCTATGAATATATTCTTAAAAGAATAAATAAAGATGGCTCAAAACTCTGGCAATGTGCAAGAAAAAGTGTTTGCAACGCGACAATAAAAATCAGAGTCGATGACTATTTTAAAGGAAACTACTCATAGTCATGGACCTATTGATTTTGCGAAAGACAAAGTGAACCGCCAAATGCAAAAATGTGTAGAAGATGTTTAAAAGGACATAAATATCCCTGTTGCGCAAGTGTTTGAAAATAATATGGAAGTTCTCAAAGACGAGGGATTACATTTTATTACACAAATACCACATTTTCACAATATAGAAAAGCGACTCTACAAAAAAATAAACGATGCTATTGGAGAAAATTCAACACTCGCAGGTACATTTACTACTTACGGGGAATTAAACAAAACAAATAATGCCTTCGAGCAATGGAATAGTCACATTAGAAAGTAGGTGCATCAAACCGAAGCCAAACATTGCCCAGTTGCTGCAAGGACTAAGCATTAAGAAATATCGAAGCATTACCAAATATCGAAGAGGAAGCATTCTACGATTGCTAAGATGAAAAAAATGTATCAAAAATGTAAAAAATGTTTGTTTGACTGTACATTTTTTGATTTCAGTTATCATTTATGAGTGGTCCCAGTCGCCGGAAGAAAATAATTTATTTTTTACGGATCCGTCGACTGGGACCGCGGTCCTAGTTAATTGCGGTCCCAGTCGCCGGTAACCTCAAGCAAAAACTCTATACCCCTTTTTACGAAAATTGCGCGCCAGAGGAGTATGTTTTTTTTTATTATTTGGACAGTCGGTCAAAAAAAAATATTATAGTTAGGTCCTATTCCTACATTTTACTGACCGACTGGCTCACCAAGATTTTATACGTTTCTAATAATTAATTACAAACCGGCAATCAGAGTTAAAGAAAGTATAGAAATGACACATTAATCTTTTAATTTATTCAGTTTCATATGTCATAGTTATAGGATTAAAAGACTAGCGGTGCCTAATTAATATTTAGGGAAAAGGCTTCTCTTCATACTTAAAATATATTTATGATTATATTTTAGTATTTATTTATCTATTTAATTAGTGCAAAAGGTGAAATGTAATTACTGACGAGAGTACAGTCGCCGCCAGATACATTGTAGCAGACAAGGTGACCAAATACTTCGGAATAATTTCAAATGTCAATAAGTTATATACACTACAAGTAAGAACATTCATTAGTTCATTAATATCTGCTTGTCAATAATTTCTATACACACAACTAACCAAAAATATCAAATAGTAAGTGTTCAGATATAAGTGGTCACCTTGTCTGCTACAATATATCTGACGGCGACTGTACATATTAAGACTAGCTGTTTCTGCCTGGCGACGTATGTCAGAGGGTTCGTGCTCTCCTGGATTTTAGTTTTTTTTCTATTAAGTATAATCCTTGTCCAATTATAATTACAATTAGCCTAGTATGTAGTTGTCAAGTTATGCAAGGATAGATAGTTCCTATTTGTAGAGGAACGGTTGGTGGTGTTCCGCCTCAGAAAATGAAGAACTTCTTTGCCGGGCGAGCTATGACCGGCGAACATTTTTTATAGTTCCGGACTTGTATGTGTTCAAATTGGCTTGAGAAATTGTATATCGTGATAGAGGTTAGTTGAGATGCTACGTGATAGATGTCGCTGCTTGTCTTCTTGTAGTTTGTACGGCGACTGAAGATGTCACTACATACTTATATTGTGAAGTTGTGTGTCATGCCTATTATTATGTGAGGCCATAATAATAGGCATGAGGACTTAAAAAAATCTATTTAGTCCGTCAGTTAGATTACCAAAAAATATTGGACACGTATTTTTTTTTCGTACCTCAAACAAAAAGCGACAAAGATACAGCGCGTTGAAATTTTGTGTGACGTCACTATTAGGTACAATTTTACTTAATAGTGACGTCACAAGCCTGAACTTTATAGTTTGTTTTGGCTCTGTATCTTTGTAAATTTTTATTGAATTGATAAATAAAAAACGTGTCCAATATTTTTTAGTAATCTAACTGACGGACTAAATAGATTTTTTTGTCCTCATGCCCATTGTAAATATATATTAAGCAGCTATTATTCCGACAGGACCGTACCTATTAAACAGTATATCGATGAAAAATACTATATATCCATAGTACACAATGGATAACTAAGGTTTCTATGACGAGGTTATTATGATGTAAGCGCTTGATCTCTCATCGGTTCCACCGGACTTTTAGAGTAAAGGAATAAAAAGTGCACCTTTATTAGTTAACACACTTGTTCATATAGATTATTCATATAGCCTTCCTTGATAAATGGGCAATGTAACACTGAAATATCTTGCAAATCGGAGCAGAAGTTCCTCAGATTAAATGCTGATGTGGGTTTGTTGAAGCAACAAACCCACATCAGCTTTATATATTAGTATAATACATATAGATAGGAGTTTGTAAAAACTCCGTTGAATCGTTAGTATTCTACGAAAGAGAAATAAAAAAAGGTATTTTCTCTCATTTTATTCAGAGGTGTATTTGTGTTGCCAGTTGCGTGATTTAACCCTGTTACAGTTTCCAACGATGGGGAAATGCTCCCTCCTGATTTTGTATGAACAATAAAGAATCCTGTATTAAATTACTAAAGCGCCAATAAATTCCCGTTTAGAAGCTTTTTATCAAGTATTCTTTTGTGAAGATTGAGCCAGTATTTGGTTTTATATTTAAGACGGAAAAGATTTTCGAAGATCATATTTATGGGACTTTAAGATTCTGCATGATTTAATATGACCAGATACATAGGTATCTGGTCTACGTTATACGTGTTCATAAATTTTCTTTTATTTTATATCTATAGTACTAATAATATAAAGAGGAAAGATTACTAGGCCGGTTTTAAAATGTCTTTTACCATTTTAAAGCTACGTTATCCAGGAGCAACATAAGCTATATATATTAAGGAAATTCCCACGGGTACATGGATGATACTGTGCGCGGGAAGCTAGTACCTACATAATATTTATTTATTCATTATGGCTCATTTTTGTCAATTTGACTGGACTATAGGTAATCTCGGAATTCGCACTATTTGAATTAAGCCGCAACTAACAACAACAGTCAATTATGCTCTCATAAATAATTATCCCCCGTATTAATTACATGAACATAACAATTTAGTTACAATGTTACAAATAGTGTAAAGACATCCTACTTCGACTGTACACAACGTGACAAGAATTTTCCGTAGGTAACCGTCTACAATGCTTCAAGAAAGTTGGGCCCTAATTTCGTCGGTTTCGGTTTATACACCGTCGAGCCTACTACCTTTGTGCCTTTCTCATTTCTCGGAGATGTCAATTTTGCGATGCGTGTTATCTGAACATGTGTTGAATAAAACATAACCAGTTTGCATGACAAGTGAGGATGTAGGTTAGAAAGAGAGAGACGGAGTACTGGAACTCTACTGAAGTTCAAAGTGGTTTTTCTTTTATTTTATTTTGTTTACGTTATTGGATTGCTGGCTGTTGGTAGACGTGCTTAGGACGATCGAACTGTCTACTACGTACAAGTAGGGAACTTTTGTTTACAATGTAGCTCTTGTATTTAATTCACAAATCTTAGTCTTAGTAATTTGTTGGGAATTTTACATCGCATTTTTTCGGTAATTTATAAATATATGTCAGGAAATTACACCTGTATGGCATTAGGAACCAGGCTCTCAATCTTCTGCTTTCTTACATGGGCAATAGAATTCAGAAGGTTGATATAAACGGCAAAATATCACCAGGCTCTGTTGTATCCATGAGCGTCACGCAAGGCTCAATCCTGGGGCCGTTTTTGATTTTGGTGTATATAAACGACTTACCTTACTATGTAGGAAATAATCATGAGATAGTATTGTTTGCTGACGATACATTCTTGACATTTAAAATAAGTAGACAGCTACGCAGCTATGAAGAAGTAAACAATGCAATCTCGAAGGTAGTCCATTGGTTTAATGTTAATAATCTACTTTTAAATGAAAACAAAACCAAAGTCATTAAATTTTCTACACCTAATGTGATACAAATTGATACGAATGTGCAAATAAATGGTATTTGGTTGGAGCCAGTGGAGTCAATTGTCTTTTTGGGAATAACTATTGACTCCAAATTGCAATGGGGCCCACATATTGCGAAACTATCAGGAAAACTTAGCTCTGCGGCCTATGCTGTTAAAACTATGAGACGACTCACTGATTTGGATACTGCTAGAATGGTTTACTTTAGTTATTTTCAAGCGTAATGTCTTATGGGATTCTTCTGTGGGGAAATTGTGCGGACATTGACACCATTTTTGTACTACAGAAACTAACTGTAAGGTCTATATATAAACTGGATCCGCGAGTTTCCCTACGGCAGAAATTCAAAGAAACGAATATTCTTACAGTCGCATCACAATATGTCTATGAAAACCTTTTATATGTTCATAAGAATATATATAGTTTTAAGAAAAAAAGCGACACTCATAATGTTAATACTAGATCTAAGCATAATCTCGTTTTACATGCTAAACGTCTCAACAAAATCAGCAATTCTTTTATGGGGCAATGTATACGCTTCTAAAATAAACTTCCTAATAATATAAGAGATCTTTCAACAAACAAGTTTAAACGTTATGTCAAAGATAAATTATGTAAAAAGGCTTATTATAAAATTTCTGATAATGTTAATGACAAAACTGCTTGGGAGTGAGTTGCTCTGAAACAATACTGCTTTATTAATCATTGTAAAATAAAATTTATTGAAAAAAAAAAGATTCCTCTGAGTTTCTTGCCAGTTCTTCTCAGAGTTGCCACGTCCAGAACTGGTGGTAGTAAAAGAATGGGACGCATCATAAGAACATGATTTAAAATATTTTAAATGTGTCTAAATGAATAAAGAATTTTTGACTTTGACTTTGACTATAAAAAATATGCGTAAATAGGTAATTTTAATTTAATAAAGATAACATTATCTTTAATATGCATCAATCGAACAAGAAACTTTCAACTATACATTTGTAAAATATGTATGAATTTTTGTCGGGCAAAGCCGGGCACAAATTACAGCTAGTATATTATATATACAAGCGATGGTTTTAGGACGATGGACAACTTATCAAACAAAATAAAACCTTAGTAGAAAACTAACAAGAAGAAGGGAAGTAAGGAACATTTTCAACAAAAATAATATCTCTGTTTAATAATAAAAAAGAAGAGAATTTGTTTTGATCACATGATAGCTGATAGGTATATCTGTACCATTAGCCCGTTTTATGAGAAAGAAAAACAAACACTTCCATTAACAATAGGAATGTCGAGTATTAAAGTTTAATTGTATACATATCGAGAGGGCAATGGAAGTCAGGTGCCCCCTGAAACTCTGATCCATTACCTACAGTCGCCATGCATAATATAGGTACAGTCAAATTTAGTTTGTAACATTTCCATTTTGTCCCCCCCCCCGGGACCAAAAGCTAGTTGTGCGGCTGATTGTGTATGCGTAGAATCAATCAATTTGTGGCTTTATGTCAACTGGTTTCTTAAAAAAGATCGTAATCCATCGTAAGGTTATAAATGTAAGGGTAAAACTGAATATTGAGAGAGATAACTAAGAGAACCGTGTTTTAGTTATCTCTAGGTAAGCGTACCTTTATCCGAAAAAAATTATAAAATTGGGTCACTATCCTTTAAAAATATAGGGCGTTCAAAGCACGTTCAAAGTTTATACTAAAACAGTAATGTCAAGCAAGATACGGCTTCTAAAGGCATTTTGCAAACAGCTGGATACCCACTTGAGCAGTAAAACAACTAGTTTTACAGCTTAACATGGGTATATATCGTTTTTTGTGAATATTTGATAACAGAGATTGTAAGAAAATTAATTAATTGCCGTAAAATATTTTTTTCTATTTTGCTGTTACTTTTATTTCATATTGATGTTCATCGAAAATAACCCGGCTGTGTTATCTCGCACGTATCAACATCGCTCGGCAGCGCAGTGTTTGCCTTTTATGCCCTTCAAACATAAATTGTGTAGGTCATTTGAATGTAAGCTCCCTCAAAACGAACGTTCTTTTTTACGAGTTACGAGCTTACTTCGAAATTGGAAATCGGGTTATTTCAATAAAATCGGATCAAATTAAGGTTTTGTGTGAACAGGATACTGGAAATAAAAGTAGGCTAGCACGAGGGTCGTTTTGCAATCGAGTGTTTGTGTCTGTGCTGCGTGAAGTCTGTCGCGTGTCGCGGCGCGGAGGTGCGCAGCGGCGCGCGGCGTCGATAGCGCACCGGCCTGACGTCGGCGCCTTCCGCGCAGCGCGCCGCACGTCACACGCGCCGCGACCCGAGCGCCCGAGCCGAGCGTGTAGTGCTCCGCCCCGCGATACCCTCACTGTTTACTGTGCTCCAACGTCCTCGGCCAGGACCTGCCCTGGGAAACTCTGGTTTAGGAATACGCCTGGTGAAAACAAACACATCACAACAGCTTTAGCGCAGGCGCGCCACGAGCGGACATGATGAGAGCGGCCATCTTGGTCGAGGACGCACTTTCGCCTCGCCCCAGCTACGAAATCTCTTTTGAAAGCTACGAATAAGCACAGGGTGACGAGATATGTGTCGCGGAATAGAGTTCGAGACGGGCGCCCTCTGAGGCTGCATCGCGCCGCTATCGATCCGGTAGCGTCATGGCGCCCGCGGAGTGAATGCGGACATCGGGACAGCGCCGCAGCCCCCGTAAGCGAGCGGAGCGCCCGCCCAGTGATAGTGTAAGAGTGGTCGCGCGGCATGTGAGACAGAGTGTCGACGTGGTTGGGAGGGCGCGCGGGCGGCGGCGGGCCCGGCTGACCGCGCGCCATGGGCGAGGAGTACGCGCGCTCCCCGTGCGAGCGCTTCCCGGCGACGGGCGCGTTCAGCGTGGCGCCGCCGGAGCGGCTCAGCCCGCCGCCGCCCGCGCCGCTGCCGGACCGGTTCTCGGCGTCCCCGCGCCGGGTGCGCCGCTGCGCCGAGGCGGAGCGCGCGCGCCGCCCGCGCTATGTGCCTCCGGCGGCGCACGTGCCTGTCGAGCGTTATGTGCCGCGGCCCCCGGCGCCGCTGCGTCCACCACCGCCGGTCTACTGCGGGCTGGCCTGCAGGCCGCCACCACCAGCGCCGAGGAAGTGCTGCGGGCCAGCCTGCCGCGAGGATATTGCCGGCTCACCACCACCGTCACGATACGTGGAATATGTGGGAGCGGCGGCCGCGCGGCGCCTTGCATGCACGCCGCCCCCACCACCACCACCCGCGCTTCAGCTGCCCTGCGAGTCCCAAGAACCACCCTGCTGCATCCAGGCTCGCAGAAGACCACAACCACCACATGATTGGTAAGTACACAAATAAGGTGGAAATGCCAAAACGATTGCATTTGTTCATCTTCCTTTGTATTTAAAAAACTATTTTATTATTATCATGACTTATTAATCTGTCGTACGTAAGATGGGTGTTATCGTATCAAAATCCAGTTTGTTTACTAAACTTAGTCAAAAATATCCACTTACGCAGAAATTACCAATAATTACTGTTTAATGTATAAATAAATGTTAGGGGTAGGCGGTAACTGGCGGAATATAAAAGGATTTTTAATAATTCGATGATAGCGACAGCCCAGCGTTATAATTGGTTAATATTTTGTGGGTGATGCCGATAACGTGTGATTGATGACGGTTTGGTTAACGATCGTCGTATTCGTGACTCTACATATAGAGTGATTAGCTTTTTGCAATCGTTTGACGTTATATCAATTTTAGTTCCCAACACTGATATTGGCTCAATAAACATTGGGTCACATAAAACAAAGCTACTTGAAATAAAACTGCGTCGTAAGTTTCCAATATGGTTTAGACGCATAAGATATTGTAATTACATAAATAACAGCTTTACATTTGAACAGCTGTTAAAACTAAAACTTATATTTTTATAAAACAGAAAAAGTCATTGGCACTTAAATTCACTCGTAGTTAAAACACAATCAGAACATTAACAAACCACTGTTCCTCCGACTGTTCTGTAGAGAAACGCAAAATGATTTTAGCCTGCATTAAGCTCTTGGAATTGTACCAAAATTGGTTAGTGTCCTACATAGGTCTATTTTACTTTATTGCATCGTAAATTCGATTCATTTTATAGTTAATTAGGTACACTGTTTACGATTGCGTTTGGAATATAACATAACTTTGCTTCGAGATTTCGTATTATGATTTCGAGTCAAATGCACTGCTTTACTAATTGTATTTTCAGAGTTTACGAACTAATGAGTTAGACGTGGATTTTAATTAAAGTACTATGGTAGTCGTTAATAGCTATTTAACTAGATTCTCTCGAAGTCTTGTTATTACAAATTTTGGTAAAATTAATTGAACGTTATATTATGATTTTAAAGGTGCGTGGCGCGATTAATTAAATTACGTATACCTAATATTCTGAGACGCGTTTAGTACTATCAGAAGATTTAAATAAACGAACACTTTATATATATAGTATAAAGTGTTCGTTTATTTAAATCTCTATTACTCGAAAAAGGTAATTATATAATGTACTAGCGGCCCGCCGCGGCTTCGCACGGGTGTAGGTACTTTTATAGCCTATGCTACTCAGGAATAATGTAACATTTTAATGATGAAAGAATTATCGAAATCCGTTCAGTAGTTTTTGAGTTTATTCGAAACAAACATATAAAAATACAAAAATATATTGTTTTCCTTTTTATAATATAAGTATCGATATAGTAGTTTGTTTCACCGGAACTTCTCAGTTGGGGCGCATTGGATCCGGTGGTAGCATTAAAACGCGTCCGTCGTTATATGCTCATGGTCAATCCAAAGATTTAACAATTGTTTTGGCATAATATAGACAGAAGACAGAAGCATTTTGCGTCGCTTAGAACAATATAAATAAATTATAACAATAAATTTTATAGATATAAATAAATAATTAATTTATTTAATAAAATTTCTAATTCATGTTTGACTATTAACAAGTGCCTGTAATTGGTTTACGTAATAAAAAATGTTTTTTATTTAATTTATAGATAGTATAGATTACTGACATTAA
The DNA here is from genome assembly GCA_947037095.2 of Nycteola revayana. Lineage (NCBI taxonomy): Eukaryota > Metazoa > Arthropoda > Insecta > Lepidoptera > Nolidae > Nycteola > Nycteola revayana. Next base: position 10,454,231 of record OX344839.1, read on the forward strand.
TAGAAACAACGATGTTGACTCCTACCATAGGGACTGGCCGGCATTCGCAAAAGACAGAGTTGTGTGGAAAAAGGAGAGGGAGGCATTTGCCCAGCAGTGGGACAACACAGGCTAGTTAGAATTGAAACAAACGTTCCCTCACGGTGTTTCGTGGTCCATCAATGAACTGCCAAGAACCGTGAGTGGTTTAGTTAGTAGACAATAATGACAATAATCACAAATCTTTATACATAATTAATTTAAAGTATAATATTATTTTATTTAAATATCAATGGCATATTCAAAGAGATATGAATTACATAGATTTCTAATCTTTTAACTAAAAAGATTTCAAAATTAATTTGTGTTTTTGGTTGTTACAAAAAACATAAGTTTATCAACGACTTACGTGGGGGGGGGGGAGGGAGAAAATTATTGCTGTGCTCTATAAAAATTAGAAGCCGTCACTATTTATTTTTTCCAAAAAATTTAATAGTATTCTCAAAAAAGTTACTAGTGTGCATAGTTGTTTCTTCGATGACGTAAAAATACAAGATATTTTTTTTGATGTTGACTCGTAATTTTTTTATTTAGTTGGAATAGTTTTAAGCTGGATGGAATGTTCTGGAAAGTTCAAGTTAAATTTGTGTTATGCTATTGATCGTTCTATTAAGTTAAAATAACGTTGATCTCTCTAACTATAAAATAAATAAAATTGAAGTGACTTTTGTAATGGAATCATTACAGTTTTACAGTTACAGTTTCTGTTTGTCGTGGCTAATCTCAGTAACGGCTGGATCGATTTTGACGGGACTTTCACTGGTAGATAGCTTATTTTATAAGGATATAGGCTTTTTATTTTGTTTGACTGTTTGTTTGTCCGTGTATTCTGTTAACATGTCCAGAAGGGTAGTACCGATTTAGACAGGACTTTCAAAACCGATGGTTCCAGATATATTAAGTGCCTCATTAAGTACAAACCATAAAAAGTGAAAAGGATTACCAGGTTTTACCAACGGACATCACTAACACGGGTTCGAAATGGCTTTTAATGTAGTGTGTAGTACTAGTATATATAGGGTGATTGGTAATTAGTGACCGATACCTAAACACATCATTGTGCTCATGATAACAAACAACTTTTACTATTGCACCAAACCTGAAATCGCGAAAAAAAAATCAGCTGCTCCCTACCATGTTGACGAGTTATGTGAACATGAATGTATGGAACAGCTGATTTTTTTTCGCGTTTTCAGGGTTGGTGCCATAGTAAAAGTTGTTTGTTATCATGAGCACAATCATGTGTTTAGGTATCGGTCACTAATTACCAGTTACCCTATATATCGATTTTATTCCTCTAATTATGTTTTTAAAAGTGTAAATATAAATCTATGTGGTTTGTGTCCAACTGTCCATGGAACACATGTTCAGTTTTCATTTCTTTATGTTACCGGGGATTTACATGCTACGGTCACCTGCATTTTTTCGCTTATTGTATCGATATCTGATAGTTAACAAATTATTGCTCACTGAATCAACATACTGTTATCATTATTACAAGATAACTACCTAATATTTATCGCGATAAGATTCGGGCGTGTCTATCTAACGTCAGTAGGAGTTCTGTGTTAATTCTCTGTGGAACTGTTTCGAAATTCAAATGTTTGTGTCATGATTGTAAATTAAAAAAGAAATGTATATATTTTAATTATCTATGATTGAGAGACGCTGGTGTTGTTTAATCTGTGGCAAGGAATTCCTGTGCTTGTGATAAACATTCTTCTTATGTCCGACAAGTAAGTTACTAATTTAAATTACCGTATACTTGTGTTATGTTAATAACCGTACTATATTACTGTGGCAGATAACTTATGTACTATATAATATGTTTTTTGTACATGTTAATTTTCTTATGAATTGCGAGTAGTATGAATATATAACGCCCACGCAAGGAAATCAACATAATGATTAATGTTTCAGACTATGAATTTGATGTTGGAAAAATGAGAAAAGCTGGAAAATAACATAGAAATCTTTACAGTAGAATATATTATTGAAGTATATCAATTAATATTATTTATGATTCAGAAAATATAATTTATAGTAGGTACGTGGCTATTTCAAGAAGGGATAAAATATAATGACCACCAAAAATATATACTTGACACCAGAAAAATAAAGTCTAAAATTATAATAGTACTAGCTATTTTAGTCACGACTGCACTTCAAATTGTATTCGAACACCAAATGTAGTTAATGATCACCAAATCTTAGCGAGCAAATTATTGCGCTATTTCTACCTTAATAAAATCAATGAAAAATGACAATCGGTTAGGTTAGGTTAGAGCTGCGGCCATACAACGAATAGTAAATTAGTAAAACATTTAGGTACTTTTGGTGATCATTTACTACTTTTGGGTTAACAATGATTTATTTGGAGTCATTTTGCTTAAATACGATAGCGAAATGTTAAAACTTTGGTTACAATTTTACATTAAAATGCGGGTTTAATTTTGGTGTTATATGTTACTATATCTGATGGTAAGTTAAACATAAGCCTTTCAAGAATGGTTTAATACATACCAGGCGTGTCCTATAATTACACTTACGATGTTTTGATAATTGTTTTGCTTTCAATATGTCATTGTCATGGGTAACTCTGCCTGTCTGTTGTCTTTTCAAGCCTTAGCCACTGTTCAATGTCCAATATATTACATAAAATTAGGTACAGAGATACATAAGACCTTGAAAAAGGCTTTAGCCATAGGCTATCCCACATCGCATTTTTGGAACTGAACCCGGGATATCGCTAGTTACGGTTGAACATGTCTCCGCAAGACATAAGGTTCCTAACTTATGTCTTGCGGATACATGCTTAACCGTTAAGTTCAAAGTTCAAAATTATTCTAACTTTACTATCTTACTATCTATCCTTAGTAAGATAATAAAGTTGTAATGTAAGGGTAATGTTATCTTTCTAGTCTTTGTGAACTCTTCAAAGTAAAGTTCAAAGGAGAGTAGAAATCACAGTAATCTATACATTACTGTGATTTCATTGTGACTATCCTTCTTTTCCCGAAGGAAATTGGATTTGAAACTAGGTATCTATTTGAAAAACTTAGCTCTAATCCGTACCTAAATCAGTTTGATTGTCAAACTCACAACCAAAAGAGACCTTATTTTTCTGGCGGACACAAGGCTATTGCTACTTCACCGAGCATAAAGGCAGGGTTTGGGACTTATTAAGATCTATAGACGTATTTTTTAGTGGACATGTTTATTTAGCCACAAGGATTTGCTGTTTCACCGGGATTAAAGGTATGGCTCCAGCCTTATAAAGATCGATAAACCTCTATGAATATACGCTGAAGTAAAGCTAAGTCTAGTCCATTTTGTTAAGTATATAGCTAATATTTAAGTACTTAAAGTTAAGTAATTTGGCATTAGGTATAGGTTTAATTCAGACATAGGGTCTAATATTTACAAAGCTACATTATGCTTGTCACTGAATATAAATCTTTATTGACTTGCTTTAAAGTTCATGATATTTCTTCTGTGATCCCTATTCATATTAAATTAAGTTTAATTTCCTATGATAGACATATCTAACATGACATCATTTCTATTTAAGTGTTTTGAGAATTAATTCCCTTACAACATAAAATAAGTAAACAAGATTAATATTTATTTTGTTTGAATAGCTGCGTCTCGCGGTTATCTAATCTTTTAGCCTTAATTCTGTGACATCAGCTATCCGCAAATTGATCCAACTGATTCGATATTACCCGAATGATAAACATCGACCATTAAAAAACAAAATAGGCTTATTATTGATGGCGTACATAGTTTCAACCTGATATAAAACCTTAACCTGATATATAACAAACGGACATGTCAATGTACTTTATTTGCATAATTATAGATACAAAACCCCCCGATACAAAATGTTATAGATAAATAATGTTTAAGCCCCGTGCTACAATTCTATATTCAAAATACTGTACTAAACTTACTTTTTAATTGACAACTAGAAACTCTATTTCGTCTATGGCCCGACCCTCTTTAGATACAGACACGATGTGTGTGACGTAAGCTTTTGTACACATCGTTTGCCTTGTGAAGTTTATAAAATGCTATAATCATATTTTTCGTAGCATTCTAAAATGAATATTTAATACTAGTTATCCCGCACGTTTCTACCCCGTGGGAACCTCGTCTTATAATATCTAGTCACTTATTAATAATGTGGCTTTGTATATTAAGAGAATTAAAAAAATATGCCAACAAATTCAAAAACTTTACAATATTAGTAGATTTTACGTTCCATGTCAGGTTTTTACCTGGTTATTATTTACTATTATTTATCATCTAGATGTAAAATTTTTTTAGGATTTCAAATACTTAATCCGACGTCGATTTTCTTGGCTATTCAATGCATCACTTACGAGTCATGCCTGGTTATTATCTATTCGATGTAAATGACTTTGTATTAGGTGGGTTTAATTGGATAAAAAATAATGTCAAGTAATTAGTGACTTTACTCATTAGTTTTACTTTTTTGTTGTTTGAGCGACTATAAGTCGTCAGTAAGGGTTTCACCTTACCTATCGACAGCATGAAAGTCAAGTAAAAATACTAAAAACAAAGCTCGGCAATTTGTAACATAAAACTGAATTTCACTGTTTTTGTATCTATTTTATTAAGACATCAAAATTGATAATAAAACCGCCTTACTAAAAAATAAAAAATAAATTATATCATGAACAAAGGAGGTAAAAGAAATTATCTAAAGTAACGCAAGCTCCAGGTAGGGCTGTGATTTATTGATAACCTTAGTGAGATACTGTTAGCAAAACAAATGAATAAGGAAGATAAATGAATTACTTTCAATACGAGAGGTCCATTTATGCTGAATCTTAAACTGTTTTTTCAGTGTGATCGATATGATCGCATGTTGTTTTTAGTTTAACGAAGCTTTGTTAGCGTAGAAATAAGCAAGGTTCAAATTTTAATGACATGATCATGAATTTTAAGGACAAGGTGGTATCTAATCTATTTTCCACTTTTACCGCGACTACTGCAAAAAGTTTTATTGTGATTTGTGACTTTACATCATTTTAAGCCATATCAAATCGTTGAGCCGATTTTTGAGATTTTTATAACAATCGTATCCTGACATATCCATGTACCTAAGTTATTATATTTTACATCATATTGCGGCCACTTACGTGGTGCGTGGTGACTATAGCAAAATCCGTCTTCGAGGGAGGCCCATATTCAAGAGTGGACGTTATACAGACTAATAAATTTGAATTTAAGTAGTACAATAACTGATAGACCGTCGTTGAGTTTATTATGTGTATTTTCTTATTTTCAACAAAATGATGCGCTATGTTAACAATTTTTAATGAAAAACCAACAAGAAACATTAATAATTGGCTGATGCTAATTAAACATCGCAGTCGGATCTCAAAATATAAACGGAACGGAATACAAAAAAGGACGCCCTTATATTGAATCAAAGAATAAAGTATTTTTTTTTGTGCACAACTTTGCGTGAAATTGAATGTTTTATGTTATATTTTGTGAATAAATTCTCTTTCTCATACCGGGTGATTGTGACCGTGTTAGTGTGTGTGGTAATAAAATTTATTGGTCGGTTCAATTATTTTACTTTTTTTCATAGAATAAAAGACTGCAAGAGAAAACACTCTGGATTTTGCTGAATTATGTAACCTTCAAATCACCACACCGCACCGATACAAAAAGTAGGCGACACAGCGTCAAATGCATATTATTTATTTAAGGATAATATTTTTGTGTTCACCAAAAATCTTAAGGTACATCTATGTATGCATTTCTAAAATATTGATCTTAAACCCGTTTAAATGTTTTACTATAATTAAACTACTCGGCCAACAAAATATGTTACATCAAACAAATTCCAAATTAACACCAAGATATAACACTTTTTTATATGGGATAAAATATAATGACCACCATAAATATATACTTGACACCAGAAAAATAAAGTCTAAAATTATAATAGTACTAGCTATTTTACTCACGACTGCACTTCAAATTGTATTCGAACACCAAATGTAGTTAATGATCACCAAATCTTAGCGAGCAAATTATTGCGCTATTTCTACCTTAATAAAATCAATGAAAAATGACAATCTGACAATCGGTTAGGTTAGGTTAGAGCTGCGGCCATACAACGCACGAGCCGAGCGAGCGAAGCGAGCGGTGCCGCGGCAGCGGCCGGCGAGTGCCAGAACCGAATAGGCAAAACAGTTGTTAAATAGATGCTCGTTATGACATATTTTAATTAACATATTTTGGTGCACATTCAGTATATTTGGTGGAACACAGGCAAAATTAGGTAAATGAAATGGGAATAAATTGAAGTACTTTTAAATACCATCCTTTATTTAAATCATTCTCAAAACTTCTATATTAGTTTGTACATATACTATATGCCTACACGCTTTTTATATGGTATTTGTTATGTAGAAAATATTATAATTAGAAATATTTAATTACTTTATTCAAACAAAATTGCTTACATACATAAAAATTTAAACTCACAAAATATTCCATGTTGCATACAAATATATTTGCATTTAGATATACATTTTAACTGTGTTTTTGCATAGCTAATGAAATATAAATTACAAACACTAATATAATCGAAATGTAAATATGCTTTGTATTTATTTATTAAAAAAAAACTTTCTATTTCCTACCGTCCGATGTCCAAGAACCTCGCGAGCTGTATATTATAGAGATAATTGCACAAAATTCCCTTAAAAATTTGAAAAGCTCACATTTTGTAATCCTCCCACCAGAAAACGCTCTGTGTCGAGGTACTAGCCCCACAGGCCTTTTTACGTAAGTTGATTAGTTAGTAGTTTTTAAACAATTTGATAAGGCTAACTTGCCTTTATGTCCGGTAAAGTAATAAAAGTCTTATAGTAATTTCGACTAAGAATAATAAAAGGAAATAAAACAAAAACAGTTAACCTTAATACAACATAAGATCACATAGATACTGTAAATCAGGGTAAATCACGTGTTCTGTTGTTGATTTTGGTGAACAAGTTACGGGTTACTATCGGTATCTTTAGGACTATTTCGATCCGTTGGGCTCGGCATCTCGTCGCATTGGTAGATACCTACTCTATTGAAATCAACAAAAACACGTGAGACACGTGACGCTTAGGCTATTTAAACCATATAAATCAATAAATAGACCACCCTTTTGGCAAATTATTTAAAAATCAATAGTAAAGTATCAATCTTAGTCCTGCTATATACTAAGAAATATTAGTCGAAGCCTCGTCCAAGCCTTACACCGTATGCCAGACCGTATTTGAGTTTTATGCGATGGTTGAAAAAGGTATGTGCTTAAATAAATAACTTTTCATATTCATGGCCGTTGCCTGAATATGTCAAGTAAATACTTACATATTTAAATCGTACGTTTCGCGGACTTTAGGCGTATGTAACCGAATAAATAAGTAAGTAACAAGCCCTACGAAGAAAAGTTTAGACAACAAGCTAGAAATACCTACACTTTTTTTGGGACTAATCTACTGCTGCATACACGCAAGAGGCTCCAAGATGTTAGGCTCAGGCTGATCCCGGGACATCTTAATGTCTAGGATCCCTTATCCGATTTATTTAGAAAAATTATTGGAGGAGTTGGACAGTAAATTCTACTTCCCTTTACCGCAAAGCTCGAGACAAGTCTAAATGTACATGTAACATGTTAATATCTATATGCCAGCAACAACATCAGTTGAGGCACATGACGCAAATGTTGCGGCGCCGACGTCAACAGTGTCACAGCGCGACGTCCTAACCTAAAAACCTAAAAGCATTTTTAAGGATAACCGTTTTAGATTTTCCCGATATATACCACAATGCAACGCGGTTTTTGTGTCTTACTTTAACGAATTGATGCAATTTCTGAAAATAATAAAATGGCACTGGTGACTCCAAGTAGTCTTGTGATAGATTTCCAATTATTTTCACGTGAATATTGAACGTTACATTTCTATATGATCGAATACCGATGTGAAAAGATAGGAATCGAAGTGACAGTTTACCGAAACACCATTTTAATATATTTTTTCATAAAATATTAAAATGATATAGATCTCTTGTTACTTTATGTTAAAGCGAAGAAGTTAGGGAACATTTTATAACCATAATCTATAGGTACTTACATAATATGTATTTATAATATATATTATTTCCAGTTAGTTCATTATCATAGAGAGCTTTTCATCATTATGACCATCATTAACTATGACGTAAATGATATTGCAGCGAGACGTTGACAAATTGTCCAGCGTCCGATATTCATTACTAAATTGATATCCGTGCGTTATGAGGCTATGTTGGGACCGCTTAATATTTTGTAATCAGGGTAAAATTCACGAGGGTAAGAATAATTGTAATTTAAAGATTATTGAGTAAAGATTAAATGTGTCAACTGGTTTTCAGCAACGGGACTTTGCTTACCGCTGGGTGTTTTACTATCTCTTTCGTGTACCGAGAAACAATTTGACTTGGTACCAGCGACACTACTTTTTTCACCGTATTATTCGAGGCTTAATCCTTTCTACCTGGAATGGTCTCGTCGATCATTTTTCCACGGACTTTTTTTTGGGACTGCTGTGTAATGATCTTCATGCTGTGGTGTTTCACCTGCGTTAAAACATGTCATTCTTTTGCATCGGCTTTGCTGTGCACATCCTTGGCTGAAAATTCTTGAGTCCATGTTCAAAAGTTCTTTGTCTTACACCTTACGTTGTTGATGGATTCTGGTGCGTGAGTCAGGTCTCCCACGGGGGAAGGGAAACGGGCCAGTAGGGTGTAAGGGTGGCTAGTGCAGTACATCTACTGTTTTAGGCATTAGTTGTCCTTGTATCCTACTTAATATCATGTGGATATGGATATATGGATAGTGTCATTTGCTGGTCAGGAATAAAGAAAGAACTTTCTTGATCCACTAGAACAAACAACTTAAAGTTTCAAGATTATTCGTCTAAATTAAATTATATTTAAAAAAAGGAATAATATCCAAGGTTTCGTATAGATATTTTATCAAAATTCTTAGAAATCTACTACAATGTGCTTTAATGCCACGTTAATAATTGATTGTAATCGTTGCTAAAGCTATATATTGAATGAATACTACTTAAATGCGATTGCTACATAATAATAGGTATACATAAAAATTGGTCAGCTCCAGGAAATAATTTGCTGACATATTAAACCATTCAAGTAATAAATCTGAAAAATATACTACAAAATATATTTTTTTGTATTTTAGATATATATACCTACTCTGCAATGACAGTCGATTTAAATGAGGCAAATAACTATCTAAAGTTGTCCAAGTCATTGCACAAATGTTTACTGCAAAGTGAAGTTACATGTCAACTCATAAAGCACTACCCGGAAATATTGTTAGTATTTAGTTTGAAATAAACATCAGTCCGGGAAATACACGACGGTGGTGTTATTTATGTTATAAATATATATTATGTATAGTTACTATGTATTATATTTTCGTGATTTATTATAGTATATTATTATGTGAATTAACTGCGTAACATGAGCCTTTTAAATTAGCAAGTTTAAGGTTAACGTTCTTCTATGACACGTATACTTACCGAGGATGCTAAATATTCTATTCTATTCTCAAAAAAACTTTATTATTTACAGGAATATTTTGCGATTGTAACGGAATCACACAACACTTTTCGTTCGACTTGTTTTGTTGTTGTTCCATTGTTCGGTTTATTTGAATTTTTGTGAGAACTCGATGGTTTGACCTTTGTATGACGAAAGCTTTGTTATTCTACTGCCTTTATTACCGTCGCAACGTGACCTAAGGACGTGTCCTTTCAACCTTGTTTGCTAAAAGCGTGGAGGTAGCGCCTTAAACTTTGGACAATTTCCCTGTACCTACTTACGGGCTGAGTTCTGTTGCCATGAAGTTTTTTTAGTTTTATAGTTTTAATGAGCAGTTTTTGTGACTTTCTTTTCAGGTCAAGTGTTTCCATTCTAATTAACGCAATTGTCATACTATTGTGTAAAATTGAAAACGATGCAGTCGTTATTTTATCATATTTAATTACAATTAGTACATGTTTAGGGAAAATCGATTGCTTGATTAGAAACAGAGCTTTAATCAAATCCAGTTGAAGTAAAATGTTATAAGTAGGATTCATTGGCCTTCGTTCTCCAACGGTAGATATATTTATAACCTACTTTGTACTTAATTTTTTCATATCTTTTATAATATATGACTATACCAATTTAGTCCTTCAAAACTACAAAGGGTTGCGAACTTCGAACTTGGAAAATGTATATCTGGTAATTATGGACCGAATTTTAAACGGATTACGAAGTTACGCCATACTAAATTAGAAAGAGCGTAACTAACTTAGATGCATTGCGACACTAAGTTTAGTGCGACGGTAAGTTAGAAACGACTGAAACGAGATACTACTAGCGTGGAACTGTAGATTTGCGAGAGGCTAAAATTTGGTGGTGATGGTGATGTTATGGTATTAACATAGTTTTATTATGCATCGTCCATGGACCTAAAAATAGCCAAATCGTTTTTAAAAAGAAAATAGAATTCATCGCAATTTTAACAGCAGATTAATTTTTCAAAAGCAAGAAATCTCTTTTATCTCATTCCGACTGTCTTGCCTACAAGAAGCTTGAACTTCATGACTTTGGTTAAAATATTTGGCACAAGTCGTTGGTTTGTTGCATAGGTGGTGCTTTGAATTTATAAAACCAAAAAGACTGGTCAGGTGCAAGTCTGAGTCTCGATAGGCTCATATTTTTTACTTTCTGCGAATAGTAAAGTCTAATAGTGATATTATGTTCCGAAAATGCTAAAGACGGAAATCCTCAGTCACGATTTGTGTCAAAAAATGTGTTTTGTTTGTAAACTTAAAACAACTGATAACGATTAGAAATAATATTTCACCTTCCATAAGCTACTTAAGTTTAAGAAGAGGATTCCATTCGAACACGAGCTACGCTGTCAAGAATTCGTTTATTATTTAGTTATGTAAGTTAGTGGTAATTTTTTTTTATTATCGTTTTGTTTCATTAAAATGTTAGGTACAAATAGGCAACAAAAAATATATATTTCTGTTGAATTTTTTCTTTCAAAATTTTTATTCACAAATTTTAATTAATGCTTTTCAAACATTCTGAAATGGACTTTTAAATTATTTCGCTCAATGGAATTGGAAGTTAGTAAAACTTATGTTAGAATTTTGAATTAACTTTTCTGTGCGCTATCGAAATTATGAAGTATATACAGTTATAGCTCGTTATTCGCTATTGAAATTGTGAAAACGTGATTTAAAATGCTTATATTACGTAACTCCTTCTCGTTTTACGAGTTATAAACAAAAATACAAATCTTCTATACTTAATATTAGTATACCTAAATAGACCAAACAGTAATTTCTGCATGGTATATCAGAAATGGCCTTATGCCCCTAAAAGTTTAAAAGCTAGAAGTAGGCTTATTTAAGTTGCAATATTAACTTTTCATTTCGTCACTTTTACCCCTGCATTCCTATTCATCCCGATTAACGGTCTAAGATTTATAAGTACCTATATTATAACAGCTGTTGTGTCATAATGCCAATTCAACAAGGGTTATTATTACTAGTAGCAGGTGTTATACCGATTACAATGTTATTGACATCGGAATGTACAGTAAGTAGGTAGTTCGGATGCTTATGTAATGTCTTACGGGTTGTCTGTAAAGTCAATATTGTAGTATGAATTATTCGAAATTGAACCTGATAAAATATTCATAAATTTTCTAGTTGCCAACTTCTAACTGGCTAGGGATTAGTTATCATTTTTGATTGATATACTTTAAGTATTATTGTTCATGTGTGTTTATGGAAGTGTGATTCATAATCTATAATACCTTTTTCCAGCTTATAACTTTCGTGTCTATTATATTAGTGGCATTAGAATTATTACGCACTGGTATTTATATCAAAGGCGATAGTCTGCGTTAAGCTATGGCGTATATTTGTATTAAAATATATAAAATAGGACAGGTTTAGAATAGATAATGCTCCAAATAGGTTCACAATAGTGCATAGACAGTGATCGACAGTTTAACTTAATTCCAGTTAAAAGTTTAATCTAATAGTTATCTATTTTAAGTGTTTCTATTTTAAAGGCAATAAATGACACCATCTAGATAAAATAAATGTGATCTATAAATAAAAATAGTAAACATAAATCATCTGGCGATAACAGCTTAAATCATTTTAAATTTATAAGTTTTAGGGCCGGACCTGGAAGGGAAAATTTGAATATAGGATACCTATACTCATATGCTTATGTGCATAGAGACGCTTTTTCCAAAATGGTTTTGTTATAATGAAGATATCTATGATTTACGATGATGACCATCTTGGTGTAGCGGTATTAGGCTTAAGTCTTGGAGGTCGTGGGTTCGAATCCCGTTCCGGATTAAAAATTGTTTCGTAAAATTAAAGTTGATGGGGGATATACTATACCTACCTATTATTTTTGTCAATAGAGTTCTTTAAAGGTTCGCAGTTGTTATTTTTTATGAAGGTTTATTTAAAAATACTTAAATAACGCTGTAATAGCTACCGTAGCTATTTATGTTGTAATAACTGTCACAAAATTGAGGACGCCTATCTAATTATATGAGAATTTCTTTGATGTAAGTAAATTCTTTATAATATTTTACCAAAAAATATATAATACATAACTGTAGGCGCTTAATAAATAATAACTGATTAAAATATATTAACAAGGTTTTTAACTGCCCACATGGCGTTTTATATACAATTCCATTATATGAGATTGACTAAAATTACTTACTTAGCAATAAGTTATCGTCATCAGCCACACGTATACAGTCCATTGTTGAATATCGGCTTCCTCCTGAGGGGGTATTTAATAGCCACCATGCCTGGTAGGCAGATTGGTTACTACAGTATTTTGTTATAACACCTACAGGCCCGTTCCCTGGTAAACAATTGCTATAGATGATTTTATAACAATCGGGACCAACGGCATTAAGTGCCTTACGAGGCATGGAGAGTAGTTCCTTAACCAATTTGACCCTGAAATTTTTGGTTTTGGTTAATATTTACTTCCCGATGCGAATATTGTCATAAAAAAGGAAATAGTCAAAAATATACCAAATTAAATTTTGAAGCAGTATATTATTAGATAATAGATTAGAATACTTAATACAAATATACTGTTCAAATTTATTAACCGTGAGCCGAAAAACAAGTAAGAGCCACCTAAGAGAATTTTCCTTATAAATATGTAACTATATTTTCCCCATAGAAGTCAAAGAGATTGTGACAGGAACTCGGAAAGATAATATACATAAAAGGAAATAGATTAACATATGTACCTTTTTATGCTTTGCGAGTTGTAAACTTAATTTATGGTACCTAGACTCGGGCCTCAATCAGGGTACAATTTTAATTTTAAGGTACTGACAGTAAACGTTACAAGTGCAGTAGCATTTCAATGTTTATAATATCTTGTACTAATTGACTAATTAATAATACCAATCGTAAGCGAGCGGCAACTAAGCAAGCAAATAATGTTAACGTGAATTTTCTTCGAAGAAGAAGATCGTTAGTAGAACTTAGTATGGGTGCTATAGTTTTGTGAGACTCTTAGTGGTCTTTTGAACGGTTCTGTAAGTAAAAAATATAATCGTGGGCACGGAGTCCATCAGTGACTGACTCCCACTGGAATCAGTTGCATTAAAATTACCGGTACTGTTAACAATATAATAAGTATACCAAATTCAAATAATAAAACGTTTAAGCAGTTTTTACATTAATAATAAAACACTTAACCATCTGTGGGAAATGAAAATGTTGTAGGTTGTTTTAACAGTAAGGAAGGCTGACTGAAAGTCGTTATTATTAATTCAATGGCAATTGTTTTATGTCCAGTTTTACAGCCTTTTTACGATTTAAAGTACTGTCCTTGAATTGAATTTGTCGGGTAATGTTTAATTGATGAAATTTGGTTCATGTTTATTAAAGTAATAATGTTATATATAGACGTGTGGATTCCGGCTTAGAATATACCATATTGGTGTCGTCAGAGGCGAGTAAGGGACAAACAACTAATGGACGGGCAGCAGCATCTATCAGCTTAAGGATACCCACCATCTTACTACGATCTCTAATACCTGCCAAACATGGTGATTACGGTAGTATCCCTCGACTACCTTGGTTTACCAAGGTGTGTTAAGACGAGGCTCATGTTCAGCAGTAAACGTATACGGGTCGTTGAAGGAGCAGGTAAACGCGCATGACTTTTATTTTAATAGGTGGTCCTATTGCATTTTTTTTATCAGTAAACTATATTGTCTTCGATAGGAAACTTTATTTTGATACTAAAGTAACTATATTTATCTATCTATCGTTGAATGGCCAGTAGTTTAAGAAATCTTCTCTGTAGGAAGATGGATGTTCCGAACAATTAAACTTGAACTGTGAGAGGATCTTTAAAACAAACCATTTATCATCTGGAAACAACATTCCTTTGTCTACAATAATTCATGAATAAGTTACTTTTGAAGTTGATATTGCGTAGGTATCCAAATAATTAAAGAATAATAATTATGTTGCTATTGTCTTTCTTAGTTTTTCCGTTTATAAAATAAAATTTGTACCGTACTGACTTATTAGTCAGCTTTTATTTTCGCACAAAATTGTAATTACATTAGAAAAAAATACTTACTTATCATTAATGTATTTTGCGATGTGCAAAAAAGTGCATCTAATCAAAAAGTAATCTTGCAAATACAAGTTATTTTTTTTATAATTAAAGACGTGAGTGGATGAAGGTGATATGTCGCATTTTGGAGTTTTGGTGTTTTTTTCCTTAAATGAAGGTGATATGTCAATACAATACGACTACAGATCTTAAACCGCCCATTTAAGGCTGTTTGAGACAACTACATTCATCTTAGCACCTCATTTTCAATATCTAAACTTGCAGAAAAGTTTACTTTTGTTTATGAAAAAAGGAGTTAAGATTTTTTTTTCAAATTAAATAATAAAAAATATAAATTTTTTTGGTTGCTTTTATACCATTAATATTTCAGGTTATTTACACAACTTGGCATCATAGTTTAATAAAAACATTAATTTTGTAGCGACTTATCTCAAAAAATAAAAGTGAAACTTTAACTTCGATTTACTCCAAATTTAAATTATGTGACTTATCACCTTCATCCACTCACGTCTTCTTTGTTAGATAGGTAATGTTTGTATGATGAAAGGGTATACTAAATAAAGACTGTATACATTTATTTAGTTATAGCATTCTGTAAGATGGAGGTTGAGACTGCAAAGGATTCTCTAGACAAACCATATACACTCCTATATTTCCTATGCTTTTGTATCAGAATATTGTTCACCTTTGTGTTAACAAGATTATGTCATGCAACCCTGCAATAACAGAAATTGCAAACACTGACACAATTACATTGTTTATATATAACAATGCATTGTTTCTACTATATGGAAAAATGTAAAGCGAAGCAGATTCTTTTGTTCTCAAAGCTCATCGAAAGAGCATATTAATAACAACATATTTCGAATATAAAGTTGGCTGCCTCAGGCTGTTACGCTGGCTCTGTACCAAATCTTCTCGTGGCCTTGGCAGCACCCAACGAATAATGATGACATATTTCTAACCACTGCTAAAATACTTAATTAAATTAAGTAAGATTTTTCATGTGAGATTTCAGACACTTAATGATAGCTTCCTGTTAATATACTGGTTGTAGTTTTGGTCAGTTACTGTATTACGAATACGTAGATATTATAGCATATATAAAATGTTGGGGTAGTGGCCATGATATCTATCAAAATTGAGAACGGTTTAACCGATTTGGATGAGATTTTTTTTATATTAATATAATTTTCCCAAAATTAAATATTAGTGCATAAGACATAGTATTTTGTATTGCCCTTTATAACATGTGCACTATCTCAAGAAGTCACTTCTTGTAAAGTAGTAAGTTTTACAACCTACTGCCCGCATTGTCAACGCACTATTATATTATGCAGTGTTGTATACAAAATAAACTGACTTAACCAGCAAGAAGCGGTTGTTAAACAATGCTGTACCAACTTCGTGTTTAGTATGCGGCAAATAGGGATCTTTAACAACTTTCAAACAGAATTTCCAATGTGGCGCTGAAACGGCTAATTCACATGCGCATACGTGTTAAGTATCCGCTAAATGGCGGAATAAGTTATATACCTAGTTGAAGTGCGGTAACCAAATGAGCCTTCGTATTTTAAACAGAAATTAAATTGGAAAAAAACTTTTGCCGTTTACATTGTATTAACATCATTATGCATTAGAAATCCCATGTACGAAATCTGTATATAAATTAAATAATCTGTGATTGTCTAAATAATAAGATTATTGATCATTTTCTTTAGGAAGTAGCAGGTACATAAAACTGTCGTCGTTCTGCGTGGTTTTTCGTTTTTGTTCGTGATTGAGAAAAATCCGAAAAACACGGCATAGGTAATCACACAATTTTTTGTCTGAACCGAGACTTCGCTAGTTACTTTTACCGCTAGGCAATCCAAAATTAAAATTATTGAAATACACATAGTAATACACACTCTACAATTTCTCCCATTTTTGCTAATTACTTTGTGAATGACCACTGAACGATGGTAGACCAGAAACCTTGGTATTGTTTTCTCTATTAATCCCTAATGAAGAAGTTCAGTTACGTTGTTAGTAATCTTAAAGACCAAGTAACAGCTATTTTAAAAATGTTTGTTTAAATAATATCTAATTTTAGAAAATTCATTTACGACCTAAAATCGGTACCGTAACATCTAGGTACTTTAGCCCTAGGGGTCAACTTTGGCCCAAAACGGAAAAAGTTTAAGCTTCCCGCCATGCCACACATCAGGGGCTGGCGATGTAGTTCGCGCTACTCATCGATAGATATAGGGGTATATGGGGCGGGTGGATAAAACAGTTTAACATTAACAAAGCTGATTGGTCAATACATTTGGTCGGCGACTAGTTGCTACAAGTTAACTACGCGTATTTATAATGGGCAAACTTTGTCACGAAACACATAAAGCAGGTAAGTTAGTGTTTGATTGTTGTCAATTGTAACAGATATGTATCTGGGATCCGAATGTGGTATAAATCAAAGAGTATTAGACATGTATGTAAGAAATATATGATTATTATTTAAACCAAATAATTAGTCTTAATTTAACAGTTCCTAGTGTAAGTAAGTAATTAATAAATAAAGTGTTATTGCACCAAATTTCACGAAATGGTCCATTGTTGTATATCTGAAATTACAGACTTTGCAGTGATAAATTGGTAAAAATAATAATAACGTGCGGTTAAATTTTTGAGATAATATGAACTATTAACTTTGTTCATACATATTTTTTGCTATTGTTTATTTATTTACAAAAAATAGTTAGATATATATTATTAAAATATGTCTTGTGTTCCGTTAGTTATAGACCACCACCAACCAGCCTATATTCGATGTGAATATTGCCTTCACATAAACTTTTTTATTTGTTTGCGTTGCTCTGTTTAAATGATACCAGTGTCTCTTTGTTATATTATGGCAAAACTGCAGAAAGTCATTGGATTTACAGCTTTTACAAACATTCCACGGGGATTTTCAGAAGCTAGTTCCACTTATTTATGGGTAATGAATGAATGTTTGTTACTCTTTTACACACAAATTTACTACTACTGGAACAATTTTGCTGATACTTCAGATGCTTCGTTACAATAATTAGTGTTAGATTTATCCTTTAATTATCCTAAAATTTTGTTTTCAATTGCGCAAATCATTATCAGCCCGTACAACGTCCACTGATGAACATGGGCCTCCTCCCGAGGGAGGGTAATGCCATGGTCACCACGCTTGGCAGGCGGATTGGTGACCGCAGTATTATGTTGTAATACACAGGGAAACGCTGCTGTCCGTTGTCTGATACACGCTTGTTATAGATGATGTTACAACAATCGGCACCAACGGCTTAACGTGGCTTCCGAGGCACGGATTTCGCAATTGGCTTTAAGGAAAATGTTTTTAATCCATAGAAGAATATTTAAATAGTAAACCTTAAATTTAGATGCATGGCTTAATTTTTAGTTTTATGTGAATATTTGTATGCCATAGTCTAGAAGTAGCTCATGTGTGAGACGGCAACTGTTTTAAAGATATAAAAGTATGTTTACACCACACTTAAACAAATAAATTGAATTAAATAGTACAACATATAGGATCAAAATATAAATCATCAAGCTACGAGCTAGAGCAGAGTATAGCAAATAAATCTCAGTTTGATTGGGTCAATCCTACTTAATATTATTAACGTTAAAGTTATAAATCGATGGATGTTTATGACCCTTTCATGCAAAACTACAGAATGAATTTGGCTGAAATACAAATTGCACGGGGTTAGTTTATATGCTGGATTAACATATATTCTAAACATCACGCTACGACTCACTGGAACAGATTAGCAGTCTAACGAGGCTAAAACCCAGTTTTAAGTAAATTTAAGCTGACTACGAATATATTTATCCAATATTTAATATTTTAATCAACCATAAAATCACTCAGCTTTATAAATTTATAGGCACCACTTAGTATTAGATCAAAGACAATGTTCTAGTTTAGTCTTGATTCAAACATAGCTGAAGTCTGATTGCTTCTCGACGGTAAATTAAATTTTAACCAATTTCAAGTATGCACCAAATTCTGGACAGTACACTTCACTCTATCTATTAAAGTGTTATTACTCAAGTTTTGATTATCTTAGGAATTATATTTGTAGTTATCTCCTTTCCCTTTCCGATTTCAATCGTTTTATTGTGGCTAATGTATGGATAGATTCACGCTATTTTAATCGAGATCGTAAGAAGTGTCAAGATTAGGGAAATACATACTTGAATGTTTTATTTAACTTTATATCGAACGTAAAAAAACGTCGGGTGTAATCTCGCTAGCAAAAACTTCGCGTCGCTCAAGTCGGCCAGATCATTGTAGGCAAAGCGACACAAATTTATAAAATATAAATTATTTATGCCATTTATTTTACGTCATGGATACGTGTTGGCTATGCTGACATTGCTTGGGTACACAATTAGCGGCTAGTGTATGAAGGGGTGTGTATTAGCTTACCTACGGCTTGCGATCTGACCGACCAACACCAAATCATTGTAAGCCAGACTGACAGCTTATTCTAAGTTATTGATAACAAATCAGGTTTTATGTAAAAACACTTATAAAATATGATTTTGTATGTTTGTAGTACAGTTTTGTGATTTAAGATAGGTTAGTCTAAGTAGTATTTGAAATCACAAATATTAGTGAAATTTAAATTGTGATAAGGTATTTACAAAGTGCCACAATAACATAAGATATTAAAACGACTAAATGCAAATGCTATAACAATTCAAACAATTTAAGTATTTTTCAGTTGACTAGTTTCAATTGATACCTACTACTGCTCGTAAAAAGAACTTAACTGTACATACATTAAATTAATTCAAACAGAAAACATGCTTTAAATAGCGAAGATAGTTTTTATAGTCTATTCGAATTGGCTATTTTACCCGAATATTTTAGCGCTCTAAAAAGATTTTTATTTCATGGCATAAATGTTTTGGTATTTCAAACATTTTCTTTTCAAGCCTTGAATAGACAATAATAATAATAATTATATGTAGTCTCAAGAATTCTGTTAAAGGTTCAAGAATTTAAAGCCGCTTTAAGAATTAAAAAAGAATAAAGACAAAATTTTAATAAGTTCAGGCCAAAGCATTATTTTACTACTTACCTAGTTTAAAATAATAATATTTGACGTAACAGTTGAAACAAAAAAAAGTTCTCCTATTTAAACACATGTACTTACTTACAAGTTTTACATTTCAACTCTACTTAGTGACAAGCAAAAAAGGATTTTTAATTAAGAATAAGAATTTACTTTGCAGTAATTCAGTTAGTATGACGTGCAACGTACATTGAATGAGAAGTAAGTTCCGTATAGAATTTCTTGTTCCTTACTGTAATTTATTTATGCAGCTAATAAGCTCTCTCTTAGCCAGCTGCAGGTGGAAAGTTGCACTACTAAATTACTATAATTTGTTGCGAGCGCATCTTAACTAAATAATATATTTCAAACTTTGGAACACACTTAGCGTTGTAAGCGCAAAGAATTCCACTTAGTAGTGAAGTTAGCACATTATTCCTAGGCATAATATGAATATTGAAACGAATTGCTGAAGTTTAACGTTTCTGAACTCGAATAGTAAGAAGCTGTGCTATTGTGCTTAGTGTATATACCTACTATGCTATATATACTGCCTATGAGTAGTATACCTACCTGGGAAACTTTTGTATGCAATTTAGAACAGCCGCTCGGAAAACTTCTTTGACCGTTTAATTTCAGTTGAGAAGTTTAACGCGCATTGCTGATAAGTAAGCTATGTTTTCTCATTTTCTTTCGAATACAATATAAATACAATATAATAAAGCAACGTTGTGATAAAATAAATGATTAAAAAATAATATTTATAAAAAATGGATCAGGGTGGCGTCCTCTCTCCTCTTCTATTTTCTGTTTTTATAAACGCAGTCACTAAAGTATTATCTTCTAATTTCCATCTCTACGCAGATGATTTGCAACTATATCGGCATTTTAAGGTTACAGATGCTAAGGAAATCATTGCTGCTATCAATACTGACCTTGGAAACATTAGTACGTGGGCAAATGCTTTTGGCCTTTTGGTCAACCCATCTAAGTCACAAGCTCTCATTATTGGTAGCAGATACATGTATAACTCCATTAACCTCAATTTGTTACCACCTGTTATATTTGACAATAAAATAATAGCTTTCTCCAAGTGTGCAAAGAATTTAGGTGTCATCATAGATTGCAATCTTTCTTGGAGCTGTCAAGTTGCAGAGGTAAGCAGGAGGGTGTACTGTTCGTTTCAGTCGCTTAAACGTCTCCAGAAATTCCTACCCTTTCAGACAAAAGTCACCCTTGCTCAATCGCTTCTACTTCCTCTCTTAGACTACGCTGACGTTTGCTCTCTAGATGCAACAGAAGAACTTTTGGACAAACTCGAACGCCTTCAGAATTTGTGTATCCGCTTCATTTTCGGCCTCCGAAAGTATGACCATGTGTCAGAGTTTCGGTTGCAGTTGAAGTGGCTGCCTATTCGACGGCGTCGGGACTGTCACATCTTGTTTCTTCTGTTTTCTATCCTCCATAATCCCAATGCCCCTACTTATCTTCGCGAACGCTTTGAGTATTTAATACCTAGAGACAAACCCTGTCGTACCGCCACTTCTCTCCTTTTAAAGAACCCTCCTCACGTCTCTAGCAAACATGACCACTCGTTCACCGTCCGTGCGGTGCGGTTATGGAATTCCCTTCCACATCCCATACGCGCTTGCCAGTCTCCTGATGCATTCAAAAGAAGAACAAAGGAGTATTTTTTGTCTCAGTAATTTATTGTGTAATATGGACAAATAAGTTAGTGTATGTAGTTTATTATATATAGCAGGCATATTTATTAGTATGTAATTATATATGTATATGTAACTATTAGTGTGTATGTTTATAGTATGTAGTATTTTACCAAGTAGTTAAATTAAATCTGTTGTACACTTCCTATTCACTAATTTTCATGTATCTCTTTCCTAAAGGTTTGCTGGAAGATAATTCATTAATGAATTAAGCTCGCCTTTGTACATGTTGTTTCCAATTATAAAATGTATGTCTTGTAACTTTCTGTGTGCAATAAAGTATAAATAAATCTAGATAAATCCCTTATTAGAACATATATGAGTAATTTAAAGAATAAGGATATCTTAATCATATGATAAACTTAATTATTTTTATACGTCAAATAATATTTTCCGTATTTTATTCCACAAAATGCATAGTAATTTGATGATTTTCGATGTACAAAATAATAAAACGTATAAACCAAAATAATTGCACAAAAGTAGCAAGCTTAACACATGGACTGTTATAAAGTATGTGCACGCTTTGATAGAAACATTTTTATAGTCGAGTAACTCTTTGTAATTTATAGTACTATAATAAAGTAAAAAAAAACATTTATTTGCTCGCTACTCGAAACCTTTAAATGGTACAATGTGATGACATTGTATCCAAATCGGTACCAGTTACTGTAAAAAACAGCTTTTACAATAAATTTTACTAAAACATTACTTTGGTGAAATAATTAAACATTCATATGATTTAACGTCAAATGTTCCTTATGAAAATTTAATTAAAATGTCTTGTTGAAACACCCAAATTCTGTGAGCTGTGTGTCACTTAATTTCCTTGTATGTCAATTGTAGAAAATATTTAAAATCGTTGTATTGAATGTGTTGTAGGCAACGGGAATTCGGGTCGAGTGTTTTGACCGACCCAGTTGTGAGCTGCAACGTCGATATGCTGTCACTGCACACCCAACCATTTTACAACTTCACTCACTTCAATTTACTACAACCTTATTCCGACTACATAAAGTGTAGAATAGGTTAACGACCGCAAATCTTTACAACTTTGAAGCGGTCGTTAGTATAGTCGCGTGCTGGTTTTCAACTAATTTGACGCTTATGTTGCATTTTTATTTATTTCCGTACATGGTGTTGGTTAGTCATAAAAATTGCAGTGTTGTGTGACCCTCTAACCTTATTATTCGAAGTACTTACTTGTTCGAAGCGGTTCTAAATTTACGGTGTTTTGGCTATTGCCGTTACTTTATGATTATGATAAACAATACCTACATGCAACTTAATGGTTAGATGTTATTATTGGATGACAGTTGTATCTAAATGCATTTGATGTTTTCCTTAAGCTGTCGTATGCTGGTAGGGGCGCCCTTGCTACTTATCGATCCATCCAACTGCTGCTATCTTTTGAGTCAAGAAGCTTTATACTGCTAGTGATAGTTACGAAGTGAAAAACTGAAACATACTTTCTAACTTTCGGAAAACGGATTTGATTCGATTAAATTGTTTGATTTATGACATGATGAGAGACATATGTAATGTCTCTCATCATGTCATATCAACATCCGTATTAAATCAACTGCTGAACAGGATCCTCTTCCCGAGAGAGGTTTATGTCACCACGCTGAGCAAGCGGGTTGATGAATGCAGTATTATGTTGTTACCCACAGGAAACCGCTGCTGCCCATTCACTGGTATATAGTTGTTATTAAAATCGGGACCAATGGCTTAACGTATTTTCCGACGATGGTAGGTACCTCAACCAACCAGACTCGAAAAGAAAACCTAGATTTTACTCAAAGATTTATTATCTGGCGGGGGGATCGAACCAACGACTTTTGAGTCTTAAAACGCCAATTTGTCTTTGCAAATCTTCTTAATATGATTGCCCAAGTTATTTCTTCTATTGAATGCTTTGTATTAACTTTGTCTCTAAGCATTCTCATTATCAGGATCAATTTCTTCTACCAATTTTATGTTTAAATAGCTCCCCGCGCACGGTTTCACTCACAAAGCTCCCGTTCCCAAGATATCTTTATAATTAAATATAAGGCTTTGTTAGTAGTGCTCAAAGAATTTTTGAAATCGATCCTGTAGTTCTGGAGACTATTCAATGCAAACGAATAGGTAATACAATCTTGGCTCTTTATAATATAAGTATAGATAAAAATTTATAAAGGTTTTCAAAAGCTTCTCAGAAGCAACCATCAAGATAAATTATTTAACTTATCTAACCTTATAGCTCCACCAAAAATATAGCTCAACTTAATTTAAAATCAGTCAAGGGTGTCGGCTAGACGGGGTGCATATCTACAGTCAGATCAAGATACGCCACGTCTGCCTTGGCGGGCTTGGCTTGGGCCCAGACTTGGCAGCCAAATGTGCCTAGCAAGATATGTTAAGCGGAATATTTAAAAATGATATTTTTTGGAAAAAGAATGTTACCGAAATGAATAAGTTTCAATTAACTATAATCGAGGACGTTATGAGTGATGATTTAAGACCATGAGAAAAATACTGAAATATCATCATCATCAGCTCGTATAATGTTCACAGGTAACCATAACCTCCCTTGAAGTATGTGTTGATATAGTCACTATGCTTGACAGGCAGGTTGGTGAGTGCAGTATTGTATACAGCATATAATTGTCATAATATATATTATTATTTAATTACAATCGCAACCAATGCCACGGTAAGTGGGTAGTCCATCTACCAAACAAACCCGGAAAGAAATTTTTAATTTAAACAGAAAAAAAATCGCCCGGAGTGTTATTCGAATCTTAGTAATCAAGATTTAAGGAAATCTTATACTTTTACGCTACGGAGGTTGTTACTAAAGCTAACTTCATACAATTAATTATAACTACGGTATAAATAATTGTTTTATAAAATAATATGATATGTGTGTGATCATTGTATGATAAAACTTCAGTTAATTATCATACAATTAATTATACCGTAGTTATAATTAATTGTATGATGAGGGAGAGAGAGAGAGAAATAATCAAAAGAGCTGCGTTCTATTATGAAGACCAATGAAAAGTATCATACTGAAATCAAATCCTCTAAAATAAGTTGGTATATATGAAATTCGAACTGCGTTGAATATTATGATAACGCAGGTCAAAATATAAACCAATATTTGTTAAAACCTGAAAAGCATTTTAAGTCTTAATATAAACATTAAACTTTAATAAAAACAGTACCTACGTATATACAATATTTATGAATTGAATCCCTACGAAACAACTGAACTAATACAATATGCATCAAACCGCCCGACCACAATGTTTACTTAATAATAAGTAGGTACAGTGTTTTCTCAAAGTTATTACAGCTAAGTGAATGGTTGAGAGTCTTACCTACGTAGAATTACCGACGTGCCGTATCGTACCTTAAGTACATCTACCTACGTAGGTAAGACAACCATTTACTAACTATTAAGTAACATTATTATGTTGACCTCTGTAACAATAGTCTATGCGAATACTTACTGAAGTTCTTTGACTGGTTTACGTCTCGTTTATGTAGGTTATATAGATTTGAACTACTACAAGTACCTACCTCAGACACTCCTACAAGTAGTATGTCTGAGCCTTATTCTAACCCTTAGTTGGCCGTGTTCTTAAAAGTTGATTTTATATCTTGTACCATTTAAGAATCTTATAATAAGTGTAGTTAAATAATGTTATTAGAACATCTGTCATATATCGCAGGACAGAAGGACGGACTTATTATAAAACCTGCAATAGTCTATTAATTCATAAGTAAAAAGTAAGTGATCCTTTTGTTCGATTCTGTCTAACACTGCTAAATAAATTACATAAGTTCCTGGTAGAAATAAGCCTTGATACGTTAAAGTGTATATATAAATAAGTCGTATTGTTAAATTCACTATTACGGCTACTTGTTTTAAAAACAAAGTCATTTTATGATATTGCGTGTTAACAAACAATGGCTTACAAGGTTACGGTAAAAACCTTAAACTGAAATAACTTTACGAAAAGCGTAAGAACTGTATCAACCATACGGCAACGCCACACACTAATATTTTCACTTCATCATCAGCCCGTGTAACGTCCACTGCCGAACATGGGTCTCCTCCTGAAGGAGGGTATTTACCATTGTCACCACGCACCACGCACCACTGTGTTCATCAACCTGTCTGGTTGATGAACACAGTATTCCGCTGTAGCCCGCAAGGAAAAGCTGCAGCCCGTTCCCTGATATACAATTGTTATAGAAAATGTTATAACAATCGGGATCAACGGCAACCAGACCCGCAAAGAAAGAGGTTTTCACTTCATACGGCTTCAAATCTCGTATAATGTATCATTAGGGTAACCTTAACGAAGTAACTTACTGAAAAGTTAGACGAGTTTATTTAATTGTAAAGTTGTTTACGCATCATGGTTGGTTGTTTATTGCCATGTTTGGTTACAAGGTGTGGCCGTAGGTAGAGTACCCATACCTAAGTTTGTAATGTTCTTCATGGTAAAACTTTGTAGGTGTAGAGGGAGATAGAAAACGTAGAGAGGTACTTTTGTGATAACCCGCTGAAAACTTTGAACGTCATCAATTTGAGTAGTAACTTTGTCCGTTTAGACCAGATTAACTATTTGTAAATAAACATACAGCAATGTTGTTATTGTACTTAGATACTATATACAATAACTACATTGCTACAAAAAGGGGACAACTAATTTTTCTTTTCGAAATTAATTCAATATAAATATGTGTAGAGCTATACACATATTTGAAATCAAAGAAAAAGGCTAATCTTTCTTTATTTTTTGTATAATGCCTAGAAAAATGGTAGTTGTGCCTTTACCATTCTTTTTACTTTATCTGCAGTTGTATTTAATTAGTAGAGTGACACTGAACGCAACGAGAGATGACATTATTTATTCATACCTTACATTGTGGATCTTCGCCTTGAAGCCTCTCTGGACCCTTAATTCTCAATGAATGCTTTCGTATACCTGAAGTCGGAGAGGGCCACACACTGCTAAGTTAAGCGGGTTGCACAAAACTCCCCTAAAATTTAAAAAGTCTTCTTTCCGCTGTCCTCAGCCCCTTGGCTGAGGAGGTCAAGGTTTAAGCCCCACAGAGGGCGCCCTCCTGCGCCGGCTGCTTAGCTTATAGGTTTAAACGATTCAATAAGGCTAGAGCCTTAGTCGCCTTTATAACCAGTAAAGTAGCAAAAGTCTTACAGTTAACTACAAACCAAAAACAAACTTCCGCACACGGTTTCCTCCACGTAACTCCCGATCCCGTAGAAACTTCATAACAAACACATTTTTTCAGCTTTATTAAGTACTAGCTGCGCCCCACGTTTGACACGCGTTACTCTGCTCCAGTGGGTCGGAGCGTGATTTTTTGTAGCCTATATCTTAATCGAGCTTATAACCTATCCCCGTGCAAAGTTTCAGACAAATCCATTCAGTCGTTTTTGCGTGAAAGACGGACAAACAATCGGAAACAAACATACACTATCACATTTATAATATAAGTATGGATAGATTAGACAAAAGATCAAGTAAACAATAGCTATTGTAATTACTAGCAGGTATACTTAGGTTTGAGTGCTTTGAAAAGGTTAAACTACGATTAACTTTGTAATAGCTTTTTAAAGTTATATTGCGGTTTAAGCTGCAGTAAGCCAATAGTGTATTCAACAAGACAGTACTTAAGCTCGAAAATAAAGAAATAACTGTTAATATCACGCGAAGTTGCTTATTCAGCTATAATAGTAACATTAAAATAACTAAGTAAATAAAAATTGTATTGTGATTTATATTTCCTTCGTGCATTGTAGCATTATACTCAATAGTTAGGGTGGCCATACGTCCCGTGTGTACGAGACTGTCATCGTATTTAAGTATGGCGTCCCGTATTGTTACTTGTCCCGTTTATGAATATTTCAATATACACACAGAACAGAAACATCATCCTGGTTCTTCTTAACAGTAATTGAACTGGTTTTTCAATTAATTTATCATGATTGAAGTGAATTGTTTTTGTTGTCGTTGTTTTCCATTGATTTTATATTATTTTCTTATCAGTTTCGTTATATATTTTTTATTTATTTGCCACTAATAAGTCCCGTATCATTTCTCATCAATAATGGCCACCCTATCAATAGAATTATATAATTTCGTGTACATTAAATATTTACGAGACTACAACTTTATTAGCACGTTGTTAATATCATAGCATGTTATACAATGTTATAAAACAAATCAATCAAGCTTAACTATTATTTTCGAGGTTAAAAAGGCACAATTGAGGTTTTATTGAAAGCTAACACTTTGAAATCTGGACTCCCATATATTATCTGGTTACAAAGATAACTGATTTATAAAATATTACTATACTACACTAGCTGAGCCCCGTGATTTTACCCTTTGTTGTGCTTATACTTGCTACTCTGCTCCAGTTATTCGCAGTGTGATGTTTTGTAGTGTTATTCTAGTTTATAACCTATCTCCGAGCAAAATGTCGGCCATATTTGTTAAATTCTTTAAAGTTTCTTGTTAACCCCTCGAGCTAAGCTAAAATGCTTGGTTTACGAGTGGGTTCACGTCGGTAGTGCAATGAGTAGGGATCGAACCGGCGAACACATAATCGCAAGTCTGATGCCCTAGCCATAGGGCTACGGCCGCTTAAGTAGGATGCTTATTTCTCAAAGGCCTCATGCACCAATATACTAAATACCGTGCATGGTACAGAAAAACATAAATAATACTTCTACAAAGACAATAACTTCCAGAAACAGATTTTCATACAAATTTAATGTTTGTTTTATGTAAGTGATAAACATAAGCGACAGCATTACTGCATTATGTACTTAACTGCAAGCTAAGAAAAAACCTGTTAGTTTCTCTACTTTTTAAATAGAAGTGATTACCTCGCAGATGTAGCAGTAATATATTCGCAAAAGCACCTACTCGTTTATGACTTATACTTGATCGGCTTGTATTGGCAGAGCGACAATTGCACAAAATTCTCCATACCAACTACAACTCTTAATCCCTCAATCCCTCTGTCAGCGATCGCCCTGACTCGAGGTTCTATAGGGGACGCCCACTTGCGCAGATTGCATCGTTTGGAGTTTATAAACCATTTAATAAGGCTGCAGCTCAGCTCGCCTTTATGCCTAGTGAGGAAGCAACAGCCTCGTGGCTAACTAAATATTGTCTAGTGTAGTCGTAATATTAAACAGACCTTTTAGCAGAAGCACTTGTGCAGCAACACACGTAGTAAATGCAGCCTAAAGCTATCCCATTAGTATTTCTTGAATG
This sequence comes from Nycteola revayana, assembly GCA_947037095.2. NCBI lineage: Eukaryota > Metazoa > Arthropoda > Insecta > Lepidoptera > Nolidae > Nycteola > Nycteola revayana. Next base: position 10,483,166 of record OX344839.1, read on the forward strand.
TATTCATAATATTCACAAACAAATATTACAATGCGATGAGTGAATACTTCACAGAAATAACTCTACAGTTGCGAAATGTATGCAGTATGGAAGTAATGTACGAGTATAGTGTAATGGCTAATACCTTAAGTTATTGTCGTGGTTTATTGCTATAGTGGCTCTACAAAGTGATTGCTCGGAGTATCTCATTTGTCTGTTCGTATCAAATTTCATAGTCGTATGAAATTTTATAGGTTTACTGCTAGCAATATTGTGTTGTTATTGAAATGTTATGTTTTAGTTAAATTATGCGTCGCTTTGGTCCAATTAGGTATATTACATATAATCTTCACTTCAACAGTCTGTTTACGTCCACTGCTGAAAATGGGCGTCCTCTTAACATACCTTTTGTAACCAGAGTCGTTGAGAGATATTGCCATACGCTTGGCAGGTGGATTGGTGATCACAGTAAGAATGTAAGTAACCTCGAGCTGGGAGAAGCTGCTACCCATCCACAAGCATCCAGCAGTATGTCCTTAAGACGCTTCTTACGACAACTATGTGAAGTCATGGGTTGGTCTATTCTAAGCCGGAAATCACAAAGCAATTTTAGTTGTTCAACAAGCCTTCTTGTTCTTAGTCTGGTTATGCTTTGTGTTTGTAAAGTATTGCGCGCCACATTTATTTTTAAAATAAAATAATAAAAAATTTTGCTGATGACACTACGAGAAAGAACCGCTCCTAAATATAATCCTGCGCTTGACGTATTAATCAACAAACAACATTAATTAATTTAACTTCACATATCGTAGGCTATATACTTTAATCCCTACAATTTGCAAGTTAAATTATTTTTGTACAATATAATTTATCTACCAACATGCTCATGATATTTGTGAATTGCTAATTAGCGCTCAAATAAATTAATTGAGTGAATACAGTTGAAATTGAAATTATGGCAAATTAATCGTTCACATTTCATATTATAATTTACAAGCTCAACAGTTTTCGTGTGAAATATGTATTAAAGCCTATTTTATATCGAATTCGGTGACAGTAAATCTCATTAAGGTTAGACCTTATAACTCGTTAAACCAAAGTGCGAATGCCATTTTTTTTCGGACGGACAATCGTTTAAAAACTACAAACTAAGCAACCTGCGCAAGATGGCGCTCGCTTTGGGGCTTGGACCTCAGCTCAGGGCGATAGCTGCGATGAGATCGAGGGATTATGACTTTTAATATTTTAGGGGAGTTTTGTGAAACTGTCTTCGAACGACATGCGAACTTAAAGAAGAGCCGCATCAGCACAATACTCCCCTAAAAATCTAGCGATTGCCTTGAGACGAAGTTGAAGTCCCACAGGGGTTTCCGTCTTGCGTAGATTGCTTAGTTTGTAGTTTTTATACCATTTAATAAGGCTGGAGCCCTGCTCGTCTTTTTGCCAGGTGAAGTTTTGGTAACTTCAAGACTAATTACATTTGTCCGTCCGAAAAAAGGCCCCTGACTAAATAGTTACACCATTGTTTGTAGTCTATATTAGACCTTACTTTGTCCAAATGTATAGGTACAAATAATTAATTCCCCTCATCCTACCTGCAATCTAACCTTTTTCGTTTAGGTTAATTGTGGGATGATCACAATATATATTCTATCATTTCAATTAGTATAGTGATTGTTACGAGATATACTGATTAGATGCCGTAATTAAAATCTGTAAATATACCGTGATTTTTTTATGGTTTAAAATACTGAGTAATTTTTTTTTTGTTAAATCCAATCACTCATATTTGCATATATTTTAATTTATTTTTTTATAATTTTGAAAACGACAAATTAATATACACATAAATTGCTTAGACCCTGAGTCAGGCGCGCCCGTTTGTACACTCAAATATCAGTGAGTGTCGAGCAGTAGAGATTACTTCGCCATGTACAAACGTACTTGGCGAAATAATTCCTCACTCTTAAGGGAAACTTTTTTTGTAGATAACATAATACTACTACATATTATATATTATACGTCCCACGACGTTTTGTTCCAAGGAATTTGCCACAGTATTCAAATAGTTTTTTTAAGACAAAAGGGTTGTATTGTAGGACGAAACAGTGAAAGCATCAAGGAAAAGAATAAGCACAAAACTGGATTTTGCAAAAAGCATTGCATTTCTTAGTGTAGTTTTACGACAATGACAAAGTAGTGATGGACATCGTTTCCCGTCGCATCATTAATCTCAACATTACTGCAGTTTCCTCAACTTAATGTACCGAATAAGTCATTTGTGTTTCTTTCTACATAAAAGGGTAAAATGAATTGGCTTACTGAAATATGGTGTAGATAAAAAGCTGGTTAAGTGCGAGTCGGACTCGCGCACGAAGGGTTCCGTACTATTTTCAAGCGTTTACATGTTGCCGTTATCGATATCGAGCAAAAAAGGGCAAAAAAAATTGTTGTACGGGAGCCCCCCTTAAATATTTATTTTATTTTTAGTATCTGTTTTTATAGCGGCAATAGAAATACATCATTTGTGAAATTTCAATCAACAATCTAGCTATCGTGGTTCTTGAGATACAGTGTGGTGACGGACAGACAGACAGCGAAGTCTTAGTAATAGGGTTCCGTTTTTACCCTTCAGTTACGGAACCCTAAAAATGTGTGGGTGAAGATGATGCTTCAGTTAATGTTTATATTACCAATTAAATTTTGATTCAACACTTTCGTTAGGTTTATGACATAGAATTCAAAAACAATAAATAAAAACAACAACTAATATATAAAGCTGAAGAGTGTTTTTTAAACACATAATAGTTACAATAGATTTTAAGTATGAGTTAAATCAAATATTTGCATAGGTACCATTGTAATGGTGGAATGTAATTGGGCCATTTTAGATTAATTAAGACTATACTCTGTACACTTACATACTGGCAAATATATATATTTAATGATGACGTTCTTTTGGGAACGAGAGAAGCTAGTAAATTATAAATTTTCCAGAGTTAGCCCAAAACCGTTTAAAAAGCACATCAAAGTTACGTCCGTAAATCTACGTAACTATGGGAGTATGTGTCCCTAACTGATAATTAATCATTGAGTCATAAAGTTGTTCCCAAAAGGCCTTGTTTCGACTAAATCGAGTTTTGATTAGCTGTGAAGGGGCAGTTAGTGTGACCGGTGCCGATGGCCTGAACTTAAATAATCCTAACCTGATTAAAGGGTAATTTATATCTATGTAATGTTAACTAAATTTATTTTATATTTATAAATCAAATTTTAGGAAAGCAATCGAATTATGGTAATATTTATGACAATGTTTGTTACATTAGCATTTTGTTAGGTAGGATGATACAACCTTGAAGGATATGAAATTAGATTAGAAGGATTTTTATTGTAACATTGTAGGCTGTAGGTAGTGTGCCGGATTGCTCATGCGTGCCCGGCCCCTCGCCAACTGCGGATCGAAGGTGTGTCCGGAAGGTTTTAGTGGTGTAGGGTCCTCTCCTCGTGGTGTGAGTTTAGCATACCACGCTATGGAGAGGGCGAGTCCCACATATCGCCAGCGCGCGGATACGTTGCAGCGGCGGTGGTAAAAGCATTTTCACGCGGACAAAAAAAAAATGGCTGTAGGTAGTCTGCAATTTACTTTTTTCGCTTCGGTTAAAATGCTAGTAACCAAAAGAATGTTCAGTACAGTCATAGTCATTATATGACGAAAGTCCGTTTTACTTACGAGCTCTATATAGTAGTTCTACTATATTGAGTACAGACATAGGTGTTTTTAGTAAATTGCGGGTATTCGCATTCACATCGTCAAATACTTATAATTACAGGTACAACCTAACATAACCGTTAAAACCTGTAGCTGTGCTCTCCGTAATCCCCAATATAAAAATTGCCGATTCCTGTAGAAAAAGTTTTGTATTGGAATTGTAAACATTTCGTTACATTATATACTTTTTTGTTAACATATTTTATAGATGAAGTGAAAGATTCAAAACATATGTTCATTTTCAATATATTATTATATTATAATAGTTTCTTAATCATCATCATATTCATATTCATTTATTGCACACCATATTTATAATAAGTTGTTGCAAAAACAAAAACAGTACAAAGTATGGACCCTGTCGGGCACGGCAAGTTAAAAGAGAGGAGGAAGCGATAAATTAATTCTTCAAAAATCTAAAATAATTTAATCATGATAAGTCATCATCATCATCATCTATAGACGTAAACAGCTGAACATAGAACAACTTTATGAACGATTACTAGCGACTTGCATCCACTGGCTCTTTTCGACCTTTATAAGGTCGTTGGCTTGCCAGTTCGTGATCTCTACTCAAGATTCTTTCTGCTACATAAGCCATCAGTTCCTTGAGCTACGTGCCCTGCATTATGCCTCTTCAGCTTGTTAATACGTTAAGCTACGTCAGCCACTTTCATTCTCTGCGGATATCTTTATTTCTCATTTGATCACACAGGGAAATGCTGAGAATTCTTCTGTCCATAGCTCGTTGATCTTCGTCTTAAGGCACTTAGATATTTGGACGAGAGGACCTCTCGAAGTTATTCTAACGCTGTTTAGTGGAATCGGATTAGACGATTCACTCTATTTAAGTTAAACCTTTTTCAGAATGGAGTTTTTAACGGCTATAGAGTTAGGTTGGGCATTGAACATTATTTTCGTCTTATCTATGATAATTCTAAGCCTAACTTATTGGCCGACATTACACGCTCAATCTGGATCGAGATCCGTGATCGCGGTAGATTGATATAAACTGATTTGGATTGTTGTCACATTACACAGTCAATCCAGATCACGTCAGTCCACTGTTCGCAATGATCACATGAAGACGTGTGCTCAGGGGATTCTGATTGCCAAAAAATAAGAAAATATGAAGATTGTGTGTTCACAATCGCGAAAGCTTCCGTAGCGTAGCGGTATTTGACTCACTTTAAATCTAGGAGGTCATGGATTCGATTTCCACGCCGGGCAGTAAATATTTGTGTAAATTCTAAGATATCCTTCCGGGTCTGGTTGATTGAGGGACTACCCTCGGTGCCTCGGAAAGCACGTTAAGCCGTTGGCCGATTTTTATAAAATCATCTATAATAATCGTATATCAAGGAACGGGCAGCAGCCTTTCCTTGTGTGGTACAACATAATACTGCGGTCATCAACCCGCCTGCCAAGCGTGGTGACTATGGCGAATACCCTCCCCGGGAGGAGGCCCATGTTCAGCAGTGGACGTTATATGGTCTGATGATGACGAATTGCAAAATGGATCTGAACAAAAAAAGCATGTGTAGTAATTAATTTTAATATATTTTTTTATTCTCTTATTACTACTAGTAATTTTAATAGTATCTTTCGAATTATATTATTATGTTGCACATTAGATGCTCAATCTGGATTGCGATAAACGGATCGAGATCATGGATTTCAAAATATTTGATAATTTGCGATCCGATGTCGCAATCCGTCAATCACGCACATTAAACAGTCAATCTGGATTGAGATCATTGATCTCGATCACGGATCTCGATCCAGATTGAGCGTGTAATGTCGGCCATTGAGAAACTCAATCGAGGACAATGAGGATTGGCCCAGGTTACCAGTCATTATGACGTCGAGAAACTGAAGGTGAGTGACGTTCTCACCATTTATGTTGATGTCATGCTCTTGTTATTTTTCTAGTTTCTAATTAAATGGTAAAAATTAATTAATAATATAATTTGTTAATTTATTTTAGTATCTTATTTTCTCTTACTAAAAAATCCTGATCCTGTTAAGTGTATTTAAAGTACTATAGTTACATTTTGCAGTACATAGATGTCGGTAAAATTCCAAGAAATGCTTCAGCTCATGTAAAGTACTTCAGATACTTTTTACTTCGATTGGACGAGCACTGAGGACTGGAATATTGGATGATATTTCCTTTCGCTTTATTTTCTATGTTGCAACAACATATTGAAGTAATTTGTATAAAAATTCTATCTATAGAGCTATCTATGTAGACGGCTACTCATTCAAGCTGTAAAATTGCAATCCATAAATTCATGACTGAAGTTATATGTAGGAACATAAGGCTTTAAATTATGAATACATTTTAAGTTGTAATCAATCTTGGAAACTTAAATTTTATGCGAAAATGTTATAGAAGTAGCAAGATATATCTGTTATTGTATTTCTCCAATATTCTTAGCTTTTGAGCAATTCATTACTTTTGAGACATCTTTAAAGATATTTTGAGGTCCATAAATTGTCTTGGAAATGTATCATAAATATTTCTAGATTTAAAAATAAGTGGTTAAGCTATTATGGATTTTTGAATAATTATGAATAGGATTACCGAAAGCAGTAACTGGAACTGTCGGCGTTCAAATTTCGCGAAATATTGTATGGATTTTTGTTGTGTTATGATATATCTACACAAAATAAGTAACTATTTTTTTACAAATCTTCCGACTGTATAAGAGAATTGTCTATAAATAAGTTTAAAATGACTATTATAGCTAAATTGGGCTTATTATAAAATTTCTGATTATCTTTGTGACAAAATGCTTGGGATTAAATCAAAATTAATAAGATTAAGATAATTATTAAATAAAGTATTTTGTATTTAGGTTAATAAAATATTGTGAAATATTATAATTGTTTAAAAGAGGGTTCTACTGACTATTTTAGGCAGTGTTTCTCATAGTCGCAACGTCACGCACTGCACGTGAACAAAACAAACAAATGTAGCCATTTTTACGGAATACATGAATTTTAAATGGATGGGTGTTTGTAATTTTTTTTACACAAATACTAAACAGATTTTACTGATTGAGCTTAGACATTGTTTAGAAGCTGGATTGTCATTTACCTAATGTATAAAAAAATATCGCTTCATAAGTCACTGGAGTATAATAGTCTACCTTATAATCGCGGTACGATACGGATACTTGATCATAGCATAATTTACTGAGAACAACTACAAAATGAATAGGAGAATATTATATTTTCAATAAGAAAAGATTTTACAATATCGGCTCAGTCACTAAGTAGATTACTTCGAGCGAACTAAAAATATCATATTTCCTTTTTATCGAGTACGATAAAGATCATTCATTCCGCTCGGGCTTTCTGCCGTGAGATTGTAAAATTAAATCTAGTGACGATTTTATATGTGACATTTAACATATTCCACGGCGCGGCGTAGCGGCATAATTTTCGCCTTAACTCTCGGAAATCGTGTATTCGATTCTCGTGCCGAGGAAAAAATCTTAGTATAAAATTATCGATTCTTTCCAGGCCTTGTTGGGGAACTACCTTTCTTGCCTCGGAAAGCACGTTAAGTCTTTGGTCCCGATTGTCATAACATCAACTATAACAATCTTATACCAGTAACGGGTAGCAACGTTAACCTGTGAATATGCTGCGGTGACCAACCCGCCTACTAAGGGTGGTGACAAAGGCACCCCGTTCGAGGGAACACCATGTCCAGCAGTGGACGTTATGTGGACTGGTAATGATATAAAATGTATTTTTGTGACATTTTATGTCGATTTTTTATAAATTTTACTATGGTGATGCTTGTTATGTATTCGTACTAGGTGCATAAGTCTGAATCACATTTTATAGGAACAAAATATTTTGCATTGTATTGCAACATTTTTACTTAGTGATAATTAAAAACTTTGAAATAATAGCTACACTTTTTCTAATATTAATCTTTTCAATACAAATAAGCGTCATCTTTCTCTGTGCGAAGCGAAATGTTCATAAGAATTAAATACATCTGTGCTTATTTTTTGTTACATAGTGTAAGCACACAAGTTTCGATCACGTACGAACTGCTATCGGGCACAAAACTAAAAGACTTTCAAAGTTGTACACTTCTTCAATCTTTTGAAGTCCGTACAAGGGATAATATGTTTAATCTTCTTTGAGAAAACGTTCATTTTACATTGACGGGCTACAGTTTACTCGAGTTGAATTCTGTTAGTTTCATTTCAGTTTCCAATCGCGATTGTTCATCGTGAAACAATAATAGATTAGATACTCTGTCTCTTTTCTTCTTTTATGTTTTTATATAACATAATAGTTGTCCCGCGTGGTACCCGCGTAGATCCCGTGCCTGTGGTTACCTCGTAACAAAATTGGATCAGTAGAACCGGAGATTACCTCGAACATCCACACTCACTGACTTTACCTCTATAAGTGTAGATTAAAATAGTTGTAAATATTACCAACTTTTATGTTTGGTAAAGCTTTTAAGTATTTTGTAAGACGTACCTAGGACCAACCATACGACTTCTTCAACTAAGTGGAATGGTATTTTGCACAAAGCAGTACCTACTTATTTTAAGTTATAGTTAATAAATGTTGGAACAAAATGGAAACTATATTTTTTTTTGTTCTCGATGACTACCTACGAAAACGATGTTTTCGTATTGTTGCTTGTTAGATAAACCTATATATTCTTTTCGATTTATATTACCAGCCAAACCAGTTTATGCCAGGCGTTTCAGTATATTATCAGCCAGCTATCGTAGTCCACTGCTGAACATAGGCTTCCCTCATAGATTTTTAGCGGGTACCTACGACTACTAGCCCGCATACACTCATTCCCTGCGACCTTTACACCTATTTAACTTTAAAATTTAAATCTAAAGTGGATTCGTTACAATTTTATAAATCAGCTGATGTATTCAGATATTATCGTGTTGGAATAAACGAACAAACTCTTTAACTATATAATCATTATATCAGTTAGTATAAGTGTTTTTTCATGCATTAGTTCAGCATTTAGCAAACAACATCAATCACCAGCCAGTAACCGCTTTACCTACCACTAATTGTGATCCCGAACGAGAGTATCGGCGGGGCGGCGATCGATCGTTTCAATCCGTCCGAATCCGCTATTCTTACTTTGTCAGCTTTACATTGAAGCGCGAATTCCCTTATAGCGTTTCTACGTGGTGTAAACTCGGCGATGGAGAGTAAGCTTCACTCAAGTGCGGTAGGGTTCGGGTGAGGGACCTGTGAAAGTAGGTCGGTCGTTCCCTCTCCCCCTGCCCTGTTGTCGCTTTCATTGCGAGCTAGGGATAAAGCCTAATTTTATTGCGTTGTGTTCGATCGCGTCTTTTACTTGTGGCCGGTTGTTTGGCATAAATGCGTCCGATGATCTTATCCTTGGGGATTAGATAGAGAGCATTTACATTAATTAGTTTGATTAATGTTGTTATTATACATAGGTATATCGAATCTTGATGGTTTTCAGTTTACTATTATATATATAACCACTTATTACTTTTACTTCTTCGCTTCAACAGGCTGTTTACGTCCACTGCTGGACCTCCACTTAACAGACCTTAACAGGTGGATTGGTGATCGCAGTTAGACGGTAGGTAACCTTGAGCTGATAGTTGCTGATGCCCATCCATCAGCTGAATGTTCCTTATTCGCCTCTTACGACACCATGGGAAGATATGGGGTGGTCTATTCTAAGCCAGAAATCACACGGTATCACTTATTACATAAATACACCTTTTTTTTGTCCGGGGGAAATGCATTTACTCATCCTCTCCGCCTCTGCAGCGTCGAAGCCGCCGGCGATGGGGTATGTGGGACTCGCCTTCTCCATAGCGTGCAATGATAGTCATACCACGAGGAGAGGAAGCTTTTTTTTGTCCGGAGGGAAATGCATTTACGCAGTCCCACCGCCGCTGCAGCGTATTCGCGCGCTGGCTGTGGGATATGTGGGACTCGCTCTATCCATGGCGTGGTATGCTAAACTCATACCACGAGGAGAGGAGCCTACCAACCACTAAAACCTCCCGGACACTCCTTCGATCCGTCGTTGGCGGGGGCCGGGTAAGCATGAGCAATCCGGCCCCCCGACGGCATCCGCGGCCAATATGGTACCGCGGGATCTCCAGGGCCACACTCACAGTGGCCCATTTGCCCAATTATAAGGACGCCCGGAGTGTAGAGGCGTCCCTACTCCTCATGGGCACGAGGTGAGGACCCTGCACCACTAAAACATTACATACATACACCTATCAATTTTAATTCACGCCAGTCTTCATTTACGGTAATTACAAGTCTTATTATAACAGTTGGTATTCTGCCATACAGATCCAAGAAGATAATCAGTTAAGTAGGAATAAAGATGTAACAAAGGAGAAAACTAACTTTCATATTCATATTAAATAAATATTTTATAACCAAAAACTTTATATACAAACTCAGTAGGTAGATACCTACATATCCATCACAGTTTAATGTTCCCCAATCTTTATTGAAACAACTGTTTTCGCTCTACCAAAAGCCACATTTACAAAATTTAATTAAGAGATAATAAGAGGTTCATTAAATTTTAATACACCTCTCTCCTGTTAATACTTGCCGCGGTTTATCACAATGGACGGACAGTCTACCAAACCGCATGTTATTATTATTCCCAATACAATTCTCTTAGGATTGCATTAACCAATTTATATTGGTAGGTACTATGTACCTGTGAATAGTCTACACATTTCAGCGTGCTTGTATTATTGCATTCCCATGTGATTTTCGTAGTAACCTAGGTATAATAGTTATTGACATATTTGTTAATGGATTTAATTTAAAGCGAGCCAAATACCGCTACGCTACGGAGGTAGACTTTATTACAAGTTTAAAATACCAAGTCACGACCACGATTATGTCACATTTGTGTGCGTGAGTAAGGCTTCGAGAGTTCCTATGGGGCGAACTTATATAGGCAGACATACCTATTACCTATTCCAGTTGGTAAATCCGCTGTGAAACCCTATATGACTTTTTAATGAAAGTTAAGATTATATTGGTAATCTATTTGCTTTAACATAAAGAAAAATCTAACCCGGACGGTTCGACGTCCTCACAATCTTTTACATTTAGGCACCTAGTATCTACTCAAAATTCCCGTCAAACAATAAAAATGTACCTAGTGTGTACAGTGTACAGTTTCAGATACGTATACCTGTCAGGCTTTTAACTTTTAGAGCGAGTAGCGAGCAAAAAATGCGTCCGCACAACCGATGGCCAGCTTTTTTAATTCCACAGTTCTGCAACCATGAATCACTCGTTGACAAGAATCTTTCGACTTTTTACGTTATAAATTGTAGCTAGTCAGGTGTTTCACGATACGTTTGTTGTGGCCTTGTGGCTTTAGATTGGTATACGTAGGTATGGACGACATAATGTTGTTATGGATTAAGCATAAAACGGAAAAGTATTTTAAGCAGTAATAACATTGGCTACGTGGTTTTATTTTGAAGGGTCAGATAGAGGCATTTTATTAAAAAATAAAACTGTTGTGTATTAACAAACAACTATATTAACGCGATTATATTAACAAACAATCACTCAAAATTTTGCAAATTTTGGCAATCTGACAGCAGAGATAAAAGAGATGTAATAAAAGTGAGGTTACGTAACAATCTGTACATATACCCGATTTATGAAGTGAGATTGTCATTTTTTACCCGACTGCCGAAGGAGGGTAATGGTTTTATCATATACGTATGTATATTTGTATGTATTTATGTTTGTTCCTCTGTAGCGTTCTAAAGAACAAACGCGTGAGCCGATTTTGATTATTCTTACGTCAATCGATTCGTCTTAATCTTGCGAGTGTCACTGGCCACATTAAAATGGAAAAAATGGCGGCTTTTCGACACCATAGGATTTTGGGGGGCCCATTTTTTAGTCTTTCAAACTGATCGTGTGGGTTATAAAAAAATGGTTTAAAGAGATGATTTCAAAAATTATACAAACAAATATAAACCAGATGTATCCTCCAAGTTGTATGCAGTCAAGGTTTATGATACTTTTAATAACTTTTTCTTATAATTTAGACAGGATGTTAAATATATTTTGTAGAGTGGGATGGACATCGTCGTCATCCAAAGCTCGACGCCCTAGTGTATTGCAGCGACTTGTCGCTATTCCACAATTTATACAACGATCCATGATATCGATCAATATCCAATCGGTAGGCCGTTCGTCGAATCCAAAATAACAAGTCCAAGTTCAACGTTTAAGCGGGATTCTCCGTGTCCGGTATGATAGCAAGGCAAAGGTCGAAGAAGGAGGAAGATCAGAGGTCCATAGGAAAGCCGGGTCGAGGAAAATATCAATAAAAGTATGGGAGGAAAATAAATACACTCAAAACGCACACGCATAGACGATACGAAACGAGTGTCGATCGATGTCATGTCATGCATGATTGCATGTCAAGTCAGAGTTTTTTTTTTCTTCTCGCTCCCTTCTTAGAGCTTTTGGCTCCAAGTCAGAGTTAGCACAGATAAAATACAATAATCGATTAGTAAATGTGAATGGATTATTATTAATTTTGTAGATATTTAATTAGTTTAAACTCTTAATACTCTAATTCTAATAGATTTAATTATTTTAATTAAATAAATCATCTGGTGTAAGCATTTTCGTAAATAGTATAAACTCTGTAACGTTAATCGATTACAATTGAATCGATATACCAATTACTTCGTAACCCAAACTGAATTTTTTGATTTTTCATGTCCCAGATTATAAATTGAATTGATTTTTCAAAAAATGATAAAAAAAAATTAAGCTTTTTTTTAAGCTATACCTCAACTTATTACTATTAGGCCCAGAAGTCCCCTTCTCCTTTGATTACTGAATCAATATGTAAAAATAATAATAAGATCGTTGCTATTTAGAAAAAATGCTAATGTCGATCGTAACAAAAAAATACATTATCGACCTCGTTAAAAAGATAAACATGAAATTTTAATGTTGGAACGAAATGAGAACAGGCATCCAATTTTGACGCCTCCATCGCGTCCTAGGATAATAAAAATATGTGAATAAATAACACTGTTATTTGGTTCGGACCTTCATCTGTTATTTATTTAAGGTCGGGTATCAAAACGTTAAAAATAAATGGGATCGTGTTTTATATAAATCAGTAGGTACTTATTAAAACAGCTTTAGTATTATTTCCTATACTTACACAATTCATTATTTATATATCTATATAAACTAGTGTTCGAAATTTGACCATAATTAAAAAATATATTAGTATTCTGCACTCTTTCTCTATATAAACCATAAGTATGCATAATTTCATACTCCTCCGTCCACACAATTTTCGTGAAAAGGGTACAAAGTTTTTTGGTTCCGTATTAATATATAGATAAAAATGAATCGCCATAATTACTCGCGTAACTTAAGAACGATTTGACAAATTTGGAAAATTATTTATATTCATTATTGTATTGTTAATTCTGAGATTGTATATATTTTTTTTAAAGTTGTGGGAATATGCAATTTTTTTTTCGGGTGAATCATGAAAAGTCACCTTGCTTTATTTTGGATGCTTTTTTAAGTAGGCCGCCTCCTTCTAATTATCATCCACCAGACTAGAGTCTGAGAAACTTTCAGCGATAAGAAATGACAGTTCATATCGTATTGCAAAAGTTTTTAATTGATTTTCCTATCCATATCCATCATCTTGGATTAGGAAATTGATATTAGATAGCCCACTCAGCTTTGTAAGGTTTTGTTTGTTACTCTTTGCAAACACTACTAGATTGAGTTACTTATCACATAATTTGCTTAAATATCTATAATATAATATTATAAAGAGGAAAGATTTGTATTTTTGTGTGTGTGTGTGTACGTTTGTAATGAATTAACTCAAAATCTACTGTCCCGATTTCAAAAATTCTTTCACCCTGAGTGCCATAAGCTCTATTTAATTATGAAGTTCCCACGGGAACGGGAGTTACGCGGGTGAAACCGCGCGCGGGAACAGTCGTTTATAAGTTGGATTAAAATAAAGGCTATAAAACATCACGCTGCGTCCTACTGGTCTTATACGAGTAAAACTGCGGGTGTGTGTAGTGTTATATATATTTCTATGGAAAATATAAAATTACCAACTAAGTTAAGAATCTGTTTTTAAAATGATTATCTCAAATGGCACAATATTACATGGCAATTTAGGGACAGACAGATTTTACCTGCGCTGGAGAAGTAAATCAACTTATTTTTTGTAATTAATTAAATTAAAATGTAATGTGTAAATGAAGTCATTATTCCTTATATATGTATATAGGTACACGTACAAACGATTCCTTAGTGAGGATGGACAAACCACTAAAATTATATAAGGGGAAACATTAGAAGATTAATGATATAATATTACGTCAATATTATCGGTCCATTTTTTGAAGAGGAAATGAATGATGGTGTCTAGAACAAATGAAAAAGAATTGTTGCCCAGCTAAAATGTGCCAAAGCGAGATGTTTGAAAAAGATAGGTATAAATGCTTCTAAAGAAATAAGAATAATGGAATACTATTCACAATTTATCAAGTAAAACTTCTCAAACTGTGAAAGTTACAGTTAGCGATACCATACCTTTGTATTTTTTTCTAGCAGTTGAAAGGCCATACATAATACTCAGCCTCATTGATGCATTGGTTGTTTTTTTAATAGTTGCTAATACTCAGCGAAATAATTAACTCTTCGCAGTAAAATCGATATATGACATGATTTACTTTTTTATTAGCAATAAAAAATTCAGATTAAACTCAGGTAGATCCTCAACTGTGTTAAGGGCGCCCGTTTGAACAACCTAAATTATTGTTTACTAGCTTCCCGCGCGCGGATTTACCCGCATAGCTGCCGTTCCCATGGAAACTTCACAATCAAATATAGCCTATAGTCTCCTCGATAAATGGGCTATCTAACACTGAAATAATTTTTCGCGTTCAAGCAAACAAATAAACAAAATCTTCAGTGTTATATATAGATTATTATTAGAGCTCATTTTCCTAGTACGTTTAATAAAGCAGTCTTGTTAAAAATATGTTCATTTCAAAATTTTTAAACTACGTTTTGATTGTAACAATGGTGGCAGGGCACCATGTATTAGCAACCAATCACAAAATATAAGCTGCATGGGTTACGGACTAGATGTCTGTGAAACAAAATAATTGACACAAATAACTTTATGTAAAGGCTCATAATTTCCAGCCAATCACCCTCCTGGGGCAATGTTTCCACTCGAAATCCAAGTTTTTATTGTGAACTGATGTGAACTCATTTGACACTTTACGATTTAGATTTTATCGCTTTATTTATAGATTTCAAAACGTGATTATATCTTGGCCTGTTTACGCCAAAAGGAATACGACTTCCAATTTATGAGTTGCAGAATGAAATCAAGGAATTCGATTACAATCTTTTTCATTATTCGAAAAAAAAGGTAAATTAGATGTTGTATTTTTGGTAAATTGATTTAGTAACTAACTTGAAAACTGCCTATAACTGGGTACTAAATTAGCTTATTTATATTGTTATTTTGAGGTCACCGTTTATGATGATTGTATAACAGCGACTTTATGCAAATAGTTTTTTTATCCTTGTCTCCTTTATTTGCGATTTTAGTAAGTAATCATACGCGTTATGGATTCAGTACGTATTTCATTTGGCCGAATATATACATCATAATATTTTTATTAGTAATGTATTGATTTAGAGATCGCAACCAGTCCAAATGATGGTTTCACTCATTTTTTATTTAAGGCAAAACGGAACAATATAACTAATAACATATATAAAATAAATAACAAAAACAATATTTACTTTTTCCTATACTCTTACAATAACGTAACAAATACAAATTGCTTTTGTTTGTGATAGAGTATAGGAAAAAGTACAAATACTAATAAGTAAACCTTAATATCATAATAATATGTAATTCAAATATGTATGCCATATATAAATTTAAAATAACGACATTTTTTTTAAGGCGCGGTGAATAGACGACTTTTACGTATTAGTTTTGTCACTGTTGCTCCGCGTAGGAATGAAAGAGAAGCGAAGAGACGCCGCGATCGCGCAACGTTTCGTTCGACTCGTTCGAGTTATTTAATAAATTAATCCTTGTAAATATCTTATTCCAATCGATAAATAAAAACAACAGTTCCCTTTATTATTATATATTACATCACTGTTATTAATATTATCAAGATGTGTTTATAAATAATACAGTTACAATTGCTACAATTTCAATTTAAATGGTTATTTTATGGTTTTTTTTTATCAAGAAAATTTACCGAAAACGTGTTATGAACACAATGGTCCCCCCATAAATATGATCAAGATTAACATATATTTTTTTAGCTGCCCTAAAATGTAAACATTTGGCTAAAAAACCGTTTTGTGAAGCCTATTTTGACTAAGTACAGCGCCTTAATACTCACAAAGAATTATGTAATTTTCTAATGCGGTAGTAGTACATACATATCGTCATACAACTATTTTATTTAACAGAGTAAAGTTTTAGTTAACAAAAGTTGGAACCAACAATTTTGCTTTCAATTTAGTAAAACGAAAAGGCTAAAACTACAGAAAAACATGCAAAAATAGCAGTTACACAACATTTTTTATTATGACTAAGTATTGTTGTGTCGGTAAAAATGAAATGTGCTTCCTTGAACATGGCTTCTGAGTGCTGTTCAATTTATACGAGGGAGTACGACTGTTCCTATGTTCCATATAGCTCTGTAACGACTTCCCTTAATGCGCTTACTTGCAAAATATAAGATTAAAATTCAACATTAAATTACATCGCCAACTTTCAACTGTTCTACTCTGCCAATTTTTAACCAAGTCCAATAATAGTTGTTACTGTTTTGTCTATATCTTTTGTCTCACTCTCTCATCGTATTTTAAGTATAAAGTACAACCTGTGTTTGTGCACATCTTCGCGCATTATAGCAAAGCAAATTCCAGCAAAGATGGTTAAAATACTTAGACTTTGGCCGCCATGTTCCGAATTGCTCGGGAGGAATATATATTCCTTGTGTTTTTTTTATTAACAATCATAATTTTTACTGAAAATACATAATAAGAACTACTACTAGAAGCTTTCGTGTGCGAGACCAAAGCGTACTTTTTCGGTTTTTTTAATAAGTTAACAATTATATCTAGACTAAACTAAAGAGAACAAATTTATTTTGACAATTTATTTTGACACAAGCGTAGGATTCACGTTATCAACGTAAAAGGAAATTTGTGCTAAAACTAAATAGCGTATATATTTTAGACGTAATTAAAAAAGTGAGGGTCGTACGTGAAATTTTCAAGTCTACTTTATCAATTTTATTTATGCTACGCTTGATACATATTTCAGGTTAAATTTAAAAACTCCAGGAGAGTGGTGCCTCCCCGTGGCGTCGGGTATAAATCGTGACGCAACGTCCGCACCCTACATTTTAAATAGGCGTCATTCAACTCATTTGACGTGTAATTATTTTCATTTCGCCGCTCGGGTTTCAAACGTGATCCGTTGGCGGCCGCATTCTGACGATGCTTTATTTAATTTTTTGAATAATTACTTGCAATATTTAATTTAATTAATATACTAGAGAAATAAGCTTGCGGGCTAGTCAGAAGAAGTCTAAAAGCTATATTTGCGAGGAATACCTATCAAAAATAGAGGGTAATCTTTAGGCAAAATAACTGATATTAAAAATTCAGATAGGTACTGATAGAATACCACATTTCCATCACATTGGTTATATTTTAAGACGAGGTTCTCACTCATAGCTTAGATACATACAGACATTAGACATAGAGTATATTGTGTTTTATTTTTATTTTAACTATGTAATAAATGTTCTATTCAGTTTGTAAAATATATATACGTCATACTCACATAATATATAAGTACACTGATATAAAACATGTGATATAAAACGTGAGACGTACACATCAATGGACTAGTGTGGCCTCAAACATATTTTAATATCTATATAAGTCTTTTTTAAACATTATCATTATATTATCTACCTATGTTTTCGTTCCAGCCAGTGTTAGGAGAATTCGGAGAAATTTCTCTCAACTTTACGACGCAGTGCCTTCAACGTGGTAAAATCGATACGTATTTTATAGCCGTCTTATCTCACTCGATGAAACAGCAGTTTTAAGGCAAAGAAAGTTTGTAGGTACTTTAATCGTATGATTTAGCACTTGGCAGAACTCGCGAGGTAGAAAGAGAGAGCAACATATTTTTTAATTGAGTATTGTCATTCCAAATAACCCTGAATGTACCGATCGTTTGATCGAGAACAGACATTCATATTGTTGAAGTATATGATATGTTTTATTTATTTATTTTTATTTAAAACTTAAGCACAAACTTTTGTACCAAGGTGGACTTAATGCCGTAGGCATTATCTGCCAGTCGACCTTAGGGTGGTGATGAAACAACATGGTAGGTGCGCTGTAGTTTGAAAAAGATAAAAGAATAATTTAAATTCTGTTTTATATTCTGATTTCACAAACTAGAAACCGCACGTTAATTATACCGATTTCTATTTTCGTTCGTTTTCGTGAGAGCTGCAACAGATATGCAACTGAAATATGAAAATTACTTTTATAAGGCCTGTTTTTATTTAAAACCATCTTTCATCGTTTTTATTCCTTCATTAGTATTATTTGGATGTAGGTAGGTTTTAAATATTAACATTCCTGACTAACTGTTTATTATATAGCAGGAAAACGGACCTTAAAATAACTTGCACAATATTCATTTACGACACCTATGGGAAATTAGCGAATAGGTATTTACGGCAAAAATATTGTCACCGTATTCACGAATTATTTGTTCCGCTTTAAATTATCGTTTTGTAAATAAAGACGTTTAAAAACGTTATACAGGGTGTCCCAAAAGATTACGTAGCTGGGAAGGGGGGTGATAGGGATGGTCACAAGGGTCACCAGAAAAATATAAAAAATTCCCTCTGTGTGTTTAAAAAAATAAATGGCATTTTTTAAAAGACTAAAAATTTTACACCTTGTGCTAACTGTACCTACAAATATGGCTGTATTTAAAAAAAATGCTGTTATGTAATCTTCAATAACAACAAGGTCATCAACATCAACATCAAAAATAACAAGGTGTAAAATTTTAAGATTTAAAAAAAATGCCATTTTTTTTTAAATACCCAGAGCGGATTTTTTTTTTATTTTTCTAGTGACCATTGTGTCCACCCCTGTCACCCCCTTTCCCAGCTACTTAACCTTTTGGGACACCCTGTATATATATAGATATATCCATTCGGCAAATGTTGATCAGACGGGTTGTAGCATTAGTTAATTGTTGATCAGTTAGCAATTGTTGATCAAAACAGTTTTTGTTGATCTAATGTATGATTCGGCATACAAATGTGGCTCCAATTTGATCAACAATTGCTGACCCTCGAGCGACACAAATAAGAACTATTCACTGCATTATTTATACAAATCCGCTCCATCTATTGTTGATCTGATTCAAATGGACCAATCAGAGGTCACCTTTGCCATGATTGGTTGGTTTTGTTATGCGCTGTTGCCACTTCGCTTCGCAATCTATACGCTATGATGAAAGCAAGACAGTGTTAAGTTAGGGCATGTAGAGTAGGACTTAGGAGCTTGGTTCTCCATAAGATTCGACAACTTTTTTTTATTACAACCTTTTATTTTTTTCTTTCACCTGTCCCATTGTCTGTAATCAAATCTTGCAAGTTAAATTTGACACACTTTACGGTTTCCGATTGAGTAAAAATTTTGCACGCATAATATGTATATCGCGTGACAATGCAATATTATGATGACATGGAGCTGATCTAATGATGGAGCTGGAAGGTGGCCATAGGAACTCCGTTATAATACGACATAACCCTATTGAATTTGGGCTCGTATGATTCGTCTCGATGAGTACTTTGTCTGTAGATGGTATCCAGGGTCTGATGATGGAGCTGGAAGGTGGCCATAGGAAGTCCGTAATAAAACGACACACACCCATCGAGTTTGGGATCGTTTGATTAGTCTTGACGAGTACTTTGGTCCTAAATGGTATCCAGGGTCTGATGATGGAGCTGGAAAGTGGCTGTAGGAATTCCGTAATAAAACGACACAATCCCATCAAGTTTGGGATCGTTTGATTAGTCTTGACGAGTACTTTGGTCCTAAATGGTATCCAGGGTCTGATGATGGAGCTGGAAGGTGGCCATAGGAAGTCCGTAATAAAACGACACAACCCCATCGAGTTTGGGCTCGTTTGATTAGTCTTCACGAGTACTTTGGTCCTAAATGGTATCCAGGGTCTGATGATGGAGCTGGAAGGTGGCCATAGGAAGTCCGTAATAAAACGACACAATCCCATCGAGTTTGGGCTCGTTTGATTAGTCTTGACGAGTACTTTGGTCCTAAATAGTATCCAGGGTCTGATGATGAAGCTGGAAGGTGGCCATAGAAAGTCCGTAATAAAACGACACAATCCCATCGAGTTTGGGCCCGTTTGATTAGTTTTGACGAGTACTTTGGTCCTAAATGGTATCCAGGATCTGATGATGGAGCTGGAAGGTGGCCACAGGAAGTCCGTAATAAAACGACACAATCCCATCGAGTTTGAGCTCGCTTGATTAGTCTTGACGAGTACTTTCGTCCTAGATAATATCCATATGCACCTCCATCAGATTTAATAAAATAAGTTCGTTCCATTTGTTATGACTGAATGTAAATTATATTTGATTAGATGGATGACCCAATGCCAAGATGAGCACGTGCCGAAAGCTGAATGGTATGAGGATGTATAAACATGTCATAATATCACTAATGTTGCGCCTCAGGGTACCAGGGCGAACCCTGTTGTAGCCCTCTTCCCCCTACAATGGACCTCTGGGGGGAACTACGCCGTAGTAAATATCTCGACACTTTACAATCTCGCGGGATAGATTATAATTTAACGGAGGATACGTGTCGTCGTTGATACTGCAACACCGTAAGTGACAGTTTCTAATAAGGTGTGATTTCATATGTTAAGAAATATTTTCTTTACATATGTTTTGAACGGCAATCAAATATATTTGCTACATTTGATTTTCAACCTTATTAGCTATTGTCACTTACGCGGTGTTGTATACTTTCATATTATATTAATTGTGAAATGGAACTATCTTTTGTTTCGCTTGCGATGTTGCCGCTCCGCAGCATCGGTGTACATTTCCGCGGCATTTGTTGATCTCCCAACGTTTATATTGATCAACAAAGTCACACAAAGTGTAAAATAAATGGCGGTTATAAAATCAACAATTGCCGTGTGAGTTGGTGACGAGCTAGAGTGTTTGCGGCGTAGTTAGGCTCTGGGTCGCAATGAGGGGAATTCTTATATTCGAAGTATGGCACGGTATTATCAAAATTATCGAAGCTACAAACCTCTAAAGGTGGATCAACATTTAATGCATATTTCGGCCTGATCAACATTTGCCGTAAAGCGGACAATATATATATATATATATATATATATATATATATTTGACCTACAACCACTGTCTCGCGTATGAAATAATGGCAGGAGACGTATCTTTAAAGCTGAAGAGCTTGAACGCTAATCTCAAAAATTACTGTGCCTATTTGAAAAATTATGACAGTAGGTAAGTATAATTGTTAGATAGCCTATGAAGGCTAAAGGGTATTTAATGATTCAGTTCTTGTTATGGGAGCGGTAGTTACGCAGGTGAAACCGCTTGTGGGAAGCTATATTAAATAAGTTCTTTTAAAGTATTCTGCACAAAGGAAATATGAAAAGTATTTAAAGGAATAAATATACTTACTAGAAATTTTGCAGAATGAGAAACTAAATAACGAAGAAAAACGGAGAAAAATGTATACCTTAACTATAAATAGGTAGCTGTAGTGTATACGTACTTTGTTTGCAACTAGGAAGACGGGCGCTCGGCGAAGCAAAATTGTGACACATTTCCGTAAACTATATTTCAGAGGCGTTTTTGTTTGTGCAAATGATGTTGCATTAGTGCTTAAATGACCTTGCTCATTGGGTAATGACTTCCATTAGCTGGCACACCATCTGTTGTGCTTGCTAGGCAAAATTGGCAACTTTGTGACCCTTTTTTGTTGACGGTTACAACTTTTGAAAATGTGTGATGAATATTGAAGATGATAAAATATTAGTAAATTGTTTCTCAGTTTGAAATATAGACTTACAGTACTGCTTCACCAGAAATGTACGAGGAAGCATAGTAATGGATGTGTTTGTTGAAAACCGATAGAATCGCTTTAAATCAGTAGGTATATCTCTGCTGGAAACCAATCCTAACGATCCACTTAATGTGTCGGGTATTAAAAAAGTCTGAGGTACACTTCTCCGGCGAATACTAAAAAAACATGTTACTTGCAGTCCATCAATAGACATTTTCAAATTAATTTCTTGTAACTGACATACCTACATTGTAACTACTTTATTTACAGCATCCACGTAATTAGTATTCAATTATTGTTGTATATCAAAAACAGTATTTACATTACATAATGGTGCTTTTCTATTATAGGATGTGTAAGGTGCGGTGCGAATAGTTAAGCAGCTCTGTGTATTGTTTCTACGAAACTTCCAAAGCCTATTCTAGTTTCTGAATGGCTTTAATCTGTCCAGTTTAAAATCATTCAGACATTTGCAGAGGCGCCAAAATGTCCACACCCTTCACAAGGATCTAAACTCGCTCTGCATGTCATGTTCCAATAAACCTTTAAGACATAGCTTAGCTACTCGACTGGAGAAGAACATTACATATACATTATTGATTAATGTTGTATTCCTATATTATGTAGGCTAGGTCACCAGAATCTTAATTGAGGAAATTAAACCACAAGTGTTCATAGGCTTCGGTAACCGCTTACTGTCTGTGGATAATGTTTTGCCAACATTAAGACAAGACTACGATAATCAGAATTCATAATTTTATTCTAATAAGCCTCTACCACCAGTTAGCTGATACATCTTATTAAAATTTAGATTCTCAAGTACGTAAATAATGAATTTGACGTTAGCCCTAAAAATCCCGTCTGACCTAGTTCCAGTAAAATGTTTTGTAAGCAGAATTTTGTAGTAAAAATAATACGTGAGAAATTCAATGAGCAAAACGGTAATGAGAAATGAAGGTAGAGTTCAACAGGAGGCAGCATCATACAGGAGGTAGCATCTGTTAGAGTTTAGTGATTTTGATAAAGTACATTAAATTTACATTCATTTTACATAATTTTTATTGTTGTATAGGTATTGGTAAAAACATGGGCATAAATTAAATATGGATCACTAATCAAACCAAAGAAATACTTAATAACGTTGGTTAGCGATTCATATCTTTTCCTTAAAGTTCATTACAATTTGAACAAAATAAATAAATAGTCACTAGTCTCTCGGGTCTATCTATTTTTTATTTTAATTGAGACTCTACGAGTAAGTACTTATATTAACAACTGTATATGTAAACAGATTTTATTATTTATACCACTTTCGCGCACAATCGGGGAGACTACTGAAGCAGGAACTGCTAAGATAGGTTATAGGTTTTTTATGCTCCAAATAAATAAAGTTATTTGCCACAAGTATATTATGCGACACAATAATTGATAATTCACTTGCTACAAATAAGTCACGAACCAATTTGATTCGAACCAATGATTGCGTCACGCAAGAACAACGCAATCTGTCATTATTAGTTGATTACAGATTATACACACTTTTATTCTATTGAATTACATTATTTTTCAAACAAAATGACGGGTAGAGGTGACTGGAGTTCGTTTTCAATGTCAGCTTTTATTATTTTATTTATAATTCAATTGCCAGCTTTTAAAGAATTTTCTCGGAATTTTCCAAGCGTTGCAAAGTTCGATGGCATTGTGAAGTTATCGCACAGCTTCGTTCAATCTCGATTGTAGACTAAAATAACAATTTATACTAAAGGTTTTGAACAAAAACCTTAGTTTATTACTTTTATTTCTGACCTAAAATTATTTTTTGTGTAATGAATGCCGAATTGTTGGCCTTTTAATATTTCATAAAGTGTTTTTTTACAATCCGAATGACTGTGTGATGTAGTAGTATTTCAACGGCACAAAGATTTTTTAAACTGTAATATTTTATATTTTGACGTGTTTATACCTTGAACATGAATATGTATTATTGATTATGTTTGTAGCATAGATGTTATATAAATATTTAATTGATAAATGATAGTAATTTTAAACTTTTTTTGGTGGAATTAAAATTAAAATTATTTTATTATTGTTTGATGTTTTATATTATTGAGTCATTTGTAATTTGGTTTATATGAATCTTTTATTTATTTACCGAACGGCTTATGAATGCGATGACTTAGAAATGATTTTCTTTAAAAGAACTGCTTCTAAGATCTAGATTTCATTGCCACTCTGGGCAGCTATTTGGGCGAAGCATCGCCCCAAATATTTGTTTAAAGTGGCATCCTTGCAGTTCTTGGGTTGGTTTGGATCTGTGTGTAAAGTCCCTCCGACATATTTTCCTTGTCAGTTTAACAAAAAAGAAATGTAAGTAGTAAAGTCTAAATGAAAAGCAAAAAAGCCTTTTTAAAATTCATTAATTCAAACCAAAAAATATAAATCTGTTTCATCACCCCTTAATAAGACACTTTTTTACCTACCACTAATAAAAACAATCTATCAAGCTTAAAGTTTTAACAAAGTCACTTCAGAGTTTTTATAAAAAATTTTGATAAAAAAATTACAGTTCGTTTTTTTAAACTTCTCTGTTTCAATCTCTAATGGAAATGACCGAGTTTTGCCTTTTACCGTATTTTATAATTTGATTTTAAAAGTCCACTTTCTCTTTAGCGACTCTTGAAACGGAAGCCACTTTGTTAGAATACTCTCCAAACTAGATCCTGCTGTTTTAAGTAATTTCATTTTAATTCTGTCTTCGTAGATTAATTAAGAAAAAATATAAGAGTTACTTTTTTGTATAAATTAATCTTTAAAAACTGACCCCGGACCCCGCGGTGTTACTGTTATAATTTAACTGTTATGTCATAGAAAATATTTGTGAGCCAAATTTTATAATTAGCTTGAAACAGGAACAAACTTTCATCTGTACATAATCACTAACGCTCGCATTTATAATGTTAGCATGAAAGGGGAACGCCCAAAAAATGCCTGGAATTGACAGAAACTACTAATAGTCCTAAATTCTAATTAGAATAAAATATAGTTACATTATGAAATAATTCTCAGATTTGTATACCTCGGAGGAAAATACAACGACCTTTAAAATATTTCACTTGATATCCGTCTAATTAATTCTTATTTTTGAATGGACGTCTGTGTTTAATCTGACGGATGCAATCATCAGTCAGCCAGGCAAGAATTATCAAATAATCCGTATCGAACTATTTTATAGAATTACTAGCTTCCCGTGCGCGGTTTCACTCGCGTGACTCCCGTTCCCGTAGAAACTTTATAATAAAATATAGCTTATAGACTTCCTCGATAAATGGGCTATCTAACACTGAAATAATTTTTCAAATCAGACCAGTAGTTGCTAATATTAGCGCGTTCAAGCAAACAAACTCTTCAGCTTTATCTATTATGGCAATTAACTCATTATTAGGTACCAATTCTTTGCGTTTTTATACTCGTGATAATTTATCAACGAAATGTCCGATTGGAATAAAACAAAAAGTATTTTTCTTCTACAATAATACCCTTGATAACATAATGCTTAATTTTGATAAAGATTAATATTACGATACACATTTAACTTAGTTTCTTTCTTTTACAGCGCACGCATAAATAGGTTTTCGATTCGCAATTTTCTTACGGATCCCTATTTTTTTTAAATTAAATATAGCCTATAACCTTCCTCGATAAACAGACTATCCAACACTGAAATAATTTCTGAAATCGGACCAGCAGATCCTGAGATTAGCACGTTCAAACAAACAAACTCTGCAGCTTTATAATATTAGTATAGATTGTACAGTTATCGTTCATTTAGAATTATTCGACCTATATAAATCGTTTACCTAATCAAAGTAGGTAATATATGCATGTCAATATGAATTAAAATGAAATTATATTTAAACAAGAAAAGGTATTGTAGGCTGTATGCACCACACGTCCTTTGCCTTACTGACAGTTTGATATTGAAATTACTGCATTTCATTTTTCCGTTGAATTGTGGTTTTGAATTGATCGATACACATTTTGCGTTTGCGACTTGAGTATTACTTAAAAGGATATAATAACGACTACTTTGGCCATTTTGAAGTATTTTGATTTTACTCCACACACTGCACACGTTACCCCTTTTTGAACACGACTTAGATTAGAACCTCGACTTAACCTATATTTTTGAAAATATGTTTTGAACAAGTTTTGCCGAGGTTTTTGGTAATTATTGAAAATGATATGGGTTCCCTACGACTTATAGTGCAATTTGGCTTATGTTTCATTGTTGTCCATTTTAGGCATTTTTTGTGTGGCGTCTGGGCATTTCCCTTTATTTAATTGACAAAGTTCAAGCGAGTGACTAATATCCCTGATGAAACATCTTTGATTGCTTGTTTAAGTCATTAGTACCTAATATTTGTTACTATTAGGTACTAATATTTGTATGATTAATTGGATGGCTAGCGATGAAGACAGATGGGTATTTCGTTTTCGTTCACATCAAAGCTAAGATCTTCGTAGCCGGCCGAGGTGTTCATCTATATTTATGTTGAGATATTGTATATAAGAACATTAACAGTGAACCGTCAGTGAAATGACTTGCCCGAGCCATCAAACACTTATAAATAATACCCTGAGCTACTCCCTACGCAATTCAAAGGAGTTGTTTCATTAATTGATTCTCTGATTGTGTGCCTGATATTTATGATAGAATACAGGATTTGTGACGTCACATATTACCTGTCCATGTGTGAGCGAGCGAGTGGACTGTAAAAGACGAAGTGAAATGTAAAGGTGATGGTTGAATTTTATTATTATAATTATTCGGCAGACATAATAATCACACGTAGGACTCACTTGGTTCATAGGTTACATATTACTATTTCTACTTTATACATATTATAGTAACTGCCACGGGCGGTTTCACCTAAGTACCTCTCGTTCCTATAACAAATTCATAATTACAGCCTGTAGGCTTCTTCGATAAATTGACTATCTAACATTTAAAGAGTTTTTCAAGTTGGACCAGTAGTTCCTAAGATTAGCGCGTCCAAGCAAACAAACAAACTCTTTGCCTTATATTTAAGTATAGACGTTTTTGGGAAACAATAATATGGGTTACAGATTTCTATTTTTATATGTATGTACATGTATGTATTCAATTACCATCTAAATATCTTCTTTATACCAGTCCGTTTTATTCAATTACTATGAATTTGTCGTTTTTAATAAATGTGAAAGAACTTAAATACGAATGGTTGAATGTATTGTAAACATATATATGGTTTATTTTACGCACAAAGGTCAGTAAAGGTATAAAATCATTCAATTTATTCAGCAGGAACTGCTTGATATTTTTGGAATGGATTAACAGGCTTTAAAGATAAAACGGTATACTAAAATTTATTTTTCATTCCGCTAGTTATCAAGCGCCCTCTTACACCGGTTGTTTAGTTTGAAAATGTTAAAGCATTTCATAAAGGTGAAGCTTAAGTTCGCCCGGTGAAGTAGCAAAAGCATCGTGGCTTTATCCCTACGCCGGACAAGAAAATCTTTGTGTTAAATCTAACATTTCTCTCCGGCCCTGGTTGATTGAAGATTGAAGCACTACCCTCCGTGCCTTCAGAAAGCACGTTAAGCCGTTGGTCCCGATTGTTACAACATCATCTATAGCAGGGGTGGCCAACCGGTCGATCGCGATCGACTGGTCGATCCCAGCAGCTATTACTGTCGATCCACTTATATAATAAAAAGTGATATGTTAGTCCATGTTAGTCTACAAATACCTGCCACAGACGCACAAACTTATTGTGTATCGTATAATAATCTGAAAATATAGCTATGTATATCTATTTATCATTCGATTGACTTATATGATACGTGATTCAACGTTATGTGTGCCATATACCTACTTAGTCGATCGCACACAGTAAAAAGTCGATCTTAGGTCTTATTAAGTTGGCCACCCCTGATCTATAGCAATTGTATACCAAGGAACAGGCAGCAACGTTTCCATATAAGGAAACAGCATTTCCAGTTTTTATATAAGCATTACGATTTAATGCTACGTCACCAACCCGCCTGCCAAGCGTGGCAAAATGATTATGGCAAAACACTTGCTCGGGAGGAGTCACATGTTCATTAATGGACGTTATTCGGGCTGATAATGTTTATTCTAAAAACAATGGAGTTAATAAACTAATGAAATCAGTTAACGATAAATAAAATTTTGAATTCATATAACATTCGTTGTTACAATAAAATAGTTTGTAGCTGTGTTGACTTATATTTATCTACTAAATACTCGGCTTTGAAAATTGCTATTTATTGTGATATTGAACAATAGTGTTATGTCTGAAATTTATTCAAATTATTTTTGCAGATTCAAATTGGAAATTATAATTCATGCAACATTGTGAATACAAATTTGTGAACAAAATACTTTTTTGTTGGTTAGTATATATAGCATATGTTTTATATATTAATATATGAAACACATGTTGAATATTGATTTTAGTATTGAAGTAAGAAAAGATTTATAAATACCTTGTCGCTGCGCCAGAGGACATTTCTAATTAGTTTCTTCTCAAAAAAGGTGTACTCCTTCGGGTCCGTCGATTTGGTGAGGGCCCCATGGCTGTGGCTTCTGGAATCTGCTCTTAAACACCTGATACAATCCAATCTAAGATTTTTAGTCAAGATCTTATCTCTAGATTTGTTTGTTGGTTTTAAGCGAAACTAATTAATTCAATTAAAAAATTATAAGTATTTATCAGATACATAAACAGAATAAGTAAATAATATATTAAGTGACAGTTACTTGAACTGTCTCTCCACACTGAACGTCTATAAATTGCAGACTGATTCAATGTGACTTGTTTTATTTACTTTTCTTTGTAAGAATACATTAGTCTGAATAGCTTCAATATTTATGATGTTGTTGCTTATTTTCTAGAGAATTGAGATAAAAAGGTTTAGTAATAATATGATGAGATAATTTTGAACGATAATATAATTCATAAATAGAATAAATATAAATTGATATTCTCTGAATTCTGAATTAATATATAAGTCCAAGTATAAAAGTCACGCGTCACGAAAGCATATGGATGAAAGACTATGTCCATAGTCTTACTGCTTATCAAACTGATATGTCTGACTTGCCTACTGCCAATTATCCACTATTATTTACAATATATACAAGTATAATCGGTAACTACCTATATGTTATCTGCGGATTGTTTTTATA
This sequence comes from Nycteola revayana, assembly GCA_947037095.2. Classification (NCBI taxonomy): domain Eukaryota; kingdom Metazoa; phylum Arthropoda; class Insecta; order Lepidoptera; family Nolidae; genus Nycteola; species Nycteola revayana. The sequence goes on from OX344839.1 coordinate 10,512,454, forward strand.
ATTGAAGATATGAGTGGATAAAGGTGATAAGTCACATAATTTAAATTTGGAGTAAATTGAAGTTAAAGTTTCACTTTTGTTTTTTGAGATAAGTTGCTACAAAACTAATGTTTGTATTAAACTATGATGCCAAGATGTAACCTGAAATACTAATGGTATGAAAGCAACCAAACAAATTTATATTTTTTATTATTTAATTTGAAAAAAAATCTTGACATCACTCCTTTTTTCATAAACAAAAGTAAACTCTTTTGCAAGTTTAGATATTGAAAATGAGGTGCTAATATGAATGTAGTTGTCTCGTAAAGCCTTAAATGGACAGTTTAAGATCTGTAGTCGTATTGTATTGACATATCACCTTCATCTATGTAAAAAAACACAAAAACTCGAAAATGCGACATATCACCTTCATCCACTCACGTCTTAAATTCTTTAAATACATTCAAGATATAAATATACCTACCACGTTACATTATCGTAATGTTGTTCAACAAAAAGATTACCCAACCGAGTTTCTACCTGATTTTGTTAAGCAATTTATCTTCTGCAAACCGCAAAAAGCTTTTACGTTATACGCTGATCTTTGTGTTCTTTTAGTTTTTATATTGAAATCTGGCATGTAGGGTATTACCTACTTGGTTAGAGCTTTTGTGTAGTTTATGAAACAGTTATGTTTATCTCATATATATAAAAGGCAACCGTTACTATCTATCTCACAATCTAAGGCCGAAGCCGAACAACTAAGGTTATTGCGACGCAACGGCGACTTTGATAAAACAAGCTCATATAGTCTGCAGCCGAACGTCAGGAACGACAAGCGAATTTGATTTGTTTGAAGGTTTGCTGTCGCCGTATCAGTTTAGCCACGGCGTAAAGCACTAAAAAGAATCCGCTGAACTTTTGGCAAGCAGATTGTTATATATTGACGGGGTTCCAAAGTAAGTATTGATGATTTAATCAAAATATACGCGGACGAAATTGCGGGTAAAAGCGGATAAAGCTATAACTGATTTTGTTAAAAAAATAGTAGGTATTCTAATTAGTAGATAATGTTATGTTGATTAAAGCTTAGTTTTGTATAATAAAGCTACTTTTTACTCAGTCTAGTTAAGTATATCATCAAAATAAAATGTATCCTAACCAATACTTTTATACATTTTTAATTATAAATTTAGAAATATAAAACTAGCTTTTAAAAAATATGTCCTAAATATACAAAAAATCGTATATACAAAACTTAATAGGGCCTCTAAAATCTACCAAACGACGTGTTAAAATACAAAAAAGAGACTGTAATATTAAGTAATAACGTTGTGAACTCCAACTGTTGATGCGAACACAATTTGGTGCTGCAACGAAAAATGAAGTGATGTACATTGAGAACTGACGTGAAGCAAATAGCAATGCACCCTTTTCACTTGTTTTTCTTGCTAGGTGGCAGGGCGGGGCCATCGACCTCCACAATAGGTACAACTCCCCCCTCACTAGCTACTACTACTCTGGCTGAATGTAAAAGCATTTTCTCAACAATCCATGTTGGAACATATTATTATGAAACGTACCTTTGTTGTTTAGTTGAAAATTCAACTTTACGGGTGGTTATGCGCTACACCTTGTGTTGCATGCTGAATTACAATTTAATATTTATGTTCTACAGTATAAGGTTTAAAGTATTTTGACGGCAATTACTGAAGAAATGTTAATTAACTAGATATTCATTGTATTAAAAAATTAAAATTAGATAAGTTATATAACTTGCACTCTTTACTCTTCAACTCTTTGTCTGTGAGTAATGAAGTAACGCTATTTTAAGTTTTATCGTGAGTTTTAATTTTATTTATCTAAACGATTTATTCCTATAATTGTTTTATATTTTATCGTACTTTATATCCAATAAGATTGTGTACAGATATTTCTCAGAATCGAATGTCGACTTTCCAGGTATAATTATAAAATAATCTCTTAAATCAAATTTAAACTAAAGTAAATGTCTCTTGAAGCTCCTAAAATATTATTCATATTTATTATTCATATTCATATACATGTAGGTAGGTAATAATATAGGTAAACCGGTTTTGAAAATGTTAAAAACTTGTTGAAATTGGTTGGCAGCTCAGCGTGAGCGATTTTAGTATAGGATTATTAATACTTTTGAAAAATTATTGAGAATTTCTAAATCAAACTGCAAAAATAATAATGTCGTCACACCCTAACTAGCTGCAATCAGAAAATGTTACGAAGAACTGAAACAAACTTATAAATTGCACTCGGATTTAATTTCTCAAATACGGACAGCCAACAATATACTCAAACAGTTTTGAAAGAGAAAGCTTGCAACCTTATAAGAAGTTATTATGGCAATAAATAAACTTCCAACTTTTTAAAGATTCCAAGTGAATGGCTATTTTCAATTATTGGTTTTTGAAACAACTGTCTTGTCGAAAAGAGTTTTTTGTATAAGTATTTATGATTGGAAATTTTTGTGTGTTTTGTTGGTTTTCTGGTATCTGGTTTACACCCGAGAACTATTCGAATTTATATTTATTAAGTACTGTCGTACAGTCCTGATGCTCTTGATTGCATTCATTAGCAATAGATTGGTATTTGTGTACGCAAACAGAAGTTGAAACTGTACATACCAACCCTGTGATTTTAGTCGTTGTAAATACTTAGCGATATTATTAAAGTTAGTTAGTACTATCGATCTGTTAAAATTTTTTTTTTTACTTATAAGTCTCGAATTCAATGACTTCGAACCTGTGTCAGATGCACTTGCTCGTACAGCTTACATTATCCTGTATTGCAAGGTAATACAGCAAATGTTGCCATGTTTCCATATATCGTATTTAGTATTACATAATAATATATTAATGCATTTAGGTATATATACATGTAGATGAATGGAGAGGGAGAGGAAGGCCAAAGAAGAGATGGATGGATTGTGTGAAGAGTGATATGAAAGAAAAAGGAGTTAGTGATAGTGTGACAGGATAGAATGAAAGAAGAAGTATGTAGGTATAAACGTTGATGTAAGTATTAATAAATAAATTGCTTCTATCTCTCTGAATTTTTGTTAGCACCACTTATTCTTTACATTTTAACCCAAAGGTTGAGTGGGTGAAAACGATTCTTGGCATTAAGTCCGCCTTATGTACAGACCTGTAGCAAAAAGTTTGAATAAATAAATAAAGTATAGAAAGCCGAAATGTACCAACAAGTTATTTTAAAAACCACATTATATTATTATGTTAGTTATTACCAATACAATTTATATTTTAAGCATTTAAAAATATACAGGAGCTTTAAAACCTGACAATAAATTACATTTTAATTATGACATTTAATTTTGCAGTGAATTTATTAAAATGTATAAGTTACCCTTACAACGTTTATTATAATTAACAAACATGAATAAAATACAAACTAAAAGTAACTAATTAAAAATAAAACTAACTTATATACAACTATTCTACTTGGCAAGGTTCCCAGAATGCTGGCAGCATTACCACGTTGAATGGCAATGCTTACCTGCTGTGCAAAGTAGAAACCAGCACTCGGAGAACGTGCCGCACTTAAGAGGGCCGCTGCGATTTATTAAAATTAATCTACAATCCATTTAACAATTTAAACTATATCCCATATAAGCCTATAGCGGATTATAATTGATAATGTTATTTTGTTCAACTTTATGAAGTACATACAAGCTGTGCTGCACGGTTTTTCTCGCGTAGATTCCGTTCATGTGTTCCGCGGCTTAAAATATTGCCCATAACATTAAGACAGAATATAAATTTATATTGATAAAATAATTTTTGAAATAGGTTTAGTATATCCAGAGATTACATCCTACAACCTCACAAACTTAACCTCTTTATTAGTAAAACTAGCTTCCAACGCTCGGTCTCATTCGCGTAGCTCCCATTTCCGTAAGATTTCCATAATATGTATAATATACCTAGCTTATGTTGATATCTTCCTCCTGGATAACGTACCTTTCTATTAAATTTAAATCGTTCCAGTATGTATGGAGCCTATTTAATAGAAACAAAAAATGTAATATTTCTTCTTTATAATATTAGTATAGACAAAATTAAATAACAGCTTATTGTATCCTGTTTTAGAAGTTTATACGAAGCACTCATTAATATACTTCTTAAGTAACAATGGCGTATCGAGGGATGAGGAGGGAGCAGCTGCTCCCCGCTAGCACTGTGATCTAGTTTAGCTACCATTGACATATATATATATATATATATATATATATATATATATATACATCTTGAAGGACATGTTGCGTCGTACATGGCGTTATTTACCAATGATGCTGCGTCCGACTGACTTTGTGCGTCCGGAATACGGACGCAAGATTGACCGACCCTCATTTTTAGCCCAAGTGTCCCTTATGATCATTAGAACGCAAGGGCGAAAAATTGGCATGGACGTAATTCCATCACTACAATGCCTTTTAGCGTATAATATAGTTCCGCCATCGTCCGACTGAAATTTGGAGGGCACTAGTGTTCAGCGTATAATTTACCACGTATACTTTGAGTTCAGTTCACCGATCTTATCGTGTCCATTGAATATCGTACTTAATATGTAAAGTTTTTATCATGTTTTCGTGACAACAATCTTGCGTCTCTTAAATATCCTTAAACGGGCACTAGGTACGGTGTCTGAGGGGCCCATTCGGGGTACACGGCTTCAGCGCGCTCGCGTGCCGAAGTTTGTTAACAAACAGACATGTGCCGGCCGTGATGTAAGCTTGTCACCAAAGTGAATTATTTGCAAGTGTGTTAAAAGTGGTTATTTATTCAAAGGTATTAACTTCAAAGAATTACAGTGCACGATTATTTAGAAAGCGACAAAATTAAACATTAAATGTTTTATATTACGATATGCCTTTTATTCCGTATATTCACCTGCATAAATATGACTAGGTACTATTATATTATTCGTATCATGAAACTTCCTCTTTCTACCTTTGAACCTACATGTTCACACCAGCCTGTGCATCTGAGCTAGCCTGTTTATACATACTTACCTGTCCAACTCTGAACTTACCTGTTCACACCAGCCTGTGCCTCTGAGCTTACCTGTTTATACATACTTACCTGTCCAACTCCGGACTTACCTGTTCACACCAGCCTGTGCCTCTGAGCTTACCTGTCCAACTCCGGACTTACCTGTTCACACCAGCCTGTGCCTCTGAGCTTACCTGTTTATACATACTTACCTGTCCAACTCCGAACTTACCTGTTCACACCAGCCTGTGCCTCTGAGCTTACTTGTTTATACATACTTACCTGTCCAACTCCGGACTTAACTCTTTCTAGGCTAGACACTAGACAAGAAACTTCAATGGAGTCCCCATATTTCTTGTCTCGCTGGAAAATTGAGCTCAGCTGCTTACGCGGTTAGAAAAGTACGGGAACTCACTAATGTAGAAACTGCATGTTTAGTCTACTTTAGTTATTTTCACAGTATTATGTCCTATGGCATTCTGCTTTGGAGTAAAGCTGCTAATATTCAAAGCATTTTTATACTACAAAACGTGCAGTTCGTTCTATTTATCAACTAAGTACGAGATTCTCCTTAAGAGACTTTTTTAAGGACATAGATATACTAACAGTCGCCAATATAATCTATGTCCGGCAAAATATTAACCTTTTAAACAAAAGAAGTGACATACACACAATAAACACTATATATAAGCATAAACTTTGCGCTGAATACCATCGCCTACAAAAAGTACACTCATCTTTTGTGGGATTAGGAGTCCGTATGAATAACAGAATACCTGTACACCTACAAGAGTTACCTTATGATAGGTTCAAGTCAACTGTTAAGAGGATTCTAATAAAAAGGGCTTATTATTCAGTAAACTACTATTTAAACGACAATAACGCTTGGTTGATCAGAGAAACACAGACAACATTGTAAACTCAGTTATTGAAACAGTTTAAACATTGTTCAACTAAAGGTTTAATATTAATAGACTTGTAGATATCCCCACTTTAGTTCGTCATGCTCCCATTGTCTGTCATTGCTTGCGGTGGCGGTGTGGGGCGGGTCGCCACCTTCCCTCTAATATGGCGAGGGAGGCGATGGCTGCGTCACACGTCATACTCATGAACGGGTGCTGCTTGTGGAGACTGGTCGGCTGTTGTCGGGGATATGTTATGTTAATTTTTATTTTATATTTTGTTAATTCTTTTGTTTATAATTATTATTATAGGTATATCCTTTGATTGACCTTGTGTAAATTGTTATATTGTAAATGTGTGTGAATGCATCCGCCATTAGGTTTCTTTGTAGATTGTCTGTGCCTGAGTAAACTTTAATATCTACATTATAGTATTTACTGTATTAATATTATTTCTTTCTTGTCTTATTGAACACCTGGTCGGTATAAATTGACCAGGTAATAAATGGTAATGTACGTGCATTCGCTTACATCATATACACGCTGAAATTTAAATGGTTGTTTTCCCGCAGCGAAAAGATTTGGTCTTAGTTAAACATTCAATTTATACAAAAACTAAATATTATAAACCAAAAATGGCCGATTAACAATCGTGAAAAACCAAACTCGAAAGTGACATCGAACCGATAGTAATACCTCGCGATACCTAGCGCTCGCGTCGATCGGTCGCGCGTTCGTTGACCCGGGTGTTAGTCAATCAGCTGATACCTACACCTTAGGTAATGTAACACATTACCCAATCATAATAATAAGCTTTATCCAATACCTTTTTAGCTACAACTTACAGAAAACGTAACTTAAAACAAGTTTATTATCTAAGAACAATAATTTTCTGAATTAGATTATAAAGTAATTAAGGCGTATTTAAAAAAATTTAAAAATTAAATGAACTCCGCGGAAATGATATGGATGCAGTCTTTCTGAGTTGAGTAGTTTCCAGACGTAGTATTGGCTTACGGCAAACTTAGCTGCCGCCATTCGCGTACTTCGGCGAGGATCGCGTTCGAAGTACTCGATGATCTCCTCGTCGAGCTCTGGCGAAAGAACGGCCGATCGACCTCTGCCCTGTGCATGTGGTGGCACCTGGAACTGCCCATGATCGAGTAGCCGTCGCCGCTACGGTCGTCCGGTCCTGTATGACTTGAGGGTTCAGAACACCGCGAAGACGGAGTGACGCCAAGTGTTGCAGCTCGGCGTAAAGACGCCAGGCAGTATGGGAATTATAATTAGCCCTAGCCTACAGTTGCACCATAGCGACGTACTCTAAATTACTAAAACTGTAATGTCGATCCATAATACTAATAAAGTAATAAGCTAACGCGTGCTGCGCTTCCGACGTTCACGGGACAACTAAGGAAGGAGGGAGTCGAAGGAGAGCGCGGGGCGTTCCGGCGTCGGCGCCGCGCGGCGAATTACAAAGAAAGCCGGCTCTTTTGTAATTCTTGCGTGCAGGCTATTTTATGCCGTATAACTACCATTGAGCTCTTATTTTGCTTTGAACGTTTATGGATCGTTCTTTACTTTGTCAGCAGCGCGTGCGATTCGAGTAGTACCTACAAGGTCCGTCTTGTGTTACTACTGTTTATCACGCTTTCGAGTTGTCTAATATTTTTTTTAATAATTTTAAATCCAAAACATGTCTAAAAAAAAAATGTTTCGATAGTACTACCGACGGCAAGTTGTTCTGCTTCGGGAAAAAAACCATTAAAATTTCTCGGTGTATACATTGTTTGTACAATATTACATGATTGCGATAAAAGACATGACATAAAAAAAGAAACAGAGCAAAAGAGACAAAAAATATTCTCGGAGTTTCTTTCTTCCTTTCTTCTCCGGATCGTCCACTTAGGTAGCTAGTGAAAGGTTGCAGGCTAGCTAGGGTAGGATCCTCGACGGCATGGCCGAGGACCGCGTTGTAGCTTATTCCCTAAACTGTGATCTCGTGCCAGCGATCATCACCACTGTTCGTAAATCTACTCTTTACTCCAGTGGCACCCTGAGCGTTGGTCCTAACCCTTTAGGGTGCCCTCAGGTGGATGTCGCTTAGACTTTGGCCGCATTCTTGGAAGTTAATTTTAATTTTAGACCTGTTACTTTAAGGCATCTTACTATACCTAATGTGTACATTTGTCATTTAGCGCTCGACAGACGGACAGACTGATTAAAAATTCTGTAAGATCAAATAATTATAACAATGTTTTTAGCTACTTAAGTGATACTTTTGTTACACTTGTACTTGTCAAAATTACACTGTATAAGATTTATCTTATAAAGTGTAATTTTGACAAGTACAAGTGTATGTAAATACCTAAGTGCTGAATAAATTTCATTATTTCATTATTTCGCACCAGCCTGTGCCTCAGAGCTTACCTGTTTATACATACTTACCTGTCCAACTCCAAAATTACCTGTTCACACCAGCCTGTGCCTCTGAGCTTATCTGTTTATACATACTTACCTGTCCAACTCCGGACTTACCTGTTCACACCAGCCTGTGCCTCTGAGCTTACCTGTTTATACATACTTACCTGTCCAACTCCGAACTTACATGTTCACACCAGCCTGTGCCTCTGAGCTTACCTGTTTATACATACTTACCTGTCCAACTCCGAACTTACCTGTCCACACCAGCCTGTACCTCTGAGCTTACCTGTTTATACATACTTACCTGTTCAACTCCGGACTTACCTGTCCACGCCAGCCTGTGCCTCTGAGCTTACCTGTTTATACATACAAACTTACCTGTCACTCGTCAAAAATGATTATATTGCTTTTTAAGATTTTGTAGACCACCAAAGTGAAAATACCTAAATACCTACGCTATACATAGGTATTGTCACTTTTGTATGCTAACTATTAATTATTTATTATCTGTGCCTGGAGTCATTATAAGCCCTTATATAGGTGGAAGCCTCTTGGCTGATAAGCTGGATACAATAATTCAAAAACAGTATTCGGAACCAATCTGAATTCAATAGTAGATGGATGTAATTTAGTTATTATAATCATTATGATATATGCAGAGCATTATACGGAATTGATTTAAACATACAGTTGGATGGAGGCGGGAATGTGCATGCAGTGTTTTGAACGTATACGGAGATATTCAGTGTGCAAGAAAGATTTAAGAGTGAACGGACGCACTAATTCAGTTATTCGGAACCAATCTGCATTCAATAGTAGATGGATGTAATTTTGTTATTATAATCATTATAATATATGCAGAGCATTATACGGAATTGATTTAAAAGTACATTCGGATGGAGGCGGAAATGTGCATGCAGTGTTTAGTAGGTATACGCAGGTATTCAGTGTGCAAGAAAGATTTAAGAGTGAACAGACGCACAAATTCAGCTAGAAATATTTAATTTGAATATCACCATTTAACGTTTAAATGAAATTTGACGTCGACTACTGATATGATACTAATTAAAACATCTTACATACGCATTGAAAACATTAAAAATCTCACTACATTCAGTGGACGCCGCAGGGTGGTAGTTTGTAAAGACGCAAGAAGTCCTTCGCGATTTATATATATATATATATATATATATATATATATATATATATATATATATATGTACCTATAGTAGAGAGTCTGATTCAGCTCCTAAGAGCTCCGTTTTGTCTTCCCCTGATATGAAAAGTTCTCTTATCCTTCCTTGAACCAAAAGCTGGATACTAAATTGTGTCCAAGCTGTCCAAGAAAGAAGACCAATTTAAATGCCTCTTATCTGCATAAGTTACCTACTACAAACGTCGACAAATAACGTGGGCGATATTGCAAAACCCCGTAAGTGTCAGTTGCTAATACGAAGTAATTTCAAGTGTCAAGAATTAATATTTTCGTTACATTGAATTTGGTTTTCAACCTTATTAGCATCGTCAGTTACGCGGTATCACTGACCATAAGTATAATTTTAAAAACATTCTTTTTTTTTACATATGGATTTACTTCCAGTACCACCAGGTACCTATTGAACTTTTTATTTAGAGTAAAGACAAAGGATGTAAGGTTAAACCCGTAAACTCTATCTTCCTCTTTGGGGAAATGGAGTAAGTCGATATTATGTCTAGACGGCTAAAGGCAACGGACGGTTACGAATTTTACTGTTATCTATATTTTCAATCTATGTCTCTTTATTATCTATACATAGGTATATTAAAACTGATGGAGGTCAAATTCATTATTGAAAATATTTTGTAAATTTTTAAAGGAGGCATTAATATGCTGAAATGAAAACTCGGCGAAATGAAAAAAAAAACGTTGTGGAGGTGTTCACCACAACGTCATGCGCGTATTTTAATTCTTTATGCGCGCATCACTCCGAACCTACTAAATAGATTTTAATGAAATTTGCTATTTTTACAATTAATACTACGGAGTAATCTTACAAATTTAGTCCCGGATTTATGTATAATTCCCTTGGGAAAGAGGATGACATTCAAAATATTTACAGTCAAATTAATACTTTTTTATTTTTATATGATTGTCCTGGAATTTGGCATGCATATTTGTAACGTTATTGTATCGTGAGCTACAATGCGAGTTGGCTAAGACAGGATTACTCAAAAATCGCCTTATCAAGGTATGAAAAAATAGGTTCAAAATTTGTATAGAAATATAATAAATAATATAGATATCTATAACTTATTCAGACGAAGTCGCAAGTGGTTGGTAGTGAAGACAGGATGTAAGCATAAACCCGTAGTCTACTTCCTCTTTGGGGAAATGGAGTAAGTCGATATTATGTCTAGACGACAACGTGCCCGGGCGGTTACAAATTTTACTGCTATTATTATTCAGACTTGAATAATCATAAAGTTTGTTCGTAGTTTTTAACATTGCAGTTCGTGAATAGTTCTTAACTAAAATTTGAAGCATAAGAGTTTGTTTGGTTGAACGTGCGAAAAAATAAAGAATAAGTAATCCCAATTTAATAAATTAATATTTTTATATACCGTGATTTTAGTCGCTGCTATTTTTTTGTTGGCCACAGGGCCTTTGCTACTTTACCGGGCATAAAGGCGAGCAGCTGCAGCCTTAATAAATGGTTTAAACACCACAAACTAAGCAACTTGCGCAAGAGGGCTGCCGCTGTGGGGCTTCGACCTCGGTTCACGGCGGTCGCTGGGATATAATGTATAAAATAAAATAAAAACGTTTTTATTCACGTAAACCTATTACAGGTATTTGTAAATAGTAAAAAAAAAAAAAAAAATTTTACATAGAACTACACCACCATTACAGTTTAAACCAATTCGGTGGAGTAGACACACAATATAAATTATTAATTAAAACTATGATAGTTAATTACTTAAAAGTAAACAAAACATTCATTGCAAACATATATTGGCTTATCAATTTACTGAGTTAAATTGATTAAGTTTGTTTGATTAGCTTAGCTTTAGCCTAAAAGCTGTCAGGTATGAAGATACAATATTATTTTGTATTTTGAATAGTCTAAGTTCTGTCCTATGAGTATGTTATTATTTAGACGGACCATAAGTATCACGACGAACGCGCTTTAGTGCTGCCACCGGATCCAATACGCCCCAACTGAGAAGACCATGTATGGGGAATCCTATTAACATATGTATAAATTTGTGTTCTACATTAGTGTAGTTAGGTACAAAAATATGTGAGTCTGTATGTACTGTAGTTACATGAGAGATATGTTTCTACTAAGTCATTGCGTTAATTAGTTGTGATCAGTCTAGCTCGGAACTTATGAGTACGTGTAGGTTCACCTGCATGGCATAGCATATCTAAATTACCTTATACTCCTGTATTCCATTTTATGCTATGTGCTTAGCACATACCTAGCATAAAATTTTCTATTGTTTACTCATGTAATTTCGACGCTAGGTTTGTTTATTAGTAAGAAGTAAAAAATATGAAAAAATAACAAGTGACTCCAATCTATAATATACAGTTTTCCGCGCGCGGTTTCCCTGCGTAGCTCCCGTTCCCGTAGGAACTTCATAATTAAATAAAGTCTATAGTCTTCCTCAATAAACGGGCTACCTAAGAGCGAAATTTTTAAGTTACTTCGTCGCATTAGATTTAGTATCTGTAATGGCAAAGGAAACATGTGATAAATAAATAAATAAAATAAAATATAGTTTTTAAATCGGTCTCTTAGTTCCTGAGATTATTCTTTTTCAAGCAAACAAAAAAACACTTAAATCCTTCATAATATAAGTACAGATAAATGCCAAAATTACAAAGTTACAATTAATTTTGGAGAATCTGTAATATCTTACGCATTAAATACGTTTTTATTATACAAAATAAAAAGTTAATAAGTGAAATTGCATTCAAACTTATCCCGTACATATGAATGTTGGCTTTATTTAATTTATGTGTCCACAAACAGCTTGATACTGAGACTCGTACTTGTTCGCGACTCATAAACAAGGTCGCTGAAACAATATAAGTTTGACTCTGCGATGACTCCAAGGCGGCCCGAGTTCGTAATTACATAAGAAGCTTCATGTCTTCTTCCCTTTCTATTAATATCAGTTGTTATTACCAGTTACACGGTTCTGTGGAGTTGGAGCTTGTATTTTAGTAGACTTATGTTATTTTCTTTATTATAAGCCAGCGAGCACTTAAAGAAATTAAGCCTTGGGACTTAACAAACATACTATTTACGAATCGCATTAAAAGAATTATATTATTAAGCACATAAGAATCCCACTTATGTTTATGCTACTACTATAGTTTTTATCTACTAAGTGATTAGTCTAGTTATAACTAGCACCGATCCTGTGGAAACTTCATGCTTAAATAAAGCCTGGATAAATGGGCTATCTAACACTGAAATATTTTTTCAAATCGGATCAATAGGACCTAAGATTAGCGCATTCAACCTTATATATTCATCATCATCATCATCACCAACAGCCCGTTTACGTCCACTGCTGAACATGGGCCTCCTCTTAACAGACCTAGGCAAGCCAGGATCGTAGAGATATTGCCATAATCACCACGCTTGGCAGACGGATTGGTGATCGCAGTAAGATGTAAACCTTGAGCTGATAGATGCTGCTACCCATCCATCAGCCATATGTCCCTTAGTCGCCTTTAACGACACCCATGGGAGGACATGGGGTGGTTTATTCTAAGCCGGAAACCACACGGAAACTTATGTATTAGTTTAGATTTATTAAGTAGCCGTTTGAAACTTCTCATTGCGTATATATACCGAAATTTGTAGTGAGGCCATTGAAGCAATAAAAACAAAAAATGCCTAACCACCCCACGGATGTCAGTGTAATTAAGTCAATTAAGTCAATATTTACGCATTCACATATCTGGAAATTATACATAAAAATTGATATTGATATAAAATAGATGCGATAACAAATTACGCGAGACTAGACATTATGTAAACAGAATAGGATCAATTTGTGAGATGCTTAAAAGAAGATGTGATTTCTGCCAGACAGGGATTTATATATAACTATAATAAGTAGGTTATACATATATATTTTTAATAGAAAGTCATTTTCCATACCGCCACCCAATTAGGTAAATTAAGCTTGTATTAATATAGAAAGCTTTGGCGAAATGTCAAGGGTGGTTTTAAAGTCGACTAAATTAACATACCTACCTAACATAATTGGTGTTTTTTACGAGTTAATGGTGAGGTACTAGAGTATTTTTTTTTAAATAAAATAAAAAAATAAATAAAATAAATAAAAAATAAAAATCATTTTTATTTACGTAAACCTATTACAGGCACTTGCAAATAGTCAAAACAATAATTTAGTATTAAGTATTATTTAGATAATATCATATTTTATAATATTATTATTATATTAATTATCATAATTTATAAATTTTCAAATTAAACAAGTATTTAAGTTATTATTTTAATAATATTTTAGTCTTAACGTCTTAGTTTATTATTTAACTATATTGTGTCAAATAGCTTGTTCTGTCTATAGTAGGTTAGAACAATTGTCATTATTTAGGTGGACCATGAGTATATAACGACGGACGCGCTTTAATGCTACCACCGGATCCAATACGCCCCAACTGAGAAGATCCGGCGAAACAAACTCAGTGGGTTATTCTACTGCCGGTTTTAACACGACCCACATGAGACGGTCCGGCGAAACATACTCAAATGGGCAGAACGTAGGTTTTGGTCCAGTTACTTTAACTATTTATTGGCATACACATTTTTTGCCCAAACGGTTGTCTTTGAAATATTTGTTTATTGTGTTTTTATACTAGGTAATAGAAAAATAAAAGAATTTGAGACAGAACTAGCGGTCTATGAATATAATATATTATTATATAAGTAGGTCAATTACAGATAGTTCACAGAACATCACACTATTATGCGTACTACTATTTTATTTAGGTACAGGGTCTCTAGGAAGTGTTACGCAAGTAGGTTTATGAAGCCAAACGTCTTTATCCTCAATATAGTCCTTAATGCTATAATAGCCTCTAGATATGAGGACCCGTTTAATATATACTTTAAAAGTTGGATCAGGCAAATCAATTACATGACTAGGGAGTTTGTTATAAAACCTAATGCAATTTCCCATAAATGATTTATTGGTTCTACTAACTCTAAAACCGGGTATGGCAATGTTATGTTTATTTCTCGTCTATTACATCATCATCATCATTATCAGCTCGTATGACGTCCACTGCTGAACATGGGCCTCCCCAAAGGGAGGGTATTTGCCATAGTCACCACGCTTAGCAGGCGGATTGGTGACCGTAGTATTATGTTTTAACATACAAAAATGCTGCTACCCGTTCCCTGGTATATGATTGTTATAGATAATGTTAAAACCAGACCCGGAAAGAAATCTAAGAATTTACGCAAAGATTTCTTGTCCGGAATGGGGATCGAACCCACGACCTCCGAGACTTATACCGCTACGCCACGGTGGTTGTCCCACAGTATGTAGTGTGTTAGATAAGGTAAAAAAGTAAGTGTTTGTGGGTACTTAATGATTCGATTGTAATAAAAAGATTATGGGTAACTTTACAACGGAACACTGCAGATGAACCATCGGTACCGACGGCTAAACGTGCTTACAGACGCACGGAGGGTAGTCTCTCAACCAACCAGACCCGGAAAGAAATCTTAGATTTTACACTGGTCGCTTCGCCATACGTCACGGCATGTGGATTGATGGGTACACTTCATTCATTTATTTTAATATATCGCTAAACGCCTTGCCGTTTGCACTGAGTGAATATTTTGAACCATGAACTCTCACAACCTGGCCACGGGAGTGTATTGTTCATAAAATTGGCCCCAATTTTGAACAAAAGAATAGATATGCGCAGTGCGCTGAGCATTGAGTTATTGGCAGATGTAAACAATTCCCAACCATAGATTGAACAACGTTCAAGTCTCCGACAGTATATCTACCACGAGAGGAGGCCACGCATGATAATAGTGCAAAAGGCATTTATTTTCTCAATTACTGTATAAGTACTTAAAATTTGTCAATTGCTTGGTATGTAAACAGTGTTCAAGGTGTATGTAGCCTATGGGCTCTTTTTCCACCAAAGCAGAGAAGAGTGTCGACTTCACGTCCTTATAAGCAACCAATAAAAAGTGGATCCACTTTGGTAGAATACGCTACTTAAAAGCAACATTTGGATAGAGGGTTAAGAAACATTCTAAACTAAATTATATCACACATAATCCTATAATCTACAGTAAGATAACCTTTTTTGCACACGAGGGAATAATTCATAACATTACGCGATAACCATTGACGTTTAGTTATATACAATTCTCTTTTGTATATAACATATCCGTAGAATATTTCCTGTATACATCGGATATATTTATGTTATGTATCCGATGTGTTAGGGAATAATATATACAGTGACAATCTTTCGGGTTCCGTCATAAATCTACATCACAAATTCACAATATAATGTCCGACAAAACTAGCTGCAAATATTGAAACGTAAGAGATGTCATACAACATTCCGTATTGATATTTTGAGATGTTTTGGTCACGTGGCAAGAATGGATGAAGAAAGGGTATACATGGCAAGTGTGAGTGGCACAGTCGGAAGGGGAAGACCTCGACGAACGTTCTCTGACCAAATCGGAGACATCCTCGCAAAAGGTCAAATAAGATCCACCCTAAACCGACGTGCTTGTATGAAGAATGTTATGAGAGGGAATGAAGCAAAAGATGTGTGTAGGGATCGTAGCAAGTGGAGGTCCATTGTCTCTGCCTGCTTCGCTGGGAAACAGGGGTAAGCTTATGATATCGGCAATGACGCCTATTCTCTTAGGTGATTGGCCGCCAATGCCGATATCGGTAGGAGCACTATTACTTTAGATCAAGGCCGGCCTAAGCCTGCGAGCCACGAAGTGGGCCGCTAAGGCATTTAAATTTGCCCCGCAGCGCGATAATCGGCCATTCTTCTTTTTATTTGCTTAATTTTAGAAGCTACCTCTAAAATGTGAGTCTTAAAAAAACATTGTCCACCTAGAAAATCAACTGGCGTTGCTTTATATACTCTTAAATTACTAATTTCAGACATAAACCTATAGTTCAAAAGTTTGAATTGTTAGTTCCTATTACTTTTATAACCTGGCCTAGCCTATGACGTGGCACCATTAGTTACACCACTGTACCTACAAGTAATACATTTTATGCCGTACGTAATAGAATTGTCACTTTTATAAAAAAATGGAAAAAAATACCGTCTAATTTTGTTAGACTTCATTTTATACGAGTAGAAGATGTTGCGTCGGCACTGTCGTTCATGTAAATTGTGTTATCCATCTTGGTCGGCAATGGTTGAAGTAATTGCTTTCGAATGTGTTATAGGACACTTTCAAACTTCAAAAGCGGTATCTAATAGGATATAATGTAAAGTGATATAATAAGTTTAACCGAAAATTTAGAACATCTTTTTTAATAAGGTGGAGTGTATGATTTGATATAGTTAAAGATGTAAGAGATTTAACAGTAGCGTGATTGAGAAACGCATGACTGATTTATGGACAATGCACTAGTGTTGCCGAATAATCGATTGTTTTACTATCGATAGTTTTCATCTGAAAAAGGGCATCCTATCGATTGTACTATCGATAGTATCGATACTATCGATAGATCAGAACAAGCCGATACTATCGAATGAGGAACAATACTATCGATACTATCGATAGTATTGTGTCTGGTAAACAAAGGACTATCGATAGTATCGATACTATCGATAGTATTGCTTCTGGTAAACAAAGTATCGCTTATTTTAGAGTACCGATAGTCTGCGAATTTGCAATAGTATTGAATTTGTTATAACAGTAATATAATTAAACAATACATATATATATTTCTACCGAGCTGTGCTATTGCTATTGTTTAAAAGGAAAAATAAACGAAGCTGTTTGAAATTGCATATTTTATAGGGGTGTATAATTATTGACTATTCATCATCATCATCAACAGCCCGTTTACGTCCACTGCTAAACATGGGCCTCCTCTTAACAGAGCTTGGCAAGCCAGGATCGTAGAGGGATATTGCCATAATCACCACGCTTGGCAGACGGATTGGTGATCGCGGTAAGATGTAAACCTTGAGCTAATAGATGCTGCTGCCCATCCATCAGCCATATGTCCCTTAGTCGCCTTTTACAACACCCATGGGAAGACATGGGGTGGTCTATTCTAAGCCGGAGACCACACGGCAATTAACTATTTTATTGACTATTATCACTGAGTATTGTTAACAATACTATTGTAAATTGGTAAACTATCGATAGTCTAAAACAATCGATAGTATCGATACTATCGATAGTTTATTCTTGGCGAACAATAATACTATCGATAGTATCGATACTATCGATAGTTTATTCTTACCGAGATACAATACTATCGATAGTATCGATAGTATTCCCTCATTCGATAGTATTGCCTCATTCTGAGCTATCGATAGTATCGATAGTATCGATACTATCGATACTATCGATAGGTCTATCGATTATGCTGCGATTGTTTGACTATCGATCGGCATCACTACAATAGTCTTAGGTCTCATTTATGAAGATGCAGAGCGTAGCGCGTGGCGTTTTGCGGTGCGGAGCGTCAGACGTTTTTTTTCGTTTACTGAAACCGGGCGCGTAAGCAAATCTTACCTTTGCACGCCTAAGCTCTAACCTACAAAAAATTACAATGTCTGAGGCGTAAAGAGTGGCGGGTAAATTTTTTTAATACTACTTATATAGTATTCGTATACAAAGGAAATGCGTGTAACATACTATAAACGCATAAACACTACACCATGTGTTTGATTTGAACGGCCACTCCACACCACGTCACGTGCGACCCCCGCGTCTCCGTAATGAGGCCTAAGCCGATAGACTTAGGAACTTGAGGAGAATAAATTCCTTAAACGTGAACTTTCCGACATGAAAAGTAAATAGCTGTTTTACTTAACAGTTGCTATGATTGACGTATAAGAATGGGTGTACGTAAGTCGCGGTCCTTCACAGCTACGCAACGAATTTTAATAAGGACTTTAAAGATCTCATTTATAGAATTGATTATGGTTAAAATAGCGAAATCATCGCGATATTTATTAATTACAAGCGACCCGCCCCCCGACTTCGCATGGGTGTAATGCTAATGTATTATACATATAAACCTTTCTCGTGAATCACTCTATCTACTATCACATAAAATCACTCTATCTACAACACATCAAAATCCGTAGCGAAGTTTAAAGATCTTAGCGTACAAAGGTTCCGGGATGCGACTTTAATTTATACTATCTAATGATGCCTTAAATAAGTTATTAATATGGAACAATTTTATTGATGTTATCAAATTTTTGTTCTGTGCAATAATTCTAAATTATGAATATTATGAAAAACATTTGTAATTTAATGTTTACCTACAGTAAACATTAGATTACATTTTAAAATTGTATGATATTACAGACACTTAACTTAATTTCTTTTTATCATTAAATGCACAGAAATTTAAAATATAAATGTTCAACATTTTCTTGTATGAAAAAGTAAATTGTTGATGACATATGATTACGTTTCTTAATAAGGTTGAGCAAAAAACTATTTATATGAACAAAATTGGATTATTTTTCTTACAGCGTTGTATACAGGGTCATTTACTTAAATTACATAAATTCTGTCATGTCATTTTGATGTCATTTTTCTTTTTCGTACAAGTCCATTGTTGGTAAGTAGAATAGATAAAGGGCTCGTCTTTCATTCATTTGTATCACCATATATATAAATGGCTCATAAAAAAATGAGGTAAATTGCCTACACGTTTGTAAATTTAATCGTAAATAGTTATTTAACGAACTGCATGTTTTTCCGCATAAAATGTGCTTCGTTCGGGACCAACGGCTTAACGCTTTTTCCGAGGCATGGAAAGTAGTCCCTCAGCCAACCAGCCCCGTTAAGAAATTTTTGGATTTACACAAAGATTTCTTGCCCGGCATGGGGATCGAACCCACAACCTCCGAAATTAAAGCGAGCCAAATACCGCTACGCCACGGAGGTTGACGGTGAAATGTTATGTTATGTCTGTATGCTATTTAAGACTATCCTTTATTCATAGCTACCATTTAATAAGATTCGATCTGCCATTGATTAAATTATCGATACACCAGAACATTAACATATATAATATTGGGTAGGATATTGTAAACAATAATAAAAATACCATTATTTTATTTGACATTTAAGTTGACATTCCGACATACCCGCTAATAAACCGTTCAATAGCTTCAAGCGATAAATTAACATACAAAATTCTAGAGACTGAATTTCCCCAAGGCTTCAAGATCAAAGAGGGTAGGACATACTTATTTGTCAAAGTATTTATTTTAGCTTTTCACGAAACTTTTCTTTTTGACCTCAAATAGGACGAATATTGTCAAAATATTTTACCAGTATGTTGAAAGTTAATATGTTGAAAGTATATTTAGCTTTCAAAGGAACAGGTGCTGTTTTTGCGCCTTCTTGATATAAATGAGTAATATTTATATAAAGCGTTTTATTATGATTGAGCTTTTATTTTTATTAAAAGTACACCAGAACTCGAATACACGAGTGAAGAATAGTCACTGTTCTGATAGATTCTTTATCAAGATTTGATGAAAAAAATCCTAAGCACATACCAGGCAATTGTTTTCGTAGAAAAAATCAGGAAGATCGATTGATCATGATCTTTCAGAGATTGATTGATCATTGTTTGTTTTCATTCCTTTTGGAGGACTACTACTTTCATAAAAAGGTTTATCTCAATGAGCGCAGATTACCAATGTAAAGTATGTTAAAAGGCTAGGACATTTTGTTAATATCTCAAATGTATGAGTTTTCACACATTTGACATATGAAGTTATAAAACATTTTCTAGTGTTTACCAGAAAATAAATGATATATTTTGTAATTTCGCCCTGCTTCATTCGTTATACATGTTATTATGACAATAATAATAAACTGCTTAATTTTGTTTCAGGTATGTATTGTAGCAGTGACTTCAGAATCGGAGAGAGTACATAACGAAATGAATCTATCTAACAGAGGTATGGGGTATAAGGGTAATAGTCTCAGTACCAACAACAAGGTACTCGACCGGAAAAGAAATTAAATTTTACACAATAACTACAGAAAAATACATTATTGAGTAATGTATTCTTACTGCGCTACGCACCACTGACGCGCGCGCTGAACACACTCAACTCATTGCTGATGAGCTGGATATATTTGGTTGTACTCAGAGTGAATTCACAAGGAGGGCACTTATTAAAATTTGTTATTAACTTATTATTAGCTTGTAAGTAATTGAGTTGTCATTTAGAAAATAAGTAACTACAATATCGAATTGGATTAGTCTCTAAGGATATTGTAAGAAATAAATAAATAAAAATAAAATAAATTCTTCGACTTAAAAACTGGAGTTCATATGGCTTAACAGCTTAACGTATTAACAACGTTGGGACTTATAGAAATGTTTGATTTGATTTCACTAAATAATATTGACCATTTTGAAACATAAAACCGAACATTGTAAAAAGTCTTTCGAGCAACAGTAAGATTCGGAGAATGCCTTATTATGAAATCTGTAAAATTCAGGACTCCGATTTAATAACTAAACACTTAAACTAAATTATATACTAATATAGACGGAAACAATCTTAGCGAATAAAAAACTGAGGTTTGCATATCTGAAAGCGATGAATATTTAAGTATCATTTCGCAGTCCCAGGGAATTCATCTCCACTTTAAAGATTCATGTCGGATGAAATCTCGAGTTTACCAGCGTAGCTAAACGTTTCCATATATCTCACGATACTGCAGAACTACCTACATTGCAGTTTTTATGCCGGCAAACTTTCCAATGCCATCGATCCAAAATGCATTAGGTAGTATCGTTGTGATTCACACTAACAGCATTCGAATAGCCATTTGAATTTTTAAAATGAGTTTTTTGGCGTTCGATGTTGAGGGTTTTTTTATTTGTTAGACAGTACTTAAGTACAGCACACTGGCTTTAAATCATTGGAATGTTGCACATAAAATAGTGAAGCGGTCATTAAGTAGGCATGTTTGAAAATAGCGATGCGTCGAGACAGTTTTTTTTTTATGAAATACATTAAATTATTAGAAGCATGTTTTCTGATACATGAACTTTTAATATTCGCTGAACTGTACTCAACGGACAAGTAAGCATAGTACAATGGATACATAGATTTCCCAGGAAAATTGTTATTTTTATTAAAATCGGAAATATAGCTGGTGGTCCTGGGTTCGAATCCCGGTACGTGCAAATATTTGTGTGATGAGCACGAATATTTGTTTCTGAGTCATGGATGTTTTCTATGTATTTAAGTATTTATCTATCTATATAAGTATGTATATCGTCGCCTAGTACAAGCTTTGCTTAGTTTGGGGCTAGAATGATCTGTGTGACATTGTCCCTAGATATTATTATTATTATTATAGATTTTTATTTCCCAGGAAAAATGTTATTTTTATTAAAATTCGAAATATAAATAATATTAGAATTGACACACTGTTCCCATAAAGTAGTAGACAAGGAATCTGAATATACCTATAATACATGTCGAAACTATCATTCTATGCGGAAGTAAAATATTCATAACAAATGTATACGAAAAATCTGTACATTTTGTTCATATAGGGTGATATGAACAAAATGTATAGATTTCCTCGCACCTTTCGAATGCATTCCAAAAATAAAAGAGTAAATAACCAATAAGTAGTACATTTATGTATCTTTTTCACGAATTTTTTTTCTGTTTGAATACCATTTGTTTTTACAGCAAAAAATGTTATAGGTGGCATTACCAGTAATAATCAAGTTGTTTTATAGGTTTTTTATACGATTTCTATTTTCATAAGATCACACTTAGTCAAATTTATATGAGTTTCGAAGCACGAAGCGATTTGCTTCTTCTTTAATAATGCGGACGGCTAAGCAGTGGAATTCTCTGCCGGGGTCAGTTTTTCCGGAACGCTATATTCTGGACATCTTTAAAACTAAAGTGAACAGACACTTTCTAGGCAAGCGTGTATCATCTTAGGCCATATCTTCGCCTTCCATCAAGCGAGATTATGGTCAAACGTAAGTCTAAATAAAAAAAACAAAAAAAATATTGCAAAATTATGATTACCTAATTCGATTTGGTTATCGTATTTGTTACTTTAGTCATACATTGTGGCGTACCGGTATTAGTCTCGCTTTCAGTGACGCAGGTTGTTGGTTTTATGTCTATTTTTCCGGGTCTGGCACCCTCCGTGCCTCAGAAGGAAGTTAAGCCGTTGGTCCCGATTGTTGCTACATCATCTTTAGCAATCGTTAACGACAGAACGGTCAGCAGCGTTTCCCTGTGTTATTGTACATGTTATGATGAAAAACACTGCGGTTACCAATTCGCCTGCCAAGCGTATACCATTATACGGGTTGGTGATGATGATGCATTCCGGCCTCTTTGGCAACTGAGTTTTGAAACCTGCAGCGATAGAGGAATATAACTTCTTGATGATAATAATCTATTTGATGTTTTCTGATTGAGATAATCTATAATTGATAATGTCGTTTAGAATATAAGTCACATAACGTAATAGTTTTTCCTGAAATATTTATATAATAACTTTCGTTATTTATGAAGAACAATAAATAATGGATAAACAATACGAACCTTGGCTTCTTTATTGTTAGTAAACATATTTATGAAAAGGTCGGTTTTTTCCGAGCGAATAAAAAAGTATATATAATAACTGAACAACACTTTTGGTGCGAATTTTCAGCTGGTATTTTGGCCTATATTTATTTTCCACATTCAATATGTATAAGATATTCAATGATATAGCATATACCTCCACGAGGTTTCACCGGCGTAGCTCCCGTTCCCGTGGGAACTTCACAATTAAATATAGCTTATGTTAATGAGGAATAATGTAACATTTGAATGTTGAAAGAATGATCGAAATCTGTCCAGTAATTCTTGTGTTTACTTGTAACAAACTAAATACAAAAATACAAATATTTCCTCTTTATCATATCAGTTTAGATAGTTGTATCGTATAGAGATAAATTTATTATTAGGTAACTAAACTTAAATTTAAGATATAAAAATAAGAACATCCAAGAAATACTCATTGGAATCATCTTGCTTAAATTTAAGTTCAAGTTTAGAATACCTACAAATATCTCTAAAAGCTTGCACATAAATCTCCATCCTTTGAAAACATCATGATTGAAATAAGCTTAGAAAATACATTTCACCTGAAGACAAAATGACATTAATTGCAAGGGACGCTTTTAGAAGCCCGATAAGGTGCCTTACGTGAAGAACAGTGAAATTATTAAATTCGCTTGACCTATTTTCGAGGCTTTGGTATTTCATAATGATATTGTACACTCAATTTAAATATTTAGTAGGTTATATTTTTGGCTTGGATTCACTGCTTTTAATAGAGCTATACACTATTTATGGTTTTTAGAGCAAAAATTGTTATTGATAATCGGAACAATCTTTAAATTTTTCGTAGGTTCTACATAGAAATATTTTCGTAAGGTCAAACTTAGTGAACTCTTTTGTTCAATTAAATATTCAGCAGGTTATATTCTTGGCTTGGATTCACGGCTTTTAATGGATACACTATTTTAGGGCTATAATGATTTCTATAGTGTTTTTGTATCTACATTGTTTTATTATTTATTGTGTAATGGAGTTTTAATTATGAACTTATTTATATTTGTTTTACTCAGTTAAATTCCTTGCCCATGTAAAATGGAAAATAAAAGTATGAGATCTTTTAATAGCGGTATGTCGAATAAAAATATTGGACTTTTCAATGAGCAGTTAGGTGCAATTTTATCATTTAATAAATTTCCGCGCGCGATTTCACTCGAGTAACTCCCGTTTCCGTTACAACTACATTTTTAAATGTAGTCTTAAATATAATACGTTTATCAAGGAAGACTATAGCCTTATTTGATGAATGATCTATCTAAAACTTTAAGAATTTTTCAAACTAGACCAGATATTCCTGAGATTAGCGCTTTCAAGCAAACTACATAACTAAATAATGTCTATAAAACAGTTAATATTTCAGTTAGTTTTGTCGTAATGAACTCCAAAAATTACAATTAAAGTACCAAATTCGTTGACTTATAACATAAAGTTACTGTAATATTATATAAAGTTATAAAATACAAAATTCCTTTCAGTTCAAGATCTTTTCAAATCTAATTAGCAGAAATAAACTGAAGCTCTGTTGCCAACCGTGTTAATATAGACGGATAGATATAAACGATATCATATTTTATACTGCATAATATTATTTGATATCAAAAATAGAATATTAGTATGATTTAAAATAAGACATGTAAGCCATGGCGGCAAACGTTATGACGTCTTATATCCCCTGTCCGCCCCCGCTCTTGACTCCCTTGTGTCAGAAAGGGTTGTTTCATATTTTTGTGTGACAGACAATTCTTTCTTATATTGATACGGACAAATGTTGCTTTATATATAAATATACCACCAAAGCTTAAATCACGAACTGTTTTTATTTTGAATAATTGAAATAAAGTAATGTTTAAAGTGGAATGGAATTTGAATGTTTCCTCGAATATTCCTTACCATAAATAGGAATGTAATGATCCATTGACTTTCCTCCGATTTTGTATAATGCAACACTCAAATCTCTCTTCTATCTAAAATGTTCAATCGGCAAATGCGAGAGACACTTGTATACATGAACTTTTCGTAAGCTTTCGCGTTTCTTATGAGCATTGTTTCAAAAAGGCTCAGATAACCATGTAAGTTATCATATAATAATATTTTTTAAAATTACTTATTGTAATAGAATACCTACATAATGTCTTTCCATTTCGGATCCAAAGTTGGTTGCGAGAAATCATTTCGTTCACAATTGTGAACGAAATGATTTCTCGCAACCATCATACACATACTAGTGTTACTACTGCTGAACATGGACCTCCTTGGGCATGGGCATTTTGGCTTAGTCTTTACGTTTGGCACGCAGGTTGGTGTCTACGGTATTATATTGTAACATAGGGAAATGCTGCTGCCCGTTTTCTGAAATATGTTTGTTGTCGATAATGTTCTGAGGCATGGAGACTCCAAAGTTGGTAAAGTAGTCAAGTCTCTCAACCTAAATAATCATGAATTGGAAAAAATAATTTCAGTAAAAGATTTTCAGGACTTTTTAAACAGTACCATAAAGCAATTGTTTTTTTATAGACTCAACTAATGGACACGGTTGGTACGTATTAATTAATAGAAAAGTTTGATTCCATTTTACCAATCAAAAAGTTTCAATTCAGTCACTTCACTTGTATTGTATGGAATTATTCATTGGACCGCCCAACTACTGTCGAATATTTGTCAAGAATTTAATAACTAATGCTTTTTCTGTGTATGGGTGATTCTACGGTAAGAGGTGACCTGTGCTGCAAATGGTTTAAATTGTCTTTTTCTTCTATGCTATTGTTAATTTTGCTATAAATAGCATCATCTAAATGTAGCTTAGAAGTAACATCACGATTAAATGTATAATTAAAGCACGCTTTTATAGAATCTATATAATAAGTCTGTAATAGTCTCTACCATGGCGTGTCCCTGTGCCGGTTTCCGTGTAACTTCTCCTAGCCGTTTTAATGTTAAATTGTATCACTTGCTCACAACATGAACATTAATAAATAAAATTTAGTATTTTTTAAAACGAAAGAACAACTAAATTTTAAATTGAAACGTCCCGTTTTTTTGTATCTACATTGGAAAATATTATTTAAATTGTATTAGACTTAAATAAAACAGTGGCATATTTCAAATAATACTTAAGGACATCTATTGCCGTAAAGTTAACAATCAAGCAAGACTTAGCCGTTTGCGCACCGCCGTTTATCAGTCTCCCCCCTGTCGTATTTCCCCTGGTAAGAAAGCTTACGACAGTAATTAAATTATTGCACTAAAAGGTGCCAAGCTCGAGATAGAGGATTAACAACAACCAACCGTATCCATAGAAATACACAACAACAGCGATTTCATTGTACTTAGTCATACTACTATCCAACAAAATAGAGGTTTTGTTTATGTGTGAGGAAGTGTAAGATATTTTTTTTAGTATAATCCCTATCCCTACAGTTTGTTTGTAACGCTTTCACACTAAAACTACTTAACCGATCATCATGAAACTTTGTACACATATTTTTGGAGGTATTCAAAGTAACATAGTGACATTTGCTTCAATACGAGCGAAGCCGCGGGTAAAAGGTAGCCTTTAATAAAAGTTCATTAAAAAATAATACTTTTTATTTTATTGCCCTAAATGCTAGAGTTCCCTTGACAATTACATAATCTACCGTATTTATGTCTCTACTCTGCCCAATGTTTCTGCCCTGGCCTTCTAAAAAGTAACAAAATATGTAGGTATAAATACATATTTTTTTACATAAAATCGTTAATACATATTTAATGTAAAAACTTAAACCTTTTTTGTCTGGCCGTATTCTCTATACATATGAAACCTCTTATCGTAGAATCACCGGTATACTTTATTTTTTATTTAAAAATAAATACATATAGGTATACAATTAAAAAAAGCCAGTCAAAACTAACACTAATTAATAAAATACTAACTATTCTAATTCTACTTTGCAACGTTCCCAAAATGCTGGCAGCATTGCCCCGTTGAATGGCAAAGCTGCCTATTTGCTGTATTAAGTAAATACGGGGAACGTGCCGTATTAACGAAAGCCGCTGCGAGGTTTTCGTAAATTAATATGGCTCCAGGTCCTCACGGCCCAATATTTCGACGCCAAAAGTCGCAATAACCACTATCAAATTACTGTATTTGAGCCTTTTGAGATTCTATCTCTGAGTTTACATTTTTCAAAATTTATTTCCGCAACTGAAAACATCGCAAACTGTGTGAATTTAGGGGAAAAAAGAAATTTGTATGTTAAAAGTCAAGTGAGGATAGGTTTTGAATAAGCGATCAGACTGATTTAAGAAATTTTGAATTTGGTTGTCAAATATTCATTCACTAATTTTGGAGTTGAACATTCCGATTAATTTTGGGTCAATCTTGTTGGATTCCCTTTTTTCCTGAGGTAAATACCTTACGCATCCCCTCCACCGTCGCGGGAAGATAAGCATATCCACGACGTCGGCGGCAGAGTATGCGAGACTATAACTCTTCATTGGCAATAGTGTACTATTCATATTACTAGGATTTTATTCATACAAAGTAAATCGAATATCAAATAACAAATTCGAAATCTTAGTCAAAATATTTGTTTTTATTGTTGATTTTTTTTAAACATAGATTGATATAAACAAAATATTTATTTATATAAAACATATATAAATAAGTAGGTATGTTGGTTATTAGTTTTTAGCAACGTAAAAATCGAGTAATTATTATTAGAGAATATGTTACCTGCCGTTGCACAACACGGCACAAGCTACTAACGAACGAGCAACACTTTATGGGGTTGTCTCCGTCCAGTCTGGAAATTTCGATTTTATGAATGAACAAAATGTTCATCAAGAACTTGTTGACAATGATGCAACAAAAGATGATTGTGGAAGCTGATGCTTAATTTACGGCTAAATTATCAACAGCTTTTAATATTTGGGTCAATTTTTGGAATAAAAAAAAAAGATAAATGGGTGCCCGCGAATTAAACGGCACGTATGCATTTGGACTCACCTTGTGCTGCTCAACAAACATAGAAAATAGTTTATAACTGCATTGTAGGCGATAAAAAAAAGTACCTCTTTGAAAATCGCGCTGGAGTTGTTTCGATCCTGGTGCTGAGGTTAGAGCTATAGTACCAATAAAAGTAACTGACCAAACGAAATGGGCATTACTGTTTTGCATTACTACACATTTGTTTTTCGGAGTGATAATATCTATAGTTAGCATAGACCTTTTTACACTTAAAGAGCTGCTTAGATTCTCTCCGTCTGAGGCGTAAACTGCAGAGTCCATAAAATTGAAATATAGTAACATGGAGAAAGTTAGGTACCTTTTTTAATAAAAATCTAAAATCGAGAGCATCGACCCATCTGGCTACTTTCTTCAAAAAAGAATAAACTGCCATTAGCGCAGGTGCATCGATTGAATACATGATTATTTTGATAAATAGAAATAAAAAATAAAAAAGAAATAAGCTAAAATAATTGCGCATAAAATAACTACCATAAAAGGCATAACAATGTTGTGGAGATACTAATATTAAAAGACTGACAGATCTTTTAACATAAGTAGCTCCGTCGTACAATACAATTAATGACCGAATGATTTTTTTTTTTTTTAATTTATTTACATAAAAAATCAGAGAAATGTTGTGGACAGGGGCTTTTATTCAAAACTACGGCACAAAATCTTCATAGATGTATTCGGAGCCGCGTGTAAAAGCAAATACATATTTTCATAATTTAATCAAGCCTGACTATAACTACTGTTAAATAATTCACAAGTAAGTTTATTAGTAGGACACAACGTTTCTCGTCTACCCATTACTTATAAGACAATATTGATGCTTTTGACCCACTTATTCACGTGAACTCCTTCCGAGATAATTCTGTTCAATGAGCTTGTTCTACAGCAATGTAAGTTAAACACCAACTCGCGGATTATTGATAATTCAAATTCACAAAGAAAAAATTCCAAAGCACCAATTGTACGAATTAGTCGAAATTTCCAACGGAATATTAAAACTGTCACGTTCAGTAATTTGAAAGTAAATGCACTGCTAAATATTCAAAATCGAAATTGACATTATTGGAGTGTAATAGGCTTCGCCAGCGAAAAGGTCTTAGTGAAAAGCTCCTTTTGACAATATTCTTAATGGCATCATAAGCGGTTTTCGGCTACTTCCAATTTATTTTCATAAGATAACTGTTATTAAACAAATAGCGTGATAACAAGTTAAGAAAAAAAAAAAACTGGTTTTTAGACTTTTATTCAGTACAGCTGTTGACTTTGCTACCGTTTTTGACTTTGTTAAGGATAGAATTTTAAAAATCTTTTGTTATCAGATGCCTACGTCATATAGAGAATACACCCTCCAAGTTTCAGGTCTGTATAATCAGCGGTTTAGGCTGAGCGTTGGACCGTCAATAAGTAAGTCATTCAGTTATTTATTCAGAACAGGTGAATATTTCAGTAAATATTACTGGTTATAATTTGATTATAGGTGATTATCCTTTGATTTTATGATCTGTAGATCATAAAATCTAGGTATACTAATCCGCTTCGTGTAAAAGTGAAACAATTATGCTTTTAATTTACCACGTGACTCAAATCGATAGTTAAGCGTTAGACGTTGGTTCGTGATTTCATTGTAGTACCTGCTCATTTCTTTAAAATCAACTGTACACTATCCTTTGAAGCCTTATCATCTTATCTAATCGTGAAACATTTAGTTTTTGTTATTGTATATTTAAGCTTTGGATTTAAAGAGAAGTCCGTGTCACTTGGTAAAACATCTGTACATAGGTCTGCGGCGTTGAACGCTCACAGCGTTATCGATTTTCCGCAGTCTGAGGCGGGGAGGGCAGCGGGGGATCTCAGCTGGGCGCCCCCTTCCCCTGTAAACATAAACACGGGCCTGCGTCTGAGGATCGACATCCGCCGAGGTGAAATAACGACACTGAATATTTATGAACCTTTCGTATCATGGATTAAGATTCAACTTTTCTAGGGCATCAATTCAATGGGTATTTGTTAAGTTGGATTCTAAACAGATAACTAACTTATTCTATCGTGATAATGGTTATGAATGAGTCTTTCAATTATTTATTTTGTCTATTTTGTGTGTTACAAATATAACGACGCAGTTTGATGTTATTGTAAACTGAACTAACAAAAACAATATTTTACACGATACCTGCCTAAATGCTGTTCAAAAGCAAAATCGCACAATATCGTGTGTACGATATTTAGAAATAGAATTGTTTTTTCCACACGTTTGTGTGTTTTGGTTTCATTATTCAAAGGGTAATATCGGGCTTGTATTTTAAAAGGTTGAATTTATAACCTAGCTACGAAAACATCAAATAAAAGAAAGCTTTTTGGTTATTCTGTTAAAGTCATTTTGTTACTTACTACTAATATTTTTGTTGGACTGATTTGCTGTTATGTACCTACTGCGACTTTTTCGTCTCATGTGATGTGTCATAGAATTTGAATAGTTTTTACAAAACCGGACGAAACAGTGAATGAGCTTTTTATTGTTTGTAATTATAACACAGCAAGTTCAATCGAATATCAACATGTTACAAATGACTTCATATTGGCAATAGATGCCATAATAGTTTACGTTTAGACAAACAATCTTAATATTTACACAAGCAGTAGCAGGAAATATACGTGGCTCAGTTCATATTTAACCTTATATCTACCACGGCCCGTAATCTACACAACAAAAGAGCTACCTACATTCACTAAGGTTTTCTTCAAGGATCGCTGGTCTTAGGTTTCTTAAGGCGGGGCTGAATACCTTACGGGCCATAGAGCGATTTTCCATCCCATTATGTGACGTATCTGACGTAATGTATGCCCACCGCAGAACCTATATCTACGCTACGAAATATATTAAACTATGGTTATGCTTATCAACAACAAGAGACGGAGGGATAATAGGTATTTGATAAATTGAATAAAATTACTAAGTTAATGTTAGCATTATATACTCGTAGCTGGGTAATTTACCTATATGTTTTAATTGCGATGGGAAATGCTTATGGTTTTATGCATGCCTTTGATCAGGATTTTGTGGAAGGTGAAAATATAAAAGTTCACCAATACATCTAAAAAAAAACGGTTTCCATTCACATTAATTTTACTTAAAAAAAATGTCCTCACCTCTGTTTCGTCCAACGACCAAAGAAATGTGTGACGTCGAATTAAAAAAAAATCTGTGACGCATCCCGTCAAAGTCAAAAATGTGACAGTAAGTAAAAATTTATTTATGTACTAGCTGCCTCTTGCAGTCTTATCCGTGATAGACTACTACTCTGCCATAATGGGTTAGAGTGTGATGATTCATTGCTTATAATAATATGTTTATCCATTTTATAATCAAAATCGTTTCAGTAGTTTTTGCGTTAAAGAGTTAATAACAAGTTCGATTGAATATGTCTTTCAAATTATGTCTTAGGTACTCTCTGTTGAGAGTATAGTTTGTCTTATAGGCTAAGACTAAAGTACAAATGCATTTAAGACATCCATCGCAAAAAAAAAACCCAAGACGAGTACTTGAGCGTAAGTATACGCATTACCGCAGTACATTTACTCCGAGAAGTGTACCCTCTCATTCCCTCCCTCTGAATCAGGATACTATATTTTCAAAGTATCTAGGTAAGACGTAACACCTTTTACTTTTATAAGCGCTGACACTTTCCGCTATAAAAGCGTTGACCGTAAATAAGATCGCAGCGTACTTTTAATCATGTTGATAGATTCGAGTATAAAGATAAATAGACTATGTCCCCTTAGTATCTATACTTCGTGATTTTTGTATAGTTGCTAGTAATTAGCAGGATGATTTTTCATCAATGTTACTATCGACCAGATGTATGAACGTGGACGAGGCAAAGGGAGTGTGCAAGGATCGTAGCAGCTGCAATGGTAACACATTTTTTATTAAATTGTAGGTTTAGTTTGTTATTAAGTCTGTTATTTTAATGTTTTTCTTTGACTTAAATTCTTTTTGGTTGAAAAATGTATATAATTTAAACAAATATATAAGCTACGCTCCTTAGCGTAGCAGTTGGCTCGCCTTGAATCTCGGAGGTCGTGGGTTCGATCCCCATACCGGACAGAAAAATCTTTGTAAATTCTAAGATTTCTTTCCAGGTCTGGTTGGTTGAGGGACTACCCTCCGTGCCTCGTAAAGCACGTTAAGCCGTTGGTCCCGATTGTTATTACATCATCTATAATAATCGTATATCAAGGAATGGGCAGCAGCGTTTTCTTGTGTGGTACAACATAATACTGCGGTCACCAACCCGCCTGCCAAGCATGGTGACTATGGCAAATACCCTCCCTCTCGGGAGGAGGCCCATGTTCAGCAGTGGACGTTATACGGGCTGATGATGATATAACTTAGCAAAACGCATTAAATAGATTTTCTAACTATATTAAACTTATAGAACACAATATTATGAACTATATTTTTATTTCAAACTAGCTAGTAAGCCGTAATTTGAAAGAGTACTATAAGTTTGCACAGAGAAATGAAGATCTGTAAAAAATCTACGTGAATCCCGAAAGACATCTTGAAATGACGGAAGACTTTGAGATTAAATTAACTATAAGAAGATTTCAATTTCTTGCTATATTTTATTAAAGGTGTAGAATGATATAATACATAACTTTTTTTTAAGTATCCTTGCAGAATCTTGCTTTGTCTTGCAGTCTACTAGTATTCTTGTTAACCCCTCGTGCTAAGCTGAAATGCTTGTGTTACGAGTGGGTTTACGTCGGTAGTGCAATGGGTGGGGTTCGAACCAGCGACCTCAAGATCACAAGTCCGACGCCCTAGCCATTGGGCTACGGCCGCTTTCAAGATTACAAGTCCGAATTTGCGTATAACTTTGAACTATTTTCGTATTTGCGAGTTTTGTTATGAAATCTCAATTGTAACAACGTACTTACTATTATTATTTATAACTAACATTCCGTTCGGCTTCACCCGCGTAGCTTTCGTATCCGTGGGAACTCGATCATTTTAAAAAGTTTATATTACTCCTGTATAAAGACGGTCCCTAATGGTGAATGATTTTTTGAAATCGGTCCAGCAGTTCCGGAGTTTATTCAATACAAACAAACGATCAAATCTTATCTCTTTATAATATTAATATAGACGAAACATTGTGAAATACACGTATTTAATGCATGTAGGTCACGTATTTAATTTATAATGAAAAATGGTCGCGGTATGCTGTGATAAACACGAGTATACAGGGTGTCCAAGAACCTGGCGTCCAACTGGATTCCCACGATGCCCCAAGTTCTAACAGTACTCAGAAAAATATTTTAAAAAATCCACCCCATGTACTTACAGAATTATACTGATTTAAAAAAAAAAGGGGAAATGAGCACCCTGTGACATACTTTTGAATGCTGTGACTGCTAATGCTGATAATTTCGATATTTCTTGGAGGTTTTGTAATCTAGGGTATTGCTGTGTCTAAATAGAATGTAAAAATAAAGTACTTATTGTACCATTTTAAAATAAAATATTATTTTAACTAAAGGTGATATGGAAAACTATTGAATTTCGCAACTTTGACCGACTGTAGTGTAAAAAAAATGTACCAAAATAGTATGGCAAGTGACGTCAAATTTTGACGCGTTTATTCCTCTTTTTAAAAAGGTATAATACTTACACATTAATTTGAAAAAAAAAAAATTGATAATATTTTTACTCAACAACCCAATTTTTACGAAGTGCCTACCTACTAACGGTAACTGTCGGACCCTTTCTTATCTTAGAAACTGTTATGTTACTACTATTGTTTACTTCGGTTCCAAGAGTGAGCAAGAAGGAAATACACACAGGTAGATGGGTTCCCAGTAGAATAAAAGCAAAGAATGTTAGTTTAAAGATATTTTATTACAATAAATGTTCAAAATGTTGACCACCCGCGGCAATACAAGCTCTCACTCTCCTTAAAAAGGACCGCTTTATGTTTCGCGAGTAACTTTTTTGACGTATCACCTGCACTGCTTGTGTTATCTTCTCACGAAGGTCAGCGATGTCATTAATGGGCTTCGCATAAACGAGCTCCTTCATAGTTCCCCAGAAAAAAAAATCCAGCGGATTTAAGTCAGGTGAGCGGGCTGGCCACGGGATTGTTCCTGATCGCCCAATCCACCTGTTCGGGTATTGCTCGTCCAAAAACTCTCTAACGGATACGCGAAAATGTGCTGGACAGCCGTCGTGTTGGAACCACATATCTGGTGGGGTCTCTTCTAGTAAGTTTGGCAAATCATTTTGAAGAAAATTTAAATATGATTCGCCAGTCAAATTCTCGGGCATCTCAAATGGACCAATAATATTCCCACAGAGAATACCGGTCCACATGTTCACTTTGAACCGGTACTGGGATCTATCTTCTCGCATCAAGTGCGGATTTTCCACATGCCACTCGTGCAAGTTGTGTAGGTTCATGTAGCCATCCTTCTTAAATGTTGATTCATCTGACCACAAAATTTTGTCGATAAAGTTTTCGTCTTCTCGATGTTTTTGCAGGATTGTTTCACAAAACGCGACTCGGCTCGGATAGTCTCGAGGTAAAAGACTTTGCACTCGCTGTACGTGGTACGGATGATATTCTTCTTTTTGGAGAATACTGTGTGCTGTGCTCTTCGGTATCCCCGTATCAGCATCTATTCCTCGCACAGAGATGCTTGGATTTGCCGACACCGCCTCTAAAACTTCATCGCGTATGAAGTCATTTACGGGTCGTCCTTCACCAGCTACTTGATTGGGGAACCGCCCGTCACATAGTGATCTGTGCACATTAATGAAAACTCGATGGTCGGGATATCGCGTAGCCCTCGGATACCTTTCTCTGTAAAGTCTCGCTGCAGCTCGTCCATTACCTCTACATTCTCCATAAATGTAGTGCATATTTGCGTATTCTTGCGGAGTGTAGGTCGCCATGGTAGCACACACAAAACACAAACTGTCCAAACACAGGCAAAGGTCGTCGTAAAGAGTTCGTTTCAAAGTCCAGAGCACAAAGAGTAATCGAGTCCAATAAACAAAGCTTTAAATCGTAGTACGTGATCAATGGTAACAATAAGAGAGAGGTGCGTAGTAACGGCAGGAGGCAGTGACGCGTACTGACCGTACTGTTATCCTAAATAGCACGATCCCAGATAGCGTCACTATCTATCTCACTCGCACCTCTAACCTTTTTCTCCCTCACTCTTACCTGAATAATGGGGTACCATAAAGAAGAACCAGCAAATCGCAAAGATAGTTTCTGTCTTGCTCCCTCCTGTTGTAATAACGAATCACTATGGTGAGATGCATGCACATACCGCCCCTTACGGTCTAACCTGTTTTTTGAGAGGCCTGTTGTTATTTTTATGAGCATACAATAGTAATTCTTTAGAGGTTAGATTCAATTCGTCGTAAATTTTTCTTTCTAAGAATTCTGTAAGACATCGTAAAAATTGGGTTGTTGAGTAAAAATATTATCAAATTTTTTTTTTCAAATTAATGTGTAAGTATTATACCTTTTTAAAAAGAGGAATAAACGCGTCAAAATTTGACGTCACTTGCCATACTATTTTGGTACATTTTTTTTACACTACAGTCGGTCAAAGTTGCGAAATTCAATAGTTTTCCATATCACCTTTAGTTAAAATAATATTTTATTTTAAAATGGTACAATAAGTACTTTATTTTTACATTCTATTTAGACACAGCAATACCCTAGATTACAAAACCTCCAAGAAATATCGAAATTATCAGCATTAGCAGTCACAGCATTCAAAAGTAAGTCACAGGGTGCTCATTTCCCCTTTTTTTTTAAATCAGTATAATTCTGTAAGTACATGGGGTGGATTTTTTAAAATATTTTTCTGAGTACTGTTAGAACTTGGGGCATCGTGGGAATCCAGTTGGACGCCAGGTTCTTGGACACCCTGTATAAATAAATTATGATATTTTCAAATAAAAATGTTTTTCATCTACAGTTTTAAATATTTTACGAACCTGCAATGATATTTTAACAATGCTGCAGCTCGGTTCGCTTTTTTGCTCCGTGAAGTAGCTAAAGCTTCGTGGCTAATAACCATCTATTGGCTGTTCGAAAAAACCTTAGGTTTGCGAATTGATATCGCATCTAGTCGACCATCATAACTTCTTCCTAATTAGAACAAATCTTACTTCGGATATACATGTTTCTACAACGTTAGTACAATTGGAAAACAATATCCAGAGTTCCTAAATTTAAGGAGGTGGTTCACCTTCTCAATACTTATTTTCGATAACATCAAAGGTAAGTACATGAAAATATCTTACTCCTCATTAAGGGGAGTAGTTACTGCCCGCTCTTAAATAAACGCTACTTTAATACGGTAGGTATGTTACTTCCATGGGGGTATTTTTACGAGGCAATAAAATCCCGAATCCAAGTAGGTAGGGACGCTGCGTAATATCAATTTACTTGCTGTTTTTCTTATGTGTGAAGTGACGTTGAGTTTATAAGACCTTAGTGAATTAATAAATTTTCCCTTTTTCCCTATTAAGGTTTGAATACTTTTGGTCGTCTATCGGTTTAGTAACGAAGGTTAGTGGTCGGAGAAAATAGATTACGAAGTCAGCGAATAGTAATTGTATAGTGTAAAATCAAACATATCTTCGGGTCTCGTTCGTTGATGTTGGTTTATTTTTACAATAGCATCCAAGTCGCGCGTAAAATCACTCCATAAAGGTTGTATTTTTTTTTAAACAAAATACTCAGATCACGGGCAGCATTCAAACCTGCAATCTTAGGTTAAGAATCGAATACCTCAAGCATCTAATATCTTAACCTAAGTTCACTATCGGTGATTCTTATCCGGTTGTCGTAATGTATCATTCTCTTTGTAAGTTTCTGGGCATAAATTAATACTTACCCAAAGGGTTTTTATTTATTTTAATCTTCAAATAATATTAAGAAGAATACAAATAAAAATATAGTAGATCTATGAATAAAAAACCGTCTGAGTACAGTCACAACTATTAAATAAAACGCGATCTATTAGAAAACGTTGAATCAACTGCATGCCTTTGGTGTCAGTTTCATTTGTTAAATAATTTCACCATGAACTAAAAGATACAGTTTAGTCAGTTACAGATTGAAATTTTTCTAATAAGGTTAGACCACGGAGTTTTATTGCTATCTTAGTATTAAATTAAAACATTAATGCAATAACATTTTACCATTGAGTTTAACTGACACATATCATAGACATATCATCAAAAGAAATAGGTATATTATTATGACTTCATATTACACCGGTAGAAATAATAAAGTTATTTAATGAAACTCCGGCATTTCTCAAATGTAGGTTTATTACCTGTTACCTACCGTTTCATTTTATCTTGAGGTGTATTTGCTTAGTTCATCTAATTCTTGGATCATACCACTGCAAATATGAGTTATACGAAAGTTAGGCACCTGTATTTGCTCATACCCTCCGTCTTGCCTTATTTACCTAACAATATTTGTTTAGTGTAAACCTTGTAGATGTTTAATTGCGTGAGCAACTGAAGGCTGAAGCTAATTACATATTTTATGAGTTAACATGCAAACTTGAAAATATACACTAGTATTACAAGTATATTCCCAATCTACCAATTTTTCAGTTGTTAATTATGCGAATATTTTCGCGTACTATGAGCAATAAATTCGAAAATTAATAAAGCTTAAGCCACGATGAAAGTGCGGGCATAAAGCGACTCGTAAATTAAATTGCTTATTTCGATAATGCTGGCGTACATTACCTATTGTGTGTGACTTACGATTTGTAAGTACGTTGAAAGTGCGGCCATGTATTGCGTACGTTGCGTTGTTGCCAACAGCTTACAGTAATGTTACGTGTAACATATGAGATGTTTGTTTTGTAAGCTTATGTAATTTTTCATGAAATGTTAACGGAATATGGAAAATTCATAAAATATATTTATTTTGAACTAAGTTAGTTTTCGATGGGCTATATAAAACACATAATTGTTGAATTTATAAAAGTAAAAGTCATGAAATGAAAACAACAAAATATATTACCTAAATACAGTATTCAAATGGTCGGGAACGGGTAGTTACCTAAACTGTTAATACCTCCTAGTGCTATGCGTTAATTTTACTGGAGATCTTTAACTAAAAATATAAAGAACAAATGCTAAGAATTGAAATTTCAAGTTTATTAATTTTACATTAGTTTAATTTTTTTATTGAGAAAATATTCAAATTATTATCTTTTACGGTTAAAGTCACTTTTAAGAATTTAGGCCCATAACGAATTCCTCATAGTAAAATAATGAACGAAAATCGAAATTCTATATTTGTAAAAATCTAGTGTACCTAAGTGTAACTTTAGTTTGTCTAGTCTTGAGTTTAATTAACGAATGATTTTTTTTAAATTGTTAGAGTTAAGATAACTTGTGACATTTAAGATTTCACTATGGCAACCTCCGTAGCGTAGCGGTAATTGGCTCGCTTTAAATATCGGAGGTCGTGGGTTCGATCCCCACACCGGACAAGAAATCTTTGCGTTAATTCTAAGATTTCTTTCCGGGTCTGGTTGGTTGAGGGACTACCCTCCGTGCCTCGGAAAGCACGTTAAGCCGTTGGTCCCGATTGTTATAACATCATCTATAATAATCGTATATCAAGAAACGGGCAGCAGCGTTTCCTTGTGTGTTACAACATAATACTGCGGTCACCAACCCGCCTGCCAAGCGTGTTGACTACGGCAATACCCTCCCTGGGGAGGAGGCCCATGTCCAGCAGTGGAAGTTATACGGGCCGATGATGATGGCCATCCTATAGCAATACAAGAAGTTATTGGTGAAAAATGTTACTAAGGAAATATTGGCAGCATTACGATCAATAATCACATATTTCGACAGTTTAGTTATATCCCAATGTAATAAGACCCAAACCTTTGCAATATTAAACTGAGAAATTGATATAATTTCATTCTGTTATAACTATTTCTCGAAGGTAAACAAAGATATCTCGAACATCATCTTGAGTTGAAACTGGGTCTTCCAGTACCGCAGCCGTATTAAATGCGTATTGTAACATACTTATAACGCGTGTTGCAGTTAGTGTTATATTTATACACAATTCTAATGTACAGTACCGTCAACAAAAAGAAAGGTTTACACCATCAGTATCAAATAATGTAAATAAATATTTTTATATGTACAAGAGCCAGTAATTCTTTATTGGCGAAGAGATTGCTGTGTACAAATACACATAACAGTAAACTCTTATCACAAACGTGGACATATAAACCTAAAATGCGTTTCACAATGTGTGAATCTATATCTTTTGTTGCCTGTACTCGGGCATAGGATGTAGGCAGCCAAACCACCAGATAAAATGTCGAACATTAACAAACACATAAGGCATATACTTTTTTGGATTTCACGTACAATGAATACGGTTTATACATATATGTTTTGTAATATTGGACTCGTGGTAGGACTTTATTATTACTTAAATCACTATATTATTATTACGGACATTTTCTGACGGACATTTTATCTTATCCTTTCAATCGTATTTTTGGATTGTATGCCTTAACAATTCAATAGCGCGTACAGTGTCGCTTAGCTCAATTAGTTTTTTACCTTGATATGTAAAAAGAAGAAATGAGGTTTTTGCTACTTCACCGGGCTTAACTTAACACAGTCATAGTATTCAATATGAATATCTCGCTACGATCAGCTGTAGCAGAGCAGCAGTCTAATTAGGGTAGAACCGTTACTTCGTTGTGTCTTTCTTTCTTTCTGTTTCATCACGAGCCCCTCCACTAACTAGATCCGAAATCAAGTATTTTTTCACAATGATGTTTGTCCAGCGCGAGAATTGAACCCACCGCCTCCCAGACTAAAGGTGAGAGACTAGTAGTACTGAAGTTGATACGTATACTACTGTGCCACGAAGGGATTCTAAGGGTTATTATAATAATTCTAGGAATAGGTTCTAATGGTTATGAACATCGACAAAACACTGCAGTAAATCAGCAGTCCAATGAGGCATTTTTACTTTACTATCTTTTTCTAATAAAATTATTTGTACGAGTATCCTAACCATACATAAAATCTTATGATAGAGAACCCGAATTCGTTATGTTCTTTTAATTTCATCGAAGTTTTAGGATCTAATTTTCCTGGAAAGATTTAAAAAAGATCCGCTAGGGGTTGTACCGGTTGTCAATAGAGAATTCAAAACATATGTACCCCCCCACCGGTGCTGCCTCTAGCGGATCTTTTTTAAATTTTCCCAGGAAAAAGGCTAATTAAAAACAAGAACTCAATATAAAAGACAATTAAACAAAGGAATACTAAAGTTGAAACTCGTTCATAAAGTTTGATCATTTATACTTTGGGCTGGTAAAAACGGATTTTAGTGAGCGTTAGGCATAATGTAGACTAATCAATATTTACATAATTAGAGACTCATAGTCAAATATTTAAGGTTTAAGTGACATTACATCATACTAGCGGCCCGCCCCGGCTTCGAACGGGTAGACTTTTATAGCCTATGTTAATCAGGGATAATGTAGCATTCTAATGGTGAAAGAATTATCGCAATGCGTTCAGTAGTTTTTGAGTTTATTCGAAACAAAAATATAAAAAATACAAAAATACAAACTTTTCCTCCTGATAATATTAGTATAGCAATAAATGTTGAAGTTATTAAGAAGAAAAAAAAAGATCGAGTGACAGTTTCTGAATTGCAGTTTGTTTCTCGTGGCGATATGCGTTGTTCATTGCGTTTGT
Organism: Nycteola revayana; assembly: GCA_947037095.2. Classification (NCBI taxonomy): domain Eukaryota; kingdom Metazoa; phylum Arthropoda; class Insecta; order Lepidoptera; family Nolidae; genus Nycteola; species Nycteola revayana. The sequence continues at coordinate 10,553,513 of OX344839.1, forward strand.
CGTATGCTCCAAGCGTTATGTAGAGAAAACAAATGGCTCGTTGAACGGTGCAAATGTCAAATTGAGATATGATTGCTGGTCAGTAAGTATACCTACTGCCAAAATAATATTATATTGACAGCAAAAGTAGGTAACCCAGTATTCTTGATCTTTTTTCTAGGTTGCGTTTCAACATAAATAAAAGAAATCTATTAACCTACTTACCGCGCCGGGTGCCTACAGTTATTTTTAATTAAATATGAAACAGGTATTTTTATGAAAACTTGGATCTAAGGTTTAACTATGAAATTTATATTATAATATATAAACGTTACCTGAACTCTAGTGATGTAAAGTGAAAGTTGAGTCAACGTAAAAAAATAGTTTTACATAGTTCAATGGACTTGTTTTCCTAAACCATATAACTGTAAATATAAAATTTAATGGTCACTAATTGATACATCAATACACAGCACAAGCCTCTTAATGAATTGTGGTAAAATAACACAAAACAGAGAAATCGCGTAAAACAGATAAACATGAATACTCTTTAATACACGCCATTACAGCATAATAAAACCAAAGAACATGGCATATAATATAATCAGCAATCTCTTCCAGATAACCTAACGATGGAATAAAAATTAAAAAGACGAATACCGATAAGAAGAGGTTTTCCTGAGAGGATGAAACGGGAATCCAAGTATGTATGGAGAAATAGCATCCACGCATACGAATTCACACGATTTGAATACATAGCGAATATTAAATCAAATAAAATTAATTATTAATTTAAGGATAAATAATTATTATCTAATGATATTGGTATAGTTATTATTGATTGCCATTAAAATAATCGATGGTATTAAAATATCATGTTTTGTGGAGATAAACTACTAAAAAACAGGGTTTTCTCAGTTGATTTTTAAGATTTGTTATTATCTGCAGCAAGTTCAATTCCCATTTGACTATTCTGTCGAAAAAGATTCATTGCAAGAGTCAAATTCATGACCTCTCCTAAAGTTCAGGTCAACCAAAGTTTAAAATTTGGTAAATTTTGTAGTACAGGTTAAATGTAGCAGGTACATAACTTTCATTTTATCGTATGATAAAGTTTCTTAGAGACCAAAAAGGATTACCTTTTAGAGCGTTACATTGTCACGAAAATTGATACCTGGGGTTTAAAACATTCTAGGCTAAAGATAAATATCTCAACATTTACATTTTCGGGACTAAGGATTTTTTTTGTTATAATAAACAAAAGTAGCTTTTGTCCGCGCCTTCGATTAAGGAGAGATTTCTGTGCCATATTTCATCCAAATTTGTTCATTCATGCTGTTGGGATTGAGTGCCAAACATCCATTCATTTAAATGTTTAATTAAACTAGCTTCCCGAGCGTTGTTTCACCCGCGTAGCTCCCTTTCCCATAGGAAAAAGGAGCTATAATGAAATATAGTCCCTCGATAAATGAGTAGCAGTTAGAAATAACACTAACATATTTTTTGAATTCGGACCTGCGATAAGTGCGTTCAAGCAAACAAACTCTTTAGCTAATAAAGCTTGAATAGTATAAATACTAATTGCGTGAATTTGTATAAATACTAAATCACGCTATGTTTTATAGAGAAGTATGTAGGTATTCCGCTTGTCCTATACAGTTTTATTTTAACCTTTATTAACTCTGCACGCAGAATATATCTTAAACACACTTTGTATTTTTTTCTGTTTGATATAATAAACGTAAAATATGTACGTAATGTTTATTTAAAGTTACAAAATATAACTTTTCTTATATAAAAGGTCCGGTTGTAAGATTTGGCCTAATATTCGGGCAAGGCTGCCAGTTTCCCACGTCTTCAACTTAGCCGACACAATGAGCACGTGTGGAATTAAGTTACGACACACGTGTGTCACCCGCACATTTTCTTCTTCCTTAACTTATATAAGTACATAACTATTGAAATATAGCTAGAAAGACCAGTTATAGAGAACAAGATATAGGGCACGTTTTATAAAAAAAAATTGAGAAATGAAAAAAAAAGTGTGGTGGTGATTTTATGCCATGTGTGATGTAACTCATCTGTGATAGGAAAGCGGTGTGTTTCAGGATTTGTTGAGAAATTGGCGTTGGTGTTAATCCACACAGAGCAATGATCTAAGGGTGAGGTGGTATATGCGGTTATCATGGTGCCATTAGTTACAGACTTGTATCTATCTACAACACTATTCTCAAGTGGCCTGCAACTTTGTGATGTAGGATTCGTGACAGGTTCCTCGTTCCTCGCTACAGGTTCATAAGAATTATATCTTTTATCAGTTTTATACATAGAAGTCTAACATTTTTAATATTAGAAATATCACTTAACCTAGGACTGCAGGAAACAATAATACAAGTAATCTAGACACATGGGAGCGTATCAAGCCAAGCAATGGCAAACCAATTGTAGTCACATTGGCCCTTTCAAATTTGGTATAAATTGAAAAAAATATTTACAAATGTCCCACCAAAACATAAATTAGGAAATGGGTGTCAAGAAAATTAATGAAATTCAATAGACCGTTTATTTGCTTTGTGTTATTATTTAAATTTTACTATTCCATATTCATTTAATAAAAATTGATGTAGACGAAAAATACAACAATAAATTGTTTTTAAAATTCACTTTAGAATATTATAAAAACATTTCGGGATCGTTTACAGAACTTGGTACCCACTTCGAACTCAGGGCTTTTGCCGGTGAACTAGGCTCCTATTTTCTCATTTATATTTTTACTAGTATGATTTATAGAAATATATTACTATGACTACTAGGATACGTATAGAATTATTTAAAAATATTTCAATTGGTTTTGCTATTTAACAGTAGTTGTCCAACATTGAAAATTGATCTACCTTCAAACAAAATTCCAAACATAGAACAGCGTACCCATTGAATAAAAACCTATTGGAATGCGCTTTATATTTTTTACAAAGGCTCCAAAAAGGGTCATGTTGAATTGCGCAGTAGGTGCGTGGCGTCTTTTTATAATTTTGTAATATATATAATAATATATATATATATATATATATATTTTAAGGGAATGAGCTAGTATATAAATAAAAGGAATGGGACGAATTTAGTATGGTTGTCGAAAAAAGTATGACACGAACACAATTTACTGCGATTACCAAACCACCTGCCAAATGCGTTGTTTATGGCAATATCACTCAACAACCCTGGCTTGCCATGCCAAGGTCCGTTCAAAAGGAGGCCCATGTTTGCCAAGTGTAGAAGAGTCATAAAATCAACAACCTAAATATCTATCGTTAATTTTAAATATAAATCATGTCTTAAATTATAACTTATCTCTGTTAAACAACAAGAAGTTTTAACTGTATTTTTATGATATCTTTTTATCTATTTGTAAACTTGTAAGTGGATGAGATAACTAACTAGATAAAATAGTAATAAAAGGTTATTGCTTTTTCTTGTCCGCGGTCCAGATGTGTAGTAAAATGTGTTAAGTAAAATAAATGATAACATAATTTTGTATCGTTTCAGGTATGTCTACCTCAATACATCAATTTGTACTATAACTTAGGATTGGTGAGATGGTTCGACTATTTACGGTTATGTTAACAACATTAGTTATAGCATTCGGTATTTTTGTGAATAAACAACATTAATTATTGCTATTGACGTAAAATATTTTTCAATATGTGATCAATTCATTACGAATTGTGTTACAATTTTATTTACTAGAAATATTTTAGCGGTTAAATAAAATGATTGTTATGAAGTCCTCAAAGTCATTATTTATGAAGCAGTATACAAGTCGGTAAGCTTGTATACCTAGAGCCGAAGCGGCATGCGCCGCTGAAGCGACTCTTTGTCAGCCAGTTGCCATAGAGAAAACTGATGTATCCATTAGAAATGAAATTAAAATGCTTTTACTGTCATCAAAATCATAACGATAAGAGTGGTTGAAGCGTGCGATATGAGCTATCAATTTTGGAAAATGTAGGAATCCCACTTTATGGGTAATGACGGTGGCTCACTGCGCGTTCTCACCATTCCGTGTGCATCTTATCATAAAACCTAATACTCCGGAGCTTTTGTATTGTAAAATAATTGTGAAAATCAAATTTTCAAGCTTTTGAATTTACTCATAACAATCATTAATACTAATTACCGTTTATTATACATATTAGTATAGAAAAATAAAAGGACATAACAATTAAACATTACGCTGGTAAAATCGCGAGGATCAGCTAGATAAAGTTTTTTTTCAAATATATTCCAATCTGCCGACTTATTCATCAATTTCTGCCAGCCTCATGTAATGTTGATAAAGTTAATCATTTAAATAAAAAGTTTACCAGTCAAATTCAGTAAACAAGTTTTCGAAATTATTACATTAATAAAAAAAATACATATATACAACTAAAAGTAGCTAATTTAAAATAAAACTAACTTAGAAAATACTACTATTCTAAATCAACGGCATTGGCAACGTTCACAAATATATTTATATGTAGGTACTTATTACATTCGAATATACATAAGCATGTACATCATCAAAACAAAATAAAAAAATAACAATATCTGCCGTAATAATACTTCATTGAAAACTAAATCAATGGAATTGTAGTGAAAGAAAAAGAAACACAAATTGCAAGTTTCATTTTCAAAGAGTTTTCTTTGCGAAGGTTCTCTTGTTGTGATTTTCTCGAATGTCTTTTGTTTCGAAGTAGGACAATTGTGTGGCTATGTGATTAAACTTGAAGTTTATGTAACGTGAATCTAAACCTATTTCACTAATGTTATTATCTGTAATTTGCACCCGTTGGTTATAATTACGTAACCTACTTCATTATGAGTAGGTATTTACTTACAGTTGTATTGGTATTCTAATAACTACCTATTCAATGTTATAGTGAATTGAATGTGGTTACAATGAACATTTAACTTGGAATTGTAGTTTAGTTGGCTAATTATTAGTAGGTTTCTGGAAATTAGGTTCCAATTATTTGGGAGTATTTAACATTGAATACTTAGCCAGCTATTTGTATTTGTATGACTGTACCAATGATGAAGTCACAATCCCTGAATGCCAGCCAGCCAATCCCCTGCCAGCGACATCTCTGTGTCGGACGCCTTCTTGCGCAGGTTGCATAGATTGTAGCTTTTATTATACTACAAATATAATAAGGCTTGCTAAGCATATCTCCGTCCGAAAAAGTATACAAATTACATATGTAAGGTAACCATTACAAATGGATTGAATAGTATGTATCAAGTACAAGCCTAACTGATTAAAGGCTATGTGAATTTAAAATAATTGTATTTTTATACATAGGTACTTTTTTGATTTCACGTATACTGTTATGTAACATTGGGATATTCATATTAGGTAGGTATTTCAAATAAGTGATAAAATTACGAAACTCAATTTTGTTCAAAAATGTCACAAAGAATATCACTACATAGTATAAAACAAAGTCGCTTTCTCTGTCCCTATATCCCTATGTCCCTATGTATGCTTAAATCCTTAAAACTACGTAACAGACTTTGATGCGGTTTTTTTTAATAGATAGAGGGATTCAAGAGAATTTCATTTATAATATTAGTAGGATACTATTTCTCCCTTAATTGTTAATTTGTATGTAGAACTCTCCAATTCTATTATATTTCTAAATATATGTGTAGTCTTTATTAAATACAGACAAATATATTCTAAAATAACTAATTCATCTTTATAAAAGTCTTCGAGAACATTTTATTTATTTAACTTACCTAAGGAAAAATATAGATTTTCAAAGGTTTAATTATTAAAAGAACTCAAAGATTCAGTCCATTATCGAAATGTATCTCGATACATTAAGTCATATTTGTTCTCTTATAGTTATTTTACAGAAATAAAATATTGTATTACTTAATCTAGTATTACTTACTTAATATTGTATTCCTTAATTATTAAAGAGTAAATGGGTTTAATCTACAGCAACAAAATTATCTATTTAAAATATACACTATTAGCTGTATTCGCGACTCCATACAAGCCCTAGTGTGCTTTATCACCAGTTTTTACACCATATCTCTTTGATATCCACTAATCATATTCATTGGTCCATAGCACTGGTGGAAGCAGATTCAAGTAAGGTATGGTTTTATATGGAAATATGCGTACTATGAATGATCGCGAGTGATGTAGCTATGTGCAGAGCAAGTAGACAAACCACTACAGAGTTAGCATAGTATCAGTGAAAACGGTCACATAGTTTTGTGGCTTAGCTTTTACATACTCGCAACATAGCTGCATTGCACATCTCTGGCAGAAAAGGAACCTTAGGAGGTGTAAAATCACAAAATCTGTATAAGACCCAAATTTCAAGTAAATTAGTTTTTTGTCTATTTTTCTTTAAAGATTCTAGCAGAATTTTTGCACACTACTAGTATTTTTGTTAACGCCTCGTGCTAAGGTAAACTGCTTGTGTTACGAGTGGGTTCACGTCGGTAGTGCAATGGATGGCGATTGAACCGGCGACCACATGATCGCAAATCCGACACCCTAGCCATTGAGCTACGGCCGCTTGCATACAGACGGCTAGCAAATAAATAGTTAACTATTAGCAGTCCCTAATCGGCCGTAATCGTATTTAGTTATTACCTACATAATATAAAATTTTGTCATCTTCAGTATTAGCTTCAGTACAAGGAGAATCTACAATACCGTTTAACTATTCCCTGAAACTAATTGTAGTAAGAAGCGAAGCGATAAAACAATCAAAATAAATGTTTAGATGATTATAAGTCATTCTGGTTAGTTTATTAGGTTGTGTCTTTCCATGTATACATCATTCTAATGTCAATTAATTATGATTAACTATTTATAAAATTAGCTAATTTAAATTAAACCTAACTTAGAAAATACTACTATTCTAAATCTATTCTACTTGCCAAGCATCGTTTGCAATCATCAGCAAAATTTCTACAAAATTGTTCGCCTAAGTCTAAGCGCCCCTACGGACTATGCGGTTAGCCGGAATTCGGTCAGCCGTCCGGCTAACCGCAGGACGCGGTTGCGCTTGCGGTCACCATCGCAAACGGTGGCTGTCAGTAGGGCCGCAGCAACCGGAGCGGTTGACCGGCTGCCGCATCACAGTGCGAATAAACTTCCTCGTACAAACATCTGAGTACGGTCACCCTCTCGGCTGGCCGCATTGCGGCTACCGCATAGTGCGTAGGAGGCCTTAGATCAATGCAATGATCGAAATATTGAAATTTTAATACCTGTCATATTATTTATCATTTGAAGATTTCACATGAAATGTTATAGATGAAATATATAATGGCAAATCGGTACAGTCATAAGGCGACTCCATTATACGTGGGCGTAGAGGGCGATTTATACGAAATAATGGCGAGGATTCTAATGACTTACAATTGTATCGGCGATCCATCGGTGACGTGCTACCTATGGCTCGTCCACTTCAAAAGTATGCAACAAGATGATCGAGGGCTGCTCGTTTGACGTTCCGCCTAAGTGACAGTTATCACTCTCGTCCAGAAATTATTTCAGCGTCACAGTCGTGCCGTCATATAAATAAAACTTTTGTCATCTTTCATAGCCGACATTTCGTGCTTAGGTAAGGAAGTAGCTTCCACCTGACGTTTAATGCCTGCCATAAATTTTTCTGCCACGAAAATCAATAAAAACTACATACTTGAATCGAGCAAACATTAGGTGAAAATACTCATCAAATTATGTATCGGTCCTTACTCACAGTAAATATTTTAGATATGCAAGCTTTTAGTACATCTATTTCTACATATAACTAGCTTCCCGCTCGCGGTTTTACACGCGTAGCTCTTAGCTCGTAGCTAGGAGGTTTTAAATACGTTGCGGGTCCCAAGGCAGTTTTACTTTTTCTTGGGTTGCGTGCAGGTTAACCTGAAAAGAAAATCTGTTTAATAAATTGGTATAAAGAATCGTTTATGCTATTATAAAGTTCTAAAAACTGGCAGGTGTTCACGACAGTTTAGATTTTAAAACGTGTGGTAAAAAGCGTTGTGGGTTTTGTTTGTGAAATTTATAGTAGTTCAGCATAAGTTTTAGAAAAAAATACTTAAGGGTATTGTTTAGGATATTACTGATAGGTGTAATTGGGTATTAAAATTTAATTACCTTAGCTTGTTTTTCAGACGAACATTTATGCAGTTAGCCACAAGGCTTTTACTATTTCACCGAGAATAAAGGCAAGAAGAGTTTCAGCCCTAGGACCTTACCTACTGGTTTGCAAAACGTGTGACATGTTCATGCCGTAGCGGCATAAATTTTGTATTAAGTCTCCTAGGTCGTGCGTTCGATCCCAACGCTGCGCGGACAAGTAATCTTTATATAAAATCTGTGTTTTTTGGGGTCTGGTTAGTTGAGGGACTGGCCTCCATGAATCGGAAAGAACGTTAAGCCGTTGGTCTCGACTTTGGTCATAAATACACATGATCTACAATAATCGTATAACAAAAGTTACACAACGCAACGCAGAACAAAATACTGCAGTCATAAACTCGCCTAGCTAGCGTGGTGACTATAGCAATAATCCTCCCTCGGAAAGAGGCCCATGTTCTGCAGTGAACGTTATACGGGCTGATGATAAAAAGTATGAAGAGATAAGGTCTGCTATCCTATTGATACTGGGCCGGGTTTACCGAAAATTAAAATTACCATTTTCAGATATATTACTTCCATGTAGGACTTAAAACTTATATTGATTAAGAAAAATATTGATCGATTCTACTTGGTCTTCATTTACAGAAGGTTATTTCATGAGTTATTTTGCGCGGGCCAAAGATTGTATCAGTAGGGATTTAAAGGTATCCAGTTTTTTTTTTCGATTTATACATATGTAGGCTATGGCTTTTGCTCGATCACCGAGCAAACCATGATTTTAATAACGCAAATTCTTCGATGTACAACTTGTTAATGGATTTTGTTCAGCCCATCAATTGTGTTAGAAACTTTCTTTGAGCAAATTATAGTAGAGCTTTAAATATATTTACATTTTGTTTTCTACTTCTTCGTGGTAAAAATACAAAGCTAATCTCAACCAAATCTCAAAGCTATCGAATTAAAATAATTGTCATAATGTGCTTTTATGATCTTTCAAGTGAGTCCATGTCACCACAATGTTAGTAGAAACCGTTTGAATTAGTTTGTTGCTAGGTATTATAATAGATCCTGGAGTAGTGCTTGATTACGACTAAATTACTTTGTTTGGACTAAATTTCATCACCTAACTACATTTTCTTCTGTGTTTGTGATGTGGAATAAAAATATAATCATTTCACATAATAAAAATAAGGAAAGAATAAATGTATATAATATATTCCTATATATCCCCGAAGGTTCTCGAAGTACCGTAAATATTTAAGTGTTCTCTGAAAAGTTAGAGGCGCGGATCATTACGCTGTAAAAGTTACGCTCTCTATGTCTTCCAAAATTGTTTCGCGTCGATTTTTTACGTAATTTACAATAAATATTAATAATAATATTTAAAGAAAAGTTCAAACCAAGAATCACATACTGTTTATAAGTAAATAGTATTTTAGTTAATGCAAAAAGTTTGCATTATCTCAGTACAAAGTTAGGTATTCTTTTAATTACAATATTATTCTGTTATAATATTTTTGGGTAAAAAGAAACCTACTTCTTAAAAAGAAAAAAATATATTTGTATGCGAATTCACAGGCAAGAAAATATATGTTTATTACTTAATAAAATTCTAATAAATTTCGATGTAGGTATATTTTATTTTATTTGTGGTATGGTTATGAGGTCCATTATAATTTTTACTTGTTGTATCAAATTGTTACAAAAACTTAGAACAATTGAATTATAATCAAAGAACAAAGAAATCATAGATATATTTTAGCATTATTTTTAACGGTTTTTCGCAAGAGGTTTAAAGAAAAACACAAGACGTCATATCTTTGTTGTGCCCGTTATGTAAAATCATCAAAGTTTGTCCATTATGGAAACTTTAAGTCCCCGCATTGAATAAAGCAGATTTCCATGTTTGGAAAACCAAAGCACACTTTTGTAACAACAATATTTTAATTTTATTTTTTGTCGATGGTACGAACAAAAATATAAAACAAGAAAATATAATGTACAATTTATAGCTCTTCTAGCATGAATATATATTATTTTGTTGACAAAGTCTTTGATATAGAGGTATAGTATAACTAAACTAAACGTACCTAAACTATGACTTTTCTTCTTTTTTTCCCTTCTTAAGGTAAATTGACACAGTCCACTCATACATAAAATGAATTGGAACCTCATTACGAATGTCTGTCATCACTGTCTCTTAAGATACAGGATACCCCAGTGTAAGAGACAGAGATTAAACTATTTTGTACAGATTTCTGCATCGTCCAAATGGTTTATGTAATATATTATGTATGTAGTATTTCACTATAAAACCATAATGTTCAAATTTAAATTAAAGTTGAATTTCAATGACTGAGTGACCACTAATGTTCATTATCAAACGCATAGCTCAGAGATACGAGTATTTTTTCTTTTAGGTGTTTTCCTTGCATAGTTAACTAAGTTTTGGTGATATAAATTTTGGTAAAGGTAGAAAACATTAAGCATTCAATCAGAGTAGTAGAAATGTGATGTATTTATTAAACAGACAACAAGTTTTCATTTTTCGGTATTCGTTTGATCGCTGGCTATTTTTTATTCTAAGAAAGTTTTAGTTATGTCTACGTCCATTTTTTTTTGTGAACTTACCTACATTCTTCTATAGTAATAATTATTATTTCGCTAATACCTGTCTTCGTACTAAATAGAACTACTTGGTGCCTCTTTGGTCTAGCGGCTTTATGTAGCCCCGTAACCAGCGAGGCCCCGGGTTCGATCCCTGGGTCGGGTAAAAATTATGTTACTAGAATTTTACTATTTTGATAAATCTGAGTACCAACTCGAAGTCTGTAAGTTGGTGTGCCACTAGGTGCTTCGGAGCGTACGTCAAGATGTCAGTCCTGCGTCTGATCTTTCACCGAACGTGTAAGTAGAACCGTCCTAACTTATTTTGAGGTGTAAATGACCTAAACGGTGACCATGTACATACTCTTGATTATACTCTCGACGGAACATTTCCTTTATTGAAACTAACTTCCGTAAAATGGATTACTATCAATGCAATTTTGGTTCCAATTCTCAATTGTCATTTTCGATTATTCCCAACTTCGTAATGCTAAATCTAATTGGTGATTTTGCGGCCCATTTGCCGTCCGTTAACCTTTAGAAGCACTGGACTTTATTATCAAAAGGAACATTTCTGTTTCTGTAACCCATTTTCATAAATTAAATGTATATATTCGATTGCACTCGATGGTTACGTTAGTTAATTCTAAGACCTGGTGTTCTGGGTTTGATTCCCACTCCGATCCGTGAATAATGTGTTGGTACCCCTGCGACTACTTGATTTATTTGCCTAGTGCGGGAATTGTATGTTTAATTAACAATAAATCGCCTCATTATGGATATTTGAATGTAAGTACTTAGTTTTAGTTTAGTGAAAGAATAAACCTCGTTGACTCTTAGAAAAAAAATCTAGCGGTTTAGTTCGTTTATTAGCAGAGCTTTGAAAGATTATATAGTACTAGACTAAAGAACCAAAAGGTAAAAAGTGGTACTAGATTGTTTTTGAAAAGAGACACCGTTGGCAGCTTCGGAAAGCTTTGAATTTATCGAGTTTACTTTGTTCTTGTCGTAGTTATATCTAGACTGGGTACTATTGTTCTGTTCAATAATAGCCATGAAAAGACAAATGTTTTCTTTGTGGTTCTATTCCGCATGTGGCAGTGTATTTATTGAGTTATATATAATTGTTGATTTAAACTGATATTCGAAAACGATGGATAACTACATGTTGAATGCTTAGGATACTAAGGCTTCATTTACTGAGATGATGCGCGTCGCCCGTGGCGGTGGTCAGCGCGGCCTGCACTAAATTCAAACATATGGCGTTATACGAGTGTGTTTACGGTGAATCAATTTTATTTTAATTCCGCTCAACACTCGCTTGCATTGAAAATGAGGCGTAAGAAAATCTTATTTCGAGCATTTTCTTGGTAGTTTTTTTTCTAATCGGAAAAGATGCATATGGCTCACCTGTGGATAAGCGATTGCTCAAGATTATAAAGGTTTGCAATACAAGGAGGACTATTTAACCTTTGTTCCAATGCACTTTACTGACCGTACGTAGAGGAACATAAAATTAATTAAAGATTTTATTTGTTTGTGGAATTATGTATTCGAGCAGCTCAGTATGTGTACAATCTTTTTTTTAACATTAGAAATGCTATGTTGAAAAACTTCAACTAAGTGTTAAGTTCATATTACTTGTATTTTATTACTGCAGAATTCCCAAATCATTGACTAGTTCAAAAACAGTTACAAAAATTGGTGCTATACTCAACATTGCAAAAGTGTATGGTTAACTGATTATTTATATAATAAAACCTACTTCAAGTGATATAAGAATAACAAATTCGCATGAATGCTACTATGAACACACCTCGGGACAATATATACATAGAATAACAATATAAAAGGTCTATTTTGTAAATATAATCGTCATTATTTATTTATAACTAAGACTTGGATACCTTCACGTCTCTTGGGACTCGGTTCAAAATTTTGCTACATAATATTTTCAGACCATTCCATGTTACTTTGTTCTGACATCTCTTTTGTTGGATATAAAGAAGAAAAAAGTAGGCCTTCTAAGTAACTTATTTAGAATAACTTATGTATCACAAAATATTAGTTACTAACCTAAAGCAATCCTTTGTGAATTGTGAATATAAGAATCAACGTCTAGACACATTTTAAATGGCAGATACAGGCAAAGCGTTCTTATTTTTTTTGTAACTTGTGTTTTTAATAATATTAAGTTAACAACTTATTCAGAAATAGGCGAAAATGTTGAAGCGACTTCAATTCGACACTTCCACATGCAGAATAAGTACTGATGGCTATAATATGTTGCTCTACTATTTGTCATGATAATACTTCTAGGTAAGGCCTAGAGCTATTAAATAATATTTATGTTTTGTGATCAGAATTTGCTACATTGTTAGTATTTGCATTGTCTGCATTAGAATCACTCAAACCATCATTGCCAACTAATAATAAGTATATTATGTTTAGGTATGTAGAGCGACAATTGCACTTAACTCCTCTAAAAGTCATCATTCCCCAATCCCTCTGCCAGTGATTGCGCAGAGCCGAGGTCGAAGCTACACATAGGCGCCCTCTAGCGCAAGCTAGTGTAGTTTTACACCATTAAAATTAAGGCTGAATCCCTTTTCACCTTTGCGCCTTGTGAAGCAGCAAAAGCCTTGTGGCTTAGTCCATGTGTCTGTCCAAATATAAGTTTATACAGAGCACGCTTAGTAGTATTTTTTTCCACCCCTGTATCTTAAGTGCAGTCTCATTGTTGCGGTTTCTCTACAACTATAGATACCATGTCGTTGGTGTACATTAAACCAGCATAGCGGAAGACACGGCACGTCCTTATATTCGTCAACTGAAAACGGGCATGATGCATAACTACAAGTTCGCACACTCACACCGCTGTGATTGTTTATAACGTTGTACGGTATTGCAAGACACAGACAAACCGATTTGTGTTGACTATAGCATGAGCGAGACAAGCGCGGTACTGATGTTGGTAGGTACGTCAAATTTACATCTGGCTGAAAGAGCGTCAGCAGCGCAAAATGGCGATCAACTCATTGAATAAATATGTGAAATTTTTAGATTTTATGTAATTATGAGTGACAAATGATTCCATGAGATTTATTTTTTCTTTTTGAATTATTTATAGTATGCACCAAAGCAAACGAAGGCATTTTGGTAACATTGATCCCACTTAAAACAATAAAATAATCTTTTTGCTTGTGTCAATTGGCCGATTGTGACTGAGTGCAATCAGGCGTCGGCGTCGGGGACCTGATTTATGCGGTCCACGCGCTAGTCGCGAGTCACCTATCTTCCGTTATTTTGGTTTCATCTAAGGTGATACCGCGTAAGTGACAGTAGCTAATAAGGTCATAATTAATCTGTCAAGAAATATTTTCCTTATATATTTTTCCTTGCGTGGTACAACATAATACTGCTGTCACCAACCCGCCTGCCAACCGTGGTGATTATGGCAAATACTCTCCCCGGGGGTATACCGCCGTTTGCCCGAATTTTATTTGCCCTAATATCATTTGCTATAATGGTCAACAGCCATAATATTATATGACGTAATATTCTTTTGCCCTACTTTTATTTGCTATATTAGTCACGTGCTAGAAGCTTTGTTTCCCATGAAATCACTTACCATAACATCATTTGTCATAATCATTGTAAGCCCTAATTATCACGTGCCCTAATTATCACATGCCCTAATTATCACATAACATCATTTGCCATCGACATTGGGTGTGTAACGGTTGTTATATTAGGAGAAACTGGATGCAATCGGGACTTTAAGGCACCCCGACTCGGATAGGTTAGGTTAGAAGGGGATCCGCCATCCCCTTCGTGGTTATTTTTTTATAAACCACCCAGAAGTGGTCAACCAAGCCCACCCTCGACCATGCATAGAATATTTTAAGGTTTTGGTTAGGTGCCATTTCAGTTAGGTTAGAACTGTGACCATTAAACTTAAAAGAGAAAAATAAATAAATTTATTCTTATTCTTATTAAACCAAACATTACACACCCATCGACATCGACAGCCAGAAAGCTAAAAAGTAGGTAAGTAGGTAGATATTATGTCTAATAATCATTATGGCGTTTAAATATTATGTCTAATCATTATTATGGCAATTAAAAATATGAAAAACAATACGTATGGCACTCGTATCTTATGGTATCTAAGTTTCGGGCAGTTAAAAATATGTCATATGCCTTTTAGGGCAAACAAAACATTCGGGAAAATGAAATTCGGGTAAATGAAATTCGAGAATATGATGATTATGGTATATAATCTTCGGGTAAACAATAGACAACCCTCCCCGGGAGGAGGCCCATGTTCAGCAGTGGACGTTATACAGGTTGGTGATGATATTTTATAGGGCCAAAATTCCATTTGATACATTTGATTTTCAACCTTATTAGCGATTGTCACTTACGCGATATTATAGTATCACCGACGATATAATAACAACATAACATAACATCTTGTTTCACGCCAAAAATATGTTGACACGGCCGAAAATATCACAAACACGGAAAACTTTTGATTTCATCTGTCACATTCTGACATTACATGCTTCCCTTTCAATTTCTGACGTCGTATCTCCTTCAGCTGATAATCTTTTATAAATTGGTTTCGTTAAAAATAAACCGACATCTTTGTAATAGACAATCAAAGTTTAAAGCGTTTATAACTTTTAACTAGAAGAGTTTTTGATGACGTTGAGTTTCTGTTACCTGACGGCGCGTAAACTGATAAGCTAGCCCTTTTAAGTTTAGAAAAGCTATATAACACTGTTATAAGTTAACGATATCTTTATAGAAGACGTGAAGAAAGTGAGAGATGATTTAAATCTGCAATGCCTAAACATTACAGTTTTTCCATCAGATACTGCCAAGTTAAAACAGTTTTATACAGATTTTCTAAACTTAAATATTTCATAAGAATATATATTTCTTTTAATGACAATTGCCGACTTATTCAGCAATTTTTGCCAGTGTCATGTTATGCTAATAAATCTTAATAGTATAAATATTAAATAATATTTATAGATAGATATAATATAATAATAGATCCTGAACAGATTAGCAAAGTTCAAATTAAGAAATGAATTGTCAAAGTTGTTGTCATGTGTCAAATGAGATTCTAAAATCATTTTTTTACGAACTACTTTGATTTGATTATTAAAATTATGATTATTACTTTTGTTTTGAACCCAATGAGAAACGTCACGACGTTACCTGTACAAGTACCTATTACATGTTATTCATCTATACTAAAAAAGTTTGTAGTATTGTGTGTTTGTTTCGAATAAACTCAAAACTACTGAACGGATTTCAATAATTATTTCACCAGTTGAATGCTTTATTATCCCTGATGTGGATGTGGTGGACTTTTATCGCCTATGTTAATAGGCGATAAAAGTCCACCCGTGCGAAGCCGGGGCGGATCGCTAGTAATTAATATTTAAAAAAAAACGATTTGATAGCAAAGTTAAGTTTACAGCTTCATTTGAGAAACCTGGTTTTAATATTATAAAATATATTTTGTAATGATTGTGTGTTGGCTAGCTCTCGTAATGAAAAACTCGAGACAGGTAAACGCTTTAATATAACATAAATTGACTACATTTTTTTTCTATTAAATATGAATATCATGTAATACTCGTACATCCAAAGTGACGTCATAGATCATGATCGTGACATCCATGAATTATTAAAATCTGAGAAAAAAAGACCGACACTAGTTAACTGCTCTCTTCTGAGTGATACGCGCAGGTTGACGAATTCTCTTTGGCGACTTTATTGGACTGGCCCGCTATAATTTACCTTTGCTGTAGGTGTGTCTCAAATTTGTTAAAAGAAATTCCCGAAGAATACCAATACCACAAATAAAAACATTATGTACAGTTGGGTTGGCAAAGTCGCTAGACTGAATTAAACTTATATAGGTAGATACTGAATTCCGTATCTGGTTGATTAGCAGTCAGTGTACAAATATGCTCATAACCGTAAAACGTTAAGAGAACGCTAGTCACGTTCTCAACAGCATAACTCTAGTAATCTAGACTAAGCGTCAAATGTACATGACTAACTTTTGATACCGTTTTACCTAGAGTATAAGATGAAATACTTGTATTATACAATATCTGTACCTACATTAATAAGTCAGGGGATTTCTTTTATCAATATATTTTTAATTATTTCACAAGTCTCGGGTGAAATAAAAAAAAAGATTAACAAATAGTATTATTCTACAAATTATGGTAATATAATAGTAAAATGAATCTTTACACTACCGATAAACAGACATGAAAGATTCTTCAATCCAAAGTATTGTGTTCCATCCTTGTGAATGTTACTAATGAATAGTGTAATAATAACATTTAAAATTTAACAGTTGTATGTGCGATGCTTTCTTTCACACGCAATGCGTAAAAATCTGAATTGACATGCAAGAAGACAACGTGCATTCTCCATTCTCCTTGGTTCTTTGTCACACGACCAAGAAGGACGCACTCGGTTATCTTTGTAGCCGTTACAAGTATAAATTCAGTAACACCGGCTATTTAATGTTTTCCAAGCATATGTGTCAAGAGACTATTGCACAATCCTTCCGATGCCCTCGTAGACCCGAAGTCCGAGAGGCCCGCGAACTGTAAAGTAGAGCAACAGTTGCACAAAACTCCCTTAAAGAAAGTAAAAGCCATAATCCCTCAATCTCACCGTCAGCGACCGCCCTGAACCGAGGTCCGAGTCCCACAGGGGACGCCCTCTTGCGCAGGTTGCTTAGTTTATAGTGTTTAAACCATTTATCTAGGCTGGAGCTCTGCTCGCCTTTATGCCTGGTGAAGTAGCAAAAGCCCCAGGGCTAACTACATATGTCCGTACGAAAAAAAACAAAAAAAAATCTATTCCACAAAAAAATACTGGTAGTCTATCTAAGGAAAAGAAAGTCTTAATATTGCCATAACAAATTGCACCAAAATAAAAGGCTTATGACTAGCTAAAACATTAAGATATTCGTTGCTTTTTCGAGTTTAATCGTACTAAAAGGCTTTGGCACTAAGTCACTATACTATTTGTATGATAATTCTCTTGCACCAGTTTGTAACTTCCATTAAAGTAATAAGTGTGTTCTTAAAGTTTTACAGTGTGGTTTCGCTTTAATGCTGCGTGCCTTTTGAAGACTTGTGTATGCTGAAATATGAGTTTTAAATTATTTGTGACTTATTACGTTGGTCTGTATAATGCTTTTTAAGGAATATTCACCAAGACCTTACTAAATGGAACCTTACAATACATATAAGAAGGTTCCAATTTGTAAGGTCTGTTTTAAGTGAGGCCTTTTGGCAGGCAGGAATACAATAGGAATCCCCATCGTCGCAGCAGCGTAATATGTGGATCATTTTATATCCTTTCTGAAAATCTGATATTTACTTTGTGTGGTTTTCTTATTCTGGACGATTTGAAAAAATAATTTTTTTCACCCCCTCTTTGTCACAATCAAATCGTCAGACTATTAAAATGTTCACTTATTTGCATGAACGAACGAACCTACCTTAACTTAATCTGACGCGCTCGAGTAAATTCACATCGGTCGCTTTCCGTACTATTGATCTAATTTTTTGCAACAAAATGCCAAAATGTTCTTTTATATTTATAAAACAGAATATATTTAATATTAAAAATGCCTACTTAGGGAGATAGAGGAATATTACAATGGCTGGCACAGCTGTATTGTTTCTCCACAGATATTGGATTTCAGTAGTTTTCATTTGGTTGCTGTAATATTTTATATTATATTCAGGAAATAATAGAGATGCAAAAAAATTCAAAAGCCAAATATTCAATTATGCTCTGCCTGTTTCAAAATAATATTTTAAAAGCTTATGTGACACATCATATCAGACATCCACTGTTGAATATATGCCGCCCCCATTGATTTCCAGTGGTAACGATTGCTAGTAGCCTGTATCCACTGACTCTTGATAAGATCGTAGGTCCATCGTGCAGGCGGTCGTCTCAACGCTGCGCTTGCCAGTTCGTGGTCTCCACTCGAGAACCTTCCTGCTCCATCGGCCGTCAGTACTTCTAGCTATGTGTCCTGCCTATTACTATTTCAGCTTTCTAATCTGATTTGATAATGAAATGGTCAAGCATACATTTCTTTAACAGCCGTTAAATTTCTACAAATTTTAATAGTTTTTTATGTTGTAAACTTTTCTTAAAAGCATTTTAAATCGATCCTCAACTCTCTATCTTCCCTGCTACTAAACCATCATATATATTTTAACAAATATTTATGATGGTTTATTTAAACTTTCCTTTTAATAGGCTTATATATATTTCCAACCATAACTTTTGCTGCAGTAGCTGACTTGGATTTTCTGCATCAGACAAAAGTAAGCACCTCTCATCGGTACCTAATACCGGCTCAATAATAGTGAACATGTAAAACAATACGTTTTACTTTATGTGATGCTATTTTTACTTATGTGACTTTTAACGACTACTTTGAAGTGAAAACGATATTTTGTTAATAGACTTGTGAATTAAATAGCATATCCAGTACTCAGCTAAGGATACGTATCACCTTCGGAAGCAAATAAAAAATAAACATAATATACCTTATATTATACACTCAGCCTGCACTGTTTTATTTTTGTATCTTTTTAGTACGAAATTATTACTCATAATGTCAGTGGAATGCCAGCCCAATTTCAAAAGATGGAGTTCTAAACCTCATAATAAGTAAAACCTGACCGCGCGTTTTTCCTCCTCCTCTCACCGCGAGAATCTAGCTTTTAGAAGCTTAGAGAAAATTTAGACTTTATTACTCCAACATAGTAAAGTTTCCTAAGTGGAATTTTTGACTTGGTTATTCATTACTAACAATAATATAAATGTACCTACTCTCTTAAAGCTTTTCTTGCTTTAATAACCCTTGTTAACCATTCATGAATTTAATTTATTTTAAAACTTTACAACTATGCAAAATGGGACGGTAATAGCGCCCGACCTGTAAATATAAAAGGTTTTATGTGCACTCGGGCGGGCAGACTGACAGTAAAAAAATTTAAGCATTCTCAAAGGGCTGTAAAGTTATGTAAAGGTATGTTATAAAACTAAAACATTACACGAGTACTAAACTACTTAAAATGAATGATAATGTAAATATTTCAAAACATTTACATCATAAAATGGCTTCAAAAGCTTCTAATTTCGCCTGCCTCTGAACTTTTCATGATAACTTCTGACCCCCTGTGTGTACCGTACCTAAAACAGGATTAGCACAATATAAATTGCGGTTTTGTTCGCCCGATCCTTAAGGTCCTGACGGCTATATAAATGGAAATTGTCGCGATTTAACTTTGCCGGGTTCGGAAATGATGATCGGAGCGGCAAAGCGAGGAGTCGTCTTGCTAGAATATGTTTTGTCTCTAGTAAATAGGTAAGTAGGTACTATCCCTCTCTTTTGTTACTAGCAAGACTGAGAAAGATGTATAATTGTGATGGATTAAATTTCTTTAGATCTTTTTAGGGCGGCATAAAGAAATATAAGCCAGATCAGAAAGTTGCATACTTAACATATTTTTATCTAATAAACTTTAATTAAAATAGTATATAATAAATAACTAAAAGAGTCATAAATATCTGTAGTCACAAGTAGCCAAGGGCAGACGGGGATTATTATCGACATATTGTTCAAGCTTATTATCCTAATTAATTTTCTTCCAATCACTATATTGTATTCAGTTCTATAGTTATCTAACTAACTAATGGACAAATTGCTTTACGTAATTTGCCATATTTCTTAGGGACATAGAATGTAATATGCCACCCGTTGCGACAAATTCATACGAACCTTCCCTGCAATAAATCTTGTTCGATTGGGTCGCTATCTTCATCAATTTTCTTAAATTATTAGGTAAATCTTGTAAGTCGGATTCAAATGGAAATATACTTTTATATTCATCATCATCATCATCATCAGCCCGTACAACGTCCATTCTGAACATGGACCTCCTCCCGGAGGAGAGTTTTGCCATAGTCACCACGCTTGGTAGGCGGATTGTTGACCGCAGTATTATGTTGTAATACACAGGTAAACGCTGCTGCCCGTTCCCTGATATACGCTTGTTATAGATGATGTTAAAACAATCGGGACCAACGGCTTAACGTGCTTTCTGAGGCACGGAGGGTAGTATCTCAACCAACCAGACCCCGAAAGAAATCTTAGAATTTACACAAAGATTTCTTGTCCGGTGTGGAGATAGAACCCACGACTTCCGCGACTTAAAGCGAGCCAAATACCGCTACGCTACGGAGGCTGTCGTTGACTTTTATATATGTATAATATAAAAGTCATATCATAAATTTACAATTGTATTTTGTTTGGCGTCAGCTGTCCATTATTTTCCATGGATTAATTAATTTAAAAAACCTAGTTCTTACAGTTATGGTATACCCATAGTGTATACTTATAGTAAAACTGTAAAGCTCAAATGTACATATACTACACATATAGTACACATAGAAAAAACGCTAAAAACCGAGGCAGGGGGATGTTACAAGTAAAATAATAATAATAATAATTTTATTTCAGGCATCGGAGGCCCATAGAATAAAATACATACAATAATCTTAAACAGTAATAAACTAATACATATTTTAAGAACAAAAACTTAATACTAATGTACAAAATAGAAGACATCATGATGTTTTTTAAAATTTTCTTGTGTCTATATCAGTTTGTCTGTTTGTACGGGCTAATCGCCGAAATTTTGCATGGTGGTAGCTTACATCCCCGGTCAAACACCACGCGGACAAAGTCGCGGGCATCAGCTAGTTGTATTAAAAAAAAATATCAGCCAAATTCAGTGAAGTACCTACTGATTTCTCTATAATATGTTGCATCCAGTAAATCGTAGTTTAATGTATCCTAGTTTGTATGTAATTTTTAATGGTATTTTTGTGTAAATTTTTTTACAAATCTATCCTTTCACACTTATAATAAGTATAGAACCTTCCGATGCCCTCATGTACCCTAAGACTGAGAGATTCACGAACTGTTAAGCAGAGCGACAGTAGCACAAAACTCCCGTAAAATATGATCAATCCTCAATTTGCCTGCGGCCGTCCTTAGCCGAGATCCAAGCGCCACAGGGGACCCCGTGCGCTCTCTTATGCAGGTTACTTGGTTTGTAATTTTGGACCATTATTTAAGGATTGATCTCTGCTCACTTTTATGTATGGTGAAGTAGCAAGAGCCTGGTTCTAGTAGTACTAGTAGTTCTATTACAACTATAAAATATTATTAAGATTCAAATTGGATATCCACAATGACTTACACTTATGTCAGTGTAATATTTCTGTATTGAATTCATTGGTTCTTATAGATGATAAATGTGTTTGCATAGTTTTACGTATTCTTACTTAAGTTGACCCAATTTTTATATAAATAAAATGATACAATCAAGGACATTTGTTACTTTGATTATATTTGCATTTAGACGTCTACAAATGATTAAACGCTAATGTTAGAAGGCCATTAATCCTAAACTAACAATTTTTCATACGCTACGGAGGTAAGAAATTATATATATTACTATATTGATTTTTACATATTTCATATATATTTAATGTAAAATTATTTTCTGATAGGTACATACAAACTCTTATAGAAAAGCAACAATAAATTGGATAGACACATACAAAACTGAAATACTCAAAGTCAAAAAATAAAACTAAATCAAAAAAGGGTTATGTAACTTTTAACTCACTTATAATTAGGTTCACTTGAATGCGAGTTAGCAACAAACTCTACGAATCAAACACCTTCATCTCGTTTAATTCCGTTACATATGTTAGCAATTACGATGAAAATACAAAAACATACAAATAAATCTACATAATAAATGTTTTCTAGTCTTCTTTGGAAAGAGTTGTAAAAAGACATTCAGTTAATTAATGGGTTGGTATCAATATTGCGGTCGTTGAAATGTCTATTCAATTAAACTGTAGACAGATACTCGTAAGATAAAATATAATTGAAGTGTAGTGTTAAAATAAAATGAAATATACTCGCTAAGGCAGGGCCGCAGTGGAATCGGGGAGTGGGGGACATGGGCCCCGCTCCATATTGGCCGCGGGTGCCGTCGGGGGGCCGGATTGCTCATGCGTACCCGGCCTCCGCCAACGGCGAATCGAAGCAGTGTCTGGGAGGTTTTAGTGGTGTAGGGTCCTCTCCTTGTGGTATGAGTTTAGCATACCACGCTATGGAGAGGGCGAGTCCCACATATCCTACCGCCAGCGCGCGAATACGCTGCAGCGGCGGTGGGAATGCGTTAAGGTACTTTGCAAGAGGAATAGGTAGAGTCGTTGGGAACCTCTCCTTCCAAAGACGTAATCGGGCTTGGTTTGCATTATCATTCAATGGGGGCACTTCTTTTATGACATTGTGGTGGCTCCTTAGCCTCTGGGATACCGGCACGTGTTGGTGTAAAGGGTGCCGGGGGTCGGTGTTTTTTTTAGCCCTTTCAATAGAGCTTGCCACATCTCTTCGGACGTCCGGGGGGGCAATGCCAACCAATGGATACAACATCCCAACCGGGGTTGGTTTTAGACAACCTGTAACAATCCGGCATGTGTCATTTAGTGCTGTATCCACCATGTGCGTGTGTGCTGAACGGCTCCAAACCGGGCTAGCGTATTCGCCTGCCGAAAAAGAAAGGGCCAAACTGGTCGTCCGCAGCACCTGTGGACTACCTACAAGAATACTACTAGTGTGCAAAAACTCTGCTAGTAATCTTAAAAAAACGTGCGTTTGACTAGACTAATTGTCTGTTTAAAATTACTAATTATTACAAACACTCAAAGACGAGAATCACAGATGTTTATCCAAAAAGTTAAGCCATGCTAGATTTTTGGATTAAGCCAGTCTAGACTTTCGGAACCTGTAAGCTTCTCTATAAATGCGTGCGCTCTATTGAATAATAAAATCAGGCGCTCTAAGTTGTATAGAATTTTGCATTATGCGTGTTTTCTCAATGTTTATTTAAGCAGTACCTAATACCTATCCGCTATCCGCTCATTGATGTTGTTAATAGATAAATCAGTAACTAATGGATTTTATGTATAAATGCAGACAAAATAATTTAATTCTTTACTATAGTAAGGTTGGTCAATATAGTTTGTGACGTTGTAAGGGGTAATCTCTTGGTCTACTGAACCGATTTTTAATTATTTTACCAATAGAAAACCACGCCATTTGTGAGTGTCATAGGCTATATTTTCAGTTAAATTTTTCTAGGGAACGGAATCTACGCGGGCAAAACCATGCGGGAAAGCTAGTCTAAGTATAAATGTGCGAGCTAATGAATATTAAATCAAGTGCGCTAAGTTGTGTAGAATTTAGCATTATGCGTTTTCTCAATGTTTGTTTGTTTAAGCAGTAATGCGCTATACGCCGTATTCATAGAACTGAGTACGGCTTGATAGTTGGCAACGACTTGGAAACACAATAGATTGCACGCTGCATCACCATCCCATTCCCACGACTATATACATGACAATTCATCCATTTCGGGACGTAACTGTATACTGTCTTTGTGTTTCAGACATTATTCATACCAATCTCGGTCTGAGACTGCCATATGTTATACATACGTATATATAGGGTGCTACCAAAATATATGCCATCCCCTTAACAGACATACGTAGTATCATTTGCTGTGAAGTAATTTTTGTGAAAACATAAATTTTATTAGAAAAAAACAACAAAAAAAACTTGACATTTAATTACCTATAAATTTATAAAACAAGTACTCTTGTTTTCATCTTTCGTCTCCCCACTTCGGAATACACAAGGAGATGCGGCCTGAATACTATTAGGGGATAAATCTATTTAAAAGACAAACATGTATTTAATAATTCATATAACAATGGTCGAAATTCAACAAAAATAAAACAAAATATTAGTATTCTTCTCCTTCTCTCTTTAAACTATAAGTGTACGAAATTTCATACTCCTCCATCCGCATTTTATTTTTAAATGGGACAAAGGTTCACGTTTTAATATATAAATTATTTTTTATGAAAAAAATGAAATTCCATTTCTTTATAGACAATTCTTCATTAAAATAATCTTTATATGTGACATTATTTAGTTATAGAGATGGCATATATTTTGGGAACACCTTATATACCACTGCTTTAAACAGTTTATTGGTCGCCAAGACTACGACCAACATTTTCATATGCATCCAAATGTTCGCTGGTTTCATTGGATTAAATTTCATTGTGTTGGTAACTTTATTATTTCGTTTTACTGTATGTTTATGTTTATTATCTTCTTTAGTGACTGTTAATGTGCATGTTGAATAAGAACGGTATTTTTATAAAAGTAATTTTATTCCGGATTGCATTTAATATTTTGAAAGTAGATGTATTGCGTGACAAGGCCCAATTGAGTCTTCCAAAGTTGATTAAAATTAAAATACTTTCGTATTTACTTTACTAATAATATTAAGCTGAAGAATTTATTTGCTTGTTTGCTTGCGCATATCTTATATACGCGCTAATCTCTGGACGTACTGGTCCGATTTGTCAGTGTGACAAATGAGCGAAGTTTTTTTGATCAGCAAACCTATAAAAAAGTAGATGCCAAGGTGGACTAAATACCGTAGGAATTATATGCCAGTCGACTTTAAGCGGTGCAGCTACTTGTTCCTGTCAATTAAAAACAAAATTAGGCTCAAGAATAATACCTGATTGATTATAGAGTGACATACTACTGTTATTTTTATACAAAAACGAAATCAAAAGTAATAGAGGTAGACAGCGCGTATGGTGTAAAATCCGCAAAGGAAAAAGTACTACAGTTTTAATATATAAAGCCTAAGTGATTTAAGTATTTATAGATATTTAACGAAACAATTAGTTTATTTTTAAAAACTAAACAATATTAGTTTATACAATCGAGTTAAAAACATATTGGATTTGGAGGTTGAATTAGATTATATTTTTAATTCGATTGAAAAAATGCATATTTATTGGTTTTTAAATAACAAAACTAATTTCAGCTATATAACAGATAAGTATATTTAAATTTTGTTGGCTTAATTAATTCACGCGGCGTAGTTAGTTGTAGCAAACAAGTATAATAAATGTACCTATAATATAAATAGTTCATACTTAAAATGCCTACGCTATTATTGATTATATAGAATACCTAGAACTTAACCCATAATTCAAGGCCAATATGCCAGACAGAAAATAATAAGTTGGTAAACAGCTAAATAATTGCACATATTCATAAAACGTAATTTATTTCAATAGAATTTACCATTTCTTAACTAACAGATAAGATGAACACGACAATCGAATAACATTTTTGTAGGTATTTCAAAAATGAAATTGTCCCTATAAAAAAATATGAAAGAAATATGTAAAATCCTTTTTCTGTTCTTTTTCAGTCTTCTTGCTCAATACTTGCATGTAACCGCACCCACTACATAACCCTAGCATCTACAACGCATAACTTAAAAGCAAAGTCGACAAAATGCGACGAAAAAGAGAACTAAAAACCGCGTTGTTTTCACAAAGATAGGGAGAGTAGTCTAGAGTAGACTGTGTTGAGGATAGATTAACGAAAAGTACTTTGAAATTTAAGCAGATTTTTTTCAATAATATTTAGTTTTTTTTATTCAATTAAACATTATAATAGAAATAGATCAATGTCGCATCAACGACTAACACTCTAATTAAATCTCTTTTTTTAAATACCATTGGTAGTGTTTAAATCAACTTCATAAAATACAATATCCGGACACAAAGTACACTCAGATTTGTTAGATATTCATAATCTGTTAGACACGCAGTAACATAAGCATGGTCAATTTGGCATATAAAGTAGCACAGTCATTATTTGACAAGTGAATGAATAAAACACCTGACTACTAACTTATATTTACCTATATACATATACCTATATGTTGTATATGTAAAACATAAAAAAGTGCAACATCCAGGGTGCCTAATGTAAGAAAATTAGCATATTTGGCGTTTCATTTCCTCACACAATACGTAGTATTTTTATTAAATACTGTTTTCTATTATGAATAAAAAAATGAATACACCAAATTAAATTCGCTAAAAAGCGAATGAGCAGAATAAGCACTATGCAAAATATTTCCTGTTCATAAAGATAAGGATGGACTTCCGTAAAGAAATGCCTGATTCAATCAATTAAAATTGAATAAACAAAATACATAACGCAATTTTTGACATACATACCGAATCCGCAGTACCAACATAACATCTCGGAAAACTTTTACGTACACTTTGGCTACATTTACATCGAGAACAGTTGGCCTGACCGTTTCCAGCGACTACAGGACAACTCCCGAGCGGCCATTTGCATTCTATCCCAATTAGTTTTTACAAGTTCTCTAATTTTGCCGCTAGATTAATTGCGATGGAACTGGAGTTTGATGACAGATCATTTTGTAAGCATTTTTTGTTTATTTTAAGTTAAATTATATTTTACGTTTTGTTGTTGATACTTTAATTGTGGAGTTTGTAACTAGGATTTCATGGAAAGGAATGAAACTAATATTGTAGGTGTTTTTGAGAATAATTGACATGTAAATGTTTCTACAATTTCAAACTTGATTCTTTATTGATTTATTTTAAGGAGGCAGAAAGTATAACACAAACTTGTAGCATTCACACTATTCATCTCAATTGCAATATGGATACTATACCAAAGTATCATTACTTTGGTATAGTATCCCTTATACCTTCATTCGTACACGAATATTCAACATTATAATTTGAGTATCAAAAATGTTTCATAATTAAGCAATTTTCATCTGAACTTCCGTACTTACAAGTCCAATAAATAAACATCTCGAGTATAATTGCTTTAACATTAATCAATTAAAGTACGTTCTGGATGACGTCACTCCAATTATAAGGTCGCCAGATAAGGGTAACCAGCACCCAAACTCGCCCTTAATTAAGACGTGATCGTAGCTCCTGATAATACAACATTAGTGTTCAAATATCACGTCTACCAATTTATTTCAAATAAAATTCGATCTTATGACCATTAGTATAAGACTATATTTGAACTAATGTTGGCAACCCACTTAAGTCCTTAAAATTAAATAAAAAGTAAACCATTTTCATGTTATATAAATGATTGCGTTTCAACGTTTCGAACTGTCTTAAAAATATAATTGTTCGTTAGACAGTTACGAAGAGGGGTGACGGTAGTTGTTCCTATGTTTTATACGCTAAGTGTATAAAGTAAAGTGTAAATTATATACCATAAAATTATTCAAATTTCAGGAAACCTGGATGTATGGACGGGTATAGTTCAATCTCGAACATGTCATAGAATGTCATATCGGTTAAACGGAGAAATGTATAGTAGCAATTTCCGAAACGACAGGTGCACTAGATATCGACTGTATTCGCACTTAACGTCAGTTTAATCTGCTTGTTCCTTTCAACCTAAAATCAAAATTAGGTTTAAAACAATATCTTAATATAGAGTAATATATTTATTTTAAATTGCTGTTATTTTTATACAAGAACGAATCCAAAAGTGGCACACAAGTGGTGTTAGATCCGCAAATGAAAAAGTACAGATTTAAGTACAAACTTCAAAAAAGTCATATCCATAGAATTCTTTAAAATCTTTAATCAGAGTAACGGTTCTTGTATACCTATTTAAAAGAAGTACACAAATATTTTAAAGATATAAACCTCGATTTTCATGTGTTTTAGTAGTAAAGAGCATTGGTAAAATCTAGTTAGTTAATAAGTAGTAGACACGCCACGTATCGCTAGAAACGAAAACATTATTTAACGTCTGTGAATTCTGTGCAACCACAATAAAATTGCTACGATGTGCTACGTGCTACGTACTAGTGGATTACGCGTAGCAGACGTAGCAGTCGACAGTATGTTGTAGCAGTTAGACGAATGTTCGAGAAAACAAAATGGCTTTGAACTAATAAAAAATGAGCTGCTGGAAATAGGTATTCCGGCTGATAATATTGCAAGAGTATCTTGAAGTACTTTCAGTTAAGCTGATTAATGAATTAATATACAGAATATTATTTAAGTAAACCACGTTAAATAAAAATGACTGCGTTTTTTAGGGATACATGGTTAGTCTACAATCTACTTAACTGGATTGTTTATTTTTAAACTTAAAAAAAGCAATAAATGAAACACAATACGTTATTCAAAAGAGTTTTTAGTATTATTAAAATAAATGTTGATTATAAATAGGAATAGCATATAAAATATCAGGTGGGTTAGTGGTTTTGATATTGCTTCTTACTCTGAATGCGAAAATGAGATTCTTCTTCAGAGAAAAATCAGGATTCATCTTCGGTACTTGCAAAATGTGGTCAAAGATATTGCACTAGAATAATGTGACAACATCTACAAGATTGATATAACATTCAATGCTTTATGAATTTTGCAAAGAATTTATTCTATTACAGTCTGTATTGATAAAAAAATAAATAAAATGTTAACTATTTCGACTTAGTTTGAATTATTTCATAATATTTTTTCTCATTTATTAATTATCATTAAATTATTCATACATTTATTAGATTCTATCAAAATTAAGTTTACATTTTATCTTTTTTAGAATAACGAAATCTTTGTACAGGTTTTTAATGGCTATGAATTTTAATAAAACTTTACTTTAGCTTAGCTTTGGCTGTTTTGTACTAAAACATAATATAATATTATATATTATTTTTCCGAAGAACATATTATTACTATGTCGTTTTCCACGAAGCTTAAAAAAATATTTATTTAAAAGGACTTTAAAGTTATTTATTTTAAAACGATTTGATGTGATATATTGTATATGCATCCGCAACTACCCCGGTTGACAGTTTTGTTACTTGTTTGTGCAATTAAAGCTATGCTCTTAAAGTAATTGAACAGTAACCGTTTTATACTCATTATTACCTACTTAATTCTAAGTTCGGTATATAAAAATGAAAAAGTTATTCGTACTTTTAAAACCATCTTTTTGTTTAACTAATAGGAAATTTGAATATTATTGGAAGTTTAGATGCCTTAGGTAGGATTCAGACCAAACGGCTATCATAGACTCGGATGTAATTTTATAATGTGCCAGAAATAAAAATTATAATACCTGTTAATACGTTTTAATAACACATTAAAAGTACTCTCAGGCTCTGGCCATCGATTTAATTAACTTCTACAGTCTGTTTACGTCCGCTTCTGAACATGGGCTTCTTTTTAACAGACCTTATCAAGCTAGGGTCGTTATACACACTTGAGCTGATAAATGCTGTTACCCATCCATCAGCTGCATGTCCCTTTGTCACCTATTACGACACCCATGGGAAGATATAGAGGTGGGTTACTGTAGCCGGGAACCACATAGTCTTATTCGTACTCACTTATTAATACCTAACAGAAAATCATCATCATCAGCCCATATAACGTCCACTGCTGAACATGGGCTTCCTCCCGTGGGAGGGTATTTGCCATAGTCACCACGCTTGGCAGGCGGGTTGGTGACCGCAGTATTATGTTGTACCACACAAGGAAACGCTGCTGCCCGTTCCTTGATATACGATTATTATAGATGATGTTATAACAATTGGGACCAACGGCTTAATGTGTTTTCCGAAGCACGGAGGATAGTCCCCCAACTAACCAGACCCGGAAAGAAATCTTAGAATTTCAACAAAGATTTCCGACTCGATCCGACCCGATCGAACCCACGACTTCCGAGATTTAAAGCGTGTCAAATACCGCTACGCTACGGAGGCTGTCTTACAGAAAATATGTTGCCCAATTAATTTTAATAGATTACTTTACTAGCTTACTAAGAGCTAATGGATCAACGTAGCGTGTAAAAAAAAACAGAATAAATGAATAATAATAATATCATAAACTTCAACAAAGTAGGATTACAATGCTCGAAATGAGTCAGAACTAAATCGAAAAATCTTGAACAGGTTAGATATTAGGCATATATATTTCCCCAAGCTACAGTCATAATATACCAGATACCATTCATCCATTCCTAAGTGTAACCGTACTTAATGTTCGCAATAATTCACGTCACGGAACTTTTATACATCATATTACCGTACAATGAACGAATAAAATGGCGAAAGGGCTTGTGTAAAGAAGAAAAATGTACTTTACGAGTGTAAATGTTCACGGAACATACTTAGCTATCAAATATATACATTTGCTTAATTTTGTGGAAAAGAAGTGAGTAAGGGTCTATAATATGAAATTTATGATTTATGTAAAATATATAAATACCTTATTGGTTATTATTATTACAAATCACGTCAAGGTCTCTTACCCCATCATAGTGGTGAACTTTCTTCTGTTGGCCTTTGCCCCCTCGTCCTCTTGACCCTTAGTTTGCAAAGAACCATCCGATGCCCTCGGAGACCCAAAGTCCGAGAGGCCCGCGAACTGTAAAGTAGAGCAACAGTTGCACAATACTCACCTAAAATACTAAAAGTCATAATCCCTCAATGTCATCGCCAGAGACCTTTGTGTTAAAACTTAACAAAATGTGCCATAATATTATAAATTGTTCTAAAGCTCATTATATAATTCTGTTCCAGCATCCAAAAGTTTCATTTGCAGAATAGAAAGAACTCCCTAATTCACATCTCGGTAGTCTGGAACAGAAACAGTAAATTACAATGTCGGACTCACCAAACTAACACGAAAACAAAGCCCTCAAAATAACTAAATCATAAAACTGACGTTTGTAATTATGATATCCTAAACTGGAAATTCAAGATTCATAAATAATATTACTATGATATATAGCACACAGGTATTAACGCGATAAAATTACCTTTTTATATTACCCGACGTTTCGATCAAG
Organism: Nycteola revayana; assembly: GCA_947037095.2. Classification (NCBI taxonomy): domain Eukaryota; kingdom Metazoa; phylum Arthropoda; class Insecta; order Lepidoptera; family Nolidae; genus Nycteola; species Nycteola revayana. The sequence goes on from OX344839.1 coordinate 10,585,177, forward strand.
TTACATTGATCGTGGTCGCGGGCAGACTGGCTCGGCGGTGTCGCTCCGTAGTAAAATACAAATTAAAAGTTTATAATATTACTATGTCTATATCGTCGGTTATAGTGTAATTTCGTCAACCAACAAATATTTTCTTTATGTATACTAATATAAAAAGTAAATAGTATAATAAAATATAAAAAGTTCTTGCTTTAAAGCGCTAATCTCGGGAACTACTTACTAGTCCGATTTGAAAGTGATTTCAGCGTTAGATAGCCCATTTATTGAAGAACGTTATATTTTATTATGAACTTCCCACGGGAACGACAACGCGTATGAAACCACGCTCGGGAAGCTTTAGTTTATGTTTTTTTTTTACGTTTGACCATAATCTCTCTTGATGGAAGGTGAAGATAAGGCCTAAGATGATACACGCTTGCTTAGAAAGTGTCTGTTCACTTTACTTATGTAAAAAAGGGCGGAAAATTTAATTGCTATACCTATTCGATCTTCAGCCTTATTATCTATTGTCCCTTACGCGGTTTCACACTATTGCCGACGTTATATTATAATGGCTATTGCAGTTCTACTATTCCTTGTAAACGGAGTATATCTAAATTTTAATTAAAAAATATATAACACATTTTTCAACTAATGTGAATTCATTTGGTAGATAAATTAAAGTGTGTCAGAATGCGTATACCTTGGGGGTCTACGAGTGACCCAGTTTTGCGACCGTTTGTGACACCAGCAGTATAAAATGAAACACTAGAAAAGACGTAAATCAGTAATTCAAATTAAACGAAAAGGATTTCAAAACCTGACCTCTGCTTGATCACACTTTGATTAAACAAAATAAATATGATTAATATATTAAAGTAATATGTTTAATGTCTAAGCATATATTGTGTTTGTAATGTGTCGTCCATTCCGGGATCATCATTCATAATGTTTGTTAGTCAAGGCCTAGAACATTGATGAATATCTAAAATAACCGTTTCTTTAAGGCTTGTTTCCTTTTTGCGCAAATCTTACGTAATATTGAATTAAAATTTTAAAAATTAAAAACTTTAATTATACTATTTTTATGGATAATAATCTTTTGAATGTTGGAACGATAATGCTTAGATAGGTACTGTGACATGGCGTCGTTAAAGTATGACTGTATAAATTTTATAGGTATGTTGAGTCGACAACTAGTTGTGAACTTGTTGGCAACAAAATATATAAACCGCACGTTATTGAGTTATTGAATTAAATTTACTAAGAAAATACTAGTTTCAAACTTAAATTATGTCTATTAATAATGTAGGTGTAGATTTAGGTCACGCGTATGTGGCAAGCAAAACAAAACCAACCACAATATAAATTAAAGATACAATATAAAACCATACTGATGTATATTAAAACTTTATTTCCTCATAGAAATTTCTTTATACTTTTTTAAGTTTAATCTTGTAGTTTAAACTTTATTACTATAATGTTATTTGTTTTAAATACTATTTGTATGTTTATTGTCTATGAACATTGTCAAAATATTATTAAGAACGGCTTAACGAAATCATTATCAAAATGAAGAATTTAAACTTTCCAGTTATAACTATTCCAATCCAGCTCATCATCCTTAATAAGGTATTAACATACCTTTCCAAATTTGCGCCATAACACTCGGGCCTCCGCCCACCACGATCGCCTACCCTTTGCAAGTCATCCGTCTAGGTGACTTAATAAGAAAATTACTAAACCATTTTATCGATGTGTGTCGTAAAAGCCGACTAAGAAAAATATATGTCGGAAAGGTCATATAACCTTGACGTAGGAGCAGGAATTCTCTATACCAATCAATGTGGCCAGCTGGTTTATAGTAAAGCCAAACCGCCCTAATGAACTTTCTCTATTTCATTTATAGAATCTCAGAAGACAACATTTGTTTCACATACAATTCTTGTAGTGATAAAAGTGATACTGACGCTCATAAAATCACTCATTTCATAATAGGGACCATCTAAAAATCCTGAGAGCAACACAAAATGCACTTTCAGCCGTTTTATATGGCGTTTTTAAATTTAATTCATTCGCTTAGCTGCCGGTTCGTACAAATTACGTGTTTTTGAACAAAAAATCCGCTTTAAATTTGAAGTCAGGATCGTTTATTTCGCTTCATGCTGCTGAAATTCAGGAATAGTCCGTGCATTTTAGAATTTGGGTCATTATTAATGCTGACTTGTATTGATCATGACACACATTTGATTAAGCAGGGTAATTAACTTTTAAGTATGCTCTCAATCAAATTATTTAAATAATTTAGGGTCACTTTACCTATTTGATATGGTTTGGAATAGACTACTCCATGTCTTTCCATGGGTGTCGTAAGAGGATAGCAGCATCTATCATCTATAGTATTCTTGTTAACCCCTAGTGTTAAGCTAAAATGCTTGTGTTACGAGTGGGTTCACGTTGGTAGTGCATTGCGTGAGGATCGAACCGGCGACCACAAGATTACAAGTTCGACACCTCTAGCCAAAAAGTGAACACTACATTAAGTACGCAGTTTCTATAAGATTTTCAATAAATTGTGCCAAATGACGTTTTTAGTACAAATGTTGGTTAATGTACGCCGTTGCATGAAAACGAGTTTTTAATGTCACATGTTTCTATCGAGTTTGCTTGGACGTGTGTTATTTGTAATGTGCCTTGCATTTTAAATGTATACTCTCGTTATTGATTGTAGATTACTGGCCGTACTATGCGGCTTACCCACGAAGTTCTATATCAAGTGAGATATTGTCAAAATAGCCTATAGGTACGCGTATACAGTATCTCATTACTTTTATGAGAAAGCATATCAAAATAAAAGAGTTTCAATCAAAATTCGGCGGTTAAAGCTCGTTGGCTTTTAAAATTATATTTAGAACAATTTTTCATGGGCGGCTTTAATTTTTTTTTTCAGACAGACTTATTATTTTAGCCGCCAGCTACCAGGCATATAGACAATCAGGGCTCCAGCCTTAAACAGCGGTTCAGTATGCGTACATAAATATACCCTTTTTTAGTTCTTTATATGTATAACGAAGCTTTCTAATCGTGAAACACATTATAATTAGTAGTTCCTTAATTTATTCGTAGCACACAAAAGGATAGGTACCAAATATAAATCTTTCCTATGTACATATTATGTTAGTATATACCTAGGTATGTATATATATAATAATGTGAAAATGTTGAGTGCTTAAACTTATTAAAAATTGAGTCTTTTAGTTAATTCATCTGTCAAAAAAGATTTTGGACGATAAGCTATATTTGTTGTACAGCTATTCAAAATGTAAGCCAATTACGGAATGCTTTGAAACATTACTATTGAGACTAGCTTTAAAGGCAACACATTACTCCACTCTTCCACCTTTTCTTGCTCGTATTTAGCCAAATGAACTAAACTTTCAGTTGAAATGTACTGATAAAGAATTGGCACCGGATCGATAGAATTGAATACTGCAGTTTGAAGTAAATTTTATTGCAGCTGCAAGCAAGAAAAATCTTCACCGTATTTTATTCGTGCAAACTTTATTTAATCAGAACGTCGTTATTTTTTATTTATTTTCGTTTGTATTGTGAAAGTTCGTGATTATTTATTGTTTTTGAATTACAATTATGTAATACAGCCTCCGTGGTGTAGCGGCATAAGTCTCACTTTCAGTGTCGGAGATCGTGGGTTCGATCCCCACTCGGGTCCATGATCTGAAAGCACGTTAAGCCGTTGGTTCCGATTGTTATAACACACCATATAATACGGCGGTCACCAACCCGCCTGCCAAGCACGGTGAATGTGGTAAAACCCTCCCGGGAGGTGGTCCGTGTGTATTAGTGGATATTATACAGGTTGATGATGATGAATGACGAATAATGTAATAAGTAACTTTGCACATTGACCATTGGAATATAAATTCAATACGAAACCATTATTTCGCACGGGCTATGTATGCCCATTGTTGTTTTTTTTTGTATTTAAAAACCGGCAATGGCCATAATTACAGATAGGCCTTTAATTAATCTGGAATCTATTCTATATAATACAACGCTTGATAATACAGTACGAAAGAGTACGTAACTTATATTTAACTTTTTAAACGTTCATGTTTACAAAATGGGTAGAATAGTAAATGTCTTGTAATTTATATTTCCTTATATCGGTCGCTAGTCGAATAGAAATTCACATCTCTAGAAAACAGATATCGGGTACGCAACTCGCCCCTTGCCAAGACTCCAGTTTCCGTCAGCCGTCGTCTTTCATCGCAAAGATATCGTTCATTTCCTCACGTCCCGTCTTCTAATCGCTCCCATCTACTGATTCCCATTCCACCGCGTCTAAAACGCCTTCTTGGCACGTTTCGTACTTTTTGTATTATATAAATCCTCATTAAGGGTTTGCGATGAAAAAGCGATCGTGATTGCGCTTAGTTTATCTGTTTTTAATTCTTACAAAAATAAGTTATGTGTGTAATTTAAAGCGACATTTACAAAGACAAAGTTGGTTTGAAGAGTTAACGCGCTGGTTCTTTTACCCGAGCATAAAGTGATTAAAAAGTTTTTACTTTACGTAGTGACGTAAAGTAAAACCTTTATGAGATATTAATTTCTCTGATAACATGTAGGTTAGGTAATGACCTAACCTACATGTTATCAGAGAAATTAATACTTCGATACGTCTTAATTAAATAAGATACACATATTTACATATACTGTACATATATTTTGTTTACATCGAATTTTAGTTTCTTTTATTATAAATATTATACGAAAATTGATACAGAACATTATGAGAGTAAATAATAATTAAAAACATATCAATAACCGTTCCAGTCTTTATTATTTATCAAAGAATATAAATTATAATTTACTAAATTAATTTTTATTGTGTAATTAATACGAGTATGTAATTGTTTTCTTTATTCAAAAGCTTTGATCCGACAAAAGCTAATTAATTATTTTTCACCCAATCAGTTAATGAAAGACTGATATTAATAATTCTGGGAATACAACTATAATTAATTTAAAAATGATTACTTAACTGATAGCATATAACATAATAAGTATTATTTATGTAACTTCTTGTCAGGCTACCTTAACATGTGCTTACTTTGCTAATAATTTCAACCTATGTTTCAAATAATAAATAAAAATCATCATGAATTTACGTTTAAATTGCTATATTATGTAAATTTACTTTGTAATTAACCGCGATACTTGAACTTATCTTGGTTTTAATCGCGTGAATATTTTTAATCTATTCAATGGGAACCGTACATTTTTCCAGGACAAAATGCATGGGATATAATAGAGCAGCAGAGGCCACGAGATATGGCTCATTTCACAGCTACGTGATATAACCTAGGTGTCCAAGGTGGAATGACCCGGTCTCCTCAAATCATCCAACTAGTATGCTATATATACCCAGGTGATTCAATACAGCATACTTCGATATATTTGTTTGGAGCAGGATTTTTGTGGGTGAACAAGATTCAGCGCATAATTGAAACGGTCTCCTTTGATCACCTAGGTCCGACACCTATTTAGTGTCCTTAAATCACCTTGGTGATACAAGCTGGATGATTGGTGATTTGAGGAGATCAGGTCATTCCACTTTGAACACCTAGGTGTTTAAAGTGGAATAAACCCGAGACATGCCGAGACGAGGCAAGTAGACAATATTATAGTGTCTGCTAGGTTAACTAACCGGTTCCTACCGATCAACCTTTAATGCACTGATTGCATGTCAATATCACTAAGTGTTTGATTAATGCTTAATCAATGGTACGTTCATTAGGTGTTTATTTCACCATGATAGACGATCCTCGGTTTGTAATCAATGCATCATATTAGCTGCTTAGAGTAGGTGTAGGGTAGGGTAGGGGTAGGGTATAAAAGTCCACCCGTGCGAAGCCGGGGCGGGCCGCCAGTAATATATAAAAAAAATACACTTATTTATAATATAAGTATAATAAGTCTGTAATTTGTAAACTTCTTGTATCGATACAAAATACAACAAGTTTAACCAACAAAAAGTTATTCTTCGTCATTTTAGTCTCAACAACTTTATTCTATTAAATAAATATATAAACTCACACAAAGAACAAATGAAGCGCATTTGCTACGAAGCGAAAACTGTAATAAATAATCCAAATTGCTTTTCTGTAAAAATCCTTTTATTAGTTCGAAAGAAAAATGGTACGATTTCATTTTTGATGGAAAGATTATTTAAGCTGTTTTATCATTTTGTATGCTATTTTAAATTTATTGAATATATCGTGTAAAATGTAAAACGAGTATGTACCTAATTGAAGAAAAATTAAACTGGACAACTCATAAGACTAGTACTATGTCTAGCATTTTTACATATATTGTAATGTAACATGTATAATATGTTAATCAAAGCATGATCAACTTGGAATTAATCAAATGTCAAAACTCTTGTTAACTGTCAAATGAGTTTCCAAAAGTTAGATTAGCATTTGATTTTCGTAGAAATATTTATGATATTTTTCTTCAAAATTTAGTGACAAACGTCAGTGTACTGGAAGACTTTTTAATTCATGTTTCAGAAACTAAATTTAATTTGATAGCAAAGTTAACAACTATGTTGGTATACTGTTGTTTTGATCGACTTATGAGGAACAGGTAAAAGTGTACTTCATGTTTGTTTAAAAAAAAATGGACTGTTTTGTTTATTTTTATATGTGACTAGCTGACCCGCCAGATGTTGTCCTGTCTTATATAAAACTCTATCTGAAATTTTCTACGCAATTTTCTTATTTTTTCTTTCATGAAAATCTTCTGACAATAACAAACACAACAAACAAAGAATTAGCGAAATCGGTCCAGCCGTTCACGCATGATGCCGTGACCAAGGAAAACAGTCCGTTTCAGTCCAGGTTGATACGTTGATTGCATAAAGTTGGTAATTTATTGTAGTTATGAAACATAATTATTGCGAGACCCAGAAGGCCTAGACAAGCAGCTTATTAAGTATTATCGACCGAATAAAATCGATTACTCTTTTATTTCATTTTATTTCTCACGGTTTTGAAGTGACCTTTATTAAGTTTTATTATCATCATTGATCGAATAGAAAAGCGATCATTGCTTAGTATAAGTCATTTTGGCTGCCACACAGAAATATTGTTTTGTGTAGACCTCAGATACATGAATAAAGCATGCCTCACTGACACAATTTTTATTTTTTTTTATTTTTAGATTACTAGCAGAATTTCCAGTCTACTTGTATTCTTATTAACCCCTCGTGCAAAGCTAAAATCTTTGTGTTACGAGTGGGTTTACGTCGGTAGTGAAATGGGTGGGGATCGAACCAGCGACCACAAAATCACAAGTATTTCAACCATAATAAAAAAATGACTTAAAACGTTTACAAATAGTGAATACAGGGGTATATAGAACTTTATATTGATTTAATTAAAATATATATTCACCAAGGAGCTATACAAAGGTTTTCCGAGTTAATTAATTGCAATTAGACCCTGTGTCTTATCTTTGTTCTCATTCAGGCGATAAGTTTAATTAATATAAGCGCTCCACTTTTTATGTTACGGACTCGGTTGTTTTTCCTTTTTTACAGTATAAATGCGTGTTTTGAGTTTAACTTTATTGTATTTTTAAGTTTCATCACTACTTGACATACATTATATTGTATGTAGGTTTGTAATTACAATTCATCTAAATATATTATGTACCTACTAAACATTTCCGTTAAAAGTAATAGAAATATTGATTACTCATATTGATGTTAGTAGCCATTATAGGTATTCAAAATATCATAGCAAAAAAGAAGTATGCCTCCTAAACTAGGATAACCTGTATGTTGAGCCTTTTTTTTATCTCAGCAAGAAAAAATACCAGTATATTACTAATTAAAATACACGAAATGTATAATCGCAAATTAAAAGTAAATATGCTTGCTCAAGTCAATCAAAGGCAAAGAGCCAATATACCAATATATTTACGTATTTTTTTATTTTAATTACGATTTCTGGTTACCTTAATAAGAACATTTATTTTATTCACAAACATAAATAAATAGGAATGATTTTCTTAACGAGTTTCCTTATTATATTTCATACAAACTTACAATGGAACAAAACTTCCTTGGATGAGCCCGGAGCCGTTCTTGATTTCAGTCTTCCAACATGTGTATTACAATCATACTTTTCACTAATTTCTGCGATAAAGATCGGGCGGGCCTTTTGCTTGTCCACGTTTTGAGTGTTTCGAAAATCTCACACTGTCTCATCTTTTTGGGACCCAAAATATGACTCAAAAGGAGCTAATATAGCTAATATAGGGGTAATGCTGACTTTATTCAACATATAAGCATTGCCATTTAGCGTAGCAATGCTACAGGCATTTTGGGAATACTCCCAGTATCGCATTTAATTGTAATTTTGTTTAACTTTATATGTAGTTAATGTTAATTATAGACGCTTGTTTAATTGTTGCGTTGTTTAGTTTATAAAAAAGTCTAATTGAAGAAACAAATTTTGCGATAATAGTATATATATTTAAAAAATATAGACGAAATTTTTGACAATGCTTATAAAACCCCATGTCTTACTATGGGTGTCGTAAAATGCGACTAAGGGACATACAGCTGATGGATGGGCAGCAACATTTGTCAACTCAAGGATGCTCACCATCTTACAGCGATCACCAATCCGCCTGCCAAGCTCGGTAATTATGGCAATATCTCTCAACAACCTTGGCTTCCAAGACTTTCAAGATCTGTAAAGAGGGTGTTCCATCCACATGTTCGGTAGAAGGTATAAATGGCCTAATAAAATAAATAAGTAAAAGTTTAAAATCTATGCCTAATGACATATCTAGCATTTATTTAGTGTGAAAGGTTAAGGGTTATAACCTTCAAAACTCAGTCATAATTCATATACGTCTGTTATACGTCAGATTATAGGCTTATCTGGATTCTCTGGGTAAATCATCTTATATTTTATATTCTAATCTCTGTCGAAGATAGTTGAATTACCATATCACATGGGCTTTAAAACCCGTTGCATCAATTATTTACTGAATAAATATTTAGTAAATAATTGACCGATATATTTTCTTTTATCATTTAAATATTATATATCAGTTAATGTCTAGATTATATAATGATATAGAAAGCACAGAGAGGCCTGTCATAACTAAACATATTTTATTCTAAACATATTTTATTGACTTACATACATTTCTAATAGTAAAATAATGTTTGAATCCGGTTTAGTATGTTCAGAGCCTTTTTCAATGCAAACAAACTTATATAAGTCTTTCCTAATTATAACTTTAGCAAAGATAAAAATTAAAAGAAAATTTGTTTCAAACAACGAATCAGGCACTAGTTTATTGTGATAAATGATTACTTCGATGCGCTGTTGTTCTGTCCACCCGATGTCGAAAAAATATCTATACTACTAACGATTTTGCATCTGAAGTTTTATATGTTTTAACACCTTACTGTAATTTTCAATTGCCTGTTTGACATATGGCATAAAAAGTACCTACAAGAAATTTGAAAGGATTTTTTTATCTGTTTCTCTAAGCACGGGTGAATCACAAGTAGGTATGTCTAATTTCTTGTTACGGGAAGCATGTTAAGTCGTTGTCATAAAGACAACTATATCCCAAGAACGGACAGCAGCATTTCTGGTACTTCAATATATAACTTAGTGCTAACTGTTCTGTTACTGTAACCTTTGTAGGAAGAAGCCTATGTGTAGGTACTTAATAACAAGACTTGTAACTGAATGTAACTTGAAATAGTGCTTGTGTGAAAAGTTTTCATTCAAATATATTTCCAAGACAATTGAACCGGCACTGCATGGGTATAAATGAAATAAGTCATAATTATTAAAATGGTTGCCTAGGCTTTTGGCATCGTGCCCGAAGTACTGAAGACTCGCAATCTTAGAATAATTGGTGGACTACAAGCCTTTCATTGTTAATTTTGTTAATTAATTTATAATTTACCCGCCAACTTTTCACTTGACTTATTTGAAATTCTACGGTGAAAAGCGTATTATGAAACTATGGATATACTGGTCACGTGTGGGAGTTTGGTTATTTGGGTGTGTTGGTGTAATACAAAAAAATATTGGTGATGCACATACACTCAAAAGCTGTAAACGTAAGGGTTTACAACAAAATTAATAAGCTTCTTTGTCATGAATGAATGAATGAATGAGTTATTTTAATACATAACTATTCAAGAGGATTTACTTGCATTTAATCTAAAATATAAACTACAAAATGTAACTGTAAGTAAATAAATTAAATTAAATTATATGTACAGATATATGTATAAAAATGTGTAGTAATAAATAAGTTAAGGCGTTGCTTTAACCTATTTCTTACTCAGTTTGGGAATCAGTGCATATTGAATAAAACAATGCACAACAACTATTGTCATAATTATTATGTGCGTATATGTCAGTATATAATATTATTCTTTCTTTTAATAAAGATTAAAAAAATTATAATATTTTTCGATATAACAGTTATACGAGAAAATATTTATGGATTCTTGAAGTAACGACCATACAGTATGTCAGTATAGAACACTTTGGACCTTGATGAAAATGAAAAAGTATGAAATAAACACGCAGGAGTCGGGTGGCATTTGATTAATTGTCTCATACTTCATGTTCAGCAACATGAACCATCTCCAAATGGTTTTGATCAGAATTTAGATTGCAAATATAACGGATATGATCACGTGAAATGGAAATCTAAATTGGCCATTTGGGGATTTACAAACGACAGATATTTTAAAGGTGAATCTTATGTTTACTGGCGCATGCTAGGGCAAATTTTACGTACACAATTTTGTTTGTTGACATTAAACATAAAATAAAATTAATTTGTATCATTAATTTAAAATTATTTATTATGCTTCTTTTAAAGATAACGGAGAAAAAATCGGATTTGTATTTGTATATCATATTTTTGTATATTGTTATTGTTAGGTATATCTATGTATATTGCAGTGTAGTTGCCGCTTTATATTATAACCCCCCGTGTCTTCCATTAGCATCTATCAGCTCATGATTCCTTACCATCTTATTGCGATAACCAATCCGCTTGCCAAGCGTGGTTATTATGGCAATATCACTCTAAAGACCTTGCCTTGCCAAGTTCTGTAAAGAGGAGGCGTATGTTCAGTAGTAGAGTAAACGGGCTGTTCATGATGATGATATTATCTGTGTAATAATTGTGATGATAGAATTTTCAAGTTTATTTTTCTATTATTCAGTTCAGTATTATTTTCAACATGAAATGTACAAATACTTAAGTGCCTACCTATCTTTCAACAGGGACAATCTTTTTGAGTCTAAATGGTATATAAGAGTATTTTCTATAGAGCTACAAACAGCTATTCAAGTGGAAAGATCATCAAACAGTTTCAAAATACCAGAAGTGTCCCTTTGTGTCAAAGCTAGGATTTATGACGTCAAACCGTAAAAGTCTACTTCAGAAGGAAACCAGTACCTGCCGTTGATCGAGCACACGCATGTTACATCAAAGTAAAGGGTTTTTTTTGTATCCTGAACGTAATAATGTTTCAATGAACGTGGACAGCCCTTTGTAAAGTAAATACAGTTTGAAACAATACGTTTTATTCGTTCTGTCCTACTCGTATAAAGTTTTAATAACACAATATTCATGTATCATTTATTTAATTAGTGCAAGAATACTTTTAGTGTTATGGTGAAGGTTTTAAAAACATTAATTATAATTCTAGACCCCAGACGCATAAGGACGGATGTACGATTATACTTTAAAAGCATTTGGTCGTAAGTTCCAATTTACGATAAAGGCACATACAACGTTTGTTTCTTATGTATAATGGCACATCCTATCTTATGTATAACTTCCACTGCTGAACATGGTCCTTCTTCCGAGGGAGGGTATTTGCCATAGTCACCACGCTTGGTAGGCGGGTTGGTGACCGCAGTATTATGTTGTATCCCTCAAGGAAACGCTGCTGCCCGTTCCTTGATATATGATTATTATATTATAAATGATGTTATAACAATCGGGACCAACGGCTTAACGTGCTTTCCGAGGCACGGCGGGTAGTCCCTCAACCAACCAGACCCGGAAAGAAAATCTTAGAATTTACACAAAGATTTCCTGTCCGGCGTGGGAATCGAATCCACGACCTCGGCGATTTAAAGCGAGCCAAATACCACTACGGAAGTGTGGTGTGTGTAAAGTGTGTGTAAATTAAGCGTGAAATTATATAATTAATGTATCTAAAATCAAGATGACCCTACATAAATTGTTTTCTTTTAGAAAATAGAAACCTCACAGTTAATTAAGATACAAATATTGACTTAAACAAACATCTCAATATTTGTAATAATATGATAACTTGTTAATAAAACGTTAGGTACTAGGTACCTATATGTATTTGACGTTTATTTGTATTTCAATATAGTTTGATATCCAATTAAAGTTTGTTCTAAGTAAATCATATTGGCAGTGGTAACAGTATCAACCAAACATTTATTAGTTTGTAATAACTTGCGCCCTACTTATAGACTCATATCTACTATACGCAACCTTTTACATAACATATATCAATGAAATATTTGTTATCGCCACGGATATAGATATACCTAGATAACACAAGAGCAACTACTTCGCGTGCCTAGCTTACGTACAAAAATCGTAAGTGCTTTCGCGTTCAGTCTGCATCGGTGTATAGCGCTAGTAGGTAGTCAGTTAAAAATATTAAAATGGTAAATTGTGCTGTTATTAATTGTAAAACTGTACAAATGCGAGGAGAAAAAATAAAGTAAACGTTTCCTTCCATCGGTAAGTCATTTTGTGATTAATATTATGCGTAATTAATTTAAAAAACAATTATTTTTAGCAATTTTTAGACTAATACCTGATAATACTAAATTTGAGAAGAACAAAACTTTCGTATTACATTGCGGCTTTTAATTGGAGCGGTTGATGAGAGGTTTTGTTTTAACAAGTGATGAATATCGAACAAGCGATACTATCGTATATCGCTTTGTTTTGTAGTACAGGGACTTTTGTCAATTTTAGCGTTTAGTCCTGTTCATCATATGCAACACAAATCGATTTTCGAGAATCGATTTCGGAAACAGACGAATGATTTTGTATTATATACGTACTTATTATGTAGAGAATTTTAATAAATAATCGTACCATTTCATGACTTTTTTAGCTTTCCCCATGTAATCAATGATGAACAAGTAATATGCTTAAAACAACCAACGTTACAACTCAAGTCACAGACAGTACTCAGTACGTCGAAGTATACACCAGCATTACGAAATACTAACAATTTTGTAAAAAATGTATATTCCTAACAGATCCTGATTTTCCTGAGATTCCTGATCGGCTTATAAGGATAAGCCGATCAGGAATTTTATTTTCCTCTGTTTATCTCATAACTTTGTCTATCTCATTACTCTGTCATAAAATCATACATAAATCGATTTGAACGATTCTTGGTAATTCTTTACTAAGTATACACAATTACCCAATAAATGTATATCCGTGCAATAAATAGTATTCGTATAGTAATTGAGAAAATTAAATGGTATATACAAAGGCGAACTTTATTCAAAATTGAGTACGCAAATCGATTCAAACCACTAACCGCCGCCGCGTAAGGCGGCGTCTTTCCATCACTAAATAGTGCTTGTGACGTCATAATAGGCATTCAAAAAATGGCACGCTTGGTTTTCATACAGATCGTGATACTTGTGTCATCTAGATATATCTATATATGTGGTTATCGCATTATATTGAATACTAGCTTCTTGCGCGCGGTTTCACTCGCCTAGCTCCCCTTCCCGTGGGAACTTCATAATAAAATATTGCGTATGTTCACCGGAGATAGTGTAGCTTCCCAGCGGTGAAACTTTTTTTTAAATCCGTCAAGTAGTTTCGGAGCCTATAAACAAACAATAAAATCTTTCCTCTTTACAATATTAGTATAGACTAGCTTCCTGCGCGCAGTTTCACCCGCGTAACACAATGGGTGATCATAGGAACTTCATAATTAAACATGCCTTTCTCGATAAATGGTTTATCTAAAACTGAAAGATTTTTGCAAATCGGTCCAGAAGTTACTGAAATTAGCGCTTTCAAGCATACAAACAAATTCCTAAGCTTTATATATTAGTTTAGTAAATATCACTGTCTCTGTAGTTTACGTTCCCACGGAAACCTCATTATATTATATATGTATAATATTGTGTTACTCTAGAAGAACGTAAATTAATACTAATGGTGCAATCTTTTTTAAAATCATTCTATAGTATTTTTAAACCTCAAAAGAGTCAAAATATCACACAAATTGAGTATCTTATAACACCATTTTTATATTTTAAAGTATTACCTTCTACAAAAAGTATTATTAATAAATTTGCAGCCATATTTAATCCTTGCTAATTACTTATGTTCAATAACTAAAGAGAATCGTTCATTTAACTTAAATTAACAATGACTAGTCAGTACTTTCATTTTTAAAAATACCTTTTCGACCATATACTTAATCCTGCGAGCTATTTATTTTTTCATTCAGTTTAAAATTATTTCATTAATCAGGAGAAAAAGACGAACATTTTAATTAAGTAGGAACCTACTCTTTTATAAAAAGGCTATTAAATTGGCAACATTAAAAAAGTAAGTCCATGTTCTCAAAAGAGTTAAATATTACATAATGTAACACTTTATATAGGTCGGTTATGGTTACGTTGATGAGGAACTTTGCTTTTATTTTAACAGGTTTAATTCCCAGGCGTATGTGAAGTGCTATGAAGTTTGTTTCTAGCCGCTTAAGTACTTTACCAGTGGATGTAGCTGCCTAGCTACCTACTTGATAATCAGCAAAGGATATTCGTTACATAACAAGCTATGGATGTGGAATGTGGTGTAGTTCAAGAGTTATTCATGTTTTGCTACAAACTTTGATATTTAGTGAGGTGTTACATTTATACACCGTTATTTTTTATGGTTGCTAATAGAACAAAATATATTTTTTTATTAGTCCAAATATGGTTGCATAGGTCAGACGGTAACATTTTATTAGGTATAATTCTTATAGCGGTCGTAGCCCAATGGCTAGGGCGTCGGACCTGTGATCTTGAGGTCGACGGTTCTAAACCCAGCATTTTAGCTTAGCACGAGGGATACTAGTAGACAGCAAAACTCTGATAGTTATCTTTTAAAAATAAATAAAAAAATCTACCGAATTTATCGGTGTACAAATATTATGTATCTTTGTTAAAAATACAGTCATTATTTAATAAATTATACCCGTTACACATTACACTTTAGTTTCAATAACATTTAATGTTTTGTCAATCAGAAAATCTTATTAATAATGTTATACTCGACTTAACTATTTATTCTTTGTTGCAAAATCAATCTATGTACATAAGGTGCTTTCAAAAAAGATGCTTTCCCTTTAACTTTAGTGTACATCACGTAAAGTGATTACGTTAGTGATGATTTTTTCTAAACTATTGAATAAAGTTTTTCTCTAACACTCATTATTAAAAATAATTATCAATATATCAAAAAAGAGCGTGATATTAGTTTAATTAGGCTTAGTAATAAATAAATAGACTGTTGTAAATATGTTTTTCATGACATTCACGATGTACTTGCCTAAACTTCATAAATATTTTACTCGTATAATGGGCACTTAACATGATTTGAGTAGGCAAATCACGAAATCGTACCGAAAGTCAAAATGACTTGTAGTATAAATAGGAATGAATACATAGCTTTATAAGGGACTGCAGTTATTGCTCTTCAAACTCATTTGAATTTTATTAGATACTTATTTTAAATAACAGATAGTTATTATTAATATACCATTGACATTAGCAAAATCAGTGGTCATTTTGGTAACGCCTAAGAAGCTTTACCCATAATTTTATCTAAACTAATATTTTAAGAAGCAAATATTTGAATAGTCTTCAAAACTACTGGACTGATTTTTTTACCATTAGAAAGCTACATTACATTCATACATTCAGGAGTAAAATTAGCTATATTTGAAGATGAAGTTCATAAGAACTGGAGCTACGTTACGGCGCGGGTGAGACCGCACACGGCACGCTGTTCTTAATTTCTACTAAACTCTCAACTAAATAATGTTACAGTCCTTTTCATTAAACTTACTAAAGTGAAACACATGCTTAAAATTCATGTTATACAAGGACCTTTAGTACAAAGAGAACAAAATCAACACACAATGTGTTAAGCAGATGCGGGTGCGACTGTAAGAAGTGGGTCAAATAAACTTTGTACGTATGTTTTATCTATGTTAAAGGGTGATTATATTAAATTTAAGGTAGCCTTTTTGATGGTACAATTTAAGCATGTTTTAACAGGAAAAGTCGCCTCATGTTAAATATTAAAATGCGTACTTTTAAATTTTTACTTTTTGACACTTTACGACAGTGTTAAGCTCATTATTTATCCTAAAAATAAATTTTATTTTATACAATTTAAATTGTAGGTACATACTTTAATATATTTTACTTCTTATTGTATATGCATACATACACATAAATAAAATATCGTGTTTTTGTTTACAGAAATTTACAGAATTTAAATTAAATTTGTGAATTTTTTTCTATATACAACTATATATGTAAAATACGAGAACTAAGTGAAACAAAAGAAACAAAACACTTTGTTTCTTTTTCTTTTGACCTTACTTATTTAAAGCTAATGTTAATCATATATCTAGGCATAAATTAGAAAATGTATACCAACATTTGTATACCAATAATTAGAATCACCATCAACATCCAAACGATTCTTCTCTGGTGGATGACTTAACAGGTAACCTCTCTTGATTGCAGACAATGCTGCAGCAATTACGTTCTATCACAAATTCACTCACCAATCATAATAAATACAGCTTAATATTTTAGAGTAGCCTGTTATCGGAGTATTCTTTTTGTATTACAATTTTTAATATCACAAAGGTATTTAATATCCTCATCAACATATTGGTGATATAAGAGGAACATCTACGTTGATATAAGATTTGATAAGACTAGTTTTCGTTATTCCAGGGGCGATACTTTCTATTTTTAGCACTGAGACTCTATAAGCTGATAATAAATAATGACTAAAAAGCATATCAGAAATGTAATAGTATAATTAAAGTAGTTAACAAAGCTTTGAATTCTACTCAAAGAAAAATGAACGCTATTTTCAAATAGTTAAACCACACGTTAACTAATTAAAGGTTCAATAGCACTAAGCACCAGCAACAACAGTGTTGACAAGTTTACTGTTAGCTGACCAATAGCCGAATAGCCTTATTAGTAGAATTTGCATGTGCTAACAATATCAGCCTGCGTGTTTGTACACAATTCAGCATAAATTAGCAATAAGGACCAATCGATGAATGCGCTTCATTCAACACTTTATGAAATTAACAATAACAATTAAAAATGTATCGTTGAGCCATGTAAAATTTTATAACATAATGTAAATCAGTTGAAAAATATATTTAGGATTATAACGCTTAGATCATTTAACTGTATAAGCCTCTTCAGTCAACCATCTTCTTCTTGATTCTTATTCGAATCTTAATTCAAAATAATCACTATTTATGTTTTTGGTTTTAACTGCTATAGGAATAAACCACGTAAACGTACATTTGTGGCGGGTGGCTATTCCCTATACTGCGGCCTTTGAGGCAACCAACCCGGAGAGCCCCAATGTATTTGCACTTACAACTTACATTACATATAAATATTTAAAAAGGGATTCAATAAGGTAGTCTTAGTCTTAGTCAGTAGGTGAAGCTCGGCCATAGCCACTTCAATCCGTAATCGTCAGTCAAAGTTTGTTACGTTTCTTTGATTCTGAAGCGGATGCTAATACATGTAATACCTGAGTAATAATATAATATAATATGTTCATTTTTGGCGAGATATGTAATTTGTGCAAATCCGGATATGTAAATTAATGCGATGATACACATCGCCGAGCTCGGATTCAACCGGACAAATTTGTTTACCCTATTTTGCGTCATTTGAATGTATTTAATACAATTTTTCGGGGATTCTAAGTAATATAAATACTAACATATTTATGTTCCAATAACTACCTGATTAACGGAATTAACATATCCGCCGTAGCTACAAATTGCGTTTATATTCATGATCGGACGGTTGGTGTCATTCTTATCCAAATGTTAGACAAATAAGATGTAATAATTTGACATTACCTTCACACATTTAACTTAACACCGGAATAACTTAACATACAATAAACATACATTTTAGTGATAAATATTTTTTCTAGCAATAGTTTTATATAAAAAATTAAGATGGAGAAGGATAGTATTATGAAGGCAGATACATGTAAAATTATTTTAGTTAAACTTGTTCAGGATACAGACAACGTGGTATTCGTCTTTGTTTAGACGTCACAATTTGTTTTAAGAATAATTTGCTACTTTTTAAATATCGTTTTTTTCGTAACTTAATTAGGTACTTCTTCTTCCTTGAATATAAGTAGATCACTCATATAATATATAATATATGAGCGATCTACTTAAGAGCCTAGGTAAAATCATTGACTAATTATGTTTCTCTTTTGTTACAGGTAAGTTCTACAATAGACTTCTTCGAATTATTAAAGTTCTTAAAGGTTTGAATAAACAATATAACAAAACTGCTATAACAGTGGAAAACAAGAATAAATATATAGGCTTGCTCAGTGATAGTGTATGAAAGTATATAAAGTAGTGTCAATGGATCGTAGGAGCGTACGAAGTCTCTTTTGGCAATCGTGATAGGTACCGTAACATGGTCCCAGGTCGGGTAAAAAAAAATGCGGGTAGAAATTTGAGTCTAATCTGAAAATCTAAGTACCTACCAGCTTGAAGTCAGAATGTTGATGATATTTTATCCGTGCCCTAGCGAGCACGTTAAACTGTCGGTGCTGCTCCTGATCGCTTGCGGGCGGTTGCACCATCAAAAACGGTAAAAGATCAGGCCCAGCCTGATGGATTTTTTGAGTGATTAATGGAATAAAGTGTGGTGGACCTGAGTTTGTAGACTCACTCATGCACTAAAATATATCCAGCGCACATGGACAACCTTATTAGAGTTTGACCGCTGTGACCCAAAAAGAACTTTATCACCTTAGTTAGGATTTTTTCGTCTTCTACTTCCTACATAATCATAGACGAGAAAATCTTATTTATATTGGCTACCGAATCTGAAATTAGGCCGAAGAGAATTATTATTATTATGGTAAATTTACATAATGCAACCAATTTAGTCATAATATCGATAACCAATATTATCATGTTAGTTTAGCATATGGTAATTACTTATTGATATATTGTTGATGCTTAATTAGGTATTTTCAGAGGAATGGTAGTTAAATTAACTAACGATGTGTTGATAAGTGTGTATGTTAGTTTTAAATTTGTGCATGATATTGTGGTCGTCTATAGTTAATTGAGGGAATACAATACCACAAATATCATAACCGCTATTTGTTAAGCACTGCATGTCTGTATCCCTTATTGAGGGCTCTTAATAAAATAATATTCATTTATTTATTTTTAATTCCGCAAATTACAATTTTATAAAGCATTTGGGTAGTCTTAGGGGCGGATTTTTACTTAAGTTTCAGTGTAAGTTATTCAATTTTAAAATTATTATCTTATGTTATTTTTAAAACACCGTAGAATGAACAGCTTCCAGAATTTCTTTGTTGTGTAAGTTTAAATAGTGTGAACCATTATATATACTCAAGCGTCACACAGTCAAAAAAATACAGAAAATCGTAAGCTGCTGCTACTTAAAAACTAGAACGAATTAAAAAACATCCATAATTATAGGCTACTTAACAAGATGGCGTGATAATTGCTCTCCATTTTTTTACCCTGAATACGATAATCTCCAAAGCACCCGTAGATTCCCGGTAGACTCCGTTTATTTGTATGCTACAAATAAATCGTGGCCACTCAATAGTATTGCATGTAATATATAGACTAAATTTATTGTTGAAATATGCCGCAATAAGTTTCGAAGCTGGAGCTTTGCTAGCCTTCATCGCATAATGTCAATCCAAAAAAAGAATGCCGGCATGCCAATCTAATTATATTTCTTTTATCAGGTGTGAAAAAGCTCATTAATAAATTAAGTTTAATATACGACATACATGATTTAACCTTTAAGTTAATTTAACTTGAACTGATATTATTTCGAGTGTCGCATCACGTCGTATAAAGTTAGGCTAGCACATGTTTAGCATAATAATATATCTTTGAATAACTTTATCCAAGAACATAGATTACTGTACTGAATATATTATAATACTGAAAGAAAGGACTGTGTATACACAAAACTAGGACTCTGTATAATCAAATAATGCTTTATGCAATGGAAAATTGCAAACTTTTGCTGTGATTAATAGGTTTATTTTGTGTTTTCATTTAAAATTATTTATATTCTCGTATATCTTTGTATTAACACTTCACCGCCAAGCCAAGTTTATAGGTATGATAAGCTTGCATCCATAGTTCTCATAATTTAGGATGTCTGTATAGGTCGTATTTATTGCTAGCAAAAGGCTTAGGAAGCTTTCTCCATATAAACACATTACTTCGATGGGCACCTATTTGTAGTTTTTGAACCATTCTAATACAAACCTAACCCTTGCTTTCACTAATAATAATTATTATTTTAATAGAGAACAATTGATTGGCCATCCAATATTTCAGTAGGAAATTGAATTTCAGTTTAACTCAGAATAAAGTTGTAACACTTGTTACTTTGATAAAATTAATCATTATAAGACTTAATTTTATGTTATCAGCCCATTTACGACCACTTTTAAACATGGGCCTGCTCTATAACAGTCCTTGGCAAGCTATGTCGTTGGGGTATATTGCCATAATCATCACGCTTGGCAAGCGGATTGGTGACGTAAATATAACACATTACACTAGGAATGAAATATATTTTGGAATTCCATGAACAATTAAGGTGTCAAAATCCAAAAAGTAACGCACGCACCCAGGTACTTTCCTACTTAATCGTATAATTTCCATTGTTTAAGGAAAAACACAAAAATGAAGCACGAAAAATTTATAATGGACGACTAAATGGCAATTAGCGGAATGTAGGTAATTATGAAAACGTTCGTCCACCCCGGTGTCCTATTCATTAGCCCGGGCATTGTCCTAAATAACCACAGCCTTGCCATGTACCTAGGGTTGTTTTTCTTGCCGTAATATGCTAGATTTCAATTTCTCCATACAATCTTTGCTACCTCTTTTCATTCACTTAGAAGTGGAATATTTAGAAACCCTTTCTTATAGAATGCTTACGTCATTTGAGAAAACACGCTTAAAGTTTCAGTGGTTTAGGCTGTGCTTTGATCCGTCAGACATTCAGAATAAGGCGTTTTATTAAAATAGGCGTAAGACAAATTGTTTTCAAAGTTTAGAACTTTTATGCCAAATTATATGTTCTTAAATATGAATACTTACAAACTGTTAGTGTCCGGCGTCGCCAGTTATAACATTCTGATACTCCGTTCCTTCTTTCATTTTGTATATAAACCATGTCCTTTTAGTAACGTACAACTGGTTAAGTCGTTCTCTAATTTTGCTCGTACATACATTTGTATCTTATCTTATAAATAGACATCGCGGAATCAGGAAATGGTATAAAATCTTTCTTTGTCAGTTATTCCATTTTTCGAGAAGGTTACAAGCTATATTTAATTATGAAGTTCTTTTGGGAACGGGAGTCATGTGGGTGAAATTGCGTGCGGGAATCTAGTTCTAAACAGATACACTATCCACTCAAAAACTCCTTTGTACTACTTCTCTGTCTGGCTTGCCTTATATCTCATTTCGTAAAAAGGCTTGCAAATGCGTGCAAAATTGTACCTGTACTACTGTATATGTTTGCGTTCTGCTTTTTTTCTTGTTTTTTGTGTAATTTGTTATGTACTAAAGTGTTATCTATACATGATTTCTTGGCGACTGGATATAAATGATTCAAGCAATAATATCCTAAGAGTATGTTGTCCTAGCGATTCATGTTTTTCTTTGTGACAAAGAAAACGAAAATCTCAAAAAGGCACGCTATTTGCGATTAGTATATTTTTTTATATATAAATATATAATGGTAACATATTTTCGTCTTTACTTTTTCCGATGGATTGGGATACGGCATAAAGTCTCTTAATAATTTATTTCGGATAAAACATTTGTTTTAACTTTTAGGGTATTGGTGACTGAAAATTTAAACCGTTACAACGGTTTATACAAAGTGATTAGGTAACCTACAGGTTACCTAATCACTTTGTATCTAAACTAATATTATCTATATAGTAACAATATTTGATAGTATCTATGTATTTAGAAACCTCAGAACTTATACCGGGTAAGAATTAAGGTGCATGTAAATTATTTGAGATACTTTTAAGAGTAACAGTATCACGTGTAGTGATAACGATTGTGAATTAATTAATTTTTAATTAAAAAAATATTTTTTAATTTAATATGAAATTACATTAAAACATATGATTTAAGCACGGGATGATGCCCCTCTCCACGATACACTAGGAGTGTGGCCAGTATAGCGAATTGCGTATGGAAAATAAATGTTATTTTTTCACTTTTTTTGTGTAATCA
Organism: Nycteola revayana; assembly: GCA_947037095.2. Lineage (NCBI taxonomy): Eukaryota > Metazoa > Arthropoda > Insecta > Lepidoptera > Nolidae > Nycteola > Nycteola revayana. The sequence continues at coordinate 10,607,903 of OX344839.1, forward strand.
CCATGACGCTAACTGTAGCTGTAAAATTTAAATCTGGCATTACTAACTATAAAAAATGACTGTGCAATAAGCACGTCGGAATATTTATAAAATATTATTGAAGTCAGCGAGCTACGAGCGGAATAATAATTAAAACAAACATGTACCTATTTCATTTTATTAGAAATCTGCAGAAAAATCTAGTTTAAGTGTACCTACTCGAGCTGTTCTAGAAATTTTATATTAACTCAAAGGAATCAAAGAATTTAATGATAAATGTTCCTGAGAGTAATTTAATTTAATTTAATTTGAAGCAAGAATATTTTTATTGGGTATTTGCCGTGTTGTCGTTTATTACTCTTAAGGATGCGTTGTCGCCACAGTGTTTATCCAACATTAGGTTTTATTTTTTTCATTTTAAGATAAAATAAATATTGACTCCTGTGGTTTACCGTTAAGAAAAGATCACACCATGTCTTTCTATAAGTGTCGTAACAGGCAATAATGGGACATACAACAGATTTATGGGCAGTAGCATTCATTAGCTCAAGGATACTCACCATCTTACTGCGATCACCAATCCGCTTGCTAAGCGTGGCGATTACTAGGTACAATATTCTTTAACTTCCTCGGAACGGTCTGTTAAGATGTGCCCCATATTCAGCAGAATGGAGAATATGAGGAGTATCTTGGTTGCGGGGTTTCATAGAAATAATAACTTCGCATGTTTAGTACTTGGTTAGTAACATGTTTAGTACTAAATCGAAATGCCGGTCATATTTTAAATTATATCCTGTCTCACATACATTCGTATATTTAAAAAAATAGGCATTTCCTTTCATCAAAGTCTTCGTAGAAATGTTCCCGTGCCTGGAAGTGCTCTGTTTCTGTCTCATTTTTGCTATTAGTAGAAAAAATAACAAAACATATCAATTGCAATTCAATTATAATTATTAATATTATTGAAAGCAGCTAATTGATCCTTATTAAGTTTTCTTAAGCTTAACGTAATAGTATATTGACAGGCGGTCGCTATTAAAAATTGCGTCATACCTATTGCAAATTTCTCGTACTTGTTAAGCAAATTGTATTTAATTCATATAATAAAATTCTATTCTACAAAGTCTGTTTATGAAAAAGTACAAAGAAAGTACTTTCGATATGAATATTAAAACATAAATTGTTTGTTTTATATGAGTCTCTAGGCAGTGATGTTCTGGGGCTAAGTAGAAGTTTTATTTTAACCGTCCTTTTTTTTGAAATGAGATTTTATTTCCCACTAATTCTTTTTGGATTAGTGCGATGGAGAGACTGATTCGTTTGGATCAAGATAGGGTGGATCCTACACTGGTATGTATTTAAAAAAAAAAACGGCCGAATCCATCTATACTTATATTATATAGAGGAAAGTTTGTACTTTGTATGTTTGTTTCGAGTAAACTCAAAAACTATTTGACGGATTTCGATAATTCTCTCACCATTAGAATGCTACATTATTCCTTAGTAACTAAGGCTGTATTTTTTACGAGAAATATGCACCTGTGCGAAGCCGGGACGGGACGCTAGTATTTAATATAATTTGATATATTAAAAAAATGCTTTCTTTGCAACAAATAACCTATTAGTCCAGGAACATTAGTCAAATAAAGGCAAGAATCTCGGAATGACAGATAGTCGGCTATAAACTTGTATAAACCTTTATTTTGGTCCCCTATAACTTGTCTCAAAACCTACCTATCGTAGGGTGTCCGCGTCTTCAGATATCCCAAGGTCAAAGGTCAAAAAATCGATTTGTTACACATTTATTGCAAATATCTCGTTTCCTATGGATTTAATGCTATTTTTATATGTATAAATATTGTAGAAGATTAAATTATTTACAATTTTTTACTCAACATTTTTTTATATCTTGTACCGTTTTCGAGATAGATGGCAGAGAGCGCGCAGTGGATTATATAGGAAACGTAATATTTGCAATAAATGTGTAAAAAATCGATTTTTTGACATTGGCCTTGGGATATCTGAAGACGCAGACACCCTACGATAGGTAGGTTTTGAGACAAGTTTTAGGGGACCAAAATAAAGGTTTACACAAGTTTATAGCCGACTATCTCTCATTCCGAGGTGAAATCCTAATATGCCTGGACTATCCTAATATACGCGGTAATTACCAATCGGTGTAACTTCATTTTTTTATGAGAGTTGAGATTTCTTTTGATTCCCTCTCACTTGATAATAGCTGTTGAATAAAGAATAGCATTATCAGTAGTCAAAAAAATATATGTTGGAGATATTTATTGATTGCTGAGCTTTGGAAGATTAACCGTTGGTACCGTGCTATGCAGAATGAACCTTGGAAGACACCATGGTTTGATGGATGCACGGTGGGAAGAAACATATTGGTTACAGCTTTTAGACTTTGATCCGGTCACATTCCACTAAATAAGTTAGCCTACATGATGAAAAAAGTTCCATCTCCTCTTTGTTCTGAGTGTGGTATAGTTGAGGATGCTTTCCATATTATGATGGAGTGTGACCGGATAGAGGACCTCAAAGTCGAATTGTTACAAGTCTCCCCAGAGTTCAGGGAACTTCAATATACCTATGTAAGTGTAAAAATCCCGAACGCAATGAAAATTAAAATCCAAGCTACCTACATTTCTATTTGCACATAAATAATTTATCGTTGCGACGATACACAATATTTTAAATAATATTCCAGCATTACTTTAACTCATCTATTTCTCATTACTCATATCGGTTGCCAACCAGAGAATAAAGCTTCAATTCAATAAATAGGTTTTATTTCAAATACTATCCATTAAAAACGTTTACGCTACGGAACTGGGCCAACGAACGTTGACTCTCATTGCACTAAGAAATAATTCATCGCGGCCGATACAGATATCGACTCCCCCTCCCCTCACGATTAGAGGTGTACCGTTGCATCGAGAATTGAATATTATCGATAATGCAGTTAGGCGTTGGAAGACAATATCATTTTTTATATGCAAACTAAGGTGTTATACATGTCGCAGCCAGATTGTAGAATCCGCTGCATTACATTACGGCTAGCTGTTTTTCATAATGGCGGATTTATTGGGTGGAAAAAAAAAACACAACCTGAATCTAAACCAATGGTGTCCAACGTGTCTATTTAATCGCTGTATTACATTACGGCTAGTCGTGTTGAAAAACGCATGGCGTCGAATGCGTTCAGGCAGTTTTTCATTTAGCCGCATTCAACCCAGCTAATTATTAAACCGCCGCATTTAAAAGCGGCCCTATTTGATCACGGATAACCGTAATGTGACACGGCGGACTACACGTTCCGGTTGCAAAATATATACGAGTATACAATCACATAGAAATACTAGTAGTAGTAATAGTAGTAGTACTGGTGTAATTATATTATTTAGCTATAACTTGAAAATGTTAGTATTACTTATGTCCGACAAAGTACAAAATTAAACGCCACAAGAAAAGCCATTGAACTGAGAAAGATTTCAATTTCTTTTGAAATTAAATAGAGACTCAAAGCTATGAAATCTCATAAAATGACAGAATTTTATAAGCATATTTTCTAAAACTTTAGAGTTTCTCAATTATATCTACTAGTTTTATAAAATATATATGAGAGAAAACGCTGGTTAAAATTATATTTAAATAAAAACGCCTGATAATCAGCTTTTGAAATCTGAAACTGTGACTCTTGTAAAGAAAATAAAGTTTTCAAAGAATATAACAATTTAAATATGTTCAATTAGATTGCATTACAGTAATATATTTTTATATTAATATGAAAATATATTTTTTTATCTCATACAGTTTTCATAGTAAACAATTAAAACTTTTTTAAACATTAAACCTTGCGTTTTCAGCTAAAATACAGGACGTCGAAATTTTTATAATGGTTCATTACAAAAAACGCATTTACACTAAATATTTTAGCAGTACTTTTTCAAGGCAAAGGTTGTTATTAAAGATTTTTAGAGTGCCTAAGATTTTAAAGTATCCGAAACATTTTTCACACCAAAAATCAGAAAGTTAAAAAAATACTGTTGTACACAGTAAAGTTTTCAATTACATCTAAATTTAGTTTATAGTTTAAGTATCCACGTTGCCTCTCTTTAGATATACTCGTGGTAATCATTGATGTTCACATATCAACCGATAACATTTTCGTATGTCAGTTAGCTTAGGATACAAATATCGATTAAGTCTCTGTAAATGATCGGTAAGCGACACTAGCTTTAATAAAGTGCCTGTTACCGCCAACAGCTGATATAAGCCGTAAAAGCGAGCTAAGCACCCAGGCTTTGCATAATATATCACCAAAATCCAACATATTTTCTAGAATTGCGACCAATTCTAATTGGAACATTTTTTTAGTAAAAACGTAAAATATTCATTTTTCATATTTTCAATTCACATTTATTATTGTTGTAGTAGTTTAGTGCCATTTATAAAATAAAACTTGAAGCTTATATTTAGACGACCTGCACAAATGTGAAACAGTGGTCCTGCTTGGTGTCCGGCTTTTCTTTACGGACTTACTTTATTTAAGGTAAGGTTATTACTTGAATTGAAAAAATTGACTTGAGAATTCGACAATCTTATTGCTACAGTAAGATATATCAAAATGATAGTGCAGTAAAACTATAAGGCGTGAATTGTTCGTAAGGCAAAGACGTGGGCAGACATGATTTTGCTTCAAAACGTTTTCATACAAAATGTACGAAGGTAACGTGTCGTGAATGTGCGCCTGCATTGCGCCCCTTGTATGTAACACAAGGGGCGTAATGCAGGCGTGGTGCAAATGTCCATGCCTTATCCGAACTCTCTCCTTGTGCGACTGCTCTCCACGACTTTACGTCCTTTCTGTATAATTATATGTATTTTTTGTATTTCTTTCCTCCGCAAGCATTAGAAATATGTCCGTCTCTCATAATGTTCAACTTCTAGTCACACTTTTAAGTCAGTTGTGATCTCACCTGGGCGAGGTAAGCGTAATAAACAATGAAATCCTTGCCATTCAATGGGGCAAAGCTGCTAGCATTCTCCTCTCACCTCTCATTGCATAGGTTTAGTATAGTTCTGATACGTTAGTTTATAAATGACTGCACCGGTGGCTCAGTGGTTACGATAGTTGCCTCTGAGACCTGGTGTTCTGGGTTCGATTCCCACCCGGGACAATTATTTGTGTGAACCACAAATAATTGTTCTGAGTCTGGGTGTTATGTGTGTCCGTGAAATGAATGTTCGTAAAGTCCCCCGCGACACAGGGATTTATTTCCCTAGTGCGGGAGTTGTCTTTTTTTAGAAAAAAGTAAAAAAAGATACAAAATAAATATACTTTTAGTTATATGTATGTGTTTTATTTAATATTAAATAAACAAAATTAACAAAAAGAAACCCTAAGTGTGCTTTCAATTGTGCGGGTTTACGAAATTGAATCCAGTATAAATTAGATAGGTAAGTATGCAAAAAATTAATAGTACCTACTCGCACACTCGAAACTAACCGCAACTTTAGAAACTATTTTATTTAATAACTCACGACCAAAATTAATTTTGTTGCTTTATAACGAGGCAGGTATCTACTGGATAATTTAGTTTTTGAAGTTTCATCCCGAAGAGAGCTCGGCTCGCAGGGGATAATCTTACAAACGCTAAGCTGATTTACAAGCACATTGAAGCACGCTGGGGCTACGACCAAATTTGTGAAATTACAGGCCTTGGATCATTACTATCTAGTTCAGTATTCAGTGAGAGTAGTTTATATAAAATAGTAGTAAATAATTATAATTTTCAAAGACAACTTTCAGTGTTTTTCGTTTTGTATTCATTGTACGAAGAATTATTTTATGTTTAAAAGCTTTGCGAAATTTGATTATAAAAAAATGGCCAAATTTTATTTATCACAAATTATTTAATGGGTATATTTGCACCCCAGCATAGCTGCATTACTTTCTGTTTATTTAGTTACACTTAGAAATAATTCAAACATAATTGATGTGTTAATTGTGTATTTACATTGAAGATACAATGCCTTTTTTCTTAAACAAAATGATCCATTTGTTCAAACGTCGTTTGAAATATAATATAAGATGAATCGAATAGTTCTCATGAAATCAATTTCATGGTAAAATGAAACATTGGTTACTTAATCTAGAATAGAATCGATTTTAAGTAAAGTGGCAAGGTTCAAAGTTCAGTGGACCTTGTTTCTATATAAATTTATTGCTCTTTCATCTAGCTGCTTTGTTAACAGGGCTTTGATATAAACTTATATTATTTAGTTGAAACGTACCTAGAGAAGTAAACCATAGCCTTTGACAGCGACTTCGCTCGTGTGTATGTCAATGTCAATTCCTTTCTACAAACTTTAAGGTATGATTTAAAAAAATATATATATTATGAATACGTTTATGTTTTAAATTTAAACCCAAGAAAGTGATTTTGTATCAGGAATTGTATTTTTGGGTTTCTTTGTATTTTTATTTGATAAGTCATTCATTTTTGGAGTGATATAAATTGAGTTTTATCCGATTAAACAATAGTCACACACAGCACTTTTGAAAAGTTTAGGTTTATATCGCAGATAAAGTTCCTATTACGTCATCAGCTGACACGTTTTTATCATTTTAAAACATAAATAACAAAAGGTTTATTAACAAAAAAATACTAAAAAATATACTTTTTATTTGAAGCTTAAACATTTATATGTAACTTAATCATCTTATAACGAGCAGGTGGCAATATTATACAGCATGTATATAACAGCAGTTACTGTTGCACTTGGCAGTAGAGTGGACAGCTGAATGTCCAAATATTGTGACAGTCTGTCGCCCTCTAAGCACGTTTCATAGTGTACCACTTTGTGTAGTGTTCACAGTCGCTCTATTCGTATAACAACTTGTATTAATTCAACACAGTAGGATTATGCACTAATAATGCATATTTTAAAGAAGTATTTTGTCATTTTTGCCGATCGAAAGTTTTTCTGACTCAGTCACATCTAGAATGTGCAATCACTGTTTTAGACATTTGCTATAAAGCATGTCAAATAAATATAATACTAGCTTCCCGTGCGCGGTTTAACCCGCATGACTCCTGTTCTCGTAGGGACTTTATAATAAAATGCCCCCTTTTTTCAGCCCCTCAGAGATTAAACAAAATTCTTGCTTAGTGTAAATATCACGTGTAGCTTCAATAGTTTGGCCTTGGCGTTGATAAGTCAGTCAGTCAGTCAGGACATGTTACTTTATATGATTTTCATCTTATTTGTTTGAATAGACCCCACTCAAACAAATGAGATGAAACATTCAGTATCAGTTTATTGGCATACACATAAACAAAATAATTTAAAAACAAAATATCATTATTATTTTAATACAACCAATTACCAACCTCATAAAGTTCTCAACAAAGTGACCCGTTTTCATAAAACAGTTCTTCTAACACTAATTGTAATCACCTACCGTTAGCAATGAAAACACGCCGCCAACCCATTAAAAATACACAAACCAACCATGCACTCAAAGGCATGCAACATTAATTTGCGCTAGAGTATTTGCCAACACTAGTGGCACTGATGTGTACCTTTTGCATGTGTATAAAACTATATCATTGAATGCAGGCTCGTAGGTAAAGCCTGCGTTTGATGTTAGAACGTTTTTAGTTTTCTATTATATTAGCATTATTATTATATTATTGGTTTTGTTAATACCTGTTTTGATTTTATATAGAATTTATATAGGTATAGTTCATAGGCGTTATTTTCGGAAATCCTTATCCATCAATTACATTAAAAAAATAAAGCGGCCGTAGCCCAATGGCTAGGGCGTCGGACTTGCGATCTTGAGGTCGCCGGTTAGAACCCCTCCCATTGCTACCGACGTGAACCCACTCGTAACAGCATTTTAGCTTAGCACGAGGGGTTAACGAGAATACTAGTAGACTGCAAAACTCTCCTAGTAATCGTAATATTTAATTTAATATTTATTAATAAGGCCGGCTTTCTTTTCCTGGTGAATATTTATTTATTTATTTATTTATTTATTTATTTATGTACACACAAGAAATATAGTGAAGAGAAAAACAAATACAAACAAAAGGCAATGTACAAAGGTACTACTTATTTCTAAAGAAATCTCTTCCAGTAGACCTGCGAAAGAAGAGATGAAAATAAAGAAAGCAATAATAGTGTGTAGGTAGATATACATACATACAATAACTACACATATACTTAAATACATACATAAAATTATAAATAGTTATAATACATACACAAATAATAATATTATCACGAAGAGGACAGATAGTGTTCTTTCACTCTTTTTTTGAAAAGGGAAAGAGTATTGCAGTTACGGATATTAGCTGGTAGCGAATTCCACAATCTGACTGCATGAACTGTAAAGGAGAAGGAATAAAAATCGGTTTTGTGGGAGGGGAATCTAAGGAGTGATTTAAGGTGTGACCTGCAATGAGCATCGGGAGAGTGTACAAAGGAAAAACGTTCTCGCAGGTAGGAAGGATATGAGGGATTGTGCAGGATGTTAAAGAGGAGACATAATATTCGAGTATTTCTGCGAAGGCGGATAGGGAGCCACTTGAGATCCTTGCGAAACTGAGAGACACGATCAAATTTACGAAGATTGAATATAAAACGTATACATAAATTTTGCAAGCGCTCAAGTTTGTTCAGTAGCTCCTCAGTGGCATCTAAGTAACAAACATCAGCGTAGTCCAGAATGGGTTGTATAAGTGACTGAGAGAGCCCACAAAGCTTTTGTTACACCACCAACCATAAATGCAAGTAGGGCTACAACATTGGCGCCGCGCTCGTGTGGTTTCATAGACAAGCCAAAAGCTACGGGTTTCCGTTTAAGTTCAAATTGAGGAGAAAGCTAAAACATATCCCAAAGTTCCTACACGAATGAAGTGAGAACCGGGTTTAGCTTATTAGCATATTATGTATTTATATTCTTAGAGCTTCCATTTTAATAATTATTTAAATTGAAATTGAAATTATTTTATTAGCAATATAGGTCAGTACAAAATATTGTTACAGAATGGGGTTAGTAGGTATCTCTATATTTTGCCATAACAAGGCGTGCAAATATTTAATATCATCATCATCATCAATCGTTAATTGTATAATAACATTTACCTTTATTAATAGGTATTTTTTATTTATTTAATGAAATAAATAAGAAAACTTTTACTCAGCAGTTCTGTGCCGGCACTATATTTAGTGATATAGCAGTCTTAAATATAATTAATATTACAGTAATAATTTCAAGATATAGAAAGAAAGAAAATACATTTATTTTAGCACAACACACAAAATAGGTTAATAGAAATGCGTAATAATACCAATAAATAGTAATCTTGCATGTTCTGCCGAAAAGGTCTATAGCAGGTAGTGCTTCATGTTTGTGTCAAACTGCGTAATCTATTCTGCATTGGTAGTGCGTTATAAAGGGCATTCATTAATATATGCCAAACACATAGTTTTTATATAAATTATTTCCTGTGCGGCGTGGTTTCACTCGAATAAAGTATTTTTTTTTAGTGAAACTGTAATTATATATGGTAAAATAGAGGTACATACTTAGTTTTGTTATAATTCGTAATTGTGGTGATCTACTAGTAAAATATTAGCCAAAACTGGTACCTAGCGCGGTTGAAGCGTGCGTCATATGTGCTGTTTCGAATTTCAAAAGATTGTGAAGCTCCAAACCCTATTATAAAAAACGTAAACTCAATACCTACGCTTTTTTACGAGCTTGGCTCCCAAGGCTTGGCTCTTCATAATTATAATCTATGTTAATCCTAAATAACATAAATGTTTTTATTTTTATTAACTCTGTAATTTTTGAGTTTATATATCGCAGCTTTAATAGAATAGTGACACAAAATAAGGTTATGATTCAACACAAATTGATCCGTAATATCATGTGACTAAAATGCATTATCGTTAAGTTACACATTTGGTTTTGTGTCACTATTACATTAAAGCTGCGAATTATGTCACCGGAAAGTAATAAGAATCGTAAGTTGATTATCTTACTAGTAATTTAACCCTAAACCAACAGGACTTATTGAAATTGACGTTTTTTTGTTTTGTTATAACACCAACATAGTCTATATTAGATCAAGTGTCAAAACAACTAAGTAAATAACGCAATGGGGTTCAACAGGACTTATTAAAGCTGATTTTTTTTCATTTTGTTATAACACTAACATAGTTTAGGTTAGGTCAAGTGTCATAAAAATTAAGTAAATAATATAATATTATGCGCATTTCCTGAAAATGGCAACTAAATTTAACAATAAACACGGAAGTTGATCAAATTACGATTCGTATTATTTTCCAGTAACATTAAATATACATATATGCTCTACAAAATAGTAATGAATGATATCTAAATAAAAGTTATGCAATATTGATGTGATAGCGTTTGTGTATTTATTGTAAGTATAAAATAATAGATATAAACATCTGAAATTATTTAGTTTATGATAAAACTAACTTATAAAATACTAACTATTTGTAATTTATGCTTCTTGGCAACGTTCCCAGAATGCTAGCAGCATTGCCCCGTTGAATGTCAATGCTTATCTGCTGTGCAAAGAAAATACCAGCACTCGGGGAAAGTGCCGCATTAACGAGAGCTGCTATAATAGGTTTTTAAATGTGTAAAGTGCTTTTGTTGTTGAACATACCTACGTGGTGCTAAGTAAACAAAGTTCCTCAATCTCTCAAAGTTTTCTTAAACATAAATCGAAGAAAGAAAAGTCTTTATTTTCCTAACGGCCGAAGTTTGTTCAAGTTTCAATCAAGTTTGGTAGACAGTCTATATTGACACGTCAAACCGGCAAACCAGGGTTTCATTTTAAATCTTCAACACTAGAACGTTGTGACAATTCAACCGTACATATAAGGATGTTGTTTGCCTTGAGGATTGTTGCCTGGTATGCAATATACAGAACATTGCATACCAGGTACTGTAGGTATAAATAAATAAACTAATAAACAGGTATTTGTAAATAGTCAAAACATATTTTGGCTTATCAATTAACTGTTTTCTTTTATTTTATTATGGCTACTTATTATAATAGTTAATATAGCTTTAGCCTAAAAGCTGTCAGGTATGAAAATACAATATTATTTTATATCTATGATTCAATCTAAGTTCTGTTCTTTGAGTATGTTATTATTTAGACGGACCATAAGTATCTCGACGTACGTGCTTTAGTGCTACCACCGGATCCAATACACCATTAATGAGAAGACCCGGCGAAACAAACTTAGTGGGGTATTCTACTGCCATGTCGAAGAAGTTTTGGTCCAGTAACTTTTATTATTTAAGTTGACGTTCACAATTTACCAATCGGTTGTCTTTATACGAATTTTATTTACGGTTTTATTAAAAAATAGGTTTAATAATTTATTTTAATAGCCATTAATATAGTATTTATTAATAGCCATAACATTTCAATAGTGCCTCTCGTGAATACTTCTTCTATTAATAAAGGGTATGGTATATAATCTGTATATTAAGGTATTAATACTGTGGTAGATTTTATTTTTACTCCAAATAATTCTCATTAATGGTATCAATGGAAATAGAAGACTACGATTTTTATCATCCTTTATTTCAATCTGTAATTTTGTAACCAATACTAAAAATACGCATATCTGCTATCTAACTGTTGCTGCCACTTTAAATTAAAAAAAAGTGTTAACGCATAGGTAAACTGTCTCTATATTTCACGTTAGATTTTTAAAATAGTCTGTGTATGTTGTACGTATTACGTACGTGCGGTTTAGTTAAAAAATGTAGCCCCTCACCGAGTAAAGCGTGGCAATACGCGATACGCCTTACACACAAAGTATCAGGCGTGATTTATCACCGTTTCAACTTCAGCAGAAAAGTTTGAACTAGTAGTTATGCCTACACATGTTAGCAACGCGTTTTATATGTGCATCAGAAATGAAACTTCGTAGGAAATGCATTGTAGGTTATTTTGTTGGCTGGCCGAACGAAATGTTTTATACAAACTCAGCTAAACTGGCTAAACTGTCCAAGTTTGGGTTATGCACTTTTATGATAACGGCGGCATTATACATAATAAAAAGTTTTTGGCTCAAAACATGTTTTGGGGTTTGAAAGGTTTTATATTAGTTCATAATATCTTAGGAGGTAGGGTGTAACTGTAGTTTTCCAAAGTTTCGTTATGATCATTAGGTTATATCATGTCATAAAAACAAAAATATTCGGACGCAGAAATACAGTTATTTGCAGGTGTATAGTTTAAATATTTATGCCTCTGTAGCGGTTTACTAGTACAATTTCTAGTTTCGATATAAAGAATCGAAAAAGTTCACAGCTTAATAGAGTCAGCCTTGTATAACAAAAGTAATTTTCTACAGCCACGATAAAATAAGTAGAAACAATATTCAAAAAATGGTTCTTACAATAGATAGCCTTTACTATACTGCGTTTCCATCGAATACTTAATTCGATGGAAATAAAATAGTTTCCTAAGATTTTGTTAGACAATCTTATTTGTGTTTGCAGACATGAAATACATCCAACCTACCTAAAAGGATATCGTACGTATTATCTTTGCTACATTACCTACATTTTTATTTAAATTAATCTTAGTTTAAAGAGTGAATCAAAAGTTTCAACCTCGCTGACGCAATTCAAATTACTTTTAAAGAAACACAATTCAAAAGAAAAAAAAAACACAAATGAGAAATGAAAATCCTCAGATTAATACATTTTATCTATTAAAATACGTAGTACCTACACTACTTATAAGTATCTTAAGCTAAAGTAACTTAGTCTATAGCCGCCTTATTTAATTCAGAGTGCCAGACGCTCCTAATAAATATATTAAAATGAGCGAACCATTTGAAAATAAAAAAATACGTAGGTACAGTTCTTTCTTTGTTACAGTTTGCTCTTAGCTTTCGTTTTACCTACTTGATGTTCGCGTCCCAATGATTTTGATTAGGTACATAATTAATGTTTTTTTATGTATTGAAAACTTTGTGAGCGTAGACTGCGCTGGTGAATTAGCGGTAACGGTAATTCTCACAACCCACAACATCAGGTCTTACAAGTTGGTGTTTTGGGTTCCATTCCCACATGAGGTTATACCAAGTGGGAATCTCATTTGTGTGATGTTTGTATTCAGCAAAATTTATGTAAACTACCGATTTTAAGAGTGGGTGTGCTTTGTGTCTATGAATGTTGTGCATGTAATATCCTACACGATACGGATAGGATATTTCCCAATTACGGAAGTTATAAAAAAAAAAGATTACTACCACACACACGTTTTACACACTACTTGTATTCTTGTTGACCCCTTGTGCTAAGCTAAAATTGAAAAACTTTGTGTGCCCGGCGAAGAAGCAAAAGCCTCGGGGCTAATAACATACATCCGTCCGAAAAAAAAATTGAAAGACTTCTGCAGAAAAGTTTGAACTAGTAGCTTGTAGTGCTTCTAGTTGTATTTTTTGTTAAAGCACTTAAAATTGTATGATTAATATCTTCTTCTAATTTAAAATTAACACAAATATATACCTATACTTAAATACAAAGGGCTTTTGTACTGATATTTACTAATATTTCGCCTCTAAATCTAATTTGGTAATGGTAATGTTCAACTTTGATATACTACTGTGTGGTACTAAGCCGTGTGGTGTCTGGCTTAGAACAGACCACCCCACGTCTTCCCATGGGTGTCATAAGAGGCAACTAAGGGACATACACCTGATGGATAGGCAGCAGCATCTATCAGCTCAAGGATACATACCATCTTACTGCAATCACCATTTCGCCTGCCAAGCGTGGTGATTATGGCAATATCCCTCAACGACCCTGGCTTGCTGTCTGTTAAGAGGAGGCCCATGTTCAGCTGTGGACCTAAAAGGGCTGATACTTTACAGTACAGTAATATACTACCACTATTAGCTACAAAAGTATCTAGGTTAGGTTAGGGAGGTTTAAACATAGTTGTGCTTACTTAAGCTGTTTTTAAAAGTAGGTTACTCATATAACATAATATATTATTTGTAGCCGCTAGAATTATAAAATGGACTATTTTAAAATAATTATTACTCAAAAAAGAGAGTAGATAAATATGTCTTGATAAAAAGTTGTTAAACAAAAACACTTGTTTTACTAAAGGAGTGTTTTCGAAGTAATATGATACTAATGTATCGCACCTAAAATTATTATGTTCAAATGATACGTAATAACGTCACTTACTTTGAATACGTAGATACGATCTTAGCGGTCAAGTAAAGGTCATATTGAAAATATTGTATAGTTTATTTAGCTTTCTATTTGACGTCAGCATATTCCGATAAGGGTTTTAAACACGAAAGTTGAAGTAAAAAATGTATAGTTATTCATTGTGATATCACAATAGATACACCTGTAACTATTAAAGATAAAGATATATTTATTTGCGTGATATCACAATTAATAACTATGGAAGTAGTCTTAAACTTAAATAACTTTTTAAGCTACCTAGTTTAAAAAGCTTCATACCTGACAGCTTTTAGGCTAAAGCTATATAAACTATTATAATAAGTAGCAATAACCAAATAACCTTAACTATTTAACACAGAAAATTAAAAATAAGCCAAAATATGTTTTGACTATTTGCAAATACCTTTTATAAAATTACGTGATTTTATAAGTTTACGTGCATAAAAACTTTTTTATTTATTATTATTATTAAAAGTAATTTAAGGTTGAGACTAACATCCTTCTAATTATTTTTCCCGTTGACTTAAGGTACAATGCGACTTTGTCTTTCTCGGTAAAATATTTGAATATACGTTTTCGAGAACACATAAAACATTAGGTTTAATATTTTACTTTACCCTTGATAATTTTTATCTTTACCCTCCCACGGGAGGAGGCCCATGTTCAGCAGTGGACGTTGTACGGGCTGATGATGATTCACCGAAGAGAAAAAAGATTATACGTTAATAAACAATTCAGTGTAAAGTAAATTTTGGCATACCTATTGTGATTATGATAGGACATTTCAAACAATGAAGCAATTGTAGTAAACATTTGAAATTTGTAGTTTCAGTACAATCAATCACATTATTCATTCTAGTTTTCCGTCCTATACCTCTTACGTCTAAAATATGAAACAGACACTCGATAATATACTACGTGTCTCAAATATGGAATTCGTTCGATAAGATGTTGTTAAATATGCATAGCGTTCTAGTATTTATACCTTGTCGATCGAGCGCGCAACGTGAAATGTTTCCCGATAGACGAGCGTTACATGAATTTACGGGAATTTACCGTCGTACTAAGTATTTCGAGTTCATTTTAATATAGTCAAAAATACAATCGCTGGAATGAATATTCAATCGCGCATTTTTATGAACTGACGTGACTGATTGTTATTGTTGGAGGTTATGAACTCGTGATCAATTGAAGAAAAAAACCCCTTTGGAGGAAAATGCGAGGGATTTTGTCATTGTATTTAAATTTGGCAGGTGAAAAAGAGATCGCAGTATGACTCTTGTTATTACCCAGTTAAGCGCTGCCGTTAGTTTTCTGTCATACAATTAGTATTGCTGGCTTTGAATTTTTCTGAGATAGTAAAACTCGAAAAATGTACTTTTACCTTTTTATATAGACTAGTGAGAGTTTTATAGTTAAAATTAACCCCATAGCCTGTTTGGATAAATGGGCTATTTATTCCAAAAAAATTTTTTCATATCGGACCAGTAGATCCTACGAATAGTGCGTTATAGCAAACACATAAACAAACAAAGTATTCATTTTTAGTTCACATATCAGCATAGATTTTCCTAGCCTTAAGACTAGTCTTATACCGCAAACCCAAGAAGAGCATTTTATACAATGATCTTTATTAATACAACACTTTGTCTGACGGATCAACGCACAACCTAAATCATTAATTGTAGAGACCGAAATCTTGCTTGCTTATATGACGTAGGCATCCGATAACGTAAAGTACGTAAGTCCATCCGAAAAAATTAAATTAATTTTTTTCGGATGGACTTACGTACTTTTTACGAGGTTTTTTCTACTTCACCGAGCATAAAGGCGAGCAGAGCTCCAGCCTTAATAAATGCTTTAAAACACTTCAAACTAAGCAACCTGCGCAAGAGGGGGTGGGTTAGCCTCTGTGGGGCTTAAACTTCGGCCCAGGGCGGTCGCTGGCGATAAGATTGAGGGATTATGACTTTTAGAATTTTAGGGGATTTTGTGCAACTGTCGCTCTACTCTACAGTTCGCAGGCCTCTAGGACTTCGGGTCTACGAGGGCATCGGATGGTTTGTTGCAAACTAAGGGTCTGGAGGTAAAAATGATACCTACCTCTAAGAGTGGCTGGCAAAGTTTGTATGGAGAAATCAAAATCTACGCAGATGAAGTCCCGGGTACTCGTAATATACCATGCATTCAGCTTCACTAAAACAAACACTAATGCATTCATGTGTACGTACACTGAAGATATTCCACAAAGTTTATCCTAATACCCGTTAATACCGAGAACTTTAGTGATAAGACCAAGTATAAAATTTTCCTAGAATCGTTTACTGAAAGCGAGATAAAGTTTCCAATGTCGCTGCGAGAAAACGAATCATAATAGAGATGCTGTGTGCGACTGTACCTGCTGAATTATTAATGAAGGCTTGGAGACACGATACTTAGCGATAAAACTCTGTATGGGGTAGCGATCGAAGTGTTTTTGTAGATAACTACACCAATGAAGGGAATATAATGTGAGTTTACAATGAAAATAAACCCAACTAGACACTTGTTTTTCTTTGTGTAGAAATTGATGTGATTTCATGTTAAATTATTTAGCTGTAAAATATGGAGACTATGTCTTTTCTTACTTATCTTGCATCTAGATAGATTTGTTGTAGTCTTACGCAATCTACCTTTTAGTGGTATATATAGCTTTGTATTATGTAGAAATATATAGCTTTGTGTTATTTGTAGTATTTTAAGATTATTCTTGAGTGAAGCAAGAATTGCTTGAGTCATGAAAGTATATTGGTCTTAAATCAAAAAAATACTTCCCGGTCTGATTGGCTGAGGACTATAAAACCGTAACCAAGCGTCGTGATGGCAACTCAACCTTTGGGTTAGACCTATTAAATATCCAGCAGTGGATTTTATAAATACTGATAGTAGTATTCTCCCTCATCTTTTTCCATCGGGAACGATTACTAGTGGCCTGCATCCACTGATCACCTGTAACTTTATTTGGTCATCGGTACATCGTGTAGGCAGGTGTCTCTTGCCAGATCGTAGTCTCTACTCGAGGATCTTTTTTCACAATCGGTCATCAAGTTCTTCACCTTGACGATATTAGTATTGTACTGATGCAAATAAATTACAAAAGTTACTTACACCAATAAATTAGTACAGTAGTCTCAGAAATGAAGTTAAAAAACAACAAGTATTCCAATCATTTGCTTAAGCAAACCTTATTTCTTTGATCAAGTCGAATAGTTTCAGAAAGCTTCTTGTTTCCGAAATAAATAGATAAGTAGCTACTTCGTTACAATCTCAAAGTTCTGGCCTAATTGCTATCCGTTTTTATTCAATTAAGCCCAAACTAGTACCTCCACTGAGTCACGCTTATAAATGTATTATAATGAAAGAGAAACTTGCGCGAATGCGAAACGCGGATTACAATTTTGAGATTTCATCTTTAGAAGTTTTCGAGGCCTTTTAAGTTTTTAATAAAGCAGAGTTATTTGATTTAGTTTTGCTTTCAATAGACTTAGAAATGATGTGAAATGAACTACAGCAGTTGTTTCCTATTATTAGATAAAATATAAAGCAAATTCACTGGTTGGGTATTGGTTTTATAGCTTTAGTTACGATTTTGTTGTGTATAATGTCAAACATTCAATATGCTTTTTTCTATTTGTAATAGAAAAAAGGATATTGAATTGGATGAACTATTTCCTACAAATACCTCTTAATTAATTGACACGAGTGGACAGTGTGATCAGTGGAAAGTTTAAAATAATCGGTACAGCAGAAAAATAGGTATGAAACGTAAATAATGTAGAGCACAGCTAGCCAGTTAAATTATATTAAAAGAGTTCACACATATAAATCTTAATTTGTTTCCACAAATTAAATATTTCTACTTTTAATCAGACTAAATGCAGTCTCAGTATTTCAGTACATTAATTAACCGCGTGGAATTTAAAATAAGGTCTTCGAACTCAAAAACTTCCTCTATTTGGCAAGTCGGTTGAAGAAATTCAATAACCAACAGATATTCCTAAAAGAATCTCTAAACCATAAATAGTCATAACAATAAATTGCACCGAAACTCGTTCAGTAGCTACTGTCAGAAGTTTGTGTAGCTACAATACAGTTTACGAGTAGAAAGTTGTGTTGGTAAACAGTCGACGGTATGGCGGAAGAGATGCGCTGGATATCGCGACCCTACACTTGCTTTATTGTAGCGGAACACGCTAGCGGCGGCAATGTGATATGATTTTCTCCTACAGCATTAGTAGAAAATTATAAGCAAACAATAATAATATGAAGTAGATTACTTCATATTATTATTGTTTGCTTATGATTTATACTCATATTTTGTTGTACGAGTACTCATGTGTAGGTGGAAGTGATAAGTACTTACAGTTAATCAAGTTTTATTTTTTAGTTTATGTCTGGCTTTCTAGGCTGTAACCTTCGTCGCCGTGGGAAGCTTAGCAAAAATGTAGACGTAGAAATACATTTTGAAATCGTTCCAAAGTGTTCCATAAAGCTGGCAGAGAAATTCATAAAAAAAGTATTATATACAAATGTATCAAAAAAAATATAAAATATTACCGTAGATATTGCATTAAGATCGGGTCGGAACGTTATGTATATCTATACTACTATATAAAAAACGACAAACAAATTCTTCAGCTTTGAGATTAATCAGTAACTACTGATCTGTCTCTACTTTGACTTTGATACATCGAATTTGTGCATGAAATTTTATAAAAGTCAAAAAAATCCTTTAAAGTATTACGTGGACTCTGAAACATAAAAAAGGAAAAAAATAACAATAGCAGCTACATAAACATTTATTAACGTTATTTACTCAACGTAAAATAACAAAGCAGGATAAATATGGCACATTTTCCTTATAAGCTAAGATATGCGCGACAAATTTACAGGACACAATGAAGATTGTACCAAAACAGAGGGAAATAATGTTGTTACAGATAGTGTGTATTCGAGTTTTGGTAATAGGTATTACATTTTTTTATTTTATAAGCTTTACTACGATTTTTACACACTAAATTTATAACCTTCATGGCAAAGAGGAAAAATGCTCGATTAAAATCTCGGATGTTTTGAGTTCCCGCTTCGGACAAACTTAGTGTAAAATTAAAGATTCTTTTTATACTATTTCTTTATCCATTTCTTTATTTTCTCGATGACAGCTCCTGTGGAAAACTTGAATGGGCGTCTTTTTTACATTATGTATGCATTATTTTATAAAAATATCTGACGCTTACACACGTACAAGGTTATTTCGACCGAACCGAAACCGATAGGGATGGGGCTTTCGATAAACGTAACACGATAACAGACCCGATATTTTTTACAAAGTATAAGAAACTAAACTAATGCCGAGTACTTTGTACAAATTTATTAACTAATAAATAAAAATAATAATATTATATTTGATTACAAGATGTTACACGTATTAATTCTTGATTGACAACTTTTTTTAAAATTTCAACGCTGTTGTAAAGTAAGTAGGTATAGCCTGCCTATACCTATTTTACAACAGCTTTGAAATTTTCGACTACTCGACAATAAAAAAATATATTTGATGTTTTTGTTCTATTTGTCTTTGTTCAAAATATAATAGCCCTGATATAATATAATAGATGCGATCGATATCATAACTTATTTGGTAAAAACACTACAACTATCAAATTAGAACTGTCATCGAGAAAATAAAGAAATGGAAATAGTATAGTCTCATTGGTTGAATGCCGTGCCTCGGAAAGCATGTTAAGCCGTCGGTCCCGATTATCATTAAATAATCGACAATCGTATACTACTTCAGTGATGGCAGCGCTTCCTTGTGTGTGCATTCGCCTGCCGAGCATGGTGACTATGGGAAAAATTCTTCCTCGGGAGGTGGCCCACGTTTAGCAGCGAACGTTATACGGGTTGATGATATTATAAAATGGAACTCTTGTGTCTGTTTGTCCTTCTATCACTGCCGATTGGTAGATACCCAATGTGATAAAATGGTAAGGATTGAATTTGATTTGAACTTTGCTTCAATGATATTCACATTAAATAGCAGTCTACAAAATAACTATTATTATAATTTGGTTACGGTTTTGTACTTCTTCTATCCGACCCATTTTGTAATATTATTATTTTTATTTCTTAAATCACCATTAAAACCCAATTAAAAGATTTATCACATCATTTATTTGTTAACAAGAAGAAGAAAAGAAGAACTTCATATTTTAAAAGTCGGCGTATTGCGCACATAGAAAAGGTAAATTAGTTTACACTCGAAACGTTTTATAAGATCGACAATAACTATAATAAAATGAATAAATACCAAATAACTTGAGTCGAAAATAATTCATAATTTTCCACATCAAATCATTTCCAAGGTATTTTATGGTTCTGCGAAAACGTTAAAACGTAATGAGCCGAATATTTGGCCAATAAATCATAAAATGCAATGAATTGTACTCCATAGAAGGTGTTCACTTTTTTATGAATATTAACGTTCAATTTTTAGAATTCCAATTTCACTTGAATTATCTTTGATTTCGATGCCTTGGAAAATTGGTACGTAGGTATTTCACATAGGAAAAATCGAAATACATATAGATATGTATTTTTATGCCCCATTTTTAGGATTCTGTTTTCCAAAATAATAAAATGGAACCTTTATAGGTGCTAAAGTGGAGAAAAAATATCAAAACCGTTAATGGTTTCTAATCTTATCTATGTTTCCCCATATTATTTACCTAAAAATTAGATATTGTGATAAAAATAATGCTTCGGTACACATTTTCTATCTATCTTCTGTTTTGAAAATGCAAAATTCTCAATATGAATTCGTTGCTACAATACTTGGAGTTTTTGTTATCAATTTACAAACGCTTCAATTTTATCTCAACCATTAATAAGTGTCAAAGTTAAAATGTGGTATTTCACCGAGTATTTACAATTTGCTGACATAATTTAACTAAAATATTCTTACAACAATTTTTAGTTGAAATTTGCATAAAGTACTGCTGCATTTATTTCAATTGTAAGTAGAGCTTATGAGATTTTGTGCATAGATATACATACTTTATTGTATCAAGTTACATTGTTTATTTTAATGCCAGTCTTATGGCTAATTGTTGCGAGTATTATGTTTAATTCCTTTAAAATATCCTTCCTTTGATAATATTCATCTTTAGGTTATATTTATCGTTTCGATTTTTTATTCCTGAAATTTCTTTTTTTTGTTGTCCGGTGGAAATGCATTTACGCGTCCCCTTCGCCTCTGCAGCGTTCCCGCGCCGGCGAAGGGGTGTGTGGGACTCGTCCTCTCCATAGCCTGGTATGCTAGTCATACCAATAGGAGAGGACCCTACACCACTAAAAGTCCCCGGGCACTCCTCGGCCCGCCGTTGGACAGCTGGCGCCATATCTGAAGATATGTACCTACAGCGCTAGCCATCCTTAATTGCTACCGACCCTTTCCCCTTCTCCCCCGTGAGCACTGATGATCATACTCACGTACAGGAGCACCGCATTAATTAATCTTTAATATTATTTGGGTGAGGTATTCTAAAAATACCTCCTTCCTTTTAATATTATATTGATATAACACTAAGAAATGATAACAAGAAAACCTCCTCGAGAAAGCAGTAAAAAAATTGTGTTTTCATAATTATATATGTAAATAAATTATTATTTAATTTCTCATAGAATTACCAAACATTTTTAAATCCTTAATGAAATGTGGCTACATTCAGTCGTGTTTTAGGTTCAATTATGGTCAAACCATGCTACAGCGTAATAGTAATATTGAGGTTATAATAATATAATATATTTAGATGGTACGCATAATTTTATAATGCGTAGGATCTAAAATGTTAAGTATGCTAATTATACTACTAATTTTAATATATACGCAGCATTAGATATGCACAATTAGGTACACATTTGTTCTTGTAATAGACACAATACTTTACGCAAATGAGTCACACTCACAAATATTGCGTTTAAAATATGACGATGCATCTCTTTTGTGCGCTTAGTTTGTTTGCCATTTGTATGCTAATGTTCTTGTAATTGCTTTGCAAATACATACAAAAGTACTCAGTCCGGAAACTTAATATGATATCACTTTAGGAGTTGAGCGTCCAACTGTATTTGTCCAAATGATGTTTCCTTTGTTTCTGTTGCTAGAGTTAAATGGGAATACTGACACATTTTCTTGAACTTCGAATAATTTAGTATGGACATGAAACTATTTATAATGATTAATTTTACCAATTAAATATAAATAATTTCTAATTTTTATTGGGCAAATTTGCAAAAAATTGAACCGGGGCCCTCGGACCTCAGGAAAGGGGAGTAAAAAAGTTTTTTCGCTTTTTTTCCCACTTTTAAGGCCGTACTCGTATGTGAATTTGTCCTGTAAACTGTATCAGTGTGTAACTATATGTATAAAGTAATAATAAATAAAGTTTCTGGACACAGTTCTTTTGTACAAATATGAACATAATAAACTACCCTCTCGAAGCCAAAAAAATTAAAACTAGGACAAAAAATGGTTATGACGCCACCATTTTATTTTTACAGTCCACTCGCGTGACTCCGTAACTTTACATAAATTAAAAACCATTAGACAGCGTGACAATAACACTATATAACGCGACCTATTTCCATAATCGTTACTAAATGAAACTAAGATATTGTTGACCACCTTGTTCAAGAGTTTCAGCAAACTAATTGTCAACTCCACGAGTACCTAAACACTAATTTGCATGCCTAGAAGGTAGAATATAGCCGTCCTCATTATTCTCTAATCCTGAAACAACTTTGTTACGTACCTATATTCCCAAATAAAGATTTTTGTATTTGTCTAAATGAATCGCAGTGGTTATCCACTGCGATTCATTTGACTCGCACTATATAATCGATTGATTAACAATTGTATAGCGCTTGCCGCGTGCTCCCTCGTATTTGATGCAAAAGACAGCCGCGTTCTTGACAGGTGCTACGCATGCGTCACTCGCATTCACTCCCTATTCGTTCTCCATTTACTTCATTAATTCTTTCTAATTGTTTCTATTCCGCGAAAACACCGATTCGCGTGTTCCGATTCTCCAAAAAATGTCAAAGCCGCCAAAAATACTTACGTCGTGTACCTCTATTAAGAAAAATTTGGGCCATAAATAAAACTGAATGGAATCCTTATATTACCAAAAAACCGTTCAAATGTTAGTCGGACTTGCGCACGAAGGGTTTCAATCGTCTATCTGTTGTAGTTATTAATATTTATCGTGTAAAAACCGGCAAAAATTACTTTGGTATAAGATATTTAATCTCTCATTGAATATTTTATTTTTAAAGTGAATAAACACCTAAATATTCTGTGAATATGTCAAACGTCTACCTTTTGCCCTTATTAATATCGAGCAAAAATTGGGCAACATTTCACGTTAAATAAGCCTTACTAAGAATTTTATTAATTTTATTTTTAGTATTCGCACCTACAGTAATACATTATCTGTTAATATTTGTCTGTCTAGCTAGCAACAACCTGGTTACAGAAAAACAGTGGGGTTTTAGTATTAGGTTCCCGTTTTAAATCTTTGGATACGAAACCTTAGAAATTATTTTCTTATTTTATATCTCAAATATTAAGGGACGTTTGAGATTAACATCAAATTTACAAGGTACAAAACCAATCTGCTCCCTAAGGGTTCGACCTACTAATCTAAATTACTGTTCCTAATCTATCTCGCTTGATAGTCTCATAGAACAATGTTAGTGGACCTTGTGTATAGTAACGGCAACTGTAATCAGCTGCATGAATAGGTAGTTATATAACATAATTTTGACAAGATTTCTCCTTGAATAAGATAAGGTAACCTTGAAAATGAGTAGATCGCATTGTTCCTTACGCAATTTTATAGGCGATGTCTAAGATTAAAGTTAACGTGCTGTAAGTGAGGGAGCCACTGAATAAATGGTTCACTGACTACCTCACTGCACGATCCTATCAGGTTAAGGTGGGCGACAGTTACAGCGATGAGAAACATGTCCAGTGCGGTGTTCCGCAGGGGTCGGGGTGTGGTCCTGTATGCTACCTCATGCACGTTAATAGCTTGCCAAAAATATTAAATCATTGCTCGGCGTATATGTTCGCTGATGACTTGTGTACATTGCGCGCCGGCACTGACCTCGCTGAGACTTGTAGCCTAGTCCAACGCGATGTAGATGATGTTGTAAAATGGTCTCATGATAATGGAATTGTACTTAATTCAGATAAAACTAAACTTATTATTTTACACTCACCTTATTTACGCCCTTCAGGAATACCAACTCCAATATTCACTCATAGTTTTTCATGTTATCACAAAAATAATGCAAACTGTAACTGTAAACCTATAGAACAAGTAAATTGTGTCACTTACCTTGGAATGAAAATAGACGAGAATTTCTCCTGGTCCCAACACGTAGATTACATTTGTGATAAGCTTAGAATATTACTAGGGAAATGTTATCACCTAAGTTTTAAAGTACCAACTACTACATTAAAATGTTTATATAAATCTCTAGTGGAATCTATTATATCTTTTGCTCTTGATTGCTATGGATCGACTTTTAAAACTTATATAGGCAAAATTGAAACCTTACAAATTAGATTCCTAAAACTATTAGTAAACAATAAAACTAAGAACAGTTGCAAACATAATTACAAAAAACTATTTAAAATTTGTAAAATTCTCCCAGTTACTTTAAAATATAAATACTTATTATTAGTAAATCAACATGGCAATTACGAGCATAATTCATCACTTGTATCGCATACTCACAGTACCAGGTCGATAGCTAACAGTAAGTATGATGTACCTAGAGTTAATAATTACTATGGAGATAGGACATTAAGAAAACGTTTACCATATTTGTTAAATAGCTTGCCTGTGGACATCAGAAGAGAAACTAATAAAAACAGGTTTAAAAGATTATTAAAGGAACACCTATTGGATAGTATACACACACCATGAACTATAGTATACATAGTAAATTATGCATAATCACACACTATATTATTAAATTCTCAACTTAAAATATAAAAGACTCACCTGAGTCCACAGACAAACTGTTTAGAACAGTTTTGTGGACCTATATATTACACTAAGGTTAAGCACTATTATGTAATAATAATAAATAAATAATAAATAAATAATAATAAATAATAAGTAAATATTTTATTTTATTTTAAATACTTAGTACAACATTGATAAATATGCACAAAAGTGTTATTTATATATAAATGTATAAATTGTTTATTTTACCTCTATAGTAATTAGATCTGGATAAAGATTATCTTCATGACAATCTCAGTGATGTAGCATAGAGAGATTACACTACATAAGTCTCTGTGATTGTAGATGAATCGGGGGTCGAGGATGTTTTTTGAGTCTGGCTGATTGAGGAACTACATTACGTGATTCAGAAGCCACGTTAATACTTTGGTCCCGTCTTATAACAATCATATACTGGCAGTAAATTGTTTTCTGTGTGTCAATATGGTGACGGACGGACCTTCCCTCGGGGCGAGGATCCTGTTTATCAGTGGACTTTGTACGGGCTGATAACGATGATGTTTGAAAATTGACACAATACGCCAAAGCGTTATTTTACTTTCTTGCCTTATCAACCGGTTTACATCCACCACTGAACATTAGCCTCCTTTTAAACAGAGGCAAGCCGGGACGTTGAGGGAAATTGCAGTAATCATCACGCTCGGTGATCATCTTTGAATTGATAGATGCTGCTGTCTATCCATCAGGTTTATGTCTCTTAGTCGCCTTTTACGAAACCCATAGGAAAGTGGTCTGTTCTAAGCTGGAAACCACACGGCGAAGCCTTGCCTTAAGGATATTTATATCCTAAAAGGCAGAACAGTTCCCATGGAATAAGATTTAAGGTGAACAGCGATGCTAGTTAAACATGTTTTCAAATTATAACATAGAGTGTAACGATTTGCATCCTGACTCTATTCGAACTTAAAATGTCTCTGGCCCAACAGAAATTACGTATTCAGAAGTTGTATTGGATCTCATTATTCACAAAATACGAGGTTTCCCATTTCGAGCAACCTTAGTGTTGGAATGAGAAAGATTTTTTAATCTTGAGTTTCAAACGATTTTGTTTTAATTTAAATTAAAGCTAACTCTTCCATTATGAGAACGTTGCTTTGAGTATTTTTTCAAAAGCAGCAATCTCTCAATTTAGAACAAGGAATTAGTAAAACTTTAAATAAGACTCTAAAAAAATAGTACATAAAAATGAATAAAAAGTAAGTGACACATATGGAATACTTGACATTTCACATTTAATTTTACTTAAAAACGTGTAACGTACTTTCTAGGTATATAAAAGATAAGTTAAACGGGTTGGTTTCATATCGAGCATAAGTCATTCGCTACAAGAAAAGCTGTGAGAGAATTTTTATTCTAGTTTTTTTATTTTAAAAGAAATGCTTTTAGAAGCCGTTTGGAAGTTTCGAATATTAATATTCGGAACTATTAAATATACGCATTGAATAACTTGTAATTGTCACTTTGCGTCTAATTTCTGGTCATTGCAAGATATTATAATCATACTCTTGCTATGATTCTCACTTAGCATAATCCCACTGCCAGTTTCTCAAAAGTCAATCAAAGCAACAATCAACTAACATAGCTGGCAATTTAAATTCGCTGTTACATTTAATTCAATGTCGGAAACATGATTAAAAAAAGTCGTCGTTTGTAATTCAATTCTGTAAAAATATGTTTAAACGTAAATTAACTGACACGATCAAACCAAATTATCTAATAATAATGAAACTCATTTGACTCTTAAAATGAGTTCGTGAGCTTATTAGTTTCAACGAAGATAATCCTTTAAGAAAGATAAATATGTTGTATACTTTTTAATCTAAAACATAAATTGGCATCACACTGTAAAGCAGACTAAAATACGCAGGACTCTCATACGTATTTCCTTTCTTCGTCAATAAAGTTATATGTACAAGTGATTCTTTTGATTTAACTGTAATCTAGTTTCAAGAATATTCGTGTTTTACAACAGAAATTTATGTTTATAGTCTTGTTGTTGTCTTTATATAGAATATTTTACTTTTTTTTATAAAATGTCTAGAAAATATTATTTTTGTATTTTATTTTATAAATAATGACAAATTTCTACAGTTTGTATAATAAAACTGATATAATTCAGATGACGAGACAACTAATTTTTTTTTTAAATATTCTTAGCTTCTGGCGTCAAATTAAAACGAATAAATACTACGCTTCATTGTAACTATCTTTTGATGTTAAAATATATATATGTAAAATATATATTTTATAGTTTATAAACCATTCAATAACACTGGAGTTCTGATCGCCTTTATACCCAGTGAAGTAGTTTTGCTACTTCACTTAACTGCATTAATGTCCATCCGAAATAAAAGTTGACAATATAATCTTCTAGTGCGCAATTAATTGTTAAAAATGCAAGGAGCCACTATTCCTTGTAGCATCTGCTACTTACCAGTGTCATAATGAAGGTAACTATAAAATAACTATAACTTCAAGTGTCTTCGCATCGCTTTTGACCTCTCCACAGACATTATATTAAAAAATACGTAG
This sequence comes from Nycteola revayana, assembly GCA_947037095.2. NCBI lineage: Eukaryota > Metazoa > Arthropoda > Insecta > Lepidoptera > Nolidae > Nycteola > Nycteola revayana. The sequence continues at coordinate 10,635,854 of OX344839.1, forward strand.
AAAAGCATTGTTATTTTTATGACACATCGTACACTTTAATAATTATGTATTTATACATTCGGCATTTTATTATTAAATAAAGGATATGTTACTCTCGGCATTGTAATCCTCACTTTTATCATCATCCACCTGTATAACATTCACGGCTGAAAATACCCATCTTTTTATATATATTTTTTTCAGTTTTTACATTTACCACTGACAAGCAATAATTATACGTTTTCAAATAGAAACTATGATTCTACTGGAGTTTGTTCAACGTTGTTATTCTATAAGCAGGTTAATATTAGATTGGATCTATAAATAACATAATTTCGAAGTAAAGTCACTTACCATAAAGGTACAGTTACACTTGCTCATTAAATGGCATGCTTAAAACAAGCATGCTCTTTAAACTAACACATTTGCTTTTGTTTGACATACTTTTTTTAGCAAGGTACTTTTAAATAAGCTGCAAGACTAATCGATAATAGCATGCTTCTGTTCTTCTGTTCAGACGCACTAAACGCACGCCCCATTCCATCCCACCGCATCAGGTAGCATGCTCAAAAATAGCACGGCTATAGATTTGAAGCATACTCGAAATAAGCATTTTCATTATTAGCAATGGTTCCACACATGCTTCTAAGTACCAATTGTTCAATAGTAGCATGAGAGCATGCTAGTAATGAGCATGTGTAACTGTAGGTACCTTTAGTCTTTTCCAATGAAATGTAATTGTTTGGTTCAAGCTAATTGTTACATGGCTAATTTTGATATACCCACGATAGCATTAATAGGTTTCACAAGGTCAACTATTTATGAAGGTACTTTCTGTATGAGTTAAATGTTTAACGAATGGTAGCGAGTACGTACAGGCATTCAATTTATGCTTTTAATTTGATAGATTCATCCACTTATATCCCGACAATGATTTTAAAACTGACTGGAATATATTCGCACTTAAAACTGAAATTAACTTTATAATTACTAACTTCAATTTATTTTTCACAATCTGCTGAAAATTGGGTACTAGTTAATTTACATACAGAATAAAACAAAATAATTTATAGACATCACTTTGCGAACACAAAATACCTACTTCGTTCAAGCTTAATCCTTTATTCAAAGCACATATCAGGGTACATAATAATAAGGTGTATTTGTCGAAGACATCGTAGGAATATATCTCAATTTAGTAGGTGTATGCGTAGAAATTATGGGTCTCTCTCGCACCTGTGACTGAAGCCCTGAATGTGGAGGCAATACAATACACATAAATAACTGTGAGTAAACAGATATAGTTATAGTTATGAAAAGTACTTAAGCTAGAGAGCTCATAAGCTAATATGATAAAGAGTTTAAGGTACGGGTCAGTAGTATACCGTAAGGTATTATTGAGTGGTCTATAATAGACCACCCCATTTCTTCCTATGGGTGACGTAAGGTTGACTAAGGGATATAACCCTGATGGATGGAGAGCAGCATCTTTCAGACCAACATTAATTTACCATTTTTCTGCAACCACCAATCCGCCTGCTATGCGTTGTAATATATATGTAGATGTTTAGCTGTACATGAAAACGGGCCGTTGACGTTATGGTCTATAAGTAATAACGTTATCTTTATGATATGGAATATTTTTAACAAAGATATAAATATTTAGAATAACGATCCGGTTGTACTCACGATTTGTCATCATCCGATATGTCCTACTAGTTTCAAGACCATCCCGAGGTCCATTCTCAAGGAGTAGTCGACTCGACGGCGCGGCGCCGGGCAACTAACTGAGAGACAAATCGTGGACACGACCGGGTGCCGGGTAGTTATTATAAATATGTGTATCACTCACGAAAGTTTTAATTTAACGATATAAAGCTGTGATTAGGGATGTAAAGCGGTAAAATTATTCGTAAAATTCGGTAAAATACGATATTTAACGTAAAAAAAATATTATATTTTACAGTAAAATACGGAAAGATGGGGTAAAAAACGAATTAAACTACTACTAAGAAAAGTTCCGAGTCCGTGCAACAGATGGAGCCAGTCACTCATTGCGACCGATCGTCACCGACCGCGGTAACTCTACCGTAATTTGTATAAATTATCGTAAAATAACCGTATTTTACCAGCGTTTTCGTTAAAATTACGTAATTTTGCAACCCTAGCTGTGATCGATTAAATAAAAATAAAAAAATAGTTAAAAAAGTTTGCCTTTTTAAGACAGGTTCAAAAATAATGCTTTCGCCTTACAGCTTATATGTCAATAACTAGCTATACTAAAAGAAACAACATAATTAAATTTGTGAATAGTTACAAAGTAAAATAATATATTCAGTTTTGTTATCTTAAATATTAAATACGCTGCAATAACAGGCTTCATTATTTCAAAAACATTTATTAAATAGCAAATGTAAATACTTAAAGCCATCCAAGTGTAGATTAATTAAATTATTTTAAAATTAACCAAATGTGCATTTAATATTTAAATGATTCGTAACAAAAACATTATTTTCTTAGACAGCGATTTCATTTATTTCAGTAAAAACACCCAAAATTCCTGTAAAATAAATTCAAAATAGTCGAATTTGTATTCAATGATTGACTACAGTCTGCCAATCGATTTGCAACGGAATTGCATTCGGAAATACCGAATCAATCCGGTCAATTTGACGATGACTGTGTTATTCAGATTACGAATTCCGTCGCAAGCTGGGACCGTTCACTGTAGGTGTTTAGCTCAGATTCGCATGACTTTGAGGCTACGGTCCGAGATGCATTTATAATTGCTTTGTAAACTTAATTTTGTATAATTAGGTACGTAAGATGATAAAACCTATATACCTATTAAACTATAAACTAATATAACTAGTTTAAGTTACGAAATCTTGTCAAATAAAGTAATAACAAACTTACACACAGCTTAAACCTTCTTAGTTTCCTGTATTTTGAGTATGGCTCGGTGATTCTGATGGAGCAAATGTATTAAAGGAAAAAGCCCTACGACAATAAAGATAATCTAATATAAATTTGAAATGTTAAGTTTGATTATTATTAGGTATTAAGTAAAAAAAAAAAAAGATTTATTGTGGTATTTTTTAGATAGGCTTTTCTTACTAATGTCTTAATAAAATAAGATAAACTTGCCCTCTTAACACTTTTTTGTATTGTTACAGGCGTTCAAGCGCGGGCCTGTTGGCGCCGCAGCTGGCATGTCAATCATCATCACCCGCACCAGCGCCCGCGCCGCTGCCACCCTCCTCCCCACCCCGCGTCGTCTCCGCACCCCCTGCTCCCCACGCGCCACCCCCTCCCGACCCTGTCCCTCAACCTGACCAAGAAGATGGCGTCAGATTACGGCGCACACATACCGTGGCTGTCCGCGATTATCTCAAGAGGGAAACGCAGACGTTTTTTGGAGTTCAAAGGGACAATGAGAGGGAACAAAGGAGGTTGTGGTATGAGAGACGGAGGAGGCACGCGGCGCGGGCACTGGGTGACCTCCGGCCAGATCTACCGCCGGATCATCATCCTGATGATGATGATATTAGGTAAGTTCTTAATTTCAATAAAACCTCTAAAGCTAGGCAGTAATAAGATTTATTTTATAATATTGTGGGTATTTACAGCATTTAAATTTCACTGTCAGGCAGGTACAGCTAAATGATACACTGGTTAAAAATTAGGTATTTAATAAACAGACCAAGATTTTTCGGTCGGAATGTAAACAGCATTGATTGACAATAATATTTAATATATGCAGACAGTTAATTTATTTTTAAATATTGTAGGTATCTAAAGAGTTAAAATTACACTGTTAGGTATAGTTAACGCTAAAGTGGTTAAAATTAATTTTATAAACTGGTTAAGATTTTTTGGTTGGCACGTAAACGGCATTGTTTGACAAAAATATTTAATATATTTTTGTGAATGTGATTTGAATTTTGAATGTGATTTCGGTTAAGCATTTAAACTTAATATTCAATATTAATTTTACATCTGAATAATGACATTATGACACTGTTATTTTAACACTTATCAATTATCCAGAAATCGTATTGACTTAAAACTAATTGATGTATTTATAATTATTTTCATTATTGTAAGCTTTTTATTATATTGCTAACTTCGACTTTTGATAATTATATTGAAAGTAGCTAAATATTAGGTAAAAGTTGTTGAATGTTATTATATATATATATTTAAAATAATATAATTATTTTATAAATGATACACTGTAGTTTGTAATTGTTTATATAAAATATGCAACGACTAATGGGAGAAGAGTACCTAGTAATATAATACGGGTGAAATTTCAGGGTTAAACTAGTGTAGTGTTTCCAGTATAAGAGGCTCTCATAAAATGGGGGGGACCTGGAAGAGCACCCGGGAATTTTAGTGAGTAGGTCCTCAGCTCTACCAAGAGGCGGGAGAGGGGTTCTGTCATTCATTTCTCCTCGGAATAAAAAAGGACCTGGTGTATATGTTAACTGAAATGTACCTATCTAATTCGTCATTCAACAATTCCTAAGTAATGTATTGATAAAATGACTCGAGGATAAATTATATTTGACATATTTCATAGGTATTCTAGAAATATCCTATATAGCGATCGGACATGTACTTCTTTTTTATTATAAGTCAGTAATAGTTAACTTATTTCACGTTCCTGGTGCTCCGTTATGGTTATCAATGGTAAAAATATGTAAACCTAACCGATACGATTATCAGTTTATTAACTGTATGATTAAATATAGCCTATGTCACTCAGGGTGAATGTAGCTTTCCAATGGTGAAAGAATTTTTGAAATCAGCACAATAGTTTTTGAGTTTATTCATTACAAACATACACACAAAAATACAAGTCTTTCCTCTTTATAATATTAGTATAGATTTACAAAAATAATTTGATTTGATACATGTTCTAGTACAATTATTGAATTTAATACGATTCACAAATTAATACTTTTGCCAGGATAGGTGTGTAATAAATATTTTTTGAAACTATACATTATATAAACGATACGTTTTTGAAATTATACATTTACTACATAGCCTCGGAATTGTATACATTTCCTAGAAATTGTATACAATTCATATATCCCGGTAACATCATAAATCCAACGTGGATGAACACACGTGCAGTTCACATCTAATTATAATAATGATTAGCAGTTAGTCTTTTCTATTCTTATTACTACGCAGATGAAATCGCGCGCGGGAAGCTAGTCAACAATAAAAATAATTTCATTTCCGATAAAATAAAAGTCGACTTATCAATTAAGAATGTATCCACACCGTTTGTTTAATCCACTTTTATCCCCAATCAAGCAAAATGCTCCTGTTATTCTCAATACCAATCTAAAACAATAGTCATCCGAACGTAATGTGTACGTCGGCACCAACGATCGATAGAGGCTGTCCAAATAGACTACAATAAGCAATCCACTCTGGACAGTGGCCATTGCCAATACACTATCCCTAGAGCATAATAAAATTAAAGCCAACTCGCCTGCCGCCATTTCATTCTGAAGTCACTTGGTATACCTACGTTCACAGTATAGATGTAGACCAACATAATAGTAGTAAGTAAAATAGTGGCCAAGTACCTACAAGTCCACCTTGTAGACTTCCATCCATATAAGGTGCAAAAATAGCATTACAGCATATATACACATTTTTTTTGCGGAATTAACACTAGATGTTTTTGTATTTTAATTAAAATTGACCGACAACCTCCGTAGCGTAGCGGTATTTGGCTCACCTTGAATCTCGGAGGTCGTGGGTTCGATCCCCACACCGGACAGAAAATCTGTGTAAATTCTAAGATTACTTACCGGGTTGGGTTGGTTAAGGGACTACCCTCCGTGCCTCGGAAAGTACGTTAAGCCGTTGGTCCCGATTGTTATATATCGTCATCTATAATACTGCCGTTGCATAACTAAAATGCCGTTATCCGACATCTGAGCGATTTTTAACTTTTAATGCTATTATAATGTGTTTTTTTCTCATTATAATAGCATTTCCTGGAATGGAACGGGCAAAAGCATTTCCTTGTGTGGCACAACATAATACTGCGATCACCAACCCGCCTGCCAAGCGTGGTGACTATGGCAAATACCCTCCCTCGGGAAGAGGCCCATGTTCAGCAGTGGGCGTTATATGGGCTGATGACGATGATGATGATGATGAAAATACACGTGCCGTGTGAATAAGGAAGGCTAAGCTATAATTAAATATGAAGTTATCACGGGGACGGGAGTTATGCGAGTGAAACCGCGCGCAGGAAGCTAGTATAATATATTCCCTTAGTGTAAATCTATATTGTATATTATGTATAAGCATCTATGACAGAAACTTAGAATATCGTGTGACTATTAATTAAACTGCTATACATAATGTAGTTATTATGAAGTCACAAGTAGGAATATAGATGAAACGTTGCTGTACGGCAACGTTGTCGTCTCGTTGTTTACTCGAAATATACTGATTCTTAGTGAGGAGACGAGTTAATTACGTTACGCTCATTGTAATTAGACTTTAACTGTGTTTGTAAATAAGTGGAGGAACTGGAGGAAGTGAGGTAGTTCATGTTTGTAATGAAGGTGTAAGTGTTTCAATACATTTTGAATCTATACTAATGTTCAGTGTAATTTTGATTACGATTTAAGGATTCTCTTTGTTGGTTGCATTACCAATATCATAGGTATTTTATTAACATTATGTATACATTTTTTTTAAAGATTACCAGCAAAGTTTTGCTTTCTACTAGTATTCTTGTTAACCCCTCGTGCTAAGCTAAATGCTTGTGTTAGGAGTGGGTTCACGTCGGTAGTGCAATGGGTGGGGATCGATCCGGCGACCACAAGATCTCAAGTCCGACGCCCTAGCCATTGGGCTACGGCCGCTTTATTAAAAGTATATAATTATTAATAATAATAGCATTTTAATTAGCAATTTTAATTATATTTTATTATTTACTAGCTTCCCGCGCGCGGTTACTCCCTCCTAAATCTGGCTCCCATAGTAACTTTTTAATTAAATATTGCCCTACCCTAGTAAAAAAGCTATCTTACCCTGAAATAATTTTTCGAATTGGACCAGTTGTTCCTGAGATTAGCGCGTTAAAGGAAAAGAACCAACTCTTCGGCTTTATATAAAAAATAAGTCTAGATTTAATTGTATCGTCAATATCTACAGAATAAAATTATAAATTTACAAAATTATCACATAACATAAAGTAAAGTTATATTTTATTTTTGAAAGTATCCTGGGCTGCTCATTTATTTATCGTTATCAACGTAAACATACACTGTTTATGAATCAGGGATGCTAGGTTAACATTACAACTAAAACAACAATAACATTGGAGACAGCGGCAACGTATCGCTGCTTTAATGTGATAGTGACATAAAACCAAATCTGTAACTTTACAATAATAAATTTTATTATCACGAAATTACAGATAAATTTATGTTCAATCATAGCCCTATTTTGTGTCACTATTACATAAAAGCTGCGATATTATCTACATTTTACCTGACTAGCTTCTGGCACCCAGTTTTACCCACGTATCTCCCGTTCCCGTACAAATTTCATGATTGATTATAGCTCGATAAATGGGCTACCTAACAGAATGGAGAGAATGCCAGAAAACTTGACATTCTCTCCAAGGTGAGGCGGTACTTCACATCGGAGCAGCTCTTGAGTCTCTTACAAGGCTCAAGTTCGCTCCTCAATGGAATACTGTTCTCATCTTTGGGATGGGTCTGCTAGATATCAGCTGGATGCTCTGGACTCATTGGAGCGCCGATTGAAGAGAGTCATAGGCAATAACTCACTTGTGGAGGCAAGTCTTCAGAGCCTCGAACACCGTAGACGAGTAGCCTGCCTATCGGTTTTTTATCAGTTACATTTCGGGGAGTGTGCGGAGGTTCTACATAACCTGATACCCCTTTCACCCTTCCATCACCGCACGACCAGGCGCGGCGAGCGGTTTCACCCTTATGTTATAGACATTCCTTCAATACGCACGAAGCGATTTGCTTCTTCTTTCATAATGCGGGCGGCTAAGGAGTGGAATTCTCTGCCGGGATCAGTTTTTCCGGAACGCTATAATCTGGTCATCTTTAAAGCTAAAGTAAACAGACACTTTCTAGGCATACGTGTATCATCTTAGGCCTTATGTTCGCCTTCCATCAAGCGAGATTATGGTCAAACGTAAGCCTATATTTGATAAAAAAAAAGAAAAGAAAGAATTTTGAAATAGTACCAGTAGTTTCTGACATTAGCTCAAGCAAACAATGCGAAACTGGTTTAAGTTAGAGAGAAAAAGACAACAAAAAGAACAAAGGACAATTTTAACTGCCACTATAAAATGAATCGAATCTTCTAAACAACTGTCATTACACTACAAAAACATACACAGTTCACTGACCTATTCAGCCTTATAAAATATATTAGTATATATAGAGTATAGATAGATAAAGAATTTAATCAGGTACAATGTTACATTCTATTTTGATTCCTATATAGGTACACTAAAATAAGAACAAAGAATGCTGTAATATCAGAAAGCATCGAAAATACGAGGCCAAAGTTTCCTTTGTGCCTGAAAGTGCACCACACCAATAAAATGCTTATGCCATCCGAATCTCGTGTGAATTTGGGTTAAAAATACATACTCAAGTGCATTCTGGCAACTCTCGATTTGAAAATGTTTTATATTTGAAGACTCCAAGAGAAAAACAATGAATATTACTGTTTTCGTGAAAAATGCTTTTTAATGCTATCTGGTGGCTTTTTGGTTTAATTTTTTTATACAATAACATGCTTCCTGCTCGTATTTTCACCCGCGTAACCCCCGTTTCCGTAGCAACTTCATTAAATGTAGCCTATAGCCATCGTTGACAAGAAAGATTTTTTAAATAGGACCAGCAATACCTGAGTGAACAAACAAACAAACTCTTCAGCTTTATATATTAGTATAGATACATAACAAATAGGTTAAACCGACGTTGTTGTCTGTGAAAGGTCAATTTCTATTAATATACAAGATATTTAAAAAAAAAAAAAACCTTCCCTATGCTGCATTCATGGGGTATATGTAGGTATCCTATTTATTAAAAAAATCGCAATAGTATGCTAGTCATACCACTAGGGGAGGGTTTAACCACTAGAACCCCTCGGGGTTCTCTTCCAAATGTCAGAGTTGGGTTCTATGTGAACAGCATCAGCATAACATCTGGTGCTTCATGGCGATGGCGATACAGTTCTCAAGAAAGTGGCGTTAGTATTAGTAGGTACCGTTTTAGAATATTCGAGACTCGCAACTTAGTCCAATGTAAACATAAACAAACAAATGTAAATTTAACACACCAGTCGAAGTGTCTAAGTTGGTGAACTCCGGGTAGAAATTAACAGTGGCATTAATAAGATAGCTAGTTGCGGATGTCCCAACGGGGTACTGACTCATAGACATATTAGCTTGTTCCACAGAATTACAGTATTATAGAACGGTAATGAATAGAATCAATTGAAACTAAAGATTATAATAGGCAAGTTGGCACTTTTTTGGAATTACTTTTATATGGTTAAGAAAAAAATATGGTATTTTTTTGAGATTTAGAATGCGCTAAATAAATATTTTAAAGTTGACGTGACATTTACGGATGAAAACGATGTCAGTCATTTAGGTCTATACTTTATCGACCAAAATGTCTTTTATGTTTAGGTTCCATATGACAAATACTTTCAGTAATTCAAGTATAATAATTAGTAAAGTAGTAACCTAATTAATACCATATATATTCCATTTTCATCGTTTTTACAAAAATCTATGCAGCTTTAATACAATAAATTGATCTGCTTTCTAAAAAGCGTTTATAAATAAAGATAAAAAAATAATTTGATTGAGTTATATATTATACATGTTCATTGATTCGCAACAATAAGCATATTTTATATAAGTCCGATAAAGAATATTAACATTATGATATTGCAATCTCATACAATTTCCGGGCTTGAACTTTAATACTGATACCAAATGACAACCTCCGTAGCGTAGCGGTATTTGGTTCGCTTTCGATTTCTTATTTATATAGATTCTATTATACTTGAACTCAACAAAGCTTACTACTTATTACTAGATCCAACCTACATTTTCACCCGTATTCGTAAGCTCCTTTGCTTCAGTGATAAACTCAATGGAGCTGTGTGTTATTAAATACATTCATATTTACAATATTAGTTACTAATAAAGAGATATTAAACACTGATACCAACACGTAGACTGTGTTGACAAATAATCAATGTCTAGTTAGAGCTAGTCAGTTCTAGTTGTGCATGATTTATATCTTTGACCCCTATACTCAAGCCACTGCTATGTATTTAGGTTTATGACATCCTTGTATCGCTGCAGTTTACTTAAGTTGAATGTTTGTGGAAATTGTTATAGAGTTAATTGCACATTATTATGAGCGGATAACGTGTTAAGTTTGTAGAAGCACTTCAAACTTGTGTACGTCGAATGCCTCGTTGGCCTATAATGTGTTCAACTGTAATGAGGTAACGAGATCGAATTCAGAATATATAATTGTTTTAATGCATGATTTCGTTAGAAGAAAGATTTTGTCCGAATTTTAGGTTTGTGCAGTTTTGACTCGGAAAGCATTTAGGTATGTAAAATATGCACCTAATTTCCAGTCGCCTTGGACTAATGTCTTGTCGGGTTACAAGACAAATAATGGAACTGTAATGGTTTATTTTTATAAATATTTTTCAATAGAATATGGTTATATGGACAAATTGAAGTATATACGAATGATGTCGCCGGCAAGAACTAATATCATTATAATTATAAGAACTAACTAACTGCTCCAGAACTAGTAGACCGATTTCAAAAATTATTTCTCCATCAGAAAATTATGTTATCTAGGAATATTTTTTTATATTTCTAGACCTCAGAAGCATAAGGACGGATGTATATGTATCTTCAGAAGCATTTGGTCGTAAGTGCCATTTTACGATAAAGGCACATAAGACAAATGTAACTGAAGTATAATGGCACATCCGACTTTATGCTTCTGAGCTTTAGATTAAATTATGAAGTTGCCCGAAGAACGGAAAAACCTCGCGTGGACACCTAGTAATAATATGATATCTCTCTGAAAATGGGGGAAGTAAAAACGTAGAAAACATTCTGGCGTCTGAAAATTTGTGTTGGTTAAGTAGAATCTTCGTGCATACAAACGTTCTATGAACACGTTTTCATTCACAAATGTATGAATTATACATGCACTCACAAAAGTGGGAATAAATGTTTAGAATTCCACAGTATTTCCCAGTGCCAATGTCGATTTTGTGATATTTATTTGACGGTCTTCATAAGTTACGCGTCCCGACGTTGAGCTGAAGTGCAATGGAATAAAATTCAGCGCGAGTATAGAATATATTAGTGCTGAAAACATATTTAAAATGTTTATCGTGTTCCTATCTATATTTATTTTAACATATTGAACGTTATATTGTTTTATGTATGTTTTAAAGATTTAAGCGTAATAATGAGTAAATCATTATTATGTATCAACGTTTTAGGACTAATATTGAATAACATTTATTTCAGAAATTAGATACTATTAAATAGATTTTTTAGTACTTAACAGTAAATACATAAGTAACAGTTACTATTGTAAAATACTCTATTTTTGTAACTATATTTTAATGTCTTTATTTTCTCATAACTATTTAGTAATAAGTATAACAAATGAATTACCCTATTAGATTACGCTTAGTTAGATACTATAAGTTACACGCGCGTGTCTCCCGTAGCTCAAGTTTCCGTAGGAACTTTATAATTAAATATTGTCTATATTGCTTCTGGATAACGTACCTTTTTAATGGTGTTTTTTTTAATTAGTCAAATTTATTTCATCTTTATTATATGTATCGAAATCGTGTCATAAAGTAACTTAATAGTTATCAGTTAGGTACACATATTTCTAGTAGATACATATAATTGAAAATATTTAGCTTGAAATGTACCTGTATGCATAGGTATACCAATCATATTGTTGCGCACATTTAAAACATACAAATCTTGCAAATAAAAACTAAAAAGACAAAAAAAAAAAAATTTTGTCCGCGGTGACATGCTTTTACGCATTACTTTTTTGCCATACTGCAGCGTATTCGCGCGCTGGCGGTGGGATATGTGGGACTCACCATCTCCATAGCGTGGTATGCTAACTCATACTACGAGGAGAGGAACTTACACGACTAAAACCCCCGGACACTCCTTCGATCCGCCGTTGGCGGGTACCGGGCACGCATAAGCAATCCGGCCCAAATTAAAACTCTACCTAGCCATATGGCAATTTAAATGTTAAAACTTAAAGACCAGAATAACTCGTAATCTAATTAAAATTATATTTATGCTTTCCTATGAAGTAGTAAAAGCCTCATGGCTACACATTGGTACACATGTCCGCCAGAAACAACAGTAGTAGGTTTGCATTATTGCTATACGAGTATATGCATTTTTCATTATTAGCTTAACAGTCAAACGGTACATTTTCTTGGAAAATCATTATAGTTTGCATGTTTATTGGAATTTCCTACTACAAGTACATTATAGTAAAGAGTATCGTTTGTAGATTTCTGAGAAAGTGAAGTCAATTATTATTATAAGGTACTGTTGATTGTATTCGTAGGTAAAATGCCACTGAAGTAGGTCTTTCACATAATACGGTCATCAATCGCAAACGTGATATCTGACGTTGCATGTTGTTGAATTTATTAATGACTTTCGTCCACGTGGAATTTAACAAAAAAGTTATATAAGTTACTCCTTATTATAAAATCGGTCTAGCCGTTCCAGAGATTAACCGGAACAAACAGACAGACAAATAAAAATTGTAAAAAAAATATTTTGGTCGTTCTGTATGTATATACATTTATTTCTTTAGTTAATTTGCATGTAGCAAAAAGCGGTTGCATAAAGACACTCTTATTTTATTTATGTGCATAGATTTTTAAATTGACTGTAATTAAATTGATTTAAAAAAGCCTGAGACATGGTCCACTATGTCACAGATAATAATTTATCGTAGTTTGTTCATAAGTGCATACATCTGTCTCTCTCTTCTCTTTCTTTCTCTCTCTCTTTTCTTTGTTAATAACGTAATCTAAGGCCGTGTAGTTTCTGACAGATTCGACCACAACATGTCTTCCTATAGGTAGGTAGGTGTTGCAAGAGGCGACTAACGGATATAAAGCTGATGGATAGGAAGCAGCATCTTTTAGCTGAACGTTATTATCTTACTGCGATCATCAATCCGCCTTCCAAGCGTGGTGATTATGGCAATATCTTTTAAGGATCCCGGCTTGCCAAGGTCTGTGAAAAGGCCCATGTTCAGTAGTAGACGTCGAAGAAGTGGGCTGTTGATGTAATGTAATCCAGTGTGGTTTAACATAAGAAAAAATGGCTATAAATATGAGTGCTCCTGTCATGAAAATAAAAATAAATAACTTAGCAAGTTATAGGTATGTATCATAATTAAATGTATGTATTAGATCTGATACAAAGTGAAAGCCTGGTTCAGGGTTGTGCACCTTTTATATAAATAAATTTCATATTTGCGTCAGCGTCTAAATGGTGACACCGCATTTAGTTTGAAGTATAGTTAGCTACTACATATACATCGTTCATCTGTGACTTTCTATGCGATTGCTATTATAGCTGTAGTCTAATAGTTTTTTTTTAACAGTATGTACGGAGCGTCGGGCGCAGCGCCAAGAGAGGCGCGGGGGAGATCGCGGGAGCGGCCCGACGTGTTGCCTGCGCCGGCGTCGCTGGAGGAACCCGCCGCGCCCACGCTGCCCCGCCCCGGCAAGGACAGCGTGGCGCGGCTCACCCTTACTGGACTATCTTATGTTGTTACCGTGAGTATTTAGTAGCTTTATAAATTGTTCACAAATAATCCCAATTTAACTGCCTAGATTGAGTTTACTTTAATGAAATACCTAAGCCTCATAGACAACCTAACGATTATTAGCAATATAATTCTAGCTCGTGTAACTCTTTACATTTTCGGCACTATACATAAATATTATGATTGCATCAGGTACTGGATTGTGTTCAGTCTCGATTCCCACTCGGGGCAACTATTTGCGTAAACCATAAATATTGAGATTTATGCCCCAAGTTATCTTTTAAAATGGAAATATTAATAAAATACCTTGTCCTGAATAACTTACTAACTAGCGAATCAACGCATATGCACCACACCACACACCCTCCAAATTTCAGGTCTCAACGATCAGTAGCTTAGATCGTACAGTCCTGAAATTTAAAGGGTATAATCTCTATATGACGTAGGCATCCAGTAAGAAAGGATTTTTAAAAAGTTCCCCATAAGAAAAAGATAAGGGGTGGCAAAGTTTGAACGGAAAAATTTAAATCTACGCAGACGGATGGTACGGTTATCAAACCTAGAACACCACGTCTCAGAAGTAAGTACTGTAACATTATTTACATTTAATATGTATTAAATGTAACGATATAAAGTTAATTTAGTATTTATATAGGCATAAATTAATGTGACTGCGGTCACTGCCTGTCAGCACGAGATTATGTTAATACCGATAATGTCAAGAACGTCTATTCTGCGGTTGCGGGGAAGCCTACGCGTGTAGCGACGGAATTATTGATGCTGAATGCTTCGGTTGTGGACAATATTTTGTTGCTTAAATGTCAGCTGAATATTGCCATTATGTTATTATAAATATAGTTTTATCATTATATTATATTCATACCGTTGCCAGTTTAAATTCTGACAGTACCACGTGATTTAAAATAGCCAAATCGGTCTTTTCATTCTTGAGTTCGAGAGCCTAGCACATGTAGCGAGTCTAGACAAACGCTGTCTCTATGACTCTCATGTAAAATAGAATGCACACTCAGTCAGTTAGTGTTCAGCTGTTATTTTGTGTCCTGTTCTATCACAGCCACTTGGGACGCTCTACTTTGTCAACATTTATTTAATTTAATTGAATGAAAATTATCCATGAATACTTTTTGATAGGCTAGTTATCATAGCCATGTTTGTTAGTAAATAATATTTGACAAAAAATATGTCTCATCTGGTTACCAGATGGGTGAAAGTCGAACTTCCACGTCTCTTAGACTATGTTGCTTATCCAGGCTATTCCCTTTCCCCCGTGAGCTGCTGGCTATTTGGTTGAGGTATTATTTAAGATAAAAACAACACCCAACCTAAGTAGCGTAGCGATATTTGGCTCGCTTTAAATCTCGGAGGCCGTGGGTTCGATCCCTACGCTTGACATGATTGTGGTTTGTGGTTTCCGGGTCTGGTTGGTTGAGGGACTACCCTTCGTGCCTCGGAAAGCACGTTAAGCCGTTGGTCCCGGTTAATATAACATCATCTATAATAATCGTATATCAAGAAACGGGCAGCAGCGTTTCCTTGTGTGGTACAACATAATATTGCGGTCATCAACCCGCCTGCCAAGTGTGATGACTATGGCAAATACCATCCCTCGGGAGCAGGCCTATGTTCAGCAGTGGACCTTATACGGGCTGATGATGATGATGATGATTCTTTAAGATTGAGGTACTGCCCCAGTCGAGGCGACATTGAACGTACTAATGTTATGCTACAAAGCCGCTTATTAGTCATTGTATAATATTGCAATGTCTTATTTTACAAATATTTTAATTTAATTTAAAAAGACAAAATATCTAGTGTTAATTCCGCTAAAAATGTGTCTATATGCTGTAATGCAATTTTTGCACCACCCTCCCGCCCGCAAAAATTATGCACATGCAGGAAGGAAAAATAAAACGTGCAAAAATACAATCACCAGCCAAAGACCCGACACGTGTTTCGCTCCTCCACGGAGCATCATCAGGGTGATGTTAACTACTCGAACGCTAGTGCGCACTAGCGTTCGAGTAGTTAATTGTAAGAGAGAGAGAAAAATATAATCTACATATTTCACATTCGTTTATATTTCATAATTCCATAAATGATACACGTTATCAATTTAATGCGTCGAGCTTTAACAATAATCTCATACTGAATGAAGACACAACATTTTTTACACAGACCCTTATGATAAGATCAAGTACTTCAAAAGACTCCAACTGCGACGTGAAATATAAAGGCACTTAAAATACGAGACGAAATAACTTGTTACTTAGTAACAGTCCATCAATATGAATAAACGGTACTACGAAGCATTTAGAAATATTTTATGTCTCCATTTCGTAACACGTAAAACACTCGCACATTTGTAAGACGTAGATACTTAGTGAATTATTAATGTAAACCTGCTGAAGTAGATTTTCATTTGAAATGTGGAACCAGCCAACGAAAACGGTTTTATATAAATCGAGGTTTTCTCATATAAAGAAAAAAATAGCTAGACATGTGTTATCTTCTTGTTTTAAAATCACACATCAACACCTTGTATGTATGTTTTTACCAAATTTAAACCTAAAATTTAAGAACATTTATTACTAAAAGTTAAGAAGTAGGTCTTAATCGTATTATTTATTCAAAAGCTGAATAATAAAACTGTAATTAAAACTTTCATAATATAATTCTGTTTAAATTATTAATTAATTATAAGATACGTGGAAGAACTCTTTATAAAACAACATAAATTACTACTGCTTAATAGCAGCGGTGGGGAATCAATGGGATCTTCTATGTTCTGCAAAATTCGTACTGTACATTGCATTGATACGGATTGATGTGAATCATCCTCTATGCTGGTAAAAAATCAAAAAAGAAATTACAATGAATGTTTCCACCGAGGCAATGATAAGACAAAATGAGCTCTAGTACCTTTCGATACAAGATAATCTAAATCTATTAAAAGTAACTTTTATCTGTTATGTTTAATATTATTGAAAAAAAAGGCAGGTACATACATCTATTGTACTATCATACTGCAAGTATGAGCGACGACTAAAAAAACATGGTGTATAAACACGGAGAACCCGGTCGATTACCTCTTTGCATACAGTTGCTTTAAACTTGGATAAAATAACACGACCCATTTGATAAGTATTGTATTCAGTTCAATAGGACTATCAATTAAATAATAAAAAACTCGTGTGGTGTCGTGGGACACCGGATAGGAACGAAGTTCCTTATAATAAAAATATTAATTTAAGTTCTATTTGAGGTTGAAAATAATTATTCGGGAATACATTTTTATTATGATTTTTTATCGATAAAAAGCAAAGAAACTACTTTACAAAACTATCTTAACACCTTTATTTTATTTATAATGATTTATAAAAATATATAATAATAATATACAAAGAAACAGCTATATAAAATAACAGTCATCACGTAGACTATACACTAGACACTGTATAGCCATCATTATATAGACTATATATAAAAATCTTACGCTTTTTTGTGACGTTACGGACGTTTTTTCCCGGCTAGGATACACCTCCGCAACGCACCATAAGGAACTTTGTTCCAAAAATATACTGCTTATAGTCAGAACAGTATTCCTAAATCTAACGACTCTCTAACTCTAACGAGTAGGTATTTCGATATCGATTGGGGCAGTGAAAAGGAACTTACTTCTTTTGTTGCTTCCATAGTTTAATTGCTCTTTCGATGTTAATAGTACAGTTTTCATTATTAGATTAGCTTTTGCAGTACTCTTAGATATGAAAAACGTAGAACATAAACTCGCAGTACAAATCTATACTTACAGTACTATACAGAGTTATTTTTAAAACATTAACAACCTTTGAGGTGGTAAAAGTACTGATGATTATAAGCAACTTTTACTATGGGACCAACCCTAAAATCGCAAAAAATTAATTAGTTGTTCCATACATTTATGTTCTCTTACCTCGACAAAATGTATAGAACAGCTGATTTTTTTCGCGATTTCTGGGTTGGTTCCATAGTAAACGTTTCAGGGTTGGTCCCGTAGTCCACTTATTGATAAAGGTTATTAGGCTATAATTCATTATAAAGTTATTACTGGGGCGGGTATTATACGGGTGAAACCGCGCACGGGAAGCTAGTCATTATATAAAACTTACTTACATAATAATTTTCGTTATCACCTAGATATTGGATCACGGTAAATCGCGAGTCGGTCTCTCACGTTCAATAAGCGCCTACCTTGTTATGATAATAACTGGTGTATTACGAACGTGATGTAGTTATGAAATTGTGAGCGAGCTTCGTGCTCCAAGTTGACCGAATTATTGAGTTGTACGTACCTGCTTTCTTTTACGCATTTGATATGAGTATTGTAGAATACCTATTTGCTTCATGAATAAATGGAGTTCGCTATAATAAATATGGCGATAGAACCAAAGAATGTTATTTCATAAATAATTTAAGTTTTGCATTTATATCTATAGTTTTTAGCTTTAAGGAAAAAAAAGAGGAAGGAATTGCTTTAGACGCAGCCACACTTAGCAAAACTACGACAGAAAGACAGCAGTTTAAGAAGATTGCTTCTGACATCCAATAATAGGATATGGCATTCGAAGAAGAAGATCTAGCTACTTTTATGTAATGAAATTAAGTGCAGACATTGACCATTAGTTAACAAAGCTGAATAGTCGTTAATCTTGAGGTATTTGATATAGAAATTCGCGATGGATTTTCCTTGTGAATAATCACTAGCCCGTCGGGATGGTATTTGCCATAGTCACCACGCTTGACAGGCGGATTGGTGACCGCAGTATTATGTTGTAGGTACCACGCTGCTAATCGTATGACGTAATAACAATCGGGACCATAGGCTTTCCGAAGGCACGGAAGGTTGTCCCTCAACTAACCAGACCCGGAAAGGAATCTTAGAATTTACACTAAGATTTTCTGTCCGGCGTGGGTATCGAACCCACGACCTCCGATATTTAAAGCGAGCCAAATACCGCTACGCTATGGAGGTTGTCTAAAATTGAGTTTGGTAGCTAAAAATATACCTAATATAACAACAACTAAAGCATTTTATTTCATACAATTCGATTTCGTATATTTCTACCAAAGCTAGATATTATATATATGTTCAGTATACATTCTTAATGGAAAATTGCGTTAGTTTAGGTTATTATTTTTAAATTATATTTTATTTCATTTGTAGATATTTATTTTATAATGAAATAATTACAAAACTGATCGGTTTTTATGTTTTTATTGAGACTAGCATGATGAGTAATTTTATACATGCAAAACGAACTTTAATATAATAACTTATGGAATATATATGTTGCGGCTTAAGATTAGCCGGCTAAACTTAGGTTTATCTTCAAGAAGCAGCTAAAGTTCGATAACATGGTCTTTTGCGTCGTGATATTCTAGGTTTTAATTAAATTAAACAATACCTATGCACGGAACAAAAAGGTGTTGGGGTGGATAAAAAAAAATAACCTAAACCTAAACCAATGGAGTTGAACAGGGACTTAAAGAGGTTGGTCTAAGTTTAACCGCATGTGGTCGCCTAGACCTAGGTTTAGCCAGCTAATCTTAAGTTTATGTTCACACCTACCTTTAGCCGTAACATATATACTTGTATTCACTAAGCGTTTATTTATGTATCCAAATAATATTTGGCCGTACTTACCTACCAGAGCCACTTATTACCACAGGTGGCGGGCAGCTAACCTAGTTTAGCCTTAATCATTTAAAAGTTGGGTTAAATATCTCACAGCAAAGTTATTTTGGTTGTTTTAACTATGCTAAAAGCAGTAGAGTGAAATCCTAAACCAGCCAACATTCCGGTTTTAATGGAAGTCCCTATGTGCCTCGAGATTTATAAACAAGGCCGCATATTATGAGCTTTGTAGGTGGGAAGTATAACCGTTGAGTAAAGTTTATGAAAACGCTTAGGGTTTATTATAATTCATTATGAATGTAAAACTCTTGGATAGTCTTTTCTTAAATACATGTGGAAACCGGAGAGTATACATAAAGCTATACTGCGCGAATATCGTTGCAGTCTTTCGCGTTGATTGTAAGTAGGTGTATGTATGGCATGGCCTTTTATACTGAAAATAAATATTTACATTTCTTTTACTTTGGTTCCGCGATTTGCTCTTGTGCCTTGGTACTTATAACTTGGTAGGATTTCACCATAATTGTCACAACGCATTTAAAATATAGGTCGCAGATTGAATATAAGGAATATTAATATATAAGCTTTGTGATATTTGTACTTTTGCAATGTAGGGGTATAGTACACAAACTTTTAGAAATGCCCATAATAATTTTCCTCGCAGCACATTCAAAACATACTCGTACTAAATAGTATATGTTACTGAACATAAAGTAATTAATTTATGCTTTGCGAATATAACTTTAAATAATAATTAGTTATAAAGAATGAAATTCGATATAAGAGTCATATATTTAATTACCTATGAAGCATAGGTACATAAATTATCATAAGATTTATTCGATTGTATGCATTACATTCATGCTGGTTATAATATTTTCTTATATTATTTATGTATCAAAATAAAGCGAGGAGAACATAAGTAGTTGTAATAAAGACCCATATTTATGTAACAGACGAGATGGTGTTGGATGATAGCCTCAGTAATTCGGGCCCAATTGTATTCGTTCCAATTTTCTCAACAGTAAATGACAAACATCAATTCCAACAACACAGGACGTCCGATTCTTACGTCAATACAACAAATAACGAATTCTGTAACATATTGTTATCCCTTACCCATATTATAATATACGGATATATACGGTTGGACGAATTAGACCACGATATTTCCGAACGATAAATTATAAAAGTGATGTCTTTCGGGTTCGGGCCAGACCGTTATGGCGTCGTAAATTATAGCGAAATTTTCGTGTTCCGCCTGCAATATCCTGGTAGAAGTGAACTACTACTTCCTGCTGATTCAGCACATTTGAGACCAACTGAAAAAAAAAGTTCTAATTGATTTTTCGTACACTTTTTTACTGCGTGCCTTTACACGTCAAATTAATTTAAGTAATAATAAACTGAAGTATAATTTGTAGTCTTGTTGTATAGACTAGACAGTCTGACTGTAGGAATCTCGAATATTTAAACTTGCAATTAAAATCTATTACTTTGTTTTTGGCGAGTAGGTACATTTATATTTGAAAATAATACTTAAAGATTTATACTTTTGATTTTAAACTACGAAATCTATATAATATCTGAACAACAAAGTTTAAGTTAAACTAATGTGTTCTTCAACTATTCTGACACCAAGAATCTGGAATATCCAAAATTATTTAGTTGCAATTAAAATGAATTTACATGTTTTTAACGTTTACCTACTCGTACAGTGCAATCTAATTTAAATAAAAAAATGTACATACAAATATACTAATTGGCAAAAAAATATTTTTATGTCAAAGAATATGAAAATTTTGATCCCAAAACCAATGATGTGAATAAAAAGTAAAAGCGTCATGCTCGTGTTTTTTAAGACAAAAATTGTCCCTAGAGAGAAAACTGAACAGCATAAAAATTAGCGTGTGCCAAAACGAGATAGACAAACATTAAAGTGTGCCAATTAGCTCAGTTTTGTGGTGCCATTTTTGAAGCTCTGGTGCCGTATCTGCCTCTTTTTTACTTTATCATCATTACTCAAAATCAATTAGAACGCAGTGTAAGTTAAACTAATGTTCAAACAGTCTAAGAGCAAGAATCTCGAACAACCAAACTTACTTAGTTCCAATCAAAAGCTGTTTTAATTATTTTAGTCGTGTACTTTTACAGTTCAATATTTGAATGCATTATTTAAATACAAGTGTACAAATAATACAAAAATCTTAAACTAAAAGTGAACAATACAGTAAATTTGAAGTAAAAAACACAACATTTTTATCCCACAAACAATTTGAACAAAGTCAAAGTTAAACTTGTATATATTTCAAACAGCCTGACAGCAAGAATCTCGAATATTCAAACTAATTTAGTTCCAACTAAAATCAGTATTTATAGTGCATTCAATTTATCTAATGAATAAGGTTAAACAGTTAACTTTTAACTTGAAGATTCTTAGATTGTTACCTTGGTCGAGTTTTCCTCGATTACTTATTTAATAATGAAAGTAAGAGAAAAGCTTTTAACTAATTAAAATAAAAGGTAATGAAGAAATGGCGTATTACTTGTAGTTGTATCTATATTTTGAACTTTGGTTATAAATTTTGTACTAACTGGGGCTCAATTGTGCGAATTTAATTGAAATCTATACTAATATTATAAAGAGCAAAGATTTGATTGTTTGTATTGAATAGGCTCCGAAACTACTGGACCGATTTGAAAAATTCTTTAACCGTTGGAAAGCTACTTTATCCCCGGATGACATAAGCTATATTTAATTAGGAAATTCCCACGGGAACGGGAGTGACATGGGTGAAACCGCACGCGGGAAGCTAGTGACGTATAAGTCTATAATCAAACTATTCAGACTCCATATCTATAACGCTGGTCGTGTATAAGATAATTGACCGGAGCGAAGAAACAAAGAATGAATTCACGCTGTTTGTGTTAGACTAGCTTCCACTCACGGTTACACCCGCATTTACATTCCCGTTCACGTGGGAACTTCATAATTAAATATAAACTATAGCGTGTCTCGATAAATGGCCTATCTAACAATGTAAGAAAAATGTTAGAAAAAACTCTAACCCGGGAGGAGGCCCATGATTAGCAGTGGTGGTTATACGGGCTGATGATGACCTCTGTAAGATTTTTTCAAATCGGACCGTAAGTTCTAAAGTAGAGCGACAATTGCACAAAACTCCCCTAAAAAAAACTAAAAGCCATAATCCCTCTATCACCCCGTCAGCGATCGCCCTAAGCCGAGGACCCACAGGTCCCACAGGGGATGCCCTCTTGCGCAGGCTACGTAGTTTATAGTTTTTAAACCATTTATCTAGGCTGGAGCTCTGCTTACCTTTGTGCCGGGTGAAGCCTAAATAAAGTAGGGGCTTATACATACATGTGTCCGTCAGAAAAAAAAGGACCAGAAGTTTCTTAAATTAGCGCGTTCAAGCAAATAAACTCTTCAGCTTTAGATATTAGTATAGATAACACAAAGATTTCATGTCTAGCGCAGGGATCGAACTGGACCTCTGACTTTAAAATCGAGATTTATACCGCTCCGCTACGGAGGTTAACTTAAATACCTAAGTACACTTTTTTGGGTTTGAACGGTTGTTCTAAATAACAACTAGAGATTGTCCAGAATAACAAATATCAACATACATATACCGGCAGTACATGGCAATCCATTGGAAGCGTTTTTTATTAAGCAGAATTGGGGCTTTTGTTTCATGCATTTTATGTCTTTTTACCGTCATTTCATGCAGGCATAATTTCATGCGCGAAATAATAAATGTTGAACTCATTTATTATTAAATGTATGTTGACTTCGAGCACAATTATCTTCTTAAGATTTAATATCCCATTGTTTGTTTGATAACTTATTTAAATCTCAATCTTAATTAAATACTTATTTCAAAGTAAATAATGTCATAGATTAAGTAAGAAGTCATGATTAAATTTACTTGTTAATTTCAATTGGATTTAATTAAGTAAGCAATTTTATTAGCTTCATTAGTGCTATTATTTTGATCATTCGTTGTTAAGCCAATGACTTTAGTTGCTATTTTAGAAACACGAGTTGAATGAACTGTGGACTATATAAGGTGCTTTCAAAATATATGCCATCCCTTTTAACATGAGAAAGTGTCAGAAAAAGTGATTATGTTAGTGAAAAAACACTGGGATATTATTAATTTTATTTTTTAATAACAAAACTATGATTTTTAAAGATTACTACTAGAGTTATACGCTCACTACTAAAATTCCTTTTAACCTCTCGTGCTAAAATGATTGTGTTACGAGTGGGTTCGTCGATAGTGCAACGGGGATCGAATCGACGACCACATGGATCGTAAATCCGATGCCCTAGCTATTGGGCTACAGCCAACGTTAACTATATTGAATACGTGTTCCTTTTGAATAAAGTCGTATTTTAATTCCAGCTATGCCGGTCATATTATTATTATCTTCTAGTGCATCGCGTAAAGAGTGTTAATTTTATTCAAATAATAAGAATTTGTGTTTACCTATATCTTTTGACTAACTTTAATACTACACATGGCATTTATATTATAAGCACCTCATACGCACATATAGCGATTTATTGAAATCGTCTCCATGAGTTCAGAAAGAAGTGGTATTCTTTTTATTTCGCATTGTTTTATTAGGATATTTAATTTCTTGAATATGTTAGGCTGAATTGTATAATTACGCATATTTAAATTCATATTGCTTGTTATTATTTAAACTATGAAGAATAAAATTCGCTGTGTTTTTTTACGGTTAGGAATAGAATTGAGTAATTAATTTATATAAAATAAAAAGCAATAAAAATGAGTCTTAGGCACATATAAATACAAATCAAATTAAAACAAACCATAAGAAAAAGGTACGTGGATACATTAAACACGCGAACCATATGTCATGTACAATAATATTATTTACCAGCTTCGCTCCGCGATATTACTCCCGTTGGTCTACCACTATGCTCGATTGGATCGCAGCGTGATGTTTTTTATCCTATATGTTGATCCAGCTTATAAACTATTCTCGTGTAAGATATCAGCAAAAACCGTTAGTAGTTTTTGCGGGAAAGACTAACAAACATCCATCCATACAAACATTCGCGTTTATTGTACAAACAGGATCTAAATTTTGCTACGGAACTACGGCGTAGCCCGTAGCATTAGCGTAGATCGTATAGGGTAGGGTTTGCGCGTGTTGTGAATAATTATAATAATTATAGAACGATAATGGTAGCAGTACACATGTAGTTTTTTTATGATATTATTTTTTATGTTTCTTTTTGTATGGTATTATTGAAGTCAACTCGTATTGTTCAACAAATATTATTGAAGATTCAATTCAATTTAAAAGGCTTAATGCAATTGTAATTGTAATAATCGATTATATTCATGGTACCTATTTAAATTTGGTTATTTACAATCTTAAAAAAAAATGTTTTAGGAAATAATGGTGAATTTGACATTACATGTAGTGTTTATTCATACAATCGCAAATGGATTTGAATTTTAAATAATGACTTTTTATTGAATCTCGATATAGTTATAAATTATATGCAATGAAGTGAGCCTTCTCTTTTTACGAAAAATAATGATCTTTAACATATACCATATCATTAACACACTATAGGGCCGACTGAGAAAAATTATCAGAAGAATAAATTTCAATGTTTACAGAAGTTCCATACAAAATCTGTCAAAATTATAATTTATAATTTTTATCTGACACTTGAGAAATTAGCCCTTAATAATGTAATAACAAATTATAACTTGTTGCAATTGTCATGGATATCACAACGTAGTTAGATATATATACTTTCTCTACTACGTCTTATTTTACTTTCATGTTACTTTAGTTGTTAACATATAAATCTTATTTGAAAATCAGCATGCATGTGTAAGCGTGCACTAACAAGTACTTCAAGTCACGTAGGTACTACGTTAAATGAAATTTCAGCAGTTAAAGTTTGCTATCGTACCTAAGTTACGACAGAAGCTTGGTTTCTCTAAATCTATTTCAGTTCTAACTTTGCGCAATCGCGTTCACGCTTCACGGTTTTTGTTAATATCTCATTGTGTATTTATTACTTGTTCTAACTCACGGAATCACTCTTATGATAGGAATGAGAAAGCTTTTTATTTCGAGGCAACAGGTATAACAAAAAAATATTTTCTAATGTATATTATTATTCTAGGACAAAGGCTCGAATACGGCTAATTCTAAAATTAGCCGGCTGAAGTATCTAAGTGTAGCCAATGTTTTTTGTTTTAACCTCATCAGTCGGTTATACCCGGGTTTTTCAGAAATAAATCGGGTAAACTAACCTAGGCTAACCCTAGGTTTAGCCGGTTAACTAAACTCAGGGTTAGCTGCACATCAGTCTTTAGTCGTAATCGGTATATATATACACCAAGTATATCAATATTCTTTTTACTCAAAATGTAAAGAAGTAATCAATACATACCTATGTTCTAACACCATGTTGACTGGGAAAGTTTCTTATTGCTAGAGACTTCGGCTGATTATTAATTTGTTTTACACATTACGATACACTAATATTGGCTAGTGCAAGTTTAGCTCAATCTATTATTAAGTAAATATCGGACATACGATTGCTTTATTTATAAAGAAAAATTAAGTATAGGTGATCAAACATTATAAATTAAATAACCCCTTTGTTTTTTCTATCACATAATTGAATATGCAATTTCGAAAAGGGCTCTTATGGCTTGTCTATTGGTGTTGTGCTCTTTTTGTAATTTAATTGTGGGGTTTATTAATATAAATGCCAGTTGTCAAGGCAAGTGTCGATATATATTTATTAATGAGTGTTAATCGATATGTTCAGTACAAAATGTGAATTTGAATCGACTTTTTCTTCATATATAATGTTTAAATTAAAAATATGTGATTATATTTTATTTTTTATGCCGTGTGGTTTCCGGCTTAGAATAGACCACCCCATGTCCTCCCATGGGTGTCGTAAAAGGCGACTAAGGGACATAATGGCTGATGGATGGGCAGCAGCATCTATTAGCTCAAGGTTCACATCTTACTGCGATCACCAATCCGTCTGCAAAGCGTGGTAATTATGGCAAAATCCCTCTACGATCCTGGCTTGCCAAGGTCTGTTAAGAGGAGGCCTATGTTCAGCAGTGGACGTCAACGGGCTGTTGATGATGATTTTATTTTATTTATTTTTTGTTATAAAACCATATTTTGTTGTCAGGCGGTGACACGGCGTCCGCGGCAATCGACGTCGGCGCAGTGGTCGCGATCGTTTCGCGGTAGTGCACCGCCGCACGATGACGCCGATGTCGACGATGTGTTCTTCACGCCGCCTACGTCGGCAACGCCGCTGCAGCATCACGACGAGCCGGATTCAGCTGATCATTCCAAAGGGTAAGAAATATATTACAATATTCAAATGTTATAAGTATTAAGTTATTAATCAGGTATAATCTGATTGTTTGGAATACAATGTATATTAAACAATGAATATAAATTATAGTTTCGTAAATAAAACCGAACAAAATGATTAGATGACTTTAGTAACAACGTTGTAATGGTTGTATTATAAGGGGATTAATATAGGTAGTTATAAAACGACCAAATCGTTGTTTTGATCAATATATACAAATATAAATAGACCTTACCAAATCGTGTTTTTAATTGACGCGCCATCTAGACTTAGACTTATTTAAGAATAGTATAAACTTAACTAACCGGTCATATTGGTCGTGAACAATCATTTATTTTTTAAATTCAAAACGGTATTTATTGAAGGCATAGTTTTCCCACAATTTCTATCTATTGCTTAGCTTTACTTAAATTAATGAAGTTTGCAAATAATAGATTAAATAACAATCACAAATTTATTTTAAAATTAAACGAATAATTTTCTGGTGCCGGCGTTTGTTTTTATGAATTAATAATAAAAAAATATAACACGGACGAAACTACGGGTTGCTGCCTTCATCCACAAATACTTTCTGATCTTCTGTAGATATTTTAACCTAATTACATCAATCAGTACTCAGTGAGGTACTGCTAATTACTTGCTATTTTTTTAATTTGAGTAGTAAATTTGTTCACAATGTCATTTAAATAATATGATAGATAATTTTATGATAATAATTTGGTATTTTAAAATTATAAATAGTGAATTTAAAATAAGGTCGAGCACGTATACAATGATTTCGTCATTAAATAAAGTAATATTGAATACATTATGCCGTGTGGTTCCCGGCTTAGAATAGACCACCCCATGTCTTCCCATGGGTGTCGTAAAAGGCGACTAAGGGACATATGGCTGATGGATGAGCAGCAGCATCTATTAGCGCAAGGTTTACATCTTACTGCGATCACCAATCCGTCTGCCAAGCGCGGTGATTATGGCAATATCCCTCAACGATCCTGGCTTGCCAATGTCTGTTAAGAGGAGGCCCATGTTCAGCAGTGGACGTCAACGGGCTGTTGATGATTATGATGATGAATACATTATATTGCTTAATGAATGACAGAATGGGTACAGTGCTACTAATAAATATATTTTTTAATCTTTCGTATATTTTTGTATAAGAAATGTAATCAATCGAATATTTTAAGTAGTAGGTATAGTTCATAGCAGCACGACCACGAGTTACAAATCAAGACATATTTTACTCATTTTTTATATTCTCCAAATACTGACACTTCGTCAAGTACGTTTTAGATTGTTAGTAAGTAATAGAAGTAAAAATTGTCTTCAGAATTAAGTTACTACACTGTATATGAAGTACTACTAGAAGCGCATTTTGTTTTATTAATAAATTATCCCAAAAGTCACGTTTAACGAGTACTATAACATCCATATACGTGTTCAATTTTTATTCGTAGAACAAATAAATATAATAATAGAACACGTATATACCACACCACTTGTGACCACCTATGACAAAGGTATCTATAGTTAAGTTTAAGTATTAACTTATAACTGAATAAAATTAACCCTTCTATTTATCTAATCATGAAGACGACCAAAAACATAAAATGTACACAACAGTTCAGTAATAGGTACTAAGCTAGTTACACTAAGTCTAACGTTAAGACAGCAATAAGTTTGGCTAATAATCCTGCTCCAGCCAGATCTGCTTACTTGCTCGACAGATTAATTATTTGCTTGTTTATAATTAAACAACGTTGTTGGATATGTTTGTTGTAGCGTGTAGGAATTTTGAGGTTTGTATGCCAGAACTTAATGTTGCTTTGAAGCTAATTTGAGCTTCGAAAGTTATGGTTACACATTCGTAAAAAATGAATACTACTACATTTAAATTTTAATTACACAAACGATATTATCTGGTTAAATCCATTTTAATGTATGTATAACTTTTATGTAAATAAGTTGGTATTTTTTTTGGATACCAAAAATCTTCGTACAAACCTAAAAAGGTAGGGCCCTAAAAATCTAATTCTGATAAACTTTGACTGTATTAATACATATTTATGAGGGATATAAGTCAATCTTTCTTTTGCGGAGATAGCATTATATGTAGGTTAAATAAATTCTTTTTGCAATGTCCGTCCGTGAACAGCCTAAAATTATTCTGTTTAATTATCATCAAAAGAAAAAAGTTTCAAAATTTCTTTGATGTCGTCTCGACCTCATTATTATTAATGTTATTCAAGTTATTTTTAAGGAAGCGAATTCTTAAATATAAAATTATTTAAAATAATATGCATAGAGGCATTATATAAATTCTGTCTTTTTATTCGAGTTAGTTTTTTTTTTTATTTGATTATGTCACGTCATAATAATATGATGGGAAATATCATACACGTACATGTGAGAGTTAAGATGACTCAAACAAGGTAGGTACTCTCTGTATCCCATCCGTTCCATTTTAATGAAATTAAGCACAATGTAAGAGTATATAATGTAGATTGACGTAGATTCTATAAAATATCACGCTACACGTGAGAGTATGTGCCTTATCTAACGAGGTCAAAAAATGATCTGGGACATAAGGAAAGTTTAAGATAAATAAGGCAACATACTTGAACTATTATTAATTGCTAGCATCACCCCGCTATGGTTTTCTTTATTACAACTCCCAATCTAGGTAAATTAATCCCTTTATCGTGGGGGTCTTTACAACCACTCAATTGACAAACACAAAGTACCTATATCCGGTCTTAACTATCAAACCAGAAAACTATCTCTGGTTCAAATAATTGTCTCGGGTGGAAATCGAACCCAGAACACCAGGTCAGGACTGACTCGTAAACACCGAGTCACCTGTATATCAACCTACAGTTCCCGGTGCCTCACATTAGTGGCATATACCAGGGAATCGACGGCAGCGTTTCCTTGTGTGTTACAACATGATACAGAGATCACCAACTCGCCTGCCATGCGTGGTGGCTATGACAAAACCCTCCCTCGTAAGAAGGCCCTTGTTCAGCAGTGGACGTTGTACGGGCTGATCATGATGATAATAAATTATTGATATGAAGATACCTTTTGGTAATAAATAAATCTAAGTGGAAAAAGGAACAAAAATATGTCAAATAACAATAACGGGTCATTGCTAGCAGATTAGAACATTGCCTTGTTACTCAAATATTATGTACAAAATTGGAATGTTGTTTTGAAATTGGTGATCCAACAATTATTCTTATTTAATAAATAATTAACTTAATTGATAATAATGTTATTGAACATTTCAGGACGCGATCACCACTCGGTTCGAATAGTGTGGAGTACCGAAGACCTGAGAGGAGCGTGTCATGGGGGGCGGGGGGAGCGCGCATCCACACACCTATGCTAGAGCCACTGGCCGATAACTCTAATAGGAGGCAGTTTGGCATGGGTGTCGTGGGAAGGTTCTTTAGGTAAGCATTTTGGTATATCTTTATAACTATGTACTACACTTATACCCGGTTTTCGTTTCATCAGCCAATCAAACCAGCAAGTTACTGAAACATGAATTAAAAAAACAACCCAGTACATCTTTAACTACGTTTGTTATTCGATTCTGAACAAAAATATAAGTCAAAGATTGTTAAACACGATAGTCGAATCAAATTAACTTATGCTGTTGGAAACTCATTAGACACACAACAAAAGTTTGACAGCTGATTTGTTAGTTTCAACGTTGATAGTCCTCGCACAAGCTGGGTGTCCTTTGCATACGGTTATTGTTGTAAAAAGTATGATATTTTTATTCATACTTAGCATTCATATAATTATATTAAGCCGTATTAAGTTAAAAGTGTAGTTAGGTTTTGTACTGAATACATGACAATTTAAAAAACTTCTAATGTGTTTTCAAATTAAGAACCAATCTTAGAAGTTTTTTTTTCATTATTTTCTATCATAAATATTTGTTAAGATCAAATATAGCACTAGTGGACGGAGAGCTGACAACCGAAAAGGCAAGGTAATTTGATCATTCATAAAAATGATTTATCAGCTTACCTGGAGCATTCTTTTACCTTTTTTTTTTTATTTTTTTCCCACCCCATAACTCTCACATCCACCACGCGAATCCTGCCAGGTCGACGTTTTTATGCTTAGAATGCTCCAGGTAAGCTGATAAATCATTTTTATGAATGATCAAATTACCTTGCCTTTTCGGTTGTCAGCTCTTAGCCTATGCCAACCAAATAGAATAATGTAATTACTATCTACGATATTTTCATATACGTGATCTTATACATCGTAAGTAAAAACTCGACTAACCCCAAAAAAGGAAGATTTATGAAAGGTCCGCACTATTTCAATATTAGGACAATGAAATTGAGGATGACATAGGTCTACTTCTTAACTATCTACATAACTGTACATATTCTACCGTCCCTTTCACTTACTGACAATCTGAACAACTTTCTTGTCCCGAAGTTAAGGACAATGAGGTCACTAAGAGTAAAGAGAAAAAAATGGTGTAGGTTGTACCTGCTACTAATGACGCCATTTTCTTTATACCTTTACTTAATATTATAAACAAATATGTGCGAAAGGGTTTTGTATCTACTGGACTGAACAAGAAATCTATGCGTAAGTTTCCTCGGTGCTTCGGAAAGCACGTTAATATTATAACATTATCAACAACAAGCGAAGACAGGGAACTCTTGCGTTACAATATACTACTGCGGTAACAAATCCGCCTCTCAAGCATGGTGACAATGGCAAAACCCACTCTCAGGAGGAAAGCCATGTTCAGCAGTAACGTTATATGGGCTGGTGACGACACCTATATAGCTTGTTTTTTGGTTCTCCGGGGGGGAAATGCATTTACGCATTCCTTTGCCGCTGTAGCGTTTCCGCGCGCTGGCGGTTGGATATGTGAGACTCCCCCTCTCCATAGCGTGGTATGCTACTCATACCACGAGGAGGACGCCCTCGTCGTGGATGGGTCGGCCTCGAAGGGAGCCCATGTGCCCCACTCCCCGAGGCTAGGGCGGCAGGCGGCGGGTTTCGGCCCGTCGCCGACGGTCAACACGCCGTCTGCGGAGCGGGTGAACGGAGGGATCTTCTTCCCTCTACCGCTCCGCGGACACCTATTTAGCCTACTACCAAGCGTTTCCATGTTATATCAGTCAGAGCTACGTTATGGAAATAGGTTCCTTACTTTTTCTTTCGAGTAGTTTGCTAGTTTACACAAAATACAAGATAAAAACAGCTCATGGTGTCCGTGCTTAGTTTCGACGGCGATCTACAGCACCGCGGCGACATACACCTAGGTAAAATACCATCACTTTTCGTTTCAATCAAATGTATAGAATATAACAGAGAGCACAAAAGATAAGCCAACAAAAAAAAACTTGGTAGATTGATCATATTGATTGATTTAAATCCATGAACATTAAGTTTCCTATAAAATTAAATTTGTAAACAATAAAATGAATGCGCGACTTGAGCTTAAAAATGGAAAAATTTTAATAATTAATTGGCAAAAAATTTAAAATGTAAATAACATATAATACATTGATATATGAAAGATTAGATAGTTCACTGCGGTCACCGACCGTTATCGATTCATCATCATTAGTATCAGAGGTTAAAATTGTACAGAGCTTTATCTATTTCAGTTTTATGAAGTTGACCAGATAGATTCTTAGTGCAGTGACCTTTTCTATTGGTAAAAGTTTATTCTTTTATTTTAAGTTTTGTGAGTCAAGTTTTTTAGTTGTCATAAGGATCTTTAAATGTGTAGTAGATGGCTAATGCTGTCGTCAAATAGGTAAATATAAAAGCTTCCTTGAAGTTGGACTGTCATCAAAGATGTTTAAAAGTATTCATTTTGCAATCTTCACACCAGCGACTGCTCTTAGTTGAGGTCCAAGTCCCACAGTGGACGCCCTTTTGTGCAGGTTGCTAAGTTATTAGTTTTTAAATCATTTAATGAGACTAGAGCCCTTCCTTTACATTCCCGGTGAAGTAATAAAAGCCTAGTGGCTAACTACATATGCCCACCAGGGAAAATGGGAGAATAAAATAGAATTATACGTTTATTTGATTCATCTTACACATTTAAAATATGATTATTGTTGAGTAGGTAATATAAAGGACACTTTCAAGTAAAATGTAATATTTAGTTTTAGGTTAATACGTTGCTGGCCAATATACATTTGAATTCAAAAGAATGACCATAAATAAAAATTTATTATCAAACTCTGTTCAATTAACAAACTTGAAAAATTCTAATAAATCTTACTTAGAGTAAGAAAGAGAGATTAAAAAATAATGTGTTTACTGTGACTTCTTTTTAATCACAACTCTACAGGATAGGGTTACCATCAATTCCAGTTTTAGTCTTAGCGAATACGTTAATAAATAACTCCTATTCTTTTGGGAAAGTTTAAAATGCTTTGTTATGTGAATTTATTAGGGCAGTAATTTATTGCAAACTAGTGGCCAGTCCCGGCTTCGCACGGGTTCACATTTCTAGTCAAAAAGGCCTATGTTACTCAGGGTTAATGTAGCTTTCTAAAGATGAAAGAATGATCGATATCCGTCCAGTAGTTTTTGAGTTTATTTGAAACAAACATGCAAAAATACAACTGTTCCTCTTTATAATATTAGTACATTTTTACAACTTTCAATACTATCATCAAAATTTATGACACAATAGAGTGACAAGAAATCGTATAACAATGCATTTAGGAACGTAGTTTTATAATAATATTTGACGGGTTACGGTTCAGATATAAATAAAGACTATGCTATTCCGAGTCTCAGCTATATTATTTGTATTTTTGGCTTTACTTTAGTTCGCAACCCATCATTTATTATTCCATTTTTAAATCTCGCTAAAGTAAGTTATCTCTTTATAACATGGTGACCCTACTTGCCGCCCTTATATATCACGGTGTTTACGCCAGGTTTCATTTTAAAGTTGGTGTAATGGCTTTTTGAATTAATTCCGTCTGGCCAAGTCATCTGTAATTTATGGGCAAATGCGTTATGCCAATTTTCCTGGTGTTTTAATCTCTTAAATGCAATTTTAAGTGTTATAAATCGTAACAATTGAGATATCAGTATGGATTTATTCAGTCTGAGTGTTTCCAATTAATATGGTGTAAATGCAAAAAGAATCTCCAGATAAAGGATTTATGTGTAGAGGACAGTATTAAAATTGTAAAGTTTAAAACTTTGTCATCCTACTTACGTTTTTTAATGAATTTACAATTTTATTCCTTTATCCAAAAACAACTTAACGTTTTAAAATACAATTATGGCAATTTTGGTACATATATATTTATTTAAATATATAAAACCGTCATAGAGCCGCTATGTTACAATATAAGCATAAAATAGTGGAGCAATTTAGCACTCCAGCGCATAGACCGTGGGCGTAATCATGTCTATGGGTACTATTATTTTAGATTTTTGAAGAATTTATTTAACGCTTCCTCTTCTCTTCTAACTTGCCGTACCCGACAGGGTCCATACTTTGTACTGGTTTTGTCTTTGTATATATATATACTTATTATACATATGGTGTGCAATAAATGAATTTGAATACTGTATTTTATAGAGAGAAGATTATAAGTAGAAGGGCACAATCTAAACAGAAACACCAAATATGTATAGTATCCATACCAACGAAGGTCATTGTTAGATTTTTGAAACAGTAGCATGCATTTTACGATTCCAGTTTAATACTTCAGCAGAAAAAAGGGATTGGGAAAACCTTACATTTTTTATGATATAGAAAAGTTAAGACGACTTTACGAAACAGAATAATATAATTGGATTCGGGATAAAAAATGGTGTTGCTTGACCTTTTTTGCCTATCCAATTCAACCTCAAAATTTATTATACAAATACTGGTAGAACTTACAACAAAGATTTTTTGTGTGAATAGTTTTACAAGTCCTCTCGCTCGGACACAGTTCAAATTGCTGTATCGCAGTATTTTTATTTAAGTCTTGAATTCAGTGATGCTCTTCCCCTGCAAATCTGATTACCTTTCAGTGAAGTATGACTCTCATTCTCCCACACTCATTTAGATCCCGTGCGAACACCTTTCCATGCCTTTCACTGTATAGTGTTTTCGAATAAACTTTTACTCAAGCAGTCAGACCCAAAACAAATTTCAAATCTTAAGACCCAACTCGAAAGAATTACAATTTTTATGACAATATTTTTAACAATTATTTTTTTCAGGCGATCACTTCGAAAGTCAATGACGCATCAAGAAGAAGTAGTCCGTCAACTAGACGAGTTGACGGACTACCGACCATATTTTACGTGGTGGGTTAGCACAGTGCAAACCTTGGTACTGTTGCTGTCTCTCTTATGTTACGGTTTTGGACCAGTTGGTTTTGGAAGGCATACGCATTCTGGACAAGTCCTGGTCAAGAGTTTGAGTTTACAACAAGTAAGTTGAGATTTTGATACATTATTTCCCATCGTATTTATATATACCATAGATATTTGTGATTATTTTCTTACTTTTTTGTTTTTATTGGATTATTATACAGATAGCCGTAGGACTAGAATATAAAAAGAAGCGAGTATATAGAAGGGTGAAAACATAAAAGAAAATAATAATTTAAGAAATAATAACAAAGTTCATTGTTATTCTACGATAATCAATGCAGATATCCAGAATATCACGTGATCACAATTAAATCTAATGAATCTCTGCTATGCATATTATTATTATGAGGTCATGTTACTACCATCATAAAGTGCACTAGTTTAATTGCTCAACCGTCTGGTGCAAACATTACATGTGTTTCTAGCTGAAACTTTGAATGGATCAAGAGTCTGAGGTTAAATGGGAACGTTTGTGAGTCACAAAATGTTACTGAGAGCAACATTCCACCTTTGAAGAGAAATGTTGATCTGCTACAAAAATAAATGATAAATAGAATTATCAGTATGTTATAAGTACAAAACATTAAAATAACTGTTTTTTATTTATATTATTTAAATACCTAGCAGAAAACCAATACAAATATTTTTACATAGCATAAATCTTCATTCTACAAGATTCTTTTTTATACCGACCGATATAACTCTCTGTAACATTTACAGTTTCCAACACATTGCCTTTTGATTACCTACTATTCACACCCGAATAGGTAATTTTATGTCCCGTCGGCATTAAAACCTTTTGGGGATCGGTTCAAAATCGTGAAACGTTTATAGCTACACCGTTACGATATCTTGAATGATTGAAAGTGTATCTGAAATCATGTTTAATATGCTGTGACGGTCTAACATATAGATTTTATAGAATAGCACTATCGGCAGGCACTATTTTCTTCTTATCAGAATGTTTTACATTTTTGTGATAATATTTGTGGGTGTTTTATGTTTTACTCGGCTTGTAAAATATACTGCCGCATTCGTAAACTTAGGTAAAAGTCAACAAAACGCTTGTCTACTAAAATTTGCTGTACTCATACACTGAAGTTATGAAAGTTGTTAACGATTCTTTCATTAGAATTCGTATATGTATTTAATTAGTTTTCCGATTAAAATGATATATACCTTATCGACTAAAATTCTACAAAGGTATGACTTTCTAAATCGTGATTCTTATACATAATTTTTACTGATACGGCATATATGTTGTATATTACTTTTTTTTTAAATAGTCGTAGAATATTCAATTTGAAATGCAATATTCGCTTTTTTGAGTGTTGTAAATTGTTTCTTAAATATTAATTAATTAGAGGAATTATGAGAAATTATCAAATGAGGTTGGAATATAGTAACATTCTTGTACAGACTCTATACGAAATAAAACTCTTATGAGAGTATAATTGTATCAGGAAGCATTTTAGAAAATATATTCCTTTTTGGTTGAACTTCGCTCCATTTCCCCCTATTTAAAGCAAAACTTAGTACATCAACATCTGCACACAGCCACGTATCTCCGTCGTATGAAACTCGTTTCCAAAATGTCGTTTCTTTGTTCAAGACTAAGCAGAACAAGGTTAAATGAGACAAACCTTTTAGACAAATACATTCTAAGATTTCACATATTATTAGAATACTTGATATTGAGTTTTCTTTTGTTTTGTGGTTTTGTTTGATTAATGTTTTACAATATGCGTCAATGAATTATTGTTTAAAATGACTTTTAATATTTAATTCTTATTAGTTTTAAGTCAAGACACGAATATAATTAGAACTTTAGAATTTCATTCCTAACATATGAAATTACTTACATATTATATTTATCCTTAACTTAAATATATAAGGATGAAAATAATTTTAAAGCAAGTTGTTGTATTCATCTTGTGTAGTAAATGTTGGCGCATTTAGTTCTAATATCTGTACTTATCTCTGAAATCTTATAGTCAGTTGCAAATTATATTGAAATCTCAATATGATTAACAATTAGCAAATACCAGCTACAAAGACTATGTTCTGCGGCAAGGAAAAGCTTCACAAAGTAAGAGTATTAGCGAACGAGCTCGTATGTAGGTCACACGGGCTTTGTAAGCCTCCCTTTTGTCTGCTTTTTGCTGCTTAGCGTACACTTTCATGAAGCTATCTTTTAGGGGAGTGACCGCAAAATATGTAAGTAATTTGGGTTCATTGTACTTTTGAGTTTGCATCGTCATAATGACTTTTTACGATTGTTTATTTTTAAAAAGCGAGTAAGGGGTAATTTTTAAATTGTATTACTCATTACTTTTGTATTTAGCTTTTGTTTTAAGCTGTAATACTTTTTGGAAGAAATAGAAAAAAAGGGTTTATTGTTTCATAAAATATAGTAGGTACCTACCTACATTATATGATTAACTATGAATGCAGAATATAACTCTTGTTAAATTAATGAATCCTGCGAGTTAAGTTTAAAATGCATGTTTCATATATTAATTTTAAAATTATTTTATTCTGGATAACAGACTTTCCTCACAAATTTATTATTTTAGAAATAGAAAGGAATATGTTATATTAAGATCCTGATAGGTATCATGTTGCTTATAAAAATATCTAATATAACCCAATATAAGAAAAACTTAAAAAAATTAAGTTACGCTTTTGCGTACGTTACTTAAATTTTACACCACGTGCTAATTAAATTTGCGTATTGTGACTTTAACAAATTTATCTCCAACATAGCTCAAATATTTAAATATAATATAATCCCTATTATAATGAAATACTGACGCACTACAATTCTTCTATTACAGGTCGAATGGGAGGAGCCTGCGTCCTTTTGGTTAGGTCCTAGGGCAGCAGACTTGATACATTTGGGGGCGAAGTTCGCTCCGTGCATGAGAAGAGACGCTAGGATAGCGAGGGCCATCGCTGCCTCCGCAAGAAGGGAGCGAGATACGGCCTGTTGTATTAGAAATGATGATTCAGGATG
This sequence comes from Nycteola revayana, assembly GCA_947037095.2. NCBI lineage: Eukaryota > Metazoa > Arthropoda > Insecta > Lepidoptera > Nolidae > Nycteola > Nycteola revayana. Next base: position 10,674,298 of record OX344839.1, read on the forward strand.
TGTGCAGTCATCTAAAGCAGATTGTTCGGTCTGTATATGTTGAAACAAATAACACTTAATTAATCTGTACTTGTAGTCATGTTGGAACATTAAAAACATTTTTCATGTAGTTTGGGTAATTGGATTTCTAAATGAACAAATTTTACGGGTGATATTAACTGGGTGAATTAAAGAGTATCTAAAGATTCGACCTTGTGGCACTTGGGTGATATCACTCCGGTGTTCACTATGGTAGTGAACCAGTTTTCGGGTAAGTGCTTATGATAATAATAATAGCCTTTATTTAACAATCGTTCTTACGATAATGTTACAGAAAATTTAATTATTTATATGACACCGGTACATGAAAATTGTCTTGCTGTCCAGTATATGCCTCTCCTAGAGTATTCCATCGAATGCGATTCTGTGCTTAGGTACTTAGCTCGAGTAGGTACTTAGCATTTACTTATTCATATTCCACGTCATTACCTACATGAAATGTAATGACATAAATAGTACGAAAATTATCTTCACCAACAGTCAGAATTCATGTTCTAATCTTCTACTATATAGTGTTTCATGTTAGTAGTAAAATATATACATATAACTAATGCCGAAAAATGTTTACATGCTAACATACAGATAAGAGGATTAGTATCAAAGGTAAGTTTGTACGACCACCTCAACACAACCAATGTACGTAATATTACGAATACCAAATATAAACGGTTATATAATTAGAGGATCAATTTATTTTCTTTCACTTAATAACAATCATAAGCCTATCTACGCTTAACCATATAATTATACTGAAATGTACGGAAAAGATAATAAATATTCGTAAAATTGACGCATGGGTTTTAAGATGCTATATAATGTTAAGTGTTATTTATTCACATGTATAAAACATTTTTTCTTGTATTTATTTATACATTTATTAAATAATTAATTATATAATTTTTATATTCATTTATTTAAACAAATAACTTCTTCTATAATAATTAGCAAAACATGAATATTTTACGTTACAAATAACTATAATTAAAAACAATAAATTATTTTTGCTTATAATTTATTGCATAATCAGGATATGGTATTTATTATAGTTTTATAATATTTTTATAAAACTCAATATATACTCAATATATATACTTATAGCTTTAGGTACATAAATACTCTGAACATTATTGCGTAAGAAGTTTCAATAAATAATTGATGCCATAGCTTTACGTCTTGTAATAGTAACATTAAAGACATATGACGCTGTTTTCGTCTAGGTCAGCGTCTGATGCGGTACCATAAGTAGTATGTGTGCTTAAATAATGCTTTAATATGAAAATACCTGAATCTACTGAACTTTAAATAGTATCCGTATACCAGTTTACAAGCGGCCGTAGCCCATATGATAGCTAGGGCATCGGACTTGCGTTCGTGTGGTCGCCGGTTTGATCCCCACCCATTGCACAACCAACGTGGACTTACCCGTAACACAAGTATTAGAATACTTGTGTTACGAGTTTAGCACGAGGGGTAATCAAAAAAAAAAATAGTTTCAATTATGATGATAGAAACAACAACATAAAAAAAACAACGTACGTATCTGCTCAAAATTACGGACGCATACGTTTAAAAAAATCCTTGTTTTATAACTGATCAAGGGCAGCAGTATCTATCAGCTAAAGGTCACTTATTTACTTCACCAACTCGGCTGTCAAGCTAAGTAAAAACCTTCAATGAGTCTGGCTTACCAAAGTTTCTAAAGAGATCCATGTTCACCAGAGGACGTAAAAGGGCTGTTAAAGTTAAAGGGAAATTGTCTTTAAAAATTAATATTTAGCGGTGTACATAATATTTTGAAACCCCCCTTTAAATATAGAATAGTGTTGATATTTTAAAATGATGGTCCTTAATAATTACAGAATACAATATCAACTTGGAAGAAGTGGTCGTCTGGTGAATCTGGTCCTGGAGGTCGGATATCAGGGTCTGTGTGTGGATTAGATCCCAAGTAAGTATATGTATCTTGTGTATATAATTATTTATATAGTAAGAGTAAATAATATACAATACGAATATGTACGTTTAAAAATATTGTAAATCTTAACTTATAATAGGTTAATCATTACAATTACTACATGTTAACCAAATTTTCTTAGTTATGGAATGTTATCATTACGATATCGTTGCATTTGACTTATAAAAGATACCTACGATATTTCATTCTTCATTATAATATATAAATGTTTTAATTACACTAAATTTCTACGTGATGTTAGTTTAAAATACTCCGTCTGCGTTTGTATATACATTAGTAGATAGCGTATGTTTTTGATTCAAAATTTGGTATTTTTCTTATATATAAGCGCACCTGAAAGATAGTACTTGTTTTGAAGAAGAACTACAAACAAACAATTGAAGTAAAAAAAAAACTACAATTTTAAAATCTTGATTCTAGGTTCTGTGAAGCGCCTCGTTCAATCGCACCTCATGAATGGCCGGACGACATTACGAAATGGCCAATTTGCCGCAAGTCTGTCCTCGATGGTTCAGCCGCCGCGGGTCGGGCAGGCCATGCTGCGGAACATATGGCCTGTGAGGTCATAGGTCATCCGTGCTGTATAGGAGTCCATGGGCAATGCGTCATTACAACCCGGGAACATTGTGACTTCGTCAAAGGTTATTTCCACGAAGAAGCGTCACTATGTTCACAGGTAAATATGGATAAACTAATAATATGTTTATTTTTAATAAGATCTCAATAATGATTTTTCCTCTCTGCAAACGGTCTGCTTAGTTGGGTTAAGTTAAAGAGCCTTTTATAATTATAAATAAATTCTACAATAGTATATACAAGGTAACAATAGAGACACGCTAGTAGAAAAATGATTATAGCCACATATTTAAATTTGAATATACGAAAATTTTGGAAATTTTGACACGTATTTATTCAGCACTTATAGTTAATTTGCGTTAAAAATACCGGGATTCATCATTGTCCGCCAGAATATCCACACATTCAAATAATGAGTAATTGTACCATTTATATTTTTTAAATATAAATCCATTAAACTTAATCTTCAAAAATATTTTTTGAACACGATGAATAATCTTTTAATATGAGGTTGCACCGGTGACTGTGCTATGAGTTATTTAAATACCTACACCTGATATGTTAATAACTACCTGCTGAAAAAATAAAATTAATTTGTTTATACCTTTTGGATAAATCCGGTAAGAAAGCAAAAAATAAAATCTAGTTGGAAATTTCGTGTACCTACTCGAAATTTCCAATTAGCAAAGTTTATCTGACTTTAGTGATAACCCCCGTGGCGGTATAAGTCTTGCTTTCAAGACCTCCGAGATCGTGCATCGATCCCCACGCCCGACAAGAAATCTTTGTGGAAATTCTAAGATTCCCTTCCCAGTCTGGTTAGTTGAGGGACTATCCTTTGAGCATCTGAAACCACATTAAGCCGCCACAAGCATATACAGGGTTATTTTTAAAACACCAACAACCTTTTGGGGAATAGAAGTACTCATGATTATGAACAAATTTTACTATGGGACCAACACTGAAATCGCGAAAAAAAAATGCGCTGTTCCATACATTTATGTTTACTTACCTCGACAAAATGTATGGAACAGCTGATTTTATTTTCGCGATTTCAGGGTTGGTCCCATAGTAAAAGTTGTTTACAATAATCAGTACTTTCACCCTCAAAAAGGTTATTGGTGTTTTAAAAATAGCCCTGTATGAGTGAACAGGCAGCAGCGTTTCTTTGTGTGTTTACAACATAATACTGCGGTCATCTATCCTCCTGCCAAGCGTGGTGACTATAGCAAAACCCATCGGGTTCAGTATGTTCAGCTGTGGACGTTATACCGGCTGATGATGATGATGATGACCTGACTTTATCTATTTACAATTCCAGGTGTCCTGTCTTGACGATGTTTGTGGCATGTTACCATTCATGCGTAGAAGACGTCCTGACCAACTGTACAGAGCTTGGACATCCCTCTTCGTTCATGCTGGTCTTCTGCATCTAGCTGCTACATTGGCCCTACAGTGGCTTTTTATGAGAGACTTAGAAAAAATGGCCGGGCCAGTTAGAATGGCTGTTATATATTTAGGCAGTGGCGTCGCAGGGAACATGGCGTCGGCAATTTTTGAACCGTATAGAGCAGAGGTGGGTTAATTTTATTTATTTATTAAATTATTAAGTACTTAAAACATCTTGACTTTTATAGTGTTCCATAATATATTCTCAAGAGATGGATGCATGCATCCATCATAATACATGTATTAAAAAGGTTTTTGTTGTGTTTCAGGTGGGACCTGCAGGATCACATTTTGGACTGTTGGCGTGTTTAATAGTGGAAGTTATAGGCGCGTGGCCCCTCCTGAGGCATCCGAAACGAGCGATTTTAAAACTAATCGGTCTTGCATTCGCGTTGTTTTTGTTAGGTCTCCTGCCGTGGATAGACAACTTTGCGCACGTGTTCGGTTTCGTATTTGGTTTTCTTCTGTCATATGCATTACTGCCATTTATTACTTTCGGCCCCTATGAAAGGAGGCGTAAAATTGCATTAGTGTGGGTGTGCACACTATCGGCTGCGGCATTGTTGATCGCTCTGGTGGCGTTGTTCTACGCGGCGCCAGCTTATGAGTGTGCAGCGTGTGCCTACTTCACTTGTTTGCCGTTTGCTCCTGATATGTGCGCATCGCAGGATGTTCGCGTGCGGCAGCTGGACGGGGTATGACGGCGCGCGGCCCGGGCGCCCGTGCCGCCGCCGCCCCCCGCCCCGCCCAGAGCCGCTGCCCCCTCGAGCTATCTACCCGCATTTGTGCAGAAACTCGATTGCATCTTAATCTCGAAGAGGTTTCCTCATACGATCGGTTTATTGGCGTCAGTGTGAAGTTGTTATGAAGTAAAATGTATGTAATTCTTTAAGAATTTGACGCTATTCCAATTGCGCTATTCTCTTAACTTATTAAAAATATATTATTATTTTATTAACTGAAGGTGTTTATGTCAACAAAAATCAGGTTCTAGCATACGAAGTGCATTACAAGGTTGGTTCCAAAATCAATTGAAATACAAGATTAATGAATTATTTCAGTATCTCATTATAATTTTGAATTGGAATAGTACTACCATATTATCTAAAGAATTATTTCATATTAAAAACATATTAAAAGAGATATCATCTATTAAAATAAAATAGTGTGGTTACCGAGTTTCTGCATAGTGTGTTGTATAGCCCTCATTCGACGTGACGGTAGGAGTGAGCTCTAGTTACTCTCTAGACGACCTTTTAAGATTTTATCACGTCGAAATGGACAATTATAAAAGTGTACCTATGCGAATATGTCATCGATTTATTAACTTATCGATAGAAACGTATGTTGCAAGTTAAGATTTATTGGTATATTTTCGTGGACAACAGATTTGTCACTGAATATAAAAAAAATCATCGAATTTATTGCAAACGAAAATGTCATTTGTTTGTTAATGTCATCTCATTCTAAAATACTATTCGTAATTTATATACATATTGTTATTGGAACAAATATTGGTCATTTTATCGTTTTGAGATAAATTCGGTGGATAATGAATAAAAAACACTAATTGTGCTAATCCACGGACATAGAACGTATAACGCAGGCTCGATACAAATTGTAAATATTCTGTAAATTATCACATCTTGAAGAGTCGTAGTGTGTCTACAGTTCGCCTGCGAACATTTTACGGGCATTACGTTTCGTCACAATGTATATTATTAAGTCTGTATCTATACACGAAATTTATTCGTATGTACACAGAAGTAATAATAATAATTATTAAAAAACTAATAATTTTATGCACACATTAAAGTTCAAAAAACCAATAGTCTATACTTTAACTATTTTGCTCGGTGTGTGACATGACGCGATCCCGTAACTGTGTCAAATATACATAATTTAGTATATTACTAAATAATGTAAATAGAATGTTATAATTACATTTTTTTCATATATTGAGTTCACCATATATGAACTAAAACAGTCTATTGTAAGTATAAATTAATCAATTTTTAATTTTGTCAATTTTTATAGTTGTAACAAGTCTGCTTAGTGTTACATTTATTTTATATAATAATATGCTAGTGATATGTATAACAATTTATATTTAGGATTATTTATTTTACTACAGACAGGTTAGGTACCTACTTTATCGTTCACTATCATTCATGTTTTATTACGAATTTACATTAAACTAGTCACTATGTTAATATTAAAATGTATTTTTAGTTTAAAACGATGTAAATATATAAAATAATTCAAGCGAAAGTGGTGATTATTGTAATTTAACAGTTATTTTGCTAGGAATGTTAATCGAGATGTGTGAGTGACAGTTTTATACAAGGCACTGAACCATTGTAGGTGACTAAGGGTATTACGATAGTGAGTTTTGTTTCATCTCTTAACTCGACACTCATTTGTTTTGATGAGCGTTTCCTTTTGGTCACATTTAAGGTTCATTTCCGTGCATCGTGGTTGATTGCAGCCGCACGCGTCTGTCGCAGACCTCGGCATAGTTTGTTTCATATATTCTCATATTCTGAATATTGTCACATCAGCCGCGTGCATCAGCTGCTCTTCCCCAGGGTAGCGTGTTAGCTCCACTGCTATTTAATATCTACACGAATGACCAGCCCATAACACCAGATACCGAACGCTTTCTATACGCCGACGATCTAGCGCTGACATCTCAGGCGCCTTTCTTTGAGGAGGTTGAAAGAAACCTAAGCGTAGCACTTGATACCCTAAGCTACTACTACGAGCAAAATTCCTTGCAGCCGAATCCAGAAAAAACTCAGTCCGGCGCCATCCACCTGCGCAACCGCGAGGCCAAGCGGTCTTTAAATATAAGATGGAGGGGTGTACCGATTGCTCACTGCTCTACTCCAAAATATCTCGGTATCACATTGGATAGGGCGCTTACATACAGACAGCACTGCATTAACACCAAGCAGAAAGTGGGAACTCGGAACAACCTCCTGCGGCGACTCATGACCTCTAAGTGGGGAGCCTCACCACAGGTGCTGCGGACGACCGGTTTGGCCCTTTATTTTTCGGTAGGTGAATACGCCAGCCCTGTTTGGAGCCGTTCAGCACACACGTACATGGTGGATACAGCACTAAATGACAGATGCCGGATTGTTACAGGTTGTCTTAAACCACCCGGTTGGGATGCTGTATCCATTGGTTGGCATCGCCCCCCCGGACGTCCGCAGAGGTGTGGCAAGCTCTATTGAAAGGGCTAGAAAAGACACCGACACCCGGCACCCTTTACACCAACACGTGCCGGTAACCCAGAGGCTAAGGAGCCGCCACGATTTCGTAAAAGAAGTGCCCCCTCTGGATGGTATTGCAAACCAAGCCCGATTAGGTCTTTGAAAGGAGAGGTTCCCGACGACTCTACCTATTCCTCTTGCAGGAATGCTTGGAGCACCTTCCACCTGATCATAAACTTCCTTGGCAGACTTGGAAGTCCTTAAATAGCCTGCGGACTCAAGTCGGACGAAGCCGGGAGAACATGAACAGGTGGGGGTATAGCTCAAAGGTTTCGTGTCCGTGTGGTATCTCTTCCCAGACAATGGCGCACCTCCTATTCTGCCCTGCGTGCCCCTACACCTGTACACGCGAGGACCTGTGCAACGCCACTGATAATGCTGTGTCAGTGGCCGAGTACTGGTCTTCTCAAATTTAAACGCCAGGTCGACACGAAAAGAAGAAGAAGATCAGCTGCACACGATTGATCGCAAGTGCGATCGGCCGCCATACTCGGAAATGAACCTTTAAGTGTCAGTTAACAGTAATAAAGAGTGTTCAAATGTTGTTCAGAAACATATTTTTTTACGATTACCTTAAATGTGCGTGTAAGTGTTTTTTTTTATAAATGTAGGTATTTTATTAATTAATGTTTTGTCGCCCAGATTTTAAACATGAGTACCTAATTATGTAATTAATTACTACGTACATGTTGTTTAATTTGAAAGAATAAAATGCCTTCATATGCATGTTTAAAACTACAGGTTTATTATTAACATGCACGATACAAGTAGATATTGATGTCTTACTGATAAAATTATCAGTCAGAATTTATTCAGAAAAATCTGCTCTCAATGAATTCTAATTAATGTTCCCGTACAAAAGTCTTGTATTTAAATGGCATTTTGCAACAACTTGTATTCTGACCTACATTCTAAATAGAGTTGACACCAATGTTCAAGATAAGTGAATTACTCACATACGTCCTTTAGTGCCACCATAGATAAAGCGAATCCAATTGTACTGCTGTCTTATAGTTTTCCTCCGTATACGTTTCGCACTAAATACAATATTTTAACTAAGCTAAAATAAAAGCTTTATTTTTTATTACGAAGATTTAAATGTAGATAGGGTGTATATACCAAGCGACATTACTGTGACCAAAACGAATCATTATTATTATTAATTTTATCTGAAAGACTAAGAACGCAACATCTGCACAAAATTTGGTAAAAGTCAGTGTAATCATATTCACAATTTAAAATATATTTTTGCTAAAAATTGTCGTTGGCACAAAAGAAAATAATATGACGAACAATCGAACCACAATTTTTTGTGAAAACAAATGAATACATCTGACTTATTTTTGTCAGCACAATTTATTTTGATTAATGTACAAATGAAATATGAATTAGTTGTGTAGGCATGTATTTACTTCTTATGAATTAATAATAAATTTAGTCATTAAATTACGATTGTATTATGTATTGACTCATGGAAAGTGTGACTGTATGATTTTTCACGTAAGCCTTTGTCGTTTTGTATAATTCTTTTGCTTAAATGGATAGCTAAAAGAGAAGACGTACGTGAAAATTACAATCATTTGCGATGAGTCAGCACACATTTTGCTCAGAAGTCTCCAATAAAATATGCGAGCAATAAAAACCGTTGTCGAAATTAATGTGAAAATATAATGGTGTTTTTATTAAATTACAATTTAATATGTTTAGTTTGAAAATGATTGAATGTTATTAAGTATTTTACGACACTCGTGACTCAATAGATACATTAATTACTACGTTAGTAGCCTCTGAGGCCTAGTTCCCACAAATCGCTTGAAATCGAACTCCATATGAGTTCGATTTCATACGATTTGTGGGAACCACGGATAGTTGTTCTGAATCTTGACCTGAGACCAAACAAAAAGTAAAAGACGGAGCGCTGTCAAACAATGCACTGAAGCCATTATTTGTGCAGTAGTGTGCGTAAAATTGTTGCTATGTTTTTTTTACAGTACCCAATGTTATAAAATAACGTTGATCTTTAATTTGTACACCATTTCATGACACAATTGGGATTTTTTGTAAATAAATAATGAAGTGACTCAACTCAATGCGATAGAATGACATATCGACTGACAAGGTAAGGCATAGTTTTGGTATGTGTTTGTATAAGCTGTGTATGAACACACCAAGGCCGAGTTTTTAGCCGGCTTCAGTTACTCGCAGCACTCTTTTTATTTGGTCTGAGATCTGGTTGTGCTTTGTGTCCGTGAATTATGTGTTTCTAAAGTCTCAAGTGACAAATGGATTTATTTAGGGAAATTAATCTATGTGAGCGCGTTATCTTATAAAAACTGAATATTAAAATATAAATGACATATCGCTGCTTTATTGTGATAGTGACATAACACCAAATGTGTATGTTCGGTAATAAGTTTTAGCCACATTATATTACAGGCATTTGTGTTGAATCATAACCTTATTGTGTGTCACTATCGCATTAAAGCTTCGATATATTAAATATTTTGTTCAGTCGCCATCGAGAGAATGTGTACCTTAAATACATCGTTACCTCAGATATGATTACTAACGATTTTCTTTAAAAACCTTGGCGTCTTACATGAAATATCTTTCTACATTAACTTATGTAAAGAGCCATAGGTAAAAACTGATATTAAGTTATTAATTATTGTTTAATATATTTTATATCTAAAACATATGTAATATTATTAATTAGTAGTATTATTATGAGGACTATGTGAGGGTCGTGGATGATCGCACATAGGCTCAATCAATGGTATCTGATTTCAAATATCTGACCACAACTTCAATTTTCAAAATAATGTGAACTATATCTAATGATTGGCTAAAATTTAATGGGTGTTTTCTCAAAGTATTTGATAGAAAGCAGATGATAAGAATCGATCAATACAATCGGTTATTATTGCAATTGAGAAATGAGATTTGTATTGCAAAAATGCTCTTGTAAAATTCACAAGAGCACATTAGGCTCAGAAAAAATTAGAATCGCCTTCATTTTCTACATTTTATGTAGGTACCTACCTACTAGTATAGGTAATAGCAGTGTAACGCCTGGTGAGCGAAACGCGATCAGCCACGATCTACAGAAGTTCACTTAAAAAGGCCAACTTGATGCTGTGCTTGAAAGAACTTGCGATTTTTAAAATCCCTCAATATTTTTTATTGTTTAAGAAACTTTTAATTTAACTAAAATATTGTAAGCATTGTGATTGTGGCGTAAAAAAAACATTATTTAACCGAATGCTGTGACATAAATCTGTAAATTATATCATAGCAAGGAGACGACTGTATCAAATAACAATATGATTATATATTTTATATCGTGTTTGATTGTTCGTGTGGAGTGTGTCTCGATTACTTTCTTAAAGAACATGTAACAGTGAACATTATCTCAAAGTGCCCTTGTGCCCGGCGGCTTGGCGGACTGTCGCAAAATTTAAGACAAAAAAACTTACATACATAATTGTACATTGTGAACATACACCTAATTATTACTAGTACGTTAAGGATGGTAAAGTAATCTTATTGTAAACTAGTATTAATCGAACAAGAAACCTTATTATCATAATACTGAAGCGTTTTATTTCACCTCAACTTAGGTACACTTTTCTTTGCTTAACATAGACGAATATATTAAGCAATAATTCTGTTTTATCATAATGCAGCTACGAAGGATAAGGCTAGTTATGTCCTACAACTATTTGTTTTCGAAATTGAGTTATATACATAATTGTAATCTGGAAAAAAGGTTTATCTATCTCGCAGTTTTTTGTAAGATTCAGAAAAACATGTTAGTTTTTTTTCATTATTGCGGCACACCGTGATTTTTAGTTGTTGTTAATACTTGGCAAAATAATTAATTTTTGGCAGTACAATCGAACAATAATTATTCCTTCCAATTGCATTAAACAAATTACACATTGAGACTAAAACGTGTGTTATATCGAGCATTGCTACCCGTTAATTTAGCCGTTACATTTTTCATTGCCGTTTCCTTGAGGTAAACTTTTATTTTTTGGAAAAAACATTTTATACCTTTGTATACATGTTACGGTTTGATAGTAATACTGATGGCAAATCGTCCGCCTTGCCTATTAATAACAACGATTATAAAATGACGGTGAATTTACCTATAATAATATCTCCAGCTCTACACCACACTAAACCTACTTCAAATGAGAATATTTTTATTGTTGTCACTCCGAAACTATCCTTATTAATTATTTTGGTTCACTAATCACCAATAAAGTTTAATTAAATAACTTTTTAAGTTTTACTTTTCTCATGGCGATGGTAATCAAAATGTTTCCTATTCAGTTTTCATCCCCCTGCAGTATCAAGCAAGCAGCTCATCGCGTATCGTCGCTGCGCTTTTCATCGCAATCGCTGTGTGTATTTTACTCACTTTACAGGAGACGCAAAAAACTGATTTTCTCAAAAAATACCCAGAGTATTCAAATAATTTACTTTTACTTTAATACATATAGCAATTAGACGTAGTTTTAGATTACTTTTGAATAGATAACATTATTAATAATGCCAAAATTAAACATGATGAGGAAATTTGACACATAGAGAAATTTATTTGAGTCGTAAATACACGACCTGTGCGTTTCGTGATCGAGCGAGCGAGTCTAGACTTAACCAAAAAACTCGCTATTTGCATTGAAGCACATATCGGGCGCATTTTTTGCTTTAGCTTTAGTCAACTTATTTTGGCTATGTGTTATATATAACACTTAGCGTATTTATATGGAACTTTCGATGTATGAAACTCACATAGCTACATTCCGTAATTCTTCAATATTGCATTTATCACATAGCTGTTTTTACAGTATGCGTGTATTGAAATAACGATTCAAACAAAAAAACTGCAGAAAAGAAACGATAATCACGAAATAACACATAGCGACTTTTGCTCGCGCAACGACGGTATGCAAGTTTGAGAGTTGCCACACTCACACTGTGTAGATTATCCTTGTAGAAGATATTCTAACATATATTCCAACTTGTGTACGTAATTTAGACCATATTGAATTTGAAAATGTAGACATAATAACTAGACTAAAAGTCACACCGCATTAGAGCCACGTCCACTCGTTGACCACGCGGCGTTCACTCGTTGACCGTGCGGGATCCACTGGTTGACCGCGTGACGTTAATTGGTGGACGCCGTGTGACGATGCGGTGCGGGGTGGGTGCCGGGTGGCTCTAATGAGCAGTGACCTTAAGTAAGTACCTAACTGTTAAAAAAAAAGCAGTCTATTAGTAGATACGTTATGGGGTATAATGTAATTAAGTAGATCATAGACCTACTGAAATATTTTACACCGCGGGGAAGTACAATAACATTAAATGTTACAAAACACAAATGCCGTGACAATGCGCGACCCTACTTGACCGTACTAGACAAACGACCCATTTAACCGTACTAGACTGCTACCTCACTTTCGGCAGTTGAAAATGTTAGTAGTTATAATATCTAAGATGTAATTGAAATAAAATTGTAGACATCTTTGTTTTCAATATTTAAATATTTAGCTGTAAGCTGTGTAAGTGTTTCACGTGTTACACAACCGTTTATCTCCAACGCAGTACTATCGTTATCTTCCATAACACAAAGAATTCATTTCTCAGAGGATACCACTTGAGCCTGTAACTACAACAAAGAGATTATACCAATTACATAACAATTTCTAACGGCTTGAATAATATCTAATTCAATATAAAATGAACAAATTACTTTAAAACATATTAATAAGTTAAGAGGTAGAGTGCACTGCTCTTGTTGGTAAGTCATAACATTCTATAAAAGGATGTCGTAAGAGATGGCTAGGGTGAGCAATAAAACTCGGCTAAGCAATAAGGCCATTTTTTAATGGATTATGGCTGCAGATACAAAAAAAAAAAATATCCCGAATTATTTATTTTAGTGGACTCGAAGGATAATAAATAAGTTAATACACATATAGTAGTTTCTCAGGAAAAGTGGACATAGAAAACACAAGATGCAGTTAAACTTCAGTACTTTCCCTTATGAGTGCAGTCAGCTTTTGTCTGCAGATTTTTATGAACCTCTATCAAATTTTGCTATTATATTGAGTCCTCGCAGCCTAGCGCATTAATTCCCATGCACTTAAGAAAGAAAAACAAACAGCTCTTCAAAATAAAAGGAACGCTGATAGAATATGTCGCCTCTTTGCTTCAATAATGTGATATCTTGAAACGTAGACTTAAAAAACTTATCACGTTATTGAAGCAAAGAGGCGATGTGAACTATATACATATATAAAGATAAACTGGCCTTATTCGATCCAACTAGTAATAAAAAATAAAAAGTTAGAAGAATAAACATAACATGAAGGTAGGTAAGCAATAGGCGCGCGGGAACCACCAGGGATCAGTCAAACAATTCCAATTCTCGGTGTCACTTCACCCGGGGAAAAAGGGTTAGCTAAACAAAAACAAAACACTACGCGAGTGAAACTAGTGAAATTTATATCTATATATATAAAAGAAAGTCGTGTTTGTTACAACACTTATAACTCGAGAACGGCTGGACCGATTGCCATGGTTTTTGATTTGTTGGATTTGTTTCCGTCCCGAATAGCAGAATACATTTTAAGAACAAAAGAAAGTCGTGTTAGTTACACTATTTATAACTCAAGAACGGCTTGGGTAGGAGTATGGTAGGGGTAGGGTAGGGGTAGGGTAGGGTAGGGGTAGGGTAGGGTAGGTGTAGGGTAGGGGTAGGGGTAGGGGTAGGGTAGGGTAGGGGTAGGGTAGGAGTAGGGTAGGGTTAGGGTGGGAGTAGGGTAGGGCAGGGGTAGGGTATAAGAGTCCACCCGTGCGAAGCCGGGGCGGGCCGCTAGTAAATTTATATATTTACGCAAGAGTTATTATTGAAATAATAACAACTGTATCTAATTAAATTACCTCACCTTACGCTGGAATAAATCCACAAAAGCCCTGTCACCCCCCGCATCTCATACTAAGTCGGCATCAAATAAAAATCGTAATTCGATATCAAAATTTGATTGACAAGTGTATCTCTCCACATGGTTTGTTTTAGACAAGCGCTGTTGATACGGATATATTTTTTCTTTAAGTGATATGAAATTAAAGATAAGCTGCATAGTTCTATAGTATTAATTTAATAAACAACTTATCGTGGATATCAAAAAGTTGTATGAATGATTTCACCGACACACTTTAAACTACTAACCAGCAGTTTCTGAAAGGAAGATCAAGGTTTAAATTATATCAAGAGTCAAAACTATTGTAAAGTCTCAAATAAGTTTTTCAAAGCATCACTAGCTAATATTATGATTAAAATTTTCATTATTTTTATATTTTATGACGCTTGGTTACAGCATTCGATTTTATCGATTCGATTATATAATATATCTTGTGCTTGATATTGTTCAATTTTTTAAATTATTAAAAGTATTTATCTAACCTGTACATCCACTTCATCCACACACACATCCAATCACACATTCCGTCAAAGGGTCAGATGCTGTGAAGGGGGGGATGATATGCCTGGAATTTCATCAACTTTTATTATAAACATAAACCGGGATATCGGCACGTACTAAATTATATTTTATAAGCGCATTGACGAATCGAACGAATTATTGACGTAACAGCTTATGTGACGAAAATTCAACAAATATGATATTAGAAAATCAATTAATAAATTTATATAGGTAACTATCTTTTTTTTCGGACGGGTATGTAGTTAGCCATGAGACTTTTGATACTTTACAATCTAATAATCTAAGGAAGGCGAGCAGAACTCCAACCTTAAAATATACCTATCTTGTTTAGGAAACGTTAACGTTCGGAGGTTTCACTAAAAGTTAAAACATTGAAAAAATCGAATTTAACTGTACTTAATTTTTAGTTTTGAATTCATCGTGTGAAATTAAAACTTAGCTATTCTGTGGTAGACATTATTAAGTAGCTGACCCGCGCAGTTTCACTCACGTTGGTGATATACTTTTGTCGTTCCCGAACAACATGTCGCATTCATTAGAGCTGCTACGTTCTTATAAATCAATTTGGCTAAAATTTTCAATTACATTCGTTCTATCTGTAGAATAGTTGTTTTAGCTTAGTGTCGCTAGATGGCGTCTTGAGAAATACTAGTAGTTGCTAAACATAATGTTTTATGTTATTTTTGTGTTGTGAGAAACATAAATAATTTGTAAGTTAATCACTAACGGTTAAATGTTGGTCTTATATTAATCTATCTGTTTTTTAATGTGCACCCAGTAGGTGTATACCCTATGTTTTCCAACTTCCCGACTGATGTCTTCGGCCCTATTGAGGTCTTCTCACACCAAATGCTAATTGGTCAAAATAATCACTTGATGTATTTTTTCGAATGAAACGAATACATTTTCTTTAATCTCATGGTAAGCTATCAAATGGAAAAACCTTTTACAAAGATAACGTCAAACTGTCATTTTAGTAACTCACTAAAAAAAATATTATAACGACCGTTTTCGATATTTTAGTCAGTGTGTGTTTGTTATTCAAACATAACCATACATAACAAATGTTATACTTAAAATAATATATTTGACGTCGTACATTTTACCAAGTAGGTAAGTTCTGCCAACTCCATTATTTTAAAATGTTGTTAATTGATCATTTACAGAAACAGTGTAAACGAAAAAAAATAACTTAAGTCATTTAAAATGTGCACCAGATATTTTTTTAATTATTCATACATTGGAACAAATAGTTTGTAAATTAGGTAAACAAATTAAATATTAATTTTCAAGTATTAGTAGCTGTAAAGTCTAGCTTTAAGCCTCAGAAGTTTGATCCCCCGACCTCCATCAACTCCTCAGCTTTATAATATTATAATGTATATAATACATTGAAATGAACCACAAATAATAATTAAAATATATTTTGTTCATTACTTAAATTAAATAAGCGTTCTAGTTCATAGTTTTAAGTTGCAAAGTCACGATTGTGATAGATGAAAACTAAAATGAGAAACTTAAAAATTGTTATATCCTTTTCACAAAGAATAATTTATAGGTGCTCATCGAAGTAACATTGACCTTATATTAGATACTGGTACCTATGCCTAGCGATATATAACATGATGTAGTTTACATAGGTACATTACTTCAGGTCTTATAATGTAGTTAGATATGTATAAATATAAATACTTATCTTAAGTTTCTTCGACTTGTTTCATGTTCAAGTTTTACAGTTATCTGTTAACTGATAAAAAATGTTTTTGTATTTAAATAAAACAATCAAATATTACCCTATTTTAAATTCGTTGAATTATTTAATACATGAAGTATTATTTGTCTTGTGCTAAATATTTCTCATTACTCTTAACTCTGAAATAGAAAATCTATTTTAATCTTAATTTTGAAGTATTTTACTTATCAAAATAAATACAAATGGATCGCTAGAATTTATGTATGCGCATAACTTGAGAACTACTTGACTGATTCGTTTGTTATTATATTGTCAATTCTGAAGACAAGGTTTGATCAAAGAAAATATTGAAAAAATTCACTGGAAGTGTCAGAATATTTACCGGGCTACGCCGGGTACATACAGCTAGTTATTAAAAAAAACATCTATTTTTTTATCGTCGAGTATAGTCTTTTATATGTTCATGCAAAATACTAATATGGGTTTGGATATGACGTTATGGTGATTTTACGGAAAATAGCTGTCTGCGTTTGAATTCAGTTCGCGCATATTTTATGTATAATTGGCCGGCCAATGTGTTATGATTGAGTAATCACTGTTAGCTAATTTTGTAACTAAGAACTAGTAATCATTGTTGAACATTTGCCATTCTATTTTTGACTTTTATAAATGAGGCATATATAAATGGCTTTTATAAATGAGGCTAATTTTGTCAATTGGCAGATATATATATAACAGAGAGGAATTTTGATCACTAATACTAATAAAAAATGTTGTTGTATTTAACGTACTAGTGTTTAACCTGTCACGCAGAGGCCTAAAAATGGCACAATTTTTTAATCAGAATCAGAAATATTAAAACGAAATTTTAAATCAAAAGATTACTGTAGAATTGTATTCCTCGGATAAATTTTATGATGAAAATTTGCACTCAATATAATAAAATTAAGCAAACTATAGCAAAAAGGCACAAAGAATTTCACAACTGCATTATGAAGTTAAATATTCTTGATATCCTATAAGAATAGTTTGCAATCTATAGTAGAAACTAGTTGTTTTATTTAGTAATTTAATCTTTATCGCTTTCATGCTTTTAGGTATCTTTATAACAGTTTTTTTTCGGAATGACTCATGTAGTTAGCCACGAGACTTTTGCTACTTCACCGGGTATAAAGGCGAGCAGAGCTCGGCTCAGCCTTAATACATGATTTAAAAACTACAAACTAAGCAACCTGTGCAAGAGGGCGCCCCCTGTGGGGCTTGGACCTCGGCTCAGGTCGCTGGCGATGAGATTGAGGGATTATGACTTTTAGTATTTTAGGGGGTTTTGTGCAACTGTCGTTTAGTACAGTATCAACATGAATTCAGTTAAGACACATTAGGTATATTTTATGTGTTTTATACGGCTAACATCATACACAAACTATAATACCATTGTTATAAAGTAAATTATTACAAATAATTACAACATTCAGAGTCGGATTGATCTGGACCGAAAGCGGATTGTTATATGTAGGTACGTAAGAGTGCGTGACTCCATAAGTCAGCAAAAAATTGAGCAAAGGGATAATACGTCATAGAGATAAATGTATAGATAATGGACCACTGAACATAATATCTCAAGTATACCCACCTACTTGAGATAATGTATCTATGTATCTGTTTTTATTTGTTCTAAGGACACACGATTAAGATAAGATAGGTTCATCTTAGTATATCTATATCTACTTTTCTATAATCTGATACTTTACTTTCAGTGACCGGTTGAGATTAATCCGCTATCAAATGTAACTATTAAAGTCATAAAAAATGTTTCTTATAAATTGTCAGATGCTCGTTCGTTTCTAAAACAGTTTGTGTACCAAATTAAGATGAAACTTTCGCACTTTAGGTGTCTTACGGACTTTTAACGACCAACAAAACCAAATATCGCTTTTTCTCTTAGGTACTTTATTTTGCAAACATAAACAGCAATTACTGTCTTATGTTCAATTTATTTTAGGTAGCAGTAGACCAAAGAAGCATTACCAAAAAATATATGAAACGTCATCACGTCATCCTTATTCTATAAGTATAGAATTTTGATGTCTGTCAGGATGGCGTGAGAGATGTCTGAATATCACAAAATGTGCACCAAATAACTGCACCTAAACTGTACTAAACTGTACCTATGTGGAAAAAAACTGTACCTCAAGCAATTACATATTAAATAGATAGTGATATAGACACGCCGTTCTGACGTCAGGTTGGCGCGCATAGTCGTGTATCGCCCCAACGTGTAGGAACTATGTTCTAGAACATATATCTGGAACATAAACTGTACCTCATAAAACAGCCAATAAAAATAATTACATCACACGTGATATCTGGTCAAATCAACTACAAAATGTTTTTACTGCTAATTTATTTTATAAGAATGTATTAATTTTAAACATTGGTCAAACTCTTATCAAACATCATAATTATTTGTGTGTAATTAGTAAACTCTCTCAAAACTTGAACATAAAACAAGAAATAAAACATTTTTATCAACCATATTAAGTTAGGTA
Source organism: Nycteola revayana (assembly GCA_947037095.2). Lineage (NCBI taxonomy): Eukaryota > Metazoa > Arthropoda > Insecta > Lepidoptera > Nolidae > Nycteola > Nycteola revayana. Next base: position 10,693,377 of record OX344839.1, read on the forward strand.
TCCATATTAAGTTAGGCAGCTTAGATTTATCTTTAAAGTACAATTTAAAATTTAGTGTTTCTAAATTTTAAATTGCACTTTAAAGATAAATCTTCTGATCTTTCATTCGTTTCATTTTATTTAATAACAAAACAATAACTAGTCACAAAAACAAAATTAGTAAGTACTTAAACAGTTTATTTTGATTTGCTTCTTATAACGATTCCCGCACGGTATAACCTTAGTATTTATGCAAATTGGAGTAAATATAATGGTACGTCTTATTATTTTTTAATGCATAGATTAAGGCAGAAGTAATGAATAATAATGTATCTCACTATTAATTAAAAATAAGTCATAGTTTTCCTTCCAGTTATAAACTGTGCATTTAATATATTCTAATAATATTATATGTATTACGAGAAAACAAGCGCCTGTTGCGAATTAATCGGCAAACATACATGTCACTGGTTTAAATCAAATAAACGAGTGATAAACATTTTTTGTTATTGATTTGACACATAACACGTTTGAGTATTTTTTTTTATTGTCAGTTTTATGAGGTACAGTTTATTAATATATGTTCCAGAACATAGTTCCTACATGTTGGGGCGATACACGACTATGCGCGCCAACCTGACGTCAGAACGTCGTGTCTTTATCACTATCTATTTAATATGTAATTGCTTGAGGTACAGTTTTTTCCACATAGGTACAGTTTAGTACAGTTTAGGTACAGTTATTTTGTGACTATTCAGACATCTCTCACGCCATCCTGACACACACAATTTTGATGGTGTTATTAACAACACCTTTCCAAAAAGGTTGACCTAATAATAAATAAGCATATTTTCTATTACCTTTTACATTTGGAACAATAAACAGTTTATTAATTTAACAGATAAAAATGCCATGTTCGGTCAAATTGTTGGTTAGATATCTAAAATGCGAACGAACCTCAATGAAATGATAAAAAGGAATAAGTTAAAATCAATGAAATATTTTACTACTGGTTTAAAAAATTATTCACATTTATATTGACGAATTTATGATAAATTTGTGTATTGTGGCTACAATAACATTTTTCCTTCATTACATTTAAAATACGCAAATGTTTGCCAATGTTGTCTAAACACAGGCAACGTACGTAAGTTTAAATATTATTCATAAATATTACATAGGTATAGCCAAAACATGAAGATGATAATATTATTTGAGTTAAACTTATAGTTATGATAACAATGTTTGAGTTATAGCTCATAGCTTAGGTTTGGAAGTCTATTAGGTGCGATGTCTTGAAAATACATGACCTTGAAAACAATGATGGGTAGGTAGAACGGGGTCAGTATAGTTTATGTTTATCGTCTAGAGTAGGTACTAATAATAGTGTAGTGTAGTAGTGTAACAACCTCAAAAGTAATACTGATACATTTTTACAGTTCCTACCAGTCCCAAAAACGGAATGCAATGACTTTGATTTGATTTGATCGTTTTGCATAAATGATCGAATGGTGGATACGAAAAAACCCGAATAAATTTCATGACTGCTTTATAAACCACATGCATTGTGCATTAGGCGTACGCCTTCAATAAAAAAATGTATTATTAATTCTCATAATAATCATCAGTACGTATAACGTTAATTGCTGAACATGAGCTTCCCTCGTTGCCATAGTCACTATGCTTGCAAGGCGAGTTGGAGACCGCAGTATTTATTACTTATAGTAGGTATAAACAAAGGTACACGCTGCTGCCCGTATCTGGTATACGAATGTCATAAAATCCGTGCTATCCCCGGGCACCGAAGAAAAAAATCATTTTATATCATTAATAGTCCTGAAATAATTATGAGTTAAATATCTACAAAAGAAACCAAAGTTATAAAATAAACGCGTATGAAGTAGTGTTCAAAATATTTTATATATTAAAATGTATATAAGGTTAATTATTACTAATCAAATCGCACGAATAGCACTTTTGAATTGATGACATCCTGCTCGTTTGTTTATACAGTTGTATGTTTTTTTAATAACTATTTATTTTTAGTAACAATTGAAATTGATATATCGCCTTGAGGTTCCCAATTTTAATCCGACCAATAAATAAGAGTAAATCACTCGTCAATTAATTTATTACAGAAGATACTGGATAAATTTAATATCTATATCTCATATTCCCCCGTATAAACGTTAGGGGTAAGGTATTATATCTACAATATAATTCAAAACCCTGATATGATTATTATTATAATATTAAATCACTAACTAAGCCTCGCGTTAGTCTGCTCCAGTGGGTCGTGATGTTTTGTAGCCTATATGCTAATCCAGCTTATAAACTATCCGCGTGCAAACTTTTTGGTAAATCCGTTCCGCAGGTTTTACGTGAAAGGGTAACAAACATCGATCGATACTCAAAAAGTTTTGCATTTATAATATCAATAAGGATTATTGTGTTTGCACTAGGCGTAGTTACTTTTTCAGTTTTCTCACCGAAAGAATACGATTTCCCTCGGATGTCCCTATAATGGCTAGAAAATCTCAAGGATTTTAAGATCATACCGGCCATCAAGCAAACATTTCATATATCGAGAAGTATAGCATTTTTGGGATTAAATAGGACTGGGATTCATGTTTTTTTATTCAATAAACGATATAAGACACTAATAATCCATACATTTGGTATTAGCATACAAGTGCAAGAGATTTTTCTTTGAGAAGTGGATGCATGAAAAAATGCACTCTTAGAGTAAATATGTAGATCTATTTTTTTGCTTTAGAGTACTTAGGACGAACTTGCAGGAAATAGGTACAAAGCCATACGTTTTAACATATCTAATTAGATAAAACAATGTTTACATAATGGAAAGTAAATCGTTGAGTAATTTGTGCACCTAAGATATAAATCTGATTTATTTTGTAAAGAAATGTTGTGCTCTCATAAGATGTGTCTTTACATTATCACTGATAAGTTTTGATTACCGATAAATCACGTTTTCCTGTTCATATTCACGTGTTTGGTGTACGTCTAACTAACAACTTTATATACAGGGTGTCCCAAAAGATTACGTAGCTGGGAAGGGGGGTGATAGGGATGGTCACAAGGGTCACCAGAAAAATATAAAAAATTTTGGCATTTTTTAAAAGACTAAAAATTTTACACCTTGTGCTAACTGTACCTACAAATATGGCTGTATTTAAAAAAAATGCTGTTATGTAATCTTCAATAACAACAAGGTCATCAACATCAACATCAAAAATAACAAGGTGTAAAATTTTAAGTTTTTAAAAAAATGCCGTTTTTTTTTAAATACCCAGAGCGGATTTTTTTTTATTTTTCTAGTGACCATTGTGTCCACCTCTGTCACCCCCTTTCCCAGCAACTTAACCTTTTGGGACACCCTGTATATGAATAATATGTAAATAACACTGAACTTTCTCTTGAATCTATGAATTATATTTAGAATTGTAAATAACAATACAATACTAGATATTAATTCGTGTTTCCTAAAATAACCATTGGAATAAGCTGAAATTTGAAATAAATTTCTTTTCCAAATAGTATAGAAATTTATTTAATATTTTTAATAAAAATGTTAATAACTGAATTACTAGATGTACCGAAAATTCTATAATAATTAAAATATATTAGATTAGATATTTTGGACAAGTGTGTGCGAACTCTGTATTATATTACCTATTATAACTCTTACAATCCAACAGGACGGTTTTAATGGCACGACCAGTGACCAGGTGCAGGGCCTGCAGCTTATCGTGCTCTCCAAAGCAAGAATAAAGCACCACCATCTTCTTGGCTTTGGGCTGGTACTTAGATTTCTTTAAAATAGAAAATATCTAGTTACACAATTTTTACCCGACTTGGGGATTAAATCTGAATCTTGCTAGTTACCTAGCCGCTATTCCTCCAAGGCACAGTAAATGTAGAAATGTAGAAATATATATACAGTTGGCATTTACTATTAGCAGTCGGTGCATTATTATTACACTTTTTCAAAGCAACTAAATGACCTGTACCATAAAAACTTATTTTATTCCTATACGATAATGATGAAATAAAAATATTAACCACGGTAATTTATTTGAAAGCAGTACTTAAGGTAAATTCCATTATCTTTTTATGCTATTTGCATCATTGTAGTATGCAACAAAAATATCGAACCACGAACTAACAATAAACTGTTTTCCGCGCATTAAATACTCATTTTAAAATTAAGTCACGTTTATAAAGCAACTAGCTGTGAAATTATGATTGATTGTGACATCTCGTTATTAATACTATGCCTTAGTTAATAATCTCTCTTCCGATTACTAAGGTTTAATACCTATATGACAGGAAATAAGTAATAAAAAAAAGTGTTTTATAACTTTTTATAAGTAGTTGCTATTACGTACGTAGTTCGTACTTTAAACAGATCGTAGGTAGAGTTGACCAATATTGGCCGCGGGTGCCGTCGGGGGGCCGGATTGCTCATGCGTACCCGGCCCCCGCCAACGGCGGATCGAAGGAGTGTTCGGGAGGTTTTAGACGGGCGAATCCCACATTTCCCACCGCCAGCGCGCGTATACGCTGCAGCCGCGGTGGGAATGCGTAAATGAGAACAATTCACTGCTATGTGTGTTTGTACAGCTACCAGCAAACTCTTCACCCATAAATAATTATCGGCTGTCATACTGAAATGAACATTATATATTTACATTACGAGTATTTGTTACAGTAGGTGTGAACCTATCTCCTTTGTCGATTGTACATTTTTATCTACAGCGATACTCTCGTATTCTGCTAAAATTACGATCATATATATTTTTCCTGTAAAGTGGTACATTTTTTATATAATATGCTACATTTCTAATCTAGGCACTATTTAATTAGACATGTAGCATATATAAAAATGTACCATTACTGTCTGTTACGACTATAAACACAGTTTAGGAACCATTTAACGAACGACTTTCGCACGTTTAACACCAATATTTGAATTGACATTCTAATGTTGTGTTGTTAGATCCCGATAATAGGACATGGTGAAAAAGCTCAAATCTTATCCTGTAGCTAAATACAATAAGTATTATAGTATTCCCTTCGTCATGTGTCTTTAATAAAAGCATCCATATATATCAATAGCATCATGATCTTTTAACATCTGGGATACTACATGGACGTAACTAAGACAAATTAAATTATAAACTGCATGTCACATTCAAATGAATCCCAGTACTTTAAATGTTTTAACTAAACTCGAGGTGTCTTTAAAAAATGTACATTGATAAGGCTATCATGATAAGGCTAACCCCACATTGGGCGTGAGGGTTCTTTGAGCATATAAACGACGCAAACAAAGCCTCCTCCCGTCCCCGTCACCTGTTAACCCCGCCGTCGTCATAATAATGACGACATGAGGACCACATGCTCGAGGAGAACGCATACCCAATGTGGGGTCTAAGATGTTAACCGAAAGGGTCCAATGGCTTAACGTGCTTTTGAATTCATAAAGGTTTTCTTGTACTAAAATAAATCTTGAATTTGACACAAGACTAACACTGAGGTTTGATTTAGTACCTACTCATCTTATTTGTATGAAGCCTACTTAATGCGGAACAATCATAATTTAACTCGATTAGTTACATTTTTTTGACACTTTCAGTTTGAATCGGTTCAGTTGATAATCCGTTCCGCACTTCCTAGGCTTCGCTTCCGTACGACAATAAGAGCAATGCATATTATTATCATAAACCCAGAAACGTCATGACCTTTACAATAATCATATTGTTTACCTGTTTTACTACTTCATAAATCTTATATTTACATAAAACACGAAACACCACTTTAATTTTCCCCAAAAATTAAGAAAAGTTTGTATGTTTTTGACTGAGAAAGATGGTGACTCCTGACCTTGTGTACCGGTAGTTTCGTTTCAATGAAAAGTACGTTGTCGGTTTGAGTAACACCTTTTTCCTGATTAGTCTCTGAATGAAATAGACGTGGAGCTCCGCAAATGCGCCGTGTGATGTATGAGTGTTAAGACGTGTGCTGTGTTAACGGTTTCGTTTTTTGTTTTATAGGTAAAACTTAAAAATGTTGACAGGATGGCGTTTGGCGTTGTCAAAATGTAAGTAAATTTTGAATTAAGAACTGCCTGACTTTTTTTTACGTAATCTGGTTTTTAATTATTGTACATAAATTATTAAACTTTTTTGTAATTCATAAATTAGAAATGTATTTAATTACCTTAAATATTTCAAAATAGGTTGATTGATAATTATTTTAATGGTATTTTCAGTAATAAATATACTGTTGTAAATATACCTTAATAAATCGTGACAATGTATATAGTCATGTATTATGGTGTATTATTTTTATTTAAATACATACTTATAATAAATCAAATTAAAACACTTTTTTTTCAATATTGTAGTTTTTGTACATATCGGAAAGGATTAAATATTTGTTGTAACGTGAATAGATAAAACTAAACAATAACTTCTCAACAGATAGGTAATTACTTACTTTCTCTTTCAGTATTTATAATGCCACAAAGGTATATATTGGCGATCATGGCACTGTTTGCCGTGGCCAATGCATACACTATGCGGGTGTGCCTTAACCTAGCCATCACACAGATGGTTAAAAAGACCACAGCGGTGGAGGGCGATCCCCACTACGACCCCTATGCGTGTCCAGACCCCGCCGCTACTGCGGTTTCCAATGTGTCTGCGATTAAGAGTTACTTCAGGGCTGATGATGTAAGTATCTGTCACTTATTTGTTTTTGAAACTTTACAAACATAAAATAAGTTGGAACTTCAAACGCCAAAAATGACTTAAAACGTAAACGAAGATTACCTAATGTGAGAAGTGTATTAGGTATTCTGTTTTTTTATTATTTGAGAAGAGTTAACAACACCCGTAACCGTAACATATAGAAGTCAAATATAAAGTTTATATTACTTTGTCACCTTACTAGATAACTTAATCTAAACGTAAATCATATTATTTATAGGCGTAGTATTAAAATACTTAGTGGGATAAATAGTTATCGGATTCAAATCCTATTACCAATCGACATCAAGTACCTACTCAAATCTCAAAGAACATCAAATTCTAACGCCGATAGTTTTCTAACTAAACAGTGTAACATTTTGCTGCCTATTCGACTAAATTAGTGAGGTTAGTTCAATCTTTTAACGTTTATTTTACTCTATACCCCAAATGTACATCATCATGTTGTCAATTGACAATAATATTGTTATCTTTGCATGAAGAATCGCTATCATTGTTAGTTTTAGTATATTATACACATTGTCATCTCCGATTTATTGTGGTTTGACGACCTGTTAAATAATTGAAGTAATGATTCGCCGCTATTTTAGTGACTATATTAGAATACGATCTTCATTTATCTTTATTATTTCGCCTACGTTTGAATGTAATAGAAATTTTATCTTATAGTAAATATGATACGCAGAAGTCTAATAGTATCCAACATAAAATATTTTAGAAATAATGTGAATAACTAATTGATGTATCTTGCGCTTTACGTTCGTACTTCGGATAGAGGAGTGAACACGCAACTAGGGTCAAGCCGCAATAGCATTTTGAGGTATAAATTATAGAGAATAAAAAAGTTAAAAGGATTTTTAGCCTAAGTGTTTGTATTTCGAGTTAAAAATAGGAACTCCGTTCTAAGCCGTGTTGTTTCCGGTTGGGAATAGCCCACCCCATGTCCTCCCATGGGTATTGTAAGAGGCGATGAAAGGACAAATAGCTGATGGATGGACAGCAGCATCTACTTGCTTGAATTGCTTACTATCTTACTGAAATCACCAAGCGTGGTGATTATGATAATATCCCTCAATGACCCCTTTTTTTGTAGTCTGCGTTGAATTGCATTTACGTAGGCCCTCCGCCGCTGCAGCGTTCCCGCGCGCGCGGTATTGTTAGGGGTATATGGGATTCGCCCTCTCCATAGCGTGGTATGCTAGTCTTACCACGAGGAGAGGACTCTACACCACTAATACCCCCGGACACTCCTCCGTCGACCGTTGGTGAGGGCCGGGTATGCTAGGTAATTCGGCCCTATCTACAACGACCCTGGCTAATCAAGGTCTGTTAGGAGGAGGCAAATGTTTAACAGTGGACGTAAAACGAGCTTAAAAAGTATATTCCTAGTAAAGTTAAGGATCACGCTCCTATGAGAAAAATATGTGGCTAATGCTAATGGGCAATGATAATGATGCAAAGAACGTTCCTCATAAGTATTAGAAAATAAACATACACAGATGATTAAATATTAGTTTAACAAGAACACAGATATTAATATATACATACAAATTGACTTAATATAAATAAATATTAAACAAAACGATGGTTACACTTTTTATCGCTACACTACAATACCTATCTTTCATTGTAATCTAATTATTTAACGAAAACTCCTTACCTTAACTAACTCGTTTTTTATAATAAAGTAGTTACGTAGTTTTTATAGAAACAAGTTTTTCATTACTTTTTGCGACTATCGGTAGCAATACTTATTCAAATAAACCGCGAAAGTGCCTTAAGATAATAAAAAAACCAGCCAAGTGCGAGTCGGACTCTCGCACGAAGGGTTCCGTATCAGTTACAAGTGCGTACCTATTTTTTTTTTGATATCAAGAATAAAAAAGCGTATTTTTATGAAATGAAATGTTATTTTATATTCGAGTTGATTGAATGAAAGGTAAATTGCGGTTTACGATTTATGACGTATTAAAAAAAAACTACTTACAAGACCTCTTTCAAACCAATTTTCGGTGGAAGTTTGCATGGTAATGTACATCATATATTTTTTTTAGATTTATCCTTCTCTTATTTTAGAAGTTACAGGGGGGGACACACATTTTACGACTTTGGAAGTGTCTCTCGCGCAAACTATTCAGTTTAGAAAAAAACTACATTAGAAACCTCAACATCATTTTTGAAGACCTATTCATAGATACCCCACAAGTATGGGTTCGATGAAAAATTTTTTTTTGAGTTTTAGTATGGGGAATCCCAAAATTTATTGTTTTTTTTCTATTTTTGTGTGAAAATCTTTATGCGGTTTACAAAATACATCTACTTACCAAGTTTCAACATTATAGTTCTTATAATTTCGGAAAAAAGTGGCTGTGACATACGGACGGACAGACAGACAGACAGACAGACATGACGAATCTATAAGGGTTCCGTTTTTTGCCATTTGGCTACGGAACCCTAAAAACGATACAATCAAAACATTACGTTTCAGTTTAGAGACAGTTGCTAATAAAGTGTAATTTCATCTGTCAAGAAATGTTTGTTTAAATATATATTCTAAAAGGCAGAAATATATGCTACATTTGATTTTAAACCTTATTTGTCTATATGTCACTTACCTACGCGGTATTGCAGTTTTACCTACCAACGAAATAGTACTAACATACTTACAAATTTAACCAACTGCAACGAGCGCCACTTTTAATTTTATTTTCGAGCAATATTACAATGAATATTTCAATCAGCACAAAATACACCTAACAATTTCTATGCACAGTTACTTAATAATATTCCATTAATTTGATAGTATGCAAGCTTCCATTCCAATATCGCGAGTTCCATTTCGAAAGTCTTTGTGTTCAATTTGACGGATCTGGTCAGTTGAGGAACTCCCTTGTCTTGGAAAACCTAATTAGGCTGTTTAGTCTGAATCATTATCAATCAAATGGCTAGCTTTTATTTGTGGAATTGATTACTGAAAAACATAAGTAGGTATCTATCGATTACCTAATTGAATCATTTTTTGCCAACAATCAATATAAGTAATGTTAAATGTCGGTAAAAAAAAACATTTGTTGAATATTTAATTCCGTACTTCATGGCTAAGCGGTATAAGCCTCGGAGTTTGTGGGTTCGACCCCAAGCCAATTAGTCTTTTTGTCAAATCTACGATTTCTTTCCGGGTTTGGTTGGTCTCAGTCCCTCAGGTCTACTCACCGTGCCTGTGTATGAAAGTTAAGCCATTGGTCCCAACTGTTATAACAGTTGCAGTATACCATGGAACTATGTGTCACAACATAATAATGCGGTCATCAACCAACCAAACGTGGTGACTATGTCCAATATACATCCTTTGGGAAGCCCATATCCAGCTGTGGACGTTATACGGGCTGATGATGATAATGATGAGTATTAGAAAATAATTAGAGACACTATGATCGAAATAATATAGTAACTATCAATATTCATTGTCCTTAAAATAAACAATAACAATACAATTACGCACGTATTGTTTATAAGATTGAGGTTATTGTTTATAACAGGAAAACGTAACAAAAAAATAACAATCGTAACACGATATTAATTTACCTAAAAGATGATCGGTAGTCGTGGTTTAATGAAAAACAATCTAACAAAAATAAATAAATACGAATCACAATAAAAACCGCTTCCTTTATAATTTGAATAAATAAATACACTATTCTTAGAATAAAAGAATAGATAAAATTGACATGGAAAGTCGATAAAGTCCAGGATATGTATGGTAGTGAGATTTTAATACATAACCTACAAGATTTAACGCAAGACCTATAGGAGTCGATTACAGTAGTATTTTTTTATAAATAAAACAAATAAATTATTTCATTATATGATATTGTTTCAGACTGCAACATTACGTACCTATATACATTAAGTATACGTAGTATTAATGTATAAGTATATAGAAATAAGTCTGCGGTAGCTTTTATCTATATGATTTGTAAATATGAGCTCTCCAATAAATCCTTTTGCTATTATACCACTGTTAGATAAAAGCGGGGTTTATTGACATATCAGTATTGTCGAGTTAATATTAAATAATATGTTTCTTTGTTTGTTTTATTCAGTAGGGATTTTGACTCTGATTTCCTTCTTTTAGTTTTAGGTAGATGGTATTATAATACTGTACTAGTTGTGTATACCCGCGCGTCGAGCTTCCGTGGATTGCCAAATACCTTGTGATTTTTGGGAACATATCAGAAATGATTAAGAAAAAATAGACTAGTAGGTACTTTTCCAGTGATGGCGTGACCAAAGGGGATAGGGATTCACCTGCATATTTCTTGATAGAGTTTGAATTACTTTGAGCCGTACACTTACCTGTACTTAAAATATTATCCATGAATGAATTTTGGTAGTTTTAGTTGAAAGCTCATTTTAAATTGTATCTATTTATGTATCGTAGCGTGAAATCATTGTAAAATTTTGTTCATTGTAAAAAAAAACGTATTAATCCGTCTGAAACGTTTTTATTTAATACTATTTTTAATTAATATTTTGCTACAATGACTCAATAATCATGGAACTTTTTAGCCACAACCCATGTATTTTTTTTGTTTATTTTAAAGAATGTTTCAGTGCTTATGGAACGTTTTAGTAAAATAACTAAAGTGATAAAAACATAATGAATAGAAAAAAAAACAATGATAATAATAATAATGATAAAATGACAATGATAATAATAATAAAGTGAATTGGTTAAATAAAAATTTAAAATTGATAAAGAAACATATATTATTTTTATGAGGTCATCATTAGAAGAAGACTTTAAGGTTATAGAAAAACGGAGATATACGTCAAATTAGACAAGATGAAATCTGTCTGTTGTGGCCTGACGGCCTGACTTATTTGCTCCAGCGAAATTAGCCAATTTGCAGTCCATGTATAACTTCATACTTATTCTTGAGGATTGTCTCCAATTTTATAAATCCTTAACTAGTTCGGTGGACATCATTGATGATGTCGATGGCTTTGGCAGAGAGCTTAACTTCGACATACAAGACGTTGACATTATACCCGATGACGATATTGTTGGAACCGAACGATATTGATTGAACTTTTTAAATAAAGCATTTCCTATTATTCCTATCTTTTTATATTTCATATTTATTTTAACTTATTTTTTAATAATATATCATGTTAAAGTTTTAATATCTTGTGGAACGTTTTTGCGAAATGATTTGGAATGCGCATTCTTACAAAAACATATTTTGCAAAAATGTTCCAATACCATTTATCCTAATTACTTACCGTTCTTACGCAAATATCACAATGAATGGTACATGATTATGTAATGATTATATTTTACTATAATAAAAACTATTGTGTTTGACTGTACTAGTTAGGGTAAAAAGTGTACCAATGAAACACTAAATTGCGTTTTTCTCAAATTGAAATCATTGTGGACTGGAACGTTTTCACATAACTACGTCCAAATAATCTATGAAAATAACGTTAATATATTTTTAAAAGGAATTTAAAAAGAAAATAATCATAAAACTAAAGTGTTTGTTAGTAATTGTTGCAGTAATCATAGCATTTATTTTATTACTCATTTTAACTATAAAATATTGCATATCGTGTCAGAAGAAAGAAATAAAAAAGTATTGTACGTGATCTACGTTTGTATATTTTTTAACCTCAACTTAAATTAAACAAATCCGTTTTTTATAATCTCAAAAATATTTATAATTATATAGTATAGTAAATGAACTATGTCAACACAAGGTTATTCGTACACATTCGATTTTTTTGTTCATGTCCAGAACAAAATAAAATTATTAATTAACTTACATTATTAAGTCATTCAACAAAATCGTGACATAAAATGCAATTGAGATATATTCAAGATTTTTAATTTCTATCATTATGATATAATTCAATTTGTATATTTAATTACATCACGATAATACTAAGAAGAGATTAGATAATAAATAGAAACGTGCAATATCACAATTTGTATTTTTTTTTAAACTGTTGGTAAAAAGAAAGACTTACGTAAGTATATAATTCTAGGTTTTATTTATCGTTAAAATGAGTCTTCTTTGTAAAACAGATTACATCATATACAAATAGGTTATGACAAAAAAAAAATATCTTGTGTCTATATATTCAATTTCCGATACTTTATTTTTATTATCTACTATTTAACTATTTATGGATAAATCACGAATGGCTTGTACCATTATAAAGTGGGTATTCATTTCAACTCAGTTTATAATAATAAAAGACAAGAATCCGAAATTGCTTTACTATCTGTACAATATTCATTGCAAATATTCATTGCAAATATTCATTAAAATTACATGCTGTAAAGTGCCATATTGATCTATATTAAATGCACAATGTATTGAAAGGTACTTAATTAGATAAGGATTAATGCTGTATTGTTTGCAAGGTAAGCGCAAAAAAAGTGTTAGAAACCTCTAAAATGTTTAGTGTTCCTCTACTATATTATGCATTATACATATAAAAGATCCTCTTAAGTCATTTTACCAATAAAAAAAAATGATGATGATGTATGATATACTTAAAAGGACACATGAATTTTATTAACCTAATAAAGTAAATTTAAATTAAAAAGTCATTACCCTGTATCTCAAAAGTCTATTAGGTGAAGGTCTTAACTTAGTTTCGCTGACTAATTAAATAAAACATCACATGTGAATAATATTATTTATAATACATATTAACGTGATGCTTCACTATATATAGGCCTTATGAATAGGCTCAGAGTCGCTCAACGAGCTATGGAGAGGGCTATGCTCGGGGTTTCTCTACGAGATCGAATCAGAAATGAGGAGATACGTAGAAGAACGCGGGTTACCGACATAGCCCAATGGATTAGTTCGTTGAAGTGGCAATGGGCAGGCCATATAGCACGGAGAACAGATGGCCGTTGGGGCCAAAAAGTTCTCGAATGGAGACCGCGGATCGGCAAGCGTAACGTAGCACGTCCACCTACTAGATGGACGGACGATCTGGTTAAGGCCGCAGGATCACGGTGGATGCAGGCCGCTTCTAACCGCAACAACTGGAGATCTACGAGGGAGGCCTATGTCCAACAGTGTACGTCCTACGGCTGAAATTATGATAATACATATAGGAATGAAGGCCATGGCAAGAGATTTTATTATTTTACTAGCTTTTCACGCTCAAATTCGTACGTGTAGCTCCCGTTTCCGTGGGAACTTCATCATTAGATAGCGTAGCTATTATATCTAATGGTGGTATGTTTTTTAAAATCGGATCAGTAGTTTCGAAGCTTATTTAATGCAAGTAAACATACAATCAAATCTTACCTCTTTGTAATATTAGAGTGTAGATGAAAAACTAAATAACAATTTTAATAATATGTACCTTTAACTTTTATCATTATCAAAATATCCGTTATATTTTAAATTGTTGTCATTTGAAATTTCTTTTACTTTCCCCAGAATCCGAAATCGATACATTAAAAAAATAGTTCGATATATTTAATGCATACCTACAATTTATCCGTATACGGTTCCGTAGGATATAATTTTATTCTATCATAAATTTTGTTCACGCAAACTATAAACGATGACAATACTTGAATATTGATAATTTCCTTATAAAATACAGTCCATTGCTTGCGCCAAAATTCTGCTACAGAATTCATGTCATGTTGCTTTGAGGTTAATAGGAAGTACTTGGATGTGTACCTATTGGTTTTTTTAATACATTTATCATCAATAAGGAAAATATCTATGGACATATTTCCATAATTAAAATAAGCAAATAATGAAAAATAGCACATTAGAAATTAGTTCAACATCATCATCATCATCAGTTCGTATAACGTCCATTGTTGACCATGGACCTCCCTCGAAGAATATTAGCCATCACACTTGGCAGGCGGATTGGTCGCCGTAAACGCTGCTTCCCGTTACCCGTGTTATACAATTGTCAAAGATGATGTTACGACAATCGCAACCGGGCTTTACGTGCTTTCCGAGGCACTGAGGGTAGTCCCTCAACCGAATAAATCCGGAAAGATATCTTTAATTTTATTCGAAACAAAAAATATTTGATTTAATTTTAAATTAAATCGCAGATTTTTTGTCCGAATCGGGAATCGAGCTCACGGTTCCGAAATTCAAGGCGAGCCTTATATCGTTACGCCACCAAGGTTTTCAAGCAATTAGTCTATGTTAATTTATCATTTTGTATTAAATAATAATAATCCTTTATTCAATAATAATAATTGTTTATATGATGATTAGATGATTCTCATTAATAAAATAAATTACGACTCCAAACAACACTATAAGTATAAACACTCAATTTATTGAGCGTTTATACTTTAAGACCAATTCGGGAACGAGATTTATAGCACTATAGATACACTGCAATGCACTTATAGTTGCCATTTTTTTTCCTCAGAGTGTTTTGTTCGAATGGAGCGAAGCAACCCAAGGTTTACTTCTGGGATCCTTCTACTACGGTTACGTTTTAACTCACGTCCCCGGAGGATTAATGGCGGAACGATTCGGAGGCAAATGGGTCCTGGGTATTGGATTACTTTCCACGGCTATATGTACCTTCATTACACCTATTACAGTTAAATTGGGTGGAGCTAATGCTTTGTTTGTACTAAGAGTCATCGAAGGTTTGGGAGAGGTGAGTTATCAATATTTTTTCACGTTTAGTGATAAGTATCTACAATAACAAGTAAATGATGTTACACTTTCAAAGTTGAAGATTAAATGGAGCAAATTTATACTTTTCCCTTTCATCACAAACAAAGAAAATATTTCTTGACGGATGAAATTGTATCTTATTAGCAACTGTCATTTACGCGGTATTGCATTATCACACGAATTTGCACCACAATAATAAAGGCTTTAAATTATAGATACGTACAGACTATTAAACGCTACTAAATGACCCACTGGAATAGAGCAGCAGCAGGTAAAATCGAACAGCTAGTTAGTTATCAATTTTAAGTTTAGTCAGAGGTCATTAATCATATGACAGCAATCATGACAATATCAATGTTTCCTTATGACTGTTTTGTATTAACAATCCATAAAAAAAACAAGACGTGTTTCATTTGTTAATCGATTCAATATTTGGCTTTTAACACTTTTTATATCACACGACCACCACTCTTCCGGCACACGTGATACAAACTTTTCAGACCTTTCAATAAGTAATAGTTAAGTGCAGCTGCTATGTTCCTGATGTCCTCGAAACTGTGCTGTTTCTATCTTATTGTGTTTATACATATAACATTTAAATTAACCTTTGTAGGAATGAGAGCACAAATCAAAGATATTTAATACAAAATATAGTATTCATTTTACTGTATCACACAAATGGCGTACAGAGAAGACATACCGAATAGAATCGTTTTATAATTCAAAACATCATTGTCAAGTTTATAGTATGGACTCAATACCAAAGAGATTGCATTCACGAACCACATTGAATATAATTTTATTATATTCAATGTTGTTCGTGAATGCAATCTCGGTCGTTTACGGTCGATTATGAGGGATAAATCTATAAAAAAAATTAACTGTTTATGCTCACCTGCTATGCCTGACATTGTTTCTATGATTCAAACATTCCTTTAACAATTATTACAATGATATATGTATATACAACAACAATGAATCAGTCAGGTCAGCCAGCAGTTCTTGAATTTTAGCGAGTCTAAAAAACGGCTATGAATCGTTTTAAGATATGTAAATTAAGTATAATATTCATTTATGTATTTTAATCCACTTCTGACAGAACTCTATTAAATAGATAATATTTTATCAGGTTTTACTGAAAGAAACTACTTGACATACATTCAATATTTTATTTCAATTTCACTAGCAGCAATATTTTTAATAGCAGTGTTTGTCATATTCATAGCACAAACCCCCTTTTTTGGATAGATTTTTACCTACATTTACGCTCCAAACGGTCCTATTTTTATTGACAAGCAACCACACATTGATTTAGCTTCTAAATAGCAGCTTCCACAATAGTATTCTACTAAGAATCTGACTTATTCTATTCTTATAGTTTTGTAGTAAAAATATTTTTTGACTTATTAGCTGGTAAATTAATTTTCTCGGTACTCATTGTTATCGGTACATATGCCGTCATATAGAATGTATCTCAAACTATTAAACATAGACAATGATATTCCATTACAATTAGTGTTGACAGAAGAATACTTTGTTTAATCCACAATGAATAGTAGGTACCTAATACATAACCGTGATCTTCACGAGCCAGTTCAGGTACTTTGTTCTCCAGTATACATTGATTTATGCGAGAGCAATATTGAAATTGTAAAGGTTTGACATGTATATCTGTTTCTGTATTACTTTTTATGTATAATTTTGTTTGTTGATGTAGGTACTATTTTGAAAGCCACATCTAAATTTGTACCTACCTACTTCGTAATTAACATTCATTATTTTTGAGGAAAGTTACTTATGTCGAATATTTGCAGGGACCTACAATGCCAGCTCTGATGGCAATTTTGTCTAAATGGGCACCTAAATCGGAACGTGCTCGCTTTGGGTCGATCGTATTCGGAGGAGCGCAAATTGGTAACATTGCTGGCAACTACTTCTCCGGACTCATTATGCACCACAGTGGATGGGAAGAAGTATTCTATGTTTTTGGTGGTATTGGACTTTTGTGGTTTGCGTTGTGGGTACGTTTCATTAATTACTTAAATATCTAAAAGAAAAAAAACACAATATTTTTTAAAATATATTCCTATTCAAACAACTTAAATGTAAAAAAAAGTCAATACAACATAGAGGCAACTACTGTTACCTCTATGTTACTGTACTTTATTTCTGTCTAACATCTCATAGAAGAATTTAATCAGAATCTCTTTTCATGATAAAATATATCATAAAAATAATAGTGGTAGTACTATTACTACATATTTACATGTTTTGTTTTTATAGATATTGCTGTGCTATAGTTCTCCAAACACCCATCCCTTTATTTCCGACAGTGAGAAGAAGTTCTTGAACGAAAATGTTGATTCGCTGATACATACTAAAGAAAAACAATTAGACCCCACTCCTTGGAAGGCGTTGCTTCGGTCTGTGCCTCTATGGGCACTCATTATTGCAGGTGTAAGTATTTATGGCCTATAAAACAAATCCCTTGTGTTTGTGATATGGAAGGTGTCGAACATTTTTTTTGCTATGACCACATACTCAGCCAAATTAAATGGGGAATAAGGGAGCTTGAATGCATTGCTTTAGTCTAATCCATATTAACATATTATGTAATTATAGAACGACAGTTTAACAGGTTAATAGTGACCTATATAAAGGCTTTCACCCGCGTTGATCCCGATCCCGTGGCAACTTTTACTTAAAATATAGCCTATGACACTCACAAATGACGTGGCTTTCTATTGATAAAATAATTATCACAATCGGTTCAGTAGATCCAGAGATTATCGCGTCCTTTTTATAACATAAGTATAGATAAGACGTATACTAAATTTACGCACCGTCGTGGATGTCTTACTCGGGACATCCGACGTTTAATTCGAGGTAAATTCTGTCGCAAACATCCGCACCACTTAACGATGCGCTGTCTACAATTTATAGTGTTACAACAAATACCTTCCAAAGTTTCGATGTATGAATGAGATCAGTTGATAGATGGATGAATATTTGTTCCACCATCATATTAGAACTGCTGAACGGATGTGTGATTAAAATTATCAAATAGATAGATTAGCGCCTAGAATAGCACATGGTCTAGGTACTTATTATCTCTAGAATCTACGGTTAGAATACATACAATATACTTTGGACGCGAGCAGATCTTTTTTTAAATACCATTGAAAAATTATATAGAAAAAAATAGAAATAAATGTTGTAGGTTCGTTATTATTATTAGTTAATATTATATTAAACCGTAAATCGTTGTAAACATGAACTTATTAATAATTATGTTTAAATATTTAGATTGGCCACGACTGGGGTTACTTCACAATGGTGACTGACCTGCCAAAATACATGACAGACGTTCTAAAGTTCAACATCAAGTCTACTGGTACACTATCAGCTCTGCCCTACGTATTCATGTGGGTTGCGGCTTTCATCTTTGGGCTTATCTGTGACTTCTGCGTCAAGCGAGGTTATCACAAAATTGCCACCGCCAGGAAGATATATACCACTATTGGTAAGTTAAATAAAAGCTGATTTGATACAACTACTCTAATTTTGTGATGTATCTGTTGCAGTCGAAACTCTTAACCAGTCAAAAGTACTTTTGACTAGCAAAATCAGTCAATACTAAGCGTAGTTAGCGCGTTGGCGTAGGGGACCCAAGCACTGTCCATATAGTCCTTCGGGTATCCCCCCGGCAAAGATCTACTTAAACACCCGCCCCGATAAAAGGGCGAGAGTTCCCCCCCCCCTCCCCTTGGCCCCATCGTGACTGATAAGCACCCGCGATGGGTACCGTCCTACTCCTACAGGGACGCCCGAACACTGAGGAAGTCAAAACTAACCTAACTTAACCTTACCTAAAACTACTTTTGACTGATTTTTTTTCTATTTAAAAGTACTTTTGACTGGTTAAGAGTTTTCACTGCAACATATCTAAGAAAACGAAATCTTATTACTAGCTAGTGTATATCGCACGATGTATTTTCTTATTTATAGTCATCTATTTATAGAAAAATCCATAACTACTTACTAAACTAGCTGTTGGTTCCCGGCGTCACCCCTAATAAATTTTGACATGTTCCGTAGACTTTTCCATTATTTTCTATTATATAAACCTTGTCTTTATAGCTAGAAACACAATAAAAAACAATAAGTAAAGCCTACTTTTAACGTTTTATTACAGCTGCAACCGGCCCAGGTATCTGTATCATCATGGCTTCCTACTCTGGGTGCAACAATACCCTCGCCGTATTTTGGTTCGTGTTTGCTATGACACTCATGGGTGCCTACTACAGTGGCATGAAGATCAATCCTTTGGACATCAGCCCGAACTACGCTGGTACAACAACCGCTTTAGTTAATGGAATCGCTGCTATTTCTGCGATCGTCTCACCCATTTTGATAGGACTTTTGACTCCTGATGTAAGTGCTTCTTTGTAATTATAACTTAGGTTACATTAAAACACCTTATTATATTAAACCTAATCGTCATCATTATGATCTGCCCCTATAACGTTTACTGCTGAAAATAGGCCTCCTCCATAGGGAGGGTCTTTGCTATAGTCACCATGGTCACCACTACCTCAGTACTATGACGTAACACTTAGGGAATCGTTGCTGCCTATTTCCTGGTATACGATCATAATAGATGACGTAATAACAATTAAGAGCAATGGCTAAATGTGCTTTCCGAAGCACAGAGGGTAGTCCCTCAAGATTTGCTTGAATTTTACACAAAGATCCAAAGACCCACAAGGTCCAAGGACTTACACCGTTTTGCCACGGAGGCTGTCAATTCAGAACCTCATCATCAATATTAATGATTCATATGATTCTGCAGCTGCTCTCGTAAGACTAATTGCCTTTGGACTATTCAACAAAAGGATGATTCAATTATTTTTCCCAGTTCAGCAGTAGGTACTTTTGTTTTTCCTACCATTACCATAAAACTTTCTCGTCTTTGTGGTGGGATGTGATTTGGAAATTGGATTAATAACAATACTATTCTCTGTAACTTGCTATTTTGAAGCGTGTTAATTAGCATTTGCATATTTCCATACACGAAGCCGATTATCCTCGTTCCGGTATGGGATGTAGGAAGGAAATATTGTCTACCTTGAAATATTATAACTTCAGCATTGAATATGCAAAATCTTTATTAGGTACATTCATTTTGCATGTCATGATTGCAATAGAAGTGCTAATAAAACATTTCTATCCATCTTAAGCAATCAATCTGTATCAATAATATTACCAATAGTGTAGATAATTGATTTTCAACATAAGATGGCTATTGTTCAGTGTGATATTAGAATTATTGTAATAATAGGCAAAAAATAAATAAATTGGATTACGGTTTTTTGTTGCATTGGTAATCATCTAATCAATATACAACTTTTGCTATTGTAAATTTCTTTGAAGTTCAATTAGGTTAACCTTATTTATTTTCTTTTACGTAGGTATATTTTAGCTAACAATAAATTTATAAAGTTAATTGTTATAGCATAACCATATATAAATTTGATCCACTTTACAGATGACCTATATTACAGGTTTTTATAACCCACAACGGGCACCAGCTCTCACAAAGTGGATATATTTTAGTTTTATTTAAAAAGAAAATTGCTGTATATTTTTAAACTTTGTGAGAAAAATAAATGAATATGTTATTTATCCAATTTACTAAATTTCTTAAAAGTATCAAATATTTATGACATCTTCTCAATCTGTAATTTTGTTACATGAACACGTCAAGATTATAGTATCGTGCTTTGTGTCAATAGATGTTTAGAAATCATCGATCTGTCAAATTAATATAATATCTGATCTTAGCTACGCAATTCATATGTCATAAAAATGTTGAGAGATCGCTCGTGAGTGTTATTATACTATCAGATAAATAATATAATCAGCTTAGTGTGAAATAAATACCTATCGTAATGTAACTAACGTTTATCTTGTTTGTCATGCAAACTTCAACAAAAGTTTGATACTTGTGTTATTATATTGATTGCTGGAATTGGGAGAGTTCTTATTTAGTGTTAATTAGTAGTAATAACTTGGGAAATCTAAAGCGGCCTTTTTCCATTTTTTTTTATTGAAGACAACTCTAGCATTAGGAAAAGAATCGCTGTGTCGCGGGGGACTTTACAAACTCACAATTCATGGATACAAAGTACTTCCAGGCTCCGAATAACTTATATGATTAAATTACAATACATTAGTTGTAGTACAGCACTATTTAGTTTAACAATTTCAATAATTTAAGTATTTTTTTTTGAAGATTTAAAAAATATTTACCAAACTTACACGACTACAGAATTAGTATTAGGAACTTTAACTCGAATCAATAAACAATAAGATCTTCACTAAATACTTGACCTAATTCAGAAACAAAATTCATGTTGCCATTTCTGATTGTAAACGCTTTTAACAGCGACATCATTAATTTCAATTTATTAATATACATTTTTTATTTTTCAGTCGACTCTAAAACAATGGCGGGTCGCCTTCTGGGTATGTCTAGCGGTATTGGTAATCACAAACATTGTCTACATCATATTCGCTCAAGGAGAACAACAATGGTGGGATGACGTCAAGACACATGGTTACCCTAAAGGCTGGAAACACGGACCACTCCCTTCAAGAGTCAAGGATGCGGAGGAACCGAAAACAGAAAACGAAAAGAAAGAAAAGGAGAGCAAGTGAACCTATGACACAACATTTATTTTTAAGTGATTTTAGCACCGAATGAATGTAGTCAAATGTAATGCGAGATATCGTAAGGTATTATGCAAAATATGTTCTCAAAAGTAACTTCTAAAAAGGAATGATGTACCTACTAAGTTTGTGATAGTGATAAGTAGTCACGACCCAAGTGGCGCTCTTTTGGATGTTAGAAAGCAATATTCAAAATCGATCGATGAATTGTTTCGTTACCTTGTCGGGTAAATACAGTCACTAACTGTAATAGAAGATGTTTACATATATATAGTAACTATCATAGAATAATTCTACACTTTGATATGGGTAACTATCATAGAATAATTCTACACTTTGACGGTTTAAGTGTCCACATAAAATTTTCCAAACATTACCTTTGCCTAAAGTTAAAATTTCTCTATTCGACAATAATTATTATGAAGTTACGAGTATGTTTTGCAATGTGCTTTTTACTTCTGATTACTGTAAAAAAGTTGAACAAAAAAGATAGATGTTAAGATTGTAAATATACGATACATTTTGTTATTTATTACTAAGATAATTTAATTTATGAATATAGAGTTTTATTTCAACCTCCGGAGATCCTTAATGCAAAAGTATAAGCCATTATTTAAGATAATGACAGGTATAATACTGATGATGAAATTTCTGTTAAATATTAAATTTAATTTGCTATTTTAAATATTAAATTATTTATATTAATATATATTTCCTATGAATAAGATTTTTTATTGCACAGATTTTTTTTCACTAAAGATATCACTAGATGCACATGATACCTACCTACGATCTACTGTTAAATGGATGGCATATATTTTGGAAACCATTTCTTTATAATTTTGGAGAAATTTAGTTTTTTTAACTATTTTGTCTTTTGTTTATGTTTCCTTAAGAAAAATTTTACAAAAGCGCCTAATAAAATTATAGTAGTTTCATGTAGGTATTTACGAAGATGTTACAATATAACTTCAGGAGAAATATATTAAAGTTTATTCTAAAAAAATATAATTCAAACTATTTTTATAGAAAATGTATTGCAAACTCATTATCAAATTAGCGAAAGTATCCGAACTTTGTAAATATTTCAATTGTTATCGACAACCAAAGAGTAACTATTGAGAGCAACAAACAATAATTTAATTAGGTCTAATTAAAAACAATATAAATTAGAAAAAATAAGACATTATTAGTATGAAAAATTAAATTGAGTAATAAAATTTATAAAATAAAAACTGAGTAAAAAGATTGTAAAAATAAAATTGAATACTTAATGGAATTGAATGATCATATAGTGTATGACGATTAATCACATCGAATATCGGATCGGAATCGGATATTTCGAAAAATGATGTCCATTAGGGACATCATTTTTCGAAATATCCCAAAACAAAAAAATAGTGTAGGTTTATTATTAGTGTAGGGGTATAGTCTTTATACAATGCTAGGAGTATATTTATTAGTGTAGGGGTATAGTCTTTATACAATGCTAGGAGTAGATATAAGAATTTTTCTAACTTTCCTGTTCCTGCCTTTTGCATAATAATATTTAAAATAGAACTCTTAAAGTTGTACATTACTAGTTAGTAATTAGTTTAGAAAATAAATAAATCTATATCTATCTATATATATAAAAGGAGATGTTTCCACTAACATTATAGACGTAGGCATAGCCGTAACCGCTAATGGTAGAAAGATGAAATTTGGACAGTTGTTTTAATTCACAACACAGGCAAAATACAGAAAATATAACTCTAAGGAGATAAAATACCCCTATTCTATTTATCTTCTGAAGGTTAATTTTTTTGCAAGTTGTATGGAAATTCTTTTAATTAGCAACGATTTGATAAAACTTGATATTCTTAAATTTCTTTAAAACGTGTTGAACTTTTGTACGGAAAATATTTAAAATCTGCTGCAATTTTATTTATTATTTATTGATGGACGAGCAGCTGAGTTTGCTGATGTGTCCATATCACAGCACTGGAGTAGTCTTTTCGTTTTCGAACCAATTTCTATGACATTTATTATTCGAGCTCCTAAATATAAAATAACAGAACAAGTGTTTCCTGGTTCTTTGTAAAACATTCCCAGTATGAAAATAGGGGTTCATTGTTTGCATGGATAATATAAAAGAAATGATTGTTTGTTTGCATTGCATAGGCTCCGGAACTACCGGGGCGATTTCAATATTCTTTTCACATAAACATTATCCAGGAGTAACATAGTCTATTTTAATTATGAAGTTCCTAAGAAAGTCACATATAAAATTTGTTTATTTAGCCCAACGAAGAAAATAATTTTACTATCATTATTAGATAAACATTCTTTAGTGGCACACTTGCGTGAGTATATATGATAACGATTAAGCCCCCAAAGCCGTTGCGCGTTTTATAATAAAATAATTTATCTCATTTTTAGGCTTCTTAATGTCAAACTAAAGCCTCAAAGCCTTATATCGTTCTTAAGTGTGTTCATGTGTGACAAGAACTTTGTTTCAGACTATTCAATCGATTACATTTGAATGATCACTAACCCGCCTGCCAAGCGTCGTGACTGACAACACTTTCCTTTAAGAGATACCTAAGTTCAATAGTGGACGTTAAACAGTGATGATAAATTTATTTAAAAAGGCTCCAGAACTAATTAACTGAATTTAAAAATTCTATCACAATTTAAACGTTACGTTATATAGGAATTACAAAAGGCTAAAGTATCGTATCGTATATCGTAGTTAGCCTAACTATAGTTAATGATATAGTTCCCATGGGTACTGAAGTTACACAGGTATAACCGCGCCTGTGTAGTTAAATAATTAGATTTTTTTCACTTTTGACCTATCTATTACATTTAAAGCCAGATTTTGAGTGGAACTGGTTTAAGTTTGACGCCAGTTACTGTTACCGTCAGAGAATCAAAGGGCCCCAGTTTAGAGGAGTGCTGCACCTATACAAAAAGGTTCCTGGAGCGGCTGCTCCATTCATCTTAAATGGATGAGCCAGCCCTGGCAGTAATATGATTACAATTATTATCATGTACAACAAGCATATGCATATTCCATTTCAAGGAAGAGTGAAAATCGTAAATAATAAAGACGGCTATTAAAAACTGAATCAAATTATCCTTCAGAACTGAGTTTCAAGAACTATCAGTTTTACATAAAAAATGGTTTGAAAACACTATTGTCATCTACTATAATTGGGTACTAAAATAAAGTAGAATCGCAACCACTTTTTTATTTATCTTCAAGATGATTTGCTTTTGTTATCTCATCTTTAACGCGATAAGAAGTTGTCACCGAACAGTATTTTCAGTTTTCATCATAACTTTGTGTCAATGAAGTATTCAATGTTGGTTAAGTGCGTTTTATTGAAGTAGGAGGTGACCTGACATCAAAATGACCTTGACAGGATGGCGTCTTTTCTTAAACAAAGGTAAGTGTGTTGATTGATTTTGAATTGTATCCTATTTTTGGATAGCAGTCAAGCCTGGGTGTAAATGATAAAATATAAATAAAACAAAATAAAGTGTTGTGGTAGAATATAATTGATAGAATATAAATTGATCAAAATATGTATATTATTAAATTGTAACACCAAATTTTACGGCTGAAATGGTGTTTCATTTACCTGTCTGTAATTCAAGAGCTTATGTCAGTTATATTAAATGGTATCATTTACTTAACAAATAATAAAAATGCACATATTATGTTTAATATCAGGCTTCATAACCTCTGCAATAATATACAAGCAAGTAGGTGTGGGTTTACAGTACCTACTTACTTCTGATAGTGTTCGGGGTCGGTTTTTACTTGTCACAGTTGTTGTTGTTGTTGTTGTTACTTATGTGAACCATATTGCTTGTTCTTAATGGTATTGAAACTTGAGATGATACGGATAGTGGTTTGGCCGGATACCGGATACCGGATATTTGGCAAGGCCAGAGCGCCGGATATCCGGCTACCGAATATTAGGCCCTTTTTGGGACTATTTATTGACTTTAAATTTTAACAGTAATGTTTACTTTTGATGTGATAGTAGGTAAAAAATCTAATTGCTAACGAGAATTACTTTTTCTTAAAGACATGTCGAATCGATAGCAATCAGTCAGTTAATTTGAAATGTTACCCGCGTTGTCAAGGTTTACTAGAATTTATCTATCAGCACCTGGCAGTAGCGTTTACATCGATATACTATTTTCAGAGGCTGGTCTGGTATACGAAGCCAAGCTGAGTCGTCTCTTACCAACAAATGCGGAAAATTGAGTTTTATTCGCCACAATTTTCCACTTGTTAATCTTGAATACTAAACTAAATAATAAAACAAACATTTTTGATGTGGGATAAAAAAATAAACGGTGTCCATAATCTATTGTGGGATGATTTGCCTTGTATAAAATTATGCGCATTTTAGTATCCGGTATCCAGCCGGATTCTAATTACTATCCGGTATCCGACCGGATAGTCAAAACATGGCCGGATAGGTCGGATACCGGATATCCGTTTCATCTCTAATTGACACCATTCAAGTATACTCTTATTCATATTTCAGCTATGGTCATACCCCAGCGATATGTCCTGGGTGTATTGGGTCTCTTCGCTCTAGCCAACTCCTTCACTATGCGGGTATGTCTCAGCATGACTATCACGCAGATGGTAGTCCACAGTACCAGTTCAGAACACATCGTTGGAGAAACATGCCCCGATCCAAGTGCAGCGATTTCAAACTCAACTTTGACTGACAATTCAAGTAGTACTTCGGCTGTGGTTTTTGAGGTTAGAGTTGAGTTTATTGATTGATTTATAATTAACATTCATATTATAATAATTGAAATCTCGAAATTGACAAATTTGCAAGGTTACAGATTTAAGTTGTAGTTAGATTATATTGTGTGCCTTCCCTTATATAAATAATATGACTGACAGTACCAATAGTTATATTCATATGTTGAATAACCATACTTACTACACCTCATGTACCTACATGAGGTGTAGTAAGGTTTTATTACATAAGATGGACACATTAGGTTACTAAAGCTTTATTTTAGGGAGCTAACTCGTAGTAGTATTTTCAACCATATCTGTATGAATACCGGAACCGTACACAATGCATTATGTGGACATTACGATTTCCTACGGAAATGACTACATCTATATATATAAAACAAAGACGGGTTTGTTACAACACTTATAACTCGAGATCAGCTGGATCAATTTTCATGGTTTTTGTTTCGTTGGATTTGTCTACGCCCTGAATAGCAGAATACGTTTTAAAAACAAAAGAAAGTCTTGTTAGTTACACTATTTATAACTCAAGAACGGCTGAACCGATTTGGCTGAAAATTGGTAGGCAGGTAGCTAAGAACTGGGAGAAGGACATAGGATACTTTTGGGTAGGGGTAGGGTAGGGTAGGGTAGGGTAGGGGTAGGGTAGGGGTAGGGTAGGGGTAGGGTAGGGGTAGGGTAGGGGTAGGGTAGGGGTAGGGTAGGGGTAGGGTAGGCTTATGGTAGGGGTAGGGTAGGGTAGGGGTAGGGTAGGGGTAGGGTAGGGGTAGGGTAGGGTAGGGGTAGGGGTAGGGTAGGGGTAGGGTAGGGTTAGGGTAGGGGTAGGGTAGGGCAGGGGTAGGGTATAAAAGTCCACCCGTGCGAAGCTGGGGCGGGCCGCTAGTTTAGTAAATAAAAACTATTTATTTCGTTCACTGGTTATTACCCTACAAGATCTCAATCGATTTGGAAGGACTTAAGACTCGTAATTAATTTATATTTATTTGATTAACACATTGATATAAGTTAAAACAACACACGTTTAAACTGAAGTACAATTTTATTGTCATGTATTTTGCTGTTTAAGCTAGTAGTACTTCAAAGATTATTTTTGAAGTACCTACCAGCTTAAGCAGCCTTAGGCTTCTTTCTACTTTAAAATGATATTGTATACCGTGAGGCAATAAAAACAGATGAAAGCTGAATATCTGCATTACAGCTGTACAGCTCTCTGTTTTGAATTACTGAGTCAAAACTAAAGGCTTTACAAAAACATTTTGATAAGCATGTCATTAAACAACCTGTCTGTTTGTCTGTTTTGTTTGTTCCGGCTGACAAAACAGCACTGCTTATTTGCCAACTAATTTTTAACATTTTATGAATAATATTTAGGGTTCTACACAAAAAAAGACAATACATAAAATCGCGGCACGAAGTTATTTCGATATATTTTCCTTAACATAGATTTAGTTTAATCATATCACGAGTAAACAGAATAAATCTGTTTCAGTTCAAACAAACATGATTGAATGTACTTAAGTAATAAACTTTACAGGGTCGAGACCGTTACGACTGGGATGAGGCTACTCAAGGATTTCTTTTAAGTGCCTTTTATTATGGATATGTGTTTACCCATTTGCCTGGAGGGCTTTTGGCGGAGAAATTTGGAGGGAAATGGACACTTGGGTTCGGTTTATTGCTGACATCAGTGGCTACTGCTTTGACCCCCTGGGCAGTCACTGTAGGGGGTGCTACAGGGCTGTTCATTATTAGGGTTGTGGAAGGCCTTGGAGAGGTTGGTAGCTTTTTTTTTGTAATTTGTCAATTTCCTTTGTAATAAGCGGTCAGTAGTGTTCGGCAATAATAAACACCATGAAACAAATTTTTGCAGGTGTTGCCTGTTATTAGCAACATAGTACTTACTTAAGTAACTTGTTTACTTAAAATATGAAACTTTTAGCAACAACACGTTTATTTATGAGTGGTACAAACTATTTAGCTGTACAAAATGATGACGTAATACAATAGGTACCTATCTGATTAAATTTTCAAATAAAAAATGTGGGATTCTATAAATACCTAAATATAAAAAAGTAAAAAACTATTATCATCAACCAACCGTATAACGTCAAATGCTAAATGTGGACGTCCCCAGAATCTTTTAGGGGGTTTTCCCATAGTCGCTACGCTTGACGACGCCGCGAAGTGGGAATGGAACCCACGACGTCCGATGTTTAAAGCGACCCTTTTACGACGTTACTGACGAAGCGGTTGGAGGTTGTAAAATAAAACCTATAGCACTACCTCTAAATTAAAACATTAAATAAACTAACTCAAAAACTACTGTCATAGAAAACACAATAGTACAACTATTGTGAATATAGTCCAAAATCGATTCGATTAATACGTGAATCGATTAAAACGTGAAGCAAAAACTTTAAGCCCTTCTTACGAAAATTGCGCGGACGGAGGCGTGTGAAATTTCGCACAATGATAGCTTATCTATTAGCATTCTGAACTCCTTCTCTATAGAAGGAGTTCAGAATGCTAATAGATTTTTTTTAATTATGGTCTAATTTTGACTTCTGAGCGACTACTAGTAATTAAAAATAATATATTTATAATCAATTTTTACATTTCTAGGGTCCTGTAACACCTGCTTTCGTTTTACTATTAGCAAGATGGGTGCCTCCATCTGAGCGATCTCGCTTTGGAGCCATGATCTTTGGAGGGGCTCAAGTTGGAAATATCTTCGGCCCATACATTTCTGGTATTCTGTTAAACGATGGTGGAGATTGGGCTAATGTGTTTTACGTATTTGGAGGACTTGGAATAATATGGTTTTTGTTTTGGGTAAGATCTTTTTGTGCATAATATCATGTAAGTGATGACAGAAAAAACTTCTTATTTTAGTAAAATTACTTAAAAAGATTTCTTATATTTCTTATTTTGATATTCATTTTATAATGTTATAAATAGATACTCTCCAGTAGTAAATGCACAAAAACCTAATTTTCACAAAAATACTTTAAGACATCAACATTTGAAAACAAAGTTATTGGAATATAGCACGCAAGACATAGGACTTAACTTACGGCAAGTTATTTTCTTTTACTTTTAATGAATACATTTTAATAAATTGTTCTAGGCACTTCTCTGCTACAACACACCTAACTCTCATCCCTTTATATCAGACCAAGAACGCGATTACCTTAATGAGAACATTATTGCATCAGGATTGCATAAGAAATTGGATCCCGTGCCCTTCAAAGCCTTATTACGTTCAGGACCTATGTGGGTTCTGGTACTGGCTGCCGTAAGTGAATTGTTTTCAAATAAACTAAAGTATTTACTTTAATAAACCTTCGCAAGTCAGGTTCGTCGAGGGATATTGCCATAATCACCACACAGGCAGGATTGGTGATTGCAGTAAAGTAGTAAGAGTCCTTCAATTAATAGATGCTGCTGCCCATCCATCAGTAGCAGGTATGTACCTTAGTCGCCTCTTATGATACCAATATAGTGGTGTATTCTACGCCGGAAACAAGCTGCCCCGCATTGGCAGTTGGCCATTTTTATGGGTCTACAGTCAACAAAAGAGATAGGTTGTAAAACGCATTTTAAATTTATATGTCCACGTTTACGAGAAGAGTTATTTGTATTTGTACACAGCTAGCAGCGAACTCTTCGCCTTTAAACAATTACCGGCTGTCGTGCAGACAAACGCATATTTATTTACATTAATTGATACAGAAGGTGTAAACCTCTCTCTTTTGTTGGCTGTACCTAAATATCCGTTTGTCAGTACTTATGTGACATTTTAAGATATATACATGAAGACTTTCACATTTACAAAATAAATAAGATTATTGCAAATGTAATCATAAACTGTAACTGCAGTTTCCATGGTTTTCAAATGTGTCACATATTATTGTAGTTTAACTAATCTATATGCGGCGGTGTGTGGATAAACCTTGTGTAGTTAAGTCAAATTCAAAATTTACTCATTTGATCATTGTGAGTGGAGCTGTGTAAAATTGGCCCTTAACTTAAAACATAACATTGTTTTTATCTTACAGGTCGGTCACGATTGGGGCTACTTCGCAATGATAACTGATCTACCAAAATACTTTACCGATGTCTTAAAGTTCAATATTAAAGAAACTGGCACAATGTCAGCGCTACCATATGTTGCGATGTATATTTCTTCTTTTATATTTGCCAGTTTCTGTGATTTTTGCATCAAAAAGAAATGGCACAGTATTGGTACCGGCAGGAAAATTTACACAACAATATGTAAGACTTTTTAAAATTATCTTTATAAAGATTGGTATTTCATTCTATGGAATAGTATTACGTAGTCTTCAGAAAAGTAGAAATATGTCTTTACATCGAGTGGTGTGTCATTAAAAAAGCAATAAGTTTGACCTCTTATCTGAGGAAGTATACTCAGGTAACTAGCTAAATAAAAATGTCAGAAAGAAAGAGTATTTACATCTCACATTTTTATTTAAAATTAAATTAATCTATCTATCTACATTATTTAAAAGGCTGAAGCTTTGAATTGAAATTACCCCCAAGTAATGAATACTTAATTATGCGATGATATAAAAACTATAGCTACAATGTATGATATTATAATAATACACCATTGTATTTTTGATACACTATGTGATATCGCTTGGTGTAACGCGGCTTTTTTAATTTTTGCAATTTATGTTTTCAAATCGAATGAAAACGTCATAAGAGTTCACCCGACTTCAATGTTATATCTTACAATCGATTCACACTCAGTTTATATGTTATTCACCGTTGTAATATTTATTTTTCACAGCTGCCTCCATTCCCGCAATATTCATTATTCTGGCATCGTATTCTGGCTGCGACAGGCTCACAGCTGTGGCCCTGTTTATAGCTTCCATGGCTTTCATGGGAGGTTTCTACAGCAGTGTGAAAATCAACGCTATGGACATCGCACCTAATTATGCTGGGACTTGTTCGGCTTTTGTTAATGGTCTAGCAGCAGTTTCTGGCATTATTACACCTTATTTAATAGGGCTATTGACTCCTGATGTAAGTCGTTTTATCGTTCAGTAATATGAAAGTATAGTATTTCGTAGGACTGCATATTTGAGACGAAACATATATTGAATTGTGATCATCATCAGCCCGTATAACATCCACATCCCTTCTTAAAAGTCCCACAGAGATACACTGATACCCATCAGTGTACCTCTGTATCTGCCAAAGCTGCACTTTCTATAGGTATTTTGCTAGGTTGTCGTAACAAAACCATACCATAGGCGATCTCACTACCAAAGTCATACAAAAGTTCCAAAAGTAGATTATGTTATCATATAAGGTGCTATAAAAATATCTGCCACGGCTGCAATGGGAGACAGTATTGTGTTTATAGATTACAATAGTGAAGAAAAATTATTTATAATGTGTCATATTTTTTTTTATACAAAAAATTGTACGTATAAATTTGAATTGATTTATTGGCATAACACCATTCTGTAGACTTAATAAGCTGTTGCCGCACCGCACGCAGCACCGAATTCATACGCTGTTGCCATTCTTATCAAACGATGCCGCCGCGCGGCGGTTGTCAAAGGACAGCCCCGCGCGCCCCCACCCTCACCCGCACTACCCCGTTCGTCGCACGCGCTAGCCGATCGCCGGGCGCTCGCCAGTCGCCCCTCGTCCCCCGGCCGCTCGGAAGATAGTTTTAGCGGTCAGTGACGGGAATATCGCGCGCCTTTATTAAAAATGCCTCCCAGACGACGGTATTCTAATCAAGAATACCTTGATATGGTATTGTGTTACCGCGAGTGTATCTCCGTAACTGCACATGCCGTGAACTTATACCAGCAGAGGTTTGGTGTGCGAGTTAGTCATCATACCATTCTGGATGCCGTGTACAGGTTTAGAGACCACGGCCGCTTTGACCCGCCTCCGGTTGACGCAGGCAGGCCTCCATATTCTACCGAGCTCGAAGAGGAAGTGTTGGATTTCTTCCGACGTAGTGTTGTGCGGCCTGACCATTTTCAGACTCGGTTTTGTGTTAATTTGTGGGCCATCCCACACATTAACACTAGATACTGGGGAACAGAATACTAAGACCAGTGTTCTTGGACAGACTGGACGAAGAGTCGTATCTGCGTCTACTACGAACCCGTGTGAGAAGAATGTTGGAACGTATTCCTCTTGAAGAGATAAGAGGGCTGCACTTCAAACATGATGGAGCACCACCTCATTTCGCCATCAACGTACGGGAATTTTTAAACGGTGTGTGGTACGGCGGTGAAAGTTGGATAGGCCCGGGCCGAGGAGGGCCAGTGCCGTGGCCTCCTCGCTCGCCGGATTTAACCCCTCTAGACTTTTTTTGTGCGGTCGTGTAAAGGACCTAGTGTACGGCTGAACCGGACATGATATCAGAAGTGTGGTAGAACTAAAAAGGCGAATCAAACGCGCATTTAGACAATTAAAAAGTGAAACGGACACATTAAACAAAGTTAAGAGACACGTATGTAAGCGTGCCTACATTTGTGTGCAAGGCGAAGGCCTAGTGCAACAGTTTTGTATATAAGTAGGTAGGGAGTGTGTTAATAATTGTAAATACGGTGCAATTGTTGTAAATAAGATGATTAACTATTAAACACGCCAAGTTACTGTAATTTATCGTTATTGGATATGAATCTAAGTACCTACCTATTGTTTAAAAATAATGAGAAAAAAATTGCGATTCTTACACTAACTTGACAGTCCAAAGCCTGTTTTAACTTGATGGGAAGTTTATCATCTTATTTACGTAACTTTTTTGGAAGAATGCAGAAGCTGGTAATTAATTGCACTTTTAAAACACTTGTTTGACAGCGTATTATTGCGTACCTACACGTAGAGATAGTGATTTCAGTTTTCATTCACGGAACAGATGGAAAGAATTAGCAGTTGTTTTCATTGACGATGCGACACATCGCGCGTAATTTGTGGCTTTATGCAGAGTATAGTCAATGTTTATTTAACTTATTTATTTTCTCAAATTGAAATAACTGTTCCGGGGTACGAAAGCTCTTCACTATTGTAATCTTTAAACATAATACTACCTCCCATTAAAGCCGTGGCAGATATTTTTATAGCACCTTATATATAATCTACTTTTCTATATTATCATCGAAATTTTAGCAGTAACATAGAATTCAATCACATAATGAAATACTTCTACTCAATATGTATAGTAATTAGTGCATTCATTAGAAGTGTTTAAGATTCCATTATAATTGAATCTAGGAATACCTAATGATTGTACCTATTAAAGTCTCGAAGGAATACCTTCAAGACTTTTATACAATCACTCGAAGTTTAGATACGAGTGGAACTGTAACATACTAGATTTAAAAAATCTGTTTTTTTTTTTCAGCAAACCATTGGTCAATGGCGCAATGCTTTTTGGACTGTATTCGTAGTACTAGTAGGTACGAATATAATTTACGTTATCTGGGGTTCCGGTGAACAGCAATGGTGGGATGATGTCGATAAACTGGGATATCCCGACAACTGGAAACACGGACCTTTGAGAAAACGATCTATTGATGGAGAGAAGAAAGTCGTTCATCCCAAGCACAACCATTCGCCGGTTTCAACTGATTAAGTCAATTTGATATTAATTAAGCTTTTATAAACGATATTGTGTTATTTTATTTGTTGCAATATTTTTATGATCCTACTCATATAAAAGATAAATACAGAGCAAAATTAATAGAGATAATAATGAAATACAACCTCATGAGTATGATAAATTGAGATGATATATAATTACATATAGCACCTTTCGTTAAGACATTTCAGGCATAAATTAAATGACTCCAAAACATAATATATTTTTATTATATCTAGTACATTTCAGTACGGACGATTTGATGTTCCAATCTACACCACATACCTAAACTAGCCAAACAATTAGTAGAAATCTTTATTTAAGGAAAATATTCAAAGCTATGATATCATCAGCACATTGTCTAGCAAGTAAATATGAAATAAGTATTTACTGGCAAACAATAGTGGCTAAGATTCAATAAATTTGTGTATGAATATGTCTTACAAAACAAATTGTATAATATTGTTTAAAATGTCAGCATGTTAAATTGGTCTTCTTT
Source organism: Nycteola revayana (assembly GCA_947037095.2). Lineage (NCBI taxonomy): Eukaryota > Metazoa > Arthropoda > Insecta > Lepidoptera > Nolidae > Nycteola > Nycteola revayana. Next base: position 10,728,502 of record OX344839.1, read on the forward strand.
TAGGACAAAAGAAGACTAATTTATCTTGCTGTCATTATTACATATACACAACAAAATAGATAGGTTTCCAGGGCACACAGAGGTTGTTTTACTTCGTCTATATATTATAAATTTAGATACACTTGCTCGTTTATTTAATGTTGCATAGGATATAAAGCCTATGAATATAGGCTTCATTTCCTATGCAATATAGAACTACCTTCTACTTACATAGAAATATATATAGGTAGGAACATCTTATCAGGCATCACGCCTTATTCTCAAGAAGGACAGGCAAGAGGGAACAGGAAAACTTACAACACGGTAGCTCAGTGGTATTGTCCTGAGATATGGTTTAATTCTTGACTGGGACAACTTATATACGTATTATTAATAACTTATGCAATTGAGTTTTTAAAGTAATACTTAGGTATGGCAGTCATGCAATTTTAATTGTATAAAATAATTGCATGACTGCCGTATTTTATTAAAGCCTTGCACGCAGAACAAACATTACACGAGGAACATGAACAAATTGTATTGCCACGAACATTTTGTACACGATGTTTGATGTTCGTTAATCGTACACACGGGCAAACAAATTGTTCAATGTTCGTGTTCGCCATGTTTTTGTTCGCTCGGTTTAAGGTACCTACATATTTTGAATTTCGAACACATTATTTTCTACGCGCACTAGCATTAGTGCATTATGCGTTCCATCATTATGTCATTTTACGCACTATGAACATGTTGGTAACGTGTAATTTATCGCTCCTTTTATTATGTTGATATATAACAAAATTGCTTGTGTTCTTAAATACTGTGTAGATTGCTAATAAACTTATACTAGAAGAGTGTCGTAAGGCAAGCTATTATAACGCCAACACGTACGTCAACTGTCACTACTAACTATAGTGAAAGAACATAAAATTTCATCATCATCAGCCTGTAGTTATAACGCTGCTTAACTTGGGCTTTTTTTCAAAGGGGGTGTTGCAATAGTTAACAATATTTGCAGGCTGCATGGTTAACTGCAGTATTATGTACAGTAGGTATATGCATGCACAGGTAAATGCGGCAACCCGTTAACTGTTTGATGATGTTGACATTTGGGGCCATGGCTTAGCGTGCTTTCGGAGGCACTAAAGGTATTCTCTCAACCAACCAGACCCGAAAATAAATATTTCATGTTTACTTACACCTTTTTATTTTCGGAGCAGCCTCCTTCTCCTCTCACGACCTCCGAGCCTTATACCGTAGGTACGTCACGAAGGCTGTGGATGAGTTCATAAATAAAATAAACAATATACCTACATAAACATCAACATCAAACAAACTCTTCAGCTTTATAATTAGTACTTATTCACATTTTATTGAAGTATTAATATAAAAATAATAAAATGTATAAAATGAAATTATCATAACAACTTTATCCAGGCGTAACAAAAGCTATATTTAATGATAGAGCTCCTACGGAAACAGGAATTATGCAGGAGGAACCGCGCGTGGGAAGCTAGTTAGGTATTTATATAATCGATTAATTTCATCAATTGTATTATTATACAGCTTTCTAAAAACGTAAAAATGCAATATCGTCGTAGTTTTAAGATTTATCAAAAGCTTCTGCGCTTAAACAATACACTCATTAAAACGTACTTCTAGGTAGTTTTATAATAATATTTTAAAAGGTTTGAGTTTTATTTGTCAGACACAATTAACTGAAATAAATAAAGAAATAACTTATTTTATACGTTCAAGGAAGAATACCTACCACTGTTGTTGTGTTCATTCAACCATGGTTGCGCAAGATTCACGTCGCCGGTTTTACTATAATTGGAGTTGAATATTTTTTTCCTATAGGTACTTTTATGGCGTCAAAACATAATAATTTAAATGATAAATACAAAGATCGTAACAATGAAAAATAATGTCATTTAAGATTTGACGTCATTTTGACAGTTAATTTAAAACACACTGACCCCAAAATAAGGTAAAGACAATACTCGAATTAAAGTTATCAATTAGGTAATGCTGTTACGTCATAAAATCAGTCTACCTAAAGACTTTAAACTATGAATTGATTATTAATGTCAAATATAACATCTATTTAAAGTAATTATGAAACAGGTGTTTCATTTTTTATTTGTATTTTTTATGATAAAAAGCGTACCTATTGTTTTATATATATGTTTTGAATCTAGGTAAGTTTGTTTTATTACCTTCAACAGTTAGGTTCCCAAATAAAATAAATACTTAAATATTGACTAAATCGCGGATACGCATGCGCTGAAATGGTAACCTGACCGAAATGTCTTTGTATTTATCATGCTAAAGGTTCCCAAACTGTATCAGTCCGTGGCACACTGACTAGTTTAGTACTTTGTCAGCACTGAAATCTATTTTATTAATCATAACTATTTGTTCTTCTTAGTTAATACAAGCAGCAAAGTATTATTTTTAAAAAACTTAGTACACTTTTTTACGAAATTTGCGAGGAGGTTGAAATTTCGCACACTTATAGTTTATATAGAGAAGGAGAGCAGAATTCTACCACTATTATACATAAAAACATATGTTTTGGGCAATCTTATTAAACATTGGGTTAAGAAGATTGCTGCATATGACGCAGTAGAAACTAAATACGTGACACTATGGCCCATACTTTAGGAACCCGAGTCTTAGGCCATGAATCTGTACCAAGCGGTGAAAGTATAATTCAATGAAATGCAGTTAGAACATGCTATTATATTCGACTTGCAGCGTAATAATTACATAAACTTATAAAGATAAATAACAACGACTGTATGACATAATCAATTTATTTAAAAAACATCGCCTTGTATTTATATTACCTATCGTATACTTAAAGGGGTTTCCTAAAAATAGCCATGTCACCACGCTTGGCATACGGATTGATGATTGCAGTATTGAGTTGTAATACACAAGAAAACAGTGTTGCCTGTTCCCTGGTATTCGCTTATTATACATAGGTACGCTTGTCTGGTGTGGGGATCGAACACACGACCTCCGAGACTTAAAGCGATACATTTACCGCTACTCCACGGCGGTTGTCAAAAACTAGTAAATTTGGGAAAACGGTTCTTTAGACTTTAAACAAAACGCCTTTTCCCACAAATACTCCTTTTAAATCATGTCGTTCTTCCCGCTATCCCACGATAATATCTGCACAAACTGTATCATTTAATTTTATGATATTCGTAAGATAATTCATTTATAAGCGGTTAGGGAAGGAAAGATGCATTGTTTATTATTCAGTCCAAAAAATATCTGGATAAACACCTCTTTATTGACCTCTACGAACATGTGTTCGAAGCAAGAGGTCAATAACCAGAAAATGGTCATTTTTCTTGTGAATTAACTTTTAATTTGACTGTTATAAAAGTCCGTTGGTTCGGTTTTCGAGAAATATCAAAACCTGATTCAGCTGAAAAGGGCAATTAACTATAATGTTTAAGGGTTGACAAAACCCTTAGTTCCTTAATCCATTTTTTTTATTAGAAACATGTTTTTTATTTGCCGAGGAACGCCGTACTTGTCATTTTTGTGCAAGTACGGCGTTTCAAGTGAAAATCCCAAAAATGTCGACTACTGCAAGTAAAATAAGCAGTGCCCTGCTTTCAGTGTGGCGTACAGGCTTTTGGACCATTTAACCCCTATAATCTACATTTATCCCTATTATTCAGCGTTTTCTTCTGTGTTATAACATAATACTGCGGTCACCAATCCGCCCGCCAAGCGTGTTGAGTATGGCAAAACCTTCCCTCGGGAGGAGGCCCATGTTCAGCAGTGGACGTTGTAGAGTGGCTGATGATGATCCCTACTATTTAAAATTTATACATTATTCGATTTTTTAACGTTTGCCAACCTTAGTACGTAAACTGTTAAAAATACATTATGATTCCTTAATAGATTTAGTACCGACGAAAAGAAAATTTTAGGTAGGTATATATTTTTTGAGTTTAATATCTAAGTCACATTATGTGAAATAAGTTTAGCCATATCACTGTTTGATTTTATCATGTTTTTAACACTAACCTTGGTTGTCTCAATAAACATGATTATATATACTTTTGATTGATTTGACGGTTTCATAAGAATATTTATGATTGACATTATCACTAACAACGTGAAGTAATGATTAACGCAATTGCTATGGGCTTTATACCTAAATGTTCAGGATTAATAAATGGACTACGACTGTTCTAGCCCATTCATTTGGTCTAGGTTGATAAATGGTTGTTTGATCTTAGTAGGTTTCTGAAACTAATGATAAATAAAATATATAATTTTAGATTAACATGAAAGTATAATAACGTATTTTAAGGTTTCATCACAATTATTTATAGGTACCTACCTACTCTTTGGTAGAAATAGTACATTACGTGCCAAGGGAGGAAAGTATGACCTATCAACGGCTCGGGTGACAAAAGCGTGGGTTGAAATGCCCTGCTATCCTCCCGTGGCGCGTATACTATTTTTCATCATACCAGGACCGAAAGTTTAATGACATTGTATTTAAGAAAAAACGAATGTAGTTCAAACTATTAATTGACGGGGTCCGGGGCGTAGCCCCGGTGGGGGGCCCGGGGGGCGCAGCCCTCCTTACGGGGTCCGGGGCGCACCCCCGGTGGGCGGTCGTTGGGGGGGCGAAGCCCCCCCAAAGACAAAAACAAAACAAATTAATAGATTTAATTGTCTTAAACTTAATAGATATAATTATTAATATTCGAGATAATTAAATATTGTTTTTTTTTAGTAAGAAAAATAGTATTTATTATCGACCGCAAAAAAGTACGTTGAACGTTAAAAAGGAAATAACAGTAACAAATAACAACTGCACGGTTACCATGGCAATGAGTTATTTCAAAATAGGTAACGGGAAGAAAATTAAAACAAAAAAAGACTAAATTTTAAACTGTCACTAATTGTGAGCAGTCTGAAATATGCATCTTGCCGTCCCAATGGAAGGAAATTAAACTTTCGGCCTCGGGTGGGTAGTCTGAAATATCCATCTTTCTTCCCGCAAACAAGAGAAGAAAGTCAAACTTTCGGCCTCGGGATGATGAAAAAAATAATGTTGTCTATTGTAGTTTAAATGCTAGTTCATAATGCGAAGAAAGTATAACTTCTGTTTTCATATGCAAGTTAAGAAATGAAAATATCGTGATTTTTTGTTATTATTGTGATTAAAAGACCGTATTTTCGCATTATATTAAACGATTATTCTATAATCTCATTATAACTATGACATTTTGTTTAATATAATGTCAGGGTCTATAATAAGTGCGTTACCGTACTCCTTATAGAATTCGTGATTAAAAGTAATAAAAAAATAGTTATCAAGCAAACGGACTCAAGTAACGATTATTAACACTAGGTGTTGTGATAAAGTTAAAATTGTTACACGGTGTTCACAATTTAAATATCTGAATTCAACTACGCGAGCGTGACGATCTTGAATGCAAGATCTATGGAGGTTCGATGCATGAGAGGCTGCGAGCGCGCAGCTAGTTGAGTGGCCGCGCCGATCGCGCACGCTTGTCTTTGGTTGACTTACCTGATAGTGATAGTAAACAGTACGTTGCATGGAAACAAAACAAAAAAGGATATTTTGAAATTGGAATATTGGACCGTTGGATTATTAACTGTAAGGATGTATTTTTTAATATATATTTTTTTTAATAAAAATGTTTTATTCGATAAATTGATAATTGATAATTATGTTTATCATAATTACAATATAGCATTAAATATTTGCACGGTTTAATCATTGATATTAGTCGTAAATTATTTTTATTACTATTTACAGGAACTCAGTTTAGGTATTTTTAAATATTTAATACATTTTCAGGATTGCGATTATTTTTCAATAATATTTTTACTTATTTATTTTATTCAATATTCTATAATTATAGGTAGCCTACCTATATTAGGTATGTTGTAGACATGTGTTAATTTTATATTTTTTTAGCTAAGTTTAATACCCTTTACTTAACTTTAGAAAGGACCAGTCAAATAAAAGTATATATTCAATGGTACAAGGAAAACAGGTCAAAAGATAGGTTAACTACCTTTAGCAGGAACTTACAATCAAGGACTTATTTGGCTTTCAGCTTGGAAAGATAAATACGAAAACTAACTATAATATACGTTTCTATGTACAGGAAGCTCGCAAAATGTAGGGTGTAACCTACATGTTGCGAATGATTTTTTATTTTTATTTTATATCTCGGTCTAACTACAAATCTTAACTCATTTCCACAGAAGTCCATATGACAATTTTTTTTAATAACAAAGTCTGCAAATCCATTATTAGCCTTCCTGGTAAGCGGTTACCGTAGCTTATAAACGCTACCGATACCGGAAGTATCATGCGTTGCTGATCCTAATGTTACTTTTATTAGTTCAGGAGACGTAATTCAGATTCAGAAGCACAAGACTAATCAATAATATCATTTGGCTTTGATATTCAGTGTTTCTTGATTTCCTATATTTTATTAGCGTTTAATTCTAATTGTCCTCTTAATAATAGAAACTAAATTTTATGAAGTAGATTTTAATGCATTCATGGATGATGGAATTTTTAGATACAAGACAAAGTCAGACTCAGAACAACTATTCGTGGTTCACAGATATATTGGTCCTAGATGGGAATCAAATCCAAAATATCAATATCAAAATATCCAAAATATCCAAAATGTCATGGTGTCTGAGAAGACACCATCAACAATCAACGACTAAGCCATAGGTGCTGTCTGAAAATATACAATTAACATGCGCTTGAAGAATTAACAATACTATTTATTCATAACGTTTCTAGCATAGCTCTAACGTAGAAACCGAATCGAAAGATATCTTATCTTATTGTTTCAAGTTATAAAAAAAACTATTTATTTTTACTTTATTTGTGCTAAAGATTTTTTACTGTTCTTGTAAGATTTTTCTGTAAACAAAAACTACATAATCATTATTACCATTTTCTTTGTTTATAAGTAAAGTGTAGAGGACTAGAAGAACGTCGGTGTACAAGATCGCACAAACTTCTTATATATTATATATTTTATACCTTTTCTTTTAGTTGTCACTTTGATATATATCTTTATTACACTTTTGTTTTCATCAAAACCAACATTCGATTTAATTGTACAGTACTTAATAGCCGGTTTCACTAAAATATTTCAAATTTAGGGGCATTTTTAAAGACTTCTCCCGAACTATCCCTTTATGGATCCCTAAGCCAAGCCAATATATAAAGCTGAATAGTTTGTTTGTTTGCTTAGACGCGCTTATATTAAGAGTTACTGATCTGATTTGGAAAATCCTTTCCGTGTAAGATAGCCCATTTATAGAGCAAGGCTATATTTAATTAAATTTTGTGTTTTCATACCTGACTGCTTTTAGGCTAAAGCTATCTAAACTATTATAATGAACTTAATTAATTTAACATAGTCAAGTCAAAATATGTTTTGACTCTTTACAAATACCTGTAATAGGTTTACCTGAATAAAAACGTTTTTATTTTATTTATTCTTTCATTATGAAGTTCCCACGGGAACGGGAGTTCCGTGGGTGAAACCACTAGTAATAAATAAATCAGTTTAACAGATTTATTAACAACAAGTGCCGTACGTCAAACGGTACTTTGTATTGTAAAATAAATGATATACAAGGAACTTATTTGTTTAGGTGCATTTTATAGACAGTAACGTATCAATAAATTGGCTGTCAACAACCAAGGCTAACAACAATGTGGGTTAAAGAATGCATTTTTATTTACTTACGAACATTAAACCTACGGTATTACATACTGTGGGTTTATAGACGTTGTAATACTTTTTGAAGGAATTCAATCGATCACATTTCGAAATAACAAGCTGTCATGGGGGAAGTTAATTGGTTCCGTTTTTGGATATATTTTGCTACGGTAAATTTAAACTGTCTCAACTCGTTTACGTCCACTGCTGAACATAGGTATCCCCTTTACAGAGCATAGCAAACTAGGGTTGTTAAGGGATATTGCCGTAATCACCACGCTAGACAAGCGGATTGGTGATCGCAGATGGTGATTGCCCTTGAGCTGATAGATACTGCTGCCTATCCATCCGATGTATTAGTCGCCTCTTACAACACTCATGTGAAGGCATGGGTCTATTGCAAGCCCGACATCACACAGTTAAACATTGTATCTTAACGCAAAATAATACTTATTAGGTGTTATTTTGTTCTTGTCATGATTTTTCTGTACCGAATACTTAGTTTTTAAGTAACTCTAGTTACCCATCGTGTAACCAGTAGACCCCAGTAAACAGCTTGATATGTCCCTTTCCTCCTTTTTAACAATTGTCATCATCATCATTATCAGCCCTATAACGTCCACCGCTGAACTAGGTATTCCCTCGAAGGGGGTATTGTAGGCGGGTTGGTGACCGCTATTGTGTACAGTATATACATAGGTAAACACTGCTGCCCGACATTAGGTATACGATTGTCATATTTGTGAAATACGTATGGAAATCGTTTGAGTAGTTTTTTACGAATACATGGAATAGAAAAAAACAGGTAGGCACGGGATGACGGGCAGCAGGGTTTTTACCTATACAACGTGTTAATTAAATAACGCAAAACCTCTTGGGTGGTGATTGTGCTCATGAATATGAACTACTTTTTCTAAGAGTCCAACATTGTATCTCGAAGTAAATCAGCTGTTCCATACAAATTGTCAATACCTACTCGACCAAAATGTATGAAAAAGTTGTTATTTTTTTCGGGTTACAAAGTTGGTCCGATATTAAAAGTTGTTTATATCCATGAGCACAGGTATGGTGTTATTTAATTAACACGTTGTATATATTCTGTAGTCAATGTTGCGGTCACCAACCCACCGGTGACCATGCCGTGGTCATACTTATGCCAGCCTGAAACACAGGAATACTTAGTTCTGGCAAAATCATAATTTTTGACCTATTTGTTTGTAATCCGCATTGTATATATTACTTATATACTACTAAGCAAACTTGAGGCTTATGGAATCAGAGGCAACGCGTTACAACTTATAGCTTCATACTTATATAATAGAAAACAGTATGTAGAGATTGCTAAAGTACACCATATCAACAAAGAGGAGCAAATATTTAGGTCAGACTATAGAACGACCACCTACGGCGTACCTCAGGGTAGCGTCCTGGGGCCACTTTTATTCATCATCTACATTAATGACTTGCCAAAGGTAACAAATTATAAAATGTCACTATATGCAGATGATAGTACACTTTGAAAATGAAATTAATAAAACAGTAGACTCCATCATCAACTGGTTAAACAATAACAATTTAAGAATTAACATTGACAAAACTAAACTTATGACATTCAGACAAAGACTAAAAGAAAACAATATAAATGTACATTACGACAACAAACCTATACAACAAATTGGATTCTGTAAGTTTCTAGGCTTAACAGTGGACGAACATTTAGACTGGAAAGCCCATACGGAGGAGTTAGGTAAAAGAATGAGTAAAGCGTCTTATATGTTGTATAAACTAGCCCCAATACTAGAAGTAGAAGCTAAACTCACAGCCTATCATGGCATCATTGGATCAATGCTGAGATATGGCGTGATCTTTTGGGGTAACTCATGCAGTAGGGAAATAATTTTTAAACAACAAAAGAGAGCCATCAGAGCAATGTTTGGATTAAAATTCAATGATAGTTGTAGACCGTTTTTTAAAAAACACAAATTACTAACTCTGCCATCACTATACATATTAGAAGTAGCTGTTTTTGTAAAAACGAACTCATGTTTGTTTCTTAAACTAACAGACAGTAACAAAAATACCCGTAGCCGTCGTTTCGATGATCGATTGTGTGCAAGACCATCTAATACAGCATTAATGCACAAAAGTGTGTTTTGCATGGCACCTCGTATTTATAATAAATTACCACGGACACTCAAGGAATGTGATGCTAATTTGTTTAAAACTAAGCTCAAGTCTTTTCTTGTTGACAAATGTTATTATAATATTCAGGACTTCCTAGAGGATACAAATATAACTATATAATAAATCTGTGACTAATGATAGCAAACCATTGAATTATAATTTTATAAATAAATGCACCTAAATAATTAATTTTTGAATGAATTGAGTTAACTTTATACTATAGCTACAATGTTTTGACATAATTTAAATTAAATGTTTGACTTACAATATATAACGTAAATACAATTTATAATTACAATATTTGCTATTTTAAGAGATTAAACTGAACTACCAATATATTTCAGTATTATGTATTTGCATGCCTATTCAGGGTAAGACACAGTGAACTGTAATTAATGATAACACCTTTGTATTTTTATACCTGTATCTGCAAATAAATAACTTACTTACTTACTTACTTACTATATTTTTGTGTAAAAAGAATGGAATAAAATATTTAATTTTTATTTATTATTATATACCCACTTCGAGGGAGTCCCATGTTCAGTAACGAACGTTATACCTGAGTTTTACGGAGGTTAGTTTTTTATATAGTGTTTTACATTTACAATGTACAATTGTTTTGTGTAACAATACATCGCTCTTAATGATACAATATCTACCGTCTTGGTACTTACGAAGATTAAACTCTTATGAAAGTCAGTACAAAAACTGATAATAAACACTTATTCTGTTCTACAATGTTAATGTAAACAGTATTATATTGTTATAACATGTGTAATAAAACTATACAACTTGGTATTAACATAAATAGGTACATCGTTCATAGAAAGATTACCTTTTGTATTCAAGAACAACACTTAGCACATTGAGATTACTTGTGAATGTCTCACTATTGTGTTTTATCGGCTTCATCTTCTTCTTCAACAACGTTGAAGACCCTCTATTGCTGAACATGGACCTCCTCTAACAGACGTTGGTGAGCCAAGGTCGTTGAGGGATATTGTCATAATTACCATGCTTGGCAGGCGGATCGCAGCAAGATGGTAACTAACCTCGAGCTGATGGATGCTGCTGTCTATCCACCAGTTTTATGTCCTTTAGTAGCCTCTTACGACACCCATAGGAAGACATGGTATGGTATATTCCAAGCCTGAAATCACAGTATCGGTTATGGTAAGAGAAATCATCAAAGTACCTAACACATGAATTCATTACTAAGTTCATATTTCTTAGTCAGGTTCTTGAATGCGTGGTTTCCGGATTAGTATTAACCACCATGTGTCTCCCCATGGGTGTCGTAAGAGGTAACTAAGAGACATTCAACTGATCGATGGGCAGCAGCATCTATCAGGTCAAGGATACTCACCAATTTACTAAGATCACCTATCCGTTTCCCAAGTGTGTATATTGTGATGACGACATTTTTGCGGTATCACAACGTAACTGCAAAAAGTGGCAGTGACATTCGTCAGCGACACAAAATGTGGTCACACATTTTGTATCGATGCGATGTCGGTCGTATGATTGTGGTACGTGTGGGTTGACCCTTATACTTGCTGCTTATCTTTTAATTGTCATTGTTAAGTTATTCTTATTTGATTTTACTGTACATATCTTTATATGTATTGGCTTAAGAATAATAAACCGTCATAATCACGGTTATTTAGATATGTTAGAAATAACTACCTACTAAGAGATTACTTCTATGCTGCCGTCGCGTCATAAAGAGAAAGGGTAGGTACCAATAACTATTTTTTTTTTTCAAATTTGAGTTATATACATATTTGGGATCAGGAGAAAAAGCCCTATCGGTCTGTATATCAGGTAAAAATTCAAAAAAAATGTATATTAATATCCACGTAAATAAAGAGCAAAGTTATGATCAATAGAGCTTTAAAGTATAAATATAGGTCATTGACTTAAAAAGCGATTTAAGTTTAACGAAAAAAATATATTTTATAGTACAAACATGTTTGTAATCGCTGCTGCCCGCGACTTTATGTTCGCAAAATAAAGATTTTATAAGTTATCTAACAGTAGCGACATACACGGATAATCACATAGATAGACAAAATAAAATATATCACATCTTATAAAATTAACTACCTACCAGTTAAAGTTAAAATGAGACCAGCCATTAGGTATTGCGGATAGCCCGAATATATTTTTTATAAAAACTTCTCTGACGTACTCGTAAACTTACACGAGAAGATAGTATCTACTGTTGAAGATATATTCAGCATTCAGAGGCATTCAACTTGAAAGAGTTTTATATAATTATGACGAAAATTAGTAAACTGAAACAAGTTATGATTTAAAAAACCCAAATGACTTCAGAAATAAACAATAAACTTGTTACAAACACGTGTTAACATTTCAGTAAGTGAATAATACCTATGTATAAATACTATAACATACAACAGCATCTACAATAAGAACTATAGTAGAGTATAATAAAACGATACTATAGTACATATCCCTGCAGTCAATTATCTCTAATTACAAGGATTTCACCTTATCTTTACGAGTGCGTAGTTTACCTATAATAAATCTTTAGGTGTTTAATTAAATAGCGATGTTTGGAAACCTTTAAATGTCGGTTCGGTTTGTATGTTGCAATGCACCGTTTTATAGCGTTCTATTTGCAATATTTTTCTTTGTATATAATATTGTATAAGCTTATTTTGCTTTTGAAAGTAAACCGATTCTGAAATGGTTAAATATTACATCTCGCATTTTTCTGCTAGTTATTGATAAAAAAATTAAATTATGGTTTTAAATGAATGAAACGATAATAAATAAATCACTATTTATTATCGTTTCTGATATTGTACTCAAGTTTGAATTTTAATTGATTCTCACAAGGACGACCTTGCGAACTAGTACGAACTAGTAAGACCATTTATCTCCGCCGTATTTCAAAATTGACAGTTTGTTGCCATAGCATCCATTTTTGTCGAAAATGTCGCTTTATATAACAAAAACTATATGTACCACAACTACTTTCATTTTAGAAAATGAATTAGGCATGCAACATTTCCCTGATAAAATAAAAATTTTAATTCCTTAAACATCCCATTCCAATTTGAGCACGTAATTGTCCAATTATGCAATAATAACTAAGCAACTTTTCATGGCGTTTTTACAATCATATCGATAAAAATAGATATCAACCTATTTTTATCGATGTGATTGTAAAAAACGCCATAAGAAGTCGTGACATATTTAATTATAATATACATCATTAAACTACTGGAATAGTTATTTTTGAGAACGTTTTATGCAGGATAGGTATGTGATTAAATTGTACTAATATTTAAATTAGTTAAATATATCCACATTGTGATCTTTGAAACGGTATGTCAATATTTGAATAAGACTTTTTGATTTCCTAAAGCATGAAGCGTACTGGCTGGCGCAATATATTTTATATCGAATACCGTGAATAGTAGGTACTACATAGTTATAGTTATACAACATACTTTTTTTATAGATGACATTTACAGTCTAAAAACAATACCCGTACGACATACAATACGCTTGGGTCCAATAGTCTAAGGAGAGCGCCTTATATGTATAGTGCATACAAATTCATACTGCTATCTCTACACCGTAAATCTGTTTATACTTTTTCAATAGCATAAAATCTTACTGATTAAAATGTCTTCAAAATTTGTGTTATGGACGCTCGTGTCTCCAACCTAGATTAAATTGTATTGCAATGTACGTTTGTCATTACCATCTCCTTGAAGGCAGTTTGTAAAACATTTAAGTCTGTGTTAAAATTTTGATGATAATACTGATGGGAAATTGTCCTACTAATTATCAGCCATGATGTCACGGTGTATACTGAGCTTAGTGACAGCAGTGACAACTTTAAGTATGAATTTGTTTACTGGATTTGAATCTGAACCCACAAACAATATATTCGAACCTTATATTACTGTTAAGTATATAAAACCCCTACAATGTAATTATTGTTGTATACAAAATTGCTCTTTTTAAGGGGCTTTAATTAAGGGGTTGTTAAGGCACCTCATTACTAAGATTTCGCTGTTCGTCTGTCGGACTGTCCGCCGTCTGTCGCTGGTACGGAACCCATCCTACGCGAGTCCAACTCGCACATAGCCGGTTTATTTTTTTATTTACGATATATTTTAATTACGTCTTAATCGTGTGAAATATTTTGTAATGTTCACGATATTTCAAGATAAACACTGTCGATCTTAAGTATATAATAAGTATTTTTGAAATTAATATGCACAAAATATTTTAGTATCTACTTTCCCGTGATCTGATGTCAAAGTCAACAATTTCCTCATATAGAGTTTATTTTTATTTTTATGTTTTTATGATGCGTTCACTTTTTCTCCTACCAGTTCAGAACGTTGAGAAGAACTGGCAAGAAACTCAGAGGATACTGTTTTTAAAATAATCGATCATTGAAATTACATTACAAATACATGTAATATTAACTATTATGATTTCTTTAATCGTTTTTTCAATTTAAAATATCTAATGTATGTAATACCATGAGTAACAGAACAATTGACCTTCTTTGCTGGAGGTATCAAATTAAAGCTGTCTTTTTAGTTGTCCGTTATCGTATTGTTAAAATGTCTTCACATGATGTGCAATTATGCATGAATAAAATAGCTATTACAATTTACAATAGTGCATAATTCGTTCCGGGGCGATTGTTGCGTCGTAATATATAATGATATTGTGATGTAGTTTTTCTATTCTATGTTTATTTTTAGTCCAATGGTCTCAGCGTCACATTAATTATGTAGGTACATTCATTTACACTTAAATTTTAGTTATATAATATAGGTATTGATCATTGGATTCAATTATGTATGGATATATACTCCTTTTTACGAAAATTGCGCGGACGGAGTAGTATGAAATTTCAATATTGAAAATGATATGCCATTTTTTTATTATGGTCGGATTTTGACCACTGGGTGACCACTAGTTGGTGTTAATGTAATAATGAAACATCGTTTCTTTTCTTCGTGAGAAATAGAATTCTGTTTTCTATGTAAGAAATGTATATTGTATATTCAAAGGCAAATCGTAATTTTGGTCCACGTAGTTTACACGTGGATGAAGTTTTGTACCAAATACCCATACCTACATAATATATAACGTAATATATGGACTGTAACAAACATAATAATTTATTTTCTGCTTTAGAACTTCCTCTATAAGGCTATTGTGGTTGTGGTTACTAATATAATTTTACGTTTAAATATTTTCTAAAGGTAAAATAATGATTACATAACTACCACCACTTGAAGAATTGGGTTTTCTTCGAACGAAAGATTTCTGAGTTGTTATGCATGTAAATTATAACTAGGAAAAACCTTCCTTATAATTAAGATAGGTAATATTTTAGTTATCTATCACTGAAGTGCTTATATATTACGAGTATCGGTTTAAAGATAAATTGTTGCACAAATATGTCCTGAAAATCTTAAGACTCAGTCTGCAACCTCCATCAACCATTCAATAAGGCTGGAATAATCTGGTTGTATCTATTTTTGGCGGAAATTGCGTATAATGTAGCGTCCCTGCAATATAATGACGGCGCGTCGGGGTATGTGGGACTTCCCTCTCTAATGGTATGCTAGATATACCACAAGGCGAGGGAGTACACACTACAACCCCCCGGGTGCTCCTCCATTGCCAATGGGGAGGGTACCGGCAACTGCGTCAGCATTTGTGCAAGGCTAGGGTGTTGCTTTTACTAAATATGATTTACTTTAACTAAATATGACACAATAACAAAAAAAAATGGAATAGAAAAAACAATCAGTGTTGAAGCAATATCTTTTATAGAAGTTATTTTCAAACTATATGCAATCAAATGATTTAATTTGGGTATTCCTTTCTGATAATTCATTTGTGTCAACTTTGTCCATTTCTATGTTAATAATATGGACGTGTTGATAAAACATTCTTTACTTAAGATAGTAAAAATATACAGAGAACCAATTCAGTTTAAAGCAATAAACAAGAAACCAATATGTTTCTTAAGGATCGACTGCACTCCTGATTTTGAAGAGATCCTATTCAGATCACGTTCTGGGAATTCCATGAAATGTATATTGTTTATTCAATTTGATACTGACAGTAGCCATTCTGGGTAGCTCTACATTATGAAATCGAAATGATGTTTATTTGTTATTTAAAAGAATTGAAAATTGTCATTGTTAGAAATAGTGTTAAGATTTTTTATACACAGCCTTTGTTAGATAAGTTTGTTTTAACGCCTGATTCTAAAAAAAAATATCTCAGGAACAAATATCTAAAAAAACGGTTCACAACACTTTTCGTTTAAAAAAAATATAAAAAAAAATCTTTCAATATATCCATTGATGTTTGAAATCAAGATGTTGTGAGCCCTAACACAGATAGGGCTGATTTCACAACATCATTTGGCAACATTCTTATCTGTGGATTGAAAAATATATAAAAAGATAATATAGTCCAAGCTCCCAGTCACCCCAAACTTACGTGACTTTAGGAAAGATGACATTTTTAGGATTGCTAGTATAACGTAAACTTAGAAAGGAATGGAACTCGCTAAACTGAAAGCGGGGCCATTTTACAGGCAGCAGGTATCAAAGGGGGAAAAAATCATGCCAACTTACGTCAAAGTAGGAAGGTTGGTTTTTACATATTTCATTTATGATATTGTTATAAACAAACATATACAGTTCCCAGACACTTCCTGTGGGCCATAACTTTTGACAGACAGACAAATCTAACGGGCCAAACATCCCCCCAGACTCTTTAAAAGTTCCGCTTAGTACAAGTGAGATGCACTCTGACGCGTGAATATCTCTCTCTTACAACTCGTGGCTACTCTGAGTTCAATTACCTTTTGTATAAAATATACCCATGAGTAGGTACCTAAGATTTGTAAAAGTGTTTAAAGGCAACCACTGATTGACATGTAGAAAATATAGAAATAAACATTATCTACATGAAGTAATATAAAATCGCCGGACTTCTTCTACCGAAAAATACGTATCTACGTAAACCCTCCGTTTTCTAAACAACTCATAAAATTTTAATATTAAGACGCGTTTTGGTGATGTCTTCCGTCTGTCGATAAGGCTACAGAATCGCAACGGGCTTATTAAAATGCCGCTCGTTCAAAGAGGAAGCATACCTACGATATCTGGTACCGACGACCGACCTTTTATCTATACTGAAAAGGCGCTTAAGGAAAACGGGGAGGTAATCATATACGATTATATTATAGAGCTATTTATAAACATGGCATGTTTCCATGATTGAATTTTTATTTGGAAATGTTTTTCTCTGATCTAATGCTCATGTTTTTCTCTGATCAAAGTACACTAATCAATTCCACTTTGTTCACCTGGGTGATATCACCCAGGTGATTTATTTCCGAGGTGATCAAAGTACACTAATCAATTCCACTTTGTTCACCTAGGTGATATCACCCAGGTGAACAAAGTGGAATAATCCATTAAATTATGTACTTTATGAGAGGATTACATAAAACATACAATTCAAGATCACCCAAGGTGTCGCTTAGCTGTTTTGCTGTTTAACTATTGATATGTGTTTCTAGAGCTGACAGTGCTTATTACGAACTAGCTACCCGTGCGCGGTTTCACTCACGTAGCTCAAGTTTCCGTGGGAACTTCATAATTAATATAGTTTATGTTACTCAGGGATAATGTAGCATTATTATGGTGAAAGAATTATCGAAATCCGTTCTTTAGTTTTTAAGTTTATTCGAAACAAACATACAAAAATACAAACTTTACCTCTTTATAATAGTATAGACTATAAATGTGTGCCTCAATTCAATGGCAGGGAAGGATAATGGTGATATCCTTGTTCATGACCAAGTCACAATAAACACTTGACATAAAGTATTTACTTTGAAATGTCAACTCCGTGGATTCTTTAATGCAATAGAATTTAATTTAATCGACAGCTGGAATTCCCTTATAAGCTCTTTGTATTAAATTTATGTCACTCTAATAAATAAATATAATCTAATAAAATGAAGATACTTTAATATTATGTTAACGTAGTAATTCTTGGTCGAGTTTTACGCTTCTGCTCCATTATATAAATTGCTCAACATTATATCTGATATTTAAATTTAACCTATAATTACTTAAGTACAGATAAGAGCTATTATAATTAAGCATATAATTACAAACTTTTTCGCAATATCCTTCCGCACTTAAAAATCAGACTATTACTATCTTTAGTATGTTAATAATGATCGCCAGTTGAATGAGTATTTAGAATATCTATTAAAGATTATCACAAGCTATAGCAGCACGTGCAGAATATAAATAGGTATTTTACTTGTACATTAATTACAAGTTTTATTAAATGTAAAGCGGTCAACAATATACAATCTGTGACGTTTCAATAGGTACCTATAATCAATACGTTGTCATTTTCCATGCTGATCACGTCGATCAGTAATAGCTCTTAAATGTATTTTGCGTTGTTTACCGTGTGGTTCCCGGCTATAGACTACCAAAAATTTTCCTTATGGATGAAAAGCGGCATCTATCAGCTCGAGGTAAGTTACTATCTTCCAGCGATCACCTATCCACATACAAAGAGTAGTTTTTAGCTTGCCAAGATCTGTTAAAAGGAAGACCGGCTATTGAAATACAAGTAGTAGTATTTTCTTTTCACCGCTGCTTCGTGGTACCAGGGTGTGGCTTCCGCTGCGTTGTATCAGCTGGTATCAATTATTTGAGCTCCGAGAATGTGTGTGGTAGAATATCTCTTCAATAAGATTTTATACGGGGCCCGAATATGGTTACGCTACGCGATTGAATGACAAGCATTTTTTTCCTAATGAAGATGGCCTCGATTAACACATATCTACGCCAAACATGATGTAAAAAAACATACTACCACTCGAACAGTGCAGTTATACTCCACTGATGAAGTTATAAGCGGTAATGCTGCTAGCATTCTGAGAACGTTGGCAAGTAGCATAGATTAAGAATAGTTAGTATTTTAAAAGTAACTAGCTTCCCGGGCGCGGTTTCACCCGCGTAACTCCCGTACCCGTGGAAACTTCATAATTAAATATAGCATATTATCTGGGGACAGTAGCTTTCCAACGGGGAAAGAATTTTTCAAATCGGTCCAGTCGTTTCGGAGCCTAATCAATACAAACAATCAAATCTTTCCTCCTTATAATATTAGTATAGATAGGTAGATTAGTATAGATATAGGTTTAAATTTATATTAGCTACTTTTAGTTGTATATAAATATTGTCTGGGTACCTACTATACGTGTTTGAAATATATCGGTAAGGCGCACTAAGTTATTATATGTTAATTATTTTAATTCCGTTCCGGAACAGAAACTGGTATAATAATGTATAAATAATAGCTTTGTATTTCATTTGCATTAATACAAAGTTATAATATAACGATATGACTTTACCTAAACTTAAAATTTAGCTCTGCTTTATTTGATATTATCATTATATATGCTACCATTTGTCAAATTTTCATAATTTTAGTTATATTTACTAATAAGTTTAGACAGGTGTATCGATTTATCTACACTATAAAATGATATTTTTTAATAAACAGCTGTTACAAAGTATACGTTTTCAGGGATGTTTTTTATTTTTAAATTCTTTGGCAAACAAGTTATGGTAGTTTTTGATTAGTTTAACCAAGAGGCCCACTACTGCAAATCATAGTGATATATAGCTACACGAAACTCCCCTATAAATCTAAACGTCATCAATTTTCAATATATCCACCTGCGATAGCCTTGGGCCGAGGTTTGAGTCTAAAAGGAGCGCCCTTTTGCGCAGGTGTTAAATGTTTGAGGAGTAGGGACACCTCTACACTCCAGGCGTCCCTATAATTGGGCAAATGGGCCACTGTAAGTATGGCCCAGGAAATACCTCTATACCTATACCGGTGCCATACTGGCCGCGGGTGCCGTCGGGGGGCCGGATTGCTTATGCGTACCCGGCCCCCGTCACGGATGATCGAAGGAGTGTCCGGAGGGTTTTAGTGGTGTAGGGTCCTCTCTTCGTGGTATGACTTAAGCATACCACGCTATGGAGAGCGCGAGTCCCACATATCCCACCGCCAGCGCGCGAATACGCTGCAGCGGCGGTTGGAATGCGTAAAGGCAATTCTCCCCGGACAACAAAAAAAAAAACGTGCTGTTGTATTTAGAATAATTATAAGGCTAGAGCTTATGCTCGATCAAATAGAAAGCATGGTGCAAAAATAGGTATGTTGTCGACGGTTTTATGCATAATGGCATAAAACAATACTCAATACTCAATTGTTTATTGCATTCCATAATGTAAAGTACAGGTGGTTTGTTTAAAATGATTGAAACAATTATGGACCCTGTCAGGGCACAGCAACAAAAATAATTAAAAAACATTGTCGTTAAAATTGCAGGACATTTTTCATTATACCAATAATTCATACGTATTTAGAATAAATTATTACTCTGCATATAAAGACCAGGATCACCAATGTTTATTGAAGTTGAGCTAAATGTTAACGGGCTTGTACCTACTTCCTTTATCTTCTAAGCTACAATAATTTAATCCTGTAGTAATGTTAGGTTTATCGAAAATATTTATAATATTCGAGGCCTGTTTTTTATGATTATAAGTGGATAAATTTAATCCTTATAATCTCCAAAATTCTTAAATAGTACTATATGAAGAAGCAATTAACGTTAGGTAAGCAGTCACTATGGCAAAATCGAATAAGGCTTGTTTCCAGTAGTAGTGTCCAATATGGATCTGATATATTTATATTTATGAAATTTACATAGCGACGGTATGGTATGATAATTATGTAACCAAGAACAGCCAGGCTGTATCTCAATTATTCTCAATAACCGCGATAGGTGAAATTTTCACAAATGATGTAGGTATTTCTGTAGCCGCTATAACAACAAATCTAACAATAAAATAAAATAAATATTTAGGGGGGGCTCCTTAAACAAACTTTTTTTTATTTTCTTTTTGCTCGATATCTATAACGTCAACAGGTAGGCACTTGAAAATGGTATGGAATCCTTCGTGCGCGAGTCCGACTTGCACTTGGCCGGTTTTTTACTCTCGTTGAGACTTAATTGATCGGGAAGTATATTCAGCGCTGTATGTAAATGTCAATAAGGAATTAATTAAATGTGATTCATTTTGAAAAGGTCTTGTGTTTCCAAAAAAATAGACATACATGAACTTACTTACTTTATCAGCCTGTCTAAGTCCACTGCTAAACATGGGCCTCCTCTTAACAGGCGGTTTAACCACCAGGCTTAACCACGCTTAGCAGGCGGATTGGTGATTGCAGTAAGATGGTAAATAACCACGAGCGGATAGGCTGCTTCCCATCTATTAGCTTTATATATGTTAGTCGCCTCTTACGAGACGACAACCATGGGAAGACATGGGGTTGTCTATTTTAATCCGGAAACCCGCATTCGGTTTTAGTTAAATACCTAGTTAGAGAAATAAAGGCCAAGTTAATAAATGAAGCGGCCGTAGCCCAATGGCTAGGGTGTCGGACTTGTGATCTTGAGGTCACCGGTTCGAATCCCACCAATCCCACATTGCGCAGAATTGCACATAATACTAGTAGACTGCAAAAGCCTGCCAGTAATCTTAAAAAAAAAAACAAAAAAACGTAAAGCAAAAACCTCTAAGTAGGGCCATTATTAATCGATAGTTCTTATCATTTATAATTAAAAATAAATACATTATTGTTATTGTGCCTCTAGCTATAAATGTTTTCTATATTTTCTGTCGAAGTTTAATTGTTGGTATTGAGTAATCGACCTTGTTAGTGGCGCCACTGACCTTGTTATGCTCTCTAAGCCTTTAAAACATACTCCTTTTTTGTGTCAAAATGGTTAATTGACTATGATTAGTTAGGTAATTTGTGCCCAAACAGTGTTAGGTATAATGAAATTCCTCGGTGTATGTGCAGGTTAGTAATCAACGTAGAACTCCAAATTGGCATTTTAATTTACTAAAAATGCAAATTGATCAACATATTTTTATTGTCAGTTATTATTAATGGTAGTTTCATCATTTTATTGAAGTTCTCAAAGATCATCGTAGTAGGTTTGGGTATTGTGGAATTAATTTACTAAAATTACACAGCAGTATTTTTATAACTAAAAATAACTATCTAGATTAGGACTAAACATTAATGTTATAAAAAGGTGATTCGTGTTTTGGTTTTTAATTAATAAACCCAAAACGAGACCGATTACAAGTAGTTCTTCACCATTAGAAAGCTTTTTGTTCAAAAATAGCTGCCATATTTTATGCTACCACTGGAAGAAGAGCCGATAAAGAGCAAAGAAAAGGCAACATAAATGTTTAGCATTTAAACAAAAAATCTAGGATGAAATATTTAGAGACAAATCAATCTTCACAAGGAAAATATCACAAGGAAACTTTGTGAAGTGATTTTGTCTGTCAGGCATGAATATATCCTCATATTTTACACAGCCGATGCATTTATTATGCTGATAGAAAATATATCGTTCTAATAACTCATCTAAATTAAATCTGATATTTAAGCTTACGCGTTTCATACTTAAATTAAATACCTTTAAGACCATGTCCGTAGGTATTCTATTTTAAATGACCTATCTGCATATATAAAGTGTAGATAGATTGTATGCCTTTACATTATACCTTAAGATATTGTTATGAATTACAGATTTAAAGAGACAGGTCATTTAGTTACTGACTTGGTAATTAACCACCATAAATGTTGTATGTTTTCAGCAATACAACACTTATGTAAAGGCCGGTGCTGACTGATGATGATGAAGATACACAGTATTTAATTTTGATCAAGTTATTTTGAACCCTATTTTATTATCGTTAGAATTCATGATATATATGTGAAAGCAAAGTTTGTAACGCTGATGTTATGGTTTATTTTTTATGGAAATCATACCTATTTGGATAATCGTAATTCAGTATAACGTCTACTGTCAGAACATGGGCCTAGTTTGCCATAGTCACTTTGCTTGACAGGCAGGTTGTCGACCGCAGTAAGGTTAACGCTGCTACCCGATTTCTGTTATAGAATATTGTCATACATTGTGTTATGACAATCAGGACTCACGACTTGAAGTGCTTTCCGAGGCACGAAGGATAGTGCTCCACCGACCGATAGTGAACCGGCGTGAAATTTCCTGTCCTTTGTGGAAATCAAACCCACGAACTCTAAGACTTTAAACAAGACTTAAGCCACGGGTCACGGAGATTATTCTAAGGCTCTGTATGTATTACATTTTTGGTGCATTGGCGCACAATTTTCCTTAATATATTTTGGTTGGAGTTGCATTACTTTATATAACATTGTAGGTGCGTATCATACGTTTTTAAAAGAGTAAATTTAACGAGAATTTAAAACATTGATGTGCAATGATATAAGAAAATCTTAGTAAAATTGCATTAGCATAGAGCTTATAATTCTTTGGCTAAGTATTAATAATTAGGTCTGTACCTAACTAATATGAAATTGACCAAAAAAAAATTAACAAATGGCACCTACCAATGTTAATAATTGATTTTGAGATCTGGTGTTCAAGCTTCGATTCCGATTTCTGTTTCGAGAAAAATAAGAGACACAAATTATTTTAGTTAATAAATGGCATCCATCCTAATAAATGGTATTATTAGGAGTAGTATTTAAATTGTTATTGTATCTTTAATTTATTTATATTGTTTTACTAGCTTCCCCGGCCCGGTTTCTTCCACGTAACTCCCGTTCCCGTAAAACTTAACATTAATTATTTAACATAACCTTCGATAAATGGGCTAATCTAACGCTAAAAGAATTTTATATCGGACCAGTAGTTCCTGAGCTTAGCGCGTTTAAGCAAATTAGCAAACTCTTCAGTTTTATAAGTAGGTATATTACTTTAGATTCTTAAATTATGATACCTAATTTATTAGCTTTTTATTACCTATAAGTTTGATCTATTGAATTGATTATACATAAATTATTTATTTTTCAGAATAAATACTCTATATAGTAGGTATATTCTGAAGCAACCAACTGCCATAATTCCATTTTTGGAAAGTTTCAAAGTAAATTTTACCTTGACGGACATTCCATTAAAACTTTTGCAATAGGTGAAGGTCCTGCCTACTTATACAAAAAAACAGATGTGCTTGGAATTTATATGAAATTATTTGAGTGAAATCAGTATAACATGTGTTTTTTATCGAATCAAAAACAATAAAAAAAAAATATGGTATTGGCTGAACCATATTAGTAAATGCATATGGACCCAAATAGATGTTACTACCTTTTGCCTTTTTTACCTCTCTAATGGTAACATCATGGAAAAATATGTTTACTTTGGGTACCCAAAAAATTGCTCGTATATTTTATAAGTTTAAGGAGTTTAGTTCTTTGAGCTATGTGTCCTGCCCATTGCCACTTCAGCTTGCTAATCCGTTGAGCTATGTCAGTGACCTTCGTTCTCATGGGGATCTCTTCATTTCTGATTCGATCATGCAGGGAAACGCTGAGCATAGCTCTTTCCATAGCTCGCTGAGCGACTTTGAGCTTTCTTATGAGGCACACAGTAAGAGACCACGTCTCAGATCCATTGTCATCACTGGTAACACACATTTATTGAAGACTTTTGTCTTCAGGCACTGAGGTATTTTGGACGAGAAGATCTCCCGAAGCTTCCCAAACACTGCCCAGCCGAGTCAGATTCGACGATTGACCTCTTTCTCTAAGTTAGTCCTACCTAGTTTAATCGTTTGACCTAGGTATAGGTATTCGGTCACAACTTCGAGAATGAAGTTCCCAACGGCTATGGAGTTGGGCACTACATGGGCGTTATGCATGACTTTCGTCTTGCCCATATTCATTCTAAGCCCAACTTGTTGGAAAAGTCCATCGAGGTCATTGAGCGTCTGTCCAAGGTCCTCCAGCGATCCTGCCATGGTCACTATGTCGTCGGCAAATCGAAGGTGAGTGATGTACTCGCCATTTATGTTGATGCCGTGTCCTTGCCATTCCAGGAGCTTGAAGGCGTCCTCCAGAGCAGTCGTAAAAATTTGGGAAATATAACATCTCCCTGTTTTACGCCTCTCGGTAATGGGATTGCCTTCGTACATTAGTCCTGTACTCGGACCGATATTGTGGCGTTTTTGTACAAGCACGATACTTCAGCACTTCAATGTAGCGATAGTCGATACGACACCGCTGAAGAGAACTTAGAACTGCCCAAATTTCGACCGAATTAAAGGCTTTTTCATAGTCCACAAACGCCAAGCATAGGGGCTGATTATACTCCTCGGTCGTCTGTATAATCTGCCGCAGCGTATGTATGTGGTCTATGGTACTAAAGCCGGCTTGTCCGGGAGGCTGGAAGTCGACGATCTGTGACGACTCTCGAGAACAGCTTGTAAACATGGCTCAGCAATGTGATGGATCTATAATTTTTTAACATGGTTTTGTCATCTTTTTTGAAGAACAGAACCACCACACCTCTGCTCCATGATTCTGGCGTTTGTCCCTCGAGTAAGACAGCGTTAAAGAGCTTCTGAAGGACTTTAAGTATCGGTGTTCCAACCGCATTCAGAAGCTCAGATGTGATTCCGTCATCACCCGGCGCCTTGTTGTTTTTAAGCTATTTAAAGGCCATTCTAATCTCGTACAGGCTGATGTCCGGGAGATCTTCAGTATTGTGTCGGGTCAGCCTTGCTCTGGGGTCTTCGGCTTGGCTGTTAGCGGTCTAAACAAATATAAAATATTTAAAAAAGGCCAACTGACGTACCTGTCATTACAATTTGGACGAATATTAAAGTAATTTGGTTATTGTAGTAACAGTGGTTCATTGCCATAAATCAACAATTAAAATAATATTTTCGTGCGTGTGTTAAATCCTTCGCAATTCGCAAATCATTTCGATGTGCCAATATTGTATGAAATGGAAAGTAAACTTATAAAAACTTGGAACCGGATGAAACCAGTTTAGTATCAGTTTCGAGCGAGGACAATTTACTCGTATTTATGTAATCATTCAATTAGCATAACCAGTTCCATGAGAATTTTGATTAAAGTCGGGCACCTAGTTTGAGTTTGGTATTACCTACATATAAAGGAAGGCTAATTTGTAATTTAAAATTACCAAATGGTAAATACTAATAAAAAAGGAACGGTTCTTTTATACCAATCCTAAATATCACTATTAAATAGAATTGTTGGTCAGGCTGAGGTTCAACCTCTAATTTTAACAACATTGTCCGTTCTAAATTATTGTGTGTTTATATTTCCTTTTTCTCTTTGTTATGACAACCAAACATTGAATCAAGCAGTGCTGTTAGGTCACCATTTTTGATTATACACTGTCATTTATTAAAAAAAAAAAGATTTATTCATAACGCATTCTTATTTAATTAAATATACAGTTCAAAAAAAAATATACAGTTTGAGTTGAGTTTGGTTTAAATTATTGATATGTAGCGGACATATCAATAATTTCAACCAAACTCAACTCAAACTGTATAAATTATTTTTTTTTAGTTGACATTAGCAAAGACTCGTAAAAATATGAATGGAATAAATGTCAAAAATTGTACTGCATATATATTATATTTTTTAAAGTAACTACTACATGAATTACCTTATATCAAAAGTAGCAGCAATGATCGTTCACTATGACTTCCATGAATATGTACCTACAATTCATTGAATTATCGCTTTCCAGGATTCCATAGAATTAAAAACGGTTAATCATTTCCTCTTTATTAAGTCGACTGAGGTGTATTATCGTGGGTTACACCAGTCTTAGTAACGGATGAATTCGACATCTTCAAAATATCTGTATGAAATTGATTATTTAACTCTGAACTTTTTTAAATTATAGGTACTGTTTGTTTCCAAGTTTAAAAAAATAACGATACATATCGTTATATCGACAAATAAAAGGCTAAGAGACATCGTGGATGTCTGGATGTCATTGAAATATATGTTTTAGGTATTCTCGTCATCTATTTATCTTCTATGTATACCTCTATTAAGCGGAAACTAATTAACCGATCGTTCAACGCACAGCTGAAACCGCTGGAGCTGGAATCATAAAATTTTGCACTAATATTCCTTAAGGGACGTAAGTGTACACTAAGAAATGAATTTTCAAAATACCTCTCAATACTCCCTAAGGGGTGAAAAGGGGTAGAGCTAGTATGTAATGGTATATAATTTAATAATACTCATGATGCCACTTAGATGATTCAGACTTTTACCCGTCGATATAATATAGTTGTTTATTACTTACGCAATATATGTTAATGTGGTTTTCATAATTAAAAAAAAATGGACAAACTTAAATGTATTTTTTTTAACCAATAAAAATATCTAGCTTTATATCATAAAAACCAGCTATTTGGTTTACAATTCAGTTGGGTATATTGAATTAAAGTGTAGATTCGGTATGCGGAACAAATTATATTAAATGTGGCATGTAATTTATTTCGAATTGTAATAACCATATGTTTTAAATTGCACGAGGTATAAAATAAATAAATAATTTATATCCACTCGAAATTAAAAATTGACGTATATAAGTCACTAGTTTCTTACCTTATTGAAGTCATAGGTACATATTATTATAATATTACCAGTGACCGGTGGTCACCAGCCCGCCTATCAAGCGTGGTGACAATAGCCTTTCCTTGGGTCCCTGTTCAGCAGTGGACGTTATACGGGCTGATAACGATATTATTATTACTAAGTTCTATTCAACAACAGACAATCCTTAAGTTGTTTTTGTACAGGGTGTCCAAAAACAACTTAAGGATTGTTTCACGAACACATATTTCACCTGTTACGCGTGTAGTCTATAGTTATCTATACTCTTTGGTAAGTTTTAATAAAGCTGCTCTTTGATAATATAACTAAAAATATTTTATTTGACAATGAGAACAATTTTTTTACAATAATGTTTTTATTATTTAAGAAAGAAACACTTAATTTATTAAACAATAATTATAGAAGTTCTGTAATATTTTTATGTTAAAACTAATTGGTAGGTACTATGCGGTACTCGTTTATAAAAAAAACAGAAGAAGGCATAAAATTTCTTAGTAAACACCGAGCTGGACTTAAGATATTTACATAAGTAATGAAGCCTGCCTCGTTGGTCTAGATATAATAGAAAATATTGGTGACCCTTAATAGCGAGGTCTCTGGTACTAGGGCCCAGGGCTGAGAGAAAAAATTGTAATACTCACTAGTTTTTTTTTTGGAGATAGTCTAAATATACCAGTCTGATATGGGTGAGATAGATGGTTTATCGTAAGTATAAAACAGTTTCATTTTCAAATCCAAAGTATTACTTGCGATTTTCGATCGACAAGTGTTCCAATTCGACTGCTATAGCCATAGCGAATTATTAGGTCGTGAAGGTTTCTTTTCAATTGTATATCGCATACAATTGTTGGTATCTGTTGTTTGCCAACAATGCGATAAAATACTGTCAATTTGAAGTGGTTATTGACCAATAAAATGTTTGTATAAAATTACCAATTCATTCATCGCGCCCATCGTAACTGTGATATCAATGAGGACCATGATAATTCTTGTTACAAACTTTTTTTTAAATACACCTTCTACAAGTATAATGAACTCCTGTGTCGCGGGGAACTTTACATACAATTTATTCACGGACACAAAGCACCCCAGACTCAGAATATCTATCCATAATTTACACAAATAATTGTCCAGGGTAAGACTGGAACCAGGATTCAAAGGCAACTTTGGTAACGCACTGAGCTACCGGTACTGAGCTCTTTAATGCCGAAAAATTTTTATTTTCTTCGTTCATTATTGGACAGATTTCTTTTTGGATTGCTACTCTCGTCCGATGGTTTGTAGCGTGATGTTTTATGGCATATGTTATGTTGACCTAGCTTAAAACCGTTGCCTGTGAAAAATATCGGAGAAGTCTGTCTTGTAGAGTTTGTGTGAAAAAGTAACAAACATCCATAAAAACTTTCGTGTGTAAATATTAGTCGCTAAGAATTAGCTATCGAAAGATATAGTTGATACCCGCTGTCGGTCATATTAATATATAAACTCATATTTTTGCTGGACTTCGTTTACTGAGTTTCATTTTCACGAAATGACTGTAGCGTCTTTAAAATAAAATCTAAACGCTGGCGAATATTGTCCATATAAATTATTTACACAATTGTATTTAGCCACGGTAGATAACATATAACGGTACATCAAGCATACAATTTTATGAATAATAAATAAATTTGCATAATAATAGCCAGACACCCAAGGTATTATGATACGGATAAATTGACTACTTACATGTCTACATAAACACAATGTCAATGTTCCTACAACTAATTAATATGACGCAAATCTAAAGGAAAGATACTATATTATTTTCCATTTAAGTCGTTTGTTGATCAGAAATTATTGATAGGTACCTATATAAGATGCTTCGAAAATGTATGCTATCCTTTTAACAGGAGATAGTGTAACCTTCGCATAGTAATCACGTTAGTAAAGAATTTCTATAATTTTCAGAAAAATCTAATCTTTTGGTTTTCCTCGTTTTATTTAGCGAAGGTAGGCTTTGGTAGGTACTAAAATGCATGCTCCCCCAAGTCTACCGATTAGTTGAGCGCAGGTACTGTGGTTTCTGGAAAATAGGTAGAGATACCTACTGATGTCGTTTAGGAACATATTCAAGACTAGCGGTCCGTCCCGGCTTTGCGCGGGTACACATTATTTCTAGTTAAAAATATATTATGCCTATGTTACTCTGGGATAATGTAGCAATCTAATGGTGAGCTTATTCGAAACAAACATCCAAAATTACAAACTTTTCCTCTTTTAATATTTTTAGTTTATTAATATAGATGCCGACTATAATTATTATTTTTGGTATTTATTATAATGTCTGTAGTAACAATTAACCTCTAGTAATAAGTTATCTAATCAAAGCACCGCAATAAAGTTTTATATGAATAAAAAATATGATTTATATCTTATAATTAATTAGTATGGTTTTATGTTTTTATACTAATGACTTCTTTGAAGTAAGAATGCATTTAATTAAATATATAAGTAGTATCATTGTAACTTGGTATCGAAACACAATGGAAAATACCTTTAGCATTGTCATAACGGCAAAGAGGTAATTATTTAAAACATGCTTTAGCCCGCGGTTTACCTCACGGGTACTGAAACTAAGTAATTATAGTAGTAGAAACAAATAAACTTTATTAAGAAGAAGTATTTGATTGTATGTTGCAATAAACAGGTTTCGGTACTACTGGACAGATTTCAAAAATTGAAACTTAGAAAGTTAAGATATCTAGGAGTTATATAGACTATATTTAAAGATGAAGTTCCCACAAAAGAACGTAGAACGGAAGCTACGCGGGTGAAAAACGCATAGAAGGTTGGTTTAGTGGATGAAATTTACTCGAAAAAGTAAGACAATAGCGTAGATGTGAGTTCATTGCTATGTGCTATTCGAGACTGTAATCTTAAGAAATACGCCACTTATTGAATGGTGTTGACAAAATAATGTCTACTCGTATGATGCGGTGATGATTAAGTTTTGATCTTAAGGTCGCCGTTTCGATCCCCACCCACTGCACTACTGACGTGAGCCCACTCGTAACACAAGTATTTTAGCTTAGCCTAGTGCTAAGCTAAAATGCTTGTGTTACGAGTGGGTTCACGATTAGACTGCAAAACTCTGCTAGTAATCTTTTTATAAACAAAGAACTTGCTTTATTTTTATTCTGTTTGTTACCCCAGAATTTTTGAATTAAACAAAATTCTTCAAAAAGCTACACAATATTTCATTTAGTTATATAACGGATCTTGGAACTTTAAAAAACTAAATAACATTACTAACGGTATGTATCAGCATGTCGGTAACATGCATAAAATCAAAATACCTTTATTAATAATTCAATAATCCCAAATTGCTTATGATTTGTTCAAAAAAAAAATCTGCCCGTAGCCAATTCATTAATTAATATGATATATTATAGCAATCCAGTTGTAGGTATAAAATACGTCAAAGACAACCACGTGAGTTAATATTTATTAATTAATATTTTTTTATTATTTTAGTACTCACTGTAATAATAAGTCTCCAATATTATTATAAATGTATCAGTCTAATTTGCGTGAATTGTTTATTTTATTTCGATGACCTCGTTTCACGGGTGATGAGTTACAAAAATTCAACGTCACAAACACACTCTGTCAAATTTATATTAAGTATTTGTAAGATAAGTAAAAAAATAAACATACTATGAATATATATCGATGCGCGATCCAAGACATTTAGGTATCCCAGGACTGGTCCTAAGCCTAACAGCTTTGAGTCTCTTTCGTGTGTGACGCTGTTAATCCTGGCTTACAGGAGTTACAGCGGCGGGATTGTGGGAGGGATTAGTCCCAGAAAAAACTATGAATATATTATAAAGCAACAACCTTTTATGGCATCCATAATTGTGGCAGTAACCAATTTCAAGGAAACCCTAAATGCCGTCCTTTGACATAAAAACAGTGAAATGTATGACATACCATCAAAGGCAAAACCAGTATGTAAAGTTAAATCATATTTAGGGTTGCTGTAGGTACAGAGAAATAATACCGCAAATTACACATAATTTAGTTATTTAAAAATTTCGGGCATAAAACAAGTCAATTTAAAAGTACAAACGACCAGCTATACCTAAGATGGAAGTTCAAATGCGGCTGGTGGTCTAAAATAATTAATCACATTTTTATTTATTGTACGTGATCATTATAGATGCAATTTTTGAATAAAATAAACTAGCTTTATAGAATTATTAAAACTCAAATTATATACCTAAGTAATTTTACAAAGTAATTGGTGACCGATACCTAAACACATGATTGTGTTCATGATAACAAACAACTTTTACTATGGCAACAAACCTGGAATCGCGAAAAAAAAATCAGCTGCTCCCTACCATGTTGACGAGTTATGTGAACATGAATGTATGGAACAGCTGATTTTTTTTTCGCGATATCAGGGTTGGTGCCATAGTAAAAGTTGTTTGTTATCATGAGCACAATCATGTGTTTAGGTATCGGTCACTAATAACCAGTCACCCTATATACCAATTCTAAGTACTTTATTCATTTAAATTAAATGCAAGATGTTTTTGCAAGCCCTACTTAAAAGTCCATCAAATTTTGCAAGCCACGTCGTTATTACGTGGATGCATTAAATTCGGAACGAGTTTCGAATTCTTAAAGCAAAATCGAGGTCCATTATCCAACAATCGTAATGTTTTTTTGCTGATTATATGCCAGTAGATACTGTAAGGTAATGCCTACTTATTATATTTTATGAAAGAAATTCAAAAAAATAATAGATAAAGAGCATTATTAATAATTAAGAAATTGGATAATTGCCAGTATTGCTATGTTGAAATTGATATAAAAGCTGGATGTATGGATATAGGGCAGATGTTTAGAGATCTAATCGTATTATATCATCATCATCATTTCATCATCAGCCCTTATAACATGGGCCTCCTCCCGAGGGAGGGTATTTGCCATAGTTACCACGCTTGGCAGGCGGGTTAGTGACCGCAGTATGATGTTGTAACACACAAGGAAACGCTGTTGACCGTTCCTTTATATGTATAGATGATGTTATAATAATCGGGACCAATGGCTTAACGTGCTTTCCGAAGCACGGAGGGTAGTCCCTCAACCGACCAAACCCGAAAAGAAATCTTAGAATTAACACAAACTTTTTGTTTGGCGTGGGGATCGAACCCTTTATCTATCTATCTATTTAAGGCTAGCCAAACACCGCTACGCTACGGAGGTTATTATTGTATTACATCAATGTTATATTATAATTAGTATATTGAAATCTTGTAAATTCCTCTCAAAATCTGGTTTGGCAGCTCCAATGTCTAATAATGCCTAGTTCCACTTAGTACGAGAAATTTAATAATATGTAAATAATGTTCCATTTTGAAGTTTTGGTACTCGAATCAATTTGAGAAAAAATATCTGCAGTTCTCCTCTGTTTCCAATTTTGAGCGAATTTATGTGACTAAATATTTTGTGTAACGTAAGTACTATACAGATTATGTTTTTCGCTCAATCGGATTTGTAATTGACAAATTACAGTTATATAATTAATATATAACTGTAATTTGTCATTAACAATCAATGCGTCATGTCGTAAAAATGTTACATACCTACTATGAAGAAATACTTTTGACAATAGGTACGTTCTTATTGAACGAACAATTTGTTTTGTGGTTTTATGACCTTAATACCTATTCACGCTTATAAATTACAACTCGTTTTTATGTTTATTGAAAATGTAATTGTGTTCTCTTCTATTAATAATTACTTACAACACGTTAGCTGCGAAACAAGTTAGTAATATAAATTGATACATTACATTTAGCCATTTTGATCGTATATACCTTTAAACTCACTGACATTAAAAATCATTATTTAAAGGAAATCTACGTACGTCAAAACTATATCTTAACCAGACAATATTAACTACTACATAGTTCTAATAGCCTTCATGACTATCATACACTGTATGATTATTGATAAAACCCTTCAAAATTAATTATTGATTACGAGTGAGCATGGTCTCAACTTCAAATGCATGCTAATTATTATGTCTTAAATAGATAATTATTATAAATTTACTCTTGCACATTTTTCTACCAAGAGCGCCGAAAATATAGAGACATAATAAGATAAAAACTCTCTTAACGTTTAGCAAATTGGCTTTGATACTTCCCATCGTCGACTATGGTGATGTGTGCTACTTTGACCTGAATGCAGATCACCTTAATGAACTTGATCGACTTCTGAATAACTGCATTCGGTTCGTTTTCAATCTCCGCAAGTACGACCATGTTTCTCCATATCGTGCCCAACTCAATGGCTGACTATCCGGCAATGCAGAAACTTGAGAGCACTTACTAAACTATTTTCCCTATTAGACTCTCCACATTCTCCTTCTTCGTTTTCAACTTATTTTCAATATCGTTTCACTAATCTTAATAAATCTTTGCGTTCCATACAAAACCGTCTTCATTCTCCCCCCATCGCTCCGATTTTGATACGATTCTTTCTTCATCCAATATATATACTCCTGTGGAATGCGCTACCTCTTGGAATCAGGATGGCCAAAACTCGCTTTTCTTTTAAGAAAAAAGTACGTGAGCACATCTTAGGGATCATCACAGCAGTGAATTATTTGTATGTAATATACCTACCTAGTATTATATCATTAAACATTGTATTGGATATCGTTTATATAGTATTGCTATATGTATAGTATATATAGCATCCATGTAATATTGTATGTAATTTATTGTATTCCTCTTACCTTAGTGGTATGAGTCTCCTCCTCAGATACAGTCTCTTTTATAGTGCACCCACTATATTGTCTCTGCATCATCCTATGGTAGACTAGTAGAGAATGCCTCTAGCATTAAGTCCGCCTATTTACTTTTATAGTGCTGAAGTTTTATATGAATAAATAATAAAATATAAAAAAAAAACTTTTATTTCTTACTCAAAATTCCCACTGACCCATAAATGCACTAAAATGTTTGTACATTATGTGTACGTAGAATCCATTTGTTTTGGTGTTATATTGGCAGCCAAATTTAATTACTGTTATACAAAAATCCAACAAACCTATAAACAATGTTTAATTTGATAAAACAATGTACTTGTTACAAACAGATTGTATAGAAACATAACGCGAATGAATGAAAATACCTAGAATTACGGAAATAATTACAAGGCTGCATAGTCAGTCAATAGTACGAGAAGCACGTGGTCTACGCGTGATTATAACTGATTTATGTCGTAATTAATGCAGTTTGTTTATTTGCTTGTAACAGTATTCACACTTGTAATAACAAAAATTGAGAAGAACAAAAAAATATTATTCTATTTTAGGAACTACTTTGTATCATTGTTATGGTACATACATTATTAAATAGCATTCAGTAATTTCAAGGAATAATGTTGTGGCTCTATTTTATTTACTACATATCGTCCGTGATAGTGTGAAATGAGTGCGTAAGTGACGGTGGCTAATATGGTAGGTAGAATATCATTCGCCAAAAAATATTTTCTTTATTGTGTAGTATAGGGTAAAATATTGAATTGCTACATTCACTCTTATTAGTTTTTGCCACCTACGTGGTATCACATTATTACCAACGATATTATTTAATGATCAATTTTAATAGGTAGGTATATTTTTCATGAAACCTTAAACTGCATTGTTCCTTTTAAAATGATTTGACGTGACATTCCATTTAGCAAATCAATGTGGATCATTAAAGTACCTATGCTTTTTATAAACAATGCGTTGTTATTTTGTGTTATTCTTATACACTTCATCATTAGATATTATAAAATATTTGGAAAACATTGATAAAAAATATTTCAATGATAGTATACATTTTATAGCATATCTATATACAAACATTAAACTAAGCAATAAAAGTACATATTTTATTAGTATCAGGATGTCATATTATGTTTTGTATTGTAAACATTGGTTTTAAAGTATGAAGTTTATTTTAAGTCCTCTTTTATTTACAGGTGATTATTAGCATAATTCGCTGCCATGATACCAAGATGGAGGCAAACAATATCAAGACGTAAGTCAAAACAATTTGCAATTATTATATTTAAGATAAATACATCCACTATTTTATACATCTGGCGAATAGTATATATATATATTTGAATGACAAATCTTGCTACGCGGGGGATTACTTGTAACACAAAATTCACGAACACACCTACCATCAAAAAAACTATCCGAAGTCCTCCAAGTTGCCCCAGGTGGGAATCGAATCACTTTGCTATAGAGGAAAGTGAAAACATAAGTCTTTCTTACTCCTTTTTAAGTCTTTCTGATTAAATTCGTTGTGGGTCCCAAGGTAGTTTAACTTTTTCCCGGGACTTGGTGAGCCTCGGTGCTCATTGCCAATTCCAGTGTGTGCCACTGTTGATCCTGGCTTACAGGAGTTGCAGAGGAGGATAGATAAGTGTGGATGAGATTAGTCCAATACATAAAAAGGTGGGAATCGAACTAGGCGTACAAGGAATCAGAAGCAGCTTCCGTCATTACTAAACCACCAGTGCAGTCAATATGTAGATGACTGTTTATATTTAATTATATTACCTAAACTTTTAACACCTACATCAAATAAAATCTAACGCAAGTCAATGGCCTCAGTTTCAATATACTCTAAGTCGAACATATTTTTCAAGAACCGATATTACTATAAAAGATTATATTTTCTCCGCTTAGTGTTCATAATTCCCCAGCGGTATGTCCTGGGCATCATGGGTCTTCTCGCCGTCTGCAACGCGTATACGATGCGAGTTTGCCTCAACTTGGCCGTTACACAGATGGTGAACAATACCAAAAGCGAAAGTGTCCTGGTTGATGTCAACGAGTGTCCTGATGACAACGAATTAATTGGGACAAACGGGACTAGCATTGCAAGGCCGGTAAGTAACATTTTTGTTAGTATATATTTTTTTCAGAAATTCAGGAATCTATGATAACCATGAATGCAGACTAGACTTTTTATGAGACACGGTAGTGCGGGAAGACTTCTAACAATGAATTTAGCAAAGTTCAATATTGCAACCCAATAATAATAATTAAAAATCTAAGCAAATTATTTACTATATCTAGATTCATCATCATCATCATCAGCCCGTATTACATCCACTGCACATCCCGAGGGAGGGTATTTGCCATAGTCACCACGCTTGGCAGGCGGGTTGGTGACCGCAATATTATGTTGTACCACACAAGGAAACGCTGCTGCCCGTTCCTTGATATACGATTATTTATAGATGATGTTATAACAATCGGGACCAACGGCTTAACGTGCTTTCCGAGCCACGGACGATAGTCCCTCAACCAACCAGACCCGGAAAGAAATCTAAGAATTTACACAAAGATTTCCGTTCTTCAGTCTGGCGTGGGGATCGAACCCACTACCTCCGAGATTCAAAGCGAGCCAAATACCGCTACGCTGCGGAGCTGTCTGTCTGTCTGGATATCTAGATTTAATTTGCACTTATTTTTTTTATTCATCAACATCAATAACGTAAAACGTGTGCATTCAATGGGAATGATTGACATAGTGATAAATATATCCTTGGCCATGGTTCGGTATGTGCAGTATAGTCCTATACAGAATTTGATTAATGTGTATAAAACCCAATTACTATTTAAATATACGTTGGATGTTTATTATTATCGTTTTTTCCGTGACTTCCTTCGATGATTGATTTTATTGATTTATTTCTTCGTAAAAACGTTTACTCTTCATACTCGACTTGAACAAATCCTCCTCCTCAGGGCATTTTCATCATATGTGCGATCCTTTTTTATGTTGCATAAAACAATTAGAATGTATCTACATATTACTATTATCTATTAGAATGTAGCGAAAGTAAATTACAAAGTATTTTAATCAACACTACATATTTTGTTACACTGTTGTGTAAACTTATAATATGCTTGAAAAATACGATAAATGACATGATATTTCTTTATTCATAAATTTATTTTCACTTAGATTTTATCATATTTGTTTTGTTAATGACGCCAGAGACACCTTACTGGTGACGGGCTTGAACAATATTTTTATGTCAATAAAATATCCTATAGAACAAAAAATGTTTGACTGGGTTTGTGAATAGTAGAAAAAAAGGTGTTTTTTTACTTATTTATTAATAAAGTTGCTTTAACGGTTCATCATACGAAAAGTAGCAACGTCTTTATTCAACTGTGACACATTTATTTTTTTTTGTCATTGAGATGCAGCCGCAAAGAATTGTGTTTTCCTACTTGGGAAAACAGTAGAATTTTATGGAAATAGACCTATATTATCCAGGATCAAACTAGAAATATATCTTTAAAGAAGTACCTACTTCTGTCATATTTAGTACAAAATGTAGGTTTATTACAATTTTAATTGTTTTTGCATTTAATTTGCTTTTATAGTCAGTATAATTATAGTGACCAACTGACCATACACTACACGCACTTAAGAAACATCTTAAATATGAATATTAGTAAAATGTTACAAAATTTATTAGAATAGTTTTTTTAAGATTACCTATTAACAGATTTGTTTCACACTACTAGTAATATTGTTAACCTTTCCTGCTAAGCTAAAAATAAGTTGACGAAAGTTGACGTCGGTAGTACAATGGGATGAGATTGAACCGGCGACCACATGATCGTAAGTCCGACGCTCTAGCCATTGGGCTACAGCCGCTTTTAGTTTACCTGCAAAGAAATAAAAAAAACGTTTTTGGACTTTGATATTGTCATTAAGATTGATATTTAAATACATTTATTATGACTGTGTTTCAATTTTCAGTGTGCCATCCTTTGGTCTAACAATTTTTTCTGCTAGTTAAGCCTCTTTTAATAAATTTTATTTTTAAGTTACATTTTTTTACTTTGATTTCAGTACGCTATATTTGACTGGTCTGAATCAACTCAAGGCTTAATCCTCAGTGGCTTCTACTATGGCTACGCTATCACTCATGTGCCCGGGGGATACTTAGCTGAAAGATATGGAGGAAAATGGACATTGGGCATAGGTCTACTAAGTACAGCTATATTTACTATGCTGACGCCAGTAGTTGTCAAAGCGGGGGGAGCAACGTGGTTGTTTATTTTACGAGTACTGCAAGGAATGGGAGAGGTAAGCTGTATTAGAAACAATAGATTTTGATTTAATTGTAAAATAATTATATTAGTTAAAATTTTGGTCATACAAACCTATTGCATTAACAATCAACTATTGAGTAAGGCTTACCTATAAGTTATACCCAACTAGCAAAGAGATCGTATAAGCAATTACTCTCATGACTATGAATCGAAAAACACTCGTATGAAAGATCCTATTATCTCAAAAAGCTGTTTAAAAGCAACTGTCTAGATATTTTAGCTTTCAACGCTTTTTGGCTCTATAAACATGTCTAGTAAACGTGTACTCGACGAATTCATATTGCATTTACTCGATAATTATATAAAGATCTCTCGATAACCTTCATGCAACCGCAAGTCCTATGACAGCAACTGAATAGCTAATTTGTCGAAAAACTAGCTTTTATAGCACTATCTTTCGACAAGTATTTATTACAGCATAATTATAGAGAAAACGCTGTTTATTTGATAAAATAGCATCTCATTTACTATAACGGCACTTAATGTCATATAATAGCTTTTTACAAGGCGTTCATTCTGCTTAAATTTTGAAGTTGAGAAAACGCTTAAAAAATATCTATTACAGCCCCAAAGGTGCTCTAAACATCATTTGAAAGCCGTCTTACAGCATAGTTGTGGTATGAAAGTTGAATAAAATCTTTTACAGCACTGTACTATATAGTTAAACTAATGGTGGTCAACCATTTAAATTGCCACTAAAATAATTTGAAAAAGTCACTCATATAATAAAATTTTTTGTTTATGTTTTTTTAAATTCCTCTGGTGTATTCATAACAGTATTTTGATATAATATTAAGGATTTAACATTTTGCGCTAAGGAACCCCAAAATAACTGCAATGGCGGTCCTAGAAGTCGTAAAGTTGAAACCTCATGTCTATTTCTCAGCTAAAAGCCGAGTGAATGCTTTGTGATGATAAGTGAATTGCTATTAATGGCGAATTAGATAAACTTTTAAATTAATATTATTTGTAATTAATTATTTACTAAGAAATCTTACGGCCCATGAAAATATTAACTAAAATGTAAAGAATGTAGACGAAAAATTTAACCCCGCATAGGAAAGTAAACACCTTTGAGCTAACTTCAGGTCACGAATTGTCAATATGACTGCAAAATTGTATGGCACAAATAATATGGCAAAATTTAATACTTATATTAAATAAAAAAAATATTTCTTTTCACAAACAGCTCCGGTTATTGAATAAATAAAATGGTCTATGAATGCTGCTTGGTTGCACTCACACGATCAAAGAGTCGAGTGATTGCAACCGCACTGCTATATTACAATAAATTTGTGTAATGAAAGCGCTTCTACCGACTTGGGAAAAGCTAATGTGTTGAAAAATGGCATACTGATGATTAATATGATACTATTAACTTTCGAATTGCGATTACTCTATATTCTTTCGACTATTTGGCTATTTAGACGATAATCTTACGATATTTACATCACTTATAGCAGAGAAAAGTGCGCCCAAATCGCGTTGAGAGAACATGCACAGATCATTTACTCGACATTTTCTCACCACCAATAGCTAAAATAGAAACGTGCTGGTGGCATTTTTACGATATATTTTGCTGGTTGGGTATTTAATAAATAAGTTTAAACAGAAACGGTGAAACCGCACGAGGGAAACTAGTTTAAAAATATAATTAATACACATACATTTTTTTAAATGAAGAACTACTTAGAGATATCTATGACGGAGGGTCGAGCGGGTTAGGTATTTCGGTATTTTCTACACACTTGTCCATTATATTTTATTGAAATAAAACTGGGTTTACACTGTTCACGTTTATTATGATTAACTTTAATTATAATCAGCCGAAAATAGTCAAACACAGCACAGTTTAAAACAGATTATGATTTTGGTATGGAACGTGGTGAAGTCGGAATGAGGTTAGGAACACAACCGCACTGTTCAGCGTCTCGATCCAAAGTGAAGTCCGGGCTCGCCAACTTCAACTGTCATCGAACATTCCCCACTCCAACCAGTGCTGCCACAACCTCACTACGAATACACCCAAATCTGTTCGGACTTGACGTTCCGTTGCACACTCCACGACATCTATAATACTTTCCGACTATTTTAATATCAGTTAATTATATCACATTCAATATTATCTAAATAGGTATTATACCTTTCTTTTTAATATTTATACAACTTTTCATCCCCTTGATCGATCGTCCATTGAATGATAATCTTTCGAACTATGAAATATTCGTCAGTAAACTACAAGAGATAGTAAGCTAAAATGGTCAATCACGCTATGTGTTGATTAATTAGCAACATAAAATTATGTTAAGCTAGCTCTAAACTGTTTAGTCCGTTCATCTTAGCAAAATATTGAAATTAATCCACATGAACCATAAAAAACTCCTTTGTACTTCATCTCCGTATGGGTTGCCTGGAAGAGATCACATTATGTGATAAGGCCGCCAGTTTTACCTGTACTATTATATATTGTGTTCCTCTTTTTTTGGTGTTTTCTATGTACTTTTTGTGTACAATAGGGATTTATCTACCTATCTTTTTAACAACGTTTTTTTAGAAACTGTTGTGTTTTTTTATATCACATATAAATCATCTTATATTACGTCCTTGGTATATAATTAAACGACTATGTGTTGTAAAGTAGTTTTTCAACTGATGAAACGAACCGTGTGATAACAGATACAAATAGAGTTGTTTGCAAATTGTTAATTAGTCAGAGGGGAATGAAAAACATGATATTTTGTTGTTTTACCGTGTTATTTAGACAATATTCACATATACATCTTTGTTAAATATTTTTACAGTAGTGACGTATATCAAAATGACCGAATTGTAATGCAAAGACAAAAAAGGATCTTGTTTTAAATACCTCTAAAAAATCTACCTCAAAATAATTTTTAATAGGTATGTACAATGTTTTAGGTAGATTCGTGGATATTATCTATGAATTTAAATAAAACAGAATCATGCATATTCTTATGGCAGATATAGTGTATACTACTTTAATAACTTTAATACATGATATCTGTGGTATTCTATAGTACGTGGAAAATGGATACATTTTATGTTTCATAATTTATTGAACAATTAAACATAAAATTGAACTTGGACATATTGCAACTTTATCATTATTTTTTAATGGCAATCTGCTGATTATTGAGCAATTTCTGCCAGTCTAAATTGTCACTTTAAGACTAAGAAATTTATGCTTAAACATTATTCTTTTTTTTTAAGATTAGTTACTAGCACAATAGTTGTGCACTATTTGTATTCTTGTTATTCCCTTGTGCTAAGCTTAAATGATTGTGTTACGAGTGGGTTCACGTTGGTAGTGCAATGGGTGGGATTCGAACCAGCGCGAATATGCTCGCCAGTCCGACGCCCTAGCCAATTGGGTTATGGCCGCTTAAATTTACATTTACCAAATCATTATTTCGGAAACAATGATACATATTTATGTGTTTAGCAATAGATTTTCTGCAAAAACGAGTTTATGCCAAATTATGTTATGATTTAAAAAGATCATTTTTACTTTAAAATCACTTTTATTCAAACACGCTTCGAAACACTCTGAACCACTCTCATCGTATCTTATTACAATTAGTTTAAGCAATTAATTAAAATGAAACCCTTCACGAAGTCTACGATTTGAAATTATTACTCAGTGTTGGGCCCTACTTGAGGTCGTAGTACTTTAATTAAAATTCAATGACAAGTGTTTGATTGCCCATCCAATTGCGCCAGTGTACCTATGACCTTGTCTTAAGAAATTCTATTCTGTTGAAGGTTCCAATTACGCTGGGTTACTGCATTGGTAATTAAATATAGAAAAACAATTTCGATCAGAATGCAGTTATGTGGAATTTAAAACGTCTTCAGTTGCAATATATAAAATGCAGTTGTGTATCTATTGAATATTAATTGATAAAGTAATATAAATTGTAGTTTTGTATTTGTATATAAATATTATAATTCTATACCTACAAAAATTAAAGGAGTTCTTATCCAATCTTTTTTCAATTAAATATTATTTTGTGTTGGTTTAAAATACATTTATTATATTTAAACTACAGAATAAAGGGCTAGAGCCCCGTTTGCCTCTATGAAGAAACAACAACTTCGAAGCCAATAACATACATCCGTCCGAAAAAAAAAACTAGTCCTATCTCTATTTTCAGGGTCCCACAATGCCCGCTTTGATGATCGTCCTAGCTCGATGGGTTCCGCCCCACGAACGGTCCAGACAAGGAGCCTTGGTCTTCGGAGGGGCACAAATAGGAAACATTTTCGGTTCTTTCATGTCAGGGTTCCTAATGGCTGGAGATGGAGACTGGGCTAACGTTTTCTATTTCTTTGGAGTTTTTGGAATTCTCTGGTTTTTGGCTTGGGTAAGTAAGAATTATATAAGTTTTGTATTTATTCACTTAATTCTTTCAAAAACATGATGATAGTTTCAATGTTATTTTGAAGTCTCAATTTCAGTTATTTTAGTTCGTTTTCGTCTAGTTATAACTATGTTGAGAGACTTTCGCCCAACGAATGTTTTTTTTTTAAGATTACTAGCAGACTTTTGCAGTCTTCTATTATTCCTGTGAACTCCTCGTACTAAGCTAAATGCTTGTGTTACGACTGGGTTCACGTCGGTAGTGCAATGGGTGGGGTTCGAACCGGCGACCTCAAGATCTTAAGTCCGACATCCTAGCCATTGGGCTGCGGCCGTTTCTTTCGTTTCAACGATTGAACATCGTGTGTAGTAAATCTGTGGCAAAATTAATTATTTTTTTTGTCTTCAGTAGACTAAGATTAAATGTATGGGTGGGTCTTAATATTGTTATTTTATTGTAAATGATATTCAGAACTATCCGTTTACAAATTCCAGAGTCTTCTCTGCTACAGTACTCCCAACACTCATCCTTACATATCTGAAGAGGAGTTGAAGTACCTCAACGAGACTGTCACTAGCGCAGAGAATACCAGCATCAGAGATCCAGTGCCTTGGAAGGCGATTGTCAGATCAGTTCCTGTGTGGGCTTTGTTGTTCGCCGCTGTAAGTAAATTACTGTTAACGACATTTTTACTGTCGACTGATTTTTACTGACTGACGACTACCATATTTTGAACTCGTCAGGCTTGTTACTAATGTTCAAAACCTGACTGCACCGGTGGCTCAGTGGTAACGGTGGTTGCTTCTGAGACCTGGTGTGTTGGGTTCGATTCCCACCTGGAAAATTATTTATGTGAACCTCAAATAGTTATTCTGAGTCTGGGTGTGCTT
The DNA here is from genome assembly GCA_947037095.2 of Nycteola revayana. NCBI lineage: Eukaryota > Metazoa > Arthropoda > Insecta > Lepidoptera > Nolidae > Nycteola > Nycteola revayana. Next base: position 10,772,585 of record OX344839.1, read on the forward strand.
TGTATCCGTGAAATGAATATTTGTAAAGTCCCTTTTATATTTTTTGAATGAAGTATGTTAAGGGGCTTATTTAAAAAAAAAAACGATATATTTCTTTAAATAATCCTCCCTAATTCCTACATGGGTAAAATACTTTTGGAATTATCATTACGTACATGTATACATTTTATTAAATAGGTTTCCCGCACAGTTTCACCGCATAATGTCTTTGATTTTTACTTTCTGTTAGTACCCTGCGTCGCCCGTTCGTCGTACTGACATTTCCCAAAATTTTATTTCGTATAAACCTTGTTCCCATAATTTAAAAATACAATAAAAAAAGAATTAAACATATTGGTCACGTCGTTCTCAAGGTATGCTCGTACATACATTTTGGCGATTCATTTTAATTTATATAGAAGAATTTCTGTGCCTAGCCCGAATCTAGGAAATAAATAAAAATGAATTGCCTTAATGTATGTACGCTCATAACTTGATAAAGGTTTATTATCAAAAGAAGGTTTGTATAAAATTTGCGGGAAATATCAGACATATTGGTGAAGCCAGACAAGAATAGCCTAGTTGTTAATTATAGTCAATTAGTATCTTTGTATGTATGTTTGTTACGAATAAACTACTGGACGGACTTTGATATAGGCCTGAGTAACCTAGGCTATATTTAATTATGAAATCCCCATAGGAACAGGAGTTGCGCGGGTGAAACCACGCACGGGAAACTTTAAAATCATTTGTAATTAAATACCATTCTGTGGGGATGTGTATAATTAACTATAGCTTCATAATTAAATAAGGTTATGCTTTTTTTTAACACCGTTGCTCGTAAAGCTGATGTCATTCCACCGGTTTTAAATATGTAAAGCGGGTCATAAAAAACGCCGTGTTACCAAAGCAAATAGTTTAGTTATAGTCCATACAAATTCCATAACAGTATTATTTGCCATTTCGCGCGCATTCAAATTTCGAACTGATCGCCGCGCGGCGCCAGTCAGTAGGCAGCGCTAGCGCGCTGTTAAAATGGCGGTAAATTACACCGTCGCCTTCGGCTCGGGCTGAAATTCCGCCTCGCATGTTATAACCATCTTAACGCACTAATATCGTAATGTACTATTATCGCAAGTATTGTAACAAATCAATACCCAATACAACAACTGAAGGCTCTTAAAAGCAGCAGCCTGTAAATAACTTTAATCGACTAGATTCATTCTTAACAAGTAGAACACTTGAGTGCCATTATATATTAACGAGCGACCCACTTTCAATGTAATAAAAGTTACCCTCTTATTGAAAGGGTTCAAAGCAACAATATTATTAAAATACTTGTTAATATTATTCCTAATTAAATTGACACCCAGTTTTAAAAAGGATAATCAATTTTGTCGCTTGTTGTTAAAAATCAAACTCATGGCTCAAATTATTCTGAAACCATAATGACTAGTTTATTGGATTAATATTTCTGTTTAGGACTGAATCCCAAAAACATTAAAAATTTACAGAAAGTTCTTCTTTAATCATATTTTAAAAACAGAATTTAATTTTACAGCGAAGTAAACTATCCTAGTTAATTGTAGCGCGTTTTGCTTAAAATATAAAACATAACTAATCTGACGTACTCAAACCCGATGATATTATTATTTTGAGTACAACAATGTACGGGTATTCTCAATAATTCAACGTTTTGTTCAATAATCCATTAAGGTGTTGCTTAATAATAATGTAATCGTAGATAATTAGCCAAAGTAACATTCTAAATCAAAAATTCTCTCGCGCCGGGAAAGTAAATTACCCTCGGAAAGCAAGTTAATTAATTTATCAATTATGCTGGTCGAGATTGCGAGAAAATTAAGTTATTATTCGCTGTTTATTAATGTTATTTTCATTTGAAAAATAAGGAAATAACAAATCTCCATTACTTTATTATCTGAAATCACAAGAGTTTCTTTGGTATTTACAGTATTCTATGCTTTGTTGTACTTCGTTTTTTTCGTGTTTTTTCTTTTCTTTTTTATTGTAATATTATTAATGAGATTTATTAAAGTTGACTTATGTGCTGGCAGTATTAGTTTAACATTGTAACAGAATGCCATAAGTCCCTGGGCCCCTTGACAACGACGGAGGAGTACCCGTGGGGTTTTAATGGGTAGGGTTCTCTCCTCGTGGCATGATTAGCATACCACTGCTGTGGGAGGGACGAGTCCCACATACTCCACCGCCGCGGGCCAGTGCGGGGAAGCATATCTACCTATGGACATATTAAACTTTGTACCCCTTTTTACAAAATGTACGCGGGCGGAGTAGTAAAACATTTCGCGCAAAATATATAGAGGAGTGCAAAATGTTTTTTTTTTATGTCAAATAAAATATAAAAAAACCTAAATATAGAATAACTCATTTCAGGTGGGCCACGACTGGGGCTACTATACGATGGTAACCGACCTTCCAAAATACATGACTGATGTCCTGAAATTCAATATTGCTGCAACTGGGACGCTTACAGCCATACCTTATCTGGCTATGTGGATAAGCTCATTTATATTTGGCTGGGTTTGCGATGTATGTGTTAAAAGAAACTGGCATACAATTAAAACTGGCAGGATTATACATACCACAATAGGTAAGTAAATCGTTTTAGTCTGGTCATCATGTACCTTTTTGGGTGAAATTTTGTATAGTCTCCGAAAATTACGATCAATCCTATCCTTCTAATCCAAATCCAATTCATTTGTCTACGAGTAAAATCCCAGTATATTCTGTAAATAGGTTTTGGACAGTCCCGCTTAGGTCCAAGATTAGACACATATTGGTGAATTGGCTCAAATGTTTTATTTTAGTTCAAAATTAAATATAATCGAAGTAAAGCCACCGCCTTGGAATCCATGCGTGAAATATTTCTCCAATATGGTTGTCTTTGCTAAGAATATGAGGAATTTATCCAATATGTTTCGCCAAATTCATATCCAACAATAGAAAGTTGGTCAGCAGTTATTGTTATTATTAATAAATCAATGAAAGGCAATTTCAGTAGCTACTTAATACAGTAAAAACATCCAAAAAAAATTCAATCAAATACTCGTATTAGATTATATACAAGTTCATATACAAGTTCACATAGAAATGACTGTAATGGAATTTAACATACGATTATACATCAGGATTTGCTGTTCATAAATTTATTTTCACATTTTTATATTAAGTATCTTGTTTAAGTACCTATTTAACTATTATCACACTACTCTTTTCTTTAAAACACAAATGGCTTTGATGTGCCCTTGGGAATTATTCTTCATAACTCTTGTAGGCTTGCCCGCATCAAAGGGCATAACTGCCACTATTATATATTTGAAAACGATTTCTATCTTTATAAAAATACGAGTGATTTTGCATCAAAACGATATACCTCTATTCTCAATTTCATATCATCGTTATTGGTTCCAGCTGCCACTGGTCCCGCAATATGTATCATCTTGGCTTCATACGCGGGATGTGATCGATTCGCCGCCGTCGCTTATTTTATCGCGTCAATGGCTCTTATGGGAGGCTTCTATAGTGGAATGAAGGTAATTTTAAAACATATTTATAAGCAACTTTTTAATAATTTGATATTAAAATATAGTAAAGATATACCTATATTAAAATATAAAAACTTCGCCTCTGCATGCGTTAATGCGGCACTTTCCACGAGTGTTAGTATTTACTTTGAACAGCAGTTAATCGTTGCCATTAAACGAAGCATTGTTGCCAGCTTCCCAATTTCAGAACCAAAATTTCAAACATCTTAAAAATTCAAATTATTTTAATAATGTTATACCACGTTCAATTACTGTCGACTAATTCTTAAAAGATTCTTTGAAATTAGTAGGTTAATGTATACAGGGTTGTACTCTTAGTGCCTTTGAAACAGTAGGATGCCTTGAATCTTGATGATCTATCATTTATCACGTAATCACGTAGTACGAAATTGTGTTCACTATATTTTATATACTTTAGTTCAGTAAGGTTTTACTGAGAAAATTGGTGTCGTGAGTCGTCTACTTTGCTACGGAATAGGATCACGTAGTTGGAATAAGTTAAATGTAATGTATTAGCATAAAATAATGTTTAGACAGTAAAAATTTCGACAACCTCCGTGGCATAGTGGTATGAGTCTCCCCGCGCCGGACAAGATACATTAGATTAAAATCTGAGATGTTCTTCCGGTTCTGGTTGGATGTACCACCCTCCGTGCTTCGGAAAGCACGTTAAGCCATTGGTCCCGATTTTTACAATTTTCAGCAATGGCAACAGCATTCCCCTGTGTGTATTACATAATACCTACTGCGATCACCAACGCGCATGTAAGCGTGGCGACTCGCGAGGAAGGTATTGCCATAATACCTTCCTTTTGGAGGAGGCCCATGTTCAGCCGTGGGCATTCGAATTTTTAAATATATTATATAAATAAAAAAAATATCTAATGCCCACTGATGGTTATATTACAGGTTTATATTACATTGTGTAAAATAAAGTAATGACTATACGTAATATTCTTAAATTAATTCTCAGGAAAACCCTCGGCAGAAATAAGAACATAGGCTGTAGGTACAATATTTTAAAAACTAATTTTGGTTCAAATACCATTTAAATGTTTACTTCTTATTTTAGTATTTTAATTCCTCTAGATTTGGCACCTAAGTATTTGAAACTTGAAATAAGCTTAATAAAGATGTCACAATTTTCTACAAAACCATAAAAGCGTGCCAAAGCCTACATTTCACTAAGCTTCTCCAAAAAGGCCTTGTTATTACAATCCCACACAGTAACCTTGGGCAAGCTGTCTATTGTACCGCTTATATTGGCAATTTGGCGCTTTAACAAAATGTTGTATGTCTAGGTGAATGCGTTGGATTTGGCACCGAATTACGCGGGATCCTTGACCGCCATGATCAACGGAACATCAACAATATCGGGCATTATTACGCCATATTTGATAGGACTGCTGACTCCAGATGTAAGTATTACTGTATATTTATTTATGTTTTAGATTCTTCATGTTTTTAAAGGTTATGGATAGTTCAGATCACAAATCTGTGTGGTTAAGTTTTGTAGTTAGAAAATAATTGAAAAAATGGACTAACTCGCTTACAAAACTAATGATTATAATAAGTCGTTATTGATAAAAATAAACTAATAAAGTTCAGAAATAAGTTTTACTACATAACGTAAAAATCCCCTGTTTTCTAATAATTTTCTCTGTTTAGTGGTAAAAATTATACGTAAATTGAAATCTGTATACAAAATAAATATATATAAGGCTGGTAACTAATGTCACAAAACGGTTGTGTGATTGTACCACACAAATTTCCGGAAAAATGCACTTTGTGGTGTTCCCAAACACAGCTGTAGATTTATTTAGTGATTTCGCTGAAATTATTATGAAGCCTAAAAAGGTTTGATTCAATTCACCCCTAAGGAGATTAAGCGGATGTCCAACGTTTGTATGGCAAAATCGATTTATGGATCGCGGTAGAAGTCAGCCAAAAAGTCTAGTTACATAAAATATACAAATAAATGAAATATTCAGAATAGACAGGATAATAATTATAATGAGGAAACTTACTTGAAAACCGGTGTCAAAGTCTCCGTCGCAATTTTGCTCCGACTTCAAATATAATACATTCTTAAACAAATCGAAGGGAACTTTTCAAAGAAAGCTCTCCATTTTCGAAAAGTTTGTTAGAAACTTAGTAGCGATAATGGGCTTTTATTGATAAAATGTTTTCAGCTCAGTGTCAAGTTTCGACTTGACGACTTGTGGCTTCGCAACTTAATCCTTTGAAGTTGCTTCAGTCTTGTTGACACATCCGCATTTAAAAGTTTTATTTCTAGAACTAAATCAATGGGGTATTCAATACAGTCTAAGTCTGTAGTAAACTTAGGCATAAAGAACAAGTACATAATACGAAGTTTTTACTGTAAATAGACCTAGTAGTTCTCTACTAGGTCGTCGGTATAAAGTAAAAACTGCATTGTTAAATTTAAAGTTCCATATGCCCATAGCATGAATGCCCGCACATACGCATATAGGCAGACAGCACAGTTGGAACACTCTATTTTATGTGGAGTCTACTTTCCCAAGTCCTCCTATACTCTTTCTGATAAATTCGCTGCGGGTTCATTTAGGTAGCCCGGGACAAACTTGACCTTAACAGCTAAAAGCCACCTCCATGTGTGCCGCTGTTGATCCAGACTTACCTGAGTGACAGTGTTGGGAGTGTGGGAGAGATAAGTCCTATTAGACCAAAAAATGAGAACATATCTGTTTTAACATAACATCTGCTATTCATTACTACATGATTCTATTTTGTTTTACAGTCAACTTTAGCGGAATGGCGGGTAGCATTCTGGGTGTGCTTCGCTGTTTTAGTTGGAACCAACGTAGTGTACATATTTTGGGCGGATGGCAAACAGCAATGGTGGGATGATGTACGACAATATGGATATCCAGAAGACTGGAAACATGGAAACTTACGGATGGCAAGTCAAGACAAGGAAAAACACAAAGAAAAGGAAGCAAACTCTACAAACAAATAATAAAAAAATACGAAGTTAATCTGTATAATTGAATGTTGAGTTACTGCAACGTTTATTGTGCTATGAAGTACGAACTTTGAAAGAATGCCGTAGATTTTTTGGTAGGAATATAATATTAAATTCATTAATAGAATTATTAATTATGTTTTTATTAATGTATACCTAATACCAGTCGTATTTGTTCCAATATTAAAGAAATACCCGTGGTTTCTTGTACTAGAACGGAACCAATCTGAAAATCATCTATATTTTTAAATGTTGTCGATTAGAAGATTCTGCATACCTATAAACGAAATTGTTGCAATGCGTTCTTTATAAAAACGGTTAGTTGTAAAAGTTATTTTTAGAATTTCCAACTTTCCTATTAGCTAAAAAACGGCGTAAATGTGAAATACTAGTTGTTGATCAAATGAAATTATTTAGTATATTTGTAAGTGTAATTTTCATAATTGTTAATGCTATTTATGTTAACTAAGGTGTGCCTTCATTCCATCGGAGCATGGATTTAATCATGCGCCATGATTTGAACAAGTCAAAACCAGTTTATAAGCGACGTTTAGCGTTAAACTAAATGCACACAAAAGATTCATGATTTAGCAAGCTGTTTGTACATAAAATTATATTTACTTATAGTTAAGATTATGTAATAAAATAATAATATTTATTAAATTTCTACCATTAGTGGGCGCGGGCCCTCGCTATGCTGCCACTGTTTTAGACCGCAATCTAAACGAATTTCGTAAATTATTAACAAGTGTTCATTAGATTTCATCACTTCTCTGTTAATTTGTTAATCGATCAATAAAAAAAACAAACAAAAAAATCTTGCAACAGTTATTTTAATTATTTTAGATTTCAGACATTAAAAAAGTTATATCAGTATTTAATTAAGTCTATGCTTAAATGCATTAAGCTTTCTATTGTTAAAAGGTGGTTACAACTTAGTTTTATTTTACATATTGTCTGTATTTATGATTTATATCTACCTATTATCTATACGTTTTAAACCTAGAATACCAAGTTAAATGTTAAAATATTAAATGCCTAAATATAAACTTATGTATATGACAGTGACTTTTATAACCAGGGATAACTTGCCAATGGAGAATGAGCGACATTCAATTATGACCCCTATGAAGGTTTACATAAAATATACATCTTTGATGTGGCAAATATCAAGGAAGCCGTCGATATAATTTGTTATTTAGGATTTATGCATGCAAACAATGTTTACAATACAGATACAGTAACAAAAACAAAATGTTTCGTACAGTAATGAAGATATTTTATTGAGATATAGTTCATATCGTTGGAGCTACCTCCGTTATAAATATCAAAATTATTGATGTCTGTAACAAAGTTTTCTTACTACCTACTTTTAAGTTGTGAATATTTATAGGTATTATTAATATTAATTATTCCATTAGTTAGTTAGTGTTACAAGTGCAGTATCAGAGACATTTACGATGCACCAACTACAGATAAAAACCGTTTCCATCTGCCAGAGTATACAAAGAATTAACTTAATGCCACGCAATACGCAGTTCAACGAATTTGGTTCAATACCTAGTTAGTGCATCATTTGTTTCTCTGATGACACTGCAATAACTTCTTTAGACTTGAAGAATTACTTTGTACAAATGACTATTTTGTTTGGAGATGAAGTACAATTTGAAATATAGCACAGTTGTTTTATTTCTAAAGTAGCTGAAGTTCGTGAGGATCTTTCCCCAGGGCATTTGACAATTATTTTTTTACATAATCCACAAGAAGAAATAGAACGGGAAGGTTGTTCGTTAATATAAAGAAAATATTTTGTTTAATTCATTTAACTTACACTGCTCATGTGCCTCCTCTCTTAGAACGGGTTTCCCATAGTTAACACGCTTGGTAGGCGGGTATAAGGTATTAACAAGGAAACGCTGTGGTACGTTCTCTGGTACACACTTGCTATTGATGATGTAATAAATATCGGGACCAATGGCTTAACATTCTTACCTAGGCAGGGTAGACAACCAACAAACCAAACCCGGAAGTAAATCGTAGATTTTATCCAACGACTTCTTGGCTGGCGGTATATGGATCGAACCCACGATCTTCCAACTCTTGATGTGGGACTTGAACGTGGAGGTTCTTTCAATGCGTTAAAGTGATTTCAAAAGGCTAAAGTGCTTTGCACTTCATGCTCATAGCTCAATATTGGCGTTATTTTAATCTTAAAACATGTGTAAGTGGTAAATATAACAAGTGGTAAATATACACCTAATAAATCAAATAGTGAAATCATCAAGTGAGGTCGTTTATGTGTTTGTTTGATTGATGTAAAATTAATAAAAATCTTCAACCATATCGAGGTTTGTAATATCATTTTTTTCTAAACTGAATAGTTTGCGCGAGAGACACTTCCGAAGTGGTAAAATGTGTCCACCCCCCCCCCCCCCCCGTAACTTCTAAAATAATAGAATGATAAAACTTAAAAAAATATCCATGCAAACTTCCACCGAAAATTGGTTTGAACGTGTTCAAGTAAGTAGTTTTTTTTTTAATACGCCATAAACCGTAAACCGCAATTTACCTTTCATTCAATCAACTATTATTAACATCGACCAAAGTTACAACGAACTACAAGAACTTTTATACTATGTTACTTGTTATATTCTTGATATCAAAAATTGGTAGGCATTTGCAACCAACTAGTACGGAACCCTTCGTGCGAGAGTCCGACTCGCACTTGCCGAACTTTAACGAAGCTGTCCCACTAATTGATGGGGTGCCAAGTATAAGCACTCTTACCCTATAAGATATTTCGTATCCAAATTTACAATATTAGTAGGTTTCTATATATTATGAATACCTTATTAAAGTGATATATGGAAATATTATTTTAAAAAGTATTCAGTACCTTTTTATATTGCTTAATAATACATTATGTAATAGTTAGTTCTTTAATAAAATTAAAAATATTATTAGCTTTATAAACTATTTAGGTTACAAGTATTACACAAGTGTTACAAGTACTACACTTTATTTCGCGCCTGCATAAAATGTAACAGCTGTTGCAGATCAGAATAATGCAGACATTTTTAATACGGCACGTTCCCCGAGTGCTGGTTACTTTGCAGTAATTTGCACATCAGATAAATACTGCCATTCAAAGCGGCAATGATGCCAGCATTCTGGTAACGTTGCCAAGTAGCATAGATTTAGAATAGTTAATATTTTATAAGACAGTTTTCGTTCATAGACATTTTATACTTTTATAAGGTAGATAACTAACTAACAACCTACTAAAATATATATTTTTTAAATTATTATAGGTAGGTAATAATAGAACATCATTATATAAGATATTTACATCACAGGCTTTGTCATTACCTATTAGAGAACTTTGGAAAATTGAACTATTTTGGAAAGAAAGTATATATAATATATCTAGATATACAATAAGTATGTATTGGGCCTATTAGTGGGTATCTATCTTAATTAAAAAAAAACAAATTCAACGTTGTTTGTTTCGTTAAATTAAAATGTTAATAGTTGAAGAGTTTACCAGTGACTAAAAAATAAGTAAGATTCATAAAGAAGATACTTAAAACAGTACTCAAAGAAGCGTACCTAAATCGGTTTATTTCCTAGATCCTTAAGTAGTAAACAGACACTGTTTACTTCAATCAACTTTTATAGTCTGTGTGGATTTTATCGAGGTCATTTATGGTAGCTGGTCTGTAAAACACATACCTACTTAGAATGATTATACACGTCATCGGTACAATTACAAACGTTATGTGTAGGTCCATTTTAACTTTGAATCGCGGATCGGTAAAATAAGTGCATTCTTTCTTGTTTTTCATATTACTAGCAGAGTTTTTGCATCCTATTAGTGGCTTTGATATATGTCAACCATTACTTAAATATCGTATTAGCATTCTGCACTCCTTCTCTGTGTAAATTACCTATCCTCGTCCTGCCCATTGTGATTTAAAAATCACAAAATATACTTCACGGTTCCTGCCCAGCTAAAATTTTGTAAAGTTAAAAATTCTGCCCACTGTCCTTCAAAAATCACATATTCAAGTATCGCGCCTTCAATTCGTATTTTATCCTCAGCTGTCGTTTTTGAAGTTTCCCAACCAATTTCCCAACAAATTTCCCAAACCAATAAGTGAACCCTAAATCTATTCGGGTAAAAGACATTCACATTAGACCATTCATGTGTTAAAAATGTAGTCACGTCGGAGAAGAGGTATGTTTAATCTCTTTTTATTATTTAGATCGGTGGCTTTTCTATATTAAAAATAAACAGGATTAAAGTTAAATAATCAATACTTTGACTTTTGTAATTATTTTTGATTTTCGTTAAAAATTATATTTTTAATAAACATAAATAATATTATGTGATGTAAAAATCACATTTGGCAGAACTTTTTGGTAAATTGTGATAATTTTTGCAGAATTAGACAATGAATCCATCGGCAATTTGTTAGCAGATTCCGATATTGGGGACTTCGAATCACAAAAAATCAAGAGAGTTCTGATGATAGTGATCTACAGACTAACCAGAACATTCAACATAGCAGGGGTAGACCAACTATTACTCTTCTAAATAAGAGTCGAAGCACTTCTGAGGCAGAACATACACCTATATTGGAAGATAAACAGTCCAGGTCCAGTCCACAACAAAACATACTTTAAATGTAGTTCGTGTCATATAAACTTGTGCTTAACTAAGCAAAGAAATTGCTTTGCTGATTTCCATGCCGAACTATTTTTTTTAAAGGATTTGATTTTTTGAAGTTTATAAAAAAATTGAGAAGGTTTTGTTTTATTTTTATTTTTTGTTTGAATTGTTTAATTATTTTTTAAGTCCAGAGATGCTGCAATAAAAGTAGATACATTAATTACTAAATAAAGAGATAAAAGTTCAAGACTGATTAAAAATAAATAATTAAATAACATAAAAAGTTACTTGTGTTTTTTTTACCCAATTATACCCAGTGTCTTTTATGAAGGACAAATAAAATACAGCTGATATTGGTAATTCTGCCCAGTGTACTGTAAAAATGTATGATTTTAAAAATAACGTGAATCGTTACATTTTGATCTATTTACTGCTATAAAAAAATATAAAAAATATATATCTTAAGCATGACCTTTTTTTTGTTCTAATTATTCTGGGCAGGAACCACTTGTAAGATTTTGTACTTTGTCGAGAACAGTGGGCAGAATTACCAAACATGTTTTAATTTGCTTGGGCAGGACGAGGCTATACGTGTGCGAAATTTCATACTTCTCCGTCCACGTGATTTTGGTAAAGAAGGGTTTCGTACAAAGTTTTTGCTTCACGTATTAATATAATAGGTATTGCGATGTAGGTATCTAATAAGCATTTAGTTGATAACTATAGTTGTAAGTTAGAGACAAATAGAAGGGGAACTTACATGTAAATTATCAAAAGAATAAATTTAAATTTTGAAAGATTTTGTATGACATATCTGAAGATTGAAAAATCGGTCCTCTATATGATGGGCCGTAAAGGTTTGAAAAAAAAACATTATCATATCCTTTATGTGTACGTTTATTTTTCATACAGTAAATATTACAAAAACTACACAATAATAGATAATAGATAAACAAAATATACCACTAGATTCCGAAGCGTAGACTTAGCCATAAAGCCTAACTGTAAAAGCAAAATTAATGTTTCCAGAAAGTTGATATGGTAACGAAATCCAAACTGCGCCAACTATTTTTGCAGTTGCAAACAGACAACGTTATTACACGATAATTTTATTCATTAATTCGGTTGCCTTTGCCTACATTCATTCATTCATCGTTTTATGACTGGACGCATCATTGCTGATAAGGCGTAGGTACCCAGTTTTAAAAAGCCCCCAAGACTTAAAATTTTAGACAGTCCCGGGATTGCTTTAGAATTTTAGACAATGCTAATCTAAGAACAATCAGGGCTAAACATGTTAAGAAATTATAAGTTATAAGAACTTATAATTTCTTAATATTTAGTGGTGATGGTGGTGTTATAGTAGTGATATGATCCAATTATACAATTAATTTATACCAAATTAATCTCTCTTATGTCTATGATACTTATATTGCCTCGGATTATCAAACCTATCTAAGGTTTGATAATCCGAGGCAAAAAATATACCAGAATATATTTTATTGTTGGTGTGATACCTGAAATAAATGTATTTTTTAGTAGTTGAGTAGTTTTTTTCTAAAACAAAGGACATGCTTAGATATATAGATAGAGGAGATTAATAAATGTAGAAGAGCCGAAATTGGTATGTTAAGATTGTAAAGACTGGAAGAATGTATGTAGAGTAGTTTAAGACATATTATTATAAAAGAAAAGATATAATATATCCGAATGTTTTTCAATATTGTTTCAAAAATAGAAAACAAATAAGAAATATTTAATGGAAAACAAAATGAGTTTAGAATTGAAACTTTAATTTATGGTAAATATAGTTAACAAGATTTGGTTAGTCCCGGGATCCAAATAACCTGGAAGCCCTAGTAGTAACAGAATATATTTTGGCTAACAACAAGTAATAACAATGTAAGTATTTAAATGATCTATAATGAATGCTGTGTTGGTATCATGTCTACTAGAGTCGCGTGTATTGAATAGTAAGTGGGTATTTAGTCGTATCAATGACAAATTATATGCTAATCGGATATTATGAGTGAATAAATTCGTGTATTAAATTCTTAAGTTTGACGTTATAATAGTATCTAATTATTTCACAGATAAATACGCAAGTGCTTCATTGTGGCCATGTTAAATAAATTATAGTGCAAAAATAAGCGTTACAATTAACAGGTATGTTCTTATGTACAAAAATAAATTAATTGCATTATTCTAAATCTGCATTCTGCGTTTATTTCATTAATTCTTTATTTTTTCTACCCCTATAATTTTATAACTTACAATGCTTGCATAAAAATAAGTTCCTATCATATGGTGTGATGCAAGTTAAAAGTCTAATGAGTTCTAAAATAAAATATGGAACCAATAGTATATGTTGCATCTAATTTATTGAATTAATGTTATTCGTATTCAATTGGTATAAATAAATATTGCATTGTTAGACATATTTTATATATATCCCTATGTTAGCATCTACAAGTAGTCAATTTAAACTCAACGTAACTCATAAAATACTAACTGTTTGATTAACACTAACCTACTCACAGGCAGTATTACATATGTGACGAAATTCATTTTGATCCAACAACAATAGACACAAATGAACTTGGGAGTCATTAATTACAAACACAAACACATGTCGTCACCCAATAAAACATTAGTTGGTCTTGAAACTGTGTTAATGTTGAATTTGTTAAACAATCTATCTGCGACTTCATCTAACCTTTTTTTTATTTCTTCAGTTTGTGGAGCTCTAATAAGGAAATGATTGCTAAACTGAAACTAGTTAAAATGCTTATCTTTGATAAAATTATTTACTAAAACGTATTGTTCTCTAACATTGTTGTTTTTTGTCAAGCTTTTTTTTTCGGACGGACTTATGTAGTTAGCTCGAGGTTTATGCTACTTCACCAGGCATGACGGCGAGCAGAGCTCCAGCCCAGATAAATGGTTTAAAATCTACAAACTAAGCAACCTGTGCAAGAGGGCGTTCCCTGTGGGACTTGAACCTCGGCTCAGGGCGGTCGCTCAGGGAAGGGAAGATTGAGGGATGATTCCTCAATCTTCCCTTGGCTTTTAGTTTTTATAAGGGAGTTTTGTGCAACTGTCGCTCTACTCCATAGTTCGCGGGCTTCTCGGACTGCGGGTCTACGAGGGCATCGGAAGCTTTTGTCAAGCACGGGATGCATTACGATAACAACTTAATTGATGACCGTCTCCTTAGGCGATTAGCTGACTTAGCCGCAAGGCTGTTGCTGCTTCATCTGAAATAAAAGAGAACAAGGCTCCTGTATAAATAATTAGTTTAAAATTAATTAACAAAGCTATCTGTGCAATAGGGCATCCACCTTGGGGCTTAGATCTCGACTTTGACGCTGTCATTGAAGGGGAGAATTGCGTAATGATGATTTTTGATTTTTTTAATGAGGATTACCAGATTTTAGGGAAGTTATGTGCATCTAAATTGTACCGGTACTGGACAAAAGTAATTTTAATTACACTGGTTACCAATACATCTACTACTTCTGGCATCTATGGTAAAAAAAAAATCCCTAAAGGAAAAGTGTCTGCCATACATAAACTTTCCTTTTGTGGGTTTTTTTGCTAATTATGATAATGTATAAGACATTTTATCGAATCCCGTTTGATCACTTGTAATCAAGCTTGGATTGGGTGTAACCTCTCTGTATAGCTACTCAAACTGTATTATTTCGTTATGTATACTTTTAAACTAACATTTATAATTTAGAGGTAAACAGATAAGCCAAAAAACTTTCGAACCGATTTCATATTTTATTTCACATTGACAATTTAGATATCCAGTTGTAACATAGTTTTTTATGTTGTTTGGGGATGCAAACAACATACATAGATAAAAGCTTTAAAGGCTCTAAGTATAGAGTAATTTAGCGTTATAGATGCTGCAATACCAATGTGTTGTAGACAGTTAGCTTAGTCTCATCTTTGACCTTCGCGGGTTAAGTGTGCATATGTGCATACTTATTACTAATGTATGCATAAGTAGATATAACAAAGTCCCAAGGCGAATTTATTGCTCTGTGGAGACATTATTATATCTGCATGTGTAAATATCTTGAAACAAACAGATGTTTATTTGTGCACAAATTAAACAAACCCATATAATTTCACCTGTGTTTAAACAATATAATTATTTAAGTGTTCTTTTTGTAAAACTATGTTTGCCGGGTTGCTTTTTACATATTATTAGTATTCATTTTACGCACTCAAATGTGATACACAATGATACCTATTAAGTGACCAAACCATTTCAATATTTCCTTCTCTATCTTCGTAATCACGTCCTCTTTCACTCCACACCGTTCTCCGTGGAAAGAATGGATGAAGAAAGATTGTCAAAACAGGTATACATGTCAAGAGTGAGTTGCACAGTCGAAAGGGGAAGACCTCGACGTTATCTGACCAAATCGGAGACATCCTCGCAAAAGGTCAAATAAGATCCACCCTAAACCGACGTGCTTGTATGAAGAATGTTATGAGAATGAATGAAGCGAAAGATGTGTGTAGGGATCGTAGCAGCTGGAGGTCCATTGTCTCTGCCTACCCCGCTGGGAAACAGGCGTGAGCTTATGTATGTATGTATGTACCTATTAAGTACCATCAGAGAAAAAAAACTTTGTAATGGATACATAGAATTTATTCTACGTACAATCAGCATCAAATATATGTCCCGCAATTTTGAATACTTTGGATGGACATGGATACCGATGGCGTGTTAGCTGTTACGATGCTTTCGGTGGCTTTGTTGTAACGAAGTGTTAGGCGTTGTGGAAGCTCCCGTATATTTGAACACGTAGGATGCTCTGAACTATTTGATCACTGTAAATGCGTCAATATTTATGATCATTTTGGATGTTGCTATATATTATTATGTATTTGGAGATCTTCATTGTCACGATATATTTGATGCTAACTGTACCTATATATCAAAGTTTACAGACGTCTCAAATTTGGCGAGATGTTTTTGATTTTAATATCAAAATTAAATGTCATTGTCAAACTTAAGGTACTATTTGTTCAATCTGTTTGTAAATCAAACAGTTATTTTAAAGTAGCATAATTAACATACATTAATTATGAATATATTTTTTATTTTTTATTTAAACATAACTTAATGCTCAAACAATAAGATGAGTATATAAAAACTTTTGATTATACCTACACACATTTTTCATTATATCCTCTTTTTGACAAAAAATGCTGCTTTTTTGGTTTAGTTTCAAAAACCTCCTTGTCTTAAAAAAATCTATCAACACTGATATAATATGATCTGGCGCTAATAATATTTGCCCGTAGATGGGTCACCGTATTCCTAATAGTACTACTGAAATTAACTAATGTCGATGCATACATAATGATATGTCAATTACATTAATAAACTTAGTCATCAAAGTTAAATATAAACGTTGAATCGGAGTCTATCCATGACCTGCAAAATGCATGAGTAATTAATGTAAATACATATTATGTTACTAACTTTCTTTTTCAACTAATAAATTGGTTAGTTGCTGGGGACTACGAACACGAAGCACGCCCAGACACAGAACAGCTATCCGTGTTACACAAAAATATTTTTCCCGGGTGGGAACGGAACCCAGAGCATCTGGGCTCAACCAGCACCGATGGTTCTGGAGCTCCAGAACATCGCTGCAGTTGAACGTGACAAAATGATAATGTTTTGTTTTTGTTTTGTAATTCATTGATAGTTTTCGCGTAATTGAGTAAGAATATTACAAACGTACTAACACCTACGAAGGGAGCCCTGGGTGGCCTCACAGTTTCAGGGTTTGCTGAAAGGAGCGCCCCGAGGCATAAAAAAGGAGCGCCTCATTCAGAGCGCCTCAAAATTGTAACGCTTCGAGGAATACCTCTTAAAACCCATAAAAAATATAGTAGTACATTTTAAGATCCTTATATTATTTGAAGATCCTTTAACAAATAACTAAAACTACATTTTATATTCAAAACACGTTTTTGTTGGTTTACATTGTACAACAAGAAACAACAGCTTTTTAGATACGAAAATTGACAGATTCACTTCAGCTCAAACATAGTTGAGTAAACGTAGTGATAAAAAATTTGCAGCTATTTTAAATACCTACTTATTTCTTTCTCTCTCTGATTATTTTATTTATTCTTTTTTTATTTGTTGTCCGGGGAAGATGCATTTACACATGCCCACCGCCACTGCAGCGTTCCCGTGCTGGCGGTGGCATATGTGGGACTCGTCCTCTCCATGGCGGTGGTATGCTACTCATACCACGAGGAGAGGACCGTACACCACTAAAACCCCCCGGACACTCCTCCGACCGCCGTTGGTGAGGGCCGGGTACCTCGCCGGGTACGCAAAAGCAATCCGGCTCACCTATATATGTCCTGTCAGATCACCTGCCAAAAACATTGATTGGTGCCTTTCGTCGATAAGGGTAGGTGCCATTTTAACTAGTGCTCTTAGTAGACTACCTCAATTAAATCCTTTATTCTTCATTCTGTCATGTTTGAAAAAGATTAGTACTGTAATTGTATATTTCGACTGCACCGGTGGCTCAGTGGTTACGGACGTTGCTTCTGAGACCTGGTGTTCTGGGTTCGATTCCCACCCGGGACAATTATTTGTGTGAACCACAAATAGTTGTTCTGAGTCTGGGTGTTCTTTGTGTCCGTGAAATGAATGTTTGTAAAGTCCCCCGCGACACAGGGATTTATTTCCCTAGTGCGGGAGTTGTCTTTTAAAAAAAGCAAAAAAAAAAAAGCAAAATAAAAAATATTTTGTTAATTTCCATTAATTCTTCTTAAATGACCGTATTATGAAATTGTTATTTCTACTCACCTGGTTTTATTTCTATGTCACATGTGTTCGCACAAGGAAAATATAACAATATTCAGAACAACTATCCAAGGTTTGCACAAATACTACTATTTGTGCAAACCTTAGGTAGTTGTTCCGCGTGGTAATTGAACCCAGAATGCCAAATCTCAGAAGTCAAGAGTCTTTTGATACTTTAACGTATGCGATTATATGTTTTCATATGATATCGAGTTTATAATGCTAAATATTGATTAAAATAATTATAGTCCGTTACTGTGGTTGGCGGTTAACCGATATCAAAATATTATACGTCAAATTTTGTCACTTGAATAGATATTTATGTGCACATTGATAAATGTAGGCTACTTTGGGTTATCGGCTGAACCTAATGGCAAAAAATATTAACGAATATTGACTTCTTAAAGCATAGCAATCTGTTTGCAGCTTAGTGAACCCACTTATTTTATTTTATTTTATAATAATGATATCTCTAGTTCTCTAGATCAGCGGACCCGAATTATTTCGGCCGCGGAACCCTTTTGTTTTATTATTTTTTAACCGGAACCCTTGCAAGTAAGAACTAACTGTAATATTGTTTTTTATATGTTATTACTGCCTTGAGTCGAATTTCGAGGAACCTCTGAGAGCCATTTACGAAATACCACCATTCGGGAACTGCTGCTCTAACTTCTTGGATAGAAGTTAGAGCAGCAGTTCCAAAGGCTTACTAAAAAAAATATTATTTTTCCGGTAAGTAATGGTTGAGGGGTTTAATAAATTATTGGTCTCGCGAGCGTGCGGTATAAATTATTTATCTAAGATTGAGGGATTATCGTCGTGCCCCGAAAAGCACGTTATGCCTTTCCTCTCGATTGTCTTAACAGCATCTTCACAATATTATACCAGGTAACAGACAGCAGCAACATAAGGATTTTTGATGATGTGTGAATTTGAATGATTATAGAGGTAAGATTAATAAATAATAAATGTCTATTAAAATTCAAGTCCAACTGTGGACGGTTTGGTGGTAATAATTATAAATTAATACTTGTAATTCCCAAGTAAATACTTAGGGCTAAGGTTTTATTCAGGTTACGATTGTATCGAAATATAAAAGAACTTGTCAGATTATTTCTATAGTAGTAAATTACACTCCCGTCATTCATGATACACAAGGTTAATAAATTTCGATGATCGGTAGGGTTCCACCGTAGCCTAATTGGCTAAGGCATTGGGGGCTTTACCCAAAGATGCAGGTTCGAATCCTGCCGGTGGTCGAATTTTATTAATCTCAATTTTGGAATTAAATATATTTGTGAAGATATTTAAAAAAAAACATAACTTACATTGGGTGACCTATATTTTAAAACAAAGTGGGTTATTTATTTTCGTCCATTATTATATTATATACTTACATATTTTTAAAATTATTTAGTTTCGTTAGTCTTGCAAAATTTTAAAGTGATAAATTTTGTTTTAATAGTCAAAAAAATGTTGGTAACACAAGAACGTTTAAATTTTTATAGTAGCAAGCGTAAATATTAACATTAAAATGTAATCTAAATTAAGACTATTGCGAGCCGCATTACAGCTAATTAACTTATTAACATCAATCAACTTCAAAATATTGATGCACTAATTATTCTAAACTGTGTCCGCTTACTCAATAGCGGCAAAGTATATTGTCTGTCTATACAGACATATAATAACCTAATCAATCAGCTTTATCATGTTTGAAATAATTTATACAAACATGTTTATTTTAGATTTATCACTAAGGGGATACATTGTGGAAAAAAAACCGTTGAGGTTTTTATCTATTATTTTTTTAGATCAAAATAACAAAGACCATATTGTTAATTCAATCATTCCACGATTTTAATGTTAGTCTACACTTCTACACTAATATTATAAAGAGGAAAGATTTGATTGTTTTTTTGTTTGTTTGTTTGCATTGATTAGGCTCCGAAACTACTTGACCGATTTGAAAAATTCTTTCACTGTTGGGAAGCTGCACTATCTCCGGTGAGCATAGTCTATATTCAATTTCAAAAAAGTTAGGGATCCATACTAAAACTCCAATAATAAAACCCAAGGTGTGAAAAAATTACCAAAAAACTTTCTTCCATCGCGTGCGCTGCGAAAACTATTGATTATA
Organism: Nycteola revayana; assembly: GCA_947037095.2. Taxonomy (NCBI): domain Eukaryota; kingdom Metazoa; phylum Arthropoda; class Insecta; order Lepidoptera; family Nolidae; genus Nycteola; species Nycteola revayana. The sequence goes on from OX344839.1 coordinate 10,792,829, forward strand.
GAACAAAATAATGTACTACGTCTTTGCAGAACATATAATTATTTACACAAAATATCGCGACGGCATAATTATGTCTAACTATTATAGTTATGTCACAATAAGTGTTTTTTCATTTCAAAAAATATATATAAATGCCACCGCTATAAAAGCTCTTTTATTTATACTTTGGAATTGATCGTTATCAAAATAAATGACTTCATATTTAAGTCTGCTTCAAAACCATTATATAACTTTTTGAATTATTCAATTTCGACAATCCATTCGAAAGATATTACAAGTTTAAAATTGAAAGTTATTTGAAAAATGTCGCATGGTCCCCTCTCATGGGCGGGATTACTTTTGTATTTGCAGAACAACAGAGGTACACGAGCAGATATCATCAAAGCATGCTTAATGGAGTCGCCCTTATGGACTTCGATTGAAAATATAAAATTACGGACGAATATGAGAGCTCATCTTCATGGAATCACCGATGGTGATTTTCCACAGCAACTGCTTAAGCTTGGGGAAGGAATTTTTCCCACTCCAAATTTTAGCAGTAATTGTAACATCCTTCTGGATGAGTCTCTAGGCCAAATAGTCCATAGTTAAGAAATTTTAATAGATGCAGTATACCCTGATATCGATAATTTGCACGAAAATGACTTTCATTGGTTGTGTTCTAGGGCAATAGTATCACCCAAGAATGATAGTGTCAACGAAATAAACAATCTAATTATTCAAAAAGTTCCCGGACAAATAAAAAATACAAATCGATAGACACCGTGACTAATATCGAAGACGCAGTCCATAATCCCCAGGAGTTTTTAAATTCATTAAACCCTTCTGGACTGCCACCACATGAATTGACTTTAAAAATTGGAATTCCAATTATGATTTTTAGGAATTTAAGCCCTCCAAGCATGTGCAACGGGACGAGGCTGCTTATTAAGGAATTGAAGGAAAATTTAATTGTAGCAACCATTATCACCGGCCCAGCAGCTGGTCAACCAGCTCATATACCGAGGATTCCGATGATCCCAAGTGATCTGCCAATCCCATTTAAACGGCTTCAATTATCAACAAGTCCCAAGGCCAAACTTTCGAATTAGTAGGGATTGACCTACGAAAAGAATGGGGTTCAATGTTTAATGTCATCATTTTATTATTCATTTCTTCATACTTTTTCTCTGTCATTTGTTCGCTGTCAATTTTCAAACTTCAAATGACATTTAAAAGTGTTTGCTTTCATTTTTCATACATGTGTGAAATTAGTCGATTAATTTACGCACCGTGCAGAAATAGGCAACTTAGGTCACGGAAAAGCGTGCGTAAAATGCGGGTTTAGGTCATACTGTGCTATAAATGTAATATAATTATGTGACTGGTTGGTTGGCTGTATACCGGGAGCCTTGGCCATTATTTAAAGATACTACACTCACGACAGTCTCTTGTTTATTGATATGAATAAAATACAGTGTGCTTATATTATGACCTTTGACTGTTTCATTAAAATCCCTATATACTGGGTGACTTTTTTTACCCTTTTGAAAATAATAGGGCGTGATATGTATACGAAAAAGATGTCTAAGGCATAGTTATTTTATCAAAAAAGAATAAGTCGGACTTATAATAAAGAAAAACACTGCTCATTGAATAACTTGTGGTGAATTCAGTTAGATTAGGTATTTTTTTAATTTGGAATTTTGAAAGTAAATATTATCTCTTCGAAATGGTGGATCTAGACTGACTAGACTGCATATTTTCCATTTTATTATTACCAGACATAACAATATTACCCATATCATAATTATCTAATATATAGATATAAATCTAGTAAAACAAATCTTGCTATTGATAAAACGCAAGTCTATGTTAATTTGAAGTTATCTTTCAGTATGAAAGTAGCACTATGACTGATTAGATTGTGTGGAAAATTTAATAACCTATGTCTGCCTTGCAATATCATCCGGGTAAAATAGGCTGTAAATAATAATTAAATAATGAATCTATTCGTACGTAGAAGTAAACGGGTTATCAACATAGGCCAACGGATTAGTTCGTTGAAATGGCAATGGGCAGGCCGACCTCTCGCTGCCGACCATCATCTCAAAGATGGTTCAAAGTGAGAGGTCGTGGGAGGCGGTTACCTCCTTCTTTAGGCAGCTTATATCACAGAAGGAGGCCGCAGAGCGGGAGAGGGAAGAAGATCCCTCCGCCCACCCGCTCCGCAGTCAGCTGATGGCCATCGGCGGCGGGCCGAAACCCGCCGCCTACCGCGCTTGGCTTGACCTCGGGGACAGGGGCACATGGGCTCCGCTCCCTTTGAGGCCAACCCATGAGAAGTAGCCTTCACACTCCAGGCGTCCCTATAATTTGGGCAAATGGGCCACAGCAGTGTGGCCAAGAAGATCCCGCGGATCTCCGGATCTTGGCCGCGGGTGCCACCAGGGGGCCGGATTGCTCGAACGTACCCGGCCCTTGCCAACGGCGGATCGCAGGAGTGTCCGCGGAGTTTTAGTGTTGCAGGTGTATGCTACTCATACCACGAAAAAGAGAGGACTCTCTTCGTGGTATGAGTAGCATACCATGCTATAGGAGAGGGCACGTAGAGCAGATGGCCGTTGGGGCCAAAAAGTACTTACATGGAGACCGCGGATCGGCCAGCGTAGCGTAGGACGTCCACCAACTAGATGGACGGATGACCTGGTAAATGCCGCGGGTTCACGGTGGATGCAGGCCATCTCGATCCGTAATAACCGGAAATCTATGAGAGAGGCCTATGTCCAGCAGTGGATGTCCTACGGCTGAAATGATGAATGAATCTATTCAGCACTTATATATTTACATACATTTGTTCTTGTCAGAATCACAATGTAACAATACTCTTAGTAATAGGTTATTATTCTAATGATTTAAACAAAACCTTAATCAAAAGGAAAAAAACAGCAGCAGGTTGCAGCAATTCTTATGAGGTTTCCGGCTACTGGGACCGCATATAACAGGGACCGCGGTCCCAGTCGCCGGATGTGTAAAAATTTAATATTTTTCTTCCAGCGACTGGGACCACTCATAGATGACTTAAAAAATCTATTATTCAAGCCAAAATCGGTACAGTCAAACGAAAAAAAATCTTTCAAGTCAAGTTTTGCATCAGACAGTGTCATATTAGATCATTGTAAGATACTGCGCTGAATGTTTGTTCCAAATTGTGTGATGTGAGTGGTTGTGTAGTGACTTTATTTAATAGTCTTCAGGTATGTAAAACCATTTTTTATAACCTTATTTATAAACAAAACAAGCTAATAAGGGGGTTACACGACAGGGTTACAAATATTTTTACTTTAGAGCGCTTCTCATCTTTGATGAGACTTTTAAATATCACAAAAAAAATGTCATCTGTTAAGATTATCTGATAGTTCATATTTTTTTTCGATTTTATAATTATCAAAATGGATGAAAATAGTCCTTCAACTTCAAGTGATGAACAGTCGTTTTATATTGATGTCACACAAAGAGGACGTGGCTATGAATATATTCTTAAAAGAATAAACAAAGAAGGCTCAAAACTCTGGCGATGTGCAAGAAAAAGTGTTTGCAACGCGAAAATAAAAACATAAAGTCTGATTTTGTGATAAATAATTACTTTCTGATTGCTAACTGTTTTAAAATTGTTAATTATTATTATAAGCACGATTGATGTGAATTTTTTTGTTTATTATTATTAGCATGATTTATGTGTATGTTTTTACTACGAAAGTCTTAAATAACAGAACTGTAGTCAAAGGCTGTTTTTTTATAACAATAATTTATGTTTTTTAATCTTAATTTTTTTTATAGCACAGTGTGCTCTAAACCCGCTTTTTACGCACGCTTTTCCGTGACCTAAGTTGCCTATTTCTGCACGGTGCATTAATTAATCGACTAACTTTACACATGCATGAAAAATGAAAGCAAACACTTTTAAATGTCATTCGAAGTTTGAAAATTCACTGCGAACAAATGACAGAGAAAAAGTATGAAGAAATGAATAATAAAATGATGGCATTAAAAATTCAATGATTTGAATGTGACTTTTAAATTAATAAATTCATCCAGCGGGAAAGGGCTGCGCCCCCCTGCAAAGCCCTGCTCCCCCCCACCGCCGCCCCAGGACCCTCGCTACGCTCGGGCGCTAACTTCACGCCGAGCAATAATAGGCTGCTTAGGTCACACGTATCGTAATCCACCACCCCCCGCGAGTCCGGGGCGGGTTTATGTCACATCTGCTATAAAATAGTATACGATACCTACTCGTGACCTAAGTAGCCTTTTAATGCACGGCGTTTAGCACCTTCGGTATGCTCGGGCGCTGACTTCACGCCGTGCAATAATAGGCTACTTAGGTCACACGTATCGTAATTTACTATTCGTTTGACTACACATTTTTTTATTTCAGTTATCATTTATGAGTGGTCCCAGTCGCCGGAAGAAAATTATTTAATTTTTACGGATCCGGCGACTGGGTCTGCGGTCCTAGTTAATTGCGGTCCCAGTCGCCGGAATCCTCATTCTTATCACACCTAAAGGCGTCCGTTTGTCATGTGTATTCTTATATATAAAGCTGTATAGTTTGTTTGTTGGTTGAACGCGCTAATCTCAGGAATTTCTGGTCCGATTTGAAAAATTATTTCAGTGTTAGGTAGCCCCTTTATCAAGGAAGGCTAGGCTATATTGAATTATGAAATTCTTACGCAGTTGAAAACGCGTGCGAAAGCATCTAAGTCGTAATAAAACTTCGATCAATATTGCAAGTTTCTTGAAAAAATATATTTAAATGATTCACTCCTGGAGATAACCTTAAATTAAAGGGTTAGAACCACGGTTAGCTAGGGCTAATTAAATATGTCCGGAAAAAAAATACAATGGTCTCTCAGATGTCAGCGAAAAATTTTAATTCATAAAAACTGTGTAACATGAAGGCTATAAAACGGTACAACCCGACGGACCAGAATAACAAAGCAACAAGTGTCAAACCGCGGGAAGCAGTCAGATCAATTCGTAGGTATATATATCTATTCGTATTATCCATAGGTTCAAAAAAATCCAGATAATATGTTTAGTATTTGAAATCCATACTTCTATATTAAAATTTTAAAGAGGAAAGTTTTTTATTTGTGTTTGTATATTTATTACCAATAAACAGAAAAACTAGTAGACGGATTTCGATAATTCGTTCACCATCTAATTGCTAAATCATTTATTTATCTTATATTCTCATGGTCCACCCAAATAATGACAATTGTTTTGGCATAACATAGACAAAACAAGCATATTGCTTCTCTAGCGACAATTATACATTAATTATAATAATTAATTTAATTATAAAAAAAAAACAAATAATGTTTGACGATTTTCAAGTGCCTGTTATTGGTTTACGTAAATAAAAATGATTTTTATTTTATTTTATTTATTTATTTTATATATTTTATTATGAAGTTTACACGAAACGGGAGCTACGCGGGTGAAACCGAGCGAGGAAAATACTATCACATACACGCTAGCGTAAAATTAAATAAATCTATATATATAAAACAAAGACGGGTTTGTTACAACACTTATAACTCGAGATCGGCGGGATCAATTTTCATGGTTTTTGTTTCGTAGGATTTGTCTTCGCCCTGAATAGCAGAATACATTTTAAAAACAAAAGAAAGTTGTGTCAGTTACACTATTTATAACTCAAGAACGGCTGAACCGATTTGGCTGAAAATTGGTAGGGAGGTAGCTAAGAACTGGGAGAAGGACATAGGATACTTTTGGGTAGGGGTAGGGTAGGGTAGGGTAGGGTAGGGTAGGGTAGGGTAGGGTAGGGTAGGTTAGGGGTAGGGGTAGGGTAGGGTAGGGGTAGGGTAGTCGTAGGGTAGGGGTAGGGTAGGGTAGGGGTAGAGTAGTGGTAAGGTAGGGGTAGGGGTAGGGTACAGAATAAAATGACTTGGAATTGTGCTAGGAGCTCCCGTTCGTACAATCCGGATTATCTTTTATTGCCTGGCACTAGTGCTCATTTTGCCATATACATTTATTATTGTCGTTTCTGTAAGGGCAACTTTTTTTATTAAAACATATGAATATAATAGCATTTTAATGTTTCGTTACGATAGTAATATTGATGGCAAATCATTCTGCCAATTATAAGCAACACTAAAATATCAGGGTCACCTAGATTTCACTCTAATGACATTTTTACTTAAACATATGTCAAAAGTATATTATTTTGTATTTTCTTCTTTAAACATATATTGAAGCCTTCGAACTGGTAAAATCAAAATGCAGTGTATGACGGGTACCTATGCAGGTACTCATAAGTGGAATACTAGAAAATGTACTCAATAGCTTTTCATCTAACAAGTGCAAATAGGTAAATATGACTCATTTTATCTAAAATATGTGGGTTTACAATTACTTATAAATATGAACAAATAAATAATATAATTTTAATAATTATTAAAAAGATATAATAATAATAATAATAATATTTATTAGCTTGGAATCATGGTGAGGTACAGGATGTGAAATATAAGTAACATACTATATCCTTCTAGACAGCAATCATAGAGTTTTGTCAAATTAACCGGCTGTTGCTTGTAGCCGACTTTATAAAGTATGTCACTGTATCTTTTTTTATATTTTACAAATATTGTAGTATATTCCATCCTATGTGTATATTTTTGTTGTCTCGGTTACAGTATTGACTAGAGCTGTACTCTTTCAAATGGCTCTGGTAGTCGGATTCTAGAGGCAATACTGGCATATAAGATACATATATATTGATGATGACTTATTTCATAACCTTGTAGGTTTAACCACAATGTCTCGAAAAAACATAACGCTAGCTACATTATAACAAGACTTATCGCTAATAGATTTACATCTGAAAATCAATGCTTTGATTTACAGTTTTAGCTTTTACTAAGCTGGAACTGTGTAGCATAATGGTTGATCGTTAATTGCTTCCACCAAATAAGACTGTCCATAAAATGTATCTATCTGTGTAAAAGAGTATAATTAGTAACAATTTTTAATCGTTATCTGTGAACTATTAATAATTTATCCGTAGCTGATTGGAGTTATTATTGAAATTCTCTTAACTCAATGAATCGAAGTTCGAATTTAATTTAAATGGTTTGTAACCAGGTTAATGTGGTTGTATGTTAACCTACTTATGTGTTTAACGGATGATAGTATACTTGCAGCGATGCTACACTAAATATATATTTTATAAGCTTTTGCCTGCGTCTTTGTTTGCGTAAGTTTGACCAACTTTGAACCCCATATAAACCCGCTTTAGGGGGTGAATTTTGGAAAATTATTCCTAAGCTACCTGCATCATTTCAGCACAATCCGTGGAGTGGTTTTAGCTGAGTGTTGATAGATAGTGATGGTTTATAATTACAGTTTATTACGTTATTATATAAAATTCCTATGTGTAGTGTTGTTACTCTACACATATTTCATCATGTATCTTATATGTTTAGCTATGAGATTTCTAAGCTTTGTAATTATTGAAAAACTGAAAATCCATACCGCGGCTGTATGTCTGTTTGAACGCGATTATAAAATTCAAAAATTATTGAACAAAATTAAATAGGTTAAAATATTAAAACATATAAATACCATACCACATATTCAGTTCTCATAAATTCTGCTAAGTCGTACAATCTTGACAGAGTGTTCATGGTCATTTTAGTGGTAGGTTCACAATGACAATGGGCGCCTACTCGTCCAAGACATTCCTCAGGGTTGCAGTGCATCCAGCTTTGCTATATAATTTTGCTAATGGCGATTAGCAAAATTATATAGCATAGCTGGATGCACCAAATGGAGGACGCCAAAAAAGGAATTAAGACTCCATTCTAGGCGTAGAATGGAGTCCTCCATTGTTGGCGTTTATCAAAATAAGATACATATTATTATTATTCAACGAAATACATGTACCATTACGACGCTCGTAAAATTAGTCAATTTATGTGCGTATTCAGTTCAACCAACCAACAGATAGGTTATACAAAATGTATGCGTATAAAAAATGGCCTTCAAACCCACAACTAAGCATGCAATAAGCCTTTACTGGCTCCATTTTAGACCCACAAAACGAGTTAGATAATGGTTACGTCATAATAACATGTATTCGACTTGATCTCTTATTCTATAACGGCAGATTTTTAAATTTAACGTGCAAAATTTGAGACATATTTATTTTTAAGTTTTCTTTGCTCTTTGATTTGTAGATTAAAATATTTGGTTCGATTTTCATTAAATTATTTCATTTCTGTTTTTGGTCATAGATTTAATTCCCTTATGTTATTTATGATGATGTACTTTATAGACATGACTAAGTGTGATATAATTCTACAAAAAAGTGAATTTAATTCAAAAACAATTACACAAGTTACAAAACAACAATTTATTTACAATGAACGACACTATACCTAATTGTCTTGGATTGCATTTTCGTCAAAGTAAAATAATTTTAAATTAATATTTAGTACGAGCACAAAGTTTTAGCACGAAATACAACATTATCAGCGGGAACGTTGGCTCAATGACGCGGCTCGATAAAATACCTATACAATAGAGTCAATAAGTCAAGTACTGACTCCAAGGTTACCCTTGAATCATTGTGGCTTAAGTTCGTTATACGCGATACCAAAAATATATTTAAATGTAAATTGTAAACTTTAAAGTTTCTATATCCCGCATAGAAAATATGGCTCCTATATTCAGTGGTTGTAAAACTTTATTAGGAAACTAGTTCCAAGCCGTCTGCTTATCTCATCTTACAATATTAGATGTCAAGACCACTTTGACATAAATAGATATCGGCCGTTGCGATTACTTTGAAGTAAACTCAGCGATATCAACTTAGTTTATTGATAATTCTGATAAACTCGTAGGTAGTTTCTGTCCAAATTTATAGTTAGAAACTATTCAGTGAAATGATTAATTCAAAAACAGATTTCAATAAATGTATCGACGTAGTTTCTCGAATAAACCTTTATACCTAATACAATACTGGATAGTTTTACACTTGTAAGCCATTCAGTAGTGGATATCGAGAACAAACAGGAAATTTACGTACATAATTGATTGGTAGGTAGGACTGGGTACTTAATACCTACTTGTATGCTTAGTCTTGCCTGAGTCAATGTAATGAGTTAGAATAATGTGCAATATGCACAACAAATGGTTAAACATTAAAATGTTATAAAATAATGCTCAGTAAATGAACTCTATGTATTTTTTTACTTTAGTAATATTATTTACCATCCATCCATTCGTAGGTAGGTAACTATTATGAAAAACATGTGTAAAAGTCGATCACAAAATATGGAAATAAAATTTAACACCAAACCTCTTATAGATCTACTTTGTTGAACAAAAAAAAACCTAAACAGGTTTTGATTTCGGAACATTAACAGAGCCTTCAACTCCACGTGGCCAAAGTCACGGTCAGAAGTTACTTTGTATATTTAAAAACATGAAAATAAAGCAGTGTCAAAATTCTTTCACAATTATAATACTGAGTCGAGAAAGAATATTATGGTTTTTATTTATTTACACGATTTTTTTTAATAATGCGGGAAATAAACCGCGATACGACTGGTTAAGAACAAAACCGATTCGCAATATAAGCATATGAGCATATCGGATACATCGCTGACCCAACAGGTATCGGCCAGTAATAATGTTTATACGCTCAAGGCCGTCAACCTCATATGGCGTCCAACAGTTGACAATATATTTGCCATGCGCCTAAGCAACGCACGCGGCCGGCGTTTGTAACATCAAACGCGAATGCGATAAAAAATATAGACAATTAAAATTGCTAATTCTTCTCACTGTACTTACATTTGTCAGTCAGGGTGCGCGTGTGTAGTGTGAAAACTAAGTGGTTAATTTCTATAAACTATTATTTATATGTGAATAATACATATAGTGAAGTTTTCGTGGAAATTTAGAAAACGATATTGGACATCGTGTAAGTTAGTTGTTTATTTAAATTGAAATAAAGAAAATATTTTTCTGAAATAATAATATGAACATTATTCGCGAAGTATTTGATTGAACATCTGTTGCTGTAATCTGTTTAGTGAGTCATTTATTGTTATAAAATGAGACTGAAATAGAATATTATTTTAATGTTAGTTAAGTGAAGTCAAAACTCAACGATGTTTATAAATCAGATGTTTCATAAATGCCTACTTTGTACTTACTTGTTAGTATGTGTGTGCTTAGTTATACATTATTATATTATTGGAGTATGTTATCACTGCAAGCCGCGACAAACGACTGACATGATTGTGTTGTGTTGCATTTCAAACGCTGCAACCGCGTTCCCACAGACAAACTGTTACGCGGTTTGGTGGGTTTATGAAATTTTACAAAATGTTTGGTCCAGAATAAATAATTTATTATTATTATTACCTAAACAAAACAATGCGTAATGGAGCGGTGTTAATGATTTGTCGTTTTTTAACTTAAATTCGTACATTTAATGTTTTGAATTTATTTCTTATGAACAAGCATAAAATAGAATAAAAAAATGATGGCTCAAAATTTTAGTGTTGCCACCATTAAGTCTTTTTTTATAGTTCATTGGAGAATTTATATTTTAAATGGAACATTTATTAAACTCTACCTTCTTTACGCTTCAATATTATATGATATTATTACAAAGTTTTTCGAAAAAGAAATAATTTTGATACTAGTTGTATGTAGCGTTTGTTTGAATTCTTATGTACTTATAATGTAGGTGATTATTAAACAAAATAAATATAATTAAAAATAATTACAACTTTGAAATACATAGTATATTTTAAACATAATCTAAAGAGTATTCGGTTAATGAGTTCATAAAAAAGTTATTGTCCATTTAATTGATATGTACATCTGAATACAACTTATAACAAAAAGGGATAATTAATTATGAATACGCACTCATTTATTCATAAGGCAGCGTAGTAACTATATCTACTTAATTAACTATGCAAAATAAAATGAGATGAAAGGCTCAAAAAGAATTCATAAATTAATTATTATTAATTTATGAATTCAATCATAAATTTAGCCATTATTAAATTCTAAAACTCCAACCAACTCAACTAACATATTTTATTATGATCGATGGAATAAAAACTTACAAACAAGACTTATCTAACAAACAATTTGAAATGCAAACTAAACCTTGTGAAATTGTCAAATGTTTATGAACACAACCACTTATCAGAAGCTAAATAAATTAAATTAAATGAGCATTGCATATTAAAGTCATGATTACTAGGTATTGCTCAGTCTTATGTATCTTATCATAACTGTCTCTAGACAGTTTTGATTTATTAACAGTTGAACGATTGAAGATATCAATATTCATACATAGTAGGTACTTATTTTGGAGTATATCCATGGGTAAGACCGTCTAGTTAAGATTATTCTAAATTCGATAAATTTTAAGGAACACTTTGTGTGAATTTTGGGAATAACTGGAAATAAACGGAATTACTTGCGTCACGGATTTATCCGTGTCACCTTAATTTTGGTTAATAGTAGGTTCGTAAGCTGATAATGTAATAAAAAATTTGTAACTCAAATTTAAAAACTTTTGTTAGTTTCGACGTTTCAATCACTAATGTGTTATTTTAGTCGAACGATCGATCTACACACTTAATTTTAGTGGATTTGTTGTATGTGCGTAAAATTAGAATTAACGTATTTTTTACGCAATCTTATTTAATTATACTCAATTAATAGAATCAGGCGTTATTTAGCGGAAATCCATATTAATCTAATTTAAAAAGACAAAATATCTAGTGTTAATTCCGCTAAAAAAGCTTTTTTTTTATACTCAATTCCCTCTTTTGTGTTTTAGTTTACACTCGATTTTATCAAGAAGTCGATTATTCGATTTCGATACTCGTTTCAGTCTCTGAGAATGAAAATTGACATCATATCTATCTATGGGTATATATAAAAAGAAAAGATTTAATTGTTTGAATTGAATAGGATCTGGAACTTCTGGACCGATTTCATTTTGTTTTTGCTTTTACAAATCTATAATATCCCACATTACCTGATATAGCAACCATCCGATGCCCTCGTAGACCCGAAGTCCGAGAGGCCTGCGAACTGTAAAGTAGAGCGATAGTTGCTCAAAAATCTACTCTAACTAAAATACATAATCCCTCAATCTCATCGCCAGCGACCGCCCTGAGCCGAGGTCCAAGCCCCACAAGGGGGGCCTCTTGCGCAGGTTTCATAGTTTGTAGTTTTTATAACCATTTATTAAGGCTGGAGCTCTGCTCGCCTTTATGCCCGGTGAAGTAGCCTCGTGGCTACCTACTTATGTCCATCCGATAAAAGTACCTAATATAGGCATCTAGAATATAATAAGTGTATAGTAGTAATAATGATAAAGTTCCCACGATAACGGGAGCTACGCGGCAACCGCACGCCAGAAGCTAGTATTAGGTATCTTAGAGGTATATTAGACATTGTCTTATATTTGTTACCTAGAATTATTTATGAAAATGAAATCATAAATATTAATGTATGAATTATTTCTTACAGAATATCACATCACATTAACACGAAGTAAACTAATTTCAAAATGGACGAACAAGAGGCGCAGGTTCAAGCGCATAAGTTGCTTGGACAGAGGACCGCAACACCGAAAACACCAGACAATGCTCTTACAAGAACATTAAGATCATGTAAGTATATTATTTATTACCTAATTTGCGTGGCTGTACTCGATTAGCTCTACCTTATATGGGAATATGTCCGCAATAAAATAGTATAGCTGTTGTCCCACGCAGTTTTATTTCCGTTATGATTTTACTATGTGGCTTGTGTACCTAATCGTAAAGCTGAATCCTCGCTATAAGCCCCTCCCGACCCTTAGTTTGCTAAGAACCTTCCGATGCCCTTGTAGACCCGAAGTCCGAGAGGCCCGCGAACTGTAAATTAGAGTGACAGTTGCACAAAACTCCCCTAAAGAAACTAAAAGCCATAATCCTTCAATCGCCCCGTCAGCGACCGCTCTAAACCGAGGTTCAAGTCTCACAGGGGACGCCCTCTTGCAGGTTGCTTATTTTGTAGTGCTAAAACCATTTATCTAGGCTGGAGCTCTGCTCGCCTTTGTGCCCGGTAAAGTAGCAAAAGCCTCAGGGCTAACAACATAACTATGTCCGTCCGAAAAAAAAAAACAATCTCACTATAAGGTTGGTCACGATTCGATGTCGGTCTAGTAAAATATTATTAAATACTGGAATAGGATTCGGAACTCGGAACTTGACTGTTTCGGATAGTATGAATAAACATCTCACTATAAGGTTGGTCACGATTCGATGTCGGTCTGGTAAAATATTATTAAATACTGGAATAGGATTCGGAACTCGGAACTTGACTGTTTCGGATAGTATGAATAAACATATTGTTTTTCGTTTTATAATATTTTACAAGACCGAGATCGACTGACCTTATATGTAGTTTTAGCTATATCTTTGTGCAATAGAAATGGTTGTCAATAGTAACCATTTCTATCATTCATCATTATCATATTATCATATTATTTCGACGGAAAAGAAGGTGGATTTTCGTTAACATTATATTTTCTGTGAACTTTTACGATGATTAAATACGATATCGGTGGCAGAAAAAAAAATCTTAGATAATTCATATCGTTTAGGCCGTTCTAGAGCTATTAATGGTGTGAATAAGTCAACAATAAGTGAAAGCCTACTATAAAATTTTCAGTTTAACTGAAAGTTATTAAATAACTACAAGTAGAATACATACAAACAATTAAAAATAATAAATATTGCCAGTAGGTATATGAAATTAGTTTATAAAATAAAATATAGTCTATGCCAGCTGCTGGGCACCATTCCTAAAATGCTGGCAGCACTGCGTCGTTCAATGATAATGCTTATTAGCCATACTTTACCAGCACTCTAGGAATATTAAATTTTAATGTTTAACTAACTAAGATAAAAAGAAGTTCAAATATCACCTACTTTATCAGAATTATCAATTAATAGAAAGGCTATTATCACATCATTCATAAATCAAAGATCCTTGAGGAAGGTTTAGATTTATATTTGTCAAGGGTTTGTGTTAATTAGGTTTTACTACCCGTGGAAAGCCGAGGCGGGTTGTTGGTATATACCTGCTAAAATATAAAAATAATATGAAAATTTAACTAAGATATTGGAGTCAGGATGTCTAAGAATCCGTTTAATTTTAAAAATAAAGTCTATGAGCATATCAGATCAAAGCTAGCAGACTCGTTACAGCGGTAATCTATCTTATATCTATGTACCTATATTATTTATGTATATATGTATGTACCTATATGTTTGTGAGGTATTTTATCTTTATTTTACGTTAATTAGTTGTATACCTTGACGGTATTTATTTCATAACGAGTGCTTACAACTTAAGTGCACCTACCACTTTGTCTCTGCACCACCTAATGGTTGACTGGGAGAGAATGGCATTAAGTCCGCTTATGTACAGTTATGTGCTAAAGTTTTAAATAAATAAATAAATATTCTTAAAGAAATAATAAATATTAATATTTCAGTCACGCAATCAATTTAATTAATCTCCAAGCCACGTATACGGGTATTCAGATCTTGAAGCCACACACCACGTATCGGATTATCGATCCTAATAATGCAATTAAAGCACACTAGCTTTCTGGCCTAGCGCCTATAACCTTTTGTAAATAATTGCTTTACTATGAGAAGTAGATCAAAGCTTTCCTATTAGAAAATATAGCGTTACTAAACCAATAATGATGGTATCTTGTGTTTAATATATGTGTTGACCGACGGTTATTACGTTCTCTATTTAGTAAATTGTTATAGCCTCCGTTGCGTAGCGTTATAAGTCTCACAGGTCATGGGTTCGACGGAACCTTCCGTACGTCGAAAAGCACTTTAAGTTTTTGGTACCATTTGTTATCGATAACAATCGTATACCAAGGAACAGGCAGCAGCGTTTCCCTATAATATGTATTATGACATAATTCTGCGGTCACCAACCCGTCTGCTAAGCGTAGTGACTATGGCAAAACCCTTCCTCGGGAGAAGGCCTACATTTAGCAATGAACGTTACACGAGCAGATGACAATGACTATTTAACAAAATTATCTTAATGACAGCATAATTTTGGTAAATTTAACTCTAGGTTATAATTAGCATGCTTACCAGGTAATTTTTAAAGAAATTGGTTATTTCTGAATCTGAAATGAGTCTTTATGCTCAAAAGTGCACTTCGTTTAAGTATTTCATTAAGTGACGTTAAGTACCTACCTACTAAATTATGATGTATGGCGATTCGAAACTAAGTCATCATCATCATCATCAACAGCCCGTTTACGTCCACTGCTGAACATGGGCCTCCTCTTAACAGACCTTGGCAAGCAAGGATCGTTGAGGGATATTGACATAATCACCACGCTTGGCAGACGGATTGGTGATCGCAGTAAGATGTAAACCTTGAGCTAATAGATGCTGCTGCCCATCCATCAGCCATATGTCAGCCTTAGTCGCCTTTTACGACACCCATGGGAGGACATTGGGTGGTCTATTCTAAGCCGGAAACCACACGGCAAACTTATTATACTTACTAAGTAAATATTCCATATTTTGTTTTACAGCGAATTGTACGTAAATAGCTTGTTCATATAACTGGTACAGCTATATGCTAGACCAGGTCTTTGACCTATAACTTACGACCCGTGCGTAACCAGTTTCCATAGTTACTACAATCTCCATCTTATTTATGCGAGAACAAGCTTTCTACTGCATAACACGAATTACTAGATGAAGTTTAAGATTGCTTTAATTATTATTCTATCACTAGTTTTATGACTATATTTAACAAACATGATTCTATTGATATACCTTATAGGAAATGACATCTCTTTGTTTTTAATGTTACAACTCAATTCAATTTTATAATTCAAATGTCTACCGATTCGAAAATCGTGTAAAACAAATGTCCGTTATAAAAATAAATACATTTGGAAGTTGACTTAAGCGTAAAGGTTTCGAATGTGGAGAGTAGGCTATAGTCACCACAATAAATAATAAAACATAAAAAAATAAAAAATAATATGGATGCTTTCCGAAAACATACCCACAACAAACCTTACATAAACAAACCTACACCAACCGGGTGTTTTTTAATATCGTGAACAGTAATCATAAAGAATTATTTAATAACATATTTTTAGAGTTTTAAGTTCATTTGATTATATAAGTAGTATCACAATTTAATAACATAGTAACAATAACTGTACATTTTATCAATTGATGTTACACTGTATGAACGTTACTAGTTATTCTTAGCTTGTACTATTATGTTTTCTGTGCTCTTAGTAATGATTGTAGTGCAACTGTAATCATGAAACAGCTGCAGACAATTTACCACTGGTATTCATGTACTCCTAGAATTATAATGCCCCTATTTGACTATACTACAGTGTCACAGACGTAACTAATAAATTTAAAGGAGTTAAATTTAAGATACCTAATGATAATAGGTACCATTGTTCAGATATTTAAATTGATGTAACTGTAAATGGGTGGGATTGTACATAGGTATATAAATAGTTGTGACTTTGTGAATGTCAAGAGCATGTCGTTAAAACTGGTTTGTAGGTTAAAATTGCTGCACTAGCACCAAACCTACATTGTAACTTTATGTATGCAAGGCGTAATGTATGCATACATTCGAGAACTGATAACATTAATGTATTATTATATGGTATCTCAATATGTTAAAATAATCAGTGTATATAAGGTACTAATGTCACATTTGCAAGGATTACGTTTATAGAGCATTTGAGATAAGAAGTGTTCGCTTTTTCTTTTTAGAGTTCCTTAATCAGATTTTATAGAGTGCACATATTGAAAAAGTTGAAAATACACTTACCTAATTTTACCAACGTAAACAATTATTAAAAAGTATTCATGGACTAATGATTTGTTGTACCTAAGAGAATAAATACAGTCTGCTTTTAAAAATCTAATTCATAAATTTTGACTCTCAGAAAGATATGAGGTTTTGTTCAAAAATAATAACAGTTTTGTTTGCACTGGGTACAAAGTCATTAACAATAAATAAAAAGTTTCAAATATTTTTTAGATTTTTTCTTATAATTTCCCAACGCCTCGGTGATATATTTTTACTTTTTTAAACATGTGCAGTTAATAAAGACTTGCCCCGTACATCCTACTAATAAATGTGTATGATATTATGATTTCGTTGTCCGACCGGCACAAAATGTCTGTTTAGTGTACGTAAAGGATGAAATAAAACTTTCTTATAAGCAAATCCAATTTCACAATCCACTTATTGGGTATAATAGCTAAGCATTTTCATATCGCACATAACATTTTAACAATAGATTTTCTCTACAACGAGGTCATATTATACTTCCTTCCCACATTAACTTTCTCATACATTGCCTAGGCACAGTTTGTTCGATTTCATATACAAATGTAATAGTAGTATATTAAAAGAGTAATTTCTATGAAGTCAAGTAGCAACTTGTTTTTTGTACCTAAATAAGAAAGTTAAGTTAAACATGATATTAAATTATGATAGAATATAAGGTATTTATGTAGGTACTATAATTATAATTCGTAAAATATAATCGAACTTAAGAACGTCTAACCAATAAGTATACTAATTAATATAACCGGTAGGGTTCCACCGTAGCCTAATTGGTTAAGGTATTAGGGGTATACCTAAAATGCAGGTTCGAGACCTACCGGTGGTCTAAATTGATCAATCTCAATTTTGAAATTTATCTTATAGTAAAACATTTAAGAATGATATACGACAATTTTTTTTAAAGGTACCTATTTTATGCCGCTGCTATTAGATATAATTGGCAGAGGTCCCTAAATAAAAAAAAAAAGATAAATGATACTGCTATTTTCAAGTCCTTTTATTTTTATTATCACTAGACTGTGATCCGTATTTTGTGTTATGCTGCACCACAGCTTCTATAATATCTAATACTTACTTTTCTATCGAATATCCTTTTCAAATACAACCTATATCAATATGTGAATGCGTTAAAAGTCTCGTCAATGTCTGTTCTGTACCATAATTACAGACCTGAAGTTTTTGCTTGAAAGAGGAACAACCACCATACAAACTTTGCGTTTATAATATTTAGATTGTAATAGAAATGTAATTGCACATTCATTCCGTTAAAATAAATGCGTGCTGCTATATCTCAGTATTAAAGCTAACCACGAAGCCTACACGTACCGTTTTGATACAAGTACCTACGTATGTGCCACCTATTTGCTCGGAAACTCGATAAGTTCCCAGTAGGCACTACATTAACCTATTTCCATCGACCGATAGAAGGAAATTGAAGAGAAACTTAGTTAGCTTCAGGAAGCTTTTAATTGTTTTTTTTTTTAGCTCGTCGAGTATTACGTGTACTCTTTTTAGATTTTGAATTGAAATATGCGGCGAATATTACACAAATGATAGTAGCTACTAAAACTAGGTATATTTGTACATTGAATATAAAGAGTACCACCATTTTTGGCAGATTCTTATGTAATTTTTGAAACAAATGGGACGTAATTATTATGCAATGGAATTGAAGTCCACAATTATTTTAGCTTTAATGTCAAATACGATCTTTATTAGGTACTACTCTTATAACTTGGATCAAAATAAATTATACCCATATTCTTATTCAGCTTATTCTCCTGATAAGTGGAAATAAATCGTCAAATAAGCTGCAATTGCAAAGATGCATTTGAACCAACTGTGTACAACAGTGTCTATACAACCACTAACACGTCAATCTTACTTATCACATGAAACGTGCAATTCCATAAAAATTTACACACACTCGCAAACTTCATGTTTATTTAGAATTTGATACTTCGACTCTGTCTGTGGGAATCGAATAAAACAAAAAGAGGAGATAAGTGTTTATGTTAAATGATATACTGCTTAAATTACTTAACATACTTTTTCATATATTTTGTATGCACACGTGTAGTAGCATGATAAGTGGCTGTCGCTGGCCACCAGTGGCGGTGGTCGGTGGCCCGTTTGCGCCGAGCCTAAATGCTTTTGTTTAGTTTGACTGATAGATAGATGTAAACATCCAATAAGGAAGGATTAAAAAAAAATCTGCTCCTAAGTGGATGAAAAGGGCATTTTGTCACTCAGACCCAATAAAAAGTAAATACGGAGCGCTGCGAGTAACGCACTGACGTCGTTAAAACTCCGACTTGGCGTTTAATATACATACACATACACAGCTTACGCACATACGCGTACCAAAAATATGCCTTACCTTCTCTTTCGATCTGTCACAGACTCAGGTGATTGATGCCATAACAAACTTTATTATTTGTTAACAAAACTACCGAATTGTGTAATGAAAAGGTTTACAAATTTAAAAAAACTCAACGTTATTTTTATAGCATTGGAGTACTATGAAAAATCATAGCACCTATGAACTAAGAAAACTCCACACTAATTTACAAAAAAACCAGCCTCAGTGCATTGTTAGACAGGATAGCTGTCTAACAATGCACTGAGGCCGATTTTTTTAGCTAGCAGGTCAATAATATAATTTATGATATTAAAAAATATGTTCAGTTTGAGCTAACATTAAAGAGTAATCATGCACAGTAAACGCGCTAATTCTCCTATAACTCGAATATTTTCCATAACGACTGGAGTAAGACGAGAAACACATTAAATATTACATTAAGCTTCTGCGTTGAGTTGTTAAATTTAAGCGCGCTACACTTTGCTTTATTATATAATGATGCTTAAAATTGACGTAACAGGCAATATAAATATTTAATGGTAATTATTATATTTTCATGTACATACGTATTAATTATAAAATGAATTCGATGATATTTAAATAACAAAGTGTGACCTGCACGTGATAAAAGATTTTTTTCGGGTCTGGTTGGTTCAGTGAAAACCCATTAAAAAAAAAACATAAAATGTTATTTTATAATCATAAACCACGTTTACCTGTGTTCATTTTTATTTACCTTACAAGCCCATTTACGGCTTTTACTGACCATGGACCTTCTCTTAACAGCAAGCAGGCGTAATAATTGGTGATTGCAGTAATCTTACAGCCATCACCAATCCAAGAGCTGATAGATGCTGTTGCCCATCCGTCAGCTCTATGTCCCTTAGTCGCCTCTTACGACGCCCACAGGAAGGTGATGGGAGATTTGGTGGTTTATTATAAGCCAGAAACCACATAGCTATCTGTGTAAATATATTACTATACATAAAATATTCAACCCACCTATCAAGCCTTATTACTAACTAGCGACCCGCCCCGGGCGCACGGGCGCAATGCTGATGTATTATACATATAAACCTTCCTCTTGAATCACACTATATATTAAAAACAACCGCATCAAAATCCGTTGCGTAGTTTTAAAGGTTTAAGCATACATAGGGATATAGGGACAGAGAAAGCGACTTTGTTTTATACTATGTAGTGAAGTCAACCCCTTTCGAGTCCTGCTCATGATTAGCAGTAGACGTTATACGCTGATATCATCAACCCATATAGAGAAGAATATTTTGTCGATATATATAAGAAAATTGGTAGTAATATCTTGTTAATAGAATTTGTTACCATTTGTACATATTGTCTGAACATTCCTTAATGATTAGAGTTATGAGTAGTAATTAACGTAGTTTCTGACGTAACGATAATTTCCCCAAGCGAATACAGTCACGCTACGTCTTATTACCAATAAAACCTACAGTACTTTCCCGATATGCTTGTGTACTTTAGAGAACAGACCTATTCCGTTAACGTGATTATGTACCTTTGAGATTTAATACAATATACTAGTAAATAATGTATTTCATAATAATAATATGGTACAAAAGGTTTTACATTATAATCAGGTAATGTTCTGCATGAATCGCCATTTATCATTAATGATAATATTTACATTACAAGACACTTAACAATTAAATTCTTATTTAACAATTAATGGTAGGATACATTTATAGAAATGTTTTCATTAATTGTTAAATAAGAATTTCGAACTTACATTTAAAATATTATTTTAGTTTAGCAAACAGCATAGCTTTTATTAACAATACATTTTCAAAAAGGTAACTGTTGTCATTTTAAGTACCTGCCTTCTGTATATAAAACCGGAAAATGTATGTAAATTCAGTTAAAAAAGTGGATGATAAAATCTTCCTATCTATAATAATTACGTTAAATTTATCTATAATTATATTATCCTGTCGTAGGTGGTTGTTTATTTTCATAACGGAAATTCGTGATGGTTCCGAAAATATATTTTTAAAATTTTCAATGACATATTAGTTTATTAGTGTAATTAGGTATGATGACTGCAAATTAAGCTTAATAGGGCTTTTAACACCGTTTCCTACTTTAAAAAAATGAGTAATTCGTTTATACCTACTTCCTGTAATGTGCTATTTCGTAGCTAATTATTTCATGACCGACATTTTAATTGCGAACGTAACTTTAATTTTTAAAGAAAAGAGACTTTCATTTAACTCTCAACATATAGGTTACATATTTGTTAAAACACAAGTCACAAATATTATTATTATAATGGTTTACATATTCATATCATTTAATTGTTCCACCAAAAATAAGAGGCCAAAGTTAACACGTAGGTCTATTTTTATTCAAAACTGTATTTTGCCCATCAATTCATTCGTAGGTTCCATTTTCTGTATAACCGACCATTTTCTGTATAACAACTTCGATCTCACCTTTCACCCATTTACGGATTTAATTGAATTGAATTTGAAAAATCTTGGAGCGCACTGAAGAACGTTTTTTAACATTTAAATTCTTCGGCGGTTTTGAGTATCTTACAAATAATTTCTAGGCCTTTTGGTTAAGACTGTGCGTAGTCCATTAATTAGTCAGTAAATCATGGGAACTTTTTATAAAGCTTTTTTTTTTCTTAGTACTGTCCCACTGCTGAGCAAAGACCTCCCCCAATTCCTTCCAAGAACTCTTTTCTTGAGCCGCTTCGAACCAGCCCTCATGGTAAGCGTCGTCTCGCCACCTTTTTCTAGGCCGGCCTCGACGTCGCCGTCCATCTCCCGGCACCCATTGTGTGGAGATCTTTGCCAAGCGGTCCTCTTGCATGCGACATACGTGACCTGCCCAATCCCATTTCAGCCTAGCAGCTTTCCTGCCAAAATCTATTATGCCAGTTTTGGAACGCAGCGTAGTGCTTCGCACCCTGTCTTCTCTTTTAAAAAATATTTATTTAATCGATAGTCTTCGAGAACCCGAGAACGATTTTACCGATTTTGTCGGTTAGTTCCACTATTTTCCTCCAAAAAGTCTCACTGTGGTATACTGATGGGTGCCAAAGTAAAACGTTTTATAGGTGTTTTGCTAAGGTGCCGTAGCAAAACCATAAAACAGCGGAACTAACCGAATTTCGCTAATACTTTTTTATGTATAATTGTCCTCCTGTTTCAGGTTGTGTGATTCCCCAACGCTATATCCTTGGTGTGATGGGTTTGTTGGGTATGTGTAATGCCTATACCATGCGCGTCTGCCTCAACATCGCCATAACACAGATGGTGAGCCCCGTCAAGTCAGTCCGGAACTACACAGACCCTTACGCCTGTCCTATAGACGAGGCTGACATGGTAACCAATGGAACGTCGCACCTTAAACCGGTAAGTTATTGTAGCGAATTAAATATTGTATTTCTTACTTTTGACAACATATTTTCTGCTATTAATTGCAGATGATTTAGGCCACCGGAATACCAATGACTTAAGTCTCTTTGCTTGCTCAAAATAACAAGACTACTGAACTATAACTAAGGCCTGTCCGAAGCCAAAAGCATAAGTTAAGTGAGCCCTTATTTTTGATTCGTTAAATTTTATTGACAAATCTGGGTTAGGCACATGTATTTAACGTGTCTTGGAGACTCCAATTATAGCCGATGGGTTTATTTCGATGCTACCGATCAGTCTTGGCTTGGAACATCACAATGTGTTTTTTTTGTTGATAATGACATTTGTTTGATGATAGTAATGTACCAATTTGTAATTTACTTGCTTACGTCTTAGAAACGAAGAAGATTGCTAACCCCTACATTTATGTTATATATATATATATCTCATGAATATGTAAATATGTATGCAAATTACCTATAGGCAATTACATATTTGTTGTCTTGTAGTTAATGGTTTACGAATATTAAATTGACAATAATTTAGTTTTTAAGATTTAAGTAGGTACAATTAGTGCATTTATTTATTTTTATCTTATTTAAAATTTAAGCACAAAATATTGTACCAAGGTGGACTTAATGCAATAGTAGGCATTATCTGCCAGTCGACCTTAGGGTGGTGATGAAACAATATGGTAGGTGCGCTGTAGTTCAGAAAAGATAAAAGAATAATTGAACTATTAATTGATAAATTGTAAGAAAGCATATATATACAGCTATAACATACATAACATATAACAACCAGCGCTGTGACCATCATTTTTCTTTTTGTCATTACGTCATAAGACCCCTGAAGAACCGCCATTCGGATACAAATGACCCAATATTTTGTGTCAGTATCTCCCGGTCTATAGGTAGGTAACATTCACAAATTAAATTTTACAAACACATTTTCATCAAAATTACACAAACACGTTTTGCAAACAAAGAATCTAGGAACATTATATAAATTTTATTTGAAGAAGTGCTCGTTTCATTTTCATTATTGGCTTCTCATGCGCATAAAAGCCATGAACAAAGGTCTGCAATAGTGTTAGCAGAATAATGCGCGTCCTGTTTTCTCTTCTTTGTTTACCTCAATTATGAAATTTATTATTGTGCATAATGCATACCAAATGCTTTGTAGAAATGGCCATACATTATTTACGCTATGAATAGCTTGGTGAGACTGCATAATGGTAAATAATTGTAGCAGTGTGTCTAACTATCAGAAAAAGATAATAAGAAAATTCTTACTCCACAAAGCATCTATTTTGTTTTAAAATTAAATGATTGAGTCTATAGTAACTAGTATTGTATTTTTATATCATCACTAGCTGACCCGACAGACGTTGTACTGTCTTAGCTAAAACTATACCTAAATTGAATTGAACTTTTAATATAAGGCGTGATAGCAATGAACTAACCGTGATGTGCACTAAGAGTAGCACGCATTGGGTCAATGTTATGTCAAACGCTATAAGATTACAATAAAAAAAAATAAAAAAAAATACTCTATCCATGATCGATGATATGCCTATGATTTTTAATAACTAATGTTAAGTAGGGTGATACGAAGTTCATCGATGCACTTCGTATCACTTACCTACTATTAGTTATGAAAAAAAACTTCAAAAACTGGTTCAAGCGATCGAGCCCAAAATGCTAGAATGTTCTGAAAGAAAAGAGGGAGGGTGATCCGGAAACTTAATGTCATCAGTCATCACAGCGACAGCACACGGTACATTGGTGCGAGGAGTTTTCGGCTTGGGCGGTGGAGCGATAGTGATGGGATCCGTCCTCTTGCCATTGCCCATTCAGTAGAAGTCCGCGGAGTGTTTTCAGGAGAAAGATCTCTCCTACCCATTTCACTGAAGGCGCACTGACAGCAGGCTGTCCCCCGAGCCTCGGCTTCGAGGAGTAGGGAACATGGTCCTAATTTCTTTTAGAGGCCGACCCATG
Source organism: Nycteola revayana (assembly GCA_947037095.2). NCBI lineage: Eukaryota > Metazoa > Arthropoda > Insecta > Lepidoptera > Nolidae > Nycteola > Nycteola revayana. The sequence goes on from OX344839.1 coordinate 10,817,578, forward strand.
ATGCTTAGAGTTGTAGTTGTGCTCCGTGCGTCTCCAAAAGGTGCATTGAATGGACCCAGGAGAGTCCATGACTGCTAGGTCATAGGCATCGCCCCGGTACCGGATGTATAATAATATGCATTAGCTATTCCTGGTGCTTAGAGGCTTAGAATTTACTGGCATTTAGAGGAACATCCTGGGTTAAGTTAAGTAGGTAAACCATCTTCTAGTGATATAATAAGCATATCATCGCTATAAACAGGGGAGTTCTACATACTACATACCACCACTGTGGCCGTGGATCCCTAATGCATTTTCAACCGTGGAAAAAATGGACATTGAACGAAAGCGACGAATTTCTTATAGTAGTAATTTTTTTTTACGTTTTGACGAATTTAAAGCATTAACTACAGCAGTTTATATTTTGTTAAAAATGTGGTCACAGTTCACGTCGAACACAAATAATTAATAAAATAAAAAACAATTCACACACACAAATAAGAATTATAAATTCCTAACTTCATTAACGCCATCGATTATGGATAGAGTAAGTTTTCTAGATTTCAATATCACCGCGGAAGAGTTTAAGCAATTGGAAATGACCGAAAGAAGCCAGAATCACAACATGAACAGTGTACTAAGTATATCGTTACTCTTTTCAAAATAAAATTCTGAACCCACCTATAAATATTTGACAATGGTGACAGATCAACTTTCCTTTTTCTTTTACTTCTTCTGATTTTAAAATACTATCGACTATCTGTCACTTTTTGGTTGCTCAATTTATCTATGATAATAATTTGTATGGGAAAATAAATCAAACTGCAGTAAAATAGCTATAAGAAAAATAAAGTCCATATAGTTATTCATTACCTGTTTGATGGAATTTTTTTAAATATGCTCAGCTGTTGTCATACCATTTTTAACAAATAAACCGCTGACTTATATTTTGACTGAGTCGTTTTGTTATTTCATGTCAGTTGCGTTTTGTTATACCACGTTTTATGTCACGTCACACGGGAACGGCATAAAAAGGATCCTATGTCCTTCTCCCAGTTCTTAGCTACCTCCCTACCAATTTTCAGCCAAATCGATTCAGCCGTTCTTGAGTTATAAATAGTGTAACTAACACGACTTTCTTTTATATATATTATGTACTAGCGGCCCGCCCCAGCTTCGCACGGATGGACTTTTATACCCTACCCCTGCCCTACCCTAACCCTACCCTACTCCTACCCTACCCCTACCCTACCCCTACCCCTACCCCTACCCTACCGCTACCCCTACCCTACCCTACCCCTACCCTACCCCTACCCCTACCCTACACCTACCCTACCCTACACCTACCCTACCCTACCCCTACCCTACCCTACCCCTACCCTACCCCTACCCTACCCTACCCTACCCCTACCCTACCCTACCCCTACCCTACCCTACCCCTACCCAAAAGTATCCTATGTCCTTCTCCCAGTTCTTAGCTACCTCCCTACCAATTTTCAGCCAAATCGGTTCAGCCGTTCTTGAGTTATAAATAGTGTAACTAACACGACTTTCTTTTGTTTTTAAAATGTATTCTGCTATTCAGGACGGAAACAAATCCAACAAATCAAAAACCATGGCAATCGGTCCAGCCGTTCTCCAGTTATAAGTGTTGTAACAAACACGACTTTCTTTTATATATATAGACTAGCGGCCCGCCCCGGCTTCGCACGGGTGGACTTTTATACCCTACCCCTGCCCTACCCTACCCCTACCCTAACCCTACCCTACTCCTACCCTACCCCTACCCTACCCCTACCCTACCCCTACCCCTACCCTACCCTACCCCTACCCCTACCCTACACCTACCCTACCCTACCCCTACCCTACCCCTACCCTACCCCTACCCTACCCCTACCCTACCCCTACCATACCCCTACCCTACCCTACCCCTACCCTACCCTACCCCTACCCTACCCTACCCCTACCCTACCCCTACCCTATCCTACCCTACCCTACCCTACCCTACCCTACCCTACCCCTACCCAAAAGTATCCTATGTCCTTTTCCCAGTTCTTAGCTACCTCCCTACCAATTTTCAGCCAAATCGGTTCAGCCGTTCTTGAGATATAAATAGTGTAACGAACACGACTTTCTTTTGTTTTTAAAATGTATTCTGCTATTCGGGACGTAAACAAATCCAACAAATCAAAAACCATGGCAATCGGTCCAGCCGTTCTCGAGTTATAAGTGTTGTAACAAACACGACTTTCTTTTATATATATAGATAGATGTACTAGCGGCCCGCCCCAGCTTCGCACGGATGGACTTTTATACCCTACCCCTGCCCTACCCTAACCCTACCCTACTCCTACCCTACCCCTACCCTACCCCTACCCCTACCCCTACCCTACCCCTACCCCTACCCTACCCTACCCCTACCCTACCCCTACCCCTACCCTAACCCTACCCTACTCCTACCCTACCCCTACCCTACCCCTACCCCTACCCCTACCCTACCCTACCCCTACCCTACCCCTACCCCTACCCTACACCTACCCTACCCTACACCTACCCTACCCTACCCCTACCCTACCCTACCCCTACCCTACCCCTACCCTACCCTACCCTACCCCTACCCAAAAGTATCCTATGTCCTTCTCCCAGTTCTTAGCTACCTCCCTACCAATTTTCAGCCAAATCGGTTCAGCCGTTCTTGAGTTATAAATAGTGTAACTAACACGACTTTCTTTTGTTTTTAAAATGTATTCTGCTATTCAGGACGGAAACAAATCCAACAAATCAAAAACCATGGCAATCGGTCCAGCCGTTCTGCAGTTATAAGTGTTGTAACAAACACGACTTTCTTTTATATATATAGATAGAAGATAGAAGATAGATAGATGACATTTAAGGTTTTTTTTGTACGGACATATTTAGTTAGCCCTGAGGCTTTTGCTACTTTACCGGGCACAAAGGCGAGCAGAGCACCAGCCTAGATAAATGGTTTAAACAATTCGAACTAAGCAACCTGCGCAAGACGGCGTCCCCTGTGGAACTTTGACCTCTGCTCAGGGCGGTCGCTGACAGGGAGATTGAGGGATTATGGCTTTTAGTTTCTTTAGGGGAGTTTTGTGCAACTGTCGATCTACTTTACAGTCCGCGGGCCTCTCGGACTTCGGAAGGTCTACGCGGGCATCGGAAGGTTCTTAGCAAACTAAGGGTTATGAGGGCGAGAACATTAAAGGCATGCAGTGTCATTATAACTCGAAAATAAGATTCGAGTAGGTACTGTACCTTGATGTCTGAAGTAGCAAAACATTTTTTTTATAGACATTTTATGTTTTGCACATATTCGTTTTCCTTTTTATATTTGAAATGAGTTGATAGTGCTTATATTATTTAAGTGCGTTATCAAGTTCAATAAATGATTTGCATCATAAATGATTCTACGATTCTGATGACCTACTTCAAAATATTTAATAATATCCTTCTTAAAATTATTTATGCTGCCTAGTCCTCAATTTATCGTATAAGATTTACCTACTGAAAAAATAAACGTAAGATATTAAGATGGTAAAATTTGATCCCGTCTGCAAGGAGGGCTCGTGGGAAGAGTTAAAAGGTCAAAACGAAGTTCTATTCTGTGACCTCCCAAGGTTATTTTGCTACACAAGTAAAGTGGCGAGTTAATAGGTTTTAGTACTGTTAACTATTATGAGTATTAATAAAACATTTAGCCTTTAACATTGTTTCCTACTTACAAATATTAGAGTAATTCGCTTGTTATGTCACCTACCATAATTAACAATTTGGTACTTTAATTGCTTCATGACAGACATATTAATTGCGATCGAGATAATTTGTTCTCAAAATAATAGTTAGTTGGTTGGTTATTCATTCAGACTTAATTTGTCTTAAAAAAAAATTTAGAAACATCTGGACTACATCTGGGACAAATTTTCAGAGGTCATATTGTATTTAACCCACATTTTTGGTATCACGATTGAAATCTTACTGGTAAGTCGTATCCCGTGTTGTGACAGTGACTTTACATACTTATCTTGTAGGTACAATTTAATAATAAATATTATGGAATACGCTATTAATAATGTGTATATTTCTTATATACAACTAAAAGTTTATTTTTTACAAATGAGTTAATCTTTGAGAATAGGGATTTTTTTTAATTTTAGTTTAGAAAAACAAGCCATCCTTAAATAAAATAAAAAAAACTGGTGAAGTGCGAGTCAGATTCGCGCACGAAGGGTTCCGTACCATTTTCAAGCGTCTACCGGTTGCCGATACAGATAGGTATCGAGAAAAAGGGGCAAAAAAAAAAAGTTTGTTGTATGGTAGCCTCCCCTATATATTTATTTTATTTTTAGTATTTTTGTTGTTATAGCGGCAATAGAAATACATAATCTGTGAAAATTTCAACTGTCTAGCTGTCGCGATTCTTGAGATACAGTCTGGTGACAGACAAACAGACAGCGAAGTCTTAGTAATAGGATCCCGCTGTTACCCTTCGGGTACAGAGCCCCGAAAAATAATATTAAAACCTGTACGAAAAAAAATGTGTTTTGATATATACGTTTATTTTATGATTAGACGTACCTACCTTTAAATTGTATTTCAATCGCTTAGGCATCAACAGGTGCCAGGACCTTTTACTCAAAAGCTTAAAAGCTGGACAAACAAAAACTTAAAAGGGGATGCATACCTAGTGGTATCTAAATGATAACCATCTCCTGGAAAGATGAATCATGAAATATTTTCTGGATTGATTCGGATATCTACTTTCATAGCTTTGGTATAATAAACTTGATATTTTATAATAAGTAATTAAAGAATAATATTGCGTCTCATAAATGTTGCTTACCTAAATGCCAATTAACTTATTTATTATAGGTACCTACCACCTTTATAAAGTATTCAGACATCGTTCTATCCACATACCAGTAATAACGTCCTTAAATTATGCTAAAATAGCGGAAATGATTGGCAATAGGTACTTCGTTTAAAAATAGATTAAATTTACTCATCAGTCGTGTGTTGAACGAATGATTTTGTATAATATACCTACATCACGTTTTGTCTTCTGACGCATAACATAATTTTCATAAAAATTACCTAGAAACTTGGATGACATGGGTAGTAGGGTTAGCTACCCTGTAATAGGTAGGTACCTATTATCAGAGCTATTATGAATAAAAAAATATTGAAATAGTGATGATGTTAATGGACTCTGCCTGAGTTTTTCTTATGACTTTCTTCTCAGACTACTTTAAAAAATAAACATAATTTTACTTCTAAGAAACATAAAATATAACAATAAGCAAAACGCCTGAGTGAATTTGAAGAGCAACACTTAGTTGAAATACTTGCACTTCTCAATCGGGTGGGTGTATAGCTAATAATGAATCTAACCGGTTGGTATAGTTAAATCGCTTATCTACGCCACGAATAAAAAGCAAAATAGTGAGAAGCCATAGTACTGTTTGAAAATTACACTCTTAAGTAGAGTAAAATTCTGAAATAGTAGTAGGTATTCTAAGGCACTCTCGGCACTCTTTGAAGTAAAGTACCAATACTTTACTTTAAAAGTAAAGTATTGGTACTTTACTTTTGAACCAATAGTTCAAAAGTAAAGCATTTTTGGAGGAGAGCTTTGTTTTCGTGCATTTAGTGTGTTTTAAGTTTTTTTCCTCGCTATACAAGGATTCATTGATATACCTAGTGCGGCAGTCGACTTAAAAAAAAGCACTACCTGTCTTTTTTATTTGTTACAGCACGCCATCTTCGACTGGAACGAAAGTACTCAAGGGCTAATTCTAAGTGGATTCTACTACGGGTATGCGGCCACGCAAGTACCTGGAGCTTACTTAGCTGAGAAATTCGGAGGCAAATGGACCCTGGGTCTTGGACTTCTTAGTACTGCATTGTTCACATTCCTGACGCCCGTTGTAACGCGAGCTGGTGGTGCTACTGCTTTGTTCATACTTAGAGTCTTGCAAGGAATGGGAGAGGTAAGTTGTATTGTAGTTAATTATTGTGAGAAACCTGTTGTGATTCTAATCAAAAAAATCTAAGGGATAAGTTAACAATATGATGTATTTTAGATCAACATAATATTGGCTTATATCAACATTATCATTAGTCCGTATAACGTTCACTGCTAAATATGAGCCTTCTCCTGAGGAAGTTTTTCCTGAGTCACGACGCTTGGCAGGTGGGTTGGTGCTATCCAAGCCTTGGAGAATCTTATGATATACAACCGTTTCTTGGCTGATGCGGGTATCGAACCTATGGCCTCTCAGACTCATATGATGAGGTTAATTAAAATGATTATTAATAACATTTAATTCATAATCATTTTAATTAACCTCCTATTATCATTCTAATTAATATTTTATCTAAGCGTATAGGTATATGCTACGGTAAACGTACGATTATTTGCTGAAAATACGATATAAAATAAACTAATATACTTGATAATAACAGTTGAACTTGTTCCAATCTAACGCTTACAATCTTTCATAATTAGTGAAACCACTTCATAACATTGGCAATATGTCTTGTCGTTAGTCGGTCATTCAATATGTATTGGCAATCTCCGCAATCTGCAGTAAGATTAACATATCTAGTAATATCTACTGTGTTGGTATAGTACCTATTTCCTAGTATAATTAAGCTAGTTCCTTGATTGAGTTAGTTAAATGAGATAAGACCGTTGCAGCAACTTTGGTACTTACAAACATTCTGAAGTCAAATTCTACTATTAGGTACCTATTATGATTAGGACTGATTTTTCAATACCTAAATAAACAGTCAGATAGCATTTATTTAATAAATTGCGTATTGTTTTATAGATATAATTATAACCAATATCTGATTCTGTCGAATAGATCTATAACAGGAGAATAAATATATACCTAATATAATAGGTGAATGAATTGCTCATTAAAGCCTCATTTAGTTTAACTGCACAATAAAAATACGTAATAATAAATATTTACAGATGTCAAATACTTCGGTATTATCAGGCTCTACAGTCAACTGATCCCGTTCCAAATATATCCAGTGGGATGAGTTGATTAAATGATACATTTTATTATTAATTTTCATGAATGCTTGTCAAACCTTACTTTTTTTATACAAAAAAATGTAACTCTCTGCTCTGCTACTGCTCTCACTAACTCGAAAAATGTACATATATTAAACTGATTGATAACTAACTATTGAAAAATAGCATATTTGTACTCTACTGATAAATAGCCAGTTAAGTTTAATAGACAGTTACGTATTGGTTGATTTATCAGATGATTTAAAAATATCAGTTATTATAATAAATAATAATAATAAAAAGACAACTCCCGCACTAGGGAAATAAATCCCTGTGTCGCGGGGGACTTTACAAACATTCATTTCACGGACACAAAGAACACCCAGACTCAGAACAATTATTTGTGGTTCACACAAATAATTGTCCCGGGGTGGGAATCGAACCCAGAACACCAGGTCTCAGAGGCAACTATCGTAACCACTGAGCTACCGGCGCAATCAAATTATATACCTAGGTATCCACTTTTACATAAGAAGACATTTATCGTTGCAAATATTTTCTCTTATGTAAATTGCTTCACGTATTACCATCAGAACTCGTTATCGGTTTAACGGCAATACACTGCAAGTTAAACAAAAACAATTGAAATCAACAATGGTTCGTATAATTCAAAAGAAACAAAAGCAATTTATTTCTTTCATTCATTAAAAACCACCTTGCGACCTATTTTTAACGTTTTATACCTTTAGTACCCGTAACTGTAATAAATAAAGAGTTCTACCCAGCGAATTGTAAAAAAATCATTTAGTCATAAAGCAGTAATACCTTATAATGATAAATAAGAAACTTAATTATAATTTACCGCTGTGTTGTGTTGGAGAGCATATAACCTAGATTAATATAAAGGCTATAAAATATCAATCTTAAGCGCGTAAAGTTGAGCAATGTACCTAATGGAACCGCAAGGTGTTGATTGTGTTAGATTTAATTTGTTCTGAACCGTCCTCGTGTAATTGTAATAAAAGCTGTTATATTGTTTCGCAGAAGTATGACGTTAATCTACATATTTTATATAAATAAAAGGCAACCGCTACAGACTGATCTATTAACACAAACTTTGAAAATTGTCTCGCGGATAGTAATTATGATGTAGACACCAGCTATAATAGGTATTCAACAATTAATCCCCTCAGGGGTAGAAACAGGGAACGAAATATTATGTGGCAAAATCAAAATTAGCGCAAGGCAAAATCGTTACTTCTTTAAACACTGATCTATTTCAATATAAGTAGTGTCCGTATTAACTGTCCAGATGCACATGACGTTGATATAAAAGTTCACCAAGGTACTATCCTCATGGCCTATAAAGCATTGCCGTGTGGTGTCCGGCTTCTTACTTAAAAGGCCAGCACATTTCTTCCCATGGATGACGTATGAAGCAATTAAAGTATATACAATTGATGGATGAGCCGCGTCTATGTTACCTACCAACTAATTGCAGTAACTAATCCACTGAGCGTGGTAATTATGGAAAAGTCCCCCATCAAAGATATCAAAGATCCTGGCAAGCCTAGGTCTATAAAAAGAAGGCAATGGACATAAACGGTCTGTTGAAGTTGTAGTAAGTATAAGAAGCCGTAAGTATATGAGTATGTGCATATTTATCTTATCACTTTACTAAAGGCATAATATAAAAATAACTGTCCTGGACATTTAAAGAAAAAAAAAATGTGTATCAACAATTCAGTTTTATTATTCTAGACATATTATATGCTTATTGACTGATTAAGTAGCCGTTAAATTATCAACGATTATCTAAGATAATTATATCATAGTGGCAATAATTAGGTATATACCGTGACAATAAAGTGCAACTTTATCTGATAATAGGAATCTGTAATTATTTTCGTGATTATAATTACTTACCTATCAAACTTCTTACCTAACTACCTAAATTTTAAAAACTTTTACTTTTTGTGGTTGGAATCGACGACCGACAAAATAACGCAATAGAATAAGTATACATAATATTCTACATCAACTTATCCAATGTAGGTACATGTATGTAGTAGGTACAAATATAAACATAAAGATATTTCTTAGTAAACACATAAATGCGCTTTAACCAACCGACCGAAGAAGGTATGCGTTTCGTTTTAGTGATATTAACATATGCCTCACATTATTTACGAAATTAATGCCTTCCAAAATCGGAATGAAATTTATTTATAACAGTAGTCAATTCGGACCAATATCTCAAAGCCTTGCACAGTTTTAAATAATATCCTGTACAAAAACAAATCCTATAAGACTTTCCTTTGAAGCAAAACAAACACGGTATTTTACTCCATAGAGGGAACTAAATATACGCGATAGAAACAAAGAACTAAAACAACCGGCAATAACTGAGTTCTCTGCACTGCAAGTAAACTTTTGCGTTGATTAAAAATCTTGTTTTACACTTTTCCGCATATATGAAACTTTGAAACGATTTTGGAAACCGTTCGAAGTATAATTTAAGTTACTTTTTTTTTCTCAGATATTTGACGTTTGAGTCTCTGAAATAATTTGTTAGCTATAGAAAAGCAAATGAATATTTGGTTTGCTAATACAATAACTATTTAGTTTAATACAAAAAGTCAAAACAAGTAGGAATATTTGAATTGAAATCGGATAAAGCCAATAGGTATATCCTGGTCGCTGGTTAAAATATTTTTTAGGTTACCACTGTTCTCGTTGGTTTTACCACTGTTCTGCGTGTCTTAAAAAGGTACAAACGACTTACGTTTGTTCGATTCATTGCTTAACAATCTAACACCAGGGATATATTTTGGGATATGCATCAGGGTACTGCGGTCAGCAATCCACCTACCAATCTAGGTGACTTTTACAATAAATTCTGCTATTACTATAAAGAACGATCCATATTTACTTGTACCATTTCTTTACCCAGGGTCCCGTCATGCCGGCTCTTATGATAATGTTGGCGAGATGGGTTCCTCCTCATGAACGTGGATTCCAAGGTGCACTGGTGTTTGGAGGATCTCAAATCGGCAACATATTTGGCTCTTTTATGTCTGGTGTGTTACTGGATAATGGTAGAGATTGGGCGTATGTGTTCTACTTCTTCGGCGGATTTGGGCTGTTATGGTTTACGCTATGGGTAAGTCAATTGATATTTCTTTCCTTTTTCCGTCTGTAAAAATACATAAAACAGGTACAAGTGACATGGATACGCAAAATCACTTGCTGAGAGCAAATGATACGGGCTCATGCTCAGTTATATTATAAAAACTAAAGTTCAACAGATCCAAATATAAAAAAGAACTTTGCAGTGGATGAAAAATAAACAAGACCTACAAATAAGTTTAGTATTTTTCAAGTTCACACCTGCATGTCTATTCGTAATATTCAATAGCAGGCCTATTAGGTAAGGACATAAAAACACAAATATTTTCTATTATAATACTCTTACAGAAGAAAAGATTTGATATTTTAAATATAACATTAATATTCATCATCATCATCATCAACAGCCCGTTGACGTCCACTGCTGAACATGGGCCTCCTCTTAACAGACCTTGGCAAGCCAGGATCGTAGAGGGATTTTGCCATAATCACCACGCTTGGCAGACGGATTGGTGATCGCAGTAAGATGTAAACCTTGAGCTAATAGATGCTGCTGCCCATCCATCAGCCATATGTCCCTTAGTCGCCTTTTACGACACCCATGGGAGGACATGGGGTGGTCTATTCCAAGCCGGAAACCACACGGCATAATACATTAATATTATTATTGCATTATTCATTATAAAAGGTGAACGTCACAAAAGTTTATGTGGTAAAACGATACATAAAAATACAATCTTGCTTTTAAAAATCAATCGATCTATTAACGTATGAAAGGAAATTCCTTAAATATGCCTGCCTAGTGCCTGTTAGGTACCGTCAAAAGCCGTAATTCGTGAATTTATGAATCTTTCGTTTCGGGTAAGTTAGTTTATTCCGAGGGTTGGTAAACCTTGCAAACAGCTACTTAGGCACGTTTCTGATATCAAGGCAGCAAATTGAGTGTAAGTAATCAATCAAAGGGTAATTTGATTGATTACTTTCATTCAATTGCCTTCTGAATACAATTATCAACACATTTGAAAATAGTTAATATTTTATTAGTTATTTTTAGTTTAACTTAGCTACTTTTAGTTGTATTCATGTTTTATATATTTATTTGAACAACAATTTAGAACTAAAATACTGTAATTGATAAAGATTTTACATTTTACTAAAACGTTTTCGTTTCTTTACAAGTATGTTGTAAGGTGAAAACGTAGAACGTAGTTAATTTTTCTTTTTATTGATTTTCATAAATCTTGACTACAACCATTTTTTAACTTTTACAAAATAACAATGCGAACATTTTGCATGACTTATATTAAACCGTACAGAGTAAATAAAATCACAGAGCGGCAGACAAAATTACTAGCTGTGTAATCACTGTCACAGGGTATCAATGGACTTTTATATATGAGCAAAATTGAAAGGCGGGATTATGTCCGATTTATGTCCACTTATGGCATAATGTCTATTATTGCCGAGTGATTAGTGTCACTTGTAACTTTGTTACAATGAAGGTTTTATATGATAGGGACGCTATGTTGAGATTTATGGATTTAATTCATAAGCCCCCGCAATTCAGCTCTTTTTTATTCGATTGAAGCTTCAATGTTTAAATGAATAGATAATCCTAGGTATATATTAAACTATAATATTATGGTGACGGAGGTAATTACGTTATTCAAATATTATTAGAGAAATTTAACTTTTTTTTGGACGGACTTAGTAGTTAGTCACGAGGCTATTGCTACGCCACTGGGCATAGAGGCAAGCAGAGCTCCAGCCTTTTTAAATGGATGCTTTATACTCAGTAAATGTTCTTCTTACAGCCCTTTAAAAAATGTGCACTGAAAATAAAAAGCTTTGTATTAAACTGTGAATAAAAATCTGATTCGTCATATTAATAATTTGCCTTTTTGTTTTAATTCCAGAGTCTGTTCTGCTACAGTACTCCCAACACTCACCCGTACATCTCCAAGAAGGAGCTCACGTACTTGAACAACAATGTTACCACAGCTGAGGTCACAAGCATTAAGGACCCTGTACCTTGGAAGGCTATCGTTAGATCTGCCTCTGTGTGGGCTCTCGTTTGTGCTGCCGTAAGTTTTTATTAAGTGTTTTTTTATCATAAATGACTATCTTAGATAAGTTGTACTTATACAGACAAGTTAAGTAAGTTGTATTTATAAAGTATGGCCAGTGTATTTTTAGAGCCTATTCCATCATATGTGTGCCACATTGTTCAAAGTATTTTGTAAAAAAAAAAATGGTAAGTACCTACACCGATTTTGATTCTGATGGTATGTTACTAATTCATAATCTAGAAAATAAAACCATGAAAACAGAATTAAACGCCATGGCCCAGAAATTTCCTATCCTTAAACAAAGGTATTTGATTGTTGACTTTGATTATCTGGAAGTTAAAGTTTGTAGTTGTATTATGGACCTGTGATGGGAAAGTGACGCAAGGAAACACACGTATATTTGTCATCCACCATCTGGCAGGAATTTTGACCCATTAAATCTACTCACATTTTTTTCATCTAATATCAATTATTGTATTCCGTTTAGTTGAAATAGTCATAATCTAGCACGAATTGAAGCCTAATATTACTAAGAATCGTGATATAACTATCTCGGTTATTGCATGGCATGGTAACGGGGTCAAATGTAAGTTGATAGTCTAATTGTAGGTACTGGACGTTGCTTACAAAATAATATTAATAAATTAAGACAGTAGTAGCAGTATCTGAACTTGCATCTCAGATAAATCCCTAATGCTTAGACGTCGAAATTTATCAATCTTTTTATAACACGTAACGTAGATTCCATCTGTTGCCATGCCATAATTATGCAGCTGTCTGCATAATGCTTAAGCATTATCGATAGATGGATAATGTCTAAAAATCATGTCATTTTTTAAATTTAATAACAATAGTGTTAGAAAACTATTAATTTGACACTTCTATTATCGAAATACTTAATCAACACACTGCTAACAATACTGACACAAGTCATGTTTCGCTGTGAAGGAGAATAATAAATCAAATTTATAGCGAGTCTTTGATGTAACCATATTCCACAATATGTTAATTATTAAAATTTGGCACAGCTTAAAGTTTTAAAAGATTTACGCTATAGTAAATATCAGTCTGAGTCATATCAAACAGGAAGTTTTCTTGACTTAATTTCAAGAGATTGTATTTTCAGACTGTCATCTGTCTATAGTGTCGTACTATTACCACACAATAAATATTCCCTAAATAATATGACCAAATAGTATCTACTAAGCAGAGTAGCCAACCCTACAGTTTTAACTGTAGATCTACAGTTTTTTGGAAATGCTCTCAGTTTTTAGTTTAGACCTCGAAATCTACAGTTTTCTATTGAAGACGATGGCGTCATGTATTTTATTTTCTGATGTGTTGGATTAGCATAGCAATTACTAGTTTTTACGTAATATCATATTTGATACTAGCTTCCCGCGCGCGGTTTTACCCACGTAACGTGGAAACTTCGTAATAAAATATAGCCTTAGCCTCCTCGATAACTGGTGTTGTCTTTCTTTCTCTATCTTCTTTTTGAATGTGTACATAAATAAATAAATAAAAATATAGATTAACTATTTTCTTAATTATTATTTGATATTTACAGTTTTCTACAGTTTTTTTCAAGCATATCTACAGTTTTATACTAAGATAGGGTTGGCAACACTGCTACTAAGGCCTAAGATAGCATTTTGTTTTTTTTTTGTTCTCATAAATAATTATCTATGCGTATGCTCCAAAGTTAAATAATATCAATTTACAAGTATTTAATGACATTGTTTAAAGTCTACTTTCTAATCAATGAAAATTACGAAAATAAATCTTATTTTACGATTTAGAAAAAATAATGACCGAGCTTTTAAGACATAATATAGTATCTAAACGTTTGTATAATGAATATTCCATTTTGCAATCCATGTTAAACAAAATTCCACTTCTTGCCCGTGGTCCACCTACATAGTTCACCTGGTTGTACCACGGGTATTTTTTTTTCCCCGTGGTCCACTGCAATCTAACTGGGTGTACCATGGGAATTAATGTGTTCCCGTAGTCCACCTCAGTTCACCTGGTTGTACCACGGGTAATTTTTTTTCCCCGTGGTCCACCTGTACAAGATATTATATTGTACAGGCATACAAACTTACAAAAGACATCGAAAGCAAATCGGTGCTTGGAACAAGGAGAAGGATTATAATATGTAGACAATGATGATGACATAATATGTGTGCAACTAATAAATAAAGATATTTGTGTAGGATTAGCATTAGAAAAAATGAGATAAGGAAATGTAGGGTTCAATTATTGTTTATTTTATGTTATCTTTATCATGAATTATATTGTAATATTTATGACAATTTATTTCACTTTGAAGATGCATTCAATATTTTACGAATGTCTTTTGTTTTCCGATATAGGTGGACTACGGGCAATATCAATTAAAAATCATATACTTCATAACAGCATAGGTGGACTACGGGAACACATTAATTCCCATGGTACACCCAGTTAGACTGCGGTGGACCACGGGGAAAAAAAATACCCGTGGTACAACCAGGTGAACTATGTAGGTGGACCACGGGCAAGAAGGGCAAATAAAGCATTCTGATTCTGATTCTGCAATACCGCCAAGTGACAGTGGCTAATAAGGTTTAATTTCATACGTCAGGACATATTTTCTTCGTGTGTGTAGTTAAAGGTGCAATTTAATTTCCACCTTCGATATTCAACATTATCAGCTATTGACAGTTATGCAGCATGACATTGCAACCGACGAATTGGTTTAATTTCTTAAAGTATTCAAATCTCGGTTTAAGATAAAATATTCCCGATGATTATAAAATATAAATTATCATTTATTCAGAATATTATCATTTTTATTTAATTAGGATTATCGAAAGCTTTATCACATAATATAGTTTCCTATAAAAGCCATGAGGCGTATATTAAGGAGTAGGTAATACCCCTTGCTGTGTCCGATTCAATGTCAGATTATATGGCAAGAACATGATAAATCTATTAAGCGACATAAAGCTATTATAATATTATAGTTTATCTAATATACATATTATATATATATAAGTTTCGAATCTCGTTTATAGAAGTAAATATTAATAGAAAACTATTCTGTTTTTATGAAAAATACTCTTGACAATGAATTTTGTTTAACATGGATTGCAAAATATCTTACAATAGCGATGGAATATTCATTATACAAACGTTTAGATAATATATTATGTCTTAAAAGCTCGGTCATTATTTTTTCTAAATCGTAAAATAAGATTTATTTTCGTAATTTTCATTGATTAGAAAGTAGACTTTAAACAATGTATATTAAGGAGTAGGTAATACCCCTTGCTGTGTCCGATTCAATGTCAGATTATATGGCAAGAACATGATAAATCTATTAAGCGACATAAAGCTATTATAATATTATAGTTTATCTAATATACATATTATATATATATAAGTTTCGAATCTCGTTTATAGAAGTAAATATTAATAGAAAACTATTCTGTTTTTATGAAAAATACTCTTGACAATGAATTTTGTTTAACATGGATTGCAAAATATCTTACAATAGCGATGGAATATTCATTATACAAACGTTTAGATAATATATTATGTCTTAAAAGCTCGGTCATTATTTTTTCTAAATCGTAAAATAAGATTTATTTTCGTAATTTTCATTGATTAGAAAGTAGACTTTAAACAATGTATATTAAGGAGTAGGTAATACCCCTTGCTGTGTCCGATTCAATGTCAGATTATATGGCAAGAACATGATAAATCTATTAAGCGACATAAAGCTATTATAATATTATAGTTTATCTAATATACATATTATATATATATAAGTTTCGAATCTCGTTTATAGAAGTCAAGAAGTGGAATAATTGTGTATATTAAGTATCCAGAACTATTACCAAAACGGTTACTAACTAAGTTATTTGAGTGTTAATGTAAACAAAAACCATTGTTCCGAAAGCGAGATAATCAAATACGGCGTTCCTCAGGGTAGCGTGCGTGTTCTTTTTTTGCTCTATATAAATGACCTTCCGAAGCAAATAAAGCACCCCATGGTTCGCCGATTATAGCACCGTAATTATTAAGTGTGATGATCCCAATACTTATGAAAATGAAATAAATATGACATTAAATAGAATTATCATCATCATCATCATCAGCCTATATAACGTCCACTGCTGAACATGAGCCTCCTCCCGAGGGAGGGTATTGCTATAGTCACCACGCTTGGCAGGCGGGTTGGTGACCGCAGTCATATGTTGTACCACACAAGTAAACGCTGCTGCCCGTTCCTTGATAAACGATTATTATAGATGATGTTATAACAATCGGGACCAACGGCTTAACGTGCTTTCCGAGGCACGGAGGGTAGTCCCTCAACCAACCAGACCCGGAAAGAAATCTTAGAATTTACACAAAGATTTCTTGTCCGGTGTGGGGATCGAATCCACGACCTCCGAGATTTAAAGCGAGCCAATGACCGCTACGCTACGGAGGTTGTCGATAAGCTCAGGTGGGGTAAGAGGAACATAGTTTACTGGTTTTTGAACATTACGACCTCCAGCAAGTAAAAATATGTACGTATTCTAATAGCAATACAAACAAAGTTTCGCTAGCGAACCATGCTAACTGTTATTTTAGCACAGAAATTGATTCTTCCAGTAATAACGGAACAATCTGACTACAAAGCCAGGTCTTCTAATTGTTTCTCTTTCCCGAAGTTTGGGGTAAGAGAAACGCTTCGATTCGTACAAGTAAAAACACGTATTTTTATATGTATCTCTAAAAATTTGAGAACTGCCTTTCGACGTAATGGAAATGAAACCATACCATAGTTAAAATATGGTCTAATTTAGCATTACCGAACAATAAAAAAAAATTGGGGTAAGAGGAACATATTAGTAAGGTCAGGGGTTGTAAACTAGGAATGTTAAAAATATAATAATATACTTAAATTTAGTTTTTAATAAAAAAATTAAGGAAAATATACGATGAATGTCACTAAGTGAGTGTGTTTTTATTTTAAATGTATCTAAATCGGTTTTCCAACTTTGAGTAACTCAACTGAATAAAAACAAACACAAATAATTGTAAAAATCTTTGTTTTACTTAAACAAACTTAAAACACTTTTCTGTCTTTTTTTCACTCTGATCGTTATGCATAAACGAATATACAGCACTGCGCCAAAATATTCTCAACTTATAACTAAAAAATATTCTCCATTACTTTAATCAGTCTCAATCAACATGACTATGTTCTATTTAAATAAATAAACAAAACTAAAAAAACCTTTGCTTACTTTCTATATAAATATTACCAAAATAAAAAAATAGAATAGGAACTTCTAAAATCAAATTGGCATAGGCCTTAAATTCTAATATACTAGGCTTATCAAAAAGTAATGATAATCGGTTCATGTTTTCAATAAGGCTGCATAACCCGACAGTGCACCACTTTTAACAGCCGCCACTGCTTCTAACAATTTTTCTTTCGGGTAAGAGGTCCGTTCCGTTTTTCTTATATAATTTCGAGGCATTTTACTTTTTCTGTAACAAATAAATATATTTGTACCTCCAATACAGTAAAAATAAATTACAGGAATAGATTCTATTCTATTAACAATTGATTAGTGTGGTGTGTTTTATGCAATTTAGCAATTAACAAAACAAGATATTTATAATCATCTTGATCAAACCCTCTATAAAAAAATAACAAGCCTGTTGTATAGAGATATCAACACATTTTGGCGCGCACACAAATTAAAGCTGTATAAAGCGCATGCACAAATAGCTCCGCGCGCCAAGATGAGTTAAACCATGTATTTATACTTACCTAATCTAGATAGGTGATTTTCAACTTGCAAAATGTTTGTTACCCCTAAAACCGGGAAAGAGGAACATAATGTTTCTCTTAACCTGGTATGGTAGCTCCTCTTTCCCGGCTTGGTATTTTGTAGGTTATGTTTTTGATGTCATCGAAAAAGCACTAAAAACACATGCTACAAACAACATAACATGCGGAAAATAAAGATTCAACATTAGAATTACACTTACCAACAAAATTTGCCGTATCACAGATGTTTCTATCCCTTAAAAAATCGCCCACAAAAAACACCGCTAGGTCACATTTTTATAGTTTGTCAACTGATTTTTTCCTTCTGTTTTACTCACCTACTTATTGTGTTGTAGTGCCATCTATCCATAAAATATTGAAACTATACCTAATACTGTTTTATCGACAGAGTAACCATAGAGCTGGGCTTTATAGTTTTCTATTTATGAGTTACTGTTTCTCTTCACCTGGCGTCCCTCTTACCCCACCTGACCTTAACTAGAATTATAACATGGTTTAACAATAATAATTTAATTATAAACTTAGAAAAGACTAAAATTATGCATTTTTTTATCAAAGAATACCAAATACAATCCATGACATTAGCTATTTAGGGACAAAAATAGAATCAACTACTACTACTAAAGTTCTTGGAATTAATATAGACAACAATTTAACTTGGAGACCCCATACAAACGAAATATCTAAAAAACTTAATAAATTTAACTATGCTCTCTATAAACTATCAAAAATAGTGAGTCTAGAATCCGTACTAATAGCCTATCACGGCTATGTTGCATCAACACTCAGATACGGTGTAATATTCTGGGGCAATTCTGTTGATAGAGAACTCTTATTTAGGTCCCAAAAAAGATGTGTCAGAGCGATGTGTGGCCTAAAAAGCACAGACAGTTGTCAACCGTTCTTTAAACGTCTAAAAATACTTACCGTGCCGTCGCTGTACTTATACGAAACAAATATGTTCGTCAAATCTAACATTTCATTATATAAAATAGCTACTAAAAGTTACTACAGAAAATTACGCGATAAAAATAAGTTAAAACTCGAAGTGACCTATGGCAAAACTAATGAATAAAAGTACCTTCTGTATGGCCAAAAAAATATATAACAAACTAGGTACCTGAAAATATAAAAAAGTTAAATTTGGACAAGTTTTAAACACAATTATTAAGAATATTGATAGATAAATGCTATTACTCACTACAGGAATACTTGGACGATAATTCTATAATTTCTGCTTCAGAAAATTGAACATCACCTCACCTATTTTGACGATTTAGAATTTTATTTGACGATTTAGATTTTTAATTTTACACTAGCATTATTATAACATGTAACTTAATCTAAATATTTGACATTTTACACTTATATAAATTAATCCTATTCTCAATTTATATTATAAGCATGTACTTACTAATATTGATTTTATTACTAATGTGTTTACATAATTTTATATAATTCTATGATATAAATTTCAAAATTTAAAGTAGTGTTGAAAGCACAAACAACGTTAATTAAATATATTTGTACGCCTCTGAGCAAAACATAGAGGAGCTACCTATCTGTAACATCACTATTGTAATTTGACCTATGTTTTCACTATCACACATGAATTAAAAGACCAAGTAGCTATTAATATGATTCGTTTTCGTTATAACTTTAAATTATCTCCCTACTGATTATATGATAACTAGAAAACGGTGTACGGAATGCAATTTGACTATTTGAATAAATACAACAGTTCATAATTTCCGAACTATGAATAAAATTTGAATTTTGTGTACGATGAACTCAAATAAAAGTTGGTCGTGTAATTTTGTAACAACGAGTCCGTAAATATTGGAAATGTTTCTAGAGCTCACTGAATGCCATTTGGAATGAAAACCACTCCAGTTCCGTCGAATGCTGGAAATATTATGCCATTGCTAAAATAACAATACCCAGTCGATTTTTCTGTTTGTTTCACACAAACAGAAAAATCGACTGGGTATTGTTATTTTGACTCCGCCTATTTGAACAAATTAACTGTACTGTACATACCACGTGATTTTTTGGTCGTTGCTAATGATTGGCAAGGCAAATAGTTATCAGTGTCACTATCAAAACATAAGGTTAAAAATTAAAATAAACACACTTTTTTACAAAAATAGGCTTTTTCAGACGGACTGTATTGATGATAAAGTAAAGGGTAAGATCAATTTTATTCTTGAATTTATTTGACATGTATGCTTTACAAGATAATCCTATATTTGAAGGTTCGAAATAATTATAAGTCTGTAATTTTAATAGGTTAATTATACTAGCTAGAATAAATTATTTCGCTACGTATTAGAAACTATTGAAAATCACGGTCCATATAAAGATTACCAATTTCGCAAGGGTAGAGATTGTTTCTATGGCGAGGATAGAATTGCATACCTACTAGGGTGGCTAATCCACTATGGAGTATGCTGTCAAAACATGCCGGTGGTTTTCATATAGATTTTCTTGTAAAATGTCTTTGTTTAGCAGAAGACATATGACGACAGGGTGACAATGATGGGATCCACAACTCTTGGGCAGCCATCTACGCAAACATACCAGTATAGACGTGTACGCTATTTCTGTTTGGCCTTTTGTTGACCTCGTCTAAATGGTTCATAATAGATGAGCGAGGTTACAGTCACCATTTATTCGTCATGCAGGAGATTTCATTTGATCAAATACATCTAGCTTATATATTCCTAAATATTACTAATTAGTCATGATAGATGCGGACAATAATCACGTTTTATATCATGCAGTCAACGATGCATAAATGTTGACGACGAAAACTTCAGTTCTAATGCAAATATTCAAACTTGCTATATGGATTGCAAAATTCCGTTATTGAATAAATTATTGTACCTTTATTTATAATGTATGTTATCTCATTTCTTCTTAGGTTGGCCACGACTGGGGTTATTACACTATGGTGACAGATCTTCCTAAGTATGCCCATGATGTCTTGAAATACAACGTTGCCAAAACTGGTCTTCTTACTGCCCTTCCATATGCTGCTATGTGGGTGTGTTCCTTTATCTTCGGATACGTTTGTGACCTTTGCATCAAAAAAGGATGGCACACAATCAAAACTGGAAGAATTATTCACACAACTATCGGTAAGTTATTTTACGTTTTTGATCATTTGATTTCATACATTTAGTAGTGAGTAGCTAGATCTATTCCTCAAACTCGTTAGTTCCGTGAAACAAAAGTTCCAGTCGCATTTTTCCCCACTCGCTTTTTTTCTGTTCGTGCATTTTACCAATCGCATTAGTTCACGGACGTTTATTTCTATAAACGTTTTTTTTCCACACGTATTTTTTCTGGTAAACACTTAAAACTTATTTGACTATTTATATTATATTATTTATTTATATTGTTTTTAATTTTAAAGGCGCAAAGTAAATAAAAAATTGTCCACCGCGAGGATTTTGAACAGCATTAATTTTATGGTCAGCAGCTCAATTCCATAGCTTTGTCCATGTCTTCCCATGCGTGTCGTAAGATACGACATGGATGGGAAGCCATGGACTGAGCATATGTTACTGCGATCACCAATCCACCTGCCAAACGTGGTGAGTGGAGTTAAGAGGAGGCCCGTGATCGACAATGAACGTAAAAGTGCTTATGAGTGAAAAAGATGAAGCTTAATTCCAAAGACATGTACTTTATGGTGTTAAACATGTATGATTTTTGTACAAATAAAATTGGGCACATCATATATATTATATACAATTAATTAACTAAACTATGGATTCACACAGTAACAAAAATATATTTTTTTAAATACCTTTCAAAGACTTCAAAGTAGTCGCTAGTATTCATAATTTGATAATAATTATACAAACAATAAACAAAATGAAAAATGATAAAAAGGGGAGTGTTAATTGTTGCTCAGAAAAAATACGTGTTAGAAGCTCAGAAGAAATAAAGGTCTATCAACTTATGCGATTGGTAAAATGCGGGAACAGAAAAAAAAGCTAGTGGGGAAAAGTGCGACTGGAACTTTTGCTACCCGGAACTAAGGAGTATGGGGAATAGATCGAGCTACTCTTAGTAGTTGAAGCAAACATGCCATTATTTCCACAAATTATGTGGAAATAATGGCATATATAGGTAGTTACTGTAGAATACCTAGGTCAGCATATTATTATGTACTTCAAATTATTCTGACTGACAAAAATTTAATCTAACTATTACTTAGCTACTTCTATTTTTTATGCAAAAATCATTCATTCAAACTTACCCACTTATACAATTTCAACTTAGCTTGACGACAAAGTTTTTATCAGAATTACATTAATATTCAAAATGAAACTAATTTCATTTTCCAGCCGCAACGGGTCCTGCAATCTGTATCATCCTGGCATCTTACTCAGGTTGTGACAAAACAGCCGCCATGGTGTATTTCGTCGTCTCAATGGCTCTTATGGGAGGCTTTTACAGTGGCATGAAGGTATTGTAAAACTGTACTAATTTTTTATTCAAATAGACAGTACACATTCGGGGTTATCCAAATTAAACTGGTGCTGTTATTTTAACATCAAAATAGACTTTTTGTATTTTTCAATTACTGTTTTTTCTTCTTTATTTAAATACATATAATAGTTCATTCAAATTACTAGAGCATTAGCAAACAGCAAAATAAACTCTTGAGATTATAAAATAATTGTAGTGTATTGCAGTAAATATGCACACTTAAAAAGTGACCAAGTGATTTTATTCATCCCACAGACTGTCTCGTGTGAATCATTTTAAAATTAAAATTTGAAAACATTCGATGAATTTAAATCTTTTAAATTAAAGTATGGACATAGCTTAATTCAAACATGCTAAATTGTTTAACCATTATCTTGAATGTTGAATGCAGTACAACATAATATTTGTGAAGGTTTTAATCTAGACTTTTCCCTAGTAAGATATATACTGGGTGACTTTTTCTACCGTCTTGGAAAAAATAGGGCGTGATATTTATATGAAATAGATGTCCAAGGCATAGTTACTTTATCAATATTTTTTTACTGGCAAGTGTGAAACTCGTCACGGTTAAAATGCTTACCTAAGTAGGTAGTTACTCATATACATATCACGCCCTATTATTTTCCAAGACTTAAAAAAAGTCATCCATTGTAATATATTGTTGTTATTTGTAAATTATTATGGTATAGTAGCAATAATTCCTAAAATGATGAATCGCTGGTATCAGTTTGAATTATGTTGACATTGATCAACCAAGAAAATAAAATCAAACATCTAATGCTTAGGTACTGGCGAGGGCATAGCAGCAAAGTTCCTTATAATAGAATATTTTTTGTAAAAGGAAATTCCTTGTTCGCTTTTTCTTTATCCGTTCACAAAGCCTCGTATTATTTCATTCTCAAGGGAGCCTTTTATCAAGAGTCATGATACCCGTTAGGTCTTTGAAATATATTTTCCTACCCGTAATGCATTTTAAGTAAATTATTTCGGTTCTTTAAGTATAATAAAGTGTTGTTAAGAACCAAAAAATGAATAAACCTATTCAGATAAAAGGGATTCTGAACATTTTTACGTCTGAGGAATTTATATTTTTAGTAAAGTGTCGCTTAAATTTGTCTACATTTTGTGTTGACGTAAGAATGAGGGAAGACGTATTGTCTGTCTGTTTATTTTTACCATTGACAAATATTTCAAGGTAGTATTAGAAACTACTATGAGTAGGCAAGATAGCTTTATGAAATTTAATAACATTAGGAAAACATCTTGTTGATTAATTGATTGTTCTATACATATAATGAATTGTATTAATGAATAATTGCCGTGCAAGTTTTGTGTTGTACTTTGTTGCTTATTGAAAAATCTACGGACTACGGCCCGCCCTGACTTCGCCCGGGTGAACTTTTATAGTCTATGTTGCTCAGGGATAACGTATCATTCTAATGGTGAAAGAATTATCAAAATCCGTTAAGTACCTAGTTTTTGAGTTTATTCCAAACAATCATACAAAAATACAAACTTTTCCTCCTTAAAATATTAGTGCAGACTAAAATTTCATCTTTTGCTTCCTACGTATAGAAAAAAAATATACATTTAAAACAAGACTAAGCTATTAAGATTTCTCTAAAGATTGCTATTCGATAACTAAGCCTTGAAATTAAATATTTTACACAAAAAAACCACTTATTTTGTTCAAAGAGAAATTTATACTATTCTGCTTTAATTCATATTTATAATGATTGTTCTTATTCTTAGGTGAACGCATTGGACTTGGCACCCAACTATGCTGGCTCCCTGACTTCCCTTGTGAACACGACTTCGACATTTGCCGGCATCATCACGCCTTACCTAATCGGGTTGTTAACACCTGATGTAAGTAATTAATTTCAATAATATAATTTCAAGTAGTATATGAGATATCAAAATTAATTTGTTGTTGTCAACGTCAAAACAAAGCATTAATTGAGGCGGTACTTTTAAAAGTATATTCTCATGTTTTTAAAATATTGCCACAAACATTTATTTATACTTTACTAGCGATCCGCCCCGGCTTCGCGCGGGTGCAATGCTGACCATATTATAAACCTTCCTCTTGAATCACTATCTATTAAAAATACCGCATCAAAATCTGTTTCGTAGTTTTAAAGATCTAAGCATACACAGGGACGTAGAGACAGCGGCAGGCGACTTTGTTTATACTATATACGTAGTGATTAACTATGTATTCGTATAATAATTTAACTATACGATGTTTAGTGTAATTTGGATTGATTTTCCTATTTATAACTGTACTGCTTCTCAATTAAGGTACCTAAATAATTTGGAAATTGATGACCTTTAAGTTTTATAGAATCAACATATTATATCGAATTCACACTACTGCTTAAGTAGTAAGATAGATGACGTAGATAAGTGCGATAATTGCATGAGAAATCAATGCTTAAACTAAAAAACTCTACCGTGATGCTTCAGGTTACATTGAATGCAACGCGGATTTGACTTGAATAGCTTGCAACTCGAATAAATAGTAGAAGGCAACTGACGCTAAAGACATTCACAAAGCGTCTTTTCGAGAACCCTCTTAAACAGTATGTTAGTGGTCCGGCAAAAAAAAAATGAAAATATAGTATAGCGACTTCAGAAAGTGTGCAGTGTTGAGAAACTAGCAAAAAATGCCAAAGAATTCAATTTCAGCAGTTTATAGAGATCACTTGACTAACTTAAATTGTTTTGTTTATTTCCTCAGTCAACCTTGGCTCAGTGGCGTATTGCTTTCTGGGTATGCTTCGTGGTGCTTGTTGGCACGAATGTCGTTTACTGCATTTGGGCTGATGGCAAGCAGCAATGGTGGGACGATGTCCGACAATTTGGCTATCCTACGGCCTGGAACCACGGGCCGCTTATAAACACAGTGGAACAGCCAGAATCAGTGAAATTATCCGACCACAAAAACGAAACATCAACATGACTACAAAAAGTAGAAAAAAGACAGTATACATAAATAATTGATCATAACAAACATCCAGTGTGACTAGTCAGACAGAACATATATTAGTACAATAATTGTGCCTTACATACTCGTTAAGTTGGAATTATAATAGTTTTTGTATAATGTATAATTGTAGTTTTATGCTATACTGATAAATAAATCAATCTCCTTTTTACACATCTGAAGTTGTTTTTTCTGTAATTCATGACGCATCGCCTCGGTGCATTCCTTTTCCTCTATATAATTCTAATGATACCAAGGAAATTTGAATACTTACCTAGACGTCTAGCTGCATAGTTGTGTGCTATCACTGATAGTGCCCTACGGTTTTCAATCGGCTTCTGGTAGTATCATGAAATTTTCTCTCTTGCATTCACTGCGATATAAACTATTCTTAGTTAGGTTTGTTACTTAAAATAAGATGTCAAGATTCATGCCTGTATTACGTAAGACCAATTTTGCATTTGCTTAATTTTAAGGAATTTATATAAATAAAAATGAATCGCTAAAATGTACGTACGCGCATAACATGACTACTTTACCAATTTCTTTAATTATTATCTTCTTGTATTTGTAATTATGCTGACAAGGTTTGTAGCAAAGAAAATTTGGAAATCCACAGAATATGTCATGATATATTATATGGTCGACGGGTGACGCCGGGCATGAAAAAAATTTAAATGATATGGTGTAGCACAGATAATAGCTCAACTATCACTGATATACATTTTAAATTAATTTATGGGATAATAAAGTTAGTTAGGTTCTTAAATCACTGTAATAAGAAAAAATCTTTTAACTGATTATTTTATTAAATTCCAAAAAAAATTAAGCATCAACAACAGTTTATTGAACAAATACGTTAAATTAACTTTCACATTTTAAACTATATTAATTTTCTAAACTGTACTAACTATATTATGTTAAGTGAAGTAACACATATTTTAAAATACGAAAATATCACTTTCTAGGTCTGAATTGCGATCATTTTGTTCTTTAGCTCGTGCTTCCCTTAATTGTTGAGTTAAATTTGTAAGCTGAGTTTCAAGACCTTTTTTCTTTTCCCGTAATATTACAACCTGTGAAAATAAATATATATATATGTATATAATAATTTATTGATATTTCAGTATCAACTTATCAACACATGATTATCATCGTAGTTCTCTGATGTTTAAATTTATGCATTAGTTTGCTTTCAAATAAAAACTAAAAAGGTACTATAGAATATTTGGCAAAGAGGCATACAATTCAATTTATCTATGTCAGATAAAAAAAAATGAAAACTAAAAGGATGACACATACTTATTGAGTTTGAAATAAAAATAAAGTCTATTTTTAATAACTTAAAAGCTTCTATGCTCAGACCATAAAATCATGTCTTAAATACACGCTTACAGCCCTGTAATGTAATCTGCGAGTGTAAACATGTTTTACCTACAAAAACCTACTACGATATAAGAATATCGGAGGAGGTATTTTTTCGCTTTAATTCTGAAGGTTATTATAAGTTTCACTTGTGCGCCAGTTAAAACGTTCTGTAGATAAAACATAGAAACTGTTAGACATCAATAATTCATTACCTCATCTAAAGCATCCTGGAAGTCTCTGAGTAAATCCTTTCTTGTGAGTAGACCAGCTTTAAGCCTCTCTTCTTCTAATAACCAACGTAATTTGTTCCGATGAGTCTGTTAAATTTGTAGATCATTTTATGACACGAACAATATAGCGGGAATTCATATTAACATTTACAATATAACACACATTGTAAAAAAATTAAGTATGATAAAAAATGTACTTTGTAACAAGTCTTACATTGCGTTTTCACGTTATTGACTGCTGTCATTATACTGCAGTGTGTTGACGTCATCCGTAGCTCTCTGCATTACTAATATATCAAGCCAAACTTTTTGTTAAAAAAAATATGAAAGATTGCCACATTTGCCTTGTTTTTTTTTGGGTTATGAGAAACAATATAATATATACCTTTACTATACCAAGATCTTCTCTAGCTCTTGAAAACTCAATCTCAACGTCACCTAAGTCACATTCAGCAAAATCGATGACTTGATCGGTATGATTCATCTTTTCTCTAATATGAGCCAAAATTTGATTATGCTCAGTACATTTGGCGCGGTTTCTTATGAGTTCATATTCTCGTTCTGTCAAAGAAATACATAGTATTGAGGAAGCTCTATTAGTTTTCGTAAAAAAACATTAGCTAAGTGATGTTTTTATTATTCGAGTTGTAAACTGACCAGCGTAAATCACGTCACCTTGGATTTTTTTTAATAATAAATCTTAGTGTATCACGGCTAGTGAAATGAAGTAAAACATACTAGGACATTACTTTCTCATTAAATAAACAATAATTTTACTGAGAGCAATCAAAATTACCTTCAATTTTATTTATATAATTTTGGTTGTCAATATTCAGTTGTTCGTATTGGTAAACATAAAGTCCAGGTCCTAAGGTTTCTAGTTTTTTCACAATTGCTTCTAGTTCAGCGACTTCATTCCTTGCTCTTAGGAACCGTAGGCAAAGTGCTGACGATTGTTCACTTTTACGCCTTTGCAATGTCAGGAAACGTTCCACTGTCTGACAAGAAAAACAAAAATAAATTGTCACATATACATAATACAATAATTACGTCTATATGTGTATATTTACAAGTTAATAATGTTATTATCAAATATCATATCATATCATATCAAACATTACTTGTCTATTCTTCATTTCGCACCCACAATTATAATAATCAGAATAATCAATCATTAAACGTTAATCATTTTGTTAGTGATCGCTTAAGAATATTAGGTGTACCAACCTTATCAGCCATTGGTTTTCCTTTTTTAGAATAGATAAGACCAGTACCCGTTGACCGTTCAAGACTTTGCAATTCATCGAACTTCTTGTTTGCGTATTCCATTCTCGCATTATATTGATTTTCTACTATAGCAACTTTTGATCGTATCTGCACCAAATTATTTGGTTTTATTATAATTGAAGCAAATCTAATATATAAGTATAATTTATTTACAAATATGATGAAATTATCTGGCGTTGTTATAATATTATCTTTTGTGGGCTCTTTTGACCCCCTAAAATTAAATCTATGTTATAGCCGACACAATAAATATATTTTTCTAGCAATGTAGCGACGAACCACATAAGTTGTCGCAATACACACTGGACCAAATGAAATAATAATATAATACTTACGTCAGCTACTTCAATATCAGATTTTTCTTTCAATTCCTCGTAGGCAAATAGTTTTAGTTGGTATTTTTCTTCTAAATCTACAGCACCTTCTAGTGGTTTCAATACGTGATCAAATTTACGCTTCCTATAAAACATAGAGATAAAATATATAATACTAGCTTACGCGTAACTCCCGTTCCCGTGGGAAATTCATAATAAAATATAGCCTATGTTCTTTCTCAGGCTCTAGACTATATCTGTAACAAATTTCATTTAAATCGCTTCAGTAGTTAGGGCGTGATTGCGTAACAGACAGACAGACAGACAGACAGAGTTACTTTAACATTTATAATATTAGTAAGGATATGGTAGAACATTATTGTATAACAGTTAAAAAATTCTGAATATTATCCAGTACTATTAATAAACATTTTTATTGATAATTTATACAACTCAAAATTCCGATTGATACATTTTTATTTTCTTTAAATAAATAATGTAATGTAAATATAAAATAATAATCCGTGTCAAATAAGGCAGATATAATTAAATAAATAAATTAACTAAATGCTAAGTTAAACTTACTTACTTGTAATACTCTGCTAATCTGCGATGAAGAATATTGTTCTTCAGCTGCAACTGATTCTTTTCAAACGTTAGATCTTTTAGTGATACTAAGTACGCTTCTCGATCTATTGATGTCTGGGCCGTCGACACAGCACGAAGTGCATCAATACCTAGTAAAAATGTGGAATGTGGCGGTGTCGTTACAGAATTTTTAAGTTGATATTTTATCCTAGTTATCGTAATTACTGGCTCGCACGTAATATACATTAAAACGTATTTTTTTATAAGTTTATAGCATTTATTATGATGTCAATATATATTTGTTCAGAAACATCTTGAATCAGTATTTTTAAACAAATTAATACCATCAACATTTTAATAGATGCATTCAAACTGAGTCGTGAGCCTAGAAATGTGTTTATAATATTTTTCAATCAAGCGATTTTTATTATAAAAAAATATATAATTATATAGGTATTCAGTAAGTTTGTAATATAAAGAAGTGAAGTGGTATAATCTTTGCTTTAAGTACCGGTGGTCATGGGTTCAATCCCGACGCCACACAAGTACAAGTAAATCTTCGTGAAGATGATAAGATTTTTTGCGGGATCAGTTTGGTTTACTTTTGGAGTCTACTCCGTGCCTCGGAAAGCACTTTCAACCGTTGGTCCCGATTTTATACTTGTAACATCAGCTATAACAAGCGTATACGGGCTGCAATGTTCCCATGTGTGTTACAAGGTTATATAATAATACTGCGGTTACCAACGAGCCTGCCAACTGTGCTGACTATGGCAAACCGTCCCGCAGGGAGGCCCATGTTCAACTGTGGGCCTCATATGGGCTAACGAAAGTAAAATAATAGTAATAAAATAAAATATTATACCTGTTCCTGAGATTGTATCACTTTCCTTAGATGATCTTCTTACGTCTTCACTAAATGTCGTTTTAACTCGAAAGTCAGGTTTTGATTTTTCATCTCCTTTTTCCTAAGGGAAGAATAGTTTTTAGTTTTTCTACATTAAGATTTGTTTAAAATGACGATGATTTCTCTCGTAAAAAATATATGTTAACTTAATTATGTATTTCCTTGAAACCCGGAATCTATCTTAGTGCAACTCCCGCAGTTAAATTAAATTCTCTCTATGTGTCATTTACAATTCATATAATTATTTTTTTACTTTTTTTTAATGTTTTGAACACTTCATGGAAAAGTTTACCTTATACTATATTTCAAAATTGAGATTAATAAAATTCGACCACCGACAGGATTCGAACCTCCATCTTAGGTAAAGCGTCTTATTCCTTAACCAATTACGCTAATATAATTATTACATACGGTATTCTTTTCATTCAACAAAGCACGCAAATAATATTTTGATCAAGGTTCTGTTAAACTACTCTTAACCACAAACAACTGAAATAAAAATGCTACGTGTACAAATTAAACAGAAGGCTTACTAATAAAACAAATTAACATTATAAATGCTAATAATGAGCCACGGAATTTCCTTCATAAAATTCCGTGCAAACTTCTATGAGTCTATGACATTGATGTTCAGGTTTGCATGCCACGTAAACCTCGTTAATTAAATTGAAAGGGACAAAACATTGCCATTACCTTATTCTCAGCCATATCGCGTGATTTGCTTAAATTATCCGACTTTTATTGATCTGTTTGGTTACAGCCCGAAATTATTTTACTCATCTGAGAGCACAACATGCAAACGAAAGACTGTTGATCGGTTGTCATGGTAGCGATGTTACCTTTATTGAACGCCCAGAGTTTTGGCGTTTTGATCAAAAAGTTCTTCATACTATGGATCAATAACAAGACATGTGATACCATAACCACACAGCGTTATTAACTTTGTTATCGATGGAATTAACTAACTATGTAGTTGAAAGTAGGTATCATCGATATAATATCAAATTTTTTGTCGGAAGTTTCAGCTAACGGAGGTTACCCCGTTAGCTGAAACTTCAGTTAATGTTAATGTAGGTAGGTAGGTTAGGTACCTATATTCTCCTATAATTTGATGTTAAGCTTTTGGGTTGGATTGCCACGGTGGCGTGTTAAAATTATGTATAACATACATAAATTCATTTTTGTTGAAAATTATGTGATAATATAGAGGGTCTATTTTTAAAATGTTTAATGTATTTATTTTTAACTCTCTTTGATTTAAGAAGATGCATACTTTTTTTTTGGCATGGATAATCAATTGGGTATGAGTTATACTTAATATATTTAACCCCCTTAAAGAACAAACTAGATTAACTTATTAACCCTCGTGAAAAGGTTAGATACTCTAAAGACATTAACCTATTACCCACATTATTTCCAACTCACTTCGTTGGCCCAACAGGACTGAATATAACTGTAGCACAAGACTGGTAGAATAGTTCTCTCAATAAGTTCATCTTGATCTCGCTACGTGTCAAAGTGCACAAAATGCAATCTTCACACTACTTACTTAAGTTTCAGTGAAATATCATCGATTTGATGCTATTTTTGCCAAGAAAAATAAAGGCTTCTTTTAAATATCTAAACGTTTTATTCCAATTACGATTTCTATTTTGTGTTAGAAGAAAGAACGTTTTTATGACCAGGTTGGTATTAGGTATCTACTGGTTTTGGGAACTATATCATCAATCTTCATCTCCTAAAAACAGTTTCCTTTACCATATTATAAAAAAAAAACAATAAATACTTAAAATTATTAAAAAAACGATTGTTCCACAACTTTAATTCTTTGTATAATTCTAAAATTCAATATTTAGTAATAAATCGAAAATTATTATTTAAATTTACTGATTCGCACATTATTTACTTGTACAAGTCAAGATACATTTAATATTATTATATTAAGAAAATTAAAACAACATTTCCATACTAAGATAACCAAACAATATTACCAAATAATACCGGATAGCCGCATACGTAAAAAGTTAGTCTCATCGTGGTACAGAATTACACGGAAATTCAATTGTTAAATAGCTTATACTTAAAATCCTTATTTTACATGGACGAGATTGTCGGCAGCAGTTAGTAAATAATCTTGTTCATGTCAGAAAAGACAACAATAAAAGAAGATAATCCACTTATTTTTATGAAACACAGCTGTGAAACGTCGTGGTATCTTGGTAACGTTTACGTTATAACTTTTTACAAAGACCATTAGTCACTTTGGCAGAAAACCGGAAAATAAACAGAGCTCGGCCCTTCAGCCCTACAGAAAGTACATCATTAGAATACTTGGCCTTTTTCACCAGTTTTTTTTAGGACACTGACCTCTGTTGACGTTGGCAGTGTCACAGCTCAACTCTGGGTGGCTGCCAGACTTTCGACAATGCTGATCCAGAAATAGCTGCCGTCGAAAAGTTAATACGACATTTTTTCTCATGTATTATGTTAAAGAGTTCAGCCAATGCAAACACAACTATGTGCCTTGGCATTTCAGTAACTTTACAATTATTTAAATTTACTGTAATTTTTGTTCATTTTTTTATGGGATACCTCAAGGTTTGATTGTAGGTATACCTAAGGTATGCACTGTCTGATATTTTATTTTCATTACACGAGTTTACATTACACTACATACATTACATTACATTAATTCTGCGGGCATATAGGAGTGCGGGGCATGTGTGCCGACTGCCATATTAAGTATGTTTTCCAATGTCTAAAAATACTCGAAAGGAGAAATTAAAAAACTATGACTTTCTATATTTTTATTTAAAAAAAGAGTTGCATAATTATGAAGAGCATACATAACATCAATACACACGATAATGCAAATATAATGGAATAAACAATACCACTCTTCAGGGCGTGTTCCGTAAATGTTATAACTCACATTATTTTTGTTCTTAAGATAGAAGTTCCTGATCTCCCGCTTGTAAAAGTTCCTAAAATAAGTCTCGGATGTTTAGACTACTTTGAAATCCCGTTGGTCCCATCATATTTTGTTCAAATACGGCCAAGGAATTCTAATTCCAAATAAAGCTATAATATACTTAAGCGACTGCGGGATGTATAAGAAATTTCCTATAAGAAATTTTAATAACGGAAATGAGCCTTAAAACATTATGCGTTAAAAATAATAATAGTTACAAGTATGACTAGGATCAACTTACAAATATATATAAGTCTCATGGCAGCATAGAATAGGTACAACGTAATATTTACACAATAACTCACTGGATTAAAACATTTTATAATACAGCAGATGTAGGTACATTATGTTTCTTTTAATCTCTTAAGGGTTAGGCCAAAATAAACATACTGTGCAACGATATAACCTGAAAATATTTCAAAACGATATATTATATATACTTAAAAATTTAATTTTTCAGTGTAAATTTATAAAAGAATATAAAATATGAAAATCGGAATACAATAAAATATGCAAAAATAACTTTATTCAATAAAAATAAATTCCTTGTTTTGTTTACAATAACAATTAATTAAAAATTAAATTGAGTATTAGGCATACAGGACAAACAAGAACAAGAGATAAATTATTGCCGTTTACCCGGGTAGTAAGGAATAATTATTAATTGAATAATATAATAGATTTTTTTTATTAATCACAGTAGCCCATGAACAACTTTATTAAGTCCATTTACCTTATTAAAATTAAATTGAAAAGTTAGGCTGATTAAATTTTTACAGTAAATTTGTTACACCAGATATTATAATGTGGTTCGTAAATATAGTAAGCCAGTAATAAAAAATGTCGCTATAAACATTATATCCTGTCATTTATGAGATAAAATATGTGAAATTTTTAATGTCATGATTTATATATTAAGTGAAACTTTTGAGAATCTGTACTTAAATCTGACACTGAAAGCTGTGATTATTTTAGTGATGCGACTCTTAACCTACTCGTTCTTAGTACTAAAGACTAGCGTATAGACTTAATTGAGGACAAACAAAAACTAAAATCATGAAAAAACATCATTGAAAGCAGTCATTCCAATACACTGTACTATATAAGGTTTGACGACCCAATTGAAAACGCTGTAATTAAAGAACTTTTAATTAAAAATTAATTGAAGTGTAAACCCGCAATAAATATTCATTTTAAACATTTGCTTCAAAGCAATTAAAACTTAAAAAATATAACAAGTAGTATCTTAAATTATGATCAAAGGCTAGCCATTACTTAACGTTTTATGTAATGACATATTTTTGTTTCAACAACTGAAGCTCACAGTTACACACTGTACAACTGTGAGCTCCAGTTTAACAGTGTAGTACACTGTGCAACTGAACCAATAATAGCTGAAAGATTCGACAAGTACCTAAAATAACTGAAAAATTCGAGTCGCATCACTAAGTCTTATTTTTATTTTAATAGAATACATTATATGGAAGACTTGAACATAGTTATAGCTATTGGTCATTTGAGCACTGTTCAGTAAAGATTTGAGGAAGCGTTCCCGCGAAGTATGTCGCATGAGGATTAATGGCTTGA
The DNA here is from genome assembly GCA_947037095.2 of Nycteola revayana. Taxonomy (NCBI): domain Eukaryota; kingdom Metazoa; phylum Arthropoda; class Insecta; order Lepidoptera; family Nolidae; genus Nycteola; species Nycteola revayana. The sequence continues at coordinate 10,852,386 of OX344839.1, forward strand.
TGCGTCATCGGCCGATTATGGTAGGCTCATCAGCCATAGCCAATTCGTCTGTTGCTGCTTTATCTCCTTTCCTCTTACGAGAGTACCACAAGAAGGAAGCAGCAGTGAATAGGTTCACCAGCACCACGAACCAGGCCAGGAAGAAACTGATGTTGTAACTGTGATAACAATAAATTATATTAATTAAACCATTGCTTATCTAAATAAGTAAAGCTTTATCGGTACGTAATGAACAATCCGAAATGAATAAGTCTCGACTCATTAGCTGTCTGACTCATCCACACTCCCTTAGAAACGTGAACTTGGCAGCACTTTTTTTAACGATGTAGACAAACAATAACCTACAAAAATAAAAATTCCTAAAATATGCGTCATCAAAGCCGCTCGCACCCAATTTACGAGTTCCTACACTCGTATTAACGACTCGATTTACTACTAGCTAAATGACAGATTAATCCAATCTTTTATTTGATTCAATATGTATTCATATTATCCACAAAAAAAGATGTTACATCTCACATAATAACACGATACGCATTGTTATAAATTCTCTAACAGTTATATCGGTATTATCATAAATTAAAAGATGTGTGCGAAATATAAATGACATTTTATTACCAAATGAATGGAATTTCACTGATCATCATAGCAAAACATTCCTAGAATTATGTGGTATAAATAGAAATAATGTGTATTAATGTGTGTATTCCAGTTTTATAGGGACCGTGACCAGTATGTTGACAGGTCACTACCTACTTATTACCTACTGTTTGAATTCTGTTAAGTTTGCCTTTCTGGCAAAGTTTCATAAACCTTTTACCTTGTTTTAGTAAATCGGTTATAGGTATTAAACTCACATTTATTGCCATATCTCAGGAGACGTGTTAAGAATTTTAAATACATATCTAATGATCAAGACTTTATCGGTGTATTTCTTTGCGTATTTATTTATTACATACGTGCGTTTATTAAACGAAACGGAAGGTTAATTACGGAAGGTTATTATAAATAGCACAGGGAAATGTAAGTTAATTGTTATAGATATAAAATCATATTTATAGTCTATGACTATGTTATATTTGAATAAAAATGTCTTAATCAAGTTAGCGTTATTGTGCCTACACATATTTATATTTTTTATACATTTCCTAAGTAATTGGTTTTGTATTTTTAGTAAATGGGGATATTTAGTTTTCTAGAAGTTCATCTAGTATTGTAAACCCTGTCTTAGTAATTTTAGTAAGAGGATAGAATATGTTTTATTATAAACTATACACTATACTTACTAATGATAGGCATTTTCTGGATATAGAATCTTTACAGATTTCCTCATATGTTCTACTGAAGACATCATCACTTGCACCACTACGAACGTACACGATGCTGCAATTAGAATGTATTTTTGAGAGTTTGTTCAATGATTATTAATCAAATACTTACATACATTTCACGCCTTGTAATCTCTAACCGATGTTTAATGAAATTGTAGTCTTAATTTAGTTATCAATCTTCCGCGTGATATCGATTTCCTAAAAAACACCCACTTCCAGAAAAATATTTTCTTTATATAAAACATCAAGTCTTCAAGTCCAAGATATTTTGTTCATAAATAGATTCATAATACTTTTAAAATTGATATTGTCATCATGTAATACCAGGCATTAACTACATGACTATATTTACGTTTTACATCCTAGAGATAAAGATTTAGAAAAAAAACGTATTAACTCACTACTAATAAAGTGTATGCCGGCTGCCAATCTCTTGAACATGTACCGCGGGTTGACAAAGGTGTATGTCGAGAAACCGCATCCCATCGCCATCACGAAGAGACTGATGATACCAAATGATATCATAGTCCGAACGTAATCTAGATAAAAGAAAAATGTGCTATAAAATCTATAATAATATTATAAAGCTGAAGAGTTTGTTTGTATGCTTGAACGCGCTAATCGAACTACTGGTCCCATTTTAAAAAGTTATTTTAGTGTTAGATAGTCCATTTGTCGAGGAAGCCTATAGGATACATTTTATAATGCTAAGACCAATAGCCGTGTAGCACCAACGGTCACAAGTTAAAATGTAACATAGAAATAATTTGATTATTTATAATGGATAATCTCTAACGCAATCGCCCCCCGTCACTCAAGCATCGTCACCGCGTGTCTGCGGAGCGTCGAACGTCGTAGTATGCCCAGTTCGACGAGCTCGTAAGATGCTAGGTAGGGTGGTTCATCCATATATTCGTCATCATCATCATCAGCCAGTACAATGTCCACTGCTGAACATGGGCCTCGGGTATTTGTCGTAGTCAAAACGCTTGGAAGGCGGGTTGGTGACTGCAGTATTATGTTGTACCACACAAGGAAACGCTGCTGCCCGTTCCTTGATAATGATTTTTATAGATGATGTTATAGCAATCGGGACCAACGGCTTAACGTGCTTTCCGAGGCACGGAGGGTAGTCCCTCAACCAACCAAATCTAAGAATTTACACAAAGATTTCCTGTTCGGCGTGGGGATCAAACCCACGACCTCCGAGATTTAAAGCGAACCAAATACCGCTACGCTACGGAGGTTGTCAATATATTATGGCAATTAAATGTAAATTTGCAGCTCAATAATTTCCACCATTTTTGTGGGATTGGGTTACATAAAAATATATTTTAATTAAGCTGAACAATATTCCTTTATGTAGCTACCTTATATATATTATCAATAAATATCATAAAACAAAGGCACTTTGAAAACAAACATCTCGTTTCCGTCTGAATAGAACACGATACCCATTGTTATTTTAGGTTCTTTATATAACAGATACAGATTAGTTATGAAAACGGATACAAAACTTTCTTGTTTGTCTTTGTGTACGTTTAGTTATGACACTGGGAGATTATTATTATCTTCAATGACCCGGAGGTTAATCACGTAACGACATTACTATGACTTCGATAAAATGTCTGACGATGATGATGTTCATCAATGTTAGTAGGTAACACACAGTATTAGGTAGTATGTTTTTTAAAGGGGTCGTGATTTTTTTAGAACGTTTTATACTACTTAGAAATTGTTTAATTTATCTTTACATATTTTAGTATGCATTCCGAATCATCATGCAATTAATCATACATTTTATTCATTCATAAAGGATAAAAATCACATGATACAGGGTATCCTAGATTTAATTCCTGACTCCTACAAAATATTGTTAAACCAAGTAGAAGTAATACTAATACAAGATACGTATAAACTACGTAACTATATGTTTGATTAAAAATATATAATGATTATAAAATAAAAGAGATAATGAAGTGATTTTGTTTTAAGTTTATAATCCGAAATTCATACTTACTTGCGACATTAATCTCGTATGCTGGATCCGATGGTCTACCAGTAGCAAGATCTAATGCAGGCGCTGCTAAGTAGTTGGTACATCCTGAGAACAAAATAAATCGATAAGTTAACAGTTTATTATTCGACAGCTTACATGGCGTAGCGGCGCAATTTAAGTTTTGCCTTAAGTGTCGGAGGCCGTAAGTTCGAACCCCACACCGGGCACGAAATCTTTGTGCAAATTATAAGATTACTTTCCGGGTCTGTTTGGTTGAGAGAATACCATTCCTGCCTCGGAAAGCACTTTAAGCCGGTATATATACACCGGCAAATGATGCTGCCCGTTTATATAATAAATTCGATAGATAATGTTTTGATAATTAATCACCTTAAAATATTCGAGTTTTTTTAAATGGTTGCTAATACTGAGCAGGACAATTTACCGTCAAAAATTAATATCAAAACGTTAGATAAATTATCGTTATACCTAGCTTTTTTTATAAAATTTAGCATTTTTACTAGATAAATATATAATTCATGTTAGTTATAACAAAATAAATAATCTTTAACCAAATGCTTGATGTTTAAAGAGAAAAGTAAATGCGGTGCCGGTCCGCGATGCGCCGCGCCTTTAAAAGAAGAATTCAGTGCATTTCTGTGGTGTATAAAACCTTCGTCGCCTCATTGTGATTTCTCTTTCATACATTTTTTTAAGTAATTAAAACGCTCTGCCATTCCTACATAAGTATGTAGGAATAAATGCTGTACTTTCCAAAGATTTAAACGTTAATTGCTGTATTTAATTAAACGTCACACTTTCCTCAAAGAAATAAAAGGTATCGCTGGTAAAAAGATTTTTGGTGCGGTTGTTTATATCTATTCCTTTACTTTCGTTATTTGGTGGGACGGTTCTTCCAACATGACTAGTGAGATATACTTTCTAACTTCGGGCTAGTACAAAATTTTCTCAAGAGAACATTTCTGGTCACAACATTTTTTGCCTGACTTGGTAGCCGAACCCGGGGCGATCCACTTACGATGGATAAAATACTTACACTAGCTAGCGCACGGTTAATCTGCGTAGCTCTCGTTCCCATGAGAACTATTTAATTAAATACCTATAGCTATTTAAGAATTAAAACTTTCGTGAGTGGCACACATATTATATATTAACTATCCGGTTGTACTCACGTCGCCGTCGAGTCGACTACTCCTTGAGAATGTACATCGGGATGGTCTCGAAACTAGTCGGATATATCCGATGATGACAAACCGTGAGTACAACCGGATAGTAAATATAAAATATACCTATAGCTGTTCTGGCTAACGTAGCTTTCTAATGATGAAAGTATTTATGAAATCGGTCCAGTAATTCTAGAGCCTATTCAATGCAAGCAATCAAATCTTTCCTCTTTATAATATTAGTATAGATAAATGGTAATTGATTGATGATTTTTGTTGTTGATCATAAGAATCTGAGAGACTATGTTTCATAGTTAACAATCTCTTATACATCTTACTCTAGTAATACAAGATATGTATTTCAAGTGGCACTCGTCGTATGTTTAATAAATAGTAATAATGGTAATATATTGTTATACAAATGCTAAATACAAATAATCATCACTTATAATAACAGTGGTTTGGCTTTATGCCAAAGAGATTAGCGAAATATAAACAGAGTTATTGTATTATCTTACTGTCTTATTCTACTTTCGTTAGACTTAAAGCATATATCCTCTATACGAATATTACATCAACAGCCCGTTTACGTCCACTGCTGAACATGGGCCTCCTCTTAACAGACCTTGGCAAGCCAGGATCGTGGAGGGATATTGTCATAATCACCACGCTTGGCAGACGGATTGGTGATCGCAGTAAGATGTCAACATTGAGCTAATAGATGCTGCTGCCCATCCATCAGCCATATGTCCCTTAGTCGCCTTTTACGACACCCATGGGAGGACATGGGGTGGTCTATTCTAAGCCAGAAACCACATACGAATATTATAAAGAGATATTTGTCGTTTTTGTTTGAAATAATTGTAACACAAAACTTTAGAACACTTATTTTGGAAATATTATTTTACAACACTCATTTTGGTCCCACGCAAATACCATTTTGTGGTAAGTCGTGCTTTAAATGAATAATATATTTTCGTTTATTTTATATCATTGTATTTATAAAAACTATTGACTGAATTCTATACTGGTAAAATTCAAGAATCTGGATGACATGTACCACACACCTTAATATACATTAACAAAAATGAATCGCCAAGGTGTACCCATGCACCTAAGTGTACAAATTAGGCCAGACTTGATCTGAGCTTGGCTGATTTATTTTTATAATAAAAAAATAAAAAACGATTTTCTAAACAAACAGCTATGCTAGCTTATTAGCCGCGGGAAAAATTGATAAAAAAAAATCGGATTGCCTTCTTTAGAATATAGTTTCAGTAGCTAAGCTAAGCTAACACTAGATCTGCCCCAATTGGGAATACCAAAAGGATGTTGCTTACTTTGTTATTTTAGGTATATGATACCTCCGGTTACATAACGAGTATCTATCTACTAATTTAAATACATGTTTATCGAAGCGTTCCACAGGGACCGGGGTAGGTACTGAGACGTAATTAATTCAGTAATGCCCATTACCTAATTGATATAGGTGTCCCACTGGTGCCACGTAATTTCACCTGCGTAATGTTTTTTTCCTTCTGAATTCTGCAGGACAATAACAGAGCAGAGGTTGTGGGAGGAGAGTTGATTTTAGAGCCAGGTGCCAAGTTAATTCGTACGAGCTAAATCTACGTTATTTTATTTGCTACTAGCTTCCCGCCCATGGTTTCAGCCGCTTAGCTCCCGTTTCCGTGGAAACTTCATATTATAGCTTATTTTAGGTACTCTTGGATAATTAGTAGAAGATCAACAGTTAATTAAAAATCATTAAAGAAAAAGATAATAAGTAAATTTTATTCTGGCTAAAAGTATAAAACGTAGAACGTTCAGCTGTTGGGTTGGACTTGGACAAACTACTGGGTTGCCAGGTACAAAAAGGTGTGTAGATGGCAGTTACTTTCACTTGATTGGATAATGTATACAAAATTATAAGAACATAGGCGCTGTTTTTTGCGTTAATTTTTTTTTTTACCTTTCATAATAAATATTTTTTAAATAATAATAAAAAATTGCCAACCTATTTTTAATATAATTTCTAATATACTTAATTTATTATAAAAGATGTTTCATTCTATGACCAGCTCGGTGAAGGTCGATATTCGGTAGGTCGGTAGGTTCGGATCTTAGACTAAATGGACCTTTCTAATTGTAAATTTATTTTTTAATCTGCCCAATATTTCCAGAGCCTATTTAATGCAAACAAACATATAAATTTGATTATTATCAAATATTTCCTTTATGATAACAACCAATATGTCTAAAGATTTTAAACATATTTTTATACGTGATTCTAATGTAAACACATACATAAATATGTAAAACTGTTGATTAAATATCGTGTTGGCAAATTTATCGTCTTGTTAATGGATGTTAATTGTATTACGTAGATGAAAACTATGTATTTGTGGCACTAGGACTGTTCACGTGAGACTTGGCATGACTGGAACATAAACATTGATAAATAATGCAGGCCTTTTAATTAATTACTAGGGAATAAACATGCAAAGTTTAACCACTAGAGGCGCTACTAGCATAATCTATACTTTTACTAGGGGACCCGACAGACGTTGTCCTGCATGTTAATATATATATTATTGATTTGTGAATCTAAACCATTTAAGGCGCCAACCAAACGTATACAAAAAAAAATCATTCAAATCGATTGGTGACATACATACACACGTACAGTAGAATTGTATAATATATAAAGCTTAAGAGTATTTTTGTTTGCTTATTAGCTTGAACGCGAAATAGTGGTTCGATTTAAAACAATCTTTCAACGTTAGATTGCCCGTTTATCGAGGAATACCTACAAATCATTATAGAGGCTACACATCATTATGAAGTTCCTACGGAAACGAGAATCAGCCGGTGAAACCGTAAATGGGAAGCTAGTTTACGTAAGTATATAGTTAATACTCCTGGTATTGTCATGTAATCAAACGTTTTGGTTTTAGTGATCAATTTTTAGTGTGTGATTATTCATTCGATGAAGCGAATTATGCATTTTCTCATGATATTAAAACTATATTTTAAATCACGATCCATTGTTGTTTACGAACTGTTCTGGTGGCGCCATCAATGCAACGATTTGCATTTTATGTCCGTTTCATGCCCTATTAGTTATGCCATGAATATTATTGGGAGGTCAAGTAAACAGGTAAATTTATTATTGAATGAATTCGATTTTATTGTATTCTGACTCAGAATTTATCACTAGGACTATATTTCTAGTGGCGTATTTGTGGGGCTACATTTTTTAAGTTATACATTCATGATGTAGTCATCATAATCATCTCCCTGCTCCCATAATTTGGAACCGACTCAATATATCATCCTCTTCCATTTTACCATATTAAACGTCTCTTCCATATTCACACATGTCGTCTTTCACACAGTCCATCCATTTTTTTGCAACATATCCATCCATATTCATATTCAGCATTCTTTCTGTTACATGCGTGTGGCATGCATGTAACAGACACCCCATACTTGACGTGCCCATACCGTAGTCATATTTCATGAAAAGAAAAATTCACGCTAGCCTAATCATGATGTTATCGAACCAGATCAATGTTTAAAAGTTTTCATATAAACAATGACATTATAATTAGTGATAACATTGTCTTTATATTGTCATTTGATCACATCGTTCACAAAAACCTTATCTAAAGTTACAGAGTTAATAGTTGTGTATTTGTTACAAGATACATCTGAAGTACTTCAATAATTAGAGTTACAATACGATTAAAGATACAAATTCCTTAATTACATTCTGAACTTGGATTGAACCGTTAATTCTAATTTAATAAAAAATTACCTTAATTAATAAATTTGCCAAACGTAGTCTGAGATGCAATTAAGCATGCGTATGTTTCAGTTTTAATTTTTAATGAACCTTTTAACGAAATACATCGACCACAATATATTTCGCAAAGTGATTAATATTGACTTGTTGTGTCAATTTAAAAGGATCATAACCCAATAATTACCAATTTATTGTGCCAAATATTACCAATTACCAATTTATTGTGCCAATTATACCTACTCCTATGTTGTAATAAATCTGTAACCAATTAAATACAGTCATAATACACATATTAAAGATAAATTAATAATAATATCTAAGAGTAAACTGAATTATTGAAGACACTTAACAGCACACGATCTGCTGGATACATCATGTCCAGTTGGCACTATCTGCCAAGTATCTTGCCAAACAACTGACAGATTACTAATTAAGATCATTGTTTTGTAGGCACATTACACGAAACAGACTGCGTTGATGGTACCATAATATTGCATGCATATGGTCTGGTGTCGATTCCAGATTCGGTTTGATTAGCTAACAGCAACCATATATCCTCGTAACTTCAACACGTCTTCACTTCATTAGCTCAATTACGTCCACTGCGGAACATCCTCTTAACAGACCTTGGCAAGCCAGGATTGTTGAAGAATATGCCATTATCACTACGCCTTTTTTTTTTTTTTTTTTGTCCGGGAGGACATGCATTGACGCATTCCCACCACCGCTGCAGCGTATTCGCGCGCTGGCGGTGGGATATGTGGGACTCGCCCTCTCCATAGCGTGGTATGCTAAAGTCATACCACGAGGAGAGGACCCTACACCACTAAAACCTCCCGGACACTCCTTCGATCCGCCGTTGGCGGGGGTCGGGTACGCATGAGCAATCCGGCCCCCCGACGGATTATCACTACGCCTGGCCGACGGATTGGTGATTGCAGTTAGATGGTAAGTAACCTTGAGCTTATAGATACAGCTGTCCATCCATAAGCTGTATGTCTCTTAGTCTCGTTTTACGACACCCATGGGAAGGTATGTGGTGGTATATTAAGCCGGAAACCATAAAAATATGCTATTCCAGAAAACAATGGAAAAAATATAGCTGATTCTTAGGAACAACTCACGGTTTCAATGTGTCTCGTAAAAGTCAATAGGCTATTCTCGAATGACCTTCCAAAACCATGCTAACTTACTTTATTGATGGTCCGTTCATACCTGTGTTGGGACCATTCGCTGACAAACTTTCAGCTTTGACAAAATAACGAAGGTCTAGCGTTGACGGGTTTATAGACTAGACGGCGTGCTCGTTAAAACTGCCCTATCCATTCAGTCTCCCGTGAACATTTCTTACGTTTTTTATGAGATATTTAAAAAAATAATTCCGAACAATTTTATAAAAAAGAGTCAGCTAAATTGGGTAGCTAATTTTTAAATTATCTACATTAAATATCGAGCCTTTTCAGGAAGAAGATCGTAATCGCTATTTTGCATGTTTTACAGGAGAAGGATTTTTTTAAATATATCTCAAAATATTTAAAAAATAATATAATAATAGTTTTTTGGGATTTTTGCGCTTTAGGTTTAGGTTTAAATATCTTTATTATCACAAAAGACAAAATTAGTCACTTACGTGATAACATTATACAACAAATAGGTAAACAATGTAGGTCGTCGCCCTTTTACTAATATTATAAATTGTGAGGGTTAATTTTAATTATTTTTTTTGTTAACCTAGTAACAGATCAACAAACACACATACATCCATACATCCAGGCATTATACAATATGTCTGGATGCACGGACGCAGGCATGCCCGTCACTCTCCCACCAAGTTAATTACATGGTTTTTGGTACGCAAATTTGTAGGTAGGTAAGTAGTTGTCATAGTACCTGCCATGACATGACACTATTCTTTATTACTAATACACCATTCTAGACACTACACCAAATTACACGATTAATAAATAAATACAGATTCACAATGCAAAACAACTAGATACTCCTAAACACACAAAACAAATCAAACATAATGCTTAGCTTTTTGACTAATGTTTTAGTTTCGACATTTGTAAATAATCCAACAATCAAGTACCTAACAATAATTTAGAAAATATTATCGAAACTAAGTGTATTTATAAATAATTACAATATTTAATTTTAATAACTACGCATTTAATTCTAACTTATATGTAGTTTTATTGAAGTATTTATAATGTAAGTAGATATTCTAAAGAATACTCGTAGTATGTATTTATGTAGGTATCAACAAATATTAATTAGTTTCTGAAGCCAAATATCGGGCCAACTGCTTTTTAAAAACATAAAAAGATTTGGCGTTTTTTATTAAAGGGGGTAGTTCATTATAAAACTGCGCGCCAGTTGTTGTTATTGATGTCTTGCCGTAGTTCGTGCGATGTCTAGGTATAACTAGGTAGCTCGCTCGCCGTGTGCGCGTACGACGCTCGATAGCATGTTTGCGTTTGGTGAACGTAATATTAGTGTGGATGTTCCGATTTAAACATTTTCGTATGAATATGCAGATGCTATATTTATGTAAATTTTCGATGTTCATTAATTTTGTTTCATTGTAAATTTGTTTAGTAGGTGTTAGAAAAGGGTATTTAAATAGTAATTTTATAATTTTATTTTGTTGACGTTGTAGTTTGGCTAGTCTTGTTTTTGAAGCAGACCCCCATAACTCAATTAGGTATAATAAATGTGGTTTCACTAGAGAATTATATATGGTATAGCGCAGATTATGGGGTATACATCGTACAATGTTACGGAGGGATCCACGGAGTGCTATTATTATAGTTTTTATATGATCTATATGGGTATTCCAGGATAATTGGCTATCCACATACAGACCAAGATATCTTTCGTGCGTTTTCTCTTGAAGGGGTATATTGTCAATAGTTAAAGTAGAATATGGTGGTATCTGTTTATTTTTAGGTTTAAATAAGATATAGCAAGATTTTGAAATATTAATTGTTAATAAATTAAGCTGGAGCCACCCATACAAAGTATTAAGATCTTCTTGTGCCTGTGTGACTATAACGTGTATTGATGAACCAAAGTAGAACAGACAAGTATCATCGGCGTATTGGGTTATGTGGCCGTGTAAACCTAAGTTGTGAATGTCATTTATGTATATGTTAAATAGCAGGGGTCCCAGAATAGAGCCTTGGGGTACACCGCATTCGATAGAAAGTGGCTTGCTTTTATTATAACTGCTCGTTTTAACTATTTGAACACGGTTGGAAAGATATGACTTAAATATTTCTAGTGCTTTGTCCTCTATACCAATTAATTTTAGCTTTTCTAAAAGACGTTTGTGACTTACTGTGTCGAATGCTTTTTTTAAATCTATAAAAACACCTAAAGCTATGTTTTTTTTGTCTATATTTTGCTTTACTTTGGTGACAAGATCGATAGTGGCTGTGAGTGTGTTGCTTTTAGATCTAAAACCGTATTGATTATCCGAAATGTAATTAATAGAACTAAGATATTTATTCAATCTTGTATAGAGGACCTTTTCTAAAATTTTCGATAAGACGGGCAATACAGAGATAGGCCTATAATTTCCTGGGTCTGTTTTCGAGCCTGACTTGTATATTGGGGTAACTTTCGCCATTTTTAAAGAGTTTGGAAATACACCGTCTATGAGTAGTTTGTTAAAGCATTTGCATAATTGACCCGATATGAGACTTTTTATATATCTAATAACTTTAGTGCTAATCCCATCAAGCCCAACACTACAATTTGGATCAAGATTTTTAATGATATTTAAAATTTCTAGTTCTTTACATGGTTCAAACGATGATATTGAAGATCTTATGGTATTTATCTGGGGTAGTGCAAGTGTTGAGTTATCAGGGTTAGGGATCGGTATTTTATCTGCGAGCAGTGGGCCAATACTTGAAAAATACTCATTAAATATTTGACATACGTGATCTGGATCTGTGACTTCTTCTGAGCCAATTACTAGTTTCGAAGGAAAACCGTGTTGTGATGCTTTGTTAGTGGATAGGGTGTTAATTAGGTTCCACATCTTCTTGGGTTTGTTTCTGCATTCAGTAAATTGTTTATAGTGGTATGAGTCCTTTGTTTCTTGTAAGAGTTTTGCTACATGTTGCCGTTTACTATTAAATTCTTCTTTTAATATTTCTTCATCAGGGTTGCTTTTATACCTTGTCCACAACATGTTTCTCTCATTAATTTCTGAGATAACCCTTTTGTTTATCCAGTCTTTTTGAGGTGGATTTAAAAGCTTAGTTTTTGCTGTTTTACTTTTTTCTGTGCAGTGTCTGATATGTTCTTCAAGCATTGTATAGTTTCCGCTGGGTAATTTCGGTATAGTTTCTTCAAGTAATGCATACAACTTACTGTAGTCGATTGTTTCAAAGTGAGAGAATATCTTTGGTGGTGGTTTGCATTTCTTTATCTCTAAATAAATGTGTTTGTGATCGGAAAGTGAAGAGTTTACTATAATGGTATGGAAGTAGTCATTTGTTAGATTAGTGCAGACATGGTCTAATATGGATTCTTTTGTGGTTCAAGTACCATAAGATCTTGTGCAGTGTTTCTTGTCTATTTTGTTGATAATTTTGTAACCAGTTCCCTTTAGAGCTTCTTTATATTGTTTTGATTTTCTGTCCTTTGTTAATAGGTCAATGTTGAAGTCTCCAAATACAATTGCACGGCGTCTACGCTCCAATTGAGATTCATACTCTTCTAGGAAGTTATCGAGGTCTGTGTGTCCGGGATTGTATATAACTCCGACTTCAAGTGCATATCTGTGTAACTGTATCCATAAAAAATTATTGCCTCCTATGTATTTAGACTCTGAGATGCTGTGTTTTAGGTCATTATGGACGTAAGCAGACACCCCACCTCCACCAGTGTCTGTTCTAAGGTTGTAGTAATGTGTGTAGTTGTTTATTTGGAATTCTAGAGCCTGAGTCTCCGTACGTATCCAAGTTTCAGTCAATAAGATAATGTGTACCTTGTTTGGAATGGCTCGTAATATACACATCAATTCGTCGAACTTTCCTCGTTTTCGTATGCTTCTGATATTTAGATAAAGAAATGTAATTCGCGATTTATTAGCTGGGAAATTTTCGTAGTTATCTAGTACTTCATAGGTATTCATGTTTGTAGGGTTGTTTGGGCCAGTTTGGGTTATTGAGTGTAGTTTTTTGGTACAGATTTAATTATTGCTGGTGTTCCCTTTATGTATTTAATTGTCAAGTCTCTCTCGCCGTTTCCTTCACGAAATTTCAGTTCATCTTTTAGCTGCTTTAAGAATTTTTGTTGAGCTGGAGTTTGATCAGAATACATCTTGATACCATTCGGTAGCTTATTTTTATTTCGAAGCAGATTTCTTGCAGGCCCATGGGTTTCAAAGCACACTTTGACATTCCGAGGTTTGCCCGATATGTGTTTTCCTATTCTCAATACTTTAACTGGTTTCGGGATATCTACGCCAAGTAACTGTATGATATTTAATACATCAGCTTCATCTTTCAGCTTTTTATCTTCCGCATGGGAGGCGTCTGATTCTGGCAGTCCCACAAGTACAATGTTTTTCTCCCTAATATTTCGATTTTTGGCCTCCTGTATCATTTTCTCGCATAGGGCCTGTTGTTCTGAAGTATTAGCAGATATCTGGGATGGTGATAATAAGCCCTTGAATTCAGATTCGAGTGATAGTATTTTGTTTTGACCTTCGGTAATGGATTGGTCCAGCCTTGCAATGTGGCTTTTCATGTTTTGCTGTTCTGACACAATGCCGGTAGTCGACGCTTTTATTTCGCTAATCTGAGTTACAATTCCTTCAACTTTATCTTTGACCACATTAATTAATTACGATGCTTTACGATGTTCTTCCTGAAAAGGCTCGATATTTACTTTGAGATTAATTTCTGTTTACTTAGATGTATTCATCTGTTTGTGCATCTATTGATACTTTCATAAACTTTTTACTTTCCAGTTTCTATACTTAAATGAGATTCTGTGTCTATACCTCGATTACCTGTTTTAATTTCGTAAGTTATTAAAAAATAAATATCCTCGTGGTACGATGGATGGTGGCAGCTGCTAATAAGGTGTAGTTTCATCCGTCAAGAAACATTATCTTTTTGTATGTTAAAAAGGAAAAATAAAACAATTTGCTACATTTAATTTTTAAACTTATTAGTTACTCATTAAGTACAACGAAGACAATGCACCTCGCTAAATATTTAAAATTCTTCTTCAACAAATATGTTAACACACTCCAGATGGTTAGCCTTTGGCTAAAATTAAGTAATTATTTCGGTTAACACATAATACTTTTAAAATAACCTGTATAAATAGAAGTTTTATGTAAACAGTGTCTTCAATAACTAATGGTAGGGCTCACTGCCAAATGCAATAGGAATTTGGAATAAGCCCGAATTCTATTTATTTTGATTATAGTGTTAGATTACAGAGATAAAAAGTAATGGTATGACTGTTACCAGTGCGAATCGTGATGTATTGGATATACAAATACGGATTTTTCGAAGTATCTTGATGTTGTATTCCTCTATTTTGATGGGTACTTATCTTAACAAAATGAAATGAATGGAGTTAGTCAACATAAACTTATTATTAGTAGGTATATTATACCGTTAAAAAAATGTTATTCGTTATTTCTATTAATGGAATTCCAATAGCAGCTGTTAATTTTTTCATAGTTTTGAAATCTAGATACCAGTTCGTACCTATGTAGGTACGTTGTTTCATTTCAATTAATATCAATATTTTACATAGGTAAATAAAATAATATTTTATTTGTTAATATTAGTTTATATAACATTTTGCAAAATTTATTTAATTCTAGCCGCCCGCCCCCGCTTCGTACGGGTGGAATTTTATAGCCTATGTTACTCAGGGATAATCTAGCATTGTAATGGTGAAAGAATTATCGAAATCTGTTCAGTAGTTTTTGAGTTTATTTAAAACAAACATACAAAAATATAAAAATACAAAAATTGTATTTTTTCTTTTCTTCTATATATATTTTTTTTGAAAACATTATATTTGTATATAGACAGATAGATATAGATAAAAATTATTGCCGAGAAAAACCTTATGTATAGCAGTGTTTTTCAATCTTTTTGATTTCAGATTGAAAAATTGTGGCGAAGCCCTTGTGCCAAATAAACAATTCAGAAGACTACGTACATATTTTTTCCTTAATAATCCGTGTATGCTAATCATACCACGAGGAGAGCGTCAACCCATCAACACGGGTTCTCCTCCGTCCGCCGTTGGTGAGGGGTCCAGGTACTGCTTTCGTTCTGGGACACTGTTGAATAGTGACAATTATAACCTAACCTAACCACTATGTAATTCCTTTTCTGATATCTAGTTGTTTCTGAATGGATGGCAGTTCTGTATTTTTAACTTCTAGGTAAATATTTCTTAATCATATATTAAATCTTCGACAATAGGAGGTGCTACTTCCCTCACCTCTTTTACTGCAAAGTTGTGTTCTTAGATAATAACAATTCCAGTAAAAGCTGTGCACAAACACAGTTTTAACGACCACATGTATCTCGGGCAGCCTCATAAAGATAGATAATTATGTTCCTCACAACGCATTAGCAGACTCACTTCTGTCATGAAGCTACCGCATGTAGCGTAGATATATGCTAAATTCTTAAAAGAGTTACAAGGGTATTTAGGACTAAAATTATGTAAGTCGTGTTTAAAATTTAGTTACCGGAGATATACCTGCACGCTCGCAGCTTAGTTTAAATCATTACATACAGACACACATATTGTAACGCTGTTCTCCCATAGGGGTATACAGAGGTAGAGGAACGCCATATGCATTCTTCCACATTCATCAGTCTCTTCATGCGTACTCGCCGGTTATAGTTACTTTCATTTGCCCCTATTTTTAAAACGACGTAGCCAATCTTGTCGACATATCATGCACTTCCGGCAACTCTATTACAGTCATTCGATATACTTCTTCCGTAACTCTTCTTTCATGATTCTTTTTACAAGCCTAAACCATAGTAACATCCCGAAGCATTTCAAATTAAAAAATGATTGAATTAAAACTTTTTTATGGTACTTCGTATCATCATACTCAGGCTAAGATGCTATGTTTGCAAAAACTAGTACGCTCCTAAACTTTCAACTTTTAGTTTTTTTATGAACTGTCCGATTTCTTCGTAAAATGGAGTCCGTAGGTTCAAATTATAAATGACTAACGCTTGTACAACATTTCCCTAGGAATCTGCAAATAATATACGATATAGATACGCAGAACCAAGGAAAATTTCGTTTAACGTAACTCTCATTATATTATAGCTATACTGATGTTCTGTTAAATCTCTGTCTGTTTCTGTTTCTGTTTTTTTTAAAAAGACAACTCCCGCACTAGGGAAATAAATCCCTGTGTCGCGGGGGACTTTACAAACATACATTTCACGGACACAAAGTACACCCAGACACAGAACAATTATTTGTGGTTCACACAAATAATTGTCCCGGGTGGGAATCGAACCCAGATCACCAGGTCCCAGAAGCAACTACCGTAACCACTGAGCCACCGGTGCAGTCTGTCTACTCTTTTCTTTCTAATAGCATAATAATACATTTCATGGTACATTATGTATCCAAGTAGGTTGAATCACGTTAACTAGACTTGCTTATTTACACAAACGGTTCACACTGCTGCTGAGCTGCGACTTGAAAGAACCAATGTGGGTATTTTTATCGGTGAATATAAATCTTATTGTGTGGGTAGAACGAAATTTGTTTATTTTTTGTAAAAATTTAGATGGTTTCTGCAGATTGCTAGTCCATATTTCCTAGTAAAATTTAAGATCATTATCACGAAAACGATTTAATGATTTAATAGTAATATGAGGTTAAATCGTGGCAAAGTCTATGCTTTATTTCAAATATGATAGAACATGATACGTGTTACTTGTAAATATTTTATGGCTGGAGAATAATAGGCAATTTTTGGAATTGGTGAGTTAGTTAAAATGTGAATCACTTGTAAAATTTATAAATTCGGCTAAAATTTTGCAAAAATAAGAAGAATGATGTGCGATTTAGACCAACGGGCTGAGATCAGCCCGGGGTATATGGCATTTAACAATGCGATAAAGGCAGTTGAAGTTAAAATCGGTTGCGAAGTCAGCTGTTTGAAGCCGTCCGTAGCCATAAGGTGAAAGGTAGCATTTTTAAGAAATTGTAATATTCATCATGGTATACATAAAGGACTATAGTAGGCGCTTGATTACATCCTAAGAGTTCATGTTTGTATTGTAAAGCGTCACAATATTTAAATCACAGCATTCCAAAGTTCTGAGGATTAAGTTTTTTTTAATAAGAAAATTCGGTAGGTATATACCTACCTTATTTTAAAACAAATCTAAGGCAGCTAAGTGATTATATTTTTCGATCCAGTGCAATTATTTAATTTCATTTTAATTAGCCATTAAATCTTAATTTTGTTAAAACAATGCTAGTGTCCAACTATATTTTAAGTGCATCATAAATTGTAATGTTTAGTGTTTATATTTTTATAGAGCATTTTATATAAAACAGATTTAAGAACCACGAAGAAACCAACAATGTGAGGTTTCAAATAGTTTTCGGTTTCAACCATCGTAACTTATATAGTCGAAAGTAAAATGTAATGGAAGGCGATGGTTTGCTTCTGCGGGCCAGTCTCATCAAAGAATATGCCCATGGAGCAGACTAACGAGGATTATCCCTCCTCCTACACTCTGCCAAAAGCGTACAAGTACAAGTTGGTCTTGGGAAATAGGGAACATGGCACTTTTTTAGAGGCGCACTGGTGCTCCGTATGTCCCAAAAGGGTCCGGGAGAACCCAGCGGAATAACAAGTCCCGGGCGCCGCCTGGAGGCCCATATGTCCTGCATGCAGCAGTTCTCGATGACTCCAACATTAGTCTTTGCAGGAACACCCGAAGGGTTTTAGTGGGTAAATTGGGATGAAGAAAGTTAAAGTTGTTTGTTTAATAAATTTTGTAAATGGCGTTATTAAATTGCGCTGCTAAAAAACCGTACTTATATCAAAATGATTCTTTGCAGTGAAATAATTAAATTATTTCACTGCAAAGAATCATTTCATCATACGATTAAATGAAAATTTTACGATGAACAGTAAAAAAATATAAAAATACGTTACATTATTTGGTTAGTGAATGCCAATTTTTATTCAAACATCAACGGGATTGGAAGATTTACGATATCGATCAACGACTTTTAAGCTTTATAATACAGCATAACTTATCACATTGACAGTTTTTATCATAAAGCTGATTTATGATACTTTTGGCATTTTTATTATTGATCTACTGTCATTTTTGAGATAGCACTTTAGTGTTAAAAGGAAAAACTTTGAAACATGTTTGAAGTCACGTAGGCATAGACTTTGACTGTTTACAAACGGGCACGATCAATTACCGGTTAACTAAGTAGACTAAAATAAATATACAGTTACGATGAGTCAATTGATAGTCTGGCATAAACAATAACCTATATTTAGTTTGGTAGCTCACAACGGAACATAATGTAACTTCTTCAATGCAGTGAACATTCGATCAAATAAGTTTATTATTAGATGTTGAACAACTAGATTTAATAACATTACCTGACATGAAAGTACCTCTATTCTAAAACGGAGATCTAAATATAATTCTAATAAGTTCAGTACATATTTTGTGCGATTATGCAACAAACATTAATCTTATTAATACACAAATGTTAATCTTAGTTTTAGTAGGCTACCCAGTAATACTTTGTCATAAATAAGTGTATTTCCTCATACTCAAGTGTTATTATTCGCTGCATTGCTTTAATAAACAAAAGCAAAATTATTAAGATCAGAAACTATTCGATTTGGTTCATCATATAAAATGTGTCATTTTAAAAGTACTTTCATAATATTTAAACCCAAAACAACGACTATACGAAATGAGTTGATCATGCCAGCAAAATGAATTGCAATAATATTTGCGTAATCATATGCAAGTCAAAGCAAATGTGGTATATTTTATTCAGATCGAATAAATATCTGCACGTCTCTTCTTTATATTAAATTCTCTCATAAACTCATATCAGGCGATTAAATAATATTTTATGGTTGCTTAAGTTTATTAAATTCCTGTATATATTAGGTCTTTACCTATGAAATTGCCGTTCTGCAGTACTGGCCATTTCAAATCAAAATAATTTTTGTTTGGCTAAGAATTCTAATTTCAAATTTATTTTATTTTAAAAAAACATGTTTTTTTTTTCCCAAAAGTAGTCATTTGTTTATTGATTAATGTTACATTTTCATCGCATTTCAATCTTTTTCGTCATCATGGATACGTTAAAAATTCGAGTAATTATGGAATATGAGTACCGTCGTGGCAGCAACGCGGCACAAGCGGCACGCAACATCAACGACGTTTACGGAGCTAACCTACAAACCAACGTACCAGCTGTTATTGGTTTGCTCGCTTCCGTTCTGGAAATTTCGACCTGAAAAATGAACCTCGCGGTCGTCCGAAGACTTTGGTCGACAATGACGAATTAAAGGCGATTGTGGAAGCTGATGTAGACAATCTACCGCTGAATTAGGAGCAGCTTTCGACGTTAGCGTCAAAACAATATTGGTCCATTTGCGTCAAATTGGCAAGGTAAAAAAGCTTGACAAATGGCTGCCCCACGAACTCAATGATCGCCAGCGCGAAGTACGCGTCGAGACGTGCCTTGCACTGCTCAACAGACACACAAATGAAGGAATTTTGAACCGCATTGTTACCTGCGATGAAAAATGCATTCTGTTTGATAACCGCAAGCGCTCAGCAAGTTGGTTGGATCCTGGTTCAGCACCTAAACAATGCCCTAAACGAAAACTTACCTCTAGAAAAGTGATGGTCATTGTTTGGTGGTCTAGCGCTGGTGTGATTCATTACAGCTTATTACAAAACGGGGTGAGCATTACTGCAGAAATGTACTGTAAAGAACTGAACACAATGATGGAGAAGCTGGCACATCTCCAACCAGCATTGGTCAATCGCTCGTCTCCACTGTTCCTGCACGACAACGCGCGACCTCATACTGCACAGCAGACGATCTCCAAGTTGCAAGAACTGGGGTTTGAAGCTCTCCGTCATCCGCTCTACTCACCAGACCTTGCGCCTACAGACTACTACTTTTTCCAGAATTTGGATAACTTCTTGGCGGGAAAAAATTCAATACCCGGAGGCAGTACAAAATGCCTTTGAAGAATTTGTTGACTCCCGTCCAGCTGATTTCTTTAAGAAGGGCATCAATAAACTGCCACTGCATTGGCAAAGATGCATTGACTGCATGGGTGATTACTTAGACTAATACAAATAAAAAATACATTTAAAAAAAATCGTTTAATTTTTTTCATCCAAACGGCAATTTCATAGGCAAAGACCTAATTATACATATACTGCGCATGTACATAATATTGCGGACGCCAACTCGCCTGCCATGGTCAATCTCGCAATTTTTGTTCAACTCAACTGTGGATATTATATTTAATCCCAAGTATCGTTTAATTTATTTGATTGATTGACTATAAAATCGTGTCTTCGTGCAATCATTCAGATGATGTTCATCATCCCACCACAATTTCCACGACAGCACAAAAATAAGTCGTGAACATTGGCACTGATTGCGGTCATTGCATGTGTGAAATTCTGACGTAGTCATTCCATTACAGACAAATTTTATTTAAATGTAAGTAATGTTCAAATAATGGTTATAGGAGTCAGGGTTATTTTAAAATTCTCGTTTTGTATTTTCCTCAGTCGCGTGGATTTATTTAACTTGTGCAGGGTCAATTTTTCAAAAAGGATAAATGTATAGCATGCTTAAGACAAGCTACCCCAAATTTGTGTAATATCTAAAATTTATATTCAGGTCTGGTTGTTTGAAGGACTACCCTCCGTGCACCAGAAAGCACTTTAAGCCGTAAGCCCGAATTGTTAAGAAATCAGCTATAATAATCGTATACCAGGGAACGAGCATCAGTATATCTACAAAGATCACCAAATATTTTATTTGCCATATGATTACTTATGACGGAATTTCTCAGTAAATTAAGAGTAGGTAATCTTTAAATAATTAATAAAAAGTCTGCTTAAAAATCAAGACATGGTCTGTCTTATATTTCCATTTAGTAAATCATCGCTTTCCGATAAATCAATCCAGTGAAAAGTAAAAGTATCGTGGATAACAACAGCTAAATCTACGGTTTAAACATATTTGTAACTGTTAACTGCAAACGTCTGGGCAAACGTGCTCGATTTACGACCAAGCGTTACCGAATGTACATACGTCATTATAGCGAAATAAACAGGTTTTACACAATATTCAGATTTCATTGTAAGTCTTAAAAGTTATAGTAGGACCATGATAGACCAATTCTATAACGAAACATTGTAACGGCGCAAAAAAAGAAGTTTGCATTAGATATGTCTGGTGTGTACGTTTTTGTCAGCCGTATGTATGCTCACAATCTCTCGAAATTTACAATCTCGTGAGATAGATTATGATCTTACAGTATTTATATTATTACAATGACATGTACAATTAAAAATACAATCTTTGAATGTTTCAATATTGTTGACAATTTCAAAATGTTTAAGAAAATCAAGCCAGTTGTACATAAATGGACTTACAAAAGCTGATCTCCGTCTCCGTATACGTCGGTTACATTTAAATAACAAAATACTTTCGTTTTTCCCTTTGGCATAAATAATTATTATTACCTACCGAATTAGTCATTAAGAACCCAGACTTACTAGAGTAAAAATACATTGTTTGTCAGCGCGGCGGGTGTTAACTGTGCTAAGTGCTTTGTGGGGCACTTTGCCTAATGAAACACATTCACAGTAATAAAATTAAATTTCTTTGTATTTTTACTACGTTCTACGATATTATCTTACACTGTTAATGTATTTGGTGCCTATTTTTAGCGTAAAATCTACGTTAAAAGTAATTAGGTTTTCATTACAAGTTCGGCGAAATTAAACATGTAAGTACGAATATGAGATTTTACTTAAGGGATTCTGAAATAAGTTAATCATGGAACCTTATTTTAATAATTATAGACACATAAAATTATAATATCTTATACTGCCCATTATAGATAACGCTGATTCCTGCTATTTGGATGCTTATGAGGACCTGTTAGATAAACTTGTGGGTGCCTATCAAATTTCGGAGGAATACTCGGATATTGTGTGTCCTTTTTAATATCCTTCACAACCCTACATCCTCTCCCTACCTGCAGGAGCGTTTTTCCTACACCTACACTAGTGACAAGCCCTGCAGGTCGCACCTTAGATCCGTCATTTAAATTCCACCCCATAAAACCGAAATCTACTCAAATTCCTTTACTGTTCATGCAGTCAGGTCATGGAAATCTCTCCCGCCGCAACATTAGAGATAATATTTTCCTCTTCAAAAAACGAATAAAGGAACATTATTTAATTATATTATGATAGTATTTATTTATATATTTGAATGTATGTCTATGATACCTCATATGTATTTATTAATATATTTTTTATGTATTAGTTTGTAAGTTTATTTTTTTATAAATATTTTATTCTTCATAGTCTATATTGTTTCATGTTCATCTGTATCTTGGTTTCCTTATCCTACACACTATTCTTGTTCTCTTTTTGTTTTTTGCTTTCGCAGGTCTGCTGGAAGAAATTTCATTAGAAAAAAGTAGTACCTTTGTACTACCTTTCTTGTATTTTAATATTTTTCTTTTTAATGTTATGTGTGTACATAAAGTAAATAAATAAATAAATATCTTTTTATTTTGCCATTTGAGAAAGACTCAAATTTCATCGGTATATATTTAGAGTCCTTGAATATTTTTTCATTATGCTTATTTTTACTTTACTCATCTTCTATACTAATATTGAGCGCTGAAGAGTTTGTTTGCTTGAACGTGCTAATCTTAAAAACTACTGCTTTACTGTTAGTGTCGGATTTGAAAAAATATTTCAGAGAACGATTGCCCATTTATTAACGCAGGCTATAGGCTATATTTAATTATGAAGTTCTTATGGGGACGGAAGTTACGCAGATGAAACCGCGCGCATGAACCTAGAATGTATTACATAGAAAGAAAAAAAGTATTACTTTATTGATAATAATATACTTTTATAAACTGTTTTACTAACCTTCTGACAGAATGTTAATACAAATTTATGCCCGCCTTCCACTGCGAACGCAGCGGACTCCGTTTAACTCGCAATGGCGAATGGCATATAAGTGCTTCCACTGATTAAAAATGAGCGGAGCGGACAAAATGAGTTCAAAGTGTCACAAAAGTGGTCGAAGAGTCGAGCGGTTTCCAAGCGGACTCCGCTCTACTCGCAATACTGATTTTCATACAAGTACATCCACCGCGAGCGAGTAAACGGAGCGGACTGAGCGAGTTAAAATGGGTCCGCTGCGTCATGGCGTCGCGCGCTAGTTTTGAACGGACTCCGCTCACAGCCCCGCCCCCTCCAGCCACCGCTACCCCTTTCACGTCCTTGAACGGTCTAGTAATTGCCGTGACCTTGCGCAATATGGAGCTAACATTCGCAATAGATCGCCTTTGACAGCTCTTTGTCTTAAATGGCTGCTCATCCAGAATCTGGGTTTGTTACGCTTCCCTTTTTTCATTCTTCTTATAGTGGTAAAAAAGCAAACATTTCATTATTGTTTCATATAAATCATCATCACTTAATCGTTCGACATCGCGCATGATATAAGACGACAAACCATTTAATTAGGCTTTAATTCATTTAAAAATAAGTCGTACATTTTATAACATGACATAGACGATAATAAACTATTTATAATAAAGAATATCAAAACCAGAGAGTTTCTAAAAGGAGATCGATACACATCATTTTCTTCAACTGAGTAAGGAAGATTTTTGAGACGGACCCAATGTACCATTCTAACTATGCCTGGATGACATAGATCGTTATGCAAGCCTCGGAGTTTGTCGAGACTGATGTGGGCACATACTCGAGATAATGCGTCTGCTACTGTATTCTCAACACCAGGTCGGTATATAATGTCGAATTTGAAACATGATAGTTCAAGGCGCCAACGTTCTATCTTTTCGTTTTTTATTTTGCTTGTATGATTTGTACTGAACATAAACGCTACTGACCGTTGATCTGTTATTAGTTTAAAATGTTTCCCGATAAGAAAATGTCTCCACTTACGGACACTCTCGACTATTGCTGCAGCTTCCTTTTCGATCGAAGATTGCCTTCTTTCAGAATCAGAAAGAGTTCTCGAGAAGAAAGCTATTGGTCGTCCTTTCTGAGACAAAGTCGCTGCTAGAGCATAATCCGAAGCATCTGTTTCTACTGTAAATATTTCTTGGTCGTCTATTCCATTAAGTGAAGATTTTAGTATTTCTGATTTTAGATTTTCAAAACTTATCTTTGCTTCTTTCCCAAGTGGAAACGTTATTGTGTCTATAAGAGGCCGAATTTTAGTAGAGAAATTATTGATCCATTTAGAGTAGTGAGCCAAGAAGCCCAACGTTCGTTTTAGCTCTTGTATGTTGGAAGGCAAGGGGAGCTCTAATAAGGGTTTGAGCCTTTCACTGTCGGGCTTGATGTTACCATCAGTAATAGTATAGCCGAGTAAACTAATGGCGGTTTGACCATACTGACATTTTTCTTCGTTCAAAGTAAGTTTGTATTTAGACGTGGCAGCCATAAATCTTTTGAGATTTTGATCATGGTTGGCTTTATTCTTTCCGCATACTGTTACATCATCCAAGTAAGCATAAGTACCTTCCAAATTTTCTTCAGCGATTATATATTCTAGGGTACGTTGAAATGCAGCTACACCATTGGTGACGCCGAAAGGAATCCGTGTAAATTGAAAAAGTTTACCACAGGCTTCAAAAGCGGTGTAGCATTTATCCTTTTCTAAGATTGGAACTTGGTGATATGCGCTTTTTAAGTCGATTTGACTGAACAAATTTAAAATTAACAATTTTTGATATCATTGAGGAAATATTTGGTAAAGGATATGCATCTAAGTAGGTGAATCTGTTGATGGTACGAGAGTAATCGATTACAAGACGTTTTTTGTGCATTCCACCACCAGCTACCAGAACTTGGGCGCGCCACGGTGAGATGCTAGGCTCAATAACGCCATCAGCTAACAGTTTTTTTATTTCTTGTGAGATAAATTTGTTGTCTTCATCATTGTACTGCCGAGATTTTATTGCAACTGGATGGATATTGCATGAAAGATTCGTAAAAAGTGATGCTGGAGGTACGTTTGCTTCCATCACGCTGCAAACTTCAAGTGGTTTCTTTTCACCTCCAAAGTTTAGAACGAGTAACTTGTGTTCTTTAAGCAAATCATGTCCAATGATTAAATCAGCGCAGAGATTATTAACAATCAGTAAAGGACGCTTTTTATAAATGTGATCACCTAATTGGATGGTAGCATGACATACACCCTCAACGAAGGACACATGAGATAGAGTCGCCAAGGAAACTGTTTGCTTGCATGGTCTTTGTTTCAAATTAAGCATTCGAGCCAGATTTTTGTTGATGAACGTTACAGAACTGCCCGTATCGATAAGAGCATCTGCGCGATTATCATTAATTGTGATAGAGACAGTCGCCTTTCGAAGACTCGCCGGAGATGCTGCTAATATAGGTGCCGCTCCGAGTTGGTCAGCGTTCTTGTGTATAGTATTTATGGATTGATCATGTCGCTTTGGCCGTTTCAGGCCGTACTGAGCGCTGTGACATACTTTTGCAAAATGACCCGGTTTGAAACATAACTGACATGTAGTAGTGTTGTTCGCAGGACATAGCACTCTACGGTGAATATCGCCTTCACAAAAGAAACAGCGTCTTCGGGTTGTAGGTGGAGCAGTAGCAGCAAGAGTAGATACATCTTTACTTTTTTCAGAATGAGGTATAGCACTTAAGAGTAATGGTTTGGAGTTAGATATGATCTCGGAGTTTCTTTCAGCAGTTTCTAATGATAGCGCTAGCTCTAGTGTTTGATCTAACGTTAAAGTCTTTTCTAGAATACGTTCTCTTAATTTATGTGAAGAAATTCCAATTATAAAAGCGGTTCTTACTGCCTGCTCTTTGTGTTCTTGAGCCGTGACATCGGAATATGAGCAGTCTTGAGCTTAAAGTTTTAGAGTTCTCATATAATCAGATATGGATTCAGTGTTTTCTTGTTTTCTTGTATTAAGAAGGTATCGTGCTAGAATTTCGTTTTTCGGCTTACACCGTCAAGTAACTTCAAAGCCCAAGTGCTGCATCCTTTTATGTACATAAATAAATTCGATGATAAATGGTTTATAAGCAATTTCAATTTCGTTGATTCGGTTGTTGTAGGCAGACAATGTTCTGATAAGAAATTATTAAATTTATACTTCCAATGGATCCATTTTATGTCAGATGAACTCGCGTTCGGCTCTTCTTCAAACCTTACAGGTCGTAAAAAAAGTGATATGTTTGGTTCTTTATTTTCGTTTCGTGTAGATTGAGATCGTGACATTTTCGTTTCATTAAATGAATTAAATTGATATAAGACGACAAACCATTTAATTAGGCTTTAATTCATTTAAAAATAAGTCGTACATTTTATAACATGACAAGTATGACATTGACGATAATAAACAATTTATAATAAAGAATATCAAAACCAGAGAGTTTCTCAAAGGAGATCGATACACATCAGTGCACATGACTTGTTTAAGTTTTAGTATACAGACAGCAGAAACATACTGAAATGTTTGCTTCTTTACCACTATAAGAATCATTCAGTCATTGACATTCCATAAACAAGGATATGCACGAACAGATTCAATAAATAGCTCCATGTTGCGCAAGGTCAGGGCAATTACTAGACCGTTCAAAGATGTGAAAGGGGTCGCGGTGGCTGGAGGGGGCGGGGCTATGAGCGGAGTCCGTTCAAAACTAGCGCGCGATGCCATGACGCAGCGGACCCATTTTATCTCGCTCAGTCCGCTCCGTTTACTCGCTCGCGGTGGATGTACTTGTATGAAAATCAGTATTGCGAGTTGAGCAGAGTCCGTTTGGAATCCGCTCGACTCTTCGACCACTTTTGTGACTCTTTGAACTCGTTTTGTCCGCTCCGCTCATTTTTAATCAGTGGAATGATGCTGTTCGTGTGGAATAAGGGGGATAATGCTGTTCGCGTCCATGGGCTTTAGCTCTAGTCACCCACACGTGTCCCCTGGGTAGCGCCAAATGAACAGCACATCTGGTGGTAGTTTTCGACCGCGGTTTGTCACCACCCTCAAGGCAAAGCCATGCCGCCAAGTGATTTTTGTCGCGTTCCGGCATGTTGCCTTCGTGGAACCGGTTCCGGTGCTGCGTTGTCTGTGCTGGGTGACTGTTCGCGGAGGGTAGCGGGATCCTAAGCACGGTCTTCCGCTGGCCGACCGCAGGTAGTAGGGGGCCAAATTAGTAGGAAAGCCACCTATGAAAGGATGCCCCGCCAACTAGCGAAAAATCCTAGGATGCGTCACCGTGCCGGTTCGCGACCGGATGCGAGGGCCCGGTGAACATCTCTGGGGGGGTTAGGGCGTCCCCGCGTGCTCCAGATCAGTCTCCCGTCGGTGCAGCATTACTAATGTATTGCGCGGTACTCGCTTTTGCCATACCTCGCCCAACTGTCCCTTTCCTGCTTGTCTGTTCGCCATCAAAAATTAAATGAATACAAAAAATAGGAAACTGGTAAAACAGCGGTTGCACTCCCTCGCACTAAAAGTGCACCTCTCTAACATCCGAGGTCTGCACTCCAATCTCATCCCGGTCCATCACCACCTTGAGACCGAAAAACCACATCTGCTGTTCCTCACGGAGACGCAAATCAGATGTCCAGCTGACGCAGCATACTTGCGCTACCCAGGGTACACCCTGGAGCACAATTTTAAGCCACGCGCTGGCACCTGCGTGTATGCTCGCGATGACATCTGTTTTCGACGTCTCCGTAACATTGAGGATTCCAGTTTCTCCGTATTATGGGTTCTGGTGGACACTGGCTTGGAGCAGATACTCTATGCCAGTGTCTATCGGTCGCACACCGACAACATGGAGACAACCAGGTTGTTTCAGTACCTTTCGGACTCGGCTGAATTAGCTCAGCTCAGGTACCCATCGGCGCAGCTAGTTTTTCTGGGGGACTTCAATGCCCACCACCAGGAGTGGCTGTACCCATACCAGAACACCGACCATGCTGGGAGATTAGCGTATGCATCTGCACTGACGCTTGGTCTCTCCCAACTGGTGACTGGGCCGACACGGGTGCCTGACATTGATGGCCATACGGCCAATTGCTTAGACCTTCTGCTGACAACCGATCCAGACCGATATCAAGTCGCGGTTTCCTCACCGTTGGGTAGCTCCGACCACTGTCTGGTGAAATCTGTGTCTGTCTACTCGCCACCCGATCCCGATCTCAAGGGGACTAGGCGAGTATGGCGATACAAGTCAGCAGATTGGGATGAGATGCGGCATTTCTTCGCGTCTTACCCTTGGCTGCGCTTATGCTTCTCTTCAGACGACCCGACTCGCTGCGCGGAGGCTGTTTCTGAGGTGATATGTCAGGCTATGGAATATTTCATTCCATTTTCTGACATCTCACTCCAAGACAAAGCCCGTCCATGGTTCAACGCTGAGTGTGATAGTGCTGAAGCACATAAGCACTCTGCTTACCAAGCGTGGGCGGATGCTCGAGCCCGCAAAGCGCCAAATATTCGGAAACTGAAGAAAGCTTACAATAGTGCTGCCAAGTCTTGCAAACGTGCCCTACGCAAGGCCCGCTTTGACCATATTGGCCGCATTGGAGCCAGACTAGCATCTTACCCATCTGGGAGTAAAGCTTTTTGGTCTCTTGCCAAATCAGTCGAAGCCAATTTCTGTCGGTCCTCTTTGCCGCCACTGCAGAAGCCGAACGGTTCATTAGCTCACACCGCCAAGAGAAAGCAGACTTGTTTGCGTCTCTATTTGCGAAGAATTCACAACTAGATGCTGCTGGTAAAAGTCCACCCAGGCTACCACATTGCACTTCCACTATGCCTGAGGTGCACATTCGGCAAAACGTGGTACTTAAAATTCTCAGCACTCTAGATGTGAATAAGGCTAGTGGGCCTGACGGCATTCCTGCCATTGTCTTGCGGTCATGTGCGCCTGAGTTGTCTCCTGTTTTGACTCGCCTCTATCGTTTATCCCTGAAGACTGGTCTAGTTCCAGCATCCTGGAAGATTGCCAATGTTCAACCGATCCCCAAGAAAGGTAGTCATGCCGACCCTGCCAACTACCGACCAATCGCAATCACCTCTATACTCTGTAAGGTTATGGAGCGTGTTTTAAACAACCGTCTCCTGGCATACCTGGAAGACAACGACCTCCTCAGTGACCGTCAATTCGGATTCCGTCGAGGCCGGTCTACTGGGGATCTTATATGCTACTCACTTCTGGAGCGAAGCCATTGAGAGACACGGTGAGGCTCT
This sequence comes from Nycteola revayana, assembly GCA_947037095.2. Classification (NCBI taxonomy): domain Eukaryota; kingdom Metazoa; phylum Arthropoda; class Insecta; order Lepidoptera; family Nolidae; genus Nycteola; species Nycteola revayana. The sequence goes on from OX344839.1 coordinate 10,882,306, forward strand.
TGCCGTGTCTCTTGATATCTCTATGGCTTTTGACAGGGTTTGGCACGCAAGTCTCATCATCATACTTCACATCGGAGCAGCTCTTAAGTCTTTACAGAGCTCAAGTTCGCTCCTCAATGGAATATTGTTCTCATCTTTGGGATGGGTCTGCTGGATATCAGCTGGATGCTCTGGACTCATTGGAGCGCCAAGCGAAGAGAGTCATAGGCAATAACTCACTGGTGGAGGCAAGTCTTCAGAGCCTCGAACACCGTAGACGAGTGGCCTGCCTATCAGTTTTTTATCGGTTGCATTTCGGGGAGTGTGCGGAGGTTCTACATAACCTGATATCCCCTTCACCCTTCCATCACCGGACGACTAGGCGCGGCGAGCGGTTTCACCCTTTTGTTGTAGACATTCCTACAATACGCACGAAGCGATTTGCTTCTTCTTTCATAATGCGGACGGCTAAGGAGTGGAATTCTCTGCCGGCGTCAGTTTTTCCGGAACGCTATAATCCGGACATCTTTAAGGCTAAAGTGAACATACACTTTCTATGCAAGCGTGTATCATCTTAGGCCTTATCTTCGCCTTCCATCAAGCGAGATTATGGTCAAATGTAAGCCTATATGTAGTAAAAAAAAAAAAAAAGCACTTATATGCCATTCGCCATTGCGAGTTAAACGGATTCTAAACGGAGTCCGCTCCGCTCGCAGTGGAAGGCGGGCATTAAGAGTAGGTATATGTTTAGAGGTTTTTAACGGGAAAAGAAAACAAAGATATACGATATACAGTATACTCGTACATTAAATTAAACCTGTCGGAGATAATGGACAAACCGAATGAGCTAAAACAGAAGGTAGTAAGAAAAATATACACAAAATGTTTTGGTACCGCATAAAATTCACGTGAGATTTTCAAACATTTCATTTTTATGTGTTCGATGCATAGAGGCCGCCACGCGGCGAACTTTGTTTTGTTATTTTTACTTTTTCGCTATTCTCTTCCGGTTCATAATACAGTTTTAAATTGGTAAGTAAATAATTATGTCAACGTGTGTCACATTTTAAAAGCGATTCTTTTATAGATTGTATTTAATGGAATATTGTGATTTAGCTTAACATTTTGTGCTAAATATTGAGTCTTTATGTTACAGTAATTTATTATTTATTGGAGATTAACAAACGGTTGCACACTAGGTATATAATATTACAACTAGTAAAAACATAAATTTGAGTAAATGTGAACTTACACCATTGTCCACGAAATACCTGTGAAAATGTGACAAACTTAGCCCTACTAATTATTTAAACATTTAATAATAAACATAAACATATGTAAGAAATAATACATTTAGAAAACTTAAGTTAAAACGTTAATTATTACATTATATTCAGTAATGTAATGAAAAATAGTATGTTGGGTAAATCCGGAGTAAAATATAGTTTAAGAATAACCTGTAACAAATGGAATCGTTTCCGTGATTGATCTATCCCGAGACATCTTAAATAATAATTTTGCACTGTATAAAACCGAGCATGTTTTCCTAAATTATCATCGTTTCAGGTTTGTTCATGTTTCATTAAAAAAATATATATAAAAAAACTCACATATAAATATAGTTGAACTCTATATCCTGTCACTTAAATCAGTAAAGATCCCTAACTGCCAAAAAATACAAAAGATTCTGTTTATTTGCCTGACTAGAAGAAATAATAGGTATAACTGTTCTCACTGCTTTGCAATTCTTTTATAATTTACCTATATGCGCCAATAAAGATATTGTATTGTATTCTATACTTACTGTCGACGAACCGCCCTTTCAGCCCTGTTATATTCGGCGGCGCCGTTTTTGCTGTTATTTTCGTTTCGGGTTCGAATACATTTCTGCACATCTCCCACACTCCTGTGTCACTGTACATGAAGTACCGGCCCGTCGGGAGGAAAATACCTGAAACAATTGCAAGTGTTAATGACTCCTTACAAACTTTAGCACTATGATGAAAATCGAACAACCGCCATATCTAACCCACTTAACATTGAATCTTATAAATGTATAAATTAGAATTAATTTTGAATTGAGGTAGGAGGTTGGTTAGTCGTTTATGAAGAAAGCATATGTATTGGCACGTTTCCAAGCAGTTAGCTAGTAATTAATATAGATCAAACATATTTCTATGTTCAGAGATGCCAAGATATTTTACGTCGGGTATTAGTGGGTAGAAGCAATTGGTAAAATCTAGCAGCATGTAATCGAATTAGTATGTTTCTTATCTATCTTCGATGATTTGTTTAATTATAGCACCGTTAAAAAGTGGTGAAATTATATATTTTTTGTTATGAATTTGTCACCGCGCATAAATGTAAACAGCTGATGAAAAGATTAGTCACAATGCTTTTGTTTAGTCTACTCGTAAATATATTTTTTTTTATAATATTCTTTGCACAGATTATATGGCAGTAGAAGGTCCAAATTTAACATCAGACTGTTAAGTGATCCACATTATTACTCTTTTGTTCGTTAATCTTTATCTTGGAGGGAATACTATATGTAAGGATTAGTTAGGAGGCTTCCAAAACTCTCATTACCCGATGGGAACGATTCGGGATATTTTATGATGCATTATCAATAATACCGGAGATATATAATATCTCATAATATCACATAAGATCCTACTACTCGAACATTTTAGTACTATCCGTACTAAAATGTTCGAGTCTTATCACTTTGAATATGATTATAAAAATCAAACATAGGATACATGGATTCTATAATTAAATATGAATTACAAATTTTATGAGCGAGGTCAACGGCCCCAGATCTATTTATGTTGACTAGGAACGAGTTATTGGGTAAACTAGGAAATGCATATTGTATTTTCCTTAAATAAAACACCAGATGTTAAAGTTTTTACATAATCGCGACATTAGAACCATAACAAAGGGATTTTAAACAAGTAAGTTGTGTAAATCAAATAAAAACAATAGATGACAATGATTAAAATTGTTATTGTATCAAAAAAGTTAATGATCAAAAAAATATTAATGATCAGCTTCCCGCGTGCAGTTTCACTCGCGTAACTCCTGTTCCCATGGGAACGTTACAACTAAATATAAGTTGTGTAAGTCCTGGATAACGTCACCTTTTAGCGGTGAAAGAATTTAGAAATCGGTCTATTTCTGATGTCTATTAGTTAATGATGCCATTATAACCCGCGTTCCTATGGACGGTGAAGAAAATCCCCGTGGTATGATTACTATCGCTATGGGGAGCGGAATTTCACAAATCCTAAGGCTCCGGCGTTAGGGATCGCGCGAAGAAAAGGGAAACTAAAACTTGCTATAGCACATTTGTTATGTAAACTGCTCAATATATTAAAAACTTCAGGCACACTATGTTAAGGTGTTAAATTCAAACACCATATATCAACCGAAACTTTTGACTGGATGAAAGCCAGGAGGGAAATTTTAAGCTGTTCGAAGCAAAGTTACGATGTAGGTACAGTCAGTCAGTAACTTTGTAAGAAGTGGTAACATTTTTAGTTCATGACTGAGTAAACGGAATATTTGATAGAAAATTGCAGCAGCAATTTTTTATCTATCTTATACTAATACATAAGGCTTTTGACAGTTTGTTTGTTTACTTGAACGCACGAATCTCAGGAACCACATATTTCAGTGTTAGAAAGCCTATTTATTGAAGAATATTTTATTACTAGTGACCCGCCCCGGCTTCGCACGGGTGCAATGCGGATGCATCATACATACAAACCTTCCTCTTCAATCACTCTATCTATTAAAAAAACAGCATCAAAATCCGTTGCGTAGTTTTAAAGATTTAAGCATACATAGGGATATAGGGACAGAGAAAGCGACTTTGTTTTATACTATGTAGTGATTATGAAGCAGAAAAGCAAAAACGGGTATATATTTAGTAATTCCTTAACGAAAATTGTAGTAGTAGATGAAAGAAATTCATCAAAATGTTATCATTATCATATTTAGAACGGATATGCACAAGGCTTCTCAATTTTTTTTATCTGATGATGAGTAAATAAAGATCTTTTAAATATTATAGTCTATTACATTCGTAAAATAAATAATATATAAATTTTACCGCTCGGATCCGAGGTCCAAATCCCATAGGAGGCGACGGCGCCCTCTTGGGCAGGATGCTTAGTTTGACATGTAGTGTATAAACTATTATTAACGCTGGAGCCCAGCTTGCCTTTATGCCCGGTGAAGTAGCATAGTCTGAATACATGAAGTCCCTCGTACAGACATATAATCTCGACTGATACATATTTAGATTTAGAACTTGATATTGTATCCTGTTAACGAGCTAAGAAATAATGTAGGCACATCAATCAAACGCTAATGTATCCGTGTAAATATAACAAAGGCGTCCTTACTTACACGACTTTGTGTTAGGAAACTTTGAAAATATCTTAATTGCTTAGTCATTTTCTAACGTTATCAGTCTTAATGTTTTTAAAACTTTCGCAATTTGTTCACATTTCAATTTATAGTGGACACGGTCACGGAAGTCTATCATTGGCCACGACTGGTGAAACTTTTATCGAAACGTAGGATTTGTCTTAAAATTATACCGCGATTGAGACCCATGTTTAAATACTAACTTAACTTGGCTAATAACAAAATGGTATGAGTGATTTTCATCATATCAATGCTGGACACGGGCCTGCCTCAAAGAAGGTTTGCAATAAGGTCGCAACGACTTGACTGGTGGCTTGAATTTTAAATTGTATTTAGTATCGTATATTATTAGGTATAGTCGACGGGTGCGGAATCCACAAAAGGATTTAAAAGTAAGTAAACAATTATGTTATAGTAAAAAAGAGGTAGACACGGTAGTCGGTACCCATGTTTGAAAAATACCACCACGAAATTAGGCTAATTGGCACTATTGTACGTATATTTATCTCGTTTTTGCACACGATAATTTTCATGCGGTCCTATTTACTCTCTAGGGACAAATTTTGTCTTCACAAAACAAGAGCATGACGTATCTACCTCTTTTTTATATAACATCATTGTTAATAAAGACTAAAGAATTACTATGCAGCCACTATATTACAGAAGATCAACCACTGAAATGTTTTCATTTCGTTCCCATATTCCCATTTCTGCTATGTCATTATAAACGGGCAATAAAGCGACCTGATTCCTTTTCCGACATTTCGATCATGTAGCATTGATCGAAGTGTCAGAAAAATAAAAATATGAAAGTAATCGTATTAATACACGTCCATACTGGCTGGAGAATAAATCAAATAAATCAATGTTTTGACAGTTAAAGAAATGTCTCAATTACTTTCGTGTTAAACAAAGAAGAAGTCTCTTTTTAAAGTATCTGTCATGAAATGTTACTTTATACTATAATGGATGGATGAATGTAGCTTTGCACGTGGATAAATATAACTTAGAGTTATTTAAAAACTTTTTTCAGGAGTTTTTGCTTTAAGCATCCCCTCCGCTACCGCAAGAGTGTATTATTCACGGCCACGGAGTAGGTTTATGGAACTCCTCTTCTCTTAAGTAGTATAGGTGGGCAAAATTTGTCCCAATAAAATACACAAAATAGAGAGAAAGACAAAGGAAGGGGGAGTGTTCCTACATCGCTAAGTACCAGTTGTTCCGAGAACTCGATTTCCCAAGGAAACCATTGCATCAATGTATTTCGATATATGTATATATATATCGTATCGTTATATAGCTCGAATATAGCGCAACATTACTTCAATTTTTTTATCATTAGTAAAAAAAATATTACATTACAATATATGCACATTTACTTACCATCACCACCTCCTATATGCACCCACTTTTCAGTACATACTGCGGCAATCCACAAAAAGGTACTAAGTCCTACAAACACAGTGCATCCAAAGAGAATTCGCCTCTCTAGCACTAAGGCTTGTAACAGCGGCCGTCTTTCCGCGGCTCCCACTGATGAAGCTGTTGACATCTTATCCGTCTCCATTTTTGTTTATTCTGTAACAAAGTAGTAAATGTGTTATACTTACGTTTATCAGCTTTCAAATACACATAAATATATTATAAGTAAATGTCTTTTATTAAATTCATTGCATCGCACTTCAAAGTTTGCGCGTTTAACTTACAGTAATCATTTTTAGTAACAGCATAAATATTGCGAAGGAAGTGAATAAAAAAATGTTGAATACCCACAACTTTCATCATAATTACAAATCTTAGTACCTACAGTAAAAAATTTTGATTACTTATATTATTTAAATACGCAGATTTTAACTGTAGTGACACCGCTTTTTAGTGTTTTGGACCCGGACTGATGTCCGGAACTGAATGGCCTGAACCCCGACTGATTTGTCTGTCACTAGGCTGTATTTCATGAATTGTGGTAGCAAGATAGTTTAATTAGTTGAAATTATGACAGAAGTATTTATGTTGGCGCTATACCAACAAATACTAATATCAGAGTAAAATAAATATTTAAGGGGTGTTCCATACAACCAACGTGTTTTTCACATTTCCACAGGGACATGTGAAACTTAAATAAATGAAGTATGTAGTTTAGGAGATTCCGACTCGCACTTGGCTAGTCACTACACTGTACTTGGAAAAATATTGATTAAATACTTCTCAAAATTTTGATGTTAATATTATTGGTTAGACTATTACACAAATGTATGAACTTCATTCTCCATCAATTGCGTGGATAACAAAGTAGCAGTGCAACAATGTTTCAAATAAACACAGAAGCAACTATGTAAAATGATACGGCCAATTTATATTTGTAGTGATATAGTAATGAAAATTTAGTTATGTTTATTTATGTCTGGTGAATTAAACATTCAACTTGTTATTTCATTGAGTATTTGTTGTTTTATAGAAAATTTGCAGATGTATACATATTTCATTTTTAAGAAAAATTCTAAAAAACAATAGGAAACCGATACCAGCTGTCAAAATTCACGACATATGTTGGATGGAAGACAATGAAGCATTGGAAAGCTTCTTTTGTTTTTTGTATCAAAGATTGCAAATACTATTAGAATTACACTATGAACATATAGACCAGAATCACACTATGAACACCCGACGCGACGCGACGCGACGTGTAACAATACATTTGATTCGACTCAACACGCGTCGCGTTAATCAGGTCGCGTCGCGTTTTAACAATATGTTTCCGCCTTTATTCTATACTAGCTGTACGTCAAATATTCTGCCACTTCCTGTGATTTCTTTCAGCAATTTATTTCACCTTGTTTTTAAAATTATCAAGTTATACGCGTACAAAATATTATGTGATGCATTTTTATGTGAAGCAACAGTTGCACAGAACTGCCCAAAAAAACTAAAAAACATAATCCCTCAATCCCCTCGCCAGCGACCGCCTTGAGCCGAGGTCCAAGTCCCAAAGGAGACCGAGACCTTCTTGCGCAGGTTGCTTAGTTTGTAGTTTTTAAACCATTAGGAAGGCTGGAGCTCTGCTCGCCTTTTGAAGTGGTGAAGTAGCATAAGGCCGAAAAAAAAGCATTTTTATTTATATAGATTATTATTATTTAGATGACCAAGCATTAACGTTCAAACTGTCTGTCAATTATGTTGAATTACAGCTTAATCGAATCGAAAGACAATACGTTTTAAAATTCACTAAAAGCTTTTTAAACACGTGGCTTTATTATAAAAGCTATTATTAGAAAAGTTATTTATGATTTAAAGTCTGTGTAGAACTAATTATTTTGATAATGTTTAACGTAAATCGTAAGGTCAAACACATTAAAATCCTTGAGAATCTCGGAGTTAATCTTGGCACAAAGGTGCTTTTAGTATACACTAAACTCGGCTCATTACTTCTATTGTTACTATGACGTAAGTGTTTACGACGCGCTACTAAGTTAACTACGCACCCGATTTAAAGGTCTTGCAAACATAGCTATGGAAAGTATCAATTTTATGTTTTGAATTTGTTACATTTGTTGTTTTTGGATGTTATTTTAATTAGTAGTAGATTAGTAAAAAATATAATTAGTCCGTCAGTTAGATAACTAAAAAATATTGAACATGTATTTTTTTTTATCAAATCTATAAAAATTGACAAATATACAGAGCAATAACAAACTATAAAGTTCAGGAGAGGGGGGCGTGTGACGTCACTACTAGGTAAAATTGTACCTGGAAGTGACGTCACACGAAATTTAACGCACTGTATCTTCGTCATTGTTTGACGAACGAAAAAAAATACGTGTCCAATATTGTTTGGACCTAATCTAACTGACGGACCAAGAGATTTTTTTATTCTTCATGCCTATTATCATCTTATACAAGTGGAAGTATTGGGAGTGAAAAATAAATGGGTGGTGGAAGGCGATTAAGGGACCTGATGTATGGACATCTTGCAGCTCAAATATACTCCCACCTTATTGCGACTTCCAATGCGCCTTCCAAGCTTGATGATAACTGTAATATCCTTCAATGACTAAGGATTTGACGTTAGTGGGCTGATAAAGTAAAAAGACCAGCCAAGTGCGAGTCGGACTCGCGCACGAGAGATTCCGTAACCATTGAATAGGTAATCAAGGTGCCTACCTGTTGCCGTTATTGATCCGAGCAAAAAAGGTGAAAAAAATCGCATTTGTTGTATGGAAGCCCCCCTTAAATATTAATGTTATTTTGTTTATAGTATTGTGATGTTATAGCGGCAACAGAGATACATAACTTGTGAAAATATCAGCTGTCTAGCTATCGCGGTTCTTGAGATACAGCTTGGAGACAGACAGACAGCAAAGTCTTAGTAATAGGATACCGTTTTTACCCTTCGAAAACGGAACCCTAAAAAGACTGAAAATTTTTAATCAAAACCAACTCAAAATTTTGATAATTACCTGTTTTTAATTCGCGCTATAATAATTATGAAGAATGGTTTCAAATCATGCAATTACAAAGTACATATATATGACCATGACCGTGCTTGAAGTATATAACATTTTTTATTTGTAGAATATAACATACCAAATTTATCATACCAAAACTAATCTATTTTGTAAACACAACACGTATTGTAATAGAGAACACAAAGAAAAGAGAAGGTCATATAACTAATATCCAACCATATACAAAGAAGCGTTAATTAAACGACAGTATTAAATAAGGGGAAGACATTTGATCCGCTTGAAATGAGGATAGAATAGAGAGGGATAATGTCAAGAAAAAATCTATTTATTACATTCGCTCTTGCTGGTGTTAGCAAAGGATTAATTTAATCGCCTTTGCTTGGCGTCAGGCATCCGGCGATGAAGCCATTATGGATGCCGATTGCCGATAATGTTTACTGACTCGACGCATATGTACATATAATATAAAACAGTACAGTCAAGGATATGAAAAAGGTGTATCTATGCGTTAGAAATTTTATTATTTTACTAATACAAATATCAAGTCTTCTGCCTAAGATATGGTAGCTTGAATAAAAAAACCTAAAGGAGTCGAAAATTATTTCACCAAAAACATGGCCGAATAAAAAAATCGATATAATCGGTAGTTTACCAGAAATATAATGAGAAATTTATCAAAAAAATAAGAACTTCATTTTTACGGAACGCATTCTTGCACCAACCATTTTTAGTATTTCATGGTATAGATAAGGTGAGTACATCCAATAAGGGTTGGTTAATTGATTAATTCTCACTTACCACAACCTCATTAACATTAGAACCAGTAGTCCAGTGCATACTTCATATTGCAAATTATAAGCGCAATGATAGCTTCATTAAAGATTATGCATTCATAATAAATGAGTCACAGAGGTGACGTAACATCAGTTTTGTTGTGTTTGATGAGCTAAACTCTGAATAAACATAATTATGTACTATGTCTATCACGGTAGTATGTCGGTACAGTGGTATTCCGTAAGATGGTGTTGGAGATTTCCAATTGGGTCAGGCAAAGTGAGCGCTTAAAGTATGCATTGATATATTTTCTATCATCTATAGCTGTCAAGATGTGTTAACTCTTTTGGTTAATTTTCATCTGGAGTTATAATCTGGAGAGAAAACAAATTTAGACAATCTAAGAGTAAATAAAACAAAATACTACTGAGCAACAATAGAACATTAAACGCAATCGTTGCGTACTTATATGGCGCCACTAGCGTAGTCCATAAACAAAAAAGCAAAACAAAACTAAAGTTTTCATGGTATCACAATTTTATTTCATAATTTTATATTTATTCTATCAAAGCTCATCTATACTAATATGTGTATGTGTTTGTGTGTATGTTTGTCAAGAAAAAACTTAAAAACTACTGTGCCGATTTCAAAAAATATTTCACCATTGGAAAGCTACATACTCCTTGAGTAACATAGGCTTTATTTATTTATAAAGTTCCCACGGGAACGGGAGTTACGCGGGTGAAACCGCGCGCGGGAAGCTTGTGTAAAATAATTTGATAATTGAAATCAAAACGCTTCAGTATTTATTCGTATTGTGTTACTGACGCCTCTAGTAGTAAAATCCCGTCTTAAAGGCAAATTTCGTTACATTCGCTTCTTACAACTTTTTTTTACCAGATACCTACCAGCAATCAGAATACTTTTAAATAATAAATGTCGATTGTGTGTGCGTGAGCCGTGTGGTTTCCGGCTTAAAGAGAAGACTACCCCATAATATCTTCCTATGGGTTTCGTAAGAGGCGACTAAGGGACATCATACACCACATGGATGCAGCATCTATCAGCTGGAAGATACTCCCAACTTTATGCAATCACCAATCCACCTACCAAGCGTGGTGATTACGGTAATATACCTCAACGACACTGGTTTGCCAAGGTATGATAAAGAGGGTGTTCAGTAGTGGACGGGCTAACAAATTAAGTAGGTTAAAGTTATCAATGTTGCTTGTAAACATCGCAATTCAAACTTTAGTTTTTTTTTTTTTTTGTTGTCCGGGGTATTTGCGCGCTGGCGGTGGGATATGTGGGACTCGCCCTCTCCATAGCGTGGTATGCTAAAGTCATACCACGAGGAGAGGACCCTACAACCACGAGGAGAGGACCCTACACCACTAAAACCTCCCGGACACTCCTTCGATCCGCCGTTGGCGGGGGTCGGGTACGCATGAGCAATCCGGCCCCCCGACGGCACCCGCGGCCAATATGGTACCGCGGGATCTCCAGGGCCACACTTACAGTGGCCCATTTGATCGCAATTCAACCTAGCATTTAATTGTTAGTATTGAAGAATACTTTTATAGGAAATAAAGTAAAATCTCTCGTCTGAATAAAACTGAATCAAGTGTTCAATAAAAAGAAACAAACAATCCAATAACGGAATCGTAGCACAGTTTACGAAGTCCAATAAGTTCAATTCTTTCGTTCTATATAGAAAACAAAACAATTCGACTGATTGTAAATTGTATTGTACTGACATTGGTGTCTCTAAGACTTGTTATTTGTTGGAATTCACAATAATGGTATTTGGATTTGCGAGGCTTTACCCACGTATCTCCTGATCCCGTAGGAACTTCATAATGGAATATAGCTAATACTCCTGGATAACGTAGCTTGTTAATTTGTAAATTTAATTTCTAATCAAACCAGCAGGTCTTGAGATAAGCACACCGGCGGAGTTGGGGGCGGCAGTGGCTAAAATGGCCGCCAAAAATACCGCCCCCGGGCCTGACGGAGTGCCTGGACGCGTCTGGGCACTCGCCATGGAGGAGCTGGAGCCTAGGGTGCTCGCCCTCTTTAATGCATGCCTTCAGCAGGGTCGCTTTCCCGCACCCTGGAAGCCCGGTCGACTTGTCCTTCTCCGTAAGGACGGGCGACCGGCGGAGTCTCCATCGGCTTACCGCCCAATCGTTCTCTTAAACGAGTTGGGCAAGCTGATGGAGAGGGTGGTCGCGTCTCGCCTCACCACACATCTTGGTGAGGTCGGTCCCGACCTGTACGCGGACCAATATGGGTTCCGCCAGGGTCGGTCGACCATTGATGCGATCGCGAGGGTGCGGGAACTCTCGCAGGAGGCGACCAGCCGGGGAGAGGTGTTGTTAGCGGTGTCGTTGGACATCCGCAACGCGTTCAACACCCTCCTCTGGGCATGCATTGAGGCCTCAGGCACCATGGGGTGCCCAGGTACCTCCGGGTAGGGCCGGATTGCTCATGCGTACCCGGCCCCCACCAACGGCGGATCGAAGGAGTGTCCGGGAGGTTTTAGTGGTTGGTAGGGTCCTCTCCTCGTGGTATGAGTTTAGCATACCACGCTTTGGAGAGGGCGAGTCCCACATATCCCACCGCCAGCGCGCGAATACGCTGCCGCGGCGGTGGGAATGCGTAAATGCATTTCCCCCCGGACAAAAAAAAAAAAAATATATATATTGGGACTTGGGAATCGGTATTGGGACCGCTCCTGTGGAACATCGGTTTTGATTGGGCGCTGCGATTGCGCGGTCTCCAGGGGGTCAGCGTTATAGCGTACGCTGACGACACCCTGGTGACCGCCGGTGCGCCCGATCATCGGCGTGCGACCATCTTGGCCACAGCAGCCGTGGCTCAGATGGTCGCCCGAATACGCCGTTTGGGCCTGCAGGTGGCGCTCGGTAAAACCGAGGCCCTTGCTTTTCATGGGTCACGGCGAGCGGCACCTGCAGGCGCCCACCTCATTGTGGGCGGAGAGTCCATTGCTGTCGGGGACAATATGCGCTATCTGGGCATAGTCCTCGACAGCAGATGGAGCTTCGGGGCCCATTTCCAGCAGCTGGCCCCGTAGCTGGTGGCGGCGGCGGGTGCTCTTGGCCGGCTTTTGCCGAATGTCGGTAGACCCGGGAGCACCTGCCGCAAGCTGTAGGCCGGAGTGATCCGCTCCATGGCGCTCTACGGCGCCCCCATTTGGGTCGCCGCCCTGAAGAGGCAAAACATGGCCCTACTGCGACGTCCGCAGCGGGTAATGGCCATCAGGGCGTCCGGCGCCTATCGCACGGTCGCGTTTGACGCGGCCTGCCTCCTTGCGGGGCCACCTCCGTGGGACCTGGAGGCGGAGGTTTTGGCCGCCGCGTACCGGCGGAGATGTGAGGGGGAGCGTTCTGGCCGCGACCCTTCACGGAGGGTTTTGCACGGTGGCGGACTGAGGTCCGTCGCCAAACCCTCCGGAAATGGCAGGAGCGGTTGGGTACGGTGGAGGCGATTCGGCCCCATCTAAAAGGGTGGGCCGATCGCCGTCACGGCGACGTCACCTACCACGTTGCACAAGTAGTAACAGGCCATGGCTGCTTTAGCCACTACCTGTGCAACGTGGCGCAGAGAAAGCCGGACACTCGCTGTCACCACTGTGACTGTGCCGACGATACGGCGCAGCACACGGTGGTGGAATGTCCGGCGTGGGCCAACGAGCGGGAGGAGCTCGTTGGCGTGGTGGGAGACGACCTCTCGCTGCCGACCATCATTTCAAAGATGGTCTAAAGTAATAGGTCGTGGGAGGCGGTTGCCTCCTTCTGTAAACAAGTTATGTCACAGAAGGAGGCCGCGGAGCGGGAGAGGGAAGAAGATCCCTCCGCCCACCCGCTCCGCAGACGGCGTGTTGGCCGTCGGCGGCGGGCCGAAACCAGCCGCCTACCGCCCTAGGATCGGCTTCAGGGAGTGGGGCACATAGGCCCCACTCCAGCGGTCAGCTTCGAGGCTGACCCATGAGGAGTAGGGACGCCTCTACACTCCAGGCGTCCCTATAATTGGGCAAATGGGCCTGGCCCAGGAGATCCCGCGGTGTCATACTGGCCGCGGGTGCCGTCGGGGGGGCGGATTGCTTATGCGTACCCGGCCGTAAGGAGTGTTCGGGGGGTTTTAGTGGTATAGGGTCCTCTCCTCGTGGTATGCTACCACGCTATCGAGAGGGCGAGCCCCACATATCCCACCGCCAGCGCGCAAATGCTGCAGCGGCGGTGGGAATGCGCCAATGCATTTCCACCAAGAAAAAAAAAAAAAGAAAAAAAACTTAAGCAATCAAACTAACTCTTCAGTTTTATAATATTAGGTACTATACTTAAGGAGATAATTTCGTGAATATAGTATTGCAATCAATCATAGGTCACTGCTGAACATGGGCCTGCTGAACGAGTATTTTGCCGTAGTCAGCATGCTTGGCAAGTTCTGCATGTAGCCTGGCATACAGCTATAGATCATGTTGTATCAATTAGGACCAACGGCTTATCATGCTTTCCAGGCCACGGAGGGTAGTTGTCTACCATCCAGACCCGGAACGAAATCTGAAAATTGTCACTAAGGTTTTAGTGGCATGTTGAGGACATCGTCGCTTTGTTATTGTCAAATATAAGATTTAATATAAATAGATACTAATATACTTATTTGTATATCACACTATTATAAATATTCTTCACTGTGTAACTTCACTCACTAATATATTACTAAAAAAATACGAAAATCACTTCAAAAAATCCACTGTGATTTCGCAAACTCTCGAAATGATCCACGTACTCTTGTGAGCTAATTGATTCAAATGATGTCCTCCCGACCAATTACAGTAATAGCGCAGATTAGTCAACTAGATTAGGTCAATTAAATTGTGTGAAACAGTATGTGTTTGTCGGACGGGGGGAGTTTTGTACAATTTTCACTACCTTACGGTCTACGATGTGTGCAAATACATTTAATACGTATTAGTTAATATCAGATTTTAAAAAATACCCGTGAAAACACAATATTTCAACAGTTTTGTAGCGTGTTTAGAAGAAGAATTATGCATGCTGTAGTAAATTAATTGGGAACACCCAAATACTCCGAAATATTTTATTCCGAATTTCGATGTTCCGATTTTAAAAAGTCCGTATTTTATTATACCTAAGAATTTCTATAATTAAAAATCACGAAATTATTTTACCGAAAGTCGTAAATGCGATTTGTTAGTCTTCCGATTTTCATACGTTCGAAGAATCAAATGCTCGAAGGGTTCTCGGTCCGAAAAACGATGGTACCTCAATAAGTCCCTGTTCAACCATTGGAATTTTTTTGCCATTCATATCGTTAAATATTGTTATTATTATCTTTGTACTAACTTAAAGGGGCAATAAATAAATATTTAGAATACTGTATAAGTCACCTTTTTTATTTTATGTTTTTTGTTGTCCGGGGGAAATGCTTTTACGAATTCCCACCGCCGCTGCAGCGTATTCGCGCGCTGCTGGTGGGATATGTGGGACTCTCCCTCTCTATAGCGTGGTATGCTAAACTCATACCACGAGGAGAGGACCCTACACCACTACAATCCCCCGGACACTCCGTCGATCCTCAACTATTGTTACCAAGAGAAACTGGATGTAATCTGGACTTTAGGGCACCCGACTCGGACAGGTTAGGTAAGCAGGGGATGGCGGGGTCGTGTGTGCGAGCGAATAGACCCCGCCATCCCCTTTTTCATCATCCCTTCTTATTTTTTTATAAACCATCCAGAAGTAGTAACCATCCGCCAAGCGGGGCTCCGTCGACCAAGCTCTATTCGATCTATTGAAGCTCGATATTTTATATAAAATAGGAGTACCTAATGATTAATCGGAGCTGTTAAATTCGGAATTTTGAACCATTCGTAATTATGAAATTCGTATTTGTGACTGACGGAATAAAGTTTTTCGTATTTATGTAGTGTACCCAAATTAATTGTTTATTTACGCGAAAGTAATACATTAAATTGAGAGAAATATTATGATATCGTAATAAGCACTTTCTAAGGCAATATAAATATTTCCTAAATAGCGATCAAAAGACAATGGGACAGGTCGGATTAAACTACGTATAACGTCGGATTATACTTCGGTTATGGCTATTTTTATTCACGGAAAGCATTAGTCATTTTATAATTTCCTAGCAGGTATAATTCAAAGTTATATACATCATCATCTGATGATGATGATGTATATAACTTTGAATTATATTATATATTAGGCTGATGCCCGTATAACGTCCACTGCTGAACATGGGCCACCTCCCGAGGGAGGGTATTGCCATAGTCACCACGCTTGGCAGGCGGGTTGGTGACCGCAGTATCATGTTGTAATACACAAGGAAACGCTGCTGCCCATTCCCTTGATATACGATTATTATAGATGATGTTATAACAATCGGGACCAACGGCTTTAAGTGCTTTCCGAGGCACCGAGGGTAGTCCCTCAACCAACCAGACCCGGAAAGAAGTCTTAGAATTTACACAAAGATTTCTTGTCCGGTGTGGGAATCGAACCCACGACCTTCGAGATTTAAAGTGAGCCAATTACCGCTACGCTACGGAGGTTGTCCTACGCTACGGAGGTTATATATGTTACGGCTAAAGATAGGTGTGAACATAAACTTAAGATTAGCCGGCTAAACTTACGTTTAGCCGACCACATGATGCGGTTAAACTTAGGTTAAGGTCTCAATAAGTCCACCTATCTTTAGCCGTAACATATACATAATTCCCGAAAAACAAAGTATTTTATACACACTTATTAAAATAGACTCAAATTTATGTACAATTTCTAGGTTTTACAAATTTTGCCATAACAGAAACAGCAAAAGGCGGTGATCCGCTTTACTTGTATTTGTTACCTACCGTATTTTTTTCAGTTGAAAACAATATCGTACTGATAAAAAATCGTTTTGATACAATCTGTAAAACAGCTGATACTAGTTATTTGATACTCGTTGAGAACTTGGCTATCGTGATATTGATAATCCTGAATGGATTCTATATTCGTCTAACAATACAAATTGAGATCAATGTAATTGAAATTGGATTTTGAGAGAGAAATAAATAAAGCTTTTTTTCGGACGGACATCTAAGTAGTCAGCCACTATGCTTTGCTACTTCACTGGGCATAAGGGCGAGCAAGGCTCCAGCATTATAAGAAATAAAGCATGCAAACTCTATTCTTTTTATTTAGAAAATGCGGTAGCATCATGTATTAAAGCGGCCAATATCCATTGAGCTTGACCGTCATAGTTATAACTATGACGGGAGGACATAAATGTACGATTACAATGTCAAGGGTAAAAGGTTAATTGAGCTAAACGATACCACGAGCATCATTGAATTATAAACACTTTTAAGGTAAGATATAAAATATATAATTAAATATCACCCATCATGTTGTTTACTTCAATTTGCCCTAGATATTATATGTGCGTTAGGATCACGGATGTACATCACAGATGTGAACTGCTCCTCTACACAAAGATTGTACCTGCAGTGTACCTCAGTGTACCCTTAATGAAATACGAATAATAAAAAAAAAAATTAATATGCATCTGGTTGCCGAGAAAAAAAATGTACGACCGCAGTTCTAACCTTAGAATGGCGGGTGTACATACTTAATTAAATAACATTTTATATACACATGTATATTTACCCTTAACTGTAGGATGGCGGGTGTACATATTATACTATATATCTTTTTATCTAAAGAAGTACACCGGATTTCATTAAGGGTACACTGAGGTACACTGCAGGTACAATCTTTGTGTAGAGGAGCAGTTCACATCTGTGATGTACACCCGTGATCCTAACGCACATGTAAAATACGCATCTACTGATGAGAAAAAAAATGCACACCCGCAGTCCTAACTTTAGGATGGCGGGTGTACATATTATAATATATATCTTTTTATCTAAAGAAGTACACCGGATGTCATTAAGGGTACACTGAGGTACACTGCAGGTACAATCTTTGTGTCCTGGAGCAGTTCACATCTGTGATGTACACCCGTGATCCTAACGCACATCTTTAGGATGGCGGGTGTACATATTATTCTAGGTATATATCTTTTTATCAAAAGAAGTACACCGGATTTCATTAAGGGTACACTGCAGTACACTGCAGGTACAATCTTTATGTAGAGGAGCAGTTCACATCTGTGATCATCATGTATCATGTATAAGACTATAAAGATATCAGGCAAAGAATCATACATACTGGGCTCCACTGTTTCTTCATAATATCGCAACGTTAAATCAGTTGATACAATCAGTAGAACAGCTGATACAAGTTATTCGATACTCGATACTCGTCGGGAACATTAGTTATCGCGATATCGGTAATCCACTCATAAAGTCTGACAACGATACAAATCCATTTTGGTTCACTAGCTTTTAGTATCAATTCAATTATTATATAGGTTTGTATTGGAATGTAGATATATAAACTTACTTCTGGAGTTAAATTATTTTGTCTATTTGGGATTTACAAATAGAAGCTTTGTAATAAATCAAAACGTCATTACCTACTGTCGTTACCTAAAATATCGCAAACGCTTTGGCGATCCAATCATTTTCGGGCAAGCCAAAATGCCAATAACTAAAACCTGCCAAGTACGAGTCGGACTCGCGCACGATGGACTCATAAGGTTAATAAACCAATGGGCACACAGATGGATAGCGGCGTCTTATTAATAGGGTCCAGTTTTTACCTTTTGGATACGGAATAATAACACATAGGTAGTAACTTAATAATGATCGCTTCCAAAATAGAGAAAAATACAATGAAATTCATGAGGAACCGATTTTATTCGATAGAAAATATTGAATTTTTCCCAGTAGTCCCCTCTAGCACTGTCCCCGTAGTGACAGCTGGGAATTGTCTTCCCAGTTGTCACCGGGGTGAAAATTTGTGCCGACTGTTCCCTTTGAAACCTGACGACAGGGGACAAATGGGAAGTCTGTTTCTCAGTTGTCACCGGGGGAGGGGGGGTATGACAATTGCTTCAATTCCTTCGTATGGCGAGGTTTGAAATTAAAATTTTGACGCAACTATCACTGATTTATAATTTATTACCTACTGAGATAAAACATCTGTACTAAAAACGAATGTAATATTTAATTACGACTTGGGGCAGTAATGGGTGATTCTTGAGAGGCCAATTTTACGTTTACGTATTAGTACATAGTATTTAAATTAGATACCAACATATTTTTTTATGCCACTATAATGTATGATCTAACTGAGGCACGATAGTTTTTGTGTCTAATTTGGTACTAAATAGTCGAAAAAAAATCCAAAAGGCCGAAATATTGATACCCCTGGCGCGTCCTTTGCACATTTCGAGGACAACATACCAACAAAACCCTTACTTATGAACGTAAACAAAATAAACAATGCGGTATAATCGCTACCAGGCTTGTTGTTGATATATTTTAAAAAAATACGCCATGTGTATTAATCATAGTTTTGTTAAGAATTATAATATAAAGTTTGTCCGAGACTAAACAGTGATTCCCGTGGCGCGTCACTAAACTTCGTACATCTTACGAAGGAAAATATATGATTCCCCTGGTTTTGTTTCGCTAGCTCGTTGATTACCCTGATCACGTTTATAAATGCAATTTGAGTTTTAAGGATTTGGAAATGGAACAGCTTTAATGATCATGGTCATGATAATACAATGATATGATGATTAGTATTATATAGGGGCTACTTTAAAATAATAATAAAACTTGATTTTCTTTTATATCTTGTTTTGATTTTGATTCCCTTGTCGTCGTTTATTGATTCCCCTGGCCAAAAAAAATTAAAATGCTATATATTGGGAACCGTTCGGCCAAAAGTGTTAAAGGTGTTTATAATGAAGTTACATTTTATGTTACATTGTTACTTATAAAGAAACTGTTTAAATAAATTTCGCCAATGGAATCATCTGAATATGCCAAATCTCAGGACTCACCCTAATAGTCTATTTTGGGATTAATTTTCAATATTGCTTATCAATTTTTTTTTTATAATTTTATGTTTATACTTGTTAAAGATTAATTAAAAGAAACATTAAGTAAGTAAAACAATTTATTTATTTCGGAAATAAAACAAAAACGATTAATTATTAATTTATTATTAAAATTATAACGAATTATAAATAATTATAACAGCAAACGAATGACTCCGAAACTCAAGAAAGATTACGTGCAACGGTAACAGTGCTGCTAACGCTACTGAAGGACGAGAGTGGGCCTTGCGCGGGACAGCGGGAGGAGGGTCGAGTTTGGAGCCAGAAAAAAATTGTCACCCCCCGGTGACAACTGAGAAACAGTCTTCCCATTTGTCCCCTCTAGTCAGCTTTCAAAGGGAACAGTCGGCACAAATTGTCACCCCGGTGACAACTGGGAAGACAATTCCCAGCTGTCACTCAGGGGGACAGGGCTAGAGGGAATAATTCGGCTCCAATATTTTGAATGATTCCCAGTAGTCCCCTCTAGCCCTGTCCCCCGGAGTGACAGCTGGAAATTGACAATTTTTGAATGACTGAACTGATTTGGACAGTCATTTCACTATTAGAATATTTAATCATTATGATGTTATAAAGGGGTATAATAATGGGCTACATACCTATTTTAATTTTATGTTAGGCATTTAATTACAAAATGCGTGACAATTAATACTTTTTTCAAAGGAAAAAAGTACTAATTGTCACGCATTTCGTAATATAAAGATATTAAGTTAAATAAAACATAATACAGTGCTAGGTAGGGCCCCTCTCTCTTTGCGATATAATGAAAGGTGCGGCCAACACAGCTGTGTTGGTCGCTTTATTTAAAAGAAACATGAAATTTAATTTAATTTTTAAATAAATACAATTTTTTCAACATATTTTTTAGTCTAATGTTCGGGTTATCACTTTTCGTGACTGTTAAAATGATTTAAATTTTATGGGCATCAAATGTTGTCAGAATCATTCGCTTCAATGACTTCTGTATAAATGAAAATGTAAAGCTAATGGTATCGTACAACGACTATGCCGGTTTCAATGAATCCCTTTTAATTGCATTTAATGAACGTAAGGTGTTCATAAAATAATAATTTGAAAAACAATTAACAAGGAACACCAAAATAATGGCAGGTAAATTCAAGTAGAACAAGATGTAGGAAATTAATCACTTCATAGTATAAAACAAAGTCGCTTTCTCTGTCCCTATATCCCTATGTATGCTTAAATCTTTAAAATGGATTTTGATGCGGTTTTTTTTTAATATATAGTGATTCAAGAGGATGGTTTATATCTATAATACATCAGCATTGCACCCGTGCGGAGCCGGGGCGGGTCGCTATTTAAGTATAATTATATGGTGAACATTATTCGGTTTTACTCCTTAAGAGTTATAGATATTTATTAAGTTGAGTCTATAAAGCTTACGTCATAATTTTATTTGCATTTTATTACAAATTTACTACCGAGAAATTGAAATATTTATGTCATATCGGTGTATTTAATGTTGCACATTAATACCCGTATATTTGCAAAATTATTACTATTTCTTCTATGAACCATTACTACTACTATTACAGAAACTAGTTTCAACAGTTTTCAGAATTAATTAATTTGTTAATTAATTACTTGTATCGGTAAGAACAAAATTGTTATGCTACAGTTGGAATCGTCGATAAATGCCAGATTCTAGAAATGTCAGACGAGTTTAAAACGCCAGATTCTATGAATTTCAAATTTTTACATTACAAAATTGTGTGTATACACTTTTTTAATGCAAAAAAAAGCAACTAGCAACAACAACTTTTGAAATTAGCGAAAATTTTATACATGCACGTAATGAAATGATTATATTGCAACTAAAACAAAAATGTGACATTAGTAGAATTTGGCATGTATGGAATCTGGCATTATTAGAATCTGGCGTTTATAGAATCTGTCATTTGTACAATCTGGCATTTGTACAATCTGGCGTTTTTAACTCGTCTGACATTTCTAGAATCTGGCATTTATCGACGATTCCCTACAGTTGACTTTTTCAGCGTCACTTATGTTCGTGTCACTACTCAGTTATCCATACAGTTGGGAATTTACGTGTCGTGAATGTAAATGCAGTTTGGTTGTTATAATTTATTTACTTTGTAATTGTTAGGCAAGGTACATTAACTTACCATGAATACGAAATACACAAAAGTAGGTAACGGATTCGATCAAAATTTTTAAGCTTATCAGGAAGTTTAACAATTTTAATCGAATAATATATTACTTTGAAATTACGTAATTAGGAGGCAGGTCGATATTTTAATTGTTGTTTAACCAAGCCAGCTTAGTGCTAGCTGAGATAATCCCTCCCAAAGATGTGCTATTAAAACAAAAACAAAGTTTAGATATTAAAAGCTACATTTTCTCACCGTGTGTTTTATGGCTTAGAATAAACCATCCCATTTATTTATATGGGTGTCGTGAGAGGCGACTAAAAGACATACACCTGATAGAGGGGCAGCAGCATTTATTAGCTCAAGATACTCCTATCTTGATTCGCATCAGGATAGGAGTATCTTTGAGCTTAAGCCAGCTACTTGCTACGCCAATCGCATAGTGATTACTAATATCCCAAGACGACACTATGTCATGTCATGGTCTATTAAAGAGGAGGCCCACGTTCAGCAGTGAACGAAAACGGGCTAATAAATATTATCAACACATGAAAAAAATAACTTCTGTATGCAATACAGTGTCTTATTGTCGTGGTCTCTATTAATATTGTAATAGAAATCACCACGTATCAGTGACATTCCCAATTACATTCATAGTCACAAGTAAAGTTTTTGCATACATGAGTGAGTTTACTTTTTTCTCTCTCTTTATCCATTTTTGTGTTTCGTATGTATGGCGTCCGAGCCTCCTTGTGTGTTGTCCTTACTTATGTACCTATTTTTTTTTTATGACTGTAATGGCTATTTTGTATTCGTTTTGTGTGTTCATTAAATGTTTCTTTCTTACTTGGGAAGACACCTGAAAGGTGCCACTTTGATGATTGCTTTGACCATAAAAGTCAGATACTACTTACTCAAGTGAATACTTAAAGCCAAGTATTGTTCTTGCATACTTCTGCATATCTCACACACACTAGTCGTCAAGCAATAGAACATAACTTAGATAAATAATGCACACAACAGAATTAGCCCTCATGTAGATTTTAGGATTGTAAATACTACTTGATTAAAACAATTAACCAACATTATTTTGCTGAGGAAACACGTATCTTAAAAAAATAATTACAGATCAAAACGAATATGTTTTCATTTAAATGTAGTTTTATGAGTATTGAAATTACCACATTACTTCCTTTGAGACAAAAATATGAATATCATATTCAGAGTACACTTAACTGCACTAAAACCTACAATGGATAATAATTGATAATACATTTGATGGCAGGACAAATTTTGCTCTCATTATCATAATTTCCATGGCAATGGCAAACCCAAAACTTTTTAAATATATAGGTGTTAAATACTTTTCAAGGTATTGTTGTAGCTACTCCAGAAAACTCTGTTTATACAAATTTATAATGATCCTAAAATACAGTTTTATAAAAATGAACACATTTTACGAACAGTAATAACAAATAAAACAGGAGATAAAATAAAACTGACCTGTTGATAGAGCCGAGTAACGTTGCCAGATCTATGGTGAGACGAGATATCATGAATATTTAATGATTCTGTTCATCTTTCACGACGATTATGTTAAGTTTATCACGTTATAACACAGATTATAAATTATGAGTTTAATAATCCTTTGTCATTTAATAAACGTCACATTAACTGGAACACACAAATTTATTATAGCGGGTATCTGTGGTTTCCGCGTCGAAGCAGTGTGCCGCTGAAAGTACGTGCGTGAACTATATTGAGCGGAGTATGGTGTTAGCACGCGGGCTGTGTCTCGTGTACTGAAACAAAACTGAGCCTCGGAGTACCAAACCGCCTGTTGCCGGGCTTCGCTCCTCCAATAATGGAATGCCGCGCGCGCCGTTGCATCGCCCGGCATTTTATTATCTTCCTGAAACTTTCGAAGGAATTGCGACATGGTGATATTGCTTTCGAGTACGTTTTGTGAGCGGGACCTAGTTTTATTTTGTAAATAAGTAAATATTATTGACATTTGCCAATTATGTTATATTTATAGATTGTTTATTTTTTAAAATATAATGCAAAACAAGCAAGCAAGAGCGATTTAATACTAATAATATAGGTATATATTTACATCTACCTATGAATTCAATTGGACTAAAGATTTATTTGTAGGCATATTATAAGTTGTTTATACTTAAGAAAACGGTATCATTGAAAATAAAAACTGTTATATAAATAACTATATTTAATTTTAATAACCCATATTATAAAGAAACAAATCTCACTTTTATGACAATGTAATTTAAGTTTAATTTCTACTCCTGCTCCTCCTACTCCGGGGCAGGAGGCCCGACTTTCAACCAGTCTAATTCAACTGTGCGAAGATCAGGCCAAATAACAGGCGCCCATAGTATCATGAAGACCCAGGTGATAATTATCATAGTTATAGTAGGAAGAAATCCTGCTCGAATCTAAAAAAAAAGTATTATTTTAAAAGTAATTTACACTATTTACATGACAAATTTATAAAGAAACAAACGTCGCGGCGTCGTAAGTTTCAGTCTACGGTGAAGGCACATGCGACAAAAGTTTCTGACGTAGGTATAGTGGCGCATCCGACCTTATGCTTCTGAGCTCTAGATTTAATTTAAATGAGGATTATATGTGGACAAAGTTGCGGGTAATATATATTCGATAAGTTTATTTGTAATATTCTGAAATGATTTTCATTATATCACGGTTTGTTTTTCCTAATGTAATAAATTAAAAACACCGATAAGTCCAGTAAAAATTGCAGTGTGCAGCGTGCCAGTGGATGCGGCCGCTAGCAATCGTTTTGCGTTAAGAATCGATAAGGGAACCCTTTGTTTAACAGTGGACGTGTAAACTAGATAGGTATGATGATAATAATGATTATTTTATTTGAAAATTTTATCTGGGTCACATTCAGTGTGAGTACAATTTTAATTGGCTATATGTAAAGCAAATATTCTATAATGATATTCTTAATATAGGTATGGAAATTATTGACAACGACTAAAAAGTGTTTTTTTTTTTACTATAGAAATTCAAAATCTCTAATATAATATGTAAAAAAAAATCCTGAACTCAGTTGTTTTTATTGTGATTAAATACATATATACCTACAACTAAAAGTAGCTAATTTAAAGTAAAACTACCTTATGAAATACTACTATTCCTAATCTATGCATTTTGGCAAGGTTCCCAGAAAGCAGGCAGTATTACCCCGTTGAATGAAAATGCTCGGCAGTGCAAAGTAAGCACTCAGCACTCGGAGAACGTGCCGCACTATTAAATTAATTAGCCTATTATTTAATATATATAAATATACAGGGTGTCCCAAAAGATTACGTAGCTGGGAAGGGGGGTGATAGGGATGGTCACAAGGGTCACCAGAAAAATATAAAAGTTCCCTCTGGGTGTTTAAAAAAATAAATGGCATTTTTTAAAAGACTAAAAATTTTACACCTTGTGCTAACTGTACCTACAAATATGGCTGTATTTAAAAAAAATGCTGTTATGTAATCTTCAATAACAGCAAGGTCATCAACATCAACATCAAAAATAAAAAGGTGTAAAATTTTAAGTTTTTAAAAAAATGCCTTTTTTTTTTAAATACCCAGAGCGGATTTTTTTTTTATTTTTCTAGTGACCATTGTGTCCACCCCTGTCACCCCCTTTTCCAGCTACTTAACCTTTTGGGACACCCTGTTTAATGATATATATAAATTTCGATTATACTAGAAGGTGTGTTAGAGCTAAACTCGCCTGCTATAATATGGCTTACCATTTGCCCAGAAGTTATTTTGGCAGAACCTTGTACTATAAGGTTACCAGGAGTGCCAACAGGTACCATAAATGCGTAAGAGGCAGCAAATCCAGAAGCCAATGTATACCATAGAGGATTTTGGTTTATTTCTTTGGCCTGAAATCAATAATTGCATAAAATTTTGCAAGTAAAATATTAAATATAGTATAGATTTAGAAATAGAGAAAATCGAAATTATTTCAAAAACCATTGTAACATATGGTTATCTTATTTAGGGCAGTTAAGAGTCATACCATTTAAAAAAATATTAAATATAATATATCCACGAACTTGAGTAATGGAGTCTATTGCGCTTATTTACCACCTAAGCTATTTCAGGTTATGGCGTCGTGTGATGAAAATAATACTACTTATTGAAAAAAACTTGATATTTTATATTTAACTTGGAAATATAAGGTGTTACTTTCATGTATTTTATTACCATGATATGTTGTGTTCTTGAATTAATTGCATTAGAAACGTGTTTGGGCTTGTGTGTCTAAGTATCGAGATTAAACATTTTCGAAGTAGTCGATAACTAATATTAAAAAGAGGAATTAATGAAATATATATATACAGGGTGTCCCAAAAGATTACGTAGCTGGGAAGGGGGGTGATAGGGATGGTCACAAGGGTCACCAGAAAAATATAAAAAATTCCCTCTGGGTGTTTAAAAAAATAAATGGCATTTTTTTAAAGACTAAAAATTTTACACCTTGTGCTAACTGTACCTACAAATATGGCTGTATTTAAAAAAAATGCTGTTATGTAATCTTCAATAACAACAAGGTCATCAACATCAACATCAAAAATAACAAGGTTTTAAAAAAATGCCTTTTTTTTTTAAATACCCAGAGCGGATTTTATTTTTATTTTTCTAGTGACCATTGTGTCCACCCCTGTCACCCCCTCAGTGATGGGCAAAAAGTAATTAGATTAATAATTACAAATTACAGTTACATTGTAGTTGGTATTTAAAATACTATGGAACAGATTACTTAAGTAACTAATTGCAAAGAGTACTTATTGTAATTAAATACATAGTAAATAACAATAGTAATTGAATTACAAGTTAATCTAATTACATTATAACATATTACATAAGTAATCTGATAAAATGTAATTCTTTTACTAGTAAATTCTTCACTATACCATATTTTGACTGGCCAATTTTTAGATAGGTATTCTGGCAAGGTGAAAAGTTGTCACAAACCTTTTTTTTTGTTGTCCGGGGGAAAATTCAATCTGACCCCCCAACGGCACCCGCGGCCAATATGGCACCGCGGGATTTCCAGGGCCACACTTACAGTGGCCATTGCCCAATTATAGGGACGCCCGGGGGTAGAGGCGTCCCTACTCCTCATGGTTCAGCCTCGAAGGGAGCGGGGCCCATATGCCCCACTCCCCGAAGCCGAGCCTAGGGCGGTAGGTGGCGGGTTTTGGCCCGTCACCGACGGCCAACACGCCATCTGCGGAGCGGGTGGGCGGAGGGATCTCCTTCCCTATCCCGCTCCGCGGCCTCCTTCTGTGACAAAACTTGTCTACAGAAGGAGGCAACCGCCTTCCACGACCTCTCGCTTTGGACCATCTTCGAAATGATGGTCGGCAGCGAGAGGTCGTCTCCCACCACGCCAACGAGCGCCTCCCGCTCGTTGGCCCACGCCGGACACTCCACCACCGTGTGCTGTTCCGTATCGTCGGCACAGTCACAGTGGTGACAGCGAGTGTCCGGCTCTCTCTGCGCCACGTTGCACAGGTAGTGGCCGAAGCAGCCATGGCCTGTTACCACCTGTGCAACGTGGTAGGTGATGTCGCCGTAACGGCAACCGGGCCACTTTTTTAAATGGGGCCGTATCGCCTCTACCGCCCGCGTTCCGCGCAGCGGCGTGGCTTTTGCCATTTCCGGAGGGTTTGGCGACGGACCTCAGTCCGCCGTACAATACCCTCCGAGAAAGTTGTCACAAACCTCTCCTATTGTACCCCAACACGGAACTGTCGACTGTGTTTCAGCTTACCTCAAATACCTACCCAAAAATGGGTGCCAGGTCTCGGACTATTTCATATTAAAAGTTATTATAATTACAATATAGTTGATTACTATGTCATCAGATTACATTGTAATCAAATTATTTTGAAATTAAATACATTGTAATTCATTTCATAGCATATCCAAAGTAATCTAATTACAATGTAATTGAATATTTTGTAATTAGATTACATTTTAATCAAATTATTAGGTAATTCAATTATTAATTAGATTACATAAGTAACTAGTTACGCCCATCACTGGACCCCCTTTCCCAGCTACTTAACCTTTTGGGACACCCTGTATATTAGGTATTATGTTGGTTACGAATAAACTCCTAGACCGAAGCCCAATGGCTAGGGGCGTTGGACTTGTGATCTTGTGGTCGCCGGTTCAATCCCCACCCATTGCACTACCGACGTGAACCCACTCGTATCATTATTATTTATTATTTTAGCTTAGCATGAAGGCTTAACAAGAATACTATTATATAGACTGCAAAGTTCTGCTAATAAGCTATATATAAAAAAATAAACGAGATTATTATCGTAATTTAGGCTAAATTTCATTGTGACACCACGGCAACGGGAGCTACGCAGCTGAAACCCTGCGCGGGAAGCTAATCATTTCTATAATCCCATAAGAGCTAACTATGAAAAAAATGTGAAGTGATTGGTAGCTTACCAATTGCATAGATATGGGTGTAAACACATTACACACAGCAATGTTAGAAGCGAGATTCGTAACTAAAGTCACAGTAATTATAACGCACAGTAGTACTACACTGTTCGGCAACGACTTCAATCCTTGCATGTGTTCTCCTAATACATCATTAAGACCGGATACTTTCGATGCAGTGGATAGTGAAAATCCACCACCTGCAAATTCACCATCAAACAATAATTAAAACTATTAAATAGGTATTATTTATATGTATTTCTGAAATATTGAAGTTTTAGGGCCAGGCCACAACAGTGCGTTGCGGCGTCGCATCGCAAAAATCACAACGCATCGTGGAAAGAATCGCATAGCTGTGCAATGTTGTTTTTGCGATGCGACGCCGCAACGCACTGTTGTGGCCTGGCCCTTACTATCACAAATCGATCTATTATGAAGCTACGAGGTTATTGCAATTTCTCTAGGTTTATTTAATTGTTAAAAAACATGCAACTAAGAGCACATGCACATGTAAACTTAACAATATAAAAAAAAAAACAAAAGAATATATATATGTAGTCGGCTAAACTATATTGTTTTGTTTTTTTACTGTCATTTACCCAAAAGAAACATGAAAGAATAAGGCATGCTGGCATTCAGTATCTTCCAAGTTAACACAGATGTTATGGGTTTCTTTGGCAGATCTTCGTAGACTGAAAAATGGAATAAGAAAAATAAACAGATAAAAAGATTGCTTGAAACGGCTCAGGCGCAAAACGTCTCTTTCGCAAAATGTCCCGTGTTCTTAAAACGTCTCTTTCGCAGAATGTCTCTTTCGTAAAATGTCTCTTTCGCAGAATGTCTCTTTTGTAAAATGTCTCTTTTGTAAAATGTCTCTTTCGCAGAATGTCTCTTTCGCAGAATGTCTCTTTCGCAAAATGTCGCGCCAGGGACTTAAGAATAAAATTTTGATTTTCAGAACAAAAAATCATTTATTAAAATTATAGTGCAATTATGATGTTGAAATTTTGGTACTTAATACATATGTCCTTTTTGATCTATCTATGTCCTTTTTGATTACGAATGTATTCGATTTCTTGATCCATATTAAAACTCAAATTCACTACTGTTTTTCAATAAAAAGTAATACACAAAACACAGCAAGGCAATAATGAATGATACATACATTTATAAGTTTTTTTCTAACTACCCTCACATATAATTATAAATGTTGCCATCACTGAACTTTAAATTGTACCAAAATATTATTTTTAACTGTATCAAAAAATTTTTTTTTTTTTGGAATACATTCTTAAATAAATTTAAGTACCAAAATTTTAACATCATAATTGCACTGTAATTTTAATAAATGATTTTTTGTTTTGAAAATCTATATTTTATTTTTAAGTCCCTGGCGCGACATTTTGCGAAAGAGACATTCTGCGAAAGAGACATTTTACGAAAGAGACATTCTACGAAAGAGACGTTTTACGACCAGGGGATATTTTGCGAAAGAGACGTTTTACGCCTGAGCCCTTGAAACGTTGGTACCTATGCAGTGTATTCTATATTAAAGACAGTACAGGAATATAGAGCAGAGTCAACTCATTTTGAATCGAATACGATTACAATAATTGTAATTATGCCCTTATATACCAATCATTATCGTAATTCATATTAGACAATGCATTAATTACTCACACATCCACATATGGCCAAATTAATAATACGCAAGATCGACTGTTTACGGTGTGCGATCGTCCAACAGTATACATTACGTTGAAAGACGTTGACCTATCGTATAAGTCAATCGAATGATAAATTGGTATATTTTCGATTATGAAGCGACCGTAGCCAAATAGCAAGTGGCGATGTGATTCAAAAAAAATATCTGCGTGACTGTACTTTGTCATGAATTCGGGTATAATGTGAGTGTGTGTCCAGTTGACGAAAACATAAAAAGATTTAATTTAAGTTTCACTAAGTGGACACACATATAAATATTGGCGTGTCCAGATGACGAAATAATAAGTGATCCTTAGGATCGATGATTGATGTCTAGTTGGTGAAACTCGTAATTAGTTACGAGTTTCACCAACTAGACATACTCATGTCCAGTCTCGTGTGTCCAGATAGTGACTAACCCCATCTGCGGCACGTACATATAGACTAAAATTACACTTTTTTATTGCATATGTTGATCGACCAGTCGATCGTTAATTTATTCAAAAACTGTCAAAATTCAGCAAATTCTTTCGTATGAAGATAGCATTCCTCTCTATAAATAATTCAAGTAGGATGAATCAATTACTTACACTTTGCAGTAAAATTTTTGAAAAAGCCGAGATGAGAAGGCATTACAAACATTATAAATGATACAAACATAGCCAGCGCTGAATCTCTAATACTGAAATTCAAAAAAATGGTTATTACTAAGATAAAATCAGTCCGTTAGCAAGGTAAAACCTAATATGCTTGTGGTATGACAGGTAATATTTAAAAAAGCATTTTTCATTTACTATCAAAACCAAACTTTTGTGTAAAAAATGATGGTTAAATATCTTCCGAATTAATAGCAATTCCGTTGCATAATTTGACCACTTTTACGGGTTTATAATATATTATTAATATTTTTTACGAACTGTTAAATTACTTAATTAATAAATAATTGTATTATTAAGGTACTTACAATGCTCCTGGTCCAAGACCGTAGTAATCGTTAATTTTATCAGCCCATCCTGGGAATATTTGTGGAGAGCGACAGAAGAAAGATACCATTGCTCCACTGAATAATATAATAACAACCTGGAACCAAGGGTATTTTTTTAAACTGCATTTAATTTAAATTTATTAGTACATATCCCATCAAAACAAAAAAAAACAAAAATCCCTTAATACATTTTTAGTCATTGTAAAATCTTAAGGATGTAAAAAGACATATATTCCAAAATATTAAACTACTTGCTGTCCCGCACGGTTTCACCTGCATAGATCCCGTTCTCGTATCTTGAATAAAAATATAGCCTATGTCACTTACAAATAATGTGGCTTTGTATGGGTTAAAGAATTGGCAAACTGTTCAGTGGATCCAGAAAGTACCCCTTCAACCTCACACACAATTCACAAACTGTACCTATTTATAGTATTAGTATAGAAGTATAGATGTAAATGATGATTGAGGTATAAAAATAATGTACTTATTATTTAAAAAAACTTCTGAGTGTCTTGCCAGTTTTTCTCAGATTTCAGACTTCATTGTCATAGTGCCTACCTAGGCAGTGGATATCAACTAAAGATGTTTAGAACATTTTTTTGATGATAATGAACAGTAAAAAAACTATATTTATCGTGAGCAAATTGAAAGAAATTCTGAATGTATGTAACTTGACAATTTCAAGATAACATTTAAAACTCCGGTATACAATGCGATTTGGGTTTGTATCTCTTGTATATTAGGAATACTACTGTTGAACCTTGAACAATATTGAATAAATAAATTATACGACCAAAAAAGTGGACTCACAGCTTCCCAAAACGTTAATGGACCAAGTGCCTTCATATTACTCTGAATAGTCTGTTTAGCAGCTGCTTTCGCGGCTGGAGTTATATTCGATCTTTTTGCTGCATCGCTGTTTGGCCTAAAAGATCAATCATGACAATAAAACAATATTCTTATTTATAAATTGACTGCAATTTTAGATGTAAATAAGAAATAATAAAATAAAAAGCACCTTAAAAATCCGAAGAACGTAAAAACCAAACATAAATAAAGAAACACTTCCAATACAATCATGTATGGAACACCAAAAGCAGAAAACTTAGGGAACGACAAATATTCGGGAGCATCTGGATAATCACTGAAATTAAATCACAAAAATATTGAAATTGACTGATAACTGAAATGTAAATAAATTTAGTGATATTTATGATGATATAAGGTACTTACATTTGAAAAAAGCCTTTAAATACCAAATTTGTGCCAGTACCCACTAAAGTACCTATTCCACCTGGAAAAAAATTGTGTGAATGTAAACCATGCAGTTATAATTATTGTTTATAATTGAATTATAAATTTAAATGTCAAACCTGACACCAAATGTGAATCACCTAAAAGTGTTGCCGTAGCCTATGAACGCTTGTAGTATTTACAAAGTTAATTTTTTCGGACAGACATTGTTTAGTTAGCCACGAGATTTTGCTATTTCGCCGGGTATAAATGCGAACAGAGCTCCAGCTATCTTAATAAATGGCTTAAACATTACAGACTAAGCAACTTGCGCAAGAGGGCGCCCCCTGTAGGACTTGGATCTCGGCTCAAGAAGAACGATGGCGGGGGCTTGAATTTACTTTAGAATTTTAGGGAAATTTTGTGCAACTGTAGCTCTACTTTACAGTTCGCGGCCTTCTCGGACTTCGGGTCTACGAAGGCATCGGAAGGTCATTTATAAAGTTTCAGTTATTTGCTCATTGAACTGAATTTCTCAAAGATCTTTACGTATAAAATTCTTAGCTAAGGGAGTAGTCGACAAGAGCGACGAATACAAATAGACGCAACCCGATATTATCATCGCTTTAACAGGCGCTAGGGCGGTCAACATGCTAAAGTAGTTGATGTTTGATGCGTTAGTTTACGTCACGTTTGTTTCTCATATTCCTAAAGGATAATGGATAAAGCATTTACCTATCGTCGCCGAGTAAGTAGCAGCACAGAAATAACAAACAGTAAAAGTACTTGCAACCTCGGTACCATCTTCTAGTGTCTCATATTTTTTCAACACTTTTTCCTGCAATTTGTTTGATATAGTTAACATAGGTTATATCAGAGATAGAATATCTTTCAGACGTTGATGCTTATTTATACAGAAAAAAGAGTACTAACGTCTTCAAAAACTTTCAGTAGAGCATGGTTGATTGGCACCATCATTGTTGTAGCTGCTGTATTAGTAATCCACATAGAAGCAAATGTAGTTACTATACACATCGCTAGAAGCAGTCTAAAAAAATAGATACATATTTGCGTTGGTAAAACTTTTACTGAAAAAAATTATAAATAAAAAAGTTTTTGTGTTAAAACTATAGCAACTACATTATAAAATGGTCAATTTTTTTTTCGACGTCCAAATATAAGCGTACCTAAAGTTTAATAACGTAAATTAAATTAAAAACTAGTAAAATTTGCTATCAGCCAAAAGTAGCTTTGTTGTTACCAAACTGGTTTAGAATGTTTTAAAGCTTTTTTACATTAAAACAAGCTTTTCTCGATAAATGGGCTACCTAACACTGAAATATTTTTTCAAATCGGACCAGTAGACCAAACAAACAAACTCATAATATATTAGTATAGATATGGATGATAATTAAATTGCTTACTTGTAATGCGAATAGCCAATGAGCTGAATAGCAGAATACGCTAAACGCTTATGAAGTCCAGATTGTTCCACAGAATAAGCCAAGATTATACTTCCCAAGAACATCATTACTGTATCCTACAGAATGTAATTGAAATATTTGAATACGGACAAATTAATTTTATAATGTCATAGGTATATTTTATTTAAGTGTGTATCTTTTGCGTTAAATACTTACACTACAGTAACAGTCGCATACAGTTCCCGTATCCATAACACCAAACAGTGGAAATAATACTATCGGTATAAATGAAGTCACTGCCAATGGTATACATTCCGATACCCAGAATATTGCCATCAGTAACAATGTATAGGCGGTAAAGTGATAATGCTGAAAACAAACAAACAAAATTGTACGTATGAAAACAAAACACACAATAATTAAGATCCTTTAATCAAAAAGTAAATTTCATCACTTTTACATGTAATTATTCGAGAATAATTAATTTAGACCAGTACAAGGATTTGATCCAGTGATATTTGGTTAATATGACCACCCTAATTATTTAGTGACTTTTGCAAAAGCCTCATGTCGACGGGAGTTCAGCAATGGACGTTACACGAGCTGATAATTATAATATTTACTTAAAGCGCTTAACATTGTCAAAAATGCCAAATATTTTAAAAAAAAGGTTGTTTAAATCATATTTTTAATGTGGAAATAATATAAACGGAAATCAAATTAGAGGTAAGATCTCCATTTTCCAATTTACGGTATAACATCTAAGGCAAATCTAAAAAATATAGTTGTTAATTAAATATCAGATACCTTTGCTTCTCCAAGCACCATCGGTAGTAATAATATTGGCACAAGCACTGATAAAACTCCACGCCAATGACCAACCATAAAAAGTTTAAATTTAGTTGCAGCTGATACACCCTGATTGTCATTGCTAGCTCTGAAAAAGAAATATGTATGCGTTGATATGTAATCTGTTACTGCCGAAGCGCTATTTTAAATGTCCTATTTCAAGGCACTCACTGAACTTTATCGTTATGTTCTATTACTAAATTTAGTAGTCAGGTAGTCAAAAATGCTTTAGCAATTTACTAGAGATTTTGCTAAAGCATTTTTATAGGTATTTCCATACTGTTTCCAAATTATTGAAAAGGTACTTCAAAAATACATGAGATAATTATTTTACTATTAATTAATTAAAATGGTCTTTGTTGACAGAACTGGGCTAAATGGTGAGCGGCGCTCATATTTCAAAGTGCTGTATCTATATAGGAAGCACTTTTCATCACGTCGGTATTAAGTAACACGTTACATTACCAGGACTTGTATCTAACATATTATATTTTAGCCACGAATTTTCTGTCAACAATTTAGATATTTTTGTCATTTTACATCACAATTGTTCCAAACTCAAAATTGCGCTGTATTTGTTTATGATATTTTCGTTATAACTTGAAGTTCTATGTTAGGTTTTAAGGCGAAAACACATTATTAAAACGCCACGGCACGCCACGTGTCAACACCTGTAAAGACGCAAACACATTATTAGAACGCCACGCCACGCCACGTGTAAATCAGTACGCGCGTGGCGTCATGTCGGGTGTTCATAATGTGTTTCTGGTCTATAGAAAACAATACATTTGATTCGACTCAACACGCGTAGCGTGTCGTCGGGTGGCGTGGCGTTTTAATAATATGTTTCCGCCTTTAATCAGTACGCGCGTGGCGTCGTGTCGGGTGTTCATAGTGTGTTTCTGGTCTATAGAAAACAATACATTTGATTCGACTCGCGTGGCGTGTCGTAGGGTGGCGTGGCGTTTTAATAATATGTTTCCGCCTTCGCAGTATACAAGACCATTTGAAGTATGTTAGGGTGGGTTCCCACTCTTCCGTGATGATAAATTAATCGATGGACGACAGAGGTGTGAATAGTCTAAACAAAACCACTCAGAAAACCAATTCTTTGTTCTGATATATTTTATTTTTAGATCGAAAATGAATCCCGAAATAAATTTAGATTTAGGTGTATATTTAGCACGTTTCAAATAACCCCATAAATTAATTATAGACTTATTGAGTTCAAAGGCATTTTGTACTGATGATCTGTACAAAAGTATTAAAGTTTATATATTTTTTCACGCTCCGTGCATGGCACGCGACGTTGCCACACCGGTGCGCAGGCGGGTTATAACCGCGTACAGATACCGGCACGGTACTTGAGCGCTCGGCGCAAAAGTGGGGATCGCTTTGCGCATCGAACACTTATGACAAAATAAAACGCACACCCGTTTATTATTTATTTTTTCTAAGTTACCTACGTAATTTCGTACTGGTTGATAGAAAGATTAATTAATGATTTGTTAAATTGAGAATGCGAACGCTCCCGTCACTAAAATCCGGTTTTTTTTTCGGACGGACATGTTTAGTTAGCCCTGAGGCCCTGCGCAAGAGGGCGTCCCCTGTGGGACTTGGACCTCGGCTCAGGGTGGTCGCTGATGGGGAGATTGAGGGATTATGGCTGTAAGTTTCTTTAAGGGACTTTTGTGCAACTGTCGCTCTACTTTACAGTTCGCGGGCCTCTCGGACTTCGGGTCTACGAGGGCATCGGAAGGTTCTTAGCAAACTAAGGGTCGGGAGGGCGAGGAGGGACGCGTCGCGTTCGCGGACGCACTCTTCTCCGGCGGGTCGGAAAGAGTGGTCTCTGTGTGTACAGCACTTTGAAATAGTAGTGGTGCTAGTTTCTTGCAGTCTCTGTACTGCTAGTTGGTAAGTTGTGATCTCGTCGTCCGGGTCGTCTAGGACGCCCCGAGGCCGACGGTGTTTACAACGCTTGGTAGGCAAGGGCCTGTAGTCGGATGCTGCAACAACCAACGGATTTGGGTGTTGAGCCGCGGATTCAAAGAAGCGTTCCGACGCCTCTTTCATCCACTGCTTAATGGAAGGCAGTTGGAGATCAGAATGCAAGTTGCGATTACGAATTAACCACGGTGCCCCATCGGCACGTCGAGTGAATCTACTTTGGACAGTTTGTAAGCGGTACAAACTGCTAGACGCTGTATAAGCGAATACGGTGCTCGCGTACGTCATAATCGGCCGTATACACGGTATAAATCCAAACCTTGTTATCAAGTGATAGTTTACTGCGTGAATTTAAACGACAGTGTAGTGTGTGTTCCTCTGTGGCCGGACCACAGTGTAGTACTCAGATGCTATAGTTCGAAATAATACCTACCTAAAGTCTACTTTCATCGGAATATATATATATTTTTAATACCTCAAGAGATAACTTTTTAATTAACAATTTATGTGGTCCGGCCGCCAGGCAGTCCTCTCTGGCCACGCCACCTCAAATTAAATAGAGTATAATGAACTATTAATAAATCAATATCCCGAAAAAAACTACCTAAAGAGTACCTTGCATACGACAAATATGGTCCAATAAACCCCTTTAGTTAAGGAGTTATTGGTCGTAGGGTGTGGTCCGGCTGGGAGGTATACTCTGCAGCAAGTCAATTTTGCAATATTTAATATTAACTATCCATAAATCAATTTAATTAACCGTTCCCAAGGGATTGGTTCGCCGAACATCTTGACCGGTGGAATGACCGGTGGGCTGCTGAATCTCGAGAAGAGTACAGCGGCACTCTTTGTCGGATTGATAAAATCCGGGTATGACACGCGGATGATACGGAGATGATATGCGGACGCTCCGGTCACCCCACGGCTTTGATACGTAATTGATAAGCTCTAGTGGGCATAGTAGAGCGTATTGGATTATTTTCCGTGCCCGATACGTTCCTAGCACGGTCATGGTATGCTACGGGATAGTGGGCAGAGTCATTAATTCAACCCATACTGGACTACGCTGACTGTTGCTTTCTGAATGCCTCCGAGGAGCTTCTTATTATATTCGTGCATCTACAAAACCTTTGCATTCGTTTTATATTTGAATTTAATAAATATGATCACGTCTCCAATTTTCGCTAAGACCTCAAGTATTCCAGCGAAGACGGACTGGGAGCCATCCCTGTCTCCTATACAATATTCTTTATAATTCTCTTACTTCATCCTATTTGCAACAGCGGTTCTTTATGAAACTCTCGCCAGTGCACTCTGTGCCAATCTCACCTAAAACACCTTTTATAAATCGTTCACCTCCTAAAACCGTTTTTATACCCTGGTTTTTTACTGTTCATGCAGCCAGATTATGGAGCGTTCTTCTGCCAGATATCTGTGTATGCCAGACTCAATTTACACATTTTAAAAAACGAGTAAAGCGTCATTTCCTTATAGATCATCCTTATAGTTATTAATATGATGAATGTAGTATGTTATATTATTATATATGTTGTATGCAATAAAATTTGTATATTACACCAAACTCAAATCGTGCTATTATTATTTTAAAGTCCAATTAGAAGATTATTTCTAAATTCAATAAAATTTGTACATCGATTTTATTTTGTGATTATTTATGGTGACTTGTTAATTTAAATTTTTTCACTGTCTTTTTCTCTTATGGTTTGTGTATTTGACATTGTAAAGGTTTATTAATTATTAACGTTGATCCAAGGTTGATCTGCTTTAGTTACCTGATACTGGCAGTAGGTATATGTTTGACAAAGGGAGTAAATGAGAAGCATTTATACATAAATATTCTAACTTAATGACTTTTATCATAAAAGTAATTCATTAACCAATGCATGCAATGCATATGCATAGATATAAGCAACATTTTTTTGCTTATATCTATGCTTTTATCAAGATTTTTTGTGACATAAATATAAAGTACCTATGTAAACTGGTTATTCAGTTAATTGGCCACAAACAAAGGCAAACTATTTTCACTTGCTCTGATTTTAAAACTAACTGATGTGACAGATGTAACCTTTGTCATTATACAATACATGTTTGACGATGAAAATTAATTAAATAAATAACTATAATTTGAATTTTACGATAGTTTTATCTACAATGAAAAAGTAAGATTAATCATACTAATGCTTATATAGTGTGTATTTTAGTCCTTGATGTTACTCGTAAATTTGTACAAGACTAATTAGTTCGTTAACCTTTGTTTTAAATCGTTAATACTTTATAATATTACTTTTTAATTTCGTTTTTTTTTATAGGAGTGACGCCAAATCTAAGAATCCGGAAGCTCAAGGGTAAAATTGAATTGTGATAACCGTTCTTAGATTGTTTAAGATAATATGCTATCATTTTTCTATATTGTAGTACAGCCACATGTTAATAAACAGTCATTAACTTATATCCATAGAAGCATTTTTTTAGTTACCCACGAAATATTTCTTAGTCGTGAAACCATGCAACTTTCTTTTTCAGCTTATTTTCCCGCGTTAAAGATTTAACGTGAGTGCGCTCCTTTATTTTGTATTATTTATAATTTTTGTTTATTGTTACTTGTTAGTGCCTAAATATGAAAATAGCCGTGAATTTTTACTCAGCGATATTTTTTATTAAAAATAATGTAATATTTTGATCGCTATTAAGATTCTCTTGCATGCTTTTGTTCAACAAGACTAAATTCAAAGTTACCAAAACTTTGTGTTCAGTCTTGTGGAAAAATCTTAATAAGATTTGTCTAAATATAAGTTTTCAAATTTACAGTACTAAAAAAGATACGAGGAAGCCGATTAAAGGAGTATTACCGCGAATAAAAAATATATGTAGACTTCATTACAAAGGCTTAGTTGGTTGCATCGTACCACTTGTCACTCTTTCCTGGCAAAGCGAATATGGAAATGTGAGATAATATCGTCTGTAATTTATTTTATTTATTATTTAAAAATAATTAAATTTAGCACGTCCGGCTATGTACAATATATTTAAACCTTATTAAATATATATATATATAAATATATATTTTTTTTGTCTAGATAAAATATTCTTACAGAATACGTCATAAGAAATTGACTGCAGAGTAAACTTTGAAAATATACATTTCAATAATTTTCAGAATGCAAGGACAGTACTTTTGATGTGGTTATGGATGATCTGGTTTTTCCTTTGGCACCCAGTCAGCGTTCCAGTCACTGGATTGATACCGTTGATCATGATGCCCATGACTGGTGTTATGAGTTCATTAGTCGTCTGTAAATGTTATTTTACGGTTAGTAAAAGTGTATTTTGTTGCTTTTTATTAGCCATTACTGTACCACTCTTAGACAAAGGTCTCTTTATATTCCTTTTACTGAAATAGTCCCATCCATTTGATACTAATAACCAGAGGGTCCAAATGCAAAGGCAACTACAGAACCACCTTCGTTTTGCCACCCTGCAAAAGGTTCTTCTTTAAATCTCGTTTGAAGATTTCCATATCGAAAGAACTAAGAAACACGTGCACTGGCCAACATGTTAATAAATATGAATGTTATTACATTTTCAGGAAGGCATAATACTCTTTATATTAGGATCGATGTTACATCTAGCGTTGAATAACTCTTCAGCGGATCGACGCATAGCTCTATGGCTAATATGTTCCGGTGATCCATGTCAATTTTCTCCGAAAAGGTAAACGCTTTTTTATTTATCAAATATGAAATATTAGGAATATGCATTGTTTATTTTGAGACACACATATTCTAAGTGCTGCTACTGCGTTTCTGTTTGATTGATAGACTAGCCTCCGCCTTCACCTCCACCTCTGCGATAAGCCAAGGAAAGCACACTAAGCCGGAGTTTGTCCCGGTTGTCACGGCATTATCTTCGACAATCACATAACACGAAAGTTGCAGCAGGGTTAACCTGTGTAATAAATACAATAAACAGATTGGCAGTTTAAATGTGATCTTATCTGATCCTTTAACGGGCAGTAGGTTCAGATTGTATTGGTTTTAAGCTCATCATCAACAGCCCGTTTACGTCCACTGCTGAACTTGGCAAGCCAAGATCGTTGAGGGATATTGCCATAATCACCACGCTTGGCAGAGGATTGGTGATCGCAGTACGATGTTAACCTTGAGCTAATAGATGCTGCTGCCCATCCATCAGCCACATGTCCCTTAGTCGCCTTTTACGACACCCATGGGAGGATATGGGGTGGTAAGCCGGAAACCACACAAGTCCATATAGGTAGTTCAAAATAATTATAGTGGCCACTATTGCACTTACGCATTAAAGGGATGGTAATAATATACATTAAAACAGGTTAAGAAAACCCGTTAAGTATATTAAAATCCTCCTTCTATGTCATTTTACAGGCTTATTTTCAAGTTTTCTACGGCGGCTTTTTTTCTCTCTTTGTTCAGCAATCGACTCATAACTACGTCAATGTTGGTCCAATATGCTAATTCAGCTTTTAGTGATATGGAGGTAAATTACTGATTACATCATTATTTTAACACAAAATCTTATGAAACATATTTTTTATTTCTTTTTAATTATCTCTTTCAGAAATACCGTGGTTCTGGTCAAGGAGCAAACTATAAAGAAATAAAACAAATAGTTAGCAATGTTATACATACGTCAGCATCAATAGGTATGATATAATAGTTTCTGCCCGAAAGATTTAACGTGATAAAAGCTTGATAGATTCTTGCATACAATTATTCCTCTTGGAAAGAGCAAAAGTGTCCTATAACCTAAACTTATCCTAAGAAAACATTCTCTTAGCAACCCAATAGAAATTTACTTTTATTTCAGGGAGTATTGGTATAGTGCATGCTTCAAATTCAGTCTTGGCTGCTAGAGTTCTGTTTTAGTAAGTACTGTACTTTACTGATAACAAGATTTGTAAGAAATAAAATGATTAATTTTATAAAATTCACATCAATGGAAGAGCTAAGTTTAAGTTCTTAGTTTGCCAGTAGTTAATGATAAAGAGCTACCTTCTAAAATAACAATAGTTTTGTTTTATTTTAAATTTACCTAATCTGTTCATTTTCAGCTATATGGATGGACCACCTCATGACATGATATTTAATTATTTACAATATTCTGCGTTTGCCTTTCCAGTCTGCTTTATAATGTTCGTAGTAAACTTTGGGTACCACATGTTGCTTATTAACTGGTATGTACTTTTGTGCTATATATTTTATATCAGGTTTCTTTCGCTTAAACTTACCTACACATAACTTTTTTATCAGTTTTCAATTATTATCCATCTAACTATCAGCATAGTTACCATTAATTCACTTCTGTTCTGTAGTAACACGAGTTATATTTTAAGATGAGGTTCCTCCGAGGACTGGATCTATGCGAGTAAAACCGTGCGGAAATTCATTAAATAAGATAAACGTTAAACTGTTTAACATTTTTTGTAACGTTGGGTGCCATCTATGGGTATTTAAACAAACTACTTTAGCTACCAGTTTCTCAGTATGTTTTGACTGTATACCAAAGATGGCGCTGCTATGAAAAGTAAGAACTGAGCGTCTTAATTCTTATCAGTCCCAATTTTGTATACTATACTACATATTTTTAATAACTTTTATTCAACTTTTTTTATAATTTATGGCAATATAATTGAAAAATAAATACAAATTGTCCACACAATAAAATTAGGCTAATATGTAGTCGTGATGTAAAAACTTTTTGATGATTTAATTACCTTAATAATTTTAAGCTCGATAATTATATCAATACCTATACCTACCCTTTAGTAAGATGGAAAAGAAATGTTAAAAAGGAAGCTATTATTAATTTTAATTATGAACAAAACATAACAAATAATTTAAAAATACAGATGGGAGTAGTTCTAATTTTCTATCCACTGTAATCCAATATATCTAATTTCTATGACACATTTGTATTTCTGCCATGGTCAAAATTAAATGGATGATAATGCATAATAAAACTTATCAAATATAATTTTTTCTACTAATTTATAGGTTAGCCCCTACGGTAATGGACGCTGCAAGTAAAATAGAACTCCGAAGGATAATTGTGAGTTTTCGCTCGTCGGAACCTAAAGAAATGACATGTCATGAAAGGGTAAATCAATTATTTGTTTAAACGATAAATTTGAAACATTCTATGTGATTTATTACTAGATACTACAAATATATAATTATTTACAGCAAGCTATATTCTTTACAATAGTAGCATTACTTATATTTTTCTTACGCAAGAATTCATGGATGAATGGATGGGGTGACTTTAGATCGGACCCTAAAATTGAATCTTAGTAAGTTTAGTTATACTTACCTACATATCTTTTGATTAAGTACTCAATTATTTAATGGCTTATGTTTAACTTACCATCAGATATAGTAAAAATGATCACCAAAATTAAACCCGCATTTTAATGTAAAATGGTAACCAAAGTTTTAACATTTCGCTATCGTATTTAAGCAAAATGACTCCAAATAAATCATTGTTAACCCAAAAGTAGTAAATGATCACCAAAAGTAGTAAATGATCACCAAAAGTACCTAAATGTTTTACTAATTTACTATTCGGTTCGTTGTATGGCCGCAGCTCTAACCTAACCTAACCGATTGTCATTTTTCATTGATTTTATTAAGGTAGAATAGCGCAATCATTTGCTCGCTAAGATTTGGTGATCATTTACTACATTTGGTGATCATTTACTACATTTGGTGTTCGAATACAATTTGAAGTGCAGTCGTGACTAAAATAGCTAGTACTATTATAATTTTAGACTTTATTTTTCTG
This sequence comes from Nycteola revayana, assembly GCA_947037095.2. Classification (NCBI taxonomy): domain Eukaryota; kingdom Metazoa; phylum Arthropoda; class Insecta; order Lepidoptera; family Nolidae; genus Nycteola; species Nycteola revayana. The sequence continues at coordinate 10,925,677 of OX344839.1, forward strand.
GTGTCAAGTATATATTTTTGGTGGTCATTATATTTTATCCCTTATTTAATTAATAATTCAGTTTTTACGGAATTAATTTATATTGTTATACTTATAACCATTTAAACACATTTTTCATAATAAAATTTTAAACTTATTTTCAATTAATTTTAATGTACGAGACAAAAAGATAATATTAAATTTTGTCAGAAGGTCTACTTTAAGTCACATTTCCTTTTACTGTGATGATCAGATACATATTAAATATAATTTTGTTAAAACAATTTTTACATTGCAGCATTTTAGATGCGACCGTCGCATCAATATTTGTAATTTTACTTCATACTTTGCCGAAAAATTATAGGTTCTTAAGAATATGCACTGCCGAAAGTAAGTAATAATAATTTATTAAACCTAATCAATTTATCGCATTAAATCTTTTCGAATATTCCACATTAAAATATGTTTTTGCTTTGAATATAAGAAAAACATCAAGACATCAATTTACATTGTGATAAGGATAGATTTTTCTTCTAAATAAACATTTATCATTTCAGAAAAAGATGAAGTGCCACCAATTAAAGCTGAATCTGGTATTTTGTGGTGGAAATTTGTTGATAAGAACACGAATTACGGATATTTTATGCTCCTAGGTAAATTGATTTTGACTCGTGACGTTTTATTTTTGAAGACCGTCTTTATTTCATAAGTTTGTTAAAAAGTTTACTAAAAACATAATCTAGGTACTGACCTGGAGACTAATCACGTAATGATATTACTATGTGTTCGATTAAAAAAATGTTTATAATTGTTGGGTTATTGTAACACATTGCCTTTGTTATTGTTATTCTATCGTTGAAGCGATGTTTTCATAATAAATTGACAATAATTATTTAAAATATTTGATGCTTTGCATAGAAAACGCACGCAAGACATTTTTGTCAAAGTCATAGTAATACCGTTACGTGTTAAGCCACCTGTTCCATCATTTAAAGTAATTTGATCATATTCACCAGCCTATATAATTTCCACTAATAGACATATTTCTCTATGATGCCATATCAAACACACTTCGTAGGCAGGTTGACGTCCTACCAAACATTAATTGTAACTGAAATATGGAGTATGTTTTCAATTTTAATAAATCATTTGGCATCATGTTAAAACTTCTTACAAACAGGTGGCGGTCTTGCTTTGTTGAAGTGCATAAAAACTTCAGGCCTTCATGCTGACTTGGCTGGTCCCAGTGATAGTTATACGAAAATCTTATACTTTTCTTGGAATACCAGTGTTTTCTTACTATGTCTCGTTAGTGCGATTCTTTGCAACATAATGACGTCTGTTGCTGTGGTTATGGTTTTTCTACCGTATGTCATTTACATGGTAAGTACATTTTCAAGATAAATGGTGGATAATTATCGGACACGAATGTTGCACAAAGAGAAATACGGTTGTGATTCACACTCACAATGAACTTAGAATGTGTAGAAATAGTAGTTTCCTTGTTGAGATTATCTACGTTGTTAAAATATTTTATCAAAAAAAGTTTTTGGATCTACCTCATATCTTTAATAATGTTTGCTTTAAAATGAGCTTGAAATAATATTATTTTTATGACCACTAGAACATTTTTATATGTAACATTTTTATTCGTACACAAATATGCCCAAATTATAATCTCAGTGCTATAATTTATTATAACTGAAAAAAAAGCACTTATAGTATGCTTATAAATTTTACTGATGGGATCTCCCACAACACTTACCGTTATATTTGTATTACAGGCTACTGAAGGTGCATGGGCTAGTAACTTGCACATTGCTACCATAGCCGTTGGAATTGCATGTAACTTCGGATTTTGTTCTCCATTCCTGTTCACCCCTACTTACTACTATTATTATCACATAGAGAAATTGCCCTGGAGAAAAGTGGTAAGACATTTCATAATGACCTAATGATACATTTGTACTTATTAGCATATAAGTACTATTTACAATATGCTATCTTCTTCTACATAGGCGTGATTAGTATGTCATAATTTGGTGTGTTAATGTTTCTTTATTATTTTCAGATAAAATACAACGTGATTGCCATACTATTGTGTGTTATAATACTATGGATAGCACTCCTAGCCTGGGCACCTGTCATTTGGCAGATAAAAGCCGTTGTACCAGCGGAAGGAGAAGAGGTCGCACCAGCACCCCCCCCTGAGGGTGAAGGAAGAAGAATATAACTATTATACAGACATATTTCGTATGAACATGATGTTAATTAGTGTTTCGTCGTTATAAAGTAGGAAGATAGAGGTATCCAGTTTCGTATGATAGTTTTTTAAAGGGCAGACTCTATTTAAGGCGATTAACACACTACCATACCATGATGATAGTGCAGTGAAAACACGTACTGCACCCCGGGACTCTTTTTTTAAATACCTTGCTTCTCGCTCCCACGCGCAAGTGCGCATGTTTCTCCGCTTGAGGCGCGTGATCTACATGAACACGCATGAAGGCATTTTCTGTGTGTTGGACTGTGCGTGTTTTCGATACTAACGAAGATACTTGCAAGCAACAGAACTGGGATTCATTGCCTTAGGCTTTATTAATGAACAGCATTTGACATTACTTTCATTCTTACTTTAATTTATTTAGCAACAAAGACGCATAATTCAAAAAAGTATTTAAGTTGTGGCAAACTACTTCGATCCGCAAGACGTTGTTGACGTAAGGCAGACAAAAATCGTTGTTATTATTTAGGAAAATCAAGCAACAAACAACGTAACCTGCTTCCTAATCACTGTTGCCTTGTTACGTGATCCTATTGCTCGTTATTACAGCCGGAATACTAGTTTGTTTAGATTTAGGATTTTTCTGTATTATATATTTTATTTTTCAGGTACCTAATTATTGGATAAATATTTGATATTATATTTGCCATTTCTATGTTCTGTAAAGACCAAAAGAAGCACCTATTAACATTGTTTTTATAAGTTTTCTATTTTGTTTTAAGTAGGGATTTATGTTAGATTGGATGACTGTTTAAATAGAAAAATAAAATGTTTTATCTACATTATTATTATTAGATTTGACCATACTAATAAACTATTATAATAATAAATGTTTTATTTCTAAACATAGGTATATGACCTGCGCTAAATTGCCAAAGTAACGTGACTACATTTTTGACGAAATACCATTTTATATTTTACGTTTTGCAATCGATCTTTAGCTGTTAAATAATCGTGAATGTCAAAATGAAGGGACCATGCCTCGTTTTTTATTTGTAGTTTAAATCTTTTGGTTTTTTAGTTTACCGATAATCTGTAGTAATTAATACGGTTTCAGTGTTCTTATTGTGGCAACACTGAACCTTTAGTTTTGTACGGTGACCACATTAGTTAAAATTTGTCAGTGTCAAGTCATGATGTTTTGTCTCGCTCGTTCCTTTGGTGAAGGGTGAAGCTTGCTGTCATTGTTTCTGTCAAAAAAAAAAGACGCTTTGATGGATAAATTTTGAAGGTTCCCGAGTCCCGTATCTACATTCTACGACACTTACAAATAGTGCGGCGAAAGATTTGCTAGACAGCCATTTTGATTTTGGAAAGCGAAGCATGAGTGTGAGTAAGCATGAGTGCTTGAGCTATTTTTTTTTGCATCGTCAGACGGCGATAGTTTGAAAGCGGCCGATATTATGACTGTGGTCTAAAACGGCGAAGTTAATTCTCATATAAAGTTTGGAGGGTTTTATTGGTAAGTTTTGTCGAGGGTCAACGTGAGGTCAAAGAATCCTTTGTTCGAAATTGGCGTCTAAAACTTTCGTTCTTTTCAGTTTCACGTGTCTCAGACCGGCACGAGAGTTTTGGGAGGCGGGAAAGCTGGTGGAAATACGTCAAGATTGGGAACAAGTTTTATTTTGATTTATAACGATACGGATATCTATCCCGGATTCATCCTACCGTACAAAACAAAATACTATTGGTTCTCTGAAGATTAGGAAAAGAAATAAAATAAAAATAGTTGTTAGTGATTTTGGACATAACCTCATTTATTATTTTTTTATAATGTAGCATGAAACAGCTTATATAATGCTAAGACTTTAATTAAATACATAGAACTTTGCCGACTTCTAGCTCAGTACCTCAAGAGTAGCTTTCTGGGTTCAAAGTTCTACGGTATTTATTATACTACTGTACTAATATGACAATAAGTGGTTAGTCCCTAATGTATGTCACCATCATAGTCCTTATATCAAATTTTACCAAAATTCTACGGTGTAGAACATTCTACTTTGAGTTTAAAGTTAACAAAATTTAGACACCAACCTTGCTCCTTCTGAAGTCTTCCACATTATAATTCTCAAATGAGTTCTAAAATCTTAAATTGAGTTCTAAAATTGAATTCTAAAATCTTAAATGAATTCTCAAATGAATTCTTTAATGCTTAAATTCTTAAATGACATTCTTAAATTCTTACGTAAATTCTTAAATGCTTAAATTCTTAAATGAAATTCTTAAATTCTTAAGTAAATTCTTAAATCCCTACTAGCTGAAAAGAAACAAATTGATTCGATTAGAACTAACTCTTGTCTAATGCAAAGCTATGCCACGTCACTGGCATAGAAAAAGTAATACAAAATATTCTTACTGGAAAAACGTTGTTCCCAAACTTGACGTATTTCCACCAGCTTTTCCGCCTCCCAAAACTCTCGTGCCGGTCTGAGACACGTAAAACTGGAAAGAACGAAAGTTTTAGACGCCAATTTCGAACAAAGGATTCTTTGACCTCACGTTGACCCTCGACAAAACTTACCAATAAAAACCCTCTTAACTTTATATGAGAATTAACTCCGCCGTTTTAGACCACAGTCATAATATCGGCCGCCTTCAAACTATCGCCTTCTGACGATGCAAAAATAGCTCAAGCAAAAAAAAAAAGCAAGCTTCGCTTTCCAAAATCAAAATGGCTGTCTAGCAAATCTTTCGCCGACTTTTTGTAAATGTCGTAGAATGTAGATAGGCCGACATAACACGCTCAATCTGGATCGAGATCCATGATCGAGATCAATGATCTCAATCCAGATTGAATGTTTAATGTGTGTGATCGACGGATCGCGACATCGGATCGCAAATTATCAAATACTTTGAAATCCATGATCTCGATCCGTTTATCGCAATCCAGATTGAGCGTCTAATGTGCAACATATAATTCGAAAGATACTATTTAAATTACTAGTAGTAATAAGAGAATAAAAAAATTATATTAAAATTAATTGCTACACATGCTTTTTTTGTTCAGATCCATTTTGCAATTCGTCATCATCAGCCCGTATAACGTCTACTGCTGAACATGGGCCTCCTCCCGGGGAGGGTATTCGCCATAGTCACCACGCTTGGCGGGCGGGTTGGTGACCGCAGTATTATGTTGTACCACACAAGGAAAGGCTGCTGCCCGTTCCTTGATATACGATTATTATAGATGATTTTATAACAATAGGCCAACGGCTTAACGTGCTTTCCGAGGCACGGAGTGTAGTCCCTTAATCAACCAGACCCGGAAGGATATCTTAGAATTTACACAAAGATTTACTGCCCGGCGTGGGAATCGAATCCACGACCTCCTAGATTTAAAGTGAGTCAAATACCGCTACGCTACGGAGGCTTTCGCGATTGTGAACACACAATCTTCATATTTTTTTATTTATGTGATCTGGATTGACTGTGTAATGTGACAACAATCCAAATCAGTTTATATCAATCTACCGCGATCACGGATCTCGATCCAGATTGAGCGTGTAATGTCGGCCATACGGGACTCGGAAACCTTCAAAATTTATCCATCAAAATCGTCTTTTCTCTTTTTTTTTACAGAAACAATGACAGCAAGCTTCACCCTTCACCGAAGGAATGAGCGAGAAAAAACATCGTGACTTGACACTGACAAATTTTAACCAATGTGGTCACCGTACAAAACTAAAGGTTCAGTGTTGCCACAATAAGAACACTGAAACCGTATTAATTACTACAGATTATCGGTAAACTAAAAAACCGAAAGATTTAAACTACAAATAAAAAACGCTACGTTACACAATAATAATAACATATAAAAAAAACAATACCATAAATCTACTTTTTCCTAAATTTGCTATAAGTTTAGCTACCTCATCATATACAAAATGCTTGGTCCCTCCATCATGATATCAAGATGGAGGGATCAAACTGATAGACTGTTCCCTGGAATGTTTTCTATTCCGGGGCAGTGGTCAAACTGCTCTGTACAAATAATTGGACTATGAGTCTTAACCTGGGGGCAGTTGTCCAACTTTAAAAATAGTTGGCCTTTTGGGAGTTCCGTGGTCCAATTCATTTAAAAATAACTTGCCAACTCTAAAAACCTCAACTGCATCTTTCGTCGCGGCTCCGTCGCAAAATATCCCTTTCGCAAAATGCCCCCTAGTCGCAAAAAGTCCCTTTTGCAAAAAGTCCCTTTCGCAAAATGTCCCTTTCTTAAAATGTTCCTTTCAAAGAATGTCCCCCTAGTAGCAAAAACATGACTCTCGCCAAATGTCCATTTTCTTGAAAGTGTTCTATGAAATTCAAAAAAGTTAAGTCGAATATGTAGTCATTATCCTTTACTTAGGCACGATTGGTCCAATTCGCAATTAGTCCAATTCACCTTATTCGCGATTGATCCATTTCGCGGTTGGTCTAATTCACGTTAAGTCCAATTCGCGGTTGGTTTAATATAAATAGCATTTTCAAAATTAAACAAAATAACTCATTTTATGTACATATTGTACTATATTTACTGTATTTTATACATAAATGATACTTTTTTTGCTTCTTATCAATACTAGTAAAGGCGTCGTCGACGGAGCCCCGCTTTGCGGGGCTCCTCCTTCTGGGTGGTTTAAAAAAAAATAACCACAATGGCGGGGTCTTTCAGACCCCGTCATCCCCTTCTAACCTAACTTGTCCGAGTCGGGGTACCCCCTAGTCCCGAGCTTGTTAATTGTAAATTGTACCAATCGCGAATTGGACCAATAGCGCACTGGACCAATCGGGAATTGGACCAAAAGCGCATCGGACCAACCGCGAATTGGACCAAACGCGAACCGGACCAACCGCAATTTCTCCCTGTTTTTGACAATTGGACCAAACGCGCACCGGACCAAACGCAACTAAAGGGTCATTATGTTTATTGTTTCTTTACACTACATTAATTTTACATAACACGGTATATACGTTGTTATTTTCGATTATTGTTTGCGAGTATATGTTATTGTTAGATCATTAAATCGTTAATATTACAAACTAACATTAATGTTTCAAAATCAATTAAACACATAAAAACCTTAAAAGTGACACCAAGTTGCTAATTATAACCGATAAATATAAAACAGTATCGTTAATACGAATTTTTCCCTTCTGACCCATGGTTACACTGATGTAACAACGGAGCATTCCTATGATCGGTAGTTACACTGATGTAACAACGGAGCATACCTATGATCGGTAGTTACACTAAAACTTATGTATAATACTGGCCTCCTAGATTCTACGATAATTAAGATATAATATTATTCATTGTCACATTGACTTGTGCAATGTCCTTTCCGACACTACGTTGTCATGTAGAAATAACATAAATAATGAATAATTTTAAAATAATCAAGTGCATGAATGGGCAAGTGCTTTTATTTGACGGCCGGCAATATTACAAGCACCGCAAATTATTTATGGTGAACCCCTAAATTTGGCATAATAGAATACTTTTTTAAGTTTTATATACATTTTTAATATAATTATGTGTTTTACAGGAGTTTGATACTCTAGTTCGAATGACGTTACCTCGATGGTCATTACCTCGATGTCTGTAGCTCGACGGTACACTTCACCGATGGGTCGTTACCTCGAAAGGTCAATACCTCGAAGGATCTCTTCCTCGACGAGTCTTTTCTTCGATGGTACATTTGATCGATGGGTTGTTACCTCGAAACAACATTTACTGTACAAATTTTAAGTATTTGTGTGTGTAACTGAAAGGTGTAAAAATACAAATGAATTGAAATGAATATCGATATAATCATAGAGGCAACATAATATTGTGATCATTAATATAAGTAGGTCCGCGTATTTTTAACATTTAAACAACAAGCTGTAATCAACTACTTGTATTAATTATTTGCCGTGTGTTTTCCGGCTTAGAATAGACCACCCCATGTCTTCCCATGGGTGTCGTAAAAGGCGACTAAGAGACATATGGCTGATGGATGGGCAGCAGCATCTATTAGCTCAAGGTTTACATCTTACTGTGATCACCAATCCGTCTGCCAAGCGTGGTGATTATGGCAAAATCCCTCTACAATCCTGGCTTGCCAAGGTCTGTTAAGAGGAGGCCCATGTTCAGCAGTGGACGTCAACGGGCTTTTGATGATGATGATTAATTATTTAAACAAAAATCATCAAAAAATGAAGCAAGAAATTGCAATCGGCAATTGCACAAATGATTAAGAACAGAGAACAAATGGAATTAAAAGACTTTTTGCGTTCTATTGAAAATTGCACAGCGCAGCGTTATAATATGACGTTGTAGTTGATCGCATTCTATTTGATATAAAGAAATCGGTAATAATAATTATTAGGTTATTTAAGTTCATTAGTTTGATAAAAAGAAGACAAGTGTTTTAAAACACAGAAGTAAGTTAATTAAATTTTTTGATGATTTTTGTTTAAATAATTAATACATGTCGTTGATTACAGCTTGTTGTTTAAATGTTAAAAAACGCGTACCTACTTATATTAATGATCACAATATTATGTTGCCTCTATGATTATATCGATTTTCATTTCAATTCACTTGTATTTTTACACCTTTCAGTTACACACACAAATACTAAAAATTTGTACAGTAAATGTTGTTTCGAGGTAACAACCCATCGATCAAATGTACCATCGAAGAAAAGACCCGTCGAGGAAGAGATCCTTCGAGGTATTGACCTTTCGAGGTAACGACCCATCGGTGAAGTGTACCGTCGAGCTAGAGACATCGAGGTAATGTCCATCGAGGTAACGTCATTCGAACTAGAGTATCAAACTCGTTTTACAGGGCTCACCAAATTTCGTTGTGTTCAAGAATATTTATAAAAAAATATTGAACGTTTTATACAAGTTGTTTGTATTGTTTGATAAGTTGAACTTAAAATTAAAGATATGCGTATTTACTTAGACAACCTGTTTTCTTTACACATAAGAAATTAACTGTTTTTTTTTCTATCATTTTTTTTTCGGACGGACATATGTATTTATCCCCGAGGCTTTTGCTACTTCATCGGGCATAACGTTTTTTTTTTTATCAATAATCGAAAATAACAACGTAAATATCGAGTTATGTAAAATAAATGTAGTGTTAAGAAACAATAATATACATAACGACCACATATTAGACTTAAATTTTTTGATTTTCCTAGAACAGTTTCAAGAAAATGGATATTTGGCGAGAGTCATATTTTTGCTTCTAGAGGGACATTCTGCGAAAGGGACATTTGCGAAGGTGACATTTTGCAACGAAGCTTTCGTCGCGGGCATCGGTTAGCATAGCTGATGCCCGCGACTTTGTCCACGTGGTGTTTGTTATTCCTTTGATAAGAATTTTAACGTATACGAACATAAATTCTGTGATTAAAACATACAAAACTGTTGTACAAACAGACAGGGAAACAAAAAAAATCTGGATGTGTTCTATTTCACTTTGACAACCCCCTGACTCTGTTTGTTTCTTTTATTTTTCTATGCTCAGAAATCTCTAGACCTCTACAGTTTATATGTATATAGATTATAGCGGCAACAGAAGTGATAAACATCATCTATGAACATTTCAACTGTAGCTATCAGGCTTATTCCACCTGGTAGTAGACAAAAAGGACAGCGGAGTCTTAGTAGGTAAGTCGGATTCCGACTTTACATTTGGATCGGGAAGGAACTGAATTAATTTAAGGTTACTTAAATGAATTCATTCCCTTACCTAAATCAAAAATGAAATAGACAAATGGCAGTGTTTATTTAAGGAATAATAATAACAATTAAAAACTTCAACACAAGTTACGTATGCACCTATGAACGTTCATAAATTCGAAAGACTTTTCTTAACTGTATCCGGCTAAGTACGAACATCAACTATTTAGTGCATAGCACACGAATTAGTATCGCATCACTTATCACTTCTCGATATGCTTAATATTCGGGGTAGATGACCCAAGGGTGTGGATCAGACGGGTGTTGTTCTTCGATAGGGATCCGTGCCAACAGCGCGGTCATGACGCGCGGGTGCAGGTTCCTCTGCACCACGCGCTGCCGCGCCAAATGTCACCATTTCTTCCTCACGAGAAGGTGGCGGTTCTACAGCCGAATTGTCTAAGAACCGGCCGCTTGCTACCGATGCTTGCGACTGGAATATTGACGCACTCCGAAGCCCACTCAATGTGTTAGCACTTTGTGGAACTTCCTTGAATTCTTCAAAGTAATTGTCACAGGCAGTGGGCCGCGGCGCAGCCGGGAACCCATACAATGTTGACGAGGATAAATCCTTTAATGACGCTGAGCTTAGGTTCATTCTTCTACCTTTATTGTGCACTGAACAGTGCGGTAACTCGTCGCCATCGAACACGAAACGCCGTCGTTCGCGCGGCGTCGCAGCTGATGAACCGGAGGGAGGATAAGTATCTCTTTTCATCATTCTCCTTTCTAGTAATGTTGAGTCTCTTGGATCTCTTTCCCTAAAATCTGAGAACGCATATTCTCTATCCCACGCTCGACAGTCTGCTTTCGCTTTTTCGGTAAGTTCAGTTATCCAGTCTTTTTGATACCATTGAAGGAATAGAAATATTGCGGACGTGCCCGCTAGCTCAGCTGCTACAAATCCACTTATATATAGTCCAAATGAGTAGCCATAACTGTATGACATTCTAGGTGTATCAAAAAAAGTCATGTACCGCAATTTATGACCAACTTGAGATTTGAATACCGATATGTACATGACGATTCCAGTTAACATTATCAAACCTGAAAAAAAAATCAAAAGTTAGATTTAGTTATTCTAATAATTGATCTCTAGAATGTCACTACGGTACAGTACTGTTTAGGTACGTGTGACATGTGATGAAACGATTGTGCCTTGACTATACAATATACGTTTGTGTGATTGATAATAAGATCTTTCTAAAAGTCATAATCATTTCGTTCACACAAAAGTTATATACTGTTCAATTCAAGGTTTCATTTGGATGCCGCGGGGATCCAAAATCCTCTACAACTGTCTAATCAAATTGAAATTTGGTAACTGTTATTAAAATTTATACAAATGTTTGTCATCATTATATTATTATAATCATGTCCATAAGACACGTGTTGCACAAAGCGTCGTATTTACAAAAAAAAGTAATTAAAACGTTACTGACAGTCCTAGACTTTTAATGATTTACTGATCATCATCATACAGCAATTGACCATGGGCCTCCTCCTGAGCGAGGGTTTGTCATAGTTACCGCAGTATTATGTAAAACAGGGAAACTGCTGCCCGTTCCCTGGTATACGCTTGTTGGAGATGCTATTATAACAAATAATTATATGTCGGTGTCCGTCAACCAACCAGGCACAAAGGAATTTCAGAATTTACATTTGGATTTCTAGTCCGGCGTGGGCATTAATCCTACGAACTCGAAGGCTTAAAGCAAGACTTACACCCTTATACCGCCACAGATTTTGATAGTAATATGAAAAAAAAATTTAATGACATCAATGGAAAACTCTTACTTACCAGAAATAATAAATAGGACTCCTGCAATAAATGTGCAAAGCCGTCGCCCTTTAACACAGTGCCCTATGACACAACAGAGGGCTCCCACAGCCTGCGTGAATACAGCCAGTAGCAATGGCGCTGCCGACCGAGTCACCACATCTGAAATTTGAAAATAATATTTTAACATGTAGTATATAATAAGTAAACTATCTAAAACTACTAATACCCTCATTTATAGTAGGAACAGATCAGCGTTATCTTTTAGATGGATTACCATACAGGCGTAAGCAAAATTGACAAAAGTTCTAACGTCAGTAAACATTTTGATGGATATAATAATACAATCAGCATCAAATACATATATAGCAACATCCAAAATGATCATAAATATTGACGCATCTACTAGTTCTACTAAATAGTACAGAGCATCCTACGTGTTCAAATATACCGGAGCACCCACAACGCCTAATACTTCATTCCACCCAAGCCGCCGGTAACATCGTAACATCCAGAACGCGTATCTAAGCATCCAAAGTGTCCAAAATTACGGTACACATTGGAGATCTTCACTGTCACTATCTATTTGATGCTGACTGTAAAATCAAGTTGTTTCGTTGTGTTGTAAAGCCTAAGTAGCTAAGACTTTGATAAGTTTAATAAGTTGGAGTTTTGGGGTAATCTCGGACAAGGTGTTTAATAAAATGTTTATAAAACTAGCTGCCCCGCACAGTTTTACCCGCGTAACTTCGGTTCCCGTAAAAACTTCAAAATTAAATAAAGCCTACAGCATTTCTCTAACAGGCTATCTAACAGTGAAATATTTATTCAAATCGGTCCAGTAGATCCTGAGATGAGCGCGTTCAAGCAAACCAACAAAATCAGCTTTATTATAAGTAAATATATATTAGTAAAGATAAATAATATTATGATAGAATAATAAAAAATCCGGCCAAGGGCGAGTCGGACTCGCGCACGAAGGGTGCCATTTCCAAGAGTCTAAATAAAGACTTAAATAAAAAATAGTATTTGTTGTTATAGCGGCAATAGAAATACACCATCTGTGAACATTTCAACTGTCTAGCTACCGCGGTTCTTGAGATACATCCTGGTGGCAGACAGACAGATAGACAGCGAAGTCCTAGTAATAGAGTCCCGTTTTAACCCTTCGGGTTCGGAACCCTAAAAATTAAGTTCGTGTTAAAATATGCGGCCAAAGTCATGTCGTTTAGCAGTATAAATTATAACTTACATGGTATTGCGTTTGTGGAGTCTATCGGATCTGGATGATATTGTGACAATGGAAAGTATGGTATGTCGACACACCGGAACATCGTACTGCCAGCTGAAAACATAAAGCAATTGGTTTATTAATAATAAATAAAACGGAAAAATAAACAATTTTATATGCAAGAATTGGCGAAGTGCCAAGTTTGTTTATCGTCTACATCATAAATACTGACTTTATTTACAAAAGGTTTAGGCTGAAAATTATTATAGATGTATATCTGTTGGTATTTAATAATAGCCATAGTCTAGCACATCTCGATGTAATGCGGGTAGTCTATAATCATTTCGTCATCAGCCCGTACAACGTCCACTGCTGAACATCCCGAGGGAGGGTTTAACCATTTACGGGGCTTAAATTCTATATTAACACCATGTATAATTATTACTTCGTCGAAAAAAATCTAAAATATATGTTTACTAACTTAGGTAAATGACCGAATTGACTCGCGCCCTCGATCCGTCGCCCCGTCGTACTTGACAAATGCGGCAAAAAACTCACTCAAAGACTTTGTCTGAGTGTGGAGGGTTTTATTAAATTTTGGTTATAATTAAAGTGTGTAAAAATAACTCTACGAAAAATAAGAAGGACATTGGGATCACATATATTGTGTTGGCGCATTAACGGTGCTATGCTTTTAACCAAGCGCAGTTGAGCACGCGAGACCAACCATTTATCTTAGGGTACTAAATAAAATTTCGAGAAATCACATAATTTGTACCAACAAATTACTTTCCAACGTGGTGTTAAATTTCGTCTGTAGTTTTTCAATTTATTCCAGCATTGATCGCGCAAACTAACAGCAGTGAAACAGATTAAAACTATACACATTGTTTAATTAAGGAAATAGACTAGTCACAAATGGTGGGACAGTAACGGACTCTGTAAATGGGACGAAAGTGGGCCGGCCTCGGACTGTAGGACAATGCATTTCCCGCGCGGCGACGGAACAGAACGCATTGTAGACTCCCAACACACACGGATGTTTCGTACTCTATTGTAATAATACGTACCGCGTTCTATATTCCAGGCCGATAGGAAATAATATGTTTTACTTTACGCATCCCTAAGGTATCATAAATCTGAAATGGCTGAAGTGTATGTAAAGTTATGGGGACTACATGAATCCTTTTTACTTTTATGCTGACATCACACTATGTGATCATTATGTTACAGAAGTGAGGAACCTATAACATGTTGTATGGAAGACATGATTAAAACGATTAACAATAAATAGTACCTACTATACAAAATCTATTAAGCGCTTTTAAAAGAGCGTATAGATTGCTTTTCTTCGTCTTAATAGAAAACGCAACTATGTAGCAGGTAAACTTATTTGAAGTTTTGAACTTTGTTGTAGACATCTGGCAACATTCATACGGTTACATTACTGTACTGTAATGTTAAAGTATTTTTTTTTTTGAATAAAGAAAGACCGTTTAAATAATCTTAAAATAAAATTATTAATTGTATTTATGAAATTAAACTAATGTTACTGATAAATTGATGGTTAGGTACTTTTTCGTACGAAGGAAAGGACTTTATAATCCACTGACCCGGTTGTGAGAAGTTTCTTTATGTCAAACCTGTTACAGTTATTGACCAACAGCATTTGTGTATGAATACTAATATCTATCAAGCTTGGTTTAACTATTAGTGTAGTCATTGAAGCGTTATAGGTCCGAATATTTTTACTGTGAACCGATTTGCATGAAATTTTGGAATTAGGCTCATCTTAACCTTAACTTCAAAAGTGAAAATGATCTGATCTCTGCACCCACCCTGGGGGGTGCAGAGCAAATATTTAAAAAAAAACACGATATTAAGAAAAAAATAATTTTTCAATTTTTACTAAAACCACCTGCTTTTCTTAATATCTCAAAAATGATGAATGATAATTATCAACGTAAAATATAAAAAATGTAGGTCTTTTTGCGACAAAAAATATTTATTTTTTATTTTTTCTGTCACACAAAAATTGACGGAGATATGATTGTTTAAAGAGCGCGCGGTAGCGCAATCACAGTCTCTCTCGAGCTCTTTGACCCTTCACCGTTTTAAAATAAAAAGTTTTTCACTATATATTGTAATCTTAAGTTGTAGCTCTTTTAATTACCTTTTAAATGGTTTTTTATAAGTTGTGATAGCATCAGAATTGAAGAAGTTATGGTCCAAAAAGTAATCGTATTCTAGCGATAAAATGGGATTGTTTACACCCCTTAAAAATAATAGGCGGAGCTCAGATCATTTTCACTTTTTGAGTTAAGGATAAGATGAGCTTATTCCAAAAAAATCATGCAAATCGGTTCACACTAAAAAAATTCGGAGGTAAGACCTAATTTTTCGCTTCAATGACTGCACTATATTGCAAAAGCTATGTACCAAAAGACCTTATGTCTATTAGATACTCTTAAAAAGCAAATGATAACAATACAAGCTGTATTGGTCTTTTAAGGTATATTTTAAGGTTGATCGATAATTAATATTAGGATTTAGAGACTATACACAATAAAATAAAAAGCAAAAAAGCAATACTTACGATCCGTATAACATATTCTCCACAATCCCGAGACCGTTTGCTTCGCAACTAGATCATGTGTACCCGTGCCATTGAATGAGGGACTCAACATGTTTTCTTGTGTGTGTAGCCAATTGTTAGTAGAAACTGCCGCTAGTACAGCAACTACAGCAGTACCCGCCGATAGAGGAGTCAGAAGCCAGAGACAGGCCACTGACGAATCAATTTGTGCAACTAGTGTTGGCGACGGAGGTGTTGGCCTAGAAAAATAATTTATACAAAAATCACTTTACCATCCTTTCAATAATATATGTCTGAATCATTTATAAAATTGGAGACAGTTATACAATAGGGACCGCTATATTATAAAGTAAGTTTAACTAACCTCTGCAGCCAAACTGTATATGAGTTCGATTTATGAGCCGGAAAACCCACCATGCCTCATAAAACATATTTTATGTATCGCACTCATAGGTCTTATTTGATTTAATATGAACAATGATATAGTTTAACAGTAGTATCGTTCACTACGCAGATAATACGGCCCTACTAGTACATGCCGAGAGTTGGGCTGCAGCCCGAGAGAGAGCAGAATATGTTCTTAGCATTGTTATATCTTGGTTGATGGAAAATAGCCTGACCTTAAATGTGGAAAAAACTAATTATATTACTTATTCGCTCAAATCTTCATCCCAACCCGACTGTTCCTTCATGGTTAAAGCTCATACATGTAATGTTATCTCAGGTCAGTGCTCTTGCAACATCCTAACAAGAACAAACAATATAAAATACCTTGGTATACATATAGACAGCCTTCTATCATGGTATGCCCAGATTAAGGAGTTGTCATGCAGAGTTAGAAAACTAATAACCATTTTTAAAAACATACGATATAGTGCAGATTCTGACGCCTTACGTGTCGTTTATCTCTCACTTTGCCAGTCAATCCTAACTTTTGGCATTACAGTGTGGGGTGGTGCTCCAAAAACAACTATGATTCAATTAGAAAGAGCACAGAGAGCCGTTCTTAAGGTGATGACCTTTAGACCTTATAGATTTAGCACAACACAATTGTACAAAGAATGCCAGGTCTTGACTGTGAGGCAACTCTTCGTGCTAAACTGTACAATGCGCAAACATAGTTCCCTTCAGTTAGATGGAGTTCGTTTGACAAGACGTGGGATTGCAAATGTGTGTCCCATAGAAAGACATAGAACGAAACTCGCAGAACGACATGTTAGAATTATTGGAAGCCGTATATACAACTTGGCTAACAAGCAATGCAATATCTATGACATAAATAATTTTGAATGTAAAAATAAGGTGATTAAATGGTTATTCACTCTAGATTAAGGGGAGGTTAAAAAAATTCTTAATACATAGATAGGCCTCTCTTAACCATACATCCATAAAAGACTTCCTTTTCACACAAATAGTACCCGTCCTACTCAAATACATACACATACATTTCTTTCAGACATACTTACACAGACACTACAACACAACACATTACACATATTGTTTGTTTATACTCTCTATTATTTTTCTTTCTTTTTTAAGTTTGATCTTTATTTTTCAGCATATTGTACTGATTCCATACACGAAGTGACACTCTGAACATTTATTTGTAACACTTTTTGTTTCAATTAAGAGAGCCCTGACAACCATAACACAAGTTTAATCTTAGCTTGGGTATCAGAACCTAAAACTGTGTATAAACCTACAATTTGTTATGATTTTAACATATTATTATGTTACTGAAACTGTATGTGCTCATTGAAATTGTAAAACTGGAAATAAATATTTATTATTATATTATTACTGTGTAAGTATTAGATCAGGGTGCAGCTGATGCCAAGGAAATAAATGAAAAATATTGTTAATAGTAGATAGCGAATAATTTAAATATTATTATTCTGGGGTAAATACACCATTCATAAAACAATGAAATAATGGATTTTTATAGCACTTAGGTATTTACATACATTTGTACTTGTCAGAATCACACTAACATTATTATTATTCTTATCATATGAATTAAACTAGGTAACTCATAGGTAGCAGCAAATTATAGGATATTACAGACAATGTACTCCGTCCGTTCGTTTGTCATCTATTCCTCTACTCATAATAAGTTAAAGTGGTAATATAAATTGTAATATGGATACTTGTAGAATCTTGTTAATCAATATAGAAAATTAAACTTCAAACATCACCATCATTTTCCGTCGAGCGTCCACAAAGGTATAATTAATTATGTTTATACTGGGTATATAGCAAAAAGACAGAGAGTATTTGGAGCTTTACCTGGGCGGTCGGCGGCTAGCGATAGCGCCGCTGAGCGTGGGCGCGGGTTGCGCGCGCGCGCCGCGCGGCAGCGATGCGTGAACGCACTGCGCACCGCCGCCCCACATTCCTTCCTTGCGTTTCACTGAAATTGAAACAAGAGGAATTTTATTATAATCATCTATATCTTATCTTAGGTAAGAACTAAGCTAACGTTGACATTGACCCATTGGTAAAATGTTCCTCTAAAGAGGTTTAAAGGAATTTATTGAATATATTTGTATATTATACGTTTTTAATAATATTATTCTGGCATTAATGTTTGAGATACATCGAAAAAATATATCGTTTAGGTATTATCATTTGATTACGAGGAACTCTAAACTCTTAATATCACCACATAGAATGGAATCTAATAGCAAACAAGTAAAATTGAAAGTAAACTAAGAATATCACAAAAAGACGTTAAATATGGTTATTTATCAATAAGGTACTTTGGTAGGTAGAGAACCGTCTAAAAATAATAATAAATCAGAAAACTCCATAATCTTTTCAAAATTGTAGGTGCTTTTAATTTGTATTCATCGTATGTACCCATGTTGAATATTAAGAAAATGATTATATAGAATAAGGGTTAATGTAAAGTAGCAGTTAGACAGACATATTTGCCGAATCTGAGATTAAACTTAAGGTAAAATAAAAGCGGAGTTAGCAACGTTAAGCACTTCCATGACTAGAACGTATACACATAAAGATATAATTCCTAATATTTTTCTTATGTTTACGAGACTCATACAAGATCTCATAGATAAACGACGACATCACTAAGAGAAATGTATTTAATAACAGCTGGTAGTTATGGAATGTTTAGTAGGTATACATATTCCTAGTAGTTGAAATACCTACATTTATATTGGCCCTTTAGCATAACCTATTGCGTTTTAAGTTACCCTATCATTATCTTCAAGATACTTATTGGTCTAGAGGTAATATGTTTGACCGTATTTAGGTGTCGGGTATCGAACCCGGACAAAAAATTGTAGTATAAGAAATTTTCTATAATATAATTGTAGTATAATAAGTGTTTTAAATGTGTCACCGACGGGTGGCACATTTGAAACACTTATCACTTCATAGTATAAAACAAAGTCGAAAGTTTTTTTTCGGCAGAACATGCAAGGCGTCTTATTGTTTTGTATATTTAGCTAAATTTTATATGTAATATCTTGTGTGTTGTGCTGAATTAAATGTATTTTATTTCTTTCTTTTCTTTCTTTCCGCTGTCGGTCTGTCCTTATGTATGCTTAAATTTTGATGCGGTTTTTTAGCCTGGGCAGCGGGTCGTTAGTGTGTATATATTTGGAAAATGTATGTTTACATCCTTTCGATAAAATAAATATAATATCAAAGTAGGTCGTTGATCTATCGATGATTTTTATTAATATACTAGCTAACCCGGCAGACTTCGTACTGCCTCAATCGATACATAAAAGACCTAAACATTTGTATAAAATAAACTGGGCCGTAGAGACTTCGTTTATGCGGTACTCCTACCCCTACCCTACACTACCCCTACACTACACTACCCCTACCCTACACTACCCCTACCCTACACTACCCCTACCCTACACTACCCCTACCCTACACTACCCCTACCCTACACTACCCCTACCCTACACTACCCCTACCCTACACTACCCCTACCCTACCTCTACCCTACCCCTACCCTACACCTACCCCTACCCTCCCTACACCCACCCTAAAAAATCTTGGCAAAAAAATTCAAGTTTTTAATTAACAAAATAAAGCTCAAATTGACTCTACATTTTAGTTAGAAAACGTTTGTATGGGAAAAAGAAAAAGGCTGTTTTAAGGGGTTTTCAGGCAATTATTCGAATTTTTCTCGCCGTAAAAACCATCCTTGAACTTCCACGAACATAAAAAAAAAGAATTGGCCAAATTGGTCCAGGCTTTGTAGAGTTATGCGTTTACCAACACATTTTGCGATTCATTTTTATATTATAGAAGATATAAGAATACATGGAATCCATACTTATCGTATGAAATTCATAGAATGACCTATCGTATGACTAGTGTATTGCTTAACTCTTTACTTTAGTTTAAGACTTTGAGAGTAAAGAAATAAAGAGTGCTTGTTGTTTACCTGAATTTGAGGCTAAATTTACTACAAGAATCTATGATTTTCTCACGCGTGTATTTACAATCTCTTTATTAAGTAAGTAAAATGTATTCTAAAGTTTCAAGAAAAGTACATAAGCGTATGTATTTTTGTACCCTAGGAAAAGTACGCGACGCGCGAGGAAAATTACTAAATTATATTTTATTAGATTAGAAGAAATCTTTTTTCCGAGTATGGTAGTAGTCACGCTTGGCTGTCCACAATGTTGATTTTATGAAATTCTAGGTCCTTTGTTATTGTTTGTTTTGTAAAAATAATTAAATATGAACATGTATGTGTTAAGGAGAATATGTTCAGTAGAATCGTAATTCATTATGCTCGCGCACGAGGAGTTCCGTACCATTTTCAAGCGTCTACCTGTTGCCGTTATTGATATCGAGAAAAAAAGGGCAAAAAAATAAGTTTGTTGTATGGGAGGGGCCCTAAACATTTTTTTTTTCTTTTTGTAAATCAGCTATAGACATACATCAACTGTAAAAATTCAACTGTCTAGCTATCGCCGTTGATATACAGTCTGGTGGCAGACAGACAGGGTAATAGGGTGCCGTTTTTACCCTTCGGGTACGGAACCCTAAAAACTATTTTGTTAGTACACACTCGAAGACGTAATTCAATTTAATATAACTTTATAAGCCCGTGGATGTCCACCGCTGAACATTGGCCTCCTATTTAACAGATCTCGGGTCAAGCCAGCCAGTCTCAAGCCAGGTTCCTTGAGGGATATAGTCGTAAGCACCAAGCTTGGCATGCGGATTAGTGATCTCAGTAAGATGGGATTACTTTTGAGGTGATGGATGCTGCTGGTCATTCATCAAGTGTATGTCCCTAAGTCATCTCCATAGGACACATATGTGGTGGTCTATTTTAAGCCAGTAACAACACGGCGCCTGCAATTTTGTATTACTATTACTAAATATTTAAAAATATTTTTACATATAAATATGTACACAGTCAACAAAAGAGATAGGTTTACACATTGTGAAACGCATTTTAAATTTAAATGTTCTGAGAAAGTTTTCTGTTATATGTATTTGTACACAGCTAGCAGCGAACTCTTCTCTATTAAAGATTTACCGGCTGTCGTACTGACATAAACTTATTTATTTACATTATTTGATAATGACGTGTAAACCTATCTTTTTTATTGACTGTGCATACATAATACACTAGAACTATACTACTAACTAGAAACTGTGCATCACATTCATATTTCGTAATTTAAGATAGCTCACAATTCAATAAGGTAGGTACGAATGGAAAGGCCACATATGCATATTTCAAGTTTGTAGCTACTCCTTTGACAAATCTTATGTCGCATCGCTTATGGCAAAAACAATAAAGTATGCAATTATCTTTGTACCGACATGTATTTATAGAAGATGTTTTTTATAATATGTAACCATATTACAAAAAAAATATAATATGCTGGAAATTGAATCTATCAAATAAGTGTACGTAACCGCTAGCCTTATCAAAACGCTAAGCGTGAAATACAACACTACGGACTTGTGTCCACCAATAATGTTATCTGCCTACTCATTAATATGCCTATGGTCAAATAAGATCCACCCTAAACCGACGTGCTTGTATGAAGAATGTAATGAAAGTGAATGAAGCGCAAGATGTGTTTAGGGATCGTAGCAAGTGAAGGTCCATTGTCTCTGCCTACCCCGCTGGTAAACAGGCGTGAGCTTATGTTTGTATGTATGTATTAATATGCCTCAAAAAATTGATACTACCAGATGAATAAAGATACTGTCATTTATTGATGTAAAATACTATTATAAACGGTTACACACATTGTCACAGATACATGTAACATACAGACACTTACACTCTTATTCTAGCAATAATATAAATACATAATAGGTATATTCTAAAATATATTTACGATCAAAAAGTAGAAGACTGTACAATTAAACATGATTATTGACTACCGCAGAACACAAGCTATCAGAAGTAACTACCCCGTAATAAAAGTGCCAATAGTGAAGTCGAATTATAGGAAAAAAATGTCTCGATACCAAACCATTGATAGTAGTCTCAAAACCATTGAGTGTAGCAGGTGGATATTGATATTCAATAGTCGTTCAGAAACATTCTCCGACGACGTCAGCTATTTTACAGGCTCGGTCCTAAACCCCAGCAATAACGTTAAGGATGTCTTTAATAAAATTCAGTTTTATCCCCTTTGTCCGAGCTTGTTCTGTTATAACAGTTTAGTACCTTCTTATGTTTCCGTTTAGTTGGATATGGTTATTAGCGCATAGAGGCGCATCTTATCTTTAAGATACAGGTTAAGTTAATCAATTAAAAATCATAATGATAACGTTGCGTCAAACCCCAAGTTAAATGTTCAACTACAGCCTTCTAATAAATCTATTTATATCGATAATCTAACAATAATATTCTGTAGTAGAGTTAAAGGCATTATATTAAGTTGTTATTACATTACACTTCAGCACACCCCGTAGGTAGCTACGGTGATAGAACATCCGTGAAACTAACAATATCGCATTTGAAGTTACATATATACAGGTAAGTACTCACTTGAGCGCAGTAAACTGTAATCAACAGATATAGTTACGAAGTTCTAGTGTCGTTGAACTTGTTGTAAAACAATATTACAGATTATGTTTACTTTTTTGTTCGTCTTCTAGCATCGTATAGGCATCATTCTGCTAGCAAACAATATAATGTAGGTATTTTTTTTTTTAATACTAACTTGTCAACGGTTACTATTTGCTAATGAATATCTGGCTTTCTGGTTACTAATACATCATAATATAACTATACATTTAACAAAGATCATATAACGCAACTGTCAATATCATAGAGACAGGCCATTTGTCAATATGTACTATGTTAAGCGGGAGTATAATAATAGGTAGGCACATATATTCATGAAACAATATGGGTCTTAATGAGACGAGAAGCAAGTCAACATTATCCTTATGTCATTAATGAGATGATAACAGTGGTTTAATAATTAATAACAATAACTAAATTTGTATACTATTTCTATAGGTACGTTTAATTACAACGTGCATTAACTAATATATTTAACTTATTTTGTAAATAACTTTTATGAATAATTTAAAAAGAATTACGTGATTTAAAAAAGTACTAATATGTTTTTATTTTTCTATACAAATAATAAACTGGTGGAGAATTTTTAATGAAGGGCAGTCTATTATCGATACTGAAGCGAAAAATGTACTTTAATATTTTTTTGTCTGTCAGCCTGTCATTTTAGAGCACCTTACCTAAGTCAAAACTACTAACTACCAATTTAAATAATTATTTTTATGTAGAAGGCAGTGGTCTAAAGATTTATGAGTACAATTGCAAAATTTACAACGTCATCGTCGTGTTTGAAATTTTCATCAATTATTTATGTTTGCATGATTGCGATAAAATTAGGTACGCAAATATTTATTGTAACATAGGTTAACGGTTAAGACAGAATAAAATAAAAATACCCCCTAGAGCGATGAAATTCAAAGTTTATATGAATAAATCTAACTTAACACGGACATAATCATGATTTAGACACGTTTTTATTATTTCTAATGCATTAGTCAGTATAATAATCGTTACCGCTTAATGCTTATGCGTTAATGCTAAGTAAGATGGCATACCCTTGATATGAAACTTCAAATAAAAAGGAAGACTTGCATGGAATGACACAACATTTTTCGTCGACCTTTTTCATCTTTGTAGATTCAAGGCCAGAGTAGGTAATATTCAGGAGGTATCTTCGCAATACCGTTCAGATACATCTCATCGCAGACAACTGTCAATCAAGGAAACAGAATGATTATAGGTATTTTACATAGATATGGACTTGGATATAAATAGATATGGACAGGACACGTTTTAAAAATAATAAAGAAATATATCCAGATATACCTGTGCAATCAATTTAGTATCTTACTTTTCCTTAATTAGTGAATTTAAGTGGGTACTTTATCGTGAATATAAAACATTTACATTTTAAGTTCCAATTAAATACGAATACAAAGTTTGAAGTATTAATGACGGCCATTAACGCAATCATTAAACATAATTACCGTGAGTTAAATGAAACGTCCTTATAGCTAGATTGTGCGGTGAGACTTGGCCTATTCACTGCGTCAGTGAAAACTATTCAGTTACTTTGCTCTTCTCTCATTTATGCACATCTTATAACAGAAGTTTCAGCTGAAAAATGAAATGAAACTTAAACTGCTATATGATGATTACTTTGGTTTCATATACAATATTTTTTTTTTGAAAGATTACTTGCTGAGTTTTGCAGTCTACTGGTATACTGGTTAAGCCCCCGTGCTAAGTTAAAATGCTTGTGTTACGCGTGGGTAGTGCAATGTGTGGGGATCGAACCGGCGACCACAAGATCACACCGACGAGTCCGACACCTTAGCCATTGGGCTACGGCTGCTATTGAGAATCTGTCGTGTTCTGCTGCTTTTATTGCTTTATTATTTCACGGTAATGTTATACGAGGAAAATTGGGTTCGTAGATCAAATGAGGTAGTTTATTATTACGCTAAGTTTATGCGTGGTTAAGTAACAAGCACCAACACAAACTTTCTCATAAGTGGGCTATTAAAAGCTTAAATGTTTTAAGTTAGTTAGCACGCCTAAGTTGCTGAAATTTATAAAACTTAAACTTTACTGCAGTTGATGTGATCTAAGTATAATGAAATTATAAGCTTGGAAGTGTATTGCTTGTTGCATCTAGCCAGGTTGAAAATAAAGATTGTTGAGATGATGTTTTTGTATGAAGGAAAATTTGAAGTTTACGTGGAGAAGTGTCTAATTTCTTCAGATAACTATGATCACGTGTCTCAATAGGTATCTCACACATAGCTATTAACAACTACTAATTTGAAATGGCTATAATGGATGAAGAACTTACTTTGCAACATAAAATTTGACTATTTAACAAAATATCAGACCAAAAGGATCAGAATAGCAATAACTAGATACTATTTATGTAACATTTCAATTAATGTCATTCGATGTTTTTCCTTAGAAACTGTTTTGTTTGACAAATTATTTTTAGATTATTCGTTTAATGATTCGTACAAAAATAGTAATTATTCATTTTGATAATACCGATACGAATAATTACTACTTACCTACTATTTTGTGGTATTCGTCAATCTTATTTTCTAATTATGTTATTTCGGAAATCTTTTGTTGCATGGACTAATGTATTTAGCCACGAGTCTTTTGCTACTTCATCGAGCATAACAACGACAATGCTCCAGCCTTAATCAATTTATTGTAGAGCCTTACTCAATCGTCCAATTTATCTAGGTTGGAGCTCTGCTCGCCTTTATGCCCGGTGAAGTAGCAAAAGCCACGGGGCAAATAACATCTGTCCGTCCGGAAAAAAAAAGTTCCAGTTTTAGTTAGCCCATTTATTGAAAAAGTCTATAGGCTACATTTCATTATTTTTACGGAAATACGCGAAACGCGTGTGAAACCGCGGGAAGCTAGTCAGTCATTTCCAATTTGTGCTACAAACGTGGAACAAAGCCTTCGTTAAAATAGCGCTGCGTAGGTGGCGGGTGGGAGGCGTCTGCTATTTATTTAATATTCATTCTACGATATTTTTCAGAAGATTATCATACCACCTACTGGCTGCAGGTCCCTTGAGAAGACTTTTATTAAGTGACTGGTGCTTTGCAATTTTAATGGAATGTTTTAACAGGAGCTTTTTCTTCACTTCGTTTTATTTAATGTTGAGACGGTACCACGTATTATTTTATGGCAAATATTGCTAAGGTTTTTTTAACTAATGTTACACAACAGACGGTAATGACTTATAGTGCTCAGTGCTCGCATAGGTTCAAGGAGAATTATAATAAAATAACTTCATCTCATTACCTGATCTAAAAGCTTAAGCTTCTTTATTATTGGCAAGGTCATCCGGTTTCTCAATCAAGAGAAGAGAGCAGATATTCGGTAAAGTTGGTAAAATTGAAACCTAGTACCCACGAATTGACATACTATATTTTGTTGACTTTTTTATAAGTGGTTTTTCCTGGTACGACCCATACATGATCGTTGGATAAACCTTAAAATTATACTGCAATTGAAACGAATTAAACTGTTTTTTAAATAGTTATTATTATGGTTGACATGATTAACTATTAATTTGTCCAAATATGAAGTAAGTAAAGCTTATTATGAATAATAAGTACCTAAACAATCATTAATTAATCATGCTTTTAACAAATAAAGAAATGAAACAGTTTGTTAAACGTCGTTGCATTATCATATTGAAGGACATTATTATTTAAATTATTAATGATATTATATGCAGAAAATAGCTACCTACTACATACTGGTAAATAGGTACATTAAGTCTTATTTAAATAGTATGAAATAACTGTATGTGTATCATACAAATTGTCATTACATAATAAGTTGAATAAAACCATTTTTATAATTTTGATAATAAATTGTGTAGATATAATAAAAAAAATATATTAGAAGAATTAGCGCGTGTTGGGATCTTCAGATCCCGCTGAGCACGCGTGCGAACTTTACCTCACAAGGTCCGCCGACCCAATCCTAGCTACTTTCTCTGTCTACCTACGGTGTTTCATCGCGAAAAGAAAAGTGATATTTAAAAAATATCATTTTACAATATTTATTTGCTAAAAAAATTGCATGTTTCGTATATAATCTTGCCAGTATTTTTATGAAAAGCATTTACCTATATTCACAATTCCAATGTAACTTTATTACATACACTTACACTCACATGTTTAGCAGTGGAAGTTATACGCGTTGATGATGATGATGACATACACTTACAAGTCTTATCGGTTGTATTTATTTCTAAAATACATACCAATATTAAAATATAGATGTTATTTACACTACAGACTAGACCGTGTTTTGAAAAACAAAACAATTAAGAACAAGGGCAAATATATTATTTTGTTTATTATAACAAATAATTAAGACAAAATTATTATCTTTTGTTTCCTTAATCGTGACTAAATTACATGATAAATGACAAACAAAATAAAGACGCAATTACTCGAATTTAAATAGATATCAGCTACCTACTCGTATTATCATACCAAAATCTACGTTATTCTTATTATATTGTATCTAATTATTTACCTTCTCAAACTTAAGTTAAAGTGTGAAAATCTTATACTAATATATAAAGCTGAAGACTGCTTATTTGTTGGCTTGAACGCGCTAATAATCTCAAAAACAACTGGGGGTCTACTCTCTAAGCACGAAATCGTAGTTACGGCCGTAATTACGGAACGTTTCCTACTACGGATCACCTACGTACATATGTTTCGTTCGGGGTCCGAACTAAGAATGAATGACCAAATGATATGACAGTTCATCCTACTCCTGATGTTATTTCGCCCGTCCGAAAAATTGAATTTGACACTTGTTTTGACGGAACGTTATGTCAGTTTTCGCGACAGCAAAGTTGTTATCGTTCTCGTTCACGAAAATTGTCTATGATTCCGTTCGAAACTATTCTAAGTTTCGAGCTACTTTCGAACGGGCCCTTACTTTCGTTGACGGACTTAGAGAGTAGACCCCCTGGTCCGATTAAAAAATTCAGTGTTAGATAGCCCATTTATCGAGAAAGGCTTAAGGTTATTTAATTATGAAGTTCCCACAAGAACGCGAGTCACGCGCGTGAAACAACGCGTGGGAAGCTAGTGTTTAATATAATTACATATTTTACATGGTAGACATCCCTATACTAGTTAACTAGGGTGAAAGATCATGGTTTCTAAACTAGATGTGTGATCTTACAAAAGGTTTTTGCAGGTTAGCTAGGATAGGATCCTCGCCGGATTGACCGAGGACCGCGTTGCTACCTTTCCCTGTCCTGTGATCACGTCCGTTCCAGCAATCACATCCACTCTTCATAAGTTTATTATTAGCTTCAGTGACACCTTCAGATTACTTAGATATGTATATCATTTTGGCCGGTTTCTTTCAAGTTAATTTCATACCTTAAGCATTTTATGATATTGTTCGGGTAAAAAATAAATGTTATAGAAATAACTGTAACAAATTGTAGCGCAGACAGACGAATTCTAAAAATCTATATATATTTTTTTTTAATCTAATATTTTTTAAATTATGGTTGAATTTCTATCACTTGGCGACCACTAAAAATATAATTACCTGATACTTAGTCGAAGTAGTTAATACAATTTAAAACTCTATTAGCACGTTTCTCTAAACTTGTACGAAAACTTTCGAATAACGTTTAATTTTGGGTTTCTAGAATGATTTCACAACATGGTTTTACTAAGTCAATACCATGTGCCAGGCGCAGCTATATGTTTAACCTACCTAGTTTCTATTTACTTCAGACAGTGATCGATCTCCTGTTCGACATGTATATATGGTTAGAACGTAACTGAGCTGAAAGCTTGTTCATAGTTCAGTTAAAACCATAAACAGTTATGGCTAACCAATGTGAAGGCAAAATGGCTTGTATTTGTACTCGAATTCAAATACGTTTTATTATAAAATAACTATAATTGTCATTATTGTCTGTCATTAAACATATAATCAACAACTATTAAAGATGTTGAACACAAATAATGCGCATTAAATTATTAAACGCTTAATAGACAGCCGAGTGACATTTAGTATAACAGTCCAAAACAAAAAAAAAACCTTACGTAAATGAACTTACATTAATTTAAGAATATGTTTTGGGAAAACATAATTGCTCCACGAATACTCGATTCTCCAGTCAAAGCGATTTTGGGACCTGTACATACCTAATGTTTGTTTGTTAAATGTTGCAAATAAATAAGCAATAGAAATAACGAACGAATAACGAGTAATTCCGTAATTCAAACGTACCGAATAAATTAATTTATGCGCTCAATTTATAAACAAAGTAAGCGACATTTTAACAGCTCATTTCGACGACATGTCTATGAAAACAGTATGCATATGACACAAAAATATGTTAATTAGTTGTTTGTGTACTAGAAATACGCAAAATACAGTAGGTACGATTTATACGCTCTGCTGTTGACTTTTCCTGTACCATTGGGTTTGAAAACAAACAATTCAATACACGAATAGTAATAACGACGTAGTGTAAAATTTAAACGTTGATAAAATAATGAAAAACTAATAAAGTTAATACAAGATAGTTATTGAGTTCTTAAAAAATATCTCAAAGTTGATCAAATATACTTTTCCATTTAAATAATTGGGAAGATCTGTACTTAAATATAAAATTGAAGAGCTTGCTTTTTTGTTTGTTTTTCCTCGATAAATGGGCGATCTAATACTGCAAGATTTTTTTTTATCGGACCAATAGTTCCTGAGATTGTCGCGTTTAAGCAAACAAACAAACTCATCAGCTTTAATAAGTATAGATATTTGTGTTAACTAGATATTTTTTTTATACTTACACAAATAAAGTCCGGGTACCAGTTTAATTAGCGGAATGTATTAAGTGTTGCGCAGTTTTATAATAAAAGGGGTACAGAGCAAATTTTAGATATTGCACTTGTCATAATCAATCAAAATCTATGATAAGTGTTATATTTTCCTTTCTTACTTTGTGTCAGTAAGCCTGAAGTCATGTTGTAATAATGGAAGATTGATCGAGATACTAATATAGCCGGGATCTCACTTGCGAGCTGTAACTGTAACCGACAGATACAGTTACAGTGTATTAGTTTGCACGTGTTTAGTCACATATTCTGATCCTCGTGATATATTATACTGGTGAAACAAAACCTTGTGTAATTTCTTATGTGCAATGCGCACTTGAATGTTTGTATGAAGAAGAAGTAGTGCAGAGGACTACAATTGCTCACAAAGTTCCTATATTAATTTAAGCAGATACAGTTACGGTGTTTTAGTGTGACCGCGTGACAATCGTATGTGTATGGTCACCTATTCTGGTCATTACATATGATATTAGTAGGTAAAGCAAAACTTTGGGTCCTTAAGCACATTGCGTACATAAATGCTTCTATGGAGAAGAAGTGCAAAGGGCTCGTCATAACATATTATTATGATATTAGTAGGTTAAGCAGAACCTTGGGTCCTTTTTAAGCACATTGCGTACGTGAATGTTTGTATGGAGTAGAAGTGCCGAGGGCTACAATTGATAACAAAGTTCCTATAGGAACTTAAACAGGGTCACCTAGTATAACTAAATTGTGCAAGCACTGCACGTTATAACTGACGAACCTTGTCTTCATTCACATTATAATTTCTAATAACTGAAAAATGTAACGGTTTTAATTATCTTTCGCTAGTAAATACCAGGCTTAATATTAAACATGACCTTACTTCTTTTATATGCGTATTCCTTTGTCTTGAAATACTTGAAGATTCCACGGGAAAATTTAAGAATGGTACTGTTTTTGTGATAATGACATTTTCATGCTATCTGGTGGCTTTTTGTTTTGATATTTTTATACAATAATAAGGCTCCCGCGCGCGGTTTCACCCATGTAACTCTCATTTCCGTAGAAATATTATGTTCATAATTAAACAAAAAAATCAAATTTTTAAAAATCCTCGGTAATTGAGCACTGAAATATTTTTCAAATCGGACTAGTAGTTCCTGAGATTAGCGCATTCAAGCAAACAAACTCTTCAGCTTTATATATTAATTTAGATTATGGAAATTCTAGATAATAGATAATATACCTAAACATATACACTTAGATTACACGTATTTTGTCTGTGACCTATGTTTAATTATTTGGCTTTTAATGTTTTCCCGAAGAGCCTTCGCATATTAAGAATATACTTTTATCTTCTTCTCATAGTTCTATCTCATCACTAAATTCTCTTGCTCATATGACGTCTCTGATATATTATGCGTGGTTGAAACGTGTTAGGAATATGTTTGTTTACTAATATCGAAACGGTCAATATTGAATGAAGATGGATAACAGACGCTCTCTTGCTATATTATATTGTGTTTTAAATCGCTATGTTATTATTATTTATTATTATGTTTATTATTATGTTATTACATTGGGTGTAAAATTAATGGTGTTTATAAAGCACTTTTCGTATGGTCCTATTAATGATAGTCAATTACCCTATAATAGCTAGTTACCGTAGTACATTTCATACGATAAGGCCGCCAATTGTACCTACCTTGTGTTTAGTTTAGTTTTAAGTCCGTTTCTGTATTTTCGTTTTCATGCAAGTGTACAAAAAATAGTTTATCTATGCTTTACCTATCTAAATATAATATAATTTCACAAGCAAGTAAAAATGAGGTTTGCCATTGTAAGCTTTAAAATCGTTAAACATACATCATGAAATAAGACTACAAATTTGAAAATTCTATACAGCTACGTTTTAGCAAAATACGCAAAGGAACAACAATGCAATTTGAAAAAAATAGTAACCATTATTGCGGTATTTTAAAAATAAATGCGATTATACACTTACGTCCCATTAAAATAAGCTCATATTTCACTAGTACAATGCAATTTGAAACTAATGATAGCCAGATTCCGAATTAAAAAAAATAATGGCTGTCCTTTAACTGTTGATGTTCAATCAAAAGAGTTCCATTTTCATTATGAACGACTAACAAAGACGAATAGATCAAACTCTGTTCTACACTTTGCCACTAATTTGGAAACTGAGAAAGTTTGAAGCGTATTACATTGCACCTTACTTAGAGTGCACATTATTCATCTGCCGAGATTTGTGAGAGTCCTTTAAAGTTAGTATACATTTGGGATTTTATAGCACATACTTTAGTTTATTTTTATTAACTTTCTCCAGGGATGTAATAAAGGGTAAATGTGTCTAGTGCTGTATGTTAAGGGTAAGACTGAAGACAAGCGGCCCTGTCTGATAATGCTTTCTGCTTCAGAAGCATTTGGTCCTAAGTGCCAGGTTACGATAAAGGCTCATACGACGAATGTTTCTGACGTATAATGGCACATCCGACCTTATGCTTTTGAGCTCTATACATAGGTTTTCTTCAACATTAGAAAGTTACGTTAATCCTGGATAGGATTAATATATGGGCAAATACAAGAGCAATATGACAGAGGAAATTCCCTTAGAAAATATTATATTTCATTTTATACGATATGTGTTAAAGTTTATCACAATGCAAACACATTCAATGTGAATCCTATTTAAAAGATTTATTTAAAAAGTGCACAACTTCATGTCCAAAGCCCAATCACAGACAAATCGGCTTTGCATCCCTACAAAATCCTTATACGATGTCACGTGACGACCTTATGAATATCTTCGTTTTACTAGAGTATTTCTAATAACGAACTTTTACTTTTAAATTGCTTTACAAGATTCTCATTTTACACTATGAGAGGTATCTTCCAAATAAATTCTCGACCTCAGAAGCATACGGACGGATGTACTATTATTTTCAGAAGCATTTGGTCGTAAGTGACAGTTTAGTCTATAGGCACATACAATTAATGTTTCTGACGTATAATGCCACATCCGACCTTATGCTGCTGTGCTCTTGAATTTAACACGTATATCTCATAAAATTAATTTACAACCACCAATAACCGTGCTTCTCACATGATCACCCAACAATATTTGATTTTCTGTTTTAATAATGTTCAAGCGATATAGTAAACATTTGATATATGCTTAATTAATTTGAACTAAAGCTATAAGATAGTTGGTAGGTATCTTGTTGTTGTTATGAATTTCGTTTGTAATTAAAGCAATTAGAATGTAGTATATTTGAGAGTTCAGTCGCTGAGGCCAAAAGTTCTAAGTATAATAAAGCTGGTTTATAAGGAATGCCGCGATGCGAAACATATGAGGTAATTCTAAAGTAGGTATACGATAAATGTCATAATATTCTTTTAAAGCGATAAAGCCCTTTATCAGAAAATTATGACATTTTTCTAATGTTTAGTTTAAGTTTTTGTGGCAATGTATTAAAACGGAAAGGAGATGGATACGCTTCCAACTTTGGGCCTGGATGTAAAAAGATGAAATTAATGTCAATTGATAGCGACTATATTAACAAACAATCACTGAAAATTTTGCAAATTTTGGCAATCTGACAGCCGAGATATAAGAGATTTAATAAAAGTTAGGTTACGTAACAATCTGTACATATACCAGATTTTTGAAGTGAGATTGACATTTTTTACCCGACTGCCGAAGGAGGGTAATGGTTTTATCATGTACGTGTGTATATTAGTATGTATTTATGTTTGTTCCTCTGTAGCGTTCTAGAGAACAAACGCGTGAGCCGATTTTGATGATTCTTACGTCAATCGATTCGTCTTAATATTGCGAGTGTCACTGGCCACATTAAAATGGAAAAAATGGCGGCTTTTCGACACCATAGAATTTTGGGGGGCCCATTTTTTATTCTTTCAAACTGATCGTGTGGGTTATAAAAAAAATGGTTTTAAGAGGTGATTTCAAAAATTATAAAAACAAATATAAACCAGATGTATTCTCCAAGTTGTATGCAGTCAAGGTTTATGTTAATTTTTCTTATAATTTAGACAGGATGTTAAATATATTTTGTAGAGTGGGATGGACATCGTCGTCATCCAAAGCTCGACGCCCTAGTGTATTGCAGCGACTTGTCGCTATGCCACAATTTATACAACGATCCATGATATCGATCAATATCCAATCGGTAGGCCGTTCGTCGAATCCAAAATAACAAGTCCAAGTTCAACGTTTAAGCGGGGTTCTCCGTGTCCGGTATGATAGCAAGGCAAAGGTCGTAGAAGGAGGAAGATCAGAGGTCCGTAGGATAGCCGGGTCGAGGAAAATATCAATAAAAGTATGGGATGAAAATAAATACACTCAAAACGCACACGCATAGACGATACGAAACGAGTGTCGATCGATGTCATGTCATGCATGATTGCATGTCAAGTCAGAGTTTTTTTTTTTCTTCTCGCTCCCTTCTTAGAGCTTTAGGCTCCAAGTCAGAGCTAGCACAGATAAAATACAATAATCGATTAGTAAATGTGAATGGATTATTATTAATTTTGTAGATAGTTATTTAATTAGTTTAAACTCTTAATACTCTAATTCTAATAGATTTAATTATTTTAATGAAATAAATCATCTGGTGAAAGCATTTTCGTAAATAGTATAAACTCTGTAACGTTAATCGATTACAATTGAATCGATATACCAATTACTTCGTAACCCAAACTGAATTATTGGATTTTTCATGTCCAAGATTTAAAATTTCAAACAGTGCGTAATATATGTAGTATGTAAGCTAATGAATATTGTTATTAATAACATAAAAGTATATACATATTCATTTGTGAGAATGAAACAATCCAGTTTGGTGCAGATTATTAGCACAAAGAATATTCTATGTTTTCTGGAACACAATACAAAAATAATATATTAAAAATAATTATTTTGCTTTAGACTCGGCGATTCACTCTTCAAACAGACAGAATAAATCTTTCTGTCACGAATGTACCGGTAATTCTATTTTTAGCAAATTGAAACTTCAATAAGACAACTCACTTGATGTTTAACGAAACAAACTTTTCGACCCTCAGTTTCTGCAAAATATAACTTTGAAATGGTATTCGCAAAGAAATATAAATAAAAGTCCGTAAATTTTAATATCAATCAATTAGCACTTCCAAAACTTTCATCGGTGTAACCTTAAAGTTTTGGAATAATTTAATATAAAGAAGCCGAGTTTATCTTACACCAAAGTTATCAAGAAGTTAATCTTTATGGCTATTGCGTACTAGAGAAATCTATACATTTACCGCCGAAGACAAGGGTAAGAAATGATTACACCTCCCAGGCATTGTTATTTTGCCTATGTACTCTGTATACATTGAGGTTATATTTACCGTGTGGTTTCAGATTTTCAATTACGGTTTGTTTTCAAATAAAATACAGCTCCCTCAATTTTCCTTGTTTATTTTATTTGGAGTCGTACTACGTTTAGCTTAAAAGTATGAAAGGAGCTTTTGCGCAGTGTGTGATTTAA
This sequence comes from Nycteola revayana, assembly GCA_947037095.2. Taxonomy (NCBI): domain Eukaryota; kingdom Metazoa; phylum Arthropoda; class Insecta; order Lepidoptera; family Nolidae; genus Nycteola; species Nycteola revayana. The sequence goes on from OX344839.1 coordinate 10,960,741, forward strand.
TGATCAACGGATTTTTGTTTAGCATTGATGTTTTCTTGATCATTTTATGAAATTACTAGGATGAAGGAGCGGAGCAGGAATAAATAAAAATACAAAATCGTTTTTTTCTTATTTTCAGAGCGTCTACATTAATCATCTATGACAGAATAATAATTGTTCCCCTTTAAAAGGTCTGAAAAAAAGTCAGCGACAGTCTTTCTTTTAAGGTTGGCTTACTATAACATTGCAAACTATATGAGTTCTAAAATTATTTAAGAAACATGATATTAATCCTTATCCAAATAAATACGACATTCATTACCAAAAAATAATTCAATTCAAAGTTGTCCTTTACATCCTTTGGTATCTATTAATGTCTAAGAACATATCGCAGTTATAAAATAACATCATAGTGAAATACTGAGTACTCTTACCTAACGTTTTATAGTTCCACTCGTACTGATAAAAATGCGATATAGGTTCCGATATACCTAAAATAGCTTCTTTAGGTACATATTATTTAGAAATATTTTCACCTTCCACGTAAACGGAGTCACGGGAAAGTAACTATTCCACGAGGCCGAATTGGCGGGCACAAGCTTGTATGATATATGTCATGGTGGAGATTGTAAAGATGCACTTCCAAGCAACTAATAACAGTTTCGCTGCATGTCTCACAACAGCATCATCAACACAAAAGCGAAAACGTAACATTGAAACCAATTGAATTTGTGCATCAAGTAAGCAGTCTAATTAAGTCGTATATTATATCTGGTTGTACCTACATCGTTCAATCTGTAGAACGAAGTAAAGACTGCGCTAACGGATATCATCGCAGTCTATATTATTAGAGGTAAAATCATTACTCTTTTGGCTTCGAGATCGCCGGATAAAAAGAACCCGGTTTTGTAACTATTGTTTAGTTGAAATTTTGTGACAATGAAAATTTTTAATCCAAAATCGACACTTACAACGGTGATATTACATGCACCAATTCGATTTTCCTATTCTCATTTAAGCTACCTTAATAGCCAGCCCATCTTTTTAATAAGAATGTAAAAGATGTTTTAAAATATAAAATTCTGAAGACGTAATTATCGTACGCCAAACCCATAAGGAAAATTGCAGGTGCGATGATGTTCTGTCAACTAAGTGACAGGAAAATATTTTCTTCTTCAAAGATATTTATACTCTTATTCATAATGCCAGATGAAATTGGAAGCCAATCTTTTTCACGTACAAAGTTGTAACATTATTTTTGCAATCTAATAGGTACTTATAAAATATTCATAAGATTAAAACATTTTGGTAATAAGTTTTACGAATCAATTCATTAATCATTTTTAGGAATAGCTTTACACCCAGATTCTCAAAGTATGATCAACGTTGTAATGAACCAAACAGCTGTCAAAACTCTTTTTAAGCGTCTTATTAGTTTCAGACACGATGATTGGCTATTTTGATTTGAGTATTGTTTCAGTTAATATTATTATATTATTCGTTCAGAACCCAATAACAAATGAAGTGAGAATGTTTCTAAAACTGAATTTGATATCTGGGCAGTATTGTTTTTATCTTCGCGTATTTCAAATAAAAATATAAAAAAAATAATATTTCACATTGCTTATCTATGGTCAGCCTGATAGAATTGGCGGCGCGCGTGAATTGTAATGCCAATATTAAGAAGGCATAATTCCCGCGCGATTTGAACATAGAACGCATTCTTGCCGCGTATACATTCGCGTCGCTCTCTTCTCTTCGCTAACATCGCTCTTACTGTAAACATCTTTTACAACGCATCGCATATTTTACCGCCGTTTTTGAGAAACATATCAAATAATCGCTATATAACTTCGCCTGTGTACTGTGGAGGATTGTGCAACGAGACGGATCCTGTTATCGTCGTGAACTGGCGCCAGTAAAGCAGTGGAGGAAAGCGCGGGTACTCATTGCTGGATGAATATTGGTTTTCCAAGGTACGTGAGCTTCCTTTTCTGTTTAGCTGTCATTGACAGGCAATGTGAGATTTGAACACCTAGACATAAGCGCAGATTTGAACCAGCGCCTCAACCGCATCGCGGTGGTGATCTCCTCATCATATTTCTCGCCGCATCCGCGAGGAGATTATCCACCAATATCAACGTTAAATATATATATGCTATAATCAATGCTATAATTAGTTGATTGTTGTTTTGATTGACTTGAGACACTGAAGGTTACATCTTCACGATAAATAATCCTGAAAAAACTTCCACCAACTACATCCTAAGATCTGTGTTAAAATTTTTCAATAAAAATTAATTATAATACTATGTTTACGTTATAAAATAGGCATTAATCATCATTGTAAACCTGTATAACGTTCACGGGAGGAGGCCCGTATCCATGCTGAATATATATGCCTCCCATGGCAGGGATTTTGCTACAGTTATCACGATTAGCGGGTTAGTGACCGTAGTTTATACACAGTCAAACACTGCTGCCCATTGCTTTCATACCTGTAAAAAGAGGTATGGAAGATAGTCCCTCTAACCAAACCATAATAGGTTTATTTTTGTTAACAGAATCCTTTTTGCGAATATAAAGCCAAAGAGTTTTCTAATATTGTATATCAGTGTACCGAAAACACTTGGATATAACTTAGTCGACTTTTTGACAAACAATAAAATATGTGTTTCATTGTTTGTTCTTTACAAAGTTTTTACTTACTGAAACGATCGACCCATAAAACAAACTTTAACACTCCACCCCACCTTTCAGGAGTTGTTCTTCAAAGAATCATAAATCGTGATCTTTAGTTGTTCGCTTGGGGAGTAATTTAAATAACAACATATATATACAGAGCTGTAGGTACAGCTATCTATATATCAGCATATCTACTGTAACAGCATACCTATTACAGAACCTGTATTATTTCCCCAAAGAGCTTAGCGAATATGCATTTGTACACATCTGTGTATCAGCAAATTTATAACTACGCAGGAATGATGTGCTAATAGGTGTGAATTGCTTTCCTAAATAGAGCTAATATTTGGAAGTTGTTGCATATAATTACAACATTATGAATTTTGCGCTAATAAAAGCAAACTTTAAAAATAAGCTATTAAAAAACAAAATTTTTAACTTCACAGAAATTTCTTCACTAACAATATCACTATACCTACGCGGTCCGATTAGCTGTTGAAGTGATAATAAATATTTTGGATGTGCGTATAATGAAAATAATTTTGTAACATACAAGTGATCCGCGACTAGCAAATATTCAAGAACTTAATCTGGGTATAAAAAAATCTTTAATTTTGGTAACCACGCTATACTGCACTATAAATATGTAGGTTAGCAAAGGCGGTCAAAGTGGTACTTTAATCCTTCCACGTTAAGTGGACAATAAAGGCTGTTCAAAGAAGTGGACGTGCAAAAATGTATATTGTGTAGATGTATAGGACCTTTACATCTTTAGCAAAAGTTTGAAGTATAATAGTTATAGTTGAAATGTAAAAATCATTTAAGAAGATTCATTAAGTTAATGGGAATTTAGTCACAGTACTTAAGATTAAACATTTGAAATCTTATTTTCAATTTATGTCTTGTTAATTAAACTTAAACAAAATATTCCCCATGAAATTATAGTGATTACTGGCAGAAAGCTTCGATAAATAATGGTAAAACTTGATTTCTTCTAAGAATATACTTATATATAGTCTAACAATACTTTACATGATAAAAAAATAGCTAACATTGATTTTACTGTCAACTTAGACCTACTGCCTATAGAGATACTATCTACGTCAAAATAAATATTCATCGCATCTGTAATTATCGGTCGGTATCTTTTCCCATGCAATTCAACGTATTTCTTCTGTACTATTATCCATCTAAGTATCGGAAACATCCACATAATAAAGATACACCCGAAGGGAAATATTAGATAGCTTCCAGAAAAATATAACATATAGAAAAGTCGTAAAAGATTGGTATCAGGATTAACGTTAAATTTGATCGATGTTATTGGCGCTGGCCTAAGCAAACGAGAGACCTTTTAGGATATCATAGTTACTATTATTGCCTTTTTTATTTTGCTGGATAAGACGTCCACATAATGTGTGTGCTTTCCCATAATCGTCGTGAGGGTTAATGGGCGGTTCGATCGGTTGGACCAATTCAATTATATTAACATTTTGGTGAACCTGCTTAGTGCGGTTTCGGTGTAACGTTTATGATAGTTATAATAACATATTCCTGAGCAATAGTGGAAAGTTAGCGCTGATATATTTTTTATTTCTATGATAATAAAAATATTTATACTAAGGCGAAAGGTCATATGATTATATGTCAGAAACAACAATTGCTAGCATTCTCAAATTTTGCATGCCTTTTAGGACGCAAAATATGCTCACAGAGACGGCAATTTACGAAATTCAAACCCTTAGATGGTAAAAATCTGTGGAAAATGTGATGCATTTTTTTATAGTTTGAGGCATAGCCAGTAGCCACACCTATTTTCTTTATTTTGCATTTGAGTATAATATAGAAAAATGCAAATTTCCGAAACGGTGTTTACTTATCTATTTTAATAATCTACTCTGGTTGGATTGTTACCAGACAAATGCGGTCTATTTTTGTGATACATCTTTATTAATATTAGGTATTTTGGAGACAAATGATAACACTAGCTTCTCGAATAATACCTACTCTCTTTATTTTAGAATTACACATGATTTTATATTAGATAATTAGTTATTTACATACACATTCATAGGTAATAAATCATACACTAATACACACAACAAACCCAAATATAAAACATTTTAAAACGATTTTCATATAATTCATCTCAACCGAAGAAATATTTCAAACAAAAGAAACCGACGAAGGTTATTTTTCCATCAAAAATATTAAACAACTAAAATACTGAAATTCTTTCTAAAGAAAAATCCTCTTCCCAGCGACGGGTCATTAAAACGGACTGTTAAAACAGAAAACAGAGATGTATTACCCAAATTTACTATATCTTTTCAATTTACTTAAGTAGACTTGAATATATAAAAAGTAGGCAGTATAAAAATGAAGCTATAAAACGCAAGCCAAAAGCTTATCTACTATCTTAGTGGGAGATTAACAGCTATAACACTAATCAAGCGATTGCGTAGGGATTACTGCGATTTTTATGTCGCAATTGACGTTGACGACACCGAGTGAGTCATCAATCAACTTGGTTGAAACTCCAGAACCAACAATGACGAGCTTGGAGAAATTTCGCTAGAAAATGAATGTACGTCATTTGGTTCGTAAAAAATGTAGATTTAATGCGTTAGCGATATTGGCTGACAATCTCATGCGGTGTACTCACATGATAATTATTCATTGCATTAACTTCGTAGCCCTCGTATTTTGGGGTTTCCTTTTTAACGTGTTCTGAATTTCAATTAGGCTTGAATTCATGCGCACTTTTAATCCACTGTGTCAATACATGCTAACGGTAGTTCCGCCAAACGTATGTGAGAAAAATAATTGACTCGTCGAACGTCTCTTTATTCTTCGCTTTTTAGCCCTGCATCGCATTTTGTCACTACCAGATTCAGTTTAATAATCCAGATTAAAATATTAGTGAACCAAGAATATCATGCCATTTTGAAATAGCGTGTCTTTTTAAATTATATTCGATGACATTGTGTTAATAAGATCAAAGTGAGATAAACCAGAAATAAGTTTATTTTTACACGGTGCTTTTGTGCCAAATATGTACTATCCATATCATATACTAGCTTCCGCGCGCGGTTTCACACGCGTAACTCCCGTTGAAGCGCGCGTGCCAATTTTGTTGCGGAGTTATTTTCTAAACGTTTCAAACAAAATAAATAGGTTTTCGATTTTACACCTTGGGTTACAAAATCGCAATTTTCTTACGGATCCCTAATTTTTTTGATATGGTTTCACCCGCGCAGCTCCCGTTCCTGTAGGAACTTTATAGCCTAGCCTTTCTCGATAAACGAGCTATCTAACACTAAAATATTTTTTCAAATCGGACCAGTAGTTTCTGAGATTAGCGCGTTCAAATAAACAAACAACTCTTCAGCTTTATATAATTACCAGCCAGCACCGCCTCCCCCTCGCCCGCCTGCCAGGCAGCGCAGCGTCTTGCCTTGCGCATCAAGCGCGCGTGTTAATTTTGTTGCGGAGTTATTTTCAAAACGTTTCAAAACGTCTCAACAACACATTTATTTCGATAAAGATTAATATTATAATGTTGATAAAACTCTTTGGAAAATAACGCATTATTAGGTACCAATTCTTTGCATTTTTTTACTCGTGATAATTTCTCAACGAAATGTCCGATTGGAATAAAACAAAAAGTATTTTACTTCTACATAAATACCCTAAATAACATAATGCTTAATTTAAATATGGATTAATATTACGATACACATTTAACGTAGTTTCTTTCTTCAGACGATTTAATATTTTTTATGAAGATAAAAGTATTTATTGTGACTAAACTTTGATAGTTAGATATGTGCTCTCGCGGACTTTGTAGATCTTATAAGACCTACAAACCCGTAGTACATCATTTTGTTCTATTGTCAATAGTTTTTGCAGCGCACACATAAATAGGTTTTCGATTTTACACCTTGAGTTACAAAATCGCAATTTTCTTACGGATCCCTATTTTTTTTTGTAAATAAAATATAGCCTTCTTTGAGAAATGGGCTATCTAACACTTAAAGATTTTTTGAAATCGGATAAGTAGTTCCTGAGATTAGCGCGTTCAAACAAACAAACAAACTCTGCAGCTTTATATATTATTATGTCTTTAGTATAGACTATTATGTCAAGTCCATTTATCATTAAATTTATCAAAAACGATACAAAACTAGCATATTTGTCAAAACCAAAAAAAAAAGAAAAAAAATCATGTACCTAAACACTTGAAATACTAAATTTACCGGATCCAGCACAACAACCGTCTCCCTTTTTAAAAATACTTTATAACGACTCAAAGTAAGCAATTTCATTGTGAATGAAGAAGCAATTTAAATTCCTTTGTTTCCATAAACTGGTGTGCAATGATCCGACATGACTGGGTAAGGAACCTTCTTTCTTCAACGTACCGAAAAATTGCTTAAAACAACTAATTAATATTTGTATCAAGCAAATCACAATCGGACCGTATATCAGAACTTCTGATGTATATGGGTCTCCTTTGAAGGGGGTTTTGCCATAGTCACCATACTTGGCAAGAATATTAGGAGGCGGATTGGTTACCGCAGTAATATGAACAGCACATACGCGCTACTACCCATTACCTAGCATACGATTCTTAAAGATCACGTTATGAAAATAGGGACCAACGTTCCCAGGCACGAAAACTAGTTGTTCAACCAACCATACTCAGCAAGAATCATCTTTGATTTTTATCTGGAGTGTAAATTGAACCCTCAACCTCCAAGATTCAGCCTTATACCACTACCACATAGAGGTAAAGTTAAACAAATGATTATTCGGAAAAGTGACACAATTTAAATTTGCAATTTCCTATTTACAAACATCCTTAGTATTATTCTATTGCCGGTTGCGGCGTCGTCACACAATTTGTAACAAATTCCTTCCTCATACACTGATTACTTAAAAAGACTCTAGAGACGCAATAAAATACGGCTTTTACTATAAAAATAGACGTCTACGACAATTAAGGCTAATGGCTTCACATTTTTTAAAGACTCATTGTGCGGAAAATTGCTTTGAAGTTTGATCACTAAGACGTGAAAAATATGCTATTCAGCGCCACATAATTAATTAATACTTAGAAAATTTAATAACTTATATTACGGTCCATTGCTTTGACCGTTCCGTACCGTACTAACTATTTTATTTTAAAATAGAGTTTTTTTTTTCTGGTAACGAGATCAGTTAATTGTTGATCAAAACAGTTTTTGTTGATCGGATAATGTATGATTCGGCATACAAATGTGGCTCCAATTTGATCAACAATTGCTGACCCTCTAGCGACACAAATAAGAACTATTCATTGCATTATTTATACAAATCCGCTCCATCTATTGTTGATCTGATTCAAAAGGACCAATCAGAGGTCACCTTTGCTATGATTGGTTGGTTTTGTTATGCGCTGTTGCCACTTCGCTTCGCAATCTATACGCTATGATGAAAGCAAGACAGTGTTAAGTTAGGGCATGTAGATTAGGACTTAGGAGCTTGGTTCTCCATAAGATTCGACAAACTTTTTTTTATTACAACCTTTTATTTTTTTCTTTCACCTCTCCCATTGTCTGTAATCAAATCTTGCAAGTTAAATTTGACACACTTTCCGGTTTCCGATTGAGTAAAAACTTTGCACGCATAATATGTATATCGCGTGACAATGCAATATTATGATCACATGGAGCTGATCTAATGATGGAGCTGGAAGGTGGCCATAGGAAATCCGTAATAAAACGACACAATCCCATCGAGTTTAGGCTCGTTTGATTAGTCTTGATGAGTACTTTGGTCCTAAATGGTATCCAGGGTTTGATGATGGAGCTGGAAGGTGGCCATAGGAAGTCCATAATAAAACGACACAATCCCATCGAGTTTGGGCTCGTTTGATTAGTCTTGACGAGTACTTTGGACCTAAATGGTGTTAAGGTTCTGATGATGGAGCTGGAAGGTGGCCGTAGGAAGTCCGTAATAAAACGACACAATCCCATCGAGTTTGGGCTCGTTTGATTAGTCTTGACGAGTACTTTGGTTCTAAATGGTATCCAGGGTCTGATGATGGAGCTGGAAGGTGGCCGTAGGAAGTCCGTAATAAAACGACACAACCCAATCGAGTTTGGGCTCGTTTGATTAGTCTTGACGAGTACTTTCGTCCTAGATAATATCCATATGCAACTCCATCAGATTTAATAAAATAAGTTCGTTCCATTTGTTATGACTGAATGTAAATTATATTTGATTAGATGGATGACCCAATGCCAAGGTGAGCACGTGCCGAAAGCTGAATGGTATGAGGGTGTATAAACATGTCATAATATCACTAATGTTGCGCCTCAGGGTACCAGGGCGAACCCTGTTGTAGCCCTCTTCCCCCTATAATGGACCTCTGGGGGGAACTACGCCGTAGTAAATATCTCGACACTTTACAATCTCGCGGGATAGATTATAATTTAACGGAGGATACGTGTCGTCGTTGATACTGCAACACCGTAAGTGACAGTTTCTAATAAGGTGTGATTTCATATGTTTAGAAATATTTTCTTTACATATGTTTTGAACGGCAATCAAATATATTTGCTACATTTGATTTTCAACCTTATTAGCTATTGTCACTTACGCGGTGTTGTATACTTTCATATTATATTTATTGTGAAATGGAACTATCTTTTGTTTCGCTTGCGATGTTGCCGCTCCGCAGCATCGGTGTACATTTCCGCGGCATTTGTTGATCTCCCAACGTTTATATTGATCAACAAAGTCACACAAAGTATAAAATAAATGGCGGTTATAAAATCAACAATTGCCGTGTGAGTTGGTGACGAGCTAGAGTGTTTGCGGCGTAGTTAGGCACTGGGACGCAATGAGGGGAATTCTTTTATTCGAAGTATGACACGATATTATCAAAATTATCTAAGCTACAAGCCTCTAAAGGTGGATCAACATTTAATGAATATTTCGGCCTGATCAACATTTACCGTAAAGCGGACAATATATATATATATATATATATATATATATATATATATATATATATATTGTCCGATTTACGGCAAATTTTGATAATATCGTGCCATACTTCGAATATAAGAATTCTGGGGCACCCCCATTTTAACAAAATGTCCCTCAGAATTCACGCCGTCTATAGATACTATCTGTTTCCTATCTGATAAATAGGATACTACAAGATCAAGTGATTTATCACAAATACCATAATATTTTAACTTTAGCAAAAGCGTTTCATGATCTACACAATCGAATGCCTTGGAGAGGTCACAGAAGACTCCTAGGGCATCCTGCGATCCCTCCCAAGCCTCCAATATGGACTTAATCAAAACGCATCCCGCATCTTGAGTTGAACGACCCTTTGTGAATCCGAACTGCTTGTCGTGCAATATCCCATTTGTATTAAAATGAGCTAACATTTGGCCGAGCATAATTTTTTCAAAGATTTTGCTCTTTTTTCGCCGGACCGTCTCATGTGGGTCGTGTTAAAACCGGCAGTAAAATAACCCACTGAGTTTGTTTCGCCGGATCTTCTCAGTTGGGGCTTATTGGATTCGGTGGTAGCATTAAAGCGCGTCCGTCGTTATATACTCATGGTCCGCCCAAATAATGACAATTGTTCTTAATATAATTTAATATAGACAGAACAAGCTATTGGACACAATATAGTAAAATAATAAAGTTAAGACTAAAATGATTAAAAACAATAACTAAAATACCTGCTTAATATGCTCATTTATAAATGTTAAAATTATACATAGATTAATAATAAATTATTGTTGTGACTATTGATTTTTATTTTATTTTCCCCCCAGAGGTCAATTGTAGGGGGAAGAGGGCTACAACAGGGTTCGCCCTGGTACCCTGAGGCGCAACATTAGTGATATTATGACATGTTTATACACCCTCATACCATTCAGCTTTCGGCACGTGCTCACCTTGGCATTGGGTCATCCATCTAATCAAATATAATTTACATTCAGTCATAACAAATGGAACGAATTTATTTTATTTATTCTGATAGAGTTGCATATGGATATTATCTAGGACGAAAGTACTCGTCAAGACTAATCAAACGAGTCCAAACTCGATGGGGTTGTGTCGTTTTATTACGGACTTCCTATGGCCACCTTCCAGCTCCATCATCAGACCCTGGATACCATTTAGGACCAAAGTACTCGTCAAGACTAATCAAACGAGCCCAAACTCGATGGGATTGTGTCGTTTTATTACGGACTTTCTATGGCCACCTTCCAGCTCCATCATCAGACCCTGGATACCATTTAGGACCAAAGTACTCGTCAAGACTAATCAAACGAGCCCAAACTCGATGGGATTGTGTCGTTTTATTACGGACTTCTTATGGCCACCTTCCAGCTCCATCATCAGACCCTGGATACCATTTAGGACCAAAGTACTCGTCAAGACTAATCAAACGAGCCCAAACTCGATGGGATTGTGTCGTTTTATTACGGACTTTCTATGGCCACCTTCCAGCTCCATCATCAGACCCTGGATACCATTTAGGACCAAAGTACTCGTCAAGACTAATCAAACGAGCCCAAACTCGATGGGATTGTGTCGTTTTATTACGGACTTCTTATGGCCACCTTCCAGCTCCATCATCAGACCCTGGATACCATCTACAAAAAAAAGTACTCATCGAGACGAATCATACGAGCCCAAACTCGATAGGGTTATGTCGTATTATATAACGGAGTTCCTATGGCCACCTTCCAGCTCCATCATTAGATCAGCTCCATGTCATTATAATATTGCATTGTCACGCGATTTACATATTATGCGTGTAAAATTTTTACTCAATCGGAAACCGGAAAGTGTGTCAAATTTAACTTGCAAGATTTGATTACAGGTCGAATCTTATGGAGAACCAAGCTCCTAAGTCCTATTCTACATGCCCTAACTTAACACTGTTGCTGTTCCAGCAATTGTTGATCAAATTAGAGCCACATTTGTATGCCGAATCATACATTAGATCAACAAAAGCTGTTTTGATCAACAATTGCTAACTGATCAACAATTAACTGATGCTACAACCCGTCTGATCAACAGTTGCCGAATGGGTATATCTATACATATATATATAAATTATTTGTATATTTTTTTATTTTACACATCGATTTTTTGTTTGGGGCTATAATCCACGACCTCCGAGATTTAAGGCGAGAAGTATACCGCTGCGTCACAGAGGTTGGCAAATAAATATTCATATAATCATTCACACATCAAATCATTTTTATTTACGTAAACCAATTACAGAAAAATGTATTCATTACATTTGTTATTTATTTGTATCTATAAAATTAATTATTTTGATATTATAATTTATTTATATGTTATTTTTATAATTTATTCTTACGGCAACACTCCGTTCGAGGGAGACCCATGTTCAGCAGTGGATGTTATAGTATTAGATAATAGGTACTGAAATAATTGTTCAAATCCGACCAGTAAGTTCCTGAGATTAGCGCGTTAAAACAAACTTCAAATTCTTTAGCTATATATATTAGTATATATTTTTTTTCTTTATTTTTTTTTTTATTTGCTGACATGTCCACCCTCTCTTCCTTTACTGTCAAGATCTGCGTACGTGGGTGATGATTGATTTTTATTTCTAAAAGTAGTTGTCAAAAGGAAACTAAATATGTAAAATATAATTCAGTTCATAAAACTGGAAGATGATTTTATAAATTCAAAATGTTTTAAAACGCTATTATCCATCTAGTGACGTCATAGGTCTAGTATAAAAAAAACTTGGCTGTTTTCGGCTTTGGCTTCGATAGTCTTTTAAGCCAGGCAATAACTTTTTGTAAGGGGTCTTATCAGAGTATTTTTACATACTATCCCACAAGGCTGCAACAATACTCTGATTAGACCACTCTGATAAGTATAGTTATAATTGATTTATTTCTTGTTTAATTTAACAAAATTATTGATTATAAGAACTCAAAGAGTATAAAAATGTGTACGAGATCCTTTACTGTAGAAATGGCGTCATGACACAGATAATCTAGTATCGAGTATATACTCAAATTGCTGACACTGATTTTCTCTCTTTATATCATGACAATTTTAAAGTTCCATTTTATTGGTTTTTAGCCATTCACAACCATATAAAAGCAATTTCAAAAAAGTGTAAACTAGCTTAGTAAATTTGCCCGTAGAATCCTTAATCGAAATACTAAAGCAGATTATGTATATTTCAATCATTAGAGATACAATACCACAAATTTTTTGACTACCGCAATTCCATTAGACTCTAGTGGAATTGTGGTAGTTAAAGTTAGCTTAAAGCTGATAGCACTCAATATTTTATACGTTTCATTTAACGTGAAATTGGTAGTATTTATTTTTATGAATTATATAAATTGTATTTAAAGCTGTTTGTAAGAAATACGACCTATTCGACTACTGCGTTTTAATGATCTACCATTCTCCAATAGTAAATTAATTCCTCCTTTATGCGGAGGCATTACTCATATATTCATGGCGCTATCCAAGTAGTAGAAAAATAAATTCTACTGTTAATAAATATTTGGCAAAATGTTAATTAAGTGTACCTATTATTTCCTATAAAACATGGATATTAAAAACATGTTTATAACAAGGATATTATGAACGTTGTTCTTATAATATAAATTTGGGATCTAATTCTTTAGAAGCCAAATAAAAATAGTCTTCTTTAATTGTTTTTTAATCACCACTTCTTATATCTTGTCTTTGCTTTCTTGTGCCATTACCTATATTTTCTCTTTTATACCTGTACCACAATATATCCTAACTCTTTCATTCTTATGATACATATACTAACCCCTGGGTTATGTGTGATGGGGTCGGATTGCTTATGCGTACCTGGTCTCCGCCAACGGTGGATCGAAGGAGAGTCCAGGGGGGGTTTTGGTGGTGTATCTGCAAAATTATCGCTTTCCAATTTTACGTAATTACCCTTCGGCGTAAGTTTGTTATATTTTCATGCAAAAACCATACCCTTTAAAGGATTTAAAAGAAATTTCATATCTCTAAAATGATATGCACTAAAACTTAATGCCACCAATGATATGAAGATGATCCGCTTTTCTCCAGAGAGGAGCAATAATAGAAACGGTTAAAACGTGCGGTATAAAGCAAGTTAAAACTGTCCTCTTTATTTTAATGACAAGATAAAGATTTCCTATTTTCACACTTTTCTCCGTTGAACAAATTGAAACGAGTTTACATAATACCTACCTGAGGTGGGTTCTAATGTGAAATAAGTGCTTGGAAACTGGACACGGCGTACGTCTGAGTAATAAAGAGGCGCTACGTGCCATAAAACCTTTGCGATATACTACTAACATTTATATTTTATCTGTGTAATATTGTTAGTACAATGGTTTTAGCTTCATAGATAAGCACCGTAGGTTTGAAAAGATTTAAGGTTATAGTTTGTATTGATATTTTGAAGAGTTAAATAATAAGCAAAGTCCGAAACGTTTTTATTCCTTTTATATCACCAAAATGTATGACTAGGGATGTAATAGTTATTGAGAATAAAGTTAAGAAATAAAAGGTATCAATAAAAAATAAGTTCTTCACTGATTATTGTCGTGCCCATCACTGATAGTAGTCCATATCTACCGGTTGACATTTATAGTTGTGTTTTCAAAGGTATACTTGTAACTATAGTAGTTATGAATACATGATTGTATTGTATTTAATAACACTTTCAAATTACAAAAAAAAACATAAACAACCATTTATTTTTATTATCTTTATTTGAATATACCTACGCTTTATATGAATACCTATATAGTAGAATTGAAACATTCACATTTCCACTTGAGATATTGCCAACACAAAACGTAATGCATATTTGTCAATGTCAAATAAAGTATTTATTACTGTTGTTTGCGTTCTGGAGAATCTAAGTGCGAAAATATGATATAGTAGAGATGCAATATGTCAAATATCTCCAATGTTTCAAATGTATAAATAAATTAAACTGAATAAAAGTGTGAAATATGTTGTGATAGCGTGGTTCCCGAAAAGCTTATATAATATTCCCTTTGGATTTGCATCAAAAACTAGAGTGTATGTTACTTCTCAATAATATACCTGTTAAATCACTATCAGCAAATACAGCGTCCACTGCTGAACATGGGCCCTTCGGATAAGATGTTGCCATAGTCATTGCGTTTGTTGATGTGCAAAATATAATTGTATACTACTAATAAGGTGCCAGAAAGTCTAAAAGTTATAGGCACCTTATCGGAAAAATACATAATCATAAAATGTACATTGGTATACAAATGAATCTATATGAAACCTTTCTGCCAAAAGATTTAAATATTAATTAAACTCGAGTCATATATTTCAAACGATATCATCTGTTAGGTACCTAAATACTCCAACATAATACTTTCGGAGTAATATTGAGGTATAATTTAATCCAATAATTCCAACGAGGGGTCCTGTAATAAAAGATACCTATTCAACATCTTTACTTATCGTGTGAACTCAGCTTAATCCTGACCGCTTAATGTGACCCATAAAAAGAAACGATGACATAAATATAAGGGATGGAAATTAGATTTATTTTTACGTCTTTTGACGTAATCCTTTTCATTGTGTACGTTTTTCTAGTTTCCTGTAAGAATTTAGTCTATTTTATGTTTATCATTTAATTACAAGTAGCATTCAAAAGTCCAGTAGTCTAGCCTACTTCTTTGAAAGCATATTACAAACACACACATATTTATACATTATGTACTTGCTGACTTGCCGCTCGCATACAATTAATATTGTTAATTTCACAATAAGGACAAGATATTACAAACTTTAAGACTTTCACATTTAAACGTTTAATGTGCAATACTGACGGTACCCCCCAAATTCCTCAATAATAAGGTACCTACTAGGTATATCAAAATATTTGACATATCATAAATTGTACTCAAAAGTTATTTATTAATAATTTTATACATTGTAATATAATAAATAAATGTTATGTATGTGATAATATTTTTGACTGGCAGTATATTTGTTTTAAATTATCTTTGTACACAATTTATCAAACTCCGATTCCGCATCTTTGAGTGACAAACATTAAATTTTGGATGGATAGTGTAAATAGAAAGATGTTTTTACTCTTGTTACAATTAACTTAGGTATTTGGAATCCATATTACCTACGGAACCCTAAAAATAAACAAAAAAGTCAACTTTTAAAACTTTCTACGTAAACAAAGCGATAGAACAGTAAGCAACGGCAATGCGTTAAGCGATTCACAGTTTTTTCTTTGTTTCAACGAATCTTTGTTCAGACGTGGCTCCAAATCCTACCGCCGGGAATACTTGACATCAAAGTTAGGCCAAACTCGTAATCATAGTACGAAAGAAATAAAAAACACGTCGCAGTTATTCAAATAATTTACTTTTTTTGTACTTTTGGATGAAATATGCGCAACCATTATTTTTTGTAGCACAAGGTGTTGCTACTCCACCAGGCATAGATGCGAGCCGGGCTATGGTTTTATTAATTGGTTTATAAAATAAAAACTAACCTATCTCCCCTGAGGGATTTGACCCTGCTGGTCGGGGAATGGTGGAATTTACTTTAAAGAAAACTGAAAAATAAGTTACTCAAATTAATAAAAATCTAGTGACATATACATGGCCACCATAAAAAAGCGTCGTGGCAGATAGACGCGGTAAGACGCGGTTTTATAATACTTCGTGATAGAAAACCGTATGTTTGTGGTAGTACTACGTAACCAATTAGGTACGCCGACGCCTGGTGGAGGAGTCGGGTGACTGAAGGGTCTTTTACCTCGGTCAACAAATAAGCTTGGCTATCCAGCGGGGTAATGTAGCCTGCTTTTTGGGCACCCTATCTGCGGGTTGCAGCCTAAAGGAAGTTTTTATTTATTAATCGTTCCGTTATTTGGTATTTTTTTTAAATTGTTTTTGTAACCAGGTTTATATGAAATAATAATTAGAAAATTTACGGAAATTACCACTACGACGGATGTTGTTAATGTTGTATAGTATCTAATTGTAATATTTTAGATATTAACTACATTATAATAATAAATTTTACAGTTAGTTTTGTTTGCTGCTCTACTGAATTTAATTTAAATAAATTAGGTATAGTATTAGAAATAAAACATAATAAACTACTTTTGAGTAATTTAACACTTGAATCTACTAGGTAAAGAATAAAAATATGAACCTTTTTATTAAAAGTGAATGAGTCCTCGGTATCAATGTCTGTATTATATTGGATTATATCTTGTTAGTCATTAGACACTCTAATTATATCAAATTAATATGTATGTATCAATTAACAGTACTAAGTAATTTGACGTAATTAAGGGCTTAAGACAACCGACAACACCCGCAGCTTACCTATACATTTCACTTAAAGTCTTGATAATTAAGGATAGTGTTATAAAAATGCATACATATAATTTTTTTTATTGTATTTATATAACATACCAAATTTGTCTGATGTTTGTTTCCAAACTTTTGCGTGAAGTGTAAATATATGTCGGCATTGAGTCTATAAGTTTTGTTTAACGAAAAACGTTGACGACATTAAAACAAAATTGAACTCGCTGACTTGTCGCAAACAAAAGGAGTTAAGGTAATTAAACTAAAATACAACGTCAAACAATTACATTGTGTATTTATCTATATTCAGTCTATTCGCTAGATAAAGCAATACAAACGGAAAGTTCTTGTTTACACGATTAACGAAATAAACTGTTGTCTAGTTAGTATTCATAGTACCGAGCTCATTGTGTATTCGAGTGCTGGTTGAAAATGAAATATGTACTATTCCCCCTGAATTTTGAACGAAAGGTGGAACGCAACCGTGTTTTTTTGGTGTTTCAATTGCGGTTCGCTGATTACAGCTATTGACTAATTAGTTGTTATTGTACATTGCAAACCCGAGCCTACGTTGTTTGCAGTTTTTAGAGTTCATAGCAAACGCAGATTTCTATAAAAACAGTTAATATAGCCAAATGAATGGCTGACCATTTGAAAGTTTATGGAATTTAATTATGCTAGTACATCAGATAATTTTAATTGTCTGTTACTCGGTCGTACAAAAACACAGCTTGGATTCCAACTCATTTTCCTAACCAGTATTCAAAACCTATTTAATACAATTTACAACAACACAACATAAAAATACCAATATTTAGAATACCTTGTACCACATTTCTAAGTAAGTACAGTACCCACATAATTCTCATAACATTCTTTACAAGGAAAAGTTTCCTAACAATCATCCAAAGTTAATAAAACCATACAACCATGAAAGCTGAACATCGAAAAACAGCCATTATTCTATAATAAAATCAAATAATAAAATATCACGTTGCCTTACCGCAAACATACCAAAAAGGCTGCCCTAACTCGATTCTGGAACTACTCTGGGAATCTGCTTAATGTGGAATGTTCCAAATGGATACCATTGTTTTCTTCCACAAAAAGCATCAAATAAGTAACAGTGCGAATACAAAACGAAGTGTAGAGAGCACTCAGTATTGTAACAGTGAAGCGAGAATACGATATGTCTCCATCACATTACCATACATTGGTAAAATGGTCTTGGAAAGGGGTACCTATTTTGCACTGATGCGTAACTTAGGAAACACCTCTTTACGGAGCCCGTTTTATTTTATTTTATTTGAATTCATTTATGGAAGGCTAATGTATCAGCAGTAACGGAGAGGTAGTAGAATTCAATCTTCGGTTTTTATGTGTCGAAAAAGTACCTAAGCAAGTTTTTTTACGTCAACTTAAATTACTTATTATTGTGAGTTTTATAGATAAATATGATATTAGAAAATAATGCATCAAACGTGTAGTATTAGTACACGCTCAAAATAATCCATCAGAAAATTGTGCTACGTTATTACATTGTGGATAAAAATATACTTACCTACGTGTAAAAGAACTGTATATTATATCCTAGCATTAGGTGTTCTAGGACTGCTTCGTGTCTGCGAATTACTTATATGTATGCATATTTAACTCCGCGCGTATTCTTTTGTAGCAATGGTTTCCGCGTATTTCGTTATTTGTAGTACAACCCTACGGCTTCACGAACGATACGGTAGGTATTTTAATAAAAATAGTTCAACTTCAGCAAACTAATTTCTACAAAACAGGAAAACCAATTACAAACATTGTAGGCGTAGTTCGAGCGTCTACATAGGTATAATATTTTCGCTGAAAAAGTTACCCTTTTTAAGCAAAGTATTTGTATGAAACTTTCTAAATGTCTGGAATTTTCCTTACAGATATTTGTAGCACAACATTAACCGGGATGCGGTGTCTCGAGTAGCCGACTGCAGTTAGTTTCTTGCGTCCCACAAGTGGCAATTTGGATGGCGACGTTACTGAAAGTGCCCAGTGCATAGTGCAACCTCTTACTGTAAAATGGGAAAACAAAACATCATTGCGTTAAAACTACTTAATTAGATACGTGGAAACTGGTTTTGTTTGCCTTAGAATTAGGGTTGCAAATGTTATTTTTGTTGTTATCTTAAAAATAAAACTCTTACCTAAAAAAATATGAATGTCATCATCATCAGCTCCTCTAACGTCCCCTGCTGAACGTGGTCCTCCTCCCAAAAAAAGGTTTTGCCATAGTCACCACGCTCGAATATAATCGATTGTTATAGGTGATGTTATAACAATCAGGACGTATATAATTATGTTACATTTCCGAGGCACGGAGGGTAGTCCCTTAAAAAATCAGACCCGGTAAGAAATCTTACATTTTACACTAAGATTTCTTTTCCGGCGTGGGGATCTATCCCACGACCTCCAAGACATAAAGCAAGAAAATGTGAATTACATAAATCAAAATACAACTATCCTGCTTTACGAGTATTGTCATATCATAATAAGATACTTATGTTTACGACCCATAGGTAGGTACGCACCACAGCCACACGGATTAGGTGCATATTTGGTATTAGAAATGAGTAGTATCCACAATTTACTCATACCACATTTTGCCGGCGATACTATTCATTTGTAAATATTGCTTGACTATATTTTTAACTGCGATGTGGTATGATTGTGGTACAAAGATTTAACTATAGTCACTGATGGAATACCATTTTTCCCGACAAGGACTCAAGTACTTACTGCAGTCGTACAAAATTAATTTCTATTCACTGACAGATGCCTGTAGTTACGTTTATTATCGTTGATATCATCTCTATATTATATTGGTAACTATAACAGTCCTGGTTTAATCCCAGGGGCTGGATAAATGTGTGCTTTTAGAAATTTTCTTTCGAGAAGATTCCAATTAGTTACCAGCCCGAAGTCGGGAAGTTGGTGGTGTTTGACCCGTGCCTCGGAGAGCACATTAGGTCCTGCTCCTGATACCTCACCAGATGTCTCGATAGAACCATCCAACCAAGTAAAGGAATAGAGTGCCTCATTTGTACATATATTACGCAGATGGCTAATCTTCTTAGAGATGTTGCTGACGAAATCGGTTGGAAAGATTTAACATTATTTGGACATATAAAATAGCTTTCAGTGTATCAATATAATATAAAGATATTATATTCATACTCTAAAAGCTGTTCAGCCAATATTTTTCATTAAGACATGATAATAATCTTCTCGGAAATGCAGTAAAATGTCCTTGTTATCTACTATAACGGAATAAAAGAATTTACAGATCCAGCCCCCTAAAAACTCGGAACTCATAAATGCTGTAACTTACGCTTCATATCCAGATCTCATTTTGACGTTAAAAACGTTTAACGAGATAAAAAATTGATTGATGTGACAAGATTTTTTTCAGTCCACCCTTCTAAGCTTCAAATTACTTACAATTTATCAACATAGGTACCCAAAATTTTCGAGGAAGTGATTGAAAAATATTTTTATCATTGCGTTGTCAGGGTGCTTTGAAGTTTCTCGTTTGTAAGCATTTAGCTTTTGCTTTCATATTTTTTTTTTCATAGCTAAATATTTAAGGAGAATATATTGAACAGAAATATGGGTTATGTATTATCAAAATTCTTATTTACTTTATTACTAAACACAGTGGCTTAATTTTACACTCGCGTGTACAACTAATGCACTACGTCATAGAGCCCGCTTCATAGTAAATTCATGTTGTTACACACATATTTTTTGAATAAAGACGACACTGGTACGACAAGGACTAGGGCAACTATGTTATACAAGGAAAAAATATACATAAAAAGTACACTATAATTCTGAATAGATAATGTTCATCAATTGCATTGATGGACTATAATTGTTTTCTTCATACGGAAATAATATGTAGTAAGCCAAGAGTTTTTTGCTACTTCACCGGGCATAAAAACGAGCGGGCTTTTCATTAAAGATAGAAAAACATAAACCTCAATGTTACAAATAGTAAGAAAATATGCAATTTTTTAGCTGAATTGGTATATTTAAACCCCTTGAGACCTGACACTTTACTGATTACTGCATTGTTTTATGAGACACTAGCTTCCCGCACCGCGGTTTCACCCGCGTAACTCCCATTCCCGTGGGAAATTCATAATAAAATATAGCCTAGATTCTTTCTCAGCCTCTAGGCTATATCTGTACCAAATTTCATTTAAATCGCTTCAGTAGTTAAGGCGTGATTGCGTAACAGACAGACAGACAGACAGAGTTACTTTCACATTTATAATATTATTTTATAATTTTATATTTTATTAGTAAGGATTAGGTCACATAACATCGACAGTGACACTAAAAATAGAAGTAAACTTACAAATATGTGGAATTTTACTTAATGAATCAATACATCCGACAGATGAGAATTGTTTGACTTTAATTATTCCTGTATTTTACGGAATGTTTTTCTTATAGATAGGATCTTGTTGTATTTTCAAATATTGACCGTTTCGTTAGTTGGTCTGACGTAACTTCCACCATTATCTACTGTAGTAATAGACATTCTATTTCTAAGAAAATCTAAGTACCTTACCTTGAAACGCACCTTAAGCTGTCGGTTGGGCGGCTAATCTTTCACCAAACATGTCGGTCTAACTGTCCCACCGGATTTTGACAGTAAAGGAATAGAGTACGGGCAAATGTTTGCGTTCACTACATATATCCAGCACGGATAGCCAATCTCCTTCAAGCTTTGATGTGAAAGTTAGGAGTTTATATCTTCAAAGACTTCACATTCATATATCAATCGTACTGTAAAGCATACAAGAAAGCACGTTTTATAATTAATTAAATGAAGTTCAGTTATTTCTGACGGAAATTGTTCCTAATTTAATGACATATTAACTCAAGAACGCATTAACGTAGCAGCACACAAGTGAAAGCAAATAAATGGTTGTTAAAGTATTTCAATTGAAATCTCCTTTACAGCTATTTATATGAACCCGTACGTAATGTTGTAGCTAAAGACTCAACTCTTTTCATCTTTAGGATAATTTAAACATGTATTGCATACTTGTTGCAACTATATGTTATGACCTTACTTGTAGTTATAAAATAATAGTAGGTATGAGCATAAAATCATATAAAATCTTTGAGTACAAGAGCATAGAAGAGGTAAGATTGGGGATAAATTATACATTTCCAAATTGTTTAAATTTTAAGTTTTTTTTAAGTAAAAAAACAAACAAAGTAAATTTAGTAATAACTTATCTTTGAACTGTGACAGTCCAAAAATGTTTTTGATAGACCTTGCGTGACTCATTCTAAATTACAACGATTTATTTTATGTTTTATGCGTAATTAATATGTGGTATCGATATTTTCGTAAATAAATTAACTAGTCTATGAATGAAGAGTATAAAGCTTTGATTTGAAGAAAATGCTAATTCCATATTTTTTTTAATCCTTGTTAATAAAGACAATTTGCCATCAGTATTACTATTGAAAAGTAATATTAAAATTAATAAAAATAGGTATGCGTAAAACTCGAAATTGCTCCAATGTCATTTGAAATTAAAACCAATATGGCACTCTCAGATTCAAAAATTAATATAACTTATTCGCAACGAAAAATCCCTGCAGTCGAAATTAAATTTAAACAATTTTTCTTAAATCAAAACAGTAGCTCGTGCCTTTATTAAACATGTAACCATACGAATGTTATTTCGTTGCTTTTTGTTTTCCCAATTTACATACATTATACAGGGATATTTTAATTTTGGTAACATTATTATGAAAGGATGCGTTTAGTATATTCACGGTTATAAAGAAAGTCACATGGAAACAGGAAAAATATGACCCTTTCACTTAAGAATTATATTATTCATGAACCTTTGCGGTAATAAAAGAATTGTACATTTTCTTCCATGTATAGAGTATAAATATAAGTATGATTTATTTTAATGTCAGTATGAATTAATGTTTTTTAATGTAGATTTAGGGAAATTGGAATAAAGTGGTATTTTACAGCAGTTATGCAGGCGGCTAGCGATCTGTCCCGCTGGAAATCGATGGGTAAAGCCTATGTTCAGCAGTGGCTGATGATGATGATGAGATAATTGATTGAGAGTAAGCATGTGGGTCTGCACTAATATCAGAAATAGGAAAGTATGGTTAAGTCAATGTAATTAAATAATTGCAATGACTGATTTTAAGAAAATTATAGGTACTATTTATAATATTACAGTCAACATTGATGAAGATATTATAACGTTTACTGGAATTCTGGCTTTCTATAGGTATTTGTACGGAACTGAGCGGTTCAAATATGCGGAATCTTTGATTTACTGACTATTTATTGATTTTCATTTAGGTTCTATTCTTAAGACTGTAGAATGAATCAGTGAAGCAATCTGAGAAACATAAATCTTCGGAAAAACACCACACATTTAAGGAAACAAATTGTGCGAGTACCTATATTTATAAAAATATAATATAATGTCTCATATAGAGAGCATTTTAATAATAAAATAAAATGTCTGATAATAATGCGGTCACCAATCCGCCTGCCAAGCGTGGTGACTATGGCAAAACCCCTCCCTCGGGAGGAGGCCCATGTTCAGTAGTGGACGTTGTACGGGCTGATGATGATGATAATGATGTTCCGTTCTCGTCGGACCTTCAAAATAAAATGTACATGGACTATACGATACCTGGATAACGTAGCTTTGTAACGGTGAAATTTATAAAATCGGTCCAGTAGTTTAGGAGTATTTTTTTTTTATAAATTTTATAATCTTATTTTAGCAGTCAACTAGAATTCTTGTTAACCCCTCGTGCTAAGCTTAAATGCTTGTGTTACAAGTGGGCTCACGTCGGTAGTGCAATGGGTGAGGAACGCACCGGCGGTGACTACATGGTAACAAGTCCGACACCGTAACATACGGCCGCCTTATTTCAAATTCATTATTATTATTATTTCTTCTTCTTTCTTATTTCAAACATTCAAATTTTCCCCTTTATAATATTAATATAGACTTAATTTCTCACGGGTGTGTTTTAACGAAGTTGTTTCAGTTGTTCAGTCCTGTTACATGACATTTTTTTCTATTACAACCTGTTTATAAATAAACGTATTTATTCAGCACTCAAGTATCTAAATACACATTAAAGCTGCTTGAAAAAATATTTTATTATTCTATATCTAATAAACAACAAAGTAGTATTGTACCAAAAACAATTTCAACATTAAATGTAGCTGAATGTGAAATAATACGCGTACTATTTGTATCGCTATTTTCCAGTTGATGTTGAATAATTATAACTAAAAAATTAACAAAGAGAAGGTAACTATATATTAGAGAGTAAAAATTTCCATTTCATTATTTATAAAAGTCATTTATACCTATATTAAGCGGTACCCAACATTTTACTTATACTTGGTCGGCTAGTGTTTGAAATTCGACTATAATTTAAAAAAGCATAGCGTTTTGCACTCCTTCTCTTTATAAACTATAAGTGTGCGAAATTTCATACTCCTCCATCCACGCCATTTTCGTAAAAAGGAGTAGAAAATTTTCGCGTTACATGTATATAGATTATGTATTTAAGTTTAGTTAGACACTTATGTGTCTACTATGCCATTAAAATATAAATAAAACTAAAGGGTTAGAAACAAATAGGTAAAGTTATACGTAACAAAAAACGTAGCCAATTACATTTTATTACACCCAATACCATTGAAATATTTCCCAACGCATAGAGAAAGATCATGTTACTTCATTAATTAATTAACTTCAGTACTAAATTTTTACAGCAGTAAATACTTATACGAAAAACTAACACCAATTTCCTATAAAATATTAAATTTTGCAATTATTATATAATATACTAATTGCATTGCGTAGTAATTGCATTGAGGGGCGGGTTGCTACTGCCCGGCTTCACACGGGTGCAATGCTGATGTATTATACATAGTAAAAAAAAAAAAAATATGCAAATCTGTTGCGTACTAATAAAGATCTAAGCATACAGGTACATACAGACTGTGGAAAGCGACTTTGTTTTATTCTATGTAGTGATTATTATTATGTGTTTTACTACATATCTGTACCTATCTTTATATACCTACCTATGTCTACAAAAAACCTATGCTATGACCATGTCAAAGGTTTTGGCGGTTTCATGGCGAAAGATTTTTATATAGGCATAGTATATTATACCTATGCCTATATAAAAATTTTCCGCCATGTCTGATTGAATGATTGCAAACACCCAAAAACTACCTTATTGATTTCCTTACGGCATTTTTTCAAAATTTGTTTGTCTGAACCGGAGAACAAACCAATAACATCCTACTCAACACCGACAGTTTTATATTACTTTTTTTTATCTTATAGTTATTATAAAAGCGCTATTTATAAGGCTAGATAATTATGTAGGGTCTCCCTTGTTTGACCGAAAGGAATTTGACAAATTTTCACTACTCAAAAAAAAAATTCGCACAATTTCATTTGCCAAATTATTTCTTTGCAAAAAATCTATTCACAAAAAATTGTAACGCAGACCTAATGTTTGGGAAATGAACGTTTAATCTATAACTTGTTTACCAACTAGTACTTTTAACATTTTTTGTTTAGCCAAATATTTCAGTTGGAATAACAGTTTTTACGCAAAATCAAATAAGCCAACAACAAGCCAACAACCAACGCGTAACCGACTAAAAACAATCTCTTTTTTCTATTACTGCAAGTCGTAGGAGTCACAGTTTGAACCTAAACTAACCTACCCATTTTTTTTTTGAAGAAATTAACCTAATCTAAATAGTTGAGTTCCGGGTAAACGTTTATTGTCTGTTTGCTGTAATAAATCATTTGATTAAAGACCAAATGCCATAATGACGTTATACTTGGTAATATTTTGCTAAGTAAAAATATGCATACGAAAGTTATTCGAAATATTGCAATGGTATAAAAAAAGGTTGCTAAAATTTGTTTGTGTAACGAAATTTTGTCAAATCTTTTCGGCAAAACGGCAGGCACCCAATTATATAAATGCAGTTTCATTGGCCGACCTTTGAGGATGCACAGGTTAATTCATCCTAGTATACGACATCCTCAGAATTACCAATTACCCTTAATTGATTTTACAAGTTTTTCTACCATATATAGTCAACTAATGCGTACTTTGCAGAACCTAATATTGTTTATATTAGGGAAGATATTAAGATCAAACAAAACAACTTTTGGTTCCCTAAAACATCTGGTTATAACTAATATAACTAATTATTTTTTACCCGACTGCGCTAGAAGGAGGGTTATGTTTTTCGAGAGTATGTATGAATATCCATTTAGACTTTTAGTCGCTCACTCACCTGTTAAATATGTACGATCACGATACATCATACTTATCGGAACTCTCTCGGTTACCTGCACTAAAGTGTTGAAATGTTTCACCACTGTAATACACTTCGCGGATCAATAAAAACATTTACTGCTTTATGAGTGTCTGATATATCTTGTTGACACAAGTCCTCAGTCATAGCTACGCTAGATAGCTAGATTGAATTGAAAAGTTCAATAGAAATAGATAGTTTTAAATCTTTAGACTGTATGACTACATCTTCACTCGGCATTAGTCAGTGACCGAAATATTGTGTCTTAAATGTTTTGGTGTAAGTCAATACAAATCTCAAAAGACGTTGCTATCCTAAGCTTAACATAAGGATCATTATATTTTATCTTGTGTTACTGATTATTCTTAACAAATTCAATCCATTTTAGAAACCCTTACCTTAAATGTAACTCAAGTGAACACAACTGCCGCCCACACAAAGTACCTACTCAACAACCATTTCAAACGCTGCAAGACATTGTTTCAGTCATATGATGAATGCTTATGATGAACATAATATATGGAAAGTCCTTATTATAAATACAATAGACTATACATAGATATACTATCTAGAGTTAATTCCACTGTTTCTTTTTATTGCATGAACACTAGATATTTTGTATTCTAAATTCAGGATACAATGGTTTTCTGAGACCTACCTACCTAACGCCTGATTCTATTAATTACATACTACCTATGTTAGGCCTTAGTTAAATAAATAAGTGTATCCCTATAACTTTTGTTATGCTATTTACTTCATTACTTAACACTTAAACACTTAACAGAAGAAATATACGTTTTAATTTGAAGCGGCCGTAGCCCAACGGCTAGACTTTAATTCGCCTCAACATCATAAGTCCGACGACTTATGATGTTGAGGTTGCCGGTTCGGACCCCACCCATTGTACTACCGTGAACACACGTGTTCCGTGAACCCACTCGTAACACAATCATTTTAGCTTAGCACGAGGGGTTAACAAGAATACTAGTAGACTACAAATCGCTGTTGGGAATCTGTTTTAAAAATTACAAAGAAAAAAAAAAACATTCTTTCCTTTCACCCATTTAATTTTCAACTTGAAGCTAATGAAATATGTAAAATAGATTTAATAATATAAGAGAATTAATACGAGATAGAAAGCTATTATAATTACCTTAGCGTCAATTTGGACTAAATAATAGTAATACCAGCTGTCATAATAAATGAGCCAAAGTGATTGAGGCCTAATGGTTATTGATACAGTGCTCCCACGAGGATTCGTTGTCAATTCAACTAAACTAGATTCGACATAATTTGCAAAATATAATTGTTATTGGAATAACTGACGCTTGTGGTCTATCAATTGGATTTGTATAATTCACAAAACAGCAACACAATATTGTATATTATGTTCAAATTACACAAATAATTGTAATTTTGAACATAATTTACAATATTGAAATAAGCTTTCTGCATTATTAAGTTAACGGTTCATTTAGTGTTTGCTATCAAATATTCAAATACAACAAAGTGTTAAAACTTTTTTAATCTATATTAATAAAACGCTTTGACTTAAATGGCTGATTGACGGATCAAAGCACAGCCTAAACCGCTGATCGTAGAGACCCGAAATTTGGAGGGTTAATTCGCTATAATGACGGCATTTGATAAGAAAGATTTAAAAAAATCCATCCCTAAGGTGATAAAAAGAGGTGGCAGAGCTTGTATGGATGAATCAAAATATATTTGGACAACAAAGAAGAATAGTGGGCTATATCCGCTATAAAATAAAAATACAAAATGATTGTGCAACAAATAAAAGTTTTAATGATTAATTAATTAACTGTTTTACTGAAACACTCATAAGTAGGCTAAATACCTACATTCTGATTACACAGTTGAAATAGAAAATATGCGAGTAAAACATTGACAACAAACGCGCCATTTCACACTACGAAATTCAGAGCCGCTTCAATCACATACCACATAATGCCTGAATTATGCGAGAGAGGGTGAAAATTCGGGGCGTAAGATGCGTAATGCGATTTTCACAGGCTTTGTCTTTTCCCTTTATTGGCTACATTCCCAGTCTCATTTTTATTGTACTGTTCATTGTATGCGTTAATTTTACTTTGCATCGTTTTGTTAAATCATTGTATGGCATTGTGGTAATGTCTAGCTGTCATCTTTTGCTGTGGTTTTGCGTATATGGTTAGGCTTCTATCACAGAGACGCGGTGCCACGCGCGAGGCTGAGCGAGGTTGAGCGAGTCGGTCCCGCACTAAATTAAAACGTATTATTTTTCGTAATATATAATGCGAATGCGGTTATGGATTTTATTTTTAAACTAGCTTCCCACGTGCTGTTTTTCCCGCGTAACTCCCGTTGCCGTAGAAATTTCAAAATTAAAAACTTCGTTAAATGGAATATCTAACACTGTATCAAATATGTTTTCTAACGATACCTGAAGTCGTTCCTGAGATAAACGCGTTCAAGCAAACAAACTCTTCGGCTTATGCGGGTTGCGCCGCTTAAAGCCACGCGTGACGCCCCGCGTCTCCCTAAACGAGGCCTTAAGTGCTAAGGACACTTGACTTTCACTTCTATGTGTCTATGTATATTAGTAAACATGTCCGTATACCTGAAGTCATGATTAATCTTCGGTGAGCGTGGCATCATTTCGCATCGTGACATGGTTCCCTAATTTATACCTTGTTCGTGTAACAACATGTGTAACATATACCTACTTAAAGCTATTTATCAATTAATTAGGCTTAGTGAATATGTGAACCGAAGTTAGCTAGTTCTCATTTTATATAAAGAAATTACAATGTATTTCCTTTTTTAACAATGTATGTCGGTCTTCCACACTTGTGTGATGACGATCATCGATTATTTAGATACTAAAGGAAAATAAATTTTCGTAAAGAGTTTAAGTTTGTAAGTCAATCACGTCACGATGTGACTAAGACTTCGATAAAAATGACTTCATTACGGTGGGGCTACTGAAACGTTACTATATTAATACATTGATATATTTAAAATATTAATTGCATAGTAAACGGCGAGTAATGAAGACAATTTTATCACTTACGTGATTAGCCTCCTGGCTACAATGAACCGCTTAAGAAAATTATTTTACCAATAGCGGCCCCAAATTTTGTAAGTTCCATAGGCTAGTAGGTAACTTGTTCAAGATGTGTTTCTTATGGGAAGTGAATCTAGCCGGGTCTTTCTTTCAATTTGTTTGTTATAGACAAGGTGAAAACAACGGAGTTGTTAACGGAAGAAAATGTTTAGTCATAGGTTACTAATAATAACATAATTTAACATAATAATATTGTTATAAGAACCAATGGTTTAACCTTAACAACATATTTATATACAATACTTACAAACAATAAAGAAAAAAATATATGCCATGAATAACGAATTTTGTTTAACTTCCAATGCAAACTACCATTTCTCAACAGAATTATATTGAGAACATGTTTAGACATTTCCTATACCAACTTGTTTATATTGTTCGACAACTTCCGAGTTGGCTCCTCTTTTCTTTTGTCTTTTGCAAGACTGAATGTGTATCTTGGGAATACCACGGAGGCAACTTCTTTAAAATTTGTGTACATTCTTGTCGTTCGAAAGTTTTTAACATTTTCTGTATGCACATTTAAATATTCTATTCACTTCTGATAGCAATTAGAAAGTTGAACTGACACTACGAGGTGTTTTAATCATTAAGACATTGATGGATAGTACTATGCTACCGGTCACCCGTGCTGAGTCAGTATTATTTCATACATTGCCCGCGGAAGTATCGCCACAACATACTGTCCCATAGAGTTTTAATTTTGGTACAATTATACAACGATACATTCTCAGACTCAGACAGTTCTCTGAAAAATACTGTAACGTCAACAGGCGGACAGTCGTATCACTCTCGACAATTTTTTATCAACGTTCTACTGCTAAGTAAAAAATGAGGATGACACCACTGAATGACAAGTTCCTTGATGGTTGCAGAAATGATTTTTTTAATAATACTGAAAGTAAATTTTATCAACGTATTTTTCAACATCATCATCATGATGATTATGACGAATAATAATAAATTATGGACTGCGATTCAGTCCGTTTCATTCTATAGGTTAACAAAAATTTATTTTTTTAAATAAAATAAAAATCATTTTTATTTATGTAAACCAATTATAGGCACACGTAAATCGTCAAACATTATTTTGAAAATTAATTATTATTTATACGTCTTAATTTACATATTTTGTTATTTATTACACCTAAAACTTTTATATTTATTTATAATGAAATTAATTATTATAATTAATTTATATTGTCGCTAGCGACGCAAAATGCTTGTTCTATCTATATAAAACAATTGCCATTACTTGGGTGGACCATGAGCATATAACATGAGCATATAAATTTAATTTTATCAACGTCATTTTTGAACATCGTACCAAATCGTTATAATTTTCATACCCCTATTCTATATCTCCGTACGAATCCTTTTGTTTCTGTAATCTCTAGCTATTTAATCGGATTGTATCTAATAGTGAGTCCACTTGTCCGGAAAGTAGCCGGAAGCTATAAAGAAGATAACATAGTGAGCTTTCAGACTTACAGTTAATAGCATGTTCTCAGCCATTTGAGTCAATGTTGTACAGTTACTTTGTACAAATACAAGTCTTAGTATTCTACTGTAGTTGTTTTGTAAAATGAACTTATTTATTTCAAAATTGCGATTAAATACATTTAGACCACCGGCAGGACTCGAACCTGCATCTTAGGTATAGCCCCTAATGCCTTAACCAATTTGGCTACGGTGGAACCCAACCGATCATCGAAATTTATCAATCTCTTTTTAAAGTCTCTAAGGGGAACGTTTATTAATCTCAATTTGAAATTTAGTAAGCGGTAAACGATTCCGTTAACTACCTATTCATAAAATGAACCTTATTTAGTTGTAATTTACCATATTGCTGTATATAATGTATGTATTTAATTGATTGAATCTTTATTTTTTTTAATAAATAAATGAATAGAAATTTGGTTCAGAGATATGGTTAAAACATGAATGGCGTACAAAAGTAAATTTATTTTTAAACCATCTTCCCACGCGCGCCTTCATCCGCGTAACTCCTGTTCTCGTAAACACTTCATAATTAAATATAGCCCATTCTTCCTCAATAAATGAAATAAAAGAAAGAAAGAAAAAATAATTTAAATGAGCTATACATCATCATCATCACCATTTTAATGGAATTTAAATTATCTATTAAATGGGCTATCTAACACTAAAATATTTTCTCAAATCGGATCGCCAAACTTTTCAGCTTATATATGCATACTAGATTAGCCGTTAGTAAATATTTTATTTTAACGATATTGATTGTAAGTTAATAATAAAAGTTTTTTATCTTATGATTTTGCGTAGACTTTAAATTTTTTAAGTGTACATCTAAAAAGACGTATTTACAACTAAATGTATTAAAAATAAATGGCCTTTAAAACCTATATTCGTAAAACCTCTCGTTGTATATTACAACGAGAGGTTTTAAAGGGGGCATTTTAATGGAACCACGAATACAAAAGAAATATTCTATTCACGGACAACCTTTTAATTATATTTACCTCGGGCCAAGTATAACATAGAGAACACATAAGCTTGATATTATATGTAACTAAATAATTAAGGTAAACTAATTTAGGTTTATAAATTTATTCAATTTACGTCGGTTTAAGTGGCACAGGTCTCTTGACCCGGCACGTCACCTGTCAAGTTAAACTTTGATAGCGTTAAGTGTGGTGATAACTAATCTATTTCACCTGTAAGCTACATTTTACAGTAGCGGGCTTAGAATGTAATATTTTGTAAATATACTTTTATATAGTGGTTAATTAATTGTCATCAAACTGTAAGGTACTTTTACTGTAATTATTCCGCTTATTTCTCAATTAAGCTTATTTATTTAAATATGTATAACAATAAATTCAATAAAATACTACTATATAAACAATAATATGCGGAAATGAAGCGGCCGTAGGACAATAGCTACAAGGGCGTCGGACTTGCGATCATGTCGTCGCCGCGCTGGTTCGATCCCCACCCATTGCACTACCACCGATGTGAACCCGCTCGAAACTCAAGCATTTTGGCACCAAAATTTAACAAGAATATAAGTAGTAATCAAAAATACTGCTAGTACTAGTAAATAGGCGGTGGATATGTGGGACTCGCCCTTTCCATAGCGTGGTATGCTAAACTCATACCACGAGGAGAGGACCCTACACCACTTAAACCCCCTGGACCCTCCATCGATCCGCCGTTGGCGGGGGCCGGGTACGCATATCAATCCGACTCACCGATGGCACCCGTGGCCAATGTGGCACCGCGGCATCTCTTGGGCCACACTTACAGTGGCCCATTTGCCCAATTATAGGGAGGCCCGGAGTGTAGAGGCGTCCCTACTCCTCATGGGTCAACCACGAAGAGAGCGGGGCCCATATGCCCCACTCCCCGAGGCCGAGCCTAGGGCGGTAGGCGGCGGGTTTCGGCCCGCCGACCACGGCCAACACGCCGTATGCGGAGTCGATGGGCGGAGGGATCTTCTTCCCTCTCCCGCTCCGCGGCCTCCTTCTGTGACATTACTTGTCTACAGAAGGAGGCTACCGCCTCATAGTTTTGGTACCTACTATAATAATTAATATGTTGAGAAAAAAACTCCTATAAAATACACATAACTCTTATTTTTTCGTTTTCTTTTAGGTATTACAAACTTACCGGTATTTTCTTAGGAAAATAATTAATTACTTTTTCTCTGTTCTTCAGGAAATTGAAATGTCAATCAACAAGCTTGGTCTAGTCACAAATACCAAGTTTTCTACATTGTTGTACTTTTTCACGTCAGATATAAAAAAATAAGAACATCAGCGAATTATTTCAATCCACTGCTGGATAGGTATATAGCTCCCTTAATTTGCGCCATAACACTCGATTCTCAGCCTTCCACATCCAGTCTTTGGCTTTCCTTTTCAAGTCATATATTCAAATATATGGCAGTCGACCCTGATCCATGAATGGTTTTTGGAGACTACATTATCCTACTTTGTTTTCAATATTTAAAGCCTCGTATTCTCGAATATTTTTGACTTGTGCAAAATACCTACGAAACATTGTATTGAACAATATAAACAATAGTTTTCGTCAGATTCTAAAAGGCCCTCGCCTTCTCGCCTTCAAATTCAAATACGAATATCAATAAGAACTAATTCAACTAGGAATAAATACTGCAAGCTATTTATAGATTTAAAACCAAATAAAAAATTTACAAATTTTTAAAGAAATTCACATTTACAACGAATAATAATTTCTGATTTTGAATATAAAAGGTCATATTTCGCGCGACTGTCATTTATATCGACCAAATATCAAATTTGATTGAACTTTGCCAATTTATATCGGAAATTTGGTATTGCTAAAAGCTTCCCTTGTGAATACATTACTATAAAATATTAAACTACCCTCAATTCAATGTTAGATAACACATTACATATTTAATATAGTAGGAGAACTTGTACCTAAAGCTGGTAAAATAAATTAAAAAAAAGTTAGGGGTCGAATTAGCACCGCTACTTACTAGGTCTGCAGTTCCGTCTTTAGGTATAGTAGGAGAGAAATGTGACAAGTTTTCAGCTTGCCTCAAATACCTACCCAGCCGTTAAATACCGAAATATTTTAACAAACTTGTAAGCCTTAAAATATTATTAATATTTTTCTATATTAAACTATTCATAAATTATTTCAATCTTTTACTCTCTTAATCTCTAATCTCACTCTCTTAATTTTCATCGAATTCCTTTTCTGGCATAAATGTATTGCTTCGGTTAAACAATTTTTGTTGGAAACAATACATTTAGATGATTGTTGAAAGATCAATTAATTTCAAGGGGAATCCTTAAAATTTAATTACGTTAATTTTCCCTGAAATTCACTAAATTTCACTACCCCTTTCCTTCAATTGACGTATATTTAGACTGATAATTACATAATTAACCCGAGAGAACTCCAGCCTTTAAAATTTACTGGATAGCTCACACTTTATAAGTAGTTCAAAAATTAAATGTAATGTTAGGCACTGATTACATGAAAATTTTGTCTTTTAACAAGAAAAACCCTTACTACTGTTCGATATATTTAATTACAGTTAAAAACGATAATATTTTTTGACTATTATCTTAGGGCTTTTAAAATTAAGTTTATTTTAGAAAAACAGAAAAATAATGAAACTAAGTCCTTCTGTTTATTTCAGTTTTGCATGTATCACATTACAACATATATACCACAAAAATGGCCATAAATACATGCATTTTTGGTTCTGTAATCTTAGATAGACTTGTCTTAATATACCACTTGGATTATTAATGTGAGATATTTAACTTTATTTTGATAGAAAAATTGCTTTTTTACTCAAAGATGATTTAAACATTTTTTTAATGAATTTTCTCACAATTTCTCTTCGTGTAAGCTTAAGGATGAGGTGGTTTTAGATATTTATTCCGGTTTGTCTTATTGATGGTTTCCTTATGGTATTAATATATAAATTTATTTTTAGCTTTATGTTCATGCATACCGATTCATCAACATAAAGCTAAAAATAAATTTAAAAAATAACAAAGTAGAATAAAGTTCTACTTGATTCCAGGAATATTATTTTTGACGATCCATCACTTCAATACCTCTGTTTCTCCGACGTATCTTCATTAAAAAGACATAAATTGTGCCACTACTTAGCAGTTTGTTAGCACTTTGTTTTGGCCAAAGCAATGCAACAAATCTCGATCACGATTGGCAAAAGTCTTACTATGGTGTCTTTTCAATTATTGTTGTGTCAATACAGTGGCCGTAGTGTTAACTGTCAAGGGACCTTTTATCTTTTATCTCGAACAGATTATGTTACTTCAAAATCTTTTCCAAACCATGATAACATTAATTACCATTTATTTACATATTTCATACATCTTAAGCTAGCAAGCATCATTTAAAAGATATCTCTACGGGAATAGATTCTACTTATACTACGTAGTGATACGATTAGTACGACAAACTGATCTTTGCAACCAACACATGCGCATCTACAAATTCAAATGGGAGGCATAAACTGTTTCAAAATTTGTGGGAAATGATGATAGCGTTGATAGCGAATATGCGAAATATATAGCGAATAAATAATAAAGTGAATTGCGGGTTAACTTGTAAGAAATAAGACCTCTATAATTAGTTGAAAAAGAGATCTAACAATTCTTTAAAACATTTATATGGAGGTTATTGGAAAATAGCACTGTCGACTTTATATCAATTAACTTAAACTATGCTAAATCTGGGACACGTCAATACTCGCAATTTTCTCCAAAAAGAGTCTAAGATACTAAAACTACTATGTTACTTTTATCTTTCCACTTGAACGATCATTGAAAAGGCTTCAAATTAGATCCCTGTATCACTTTTCTCATATAAATCAAGTTGAGACAATGTTTTTAGCTGATAAATATTTTCGCGTAAAATTTTGTGTTTTATTTCAAACATAAATCAAAAAGTTCCAGTATTTTAGTAATTTATGAGCCTTGAAATATCTTCAATTAAAAGTCATTCAGTTGAAGGCAAGTTTTGAGAAAGGGCTGGGAAGCTTCGAACTCAAGGGCCGTTATACCCTACTGACAGCAGATAGTTATACCGGAAGGCGGAAATGAGATGTCTGTACTCCGTTGACTGCTTGTAAGAAGAATTGTAGATAGGTACTGTACTTGTATACTTATATCGTAGCGATTTTGTTCGCTTTATTGTTCATTATTTAGGGGCTTCGCGGTTTCAGTGGTATGATACGGTATTGTATACACACGTGGTTCTTAAGGTCTTCTTCGTTCTCAGTCCGGAAGGTGATATGGAGGAATACCTAGTATCAGATACAAGTCAAAGTCTTGCCTCAGATTTGGAAATTAGATTGATGTACGGAGTTAATGTATCCGTAGCATAAATATGTTTGACTGGATATAAACGTATATATTAATGCATAAAGAAATTAAAGATGGATAATAAACTTATAGGAACTATACACACAGTGCACTTTGACTCGGAGCCTGCTGATTACAAAAACTGTAGAGTACAGATAAAGATATTTAGTGTTCGAATTCAGAATAGCAACGTTTAGAAGCAACTATTGGTGTCACTGTGATTTTATTGTTACCAGA
Organism: Nycteola revayana; assembly: GCA_947037095.2. Classification (NCBI taxonomy): domain Eukaryota; kingdom Metazoa; phylum Arthropoda; class Insecta; order Lepidoptera; family Nolidae; genus Nycteola; species Nycteola revayana. The sequence goes on from OX344839.1 coordinate 10,997,488, forward strand.
TTATAATTGTTTATTTATTAATCTTTGTACAACTACTGACAAAATTGTAATTAAGTTGTCTCACTTCAAAAAACATTTCCAAAACAATGAATCGAAGAGGGGGACATCCTTCAAAGTTTTGAACAAGACGTATCATTAGTCCAATTGTCACAGATTCAAAATAAACAACCATTTTATATCATTCAAATCGGGTTTCAGATGAAAATTTGCTTTGTTCTCGTTCATTGTTTGAAAAACTTTGGATACTTTTGTAGGGTTAACAAAACGCTTCAGTAAAACACAATACAGGATTAGATAAGATCTGATACTCATAATAAATACGAAAATTTCTATCCGAAATGTTAAATTTGAATAAAGTTGCCAACAATTATTACAAAACAAAGTTTCTTTGACGCAATTTTCATATTTTAATACAAATAATTAAATTAATTGAGCTAACACAAAAACTTAATGAAATTATTGTACTTGTATAATAATATATATATATATATATTTTATTGTAAAGCTAATAAACGTAGGTATTTTTAATTATCTACTATTAGTGGTATTAATATGTATTATATTTTGAAGTCCATCCACTTTTAAATGGAATCATGAATATAAATAAGTTATGATATATGTCTCATTCACTCACAATATCACTATTAGGACTATACATAATAGGACTATAAAATAAAATTCATTCTTTATATGCCAAAGTCAATTATATGTTAAATCCATTTCCAATCCGTTAATTGCTTTGTATCCGTCAATTACAATTTCTTATTCAACTACCCACAGAGTACCACAGACTACAGACACATTCGATGCTGATCCCAGGCCAAAAGGTCCGATTGTGCCAAACAACGCCACCAACTGTCATTCACTCATTCAATGTTGTCAATTCGTTAAAACTTAATAGCTACTGCGTGATAATTAGATAAGCTATTAATAACTTCTGAGACCACAAAATAACAAGTGAGTAGGTTTAGTCTTAGTATTATTAAGTGTAATAAGACTAAGAACTTAAGACACAAATTTCAAACGGCTTCAAGAAACAAAATATCGTAACAATAAAAATCATTATCATCAATATTAAAATTTATCGCATTACTTTCATTCCCGAGGATATTACTGAACATAAATTAAAATGCTATATGTATGTAATTAAAACACGTTCACTACATAATCTAATGAGATATTCATATTAAATGGATTTTATGTAACACTGCCACTAGTATTAGTGTTACCCAAATATTCACATTGCACTCAAAATTTAGGCGTTTGATTTTGTAGAGAAGTTTTGTTATCAAAATAAAGTTAGTTCCTTTGTTGATTGAATTGTTGTTGATGAAATCACAATCCATACATTTCATAGCATGTATGGATAATTTTATATAAATTAGCTTCAGTGACACCTAGAGTCGTGGTCCTGACCTCTTAAGAGCGCCCTCAGGTGAAGTCACTTATAATTTAAATATGTATATATTATGTGTGTGTATACAGGGTTATTTGTAAAACAACAACAACCTCTTAAGAGGCCATTTTACTCATTATTATGAACAACTTTTACTATGGGACTTCTATGGCTTTTTGACGTATAACTTGTCAAAATGCAGGGAACAGCTGATTTTTGTTCGTAATTTCAGGTTTGCTCCCAATGTTAAAATTGTTTATAATGATGAGTACAATGACCTCTAAAGAGGTTGTTGGTGTTTTACAAATAACCCTGTATAATAAAATTAAATGTATCACTTTCAAGTTGATTTCATACCTTAAGCTTTTTATGATATTGTTCAGCTACAAGTGTATTTCTAGACCTCAGAAACATATGGATGGATGTACTATATTCTTCAGAAGCATTTGGTCGTAAGTGCCAGTTTACGATAAAGGCACATACGACGAATGTTTCTGACGTATAATGGCTCACCCGACCTTATGCTTCTGAGCTCTAGATTTAAATACCCAATTGCTGAATAAACTTCATTATTTAATTATAAATTATGTTTACAAACTAGGTATACGATAAAGTCACATAATTATTTAGGCCTGTATAAGGTTTCGGATAATAATAATAATAAATTTATTTATTTTCACCACATCATCACATTCATTTTGTACATATGATTACTTAAAGTGCTAAAACATACAGTAGTATAAAATACTGGTACAATTTAGTATCATAGGTCCATTACGATGCTAGGTCATATAGATTTGTGTGGTGACTAGCATCTTAGCTAAGTTATTTTTTATAATAACTTGTAATAAAGATGCTAGGCCCAAATCCTTGAATAACATACTGACATCGGAAGCTAATAGTAGTTTTTTTTTTAAATAATATATATTTCAAGTTTGACAATTGATTGATTTATTAATAATGATTAGATGAGTAGTAATAAATATAATAAGTATATTAACAAAACATGCAAAAATATTGGTGAGTGTGTGTGTGTGTTTGTCGGTGTGTGTGGGTGTGTTTGGTATGTCAATGTGTGATGGTCCGATTATTATGGTATTGAATTTAGCTGAGAGTACATAACATTCGCTCCGTTTCGTCATAGTTTATAGTTAGTAACCATTTGGTGACTGAGTTTTTGCATAGTTGTTTGGACATTGGAAATATGTTTAATTTTTTATTAACTATGTTATATAAGTGAGGTCCTAAGTAGCTTAAAAATCTTTGGGTAAAAGAGAGACTACATTTGTAAGCGTCGCATGGTTTATCTTTTCGCCTCTTGTTTAGTGGTTGGTAAGGAGTGCTACTGTGTTCAGTTAAAATGGTGCTCAGGATAAATAGTTGCTGAGAGTACCTCACATGACTTGTAGAGAGCGTCAGTTGGAAAGAGGATTAGGCGAAATGTAGCTACTTTTAGGACAGCTCTTTGTGCTCTTTCAAGTTTAATAATTATAGATTTAGGTGCTCCACCCCAAACAGAAACACAATAACATAAGAGAGATTGGCAAAGTGCTAAATAGATTCTTTTGACAATTCGAGCGTCGGCAACATGTCGAAGTGTTTTAAAGACGAAGATCAATTTTCTCGTCCGAGAGACTAGCTGGTCAATATGGACAGAAAAATTCAGACTCTCGTCGAGAGTAACACCTAAATATTTAATTGTATGGGTGCGTTCGAGTGTTGGGAAATCGCAGGACTGAGAGTCTTTTAACTGACATGAGTGTGCAAGTATGGAAAGTGAAGTGTGAGGCTGGTTTGACTGTCGTAAGTTGTATGCGATCATTTTTGTTTTCTCTGAGTTTAGGGTGAGTAAGTGTTTTGATAACCAGTTCATGACAGTATCAAGCCCTTTTTGTGCTGCACTGTGTGTATTCACCCAGTTGTCGCCCATGAACGTAAGAACTGTATCATCTGCAAAAACAATGACTTTGCCGTTTTGTAGATTGAGGTTGCAAAGTTGATTTATGTATGCAAGAAAAAGGGTGGGTCCTAACACACTTCCCTGTGGAACGCCGAACGTAATTGGAAGTTCACTGCTCGTATAATTTTGTACTTTGACACATTGGGTTCTATTGCTAAGGTAATGACTAAATATTTTCAGCGAGAGATCGCGAATCCCGAGTTCTTCTAGCTTGTTTATTAGGATGGGAATAGAAACTGTGTCAAAAGCTTTCGTTAAGTCGAGGAAAATTGACAATACTTTGCATTTATTATCAATGTGCTGGACTATGTGATTAATTAGTTCTGAAATAGCATTGTTAGTCGATTTTTTGCTTCTAAATCCAAATTGATTCATAGATATTAATGTTTTATCTTCAAGGTACTTTATTAGTCTTTTGTTGATTATTCTTTCAAGTATATCACGTAATTCAGTTTCTATTCCCACTCTTATGAATAGGGTCTACAACAGCTTTCTTGAGATATGAGGGAAATGTGCCCGTGTTCAAACAAAGATTAAAGAGGTAAGTAAGTGGTGGTATAAGCAAGTGTTTGTAGCGTTTCAGAAACTTGGTAGAGATATTGTCCCAACCAGTGGCGGAGTCGGTCTTTAAGGACATAAGTAGAGACTCTACCTCATTTACATCTATTTCCAGCATGACAAAAGATTGTGAAGGAGATGAAGAGGCATAATCGTTTGTTGAATTGCGACAGGGTTGTTGTGCTCTAATATTGTCAGGTGCTTAAAAGGATACACCATGTGTAGGTTTTATGTGAGTAAAGTTAATTTAAGAACTTATTTTTTGTACTAGTCTATTTCAAAAATAAAATGATATTAAAATAGAACCTTTCTTTTGAATAAGGTAGTCTTCCAATATTAACTATGTTGGCCGCACCGTTATCGGTGTATAGCAGAATGAGAAAGATTAGACTTCGCCATTGTACTATGTGTTTTAATAGATTATTTATTTTGTTAAACTATTCTAAGCATTTTTTTGTCCAAGAATTGTAAATAGATGGCATATATTTTGGAAGCACTCTATTTATATTTAATTTATAAAAAAAGGTTTTGTCAAATGCTTATTTTAAGATCCGGTTGGTGCCTTGAAAAGCATATTAATTCCCATTTATCCGAGTTGCTATAACACGATGTTAAAAATTGTATACCAATGTTCAGACAGCAGCGTAACTCCCGTTCCGTGAGAACTTCATAATAAAATATAACCTATAGTCTTCTTCGATAAATGGGCTCTTCAGCTTATATATTAGTATAAGATTTTACCGCGGTCACCATGCTGACAGGCAATCATAGTGACTTTTTAAAATTTATAAAGGTACTATTTATAAAGACATTTTATAGGTACTCTTTTTTATCCGTATCGTAAAAGCTATAAAAAAATATAATAAAATATCCATTACCTATTCAAAAATAATATTTTAGAAACGAAATCACGATATGCATTTACAAATTATTTTAAAATTGTACATGTTTCAATATGAACTACATTAAATGAAAAAAGGTAAACATTTATATGAAAAAACATTATGCACTAGCGCGTTTCATTTTAATAAAAAAATCACTGTAAGTTTACTTGTATGTTATTGAAATATTTGGAATTTCTCTGTGAATACGGCGGGCGCGCTGTTGCTTTGTGTTCGGACAAACGCATATTTCATGGATATTACACGCCCTAGGGGGCTATTCCACGAACTGGCAACGAGGAATATTCAGGCTACTTTTTTCTGTAAAATCAAAGATTGCTTTCCATTTTAAGCGGATATTATAAAAGGTATGTTTGATTTATATGGAGGCGCGCCTAGTGGTTTTACATGGTTAAATTCTACTTTTGCTCCAGTGGACCGCATCGAGGTGATGTGTAAGAAAGAGAGATTGCTTAAGACAGAAGCCTAAGTGATGTTTTACAGCCTTCTAATTAACTCTTTATTCAAAGAGAGAGATATTAATTTTAGACTTCACTGCATAGTATAGAACAAAGTCGCTTCCCGTTGTCTGTCTGTCCCTATGTATCTTTAAAATACGCTACGGTTTTTTTTTATTGACAGAACGATTCAAGAGAAAATTTTACATGTATAATACATCAGCATTGTACCCGTGCGATGCCGGGATAGGTCGCATGTCGAATATACTTCTTACTTTATATACATACTTGTCACTACATTAAATTTGATGCAAAAATACGAAGAACAGTTAAGAATTACAACTAGGTATCAAAATAATAAGCACACGTCGTTCATAGTCAGGATACACCTGAAACCCAATGCCTTACTTTATTTTCTACTTTTATTTTAATACCGAATTCTGCGAGTATAACTTTATTTTGTCAGCTATCTACATTTTTTTCCAAAGTGGCAAAAACACATATATTTCCCAACAGTGAAAACAACGTAGGCACGCGTGTAAATGCCTATTACAATGCTATACTCGCCGCATAGCCAAAATTCGATATGAACAGACACAAAATATCTCAGCCAACCGCCAACTTGGTGTTTATAATTCCGGAGGCAAACTAATGTGTGTGCGGTAGAAATTCCTAACGTTGACATCATATGGTAAGTTTAGCCCACATTGAGTTTAGCTGATTTGAATCTGCAGATATACATTAGTATAATAAAAAAAATGTAATTTGTGACATAGGCGCCCTCCATGGTTTAGCAGTCTAAGTCTCGTTTTAAGTCTCAGAGGTCGTGTGTTCGATCCTCACAACGGACAATAAATGAAATAATTAATTTTATTCAGCACTTACGTATTTACATACACTTGTACTTGTCAAAATTACAATGTAAGAAGATAAAATAATAAATAATAAAAAAACTATAACTAACAGATAATTCTTACTCTTTAACATATCCGACTAAGTAATTAACAGTAGTAGGTAGGCAATAACAAATCATACAAATCTACAAACTGCAAAGTCCGTCCGTCTTCCCTGTAATATTTTTGCAATAAACCAATTATTATTATAAGAAGAAATTAAAACCGCATCCAAATTACAAGTGGTTACACTATATCTAAGTGGCACACACTTGAGCGCACCCTTATGGGGTTTAGGACCACGACCCAGGGTGCCACTGAAGTAAAAAGGTAGATATATAAAGAGGATGTGATCACTGGCACCGACTACAGGCGCTCAATCACAGGGCAGGGGTAGGGGCGCAACGCGGTTCTCGCCGGCGAGAATCCTACCCTAGCTAACCTGCAACCTTTCACTAGCTACCTAAGTCGACGACCCGGAGAAGAAAGGAAGAAAAAAACTCCGGGGTTGTTCTTTTTCGTCATATTGTGTTGTGATTCAGTCTCTTCTTTTTTTTAACAAGCTTGTTAACAAAATCTCTTTGAATACATTGCAATTATACTATGTGCGCTGACGTACGCTCTGAAACATTTTCAGCAGTATAGGCGAAGTATTTACTAGATTTCCTCAAGAAAAAGTAAAAGAACCTCTTGCACATGAAAACGGAGGAAACATCCACGCACATTTTTAAGGAACAAACTACACGAGGTAAATCTCTCGTCATAGAGGACACAAAAACTACCACCTCAAATACATCCACCAGCAAGACGACCAGCCACCGCAAGCAGCACCCGTTCACGAGTATGACGTGTGAGCACACAGCCATCGCCTCCCTTGCCATATTAGAGAGAAGGAGGCGACCCGACTCACATCGCCACCGCAAGCAATGACAAACAAATGGAGCATGACGAACTCACTGACAGAAGTATTTGTGGAGTCAATAATAATAAAAAAATATCTAAACTTTAACTCAGCATAGCATGTTCCAATACAACTGAGTTTATACAAATTGATATTAAAATATTTAACCATTTTATAAATACTTATAAAATTTCAACAGGTAGGTACTTATTGTGAGAATGACTTTGTTTTACTGCTTGCACCATGCAGTTTTATCATTAATATAGTCATTGATTGTGTAATAACCCTTTTTCATTAGGGTATTCTTAACCTCTATTTTAAATTTATTAAGAGGTAAATCATGAACATATTCGGGGATCTTATTATACATGCGCACACTAAGCCCCACAAAAGAAGAATGAACTCGCTGTAAACGGTGGTTCAGCAGCACACAATTTATGTTTATTTCTAGTATTTATTGTGTGCAAAGAACTTCTTTAATAAAATCTTTAGAATAAAATCTTTGTGTAAATTATTAGATTTGTTTCCAGGTCTGTTTGGTTGTGGGATCTTCCGTGCCTCGGAAAGGCCGTTTTGTCCCGATTGTTATAACAAGCGTATACCAGGAACCGGGCAGCAGCGTTTCCCGGATCCCGTGCATAAAGTTCCAAATCTCCTTCTGGAAAACAAAACGCCTAAGTTGTCATATTATACGTTTGTCCGTCTGTCTGTTTGGTAGACTTAAGACCTCAGAGACCCCCGCGGAGATATTAAGTTAAAATTTATATTTAACACTATTTCATAACAATATTTGTTAGTTTTAATATATATGTTGGTTTACTAATCACAAAATTAACTGTGATAAAATAAATTAAAATAAGCTAATTATTTTTAATGTAATCGTAAATTAAATTCTTTAATAAGTCTCGATAAATATTATTTTCTTTATTATTTTATAGTAGACATGGTCTCGATACTGGTACTCTTTATATTAGTCTTACTGCTCTTACTCGGTAATCTGGGTACTCTTTTAATTACAAGGCAAACATTTTTTAATCTGACATGGGTTACACCAGTCACGGATAGACTGATGGGTATCAGCAATTTTACCGCGATTGATACCCTTTTCTACTATAAATGATGTGTAGGCACAGTCTATAAAAGATATAGGTACGAGCACAGCCGGTAATTCTTTATGGGTGAAGAGTTTGCAGCTAGCTGTGTACAACTAAGAAGCTATGTACAACTTAAGCGGCCGTAGCCCAATGGCTAGGGCGTCGGACTTGTGATCTTGAGGTCACCAGTTCGAACCCCACCCATTGCACTACCGACGTGAACCCACTCGTAACACAAGCATTTTAGCTTAGCACGAGGGGTTAACAAGAATACTAGTAGACTGCAAAAACTCTGCTAGTAATCTTTAAAATAATAAAGTAAAAAAAAACTACACGTAGCAGTGAACACTTCTCATTAACGTAAACATATAAATTAAAAATACGTTTCCCAATGTATACCTATATCTTATGTTGACTGTACAACGCGAAAGCTTAAAAACATTCATCAACAGCCCGTATAACGTCCACTGCTGAATATGGGCCACCTCCCGAGGGAGGGTATTGCCATAGTCACCACGCTTGGCAGGCGGGTTGGTAACCGCAGTATTATGTTGTAACACACAAGGAAACGCTGCTGCCCGTTCCTTAATATACGATTATTATAGATGATGTTATAACAATTGGGACCAACGGCTTAACGTGATTTCCGAGGCACGGAGGGTAGTCCCCCAACCAACCAGACCCGGAAAGAAATCTTAGAATTTACACAAAGATTTCTTGTCCGGTGTTGGGATCGAACCCACGACCTCCAAGATTTAAAGCGAGCCAATTACCCGACTCTACGGAGGTTGTCTGTTAAAAACATTAATTACACTTTATTATTGTAAGCTTATGAAAACAATAATATTTTAAAACGCTCGATATTCCTTTTAAGTTAAATAAATAATGATTCATAAATAATCTAAACGCCATAATGCCATAAATATATAATATATACCTAGATCGCTCTATTCTCATATATGAAATTAGTTTACAAATGATTTAGAGTTTAATTCATAATCGCCTTAATTCATCAAAATAAACAGAGTAGACATACAATTTCCTTGAAATTCACCATGTGTAAAAGCTTTGAAGATAATCTCTTGAAGGTATGGTTTGCCTCTGAATATGAATCCACACGACATATTTTCAATGTTTTTTGTTCAAGTGTACGGTTCTTTTAATAGACCTTCATTGACATTTCATCATAACTGCTTACAAATTCAGTATTCAGTATTCAGTATTTTTTAAAGTCATCACCTGCATTAGAGAAATAAATTCTTGTGTTGCAGAGAACTTTACAAACACACAATTCACGAACTCAAAGCATCGTCATCGTCTATATTCAACGGGAACAGTTGTCCTATAGGCCTAAGTTCCTATAGGTAATATGCCTGTATATTTGGGCTATCGAATAGTAATAGAACTAGAATTTGTTCCGTATTATTTTCAGAATAAATTATGGTTAAAACGAAACTTCCAGCCAGCGGGATTTTTTTTAATTACGAAGTTGATCACGCTGAAATGTTGTTCTACAATTAGGGCTATGCTATGTGAACACATAAAATTGAAAATTGCATAATGTAATAACCACTTTGTGAATGTTATATAAGCCAATCAACGCGGTAGCTCCCTTGTGAGACATCAATTCAGTGTGTTGGGTCCACTGATGATGATATAACTAACTTCAATAATTTATTCCAAAATAATATATTTAGTTTTTAGAGCTAACTTTTCAATTCTCAGATTAAAGTTATCACCTCCGAATTTTTTTTAAATGTTGTCAGATTTTCTATATAATATCTGAAAACCCTAAAAAGGAATAATTTTGAATTGTGACAGAGTTTCTATAAAAAAAATGTAGCATTCAATATGACACTGACATCAATAAAATCGCAATAATAAAATGTGTAGGTAGTTTGTCCTTCCGTCTGAACTCTTTCCGGTTCTCGGCCGGATTGAGTCAGGATGTAGTACTTCAGGCTATCCGAAATATATGATAAATAAATAACATTTCATACATTAAAATAAAAATTACTGTAAATCATATTTTTGTAATGTAATAACTGCTTTAAAGCAAAAATATACAATACAATATATTTATATTATGTTAATTACAAAAGTTAACCTAATTCGTAACTTAAGTTATAACAAAGAGTATGATATGTAATTCATGTTTGTACATTGAGTGAGGTAAAGTGCCAAATGGTGATATGATTATTATCAGATGCAATAAATATCCTAATTCAAAAGAACTAAAAAGTACATACAGTCTAAGCTATTCTAATGTATCAGGGGAATAAACAAAAAAAAAAAAATATTGTATTAAACCTGGCGGCATAATATATACACACATGAGCCTATAAGTTAAGCAGTACAACTTTAATGTTTTTCTTTTCATTATGACTAGTTTTTCCGTGGAACCCCAGTACTTTGCTTACCTTACTTTTGAGTGCCTAAGAAAAAGTATAACACATCCACTAGTTCAGTTTCGATTGATTAGTTCGGTTTCTCTTAAGAAAATACTGCCACATTTGTGCTACTAATAAAAAGGTGATTTCCTTTCGTATTTGGTCAACCTTCTCATTTTAGACGTATAATGAGTGTATATAGTGTAATAATCATTAAATGTATATTTACTTTATTAGATGTTTTCTATGTAGGTACATTAATATGACTTAAGTTTGGAAGTACTAAAATAAAAAATTGTATTTCTGCATTTCTTTAATATATTGTTTGCAATTCGTTCGTATTTTGGGATATTATGTTATTTAATACATATTTTGAGGAAAAGGTGTGATTTAAAAAAAATCTCTACATGACATCCTGCGTTGGTGACAATAACACTACTTCGAGAGTGAGTGTACTCCAATTACTCCAAAAAGTACAATTTTAAATCAGTTATTAGAAAAAACTTCCACACAAGATAACTAAATCTATCTGTTATGTGGGATACTACGACTACAAGGTGTTATTTATTGTGCTTTTCGTGGTTCACACACATATTGTCCCGGGTGATTATCGAACTCGGCAAAATAAATAATGAGCCACTGACACAATAATTTAGCTACACTATCTCGTTTGGGGAATATTTAAACAACGATATCCTCTTTTTAATTGTGTTACGTTACAATGTACAACATTATGTGTGTGTGTGTGTGTGATGGTGATTGTACCCGTGATGTTGTAAAATGAACCGCTCTACAACGGTTTTAATCTCCGGCTTTAGACGTATGACGCTGCAAAGATGAAGCACAACCTCTAACCCTACATCAAAACTACATATGATAGGGGTTCGAAATTATGCAACCAAAGAACATAAGCGCACTGTTCTGTATTAAATATAAAATAGGAGGGAACGCATGAATAGATAATTATTATGTTCTATGTTCAAATTATGAAAGTATTCGTTTAGGCAAAGGTTTACGATATCTAGGCAACTTACCTGCCACATATTTTACTTAAACACAAGAATAACTTAAAACTGAACTAATCTTCATAATTCAGGTTTTGGTGGAAACCTCGTGAAAAAATATTGCCATTACAATATAAACTTTATAAGAGATCAATGACAATATCTAGATTGTCATTAATCTCTTATAAAGTTTAAAAGAAAAAAGAGTTTTCAATGTCAGTTTAATCGATTTGAACTTTGTGTCGATTGCAGGAAAATAAAAAACCAAAAACATGTATTTATTTAAATTATGTTTCGTTCAGAGCTTTTTAGAAAGTAGGTTGTATTTATACTTAGTAGAAAATGTTCTTAAATATGGAACGTAGTGCTTGCGTAAGACTAAATAAACTGATTAATCATAATACTGTAATCTGAAAGTTATTATACAGTATTATTTATTAATCAGTTACAAATTACTAATTATCTCATAACTACATATTTCAAAGTGTACTAATATTAAAAAATTACTTACTTATAACAACTAAGATTTTTTCCATTTATAGTTTTACTGGCAAGCTTTACTCGCCCTAAGATTACCTATTAACCTACATTCATGTGACCACATGAATGTAGCTGCTAAAATGAGGGCATTTTTTGTCTACTCGTAGAACCTTCCTGAAGAAATGAGCTATCCAATGTATTTCTTTTATAACGACTGTTCACGATACAAAAGCACTCAAACAAACAACTCTTTTAATTTTATTGCATCAGTATAGATTAGTTTTGGCACAAAGGGTTCGACTGCGTTGACTTTTTACTGTTTTTTAAAACACGACTCTCATACAAGTGAAATTAAACTCTCTGCCGCGGGGGACTTTACAAAACTTAATGTAGGTACGCAAAGCGCACCCAAAGACAGAACTAACTATCAATTATTATCTGTGTTTCACACAAGTAATTGTCTTGAGTGGGAATCCAACCCAGAACACCAGATTTTACAATGTACCTGCGAATTTCCATGATAAAGATTTAAGTACTTAACTTTACTATTTAGCAAGGTTGAGGTGAAAGCAGTGCCGGTTACAGACTACTTGATTTCCTAAGCCATAACTTCCCAAAAACAGGGGAGGGGGAAAAGCAGAGAGGAAGAGAGATAAAATAAAATTGTTAATATGTAATTATAACATTGGTTTAACATTGGTTTGTAAAGTGAGCGATAGTTCATAAAAATTTGGAGGACCGCTGCCCTAAGCAATCTACACCTATGGCCCTCCTGTATGTTAGTAAATTGTAATATTGTTCTTCTGAACTAGAATTTTTTGGGATGTTTTTAGGGCACCCAAAATTTTAATTAAGGTTAAAATAAAACCTTTCTACATACCAGACTCAAATCGGTGTTTGTAACTATTATAGTAATATCATTAAATAATTCGTTCGCCTGCATTGATTGTTTACTTCTTAGAATGTATCTGCGAAATTCCGGTTGAACGGTTAAGTAGTAAGGTAGAGGTAAAGCAGTACTTATAATAAACACACTTTATAAACATTCAATTTACGGGCACGAAGCATACCTACGCTCAAATCCATGGCACACACAAATAGTTGTTCCGGGAATCTGACTTAGAAAACCAGATTTCAGAAGCAGCTACTGAATACACTGAGCCATCGCAGTTGAACACTGAAGACTAAATGATGCATATATTGAATATGGATAGTGGATATCCATTTTATCATGTGTACAAATGTTCTATCGGAGACCTCTAAAGGCGGTCAGACGTGTAAAAGCACTTATCGATGATCAAACATCAAAGGTACATACCAGACTCTTTTGTAAAGGAACGTTGGGGGTACATACCAACCTAATATTAAATAGATTTTATTTGGAATTCTGTGTGAATTTTATCCTTGAAAGATGTCGAAAAATGTAATTTGTAAGATTGAAATCATTATAATGTGGATACCTACTTATATTTCTTTCAAGATTTTTTTATTAAGGCACATTGAATACAGTAACATATTTTTAATGGATTAAAGAATAGTAAAATGTTGAGTTATAAGTAATTTGTACCATAGTCGATTATGAATCTTAATTATATTTGTGAGCTGTGCGGTTTCTGGTTTAGAACCGTAGGAAGGATCGGATCCTTCCTATGGTTGACGTAACTACGTATTTAATACACTTGATTGATGGGCAACAGCATCTTTTAGCTCATCTTTTTATTGATCACTTTTCTGCATACTAAACTTGGTGATTATGGCAAAATCCCTCAAAGACCCTGATTAGACCAGGTCAGTAAAATAATGCCTATGTAGACGTTAACAGACTGCTGAAGTTGAAGTAGATAAATTATTGCATGACCATGAGGTTGCGTTTATTATGAAAAAGTAATAATTTGCATATTAACTTCTTCCTTAATGATATTAGCAAACCATTGTAGTGTATACATTGTAAAGATTAAAGTGGTATTTCATGATATAAATGTTAGCTGCGTGCAGTGATAAATATGTTTCATAGCAACTACTGTACAATAGTGTAGCATATTTTATTTCTGTGCTAGGCAATTAGTTGTCGACCACAACTGGCACTGTATTTACTATGTGATCATTATTTGTCAAAATAGTCAGTATGATAAATGAATAACAATATTTTAAAGTGCGTTTGAATGTTCTTTAATCAGACAAAACTAGTCTAATATGTATTGAATAAATTTCGGTACATATTTTAATTAATTGTGACAACAAATATTATATTAATCTGGGTTGGCAGTATGTTTAATAGTAGGTACATATTCATTTTTTCTTTTTACAGCACAGACTAAATTAAAAACGTTGCACAATAAATTTAGACCACGGGTAGGATTCAAACCTGCAGGTTAGATTAAGCTGTAAAGGTTCCATTAACATTTATCAATCTCTTTATAACATGTCTCTAATGGGAACGTAGATACCATCAACTGATATAATGCTTAGTAACATTATATTTATGGAATGGTGTATTCGGGAGAAAAAGCAATTTGTCACGGTTTTTACACGCAGCTAGGTTGTTATTAATGTTTCTACAATAACTCGACTTCATTAGCACCCTTCTTTTAAACAATTTTTCGTTACTTTAAAGTGGTCATCATATTTTTATAATAGGGTAAAACCACCAGGATAAAGACGTTTGGCTTCATAAACCTACTTGCGTAACACTTCCTAGAGACCCTGTACCTAAATAAAATAGTAGTACGCATAATAGTGTGATGTTCTGTGAACTATCTGTAATTGACCTACTTATATAATAATATATTATATTCATAGACCGCTAGTTCTGTCTCAAATTCTTTTATTTTTCTATTACCTAGTATAAAAACACAATAAACAAATATTTCAAAGACAACCGTTTGGGCAAAAAATGTGTATGCCAATAAATAGTTAAAGTAACTGGACCAAAACCTACGTTCTGCCCATTTGAGTATGTTTCGCCGGACCGTCTCATGTGGGTCGTGTTAAAACCGGCAGTAGAATAACCCACTGAGTTTGTTTCGCCGGATCTTCTCAGTTGGGGCGTATTGGATCCGGTGGTAGCATTAAAGCGCGTCCGTCGTTATATACTCATGGTCCACCTAAATAATGACAATTGTTCTAACCTACTATAGACAGAACAAGCTATTTGACACAATATAGTTAAATAATAAACTAAGACGTTAAGACTAAAATATTATTAAAATAATAACTTAAATACTTGTTTAATTTGAAAATTTATAAAATATGATAATTAATAATAATAATATTATAAAATATGATATTATCTAAATAATACTTAATACTAAATTATTGTTTTGACTATTTGCAAGTGCCTGTAATAGGTTTACGTAAATAAAAATGATTTTTATTTATTTTTTTATTTTTCCACAAGAAAACGACACTAATATATGAATGACTCCCTTCCTGCATGCAGAATTAACCGCGTAACTCCCGTTCCATAAGAATTTCATAATTAAATATAGGCTTATAGCTTTCCTCGATTTCCTAGGCTATCTAATCTACTAACATATTGTTCAAGTAGCCCCTGAGATTAGCGCACAAACAAAATTTAGCTTTATAGCTGTATAAGTATAAAGCAAACTGTATAACAGTAACAGACGCATAACAAGTAGATGAGAGCACCTTATCAGTCAGAAATATCACTTCGTCCATGTTGGTACTAATTGTTGATTACGTCATCGTAAGTGGTTAACAAAACTAACACAATCACATAACAAAACAATACAATTACATTCGACTAATCCCTCTGTCTACCTCATTACCCCGAACAATCGAACGCCGATAAATTTGGGTGACAACAGCAAGCAGGCTCCACGCACAAATTACTGATCTCTAGAGGGAAATAAGATTAAAGACGTTTTGCAAACATGAACAATTGACTTGCGAGATGAAGCAGAGTGGTGTGAAAAGACTTCGAAGTTCTTGTATATAATGCTGTATATATTTACTGGTGAATAAGATGTTAATGGTTGATTGAGTACGAATAGCGTTGGTATAAATTTTATAGTAGAATACTGTAGATAGTATTAAGACGTAAGTGAATATATTAAGATAAGACTTTATCTAGCATATAACTCAAAAGAACGAATTACAAAAATATAGAGAGGATTTCATTATTGAGTTTATTATTTTACGTAAAAGTACTTATATTTTATGATTAAATACAGTTAAGAGTTTTGTTCAGTTTTTTTATGAAGTCAGGAGAGTTTTTTTATATACCAATTTGCAATGTTTGCCTTGATATTAGTTATTATACGGTATATTAAAAGTAAAATAAATAGATACTTAGTAAGTAGTGTTTTAAAAACTTCCGTTGAATTATATAATAAAATATTGATCAACCACAAATAACAAGAAATTACGCTAATAAACATTTTTTTAATAACTAACATTTTATTAAATATGTTGTATCTTTTCTAGAACTATGATGCCACATTTAATAGCATACATCCATAATAATGAATACACTAAACTTGTAATGCACGTTTGTGATAACACCTAGGGATAAAAAATTGATATTAAGACTAAGTTAAATAGTTGAGAAATTGTGATTTTATAAATAAATGTCGTCAAAGTCGATAAAACATTTTTGCGGAGTAATGTAGTCAAATTTGTTGTTTTTATTTTTTTTACGTGACCATAACCACATAGAGAATAGTTTCAGAGATTTGTTAGCTAGAAATATGTCGATTTTTCTGAAAGATTTACTTGTACATTTTTTTTACTCTTTACAAAATCGGCAACGCAGAACTCTGCGGGCTCTAACCACTTTAATTTCTATTCTCGACTCCTCTTCTCTTTCATACTTAACTTACGTTAGTTCTTACTGTAATACTTAATCCCTCATTATCGATATATCTCATCAGTGAATTTAATCATTTCGTTATATCCTAC
Source organism: Nycteola revayana (assembly GCA_947037095.2). Lineage (NCBI taxonomy): Eukaryota > Metazoa > Arthropoda > Insecta > Lepidoptera > Nolidae > Nycteola > Nycteola revayana. The sequence continues at coordinate 11,014,423 of OX344839.1, forward strand.
TCCCTACCGATATTATAAAAATTAAATAATGAATGGATGTATGTTTGTTACTCTTTCACGCAAAAAGCACTGAACCAATTTGGCTGAAACTTTGCCCAGAGATAAATTAAAAGCTGGATTAACATAAAGGCTACAAAATATCGCGCTCCGAACCACTGAAGCAGATAATTATTAAATTTCTTCAATGTTTAAAACTTCATTTTAAAATTACAAGCATAATATAACATATTGCCGTAAGATATAAGCATGCACTAGAGAGATTTTGACTTGTTTTTTTTATCACATGACGTTCTTTAGTAACCGTGTTCGAAAATTCTATTGAATTAAGCAATAAAAATATTTTAAATGTTTCTTTTGCATTTTTTGTTGCAGTAATATTTACTATCACAATTAAAAACGAGTTTTGATTTTAATATTATAAGATTTAAATTATAAATAATTCTATAAATAATTATAGAATTGCAATGAAATTTACTAAGTAGTTATAAAAACATTTATGTTTCTGCATTTTAAAATTAACCTAATTTTAATTGTAAAAATAATGACTTTTTGAGAATGTCTCGAGTATTTTGACGTAATTTATCACAAGCATATTAAAATTAATACTCACCATGTAACAACCCAAAAGAAAATCAATTTAGCGTCAATCCTTAAACAAGTTCACAATTTCACGAACATAATTCCACTTCAAACGCGTAGCTCAAAAGTTAAAGTCACTTCACGTACGTAACCCCGATATTCGTAGTCGTCCGACTGACTACGCTGCTACGACGCTACGCCGACACGTGCGATCCGCGTTACAGAGTAGATAAACTGATGTACATGAGCTAGGGAGTACCGCCGAAATTTGCCGACCGTTGTCGATCTTTCCCGACTGCTACCGAGACTTTGTAAGCCGTGATTGATATCAAATGAAATGTGAGGAATGAGTAGTTCTAGAGTTCTTTGTTTTAGGGATTATGTTTTTTGCCGTCGCCAGGCGGTGGCGCTGTGCTCGTATATCTTATGAAGAAAGTCTTTTCTTACATGGCTAATTCTAACGGAAAAACATCATTTATTATGTGTCGCTTGTTTGTTATAACCGAAACTTTTAGATGGTTATCTATACTAATATATAAAGCTGAAGACTTTGTTTGCTTGAACGCGGTAATCTTAGACCATTCAATTTTTTTACATGTATTTTCTTTAGTTCATGTTAAAGTAGATTTAATCTTAAGATAATTTAATTATTCAAAAATGTCCAGTCTAAATACGGAATGGCAACAATATTTTAGTAGGGTCGGGTGTTCAGCAATGAATGACCTACATTGTGGAACCATCTCAGACAGTCATTTCTGGCGCTAAGAATACGGTTTTTATAAACAATTGTTGGTAATTTAACGAACTTTCTAAATAACCGTATAAGTGATAATAAAGTTTATAAAAGTTGGAAAGCTAAGCAGGGGTAATCGTGCGCGAGTAGCTAGTTCATAGATAAATGTGTAATTTGAATACTATGTTAGTCTTTAGTTAAATTTTTATATATATCTTCTTTCATAATGCGGACGGCTAAGCAGTGGAATTCTCTGCCGGGGTCAGTTTTTACGGAACGCTATAATCTGGACATCTTTAAAACTAAAGTGAACAGACACTTTCTAGGTAAGCGAGTATCATCTTAAACCTTATATTCGCCTTCCATCAAGCGAGATTATGGACAAACCTAAGTAATATATATATATAAATAAAAAAATACCTACCATTAGGATTGGCACGTTTTATTTTTTTAATTATCAGCCAATGACTAGTCACCAAACGCGTATATTTGGCAAGCGGGTTTGTAACCGCAACTAAACCTAGGAATAAATCTTATATATAACACTAAGATTTCTTGTCAGGCATGAAGTTTGAATCCACGACATCCGAGACTGAAAGCGAGATGCACTTGGGCACGACCCAACTGCTTATACATACCACTAAGCGTCAGCTTAACAAATAACTCGTATGGATAGTTTTTTTAATGCAGTGAAGTTTTATGTTTTATATACGCAAATAATTATTAAAATGGTTATCTGATCTATGCTAATATTACAATGACTAAAGATTTGATTGTTAGCCTTTTTGAATTGAATAGGCTCCGGAACTACTACACCGAAATCAAAAATTATTTCAGCTTTAGAAAGCTATGTTATCTAGAAGGATTTAATGATAAAGTTTCCACGGAAATGGTAACTATGTAAGTAAAACCTATGTCCGATAAAGTAGTAGTAGATACCATCCGAAAAAAAAAGTAAGTAATACCGCGCGCGGTATGCTACTTTTAAATATAATGCTAGCATAGAACAAGCGTTAAGTTCATTATTTTAACATGACTAGCTAATCGGACATGGAAAGAAATTTCTCAATCTGTGTAAAAAAAATCCTGGCACGAAAATTGCTTCCACGTTCTTCAAGACAACTTATACTCAACAGAGTTTCAATCACATTTTATATTTATGAATGTTAAGGTAAAGTATTACATTTAATAGAATAATATAATCAATTAAATCTTCGAAAACAGGCCTTCCTCAAAGTTAGTTTTAGTCACCGCATTTAACAAATGCGATGGCGACCTCCATATCGTGTAGGTTTATACATAAGTAAACGCTGCTGCCACAATTCATGACAATAGTGTACCAACAATTACCATAGATAATGTTATGGCAATTAGGACCAATGGCTTAATGTGCTTTTAAAGGCACCTACATAGTCACTTACCCCGATAGAAATCATTTGAATATAAAAAAATCATTTTCTATCATTATATATTTTTACTAAAGAATATTTCATCTACAGTTCCTTACCAATATTCAACGACGATCAATTCAAGTTAATCGAAATGTCAAGAAAATAAATAAAGCAAAGGAGACGCGTCAATATCCATCCATGATGCAGTGTAGGATGGGTGTTGCGCCAACACGTGGAGTATTCCACATATGGCACATAAACATTTATTTATGCATTAGATTACAATCAATATTCAAAATATGTCAACATGATGAACAATTACCACTTTACCGAAAAGATTGATTATTTTGATGTAATATTGCATTATTATTGAAATACATAGTGTATTTCAATAATAATGCAATAAAAGAAAAAAAAATACAGTGCGGTACAGGCTAGTGCGGTGTGTGAATGTTATAAGATATAATAGTATTATGATGTTACTTTAATACTGTGAATGTTTATGCAGGCTTGCATTTGCGCTTTAGCAGCAGCTAACATGATTTAAAGCTTTCCACAAATTCATCTACACTCAATGTATGCAACGAGATTGCTTGAATAATATTTGAATTAATTTGAATTCACCAGGCTACAGCTGTTTTCACTAAGATGTGGCAAATGTAGTTGAATTTTAAAGTTATTTGCAACTATGATGCTTTTGGCTTCGTACGTACATAAGACAAGTGGTATTATTATTGTTGTCTTAATGTAATCTCTATATACCTACTATATAATAAAGTATAATAGTTAGTTTAAATGCTCAATTCAAAAGCATAATCAGCTTAAAACACATTATTTCATAGCATTTTTTTCAGAAAATTGTAACTGAACGCAGTTGGGAACGGAAACATTTGGGCACAAATTGATGCTTAAGTTATAAGTAAATAACAACATATATACAAGTAAAGGTGGACAAAAATCTTTTTATTTCGATGATGCAATAAAACGGTGATAAAAGAACTAGCATCATGAGTTTAAAATTGTTTATCCATAATAAAGGCATACAACAAGTCATTTTTTTCTTAAAAATAATATCATCCATATGTGATTCTGATTCATATTGACACTGCTGCAATATGAACCGGAAAATTTCAGTCACAAGTGTTTTGTAAAATATTTTGCATTTTTTCATGGGTGTTTTTCTTTTACTCTTCAAGAGATCCTGAGTTATTTCTATAAACCTTACATTTAAGGTTATCTAAGCATTCCCTTTTTGTATACTTTCATTTTTAATAAATAGTTTTTATTTCATATGACCAGTATTTTTATCATCGTTTGTATTTTAAAAATTCTTTTGGTCCATCGTGTATAATTTTATTGTGGTTTATTTTATTATGTTATCAATTTTTAAATGTTATTTTTCATCCAAATGCGTATTTCAAGTATCAGTAACAAATATTAAAATCTAAGAAGTAAGCCGAACAAAAAAGAATACCTATGTTCAAATTGACAGCGTTTGCAGAGCCATTCTAGGGAATGACTCTATTAGGGGCCTTTTTATTTTTTTGCTGTGAAAAGCTAAAAAGTGCTTTTACCACGTCAGCGTTGATTTTACCGAAACCACAAGAGAGAGTACATGTGTCGGGATCTGTGAACCAAATCGCTAACGAGCCGTTTAGCGGACTGCTACGTACTAGGTTCCTTAGTTTCTCAATTTAAGAAGACAGTTGAAGTTGGCTATTTACAGTTTTACAGTTTTTTAGAAAATCGAACGAAGAATGTTATGCGAGAATTCCAATAGACAATTATGTACGAAATTTCTCTACTTGTTTGTGAAAACTTGTTGGCTTTGGGTGTCGAAAGAGGCAACTTAGGGGCGTAAACCTGATGGATGGGTAGCAGCGTCTATTATATCGAATATACACACATCTTACTGCAATCACCAATCCGCCTGCCAAACGTGGTGATTACGGCAATATTCTCGGCTATGCTAGAGGAGACCTATGTTCAGCAGTAGATTTAAACGGGCTGATAAGTAAGTTTTCTTCATTAATTTAAAAACAACTGTATATATATCGGCTGAAACTTCAGTTTTATTTTTCTTAAAAAAAAATCGAATTGTTTTTAAAACCGTAATCCGTGTTCCACGTATAGATTTTATTTGAAATTACTGAACTCTTTAAATATCTATGGTTTTTAGCAATGTGTTTCATTATGAATGTATAATATTTCTAAATATGATAATAAATGGTAAAAAAAAACGTTGTTTACGTTTAATTTATTGTGGTAACGAGTTGCTTGTTCAACGAACGTGCTAGATAGTACGAGTCGGTAGTGATCAGTAAACCGAGTGATTTTTGGCAACTAAAAATATTCCATTTATTTTACGAGTAGCATTCATAGTCAACAGCAGTCACTGATTGGTGGGCGAATCATTAGTCATGACGATATTTGCGTTAATTTAAAAATGATAAAAAAATTACACATAGGATTTGGATAAGTTGTTTTGTTATTGTAGAATTCTTACTAATATTTTAAATGTGAAAGTAACTCTGTCTGTCTGTTACCCAATCACGCCTTAACTACTGAAGCGATTTAAATGCAATTTGGTGCAGATATAGTCTAGAGCCCGAGAGCATAGGCTATATTTTATTATGAATTTCCCACGGGAACGGGAGTTACGCGGGTGAAACCGCGCGCGGGAAGCTAGTGTGATTAGAATTTAAGTATTTATTATTTACTTTCTTGAATATTAAAATAAGAATACATTTAACACTACCCGAATTGCTTCCAACGTAACAGCCATTGTTTGCCGCTTGAACAAGCTGTTGGTAAGTTGTATTTTTAGGTATTTTTGAGTGTTATACAAAATAATATAAATAATCATAAGTGTCGTTGAGAGGCTTTTTATTTATTGAAAGGAAGTACTCTTTTACCTGATTAAGATTGAACTAGAGACCACAAGCATAGTGAGTAGCGTCACCCCGTAGGGTCAAAGAGCATACTATTATTATTCCTTTAATTTTATATTAGTAGAAAATAAAAAAATGCACAATTATATAAGTAACTTCTCCAGTGATTTCTTGGACAACGATACGACGTATCTTGGTATAAAATTTGTTATAAAATCTTAGAAGGTATGATATATTAAATCACAGGCATGTTTATTTAATAGAAAATCACAAATAAATATCAATAATAAAGAAACGAAGACTGCACCTGCGTTACCGCGCACATTTGTGCTCTATATTATGTCCGACGCAGATAGCCTGATTCATTAAAGTTAAGTTGCCATGGTCGAAATAAGCCCGTTGGACATTGTGATTATTATTGTCTTTTATCTTAAACCTTTAAAGGACAGAGGGAATATAGATCCCATCATACTTTTAGCTCTATTGGATTCTAATAAAGTCCAACATTTTGAAACATACCTACTGACCGTTAACTTTCCAAAAACCGTGACTATGGCAAAAATAGTTTCTCTCAGGATGGCCCATGTTTGACGTTGGACTTTATATAGACAGAAAACGATATTGATAATAAACTCTATTGCCAATTTTTATTTTTTTGTCAAAATAGTATAATATTTTATAAAAGACAGTTGAGTTTTTGGTTGACAATAGCCGTTGAAAATACAAGCAACAAACTATATTAATCAACGTAACGAATGAACGACAATCCAACTGTTGGCGAAGCAAGGCTTGTATGGATTTGTCAATGACGGACAAAACAAACACTTAGTCACTACACGGCTCCATATTGGCAATGGAGATCATTGATAGATGTGACGGCTTACAGTCCTTTGACGGTTAACTGGCTATCAGAAACTGCAACATAGGCCATTTAGCAGTTTCTGATAGCAGATCACCTAATATGATAAATTAGCACTCAACCAACTGGAAATTTTCTCGTGATACAAATTATAAAATTAAAATAGAAAAAACATCATTAACATTATTAAAAGGTAGAGATCAGTGCTGTACGTGGATTTAATTACCATGACAGGAAAAAGTCGGTATGAAATTTAACATAATTACTGATTTGGATGATCAAGAAAAAAAAGATCGCATATAGGCACTTGTTGATTTAGGTACACAAAACATCTTTATTTTTTTAAAGTTTAACACCCGAACTTGGACATAAATCTCTGTGTCACGGACAACTTTACAGATACAACTATTCGTGGTTCCCAAAAATAATTGCCCTAATAAATCGAACCCAAAACCAGGTCTTAGAAGCAACTACCGTAACCACTGAGCTACCGTTGCAGTATTTTATAGATTACTTGTTTGCTATTACTGTTGAAGCCTGATAAATCTGATTACTCAATTAACATCTGTTTTCGCGTCATTCTATTAAATGCTCAATTAACACTGAAAGATTACACTATAAGGCCTCTCTCAAAACTTGAATGACAAACGTCGAGAGAAAATAACATCAGTGTTCATTACCGCGTTAACTAATTAAACGACCATTCGTATTTATTTAATAGCAGTTTTCATTTTGCATTTTTGGTACAAACAAGATGCTCTTTCACTGCACCAACCGTAAATTTAAAAAGCTTGGAATTTTTTGTTTTGTAAAAAAATATTAAAATTTGTGACGTTATACATGTTGCAAATTAAGGGCTACCGTGTTTTATTTTCGGACGGACATAATATATTAGGCGTAAGTTAACTACAAGTTTGTTAATTGTTACGTGAGTATAGGGCGAAGGCCATAAAACGACACCATAGTTAGCCCTCATCAACACCTGACCTGAGCTGAGATTCAATACGCAAAGGGCGCGTAAATTAATAATAATAAACTTCCCATCCGTATAACCAGAACCAAGTCTCTTCCTTTCCGGCAATAGTCTCGTATCTGTGGAGGACTGTCCCTTGGTATATCTCAATGGTATATCAGTGGATAGACCTTCATAGATGCAGCCATCTCACTTTTATATTAAAAGGTACCAAAGGCCTCTTCAATGTTGGCTTCGGCCCCATGAATGCCTTTCAAATGACCGGGTCCCCATGGGCCCGTGGCAGTAAAATGTACTAACATAATAATAATAATAATTTTATTATATATCATAGCTTATACAATGTTAACTTAGTATTGAAAATAAATTAAACACTTGAATAATGCTTAAACGTTAATTGCTTACTTAGTAGTTGTTAAACCATTTAATAAGGCGAAAGTCCGGCTATAAATGAGAACCGTTTTTTCTTTCATAATTCATTCTTGATACATTGTCAGTATGGTAAAAAATTTTCAAGTAAGTCATGTGTGCACATATTTCAACCTTCCGATGCCCTCGTAGACTCAAAGTCCGATAGGCCCGCGAACTGTAAAATAGAGCGACAGTTGCACAAAACTCCCCAAAAAAAACTAAAAGAAATAATCGCTCAATCTCCCCGTCAGCGACCGCCTTGAGCCGAGTTCCAAGACCACAGGGGACCCCGTCAAGCGCAGGTTGCTTAGTTAAGAGTTTTTAAATCATTTATCTAGGTTGGAGCTCTGCTCGCTTTTGTGCCCGGTGAAGTAGTAAACGCCTCGGGGCTAACTATGTACATAATTATGTTGGTCCAAAAAAGAAAATAACATATATTTCCGTAACAGTTAAGTTCTGCTTAAATCCCACATCTTACTGCATAATATTTTACCATTATCAATATACGTGGCCACGTGGCCTGGAATAATGCCAGGAAGTGTCGGGACCCGAATGTGAAGGAGGAGAAGCGGAAGTTCAATGCTGCTTCCAGATCCAGCAAAAAGGCTATTGCCGTGGCCAAGGCCGAACACGTTGTCAGAATTGGTGAGCGTCTCAAGAGATATCCCTCCGGGATTCGTGCTTTTTGGGCGCTCGCTAAGGCTGCGCAAGGTAACTTCTGCCAGATCAATCTCCCACCACTGCGCAAATCCGATGATAGTCTGGCCCACAGCGCTAAAGATAAGGCCAACATCTTGGCCGATCTCTTTGCCTTGAACTCGACTTTGGACGACAAAGGAGCCACACCGCCTACCATCTCTCGGTGTGAGAGCTCACTACCTGAAATCCGCATTACACAACGTGCGGTCAGGCGTGAGCTCAATCTCCTAGACGTCCACAAGTCGAGTGGGCCGGACGGCATCCCTGCAGTGGTGCTGAAGACGTGCGCCCCAGAGTTGACCCCTGTTTTAACGCGCCTTTACCGTCTTTCCTACGAGTGCAATAGGGTTCCATCTTCATGGAAGGTAGCTAATGTTCACCCTATCCCTAAAAAGGGTGACCGGTCAGACCCGACAAACTACAGGCCAATAGCGGTGACGTCTCTGCTCTGCAAAGTAATGGAGCATGTCATCAACAACCGACTGCTCCGGTACCTAGAAAACCACGAGCTGCTCAACGACCGTCGGTATGGCTTTCGCCACGGTCGTTTGGCTGGTGATCTTCTAGCGTACCTCACGCACCGCTGGGCGGAGGCTTTGGAGGGCAACGGAGAGGCCCTCGCCGTCAGCCTAGACATCGCCATGCATTTGATCGGGTCTGGCACAAAGCCCTTCTATCGAAGCTACCATCATATGGAATTCCCGAGGGACTCTGCAAGTGGATCGCTAGTTTTTTGGACGGTCGGAGCATAAAGGTCGTTGTCGACGGTTCTTGCTCCGATACCAAAACTATTAACGCTGGCGTTCCGCAAGGTTCGGTGCTCTCGCCTACACTGTTCATTCTGCATATCAATGACCTGTTATCAATTGAGAACATGCATTGCTATGCAGATGACAGCACGGGTGATGCGCAATATACCAGCCATCAGAAAGTCCCTCGAAATGCAATACAACAAAGACGGTTACAACTTGTGTCTGAAGTCGAGGGCTCTCTCGGGCGGGCCTCGGAATGGAGTGAAAAGAACCTAGTTCATTTCAACCCCAAGAAGACACAAGTTTGCGCGTTCACTACGAAGAAGGACTCGTTTGACATAGCGCCTCAGTTCCAAGGTGTATCTCTTCGTATTTCCGAGAGTATTGGAATCCTCGGCGTCGAAATAAGCAGCAAGGTCCAATTCAGGAGTCATGTGGCAGACAAAGCCAAATTGGCCAGCAAAAAGTTGGGCGTCCTGAACAGAGCTAAGCGATACTTCACATCTAGCCTACGACTTGCACTATACAAAGCGCAGGTCCGGCCACACGTGGAGTATTGCTCACATCTCTGGGCAGGCACTCCTAAATACCAGCTTGACCCACTTGACTCCCTACAGAGACGGGCTGTGCGTATCGTCGATGATCCCAATCTCACGGATAGACTGGAGTCGCTAGAGCAACGGAGGGACTTTGGTTCCCTCTGTGTGTTCTACCGGCTTTTCCACGGGGAATGCTCCGAGGAACTGTTCGACCTGGTACCAGCGGCACCCTTCTATTACCGTACCACTCGGCGTCGCAACAGGCTACATCCTTTTTACCTGGATTCGTTTCCGTCCAGTACGGTACGTTTTCAGCGGTCATTTCTTCCACGGACGTGTAAGTTGTGGAATGATCTCCCTACTGCGGTGTTTCCCTTGTGCTATGACATGTCCTTCTTCAAACGAGGTTTAAAAAGAGCACTCCTATCACGGTAGGCAGCGGCTTGTGCAATGACAGTCTGCTTCCCTGGCATTGCTTGAGTCCACCATCAGGTGTGCCGCTTGCTCGTCTGCCACTGAAAGCAATAAAAAAAAAAAAATACTATAGATCGGGTCCAACTGAACGAAACAATGTACCGACAGAGTTACATAAAGACATATTTTACCCCTTTACCCTATCCCGTCTAATGATGCCTACGTCAAACTAAGAGTACACCCTTCGTATTTGTACGTCCAAGATATTTTGATGAGTCATTGAGATATAAATGATTATTATGGATTGTAATGTGATTTTGATGGGTGTTATAAGTGTATACTTGAAGGATATCTACTATAATGTTCCTGTCATGATCAAAATGATAAGCTTTTCATACTAATGCTTACAAAAAATATGTAACAGAATCGAAAATGTGTTCATGTCACGGTTTAAGCTCGAAGTGCGGCTACACCTAGTTTTAGCCATTAAGAACTAGGTGTAGCCACTTATTCTTGATTAAATCTTGTGTATACCGGTGGTTTTTGGGTAAAACTAGGGCTTATCGGTATTATTCAGGTTAGAGCTAGGTCCAACCAAAATCTAGTGACTGTGCCTAGGTTAAGCCGATAGGTCTAACAAGCTTTAACTAGATATAGCCGCAGTTCGGGTTTTTACCGTAACATATCAACAAAATTAGACATATCATGTGATAGTTACTGACTGTTAATACCTACTCACGTACGTGACAATATCTACCGAACAGACTGCCTCGATGGTCTAGCGGTAATACGTGTGTGGTCGGCCGTAACAAGCGATTTCCAAGTTAAGCAAATAGTTGTGTTACTGTAGTGTATGCGCCTGGGCGGCGCGCGGGGAGTCTGTGGCTAACCGTGAGCGAGAGCGGACGTGCGCTAGACGCATATACTACTTCACCTGTATGATCTGGTCAAAGTGTGTTTTATTAACTCAAGAGTACATTACAAGTGGCGACGAGGATAAAAGTAAGTACTGAAAACATTTACCAAAAAAAAAAGGGGGAAGAATGCACGCTAAAAAATAATGCACTTTGAAAGTTGTTTACGATCAATTAAGCGACTATATTTCGATAAGGATCGTTAGTAGTTTGGATACTAGTGAAAACAGAACATAGTCAAGCTGAACCTACCTACCTACACGTAAATAAATCGTTACCAAGGTAGATGGTTACATCTAATGACTGCTTTGTTGCCTCAGTTTCGTATGATTAAGTAACAAAAAATAAGTTCTGCTTCGATTGAGGTAAACAACTGATAAGCGTAAATGTTACAAAGGCCATGCAGTTAATGTTGTTTACAACAAAACAAAGGGCCATGCCTGAATAGTACGCAATTATTTTAAATGTGTTGTTATGCAAACAGTAAATTGTTGATAATTATTATTATTGAGTAAGTGCTTTCATTTAAATATCAAGATAATTGAGTTATTTGCACGCTACTCAGTTTAAATAAAAATAATAACTAATTATTATCATAAATGGACATAATTGGTTACTTGGACATACTTAACTTTTCTTCTGTGAATAACCTAATACCCACTTATTGTAAATATAAAACAAAATCAGTAGATAGTATTTTAATCAGGTAACTGGTTTTGCTATGATCAATTGTTTGCATTTCGACACAAAAATATCAAGGTCACGCAAACACTATTCGCACATACGACCATGCTTAAATAATAAATGTGAGAAAAGACCTGGAAACGTTAGTGTAAGCATCAATAATGGCTTAATTACTAGCATACCTATTTGTTGCTAACCAGTTAGTAAACCTAATTTGTTAATAGATAAAGGTTATTATCAGTCAATTTCCATAATAATAGTAAAGTAACGTTATTGAATAAAGTTATTTAGTATATTTAGTTAGTCATACTTACGCTTACGTCAAAGGTCATGCTTAATCCGAAATGCTCTAATGGGCACGCAATACTAACAAGAATCCTAAGGCTATGCAGTAGTGTTAATGTTATCTTTATAAAAGATAAAAGGCCACGCATACGAGTCTCAAAATCCTGTTACAGGTCGCCCCAAAAAATGGCTCACGCAACTTCAATGTTGACAACTTTAGATCACTTTGATTGTGAGGGTGACACGACATCAGTTGGTACCCGATGGGAGAAATGGAAACGGGCCCTCGAAATTTATCTTTTAGCTGCTAATATTGATTCCCCTAATAAAAAGCGAGCTACTCTTCTCCATGTTGGTGGATTAGCACTACAGGAGATTTACTACAATTTGCCCGGGGCCCATGCAGAGGAAGGTAAAGATGATGATGGCAAAGACTTAGATGTGTATAAAATTGCACTGGGAAAACTTAACGATTATTTTTCCCCAAAGCAAAGCCATATTTATGAAAGATACCTTTTCCGGCTCATGCAGCAGGAAGAAGGTGAAAAATTCGAAAAGTTTCTATTGAGGTTAAGGAATCAGGCTGGAAAATGTAACTTCACAAATAAAGATGAACATTTGATAGACCAAATCACAGAAAAATGTAGACTTGTTGATTTGAGGAAAAATATTTTAGAAATTGGAGATTCAATTACATTAGATAAAATCACTTCTAAGGCAAATGCCTTAGAAGTTGTTACTAGACAACTTGAGCAGTTCGGTAACTCCAACAACCAAACTGACAGCAAAAAAATTGAAATAAATAAAATTGATTCCAAGAAACCCTTCAATAAAAACCTTAAACTAAATAAAGATCTCGGATGTAGCCGTTGTGGTAGCGTAAATCACCAATCAAATGATGCTAAGTGCCCAGCTAAAGACAAAAGATGTTTAAAATGCGACTTTGTTGGTCACTTCCGAGAATGTTGCCGGACTAGGCGGAAAAGACGATTTACAAATAATAAGAACACGGATCCAGCAAATAAAAAACAAAGATTAGACTCGACGCGAAACCAAAAATCTGAAATTGACTACATTTTCCATTTAGATGAAGACAGCGTAATTAATTGCAATATAGGCGGAGTAGACTTAGACATGTTGATAGACTCCGGGAGTAAATGCAACGTAATCACAGATAAGACCTGGCAGTTTTTAAAAGAAAGTAAGATTTATGTCACTAACCAAATCCGGAAACCAAACAAAATTTTAGTTCCTTATGGCAACAAGAAGCCTTTAGACGTCATAGGCTCATTCAACGCGATTATATCAGTGGGTGAAAGAAATAAAGAATCCACTGTCTACGTCATCAGAAATGGTTCGCGCGATCTATTGGGTAAAGCTACCGCGATCGAATTGGGAGTGCTCCAGATAGGCCTCCACATTAACACAGTTGAAAACAAGACTCCAGCAGTCTTTCCCAAGTTCAAAGGGGTAACTGTCCAAATCCCAATCGACAAAACGATAAAGGCCGTAGTTCAACCGTATAGAAGGGTGCCTATTCCTTTAGAAGAAAAGGTTGCCAAGAAGTTAAACGAACTCAAGGAAGCCGACATCATAGAAGAAGTGGACGAGCCATCACCGTGGGTTTCACCCATGGTACCTGTACTTAAAGAAGATGATGAGGTACGTATCTGTATAGACATGCGGAGAGCCAATGAAGCTATTATAAGGGAAAATCACCCACTTCCAACGATGAACCAGATGCTTCCAAATTTTCGACAAGCTAAATGGTTCTCTAGGCTCGATATTAAACAAGCATTCCATCAGCTTGAAATTAATGAGGATTGTAGATACATAACTACTTTTAGTACTAGCAAGGGACTATTCCGTTATAAAAGATTAATGTTTGGTATATCTTGTGCTCCGGAAATGTTCCAAAAAATTCTTGAAAAAATGTTGTTGGGATGTGAAGGTACATTCAATTTTATTGATGATATTATTGTGTATGGGGCAACAGAGAAAGAACACGATGAGCGGTTGAGTAAGGTGCAAAGGGTTTTAAAAGAAAATGATGTTCTTTTAAACGGAAGGAAATGTATATATAAAACAAACAAAATCGAATTTCTCGGTCACGAACTTACAGAAAATGGAATAAAACCCCTTGCAAAATACTTAACCTCTATTAAAACTAGTAGACGCCCAAACACGATTGAAGAAGTACAAAGTTTTCTCGGTTTAGTCAATTTTGTGGGGAAATGGATTCCAAATTTGGCAACACTTACCGACCCCCTTAGACAGATGTTGAGATTAGGGCTTGGGAAATCGGCAACTGTCGACAAATTTTGGACTTCCAAACAAAATAAAGCTTTTGAAGCTCTAAAGCTTAGCTTAACCAATATAAAATGTCTTGGTTACTACAATCCCAGCGACCAAACGCAGGTTATTGCTGACGCATCACCGGTGGGACTGGGTGCTGTCCTTGTCCAAATAGATACGGAAGGTCCTAGAGTTATCGCTTATGGACACAAAGCTCTGACTGATTGTGAAAAAAGGTATTGCCAAACTGAAAAGGAAGCATTGGCATTAGTTTGGGCTGTTGAGCATTTTAAAATATACCTTTTTGGCAAGGACTTTGAGCTCATAAGCGATCACAAACCGTTAGAAACGATTTTCGGACGACATTCCAAACCTTGCGCGAGAATTGAACGGTGGGTACTCAGGCTTCAAGCATACAGATTCAAAGTTATCTACCGTCCTGGTAAGTCAAATATTGCCGACCCCATTTCTAGACTATGTCAAATAGTTCCAACGAAGCCATTTGATAGCGAAAATTATATAAACCAAATTGTGACGTATTCTCGACCTGTCGCTGTGTCCCTAAATGAAATAGGGGCATCATCATCAAAAGATGACGAAGTCTCAAAGGTAAAAAGGGGTATTTTCAGTGAAGATTGGCACGAATCCGTAAATTGTTTCAAAATCATAAGAAGCGAGCTTTGTTTTTGCGGAGATATTTTGCTGCGGGGTACTAGGATAGTCATACCAAAAGATCTACGCCAGAGGGTGTTAGAAGCTGCTCACGAAGGGCACCCTGGTATAGTCGCGATGAAAGGTCGCCTAAGGACAAAAGTGTGGTGGCCTAGGATCGATGGGGATGCTGAGCGTGTAGTGAAAGGTTGTCGCGGATGCACTCTTGTATCGGCTCCTAATCCACCACACCCGATGAAAAGGCGATCATTACCTAAAGAGCCATGGGTAGATGTGGCCGTTGACTTTCTAGGGCCACTTCCGAGTCGAGACTACATACTAATTCTTGTTGACTATTATAGCCGGTATAAAGAAATTAAGGTTATGAGAAGTATCACTGCACTTGACACTATTAAAGTCCTAAAAGAAATGTTTTCAAGGCTAGGTTATCCCGCAACTATAACATGTGACAACGGGAATCAATTTACGAGCGATGTGTTCCGCAACTTCTGCAAAGAATGCGGTATCGTTGTAAATAATACTATTCCCTATTGGCCACAAATGAATGGGGAAGTCGAAAGACAAAATCGAGATGTACTAAAGAGACTTAAAATTAGCCAAGCTGAAAATAAGGACTGGAAAGAGGATATTTTAAATTATTTAATGATGTATAATAGTACACCCCACTCTGTTACAGGTACATCGCCATCTGAGTTATTTTTTAAAAGACGCTTCCGAGATAAAGTTCCTTTCGCTCGAGATGTAGAACATAAACTCATAGATTCCGATGTGAGAGATAGGGATATGCTAATGAAAGAAAAAGGGAAAGAATATGGGGATAGAAAAAGAAGAGCTACTGATTCTAGTTTAGGAATAGGGGAAAAGGTAATGTTAAAAAATATAACTAAGGATAACAAATTGACACCTAACTATAACCCTACCTCTCACACAGTGACGGGAGTCACCGATGGTGACATTCATGTGCGGAACGACGAAACAGGTAAAGAGTATCGTCGGAATATAGTACATTTAAAGAAAATTAACGATTCTTGGCAAGTTGTGGACAATGATAATAAGGACACAGGGTCATTGAACAATGAGGACTAAATTATTGCAATATACCTTTATGCAATTAAAATGATTATCTGTCTGTCACTTTGTTGATGTTAATCGTATAATGTTGTATGCCTGATCCACTAGTTTATATATTACTAAATCTATTCTGTTCTTTCATTGTTAATATTGTTGTTCAAGTTATTGTAACTTAATTATTTATAAAATAAAGAAGGGATGTAGTGTATGCGCCTGGGCGGCGCGCGGGGAGTCTGTGGCTAACCGTGAGCGAGAGCGGACGTGCGCTAGACGCATATACTACTTCACCTGTATGATCTGGTCAAAGTGTGTTTTATTAACTCAAGAGTACATTACAGTTACTAGAGAGCATATGTTAAGTACGCCAGGTCTTTCATTTGGTCATGTCGGTAGAACCGTTCCAACGGATTTTGAGAGTAAGAGGAACAGAACGTATCTTTATTTTAACGCACACTTATGCACAAAAATGATATCTCCTATTTAAAGTATAATTACCATTACCACTTTCCCGTATCACATCTGAATATGGGTCCCTCACGATAGGGGTTTTGTCTTATCTACCAAGCTTCATAGGTGATATAGTGACCACAGCATTATGTTGTAATACTCAAAAAAATGCTAGTCCCCGTTCCCAGGTATATGATTGTTATAAATAATGCTATAACTATCGAGACCTACGACTTCACGTACTTTCTGATGCACGGAAGGTAGTCCTTTAACTAGACCCGAAAAATCGAAGATCTATGTTTTTTTGTAAGGCGCGAGAGTCAAACCCACAGCCTCTGACATGTAAAACGCTAGACTACGGGGTTAAATATAAAATATTTTTTTATTCAATACGATAATCCTAAATTGTGATGCGAGCTTGATAGTTGGTATTGAGTCAATAGTCGTTTCGGCGAATGGTCGAGTAGCAAAGGGCTTAACGTTAATCAAAAAGAGGTATTTACGAAATCTGTATAAAGGCGGTAATGGACATGTTTACCAACATTGAAAGGTTTCGTGTTACATACATGACCTAATTCTATTCTAAGTAAAGTAGGTACTTAAAATAAATTCACCTCTAGATCTTTTCACTTTTACGAAAAGTGGTTGCTATGGATAATTCCTCTAATGTTACCAAAATAAGTATATTCTACCCTTACATAACCAAAGCTATAGCTATATTCTAATGGCACCAATGCTTGAACTGAAAGTAACGTTCGGTATATTTCCCATGGGTATCCTAAGAGGCGACTAAGAGATATACAGCTGATGTATGGGCAGCAGGATCTATCCAGTTCAAGGTTACTGACCATCTTGTCCACTGTCGAGCATGGTGATTATGACAATATCCATCAACAGCTCTGGCTTGCTTAGGTCTGTCAAGAGTCAGTATGTTCATGTTCAGTAGTAGATGTAAGCTGGATGATAAAATACGACAATATTTGCAATAAACTTAGGAACAACTTTTTTCAAACATTATCTTTTTACTGCGGACCTAAGTGTTTAACGCTCATAAATAATTTAATAAAACTTGTTTGCCTCTTTTTCACATCGTAGAAAAATATAAACAGTATTGGATCGGCTAAAATATTCGATGTCAAATTATTGAATCACTTGTGAAACTACTATAGTTGGTATTCAACACTTAATTTCAAATTTATTGCTGTTTGCGTATACAACGTGTCGTACAATCGAATTATTTGCATATTTTGCTTTTACCTTGTTAAAGTTTATTTATTGTTTGAACACATAAATAAACAATTAAATATTTTTATAGTACGATGTTCATTTTATACGAACATCGTACTATAAAGACTATATGACGGGTACTCTTCATCCGGCTGAATCTTTATTCTACGAATGCTATTTGTTCGAATTTATAAAGCAAATAAAAATCTGCCATATGTATAGTGTGTCATTATAAACATGACAAAATTTCATTTGGCATTTTTCACACCTTTGACTAAGCTAAATTTTCGCATATATTCTTTAAGCAAAACCTTTATTTAATGATACTTAATATGTTGTGCTAAAAAAGTAAGTGACAGAAACAATGGAATGCAAAACCAACTCACATAGTCTTGTCTGCCGTACCCCTAGAGTGTAATTTAAGGCCCCAAAAGCGCAGAGCGGCGAAGCCTGAAGATTACGTGGGACCGTCGGAGCCCGCTGGAAATGTATGCCGAAAAACGATTCTGACTGTGAACTTTCTGCGATATTATGGTACTGCTTTTTAATTATTATGGATAAGAAATTGACGCGTAAAGCAAATGCGTGTAAAAATTAGTGTATGTCAAACGATTATCTGTAAAGTAAATTTAATGTCATCCACTATTATTATGAAAAATAATATTATGCCATGTAAACTTCTTGAATCTAGAAGATTTGATATGGAAATTTAGTATTTCTTTACAAATATATACTAGTAAGTAGGTGATACGTGTGAATTACATATAAATCTACCTTTTGAATCATTCTATCTATTAAAAAAACCGCATCAAAATCCGTTGCGTAGCTTAAGAAAAAGCGACTTTGTTTTATACTATGTAGTGATGTGGCCATTCAGAAGAGTAATGCTTCTAAAGTGATTATCGATGTTTATATAAAAAATGTGATGTCTTATAAGAATAAAAGCATTAAACACACAGCAAACACACCATGTATATTATTATTATAGGTTTCCCCTTTCGTTGCCGTCACTAGAACGTTCTAAAGTTGACATTAAATTAGATTTGCAATGGCTAGCGCCTCTTCTAAGAAATAGGCATAACAAACAGTTTTACAGTCTTTTTAATTCTGGATTGCAAGAACCTAAATATAATACACGAATAACAAAGGCTGACTTCAAAATAAAGCTATTATAGATAAAAATAATCTGGAAAACGGTACATTCTAAAGAAATTGCGGCCGTAGCCCAATGGCTAATGCGTCGGACTTGTGATCTTGAGGTCGCCGGTTCGAACACCACCCATTGCACTACCGACGTGAACCCACTCGTAACACAAGCATTTTAGCTTAGCTTGAGGGTTAAAAAAATACTAGTAGAGTGCAAAGCTATGCTAGTAATCAATAAGAAAATAAAAAATAAACACTTGCATTATCAAGTAGCTTAGAAATATCTTCTCCTTTCGTTCTCCTCAACGTATTTAAACGCATTACATAAAAATATCACATCACAATTACCAAAACAACTTAAAGTGAATACGATGTTGAAAACGTTAATGACACACCCAACGCCTTAACAAGTACTTATATATAACAGCAAATTACTTTAACCCGAGCACATGATTTGCAGATATTGAATTTATTATCATTATGGATCCTCAAAAGGGTTTGGTGATTAAACCTTCCCGGGACAATTGCTCCTCACTTAGGTAATTTGAGAAATTCCAAGAATAGCCAGGCCTGTAGTATGCGAAACTATGATGTAGGAACATGAAGTTTGGCGTAGGTACCTACTATAAATATGGGTGCGAATATTATTACGCGTCGGAATTTATGCTACGAATGCTTATATGTGTGGTTTTATGATGGGTCTATTAAATAGTTTAGACCTTTATCAATTCTAAGATTCTTGGTTCGTAAACACAACTTGTTGTTTGTTTGTGAATGTAACATTTACTTTCAACTAATCCAACTTTTAAATAGGTTAACAAGTAAACTGTTTTAAAAGTGCAATGCACATGTTTACTGTTTCGTTTGAACACTTAGGTTGCTTTGGTAGCTATCCCAAATTGTCATTTATATTGGAAGATTTTTTTTTTGGTTTTATGTTCTATTTGACTCCACAGGTAAAAAATATATATTTTATTTTAGGATAATAACATTTTAATGCCATCTGGTGGGGTTTTGCCGTACCATTTATTACAACAATTAAAAATGAACCCCAAGATGTCAGCTGACATCGTTCAATTTCTATTCATTTAAAATACAATAAAAACTCATTATTTATCTTTTCTAAACTGCAGCGCACCTACCATGTTGTTTCATCACCACCCTAAGGTCGACTGGCAGATAATGCCTACTACTGCATTAAGTCCACCTTGGTGCAATAGTTTGTGCTTAAGTTTTAAATAAAAAAAACTAAAAAAAAAAACTAGTTTGTCTCTGACGTAAAAGTATTTAGAATTGATTGTTTTTCCTATTTGCTTACGTGTGATACATTTTGATTTACAATATATCGCAATCTAATTGGGCTATTAATTACATCTCTGTGATTGATTCATTAAAAAAAATGCCAACAGAATGACATTTCTTGACCAATGACATGAATTTAAGACTGACTGAAGAAAATACTGATATGCATAGCCACAACTCAATATACTTTAGAATATGAAGAGTCAAATGAACAAAGTTTTTTATCAAAAACCTGAATAGAATCAACTTACATAATGCAGCAACACATTTAAATGACGTTGTAAACCTTATCAGCCATTAAGGTTTGAAAAACTGAAAACGACCACGAAAAGGAGCGAAAGTGGTACTTTAAAGATAAGCGCACCGACATTTTAGGTTTTCAAAACTAAAAAAAAAACATAGTTTTGGATTACATTTGTTAATAGCCTCAATTAAAAGTCATCTTCATACTTATACTTATACTTATATAGATTATAATTACAGTATTTATCTGATTTGACGCGTATCTTTGTTAAGTACAAGTGAAAAACAGTTTCCTTTTATTTTCTTGATGTGGGAAGGCTTATCGTTAATACAGACACCTAAGGTCGGGTTGACGTTACGGTTACGTTGAGTCAATTCTTGAATCCGAGATCACTAACAAAAATTTAGCGTGGACATTATTACGTTTTCTTTGTGTTATAGTGAATATAGTGCTATATTGTCGTTGCTATAGTTTTTTTGTACAGCAGAAATAGTATAAGTAGCTAAACGGTTACGCCCTTGATTGATGTGTATACGGACGTCAACTTTGCTATTATTTCTCCCGAGACTTACCTGACAACTTTGTCAACATAAAACATCACGAACATGATACCATTCCAAACTGTAATTTTTTGACTAAGCAATCCAATTTTGCCAATCACATTACACCAATCCATTTTTTTGACTAGTAACGTTACAAATAGATGTCACATTGAAATATAGCAATGCAACAAGACACAGTTTCATTCACATTTGCGAAATAACAATCACCATAGTCATGAATTCTATATCCATTGCTATCAATGAGCATATTCGCGATATGGCCGCCATCTTTAACGACAAATCCAGCCCGTTTGTGTTCATTAATTACTGTCCACTAATGGATACTGCTATGGCCAAACGAAATGGTCTCGGCAATGGTTGCGCGCGGCATTTAACCTCTCGCCTCATAGAATGGCGCTCTTTGTTTAAACCACGACAGCTTTTTTTTTCTAAAATATAGTTTTTTAGTTTTATATTGTAAAGCTTATTGGAGCACGTACGCGTTAATGCACTTTCGAGTACTTGCAATAACAGCTAATGTATTTATCCCTTGCCCAGTTGGTTGAACGTTTTGTTTCTTTTTATTTTTATTTACGCTAACCATTACTTTTAATTTCTAATTTTAAATCTATTATGTTCTTCTTTTTTTAAATAGTTATTTGAAGTTTGTGTGTCTTCTACGTTAATTATTAAAGAAAAAATAGTAACTGTATGCGAGCATCATTATAATTGACGACAATATTTATTCTGATTCGATGAGTCACTTCAATAGCCCATTTATGTCCATTGCTGAGCATGTGCCTCCTTTTAATAAACCTTGGCAAGCCAAAGTCGTTGAGGAATATTACTATAATCACTACGCTAAGTAAGCAGGTAAGCATCCTGGAGCTGATTATTTTGCAGCTTATTCCTTTCCCTTAGTCCCATAGGAAGACATAGTGGATTATTTCAAGCCAGTAATCATACGAAATTATTGAGTCGTGTTTACATAATAGAATAACTATTTCATATTTATAATAATCATGTATAAAACAAACGTTATTAAAATTACTTTTCCAATGCACCGTTTCAAATTAATGATATGTTATGTCTCAAATGTGGTAACATAACGAGTACGATTTATGCTCACGTTCACGGATTACCGTTGGCTAATGGAAATTCATAATAAATTAATAAATACACATCATAATTGAAATTAACATTAAAAACTCGTTCCGACCTTTACCACATAACGTAACCTTATATTACCATGCTGTAAATGTCTCAGCTTTTATCCACATAACTTTACGATATAACCAAATCATTTTGGGTTTGAAACCTTAAAACGTACTAACATACTGGGTATACAAGTCCCTTGCTATATATGCTTCCTGGTTATAATGTTCTCGCTGCCCGAAGCCCTTCAATCAGAATAGGGATCGCCCTTAAAGATATTGAGGCCGATCATATTATTACAGTTTGTACAAAATATCATATCCACACTCGTTTAAGTTAACTTCGAAAAGCAATGAGTTAATGTTTTGTTAGCAAGAACTTTAAGTGTGCAATTTGAAATTTACAAATGTAATCTTTACTTATTTTATAAAGCTTAAGAGTTTCTCATAAACGACTGGCATGATTTGGAAAAACATATATTTATTTTTATATATAATTATTAGAAATCTGCGTTATTAAGGAGTGACAAAATGAATGATGAAGTTCCTATGGGGACGGGAGTTACCTCGGCGAAACCGCGCGCGGTAATCTAGTACTGTATATATATGTCTGTCTGTATATAATTTCATAACGTATCTTATAATTTTTTGGTATAAATGAACAAAACGTAAGAAGCCAACATAAAAACACATATCAGAACAGAGCAGCAATCTAACACAGGCAAAGCTTCGGGGCGTAGCTCATGAAAATAATAATATAATTACGGAATTTAATTTTGCGGGTAATGTACTGGTGTGTTTATAAGTTTTGGAGCCGGGAGCAAGTTGTTTTGAATGAGTTACACGACCCTTCCTCGAAACCTGCCATGTATTGTTCCTAATGTTAAAATGATTTGGATAAAATATATTATTCATTTAAGTATATGGCTATTTGATTGAACATTATATATACCTATAGCGATTTACCTACTTATTAATATTATTAATAAAGACTGATAACATAAAGTGGTAAAGTTTGTGAGTTTTAATGTTCAAGGCAGTCCCAAATATCTATTACTGATGTGATTTTAAAAATTCTTAAACATATGATAACGTTCTACGTTTTACGGAAACGGTGATATATAATGATATGTATATAACCACCATTTAATATTTAACTTGTTTTTGATTGATACTTTAACAAAGTCAGTTTTCAAACGATATGGTTCCATCAAACTTAATTTCATATAAATTATAGTCATTACAAATTTAAATTCAGACACGCATTTTTCTGGAACATCATCAGCCCAGCTTATCTCAATATTAATAATTAACCACGTAAATATTACATTCCACGACACATGCTAAGGTGAAAGTCAGATAAGCAGAATTAATATCCATATCCGATTCTCGTTGATCCATAAAAAGATAAGAACCACAACAAAAGGCACATAACAACATTCTCCATTATTCAAACATCAAAGACGGGTGAATATTCAAAACTAGGGCTGTGCAAAAAAGGCAAACATGTAATAAAACGATTTATTCGAATTGGTCATGATACTCTGGAGTTCACTAACGATATAAACCTGGAGCAGGGACCAGGGATATAGTCGACGGCGTTCTGCACATCTAACTGTCGGTACGTGGCCACAAAGATAGCAGATTATGTTGTTTAAAATGTTTGAAAAATTTGTTCGAATATTTTACTGAGTACCATCCGATCTAGTATGAACGTACTAAATATGATTGTATAAATGTAATGTTGTCTGTAATCCTTCTTATAAAATGAAGAAGTTACGCTATGACTGGCAGCTGGCAGCGGTCACTTGACAACCCTAGCAAGTGACCGCTACTAGTGATGGTACTAAGTGCGTATAACCTGTATATGTTTTTGATATTGCTACTCTAACCATCGACAACTTTCGAGGCGTAGCAGTATAAGTCCCGGATCAAGCCTTGGAGTTTAGGCTTTTGTGTAAATTCTTAGATTTATTTTCGGATCTGGTTGAGGGAAATCACGTTAAGCCGTTGCTCGCGATTGCTATAACATTATATTCTATAACAAGCAAATACCACGGAATGGGCAGCAGCGCTTTATAATACTGCGGTCACCAATCCGACTACAGTAATGGCAAAAAAGAGTAGCAAAGTCAAAATGATTACTATGCTACTACTACTGATTTCAGGTATGTCCCATACATTTAATAAAATGTATGGGACATACATGAAATCAGTAATTTATTAATAAGCAATAGCTTTAAATAAGTTTTGCAAAGTTCTGAAGAACGTTAACACAATTGGGAAAGTTAACGAGTACACTAAGTGCTATTGCACTATGGTTTTAGCACGGACTACCTACAGCACATTATTAATCTCAAGTTGTCTTTATAATGGGTATCATGTTTGTGTTATTATTATTGATTTGATATAAAAATAAATTTCCATAGGTACAATAGACATTTTTGGTTGGTCATTCGCATATAACATGTGAATTATAATCTCGGTTATTCGTGTATATATCTAATTGTAGCTATACAAGTATACCTAATAAGAACCACGTATGTATAAACGCTAGTGGGTAAGCTAAACTGATAAAGCTAGAGTAATAGCAGAGATGAGTAAATCAGGCAGTTCATAGATAAAAAGATTTAGTATCAGGAAAAACGGATAGTGTAGAAAGAACCTTAGTCTAGTAAGATCTTTTGCGAGCATCCTCAAAATAACAAAAGTAAAAGTGGTTTATTTTAGTGTGTATTGTGTAATAAGAGCATGTAGCACGTGTTTATATTTTATTATACAATATCATAAATTTAAAAGTAATCCAATATGTCTGTTAATTTATCTGTTAGCTATTCTACGTTTTATGAAGTTAAAATAGACCTTCGAGATGGAACCTACATCTAGCAAATTATAAGAGTTGATTAACTACTAAGTTTAATACTATTATTATTGAAACTTAACTAGGTACCACTATAATAATCAGCTTATACCTCAGATCAACTCTAACCTCACCGATTGATAAAAAACCACCGCCGCTATAAACTTAAAGTTATTTTTGTTCAGATAAATTAACAAATTCCTTTCCATATTAGTTACGTCTAGCTAGTCAATAATTACCCAAAAAAAAAGCATTTTATATGAACTTATTTAAATTAAGTTCATCAATATTTTCTTCAAACTTCATCAACTAAACTACCTACTATCCAGTGATAATCAGCTCAGACCGCAACTTTAACCTCACCGATCGCTTAAGAAACTGCGGCTATATCGATATCTTGAAGTAAGTTTTGTTGCAAAGTTAACTATGCGATCAAAATTCACCGCACGTTCTTGTTAAGTTGAAGAATAATGTTAACATGTATTTATACATCCTGTAACACTTGCGCTTTTCGTTTTCCTGATCTTGATTGAGAATGGGACGTGAGAGTGAGCGATGCCGAATCAAGATTGCGTAACGCCCTCATTCTAATCAATTATATCGTACACAAGGTAACTTAGAGTGAATTAGTTGATGGTATTAAGGATAAATTGAAGAATTAGATTTGTTATAAAGTTGCTACAGTTTAAATAGCTGAAATTAGAAAAGGAAATTGTATTACTTAGCTTAAATTTGTATACCTATAAAATTTAACGTGGTGAAGTTTTATTTTTTATAGTTTTATTCCGCTGCCGAATATTTAAAACATGTTTTATGGTTGTTTTTTTTTTTTTTTTTTTTTAATATAACAATATTTTTTACTAATACATACTGAATAAATTACAGTTTACAATAATTGTGCCATGTAATTTTCTATTTACCATTACAATTCCTTTAGATTTACCATGAAATTACCATGTTTATTTATTTATTTATAGGTCATTAAGATTTTATCATAATTTGAATTCTATGTTTTTTTCAACATGTTCTTCAACTAACCTAAAACATTGACTCAAATCATTTTGTTACAATAAAAGATAATAAAAACATTAAGATTACTTGTATCTTTTCCTCGAAACCGAATCATGATTAGTAAGTAAGTGTAACAAATTTAATTTAAATATAAAATTATGTATTAACTAAAAGTGAACACTTTGATTTTTTTATAAAGTTAAATCATTCTATAGCTGTAATTTGATTTGCCTCGAGTATCTTAAACCTTAATAATGGCATTTTTACTTAGTCAATGAAAATAAGTCGGCGGCATTCCTTTCAAATATCTTAGCTATCTCAAAGTAATTAACGCTATTAATGTCATGGCATAAGCTAGTGTATTTATAGCTTCGCACACTTTTTACTTAAATGAATGGCTGGAATTTAGGTAATTACAAAGTTTTACAATGTTCTGGGTCTTTTATAAGAACAATTCAATCTAGATAACACACAATTATACGTAGTTCTTATCATTTGCGCATTGGCGCTCATGAAGTCCCCTTTCTGGGCTAATATTTTGTGGCCACGAATATTTTAGATTTTCGCAAAATCACCACTGATTGCGGTGGCAGGTCATTTAATAAAAATGAAGCTTACATAGTCATGGGATCCAGATATTTATATTTGTCTGCCTGACCAAGGTTTTAAGATGGCATTATATTTTTGCTCACTTTTTTTTTCATATTTGAACACTTTAACATTTGCACCACATCACCGGTGAATGCAGTGGCAGGCCTTTCAAGAAGAAGTAGAAGCCCCTTCCATATCTTTTGGACCCAGATATTAATACTTGCGAGTAGTTGCCAGCAGATTTTACGCAAGACCAAGATTTTGAGATGGCGTTATATTTTATGTTCATAGATTTTTTTTTATTGTAACAATTTGAACACCGACATTGGCAAATTCACTGATGGTGGTGGCACGCCCGTAAGGATGAATATATTTACATAACTGTTGGACCCAGGTGTATTCTTTCCAATTCAGTAATGTACGGCTAATCACGTTGCATTTTTTCGAAAGCCAGTTGTAGCAGATATTATATATTCTATGCAAAATCAAACGGCAAGATTTTAGATTTTTTAAATCAACAATCAAGGGTAAAATTAAATGAAATGCAGTGGCTAATCTCTTATGGACTATGCCTATAGATGAACTCAATGGATTGTCTTCCTATTGAACTCGTGTACATGGTATATTAATCCTACCGATCGTACCAGTTGAACAGTCAGTTAGTCTCGATTATAATTCGTATGTGTACTTCGTTACTTGAATGTAGTAAATATGTCATTATATGTAAATGTCAGTATGATACTGTCATTTAAGTAAATATTTTGAGGTTATTTTTATATATTGTGAGGTTACGTTTATCATTATAATACTGTTACTTTTTGACTGTACCACTACGAAAACCATGAATTTTACGCTAAAATTTCTACAACATTTATGTTCTATTTTACATCAACATTTTTTTTATATTGTTAGTTTTTAATATCAGAATCGTATAAATCAATAAATTCCCACGTTTCCACAGATGGTGGAATTCAGATTAAATATTACCGAAATATATTATTATATGGATATAGTAATTCATACTTAGTCAAGTTACCAACTGGTATAGGCTCTCCTGGCGCCCCTGACTTATTATGTACATTTTCTTTTGAACCATCTTGTACTACCACCAAGGAATTAAGTACATTTTTGTTCTTATGTAGTAGGCGCAATGATCGCTTGTTTTGATACGCGATACAGAAATAATTGGTATATATATACCAATTATTTCATTCGCTTATAACGCAACCTTTCTAGCCACACTCGCCCAGTTAGGAATACGATATGCCGTGGCAGTGCCACCAGGTATTACCCGTTTTATTACATCCAATTTTATTTTATACCCCTCTTATACCCGTATTGATTGTTCAATAGATCTTTATGCATCTAAATCTTTATTTGATGTCCAAATGACAATTTAATGGTTATCAATAAAGAGGTAAAGAGTTCAAACAGAAAAATTGAGGTTATGAAATATTGAACTTAATGTTTGAAGTATAAAAGACTAAACGAGTTTAGAAATGAATCGACGTGTAGCAATGTATTTTTAAATTGACACGTATCAGCTAAAGTGTTATATACCTAATTTAGATGTGTAATATATGACCAGAGGGATGAAACGAATTAAAAATATTTGCGTAGTTTCCGTAAATGTTTCAGTCGTTAGAAAATAATCAATCAGTGAGCTACTGTAGGTAATCGAGGATATTTAAAATTTCATATTTTAGCACTATCATGTTATTATATCTATACTTTTTAATATCCTATTGAATTTAGATATTATGTTATTAAAGATTATTTCTTAATAAGTAGCAGTTATGTGTCGTATATATGTATATTAAATTGGAGATGATTCGCTCCTCTCATACCCCATAGTAATAATCAATTGACTTCAAAGCGAGAATTTCTTTTCTAATAAAGCATACATCATTTTTGTAGGACTAGATAAATAAATCCCTGTGCTGCGGTAAACTTGACAATACATAACTCAAGAACACAAATCACCTACAGACTCGGAAAAACTATCCGTGGTCCACATACAAATACAATACCACGTCCCAGAATGCAGGTATCGTCATTACTATTAACCTCTTAATGGTCAGTAGGAATGTTTCAAAATCATTAGTTGTGAACTTTATTAGAATCCAATAGAGTTCAAAATATGATGGGTTCTATATTCCCTTTGCCCGTTAGGTTTAACCCTACTATCTCAAATATTATAAACCGTCAACTGTTATAAAGAATCAGGAAGATTTCTTACTCTTCAAATTAGATTGAATAAGTTATTTTCTAAATAAAATAGTCGTTGATTAACTAGGTGGCATCTATTTTGTACCACCTTAAAACCCCTATATCTTAATTTATGGACTTTTTTCTCTCACCGTGAGACATATTTCCGAGACTAGATGAACTTCGTTTTAAAGATGTTAATGTGGCTGATGCGAACGACACGAGTGCCGAGCTCGCCCTTCCGCTGCCGTTGCCATGTGACATGTGACAAGGAACACGCGCACGCATTATGGGATCAACCTAAAGATCCAACAATACTATTTATTTATCTGGTACGATTGTTATTTCGTCATCCATTTGAACAATATGTAGAGAAGTATACACAATAACACCAACTTATATGAATGGTACTTTATGTGCTAGGTACATTCGTGCACACTGTATATGAATAACGGGTCCCTTTAGCTAAAATGTCATTGTCGCGTCGCGACGGGCTGAAGTGTTATATATCCGCCTTATAATGATTTCAGAACCCATTTCATGTAACGTACGTTTTAAAATAATTGCTTTCGTGCGATGATATATGAATCGAAATCACGGGACTAATGTTTCGCGTATGAAAGACGGTGTCCAAGGATACTTGTCAAAAAAATAATGGAGGAAAATAGGATATTTTGAAATTCTGGTATTTTTCTGATTATATAGCTAATGAGGTTTTATTATTAGTTATTTAAGGTGCTTCCAAAATATATGGCAATCTTTTAACAGTAGTCTTATCATGAATTAAGAGTACCTTCCTTAGTGAGGAGTTATATTTTTTTCAACAAAATTTATTTCCCATCTTTATTTTAATCAATAAAAAATTACATTTATATAATACAATATTACTCCGTGGCACACTGAGAGGGATGGCCCGCACATCTAGTATTAAGGGACGACTTTAAAAGAAGCATGTAAATTTTAATACTTTTTTATTTATTTAAGCCTTTTTGCACAACGTTTTACAGCGGCGGACTTAATGCCAAAGGCACTTTCTACTGGACGTAGGTATTTGAAACTATACAAAATTAATAAAATTAGTGTGTCTGTTTGTAAAATTAAAAATACACTTTTTACTACATGCATAGGAATGTATATACGGTAGGTACATATCATCATCATCAGCCCGTATAAGGTCCACTGCTGGACATGGGCCTCCTCCCGAAGGAGGATATTTGCCATAGTCACCACGCTTGGCAGGTGGATTGGTGACCGCAGTGTTATGTAGTAATACACAAGGAATTGCTGCTGCCCGTTCCCTGATAAACGATTATTACAGATGATGTTATAACAATCGGGACCAACGGCTTAAAGTGCTTTCCGAGGCACGGAGGGTAGTCCCTCAACCAACCAGACCCGGCAAGAAATCTTTGAATTTACACAAAGATTTCCTGTCCAGCGTGGGGATCAAACCTACGTCCTCCGAGACTTTAAGCGAGCCAAATACCGCTACGCTACGGAGGTTACATATACAAATATCTTTTTTAATAATGTTTGTCTGTCTTTTTTTTCGAATAATCTCTGGAACGGCTGCACCAATTTTGACGGGACATTGACTGACAGACAGCTGATAGTTAAATAAGGAGTTAGTTAAATAAGTTTTTTGTGAGATTTCACGCGGAAGAAGTCGCGGGAATAGCTAGCTATAATATATTTTTATAAATAACCAATTCATCATCATCATTTCAGCCGTTGGACGTCCACTGTTGGACATAGGCCTCCCTCAAAAGGGGGGTTTGCCAATACTCGCCACGCTTGGCAGGCGGGTTGGCGAGCGCAGTATTCGGTGTTTTAGTCCAAGAAAACGCTGCTGCCCATCTTCTGAATTTCCCTTGGCCGGGTCCTACGGCGCCCACGGGAGGAGATGGAGGGCAACATTCTTAAGCCGGTGCCCGTGGCGTAATAACCAATTAAAGTTTCCAAACTGAAAATAAAATACTATTAAAATATACGGTAGTTGGTAATAAATAGACAGTGCCTTTGAAAATGGTTAAAAATAAAAATAAAATAGTTGTATGAAACACATACAACTTTCATATTTACTCTTTTTACCTTAAGGTAAAAAGTGTAAATATGAAAGTTTATTTATGATTATGGAGGTTAAAATCATAAATATCATGTGGCGATGCTCGTATAATGTGAAAAACTCGAAACATCGAGTTTTTGGTTTTTTATTTTTACCTTTTACAAATTTTGATTTATTTTTCACGTAATTTGCTGAAAACCTGAGTATGTCCTAAATATACAAGATTTTTTTTGATTTGAAAAATCACCCTAATTCTCAATCGAAAATTCTCACATCAAAAACGAAAAATACTCGAATTCGATTTCTTTTTTTACTTTATGTACTCTTGATTACTCGAAAAACGTAAGATTCCATGTTTCATTTATAAACAAAACGTTTCAAGTCGAAATATACTACTATAATCAACAACCAAATAAGTTAATTTTTTGTTACTTTCTTCCTTTTCCAATGGGTTTCATACTACTATATATTTTTTTGGTTTTTAAAAATTATCTACCCTGGTCTAAAAGTCATCGCCAACGACTTCGAATTTTCAAAAATCCCTTTACTACCGTATTCTAGACATGTTAAGATAGGAATTTACGAAAAAAAAAAACGATTTTTTGAGCCCATCACATGGGATGACCCCCTTAATGCTCGACATTTTGAGAGATATGTCTGTCATTTACTTTCAAAAAAAATTATAATTAGAATAATATGCTATGATTTAAATCGATGAAGTCATTATTATGTGATGACTATAAAAAAAATGATTTATATGGATACTTATAGGATCTTCATACAATGCTTTTGCTCATAATTGATATAAATATACGATGTAAAGAACTATGGTAAAGTGCTACCTCAATTTCAGTTTAGAACTACACAATAAACTTAACCGCCTTATGAATAACTGCATTTGATATGTTACATTCGAAAATCCTTCAAACATTTGTGAATAACTTTAAAGAAACCAAATATCGTGATTTTGTGTCGTGTTGTGTTGCATCGTTATTTATTAAACTATAGGAATATTTATCGGACATGAAAGGTACAATGCATTCCAATCTTTTATACGGCTGCATGGAGTCATTCTATCTCTACCACTTTTGTAATGTAAACCGATATTTTTGTTGTATACCTACACATTTCGTTCGTTCCGCAAATCGGCATAAGTTTACATTTCCTGGTAAAGAAAATAATCGTATGTCTCTTTTTAGACTAAAATGGTTTTAAATTTGATGTGTAATTGTACGTCAAAATCATTTGGTAGTATGTACCTTTATCATAAAATGGTACCTACGTATGTACAGTCAACCACGGAGATAGGTTTACACTCTCAGTATCAAATAATGTAAATAAATATGTATATGTCACTACGACAAAACCGGCAAAACCGGCTGTTGAAAACTGAACGCTCAAACAACTTTGACAATCGCTGTTGACAACTTTGAGAACGCACTTATCAAAAACGCGCGTCGACAAGGCAATAAAAATACGGCATGTGATATCGCTCTTACTGTTATGTTACTTACAGTACCGACTTTTTTGCATAAAGTAAACAATTTAATGTATCTGAAATACCGGAAACAGTCCAAGACTTCATTATAATCATAAGTGTAGAAAAGTTTTGCATTTACTAAACATTGGCTTTACATGTAAGTGAAACCAATAGGTTTTTTTAATAACTAACCACATATAGCTGTAAACTATCCGATAATTACAAATGAAATCTAAAAGAAAATAGGACCACACGAAATAATGACTAGCGGGGATTGGAAAAATGTCATCGGACCCAAAGTCGAGATGATAAATGCATCCCATTTTTTTGTAGACTGCACCATTTAGCTGCAGTCTGTGAGATTTTAATTGCATTTTAGGTATAGCTAGCTAGCAGCAAATGCGGGAGCGATTCCTATGCCTCAGACAATAGATGACCAATGAACACTGTGGGGTTTTAGTACGAAAATTACATAATCAAAGTAATACAGTAATATAGTTAGCTAAAACGCTTGCTAAAAGCTATAATTATAAAATATTTTGAATACCTTAGATAGTCCTAAGGTATTCAAAAGATTTTATAATTATAGCTTTTAGCAAGCGTTTTAGCTTAGCACGAGGGGTTTATAAGAATACTAAGTAGACTGCAAAACTCAGCTAGTATTCTTAAAAAAACACAATGAAAACGTGGTAAAGGTGACTAAAACGATTACTAACTTAAGGAAATATGAAAATGAGGGTGCATTTTGAGGCCCATTTAGGAATCATTAAGACACCTATGTAGATTTAAAAAAGAAGCGATAGATATAACAAACAGAACAACAAATAAGCAGTTTTAAATTGCAATTAAGTTACTCATACGTTAAAGATTTCAATTGGATACGTTTAAATATGCAATCTTCATAATTAAATTGTTTCAATATCAAAGGTGCTCCAAATAATTCCCTATTTGTATATAAAAGAAACGATAACATTCTTTTGAACTAAATCACAACGAAAAGTAGATTAAAAAATGTAAGATTCAAGTCTTTTTGTTCTTGTCCTGCCAAATTGTGTATCTTGCGTAGAAATCTTAAGAGCATATTTTTAAAAGAATATAATCCAAGCTATTGTTACGAACTCTATAGTAAAAGTTGTGTTAACCGAAACATTTTTATTGTTACGCTTAATTTGCGAGTTAAAAAGGCGCCTCACAATAAGTATTGTAGATAAAACGGCTTTGAAGAGTGTTCGCGCCTCAAATAACGATTGCGGCCCTATCTGCCAAACAAACTGTAATAACAAGCATACCTTAGCACGCCTGTGATAAATCCTTGGCGTGTGGTACAAGCTACCGCAATATTAAGTACCATTTTAAAATAAATAAATATTTTTATGTTTTCACTGCAATATAAGTTGTAACAATTAAGTTTGTACAAGGTATCATTTGGATGGGCTCGTTTAAAAAAATCCGCCACTAAGACTACTCACTGACCTAAAAGATAAAAGGGTTGTTGTGGTTTATAACAACCATTATTTTTTACGAACATATCGATAGAAATATAAAAAATAAATAAAAATGAAAGTAATTTTAAATTGAAACGACTATTCATAACTTATGTATCTTATGTACCTAACATTAAAAAAAGAACTAATAACATAAAACGCATTACATACTTACACACATTTTTGTGTGTTTCTCTTGGCTAATTTGTTCGCACTCAAGATCGGTCGTCCCGTCTTACTCCCAACCCCGTCTTGCCCCAGTCTCCCCTATACCCTAAAACAAAACTGAATTTCAAATATAAGTCAAACGTTTATATAAGTATATTTTCTTACGTAAAATATTTAATTTAATAGTGTGAAATAAATGGAGGAACATAATAAAGTACTTATATGAAAGATAAATATTAATAATTGAACAAGATTTTATATTACGCCTCCATTTTCGGACACTAATAGTTTGGAACCGTTTATCTATAGAACAACCGCATTGCGGTCAGTTTGGTATGAATTTATGCTACCTACCCTTACAAATAGGTATTGTCTGTAATTCAATACCATATTCTTGGGCCCTTGTTTGTGGACATGAGTGGCATACGATGATTTCAAAATTGCTGGGACCATGCCAACGATGACACTTTTCCAAAAACCGTGTAAATTTCTTATATTTTCTAGGCACGTTCAATTTTATCATACCAATATCAAGCGCTCCCTTTTTTACACCAAGGCTCTTAGAGTTATGTTTTTTACCTCCCGCAACAATAACTATTAAAAGGTAAACTAATGTTCCAAAAACTAGGATATTTTCAACCCAACTATAGAAGACTATAAATCAGAGGTAAATAAGGTAGTGTAACACTTAAGTAGGACCACACTAGGATATTTTCAACCCAACTAACAAGGAGCTTCAAGTTTTTTTTTTTCCCAAGATTTATTCTTCTGCTTCATTAAATTGTATTAGAAGTAATTGTAATCTCTTAAAAAGTTGTTAAGGTAGGTTCGGAATTTGTCTTTAATTTGACCAAAGTATATATTTACAAGATATATTAGAATACTATAAATCAGAGGTAAATAAGGTAGTGTAACACTTAATTTATATAGAAGAATCTACCGATGCTCTCGTAGAATCGAAGTCAGGCCCGTGAATTGTAAAATAGAGCAGTAGTTTCACTAAACTCTCTTAAAAATCTAAATGACATAATTACTCAATCCCACCTAAGCAACCACCTTGAGCCGCGGTTCGAGTCCCAGGGGACGCCCTCTGGCGCACGTCGCTTAGTTTGTTGTTGTTATATAATTAATTTAATCTGGAGTAGGTATTGCTCACTTATACAAGGTGTAACGGAAAGGCCACACCGCGATTTGATTTACGGCGAGTGGCGATCCCGGGTAACGTCAACGTAGACGATCACAAATTTGAACTAGTGTGCGCGAGTGTGTACAGAGGGAATCGTTTTTTATTTACGTGTTGTACAGTATATATTCCTCCGCAGACTGACGAGAATGAGTTTATGGTATTGTTTAAAATATTGGAAAGTATATGTGTTAAGTTTAAAAATAAGTTAGTAGTTTTAGGTGATTTTAATTTGCATTCCTGTAACAGTAGCATTGTTAATTATTTTGAGTATTTTATGGCGTTTTGTGAATTCGTTCAGTGTAACGAGATACCGAACTGTAGTGGTAGACAGCTGGACCTCGTACTGGGCGCACGCGGCGCTGGCGTGAGCGTGCGCGGTGCGGACGAGGCACTGCAGCCCGTCGACGCCTACCACCCCGCACTGCACGTGCGCCTGGCGCTAGCCGCCCGCCCCGCGCCCCGCGACCGCCCCGCGCCCGTCTATACTCCTGAGCCGAACGTGCGACACCCGTATGCGCAATGGATATGCCGCGAAAATGGAATTTTAACAAAACCGATTTTAATACCTTGTATCAATCTTTGAGTGAAATGGATTGGACCGATTTATATTGCTGTACGGATCCGGACGTTACATTAAGTTTATTTTATCATAAAATCTATGAGGTCTTTAGTATGTGTGTGCCCCTAAAAAATACCAGTTCGAGGAGCAGTAGGTACGTATACCCAGTATGGTATACGAGTGCGATCATTAGGGACATACAACTCAAATATTCACTACATAAAAGGTACAAATCTAGTGGGGCGAGCGAGGACTATGAAGCGTTTTCTCGGTGCAGGACGAGGGTTAAACTCGAGACCGCCCGAGCTCACGACGAATACCGGAACCGCGTCCAAAGTCACCTGGCAAAAGAACCGCGAGCATTTTGGAATTTCATAAGATCCAAAGCCGGCAACACTTCCAATCGCAAAATAATAAAGGACGGTAAAGCATTATCAGAAATTGAGTGTGCGGGAGAGTTCGCCCGGTACTTCGAGTCTGTGTACAACCGGGAGCCGGCCACGCTGAGCGTGGAAGCGGCCAGCGCTGACGCGGGGTGCGCGTCGGAGGCGCAGGGTGCACGCGTTCATCTCGAGTGCCTTCGCGCCGATGACGTGCGCCGCGCACTCGCGCGTTGTCCGTCGAAGCGCTCGGCGGGGCCCGACGGGATACCAGCGTTTTTGTTTAGGGACTGCAGGGCAGTATTAGTCGAGCCGTTGCTTCATCTGTTTTAC
Source organism: Nycteola revayana (assembly GCA_947037095.2). NCBI lineage: Eukaryota > Metazoa > Arthropoda > Insecta > Lepidoptera > Nolidae > Nycteola > Nycteola revayana. Next base: position 11,050,972 of record OX344839.1, read on the forward strand.
ATCTGTATTGAGACTGCGACGTTCCCGGAACACTGGAAACTTACTCGTGTGGTGCCAGTACCGAAAGGCAGTGGAGGATCGGCGCCCACTGACTACAGACCTGTGGCCATCTTGTGTACTCCGGCGAAGGTATTCGATAAAAAGAGCAAGGCTTTTTTGGATGATAACAAACGCCAATGTGGCAAGGGTTATTTAATCCTATCTCTACAAGTACGGAAGTAATGATTTTTTTTAAATTCATAGATACCAGAAACCAAACTTTTTAAATTGAAATAAATACATCACTAGCACTCAATCAGCTGATCGATGTCAACCAACTATTTGCAAGTAAAAATAAACCTCTTACTCCTGGTATTTCTGAATAAAAGGTTCCGCATTTTTATTTTTGTTTGCAAAATAATACTGACTTTCTTATTTTATTTTGAGTTGAAACCCTTGCCATATCGTTTGTTATGATCCAAAGCAGCCTTGCTCTATCTATGTATATACCCTTTCCGTTACACCTTGTATATCCGGTGAAGTAGCAAAAGCTTCGTGGCTACATATGTCCGCCCGAAAAATAAACAGTTTTATATTACTAAATGTTTAAAAACACGAATAAAAAAAGACATATTTTTTTAAGATTATAGAGACTATATATAAAAGTAGATTTTTCTTCGCCTTATATTTTTGAACTTAGACCATCTGAACTCTTCAGGTTTGAAGACAATTGCAAACTTATACAAAGTATGCGCATTTCGCAATAAGAAGCATTGAGTAAAAGGGTGGCGAGATAATGTTTTTATTGAAACTAGGTACAATATGGCTACATTCTTTGAACACAACACCTAGTTTAAGATAATGTTGGTACCTACTTGGATTTAAAATGTCATTTAATTAGAGGTGGGTCTGGTGACAAGCGTATCTGTCTGACATTGCCTGTCGGATATTAAACTTATATGTATTATCTTTATAACTTTTCCTCGTACTGCATTGTCTGGCAGGCGTGTTTAGGAGTTTTGCCCCTTAATTTAAAGTTAATATTAAGAATATTGTATATACTATTTTTTCACTGTAAGTACTTTTATGAGCAGAAATAAGAGATTTATTATTATTATTAAGATACAAACTCTTAATAACAGAGTTCATATTTGAACATCACATTCCAAATCATATTTTATACTAATATATAATTATATACATTTCCTATAGCAAATAAAATATTATGCACCACTGAAAAATACTTTAACACTCATACTACCCTAATACGCTTAAGCACTAGTTCACTCTACGAAGCAGCAAAAGTCCGTACCCACTATCTACTGAGGACCGCTTTTATACTGTCATTCGGATCTTATGTCATCTGACTTCACGGCGGCCATTGAAGTAAATGAACGAACGCTAACGTACTGTGCTTTTCTTTTTTATCTCAGAATAGTGAGTATTTTATTAGTATGATTTAGTTTAAATTAGCCACATTTAGTTATACAGATACACAGCAATATTAATATAAGTTAGCTCCGACTTTCTGTAACGATGGATTTTATTACATATAAAATTAGTCTGTTTCTTTGTTTTTCTCTGTGTTTTGCATTATTATATTTATAGGTAACTGACGTTCAGTGGCATAGGAGTTGACGTACAAGATATATATTCGATATATACATCACGACCCTTATGCTGCCAGCTCTTCACCCCGTGAGCTCTGGCTATAATCACTCACCGGAACACAACATTAAACAATAACTTAATTGGCTGGTGGCACCGGTGGCTCAGTGGTTACGTAAGTTGCTTCTGAGACCTGGTGTTCTGGGTTCGATTCCCACCCGGGACAATTATTTGTGTGAACCACAAATAGTTGTTCTGAGTCTGGGTGTTCTTTGTGTCCGTGAAATGAATGTTTGTAAAGTCCCCCGCGACACAGGGATTTATTTCCCTAGTGCGGGAGTTGTCTTTATTAAAAGAAAAAAAAAATTGGCTTTCGTATTCTGTGAGGTAAACTTCCTTATTCGAACCTTATAAAATAGTATAGTTTATCGAAACAAAATACTTTATAGTAACAAGTAGGTATCTTACAAAACTATCCACTCATTTCACTATTTCAATACAAAAATATCCCTACCGTCCACTGATGCTTCAATATTAAGTGAAGATGAATAAAAATAGAAATGGGACGTACAATCAGTAGTGCATATTCCATAATCATTCTAATTTAGCCATAGCCAGCCAAAATCGCCGAAGCACGCAAGCACCATAGTTAATCACTACCCCACTAATTTAAAAGGTCAGTCTGATTATAACGCACATCGGATCAGTTAGATTTCAATTAACTTTGGTTCAGTTGCGGTCGCATTGAATACAATCCTGCTCGCATTCTGACATTTCTTCATTACCATTGCGTTGTGGCTGCTTTTAAATGAACCACAAAGCAAATTACCCATTTTGCTCGTTTCAATTCGATGAGAGTGCGTTGCGGTTGACTTTTTCAATCAATTGGGGTGTCCTATGACCGAAACAAATTACTATCGATGTGATTCTGTGTTTATGCGAAACATAGTTATTACTAAAATTGTAACGGTTATGTAGGTATAATGGAGCTTTCTATGGTTACCTGTATTGCATTGATTCCGTTTTACCCATTTATGTGTTAAATTTTATTAAAGTCATAGTCATATAGTTACGTAATAATCCTTCTGGACTTTTCTTAATTTGATGTAAGAACTTTCGTACCTATCATATATGACAAATAAATTTATTATTATTATTATTGATAGCTATTACTAACTTCATCTTTTTATAGTTTATAACCATCATCGATTCATTGACTATCTAAAACTGGAAGATTATTTTCAAATTGGACCAGTAGTTTCTGATGTTAAAAACCCGCGTTCAAACAAACAAACAAACTCTTTAGCTTTATACATATATTAGTACAGATGACATGACCGAGTATTCACACTTTAATTTCATCCAATATTGTCATGTGGTGCTTCTATTAATCGATTCTTATATTAACGGAAGTTTTACTACCCATTGTTGCAACGAAACCTCCTTTGTCTCAAAATATTAGTATATAGTGTAAAATTATAATATCTTCATGCTAAGATACTTCAAGCATAATATTAGAAGTTATATTCCAAAAGATTTACTGCACATCATGCAACGTCGAGTAAAGTAACTTACGAATTACCAACACCTAGCTCCGGAGCAAAGTACACTTTATCATATTATGTGGAGTTTTAGCTCAGTATGCAAGGGTCATATCTCAATGTCCTCGTAAGTAAAGGAAGCAGGAAAACAACGGTTATAGAATATAATAATGTAAGTTGGCAACACATAGAGTCTACTGGCTTAAGACGAAGCTATAGTACTTGTGTTTTAAGGCATGAAATTTATGCCTTAAATTAGTTATTTATTAAGAAAAAGAAAATGACTCTTTAGTTAAAAATGTATTATTGAATTCTTTGATTAGTGCCTGAAAAAAAACGACATTTTAATTATTATTTTTTCATACTAACATCATTTTATAAACATATTTAAAAAATGAAGTTAAAAACACGAAGCATTTTTAAATGGGTAAATGATGGTCTATCATAGTGCAAATTATGAGATTTGGCATTCTTAGAATAACTGGTGTCTGAAGTTTAAAATAGCTCATAAAAAAAATTTTAGTTGTGTTCCATAAAAATTTCAATGCTGAAATAAATTAAAAAAATCCCATAATAATTCTTAATTTATTGCACGTATACGCATTTATAAAATAATTTTGCATCATTGTAAAAAGTATAATCGTTGGACAAAATTAGTCGATTAATATATCTATCTACTAACGAACATTTGTCTCAAAAGTATTAGTATTTTTATAAAATTATAATATTATTATCTTCGTGCTAAAATTACATTTTTTTTTGGAACGCAATAAAATATCGTACTAAACAATACACACTAATAAAATATTTATTTGTAAATAACTAAAGCAAAACATGTCAAATTAAAAAAATGCTACAATTCCTGACGTGTTAACACAGTATATTCAGTTGACATTAAAATATTCGCACGAAATATAACCAATCGCAGCATGAAAATAAATGTAAATTCAATCAACAGTGACAGATCAAACATTAAAACTAAAATGAAAATTACCTTTTCATTTCATGATAAAAGGATTTTTTGTCGTCGTAGTAGGATTTACATGTCAATCCATCAATGATTTTAATATTGATGGATTGATATTGCATATGGTATAAGACACGCATTATTATTTCTACAAAATAAGACTTACATTGTTGGATAGTATCTGCAAATCGCATATAATTAACAAGTTATTAAACAAAAAAAGAATCTAGCGACACACAAATGAAATTCATTTCAAGTTTAATGTCAGCAGAATTTTAGCTTAGGTAATTTGACATTTCATTTTTTTTACATGTATTTTTTATATTTTTTTATGAAACTGGATCGAAAATCAAGGAACCCATATTTTTTTCGAAAACAAAAGGTTTTCATAAAAACATATTTTAGTTTGGCTCATTCTAAATGGAAGTAGGCGCTGGATGACTTCAATGTAGGTAATAATTCAGTCCACTTTAACGCTGACGTTATCACATCATTTTTTTTTCTAGTAAAAAAGCCGACAAAAAAGTAAAAAAAAATTGTTTTGGGATCAGAATTTGAAAATAAAGAAACGGTATTTTTGATTTTAGGGTGTTATGAATTTTGAAATGTTGTCAATTACTTGCCTAATACGATACTAATTATAATATTTTATTCATGCGACTTTCTTGCAGTTTGGTACTCTACGCCACTTGGCTTGGCTTGGCTGTCTCCGTCTCCGTCATTACACAGCTTTATGATTTACTGTAAACCAAAGTTCCTGAAAATGTTTCAATTAGGAAACGATTATAACAATAAAACGTTTTACTCGATTGAAAAAATATATTAATCAAAATGTTTTGAAAAAGGACTATTCACGCGATGAAAAATATTAAGTATTCCGATGATGAAGGAAAACTCAAAAATGAAGCGATTATTTAGCACAACCTTATTTTAAACTCGATTACAAAAATGATTCTTATTTCAAATGAAATCGAAAGCTGTTGATATGTATTAACCTTATGCCAATGGATGGAATAGTTATATTATGTGACGAGGTAGGTATTTTAAGTAAGCTTATACATTATACAACATCAAAATAATATTAGTACCTATACTTACTACAACGTTTATTTTATAGGTAATGTCATTTTATCGTAATTACCGAAAAATACAGTTAATTTTACCATTTACTCTAATTTAAAGATTATTATCGGGTAATCCTAAACTTTAAGATGGGAAAGATGCATTTCTTTTTCATTTTATTTTTCCTTTTATCACTTTTATTATCCTTTAATATTAGCATATCATTTTAATGGAGCAGTTTAATACAAAAATCATTTCTAGACAATCATCTTTTGCTATGAATTATAACAGTGGTTCGTTCTCCAAACTTCATGAAAAATTAAAAACTTAACTTTTAATTCTACTTGAATAAGATCCGTTTTTTATAATATTTCTGCCAACAAACATAACGTATAAAATATATAACTAAAAGTAGCTAATTTAAAATGAAACTAACTTATAAAATACTACTATTCTAAATCTATATTAGATTATTATTATATAATTATTCTAGATCCATATTAGACTCAATTAGTAGGAAAATCAAATTTTACAGAAGCTGGAAAACTATTCATTGTCCTATATATTCGATGACGTAAATGTATGTGCTAATGCGTTCTGCGTTAGCGTTTGCCAAATGTTGCGTTTCAGAATTTATGTTGGCTCAGATTGGTAATTTACTAGTTCTAAAGGATTACATACTGTTGCTGCCGTAATGGACAACGGATTTCTCCGTAAATACTAGTATATTTGTTATTCTAAGTAAAGCACACTAAACATTTTACATTTATCTATTATGAAAAATAAAAAAGATTAAACAGGAAAGATTTATTTGTTTCTTTGCATTGAATAGTCTTCGAAACTACTGGACCGATTTCAAAAACTTTTTATTATTCGAAAGCTTGGCTAATAAATATTGGCTATATTTAACAGTGAAGTTCCCACGGGGACGGGAGCTACACAGGTTAAACAGCGCGTGGGAAGCTAGTTCTAAATAAAGACCCTATTTTAAAGTGGAAAATTATTAAATCTTTCATCATTGCGATAGTAGCTCAGTGGTTACGGTAGTTACTTCTGAGACCTGTTATTGTAGGTTCAGTTCCCACTTAGGACAAATATTATTTGTATAAACACTGAGTGTACTTTGTGTTTACAAAGTCCCTAGGACTCAGGAATTTATTTCTCTAAACTTGAAAAAAAAAACCCCGCTTTAAATTGATAGAAACCTAATAAACCTTGTGCCACTTACAAATTAAAGCAACAGTAAAACCTTAAAACCCCGTTTCATCCCTATCCATTTATTCATTAACAATGGATTCCATTTGTTAATATTTGATTTAAATCTAATACAAGAAATTTGGTTACAAATCCATTAAACGAACGGGCTGCTCTAAAGTATAATTATACTCATAACAAAAGATTTTAAGATTTGTAATTGTTTACGTATAACACTTAAAAAATGTAGGTATATAGGTAAGTACCTACTTTTTTTAGTGTTTCAATTATAAAAAAATTATAAAAACTAGTTTCCTGCGGGTTGTTTCACCCACGAAGCTACGATTTGTGTACACATTTCTTAATACAATATAGCCTTTCTCGATAAATGGACTATTGAACACTAAAATAATTCTTCAAATTGGTCCAGGGTGTAGCTCCTCTTCAGCTATTGAAAAAATGAAATAAACTCTTCAGCTTCATATATTATTACTGTATAGATTGAAGTTTATCTTAAATAAAATTATTTGTTAACACAAGTAACTTTGATAATTATAGATATTTCATATTTTCCAACGTTGTATTGCCATTCATCAGTTTATATTACAATAAAATGTGTCCCCTAAGAAATAAAACTAAATATTCTCGTTTTGAGCAACTTGGTACAGGAACATCTCCCACTCTGTACGATCAAGTGTCAAATTAATAAACTTTAGATTTAATTAGGTGCAAATCCGAGTGCATGAAATTAGCGGGAGTTAGAGGGAAGGAAACCCGCTAGCACCTTAAGACCTTATTGTGGAGAACAGTGTTACCAAACTTATATGCAACGTATGAAATTGGCGAATGAAACGTATGAAGAGGTGGAATAAAGAAATTGTTATTTTTTACAAACATAAAATTGTTTTTTTAGCCCTGTCAATATTGAAATAAGTATACATTGCTATTCCCTAATGTTTTATGTTATAGTAACATTGTCCTTTGCCACCGCTTTAGATCAGCTTTTATAATTTTCCACTAACTTTACTTTATAATTATGATTCTTCTTAAAAATTGTTTCTAAAATAAAAAATATTATTTTAACCACTTTCCTTTTTTATGCGATTCAATAGTTTCCCGCACTCGGTTTCACCCACTTAACCCTGTTGCCGTAGGAATTTCTCAATTAAATATAGCCTGCCTCGATAAATGGGCTATCTAACACTGAAAGCTTTTTCAGTAGTTTATGAGATTAGCATGTTCAAGAAAACAAACAAAATAAACAAACTCTTTTCATACCTAGTAGTAATGAAATAATGAAATAATAATGAAATAATGAATTTATTCAGCACTTAGGTATTTACATACACTTGTACTTGTCAGAATCACAATGTTACACAATTATTCTTATTCTATGAATTAAACTAGATACTTAATTAACCGGTAGCAAATTGTAGGATATTACAGACAAAGTAGTCCGTCCGTCAGCTGGTCATTAATTTCTCTACTCATAATAAGTTTATGTTCATATTAATTATTTTAGACTTTAATGGTTCAATATAGAAAAATTTGGAAAAAAAAACATACAATTAAGTGGCACACACCTGGGGGCACCCTTAATGGGTTAGGACCACGACCCAGTGGTACCACTGATATATAAGTCAGATTTATGAACATAAAAGGAAGTGATCGGCCTACAGGCGCTGGATCACAGGGCAGGGGTAGGGGTGCAACGCGGTCCTCGCCGGCGACAATCCTACCCTAGCTAACCTGCAACCTTTCACTAGCTACCTATGTGGACGACTCGGAGAAGAAAGGAAGAAAGAAACTCCGGGCTTTTTCTTTTTCGTCATCTTTTGTATCACAGTTTATGTACCTTTTTTTTTTAATAACTTTTGTTTACAATATTTTATTTAATATACATTTCAAATAACAGTATGTGCGCTAATGCACGCTCTAGACGTTTTCACAAATATAGTTAAATATTGATTTAAAATCCTCAAGCAGAAATATCAGAGCAGCAACCTCTTGCACTTTGAAAACGGAGGGAGCGTCAACGCACATTTCCAAGGAACTAGCTACATGAGAAGATTATCGCCGTAAAGGTCACAATAATGTACTACTACCTCAAACACATCCATCAGATAGTAGAGATATCAGATAGTAGTAGAGTATAATTAACATTCAGTCATAATAATCAAAATTAAAAAAAAAAAATATAAAAACAGCCGTACATTTTAATTGTCGCCTAATATTAAGTATCCGAATTGGCAACTCTTACTGAAATTCGAGACAGACTTAGTTAATTTTATGCTGTTCACGGCTACTTTAATTTCTCGCTCCGTTGATAATTCTGGCGAAGCCAAGGAGAAAATCTGAACAAAAGTTCAGCCTGCAATATTATTTAAATGCAGACTTGGTAGAACAGCTTCATATTTTATTGCGTCTGTGTTTTGAATGTACTCGCGCTATGCGAACAACAGTGCAATTCTTAATCAAACTGAATATTAACTAGAACTATTTTAATTATTTCTCATGAATATTATACCAAATTGCATTTTATTCATTCAAGATATCGTATATATTATACATATATTCATTCAAGATATTTCATAATAACATTTACTGTTTATGTTCAACTAACTAATGATAAAATAATTAAAATAAATTATTGAGTCAATTTTGTGAGTACCTATATGTTACAAACAAACAGAAACAAGGTTCTAGAATAATTGCTGTAACTGTACCTAAAAGTACATTATCATTCATATTTATAATCTTTATTGTTAGTTGCTCCTAGCCATTTTTATTTAAGCAACTGTTATTGTTACGTGTGTATGATAATAATATATTTTAAGGTGTCACCATCAGAATAATATAAACCTGAGTCGATAGAGAATTGTCTGATTGATAAAAATTGTTTACAAAAGTCTATAATTGTGGAATTTACAGCGCAGTGTCTAAAACTGTTCTCGAACTGGATTCGAGCATTAAAATAGATAACCCATAAAATAAGCCATAAACGCGAACCACACTATAAAAATATAGGATGTATATATATATAGACCCGGTTCTTTTTATGAAACACATAGTTCTCATTTGAAATAGCCGTCGAGTTCTCTATTTTGATATAGGTATATTTATTGAAACAGCTATCGTATTTTCTATTTTTGTACATATGAAATTGGTATAAAAATAGAAAACTATGAATAGAAAAAGAAATCTTTGTGTAATATCTAAGATTTTGCTGCTGAGGCTTATGTGTTTTTTTTTTGCTTTAAAATAATTAAATCTTCTTAGACGATTGGTCCTTCATCAACTCTGGTGAAATATTTAATTTTAATATCTACAAAATAATTTACTGACGAAGTTACTTACCTTATTAGTTATAATATTCATGTACCCAATATTAGCTACTAAGCTAATATTGGGTACATGAATATTATAACACAAGTAAACCGCCACTTCATTTATCTATTGTGAACAATGTGATTGAGAACCGTTACTAATGTTATTATGTTATTGACATGTCATTACGTCCACAGTGCATCCTTGTGACACTGTTGCACAATGGTCCAAGCAATGTGCACAAACCTAGCCATAGTATAAGTGCGTTTACATTATTATATTGTATTAGTGATGTTAAACTAATATTTCTGGGGTTCTAACCTATATACGATATAAGAGCGACGGCAGTGCTGTCTATATGTGATCTGATCATCAAACAACAAACCTCAGGAAGTGCATTTAGTTATGAAGTTTTTACGGGAACGTAAAATACGCGAATAAAACTGCGCGCGGAAGCTTGTAATATTGTACAAGTAATATTAAACAAATATTTCTTAGGTTGTAACCTAAATACAATATATGAGCGGCGGCAGTACTGTCTGTATGTGATCCGACCATCAAACAACAAACCTTAGGAACTGATTATCTATACTAATATATAAAGGTGAAGAGTTTGTTTGCTTATTTCTTTGCTTGAACGAGCTCATCTCGGGAACTACTGGGCCGATAACCCATTTATCGAGGAAGATAAAATTATGACTGCTATAAGTTAAAGTATCTGCAATATTGTTGCGTATAAAGCTGCAAATGAAATTTCCTTTGATGTACATAAACAAATTTCCATTTCAGTACACAAAGCAATAAAGTTATTTATTTTGTCATTACATTTACTTATAATAAATTTAATGTGATAATATTGAACACCGGTCAACGTTATTATAAACCTCGGCGAAACGTATTTGATAAATTATACTTATCCTTACAGAACACAAATAGTTTTAGCTTCTATAAACACCAAATTACTGCTAATAACATACTTAAATACAAACGTTTATGAAGATGGATGAATAGATTTTTGTTGATATTAATGGGTATATGCAGAGCGCCACGCCGTGCGATAGTAGTACCTATTTTATATTTGTATAGCATGGCAATGCTTGCGATGTTAGCGCCCAATAGGGCGATATGTGTCAGACGAAATCATCACATCCGTCTAACTATTTAATAATCGCCACTATCATAATAACGTTAGCACACAATTATATTTACCAATGATGTTATTCAATGTTATATCTGAATAACATTAAATCGTTATGGTGATACCTAATCAAAATGGAGACATACATCCATTGCTATTGATTAGCTAATATTGAATATATTCTGCTTCAAAATAATGTGCCTTTAACGGTAGGTGATAATTATATTATTTTTGAAGAAAATTTGTACTAAAATAAAATGTTCTATACCAAAACTAAAATGATAATATCTATACTAATATTATAAAGCTGCAGAGTTTGTTTGAACGCGCTAATCTCAGGAACTACTGGTCCGATTTCAAAACATATTTCAGTGTTGGATAGTCCATTTATCGAGGAAACCTTCCTCGACTATATTTTATTTTCAAAAAAATTAGGGATCCGCAAGAAACTTGCGGTTTTGTAACCCAAGGTGTAAAATCGAAAACCTATTTATGCGTGCGCTGCATAAACTATTGACAATAGAACAAAATGATGTACTACGGGTTTGTAGGTCTTATTAAGAACTACAAAAAAGTCCGCGAGAGCACACATCTAACTTTCATAGTTTAGTCACAATAACCGATTTTATGTTCATAAAAAATATTAAATCGTCTGAAGAAAGAAACTACGTTAAATATGTATCGTAATATTAATTCTTATCCAAATTAAGCATTATGTTATCAAGGGTATTTATGTAGAAGTAAAATACTTTTTGTTTTCCAATCGGACATTTCGTTGAGAAATTATCACGAGTACAAAAACGCAAAGAATTGGTACCTAATAATGAGTTATTTGCCATAATAGATAAAGCTGAAGAGTTTGTTTGCTTGAACGCGCTAATCTCAGCAACTATTGGTCCGATTTGAAAAAATATTTCAGTGTTAGATAGCCCATTTATCAAGAAATTTATTATAAAGTTTCTACGGGAACGGGAGTTACGCGGGTAAAACTGCGCGCGGGAAGCTAGTATTATAATATATGTTTATTTTGAATAAGCTGTAATTTTAAGAGAGGGGCGTTATCTCGTGCTTGTACTAGGTATTAATAACATTATACAGAAAAAGTTGTTTAATAAAAAATAAAAAAACATTACTTACTGTTTCTGACATGTATTTTGGAAGCACTTGATTAAAAGAAGATATCGTTTACTGAATTATTATCTTTCATATTTAATGACGTGGCTTTAAAAAATTCTCAGTCATATATACTGGATGACTTTCTTTACTGTCTTAAAAATAATAGGGCGTGATATGTACCTATATGAAAGTGGACGAGGCAAAGGAAGTGTGTAAGGATCGTAGCAGGTGGCGTTCTGTAGTTTCTGCCTACCCCCATGGGAGAAAGGCGAGATGATATGTATGTATGTATGTATCTATATGAAATAGATGCGTAAAGCATAGTTATTTTATCTTTTTTTTTATGGCATAGAGTGAAAATCTAAACCGTAAAAATGCATACCTAAGCAGTTAGTTACGCTATTTCGCTCACTCTTTTCATTCATATTTGATTGCGGCCTATATTGATTATAGGCAACTATTTTAAGAAACGTAACATAACTACCTAATAAGGTACGTATCTTATCTATTTCATATACATATCACGCCCTACTATTTTCAAGACGGTAAAAAGTCACCCAGTATATGAATATAAATCACACATTATATGTAAAAATAACCATCCAACATTTAGCACTCATTTATTTTTAACTCCCTATAAAGTTCCATCCAACAAATTTACTGCAGTAGGTATAGGTATAAATAACTGGATAAAATGGTTAAGACACTCCCCATAACCAAAATCGAAATCGATAACATAAATCAACGTCAAATAAAAATCGAGTTCAGTGGTATCGAGTAGGCAATACTATATCACATCGCTTCAGTTGTTATGAAGATTGGAATCGGAGTAATAACAGTAAAAGAGGAGTAAACGCAAAGTTAATACCGGCCATACTCGAAACAGTCTTTTAACTGCGTTCCATTTAGCTGCGGCTGAACCTTTGGCTGTACTTAGTAAGCAAAACTCGTAAATTCCCATTTGAACTAAATGAAGCATTGTTCTACGTAGTACGTATTGCAGTACGATGCAATTATCTGTAAGTATTAAAATAGCAAATATGGGTGTTTTAATGACTATGTTATTACAAAGCATTTTTCAGAGAAACATATTAAGTGCATATAAAGTAATACTTAATCAGACACAAATTAGATCATGTGCGGAGGAGGAAGGGTAACTTAAGTAATACCATTGGTCTTGTAGAGAAACGGGATTTGGTGTTCGTTAATACAAAGAGAAGAACTTCATAGTCGGGAGACTTGTTCTTGTTGAGAACTTGTATATAGCCTCAAGTCGCATGCGAACTTCTATTGCGCGATGTACGATTCATAACGTCATCTGACATTCGACATCTGTCGCTACAATCTAAACTGACTAAATAATGTACCATTACCCTATTGAGGAACAGTCAGTAAATTAACAAGCAAATCGCCTCTAACTGTTTACTGCACCTACGTTTGATGTCGATGATGCGCTATAAAAAATTGTTACTTAAAATTTTTGAGGCATACATTTTCTCTGCTACCCGTAATAAAAGGAAAAAAATTGTTAGTGCACTCCTGTTATCCATTGTTTTACTCAGAACGCGAAGTTGTATTTTAACTTCTTACTATTGTTATGTAGCAATGGGCTGTATTATACAACCTGTAAAATGATACGCATATGAGTAAATCAACATAATCATTTTAATATTTTGTAAAATATTACCTGACAACACTGACCTTATTTTATAAATTTTGATGGAAAATACGAATACGTAAAAATTATAATCTCGCGCGATTTTGAATCGCCTAAAGGTGAAGTGCTATTTTACAGTTCTACGCTTAGGTCTTTTTCTGCACCCATGCCATTGCCTATGGTTTATTACATGCCGATGCGTTCGCCCTAGGTTAACACCCCCAATGCCTACACCCCCGTGACTACTACTTAAGTCCCTATGCCCATGCCTACATAGTCAATTAAATTTATTACTTAAAATTGTATCCGGCGGCATAGTAGTCCAATTTTACAACGAATGTTAAATCGCACTACCCGTTCCCGAGAGAAATAAAATAAAAATAAGGTCTATGTTAGCACTAGAGAACGTAGCTTTCTAATGGTGAAATACTTTTTGAAATCGCTCCAGCAGTTATTTAGTTAAGTCATTACAAACAGAAATACAAATGTTCTTTCTTATAATACGAAGATAATATGTTATACAAAAACAGGTCGAAGCTCAGCGATTCGTATACGTCCTCCAAACCTTAGGTTACAATCTTTTTATGCATAAGTGTTCCTGACTTTATCAAAACATCATTTGGATTTTATTATGTTATATTTGAGTGCAGAATTAATGATCAATAAAAAGCTTGGAATAATATTTGAAACGATGCCATGAATCGAAACGATATTGCCAAATGTATGAACATTTCTCCATTACAGTAATTTTTATAACATGAACCAGATTAATGAAGCAAAGTGATCTTATTATAATTTTCTTGTGTAAATAAAAAGTTAACAGGCTATCAGAGAGTCTGATGGGGTAGACAAAACACCGTTATTGTGGAGCGATCGCATACTTGTCGCTAACGCTTTGGCAGCCGTATAGTTTTTGGACTAACTAAAATATTGGATGAATCAATCGATTTAGGCCACGGTGGCATCCAGAGATTCAACGTATGCGCAGATAATATAATAAGTGCAAATTACCCGTAGACCATTAGACCCGTAGTAGTCAATACACCTTTTTTTATTTATGCAGCCACCTTACGCTTAAACGATCAGTAAACCTCATATAAATTTATGATTATTTATCGTGAGTCAACTATCCTATTTTCTGTACGTGTGCATCACTGTCAATTGTCATAAATGAGTCTAAACCCACAACACAAATGCGCAAAACCACAATAATTTCAATTGTTTGTATATTGCATCAATAATGACTTTAAATAAGATTTTTTTGGCATTTAACACGTCTTTTAGGATTGAATTAAAGACATATCGTTACCCTACGAAGGTTGTCAACAGATATTAAAATTTTATGTTGTTATGGGTAGCCGTGTATTTTTCCGATGTCCTCTCCATATGCACTTACAGTTAATTGGGTTAATTGGGAAACTAAATGCCTAAAGTCATAATTTTCATCAAAACAGGAGGGCTTTCGAGTCCTGTTTGAGGGTGACGAAACTTTAGATGACAACCAACCCTCATTAGGGAATGACTATCTGACGTTTATAATCACTGCCGCCAAATATAATTGTCAAGGATTGAAATTAGTAATCCAGTTTTAATTAAACTGTCATTGTCCTGTCTATAGCATTTACACAGATATTTTAGAGCATTCTGTTTTGCATGTTGTATTTTACATGAGTTGTTTTACTCTGAGATAAATAAATATTTTATAATCTGTTAAATATGCTGTCGCTGTTGGCCATCTAAAATGAAGTAGGTACCCAGAAATAAATCTTAGATTTTACACAATGACATCTTGTGTGGGGATCGAACCCACGACTTCGAGCCTTAAAGCGACACTTATACCGCTAAACCAGGAATTTTGACATTATTTAATAAAATTGTAAATAGACGTCGAAAGTACAATAAAACTCAAAACGTTAAACAATATAAACACCTGAAAGCAAATTCAATTCTTACCAAAAAACAAGTAAAAAGTTCCTAACAAAAAATTACTTTTCTAAAAATTCCAAGCCAACAAATTGATTGTAAGAATACCTAGTCGATTGAATTGCGGTTACTGCCAGGCGATGCTCACTGAATCGTGAAATTCCCTACACAATTTCAAGTCCAATTCAAATATTAAGAAAACAAAATTTCCATTACCTCTTGGTATTTTCGTTTCGTTTTTCTTTCCGTAACTTGTTCTTGCACTCGATTGATAAGACGCGGTGTTGTTAAACATTTTTATAGAACAGTTTTAAACCAATAAACCAACACAAAAACGTTCGGTCACACAAAAGTGACAGCAAAAAAACAGAACCTTTTTTCAAGCCGTTAGTGTTCGTTCAGCATTTTTTGTCCGCGAATAGTTTTAATATGATAGCAACGTCTGCGTGAAACGCATGTGTCGAAACTGAAATTGGCGGAGAGACGAGCGTGGCGCGTTATTTTTGTTTCGCGACCACTACCGCAGTGTTTATTCAATTTTAATAAAATATTTTTGAACGTCATTACTTACTACACCCGCAAAACGTGGGTGTATCAAAATATAAACATTTCCATACTCGTTGGATATGAGAAAAATTGGTTGTAACGTCTGTTTATTATTTTTAAGGTATACATTTGATGACTACCAAAAAGCAGGTATATGTGAAATCTCTCAATAATACAATTCATTCAGCATCCCGATATTTAGACGGAATGCAACATCTATGCCGTGCGATTTTCGGCTTAGAATGTTTTATACAGGGGCAGTAGCATTTATCAGCTCAAGTTATTTACCATCTTAGTTTGTCAATCCACCTGCCAAGCGTGTTGATAACGACAATATCCCTGAACGACCCTGGCTAGTCAAGGTCTGTTAGAAGGCTGGTGAAGAAGAATACTTAGATAATATTTTTTGTGTTTTAATATTTTACCCGGTCAATTCAAAGTAAAATAAACAAAAAGTGCTGCATGTAAACTATCACGACAGCCTCAAATAGACTTTTGCCTTTTAAATTTGTAAAATTTTACCAATAAAACAATCTGCATGATAGGATGTGATTTTAATTTCTTATCGTTTTCTTTCAAAATTAAACCGAGAACCAAAAGTAATTTTATCTATATCTAGAACGATTTCAAGAGTGTATTTATAATGAGAAATATATTTTCCTACACGGCGCTCGCGTGAAATGAGTATGTATGAAATTAAGCTCGATGTTTTTACATTTACCTTCGCAGTGCGGAATCCGTATATCCGTAAAATGAAAATCATTTGTAGCCTTAACGTCAATATTATGATAGGATGTAAATAAATTAATGAAACTTTCCATAACTTTACAATATCTACTCCTCTAAATTTTGGTAGACCTCGTGATTCTATAAAATACAAGAAAGAAAACAATTTTGAAACATGTAATAAATCTGGTGGTGATCAATATGTACATTAAAGATATTTCATGATTTTGTTGTACGGACTATTATTTCAATATTTTTTGTCTGTGTGTCGGTTGATTCTTTGAACATATAACACTTCCCAAAAACTAAATGGATTTTAATGAAACTTTTTATAATTATAATTTATAAAAAGTTTCATTAAAATCTATGTATGTATGTTTTATAGAACATTATATTATTATGGAGAAGCATCTTATAAACTATTTATCACAGATATTAGCATAAATATGGAAACTATGCAAACTATTGAATAATCTATACTAATATTATAAAGATGCAGAGTTTGTTTGTTTGTTTGAACGCGCTAATCTCAGGAACTACTTGTCCGAAGTTTAAAAAAATCTTTGAGTGTTAGATAGTCCATTTATTGAGGAAGGTTATAGGTTATATTTTATTACAAAGTTCCCACGGGCACAGGAGCTACGCGGGTGAAACCACGCGCGGGAAGCTAGTATATTATAGAGAGACATTAAACAAAAGTTTATCTTGAGAAATCAAAATGTATGCAGCCGAAAGGCAACAGTTAGTTATATAAAATGAATAACTGCATTATCAATATATTTTTGAATAATGTATTTAATTTTTCTAGTGAATGAAGCGAAAGATGTGTATGTATAGGGATCGTAGCAAGTGGAGGTCCATTGTCTTTGCCTACCCCGCTGGGAAAGAGGTGCGAGCTTATATATGTATGTATTTTTCTAGATTGGCATTTAACATTTTGAATAAAAAAATCTCGTTGTCATATGAACATTGAATGAAGGAGAGGGCAACTGGCTTTTAAGATCTGTATTGTGTACCACATTTAAAGAAATAAATAAAATTGAATTGAATCGAATAAATAGCTTAACCTAACCAAATACTTGCAAATACTACGAACAATAACATTTTAGTAGACAAGCATCACTCAACTCAATATAAAGTTCAGATGCTTTAATTTCTTACAATTGTAACCTAATCCTAACAAGAGTCATTAATTTTGTTAATTTGGATTCCACTTCTTGTTAATTGTTCTATTACTGAGGAACTGAATCAATAAAGTAAGCATCTTCAATTTATGGCAAATCATTTTTGTGTAACAATAAAGATCAGAAAATATATTTAGTAACGATTGTATAATAAATATTTGCCATAATCTATTTTGTACTGTGTAAATGTATATATTTCAACTATAGGTAAACCAACAAACCAATGCTAAATATCTTCATTCGTAGAAGTTTAACTTTGATTTGGTAACTTGAATACTTAATTGTAATAATTTCTGTAAACAACATTTTCAGAGTACGAGGATGCTACGAAATAAAAAAAAAATATGTCAAAAAAAACATCCTTTCACGCGGTTGGCTTATTTTCATTCTCGTTCTCATTTCTTATTGTTATTTTTTATATGTTATTGACAAACTCCGTAGCATAGTGACAACCTCCGCAGCGTAGCGGTATTTGGCTAGCTTTAAATCACGGAGAAAATCTTTGTGTAAATTCTAAGATTTCTTTCCGGGTCTGGTTGGTTGAGGGACTTCCCTCCGTGCATCGGAAAACAGGTTAAGCCGTTGGTCCCGACTGTTATAACATCATCTATAATAATTGTATATCAAGGAACGGGCAGCAGCGTTTCCTTGTGTTGTACAACATATAACTGCGGTCACCAACCCGCCTGCCAAGCATGGTGACTATGGCAAGAACCCTCCCTCGGGAGGAGGCCCATGTTCAGCAGTGAACATTATACGGCCTGATGATGATGATGATTTAATTATAGATATTTTCCCTAAATATAGAAATAGCTATACCATACCACTCAGAAATATATTATCCAAAAAGAATTCAAAATTCAAAGTGTCGAGTTCCATCCTTCCCACACTGATTTAAAGGTTTCCCCTTCTTATTTAAAGTATTGGAAACATCCGTTTTGTATCTTGTTGCATCTCAAGTCACCGTGCATTCTGCAACATTTTCATCTCAACGGCTCGGCTGAGCAGGACGTGATGTCTGAAAGTAGTCCATTTATAGTCATTCCGTATGACACATACAAAATGCATTCTCTTTCGCATTTTGATGTGACATAAATTCTTTGCAAAAGTCTGCGTGCTGGTACAAAGATGTTTATGATGTATTGAAAATTTCGTTCCAACCTATTTTGTTGTTTATATTATTACAATTATTATATTTTTTTTTTTGGCTGCAAACAGATCAACTGGGCTTATACTTATATTTTTATTTAATTTTAATATTAATATTTTTCTTTAAGTATTTATTTTTAGAGCAAAATTAAATTCAACGTATAATGTGTTTTTTATGGCAAAATTATTTGAAAATTTAAAAACGATCTTTATATATACATTTTTAATATAATTAAAAATTACACAATAAAATAAAAATTAGTTTCGGTGCTCGTACAACCTGCTCGTACAGTATATAAATATAATTGTATTTTTTTCGGGAACCGCTTAATGGATGGATTTTCTAATACCAAAAAACAAGAAATGTATGCATTTGCTAATGTTGTATGAATTTCTCATTCATATACCACAGATGTGTAAACTCTTATACAATTACATAAAAATATATCAATATAATATCCAGGACGAAAGTTGGGGAAATTGGCGATAGTTTAGTTTACGAGGTTAAGTTCAAAATTGACTTCCTACTAAAGACATTAATGGACACCATACGTGGTGTAAGTTTCTTGTCTTGTCGGTATGTGTTGTATATGACTTTGATACATATATTATTATAATACATATATATGTGTGGTATGAAATCCAAAAATGTATAGGTAATTATTATTCCTTAATAATGGTGGATGGGACGTGTTAGCTAATATTATATGCAATTACATGCCGTATAATAACCGTTTCAAATGTATTATGGGCGAATATAGAAAAATATCAAGCTTTGACACTATTATAAATGATAAAGAATATTAATACCTAGGTACATGTTGAGTTAGGAACCCCATTAGATATCGCTAATACATCAGTTTACAACTATTGCGTAAAGTGCTAATGTACTTTACGTCAGGTGCCCAGGCTTACGCCCAGGTGACCGGACGGTGTCATCAGTCACCGACATAACAATAAATGTAATATAATCATATACAGATGAAATATTTGATTGTATTGTATAGGTTCCGAAACTACGCGAACGATTTGAATTGTTTCACTGTTGGAAAGCTACACTATCCCCGCATGACATAAGCTATATGTAATTATGAAGATCGCGCGGGAGCGGGAGCTACGCGGGTGAAACTGCGTGCGGAAATACCTTATTAATATGTACTTCTTAAATTGTTACTACCACCTAATATATATATATAATACATGTAATAATATATATAATACATGTAATCAAATTACCTGACGTGCACGGAAACTAAAGATTCTCAGCTTGACTATTTATATGCTAAAAACTTATAAGTATATCAACTTCGTTTCCAAAAGTAAGCTAAGCAGATCTATCACATACAGCGATCCCATTAGTAGATAGCGTCTCGTAGCGTAGCCACATTTCTTAGCGAAATATCACGTTTCTAGTGGTAAAACAGCCATATACATTAATGCTACTGGCTTTAATTAACATTGTGTTTCCAACTCAAGAGACTTTAGAGACGTATAATTCATGCAAAGTGCACCTAGACTCACTACAAATTATCTTTGGATCATAGAAATTGGTGTTTTACTTGGGAATCGAACTGAAATGACAAAGCAAACTACCTTCTATGCTTTGGCTATTATTACGATAGTATTGGCTACATGTGCAAGTGCAATTTTCTCTGAGTAAAAATGCTATTCCAGTCCCCTATTGACTGGGTGATATGATATACAAAACCTTTGAGGAAACGAAAAATAAAATTGTCTATTAAAATCGTGATTCGTGCAACATCAACACTTCCAGATGTAATATCACTATATGAATTTGACTCTAAGCGCAAAATATTTTCCAAGCCAATGCTGAGGGACCTTTTCAGCAGAACATGTGAGAAAACTAATTGTTTTTTTTTATATTTCTATTGTGTTGCTGTTGTGCTGAAATAAGTGTTTTTTCTTTATTTTTAATAAGACCGAAGTTGTTGTTACCATGGAGGATAGACCGACTGTTAAAGCGGAATACAACTTTTAAGCTTGTGAACAACTCTTAATGAATATCTTCAACAACGTGCTACGAGTAACAATCAGATAATATAGTGTCCGTCCTATAACTTGAACGAAAATCGGTGTTTAATGTTATATGTTGTAATGCGCATTATATCTGATTGGTACTCGTAGCACGTTGTTGTAGATATTCATTAAGAGTTGTTCACACCATGTGAGGCAAATGTCAAAGTTCACATCGGTAAGCCAACAGAATAGTAATTGCCCAGCCTTTTGATATAAAAGGAAATAAGCTGGATATTGTGAAATCTTAATCCTTTAGAAAAAAAAAATCTTCTATCTTTTTCTGTAAATGTTATACACATGTAAAATGTTTGGATCTTTAGAGAATTTACATCATAAAAAAGGTGTAAGTCGAACTCGCGCACGAAGGGTTTCGTGCCAATTTCAAGTGCCTACCTATGTTTAATATCAAGAATAAAAAAGCGTATGTTTATGAAATTAAATGATTTAATTTAATTTTTATATTTGATTTGATTTAATGAAAGGTAGATTGCGGTTAATTTTGGTGGAAGTTTGCATGGTAATGTACTTCATATATTTTTTTAGTTTTATCATTCTCTTATTTTAGAAGTAACAGGGGGCGAGGGACACACATTTTACCACTTTGGTAGGGTCTCTCACGCAAACTATTCAGTTAAAAAAATGTTATTAGAAACCTCAATATCATTTTTGAAGACCTATCCATAGATAACCAACAAGTATGGGTTTGATGAAAAAAAAATTTTTTTTTCTATTTTTGTATGAAAACCTTAATGCGGTTCACAGAATACATCTACTTACCAAGTTTTAACAGCATAGTTCTCAGTTTCGGAAAAAAGTGGCTGTGACATACGGACGGACAGACAGACATGACGAATCCATAAGGTTTCCGTTTTTTGCCATTTGGCTACGGAACCCTAAAATGGATGAATGTTTAAAACCTATTTTATGTCGGACAAACGTATTTGGGGTCAGAGCCCACTCGTCTCCTAAAATTCGTACCCCAGCATAAAAGTTGTAGATTCGGCCCCTATATAGGTGCCCATTGGTCTCCTGGTAGGGGACCAATTAATATTTTAATAAAAAATATTTTTTTAAGGTACCCATTCGTCCCCTCTAATATATATACAATATAAGTTAAAGATTCGGCACCTATTCAGGTGCCTATTGGTCCCCTGAAATAAAATTAGCTATATTTTACATAAGAAACGGTTAACATAGTACACTTGTGAACAGTTTATTAACGGAATTAATTTAATAAATCATAACAGATCATTGAAAAAAGAGCTATGATGAATGATAATCCGTCATGATAATAATATAACCTGTCGATAGGCTTACGATGTAAAATTGTCTCACTACGAATGGCTTGTTAAAAAAACGGGTTATAAATAAGAGATAAGGTGGAATGCCGAAGCGGGAGGGGTAATCTTAGCCATAGTATCTGCGCGCGAGCAAATAACAAAGGCGTAGCCCAAAACAATAGACGCTCGATGAAAGGACTTGCACCTGATTGGCTAACACCAGTACTAGACAACTTCGGCGTATTTATTCCAGGAATGTGTTACTACATTAAGTTTACTTATAGTTGCAAATCCAAGCGTACTGATTTTTATACTGTCTCGAGTGAAAGTTTTCATTAGCGTATCCTGTAGGATTACTTATTAAATTTAATTAGTGAGTGAAGTGATCAGTGCATGTACGTGAAGGAAAAATACGTAAGTTCTACTATTTACCTATACATCCCTATTTCAAAAGACTTACATGTATATAATGGGAAGGATGACACAGAAAAAAAAATCAACTGCTGCTACTTTTTAATAGTTACTATTTAATACTTGATTTTATTTTAAGGTAAAACATAGATTTTTAGTATGCTACTGTGTATGCACTCACATAATTTTCTATTTTGTATGATAAAATATTACTTTTTCTACTTTTTCAGTGAAAAATACGGTGATTTTAGCAAATTTTTATGTAGGTACTTCTAGTTACAATTTATTAGATTTAAGTTATTACAATTTTGCATGTAGTTGGTTAATATACAAAAAAAATATATATGTTGATTTATCTAGTCTTCAATAATTACTGTGATTTTAGTATTTTTTTGTACTGTTATATTTTTTTAGATTTAAGTTATTATGATTTTGCATGTATGTAGTTGGTAAATATACAAAAAAATAAGAAGTGATTATTTACTGTTGATATGTGTTCTATTTTTTTTTGCATATTTTATATTTAATGTTGATTTATATGATGGTCAATCAAGGCTGATTTTTGTAAAAGAGTTGTATTTTGTAAGTTTATCGGACATTGTGATTTTGTATGTGTTAACCTTATTTGAAATAAACATGATATCTACCGAATTACTATATTTTTTAATTTAGCCTTTTCTGCGCGACTGTACCAGGACTACCAAGTTGCAGTATACACATATACATGTACTTATATTAGAATAATGAATAAAAATAAATATTCTTCAGGGGGCGAATGTGCTCCTCAAAAGTTCCAGGGGACGAGTGGGCACAGGGTGCGAATCTTAGGAGACGAGTGGGCTCTGACCCCGTATTTGTACCTATATATTTGTAAGTAGTGCAAAGTTTCTGAGCGATTGTCAAATAATGACCTAAAGATCATACAATATAATACTCAAGTTTCATTAAACCTTAACTAATTCTATTATTTAGTTTCGTCTTAACTACTCAATCGATTGTCATAAAACTTTGCACTCAAATCATCAGAGTTACAGAAAGGACATAAGCTCGCTTTCATTCCGAATAAAATACGATACCCCAGGGTCAGTAACTTTCTGTGACAAACCTTTATCAACGCGGGAAAAGCCATACAAGAAATTTTATTGTGTGTATTAGACATAAGTGTAGTAAATAATAATAGTTCTAGAATTAAACTGAAGTAACTATAATTAATTGCTTTTTAATGCGAGAGCCTAAAAATATTTCATTAAAAAAAACGTATTTCTTTTTAAATGATTACGTATCTCAGAAGTTATATTTGCTTGTTTATTTTTCTATTGAGCATGTCAAAACGAAGCAATGTATTTATTTTTTGGAGTCGCCATAGTGCTACTAATAGTTACTAGTAGGTAAATTTATGTGCCTCGCGCTGGCAGAGAGGACGCTTAATTTAAGTCGATCCGTAAAAAAAAAGAAACACATATCATTGATAGAACACACACTATACAGAAAACCAAATGAATAAAATTAGAATAATTCGTAATGATAATTGCGATTACACGGAATCTATAAATCAAAACGACACTAAAAAAAAAGAATGCATCACGTATATAATATTGAAACACGGGATTGGAAGGGATCAAAACATCAATCAATCAATTATTTGGCATGATATTCTGTAAGGTATTTGTCCTCGTTGAATGTGCAAATTCACATTGAACAAATGCTATGTTTAATTATGTCTAATACTAGATAATGTAACTACATTGACGAGTATTCAATATTACTAAACACAAGCAACTTCAAATGAAAACTTCCGCTATGTTTCTAACTCAAATCTCTCTAATCATACACAACTAAAGCTATTGAATTCACTTTAGAATAAGGCTCTATAGATTTAACATTTGGTGTTTGGAAGCAGATTCTAAACTTGCAGGTGGCACAAGTTTGTTCCATTTGCATTTAGCCGGGGTTTTGAGTAGAGCAAATGCCGCATACTAACGTGGTTCGTAATTGGCTTAATCGTTGAGATAATAAGTAACAAGTAAGCTAGCTTTATGCCGGAAGTACAAAGTGCTTTCTAGAACTTTGCTGCCTTCAAATTTCATTTTAAGCTTATTAGTAAAGGCTAATTAGTCTAGGCGTAAGCAACAGTAAGTCTTAGATGGCCGAGATTCAGAATTGTCTGGTTCATTATTAGTTTAAGGACCGATTTTTGAATCCTTAGATAAACAGTCAGATGGCATTCATTCAATGAATAGCGTAATTCTGACTTTATCATTAGACAGATAACCAATATCTGTGAGATAAATTGAAACCGAAAGTATGTACCTACGCATGTATTAGGGAACTCCAACAACATTGAGTTTATGCAGTAGTAGACAGAATCAATGTGAATTTCTGAAAAATATAATAATGAGAAAATTATTCATACTATAGAGGCAAAATTATACTACTATTTATAATTTAATGTCTTATCTATACTAATAACTAGCTACCAAACCGAGAACCAGTAAAATATTATTTTATAATTTTCAGTATTTGTATGCTTGGCACTGGCTAGTATAGGTATTATAAAGCTAGCTTGTAGTAGCCAAAGGCTGAACTGTTAAAGTATTGTTATTTCTCAAATATGGATTTACTAGTGCATGTAGCGAACGTCTAAAGGCTTGTTTGTCGACAATTTATTGTAAATAATCTGTACTTTTATCAATATTAGCTTTAAATATACGACACGCTCGCATGATGTCTTAAAAAACATAGCTAAACAGAAATAAAAAGCTAAAATCCAAACTTGTTAAGGGGCAATAAAATAGGTTTGAATGTTGCTTCGTATGAATTTAGCCGTTAAGCTTCTAAAGTTATATTGTATGTATTCACATTAAACAAGAAAATTTACTGGATTGAACTAAAAATGTATACGCTTTCTTGATACTAATTTCAATTAAGGATTGTTTTTTTCCTTCACAGAAGGATATTCTTAGTTCTCATTTTTCACGCGTTGAAAAACTTACTGTAACTTTGATGTCAAACTTTTTTCCCTAAACATACGTCGAGACTATAAGTCTCCGGCTCGCCGCATATATAACTGTGATAACAAATTTTAATATGATCTGAATGTTTGTTCCTGTTTGTACATCGGAACTTTGTCGAAGCGAAGTAATATCAATTCCCGCTGCATGCTCTAGTTACGAGTAGCTCTATTTAGTTGTCGTGGAAATGTTGGAAAACTTTGCGTTGCATTTTTAAATTGTAAGTGGGTATCTATCTACGCTTACTTCCTTTACCGTATAAAGTTAGTAATATGATTTGGTATAAGCTGAATAAAATTAACATAGTGGATTTTACTATCATTATTTTAGCTTATAAACTTCCTGTGATCTCGGTTGGTCCTGTCATCGCCATTACGATTGGCTGGCAGGTTGGTAAGCATTCATGACCCTTGTTTTATTACGTACTTGGTTTAGCTACTGAAGCGCAGATGGTAGTCGTTCAACTAACCAGAGCCGACAAGATTATTTTTTTTTATGACGTTTAGTTTTGAATGAAATCATAACTTTGCTAGTGCATTTTAGAACATTCCTTAATATTACCTACATTGCTTGTTATCAACGCTTATAATAATATTTCTAATTACGTCACTAACAAGACTGCTTGGGATTGAGTTGCTCTGAAATTCGCATCGATAACATCAAACAGTAGAGAACTATTCTTGGAACTTTTTTGGATGCATTCAGAGTCATATCGTCTCGTCACGGCATGCGGGCAACAGCAGTAAAATACCTGGGCATGCTTTGCCCTGTTGTATAAAAATTAATAATAATATATAGAATAATTTATAATATTCAGGCAAAAACTGCACCTAGACATTATTTTATTATTTACTAGCATACATTTTCTAGTAATATTTTTTTTTTTTTATCTTAAAATTATTATGAAGATGTCAAACTGCCTATCTGTAGGTTTACAAAGTCTCAGTCGACACAGGCTCAGTTGGGAACGGGCCAATATTTAATCTTACCGAAACAAATTTTGAATATTGTATCAACTCGCTTGAACAACACTATTATATTTTTGTTGTCTCACGAAATAAACATCTAAATAATCATATATTTTTAATTTATTCATTACCATTTCATAAATCACATAGATGTTACTAGATTAAACATTTCACACACACGAGAATATCTTACATAAGATCTGATTTTTTATATATTTTTAAAGCCGAAAATACCGGTATAGGTCATTTTTAGATTTTAAAGTCAACATATACAATAAAACATTAGGTACTAGAAATAAAAAAGGAAGCGACGATTGCTACTATTTACTTCAACTGCTATTTATAACTGTTTAAAAATTGAGTAAAAATTTACATTTTATATTTTTTCTTTCGCTCGGTCGTACATTCGAGAACATAATTATAAAACGTCCAAATTGTTGACATTGCTTTTTAACCAACTTTACGTTATATTTATCCACTGGGTATTTCTAATTAATAAATGGTAAATAAAAGTTCAACAACCTACATGTCCTGATAAATCAAAGTTCATTTGAATATAATTTTCTTGAACTATATATCTCTTAGATATAAGCTTGTACTTATAAAAACATGTATCAAATTTTTTTTAGTCAGCGCTTACTGATATAACAAAATATTTTTGTTTTTCGATGCACCAAATAGGTACCCTCCAAACTGTGAATATCATGAATAACAGTTTGAGAGTAATAATACTTATTTTTACTTGAAACGTTGCCCACACATAGCTGAAGTTACATAACTTCGCTGGTAATAAAAAATATAGCTCATAAAACGAAAAACGAGTAGGTACGTTATAAAGATAAGTACAATGAGTTATTTATACTGTGGGATAAAACTAGGAGTGCGAAAGAGGTCAGTACAGTCGGACGGCTATAATTTTTCATTTCATTAACCCCGGGAGGTGTCGATCCTACCATGTCCTGGATGGGCATCGTGCCTCATTAGCACCGTATCATGCCTTCTCTCCTTTGTACTTATTCATAGTGCAGTCTAAAATAGATGATTAATCGCAAGAGTTATTGGGTCACTTGGGTTAGTGTTACTTCGGCTGACCATTGAAAAAGTTTATTTTTACATACCAAGGCTAGTTTCTACGTATGTATTTAGGTCATGATACATAAGTAAGTATTAGTTTTTATTAAAGTAGACTTCGTAAACTGCATATAAGATTATGCGAGTTAGAGCAAAATCTTTAAGTATTAATAAGACGTAATCATTAAAAGTCCGTAGAAGTTTTAATTAGACTTTCATTAAAAGTTCTAAAAGCATTCAAATAAACAGTTTGTTCACAAAATAAGTTTCAAGAAGAGTCTGTGACTCTTCTTGAAACTTTTATAACTTGATTTTTAATAACTGGAACAGTGTCACATCAGAATGAGTCCGGGGTTTTTGGTTTGATGCCCACAGAACCAAATTACAAATCTAACATCACTCGAGTCAAATGTCAGGTTTGTAAAAATCGGTAGCGTAGCCATGTAGATGAGCACAAATAGGGGCAAAGGTTACATATCAGTAAGGATGCTTATTTATAATGAAAATCATGGGTAACTGAAGTGCCAGTGACTGAAACTTGGTAACCGTAATCAACAACATATTGTTGATTACGGTTACCAAGTTTCATGAAGGATACGTCCGCGTCCCTAATCTCCATGTGGCTGTGAATAATTAGAAAAGGTTAAGTGTAGTTTAGTTATTAACATTACGAAACTATATTTATTTATTAAAACTTACTATATTTACACACTACAACTCTGTGACGTAGCAGTAACGGTCTCGATTTAAGTACTCGGAGTTCGAGGTTGGTCGGGTTCAATTCCCATGCCGGTCAAGAAATCTTTGTGTTAATCCTAAAATTTATATACGGTATGGTTGTTACACGGATTAATTAACCTTCCGTCCCTTGGAAAACACGTCAAGCCGTTGGTTCTAATTGTTTAATTATAACATCGATAAATGAATAGCAGCGTTTTCTTATCTAACAAAATAATATTGGTCGTCAACCCGCCTGCTAAGTGTGGTGACTATGGCAAAATCCGTCCTCAGAAGGATGCTCCTGTTCAGCAGTAAATGTTATACGGGCTGATGATAACGATGATGAGCACATGTACAGATTCAGAGTAAATGAGAAATAAAGGTTCTGCGGTTTCATCACTAAAGGCTAACTGCTTTTTTTTTTCAATCATCGATTTCAATCTTCTAGTAGAATGCATTTTTGAGTAATGACAGTCATTTCCTCATTAAAACCACAATTATTTACAAGAACACACCATAAGATTTCTCAACAAAAGACATTTGCACAAGCACCGACTGCTTAAACTTCTACCGTTAACGGATTCAATTTGGGGTTAGTAACGCGACGCTTAGTCTTGAATGGCCAACCGACATTGGCATATTATAACAAAAATAACATTTAACCCCATAGAAATAGAAATCAAATTTGTTATATGCAGTAATGGTTTTGTTGGCTATACAATTTGAGGTTGGTAACGGATAATGGTAGCCACAAATATGCCTTGTAGAGCCAAAGTGCATTGTAATGGCTCGATTACAGATACTTATAGCTACAATTCCTCCATTGAAAAGTGGTCGTGTGCAAACTATGTGTGTAAGCTTTTATTTATTGTTTGTGTTAGAGTAAGAATTTTTTTCTAAAGAAATCGGCTGATGCCATTATGGTTTTTTATAAATTTGATTTGTTTTTGTTATAAATAATAAATTACTGATCATGCAATAAGATTATAATATAATCTTTACAAACAGTATTTGGGTTTAAAAACAAAAACGAATATTAAAACATCATAGGCCTCCCTCAATGCGGCAGTTTATGCGACCAGCTACCGCCACTTTTCAAGATATTTTTGACATAATTGTCAAAACAAATAGATATTCTTGCTGTACTAAATTTTATTTTTATTTATTTATTTCATATTTTGCACAATAATGGTACATAATGCCATAGGCATTTTCTACCAATCAACCATAGGGTGGTGCAGAGAAAAAGGCATAGGTGTACAGAAGTACCTAGTTGATAATTAAATTTAATACCAAACGTAAGTAAAAGAACGTAATTTCTATGACTATATTCTAATAATACATATAATTATAAATACTATACTAAAAGATTATACAATATTTATTATAGGTATATAATACTATATTATACTATACTATACTTTACATAATTAAGGTAGAACTCATATCTGAAACTACTCTGAAAGTAATTTACTAATATGTAAGCGTACGCTTAACACTTAAATGATAAACGAATCTTAGGCATCCAAAATTGTTTCATTGTTTATTTTGGAACTTTTAAAATTTAATTAACAAAATGTATAATTGACGTGCTTATGGAAAAAAGAAAATTGCTGACTTGGAACGGTTTGTTCCTTGATTGTCCCGATATACTGTCCCACATTCCAAAAAATTCCTCCTACGTTCCTCTGGGTAATTTCATTCCCCGAACGTCCCGATCAACTACTCACGTTTATGTACAGTCAACAATGATTGTGTTCAAAATTTTGTAGGTATTTATTTTATATAATTTTCTAAAAAGGTTCTCAGTTGAACTCTATTTATTTTAATGTTTTTTGTGGGTATTTTTAGTCGTTTTGTAAATGTACCATGATAAATAAAATTACATTACCTATATACAAAATAATTATTGTCTAGTTTTAAAATATGAGTACTCAAAATTGCAGTACTATCATTTAACTTACCATAATCACAGCTCAGTAGATATCTATGCTAATTACAAATATTAAATTACTTTTATCTAATTGATTCTAAGAAAAATTACATGAACAACATGACAATGTTCATCAAAAGGATATTTTATAATGAATATAGTCGCAGTACCTATAATTTAACAATTGACTCCTTTTTTATTAAACCTAAAACATATTTATCTGATTTATACGTCTGTTTAATTAAAGTAATATGGGTTATTTTGATGTCTTCAAAATTATCCCATTTTCGACAAAATAAAATAGTCATTAAATTTCTCAATATTCTCATTTTTTTGTACAACCAACCATCACTTTTGATTATAGATGGGAGCTGCTTTTTGAAGATTCTTTTTTTATTAACTTTTAACGATTTTGCTGTCTTCTAAACAGCTTGCGTAAAATGGAAGTGGCATCCTTTGCATATTAGGTCTGGAAAGATATTCTGGATGGCATTCATTGCTGCCATTTCATAATATGTTCTAAACGAAATCGGATTCCAATCAGAAGTATGCGATTTGATTAGAGCGAATACAGTTTCATATGTAGACTTGGTTTTCTGCATTAACAAGATATAATATATTTATCCAGTTTTTATAACTCTTTTTTGGTTGACTGTACTAAAATGTACTCAAAATAGAAATTAATTTATACTTATGAAGACTAGCAGGAATAGCGATCGGGACAAACTAGGAAAAATTTATACAAATATAAATTTAGGGACAATCGAGGCATATACAAACCGGGACAATCGGGGAATTTTTTTGGTGGGACAGAACTCAGTGGGCCGTTTGAAGAACAAATCCTTGGAACTTAGGCTGAAACGCCGAAGTGCATAATTCTTACGCATGTTCACATACTTACGTTTACTTTATTATTTACTTTTGAGCATATAGGCAATGCGCAACATTGTGGAATTTTTATGTAAAATAATAATGCACTTTTTTATTTTACTATAATAAATCAATAAACCTTATCCTTCACGGTTATTTACCAATTCAAAAATTTTGAAAGCACTTTCACTTTGCCTGTCCCTGCGGCTCTAGTTGATAGAGCTCATTTCGTAACGTCGGATAAATAAAAACAAATATGATTGGCATTAAAATTGGATTTGAAGCGGACGTAGCCCAATGGCTAGGGCGTCGGACTTGTGATCTTGAGGTCGCCGGTTCGAACCCCACCCATTGCAAAACCGACGTCAACTCACTCGTAATTAACAAGCAGTTTAGCTTAGCACGAGGGGTTAACAAGAATACTAGTAGACTACAAAACTCGGCAAGTAATCTTAAAAATAAATAAATATACTGCCATTGAAATATGTGTAGGACACATTACGGCTTAGTTAACTTATGTAGCTAAGTAATTAAACAAATATTTTTCATCTTCAATTAACAGTAAACTGTCACATTTTGAATTCATAAAATATAAACGTACAAAGGATTTATTAACAGTTTTCATATTGGCGACCGATACATTTTATTTCTTTACATATTGCGTAACACCTGATGACGTTATAAATGCGTTTCAGTTGAAATAAACTTCGCTCCTGAAAGCTTTAATTTTGGTAGAAATGAACATTTTACAAAAGGTTTTTTTTGGATAAAAGTCTGTATGATTAAAAAAAATCATTTTTCTACTGATTCTACGATTCTACTACAGCTCGGAGGTTGTGGGTTCGATCCCCACGCCGGTCAAGTAATTTTTTCTCCGAAAATAACAATAACTACACATACCTATCCAAAGAATATAAAGTTGTACATAAACCTTATATAATATCCACAAGCTTTAGTCCGTAAACCTCTTCCGATTCCAATGTAAACACAATTTCAATACCAACTGACCCTTCAAATCGAACATCTCAGTTGTCTGACGGTAAACAAATGCAAACTACCAACAATCTCTCGCTAGATATCCGAACATTTCTCGCGTAATATACCCTGACAGCCCGCATGTCTATCAACCAGACTAATCCCGTCCACTAGGATATTCACCTCTTGTCCTATAAGGCTTGTATAAAGCTCGTCATCTGGTGTAGTGAAACGGACATGTGAATGCATAGCGCAGATTAAATGTAGGGAAGGTTTGCATTCACATTTTAAAGAACTGTAACTTTAAATTATATATTATATTGTTACAATTTTTTTCATACACCTGGTCATAAAGGTATCTGTTATATTTTGCTAGAATTCAACTAATAAAAGATAAAGCTCGCGTACCTTTGGTTCCCGTGAGAAACTCAACAGAAAATATTTCATAATATGTTCGTCGTGCATTACAAAGGTTTCTAATTTTTTTTTTTTTTTATCGGTTGCGTAGTTTTTGGCTTTCCGTAGTCCACAAGGAATCCTTATAGTTTCGTCATGTCTGTCCGTCCGTCCGGGCTCGTACTCCGCCGTTACTGCACCGAAACGTCACGAAAATTGGTGGAGAGATTGGTCTTGAAATGCAACAAAAACTGCCTTGGAACTATGTAGATCAAACCCCCCAGTCTCGAGATAACCAAATACAAAATAAAAATCCCTTAACTTTTGAAATATTACTAAAATAATTCTGAAAAAAATGTGATATATACTTCTAAGTAAGTACTTACGAAAACTATAGCGGACTTGGTATCATAGATAGTTATTTTTATGCAACTCGACCAACTTATGTAGTTACAGTCGTCCTAATAAAATGTATGGAGTCGACCGCAAAATTAAATTTAACTTTATTAATTTAAGAAAAGGCATTTAAGATGTGCATGACTACGGAACCATTCCATGGGCGTGCCCGACACGGTTTTGGCTGGTTTTTTTTTTATAAACCAATGAATTCAATATTTACTATAAAATGTCACTTCGAGCTTACTAGTTCTGCACTTTTCCTTTTAATAGTGTAAGTCATGTTTCTTGTAAGTGGAAGTCATTTTTTATTTAGTTGTATTATTTACAGTTTATCTATCACCTTCTCAAAACTAGCGGGTTCCAGTCTTGACCTTTGACCTTCTATATTTAGTAGTAGTGTAGATACTATTCTACACTACTACTAAACTCTTACCGGTCATTTTAGCATACCTGATCATTTTAGTACCTGACTTTAATAGGGGTGTAGATAGATAGAGAAAGACTCGTAGGAAGCTATGCTTTTGATATAGATATAGATTTTGTCTAATATAATTTTTAATTTGCATAAATGCATTGAGAAAATTAAAAAAGAAGATAGAGAAGAAGATAGAACATTTTTTTATAATATTATCGTTGAAATGTAAACTAATTTATTAGTCAAGATTTGTTTTTTTTTGTCATTATCATTGTATTTGACTTATAATAAGTACGATCGATTCGTCTACACTATCAAGAAACGTTTTCATTTTCAATATGCACTGCGCCAATCTCCTTGCATCACGGCTGACACCTGTCGGGAATACTATTTTATGACTTTAGTGGTTGTCTTTGAAAAAGTTGTAATAAAATGCAATCTACAATCATTTAGTTTCGAATCTTAGCTCAGTTACTGTTCATCTTACAATATGATCTGAGTCTCATTGCAGTGTAAGTTCTACATGCCGAACTAGGCAATCACCGAACTACGAATGCGTACTTTGAACTAACAAGTCAACTACTTCCATAATAACAGAAGAGTAAAGAGATTAAATAATGTTTGACTAGAGCATTGCATTGAAACGATTTTGAGATAAATTTCGAACGGTTTGTTTTTCTGATTTGTTTGTAAAATTCTAGGGTATGGTTTTTTGTGGTCTTCATGTCAGGAGTAGTTGTCTTCAGGAGATCCTGAGCACAGTCTGAGGGCACCGGATGCATTGCATGCTCATGCATTTTCACATCCTGGTGTCCCTTATAATGGCGCTCAGAAGAGCACCCGAAGGGTTTTAGTAGCTAACCTCCTACATTCAATCTGAAAAGAAATATTTGCAGTACACAATTAACCTGGCAGAATTTTCCTTCTCCTGTCCATCACCTCTTACTCCACAATCTTAATCTTAACTACAGCAAAGCAGTTGCACTGTGCAAAAGTAAGTAGTGCTTTCCCATTCACAACTATACTGGACCAATGAGAAAATTACGCATCCACAGTAGGATTGGTTTCACAGTATTAATATAAGTTAGTTTGTATCGCCCAACGATTGGGGTAGATTGAAGCCCGCATACTGTTATGCTTTGCATATAGCAGTTATCGCGCGAGTCACACGCTCATTATAATAGTGGCGAATTCATTATGTTCAATATATTATTCATATGAATGATTATGACGTCAGATATAATCCGATAAGGTAACTAATTTATGATTCATGGAAGACTTACAATAATCTACACATATTATGTTAAGGTTAATACTATGCCAAAATCTCATGCCAGAATCGTGTTACTAAATAAATATATCTAATAACGTATAAAATATCTGTTGGGTATTTTCCAAGTAGTAGTCGAAGGGTTTTATTTATTCTTCAATACGTAGAAACTCTATTTTGTAGATATGCAATGTAAGTTACAATTTCGTGCGAATATATTTTCCTTATTATAAGACTAGCTGTGCCCGTTATCTCGCCCGCGTAGAATTATGATTTTGAATAACATTTCGAATTATTTAGGCTTATTTTTTACAAATAAAACACAAATGTAGGAAACATTATGTAAACCATTAATATGACTCCGTTATTGTTTATATTCAAAATGCACTCGTGTGGCCACGTGTTGGCAATAGATTACTACTTTATATGTTACTTTTTGTCATATAAAATGTTATTTACAGTCAATCACAAAAAATATTATAAACTGGTTTATGTGGAGTCGCCATAGGAACTTTATCATTAACTATAGTCTAAGCTACATCTGGATAACATAGCTTTGTAATGTCGAAAAAACGTTTCAAATAGGATCAGTAGTTACTGAGATTAGCGCGTTCAATCAAAAAACCTTCAACTAACTTCAACTTTATAATATTAGTATAGATAAATAAATATAATAAACATTCAACATTGAAAACGGACAGATATTTCTATAACATGTCTGATTTTGTATCTATTGAATTGAATAAAAACAGAGTTCACTTAAGAACATTCCTTACTTTACCAGTCTTGGTAAATTTCAGGTTTATTTCTAGAGACAGTTCCTTTCCTTTAGTTACATATCAAATACAATCTACGATACAGCTACTGTGATCAAACAGCGACCCCACTTCCAATGAACATTATCCAATTGACCAAGAAATGTTGTCAACCAGACTCAAGGTAGTCGATTTATTACACTTGATTCCCCAACTCATCAAACGTTTCCTGCAATGACATCCCTTCGTGTTACTGCCATAGATTTTGTAACAACTTTGACCCAAATACTGTTCAAAGTTGTTACAATGTCTTATCGATGTGGTAAAAAAGTAATATTAAAAAAAAACATCAAACTTTATTCTGTACCGAGCTGTGAGCTTTCATATTTTACGGTATCTACTTGAGCAATGTTTTCATAACCGAAGCCACTCTCAGCTTTTGTTCGAAAATTCAATTTGATCATGAAATTGAATGAGATCGATGTACTCGTTTTTTTTAAATCAAATAAACAAATAAAATCTGTGTTTATTGTATAGAAATAAAACGTTTATTTTTTCGCGTATAATCTTAGAAGTGCCAATTAAGCTTTTGTTTGGTTTTTTGATTGGTGTAGAATTTGAAGGTCAATTTGGGATATAAAACGAATTATGTAAGAATTGTTTGACTGACTTTCCCGGAGGGGAAGGGGGGCTAGTTCTATTACATGTACATGAAACGATTTTTTTTTATTTTAAATAGCATCTTAAACAAATTTTGGAATTTAGTATAGAACTTGTTTTCTATGCTCGGCAGACGTGTCTTTAAGTTGACAAAATTTTCTTATAAAGCTATTTAAAAACGTAAAATTAGTGATTTGTCAAATCGCGGATTTAATCGATAAAAATAGTAATTGAATATTATTTTACCATTTTCTACGCTTTGGTCGTAACTGACCCTAACAGGGACCCTAATCTTCCTTAGTAAATTTGAAATATGTTCTTCCATTTACATAACTATAAATAGATCAAATCAATAAATATCGTGTTCTATTTATATGGTAGGTCCGAGGGAGATGGCGGAATGGGAGAAATGGCCAGCCAACAGTAATGCCAGTTCTAATGAATATAGTAGTGCATTGATAGCATTTTTTCCTTTTTTTCTTTGTTATTTGATTGGCAAATTTTACTTTGTTTGTATTATAATGTATATAATGTGCCTGATTTAATAATAAGAAAATCCCGTGTGTTCTTGATGTCGTAAGAAGTGACGAAAGAATATACTAGCCAACGGATGGGCAGCAGCATCTATCAGTTCAAGGTTAGTAACCATCTTAATGCGTTCACCAATCCGCCTTCAAGCGTGTTGACTATGGCATTATTCCTGAACAACCATGGCTTACCAAGGTCAGTTAAGTGGCGGCCTATGATCAGATTGAAATAATTATGTTAATAACAGGTTAACTGTATTCCTAATATATGAAATAACTAAATTTCGGAAACTATACGAAACTACATATTATGTATAAGTTAGGCTTTAATGGTGTAATATTATCTGCAGCGAACAAAGGATTGTGGCGTCGCGTCGCGTTTTTTTCCGGACTTTTAATTCATCGTGTGAGTTATCCTACGTCTGATTTAATGCATGACTATTGTGATTTGGCTACGTGTGAGAAGCTTTTGGGTGCAAAAATATCGTTTGTTGCATTTTTCCCCACTTTATTATACCTAACACAAAGCGTTTATTCTGGTTTTACTTAATCAGTTCAGTTTTATATATTTTTCTGTACTTAAATAGACTTTATTCACCAGCATGTGATAATATTTTAAATAAGGTGGCACATTTTTTTAAATATTATCACACAATTATGGTACATTTTCTGGTTATCATCATCATCATCAACCAAACTTGCACTGCTGATCATGGCCAGGCATGCGGCATTGAAAGAGGGTGTTACCATAATTACCAAACCTAACAGGTGACCGCCGTATTATGCACAGCAATAACACATGTAAACATTGCTGCCCATTCTACCTCTCTCACGATTTTCAAAGATGATAATAAGAACAATAGTGCCACATAAAAATCACTACCTAACAGAAGCTTTGGAAAACTTAAATTAAGAAGAATTAAGAAAAATAAGACACACCCGCCAGTTACCCTTAAAATTTCGCGCATGATTACGTAGATAACACTGTGTTGTGTTGACTTTAAAACTAGTATTAGCTTCCAGTCAACTAAAAACCTATATATTGGAGTATATGGTATTTTATGTTTATCTATTAGTTGCAAGATT
The DNA here is from genome assembly GCA_947037095.2 of Nycteola revayana. NCBI lineage: Eukaryota > Metazoa > Arthropoda > Insecta > Lepidoptera > Nolidae > Nycteola > Nycteola revayana. The sequence goes on from OX344839.1 coordinate 11,088,873, forward strand.
TACAACATATCAATCCATAACTCTGACGGGTCGTAAACAAAAGTTCGCTGTTCATAAAGGCAGTGAGTGAAAAGAGTAATTTTCTCCTCCATAAAAACAGTTAGGCAGTTATTTATGGTGATACCGCAATCTATACAAGGGATTTCGCCCGGAGCAGAGCATTAACGATTATCCGGGTGTTTCCTCCAAAGAAATATTACTTGACAAATAAATTTCGTGTAGGTTTCTTTTTTGCTCATCAGAACCGTATATATTTTGTGAAACGATCACTTTATTGATACCCGATAGCCCTCTGAAATTTATATAATAATAATACGCAAAGGAAAAACTATGTAAGCGTATTGGAATAAGATACGTTACCCCAGTACATTAATGTTTTTATGGAGATTGGCAGTGAGCTAATAATTAAGGTTATTAGCGTGTTATTACCATGTTTTTCACGGCCTGAAACCTTCATCAGTAATGATCTACGATATGTCTTTATTTTGTTTTAAGTCCGACTGATATTTTGAGACGATACAATAACAAACACTTTTGCTGTATTATATTTGTATTTGTGATTCAATCATCTTTATTAATATTATATTGTTGAAGAGTTTGTTTGTATGCTTGAATACGCTTATCACAGGAATACTGGTCCGATTTGAAATTTTCAAATCAGACCAGTAAATTATATGTAATGATGAAGTTCCTACGAAAATGGTCACCACCACCTAAGTTACGACAACAATGTTATTAATTAGTATGGTGGAGTTTTAATAATACTGTATTTATAAAACGGACGAAAATAAGTATAAAACTCAAAATATACCGAACCACCTTCCATTAAAAAAGTATTATGTTCAATACTTCGTTTTTAGTCACAATATATGGTTTCATGACCTTATCTCTCTGAAGATTCAACTATTTCAGATTCCGCGTACAAAAGTTATTCCCATAGGTCTCAGCTCGCGTTTTTGAGCTTGAACGATAGACCTAAACATTCCAAACCAACCCTCATCTTTTAACCAGGAATTCAGGGAAACATTTCACAAAAATAAATTCCTCTACCGTACACTGCGAACTTGAGAAAGGTCAAATTTAATGTTGGCTTAAAGATAAACAAAAGAATCTGGAAACGCGAGCAAAAAAGGAGGTAGCGCGCGAGGCCATAAAACTCGATTACATTAGATTGGTTTGTTAAATTATTGATTTCTCTAAAATATTGTACCATCAGTTAGAACGAAATCGAACAATCCTTTAGGGAATTAAACTGAACTGAACGAAATTGCAAATTGAATTAACACAAGTTATTGTTTTATCATACATACATATATATTTAGACAAAAATTGTATGTTTATTATTTTGATGTAGTTATTTGTTATACTTACCTAACGAAGGTTTAGACCTTCCTTAGGTAAACAATATCCATATGTATACTAATATTAGAAAGAGGAAATATTTGTTTCTATGTTTGTTACGAATAAACTCAAAACTACTGGATGGATTTCGATAATTCTTTCACCATTATACTGCTTCATTATCCCTGAGTAACATAGGCTTTATTTAGTTATGAAACGGGAGCTACGCGGGTGAAATAATAAACACTTTAAGTTTCGGTGCGGAGGTTCCTTTTTATTTTGTTTTTCATATCTAGATACCTACCTACAAGGTACAAATTGCAGTGTGAAAAATCAAATTACGTATTCTAAAAACACAAAAGTTTATTTCCAAATGGTTTTATGGCCTCACAGTAGTGTGCCGAAAAGCGGCCGCGACTTGCGACTTGACGTTATCGTGCGCACGCGACATTCTGGTCGTGATTTGCATACAGATTGTCCACATTTATCTGAGCAATACTGTTGGGATTTTTGCATTTTGTCGCCGCTTTGCCAACAATTATTCCCTACTTTTATGTTGTTTAGTATTATTTACGAGTGGTTTAGTAGCAACGACCGCGGTTCGTTTTGAAACGCGACTAGAATAGTATGTAGTAATTTGTATGTACAGCTTTGTAATAATTATCCTTCTATTTTTTTTTTGTAATTAGACAATCAAATTTATTTGTACAAATAGGTAATCATTATGCACACGTATACCTCAGTGTCTATTTGTAATGACATTGCAATTATAGTTAGGTTCGATTCAATTACTTCCTGGTAGTATAGTTATTAATCTATGTTTTCTGCTGTCCGCTTTATTGTGAACAAAATCCCTCTAAACTCAGTGGTTCTGAGTTTAAGTTGCCATTGTTATCGTCAATTGTATCTTTAAGTTTCCAAACAGGAACATTAGGACAAGAATTTTCCAATAGGAAAATTATTATAAAAACTTACCTTATTTATTAAAAAGAAATAAGATAAACAGTAGGCATAAAATGAGAGAGTCCAATATTTTTGCAACGTTCTTACCATTTGACTTTATTCGTAATTACTCCTTATAAATTCACAGACGTCCATAATAACATTAATGACCAACCGATGTTCCGTTCCTGCGAATAAATACTTAATGTAGGTAGGGACGTTCTTTAATGTATGCTTTTTAGCTGAAAGAATTTCTTACATTTAATGTTATTACCTACTTTATAATATGAATTGATCGAGAACAATGTCGTTGCTGAATAAAATAATTCATACAATTTACGTAAGAATTTTGGTGTAGGTATCGTTCTGAAGTTTTGACAAGGCAACAATTAAGGCGAAAAAGGGGTAAAAATATATTATTACGGCATTATAGGGAGCGGCTCATATTTAGCAGTTAACGATGTTTATGTCACCGGAAAATAATAAGAATCGTAACTTGATCAACTTTCTAGTTACTTGATGAAGGTTTTGAGTAATTAAAAAAATAAACTCAACTTAAACCAATGGAGTTCAACAGGACTTATTGGAGTTGAAGTTTTTTTTGTTTTGTTACAAGAGTAGCATACCTAGTTTCGTTTGTTTAGGTTATGTCAAGTGTCATAATAATTAAGTTTTTAATATATATATGTGCGTTCACTGAAGTTGGCAACTAAATTTGTATTATTTTCCGGTAACAATTATAAAAAGTTGATCCCTAAATATTCGCTAAAGCGGGCACATTAAACTTAATTTTAAAATATTATTTCTGACTTCGAAATTTAACCAAATCGCTTATAGCCATATACTTATTATGTTTTTAAACAGCTTCCATAATATTGCGATATATTCCTGTGTCGCAGGTGACTTTACAATAACATACTGCTGTGTGTCAGGTGGAAATCCAAATCTGAACACCAGTTTAAAAAGACAACCACCATCGCGACTAAGCCAACAGTCAACTGTAGATATAAAGTTAGCAGTAACGTGACATATTTATGAAAAAATAAAGTTAGGGAACGTGCAAATGTACATTCAATACCAATTGATCAATAACATTTTTTAAAAGGGGCTCAGCTGAGTGTTTATCTGTGGTACATATAATGTTATAACGCCTGTGTTTATAAATTACACTTTTATTATTATTTCTCTGAATATAAGATAGTTCCCATAGACATTCAGCCGTAAAAATCAGTCAGCCGTTATATAAACTAACTGTAACAAACAGACAAACATAACAATATTCAATCCATTCAATGCAATTAATATGATAATGAATGAATGAAATGAAATAGGCTACTTACATTATAGAAAAATAACTAGTGTTCCAGAGAAAAGGGTAAAACCGAGCGATATTACAAAATACATCGTTGCTTGCTAGTTTCGTTAAAATCTATAAGAACAGCTAGATCTCATATTAATTATAATCCTCTTACAATTTATTACCTCCAACCATTTTGATGTTAATTATCCGCCTTAGCAAAAAGCTTTCCCCGTTGGAGTCAAATTTCGACGAAACTTGATCTTATTGATTGCTGCTTATATATAGATCCTCCTGACCGTATTCTGCCACAGCGACTAGCTACTGCCGAAAGCTTTGTTGTCGAAGTTTGTCCCGTTGTCACTATATAAGTGACACGGTGCTCCTCTTCTAGCAGCCATCCTCCGGAGAGCTGATAAAAATGCAGCGCTTGTGCTGTCTGATACGATTTCTGTATGGGTAGCCTTCGTGACTAAACAAATAAAAATCACGATGTATCCTTTGCTAGTGACTACACCGCGACCTTTGTTGATCTTCACATTTACAAACCCGGTGTAGTCAACACCCGTATGATAAAATGGATGGGCAGGATTGATACGTGCAACTGGTAAGTCACCCATAAGTTGCGTTTGCTTCGTTGGGTCATATTTTCGACATGTGACACAACCTCTCAAGTGTTTCTTGACTGCTCTGTTACCACTTATGATCCAATACATTTGACGTAAGTTTGCTAACGTCACCCGAGCTCCTCCGTGAAACGTGAGTTGATGTGCTTGATCTATCAGCGAGGTGGTTAACTGACTGTCATAAGAAATGATCATAGGGTATTTCATATCTGATGCGATATTTGAATTTCTTAGTCGCCCACCGACACGCAGAATGCCTTCACTATCCACAAATGGATTCAAATTAGCAATTTTACTGCTCGAGGGTAACTTGCTTCCCTTCAGTAGACACGCTATGTCTGCTGAGAATTCTATACGTTGTACTTTATTTATAATCATATGTTTAGCACGACGCAATTCTTGTAACGTTAGATATTGTTGACGATCATCTTTCTTTATAGTTAAACGTAGTACCCATGCCAATATGCGCACAAGCTTATTAAATGAACTATATTTATGTAGCAATTGAAGTATGATTTCTTCGTCACCATTAATTTGTTTGTTTACTAACAGCATTTACGACTTTTGGCTTTAGCTCTAGATCCGTCACGTATTTAGGAAGCGATCGTTGATCCTCTGTAAAAGATTTTAGCCAGAGTGGGCCTGTCCACCACAACGTATGATCTCTAAGTTGAGAAACAGATAATCCACGGCTTGCGCTAGATTTAACTCTATTGGCAACAAATGTTTGCCAACGATTTGAATCTCCTTGGATCCAACCCAGTACCGCAGTCGAATCTATCCAACCGTATGTTTTAAGAGAGTGATCGCTAAAGCATTGCCGAATGGTTTTTATTAATTTGGCTAATAAAAGTGCCCCTGATAATTCCAGTCTTGGTATTGAAACAGACTTATTACAAGGTGCTAAACGGGTTTTGGCTGCTACCAAAGATATCTTGGTGTCATTTGATCGTATGATCTTACAATACACAACTGCTGCGTAAGCTTTTTTGGACGCATCGCAGAAGCCATGCAATTCAATTGTGTCTCGTTCACATGTGCCTATCCATCTACTTATTTCAAAGCGGTTTATTTCTCTCAATTCTTTCCTTAAATTTATCCATTTCTTATTGATATCTGTAGGTAAATGATCATCCCAGGCTAATTGTGATAACCAGACACTTTGAAATAATATTTTCATGCTCGAAGTGATTGGCGCTAGCCACCCAAGTGGATCGAATAACTTTGAAATATCTGACAAAATGGATCGTTTGGTGGGAATGCGATCTGATATTTCTATTTTTGATTCGAAGATAAAAACATCCTTATGGGGGTTCCAACCTAGACCTAATGTTTTAGTGGACTCCGTTTGCTTGAACTGATATGTTTGGGGATTGCATTGATCTTTGTTAAGATCTGATAAAAGCTCCGGTGCATTAGACGTCCATTTCCTGAGGTTGAATCCGCCAGATTGTAATAGTTGAATTATATCAGATTTTAACTGCTTAGCCTTCTCCATAGAATAGTGGCCACCGCAGTAGTCATCCATGTAAAAGCATTCTTCTACGGCTTTCGCAGCTTCGGGGAACCGACCTTTCTCATCTGATGCAAGCTTTCGTAATGTCATTAATGCTAAAAATGGAGCAGCAGTAGTTCCGTAGGTGACTGTAGATAAGCGATATGTTTTGATAGGATCATTTTTTGATGATCTCCACAACACCTTTTGATACTTTTGATCCTCGAAATGTGTTTTTATTTGCCTAAACATCATTTCGATGTCGCTTATGTAAGCATATTTATACTGCCGCCATTTTAAAATTAGTTGTGACAGGTCCTGCTGTAAGTTCGGCCCTTTATACATAACGTCGTTCAAGCTGTAACCAGTACTTGTTTTTGCAGACGCATTGAAGACAACCCTAAGCTTAGTGGTGACTGCGTCTTGTCGCAAAACGGCGTGATGTGGTATAACATACTCTTTCTGAGATGAAGTCTCTTTTGATGTAGACATGTGACTTAGTTGCTGATATTGAGCCATGAACGATTTGTAATCTGACGAAAACTGTTAATTTTTGTCGAATTTTCGTTCAAGGCTACGAAATTGTGCGAGAGCTAGAGGTCTCGATAATCCCAACTTTTCTTCATGGTCAGGTTTGAGCGGAAGTCGAACTTCATACCTGCCATCTTGTAACCTTTCAGTCGTTGATAAATAAAATTGCATACATTTCTGCTCTTCGGAAGTTAACTCGGACTGCTCATGTATGTCCTCTATTTCCCAGAATTTGCGTATATCATCCGTATTTAGAATGACGTTACAATGATATGTTTGAACATTGCCGCATAGAATCCAGCCAAGTCGAGTCCGCTGCGCTATCGGTCGTGCAGGGCCGGCGTTGATAATGCCATCTAATATTATTGAAGAATACATGTCAGCTCCAAAAAGCAAATCGACGTGACGACTGATATTAAAATCTGGATCTGCGAGGCAAATGTTGCTCAAAAACTCCAAGGACGGTTTCTTGAAAGTGTAATTTGGAAGATTCTTTATTAAGGTTTGCATGATTACGACTTCTGTTTGAAATTCATATTCATAATTTAATGCCTTGCATGTTAAGTAAATAGTTCCTCTACAGATGCTTTCCTTCGCGCCTATGCCTGATACAACGCCTTTATTTCTTTTTCTAGGTAATCTTAACATTTGCGCAGCACTCTCTGTTATGATAGATATTTGCGAACCTTGGTCTATCAAAGCTCGTAAAGTATGATAAGAACCGTCCGATGATTTGACGTTAACCAGCGCGGTGGCTAAAATTACTGCACCTGTGACATCCTGTGATACATGAGATGCACGTTCGTTTTTCTCTACTAGTGAATGTGTATTATTCTCAGAATAATTGGAACCCAAAGCCGTCCCTGTGTTACTACTCAAGACTGATGAGTAAGCTGAATGCAATAATGTGTTATGATTGTCATTGCATTTGCGACACCTTGAACTTGAAACACACACCTTGTCGTTATGATTGTAAAGACAGTTTTTGCAGAGTTGCAGTTTCGCAATCATATTTAATTTTGCGTCAATTGGCATCTCAGTGAATGTTTTGCAATGGAAAATTTTATGATTGCCTAAATTACATATGGCGCATTTGTTGTTGCTATTATTAGAATTAGACTGAAATGACTTATTATTTGCTACCTGGGATTGATTGAAAAAGGCATTTGGTTTGATAAATTGTGGCTTTACATTAGACGCCGATTCCTTATTATAGTGTTGGCGTTGATAACTATGACTGCTTGATGATTCGTGTTTCTTTCGTGACGATTCTAACGAAGTAAACTTAGCTTCCAGATAATCTAAGAATTCTGGCAATTTATACACTTCCCTTGGATTTTTCATTGACTCTATGAAATCATCATGAGTTTCTGGGTCCAATTTTAATGATAGATAATAAACGATTAATGGATCCCAGTTTGATATGTCAATGCCCAAGTTCTCGATGGCATGTAAACATTCCTTGGTCGTATCATGCATCCTTTTGATATGTGTCAAGGACTTTTGTTGTACTGATGGAAGGTTTACTATCCTAGCTGCGTAAGAGCAAAATATGCGTCTTGGGTTATCATATCTGTGGTTTAGTATATCCCAACACGTTTGATAATTTTCTGAGCTTATTTTCAAATGCTGGATTAGTTTTTCGGCATCTCCTCTAACCTTGCCCTTTAGAAACTGCATCTTTTGTGCAGGTGATAAAGTTGGATTGTTATGAATGGTTTCGTAGAAGAGGTCCTTAAATGATACAAATTGCTGAAATTAACCGGTAAAGGTAGGCAACTCTACTTTCGGGGTTGACTTTTCTCTATGAGATGTAGACCACATTTTGCTATTTATAGCATTTTTCATGCTGTTATAAATTGCTTCCTGATTGGAATATGTCTCCTCATAAGTTTTATTTTCCCCACACAGTTCACTGTCGATGTCCCAATGGAGCTTGTCTATTGTACACCAACGAGATTGTAAATTGTTAAGGTGTGCCCATTTTTCCGAGATGGCATCTAAGTTTATCGCTGATACGGTGCGATGAAAGGCTCGGAAGTTGCTTGATTGCTTGCGCAACATCTCGTCTACTTTGCTATTAGTACCACGAGACGTTGTAGCTATACCCACTAACCCAGCGCTCCCAGCCCCAGGTGTTGGGGTGGTGATCTGATTTGTTGGTGTCGCGGGCCTACTTTCTACGGGATTTGAGAATGAAAGTTGCAGAGGTTCCGGCTTGCTGCCCGACAGTAAAGGGCTTTTCTTACCGGATTCCACCCGATAACGTTCAATCATAGACCGCACGGCCTCATACGATTGACGGGTTTGCTCATATTGATCACTAGTAAAGTAAGAATGAGAGGGATCAAGATTTTGAAATAAATAATCGTGATTCTTTTGATACTCATTCCAATAAGAAGTAAGATTCTCTATCCTTCTTTTGATGTAGTCAGGAGTCTTTCGTTCGGGTCCATCCTTTTTAAAGTTGGTACCGAGTTTGCTGATGGCCTCGGTAATTTGAGATTGCGTTAATAAGATCTGCGATTCCATGACGTCTGATAAGTACAACAATATGGAAAGATCTTACTTGATTTATTCAGCTGATGGCTCTCAAAGAATTTTCTCGAACCTGGAACCCGGTGTTAGGCAATCCTTGGTACCTGTACCTGTTTCACCCACTCACTGATATTCACACTGATAGTTACTTCGATAAATTTGAATTTCTTTAACCCACGAAATAGTCCGTTTTCGCAACGTGACGTCCACGTGGTGCGTTAGGTTATTCGTTCGTAGCGCGTGGTGCAACGAGACCGAAACCGACGCGTGGCTCTGATATGATAATTAGTTTTCTCGAAGGACCAATAATGTTTGAGCTGTTCACTCAGAACATTGACTAACTGTTGTTAGAAATAAAACCGCGAATTATGTTAAACTGATATATTTAACACTGCTAAATGATACAATATAAATTGATGAATGATAGAGTGATCGCGACGCGGATTACGTGAACACTAAAGCGTTCATCGCACAGTAAACCTGCAATAGCGTAAATTGCTGACGCGGGCACATTTGCTGTACGATGCAACTCGTACAGTGTGCGTTCAGGTGACTGACATAACCTATCTTTACAGAGCATGTATCACATACGCTGCAAGTCAGTACTCCTCCGACATAATTATATGTATGTATGTATCGGCGCAGGTGGTCGGGCCTTGAGCTCGTCTCGTTTAGCATCGAGCTCTTCCTTGTGTAGCCTCTCAAACTCGGACACCTTGGTGCGTGGGGTGTGCCTCCACTGTAGACGGTTTGCCGCCTTTGTCTCCCACTGTGACGGATCTATGTCACATCTTCTAATTGGCCTCTAGGAATTGGCCACCTTGTTTTCGCTTGCCATTCTGCAGCTAGAATAGCAGAGTAGAAGATGCGCTTAGCCACTCTGTCATTAGACATTCGAGAGACATGGCCGCACCCCTGCAGCTGCCGTTTCATCAGAAAGGATTCGATTCCACCAACATTTGCCCGACGTAGAACTTCCGTGTTTCGAACGCGGCGACCTACGCTAGTTTGGTTGCATAATGTGCACAGGCGTGCCTCAGAAGCTATAAATTCTTTAAAAGGGACATGATTTGATGACGCAAATTCTCATAGTGTAGCAATAGCAACTGATAAACTGACTGATAGGTGTTATAAATTTGGAGACATATAACAATTTAAATCTCAGTTTTTTTTTATAAGATGAAATGAAAAACAGGGTAATTACTCTATAATTCTATTTAAAGCCCCTTACACGTTCTTATTTAATAATAATTATTATTATTAATAATAACAGTTTAATAATAAAATTTGTTAATAAACAACTAATACCACTAAAATGTAATGTTCTGGAGCTTTACTTTAAATATATGTCGTGGATTCGTCAGGAATTCGTGTATATAATAAATCTTATTTAATTACGCCATGGACTCGGTAGGGAAAGCAAAATAATAGATTTATTGTATTAGAAATCACGGTGCTTATAAAGTTTTTTTTAATTTTCATTATACATTTATTATTATCCGTGTCCAAACATAGTCCATGTCTTTTATGTTGCCCCAAATTGTTATTATATATTATTATTTTTGTAAATTGTGATTTTTATTATTATTAAGTTCACAATATAAAAATTTTATAATTATGTGGTATACGATAGTATGTAACTTTAATTTGTTAAATAAAACAGAAAAAATAAAAAGTCATTAAAATTAGATATTAGAACTGAAAAAAATTTTGTCACAACTTAGAAAGCATTATAAGTTCATTTACTCACCCTCCTACACACACTCACTCATAATTTACATGTCGACACAAAAGGAGGTCCCTACTCCACTTTATTTCATTGTTTGTATTATTATTTCATTCGCCCCTAGTTGGTGAATAAATATATATAAAAAAAAACATGTATGTAATTAATGAATGTGAACATGTAAGCTTTTAAATGTATATTTTTAGGGAAGAGCGCCGTTGTCTGAGATACAGATATTAATTTATCTAGTTCAGACACAGATGTCTTGTTGAATTTCTGTTAGTACCATAAGCTAATCTAAGATATGTTTTATTTATATAATGTACTTAAATTGAAATAAAATTATTATTATTGTAAAATTATTATTATCATAACATATTTTATAGCTTATTTTCTAATCTATTCTTTTGAAATTGAAAAAACACAAATTGAATATCCTAATAAGAATTCATTGTGTTGTTTTGTTATAGAATACGTTCACACAAAGGACGTTCCTACGCCGCGGGGCACTTTTACAAACGCAGCTTTCTTCGACAAAAAACCATTTCCTTAGAGCTTCTTCGTAGAAAAAACGTCACCATATACACACAATGAGACGCGTGGTTTATTATTACCTAAGGGAACGAACTTCAATCTGCAAGGAAATGAATTGTCAACGAAATGTAACCTAGCCGATTCGTTGTTAACTGTTTATCAACTTCATCCCAATGTACCTAATAGCTAGGTAAACGTGAACGTATAAATTGTGTATGTATATGTCACCAGAAAATAATAAGAATCTTAAGTTAATCAACTAACTATGAAGTTAGTTAAAAAACTAACGAGGTTTCGGGAGGTTAAAAAAAATAACTTAAACCAACATGGCACTCTAAATGAATAAATTAGACTTTTCCATCAAAAAAAATAAAATGATTTTAAAATACATTCGGTATATACCTATAATTATGTTTATTTATTCTCTTTGTTTTTTTTTTTGGTATAATAACATTTTTTATCTCACCGATATTCCTTTCAACGTAATCACTACTGACTATCTAATATTACAGGTATAGTATATATTTTGGAAGCACCACATATGAAATAAATATTTTAGTTTAAATCTTGTATTTAAATTAAATATGAAAGAAATTACATTTTGATTCATTTCAAATTTACCTAGCACTGTCACAAATTTACAAAATAATATTCTTATTTTCTATATAAAAGGCAACCGTTGCTTGCTACAATAATCCCCAGCCACTTAGGTAATTACTATTTTAATTCGCCCCCTATACTTTGGACCCGCGTGTCATGTGTGACCCCTGAATTTTTCCTAGAACTTAGGAAAAATTCGGTTGTAGCAAATATGGTAATTTTTTTAATAACATTTTATTATTAGCCAAACAAAAAGACAACGACAGGTTACTCTGTATGCTTGCTTGCTTTATTACGACCATATTTTTATTAAAACACAATATTCAACAAAACATTCAACTACGCACATAAATAGATAATTAAAACACAAAAGGTCAAGTTTTCATCAAGCAATTTCAATAAACCAGTAGGTATAATGCAGCGAGCACACAGTTCATTTGGCGCGCCTCTACTTGCCGGTCGTTGTGAATAGAATCCAAATTACTTGAAAAATTCTTTCAGTGCATTTACTAGATGCTTCTGTTAGTTTGCTGTTGAGGAATTTGAAGAGGGGTTTATTAAATTTTAAGCTGATGTTCAATGAATGAGTCGGAATGCCTTAAGAGGGCTATCACAAAATAAAAGAACTCAGTTTAGGTAAATTAGGCGACGCGCTGCACTGGATGCGCACGTGTGCGTCTAGCGAAGTACGCTACGCACTCATGCAAACAGGTATACTTCGGATACCAGGAACAAACAAACATGAGCCTTTGTCACTTTGTTTTTGAAATAAATAAAATTTGGTTCTATTAATAAAGTTCATGAAATATTATTTGTACCGATTAATGTTATCACCTAAAATTACTTAGGTATATTATATACTAGCTTCCGCGCGCGGTTTCACCCGCGTAAAGCCCGTTCTCGTAAAAATATAATAAAATATAGCTTGTAGCCTTCCTCGATAAAGGGGCTATCTAACACTGAAATAATTATTTAAATCGGACAAGTAGTTGCTGAGATTATCGCGTTCAAACAAACTATTCAGCTTACCTATTATGGCAAACAACTCATTATTAGGTACCAATTCTTTCCGTTTTTATACTCATGATAATTTCTCAACGAAATGTCTGATTGGAATAAAACAAAAAGTATTTTACTTCTAAATAAATACCCTTGATAACATAATGATTAATTTGAATAAGGATTAATAATACGATATACATTTAACGTAGTTTCTTTCTTCAGACGATTTAATATTTTTTTATGAACATAAAAGCGGTTATTGTGACTAAACTATGATAGTTAGATATATGCTCTCGCGGATTTTTTTGTAGATCTTAATAAGACCTACAAACCCGTAGTACATTATTTTGTTCTATTGTCAATAGTGTTTGCAGCGCACGCATAAATAGGTTTTCGCTTTTACACCTTGGGTTACAAAATCACAATTTTCTTACGGATCCCTAACTTTTTGAAAATAAAATATAGCCTGTAACCTTCCTCGATAAATGGACTATCCAACACTGAAAGAATTTTTGAAATCAGACCAGTAGTTCCTGAGATTAGCGCGTTCAAACAAACAAACAAACTCTGCAGCTTTATAATTTAGATTAGATAGATTTATTTTTAGTTTAGATTATCTATTATAGTTACAATAGGGTCATACAAATTTACTTGAATTTTTATATTAGTATATTTTATGCCACTAAAGTGGCAAACTAGCGGCCCTGATGGTAAGCAGTTACCGCAGCCTATATACACTTGCAATGTCAGAGGCATCTTTTGCGTGTTGCCAGCTTCTCAGAAAGCGTTCGCGCCGCTACTTATTTAAACTATTTCTAAAAATATGTATCCATTTTTTTTACGAAGTTTCTTATTCGTAATTTATTCAGCAGGTAGGTAGACATTTTAGTACTTATTTATATAAATGAAAGCAATGTGATGTTGTTTCTACAGTTTTAATAATTATTTTTCTACAACTTTGGCCGAAACCGAAGGTTTCGCGTTTTTGGCTGAACGTTGCCGAAGTCCAAGCTTTTGTGGGATACCTACTATTTAAAATGCATACGACGTGTTAGATAAAGTTAGGTTAGATACGCATATTGTGATTAATTATTTATTAAAAAACTTTATGACAATTCAAAGACACAAAAAGACAAAGATGCAAACCTTGACGAACCTTGATGAACGATTAAATATGGAACTTATTATTATATGGATGGGTACAATTGGTAAATAAAAAAAACAAAGATGGAATAAGAAAAAAGTATAATTGTAAAAATAAATTAAAATAATATTTTCCGAAGTTTTTTTTATTTTGACAGCACCATAGGTTTTATTTTTATCTCTTTTTCCCATTATTAACTATGTCTGAAAATAAAGAAATAAATTTAAGTTGGAGATTACATTAATTAAATAATCAATTAATATAATCAATAATTCAAGAAAAAAAAACATCTATATTTACGTATAATATGTTTATTTTCTATAATATGTTCGCATCCGAATATCATAGGAAACTGAATTCAATACAATTATGTATTTACGTTACAGCCACATTATAAATAAATAAATAAAATATACTAACTTTTATCAAGAAGGTTTGGTTGCGCTATATTCTCGACGAATAGGTCGTTTACGCAGCGCTCTAAGTAGAAACAGCGAGCGATACGTCCTCCCTCAGTAAGCGCTTGGCGCGGACTGAAGCTAAAGACCGCCCGTTCCGAGATTTATATTGATTTTTATCATTGCATAAAACAATTGTTTAAAAATATTATTTTACTTTTAAATGGGCTAATTATTTTTTTCAAGCAAGGTAACATAGTAACCTTCGTTAATAGATGCTTATTGGTTCAATTTGGATTATATATTCATAGATAAAAAAATATAATTACAGACGAAAAATTGACATTATCTCTCTGTTTTACGGAATTATTTTTGGTGTATTGCTGTGTGAAACATTATAAATTGAGTTGAGCATTCCAAAGTTCAACATCCAGTTGTACTATGGACATTTTTTAAAATTAATATATTATTATATCTTCTATGTAGCAAAGCATCAAAAGATGCCCAAAAGAAGAATTTTATAAAACATCCTTTGCAGAGACCAGGTTTTTACTCATGTATCTAAAGAAATTGAAATATTTATTTAGAAGGCTCCCTAGAGGAATAATCAAACTTTCTCGGACATATTTTTTTTTTTAATTTTGTGGCCATATCTAGACCATAATCACTCATCAAAACTCGAGTCAAACACTCAAATACAAGAAAAATTGTGATAGCCCTCTTAATAGTTGGTTGATTTTTATTATAATATAAAGTTAACTTAAAATAGAGTAATGTATTTCAAATATAATGAATTAGTTTATTTGTAATAAAAAACAGTATGATCAATACTTGTAAGATTACTTTAGTTTTAAAGGGTTCTGCAGTATTTTGACACTTAAGGGTAAAAGTTAACAAATATTTTTAGCAGCTAATTGAGTGTATAACCGCTATGGTCATCATCTCAAATACTGTAAAGCCCGATTCAAGGACATTTTCAGTGACACAAGGCTTTCTTCTGTGTGGTTCACCACCGCTTTGTTTACTTACAGTACTTATATAAATATTGTTTCTATATAAATCAGGGATTAAGATAAATTCATTCAGTTTTTATTAGTATTCAGCTACTCGTTCTATCGTTTGATCGAACATTTAAATTTTAGTAAAAGATTCTGACGCTTCATTAATAATACCCCACAGAATTATGTACCATAAACTACGCATGCGATACAGCAAAACGTTTAATATAGAAATACTCAGACCTAGACTAAAGGTGCCAGGTTCCTTTCCTTTGCCTTAGAAATTCGAGAGCAGAAGTGTACGCGGAATATCAAGGCAAAAGCAATTTGGTACATCCTTTCAGTAGTTAGATTGTTAAAGTGGTTTTGTTTTCTATTTTATTTCTGACAACTAAGTCAAAATAATTGCCTTCCTTTTAGAAACAGATAATATCCCCATCATTGAAGAAGTTTATGTTATTAAGTTGTTACCGCGCGGTTTCACCCGCGTATCTGCCATTTCCGTGGGAATTTTTTAATTCTTTAGCCTTCCTCAATAGATGGGCTATAACACTGAAAGAAGTTCTAATTGGACCTGTAGTTCCTGGGATTAGCACGTTTAAGCAAATAAACAAACTCTTTAGCTTTATATATAAGTCCTTGTATTTTTTTCTTTTGAATAAAGTTGTCCCTCAATACTATTGATACTGGGTATATCCCCTTGTGTATCGCAGAGTGAGGCAGTTCTTACTAAGGATAGCTATGCTAAAGTTCATCATAGTAACACGAAAAAGTCTATTTTATACATATTTTATCCTATCCATCCCTAGTAAACACTTCCTGCATTTTCGCGATATAAACCACCATAGGTAAGTGTCATATATTCTTAAGACTACATTTTTGAACTACTCTTCGAGTTTGCTATAGATCCTCATACATATTACATATTATATTATTTCAACAACCTCCGTAGCGTAGCGGTATTTGGCTCGCTTTAAATCTCGGAGATCGTGGGTTCGATCCCCACACCGGACAAGAAATATTTGTGTAAATTCTAAGATTTCTTTCCGGATCTGGTTGGTTGGGGGACTACCCTCCGTGCCTCGGAAAGCACGTTAAGCCGTAGGTCCCGATTGTTATAACATCATCTTAACAAGCGAACCAGGGAACGGGTAGCGGCGTTTCCCCTGTGTATTACAACATAACACTGCGGTCACCAATCCGTCTGCCAAGCGTGGTAACTATGGCAAAAACCCTCCCTCGGGAGGAGGCCCATGTTCAGCAGTAGACGTTATATGGGCTGATGATGATGATGGTGATGATTATTTGTATCTCTTCACAGTAGGTACTGTATAAGAGTTATAGATTTGAATTGTCAGTCAGTCACTGCGACTTATTATGTAACAGCCACAAAAGAGCCTATATAAATCACTATGAATATCAAATATGAATCACATCCAACAGTGACAAATAATTATTATTTAATTTGATTTTATAAATAACACATGGTTACAAAATTTTAATTTTTAAAATTTTCCGGCTGTCTTTTTCATTTTATTTTATCTTTTGATACAGTGAATTTAATTCTACCAGCCGTTTCTATCTATCAGCTTTAAATCAATATTTTTATGGTATTAATTTTTTGTATTTTTCTACAAAATTACATACATGTCATATCTTCAAAAATAAGCTGATAGATGAAAACTATTTTTATTTTCAGGATCAGGATGCCATACGTCTACATGAAAGCTAATTACTAATTAACGGTCTGGAAAAAATCATTGTAATTACGTGTAATAATTCAAATAGTCATATAAAAATAAAGGCACAATAAAGGTAAAATAATATAAAGTGATAAATGAATTATAAACGATTTAAAACTAAAAACAAATAAATATTGTCGTTATTAAATTTAATGCATTATTTTACTTTGAATCCTAGTTTCGACAAAATTCCGCATTAACGGTCATAATTTTGGATTTAGTCCAAAACTTGGTTACATAATATGGGAATAGTAATAATTCATGGGTTGGAATCCTAATGTTTAATTCCTGAAGTAGATAAATTCTAGTGTAATATTGTACCTACTGTCGCAGCTTCGTTAGTCAAAGTCTACGTTAAAATTTAGCTTGTACGTAAAGCGTATTAACGGGTGTTCTGTAACTAAATAACATTGTTAGTTAAAGGAGTATTTTAGAGGAAGCATGATTAAGCTTAGCTCAAAAAGTAAAGCATCTCAATTAATTACACGTACTCTCTTCAGTTTCGAGAGTTTTCGCAGAGACTTCTTGAATTTGTCTTTTTAACATGCAATAAACACTTAGCAATATATATAAATGAACACAAAACGTTACAATCTAAAAAATCACGAATTTTAGGTCACGTCAAGTTCCATAAGATTGTGTTGGATCGCTTCAGGCGTAGACACGTTTAGAATATACTAACAACCCGCCCCGACTTCGCATGGGCACAATGCTGATGTATTATACATATATACGTTCCTCGTGAGTCACTCTATATATTGCAATAACCGAATCAAAATCCGTTGCGTAGTTTTAAAGATCGAAGCATACATACGAACAGACATAGAGCGGGAAGCGACTTTATACTTTGCAGTCATTTATAGTGTTCCTACAGCGCTTCACTGTCTGCAGTTTACCTGGATGAAATAAACAATACTGCACTATACAACAATTACACTAGATTTTATGGATATTTAGCGCAAGTTTTAGTTATATGACTCCAAAACTTACGGCAAGTATTTCGGCAGTGTCCTCAACAATGTTCCTTTTAATAATACGATGCAATAAACATAAACATGCATTATGGACTTACAGTAACATTCTCGTTTAAGCACCTTACATCCATTACAGGCCCTCTTAACACTGTAATGAAGTGGCAAGCTAGGCCCAGACCTGTCACACGAGTCTAAAATTAATAATAAAGCTAACAAGGCGTTTTAAAGTGTTATATCCGAGGCAATGAGCCGTATGACTAAACATAATCAGGTGTGAAACAAGAGAGTATGTAGAAAATAGATCGTTAACGGTCTGAACATATTCATGGTTAAATGTTATATATTGTGAATGTGTAATGAGTTTATCTTACGTAATGGGGAAATTTTGAATTAGAAGCGGGTTTCGTTTTCGAAGCTGTTACTTCACTTTAATAATCTATTTACGTTCATTGCTGAACATGGGCCTTGACAGACTTTGGCAAGTCATGGTTGTTGAGAGATATTACCATAGTCACCAAGCTTGGCAGGCAGATGGGTGTTTTTTTTTAGATAACTAGCAGAGTTACCCCCTCTCCCCACTTAACCCCTTGTGCTAAGCTAAAATGCTTGTGTTACGAGTGGGTTCACGTCGGTAGTGAAATGGGTTGGGATCGAACCGGCGATCACAAATCTGACGCCCTAGCCATTGAGCTACGGCCGCTTCAAATTGCCGTAAGAATAAGACAGGAACTAACCTTAAGTTGACTGATGCTACTGCCCATCAATCAATTGTATATCCCTTAGTCGCTTATCACGACACCTATAGAAATACATGGGTTGGTCTATTCTGAGCTAGAAACCACTTGGCAAGCTGTAATAGCTGTTAATTAATCCTTCAAAATCTGCACTCACGTAGGTGTTCTAGTTGCACAGCCCCCTTTGTGGAGATAATTTTGTTGGGTATGTCGATGGGATGTGGGCACCGAGGAAGAGAGAACACTGTTATAGTTTTAATAAACCTTTTATTACTTGCTAATTACATTTTTCCAAAATCACGTGTACATATTCTTTCATATTTTTTTCATCTTGTGTCTTTGACATTTCTAGTGATGTCCTATTGACTCGCTTTTGTCAAGCTAGTGTTGTTACAATATCTTAACACCTTCTCCTATTTTTTAATTTTTACCTTTAAAATTTCAAAATACTTAATTTAGAATAACTCCAGTGTTGACAAGTAAATTTTACTAATTACACTTAAACTTTACATACTCTATTATCTAGTTACTTAATATAAATTTTACACAGTTATTTATTTAAATTCAAGTTTAAGATCTTATACAAAACTATTTTCATTTTTTAGGTACTTTAGAAACATTATTATACATACTATTCTGTTATTAATTTTGTAGAATGAAATACAAACTTATTTTTCATTAAAGGCTTTGTAAACATATCTGCAATTTGTAAATCTGTTTGACAATATTGAATACTTAAATTTCCTTTCTTATAATGTTCATGAATAAAGTAGTATCTGACATCTATGTGTTTGGATCGCTTACTGAAAGAACCAGTTTTAATTAATTGAATTGAGCTCTGATTATCAATGTTCAATATAATTTTAGTTTCTTGCATAGTAAGTTCTTTCAATAATGATTTTAGATATAAGCTCTCCTTACAGCAATCTGCTGCTGCAATGTACTCCGCTTCAGTTGAAGACAGTGCAGTTATCGGTTGTCTCTTTGAACACCACGATACTGGTCCACCTGATAGCATAATGACAAATCCAGTCGTACTACGTCTCGTCTCCAAACAGCCTGCATAATCTGCATCACAGTATGCATCCACTTGATTTATATTACCTCCTTTTCTATACATAATCCCTTTCTTCCTTGTTCCGTTTAGATATTTTAATATTTTCTTCGCAGCTATTACATCATCTTTATTTGGGTTTTCTATTTTCTTACTTGCTTCATTTACAGCTTGACTAATATCTGGTCTAGATCTTGTAGATAGATAGAGTAGTCCTCCTACTAGTTCTCTATATGGAAAGTTTGTTATGTATGGTTCTTGAACCTCAGTTTTCTTGTCAGTGTTACATGGTGTACTTTCTGGTTTTGCTTCATTCATGCTGTACTTGTTCAGTAATTTATCTGTATAGCTTTCCTGATGTAGTAGTATGCCTTCTTCTGTTCGCTTTAGTTGATATCCTACATAGGTTCTAGGATTTTCATACACCTTTATCTTAAATTCTTCTTCCAAACATTTTAATATATTTTGTAGTTTCTTTTTATCTTTTGATATAGCCAATCCATCATCTACGTAGATAGCTATTATTATTGTTTTGTCATCTGTTGTGAATACACATTGATCCGTTTTTATTGGTTTTAATCCGAGTTTTACCATTGTTTTGGTAAATCTTTTATTCCATGTAAGTGGTGCCTGTTTTAGGCCATATAGTGCTTTCTTTAAATGACAGATTTTATTAGGTTCTTTTTCATATCCTTCTGGTATAGTCATGTAGACATCTTCTGTTAGTTCGCCATACAAAAATGCTGTCTTTACATCAAATGTCATCATCTCATAATCTTTAGAAGCAGCAATAGCAAATAGTGACTTGAGAGCTGACTGACTAACTACCGGGCTATATATTTCATTAAAGTCTATTCCTTTTTGTTCGAAGCCTCTCGCAACGAGTCTGGCTTTATAAGTATTATCTTCCTTTATGTTAAAAACCCATTTATTTGTAAGTATTTCCTTTCCTTTTGCTTCTTCTATGTCTACTATTTCCCAAGTGTTGTTGCTTTCTAATGACGCCTTCTCCGAATCTATAGCTTTTCGCCAGTTTTCCTTTTCAGCAGTTGTCAACGCTTCATTATAGGTAAGTAGTACATAGTCTTGTAGATAAGTTGGTTTCTTTCTATTTCTGGTACTTCTTGTCCGGTATTGTTCAGGTCTTTCTGTCTCTGTGTCTTTATCTTCTTGTATGTTTTCATGTACTTCAATATTTATATTAGGTTCTTCTTCTGTAATGGTTTTGTTTTGTGTTTCTTCTTCTTCATTTTGTATATCTTCAATACATCCCACTTCATTCTGATTCATAGTCATCGCTTCTTCATCTGGTATTATTTCATTAGTATTATATTCTGTTCTTTTCTTACTTCTGGTATGTTCTTCTTCTCTCTCATTTTCATCATTAAATATTACAACATCTCTTGCTATTAGTATCTTTCTTTCTGTTTCATTCCAAAGTCTGTATCCATTATTAGTGAAACCTACCATTATTAGTTTTTTACTTCTTGGATCTAGCTTCTTGATATGTATTTGAAGTTGTTTTGCATATACCTTTGATCCAAATCTGTGTATGTTTGCTAAGTTTGGTTTATTACCATACCACATCTCATATGGTGTTTTATTTTGTAGTGCCTGACTGGGTAGTCTATTAAGTAAGTATGTAGCACAGTACATAGCTTCTCCCCACATTTCTTTTCCTAGATGTGAATCAAATAGTAGCGCTCTTGTCTTTTCAAGCAATGTCCGGTTTAATCGTTCTGCTTTGCCATTTAATTCAGGCGTGTATGGTACAGATAAATCTAGTTTTATTCCTTTTATTTTACACCATTCTTTAAAATCATTTCCTGTATATTCACCTCCATTGTCACATCTTATTGTTGATACCTTTTCATTTCTTTCTCTTTCTGTTTCTTCTATGTAGTGTTTTAAGCATTCTTTTACTTCACTTTTCTGTTTTAGTAGATATATTTTTGTGAAATGTGTATAGTCATCCATTACTGTTAATAAATATTTATAATCATCATGTGTTTTACTTTCAAATGAACCACAAACATCGGTATGAATGATTTGTAAGGGTCTCTCTGCTCTATTTCTTACTGTATTATGAGGTAACCTTGCTTGCTTAGCTTGTGTACATATTTCACATCTCTCTTCTAACTGTTCAATTTGTTGTATTATAATTCCATCTGCCACTTTTGGCATTAGTTCTAGTACATTTTTACTTGGATGGCCGAGTCTTTGGTGCCATTCTTTTGCTGTTCCTTTTTCTTTTATTAGTAAAGTCTTTTCTTGTATGTTTTCTTCTATATTTATTGCATACAGCCCATTCTCTTTTTGTCCAGTTAAAACTAACTCATCTTCTTTATATATCTTGACTTGGTCTTTAGTGAATAATACTGATCCATTATTATTTGTTACTGCATTTACTGATAACAAGTTTTGTGTTAGATCCGGAACAAAAAGTGTATTTTTTAAACTGCATGGTATGCCCCTCACTATTCCTTGTCCTTGAACTTCAATACTCAGGTCATTTGCTGTAACCACTTTTGAGTATTTTTCCTTGAAATTATCCAGTATATTTTTGTTGTTGGTCATATGAGATGTGCACCCAGAATCAACGATGAAATTTAATTTGTTCACATTTTGTTTTTCAGATATTGTTAAAAATGCCATATCCTTTTTATTGGTACCCTTGTTCTTATTTTTAAAAAAACAGTCTTTTTCTTGGTGATTGAACTTCTTACAAATTGTACACATATCCTTGTTTTTATTTTTATAATAGCAATCTTTTTCTTTATGGTTGGATTTCTTACAAATAGAACACATCTTACAGTCCCTCTTCATGTGCCCTGTTTTATTGCATCGAAAACAAGTTATTTTATCTTTAATTTCCACTTTAAAAGCCACTTGTTTATCTTCTTTAGTATCTGATCTATTTTCTTCACTCAAAAGTCTGTTTGTAAGGTTTGTTAAGGTTTTCTTATCGTCTGGTGTAGATTCCCATGCTGTTATGAAGTAGTTTAACTTACTTGGCAAACAGGTAAGAATTTTAGACATTACCATTTCTTCATCAATCTTTTGACCTAGTTGGTTGAGTCTGAACTGTAGATTTTCAATATCTGATATTAACTGAGTGAGTGTTCTGTCCTCTAGCTTGAAGTTGAAAAATTCTTGTAATAATGATGATTTATTTCTCTCTTCTGAACCTTCAAATATACTGCACAGTTTTTGGTACATATCTAGGGCAGTAGTACATCCTAAAATGTGCCCCTTTAGTTTTCTGTCTATTGAGCTTATAATGATTTTTTGTACCTTCGCATCCTTATGTAGGAACCCATCAATCTTCTTTTTATCTTCGCCGGGTTGTATGACATCGTCCAATTTTGCTGCTTTCACATATATTTGGAACTCAAACTTCCACAATAGAAATGTTTCGCCGTTGGTGAGTTTCTCGATTTTACAATCCTCATCATTCATTTTTACTTGCTGTTTGTGTTTTTTTTTCTCTGGTTTTAATTTTACGTTTCTTGTTCTTAGGTAAGGTTTTTTCTTTTTTAACTTGTTTTACTTTTTAGCACTGTTTTCCGTCTGGGCCCATAACCTGTCGATGGGATGTGGGCACCGAGGAAGAGAGAACACTGTTATAGTTTTAATAAACCTTTTATTACTTGCTAATTACATTTTTCCAAAATCACGTGTACATATTCTTTCATATTTTTTTCATCTTGTGTCTTTGACATTTCTAGTGATGTCCTATTGACTCGCTTTTGTCAAGCTAGTGTTGTTACAATATCTTAACAGGGTATACAATTTAACTAATTGCTATAGTAGGTAGGTTTTGTATCAAACATTTGAAATTAAAACGCGTTGTGCTATTGTCTGTGAACTTATCTCTACAAATTGTTTTTTTTGTTGTTAATTATCATTAGTACTAGCGCGTACTGTAAAAAAAGAAAATTTAAGTTACTTTTGAAGTTAATTATTAAAATGACTTACATTTTTTACCACATAGATAACGTGCGATGATTTGAAACACAACGTAAAGAAGAGCTCGATGCTAAACGAGACGAGCTTAAGGCCCGACCACCCGCGGCCATCCAATATAATTTATATCGGAGGGGTGCTGACTTGTAGTGAATGTGGACGCACTTTCGCTGCAAAAATTGGCTATTTCAGTCAACAGAGGGCACACCAGCGATATTCTCAATAAGAAGATCCAAGTCGCTTCGGCCGAAATCGGTCAGGATCATATTATTATTATTACGATGATGTCAGAAATCTTTATAATAGTCGATCGATGCGCAATAAAAATGCAAATTTACCTTTTTCAATATTATATGCCCATTATTCTAACAGAGGTCGATAGGATAACGCTATGTCCAGTGAGACAGATTTGTATTTTATGTAGAACTAACTTCCCGCGCGAGGTTTCCGCAAAACTCCCGTTTCCGTTGGAATTTAAAATTAAATGTAACCTATAGCCTTTCTAGATACATGGGCTATCTATTATTAAAATATGTTTTTATATTGAACCAGTAGTTCCTCAGCAAACAAACAAAATCTAAATCTGACAACTCGCAAAATACTTAAACAAATTCAAATTAGGGTAATATCAACATCAGCGTCCCCGAACATAATCAACAAAATACCAACATCCAACAACTAACATTTTGGAGCGAACAAAATTCACGTAACAACCTGTAAAAACAACGCTCTACTAATCAAATCACAGCACGAACCGATGATACAACAACTGGCTACCATATAAATTTTATTTCGGTGCGATGATTAAAATTTTTATTTTTGTTTTATACACAATGGGTATTCAACGCGATTATTCGCCGGAAGGACTGAACAGGTTCGCATTAATAAAAGCGACACACGATAATATTGTAAATGAAAAAATTCATTTAACCCATGTGACGGCAATCGCAATTAAGGGTGTAGTCTACAGAACGGTAATATCCTGGATACGATTAAATTCTGAATTATTTATAACATTTTATGATACCAGCAGAAATTAATTACTTCAATCGATTCTAGGATTTACGATGTTGTTGAAGATAGCGGTAAATATTTAGATTTATTTGTGGCTTTTTAATTATATGCTTACAAGTTTTTCTTTAATCTTTATTTTTTTAAGGGAAACGTTCAAAGACTAACATGTACTTAAGTATTTTTTTAAAATGTTTTCTGGTCCACTGCAATGACAGTTATTTAAATAAACATATACATAAAATATGCCTATGTCGAGTTATGAATTATTATTTTAATGAAACTGCATGAATGGCTTGATACTAAGCAATTCACAAAAAAATAACTATTTATGTTTTTTTTACTAGCATTAAAAATTACACATTAAAGTAACTTCATATTGTCTTTTTTTAGTTCCAATAGATTACAAGTTTTTTTGTGACACATCAGGCTTGGATTTAAAGCACACCCACACTCAGATACGTGGTTCAAACAAATACACAGTTTGATCATCATCAACAGCCCGTTTACGTCCACTACTGAACATGGGCCTCCTCTTAACAGACCTTGGCACGCCAGGATCGTAGAGGGATATTGCCATAATCACCACGCTTGGCAGACGGATTGGTGATCGCAGTAAGATGTAAACCTTTAGCTAATAGATGCTGCTGCCCATCCATCAGCCATATGTCCCTTAGTCGCCTTTTACGACACCCATACATGGGGTGGTCTATTCTAAGCCGGAAACCACGCGGCATTGATACTAATGCAGTTATTATCGTACATAGAACACTGTATTGCCCCTCTTGTTGTTCCAATAAAAATATTTTATTATTATTATTAATAAATAAATCAGGCCGTAACCACTGAGCCATCGGTACATTATTTTAACACATATTGTTTTGTTAATCTATATGAGTCTTCGTACACCATATTATCTTCTTAAACAACAATAAAATTGAAGTATGTACGATATGATAAACATTGCAGTTATTGAATTGAAGAAAAATAGAGCAATGGGAATGGGATGGGAGCCTGCAGAGTAATAAAATTCACATAGGTAATCTTTATATTGAAGACTCGCAGCGTTTTCAATATATACATTGTGTCAATATTTCTTTCAAATTACAAGAAATGTGACTTGCAATGTTCTGGTAATATTATAAATGCGACAGTTTCAGCGTTTGTGAATTTGGATGATGGTTACTAAAGAACTTCAAATGTATCAATAAACAGTAATGAAATTTGGTATGTTAATAGTATATATAAGTATAGGTAACTTGCAACTTTCGTGTCATTATTGGTAGCTTATTAAATTGAGTCGAAAGATGGTAATTATGAAAACCCACAATAATTCCGAATTCACCTACGTAACTTCCGTTTCTGTAAAGAATTCATAACTAAATATAGCCTATAGCCTTCCTCGATAAACCGGCTATATGATGCCAGAATACTGAAAGGTTTTTTTAAATCGGACCTTACTAGTCCGATTTGAAAAATTCTCTTAATTCCTGAGAAGCAGTCCGTATTGTCCGTATCGTCCTCAGTCCAGTTTGAAGAGAAGAGAAACTGAAGAGCTTGAAACAAACTCTTCAGTTTTATATATTAGTATAGAAGTACAGATAAAACATCAAATAATAAGTTATCAAACGCAGTGCTACTACATCTTTATATATATAATTCTTCTGTGAGAGTGTATGTCACTGAACTTCTCGCAAACGACTGGACCGATTTTGATGAAATTTTTTGTGTGTGTTCATGATCTGGGAATGGTTTAGATTTACAATTTTGTCCGCTGGACAATGTTTTTTTAATTAATTTTTAATTAATTAGTAGTTGCCTGAAAACCCCTTAAAACAGCCTTTTTCTTTTTCCCATACAAACGTTTTCTAACTAAAATGTAGAGTCAATTTGAGCTTTATTTTTTTGCTAAGATTTTTTAGGGTAGGTGTAGTGTAGGGTAGGGGTAGTGTAGGGTAGGAGTAGTGTAGGGTAGGGGTAGTGTAGGGTGGGGGTAGTGTAGGGTGGGGGTAGTGTAGGGTGGGGGTAGTGTAGGGTGGGGGTAGTGTAGGGTAGGGGTAGTGTAGGGTAGGGGTAGTGTAGGGTGGGGGTAGTGTAGGGTAGGGGTAGTGTAGGGGTAGGAGTACCGCATAAACGAAGTCTCTACGGCCCAGTTTATTTTATACAAATGTTTAGGTCTTTTATGTATCGATTGAGGCAGTACGAAGTCTGCCGGGTCAGCTAGTAGTTATATATTTTGTAAGATTTATTTATAATGTAACTCAGTAGTCTGCAATTAAATGAAATAGAATGCGGCAATGTAAAAGGAAATCAAATAAAGAAAAAAATACTACTGACTTGGATTATTTCCAGGCTTGAAACCTCATTTGGAGTCGCACTTTATTTATTGCATCGCTTGCTGCAAATTGAAACCAAATTACTGGAAAAAAACTTCCTACTAGCTCTCCATTGTGTACGAAAAACCGTGTTAATGAAACAACATAAATTCGATACTACATCATTTAGGAGACGAGTTGGGAAAACGATTGAAGGATTGTAAAAACTATTTTTATAACTACACAGTGATGTGGTAGTTATAAAAATAGTTTTTACAATCCTTTACACAAATAAAATATATTTTTAGCCTTAAAAAAATACTATCTCTTTCGTTATGGCTATCCATATAGGTATGTCATGGCGTAGTAAAATCGAGTAGGTGTATACTTATATACCTAATAATGCCATCTTGGAATATTCCAAGATGGCATTATATATTTTACACATATTAACTGCCTAGGGTTTTAAATACATTCTAAGTATTTCCTTACATTCCTACCTACTACTGACCATATAGAAATAAAGAACAAAATTACAATGGGTTGAGGCGTGACGACGCGACGGCAAGTGACACGATGTACTGACTTTGTTGCCTTGGATGATGGGAAGGTGTTTGGTGAGGGACGCGGTAAGCATCGACACCCTTGCACCGTCTAATCTGCCAAAGACTATGGCCTGTACTGGCGTGGCTGCTACATTAACGATGTAAAGATCAAGTATAGACAAATCAATAGCTTCCGAATGACATAAATGTGTCATCGTTTTTTTTTCGGTAGGTCTTACGTAGTTAGCCACGAGGCTTTTGCTACATCACCGGGCATAAAGGCGAGCAGAACTCCAGGCTAAATAAATGGTTTAAAAACTACGAACTAAGCAACCTGCGCAAGAGGGCGCCCCCTGTGGGGCTTGGACCTCGGCTCAGGGGGTCGCTGGCGATGAGATTGAGAAATATGACTTTTAAGTATTTAAGGGGCCTTTGTGAAACTGTCGCTCTACTTTACAGTTCGAGGGCCTCTCAGACCTCGGGTCTACGAGGGCATAGGATGGTATGTGTCATCCGTTTACAGTGGAAACGTTTGAGAGTCCAAGAAATGCCTTGTTCACGTCACTCGAGACCAGTGAGCTGGCCTATTTTATACGTAAAAATAAGCATCGCCACACAACGGGGCAATGCTACGCTGACAGCTTCTTTGAAGCGATGTCCAGTGGTGCGACGAATGTGGATTTTTTTACGCCCAAGCGGTAAAACAATAAGTGACAAGGCTGTACATAAATGTTATTTATTTTTGTCATATTTTCATACATTAAAGTCTTTATGTATGTATTTTACTTGTTTATCAAACTTTAAATAAATCATAACAGCTATTTCGAATTTAATTTGTTTATAATAAATTACCTACTTCATAATAATAATGCTCAATGCTGGTTGTAAATAAATCAATTTCTCATGAATTTGTGGGAATCAATATTTAATTGAAAAGAACCAAGAAGTGCACTTCAAATTTCTTTGTTAAAATCAAACAAAGAGCAAAAATTTTGCCAGAGGCGGTTTGTTGCCATTTATTATATTTTCAAGACCGCACTTGAAAAAGCGATAATCTTAATTAACATACAAAAAAGTTCATACCAATATATTTTTGGTTACTTCTTTGTTATTATGTAAAGCCAAAAACTTTCTTCGAGGGCATCAAACCTAAGCTTGCTAAGCATAATGACTAATACTAATGTGTTCCTCTGTTTAGTGAACACGAATTTCAGGTTTAAATACATACATATAAAATTTAACACTATTATCATCGATGATAATGTTCTGATAACCGCCGTGTCGTAGTGGTACAAGTCTCGCTTTAAGTCTCTGAGATTTCTGGAAAAAATGTAAGATTACTATTCGGGTCTGGGTGATTGAAGCCGCAAAAACTAACGTGCTTTCCGATGGTCCTGATTGCTATTACACCGTCTATAGGAATTGTATACCAGGTAACGGGCAGTAGCATTTTCTTGTGAGTATGCTATTATATAATACCGTGGCAAACAACCTGCCTGCCAAGTGTGGTATCTATGGCAAAACCGCTTTCTCGGGAGAAATCTGATGTTTAGCAGTTATACGGGCTGATAATAATAATGTTATAACTACCAGTTTTAAGAGTTGATCGCCAAGCTTTTGAGGTTCTGCCGGCACTCGGTGTTACAGATGCAAATTTCCCAACGAATTTCATGGCTAAAAGCGAAGCTTAAACCGCTGGACTACGGAGGATGAAGGGTAGTGCGGAAAGCTAAAATCTGCTCGAAAGTTAAAACACAAACTGAACCACAGCGAAGTGTGGCCCACTAGACTTCTATACATCTACATTACTTTATACAGAGAAAATATTTGTTTGTTTGTTACGGACACAAAAACTATTTCACCGATTTCAATAAATATTTTCTATTACTTTATCTTTCTTTCTATTAGGTTATTATAGTGAAGAAAATCCTACTAATTAAATGGAAGTAACGAACTAAATACATATTTTTACGTGTACCAATATTTTTTTCTGGTGATATTTCAAAGAAACAATACACGTATTAATGATTAAATTCATCTAGATTTACAAAAAAATTGCATATTCTTAGGATAGGTTTCAGAATTAAATATTTAGTTTAGATATTTAAAAAAAATGGATTTCGCGGTCTTTAAACCAACATGCCCATGATGTTCCAAGGTGTCCAGATGAACATGTTTCGTTTTAAAAATGTTGAATATTTTTCATCATTACAATGTTCAAAAAAGGTTAAATACTATCTGGAGCAAGATTAACCATACACGTTTTGATATTTTACAGTAACAATTTCTAAAAGACCTCTGTAATAATGCGAAACAAACAGCTGATGTACGTTTTGTGGTGTTAAGCTTAACGTATGTAATCGAAACTGATTCCTTGCGCATCAATTTACAAAAACACTCAGCTAAATACACGACGTAATCCCTACCGAGCCGTAGGCTCAAATTGTACCAATAAAATCCCACTATCGCGCATATACGTACCTACAGTTTGCTACAAGCCTATTCCTCTATTTTTACTTTTTTGGTCATAAAAAACATATTGGTCCGATGTTTTCTCGTACACATTTCAGGTGAAATAGTGCTGTAGGCTTCAGGAAAGAGTCGCTATTGAAACCTTTTCGACCCATATCAAAGCTACAGAGCAGTTTGACAGTAACATTATTAACACGTGCCATAAGGAAAGCAGGGGTTTACAACATGTCGAGGTAAATTCCCTTTTAATAACCCTTAAAATCTTACAAACCTTTTCTTTGTTTCACCTTAGAATAAACTAGCTATTGTCCGTAGCTTTCCTCGTTGAATTTTTTTTTATTTCTATCCCACTAGTACCATCATTTTTCGGCATAAAAAGCTTACATTAAATTTTCAATGGAGATGGATAGGTATGTAATACAAGAATCTATCATACGAGTACATCCCATTTAGCAGCAAGTGTTCTTGATTTTATGAAATTTGTTTTCTTTTCCGTTTTGTAACTTCAGTGTAGAAAGCTTATTGCGAAACGTGACAAGATGGCGAATTGTGATGGATGCCGTCCTTCCGTTCGAGACACTAGTCCTTTGTTATAGTCAGAGCCACTTTAAAATTTGCTGTCTCGTTGGAGTAGTCTAAAACTTAAAAATATATTTTATACAATTGGCATTACGCTGAGATATAAATGGACCGCATTTTAAAATTACATTGGTCCAGAATAAATGTTTAATTATATAATTCGTTTTACAAGCCTACTAAGACAAAGCATTTGAAAATGTAATATCAATACATTTCTCAAACGCTTCATATTGCTAAGATTTCGCAGTTGATAATCAATCACTGACTGAAGATAGATGACAATAGTTTGACGTTTTGATGTATGGGAATAGACCTACCCAACACTATGTACGCTTCGCGATTTTTTCCACTTTAGATTGCTATTTCTGCATGTTTAATATTTGTTTGCCAAGAAATTTACTATCACAGATTAAATAAGAATAGATACTACTGGTCGTTATAGAGTTTCAACAAAAACACTCTTGCGCTCTGTTATTGTAAATCCCAATCAATGATTGAGGAAAATTACAACATCTTTTTCCGAAGAATGTGTTTGTAGAAGCATTTAAATCCTAAACCTACTGAGACAAATCTTACTTCGATTTGTTAAGCCACTTTTTTATTTTGTTCGTTTAGATTTTTAAAATATTTAATGTCAATTTTAATTCTGCACACTCGTTTTTGCATTTATTATCCTAAACAGACATAAAACTACTATCAGGATCTAATCTAATGACGCTTAAATCGCTATGACTACCTCGTTTTATAAATAAATTTCTCCAGTCACCTTCCGGCCTTATCATGATACGGTAAATATTACTTAAGGATATATGCCAACATGAATAATTTTGAGATCCTTCAGCCTACATCTGCATTGGCGCACAATAAAGACATCACACTGTATCAACATAAACGGCTAGTACCTATTATATCATGCGACATTTCCATAACTCCATATGTAAACGTGAGCACACCAAGAAGTCATCCATTCAACAACTAGTCACATACAGAAATCTGATAGAATAATTCGTCCATATATCATAGCGGAACGAAAATTGTTACTCTTTCGTTTGGTTAGAGAGGCAAATATTGTTTTACATGATAGACTACTGCTCTCCTGGGCATTCGTACATGTCAGATTCGAAACAGTGAGAACATTTTATGTAGTTAATATCATCTATTTACACTATCATCAGGTTGTTAGAGTTTGTTCTACATTTTACAATGACTTAAACCAAATAAGCACGTATATTGGTAGAATACAATAAAAACCGAACTCGTTTAATCCAAAAACTAAAAATATTTTTTTGTGAACAAAAGTAGCCTCCGAGTAAAATTTTATCTTTATAGAGAATTTAGTCAGTGGCGTTCAAGAAGTTTGTGAATAAGTTAGGAGTCATCCTTTTACTAGAATACATTACATTATGAAATATCAAACTGTTTTTCAGGTTTAAAAGTCGGGTAAATGTTACTTGATTTAAAAGACGATGATACGACGACGACGACGACGATGTAAGAAATTATGTTATGACATAATTAAAACCCGTTTAATTGCTGGCATATTTAAATTCAACAATATAAATTTAAATGTCGGTTCATAACAAATGCTACCATGCATTAACTTTGACTAATGAACATGAATTAAGCTAGTTAAGTAACAACACCACCTTCATGTTGCAGTGTTGCATATAACTGATGTGTCAGCAGTCATAATAGTAGCCTTCGTACTTGAGTTGTGGCCTACATTGCACAGTTATCTATAATAATAACATCCTTATTGTTTTGGTCTGAGCGTTCATTTTGTATTTTAATTAATTTTACATCCTGATTAACCGCGTGGAAAAACATTTGTCAGAAATAATATACAGTATCTAGCCTATTACGATCTTTAGGTATTAAGGTATATTTATATAATGATAATGAAATTTATTTTCAAATGCAGCTCACGTCATAAATAACATTGAGACCAATAATAAAATAATGTTCACAGCAAAACGCTAGCAAATTTTTGCCTTATACCGCATACATTGCTTGGACATGAGACGATATTTTTTTAAGGCGTTGCTGAGGCAACGTGGAATGAAAGAATTATCGGCGTTGAATCGTGGCTGCTGATGCGGCTGGCCATTTGGCGGGGAGCCAGGTTCCCTTGCCTCGATCTTGTAATTTACTCATGTGGAATGAGATTAACACGACATTTGAATTGTATTTAGTGAATTTTCATTGTACTCCGTCACGTTCTATCTGACTATTACAACTTGCTCCAAATGTAGCTAGAAAATAAAATAAGATTTCATTTATTTTTTTATTGCATCTGAGATTCTTGGCAAATATGCCACATAAATTCGACTAATCTTTTGAGTATCTAATAAATATTATAGTTTAAAATTGAAATTTGTTGAATTTAGTTTTGATTTTAATTTATTATGCTTTTCTTTAACGTATTTGTTACGCGGTTGCATTTTGTGTAGTTATATTGTACATGATTTGTGTCTATGGTATATGTATTTATTATTATAGGTATATTTATTAATATCATATATGCATGCTTAAGAATATACCATAATAATTTAAAACTACATTGTTATCACACCAGTTTACAGAAGTGAAATAAAATAAATGGTTTAAAAAACTACTTTCAGAAGATTATGATAAAAAAAATTAAATTAAAGCTAGTAATAATAACACGCTAAAAACTATTCTTTGCGATGTTCGAGCAGGTTTTTTTTTTCAAACACTAAAGTAATGTCTCGTCTAGACACTAAAAATAATTAAATTGTGCTACAAAGTAAACTTGAATGTACCTATCTCATGTGATTAAACAAAAAATGTTTGCAAATTCGTGCCAAAGTTTGAAAATGAGATATAGACAAATGTACGAACAAATTGTAACTGCGATATTTGTTTTATCAATACAATGTTAATACGATTGTTAAGTTCCATTAACAGTATTGTTTTCTTACTATTGAATTGGGATTTGACTTTTTCCATGCATCTTTAAAAATAACATGATGATTAATTATTAATTTATATTAATAATTATTATTATTAAAATAAAATATTTGGATTACAATTTTGGGAGGACTGCATCACGACGTAATCTTCCCAAATTAATTGTAATGCAAACTGTTACGTGGTATCACTCTCAGAACCCTAATTGCTTGGTTACCTTCCTTGATCCAGGCAACGAAATTTTCTCGTACACATAATAAACACAAAATCTTCATTAGTTCGTAATCTGCCAGCATTCTTTTTTCCTTTTTTGAAGTGTACGCATGTCCAGCCAGAATGAGTGATCATAAGTACATAAGAACAGCCCAATGCAGATAAAACTGTGGGGTGCAGCCTATTATCAAAAGGTAATATTGAAACAGTCCCCAAATATACAAATTCAATCATTTAAATCCAAAGATTTATGAGTTTAATAAAACAATTTATAAGAATTATTAGGAGACGTACAAGTAGCTCAAATTTTCACAATGCTTATCATTTCCGAGCGATTGGGTATACCGTACCAGTGTCCTTACCGTCGCTATTACAAGAAACCATTTATCTATAGGAAATAATTCAATTGTCAACTGAAAGATAAATTGCTGCATTCGAATTTTTAACGGTCTTGCTTTATTGCTTTTCTACGTATTATTTCCTATAAAGATTGGCAGTTTTATTGGCGATTGTATTTAATTGACAGTTCATTACCATTACTATATATATTTTTTAAAGAATACATAAGTGTGTGCTTTAGAGATAACTCATAATTCACGGACACTCTCATAAACTGAACCACTAGTGCAGTCCATATTGTTTAGTCATCACGCTTGGCTTTGTTGACGTTGACAAATTATTTATTTCCATGACGATTTTTCCTTGCATCTAATACTTTTTACCAAAATTTCACTGCATTTTATGAAAATGTCAATTTAAGCTTAGAACACGCGTACATAACCACAACGTCTAAGAGTGATAACAATTCATACCTATGTAAAAATGTCTAATATGTAAAAAAAATCACAACTCCTTTGTTTCTTTCTATGCTTATTTTTATAAAATAATTAGAATCAAATTGACAATTTTGATAAATTCTGCACAGTGAAAAATATTTGTGGAGCGCGAACCAAGCACATCCCAGGGATTTCTTGGACTTGAATCCGGAAGCCAATTTAATCAAAAACAAAATAGGTGAGAGAGAAATATAAAAGTAAAATGAACTTAACCTTCCTAGAGTCCCTATAAATATGTAAATAAAGAAATACAATAACTTTTACTCAATATGTATAGGTAGTTAATATAACAACAAGTAAGTGAAATACTCTTGCATTATGGTTTTAAATGACATAATCGAAAACTAAAAGCATAAATGACGTTAATTTTTACACATGAGGTATTTTTCTTCAAATTTATATCAGTTTGGTAATACATTGACTTTTTAACTAATGTTTTAGGTACATTTGGTACCACAGGTACTGCACATAAAATATTAAACTTCTAGATGCGTCTTTTTTATCCTTAGGCTAATACCGAGCCCTCGATATCTACTTACTTTAAAAAATACCAAACTAACTACATACAAGGAATAAGAAATTTCACACACTTATATAGTTTATATAGAGGAGGAGTGCAGAATGCTTATATTTTTTAAGTATGATCGAATTTCGATCGATTATTTGGCGACAACTAGTCTGTTTAACAAGACAACAAACAACTTATCGAAATAATTTAACCTAATGAAGTTGGCTGCTAGCGACTACAATCTGGACCACTGAATTTATTCACACCAGAAAAATCGTGAGCAGCCCAACTGCGAGAGAAAAAAGTATTTAATTGTTCCCAAGGAACCGAGAGAATGGTGAAAATTCGGGCAGCGAATTTATAGAAGCTATTTGAATGCAAATGATGAGCTTCGAGCCTCCGCAGTGACGGTGTAACCCCAAAAGAATAAGTGAGAAACGTCTTACGAGAAAAAGGCCTGTGAATACTTTGATTTTTTTTTTCACTATTTTATTCACGAGGGGTTAGCGGTGTTAGGGAGGGGTTAAAAGACTTTCGATGAATTTGATTTCGTTAGATTCGATTACATTTATATGAACTTAATAACAGATGTTACCTTTTTAAAAAGAGAAATGATTTGAGACCTTGGAGCTGTAGAAAATCTAACTTTGAATACCATATTGATTTAAAAAGTTTAAGATGTTAGAATAATAAATGTAATTTAATAGGGCAGGCTTAATGTACAAACAACTTAGTGGTATTTAACGTTGTCTATCGTATATTTATTTACAGGAGTAAAACACTCGTTTTACGTTAATTATTTATGACAAAACTTATGAATAATTTAAAGGCATATTTTCATAATTTTTAAAAATTATAAAATTTTCCAAAAATTATCTAACTTGTGTACTTGTGTGTAAGTGTCATTTTAGCTGTAAAATGTCGTTGGTGAAATAAATGTAATATTATTATTATTTTATGAAATAGCTCTGTGCATCTCTGTACCTTTTTGCTAATATCGCGAAATTGATGTTTAATAATAATCGCATTATTCATATACTGCCTAGTCAAAATTTAACGTCGATTAAATTATTTATTTAAAATATTGAAAGCCTACTATAACATGAACATTTTCCAATCGTTCGAATAAATTTTCAGCATTCGAACTATACGTGCCATTGTTAGCATACGTTTATTCGAAATCGGTATGCAATAAATTATTATCATTTTGATATTAGTTTCGTAATGTTTAGTGTAATTAGGGAACAAACAATCAGCGTGCATTTAGTGAAATAATGAATTACTATTATGATTGTAGTTGTACTGTAAATATTCTTATAATTGTTTCTGAAAGCATAACATGGATCAACAATGTTTGGGTTGCAAAAAAAGCAAAACATTTATCTGAAATTTTAAAGTATGATGGATGGGTATTGTTTAATCATTAAAAATATTCTGTCACGTCTAATTTTCGAAATATTCTAGAATAAAAATGACAAAAGATGCATTTAACACTTTTTTAAATTTAGATAAATAAACTAATTATGTATGTTATTTTAATTATATTATTAATTATCTTTTACTAAAATTGTATACTGACCATTTTCGTGAGTAACTGAATCGTTATGTAAAAATATTAACATTTAAGTGACATCATTAAAAACTCCATACAAAATGACAATGAAATGTCTGAGCAAAATATAGATCAACAATATCTTTACATTAGAAAATCACAGAAACTTTATGTAAACTGCATTAATATAAAATTAAGACGTATAAATATCAATATATTAAATTAAGTTAAATCTTATATATAAAAATCAATTGCTGTTCGTTAGTCTCGCTAAAACTCGCGAATGGCTGGACCGATTTTGATGAAATTTGGCAGTAATCATCGCTTTAACACAGGTTTAAACGCAAAGAAAGAAGGTAGGGGTTAAGTAGGTGTAAGGGTTGGTGTAGGGTATGTGTAGGGTAGGGGTAGCTTAGGGGTAGGGGTAGGGTAGGGTAGGGGTAGGGTAGGGGTAGGGTAGGGGTAGGATAGGATAGGGTAGGGTAGGGTAGGCGTAGGGTAGGGTAGGGTAGGGGTAGGGTAGGGTAGGGTAGGGGTAGGGTAGGGTAGGGTAGGCTAGGGTATAAAAGTCCACCCGTGCGAAGCCGGCGCGGGCCGCTAGTAATAAATATATTTACCTCATCATCACCAGCCTGTTGTAGTCCACTGCTGAACATAGGCCTCCCCCATCGATTTCCAGCGGGAACGATCGCTAGCGGCCTGCATCCACCGACTTCCTGCGACCTTTATGAGGTCGTCGGTCCATCGTGCAGGCGGTCGTCCTACGCTGCGCTTGCCAGTACGTGGTCTCCACTCGAGAACCTTTTTGCTCCATCGGCCGTCAGTTCTTCGAGCTATGTGTCCTGCCCATTGCCACTTCAGCTTGCTTATCCGTTGAGCTATGTCAGTGACCTTCGTTCTCCTGCGGATCTCTTCATTTCTGATTCGATCACGCAGAGAAACGCCGAGCATAGCTCTTTCCATAGCTCGCTGAGCGACTTTGAGCTTTCTTATGAGGCACACAGTAAGAGACCACGTCTCAGATCCATATGTCATCACTGGTAACACACATTGATTGAAGACTTTGGTCTTCAGGCACTGAGGTATTTTGGACGAGAAGATCTCTCGAAGCTTCCCAAACGCTGCCCAGCCGAGTCGGATTCGACGATTGACCTCTTTCTCTAAGTTGGTCCTACCTAGTTGGATCGTTTGACCTAGATATATGTATTCGGTCACAACTTCGAGAATGGAGTTTCCAACGGCTATAGAGTTGGGCACTACATGGGCGTTATGCATGACTTTCGTCTTGCCCATGTTCATTCTAAGCCCAACTTGTTGAGAAACTCCATCGAGGTCATTGAGCATCTGTCGAAGGTCCTCCAGCGATTCTGCCATGATCACTATGTGTACTCGCCATTTATGTTGATGCCGTGTCCTTGCCATTCCAGGAGCTTGAAGGCGTCCTCCAGAGCAGCCGTAAAAAGTTTGGGAGATATAACATCTCCCTGTCTTACGCCTCTCCGTAGCGGGATTGCCTTCGTACATTGGCCCTGTACTCGGACCGACATGGTGGCGTTTTTGTACAAGCACTTCAGCACTTCAATGT
This sequence comes from Nycteola revayana, assembly GCA_947037095.2. Lineage (NCBI taxonomy): Eukaryota > Metazoa > Arthropoda > Insecta > Lepidoptera > Nolidae > Nycteola > Nycteola revayana. The sequence goes on from OX344839.1 coordinate 11,127,062, forward strand.
ACCGATAGTCGATACGACACCGCTGAAGAGACCTTAGAACCGCCCAAATTTCGACCGAATCAAAGGCTTTTTCATAGTCCACAAACGCCAAGCATAGGGGCTGATTACACTCCTCGGTCTTCTGTATAATCTGCCGCAGCGTATGTATGTGGTCTATGGTACTAAAGCCTTTTCGGAAGCCGGCTTGTTCGGGAGGCTGGAAGTCATCGAGCCTGTGTTCGAGACGATTTGTGACGACCCTCGAGAACAGCTTATAAACATGGCTCAGCAATGTGATGGGTCTGTAATTCTTCAACATGGTTTTGTCACCTTTTTTGAAGAACAGAACCACCACACCTCTGCTCCATGATTCTGGCGTTTGCCCCTCGAGTAAGACGGAGTTAAAGAGCTTCTGAAGGACTTTAAGTATCGGTGTTCCACCCGCATTCAGAAGCTCAGATGTGATTCCGTCATCACCTGGCGCCTTGTTGTTTTTAAGCTGTTTAAGGGCCATCATAATCTTGTATAGGCTGATGTCCGGGAGATCTTCGGTATTGTGTCGGGTGAGCCTTGCTCTGGGGTCTTTGGCTTGGCTGTTAGCGGGCTTGACTGTTGAGGCATATAGCTGATTATAGAACCTCTCTATCTCCCGTAAAACCTCTGGCTTACTCGACGTCACTACCCCATCTTCCTTCTTCAGCTTTGTCAACTGGCTTAGCCCAATAGAGGTGTCTCTTGCGAACACTTTGGAGCCTTGGTTTCGCTCTATCGTCTCCTTAATACATTTTGTATTATAGGAGCGAATGTCGTGACGCAATGACGTTAAGATATGTCTATTGAGCTGCCTAAATGACTCCGCATCGTCTGGAGTCTGGAGCATCATCGTACGCCGTTTAGCCATGAGGTCCCGGGTATTAGTGGATAGTTTCTGAGGTCTATTTCTAGGGTGGGGTTTAAAATATTTAAGCCCCACCGTATGCACAGTGTCTACTAGCCCGCTGCTGAGATCGTCCACAGATTCGCAGCTGTCTAGACATTCGAAGCGATTACTTAGTTCGATCTGAAAGCTCTCGGGGTTTTGGATGTGTGCGTTTGAAGGTCGGAGCGTAGACTTCATCAGACGGGATCGTTCCAATTTGACATTAATATTTAACGTGCCTCTAACTATTCGGTGATCACTTCCGGTTTTAACCCTGTGAATCACAGAGACATCATTAAATATTTGTCTTTTGGTTGTCATGATGAAGTCAATCTCATTTTTTGTGGAACCATCAGGTCCCATCCAGGTCCATTTCCTGTGAGGTGGCTTCTGGAAGAAAGAGTTCATCATATAGAGTCCCTCTTTCTCCAGGAAATCAGCCAACCTCTGACCCCTTCGGTTCCGTTGCCCATATCCATGCAACCCCACTCTCATCTCATCATCGCCTCGTTTACCCAGTTTAGCGTTGAAATCCCCCATAACAACGGTGTAGTGGGTCTTGGAGCTATGTATGGCTTTACTAATATCCTCATACATAGCTTCCACTTCTTCGTCTGAGTGTGTTGAGGTCGGTGCGTAAACCTGTATAACCTTCATGGAATATCTTTTTGATATTCTGAGTATAAGGTACGCTACCCTGCTCGACACACTGTCGACGGCCACCAAATTGTTAATGAGGGACTTGCGGACGATAAACCCTACACCACCTTGGGACCGCTGTTCGCCCTCCCGGTAGAAGAACAAGTTGCCGGAATTCAGGGTCATCGTGTCCTGTCCCGCTCTTCGGACTTCTGACAAACCCACTATAATATCCCAGCGCAACTTGTCCAATTCCTCTTCCAGCTCTACGATCTTCTCGTCTGTCCTCAGAGTGCGTGTGTTGTGTGTTACCAGGGCCAGTTGTCGTGTGGGGTGGTACCCGGATCTCTTCCGGAGATTCTTAGCACCCCCTGCCCCGCCGTTACCATGGCTGGTACCGTGGCCAGGACTAGCGGAGCGGCCGGGGACTAGGGGCCTGATCCTGGTGTGTGTCACCATGAGGGGTGTTTTGCCAATACTCGCCACGCTTGGCAGGCGGGTTGGCGAGCGCAGTGGAGTTCTTTTGATTTGATCATCACAGGAAACGCTGCTGCCCGTTCCCTGGAATTTCTCTTAGTCGCCTTTTACGACACCCACGAGTAGAAATGGGGAGGTAACATTCTATGCCGGCACCCCACGTTTACCTATTCTAAATTAATTTCCAAATATAGCTAAATCCTCATATTTTTATATCTTTACGAGCAAATATCTCAAAAAGGTGACGTGATAATATATAAATTGAAGGGTTGTAATTCTCAAGGGTCTAAGTGCCAAAAATTGAAATCGATATTATTACAAAAATACAATCTATGTGCCAAGCCTAATAATATCCAAATGGATCCAAGTGCCTATGTCTTTAAATTATTCACTCACACATAGATAAAGTTGTGGCGCGGTCTAAGTGCCAACGCACTTTCGTTCGAAAGGGACTTTGATTGTGTGCGTTTGCAGGTTGCGGGAAGAGGGGTTCATGTCAACTAAAACTTTTAAAAAGTATGCAGTTATTTGGAGTGACAACTGTATTGGACAGAACAAAAACAGCATGGTTCTGTTTGCTTTAATCTTTTTGGTAGCTAATGCTATGATACTATTGATCACAAATTCTTGGTCAGTGGTCATTCTTTAAAGTCCTGTGATCGAGATTTTTCTCATATTGTAAAAGAAACAAATTGATTAAATGTTTTAACCAAAGGTTGTCGTAAAAATGATTCAAGAGACATGTCACAAAATGCATTCACCGAGGTTAATTTAGACCAAATGCATTTTAAGGACTTAAATCAGGCATCTGCCACCTTTTTAAATACTGCTAAGATAAAAATTTCAACCATTTCTTGGATCCGCATCGATAAAGAGAAGTCACCATAATTTTAATTATTATTTAATAGATTAAATGGAAATGCACAGTGATTCAATACCGTGGGACACTATAATAAACGTTTTTAAAAAAGGAGAGTCACCAAGTCATCAGAAAAACTACGTTTTGCCAGTTCGAGAAGCTCGAATTCAAAAGAAAAATTTAAGGATTTAAAGGAAATGCTACCATACATATCTCCCGTAAATAAACCTTTTTACGAACATTTGATTAATCAAACCAAAGCATAACTTTCTTAATATTTTTTAAAAAGGCGCTTAACCCATTTTTTATATTATTTCCTGAGGCAGTTAAGACATTCTAAATTACTCAATGTTTATGTCACATTACTTTCTATATTACTTATGTTTTTCATTCTTTTTTCACATTGTATAAACTACAAGATATGTGTAAAATTGATTTAAGTAAAAATAAATAATTATTTCATTAATCTGTCTATTTCACAACCTTTTATTGTTATATATCTAAAACATAAAATTGGCACTTAGACCCTTTAGAATTACAACCCTTCAATTAGAATTATTGTCCAGTTTTTAACTCATTCTGATGAATGAAATAATGAATATAGTAATTCTGCAATATAAAAAAATAATTTTGAAAAACTAAGTAGTTTAATGCTTTCAAAATATTTTACACGACAGTTTTTCATTGTTTTTACTAAATATATTATTATTATTATTATTATTTGTTTATACACTAGCAGCTCGTAGAGCTGATGCGTGTATATCACTACACTTGTGTCTTTTTATTTGTGAGATGTTTGTCGAGTCTGTTTTTAAAACTGTTCATTGTTGGAGCAATTATTTAAAAAAACATTTTCATGTAGAATGTTGATCAGACAAGACTAATCTTAAAAGTCATAACGTAAAACCGTAAAGACAACTTTCTAACTCTACACGTCCTGACCCTACAGACCCTTACCTTACCCAAAATATGTGACTTTACCTTTTTTGTGGGCGTATGGAAAAAAATTTATTCATTGTTCACAAAATAGTCCTTATAGTAACGAAGTTTCCACAAATACTTTTTTTCCATTGCTATAAACGTACAATGTAAAACGTGTATTTTGTGGCAATTTTTAGTTTTATCGACGAAAATATCATTAGAATAAACATATACAGTGTTTATTTTAATGAAATGTTTATTCTAATGAAAACATATTACTTAATCACATAAAAAAGGACTAGTGTGAATAAATACAAAAAAAAATCTCGTCTAATAATACCTAAACGCTAAAGAGAGATGCATCTAAAATGCATTCAACTTCTGTCTTTTGTTTGGCGAAGTTGTACTAAACAAGTTTGACACTCAATCCTTTGTGGGTAGTTTTGAAAACTTGTAGTATAAGAAGGACTTAGTGGTTGACAGAGTGGCGGATGTGACGACCGCGGAGCGCCTTCCCGTGTTTCCAACTATGTGAAAGACGTACGCGTTGTTTTTGTTTCTGTCATATGTATTTTAGCTTCAGAAACTTATTTTATATAAGTGAAAACCGAAACTAGGTGCAATACAAAATTTTCACAAAATATTTATTTGTTTGCTGCAAATTTAAAAAAATATATAATATTTGGTCTTTACCTATGAAATTGCCGTTCTGCAGTACTGGCCATTTCAAATTAAAATAATTTTTGTTTGGCTAAGAATTCTAATTTCAAATTAATTTTATTTTATAAACATGTTTTTTTTTTTCAAAATTAATCATTTGTTTATTGATTAGTGTTACATTTTCATCGCATTTCATTCTATTTCGTCATCATGGATACGTTAAAAATTCGAGTAATTATGGAATATGAGTACCGTCGTGGCAGCAACGCGGCACAAGCGGCACGCAACATCAACGACGTTTACGGAGCTAACACTACAAACCAACGCACCACCTGTTATTGGTTTGCTCGCTTCCGTTCTGGAAATTTCGACCTGAAAAATGAACCTCGCGGTCGTCCGAAGACCTTGGTCGACAATGACGAATTAAAGGCGATTGTGGAAGCTGATGATACACAATCTACGGCTGAATTAGCAGCAGCTTTCGACGTAAGCATCAAAACAATATTGGTCCATTTGCGTCAAATTGGCAAGGTAAAAAGCTTGACAAATGGGTGCCTCACGAACTCAATGATCGCCAGCGTGAAGTACGCGTCGAGACGTGCCTTGCACTGCACAACAGACACACAAATGAAGGAATTTTGAGTCGCATTGGAACTGGGGTTGGAAGCTCTCCGTCATCCGCTCTACTCACCAGACCTTGCGCCTACAGACTACTACTTTTTCCAGAATTTGGATAACTTCTTGACGGGAAAAAAATTCAATACCCGAGAGGCAGTACAAAATGCCATTGAAGAATAAGTTGCCTCCCGTCCAGCTGATTTCTTTAAGAAGGGCATCAATAAACTGCCACTGCGTTGGCAAAGATGCATTGATTGCATGGGTGATTACTCCGATTAATACAAATACGTTTAAATTTTTTCATACAAAACGGAAATTTCATAGGTAAAAACCTATTATTATTTTTTGTAAATCACAGAATTTGAAGAATATATTGCATTTTCGACTGCATTGTGATTACAAAATTTGGTTCTGAGATCTTCTGGATTCAGGATTCCATTTCTACTAGGCACAAGGTTCTTATTATTGTTACTCTGATCCTTTTGTTAGTGAATGATGTGTTTGTTAAGTCATCCTCGACATATGGCTTTATTTATTATCCAAGAGTAGGAATTATATATTGATAGAAAAAAAACACGGTTAGAGCACTTGTTTCTGCAAATAGACTACTTACCTGAATACTTATTTGATCCACTCTAATATATATAAATTAATATGTAAAACTGAAAGACAAGAAAGAATAAATGAAATGAAGAAGGTGTAATACCTAGGTAATAAACTAGTACTTGGTTTTACTTAATGCTTAGTTTTAAAAGCAAGATAGACCAAACAAAGCACAAAGGGCCTTTGTAGGAGAAACTAAGCACTAAGTGGTTGCTATGTTGTTAAAAATATTCAGATTGAATACCGCCACTTTTATCAGAATGCAGAAAATCGTACGTAGATACATATTGACGGTGAAAAATAAACATAGAAAATTGATATTTCGCCATTTACTACACTAATAAAGAATATATTTCTTAACGGATGTAATGGCGCCTTATTAGCAACTTACACGGTATTGCACTACAAGCAAAGATATGTATACTACTAATATGTACAAGATTAAATTTAATCCTGTTATTGCCATTTACCCTAATTGCCAGTAGTCAATCAATCATCGCTTAACACTTAGACAATTATATTTAATTGAAATGATAACATAACCGTATAAGCTTCGACCATTTACATAATTACCTTAGGCATACAATAAATAAGCATTACCAATATCGTAATAATTTTGAAACAAATAACAAATTATGTATGTACCCTAACAATATTCAGTCTTGCCCTTAAGTCTAAAAAGTCGTGTATCCGATTCCTGCGGCAATAACTTTTTATAGAAGACTCTTAAGTACGTTATAGGTGTCCAAGGAGGTACTTATATACCTTATTAAAGTTGAGGGACTACCCTCCATATCCAAAAAAGCATGCTAAATCTTTTGAATTTACTGACTACACTTTTTGAATAGTAAGCCTCATTACAAATTCAGCGTCCATCGGCCCATATAAAGCCCGCTGCTAGACATATTCCTTCTCTCAGGGAGAATTTTGAGCATAGTCACCGGATGGTGACCGCATTAGCGCAGGAATTGCTGCTTCCGGTTCCAGTATACAATTGCTATAGATGATGTTATAACAATCGGTACCGACGGTTTAACGTTCTTTGCGATACACGGAGAATAGTTCCTTAACCAACCAAACAAAGATTTCTTTTCAGGCGTCGAAATAGAACCAACGACCGACCGATCGATTAACCACCTTAAAGTGAGACTTATACTGTTCCGCCCAAAGGTGGTAGTTTCAAGCCGGGAAAATCTTTTTGAAAAAAATACTAGCCCCGGCTTTGCATGGGTGCAATGCTGTTGTATTTTACATATAAACCTTCCATTTTATCTATATATTAAATAAAACTGCATCAAAATCCGTTGTGTAGTTTTAAAGATCTAAGCATACATATACAAACAAACAGACAGCGGACAGCTACATTGTTTTATAATATGTTGTGATTACAAAATTAATATTACAACAAACATTTTTACTTTATAGTGTTTAACAAACCGAATCATTAATTCAAGTAGGAAAGTATAGAAATAAACACTAGAAGTATTTTCCATTTAGTGAAATAGTCTGACGGTAAGTATGTACCATTTAATTAAATATTTACTAAAGTACTCGTTGCAATAAGCAACATATACAGTGAAAACGTTAACTGATGTGCGATCCTAACTACGTTATTTCATTTCTGTTACAAACTAAGGGTATTCTATCTATCATTTTGGAAATATACATGCAAAATTTTATTCTTATTCTTTATTGTACACACAGAAAAACAAGTAACAATACGTTTTAGACAAAGAAACAACATGTACAAAGGCGAGCTTAATTCAATTATGAATTATCTTCCAGCAAACCTTCGAAGGACAGATATATAATAAAAAGGTAGCTAGTGTACAACAAATCTAGTTTACCGATCTGGTAAACATCTATGAGCTCATATACTTACATGCTAATATTTACATACAATACTTATACAAAATACATACCATAATATGTATGTATATATAATATACTACTTAAACATATCTATTAATATAATGTTATAGAGACAGAAAATATTCTTTAGTTCTTCGCTTAAAAATGTGTGGAGATGGACTAGTCCGAATGAAATGTGGAAGTGAATTCCATAAACGCACCGCCTGCACAGTGAAAGAACCATCATATCTACTGGAAACATGTGGTGGATTTTTTAGCAGAAGAGAAGTGGCGGTGCGACATGGTTTGCCTCTAGGTATCAAATACTCAAAGCGCTCACGGAGATAGGAGGGAGCATTGGAGTCATGAAGGATAGAGTAGAGGACAGATAGAATATGACAGTCCCGACGCCGTCGAATTGGCAGCCACTTCAATTGCAACCGAAATTGCGACACATGGTCATACTTTCGGAGGCCAAAAATGAAGCGGATACATAAATTCTGCAGGCGTTCGAGCTTATCGAGAAGTTCTTCTGTCGCATCTAGAAAACAAACATCAGCGTAGTCTAAAAGAGGAAGAAGAAGCGATTGAGCGAGAGTGACTTTGGTCTGAAACGGTAAGAACTTCTGGAGACGCTTAAGGGACTGAAATGAACAGTACACTCTCCTGCTTACCTCCGCAACATGATTGCACCAGGATAAATTTGTATCAATGAGAACACCTAGATTTTTAGCATACGGTGCAAAAGCAATTGGTTCATTATTAAAAATAACTGGAGGTACAGCATTGAGGGTAACTAAATTTACCATGTATCTGCTACCAATAATGAGAGCTTGTGATTTAGATGGGTTGACCAGAAGGCCAAAAGATTTCGCCCAATTGCTAACGTTTCCAAGATCACTATTGATAGCAGCGATAGCTTCCGTTGCATCTTCAACCTTAAAGTGCCTATACAGTTGCAAGTCGTCCGCGTAGAGATGGTAATTAGAAGATAATATATTAGTGATAGCGTTAATAAAAACGGAGAAAAGAAGAGGAGAGAGGACGCCACCCTGAGGAACACCCGCAGTTAGATCACACCACCGAGAAAAAGTCTCATTGACATGAACAGCCTGCGAGCGCCCTCTAAGATAAGAATTAAACCAAGCAATCACTGGTCCAGAGACATTCAAAGATGAAAGGATGCCAATTAGTATGTCGAAGTCCACTGAATTAAAGGCACTGCTAAAATCCAGCAAAACTAAGACAGTGAGCAGTCTATTTTCCATTGCCAGGCGAATATCGTCTGTAATTTTGATGAGTGCAGTGACAGTGCTATGGCCAGGACGGAAACCGGATTGGAAAGGGCTTAAGAGGTTATTAGAGGAAAGGAAGTGCATAAATTGCGTGTGTACAACACTCTCAAGGACCTTAGATAGGATTGGAAGGATGGAAATTGGCCGGTATTGAGATAGTGACGAAGGATTTGAGGTTTTGGGAAGCGGTAGGACGTGAGCTTTTTTCCAAGATGCTGGGAAGGAACATGACTCAAGAGAAAAATTAATCATATGAGTGATAATGGGCGTCAGTTCCTCCAGTAACAATTTGAACATCTGGAGCTGTAATCCGTCACTACCTACCGCTTTAGTGGAAATGGAATTAAGGGATTTCGAAATGTCTCTTTCAGTAACGGCTGAGAATGAGAAAGAATTACACAATGGCTTAGAAAGATTTAAAAGATAATTAAGAGTAGAAGTTTTGGTATCGACATCCAAGCTAAGTGGTGGCGTTGAAAAGTGGGTATTAAGCGTGTTGGTATCCATTATTACTTCCCCATCAGTAGTGCTCTTGCCAATACCAAGAGATTTCAGGAATCAGGAATTTTATTCCAATGGGATTAACAGTAAAAGTTTAAACGTGAAATAAATTCACTTTATTTTAAATAACAAGCTTCCTGCGCGCGGTTTCAACCGCGTAACTCCGGTTACTGTAAGAACTTCATACTAAAAAATATATCCTATAGCCTTTCTCGATATAAATATGGGCTATATAATACTGATTTTTTTCAAAGCGGATCATTACTTTCTAAGATGAGCGTTCAAACAAACGAACAAACTCTTCACATTTATAAATTAGTACTTACAATAAAATAAACAAATTTGATTATAATTATTGTAGTATTATCATATCACCGTTCTATTGCGCCAGTCATGAATCTACTTGTTTCTGTTATCTTAATTAAAGTGGACAAAATTCAAACCAATGTATACTTAGTCGTTAAAACACGGTTAGAACGACAGTTAAATGCTATGTTCTCTTACTGAATGCTACGCCACGCTACGCTGATTTCAATTGCGCTTGCTTGAAATACCATAAACGTTAATAAATTTTAATTCAGACTTTTTTACAAGTCTTTGTCGCAAGTCATTAATTTCGTTGTTATAGACATTTGCATTATTTTATATTACAAAAACCGAACAGTTATCAAAAAATAGTTTAAGAAGTAATCCTTAACTTATTAATAAGTTTTAAACAAGGATTTTGTTTGAACTTGAGATGTTTTCAAGTTTCGATATACACAACAGCAATTGAAAAAAGCGACCTTTTATGCCAATTTTTGAGTTTCTCTTTTCTTTGATAAAAGCTTTGGATATGATAACGGACAATTTTTTTTCCAATTCATGAACTTTTGCAGTATTAATAACCTCATAAAATCATGTCAAAATGCCGTAGCATGAGGTTAAACTAAACCCTATTCTATAAGTTAGTTTTATTTTAAATTAGCTACTTTTACTTGTATATATTATTATGTATTTTATTCATTAATGTAAAATGTTATTCAATAAAGATAAAATTACCTTTATGCCCTTTTACATTGAAACTATATTACCTATAAAACCTTCTTAAAATATATTCAATTTGGCTTAATACATCCATAGATCTATCCGTACGGTATAGGTACCATGAGTATAACTCATTTCACACAGGTATTAACGCGATAAAATTACCTTTTTATATTTCCCGACGTTTCAATCACATGGCATTGATCATGGCCGCGGGTAGACTGAAAATAAAAGATAATTTTATCGCGTTAATACCAGTGAGAAATGAGTTATAATTATGATACGCAAAAGTTTAAAAGTTTATATAGATTATGAAGTTGCAATTCCACCATCTCTTTTACACAACATTTTAAAGCTAAAATAAGAACCAACCGTCTCACTGAATTCGTATACACATAGAACCTAGTACTATATAACGTTCACAATATCTTTCATCCCAGTTCCGAGTCGCCAAACTCATTGCTCTGCTAAAAAAGACATGAGTCGTTAAAAGGCCGTGCGGTCAGCCGCGGCCCGTCTTCCGGCACTATCCCACCACCGGAGATGGGCTATTCATCCCGCATCGACTCAACACTATTCGCTTTGTGCTGGCGGAAATGTATAGCGTTGTGTTTTTATTCGAAAAGTGTGATATAAAACGTATCGTGGTAAACCGGATGACGTTTTTCAAGACGGTTTGAAAGACATTATATTTATTATAATCGAAATATTGGCGCTCTTTTTTCTTGGTATTTTTATGGATGTCAGTGGCCACGTTTTAACGACTAGTTTCACCCACGTGACTCCTGTTCCCATTGGAATTTCTTAATTAAATATAGTCTAAAGCCTTATACGATAAATGGGCAATCTAAGACTGATTTTTTTTTCTAATTGGATCATTAATTCCTGAGATTTTTCAAACAAATAACTAAACTCTCAGCCTTTATATATTAGTATAGATAAATGAATCATGACTCATATGAAGGTATGCCTTTACAACTTGAATCAATTGATCCTAAAATCAGATTAATAAAACATTTACAGGTATTATATTGGCTTTCTTTTGTCCTGACATTCAAAAAAGTGTTAACAGTATTTATTTTATAAATAAATCCGTGTAGGTAACAGATGAGTTCAAAGAGTAAAAAATTAAATAAAAATCGGAACTCGTTAAGTGAGCATGTTGTTTTTTCGCCTTCGGGAGTTAAACAAATAAATGTTTCCATTATACCAATTAAGGGTTGGTTGTCTTTCTTCCTTCATAGGTTTTACATCACTTTTTTCTTCTAATTTGAGCCCAGATAATATTTAAGCTGATTAGATTTAAAAGTGAAACAAAAATATATGATAACTTTAATTATTGTTAAATCCACTCAAAAGTAGATATATCGATAACTTTATTTATTGTTAAATCCACTCAACAAGTGCAATCGTTTAGACACATTTATCAATGAAATGAACAAAAAATAGAAATATTTTTAATCTTTAAAGTAATGTATTAATATATATTCCCGCGCGTGGTTTTTCCGTGTAGTTCCTGACCCCGCGGGAACTTAATAATTAAATATAGCCTATGTTACTTCCGAATAATATAGCTTTCTAATAGAAAAAATGTTTTTGAATTTGGTCCTGTAGTTTCAAAGGTTATTCAACGCAAACAAACAATCAAATTCCTCTTTATAATATTAAAGTTTAGTATGTTTCATGTAATTTCAGACTTTTATTAAGCTTTTTAAACGACTCTGCTAGATATTAAGTAAAGCACTGCACTAATAAACTAATTAACTTTGTGCCACATAAAACCAACGTTTAGTTTAAAAACAAAGTAAACAGGATTCAGCAGTAAAATGGAATCAATTCAATTTTACGAAAAACTAGAATTCAATACAGTTTTTTCATTTGTGAGTGTAATAAAATGCTTTGTTCCGAGATTGAGTTTTAATTATATACTCAAAACAATGTTTGAGTAAATATTAAAAGTACATTTTGTAACATTCTTAAAGTTTTAATAATTATATTATTTAAATATACCTACTTTGTATGAAAATTCCATCCAAAATTAAGAAGGATGCTGTTTTGTTAAGACTAATGGAAGATTAAGTAGATATCAATTGTTTAAAACAAATATTTTTACGTAATTTATTTTTTTATAATAGCTAAGGTCAATTTGTTTTTAAGTAAACAATTAAAGAACTTTCTTTGGAGTTAAATTTTCCGTCTTAAGCAAAACACACAAAGGTGAGTTAAGAATAACTGCGTACTTATACTCTGTGAAATTAATTAGGCACATTTCGCTCCACCTTCCCGATAACTTAAAGTAAGAGCTGAAATTTGCAAGCGGAACTCTCAGTAATAAATTTAATAGCAAAATAAACGACGTCGTTAACTTATCTGAAATATTGTCGGTTGAATAACTCAACGCGTTTAAAAGCGTTCGAATTTAAACCAAGACGTGGCCTCTCAAAGGTTTAGAAAAAAATATTCAATGGAATAATTCATCAAAACGTCATGATTTATGATCTGAAACTCTTTCAGTAAATACAAATGAGAGGGTAGTAAGGACGTTGGGTCACTGCCAAAGTGAAGCCTGATTAATGATTTTAGAGCCACACGGGAGTTCTGCGGGAAAATAAATTCAAAAACTTGTCGGCATACCGCCCAAAACATCGGTACAAGTTTATTTTTTATTTGGTTTTGCCACAGGCATCGTTGTTGGACACAAAATGATACACTTTAGACATAAATTATTTTTAAAATTTTGTTGCAAAGTGCGGTCCAATGTCTATTCAGCTAGAACGAATTTTGTCTTTAATATTATTTTATACCTATCTATCTACACATACTTTAAATTTATATATAGATATCGAATTCTGAACATTGAAGATATATTGAAACTAATTTAGGTAATGTTTGCCTATCCATCTATTTATTTGGATGTGGATCACGCCTAAACTTAATGGATTTTAAATAAATGTATTTTTTTAGTTTAAAATTCTTCAACATTAATAATTATGTTTTATTAGTTGATCGCGTAGCGTAATAATTTTTAAACTAAAACAAGGTTCTTCAAAAATGGCCTTTTAATAGGATAAAACAGGGGTCCAAAGCTGTTTATGGACTAGGCAGCCGCGATTCTTTGCGAACCTTGTTTAAAGATACAAATATATTAACTTTGCCATGTGAGTATATCTACCAGAATATATTATTTGTTCGAAAAAACATAGCTACTTTTAGTAAGAAAAGTGACTTTCACAATATTAATACTAGGAATAAGGACAAAATAGCTATACCGTGCTTTAGGGTTAGCAAAGTTAGTAAGTAATTCATAGGAAATAGCATTCGATTCGACAAGCTTCCTTCTTATGCCTGATTCATTATTTAAGATGCACATCAAACGAATCCTTATCACTAGAGCCTATTATAGTATTAAAAAGTATGTAGATGATAAAGATGTATGGCAAGTTATACCTCCTTGCACTAGATCGGATACCCTATATATACCCTGTAGATAGCTGATGAAGCATTAAAAGACCATAATAATGTATTCTGTGTACTATCTGTAATAATAATAATAATACTACCTACTATAATATATTATGTATATATTCAATTCTATCTTAAAATAAATGATTTAATCTGTTTTTTAATGAAAACTTAAATAAAAATCGTATGAAGAACACCAATTGGTAAATTGTGAATGCCTACAAAATTATAAAAGTAACTGGACCAAAACTTCTTGGACATGCCCACCTGAGCATGTTTCGCCGGATCGTCTGGATGATTACGCGCTGAAACCGACAGTAAAATAACCCCACCGAGTTTGTTTCGCCGGGTCTTCTCAGTTGGGCCGTATTGGATCCGGTGATAGCACTAAAGCGCGTTCGTCGAGATACTTATGGCCCATCTAAATAATAACATACTCAAAGGACAGAAATGAGACTATTTAAACATAGATATAAAATAATATTGTATTTTCAAACCTGACAGCTTTTAGGCTAAATCTATAAAAACTATTATAATGGGTAGCAATAATCAAATAAATTAAAAATATGTCTTGACTATTTACAAATACCTGTAATAGGTTTACATGAATAAAAACATTTTTTATTTATTTTGTTTATTTATTATATTAGTGTGGAAATCAAAATTTACGTGGACGAAATCGTGGGCGTAGATATGTATTCGTAAATAGATATCTACGCATATTAAATTACCTTACCATTTCATTTAAATGGCTTTTATAAGTTTTGGTAAGAAACAACAGCTGCCACGACTCCCTTTAAATTATCTGTTAAAGATGTCAAAGTCCTATTTTAATGACTTAATGACTACAACTGCTTCGAGTTTGAAATAAATCATCCAAACACAATGGCCAATTTGTCAAACACTCGTCAGTATAAGCATCAAAACAACCTGAAAAGTACTTATTTAAACCTTTTGATTTTATACCAATTAGGGGCACAATTTGCGTCAATAATAAAGAGGTGCTTGATTAACTAAAATCCTAGAAACCTTATAAGCATCCGATCACGGCGTTAAGCCTGTTGCAAGTGGAAATGCCAAATCGATAATAGCTTTCAATTATGTTCAACCCTAATGCTATAATTAATTGAACGTGCGCCGATTACGTTTACAGTATCAGCTCTAGTGAATTCAGTAGTTTAGGCATGAAAATACGCCAGTTTGTTGTAACGTCCTCTGGAGGATTTTGATATCTGTTTTGCCTTTACTGATAGTCGGTTCAAACTGAACATTTTTCGTTAAAAACATGATACAAAGTAGGTATTTATTCACTCAGAAATACGTGGTACAGTTCGCGTCGAACGAGGATCGCGCGCGCCCTATGTGGGGTCAACCTTACTTATGTTTCTTGATCTTTTTATTTAAGCGATGAATTAATCTAGTCTCTGTTTTTTTGTCATTTATTGACTGCAAATGTCTTGTTATTTCGGGTAAGCATAATGTTATAGTCCTCTTTAATAATCACTTATTAATTAATTTCACACTTTATTCGTATAGATTAAAAAGGAAAAAAAGTTATGGACGACTCTAAAACGCAACACATAGCAGAATATAAACGCAAACCTATTTAAAAAAATAAAATAAAAAATATACATTGACTACTAAAACTTCCATATTTTTTAGTTTTACTATGCATATGGGGTAACGTTAAATCTTAACTCGATGCATAAAACTTCATCGATCTTTTATGTCACAGTAAATACATTTTTGTGATTTGTAGAAGTATAGCAAGCCTGAGAAACGTATGTTTATGCTTTGTGTAACTTTTAACTGAGTTTGTGTGATTTTTACTTTTGTTTAATTTTCGTATATTTTTCTAGTTTTTTTTTGACGTTGTTTGTGGCATAAATATATCATGCTCTCAACTATTAAACGAAGACAATATTTTAGGCATTTTAAACAAGGAAGATAAATTGGGATAAGGGCAGGAAGATAAAAGAAAGAAGCTAATCCTTCTTTGGAAGATTGAGATTTCGCAGTTAAGGATAACCAAATTATCAACGACGTTCAAAGCAAAGATGACTGAAAATTGAAACATTTCTTTTTTATGTGACTGTAAACGTTTGACAAGCATCTGGTCCCTTTGAAGAAATTGAAGGGCTGGGTTGGGCTGCAACAAGTTGCAGAAGCTGATTAATCATCTGACGCTGACCGTGATTCACCTGCCATCTCGGGGAAAATTTATTATATTCATAGTAAACTACTATTCATAGTAAATACTCTTTCAATTAAGAATTTGGTCATTTGCTTAACTGCTACAGCACAAACATCGCACAGAACTCCAGCTGCTGACATAGTCAGCACATCTAAAGGTCCAGTTCGCATGTACAAAAATGTTTTTGATCCTGCGCAAATTTACATTTGTTTTATAACTGCTGAAATTTGATATATTTTATAACCTAATTTCAAATAATTAATATCGAGAAGAGAAGGCACAGTATTTACATTTTTTTGGCTTGGAGCCAAACAAATGAAAATATTGTGCCTTTTACTTTTATAAAAAAGAAGAATGTCAAAATATGTGTTATAAACGTTAAAAATAAAGGTGTGGCGAGCACAAGGTTGATATGTGTGAAGACTGCTATTAAAATCCTCTTAGTTTACTATCGTAAAAAAAAGGCTTTTGTTGATTTTGTAGAAGTTACTTTGTTTATGTTCCAATATATGTATATTATTTGTAGTTGCAATAAATAACTGTGATTATAGATAACATTTATTAGTGTTGTTTTATTTTGCGTTTATACTTCAAATTTAAATTCCCGCTAAATAATATTTCTACAATAGGGCTATTTTTGCGTACAGAGAGTAATAATTTATATGTATACGACGTATATTAAGGATTAGACTTCTAGGGTTAAAAGTACCAGAATTATGCACGTTTGTTTCATACGGACATAATATGTAGATAGCCACGAAGCTTTTGCTACTTCACCGGGCATAAAGACGAGCAGAGCTCCAGCCTTAATAAATGGTTTAAAAAGTACAGACTAACCACTGGGCGTCCTCTGTGGGACTTGGACGTAGGCTAAAGGTGGTCGTTGGCGAGGGAATTGAAGTATTATGACTGGATTATACACATGCATATAATAGCAGATAAAAATATTCGTTGAATAAATAAGCCGTGTGATTTCCGACTTTGAAAATACCACTGCATGTTTTCCTATTGGTGTCGCAAGAGGCGAATAAGGTACATTCAGTGGACAATATCCTTCAACGACCTGGCTTGCCAAGGTCTGTTAAAGAACCCATGTTCAGCAGTGGACATCAATGGGATGATAAAAAAGGAATAATAGAATAATTATGAAATTATTATCATGACATCAAACTATAAGATAAAAATAATTAGGGTTATTAATAATAATATAATTAACGTATTCATCTTGAGCCCATACAACGTCACCACGCTTAACAGGCGGATTGATGACCGCATTATTACGTTCAGCATATTTCCAGTTTAACATTGCTACCCGTAACTTGGTACCTATAAGAATATCATAGATGATGTAATGATTATCAGGATCAACGGCTTAACGTGTTATCCGAAGCAAGAAGGGTAGTACCTCAACCAACCAGACCCAAAAAGAAGTCTTTGATTTTACACAAAGATTTTTTGTCTAGAGCGGGATTCAGGACCTCCAAGCCTTAAGGGGACACTATACCGTAATGCCCTGAAGGCTAAACTCACGTATCATTACGTTATAAACTTATTTTCTACATACCCCTTCTGTACTATTCAGTCAAAATATTATATTCTATGGTACAGTACTATACCCCTTTATGGTCTATTGGACCGACTATGAGTTAGCGCAAAATGGATCAGAAACTAAGTTTGGTGCTCTCGATTAGATTGACGCGTCGTGATTGATGAAACACATGACGTTATCAAAGTAGCTAGCACTCATATGGTGCATTCCAATCAAGGGTACCGAAAAGTTACTGTCTCGATTCTGTGCTAAACTAATGGCATACCTTACCGGTGTATTAGAATCTAGGACTACTGTATATAAATAAGATTGTTAGGAATACTTAAATATTATTCCTTATACAACCTCCGTAGCGTAGCGGTAATTGGCTCGGTTTAAATCTCGCAGGTCGTGGGTTCGATCCCCACACTGGACAAGAAATCTTTCTGGGTCTGGTTGGTTGAGGGACTACCCTCCGTGCCTCGGAAAGCACGTTAAGCCGTTGGTCCCGATTGTTATAACATCATCTATAACAAACGAACCAGGGTACTTATTACAACATAACACTGCGGTCACCAATCCGCCTGCCAAGCGTGGTGACTATGGCAAAACCCCTCCCTCGGGAGGAGGCCCATGTTCCGCAGTGGACGTTATACGGGCTAATGATGATGATGATTCCATATGTATGCTGTGTGGTTTCCGGCACATACCTTCCTATAGGTGTCGTAAGAGGCAACTAAGGTATATAGATCTGATGGATGGGCAGCAGCATCTATCGCTCAAAGATACTCCTATCTTACTGAATTTGGAAATTCGCCTACCAAGCGTGGTGATAACAGCAGTATCCCGCAATAATCCAGGCTGCCCAAGGTATGTTAAAAAGGAGGCCTAAGTTCAACAGTGGACGTAAACGGGCTGATAAAAAAAATTATGTATAGAAATTGAAAAATATATGGAAGTTTCCTTACGAACGGTATGAGTCTCACATTCTCGGAAGTCGGGTGTATGGAAGTCACGACATCCGAGATTGGAAACCCTGCGCAAGAACAAGAAATCGAAGTCTGCTTAATTGAAGCACTACTATGCCTCGAAAAACACGTTTAGCCATTGGTCCCGTATTTTATAGCATTATATAATACAATTAGATACCAGTAAACGGACAGCCCTTCCTTGTGTCTTAAAACTGTAGCCTGCAAAGTGTGTACAAGTGCAAATTAAGTGTAATATCCATATCCTTGGTTACAAAAGAATAATATTATTTAATCATAGAATCTGTATTATAATTTTAAAACAAATTGTATCAAACTAATGAAGTCCATACAACAATGAAGAACAAGCCAAACAATGATAGTTACAGCAACACTATTCAGCAAGTTAACTGCCACAGTCCACTGTAAGAAAAGTTTAATAAGTTTCTCGGTTCTGTTTCAATTTGTTACTTATCTCTAATTTTATCGTTCGTTTTTGTAAGTTAACAACACTTGTACAATCCGTGCTCACTCACTGTAAATAGTTAAAGGCAAAAAGGGAAATAAAAATTAACACGGACTCGGACTGAATTTGAAAAGTTTGCAGGTGCTTTTACGAAAAAAAACGCTTCGAACGGACTGAAACGCTTCGAACGGACTGCTGTTCCAAAAAAATTGAAATTTGTTTCGTTTAAGCTCGATAGAAGCCGCTTCGTAATATGAATAGCACAGGGAATATTAATTACAAAAAAAAATTGTAACGGTAACATACCTGCGTTTTTTTTTAACTGCAGAGTAGATTTACAAAATAAATGATGCACGATTTTTTTGTTAGTCACAAATAGGTAGTCCGCATACCAATTTTTAGCTTTCTACATTGAAAATTATGGAATGCTCCTTATAAACTTCCACCCCCCATTAAGGAAAGTGGTCATTAAGTAGGAAAGTCATTTACTTTGTTGTGGAAAGATTTGATTGTTTATTTGTTAGCATTGAAAATGTCTTTGGAACTACAGAACCGATTAAAAAATGCTTTCACCATTAGTTAGCTACAATATCCGAAAGTAGCATCGGCTATATTTAATTATGAAGTTCTTACGAGAACTGCTGTAGCTATGCCCGCATAGCTACAGTTCCCCTGAACAAAATGCGCGAGAAAATAGTAAAAATTAAAATATGATTTCATTGCCGCTTAACGTAAGCTACATTTTAAATTTGGTAATGCAATAATAACTTATCACTGACAATCACTTTTTCCAAAAATAGCTTATTCTTCTCTCTACAATTTTATATATTCTTGCAATTTTATATATTCTTGACCGGCCTCTTGTAGTCTCTTGACCTTCCCACCATTACATTTGTCGGCATTATCTTCTTTTCGATACCAGGGATATTATTTTCTCTTACTCTGGTGTTATTTTCGTCCATTTCTCATTTTTGCTTTTCATAAAAGATACGCGTCCAATATTTTTAGGTAATCTAACTGACGGACTAAATATAATTTTTTAGACTTCTTGCTTATTGACATTTAATCTTTATGCATTCTTTATTTACAATTTAAAATTTGCCTACATTTAAAATTTAGTTTAATCTTATTTGTCTTTCTTTTGTACTCCAACACTTCTTTCTATTCCATTTTATGGCATATATTTAATTTGTTAATTAGTTTTTATGTCTATGTTTATCAAGACATGGCCGCCATACACAGGCATATATTAAACATGACTCTCTTTTATCTTGTATCATAAAACGCCAACTTTTTTTATAAATTTATATAGTATTTATTTACGAAATCTAAACAAAAACTTTTATTGGACTCTGAAAATGAAACTTTTAATCAACCAAATCAACACCGTGCTCACTCGCTGTTATGTTTAGTTTTATTTGACTAAAAATAAACTTTATCAGTGACATGTTTTAGCAGTGAATGAGCATCAAATGTAACTAAATGTTGGAGCTACGTCAATGTCTGGCTGTGATCATTTTTATTTTCTGACCAGTCAAATATTCCCTGTATACCTGATGTTAAGTGGCATAGGGATCCAAATACGAGGACAACTAGTGCGAGTAAAGTAGATAGGTACTACTAATACGACACACGCCACCTACCCTAAGATTGGCCTTTTCCCTTTCACCCTGTGAGCTCTGTAACGTTACAACATTAATCAACAATACTTCCCCAATCAAGCAGCTTTTGAAATGAGACTATATAATGATAAGAACAGTTTACACTACTCTTATAACCTACCATTAGGTGAATTGCTACGTTGTCTATGGCCAAGCTGGTTACGTATTATTTCTAACATCACGAAGGTCTTTATTATTTTACTTTGATATTTCGGTTTTGATATTTTTATGCCATTTTATAGACTGGAAATACACATTAATTTCCCAATTTGAAATACACATCTTCAAGCAAAATAAAGTAAATAGTAGACTAGTGTTATTCTGGTGTCTATGTTAAATTATATAATTATTTCACTCCCCTAAAAGAAGTTATTTGTGACATACGCGGTTTTTAAATTTAAGGGACGATATTTAGTTCTTGTTTAGGGTCGTAGTTATAATAATAATAAAAAAATCAATTTAATTTTCTCTTCACAAAGCTGACAATTTTCAAACAATAATAATTATGAAAATACTTTATCTTAATCTAACTTGTAAGAGACTGGTGCCTGATGAAGGTTTTATAATATAACCTGTGGAGATAAAATTATATAATACGTATAAGCACGAAATATTTTTTCGCCATTGCGGCTTAATAAGAGTTCTGACAGGTTAACTTATTTTGTTATCTCAATTTTCAAAGATTTTCTTATTTCTGAAGCAACTGTTAATCTACTCGTATATGCATCAAACAAGCTTAATATCAGCCCTGACTAAAATCGTAGTTGGGAGATTTTCTTTACGATTTACAGATAGCGTTAAACCGTTTGTCCCATTAACAAGATAACATCTTATTCCACTGTTTCTGTAATTGTTATACGCAGCCTGAAGTCTAATGGAAAGTGACTCGTACGATATGGTTAAGCCGTGTTGGTATTTGGTCTATGTGTTGTGAGCTTAAGGAAGCAGATAACCGTAAATCACATAATGATAAACGTGAATGGAGTCCCATTACGGACATAGCTACACTTACTACCAGTTAAATACTCATAATGAACTGCACTCCTAATGAACTTCTGTGAACTCCTCTCTCGTCTCATTTCACTTCAATTTCGGAACCAGTTACAATATTATTGCTAGTAGAAATGTTTTTCGATAAAAATCTAAGTACTAATCGGAGGTTTCTAGGAATAGAGAGTCCACTTGTTGTGTGTATGTTTGTACATAGGTACACTTGGGCGGCATAAGAGCTTTTGCTATCCACGATACACTGGGTAATCAAGCCGGCACGACTATTATTTGTGGACGACTTTATGCAAAAAAACTTTTGAAGCTTTTTACTTTTGAAGCGGCCGTAGCCGTGGCTAGGGCTTCGGTTTTTCGATCATGTCGTCGCCGGTTCGATACCACACCCATTGCACTACTAACGTGAACCCACTCATAACATAAGCATTTTAGCTTAGCTTGAGGGTTAGTATTAAAAATGAATGGAAACATTAAAAATATGAAACAACAAAGGAGTAAGTCAAATTTTGTTGAACACGCGTTCCCATCTGAAATTGACCATTGAATAGTTTTGTTCTACCCACAAGTCCTGTGCACCAATTTCCACTATTATTCAAAAATTTTATTTGAATAGATTGAAATAAAAAAATGTAATAATTACAATCGGGAAGATCGGTAACTAGGAATCCAATAAGTAGTAAAAAAGTTGACTGCTCATTGTATGCAATCCATAAAAAAGTAGACTCGGTGCGATTAGCTTTACAATTTTACAAAAGACAATTTGGAAGTGTTCGGAAGATCAAAGTCCTCTGCCCGGAGCTACACTGGTAGATCAGAGTACCCGCGAAAACAGTCAATGTAACTTGACCGAAACATAGGCGAAATAATAAAATTTCAACAATAAACAATTTCAACAATAAAGTCTAAAAGAATATATTTTATATTTTTATTTACACAATAAAATCTTAACTAACATAATTACTATATCTATCTACTGTTAAAGGATGGGAAATATTTTTGAATTGCCTTAACGTAACGTAAATTGGGTATTTTCAACAAAATAATATCATTTTATTTCCTGCAATCAAATATTATGTAAAGTCCTCTGGCCACGTCATTTATATTTCAAAGAAGGGCAACAAAATGTGTTTGCCCTTCTTTGAAACTTTATACACATATTACGTCATTACGTAGATAAAATAAACTGTATTTTATTTAATTAAATTTACTGAGTTTTAACAAAGGCTTTGTACAGTTTTGAATATGTTAGCTTTTCGTTTTTTCCTCGTCAGTGCAGAGCGAACAAAATGCGATAATTTCGACCAAACAGCTAAAATCAAGTTAAGGACTTTTGACTGAATCCTAATTGTATGACTTTCGTTTACGTTAGTAACAAAATAATTTCAAATTGTTTTATTTATTTATGTTTAATTTTATAAAGTTAACATCAAACAGATGGTCCGCTGATTAGTAAGCGGTTACGGTTGCCAACAGGCGTGTGTTTTGATACTAAACTTTTTTTTTGAAATATTCTCTATTGTCAACCAATATTTTCCTGCACCAAGGTCAACATCAAGAATACATTCTTAATTTTTCAAAGGAAGTAAAACGTAAGGGTAAAATTCTAATGCTTATGTAACAATAGTAAATATCGATTCGCATAAGATCCTATCATACCACCCAAAATATATGTCTAATTGCTTGCTACTACCGACCCATAGGCACAAAGTCTGCGACCTGAGGAGAGGCAGCGGCGTGGCGCGAGCATTTTTGGCAGCGACACACGAGCAATGCACGCCAGTGCTTGCCATGTTCCTGGTCGCGACCAAGTAATTTTTTTACCTAGTTTTCTGATAAAAAATACAATCCTTACTAATATTATAAATGCGACTCTATCTATCTGTTTACGGTTCTACGATTTAAAGATAAAAATATAGTCTATTACTTATTATAGAATAATTACATTATATTATAGAATACATTATAGAATGAGAATACTAAATAAATATAAAGCAAGTAATAAAATTATTCTGGCGACAAGTACCTACTAATATCAAGAATTCACCATGATGCATACCATAAAATAAAAAACGTAGAAAAATATATTTTCACCAGACAGTAGAAAGCAGGTTTTATTACATAAAACTAAAAAGTAATACGGAACATTATTAAAAGACAGTCTACTAAAAAGTAATCTACAAGTTTCCATGGTAATATCAAGGCAACAATTCTACGCTAACATGATGTAATATAAGGTTTATGCCTCGGAACACAAAGCTGGGATTTTACCGACAGCAAAATTCTCAACCTCAGTGCCTTCCGACATGTAATTTTATTAAGCTTGCAAAATATTGAGGTTATGCCGCGGACTTCTGTGCCTTCATATTTAGTTACCTCAGATTATTTTTATTTATTAGGTGAAGTATTCGCGGATAAAAGTTAAAGACTTTGGTAGTATATTTGTTTTTAAATAGTTTAATAAACTTAATATACTAAAAAGTTTGCGACAAAATTTAATATTGACTTTATCGTTCTAGAAACTCATAACAAGACGTGGGCATCGACAATGAAATACATTTTTTACTGGAAAAGAAAGCATTAAAACACGAAAGGGAATACCCTTTCGTGTTTTAATGCTTTCTTTTCCAGTAAATGCAAATTTATTCGGAATGATCTGAAATTTAAATGTGAGTTCATCAAAGTTTCTACTCAGCGGGTAACTCGTAATATGTGAGCTTGATTGCTTTACATCTTAAAAAGAGCCTCGGGACCTGAATGGCGGCTACAAAGAAAATTTCCCTAATTGGTTATTAGCTCTTATTAGTAAACTCCAATATTCGGTAAGAAATGTATGTATCACTGACTGTGTTGGTAATGGATATTAGAATTTTCGCGATAAATTCGTTAATATCTATATGTTATAAAGGAGAAGTTCCTACTTATATAGACGCATGCACAGCCGTAGACGCTTATACCAAACACGTGAAATTTGGACAGTAGTTTTAATTCAAAATGGAGACGAAAAGAAGGGATTTACAAAAAAAATAACTCTAAAAGAGGGGTTGCAAATTTGTATGGTAAAATGTTTAAATTAGCAACGATTTTGATGAAACTAGAGGTTCATGTTTTTAAAATATTTCATTAAATATATTTTTCTTGGTTTATTGAAATTCTTGGTTATTCTAAGGGTGCAAAATAGGAATTATAAGGTTTTATG
This sequence comes from Nycteola revayana, assembly GCA_947037095.2. Classification (NCBI taxonomy): domain Eukaryota; kingdom Metazoa; phylum Arthropoda; class Insecta; order Lepidoptera; family Nolidae; genus Nycteola; species Nycteola revayana. The sequence goes on from OX344839.1 coordinate 11,151,890, forward strand.
AAAATCTTTTAATTAGAACAACGGTTTTGATAAAACTTGAGTTTTATACTCTTAAAAACAATTCATTGAATACGTGTTTCATGATTTATTGGAATTCACCCCCAAGGGTGCAAAATAGGTGTTGATAGTTTCTATGGAAAATATTTAAGAAATGCTCCAATTTCTATGAAATTTATTTTCCGAATAGGCGTGACGACAGTATCAAAAAATTGAAGATTTAATGTTTTTAGGGGAAAGTACATATAAAAAGAAATTATTACACTTATTTATTTTTATATTTAACCTTGAGATTAATGTGATTTTTAATAAAATAAAAGATTAAAATACTGCAATCGGCCATTTTGACTGAAACACCAATCACGGCGCATGACGTCACGATATTGTAACCATCAAAGAAAATTTTAACCGCTACGTTAGGTTTGGCGGATTCAATGACATTTTTTACAATAGCGTGACGTCATAGCCGACGCTATGACACTTGAGGCCTTTTTTCGCGCGCTATTTAAAATTTAATAGAAATATGGCTTAAACTTCGTAAAATTTAAATTTATTACCGAAATATTGTGTTTTTCCTACTTAGAAAATGACTACCCACGTTGCGCAAGAGGCTTTCAAAATCTTGCCTCATGCCTATTATAATTATAATTAACAGACCAAATGATTATTGGTCTCTTGAAACCTATCCCCAGTAGTAAAATAGGGGTTCATAGTTCGTAAGGATAATATTTAGAAATATTTATGGTTTCTTTGCATTGAATAGGCTCCGGAACTCCCGGAATCAAGAAAGCGATTTCAAAAATTCTTTCTCAGAAAGATTAACGTAGCATTCAAATGGTCCAAGAGTGACAAAGGCTATATTAAATTATGAAGTTACCACGGGAACGGCAGATTCGCGGGTGAAAAACGCGCGCGAGATGCAAACTGTATAATAAAAAAAAAATATTCTGTTCGTTACTTTTGATAGAACAAGTCGACCGATTGTATTGATTATTTTTGTGGTACTTCTATTTTCCAGGGAATGGACTACAAAACCTATTAGTAAGCGGCTGTAGCCCAAAACCTAGGGCGTCGGACTTGTGATTCGATTGTTCGATTGCCATCCATTGAACAACCGACGTGAACCCACTCGTAATACAAGCATTTTAGCTTAGCACGAGGGGAAAACAAGAATACTAGTAGAGACTGCGAAACTCTGCTAGTAATATTTTCAAAAACAAAAAAAAAAGGATTCGGACAGTCAGAATTTTCATTTGAAATAGTGCAATACCTAAAAAGAGTTTTTGTTTAGATGTCAATTACGACGTAAATATTTCTCTATTACGAATTGAAATGCCAATAATCAACAAATATTGGCGATAAAATAAATAAATGTTACACATATGAAAAATATTTTATGAAATTCATTAGGCGGGAAATCAGTTTGCGTGAGATTTGCGCTACTGTGTACCTAGGCTTTACTTGGTAATGGCTTGTTTACACGTGTACCTAAATAATCTAGCTTCCAGTCTTATAATAATTATCAAATGGTGGATCGCCTAAGCGGCACGTTAGATAAAGACGAGATCACCACCGCGATTTGAGGTGAGGTGCTTGAGGCACTTGAGGCGCTCATTCAAATGTGCGGTGTTCAAATCTCACATTGCAGCCAAACAGAAAATAAAGCTCACGTACCTTGGAAAACCAACACGAATCCAGCAATGAGTACCCGCGCTTTCCTCCACTGCTTTACTGGCGCCAGTTCACGATGTTAACAGGACCCGTCTCGCTGCACAAAATAAAAATAAAATAAAAATCATTTTTATTTACGTAAACCTATTACAGGCACTTGTAAATAGTCAAAACAATAATTTATTATTAATCTATGTATAATTTTAACATTTATAAATGAGCATATTAAGCATGTATTTTAGTTATTGTTTTTAATAATTTTAGTCTTAACTTTATTATTTTACTATATTGTGTCCAATAGCTTGTTCTGTCTATATCTACACTAATATTATAAAGAGGAAAGATTTGTACCTATTTTGTATGTTTGTATGTTTGTAATGAATAGGCTCAAAAAGTACTGGGCCGATTTACAAAAATCTTTCACCAATAGAATGCTACATTCTTCCAATTTGACATAGGCTACATTTCATTTTGAAAAAAATTATGGATCCTTGGTAAAATTTGAACAATGTAACCGAAGGTGTAGAAAAATGAGTCTTAAAATGTCTTTCGTCGAATGCGCTGCCGAAACTATTAGCGATAGAACAAAATAATGTACAACAATATTGAAGAACATCATAATGTCTACAAAAAACTCCGCGGTAGCATATGTCCAACTATTGTAGTTATGTCACTACAACAACTTTTTTCATTTTAAACATTAATGAAAATGCTAACCAAATTCAAACCATGCTATTTATGTGTTTATATTAATCCTTATCCAAATAAATTATTTTATGGTCAAGACCATTTAACTACCTATAAAATAGTTTTTAATCTATATCTATATCTATATCTATATATATAAAACAAAGACGGGTTTGTTACAACACTTATAACTCGAGATCGGCTGGATCAATTTTCATGGTTTTTGTTTCGTTGGATTTGTCTCCGCCCTGAATAGCAGAATACATTTTAAAAACAAAAGAAAGTCGTGTTAGTTACACTATTTATAACTCAGAACGGCTGAACCGATTTGGCTGAAAATTGGTAGGGAGGTAGCTAAGAACTTGGAGAAGGACATAGGATACTTTTGGGTAGGGGTAGGGTAGGGTAGGGTAGGGTAGGGTAGGGTAGGGTAGGGTAGGGTAGGGTAGGGTAGGTAGGGTAGGGTAGGGGTAGGGTAGGGGTAGGGTAGGGGTAGGGTAGGGGTAGGGTAGGGGTAGGGTAGGGGTAGGGTAGGGGTAGGGTAGGGGTAGGGTAGGGGGGTAGGGGTAGGGTAGGGGTAGGGTAGGGGTAGGGTAGGGTAGGGTAGGGGTAGGGTAGGGGTAGGGTAGGGGTAGGGTAGGGGTAGGGTAGGGGGGTAGGGTAGGGTAGGGTAGGGGTAGGGTAGGGGTAGGGTAGGGGTAGGGTAGGGTAGGGTAGGGGTAGGGTAGGGGTAGGGTAGGGGTAGGGTAGGGGTAGGGTAGGGGTAGGGTAGGGGTAGGGTAGGGGTAGGGTAGGGTAGGGTAGGGTAGGGTAGGGGTAGGGTAGGGGTAGGGTAGGGGTAGGGTAGGGGTAGGGTAGGGGTAGGGTAGGGGTAGGGTAGGGGTAGGGTAGGGGTAGGGTAGGGGTAGGGTAGGGGTAGGGTAGGGGTAGGTAGGGGTAGGGTAGGGGTAGGGTAGGGGTAGGGTAGGGGTAGGGTAGGGGTAGGGTAGGGGTAGGGTAGGGGTAGGGTAGGGGTAGGGTAGGGGGGGGTAGGGGTAGGGTAGGGGTAGGGTAGGGGTAGGGTAGGGGTAGGGTAGGGTTAGGGTAGGGGTAGGGTAGGGGTAGGGTAGGGGTAGGGTAGGGGTAGGGTAGGGGTAGGGTAGGGGTAGGGTAGGGGTAGGGTAGGGGTAGGGGTAGGGGTAGGGTAGGGGTAGGGTAGGGGTAGGGTAGGGGTAGGGTAGGGGTAGGGTAGGGGTAGGGTAGGGGTAGGGTAGGGTAGGGTAGGGGTAGGGTAGGGGTAGGGTAGGGGTAGGGTAGGGGTAGGGTAGGGGTAGGGTAGGGGTAGGGTAGGGTAGGGTAGGGGTAGGGTAGGGGTAGGGTAGGGGTAGGGTAGGGTAGGGTAGGGGTAGGGTAGGGGTAGGGTAGGGGTAGGGTAGGGGTAGGGTAGGGGTAGGGGTAGGGTAGGGTAGGGTAGGGTAGGGGGGTAGGGTAGGGGTAGGGTAGGGGTAGGGTAGGGGTAGGGTAGGGGTAGGGTAGGGGTAGGGTAGGGGTAGGGTAGGGGTAGGGTAGTAGGGTAGGGTAGGGGTAGGGTAGGGGTAGGGTAGGGGTAGGGTAGGGTAGGGTAGGGGTAGGGTAGGGGGTAGGGTAGGGGTAGGGTAGGGGTAGGGTAGGGGTAGGGTAGGGGTAGGGTAGGGGTAGGGTAGGGGTAGGGTAGGGGTAGGGTAGGGGTAGGGTAGGGGTAGGGTAGGGGTAGGGTAGGGGTAGGGTAGGGGTAGGGTAGGGGTAGGGTAGGGGTAGGGTAGGGGTAGGGTAGGGGTAGGGTAGGGTAGGGTAGGGGTAGGGTAGGGGTAGGGTAGGGGTAGGGTAGGGGTAGGGTAGGGTAGGGTAGGGGTAGGGTAGGGGTAGGGTAGGGGGTAGGGGTAGGGGTAGGGGTAGGGTAGGGGTAGGGTAGGGGTAGGGTAGGGGTAGGGTAGGGGTAGGGTAGGGGTAGGGTAGGGGTAGGGGTAGGGGTAGGGTAGGGGTAGGGTAGGGGTAGGGTAGGGGTAGGGTAGGGGTAGGGTAGGGGTAGGGTAGGGGTAGGGTAGGGGTAGGGTAGGGTAGGGTAGGGGTAGGGTTGGGTAGGGTAGGGGTAGGGTAGGGGTAGGGTAGGGGTAGGGTAGGGGTAGGGTAGGGGTAGGGTAGGGGTAGGGTAGGGGTAGGGTAGGGGTAGGGTAGGGGTAGGGTAGGGTAGGGTAGGGGTAGGGTAGGGGTAGGGTAGGGGTAGGGTAGGGGTAGGGTAGGGGTAGGGTAGGGGTAGGGTAGGGGTAGGGTAGGGGGTAGGGTAGGGGTAGGGTAGGGGTAGGGTAGGGGTAGGGTAGGGGTAGGCTAGGGTTAGGGTAGGGCAAGGGGTAAGGTATAAAAGTCCACCCGTGCGAAGACGGGGCGGGCCGCTAGTATATATATAAAACAAAGACGGGTTTGTTACAACACTTATAACTCGAGATCGGCTGGATCAATTTTCATGGTTTTTGTTTCGTTGGATTTGTCTCCGCCCTGAATAGCAGAATACATTTTAAAAACAAAAGAAAGTCGTGTTAGTTACACTATTTATAACTCAATAACGGCTGAACCGATTTGGCTGAAAATAGGTAGGGAGGTAGCTAAGAACTGGGAGAAGGACATAGGATACTTTTGGGTAGGGGTAGGGTAGGGTAGGGTAGGGTAGGGGTAGGGTAGGGTAGGGGTAGGGTAGGGTAGGGGTAGGGTAGGGTAGGGGTAGGATAGGGTAGGGGTAGGGTAGGGGTAGGGTAGGGGTATGGTAGGGGTAGGGTAGGGGTAGGGTAGGGGTAGGGTAGGGGTAGGGTAGGGGTAGGGTAGGGGTAGGGTAGGGGTAGGGTAGGGGTAGAGTAGGGGTAGGGTAGGGGTAGGGGTAGGGTAGGGGTAGGGTAGGGGTAGGGTAGGGGTAGGGTAGGGGTAGGGTAGGGGTAGGGTAGGGTAGGGGTAGGGTAGGGGTAGGGTAGGGGTAGGGTAGGGGTAGGGTAGGGGTAGGGTAGGGGTAGGGTAGGGGTAGGGTAGGGGTAGGGTAGGGGTAGGGTAGAGGTAGGGTAGGGTTAGGGTAGGGGTAGGGTATGGCAGGGGTAGGGTATAAAAGTCCACCCGTGCGAAGCCAGGGCGGGCCGCTAGTTAAATTATATTAAGAACAATTAAAGACGTGAGTTGATGAAGGTGATATGTCGCATTTTTGAGGTTTTGTGTGTTTTTGCATAGATGAGCTTGAAATGTCGATGACTACAGACTACTGGCCTTAAACCGTCGAATTAAGGCTTATTTTTCAAAATAATATGTTGAAAAAGGTGTTATGTACAGTTAACTTTGAAAATGGCACTGGATGAAAGAGATATGGGCCCATATCACCCTCTTCCAGATAAATAAAGTAAAGACTTTGTTTTTCTTTCGTGGAAGAAAGTGATATGTACGTACATAACACCTTCTTCCACTCAGCTTACGATGATTGAAAGACGCGATGTCACTTTTTCGTGAATGAAGGTGTTACGTGACATGCATATCACATACATTTATTCACGACATTTAGTTATTTTAATTCTCATTCTGTCACATTATCGCGCATGTTTAGGGTTCCGTACCCGAAGGGTAAAAACGGGACCCTGTTTCTAAGACTTTGCTGTCTATTTGTCTGTCACAAGGCTGTATCTCAAGAACCGCGATAGCTAGACAGTTGAAATGTTAAGAAATGGCCCCCGTATTTACGTTTTTAAATTTTAGAATATTTTGAATTGAGCCTAATATATTTAGACTACCGACAGGATTCGAACCTGCATCTTATGTATAGCCCCTAATACCTTAACCATTCGGTCATGCTAGAACATTTCTTTGGGTAGTGATGATATTTTATTTGCGGAATGCCTTTCGATCTGTAGTTCTTGTAATGTAAGTGAGCAAGCAGTACAAGGCAAAATTACCTTATTATTCTTTCTACTAGTAACCAACACGAACGTGAAGATTCTGAGATATTAATATATAACAAACCAAAACAAATCGAAAAAACACCTTAGAAATACGCAGTAACGCTAATAAGTGCAACGTAAAAAACGAAGGAATCACTTAAGAAATTTCTTACATTTGTGGGATATACCAAAAAGTGTCTAAAACAATATCTATATATATAAAAGAAAGTCGTGTTTGTTACAACACTTATAACTCGAGAACGGCTGGACCGATTGCCATGGTTTTTGATTTGTTGGATTTGTTTCCGTCCCGAATAGCAGAATACATTTTAAAAACAAAAGAAAGTCGTGTTAGTTACACTATTTATAACTCAAGAACGGCTGAACCGATTTGGCTGAAAATTGGTAGGGAGGTAGCTAAGAACTGGAAAAAGGACATAGGATACTTTTGGGTAGGGGTAGGGTAGGGTAGGGTAGGGTAGGGTAGGGGTAGGGTAGGGTAGGGGTAGGGTAGGGATAGGGTAGGGGTAGGGTAGGGTAGGGGTAGGGTAGGGGTAGGGTAGGGGTATGGTAGGGGTAGGGTAGGGGTAGGAGTAGGGTAGGGGTAGGGGTAGGGTAGGGTATGGGTAGGGGTAGGGTAGGGTAGGGGTAGGGTAGGGGTAGGGTATAAAAGTCCACCCGTGCGAAGCCGGGGCGAGCCGCTAGTAATATTATATAAGTAAAGTAAAATATAATATTTTTATTATAATTAAGACAGTACAACTTACATTCCTACTTTAATACCTAACTAAACATGTAGAAAAGTTGACTTTTGTTTATGGAAGAAGGAGTTATGTGTAGTTTTTTTAGAAGTTATATAATAAAAAATATTAATTTGTTTAATTGCGTACGTACCATTAATATTTCAGGTTGTTTACACAACTTGGCATCATAGTTTTATTAAAAAATCTGTTTCGTAGCGACTTATCTTAAAAAATAAAAGTGAAACTTTAAACTCGATTTACTCGAAATTGTGATTTTGTGACTTCTCACCTTCATCCACTCACGTCTTCAATTGTCATTATTTGGGCGGACCATGAGTATATAACGACGGACGCGCTTTAATGCAATGGGCAAATGGGCCACTATAAGTGTGGCCCTGGAGATCCTGCGGTACCATATTGGCCGCGGGTGCCATCGGGGGGCCGGATTGCTCATGCTTACCCGGCCCCCGCCAACGGCGGATTGAAGGAGTGTCCGGGAGGTTTTAGTGGCGTAGGGTCCTCTCCTCGTGGTATAAGTTAAGCATACCACGCTATGGAGAGGGCGAGTCCCACATATCCCGCCGCCAGCGCGCGAATACGCTGCAGAGGCGGTGGGAATGCGTCAATGCATTTACCCCCGGACAACAAAAAAAAAAAAAAAGGATGGTTCATGAGATCAAACATCTTTATTCTCAATATAGTCCTTAACGCTATAGTAACCTTTAGATACAAGGACACGTTTAATATATGCTTTAAAAGTTGTATCAGGCAAATCAGTAACACGACTAGGGAGTTTGTTATAAAACCTAATACCATTTCCCATAAATGATTTATTGGTTCTACTTACTCTAAAACCGGGTATGGCAATTTTATGTTTATTTCTTGTGTTAACATTATGAATATCACTTTTTTTACTATAATGATCTATATTTTTTCTAACAAAAATGATATTTTGGTATATGTACTCAGAAGAAGCGGTAAGTATATTTATCTCTTTCACACAATCTTCCACAGTACACAGGCGAAGTTATATTGCGGTTTTTTTATATAAGTTTCTCAAAAACTGCGGTAAAATGTGCAATGAATTGTTATAGATGTTTTCAGTAAGAGTGATGTAAGCGAAGAGAGGGACGCAAATGGAATATACGCTGCGTACGTTCAAATTGCGCGGGAATTATGCCTTCTTAATATTGGCATTACAATTTACGTGCGCCGCGCCGCCAATTCAATCAAGCTGACCATAGACAAGCAAAGTAAAATATTTTTTTATTATTTAAAATACGCGAAGATATATACAATATTGTCCATAGTAATTACATTTTACAGCTTAAAAAAATGTGAACACAATTATATTACACTATAACAATAATTATACTGTAGGCGGAATTCAAGTAAACTGTATTTCAAGCGAGAAAGGGGTTCCAGCGACTACTGCTCTTGTTACGTTTAATTAATATTTTCAATGAAAGAGAAATAATTTCATTGAATGGCTCAGGTAACGTTTCCAGGTAATTTAAACAACAATTCTTTGTGAATACATGAATAACTTTGTTGAATTCGACACCAATGTTCAAATGTTAATAACGTAACCGTTTAAATAGCATCCGCCGTAGGTAAATCGCACGTAAACAGACCAATATCAACCGTTTGAAAATACGTGATCTTTAAAACTTTTTATTGAAACTGTGACTACATATAAAATACTAGCTTTATTAGTTTTGCTCGCATTGAAGCCCTCCCTTTGTTACTTTTAATACCTCCAAGAATATGAATACAAAGTTTCATGATCGGTTAAGAAGTTTTTGGGTGCAAGCATAACAAACAAACTTACATTCATATTTATAATATTAAAGTATGAATTAATTATTTTAAGAAAGCATCGTGTTTTTTATCGCATATTTGCCACATTGAGAACTGATAGTAGGACAAGGGAAGGTAAAAAACATGCATCATAAATACATTTTAAACCTTTTTTCGCGTATTAGTCTCTCAGATCGACAAAACAATAATTCGTTATTTCTCGAAATTCACCAACATCACGCACTATTATTTTGTGCGGCATAAGTTCACAGTGCAGTCTACTCCTGTCAAATGTTACGTTACACAGCAGAAATACATTGCCATTAATTCGGCAATGCTGCCATCATTTTGGGAACAATCTAGGTGTTGTTATGTTTAGTTCAATTAAAATACAATACATATTAGTTTGAAATATTTCGGAAACATTTGTTTTGTCTGAAATTACCATTTGATTGTTTATTTATTCCATCAATGAGAAAGGTTTTAGGCTAAACCACGGCAGTATATCTATTATCTATAGCTTTGATGTATAAAAAAACTAGATCGTAATATCATTTCATAGGACCTGAATTTCTTTAATGTCATTTGCAGCTGTCACAAAATGCTGTCCTTATAATTAGACAGGCGAGGTGGCTGAAATTAAATTACCAATGCAAATTTTCATATTAATTTAACACTGACGAATTCTTGAGACATTTAATGTAACTTTTCAGTTTATTGTTATAGATAGTTAATATTGACAATTATCGCTGACAATAACACTGGAATGAACTGAAATGAAGACGACATAAACGTATAACTTTACAAATACATCTACATACTGCGCTGCATTTGTAGCCCCCTAATGATATAATACTTAATTTGTTAGTTTTGATACCTGGACTTCAATTTTCTTATTAATTTGCAACAAATTTTGAAAGTAAAGGTACTTTCAAAATTTGTCTACTTGATCTTTTCCTAAAATATTAAGTTTTGTTCTTTGATGTAACGATATAGTTCATTAATTTTATCTTTATTACATCCAAGTTGTAAGCCGTGTAGCCGGGCAAGCTTTGCCCGTCGGAAATTCTGTCAATTCCCGTGTTTTTTTTTTTATAAACTCACTTGTACTCAAGTTACGCGTTTTTTAGGGTTCCGTAGCCAAATGGCAAAAAACGGAACCCTTATAGATTCGTCATGTCTGTCTGTCTGTCTGTCTGTCTGTCCGTCCGTATGTCACAGCCACTTTTTTCCGAAACTATAAGAACTATAATGTTGAAACTTGGCAAGTAGATGTATGTTGTGAACCGCATTAAGATTTTCACACGAAAATAGAAAAAAAACAATAAATTTTGGGGTTCCCCATACATAAAACTGAAACTCAACAATTTTTTTTTCTTCGAACCCATACGTGTGGGGTATCTATGAATAGGTCTTCAAAAATGATGTTGAGGTTTCTAATATAATTTTTTTCTAAACTGAATAGTTTGCGCGAGAGACACTTCTAAAGTGGTAAAATGTGTGTCCCCCCCCCTGTAACTTCTAAAATAAGAGAATGATAAATCTAAAAAAAATATATGATGTACATTACCATGCAAACTTCCACCGAAAATTGGTTTGAACGAGATCTTGTAAGTAGTTTTTTTTTAATACGTCAAAAATCGTAAACCATTCGCTTTCATTCAATCAACTCGAATATAAAAATATAAAATAACATTTCATTTCATAAACATACGCTTTTTTATTTATTCTTGATATCAAAAATAGGTACGCACTTGTAACTGAAACGGAACCCTTCGTGCGCGAGTCCGACTCGCACTTGGCCGGTTTTATATAGATTCCACCTATCTTTGAGAATCTTACGTGCGTACTGGCAAATACAAGCATTCCTTAGTTAAACATTAATTATCAATAAAGCTTATTAGGTATGTTATAGCATTGTACTTCCAATTTATTGCCAAATAAATCCACTGGTTAAAATATAAACACGCCGCCGCCTACAATCTTTAAACCGATTTCGTTTGATATTACTGAAGCAAAATAACTCCCTAATTTCAGTAATATGTGCTTTATTAGCATTGAATATAACTCTTCTATTCATTCGCAAAATGATTTATCGTAAAGCTATTCAAATACCCATAATGTTCGTAGAAAACCTTCAAAATTGTCATGTTATTAAAACTTTTGTATTCAAATAAAATGGAGAGTACAATCATCTTTCAGAGTAAATTCAAGTTGTTGGCTTTAATGAAGAAAAGTTTTGCAATTTGTGGCAGTTACCTATTCTCAAGTAATGGATTTTTAGCGGAAATTAGACAGTAGACGCTTACAGTCGATCATTTCCGATTGCTCTCAGAAATGGGAGGAGGGGTCTTTGTTTGTAGGATTTTGTAGTACGTTAAACTATGTTCGTAGACAATACAAGTTATGGAGTTATGGTAGGTTTAGGTAGTTGCGGTAGGTTTAGGTAGTTGCGTCCCACGGTTTACCGGCGTTACTCTGCTTCAGAGGGTCGGAGCGTGATGTTATGTACCTATACATCTAACTATAGTTTATGTAGCTATACAACTATCCGCGCGCAAACTTGCAGCCAACTCCGTTCAATAGTTTTTGCGTGAAAACATCCATCCATCCATCCACACATACTCACAAACGTTCGCGTTTATAATATTAATATTATAATACTTAATATGTGTAACTTTCGTATATTAAAATATAAAATGTTTCCAAAATATATATAATCCCTTTAACAGTACCTACATCATCTAGGTACCTACTGTTAAAGAGATTGAATATGAGCGCGTTCCCTGTGTCGTGACGCTTTATTTATCATTGGAAGACGGTTGTCTCTAACTATTCCCATTATATTATATGTTAAGCAATTCCTTGAAAATCTGTCGTCACTGCAAAGAAAAGCCAAAGACGACAGTTAATCGTGTCATTCTATAAGTGTACCTATATATGCATTTAAATACAATAGATTCGACGACACTTTAAATGATCCGTTAATTTGTCAACATAGTGCTTACGTAAGTATGCGTTTTATATTAAAATTGTATATCAAATATTATCTTTCACACTTATCTATAGTTTAACATTAAGATATTACCGTCGGTGATGACGCGTAAATGACAGTTGCTAATCCGGTGTAGGTAATTCAAGTAGTACATTCGTGAATTTTATATAATATTCTATATAATACAACACTTCTTAGTTATTCATTGTATATAAAACAATTTACAATGAATTTCCCGGCAACTGTCTTAAATCCAAAATGGGTTGTGCAAATAGATGTTGCTCTAATGCAATTTCCGAATAAACATGAGTTTCTCTAAAATTACGTATGTAGGAAACCGCCCTACAAACGAATTTGTAGATTGTGGGTGTTCAGAATATTCCTGAATTACAATATTAGATTTAGTTTAAAACGTTATTTTGATATCCATTTTCGAAGTAAAGTAGGTATTTAATCAACAATGTTAGTCAGATATGTACTCTATGAGGTACTTCTGCAATCGAAAAGCTTATTGAACATAGGTATTGCTATATTAACTTAGGTCCTGTACAAATTATGGTAACATATTTGACACATAAATATTCAATAATGACTTGCTATGTTTATAAATCACTTACTACCATTTTAATACGCCACGAATCGGCAGCAGATCAAGAAAAGTTTTATATCTAATAACTAGCGGACCTGACAGATGTTGTCCTGCATGATAATATATTAATATATATATTATATGATTTGTGAATCTAAATTGTGAAAAAAAATTAAATCGGAGTAGCCGTTTAGGAGAAATGCAGTGGCATACACACGTACAATAGAATTACTCGTATATAAATATAATAAGTATATTAAGCCTGAGGCCTCATTAACGGGGACGCAAAGCGTTGGACGGTGAGACCCCATTCTGAATTCTTAATGAAAATAAAACCGCTTTTCCGTCAACCCGCTTATGCCTGCTACGTGTCATGCCCGCCCTACTGTGTAGAAACGTATTTATCCAATATTACTACGTCATTACCGCCACTCTCCACGTCTCGTATCTTTATAAATAACGTCTTAAAATTCCGTATGTTTGTGTTAACGCATGCAATGATAAGGGAGTCTTCATACACCGCTGTAGCGTAAACAGAAAAAACGTCTGACGTAGGTACCGCGAGACGCAACGCGCGACGTCCCACGTCTCTGTAATGAGGTCATATCGTAATTGTAATACAAAAAAAAATAAAAAATTACCTTTACTATCGTATAACATTGAAGTTCATCGAATAAAAACAGTTTCCTAAAATAGTGTTAGAGCTATACCCTGTAGTAATTCAGTGAAAATGGAAAATGGGGGTTTAATTTGATTTATTATCGAAATATTTATACTCAGTTATTATCGAGTGTTGGCAGACCCTAAACAAACCTCTCTAATACTAAGTAAACTAACTGTCCGATCCCTTTGAGTATTACCTTTGCCCTTAAAGAAAACTTTTCCAACTCTTATTGCCTTTAACGTTAGAAGGTCGATAAGGAAACAAAAGGAGGCCTTCGTAGCATCCTCTTGTTTATTGTTTCAAGAGTTTTGAGGTTGCCTAGAGCTATGTAATTACATACCAATATTTTTATGAATAAATGATAACGATTGATTTTTTTATCATTGATTGAGGCTCAAAATCTTAACATGGGAAATAAACACAATGGGAGAAAAATGAAATATTGTAATGTCCACAGCTGAACATGAACCTACTTGGAAAGGATTGTTCATACGCAAGCTTGGCTGGCGGGTTGGTGACTGCAGTACCTACTATGTATTTCATTCACATGCCAAACACTGTTGCCCGGTATCTGGTATAGGTGCGATTGTCAGAGATGATGGTATGTCATATTATTTCGGAACCGACGGCATAACGTACTTTCGGAAACACAGGTGACTAGCAGAAACCTTCCTCGAGAGAAGGCCCATGTTCAGCAGTGGACGTTATACAGGCTGATATAGCCCGAATGATGATGATGATGAAAAAATAATCACAATTCTCTTTTCTAGATAAAAATAATTTGGGAAACGTTACTATTACGACTATTTTGTGTTTTATGCACTAATAAGCAAATCATCATCATCATCATCATCAGCCCGTATAACGTCCACTGCAGCTGAACATGGGCCTCCCTCCTGGGGAGGGTATTTGCCATAGTCACCACGCTTGGCAGACGGATTGGTGACCGCAGTATAATGTTGTACCATACAAGGAAACGCTGACGCCCATTCCTTGATATACGATTATTATAGATGATGTTATGACAATCGGGACCAACGGCTCAACGTGCTTTCCGAGGCACGGAGGGTAGTCCCTCAACCAACCAGACCCGGAAAGAAATCTTAGAATTTACAAAAAGATTTCCTGTCCGGTGTGGGGATCGAACCCACGACCTCCGAGGCTTAAAGTAAGCCAAATACCGCTACGCTACGGTAGCTGTGAGGGTGTAATAAGCAAATGGAAAGGTAAAAACCTACATTGTAGCAAAACAAGGACTTCGTTTGTCAATAATCATATTACAAAGTAGTCAAATATATAAAACACTGAAATGGGATTCTCTGTCTTCGTTGTTAAAGTTACCTGACTTATACTCTCATTGTGCATTTTATTTAAATCGATAAAATACGAGACAAAATTATTATGCCGTGTGGTTTCCGGCTTAGAAAAGACCACCCCATGGTTTAGTAAGCGAAGAATGCAGTGTTAAAACGATGGAAGGAATACTTTGAAAGTTTATTTTGTTGCCAGGATGGTATGCAAGGAGTGGGTAACTGGGCGGAGTCAATTCGGAAGACCCAAACTCAGATGTAGGTGAAGAAAATGAAATATATGCTCTGAAAAGAATGAAAGTCAGGAAAGCGGCAGGGTATGACAGAGTATCCTCTGAAATGCTGAAGAGCGGTGACGGGGTGGTAGCAAGCTTGTTGTGTCGGATCTTTAATATGTGTTGGAGATATGGCCGTGTACCGGAGGACTGGTGCAAGGCTGTAATTGTACCACTATATAAGGGAAAAGGTTCACAACAGGAGTGTTAAAACTACCGCGGCATTAGTCTCTTGAGTGTTGTCGGGAAACTGTATGCAAAGGCTTTAATTAATAGAGTGGTAAGTGTGACAAATGAGAAAATATGGGATGTTCAGGCGGGATTTAGAGAGAGAATGGGATGTATGGATCAGATCTTCTCCTTAAGGTGCATAGCCGAAAAACATCTGGCAAAGCACAAGAAGGTCTTCTGCGCTTTCGTTGATTTGGAGAAAGTCTACGACAGTGTATGGAGGGACGAGCTATGGTCGACTCTATCCATGTTTGGTGTGAACTGGCACCTGATACGGGCACTGAAATCTTTATACAAGGATTCCAGTGCTTGTGTTAGGATAAATGGGGCATACTCCGAGTGGTTGTGCATCTCAAGGGGTGTAAGACAGGGCTGCGTAGCGTCACCATGGTTGTTCAACTTGTACATGGATGGATAGTCTGATGGATTTAAAATAGGGTAAGTGTGGATTGAGAATGAATGAGCTGCCTGCCAAATGCCTTCTCTACGCAGATGATCAGGTTTTACTTGCATCGTCGTAGAACAGTTGCAAGACATGGTAACTGTGATGTATGAAGCTTTTAAAAGGAAAGGGATGAATATAAATGAATGCAAGACGAAAGTAATGGTGTTTGAACGAGAAGAGGTTGTATCTGTGTGTGATGTGAAAATTATTGATAAAAATGTGGAGCAAGTAAATGAGTTTCTGTATTTAGGAAGTATGTTCACAAGAGATGGAAAGATTGATGCCGATGTGAAAAGAAGAACAAATGCGGGAAATAAAGTAAATGTTGGGTGTGGCAAAAGAGACATGAAAGTAGGATAAATGTTGTAGAGATTTAAACCACATATAATTAGACTACGTTGTGGTTAAAAAGAAGATGTAGTGACAAAAATTGAAAAGAGTATGCTTAGGTGGTTTGGTCATGTGGAAAGGATGAATGAAAGGCGAGTAACAAAAGGTATTTACAAGGCAGATGTGAGTGGAAACGCCGGGAGGGGACGCCCTAGAAGGACATACACTGACCTCATAGGTGATGTTCTTCAGAAAGGTCAGGTGCGTAGTACTCGTAACCGGCGTGCGTGTATGACCAGATGTATGAACGTGGACGAGGCAAAGGGAGTGTGTAAGGATCGTAGCAAATGGCGTTCTGTATTCTCTGCCTACCCCCATAGGAGAAAGGCGTGATTATATGTATGTATGTATTATAAATGCTAACGTTTGTATGTGTGGATGTATGTATGTTTGTAATTCTTTCACGCAAAAATTAATTAATGGATTTGGCTTAAAGTTTGCACGCGGATCTATACTAATATTAGGCTTATTTTTAACTTACCATCAGATATAGTAAAAATGATCACCAAAACTAAACCCGCATTTTAATGTAAAATTGTAACCAAAGTTTTAACATTTCGCTATCGTATTTAAGCAAAATGACTCCAAATAAATCATTGTTAACCCAAAAGTAGTAAATGATCACCAAAAGTACCTAAATGTTTTACTAATTTACTATTCGGTTCTGGCACTCGCCGGCCGCTGCCGCGGCACCGCTCGCTTCGCTCGCTCGGCTCGTGCGTTGTATGGCCGCAGCTCTAACCTAACCTAACCGATTGTCATTTTTCATTGATTTTATTAAGGTAGAAATAGCGCAATAATTTGCTCGCTAAGATTTGGTGATCATTAACTACATTTGGTGTTCGAATACAATTTGAAGTGCAGTCGTGACTAAAATAGCTAGTACTATTATAATTTTAGACTTTATTTTTCTGGTGTCAAGTATATATTTTTGGTGGTCATTATATTTTATCCCCTAATATTATAAAGCTGCAGACTTAGTTTGTTTGAATGCGCTAATCTCAGGAACTACTGGTCCGATTTCAAAAAGTCTTTCAGTGTTGGATAGTCCATTCATCGAGGAAGGTCATAGGCTATATTTTATTACGAAGTTCCCACGGGTACGGGAGCTACGCGGGTGAAACCGCGCGCTGGAAGCTAGTAGTTTATAAGATGGATTAACATAATAAGCTACAAAATATCACGCTTTGACCCACTGGAGCAGAGTGACGTGGCTAAAACTGCGGGTCGCAGCTAGTATATTATTATGCTATAACAGCGCACCGTCTTTCTTAATCTAAAAAAAAACTACTGAGGTACTATAAAATTAATAAATAAAAAATGAACGAATCTTTCGTATGCCATGCAATTCCGACTCTCGTTTTGCTGCTGCTAAAACGTAATTTAAAATTTGTCTATAAAAATAAATAAAATTGAAGTGTAGGTTTGTAATGGAAAAATAACAGGTTTTTATTAAATGCAGTTGAATGTATATACTGGTATTTTCTGTTTGTTCCTGTTTATCTAGATAGCTAATTTTATAAGGTATAATGCTGATTTTCCACCAGAGGGGCGAGACGAGACGAGACGAGGAGGGAATTGAAATTTGTATGGCAAATTTTCAATCCTCTCCCAGCGCATCTTTGGTGGAAACAGTGTGGCGAGACGAGACGAGGCGAGGTATTGCTTTCGATATAGAGTAACTTTGCAACAGAAACACGCTTCTCGCGAGATGCTTATTGTTGTTCATTGCTACTTATCACCTGAGAATCGCGATGGCTATTTTTAGTGGAAAAGGGTCAGTGCGATTTCAATTCTCTCCTCGTCTCGTCTCGCCCCTCTGGTGGAAAATCGGCATAATATAGGCTATTTTTTATTTTGTCTGTCTGTTTTTTGTTTGTGTATTCAAACGATGTAAAACGATAGTACCGTTTACAACGGTAAGTCAGATAGTTTACCTATAAAATGCGAGCAGCAGTATTAACGATATTTACCGATTTGACGCAAACTTTACTGACATATTTATTTATAAATCATGTAAGACATAATCATTCATTTTAATATTATCTTCGTATCTCTGATAGAAACTCGCAAACAGCCTACTGGTAAAATAATTCGAAGTAAATAATATTAAGCACGAACATAAATCCAACTACAATAATTCTTACTTAACAAATCTAAGTACTATTAACCCAGTCAATGTCAAACACAGCCAGCGGTCTAACTTGTGCTGTGCATCAAACGAATCGCCGCAGTCCACTCCACTTTCATAATAAACTACATCGCAACATGACCAGCAACAGATGGCGCAAATGTCCTAAGTTCAGTTATAAATCAAACCCTTTTAATGTTCGACTATCGTTCGTTCGGGTCAAGTAGGTAAAAGTGATTTACAGTGCCTATAAAGACTAGAAGCTGTATATTGCTCTCGTCAGCAGTTTACCACCCTTCACGGACCATGTTCGTAATGAAATGTAACATGAAAAGTTTGGGATGGCAGGAAAAATCAACATAACGGAGTTTTATATGTTGATTTATGTTTAGATTTGGCACAGTAAAAAGGGGATAACTCGGATAAGTGCTTCAACTGCCCGATTCTATAGCTTTTGCTGGTAGTTGATGTGGATTTTATATATACTGCAAGTTGCTTTTTTAAATAGAAAGCTGAAGGTAGAATAACGAAAACTGAATAGTATATTTTGTGAGCTTGATAATAAATTGTGATTACAAGATTTATAAATGTAAACCTGGATTCTTCCGTTGAATCATATTTTGTAACTACTAAAGTAAGTGACGGAAGTTAAAGATATCACAAAATTAAATTAGGTACATGTGAAATGGGACATAACTTTAAAAGTGCCTAAGTTCGAAGAGTCGAGAATAATTAAAAAGGAAACAGATACAGATAATATCTGATGCATACAGATAATGATTTATAAGAATAACGTCAATATATTGACAGAAAGAAAAGAAAAATTTGTAAAAGCTTAAGATTTCACAGCCATATAAATTAAATCTTAGTAATTTTTAAATTATCTCAAAACCCGTCAACATTTAATAAACTGATTACATAAACATTTACTTACAAGAAATTGAACGTAGCTCAACCACAATGAATTCAAAATACTTTATAAAAAATAGTGACTTTTGATTAGTTTCTATATAAAGGTTCTGTATTTTGAACCTAAACAAGCTAAAGTTAATGCAGCTCGCATAGACTGAGCACAAAGTTTATAAGGCGCCTCGCGACACTCCCGGCATTGTTTCCATATTGGCTTTCAAACTTGAAAATTCAAGACTACCCACAGTTTTGTAACATTCCAAAGAGGACTCAAATGAGATTTTGAAAGTTTGAAATTAGTATGGAGATGCCTCTCACATTCATTGTAACAGTCGAATATTTGAATACTGCTTCAGCGTGTGGTTTGAAGGTACATCAATAAGCCTCGTGTATTAACATAGCTTACGCCATGCTTGCCAAAACTTTTAATCAATGACACTACGTTATGTAAATTGAGATGCTGTACAGAGCGTGAATGTTGTTTCCAGTTACAGGATGTAGAAATCGAATAGCCTGTAATAATGTATTCTTCATATCGTTTCAATGTATTTTCACCTGTTAGTAGGGTTACATTTAATTCAGTAATATTCACTAAAATATTTATCTTTGTTATGTGGACTGAGGGACCACAGTTCAGTCGTTATATTTTTCTAATCTTTAATGCTTTGTGGTCTGTTATTTAGTAAATATCTTAACAAAGTCTCTACTAAATGTCTGTATTCACAAAACCTTATTTTTTAAGATACTTTCCAAGATCTGGCTGATCGTCTGTGAGAACTGAGGGACCACACTATATGGGTCGTAGTTTTTAAAATATTTTCTTACAAATTCCCAGATTCATTCTACAATTGTTTAAGTCTACTACTAAATAAAAAAGATTTTCATTTCGCGAATTCCCAGTGTGGTCCCTCAGTTCACATGCACATTGTAAACAGACGACAAATTATATTAAAGAATATTTTTTTTTACATTTTGTTCAACAATCGAATTGTATAATTTGTCTTGCGTAGGAGATTATAACAGGTTAATTTGATAATCTCCTACGCTATATATTCAAGACAAATTTCTTAGAATTTTAATAGGCTAGGAACGTTTAATATTTTGTAAATCTTTCATAAATATATCATTAAACTATTCACTTGAGGTTCATAGTCCAATTTATATACTTATAAACTACTGGCTTCCCGCGCGCGGTTTCACCCGCGTAACTCCCGTTCCCGTGGGAAATTCCTAATAAAATATAGCCTATGTTCTTTCTCAGGCTCTAGACTATATCTGTACCAAATTTCATTTAAATCGCTTCAGTAGTTAAGGCGCGATTGCGTAACAGACAGACAGACAGACAGACAGATAGACAGACAGAGTTACTTTCACATTTATATTAGTAAGGATATAAGGATAAGGATAAAGCAAAAGTTAATAAACAAGAATATTTTACAAATTGTGAATATTAATTTGATAAAGTCACGTCTATAAATTAATAAGTCTTATAAATAAGCAGTCAACTAAGTCAAAAACTTGGTGTAACATATAATTAAACTTTCATTAAAATCAGAAAGTTTGAACAGCAATATTGTTATTGTAATTTTAATAATTTAATTATATACGTTAGAAATAACTTTTTAATGACCTAAATATTTATTTAAGAGTAACTTTTTAATTACCTTTATATTTACTTCTTTTTTTTAAGTTTTTGTAAGTGGTACCTTTAGACATCTTATTTATAATAAGCTGATGGTGTCTAGCGTCGCCTGTCCATTGTACTGTTTTGTTTTTTTATATTTTTTAAATTTATTTCTTAACTTTGTTCAGATGATTATAAACACAAAAATAATAACTATGGTCAAGTCGTTCTCAAGTTATGCGCGTAGATACATTTTACGATTTAGTTTTATTTTTACCTATAGAAGATTAGAGTGATGTATTTTATTATATCTTTCTGTTTATGAAACTAAATTTGATATTCTTTAATTTTCTTTTATAATTTTGGAAATTCTTATGAAGCATAAAATGACTATTATCCCCAAAATCTTAAGTTGTGCAGTTACGAGAGACTACAAGCTTTAAAACAGCTGCAGTACGAAAAAGTAATTTTATATTTATTTTTATAAAAAAGTATTGCTTTAATTTCCCCAAAGTCAAAATGAAATAAACGTAAATTAAATATTTTCCAACATTTGCACAGACTTAAGTCTCTTCCATAACGGCAACATCAGCAACTTCACAGAAATAAATAAGCTGACTAAAAATACTTTTCTAACCAATTTTTAAAATAAGTCAAGTAGACGTAAAGCTTGGTTAATACCCAAACTTGTTGCAGGAACGAAACTCCGCGAAGATACCGGATCAAAGTAAGCCGCTTATAGGAGTAGAAACTTGACGGTGTCATTGCACGCCGACTACTGCCCTAAGGAACGATTTAGCGACCACAGCCAATTTTAATTACGATTCAAAGAACTTGCTATCAGTATATTTTTATTTTTATTAATATAACGTAGGTAAATAATATGAAATGTGTTATAAATGTCATGTATATGTCGCAGCCATCTTGTTAAATCAGCCATTCAAATTACGGCCTAGGCGACCAATAAAATGGCTGATTTAACTAATTTGCTGCGATATATATACATATGTTGCGGTTCATCCTACTAATATAATAAATGCGAAAGTTTGTATATGTGGATGTATGTATCTTTGATACTCTTATACTTAAGCCAAAACTTCTAAATGGATTTGGTTGATAGTTTGCACGCGGATAGTTTATAAGCTGGATTAACATATAGGCTACAAAATATCACGCTCCGACCTACGAGAGCTGAGTGACCCGGGTAAAACCTCGGGGCGCAGCTAGTATTAAAAGCGTTTCAAAGAAGATGCGATTAACATTACTTAATGAATTGTTTATATTTAGGTATTTCTTATTTTTGTTTCATATTGAAATATGTAATGATTGAGTTAATAGTTAATTATTGCATAGTAAAATATTATTTAATTTCTGGAGCGTTAAGATGCGAATAAAACAACCTTATTTTTTTTCAATATTTCGAACCTAGCCTAGCCTACCTAGTTGAATTGACCGTAATCACGTCAATTGTCTTCTGGCGTGGTTTTGCACAAATACCTAGCTTATAGTTCATAAGTCTTTTTACTGTAAAAGGGATGGCTTATATTTTAGAAGTACCTTATATAGAGCTTATTTCGAAATTATCAGGATATTCTTCTACTTCATATTGTATTTTTAATTACTTCAGTAACATTGCTCCAGAAATATATGTATATTACCTATCCTTTATGAATACAAAATGGATATAAATACACATGAATATGTAAAGAGTTTTAATGTTATAATATTTTATAAGTATAACGGCGAGAGTTTTTGCAATATAAAGATCCTTTCCATGAAATAAGTATTTAAAGACATGCTAGTCTCAAGACCAGACGATAATATTACTAATATTATCGTCTGGATAAAATAAATTAACTATAATAATAGGCATGAGGCAAGATTTTGAAATCCTCTTGCGCAACGTGGGTAGTCATTTTCTAAGTACCAAAACCACAATATTTCGGTAATAAATTTAAATTTAACGAAGTTTAAGTCATATTTCTATTAAATTTTAAATAGCGCGCGAAAAAAGGCCTCAAGTGTCATGGCGTCGGCTATGACGTCACGCTATTGTAAAAAATGTCATTGAGTCCGCCAAACCTAACGTAGTGGTTAAATTCTCTTTGATGGTTACAATATCGTGACGTCATGCGCCGTGATTGGTGTTTCAGTCAAAATGGCCGATTGCAGTATTTTAATCTTTTATTTTATTAAAAATCACATTAATCTCAAGGTTATAAATATAAAAATAAATAAGTGTAATAATTTCTTTTTATATTATGTACTTTCCCCTAAAAACATTAAATCTTAAATTTTTTGATACTGTCGTCACGCCTATTCTCGGAAGCTTAAGTAGCTTTCAAAATATTTTATACCGTGCATGTTGTATAATTGCATAGGTAATGTGGTAAATTCTATAAAATTAACTAGTAGTAAAACTTGTACTAAAAATACACTTTTTAAGACTACTATATCTACTAATATTATAAAGAGGAAAGAATAATATTAATTTGATTATTTTTTTGTATTGAATAGGCTCCAAAATTAATGGACCGATATGAAAAATTCTTTCACCGTTGGAAAGCTACACTATCCCCGGATGAAATAGGCTATATGTAATTGTGAAGTTCCCCCGGGAACGAGAGGTACGCGGGTGAAACCGAGCCCGAGAAGCTAATAATTATATTATGTTTGCACGATATTTCATTTGGTACTGGAAATTTCTAATTTTAATATTATGGCCTAAATAATACTAGTTAAGGCCCTCATTTTCACCATAAATTTTATTGTGAATATTTACGTACACGAAATATAACTTTTCAGTTTGACTAATTTAAAATAATTCATGTAAAATTAATTCTCCATGAATTAATATTACATTAATTATTTTTCTGAAGCACTTGAATCCTACACAATTAGGGACTTATATAATAACCATTAATATTGTTGTGCATTCAACAACTAATTAAACGTTTTTTTCTTTGTGAAATAGTAATGGAACAACTACTGGATGTCCAAGAGTTTTCGCATAATTAAATAACATATTACATACGACTAACAGAGATACAGATATATTCAGCCAGAAAATGACTTCGCGGTTGAGGCACCACCACCAATTAATCCCAGTTCCTAAGAATGAGGTTTTGAGCCTACTCATGTTGGAGACCCTACATCCATAATGCTCTTGTAACATTCATAATAAGCATGTTCTAAATATAAGTACATTCGGATATTACACCGGTGTTATGCCCTGCTTTACGAGGGAAGCTTAAATATACTTTACTGCGTTTAACGACTTGTTTAGACATAAATATAAAGTTGGAGTCTTAGTTTTGTACTTGTACAAGTAACGTATATATGAGAAGTATATTTGTTTAACTTTGTTATAACTTATAAACATAATTATCATTATCATCATCATCAGCCCTTATAACATCCACTGCTGGGCCTTCTCCCGAGGAAGGGTAGTTGCCATACTCACCACGCTTGGCAGGAGGGTTGGTGACCGCAGTATTATGTTCTACCACACAAGGAAACGCTGCTGCCCGTTCCTTGATATACGATTATTATAGCTGATGTTATAATAATCGGGACCAACGGCTTAACGTGCTTTCCGAGGCACGGAGGGTAGTTCCTCAACCAACCAGACACGGAAAGAAATCTTATAATTTACACAAAGATTTCTTGTCCGGCGTTGGGATCCAACTCACGACCTCCGAGACTTAAAGCGAGTCAAATACCTTTACGCTACATTATATATTTTATTTAATGTCTTCATAAGGTATACTATTTTATAGCACAGTGTGACCTACACCCGCATTTTACGCACGCTTTTCCGTGACCTAAGTTGCCTATTTCTGCACGGTGCGTAAATAAATCGACTTACTTTACACATGTATGAAAAATGAAAGCAAACACTTTTAAATGTCATTTGCAGTCTGAAAATTGACAGCGAACAAATGACAGAGTAAAAGTATGAAGAAATGAATAATAAAATGATGACATTAAAAATTGCAATGATTTGAATGTAACTTTTAAATTAATAAATTCGCCCAGCGAGAGGGGCTGCGCACCCCCTCCCCGAACCCCCCTGCTCCCCCCGAGCACAACTTCACGCCGTGCAATAATAGGCTGCTTAGGTCACACATATCGTAATGTACTATTATTTCGCTTATTATTATTATTATATGACTTAGCTCAATTAGCCTTTTACCGTTCGATATGTATCATTAATATTTTCTCATCAATGGTACATGTTGGCCCTACCCTTGGGATTTCAGTCTTGAACTGTATCCGGCGGCTCTCTACGACTCTAACAAAAACATCAGTCCACCTGGGTAACCTGGAACTTGGTCACTGTACCATGATGCGTCTTTCCGTCCGTCTCGAGACTAATGACTACAATAAATACTCAAGTCTCTCTAAACCGAGTTTTATTCTAAGTTTTCATACATCCCAGATGGCAGAAAAGTTAACACCTTCTGCTTACTACGCAATAACGTTAGACAGCTCATTAGCATAGAAACTGCATATTTGTTTAAGTATTTTTTTACTGAATGTTATTTTAGAGCAATTAAAATATTTTTATTAGCTATTATGGCTTTTCCATAAAGCATTTATTTCAAGAAATTGAGGTGCAAAAGCATAATGATGGTAAATAATGCTCATTGATTTCGGCTGCCTCTTTATTCCTCCTATAACCCCAAAATATGCGTCCGAGTAAATGAATGGATTCAACCCTTACAAAGTCTAAAACCAATCCAATGCAAGATTGATATTGGATCCCTTGTGTATTTTCTCTTTTTAATTAATCGCTTTGTAAAGCTCCAGAACTTCAAAGCAAAGGGTATCGGCCAATCCCCAAATACGTTTGAATTTGCCAAAATTGAAAAGCAATGTACCTACCTAATTCGCTACAGTCATTTTTAGACGAGGGCAGTCTGTTTTCGACGAATGACTTGTGTAATAAAACATATATTTAGCCCCGTTACGAATTGAATAGAATAATTAATTTTCGACTAATTTGCTTAAACAATCGTATAAATTTATTCATTTGTAAATAAGATGTTTTTACGAATTAAATTTCTGAAATGATTCACTTAGGTTTATGCTTTTGTGAATAAAATATGCTATGTAAAAATACGAATAAAACTAAAATGAATCTTCTTGTTTTGACTATTAAAACCTCAAATATTTAAATTGACGACTTCTGAATACAAATTTAGACACTCCGATTGCCTGAAATGATTACTTTTCTCCTTTGGGGGCCCAAAGAGTGGCGAATACGTGACGACAGAAAATTGTAAAATTGTTATTCTAACCATGTTGAAGAACCCGTCTGGAATTACGAAAATTGTTTCGCAGATAAAAATATTATCCACTTTGTCTAAACTATAAGGAAATATAAAATTTAGTAGTTGATACAATCCATTTATTCAGTCTATCGTATTATTTCATCCTTGCCTAAGATATATTATGGGTCCGTATCTATTACAGTGAAGGTTGGAGTTCTGGCAACTGGCAAATACTCGTACATTTAAGTTTAAAATTCAATGAAAATGTGATATTTCTGCAATTTACTAGAGTGGAGTTGTTGTCGGTTTTTATTTTATTTTTCACTTTGATTATTTTATTACATTATACGGATACTATTTTACTATTATTGCGGATACGAAATAGTGCACTGAAGTAAATCAAACTAAAACAAAAGCTGCTTTTTACAGCTCTCATTTTATTTTAATTATTTGTAGTAGGTATAAGTTAAAAATAAAACCCGTTTTTTTCCAATTGTGCTCTTTTGTGTTTCAATTATATGTCTCTATCATTTTAAAATGAATATATGTATTAGGCAAATTTACAGACTTTTTTGACGTCGTTCAAACCACAAAGATCGATTAGAGCGCTAATAATCATTAAAACCATCATACCACATAATTACTTACGAGTCCGAACACTCCATTATTGTGTTTGTATACAGATTAATAAATTGTGATCTAACTGTGTGTTAGCATAGCCACAAGCCAGCTTAAGCTATAATTTAACGTTATCTCATATTTTAACAAAATTAAATGTAACTGTATCTTAAAAAATCAATGAAGTTGGCATGAAGGCAATGATTGTCACTAACATGTTTCCAATCTATATCTACATATATATACATCTATACATATAGTAAAGCTGTAGAGGTCGATTGTCTGTACATAGAAAAAAAAACGCAATAAACCGAGTCAGGGGAATGTTAGAAGTAAAATAGAACACATCTAGTTTTTTTTTTTTTTTTTTTTTTCTGTCTTGTGTGTGTTGTTTCTCTGTCTGACCGATTTAAATAAATGTTTGCTCATTACATCACCGGTTAACAGTTTAAATACCATTGTAATCACAGAGTTTATGTTTGCACCTACGTTCTACACGTAAAAAAGGTTTATCGAAGGAATAACAAAAACCACGCAGACTATTTCACAGGCATCAGCTAGTTTTAAATAATAATAGAAGACACTACGAATGCCATCATAATACAAACAATTCCTAAACACAAAACAGCCTGATCAAAAACGGTTTTCTATCTCCTAAATCCTTTTCAGATATCCGATGGCAATATTTTAGCTATAAATAAAATTCGAACAAAATTATATCATCGTGTAAGTGTGATGTACATTTCGTGCGTGAAAGATTACCGACGTGACATCCGGGCTGTTGTTGGTGCAATGTCGATGGTCGCAATTTTACGCGCCCATTAAACCGAACGAACGCTTTTCTCACAGTAAAACGCTTCCAAATTTCCTTCAGCCGTATTTTCAAATAGCGCAAATTCGCCAGGAATGTTTGTTTTGAGATGTTTAGGACCCTACCCTGGGGCCATCACTTATTTTCTTTATGTTTGTATAGTACTGTATTTGGGACATTCCAGAAATTTGTTGTGAATAAGAAAATTATTTACCTAAACAAGGACTTTTATGAAGAGTTTAGCTGGCTATTAAAATCCTATTAATAATATAAACGCGAAAGTTTGTAAGTATGGATGGATGGATGTTTGTTACTCTTTCACGCCAAAATATTAGTAAAAAGAATTGACTGACATTTTGCTCCGGGATAGGTGATACGCTGGCTTAACATATAGGCTACAAAAAATCACGCTCCGGCCCACTGGAGCAGATTAACCCAGTCAAAACCGCGGGGCGAAGCTATCGTAATAAATACTAAACATCTGTCATAGAAATCGTATTACTAAATAAAAAACATCTTGCATAATGAGGAATAAATTAATATGAATTATTTAATGTAATGGCTATTAACATAATACTAAGCCAGCTAAGGACATACTTTACTAAAATACTGATTTAGATTTTTAAATTTATATCATAATTTAAATTTTTCAAAGTTGTTCATAATAACCAATGATAATAAATTTAGCGATGCAGGTAATTCTAAAGATATTGACTTCGAAAGCTTTTCTTTTCTGTAATAATAATAAGACATTTTACTCAATTCACAACCAAAAGTAAGGCATTTCTGTTTATTAATCTGCTATTAAAGTGAATATATAAATAAACAATAAAAGAATGAAAAATAAATAGGCACATTCTAATATTGGTACATTTCTTAAATATTCATAACTTTCACATCAATATTTCTGACACGAATCAAAAGTTAGAAAAATCTTTGAAGAACTTTAGCTGCTACTTTCATTATAACAAGTGTTTCCATATTTTCTCCCCTTTCCCTTCAAATATGGAAATAAACCTAGCGAACATTAATCAAAAGTTGTCATAACACTCCATCAATATTGGGAGTATTTGCTTAGGTGACATTCAATCGGGGCGTACCTTACAAACCAATTTGAACCGTAATATTCTAATTTGATACTATACCAGCTTTTGCCTTTACAAATTTTCTTGAATATGTTTAAAAATATCCTTTAAAAAATAAGCGATTTTATTATCATCATCATCATCATCAGGCCGTACAACGTCCACTGCTGAACGGCCTCCTCCCGAGGGAGGGTTTGCCATAGTCACCACGCTTGGCGGGCGGATTGGTGACCGCAGTATTATGTTGTAATACACAGGGAAACGCTGCTGCCCGTTCCATGCTATACACTTGTTATAGATAATGTTTTAACAATCGGGACCAACGGCTTAAAGTGCTTTCCGAGGCACGGCGGGTAGTCCCTCAACCAACCACACCCAAAAAGAAGTCTTTGATTTTACTTAAAGATTTTTTGTCTAGAGCGGGATTCAGGACCTCCAAGACTTAAGGCGATACTATACCGAAATGCCCCGAAGGCTAAACTCACGTATCATTACGTAATAAACTTATTCTCTACATATCCCTTCTGAACTGTTCACTGTCCGGTGTAGGGATCGAACCCACGACCTCCAAGGCTTAAAGCGACCCAAATACTGCAACGTTACGTAGGTTGTCGCGCTCTTATATTTTAGCTCTGATTTTTTCCAAATCAATCAAGTATATTATTAGATTAAGTTTCTTCTGATAAACAGCTAAGATTTGTTTTCACTTTGTATTAGCAATTTAAAATGAAAATGTAGTTACTATTATTTATGGATTCAATTGCAAAATTGCTAACTTGTTCTAAAATTGACGCTAGTCAACTTGCTTTTGCTAAATGTCAAGGTAATAAGATCATTGGACAGATAGTCTATCATTGATATGGAGTTACGAAAAGTTTCGTGTAATCCTTATAGTTCAGTATCTTTGACGGGATCAGAGTGACTTAGAAGTTTTGTTTCTGTTCAACAAGAAGCAAATACCAGTTAATGAGATGGGTATATTGTTGTTTCGGATTCATGATACTTTTTAATAACAAATTCTGGGTGTGTTTTATTATTTATTTCTTCATTCTACTTTTTTCATGCTCGATTAGGTTATTAGTGACAATTTATATATGTATGTAAAAAATAGTCTAGCTTTAGACAGATATAAACCTAAAAAATAGGCAGGTATTTATACACTTCTAGTGAATTAAGTTATAATTAATTAAGCTATGGAGGATCGTAGTCGATGACAAAAAACTATAAAAAATATACAATAAAGTTTTAAAGCGAAGCTTAAAAAAATGTATCTTGCCTTTTTTTCGCATAATAATGCAAATGCCTAAGAATTAAATATAAATTATACCTATATAGTTAAATTTAAGAGACTAGAAAATTTCACTTTGTTTACCGGGGTGATATCATCTAGCTGAAAAAGGTGGAATGAACCACATTTACTCGTAAGAAATACGGATCTTTTATATATTGGTCTAAATTAAAATAAAAAGTTGCTATTCATTTGATATTAATTGCTATTCTGGATTAGTATGACACTTTGGTTTGATGAAATTGTAAGATTTTTAATGGTGGTCGTCTTTATTCTTTTATGCGTGGGTACATTCAATAACATTGCAGCAATTACAACTAGTTTTCAAATAAAACTTGACTTCAGTGAACTTATAACAGATAGAGGTCCATAGAAAGTTCTCACTTTAACAGCAACCCTTTACCTGTTATCGAGGAAAAGTTTACTGCAATCGTACTAAGTTTTGAGACTAAACTATCTATCACTAGTTTTTGTAACTTTAATAAACAAAATAAACTTTAAGGCAATATTTTTGCGAAAATAAATTACTATAAATGCTCGCGTGCAGGCTTTTAAAACAAGATGCTTTCCTAGTATTATCAGATATTTATTTTTATTGTTTATGGATCGATGAACCCCAAATGATGGGCATTTCTTAAAGGAGCTGTCCAGACGCCTGGTGAAGGAGCCTGATGACCAAAGGGCTGGATATTACCTCGGTCAACGGATAAGCTTTGCTATACAGTGAGGTAATGTAGCCAGCGTTTTGGGCACCCTACCTACAGATGGCGACCTAATGGAAGTTTTGTGTAGAATATAATTTTCTTTATATATTGACTCTTCAGTTTTATATATTAGCATAGATGAAAACCTCTGTGCCCTTATGGTATGAGTCTCGAGGTCGTGGGTTCGATCCCCACGGCGGAAAAGAAAACTTTGTGTAAATCGTTAAGTTTTCCGGGTCTGGTTGGCTGAGGGACCGTACTTACCGTCCGTACCTCGGAAAGCACGTCAAGCCGTTGGTTCCGATGATTATATTATTATTTATATTAATAGTATACCAGGAAACGGGCAACCACATTTTCTTGTGTGCTACAATATAATACTTACTGCGGTCACCATGCAAAATCCCTCTCACGCACGTTATACGTTCTGATGATGATGATGAACATTATACTATCCTAATTTTAAATGGTTTATTTAAAATTTTACGTATGTGATGAACAATCGCAATATCAAATAATTTACATACGGTTGTGTTACAACCATATGTGGGTATCGAACCCAGAAAACCAGATCCCAGAAGCAACTACCGTAACCTAAGCCACCGGTACAGTCATAATGAATTAATCAATCGATCGATCAATGATTTTGTTTAATCAAAAATATAATAAAGCTTAAATTTTGAAACTGCATGGTAGTTGAGTCATGGGCCAGTTGAAATTAAGGAAAAGTGGTTTTAAAATAATGTTATCATACCTACACAACCTCCTTTTAAGAATTTTAACAGTCCGTTTGGACTATTAAAATTCTTAAAACAGACGTTGTTGGTCAAGTCAATTAGACGTAGATTACTATAAATTTTATTACTATAAGTGAGAGGTGTTTATTTCTAATAATTACAACTATTTCGATAATTTACTTGCTAACCGTTCTCATAGTATATAAGAACACACATACTATAAAGCCCTCAGGCCACACAGTATAAATCATTAGAACACCCCTACAACTTTGTTGTTCGCTCGTAATTTGAATTACGTGTTCCTACGAAAGGAATGCGGGCTATGTGACGAAATAAAAAATATGAAAATGCTAGCAATTTATATTGAGCATCATGACATGACAGTTGGTGTAGGTTTGTATTAATTATATCTACCCACTTTTATGTCTATAGAATAAAATATATCATCGTTATTTTTATTTAACAACTAGCGGCCCGCCCCGGCTTCGCACGGGTGGACTTTTATACCCTACCCCTGCCCTATCCTACCCCTACCCTACCCCTACCCTACCCTTACCCTACCCCTACCCCTACCCTACCCCTACCCTACCCCTACCCCTACCCCTACCCTACCCCTACCCTACCCTACCCCTACCCTACCCCTACCCCTACCCTACCCCTACCCTACCCTACCCTACCCTACCCAAAAGTATCCTATGTCCTTCTCCCAGTTCTTAGCTACCTCCCTACCAATTTTCAGCCAAATCGGTTCAGCCGTTCTTGAGTTATAAATAGTGTAACTAACACGACTTTCTTTTGTTTTTAAAATGTATTCTGCTATTCGGGACGGAAACAAATCCAACAAATCAAAAACCATGGCAATCGGTCCAGCCGTTCTCGAGTTATAAGTGTTGTAACAAACACGACTTTCTTTTATATATATAGATATAAAATCATTTATCTGAGCTAAATGTTTTGACTGTCTACCTATTCAATCAATTGAGGTATAATACTAATCATCATGTTATATAGATAAACTGTGCGTAATAATAACCTTCAGTGATCGACTACACTACTTATTTAACTTTACTATAAGATAGTACCCACCTATCACGTATACTAAAGACAGGGAAAACTGTTGTGATTGAAATGAGACATATTATTTCTCAATACAAAAAATAAAATAACTTTTAAATAGCTACTGTTAAGAAGATATGAAAAGGCATATATTATGGCCTTATTTCCGGACGGACATTATAAAGTTAGCTTTTTCTACTACTGGAAATAAAGACGAACAGAGCTCCAGCCTCATTAAATATCTTTCGAGCATCCATAAATCATATTATAATTAATTAGGAAACCCAATATATAGTAACGAATAAGTTATAGTTATATAAGAATAACTTTCTTGGTTAGTTTAGTTTTAGAATTATTCTGTTGTTATTAATATATTGAGTTTTAAATTAAGTTTAATGCAATACTTTCTTGGTGTTTTTGGTTTCTTGTATTAAACTACTTACTACTACTAACTTTCAAACGAAGCATTATCTAGTACCAGAAAAATTTAAACGATGTTCATTAGTAACATCTTATATTTTAATATAGAAAGCTGAAGAGTTTGATTGCTAGAACGGCCTAAACTCAGCGAATTTGAAAAAAAATAGTATTAAATAGCCGATTTATCGAGGAAGGCTATAGGCTATATTTAATTTATTTAAAGCCATGGGAGTTACGCGGTTGAAACCGCGCGTAGAATTAAGTAAACTATTATTCATGTAAAGCTTTCTAACGGAAACAAGCCAAGTAGGTAGACAAAACCGCAAAAACTATATTTCTTCTGTGTATTCTATGGAAATAGAAAATGTTTAAAAAACAAGTATCACTAATAAGTCAAAGTAATAAGAATAGGAATAATGTGTGTCAACTGGTGTTAAGGTTGTTTGACACTACCACAGTTCAAAGTTTCTAAATTATGGTATAACTTTTACTCGATTTGCCATACGCTACAAGTTAGTTTGATTGGAGATAAAAATAATGTTTCAATGTTATACAGTTGGAAAGGTAAGGTGTGATAAGGTTTGTTCAATAAGATTATTTGGTTTATGTAACTGATTTAATTGGTTTACTTTCTCAATTTCTATATTACCTATATTAAAAGTTACTGTCTACTCTATCGACACTCAACTCAAAATATGAAATAATTCTACGATTCACCCTGTTAGATAGAAATATTCAACTCTGAATTAGGTAAGTACAGCCAAACTATAAAATGTTGTAACACCTATCTCACTTCAAATTAATTTCAGCATTCAATGATATCTACAGTCACTTAATTTTTTACTTAAACGTTATTCTGATTTACAATTAGGTATACAGGCGCTTTTAAATGGGTGTACTACGCCGAATCGAATGCCAAATAATCGAATATCAATTGATCGACCACTATAAATCGAACGACTAAATATTCGAACGTTCATAACATCGTATGGTTATTAAATCGAACATTCAAAACATCGCACACTCAATACATCGAGTGATAAAAATATCGAATGTTTGTTTGATCGAGTGATCAAAATATCGAATGATTGTTTGATCGAGCGTTCAACGCATCGCATATTCGTTCTATCCAAAGATCAATACACATATTTTTTAAGAATACAAAAAAAACCTAAATTTTCATTGCATTAACATCTCTTTTGCCTCTTTTTTGTGAAGAAGGTCTTCCCAATCTTGCGTTTGCCTTTTTTTTTGTATTCTTAAAAAATATTTGTATTGATCTTTGGATAGAATGAATATGCGATGCGTTGAACGCTCGATCAAACAATCATTCGATATTTTGATCACTCGATCAAACAAACATTCGATATTATTATCACTCGATGTATTGAGTGTGCGATGTTTTGAATGTTCGATTTAATAACCATTCGATGTTATGAACGTTCGAGTATTGAGTCGTTCGATTTATAGTGGTCGATCAATTGATATTCGATTATTTGGCATTCGATTTGGCGTAGTACACCCCTTTTAAATTAGGTATAGGTATATATTGGAGTTAAGCTATTTCCTATAAAATCATATTAAATATTATTTACATCTATATATCATATTACCGACCTATGTATAACGATTTTTATTTTTATTATTAACTGTCCATGTCTGTTTTCGATATAAAATTGATTTCAAAGTGAAAATTATTTAGATTTCAGACATGAAAATGTTCTACTAAAGTTTGTCAGTGTGTCTGCTAATATAAGTTTATTGCTGTGATATAATAATGATTTAAGATGGAGGCTTAAGTGAGATTCAGTAGACTAATGGGCCATGACATGGATCTTTCATTCATCATGATCTGGAAGCAATTTCCGAACGTGTCGTAATTTAGCTTCCCTTTTTCTGTATTTTTTAGCTATCGTATTTACCTGCATTATTTTCACTACGAAGTTCTATTCATATGGAGCTTTTGTCTTTATTACAAACTAACGGCCCACCCCGAATTCGCACGGGTGAACTTTTATAGCCTATGCTATTCAGAGATAATGTAGCATTCGACAGAATTATCGAAATCCGTTCAGTAGTTTCTGAGTTTATTCAAAACAATCATATAAAATACAAACATTTCCTCTTTATAACATTAATATAGACTAGCTTTTACTCGCAGCTTAGCTCGCATTGATCCAAATGTCCCTATTACTTCTAATATCTCCAAGAATATGTGTAGGTACAAAGTTTCATGATGATCGGTTAAGTAGTTTTCACGTGAAAGCGTAACAAAAATATTTACATTCACATTTTTAATATTAAGTAGGGGTACTTCCTTAGACAATTATGAACCCAAAACTAAGAACCATGTTACACCTAAATGAGATAATTTTATTCAAATGCATGATTAGCTCAAGTAATCGTCTAGTAAGTCTGACTTGCAGTTTGTAAAGATGAGGCCCTTTGAGTGAAGAAGTAAAAAGGACTGACAGCATATGAATTTTATATTTAGACGTTTTGTATTGCCTTATTTCCGGGGAGAAATACATGTGCCGCTACAGTGTCTGTGTAAGTTCTATCTGCGCGAATTGACATGATACCTAGCTCGAACGACGTTGGTTTAAAGTACTGAGTGCAAAAAAGTTTTTAATTTTTATTAACATAATAATAAGCTATTTAAATATCTTAAAAATTCAACAAAATAATCACATCCAATAACATTTACGTCTTCCAAACGTAACAATAGCTAAAACAAACTAAATAACGGTAAACATATTACTCTGAGTTGCAGGCATGTCATGCTAACGCTCAGACAGAGGGAAGAGAGTTTATTTTTAAGCCAGGTGTCATGCTAATCATTTTAATGTATACATTATTGGTAGAACATAATGTAGTTATTGCTTGCGTCACAATTTAACATTATCTTTATGTTTTTCCATCGATAGAAAAACTATATAATTTCTCATTTTTAATTCAACTTACATTTAACTCGTAACAAATACGTGTTACGAGTTTCTAACTACTATAATATTAATCTACGACAAATATGTATTTCAACTCGATGAGCCCTTTAAATTGATTATATTGATGATATCCACATTACTAAGTGGAATGACCTAAATGTGAATGAACTGTGATGCACAATAGTACAATAAGCCTCTGTATATTTTCATCGTAGGCACATTTTTTGTAGTTTTGATGAAATTTGCTATGTGATTGATTAGAAAAGCTGCGTAGAATGTGGCAGCATTCTAACTAGCTATGTAATTAACCTCCTTTACAACCGCAATGAGACGTTGCATAATTTTATATATTACGTATACCTATTTAAATTGTGTGATCTTATCAACCGAATGAATTTGAAGTAACTGTTATAAAATATAATTGTACTTTTGTTACAAAATTGTTGTAAAATATAAAGGTATGTCAATAAAATAAATAATTACAAATGACATATCTTTACACAAGTATCTTAAAATAATATGGCGCGCGCGGTTTCACCCTATTAGCTCCCGTTCCCGTGGAAATTTTATAACAAAATATAGCCTACAGCAATCTTCGAGAAATGGGCTATCTAACAATGAAATAATTTTTCAATTCGGTATATTAACAATCAATCGGTTTAAATAAACAAACAAACATACTCTTCAGATTGATATATTAGTATATAGATTTAGCTAAAATTATGAGAGTGCAGGTCATATAAAACAGTCCAAATATAAATAATTTTCACTTGTCAGCGGAAAGGAAAAAATAATCTGTTTTAAATATAAATGTTTTATTACCATGTCTATGTGTATAAAAGATATTTAAAAGCTTTTCCGCTGATGTAAAGTTCTAATTAGAATATTTATGAATTTTATTCAATAATAAAATGCTATTTTATAAGCAATTTAATTAGGGATTCATTAGAGAGCCATTATTTCTTTCTGGTTTTGTATGCAATGAACAGCTGAATAATGTAAATAACATCATATACCAGATGTAGCGAAATTTTACCGAGTTTACAGCCAGAAAGATGCGACACAATAGAGTTACACTATAAAATACTTTTTAAATCCAATGTAAATATTCCACTGTTGTTTTTCTTCACATTTTTAGAAAACCGATATTTTTTTAAACCACGTATGGAGTAAGACAGTCTTAGAGGAATACGTTAACTGCCTATGTAAAAATACGCTTCTAGCAATAAAATACACTGAAATATAGAATTAACTAATAATAAATAAATATTTAAAGTTACATGCAACTTACTCTGCTTTTAATTTAAAATTTAGACCTTTTTCAATAAAACCGAAAAATACCTTAACTTCAATTCAATTTATCAAAGTCGAAACACATAAAAAACCTAAACGAGTGCTAAAATGTCAGAGGTTCATCAAATTACGTTTATCAAAGAGAAAGCATTTTCTCCTCGTACGTAGAGTTTATATAATAGAATCCAGAGCTTAAACGTTAACTTTGATAATCCAATCAATAGTTTCGTATCTGAATAGTTGAAGAATTTGCTTTAGTTTATATCGAACTTTGTCTAGATAGAAACACTCGTTATTTTAATGTCAAATTAGAATATGAATTTGAATGAAATAATAATGAATTTATTCAGCACTTAGGTATTTACATACACGTGTACTTGTCAAAATCACAATGAAAAAGAACTGTAATTAATAGGTTATTATTCTTATTCTATGAATAAAACTACTTACTTAAGCAAGTGCAACCTGTGAGTGGTGCTAATTGTCGGACATTTCAGACAATTTACTCCGTCTGTCCGTGTGTCATTAATTCCTCTACTCATAATAAGTTCATATTTGCATTTATTATCATAGTTATAAATTGAAAATTTATAGGAGCATACAATTAAGTGACAAACACCTGGGGGCACCCTTATGGGGTTAGGACCACAACCCAGAGGTGCCACTGTTATCAAAGATTTATGGATATAAGAGGAAGTGATCGCTGGTACGGCCTACAGGCGCTGGATCACAGGTCAGGGGTAGGGGCACAACGCGGTCCTCGCCGGCGACTGCCGCCGCCGCCGGCTACCTAGGTGGATGACCCCGAGAAGAAAGGGAGAAAGAAACTCCAGGCTTCTTTTTTTCGTCATCTTTTCTATCACAGTATGGCCATTTTTTTTAATATATGTTTTTTACAATTTTTAATTCGCCAGCACTTGAAAACGGAGGGAGCATCTACACACATTACGAAAGAACAAGCTATGTGAGAAAATTATCGTCTTAAGGGGTCACACACTAATGTTTTAACAACTACCTCAAACACAACCATCAGAAAGCCAACCAGCCACCGCAAGCAGCACCCGTTCACGAGTATGACGTGTGAGCACACAGCCATCGCCTCCCTCGCCATTAGAGGGAAGGAGACGACCCGACTCACATCGCCACCGCAAGCAATGACAGCAATGGGAGCATGATGAGCACACTGATAGCAATATTTGAGGAATCACATTAAAAAGGAAAGGCAAAAAGTTATACTCAGCATAGCATGTTCCGAAGCACATCAGTGTATACAATAATAACGTAATCAAAAAAATACAAAAATACAAAACATCTAATAATTTAAGTTTGCCCGTGTTACACCGCTAGCACCATGCAGTTTTATCATTAAGGCGCGTTCCCGTGCAAAACACAGCGGTAGCCGTTTTTAGGCTGTTTTTGGGAGCTAACTTCTCTTTATCTAAAAGAACTAGCAACTAATAAAAAATACATTAAATTTCTACATAATCTGGACTCCAAAATGGTAGTTTCTTTTTTTTTTTTAAGCTGCTTAATATTTAATTAAAGGGCCACAAAAAAGCTACAGAAATGAGAAATAATGATTTATAAAATGCATCTCCTCCTAAAATAACCATTATTTTGATTTGCTTTCTAAACTAATGGATAGGTAATTTAATAAAGAACATTTTGCTAGTTTTATTTTTTTCAAAACACGAAAATTTGATTTAATAAAGATTTTATTCTCAAATCTGAGCGTACTCGCTAAGTAACTCTTGCGCAAAGTTAGTGAGCCACAAGGCCTCGAGGGTGAAACACGTGTCGTTCGTCATCGCGCCGCGTCGGCACTCGTGCACTTGTTCGCTCACACACATCACAATAATATTAGTTTATATTATTGTGTTTTTGTTAGTGACATTTGTATTAGTGATCGTTTTTTATGTTAGTTATTTATTTATTCTTATTGACCGCGAAAGGACGCTTTGTGTGTGTGTATGAAGAACTATTGAGTTCTTTTCATCGTAAAAAAATAATCAGCTGTCTTATACATTTGGTCGAGTAGGTATTAGAATTTTGGATGGGGCCGTTGATTATTTTTTTCACGATAACGATGGTGTTCCCATCACACACTTTCATATGGCTATACCCTTACTTACACCTTGTATAAACAAGCTAAAATGAACCAGAACATAATTAGATTTTTTGTGAGGTCATTGACCGCTGTTAGTGATATATCAGATTAAAACCAAAATTATTTATTTGTATAAACTTCATAGACGTGATGGGTATCGATAAATAAAAACGATAAAAAATAATCTCAATTCATTAACAACAGCACTAGCGGTCAATATCACGTCTGCAGAGTTTCGCTAGATAGGGTCATTTCGCCTGTTCGCGTCCATTTAGCGCAGTTGGCAAGTTTGACGGCGATAATAAAAATGTTCCATTACTAATTTCTATGAAATATTTATGTAATCTGTTCATTATTTTAGTCTATTTTAAGATAAACTTTCAGTTTTGTTCGAAACATCTTGAGTTTTTTTTTTAAATAGATAAACATCAGAATTAGGCGTTTTACCCAGTTTGCGTCCAAAAAATCCAAATTGCGTCCACCCGTGGACCATTTAGCGTCCACCAGCTTAGAAAAGGAATATAAAGGTGATATTTTTAAGAATTTGTAAAGAAAATTTGTATTTTAACAATTCCTTTAATTAAGAATATAAAAATTAAAAATCATAAAAATTATTAAAAAAAAAACACATTGATTGAACTTAAAATTAGGTAAGTGGTAGGTGTTTGAAATATTTTTTAAGCTCCCCGTCTCGAATTATTTTCTGAACAATATCTAACAATTCTTGGTTTTTTAACTAGAAATCTACGTCATCCGCCTGTTGTAGTCCACTGCTAAACATAGGCCTCCCCC
The DNA here is from genome assembly GCA_947037095.2 of Nycteola revayana. Lineage (NCBI taxonomy): Eukaryota > Metazoa > Arthropoda > Insecta > Lepidoptera > Nolidae > Nycteola > Nycteola revayana. The sequence goes on from OX344839.1 coordinate 11,191,406, forward strand.
ATCGATTTGCAGCGGGAACGATCGCTAGCGGCCTGCATCCACCGACTCCCCGCGACCTTTATGAGGTCGTCGGTCCATCGTGCAGGCGGTCGTCCTACGCTGCGCTTACCAGTTCGTGGTCTCCACTCGAGTTCTTCGAGTTATGGGTCCTGCCCATTGCCACTTCAGCTTGCTAATCCGTTGAGCTATGTCAGTGACGTTCGTTCTCCTGCGGATAATTTCTGATTCAGACGAACACGCAGGGAAACGCCGAGCATAGCTCTTTCTCTTAGTTGGTCCTACCTAGTTGGATCGTTTGACCTAGGTACAGGTATTCGGTCACAACTCCGAGAATGGGAGTTCCCAACGGCTATAGAGTTAGGCATTACATGGGCGTTATGCATGACTTTCGTCTTGCCCATGTTCATTCTAAGCCCAACTTGTTGGGAATCTCCATCTCCATCGAGGTCATTGAGCATCTGTCCAAGGTCTCCAGCGATTCTGCCATGATCACTATGTCGTCGGCAAATCGAAGGTGAGTGATGTACTCGCCATTTATGTTGATGCCGTATCCTTGCCATTCCAAGAGCTTGAAGGCGTCTTCTAGAGCAGCCGTAAAAAGTTTGGGAGATGTAACATCTCCCTGACTTACGCCTCTCCGTAACGGGATTGCCTTCGTACATTGGCCCTGTACTCGGACCGACATTGTGGCGATTTTGTTCAAGCACTTCAGCACTTCAACATAGAGATAGTCGATAAGACAGCGCTGAAGAGACCTTAGAACCGCCCAGATTTCGACCGAATCAAAGGCCACAAACGGCAAGCATAGGGACTGATTATACTCCTCGGTCATCTGTATAATTTGCCGCAGCGTATGTATGTGATCTATGGTAGGTATTAAAGCCTTTTCGGAAACCGGCTTGTTCGGGAGGCTGGAAGTCATCGAGTCTGTGTTCGAGACCATATATGACGACTCTCGAGAACAGCTTATAAACATGGCTCAGCAATGTGATGGGTCTATAATTCTTCAACATGGTTGTGTCACCTTACATTTTCAATTATTTTTACAAGCAAGTCGTTTGTATATTACGAAAATAGTGGACGCAATTTGGTTTATCATTATCCCCTGTATGTACAGTTTACGTCCATTGCGGACGCAAAGTGGAAGTTTTGTAAATTTGATGTAGTAATTCGCGCCCACCTTATATTAACCCGGCGTGAATGAGGTGACAAATTTTTACACCAACTACGAGGTGGGTATGAGATACTCGAAACTTTGATGTTATTTTTTTTAATTTAGATTGTGTAAATATAATTTTAAATAGATAATATAATAATAATAGGATCCATTCAACAAGGTAGACAAATATTATATATATATATAATATTTGTCTACCTTGTTACCTTATAGTAAAACAAATATAGTAACAATGTTTTTTGTGAAAAACTACGAGTTTCGGTAGTTGTACTACTTTTCGCATAAAAATCTAACAAAAATCCAACTTCTTTGGTAAATCAACATAAAAACAGTATCTTCTTATAATTATAATTAAACAAGGAACTGAAAGTTTTATGAGATCATGTAACATAGCGCTAAATTTACACCTACAAATCAGCACAATTTCCGCACACAAAATTCGCATGTTCCAAACATATTGGCTTATCACAATTTGAACAGCAATATTTTGTTTTTCTGTCTTTTTTTTGTGTACAATGACCACATCGAACATATTTCCCTACTATTTTTTTAGGTATTGATGGTGCAGGTTACCCCAAGCGATCAGCAATCCTCTTTCGTGTTTCCCTTGGAAGACGAACATTCTGTTGTCTGTTGCGAAGACTACCTTTTATTATATTCTTAATTTAGGTTTGGACCCCTGTCCAAACCTAAATTAAGAATATAATCTCGGCGCTTCATTCGTGTTTTGTCTAGCATGTTATTTGCAAAAACTAATTAATCACAAAATACTATAAAAAACAATAAATTATAAACTTACTGTCAACACAAATATGTGACACCGACTACGAGGTCGGGTATTACATACCCCTGCGACGTTTGCGCACGTATATCTCCAGTCGATGCCGGTACAACACTGAACTCGATGCCGCATCTCATCCCCCGTACCCTTACCTCCAGCTACTGCAAAGGCGGGACTCGCATAGCACCAATAACATTAAATAATTTGCGTTTAAAAACTTAGGTGGGGTATGACATACCCCACCTCACTCACGCCGGATTAAGCGTTAAATATAAAAAATATAATCAGATTAATAATTAATATTATTCCTTTTTTCATTATAAAAGTCTAAAATTAGCTATGTATCCTAAAATTCACATAAAACAATAAAAAAATTATCATACAATGCGCCGCTGCACACTATTTTTTTTCTAAAATCCCGCTTGTACGCGCTTCTTTTTGAACAGCCGAGACTTTTTATTTTTCTAAACGGGATTGGTTTGGCGCACGGACCTTTTGTCCATATGTGCGTGCCTCTTATGCATTGAGGTACTAGCAGTTATGACTTTTTGTTTGATTAGTGCGTTAGTTTATTTATTTTTGAGGATTTTTAAAGGGAGATCCGCAAAATGGAAGCGAATTGGGCGATGGACGCGAACAGGCGAACTTACCCTAATTTTATTTGAACCTGCTACCTATACCTGTTATAGCTACCTACTAAAAAATAATAAATGATGATAAAATTGACTTTGTTATTTCATTTTTATGCTTTTATCAATCACCCACGGTCTGAATAACAGGTGTAAATAATAAACACCGCACAAAGTTTATATAGAATATCATTAATACTTTTATATGACTAAATGTTAGAAGTATTCATGATCGTAAATATGGTCATTAAATTCATCATGACCAAAATTATTTTGGCGCACCAATAAATATTTCATAAAAAGATATTTCTTATTGAATGCCATGTCTGTGAATTCTTAGGTCTGCGATTTTTACTTGTATTCGTAAGATGATCGCTAGATGGAGCTAGTACTGCTTTACGAAGTATTATAGAGGTGAGGTGCGGCAAAGAGGGAACGAATGCTCAAGGTTATTTGGTCAGGGTAGCGCCTTAATATATTCATTTATTGTGTAATAACCTTTTTTCATTGAGGTAGTCTTTACATGAATTTTAAATTTATTGAGTGGTAACTCTTGCACAAATTCCGGTAGTTTGTTATACATACGCACACTAAGCCCTACAAACGAAGAATGGACTCTCTGCAGACGGTGGTAATCACAATTTGTGTTTATTTCTTGTATTTATTGTGTGCATGTAATCTGCATGTGCATCTTCTCTTTTGATATTGATTTAAATTTTGTCTAATATGAATTAAATTTTCATAAATGTATTGAGAAGCGACCGTTAATAAATTCATATTTTTAAACAAATCTCTGAGGGAAATTCGGGCACTTAGTGTTAGTAATGCTGGATATAGTACTCTCATGGATACAAATGATATTTGATGAACATTTTTGATAGGCACTATTCTTACATTAACGTGCAGTTAGATAATATGTCAGTAAATGCATGGAAATTGTATAAAACCAAGACAAATTAATTTATTTGAAAAAAGATTTATAATTCAGTATTGTTACTGGTAAAATACTGAATTATGCCCTTTTTCTCCTCTATTTTTAGGTTCTGTACTTAATTTAAAAATAATAAACTCTTTTTGAGGAGACGTATAGGATATATGGCCTTATGCGTAAAATAGTATTTTTGTACTGAATTTTTCGCTAAAATTTATTCATATTCAGAGCCATTTATTGCACACCATATGTATAATAAGTTGTTAAGTATGGTTTATTCCGGTTGGATCCCCTGATCTGATCCCCTGCCGATTATTATTATGTTTTAATTCCTGATTGATCCACCGTAAACTTTGTCATTCCGGTCTGATCCCCTTAGTCTTTTTGTCAGGCAAGTACAGTCAATAGAAAAACAGTTGTTGATGTAAAAATATTTGTTTTATTTTAAAGTCATCACAGATAATCAGACTTATCGACTTTCTGCTTGGACAAACCTTAATAATTATAAAAGATTTTGACCAACTTAATTAACTACATAACAAAAACAGATCTTAAAATTACAACTGAAAAGCATCACAGACAATCAGAAATTTGATCTTTTTATTTCGACAGACCATAAAAAATAAAGTTTTTGACAATTATAATTAAATAACTAAAATAATATTACGATATAAAATCATCACAGACAATCGACATTGGCTCTTTTGATTTGGACAGATAACAAAAACATAACCTGAAGTTCTGGAACTTCAGGTTATGTTAAATAAAATTTAGAGTAAAGCTAAATTAAATTATTTATATATTATAAAGAGTCAAATGAAAGACGTTATGTTTTTCATTTAACTCTTATATTTAATTTTTGACACAAATAAAATAAAAATAATCAAATAAAATAATTGACTAGATTGATCGAATAACTAATAACGTAATATTCTCCTTTAATTTGGACAACTTTCTTATAGTCTACATTTTTCCAGACAGTGACCGACTGTAATTTTCCCAGTGAGAAGTTGATTAGTTACATGTTGGTACCACTTATCGGTTACAATTTCTTTTGTTAGCCGTCGTTTTGGGTTTTTGAGATATTTGCAAAAAACTAAACCCCCCTTTTTTTTAGTGAATTGTTAATAACTTTTGCAATTTTTGCAAGAGGAACTTCATTTTTTTTCAAAAATCATCTAGATGCCATTCCGAATCGAATGACACCTCAATCATAATTTTCGGAGACTGCTGAAAAAAGTTGACCAAAAAGGCACTTGTTGACTGGACTATTTCTCAAAGTCAACAAAACTTCACTCGTCACTGTCACTTATTGGCTACTTCGGAATCGTTGGCCGAGCGAAATCAATGTACCTAACATAATGCACGCCCATATTTTTTCAGGTAAAAATTTTAAAACATGTTTAAACCGGTTGCGGTTGGCTTGGCCAAAACGTTTCCATTGCAATGTGTGTTGTTACTAACTGTACCAAAAAACTGTTAATAGATAACTAGGGTATCCAACCGGAATAAAATATTTAAATTTATTTTTGATACCCTGCACGGTGGATCAGACCGGCATAGTAAATATTATAAAACAAAATGGATCCCCTAGGGTATCAAATACGGGGTATCCAACCGGAATAATTCTTAAGTATTACCCTGTCGGGCGCGGCATGTTAGACGAGAAGAGGAAGAAATAAATTTATTCTTCAAAATCTTAAATAATAAAATAATTCTATTATAGTAAGTAAGTTAGTTATATTAAGTTAACGCGCAAATTTATTAAAATAATAGTTCAATAAATACAATATCACAATACTAATATATATAAAGTTGAAGAATTTGTTTGTTTGCTTGAAAGAAACTACAGGACTACTTTGAAAAATTATTTCAGTGTTAAATAGCCCATTTATTGAAGAAGACTATATTATTATGTTACATTTAATTATGAAGTTTCCAAGGGAACGTGAGTTACACGGGTCCAACCGCGGACGGGAAGCTAGTATCTAAATCCTTCTAATATTATAAATGCGAAAGTTTGTATGTGTGGATGTATGTATGTTTGTTAGTCTTTCACGCAAAAATTACTGAATCGAGTTGGCTGAAAGGTTGCACGCACAAAGCTTATAAGTTGGATTAACATATAGGCTACAAAATATCACGCTCCAATCCACTGGAGCAGAGTGACGCGGTTAAAATCGCGGGACGGCAGCTAGCAGCTAGTATTTAATACAAATTATATTATACCCCTCAAACTATGCAAGTAGATACTACTACCATCCCTTTCTTCCTAAGTAACATTTACTAGTTGCTGAGATTGTTTCGTTAGAGCGGTGTTCTAAGTGGCATGTCTGAGTGGACTCTAATTAGGTTTTCTGATACCCAACGCTATAACTACATCAAGCAAATGAATTAAATTTAAAGCACCTGTCTGTGATCCCTCTGAAATTCTATTTGAGAATGTCTGCCGGCGTGCAGTAAAGTGGTTATAGTTTGTTTGTAAATGCCAATATCGGAAAGTACCTACTGACCAAATCTGACTAATTGAGACTGATTTAGATACATTTTTGCTCTGAATTATTAGCAAGCGTAGTATTTGATGTATAGGAAGATTTTCCAAAGTAAATATTTCAGAAATAGAATTTAATTTGACAGTGAAGTTTAAGATAATAGCTATTGATTACTGTTCCGATTGACGTTCGAGGAACCGAGTGTTAGTTGCCCGTCACCTAGCAATACAATCGAAATGTATAGATACTGTATGTATAGATAATACTACAGCCTATTTTGCATATATATACCTCAAGGCAATATCGAGGGCCGTAGATCGAATGGAACGCGAAATTAATAGCACTCAATGTAATTACTCCGGGTTCCGAATTAAATAAGGGACCATTAACGGTGTCTGCATCTGAAAATTATGAAAATAATTATTCTGAAGACTTCGTTTTTAAATGACCATTGTTCTTGGGTAATTGTTTGAATCTGAAGTAAAATTGTGGCTTTAGAAAATTATGAGTAATTTCACTTCGTCTTTAATGTAAGTTACCATAAAATAAATTAAGTACAAAGGAGTAAGTCAATGTTGAGAAATTTTCTGAAAAAACGTAATTTTAATCAATGTGCTTTTATTATACTGGAAACCAGAAACAAACGCAAGCTAAGATTCAAACAATTTTTCGCATATCTTTTCGTTTAACATTAAGATATAAAAGAGCATGTAGACAAGTGCCAGATTCTATACCTACCTACATATTTCCTTGTTTTCAAGTAACGCCCGCAAGGAGAGAACTTTACTATGACGACATATAAATAACAAAGAACAAAATGTAATTTTCCGAATAGAAACTTTGTGTTTTTAAACCAATAGAAAAAACTGCTCAATACATATATAGGTAAGTCAATGTAAATGATAATACATATTTAAACTTTGCGAATCGTGACAACGTTGCTTGGATATTACAAAACTCACAAACCCTGTTCAATTTTCATAAAATGTAAAGTAAAGAGTTTAAAATCCTAGCCAGATAACTATTCGGACAGAATAGTTCCAGTTGAGAGTATAAAATATGTTACGGCTAAAGCCCGCAGCTAGACTAAGGCTTAGCCAGCAAAACTTAACTATAACTGGTCAACTGCGGCTATACCTAGGTGTAACCAAGTGAGCATTTAATTTGACGTAATGTTAAAACATAATGTTTTATTTTAATATGTGTTTTACATTCCCTACCTTCCACGTATGAATGTAAAGTTAGTCTCAAATGATTATTATTAGAGAAAGTAAGGTCAGCACTGAGATCTGTGCTATAGCTTGACCGTAACCGCTGTACCGCGCCCTAGGTATATTCTTATTCCTAGGGTGCGGTACAGCGGTTGCGGTCAAGCTATAGTATAAAATTGTGTTATAGCTATATGCAATCAGCACATTTTATTCAAATACTTAGGAATAAAATTATTATATTACAACCATAGAACATTTTTTAATAATAGAGAAAACCTCAGAACAAAGAAAATCAATAGATTTATGATTCTAATATTAACACTTTATATAAATATGTAAATCACGAACATTCATATTAATATACTAGCTGGCCCGGAAAACTTCGTACCGCCTCAAAATCTACGCGGTGTCCTACATCTACCCTACCCTACCCCTACTCTACCTCTACCCTACCCCTACACTACCCCTATCTCTACCCTACACCTACCCTACCCCTACCCTACCCTACCACTACCCTACCCCTACCCTACACCTACCCTACCCCTACCCTACCCTACCCCTATCCTACCCCTACCCTACCCCTACCCTACCCCTACCCTACCCCTTCCCTACCCCTACCCTACCCCTACCCTACCCTAAAGTATCCTATGTCCTTCTCCCAGTTCTTAGCTACCTCCCTACCAATTTTCAGCCAAATCGGTTCAGCCGTTTTCATGTTATGTCGTGACAACGGAAAACGGGTTTCATTTTTATATATATAGATGGGATGTGTCTGTGTCAAAAAAAATATTTAACGAATTTACTTATAAAAATTGTTTATAATATCTAGATTTATACATTTAAGTATATTTTGTAACATGATATACCCAATAAAAATAAACTAAAAGGATTAGTCGGCTAATGTTTAATGTAACCAACCACCTAGATCTTGCTGCATTTAGACTTAAACCGGAATAGATACATATAATTACAACAAAAACTAAAGCATTATGATATTGAAATTTCAAAAGGCAAAATAAAATGAAACGATTTCAATACAATTCAGAAATAATTAAACTGTCGTGCCAAATTCCATTCGTATATTGGACGCTTTTTACAAATGGTTGGTGAACAATGAAGAATTGAATAGCTTATTTGCTTTATATATGATCGATTATTTTGAATCGAGTTTAAGACTCAATAAAAATAAATAGGTAGCGCTCATTACAATCTTATTCAAAAAAGTATCACATTCGAAACATTATTTAAGGAAACTTAAGTAACAAAATAAATATTATTACACAATACATTTATTATTAAATACGTTTTTGAAGACTGCCAATCATTGATAAACAGTTATCATAGTCTTATTTTGAAAGATATAAATATAAAATATTAATTAATTGTTGCAGTAAAAAAAATGTATACTAATATTATAAGGTACGTATTTTTGTTTGGAATAAACGCAAAAACTACTGGATGGATTTCAGTAATTCTTTCACTTTTTCATAATCACTGAAAGTAACATAGGCTAACTATTTTTTACTAGAAATTTGTAGGTACCTACTCGTGCGCAGCCGGGACCTGCCGCTAGTCTTAAATAAAATATTTAAAGTTTATTAAAATATTAAGCTAAACATTTTATTAATAATTATTATAAGAAGCTTTTCTATGGCAAAGAAAGTTATGACTTATTAAAATACACCAACTTTTTTAGTACCTTCCTAATTTGTTAATTCTGAGAAGTAAATTAATTTGTAAACATAAAATTTACAGTAGATCTCTCAGGACTATAATTTTACACCAACAGTGAGCGAATAAATGATGCAAGGAAAACGAGATCATAAAGTTTTCTTTGCATTGCAATTACATTCTGCAAAATTAAATTATAAAAAAATAATAACAAAAAAATACAGTACAGATTTTTTTTTCTTTTTAGGTTTTTGAACACTACTTATATTCTTGTTAAACTCAAATACTTGTGTTACGAGTGGGTAGGTACACGTTGGTAGTGCTATGGGTGGGGATCGAACCGGTGACCACAAGGTCGCATGCCCGACGGCCTAGCCATCAGGCTACGGCTGCTTATTGAATTGAATGTGTAAGAAATTATTATTTAAATTATAAATCGACGAATGCTTACTGATATATATAAATTAAAATTACTAGTCCAATAAAGAAAGTCTCTTTATATCATCACATAACATCACAAGCTAGTTAAAAATCATATTTCTAAGCGTTACAAAATAAAAGTAATTTAACAAAAATTTGATTTTGAAAGTTTAATGGTATTTTGTTTCAATCAAGCATGTACATAAAACTATGTATTATTAAGTATAAGTGTTTAGTTCTCGAGCTCACGTGAACCACCCTTTGTGTCGTAAATTGAATCATGAGACAGCTTTAATAAATTAAATTGCTAAGTAGACCTATCTCCCTTTTAGGAGCTTACTTACTCTTTGGTAGTTACCATAATTAATATTCGTGATATTCTCTACTATCTAATAATACCAATTAAGCTGCTGAAATGAAGCGTGTGTTGTGAGTCATGAATCGTATGAATTGACGTTTCATTTAATATGGCCTTAAATAAAATTATCGATAGAAAGTTCAAAAAACAAGTCAAATTTTAACTACCTATAAAAAACTCAAAGTTCTTTAAATTCTGACATTTACAGTATATTTTTATTACTTTATATGGCTCATAAACGATTTTTCTGTGGTTTGTCGTGAAATGCCAACAATTTGTATTTCTCATATAGAAATAATGTGTTAATATATCGACCGTATGCTGCCAATATTACTTAATTAACATTTTAACCAATATATTGTTTTTTTATGCCATCTGATAACTTATAACATAATTTAAATATGTTTAAAATCATCATATTTCAAATATATATTATTTACGAAAAAATCTAAGTGAAAAATGAAATGATATGAATATTTTCTTATTAATTAATAAACGAATTATTTAACTTGGATTTTTGGTCCATAAATATAATTTATTATATTTTTAGTTTTTATAGCCTCCTAAAAAAATTAAGACAAACCACATAGGTTATCAGCAAGTTACGGTTAATAATATTTAACACCTTGAAATAAAGTTTATAATATCGCCTACATTATTGAAGAGATTAATAGAAGAAAACGCAATAAAAAATACTTGAACTTAAATACCGCTGTCTTTTTCACACATATGGGTTAAAGTGCGACAAGATATTTCTTGGTCTACGTACTGTATCGAATTAAGGGCAGGTGTTTCAATCAATCACTCTGATAAGTCTCAGAGGTAAATATAATATGTTATGGAAAGAATTGAGTTTCATGTTAACAAGGGCAGCGATTGATCGTTTATCCGTGAAAGATATTATATTATGTTTGGTAGTGTTTTACTGGGGATTGGTGCATACAAGTCAGTGTTTTAATTAGGTTATTAAGTATTTCTTTTTATTGTGGGTTAGTGTTTATTGTTCTAGAAACATATTGTAACGACCGCTTCTTTATAGGTAGTGTTGCGATAGTATGGTGGTAGGTAATATGTTTGATCGTAACTAGCGCGATACCGGATAAGAATATCGAATTGGGCAAAAGAATTGTTCCAACAAGTTTTTTCTCGAGTAAAATGTAAGTACTAGTCCGAAGTCCACTAGTTGGTGTTGTTTAAGCAGTTGTTTCTTCCATCCAATATCTTAGAGAGTATGTTAAGCTGCGATTTTGGCAGACAAGGAATAAAAAGTTCATCTGTGTCTGCTCACACACTTGCGGATTATTTTGTTCTGCGCAGATGGATCTACTATATCTTAAAGTTCTCAATAGGTTTTTTTACTGAAAGGAACCGGAAAATAGAGGAAGTTTATACCACTTTTTACTGTATCTTGCTAGTCTAAAATTAATATCGCGCATCGTAGGTTCATTAGCTTTGACAAACTTATATTAAGTATTGAGAATATGTACAGGATTTTGTCTTAATACATATTTTAGAAACTGAGTTTTATTTGAGAGCGAAATAAGATTAACAGTTTTAATAGTTGATTGTTGCTTTGATTGAAGTTTAAGAAAGCGGGTGGAATTAAACCCAACTATATTTTAAACTTAAGTTGTTCATCTACTCTTATAACACAAAGTTATTTTACAAGGTGGATGACGGAATAATAACATTTTCAGTCTAAAACTTTTGCAACTATGAAAATTGTTGCCAGAATTGAGTTTAACTCTCGTCGTTCAAAAGTGTCGCCGAGCTGCATTGTATTTTTTAATTTTTGTTTTAACTTACACTTGTCCGTGGCCCTATTTTAATGTTACTTTAATAAAAAAATAACACTTAGTGGTCTTAATTAAATCACGATATAATAAGCAGTGAAGTAAAGTGAACAAATGGGGAGCTTGTTTGTCGTTGTTGAAGAAGTCATCTTAAGTAGTTTTACAAAAAAAAAAACTGAAATAGCTGATATTGCATCGTATGATGTTAGCAATGTAGTCTAGTTGGACAGTAAAATTATTGCAAGCTAGCTTACTGCATGCGGTTTAACCCATATAGCTTCCGTTTATGCTTATGTATGTTACTCCTGGAAAACGAAAGATACGTAGATGGTAAAAAAAATGTAGTCCACTTCTGGTCTTTATTCAACGTAAACAATCAATTTTTCCTCTTTATACCTACTATTTGTATAGAATTTCTTAGACTTCTACACAAAATTGTACTATTGTAAATTTAAATATTCGATATTCAAGTTAAAAGCATGGTGTGTTTAATTCACCCAATCACCGTTTATTGAAGAATAAAAGACACATGTAGTTCCTATGGGCAGAAATCCAAAAAATCGCAGCACCCACCGTTAAATCAAGTGACCATTAGCAGAGTGGTAACAGGTGTGAACCAAAACTGTATTCGGAATTATTCGGATCTCGGAAAATGGCATAATAGGTTTTGTGCTACTGGAAAAATGCAATTACGTTTTACCGAGTGAAATTCCCGGTAATAGTCGGAGATTGGAATAATGCCTGATAAATCACGAAGTTCGAACGCTGAAGCAAATTCTGTAATCTGTGAAATGTGGAGCTACATCGTGCAGCTTCGTACTTATAGTGGGAATAAAATAAAAGAATTAATGTGTTTGTAAATGTTTCAACTGTTTTTTTTTTCTTTGAAAACCAATTTCACTCGCGTTGCTACGGTATTAAATTTATCTCTCTAATTGTGTGCATCCCTAACGTTATTTTGCATATTTTAATTACAGTGCTCGGAAGAAAATCCAGGCTATATTTTATTTAAAGATTGAATAAAACATAATCTTACACGAACTGAACCGTAATAAAATTAGTTCTCTGTAAAAATACGCATTCTTCTTTAAAATTCGTAAAGTTACGTGTTTGAACATTAAAAAAGGTATCGATACCATTCGTCCCCTTTTACAAATTTTATTATAAAATTAAATATTTCATTCGAAGGGCACCCAAGGCCAAAAAAATTACATATTTCTCTCTTCATTTATTTCCCCATTATTTGGAGTCAGGCTTTTATGTTTCTGGGTAGAGGACAGACTACTCTACAGAGGAGGTTGTCTCATCAAGCAATTGCAGATTGGCTGGTATGAATTTTTCTGACAACAGTTAAAACTATGTTGCAAGAAAACGTCTGAGTTTTTCAAAAATTGATGTAACTTTGAAAGTATCTTGGATGTTACTGTTTAGCATTTTCATCTCGCTGACATTTATTTTGCTTACGTATACCTATTTGGCGGCCCAACACTCGGACCCATGCCAGCAATGCAGGTCTCTAACAGCTACTTTATATATTTTCCCATTCGTCGTTATGGAACACAACGTTACTTTATTTATATTAAAGTAATACGGATTTTATTGTAAAAAAGTATGTCAAAATAATCTCTCAACATTAATTTACACCTATTCAAAGTTAAATACATTCTTGTAGAAGAAAATTACGAACTGCCGTGGCTTCGCACAAACTTGGTATAAATTTTTATTAAAAGTAAAGACACAGTCAAGTTTTCCCACGGCCGCGGCCCCAAGGTACTAAAAGTAAAGTGCTTTTGAAAGAATATCGGCTTTTCTACTGCAAAAGGAAGTTCGAGACAATATTGCGTATAAAATGCACTTATTATGTTGGTATGGTTTACTTGAATTTGAATACGGTTCCCTGTAACCGACTGAATAAAACCGTATCGTAGATTGAGTATGCGTACTGATGGTTGTTTTGTGCCCGTATGTGACACAGGAAACTTTTTTACATGGAGATGGTAACATGAAAGGTATCGAACGTAAATAAAATACCATAATTTAAAGTAGACAGTTGCCTTAAATTGTAACGCGAGTGAGCTGTACAATTTATTGAAAATCATTACCTACCTTTTTATTAATACGACGACGTTTTGATGTCGCCGCGTCGGTTACACTAGTTGTGGTCATAGATAGTCTATCCGTAATATAATAATACAATTGTATATCGAGTGAGACATCTACTATTAATTATACAAATCACTCAGCTTACTAACCGCGGAACTTTAACTAAAACCGGTTTATTTTAAAAAGGAAACAGAAACTATTAGTTTTCAAATAAATTTGATGTTGCTCACGGATTTACCCGCGTATTTTATATTCATGTACAATTCTATTTCCATGTCCACGTGTAGTCCAAGTTTTTCCAAACTGTGGTAACAGGTAATCTATGAGGGAGGCTTATGTCCAGCAGTGAACGTCCTACGGCTGAAATGATGATAAATATAAATACTAGCCAGGGTTTTTAAAAGGCCAAAACATTTTCAAATAAAAAAGTATAATTAAATTTATGTTTAATATAGGTACCTACCTACCATCTTTATTTATATTTATTTTTCATTCTAAAAGGATAAGCTCCACATATTCAAACTTGCAAAGTAACAATTTTTACGTAAATTCACTTACTTAACTAAGTAGTACATTACGATGTCGGCATCCATCTTAACGGCCTCGGGGGACATGTCGACACGAAAAAGAAAAATCTATTTGAATAAAAATATTATAAAAGTTGTAACAAGATTTCGTTTTAGGTACGCATAATTTCATTTAAAAACGTTGAGGCTTAATAGATGTTTCTGTCCATCTGGTAAGAAAAGTATTTACTCAATATACTTAGGAATCTTCGAATCGAGTTTATTTTTACTATTGCTAATAGTGACTGAAGTAATGTATCGGTGAATGAAGGAAGGTATTAATTATCTAATTAATAAAAAAAAATATTTGAGGATTCTTTTTTGTATTTTTTACTAACTAATGAGTCATTTTTTTTATGAAAATTTAAATAATATAAAATGTTTAAATTTTCTTAAAAAAAATGACTCATTAGTTTAATGTTTTTAAGGGTATCTCTGTTATATATAAAAGCGTATACAAAACGTAGGAAGATAGGTCACACACACACACACATTTTAAGTAAATAAACATTGCAGTTGTTTTGCTTTAAACATGTTTTTTACAAAATAAATATTTCATAATTAAAAACAGAAAATAGCAATGTTCTACAGAAATTCCATAAGTTTATTGTAAGAAGTACGTAATTCCAACAAACTTTATGCCCGGTGAAGTAGCAAAAGCCTCGTGGCTAACTACATATATCCGTCCGAAAAAAAAGCTATAAACTTATAGTTGTATTGAATCTAACAAAACAAATATTCCTTTCTAGTAGAGATGTCATAGATCGATAACTTATCGACCTACGATAAGTTTGTTAGAAAGAAGATATATTTTACTAATTAGGGTTCCGTACCCGAAGTCGGGACCCTATTACTAAGACTTCGCTGTCTGTCTGTCACCAGGCCTATTACTATATATACTTTAGGTACGCAAGATGAGAACTAAGAAATAAATACCGGGGGTATTTAAAAGAAAAATAACGTAAAATAAGTGAACGGGTGATATGAATGCAGAAATAAAAATAACGGTTATATCAGTCGCATCAAGATACGGGGCCCCTACAAGGACCATGGCTACAAGGACCATGCAAATGTATGGTAGAGCCCTTACGGGGTCCATCTACTACTCGCTATGCCAGTGGACGATAGCTAGTGATTAATATTCTATTCCATTCAGAAATCGTACCATACGTTAAAAGTACACGTCAATTTTTTTTTTTCATTCTCCCAGTACCATAAAATTTTCTTCACGAATTTCCATTTTGACGAAATAAATGGTTTTGATCTCTGAACTCGGGTAGACGAGTCCAATAAAAACTTTGCTACGGATCACATGCAGTGCAGTCACGTAACTCTTGGAAGCCCCACAATGTGAGGTAAAACCAACCAATCACAAGTAGATTGGCTAGACAACTGTAAATTGGAGAATAGGGATTTGTTTCAAATCGGGTTTTCAATTCGTTCAATACCAGGTTAGAAAATGTTTAGCTACTATAAAGTTAAATCGCTACATTCAACTTTGGTTCTGTACCACAAAGTAAGTGGGACTAAAATCAATCAATTGCAACAAAGGAACGATTATAGGACGAACGGCTGCTTCTGAAGAAGAAGGATCAAAATACTTTAAAAGCAGATTTTGATAAAAGTTTTGTTAAGGATACTTATTTATATTAGTGATCCCGCCCTCACCTTTTGAATTATAACCTTTTTCGCTGTTGTAGCATTTATCCTTTCTCAAGTTGTACACTATCTGTGTATCAAATTTCATTAAAATAGGCTCAGTATTTTTGGCGTGTAAGACCGGCAGACAAAAAGACGGAGTGAATTTATCATTTATAATATTAGTAAGGAAATAAGGAAGTAAGGATATTTTAACATTAGTTATCAACTTCAAATAACTACTAGGTATGTAATTTCTTTCAAAAAAGCATTAAAATATAGAATTGTCAGTATATATCAGTGATTAATGGCACACCCACAATCAGCTTTGCATTTCATATATAAATAGTATGTACCTATCGAACAATCGCAAATATATATGTAGTGGAAATTGTAAGGCTCCGTGCCCCAGGGTGTACAGAAATGGGATAGTTGTTATTTGTAAGTTTTCAACATACGCTTTATATAAAACTCCGTGGTCTATTTTAAGGTTTAGAGACCATGGGTTCAATTCACAAGACAAAAAAAAATATAAAAAAAATATTTCTTTCCGGGTCTAATTGGTCGAGAGTCAACTTCTTAATGCCTCAAAAGTACATTAAGATGTTAGTCCCGATTACAGCACATTATACTTCGATCTTCCAAATCTCTCTTCTAGGGACGTTATATTAACAGGTGAATATAGCGATAGTATGCTTAATGAGAGTAGGAGGCTATCTGTAGGAGGCTATCGGTACCGATAGCCCCCGTAGATACCAAAATAAAATAAAAAATATCATGATCAAGTAAGGGTTGTTACTTAAATGCGCACGAGTCGAAAAGCCGTAGCTGACACATGATTGTATTGATGAAATGATTGAAATGATTGTATTCCTGTTACTATATAGGTGTACATCGTAAAAATAGGAAAGCATAGGGTGTACCCGCGGGCACCGGCGTAATAATGATGCCCCCCATATTCTCCCATGGGCGCCGTAGGACCCAGCCAAGGGAAATACACCAGAAGATGGGCAGCAGCGTCTTCTCGGATTATAGCACCTAATACTGCGCTTGCCAACCCGCCTGCCAAGCGTGGCGAGTATTGGCAAACCCCCCACCCCCCTTTGAGGGAGGCCTATGTCCAGCAGTAGACGTCTTACGGCTGAAATGATGATGAATGATGAGGGTGTATCCATCTCACATGGGATGTCATGATGATCCAGTTTCTGGTTCCCTCAAAAATGTCGTCGGAGGTTAGGGGTAGGCTCTCCTGATCCTGGTATTAATAAAACACAATAACTAATGCAAAGATCTGGTTCCATACACCCCGCCACTGTCTCAGAAAAAGCTATTGTTTCCGCGAGGGCGAAGAGGATACGCAATGCATTTTCCTCCAAAAAAAAAGTCAATAAAGTTTGTGCCCATCTTACCTTTTTTAAGCATTCAAAAGCAAGCCATATTTTTTGGGAAATTAATCTCTCCGTCAAAAAACTTAACTAAAAACAAATGAAGAAAAGCCTCGCACAAAACAAAATTCAATGTCTGTAAATCGGGACTCACACTAAAACAGCCTAGTCTACCCATTGAGCCACTGCGGTATGTACGAAATAATTAGTAAATTAACTTATACTCCATACAGATTATAGTCGTAAGTGAGGGATAAGTTTATCGCTACTTGATGCCAAGAAAAGTCATTAATCAAACTATTTCAATCGAGCGCAGTAGATTGAAATAGTGCTGAAGTTCTTAAGTCAATTGAGTGAAATGGTCTGCCAGACGCAGGTTTATAGTTTGATGTTTTGTATCAACATTTGGTTAATAAGAAGATGTAATTTGGCATTAATATGTTATTAATTTTAGTCCTTGTATCAATAGAGTAAAATTAACTCTAACTTCGATATTGAGACGTAAAAGTATATGAAAAAATAATAATAGCATGGTTGTACGTTGTTTCTTATACAATCGTTTTATAGAATGGGCAGTAAAAAAATCTATTAAATCCGTCAGTTAGATAACAAAAAATATTGGACACGTATTTTTTTATTTATCAAATCAATAAAAATTGACAAAGATACAGAGTAAAAACCAACAAAAACGTTCAGAATGTAATGTACCTAGAAGTGACGTCACACAAAGTTTAACGCGCTATATCTTCGTCATTTTTAGGGTTCCGTAGCCAAATGGCAAAAAACGGAACCCTTATAGATTCGTCATGTCTGTCTGTCTGTCTGTCTGTCCGTCCGTATGTCACAGCCACTTTTTTCCGATATTATAAGAACTGTAATGTTAAAACTTGGTAAGTAGATGTATTTTGTAAACCGCATAAAGATTTTCACACAAAAATAGAAAAAAAAACAATAAATTTTGGGGTTCCCCATACATAGAACTAAAACTCAAAAAAATTTTTTTCATCGAACCCATACTCGTGGGGTATCTATGAATAGGTCTTCAAAAATGATGATGAGGTTTCTAATGTAGTTTTTTTCTAAACTGAATAGTTTGCGCGAGAGACACTTCCAAAGTCGTAAAATGTGTGTCCCCCCCTGTAACTTCTAAAATAAGAGAATGATAAATCTAAAAAAAATATATGATGTACATTACCATGCAAACTTCCACCGAAAATTGGTTTGAAAGAGGTCTTGTAACTAGTTTTTTTTTAATACGTCATAAATCGTAAACCGCAATTTACCTTTCATTCAATCAACTCGAATATAAAAATATAAAATAACATTTCATTTCATAAACATACGCTTTTTTATTCTTGATATCAAAAATAGGTACGCACTTGTAACTGATACGGAACCCTTCGTGCGAGAGTCCGACTCGCACTTGGCTGGTTTTTTGTTTGAGGAGTGAAAAAAATAAGTGTCCAATATTTTTTAGTAATCTAACTGACGGACTAAAATTATTTTTATAGTGTTCTTGCCCATTAAGTACGTTTCGCAAAATATAATATTATCATTACGTAGAAAAATCATTACACTGAACTACACTACACTCACATTATTGTCACTATTTCGATATAAAATCATCGAAAACCGAAGCGAAAACCATTTATCGAGGAGGGCTATAGCGGCCTATAGCCTTCTTCGATGAATGGGCTATCTAACACTTAAATAATTTTATTATGAAGTACCCACGGGAACGGGAGCTACGCGGTTGAAACCACGTGCGAGCCCAAAGAAAATCAGTTATAAGTAAAATAACGCTCCTACTGATTTCAACTTTAACCTATATTATTAACCTAACTAACCTAACCAGTAAATGAATAACCTTAGAAGGCACACAAAATTTAACTTTTTATTCACACGAAGCGACGTTCCAATCAAGTTGCATTGATCGTAGCACGTTCCAAGTGCCACCGTTTGATTCCGGTATCGAGGACTTCAATTTTCATCTATGGCCGTCTATTTTTTTAGTTCAGTTTTTTAATATATAATGTTGTAGTAAAAAGTAAAGAAGATGGGTGGATTAACTTTAATGACGAAGTACCTTGTGCTTTGCTTAAATAATAACCTTTACTACTACTATTACTAGTTGTAAAGACAGAAGAGACTTTAAAGCGACACAATACCACTACGCCACACTGGTTGTCCTGCCTAAATTACTACGCCAAAATTTTATGAGGAAATATTATATAGATATATTTTGTTCCTCTAGTTTTTTTCTGTTGATATAAATCGCGGTCCCTCCGGTATAGGAAGTGTTACGGAAATGCTTGGCAGAAGTCTCCAACGCGATGTAATATATAATATAACTATAAGGCTATAGCTCATATAGTGATCGTTCGCACCCCAATGAAACACAGTTATGACTTGTGTTTATAAGTTATAGCAAACATAGGTCAAAATGGTACAAAACAAAGTTTCACGCTTTTCATACGAAACTCCTCATGTTTTTTTACGTTTTCCTCTTAAACCGTTTTGGAATGTTATTCAAATGTGTTTATGTGACATCATAAATAACGTGATAATGTCACTTTCTATTTTGAATTGCAAAACAATGACATAATTGTAATTATTGTTTATTTGAACCCTTCATTACTTACGCTAGGAAATTCGATGTAAGGTACGCTAGCTACCTAGATGTGGTAAATGACTTAACCAAGACCATAAGTAATTCCAAAGTAAGTAGTTACGTATTTTTTTAATTATTTACTGATTACGTAACTAGGTTTTCAGTTTTTTTTAACTTAACAATAATTATTAACCGTCTAAAAGTTTCTATGAATACCTTTTTTTTTCCTTTTTTAAGATTTGGCTCATTAATATATAAGCATTTAGTTTAGGATTGAGCCGCAATCCAATGCTTATATTTGTAAGAGAAGTAATAAATGTAAAACATTAGTACACATTATTAAACAACATAATTTTCCTTCTCAAAAGCAACTCTGCTATGATTCTTGCAATCTTTTGTTAGTTATAACGCAATAACATTTTTATTATTCTATTTATATAATATTATGAAGCCACATGAATAAAATACACATTATTATTACTATACATATTTATTCCCAACATAAACGCGCTTTAACAATGCATTAGTGGGCATGGAATTTACATATTAACAGCTCTCAAATACTGTTGCCATACACGCTGTTTCCGTAAACGAAAAATATGAAAGCAATGCACACTGACCAAACATAATAGAACCATTTTATTGTGCAGAAATTGTTTTGACGGACCTTCTTCCGTTTCTTAAAATCTGCTCAGACAACCATTTTTTGTATGTTTTGGTTTTCCGACTATTCAAAGGTCATTTTATAAGACCAACGTGGTGTATCATTTATTATATTGAATTAACTGTTTTATCATTTATTGGGTAATGAAATTGTTAGTCCAGTTGTAGTAGTTTTCGATTTTGAGGTCCATTCTGTCGTTTGAGTCGATGCCTGCTTTTTGAGCGTATGTGTTTACGCTATGTGGCGAAAACACAGTTAAGCGATTTGAGTACAAATATTACATATGTTTTATAGTGTATTTTCTATACCAGTAGCACTAGTAATAATCAAGCAATACAATAGTAATAGTAGTAGAACTAATAGTGGTGATGGTAGTAGTATTGACTAGACTTAGTATTGAATTCGATCTCCTCAAGCTCAAGCCAGGCATTGTTAGTTCATGCCTTGTGTTCATAAATCTAATATCTGATATATATTTATCTAAATATAATCTTTCTTTCTAAACATATAACATAACGTTTATATAATGGAAACAACATTTACAAAAGCGAGCCTTATTTAATAATGAATTTTCTGCCAGCAATCCTTTATGAAAGATGCATTCGAAAAGCCTCTTATTCTAACTCTTCAATCTCCTTTCGATTGCTCAATCAAAATGAACATCGCGTTAATGTTATTTAGATGCACAGGCAGATACATGAAATTTGCGTCATATATAAACAACCTGTTAAATATTATTATGCAACCCGTATTTATTTGAGGTTGATAAAAATATTCAATACAAAAATGAATCCTAACATTTCCTTGCACATATATAATGTTGATCACCGGCCCTTACTATTCTATTCTTCCCGTAAAAATGCTGGCTCGAGTCATATCTCCTGTCCTCCACATACAAAAGCAAATAAAATACAAAAGCCGCAAATATTCGACTTCCCCCACTTTCAAAACTTAATATATTTATGTAGTTCCGCATAGATTTAAGGGCGGTCGTCCCCTGAGGCGCAAGTCACGGTGCTAGTAAGGAATATATCACCCATGGGACAATACATCTTGTGCTTTTCTACGATAAGTAGCTCATACACGATACACTGATTTATAAGGGGGAAAAATATATTACTAGCCGATAGCGCCAGAGGTCGTAATAATATTCGTGACGTAATCGCCATGCATTGAAAAAATGTTTTATTGCGTTTCGCTGTTTGGTTCGAATTTTCCGGGGTTTTCTTACCCTTTTTACTTTATATATTTGGGCTTCCATCTTGATAATTGACCTTGTGATTCGCAAAGGGCACACAAAAAGTAGACTAGGTCTGCAATTTATTCGTAGCAATACATCATATTGCTCATTTTTCTTTTGTCCCAAACTGTTAATATAAAAATATGTGAAGGGTATTTTAGATTTCAATATTATTACGGTAAGCGAGTAAATATTATTTTTATAACAATTACCTCTTTTACCTGATACTTATTTTTGTGTTTAAGAAGACTGTCCAATTTTTCTATGTCCCGGCTTGCACATTACATGGAACGTGTGTTATAGTTACACTTTCTAGTGATTTGCGTTTTTATCTTGAAAAAAAACATTAGGACCTATTACTACCCGTTACCCCGTTTGTTTTTTATTTATTCAGGTCAAAATATCTTTTTGGCATGTAATATGGCATGGCATAAGATTTAAACTATTTTTTTCTAGAGATTAATTATTATTATACAAATACAATCACTTTTTTGTTATGCACACAATTTTATGAAAATTTCAAGCACTCATTGAGTAGCCAATTAATATTTTCTTAAAAAACCGTACTCTAAGTACCTACAGCTCTAAAATGTATAATTCAACAGATGATTAAACGGACAACGGTGCCTTAGTAATAAAAGTCCTTTGGCCCCGGTTTGGTATTTTACCTTAAAAAAGGCAGTAATTAAGTAAACATACTTCTCTTTCTTCGAATTCGTAGGAAACTACATCTACCTAGGCAAACAGATCTCCTTTAGCAAAGACAGAAACACAAAAGAAGTAGACAGAAGAGTAGCGACCACTTGGAAAAAGTACTGGGCGAATAAAGAAATATTTAAATCACAGCTACCAATAACCACCAAGAAAATAGTTTTAGATTCCGATATACTACCATGTCTAACCTACGGCTGCCAAACCTGGACATTCGACAGCAAAACAAGTAACAAAATCCTAACTACTCAAAGAAGAATGGAGAGAAGTTGCCTAGGTATAAAACTAAAAGACAAAGTGAGGAATTCTGACATTCGAAACAGAACAAAAGTAATAGATGCACTAACTTTCGCGCTGAAAAGTAAATGGAAATGGGCAGGACACTTAGGTAGATACACCGATGACAGATGGACAAAAAGAATAATGAAATGGGCAGGCCCTCAAGGCACCAGAACGAGGGGCAGGCCTTACGCTAGATGGTCAGACGAAATAGAGGCAGTGGCGGGCCGCGGCTGGATAGAGTCTACAAAGGACAGACAAATGTGGAATACTTTGGAGGAGGCTTTTACCCGAAAGGGGTCCATACAAAACAAAAAAATAGATAAAATAAAAAATAATAATGTTTAATTTAATTTGATATTGTATTATTGAACATAAGTAAGTTGCTTGTTTATGTTTAAGTTATTTAATTATTTTTTTAAAATCTTTGTAATTAATTAATTGAATGAGAAAAAAAAAAAGTAATTTATTTAGATTTATGTATAATGAATTGTGTGATTTTATATTTTTGTTTTTTATATTTATTGTTATTAGAATAATTGTTTTGCATGGAATCAAATAAAGCTTTATTATTATTATTATTATTATTATTATTACTTCTCTTTCTACGATCGTAATATCTGGCTGGTGCACCTGAATTCATATCCCAGCCTCTGTCACAATATTATTTATGTTACCATTCCGAGTGAATATCAAAATTTAATTTCCTCGCAACGGTTACCCTCGTTTAAATAGAAAATCAAAATGTATTGTATGACAGTAATTTTACTGTCACTGGGTATATTATAAACGGTTGGTGATTTAATTTTCGATATTCTATACTTTTCTGAAAATATTATTATTAAACGCAGGTCAGACCACAGTTAAAAAACCAATACAACTTTGCTGCCTATTATTTGCTAAACAATTTTCAGTAACAGATACTCGTAATATTATGAAAATTGGTCCGTACCGTACCGTACCGTATTGGTCTGTCAATCCAAAACACTGGACCCAATGTTTAAAAACCATTTCTAATATATTTGACGGTTTATGTTTTATTTAACATGACTTTGCACGTAATACAATATTTTAAGCTTTCCTTATCTTGTACAGTATACATACAAAAATGATCGGGGGCTCTAAACTGCTATAAATAAACTTATTGGGGGTTTATAAGCTAAAACACTGTAAGTTTACTTATAGTGTATTAGTTTGGCACGGCAGCGTTCCGTATCGAGTTTACCGTACCTACTTTAAGACGCTTTTTATGGTCTTATCTTTAATACAATTGTTTAATAGTAGTTATGAAAGACTTGTTTTATGTTTATTTAATGTATAACTTTCAGATACCTCTTTAAGAATAATAAAGGCGAAGTTATTAAAAAAATATTTCAACATAAAGATAATCAAACAAGGGTACGCATATTAATTTTTAATTATTCATTAGTCCTACGTCAAAATTAATGGTGGCCGTACATATCTACATTTCCTCCATTACTTACATAATTTACATCTGCAAATCCGAGGTATCTTTTTATTAGATTAACCTATTTACCCAATTATGTTACCTGAAAGCAAAATTTCCACGTGTTCCATTTAAGAATATGTAAGACATTCTACAGAATATTTTTTTATACGATATTCGAAAAGGAAAAAAGTGCTTAGTATTTTGTGTACATTAGAAATAAGGCTAAATATTATTGATAGTTTAGAGTCGTTGAAGTATTATTGTGTTACAAAAATATTTCTATGATAAGCAAATGAAATATTCAATCCGAATAAAATCTATACTAATATTATAAAGAGGAAAAGTTTATATAATTGTTTTGAATAAACTCAAAAAGTATTTGACGGATTTCGATAATTCTTTCACCATTAGAATGCTACATTATCCTTGAGTAACATTGGCAATTTTTTTACTAGAAAAGTGCACCCGTGCAAATCCCGGACGGGCTGCTAGTAATAAGTAAAGTAGACAAAAAAGTTAAACTAACTGTAGTACGTAGCTTCTAAAGCCACTGCACCAGTAGCTCAGTAGTTACGGCAATGGCTTCTGAGACCTAGCGTTCTGGGTTCGATTCCCAACCGGGACAATTATTTATGTGAACTACAAATACTTGTTCTGAGTCTGGGTATGCATTGTGTCCATGAATTATATGTTTGTAAAATCCCCCTAGACAGAAATCTATATACAAAACTGTACTAGTAACTAAACACTTAAACAATGTAGAACATTGGGACTATGATTGATCGATGACACACAGTAAAGTTGGCTTTTTGGAACAAATTATAACCTAAATTTTTGTATTGACACTTGTAATTACAGATCAGCGGATTACAAGACGCTGCTTTATGTGATAAGGTACAAATTAAAGATAAGTCACTAACTACCTCGTTTGTCTAAAGGAAATATCTTCTTTCTTTCTTCAATTTTTTTCTCGGTCTTGAATTCATTCTATCCCTGGTTTAAATTCGAGACCAAACAATTTTTGAAGAAAATAATTCAGTTATTTCTTTCAAATTGATCTCTCCACAAAAACCTAAGTACCAGTCCACAGCCAGTTCCCTACCGTCCGTACCTTGAAGACCACGTTAATCTGTCGGCCTTGTGCCTAATCTCTCACTGGTCGTGTCGTAAAACTGTCCCCAGAGATTTTGAAAGTAAATAAATAGAATTCACCTGGGTTTGTACACACACTTTTGCACGTATTGTGCGGATAGCCAATCAACTGCGTAAACTATAAGATATCTAGAGCTCAGAAGCATAAGGTCGGATGTGCCATTATACGTCAGAAACATTCGTCGTATGTGCCTTTATCGTAAATGAACACTAACTACCAATTGCTTCTGAAGAAAATAGTACATACGTCCTTATGCTTCTGAGGTCAAGATATATTTACTTGAACATTGCCCTCCTCATAACAGGCCTGAGCAAGCCGAGGTCGTAGAGGGATATTGCCATAATCACCACGCTTGGCAGGCGGATACCGCGATCACCACGCAGTAAGATAGTGCGTATCCTTGAGCTGAAAGATTCTGCTGCCCATCCATCAACTGTATATCCCTTAATCATCTTTTACGACACCCGTGGGAAGACATGTGGTGGTCTTTGCTAAGCCGGAAGCATTACATTAATACAATCAAAAGGTTTACACGTAAAAATTGTATAAAAAATAATTAATCACACTATCTACAGTTATCGTCACTATATTCCATTAACATACATTAATTAAATCAACTGGCAAATACTTAATCTAGTTAATGTATTTTCCTTAGAGGAAGTTCCTCATGAGGTGCCACGTGTTGCTAACACTTGTATAACTCCGAGTAGACTTAGTTCCGTCCTACTTTACACTCTCCTACACTTGTTGTTAGGATACCAACTATTTTTATATTGATACTATGTTTGTTTAAGTTGCACTCGAAAATCTTATCTATTTCCACAACTGACTGGTGAAAAATGGAAGTACCTAGTTGTTTTTTTAAGTATATTATTGATATCAATCTAGTAAATCTTTAAAAAAATCTTTCAGGTAGGTGTAAATAAATAATATAAAACCAATTTATGGCTAGGAGTTAAACCGCAATATTTGCTTTTATTTGGTAGGACGATTTAACATAACACATTGCAATATTATATGTTTTATATATAAAGCTTAAGAGTTTGTTTGATTGAACGTGTGAAGATTTGATTGTTTGTTTTTTGCATACCAGTATAGGCTCTAGAATTATTGGACCGATTTTCAAAATGATTTCACACACAACATAACAAATATTTAATTATGGAGCTCCCACGGGAACGGGATCTACTCGTGTGAAACCGCGAGAAGCTAGTTTTGTTACAAATTTAAGCGATAGAATTTAGATGATTGTTATTTTATAATACCTCCTAAAAGTTTTAGCATAAACGTTTAGATTTAGGTTCATTAGGTACATCTTAAGATCGTTATTCAACTACGCATAGAATCCATAGAAAATAATACGGGGCACATTTCATATTACACAATACCTAAATTCCCTAGCGAAATGTTATCGACTTAATCAAACAAATAACTATACGTGAAGTAAGTATAGGTACAGAAATAAGTTAAGCGCTGAAATCTAATTAGCTTCCTAACTAAGCGACACGTGTTGAACGTTGAGTAACACAGTTTGTTATGAATCTACCCCCGAGAAGTTACAACTTTCGCTTTAAAACAGTACTTCCAGTTTTGGACTTTATACTTAAAGAAATATTAAAAAAGAACACGTCAGTATAAGCTGTTTGCAATTAAGATGGAAAAAGAGCATGTATGATTAATATTTTTATTTATTCTTAAGGACATTATCAAAAGAAAACATATTTTATGTAAGTTTAAGGGTTTCACGATTTTGTCACATAATTTATAGTAGACTCAATCAGGCACACACAGTCAATTGTGGTACAAATTTAAGGCAAATAATCACCTTTTTATTAATCTGACATTTCGATATGGGTTGCACCAGTTGTAACGGATTGGATACTATCCGAGCGTGACTAATGAATCACTTATGGATATCCTGAATGATTCGCATTTAAGTTTTACTGCGATTGATACTCATGTCTTTGATGAATGTATACATTTTATAGGTGTAAATATAAATCATTCGCTTACAAGATTAATAAAGAACGAGTACTAGGAAAAAAACGAAAACTACCAACCCTTTTTCCATAAACTATTGGTCGGCATAAATTATGTGATCGGAGCGTTTCATATATTGAAATAACGTCATAGGCATCTCAATACAACGGGATATCGTTGCAGGTTCATATTTCACGAAACAGTGCCGTCTGACGTAATTAATGTACCAGCGAACAAGGCGGGCGGCTGGGTTTGGCATAGGCGGACACTCCAGCCTCAGTCGCATCCCGCATAAACATTGATTTACGGCACTTTATTATTTCGAGAAAAAGCCGAAAAAGAACCAAGTTTTAACTGCCTTTTTAAGATGCATTTATGAGATATACTAATGTAAACATAAATAAAATGTGCAAATAATTATTTTTTGGAAAAAGTTGTTTGGAAATATATTTTAATATAAGATTTCTAACCTTATAACATTTAATAAAAAAAATTGAAAAATAAGATTAAATAAAAGAGTTTATTATCTATATTTAAATGTCTTTGCGCACATTTAATAAGTAGTATTAAGGTGTCTGTAATTCAGTCTATTTCAATTTATTCTTACACTACATGTTCCTGAAAATTGATCAATTTTAAAATATGTATTTTCAGAACGTTTAGTTTCTTAATAATTTTGTCTACAATTTAGTTCTTATTTATTATTCTTAATAGTAGACACATATTTTTTTTGTTTTTGAAATTGAAATCATATTTCAGAAATAGATCAGGTACTTTCTAGTACTCGTAGTATGCGGATAAAACTTATAAATCACTACTTAATATTGTGTCGCGTCCGTCGCATTCTTCGATAGCTATTCGAGTAATATAGTATAAGATATATTTATTATAATATTAGGTCTTTACCTATAAAATTGCCGTTCTGCAGTACTGGCCATTTCAAATCAAAATAATTTTTGTTTAGCTAAGAATTCTAATTTCAAATTAATTTTATTCCAAAAGTAGTCATTTGTTTATTGATAAGTGTTACATTTTCATCGCATTTCAATCTTTTTCGTCATCATGGATACGTTAAGAATTCGAGTAATTATGGAATATGAGTACCGTCGTGGCAGCAACGCGGCACAAGCGGCACGCAACATCGACGATGTTTACGGAGCTAACACTAAAAACCAACGCACCACCTGTTATTGGTTTGCTCGCTTCCGTTCTGGAAATTTCGACCTGAAAAATGAACCTTGCGGTCGTCCGAAGACTTTGGTCGTCAATGACGAATTAAAGGCGAGTGTGGAAGCTGATGATACATAATCTACGGCTGAATTAGCAGCAGCTTTCGACGTTAGCGTCAAAACAATATTGGTCCATTCGCGTCAAATTGGCAAGGTAAAAAAGTTTGACAAATGGGGCTCAATGATCGCAAGCGCGAAGTACACGTCGAGATGTGCCTTGCACTGCTCAACAGACACACAAATGAAGGAATTTTGAACCGCATTGTTACCTGCGATGAATAATGGATTCTGTTTCATAACCGCAAGCGCTCAGCAAATTGGTTGGATCCTGGTGCAGCACCTAAACTATGCACTAAACGAAAACTTACCCCTAGAAAAGTGATGGTCACTGTTTGGTGGTCTAGCGCCGGTGTGATTCATCACAGCTTCTTACCAAATGGGGTGAGTATTACTGCAGATGTGTACTGTGAAGAACTGAACACAATGATGGAGAAGCTGGCACATCTCCAACCAGCATTGGTCAATCGCTCGTCCCCGCTGCTCCTGCACGACAACGCGCGACCTCATACTGCACAGCAGACGGTCTCCAAGTTGCAAGAACTGGGGTTGAAAGCTCTCCGTCATCCGCCCTACTCCCCAGACCTTGCGCCTACAGACTACTAATTTTTCCAGAATTTGGATCCTCTCGTCCAGCTGATTTCTTTAAGAAGGGCATCAATAAACTGCCACTGCGTTGGCAAAGATGCATTGATTGCATGGGTCATTACTTCGATAAATACAAATAAAAAATACATGAAAACAATTCGTTTAATTTTTTTCATACAAAACGGCAATTTCATAGGTAAAGACCTATTAGTACCGTGACTGCTTTATTGATTTAAAAGTAACGCGACATTCAGCTTACAAACCAGAAATTTGTAAAATATATTCCTTAGAATTAAGTGTTCTAGTAGTTCTATTACTAAAGAACAGAAATGATAAATAAACTGAATTTAACCTCTCCATCATTATCAGCTCCCTCAAAGGTTTTTTTTTCAGAGTCCCCAGCCAGCCGTCGCCTATCTGGCGGGTAGTTGACTGCAGAATAAAGTTCAGTGCAGACACAGGGAACCCCTGTTTAACCTGATCCCTAGCTTACTATCATTATTACATAGATAACGGTATAACAATCAGGACCAACGGGTTAACGTGCTTGTCCAGGCACGGAACCTAGTCCCTTAAGCCATTGTTTTTCATCCTGTGGGTCCACCCCCCCCCACCCCCTGGCGGGTCGCGGTGCATCTCTAGGGGGGTCGCAAGAGGTCGAGAGGACTACTTCAGTAAAAAATAACGATAAGGTTTTAAAATATAGATTTATAAAAAGATTTTAACAAAAGGTTATACTCGTAAATATCTGTATGTTAATACAAACAATTATTAACCAAATTAAAATTTTAAGCGTAATTTTAATGCGAAGTCTGTCCTTGTTTATGATGAATCAATTTTTCCAATCGTGGATGATCTATTTATGCTACATTCAGAATTAAATCTTCTTCCAAATTGAACACTTCAAAACCGCAGTTGTAGCTTCAAGGAACATGTTATGCAAGCACTGACCTGTATTTGTGGGAAGCGCTCTGCAAAATAGGATTTCTTCCTTTAATTTTTCATTGGATTCAAAACGCCAAAAGCTTAAAACTATGCACAACCCGTAATATCTATCGAATCATCGATGACGAATCCACAATCGTCAAATTCAAAGACACAAAAGTACTATCCTTTATTTTTTCTAAGACTTGATCACGAACGTCAGCTGCCATATAACTTATCCTGCGTTGAATGGTATTGTCAGAGAGAGATATACTTTTCAGTTTTTCTTTCAGAATAAATTCTTTATTCATATAGACACATTTAAAATATTTTAAATCATGTTTTTATGATGCGTCCCTTTCTTTTACTACCACCAGTTCTGGACGTGGCAACTCTGAGAAGAACTGGCAAGAAACACAGAGGAATCCTTTTTTAAATAAATTTGATGTTACAATTGTTAATAAAGAAGTATTGTTTCATAGCAACTCATTCCCAAGCTGTTCTGTCATTGATATAATCAGAAATTTTATAATAAGCTTTTTTACATAATTTATCTTTCACATAATAATATCGTTTAAACTTGTTTGTAGACAGATCTCTAACATTATTAGGAAGTTTGTTGTAGAAGCACATTGCCCCATAAAAGAATTGCTTATTTTGTGGAAACGTGTAGCATGTAAAACAAGATTATGCTTAGTTCTAGTATTAACATTATGAGTGTAGCTTTTTTTCTTAAAACTATAAATATTCTTATGAACATATAAAAGGTTTTCATATACATATTGTGAGATTGTAAGAATATTAGTCTCTTTGAATTTCTCCCGTAGGGAAACTCGCGGACCAAGTTTATATATGGATATATAAACTTTGTCCGCGACCAGCAGCTTACACAGCACCATTTTTGTATTACAGCTCTTTTCTTTAGTACAAAAATGGTGTCAATGTCCGCACAGTTTCCCCATAGAAGAATCCCATAAGACATTACACTATGAAAATAACTAAAGTAAATCAATCGGAAAAGAGCTATGTGCGACTATGTTCTCTGCTATATCTAAAGCTCTTTTTCTTTTAATTTTCTCTCTCACACTCTCCGGACAGCCAGCATCGGTCCTGGTCGTACGCACGTAAATTGCATTAGCTATCAATTGGCGACGCATTCGATGTTTGTAAAATAATCTGTGTTACGTGCTATATGTTCTTATATCCGAATCCAAATTATGGAGACAAGTAAAACCTGAATTGAATTGATTATTTTTATATGACCAAATAGCTTAGGGTTGGGGGTCGCGAAATATTTTTCAATACTAATTAGGGGGTCGTGCCATGAAAAAGGTTGAAAAACACTGCCATAAGCAACCTAGAATTAAATCTAAAATGTTCGATAAAAGTCCGGCGCTCAAACCTTCGACATCCGAAATCTTAAAAGAGACTAAATTTAATATCTGAAGGTGTAAAACGACATGTGTATTGAGAAATAGGATTAAGTATAGACGAATTATATAAAGACTAGATGTTTATAAATCATAATCCCAGAAACCACTGCTAAAATAAGGTCACGATAACCCACCCCAACACCGCTAAGAACAAATAGGCCTATATTTTGTTTTAACGCACGTCACACCAATATTTCGTGGCTTTCTTCCTCCAAAATAATGTACCGCATTAGCCTCAGCAACAGTGATTAAATGACGGCCAGAGAGAAGTAATAATAAATTGCAAACACAAAACCGATTGTCATGGATATAGTTTTCAAGTGTGTGAGTGTTACTATACCAGAAAGCAAGATATATGTGTGTTTGATATTTTAGGGCGTTTGCACAAAGGTTGCGATTAATTAGTTAGCCAGAACACAAACAGCAGGCACAGTGATTAATGATATTAAAGCAGACCCATTAAGAAAGAATATAATAAGAATGCAGCGTTATGCAGTCTGAATAATGTGTTCTTAATATTATGATATGGAACCGCAATATCTCAAATAGGACTATATCAACGATAATGCAACGACTAATTAATTATACAAAGACTCATGTCCGTTTGGTTTGTGGTTAGCTTGGGGTCAGTAGCGGTAACATAATACATACACTTGCTATGATCCTTGCTAATTATGCCTACAGTGTCTGTTCAGACTGCATATAATTTATCTGGGTATAGTTAAAAATCATGAACAGAATCTAAATATTTACTGTTTGTTAAAGAATAAAATATGACTTAACAGCATTTACTTTCAAGACTTATATTAATGACCAAGTTTCCAATAATATAAATATGTAAATATGTTCGTCGTTTATAGCCTGTGGTCTCAAAAAATTAAATTAGTATGTATGAACACGACCGGACAATCCAATATCGAATCTCGATGTCGTACGTCAACGTTCTTTAAGAGTAAATTGAGGTATGAAATTATATAACTTATTTCAATTTATAGTACAATAACGTATTTCAAGTAAATCTAGACGTATCAACTATTTGCATTCAATAAAAAAACTTTAAATAATAAATGAATAAAAAATAATTTACATGTAACTGTAACAATGAGAAATGGAACAATATAACAGCACGGAATCAGTAATAAAAACCAATAGTGAAAGCTCGTCTTTACTGGTATGCCCTAAATTCTACATTCCAGTAAAAATGAGGGGCCCAATTCAGATATTTAGAATTCAAATGCAAACATTCGATAAGTCGGCTTTGACTTCAGGTGTCAACGTTTTCATAAAGTTCTGGAGTGCGCCCTGTGAAACTTTATCGCTGGCAAATTTTACTCACAAAATCAGTCACCGATTCCACGAACTAAAATCTACATAATCGAGTGACTGATTAACACCGGTAAATTTCAGTGGACTTCGAAAAATTTTATCGTATTATTAAAACGTTTATTCTGAACCTCTCTTATGAATATATCTTGAGTATGAAAGTTAGGGCCATAGAAATACCTAAGTTAAATATATGAAGGAATACAAGACATTTTTCAAAGAAAATATTTTTATATGTTAAACAGTTAAAATTCGCACATTAATAAAAGCCGGATTTTAAAAATAAAAGAATACGGAGAGTACCTCTGTTTGCAAACACAATTGTGCTCTATTAAATGTCATAGGCCATTGGCAGATGGCCATTCATTTTATAGATTGACTGTTGTGGCCGATTAAAAACATTAGAACCATAAAGCAATAATTATTTAATATTGTATTAAAATGGTCCTTAAAATCTATTAATCCCTATTCTATTAGATTGAAAATCTATCATTCAAATTTATTGCAAAATGTGTTTCTGTGTGGCATTTGATGTGCAATTCTCTTTTATTTATGTGAATGAGATAGATTGAAATGGGAATATCAATCTCCAATTGATTGAATGGTAATTGGTTAGGTGAGCGTATTAAGCATACCATTAGCAGCTCGATTTCAATTGGAGAGCTATTGTTTATATATAATAGTGGTAGATTCAGGAAGAATATTATTATAGACTAATTTAACTAGTTTTTTAGGGTTCCGTAGCCAAATGGCAAAAAACGGAACCCTTATAGATTCGTCATGTCTGTCTGTCTGTCCGTCCGTATGTCACAGCCACTTTTTTCCGAAACTATAAGAACTATAATGTTGAAACTTGGCAAGTAGATGTATGTTGTGAACCGCATTAAGATTTTTACACAAAAATAGAAAAAAAACAATAAATTTTGGGGTTCCCCATACATAGAACTGAAACTCAAAAATTTTTTTTCATCGAACCCATACGTGGGGTATCTATGAATAGGTCTTCAAAAATGATGTTGAGGTTTCTAATGTAATTTTTTTCTAAACTGAATAGTTTGCGCGAGAGACACTTCCAAAGTGGTAAAATGTGTGTCTCCCCCCCTGTAACTTCTAAAACAAGAGAATGATAAATCTAAAAAAAATATATGATGTACATTACCATGTAAACTTTCACCGAAAATTGGTTTGAACGAGAT
Organism: Nycteola revayana; assembly: GCA_947037095.2. NCBI lineage: Eukaryota > Metazoa > Arthropoda > Insecta > Lepidoptera > Nolidae > Nycteola > Nycteola revayana. The sequence continues at coordinate 11,225,399 of OX344839.1, forward strand.
CTTGTAAGTAGTTTTTTTTTAATACGTCAAAAATCGTAAACCGCTATTTAGCTTTCATTCAATCAACTCGAATATAAAAATATAAAATAACATTTCATTTCATAAACATACGCTTTTTTATTTATTCTTGATATCAAAAATAGGTACGCACTTGTAACTGAAACGGAACCCTTCGTGCGCGAGTCCGACTCGCACTTGGCCGGTTTTTTAACTAGTTTAATTTCTTACTCACGAGATTTTACATTAATTTATAAAAACATATGTAGAACTAAAGAAGCTAATTTAAAATAAGATAATTATAAACTTATAAGATACCACTATTCTAAATCTACACTACCTACGTCGAGACGAAACTCGAATACCACTAACCATTAATTAATGTTTGGCCGAATTAGTAGCCGCCTTTGACGTTATTCGATTGTTGACCATCGTTATGATATGTTCAAAAAGTTTATTTTATTTATTGTACTTTCCATGGCATAAGAGTAAAAATAATAAAGATAACATAAAACCTCAAAAACGGTAAAACCAAATTCAACAATCTTTTCATCTTTAACGACTGCATTATTCTAGTATTGATAGTCTGTTTTTTGGTGTTCTTTTTACTACATATTTGTCTCACTAATCTAAATATTCACAATCTTAATATTTTAGAGTATGCCCTCCTACATCACAAAAAACACACAACACACACACAAATCACACATCGCTTCACAAACATAAAACTTACCCAGTGACAATTAATCTTTTATATAATATTTTATTGGAAGTGTGGGATAGATGTGTTATTGTTATTATTTTTGGATGTCAAACGTACCGGTTTCGTGATTATGAACAAAGTCCAAATGTAATGCTTAATGGGGTGCTTTTATCTATAAATAAAAATGAATGATTTTAATGAAATTATAAATCATCTGGATTCATATGGGTCAAATTAAGTTTATAACTGCTCGCCACACAGATGCTTTCAACTTTTAAGTAGCCACAAGGAAGGAATTAAAATCCTACACTTGAATATACGTAGCATTAATAGAAACTTTAATAACGTTCTAGTCTTGTTATCCACATTACAAATGAGGTGTGATGTAATAATTTTCTCGGAGTGTTGGTTAAGTAAAACTTCATCTATTGCCCAAATTCAAGGGTTTACGGCTTATTCTACAAGTAACATTATTAACCAGAATAATAATAATAATAATAATAAAATGTTTATTTGTCACAAAAAATCATTTACAAAAATTAAATTACAAATAATGATATAGTGCAATGATGGCTTAGTGATCTATATACGATCGGAGCTGAAACATAATGTCATGGAGCCTCTATTTATGGAAGCAAACTGCCTTGTTAGTAAATTAAATTCCGAAACAGTCATTGTAGCACTATATCGACCACCATCCTTTAGACATACAGATTCCTTTTTAGACAACCTAAATAACATCTTAATCTCAGTATCTACGTATAAAAATGTGATTATAGTGGGAGGTATTAACATAAATATAAGCCCAAATAATAATGATCCGCATTACAATGAATATATGAACTTAACTGCATCGCATGGACTGCTACCGGCATACACATCTCCCACTAGGGAAAACAATTGTCTGGATCACACGATGATAAAAGTTAAAAGTTCAGTGGTCTCCTGTATTTTGGATACACACATTACCGATCACGCACCTATATTAGTATGTTTAAAAAGTAATCAGAGCTCACCTAAAAGATCCAAATTAGTTGCAAGAATCGACCATCCTAAAGTAGTCTCAGAAATATCCAACACGAATTTTAGTCCTGTATTATTGTCCAAAGATCCGAATGAAGCTACTGATCTTCTTATAAAAACCATTACCTCAATTGTACAAACAAATACTAAAAACAGACTTGTGCCCTTAAAAATGGTAACAATAAAGCCCTGGATCACTCAGGGGTTACTTAAATGCATTCGAAATAGGGATAATATGCACAGAAAACATAAAAAATCACCAGAAAATTACACCCTAAAAATCACATACCTCCGTTATCGCAACTTTTGTAATAAGTTATTAAACCGACTTAAAACTAATTATGAGAAGAATGAGTTTACTAAAGCTAAAAATAATCCTAAGGCAACCTGGAAAGTTATAAATGATGTTATTAATAAGCAGACTTCTAAACCTCTGCCCACAGACCTCTTGACCCTGTCTGGACTTGATGAAAAGTCCTCAATAAATGAAGTTAATAAATTCTTCGCAAACGTTGGCACAAATCTTGCAGAAAAACACCTAAATAGCAGAAGTACGTGCAATAAACATTTCCCATTCCTCAGGGATGATGCACAGACGAATTCTTTTGTGCTTCTTACCCCGGATTTTGATGAAGTTGAAAGAATCATAGTGAGTCTGCGTACTGATTCTGCTGCGGGATGGGATGGCATTCCAACTAGAATTATAAAAGCGAGTCGCCAATTCCTCATACCCGCTATCGCACACATCTGTGACCTATGTATCTCCAATGGAGTCTTTCCAAGGTCCTTAAAGAAAGCAATAGTGCATCCTATTTATAAGGGTGGAGACAGAGACAGTGTAAATAATTACAGACATATATCTGTCCTTCCAACGCTTTCAAAAATTTTGGAAAAGGTTCTAAACAGTCGTCTCGTCAACTTTATGGATGCACATGGCATTTTGTCAAATAACCAATACGGTTTTCGCAGGGAGAAATCCTGCGAAGACGCTGTTGCTGCCTTTGTTGATAGTGCTGTTAATATTCTGGATATAAGGTCTAAGTGTCTGGGTATCTTCTTAGACTTATCTAAGGCATTTGACACTGTCTCTGTCTCTATCCTTTTGTCTAAATTAGAGAGGATAGGAGTGAGGGGTCCAGCACTGGCTATCTTTAAGAGCTACCTATCTGAGAGGACACAGTGTGTAAAGATAGGCGCATACGTCAGTGACGAACACTTACTATCTTTCGGAGTCCCCCAGGGCTCAATTTTGGGGCCTACCCTCTTTCTTATATATGTTAACTGCCTATGTAACATATCCATCCCATACTCTAACATATATACCTACGCAGACGATATCGCTTTGCTCGTGTATGGGTTGAACTGGAGAGAAGTTCAAGAGAGAGCGGAGTTTGCAATGATTATCGTAATGTCCTGGTTAGGAGCCAATATTCTTAGTATTAATATTGACAAACGAAATATATCCCGTTTTCAATAAAATCCTGTACGCAGCCGGATGACGCATTTATTATTAGGGCCCACACTTGCAATGAGCAAGTTGATCAATGCCTATGCCCTCCCCTAGTCAGAACAACACATATCAGGTACCTTGGTATTATAATAGATAACCTTATGTCCTGGAAGGAGCAAATTGATAGAACGGCTGGCAGAGTGAGAAAGCTCATAGCGATTTTCAAAAGTCTGCGCCATGTGCAGACATAAGTACACTTCGGATGGTCTATTTCTCACTCTGTCAGTCAGTACTAACTTGTGGTATTACGTCTTGGGGGGGTGCTCCAAAAAGCTATTTTATCAGGCTGGAAAGGGCGCAACGAGCTGTTCTCAAAGTTATGACTTTTTAACATTTCCGGTATGGCACCATAGCATTGTATCAAGACTGCAAAGTCATGACTGTGAGACAGCTGTTTGTACTAAACACCATCCTGCGGAGGCATGGTTCTCTGGAGTACAATACTGGTCATCTGGCAAAAAGGAGATGAAAATATGTTTGTCCCATGGTAAGTTATAGAACTAAACTGGCAGAAAGACATTTTCGGGTATAAGGTGGTCGAATTTATAATGCAGTTAACAAACAATGCGATATTTATGGTTTAAATAATTTCAATTGCAAAAAGAAAATTAGTCAATGGCTTGCTACTCGTACATACGAGGAAATAGAAAAGTTACTGGGAAAGTTTTACTAACTGTTACTGGTTTTTAGACCACTCACATATACACCACACAAACATGAAGACGTAAGCACGACACATACACAAGACACTTACACACAATACATACACACAACACTTACACAAATCACATACACTCAACACATACAGAAGACACATTCAATTAGCAACTACGAACCAAAATACTAGTGAGAGGCTATAACTGTTTACTCTTATTTTTATTAATCTTTAAGTTTAATTTTATTTTAACTGTTTGTTTTTCTATATTTCTATTAACTTTGTTTTGTTTATGCTCAACAACGGATCCAAATGTAACTCCGTACTGGTTTCTGTAAGGTGAATAAATATATTTATAGAGAGAGCCATGGCACCCATAACACAAGTTTAATCTTAGCTTGGGTGTCAGTGGTACAATCAGAGATTTATGCAATTTAAAAAAACCTTACTTTTTAGGGTTCCGTATTTACTACTGTGTCAATTGCAATTTTTTGGAAATAAAGTTTTATTTTATTATCCAGGAGTAAAATAGGCTATTATTATGAGATACCCACGGCATTGCAGCTACCCAAGTAAGAAAGCGTGCTGAGCCATTATTTTTACTTTTCTTATTGTTTATGGAACTCTTCACATCTTTCGAAATTGAAAGTACATGTCACATACGATTCTATAATGTAGATGCTGCAGCCCATCTATCAGGCGTAAGTCAAATCTTACGACACCCGTGGGAAGACATCCAGGTCTATCCGAAACCACACAGCGGTCCCGGCCGATGTAAATCAGTCGGTTGGAATTGCACCTAAGTTAATAACATATGCCTCAAAAGCAAAAACAAATAAATACACAAAGAAAAATAATCTACGTATTTTGTATATCAACATGTTTTATTCAAAATATAAATACAAACAGTTGCTATAGCATAACATATCGAAATAAATTACTTTTTCAACATTGTTTTATTACTTGTCATGCCATTAAATTATTACTTTAACAAGTTCCTAAATATCCATTAGAGTTTCAACGAAAATCAAAACATTTCCTCCGAACAAGTTATCTGAAACAATCTCCCGTACTTTTATTTAACATTTCTTCTCAAAGTTACAGCGTTAGTGAGGTTTCTCGTCAAAAGTAAAACGTATGTGTTTATTTTTCGTCATGTACTCCATTGATTTTTGTAAGACATTTAATAAAAAAAGAGATTTAATGTAGGTAATCTGTCTGTATTAAATTAAATAACATTTTTTTAAGTCACTAGCTACTTGTAGTAATTGGATAGAAATAAGAACAGGATAAATATTTTGGTATATGTAGTTGAATAATATAAACTACTGTATGTTGCCCATGACATAATGCACCCGCGTATATTTTAATTTCTCCATAAAAGCTTCCCCACTTTTAGGGTTTTTTTTTAATCTTTCTTCTCACGTGCCTACTACGCTCTCCAAGTTCTAGATCAGCGGTTTAGGTTGTGCGTTGATCCGTCAGTCAGTTAGTCATTTAAGATTTCAATTTCTCAATAGGTTGACAGTTGAAGTAACGAAAACAAATGCGGAAAATATGGATAACCGCTTTTATGGCTTATTGCCAATATGTCATCAAATATTCCTTTTTTTTGTTGATCAGCAATAAATCTTATCAAACTACACATTTGTGTTTAATACACATAATTCTCTATATAACAATAATTTTCGATGGCTAGTTATTTTAATAAAATATAACATAACAACAGTAGGGACATAAATGTTTATGTACAAAGGCGTACATAATGCATACTTAGGCATTATTTACCTGTTAACCTTATTAAGATTTGTAGATAAGCAAAATTATCAGAACTTTTATATAAAAAAAGTCAAAGTGAATCCAAGGTAATTCCACTTAACAATTTACGAATAGGTTATATAATAATCTTCAGTTGTTCATTCCTACAGCCCGTTTGCGTCCACTACTGAACTACTGAATGAGCCTCCTCTAAACAGACCAAGGCCAACCATGGTCATCGAAGAATATTGCCGTAATTGGTGATCACAGTAAGATGGTAATTAACCTTAAGCTAATAGATGCTACATTCCATCCACCAGCTGAATGTCCTAAGTAGCCACTTACGAAAGGGAAACCTCACGGCAAATTTGATTATAAATCATATCGGTAGAATTCGATTTAATGTTCATAAATTATCCGGTAAATGAATTTCTGTTTGGATTCTGAATGTCTAGCATGAATATTAATTTTCCTCATCCAAACTTTGATTGCCACTTGGTGACGTTCGTAAATGCGGCACATCACATGAGAGTGCTCGGCGAACTAATCCTTACCAACTCTATTTGGCTAATCTCTGCTCCAGTGCGACTTAGGAGAGTCTTGTTACTCGGTATGGGGACACGAACTTAATCTTTTGGAGAATCTCGATTGGTTGATGACAGCAGCTGTATATGATGAATCATTTAATGTATAATAGTGATGTACGAGGAATAACGTACCTACTACTCATAATGACTGCAGTATATTAAGATAAAACTTAAAAAATAACGAATCTAAATCGAAACTTTCAAGTTTCTTTTTTTTGTGATTTTTTATTGAACTAAAACGTCAGACAATAACAAATTTTTGGAAGATCCGCTAAAAAAAATTCGTTCTTTAACAGAATAAAAATGTTACATTGCAATATAAATGTTATTTTCAGAGCAAGAAATAAAAATATAATTGAAAGGTGCTTTGAAAATATAATTATGTACAATATGCCTATCTATCTATCTATCTATGTATCTATTATGTTATGTGACAACGTCAGTGCAGAAGTTTCTTTGAAATAATACATTTTATTTTTCCTTATGCTATTTTATGAGACAACTTTTAAATGAGGCATCTAATCAAATTTCAATGCCATTGGTGAATTTGGTGAACGCTTTTCTTTTTAGAGTTCCGTAGCCAAATGGCAAAAAACGGAACCCTTATAGATTCCTTATAGATGTCACAGCCACTTTTTTCCGAAACTATAAGAACTATAATGTTGAAACTTGGCAAGTAGATGTATGTTGTGAACCGCATTAAGATTTTCACACAAAAATAGAAAAAAAACAATAAATTTTGGGGTTCCCCATACATAGAACTGAAACTCAAAAAAAAATTTTTCATCAAACCCATACCTGTTCTAAATCTATGAATAGGTTCAAAAATGATGTTGAGGTTTCTAATGTATTTTTTTTTCTAAACTGAATAGTTTGCGCGAGAGACACTTACAAAGTGGTAAAATGTGTGTCCCCCCCCTGTAACTTCTAAAATAAGAGAATGATAAATCTAAAAAAAATATATGATGTACATTACCATGTAAACTTCCACCGAAAATTGGTTTGAACGAGATCTTGTAAGTAGTTTTTTTTTAATACGTCAAAAATCGTAAACCGCAATTTAACTTTCATTCAATCAACTCGAATATAAAAATATAAAATAACATTTCATTTCATAAACATACGCTTTTTTATTTATTCTTGATATCAAAAATAGGTACGCACTTGTAACTGAAACGGAACCCTTCGTGCGCGAGTCCGACTCGCACTTGGCCGGTTTTTTTTATATAATCAAAAAGATGTTCACATGTATAATGACAGTTACAAACAGACTATTATTCATAATACAAATGTAAAACGCATACGCGGCCTACTTTTGTAGCAACTCTGACCCGGGTGTATCAAAAGAAATCTCAATCCGAATAACAGTCGTTAACATGTTGAATATTTATGGGTGTTGTAATTCGTCACCAACTTTGTTGAGTTTCCACAACGTTGTGCTCGAACCGAAAGCTCATTACTCGCGCAACTTGTCTGGAATCATTAAAATTTATACGTTCTACGACTTCACTTAATGAAAATACGAAAAACTTTTTTATTTCAACTGGTATAACGTCTAAAGTGCGGACGTTTAAAAATGTTTTTTGGAACGACCGAAACGTGATGGGTCAATTGTTATGAGAAACAATGACGGACTTGAATTGTTGGCAAATATTTGTTACTTACATTAATTTGGGCCTAGATGGAAAAATCAGAGCTTACTTACAAAATTGAAGACGTAAGAGAATAGTTCTATGAACTTAGCAAAACACATAACATTCTTATGCAGCAAACAAAACGGGGTATTTTTCGTGAAAATTGTCACTTGACTTTGTTTAAATAAATTCTAGGTAATTTAAATGAATGGAAAAATGAAAAATGTGTTTATTCAAAAACTTAAACCTAATACTTACAACTCAATATTTACTTCTGCCAAACTACAGAGAAATACCGCGATAGCTTCCTCATTAATAATTAATTAACAGTTACACTAATACACAAAGTAATATTTACCTTCTCAAAATTTATTTAAGACTAGCTGCGCCACGCGGTTTTAGCCACGTCACTCTGCTCCAGTGGGTCGGAGCGTTATTTTGTGACCTATATGTTAATTCAGCTTATAAAAACTATCCACGAGCAAACTTTCAGCCAAATCCATTCAGTAGTGTTTCCGTGACAGAGTAACAAACATTCATACATTCACACATACAAACTTTCGCATTTATAATATTAGTAGGATCATCTCACAGTTATGAGAATAAATTAATAATGTCACTGATGACATTTTAGTTTAGTTTTTTTAATAATACCTACCTTATACTTCTTAAAGAAGTGTGATATAAAAGTCTTAGATTTAAATACATTTAGGTACCTTGACTTTTTAGTTTCAAAATTTACAATTTATTTTCCATAGGCGAACTTGTGTTATGATAGAAGAATATGTGGTTACCTTTTATATTGTTGGAATGTTTGTTTCCGAAATAATAAGACACTTTCTTAGTATGTATCATGTTTTACAAATATTTCAATTTCAGATGGCTTATCTTTTATTCGTGTAGTAGTTATTATCTTGAGATAGAATGCCTTAAATCCTAGAATATATTGATGTTCCATGTAGCAGTGACGTGCGGTTTGGAATTCTGGCACCTTGCCAATGTGATCTCTGGCTGAATATCTACTTTGTTTTAGTCGTAAGAACTAATGGAGAGATTTACGACCTTTTGGCGATGTGGAAAAATATTACAGATAGTCATATCTACTTAGTCTAACTAAAATAGGAAGATTAACTATTCCTTATACATTTCGTAAATGGGAAACAATTTACATTATTATTCATGGTGTAAATAACTTTGTATTGTTTTACGCAAAATATGAGAAATATGTTATGAGTTACTTGCCGTATGTGGGTAAAAGCGTACCGCAATTTTGGAAGCACATTCAGCAGATATTACCATCCAGCTAATTAGTGACCGCCAATATGGATTCCGTCAGGGTCGGTCAGCTGGTGATCTTCTAGCCTACCTGACCCATCGTTGGGCGTTGGCGATTGAGAGCAGGGGGGAGGCTATGGCTGTGAGTCTGGACATTGCGAAAGCCTTCGATCGGGTGTGGCACAAGGCGCTTCTTTCCAAGCTTCCTTCTTACGGGCTGCCCGAGAAACTTTGCAGATGGATTGCCAGCTTCCTCATGGAGCGCAGCATCAAGGTCGTTGTCGACGGTTCATGCTCCAACTCTATGCCCGTGAATGCTGGCGTCCCACAAGGCTGTGTGCTTTCGCCAACCCTGTTACTTCTGCACATCAATGACATGTTACAATCAGATAACATTCATTGCTATGCAGATGACAGTACGGTAGATGCCTCCTACTTTGGCCGCTCCAACATTTCTCGGGCACACGTCCTTGAGGGTCGGAACAAACTTGTGTCTGAAATTGAGACTACCCTAGACCAAGTCTCAAATTGGGGCCATCGTAACTTGGTCAAGTTCAATCCCCAAAAGACACAGGTTTGCGCGTTTACTGCGAAAAAGGCTCCCATTGTCATACCTCCTCAGTTTCAAAGCACTCCCCTTAATATCAGCCAGAGTATTGGGATTCTCGGCGTCGACGTCGAGAGTGACGTCAAATTTCGCGGTCATCTGGAAGACAAGGCTAAATTAGCCTCCAAAAAGCTGGGTGTCCTCGGCAAAGCCAGGCAGTATTTCACGTCGGCGCATCGCCTTCAATTGTATAAAGCGCAAATACGGCCGCATATGGAATACTGCTGCCATCTCTGGTCCGGGGCACCACAATATCAGCTTCTTCCTTTTGATCGCGTTCAACGTCGCGCAGCTCGAATCATCGCCGGCGACGAGGTTCCCACTAATCGGCTTGATCCTCTTACCTTGCGGAGAGACGTAGCGTCTCTTTGTATTCTCTACCGCATTTATCACGGGGAGTGCTCTGAGGAATTGTTCGAACTCATACCTGCCGCTGCTTTCCGCCTTAGATCCACTCGCCAGAACTTCCACCAACATCACCTGGATGAATGGTTGTCCTCCACCGTGCGTTTCTCGAGAAACTTTTTACCGCGCACGACCTCTCTGTGGAATCAATTAAAAGCGGAGGTATTTCCGATCCGGTATGACATGGCAACCTTCAAGAAGCGAGCCTATTCCTTTCTTAAAGGCCGGCAACGCACTTGCGACTCCTCCGGTGTTGCTAGTGTACATGGGCGGCGGTGATCACTTACCATCAGGTGACCCACTTGCTCGTTTGCATCCCTCTTCAATAAAAATAAAAAAAACATGTCTCACAGGCACTGCCGTAATTTGTCTTTGCCTTTGCCTGTATTTGAATATTTTATGCACGATTGACTGTTCAAATGGACTTTCACCATAAAGCAAAAGACTATTATCATAAAGCAAACCACCTTACACATCTAAGAAGACTTTCCTTTTAATTCCCGTAAAGCTCTTTCACCATTTTAAAACAATTATCGTTCATATCACAACCATTAAGAAGTCTAAATTACTCACTTAATTTCAAAGACCTACTTTAGGTACACTTATGTTCTCAGGGTGTGTTTGTGAATACATAAGGCAAATTAAAGAGAAGTTTCCACAAAAGGTCGCTTAAAAAGGGTACAGGTGTAGGTAATTACACTGCACTGGCAAAGCACTGCTCTTTAATTTAACGGTAATAATGATCATTAGAAAGACAGACGACGCAAACTTTGTTTTCAGTTTGTTAAAATAAAAATGAAAAACATTATCAAGCATTGTCCTTTACATTACTGAACTTGTTTTACTTTATATTTTACGAGAAGTAACATTATTAGAGAACTATTTTTATAAAACTGAAACTTATCTTTAACGAATAGCAAATAAAGGGTCAATTTGTACGTAGTAGTCAAACCAACCTTATTGCGTGCCAATCGATCGAGTATCAAACGATTCATGGGTCTTCATTTCCATGAATAACTCACACAATTGAAAAGTTAGTACATCAAACGTCCGATACATTAAACATTATTAAAAATTGATGAGATTGAATTGTTATCATAATATTTCTATGGTTCGCTGTCTATTAATAGATATTTGATCTGTAGATATGTCATAGGTAATCTCCTACAGCTACATGAGTACCACAAATTAATGTGCCGTGTTAAGTTATAATACCATTTGCATATAAAATTAAGCTACAATTAACGCTTATTTCGTACTTGTATTAATATCAATACTTGAATGAAAACCTAATCCAATTAATTACTTAATTTATGTTACTGAATACGACTAAAATATAGTCATTCCACACGTAAACTTTGATTTAGTTAATTTAATTGATCCCAGGACAAAATTAAACTCACAAGCGACACAATTCAAAGATGTAAGAAATACACACCTATTAACAAAGCAGAATTGGACTTTCCGTCACAACAAAGCGGGAGACATAATTTGCGCCAAGAAAGAAGCTACAATTGGCTTAGCCACAAATATTACTTTCTAGCGTGAATTAAAAAATATATGAAGCTGGTATTTTTATAAAAAGAAGTTAGTCTCGAGAGTGCTTGCAAAGTTTCTAAGCAAAAAATGTGTCTCAGAGCTCAGCAATATAGCATTTCATTAGTGGTCAACCAACGCGCTCCGGTTACACAGACAATAAATTTTCATTTTTGCTCGGAAAAGTGAATAGAAAAGATAAATAGTGAAGGGATTTTTCGTTATAAGCATATATATTACTAAAGTTGATCCCCAGCAGTGATATTTTATTATTTGGAACAAAAAATGCTTTTGATTTGAACATGGCCCAATAATCGTCGTTAAAGATAGCCTAGTACCTAGTACTTTTTTGGTTACTTTTACTCGTTGATTTAGCCAAACATGATATAATCAGATAAAAAAAATGTTTTCTTTGCAAAGAAAGTCCTTAAAATTAACATATAAAAGTAATTTAATACCACTTATTTTCATTTATTTATATATTTAAAAAAAATGCCTTATATACGTTACTTGTCGAAGGATACCATCAAAACTAAAATACTCTTAACACAAAAAAATCTTTATCTTGAAACTACTACTTATATTTATGGATCAAACTAATTTTCCTTTGTCTGAAGTGGAAACTACGTAGCATTAAGATATTTCTCAGTCCCACCTCAACGTTGCAACACAACAAATAATACGCCATCTCAAAGATCTCTACAACTTTACACATAAAAGCAGTATCCCATTGAAACAGTAATACGGTAAAACGCTGCTGAGGTTTGAGCCTTAACCCATACTGTTGTGGCTTAGCCTCGAAATTGCAGCACATTGCAGCTTTAAATGCCGTAGTGAAATTCGCTTGATGTGAACACTAACTTGGCCCGCCAATTTCGAAATGTTGGCACCCTTGGGCACAGCATGGAGGCTTGGTGTGTGGAGTAGCTGAAATTTAAATCGCTTCTACAATTATTGCGATTGTACTTTATTCAAATGATAATATTACTATGAGTAATGTATAATCAATTCAATTGGTAGTAAGTAATAGATATGTACATGCAGAAACAAATATAAATTTAAAGTAGCATTACTTTAAATGCTTAGATGCTTTACTTAATCTTCACTTACAAACTTCAGAGTTTTAAGTCATATCCACTTCTCATATAGGATAAACTTTAATAAAAAGTTAATAAAATTATGCATTTTAGTTCCTATACAAATATATCGAGTAACATGAGTTTTAGTACTGTATATGTTTTCGCCGATGCCTAACAAAAGAAAATATGTACATTGAACTCAATGATTTTTAGCTTTACACTACAAAACGTATGAATCACAACTGCAGTTTAATAAAGGTAAGCCGTATAAGGATAGGAACGTATACAGTATCTTAACAATTATAGTAGAAATAGACAGATAAGAATATTGATGTATTTTATCTGTATTAAGGTATCCTAAAAAGTAACCCACAACTAAAAATCATATCTTAAACTTTATTATTATTTACATTCAAAACGTGAATACTCGATTTTCATTTTAAATTTAAAATGATTTATATAAACACGTTTAAGTCTTTGAATTTCGGAATATATTGTAAGGCAAAATAATAAAATAGAAAAATATTCCCTCGAGGTCCGATCTCGGGTCAAGAGTGTTAAGGTCCTGTTTATATTTACGGACGACCCAAACCGCAAACAATATTTACATTAACATTTTGTGATATATCTCTAGCCTCAGAAACTCATATTGAAATTCATGTTTTCTTATCAATATTGCGTCTTTATTCATAAGTCTAATGAGGTTAAATATAATAACTTATAAAATAATAGTTACAATGAATTAGTGGTCGGGTTTTAAGAATCTTAACGAAATATTTTATTTTTATTTTGTCGTTTTATTTTTATATGAATGAGACCATAACTATGGCATTTTATATCAATTATCTTTTTCATATTTAATACAAAATAAATGGACAGAATCACTATTTTTACTATAATTTGGCAATTTTTTCATAGCTTTATTACATGAATGATTTATCGTATTTAACAACGAAACTTACACATTTGTAAACATTGAGAATGGAAATAATATTAATAACACATTTTATTCACCGTGACTTTATGGTTGCTAAAGCTTGACAGGACAATTTACCATCAGTATTTACTATGAACACATAAGATTAAAATGAATAAATATATATCTTTTTACAAATACGGTCCGATTACGAAGATTGCAATTGACAAATAGTGCCTTGCAATACCTACGCGATTATCTGAATGTAGGTACAATTCAGATAATTGAGTTTGAATTATAATTTTTAATGTAGTAAGCGATTTTAGTACCAAGAATAAATCATTTCGCTTAGCTTAGTGTATATAGCTCTAAAACTGTGCAGATTAACAATTTTATTATATTTCAACAATGTTGGTTTTATTTCTTGTTTCCGTAACTCCCCTTTAAATATAATATTAAAAATAATAATAAAATAGACATTTCTTTAAGATGGAAACTAATACACCTAACACAGAAAGTAATGATATTTCGTAAACTAATATTTTATATTTAGGATACAATGTAGTTACACGTTGTCGTATAAAACCTAAATTACCTGTACCATAAAACTTAATAGTTACTGAACATCGTGTGCTGAAATCTTAAGCGCTTCCACTGACATCCAAGCAACTTCTTAGGAGTGACTCAGTACCCGTTTCATCAGGCTACAAATTAAGATTAATGGTGCAGTCTCGGCACCAGCTTAAGTATCATAAAACAAAATATAAATCGTGGACTAAGAATGTAAAAAAGTAAGCCCGGGATAATTGTGGAGAGAAGAGCGAAGATGGATAATGTAGAAAATGAAATGGAGGTATAATTTATGTCAATTAGCAAATATTGTAGAATCTATAATAATGATACAGAATCATGGATCATAGTTTATTACTCTTTGATGTCGAGCTAATGAGACATCACTCTGTCATAATTATATATTATTGGAAAACAACTTAGGCCATAAGGATATTCACCTCAATGTCAAGGGAATTTTAGGTCGAGGCCGCACTGATATGGTGACAGCGATGCGGCGGTGGCCCTTTGAATAAATCAATTTTGCTTGTCGTTTCTGGAGTGCGGCCGCAGACAAATATTTATATGAATAATATTTATATATTTCCACGAAGTAGCCGGTGCACTAGCCTTAGCCCTAGGCCTTAAAACCTATATGTCCGGTGAAGTAGCAAAAGCCTCGTAGTTAACTATACATATATAAGTCCGAAAAAAAACCTTAAAACATAGAGATAGATATTATACGAATTCGAATGGTGGAGTCCCCACATAAAAATCAGGGTATCTGATCATAATCACATTCTACTCCTGTACATTAAAATCACCGAAGCCCTACACTGTAAGACTGACATAGTAGCGAAGCTCTGCCCACCTTTATGCCCGGTGAAGTAGCAAGCCTCGTGATAAACTAAGTATGTCCGTAGGAAAAAAGAAAAAGGTAGGTACAGATTAAATATAGAAAATACTAGGTGTACAATCTAAAATATTATCATACGATACGATACGAACGATATACCTACGATCTAAAATAAATCAGACAGTTGCCCTCCCTCCCTCTAGCTCAAAGAAAATGATACAATAAGTTAAATAGATAATTATACTGTACTTAATGTCTCGTCAAGCTTTAAATTATTTATATGCTTGTGTCTTTCACTATTCTAACTGCTTGATAACTGTATGGTATGAATAAAACATCTTTAAAACATACTAACATACTTTTTAAATTTATGTATAACTTTCATAAATACTCTTTGAATGGAAAGTTTAACATGGACTAAGTTATTTGACGCTCAAAATACTCTATGAAGGATCACTGCAGCAACTTGCGGAGTGGAATTACCTGTCTCCGTAGTATTGAGAAAAACTAGAAATGGCTGTTTACCAAGTAACGTATAAAAAAATAAAACACTCTAGTAAATAAATACGAAGACTACGATTTTGTCGAATCGTAAATAGAAAGTCAACTTTTTTTTTTACAATCTATATTATTTGGCTTTTTTTTCGTCCATAGGGAAATATTCGTCCATAGGTTTTACCTCTGAAGGAACTTCATTATTAAATATAGCCTTCCTCGATAAATGGGCAATCTAACACTGTTTTTTATTCAAATCGAAGCTGTAGTTACTGGGATTAGCGCGTTTAAGCTAACAAACTCTTCAGCTTTATGTATTGTTATGCTAATGTTAAATTGTTTCCTTATAGTAACTGTCACAGTCTGTAAATCTTAATAAGAATAAATTTCTAAAACGATGAAAAAATAACAATATAAGAAAGTAAACTGAGACAGATCTACATTCCGTAGCCCCGTAAAAAAAATCCCGGTGCTGGTCCACATGGTCCACTGTAAGCGGTATTACAATGGTATACTTATATATACCCGTCTTCTATTACTACCTATGTATCGTTAACATAGGTGTATTATGCATAGGAATAAGCCCTAAATTCCAGGTATATTTTGCTTATCATATAATTTATGTTTGCATTATGTTTTCAGCGCCTAAATATTACGGTTTTTGGTTGTTATATTATTATTTTTTTCATTATTTTCTTCGAAGCAAAATATTTTGACAGAAACATATTTTAATTTAGATATGGTAGTTCTAAGTATTCTATAATTCTGTTTATACCGTCTAATTTCAACCGGCTTCTAGTTTATTCTGTGAAGCAATAAATTGTTAGTTTGTAGTATAAATTACTTTGCTCGTGTTACATTTTGTTGGCGGTTATGAAAAATGGGGATAGCGTCCTATATCCAGCTGTAAGTAACACATAACAAACCTCTTAACCAAAGATGAGATGTAAATAAAGATAAATTGGATTAAAAGTATCTAGTTATGCATATTATAACCTTTTTTATGAAAATAAGTAATAAATTAAACTGAAATCAATCCAGTTGCATCAAATAAATAAATATTGATATAATAAATCCGGAGGTAAATTGTAGAATTTAACACTTTACTGCTGTTTGATAGTCTTCATATAAATAACATTAACATACGTCATACCATTGTATACAAAATTATTACAATCTATGAAAGACAATTGAACCCCATGTTTATGACATAAGAAATATGTTTCTAAAAAAATTAAAAGCCTGATACTTTGACCATTCAGTTCATCTTGTAAGTAATTCTCATATGCTTTCACTTTAGATACATTACCTATCCAAGATCTACATTTAATTTTAGAGCAACCAATGCCTAAAATGTTATTATAAATAGCAATTAAAAAATTGATAACTTACTCAATGTTATTTAATGTATTCATGAGGAAGTGACATACACGTTTTTACTTTATCTCCACACAACTTAGTTTTACGCGCTTTGGATAGCAAATTTGTGCAAAACAGTTGAGGTTTTAAGAGTTGTACGTGAGTTACCTAAACATTGTATTTGCGATATTAATATTCTATACATCATAGTGAGTGTGTTGGATATTGTACCAGAGCTTCTGATAAAACGTTGAGAAACATTATTTGGTAATGTTCTCACGTTTCTGTTGTCTTATAAACGAAGAAGAGCCTGCAGCGGTTTTACTTATCTACCTATTTAGGTGCTTAAGTATGTATTCCCATGCTTCTGATCGTGTTTTTCAAGATCAACATCCGTGAAAATATGTTTTTATCGAGTTATCAAAGTATCTTACTTTCTTAGACAAAATTGGTACGGGCGATGACGCCATTTCTCTTGGTATGGATTTTGAATGTTCAATTTATATCAAATCCATAACCGATTTACTCCATTAAGGTAAAGTTGTCGTCTTTTTATATGATTAGTTTACGCCTTTTCGGAATAGGCGTCAGATATATTTTAAAAAAAAATACCCAATATTCTTTTCCTACACTGACATAATTTCTACGGATACTACGGCGTAGCAGGTTACTACGCTCATTACGTACTGTTACGAATATGTACCAATTGTAGGCGCTAAAATGAAAATTACAAATAGCCACTTGGGAATCATCAGCATAAGCCTGTATAATCCGTCTTAGGTATCTCACACAGATTTATTGTCTCAAGCAAAAAATCGATCGCACTAGAGATGTGTAACTCAGGAGTGATTCGTAAAAAAGATTTAAATCCGTCACAAAAGATGTATAAATCAGTAACTCCCTCGTTTTCTCAATACATCTTTAAATCTTTAAATCACTCACTTCAGATTGATTGAATATGAAAAGATGTAGAGTGAAATGACTATTGCACTGCAATAGCATTTCTCAATACATCTTTAAATCTTTAAATCACTCACTTCAGATTGATTGAATATGAAAAGATTTAGAGTGAAATGACTATTGCAGGATTAGGCGACACAAAACGAGACGGAGAATGACTTGTATGTTCAAAGTCTGTCTATGCGTATTACAATGATCCCTGGAATTTTCATTAAATCTCGCATGTACGAACGAAACTATTTCTTCCGTCTTTGACACAAAGTGTTAAATCTAATGTAAACTTATGATCGCTCATAATTTCGTTGATTTTGTTTACATTTTTTTGAAACATATTAACAATCGTAAGCCGTGTACATTTTGTACAAGTTACTGTACAGCTGTATTAATAATTATTGCATTGTTTTAAGCTGTGATTTGAACTTTTAATATAATAATTTGATAAACTTCCTTGATAAATAAAGTGAAGTTTCTTTTGTGTAGCTATCGCAATATGGACTTAGTACGAGTTTGAACGGATGTTTTGTAAATAAATACTTATGTAAATAAAGTGTAGGGTAATTGAAAACGATGCTAGCATGGCAATTGACATTCTTAGGTAAGTATTAGATAAAGTGATAGAACTTGTAAATAAATAATTACTAGATTAGGTACTTAAGTAATAGGATAATCAATCTTTAAAATTTCTTCTTGAAAAAAATATTGATTGACTAGCCCATCAAAATGCAAGTGAATGATTATTCAATTCACCCGCTGAAGCATTGCTTTTGGTTAAAGAAAAAAGATGAAGTGAGTGAGTGAGCTATTTAGAAGATGGGAGTTATTTGGGATTTAAAGATTTAAAAGAGTGATTTAAATCTTCTTATCAAAAAGATTTATAAATCTCTGTTCCCTTAAAAGATTTATTTTGCGCATGTCTAGATCGCACCACCTCCGATATTTAGGGGAGCCTTATACTGCTACGCCGCCGGTTGTCACTTGGGAATAGCACGTGTTAATTTTAGGAAATTCTTATGGTATTACTCCAAAATATATAACAGAAAGTTTATTAAAAGGTATTCATTTATGCTTTTAATTATACTGTTCTGGTTTGTGTTGTTTATTTATTCAATAAAAAGCTACATTATTCAGAAAGCTTCAATTTTGAAACATTGCACAAAATCTATATGTAGGCCTATATAAAGATTTTGTGCAATGTTTGAAGACAAAGACCAAATAACGTTGAACGGAACAGGTAGTCATAAATTGAAGCTGGCATTTAGATTCCAAGATAGTATATAATATATCAGATACACCTTATGATTTACCTTATATCATCTTGGAGGCAGATGACAGTTTATATGGAAACAAAAACTATCTCGTTTCAATATGATGTGATTTGATTTTTTTTTTTTGTTATGTGTTATAAGATTCTAAAATATTTCAAAAACCCTGGCATTACCAAAATCTATTTAAAAAGGAAAATAAACAAGACAGTTTGCATAAAACACGCCCTATTTATGCTGTAATATAATGCTGCTTGTCGATCTACCTTCAACGCGCTTATTAAGGCGTTACATACGACTATTACTAAAGTGTACCTACTTATTAATGAAACCTTACCTCAAACAACACCCACGTCATCAGCTAAAACTAGATAAAACTCGAAATTTATTTAATGCTAGTTAATCAACATTTGATATGCTGGTGTTGAAGAGTTAACCCTTTTCAAGGACACAAGTTAATGGCCACCGCTGACATTTCAGAAAAGGGTCACTAATTTATCTAAACACTGTTGTAACTCCAGCTTAATTATAGTTTAACTTATTTGCGGACCAGCTGCCTTGTACAAACGGTCATACAATTCGTGTAATTAAGTGCTAAATAACAATAGCTTTGTAACTTTGAGTTAGTAAAAAGTTGAAACAGTTGTTCAGAACTACGGTTAAAGGTACCTATACAACTAAAAACACAACCAGAGATGAAATTGTAAAAGCGGAATTCCGTTTTCATACAAATACTGAGTCACATAAACTGTCATGTTTCTGTCAGCCAGTAAGTTCATGCAACTTGGTGATATCACATTAAAATATACTTTTAAGAATACAAAATTGTACAACCTTAGCAAGGAAATCTTTATAAGTCATACTTAAGTATAATAATTATTATTACATAAAAATAACGTATACACTAAAATATAAAATGTTATTCGTTAAAATTGTAATTTTTGCGAATTGTATTTTTTTTTTTGTTTGTAGTTTAAAACCATGTTCACAAAATTTTCTTTCTACTTTTAATAATGATACTATTTCAATGAACAAGTTAAGGACTCTTCGGTCACACAGTTTTATAGTGTAGGCACAAGGCATAGATAGAAACATTTTTGTGCGTTATATATATAAAAATAATTATGTAGATAATATTTTGGATATACCAAAAATGTTTATTAACTTTGACAAACATATTATTATATTATTTGTTGGCAACGACGTACATAAAGCGAAAAATAGCGAAAAACTGAAACTATTTCGTGTTATCATTTTCGCTACAGTTCGAATCCATTGGCATCATCAGATTTGGTGATCGGAAATTGAAAAAGTTCACAGGTGTGTACTCCGAATAATCCTTAAGTAGAATTTTACGGCATCGGGTAGACCGGCGTGAATCGGGTCACAAGGCAATTTCGATCATAATAAGAAACAAGGCGACCGACACATGAGTCGGACTCCATCGTGCTATGGTTTGGTACATTTATTGAAAGAATAAACTGCCACTTTTTGAACCATTCATTACTGTGGTTAATAAATAAGGTAGCGAAAATAAGAACCAGGCCTACAAACAAACTTAACATTTTGAGGTATTCTAGCAAAACAGTGGGTATATTTTTTTATTGTGATAATACTATCTTACTTTGTAAAGATCTATTATGTGTTTTGGTACTTAGGCATTAATATTTATAAGAAATTATGTAAATGCTTTGGTATCATAAATATTATAAGAAACATTTGCAATATTCATAGTCCACCTGATGGTCATGAAGGCCAAACTTCAATGGGATTGACCATATGCGCAAAAGTGAAAGCAAACATACTTACCCTGAACCTAACTCGTCCAACTGGCGCCGGGTGCCATGTCCCCATACTCACAAAATCCAGTAGAATGGTTTTAACTTTAGGGCCGTTGAGCGGAGCAAGACCGATAACTAAATTGGCTCTTCGAGACACGGGTGAAACACCACCAATATCCTGACTTCGATTTTCCTCGAGACAAGAAATCTACTTAATGTTCTACTAGGCGCCTACCCGCCATGTCCCGGATAACCGCAAAGTACCCAGGGGGTTTAAGTGGTGTAGGGTCCTCTTCTCGTGGTACGATCTTCATACCACCGCTATGGAAAAGACGAGTCCCATGTAACCCTTCGTCGGCGCGGGAACGCTGCAGCGACGGAGTGGATGTGTAAAGGCATTTCCCCTGTACAAAAATGGACCGAGACCAACCGCATAACACCATAGGTTTGCCTTCGGGGAGCATGGGAACGCTTGGAGCACTAGAGCGTCAACCCTGGACCTCCGAGTCTTCTGAGCGTTCCTTGTATTGAACTTAAATCGGCCCAAGATGGTCCCGAAGAACTCAGGAGTTTTAATGGTAAGCAATAGCATACAATTGCTAATGGAGAAGTCTAGTCCCACATACCCCATCGCCGTCTCCACAGACGCTACTCTCCATCCAGGACAGAGTCCACAAATCGGAATGCATATCCCCCCGAAAAACATAGGTGAGAATAGCAATTGAAAATGCTATATTTTACAATTATATCTTATTGTGAAATATAAAAGTTTCTTTCAAAATCTGTGGAACCCTACAAAGGGAAGTGCGAAGAGAAGAGAATGATAATGTGAAAACAACGACTTTTAAATTATTTATCTGTCTGTTTGTGGGTCAGTCGAAATTACTGATAGGATTTTCATGGGGTTAAGGGATAATTAAGAGCTTGGTGTGTAGCAGAAATTATATTTTTAGTATGAGTTAAACAAACATATTATCCTTATCTTAAGAATAATACAATATGAAATAAGCAAATTTCACACGAACAAAAGTGCATGTTACACAATTATAATATGTTTGTCTACTAGAAACTAACAGCTTATGCAAAATAATGAACAGTAGGTAAATATTCTTCCTTTCCGCTTTGCAAAATAATACCATCAACTGATATTTATGTGTGTCATTACCAATAAAAAAATATTTTTCTTAAGAACAAATTTGAATAAATATTCATGATTGAAGTAAACAGAAAGTTCTTTCTGTCTACGGTGATTGCATATTATACGTACTTCTTACTTCATTAGTTATACAAGTTATAATTAATTAAACGTCATTTTGAATTTATATATATCTTTAAATATAGAATGACGTTTAAATAATTATATTTTTAAGTAGACTTATTTATTTTACAGTAAATCGATTTAAAAAATGAAATTCAAGGTATAATAAAGATTTTTTATACAAAAACTATAATGACTCCTAACACAATAAAAAAGATAAGACACATTTTAAAAACGTATATTGTAGACCATAAAGCACAGTAAATATAAATTAAATAAGAAAAACTACAAAAGAGAAATCGTGTGTCCCAAACGTAATACTACCAATAGTTTTGTAAATGTTAAAGTATTTAAGATAGGCATGAAGACTAAAAATATATACTTAGTCCGTCAGTAAGATTACTTAAAAATATTAGACACATATTTTTTGTTTTGCTCTGTAAAAATACAGAGCAACAACAAACTTTAAAGTTCAGGAGACAGAGATTTGTGACGTCACTACTAGATAAAATTGAACCTAGAAGTGGAGACCCACGAAATTTCAACTATATGTACTTCATAAAATATAGCTTGATCTCTGCGACAGCTGTCAGTAAAATCACGCCTATGAAGTTTTGAATTTAGTAGTACAGACAGACAGTACCTTCAGTTCCCACCGCCGCCACAGATTACTGAATAGTTACTACGTAACAGATACTTCACTCAGTAGAAAATTTCCAATACCTATTACGATAATTGCCTACTCCCTCGCGTCAACAACCACTGTATGCTAAAATGCGCCTAAATGCTCAAGCGTACAGCAGTGATTGCTTCGCACCGCGCAATTCGAAAGTAATCGCAGGGCTGCCTCTTCGATAAAATTAAATTAACATAACTTTTTATTTATGTTATTGAGAACTGTGAATATGTTCTGACTTTTATGTGGCAGTTAAAAATTTTATCATTTATAAAATACTAGCGGCCCGCCCCGGCTTCGGACTGGGGTGGACCGGCTTCGTCTTTTTTATTAACCCTTCGATACGAATATACCACAAATGTCTAATTAATTAGTTTTCTTTCAAAGGAATACCACACAGCATGGAAATCCATTGTAAATCTAAACCTAATGTAGCACCGACATGATTACAAAAAGGTACTCAAAGAAACAGCTTCGGATTCTTTTTAAGAGCTAATATGGATAAAAACTGTAGAAAGGTTAATGTCTCCTAAAGTTTTATGATATATTTTATCGCAACGTCGAGTCAATAAATAAAATATATAGAAAAGAGAGATTAAAATAAATAGCATTTTAAAGCTTTATTAGAGTAAAATCCCAAGCCATTTTCATATTTCTACATCAAAAAAGAACTCATATATCCATTTTCACGGTGCAGATTTAAGAGAGGCGTCCCGAAGGACCGATCGAGGCTTAGTCTGGACCGTCGACCTGTGCACCAATGATAGTGAAAAGCCACTCTTCATATAAAAGCCCAGCTTACATATATTGAAGTCGACTTGATTACAATATCAGGGGATTTGCGAATATGAACGCAGCATTACTTATAACACCAAAAATAAGGGCAATTTTTATAGATTTATCTTTGTTTTATCTTTTTAATGAGTTTTATATTTATTTAAAATCTTGATCCCTATATTATTACGAACACAAGTCTTTGACTTGTCCAAAGGTCTCTCTCTAAGTATAGTCTCTATCTAAGTATATTTGGAGCTATATATTGTTGGCTAACATTAACTTTCAGGTTTATATATCCATTATACCATACCATACCATAGTTACCAAACACATCCCTCAGGAATCAAAGTAAAATCTAATTTCAAAAAACATAAACCTTCATTCATATTTAAATTTCATACTCTCATCTACCAAGTAATTCCAAAACATTGTTAACTAACACATAAACAAACCCTCGCCAAAGTTGTCCAGCACAATTTGTGTGTAATCCGGTAACAAATAGCCTGCAATACGCAAAAGTTGTGTTCAATAATGGACGGTGAAGTTATCCGACGCAAGAAGTGGAAAGATATACGAAAATTGATAAGAGCCCCGCTTTGTTCCCCAGCGTCACCTTTCTATATTGAATTGTTGTGACCGAAAATTGAACATTTTGTGATCAATACATTTTGATCATGGAGGTGTAATAAAAGAAAATAAGTAAGATATTTTGTATACTTCTTTTTGACCGTAGTTTTGTAACACAGTCCCAGTGATTCAATTGAATTTTCATTGGATCGTATTTGCAGAACCCGCGACACGAAACAATGATAATTTTGTGGCGTTTATACTCCATAATTATTTTATAATTAATTGTGATACGCGAAATTATAAATTCAGACACTGTTGCTGCTTTTCACTTGGCTGGCGTGTAACCATAACTACCCACACTCTCTTAAAAGTAACTTACAAGACAGAAATTTAGACAAAGGCTTAATTTAATAGAATACGATTACATTATATGTATACGTTTTCTCAACTTCCTCATAACATTTAGTTTCTTGCACAATCTATTATAGAGTTCCTTTAACAGCTTTTAGTCAGCTTACTGCAAATATTGTCACCATATTATACGGCTCGTAGGACCAGTTTATTAAGCGTTTACATCCTTTCAATTACTATATTTTGTATTAAGGTATAAACTCTAATACAAAATATAACAATTTCAACATAAATACATTTCTTACAGCAAACAGAATATTGACTTAGTCTCCATACCAACTAAAGTAAAACAGATTTTGATTTGCAGAAGAACTCAACGTTGTGTAGGAAAGTTCCTTTACAATGAATACATTGTTTGGAAGCGATCAAAGTTCAGAAGTGATCGTTAACATGCTACTTTGATTACATTGCGCTACCGATAGCCATGTCGAAACTATCCTTAATTAGTAATGCGATACTCTTGGGTAAACTTAGATTATTATTGTGCTCTTACAATAACTATTTACACTGAAGCTAGCATATTAACAAGCTTTCGGCATATTATAATAAACTGCTCGAGGGATCGTCTATATTTTAATAGGCAAATTGAGAACTTTAACAATTAGCAAATCAATCTTATCCTTCTGGGAACGCTACCCACTAGTACAGATTTAGAATAGTTAATTTTTTTTTAAGTGAGTTTAAGTAACAGGTTTACAGTACAGGCTACTTGTTAGTTGTTTGTAAGGAGCCATCCATAAAGACGTAACAAAAGGGAATTAGCTATCACTCAAATATGACCAACTACGACTCAAAAAATCATAAAATATGTGTGACGTATTTATTGGATTAGGCCTCTATGTATGGGTGGGGTAGGTGGAAGATAGATCCGGCAGAATCTAGATAGATATGATGTATGTATCTACAGTACTGACTCTAGCTGCCTTAGTTTTAAGACCCCTATGCCACTTTAAATCAGGTAGATAGGAGTAATTTGCCTAGTAAATAAAAAATAAGATCCGATTGATAGTGCATTGCAATTGGAAATGTGTACCTATATAGGCTTAAATCTCATATTCAACAATCATTTATTATTTAAATTTTTAGTGAAACGTGTATCATATTTTTTATGCTTCTTAAAAATGACGTTAATCTTAGGAATAAAAATTAAAAAATGTTCCAAAATAAATTGTTAGTACAGTATATGTTTATATTATTTATATTTATACATTTTTATTATCTTTAGCTTTTTTTTAGGTTTCTTAACAAATAAATAGTACCTTTTTCCATAGAAGTTTGTCTATCTCATTTTATTTTCACATCTTTTTTATTGTGTATATAATTTAAAATTAAAACTTTGCAATTTCTAATATCAGTTTTTAATTATTTTAATAAAATCATTACTTTTTGTAATGGAATTGGCACAATACGATAAACATAGATACAAAATTATAATGAAATTGTACTATCTAATTACTATGTACCTCACTTTCTTGTTTAATTTTCATAGTTTTATTATATATTTATAATGATAATGAAGGTTTAAAGATATAAGAGCATTCTGTTTTAAATATCTAGGGCAATGCCTCTTGATAAACTTATTAATAAATGCTAAACAAATCTGTCGAGCTTAGAAAGAAGGAAATAACAAAACGTGACCTGAAATTTATCAAATGTATAATTAATCCTATACTATCCGTAACACCAGAATTGATCTCTTGATCACTTTTCGTTAGAAGGTCGTACTTACTGGATAACTGTCACAATAACAGCAAAATAATACCAATATATGTTGCTTTATAATATCTAGTTATTTTCATTCGATTTGAATGGAAAATACTTACTTACGAGCTACTTAGTAGGTAGTTCAGATTCAGATCTAGGTTAGTTTTTTTTTTTATATTTAAGTGAAAGTATAAAAAATTTTATTTAAATTCTTATTTCTAAGTTATATGGCCTGATTTTTCAACCCTTAGATATTAATTATCATTTTAATTTTGACAAAATGTCCAAACATAACTTTGAAGATTAAATTTTTTACCCATAATACACTGAGAAGCATACACTTTTATCGATTTCATTTAAAAGATTTTTTAAACTTAAATCTATCATTATCATCATCGTTTTTAGGGTTCCGTAGCCAAATGGCAAAAAACGGAACCCTTATAGATTCGTCATGTCTGTCTGTCTGTCTGTCTGTCCGTCCGTATGTCACAGCCACTTTTTTCCGAAACTATAAGAACTATAATGTTGAAACTTGGCAAGTAGATGTATGTTGTGAACCGCATTAAGATTTTCACACAAAAATAGAAAAAAAACAATAAATTTTGGGGTTCCCCATACATAGAACTGAAACTCGAAAAAATTTTTTTCATCAAACCCATACCTGTTATATATCTATGAATAGGTTCAAAAATGATGTTGAGGTTTCTAATGTATTTTTTTTCTAAACTGAATAGTTTGCGCGGGAGACACTTCCAAAGTGGTAAAATGTGTGTCCCCCCCCCCTGTAACTTCTAAAATAAGAGAATGATAAATCTAAAAAAAATATATGATGTACATTACCATGCAAACTTCCACTGAAAATTAGTTTGAACGAGATCTTGTAAGTAGTTTTTTTTTAATACGTCAAAAATCGTAAACTACAATTTAGCTTTCATTCAATCAACTCGAATATAAAAATATAAAATAACATTTCATTTCATAAACATACGCTTTTTTATTTATTCTTGATATCAAAAATAGGTACGCACTTGTAACTGAAACGGAACCCTTCATGCGCGAGTCCGACTCGCACTTGGCCGGTTTTTTTGTACTCTTGTTTATTTGACAAATATGAAAATCATATTGTGTAAAATAAAATAACAAACTTTTTAACAGATTACAAAAAATGTGCTGATTTCGAAAGAATAAAGCGAGACTTATGAAAACGTCACCTCAATTCTTAAAATGACATATGTGCTGCCGTTCAAAATTGAGTCGTATTTTGTGCGAATAGATATTAATTTTCAATTTGGCCGGAATACTCGATAGACCATTTTAGAGATATGATCACAAAAGGGTTAATGCAGCGAAACCTGTCGACAATCGCACTTGAGGGCCGGCGGGGTAGAATAATCCAATATCCCCCAGGTAAAGTTACCTGATCGTAGCTGAGTAACACTTCTTAGGGAATAAAAATAAAAAAGATATAGCATTAAATCAGTTGTATGCTTAGAATTAAAAAAATGTTCCGAAAATAATACCGTGATTTAAGTGAATTGTTAAATATTGGCTTTAGTAAAAAAAACCACAACTTTAATATTATTCTTTCGTTTCTTTAATATAAGGTAATCGGGTAAAAACTTAGAAATTACTTGTTGCAAGCATAGCACTGCTAAACTTGTAAAAAGTCGTAGTTTTGATATATATTGAGCACTTTGTTTAGAGCATTCTCGATGTGTTTTTGAGGATTACTTATCTTATAATCTGATACTTCATTTAATCGGTGTTAATTAATTAAATAATTCATTTTAGCACCTGCTGACTGACCAGCCCGAAGATATATCCCTCTATTAAACAGTTACTTTGCTTAACTATTAACTCTTATTGTAATTTTCCATAATATGCAGTACACATACGAATCTAGACTTGTCTTCATATAGACCATTCATATTTCCCTAAGCGACTTTGAGCTTTCTTATGAGACACACAGTAAGCGACCACGTTTCAGCTCCATATGTCATCACTGGTAACACACATTGATTGAAGACTATATTTAATTATTTGTACAAAATAATTTAAACAAATGGAGTAAAGTTAATTTTCTTTCAACTAACAAAGTTTCAAAGGACGTGCTTCCCTTTCTTTTCTTCGGTTACAAATTACATGTCTGCTTTTGAACACTAAGGAACCTTTTACAGAAACGAATTGAAATTGCTAATTTTGCCACTAATCTCAGAAACTGCTATTGATCTGTTCTTTCAAAGTCTTTTAGCGCAATAGTTATAAAACGTCGCTTAAAGTACTTATTACAGTACAAAATTAAGCCCTATGAACCTGAACATTCGAATCATTATTGAACATAATTGAAATTCTCCGATAGGCCAATTAAGAACTTGGGTAGCCCAATGCCATCCGGAATTAATTTGAATTTGCCCGGTCATCTAAATTACACATTAACTTTCCAAATGAGTTTCTATTTATGTTTGAAACGTTGTGATATCCTTTTTGGTCTTATTTTGAAATGAAAATGTTGGTTTACCTCATCATGCAGGATTGTTACAAAGCCGCTTATACTGATTTATTCGTAAAGGCATCGGGATCCCGCTAATTAAAGGTAACATAATGACATGAAAACAGTACTACAATTCATTTTATAATATACACAAATAGTAAAAAGCTTTTTAACCTAAACATTTGAATAGAAGGCGGAACTCTGCCAATTCAAAACTGTTAGTCTCTGTCTCTAGACAGTGTTTTAGCTTATTAATGTATAATCGGTTTTTTTTATCTGTTAGGTGCCCTTGGCCAATATTTTTATTTTTATTTTAAGGTATATTTTCTAAGATAATGTTATCTAAAAATTAGTTTTACGTTCAAATTCAGGTTAAATAAATCAGAAATCGTCAAATATGTCTCACAAGTAGTTTACAGAAGTTACAATGTTTTAAATTGGCAAAGCAGAACTGCTCAAGGATTTTTTCTATTGCTATATTTTTTATTGTATGATTTTAACTATTGTCGAAAAAGTAAGAAACCGTCGAGTTGAAGAAAAAATATACCTACGTCTTATCTATGACATAATGGTCTGCAATACTGCTTTTACAAGGCAGAACAATTCCTTTCTCCTAGTTATACTTATTTATCATGTTAAATGTACTAAAAATTATGTTTCGTATGTTTCAGTATGTTTCGTAGTAAATCAATAATTTATTATTATTATTACAAATAACTTTATTTGCTAGCTAATATTTAGCACAGAAACTATGCTCTATACAAGTAGACAAACTATTGACAAGCTATATACCACAGTAAAATTTGCTTCAAATTTCATGTCATCAACTTTTTAGGTCAGGCTATGAAGATTTAATTTCCTTATAAGTGGAATAGGAACAACACAAAATATCACAATATTTTCTAGAAACAACAATAAATACCTTATGTCTACAAGTATTTTTGGTTCACTTTATCGAAAATTCCTAAACGAATCTAAGAATAAGATCTTACACCACAGTAATGCCATTTTTGTATTCATCGCCTAAGCCCTGTAATCTTACAGATTAAATTTAGTGAACTAAAAAGGAAGATATTTAGTTTATTTTAAAACAAACATAATATAAAACAAAATAACAATCTTAGTAAATCATAATCACAAAAAGCAAAAGCTTTACAAAAAAAAACAACTAAAGTTATATTACCGAAATATTTGATCAGACGACCAAAGAATTTGTAACTCTGAAAGAATCATCTCATATTGGCTTATAATATCAAAAAGTTCACGTTAAATTTCATACTCAATATAAATGGAGGCGAGAGCCGAAAGCAGGAACTTTCGGGCACTTATCAGAAACTTTTCGTTGACACGAGGCACTTTGGTGCTGGATTATTTATTATCATATCATGGGGTGAGATGAGTGGCTAAATTGTGTGATGACGTGTGAGGTAAGATGAAAGGGATGGGGCTCTGCGGGCCCTAGTCCGGTTCGGCGACCCGACTCAAAGGAAAGCTGCCTAATGACTTGTGTCGATGTTAGTCACGACGCATTCCCCAACGTAGTACTACGTTAAAAGGGCTAACGAAATAACCCGCAGTTTGTTTAAATTCGCATTAACTTCATTTAGTAAAGTTAAAGAGTACAATGGATCCATTGAACTGAGTGTTTGTAGTTCAAAGGAGTATATATATTATGATTCATTAACCATAGTCGTGGTATGAGTCTGGGAGGGCGTGGATTCGATTTCCGCTGAAGCTCTGCTCGCTTTTATGTCCGGTAAAGTAGCAAACGCATCGTGGATGACTACATAAATGTGCGCCTGAAAGAAAAAAAAATGATTTAGTTGGTTACGGAACTAGCCTTCATGCTTCGGAAAGCATGTTAACGCTTCGGTCCCGGTTGTTATACAATTGTTAGGCAATCGTATACTAGGTTAGTAGTGTTGACTTCTGTATAAACCGACATGATACAACGGTTACTTACCCGCCTGCCAAACGATGGCAATAGCGATTTTCAGGAGGCCGCCCATGTTCAGCATAAGACCTGATGATGATGATCATTCATATGACTTGCTCGTATCACCATTGGAAACTCTAACTCTAACGATATTGATATTTGAAGCCTATGTTTAAACCGAGGGGCATATCAATGAGGTACCTACATATTTTCAATACTATAATTAATGATTTCTAGTAACTATAGATAACTAATAACTTTTTTGGTCTACTAACTAAGTCTTATCTTATTCATCACTTGGTTCTGTGTAACGTAATCCAACACGAACCTCACTATGCTGAGATTTTCGATAATGAAACATACATACAACCAACTTTAATATTGAGGAAAATTCTAATAAAACAAGGAGATAAACGAGTTTTCTACTAAATCCTTGTTTTAGTGACAGCTTGGTGTACGTGTCGGTTTATAATCACGCGAGCTTTATACTAGATACAAACTTAAGTCGGTGATCCCGCCTGGGTTTTTACTTTTTTAAGGCCACAGGAAGGTATTACGGGCGCATCAGATGATATGATGTTTTTGCACTATGTATTCATATGCAGACGGTGTGGTTTTATAGACTAAATTAAGGGTACTGACAAAGAACGGGGAAGATACCAATTTTCATTTTATTTTAGAAGCGAATCTTTATTTATGGCATTTTAATGCCCACAATTTTTTTTTAAAGTAAACAGATGGCGTTAATTTTACGTTTTTGTTTATGACTGTAATGATGGCCTAGGATTTTAGTCCAAGAAAACAACGAATGGTTGTATTCTCGCAAAAGAATTTGTATTATAAAATATAAATAAACTATAACTCCAATATTTGCATAACATATTATATTCAAAAATTTGAGTTAATTCTTATATACGTTTATTATTATTTTGATATACAATGTTGAAAAATTTTTTAAACCAAAAATAAATTTTACGATACAAGACATTATAAAGGTAACCGAGTACTAATGGTGATACAGTCAGCATAATTATCAGGAAACATTTGAAAGTTTTTCCAAAAACGATGTAGCACATTAGTGCAGGAACTTTTCCAGGCCAGTATCACCTGGCACTAGACCAATTTTTGTTAGTCTAACTAGTATTACATAATTAACCTACAAAGTTGAAAATTGCTTATTTTCATCAACAGTTGTAATGTTTTATCGCCCCATCACAGTCGTTCTTTTATATAGAGACATACTAATAAATATGAATCAGGTATAGCAGTAAAAATATGGTTATTATCGAGATTACCTGGAACGAACAACAATATATTTTTATCCTTTTTACTAACTACATGGTCGGCTCGTATCGTACCGAGGTGACGGCGCTACATATTTCATTCCAGAACCAATTTCATTAAGCACTCATTACGATGGACAGCTTTGCTTCCAATTATATCAACAACTTTGTGTAATAATATTTAATAGTAATGCCTCAAAGTATTTAGATTAATTCATTATTAAACACATTTTCGTACATTATATGTTATGTATGTATTCAAAAAAGTACTGGCTTTAAAACTTGTCTAAATGAAAACTATGCACTTTGTGATAACTAGGTCCGTCTTATTGTTAATCTTATACTAATATTATAAAGAGGAAAAGTTTGTATTTAAGTAAGTAAGTATGTATTTTTGTATGTTTGTTTTCGATATATCTTTCACCATTAGTGTGCTATATTATCCCTGAGTAACATAGGCTATAAAAGTCCACCCCTATGAAGCCGGGGCGGGCCGCTAGTAATTTTATAAACAGATAGACGGACGGACAAAGCTTGCGGCTTGCCTGTTAGTAGGTACATGGTTCAGTTGCTAATATACGCTTGCACTACGAGTACTAGTCACTCACGAATCTACGATTCTGGGCTCAGGCTGGACTCAAAAACGATCAATATGTAACAAAATATCACTTTAAATCTGTGTAGATCATTTATCCTACACAGAAAAAACCAATATCTACGTACATTTTTACGCTTTAATTATGAATAAAAATCATAATATGCATCGTTTTACTTATTTTTTTTAATATGTTCCGTATTGTGATATAAAACCAAAAAATATTGTTTCTTGTTTTGTGTAACTTTGACTTTGTTTTAAACTGTAAGTATTAATAAAGAATTATTATTATTATTATATAATCATACATAGACACACATTGAATATGTTGTGTCAACCCGTCACCAAGCATGTATCCCGCGTAGAATATTACTTGTAAATACATATCTACTATAATTTAAGACCAACGTCGCTAACAGAAGTAATTATAATTTACGACCCCTTAATGAAATGTTATTAGGAAGTACAGAATTTTCGAGAAGGTTGTCACTTAAGTGCGTATGGATGGTACATGGATGTAAAGATTAATTTAAAAAACATATATTAGATAAAAAGAGTAGAAATATGAAAGGTTCGTTTTGTCTTCCGTCTTCTTAAGGACGAATTATTGTGCATCCGAATGTTCCAGAATAAATTAAGCTGATAAATTATAATTCCATGTAATATCTGATATTGGATACCAAGTAATTTTACATTATTTTAGAGATTTCCTTCATTTTATAAGTCAATATTTTTTATTTTTTTGGCAAGTTCGGATTTTAATACCCTGACGCCGGGGGCTCGGCCCTCTAATCGTTAACGCCCAATGTGTGGTCAGCCTTAACCATAAAGACATATTGCAATTTCAAACACGAAATAGCTAACAAATGCACTTACTCCAGGTCATAATTCACGAATGCTTCATATTTCATAGTTTAAATTTCATTAAGTACTCATTACAGTGCAGGTTGGTCCACGGTTCGCAATATCTAGGTTTAATTTGCGCTGGTAACTCATGAGAAATGATTTAATCCTATTTGTTGTGTGTTATGTTTATGGAGGGTTAACACTAAATAATGTGTGTTCGTGGTTTAAGTGTATGAGACATGCAATGCATTTATAATAGCGGTATTGTGTTTAGCCACCCATATGACGTTTGGAGTTTAGGTTGTTTCTAATATGTATTTATTTTTATTGGCGTGAAGAATAAAAAATATTTTAGTTCGTCAGTTATTTATCGTTCCTCATACAAGAAACGATGAAGATACAGCGCGGTTAAATTTCGTGTGACGTTTCTTCTAGGTACAAGTTCACCTAATAATGACGTCACAAGCCGTATCTGTCGATTTTTATTGATTTGATGAATAAAAAAATACGTGTTCAGTATTTTTTAGTAATCTAACTGACGGACTAATTATAATATTTTCTAATGTCTTCATGCCTATTCTTTAGTTTGAAGGTGGATTATGTAACAATTTTTTTTTTTTAAATATCTTACATTATACTCGTACTAAAAGTAGCTAATTCAAACGAAAACTAACTTATAAAATACTAACTATTCCAAATTTACGCTACTTGGCAACGTTCCCAGAATGCTGGCAGCATTGCCCTATTGAATGGCAATGCTTATATATTACTGTGCAATTTTACTACCATCACTCGGGGAACGATTTTGCCAACCGTTTTAGAGTAAGAGGCCCGACCGAATTATTCTGGATCCTTGAAGGATAGGACGGTCTATGATGTGGCTTGCAATTCCATGGATAATCTCAAGTGGCGCAAATACCCTTCATAGTTGTTATATATTTGTGCCTCTTGGATGGAAATGGTTTTTGAGTTTAATCGTAACAAACATACATTCCAAAATCCTACCTCTTTATAATATCAGTAAAGATATAGATTCTATGCACTTTGTGAAACTGATGAATAAATATCGTTTATTTCATTTAATAACGTTTTTTAGCTTTAAAAAGTTGCACTTTTCCTATTCCGATTCCCACCGTTGCAACTCTCCCATATACCTTACTGTAGAATAAATGATCTAAAATCGATACTTATGCAGCCAAAGTAATTCTCAACTGTTCAATTCTTTTTATGTTTTTGCTTTAAACATGCGCTATAAACTATGTTCGTTCCCCGGGTACCGGTTTCGAAGCCGTATTCGGTTTATGTTACTATGGTACCACTTACAATACTTAACCATAATATTTTTAGCTGTAATCTATAATAGGTATTTCAACTATTTATACCAAAAAAATCAAACATTTACCTCTAGTGAAGTACGTCAGTATTTGGAGCCCATACCTATGTACAGTAATATTTCTCAGCATTGTTGTTAACACTGGAAACGTGTAAAAAAATCAAGTACTTTAAAATAAAAAATGTATCTTTGCGTAATACAAAATACATGCTTCAAGTTTTGTCCGTACTTACTTTTAAGATTTCAATTACTGTTTTGTATTTACTTGGTGTGTTCAATAAATATTTTTCTTTAATTTCTTTCTTTATATCAAAGGTACTTAAATAGTCCACTCTATCAATCAAAGCTGGTTCATGCGCGATACAAAATTACCTCAACGGTTTTGAATTAAATTTTAACTAAGATTTTCCGCGTCACATATTAATAAGCATAGTCCATTATCCCCCTTCGTATAGACTTCCATCTCATATACCTCGTAACCGAGTGCCACTCAAAGCTTATTCGGTGGTGAATCATAAAATTTGATTGCATGACTTGCACAACCGGCGACACAAACAATGGCATAAAATATGGGATATAACTTATACGTTATAAATGTATATGCCTACATCGGCGTTAACAGCCTTTGTTGAATTTTTTATCCAAGTTTATTCAGAAAGATGATATGGGTTGTTATTAGGTATAATAGTATTTTTGCGAAACTCTATTGTAAAGATAATTACAGACAACAGACCCCCAGTTTATAATAAGCCGCCTGTATATTAGAGCGACAGTTGCACAAAACTCGCCAAAAATATTAAGCAGATGGATTTGCAGTTTTTAAATCATTTTGAAGGCTCCGTGCCAAGTAAAGTATATTTGACAACGGGGACTAAATAATTTGCTGAGTATTCTCAGCAAATTATTCATTCCCCGTAGTAAAATCTATAAAATATCATAGTAACTATAAAATCTCAGTTAATTGTGCAAAATATATTGCTTTAATGTTTTCAACTGTAAAAATAATCACGCTGATTTAAATATCCTTTTAACAATAGACACGCTTAACGTATCACGCTTTTAATTTTTTATAAAAATAAATAGCTTTAGGTACATTTTTTTAACAGTCATTAACCAGATGCGTTTTGGGATCTAGAGACATTTTCTTGCCTAAATTATATATCTACATAATAATATACCAATCTAAATTACACAAAACAAATCCTCCGTGACGTAGCGGTTCAAGTCTCGCTTTTATTCAGTCCAGGAGTTTGTGGATTTGATCGTCAAGCCGGACAAAAGAATATTGTGTAAAATCATAGATCTGGTTGGTTGAGGAACTACCCTCCGTGACTCGAAATGCATATTAAGCCGTTGGTCGCGATTGTAATAACAATGGTGTACCAACCAGGGAATGGGCAGCAACGTTTCCTTGTTTGTGTTATTAGTATTACTGCAGTCACCAACCCGACTGCCAAGCATGGTGGAGGTCCGTGTAATTGATGATTCAATAAATCCTTGTAACCGTACAAAATTGTTGCTTTTTTGTATTTAACTTAGGTTATATTTCCATAATTGTATATTCAATTAAATAAAATATAGCTTGTGTACGTAGATACTTTTATTTACTATTACGATTTCATTTTACCGTCTGTGCCTTGCTTGGAGCTCCGTGTTAATATTACGAAACAGGTCATAAAATATTGTTTGTACTAAATAAGTACGGTCTACGGGCAATATTGTTTTTAAAAATGACTACATCAATTTTCCAACAAAGTGGC
Organism: Nycteola revayana; assembly: GCA_947037095.2. NCBI lineage: Eukaryota > Metazoa > Arthropoda > Insecta > Lepidoptera > Nolidae > Nycteola > Nycteola revayana. Next base: position 11,261,986 of record OX344839.1, read on the forward strand.
GACCATCCCTTGTAAATATTTGCATCTGTCGATATGTTTTGTAATTATCTTGTTATCCCGTCCATGGATGAAGGTAATACTTGATTACCTTAGTTATTGAACGCCCAATCAACCCATGCGGTTCCATTTAATATTAGATCTTAAGTTCTTTAACTTAAGATCTAATTTAAATCAGCATTCAACGTAAATTAAAACGGAAATTATACTCTAAGTTAGCCATTTGATAAATAGAACAATTTACTGAAGGTTGCAAAAAATAAAATAAATGGTGAAATGAAAAACTAACGGGATAATAAGGAATGTCGCTGTATACCATTTTATTAAATTAATTAACTCCACGATTCGAAACTCTTGCGTCATCAAAATTTACTTCAAGAGAACACAACGCAAAACAGAAATTTCAATGAAAAAGATGATAATTAGTACGTAGTAACTTGCCCAGGGCCTAAATATGTCTATTTATTGCGAGCCTTACCATGCGATTTCATCCACGTAAGTCTATTTGTGTTACACCTGGACAACGTAATTATATCATAGTCAAAGAGTCGAATCCAGTGGATTCAAAGCATATTCATAGCAAAAAAAGCACAAATACATATCTGTCAGTCCTAATCTAGTTATCATATCCTTATCTGCCGAATAGAACTCCGCCATAAAATTCATTATAATATATATATATTAATATACTATCATGCAGGACGATGACTGTCGGGTCCGCTAGTATATAATAAAAAAGTAAAATTTGTGAGTTTGAGTCTCCAAGAAAATTACCAATACAACTAACATCATTTTGAAACGTTGTCCGGACTAACATGGGCAATATTTTAAGACGAGGTTCCAGAGGAACGTCATCGCATCACCGTGTATAATAAATATATAATAGACATTTTTAAAAATTTCCCAATAATATTTGAGAATTAATAATATTGGGGGAATATTACAAAAGCAAATACATTGCCCCACAAAACAGTTGTTTTAGGAAGACAAGTTGCAAGTACAACAAGGTTATGTTTACGTGTAGTGTTATTATTATGTGCGTCGCTTTTTCTCTTTAACTTATTTTTATTCTTATGAATGGAATAACTAAACTTCAAACACACCAGATGTTACTCAACTGTTTATTTTATTTGCTAGAATGCAATTAACACTACTATAGTAGTGTTAATTGCATTCTTAACTTTAGCTATTAATTTGAATTAACGTCCCCAAAGATCATAATAATCATACCTAATAAGGTAATCGTATCTATACTAATAATAAAGCTGAAGGGTTTGTTTGTTTGCTTGAACGTGCTAATCTCAGAAACTTCTGGTCCGATTTGAAAAATTCCGTGTTAAATAGCCTATTTATCAATTAAGGCTAAAGACTATATTTAATTATGAAGTATTTACGGGAACTGTAGTTACACGGGTAGAAACCGCAGGAAGCTAGTGTAAATGAAGAATAGATTTCAAAATATTGTCTATAAAAATAAAACAAAACAAATGCCTAAGTAGCAGTAACCACTTACTTTATAAGTTACATAAAGTAAAACAACCGTGTTTTTATTATTTCAAATCTCAAATAAAGTAAAACCACCGGTAAAAATGACAAAAAAAATAAATAATAAATCAATACAACCTCAAATCTTATTTTGTCTGCGCGAAATTCTTTTAGAAATAGTGAAAGCTATCAAGTTCAGATTCAATTTACTCAAAACAAATCCGAAAATCGGAGGGCCATTACTGCGAAATAACTTCAAAGGTTAACACCGATCACTTAGCTAGTAGGTAGTCGATAACACTCGAGTACAGGCGTAAATAAACAACTATAACGAAGGCAGGGTACAAAGCAAATTGAATCGAGGTGCCAATAGTAGGAAGTCCCTCATTTCCTTGATATTTGTTGTCACCAAATCTATGGACATTAAATTTTCTTATTCGTCCCATCGTACGCCCGTTTCCGGGTTTGATGTCCGGGACTCTTCTCATCTATTTGACAAAAGTGAATTAAGACTCGTCCGCTTTCGTTCTATTGACCTTTACGGGTATTCTTTATTGAACGTCGAAGCTAATAGTTTCCGATAGATGATAAAGAGAGGAGTATGTGTTCGAATGAAAATGTTAGTTTGATATTTGATCTTGTGTTTTGAAATTGAAATAACAGTAATTAGGGGTATACATTCTACTCATTTTTTATCATAAAATTTATTTCTTCACTTTTAAAGATTGAGATTCTTCTCAGTTTGGTCATAAAATAAGCCGTATAAAAACTTAACTTGAAAAGTTTATATTTTGAATCAAAAGCTATGGCTGAAAAGTAGGTTTGAGAAATATATTTTGTTTTTATTCAACCTACTTTTAAAGTAAGCTTATGATTGTAAAACAAAAAAATGTCCTTCAAACTTTGTTGCAATCCCAAGCAATTTATCAAAAACAGCCGTAGAGGACGTAGGAGCTAACACTTTTACTGCCCCAAGTTTTTAATTACTTTTCAAATACATTGTAAAGAGCACCTGCGTTACGTGGGCTAGTTATTAGGCCTTTGGGAAGAGCTGCCAATAGCCGAAGGACATACCAAACTAGGCTCAAGGGATCCCGATAACGTTGAAAACGCTTTATAACACCCTTAAATAAAGTTAATAGCCCTCGAAAAGTTTTTCGCTGTACCCCTTAGGGCCATTACGCAATGTAGGATACGATTTATACAGCATTTATACATCGCTTACAGACTTAGGCGCGGCCCGGAGGATTCAGGCTCATAGTATTTAGGTGTCAAATGGTAACACGAGGTCGATTTACGGTTCTGATAGCGACTCCCTCGTACCTACTTGTTTTGAGGGCTTTAGTGATTTTCATTCGCGTTTTATGGGGAGACTTGGTGGTTGTAAATTGTCTTGTAATCAATATTTTTATGGCCCTTTGTTTGGGCTGTAAAGATAAGGCTTGGTAAAGTGACCGGCAATTTGGGTTTTATGTCATTATAAACAGATATACTTTATATAACGTATATCTTAGAAATATAGATATAAAAGTTAAAAGATGGTAGAACGGAGTAATAAGAATGGATTGGATCACAAACTCAAAATTAGTTTATAAGAGGAAGTCTGTAAGTGGCACCAGTGACAGAGAAATTGTGAGGAAATCGCTTAGCATGGTAAGGGTACGTTATGCGTAGAGAAGACATGCCTAGACCTCAAGTAATGGGAGCAGGGCAGGAAGATGATGATGATGATAGATATAATAGTCAATTAATGTGAGCTAAGTAACAACTAAGGTTGCAGCAAACTGATTATATAAATCAATATAAAAATCACCAGTTGAGACGTTTATCAGTGTCGTATAATAAAAGACACATATCTCTTGTCTTTGTGAATAAAGGCACTCTAAAAACTTTCTATGCTTTTATTCTTATAGCGTAGTGTGGCATTAACTGACATTTGCTTTAATACTCATACTACGGTTTTCCCAGATGGTGTAGAGTCTGCTTTATCTGTAAAACACGTAATGTTTTATATTTCATGTATCTACGTTTTCCGAGCAAGTTGCATTCCTTTTTAATGTGATAAAGGATTTTCTATTTCTGTCACATACTGGACACCAACGCATACTTTCAGCCAATACTAGACATTCCTTAGTAGAAACACAAACGAGTATCTACACACACTGACTGTTTGGCGGGATCGTGGAACAAGATATAGACTGAGTGAGATTACATGTACATACATTACATTTTAATGTAATATAAGTAAGTAACTATACTTATATTACATTAAAATGTACCGAATTCAATATTATACCGCTTTATGAAATTGTTGACGTTTATAACCGATGCAATAAATATAAGTTATCTGTCAATAAAGAAAAACAAAGGAATGACGTAAAATATTGGGTACAATAAAAGCTAATATCCTTGTACCTAATCCTACCCGCACAAAGCGCTCAACTCCCCCGTCCAATCCTTTTTCCGACGCATGAGGGCCAAAGCTAAATCTAGATAAAGCAAAAAATCCAATCCCATATTTAACCACCTCGCTGGAGCGGAGCTAACTAATCGTTTACCTATACTGTAACAATCAATCGCGCTTGCCTTAATTTTCCATACAATAACGGGAGCCCACAAAATCCATTCAAAGTATCTAATTAATTGGTCAACATATTTTTCCATGAGGATCACGTAGATACGGCAGGTGACGTCACAAAAAACGCCATATATAAAGGGATGTGTGCACCGGGCGTTGAAACGCTGCCGCGCTGGTTTTATGGCTCGTAGAGCATTAATTAACAGCCATGAAGTAGTCAGGCTACAGACGACTCTTTCAATTACATTTACAGCTTTATATGCATTACATCCGATAATGGCAACATTTCTTTTTATTTTACGAGCATCTTACAACGAAGTGTCGCTTTGTACGGAATCTCGTACAAGGACTACAAGAGAACTCAAGGATTTATCCGATTTACGGACAAAAGACTTGAACTAATAGGTACCCTTTATAGGCTAACCTAGTAGTGGGAAACAAAATAGGCTTATCTAAAATGAGGGTGCTTGCTGGCGTGTTATAGTTTTATATTAGATTTGTGAATCAAATGATTGACAGTGGTAATGGTGCATTGACTATTTATACTCCGAAGAGTTTTTCTATGTTAACAACGCATCTGCGAGCGACAAATGAAGAGCGGATGTGAGGCAAGCCGTTGATTTGTTACAATAGAACATTGTGCGCTGTTTGCGACTTTTTATACGTATATTCAGAGAGTAAATAGAGCAGATGCAAATAAATTGACGCCATGTCACTGTAATAGCGTATTTTGTAAAGACAATTGGATGGAAATGATAGTTTAAGCACGATTCAGGTCATAAGCATGCAGCTCTTTTAAAATATGTCACAAAATAAAAATAAGCTCTTAAAATACATATTAGAAGAAACTTAGTTGTAGTTTTATGTAGCAATGAAATCATACTGCAAAAAAGTATGCTTCACAACTTTTTTTTGTGAAGTAATACTATTAATGTACAAAATAATTGTATTCTTTTGTACATGATGAGGATAAATCACTTTGTTTACAGTTCCCCGGTCAAAAAGCAAAGCGCCAAGCTTGTTGACTATGGCACAACCCTCCCACGGGAGCAGGCCCATGTTCAGATTATAGGCGTCATACAGACTGATGATAATATTATTTTATTGTGTATTTAATAGTGGTAAATATGTAATAGTAATAATGTATTTGAATATATTTACTCAATAATCAAAGTATTTCCATGTGATATTAACATGTTGCAAATGTATTTACCTTTTATTGTTTTGTTCATTTATTTCTGTTGCTACCTGTAAATTAATAAAACCTTATATGATATATTATTAAATTGTCCATAATTAAATAATTTACTTCGAGAGGCCGTCTTAGTCCACAGTTTAACATGTTTTTCCACTTTGTAGACCTTGAGGCTAGCCGAGTCATTGAAGAATATTGTTATAATAGTCCGGCAGGCGGATTTGTGATGGGCCGGATTGCTTATGCGTACCCGGCCCCCGCCAACGGCGGATCGAAGGAGTGTCCGGGGGTTTAAGTGGTGTAGGGTCCTCTCCTCGTGGTGTGAGTTTAGCATACCACGCTATGGAGATGGCGAGCCCCACATAGCCCGCCGCCAGCGCGCGAATACGCTGCAGCGGCGGTGGGAACGCGTGAATGCATTTCCCCCCGGACAACAAAAAAAAAAGGCGGATTTGTGATCGTGGTAATATGGTACGTAACCTTTCCCATAGGTATTTCTTAGTTACTTGGGACGAAATGGAGTGACCACTCCATTCCATATTCTAAGATGGAAACCACACCGATTGGAAAGCATATGCCATAGGCCATGAAATGTACCTAACAATTTATAATAATTGTTTGACAATTCGTCGTATTCTATCAAAAACCACAAAGTACAAATTAATAAAAACCATAAAAAAACGAAAAAAGAGATTACATAAAAAATGCGACAACAATATAATTCTTCAGATTCATCGTGAAACGTAAAAAAATGTCGCGTTGCCCAAGCAATTAGTGGCTATATAGTTAACTACTACAGCTGCAATTTATGTTGTTGGTTACGCGACATTTTTAGAAGAGTAGCAATAAATTTGCTTAATAGTCGTTTTTACATTTGTTACGTAATTGGCCGGATTTCTTTATTAGGCACCTATAGCGCATCGTCACGAATGACTATCGAGAAGAAAGACAATTTTTATGAAAACTAATTTTTGTAGTCTCTTTGTTAGCGCACTTGTAACTTGTAATTGAGATAGACTGCAGCCAATTAATAAGGTTGGAGCCCTACTCGTTTCTACAAAAACCACAGTGAATAAATTTAAAAAGCAAGCTATACTTAATACTTTATAATATTAACAGCCTACAATTTAGCGGTAGCGGTCTTTAGATTGTAGGGTTTTTTCTGGGATTGATCATAGAAAATATAACTATGTCACCACAAATATTTTTTTCTATTCACAGTTGAATGCCTACCACGTTTGGTTGTTAATATTTTATACTAGCTGCCCCCCGCGGTTTTACTCGCGTTACTCTGCTCCAGTGGGTCGGAGCGTGATGTTTTGAAGCCTATATTTTAATTTAACGTATATCCTATCCCGGTGCAAATTTGAGCCAATTCCGTTCATTAGTTTTGGCATGAAAGAGTAACAAACATCCATCCATTCATCCATACTTAGAAACTTTCGCGTTTATAATAATATATTAGTAGGAAATAATAGTTTCATTGAGTATGTATTATGTAATACTGGGCAGTCTGGTGGAGGAGTAGTGAAATAAGCGTAAACAAGTAATAATTATAAAAAAATATATAAATTCATTATTGTTTCATATTTAAAGGTTTAGTTTATAACATTTAGTTTACATTGTGATTCTGACAAATATAAGTGTATATTAGATGCAAGTGTTGATTAAAATTTGATTATTTAATTTGTTAATAAACTATTATTATGAGCATATTATTACTTATAAGTCGTGAATGAAGTCTATAAAGTGGAAATATCAATTTTATCACTACGATTCGCAATATCAGTGTCATTAAGTTAAAACGCGTCCAGAATATTGTATAGTAGAATACGTAATAAAACCGGATTATTTTCAATAACTTTTATTAAAGAATGTTATGAGTTGGTGCAAGTTTCACTAACAATAGCTCGAACAGCGTTATGATACGCTTTCGTTCAGTGCACGAAAATATTAAATATTTAGACATAAGTACCCTGCGTTATTTTACAACTTTAGATACTGTAGTGAATAACAGAAGATACATTTAAATGTAGAATATGACGAACTAAATTTTTAAAATTGTGTGTAGAACGGTTAAAAACTTATGACATACTAGCTGTCCCGCGCGTTTCCAACCGCTGAAAGTTGTTGCTATACAATTTTACGCCGACTTTACCTATGCCTACCCTCATGCCTAAGTCTCAGTACTCAAAAACACAGACGTGTCTTTTTTCGGACAAACGGAGTCCATTCCAACTGACTCCGACTTTCCGGAATGTCTCCTTCCGATCAGCGACCATCTTGAGCTCTTAGGGCTTGACCTCTCTTCTAATCTAAACTTCGGTCACTACATCGAGTCCATTGCAAACACTGCAGCCAAAAAACTTGGCATTCTCTCCAAGGTGAGGCGGTACTTCACATCGGAGCAGCTCTTAAGTCTTTACAGAGCTCAAGTTCGCTCCTCAATGGAATACTGTTCTCATCTTTGGAATGGGTCTGCTGGATATCAGCTGGATGCTCTGGACTCATTGGAGTGCCGAGCGAAGAGAGTCATAGGCAATAACTCACTGGTGAAGGCAAGTCTTCAGAGCCTCGAACACCGTAGACGAGTAGCCTGCCTATCGGTTTTTTATCGGTTACATTTCGGGGAGTGTGCGGAGGTTCTACATAACCTGATACCCCCTTCACCCTTCCATCACCGGACGACTAGGCGTGGCGAGCGGTTTCACCCTTTTGTTGTAGACATTCCTTCAATACGCACGAAGCGATTTGCTTCTTCTTTCATAATGCGGACGGCTAAGGAGTGGAATTCTCTGCCGGGATCAGTTTTTCCGGAACGCTATAATCTGGACATCTTTAAGGCTAAAGTGAACAGACACTTTCTAGGCAAGCGTGTATCATCTAAGGCCTTATCTTCGCCTTCCATTAAGCGAGATTATGGTCAAACGTAAGCCTATACTTAGTAAAAAAAAAAAAAATGTTTATACCTTACTTCGGTACGATCATAATGTTTATCTATATAAATTAAAAAAAAGTTCTATCTACTTCGATAAGTAGGTAGATTTTTTTCTGGTATAAACATATTCCCGGCAGCGACCGCGCATGGCCGCAGTCCAAGTTCCAAAGGGAGCTCTTGCAGGTTAGTTTGTTATTTATAAGGCTGGAACACTAATCGCCTTTACCTATGCCCGTTGAACTAGAATAAGCCTCGTTGCTAACTAACGTCCTTCCCAAAAAAGAGAACTTGCGATAGGTATAATATTGATATAATATTGTACAGCAGGAATCAGGGATCCCGGATTAAATAAAAAGGTCTACCTACTCCAATCACTTCTTATGCAGCTATGTTCTCGCTAATAATTGTATCTACTTAGACAATTTTTATGGAATGTACGAGTTCATGTTTATTTGATAAAATTTCTAACATAGATAAATAAGGTACAAAATATTATAGAGCCAGGAAATCCTATTTCTACAAGGAATTGGCACTTAAATTCGAAATATTTCCAGCAACTCATTTCATAAATTAATTAATTTCTTTATTCTTACCAACAATTTGAAATATAGTTTCAATTTAGTATTTCAAAGTACCAACATCGCCGACTTGGTTGCCTGGAAAATATTTTATAAAGACAAGCAATGCCTTACGATCTTACTTTCAACCTGATATTTTTACAATCTAAAAATAAGTATTTCTAGACAGTATTCCACGTCAATTTTGTTAGCCATACTTTTGTGGTTAAGTCGCAAACAGCCAATTAAAATTTTCGTATTTACGTTTTTTAAAGGAGAAAACAAAACAATAGTTATGTAGTTATTTTAAGAGAGGTAGAACACAGCGTTGCTTGACTGGGGAAATACGGACGTATTTCTCCAGTCGAGCTACACTACAGAATGAAGCATTTCAAATAAATAATCATGAGTAAGATCATCAGAGTAAACAAACAGACTCTTGTTTTGCAAGTTTATTTACTACGGTAATCGCTTAACATCAGGCGGATCATATGCTTGTTTGCCTACCTTATGAGATAAAAATATTCATCTGTACATTAATATTTCAACCGGACAATCTCCGTAGCGTAGCGGTATTTGGCTCGCTTTCAAACTCGGAGGGTTCGATCCCCACACCGGACGAGAAATCTTTGTGTAAATTCTTAGATTTCTATCCGGGTCTGGTTGGTTGAGGGACTACCCTCCGTGCTTCGGAAAGCACGCTAAGCCGTTGGTCCCGATTGTTATAGCAGCATCTATAATAATCGTATATCAAGGAACGGACAGCAGCGTTACCTTGTGTGGTGCAATATATTACTGCGGTCACCAACCCGCCTGCCAAGCGTGGTGACTATGGTAAACACCCTCCCTCGGGACGAGGCCCATGTTCAATAGTGGACGTTATACGGGCTGATGATGATGACACTAATATTTTAAAGTGTAAAGATTTGATTCTTTGTTTGCTTTCAAAAGGCTCCAGAAATACTAACTGGTGATGCTGATGCTGATGTCAACAATTCTTTCACCATTAAAAAGGTACGTTATCCAAGAGTTACATAGGCTATATTTACATACGAAGTTCCCACGGAGCTCTTGTATATTTTCCGCTTATTCAATAATAATCGTTAGTTCCAATAATGTCCCTAGCTCATTATTTACGAATCTTAATTCATGATTAATAGTTAACAAAGGGAGGCGAGTAAGCCAAAAATTTATTTCGAATTTCAAAATACGCTGACATAAAAGCAAACACAAATAAATTATTGCACAACGGACTGTATCGATTAATTAATAGCAGTGAAATATTACCTGCAAAGCCAGTTTTTAACGTCAATATTATGCAGTTATTGTGGAAATAGAGCCTGTATTTTTAATTGGTTTCCAATCTAAATGTTGCTGGAAAATGTGATGTATGAAATTACATTTTAATTGAGTGCTTTGATTGTAAGAACAATTTCTGATTATTTTGTAATACAATAACTATTGAGGTTAGCTTACGCTACATGAGGCTCAATACTTTTAAACAAACCACTGTAGCGAACGGGACTTAGGCATATAAGTTCACTCACAGGTAGTTGTTCTGAGTCTGAACTCAGAATAACTAGGTTTATCAGACACATGAGTTCATTATGAATTTATGGTGGTTTTTAATTATGAATGGAAAGTTTGTTATAGCAACAAATCTTTAGCTTTATTTGATTCCAAAACACTTATATTTTCCATCATAAAAAATAAAATCATTAGATTTGGCGTGGCGATCGATGCCACGTGCTCCCAGTCCTAAAGCGAGACTTATATTCTATCTGCTGCCTCGGTGTTTATAGCTAAGTTTTTTGTTATATTAGCGACTTTTACTTGTATAGGTATTATAACGGATAAGTGTTCTACTCAGTATAAAAAGAAAATCTTTGAAACATTTAATCAACTTTTATGATACACATGGATCTAATGATAAAAACCTGAAACTTTTAAATTATCAGAAAATCCTCAATGAAATATAATCCAGAAACAATCCGTGTTATTCAATTTGCTTGAAATAATAATACTGCTATTCTAAAAGATGTTTCTGACTAAACGTGTACTACCCTAGAATCAAAAATATAAAAGGAACTGCTTGAAGTTCGGGGCCGACCGAGCAGTATTAACCGACGAGCGCGATAAAGAAGCCAATTTCCTAAATAGGGCTTGAGAGGGTTTCCCTAATGTTAGACAAAAAATGGATTGCCATTGCCCAAAGACATACCACTACACAAGCTTTATATCGCCAATATAACTGACGGATTGTATCACGAACTTAAAAGTAGATTTCTGATATAAAAACAAGAATCATCGGAGTAAGGGTCACTTCCTTTGTTGTAAAAGTTTCAAGTCTTTTGGAGCGAAGTCCACTTAGCTATTTCTTTTTGAGTTTAAACCTGAAGTGATCTCTGCAAAACTAAACTATCGTCTTTGTTTTCGCTTCCATTAACATCGACAACTGTTTTTTCGTTGTCTTGAAATTGTGATATAGATCTGTCTAATGGTAGAACTGACGGAAATAAATATACCTTGTTATATAATATTCGACTGTGTTGGTAGGTATTTATTAAGTATAGCAGTGGAACTGAGTCTACAATTATTGGGTTGTGATAAAATATGTTTTTATCAATTTGTGTATGATTCTAGAAATCAACTAGAATTTGTTTGTTTGCTTGAACGCGGAAACTTCGATCCAAGTCCGATTATTCTGAAATTCTTTTATGTCAATTTTTGATAGCCCATTTATCGAGAATACCTATAGGCTATATTTTATTATAAAGTTCCCACGGGAACAAGAGTTACGCCGGTGAAATCGAAAGCGAGAAGCTATGTAACATAGGTATATTTGTTTCTTACAATACATTCAAAAGATTATCTTGTAATCTAATCTTAACCCCTAACAACATTTGGATTCGTATCTACAAAGGATTAGACCAAAAAAAGAATATTTCCGTTTATTCGCTTCCACAGACAAATATAATTAAGGACGGATTCTAAGAAAGTATTGAGAATAAAGTTGCTTAGACACAAAGCCAATTTGAGTTCAGTCAATTACTTTTGTACTAAAACCTATTTTGTACTAGAAATAAAGAAGAATATTTAATATCTTTCTTTCGGTATCTAAGAGCAAATATTTTAAAATATTTACTTATCGTTGGGCAGCCACGTAATCGTGGGTATGGGCGTGGGTGTGGGCATGAACATGCACATGAGTAATGCTGTGTATGTCTGTTAGTTTATAATAAAGCACATGAGAGCATTGCCATTTAACTGACTATGCTTCTTGCATTTCGATAATGCTTACTGCCTTCGAGGCTTGCTCAGTTTTATAATAGTTTTATTACCATTAACATACAGGTAAGTCTTTTCTATATATTTGTTCTTCTAAAATTTGTTAACTTTACAAATCAATGGCTCAACTTTAAAAAGCAGAAAAAAAAATTCTTCTTCGATTAAAAAAGTAAAATCGACAAAATATCACCCGAGAATTTAATTATTCCAATCTATACTAATATTATAAAGAGTTAAAATTTGTGAGTTAGTCACGTTGTAGGGGGTAATCTCTAGATCTACTAAACTGATTTTGAAAAAACTCTTTTACCAATAGAAAGCCGAGTCATTTGTAAGTGTCATAGGTAATATATATTTTAAGTTAAAGTTTCCACGGTAACGGGATCTACGCGGGTGAAACCGCGTGGGACAGCTAGTATCATATAAACACGTAATCTTTACCTTTTTATGTTCAATATGATTATTATTTCAACCAACATGGATTACCAATTCCTGGGTCCAAAGAAAACATGATTTAAAATAAAAGTAAAAATATATTCAGTTACTTCTCCCTTTTGTAATCTTCAATCACAATAAAGCATCCTTCCCCCACATAAGCATAAAAGTGCTGGTATTACTTAATACCAGCACTTTCATGCTTATTATATTCTAATTATAATACAAAAGGAGGGCTTGCCCACTAAATCCCCCGTGGGCTTCTCTGAACATAATAATGGGGGCACTGGGAATTTCCAATGCATTTCATCCGGTGCCTATAGGTTATTTATTTTGCGTACGTTTTGAACAGGTTAAATTAATGAAGAAAGGATACGATAGCAAACTCTTTCTTGACCAGGAACCATTGGAACTGGCCAAAAATAAAATTTAATATGTACTACAGGGAGTCTTATCGCAGTCAGCAATATTTTCTGGTCCATGAGAAACGGTAGCAATAGAAAAGTGTAAGAAAAGGGGAACGATGTAAATTTAGAGATTTTGAAATTGATTACATCTCCGGAAGGGTCTACAAGCGACTACGAACGCGTCAACACTGATATATTATTTTAAATATAAAAAGCGAAAATACCTTTCAAGTCTCATCTTTTATAATTAATCCTAGAGACAGGGGAAAAAATCACCAACTTTTGTTAAGTTACCTTCGTTTCATGAGAGCAAAAATAAACCCGCTATATTTCCGCGTTTGCTTAAGAAGTTGATTGTATATTACCTTTGACATCATAGAACTATTTACTAACACAAAAGGATTACGAAGGACCAGATGACGACGTCGGGACCTAGTTTTTACTATAATATCTTCAAAGAAGGAAATATTAAATATATAGTTTCATTTTATGTAAGTTTTATATTTTTGCGTTATTAAAGTTTTAATTTCTTAGATTAAACACTATTTAATATAAATAAAATAAAACTAATTAATAAATAATTTGACTTCAAACGTCTAGAGCTCCATTCTTCAATTAAAAGAAGAATTGAAAAATATTATTATAATTCGAGTACCTACTAACATTCTAACACTGATTTGACAGTACAATAATCCTAGTTGCTTTTAAGCTAACACCATTAAAGAACCTCATAACGCGTAAATAAACTTAAGTGTTACCGCTATATCTACTAACGAGGCATTACCTACACACAGTCTAAACCACAAGTACAACTGCTACAAATTCGTGCTTACTAACACTTACCTACCTATTATTGTTATTATATTACCTAATATAATAACAATAATGGCATGTAAAGTATGATTTAGACCATTGCTCCGAGCCGGACTGCATTTTACAATGTGGTAAAGGAAATTAAACAAGAATATTGATCGGGTCTCTCCCACGAAAACTCATACGAATTTGAGCTTCATACGAAAGCTCAAAGTCACTCAGCAACCTATGAAAAAAAGCATAATCCCGCATGATCAAATCAGAAATTAAGAGATCCGTAAGGAGAACGAAAGTGGCTGACATAGTTCAATGAATTAGTAAGCTAAAATGGCATTGGATAGGGCTCATGACCCGAAGAACTGACGGCCGATGGGTCAGTAAGATTCTGGTAAGCGATGACTGCCAGCAAGATGGGCCGACGGCCTAATAAAGGTAGGAGTGGATGCAGGCCTCTAGCAATAATTTAAAATCGACGAGGAAGGCCAATGTTCTGCAGCGGACAGCAGGTTGATGATCATGATTAAAGGAAATTAAAAATTGTAAACAGGAATTGTAGTTCATAATTCTTTCGCGGATACAGTCAGCAGTCCTTTACTGTCATCCGGATCACTACAGCTATCGCGGAATGTGCACGATTATGTAATAGAAATATTAACTGCAATTTGTGTTTTTTCAATTTCCTTTCCGCATTGTAAAACCGGTCGAGCCGGTCGGTCTCAATGGTATCTAAAACCAACAATAGCCAACCGTGACTCACTAGCAAACAAAAAGAAAAAATATTGTCCGTAAGCGTGGCTAAATAAACGAAAATACAACCATTCGGGGTTAAATCGAAAATACAGAGGCATCTAAAAAAAGGATGTATCTTTTGTGAGCGTTCGTCTAACCGGGGAGTATCGTCGAAGCGGCGCGTTCAATTGGATTGAAACGTCGTCGTCAACTCAAAGTGGTGCCCAAAGGGTCCTAATAGCATTTTCGTAGTAAAAGCCTGAAGGACGCGCACAAATTGTTTCGCAAAGAATGTTTTCATTGATTACCATTGTGTTGATTAAACTGTGTGACTATAGGTGTAATTCGTATAATAAACTTTATCATACATTATGTTAAATGCGTGCGTATATTTAACAATGTTTACGAGTGGAACATTTCAAATTATTGTTTTAACTTGTTTTAAATGGGTTTTGGGAGCTTTTAGTGAACAAACGATGTGTTGGTAAGTCATGTTTACGGATTAACATCACTGTATGTGACGTTTTGAGTGAACATACGTGTTTTTAAGAGACAATAGAAACGTAATGTTAGGTGAATATATATTTATATACACCGCCAACTTTAATGGTTACTCAACAAAATGATTTATTCTTTACTAACGATCCACCCCGGCTTCGCACGAGTGCAATGCTGATGTATTTTACATATAAACCTCCCTCTTGAATCTATCTATAAAAAACTGCATCAAAATCCGTTATGTAGTTTAAAAGATCTAAGCATACATAGGGACAGATAGACAGCGGAAAGCGACTTTGTTTTATACTATATAGTGATAGTAAAATAGTTTATTTTTTATAATTTAATATTCCCTCGCTGTTTCTCCCGCGGAATTCTTCAGCTTCTCAAACAAACAAACTCTTCAGCTTTAAATTATATTTAGGTGTTAGTATGGTTTAATTTTTTTTAAATTATTTACATTAAAATAATTTCGAAACAATACTATGGGTCCCGTTCTTACAACCTATATTATATTATCTTGTATTGCACCAAAGCTCATTTACCACGCACATAATTCATCAACGCAGTCTCCATGAGGAAGGTAATGTTTGTTAAAACACATACGTTTATTTTTAAATTACTAATATTTCGATGATGCGTGAATTTCATCTGTATAGATCGCTCAATTAAATGTACACTACATGTTTACTAAATTAACTATGTATTTGCTAATGTGTACTTTGTACGCACTATAGCAAGCCGTTTACCATGTCATTGAAGTATAAAAAATATACATTATAGACTAGTTGTAGGTACTAACATAACTACACACTACAACTTTATTAAACTTCACATATAGGCATATTAATGGTTATTTTAATTCGATTGTTTTGAAGCTTTTGTACCTTCAACAAGTTTAATCTTTACGGAAAGTTTAGTACTATCGCTAGGGAAATTTATTAAAAATCCGAACATATTTTTTATGAACCGCTTATATACACAAGAACATTTTTAAAGAGGTACTATAAACTTAGCGTACACGACGATTAATAGCAGTTTTATGCCAGGTTTTGTTTATTTTGCTTTTGACTTGCAGCGTATAATAATGAGCCACATTAAAACTTTGGAGTTTTACCAATAATTTATGTAATAAATACGAACAAGTAAACGTCCAATTCGCGAAACATTTTATTCGGGATCATTAACAAAGTTTTGTCTTAACAAGTTTTTTTTTTGTTATTAGAAGCCTTAAATTATGCGGAATCGCGTCCGGGGTATAATACTGTAAATTAAGATTTACATAACCAAAAAGTTCTGTAAACACAATTACAGAAGTTTTAAGATAGAGCTTGTAACCGTAGAAGGTAATCACATTTGTCGAAGTTGCTTGGAGAAAATTGTCTTTGGTGCCTGTAACAAGGTTTGGTCCTCGCCACTTTCAATCCAGCTAACGGAGATGAGATATTTTCAACTAAAATTTGGATTGAATAAATATTCAATATTCTGTAGGAACACTGTTAAGATTTAAAGTAGTTTTAAACAATCATTTACTATATCTTCGCCAAAAATTGTAAATAAAAAAAAATGTGATAAGTGATATTTTACAGACGGAGAAATTTCCGTTAATAATAAAAATTGAATTTTTTGAATACAGTATACCCCACATACTTATTATACTGGCCTCCCGTTACATCGCGGGCTAAGAGGGGCACCACCTCGAGCTTCTATTTTTTTTTTATAAGGTTTCTTATTTAACAGAAATATCTTCACTAACGTCATCACTACATTAAGTTACACTATATGCTACTACTACTACTACTACTAACTAGGTACTTAAAGAGTATATTGGAAGTATTTTAAACTTATAAACTTCCATCTACTTATTTCCTATAAACTCAAAAGGTGTACAGTATTTTTTGTAAATAGGTATATTTTACGCGTATGGCATAAATTGTACAAAAAAGAAACTTAGTTGAAACAATAAGTATCAGTTAAAAAATGCGATATATGTATCACCTCTTTCTTATTCTTCCGTTATTTATCTCCAGTTTATTTCACCACTATCGTCCAAGCATCTCCTTCTTCAACAACGTGAGGGCCTGAGACCTCGGCAAGCCAAAAGGCCAAGACATCATTCCACTACAGCGCAGTGATCACTAGCAGAACATCGCTATGCTATCTACAAGGTTTATGAGACCGAGATCCGAACGATCAAATCGCTTGTTAAAAAAAACAACCAATAACTGCCCGCATTTTTTTCCTGCGCTCGCTTATCACCTGACAAATGTCAAGTATCCATTATCGTTAGCGATTTCTTACTAGCGATCTCTCAGCTGTAGTGGCATTTTGTCTAGGTCCTCAGGATCTTTCAGGTAAAGGCCAAAATCACCGCGCTGGGCAGGCGAATTGGTGATCGCAGTAAGATGACTATTGATGTCTCTTAGTAACTTCTTACGGCTCTATAGAAAAAAATATGGGGTGTTCTAAGCCGTTAACCACACGGCAATCCAATTATAATACATATTATTATAATATATACTACAGTTACCCATTCGTCTAATATATCCCAATACATAAAAATAATTAATTGTAACACGTACCACACAGCCACAGCGTCAAAATGTGGTCAGGCAGTGGTTAGTGTTTGGTAGTAGGGTAGGTGCATATTTTATATCAAAAACGTTAAGAATTTGTTGATTTCACTTACCATCCTAATAAGCTCAAATGAGTGGTAATGCTAAAGCTTAACCACAAAGAAAATATTAAGAGCTCAGTGGTTAACAAAATTACAGTTAATGACTTCTAGAAAGGATAGCAAGCAGGAAAGTCCGGATAATAACATAGGTAGGTACTACACTTACCTACTTGTGTAAGTAACGCCCACTTTGGTTCACTTTCGGTAAATGAAAAGTTCTTAAGAAAAATAATGGAAATGTTAGTTTATTCTGCCGTGACACATAATGAAAATACAATTATTTTATATATATATAATTTTGAGTTATATACATATATTCATTATATGTAATCAGGAAAAAAGAGCTATCTATATTTTACAAAAGTATAATTTCAAAAACGATGTTAATTGAGCCCCTTTTAGAGTTCCGTACCCGAAGGGCAAAACGGGACCCTATTACTAAGACTTCGCTATCTGTCTGTCTGTCACCAGGCTGTATCTCAAGAGCCGTGCTAGCTAGACAGTTGAAATTTTCACAAATGATGTATTTCTGGTGCAGCTAAAACGAATACTAAAAACAAAATAAAAAAAATATTTAAGAGGGGCTCCCGTACAAAAAACGTGACTTTTTGCAGACAGGTCTACCTGTTGCAGTTGAAATATTCAGAAAATAGTTCGTTGTTCATTTACTTTAGTAATAATTAATAAAATAAATATTTAAGGTGAGCTGGTAAAGGGAATGGCCGACCGATGATTTTTATCAAATTTTGCAACAGATTTCCGGTCACCAACCCGTAGGCCAAGCGTGGTGACTAGAACAAAACCTTCGTCGGGGGAGGCCCCTGTTCAGCAGTGTACAATAATGCGGACTAAGGGTGATGATTTGTAAAATTACGTACGGCCTACGTGGAACGTGGATCGTGGTTCGGTCGATCTGAATCAAAACACCAAATCGACTGAAAATTCTTTCGACTACGTTGTACCATTGGAAGATATATTTTATGAAAAATATAGTGTAATTTGTTCCGTACCATTGTCTAGGAAAACAATTACCTAGTCAATAGTGCAGAACCATCCGTACGAATCCGACTCTCACTTGGTCGGTTTTTTTATTATGATGGCAGTATTCTGGGATGGGTAAGACTACAGTGTTAACTCATTAGGGTAATCGAAATCAAACAAATACTACGAGTATTCAAAAGTGAAATTAAACATTTGACTATTGATTCAAATAAAAAATGAAGAATCAGTCCGTATAACATGCACTGCGGAAAATCGGTCTCCTCCCGAGGGAAGGGTTTGCCATGGTCACCACGCTTGACAGGCGGATTGGTGACTAAAGTAACCAACAGTTTAAGGGGCTTTCCGAGACATGGGGGCTAATCCCTCAATCAACTAGACCCGGAAAAAATCTTTGATTTCACACAAATATTCGTTGTCTGTCGACACGAACCCACCCTTGTCGAACCCACGATCTCTGAAACTTCTGCGTTCGATTCCCACCTGGGACAATTATTTGTATAAACCACAGATAATTGTTCTGAGTCTGATTTGCAATTAATTATGCTTTGAGTCCGTAAATTGCGTTAGTTGGAGTGAGAGTTGGTAATTTCCCCCGCGAAACTGGGATTTATTTTTGTAGTGCGAGTCATTAAATAAAAATATATTTTATTAAAAATATCTGGCAAGTTAGCAACGAAGCTTTTGCTACTTCACCGGATATGAAGGCAAACAGGGCTCTAGTCTTAACAAAAAGTTTATACACACTACAAACTGAGAAACTTGCGTAAGAGGGCTTGGACTAAAGCTCAATATAGTCGCTGGCACAGGGAATGGCCAACCAATGATTTTTATCAAATTTTGCAACAGATTTCCGGTCACCAACCCGTAGGCCAAGCGTGGTGACTATAACAAAACCTTCGTCGGGGGAGGCCCCTGTTCAGCAGTGGACAATAATACGGACTAAGGGTGATGATTTGTAAAATTACGTACGGCCTACGTGGATCGTCGATCGTGGTTCGGTCGATCTGAATCAAAACACCAAATCGACTTTAAAAATACTTACGACTACGTTGTACCATTGTAAGATATATTTTATGAAAAATTTCCCCGGGGAACGCGTTCTATGTAGGAGAAGCCGTGGCATTGCTAGAACTATCTAAACTGATATGATATGATGTAGCTTATACAAAACATAGTTAAACCACTATTATTGTTTGACATAAATGTGCATTGAGACGACAGCAAGCCAAGCGTCCTGATATAAATGCAAACAACTGTCTGTCCACTGTCAAAGAATGTATGTAATCCGGCTGTGACTCGAGTCACGAGTGAATACCCAAGGGAAAAATCTAGCATGAAAAGTCCGGAACAAAGAGCTCGCTAGATTATTCGCTGTCGAAATGTAAAAGAAATTTAGAACGTGGTTAGAAAAAGTAATATACTTTATAATGTGCCCTGAGAGATTCATCGTTTTACATTGCAGCGATTTCATTTGGGTTAGATAAAAGTTTTTTTTTTTTATCAACAGCAATTATCGTGGTACTTATATTGTTCGCCTATACTTTCTATATCTACGAATAGGTTTTATAAATAGAGCAACGGAGAATTAAAAGGAAATAGTTTCTAGCTAAAATTAATTATTAGTAGATTTCGTATTGATACAAACGTAATATAGGATGGTTTTCGAACGGACATGGAGTTAGTGCCGTGGTCTTAACTCCTCCAGCCTTATTAAATTGTTTAAAAACTACAAACCAAGGAACCTGCTCAAGAGAGCGTCCCCTGTGGGTCTTGGACCTCGGCTCAGGGCGGTCGCTGGCGGGGAGATTGAGGAATCATGACTACGATTCGCGGACTTCGTATTATATTTTGTAAGTGATTATAAATAATATACAATACTACACTTTTATTATTGTTCTAACTGTTACACAATTATAAAATTAAACATTTAAATAAAACCCAATTTAACCAGTTCTCAAGAAAATTGATCGCATTCACTATACTTCATTCAGATGCATACAACGCCCGTCTGCTCTGTCACATAATATGCAACGTCACTGCATCGTCGATATTCACTGTTTCACCTGCTTTACTATTCAGGACATCGCCGATACCAGCATACCCGCCACTTCCTGTGCTTACCGAAGATGTTATGTTAGTGGGGAATATCAACCGCGCTGCATAATTTATGTTAGCACATAACCTTCTGTGTAAGTTATTTTAGGACGAGTATCCATCCAAAAGACACGTGTTATGTTCCTTCATAAGTTTTTAAGTATCCGTTTCGGTTAATCTTAAGACCTAAAGATATAAGTAGATGTAATCATATATATACATCGTATGTTTTTACACGTTGTTAATAAATAGCATGTCGATTTGTCAGTATTACTATGGAAACGTAACATTAAAATTTAAAAATATAAATGTGTGTTTTATTTTATGTTTAATGTTATATCTACCTAGGTTTTATGAGTGCGCTCCCCTCACTGAGATTTGAAGTCATATTAATCTGAAATTAGGCGATTGAAAAAGTATGTAGGTCGTTTGCACTACCAAAAATTATTTCGCTTGCCATTAGCAATGACGATAAAATCACTATTCTTCACTAGTCGAAGTTATATTCAATTTATTCCAACTTTGTTGTAGCAACTCTATATCAAACTTACACACAATTAATAGTGTCGGATTCATGGATAACTAACACAACATAAAATAACTTTTTCCGCCTACATATTCGTAACGTAAGTGAAATAATGTAATAAATCAATTAATTACAATACACTCACTAAGTAGGTAACCATAAATCAGTAGCGGTCGCGGTGGTTACAACAAACACGGAACAAGAACGCTATATTATTATAGCTTGTATATTGTACACTATGCCTTGTTCCAAGACGTAGCGTCGGCTTGCTCCAACTTTGTTCATCAACAAACTACTATTTCATAATAGGGCAACAGACTGCCGCACGGCATAAATGTATACCTACATAGTTAGGCAGCATAGAGCAACCCGACACAAATATAAGGTGCTTACAAATATATGACTTCCCTT
Source organism: Nycteola revayana (assembly GCA_947037095.2). Classification (NCBI taxonomy): domain Eukaryota; kingdom Metazoa; phylum Arthropoda; class Insecta; order Lepidoptera; family Nolidae; genus Nycteola; species Nycteola revayana. The sequence goes on from OX344839.1 coordinate 11,283,616, forward strand.
TAACGGCAGATAGTAATGAGTAGGTACGATAATGAAAATATTTGCAGGGAACATTTTTTTTTTCTTTATTGAAAACAGTCAACCAGCGACGTACAGCCTACATGGGGAATGCGACTAGCACAGATAATCACTTTACTTATAAAGCCTACGTCTATTTGCTATTTTTTTCTTATGGAAAAAATTGTTTTTATGTTTCATAGAAATTTCTTTACTAACGCAATTAATATACATTATACTTAAGATTGGTTAAGTCAGCCAGATGAAAGTGCACCAACAAAACATTTCAAAGTTTTTAGCCAGACCGTGTTTCGCTGTGACTGAAATACGGTCAGGATAACTTTTTATTATTGTATATGTCATTTCATTTTAAATCTCGGCGCTATGGCACTCTGGACCTATGGACGGCGTATAAGGAACCATTCCCAAGAGGCCCGTTTCACAAATTTAATCTAAAGGTGATGTAGCATAAAGCGACAACTGTACCTGTATTCACTACGAAAATGCATCAAGGATAGTCCCTAGTTGGTGCTGAACTTAGTATTGCAGGATATAGTTTCAAAATACAGGGCTATAGATATGGTTATTAATGGACTCGGGAAATGGGACTATGGAAGGTCTATGGCATCTGCCTTATTATTGTTATTATTACATTATGCTATATGTTGTTAAAGGGAAGACTTATATTTTGGAAGCACCTATACCAACAAACCTAGTTAGGCAGCATAGAGTGAAAATGGCTACTTACATTTCATCTGAACTCCCAAAAGTTAATAAGGTGCACCTGGCTTAGGCTAAGAGTCTACACCCTATTGTTGGGGTGTTATGTAAATAAAGTAACTTGTTCTGATTTATAAGCGCTTTTTCTTTTGTACCTATAAAGATGCAAAGTAAGAGTGATTTTAATGTTACTATACATTAAAACAGTAAGTATTATAGTTACCTTTTTAATTATTTATTTAAATGTAATGAATTAATTATCATTTCATTTCGTAGTAGTATTTTTATTTTTGACTAGCTAAAGCGACAGACGTTGTACTGTCTTAACTAAATCATAAATTGTTTTTTTTTTTATATTAGATGCGATTGATCTGAAGAAACCGTGATGTGAACTAAGAGCAGCACGTTTATATTATTAAAAGTGCCTAGATTACAAAAGAAAATTTCTTAAATTGTAGTATTCTAAAATTTTCTAATTTTCGCGGAATTTTCTTATTTTATTCTTTTATAAGAACTTTATCTGGGCAATAACAAACACAACAAAAAAAGAATTGACGAAACTGGAGGAGCCTTTCACGCTTGATGCAGTGAACAAGGGAAATAAGAATTCATTTTGATGTACTTATATATAGACAGACTAGAAACATAGTTGCCACTTGATGTTAAGTGGCAGAGGGGTTCAAGTAGATACAGCAATAGTTGATGTTGTAGTAGTTGTGATATTCTGTAAGATTGCTCAATGAGGTTATAGAGTGCTAATGTTATTAATTTGTAATGTTATAAGGATTCTTATATACATTAAGTTGAAGTAAACATGTATTTCATACCATTGGAACTCCTAACACTACAGATACTTCCCCAGTCAAGCAACTCATTGACCGTGATAATGATTAAGCTCTCCCTCTCCTAAAATAATCACATTATGGTTTTAACTTCTAATTTAAAACGTTGTCAATGGTATTAAACAAAATAGGTACTCAAAACATTGAAGACGATAAATAACGTAAAACAATTTCAAAATTTTCAGTGAAACATCAATTTCGCAATCAATATAAAAAAACGTATGTTAATTCGATTTGCTAAATACAGTCATCATTGTAATTCATTGTTAGTAATATTTTCTTTATAACCTAGCTTGTAAACAAAATATTCAATAAGCTTAACTGAGATTTTTGTTTTAATATGAACGTTTTCATAGTGGCTTTTATTCTTCGCAAGCCTTTTTACCGTCAGCGCTCTATAAAAAATACCTTGACTACTTTTAATTAAGACCCCAACATTGTCTCGAAACTGTATATTTTTAATGAAACGTTACCTTTACCAAATTACTCGTTATTAATTAATTGGAAGTGCATTTTGACTTGAATATCGATTGATATTCAAATATTATGAAGCGTTGTTAAGTATAAAGCTTTGATAAAATATGTTTTTTTCATGTGAATAGGTTTTGCTTGATTTTATTGTTTACGGACGTTGTTATGTATCTGTATGCGTAAAGTGCGAAAGAGAGATTAAAGCATCAGTACTTAACTAGCTACCGGTTGTTTCACTTGTACGCCCCGCTCCCGTATCTAGGAGTCGTCATATAACTACAAGTAATCGAGATATGGACATAAAGATTAAGAAACAATTACAATATACTATTATATAAAACTGAAGAGTTTATTTGTTTCACTGTTTGTTTGACACTCACTTGAACAACTAAGACTACCCACTGACCAACAAGCTAATTTCAGGAATTACTGGGCCGATTAGAAAAATGCTTTCAATGATAGATAGGCCAGTTATCTAGAAAGGCTATAGGCTATATATTTATTATAGAATTTCCACAGGTATGGGGGCTACACGGCTGAAACCACGCGCTGGTCCGTCCTATCTAGATGTTTTAAAATTGAATAATAACATCTTTTAAAAAGTTGGCTTAAGACGAGGTTAACTTTAAGGACAAGATATTTTCCAATAATAGCAGCATTACATACTTTCAGACTGATTTTATCAACGACTTACCTTTTCATGATGACGAGAAAACATGGAGAGATGTTGTAAAGTGACGTGACGCACTACCTTGAATAAAACACAAGAATTCATTACCAGTCACAAAGTAAATCAAAATTTTATACTTTTTGCCAACGATTTTAAAATTTTAAGTTAATAAAAGATTGATTTAAATATATCTGACTAACAATTTCAAATGCATAGCAACACGATATCATTTAACTAATAATAGGTAATATTAACAATGGTTTTGAACATAGTATCTTATCAATTAATAATATATTCAATTACTTCACGCAACTCAATGCAACAGGTTATAATCGAAAACTAAGCGGGTATGAAAATAATCATATTTTTAGTTCACCCGCTTATGTTGTTATTTATATTATCGAAACAAAATATGGATACCTAGAAATACTATGTTGTGATTTAATACTCGAATATAAAATGTTATGACATTGATGAGTACAAGCAACTCTATATATAGGGGAACCTGTTGTACTGTATTAATCCCAACATAGAATTTCTAGGTATCCATATTTTGTTTCAATAATTATGGTGCATGATTATTTAAAGATTCTCATACGAATTATTTCTATGTAAATTTATTTGAAAAGCTGCTGTAAGAACGATATATTCTATACAGCGATGGCGACATCATCATATGTCAATATTTAAAGACACAAAAATAGTTTGTAACTATTTGTTCCCTAATAACTTCATTCAGTTGCCAATTAACAACATACGTTTTTCGTAATAGCCGTTAGGTACTTACGCACAAAGAAGTAAATAGTACGTACATGTAACTAAATAACATAAAAGTATATCTTCGTATACTTAGGGGGCTGAACAAAAGCGATACATTTTCATTATCCTAATCGAATTTGTAGTAGTCAGCTGCTCCCAACTCGTTACGATGCTTACGGCACATATTACACATAATGTAACAGTGTAACAGAAGGAAAGCCTGGAAATGAATTTAATTTATTAATTTTTTTATTTCTCTCTTACATTCTAAAAAAGTATTGGTGTCACATGTAAACAGTTAGAATTGCAATGAAAATTAAAATATTATCAGTTATGAAACTTTTCTTTGATTAAAGTGGCTTTTAATGTTAAAGGTTCAAATAATTTCTGACTTTTTACAGTTAATGCATGTCGTTGTAACTTAATTCTTGTATGGAGACTTTGTTTCAATGTTTATAGTTTAACTATCAATTTAAATGCAGATTTTATTTGTGTACATGCCATGTTATATTTTGTAGCTACTTATTGTTTTCATAATAATCTAATACAAAACACATTTTATGCAAATAATATACATTGTTTTAACGAACGTCAAAAATATCCTACAGAAACCCTCTTGAAAAAAGAATAACGGACAAAAAAATAAACCACTCCCACACTCGTCTACCAAATTCCTTATATGACAGTTAACTAACCAGCTATGTATGACTCGGGCGGGACGAACTAAAGTATTATTCAAATGATTTTCAGCCGCCGCTCTGTACTTAACTGGCCTATGTGACATAATCTAATATCGTAGTAATATGTAGCGTTGATCACAAGTTTATTACAAGTCGGCTCGACTAGTAAACACTCGGTGAAGTTGTGAGAGTGGAAAATTAGAAAGTGTAAACTTAAACTCTTTGCTCCTAGCAGTTGCGGACGCGCGTGGAAAGACTAAGAACGTTGCAGCTTATGATTTATAGAACATTGCTGTGGTTTTATAGTATCTCAGCAATTTACACTACACTCCACTGGCGAGAGCCTTGTGGCGTAGCAGTGTGTATCTCAATTTCGTTGTGGACTTTAAACAAAAAAAAAAACAAATACAATTGTGCACTATAATTTATCCTGCATAACAAATTCTAAGGAGATTTCAGATAAATCAGTCGAGAGCTTATACGTATTTTAGTTTGGCTATTATTGGGATGTCCATTGGATAGTTTAAGAACTAGAAATAAATAACTAGCTTCCCACGCGTGGTTTCAGTCACGTTGCTCCGGTTCCCGTGGGAATTTAATAATGAAATATAGCTTAAGTCACTCAAGGATAGTATTCTAACGGTGAAAGAGTTATCAAGTTTTTAAGTTTATTCGTAACAAATCGAAATGATTTGTATTTTTGTAAAAAAAATTGTTACGAATTGTGTTTATAATATCAGTATTGAATAATCATTTTACTCGAACCTTAGGGACGTAAGGTTTCTTATTGTACTCGAAGAGGTCAGATTACAGGGCCCTTCTATTCATCATCATTGGCTCGTATAACGTCCACTGCTGATCATGGGCCTCTTCTCGAGGGAGAGTGCCACCCGCATGCTAAGCGTTACTGGTCACTATAGCATACCATAGTCGCCACATAAATGTTTTCGCGATTTGTACCTACACATCATTTATAGTAGACGAAACTCAATTGAATAGGTAATGATTTGCCTTAAAATTGTACCACGATTCAGACTTGCCTCAACTATAAATTACTATTTTACTATTTTATCAGTATGTAACAAACGCATTAGTGCTTTCCGAGGCACGGAGGGTTAGTCCCTAAACCAAACAGGCCCGGAATTCTTGTCCTATGTGGGGACTGAACCCACAACCCCCGAGACTTAAAGCGACACTTATACCACTACGCTGTTGAGGCTGTTCTGCTGCACTACTATTATTATAATATAAACACTGAACACGTTATTAGATTGAGATGGAAAGATTGTCGCCTGACGTAGGTTGACGTTACATGATAGATGATCTCAATCCCTTTCGGTCCACTTGGAAATAACGTTCTACGGTCAATATTGGTTTTTAAAATGGCTGCGTCGATATATTCCGGGATTTGTGTAAGTGATTTTATCTTGCGAATATATTATATTGAATTTGTCGACACTGTTTTGGTTATCTTTTGATTTATGATTTGATTGGATTGATATAGGATTTATTAAAGTGACGCTTTCTATTTTGCTTTACTACCTTCGTTTAAATTGTTGATTGTAATCATATGTACCAAACCTAGATGTTCATATCGTCGTCTGAGTTCTAATACCGCTTAAGTATTTTTTGACGGTTTCAACATTTTGATGTTATTTGATAGACAATCGGAGTTATTGTTTCAACCATCGTCTAATAGGGACTTGAAAATAGAATAAATATATTTTTAAATCACCTGAAAAGTTACTCTTTCTGACTTTGGTGTTGTTCGAATTTAAGCGAAGATATATGGGCAAGCTATAGGAAAAGAAAATGTCAAAAAGTGATAAATACTCCAAGACAAGAAAACTCATGTAAAATTTATGATAATGCATCAAGTGTACAATCAAGTACCTTTTTCAAAGTAGCTATTATTACTTCGGATTTTGTACTACAGTAAAGTTAAATTAAGAAAGAGACATACTATTAAAAAATAAAAATAAACATTTTATTGTTTTACAACCGATAAAGTTAAAGTGTTCATTGTAAAAGCATCTTAACAGTAGAAATTTAATATAATTAATTAAAAATCGAAATATGAGATTTTTTCAAAACGATCATCGATTATTATTATCGGTCTTTTATAATTGTGTCATAATTATTTAAAAAAAAAGTGAGTCCAAATTTTTGTAATTATTTTTGAGCCCACATTTAATTTTATTAGATATTTTTGCAATATGTTGTTACTGGACTAATTACTTATAAGCCACTAGTAATTTGTGCAGTAACATAGTAACAAAACCTAATGATCTTATTTTTCAAGCTCGTTTAGTATCTGATGCTAAAATGAATGTGCAACTTATGTTTTATCGAAACAGGAACTCAAAAGCTTTGCAAGACAGCTCAAGCCCTCTGGGGCTTGAATATGGCGACCAAGTATTTGACACGTACTCTAAGTTCGGCATGACATCGTAACTTTATACAGCGGTGCATTTAGTTCCAGGAGAAATAAACACAAAGGCGTTGGACAGCATCTCAATATTGTAGCTTATATTTAAGAATAGGGAATCCTGACAGTTTAATATTGCTATAGAAGAAAGAGCAAAAAGTAAATTAGTTGTTGAAACACATACAAATTATCCATACTATTTAAAAAAATGTACTATAACAAGTGGTCGCCCCGTGGTTGACCATATTTTCTTTTTAAATGTAAGCATACCTCTCTCCTACTCTAAATGTACAATAAGTGTGCAAAATTTTATACTTCTCCTTCCGCGCATTTTTTGTAAAAAGGGGTACAACATTTTTGCTTCATGTATTACATATAGGTATTGTTAATTTTTTACTAAAATATCGCTTTTTATTATTCACAACTCAATAAGGCACTAAATGTATTTATGTATCAAATATAATACATACATACAACTAAAAGTACTTATTCAAATTAATAATGTTCTTAAATATATTAATGCAAAAAGAGTGATTTACTAACGATAACCAATTTTGAACTCTTCTTACCATTTAAATCAAACAAATTGCGAAAATGAACATCTAAAAGATTACTTCGCAACGAAAAAATATACTTCGAGATACAAACCTCCATACAGAATTAGGTTTAACTGATTAAATAATACGCTAGTGGATGAGTTCTCTTCGCTCATGCAATTTCATTAACTCAGAATTCTAAATACAGAAATCTGTCTAGTATTATTCGTGGGCGCGGTAACTTCATAAGAGAAAGCTGGAAAGCTATTTATTTAGGTCGTTTGCTCATTTTTTAGACGAAGGATAATAATAAGAAATAAACCTATTCGAAAGAAAATATTACTAATGTTACAAACGTGATGTTTAGATGGTTGGAGCTTGTTTGCTGAGTTACGTACACAAACAATTGAACAGATTTAATGCAGTCAATCGCGGTGTGCCAAAGGGTCGGTATTGGGGCCGCTCCTGTGGAACATCATGCTCGATTGGGCGCTGCAGGGTCTCAATCTTCAGGCAGTCAGCGTGATAGCGTAGGCTGACGACACCGTGACCACCCGCGAAGCCCGTATGTCACAGCCACTTTTTTCCGAAACTATAAGAACTATACTGTTGAAACTTGGTAAGTAGACGTATTCTGTGAACCGCAATAAGATTTTCATACAAAAATAGAAAAAAAAACATTAAATATTAGGGGTTCCCCATACTTAGAACTGAAACTCAAATATATTTTTATCAAACCCTTACGTGTAGGGTATCTTTGGATCATATTGAGGTATCTAATATCATTTTTTTTCTAAACTGAATAGCTTGCGCGAGAGACACTTCCAGAGTGGTAAAATGTGTGTCCCCCCCCCCCCTGTAACTTCTAAAATAAGAGAATGATAAAACTAAAAAAATATATTATGATGTATTTTACACATCATTGCATGGAAAACTTCGGTGGAAGTTTTTCATGCAAACTTCCACCGAAGTTAGTTTTTTTAATCACGTCATAAATCGTAATCTGCAATTTAACTTTCATTCAATCAACTATTATTAAAACATCGATCAAAGTTACAACGAACTACAAGAACTTTTATATTATGTTACTTGCTGCTACGGAACCCTACATGGGTGAGTCCAACTCGCACTTGGCTGCTTTTTATTTTAATTTGCTTTTATATGGCTTAAAATAGTTATATGAGACCAAGAAAAATATATTGTATATTTTTGAGGGCTAGAAAGCGAGAACAAAACTGTCAATCTGTATTTTGACGTCATTCATTACTGCAGAAAAAGATTGCGCGCAAATTCATATTCTTATACTGAGTTGTTATAACCATGAATTTAAAAAAGCAATATAGTCAAAATAACTAAAGAGGCTACAAAATACATCGATATTGACATCTAACAAATAGGAATTAAAAAGCTCAAATAAGGAAAACCAGAACCGAAAACAGTGAACAAAGTATTTTTTTTAACTAGACTTATGTTTAAAAATTGCTGATAAAGACAACAAAAATGTGTTCAAATTGAATTAACATAGCCACCTTACAGTTTAAGGACCATAAATTATTATATTTAGGTTCATTATGGTAAATACTTTCAGAAGTAAACATTATTGTAACATAATTTTATATGAATCAACGAGCCTATTTTAGTTCACTTTTATTATTGCTTTAAGAAAGTACCCTCAATATCAAAATTCGTCCAAAATTATAAAGAAAATGGAGACTCGTCTTTATCGAAATTGTTGTGTTTATTACGCGTTCGTGACCAGAATATTCTAGCTATTTGGCTCGGAGTGAAAACATTTCGAACTGAAACAGGGCTTCTACGCCAAACAACTTGAAAAGTTCAGTTATAAAACGCACAAAATTCGTATTCGGGAGCAAAAATCTTCGGCAAAGGTTGTAGTTTAAAATTTAGCTAGATAATTATAAGATTTAATAACATTTCATCTCATTCAGAGGTTATTTTTGGCACCCGTGTGGAATTCAGTCATTCAGTTGAAAATAATAAATTATGTTTTATATCTTGTCAGACAAAGAAACTTTTCAATAGACAAACATCCAATAACTGTGGAATAGTGACTATAAAATGTTAATTAATTTGACGTCCATGCCTTAGTTACGTTTAACTGTAGAATATAAAACATTTTGGTTTTATCTTTGACAAAAATAATAACATTTAAATTCTCATAGTTGTCAAATACTTCGGCGTTATCGTACTCGTTACTAAGGCATTATATGAATGAGTATCTCACACGCTTATTGACTTCATATAAATAAACTTAATGAACCGTTACTACTACTATATTTAAAGGAGGATTGAAAAATTGGCCCAAGTCAGCTTGTTCTTAATGGTATGTTTTTTATTGCGAGCGAGATGTTGTTGTAAACGTTAGATTTTTGGAATGACGATGCCGGGTACATCGATTGCCCTGCATCGTCTGTCAAAAAAATCTAACCTTTCCATAATAATACTCTTTAATTATATTACCGAATATCATTTTTGTTACTATGAGCGTAGCAAAACTGATTTTATTGATTTTTCATTTGAAATACCGACTCTATTTTCAAACGAATGTTCGATAAAATGAACATCGAAGAAACGACTATCAGGCTATTATGCAGACGAAAATCGCCATTAAAGTTTTCTTTTATTGAGATTTTAACTTTACATGTCAAGTAATTATATTGACTCGCCACTCCCCTATAAAGGTGCTTAACGCCATATTTTATAGACAAAGTAAGTATTAAATTACTTTTATAAAGAGAATACTTACAAACTTATTGTCCGTAATGTTTTTCTACATTCAAATATTCAAACATAAAACCTGCTCATATAAAAAAATATATATACACGCAACAATAGAGTACGATACAATTATTTCTTTTGCATTTACATTATAAATCATCTTCACGAGTCAGAATATTTAAAATTTTATAAAACATGTCTATAGGTATAGTTGAAATGAAGTTATAATGGTGAACATTACCTATATATAAGTATATACTCATTCACAGACACATGGCAATATGGATGTAACGATTGATCAATCAGAAAAAGCTTTATCATGAAACCTGATTTGGCATGGGCTTAACTCAATAAAACCTTTGGATTACGCAATTCTATAAAATGCTTTTCAGAACAAAAGATCTGAAAATCTTTTTATACTATTTTTATTTAAAGATCCACCTCTCAAAAGAAGATTTGATATAATTACGTAATTTGGGTAAATGCAAATATGCAAATTTATAAAAAAAAAAAAATACTCATAGCAAAGTGACGGCAACACATTACACGTTGAATATACTTTTTCTCGAACTTATTAGGTGAATACTGTTATTTTCAACACAACGTTGATTCGGAGGGCTCCGTTTAATCTAATATCCGGGTAGGAATTTCACGTTACAATTCTGACGTACGAAGGTACCTGTCTGACAGCCACGAGAGGATCCAACAAGATTAAGTAGGAAAGGTTATTCCGGTATGGTATGTCAGAGGTGGATATTAGGTACATACACATATTTATTTCTTTATAGGTAATATTATGTGTACGTGACACTCGGTAATAATTGGTATAGGTGTAACCAAACGCCAAATACCTGTAATAACATATTTAGTAAGTGGTGATATGATAATGCCATGAAGACGTTTTTAAGTTTAATTTTTTAATTTCACATATAAAGTCTAGAGTATATTTGTTCGGATGACTAAACGTTCAAATCACAATATGAAGGGTACTGGCAAAGAATATGAAAAATCCCCCGATAAAAATTAAATTTCTTTCAGAGCTTCTTCTCCAGGCCGTCCACTTAGGTAACTAGAGAAACGTGCAGGTTAGCTAGGCTAGGGTCCTCGCCGGACAGAGACAGACCGAGGATCGCGTTGGCCCCCTGTCCCAATCCGATGATCCAGTGCCTGTAGTCCTTGCCAATGATCACGTCCTCTTTTTTAATTCATAAATATTGTTACATTAATATTTTTAATAGCTTTAGCGATGCCCTGAGCCGTGGTCCCTCAGGCGTGTCGCTTATACGTAAAAGTATTGTTTAAATTCGTGCCTCCTTTCTTTAGAATCAAATTATATTAAGATTTGAATTATAAAATGAATTATGCTAATCCGCAAAAGATTTAAGTTGCCATATTTTGGATTTGATTATATTAATCTGATTTCATGGTGTATGAGTGACAAGTGCAAGTGTATGTAAATACCTAAGAGCTGAATAAATATCGTTTAATAGATTTTGAGAGACACGCAACTAAAATCAACTTCTTAAAGTTTTAAGGTTTTGGCCATAAACAAAATCGTCTTTTTCTTTACTATTTTAACAAGTTTTTGATATACCATACCACAGATAACGATTTGTTTCCAATATAGAAGTTATAACTTGTGACATTCCCAGTTCTTTGCCACGAACCCTTATTCAACTTAACTTTTTAAAATTAATATTTTGTTATTTAATGATAACTTGAGCATTATGATACGAAATTTAATTCTAGAATAGTGTAAATTTAATCTACAACACATTCTATGTTTTAATTTAACTTAAATAACTCAAAGAATAGATATTATGGATTTAAAAAAAACAATATAATTAAATACTACAACAATCGTTAATAATTTATAGGTATTCATTGTATCGATATTCATAGTATTTAACCCTTAATATTAAACCCTTTTGAAAATGTTAGTTTTTGGGATTGTATTTGCAGTCCTCTAAATTTACAGTTTTACGTAGTAATTTATCATTACCAACGCTTACTGGTATATAATAATTGACACTTGCGTGATCGTAAGTATATCTACGACGCCTGTGATGAAATACTCAAAATATTTCCAATGATATATGAGCGAAACGACTACTTTGACTTATACGCCGTAAAATGTGAATAAATTTATACCAAGTCGAAAAACCGAGAGAAATGTCCAGTTTTTTTATCGTTCTCGAACAAACTGACTTAATAAAAATGGTTTAAATAAAGATAGATTTTTATTTCGGAAAAAATGGAATCTAGATTTAAATAACTTGAATTGAACTTAAGAAAATCCAATATACTTAGCATTTTAGTACTTTTAGTTCTTATGTTGCGTGAATAAAAATCTAAGCATATATCTAAGCCAGATTGTAGTATGTATGTCTATAGACTCACAATAATATATATGGTATTGCAGGTTGCGTTCCCGCCAAAAGTATGACTTTGGACATAACTACACCTACACTTTATTTAAAAAAAAAAAACAGTGTGGTCCCATAAAGTTCCTACCATTTTAACAGTGGCGACAAGAATGTATGAATGTTTTCAAATGACGTCGAATAAATACATTACGAGATTACAATATTTTTATTTTTTAGCTTCATTTTTGCAAAGTCAAAGTGAAATATTGGCAAAGTTGTTTTAACGATTTAAAATAAATATACCCAATTACTTATATGTAGTTTTTTCGTACAGGATATAATATGAACAAAGTAAGAGCTACTTTGTTGATTATCGATTGGAAAATAATCGATTCTCATAAAATCTATGATTAATATAATTGAGAAGAATTTTACAACATTTTCGATCACATTGATTCACACAAACTCATCAACATCAACTCATTCCGTAGCCAAATGGCAAAAAACGAAACCCTTATGGAATGGATTCGTCATGTCCGTCCGTATGTGACAGCCACTTTTTTCCGAAACTATAAGAACTGTTCAAACTTGGTAAGTAGATGTATTCTGTAAACCGCATTAAGATTTTAATTTTCAAAAATATAACTTATATATGACTTAGAACTGGAACTCATTTTTTTTTTTCATCAGACCCGTTTATGGTTTCTTTCGATAGGTCTTTAAAAATGATATTATTTATCATTATTTTCTTAACTGAAAAGTTTGCGCGAGAGATATTTCCATATACCCCCCCCCCCCCCCCCTGTAACTACTATAATATGAGAATGATAATACTAAAAAAATATATGATGTACATAACCATGCAAACACCGAAAATTAGTTTGAACGAGATCTAGTAAGTAGTTTTTTTTAATACGTCATAAATCGTAAACCGCAGTTTAGCAATCAACTCAAATATATAAAAAAAAACATTTCATTTCATAAACATAAACCTTCTTGCTGCTACGGAACCCTTCATGGGCGAGTCCGACTCGCACTTGGCCGATTTTTTACACCTCAATCAATTACCCACACGTTTTAGTTATTCCATACATTGCCTAGTTATGGCTGAGAAACCCGTATTAGGTATATACATTACCAGTAGCATATAGGTATATATAAAATATACGATTTTTCTCTAAGTTACCGGATGCGGTAGCAATATATCACCAGTTTCTGAGCGAAATGCCAACTGTATTCGTTTTAAAATCACGAATCGCTTGAAGCCATTCAATCATACTTTCTTCCATAGCCATTGTAGACACACGTAGTACCAAAGTCACGTTTTCATAAATAAGCTCTGCAATAACTTTTATTTACGATAGCAATTTCTGCAAGCCAAAAGATGATAGTCAGATTAGTTTAATGAAACCAGTTCGTCGAATACACTGCATTTGTGCGCGTGGCAGTTGAATTAGCATGCAATTTTCCATATTTTGAGCACATTTAATCCAGTTGCCTATTGCACGAGTTTCTGTTTGAATAGGCAGATATAATATTTGCTTCATAGAAATATAAAGCTAGTAGAAAATTGTTGAAGTTCGTCGGATTTATTAGAGCGTAAAATGAAAATATTTTTGTTTAAAATTATCATCATCGTTATCGGCCTAAATAAATTCCACTGTTGGGCCTCTTACCCTTTTGCCATAGTCAACACGCTTGGCTGGCGGATTGAGGACCACAGATCCCAGTCCATTACTAGAATAAAGTTGACATGATCATTTTATGACAAACGCGACCGGCACGGCGGCAGTCGCCTCGCCGCGGCGCGGCGTTGCGTCTAGTTGTTCATCCGTTTAGACCTGGACAGAAATCTTATTTACTTTAGTATTTGTAATAATTAATAATAATAAAACATTTATTTCAGAAAACACATTCCTCATTTCATAGACATCAAAGATACAGATTATATATAATTTCATTAGATTAATTTATTTTGATAAATATTAAATAGTTACTTAAAAAATAGAATTAATCAAACCCACGACTTTCGATCACGTACCTCCGTGATTAGACTAAAATTATATGTCAGTTCACAATAACTATATTTTTTAACAAAATAAAAGCAGCAAATATTTCTGAATTTAATTCTTAATGGGTAAATCATTTTTTAACATCGCGATTAAAGTCTGATTGTTACGCAGTCAAAAAGTATATTGAACACAACTTAGAAACTTCTTTGCTTTCTCATACATAATCCAGAATCTACTATTCAGGAGCGAACAAACTTTGAGGAGTTCAGAAAGGTATTTTCTAGTACTTAAATAACATCAATACTTTATTTTGTACTATATATATATATATATATATATATATATATATATATATATATATATATTGCTACTTCATCAATAATATGGATGATTCAGCCTTATTACATTTCAAAACTACCAACTAACCAACCTGCACAAGAGGGGGCCAGTCGTGGGGCTTGGACCTCGGCTCAGAGTAGTCACCTGTAGAGGAATAGCGAAATAATATTTTAAGTGGAGTTTTATTCAACTTTCATTTTAGAATATATAGTCCGGTCAAATTAGACCAAAAAATAAGAGTGAAGGTACATAAATTCCCAAAAAGCTGAAAGTGAGTAAAATTGTTTAAAAAATTATTAAAAATACATTTCAAAATTCTCCGTCGTTCAAACATGGGTACATGGAAAAAAATATTTTAAGTAAAAAAAATGGTTTTTTGCGATTTTCTTCGAAACGATAAGTTTTATTGCAAAATTACTTCACATAAAAATTTTAGATCAAAAATGATCTATAAAAAAGGTATTTTTTTCCTAAAAGCCACCGTCTCCGAGACATAACGATTCAAATTGTTGTAAGCGTTATAATAACGTACCTTTATAAAATTTGTTCTGTTCGTGCAGTGCGGCTATGGAATTCCCTACCACAACCTCTTCGTTCTAGTTTATCTATAATAGGCATGAGGCAAGATTTTGAAATCCTCTTGCGCAACGTGGGTAGTCATTTTCTAAGTACGAAAAACACAATATTTCGGTAATAAATTTAAATTTAACGAAGTTTAAGACATATTTCTATTAAATTTTAAATAGCGCGCGAAAAAAGGCCTCAAGTGTCATGGCGTCGGCTATGACGTCACGCTATTGTAAAAAATGTCATTGAGTCCGCCAAACCTATCGTAGTGGTTAAATTCTCTTTGATGGTTACAATATCGTGACGTCATGCGCCGTGATTGGTGTTTCAGTCAAAATGGCCGATTGCAGTATTTTAATCTTTTATTTTATTAAAAATCACATTAATCTCAAGGTTTTATATAAAAATAAATAAGTGTAATAATTTCTTTTTATATGTACTTTCCCCTAAAAACATTAAATCTTTAATTTTTTGATACTGTCGTCACGCCTATTGCTTTTAAAAGAAGAACGAAGGAGTATTTCCTATCTCTGTAATGTAATGTATAAATATATATAAGTAGTATATTATAAATATGTAGGTATTTTATTTAAGTATGGTATTTAAGTATTAGGGAGTATGTTTATCTTATTTTTATTGTTTTTTTTTATTTTATATACCGATCATTATAAATATTTTTTTTGTTGGTTGTACACGGTAATGCCCTATGTCCTCAATTTTTTTCTCATACTCGGGGTTTGCTGGAAGAAAATTCATAAATGAATTAAGCTCGCTTTGTGCTATTGTATTTCTGCATAATATGCGTATCTTTTTTGTTTTTATATGTGCAATAAAGAATAAAAATATAAATACTAGCTTTTATCCGCAGCTTCACTCGCATTGAATATTTTTTTTCAAATAAAAAGTATCCTATGTTACTTCAAATACCTCCAAGAATATGTGTACAAAGTTTCATGATGATCGGTTATGTAGTTTTTGCGTAAACGCGTAACAAACAAACTTACATTCAGATATTGGATAGTGAAAATAGGAAACATGATTTAAAACATTATGTAATGTATACCTAACAAATTAATGAAACTAAAACAACTCTTATAATTCTTACTCAATCATTTTATTTAAATACCAAATTTGAGAACAACCTCCGCTGTTATAATCACATCCTGAAAATTTACATACAGTTTTATTCTAATTAATTAAGGTTTTAAAATAATAAAAACCTTTATTTTAATTACATCAAATAAGAGTGTTGAAAAATCATGATAAAACCTTACACGATTATGTCCATAGTTAAATTTTATTCAATTATGAATCCAAAACTATTATTTATGCATACCTACTTTCTATACTTATATGTATGTTTGCTTGAGCGCGGTAGTCTCAAGAGCTACTGGTGCGATATGACTCTTTACTAATATATAAAGCTAAAGCGTTTGTTTGATTGTTTGTTTGCGCCAATGTCAGGAACAGCTGGTCCGATTTGAAAAAATCCCTCAGTATTAGATAGCTCATTTATCGAGGACGGTTTTAGGCTTTATTCATTATCTATTTCTTACGGGAAAGGGAAGTTACACGGCTGGGTTTTTTCGTGTAACTAAGACCCTTTCCCATAAGAACTTTCACGCGCGGAAGGTACCTAGTCTTCTCTATAGACACTAAAGTAGACTGTAATATTTATATATAGACACAGGTACTAGAGATACTGGGTGTACTAGGTGAATTTGGAACTAGGTGCACCTATTCTTAGTATTTAAAAATACGTGATCCAGATACCTGTTCCACCTAGTCCACCTAGTATCTATTATTACTTATCGAATGTGGTTATGGTGCACGTCCTTTAATCCATACTATGACTCGACTCGACATAATATATAGTAATTAATAAGATCATTTATTTACGATTTTTTTTTTTAATTATCTACTTCTAATGATGGCTCAATTTTGTGTGAGAAATTGATATCTTCCCTTCATACTTTCACAGGCTTTTGTCAGCACCAACAATCAGTGATAAGACTAGGTAACGTAATTGGACTTCATACTAAGTATACATGGTAATACTTAGTCTCGTCGAGACTAGTTGTTACTCATTCGCATCGAGTATTCTCGGATCGAATGATTACTGACTAGTCTCGAGTATTAAAAGATAAAGATGGGAAGACTACGGAATAGCGTAGTTAAAAAAGGACAATATATTCTTGCACAATAAGAGTGCGCGTCGCATTACTTTTATATACTTTGAATTAAGGTTGAAATTCAAGTGACTGACAAACGAATAATTTTGACAAGTTGAGTGAATGTGATTTCGCAATACTTCATGATTCTAGGTACTGTCAAAGTGAGAATAGGTGCCGCCTAGTATCGAAATATACCTGTTCCTCGAATCTGTTCTAGTAAATACGACCCATCTCTAACAGGTATCGTACCGCTTACCGCTACTACATCAGATAAATTTCTTTATCTCCATTACATGCCTTATGCTCCATTTCTCACCTTTACAGGTTTAATATTGAAAAATCCTTTCTTACTGCCGTCACTTAATTAAGCATATATTGCCAAAATTTCTTCTACATCTATCATATGCGTGTAGATGTAGGTTGTGCGTCTTTAACTGTGATAGTAACTTGGTCACGGCGACTAATTATGTTACATATTCTGAATATATCTAGACATTTCTTTTTTTTGTTGTTGTCCGGGGCGAAATCCATTTACGCATTCCCGCCGCCGGCCGCTACAGCGTATACGCGCGCTGGCGGTGGGATATGTGGGACTCGCCCTCTCCATAGCGTGGTACGCTAAACTCATACCACGAGGCGACTAGGACCCTACACCACTAAAACCTCCCCGTCACTCCTTCGTCCGCCGTTGGCGGGGGCCGGGTACGCATAAGCAATCCGGCCCCTTATATATCTAGCTAGACCTCATAAGCATAAGGACGGATGTACTATTATACTTCAGAAGCATTTGGTCGTAAGTACCAGTTTATGATAAAGGCACATACAACGAATTATGTTTTAAACGTATAATGGCACATCTATCTTACGCTTCTGAACTCTAGAGAAAGGATCGGATGCTCCTTTTTGCTTCAAGTAAACTGTTAGCAAAGTGACAATTTGCTCAAGTAGCGTCAACTACCGCTTATCGTCTCCGTGCTTTATAAACCACACCCCAGCGCATAAATCGGTTATCTACTAGTGTTTTCGATAGCGTTACTGATTTATAGCAACTTGAGTAAGGGGCAAAAATATTCAAACTGTATATACGATTTAAGGACTTTGAGGTATTTTAGGGTATAATTTATGGGTTTAGGTACCGACACACGGCTTAACAAATTGTTTTGAATCTATACTAATATAAAAATGAAAATAAGTAGGTATTTGTAGGTGATTGTAAAGAATAAACAAAAGTTACAGACGGCTAAATTTAAAAACTTATACTGCCTAACAGATTACAAGTAGGTTGGAAGTATAAACTGAAAACTAAAGACTTTTGAATTTTTCTTAAATATGATGATAATGAGGATATCAGGGATTTCACGAAATCCCCGTTGATATCGAATATTCTTGTTTATTACGTCTTCTTACTAAAAGTATCTAGTGATATGACAAAACACCAATTTATCGTCAGTGATATGTCGTTTCACTAAACTAAATGTACTTAGTAAAATGTCAGTTCTGTCGGTTCAAAAATTCGGTTCTAACCTTACCTAACCGTTTGTCATTTGATTATTATGCCTTTAAAATGGCTTAAGTTGGATTTGCATAAATTTTAAAGGCATAATATTTATTCGTCTAATATTCATAACAAATGACAATCGTTTAGGTTAGGTTAGAACTGCAGCCATACAACGACCAGAACCGACATTTTACTAGATTTAGTTTAGTGAAACGACATATCACTGACGATAAATTGGTGTTTTGTCATATATTGATACTTTTAGTAAGAAGACGTAATAAACAAGAATATTCGACATCCACCAGGATTTCGTGATATCCCTCGGGATTTCGTGAAATACCTGATATCCTCAACTTCCTGCAAAATATACAAAACGGCACATATATCCAATTTGGTAACATACTGAGTAAGTTGTACTGTGTAACGTAAGTTGTGAAGTATAGTATAGTAGGTATAATATGTATATTTTCTTATAAGAAAAGAAAAATATTTTGAACTTATATCAACTATTAGTTAAACATAAACATAAACTGTGTTGCAAATATGCCTAATTATTTATATTAGCAATTTAATTTCTTATTCATTAGTCATCATCATAACCACCACCAGCCCGTATAACGGTCACTGCTGAACATGGAGCGCCTCCAAAAAGGGTTTTTAGTCATCAGGGTTAGTAGATTGATGACGACGGTATTATGTCATATGTATTACACATTTCATAGTATACGTAAAGAAATAAAATTAATATTACCAAAACAATCTGCTTATTACTTAATATTGTCAAACCTTGTTTGTTAATTAATAGTGAGATTTGTAACATAGTTAATTTGTATCAGCTGTCTTAGTTAGAGTTAGTAATAACATAACTTGAGCCAACTAAATAATAATGCTTATATTTCCACGACTATCACAATTTTGAAGAAGGTACATCAGAACAATACAATTCTGCCTTTCTCTAGAAACTACCTCGGCGGTAACAGTAAGCTTATCACAACAGGGACATGACTATTGTATTGTCAATACAAAGCAAAGTTTGCGCCTTCCGACATGAAATATCAATCACGGCCGACCCACGCTTTTTGTTTACACAACTAGATTGAAAACATTGAAACATCTAATAGAATATACCTAGATATTATTTTGAATTCAAAACAGTGTTTTTGAAGTAGCAAAGTTACTTCATTGAAAATAAATGCTAATTAGGAAATGTAAGTAAGCGGTTACTCTGCTCCTATATACTAATGTTGATACGTATATGTTTTGCTTTGTTATGTGTCCTTAACCTAAATCCTAATATTAATACGCCAATTACTTCAAAATTGTCACAAAACTAGTCTTACTCAAAATCGTACTTATCTTATAAATGAAAGGCAAAAGGCCTGAAAAGATGTTGCGTTAGATTGAATCCTATGGTCCTCGTGGGATAAAATGTTACGCAGGAGAAATCGCGTCGCATTGATAATACAAAATAATTGAATACTACTCATATTAATAAGTGTACGCACATATTCATGGTACATTATAGTTGGCCCAAGTAATTTACAAAAGTTAAAAGTTTGTTTTATAGTAAGTTTTCTCCGTAGATTATTATGAATCAGCTAAATGGTCCACTGAAATTTTCAGATCTCTAATATAATAAAGTATCAACTTACTCAGTATAATTATTTTATGTCAGTCTTGCAAATAATAAAATGATATTTACAACCTAATTCCTGGAGCTATATAATGTTTTATTATGAGTCATTAAAGGCAAAAAAGAAGTCTTAGAGTACTTATAATACAAAATACAGTAGGTATACTTTCTTTTTTTGTGACAAAAATATACATAAAATTTCTATAGTAATTCTGAATCTAGATGTGTTTTATATCCAAAATGGTCAGTTTTCCAACACAATATAATAAATAATGATGACATATATGTATAATTGATATATTCGTAGTTTAAAAATATACAACAATAACAAAACTAAAAAAATCAGGAAAAATTGACAAACATTGGTTATTGTGAAGTCGATGAAGAATTCTTCAATTATTTAATTTGTAGTTGTAGTAACAACCTCTACCAAAAAAGTAATCTTGAATAAGGCAATAATGACTCGAAATATCCGAATTATTCAATTCGAGGGCGTGGATCGAGTAGGTAGTACGATTGTTATAGACTCAAACGATAGTGTTGTGAATAATTATACAATTTGTTTTCCCAACGACATCGGCAGGTTGCAAAATACGATCCTTTAGCCTTTTGTTTTTCTTTTCTTTTCCTGAATTCCAATAACTGCTTTTAAAATGTAAAAAGTTTTAAGGTGAAACATAGAAAAACAATCCTATCTCTTAAATTTCGAGTGTGAACTTTTGAGAAAATCAAACTTTTTATAGGCATGTTTGCGATGTAAATCAAAAAACACCCCCAAGATAATATAAGTTACAAGAGTTGAAGCTGAGACTTACACCCCCATGCTAACAAGGTTCTTATGACTATAATATACCACAAAATGAGACAATTTCAACAAGCAGAAACAAAATTCATAGTCTTATTCCACTATTCGATATCGGTATTTAATCAGTCTTTTGTATCTCATCTATTTAATTGCAAAATAGCATGTCCCCGATAGTCCCCTAATCAAAGCATTGCCTTTCATTTGCCTAGTTATACCAATGAGTTCTGTACCAGAACAATGCTTTATGCGATCCTTAGGGGCTAGTGTTCCAGATTCACCAGAACATTTAGTACAATCTCAATGTCGTACTGCATTGCACACAAACCCCCGTTGATTGATGTTTAATTACTCGTAATGGCGTGCCTGTACCAAGTATCAATCAACCAAGTATTATTGATAGCTTACTGATATGATTTTCATTTTTAATTGTGGTTTATTGGTAATCGGACACAAATTTACAGTGCCGCATTATATTCTCTTATTAATTAAAATGTTCTACGTAATAATGATCAATCACCTATGTATATTATGTATGTATATTATTTAATCAGTATAAACACGAACGAACTAAACTAAACCTAAATTTTTTCGCAGGTAGGCTTTTTTGATTAACCTAAAAATAAGACATTTGTATGAAATGCAAAAGTCATGCATAAGCATTTATTTAATAAAATATTTTGCAAACTTTCTTTTAGATATAAGTTAAGACTTTTGCTGAGTTTCGTTTTTGTTATCTTAAATTATTCATAAGATGTGTTGGAATGGGGTGCCGCCTTTTTTTTTCAAGAATATGTGTGTTTTTGTTTGTCTAGGAGTGCTCTAGTTTATGTAATGTTTATTCAGTGAGGACTACTGGTTTATTTCTGAAACAAAATATAATGTTTAATTTACTGGGAGTAAATTAAACATTATATTTTGTTTGAGTAGGTAAATATGAAAAGACCGCGGTTTTATCCGCTTTGGACTGCTACAGCTATACTCCAGTGATAGCATAATGTTTAATTTTATAGTAGTTACTTATACCGATGCCAATTAGTTGTTTCGTTAGAGCCGCAAGTTCTCACTATTCAAAATCACAGAATAGATATTTTGATTCGGTTAAATGACATCCTGATTTTTTGCTATACTAATAACTCATCGAAATGATTCGTGTTAAGTGGTACAATCAATATATATATATTTATGTATCCTTTTTAATTACATAAAAACTAACAGAATAAAATGACTACCAACCGCGTTAGAGATTCTCTCTACCTAATCTAGGTATTTCAAGGCACTAGAGCTCATTTTGTCATAATACTTCTACCGTGAGTGAAACTTTAATGTTACGTATCAATGGTAATATTAATGACAATTGGTCTGGCCACTAATAAGCAACGATATAAAAATCATGGTGTACCTATAAGTAAACAGATAATCTCTGCTTACATATCTGACTCCATCCACCCGCATAACGTGACGCATTCCAAATAAAATGGTAAATAAACAAGGAAAAGAGACGAAACATGACAAATGCTGAGACAAATTGTGGTTGCTTTGAAAAAGTGAAACCTTCAAAGATTAATGAGAGCCAATAAGGAAGCCCCGGCGTTTGCATTTCATTAGTGGGAGATCAGTGCAATATTCTCGCTAAGTGGTAAGTGGTATATATTGTTATGCATCCATTAAACATACGTATACGTATATGTATGTATGTTGATACCAATTCAGTTAAACACGAAGCAATATTCCAGGTATTTGAGCTGAACAATTACGTAGGTAGATAGCAATTGCATGAACATAATTTAATTTATATAAGGAAAACATTTGAGGAATTTGATTTTGGACTATGAAGAAAAAATAATTTCCTTGTGATATTTCACTATTGATTAAGATGAATAGATTATCAGAGGAATACGTTTTCCTTACTCATACATGCCTACTTTGAAAAGACGAAACCATGATTAAATTACACTGATAAGGAACACACCATTTTAATTGTGATACATAGTCTACTAATATAATAAAAAAAGGAATTGGCATATCTGTTTAACACGGTAGTCACTAGAAGTCACAGTCGCATTTGAAATATGTAATAACGATGAATTTTAATGTATTGGTTTAGGGCTGATTTCAACGGCATTTTACGAAACACCTATAAGATAATGATTGCAAATTTCCATCCCAAATTGCATCAGTGTCAACATAGTCAAAGATCATTTACTTTTTTTTTTTTCTTTAAAAAGACAACTCCCGCACTCGGGAAATAAATCCCTGCGTCGCGGGGGACTTTACAAACATTCATTTCACGGACACAAATAACATCCAGACTCAGAACAACTATTTGTGGTTCACGCAAATAATTGTCCCGGGCGGGAATCGAACCCAGAACACCAGGTCTCAGAAGCAACTTCCGTAACCACTGAGCCACCGGTGCATTAATAACTTTTAAAAATAAAAGGACTTTTGCCCAGTATCTTGCCCTCCCGCGTAGCTTCCGTTCTCGTGGGAATCTCACCATAAAATAAACGGTAAACTATATTTTTATTTCCTCTTGAATAACGTAGCTTTCTAATTTTATAAATTTACTTATTCAAAACTTCTTGCACAAAGTTGTAAAGTGGCGGACTTAATGCCGAAGACTTTGTACCTGTCAACTATTGGGTGATGCAGAGAAAAATATGGTAGGTGCACTTTCTGTGGAGAATAGCACTATGACATTCAATAGTATTCAGTTATTTATAATACATAATAATAAAATATATAATACGTAGGTATATATAAAATCTATATATATATATATATAAATCAATTGCCGTTTGTTAGTCTCGCTAAAACTCGAGAACGGCTGGGCCAATTTAGCTGATTTTGGTTTTAAAATGTTTGCCGTGGTCCAGGGAAGGTTTAAACGGTGAGAAAATGTGGAAAAATTGAGATTTCCATCTCAATATTTAAGTAAAAATTATAATTTTATTTTCCCATACAAATTATTATAACTGTCAAACGTTACAGTTTTGTTCCGTCATAGATTGATTGAGCAACCAAAAAGTGACAGATAGTCGATAGTATTTTAAAATCAGAAGAACTACATTTCTAGACGAAAGTTGATCTGTCACCATCGTCAAATATTTATAGGTGGGTTCAGAATTTTATTTAGAAAAGAGTAACGATATACTTAGTACACCGTTCATGTTGTGCTTCTGGCTTCTTTCGGTCATTTCCAATTGCTTAAACTCTTCCGCGGTGATATTGAAATCTAGAAAACTTACTCTATCCATAATGGATGGCGTTAATGAAATTACGAATTTGCAATTATAATTAGTGTGTGAATTGTTTTTTTGTTTTATTAATTATTTTTGTTCTACGTGAACTGTGGCCACATTTTGAACAAAATAAAAACTGCTGCAGTTATTGCTTTGAATTCGTCAAAACGTAAAAAATTGTTGCTACTATAAGAAATTCGTCGCTGTCGTTCAATGTCCATTTTTTTCCCGGTTGAAAATGCATTAGGCATCCACGGCCACAGTGGTGGTATGTAGTATGTAGAACTCCCCTGTTTATAGCGATGATATGCTTATTATATCACTAGAAGATGGTTTACCTACTTAACTTAACCCAGGTTGTTCCTCTAAATGCCCGTAAATTGAGCACCAGGAATAGCTAATGCATATTATTATACATCCGGTACCGTGGCGATGCCTATGACCTAGCAGTCATGGACTCTCCTGGGTCCATTCAATGCACCTTTTGGGGGCACACGGAGCACAACTACAACTCTACGCGTCATGGGTCGGCCTCTAAAATAAATAAGGACTATGTTCCCTACTCCTCGAGGCCGAGGCTCGGGGGACAGCCTGCTGTCTGTGCGCCTACGGTGAAATGGGAGAGATCTTTCTACTGAAAACACTCCGCGGACTTCTACCGAATGGGCATTGGTCGGTAGCAAGAGGACGGCACTAGCACTCTCGCTCCACCACCCAAGCCGGAAACTCCTCGCACCAATGTACCGTGCGCTGTCGCTGTGATGACCGATGACATTAAATTTCCGGATGACCCTCCCTCTTTTCTTTCAGAACATTCTAGCATTTTGGGCTAGATCGCTTGAACCAGTTTATGGCGTTTGACATAACATTGACCGAATGCGTGCTACTCTTAGTGCACATTACGGTTAGTTCAGCGCTATCACGCCTTATATTAAAAATTCAATTTTATTTAGAGTTTTAGCTAAGACAGAATGAACGTCTGTCGGGTCAGCTAGTACATAATAAAATAATGGTGCAAACAAAACACAAAACTTCTTTCTACCTTTATGATATCTGGGTTCAATTCCCACCCTGTACAACCATTTGTGCGTATATACACAGATAATTGCTCTGAGTAACGGGGATTTATTCCTCCAGTGCGGGGAATGACTCTTAAAAAAGAAATACAGGAATAAATGTAGTGATATTTATTCATTTAAATGGTTTTAAGTAAAATCTCAGACGTTTCATGGCACAGGCATTGTTTTGGAGTGTACTCATAACAATTGAAAACAAATAGGTATCTATCTTCATAATATTACTGTAGATTGTGTTTAAATGCTAGCATAATAAAGAGATACTAATTCATCAAAATATTTTTTAAGTAGTACATATAATCTGTGACGTTCCATTTCACAAGCATTTTAAATTAAGTTTGAAATTGGTTTCTAAGAATGCTGTTTAAAAAGCCCCAAAAGTATAAAATGATTGAAAAGTACTTAGGCAAATTACTGGGCATTTTACCGTATCAAACATTTTATGGGCAAATGAACTTCTTTGCTTGTAACTTCATATTGGGATTTACTTGAATTTCTGCTTGAGATAGCTAATCTAATTTAGGTTCAGATTTTATTAAGACTAAAAGAATTAGTTTATACTAGTTATTTAGATTTATTAAGGGCTTAAAATTAGTTTTGACTTACAGATTAAAAATTCTGACAATGAATTTAAAATTGCCTGGGGATAATGGACTGCGTCTTCGATACTAGTCACGGTGTCTATCGATTTGTATGTTTTTATTTGTCTGTGAACTTTTTGAATAATTAGATTGTTTATTTCGTTGACACTATCATTCCTGGGTGATAATATTGCCCTAGAACACAAGCAATGAAAGTCCTTTTCGTGCAAATTATCGATATCAGGGTATACTGCATCTATTAAAATTTCTAAACTATTGACTATTTGGCCTAGAGACTCATCCAGTAGGATATTTCAATTACTGCTTAAATTTGGAGTGGGAAAAAGCAGTTGCTGTGGAAAATCACCATCGGTGATTCCATGAAGATGAGCTCTCATATTCGTCCGTAATTTTGTATTTTCAATCGAAGTCCATAAGGGCGACTGCATTAAGCATGCTTTGATGATATCTGCTCGTGTACCTCTGTTAATGACAGGAAGATTTTGTCGGAAAACTCCAGCAAATACGAAAGTAGCCCATGAAAGGAGCGACCATGCGACATTTTTCAAACAACTTACAATTTTAAACTTGTGATATCTTTCGAATGGATTGTCTAAATTGAATATTTCAAAAAGTTGAGTAATGGTTTTGAAGCATTTGAAGAATTATTTTGATAAGGATTAATTCCAAAGTATAAATAAAAGAATTTTTATGGCGGTGGCATTTATATATATTTTTTTAAATGAAAAAACACTTATTGTGACATAACTATAATAGTTAGACATAATTATGCCGTCGCGATATTTTTTGTAGATAATATGTTCTGCAAAGATGTTGTACATTATTTTGTTCTATAATCAATAGTTTTCGCAGCGCACGCGATGTAAGAAAGTTTTTTGTTAATATTTCACACCTTGGGTTACATTATTGGAGTTTTAGTATGGATCCCTAACTATTCAATGCAAACAAACAAAAAAACAATCAAATCTTCCTCTTTATTATATAAGTGTAGATATAGTGTTAAATAAAGACATATAGGTCATGTGGATAACCCGCATAATGAGTTACCCGACTAAGAAAGTACATCCACTTTAGTGAAAACCACAGCCAAATAATACCTAATGATTAATATCGTGTTAATGTGAACCAACGCAAATTACGTCATAAATGAATAGAATAACAATTTTAACCTTATTTTCAATAAAATTATGTTGAGATTTATTTTATTTTGAGCGTCGAAAGTGAAAAGATGTCGTTCGTGATTCGTACAATACAGGCCAGTTAGTCAGCCATACGCCAGAACTGTGACTCGTATAAAAATGTTCTAAGACTTTGTAAGGTATATCCTACAAAGTATACTGTAATTAAAACATGTTCAGATTATCCTAGTCGACTTAAGTAACTAGACATCAGAATGCATAGCATCGCCATGTTCAAGGCGTGGTCTCATTGACTACTACTGATGTACCAGCAACGTCTCGCGGTTACTGCATAAGATTCCTGCACCGTTCCATAGTGTTATAGCGTGACATTTTATATCTTAACTCCGCGTAGAATTTATTGAGTCGGTAACTAACATCTTAATATGTTCGTTAAAGTTAAAATGTAGTCCTGTGCAGTTTTACCGCCGGTTTTATGAATTTTTGGCAGATAAAAAAGTATCGCTACAATCGAGAACGACATGATCAATTTGGCTCATTATTCTTTGAATGTATTTTTAATTAACACGAAATCTTCTTCCTGCCCTTATAACTTGGGGTCGGCGCAACACGTTTGTTTAACATTTAACACGAAATGGTTTGTATAAATTAACATATTGATAAAGTCGTCAAACAAATCTGCCACGGGAAATATCAGATGTGATTGACGGGCGTAGACGGCTTTAACAGCTAATTTATTTAATTTACCTACTACGTCCCACTTAAATACGCTATACCTTGGGGTATAGCGTATATATATAAACACGTCACTGGAAATTCTCTACAAAAATGTAACTGTAACACGTCCTACACCTTTATTTTTTCGGTTGGGAAATGCATTTACGCATTCCCACCGCCGCGCCGCTGCAGCGTATTCGCGCGCTAGCGATGGGAT
The DNA here is from genome assembly GCA_947037095.2 of Nycteola revayana. Classification (NCBI taxonomy): domain Eukaryota; kingdom Metazoa; phylum Arthropoda; class Insecta; order Lepidoptera; family Nolidae; genus Nycteola; species Nycteola revayana. Next base: position 11,311,845 of record OX344839.1, read on the forward strand.
ATGTGAAACTCGCCCTCTCCATAGCGTGCTATGCTAAACTCATACCACGAGGAGAGGACGCTACACCACTAAAACCCCCCGGACACTCCTTCGATCCGCCATTGGCGGGGGCCGGGTACGCATGAGCAATCCGGCCCAAGGCACGTCCTACACCTGATCGTTTAGCGTTTTTGTCATTACCGTAAAAGGCGTAAACGATTGCTTTACGATTAATTGATTTGCGAGCAAAGGTCTGCTTGACTGTGACTATTTTGAGAATAATTAATCTCTTTTGACAACCTCCGAAGTGTAGCGGTATTTGGTTCGCTTTAAATCACGGAGGTCGTGAGTTCGATCCACACGCCGGACAAGAAATCTCTGTGTAAATTATAAAATTTATTTCCGAGTCTGCTTGGTTGAGGGACTACCCTCCATGCCTCGGAAAGCACGTTAAGCCGTTGGTCCCGATTGTTATAACATTATCTATAATAATCGTATATTAAGGAACGGGCAGCTGCGTTTCCTTGTATGGTACAACATAATACTGCGGTCACCAATGCGGCCTGCCAAGCGTGGTGACTATGGCAAATACACTCCCTCGGGATTTGCCCATGTTCAGCAGTGGACGTAATACGGGCTGATGATGATGATGATGAATCTCTTTTGAGCTTAGCTACCTTGACCGAAATAAGCCGTGAGGAATTTATTAGCCTTCACTGGCGCGGTGCCTTTACATCATCAAAATCCAGCTGATATAAGCCACATATTACGCATATGGCTGAGGCTTATTGCAGGCGGATTTGCAACACGCTTAATGCATACTTGCATATGGGCTTGTAAATATTTTCATTACTTAATACAAACATAGCAGACTATAAAGTGCTATACGCCATCCCTTTATTAGATATATGAATTCTAATGAAACCATTAATTTATTCAGCACTTAAGTATTTACATACACTTGTACTTGTCTCAATCACAATGTAAAAAAAACTATAATTCATAGGTGCAGCCGCTAGGCTAGGGCATCGGACTACCGACTAAACTATGCTAGTAATAATATTAGAAAAAAACTGTTACTCCATACAACTGTGCATACATAGTTTTTGCACACTCTCATGAATCCCTCGTGCTAAGATAAAATGCTTGTGTTATGGTTGGGTTCTCGTCGGTAGTGCAATGGGTAGGCATCGAACTGGACACCACAATCGACGGCGATCGCCACTCCGATGCCTTAGCCTAGCGGCTGCAGTCGTTTCAAATAGAATAACATATAACATAGCATAAACTTCCTCGGAAAAATGTACCTACTGTTAAGAGGAAGGCATATATTTTCGAAGCACCTTATATTATACATATAGCATATTATCATGTTTTTGGTGGTTTTATCAAAAGTACCACGAATTCGTGGTCTTTAGTATTTGAGTAGCGAACAGAAATAATCCGGTTGTACAGAGATATGATCTGATTTACAGTAGGAGCAGAGTTAACTTAAATAATTGAATGGTTGCTAAAAGCCATGATTTTCTGCATTTCAGTCGGATTCTTTAACAATGTCAACAATCAACGCACTATCTAATATTTGAAGGCAATGTAAATTTAAGTTACGGATTGGACTTACAAAATTATATGGATGAATAAAAGTTAAACGTATCGTCCGCGTCACATGTTTTTTTTTTAAATAGTCTGAAAAAAAATGAGCAAACAGGATAGGAGGCTGTGAACTAGCCGCCCTGGCGGGTGCAATGCTGAGACTAAATATACTTATACTACAGAATGTCTTTACCTACATACAACGTTCACAGCTTTTTTGTTAGTAGACAAATTTATAGGCACGCGCCGCCGCGACGGCCGGGGTCTCCCAGGCGGTACCGCCGCAACCGCTATGAGATATTATAGATTTAAAATGCAGGGGGCATTTTTAATCTGTAATATCTTAAAAAACATTCATTTAAATTACATGCTGTAAAGGAGCCAAAACAAATAGACAGACGGACCAACATTCTGTTATTACATAGGTAGTTACTTGTTTATTTTAGTGTTTTGTAAGTATATATTTGATAGTCATCAGTTTTATTTTTTTTATATTTGCTGGTATAAACAAATTGATTACACAATAAATCCTTACTATTATTATTATAAAAGCAAAAGTAGCTTTATATGTCAGGCTTTCACGCTAGTCAAAACCACTGAACCGATTTTGATCAAATTACGTACAGAGATTAACTGGACCTCAGGAAAGGATATCGGTTACCTTTTATCGCGGGTTCTAATAGGGGAAGACAATTTGTAAGAAAGTTCGGCATTGTTTAAAAACTTTTTATTTAGGCACTTGGTAAGAAATAAATAAGGGCATGTAACTTTAATCAAGGAAACATTAGGAGGATATTTGCCCTGCAGTAGGACAATAAGTATAATTAAACACACTTACGCAGGTGAAATCAGCCCGTATAACGTCCACTGCTGAGCATGGGCCTCCTCCTGAGGGACGAGTGTATTTTCCATAGTCAACACACTTGGCAGGCGAGTTGGTGACCGCAGTATTATGTTATAATATACAAGGAAACGCTCCTGCCCGTTCCTTGATATACGATTATTATAGATGATGTTATAACAATCGGGTCCAATGGCTTAACGTGCTTTCCGAGGCACGGAGGATAGTCCCTCAACCAACCAGACCCGGAAAAAAATATTTTTTTTTCCGGAATTGAATTTACACAAAGATTTTCTGTCCGGCGTGGGGATCGAACCCACTACCTCCGCGATTTAAAGCGAGCCAAATACCGCTACGCTAAGAAGGTAGTCAGTCACAGCTAGTCTATACTAATAGGTATTATAAAGCAGATTGTTTGGTTGAACGCGGTAAACTTAAGGTAATATTTAAGCTACGTTATCAAGGCATTCCTTGTGTCTATTGTTAGTAAGGAACTACATAGAGAGTTGCTATACTTAATGATGAAGTTCCTAAGGGAGTGGGAGTTACATGGGTGAAACAGTGTTTTTTAAAGATTAGTACCAGAGGTTTTCAGTCTACTAGTATTCTTGTTAACTAGGTGCTTGTATTACGAGTGGGTTCTAGTCGGTAGTGCAATGGGTGGGGACCGGCGACCACAAGAACACAAGTCATCAACACTACTATTGGGCTAGCATTGGTAAATCTCATCATAATTCCACTAACAAGATCTAGTATGTGCAAATAATACCCACTAAATCATAAACAACTGAATATTACAAAATATTAACATTCGAAATCAGTAAAGCATCTCACTCAATATACCTAAACACGCGTCTATATCGCTATCGTAACCTAATATGACTTACTGCGAGTAACGTACTGTGCATACGTAATGTGCCACCAACCTAATCCGCGTTCAGCCCCCGAAGGCAGCTCATACTTGAAAAACACTCACCGCGGAACATTTTGCTACTCGAATGACACAAAATGTTTTTATTATTCCTATATGTGTTTACCATACGTTCGTGCATGTCAATAAAATCCTCCGGTGGTACAGAGACGAAAGCACCACTGGGAGCACTTATGCCGCTTTACATGTTGAAATGCATATGAATGAGTGTCGATAGCTTGGTAAATAAACCACTTGTTAATGTCAACAACTCTGTACCTTCGTTTGTCTTAAATGTTTACAACACCAATGTTTGTAACAAAAATAATGTTGTAATGACTTTTAAGCGTAATTTTAAACGCGTAGGGAACTTCTATGAATATGTGATTCAGTAAGGATTTACATACGATAAAATATGTCACGCCTTGTCATTTTTTTTACAGCGGAATCGCTTTGTTAGGGAATGCCGGTGTTGAAGCACATTATCGTGATTGAAGCGATGGGCTCCGAATACAAACAATTATCTAATGTCTTATTCGGTAAACAATTGAAATAAAATTGGTAAACAATCACATTTCAGTTTCCGCAAACTCTTAAACCTGTACGAAAGTTTTAGTAGGTTTTTTTCTTCTCCAAATGTTTGTTCGCGAATCGATATGATATGATAAATACATTTATAGATATATCATATAAACCTTAAAGGAGTTTGACCAGTTAGGATAAAAATAAAAGAGAACATTTCTAAAAAAATACTTTATAAAATATGCAGGTATGTTTATATATTTTTTCAGACGTAGGTATGTAAGCCGTGATTTCTAATAATTGCAGTAAGAATTGCCAACAGTATCGAAACGATACGTCATTTTAGAAATAAATTAGGTGATATTTGCTACCCTCAAGGAGACGGCAATGGTAAATGTCAATGGCAAAATGCTTTCTAAAACTTGCAATAAAAGATAATCGTGGTTATAAGAACGGGTGTCCCTGAGCCAGGTTCAGTTAATTCAATTATTTTTAATGCTATTGAAGAAGTATAAACTTTTTATTGTACTGCCGAAAATAAATAATTTTAGTCAGTATTAGCAAGGACTGAAAATCACGGCTTATATGACAATAACCCGAACTAATTGTATCCTATTAATTTACTTTACAACTTATTTAAAACCATTACAATTAAAGACCTAGTTACAAGGGTACCTATCATAACGCCAAATTGTTTCTGCGATTAGTAATTTGGGTCGCCGCCGATAGAACAAAGGGGTTCCGTATAAATAAATGAGTACATTGGTTTACCCACTACCATTCACACATCCAGTAATCCAACCCACTAATTTGATTTCATTCAACCATTCGACAAAGACGTAACATAATAATAGACCTATTTAAATTGATTATTCAGTAGATAACAAAACCAATGATCATTAAAGTGAACATTGTCTTCTCTATTAATTAAGTAAATTACCTCAACATACAGCATCACTTAGTTGGTAGAGGTATATTTAAGGGTAAGTACCTACCAGACTTATTATCAATACCTTTGTGTAAAAGTGACTTGTGAATGTATTAAGGTCGGTCGCAGCAATGTTAAGAGGCTTTTTAGACTTATTGATACAGTAGTAATGACTACCATTATGGAATTCTATGGAGCGGAGTTGATAATTTTGCTTTGAAGAATTAAAGTTGAATGAGATTCCTATGCCGCGATGGCTACATTAGATTTGATACATCATTATCTAGCTTTTCTCGCATGAAATGTTGTCTATCCCACATAGGGTTACCATATGACAGGCGTTTGCCGCATTTTAAGTTTTAGACGGACGTGCGGCCGGCATTGGTCTGAGGCAGGCATTTTTGTATTTTGCACCTAAATGCTTGCTCTTGCCGTATATAATTGACACTGACTTTATCGGTTACATTTCGGCGAGTGTGCAGAGGTTCTACATAACCTGATACCCCCTTCACCCTTCCATCACCGGACGACAAGGTGCGGCGAGCGGTTTCACCCTTTTGTTGTAGACATTCCTTCAATACGCACGAAGCGATTTGCTTCTTCTTTTATAATGCGGACGGCTAAGGAGTGGAATTCTCTGCCGGGGTCAGTTTTTCCGGAACGCTATAATCTGGTCATCTTTAAGACTAAAGTGAACAGACACTTTCTAGGCAAGAAAATTGGTACATTATCTTTTTCCTATTAGTTTTATTGTAAAATCTAGCATTCCTCTATTTAAAAATGGTAAACGTAATCCTAACCTAAGCAACCACAGATCCATCTTTCCAGACTATAATCTAGATGTATATCTATGCCAATTGAATTCAGTTTCGTTCATTACGCAAGCATTAAATTGTGCAAAATCTGTCCGTTTTTATATAAATATTACTTTAATAAGATAGTTTTTCAAATATCGCAACCAAATATTTAAAAAGATACAAGCCACGCCAAATCGGAATTACTAGTACACCCGTAGTCTCCGATACTTGGGCACTCACATTGCACCGCAACACCTCTTCACGAAACGTAAAGCAGCAACCAGCAATGCTCGTATATAGAGCAGAGTTATCACTCAGAAGAGAAAATGTTTACGGTTTTCCGCTAATACATAAACGCCGTCGTCACTGCCGTCACACTAGCTAGTATATATATATTTCCGGGGAGAAATGCATTTGGCGTCCCCTCTAGCATTTAGCATCTTTCGCATACCAAGTGGAGAAGTTTACCCACTACTGTCAGTTTTGGAGACACCGGAATCGCTATATCATGACATTCAATGAGTGCTTGTATCAGTCACAGCCAATTTGTTAACTCATAAATATCTGATACTAAGCAGAATCTTTATTTTGCCACCCAGGTATATCTTTAGTGTAAATAAACCCAAAAATACTTGAGGTTAATTAAAATATCCAATTATATGATTAAATTGGCATGTGAATTGCTCGCAACAAATTACTGTACATGTCACTAGCCTCAGGCTTTAAATACAAATAAATGAACTTCGGGAGAACATGTCAAACACATGTTTTATGTGGTATACAGATCTCGGTCGCTCGTATTTTAAAATATAATGTGCAAATACAAATTAATACCACCCTTTAAATAATTTTATTTTAACAAGTAACACGCCCAACAGAACGTAACAGCTCATTAGTTTACATTATTTATATCACTTGTGTACAGTCAACAAATGAGATAGGTTTCTACCGTGAGTATCAAATAATGTCAATAAATATGTTTATGCCACTACGACAACCGGTAATTCTTTAAAGGTTAAGAGTTTGCTGCTAGCTGTATATAAATCCACATAATAGTAAACTTTTCTCATAAACGTTTACATATACATTTAAAATGCGTTTCACAATGTGTAAACCTATTTTGTTAACTGTACTTACACATGGAAAACTCTAATACCACTACCAAGTTACTTCTGTCTGTAAGAGAAGATACATTGATAATTGATGCAGATGAAGAGTGATATTTTGAAAAATAATTACCTATTTGTCTTTCTGTGTAAACCAATAATACTGTGACGTAACCACGATGGTACTTAACCGAATCTAGGTCGAAATCGTCCGGTCTGCTTAGGCTGAATGTAGTTTTGTTTGTTTCTATTTTATTTTTAAAAAAACTGTTTTTTTTTCGAAAGCGAGTTGATAAAATAAATTATTATGGCTACAGTAGTCTCTGTTATCCGATATAATTTAATTAAAGTAAGTCACTTAACTCAACTTTACTTCCAGCGGTATACCGTTGGGACACGATTTTATACTATAAAACTTTGATGATATCATAACAATGTTGCGGGGTTCGTACGGTAACTTGTTAAGAATTTTTTTAATAAACGAACTTACGATCAATCTGTAAAGGACCTTTTTTTTTTATTTCACTAAAGTTTCACTAAAACTCCATTAACAAATTTTTATTTAACATTTCGTATACTATTTATTTCGAAAACAACTTATTCCGCAATTGTATTATTTTATAAACACTCGTTTTACAAACAGTTATTTGGCAAACAATTATTTTTAAAAATACATTAGATGATATTCAATCATCTATACATTTTTCTAACTTAACCTAACCGATTGTCATTTGGCCACAATTCGTTTCTGGCACTCGCCGGCTGCTGCCGCGAATACCAAACGTTGTTTTATGAGATAAAATGAAAAAACTCTGAATTATAATTCATAGTTTTTCGATATTGATCGGATAATTGTTTTGTTAAGTGAATAATTTGGTAAACTTGTTGTTGCATAATGATGAAATAATATATAATGTTTTGCCAATCGCTGCTTGCCAAGTGAAAATTTTTGAATTAATGTTTGGTGAACTGATCGGTTACAATTATTTAATTACTATCACACTTAATTTCTCTTATACACTCAATTTTAAGTCTCCCTTCAAGTCTCGGACGGTTCGATCCCCAAGTCAGACAGGAAATCTTTCCGATAGTTATAACATCTACCTATACTAATATAATAAAGAGGAAAGATTTGATTGTTTGTTTGTATTGAATAGGAACCGAAACTACTGGACCGATTTGAAAAATTCTTTCATCGTTAGAAAGCTACACTATCCCCGGATGACATAGGCTATATTTAATTATGAAGTTCCCACGGGAATGGGAACGTATAACAAGGAACGGGTATCAAAAAAAAAACAAACCGCAGTGTAATGTTGTAAACCTTGTGTTGTACTACATAAAACTACAGTCACCAGACCGCCAGCCAAGCGTAGTGACTATGGCAAAACCCTCTCTCAGGAGGAGGTCCATGTTCAGCTGTGGACATTATATGGGCTGATGATGATGAACTACATGATCACTGATCTTCGCTATGACTGTTGATAATATGTCACTTATGCATTCTTAGACCATTCCAATTACTACAAAATCACGAAATTCTTACGACAGCTCTACATCACTTTGTAGTCATTCATATCAACATCAGCACAGGACACATAACAATAATGTTTGAGAAATCTGGCAAAGTGTTTCACTCGATAACACAAAGTCACCTGCGAGCATTACCGTAATACACATCCAAACAGTCCGGAGCGCAGATGGCCAGTCACTTTTATGTGCACTCTGGACATTTGGACTTTTATTGGAGTCATACTCTTCCTCGATGCCAATGCAATTTATTGCCTCTACAGTAATGTAGAACGAAATACGGCGCTATATAAAAATATCTGCATTTTACTGGCGTACTTAAATTCGAAGGAGAAAAATTTTGCGGTGCTTACCTAGCTGCTTTTGCGTTTCATATTACTACACTCTACGAAACTGGGGATGTCGAGAACTTTTGAAATTTTTTTAAATGTTGAAAATAGTAAACGTTACAATAATAATTATTATTTTAAAATCTATGTTTCACTTATTTCAAATCTGAAAATTGGAAAAAAAATATAACCATTTTTAACTGAGGTGCTGAGTAATGGGTTTTTCTATTACTCTATGGTTACAAATATTAAACGGTATCGTTCAATAATGGCTTACATTTTAAAATTATTTATCGCGGATAAGGTCTAAATATAAACAATAATGGTATGCGACGTAGGTATACCCATAATATATATAGAAGGTAAAGCATGTGTAGTATTCTGAGCATGTATGAACTGCGTTCAAACGATTCTGTCTCACGATGTTATTTCAACCATATATAACTGCAATTCCGTCTGTACCTTTTGCTGTTTGATTCGATGGTCTTTATGCACCGCTTTAAATATAAAGTTTTACATAATTGTCTATACAACAAGAATATTTTCATTAATCTGTATAGTATAGACTGATGACAATGATTGATTGATTTAAACAAAAAATCTTAAACGCGGTTAACAAAACTAGCCTGCCAAATTGATATTAAAAGTATTAGTAAAAAAAAAAATTGTGATATAAATTGTAAATAAATTAGTATGTATGAAATATTACAAATTATTTTATTTAGTTAGTAGTAAGAAACTGTGTATGCAATACAATTTCCCAACTTTAATAAAATATAACATTTAACTTTTACGCTGTTGATCAGTACTTTGATAACAAATGTTGTGCATATCTGTAATACCTAGATGTAAACACTTAGCCCTATTTTTCTTATAATCTAATATGTTGTCAATGTATGTGTTTATGTTGTTGATGTGACTAATAACTAAATAAATATATGAAAATGTTCTTTTTGTAGTAATATTATATTAAAGAGATAAAGTTTGTGAGGTTGGGGGAGGGGGGGTATCTGTTTTTTTTATAAAGTTTACTAGCAGATTTTTACTGTCTACTAGAATTCTGGTTAACCCCTCTAAATCTATGGATCTACTGAAGCGATTTTACAAATACTTTTACTAATAGAAAGTCACATTATTTGTGAGTGTCATATGCTATATTTTAAGTCAAGATTTCCACGGGAATGGGATCTACGCTGGTGAGACCGCGTGGGACAGGTAATCTATACTAATATTATAAAGAAGAAAAGGGGAACGCCCAAAAAATGCCTGGAATGAACAGAAACTACTAATAGTCCTAAATTCTAGTTAGATTAAATTTTCCCTAATAAAATAATTCTCAGGTTTGTACACCTCGGAGGAAAAAATATAACGACCTTTAAAATATTTCACTTGATATCCATCAAATTCATTCTTGTTTTTTAATGGACGTCTGTGTTTAATCTGACATGTGAATGAATAAACTCAAAAACTACTGAACTGATTTCGATAATTCTTTCCCCATTAGAATGCGACTTTATCCCTAAGTAAAATAGGATATAAAAATGTACCCGTGCGAAGCCGGGGCAGGCCGCTAGTTATAAATAAAATAGAACTCAGATAAAAAAATCCACAAGTATCATATCAGAACTTATTGTTAATTATACCTTATTCAGTATTAAAGCGATTTAATTTTTTTTTATTATTTTAAAGTTTATTAAATTTGGTACTCTTGTAATGAAATAGCGCGCATAAAGGTGTTTTAGATTACACTGCAGTTTATAAGGAGGAGAGTGCTGTGTATCTATCCTAAACTTCCTACGGGATCTTAAACATGGCGAATCATAAACCGTTAAAACTATTTAGTGATTAAACATAAAACTTTGACGGGCACATTACGATTATTGGATCTTTATCCGAAAAAGTTTATTGCGTAGGTATATTCATTTCAAAACTGGTTTCACTTTTTATTGAATTGTTGTAAGGCTAAAAGGGTTAAAGAGATTTAGAAATGACTTTATTCGGCGCAGTTCTTAATATATCTAAATACGAAGAATTGCTACATATTCATAGATTGTCCTGATAAGTAGGTACCTACTTTCGAAATAAGTCCTTCACATCAATGATTTTCAACTGGACTTAAATACATCATAAACTTAAATCTACTCTTACGATATTAGTTAGCCGATTTTTATGCAATATCAATATTTTTTTTAAAAGTAATTAATTTGGAAATAATTGTATATGTTACGGCTAATAGGTTTAGCCGGCTACAACTAGGTGCAGCCGACCACATGCGGTTAAACTTAGATGTACCTATCCTTCTTATCTTCGGTTATAACTAGGTTTTAATTAAATAAACAATACCTATGCACGACACAAAAAGATGGTGGGGTGGTTAAAAAAAAAAACCTAAACCTAAACCAATGGAGTTGAAAAGGGACTTATTGAGGTTGATCTAAGTTTAACCGCATGTAGCCGGCTAAACCTAGGTGTAGCCGCACTTCGGCTATTAGCCGTAACATATACACACTTAAACGTTCTGTCATCTAGAACGTACGTTAAAGTACGTTCCAACGCGGAATCTGATAGTTCACTGTTCTGATTCAATTTTGAAATACAAATAGTTTAGTTCCTACTAACTAACAATATTGAAACTAGTGAATGTATTATAATTATGCAAGAGGTACTTTCCTTTGAGAACTGCGGTTTGGCAAACATTTACATAAGCTCAGTAGTATTATTTAATACTTGAAGAACTTTTGAATTGTCTTGTACACAAAAGAACAATATAGAATTGAGATAAAAATTTGGTACTTCAATATACAATATACAATTGTTTCCCTCCTAACAGTAGCACGATTTCATTAATCAATACTTCTTAAAGTTAATTTTAGAATTATAAAATAAATAACGCGTAGGCTGTTCTATAAAACCCAACAAATAATATAAAACAACATTAAAATAGCTATGAATTTTTCGTATGAAACAGGTCAAAACAAAGTTAAGAGATACTGTCAGTGCTTAACTGTATAACACTTATCCATGCCATCCATTGTTTATTTCGTGGCCCTTATCGAATTAGGGGGAAGTTTGCGCGAAATTACATTAACAGAGGGGCCGGGCGACGAGCGTTTTAACTTAATGGCCAGTCGTCAGCTGTCACTTATCCATGTCACATTAAAAAAAGAAGGAATACACGTTATTACGTATACACATAAAACAGTTTGTTTGTCAACTTAAGCGAAATTTATGTTAAAATAATAGGAATAGGAAAATTTTGGTTGATACTTACTAAATGTCATATACGTATGTTACTTATAGCAAGTACGTAGATAAAAGTTGTTTTGAGTGCCAGAAGACTTCGGTCCCTATTCCACTTGCAAAGCATGTTGACTATAGCAAAAAATCCATTGGGGTAGGCTTCCATGACTGTATCACAGATAACACAATTGTGACTGTCATATAACTGGCGTGATATAAAACACTTTGACGTTGACAGATCCAGAGTAGTTACATTTCAACTTTAAACGCTACGCGCTATTATTCAAGAAAACCACTTACTTGAGGCGTAATATTTGAGACAATAATACTTACGCGAAGTTACTATAAACAACGCTTGATCGAAGACGACAAATTATTTTTACGGTTTACATAAATTCCAAAAACCGACCCGAATGGAAAATATTTTATTATATTCAATAAAAGAAAATATGGACAAGATGGTCACACATGCAAATACAATGAACATTATACGCGCCGAGAGATAAACCGGATCAGGAACCTTTTGAATTATTTATAGTAAGCTTATCAATATTTTTTCAAAAGAATTCACAAGTTACCACGTTTTTATAAGGTTGGTAGATTTAACAGACATTGGGATTTTATTGTGACGAGATGTATATTGAGTGAGTGTATTCAAAAAATCAAAAGTAAATTTTATATTAATTAAACAGTATGAGGATTAAGAATATATAATGTTGTTTTCCATGATATAATGTAGCCAAAATCATTGAGCTAAATTAATTTCAAGAAAATATATACAAGTATATCGGTTATTCTCTGAAATAACAAAAAAAAACTGAAAGAAATTCTATACAATGATGTAATTTTTTACTAAATTTTAAAGTAAAGGCGTTATTTTACTAGCTTTTTTCAGTCATCTGTAAAAATAAAGATCATTTTCAATGTTGTAGTATGAATACTATTACCACATTACATTATTAATTTGCCGATCCATCGGTTATTTTCTACTGAGACTACCAAACAATTCTGCAAATAGGGCTACCAGTTTAAAAAATAGTGTCTTTGAAAATATATTTCATTAAAATGTTTCTTTCCGTTTTTTTGAGTTTTGGCTGGATGTTCTACATCATTATCTGAACAGATTGACTTCACATTATTTCATGTATGTATTGTTGTCAACCATAATTCACTAAATGCAACTTAGGTATACTATATGTTAAGTACTAACTTAGCTTTACTTGAAGCTGAATTTAAAAGTTTATTTATTCAGTCTAATAAAGTGATTGCACTGAACTAAGCCATCACGTGCCCCGTAAATATTTCGGTTCTGCCCGAGATATACTACATTTAGCAGTTACCACGCGAAGCTTCCCTTTTCGCTCATTTAGTATTGTCAACTATACATGTATACTAACATTTTAAAGAGGAAAGATTTGTATTTTTGTGCGTTTGTGTATATGTTTGTAACGAATAAATTCAAAAACTGCTGTGCCGATTTCAAAATTTCTTTCACCATTGCAAAGCTACATTCACCTTGACTGTTAAAGGATATATTTAATTATGAAGTCACGAACGGGAGTTATGCGGGTGAAACCGCGCGCGGGAAGCAAGTATCGAATAAAACAGATTTATTCCTGTTTCAAAATCTTTTAAAACAACCTATAGATATATTTTACGTTAATTCGTACTAACTGCACTTTACTAGAATTCAAGATTAAAAGCTATGTTATTCTCACTAATAAAGTGAATGCACTGAAGTAAGCCATCACGTGATCGTGGTCACGTGCTCCCGTAAACATTGCGATTGTGTCCGAGACTACATTATGCAGTTGCTCCGCGGCATGTTACTTACAGCACCGGTCGTTACGTTCCAGTTTCGTTGGGCCCCTGCGATTTTCAATTGCATTGAACAGCTATCGATTACTCGGGGTAAAAGATGTTTGGAATAACTATACGAGATACATTTTAGAACACAACTTGAACGTATTTATATGTTTAAATAAACTTTACTTTGTTTAAATCCTACTCCAACTATTTCAAAGTAAACATCACAATATTTCTTAACAACTACATCTATAGACTATCTTAATCTAAAATAAATGAACTATATGTATGAATTAGTTTAAGCATTTTTACACATGACATTATAACAATTTTAAAATAGTGGAATTTATATAATATGTGACAAAAAAATAAATATGTGACAGGAAATTCATTGCCAAAATGTTGCCTTTTTTATAGCCTACAAGGTAGCGGACATAATAAAGAGAGACTAACTAAGTCTCTCTTTATTATGTCCGCTACCTTGTCTATTATAATGTAATAATTTAAGTGTGATATTAGGTTAATTGTCTAATTTTAAGGTTTAATATGTAAACATTAGTTTCTAATCGAACTATTAAGTCTTATCTATAAAGCTATACCTACATAATAATAAAACTGTAGAGGTCGAATGTCTGTACATAAAAAACGCTAAAAACCGAGAAAAGGAATGTTAGAAGTAAAATATAACACATCCAGATATTTTTTTGTGTCTCTGTCTGCTTGTACGGGCTAATCTTCGAAACTGTTGCACCGATTTAAATGAAGTTTTGCATGGTGGTAACTTACATTCTCGGTCAACATTTTGAATACTTTTAATCACAGAAGATCAATGAGTTCCCGTGGGATATTAAAAGAACCGAAGGAATAACAAACACCACGCGGACAAAGTCGCGGCACCAGTTAGTCTTTAATAAATCTGCTACCTTGGCTATTTTATAGTCAACTGTTCGGCAATTAATGCGATACTAATTTTCGTCGTCCCGGTACCTTTTTTTCCGCATTCCCACCGCCGCTGCAGCGTATTCGCGCGCTGGCGGTGAGATATCCAACCACTAAAACCTCCCGGACACTCCTTAAATCCGCCGTTGGTGGGGGCCGGGTACGCATGAGCAATCCGGCCCCCCGACGGCACCTACGGCCAATATGGTACCGCGGGATCTCCAGGGCCACACTTACAGTGGCCCATTTGCCCAATTATAGAGACGCCCGGAGTGTAGAGGCGTCCCTACTCCTCATGGGTCAGCCTCGAAGGGAGCGGGGCCCATGTCCCCCACTCCCCGAGGCCGAGCCTAGGGTGGTAGGCGGCGGGTTTCAGCCCGCCGCCGACGGCCAACACGCCGTCTGCGAAGCGGGTGGGCGGAGGGATCTACTTCCCTCTCCCGTTCCGCGGCCTCCTTCTGTGACATTACTTGTCTACAGAAGGAGGCAACCGCCTCCCACGACCTCTCGCTTTGGACCATCTTCGAAATGATGGTCGGCAGTGAGAGGTCGTCTCCCACCACGCCAACGAGCTCCTCCCGCTCGTTGGCCCACGCCGGACACGATACGGCACACCACCGTGTGCTGTGCCGTATCGTCGGCACAGTCACAGTGGTGACAGCGAGTGTCCGGCTCTCTCTGCGCCACGTTGCACAGGTAGTGGCCGAAGCAGCCATGGCCTGTTACTACCTGTGCAACGTGGTAGGTGACGTCGCCGTGACGGCGACCGGCCCACTTTTTTAGATGGGGCCGAATCGCCTCCACCGTACGTAATCCGCTCCGCGGCGCGGCCTCTAGCCGCTCCTGCCATTTCCGGAGGGTTTCGCGCTGTCGAGGACTATGCCTAGATATCACATATTGTCCCCGACAGCAATAGATTCGCCGCCCACTATGAGGTGGGTGCCTGCAGGCGGCGCTCGCCGAGGCCCATGAAAAGTAAGGGCCTCGGTTTTACCGAGCGCCACCTGCAGGCCCAAACAGCGAATACGGGCGACCATCTGTGCCACGGCTGCTGTGGCCAAGACGGTCGCACGCCGATGATCGGGCGCGCGGGTGGTCACCAGTGTGTCGTCAGCGTACGCTATCACGCTGACCCCCCGGAGACCGCGCATCCGCAGCGCCCAATCAAACCCGATGTTCCACAGGAGCGGCCCCAATACCGACCCCTGTGGAACACCGCGCGAGACCGCCCTCCGGCCAGTCTCGCCGCCGGACGTCGGGTACACTACCTCCCTGCTTTGGAGGTAGTGTCCCACCAGTGCCTGGAGGTACCTGGGCACCCCATGGTGCCTAAGGCCCTCCTCAATGCACGCCCAGGGGAGGGTGTTAAATGCGTTGCGGATGTCCAACGACACCGCTAACAACACCTCTCCCCGGCTGGTCGCCTCCTGCGAAAGTTCTCGCACCCTCGCGATCGCGTCTATGGTTGACCGACCCTGGCGGAACCCGTATTGGTCCGCGTACAGGTCAGGACCAACCTCACCAAGATGTGTGGTGAGGCGAGACGCGACCACCCTCTCCATCAGCTTGCCCAACTCTTTCAAGAGAACGATTGGGCGGTAAGCCGATGGAGACTCCGCCGGTCGCCCGTCCTTACGGAGAAGGACGAGGCGACCGAGCTTCCAGGCTGCGGGAAAGTGACCCTGCTGAAGGCACCCACTGAAGAGGGCAAGCACTCTGGGCTCCAGCTCCTCCATGGCGAGTGCCCGCGTCTGGGCACTCCGTCCGGCCCAGGGGCGATATTTTTGATGGCCATTTTTGCCACCGCCGCCCCCAACTCCGCCGGTGTGACATTTGGCGGAGTTTCCTCATCGTCGCCGTCGTCGGTCTGCATCACGGTGTCAGCTGGCATGGCCATAGCTGGCGGCGAATATTCCTCCTGACTGGGAAAGAGCTCCTCTACAACTGATTGGAGGAGCCCTGGCTGTAGGCTCTCCGTCACCGGGGGAGCCCAGGGGCGCAGGACCAGGGGCCCAGTTTATTACGCACCCCTTTATAAGGTCGTCCCCACGGATCTCTATCGAGGGCCTCCAGCGTACTCGCCCAGCCATCGTCTTTCGCCTGTGCTATAGCCACACTCAGCTGACGCCGACTCTCCCTGTAGTCGGCGTAGGCCGCGGCAACACGAGCCTCGTCCTGAGGTCTCCGTCGGTTCGACCTGGTGTACACGCGCCGCACCGCAGTGCACTGCGCACGCAGCTGCGCAATGGCGGCACGAGTATAAGACCCTACACCACTAAAATCCCCCGGACACGCATAAGCAATCCGGCCCCCCCACGGCACCCGCGGTCAATATGGCACCGCGAGATCTCCTAGGCCACACTTATAGTGGCCTATTTTCCATATAATACGGACGCCCGGAGTGTAGAGGCGTCCCTACTCCTCATGGGATCGTCCCGGTACCTGGTAGAAGTAATAACATGTAAAAAAAACCTTTCATAGACCCACTCAAACACTTATAAAATAATTCGCCACAGTTGGTCGAGAAGAAAAATAAATTCTCTTAATACAGAAACATATTTTTTGGGGTATTGGCAACCAAGATAAAGTGATCTAACGTTTAAACTCAAATATTGTAAAATAAAATAAATTATACTTTTCCATTTTCAATTAAATTTCAACCCTTAAGTACTATCTTTGTAAACAATTACCGTGAATATCAATATTTAAAGGAATTAGCAACGAATAACAAGAACCAATTTCAGTTAGAGAACTTCAACTTCTAAATTTGAGTTGGCAGTATTTCATTGGAAAACTTAATTAAAGTCAAGGTAAGAAAGTGTGAGAAAATACTAACAAAGAAAATAGATTTAGGATTCAATAATTAATTTGTATATAATCTTTGATACCATCCAACCGATGTGCCTCAAACCAGTTTTATTCTAAAAACCAGAATGCATTATAGAGTATTTATTTATTTAAGTGTAATAAATAACATGCGGAGTGTATTCGCTAGTTAATTAAGACATATGTTTCCCGGCGACAAATTTATCCCAAACTAACTGTTTCTGTGACCTCTTCCGCGTGGAATAGTGACTTTGAATAGCATTTTTATTTAATTTGGCTTAAAAATGACGATAGGTACTTCCATACAATCTTTTTCGTTTCGACCCCCTTCAACCCTTTCTTCGCTATAAAAGTAACCTTTTTCAGGATCAAAACTATACCTAATTTAATTTAACAGTTTCGTAGTTTTGGCGCGAAAGGCCGACAGACAAACAGACAGACAGAGTTACTTTCATCATATTAGTTATTATTATAATCAGTAATATTACATTAATAATATTAGTAAGGATTTTGATTTAAAAAATATTAAAGCGGGTAGCAAAGTTAATACAAGTAAGAAGGCGACTACAGCGAAGGTTGATTGAAAGTAGCAACTAAATTAGTCAGTTTCAGGTGTAGGTCATCAGATTTATTACTAAATTTATTTATAAGCGATCCCCTTGATGATGGATATATGGTAGAAAATTCGCTTTCTAATAAGGCTCTTTTGGGTGGTTATAAAAATATAATCACTAGAATAATAAAAATTTGCTAATATTAGTCGCTATTCATATATTATTATTATAATTATTACATTCAAAGAACGCTCTTAAATACATCCGCTACCTTTAAGTACATCTAAGAAACTTATCTAATATCATTTATTATTTTAAAAATATTCAAGCTTTTTTAGTAGCAAATAGTTAGTACACCTAGTTAGTCGCTATGAAAATTGTAATCAATATTTTACAAATGTAAATTATTTTAATTTTATCAATTGAGTTAATGCATATTAACACGGATAGTGAACTATATACGTGGCACTGCCTGTAGGCTTCTTGTTTACATAAAATATTTAAAATTTTGTTTGTTTTCATTAATATCAATGTATTTCATATATTTTGTTATTTTACATTAAAAAAAGAACTTCCTATACTATTCTTTATTATTATATTTATAATATTATTATATTCCTATATATGTTTTAACGTTAGCTATTCATAATAAGTATTCTTAATACGATTGGATTAATCCGAAGTGAATTTAAAGTGAAGTGAAGCATTAGAGAATTTCAACGTCTCAATCCTAATGAATGAGCTCCATACTACGAAAATAATGTTTACATCGTTCCAATGTAGAATCAAATTATACTTTAATGAGTTATTTGTAAGCGAACATAAATGGTTTTAATATTCATTCGTTATGAGTTCTCTTTAATAATTAAACATAATTATAATATAAGTTGTTCGTTTTCAATGTAATGATTGTTACCATGCTTAAGAAATCCTCTTACTACGGCGTAGCATTCGTAGTATGTAGTTACCCACTACGGCGTAGTACAGGTCTCGGTGAGTTCCTCTTAGTAACATTTCTGTCTTTACTGATAGATGTAGTGTGAAAGAAATACTTATCATTTCTTATATTACAGAAGGGAAAGTTAAACCTAGTTGATCTAATATAGGCTTACGTTTGACCATAATCTCGCTTGATGGAAGGCGAAGATAAGGACTAAGATGATGCACGCTTGCCAAGAAAGTGTCTCTTCTTCAATACTCTGTATGCAAAACCAAGTCTAGTCGGTTCTTTAGTATCAAAACTAAACTCAAAATCGCTTTTGTGAAATCGATCAAGTCTCTAAGTGTTAAATGGTTACATAAATTGTTAACAAAACACCGATAGTAGCTAGATAATAGAGAGGACACAATAGCAACATGCATATTCATTGTCCAGATGTTTGGCTCGGAGGAACGGTCGAACTGAAAGCCTGAATATCCTATGAATCAATATTCGAGATAAGAAAGGTCTTCAATGCAGACACGTCATACATATTTGTAAGGACAAGGGTTCTTAAACTTTTTAAAAAACTTTATGTATTTGATTTGTTATTGCTTATTTCTGTAAACTATCTCTAAATTTATAACATAAAATTATATTAATGCTTTTTTTTCATGTTTCAGTTGTTTTTAAGGTATAGTTGTGCTAATAATTACCTATAGCAATTAATTTTAATATATTTAATATACATATATTTTATTTTTTATACAACAATAAACAAAACTCATCTCATTCTTGTTCTTACATGGAACATTTAAGTTTCATGAATATAGTTTAAGAACCTCTGAGTGAGAAGTCCGACAACAAAGCACTACACTATAAGGGTTAATGCACACGAGTGACATGACACGGAAGTGGCGTGGACATGATGTGACAGCGTGTTAAACTAACACGGCTTTTAGCATGAATTGCAATAGTTTACTATTTCATTTTACAATAGACTTCTCTCATGTATTGACTGGCACCGCCTCTGAAAGTACATTTCATTTGTAGATGCAAATTAATCTTTATCATTATCATCTGTATAAGACAAAGATGGTAAGGTTAGGTTAGGTTATCTAGATCCCCAAGGGGGAGGGAAACTCTCACCCTTTTACCGGGGCGAGAGTTTGTTGAAGAACTCTGCCGTGGGGGGATGACCAAAGGCCCATATGATTCTTGGGTCCCCTCACACTATACGGCAGACGGAGGAACGCCCGGGGGCTTTTTTAATGGGTATGTCCTCTCTGCGGTGCTACAGCGCACCGCGTTCTACAGAGGAAGAGCCCCACATGCCCCTCGCTGACGCAAAGATCACATAATAGTGATCCTTGCGCCAGAAAGGAAGTGCGACCACGCATTTTTACCCGGTCAAAAAAAAAAAAGGTTATCTAGATCCGATGTACAAACAATCGCCTATGAATAGATAGGTTTACCGGTAAAATACTATGTTCAATCGTAACTAGCTTAAGGTCTGAGTTAAAGATAAAACACAAAAAAACAATACCTTTGTTATAAGATTATTTTTTAATAAATATTTAACGACCAGCGTGATGTCAAGAAATTAGTTGTGTTTCACTTGTGCCTCGAAGAGGACTTCTGTGCCTCATCTCTCATCTGTCATGTCGGTGAACCCGGAAAAACAATTAAATCCTTCTATTCACACTTCACACATATACAATGTAATTACAAATCATTTTGTTTCCTAAATTGTAATCATTGGATACATTTAGAGTAATTTGTAGGCTATTGTTGTATTAACAGCTGGAGCTCAATAATTGTGCAACATCAATAGTAGTAGAGGACATGCCTTGCTGTTTAACTAACAGTTCGATTCCATTCGACTAAACATTGTTGTTGGCGTTCGTATCATTAAGGTTTTTTTTTTTTTTTTTGGGGTTTACATATAGAAATATTACTAAATGGAGTCATAAGCTATGCCCGGTTAAGTAACAAAAGCCTCGGGGCTAACTAAATAAGTCCGTAAAAAAAAGGAGTCGTAAACAGTCATTGTTGAACATAGGCCTACTCCCAAAGAAAGGTTTTTGCCAAAGTCACTTGGCGGGTTGGTGACCGCAGTAGGTATTATGTAATAACACAGACAGGGTAACGCTGCAGCCCGCTCTTTGTATATCAAGGAGTGGACTGCAGCGTTACCCTGTGTGTCATTTGCTATAGATAATGTTATAACAATCTGAGCTAATGGCTGAACGTGCTTTTTGAGATATGGAGGATCCTCAATAATCGAGACTCAAAAATAAATCTTAGATCTTACTTTTACTGCGCGGGGATAGATCGCAAAACCTCTGAGACTTAAAGCATGACTTACACTGATACGCCATAGAGAGGACAAACTGGCGTGATATTTCTATAAAAGTATTCCCAGC
Organism: Nycteola revayana; assembly: GCA_947037095.2. NCBI lineage: Eukaryota > Metazoa > Arthropoda > Insecta > Lepidoptera > Nolidae > Nycteola > Nycteola revayana. Next base: position 11,333,090 of record OX344839.1, read on the forward strand.
AAAACAGAATTTCCGTGCTTTTAGACGCTTTTGCCATACCTACTACTGGTATCAAAAATCACGTGTAGGTCGCGTGATTTCTTCGCGACCGTGGTGGTTTACAACTGGCTTCTCTAGTTGTAAATTACCCATGTGAGAGAATGAGCTATTTAACACTAAAGAATTGTTCAAATCCAACCAGTAGTTTCTGAGATTAGTTTAAGCCCACAAACCAACTCTTCAGCTTTATAAATTAGTATAGATGTTCAATAATAATACAATCATATAACAGATTTAATAAAAAATATCAAGTGCAGCTTATGAAGACCGACGTAAAAGGTTCTCCACATTAGCCGTTTAAAAATAAATACCTCGTACAAAATTGTTCACGATCTCGTGAAGCCTTTCTAAGCTAATCGAAACCCATTTAAAATTAACAAGCTTAAACAAGCGGGTTGAGATTACTCAATTGCAGCACTTAATAGCTTGGAAGTGCATTTCATGAGATAGAATACGTGCCTCAAAAAGATTTATTACTCCCGAGTTAATACAACTGGTCTTCGGACCCGACCCGACTGAATTAATGTAGTTTAGATTTAAGATAGAAATCTTATGAATTAATACGAAGTTTCAATTAAAGTATCTTTGGTATTGAAACGTGTAGCCTCGAGTGCCATTAGATTTTTCACAGTGGAGTATTGCAGCTTAAGTACCTTAAGTAATTTACCGGTTCTGAGTGAGTTACCTTCGTCTGTATAATAAACATTGTGCGTGGTTGTATTTTTATTATACGTTAGGCTTTTTACCGGGAAATTTTAAAAGTACTTACCATACTTATTTCCAAGAACATTTTTATACTTTAACAGCCGACAACCACTGAAATGAAATGAAAAATGGGCATTTCTTTGAATTATATATTAAACCTTCTTATTGTGAATCGTAGTTTTACCCGCGTTATATTGTCTGTGAACAAAAAGTACAGTAGCATCATTTTTAAACTCATAATATTATTCTTAAATAAAGGCTTATAATAGAAAGTAACAAAGCCGATTTCAATAATTATTTTAGTCACGCAAAATCTCAGCCTAAACTTTGTTGAAACGTATTTTCATAGCGCTGAGACTTAATAGGCGTTATAATAATTCGCTGGCTTAACATCTTACAATTCTCAAGTATCATAATAAATATTCTTGAAAACTCCTTGACCTAGCGGTTTAAGTTTTGCTTGCTAAGTTGATTCGTTTCCTGTATTGCATAAAACATATTTGTGCACCGTCTCGCGAGATTTTTGTACTCTTAACATAACGAATGAAACAAATGAAAGACGCATTGAACAATGTGCAACTGTCACATGATGACCGGATTACTATTGGGAAATGATCAGTTGTTTGTAATGGAGTAGTCAAAAAATAACAAAAAGACTTTAAACATAAAAAATTATACTATACTGCTAAAAGTTCGTAGGAAAGCTAACAAATCAGTTTAAATATTTAAAAAAATACATTATGCTGGAATTTTAATTTTCCATTAAATAGGTATTCAAAGTTATAATGAAACTAGATTTCAGGCATTTAGGGTTCTTTCAATAAGCAATTTATGAATTGGGTCAAAGATCATAATGTAAATTATATTAAATGCCGTGTGGTTTCCGGCTTAGAAAAGACCACCCCGTGTCTACCCATGGGTGTCGTAAAAGGCGACTAAGGGACATATGGCTGATGGATGGGCAGCAGCGTATATTAGCCCAAGGTTAACATATTACTGCGATCACCAATCCGTCTGCCAAGCGTGGTGATTATGGCAATATCCCTCTACGATCCTGGCTTGCCAAGGTCTGTTAAGAGGAGGCCCATGTTCAGTAGTGGACGTAAACGGGCTGTTGATGATGATATTAAATAGTATCTTATCTAAGCTAAGGTTTTTGGTTTTGAAATTTGTAAAAATTGTATTATTAGTTACAAACTGTGTCATGTAAATATAGTTTAGAATATTAATTATAGACATAAAAATTAAGCTGAAAATCTATCAAATTAAGAATAGTTTCTAAGTTTTATTTTTATGTATTTAATTAGTTTACTAAACCCTACCTTATCTTATTCTAATATATACAGCTGAAAAGTTTGTTTGTTCACTTGAAGCGCTAATCTCAAGAACTACAGGTCCGATTTGAATAACTAGCCCATTTATCGAGGATGGTTATAGGCTATTTAATTATGAAGTTTTCATGGAAACGGGAGCAACGCGGGTAAAAACGCGCGCGGAAAGCTATCATTTATATAAAAGGAATTCATTTTTAATTCCATTTATTACAGGTAACACCACCGCGTATAAGTTATAATAACAATTAACTTTAGGTAGGTAAATAAATTATAATTTTACTATATGTGCAAGTAATTTTGACATGGACATATATTTTAACTAATACCATTTTGAAATTTAGAAAACCTGTTGCGAAACGTAAAGGCCTTTTTTGGCACTATACCTTCGAAATCTTAAATTATTATGTTCTTATAAACATTCTTCATCCTTTTTGTTACTGTTATGTAAAAGTAGTATGTATATTGGTATATCAGCATGCCATTACAACTGCCGAAAGGATCAATCAATTTGAATTCCATTTTTATACATTTAAAGCCTTGTATTTAAAGACATAGCTGACAGCTGTATCCGGCTGTTAAGTAGGTGCTACGTGGAAAACGCTACCAATAAAAATATTTATTTTAAATTGGTTTACTAAAATGGTTTGAGTGTGAATTGGCATTCACAATAGCAGTTCTCTAAGAAGTCAGCTTACAAGTAGGTATGTTAGAGAAGTACGTCATGCATAAGCATATATACGAGTATATATGCTTATGCATGACATGTTTTCTGTCTCTACTTATATCCGTTACTTACAACAATTTCGTGACATGTAAATGCTTATATTTTCCAAGTAAAGTAAACCAGTTCATCTTAATATTCGTCAATTAAAACATGATTAATGGTCAATAAATGCAAATAAACCTCATACTTGGCCAGCATTGCAAATTCGTAACAAATATTTTCTGATAATTCGAGTTCATGTTACAAATTGCGCCTCTTCGTCCTAATTGGTAACGCCTAATTGGTAGTCGCTACAGAAAAATTACTTTCATCAACGAGCGAAGAGTTTCATAATTACTGCAATTAGGACCATTGCGGCGTTTTGTTCAGACGAGACGGCGGGGATGGTGCGGACGTGTCGCGTGTACAAATTTATCATTTTTGTGGCCATTCACAGGCGTTTTGAATTAATTTTCCGCCATCAGCCCCACGCACTCCAACGTGATCTATCGACACACATAAGTGGGGTAGACATAAGATTTACCATTACCACAACAATTAAACATCCCCTTGGTTTATGATCCTGTACCAAATATCTGGCACATTCAAGTCACGTTGAAATTTTCATTATGTGAAGGACGTAAAATATACATGAACTATAAAAGCAAAATGCATTCCGTGTTAGATGAAAGAGCAATCTTCTAATGCAACCAGGGTATCTAGGGAGGATTTAAGCGTTCATGACGTTGTCTTAGCAGAACATAAGCTTAGGGATTTTTCTTTCCACAAGTTATTTTATTGATGCAATGATGAAAGTATATTTTGGAACAGATTCACAATTGAATAATATTAGTAATGTACAATTAATGCATTTACGTTGGGTATTCTAACCACTAAATAAAATATATTTAGTGCATTTCCATGTCAGACTACGAGCTGCTATTTAAAATAAGTAGACGCGTTATATAGCACAGTAATTTCTTTTTTGTTTTAAATCATATCAGATAACGCTCGTCGTGTGGTTTCGGGCTCCAAATATGGGGTGGTACCATATATTCCTATAGGTGTCGTAAGACTAAAGAACATACACCCAATGAATGGACAGAAGCATCTATCAGCTCTAAGATACTCTCATCTCATTGCGATCACCAATCTGCCTACCAAACGTAGCGATTACGGCAATATCCCTCAACGACCCTGGCTTTCCAAGGCCTGTTAAAGAGGAGGCATATGTTCAACAGTGGGCTTAAGCGGCCTGATAAAGTAAAATGAAGTGAAGATAAAGCTCAAATACACAGATATAAGCTTCAACAAGTACAAGCAATAAACACCATATCATAAGAAATAAGCATATTTATATATAAGAAGCCTGCTCCAAATTACATGTTTATTAAATGTTGCGAAGCACGTAATTAAAAGTTACGTGAGTGGTACAGCACATCAAGAAGTCTAAAGACAATATAACCTTTATTACATACAATTTTACCTTGGAAAGAGCTAGAGATATAAGGTGTTTCCAAAATTCCTTTAGTGGTTATTTTCCGGTATTACGGGATTACGCTTGTATAGAAATTTCTATGAAATAATAAAATCTTATGATATTGAAATGTGTTCCTTCTCAATAAACTAGTAATACTAAATGAGGGCCGCACTGTATTATAGTGTAATTTTAATTAGAGTAAAATATTTTTTTGGTAAAATTAAAATTATAATTCCACAGATTTTTTTTTCATTAACGTAATCATTCTATCGTCTACTGTAAAAATGCATATATACCTACACAAATCTATTTCAGACGTGTTATAAAGAGCGGAATGGTCAAATGCCTTGGCATTAGGATTTCCACCTAAAATACAGTTAAGTTTCCTGTCGGTGTTCTAAATTTAATTTATTTGTTTAAACTTTTCAAATTTATACTGTAAAAATGAACTTAGCAAATAAAAAGGACAGTAAACTCAACTTAAGTTTAAGTACGTTATACAAACATATTAAATTGAGCTTATATATAATAATATATAGATATAATCTTACTAACCTAAAACGATAAAAATGTTCCATTCACCCATAAATATTTCATATTATATCAAGACAGAAACACCGTCATGCTGCAAAACGCGAATTTACTGCAATTTGTCAAGCTTTACATTAAAGAAGTAGCTACATAGCAATAATGTTTCCCATTATTGCTATGTAGCTACTTTTTTCTCATTGTCTTTACTACCATCATTCATTCATTTTAAGTTAACTGAGTTCATCATGAAATGTGGAAAGACGTTGTGAATAATAAATACAGTCTATATTGGATACCGACTCAGTCTCCATCGCGGCATCGTCGCGAGTGGGTAGGATTTGTACATACTCGAATAATGGATTTAAAACTTTTTTTGTATTATTTTTTACTTGATTGATTCGGTAATGAAGTCTCGTAGGCTTTATTTTAAATAGCATTAGCGTCGAATTATAACAGGCAGCATTATATTTTTGTTAATAAACTAGCTTTGACCACGGTTTTACCCACGTTGGACTGTTACTCTGCTTCCGTGAGTCGAAACGTGATTGTGTTTATCCACGCCGGAGAAACATAAAGTAAAAAATTATAAACTACAAAATTAACTATTCCTGTGTAATAATAAATAATAAAATCTGTGAATTAGATTTTGCGTGAAACAGAAACAAAAATTAAAAACTATATGCATTTATATCTTGATCCTTAGTTAGAACGGCATAGTATTTCGATATAAAAAAATATTTATATTCGAGACTATAATAAATCGTTATTTATACAAAATTTCAACAAAATTTGTTTAGTAGTCTGTACATGAGTTAAAGTAACAAACATCTTTACCCATTATCCCTTGATCCTCACAAGATTTCGCTTTAAATAATCTCAAAGTAATGCACAGAAAGTTTGAAGTATTCATTTTTTCTAAATATTCTTTCCGAATGTGCAGGCTCATATTTCGAGATACGAAATATTTACTAACTTTACCACAGAATTTCAAAGCCTCATATTCATTTCAAATGCACTATAAAAACTAAATATACATAATATATTTAATTACATAAACACACAGAAAATTCAACCACATTTTCAATTTACCTACTCCATGAAACGCAAGCATTATAATCAAAGCTTTCACTATATTTTCCCAGCATGAAACATTTCGGTGCATTTTCCATAGCGGAGATAAAAGGCAAATGGATTAGCGGCTTTAACCTGCCCACAGACTGACATGGACGCATATGAGGGGATAATTTTGTACTACCTACATACGTAGGGTATTATTGGACTTGATAGGGATGTGCACTCACAATATATCGATGTTGGTTTTAAAATTTATATTAAAGTAACTATTCGTTCGTTTTCTATATATTTTAATGCTCGTGTGTCACTTGTTTATCTCTGAGCGGGAGCTTCTTCGTGAGTTTTAAGACTGTGTGTCATGTTATAAAATCCTTTCAGTGGTTTGGTTGATTGAATAACATATGTCCATCCAAACGCATTTATAATATTAATATAGATAAATATTCATTATTTATCTATATTAATATAACTGTTATTTGTATCTCTCTTATTGTATTGAGATCGGTGAAACAAAGCTATATTTTGTTACCTCTTAGTGCGAGTTTATTCCGTTCGTCATATAAATAGAACATGACAGTCGTAATTCACATAATGAATTTTCTCACATACTTAAGTGATAAAATAATTAATAAAATAATTTTCACATTAAAACACGAGAAAAAGTATATACGGCGTAATATGCACTTATATGGATCATATGCGATACCATAATTCATAACGAAATTTGAAACTATTCCGTCTATCCATCATATTTAACACATGCTAACTTCATGATTAGCGTCTCAATTTGAACCAGTTATTTTTCACATGTGCAATTTAATTTGCTTAGCATAATAATTTCATTGTCGTTATCATTATTAGCTAACTAATCAAATTATTTCACATTTTTTTCCTTGCTCATATTAATCTTTGTTATTCGTTGTAGGTATATGTAAATATTAAAAATACTTTCTTAAAGTGAGGACATTTTGTGTTGTAATCTATTCATGCAATGGGTGACATGAAAATGTACAATCTCCCTTAACTCATTATACACAGTGAAAACTGTCTAAAATGAAATACATTTCGCCTTTGCGCATCCACACGTTTCTATATTAAATATTATCTTTTGAACAAAATATTGTAAAAAGATAAGATCATAGATAAATAAAAATATATATCAATAGATGCAAAATCAAATTCATCAATGTCTTTAATAACACAAGCCATAGTATTACATTGTGCTAAATAATTTAAGCTCTCTACTCTGTCTCAATGTCGATACCCAACACCACTCATGGTTTGAGTATGTTGCTCCCTGCAAGCTTTACCTACACTAAGTAGTTCTCAGACATACCATTTTATTTCTCTCTATGATGAAGGAGCTGCTTTGTTTAAGTATCGTAACAACCAGACGTAAGGTTCAAATAGAATATTTTAGTGAGTGAAGGAAAAGTAGGGTCGTATAAAAGTATCTTTTAAGGAAACGCATAAAAACCATTTCATTTGTTACTAAGTTTTCGGTTTCTGAAATCCGTCGTGTAATAGGAAAAGCAACTTGGTCCAAAGGAGTTTATGATACTTTTAAGAGATTGGCAGTGCAAACTTCTGATTAGGTATTAAAGTGTGACGTAAAGTAAACAAATATACAAAATGCCTTTTCTTTCAAATTAAAATTTAAAACTAAGAAGCTTTTCAACTCCAAGACGAAATGGCGGAGAATGTGACGCTCTTAGTTGCACAAAAAATCAAGAGAATATTTTAAAGAGAAGACAGAAAAAGCACGGACACGCTCGACTTCTTGGAAAAAAATAAGTAAAAGTAACCGCAGACTGTCTGTCGCGTCAGTTTAAAGACAATAATTTCGGGACTTGAATCTAAAAGTTTTATAAACCTCAAGTGGATTTCAAGCCATTATCAGGCAACTAGTTAATGTAATACACAGCATAATCTATACTAATAAATAAAGCTGAAGTGTTTGTTTGTTTGCTTGAACGCGCTAATCTCACGAATTACTGGTCCGATTTGATAAATTCTTTCAGTGTTATATAGCCCATTTATCGAGGAAGGCTGGCTTTATTTAATTATGAAGTTCTTACGGAACGGAAGTTATGCGGGTAAAACCACTCGCGGGAAGCTAGTACTACATAAGCGAACATTCCCGCATGATATTTCACACTAAGAATAAACATCATACTATATAAAATATTATGTAATAAATGCTATATGTACTAATATTGTAAATGCGAAAGTTTGTATGTGTGGATGTATGTATGTTTCTTACTCTTTCACGCAATAACTACTGAATGGATTTGCCTGAAACTTTGCACGTGGATAGTTAATAAGCTCGATTGACATATAGGCTACGAAAAATCACTCTCCGACCCACTGGAGCAGAGTAACGCAGGTAAAACCGCCGGGCGTAGCTAGTATGTCATATTTTGTTTGTACATTTTTAAGTTAATATTATTACTTGATAGGCTTTGAAATAAGTAAAAAAAAAACAAATTCGTTGATTATAAATATATTAAGATGTTATATATTCAAAATTTGTTTAAGTAATTTTGTCTGTCTAGACGGGTATCCAATAGCTTTGAAACTACTTTAGTTATATTTGTGCAAAGAATGCTAATTTTATGTTTTGTAATTTTGCGTCTTAATAAAAAAATGTCTTATTTCAATCAACGTGTATTCATTATAAATATACCTAGTTTAATTAAGATTTCAAAAAGTCTTAACATTAATTAAGTTACATTATTATGAATATTTGTCTAAAGTCTCAAATATAATATTATTAATGATATTCTAAAAATGTAATCCTGTTCTCTTATATTACTTAAAATAAAAAATAAAACTACAATAGTATCCATAACTTAATGTGTAACTATGGCTTGTATTTAAGTAGGTATATTAAGCAATCACAATGATAATTCCCGGCGCGGGCAAAACTGCTCAAAGATTCACGTAACTATAAGGGTTATACACGTTCAATGCCCTTGTAAAAACTTACATTTCTACCCAAACATTAAAATGTAATATTGCGATAAGTCGGTATACCATCAAGTAATACCTAGTGTTTTGATTCACGACACCGAATTAACACATTACGACCACGTGCCGTTGTAAGATATTGTGAGTAAAATAATCCCCGAGAGGTGCCAAGTCGCTTCATAAAAGGAGAACTGAGACGTTCCAGCGGGATTACTAAAGCCTCTACGTATGCTACCGACATCCGTGGGGCTTTAGTCTGTTTAATTTTGAGTTCCACCGTCTCCCTAAACAAATGATATACATGACGAACATAGATAAAAATATGAAAGCTTATACCCATATGGTCAACTCATTATTTTTAAATATATCTAAATACAAATAATTAAAATTGAAGTTTAAGAAAAATAGTTTTCCAGGACTCAGAGTAGGGCTGGCGGAATGGAATCCGCGGAAAATCTCAAGAGGCGCAAGTATAGTACCCTTGATAGTGGCTATGTAATTGTGCCTTTTGGTGTCGAAACATTGGGGCCGTGAGTACCGGGAGCCAAATTAATTTATGAATACCTCGCAGCGGCCCTCTTTAGTGCGGCACGTTCTCCGAATGCTGATTTTTACTTTGCACCGCAGGTAAGCATTGCCATTCAACGGGGTAATGCTGCCAGCATTCTGGGAACCTTGCCAAGTAAAATAGATTTAGATAGATTAGATTAGATATTAGTATTTTATAAATTAGGTTTAATTTAAATTAGCTACTTTTACTGTATTAAGGTTTTGTTTTTCTAGTGCATTTGGTGTTATCATATGTGCATCCAGAACCGTTTTCCACACAGTTGGCAGTGTCCATCCCTTGTCCCGGTTAAAATTTTCCGATTTGGGATTTTGGGATTCCGACCAATCTCTACATAAGACAAAAAATAAAAACAAAAATTAAATAAGGCAAACTAAATCATAATGCAAAAAAAATACAGATGAGGTGAGGTGATGAGTGAGGTCTAAAGCTCAAGCCACTATGTTACAAGCCCACTTATTAATAAGTTTAAATTTTTGCTTCATATTCTGTTTCATATATATGTTGAAACAGCTACTAATGAATATTGCCTATTCTTTGGTATTGAACTCGACAAGAAATTGTAAACGTGTGCGTGCAGGACGGGTTTTTGCGTTCAACGATGAATAAGATGATGGTGGTGCGCGTTGTTTCTACGCACACCACCATCTATGTTTGTGTGCCCTGCAAACCTTTCACTTTGGTCGACTGTACCAATAACAAAAACACAATTTGAAAAAAAATGTCTGTCTGTTTGTTCCGGCTTATCTCAGTAACGGCTGGATCCGTTCCGATCCGATCTGTGATTCCGTTTTTGTTGTGTCCGTTATTGTTTTTGTTACTAATACCGATATTGTAAAATTTGTCCTGCTACTTGAAACATCTAAATCTGTCTGTATGACATTATACAACAATTAGGTTTGTTCCTTAATCCTTTACTATATCGGACATTTATTTCTACTATACAAATGCTACCTCCGTGTCTCAGAAAGTACGTTAAGCTGTTGGTCCGGATGGTAATAACATCATTTTTAGTAAATCTTTACCAGGGAATGGGCAGTGGCTTCCTTGTGGTTCACCAAGCCGCCTGGCAAACGTGATGACTATGACATAAACACCTATACCTACATTATGGTATGTTATGTTTTAAACATACCTAACATCAAAAACTAACGCCTACAATAATCCTTGGATATTTTTAAATGTTTTTGAAAATGTTTACGGAAATGTTTACCATATACTATGTTTCAAAATTGAGATAAAAAACTTAATGGTATCGTGGGACACCAGTTAGGAGCGAAGTTTCTTCGGATAACGTCGAATCGACACAATTTGTAAAATAAAATCGTGCTCAATTTGTATAAATATGTTACGGCTAATAGCCGAAGTGCGGCTACACCTAGTTTTAGCCGGCTACAACTAGGTGCAGTCGGCCACATGCGTTTATAAGTCCCTGTTCGACTCCATTGGTTTAGGTTTAGGTTATTTTTTTTTTAACCACCCCAACACCTTTTTGTCCCTTGCATAGGTATTGTTTAATTTAGAGTTAACTTAGAGGAACTTATAGGAACTTATTAAGGTTGACCTAAGTTTAACCGCAAGTTGTCGGCTGCACCTAGTTGTAGCCGGCTAAAACTAGGTGTAGCCGCACTTCGGCTATTAGCCGTCACATATATATATGTGTAGGTTTTCTTGATTTTTCTCTTAAATTTTGCTGATTCGTTTTTATTTAAGTACAGGAAAGTAGTTAGGAAATTCAGTATTTTCAGTAGCGGACTGACACATTTGCCATCAGTAGGCTATTCAAATTTTGCCGCCCCTTCTGACCATAACAACAAGCTAGTTGACCCATATCAAACTATGTTTCAATGTTTAATTTTAAAAGTAATTGTCATAAGAAACCTAAATAAAAGAAGGTCGTAAGAATATTTAAGGGGACTCCCATACAACAAACGTAATTTTTATCTGTTTCTGCTCGAAATTAGTAACGGCAACTGCAAGACAAAAAAATGTGGGCTAAATTTGCCGCTCCTCAAAATCTGCCGCCCTAGGCTCCAGCCTACTTAGCCTGCTGGTAAATCCGCCACTGAGTATTTTAGGAAATAATAAATGACGTAAAATAAAAGAAAAATAGTAATTACATTGTTTGACAACATAACATTACATAGAAATAGAAATAAACGTCCCACTTAGAGACGTTTTATAAAGGAATTAATAAATTTTGACGACCGGTGTGGTTTCAAGAGCTTTACCTAAGATACAGTTTCGGATCCTGCCGGTGGTCAAATTTTATTAATCTCAATTTTGAAACATAATCCTTGGATAGTAACAACAAGCGTATATCTTTATACAAATAAATAAATTCCGAAGCAACAAAACATTCGTGACACAGTGTGACACTAATTTCCACGAACGCAAACAAATAATAAATTACATACACACATTTATAACTAAACCTGAACAAAGGTTGAAAAAAAAGTAATAAGCATTCTTTAACGAAAATAGAATAAGGAAAACAGTAAAAGCATTTGAAAAACACAGCATAGCTTCCGTTATGGGAAATCTAAAGGCTTGTTCGTAAAAATACCAATCTAGAACATTAACCATGACTTTAGAATAGTAACTTTACGTCAATACTATCTATAGAAGAGGATTTTCTTATATCCTTTTTGTGTGCAATAAAAAAACTCAAAAAAGGATTCAAACAACTTTAAAAACACCCCACCATTAGAAATCTACGTTATTCAGGATTATAAATATAGTCATCATTTTATTAAAAGATTACCACGAGAACTGGAGTTATGCTGAGTAGGTAAAGTTGCGCTTGATAACTAGTTGTTCATATTATTCCGTTCAAATGTCACATATTTACGAAGGAATAGAGCGGCTCATGCATGCCTTTTGCTCGTGTTTAAGTTAACTACAATATTTTTCCGAAAAAGACTCATATTTAGGTAATGTAACTAAATTTGAGACTTATTCAGATGGTTAATTTATGTATTTCTTTCAACGTCACAAAGATTTTTAAAAGCTAATTCAGAATGTAGTAAATAGTAAAAGTGTAATTTAAAACAACAGAAAAATCCGCTGCGAACTTAACACATGAAAATTAAACCTTATTTAAATGAGGCTAATTTAGTTATGTTTTAAAGAGTTTACACGCAAACGCCACCTCAAATAAGAGTTTTATAATAACAAATTTAAAATGTTAGTTTTCGCTGTGTTTTTTTGTGATTTACGAGTGGGTACAGCGTTTATTCAGCTGCTCAACTAGAAAACTCTTTCCTCTTTACAAAATGCCACAAGTAAATATTATATATTATAATAAACTAGCTTCCGCGAGCGGTTTCACCCGCGCTACTCCCAGGAACTTCATAATTAAATATAACATAATAATAAAGTCTTCCTGGATAAATGGGCTACTTAACACTGACATAATTTTTTTAATCAGACCATTAGTTCCTGAGATTTGCTTGATCAAGCAAACAAACAAACCCTTCAACTTATGATATACAGAATACATTGAATGTGCTTGTGAATGTAATTGTCAGAGAGAGTTTATCAATTGGAAGATATAGGGCCAGTAATACGTGATTGATATGAAAACATGCTCTGAATAAGTTAATACTTAACTAAACCTTTCAACGCAAATTCATGGTTAACATTTTGAGTCGGATGCAAATAAATAACAGCTAGTGTTCGTAGTTCTAGAGCTCGTACTGAGTTGTTTATCGATACGTTAAAATGTGCTATCGGCAGCGCGTAGCTCCGACTTGAATACAAGGCTAGCTATCAATATTGCAGGTGTCGAAATAAATTGTGCTCTTTGAATACGCTGCCTTTTATATCTATATAGGTACCTTGTTAGATATGTTTCCTAAATAAATATTGTAAACACCTTTCGCTTCATGAAAATGTAGTACGTGGAAGTAACAACGCGCCTTTTTCTCATAAGGAGTTGGCAAAGGTGAATACTCTTATTAAGTTAGATTCATACTTCCCAATATAATAGAAGATAAGCATATTTTTATGAGTTGGAACTAAACATAGAGTTATAACTGTCTTCAAAGATCTAATACCATATAACTACTAGAATCAAATACCGGTACAAACAGTCAAGTTAATCAAGATGGAAATAATAAGGTCACATATATTATGTTAATAAGTGAAGCAAAAAAATTTAGCAAAAATACCAAAGGAGAATAAATAAAATTTCGCACACTTACAGTCTATATAGATAAGGAGTGCAGAATGCTTATATTTTTTTAATTTTGGTCAAATTTCGACCACTGGGCGACCACTAGTATTAATCTATATATGAATATAAAAATGAATCCCTAATTTCCTTGGTCATCGCATCACGCGTGAAAGGATGGAATAACGTCGTTAATTACTTATTTTTTTGTTGTGTTTATTATTGTCAAAAGAAAGTTCATATCAAAGAAAAAGAAATAAAGTTGAGCGGAAGGATGGAAAAAAAAAGAAAGAAAACTTAACTCCAATATTCTTCTTCTTCTTTTTATTTAATGGCAATGTGCCGAAAACTCCAATATTATTTATCTTCAATTGACATTATTTGTAATTGTCATAGGCTGTTTTTAAAGACAAAGCTCCCACGGGAACTGGATCTACGCGGGCGAAACCGTGCGGGATAAGCTAGTTACGCTATAAAAATACATTTATTTTAATTCCAAAGTAATAATTGTGAAAGTATTTTGTCAGTGGCTTGATGGCGTAGTAGAGTTTACGTTAATATTTCTCCACGTGTGTTTTGTAGTAAATGCATGCCTATTATTCAGGGAACATAATTCAATTACTACTTACTTATACTAAACTGCGATATAAAAACAACAAAACAGTTTCAACGTATAAATGTACAATATATCAAAGACGCCCGTATAATTTATATCACCTAACGCAGTCTAAAGCGATGTAAATTATCGAAAACGACGAATCATTTTCATCAACGACATACTGAAATAAAGTTTTGTTGCCCTCGTAGTTTTCACATTAGGTAAATAAAATAAAAGAACGTCATCAATTCCCATCCAGCCGTATCCGTCCTACAAAATTACAGAGTAGGCGTTTTTTCAGTAGACGACACGACAGCCCTGCGTGACATGACAAAACGAAGGAACAACGCCGAGCGTCAATCTTGATTGACAGTTTTGTAACTCAAAAACATTGCACAATACGACTTACAATTTGCTGCAACAGTTTTTTCAGCTATATGACGTTATTATTCGAGATGAATAAAGACTTATAGCCCTTAGTCATAGCTCTTATTTATTATTGTTATTTCTATAGACTATTTTAGAGTCTGGTTGTTTAAAGAATTGTCCTCCATATCTTGGAAAGCACGTTAGGCCTATAGTTCCCATCGTCATTGACAATTGTATACTAGGTCAGTAGGGCAGCTGCGTAAACCTATGCATGTGCTGTGGTCACCAACCCGTCTGCTAAGCATGGCGACTGTGCAACACCCCCTCAAGAGAAATTCCTCATGTTAAAAAGTGGGCACGATTCAGTCTGATTATGTATTAAATTCGCATTGTAATAAAAAGAATGAAAACAAAGCCAAAGTTAAAAGTAAAATAGACGTCACTAGAAATAATAAGTCCGAGAGGCAGATACGAACTCTTAACACATATACATGTACATACTTAACTAAGCATATAGGTAAGCTGCTCGATTGAAACCAAACTTCATGATTGGTTCATTTCCGCGAAATGATGTCATTTCGCCAATTTCACGCCATTTTAACCGCGAGAGGAAGCTAGTTTTGAATGAAAGGTGTAATCACCGGACAGCGATCAGGTTTCACGTTAAATCAGATTTAATGTCAACGTCGCGCGTCGTCGTTCAGAAAAGCCAATATATTTTATCAAATTTATTGACAAAAAACTTACGAAGTTGTGTTTCAGTCACAATTTCATTAATAAAGTTATTAACATTAAAGGTTGCCATGAAATGCTTTTAAGCATAAATGCTGATATATTTTTTTTTTTGTTTTACCATATTATTATTTTATAACACATACCTGTAATAAAATATGTAAACAATATTATATGCCTGTATCATTTTAATAAAATATAATGCTTAATTATCAAATGCTAGCTTCCTGCACGCGGTTTCACCCGCGTATCTCTCATTCTATAATCAATAATGTTCGCAGCGCACGAGATGCATGTAAGGAATTTTTTAGCTAATTTTTACGCCTTGGGTTACATTATTGGCACTTTAGTAAGGATCCCTAACTTTTTTGAAAATATAAACATAGCCTATGTTCACCGGATATAGTGTAGCTAGCTTCCCAACGGTGAAAGAATTTTTCAAACCCGTCCAGTAATTTCGGAGCCTATTCAATTCAAAAAAACAATCAAATCTTGCCTCTTTATAATAATAGGTCTTTACCTATGAAATTGCCGTTTTGTATGAAAAAATTTTAACGATTTTTTTTCATGTATTTTTTATTTGTAATAATCGAAGTAATCACGCATGCAATCAATGCATCTTTGCCAACGCAGTGGCAGTTTATTGATGCCCTTCTTAAAGAAATCAGCTGGACGGGAGGCAACAAATTCTTCAAAGGCATTTGTACTGCCTCTCGGGTATTGAATTTTTTCCTCACCAAGAAGTTATCGAATCAAAAAAGTAGTAGTCTGGTGAGTACGGCGTATGACGGAGAGCTTCCAACCCCAGTTCTTGCAACTTGAAGAACTTCACAGTACACATCTGCAGTAATGCTCACCCCGATTGGTAAGAAGCTGTGATGAATCACATCGGCGCTAGACCACCAAACAGTGACCATCACTTTTCTATGGGTAAGTTTTCGTTTAGGGCATTGTTTAGGTGCTGAACCAGGATCCAACCAACTTGCTGAGCGCTTGCGTTTATCAAATATAATCCATTTTTCATCGCAGGTAACAATGCGGTTCAAAATTCCTTCATTTGTGTCTTGTGTCTGTTGAGCAGTGCAAGGCACGTCTCGACGCGTACTTCGCGCTGGCGATCATTGAGTTCGTGGGGCAACCATTTGTCAAGCTTTTTTATCTTGCCAATTTGACGCAAATGGACCAATATTGTTTTGACGCTAACGTCGAAAGCTGCTGCTAATTAAACCGTAGATTGTGTATCATCAGCTTCCACAATCGCCTTTAATTCGTCATTGTCGACCAAAATCTTCGGACGACCGCGAGGTTCATTTTTCAGGTCGAAATTTCCAGAACGGAAGCGAGCAAACCAATAACAGGTGGTGCGTTGGTTTATAGTGCTAGCTCCGTAAACGTCGTTGATGTTGCGTGCCGCTTGTGCCGCGTTGCTGCCACGACGGTACTCTTATTCCATAATTACTCGAATTTTTAACGTATCCATGATGACGAAAAAGATTGAAATGCGATGAAAATGTAACACTTATCAATAAACAAATTTAATGACTACTTTTGAAAAAAAAACCATGTTTTTAAAATAACATTAATTTGAAATTAGAATTCTTAGCCAAACAAAAATTATTTTGATTTAAAATGGCCAGTACTGCAGAACGGCAATTTCATAGGTAAAGACCTAATATTAGTATAGACAAGAGGTATGTAAGTAAGTTATATATGTAAGTACATAACTAAGTCCTCTAAAGTAATCACATCCAAAAGCTACGGTATCATTCCAAGCTGTTAGGCTCAGTACACCTACAAAAGCAATATAAAATTATAACGCAGGCTTTCATAATGAAAATAACTCCATAATCTTCATTTACACGATGAAATTAAAACTACAATTTAAGCTATGTATGTACAGTCACCAACACAATGTACTGTAATTTAAATAAAAAACTTACACTTACAGATACTTATTTAATTTTACCAAAATTTAATCAATTTATTTATTTAATGACAAGGTACTTACCACAAACCACTTAGTAACATGATATCTGTGATGGCCAGAACATCGCAGATTAATCAAAATAAAGCACTAAGCTTATAATTATGTCACCAGTAGGTACCTACATGGGGGGTTTAGTGGTGTAGGGTCCTTTCCTCGTGGTATGAGTAAAGCATACCACATGGAGAGGGCGAGTCCTATATATCCCGCCGCCAGCGCGCGGATACGCTACAGCGGCGGTGGGAATGCGTAAAAGCATTTCACCCCGGAAAATAAAATTAAAAAAGTTTTGATGACTGACCTAACATAATTTATGTGGATAATATAGATATCACTATTCTATGACAAAGGATGAAAAAGAAACAAGCAGGTAAATAAATATATAATAATATGTTTTATATCTATGCTTAATAATATGTGATGTGCTGAAATAAATTTATTTTCTTTATTTATTTTTAACTAATAATATAGTAGTAATACAATAGTAGTAGAACGCACATGCTTTGGACATTTCCGATGCCCTCGTAGACCCGAAATCCGAGAGGCCCGCGAACTGTAAAGTAGAGCGACATAAACCACCCCTAAAAAAATAACAGCCATAATCCCTCAATCTCCCTGTCAGCAACTGCCCTAAGCCGAGGACCAAGTCCCACAGGAGACGACCTCTTGCGCAGGTTGCTTAGTTTGAAGTGTTTAATCCATTTATCTAGACTGGAGCTCTGCTCGCCATTATACCTGGTAAAATAGCAAAAGCCTTACTATGTAGGAAATAATCATGAGATAGTATTGTTTGCTGCCAATACATCCTTGACATTTAAAATAAGTAGACAGCTACGCAGCTATGACGAAGTAAACAATGCTATCTCGAAGGTAGTCCATTGGTTTAATGTTAATAATCTACTTTTAAATGAAAACACAACCAAAGTCATTAAATTTTCTACACCTAATGTGAAACAAATTGATACGAATGAGCAAATAAATGGTATTCGGTTGGAGCCAGTGGAGTCAACTGTCTTTTTGGGAATAACTATTGACATTTTTTTTTTCTTTTTTTCATTGCGTAATGTCTTATGGAATTCTTCTGTGGGGAAACTGTGCGGACATTGACACCATTTTTGTACTACAGAAACGAGCTGTAAGGTATATATATAAACTTGGTCCGCGAGTTTCCCTACGGGAGAAATTTAAAGAGACTTATATTTTTACAGTCGCATCACAATATGTCTATGAAAACCTTTTATATGTTCATAAGAATATTGATAGTTTTAAGAAAAAAAGCGACACTCATAATGTTAATACTAGATAGTATTACATGCTACACGTCTCCACCAAATTAGCAATTCTTTTATGGGGCAGTGTATACGCTTCTACAACAAACTTCCTAATAATGAAAGAGATCTTTCAACAAACAAGTTTAAACGATGTGTCAAAGATAAATCATGTAAAAGGCTTATTATAAAATTTCTGATTATGTTAATGACAAAACTGCTTGGGAGTCAGTTGGTCTTAAACAATACTGCTTTATTAATCATTGGAAAATAAAATTTATTTAAAAAAAAGGATTCCTCTGAGTTTCTTGCCAGTTCTTCTCAGAGTTGCCACGTCCAGAACTAGTGATAGTAAAAGAATGGGACGCATCATAAGAACATGATTTAAAATATTTTAAATGTGTCTATATGAATAAAGAATTTTTGACTTGACTTGACTTTGACTTGGGGCTAACTACATTTGAACTTCGGACATCTTTAATTTGGCTAAACCCCTATATAAATGTTTGTTTTTCGAAATAAAAATTGTTTTATTTTTTATATAGGAGATAGCAAATCCATTGGCTCATTTTTAGTGATCCGAATAAGAAACATCCAATATCGGACACCCTTAGACAATCTAACAGGCAACTTAATTTTCATATCCTTATCCACTAAAATAGGAAGTTCATAATGTTTTGCCGCTGACTGTACGTGTACATATTAAATCCTCATCATTAGATGGTGCGCAGTCTTAATTTAATTAAATTACTCGAACAATGGAACGCGATCGCATTATTATCCTGTTATTAACAGAAGTGTACGTATTTATATGAAAAATGTTGTAAAAAGCTGTCATATTATATTTGGCAGTACATATATTTTTGTGTAGAGTGAATAAAGGGAATTATACAAAAGGATCGAAAGGAATCTTATGTTTTATATTATTGAATAAACGCAATGATATTGAAAAAAATGTAGGTATGAGTATTTATCACTGTATGATCTAAAAATACTAAAACGTAATTGACTAAATGAGGTCCAAACGGATAAGTACTTAATAGAAAGTTAATGTTTTGCTAATCTTAACTTTTTTTTCGGTAGGTACTTATTTATGATTGTACTGGTTCCGATCAAAACTACTCCTGTTTAACTTATCTTTAACTATAATTTTACTGTAAATAAGTAAAAATTTATGCAATTCCTTATAGAATTATGGTAAACATTAGCGTTATCAGCAAGAATGATTTCAATGATATTGGATTTGCCTACGCCCAGAATAATATATAGAATATAATTAACATAATAAAAAAATCCTGAAAAAAAAAAACTATATTAATTGTCACACACATTTTCTATGAATTATGACATTCAAACCCATCAATCGCGATAAAAATCAAATGGGTCAATATAGTTTAATGATGTTAGAATTTTAAAACAAAAAAATATTTTAGGGCGCTCTTATGTTCAACTGGAACCTGAAGCGTGTCAATGATACTTGAACTATAAGCAAATAAAGGTTGAACACATCCTACTAATATTATGAGCAACTTACTTTATAATATTATCTTTCACGCAAAAATTACTAATTGTATTTGGCTGATTTTGCACGAGGATTGTTTGTAATCTATCTTAATATATAAGACTACAAAACATCATGCTACGACCTACTGCAGTAGAATAGCAGTTAACTGCGGAGCGCAGCTACTACTAGCATAATAAACATGGACCACAAAACAATAGCTCCTTTTAATTGAATTTAAGTAATATAATTTAGCTAAATGGGTTTCGCACCAGCTACTTCAAATGCAAATTAAGAAAAAGTAATCAAGGTGCAACTCGGTGCAGACAATGTTCTTTATTAATGCAACAAACAACTAACTACGGAGCTCCACAGATACATATTATAATAAACTCGTTTAACCTAGTCCAACACTTGATTAACTATTACAAAAGTTATTCCAAATTAAGAGAGATGATGTACCTACATTCCGGGACAGTACGGACCAACTCTAATGGAAACTGAAAACTAAGTTTACCGTAGTGAAGCTAAATATAACGTAAATGCTACAGAAATTGGTGCTGAAATTAATGTTAATTCTTTTCACAAGTTCATGGACTCCGATGAAGAGGTCTTTAAATTATTATGAGGTTTTAACTCCGTTTAAGTAGTTTTAAGTTGCATTTAAATATCTAGCGAACAAAGAAGTTGGCACTGTTAAACTAAGTTATGAAGAGCACGGTTATTGAGCGTGGATTTTTTCGTTGAAAAGTGAATAATATACGGCAACAAATTTTTTTGATATAATTACAAAACAATTAAAGTAACTAAATAATAAATACACTTAAAACTCAGAGTATTACTTAAAATTTACCACTATCTTTTTATTCAGTGTACATAACGAAAATAACTAATTGTCAGTCGATTAGTTTTTTATATAATTTTTATTAATATAATAAAGAGGAGAAATTTGATCGTTGGTTTGCATTGTATAAGCTCCGCAAATACTGGACCCATTTCAAACATTCTTTCTCCATCAGAAAGCTACATTATCCGCAAGTAACATCTATAGGCTATATTGAATTATGAAGTTCCCACGGGAATGAAAGCGCGTGAAACCCCGCGCTTGAAGCCAGTAAGTCATAATTTTATTTTATTAGAATAAATAGGCAGAAACTATTTAAATAAAAGTGAAGTCACTTTTTTGTAATAAGGGATATTAATCGTTATTGAATCGTTGGTGGTGACTTTGTTATCGTACAATTATTAGATAGATAAAACAATATGTGTGTTATAGCTGGTTATAGCTACATAAAACTATTCTAAGCAGATAAGCATTGCCATCCAACGGGGTAATGCTGCCAGCGTTCTGGGTACCTTGCCAAGTAGAATAAATTTAGAATAGTATTATTTTTTAAGTTAGTTTTATTTTAAATTGGCTACTTTTAGTTATATAGTATATATGTATTTTATTCATTAATACACGCAATGAAACTCTTCATCAATCTTTTTAGTTCTTTCAAAACTATCCAAAGCCATATATCAGCTAAACATGTACCGATATCTATAGGGAATAGCCTTTCATTTTGACGTTGAATTTTTCTGATCTATGCATATTTATAAACTATGAAGCTGGCCTCGGCTGAAAAAAGTCCTGAATATAGACTAGAATCGCCCAATCCTTTCCAGACTTAAAACAATGCACTTAAAAATTTCATTTTACGGAACAATTTTTAAAAGATGTAAATATAAAGTTGGACGGTAGAACTTGTATTTGTCTTTGGGCATGTAAAGCAAAGGGTAGGTATGTATATATATATCATATTAACTGCTCTTAAAATCAACTTTTGTTGTTAGTAGCGCTGTATTGTTACTTATCTACGATTCCACTATGCGGTCCACAAATGAAATTTAAGAAATGTATCACATTTTGTGATAAGGCCGCCAATTGTACCTACTCTGTATACCGATCTGTGTAAGTTTCCTGTATTCTGTTGTTATAAGTGTACAATAAAGAGTTTATCTATTTATCTATTGAGCGTTCTTCGATCTTGGGAACAACACAAACGATGAGTTCCCGTCCCCTTCACCCGCTACCCCTGCCGTAATTCACACACGCACTAGGAATGCGCACCCAATGAGGTTTTAAATATATTTGAAAAAAAAAACAGTACTGTACATTTAAAATGTAATATACATCTATATATATAAAAGAAAGTCGTGTTTGTTACAACACTTATAACTCGAGAACGGCTGGACCGATTGCCATGGTTTTTGATTTGTTGGATTTGTTTCCGTCCCGAATAGCAGAATACATTTTAAAAACAAAAGAAAGTCGTGTTAGTTACACTATTTATAACTCAAGAACGGCTGAACCGATTTGGCTGAAAATTGGTAGGGAGGTAGCTAAGAACTGGGAGAAGGACATAGGATACTTTTGGGTAGGGGTAGGGTAGGGTAGGGTAGGGTAGGGTAGGGTAGGGTAGGGTAGGGTAGGGGTAGGGTAGGGGTAGGGTAGGGGTATGGTAGGGGTAGGGTAGGGGTAGGGTAGGGTAGGGGTAGGGTAGGGTAGGTGTAGGGTAGGGGTAGGGTAGGGGTAGGGGTAGGGTAGGGTAGGGTAGGTTTAGGGTAGGGGTAGGGTAGGGTAGGGGTAGGGGTAGGGTAGGGGTAGGGTAGGGCAGGGGTAGGGTATAAAAGTCCACCCGTGCGAAGCCGGGGCAGGCCGCTAGTATACTAATATATAAAGCTGAAGAGTTTGTTTGATTGTTCGTTTACTTGAAATAAATAAAATAAAAAAGTTTTTAGTCACGTAAACCTATTAAACCTTGAACGCGGTAATCTCAGGATCTACGGGTCCGATTTGAAAACATATTTTAGTGATAAATAGCCTATTTATTAAGGGTTAAGTTAATGCTTATTTCTATAAGCCTTAACTTAAACTTTCTTGATAAATATCGAATCATGAAGTGGCTACGGAAACGCGGATGAAACCGCGCGCGTGCTGTTTACAGTTACATTATATAAAGTAAACACTTTAAATATTGTCAACTTCTATGGTTAAAACTGACACTGACAACCTTAACACTAGGCTTCATTATAATCTTATTGCACAGTAGCCAGTCGTCTCTCATTAAATAAAACTATTTAATGAGCCAATTTAAACGTAACTAACTTACAACATACTCCTAATGTAAACAGACATTAATAAAGTTAGTACCACCAAACCAAAAGTAAAAAAAAATGTATGTTCTATATTATGATTATGTAAATGACAAAACGCCTCGGGTATGAGATGATATAAAACAATAGGTACTGCCATTTCATGATTATTGTTATATGACACAGCCGAGAAAAAATATTCAACTTTGTTACGGACTTTTCTGAAAGTATTCTCTTCCTAAATCGGTAATAAAATATGAAAAGACATAGACGCTTCACAAGAATATAACATATTTAATAACATATTTGTCGGTATAAATAAAACGGGTTCAACTTTGATTTTCTATCATCTATCAGCCCGTATAACGTCCGCTGGCTTCCCTCGAAGGGGGTATACACACATCGTATAGGTAAGGTATAGGTAAGGACCCTCAACCTACCAGACCCTGAAATAAATCTTTAAAATTACACAAATATTTTTGTCCGGAGCGAGCGAGAATCGATCCCACGACCTCCGAGATTGACAGCGCGCTTTATACCGCTACGCCACGCACCTAGTAGGTTGTAAACTTTGATTTTATTAAATATATTCCAGAACATCTTAATTTTATAAACATAAAAACATAAGCACGGAAAGAAGGCCTGATGAAAATGTACAATACCCCTATGAAGTGCTTAAATTTTTAACTTGGGAACTAACATAAATAAGAACAAAATCTCTTGCCAATATGTACTGTATCTCAAATATTTATCTGATTTTGCTTGTTCGGACAAAGCCATTGATAACAGTTAGGCTTTTATATTTTACACAGCGAAAACATCAAAATACTGGCACTGACCGTCTACCATAAAAAAAAATCATGCAACATGCTTCTCTACTCTACTAATACCCAGTTCGCATCCAACGTAAAGTGTACAAAATACGAAAAATAAAATGGCAGCGTCGAAATATGTGGCGAGGGCAGAGGATGTACTATGACAGCTTTGTATAACCTACTTCATGTGAGCTGTAAAGCTATTTGCCAGCACTTTCGGCCATTTCAGTGAAAGACAAAATGTCGCGATATTTAAAAAAATATCAAGTCAAGTAGAAAGGAAATTCTAAAGGCTGCACTTGTTAGCCAACAGAAGGAAGAATAAGCTGTTTACAAAACGGATGATCCATTCGGATAATCTGAATACTCGAGAAATTCCTTTTACACAAATCCATAGTAGGCATACTTTTTCGTAGTCAAAAATTTCGGAGGAAAACAAAAAGTTATATTATATAATAATAAATCTATTGCATAAAATATTAAGTTCGCTAAGTGTAATCTCAACCGGCCTCGGTGGTATACGAAACAGGAGATTATGAGAAAATGAGCTTAAAACTTTGTCTACGGTCTAACACAGGCTTAGTTTGCGCTTTGTAAAGTTAATAGGAAAAGTGTTTCTGTATATTTTTATAACGAAATTCAACTTGTATTGCATAGAACATTTGGAGGAAATACGTGTAATGTAAGAAGTAACAAGGACTGTACTCAATAATGTTAGAAGTTTATAACAAAATATGTGTGGCATTTGTAGTCGTATGGTACGCATGTCATCATTTATACTGATCGCTTACACGGCAGCAGTTAGGGAGATAAATTCTCAGTGCAGGGTAAACTATCGAAAGATAAGCGTGTAAGGAAACTAAAGTGAACTATTTATTGCTACATTTTCATAGATGGAATCATTAATCATTTAGATTACACTAGCCTAAAGAACATATTGGCAATGTATAATGCAACTTCGCCTACATAATAATTTACAATGTGGATAATATTAATTGCAAATCAATTGGAGTATAAAAAATTATAGAACATATCTAACCGCGTATATTAAATGAATAAAAGATGTCACTATGAAAATATTGCGGTGTGGTTTCCGGCTTAGAATAGACCACCCCATGTCTTCCCATGGGTGTCGTAAAAGGCGACTAAGGGTCATATGGCTGATGGATGGGCAGCAGCATCTATTAGCTCAAGGTTTACATCTTACTGCGATCACCAATCCGTCTGCCAAGCGTAGTGATTATGGCAATATCCCTCTAGTATCCTGGCTTGCCAAGGTCTGTTAAGAGGAGGCCCATGTTCAGCAGTGGACGTAAACGGGCTGTTGATGATGATGATGATGAAAATATATATTTTACTATAACTATGGTTATGCATTCCATATGAATTACAATTCTTAAATGTTCTTTGTTTAAACGAAAAACATGAATTTACTATAAGGTAATTCTTTCATTAAAACATAAAAGTATAACTTGATTAATAAAAAATACTCATTACATAAAAATAACATACACTTAATCGCACTTTATAATTTTTCATTTGTACGTTAGTTTATTTTTACTTTCAATACTTTTATTTTCACACTCCACACCCTTTGAGTCTTTCGTTAAAAGTATTGACATTATTTTTACTAAAACCATATCGAGTAAGCGACCGTGTTGAGTGCAGATTTTAATAAAAGTGATTTTGAGTCCCATTCATTCAGTCAACATGGATATCTAGCTTGAATTATTGAAGAGTTTGTTTTGTATAGAAAATGGTGCATCGCTACGGTTATTCACATCGCCCCGGGTACAGTAGGTGCTAGAATTTGTAGGTATACAAGTCTCTGCAATCAGTCTAGAAGCGTGGCATTCCGCTACAATTTGCGTGGCGGTGGGTGCATAAAAGCCACTCCTATGCCCTCCCCCTTTCTGAAGCCGACGTAGACAAGTTTCTACAGTGAACAAGGAGCTAACTAGCCCCGAGAATGTTACTGTAGATAATGTACTCAATTCGTCTTGAATTCAAGCGTCGGATTCGAAGCTGAGCGACGGTTCACGGTTAATTGTATTAAATATACTACTTTGAATTAAATACACCCACTTAAATTAAACATACTCTAAAGTAAATATGTACATTTTCTATTATCTATTCAATTATACGTTAAATATAAATTTTATACATAATTTATACCTCTCCTACAGTGCCTCTGGAAAGATTAATCTTCAAGAAAGAATACATATTTTTTTAACGCACATTGTTCTATAATGATGGTACGTCTAATCTACCAACAATTTGCATTTTATAAAAAAATGGAATGTAGTTACAGTCTCAACATATACTCTCAATGTCTACCGCATTTTTTTTTAACTCTTGGCAACTGCACTTCTTAAATATTCTGAATATAGCAACACTTTGTAGACAAGAGATGAGATAAAAATGTTCGGTATAATTTTAGTTATTTTATAAATACGTATTTCATTTGAGTCCTGGCTATGCGCACTTTGTTTCTGGCAACAAATGATCACACACCACGGGCGTTGAGGCAGTGTCAAGTCGACAGTGGTTATTTTTTCGCAGTACTCCAGTATATTTCTTGTCTACGAATTATGCTGATTTTCCACCAGAGTAGCGAGACGAGACGAGGCGAGAAGAGAATTGAAATTGCACTGACCCTTTTCCACTAAAAATAGCCATCGCGAGCTCGCGCGTGACCGCCGCGCCGCCCGTAGGCTTGTACTATAATGACGGTTTTCTCAGGTAATAACACGGTAATAAGTAGCAATGAACAACAATAAGCCTCTCGCGAGAAGCGTGTTTCTGTTGCAAAGTTAATTTATACTCTATGTAGGAAGCAATACGGTTCATTTTTACACAAACAAATATTTCGATACACGCCTCGCCTCTTCTCGTCTCGCCACACTGTTTCCACCAAAGATGCGCTGGGAGAGGATTAAAAATTTGCCATACAAATTTCAATTCTCCTCGCCTCGTCTCGTCTCGCCACTCTGGTGGAAAATCAGCATAAAGCTCCCTCGTGTGCGTGCGGAGTGCCACGGTACTCTTTTCTGGAAATTCAATAGTCCACCGTATAAGATGTTCTGCAAAATCTTTTGTCAAGTTCTCTTGAAAACGGCAAGCCAAGTACTTAAGCGCAATCCTTGACCGAAAGCTAAACTTGAAAACTCACTTGAAAAGCATTCGGTCTTAATTTCCACTCAGTTAACTTCATTATCTTTTAAATTTAAGTAGCAAACTATCAGATCAAGATGTACTGCTTGAAAACTGTCAAAGCATACTCGACTTCTCCGATCACCAACTGCTTTCCATCCAACAGTGGATGAAATAGGCGTTTGAACGCTTCTTCAAATCCGCGGCTCAACACCCAAATCTTTTAGTTGTTCCAGATTCTGACTATACGACTTTGCGCACAAAGCATCGTAGGCACCGTCGACCTCGAAGCAATCTAGACTAGACTATCCGGGTGACGAGATCACAACTTACCGACAAGCAGTAAAGAAACTGCAAGAAACTAACAATACACTAGATAGAGACCACTTTAGCCGACCCGCCGGATAAGAGGGCTGAACCAAAGTCCAAGCCTTAAGGTTGCTTAGTGTGTAGTTTTTTTAACCATTAATAGCACTGGAGCCCTGCTAGCTCTAGCCAGTGAAGAAGAAAAAGCATCATGTCTAAATACATACCAAGTTTACGAAGGCCCAATAGAATTGAATTACAATGTTTTATTTTATTAGGTATATAAACAAATATATTTTATTCGTTTTTAAAAACATAAATATTTATTATAATGTTTATTATATGGCAAGCGTTATTTTATTAATTATTATAATAACCTGCTCTCAAATAATGACAAAGCATCGACATAAGTAAAGTTTAATCTCACCCAAAACTTTCTCTCGGACCGCTAAGTACCTGCAAGGGTAGAATAATAGTATTAATTGTTAGCAGTAGGTATATTTTCCTCTCGTATAATATTAAAAGTTGTTGGTATAATACTTAATATTGTTAATTACATCACTCATTCAACTAGTCAATGATGTATTTTTGATTTAAATATATTTCCTTGGTGTACCTAGGTATACAACATTTTACATCAATCTGGCACTAACCTTTAAAAAGGATTTAACTGTCACATTCACATTTAGGTATGATATTAGTATAGATACATCTCTACAGTAGGTAACGTTCAATGAGAAAAGCGTATCTTCAGTTTAATGTACGGCGGCACTCGACTCCGATCACCATCGTTACGTTGAGTAAGCGACGTCGGCATGTTCCTAGCCAAGTGGAAAGTCCCATCCATCGACAGATATTATTTCCTCTTTCGTTAGAGACCTAGTGACTGCCGAGAACACCGCTCTTCGCTACCAAACTGAATTAGGAACGTTTTTCTCCATTTTATATCTCTCGCCCTCTAAGGAGCGACGAAGTGTTGAATTATTGGACTTACTTTATTTTATAAAACGTTTTCTCCTGGAGATTTCTGTTTACTTTGCCGCAAAACGTTTTTCACGTTCCCTTTTCATATTCCATTGATATAAAATTGATAGTAAGTCGATTTCCATTCGCTTTATGTGCTTGTATATTATTAAAGTGAACGACATCGAGTTATTGGAAGTAAGTCGCCGTGTTTGATAGACAAGCGTTAAATCCCGCTATATCTCTCCGCGTATGTTAAGCGCTGTTGATATTTTATCGGATAATAACCATAAAGTTTATTAGGGAACTTGCTGCGCCCCGTGGTTTTACGGGTGTCGGACTGCTAGTCTGCTCCTGTGGATTTTAGCATAATGTTTTGTAGACTTTATATTAATCCAGCTTATAAACTATCCCCGTGCCAAATCCGTTCAACATACAAACGTTGCAAACATCCATCCGTTACAAACTTTTGCGTTTGTAATATTAGTACGAGGAAATTATCGGATATACAAAATAAAAAAATAGAAAAAAATTAATAATTCAGTAACAGTCCATCAACTATACTCAAGTTTTAGAAAGCTATAAAATAGCTACATTTGAACGTACCTACACCTTTATTTATATGCACAACTACCTGGTACGCGTTTCTTACAATTTACCAAATGTTAATCGCTTTAGTTTCAGTTATTAACTGTGCTAAAAATCTAAAATATTTTGTAATTTTTTTAATAGGTCTAACCGCTTGTATCTCTACTCTTCGTAAAAACATAATAAATCTTTCAGTCCCCAGATTCATGCAACAAACACGGTCGCTAGCAATGTCCGTACGTAGGTAACGTACCGACACAAAAGTTAATTTACGCGTCAGCGTTCCAATGATCAAGTACTACATCATTTTATCCGGGATATATTTCGGATCGCCGCCCATCATTCTTTATAGAAAGTTAATATTTGTGTATAGAGCAGGCCATCAATAAAAGCTTAACGTTTATACGTAGCTTATTTTAAAATACCTCTCCGGTACCGTTAAAAATTGAGGTGTATTCGAGTGAACGGGAGAAAAGGAAATAAATGTTCTATAGCAGAAATTGTATTGTCTCTTGAAATGCGATTACTATCGAATGATATTTCGAATTGAGTTATATTGACATTGGGTTTAAACGATGGGAGCGTTAAAACCTCTCAACATTTCATCGGTTTTAAGCCGCAGGTAGATATCCGTTTTAAAGCGTAGGTACTTTACATTGGACAGATGGTATATTAGTTTTAGCAAGTTTTAGTATCAATGAAGCTATGGGAATGGCCAAAGTGACTTTCATTCCAGAAATAATACCTAATGTAGAAGTTAACTTTAAATCGAAACACGGATGGTATGAAGCATTTAATATAAATTGCATAACTACAGCTTACAATAGACTACCCAATATCCCATTTCCATGATTATAAGGCGACTAAGGGACATATATCAGCAGCATATCTCAGGTCAAGGATATTCACCAATTTACAGCGCTCAGCAATTCCCCTGGCCATTGTGGTGATTGTGACAATATCGCTAAACGACCCTGGCTTCACAAGGTCTGTAAAAGGGAGACCCAACTTCAGCGGTGGACATAAACGGGCTGTAAACTTCTGCAACTTACTTCAACAGCCATATCGATTCGAAATTTTGATTAAGTGCCGTAACTAATACCGTTCCACTTTAGATATATCCTACGACGATTAATTAGGGCTAAGGATGTATATAAGTTATATACAAATTAAGGGCGGGGAAATTATATTAAACAGTTAACAAGTAGGTAGACGCCATTTCCCATTACAATGTCGAGTGTTGACACATTCCAACGTTTAAGACCCTTCTGTATTCATGTTGTTAAAGGAATCTCGCATAGTTGCAAACTTTTCCCCTTAGCGAATAGATCATTGTTGTATAGTTTTGCTGTCTAAGAATTATTAATATTGATTTCGATATTAGTACTTCTAAAATATATGTATACCATTGCTTCAATACGTAGTATCTTGTATAACTTTAGTGCAAAAAAATGAAGTAGGTATATATTTTATTTTACCATTGTTTTTATAAACATAATACTGTGATAATACTAAACATTACAATAAATAGATAATATTAGCTTGAGTAAAGCCGCCCTTCACCCCATGTCAAGCCGGGTTTTGCAGCCAGCACAGCTAGTGATAATGAGATGACAGATGACTTGACAGAGACATGTATTTTATTAAAATTGTATTAAAAATACAGATGTTTTTTTTGGGATAAAATATAATGACCACCAAAAATATATACTTGACACCAGAAAAATAAAGTCTAAAATTGTAATAGTACTAGCTATTTTACTCACGACTGCACTTCAAATTGTATTCGAACACCAAATGTAGTTAATGATCACCAAATGTAGTTAATGATCACCAAATCTTAGCGAGCAAATTATTGCGCTATTTCTACCTTAATAAAATCAATGAAAAATGACAATCGGTTAGGTTAGGTTAGGTTAGAGCTGCGGCCATAAAACGCACGAGCCGAGCGAGCGAAGCGAGCGGTGCCGCGGCAGCGGCCGGCGAGTGCCAGAACCGAATAGTAAATTAGTAAAACATTTAGGTACTTTTGGTGTTCATTTACTACTTTTGGTGATCATTTACTACTTTTGGGTTAACAATGATTTATTTGGAGTCATTTTGCTTAAATACGATAGCGAAATGTTAAAACTTTGGTTACAATTTTACATTAAAATGCGGGTTTAATTTTGGTGATCATTTTTACTATATCTGATGGTAAGTTAAACATAAGCCGTTTTTTTTTACTAACGTAATCACTATATGTGACCCTGTCTCCTATTAAGGGATGGCATAGGTATTAATTGTAATAATAGTGCCAAATTGGAATATAATAAAGGCTGTTCCAATTCATCATAAACTTTAATAAAACAAACTACTTCAGAACAAACAGCTGCTTTGGTATTCATGAATTTCAATTAAATAACAACAATGTTTCAGTCACAGGTAGCACTTGTAAATGTCAGCTATTTTATATTAGTTTACAGTTAACCTACTGTTTGTACTTGTATATAAGTACATACGTATATATGTTTACAGCCAAAGCTCAAAACAATGTTATTTTAATATTAGTGTGGCTGTCACTCAATAGACGGAGTTATTTTATTTGAAAGACATTCTTTATTAGTCGCAAGTGTTGTATTCACTTCGTTTTATAGGGTCTAGAAACCAGAACTAGGGTCCACCACTAGAAAAGGAGGCTAATCACGTAACGATATGGCTAAAACTGTAATAAAGCGTTAATTACTATAGGGTTATAGTAATACATTACCTATATTAATGTTACTGTATTATTGAAGCAACATTAACTTAATAAATTGACATATTCAAATGAATTTTGCATGCATAGTAAACGCTACTTAGCGAATACGTTTTTATCAAAGGCATAGCATCTATCGGCATAGTAATTAGCCTCCATTACACAGTAGTTCGGTCGTTAAAAATATATTTTTTTAAATATTTCAGTACTGTATGTAGATTTAGTTAAAATAATTATCAATGAAATAATGAAATTTATTCAGCACTAAGGTATTTACATACACTTGTACTTGTCAAAATTACACTGTATAAGACTAAATGTAACAAAAGTATCACTTAAATAGCTAAAAACATTGTTATAATTATTTGATCTTACAGAAGGTCGAGCGATAAATGACAAATGTACACATTAGGTATAGTAAGATGCCTTAAAGGTAACAGGTCTAAAATTAAAATTAACTTCCAAGAATCCGGCCAAAGTCTAAGCGACATCCACCTGAGGGCACCCTTAAGGGGTTAGGACCAACGTTTAGGGTGCCACTGGAGTAAAGAGTAGATTTACGAACAGTGGTGATGATCGCTGGCACGAGATCACAGTTCGGGGAATAAGCAACAACGCGGTCCTAGGCCATGCCGTCGAGGATCCTACCCTAGCTAACCTGCAACCTTTCACTAGCTACCTAAGTGGACGACCCGGAGAAGAAAGGAAGAAAGAAACTCCGAGATTACTATTTTTGTCTCTTTTGCTCTGTTTCTTTTTTTTTATGTCAAGTCTTTTTTCATAATCATGTAATATTGTACAATATATATATGATGTAAGCGAATGCACGCTCAGTACCATTTATTACCTGGTCAATTTATACCGACCAGGTGTTCAATAAGACAAGAAAAAAAAATATTAATACAGTAAATACTATAATTTAGATATTAAAGTTTACTCAGGCACAGACAATATCCTACAAAGAAACCTAATGGCGGATGCATTCACACACATTTACAATATGACAATTTACACAAGTTCAACCAAAGGATATACCTATAATAATAATTATAAACAATAGCAAGAATGAATTAACAAGATATAAAATAAAAATTAACATAACATATCCCCGACAACAGCCGACCAGTCACCACAAGCAGCACCCGTTCACGAGTATGACGTGTGACGCAGCCATTGCCTCCCTCGCCATATTAGAGGGAAGGTGGCGACCCGCCCCACACCGCCACCGCAAGCAATGACAGACTATGGGAGCATGACGAACTAAAGTGGGGATATCTAATGTTGTAACATAAATATAAGTTACACAAAAATAATCACTTCTAGGGACCCCTTCGCGTGCGTACGAACTATTCTTTAAATTATTTTGAATTTATTATTTTATTAAGTGCTGAGGTAAGATAATACCGCCGTCGGAAAACCACAATTGAGTAACCTAATCTTCTCTAACATTCTTTTTCTTATTACCTAGTCAGAATAGAAACCTACTTTACTACCCGTCTAGTGTTTCGTATGTATGTACCATATGTAGAAATACAGACGGTGTTTCCTTTTCATTAAGTAACCACGCACAATATTGCAAGGCAGTCGTAAACTTGTACCGAGGTGGCCAAGTCTGTCCATCCACCGAAGTAATGAGACTCGAGGAAAAGTTATACCTTTAATGAAATGAGAGAACACATTTACGCATGTTACTTGATCTTATAATGTAAGGCAATTACCCAAGATACAATACGTGAACTTTAATCCCCTATTTTAGCGGTGCTACATTGTTTCGTCTTTAATTAGTTGTAGATAAAACACATACTTTATTGTGCGAAATTGCGGATTCTTGCTATTGTTAGGAATTTATTTCGGTATAGAACGAGTTCTAGAGGGGATATTATTGTGAGGCTCAAAGGTATAGCGGCACAGTCTTTTGTTTGGTATTATGACGATTTAGCTATAACTTTGGCTCGCACAAAAGTATTATGTCTTTCATTTGAAATGTATTTATTAGTACTTACCTACCGAACAACTTTCTACTTAATTGACTGAACTAAAAATTAATTCTGATCTCGACTTTGTTTATTATTGAATTTTGCTTTTATCTCATTGTTTTATTTTTCACTGATCTAATCAGACACTCGAATTGCCACCTAGGTTCTAAGTTGAGATTAAAAGTTTTGGTATTGACATATTTCACTGTTCTCGATAGTTTGCATTAGATATTGATCTCAAATATAAACATCACCCAGGCAACACTCATACCATCGTAGGGTTACCGCGCAGTACTAGTATTTTTATTTTAAAGACATTTCCCGCACATCTTGGGAAAACACGCGAACCTTACAATAAACGGATAATAATTCGCAGACACGGACATCCAACTACCCGTGGCTTACACAAATAATAGTTCCAGATAGGAATCGGAACCTGAAACATCAGGTTTCAGAAGAAATTACTGCCACCACCTGCACTGTTACTATATAAAGAGTAGAAGAAGATCTTTATGTGCAAATCCAGCGTTGTGGGCACGATGAGTATGCCCACAAACATTTTAGTGACGTCAAAGTTTCCTCCTGTCTGTTGGTGCCTTAAAAAAGCCTAGTCTCGGTGCGCTGAAAAAACGATATATTCAAATTGAAAAGTCGTAATGATTGTTCATGGGCAAATTTGTATTCCGACTCGCACTAGGCCGATTATTAGGTGGCTATCACCACAACCTTTTGCGACCGCTACATCCACGCTTGTTACACTTTATCTGTACTTTTGAATTATCCATCTGGTAACCCTACCCAGCATAACTTCAGCATTATACTTTCTGCATTTTACACTCCATATCTCAGTTTTATTTTGCAGTTGAGCGCAATAGCAATATTTAACGCATTTTTGTACTGAATACAGCAGAAATAACGAACCGCGCTGCGTCGAGTGAATTAAAACTAATGGAACGGTTAATTTCTCATGAGGATAAAGCTAGCTATGAACTCGCCTCTACTGATTCTGTTGCTGTTTGGGATTCGCACTCAACACTTTTGTTATTTACAGTAATATATTATGCAAACGTCGGCGTCGTCACCTTTTTTGGTCTGAGGAGGGTCGGTGTTTATTTGCAACAAATGTGTAGATTAAGTTTTTCTCGCCATATGGGAATAGGGACTGATTAGTCTCGTTTAGACTTAAGCTCAATACCTAATGTTAGCATTAAAATGTATCAACTTGTGGTCACAACGTTGCGAGAGCTTTCGTTTAAAAATAGGAAGGTATGATATTATAAAGTAATAAAAGCGAGACCAACGACTCGCGCACGAAGGGTTCCGTGCCATTATCTATACAATATTACGCACTATAATATTTTGAAATAAATAATAAAGACTCACTTCAAGCGTCTACTTGTTGCCGTTATGGATATCCACCAAAAACACTGCAAATATCACGTTTGTTGTATGGGAGACCCACTTAAATATTTATTTTATTCTAATAGGGTTTCGTTTCTACCCTAAAAAAGAGCTGCAATCACTCATTTGATGGCATATTTACCACGAAAATAGATTTGTCTAAATTGTCTTCCAACCTATTGATTATTTTTACATAAATAGTGATTTGCAATAATAATTATAGTGAGAGATAAAAAAAAGATACCTACAGTATCTTTTTTTTACTGTAATGGTAAAGTATATATATTTTATTTCAAACAGAAATTTTAGGGAAAACCCCCCGTTACTAAGTATATGTTCTAAATTATTGTCATTATATTTCTGCTCGAATTCGTAGAGCAATAGTTATATAAGCAAGCTATCCTATTTATTTATTTTGTGGTTCTTCTTAATTACAACAGAATATAATTGTTAAAGAAATTCCTTAAATATCAATATATAACAATCGCCACGCTTGTCAGACGTCCAACAGAGGACGTTATATAGGCTTATAACGATGATAATAACAAGCATATTTTATGAAACACTAAGGTACAAAAATAAATAAACTGATATTAAAAATAGTACAGAATATGATAGGTACTCAAATATAAATATAATATTATTATAAAACTCAAAACTAAATATAACTTTAAGTACAAGGCGTCGAAATATTAATTTGTGTCAACGCTCAGGAGATTTATTTCCAGAATATTTAAAGCCTTACTACGCTCTAAAGTGTATTAAAATGTTAAATACAGTTACTTAAAATTAGTATAGGTAGTTCTAAAGACTTACACAATGACATGTCGATAAAGCTCCGGCGAAAATATTAAAAAAATCAAACGGAAATGACACCTATTTTATGACGGTAATAAAACTCATTCGCGTACGCTTTGTAAACATCAATAAATCGGAACAAAAATGGTTTTAAAAATATTATCAAAATAAAGCTAGTGCTGATACAGTGCAGTTAGTATGGCTTTTAAAGACAACTCCCGCACCCGGGAAATAAATTTCTGTCTCGCGGTAGACTACGAACACTGAGGTAATCCACGAACACAAAGTACCTACATCAAGACTCAAAATAACTTGCCAACTTGCTTGTAATTTAGAGGTGGAAATTGAACCTAGAACACCAGGTCTGAGAAGCAACTAAAGTAATCATAGAGCCAACGGTGCAGTCTAACATTAGGCCTAACAATTTAAAAAATCTACTGCAATAGGTTAACAATTTGAAAATTTGTTACGTTAAAATCAATATCGAAACGCATTTTGATTTCCAAATGCAGTTATTCATGCATACGCTATCAGTAGAATACAACACCGACCGTGCGAAATATACTGACTAATGTTGGGCATTGCGGAACACATCTAAATTCATAGTTTCACACAACGCATATCCCGCAAAACATAAATATGGACCTATTCCGTCCTAATAGTCACTATTTGGGGTCCCTTAGTTTATGAGTTGGTATATTCCATTTCAAGTAACAATGGTACCTATTGAGACAGCTGTGACGGTAATGAAGCATTATTTTAACATAATAAGGTTTACAGTTGAAATCGTTGGAAATAGTTCATGTACCTTATTATTATTGAATAAAGTTTTATTTCTTACGCCACCTATTGTCACGATACAATGCGTGAAACGGAATGTGTAGTAGGTACTTAAATCGAAATTTACTATTTTGGATTATGACGATTCAAGTCAACGTTCCACAGAATTCTGATAACATTATGTTCTCCTTTCTTTCAATTGTTTCAGCTTTCAATTGTTTCCTCTGTAGCTTGAAATGACTAAGATTTTTATTGACATGTAATGACCAGCATTGAGCCACAAAGGTTTTTCAGTTTACTATACAATGGGAGGTTATAAACCTCTTTAGCAGTCTAATGAATATAAAACAACTGTAATTATTGTTCTTGTAGTGTATTAAGTAATTTAAAAATTAAATATAAAATATGTTACCAACTTAATTTAAAATTAATACCTACACATCATGCTTATTTTTATGTTCTTTCACCAATACCTATAGAATAATAATTACCAACTCATGGTTATTTTTTTAATAGTATGAAACAACAAAAATACCTACTACTAATGTGGGTATATGTGTATAATGTTAGTAGGAAAACATCCATAACCGCATTGAACGAACAGTTTCCGAAATGCAACGTCCCGACAGGACAAATAATTCTTTGCGAAACTCTTGCAATCTCAAAGGGAAGATTACAGTCAATGTTGATAAAATATTGGCGGTTTGAAAACACTGTTACTTTTGAAAAAAAACTTAACCATTGCATTGGTAGTTTACATGGATCTATAAAGACCGTAATACCTACTCATTTAGGTATGGTCCTGAGATACTGATAAACTCTGATAACTCTGACTGATAAACTGAAGTTAATAAGTCCTTGTAACGACTTCGCGTATCAATATCTATGAATATTCTTAACCTTAATAACATTTTTGTACTATAATATAATTAAGTCATTATAGCAGATGTTTTATTTCATATCGTAATCAATTTAAGCTTTGAGTATAATTCTGATTGCTGACAATCGTTTGAACGTTTACTAACCAGGCCAGAATTAAAACAAAATGATTTCATTGTAACCAAATTATCATTTTACATATATGGACTTAAAAACTACAAACTAAGCAACCTGCGCAAGAGGGCGCCCCCTGTGGGGCTTGGACCTCGGCTCAGGGCGGTCGCTGGCGATGAGATTGAGGAATTATGACTTTTAGTATTTTAGGGGAGTTTTGTGCAACTGTCGCTCTACAGTTCGCGGGCCTCTTGGACTTCGGGTCTACGAGGGCATCGGATGGTTCTTTGTGAGCTAAGGGTCAGGAAGACGAGGGGGGAATCATATATGTGGACAGAAATCTATACTAATATTATAAAAACGAAGGATTTGTATTTGTGTGTGTGTGTGTGTATGTTTGTAATGTATTTAAACTCAAAAACTACTGTGCCGATTTCAAAAATTCTTTCACCATTGGAAAGCTAGACATAGGCTATATAAGTTCCCATGATAACGGGAGTTGCGCGGGTGAAACCGCGCACGGGAAGCTAGTATTTTTTAAACAGATATAAAATAAAATAATTATTTATTCAAATTTTTAGGGTTCCGTACCCGAAGAGTAAAGACGGGACCTAATCTATATATATAAAAGAAAGTCGTGTTTGTTACAACACTTATAACTCGAGAACGGCTCGACCGATTGCCATGGTTTTTGATTTGTTGGATTTGTTTCCGTCCCGAATAGCAGAATACATTTTAAAAACAAAAGAAAGTCGTGTTAGTTACACTATTTATAACTCAAGAACGGCTGAACCGATTTGGCTGAAAATTGGTAGGGAGGTAGCTAAGAACTGGGAGAAGGACATAGGATACTTTTGGGTAGGGGTAGGGTAGGGTAGAGTAGGGGTAGGGTAGGGTAGGGTAGGGTAGAGTAGGGGTAGGGTAGGGTAGGGGTAGGGTAGGGGTAGGGTAGGGTAGGGGTAGGGTAGGGGTATGGTAGGGGTAGGGTAGGGGTAGGGTAGGGGTAGGGTAGGGGTAGGGTAGGGTAGGGTAGTATAAAAGTCCACCCGTGCGAAGCCGGGGCGGGCCGCTAGTTACTAATAAATAAAACACGTATAAAAAAAAGAATATCGAAATACATTATTAAGACATATATATACAGACAAAAAGTCCAAGCTACGCTAAAGAAAATAAGGACATTCCAAAACAAACGCACTCCTTGACACTATACAAATGCTCAAAAACATTGTTAAGCTTTACGAATGACTGTCATCATACTTGTCTTGGCGCACGTACCTAATAGAGAAAAATACGCTGACGGCGCGAATGGGAGCGTGAGTTCGCAATAAATAACACCCGTGATGATAAATGGAACTTGCCAGCAGATAATAAAAATAATTACCCGCCTAACACCTTTTACATCTACTGTAAGTCACTAATCGTGTTGATAGCGGCGTAATTTAGGTTTAATTTATCGTAACTTTATTGTGCAGCGATTCCAATTTTATAACTTTTGTATCTTTTATATTAAACATGATCTATGAACCGACATACAATAATAATTCTAATGGTGGTTTAGTGCACTCAAAATCATATTTTGAAACAGCATTATCATCACAGAAAACGACATAAAAATAAAAAAACCCACATTATGTGGAAATATTAGATCATATCTCGAGTAAAATATAGAGTAGGTCCTTAATCTCCTGGAGATCCCGCGGTACCATATTGGCCGCGGGTGCCGTCGGGGGGCCGGATTGCTCATGCGTACCCGACCCCCGCCAACGGCGGATCGAAGGAGTGTCCGGGAGGTTTTAGTGGTGTAGGGTCCTCTCCTCGTGGTATGACTTTAGCATACCACGCTATGGAGAGGGCGAGTCCCACATATCCCACCGCCAGCGCGCGAATACGCTGCAGCGGTGGTGGGAATGCGTCAATGCATTTCCCACTGGAAAACAAAAAAAAAAGTCCTTAATCTCAATGACAATATACCTACCTAATTACCTATTTTCCCAAACGTTTAATTACCTAAACTATACTCCAACATCAAACCAAAATCGCGTGTCATTTCTGTCTGTGTTACCCAATTGCAGCTGCTGCAGCCATCTTCAAGTGTTTATGGTAGATACTTTCAGTTTCAAATTCCACTCTAACTTTATAGTATTTTATAGTTGCGTACTGTACAACCCTTTACTATTAAGCCTTACGTACGGACATGGAAGCGGCACAGGTATCACTAAATCAGCCTTAATGTTGGCTATTTGCGCTGTGTTGCGGGAGATGTTTGCAACTATACGTACCCGTATAAAGAAATTGTTCTGACTGGATAAAGAGTTACTTGTTATAATCTGTATTGCTACCACTCTCTTCGCTCTATTAAATTGAATACCATACATTTACAAATGAAAGAACTACGTAAATTCTTTGTTTATAAGTCAGAAATATAAATTTCTTAGGGAACTCATACGTAAGGACACGAATTAGCCATTCTTGTGCGTCCGTCGGTCGTCGCCCGACCGTACCTATTTCTGATATTTCCCACGTAGTTTTGCGAAATTCCACCTTAAGAATTTTGTCCAAAGTCTTGTCCAGTGAAAGTTACGAACAAAGAGTCCGCCGAATTATTCAAACAAGAGTGACTGTTGCACAAATCCCCCCTATTTTTTTATAAGTCATTGATCAACTGATCATTCGTCAGTTCACTATGCCCCTACCAACGACCACCTTGAGCCGAGGTCCCAGCCCCACAGGGATCGCCCTCTTGCCGGATCGGGTGGGGGGACCAGATTGAGGAATGGACAGTGACTGCAACTGTCGCTCTTCTTTACAAATCGCGGGCCATACGGAATTGAATCCAACAAATGAATCAGAGGGTAATGACTAT
Organism: Nycteola revayana; assembly: GCA_947037095.2. NCBI lineage: Eukaryota > Metazoa > Arthropoda > Insecta > Lepidoptera > Nolidae > Nycteola > Nycteola revayana. Next base: position 11,373,631 of record OX344839.1, read on the forward strand.
CTTGGCGATTATATAGTAAAAGGCATAATACCTTGACTTTAAGCATATAATTTTTTGATGTTACCTTAAATGCTAAAACTTACACCAGATGAGCTTTACCATTCAACGGAGCAATGCCGCCAGCATTTTGGCCACGTTGCCAAGTAGATTTAGAATAGTAAGATTTTTATTAGTTAGTTTTATTTTAAATTTGCTCTTTTTAGTTGTATAGGGAAGCATTTTATGATATTGTTAATTTAGGTAGGCAGGTACTTTTAAAGTTAAAGTTTTTAAGATGCCTCTCACCACTATAATTAGTTGTTATTATTGCAAGGACTTTAAAAACGACATGAATAGCGAATAAAACCACATCAGAGACCGCACTGCAGCATCTTTAATCTACAACTACATTTGCTCTCGGTTCTCAAATTTAAATTCTACGGTTCACTTGATACAAAACAGAAGTTGTTCGCTATCAGCTAACTTGTTTACCCACTCAAAGGAGAGTTGAAATGTACGAGCTCTCTTAACATGCTACTTTTTCTCAAAAAACTTTACTGAAACAATTCAAGAAGGAGGTCCCGAGTTGTCGATACGTGTATAAGTTTTAATGTTGAATCAGTAAAGGTTGATTTTCCCTGTGAATGAAAACTTGTGACAGGAATTTGTAAGTTTAACAGATAGCTATGTGAAATGTTTACAGGCAAAGCTTTGAAAGAACTTTTTGCTAGGTAAATAAATAATAGATAGCAATTACCTACAGTGGTGGTGAATTAATGAATTGAGAAACAGTTTTATTTTAACTTTTCTATCGCTTTCGTATAATAATGAAATAATGAATTCATTCAGCACTTAGGTATTTACATACACTTTTACTTGTCAGAATCACAATTTTACACAATTATTCTTATTGTATGAATAAAACTAGATACTTAATTAACCGGTAGCAAATTGTAGGATATTAGATAAAGTAGTCCGTCAGTCAGCTGGTCATTAATTCCTCTACTCATAATAAGTTTAAGTTCATATTAATTATTATAGATTTTAATGGATCTATATAGAAAAAACACAGTTGCACACACCTGGGGGCACCCTTAAGGGGTTAGGACCACGACCCAGTGGTACCACTTTTAGATTTATGAACATAAGAGGAAGGCGCTGGATCACAGGGCAGGGGTAGGGGTGTAACGCGGTCCTCGCCGGCGAGAATCCTACCCTAGCTAACCTGCAACCTTTCACTAGCTACCTAGGTGGACGACTCGGAGAAGAAAGGAAGAAAGAAACTCCGGGCTTTTTCTTTTTCGTCATCTTTTGTATCACAGTTTATTAACTTTTTTTTTAATAACTTTTGTTTACAATATTTCATTTGAAATAACATTATGTGCGCTAATGCACCCTCTAGACGTTTTCACAAATATAGTTAAATACTGATTTAAAATCCTCAAGCAGAAATATCAGAGCAGCAACTTCTTGCACTTTGAAAACGGAGCCAACGGGGCAAGGAACCAGCTACATGAGAAGATTATCGCCGTAAAGGTCACAATAATGTACTACTACCTCAAACACATCCATCAGATGGTCGACCAGTCACCACAAGCAGCACCTGTTCACGAGTATAACGTGTGAGCACACAGCCATCGCCTCCCTCACCATATTAGAGGTAAGGACGCCTCCTTCCCTCTAATATGGTGAGACCCCGACTCACATCGCCACCGCAAGCAATGACAAACAATGGGAGCATGACGAGTACACTGATAGTAGTATTTGAGGAATCGCATTTAAAAAGAGAGACAGTTAAACTCAGCATAGCTTGTTCCGAAATACATCAGTGTGTACAATAACAAATTTGATAAATGACAATTAAAAATTAAAAAAGTCTAATGTTGGTATATCCTTTCGGTGAACAGGTACCTGGTGTGAAAGTTTGCCTGTGTTACACCGCTAGCACCATGCAGTTTCATCACTAATATATTCATTAATTGTGTAATAACCTTTTTTCATTAAGGTAGTCATGGGATTTAAATTTATTTTGCACACATTCTGGTATTTTGTTGAACATACGCACACTAAGCCCTACAAAGGAAGAATGGACTCTCTGCAGACGGTGGTAATCAGCACACAATTTATGTTTGTTTCTTGTATTTCTTGTGTGCAAGGCGCTTCTCTTTTGATATAGATTTAGGTTTTGTCTAATATGAATTAAATTTGCATACGATGACTATCACAACTCACAGGTCACCTACGACTTCGTTACAATTTTAGGTAAATATTTTTTTAACAGATTGACGATCAGAACAGACTATTTACTTTCAATATAGAAACGAATTAGTAGTTGGAACTAAGATTGAAATAATAATATATTAATATTCACATAGTATTATTATTTCAATCTTATTTCTGTCTTAGTTCCCACTACATAATAAATGTGAACGTTTAGTAGGTAGCTACCGAGACTCTATAATGTGTAACTACCTAATGTATTTGAGAATACATTAGGTACAGAATAGAACAAAATAGTAAGTATAGCTTATCACCTATACGAGGGGTTTCCAATCAGGGTGGTACCGCTTTCTAGTGGGCGCTTGAACTTTTTAGGGTGCGATATTATATGTCCAAAGACAAATTGTAGGTATTCTTATATTTATTTTATTTTATTAATTATAGGTATTCAGGGTATTATTTATTTTATAAATTTCTTTATACCGCCATCTTTTATCCGTATTGTAAATGTTTATCGTCGGTTATATGTTTGTTTTAATAAATGTAATGTTTTGGTGCATCTTAGTGTCGGCTCGTGTCGCTTGATGAACTTAGACGGGAGTGTACTACGTGAGCTCGACATATGGATGTGCGTTAACGCTTATGCGACAAAACTGTACTGCGACTCACCATAGTTCGAATGCACGCTTTTGCGACATATTGAAGATCGACATCACGCTTGTACGACATTAAGACACATTTGTATTCTTTCAAAATTGAGATTAATAAAATTCGACCACCGGCAGGTTCGAACCTGCATCTTAGGTAAAACCCCCAATGCCTTTACCAATTAGGCTACGGTGGAACCCCAGCCGGTCATAGAAATTTATTAATCTCTTTGTATCACGTCTCTAAGGGGGACGGTAGTTGTGGGGCTTTACCAAAGATGCAGGTTCGAATCCTGCCGGTGCACTATGGAAAATCGTAGAACAACTGCTGATTAAAAATGGTTTTTGTCAATGTCGCTACTGGCATGCTTTTTTTATTTTACTCAATAGTTTAAGGACCAAACTAGACTATAATATCAAAAAATTATAAATATTAAATGAAATGATTTTTTTATAACACCACAAACTTTATAGTTTTGACGGACGTCCATGTCAGGCCCGTTCACTTCATCACTTTTAAATTGATTTTATTGTTATACGTTACAGGAAAAGGTATAATGTATTATATATTTCTGGAAACCTCGTCTTTTGAAGAATATGAAACAGCTAATATGTATTTAATGTTATGTTAAGGTTCACCTTAAAATAATTGAAAAATCAAATATGGTGAAAAAAAAGTTTTTTTAAAGTTCAACGAGACTTTTGACAGTTACCCACGTTTACCCCTGCTTTACATTTAATGTTGATTTGTAGCCTAACTATCCATAAACATAATCAAATAATAACAGCTGCGGATATTTGCGGGTTTCGGAGTAATTAATAAAAATGTGATAAGAGTCAGAAAACGGAAAACCGCTCGCTATCTTTTGCGGTTTGAAATGTTGCTGTTTACATCAATAGTTTGCGGTAAGTTTTGTAATTTATCATTGATATTAGGGCATTTATCTTTTTTGCACTCATGTTGCGTGTGAAAATATTAATCAACAAAATGCACACTACCCTCATATTTCAAATAGTATATAAACAGTGGTTTCATTCCATTGTAAATAACAAAATAGTGGTGAATTAACAGAAGTGTAATTACATTTGTTGACTCTTCAAAATGTCTACTTTCAAGTGTTCTAAACGTGAAATAATACTTTTGTCTATCGAAGGAGGAAAATCGTTGGAAGCATTATCAACAGTTTTGCAAGAAAAATATCATGTGTCTGAAGACAACTTATGTTTCATCCTCAGTGATTTTCAAAGACATATTATTCCCGCTTTTAATAAACGCTGGAACGAAGCTTCACGGAACAAGGATACATTTTTAATGAAGAACAGTAATTGGTTGGAATCAGAATATTCAATAACTTTACCGGACTCTGAAGACGTTACAACCATCTCCACACCATCTACTTCTTCTGGGAAACGTGGAAGACCGTGCGTATCTTATCCAGACTTGTCAGAATCCAGTAAAAGAAGAAAAAATACAATGTTACTTAATGAATATGGATTTGAACACGTCTATAATGCATATCTTCAAGGGTTACGTTCGATAGGAGAAGGAACAGAAGCTAAACTTGTGGAAACATTAAGGTTTGCTGACTGTGAAAATAAGACCTTATTTTCGAGTCTCATAGAAGACGCACGGCAGACCAAAATGTTAACGGATGAAGAAGCATTGAGCGTATTTATTGACTTGGATTTAACGAAAGCACAATATTTGTACTTGAAAAATTTAACGAACGAACGAAAATGTTTTGTGCTTCCGCCATATTACCAAGTGCAAGAAGTTAAATCTACTTGCTATCCACCGTCTTCAGCCATAGAAATTACAGACACAAGTGCAAAAATAGTAAGACTTCAAGATTTATTAGATCACACTGCAGCTAGAATATTGACAATAGATTCAGTCTATAGGAATGGATTGAATAACTTACTTCTGTATAGTAAATGGGGCTGTGATGGCTCATCCGGTCAAAGCCAGTACAAACAGAAACTGCCAGAAGAGTCTGAACTTATTTCTGATTCGAATTTATTTATCACTTCTTTGGTGCCTATTGAGTTAATTAACGAGCTAACAGGTGATGTTGTCTGGCAAAATCCGGTACCTTCATGTGTTCGTTTTTGCCGGCCTATATTAATAGAATTTTGTAAAGAAACTCCCGAGAAAACTAAAGCCGTTGTGGATGAAATAAAGGGTCAAATAAATTCCTTGAGTCGATCATTAATTAACAAAGAAGGTGAGGGAGTGCAAGTGAAGCATGATCTCTTCCTTACAATGATAGATGGTAAAGTAGCTCAGGTATTAACAGATACGCCTTCGGGTTCCACATGTACAATATGTGGAGCTACTCCACGCCAAATGAACGATTTGACAAAAGTGACAGCTAGGCCTGAAAATGAAGATTCTTATCAATACGGACTGTCTACTTTGCACGCCTGGATTCGTTGTATGGAAATGATTTTACATATTTCCTATAATCTGTCTTTCCAAACATGGTCAGCCACAAGTGAAGAAAAGAAACGACTAAAGCAAGAGAAGAAAACCCTGGTACAAAGGCGTTTCCGTGAAGAGCTAGGATTGATCATCGACAAACCAAGACAAGTAAGTAGTAATTCTAATGACGGTAATACTGCCAGAAGATTTTTTCACAATGCAAGCTGCTCTGCTGAAATTACAGGAGTGGATATAAATTTGATTAAACGACTTTACATAATTCTGCAAGCTTTTTCATCGGGTGTAATGATAAATGCTGAAAAATTTGGCAGTTATGCTATGGAGACTGCTAGGATCTATGTGAGCAATTATGAATGGTATTACATGCCATCTTCAGTTCACAAAATTTTGATTCATGGAGAAAGTGTCATAAAGCATTTTGCAGTACTTCCTATTGGTCAACTTTCGGAAGATGCACAAGAATCTCGCAATAAGGATTATAACAAATTTCGTCTTCATAATGCTAGAAAATGCTCCGCTACAAACGAAGATGTATTTCATACTCTTCTTTATACTTCAGATCCTTACATTACCAGCATTAGAAAACCGTATACTAAAAACGTGAAGGAACTTGATGAAGACACCTTAGATCTTTTGAAAGTGAACGAATTAATTTTAGATCCCGAAGTTCATCAAGTATAAATAACATAACATTTAGTAATCAGTACAATTAATTAATTAATCTGTGTTCGATTTTAATCTTTAAAAAAATGCTTTTTTTATTTTATTTGATTTTTATTTTGATGTACTATATGATATTTGGTTTTTGTGAACATTAAAATAATAGTATTCATTGTTAAGAAATAAACATTGGAGATTTTTTATAATTTTGAATTTGTTTTATTTTTTAATTTATTATTTTAAATTTAATCATAATAAATTACGTTCTATTTGAAGCCATATACACTATTCTATATTTGTGCAAAATTTTAGAACATAATATTCAGAAATAAAGAAGTTATTGATTTTTAATCAGAAACAGACCATTATTTTCCACAGTGCGGTGGTCGAATTTTATTAATCTCAAATTTTGAAATATAGTATAAGGTAATCTTTTCCATAGAGTTCAAAACATTTAAAAAAACATTTGTATTCATAATCATATGTACATATACAGGGTGTCCCAAAAGTAAAAGTTAAGTAGCTGGGAAAGGAGGTGACAGGGGTGGACACAATGGTCACTAGAAAAATAAAAATAAAAACCGCTCTGGGTGTTTTAAAAAAAAATGGCATTTTTTTAAAAACTTAAAATTTTACACCTTGTTATTTTTGATGTTGATGTTGATGACCTTGTTGTTATTGAAGATTACATAACAGCATTTTTTTTAAATACAGCCATATTTGTAGGTACAGTTAGCACAAGGTGTAAAATTTTTAGTCTTTTAAAAAATGCCATTTATTTTTTTTAACACCCAGAGGGAATTTTTTATATTTTTCTGGTGACCTTTGTGACCATCCCTATCACCCCCCTTCCCAGCTACGTAATCTTTTGGGACACCCTGTATATATGATGACCTCCGTCACTTTTGAATTCTTCCAGAACAAATTAATTGAAAATTTGTGCATAGGTATTTTCACAAAATTAAACTAACCAAAATTTAATTTTAACGTACAAGCCATGTCGTCGAAGCTGCACTTTTCGTCTTTACTAAATAAAAACGTGTTTGTGTAGGTGCATAGTAATATTTTCATACAAAACATTTTGTATAAGTAACTAGCCGTAGGTCGTTTCTTTTGATAGAATGGCGTATACCTATTATAGGATTGTTGATAACACAAGTTACCAACCAAATAATAAATAATAAAACCCCGAATGAATTGTGATGATTAGCAAAGTAGTAGGTACTCCAATGAAACCGCAATTAATTTGCCTGTAGGAAGAATAGGTACGATTTAAATTGCTATTAAACTAATTGAGTGTATTAAATATTAAAATGCTTAGATAGATTAACTCTAATCTGCAAAATTACTAATTATATTAATTATGAGTATTTTCATAAACCTCTCCAAGTCTCCATAGAAACAATATAAAAAGGTAAATTACCGTTATAGGACTTAACCAGTAAGGTAGGTATTTCATGTCCATGTCAAAACCGAACAAAAATATTTATTAATTAACTGTGACTGCGCTCTACTTACTTCTTTTACTTGGCTTCAGGTACCAATGTAATTTCCAGTAATATTGACTGGCTGAAACTCAGACCAAATAAAAAGTAAAGGCTGTCTCTGTCGAACAATGCACTGAGGCCAGTTTTTTTGTGCATTAGTGTTGGTAAAAGTGTTGCTATGATTTTTCACAGTAGGTACCCAAATATTATAAAAATAATGTTGAGCATGACACAATTGAGCATGTTCGTTAACAAATAAAGAAGTTTGTTTTGACATCAAGCATAGTGACGCTGTGACAGATCGAATGACAAGGTAGGCATAGTTTCGGTCTCAGAATAAGTTGGTTTCGGGTGCAAACAAAAACAATAATTTGAAGTTTGCCAGTAAAATAGACGTCAAACATAAACGTTCTGAAGCTCTAAAATTATTTTTATAGAGAGGTACCTACTTTTCTAAATGACAAGATAGTTTGGAAATTTTTCGCCATATCCAATGAAATATTAAGTTAAAAATTATTTAATTTACCATTTATTGATTTTATTATGTTCAAACTATATACACACGATCAAAATGTGTGCTATATTACTCTATTAAATATAATTTCATATTTCATAACGCAACTCTAAATGTCATTTTTATTTGACATAGTTATCACGTTCCATTGATCCTAATAATATTTTTAGCATAGAATACATACGTTTAACTTGTTCGTTCCACTATTTTGGTATAAATCTATCCCTGTCTATAATTATAAAATTTTACAAACCTAAAACAAATCTCAGTCGAGAATTTGAAATTTTGCAAGGCAAGGTATACAAACGTCAATAAGCGAATTTTGTGAAGACTGAAGATTATTGTAGTGACCTTGTTCGTGATGGTAGTCGACTAATACAGACAACTGGTTACTATAATGTAAAAATAATAAACAAGAACTATTTTTAACCATTAAAATCACAACGAAAGAGAGAGTTTATTAAGGAAGTATCGTCCTGATCACTATAAGGTACGTCTTGTATTTTTGCAACTTTCTATCAATGTTATTTTTCTCGTTTCTGATTTTGGAATTACTACAACTTTATTTCCTTGTATTGATGACGTACTATAGTTACTAATGCTCAACATGCTATTTAGTTCTACTATTTAAGACCGCCTTTTAAATTAAGCGTTGTGTTTATCAGTTCATCAGTGTATTATATACATTTAGATAGGTACGTATACTTTATTTCCTTATTTAAACAACATTTTTATATTCTGTTACATCTAACTTAAACACTTATTTTAAAATAGAAATGACTAATATTGTTTTTTCATTGTCTTAATATTTAACACTTCTATCTTAGGAGGGTCACTTTAATTTACATAGTCAAAACAATACAACATTTATAGTTATTCAGGCCTGTTATACTGGTTGACTTATCAATATTTGCTGACCTCTGTCCTTGCCTATTCTTACCCAATATAAAACACTTACTTTAGTAAGTAGTAACTTAAATTCAATATTGTACTTACAAATCAAATGTTACTTAAAAAATGTTTTTTTTAAGAGCTCTAGATGTATAAAAAATATTAAACTTCCCCCTAAATAACTTATAGGTCATAGTTACTGTCACTGGCACTATTCACAAAAGTGTATATAAATCGATAATCAATTTAATACCTAATAATTTATAATAAGAAGTTATTTGCTGTCTACAATTATGCTTTGTATGTCTGTCTCATATGATATTATAGGTGCTAGTTACTTCTACTGTATTTTTAAGTACTTTCATTTAATTACTAGAAGGTCAATACTATTGCAGTAAATATATTACATTAATGATTTAATATTGTTCATATCAGTTTCTGTTAACATACCACCCTTTTCCATTCAATAAAAAAAAGTATAAGATAACATGCTTGAGCCTGACTCAAGTTTTAACAAGATCATTGAAGAAAATTATGAATCTATTTTGATATTCTTAAGAGTGCAGCGCGAATAATAGAATACTTTATTGAAGCTAAAAAGGAAACTAAAGTACCTGACACTCAATTGAAATTGCTATATCCTGTTGATAGCTATGTGTACTCTAGTATATATGTATGTTAACCTAACTATCTGCAACACATTGTTATAGTGACTTTGACTATAACATCTTACTGTGTGGTTTCACCTGTGTACTTCCTATTTCTGTGAAGTATTTCTGTAACTTTTGGACTACATGGCTTCCTAATGGTGAAAACTTTTTTGAAAACGGTCAAGAAGTAGTTACTTAATCCATTCTAATATTATGAAAAGGGAAGTGTATGTGTGTGTCTGTTTGTTTGTCCATCTTTCCTGCAAAAACTACTGAATGGATTTGGCTGAATCTGTGCAAGGGGACATTTAATAAGCTCGATTAAGATATAGGCTACAAAGTATCATGCTCCGACCCACTGGAGCAGAGTAACGCGGGTAAAATTGCGGGGCGCAGCTAGTTTTAATATATTTTATTTTTACTAAATATGGAAATACTATAGTATATGCAAAATACTTATGTTAAAGTTAATTTGAGTGGTGTTCAGACACCTTGAGTTTATTTATTTGTTTTTATAGCTTTTATTAACCAACTAACTTACGTGCATGGTTTTATACCCATTACTTCTGTTCTGTTTATATATTTTTTTCAAATTTGACCAGTAGTTCCCGAGATTAAGTTCTAACAAACTATAGCTTTATATATTGGTATTATTATGTATTGAAATTATTGACAGTTGAATATAATTCAATGTAGATTAAACAGATTTTGCCTTTTAACTTCATGGTATTCTTTGGTTATGACAAATCTTGTGTCATGTTTGAACATATGGTACAATGTAAAAATTGTAGACAGAAGTAAATATTTTACTCAATGTAAAATCAGAAGGCATGCTGATGTGATGTTGATGGTTAGGCATGGGCATAAAACACCATTATGCTGGTAAAGCTGCATGGAACAGCTATTTATCAATAATTTACTTCAAATATATTACTGAGTGATGAGACTGAGGACAAGCAAAGTAATTGTCATTTGTACAATAAAGTTTATTCCTTTAATTGCCCTTTTGGTTTACCTGTTGAATACTATCAGTATCAAATTCCAATGATGATGTGTCATAGTATGATTCAAGTAAAGGAATGGAATAAGTACAATGTATAAAAGTAAATTCAACGTCAGAAGTGCATCTAATGAAATAATGATTATTACAATTAATTCAATAACTTATTATCAGGGATCGAAACAGGTAGATTTTTTAATTTTTTTCTTATTTACTAAGTTAATATAGTTATAAAACCAGAATTTGTATTGGTACTGAATCTGTTCTAATATATAAAGCTGAAGAGTTTGTTAGCTTGTACACGCTTATCTCAAAAAAATCCAACTCGATTATTAATTATATCCGTGATAGATAGTTCATTTATCGAGGACGGCTTGATAAATGAGCTAAAAACACTAAATAATATGCTATATTTTATTATGAAGTTCCTACGGAAACAGGAGCAACGCGGGTTAAAATGATACCTACAAAGGTCCCAAAATAAAAAAAATAAAAAATGACGACTGAAAACACCTATTAACAAATGATTAATATAAAGAATATTTAAATTTTCGTATTAATGCACTGTGCCTAGTGTGCTGTGTAGCCAAAAAAATATGTACCTACCAAATGATATCATTTTCATGGCGAGATCATAACGTAGACATAGCTTACTATTGTCTACGATACCGGTATCCGCCGGCTCAATGGTAACCCGGATAGAGCCGCCAGATACTGCAGTGGCTTTCGTGTGTTCTCGGTTCTTCGATTCCCACCTGGCACAATTAGGTATATGTGTGAACCATAAATAGTTGTTCTATGTTTCGAAAATCTTTCGCGACGCAGGGATTTTTTTGCCTAGTGCAGTCTTTATAAAAAAAATGTAGCGAAATAATATATTTTCTTTAAATTTTAAAATATTTGAAAATGTACCTACCGTTTCGTTGTTCAGTCATTTAATAATATTATTTATACCCTTGATTTTCGTTAATTTATTTTAAGGGTTGAGGGCTTTATTCGAATGTAATATAGAAAAAACATATACATAATAAAACATATATAACCAGCAATTTCAAAAACACGGTAAAATAAAACTGAACTGGACTCGAAAATCTAAAGAATTTAATATACATGGCTTAGATTTCAATAGCCGCCATTATTCGACTAAAACATTCACATAAAAGAGTACTACAACAATTCAGAAATGTGCCGCTTATAATATATTACGAGCTATAAAAACGTCTAGCTAGTATGAGAGAACGTTTCCTCTCTAGTCTACTAGGCCGAGCACTGTTCGGGGCAGCACAATTATGGCTACATGCCAACGTCAGCTTGCTAATATCAGCGTAGAATCGAAACGATATAAGTCACGTTTTACCAAAATGTTCAAAATCCCAATATTCTGTACAAACGATAGCTTTGGGACAAATACGGAAGTTTATACTTTATGGCGACAGCGTTAAAGTGTTGCAGTAGCTTACGGATCCTAAGTCTTCTTTGTAAGGAAGTCTTTGTGTTGTACGCTGATAACAGCGTCGTCGCGTATGTTCGGGTTTTGTTCCAGTTTCAAATTTTACTATTCATTTTATGCTTGTTCGTGCAGGTATTTCACAATAACTATAAAAATGTTCGTTGACGCGATCCAAAAGTTAATAAATATGCATAACAATTAATCTTATTCATTTGTCATTTTCGCTCATCTTCGATTCACGAAGATATCATTGTCCATGATAATATTAATACATTGACACAACATCACTGGGATATGTCTGAACCGAAGGTGAACGTGGCTAAATCTTAAATTAAATATGATTGAAATGTCGCGTCACAATAACTTTGTAGTTTTTATTAATTTCTATATTATATATGATTACGCGTTGCTGTAATCCGGAATATCGTGGGAAAAAACAATTTTTTTTATTTTAATACCGTAAAATATAATTATAATTTTATAAAAAGGTAGTTTGATGTGACTAGATAACATGCAATTTTCTTATCGACAACGTACCTACAACTCGTACTGTAAATTGTACGAGTTAAGCCTATAAGTCAACAATATCCAATAACTGAAACAGCTGCGGTAAAAGTGTAAAGGAAAAACTCCATTACAACGTGCGTTATTTTTCAAACTACTTTAATAAGATTCCTTTAGTTTAGAACTGCATAAAATCCGCAGTAGAATATAAAATTATATAGCTGCAGCTGGGTTGATTTTCTCATATGAGAAGATATCTCACTTTTGCCGCATTATTCTGAATTTCTACGTAACTCGCTGTTGGTGGCTATAACGAAATCTTGCCGTCTTCCCTACATGGGGTCGCTTCTGGTTTTCACAGAATTAAGTTTCATTTCCATTTTCCGCTGCGTATTTTTGATAAATTTAACAGCTGTTTTGTATTTACTTTGTGTATATCACCTGTATTTGGCAGCTTGAATCTAACAAGAGTTAATTAAAATTCAATCTCCAGTCCAATCATTTTTTTTTTATTACTGATAATTTCAATACAGATGATTCGTAGAGTGTAGGCAATACATGTAAAAAATGTCAAAATATTTGTTATAATACGTCCGTAAATTAAGAAAAATTACACATTTATTACATCCAAAAATATTATAACGACTAAATACGGAGTTGTTTCTACCATATGTTTAAATACAAGTAATAAATACCATAGTGACTTCGCACAGATGAATAGTATGGTGAAGACCATACTAATTATAAAAGACTGAATTCGTTCTAATTAAAATAAAGTAAGTAACTTTATCTAAACGATTCATTCTAAAAATGTAGGTATTCATCACGAGCAATGTCAACGACAGTCTGCCGTCCCGATTTCCAAAACAAAATTACGTATTTTAACCAATATGTCCTTCATGTGAACTCTTCTATCTAGATTGTAACTTCAACAACGAAAACAGGTATTATATTGAACAAAAATATACTGGAAGACACACAGACATCAAATACCATTTATCCATTAACGGTAAAGTGCGTATTGTTGGAAAGTGTGATATTTATGTGAAACCTAACGGATGGGATAAATGGATGGCGTCCACAACAAATCCATCATTAGTAATCATCACAGAAAATTGAAGCTATTATTTTGTAACCGACTTGTTTTATAAATGTGACTATATTTGTTTGTCTGCTGTTCTTTCGTAACAAAACGATGTCGGTGTATTTTTAGAGAATTACAGTCAAACTACCACTAGCAAATTTCATATATGTAATCAAAATTAAGTCTTATAATATTGTTGTAGGTTTTTTTTAATATATAATTTTTTGTGTTCACATCCTTGTATTACTTTTTACGGGCATAAATTTACGGAGATCACTTCTTCTAAAATATCATGTACATAATTAAAATGGTCTTTCAGAGTCAGATATTTTATATAAGTTGTTTCATTTAATAATATAATTATTATGTATCTAGTCTTAAATGTTTTTTGTCTATCGATTTGGCAACCTCCGTAGCGTAGCGGTATTTGGGTCGCCTTTAATCTCGGAGGTCGTGGGTTCGATCCCCGCACCGGACAGGAAATCTTAGTGTAAAATCTTAGATTTCTTTTCGGGTCTGGTTTGTTGAGGGACTACCCTCCGTGCCTCGGAATGTACTTTAAGCCGTTGGTCCCGATTGTTATAACATCATCTATAATAATCGTATATCAATGAACGGGCAGCAGCATTTTCTTGTGTGGTACAACATAATACTGCGGTCACCAACCCGCCTGCCAAGCGTGGTGACCATGGCAAATACCTCTCGGGAGGACTCTTGTTCAGCAGTGGACGTTGTAAGGACTGATGATGATGTCTATCGATAGTTTCTAGATTCAATAATATTAAATATGATTGAAATGAACGAGACACAATATTATTGGCTTAAAATGTTTAGTTATTTACTTATGTGGTTGTTTATTTGTGTATAAATCATAGAAAATTTACAAACAACTATACTAGTAATAAATTTATAATCTTGTTTTAGTAACTTGTACGACCCCGTCGCATTTATCTAGCCAGACGTTTTATTTCTGTAAAGTGGTGTAGAATGAAACGGAAACTAGCGAAGCTGATATAGAACAATCGCGTCTTATCTTATGTGTAGATTGACCTCCTTCAAGGATGTTTACGTCATCATAACAACTAACCAGTTTTTTCCCACATGGTTACCGGAAAGCCATGCTATTATAATTGCTCTAATGGCAAATTTTATACAAATACATACAAATATTTAGTAGAATTTTCTAGTCGCTCACGTTATTCTCAAATATACGACATTTTAGAATAACGTGAGCGACTGGAAAATTCCAAAATGTTAAAGCCCCAACTCAGAAAAAACATTAATTAGTTCAAGAGAATGCTATGACCAATTTATTAAAATAAAATTTGGGTATAGTAAAAATGAGTATAACTACAGTAGCAAAATGCTTTCAAATAACCATATTTAAGAATCTCCCAGAGGGATGGTGTCCCGTAGTGTTTCCAAATAAAAAACAGAGCTTATTAAGACTTCCTACATTTAATATGGTAATTAATGTTTAGATAAATGTAAAGTACCTACTAATAAACACAAATAATGAGAACATATAGGAATATGAAAAGTGTTTATTTTACGAAGAGGAGTGCAATAAGCAAGTTTATAAAAAATTGCATGCAGTTTCCATAGTCATCGTAACATATCGATAGTGACATCACTATTTCCGCTATTTCCATAAGGCTTATGTTTAACTTACCATCAGATATAGTAACATATAACAGAAAAAAATTGAAAATGATCACCAAAATTAAACCCGCATTTTAATGTAAAATTGTAACCAAAGTTGTGTAACATTTCGCTATCGTATTTAAGCAAAATGACTCCAAATAAATCATTGTTAACCCAAAAGTAGTAAATGATCACCAAAAGTACCTAAATGTTTTACTAATTTACTATTCGGTTCTGGCACTCGCCGGCCGCTGCCGCGGCACCGCTCGCTTCGCTCGCTCGGCTCGTGCGTTGTATGGCCGCAGCTCTAACCTAACCTAACCGATTGTCATTTTTCATTGATTTTATTAAAGTAGAAATAGCGCAATAATTTGCTCGCTAAGATTTGGTGATCATTTACTACATTTGGTGTTCGAATACAATTTGAAGTGCAGTCGTGACTAAAATAGCTAGTACTATTATAATTTTAGACTTTATTTTTCTGGTGTCAAGTATATATTTTTGGTGGTCATTATATTTTATCCCTTTCCATAAATCTATCCAATTCCTGATACTTACGTATTGTACTCTACTATCATAAAAGCACATATTTATTAGCCATAAGTAAATTATGCTGTCGCTCAATAATCTGTTTGTACCTACTTTGGCTCTTACCCAACTTTCATAAAATAGCTGCATGCATTTCATTCCATTGGAGAAACTACACCATTCATAATTTTCTCTATTTATTTGTTTTTTTGTTATAATTTTGCCAAGGTAGTTTTCGTTTTTATGACACAAGATTTAGGCTTGATATTAAATTGAATGATCGATTTTGTATTGGGGATTCAGAAAAAAAATCGGTGTTTTTCTAAAATTCATACTGATCTCAGTTTTAAATGTTTACTTTTTGATAGGAGAGTTCTATTTGTATATCCCTACGTAATGGTCTTAGAACTCTAAAATAGGGACTCTTAAAATTATTTTTTTCATGCATCATATAGTGAAAATCCAAATGTAATTCTTGAAAATATAGGATATAGATCATTGTTTATATCGTTGAAATTCCTGCTGTATTTATAATTCATGAGTTGTAATCCAGAGGCTAATTTAATTATATCTTTATTTTGCACTTGTAGCCATTCGGTTTCCTACTGTAAAATATTCACGCATTCAATACACAAGTAAATGGACTAAGTTTTGACAGTAATTGCTTTTATTTAGCAAGAGTAATTGATTTATTAATAATGACCCTTTATCCGTACAACAGTTGTTTCTGTGGTATATAATTCAAACGTGGTTAGTATTAATAACTTATTGTAGTCCAATTTTCTGCGAATTATTTTTTAAATTGTCCTTTGTTTACATTAATAACGTCATGTCTCATTTGTAGCAAATATCTCTTGCTCCTTGTTTCCTTGTTCCCCCGGTAAACTGAATAATAAATACAATATGATCTCATTTACGTATTGCCCCATCTTATCAGCGAATAAACCTAATGAAGAGTAAACAGCTTTGTAACGTAGTAGCAGTTTAACTTTTGTTATCACTGGACTGTTAGTACACCGCGCAATAATTTATCACCCATTATAACTGTCAAGATTAGTTTAGTAGTAAGTGACCGAAATGCTTAGATTTAAAATTTTCTATTATTTAATCACTATCTTAGAACCGCCGAAAAACTAAAAAATGTAGGGATAAATCGATTTGTCACTAGTAAAGTAAGCTTAGCTTGGTGAGAACTAAAATCTGCTCAAACTGCACACGATTCTACCTCGCATTTTTATCTGGCGTCGCCTTACCGCAAGCATGAAGTGTGAACACACCAGAGATTTCCGCCGATATAAATCCCCGAACGCGACACCCTTACTTTACACCCGTCGCATCCCGGTGCAATCCGTGAATTTGTGAAGTGGAAGGTGCCAGCGATGCATCGCGTCTGGAATTTGAACACGCCAAATCCTGCAACCGACTATGTCGAACTGTATCCGCGAGTCCTCACGTACCATGCTCTTCTATTACCTTGGAGTTCGACACTGCCGTTCCGACGCGATGTCACGTTTTCCTTGTTTCTGTCTTGGTGGACTCTGATTCGGTTACATCCTTTATTCAACAAATTACCTTAGCTCGACATCTACATTTTAGATTAGATTATACGACGAAAGCATTTCCCGCTTTGAATTGCATTTTCTCAGCTTACGTGTGATGTATGTGATAATGTTTGTTTGATCTGTTGGTGACGTGAAGGATTAGAAAACCATTAAATAGACAATTGTGAGTGTGGGGAACTTTAGTGGACGGCTGAAACGCGGAGGTGACAGGCAGGCCGTTAACATGGCCGTTGTTACGACTAAAGTGATATATGAGCTGCGAAGTGGCTTGGTGCCGCTGTCACTTCGCGTTCCGCCGCCACCGCTCCATGCTGGCAAAAAGATAAAAAGGATTCCGAAATACGATTCACAAGTGGGCTGCCGGAAATGGGCAGAAAGTTACCGAGCACGGCTTTATGTCGGGTAATATATCTCCCGTATCGCTATCCAATTTCTGCTCTATGGCGTATAATATCCCCGCAGGGATCCTTTTAATTTGAAACTCCTTTTTAATCAACAACATTTCTTCTAAACCCGTTTTCGTGTATAGTCGGTTAAAAAATAATGTTAGATGTATGTAACCTTTCTGAATTTCAGATTCGTATATAACTTGTCTAACTTTTTATATTATAACGTTTTAAATATAAAAACATAGAATTTTACTCAATGTTTTTATGATTAAAAGGTGAAAATTCGAGAATTCAATCTGGTTTTTCGTAATATATACTAATATTATAAAGAGGTACAGTTTGTGAGGTTGTAAGAGGAACCGATTTTGCAAATTCTTAAACCAATAGATAGCCACATTATTTGTGAGTGTCATAGGCTATATTTTAAGTCAAGGTTTCCACGGGAACCGGACCTACGCGGGTGAAACCGCGCGGGACAGCTAGTAAATCATAAATTTAACAAAACACGATAAGATCAATTATCGTTTCGTATGTTATCAAGAACTGGGCTCTATTCAACTCAACTAACAACACTGGCACTAGGGAAATGTATTCATGTGTAGCGGGGGACTTAATAAACACAATAATTCACGGACATAAAGCACACCCAGAATCAGAACATATATTATCCGTGTTACACTAATAATCTTCCCGGGTGGGAATTGAAACATATAAACACTAGATCTAAGGTCCGAACCCACTAAATCAGTCAGCATAGTATTTTGTATAATATGGAAATTGCCTTTTCGATAGGATTTTCTATTCGTACTTCATTCACAGTTAGATGTTCTGAAGCTTTAGTTGCGTGACTGGTCGACCTCTGCCCTCTGACCTTCGACATTCATTGACCTGCAGTATTGAGATCTACCCCACAACACCCCTATGGCTACTACGTATAGCAAGCTTTTAGTGAATATTTTATTCACCATAAGAGGCATTTATTGCTACTCTATTTTTAAATTTATATCTACGGCATTGTTAAAGTTGGTAGGTATTTTTTTTACTATTTGATGCATTTGTATGTTTTTTATTTCACCATAAACATTCCGTACAGCGTCCACTACTGGACATGGACCTCCTCCCTGGATTTTGTCATAGTCACCACCCTAAGCAGGCGGGTTGGTGATAATGGATTATTTAAGTTTCCTAAAAAGGCATCTAAGTATTATTGACTCATTTTTAATCAAATAAATTACCTACTACTTCGACCTATTATTGAACTAATAGTGACAAAATCGTTTATTCTTAACGTAAATACTAACCAAGTAGCTACGATGTCATCTTGTAACGGGACATATTAATATACATATAGTGTACTGTAGAATGTCATTGCCTACTAACAGAACTACACAATATACATTGTGTAGTTCAGCTAGACTAGGACGGCCAAATATTTGATTACACTTTTATACTATTATGTGTGCGTCGTTATTGTCGGTCAGTAAAATTATTCAGTTGAAAATATTGTCCGCTTTTTGTACCGTTTATTCTGCGGTTACCATTTGCTGTGCATTTTTTTTTTGTTGTAAACATAAATATGTATATTTACGCTTTTCACGTTTAATTACCCGCAACTAGGTTCTGTAAAAATAAGTACTTAAGACATTTTTAAGCATTCAAACGCAATTCTCTTTTCGTAGTTCGTTCACGATTCTCGCGTTATTCGACACTAAAAGGAATTAAATATTCTAAGTCGGTGCACAGACGAGGCGATGCGATGTCGGCACGCAGTGCTCTCTAACTAGAACCGTCGTCGTCTCCTGTTTTCAATAAAGAGAAACAACTTGTGTCATATCCGCAAAACGTTTACTTACTGGGAGCGCAGTAGTTGGTAACGAGGTTATACGAAACAATTTCTGGCGAAATTGCTCGGGGAATGTAGCTAGGTGTCATAAAGTTTCAGCAAAGCTGTCCGAGAGACGTGTGCAGCGTTGAAATACATGTGTCGGCAAGCTATTTCATCTTCCTTACATTTCAACTTTGTTACCTGTTAAGTGTTAAAGTAATGAGGTGGCTGTGCGTCAACCTGTTATCATTCAGCCACATTGATTAGCAATATTAATCTTATTATGTTTTTTTGTTCTCTTTCAGACCAATCATGGGTTGGCGAACGGTGCTACTGACTTTGGCCGTGGTGTACTACGTTGACGGATTTTCGAGTAAGATTATTTTGTTTATTGTTTGAAGGGCTTTTATGCGCGATAAACTAACGCAGTGTAGTACCGAAAGTAAATATCTTAGCAATGTATCTAAGACTTTGAACTTACATATTGGTTGGTCGCTTCAGACAATATTGTTAAATAATTTTGGAAAAACATTGCTGAACCAAATTAATCACAATTCGGATAAGTAGCAATAAAATATTCGTACCTACATTATATTTTCTATGTGATACACTAAGTTACCACTTACCAATAGAAGTGCCAGCATTGGCTTTTATACATTAACTAAGTACCCGTTTTTTGAACTGTTACGACATATCGTGTTTCCGCGATCCAACCTTTACTATGCTATGTCTTAATATCCTATCATATTTAAAATGATCTCTGCCATCTGAATTTCTTAATATTGTCGGGAGAACAGTTTCTGAGAGAGCACGTACACGACCCCGCATCGCAAAGATATGGCTCGATTCCATTACCTAATGTTCGCGTAAACCGAGCAACCTTCTCCGACAAAACAATGAGTTATAGCTTTATGACCCACCTCGTGATGCTCTTTTGATCTGTCTATATTATCCCTAAAGTCGAGAAGTCCTACCTACTTGCTGACTTGAAAATTTTATTTGAACCAAATTACGATCGCACTTTATGTTATGAAATTTTTGCAGTATAAACAATTGATTTTTACGTTTCTTATAATATATCGATAAGAGGTTTCAGTGCTAGTTCGTATTTTTAATGAATTCGTGGTAATAAGTTTAACGGAATCGGTAACAAGGTAGTTGACCAACACTCTAGTTTTTATTTCGTCAACACATTTTTTAAAACTACAGAAAGTACTTCGACCTGCGACAATAATATATTTATTTGTTTTCATAGATTTATCATCTACGTCGTGTAGTTACCCATACCAGGGCTTAGTATGTCTAGCGAGAACTTTAGGTACTTACTTACTTTGCTTGCTTTAGATAAGACAACTTTACATTTTAGTTATTAAGAGTATTTTAACAACTATGTTAATTAATATTCAGGTAAAGACTACCTTATTATACGCTAGTGAGTCGCAAGAATTATGTTTCGAATCCGAGTCCTACAATCCACTGTAATAAGAGTGCAGTTACCCTGTTCTCAAAGTGATCTATCTGCAAATGCGAGTCCTAGAAAGTTTGAAACTACTCTCTCTCTTACTTCTATTCTTCAAAGAAAGTTTAAAGGACAACATTTGTACTAAGGTGAATTTAAGTCGTGTAAAATTTATATTATTTTGACGGCACAAATTTGTAA
Source organism: Nycteola revayana (assembly GCA_947037095.2). NCBI lineage: Eukaryota > Metazoa > Arthropoda > Insecta > Lepidoptera > Nolidae > Nycteola > Nycteola revayana. The sequence goes on from OX344839.1 coordinate 11,394,768, forward strand.
ATAGAGAAAAGTTTTCGGTTTATAATAAATCACTCCATGCCTTCCCGTGGGTGTCGTTAACTATGACTAAGAAATATATTGATTGATGGGCTGCAGCATTTATCAAAATACTTACCATACGCCTGCCAAGCGTGGTGGTTATGGCAACAACAGTGGCTTGCCATGTTCAGCAGTGAATGTAAACGGGCTGTTGAATTGTATATTATATTTTGTGTTTTCGAAATGTTCCAAAATTACAGAACAGAGGAATCATTTATTTTTCGTATAACATACGTAGCATTGATCACATTGCTCAAAGATTGTAGTTTTAAACATTCTACCACTTGGACTACTTATTCGATTATTATTTATTCATTGTTGATTTTGAGACCTATATTTGACATTTTTAAATTAAAATTATCTTCAAGAAAATTATTTTAAAATCAACGGGTAAACGTTTTATTTTTTCAATAATATACCTGTACCTGTATTAAGGACACGTTTTATGATAAACCACATAAAGCTTACGTAGTGGAAAACAATTCGATGGCAAAGTTTTTCGGTTCGGTAGGCTTTTATTACGTGTGATATTGACTCTCCAAGCCGACGGCGGCAGTCCAATCTAAGTATATAATCTTGTATATGCAAATGATCCCTATTCCCTAACAACCGAATTCTTTACTCGGTCACGCCTTTTGGGTTATAAAAAGGGCGAAATTCTCGTAGACACAGCGGAATAAAATATATTCATACGATATTATATGGAGTTTTTCCATTTTCAAACACGTTTCACCTATCCAAATCCCTTTTATTATCATAGTATAGGTCGGGATACGATTCGAAGGTTGCGTTTTCTGTAGATAATACTCCTAAGTATCTGAAAGTGATTTATGTTGTGGAAAAATTTGCAGTACTTCCGCATCAGAAATTACATTACGAGGAAATGGACGGACATTTTGTTCGTGTGTACAATGTAAAGATAATTTGAAAAAATTGCGGTGGGTACTTTACTAGTCGGAAAATTTGATGGACTGTTTATGTATCGGAACTTTTTATAGCGGTATTTTTATAGTTATAACCTGATTCGTTTATGAAAAATATTAAATATAAGATTGCAATATAACCGAATATCATTATATTTAAAGATAACCTAAACGAATATCGAGATACTGTTACTATGCTTAACTAAATTGTACCAACATTGAACGTAAAATCAGACATAGTTTGATAAGTAAACGGGCGTAGTACAAATAAATTCAACCAGGTTGTACATATATACATTCTTATAAACCTACACATAATATTATTAGTCCCTATCTGTAGGAAAATTAAGATGACAAATAAGGTTCTTAGGCCTTTTTAAGTAGCAATTACCTACTAACTTCGAGGTTAAGTTTCAATATGTGTACATATTTTAGATTATTGAGTACATATTATAAGATGATTTTCCTACTTAAACCGCGTCATAAACTGCTTTATTATGTTACTCTATTTATTTCCATTGTTACATGGAAGTCGAAAGAGGTAAAAGTAAACAGAGTATCAATCACTCTATCACATTTTTGTCCTTCTAATGATTATGAATGCGAACTTTTGTATAGATTGGTAATCCCAACTAACATTTTGGTTATAAAAATAAGTGCTACATGCGCCGCTTAAGAGAATTTTTAGAACCCAAGGTTCTGTAAAGGCCCTAACAATTAGGTGATACAGCGTTCTGTCTCTCTCTTATAACCCTGGTTTGGGCCTGTTCGTGTTAGAGCTTGAAGCGACTTAATGGTTATACAGTAGTGATAAATGAGTGATTATTAAGAGTTATAACAGTGCTATTGTAGCAGTGATTACGACTTCAAGTGTTTAATAAGCTATACACAGGGTATAACTGCAAGCTAAAGTAGTAAGCAAGTTATAGAAACAACTTTAATGACTTTTTTGGTTATACATGGTTACTTCTTTTAACCAATATATAACTTAAGAATATACTGGACTTATTTAGTAGCAATAAATATCACCGAAAGCGCTAAATATTTAAACTGTTTACGTACAGATTTACGTTCTTGTTAAAGCCAATAGTGATAATATTTTAAGTACGCATTCATTTCATGGTGGTGTTGTATTTTAATAAAATAATTAAGGTAAGTCTAGTGTTTAAAATTACTGGGTGTTATAGGTATTCAATCTCATGCGGAGGTAAGTTTACGGTAACAATATATACTAGTTTTCATCTCATTTTTGAAGCGCCTTAAAATATAACTACTTTTGATGATAAAATGATGTGAAAAATACTGCCAGAATTTTTTTTTTCTTTATTTGTCTTATTTATCAATTCCTGGTTGCTCCTTAAGACATTTTAATTAAAAATTATGAACAATGTAAGTAAATAATTGGACTAGGAACATTTCAATTAGTTTTTTCTTTTACATTTTTTTATAGATTATCTTTATTAAATGGCGTCTTAGTTCTGATTACTTAAGGATCCTGATAACTCTGTTATTCCTCCCGTAGTCATTAAATACTGAAACTAAGCACTTCCATGGCACTTGAAGTTCTAAAACATGTTTATAAAAGTGAATAAACATAGAGTTTATAGGTTTAACTTGTTGAATAGTTCTACGCGGAGCTGTAAGCTGATAATTTTTAGGGTTCTGTTATCGTTTGAAGAAAACCCTTTATATATCACACGCCTGACTGACTGACTGACTATAATTTTGTAATAATAATATTAGCTATCAACATATTTTCTAAATACAAAAAAGTTGAAAAAAAAAATGGCACGTACAAAGAATTCTTTATAATGTTGAAATAATAGTACGTATTGTTACCTATTTATATGAAAAACGTTCTTATACTTTGCACTAATACCTACTAATTTTCCTTTTATTTATTAAGTTAATTAATTTCACGAACTTAGAGTGAGTATATTTCATTATTAACAAAACGATCCCTGTTATTTCAGTAAATAAGTCGCATAAAAAAGGCAATGTTGTAAGTAGTTGATACTTACTTGACAATTACCGAAAATAACCCTGAAGAAAAATATCAAGTAGCGGAGAAAGAAAGAGACATTGACGAAGAGAATAAAGCTTACTCAAACAATTCTTCCAATGATGAAGAAGAAGCGACATGAATGAAAAATATTTAAAAACAGATAAAAACATCAAATACGATCATAAAGGTAATGAATATTGTGTCATAGAATCAAACAATTCTTTTGAGCCTAATGTGAAACATATCTTAAATAAAACACGATTCCTTGAAATAACAATCTTTTATTTTCAAACTGTGTGTGTGTAAAAAAGGTAAGAAGTACAGAAATCTACTTTTTTAATAAAAACTATTTTTACTTTTTACATCTTTAAGATATAATATAATTTCACATTGAAATCCTTAACACGAACCTCCTTGCTCCAAAATCTTCTAGGAATTAAGTTAGGTTTTTGGTTTACCTTTCCCATAACAAATGCCAATAATGAAAGGATCACTAGTGTCACCTTGATAAATGTTAGCCAATATAGGCCAGAATTCATATTAAGAGCTTTTAAATATAGGTAAGCCATCAAGATTTATATTCAGAAGAATGTTGTTTGGCAGTGGTACAAAATTTCTAAGTACCTATATTTGATTAAGGCATAATAATCCCATGATGCCAATATTCACCACCTTCGATTGTTTTAAGACAAATTGCTGTTGGCGTTTGTAAAATCGTTCGAGGATCGGACGGTAAAATATCCGTGAATCTCTTATTTAAAATTAAAAGCATATCTTTTAAATAGGCTTGCCTTATATTTTTTTGAAGAACCCATGTTCATAAATCATTTTTAAAATTTATATTTTTTATATATTTACTTTCTTGTTCGTCATCCGAGTTGTTTGAACTACTGAGGAATAGATCGTCACAGATTATAGGATATTCTACATCGGAGATAATTTGAATAGTAGTATATAAGTTAGTTGTATTTTTAATTAGTTAATTTTAGTTTGTATTTTATTCATGTTTGTTAATTATAATAAAGGTTTACTAAATTAAAAAAAAAAGAAGGTAATTTGCTGTTGTACGGAACCCTGTTGTATTTTAGTTGATTGATCTTGATATGAATAGTTATCGAGTTCACTGGATTTGTATTTTATACTTCTATTGATATCAGAAATAAGCCTGGGATAACATAAAAGTCTTTTTCTGGATTCTGATTTAGGAAACACTGTTTCTCCATTATATGCAACGCTTCTCTAGTCACAGTGTCATATTTTTTTTCCACATCTGATATAGGCTCGTCGCATTGGACTTGCGATAATCTAATTATATTTTCATTTTCTCTCAAAGCCTTTCTTTTGAAAGAATGTGAAACGGGTGAAGACCCGTGAAACAATTAAATATTTCAAAATAAACGCCGCATTGCAAACGTAGCTAACTATAGTTTTTGAGGTTAGGTTAGGTTAAGTGAATTAAATCCTATTTCTCCACTTAAAGTGATAATGAAGAGTTATAAAATTTGCACATAGTGTTTGCTGCTATATAAAAGTTTTTATAAAAACCTCAATATTACTTATGGTTGACCTATAAACTGCATTATGTAGCCTGCAATGATTTAAAGGTGGATTCTAACTCTTGCAGAAATTAGCTCTATAGGACTTATAATGAACACTTCTAGGATAAGGATCTATCCTTATAGCTTTTTTTACTAACTCTTAAGGCTCGACTAAACTTGTTAGGTGGTACAAAGTATTTGTCTAACTCTTTTTAAGAATACTAGTCGATAGTAAGTGTTAGTCCACACCTGAGCATCACTCACAGCGCTTAATAATTCTTGAAGCTATTAGGGTAAGCCTTAAGGTGTTACAAGACCTTTTACTACCTCAGTAGTAGAATATCAGCCGTTAGTAAGTGTTAATAGACACCTTACAATTGCTTTTATAGATTTGTACATCTTAAAGCTATAAGAATAAGATAAACAATGGTTTCGATAAACTCCATACTACCGTCTTGATTTATATTTTTTTAATTTATTACTGTTATTCCTCTGGAAGTTTTAATTATTTATAACTAACCCTACTGTAGAGTCGAATGTTACTATCGGAGTCCTTATATACCATATATAATACTAAGAGCTCTAAAAAAGGCTGCCGTAAGCTCTAAAATGTTTGTTGGGATGTGTTGTGATTTCGTTTCATGAAAGTCACGAATTTGCTATAATTGTTGAGCGACAAGTCCGAAATTATAAACGAATTAAACGATATTTATTCAGCACTTAGATATTTACATACACTTGCACTTGTCAGTTATACACAATTAAATATGATTAATATAATTAAATACAAAATATCGCAACTGAAATCTATTGCGGATTAGCTAATGACCTGACTGTCAGTCTAGTGTCACGTCATAAATATAGTGTTTGGTTCAAAAGTAACATTTAGTATTAAATACTCTTTTATAGTGACAACTACATTTTCAGTGTACCCATTTGTTTATGGTCAATAAAAAATATATAGTGTGACATTAACAAGAGCCGACAACACATTGTTTTATTTGCAAAATACCAAATTCCTAAATATTTTCGTAAAATTAATCTACAAATACAACATAATTGGTCCTTATCGAGCCTGATACCAGTGTAAATATATGAAAACGGAAAAAGTTAGAACTGTTTGCAGTGAAAATTGGACATTGTATATAAGTGGTGTGTGTACATAGTGAACTGTATATATTGTTATAAGTTTTGAAAGTATTTAACATGGCAACTCAAAAATCGATCGAACAATGTATTTGTGAGTTAGAAGATACATATTTGCTAATTACTAAGGCGGTACAGAACTTTAAAAAATGTCCGAAGTCACGTTTGTCAAAGGGTTATTTAGAGGTAAAACTGAAAAGTTTCAATGACTACTGGGATTCTTTTCGCGCTGCAAACCTAGAATTAATGCGCTTAACACCTAAATCTGAGCGTAAAGACATAGAGTATTTCAACAGAGACGAATATTCGGAATGCGAAGATGTTATTATGGACATTACGGCGAACATTACAGACTTGTTAGATACAATAATATCCTCTACTGCGTCCACGTCACTGCCGCCTCAAAATGAACAAATTAGAATGCCAGTACCAGTCCAGTTGCCAAAGATTCAATTAAAGACATTTTCAGGAAATGAATGGCCAACTTTTCAAGATTTATTTGAATCTTTAGTCGATAACAATACAACCTTAAGCAAAGTACAGAAACTGCACTACTTAAAGGTCAGCGTCACTGGAGAAGCTGAAAGTTTATTGAAGTCTATACAAGTAACAGAACAAAATTATCAACTTGCATGGAATACACTTAAAAATCGGTATGACAACAAGCGCCTCATTGTAACATCACTCCTAAAGCGACTATTTAACCAAAAAAAGTCACACATGCAATCTGCTAGCTGTATAAAGTCACTGCATGATATTACTAGCGAGTGTTTGAATAGTCTGAAGAACATAGGTGTCAACACTGAATCATGGGACCCGCTGATTATATTCTTAGTCGTACAAAGGCTGGACTCGACTACACACAAGGAGTGGGAGGAGTATGTCACTAGCGAGGGAGATGAATTACTACAGCTGTCATCGTTCATGAAGTTCCTGCAATCAAGATTCCGTACATCAAGTGTACTACTTGCTAGTTACTCCGTCTACATCAAAAGATAAACCTACAATAAAAGAACGTACTTACCACATATCCACCGTTGAAAGAACCTGTCCATTCTGTAATGAGAAACATGCATTATACCACTGCAAACAATTTGGAAAAATGGAACCAGCGCAGCGATCTGAGTTTGTGAAGAATAATTTAATTTGTTACAACTGCCTAGTTCCCGGTCACATACTCAAAAGTTGTCGGCTATCTACATCATGTAAAATTTGTCATAAACGTCACCACACTCTTCTGCATACTACAAAAACTACAAAAGAAACAAATACAATGGAGGGACTACAGTGCGTACACGTAGCAGAAGATACTGAAGAGATTCAAGTGAATACCTGGGCGGGTCAATAAGTCCGTGACTTTTTGAATTTCTGACCTCTTTACTGAAACAGCAACACTGCTCCTGTCAACAGGCATCTGTCAGTTGACTCCTGTCAAAATTTAAACTTGCTGCGTCAGTTAGTTTGTGTTTGACAGCTATTTTTATCAGAATACTCACTAATTTGAGGAGAAAATGGAAAAAAGTGAATTTCGTGTGCTTATTAAGCATTATTTCTTGCGAAAAAAAACCATTACCGAGACCAAGGCTAAGCTTGATAAATACTATGGGGACTCTGCACCATCGATTTCAATGGTAAAAAAGTGGTTTATTGAATTTCGTTGTGGCCGTACAAGCACTGAAGATGCCGAACGTCCTGGATGCCCAGTTGAGGTCTCTACACCCGAAACAATCGAAAAAATTCACGATATGGTGTTGGCCGACCGAAGATTGAAAGTGCGAGAGATTGTGGAAGCCGTAGGGATCTCGCATGGCTCAGTGGTTTCAATTTTGAATGATCACTTGGGCATGAGAAAGCTTTCCGCAAGATGGGTGCCGCGTTTGCTCACAGTCGACCACAAACGCAATCGTGTAACAACTTCACAGGAAGGTTTGGTGTTGTTTAATCGCAATATGGAGGAGTTTTTGCGCCGTTTTGTAACCGTGGGCGAAACATGGATCCATCACAACACAGCAGAGACCAAACAACAGTCAAAACAGTGGGTTTCTAAGGGTGAATCGGCGCCGAAGAAGGCCAAGGTGGGTTTGTCAGCCAATAAAGTTATGGCGACTGTTTTTTGGGATGCACGCGGGATAATCCACATTGACTACCTTCAAAAGGGAAGAACAATCAATGGGGAATATTATGCCAACTTATTGGACCGATTCAATGACGATTTGAAAAAAAACCAACCTCATTTGGCCAAGAAAAAAGTTATTTTCCACCAAGACAATGCAAAGGTGCACACATGTGCAGTTGCCATGGCAAAAATTCATGAATTGGGCTATGAATTGCTCCCTCATCCACCCTATTCTCCAGATTTGGCTCCGAGCGACTACTTCTTGTTCCCAAACCTGAAGAAATGGCTTGGTGGAAAAAGATTTGACTCCAATGATGAAGTCATCTCGCAAACAAAGGCCTATTTTGAGGACCTCGACAAATCATTTTTTTTGGAAGGGATAAAAAAATTGGAGAAGCGTTGGACAAAGTGTATAGAGCTCAAGGGAGACTACGTTGAAAAATAAAATTATTTTTTATCAAAAAATCTGTGTTTTATTCCAAAAGTCACGGACTTATTGACCCGCCCTCGTACAACTACACAACTGCTCTCATCCACGAGAGGAACAACCTTGCTAGCAACTACGGTAGTCACAGCGAGAGGAGACGATGGACACACTACTGTATTGCGGGCACTAGTCGATCCAGGTTCACAGGGTTGTTTCATCACAGAGCGAGCGGCACAAGCGTTGAAGGCGCGAAGACACTCAACTCAAGCAAGCATAGTAGGAGTGGGATCCATGAAATCCAACCTTAAACAAGTAGTTCAGGTCGAAATATTATATCTTATTGAGTAAAACTAAAATAAATTATAACAAGACAACCGTTTGGGCAATAAATGTGTATACCTACTAAAAATAAATGATATTAATTGGACCAAAACCCCGCGTATTTGTCCATTTGCGTATGTTTCGCCGGACCGTCTCATGTGGGCCGTGTTGAAACCGGTAGTAAAGTAACCCACTGAGTTTGTTTCGCCGGAAAATTCTCAGTTGGGGCGCATTGGATCCGGTGGTAGCATTAAAGCGCGTCCGTCGTTATATGCTCATGGTCCACCCAAATAATGACAATTGTTTTGACATAATATAGACAGAACAAGCATTACATTACATAACATATAAATATATGATAATATAAAAATAATTAATTTTATAGATATAAATAAATAACAAATATAATGAATAAATTTTTCTAATTAATGTTTGACTATTTACAAGTGCCTGTAATTGGTTTACGTAAATAAAAATGATTTTTATTTTATTTTATTTAATACAGTCAAGATATGAACAATTTAGTATGAAAGTCAAGGCTTACATCATATCTGAACAACTGAATACTAACGTACCTATAAAATCACTTGAGTTCAACAACTGGCCTCATCTCAAAGGGCTTACCCTAGCAGATCCAAGGTATTACCAACCAGGATCTATTGATATTCTTCTGGGAGTTGAAGAGTATTCAAAAATATTACAAAATGAAATCATCAAAGGTCCACCCGGATCACCATGTGCACAAAATACAAAACTGGGATGGATTTTATTTGGCAAAATAGACAATCACATTAAAGAAGAACAACCAATGATAGTCATGCATCACAACATAAAAGATGCGATGTTTAACACACCATGTGAAATAGAAACAGACAGTAAACAAAAATACCACATGTGAAACATCGTCCACACCATATCTTGCAAATAAAGCGTCAATGCAATTAACAGAGGATGAAGCAGAACCTTATCCTATCGCACAAAGAATCATCCGTGAAAATATCCACATTGATGACTGCATCTCGGGCGGAGATTCTGTGGAAGAAGCAAACAAACAGATACAAACACTATTAAAAAAAGGCAAATTTAATATACAAAAATGGTGTCCTAACAGCATTGAATTCATGAAATCAATCAAACCAAAAGGCAGATCTACCAAATCGACTTTAATAATTACACTTGATGGCACAGTGAACGGACTTGGTCTTTTCTGGAATCTAAAGAATGATGAGTTTCAATACAAACTAATATTACCAACATCTCCAACGTTGTGCACAAAACATTCTATATTGGCCGATCTACAACGATTATTCGATCCACATGGACGATTTGCTCCAGCTATTGTTTCAATCAAACACTGTACAACTACTGGATGGTACGAATGGATAAATAAATATTTAGAAAAACAATGGCATATAATAAAAGATCATTTAAACAACATACTTACAATAAAAATACAAAGATGGCTATATAAATACAACAGTCAAAGGAACAATCTTACCTTACATGACTTTAGCGAAGCATCTATGCAAGCTTTGGCTGCTATGGTTTACTACCCAGTAATTCAGGAATATAATACTGTTACAACTAGAATAATTTCTGCAAGAACGAAGGTGGCTCCAATCATACAAACATCCATACCACAGCTTGAGCTATGCGCAACTGTACTACTACCTAATTCACTAAATCCTTACCTTGATGAAGATGGCCTAAGGGTAGGTGGTAGAGTGCGTCATGCAGACCACAGCGGAACCAGCAAATATCCTGCAATAATACAAAATATAAAAAAAATTACTTACTTGCTTGTCGCTGATGCTCACCAGAAGACACCCTATGGCGGTATCCAGCTCGTTCGTTGTTATCTTCACATACGGCACCGGATTCTGAAATCTAAGTCATGAGTAAAAACTTACCTTCAAAAATGTTTCACAAGTAAAACGATTACAGCCAGCACGAAAACTCAGATAGTGAGAGATCTTACAAAAGTACGAGTAACACCAGCTCGACCGTTTGTTGATAGCGGCATAGATTTTACCTGTTTTAGTTTTGTATGGTTTTATAAATTTATTTGTATACATAATTCATTTCAATTTGATTACTTTACATTGTAAAATTGATTATTTACTTTCAAAAATGGATTATTTACTTTCAAAAATTGTATAATACTTAGGTATCTGTTTTTGTACCTAATAGTATCGTTTAAAAGGTTTATGCCCCTTTTGGCGGGCAGTATGTTCGGTTCAAAAGTAACATTTAGTATTAAATACTCTTTTATAGTGACAACTACATTTTCAGTGTACCCATTTGTTTATGGTCAATAAAAAATATATAGTGTGACATTAACAAGAGCCGACAACACATTGTTTTATTTGCAAAATACCAAATTCCTAAATATTTTCGTAAATTAATCTACAAATACAACATATAGTAATAACAATAATTATTTCTATAATCAAAATCTTAATATAATTTAGCTCTATAGAAAGAGGCACGTCTCTAAACAATGTTATTACGTATAAGCCACACACGCCTGAGGGCACCCTTAATGGGCTAGGACCACGGCTCAGGGCATCGCTAATGCTATGAGAAATATTATTGTAACAATAATAATATTTTAAAAAAGGGGAGTGATCACTGGCACGGACTACAGGCACTGGATCATCGGATTGAGACAGGGGGCCAACGCGGTCCTCGGTCTGTCCTGCGAGGACCAGTATACAATTTCGTTCCCCAGTGATTTGATACTCAACTGAATTATTTCAATCAAATAGCCTTATGGCTATTTTTTGATTGAAACCGTCTTTATATTAACTGAATTATAACCAAGATATTTATTTCCTATTCGTCAACAATACTGTGATTCATAATTACAGCGGAGTTGTATTGCTTAGTTATTATCTTCAATCCAATAATTACTTAGAACCTAATAAGTAGGTAACCACTGCAATCAATTTATGACGCAGTATGATGGCGAATCATTGAATTCTAAATGAAGCTAGCTATAGCTTATCGGCGCAGTCTATACAACCGCGTTGGACATTATATTTGTGTAAAAGCACACTTTCCTTTTTATTTTATTTTATTTTTTGTTGATTACCTTAATTTTAATTTGTTTATTTATTTATTTGGCTCTGCAATTAAAATTAGAATGTAATATTGAATGAGTGGAAATATTAAGTAAATATAATTTTTGATAGCATTATTGCCGATTTTTATATTTTATATGTTTTTATTTGACGTTTGGCATGCGTGGCGTCAAAACTGGGGCTGGCTAGAATACCAGCGCTGCGCAATTTTTGATGTAGCTTAATGCTGAAGCCAGTTCCCATTTATGGTGCAAATACTTGTAATACCTACTATTAATCTATTTTTATTTCCTTGTGTGTGCCGTAAATAAATGTATTTTCTGTCTTTCTTTATATTCAGTGAAGTACCAACTCTCACGTCCTCCAATAAAAAAGGAACATTCATGACAATCGCATATCAGAAAACTGACTGCAGCGTTCAATTGCATAGTGAATATACACTAGTCACAAATATTAAGGGATATAAAAAAAACAATGTTTGGGGGATTTTCAACGAGCTGTAACTCCGAGGAAAATTACCGTAAAGAGAAACAAGAAAAAAAAATGCAAATTGTAGCTCTAAGTGTCTAGTTTTCAGATATGGCCATGAAATTTTTTTGTCATGTCCAGGTCTGGAGAAATCCTAAGAAAACAACCAAAAAAATTTTTTTCCAAATTTTTTCGCGTCTAAAAAAAGGATTCAAAACATTTTTTTTATTGTTTCGTTCAAAAGCTCTTTTAGAAAAGTTAATACCCAAAAAGCCTGAACGATGATTCGCCGCGGAGTTATCGTCAATCAAAGCAAAAAAGTTCATTTTGACTTTGATAATCAATAACTCTGGCAATAATGATCGTAAAGAAAATCGAAGGAGGGTGTTGAAAACTAGACTATATTCTCTATAAACAAATGTAAAGGCTTTTGATTTTTTTTTTTTTAATCGAATACTCGGACTGAATAAACGACAAAAATTCGCATAATTAAGGATATTTCGATAACTTGGTATATCTTTGGATAAAATAGATGAAAGAAGGATATCGTCGGTAATATTTTATCTTCAAAGTATCCCCTAAAATCCCTGAAAAATTCAAAGCGCTGCGATTTTTTTTTCATAGTGCCCCGAAGCTTCAAATTTTTTGTTTTCGCAAAAATCACCATTATGAGCAATGTTGTGATTTGTTGTGATTTTTATGTATTTTTGCAATGAAAAAAAATTATTTTTTCTTAAAAATCTTAATTTTTTTCTCAAAGAGATTGATTTTTTAAGAAATTAAAAAACAAACCGTTTTTTTCGAAATTTTCTCGAATTTTTTCGACTGCTGTTTTACCGCCGGCATCAGCGTTACCCAAAGCGTACCACGTGGAGGTTGCTCGGTCGGATTTACGCTTCCAAACACACGTGTGTGTGTGTTTTTTTATATCCCTTAATTTTTGTGACTAGTGTAGCAATACTTCCTGCGGGGCACGATAGTCTTCCCTATTTGGTTGAATAACATTCATTATCATTTTTATTTCAGAGTATGGACGCACCTGCAAAGACATAGGGTGTTTGAATAGTGAGGTGTGTGTGCTGGCTGAAGACCCCTGCAATATTGGGCATACCAGCAACTGTGGCACTTATCCTACCTGCAAGAAGAAGTCTCAAGTGGAAGGTACACGACATTTATTATTATCAGTGTACCAATAATAATAAATCATATTAAGAATAATTTTAATTGCCTCAGACTACATCTTATGTATTTTAATATTAACTACAAATAATGACGAATATTAAAGAGTGAACTTAATTCAAAGAAGTCGACCCGCGTGATCTCAACACACAAACCCATGGTTGTTGCGGCATTCGACCGGCCTTTAGGGCTTTTAGGCCTTTACCGTGAGAGAGACGAGTTGCGAATGTCCGGCTCTTAGTTTGATGCCCTCGTAGACTCGAAAACCGAGAGTCTATAATGTAATGTGGCCGAATTTTAAAAGATTTTTAAAATGTTAAGCAGCCTTGATCTGTCAATTAACATATTAATAATTATTACATACTTACTAGTTTGATGAAACAATCTCACAATAACGTATTGTCATTATTTCAGGATCGCACGCCGAACCACCCAAACCAGTGGCTCCTAAACCTGCAGCACCAGCGCCTCACGATGATTCTCCCCCCATTTACAACCCCCCTGCCCCGCCCGGTGGCAATACTTATGGGGGCAATTCGCATACTGGCGGTAGCTCACCTTACGGGGGTAATTCTCCCTACGGAGGAAATTCGCCTTACGGGGGTAATGCGCCCTATGGAGGAAGCTCAGGAGGAGGATCCCCATATGGTGGAAGTTCCGGAGGAGGATCTCCATACGGCGGAAGTTCCGGTGGAGGCTCCGCGTATGGTGGCAGCTCACCATACGGAGGCAGTTCCCCTTACGGAGGAAGTAGTAACCATGGTGGCTCTCCCTACGGAGGCAGTTCGCCTTATGGCGGCAATTCTCAAAACGGTGGAAACTCTCCCTATGGCGGAAACAACAACCCATATGGAGGTAGTTCTCCCTATGGCGGGTCCAGCACTGGCGGCGGAAAGAGTCCTCTCGATAGCATCTTCAATACTTTAAACAAATACGCCAATGGAGGCGGCGGTGCTGGTACTGGTGGAGCTGGTTCGAACGGAGGCCTCTCAAACATCTTCGGCAACATTCTCGGCGACTTGACAAAGAATGGAGGTGGTCTAAACAACTTATTCAACACTAGACCTATACAGGAAAATCCTAATTACTCCTCGTATGGTTCTAATTCGAGGAGCGCTAACCCTACGTCTTATCCATCAGGGCAAACGTATACGGCGCCCAGTCAGAACAAGAACTATGGGCAAAGTTACGCGCATCGTAGTGGAGCATCCACCCGCAAACCCCTTCAGTATGGTTGGAATGTTAGGTAAATTGCCTCATGAGTATTGTAGTTTGAGCTATGGATGGCATTTGGTACTATTTACTTTGCCTTGCACTTATCCTTATTACGCACTATTTCTTTATTTTAGCTTTACTTGTAATTTTATTCTAACATCAGACAACAAGACATCAACCTCCTTTAAATCGTATTGGCGGGTATTTGGTAATTGAAGCATTAATTTACTAACAAATTTGTCACAAATAATTCCAAAACTTTTATATTTAAGTATGTTACACTCTATGTATTTAATTTCATATCATTTGAGTTTCTAATTATTTACATAAATTAAATGTAATTATAAAATTAAAGGTATATTATTAAAATAAGTATAATGTATTGAAGTTCATAATAGTAGAATTATTTTTTTAAACTATTTTTTTTTTATAATCATCACAACAGGTGATCAACGGAATATTTCTTAGCGCTATATTATAGTTCTGTAATAACATATACTTCCATATAAAGTCATACACCTGTTTTGTACTCAAGATTCTTACAATATATTATATTTTCATAAAGGTATTATAAACTACTAGGAGAGGGTGTACTACGCCGAATCGAATGCCAAATAATCGAATATCAATTGATCGACCACTATAAATCGAACGACTAAATACTCGAACGTTCATAACATCGAATGGTTATTAAATCGAACATTCAAAACATCGCACACTCAATACATCGAGTGATCAAAATATCGAATGTTTGTTTGATCGAGTAATCAAAATATCGAATGTTTGTTTGATCGAGCGTTCAACGCATCGCATATTCATTCTATCCAAAGATCAATACAAATATTTGTTAAGAATACAAAAAAAATATTATATATGCATAAACATCTCTTTTGCCTCTTTTTTGTGAAGAAGGTCTTCCCAATCTTGCGTTTGCCTTTTCAATGCAATTAAAATTTAGTTTTTTTTTGTATTCTTAAAAAATATTTGTATTGATCTTTGGATAGAATGAATATGCAATGCGTTGAACGCTCGATCAAACAAACATTCGATATTTTGATCACTCGATCAAACAAACATTCGATATTTTGATCACTCGATCAAACAAACATTCGATATTTTGATCACTCGATGTATTGAGTGTGCGATGTTTTGAATGTTCGATTTAAGTAACTGATAAATTGCTACATATTGATCCTAGATTTTATTATATTTTAAAATACTTTGTATATTTGGTATGTTGTTGCTTTGGTATGTTGTTGTTGAAGTTTATAATGACACTTCGCTTGGAGTTAGTTTCATTTTTCTTTGGTAATAATGAATATGGTGGCGGCTTAACTTATCTTATTGACAGGAACTAAGCCGAAGAATCTCACAAAATAAACTGATAGTAATGCATGCATTTACTCAACAATCCTAAGGTATGATGAAATGTAATGTTATTTATTTTTGCTATTTTCGAGGCCATATAATATAATAATATATTAAGTTGTCACAAACATTAAATATTATACCTATTGTGCCTTATTATACTGTCATTTTTATCATGTCTTTTATCCACAAAATATTTCATTGTGGCAAAATAGGTGCCTATATTATAATTGTGTGATTTTATAAAAAGAAAAATATACTTATCGCCCAAGACATGCCTAAGTATTTCGGCGAATTAATAAGAGGGGCTTTAGATATTGAAACGTAAAAACCTAAAATTGACCATTTAATGTGCATTTATACACTAGACAAAATAGACAATAATTAATAAAAACAATTTATATTGAGCCTCATAGAATTGTAAGATTCAAGATTAATATTAATTTGTAATGCAATGCACTTTCTGTAATTATCCTTTATTACATCCTACACACAGTACAGCTTGCTATTTCTTTAACACTGATTTACTTCAAACGTCTTGCGCGATGTACTTGTAAGGCCTTACGCTAATCGACTTAGAATGCATTAATATACTTTTATTTTGCTGTAAATATGTAAGGCGTTGCTATTATTTGTATTTTAACCCGAAATTGGAGCCTCTTCTAATATTGTTGTATACTATTTCTCGTTTCAGTGTGACAGTGGTGTTGACGTACCTGATTCACCAATATTGCCAGAATATAATACGCAATTAATTTTCACGTGTTTTTAGTATATTTATATAGGTTTTTAGTTTTAAGCATTAACATTTATACACATATTTTTTTGTTTTTATCTTTATTTAAATGAAAAATGATATATTTATTTGGTGGTATAATGTGATAATTGTTAACACTAGGTTTAATTGAAAAAAAAATCAAGTAATGTAAACAATTTATATTCAGTCAATCGTTACAAACAGACTAAAAATATATAGAAAAATGCTTTAAATATAACAAAATAAACGAACACAAAAAAATAATACATTAGAAACTGCTTTTTGACACATAGTCCATAATCTCATATTAACCAACAAAAATAAAATCATATTCATTAATATTTAAATGGCAAAATTTAAAAAATAAGCCGTATTTTGACAATACAAATGTTAGAAAACATAAACTAACCCATATTAATATTTAAGTAAAAGATTCGCTCTTTGATAAATATTTTATGCAGAACCTACATAAAACCTACCTACTACTACTAATCCTATCACTAAATCCCCATGCCCCAAAATAAATTCAATTTTAATCTCATATATACTTGGAATGTCCGTTTTTAATTAACACTTACAACCTACCCTACAATTTCTAAGTATCTAAGATAATATCATGTTAATGAGCAAAAAAAGTTACAACTAACTGGAAAAATATTTTAATTGACACATTATAATACATATAATGCATTTTATGGTATAAGTTACCACTATACTGTACACCAATAATAATAAATTATACAATCACTAAACGGGTGCTAAAAGAATCTCTGTGTACTATTTTAATATTTAATTTTCTAAACCCCACCAAGGAACAAATTATAGATACTTACATTTACAATTTGTATATAATAAATATTTACTTATTGTCTAAATATAACACACAGTTCTTTTACAAAAAAATCAAACTATCGATTTCATTATTTAACAATAAAATTAACAGTTTTATTATTAGACAATAAGATAAGTAGGTATATTTTTTTATAATTATATGCACCTCATTATGTAAACCTACTGTTATGTTTCGAAGGTTTAAAATGCATTGTCATTGAGATATTTGTTATAAAATAAACTGCAGAACCAAATTGAGATTACCATTAAAAGAATTGCTTTGAATTTCTTGTTTCTATTCATCCTTTTTTATCTTTGGCCTGCTAATTCTGTGTACCTGATTTAATATAAGGCCTAATATAAGTAAGGCAAACCATACTCCGTACCAATAATGGTATACAGAGGAATAGTATATCCAAATGCGTTCAAAAGTTAGTAGAAGGAATGCAGCAGCCTGATACGACTCCGAATGTGACCTCAAGAACCACATAATGAAGCCAATGATTTTCTTTTTCTGTAACAGATAAAGATAAATGTTATCATCAACGATATTTAAACCTAACATGGAATGTATTAGTTAATTTAATTTTAGTCAAGTAAACAAATGAACATGCTCAACGATCTGCTCGACTTGGGAAAAATATTCAGATTACGGAATACAGCTGTCAAATGAAAATATTCATTAGTTTTTCCGTGTGTGACTAAGGTCCGGTCACATTGCGGTAAGGGATTGGGGTGGTTTGATAAAAAAAACAGAAGTCAATACAGTCAATCGGGGTGCGTACGATTAAAATAAGTTTATTCTGCACAAGACAATAAGATAATAGTGCACAAATGTGTGTGGAATTACAGATGCACTATATTCCTTTCGTCTCAAAATCCGATCGGTTCTACACACCATGATTTTTTTGTCGTTTAATAATCACTGAAATTATTTATTTTTGATACTACAATTGATCTATGTATATAGTCGGTGATAGTGTGACACCGCGTAAGATGATGTAGCTAATAAAACCTTATTACTTCGCTAATTTCGTTTGACCCTTTACCTACTACTCAAATAACGAAAATATTTCTTGGTGTACGAAATTATATCTTATTAGCCACTGTCTCCATATACTTTTTCAATTACAGAATTAAAACACTTAAAACCTGTGTTTGAGTCTTCCCTTCGTACAACCTATATTATCTTGTATTAGCTTTAGATCACATTTTGCCATTTACATTATTCGATGTCTCCTTGAAGGCAACTTTCGTCTCGTTACGTCTATTTTAAAGCGTTAAATAATGTAACATTTTGATAGTTGCACTGATAGTCCGGTTAATTTTTAGCAACGATTAGAAAATCATTTAACGCTGTCTGCGTTGCTTAACGTGCTCTCCGAGACGCAGTTGAAAAACGAAACCAACTTACAGACTCTAAATAGGAGTATTTCTCGTAACGCTATTTTTTGCTTGACCTAGGGAACGAACCCAGAAGCTCGCTAATTAGGGCCGAACATATAACCCCTAGACTAGAGTTGCCAACCGTCCTGTTTTCCCAGGACATGTCCCGGTTTTATTAATGCCCCGAATAGATTTTAAGCAGCGTCCTGGGTTTGTTAATAGTCCGGTCAATCTAGACATCAAAATAGTAGTCAAATAACAAAAATTCCCGGAAAGCTGATACTTCGTGGAGAGATTCACGACTTAAGAAAGATATAAAAATAATGATAATGATGTGTGTGCATATTATGTGTAACGTGACTCTTACAATCGCGATATCTCAGAAATGGTGACTATGAAATATAAGGATCATTTTTGTAGATAATTTAATTTAATTTAAAGAACTTTGGTCTGAGGTATTTTTTGATAAAACTTACCGTTTTCAAAAAACATCCAAAACAGCGTACCGGACTATAAGCGGCTATAAGCTATAACTTATATGGTTATGTTATTATAAAATTTGCGCATTAACATTATTATCAGCGGCGGCCTTAGGGGGTGGCGAACAGGGCTACCGCCCGGGGCCTCGCTCTTGCAGGGGCCTCGCGCAAAAACCCAGGCAAATTAAAAAAAAACAAAAACTGAACTCTTTAAAAAAAAATTAAAACATTTATTTGATCATTAATTTAAAGTAAGAGCCTAAATCAAACAACCAGACTTACTTTCGCGTCACACACTTTTCACGAAGGACAAAGGGCCTCGCAAAGACCTGCCGCCCGGAGCCTCGCAATGGGTAAGGCCGCCACTGATTATTAGTTGAATTGAAATTACTTAACCTACTTTTTCTAAATATTAGTTGAAATTTTGCTACACTATTACTGCGTCTTGTGTTTAAAACGAATTGACCTGGATTTTACAACTTCAAGTCCTAGTTTTTTTAAATTGTGGCTGGCAACCCTGCCCTAGACCAATGATGAATGGACAGGTGAAGGGGGTATGCATGATTAAAAAGGAACGAAATGAAAGTTAATATTACAACTTGCATAAGACTACCATGTTTTTATGATTAGTTGTTTGTGTACATTGTAGTTCCGGAACTACTGAATCGATTTCAAAAATTCTTTCACCATTAGAAAGCTACGTTGTTCAGGACTTACAAAGGATATATTTATATTTACTGGTAAATTTCCCACAGAAACTGTAGCAATGCAAATAAAACCGCGCGCCGGATGTTAGTAGATTAAATATTATGGAAGGCATATTCAAGTTGTTATATCAAATTTTCGTGGTTTTCACGGTATTTTTATTAACTTACCGTGCCAGTTGCATCTTTATAGTACAACTTGTAGTAGATATCTTCTGCCATCAAGTAAAATGGACAGAAGTAAATGCAGAAGAAATATCCAGCGTGGAATCCGTGCCAGATAACGGACACGAATAATGCCGCGTGGATCCTGAAATTATTTTTTTAAGTTGTATGTATTGTTCATGAAATATATGATATTGTACCTAATACGTAAGCCCTGGTGCCTAGGAAAACAATTTCAATGAAACCAGCACAAACAAGATATTTGTATTAAATGATAATTAACTTGTATTAAAGTATATGAGAATTTGTATGAGAATTTGTATTAAAGTATAGATATACTTAGCGACGAGGAATCCGATTACAACGTGGTAGTTGCATGTTGGGTCAATGCGTCTTTCGTATACTCGAATCGTTATGTTAAAAATACAAAATAGTCGTACAGATTGCTCGAAAATAACTGTTAAATTTAAGATTGAGTTAGGGGGTAACTAATGATGATGATAAGTATCATTAGTAAATGATAAGTTTACCATTGTAAACTTTTTCGTCGTTATCCAAACAACTTATTTACATATTTCGAATGTAGTTATTAGAAATATTTATTTCAAAAGCCTGGTAAATATTCTTTTCAATTAAATACATTTAAATTTATTCGACAAGGTTGGTACTAGTACTGTACATAATATGTACAGTACTAGTACCAACCTTGTCGAATAAATTATAGATATTATCTACTATACTAGCCTTCCATGCCACTTAACATCAGGTGGATAATTATTATTATTGAGTTGGCAAATGGCCCCTTCATTTGCCTAGTCAGATGAGGAATGATGAATAGCTACTGAGGAATCGCGGACGGCTTATTATAAAAGTATTTTTGGCCTATAAAATACTCACTTCAAAAGTTTCACTGGGAATCTCTTGTAAACAACCATAGCAACCCAATATTGTACCGCCTTATTCCACACCTTCATAGAATCTCGAAGTGTAACTACAGATTCGCATCCCCATACATCCATCGATTCTACTGTATGGAAGTCATATTGGGTATTCTGAGCTTCCTCTTCTGACCTACAAGTAGTGAAAAAAACAGAATTAGTTTAATATAGCTAAATATTATATTTTATTCAGTACATTATTATATAATGGTCATGATAACAATTTCAAAGCTTTGTTAAACAAATCTAATAAATTGAATATAAAAATACTGATGATCATATGACTACAAAGTTGTGTGTTACATTAAAAACAAAATTGCTCGATGCGCGTCAGCGTAGGGACGTTTTGGAAACGTTAGTTGGATCCCAACTATTCAAATTGCATTCAAATCTGCATCGTAAGGATTTATGTTTAAATAAATATGTGCCTTATGTTCTGAATTTAAAAGTGGATTTGCCGTTTACTTTTAAACTGATACTCGCTACGACACTGCGCGAGTATGGATGTAACCTATGTTGATTACGATGATGTAGGTAGGTACTATAGTAAATAAAAATAGCTGATTAACAACAAACTATATGTTTAAAGGTAACCAATGGCACATTATGAAAGGAAGAAACTTACATTTGCTTCAACTTTAAATAACCAACAGTGGGCCCATGCCCTGCCCTATTCCGGCCTTGAGTGGGGTACGCGCCTAGACCAGCAGACGTACATACACTTTCAGCTAACGTCATTCCAGCGTATATACGCTGACGGAACGCCGCGAATATTGCCCATGGGTACAGCATTCTGTACACAAAGTGTCTGCCATTGTGTTCATCTGTTAGTATATACTGTAACAAGAGAACACAATTTTCTTACAATGAATTTTATTATTTTGCTTTCATTTGCAACTTTTTTTACCAGATTTAACCAACATATGTGATAGGGCAAAAACAGGACCAAGAATGATGTAATTTTTTTTTATAAAGTAACAAAACCCTATGGATCATTTTTATTAATTTTGCCAATTAAATGCAAGACAATTATGAAAACTGCTCCAGTTTAAAGAGCACCATCTTCAACACTTACTCCTTTCTAAGGGTTGCAGAAAGTAGACATCTTTTTCTATTTGTCCCTAAACAGATGTGAGCCTATATTTCAAAATTGAGGTTAATACAATTCGACCACTGGCAGGACTCAAACCTACATCTAAGGTAATACCACCAATGCTTTAACTCAATTTTGAAATATAGTATAAGGTAAACTTTTCCATAAAGTTTTGAAAAATTTTTGTAGATGAATCACTTTTTGGGATCCAAATTATTTTTAAACAATTGGCAGCCAATATAATTTTATTGATGTAATAGCTTACCTCCAGTGGCCAAATACTAGAGAAACCTAAGTACAAAGATATGTAAAGAGGTACAGTCTTCAAAGTATTAACTGTGAATCCAAATGTGTCTACATATTTGCAATAAGGTAACTTGAAATAGTCATCAAAAGTTCTATACCTGTAATAGGGACCTGAAAAATATAAATAGTTAAATATCATGACTAAACTCTTCAGGTAACAATAACACTTATTTTACATTTCAAACATTTATGGCAATGTCAAGCAAATACTAAATTTATAAACTCAGATGATTAAATAAAGACAACTAGCAAGATTCAAACATGTATCACCATAAACCCACTAATGCCTAGGCCATGGTAACTGTAACAAATCAAACCTATTTTTTATGATCAATTTTACTTTTTTATTGGTAATTTTTTTATATGATCTGTAATGTCAGTTTTTTCTTCCTATCAAATATACACATTATTACACATCATCACAATCCTTCCGAAAACCAGTAACCAGCCTTTTTATTCATTTAAAGCGTAACAGTAACACTAATCTGTCCATCAAAATATATGAATCTCTTGATATACATATGTAAGAGGGACATAGGTGACATTTATTAAAAATGCTTTGAATTACTTGAATGCACCATAAAACACTACTTAATTTGAGACTGCCCTCATTGCCACCTACTTATGTTTAATGTTATAATTGTTTTTGATATTGGTCTATGTTGAATTTGCACATTTGGGTAATGAAGTTTTCTATAGCATATAAGTTGTCACATTAGCTAAGAACTATAAAAAGGCTTTATTTCATTATGAAGTTCTTATACACATATATGCTTAAAAATTGGCTGATTAAGCTAAATTAATCAATCAATTCAGTCCTTAAAAAAAAAGAGTTAGTTTTAATTTTATTTTTTTTCAAAATCAGCATACAATGAGTAAATTATCCTTGAATAGGCGACCATAGGTGTCACTACACATTACAGTTTATTAAGTGACATTTTTTTTTTTTGTAATTTTTATAAATGTATGTCGTAATTATTATTATTAACCCTTAACCACCTGCCAGCGGTCATGGTGACCGCAACGACTTTTTGAATTTGAATTTCGTCGAAATCCGTTATCGCGTGTTAGTGTGCGTCTGTGTACCTTTTCTGTTGGCGGTTTAGTGTCGCGTGTGCGCTCGGCAAGGATACACGTGCGCGCGTTTGGCTTGGGTGAGTAAAAATATTTTGCTAGCGGTCATGGTGACCGCGTGCAGGTAGTTATGTGATAATTGTGTATTACATTCGTGTTTATTGTTGTGCGTAAAAATGGAGGTAAACAATGACAATATTGTGAGATGGTTAGAGGAGGAACTGTCGGAGGTGGAGGATACCCTTGATGAGAGTTGCAGTGATGTAGAACCTGAAGATTTGGAAGTTCCTGTGATTTTAGAAGACTGTGAATCTGATGACTGCCTGCAAGTGTCGTCTTCTGATGAAAAAAGTGCCGATGGACAGCCTGAGGGTGGTCTTTCTACGCAGCGCTTTTCTGTGAGTAGGATGTCAGTTGTAGAATCTTCTTCAGAAGACGAAGTACCCTTGTCACAGCTCCAGACTAGAAGTCGAAACTATTTTGGAAATATCGTTTTCGGTGGTCTTGCGTCGTAGTTTACAAAATCAGGCACGGAGAACTGGAACTAGAATTTAAATTTATGAAACAGCTAGCAGAAGAACTGACTAGGCCACACATGAGAAACAAAAAACATTTCATCTGTGTTTTATTTGTAAAAAACCAATCTGTGTGGAATGTTCTAATAAAATGTGCAAAAATTGTCGTGAAAAATTGTAAAACTTTACCCCCTGCAATTTTCTCGAAGTTTTGATTTTTTTAATACTTTATTTTGTTTTATGTAATTAGAATATTATTAGAATCTTTAAAGAAATACCAAATTTGAAATAATATTTTGTTCCTATGTTGATAGCTCTCAAAATGTAAGCATAATTATATTTTTAGTTGAAATGTGCCAGCAATTTAATTGTTCACATTTATGAGAAGAACATGTTTTGTTATTGTTTCTTTTTTCACTTAAATAAATAATTTTATATATATTAAAGACTATTATTAATTTATTCTTATAATAAAACCTTAACATCCTAAGAAAACTCATGTGTATCCGATGCGGTCACTGTGACCGCGCGCAGGTGGTTACGTAACTGATATAGGGGTCAGGTGGTTAAGGGTTAATGTATATATTTATTATGTGACTATAATTTGGTTTAATTTGCGATGTTATCACTTTAATTGAATATCGGAATGCAGGATGACTGCACTGGAAAAATATTGTAAATATACATTATAAGTCTATATTAGGTAAAATATGCTCATACCATTGAGAATGGCTCAAATAAGCCAATGCATATAATCTGGTCCATAAAAGTAAGTATTTTTTACAAAAGTGATAAAAATTACATATTACCTGTTAACAGACCAATATAGTTGAAGGAGTAATGGAAAAGATCAAGAAAATCCGGATTTATTGTTTCTAGGAAGTCATCATCTCTTTCCTTTGCTTCTTTTTCTTTTTTATTTTCTTCCTTATTCACTTTGTTTATGGCCAGCCATGAGCCATTAATTTCAAATGCGATACCAACTACTCTCAATACTATAATCATTTCAATAAGATTAGTTTGGCCAGAAGACAATGGTAGTCCAAATTTGTCTGCGAGTCGGAAGAAAAACAGATATCCAAACATTAGGAAAAATGTGACTACATGGCAATATCTGGAATAATAAATATTATTCAGTTAAAATATTTGCAGTACAAGTATACCTACAGTGTTTAGTTACTGAATGACAAATTCCATAAAAGTTTCCCACTTTAAGTTTCCATGAGAATTATGTTGTTAAGCTGTTGCTGATGATTACAACCAAAATAAACGAAACATTTCATAAATATACTTACCTGACAGTAGCAGCTTTTATAGCGATAATTCCAAGCAATGTTGATAAAATCGGGTGAATAGCGCTATAGCCAGACACAATAATAATTAAAAGTATCCCAATAACACTGCCAATCCATTTCTTTGTTTCTATTGATGTTATTTTTCGGTAATACGGTCCTACGCATACACTAAATAATAATAATGATAAATATATTATATCATTTTTATTTTTCGCAACAAATGACCACATTGTTTTATTATTAAATAATAAATTTAAATAGATATAAAAGCCGCCTCTCAGCAAACGAGGCCAACGGAATGACGTTTGACTTAACTCATAAGTAAGTTATTGTAAATGTGTGGCCAGGTTAAATAATAATTAGTAAATAATATAATAGAATTTGCCTATAGCCATATTTGAACGAAAGTGTAATAATAATTATTAAATACATAGGTACCTACAAAGTTTTATATTAATCTCTACCTCAAAACATATATATATAAAGTCTTGAAATATATAAATAATAGCTTATCAACATTATGCCCGATCCACACTCTCCACGAGGCCACACGAGGGAACGCGAGTACGAGAGTGTGGACGGTGCGCTCGTGTCCTCTCGTCTTCCCTCGCCTCGCCTCGCTTTCGCTCCGTTTTGTGTCGGTTTTTCGGACGCGAGTCAAAGGGCGCGAGGGGTGAGGCGAGGAAATCATCCACACTCTCGCGCTCACTAGTGTTGTCGAATAATCGATTGTTTTACTATCGATAGTTTTCATCTAAAAAAGGGCATCCTATCGATAGATTAGAACAAGCCGATACTATCGAATGAGGAACAATACTATCGATACTATCGATAGCATTGCTTCTGGTAAACAAAGGACTATCGATAGTATCGATACTATCGATAGTATCGATTATTTTAGAGTACCGATAGTCTGCGAATTTGCAATAGTATTGAATATGTTATAACAGTAATATAATTAAACAATACGTATATATATTTCTACCGAGCTGTGCTATTGCTACTGTTTATAAGGAAAAATAAACGAAGCTGTTTGAAATTGCATATAGGGGTATATGATTATTGACTATTCATCATCATCATCAACAGCCCGTTTACGTCCACTGCTGAACATGGACCTCCTCTTAACAGAGCTTGGCAAGCCAGGATCGTAGAGGGATATTGCCATAATCACCACGCTTGGCAGACGGATTGGTGATCGCGGTAAGATGTAAACCTTGAGCTAATAGATACTGCTGCCCATCTATCAGCCATATATCCCTTAGTCGCCTTTTACGACACCCATGGGAAGACATGGGGTGGTCTATTCTAAGCCGGAGACCACACGGCAATTCACTATTTTATTGACTATTATCACTGAGTATTGTAAACAATAATAGTGTAAATTGGTAAACTATCGATAGTCTAAAACAATTGATAGTATCGATAGTATCTATAC
Source organism: Nycteola revayana (assembly GCA_947037095.2). Taxonomy (NCBI): domain Eukaryota; kingdom Metazoa; phylum Arthropoda; class Insecta; order Lepidoptera; family Nolidae; genus Nycteola; species Nycteola revayana. Next base: position 11,421,577 of record OX344839.1, read on the forward strand.
TATTGATAGTTTATTCTTAGCGAGTTACAATACTATCGATAGTATCGATAGTATTCCCTCATTCGATAGTATTGCCTCATTCTGAGCTATCGATAGGTCTATCGATTATGCTGCGATTGTTTGACTATCGATAGACTATTGATTAATCATCGATAGTCGACTATCGATCGGCATCACTACTAGCGCTCACTCACTTTGATGTAACTGTTGCAGTGTAAGGACGAGCGCGTTTTTTTTATAATGATGGAGAACTTTATCAATTGGAACCAATTAATTGGAATCCAAAAATCCATATCACAAAGATAAAAATAAAGTGAACGACGCGTGGGATCAGATAAGCAAACAATTAAATATACGGGAGTTAAAAAATAAATCATTAATGGCGACATTTAGGGGACACCTGAGAAAAAAAAGGCTTCTATTAATAGCAGCCTTATATTTATTTATAATTATTAATACCCCATTTAAATCCGGTGCCGGTTTTGATGATATTTATAAACCCATATGACGTCATCCACCATCTTCTCCGTTTTGAATTTATTTTTTTATTTAGGTGATGCAGACGCATGACATTATAATATTGGTAGGCACATAAAGTAGCTAACGCAGTCACTTCAATCACGTCCATCTTGTAGTAGACGTAGCGGGCAAGTGAATAAATCGAGAGTGTGGATTGCTTGCACTCGTGCAGCCTCCACTCGCCAAGACTCGTGCCGAATGCCTCTAGGAGGCGCCTCGCGAGAGTGTGGATCGGGCATTAGACATTATGGGTTATTATTTTAACTTAACATTTTATTTAAGTTCGTGGATCATCCTAATTCCTAGCCTTTTGAAATCTCTCATAATCCAAATTAAATTTAACCATGCAAAATAAGAAAAATGACAAAAATCTATCGCATGCCAGCATACTGCTATTTGTCCTAACATTTGTTACGCATAATACTAATTTGCCATAACGTTTTAACCGCAATTTTTTAAGTCATAACTACTTTAAATAAAAATAAAATAAAATAAAGAAGCCTTTTATTTCTATCAGAAAAAAGAAATTGTTTACAAAGTTATTTATTTGTGTTAGTACAATGATCGGCACGATTCTTGAGCGCTCACCTTGACCTGCCCAGAAGTAAGTTATTGGTTCCCTTTGGTGGTATAAAGTGAGGCGTGGGGCGGGGTAAAGTGCAGTGATTAGCCCGTAGCGCATCGCGTCATAGCCATGAATCGGGATTGGTTCTTTACTCCTGTTGCACGTACCTCACGACGACGAGTACAATTCCGGCCAATTTAATTGACACCAATTTTCATAAAATATATTTTTCTTTTTTGTAAAAAGTTTTTGATTTCATTAATGAACAAATGAAATTCGAGGTCAAAAATGTTAACAAAAAAACGTACGTAGGTACGTAGTAGTTTCTTTTAGGAATTTTTGACAAACTAGAAAATTTGTGCTTATTCTGTAAGAACCCCTCTGCAGGTAAAGGCCTCCTGCAAATTGAGCCAGTTTTATCTGGACTGTGCTGTTTGCATCCAGTTTGGACCACCTGTACGCTTAATCTCGTCCTCCCATCTACTGTAAGATCTCCCTTTCTTTCTATTTCCATCTGGCCCTCTCCGTTCTGTCATTCTTTTTGTCCACCTTAAGTCTTGCAGGCGAGCTATGTGTCCTGCCCACTTCCATTTTAGTGCCATAGCTTATGTTAAAGCGTCTGTAGCTTTTGTGATATTTCGTATTTTTGTGTGCCTTATTATATGCATTTTTTTAAAACTAATATAAGCTGTCCCCAAGCATAAATTTACTTACCTACGCATAACAACTATACACCGAAAATTTACTACTAAAGTATTATGTGGTTTTATTTCCCCGTAAAAAGCATGCAAACAAGCATGCAGCGTATCTGTCACGGCTCCAGGGCTGCGTGGCTACGGCGCGCGGCGGTTCGGCAATTTAATTCTAGCGTTGTATGGCCGCAGTTCTAACCTAACCGATTTGGGTTTGGGGATTTGGGGAGCATGAAAGGAGCCTCCCCGAGCGACGTATCTACAGTGCCACTATACGTCCGGCGCACCCTGGGCAATCAGCGAGTTATCCACGCTGATTGGCTAATTCTTTCACCACGATGGCAATCCAAAGTCCACTTATATAACCGGCTCTGTGCGTAGTCTCGATTAACATCGAAGGGTTCTCACGAGATAAATCTGAAATTCTATCTGATGTCTACCGCAAAACTCACTGCGACATTCTTTGCGTTCAAGAGACCCATCGAGACGAAACCCAAAGCCGGCCACACATCCCTGAACTTATGCTTATCGCCAAGATCTGTCACCCAAAGCACGGTAACGCAGTGTTTGCTGCTCCCGGCGGCGTAAGCATACTCTCCACCAAGTGCTCAAACGAGAACGGTATAGAAATCATCACCGTTGATGTTGGTAACTGCACCATCACTTCCGTTTACAAACCACCTGGCACCACATTTAACTTCATTCCGCCAGAGAATTTTAGCAGCCGACCAATTAAAGTTATAATCGGTGACTTTAGCAGCCGTAGCTCCAACTGGGGCTACAAAGGCACGGCCATTGGCGGAGATGTAGTCGAGACATGGGCTGAGACGAATGATTTGACGCTGATACATGACACCAAACAACCGGCGTCATTTAATAGTGGGCTCTGGAAACGCGGATATAACCCCGACCTAATATTCGCCAGCTCATTTATCAGCTCACTCACAGTGTACCAAAAGCGTATGTTCGCCTATCCCCCGTACGCAGCACAGACCTATTATGTGCTGCATCGAACCGGTGGTCCGACCTATAAACGTCCCCTATAATCGCCGATTTAACTACACCAAGGCCGACTGGGAGTCGTTCATGCGGTCGAATGATGACGCTGTCCTGAATGTCCTGCCAACCCCGCAAAACTACGACCAAATTTTGAGATTGTGTCAACAACTTCCCGTAGACATATCCCAAGGGGCTGTAGGACTTCCTATATTCCAGGGCTGTCCACAGAAACCAGTGATCTACTGAGCCGATACGAAGCACTGTACTACACCGACCCCTTTTCGGAGGAAACCACGCAGGCTGGAGAAGAGCTGCTATCAAAATTAGGCAAAATCAGACGGGAAAGGTAGATTAACACTGTTACTAACATCGACATGACTCATAACATAACAGTAAAAAGGCATGGAGCACTATAAGAAAACTGACCAGCGAGTCCCCTTAACCAACCCCGCCACGCCAAGTCACTGCTAACCAGATAGCCCCCCAACTGCTTGTTAACGGTAAACCAACACGCCGTTCCAGCAAAGTACCTAAGCCATAAAAACCCGATGGCGCTTGCTTGCGACGATATTAGCAAAGCGTTCAACCTTTCTGATATCGTCGCGGCGATTAGGAGTCTTAAGTGTGGAAAAGCCTCTGGAGTGGACGAAATCTCAGTCGAGCAAATCAAACAGCTTGGCCCAGTTGCTGTTTCGTGGTTGCTGCAACTATACAACAACTGTCTGGAATCAGCTTCAATTCCCCGTCTCTGGAGAAAATCAAAGGTCATAGCAATTCCGAAGCCAGGTAAAGCAATAGACGATCCAAAAAACTTTCGTCCAATATCTCTGCTCTGCCATACATACAAACTGTTTGAGAGACTGCTACTGAACCGACTAACGAGTGTTATTGACCCGAAGTTAATCCCGGAACAAGCTGGTTTCAGACCCATCGAGTCTTGCTGCAACCAGACCCTTAAACTTGTCCAACACATTGAGGATGGTTTCGAGACAGGAATGGTCACAGGCGCTGTTTTTGTGGACCTGTCAGCTGCCTACGATACACTCAACCTCAAACGGTTGCTGTGGAAGGTGGAGACACTGATCAGTGTGTGAAAGTTGTGGGAGGCAGTGGCCTCCTTCTTCGGGCACTTCATGTCCCAGAAGGCCGTGGAGAGGGAGAGGGACTCGCCACCTGCCACCCTAGACTCGACCTCGAGGAGTGGGGAACATAGAACCCGCCCCCTTCAGTGCCGATCCATGAGGAGTAGGGACGCCCTGGTACTCCAGGCGTCCCTGTAACTGGCTAAATGGGCCACTAGTGGCCCAGGAGAGCCCGCGGCACCAGTCCGGCCGTGAGCGCCGCCGGAGGGTGTCCCAGAAAGCCATGGGTTCATGGGCCCCTCACCAACGGTGGACGGAGTAGTACTCGTGGGGTTTTAATGGGTAGGGTCCTATCCTCGTGATGTGACTGGCATACCACTGCTATGGAAAGGACGAGTCCCACATACGCCGTCGCCGGTGCGGGTACGCCGCAGTGGCGGAGGGGATGCGTAACATTAAAGTATTTTTCCCCGGACAACAAAAAGGCGGATCATGACCGTTCTTTTAGTAATTTTGAGAGTTTTTACATCCCTCTTATTAAATCCAAGCAAACCCAAAATATCGTAGGATGGAAAAAAATCTTAGCACAGTTAATATTTAATTAATCAACAAAAAAAATTCTATTATGTGAATAAAAGCACAAACTTCTGTCGTCCTATACATTTCCTTATATTTTCTAAATCCCAGTAAGCATGCGTGTCACATTGACTTATTGTTGACATCTGACATTATTGATTTTAAATGATTTGGTCTGCATTCAAATTTATTATATTGCAAACATGAGTTTAAAGAATTGTCCTTGTATAAACAAATACATGAAAAAAATTAGTGACGAGGATAAAAGGGCTATAGTTCAAAGCTTAAATTTGAGAATAGGCGGTGATATAAATGAATTAGGCAGCGCATATGATTTAGAAAATGAATTAGTTATCAAAAGGGATCGACTCATAAGTAACGTAAGTATTAAGCGGTAATGCTAATGATAGCTCAGACAATGAGGCTGATGCCAGCTTTACTCATTTAAAAACATTATTAAAGTTTTACAAACAATACATTTATTTTAATTAAAAACATCTGTCTGGTTAGCGTCGACCGCCAGAAGTCCGGATAAAGCCAGATATAGTTAGGCTTTTTGATTGCGTGTTCCGGCAAAATAAACGGTGTCCAGCTTTTGTTAGGTTTTTGTACATACTGAAACCCAGCAAGTGCTGAGTTTTGCCGAGCGCAGACGAAAAGACTCGCAATAATCAAAAAAGCTCAATAAAGGCCTATTTACCCAAATGTCTGGCTGGACTGGCTGGTCTGCCAGCTGTTGCCTTTGGTAACCCTATGTCTGGCAGTAAAGTGAAATGAGTACTTAATTAAAAAATTTATATTCTGTATAATTAATTAGTGATAAGTAAATAAATGATTTGTATTAAACAAAAAATCTTTTTTCAGCTTAAAGTAGTTGACAATGAAGTGCCAACAAAACTATCAACAGCATTAAAAAAAGCTGAATTAAATTCTGAACAAATCAAAAGTCTGAACGCCAGAACTGAAGAGTTGCAAAGTAAAGTGAAAAAGTTTTTACAGAAAACAGAACCATTTAGAACAGAGTTAGACAAGAGATATGCAGCAATCAATAGATTAGAACAAGTTTTAGATTATATGAAATCTTTTGAGAAAATTGAAGACTTGAGGTATTACTTTATTATAATGTATTAAAATAAATTGTTTACAGTTGACACACTTAATTTTCACATATTAATAAAGTATAAAATATAGTATAAGGTAAACTTTTCCATAAAGTATTCAAAACATTTAAAAATGTTAAAAACAGGTGGTGTCATTGTTTAATATTTAATACCAAATTTAACTTTGGAGATATTTGTGGAAGTAATGCGAATCATTACCGATAGATGGCACTAATGTGTTTCTTAGAGGCATGTTACAAAAAAATAAAGGCGGAAACATATTGTTAAAACACGACGCATCCTGTCGAAAAGTGACGCGTGTTGAGTTGAATCAAATGTATTGACCATGTATTACCAGAATCACACTACGAATCGCGTCGTGTTTTAACAATATGTTTCCGCCTTTATAAATTTTGCTAACCGGCTGTGGTTCCACCTTATTGTTTAAGGCATGAGGGGCTCAACCTAAGATACAGGTTTAAATCCTGCCAGTGGTCGAATTTTATTAAAGCTTAATTTTGAAAAACACTTAGTTTTATACATGTTTTACATACACTGCCATGCCAAAAATTAAATTATACAGTGTCTTATAATTTAATTATTAAGTATTAAAATAATATATCATTAAATTGAACCTTTTAAAAAGTAATTGGTATGTTTAGGATTAATTGGTTTGAATCCTATTACAGTTGCCTATAGTTCAAAATGGTGGCAACTATATTGCCACTTATCATTAAAGGATTTATTATTTATATCTTTCTAGGTGAATATTGTTCATAGTGACCAGGGTATTTAAAAAATGTAAATGTAATCTTTGTTTTACTATTATGTGATGATACATAAGTAGTTGAAAGATGTTGCAAGTATTTTCATTTGTTCCTATATACATTTAAAGTAATTTTCCCGCATCATTTTGCATCATCACAGGTGATATATCACCAACTTCCAGACGTCAGTCTGGAAATTAGATTTTATTTAAATAACAAAATTTAAGAAGCACATTATCAAACCCGTGACCTTTCTAGTTATGGTTGAATATATTACTGCTAAACCAACAAAGCAGTTTACTGTGGATGTACTACACTTTTTGTCAGTTTGTTTCAACCATCTACAACACAGTTAGAAAAAAAATCGAACTCGCCAAATTCAATGGTCATCTGTATAATAACTTTTCATTTACAGTAATCAAATGAAACAAACAAACGATGATGAACAAATGGTCTTATTGTATAGTGAGCTTAAGAAAATGTGTAATGATTACCAAAAAGGGCATAGAGCTACCTATGTGAATGACTACACCCGCTACTGGCACATTGTACTAAAAGATAAATTAACCAAGTAAGTACTTATTACTTCTATATTGTCATTCTATGTTCTATACCTACTGCTGAAGCTGATGTAGCACTTGACCATAAAATATATCAGGTTTAGGTGCTAAAATTATTTATATTGCGGGCTTCAGGCAGGCAGGCAGGCAGCCAGAGGCATATAAGTATTGCCCCTGCTTACAGGTTATGAAAAAAAAAAGAAAGTTTTTATCTATGTATCTATATTATAATTGGCAATTTGTGTTTGCTTTCGAAAGTACTTCTATTTCAAATTCTAATACTTGATTTTGTTGCAACTATTAACCAGCCTGCAATATTGGAAAAAGAACAATTTGTTTTACACCCATTTAAGTAATTGACTCCATGACTATTTAAGTAGTATGATAGTATGTAGAAACCTTCCTCTTAAATCACTCTATCAATTGAAAGATAGAACTTAATCTCTTTCTTAAATCACGAAAATCTGTTGCATTGTGTAAAAAATGTAAGCATGCAGTAAAGAGAAGATAAGGTTCCACTTGATGGTTTTCAATGCCAGGCTGCTTCATTTATATATTACTAGCTTCCCACTCGTAGCACTCGTTCCCAGGAACTTCATCATCAATAAATGTATTTTCTTGCTTTATTTCTACAAATGTTACTCCTGGCAAATGTGGCTTGTTCTAATGGTGAAAGAACTATCGAAGTCTGTCCAGTACTTTTCAAGTTTATTCAGTATTGTTTACTAGTATTGATTGTAAATAGTATATATTTATCCTGTGTTTCAGACATTATGAAGATGTTTTAAAATTATTGAAATGGCCTTTTACAAGTGGTGCTGAAAATTCACCACCACCTAAAGAGGTGATGGTAAAATTTACCAGCCTTACCAAATATCTGTTTCTAATTGAGGAGCCTGAAGATCTTGCCAATACAAAAGAGGCTAACACTTTTAGACCAGGTAATAAAATGGAGTTAATTTATTTTAGGTTTACTAGCAGAGTTTTTGCAGTATACTAGTATTCTTGTTAACCCCTCTTGCTAAGCTATAATGCTTGGTTACGATTTAACTGGCGACCACAAGATCACAATTATTCTTGTTTGTGAGTAATATTAATCATTATTCTGTATTGGTAGTGGTACAAACTTTTTTTACTACTGTTTGGTAAACAAACATGTACCACTTATACAATAAGTAGTTCCGAATTTCTCCAATTGCTAATATACTGAAAAATGGATACTAATTAATTAAAGAAAGAGTGATTGACTTGGATAAAAGAGATAAAAACACCTGAAGTTATGCATCTGCAGTTTTTAGTACTCTATTTGGGGGGGTTCTAATTGGTTCGGTTGGGGGGCTCTCTCCTTGTGGTATGATTATCTATCTATAATCATATAAAGAGGGGAGTCTCATGGATTTCTGGAGTTTAATGAAGGGGATGCCAAAACATTTCCTCATGAAAAGAAAGAACTTGTGTTAAAAATAACAAAAATAACTTTATTTGACATAAACATAGGTAAATATTAAAGGTACAAAAATTGTCGGTAATACTGCAATACCGCGTAAGTGACAGTAGTTAATAAGGTTTATTCACATCTGTCAAGAAATAATTTCGTTATATATATTTTAAAGAGAAAAAGAAAAAAATTGCTACATTTGATTTTCAACCTTATTAGCTATTGTCACTTACGCGGTATAGCAGCCTCACCGATGATATGTAAATAGAAGTGCGCCACGTTTTACTTCATCAAGCATACAAATACAATAAAATATGATAGTCATTCTGATAAATTCTTTTGAAGTTACCGAAACTTAACTGTGAATTATTTACTGAATTCTCAATTATATTAACAATTATAACTGGCACATTTAAAGCTAAAGAAATCAACTAGCATTTTTCTCGTTTTCAGAAAAAGCACCTTGTTTACCCATCAAAGTACTCTTAGGACCTTTGAAGAAGAGGTTTCAGTTTCATTTCACTGGTATGCGTCAAACGGCCCGTATTGATCGACCAGAATGGTTCCTAACTCAAACCCTGACATGGATCAAAGATCATCATAGTTTTGTTAAGACCCATGTTCAACCGATAGCCGATAAACTGGAACTAAAGAATATCAGTGCTGTGGTATTTATTTAGCATTTTCTTTACTTACTAGTTTTTTGAACTTAGTGTAAAATTTAATTTTATCTTTAGTTGTAAGTAGTGAGGAGGTATTTGACGCCATAAAATAAAATATATGAATATATCTCCACCTTTTAGTTATTTAGAATTTACATAAACATGCAAATCAACATAAAATTTAAATTATGTCTTATGACTTCTTGTATAATTAATTAATCTATTGAATTGTGCTGTAATTTTATACAAATCTTAATAAATACAATACTTCGGAGACAGTGTGCATATTTTTTCCATGTAATCAGTATCGTTAATAGAACACATTTCACGAAAAAAAAATCATATTTAATTTTTTTGCTAACTATTTATTAGTTATCGTTTATCCACCGAAATATTCAAATACCCGTGCTCACCCTATGCACGGGAGTGAAACGGGTAATAGAGCGGGATAGGGCGAGGGAGAGAGAGCGCGGGCGCAAGGACGCGCGCGCGTGTATCAGTCAGCTCAGCGCTACCGTTCGCCGTGGGTGTGCGCATTTTAATTATTTTGTTCGAAGCATGGTAAAACAAAAAAACACGGGTATTTTTATTTTTAAAAACCTTTCTGTAGGTAAAATTTGCGCACTGTCTCCTAGGTAACCCTGTATATACTTAACCGGAAATAGGTATTTAAAAAAATCTTGATCATCACTATCCAAATAATTGTTTATTTAAAAGTTAATAGGATTATTATTAAACATGAATATATTTTACAGGACGAATTCAATTCTGGCTTGATCTCGCTGGCTGCTGAAAGGCTACACACAGTGCTAGCCATGTACCACACACATGGTGCTAAAGGAGAAATAGTCGATGTTGATGCGGCGTTCGCGCACGCCGTCGATGAAACATTGGGCTTTCATAATGAGCTAACAAAACTTACTAGGAAAGAAATGGATACTGTACTAACGGTGCTGACCAAAGCTGAGACATTTGTGAGGTGGTTGGCTGTTGAAAAGAAATGTGAGTGAATTTTGTAAACATATAAATACTCTAACTGTCCCGCGCGGTTTCATCCGCTTTTATCCCGTTCCCGTGGAAACTTTAACTTAACATATAGTCTATGACACTCACAAATGACGTGGCTTTCTATTGGTAAAAGAATTTTCTAATCGGTTCAGTAGATCCAGAGATTACCCCCTACAACGTCACAAACTCACAAACTTTACCTCTTTATTACATTAGTATAGATATAGATTTTGTGCAGCATTTGGATATTTAAATACACTTTTACTCATGTAAAATGTTGTGTAGGACCACAACCCTTGTAACTGTTGTTTTGAGTAAACTGTCCCCTTTGATTTGCTGTAAAGAAATGGATATAAATATGCAAACTTCAAATCTTTGTTTAGCTTTCAGATTTAAAATTTAAAAATGTATAATAAAATAAAAATATTATTTTTATTTTATTATACATATATATTATATATTTAAATATACTTATCTTCAATGTTTAATGACAGTCATGATAGTAATTTATTCATTTCTTGTTCTTCTTCGGATCATTCAAATGATACATTTGGTAGTGCATATGATGATGATGCCTCACTTCAACTGCGCGATCTACTGTACTCACATTAATCATTTTCTTCTTCAAAATGTTTTAACGTAGTGCATATTAATGCTCAAAGTGTTCACGCTCACTATCCCGACATTTTGTCCTCTTTCGACCATGATCTCATTCATGCCGTTCTTATTTCAGAAACTTTTCTAAAACCCACACTTCCTTCTACACAGTATGCTTTACCTGGGTACAAGCTACTGCGTAATGACAGAACTGGCAAAGGGGGTGGTGGTGTTGCCATTTACCTCCGTGCGGATCTGAAACATAAAATACTTGCAAGGTCTCCAAGTGATTATTCCAAATCAGCTGAACATCTACTTATAGAGGTTGCTATAAATCGTAGTAAATTAGTTCTAGGTGTACAGGATACGAGCAGGAGGAGGGAATTTACCAGTGAAAGACGCGTAAAAACACTATCACGATATTGTATTCAGAAAATTCACAACTTCATCCTCATAGAAAAAATATATCTCTTTTTTCTCGTCACAATGACAGACTTATCAAATTTAGATTTCAAGAAAGAATAAAAAACTATATACAAAAGGCCGGTACAAAATTATTAGATATATAAAAGAGGTTGGTCGGTCCGCAACATGGCCCCGAGCGGTGTGAAACACCAGTTAGGAAGAGATTAGTGGCACCAGTTCGCGAACGGGCCGACGCAGCACACCCCCTTTGGTCTTGACATTAACTACACGAATGATGCTGTCTTTTCCGGGGAACGTTTCGGTTATACGTCCCATAGGCCAACAATTTCGTGGGAGATTGCCATCGGCGACCAATACTACGTCTCCGGTCTTGGGTGGTTGATGAGGTGGCACCGTCTTTCGCGGCACCAGGAGCGGCAAGTATTCTTTTGTCCATCTTTGCCAAAAATGTTCAGCTAATCGTTGAGCTTTCCGCCAGTCTGCATGTCGTACTAGATCAGCATCACAGAATTCTCGCAATCTCTGGTCGTTGCTTGATGTTCCAATTAAGAAATTGAATGGCGTAAGAGCTTGCTCACTTTTATCACTAGGTGTATAGTCCATCGAGTCAAATAGATTACTTTTCCTCATTTGAAAGTACACTCGGAAATCTATGTTCTCTTTACGAAGATATAATTATCCTTGGAGACTTCAATACTTGTTTGCTTAAAGATGACGCACGGAGTCGACGGCTTTTTTCCCTCGTCTCCTCTGTCAATATGCATATTCTTCCTCTTGATGCTACTCATAACGCTCCACACAGCACCCCTTCTCTTCTAGATCTTATTATTGTATCTGATTCTACTAAAGTCACTACTCATGGGCAATTGGCCGCTTCCTTTTCCTACCATGATCTTATTTATCTTTCTTATAAAATGTGTTGCCCTCGGCGTAAGTCTAAATTTATTTTGCTTCGAAGCTATAAAAATATTTCTCTGGATCGATTGAGGGTGGAAATGGACCGGACTGACTGGTCTCCTGTTTTCACGTGTAACGACATTGACGCTAAGGTGGAAATATTTTGCAAGTTATTGTTAAAAATTTATGACGCCCATGCTCCTATCAAAATGGTTCGAGTCAAACATGCTCCAGCACCATGGCTGAGTGATGAAATCAAGAAAAGTATGTCACAAAGAGACAAGGCCAAAAGAATCTATAAAAAAAATGCTTCTGAGGAAAACTGGGCATGTTACAAAAAACTGCGTAATCGCTGCAGTCGAATGTGTAGAGATGCAAAAAGACGCCACATTCACAATTCTGTTAGTAACTTTAACACAGCACAAGTATGGCAGTTTCTAAAATCTCTTGGTATTGGCAAAAGCACTGGTGAAAGTGAAACTAACGTAGATATCAATCTCCTAAACGCTCACTTTGGAAAGTCACCGGTCAGTATAAATGTTGATACCAAAACTTCAACTCTAGAGTATGTCCTGAACCTTTCAAAGCCATTATGTACTTCATTTTCATTTAAAGCAATCACTGAAAAAGACATCACTGAATCCCTCAAATCCATATCTACCAAAGCGGTAGGTAATGATGGGCTTCATATCCAAATGATTAATTTATTAATGAAGGAACTTACTCCCATTATTACCCATTTAATAAATTTCTCCCTCGAGTCTGGTTCCTTTCCATCTGCTTGGAAAAAAGCCCATGTTCTACCGTTTCCCAAAACCCCCAATCCTTCTTCCATTACCCATTACCGTCCTATTTCCATTCTTCCTATCCTATCTAAGGTTCTAGAGAGTGTTGTTCATAAACAATTATCTAATTATCTCTCCTCTCACAACCTCTTGAGTCCTTTTCAGTCCGGCTTCCGACCTGGCCATAGCACCGTAACGGCTTTAGTTAAAATTACAGATGACATTCGCATGGCCATGGAACAGAAGCAGCTAACCGTTTTGGTATTACTGGATTTTAGCAGTGCTTTCAATTCAGTAGACTTTGACATTCTCCTTGGCATTCTTGTTTCTCTTAATGTCTCACAACCAGTGATTGCTTGGTTCAGTTCATATCTTAGAGGTCGCTTACAGTGTGTCCATGCTAATGAGACCTTTTCTCAGTGGTGTGATCTAGCTGCGGGCGTTCCTCAGGGTGGCGTCCTATCTCCTCTTCTTTTCTCTGTTTTTATCAACTCTATAACTAATATATTATCTTCTCATTATCATCTCTATGCAGACGACTTGCAGATATATCGACACTTTAAGGTCACTGATACTAGGGAAGCTATAGCTGCTATCAATACTGATCTTGGAAACATTAGCAAGTGGGCGGAATCGTTTGGCCTCTTGGTCAACCCCTCTAAATCACAAGCTCTCATTATTGGTAGCAGATATATGTATAATTCAATACAATGGAATACAGTTCCTCCCATTATATTTGATAACACGACTATAGAACTTGCCAGATGCGCCAAAAACTTGGGTGCTTTTATAGACAACAATCTTTCTTGGACAAACCATATTGCCGAAGTAAGCAGGAGATTGTTCAGTTCGTTTCAATCGCTAAAACGTCTCCAGAAATTCTTACCGTTTCAGACGAGTCACTCTTGCTCAATCGCTTCTTCTTCCTCTATTAGACTACGCTGACGTTTGTTTCTTAGATGCAACAGAAGAACTCTTCGACAAGCTCGAACGTCTGCAGAATTTATGCATCCGCTTTATCTTCGGCCTCCGGAAATACGACCATGTGTCGGAGTTTCGGCTGCGGTTAGGGTGGCTGCCTGTTCGGCGGCGTCGAGATTGTCATATATTATCTCTCCTCTTCTCTGTTCTTCACAACTCTAATGCCCCCTCTTACCTCAGTGAACGCTTTGAGTATTTGGTACCTAGGGATAAGCCACGTCGTACTGCTACTTCACTTCTTCTTAAAAATCATCCTCATGTTTCCAGTCGATATGATGGCTCATTTTCTGTTCGTGCAGTGCGGCTATGGAATTCCCTACCACAAGCTATTCGTTCTAGCTCATCTATAAATGCTTTTAAAAGAAGAACGAAGGAATATTTCCTATCTCTGTAATGTAATGTATAAATATATAAGTAGTCTATTATAAATATGTAGGTATTTTATTTAAGTATGGTATGTAAGTATTAGGGTGTATGTTTATCTTATTTTTATTGATTTTATAATTTTATTTTATATACCGTTCAGGTATACATAAATTGTTTGTTGGTTGTACACGGTAATGCCCTATGTTCACAATTTTTTTCTCATACTCGGGGTTTGCTGGAAGAAAATTCATATGAATTAAGCTCGCCTATGTGCTATTTGTATTTCTGCATAATGTATGTATCTTTTGTGTTTCTATGTGTGCAATAAAGAATAATAATAAAAACGCTTTAACATGTATATGGAAAACATTATTTTCATATTACCCATTTATACAAGGTGTCCCAGAACTCAACGTCAAGCCGAAACGGGGTGACAGGATTGATCATAACCATCACGAGAAAAATCTGAAAAAAAATCTATCCCATGCAGTTTGAAAGTTATGGGCATTTTAAGAAAAACCTAGAAATTTGATCAAACTGTACCATTTTTCGGTTATTGTGGTTATTCTTTTTTATTTTTTTTCATTTGAACTTTGGAACCGTAATCCTAAATAACATTTCTAGAATCCCAATAAAAAATAATGACACAATTCCCTCAAGTTTCCAAGAACTGAGACTATTTGTTAAACTACGAATTTAAAATTTTCAAGATTGGTCGACTTTGGTCCTTTAAAAAAAATGTACCTACTAGAGTGCCTTGGCAAGTGGCATTAAAAGTTGGCGCATTTAATCAGAATTCTAAAATGTTACAATACTTGTTAGTTCCATACAATAAAAAAGAGTAAAAAAATATGTTGAGTTCTGGGACACCCTGTATAAGAACAGACAATTCTTATGGGATGGGTATATATGTACTATTATGAATATTTTATTTCACACTAAAATAAATATAATATATTATAAGTAGGTATAATAATTCCAATTTATATATACAGATGCTCTATCAAAAATGGACGAATGTCTGGGCAACAACCAGTGGTACGAAGGCATAGGCTCTGGCGCTGGAGTGGCTACGGGCGCTGCGCTGTGGGTGCCTAGAGCTGCACTGTGGTTCATTTCGCTGTTAACCACCATAGAGCAGAGATACGTCCCCCTACCTCAGCCTGGGCACCGGTAGGTCAAGTATTCCTCTATTTGCTTATAATATAGCCCTTCGACAATTTAACTTAATAATTTATTCAGTGGCGTAGCTAGGTGGGCAAGGGCCCCGGTGCATAGCTTCAAGTGCTGGCGAATTGGCTGACCCGTTCTTTTCAAAGCAGGTTAGCCCCCCCGAGGTCCGGGGCCCTGGTGCACTGCACCACCTGGCCCTACGATAGCTACGCCACTGAATTCATTGCGTTTCACAATGTGTTTACAGCAATTATGTACTTTGGATCGGGCAGTAGCGTTTCTCCATGTGTTTGTTATAACAATACTGCGGTTACCAACCAGATAGGTGAGTTGGGATAAACCGTCCTTCGGGAGAAGGTCCATGTTCAGCAGTATTATACGGGCTGATGATGAACAAACTGTGTGTCATCAAAATCGGTTTAACAGTTTTGGTATATTTCAATTGATTACTAAACATAACTTGCATATTCTCCATGACCGACCTGAGCAGAGGTCCTAGTCCTACATGGGACTCCCTCTTGCGCTGGTTGCGTAGTTTGTAGTCTTTAAACCATTTCTCTAGTCTGGAGTTCTGCTCGTCTTTATGACCGATGACCGGTTGTCAAAAGCCACGTAAAAACCAAAAAAAATAATAGGGTTATGTTCGAAATCTTTGGGGTCTTTAAATGAGGCTTCACGCCTCAAGTGTATTGTGGGTCGGCAGGGCAGGGTGGTGTATATTGTAATGCATAGACACATAGACACTAGCTGTCCTTGTTTTTATCTTTAGCAACAAGTGGATATGAGCTATTTGTCTGCTCATACATAAAAAAAAAACGTAGGATCAATAATTTCTATCAATTTTATGGAAGCATTTTACTTCCAGGCTACAGTTTTTGGAGTTACAACTAGAACTAGTGGAAGAGTGGCGCGTTCGTCTGACCCAATTGATGAGTGCGGCGTTAGAATCGCTTCACGTAGATTCGTTCTTGGCTGCTGGTTCGTCGTCACATCCACTTACTGCGGTCATCAATGCTGCTCATCATACTAAGACTGTTTTACTGCAGTGGGCGCATTCTTTGGTGAGGCTTTCGTATATTATTGTAATCACTTTTAAACGCCTTTTAGAGGCCTCAGTCTTTTTACCTTGCAAGCACAGACATATTTCTTTGCTTTTTTGGCGGCCAAAGACATTGCAGGTCATGTTATAGTGCTCAAGCATAGTAATATATATTGGTTTGAGCACTATATGGCTTCGCCGGTGTAGCCAAAATTGGTGGGGAGAACTATAACACCGTGATTTTAGCCATTGCTGCAAGACGTTTGATAGCAAAACGTCTTGCAGCAATGGACGTTTCGATAAACGTTACATTCAAATTTTAAAATCGGCATATGTCTTTTTTTTCGAAAAGGGCTTCCTTCAAGGAGGCGGCAATGATAAATGTACATGAGCTCTCATACAAAATGAGCTCTAGTGCCTTGCAATAGAATATAATCAAGGTTGTAAGAACGGGCGCCCCTACCACAAGTTCGAAGTAATTTTATTCTGTAATTTTAGCTATTGACTATAAATCTTTTTGCCGAGTATTTGCAGCGGTGTATAAACATCAGTTTTTAACCTAACACTGTCAAATACATAGGTATCTAAAATGTTCACTTAAAGCACCAAATTATTCTGAAACAAATAACACTCTTCACGCCTCTGTTAAGATGATGATTGAGAAAGCATCTTGCGGATCACTGTTCTTGCAGTTATCTGCATTTTGCGGATCACTGTTCTTGCAGTTATCTAGGCTGGAGCTCTGATCGCCTTTATTCCCGGTGAAGTAGCAAAAGCCACGGGAATAACTACATATATCCGTCCGAAAACAAAAAAATGTTCTTGCAGTTCTCCTCTTGTCACTTAAAAGCATTTAAATTAAAATTATTTGCCTGCACTCATATAAAAACATATTTTATTACAGCATTACCTCCAACTACACTACTACAGACGACAGTTCCAACATTTCACTCAACAACAGCACCATGATGAGGAAACCAGTACATCAACCAGCTCTGATGACTATGGTGATGATGATGAAGAAGACGGCTCCGATGATAAACCGGCACGCGTGAAGAAAACTAAAGGTAATTTACTATTATATTGTCTGTTCGTATATTCAATGACTCTGCTCCTAACTGCTTACAAAAAATCACAGCCGAATTTTATTTTAAATATTGGGTACTTGCTCTTGAATATGGAAGACCTCGTTTAAGTGTGGGGTTGCCACCGGCATGACTTGTATTGTCAGTGTTTATGGGCTACGACAACAACTATCAAACGGTCTTTGTGCCTGTCTACCTCAATCTATACGAATATATAAAGCTGAAGAGTTCGTTTGTTTGTTCACTAGAATGTGCTAATCTCAGCAACTTCTGTCCAATTTGAAAAATTATTTCAGTGTTAGATAGTCCATTTATCAGTGAATGCTTTAGGCTATATTTAATTTTAAAATTCATAAGGGAATGAAAGTGAGGCGGGTGAAAACGCGCGCCGGTAGCTAGCATAAAATTATAACTTAAAACCAAAGTTGTAGTATTAGCTTAATTCATTGATATATTTATCGTTAGGCATAGTGTACATAAATAAGTCTCGACATGGCATGACACGACATATAGGCGACTTAGCATAAAATAGGTATAATTGGCAAAACGGACAGATGTCTAATCATTTTGTTATTTGCGTCTTAATATCTTTTTGCTAAGCTATAAACTATTGTTGCATTGTTACAGAAAATCTATTCATGGAAGCAGTATCGTTGCAAGAAGTGGAACTTCTCGCACAAACTCTTGCCCTCGATGAAATGTCCAGGAGAAACTCTGTGGTTCCCGACTTAAATCAATATGATATTGTAAGTATTAATTTCAAATGTTTCATTGCTATCGAATTTAATTTTGTTTTCTTATTATTAGATACAGTTTCAGCTTGTGTTGCATGCATTATAAACTTATTCAGTTAATTGAAATCCCGCAGTCTTTGAAAGAGTGACTTTGTTAAATGTAGTAGCATGATCTGTATTGTTATATAATACATCAAAATTACTGTTAAGACATTCTAACATTTTTCAAAAACGTACTTGTAATATAAGCTGAACTGCCGAAGCTTATTTGGCTCTGAATATTGATGAATCGACTTTATTTTGTGTGCTATATCAATAACGTAACAAATGACGGTTTTCGAACTAAAGTGGCATAAGTGCCAAAAATACGAATTCAACCCGTACAACGTCCACTGCTGAAAATGGGCCTCCTTCCAAGGTTGAGGTTTTGCCTTAGTTACCACGCTTAGCAGGCGGGTTGGTGACCGCAGTATTATGTTGTAACACAAAAGGAAACGCTGCTGCCCGGTATACCATAATAATAATAATAATAATAATAATTCTTTATTGACATAAATATTTTTACAAAAGTTATGAGGCCCTGACTCCTACGCTAGGTATAATACCTGTGTTACAGGAGCCAGTGTCTTCTCCCAGTAATTATGAGTCGAGTTTTATGCAATAAAAATTACACAGTTACAAAAATTAAAGTAAAAAGTGAAAATAGAAGAGAAAAATATAAACATGCAATGAGAAACATTTTCAACGTGGAGCAATTTAAGAGTGTTGGTTGTATAGTGTATGAATATGGTGTGTAGTGTTTGTGGTGTGTGAATGTGTAAAGTAGGTTTGTGGTGTGTGATGTTATCTATACTATTTTAAAAGGAGTTCGGTTTGTTCATAGTCATGCGCAAGTAGCCATGATTTAACTTTACTTTTAGCTTCCTTAATAGTGAGAGGATTTATTTTAAGCTCTTTGTTCGTCTTATTATATAAATGAATAGATAAATACGTATGTTGCTTTCCAGCTGATGCAGTTCGACATTTGATTGATGAACAGATGTTTCGTGTGGTGCGTTTTTTTAGAACACTGTTATCGTATGGCGTCATAAGGTGCTGTTTGATGACGATATCTAAAATAAACATTTGTCGTACCGTTAATAGCGGGCATGGAGCGGGCAGCAGCGGGTAAAATGTTATAACAATCGGGACCAACGACTTAATGTGCTTTCCGAGGCACGGAGGTTGTCAAATAAAAAATTTACACAGGTACATATTCTACATTATAATAACATTAGTTCTCGTTTTATTCGGAAAATAAACCGCTGTTTAACTTACTTATAAAATTGTTTCTTTGGTTATATTTAACTCCCGGTATTTACTTGTTAGGCTGGAAGTGCCAGAACATATGCTTTTGGGGTGACTTTACCGATCCCGAATTTCTCGTTCTCCTAACTCTGCTACTATTAAACATATTTCATTACTTACAGACCTCACCAATAGTGAATCTAGCAGTAACAGAACCTCTTGCCGGGGAGGACGAGGCGGAAGAGGCGGGTGTTTTTGCTGAAGCTCCTGGTTTACTAGTAAGGCTCAGGGACGCGGGTCTAGCGGCACTTGCAGAACACATACTACTGGAGTTCAAAGCTGGAATCAAAGAGTATAAGCTACAGAAGTAAGTTAATGGCAAAATAATAAATTCGAGTGCCAAATCAATTTTTTTAATAAATTTACACGTATATTTTACGTGCTATCTTTATCAGTCCAACATAGGCCTCTTCTTAACAGATCCTTAGCAAGCCAGGCTCATTGGGGACTATTGCGATATCAATATAAACTTTATTACAGATGGCACGGTCTACTTATAGTAGAAGAAATGGCGCTAAGTGTGTCGACCTCGCTGTGTCGTCCTCTGTCGCAGTTATGCGCGCGTCTGTCGGTAGCGTCACAACGACTGGCTCCTACACTCACCACTATGCTGAGGGCTCACCTAGCTGACATCGTCGATACTTATATCTTCGAGGTAAATCTTAAACTTATACTAGAGGTTTCCAAAATTCGCGGCGCCTTGAGTCGATCCTCTATTATTATCCGAAACCACAAATATTCGCGGGTACTTACCTTTTTTTTGCGCCCGCATCGGTAGGTCGAAGTACTTTGAATGTGATTATGCACCTACTGAAACCTGTAATAGGTACTGGGGTGGCCAATTATATAAGACCTAAGATCTGTTGTTAACTGTGTGCGATCGAACAATGGTATGCGTAACATTGAATCACGTTTTGTTCAGTCATAGTTACCATGCTAGGCAGGCGATTGGTGACCGCAGCATTATGTTGCAACACACACATTACACGTTATAGACGATGTTATAACAATAGGGACCAACAGCTTAACGTGCTTTCCGAGGCACGGAGGGCCCTCAACCAATTAGACCTAGAAAGAGATCTTAGAATGTACACAAAAAAATATTTTCTGGCGTGGGGATCGAATCCACGCCCTCCGAGATTTAAAGCGTGATACACCTACGCCACGGATGTTCTGTATTAGGTACAAATATAAAGGAAAAGCTGTTGTTTTTATGTTATAATTATTGTTTTATTAACTGGTTTGTTTTTTTTAGGAAATTATACTTGAAACTTGGTTTAACACTGGAGGTACGATGCAGCTCACACACGATGTCAAACGTAACCTCGTGCCAGCGTTTGCCCCACCCAATAAAGTTGCGTCGCAAGTTAACCAACTACCAAAGTGAGTATAAGCCATCCACTGAGTTTTACATGTACAAACATACATACATTCATGCCTTTTTCCCATAGGAGAAGGCAGATACCACTTCCTTCCACTTGCTACGATCTTGACATACCAATTTCGCCTCTTCTACATTCATTAATCTCTTCATGCATGTCCTTCGGCTTAGGGTAATTTTAACCTGTCATTTCTTAAGAACGTCCTCGATTTGAACATGGAACGTCCGCCAATACTTCCGTTCACATTCGCCCTATAAATTTTACTAGTTAGTCTCGTTTCATTCATTCTCTCTATATGTCGAAACCAATTAATCATACCTTTTTCAACCCTTGTCACTACATCTAACGTCATACTACAACGTTTTACATAGAAAAGCCTTTATAAACTCTATGGCCCAAGAAACAGAATTGTTGAAACTTATTGTATTTATCCTTTTATGTATTTATTTGCATTCTATGTGGATAAGTAAAGAAAAAAAGAAATCACTTTCACATTTAATTAATCCTTTATTAGCTACATTTGTATCTTATTGCAATATCGTTTACTTTATAGTATACTAGCCTCCCGCTCGCGGTTTCACCCGTATAGGTCTCGTTCCCGTGAAAACTTTAACTTAAAATATAGCCTATGACACTCACAAATGACGTGGATTTTTATGGTAAAAGGATTTTCAAAATCGGTTCAGTATATCCAGAGATTACCCCCTACAACGTCACAAATTTTACCTTTTTATAGTATTAGTAAAGATAAAAAAAAAATGGAATTAAAGTTAAATATTTAAAAGAAATTACTGTATAACGGTTGATAACATTTGTGAAATAAAATTAGGTTTACCTATGAAATTGCCGTGCTGCAGTACTAGCCATTTCAAATCAAAATTATTTTTGTTTGGCTAAGAATTCTAATTTCAAATTAATTTTATTTAAAAAACATGTAATTTTTTATCCAAAAGTAGTCATTTGTTTATTGATTGATTGAGTGTTTCATTTTTTGATTGAGTGTTACATTTTCATCGCATTTCAATTTTTTTCGTCATTATGGATACGTTAAAAATTCGAGTAATTATGGAATATGAGTACCGTCGTGGCAGCAACGCGGCACAAGCGGCACGCAACATCAACGACGTTTACGGAGCTAACACTACAAACCAACGCACCACCTGTTATTGGTTTGCTCGCTTCCGTTCTGGAAATTTCGACCTGAAAAATGAACCTCGCGGTCGTCCGAAGACTTTGGTCGACAATGACGAATTAAAGGTGATTGAGGAAGCTGATGATAGACAATCTACAACTGAATTAGCAGCAGCTTTCGACGTTAGCGTCAAAACAATATTGGTCCATTTACGTCAAATTGGCAAGGTAAAAAAGCTTGACAAATGGGTGCCCCACGAACACAATGATCGCCAGCGCGAAGTTAGCGTCGAGACGTGCCTTGCACTGCTTCAACAGACACACAAATGAAGGAATTTTGGACCGCATTGTTACCTGCGATGAAAAATGGATTCTGTTTGATAACCGCAAGCGCTCAGCAAGTTGGTTGGATTCTGGTTCAGCACCTAAACAATGCCCTAAACGAAAACTTACCCATAGAAAAGTGATGGTCACTGTTTGGTGGTCTAGCGTCGGTGAAGAGGTGAAGATTCATCACAGCTTCTTACCAAACGGGGTGAGCATTACTGCAGATGGGTACTGTGAAGAACTGAACACAATGATAGAGAAGCTGGCACATCTCCAACCAGCATTGGTCAATCGCTCGTCTCCGCTGCTCCTGCACGACAACGCGCGACCTCATACTGCACAGCAGACGGTCTCCGAGTTGCAAGAACTGGGGTTGGAAGCTCTCCGTCATCCGCCCTATTCACCAGACCTTGCGCCTACAGACTCCTACTTTTTCCAGAATTTGGATAACTTCTTGGCGGGAAAAAAATACCCGAGAGGCAGTACAAAATGCCTATGAAGAATTTGTTGCCTCCCGTCCAGCTGATTTCTTTAAGACGGGCATCAATAAACTACCACTGCGTTGGCAAAGATGCATTGATTGCATGGGTCATTACTTCGATTAATACAAATAAAAAATACATGAAAAAAAATCGTTTAAATTTTTTTTTTTATTCAACACGGCAATTTCATAGGTTACAGACCTATTATCTTTAAAATAAACCTTATTTATATGTGTAGTTTGTTTTGTGTTTAAAACTTATTATTACAATTTTATTACTAACACAATTTCCATTCACCCAGGCTCCTAGAAGCTTGCAAACTTCTCAACATGGATTACGACGACGCCCGTCGTTTGCGATCCCAGTTATCCAAACAAACATCGGCTGGCTTTGACACTTTGTCCAACCTACACATTCGACATATAGAAGCGACGCAAGTGCTGCAAATATTGAACCAAAGAACTGACCTGAGTGATGCTTCCAGTGCACCGTCGGTTATGGAATTATTCTGAGGGTTTGAAGGAGGAGGCGTCTAAAATGGCATTGGGATTTGGTATTGGATTGGACTGCAATGAATGGCCGTTTTATTGCCTTGTTACTGCAAAGTAAGTGACATATACATTTATATATTATTTAATTTTCTACAAGATTTTTATTGGTTATGATAATAATTATTTGCTTCCAAGAAACATGTACATACTATAACAGTAGGACTATTTATATATTAAGTGAGTCATTGTGTCCGAACTAGATAAAAAAAATCTCTGTATTTCAGACCATCAGCTCTTTCTATAGTTTATTTGAAATTCTTAAATACTAGTATTAACTATAGTACAATAAGTTTCAAAAATGTAGGTTACTATCGAATCGATATTGAAAGTTTTACGAAACCTTTTATACTAAGCACTCGGTTTAATAACTTCATAATAGTTTTACCCAACGTAATAAAACGATGAACTTCATTTGAGCTTTTTTCATGAGCTTTCTGCGCACGGTTCGACTCGCGTAGCTCCTGTCCCCGGGACTTGATAATTAAATATAGCCTAACATAGGCTATATTTAATTATGACTACTGGATGAAAAAAACTTTCTTATGGTGAAAGAGTTTCTGAAATCGGTCTAGTAGTTTCGGAACCTCTTCAATGCAATCTAGCAAAAAATCAAATTCTCTTTATAATATTAGTATAGTAAAGATAACAGAACTGAAGATAGTGTTAACACATTTTTTGTGAACGCAATGCTGCATTTTTTATGAATAAATACTCAATTTCTACAATGTTTAAATTACTGTTTATGTTTGTTTCAGGTTTGAAATTTCATCACAATTAACAGAACGATTTTTATGCATCTTTCATACACCATTCACATATGAAGTATATTTAAGGATTAACATGCTATCAAAGAAATTATATCAGATAACAACATTTTGTATCTTTTTTGGTAGATAATCTTTTCATATAAAATGAACACAAGTGTTGGAAACTAAAGTTATTTGTAAAGTAATTAAACATACTATGGATGACTGGTAAAAAATGCCTTTGGCATTAAGTTTACTATTTACTTTCGTATCGCTGAAGTTACTAAATAAATAAAATAAATACGCAAATATAAGAGTACTGACTAATCAAACATTGCAGTACACGACAACAATATTTTCAAATTCTTATTGATATATTAATTTTCATATTTTTTGCGGTCATGAATTTCTGTCTGCTTCCTTCCTCAACTATATTGAACCCGTAATATTTGCTGTTTGCTATTCAGATTTATATTTAATGTATCTATTCAGTTAGAATGCCAATCACCAAACGGCTACGTCCGAGGTCACTGGTACATTGTACTAGGAATAAATGTTTCATGTTTCCACCGCGTTCGATCGTTACGTGGAACTTATTGTAACTAAATTTCACAATTGTTGTGATATAATACGTATATTAGTAACTTGCTCATAGCCTAAGGCTGATCGCATTTAAGCACAATTTTTTTTAACTTACTCATATTTCCGTTTTTTTACTGAAACAGGAAATATTATCTTTAACAAATTATTAATATTTTGTATTAATTTCAGTCAAGTTCCTAATTATTTTTAACGAAAATTGGCAAAAAAGGCGAATTAAAATTAATGTTTTTGAAGAAGTCCACAATAAATAACGTAGAATGATGGTGATGTGCATCTTTTTATCCAAAATATAAAACTATTCCTAAAGGGATCCTGAGAATTAGAAAATAGGTGCAAAATATTTTTTATTAAATTTTGAATTTCTGGAAGTAGCTTCCTTTATAGACTTTGTAGGCATTGTATTAAATACACTATTTAATGTGGTAACTAAAAGATTTAACTTGAATAGATATTAAATGGTGCTTTCCCGTCGACAAAACGTCCCGGTTGATAGCTTCAAATTTTATTGTCATAGTCTAAGAGCCACAGAAAATCGTATAGACCGAAAATCTCAGAATTGTGCTTACATTAAGATGCTAAATAAATCTTTAACAATATAATATTAAACGCAGAGGCTTTTTTAACTTTAGTTAACTTTCAATAATACTCCTAATCAGTATCGAATAAAGTATTTATGGAACGGCATTGGCAGCGACAGTTTAGCGAAGAGTAGGCCTCCTCCTCAAAATAATATTGATGTAGTTACATTTTATGTGGGTAGATTGATGTTAACTTATATTCCTTAGTTCTAAGCAGGTGTAATTGATGTTGTGTCATACCCGTGCCACCAGTTCATACTCTGAACGCGCGCGCTCTATAACTTGATTATAAATAATCTGAAGTGGTTAATAATTTTGGTGTCTATATAATAGTGAATTACTCAGTCGGTGTAATTAGTATTCTATATAATAATATGTTTGACATTTTATTAGCTGTGTTCATTATGTTTGATATTGGTTGACTTAGTTAGAAAATAGTTATATTTTACATGTGTCGAACATTGTAGATTTTTAGACATTGTAGTAAATGGGTAAAAAACTTGAATATATCAATATTATTTTCTCAATATTAAAGTTCATATCGACAATTGAAAGGCTTATTGTGACACCAAGGGCGATATTGAATTATACAGGGTTACGGGAAAAGTCGTGCTAGATCCGTTTAGGGCGTGGATGACCTATCATATCTGACTTATTTCACTATGAAACATCCTACCCTAAACTTAACCCTTTTCGAGATATTCGATTTTTAATTTTTTTATTGAAAATTGCCGATTTTTATTCTATTAAATTTTATTTTGTGTATCTTATTATTATTGCATTTTTACATGTGTAATAAGATGCTTTAGGACGTCAATCATTAAAATAGTGCATAAGTTAATTGAATACGCCGTAGAAGACAAGTGAGAGTTAAGAAATTAAAAAAAATATTAGAATGTTTATTTTTCTCCAAGGGATATCTAAAAAAAATATTATGGCAGTTGTTCGGCAGGTGTGTTTCAAAATATCTACGTTTCATCATCTATATAACAAGGTATAACAATCTAGGGTTTTATTTAAATGCATTGAAAAAAACTTAGTTTCATAGGCGACAGTGGAGAAGAAAATTAATACTTAGCCCTAAAAAGTAAAATAAAACAATAGGTAAGCATGCAATGTCATTTATTAAATCAGGTTTTTACACAACTTTTTGTTACTCTACAGTTCATGTCCAACATGGCCGCCTCTGTTTCTAATACATTGTCGCATCCTTCTACGGAGACCAGTCTTCACTACTCCAGTGGTCAACGTTGTCCTCATTTCATTTGCTGCATCCACAATCCTTTCTCTTAATTCTTCCACAGACGAAACTGGATTTGGCTCGCTGTAGACAAGACTTTTCATCCACCCCCACACATGAAAATCCATGGAGGTTAGGTCCGGACTTCTTGCTGGCCATGGCAACGGCCCACCTGGTCCCATCCATTTGTTTGGATAATTTGTGTCCAGCCAGTCTCTGACACTTCTCCTGAAATGGGCCCAGGTCTCTGATCAAGTTGAGTGGCAGATCATCCAGCAAATCACTCAAGTCTCCTCTCAAAAAGTTTTCGTAACTTTCCCCATTTAGATTGTCCGGGAGAAAGTTAGGTCCAATCAAATGATTGGAGATAATACCCATCCACACATTCACGCTGAATCTTCGTTGGGAACCCTTCACTCTTTTCTTATTGAGATTCCTTAGTTCTTTTGGGGCCCAGTAATGGGCGTTGTGATAGTTAGTTATGCCATGTTTATCAAATTTGGATTCATCTGTCTACAAGATATTTCTTGGAAACTCCGGGTCTTCTACGTCAGCATTTAGCATAAATCTGCAGAAGTCCAACCTTCTCGCGGGGTCTCCTTCTTCAATAGTGTGTACCGGCGTGTAATGGTACGGGTATAGGCCAGCAGTATGCACTGTAAACTACACTCTTCATTGCGAAAGTCCCAGATCACGGGCAACAACAACAGTATCGATACTATCGATAGTCCTTTGTTTACCAGACACAATACTATCGATAGTATCGATAGTATTGTTCCTCATTCGATAGTATCGGCTTGTTTTGATCTATCGATAGTACAATCGATAGGATGCCCTTTTTCAGATGAAAACTATCGATAGTAAAACAATCGATTATTCGGCAACACTAGTATATAATTCAATATCTTTTGGATGCCGCTTAGCTCAATTAGCCTTTTACCCCTTGA
Organism: Nycteola revayana; assembly: GCA_947037095.2. Taxonomy (NCBI): domain Eukaryota; kingdom Metazoa; phylum Arthropoda; class Insecta; order Lepidoptera; family Nolidae; genus Nycteola; species Nycteola revayana. The sequence goes on from OX344839.1 coordinate 11,448,962, forward strand.
TATGATATTGATGTGCTTAAGTGTATCAATTTAAAGTTATCTATTAAACAATATATAATATTAAATACAGTTACAATATAATCTATTATAACATGCCAAGATTAATAATAATGTATGTAATGTGACAGGTAGATTTAGTAGTAATCTAAGTTTATCATCTTCTATTTAATGAATAAAAATATTTAAATAGTGATTTTAAGCAAAAGTGAAAGCGCACATCTATGTTTCTTTAATAATGGCAAAATCCACTTTTAATTTTAGCAGTTAATTTTCATATTTGAAAATATTTCAAATAATAATCTTTTCTTTTTAGTATACTGTATTAATGATTTATGAAATATGATTTACTTAAAAAATATGTAAATTTCTAGAATTATGCGGGTATTGGATTTAAGCAAGGGATATCAACGTGGACCAATTTGATCATAAATTGATATAAATTTATTACTTAACTAGAAATTATATTATTATGTAACGGATTGGTCTAGATTTGATATTGGTATGAAATAATTATAATGGTGGTACCACGATTAATAAGAAAAATGTAAGTTGTTTTTTTTAATATAATTTTTTGGATATTTTGAAAATTTATTGTGTAAAACACAAAGTATATAGACTCATATTAATAATTTGTATAATTTAATTTTCTACCTAAATATGTAAGTACCTAATCTATTTATTCAACCATATATAATTGGTGTTTAAAAATAAGAAAATAAAATAATATATTCGTCTTTAAAATGTTTTATTTTAACAAAATACAAGGATATTGTACAAAATAACTTACGGACTATATCTCAGATAGTTATAACGTAGTGGAATGTTTATTCTATATCAGAATGATTTAATCTAAATTAAAAATTAACTAAAATATATATAACTGCTTACAGATCTGTCAAATGGCACAATTGCACCCTTAAATCAAATGCTTAAAATATTATGTGACAATTTATTAAATAAATTTTTGTATATTTTTTCTCTGTTATGTATTGGCATTGCCAACAATAACAAGGGTAATAAAATATTAAATAATTTATCATTTAATTTACATTTTTATAGAGATGAAGCCAATAAATATCCATTTGGTCGTCAGTAACAAAACAGTAAAAATTTACAATAAAAATAGACAAAATATACATAGGAACAAAGTTCAGGAGGAATTTTACCGTCCGTCGTTTACCTATTTACAGAACGAAAAAAAGGGTCATATTATTTTTTTCGTAATCTAACTGACGGACCAAATAGATTGTTTTAGTCGTCATCCCTATTTAACATAAAATCAGTTGTCTATATTTAACAGTTGTTTTTCTTCGATTAACTGGAATCTATTGAATCGAATCTATCGAAGAATAAATTATAAACTATTAAATTAGAGAAAAATGTGAAATTGTATTGTAACCGGAAACCTGTCGATTTCTGCCAAAAAACAATCATAATTCTAGAGCTCATAAGCATAAGGTCGGTTCTGCCATTAGAAACATTCGTCGTATGTGCCTTTATTATAAACTGGCACTTATGAGCAAATGCTTCTGAAGTAAATAGTACATCGGTACATATGCTTCTGAGGTCTGAAATTATATTGTTTCCACTCCACTCTTAACACGCTATAGCAGTTGCATTTTAATTCAGGTTGAACTTATTTTTTAGATACAAATGCTTGAAACATATTATTTTTCAATTCACTTGTCAAATAAATATCAAGCAACTATATTTACAAATACTTGCATTCGTCTTTCATTACTACATTATAATACTTGACTAATGGCTAGAACTAAAAGTACAGTCGTCAACAACAATTATAATAATGCTTTAAATAAATATTCAATTTAAAGTTTGATCTACTAATATAACTTATTCTATTAAATAACTTTGTTTCTTAATTTTGGAATCAAAATAGTTGCATTTTTATGACTATCCAGATAAGATAATTTGAAATTCAGTTATTATTACTATTACATAGCACTGGCTGTGGATTCCGAGAATCTTGTATTAATTTATTAACAAAACAGACTTTTGTACTATATTCACATTGTTTTATAGGCATATCATATTGTGTATTTTTTACTATTACAGTAGTTCAAAATTACATTTAACATTCTTCTATTGCGGCACATAATATGAGTGATACACCTCAATCTAACGCTGCTGGTATGATGCTATGTTCGAGTATATATGAATTTATTAACATTAGGAGAGTCGGCAATGTAAGCGGCATATATATCTTTCAACATAAAAATATTAGTTTCCTAGGACTACTTAAGTAGCTAGTATTATATGAGTGGATGTTTTCACCACCGACTCTCAGTCCATAAATACAGATGGTCGACTTTAAAATGCCTATATTATAGGCAATATACTTGTAGGTACCTAATTAAATATTATTTATTTACAAGTTAGTGAAAATCGTACGTAGAGAGAGTAGCCTCTATACATCTGCCATGCAATATTTAAACCTCATCATCATCATAATCACATCATCACGTAACAAGCAATATAAAATTGTGTAGCTATTTAGAGTAGTTTTTTCTGTGACAAATATGACTCTTACGACGTTTTAATATTCATTCGGCAGCAGACTTGTAGTTTTCTGTTTTTTTATTATTTTACAATTTGACCTCGGCGTTGAGTGTGTTAACAGAGTTTTTAGTTCCGGCTTCGGCTTCGCGTTGCTTGCTGGGGTCTTCTGTGTGGTAGTTCCACCACTGTTCGTCGCCCGAGGCCCACGCTACGAACACTAAGTTCGTTACAATGAAAACAGCTAAGGCAATCCAGAACACCAGCCTCCATTGTACTAGTGTGCTCTGTAAGTAACATACAATTTTATGAATATAATATGTATACAGGGTGTCCCAAAAGATTACGTAGCTGGGAAGGGGGGTGATAGGGATGGTCACAAGGGTCACCAGAAAAATATAAAAAATTCCCTCTGGGTGTTTAAAAAAATAAATGGCATTATTTAAAAGACTAAAAATTTAACACCTTGTGCTAACTGTACCTACAAATATGGCTGTATTTAAAAAAATGCTGTTATGTAATCTTCAATAACAACAAGGTCATCAACATCAACATCAAAAATAACAAGGTGTAAAATTTTAAGTTTTTAAAAAAATGCCATTTTTTTTTTAAATACCCAGAGCGGATTTTTTTTTATTTTTCTAGTGACCATTGTGTCCACCCCTGTCACCCCCTTTCCCAGCTACTTAACCTTTTGGGACACCCTGTATAATAGTTAATTTTTATTTTAGTTAGGACCCACGCCACGCAGAGCCGGATTTAGAAGTCCAGAGGCCCCAGGGCAACAAAGAAGAAGAAGCCCTCTGGGCACAAATAAGTTTCCCTCGAAATGTGTAGAAAATTTAAAGTATTTAAGTATTTTAAGTACTTTTCAGGATGATTTGAATTCTGATATTTTAATGATTAACAAATTTAAGTGAACAAGTATAGATGTTCATCTTTCATCTAAACACATACTATACTGTTCATCTGCATTAATCGTGATTGTACAAAGTACTGTATGTAAAGGTACAACACCGAACAAATTAATAAAAGAAAAGTTGTATAGTTAACTCATTAGAATTGGAAAGATTTTAAATCGCTCTTGTTGGGGCCCCTCTATTGTGGAGGTAGTTGACCTGGATGCCCTCCCTTAAATCCGGCCTTGACGCCACGCCATAACCATATATATGAATGTAATACAATGGTAATGATCTATCACTACTAAAATCGTTCAAATACTTTAAAACTTAAATACATCAAACAAAAAACATACTTTAACTATTAACTTCCTAATGAGATAAGTCCTTAACCGTATTAGGTACAGAAAAAAGATAAAAAGGAATAGCTCTTCATCCTATAGAAGTTAGTCGATAATAATACCTATGTATCTATGATTCTTTCTCTCCTCACGTTTGTAATGTTTTTTTAATAAGGGTAAAAAACGTAAAATTATTATTGAAATTTCTTAATTAACCTAAGGAAGCATCTTATGTATGTTTGTATCTCTAATATTTCTCCAAGAATTGATTAACAGTTTCATATAGGTTCGTAAAATTTAGCGTTGATCGCAAGAAAGTTTAATACTAAGTAAGTTTAAAGTTTCGCGTGTTCACATACCTAAGTGATGGGTATTAATAATAATTTCAAATGGAGGGACCATCCTCTGTGTAGGTATACCTACTGTGAAATTTTAAGAAATTATGTTATAGTCATCAACCCCAACTTGGAGTAGATTTAAGTCCTGCGGTGGACCATATACAGACTATTGATGACAATAACAAAGTGGAACTTACATCAGGTGTTAGTAGCCCCACTAAATAAGGTGCAATGATGCCTGTAACAGCTCCAATACCGTTGACGATCGCCATAATAGTGCCTGCGTAGTTTCCGCTCAGGTCCAACGCGTTGACTTTCATACCCGGGTAGAAGGCTCCCATCAAGCCCATAGCCGCGGTGAATAAGATCACTACAGCGTTCGCGTCGCAGCCAGAGTAAGACGCGAGGATCATGCAAATTCCAGGTCCGACGGATGCTAGAAGAGATTGAAATATACATATTGTAGATTGTTTTTGCCTTGTAGTATATTCCCCGTAAAAAAATGAGTTTAATGTAACTCATTTTACGCACCAAAAATAAAAAAGAATGATTTTAAAGTAACATACTAGAGTATTTATTCTCGTAAAAACTAAATATTTTCCATAGCGCCCTGTCGCTATCCGGATGTTAAATGTCTGACTTAAGTTGTACTGAATTGACATAGAAAACTTGGAAATATCGGATCAATATAGGTACTATACCTACCTATGACAACAAATAATTATATAATGGATTCACTGACATTATAACGTTAATTAATTTAAGTTGCTTCTGAGTAAAAAAATTGGTCAGTTATTTAGGTATATAATCAATCTACCTACCAATGGTGGTGAAAGTTTTCCTAGCGTTGGTGACCGTCAGCCAGTTTCTTTTCACAATCTTATCACAAATCCAACCGAAGGCGATGGAACTTAGCCACATGACCGCGTAAGGCAACGCGGCTAGAGTGCCTGTCTTATGAATGTCAAACTTGAGAACCCCCGTCATGTACTTGGGTAGGTCAGTCACCATAGTGAAGTAGCCGTAGTCGTGACCAATCTGTAAACAAACAACATTTGTTATTACCGAAAAAAATATTATTTTTCTTGTTATTCTATACCTATGTGTGACTACTACCTACATATTTGTGTTACTATGAAGTGATAATCACTTGTTATGACCTATTTAATCACGAAGGTCCAAGTGAATGAACCTTCATGATTTTGTTTGTTACTAATTGGAAGTGTGAATTTTTTGACAACATTTATACTAACGTTTTAAGTAAATAGTACCTTAACAGAAACCTACTTGCCTTCTTGCTTTGTTACTTTGTTGCAATAGTTACTTTAACATCGAATGAGTAAAATATTCTGTCATGCGTATATATTTATTAGATGTATCTACTTAAGTCAGCACTATATTTCTTAATTCCTATAATTATTCTGCATTTTAATTTGATTTAGTTTAAACTAAAACAAAAGGAAAAAGCTTAGCTAGATAACAATTATTGAACCTGAAAACAAGTTTTATTTCGATTGTGATTCCTATACGCAAAATTTTGTATCCTAGAAACATGACCCGATTGCATTGCGTTGATGAAGCAGGTTTGCCTTAAGGATCCCTTTGGTTGGTTGGTTACCTACTCTGTTTTGGCAGTCAATGACTAATTGACTAGGTATTCTTTAAGATATTTAAATAAAAAAATAACTTTGTCTTGTTAATTTAAGAATCCTTGAATTGACGTAAGCCAATTCAGCAAGGATTTTGGATAGATGTTCAAAGATTTTATTTTGAACATTATCTTCCTTATTAAGCTCACAATGAGCTATTTATAAAATAAAAAATAACATTTAAGAGCGGTTAAGCTAAACCGATAAGTTCAACCTTGTATAACTACTTTTAGGTGTATGGCTTGACATTGCTTATTCAAAACAAGTAAAAAGGTGTTCTTAACTTAAATTTTGAACATTTTATTGTTTTGGTGTTTTGACGTAGCACTTTAAAATCCCTACTAAATCACGCAATAACAAAGTAACATAGATATCTTTAGTCCTAGATTTTAGATAGCAACAAACCACGTGTTTTGTATTTGGGGCAATAATGTTCAAAATGCAATTAATGTACTTAGTACTAATGCACTTTGCGATCGTGCCGTAAAAACGACCCGCATGTAATTCACGTGCCGCCGACATAACTGTATCAATGTGACCTACTGATCTAAAGATTTATCTGCCTAGTAAAATCCCTAATAACAATTCAGGCTTAATGACTGCGAGCTATCAGTGCGACAGTTGACATGTTTTTTTTATGAGAGCCATAACAAGTTAATGGCTTTTAAAAAATAATTGCTTATTAGCATTATAGCTCTCCTACCTAGCTATTGTTTTCATATGACCAGTCGCTACAACATTAATCACAAGATTTGCTTATGCTCCATAGAATGATGTCCCTTTTACCTTTTAGGTACATGGTAATAATACAAAATAGCAAATTAGCTGAATAATCTTTCTTGTGAGGTTATTGGAATGACTTGGCTGTGGGTGGCGTTGCGAAGAGTTTATCTCTATTAGATGTGACGTTCTTATTTTTACGGAACCCATTTGATTTTCTGGTTAGTATTTATTTATTAATTTTTATTTTAAAACTTTTGCACAACACTGTACATAGGCGGACTTAATGCCAAAGGCATTCTCTACCAGTCGACCTTAGGGTGATGCAGAGAAAACATGGTAGTATGTGTGTTTTAATTAAAGGGTACCATGATCCCTCAAGAAACACGGACTTCCAATGTTTCTTTAATCGAACCCACATAGGTACTACTAAGAATCGAGGTATACCTATATGACTATATTTGACTGCACCGGTAGCTCATCGGTTACGGTGGCTGCTTTTCAGAACTTGTGTTCTGGGTTATATTCCCACTCGGGGTAATTATTAATGTGAACCACAGATAGTTGTTCTGCTTTTTGTCCATGAATTTAGTGTTTGTCAAGTCTCCCGCGACACCGTTTACTTAATGTGGAAGTTTCCTTTATATAGGATAGATCTAGACAAAGAAGATTACAAAGTCGACTTTTTATATGATATTTCAGATACATACCTGTGCACAAACTAACGCCCAAAGAGGCACTGACATGAATATCGCCTTCCATGGAATGGCCGAAGGCTGACTATTGCGGTGACTGCCAAGTGCCTCTTCCAAATATTTCTTCTCTTTGTCCGATATAAACGGATGCGACTCGGGGTCATTGTAGCATAGAATCGCCTAAAATATAAAATATGTTAATAACCATATATTAAATTACATATGTTAATATATATTTATATTTTTTAACTAAGCTAATTGCTTTGAATTTGTACAATAAAATGTAACGTATTAAATATAATAGGGCGCGAATCCTTTAAAGTATAAAAATTGAGGATAAAATGTTACTAAATTAAAAATATTCCAAAAAATTAATAAGTAGGTACTTTGGAGCCGAGATCATAAACTTAAACGATTATTACAGGATAAAGTCACAATGCATTATGATGTTTTTCTGATTAAAACTGGATTCAATAAGATAAGCTTTTAGCTAGCTAACTTTGATTTTAGAACTTGTGTTAGGGTTTATGACTTAAAATTATTAGGCAAGCAGGAGATAGCCGTTGCACATAAATTAAGTAGGTACTTAGATTCTTCTATCTATGCTCTGTTGCATTTCTTAAAATGACTAATTGTTACTTTTATTTTTTATAAAGCGCAAGTAGGTGCCATATATTTTTTTAGGCTGTATTCGGAACTCACCCAAAGAATGAACCATAGAATTCCAATAGCGCCAAAGAGGTAGAACACTGATTGCCATTCGCCGGTCTCCTTGATGACTAAGCCTGAGAGGTAGGTGCCCGCGATGTTTCCGATCTGAGCGCCACCGAATACAAGAGAACCCATGCGTCCTCTTTCGTTGACAGGAGCCCAGCGCGCCAACATGGCGTTCAGCGCGGGAAACGTGAAACCCTAGAATTTTTGTTTATGGGATTACATTTGTATTATTTTTTAAATTGCTACAACAGAGAAGTTACTTACAATATGAGATTATGAGATAAAATATGTAACCTTTAATGTTATTATTTAAAAATATCATATTTTTCTTGTCAACTTCCTCCATATAAGCCTACTACACACCTACCTACTACACATAAAAATGTATAGGTACGTATAAAATATACTAGTATAAATTGCTACATCAGGAGTTCCGCTCTATCCTGGGTAGTTTGCTGTTTCTCATTTATATCAATGATATTAAAAACTGTTTCCAAAATAGCAATTTCTTGTTATACGCGGACGATCTTAAAGTATTTAAGACAGTTAAAACACTAAGCGATTGCTCACTGTTACAATGAGATCTCAACCGTTTATCTGAATATTGTGAAATTTCACAAAGAATAAGTATATACCTAATAGGATTTGATTACTCATTATGTAATGAAACACTAATAAAGGAAAAACATATATGCGATCTAGGTATCCTTCTTGACGACAAACTGCACATCAACCTGCACATTGATAAGATTACCGCTAAGGCATACCAAATGTATTCTTTTGTAACAAGAGCGTCTGTCAACTTTAAGCGCCCCACTACATATCTACATCTGTTCAACACCTTGGTCCGTCCGCAAATTGAATATGCAAGCATAATATGGGATCCTTACTACGCTAAATACAATAAATCTATAGAAAACATACAACGGAAGTTCCTTAAGAAAGTGTGTTATAAATGCTGCACTCCACGTCTAACATATGATGAGTCTTTAACTAAGGATAACCTTCTTCATGCTAGACGACTGCTTCTTCAAGCTATGATGCTTCACGGAATAATTCACAATAGATTCAAATGTACTGAACTAGTAAACAACTTAAGTTACATAGTCCCGAGAACCATGAGATAAAATATGTAACCTTTAATGTTATTATTTAAAAATATCATATTTTTCTTGTCAACTTCCTCCATATAAGCCTACTACACACCTACCTACTACACATAAAAATGTATAGGTACGTATAAAATATACTAGTGTAAATAATGTATTTTGTAGATAAATTACCTCTCCAAGACCTTCGAAGACCCTCAGAATGATGAGTCCCGTAGCTCCTCCCAGGTTAACTGTCCAGGGTGTCAGTAACGTAAACACTGCTGTGCTCAACACTCCGAAGCCGAGGGAGTATTTGCCTCCGAAGCGCTCAGCCAGCATTCCTCCAGGTAAGTGAGTTACTATGTAGCCGTAGTAGAATGAGCTTAGAATCATTCCTTGCGTGGCCTCGTCCCAATCGAAGCCTGTCACCTCCTACAAGCACAATTAAGGTTTAAATAAGGGTATTCCGATTATAAACATTATTCTTCTTAGTGTAAATTTCACAGAATTCTTAAGTTTTTAAATAGGACAAGTGACCTTTTGGATTTTTACTTTTTATTGATGATAAATAAAAAGGTTATGGAGGCTGTGTCACCTTCATAAATTTTACGTTGTAGGTATGTTAGGATATCGTTCAATCGGGTTTATTTTCCAATCAGATTAAACATAATGTATGTAAGTGATATACAGTTAAGTTATTTAAGAATTAGGTTTCATTTTGCGCCTTGAATCGTATTTTGTATTATATTCTTTCTTTTTCTTTCCTTTTATTTTTTTAAAGATTACTGCCAGAGTTTTGCAGTCTACTAGTATTCTTATTAACCCCTCGTGCTAAGCAAAATGCTGGTGTAACGAGTTTCACGTCTGTAGTGCAATGGGTGGGTATCAACCCGGCGACCACGAGATCACAAGTCACCCTAGCGTTTAGACTAGGTATATTTAACGCGTGTATAATATACGCAGATTGGAACCACAATGTGTGTTTTGGTAGTTATGATCAAGTCAAACGCGTTAAACTCTTTAGTATGAATTTTTTATAAGATAATGTATGACCAAAAGTAGCTATAATACCCTAAGTAATATTATAGGATTTTGAAGGAAAAAAATATTGTTAAGGCTGGAGCTCTCGGTGAAGTACTAAAATCCTCGTGGCTAGTTACATATATCCGTCCGAAAAAAAAACAACCTTTGTTACGAAAACTCCGTGGAAAGTATGTAAAGAGAAATTTAATTAGAATCTGAATTCTACACTCTTGTGTAAGTAGTTTTCTTTAACCAACTTTAAATATTTTATTAAGATACTTAGGTACTTTGTAATTACATAAAAAAATCAAAATAAAAAATCTACACACTACTGCATTCATAACTGATCCATTTCATAGACACAGTTTCGTACTTTTGTTTATGGTTTAAGCCTTTACACTATATTGAAACTTAAAAACATTCGATAAAAATGTCAAGAAAACTTGAATGTGGCAGATGCACAGAAAGTGCGAGCCAAAAGAAAAAAAAACATTCGAAATTCAAGTCAAAATGAATTATGATCTAAATTCGATCGCTGGGCCGCCGCCACTAACAAACAAAAGCTATTTACTAATAAAAAAAATCTCACCGTCGGATCAGACGTCCCTGCAGCACCAATGTCTTGAATTTCACTAGGACAGGAGCCTTCATCGCTTATCGCATGGTTTCGTCTGTGAACCATCTGCGTTATTGCAATGTTTAAGCAGACCCGCATCGTGTACGCATTGGCTACCGCCAGAAATCCCATGATGGCCATCACCCATCGTTGCGGTATTATAAATACTGAAAAGAAGAAATTAAGGAATTATGTATGTATAAAAAGCAAAAATGCATTGTTAAAAATAGAATATAGAATTTCTGAATATTTAACAAACAAAACCTATTCACATAATTTTTAATAAATGCATCAAAGAAGGGGTATTTCCCTCAGTGTGGAAAAAGGCAAATATTGTACCTGTCTACAAAAGAGTTCTAGACAAAATGTTGAAAACTACCGTCCGATATCAATTCTTAATACCATTGCTAAACTTTTTGAAAAACTTGTACATCATGAGATCTACCCGTATATCAGCCAAAATTGAATAACAGAACAACACGGTTTCCTCCAGCAAAAATCAACGGTTACAAATCTAATGATCTTCACTAACTATATTTTCAATAACATGGATAAAAGAAATCAAACGGATGCTGTCTACACAGACTTTAAAAAGGCTTTGACAGAGTAGATCATAAAATACTGCTCAACAAGATTGCATTTAATGGCATAAGAGGCAACTTGCTACGCTGGTTTAGATCATATATCACCAACAGAAATCAAGTCGTTACAAGTAATGGATACAGTTCTAAAACATTTATTGCTACATCAGGAGTTCCGCTCTATCCTGGGTAGTTTGCTGTTTCTCATTTATATCAATGATATTAAAAACTGTTTCCAAAATAGCAATTTCTTGTTATACGCGGACGATCTTAAAGTATTTAAGACAGTTAAAACACTAAGCGATTGCTCACTGTTACAAGAAGATCTCAACCGTTTATCTGAATATTGTGAAATTTCACAAAGAATAAGTATATACCTAATAGGATTTGATTACTCATTATGTAATGAAACACTAATAAAGGAAAAACATATATGCGATCTAGGTATCCTTCTTGACGACAAACTGCACCTCAACCTGCACATTGATAAGATTACCGCTAAGGCATACCGAATGTATTCTTTTGTAACAAGAGCGTCTGTCAACTTTAAGCGCCCCACTACATATCTACATCTGTTCAACACCTTGGTCCGTCCGCAAATTGAATATGCAAGCATAATATGGGATCCTTACTACGCTAAATACAATAAATCTATAGAAAACATACAACGGAAGTTCCTTAAGAAAGTGTGTTATAAATGCTGCACTCCACGTCTAACATATGATGAGTCTTTAAATAAGTATAACCTTCTGACTCTTCATGCTAGACGACTGCTTCTTCAAGCTATGATGCTTCACGGAATAATTCACAATAGATTCAAATGTACTGAACTAGTAAACAACTTAAGTTACATAGTCCCGAGAACCATATTGAGGCGAGCGGCACGCACTTACCCATTATTTACTACTACTCCCTGCAAAACGAATACCCCTACACAAAATAGTTACGGCATATAATAACAATTTTACTGAGATTGATATATTTGGATTAAGAATCTCAAAATTTTGAAAAAAATTATAAATCACATTAAACTACATTAAGAATAAATTATTAATACTAATTACTTACAATAAGCACATTATATTACACACCCATGCATAGGATTAACAATAGTTTTAAGTTACTAACGTCTAACACCACTGAAATTCTATTGTAATATGTGGAAACGTAGTTGACTGTACTTTAATTACTTTGCACTTAGATAATAATTTACATGTAATGTAAGATACATTGTACAGTTGTTTGTTTCCCAAATAAATAAATATAAATAAATAAAAAATAGCAAAAAAAACAGCTTGGGAGTGAGCTGCTCTAATATTGTAGGTACCTACTAGCATTTCTGAATATTTAACAAACAGAACTGCTTGGGAGTGAGTTGCTTTAATATTGTACTAGTTTATAGTACAATATCAGAGCAACTTACTCCCAGCAGTTTTGTTTGTTAAATATTCAGAAATTCTATATTCTTTTTTTTATAATGAATAATTTATAATGAAAATATTTATTTCAAAAAATATTTCTCCGAGTATCTTGATCAGATCTTCTCAGAGTTGCTACGTTCAGAACAGTACTAGTAAATGGAATAATGATTTAAAAAAAAATTGTAGTACCTATATGAATGAAGAATATTCTGATCGACTTGAAGTTGTATGACAGATTTTGGTGCGTACTCGACTTCAACAGCCCGTTTACATTTTGCTGAACATGGACCTTTTTTTTTTTTTTTGTCCGTGGATATGCGTTTACGCATTCTCACCGCCACTGCAGCGTATTCGCGCGCTGGCGGTGGGATATGTGGGACTCGCCCTCTCCAAAGCGTGGTATGCTAAACTCATACCAGGAGAGGACACTTTTTTTTTTTTTTTTTTTTTGTTGTCCGGGAGGAAATGCATTGACGCATTCCCACCACCGCTGCAGCGTATTTGCGCGCTGGCGGTGGGATATGTGGGACTCGCCCTCTCCATAGCGTGGTATGCTAAAGTCATACCACGAGGAGAGGACCCTACACCACTAAAACCTCCCGGACACTCCTTCGATCCGCCGTTGGCGGGGGTCGGGTACGCATGAGCAATCCGACCACCAGGAGAGGACCCTACACCACTAAAACCCTCCGGACACTCTTTCGATCCGCCGTTGGCGGGGGCCGGTTACGCATAAGCAAATGGGCCTTCTATTAACAGACCCTTAGCAAGCTTGGGTCGCTGCCGCATATATTGCCATAATCACATAAAGATCCATCAGCTGTATATTTATGTCGCCTCTTACGACATCCATGGGATGATATATTCTAAGCCGAAAACCACACGGCAACTTCGAAAATGGCAGTAGAATAATTATTACCGCTAACCCAACGGGCGATAATCTAATTTAATTCTAAATATAACATTGGATGAAAGTCATAAAAAAAAATCATTTCGCAAAGCGGTTGTTGATCGATCACCATCAATAACCTTGTTAAGCTTAGTCTTGTTGGTCAGTGAACTAAATTGTTTGGTAGGGTCAACAACCCAGACTTATTGTTAATTATGTTTTCAATTCTAACAAATAAGTAACCTAAATATTTCTATACCATACCCTTCTTAATATCCGTTCTATAGAGAAAAGGTGACAAAACGTTTTATTCATTTATTTATATCGGAATAAAGGTAACAGTACAATACTTTTTTAATTAAAGTTCACTGACTTTTGATTTTTATATTTGAAGTAGCTTGTGCCCGCGACTACATCCGCGTGGAATAGTTACATTGGGCTTTGAAACATTCTTCATTGGTGCTCCGCTCCTATAGGTATTAGCGTGATAGCTAGCGTTGCCTATAGTCTATATAAATGGGCTATCTAATCGCATCTAAAACTGAAATTATTTTTTAAAATAGGACCGGTTGTACTGAGAACTCTTCAGTTTCTTCACTGAGAGCAAACTGAGTAAGTAAATATAAGCTGAAAAGTGTTTGCCGAATCCACTTTGGATCAACATATTAGAAGTCACTACTTGAACATCACTTCGCGGGTTTTCGATGAAATAGAATTTCTTGTATTAATTAATAATTATTTTCTTTGCGTGATTATTCTTATGTAAGAATCAATAACTTTATTATTTAGTATATATTTTTTTAAGAATTACTTCAATCTGATTGTTTGCTTAACCAATGTTTTCATTACAGCTTTCAAACGGAATAGGCAATAAATAACCATGAAAAATGATGTATGTTTAAAAGTAAATTACGGTTATCCGCTAAATCTAGCATGTAATTATCGTATCTATAATTATTAACTAATTAAAATTAGTCGATACGTTATTTATCTACTTGTTTAACCCTGACTTTTGGAAATCCGAAAGTGATTCGAAAAAATCACAATTCACTGTAGTAGTAGTAGGAGTAGTAGCTAACTAACTACTCTGTCTCTAATGTTCATAATTCCGAAGCATTCAACTTCATAATGTCAGTAGCAATAAACATATATTATACTTTTATTTGTTTTCCTATATTTTCTCAACATAACCATCTTTTACACTTTTATTCAAAGTCATATCTTTTTACATTCAGTCAAGTTCCAGAACCGAATCGGTCCTATAGTTATTGGTTTAGGTACGGTTAAAACTGCGGTATAAACTCCCAGGCCATAAACATAACCGTAAATGAGTTTTACTCAGTTTAATGTTTAGGGATAAAAGCGTTATGATAAAAAACAGTAGGAGTTTAAATATATTTACATTAATGATATTATTAATTAAAATTTTCGGAAACATAAGTGTTATGAACATCGCCGGTAGCACTACAAATAGTATGAATGAAAACTTTAGGATGAAAAATTTTAGGAAGAGTGATCATTCGGATTACAAATCATTAGGAAGAACAACTTCGGGTAAAGAACTTTAGGTGAGCCAATATGAACCCCTTACAAACACATTAGTCATTTAGTTTATCCTGTGAAATACTTGTTTTGTAATGAGGTTTAGAAGGTGCAACTTTTGGTTGGAAATTCGCAGGCGGTCCACTTAATTTGGTACACATTTACCTACATATTACCTTCTATTTGGGTCATACACAAAAATCGAAAAAAATGTGTTCATGTAACTTAAAACCGTTATTTAATTATTATATCACCATTGAATACATTTAATAGTTCTTTTGTCTTTAAAACTTATCATCTTTCATAAAAAAAATAGCGCTTTACTAAAATTTACATGATATTTTTTCCATTTGAATCTGAAAAAATCTCCTTCTGTAGACTGTTCGGATGACAAGTATTTGAGTTTAAGTGATGGTTAAAAATATATACACATACTTTAGATACTTTTATTATGTTTCATTACATCAGTTATATTATCAAATATACATAACACAACGTTTTAAAAAACAGATAATTGTTAATTTTGAAATAAAACGTATAAAAATGTTGTTCACAGATTTTAGGTCTACTTCTGTAGACGCATAAAATGAACCAAAATTTACCAATGATTAACGCATCGTTAATATTTTGTTTCTTGCGTCGGTAGCACTATATTTTCTGTCATTTGCCCGGTTATGAATTAAGGTAAAGAGCGTGTGACGTGGAAAATCGCAATTTTATTCAATTACACAAGTTTCCGGTCGAGATCAGTGTTTCTTTCCTGTGCAAAGGATACTTGAGTAAGTAGCCTTTTCAAATACATAAAAAGATCAAGACAGTATATGCGTTTGGGCGCGATATGCAAATATCATATTGCTTAAATTCTTACTTCATAATGCAGGATGCCATCTTTGATTTACCAAAATTTGTCTCTCGTGTAGACATCTTCACTGTAGACTTAGTGTCTACAAAAGGGAGCTATGTCAACAGAAGTAATGCATTTTCACTGTATTAAAAAAAAGAACAGTCGTGTTATTCACTTTTTATCCGATTTAAAATAAAGGGAGGTTCTTAATGTATTTGTTTTTATTCCTTTTTTAAGCAAATTGTTTTTTTTTTAATGGGCATACTTTAGTGCGGTTCCATATTAATTTGGTAGAGATCTGATGGGTTTTCTAGATAATTAAAGAAGGTTTTGTAAAAAGGGTTTCTTTCTGTATTTACTCTACGTATACGCCGTGCTCGGGTCGAATCCAAATAAACCACATCAGGGATTCGTTATGCCTAGAACATCTAGAACCATAGCCACTCCTGATTCATCTTTGTACAATTTGTCACCTGATTGCCCTGAAAGATCCGCATCACCAGACTTCTCATCTGAGTATAATGCCTGTACGAGATTCTCCTATTGCTACTCCTGAAGCTCCGACTGAGTCAAATTCATCAGGACTGTCAGATAGACTGACTCCAGATCTTTTCATCGAAATATTCAGCAAAAGGCATAGACCCCAGAAGATAAGAATCTATTCAGACGACTCTGAAGCTTCTGAAAATTCACCACAGAAAAAACGCCCGAAAAATTTCATGTGGAACGATTCTGACGAGGATAATATATTTTAATATTCTGTTCATTTATATACCCACAGAAGTATAATGTCTGTTCTGTGGACAAATTTCGATTATTTTTTTGTACTCAATTGGTAAAGATTTTTTATTATAATTTCTTTAGGGGTTAAGGAGAACTTCATTTTACGTTTATTTTTCATTGTTTCTATTCTTCATGTTATCGATTTGATTATATAAGGCCCATTATTGTTATCTTCTGTAGACAACACGATCTCTTCAGACTGATCTCTAGTAATATTTTTGCAAGACTATTAATATCTAACTTTAAATGAATATAATGTTTCAAGACAATTCGTGGAGTTTTATTATTAATATTTCGTAATGTTCACTTTTTGTGTATGACCCATTTAGGTTTACATTTCAATATTTTGTAGGTCAATACCAGATGTCCCGTGTACCTACTTTAGAACCTGTACATATAAAATTATTTAAATGGTTGTTTTAAACGTATCAAAAGTCCATGATAGGTATCGTTTCTTTATTAAGTACCTACTGCTACATCATAATACAGCACTGGTAGTAAACATTACAACAATGTTATTCCTGATGCACATGCCAATAACGGCGTACATAGCATTTGCCATAGATAGACTATAAATAAGTTTAAAAGTAGTTATCAACAATAATATAAAACAAGACGAATTTACAATAGTTAAACTACTTAGCTATTTAGATAAAGGTAGAGAAAACACTGGCTCCTGTAATTAACAAAAAGCATATAGGCTTCATATTGAAGCGGCAGTAGCTCAATGGCTAGGGTCGGACTTGTGATCTTGTGGTCGACGGTTCGATCCCCACGCAATGCACTACCGACGTGAACCACCACTCGTAATACAAGCATTTTTAATTTAGCACGAGCGGTTTACAAGCATACTAGTAGACTGCAAAACTCTGCTAGTAGGTAATCTTTAAAAACAAAAAAACTATTTCTTGGGATAAACTAAAATGCAAGAAATTGTAATCATGGCTCTTATTCGCTCGTGGTTATAACTTTCAGCTTTTACGATAAAATGTGGTTTGATTTACTTCAGCTACTTCATCAATCAAATTTCATTCAAAGCCACGACCGCGAACCGCAATACCTAGATTACCGACCAACATTTCAGAAACGAAATCAATCACGACTGACGTCATGTTTGCTTTACAATGCTTAGTTGATCTCGGATTGATTTTCAAACCGCGCCCGACGACCGGTTGTGGGTTTACCAACCGTAAAAATAAAAGAATTAGCTATTTAGGTATTGTAAGTGTGGTAGAAGTAGCTAGTAGGTATGTGAAATTGCAAATGATTGAAAGACTGACTGTGTCTTCTTCTTTGTCCAATACTTGTCCCAGTTAATTTACGATCGGGCGTTCTCATACTGGATGTCATGACTCATGCTGGTACCATTTCAAATGACGTTGGAGGAGCACCGGGGTGTTTTAGTGGATAGGCCTTCTTTTCTTGGTATGAAAAGCATACCATTGCTAATGGAGAGGTCTAGATGCCCGTCGCGAAGACGCTATCTATACTCCCCGCGACGACGACGGTGGAAGAGATACGTACCTAATGCTCCCGAAAAAAAGGTCTTGTTATTCCTTTACGGCAGACAATTCTCTTTTAGGTTGTCTGTGGGTTCAAATTATGTATTCGTACCGTATTAGGTACCTATTTTCGTTTGATCGTTTAGGAAGATCAAGAACTTGTCTTCTGGAATTGTCTTTTCCGCGGCGGTATAATGCACCATTGTATCAAGATAATTTAAAATTTTAGTTCACGTGGATATCAGCATAAAGTGATGACAGAGGTTTCAAAGTGTAAAGATAAGGAATTAATTTTGAAAAATGATATTGTCTTTTGTTGTGTTTTATGCAAATTCGTAAAAAGAGACGTTTATTAAGACAAGTCGTTATTAGGAATTTACTGACATATCCTTGTTTTTATTATTTTATAAGACATAAATGTAACAATTACACTATTTCCGCAAAAGGTATCTACTACATTACAATTTTTTATATGATTTTCCTCTTACACTGAATTGCCAAATGTATATTTCAAAGAAACATGTTATAAATATCAACGTTACGAAATTATGTCTGCGGTGAAGGAATAAATAATAATATTATTATGTACTAAGGTAGGTATGTAGGTATTTAATTCAATAGCGGTACTTGACCTTCTATTTGTTCGAAGTAAGCAATTTAAGTATAAAAAACTCGAGAATACCTCATTTCACTTTGTCTGGACCAAGAGCTAAATCAAAATCGGTAGGTAACTTACTGTTTTTTTTAATTATACCTATTTTTTACACATTGTTTGTTAGGCATGACAACTATTAAACACATAATTAAAGGCATGCAGGCAGCCAGGCGATCGCTACAGTTGCTAGTGCACTCGAATCTGTTTAGGCAACATTAGTTACCTACGTTGTCTTTGATGCTGCTTTTACGTAAGCAGCCAAAGCGTAGGTAACGATAGCAGCGTCAAAATTAGATGCACCCATTTAATAAAGAGAGATTACTATCATGTAACAACGTTTAAAATACAATAAAACTATGATCTTGTAGCAACCCACAAAGTACATCGCACAAATCTGTCATCAAACACTCGAATCGTTGCGCCGCCGTCGCACCACTTACAATTGTGTTTAGTTGTTAGTAAGTTTTTTAAGTCGACGCTGATTGGATAATTCTGTCTCGGAATGCAACCACTTGTTAATCTATTTTAGTACTTAAGTAGACTCCCATGTAAATAAATTCCATTCCTTCACCGTTGTTCTTGCGTTTCACTACTTACCTCGAAGAGAGTCTCTTCGAGGTAAGTAGTCAAGAGACCCCGAGACGACTCAGCCACTAAATTGGTGACCCCGACGTGATTTCTTTTGATCGTGATTCTCTTGTCCATTCACTAAATTGGTGACCATTCACTAAAATCTCAAATTTAAGAGTTGTTAGGTATATGTCATATTCAACGTTTTGTAAATTGCTTTCCATTATAAAACCAGAGTAGGCCGTTCTCTCCCCGATGTCGTCCGACACAGTCGCGCGTTTGCATCGATACAGTCGCGATGCAGTTGCGCGTTGACATCGCATTTAGTAAACGCGCGACAGCATCGCTACAAAAAGTCGTCGTGGGCGAGGAGCCTAAAGTTTTAGGCTGGAGCTCTGCGCGCCTTTATGCCCGGTGAAGTAGCAAAAGGATCCTAGCTAAATACTTAAATCCTTCCGGAAAAAAGGTAAAGTACGAAACCCGTAGTCTATATGATCGACTCGTACTTCACCGATTTTTACTATATGAGTATATCTATACTAATATTATAAAGAGGAAAGATTTGATTGTTTGTTTGTATTAAATAGGCTCCGAAACTTCTGGACCGATTTGAAAAATTCTTTCACCGTTGGAATGCTACACTATCCCCGGATGACACAGGCTATATTTAATTATGAAGTTCCCACGGGAACGGGAGTTACGCGGGTGAAACCGCGCGCAGGGAGCTAGTATATGATACAGCTAACCTTGTTACTGATTTCAGTTCCTTGAGAATGAATATTTTTTAAGTAGTTAAAGTATGTAGATACTAGCTTTTCGCGCGCGGTTTCACTCGCGTAACTCCCGTTCTCGTAGAAACTTTATAATAAAATATATATATTGCTTATTATTATATTTAAATAATTTTTCAAATCGGACATTTGGTTGCTGAGATTAGCGCGTTCAAGCAAACAAACTCTTCAGCTTTATCTATTATGGCAAATAACTCATTATTAGGTAGGTACCAATTCTTTGCGTTTTTATACTCGTGATAATTTCTTAACGAAATGTCCGATTGGAATAAAACAAAAAGTATTTTTACTACTACATAAATACCCTTGATAACATAATGCTTAATTTGGATAAGGATTAATATTACGATATACATTTTACGTAGTTTCCTTCTTTAGACGATTTAATATTTTTTTATGAACATTAAAGCGGTTATTGTGACTAAACTATGATAGTTAGATATATGCTCTCTTGGACTTTTTTGTAGATCTTAATAAGACCTACAAACCTGTAGCACATCATTTTGTTCTATTGACAATAGTTTTTGCAGCGCACGCATAAATAGGTTTTCGCTTTTACACCTTGGGTTTCAAAATCGCAATTTTCTTACGGATCCCTATTTTTTTTAAATAAAATATAGTCTATAACCTTCCTCGATAAATGGACTATCCAACACTGAAAGAATTTTTGAAATCGGACCAGTAGTTCTTGAGATTAGCGCGTTCAAACAAACAAACAAACAAACTCTGCAGGTTTATAATATTAAATAGTATAGATAATCCCCTGTAGCTAATCCGCGCACTCATAATTATTGTAGTGTTACTAATTCATATCCTACATAACATGTTTTATTATTTATAAATAAACATAAAAAGAAAAATTTACTGCCATTCTTTGTTTAGGTATTGGCTCATAGTTTTATAACTTTCGGTACGAAATACATCTTTTTACTACTTCGTGGACACATTAATAATATACACTTGAGAGCAATAAAATCGCACACGTTGACTTTTTGTTGTTAAAGCAGTTTTTTTCATGAATGTGAATACATATTAAAATAAAACTTACACTATTTGAATGTTTACTTCAGTACCTTTCTAATGATATCAAATACAGTGTAAAAAAAGTACCCATAGGGAGTTTTAGGGCACAAAACCCAACATACGGATAAAATCACCCAATTTAGCTTAAGAAAGAATAAAAATAAAACTCAAAATGCTTGATCAAATTGTTTTTTAATAAGGTGTATTCCCTCCCCTAGCCTTGATTACAGCTCTTAATCGGTTTTTCATGGACCGTATTAATTTCACCATGAAATCTTGTGGTATGGCGTTCCACTCCTCTTCAATGGCAAGTTGAAGCTCTTGGAGGCGCGTAGGAGCAGGGCTTCTTGCTCGAACTCTTCTTTTTAGCTCATCCCAGACATGCTCAATCGGATTGAGATCAGGACTACGAGCTGGCCACTCCATCGCGGTGATTCCAACGTCTTCCATGTAGTCGCAAACTGTTCTAGCGACATGCGGTCTGGCGTTGTCGTGCATTAAGAGAAAATCTTCTCCCATAAGCCACGCAAGCGGCCTCACATGTTCTTCGAGCACTTCTTCGACGTATCGTGCAGCCGTCAAACTTCTCGATCTCGGGCCGGTATTCGCCGTAGTGATGAATACAATGTCAGTTTTAGTGTCCAACATTATGCCACCCCAAAACATACACGATCCACCTCCAAAAGCCACACGTTCGCTTATGCAGCATTGTGAAAATCGCTCTGATGACCTTCTGTAGACCCTAGAGCGTCCATCATGACCATGTAAAGTCATTCTGCACTCATCAGAGAACATAGCAGCCCGCCATTGGTCATACGTCCAATTTAAATGTTCCCTAGCAAATTGTAGCCGGGCTTGTCGGTGAGCTGTGGTTAATTTGGGACCATTTGCTGGGCGATGTGAAGTCATTCCTGCTTCACCTAGTCTTCTTCGAACTGTCCACCGACTTATACTGACATTGCGAACTTCTCGAAGCTGTTGTCCCAGTTGAACCTAGTTCAGTTGCCGATTTCTCAAAGACCTTGTCACAAGAAAGCGGTCATCACGCTCTGATGTTGTGCGTCGCCGGCCAGATCCTGGTCGCCGAATGTAGCCACCGGTCTCTTGGAACCTCTGGTATACACGACGAACAGAGTAGCGGCTCAAATTTAGCCGTCGAGCAACTTCACTTTGGTTATGGCCTGCTTCGAGCAAGGCAATAACTTGAGTGGCTTCTGCGGGCGTGGTATCCATATTTTTCCAGTAAATCCGTATGCTTCCAGTAGAGATGTTATCATGTTGACCTTCGGTATGCAACTGATTAAAAATTCCAATAAACCGACCTTTTTATACCTGCGGCTAAGGGTGCAAGTAGTGACAACGCAAACGCGTGAATTTGGGGAATTCGGTGTACGGTCGGTTTTTGTAAGTTACGTAAAGGTCAATCATTTTAATTTTATGTTTTTGTAAAGCTAAGCTTGTATGCTTTAATTTTGTCTAATGATTTTTACTCAATATCTTTAGATTTTAGAAAACAATCAGTAATAAACCAAATTACAAGGGGTGTGCGATTTTATTGCTCTCAAGTGTATGACTGTACTATGAATTACAAATCGTTGAGCATATGATACGACCAGATATCACAGATAATCACTCAGACTACGGTTTGTAATACAATACTCGACGGGTCATCAAGTGAAGTATTGTTGATATATATAAGCAACGATCGTCAATTGTCGCATTGCTGTGCATCCGACCGTGACTGGAAGAGGAATTCCATTGATTCATAGCAATCTACAAATAATGTACCTATACAATAACTTCTGAAACTAAAAGTAAAATATTTTATCAATAAGGGTTAGTTAAAACGCGTCAATATCCTGAATGCAAAGATCGTACGAATTAAATTAATATTGGAGTTAGCGTTATTAGTTATTTATTTTACTGAGACTAGCTTCTCCAAAATGCAGAGGCACACTAGGCACGTGCCTAGGTCGCGAAGGTACAAGGAGCGTGCGGGCGGAATAGACTGGGACAGCAAACGTAAGTAATTGAGGCTACTACAAGTCGGAATAAATAATGCCAGCTCCGGCAACTGTATCTACGCGGGTGAAACCGCGCGGAACAGCTAGTTAATTGATAAATAAGGGCGCCGATGAGGTGCTTTCCTACGGCAATCTCAACGTTTAATCCACCTCTACCAAAATAAAATAGCAATCAGCAATCACCAAAGCGTTCTTGAAATACGAAATGATACCCGAACTAATTATACCTACTTACTATGTCTCTATCTATGCATTTTAATTACAAATGCTTAAAGATTATTTACTCTACGTCTAATGGAGGGTTAAGTGCCCATGATTATTCTTTTGTGTTTAACCAACTGCTTCTATTGACACACTAATTGATAATGACAAGTAAACTATGCGATAAACGCCTGCACAGAATTAGTTATCTTGGAAATTTTACGTTAACTTTCCATGGGATGCCCCTAGTATTCTTAGAAAATTCAATTCAATTAGAATGTAAATAGCGTAGATGAAATTAAAATTCTATGAAAGGATTTTGGTAAGTTTAATTTTTTTCCTTGTCAATTGAGTATTCAGATGCAGTGAGTTCATGTAATTCATGTGTAAAAAGGATGATGCAAAAGTTTCGGACACAAAACTAAG
The DNA here is from genome assembly GCA_947037095.2 of Nycteola revayana. Classification (NCBI taxonomy): domain Eukaryota; kingdom Metazoa; phylum Arthropoda; class Insecta; order Lepidoptera; family Nolidae; genus Nycteola; species Nycteola revayana. Next base: position 11,472,817 of record OX344839.1, read on the forward strand.
ACTATATGTTTTGGCAGGTTTTAACAGAAATAGATTGCGATAGCAGGTAGATTGTACCTACCTACTCTTTTTAGGTTATACCTTATGAAATTCGTTTTAACTCAATTATAGTCTAGGATTAGAGTGAAGCGTGGTAACATAAACAATAAATAATTATTACAGATAAACAAAATTGAACTGTGTGGACGGACCAAATTGAAGAAATAGGGTAGCAGAAGATGTACGTATGGATAGAATATATATATATATATATATATATATATATATATATATACGTGCATAATTATTTTGAGTAAATGTACGCATTATATGTCTGTAGTTAAATACATATAGGATTATTGGATTGTTACTTTTACCTTTAATACATTCTGGTCTAAAAAAGCGGAACACAACTTGTCAAAAACAACAACATGTCGAAACAATAGCGGCATTTATTCCATGTGCGCCTAAAAATGAAGTCACATAGTTGAATGAAACGTTTTATTATTTCCGTTCTCCTCCGCTCACAGAATACAGATCAAAACGTCGCCGTTAAAATTCCCGTTGACAGACTAACACCGAATTGCTGTAACGTATGCAACTGTCCATTACACGAACATCATTAAAATCAATTCGATAAGGAGTTGGATTGACGTCTCGTTCAGCCAGTTGACTAATTTGGCATTGGTATCGAGAAACTCGTTAGAATTTAGTTTTTACATCGATCAGTGAAAAAGTTTCTATTGAAGTCGACGTAGGATCAAGCATTCCGTATCGTTGGCAAATGGATGGGGCAAACCAGTTGTCATTGGCAGACAGGCCGGCGGTGCTCTCGCGGCACTTTGTATAAAATCGCAGCTTTCCAAGAAAAGTCGTAAGTCGAGATGCAATTTATTGGATGCCTTGATAATTGCGGGCGGTGGTTCGATGAAGAGGTTTGCTAAGTACGATGTATAATCAGTGTCGACAAGATATAACTTTGTAGATAAATATGTACAGTTGTACACTAAAATTTAAAATACTGGGATGTAACAAAACTTTCTTAAGAAATTTGGCATTATCTTGTTTTGTATAAGTTTATAATGGACTGAAAAATCAATAATTAAATGAATATAATAACCAAAATTAAAATGAATGGCTAATTCCATGATGGTATTTAGTGGGTATGTAGGTACTTTCTCTGCTTTCCTAATAAGATCTTAAGCTTAAGCATATACATCTCAAACCCTTTTCCTTTCATTTGTTTATACAATTTGTTAGCAGCAGGAACTTAGGTTTGTCTAATCAGTATTTATGAGTCGTAAGAGAGTCACCTAACCAGTCGCAAGTCCCTTTCACCTTGGGCCATTAATCGACTAACATCTGATTTGCCGTCGGCCGGATAATTGATTTATCTAAGTCTGCATTCAAGTAAGTACATAGGTACTTCATAATTTAGTAAGACATCTTATTTATCACAAAAAAGGAAATACGCACGAAAAAAATATGAACTACGTAAAAATCCAGGTACATTTCCAAGTCATCGTGTCGTGTACAGTTAATTACTTTAAAAATAACTTATTTTATAAACAAACAAGTTCCATTTTGATACAAAATTTAAATTTGCCAATGTAAAATTAATTAAGCTAATTTACCGAAACGCGTATCTTGTCTCGCAATTACTATTAAACAGATAATCAGCTGCTTAACTAATTGAGGTTTAGCGCAACAAACTAATTATTATCGGTGTGCAATGTTATTGCACAAAATAAAGTGTATTTTAAAAACTTCTCTTTTGCATGTGGTTCTAAAAGGCATAGTTGCAGAAATATAAAACGACTTTCTGTTTGCAAGATTCTCACATTTGACTTATTTAAAAGAATCGGCACAAAGCTTGCTACCGTAATTTATGTACCTCTACCAGTACCCACTGGTATCTATATAGCTATCTCTCATATTCGGAGTTTATGAGAAGCAATCGGGAGGCGATAGATTTAGCTGAGTTTAGTTACCGATGATTTACCACACAAGCAATAACTATTTTAAATATCCCAGGCTATAAATTTTATGTAGTAATTGTCAGTAACTACATTAAATTTAATGTAATATGTAGTAGTAGTGTGTGAGTAGGTAGCAATAATATAAGTTTGTAATAAATGTATTTTAATGAATCTTCAGTGCAGAGTTGTTCCATGATTAAAATAAGATTAACATACATTTCAATTACCGAGACATAAATAAATAAAGCAGGAAAGAAAATATTGTTTTTTTTTTCAATAGTCATACATTAAATAAGTAGAGTCCGCGATAAGTCACTTGAAGTGCCTATTTTACCTGATCATAGGAAATTATAAAATTCTTGGTAACACAAAGTGAACGCCCAGAATGACTGTACACACAACTTCGTATAAGTAGTTCTCATATGACATCTTAACAATGCACTCCCGATGCACGTGATTTTTTTAATTCTTGTATTTATTTCAGGTAAGTGAAAATTGGGGGGGGGGAGATAATACAACAGTCTCATTCCAGGCGAGACAAGATAAAGACATCACAAGACGAACAGAAAACGCCTGGAAGAGCTGCTGGTCCTTGAAGGAACTATTTAAGGGTGAGCTGCCTATGGCACTGAAACGCAGGCTCATGGACATGTGTATTCTTTCCGTCTTAACCTATGGTGCACAAACTTGGTCTTTGACTAACATCTATAAGTCCAAACTCAAGGTGTGCCAACGAGCAATGAAGCGCAGTATTCTAGGTGTTAAATTAACGGATCGCGTTCGAAACACAATACTGCGCTCCAAAACAAAGATAGCTGACGTAGCTCAAAAAGCTGCCAACTTAAATGGGACTGGGCAGGACATGTCTGCCGCATGCCGGATAAACTGTGGGCTCAAATAGCACAGAATTGGTGCCCTGCGACAGCGTGGCGGGGTCGCGCCAGACCACGTAGGAGATGGCGGGACGAACAGGATAGGTTCCTACAAAACTGGAAGGAGGAGGCGCTGGCTCGCGAACGATGGAAGGAGTGGAGGGAGGCCTTTTCCCAGGAGTTGGACAGTATAGGCTAGGAAAAAAAAAGTGAAAATTAACAACAAATAAAAGTCGTCGTGCCGATTATTTTATTGTACCTATGCCTGTGTGTTGTATGCCTACAAAACTAAATCTTATAGTTTTACTGTAACTTATTTTTATAACCGATACCGTTTATTTGATTGTGGTTATTTAAAAAAAACGAAATTACACAGGAAACGCTAATTTTGTAGGAAAGCCACTTTTAAGATCTGGACTCTCCCAACTCCAAATATCTAGTTTTAAACCAATAAAATACCTGAGTATCCAGACTCAGGTAATGTTAATATGTAGTTTGTGTGTTTGTCAAGTCTCCCGCGAAACCGACAATTATTTTACTTCTACTAGTTCTACTTGTTTTTTTTGTACAACTACAAAAAAAAGGACTAGGCCAAAATGTGCTATGCAAACCATAAGATATCTCGAACTATTTTAATTTCATTCATTTTTACATTTTTTATTGTTGTATGCTACCATATAAACAGTGGCGGATTTACCAAAAAGGCTCAGTAGGCTCGAGCCAAGGGCGGCATTATTTGCGCAATTTTAGGCAGCGGCAAATTTGACCACTTTTTTTTTCTTACTAGAAAAGAAAATGTATACGTCAAAAAATTTTGAGATTTAAACATCTGAGACATTACATTATTGTACTATTTTTTTTAGTACTAACTAGGTACATATACAACATTTAACAGAAAACTCCAACGTCTGAAGAGTGAATCTGTCTCAACGTGAATCTGACTCGCTGGTCAGCCTTTGCAATCAATCACGCATTACCACCTGTAGCGTGCAGTCTGTAGGGGCGGCAAAATTTGAATAGCCTACTGGCGGCAAATGTGTAAGTCCGCCACTGCATATAAAGTATGAATATGTATTTTCGTGTTCTATGAAAATAATAATGTTGTACTATTAGTGGTAGTGATTGACATAATAATATTTAGTATGTGGACAGTTGACGTCAATTTTCTATTAAATAAACAATCAATTGAAAATGTGATGTGAATATAAATCATCGTATTTCAAGATGTCCTCAATAAATATTGACTGCGTCAGTGGTTTAGTTGCTATGGTGGTAGTCGTTTTGACTAAAACTATTTGTGTGATCCGCAGATAGTTGTTCTGAGTTTGGGTGTGCTGTGTCCGTGAGTGATGGGTTTGTCAACACAGCTCATGGGCTTATATCCATAGTTAAATGTCTTGTGAAGCAACAATATCTATAAGCCAAGGTACTATACAGAAACCATAATTCGATGGGTACCTAGTCATTTATAAAGTCATTCAACTTATAATAATTGTAAAGGAAGAAAATAAAAACAATTGGTTAGTGTAATCTAAAAAGCGCATCATAATTCTATTTATGTAAATACTTATGTAATTTTTTTAAGTCGACTTGGTTCGTGCAAAGTACAAAAAGGTGGAATGATACGGCAGTTAGTTCTGGACCGGATTCAATGTCAATGTCGGATGATTAACATTTCAATACATCTATAAACGATATAGATAATGTTGTTCCTTTTATATGTAAAACTGCCCTATTATAACATTGGTTTAGGTTGTCACGATTTCATATTTGTTTCTGTAAGATACAGACTGGCTATTGTTGCAACTTGCAAATTCGTGCATTCATTTATTTATTGCAGTAGTGTTTTAACATTGACTAAATGCGCCCAGCGGTTTTAATGTCTACAGACAATTTAAAAAAAGGCGCAATTTGTGCGCAAAGGCTTATAGTTGGATGCTGCAACAACCAAGTGTTTGGATATAGCTCCGAAGATTCTTTTTTCTGCAGCAAGGTAAGGGGCAACGAAGGTGATGGGCTGATGACTTGTCATGCCTATTCAACAGACCGAAATATCTATGTTAACAGGATCGACTGGCGGGTCCATCGGTATGGTATGCAGTGTCTTTTGAAATAGATCTCTGTAGCATCCTTAAGTCAGTAAGTTGGTGGTGTACATTCATGTTTAGCAGAGCACGTAAACTGATGGTCTTGCACCGGAACACTCACGTGTCGGAACACCCGCGCACTGCACATTAAGGCAATAAAGAATGCACCTGTGTTAGCAGGAGGTGTTGTGCACGGTAATATTTTGTACGCAGTTTTTTAAGCCTTGAGAGCCACCATGGTCCAAATCGGTCATTTTTATTATAGGTACCTATATCTCGAACTATTTTAATTCAATGAAACTATGGAAACGCTTCGCGAAACGCGAGAATATGTAATTTAAAGCTATTTAATTAGATAAACATTGTATAAAACCTGTAAATGGAGCCCAGGTTTTCTGTAACTTTGTCTAAATTACCAAGTAATTTCTAGTAATGGCTTAGAACATAAAAAATACTAAACCACTTCGTCATGGCGTGTCTGGTCGCATACAAACACCTGTTAATACAATCGCACATTTTAGCAGTACAAAATGAAGAGGCTATCATAATGAATACAATACTCACGTGCGTAACACTCGAGCAATTAAAACGTGGCAATAATTGGATACACCACATTGGATGCACCTTCATGGGATAATTATTGTATAAAGTGACAATTTGAAATTAATCGCAATTAATATTTCCACTATTGATAGTGAAGACGCAAGAACAATGCTCTTGTTTTGTGATAAAGCACACACATAAGATAGTTTAAGACAGATAGCGCCTTTTAACCAAAATCGTGAAGACATAAGTGTGGCACTGTTCACGTCTGTGCTGCATTGCGTGTAAGTATATAAAACCTTATCAATGGTTACTAACAATTTTTTTTCTTTTATTTTCTAGTCTATTGTAGGATATAACACCTACCCAAGGTGTTTATAGTACAAAAGACCTGTTTACTTTAGGGAGTTTTAAAAAATAAGTATTCATACTAACAATGTTACTTATGTATACATGTACTTAAACGAATAAGAAAATGATATACCTACACCCAAGTTTTTTTAATTTGATTGTTGATTTATTTAACATAAACTGTTATTAATTATAAAATAAGTAGGTAACAATCGGTTGTTTTCCTAAGGTCTCTTTAACTCCTAGCTCATAAAAGGAAGGTCGCAATGTTATATAAATTTACCTTTAGTTACCAATACTGCTCAGCTATCGTAAATCGTACCGATATTGCAAAATGTTCTTACCATTAGCATACGTCATAACGTATGACATACAAAGTCGTAAGCAATGTTAATTGCTATCGGAAGAATCTTGGTACAGTTTTGCAACATCAATAGATTACGCAAGTAAATGCAGTTTCGTAAACATATGTATGTAGTTTTAAGAGAAACTAGTAGTTAACATCATTTATATTGTATAAGAAGATAGACAGTTAGATACCTTCTAATCCTCAACTACTTATAATTTAGTTGCGTATTTTGGACTGTTCGGATAAACCATTAATGATCATAAGACACTTATAAAAGCCTTATTTTTTATTGTATCGGTTGTTTATATTAATCGAAAAGTAGCTGAATATGATAAAATCTTTCATATTCTCCCATGCAAAACTGTCCTCTTAAAAAAATAATAAACCAAAACATTGTAGTCACGATCAAATTATGAATATATTTACAGATTAATTTTTATTTCTATAAATGGATGAAAAAAATAAAATGACTTAAAATACCCAACACGAAAAGAAAATCTCACCGTACTTACATTTAATTTGTAAACATCCATGATATTGTTTATTTATGCAGCTACTTAATTTCATAGTGGTTTAAGCGTAATACCCACCTACGGTATATTTCGTAAAAAAAACCCTGGTATTTAATAATCCGTATAAAAATTGCACTAATAATATACGCTACTATCTAATGGAGGAGACCATCAATCATACGCGTATCTAGTAATATAATTATATGAGTAAGATTAATTTGACTTAAGACAAAAAAATAAGAGTTGAAATAAACTAAAAAACACGCTTTTATAGCTAACCGAACTAAAAAATAGAAAATAATTTTCACCTCAAAATAAAATTATAATAAAGTTTAAGTTATTAACAGAATAATTCAATTCAGAGTAAAAAGCGTGGGATGCATTTTACCACTTTTCATAACTCTCCTCTCATAGATAGTTGCCAATAGAATGATTGCGACATTTACTTTATCAAGCACCCCACGCTTTTCACTCTGAATTGAATTATTCTGTTAATAACTTGAAATTATTTTCTATCTTTTAGTTCGGTTAGCTATCAAAGCTTGTTTTTAAGTTTTTTTAAACTATTATTTATTTTTTATTTTTTAAGGATAATGGAAAACTGTATCAAATTATTGCATTGTCATCGGTCCTTGATACATATGCAAAGTTTCAAATTAATCAGACTTCTGGAAACTGGTGTGGCGTGTTATTAATAAAAGCGTGTTAAAAAAACTGCAAAAGACATTTTTATTATATTATTAAGATTCCATCTTGTTTAAACGTGATATAAAAATAGTATGAACCTACTCGTAAAACGAACTTACCTATATGATTTCAGCTGGTATGTGTTTTTGATCTCTGTTTTTTTTTTATTTATACGTCAATTATTACTAAGGAACAATGCATTTATATCTTATATTTATATAATGAGTGCAAAATCTAACATTTATCCATTTTGATTTTTTTTCATATCTATACATATAATTAATATTATAAAGAGTTAAGATACAAGTTGGTAGCGGGCGACATGAGCTTCATGTCGCTAATTACGAAGGGAATTTCATAGAAATACATAGAAACCAGTAGTGTCGCTGCGACACGTTGTTTGCTGCAGCTTCATGTCGTCCGCTTCCAACTTGTAACTTTAAAGTATGTGACGTTGTAGTGGGTAATCTCTGGATATACTAACAGATTTTGAAAATTCTTTTACCAATAGAAAGCCACGTCATTTGTGAGTGTCACAGGCTATATTTTAAGTTAAAGTTTCCACGGGAACGGGATTTACGCGGGTAAAACCGCGCGGAACAGCTAATACAATATATTTAAATGTAATGTAAAATTAAATCCATTTGTTTCATAGCTTAATTGGCATTTTCTATGAAACAAATCTATTCAGTTCCTATTCACATAATTTAAAATGTCAATAAACTACTTACAGACTTATAATATCAATTTGCAATATATATATATATATATATATTACCCACTTACTAAACCTATTAATGCATGAAATGGTCTTCACTAAAATTAAAACTTTATGTTACCCAATTACGTACCTGAGTACCTTTGTTATTACTAAAAATCTTTGTGTACAATTGTTATACGGGTTGTTTTACGTAATGTCTATTTATTACGTACGATACGTGTATCTACGTACGGTATGTGTATAACTTCCCAATAAATTGTGACCAAGTCATTGTCTGTCAATAAAAACTGCAAGCATACTATAATATTTTTTAATTTATACCAGTCGACCGCACTTGTGTACGTCAATATATAATGGTGTCATTAATTAAATATATTTTTTTACCTACCAATAATTATAATTAACAGTACTAAATTTTACGCGACAATTGTCATGAAACTTAAAGAAATAAGAATTTTTATTTGAGCATTCTTATTACCTACAACGAACTTGATATTATACATTACATGCATCTTATGGTGTGCTTTAACATTAATATATTCTAAATCTCCTGCAAATATTTCAATAAATTGAAATAACTATTCACGCCAATACCTTATTGTTAGTCCGTCGTAATAAAACACGGCTCTGTAGGTACCTACCTATTTGTCAAGTTATTTTATATCTATAAAACAAATTTGATGTCATATAATACAATTGGCAATATCACAATTGACTATCCTTTGGTAACATTTTTTTTATAATAAAAACAAAGTGTTAATAGGTTTAAAGCTAGCGTTCTTAAAAAAGCCGAACACATCACTTGTACGACGGTAAACGCCCCTGGGGCAATAATAATAGATAAATAAGAATCATACAAAATTGGTTCGGGTAAAATGCCCATAATTTCTAAGTCCTTTTGATTTTTTTATGCCAAGTGGTCAGATAGTACTTCGGAGCGGAACAGTTTGCATGGTAAATAGTATCGAAACTATTGACCGCCTAAAGTGATCAAGGGCATGTTTGGGGTGTCTTATGCGCCCCCCGGATCTAACAGCTTTTTTAGGATATATGTAGATTTACATAAATAGCTACGAGGCTTTTGCTACTTCAGGGGGCATAAAAGCGGGCAGGGCCCCAGCCTTATTAAATAGTTTATATACCTACTACAAACTAAGCAACCTGCGCAAGCGGGTACCCCCTATGAGCGGTCACTAAGGATTTTTAGTCTCGTCTTCAAAGTGTTAAGATAAAGGAAAACATTTAGTTACGGAAGTACTACTACTATTATCTGCATAACCTATGGAAAGTGAAAACCACTTTTCTGTGTTTGTTTACACAAAACATAAACATGCGTAACTTTATGATGCTTACAAGTATTCTGTAAATAACTATAGTTACAACCTTGCAAAGATCGATGAGTTATTGCTCTTAAGTATTGCAAATAACTATTAAGTAGGTATTCATTTTTTATGTAGGTAGATGTCAATTCGTTGTTGACATTTGAAGGTTTTGTGATATCCTGCAAGAATAATTGAAACTTGATTGTATCGGTGTGTAGTCATAGAAGAATACGTATGAATTGTTACCTTTTTTATTTTATAACGCGATTGTAATTAAATATATATTGTATTATATTTTACAGTCAATTGTATGGTGCTTTGCCAACCTTGGTCGTTCGATCATTAGACGCTTTCCTTCATTAGGTAGGTAGGTACTATAGATATATATTTTACGGTCTATCAACCCAGGTTATACTAGGGTTGCCACCCGTACTATATATTATATATAGTATCGTACTATATTTCAGTCAAATGTAAAGTATATTATAAAAAATAATATAGTACAAAAAGTACTATAATTTTAGCAACTTTTTATGAAAAGTACTATATAAAACAAAAAAAAAGATGGTAGGTACCCTAGGTTAAACATACATTATGTGTGTCAAATGTTATACAAATTCGGTGTCGGTAATTTAGTCAAAAGGATATGATTATTCTTAATATTTTCTTTTGTTGGATTTGTTATAATCAGTAACAGACATCCATCTAGTACATTATTATGCGGAAACTTTAATACGTGTAACACGGATCTAAACGGTTTTTATTTACCTGTAAACAATTATCTAATCGATATTTATGCATTTTTAAGGTTCCGTAGCCAAATGGCAAAAAACGGAATCCTTATAGATTCGTCATGTCTGTCTGTCTGTCTGTCCGTCCGTATGTCACAGCCACTTTTTTCCGAAACTATAAGAACTATAATGTTGAAACTTGGCAAGTAGATGTATGTTGTGAACCGCATTAAGATTTTCACACAAAAATAGAAAAAAAACAAATAATTTTGGAGTTCCCCATACATAGAAATGAAACTCAAAAAAAAAAAATCGTCGAACCCATACGTGTATGGATAGGTCTTCAAAAATGATATTGAGGTTTTTAATATCATTTTTTTCTAAACTGAATAGTTTGCGCGAGAGGCACTTCCAAAGTGGTAAAATGTGTGTCCCCCCCTGTAACTTCTAAAATAAGAGAATGATAAAACTAAAAAAAATATTATGAAGTACATAACCATGCAAACTTCCACCGAAAATTGGTTTGAACGAGATCAAGCAAGTTGTTTTTTTTAATACGTCATAAACCGTAAACCGCAATTTACCTTTCATTCATTCAACTATTATTAACATCGATCAAAGTTACAACGAACTACAAGAACTTTTATACTATGTTACTTGTTGTATTCTTGATATCAAAAATAGGTAGGCACTTGCAACTAGTACGGAACCCTTCGTGCGAGAGTCCGACTCGCACTTGGCCGGTTTTTATTCAATCTGGCACGCATAAAATACAAATAACATTTCAGGAACGTTAATCGTATTTTCAAATAGATACCTACGTAATGATTAAATTGTTTCATTTAACGAAATTTATTTGCACAAGTTAAAAGAAAATTATGGGCATCAACTAGAAGTAAGTATTGGTCAATAATCTACAGTGGTGACTGTTTTGTCATAATTTGTCTTTTAACACTATCTGAAGTAGGTAAAAAAGCTCTCCAACGTGGAATACAATTTTCAAAAAAATCTAAAATGTCTTTATTTTAAAAGACGTAAATCAGTTTAAGTGTAATATGAAAAAAAAACCGCTTTTAGTTCTTAAAAAAAATATAAAAGTTCGATTAATCAAAGGTTTTTCATTCAGGTGAGTTTTAAAACCTTATAAATTAACACCAATAAAAATATCGAAAGCTCTTTATATAGGTATATGACAATTAAACATAAAATATTTTTGAAATAATATATATACTAAACATCAATTTATGTGGGTATCGTCATATTTCATACACAACTAAAAATAACTCAAAATATATTTTTAATACTTACGTTTAGACAAAATCAGCTGCCACCCAGACAACATGTTTAACTCTTCTTCTTATACAACACAAAAGTAAAACACTTAAAAAAAATCACTGGTTTCAGTTTATATTAAATGTCCATAGGAACCATATATCACAAGAGGTGTACGTAAATAATATTTTAACGTGAGCGCAAAGTATGCGCTCGAGTTGCGCATAGAATCGTCATGCGCAGGAGTGCTACAGCCGTCAATTAGGCGGCCGCGCCACCGATTCGCCTCTATATATACGATCGCTCTCTTACGCAGAACCTATTTAGTACACTGACCAGTATTTGGCATAATCAATTATCCTGTTGATATAAATCTAGTTATTTTTTGTCTAGAATTGAGGAAATACTTATGTTCTTACTAGGTATATACTTTTGGTCTAATGGGCTGACTATTAAGATTGGAATCTTTTATTATTTTAATCATTTGAAATAAAATAAGTCTGAAAGTACTTAGTTACATGAACCAAAAATGTTAAAACGTAGAACACAGTCATTTAAAGTCGTCAGTAGCAACTAGCAGGGCATTTTGCCATCAGTATTAGGTAACATTAACATTTTAAAATAGGCATATATGTTTTTTACTAAAAATGTGTCCCCTAAATGCAGGACGACAATTATATAGGTACATAGCAAAAGGAGCCCTTTGTTTTTTGTCCGGGGGGAAATACATTTACGCATTAGGATATGTGGGAGTCGCCCTCTTCATAGCGAGGTATGCTAACTCACACCACGAGGATTGGACCATACACCACTAAAACCCCCCTGACACTTCTTCGATCCGCCGTTGATGGCAAAAAGACCCTAGTGACTTCTAATACAAGATAATCTCGATCGATCGACATAGAGTCGATATCATTTAAAATCGTTTTTGATTGATTGTACCAAAAATAAATTATTTCGCTGAAAATTAGCGACGATAAAAAAACCATGCTAAAGTCTATGTACAAGCATAACTTAAAAACGACTTGACCAATCCGGTTATTTTTTTTTTATGTAGGTATTCGTAAATAAAAAAAGTTTGCATGACAGAAAATATCGGATAATCTATGGAATGTCAGTCCGTCGGAAGGGGGAAGTCGGGCACGAACATCTAGTATATACCTACCTAGTTTTGATTTATTTACATAATATAATATAAATACATCAAAACACGTAGATATGCAATTCAATTTAGTACTAATAAATATTGTTGTTGTAAAATGCATATCCGTCTATTAAAACATTCGTACTAAGTTTAACAATTTAATGACATTCGTACTAAGTTTAACTATTTAATGGTAGGTAGGTATACAGGTAAATAAACTATTATTATCGGACGTTGATTCATTGATAATAATCCGTTGTTGAACGAGTAAGTACATAGTAAAGCGCTCAATCTAACAATTAGTTAATAATTACTTAATCATGACTCATCATCCTTCGTCTGGTTAATTTTTTTATTGTTAATTAGAACAAATTTCCTTTAAAACTGAATTATTCTTGATTTTAATTATCTTCCTTGCAGCCTTCGGTACATTACGGGTCACCATACTATAACCTTACTTTCATTGTCTTTGTTAAATATCTGCTCGACATGGCTTACATATAGATAATACGGAACAACCATACATTATATGGTAAAAGGAGTTTAAGATGTTTCTTTTTTCTTAATTACCCATAACAACCTAAAAACTGAAGCTTGAACTGAACTTTGAGGGTGCGAGGGTTCGGCGTGTTTGTGTAGAAACACGTATCTATAATATATTTATTACTAACCTATCAGTCCAGTCATTTAAGGCATTTTCAATCCCCATCTGCGGAAAAAATCTAAGCTGGATTTTTGCATACACCTTTATTACGGCGTTGTAATGAAGACGTGATTTTTTTTTCATAAATATGTTGCTCGGAGGTCAATAGAGGTCTTTATAAAAATTGTTGTCAAATTATCTACAAAAACTACCTATTGCATTTTTTTGTAAAATTAACCGTTTTTGGAGTAGAGCGCTGAGAAAGCGACTAGAATGCAGTTGATATGTATTGGTACCGATTGTGTGTGTGAGCAAATGTGAGGTGTGCGACCAAATCTCACACACCTCGTGAGTCTTACAGCGGTAGCTACGCTCTCTGGCTAAGGTTGATTTTTTCCTGGCCGTTCTAATAATATCACTAAAAATCGGTACTATGTGCTTACATACCAAGTGCCCGGTGAAGTAGCAAAAGCCTTCTGGCTAATTACATATTGGCCGTCCAAGATATCAACTAGCAAGAAACTTTTGTTACTGTTGAAGCAATTTTTGTAATGTTTTTGTTTACTGAGGTGTACCTACTTTATGCATTATTGGCCAGTTGACCTTAAGGTGGTGCAAAGGCAATATGGTAGATGCAATGTAATATATTATAAATAGCTTTAAAGTACAAAGAAAACTTTATGGTTAAGAAAGGTAGGTATCGAAGGAGGTTTTGGTGAATCAAGGATAGAGTACAGACTAGTTAGAGCCCTCTAGGATCTACATTGCCGTACTAGTATCCAATATGATTCTGACCGAGCATGAAAATTCGACTCTAAAATGAACTCAATGTCATTCAGTTGTTAAATCAAACATGCGATACTGATTAACCAATCAGTATTACGACTTTTGTCCTGTCTCATATTTGATCTGAAGCAATAACAAAACTTAGTTTCACTTATTAATATAGACTTGAGATTTCGTTTTACAGCTTTACAACTCGTGGTAAAACCAATTATATTAGTTTATCGAGTGGCAACCAATTTCTCGTGTTAAAATATAAACCAGTCTGATCACGTAACAGTCAGGTCAAGTTCAGTAACGCGCGGTCAGTATCGTGTGTCAAAATCGCAATTGTTGTACTGTACTAGATAGAACCGGTTGTTTGGTTCACGGCTTAGTTTCCGTATTTTGGGGTCATTTGTATGCTGAACATGGAGATTCTTTGTTAGAAAAATGCGTATGGATCTAAAGTATGTTGGTACACCTGTGTCAATTCATGCTTGTTAAGCAAGGATTGTACAGGAAGTAAAATAAATAAATACCAGATAATACCCAAGTGAGTCTTTCTTAACAATTTAAATTCGATGAATTATTTTACATTGTTATTACTATTACTCATATTCATATGGGATACAATCTTTCACTCACAATTGGTAAATTTTGTTTTAAGTACTAATTAAAATAACTGCATGTTACTTTAAATTTAATGTATAACTAACATAGGTACATTACATTATAATATATAATACAATTTCAAGTATTCAAGTTACTCATGCAACTCTAATAGCTTCAGTAATTCGGGAGTGACATATTCTTCACGCTCATCGTGGTGATTTTTTAAAGGTATTTAATCTATATTTCATTTAAAAAAAACATCATCATCGTTGTCATGATCAATCATTAGATGATAAGTGACCTTGAGCTGGTGAAGATTATTAGGATAAGAATATGACCGCCCCAAGTATGTAGGTACATGGAGGTACATGGAGTGGTATAGTCTGAGCCGAAACCACACATTGCAAGACTCTTGAGCTCATTTTGTCATGTACATTTTTCATTGCAGTCTCCTTGAAGGATATTTTTTTATAAAAAACAAATCTGGAAAGACGACACAAGCATATAAGGCAATGCTGCACATTTTTATAAATGTTCGTTTTGAATTTTGATATTGCTAAATTGCACGTAGGTAGTAGATACGTTTCGTTTTTGCTCTATGTAAAGTAGGTGAATTTAGCTATGAAACATGGTTATTACCCTTGACCGTTGCTGTCGTTGCAATATTCTAAAACTGTTTTTACATTCTACTTTGCGAACTTCCACCAACTATAATTTGGGATTAGGATTAACTCAGTTATC
This sequence comes from Nycteola revayana, assembly GCA_947037095.2. NCBI lineage: Eukaryota > Metazoa > Arthropoda > Insecta > Lepidoptera > Nolidae > Nycteola > Nycteola revayana. The sequence goes on from OX344839.1 coordinate 11,488,127, forward strand.
ATCTAAAATTGCGCAAGCAATATTGTTTCAGGAACATATCTGGTAAAATAATTATTCTTACAAACTTCGATCGATTGGTGAAATTATCAAAGTTTGTTTCTAGTTTAGGAAAAGTATTTTGGCAGGTTTGAGGGGTTCAAAATGGATTTTATTGGGTTCAACCAAACCGAAAATCCTTTTTTATAAAGATTATGTTTCAAGCATGGTAGAACTTTGATGCTTTTGGGAATGCTTGGACCTGAGAGGCTTTAGTCCTTCCCTTTAAATTCACCACTGCTATCATGATAGCAGTGAATTTTAGGACTGAACTAAATGACTTAGTTATCGTAATTCATGTATAAGGATTACTTAATAATTTGTAGGGTTTTAGAAGTCCGACGAACGACCTTTATTTTTATGACATCATAATTTACTTATCTAAAGTAATATTATTACCTGATTCATGTGAAAGTGCGTTTGTCCTTCATTCACATCGAAACGAAGTGAAGTTGTATACTATTTTTTGTACAGAGATAGTTGGAAAGCTGGAGAGTAACATCGGCTACATTTTATGCCGCAGCAAAATTTTCCATTAACCGAGCATAGCCGTCAGTTATTGATGAAAATAATGGCTAAATAGATGTAAGGTTTTATTCGTAAGTTATTTAAGATTAGTTACATTTATTCTTTAAATGGGAATCGTAAATAGCCAGTGATTTCAGAATACTGGGTGTATCGCAATTGGGGTCCGATCCTTAAGGGCGGTAATAATTGTTATTCTCTTGTTTTTATTCCCCACCTCATAACATTTACTTGCACTATTAGGATCTTCAAATCAAGGAGTAACAAAAGCTATATTAAATTATAAAGTTTCAACGGGAAAGGAAGTTATGCGGGTTAAACGTTTCTCGGTAAGCTAGTTTATAATAAAAGTACCGCTTATGATATTAACTTATTACCTTGTCATAAGTCATAACTTTATTATAATAGTGCGCCCCGCGGTTTTAACCACGTTACTCTGCTCCAGTGAGTCGGAGCGTGATTTTTGTGCCTATATGTTAATCGAGCTTATTAACTATCCCCATGCGAAGTTTCATCCAAATCAATTCAGAAGTTTTTGCGTGAAAGAGTAACAAACATCCATACTTACAAACTTTCGTGTTTATAATATTAGGAGGAAGAAGGATATGCATGTAACTATTGCATCATATAGTATTACATGATTATGGTAAATGAAGCGTTATTTCTAATGAAATTATGGAAAATTGCATTTAAAATTTTGGCAATCATTAGTAAACCATAATAACCATAGTATTTCATGGCTAGGTAGCTAAAATTTGTATCGAGTCTAGTATATTTTCCTTTGCAGATCTACCAACACTATTGATACATAATTCTATATATCTTTCAACTACTTAATTAAATATTAAATAACATAAATTTATTATTTAAAGCTCGAAATAAAATACGCATATTAATACGATGCTAATAAATTGAATTCTTTAAGCATCTATTATTAAAATGCGGACACCTAACCGTGTCATCATTCTACTTAATACACGTAACATGTAAATAAATAAAACATTTAAATTACGATAGAGGGCCGTTAAGTAACATCTTGTTCTGAACATCATCTATGCATGACAATGAATCTCCTATACCAGGGATTCACAAACTTTCGGCTCCAAGAACCCCCTGTTAAAATTTCCAGGCGACAGCGAACCTCTAACTTACTAATTAAATCCCTCCCCCCCACCCACAGAAAATAATAAAATTGACTGTTGAATAAAATAAGGTTTTTATTTGAATAAAAGGTAACAAATAAAGTGCCAAAAGAAATATCATTTTAATATTAATGTGATTGGTGTGCTTGTTTCTTGTCGCAAATAGATTTAATTTTAGGAGTAATTTTGGACAATTTTAACCTTAATTGACTCGGTGTCAAGTCGATTTCCGTATTTAGTTTTTATCATGACCAGGTGTGAAAACCCACTCTCACATAAGTATGTTGTAGCAAAGGGTAAAAGGAAAATGGAAATTCACCGCTTTGGGTGAGAGTTCCGAATACTCTGCCCAAAAATCGGATAAGGCGTTCATCGTGACAAATTCTTACAAAAGAGGAAAACATTCAAAGACATTTGATCTCAAGCAGGTTTTCCAAAACGCCATTTTGTTTATAAGTGCATGTATTTTATCCTGCACAGTGAATACACTGCACGTGGAACCTTGCATCGAAGCATTCGTTTCATTGAGACGAGAAAAAATGTCAGCTAAATAAGTCACTCTTTTAAGCCAGGTTTCATCTTCAAATCGGAATTTAAGGTTGAAGTCACTGTCTTTTAAAAATATAAAGATTTCGTGACGAAGTTCAACAAACCGAGCTCATATCCTGCCTTTTGACAACCAACGAACAGTGTAGCAGTAATGAAACATGGTCACTACCCATGTCTCGGCATAATAATGCGAAAAGTCTTGAATTTAGCGGACGCCCTTTTATGTAATTTATTATTTTTACGACCTCTGAAAGTGCTGTTTTTAAATCATCAGGTATTTTCTTGCTCGCCAATGCTTCTCTGAGCAACGCATAATGCATAATTTGAAAATAAAAAAAATTCTTCACATATATTTTTACACACATATTATTATCTAACAAACCCAAGAGCGACAGCGAGCGACGAATTCAGTCGCGCGCGCGCCTGCCAGTTATCAAGCCACCATTACGTAAATCTTGTCGCGAACTCCCTGCCGTCGAATAGCGAGCCCCTAGGGGTTCGCGTACCCCACTTTGAGAAACCCTATCCTGTACTAATAGAAGCAATTGGTTTTAACATTTAACATGGATTCTAATACTTATATTTTATTATTTTATGAAAAATAGATGCTAATTAAATAATGAAAATCATCATCAGCCCGTATAACGTCCACTGGAAGCGCTGCTCTATCCGTTCCCTGGATTACGATAGTTGTAGATGATGTTAAAATAATTGGGACGTGCCTCGGAAAGTACGTTAAGCCTTTGTAATGTACTTTCCGAGGCACGGGGGGTAGACCCTCAACCAACCAAACCCGGGAAGAAATCTTAGAATTTACTTAAAGATTTCTTGTCCGGCGTGGGGATCGAACCCACGACTTAAAGTGAGACTTATACCGTTACGCCACAAAGGCGCCATACGCCATAAATAATGAAAATAACTTGACTAACAATCAACCAACGACTGCTTTCGGATGGGGTCTTCTCAGTTAGGATGTATTGGATCCAGTTGTAGCACTAAATCGCTACCACACATAAATGTTTAAGGTAGGCATGTCCATATATGTCAGCTTTTAGGCTAATTCTAAAACTATTATCATACACATAAGCACATCAATTAAATCATATACTTTAGTAATATATTAAGCCAAAATATATTATGTTGACTATTTACGAATACCTGTAATAGGTTTACTCGAATGAAAACTTTTTTTTATATAATCGATCAAGTGTTTTATGATGTGATTACAAACGATATGTTAAATAGTAGTTTAGTATTTTGCTTTTAAATTCATATTATTGTAAATATATTTACAGTCATTGTAATATAGGCTTAAAAATAGTAAGTAAGTACGTTACTACATTATGAAGATCGAACAGATACGACTTTTTTACGGTAAGCCCCTTGAGCTAAGTACTGCAATAATTTAAGTTTATGGTATAAGATAGAAACTATACAGCAAAAGTAACAATTAAGAGTACCTAGGTACAAAAAAAGTGTATTCATCTTATTCGGTTATCCGGTTTCTTAACTTATGTTCGATTCAAGATCACTTACTTACGTACGTAACGTAGTTCACACAAATTTTAATAAAGTCTGCTTTATGAATTTATTCGTTTAGTTCATTGAAGACTATTTTCGTCACAAGGAACAAAGCCAGACAATCCGTTTCGATGCCGAATTAATTAGTTCCTTTATAAGCCTAAGTCTAGTCACATAGTTTTCGAACGACTGAAAATGTTTGGTATTATTCAAATATGTTGTAGTTTTTACCTAAAGCTCTCAAAAAAAGGAGTATCCTTATCTCGTATCTCATCCAAATCGGAAAAAAGACAGACACAAAAATCCAAATATTGAAGGAAAGCTTTCGTTAAACATTTGCAATTTTATAAAAGTTTTAAAATAGAGCAAAAAAAGTAACAGAAAATATTATGGCTGTTTCGTTGAACAGTAGCTTGTTTGGCTGTTTTGTTTCAACCCCCTGATTTGGATAAAGTAATAGGATTAAAGTATTCTGTTGAATGGATTGAAGTTACAAATCGAATTCTGAATATGTAATAAGCGTTATACTCTTTACTAGATTATCGAATAAGGTGTATGTTATACATCTCAGCGAGATGCATATTATCAAATGATTTTGTAGGTACATACCTATATTTAATATTGAATTCAATTTATTATTCGTCATCAAACATATTGTCGTACGATCAGAAATTAATAATAATAAATAGATGCTATGAATCAACTTATTGGTGACGTTAACTCTACGTATTTCTTTATCAGAGGGGCGCGATCTTCTATACCTACTAATATTATAAAGAGGAAAGATTTGTATTTCGGCAGAACATGCAAGGCGTCTTATTGTTTTGTACATTTAACGAAATGTGTACTGTATTATATTTTGTTTGTAGTGCTAAATGTATTTTCTTTCTTTTCTATTGTGTATATATGTTGGTTACAAATAAATTAAAAACTACTGAACGGATTTTAATAATTCTCTTATTATTGGAATGCTGCATTATCTCTGAGTAACATAGGCTATATTTAATTGTGAAGTTCGCTATGACACCGGGAGCTACGCGGGAGAATCCGCGCGCGGGAAGCTAGTTATTTATAAAACTAGTAACTCAAACCGAGTTTCCTCGGGCACCAGTATCAGGTCCACAAAAAATGTAACCACTAACGAATCCAAAAAATTACGAAATTATTTATGACACTGGCATGACAAGAAAGAATAAAAAACGCATATCGAGTTTTTTTAAATTAAATATCACAAGTTTGGAAATATCTACAGTTTTATATTTCTAATAGTCGTTTTTTTATGACTGGCAAAAAAAAGCCTTGCTCAAAACACTGAATTAGTTTAGCTGTTAGTTGATACCTCGGAAGACTCCAATAAGACGCATCATAATAAAATATTTGACGTAGGTAATAAATGCGTCGCTCTCAGAGGGGTCACGAATCAATTGATATAGAACAAAGTTATCAGTAAACAACATCATTTACGAACCACTTAAACCTATTTATTAGTAGCGAGTATAGAAATTCTATTAACAAGCCTCTGGAGGTGTGTACTGTTATTTATTGTAATGTATATGTTTGCGTTGCGTACTATGACGTATTTCGCAAATAGGAAGAACTTGCAATCCATCCTACAATTGTATTAATATTTAGAACATAAGAAAGTCGACAAATCTATTACAGCAAATAGGTGCTTTCGTTTGATCGACGATAATCATGTTCTAGTGACACCGTCTATCTTAAGGATGCTTAGCATGAAAAGAGTTTTGACTCACTGCCTGAATATGAATGTCTCAGAGGTGTCGATATGAATAAACATTGATCGCACCTTAATTAAAGAATGTAAAAACGTTTCTACAAGCTCATCTTGTATTTCGAAAGACGATTCGTTTAGTAAAGAATTGTATTTAAACAACACATTTCTGAACGATGATAATCTACATATGCAGTTGCACCTAGAGTTTGTTGAGTAGAAAGCTGGCTATAAGTAGATACTATCGAAGATTTTGTGTGACTAAATGTATGTTTAATGGAATGATGGATGGTTTTTTTTACTACACTACACAAGATACTGTTTTGTAATAATCGGAAAACCGCAGGCCAAATGGATCATACATAGTGTCAATTGGATTGACCGTATGATGCTCACAGAGGGTATTCCGTCAACGAATCGCACCGAAAAATTGACAAATCAACCAGATTCACTAATTCCATCACCCCATGTCTTCTTATGGGTTTCGTAAGAGGCGACTCAGGGATATACAGCTGATGGATGGGCAGGAGCATCTATCAGCTCAAGGGTAGTCACAATTTTACTGCGATCACCAACCGGCCAGTCAAGTGTGGATATTATGGCAATACCCCTCAACGACCATGGCTTACCAAGGTCTGACAAGAGGCTCATGTTTAACAGTGGACATCAACGGGTCAAATGTTGAATTGAAGTGAAATTGAAAAAACTGTTTTAAACTATATATAACCTATAAATTACGACTATCCTCGCCAATTTGTCAGAACAGAGTTGGTAATTTAAACCAATAAGCAAGTACCATAATACGGAAAAAGTTATTCCGTGATATTCATTCAGTATTAACAAATTTATTACTTTTAATCTGATGCAGATAGCAATATGTCAATGACAATTTATTATGTATTAAGTTACTAATGTAGTCCACGCGACTTGCCTTGTGCCAATCCACGTGTGCAGTGCACTGTTACAATAACAGACTTGGTTTACACGTGTACCTTAAGAGTAGTTTTCTTTCATTATGAGAGAAAAAAATAAGATGTTAGTGAAGAAATCTGACAACGAAATTATAGATAAACGTTAATAAGAGAGTTATATTCAAAAGGCCGGTGATATTAAAATATAACTGAATTGTTACGTGATCTAGCATTACCATTAGTCTTATGTGTGATTTTTTTTACCTATGTAATAAAGTTTCGCATATCCCACATACGAGAGAGGTTTCAACTCTATTTGTAATCGCCGAAACAGATTTGTATTTAGAGCATTAAATCTCAAAGCAAAAGTTTAATTCTTCACATCCTATACAACTATTAAAGCAATTCAAACATGCACTCGTTACGAGTCAGCTACTGGTCCACATTACAATCACTTCTCATTACGTACATTTCGTCAATATCTAATGTCTTATATTACGTAAAACATGCAGTATGACTAAACTATAGATAAATTAAACTAGTTCTATTATTGTAACAAATGTTTATGTTGCTTAACATGTCTTCAATACTTCCGTGATCGTATATAAAGGAACTTCTTCATTATTGACTTATTTGCAACTGTTTCCTAATGAGCAATTTCTTAACCAGAAATTGCTGTCATTAGATTAGTTAATTATTGGAATAATAATAATCTTAAGAAGACCATGACTGAGGGCGGTAGCTATTTATTTATTGTCTTGTATCTGTTGTATTGTTATTGAATTTCCGGTAGTTCGACTATAACAATGTAATAGATAATAAATTCTACCTGAACAATTTTATTAACTGCTCGGAAGTATTATTTATAAATAAAAAGGTTCAAACTATTGGCCAGCCACTCTCTCTCTACTTCGACTAGTACCTACTTATATTATTTTTTATATACTTTGACAAAGAATACCATATCCAACTTCTAGAAGAAGAAATGGATAGCTCAGGCATACATGAAATGAGAATTTACACAGACGGTTCCAAAACCAAGGCCGGTACAGGAGCAGGTGTGTTTTCTCATGATCTAAACATCAACATATCAACAACCTTAGGAGAACACAACACAATCTTCCAAGCAGAATGCATTGGCATCATTATGGCCGCAAAGGCGGTATCATCTAGGAACATCAAAGACGAACAAATTCGTATTGTCACCGACAGCTCAGCTGTACTCCAAGCTCTAGGCAAAAACTGCATCAACAACGGACTTATCCTAGTGTCACTAAGATCTGCAAACAATTGCCAAAGAAAACCGAATCACACCTCAGTGGATATGTGGACACAGCAACTCCTTAGGGAACGATGCTGCAGATCAACTAGCAAAGAGAGGATCGGACACAATAATATTGGGACCGGAACCGATAGTACCGATTCACCTCAAGCAACTCAAAACGTGGTTACGAGACAGGACCACAGAACTACATGAAAAACAGTGGGCAACACTAAAAGAATGCAGACAGACAAAGGAAGCTCCTCCTTGAATACGAAGCTGTCGCGCAAATTACTTCACCTCAACAGGATAAACTTACGACAAACAGTGGACATAATCACAGGTCATTGTACACTAAACAAACATCTTTTTAACATCGGGTACACGGACAGTCCCATGTGCTGAGGCTGTATGAGTGCTGAAGAAACACCGGCTCACGTTTTTCTACACTGTGAGAGCGTAAACGACCAGCGCACAGAGCATCTAAACAATCCAGAGATCATTTCATGATTCCTGAAAAACATAAGACAACTCCTTGACTTCTGGCTGGAGTTGTGATGGTATGGATGATTTATCATTCTCACGTACAATGGCCCACTCATGAGGCTAAGTGCGGAAATTATACGTTCAACTAACTAACTAACCTACTTATATAGGGTTGCATAATATACGCAAAAGTATAATGAAACACACTTAACAAGTTACCAAAAACCAACATTTAAGTAGGTATTTTTCTGTGAAAGACATTTCTTTACCTCTCTTTCATTCTCTTACAAGACTCAAGTGAATTATTTCAGAAAAGCAAATAATAATATTTAGTTACTATGATGTATTGTTTTGCTATGATAACATAAAACAGGATGAACTTTCGGTACAGTGTACCTTAGTGTACTTTGATACAATACCCAGGTACTGACAGTTAAATACAGACTTGTCTGTTAAAGTTAATTACGACCTATAGAGGAAATAAAAAGGCATATTGTTGTTTGACGTGGCTTCTAAAATTAGATCAGCGGCGTTATGCACGAGTGATACTCTAAGAACCATTGGATACCTAGTTGGTTTATATGAGGCGAACTAGATTTGCCCTGAAATATAATACAAAAGGTGCACTACTCGCATTAATGTCATTTGCTTGATGAACTTACTGTTCATTTGCCTAAATTCTATACCTAAGTACCTACAATTATTGTTGAGCCTGATAGATTTGTATGCATTTTTACCATTTCACTTGCAGTAACTACATTATTAACATACATTGAGCAGAAATGACTAGAATTAATAGAAGTAAGAATCAGGCGTTACTTACGGCGGAAATCCATATGAATCTAAATTAAAAAGACAAAATATCTAGTAATTACGCTAAAAAATGTCGGGTCTTCGGCTGGTGATTGTATTTTTGCATGTTGCTGCTATCTCTCCTGCATTTAGGGCATATTTTTTGCGGGCGGGAAGGCGGTGCTAATATAGCATTAAAGCATGTAGACACATTTTTTAGCGGAATCAACACTAGATATTTTATCTCCTCCTCTCTCCCCCCCGGATCGCAGTAGCGTTTAGACGTGTTCACGCACTCAATTTTTTTCTCTTAAAATAAATTACATCAAAATAATATTAAATTAAAATAGTGATAAATACTTGCGAGTACCAGGAGCGCATGAGAGGCGACGGTCTCAACGGTGCGGTGTAGTGTGAGCAGGACAACAACAGCTGAGACGTGTATAACATCCCGAGCTCCGCTGCGCATACGTCACACCGCCACATTGGATGACACACTGACTCGTGCGACTTGTTGCTTGCCGCAGTGTATGAGCGCTGGCGAGTAGCGGAATAAAACCTGGTGTGTGGCCCAAGGTACATGATTGATTTTATACTTTATACTATATTTGCATCAAAATCGTGCATAAGTGAAAATTTCACACAATGTCATTGCAACGAACACCCCCGAAAGGAGTTACTTCCCCCGCTCACCATGCCTCCGACTCGGCGCTTTACTCCCTTGAAAGGCAGGATTCCATGGATCTTAATGTTACTAAAAGAAGTAAACGTCGTCTGGATAGCACCCAGGACACCGCAGATGTAACGTTATCTGATTTAATGGCAAGGATGGACGAAATTAAAAAACAGCAAGATGCGAAGTTCAACTCCTTACAGTCATCTATAGCTACCTTAACAAATCAAAACACAGAATTAAAAGAATCAATGACGTTCCTGGCAGCTAATTACGATGACGTTCTACGGGACTTGAATAAAATACAACAAGAAAATAATTTTCTGAAAGTTCATATTAAAAATTTAGAAAAGAAGCTTGAAATGTTCGAGAGAAATGCACGATCCACAACAGTTGAGTTCAGAAATGTCACCTCCTCAGAATCCGAAAAAAAGGAAAATCTAGTTGAGCTTACGAAGAAAATTGGTACACTTATCAAAGTTCCCATTCAAGAATCAGATATTCGGGATGTCTCCCGCATGAAATTGAAAGACAGACCAGCAGGTCCTATTATCGTAGATTTTACCACCACTCTAATAAGAGAAAACTTTTTAAGGGCCACTAGAGAATACAACAAAACAAACCGAGAACAGCGCCTGAGTACCGCTAGTCTAGATATGGCTGGGCCCAGTAAGCCCATATATGTGGCCGAATCGCTCACTGCCTCGGCCCGACGACTGTTCTATCTAGCAAGAATGTTTTCTAAGGACTACAAGTATGAACACTGCTGGACATCTTTTGGCAAGGTCTACATAAAGAGAAATGTCAATGAACCTCGAATACACCTTAGCTCTGAAGAGGATATTGAGAATCTGAAAAAAAGTATCTGACTAGTCCTTCTATTTGCATTGTACAAACTTTTATATTTTTTTACTGCATGCATTTTATTTTGTTTTATTTTATTGAGTGCCAATTATTTTACTTTAGTGTTATATCCACACAACATACATTATTTATGCATTATACACACTCTTACTCATACACTATTTAAAATACACACAATATTAGACTCTCACGACATGAAACAAACAAGCAACATAAATAACATTATTTACTCATTGCATTGCATAAAAAATCATTATCGCAATAAGAGATCAGGGTCGGCTATGGATTGCATAATTAGTGTACCAACTGGGATGGTTTTGATATCGTACAATATTTTTCTAATGAACTGGGAGTATAGTGTTGATAAAAACTCTAAACTTAAAATTCAATGAATTACTTCAACTTCAAAGTGAAATTGACACATACAACGTAGCTGATGTCATTGTTTGTGATGCGGAGGAATGTCGGGATTTTTCACCTAATTCGAAAAAATGTTTGAAAATTTTCCAACAAAACATTCGTAGCCTTAACTGTAATTTAATAGGGTTATTGCCGATACTTGAAAGGACAGGAGTAGAATGGGACTGTATAGTTCTAACGGAATGTTGGCTGCCTTCAACCATTTGTGTACCTCACATAGATGGATACGAAAACTTTGCCTCGACCAATAACTTCACGCAGAATGAAGGTGTAGTGATTTATTATAAAAACAACTTGCTAATCACAGTTGAAGAACCCGTAATATCTGATGCAAACTGTCTTGTAATCACATTGAACAGTAATACTGTTGCACTTGCAATTTACAGACCCCCCGGATTTAAAAATGTCAATAACTTTCTTCTTTCACTTAACCAAATTTTGTTAAAATATCTACAAAAGCAAAACATTATACTGTTGGGAGATATTAACATTGATATAGCCGAGCACAGCTCTGACACCTATCTATCACCGTACCTAGACTTGATGGCATTCAATGGATTGATGCCTGGTTACACCATTCCGACACATAACAAAACATGTTTGGACCATGTACTATTAAAGACTCGACTATCAGCCCGTTGTCTTATTCTTCAGACAACGTTGACCGATCATGTCAGTGTAGCCCTTTTTATTGCTGCATCAACCAGACAAAAACCTGCAAAAGTAGTAAGATGTATTAATTATGAACTTTTAAATGCTGAACTAAATAACGTGGATTTCAGTTATTTATATACAATTACAGATGTGAATAAGGCCGCTACATACTTTCAAAATCTACTTAAAACAGCTATACTCAATAACTCTAAAGAGGTCAAAGTATCAAATAGGAAGAAAATATTAAAGCCTTGGATTACCCCAGGTGTATTAAAATGCCTTATAAACCGTGATAACCTAGGTAAAAAGCTTAAAAAGGTTCCAGATGATGAAGTATTAAAGACAACTTATAAAAGATACAGAAACTTCTGTTCGTCATTACTAAAGAAATTAAAAAGAAACTATGATAAACAACAGCTACAGAACGCAGGAAAGGACAGCAAGAAACTTTGGAAAATAGTTAAAAAGATAACATACACGAATAAACCCAAAGAAGCTCCATTAGAATTAGTATCGACAAATGATCCGCAAAAATCAGTAAATGATATAAATTTTTACTTTGCAAATGTAGGCCGTAAATTAGCTGAAAAAATAATTAAAAATAATCCCCATACAGAACCCCCTTCTTTCAAGTCAAGTTGCCAATCTTTCGTCCTCCTACCAACTGATGACGAGGAAATTAATTTACTTATATCAAACTTAAAGAGTGATTGCGCGGTTGGTTTGGATATGATATCTGGGATAATTTTAAAGGCAAACAAGAACGTAATAACCCCTCCAATTACATACATTTGCAACCTGTCGCTATCAACGGGGATATTTCCTAGAGTATACAAAAAATCCCGTATTCATCCTGTCCACAAGAATGGGGACAGAGACTGTGTCAATAATTATCGTCCGATCTCCATCCTGCCTACTCTTTCAAAAATTTTAGAACGAATAATAAATAAAAGATTAATACAATACCTGGAGACTAAAAATATTTTATCTGAATCACAATTTGGTTTTAGAGCAAACAGATCAACATCGGACGCTGTGCTTGTTCTAACTAATCATATAATTCACCATCTAGATAATAAAGATAAAGTCATAGGTATATTTTTGGACCTAGCTAAAGCCTTCGACACGGTCTCTGTCCCTATCTTGGTGAAAAAGCTTGAATACCTTGGTATCCGTGGCATCCAGTTGAAGTTACTACAGGATTACCTCACAGATAGAACACAGTGTGTGGGACTTGGTGATTTTATAAGTGAGGAGGCCCCAGTTACCTTTGGAGTTCCGCAGGGAAGCATCCTAGGGCCAACCCTCTTCCTTGTTTATATAAACGATTTATGCCAGATGAAAATTCCTAATACCAAAATTGTTACATTCGCGGACGACACGGCTTTGCTTTTCAGTGGAAATACTTGGGATGAAGTTTTTTCTTATGCCCAGAGAGGAATGGACTGCATAAATGGTTGGTTGAATAAAAACATTTTAACCCTAAATGTGGCAAAAACTAGTTATATAACTTTTGTCAATAAAAATAGCGAAAAGCCCGATCCCTCGTGTCATAATATCATCTCACACTCATGTCTCAATAAAAATGATACAAACTGTTTTTGCCCTAAACTTACTCAAACTAATTCAGTGAAGTATCTTGGTATAGTAATAGATCGAAATTTAAACTTCCATCAACACATTGACCTACTTGCTTCCAGAATTCGTAAATTAATGGTAATTTTTAAAGCAATTAGACATGTGGCTGAAGCTAATGTAATTTAGTCCATATATTATGCTCTTTGTCAATCACAACTAATTTACTGCATCACCTCTTGGGGAGGTGCCGATAAAACTAATTTCCTTAAAATTGAAAGAGCGCAAAGAGCAATATTAAAAGTAAGTGCCTTTCTACCATTTTATCATCCTACCGTAGAACTTTACAAACAATGGGAAGTGTTAACGGTCAGACAACTTTTTATTCTTTATACAGTGACAAAACAACATTCCCTGCTAAAATATGAACCAGATAAATTTACCAATCAACGACGTAATTATCGGGTCTGTACTGTAGCTTTATTTAAAACTAAATTGGCACACAGATCCTTTTGCTACTTAAGTTCCTATTTATACAATAAAGTAAATCGGATTTTATCAATATACTCTCTACCTAAAAACAAATGTAAATCTGTAATCATAAAATGGATACAAAAACTAGATTATAATATTACAGAAAACTTATTGCACTCATAATAAACAATTACACTAATATCATTAAACAGTCATATTAACCCATTTAGTAAACTTAACAAACACACTCAAATACTCACCCATACGCGTACACACGACACACACACACACTCACATTCAGAGGCACACACGCATACAGATACTCACACACATACAAGGCACCTTAAGTTTACCTTTTACTATTTAAATATTTGTAATATGTTACCCTCCTATTTATCTTAACTAAATTAGTTGCACTGTTGACCGTGGGGTGGGGACCTGGTGATCCGTAATACAGACATCTCCGATGCCTAATACAGACACCAGCTCCTCACGCATTATAGACTAAGATTACATTGTGTTAAATTGTATACGTAACCTAAGTATATTATGTAATTGAAGTCTGTTTTTTGTGAGGAGGAAATAAATCTATATTATATTATATTATTATATATATCTTTTTAATGTAGAGGAACGACTAGATTTAGCTTAGGTTAGAACTGCAACCAAAAGTTAGCCTTTTTCGAATTCGCGTGCTTTAAATTGGCTCTGTTTTCTGTGTATCAAACACTATTGTTTCATATTTTATTTTAAGTGTTTAGATTAAAACATTACGTGTAGGAAGGATCATGGTAAACCCAATATAAAACATACTTTCAATTAAGGAAACATAGTAATTTTCTAAGACAATATCGCCTCTTGGCTTCAATTACGTGATAAGTCCGAAAATTTCACTTTTCAAGATATCACATTATTAAAGCAAAGAGGCGATATAATGTTAATATGTTGCTAATATTTTACGCTTTACTATTTAAAAAGCGTAAAGTACTTTAATAATAAACTTTATATCAGAAAACGAGCATATTTTATCAAAAGAGTTACGGACCTTTTTTTTTTTTTTTTTTTTGTTGTCCGGGGGGAAATGCATTGACGCATTCCCACCACCGTTGCAGCGTATTTGCGCGCTGGCGGTGGGATATGTGGGACTCGCCCTCTCCATAGCGTGGTATGCTAAAGTCATACCACGAGGAGAGGACCCTACACCACTAAAACCCCCCGGACACTCCTTCGATCCGCCGTTGGCGGGGGTCGGGTACGCATGAGCAATCCGGCCCAAAGAGTTACGGACCTACCTCATATTATTATGGGACTGACGCCTGACGGTGATATAGTATTCGCCTCTGAACATATTTTTTAATAATGTTAACTCTGTTAAAAGCGTCATCAAATACTGCTTTCAGTGATTTATCAAGATTCCTCCATCTAAACTTGATTTGCCGACTATAAGTAACATTAGTAATAGAAATCTTGCACGTATCCGGAACTAAATGAGATAACAAAGAAGACGAGACGAGTTTACTACCTAATCGTGAATGCACCCGTTTTCTAATTAAATATAAACATATATTTTCCCTATATTTGACTACAGGTAAACTCAAGGTCGAAGTGGCCTTGTACAGCTAATATTGAAAGGAAATCGAAATACAATCAATTCAATGTTGTGACAGATTGTTGCAAAAGTCTAACCCAATAGTTAATAACTACAGTTAATATTAAATCGCAAAAAAAAATATAAGTGTCATAATTTCATTGTGGTTAAAGAATATTAGATATTACTACTGAAAAAGTTATTCTATTTGTGTCTAGTGGAATGTAACCTTCCTTTCGAGTAGTCTCTGTTTCGGTTCTGTTTCTAATCCATATTTTAGTTTAAGTATGTAATAATATTAAGAAGAGCAGTTTTAACAATCTTTGGTTTTGCAAACTAAAAAAAAACATTATGGCTTTTTACCACGACAAAAATATTTTCACCGGGATCGGGATTTACATTGATGAAACGAATAAGGGCTTGCAAAATATACAACAACAAAATATTTGCACCCGATCTTTCACCTTCCGCATCCAATGGATCTACTCCGTCTACCCTTTCTAGTCACCGGCCCATCATCTTGTCACGGGGCGACGCGACGTTCCGTGGTCAGTCCTTCTGCGTACATGATGGCCAGCACATTGCCTTTTCAACATGTTTATTTTGCCTGCTATCTCGGTAACTTAAGGACTTACTCAAAGTTATTTTTTTTTAGAGAAACTCCAAGCAAAGAATGTACTCGTAAGTATGCAGCTGTAAACGTATACTTTGGTCTCCTGGAATTGCGTTGTCGCCGACGAGAAAACCGACGTAGTTTGGTATTGGATCATTCTGTCAACTTCTTTCTCGAAGTTGTCTTGAGGATCGATTCATCGACGTAAATCGGTCTCGGCGTGACATGTTCTTTAAAGATGGCATTAGTTCATGCTTAGACCGACACTACACCCGCTATTGATGAGATACCTATTGAGGCTCAGCATCTCATAACAGTACCAATGTCTCCACAACGATGACGATGTCTTTTTTTCCGGACAGACAAGGTTTTTGCTACATAACAGGGCATAAAGGCATAAAAGGCTCTAGTCTTAATTTTGTTATCGCGTTTTAATAAACTTTTTTACTGACTTGACAAACGCCTGGTTTTTTGTTGGTATTAAGAGCCATCATGTACCTAAACTTTCAACAAATCAGGAACTGTAGTACCTAATTGTTAATATATTCTGGAATATTTCCTAATGTTGACAAAATTAAAATAAACATAACAGCTTATTCACAAATGGTAATGGGTATACCTACATTATTATTACAATACTATTAATATAGTGGACACGATTAGGATCTCTAATACCTATCTACATGTTTTAATTTCCATAACACGATTTTAAATATACAGGGTATCGTTAAGTTGTCGTACCAACATTAATACTGAATAAAAAATTCATATATTTTCCAAATTAATTTATATTCATCTGCTTCCCGTGCTTTTTCTTGTGTTCTATACCTACAGTTCCTGTAAGGCTATTTTATCTAAACCTTGCACAGTTTTTTTATGAAAAAATAACGTTATTTTATAACTTCCACGCTTCCACGCGCAGATTCACCGGCGTAACTTACGGTTCCGTAGGAACTTAATTATTTAATATATCCTTTTTCGATAAGTGGGCTACCTACATTGAAATAATTTTTCAAATCGGTCCCCTAGTTCCTGAGATTAGCGCGTCAAAGCAAACAAACAAACTCTTTAGCGTGCGTTTGTAGCACTAACAAGGAATATATTATAGTGAAAAAGCTAATTTCAGTTTAACTTATATTATACTAGCGGCCCGCCCCGGCTTCGCACGGGTGGACTTTTATACCCTACCCCTGCCCTACCCTACCCCTTCCCTACCCTACCCATACCCTAACCCTACTATACCCCTACCCTACCCCTACCCCTACCCTACCCTACCCTACCCCTACCCTACCCCTACCGTTCCCCTACCCTACCCTACCCTACCCCTACCCTACCCCTACCATACCCCTACCCTACCCCTACCCTACCCCTACCCTACCCTACCCTACCCTACCCTACCCTACCCTACCCCTACCCAAAATACTAGTATAGTATCCTATGTCCTTCTCTCAGTTCTTAGCTACCTCCCTACCAATTTTCAGCCAAATCGGTTCAGCCGTTCTTGAGTTATAAATAGTGTAACTAACATGACTTTCTTTTGTTTTTAAAATGTATTCTGCTATTCAGGGCGTAGACAAATCCAACGAAACAAAAACCATGAAAATTGATCCAGCCGATCTCGAGTTATAAGTGTTGTAACAAACCCGTCTTTGTTTTATATATATAGAAGATTAAAAACTATTTTATAGGTAGTTAAATGGTCTTGACCATAAAATAATTTATTTGGATAAGGATTAATATAAACACATAAATAGCATGGTTTGAATTTGGTTAGCATTTTCATTAATGTTTAAAATGAAAAAAGTTGTTGTAGTGACATAACTACAATAGTTGGACGTATGCTACCGCGGAATTTTTTGTAGACATTATGATGTTCTTCAATATTGTTGTACATTATTTTGTTCTATCGCTAATAGTTTCGGCAGCGCATTCGACGAAAGACATTTTAAAACTCATTTTTCTACACCTTCGGTTACATTGTTCAAATTTTACCAAGGATCCCTAATTTTTTTCAAAATGAAATGTAGCCTATGTCAAATTGGAAAAATGTAGCATTCTATTGGTGAAAGAACTTTTTAAATCGGCCCAGTTCTTTTTGAGCCTATTCATTACAAACATACAAAAATAGTTACAAATCTTTCCTCTTTATAATATTAGTGTAGATAATACTTTCAAGTTACTAGTTATTTGGTGTCATATAACAGTTTAGTTTTTAACTAAAACACGTAATTGTACTTTTGAAAATTTGGTTCCTATGTAATTATTTTACAAAATAACAATATACTTACATAAAGTATGATTATGATTTACCAAGAACCCTTTATATCAAGAATGGAAAATAAGATTGTTTGCTAATAAAATATTTATGTTGTAGGATCCGTAGGGAGTTCGTAGAATTAACAAGTTATTAGGATTGGTAAATAATTGTAAAAAATATTGATGGTCTCGCGGAAAAAACCTAAATATAACGCACATTTATGTAAATTCTTAGTAGAACCCCAATAATAAATATTGGCGTAAGCTTTGGTGTGCCTCATTATTATTTTGAAAATTTTAATAAAAGTAGGTGTGTGAAGATTATCATTTCAAAAGATTTTATTAGGTACCATACCTATTGAAGTCTTTTGAAATAATTTAAAAAGATTATGCATTTAATCTAATCTAGATAACCTAATTTATGTTTCATTAAAATATTTTACTCGCACCCGTTTCAAATAGAAAAATTACTTCAAGCTGGATGGAAGGTACAGTTGAGCTTATTCAATTCAAACAAAGTACTTATCTGACTAAATATAATTATTATATACTAGCTGATGCCCGCGACTCTGTCCGCGTGGTGTTTGTTATTCCTTCGGTTTTTCAGGGAACTCATTAACTTTCTGTGATTAAAAGTATTTAAAATGTTGACTGGGGATGTAAGGTACTATCATGCAACATTTCATTTAAATCGATGCAACGGTTTCAGAGATTAGCCTGTACAAAGAAAGAAACCAAACATATAATAAATCTGGAAGTGTTCTATTTTAGTTCTAACATCCCCCTGACTCGGTTTTTAGGGTTTTTTTTCTACGTACAGACATTTGACCTCTACAGTTTAATTATATGTATAGAAATGTAATTGTGCAAATAGTTGAGTACCTACTTGGTACTAGGAATATTAAAAGAATATTATAACAGCATACTAAGAATATCTGCTAAGTGCAAATGAGCAAGTAAATAATAGTTTTTTTACACATTACGGTGTCCTGTGAAATGTATGGAAAATCTATGTATTTTGTTGTATTACGAACGAGAAATATCTTGAATACTCTACCGCGGATTTGTTTTCTTAATTTAGGACTCCGTCAATTAGATTGGTCCAAAAAACAAAACTAAAAATCCAATGACTTCACATATATTATTATTTGAGTTCTAAGATACTATAAACAACGAAAGGACAATAGTTAAAAATGTATGGAACATTGGACCCCCCCCCCCCATAGAAATAAGTTGTCGAACAGCAATTATTAAGACAGCTTTGTTTTTACTGCTGTCCGTACTTACCTATTGCTATTGGAGGGTGGTCTCAATCTGCGCAATATCCAACTGTGGAAAAAACAGTAGAAGGAGCATCCCAAGATGCTTCACACATGCAGTCAATGAACTTAAGAAAAGCGGTTCACACTAGCGTTAATTAATTATCTACTTGTACCCATGGCCGGATTTTGAAGTCCGGAGGCCCCGGGGCAACAAGGAAAGTTTTCCTCTAAATGTGTAGATAATTTGAAGTATGTACATAATTTTCAGGACGATTTGAATTCTGATATTTTACTGACTGTCTTATTTAAGTTAACAAGTATAGATAAAGAACCGTTATTACAATATTTAAGTAAAGTAACTGGACCAAAACCTACGCTCTGCCCATTTGAGGATGTTTCGCCGGACCGTCTCATGTGGGTCGTGTTAAAACCGGCAGTAGAATAACCCACTGAGTTTGTTTCGCCGGATCTTCTCAGTTGGGGCGTATTGGATCCGGTCGTAGCATTAAAGCGCGTCCGTCGTTATATACTCATGGTCCGCCCAAATAATGACAATTGTTCTTAATATAATTTAATAAAGACAGAACAAGCTATGGACACAATATAGTAAAATAATAAAGTTAAGACTAAAATGATTAAAAACAATAACTAAAATACCTGCTTAATATGCTCATTTAAAAATGTTAAAATTATACATAGAATAATAATAAATTATTGTTTTGACTATTTGCAAGTGCCTGTAATAGGTTAACGTAAATAAAAATGATTTTTATTTTATTTTTATTTTATTTAAGATATTACATTAATTAATTCTACAACGCCGAGAAAATAAATAAAAGAAAAGTTGTAGAGTTTATTCGTCAGAATTTGAAAGATTTTAAATCTCTATTGTGGGGGCCCCTCTATTGTGAAGGCCCCAGGCAGCTACCCTAGGTGCCCTCCCTTAAATCCGGCCCTGCTTGTACCGAGCAAATAATCAAAACCTACAATAATAATTTCTATCACTGCTTAGGTAGGTACTATACTGTAAAGCTTTACTTGAGATTTATGAAGTGGTAAGATTGGAACTATTGAAGTACAATTGACATTATTACAATTTATACATTGAACCGATTGGTACAATTCGTTAGATAAGGACTTACATAGGTTATATTTTATAAGTAGGTTATTATGGAAATAAATGGGATATAGGTACGTGAGAATGATCTGAAAATCCCCTAATAACTTTTTTTTTGTCCGGCGGGAAATGCCTTTACCCGTTCCCACCGCCGCTGCAGCGCAGCGTATTCGCGCGCTGACGATGGGATATGTGAGACTCGCCTTCGCCATAGCGTGGTATGCTAAACTCATACCACGAGGAGAAGACCCTACACCACTAAAACCCCCCGGACACTCCTTCGATCCGCCGATGCGCGTTGGCGGGGGCCGGGTACGCATGAGCAATCCGGCACATCCCTTTCTAACCTAGCCTACCATATCCCTTAGTGCTTCTATTAAACTATACCCTACATAATTTATGAAACTCGAAAATATTTATTATGATTTTTCCTAATAAAATTAAGTACTTGGTATTGGTATTACTCTTAATTGGTACTTTTTTAATTAATAGTTATGTATTTATTGATTACAGTATAGTCAGTTAATACACACATTATAATAAATATTTTACATAATATTGTAATATGAATAGCAAGGAACCTTGCATTTCTATACCTACCCATATTTTCAGTGAATATAGTCATTAAGATTGTGTTTGTAGGCACTTAATATCCACAGTTAAGGCTGAATTTCATATAGCGATGAGGTAGTAAGAAATAGTTCCTCATTCTATAATTAAATTAATTTTATTGACCATTTACAAAGTGACCGTCGCCACGCTATAATAGACATAAAAAAACTCAATAGACAACTTTTTAACGTCACGCTGACGATCTTTTTACCATAAATAATAATTTAAAAATAGAATTAATAGTTATACTTACTTATTGAATTTCATCTCATTTATTTTGAATCATTTTGGATAATTTACGTGAATATAAATGCTGTAAATATTTATACCCAAAATTAGTATTCTAGAATGGCTTAGTACTAGGAACAATGAATAGCTATTAAACAATGTATTTTCCTTTAAGTAGTACGAGTGTAGGATATTAATGAAGCTTCAAAATAAAAATGCGGATGTGTTTAGAAGAGCATCACTTAGGTACATATCACACTGAGAGAATTAGTATTTGGAACTGTAGGATGAATGAAATGAAAATTATGACACAGTGTTCTTTGTAGAGCACAAATATATATTCAGTTTTATTCAATAGGGATCTACATAGACATGTCGTATTTTATGCCCTGCATTTCCTAACTCGAATTGATAAATGAAATGTATCTTTTGATCGGATATAAATAATAATAATGTATGAAATAGATGAGTAGCAGTTAAAGTTGAGTTGGCACTTAATTAGAAGTGAACCTTGTTAAATAGCAATATCAAATCATTGTAGTATTTGATCAGCGAGTTGACAGTAGATTAAATTTAGTTAAGGAAAATAAATAAGCATTGTATTATAATACGTACTAGAAAAATAATATTTATATAATAATGACCTTAGGCTGCGTATCATAAGTATATCGCAAATATGCTATGGTAAATTGTATAGGATTATAAAGTTATGTTTCAGCACCGGATATTATGCTCCTGAACTTCCCGGTGCCCCTATTAGTGGCGTTCGGAGGAGCATGGGGGTTTTAATCAGTAAATTAACTCCTTATAGTCCTTGAAGCATATCATCGCTATGGAGAGGGGTGTCTCACATACTTACCCGCTGAAGCGGTGGTGTATGAATTTTCCTCTACAGAGAAAAAAAAAGAGGTCATGCTCCCAGAACTTTGACGTTCCACCGGATAAAAATAGTATTATTTTTAGCAGGATTAGCTTCAATTACCACATCAGAGCCAAAAATGTTAAGTACATTCTTCATAAGTACTACATGTATTTTTATTATTGAATCAGACATGCATAATTGGGCTATCTTCACATCATAGAATATCATCTCGTCATGGCTATGTTCATTCTATATATCTGCTGCTTTTGACCTAACATAGTTAACTGGTAAAATCTCATACTCATTGTATAATCGATACAATGAGGTTCAATGAATCTGACATTATGGCCGTGGTGAAACTAATTAGACTATAAGAACTACATGCTGATTCCATGCACTTCCAAAATTATTGATTATAATAAAAGGATACAGTAAGTTTAGTCTCTAAATTTGAGAAAATATATAAAGTCAAACCTTTTTGCCAAAGTGGTTGACTGGGAGTCTTCTCCAAAAGTGGTGTCCATTCCGATGCAGAATTGCCTTGTTTACCAAACGACACTGAATCTAATGAACTTCTCGTTAATAGTAACTTGGGAAACAAATTAACGTTTAACATTATTTTATACTACTTTTATTTTCTTTCACTTAAACTGACTTATTCGAAATAACAATTATAACAAACAACACACAGTCAGGCTCACACATAACTGACCACTCTGTCTCATTATGCCATTGAATATTATTAATGTACTCAAATACAGATTATTACTAATTAAAACTACTCTTTGCTTGACGATAAGGAGAGAGTACTTTAATTAAATGGTTGATAAGGGCTATTCTCGACCTCCTAATATTTACCGATAGGTACTGATAGTTTAATTTTGACAAAATAACTGGTTTTTGTCTGCAGATTGATCTATCTTTCTGATATTATTTCTGTATCATCAGTAGCCGATATATGGCCTGAAGATCCGTATACCGTTTACTGCTGAATATGGTTGAGTTTTTGCTACAGGGAAAAGATGCCACCCGTTCGCTGGTATATGATTGTTGTTGGTGTTATAACAATCGAGACCAACGACTTAACGAGCTTTCCGAGGGGCGGTGGGTAGGACCCCAATCAACGAGAGCCAAAAGGATTTTAAATTTTACACAACTATTTTTGTCCGGCGCGGCGCAGCATAGGGATCGCACCTACTCACGACGTTGGTTCTGAATTTTCGAAGAGTTCTTAGCTTAAAACTACGTTTGGTCAATTTCAAATCTGTTTAATGGTTTAAGCACTATACAGTTGATAAAACCATATCTAAATAAGTCAAGGTTTTTTATTGTTACACAGATGAGAATAATAAACAACTTGGTAAGAATACGTATTTATTTATAATTTACTTAAACAAAACACGGGAGGGATGTAGAGGGGATTTCCCTTCTCTTGTTTTGTGGATAGTTATTTTGTCGTGGCAAAATGACTCATCTTGTTTTGCATTAGTCAAATAATGTCTTTTTTAATTCTGTCATGTGCAAATGCTCCATACATAAAAAATCTGAGATTATTGCCAATGAATGAATTTATACCATCGACACAACTCAACAATTTCCAATTTCTCTGCTACTATGTCTATCGTTTCTATCTTTATTAATTAATGGTATGACGAGAAAATGTTAGTAAAATAAAAGTACCTACTTCAATTGCCAGTCTAGCCATATGGATATAGCCATTCATGACAATATCAGAATTGAAATAAAACACTGTTATTATTTGTTTTTGTAGAGACTTCAAAATTCGTAAATAACAAGAAGAAAAAACTTGAAAGGCATTTACTATAAGTAAAATGAGTGTAATCATTTAGAATAACCCATAAAATAAACAATGACAACAATACGAACTGTGTTAACGATTGATGATTACGGAAAAATACTATCCCTATCACATATAAACATACAATATTGATAAACTTGACACAGATACAGTAATACCTTACTATGATTTACTTTATCTAAGCAACTACGATAATGTGTTTACCAGAATAATTATAGTCCACTAATCCATTGAACTCGTTATTGGAATATTTCCATTTTTCTTGTCCTTTTAAATTATAACTTACTTGAACTAACTTAATTGGAAATTAGCTATTTTGTTAAGAATATATTTATATTCTTTTCTATTACACTTCTTCTGATAGTTATTTAGCTTCTGCACTGAAATGCTTCCAGTGACTTAGTATTAAATTAAATTAACTTATAGTGTTGGACATAGATTTTTTCAACTATTTGTAATACATTCACACAACAACAACAGAAATTACAACTTTCCATGTGTGATGGTAAAGTTAATAAATATATATTGAAGTATAAGATTAACAATAGAGATACATTAAATCCAAATGAATATCTGTGTAAAAAGATAGTAAGTAGTGGAATCTAAAAGTGAATGCGAAAAAAAAACACTTTTATACCCAAATTTGGCTTCGAAAAAGCACCTAAGCAGAAAATCACAATTCCGTATTATGTAGTTATAAAAAAGAAAATCTAATAAAATTGTTGTACAAATACACTTAAGTAAATTGACCTTTGCAAAAAATCATAATGCAGAATATTTTGTAGATAATGGTTTAGCAAATATCGAACAATTTGGAATACACACGTTATTTGCTAGCTTCAAGTACTTCACATGTAGATACGATTACAACTCACAGGTTACCTTAGAACTAAAATGAGGTTAAATATTATATTATTATTTTTAACGTTCATATTATTTTTTTCTCTTAACAACGGAGAAGAAGTTCCAGATATTATGATTGCTGATGTTATTGCCGCTGCTGGAAAACCACAAACGGTTATTGCCAAATTATGTTGGCCTCAACGTAAGTAAGAAAAATACTAGAGTTGTTAAGGTGTTTATTTTTCTCCTAAACAAATATAATTCTTCTAATGCTAATCTGAAGAGCACAAGAGACTGGATGGAGCACTGCTCGCCTCCGAAAAAATCCCGCCGCATAGCATGTTCGATCATATGTTTAGACACTTTAATATGCACATATGAGAAGTTTTAGTTACTATTTGTTACCTATCGATCTACAACATACAATGATATAGATCTAAAATAATAGGTTACATGTTCTTTATACATTTTAGATAAAATAGTTCGATTACATTCGATCTTAGCTGAAGAATATATTCAAATGGTGACAAGTTCACATGTTGTGAAGGGAGATACCGCTGAGTTTCGTGCTGTGGAAGAAACTATTGTGTTTCTCGCAGATTTGGATTGTCAAGATATACAGAAGTTTATTGAACTGGTTTGTATCGTTCTATACTAATATTACAAAGACTTGATTGTCTATTTGCATCGAATACACTCCAGAACTGATAGTCCGATTCCAATTGTTTTCATAATTAAATAGCTCCATTCATCATCATCATCATCATCAGCCGGTTGTAGTCCACTGCTGAATATAGGCCCATCGATTTCCAGCTACTAGGGAACTATTTCTAGCGGCCTGCACCCATTGACTCCCTGCGACCCTTATGAGGTCGTCGTTCCATCGTGCAGGCCACTCGAGAATCTTTCTGCTCCATCGGCCGTCAGTTCTTCGAGCCTTGAGCAGTCCTGCCCATTGCCACTTCAGCTTGCTAATCCGTTGAGCGAGCTTCGTTCTCTTGCGGATCTCTTAATTTCTGATTCGATCACGCAGGGAAACGTCGAGCATAGCTCTTTCCATTACCCAAATTTTATTATGAAGTTTCTACGGGACCGGGAGCTACACTAGTGAAACTACGGTTTACATGTAATAAAAAAAGAAATACAATGTTTATAATCATTTTAAGTTAAATTGGACGGTACGGTAGCTGTACCTAGGTATGCGATAAAATTATTGTTTGACCTATGATTATCAATAAAACACCCGTTATAGTAAAATATATAATCATTCACAACATAAAATATTAAATTATTATTTTGAAAATGATTAATTGTTTAATTTTTCTTTTTTTTAGAGTAATGCAAAAAACTTCTTCCGAGCACCTTTTAAATGGATTCTTATTAATGACTTTGAAATCATGACTCGAGATGTTATCCCACAAACGGTTTATGACATGAATATCCTCCCTGATTCAGAAGTTATTGTTATTCAAAATGTTAATCAGACGTATGATTTGAATTTCAGTAAGTAAAAAGTATTGTATTTTTTGACAGCGCGGTCTCATTGAGAATTAAAACTAGCGCTGGGAACTATATATCAATAAATTATTGCTTTGCTTATTTATAGTAAGCTAGTAAAATTATCACAGTAAGCTCTCTTACTATCAAATAATAAATAAAATTAGATACAAATATTCCATGAATAAAATTCATATTTATTTTGCAGTATACAAAGTTGGCTCAAACACTTCATGGATTACAGAATATTATGGCACTTGGGATTTCGAAAATCGTTTTATAAAATCTGAACTGCTTCTCGAGCCAAAATCATTAAGA
This sequence comes from Nycteola revayana, assembly GCA_947037095.2. Classification (NCBI taxonomy): domain Eukaryota; kingdom Metazoa; phylum Arthropoda; class Insecta; order Lepidoptera; family Nolidae; genus Nycteola; species Nycteola revayana. The sequence continues at coordinate 11,514,757 of OX344839.1, forward strand.
CGTCTTGATGTAAGAGGCTATGAAATAAGTATTTGTTATGTTCTGACGAATAACGATAGTGTTAATCATTTGTCGGATGGTCTGTAAGTATCTCCTATTATCCTACTTAAGACAATCGCGAAAGTAGATGATGGTCTTAAATCACCTATAGTTGTTTGCATCTTTGGACGATCTAAAAAAATAAAAATATATCAAAAAAATAAAATATTACTTGCACGGATACTTACTGAGTATGAAAACATCTGGGATTCTTTTTGCAGATCGCACTATTTTTTGTTTAGGTATAGCTATATGGAAATCGAATGCAAATCATCAGTACAAAGACCACCTTGAAAAAATGTCGATCATCTAGGAACGCAAATATCTATACTAATATTATAAAGCTGCAGAGTTTGTTTGTTTGTTTGTTTGAACGCGCTAATCTCAGGAACTAGTGGTCCGATTTCAAAAATTCTTTCAGTGTTGGATAGTCCATTTATCGAGGAAGGTTATAGGCTATATTTTATTTTCAAAAAGTTAGGGATCCGTAAGAAAATTGCGATTTTGTAACCTAAGGTGTAAAAGCGAAAACCTATTTATGCGTGCGCTGCAAAAACGATTGACAATAGAACAAAATGATGTACTACGGGTTTGTAAGTCTTATTAAGATCTACAAAAAAGTCCACGAGAGCATATATCTAACTATCATAGTTTAGTCACAATAACCGCTTTTATGTTCATAAAAAAAATTAAATCGTCTGAAGAAAGAAACTACGTTAAATGTTTATCGTAATATTAATCCTTATCCAAATTAAGCATTATGTTATCAAGGGTATTTATGTAGAAGTAAAATACTTTTTGTTTTATTCCAATCGGACATTTCGTTGAGAAATTATCACGAGTATAAAAACGCAAGGAATTGGTACCTAATAATGCGTTATTTGCCAAAGAGTTTTATCAACATAATAATATTAATCTTTATCGAAATAAATGTGTTGTTGAGAGTATTTCATTGTGAACAAAATTATCCTTGAAATCACCAATCAGTTAATTTCAATTAAGATCTAAACAAAATTAACACGCGCGCTTGATGCGCAAGGCAAGACGCTGCGCTGCCTGGCAGGTGGGCGAGGCGGAGGCGGTGCTTGCTGGTAATTAGGTATATAAAGCTGAAGAGTTTGTTTATTTGAAAGCGCTAAACTCAGAAACTACTGGTGCGATTTGAAAAAAAAAAAGTGTTAGATAGCCCGTTTATCGAGGAAGGCTATAGGCTATAAAGTTCCTTCAGGAACGGGAGTTACGCGGGTGAAACCGCGCGCGGAAGCTAGTAATACAATATTTTGGATTTATTTTCCTTTTTTAATTAGACGAAAAATGCCAAAAAAATTATGTAAAAGTAAAATTTCATCATCAGCCCGTAAAATGTCCACTGCTAAACATGTGCCTCCTCCCGGGGGAGGTATTTGCCATAGTCAACACGCTTGGCAGGCGGATTGGTGACCGCAGTATTATGTTGTACCACATAAGGAAACGCTGCTGCCCGTTCTTTGATATGCGATTATTATAGATGATGTAATAACAATCGGGACCAACGGCTTAACGTGCTTTCCGAGGCACGGAGGGTAGTTCCCCAACCAACCAGACCCGGAAAGAAATCTTAGAATTTACACAAAGATTTCCTGTCCGGCATGGAGATCGAACCCACGACCTCCGAGATTTAAAGCGAGCGAAATACCGCTACGCTACGGAGGTTGTAAAGTTTATTTTAGTAGGCACAATCCCTACCATAGCAATTAATTTGATTTGCAATATTGATGTTTAATTAACTTTAATTTTTTTCGTTACATCATTATAATTATAAATATAGATAATATTCATTTCAGAGACGATCACGTCGATACCATTACGAAAGTGAATTTCCCCACGACCAATCATTTACTCGATTTCCTCAATGCTAACAGAAAATACGTTTATGCTGATACTTGGGGTTATCGTGTCAATGGCACTTGGAACGGAATGACTGGGTATATGGTGAGAGGGGAAGTTGAGGTTGGAGGTAAGTCCTTGAAGTATATTAGGTGTATTCAAAATATATGCCATTCTTCTTTCATATCTTCAAGTAGTGATTACTACGTTAGTGAAGATATTGCCCAGTATATCGAGGGATGTGGTGCTGCCAACATAGGTCCTTAGGCTATACAGCTGACCATGGTGGCTGCATTCCTTTATATAAAGAATAGCAGTAAGTAAGGTAAAGTTTGTAAAGGGTAATACGAAAATGTTGAACTTCAAGTGAATACTTGTTAAGTGTTTTTATAGACTAAAATATTTTCAGGCTCTCCAATGTTTTTCACATTTGAACGAGTATCTATAGTAGACTATATATCCAGCCCGACACCAACTCGTTCAAAATTTGTATTTCAACAGCCAAAGCTATCATACGAAAATAATCTGTTCTTACTACCATTTAAAACTACAGTGTGGTATTGTACTATAGCAATGCTCTGTATAATATTTCTGGTAATGTTTATGGTTACCAAGTGGGAATGGAAGAAAACGAGTCATATCATAGAAACGGTAAGTTAATGCGTTCCAAAATATGACTAACTTAAACATGAATGCGACAATTTAACGTTATTTAAGAATTTTTGTATACCTAAATAGTAAACTAAACGTGGCGCTCGTTTGGATCACAAAAATGTCTTTAAAAAATAAAAACACTGTCATCACTTCGTTATTTTTACAAAAAAAAAACATTAATATTTAAACATAATTTCATTTTCGTTAGTTTTATTCCGTATTCTAAATAACAGTAGCTAATTATTATCAATGCAACAGTTGGTAGGTATATGACATTTTGAAATAACATTATTTTTCCAGAGAGAAACCGATCCCGGTATTCTACGAGCGAACAGTATAGATATCATCATCTTCATGTTCGCTGCTACATGCCAACAAGGAAGCCCTGCAGAGTTAAAAGGTTTTGACATGTTTCAAACGAATTATTTTTTGTTTATTTGATCTCGCATTTCCGTAGTCAGAAAATCTTATTGAACCGGAATACCTACTTTTTTAATTTTTACAGGATCTCTTGGCCGCATAGTGACACTGGTCTTATTTCTTGCCCTTATCTTCCTGTACACGTCGTACTCAGCCAATATCGTGGCTCTGCTACAATCCAGTTCCTCACATATCAAGACACTAGATGATTTGCTTCATTCCAGAATCCGTTTTGGTGTCCACGATACAGTTTTCAATAGATACTATTTCTCAGTAAGCAAAGCCTTATTTAATACAAGTCCATAGTTTGAAAACTACTCAGTCAACGAAACTGATATTTTCAGTGCTAATAACATATTTATTTCAGACAGCAACGGAACCTATACGTAAAGCTATTTACGAGAAAAAGGTTGCTCCACCGGGAACTAAACCTCAATTTATGTCTATGGATGAAGGAGTTATAAACATGAGAAAGGTTAAGAAATTAACCATATTTTTTCATAAATAATATATCAGAATTAAATTTAACTTTCTTTGAATTTTTATAAAGTTAAAGTTGTCTGTGTAAGGGGTTTCAACTATTCAAAGGTTTTGACAATATATGAAATGATTTCTAATTCTAATGTTATTAAAAAGAAGATAAAACATAACGCCGTATAAAATGACACGATCAGTCATCACCTTCCCGGCCTGCTCACATTATTTGGTGTCGGCATATAAAATGACACAGTAAGCTAATATTCTATACACCTACCTACTGCAAAGTCCATAGTATGGTTCTATCCAGTGTAGGTAGTATAGGCTGAGAAATTTTAAGTCTTTATAAATATCGAAGGTCCTGTAGACAAACTCGACTTAAGAGTTTATTTGATAATATATTTTATTTACAGGGCTTGTTTGCGTTTCACATGGAAACAGGCGTTGGTTACAAGTTTGTTGGAAAATATTTTCAAGAAGGTCAAAAATGTGGGTTACGGGAAATACAGTATTTACAAGTTATAGATCCTTGGCTGGCTGTAAGGAAAGACAGCCCATACAAAGAAATGTTTAAAATCGGGTAAGTTGAGTTAGATCACTAACAGAAGTAGAACAAAGAGTTTGTAATTCAGTTAGCTTCTCGGCCATGAAAGCTCTCGTACTCGCCGTAATACCTAGTAAAGAAGCAAATGCTTCGTGTCGTCCTAAATAGGTTATTAAATACGATAAGCAAATTGCATATCAGCACGCTAATCTAATCAAGAAGTTTAGAATTTTCAAATGGACGTAGAAGCATTTCTTTGAAGTTGCTTACATAGAATTACGAAGTTATTTGCAAACACAATATTATTTCAAGAATGATAAATGGTGCAGTTTCCTATACCATTTTTTGCATTAGATAATCTAAATCATTCAAATACTTAACTATATCTTAACTGTTTCAGCACAAAACGTATTCAAGAGCATGGCCTGCAGCATCGAGAAAATCTTCTCATGTACGAAAAACGACCCAAATGTGTTGGTGGGGGATCGAATTTTGTATCTGTCAGTATGGTCGATTGTTATCCGGCTTTACTCATATTGTCTTATGGAATGACCTTAGCAGTGGTATTTCTGGGCTTAGAAATATTGATTTTTAAAAGGCAAAATATTATAAGAAAATTGAGCTGTGTTCAAGATCATTTGAATGAAGACATGTATTAATCAATTTACAATACACATATGTTAGAATCTATAGTCGATTTAAAGGCTAATACAATAGAAAAATGAAAATTACTTAGTATATAAGTAGTTCGTTAGTGGTTTGCTTGCACTACTTAACCGTCGCGTCGCTATGAGGCAATAGTTGTTGTCATAACTTTTTTTTTTGGTCATGATGGTCTAGTTGATTACACTGTGTTGCAAAATATGTTTCTTTTTATTTCTAATAATACTACCTTGGATGATCTAGAATTTGTAAAATTTTCAGAACTCTATTTTAGTATAAAAAAAGTAAAATAAATAAACACACAAATTGTTTTGTTTACAATCTCATCTAAATCAAAGAATCACTATTACCATTGATTAATCCAATTCTAACTAATATATAATTTTTTTCTTACTACTTTTACAGTTTTTATTTTGCATATATGCGAAGTATATGCCTTTGTTGATAAAACATTTAAAAGCTTCAGTAGAAAGCGAATTACTGCATCATTATACACCCATATGATTAGGCTGCATAAGTGTATATTCTACCCAATAATTAGCGGAGTTAACTAACAATCGCCTACTGAAAGTAATACATAAATAAATAGCTTTTAAAGGAAATTCAGAGGGAAAATGTAGTCACAAGCTTTGTCCCTCTGTTTATGGTAACTTCTATCCAATCATGTCAAAATTAACGTTATTATTTATTTTTGTGAATATTTTATGTTTTCAACTTTGTCATTCGTTTAGCAACCCAAATGAGCTGGAAATGATTGTAGACTTTCTTAAGGTATATGAACAACCAACAGTCTTAGTAGCGAAGGTTTGTTGGGAACCAAGTGAGTATTTGAGTTTAAACTTTTTCCTGTTTCTTTAATATACATTTTACATTTTTCTACGGCAACAACAGTGGGTAGGTACCGTCTTTACCACAATTAATATTATGTTTAGAGCTACACGAAGATTCTGAGGTTACAGAGTAGTTACTTCCTTTTATTAAAACAAAGTTAAAAAAAAAGCCTAAACCTAACTAAATCTCCGGAATGGGCTAGCGTTTGACGACAGTTGTAAGTTAAATAATAAAAATGTGCAGTGGCGTAGCTACGTGAGCAAGGGCCCCGGTGCATAGCTTTACGAGCTATCTCCTTGGCTGACCAACTTAGCTCGAGGCTCAAGGCTTAGGTTCGAGGGCTCCCTGAGGTCCGGGGCCCTGGTGCAGTGCACCACCTGGCCCTACGATAGCTACGCCACCGAAAATGTGGTCAATTTTAAAACTAAAAAACGCTATGTAACTAATTACTGATGATTAATCATTTACAGGAAATTCTATAAAATTAGCAAAACTGGTACATGACATGGAACGACCAAGCAATATACTTTTAATCCCTGAAGATGCAACATTTCATCTTCAGAAAAATGATCATACTGTATTCTTAATAGATAATAGTTGCACAATGGAGAAATCTTTTCTTAAGAAGGTACTTATTTGTTTTTTTTTTCTCATTTTAATAAAACATTCTAATAGTTATAATATTTACTATCTATTATTATTAAATTGTTGTAGGCTTATGAAAACATGATGTTCCACAAACCCTATAAATGGCTCGTTATTGATAATTCTCAAGACGATATCCGAAGGGTACCGAATGAACTTGAGGACTTGTACATTTCAGTTGATTCTGAAGTTATAATAGCTCGTAGGCTACCGAACGAGGATTACGTTTTACATTCAAGTGAGTGTGAGAGATTGTTATCACTACATAGTATAAAACAAAGTCGCTTTCTCTGTCCCTATATCCCTATGCATGCTTAAATCTTTAAAGCTACGCAACGGATTTTGATGCGGTTTTTTTTAATAGATAGAGGGATTCAAGAGGAAGGTTTATATGTTTAATACATCAGCATTGTACCCGTGCGGAGCCCAGGCGGGTCGCTAGTAAATTTATAAAAGTCATTCGATATAATAGTAGAGGAGCCCACGAGGCTAAATGGGGATTTACTCGAGCGTCGTAGAGACCTATTGGGATGCAAAGCTTAGATGATAAGAAGAAAAAAATGTTATTTGATATATACCTTTACATCGGTGGGGGAAGCGGCTATAGATTTTTAAATATGGTAAAAAAAAAACTGTTGCATGGACATCCTCGAGCGCGTCAGATATTGATAGCATCAATGACCTACGTATTTTTAATAATGTACGTATGTTAATCTGATCGTTTGCATGATGCGGGTGGTTGTATTTAAGGGTTGAAAATGAAAAAAACAAAAAGTAATCGAGCGCGTCAGATTTTCTAAGGGAGTGTTAAGTACACCAAAAAAAAACTCTCATTCACTAATCTGACGATTTCGATGGGACGCAAACTCGCGGCCATTTTCATAATGTGCAAAAAAAATTCGCCATTTTTAAATACTCAAGCGTGTCAGATTAAGATATATATGGTTCATCTTTTATGTTCTAAACGTACTGTCTCATAATCTGACGATTAATTAGAGGGATTCGCTTGATCTGACAAAAAAAAATTAGAAAAACGATAACCTTAAAGGCTTTCCCTGCAATTTCCCGCTAATTCCATTCCTGGGCGCTTAAAATTGTACTTATGACATTTTTGAGCTCAAAATATAATTTATGTGATATTTTGAGCTCGCTGAGTTCAAAGAAATAATATTTCTATGCATTTGAGCTCTCCCAGCTCGAAAGTCTGATAGAAGTTTCATAGAACACTATTTTTGGAATTTTCAAACCGCAATAACTTTTGAATGGATCAAGCAATTTTCACGCGGTTGGCGGCATTCGACGCAATTTTATCATCCTCATAAGTAATTTTGCAATTTTAATTGATCGAACCAAAAATTTCGGAGTAATCCCGAAAAAACACTTTTTCGGGTTTCTTTCGTTCACGATATCTTTCGAACGAATCAACCGCTTTTGACCAGCTTAGTGGCGATCGACGTGGTTTTTCAAGCTCAAAGGCGGATTAGTTTTTGAAATTGATCGATAAAGCCGGTTAAAAGTTATTCCAAAAAAAACACTTTAAAAAAAATGTTTTTCTTATTTTTTTTTGAGATTTTTCACCATTTTTCAAAATCTATCGGTTCGAATCGGTTCAAATTCACAGGAAATCTAATTTTGAGGGAAATATTCAGAACGCCGTTTAGTAGATTCCGATCGGTTTAGTCGTTCAAAAGTTATAAGCGAGTAATATTAAACATAATAATATCATTTATTCACAAGAAATGTGGTTACATAATGGTGGTATGGTAATTTTAGTCCTGTCACATTCTACCATAACAAGCAATGGTGCGTAAATATGTCAATGTTATACAAAAATGTTATAAAAAATAATATATTAAAATTGATTAGTAATTTAGTTAATTAATGTCAAAATCTATGTCACGAATAATAAATTATTGTATTAAATTAAGTTATTGTACGAGAATACAAAGGAAAGTGAAAACAATTTTAAAAGTCAAGTATTGTGTTGCCATGTCGGTGAGATTAGGAATTCCAACATTAATTAATTACATGATTTTCTTTATATGTCATAAAATCCTTCAATGTATAGAAACATTTTTCTGCAAGCCACGCTGTAAGTTTTTTCCTAAACAGAGTAAGTCTTAATTCTTTGAAATTATCTGGTATCTTATTATATACATCTATCGCCTTCACATAGACATTCTTCTCATAAATATCCAAACGACACCTAGGTCGGAGAAGCTTAAATTTATATCTATTATTTCTACCCATATTTTCAGAATATTTACTAAAGAATTGTGGATGCAGTTTGACAAAGACACATAGTTCTCTAATGTACATGCAAACCAGTGGTAAAATATGGAACTTTGTAAATATTGGTCTACAACTGTCTGTAGACCAGGCTCCACATATTGCTCTCACGCATTTCTTTTGTACCCGAAATACTTTTTCAATCTCAACCGAGTTACCCCACATCATAAGACCATAAGAGAGCACCGAGGATACGTATCCGTGGTACGAACTAAGTGCCGCTTCCGTTGACACTGTCTGTCGTAAACGTTTAATAGCATATACGAATCGATCAAGTTTATTGCAGACATATTCTACATGCTCCTTCCAGTTGCAGTGCTTATCAAGCATCAGCCCCAAAAATTTAGCAGTGCTTACCTCTTCTATTTTAGTGTTCTTATAAGTTACATTTAAATCAATATGTTGTCTTCTATAATTTTGGAACTGTATCATTTGTGTTTTAGTCACATTAATTTTTAAATTATTATTACTTAGCCATTCAATTGTCTTATTAAGCGTCAAATTTATGTCAGTCTCATATGTGTCCTTATTTTCACACCTGATAATGAGTGTCGTGTCATCTGCGAATAAAATTGTTTTGTGGTGAGTAATATTCGGTAGGTCATTAATGTACATTAGAAATAAAAATGGTCCCAGTACGCTCCCTTGAGGGACACCAAATTTATTTAGTTTGAAACTTGATCTGCTTGTAATTTTGTCATTATTTTCAATTTTAGTAATTTCGACACACTGATACCTGTCTAACAAGTAACTCTTTATCCAGTCATTCGCCACTCCTCTAATTCCATATTTTTCTAATTTATGCAGAAGCAGTCTATGGTCAACATAATCAAACGCCTTACTCATATCTAAGAATAATGTCGTTACAGGTATCCCATCATTAATAGCTTCAGTAATTATTTTAATAAGATTGATTGATTAATTATTAATAATTGATTAATTATACTTTATAGCACTGTGCGTGATATAAATCATTTAATGATGATTCCATCGACAATTCGAGGTTATCATATGTTCCTCGAGACTTTCGGATAACCGGCTTGCTCCGACGATATTCCAAAATATTTACACATTTTTTTAATGTTTCTACCGTAAATTTAATTGTTTTTTGTAAGGTACTTTCACCACAAAATACACATTTCAAATAATGTCACTCATATTAAATATTTATAAACTTTAATTCACACAAATAATATTAAAATAGCAAAAAAATCATCAGTATCAGTGGTACCACTGGGTCGTGGTCCTAACTCCTTAAGGGTGCCCCCAGGTGTTTGCCACTTAATTGTATGTTTTTTTTTCCATTTTTTTCTATATTGATCCATTAAAGTCTAAAATAATTAATATGAACTTAAACTTATTATGATAGAGAAATTAATGACCAGCTGACGGACGGACTACTTTGTCTGTAATATCCTACAATTTGCTACCGGTTAATTAAGTATCTAGTTTAATTAATATAATAAGAATAATTGTGTAACATTGTGATTCTGACAAGTACAAGTGTATGTAAATACCTAAGTGCTGAATAAATTCATTATTTTACATTATTTTAAAAGCCAAAACGTTGGAAACACGTTGTAAACAGTATGCCACGAACGAGTCTTTATGATCAGCTGTGATGGAGTCATGGCAACAGAAACCAGAGTGGGGACGGAGTGAGAGAGTAATAGATAGAGAAAGAGTCAGAGAGGAATAGAAACGCGGAGAAGGAAATGCAATAACGCAGCTGCACGCATTTAACTTTATCGACGAATTTTTGTTATTTCGGCTTGCGGAAATCGTCAGATTATATATTTTTCATTATTCTTGAATTATTTCCTTCAAAATAAAAAAAAATTTAGCTACGCTCGAGAATGTCGAGATGACGTTTTTTTTTTACAACTTTGTTGCCCTCCCCTTTCTTTACGTCACTCTCAAATTGTCAGATTAGTGGAATATACACTTTTTAGCATGTAATTAACTCACCCTACCATAATCTGACGCGCTCGAGAATTTCTGATGGTCAATTTTTTTTTACTAATCTGATCCTGTATCCTTCACGGGCGGCCTTATATATGGGCCTCATGTTTTGTGGAGGTACTTAACCGGGTACAAGGTATCCCCCTGTATATTAATCTGCCGCGCTTTAGTAAATCCCGAAATCCCCGCATGGGCTCCCCTACTATAATAATGTGTATCTGTTTTTTGTTTGCTTTCGTGGCTATACTGAAAATTCTTTTATCAATATTATAGATAATAATTGTGGGTGTCATAATGCTATAGTATAAAACTAAGTTCCCACAGGAGCAGGTGAAACTGCGCGGGATAGCTAGTTATATATATTTTGTTTTATGCATTTGGTTTCACTCTTTGTTTTTGGCATTACATACAATTTGTTAGTTGGTTGGGAACGTTGCTGTACTTACGTTGCAACACAAATAAATATTAGATACGTTGTCAATATTAAAATAGGTAGGTAGCTACTGAAAGTATGGTGCTTAAATTGTATAGTATTGATACTTTGTAGATAAGTACCTAAGTGTGTCGTTCCTTTTCAGTATATAAGATTAAACCTCATAGTAAATGGAATGTAGAATACCACGGAATTTGGTCAAGTGGCCATGGTATCAAAAGGTTTAGCACTTCATTAATATCAAATGCTATGAGGAGAAAAAACTTTGAACGAGAGACTCTCACTGCCACAATAGTGATAACCGACGACACTACCAAGACGAATTTACTTCAACTAACGTAAGTAGAGTATATTTTATGATCTTTGAAAATAATTATTAGCAGGGCCGGATTTAGAAGTCCGGAGGCCCCGGGGCCACAAAAGAGACAGCAAATTAGTTTCCCTCTAAATGTGTAGAAAATTTGAAGTATGTACCTACTTTTCGAGGCAACTTGAATTCTGATATTTTACTGATTGTCTAATGAAGTGAACAAGTATAGATGAATAACCGTTATTATAATATTTCAGAACTATTACATTAATCATGATTCTACAAAGTACTGTATGTAAAGGTACAACACCGAAAAAATAAATAAAAGAAAAGTTGTAGAGTATACTCGTCAGAATTTGAAAGATTTTAAATCTCTATTGTGGGGGCCCCTCTGTTGTGGAGGCCCCGGGGCAGTTGCTCTGGATGCCTTCCCTTAAATCCGACCCTAATTATTAGCTTACCTATCTTCTGCTGAAATAAAAATCGATTTCTAAATATAAAATATTATTGTGTATTGTATTTCTAATAATTAACACAATAAATTTAAAAAACATTACCGTATTGTTTTTTCTTTGGTCCGTAATGCATTACGCATCGCGGGGAGTCACCGCGATGGCGGCGATAGCGTGATATGTGGGACTAGACCTCTACGTTAGCAATAGTTGCTATTCAAACCACGAGGACACAGTCTACGCTTTAAAACTCCCCAGGGGCTCTTCTGCCGAGAACTGCATCAGCATTGTCATCTGGTACATCTCGCTAAGACCTACTGTAATGGTCCTATAGAGTCAGAGACTGCAAGAAACTAGCACCACTACACAGAGACCACTCTATCCGACCCGCCGGAGAAGAGTGCGCCCGCAAACGCGACGCGTCCCCCCTCACCCTCTCGACCCTTAGTTTGACCCGAAGTCCGAGAGGCCCGCTAACTGTAAAGTAGGGCGACAGTTGCCATAAAACTCCCCTAAAGAAACTAAAAGCCATGATCCCTCAATCTCCCCGTCAGCGACCGCCCTGAGCCGAGGTCCAAGTCCCACAGGGGACGCCCTCTTGCGCAGGTTGCTTAGTATGTAATGTTTGTACCATTTATCTAGGCTGGAGCTCTGCTCGCCTTTATGCCCGGTGAAGGAACAAAAACCTAAGGACTAACTACATAATTATGTCCGTCCGAGAAAAAAAGTCCTATAGAGTGAAGCAAAAAATTGCTTTAGACAAAATAAGATTTCAAGATAACTTATTCCTCTTGCTGTTGTAGTAATATTACAGTGGACACCGAAACTAAGTTCTCATATCGTATGGTCAATGCTCTCTGCGATTTTTTGAATGCCTCTCAAAGAAAAATATATACAGACACGTGGGGATACTACGTAAATGGCAGTTGGAATGGAATGATTCGAGATTTAACACGAGGGGATGCCGATTTATGTGGTAAGTTCAGTTTAAAAAAATGCATAAAGAGAGCTTACAGTAGAGGTTTCCATAGACGGATAACAGAAAGTAGTAAATTTATTTGTGTGCACTAGCATAAGTGAGTAGCAATAGCTTAAGTGAGTAGGAGTGCTCTATTATACCACATTGTAATACTATTCAACAAACAAAATTTATTTTATTTTATTTAAAATATAATGATTTACGTACCTATATAAAACCGTACTTAAGTTCTTTAGTTTTAAGTTCTACAAGAAACTATTCTTAGAAACGTAAGATCAAATTAAGTTTTTTAAAAAGAAACACTAACAATCCTAACCTCTCTTTAATTATTCAAATAATCTTAACATGAGCAAATCACAAAATAACCTAAGTCGGAACTAAAAGTAACAAAATTAGCACAAATAAATGAAATCAAAGTTAGCGATCACCAATATCACAAATAGCACTTGGGAGCACAACCACACAACCGTCTCGTCCGAGTGCCGACGCAAAAAGTGATCGAGCTCCGAGACCGCACCGCTCACGTTGTGTCACCCCCTCTACTCGCTGCGTCACCACTATCGGACGATATCCCCGCCCTCTCAGCTGGCAAATCTTCTAAGACTATACTATATTATTATGTTCATAAGAATAGGTAGGTATAGATAGTTTTAAGAAAAAAAGCGACACTCATAATGTTAATACTATATCTAAGCATAATCTCGTTTTACATGCTACACGTCTCCACAAAATTAGCAATTCTTTTATGGGGCAATGTATAAGCTTCTTACTAATAATGTAAGAGATCTTTCTACAAACAAGTTTAAACGATATGTCAAAGATAAATTGTGTAAAAAGTCTTAGGTATTATAAAATTTCTGATTATTTCAATGACAAAACTGCTTGGGAGTGAGTTGCTCTCAAACAATACTGCTTTATTAATAATTGTAAAATAAAATTTATTTAAAAAAAGAAGACTGGGACGCATCATAAGAATATGATTTAAAAATATTTTAAATGTGTCTATATGAATAAAGAATTTTTGATTTTGACTTTGACCTAAATGCTAATTTAGAATTTATCCTGTCAATAAATATTATCAAACATATTTATAATCATCCTAAATGGTCATTATAGCTACTGGAGTGGGGGTAATTTGAGGTTGTTTAATCATTTTACTTTGAAGCATTTAGGTACTTTAGTCAAATTATTTTTATCCTAGCCAGACTTCATTATGGTGATTTCAATTACCTACTTATTTATGTTATTTACATTGTAGGTACATCAACCTTCATTCAACATGTGAGGATGGACGTTTTGGATTATTTGTTGCAAGGCAGCCAAAGCAGTATGAAGTTTGTGTTTCGACGACCCCCACTTTCTTATCAGAACAATTTATTTATCTTGCCATTCTCAACGGCTGTGTGGCGCTGTCTCGCTTTATTTACAATCATACTAATAGTAATATTGTATATCAACACTAAATGGGACATTCAAAAATTGGTACAATATGATGAGGTATCTACTACTTAAATTACATACTTAGGTACTTCGTTTCTGTTATAATATCGTAATAATGAACCCTTCCAGTGCAAAGTATACATTATTATTATTATTTTTTGTTGTCCGGGATAATGCGTTTACGCATTCCCGCCGCCGCTGCAGCGTATTCACGCGCTGGCGATGGGATATGTGAGACTCGCCCTCTCCATAGCGTGGTATGCTAAACTCATACCACGAGAGGAGAGGACCCTACACCATTAAAACCACCGTTGGCGGGGGCCGGGTACGCATGAGCAATCCGGCTGATGTATTATAGCTACCTCTTGAATCACTCTATCTATTAAAACTGCATCAAATTTTGTTTTTAAATAATGATTATTATCACTGGGATACTTAAAAAAACTTCCATTTGGCATAGCGAATTGAATGATAATCCAATTGTCTTCATCCACAGAAAGCGCTAGATGAAACAAGCTTGATACCAACTTGGAGTGATATGGTATTATTTATAATAACCGCTGTCTCTCAGCAAGGAAGCACTAAAGGGTTGAAAGGTTAGCAATTTAAAGAAGTTGAGGCGGCAAACAACAACTTCACACAACTCGCTCTATGGTATTAGATAAAAGCTGATAATAAAGTGATTAAGTTATACATGGATCCCGTCGGGCACATCAATTAAGGAGAGAGAAGTTAAATAAAAAAATTGCTTACCAACATGACAAAATTGAATTTAAAATTACCATAAAGTACTCAAAAGGTCGTTGTATTAAATTACATGACTTGGTTGTAATTAATTGCTCCTATTGAAAAATAACTAATAAAAAAACTTTCAAATTGTGCTTTAAAAAAAATATAGGTACACTGCACTGCACAAATCTACAGATATAATTTCCAATATACTGGCAAGAATGGATTATTTATATTTTGTGATTGCAGGCACTTCAGGTCGTGTAGTGATGTTTGTAATATTTTTGTCATTCGTATTTCTATACACGTCATACTCGGCTAGTATAGTCGTATTACTACAATCGACTTCAAATCAAATGAAGACATTAAGTGACTTGCTGAACTCTAAGCTAGAACTTGGAATAGAAAATATGCCATACAGCTTGTATTATTTTTCTGTGAGTATAAATTAATACTAAGGTATAGAAGTTTGGGAATAATACTTATATTAGGGAAATAAAAATTGAACCAATGTATGAACAAATATATTTTCTTGTAGGTATAGAAAAAAGGGCTTATGTATCACCTCCACGACATTTTGTTAAATATCTCGTCGGTTCTTTTTTTAGATAATATTATAGTTACACCGTGAAATTTTAATGGTTGTTTTCCCGAAGCAGAACAACTTGCCGTCGGTAGTACTATCGAAACATATTTTTTATTTTTTATTCATGTTTTCGATTTAAAATTATTAAAAAAAATATTAGACAACTCGAAAGCGTGATAAACAATAGTAACACTAGACGGAGTGAACGGACCTTGTAGGTACTACGCGAATCGCACGCGCTGCTGACAAAGTAAAGAACGATCCATAAACGTTCAAAGCAAAATAAGAGCTCAATGGTAGTAGTTATACGGCATAAAATAGCCTGCACGCAAGAATCACAAACGAGCCGGCTTCCTTTGTAATTAGCCGCGCGGCGCCGACGCCGGAACGCCCCGCGCTCTCCTTCGACTCCCTCCTTCCTTAGTTGTCCCGTGAACGTCGGAAGCGCAGCACGCGTTATCTTATTACTTTATTAGTATTATGGATCGACATTACAGTTTTAGTAATTTAGAGTACGTCGCTATGGTGCAACTGTACGCTAGGGCTAATTATAATTCCCATACTGCCTAGCGTCTTTACGCCGAGCTGCAACACTTGGCGTCACTCTGTCTTCGCGGAGTTCTGAACCCTCAAGTCATACAGGACCGGACGATCGTAGCGGCGACGGCTACTCGATCATGGGCAGTTCCAAGTGCCAGCACATGCACAGGGCAGAGGTCGATCGGCCGTTCTTTCGGCAGAGCTCGACGAGGAGGTCATCGAGTACTTCGAACGCGATCCTCGCCGAAGTACGCGAATGGCGGCAGCTAAGTTTGGCGTAAGCCAATACTACGTCTGGAAACTACTCAACTCAGAAGGACTGCATCCATATCATTTCCGCGGAGTTCATTTAATTTTTCATTTTTGTTTAATACGCCTTGCCTTAAATACTTTATTAGGTATCTAATTCAGAAAATTATTGTTCTTAGATAATAAACTTGTTTTAAGTTACGTTTTCTGTAAGTTATAGCTAAAAAGGTATTGGATAAAGCTTATTATTATGATTGGGTACTGTGTTACATTACCTAAGGTGTAGGTATCAGCTGATTGACTAACACCCGGGTCAACGAACGCGCGACCGATCGACGCGAGCGCTAGGTATCGCGAGGTATTACTATCGGTTCGATGTCACTTTAGAGTTCGGTTTTTCACGATTGTTAATCGGCCATTTTTGGTTTATAATATTTAGTTTTTGTATAAATTGAATGTTTAACTAAGACCAAACCTTTTCGCTGCGGGAAAACAACCATTTAAATTTTTAGCGTGTATATACTAAGTACCTACTTAGGTAGGTACTTTAGAAAATCGTACAATGTCTTAAATCAATTTTCTTCATTTCTTCGATTCTTCATTAACAAAAAATCAAAGAAAATGTATGAAAATAACAATAACCGTTAGGTATTATAATAATATTTTTATCGAAACCATAGTCATTATGTTATATATACCCTCCAGTTCCCTACCAAATGTGATAATCTACGATCCGATACCGATAACTTGGAAATGCCCTCGTGGATTTTTATTAATGATATAATTGATATACCTATGCATAATCAGTAAGTCTCTGGTATAATTAAGTTTTTTGTTTTTAGTAGGGTATTGTGTAAATTGCTTAATTGAGGTATTTTAAGTCCGTTATTATTTTTAATTTGTAATTTCCAGCCAGAATTTGCTCGTACGTCCGACCCCGTAAGACGAGATATTTACTTTACTAAAGTGGCACCTAAAGGCAAACCAAAACTATTTGATTTAGAAGACGGTGTTAAACGTATGCAAACCGTAAGTTTTATTCTATTAATACGTATTTACGGATATTATTCATTGTCCTATAAATTCACAAATTCTGCGAAAATAAGTAACAAACACTACAATAACTGATTCCTAGAGAAGTGAAAACTCCGTCTACGGAAAATTCGACTAAAACAATTCGTCTTAATCAATTCGACTAAAACAATTCGTCTAAAAGTTGGAAGTTGGAATCCTGGGTTGGAGTGTACTACCGTTTGTCGTACAAAACGATTACAAGAGCTTTGTGTCTTACCTATTTCATGAGAATGTTGTAATGTATCTCTTCTGTTTACAGAGACCATTTGCTTTTCATATGAACTTAGCCGTGGGATTCAGAACTGTATCGCAATTGTTTCAAGAACACGAGAAATGTGGCTTACAAGAAATCGATTACTTGCCAGACAGTAAACCGTGGCTCTGTTGTGCTAAGTATTCTCCTTTCAATGACGTTTTCAAAATCGGGTAATCTATTTTTATTAGCTTTGCATAAAATTTCTAGAAGGTACTTTTTTTAAAGACAGCAAAATGTACTTTGCAAAATACTAGACTTTTGAAAAAGACGAAAATTATGGTAGGTATTATATTAGGTGAAATGATTTTTAAAATTAACAAACACCAAATTCGTCCCTTAACAGCATGGAAAAACATGATGTGAGCTCCGATCATATTATTAAAAGTAAATTTATAAGATCGAAAATACCAAGGAAGAGCAAAATGACGAACAAGAAATATACTTAATAATCGAGGACGGCTTTTAGCTTAAGCTTAATTGATTTTTAATACAAAATAATTGCGAGTTTGGTTTGGATTGAACAATTCTTTTTTTCAGGTACTTCAGAATCCTAGAACACGGCTTATGCCACAGAGAGAATCGGTTAGTATTTGCTAAGAAACCGCCATGTTCTGTACAAGCAGGTAGTTTCGGTTCTGTCAACATGGTCGATTTTTACCCGGTATTAGTATTGTTGTGTTTAGGTATGGTGTTTGCATTCACCTTACTTTTATTGGAAATTTTCGTGGCAAGAAAACTAAAATCAAGGGGTTTTTCATTTTCACGAAATACGATTAGGAGCAACTAATTAATGGTTAAATCAAAGAGAAAAAGTTGATGCTCATCTATTTGTTATGAATGACTAATTTGAAAGAATTAGGTTCGATAAATGTAATGATAACCTAGGTAGCACAGTTTGCACGTTAAAATAAAACCGTTTTCTGCTTTCACTATGTAGTAAATACCTGCTGTATGTAATCGATACGAAAAGTATACCTAAGTAAATCGCAAGGTGGCCCGCGAACACCGAATTTTTTTATTAACTGTTTGGCCGAAACTGAAGCAGCGTGGATGTTATTGATATGTTTATTATCAATAAAAAAATTAAGTGTTCTAATACTATTCAGATTACTTTTTTTGCCACAGCCCACCCAGTAACCAATCCTAATCCAATCCCAATACAAGTAGGTACGTGTGAGGTAGCCAGGCAGTCTGTCGCACCCACATTACATCGCCGTTATTTTCACAGAGAAAGCTTAAACATAGAGAAGAATAAAACATTCTAAGATATAAGTATTAAATGATGGTTAATAGTGTTTTCGAAAACTATACGGAAAAGTTTACCTTATACTATATTTTAAAATTGAGATTAATAAAATTCGCCCACCGGTAGGATTCGAACCTGCATCTTAGATTAAGCGCCTAATGCCTTAACCAATTAGGCTACAGTGGAACCACACCCGGTCATCGAAATTTATTAATCTCTTTGTAACACAGGTGACAGTGCAGGTTCGAATCCTGCCGATGCGATGGTCGAATTTTATTAATCGCAATTTTGAAATATAGTTAATAGTGTGATAGAAGTTTTATATGCAATGTAGTAACGCCAACACCAAAATTTTACTAGTACTAGCTATTTATAAAAGACGGGTGCCGATGAGATGCTTGCCTACGGCGCTCTCAACGTTTAATCCGCCCCTGATAAGGCATGTATATGTTACGGCTAATAGCCGAAGTACGGCTACACCTAGGTGCAGCCGACCACATGCGGTTAAACTTAGATCAACCTCAATAAGTCCCTGTTCAACTCCATTGGTTTAAGTTTAGGTTTTTTTTTTTAACCACCCCAACACCTTTTTGTGCCGTGCATAGGTATTGTTTAATTTAATTAAAACCTAGTTCTAGCCGAAGATAAGTAGGATACATCTAAGTTTAACCGCATGTGGTCGGCTGCACCTAGTTGTAGCTGGCTAAAACTAGGTGTAGCCAAACTTCGGCTATTAGCCGTAACATATATAATTATAATATTTAGGTTTGCTAAACACACATTATCTTTTCTCCAATTTGACAATAATAAAAAAATATAAATATACAAATGAGTAGGTAGTGCAGTTTCCGGCTTGGAATTGACCACCCCATGTCTTTCCATATGTGTCATAAGGTGACTATGACAGATCAAGGTAACTTACCTACTAACTGCGATCACCAAATCGCGTGACAAGGATTAAGAGAAGACTCGTGTTCAACAGAGGACGGTAACGGGCTCTTGAAGTGACGTGAATTTGAAGAGTGACATCAATTGCGAAAGGTTATAGATTCTCTGTGCTTGGCTTTTCTCTATATACTGGGTAGTAATGTCAGTAATTACGTGGGAATCGATTACTACAGTCAGCTGGATCTCGACTGATGTACGGGAGAGAAACAGCAATTATGATAAACATCGACCATTGGCCATCTGTGTTGTAAAACTGGGTCCTCGCCTGTAAACGTGATTTATTTGCATATTAACTGGACTAGTCATTAAATGAGAATATTACAGGTAGAATGAAATTTGATGAGAAGGTACTTCTTATTGCTACAAAATAAGACATTCACGTTAGTCAATGATTTCCTACAAAGTGGCAACTAAATTACTTACTACGCATGCATGATGATTATGATTTAGGTATGTAGGTGTGAACATTCACTGTTCCCTTTTGACTTAAACGTTCTTGAGTTCTTGAACTGCTTTTAAATAACAATATGAAATGGACACAAAATTCTACACGTACCTACTTGTCCCGGATAGCCACAAAGTACCCGGGCCCCTCACCAATGGCGGACGGAGGAGTACCCGGAAGTTTTTTGTAGGTAGGGTCTTCTCCTCGTATAATAAGCATACCACCGCTATGGCGAGGACGACATACCCTTTTGCTGGCGTGGGAACCCTGCAGCGGCGGGGGGGATGCGTAAAGGCCTTTCTCCCCGGACAAAAAAAAGTACCTACAGCTAATATTTTCTTTTTTATGTCCGTAAGTAGGTACAGGTATCTCAATTAATACGTATTAACGGTACGCTACTATTGGGGTGACGACTGAAAAAGTCTATTTAGTCTGTCAATATTTTTTATTGATCTGATTAATAAAAAAATATCTACGTGTCTAATATTTTTTGATAATCTAACTGACGGACCACAATTTTTTTTTTCGTCGTTCCATGAGTCATTAGTACTACTTACCTATTATATACTTTGACAGCACCTAGATCTTAATTATTAATAAAATATCTTTTTTTTATTTGAAATTCACCTTTAAATAAGGTGAATTTCGTATAATTCACCTAAATTCACCTTTTATGTATGCATCCCAACAATTTTGGTAATCATACCTACTTGGCACCTAGGATCTTGGGGACCCTATATTATTTTTATACTTTGATAGGTAGGAAGGTACTTAATATGGCCCCGGACAAAAAAAAAGGTAGGTACTTACAGTATTTTACAATATTATTATTTATACTTACTCATACATTCGATATTTCAAAGACTAAGGAACTATAGGAAAAAGGTTATAACTTGAATAAGGTACCTATCTAATCTCTCTTTTAGTAATTTTGTTCAAGACCGAGAATTGAGAAATAATAGTTTCTACCAACTTAGTTTCTCCTTTAGTGAACGTAAAAAGTATCTACCTAATCTAAAGCCGAAAACTTAGTCTTGTTAACCATTACTCTACCAGATAGGTACTTGAAAAAATACAGTTGTAGCAAAGACTATATTATAGTCTCTGGTTATAGTTTGTAATTAATTTTATATAAAGTTATTAATATAAACTACTCACTTTAAATCAAAATATTTACACTAAATTGATAGGTATCAAGTTTCAATGGAAATTGCGACTGGATAACAATCTATGATTTGTTTTATCACAAAGATACGCTATTAATTGTTGATAGGCGACTGTTAGTCATAATTAATATGATATCGAAAGTGCCATAATATAGTCTTTTGCTACAGGCTTGTGTAACAAAACAGTTATTGTTTGGTGACATGGATATTAAAGTAGGGTTATTATTGCTTTGCTTCTTTATTGGCAAATCGGTTGGTAAGTTTTTAAGAAGAATTTATTGATAAACGCGTGACGCGCTTAGTGCGTGATTATATTTTTTTTACTACATGCTTATGATTAGTTTCCAGTACCGGATTAACCTATTAAGCAAATTTAGCAAGTATCTCATCTAAGGCTGACATCACATTGGGTGCGCGTTCCGGGAGCGTGTAGGTACCTATCACGTGCGGACGATGCGCGATGGGGGTAGAGGTTGACGGGGTCGGGAGCACGGCGCTCGTGTCGTTTACATAATTTAGGAATAGAACGACAATTGCATTAGATTCCCCTAAAAATCTAAAGTCATGATTCCTTTATCCCATTTATTAAGGCTGGAGATCTGCTCGTCTTTATGCCCGGTAAAATAGCAAAAGCTTCGTGGCTAAATATATAATGTCCGTCGGAAAAAAATACTCGAGGAACGCGCACGCCCATTCGGCTGACCCCACAATGGTGGGGTCAGCCGAATCGGCACCAGAAAGACCACCAAAATTATATATATATATATGTTAGCACATGAAAGTTTACAAAAGCTTGATGTTTTCTATTAGGGGAGGGGGGAGGAATGGGAGCCACTTAAGCGAAACTTCATATTTTAATCACATAATGTCAACCTTTAATTTTGACAAATTTGTATAGTCATCAGACATTAGTTGTCTATCAAATAACAAAATAAAATTTCGGCTACTGCTGCCATTTAGAAAAATTAAAATTACAAAACTGAAAAGTAGTTTTGGCTCCAAATACCCAATGCTCCAATTGCCCTTACTTGCAAGGGCAATTGGAGCCAGTACATGGGGTAATTAGAACCAAAGCTATAAAACAGTGATTCTTTTAATAAAATGAACATAATAAAATCAATTTTAAACACAAAATATATTGAAATTCTAAATAACTAATTTTTGGGACAAAAATCACAATAATACCGACTTGAGTCATCACAATCTGAACATGCTTCATTTGCCCAGCCACCGCAACCACGACAACGGTACCAGATTTCATTAGGTTTTCCCACTTCCAAACATATCATGCATACAGACAGACTAATCTTTACACCTTTTTTCGATGTTTGGCAGAAGCTCAATGACACTATCGCCACTTTCTAAAAAAAACCATAGCCAGTGTCGTAACGGAAATCAATATGGGGTAATTAGAGCCACCCGACTCTGATTATCCCAAAGACGGTTTTTTTCTTTTAATTTTATTTACCTACCATTAAAAATCTTGTGAACTGAGAGAAAATCAACACACTACCATTAAATACAGTCTACACACTACATAGCGATATATTTTAAATAAAAAAATACTTAAGTTTTGATACTAACATTGCTGATCGAAATTTCGTGAAATTTACAACACGAAGACCATTTGCACACAAACATCGCTCGTGACCACACTCGTGACTGCGCGAGCGGAACTTGCCGGGCGGTGGATTTACCAATGCAGGAGGGGTACGCAGGGGGATCATGTGCCATTAAGAAACGTCGCGTATCATAGTTCCTTCGAATTATTTCGAACTGGTTCCCATTACCCACTGGCTTCGATTATCCCACGCTCCCCTACATTTCTTGTGACATCAAATACTTAACACATTTTATAGAAATCAGAATTGTTAACATTCTGCAATATCAATCATAACAAAAACTTAATGAGGCATAAATAGTGTCTCACAAGCTATTCACAATTCACAATCTATTCACAACCAAAACATCAACTTTATCAAATTTAAAACGAGCCAAAAGCTGGGCATCATCAAAATACCGACTGTAATTAATACGTACCTTAATAAATATGGGTCAAATACAAATGCAGATACAATTTTACTTATTTCTAGGTCAGTTACGATGTTATGCATGCGGTTTCTCATCAGTAGATTCGGACCAATCTTGTCTGAACCTCACCAATGACACTCGTGTCGTCGAATGCTCCATGAAATACTGCACTATTTTGAGGCAAGAGTATGTAGTAAGTTATTCAATAGTAAGATGGTGATAAATTCAATAGCAGACTGCACCTTCACCAGAAAATTGTCTAGAGTCTCACTATCATGATTCCTTTTAAAACTTTTTTAAATAAAGAGAATCGGTGGAGCGATCGCCCATAGGTGGCCGTGTTGGCCCACCGTAATTCTCATAGCAAAGAAATAAAGAGAGTGCAGCTGTGTTTGCGCAACTCTGGATACGCCTATGTTTATTTTTAATAGCGGGGTAGCTACCGCCGTGTCAACTGTATCAATGACACGGGGCGCCAGGGTACAAGTGTCGTGAAAGAGAGGCCTCTCTAACAAGTATTGATACCGGCCCCGTCTTACGCTCGCTACGCCTTTTTCTCTTACTGACATTATGTAGCCAAGCCTAAGCCAGGAGGCCAGGAGGCTTTTGCTACTTCACCGGGTATACCTACGTCGCTACGCCACTGTGTAATAGGACATTTCCTCTATATCTTCCGACGATTCCTTCTGGTTATTTTTTAATTTCGCTGAATTTTCAGGATCCTTCGGGAGTGATAGCCAGTTTTGTGCGAGGCTGTGAAGATGAACCTGATTTTTTGAATCATGAGATCACGGATAGCTATTTTAAGACTTACTATAGAGCATGTACCTCGGACCTTTGTAATATAGGTAAGAATAGTTAATTTTAATAGATTTTTATCATTATATAAGTAACTTTTTAGGTAGGTACGTAAGTACTGACTAAAATAATCCAATGTTAATAAAGGTTTTTTTATATATCAGTAAACTACCTTAACGTTATTCCTGTAGGAAATAAAATTTAGGTATTCATGGTTATACCTACCTACGTTCTAAAAAAAATCAAAATGAACCAGGACTTCCCTAGTTTGGTAATCTTTCAAGCTACAACTACTGGACCGATTATGCCGAAACTTTGCACAGGCATGATTTATAAGTTGGATTAACATATAAGCTAAACAGAACGCGACGGACGACCCATTGAAGCACGGGTAAAACCGTGGGGAGTAGTGTGTCATAAAGTCACGTTTTCATATGTGCATAAAGTAACAAATCGAAGGCATACCTACTATCTACAAATCATAATTATGTTAATTAACGATGTTATTAAGTAATTTGGAATATTAACTTTCAGGTAACGGAATTCAATCGGTTGTTGGAGGGACCTTGTCTCCAACTCCAATATATGATGGACTGAACTTACTTGTCCCTGGAACTGGTAGCAGTGGGTATACAGTGAATTTTAGTGTTGCGCTGCTATTTCTAAGTTTATTGGCAATAAACAACAATTAAAGAATATGCACATGGCACGTCAGGTCCAAATCGATGGACCATTTTTTAAATCATTCGTTTAACTATCCTACATGATTTATGAAGGTACCTACCGTTGATATCCAGATAGCACCTACCCATCTATGAGCGTTCTCACATACTTACCTTGTACGAAGTGCTTATTTGCTTTGATTTTACTTATAATTTAATAATATAATTGTATATGAATTATAAAGCTGTTTTATTAGAAACAATCTATTAATATTTTATGTTTAGATAGGTACACAATCTATCAAATGCTAGATACTTACCAACCTACAAATTTTAAGATAGTCATAGACTTACCTATATATCGATGTCTTACGGCCGAAAAGGGATAAGCGACATTTTTTTGAGAAATTCAGTTATATACATACTTAGAATCGCCTTTTTTTCTGCGTCGATTGGTCTAGGTAACGTTTGCCTACGTGAAAGTTTTTTGTCGGTTACGCGGTAGGAAAAATATAGACTTAATCTGTCAATTTATTTCGTTGTAAACGACTTCAATTTTTGTAAAATTATTTTTTTGGTGTTTGATCTACGAATTATTTAAGAATAAATAAGTTACACCTTTTGGACTTTTTGTAATATTTTAATGATTGTACGTTAAACTATTTTGGCTGGAAGTAAAAATTCAGAAATATGTATTTAGTTTGTTATGCCTGTTCGTGTTTAAAACATAATTAGTCGTTTATTCCGTTTTGGCCGCATTTTGCAGACTCTGTTTGGTCTGTAGTCTTTTTTTCCTCGTTAAAAATAAATGAAAAAATGGAGGTTACTACATATTTACCCGCACACAAATATGTGATAAAAGTTAGCTTATCCTTTTTTTCCCTCCCGATATTTATACAATTTTGGCGGTTAGATAAAAAGCTAGACCAAAATCTTATCCATATCCCAATAATTCATACTCTACGCGTTATGGCGCTCGAATTAAAAATAATTTAAATTGGCGGTTGTCGGTATCGTTTTCTGAAAACTACGAGCGCAAGCGGCAGCGAAACAAATTTAAGTCTCCAGGTGACCACGGGGCGAGCGCCACGTGCGCACGCGAGCCGTTTCGGCGCGATAAATTTAGTATTAAGTACTTATTATTAGGTAAGTTAAATTTCATGCTGAAAAAGGACATAGATTTATTTATTTCTTGTTTACAAATAGATTACATAACTAAAATTTCAAAGATATTGATTAATTGTAACTTATATTTCAGATTAACAACATGACTGCAAGAAAACGGGCGATGAATATGACAAAGCACTGCACAGTTCTGACATAACATTTCCGACACCAAGAGTGATAAATTTTGGTATACCAGAACCTGCTCAGGTAAGATACTTCTCAAAATTATCGTAATTATGTATGTTTAGGTTATTGTTAATTTGATAAGTGCGAGGTGCCATTTTTATGTTAATTAAAGACTGAGCTGATTACCTAATTAAATGGTTTTTTATTGTATACCTATACCTCTTGGGTGAACTTGAAATGTTAAATGCAGAGATAACAGTTTTTTAAAGTAAAATAATCAAAATACATCCACTAAATAATTGACATCTTTTCAAAAAATGTGCTTGATACAATTTTCCTTTCAGTCAACTATTGTTACATTGTTGGTTAGATTTTTTTCTCTAAAAACCAAGACTTGACCTTTTTTTCCTTAATTTAAATAAAACATGGGTTGAATTTAGGTCATTTTTACTCGCATCAGATAATTTGATAATTCAATTAACGAGATTTTGGGTGATTTTAAAATAAAGACCATTTGGGGATAACCGACAGTAACTGCTTCTTGCAGGCTGAATTACGTAAAAATAAAAACGCCATCTTGTAGATAGCATGCTAAATATTATAAAAACTCATTTCCAGGCTTTCGGGAGCTATACTTAATTTTTTATGATTTTTTTTCGTTTATTTTGAACTTTAAATCACTCCCCTGTAAAATTTGAAAAGAGGCGGTTATCCTTTTTCGCCCGTAAGGCAATCGATATACCGGCCAAGCACCGACTCTGGGTACAAAATGCCTTTTTATTTATATGACACACATTGAGCCAGGTACCTACGCAAGTCTGGTAAAATAGATTTTACCAAATAGATTTTCAACCGAAACAAGGACGGTCTCGGTGCTGCACTTGATCAAGTGGGTGTACCTATCGCACTGAATTTTGATATAGGTATTATTATGGAATAGAGCCACCTGATTTATTTAGACATTATTACTACAATATACAATTGTAGGTAGGTATAGGTAGGTTTATGAGCAATCCTCCTTTAGTTAGGACGCTATAGGTAGTCAACTTATTAGTACTTTTTACTACATTTCTCAGTTATGATGTAATACATTTTGGAAACATGTACTTTAATAAATAATAATTTAAGTATTAGTAGTAGTATAATACAAGTATGACATCACAAGTCACCACTTGTGATGTACTTGTATCACTTTCCCTTAATATGAAATGTCGGATGACCCTTAACTATAGTTGTCATGGCAATCAAGTTAACAAGCTCCTTTGAATAAAAACACACCAGACGAACTGAACTCAACTAATAGTTATAACTATTTTACTATACATCAAAATATGTAAGAAAATTAAAAAAAAAAGGTTATAGAGAACTAAAATCGATGTGTTCTGAACGTATCTTAGACATTGACAAAATTTTGACATCCATTGAATGACACTTTCTGTATAGCAAAATGTCAATAGAGAGACGTAATAGGTTATGTTGTTATATTTAGTAAAAATGTAATTAGTAACTGAAATAAATAGTTCTTCTAGCTTAAAACCAAACATGACAACCTCTCCTACAAAAGTAAAACAAAAATTGTCACTGCGGAAACGCCTATTTGTAAAAAAATCGCCAAAAGTTGGTTGTGTCGTCGATACAGATTCAAACGATGAATTTTCCCAGTCAACATCCAGACCTATCTCCCCTGTTGATCCATTCCTAGCTCATAGTGCACACAGTGCTGATACGAGTGGAGCAGCCGCAAACCACCATTACTCTTCATCTGAACCCGTTTGTAATAACGTGAGTCACAGCGCAGATTATGTGCATAACGACGATGAAAGAAATCCGCGGTGTTGTAGAACTTTCTTCAGAAGATCTCGCCCCAAGAGTTTGGTAGATAGCCAGGGTTCCAAAGACGGCACACAGTCAGGACCAGCCAGCCCAGTGAACAATTCAAACAGCTTAAGTGATCAAACAATTTGTTCTCAAACAAAATCTGATGAAATACCAAAAGCTACTGTCAAATTTCCGAAAAATGATGATTCTAAAAAGTGCTTCGAACATTCTGGTTCATTCGAAGGTATTAAACCAAAGAGTAAATTATTTGTTAAGAGGTTGTCAGCTGATCACTTAATTTCAAATGAGACTAAACCTTTATATCGTGCCTCTTCACCCGAAAGTGACAGAAGTAGTTCTTTAGATCGTAAAAGAAGGTAAAGCATACAAGATTATCTTTAATTTCATATTTCATTTCTATATTATGTTCTTGGGGCCTTTTTGACTGTTTATGTATTGTCTGCGCTAGGAGCAAGTCTACTATCACTCGATCAGCTTCGAGAGCGGGCAGCACTGACAGTTTGGTTCGTAACTCATTACTTGCTGCACAAGTTCTACGTCTTATACCTACTCAGGAAGCTCGACAAAGGTTACTTGTCATTTATGTTGTGTATGTGCTTAGTAGATGTTTGATTGTTTTGATGTAGAATCATAGACTCAAGTCTTTCTACAGGCTTTGACTTACAATATTTTGGAAAAGAGGACTGATGTCCATAAAACATCAAAATGAGTAAAGAGTTGTAGTCGAGTTGAGTCTATTTTCTGGGTAGCTGTATGAAAATATCTTAAAAAGAAATTCAGTATGCTTGTTCCACATAGATTACATTTTTCTTTTATTATATAAATATGCCTACCCTTATTTCAGGAATTACCTGTATGGTCGGTTAGCATCACATTCCCTGTTGGGAGCTGCAGAGTTGGAGCATGTATTCCCAGACAGGGAAGTGAAGATTTTTGTTGGCACATGGAATATGAATGGGCAGGCACCACCAAAGTAAATATCTATGTTTCTTTACTTACTTTTTAACTTAAACAGCATTAAATAAGGAATTATTTTACTTATGACTATCATAGAATCAATATTATATGGTATTTGGTCCTCTGCTGAGTCACAAGAAATTTTGTCAGCTGTAAGAAGGGCACTCAAAACACAGGGTATATTTACCTTTTATTTTGTTATTATTTTAGACTAGCTGATGCCCGCAACTTTGGTACTTGTAAGGTTTTATTTAAATATGACCAACAGATTTGGAGATTAGCCTGTACAAACAGACAGAGAAACAAAAAAATTAAAAAACAATGGATGTGTTCTATTTTACTTTAATATCCCCCTTATTCGGTTTTTAGATTTTCTTTACAATGTTCTGACATTTGACCTTTATAATTTTATTATATGTATAGATATAGATTCTACTCAGCTTAAGTCAGCTGCAAAATTAAAGTTAATTGAAAAAAATATATGTTTTTATCACATCTATTCAAAAAGAGCTAGTTTATTCTCGTAAACAGGGACCAGTAGGGACCAAAATTGATTTGAATTTGGAATGTGGATATTGTTAATAATTTTTCAATCAGCAAAGAGGTGAATCACAAACCATGCGGGAACAATGTATTGAATATGTGACAGGCTGAAAAACTGCGAGCGCGCCAAATTTAAAAAAAGTTGATGAAAAATAAACAACGCGCGAAATTAAATGCTTAATTAATACATTATATATAAGTTAATGCTTTCGTTCGTAGTTGATTCATATTCAGATTTTAGAATTATAAAAAATGAGTGCGTCTTCCTCAAGTGAAAGTATTATTATGTAAGACATAATAATACTTTCACTTGAGGAAGACGTTCTTCATTGTACGTAAATAAATTCTTGTTCATAAGTTGCACTTACTTATTTTCTCATAGAGGGTGATAAAAAGTAGAGTGTCCACCTCGGGAGCAACACTATTTTAAGCTCGAGTCACATACTTTTAATCCTTCGCTCCGCTCTGGATTAAAAAAAACACTCTCGCCTTTAAAATAGTTGTTTGCTCCCTAGATAAACAATCAACTATTTTCTACAGAGAACTAGCAGACTTCATTTTTCCAAACCAAGTGAAACATGTACCAGACATATTTGCTATTGGCACTCAAGAGTCATATTCAGAACGATCGGAATGGGAGATAACTATACAAGAGGTGTTGGGACCATCACACTTACTGTTACATTCTTATTATTTAGGTAAGTAACTGGATAATAATATTCTCCTACTGGGTCCTTGGGGACTTTACAAAAATATTAGCTCATGAAAGATTAAATATAGAGCAACCGCCATGAAAATACCTATAAAATGTTTTGTTGTACATTTTGTGATAATGTAACAAAAATTTAAATTAGCGCGCGTAGCTCCCGCGCCGTGGGAATTTCATAATAAAATATAGCCTAGGTTCTCTTGGGTACCATGGCTATACTGGATAATTAATAAACACACTTGAGAATTAATGTACTCATATGTGCAAAAACGATAAAGTTATAAACAAAATATTAAATTTAAATGTAAGTTATTACTGGTGGTTATTAGTGGTCATTCAAGATAAGCAAGGTCTTAACTGCTTAGTCAGCATAATTAAATGCAGGGGCGGCGTAAGGCGTGGACGGTGTGGGCCTACAACCTTGCGGCTTTAGGGCCTCGCGCCTAAAATTTCCACCGTACGAACCAATCACTAGCAGTAATACTTCTTCTCACACAGAGAACACTCTATCCGACCTGAGTATCTAAGCCCGAAAATAAGGTCACCGGGAAGCCTGGAAAAATGTATCTAGCCCTCATACAATTTCAACCTAACCCCGCTACTCATGTAATGTCATGTTTAAATATATAAGTAAATATTAGCTACACGTAACCAGTAAAAAACATATAATTCATAAAAATGTGTAAAATCTTTTGTAAAAGTAAACGAATAATTCACATTTACCGTTTTTTGTTTCAGGAACTATTCACCTTGTGATATTCATTCGAAGAGACCTCATCTGGTTCTGCTCCCTCCCTGAAGACGCAAGCTTGTCTGTTCGACCCGGTACCGCTTTCCGTACGAAAGGGGCCGTTGCCATATCGTTTGCTCTGTTTGGTTCGACGTTTCTATTTGTAACAGCACATTTGACTGCCCATCAAGAGAAGGTCAAAGAAAGAGTGTCTGATATCAAAAGGATTATAAGGTCAATTGATTTGCCGAAAAATTTGCCGTGTAGGCATAAAAGTAAAGGTGTGTAAAGAAATTAAGTCAGGTTCATAAAAAAAAAATAATCGCCTTCTTGTTTATTACTGTACTCACTCATGTCCCAAACAATCATTTATATAATTTTCGTCCTAAATGTTAACTTAAATAATTTAATTGTCTTACCAAAATACCTAAAAGTAATATTTGCTGGTTTATATATACATTATTTATGAGAATTTATAAAACCCATCATTATTAACGTTTTAAATTATTGCCATAATTATACTTTTTTATAAAAGAAATGCTATGGTAGAAACTCTTCTAACTTTTTTAAACATCTTTTGCAATAACATATAACATAACCTATTAATTTTCAGATGTGACGAATAACTTCGATTATGTGTTCTGGTGTGGTGACCTTAACTTCAGGCTCGGGGAGCCCAGGGCAGCCGTCCTACGGTGGATCGAACAAACACAGGTTCGTACCTGTTACAAAGCACTTAAAATAAGACATTAGCATTAGTTTGTAGACATACCAAACTTAACTAGTTATGTACCAAATTAATTGGCTTCTTCAGACTTCTTCCGAAGGCTTCTTGGCAATATTTGGACAGAGCTACAGTAATCCCTTACAAGAGTGCTATTGTTTATTGTGATATATGGAACAGAAATAATACTGGTCTCCTGATTCCTCCGATATTGGTAATGTCCACAAGTGTCTGCCATCATAGTTAAACTTTCTATGATGTATCTCTTATTCTGTTTTACTGAGCGAATTGTAGACATATCAAACTTAATTAGGTTTGTACAAAATTAATTGGCTATGACAGTCGAACAGAGCTACAGTAATATCTTACAAGAGTTACATTGTTTATTGAGATATATGGAACAATACAAATAATAATGGCCTGCTTATTCCTAAGCTAGTGGTCATGTGCACAAGTGTGTGCTTAAACTTAGTGTAATGTTCGATGATGTATCTCATTTTTACTAAGCTAATATAATAAATTACTAAGCTAATAAAGGAATAATAAAGGCCTGCTGATTCCTAAGATATTGATCATATTGGGCACAAGCGTGTGCGCCTACATAGTGGAACTGTCTATGATGTATCTCTTATTCTGTTTCACTGAGCTAATCACCATCTGAATCTGACACTTATCATGTTCTAGTTTCCACTGCCCCCGCACTTGCCCCATGGATTACTACACGCGGATCAACTGACAGCTGTACTTGAAGATGGTGCTGCCTTCAGAGATTTTCGAGAAGCCCCTATTACTTTTCCACCTACTTATAAGGTAAGCTAAATATAGTTAATTATATACCGGGTGAATTTTTAACTGTCTTGAAAATAATAAGGTAAAACGTGATATATAAATGAAATAGATGTCTTTTATGCATAGTTTTTTTTCTTAGAGTGAAATTCGTAACGATAAAAATGCGTAGGTACCTAAGTAGGTACTTACGCTTTTTCGCTCACTCTTTTCAAACGTTTATATTGCGGCTTAGGTATTATAGGCACCTATTTTATTATTATGCACGCGTTATGAAGGGTGTATTTCTTTTAAGTAATTTATGAGATTTTCGAAACTCTAATTACCGAAATACTAGTACAAATATACTGTGGTCTATAGATTCTATTCCACTTACACAACACACCATTTTTTATCAGGACGGTAATAAAATCACCCAATATATAGCAATAGCTTAAAGCAAGCGTAGTTTTTGTCCATTGATATTTATAGCCTTTATACGATGTGATATAATAATAGCTGTTATTATGTACATACTAGCTGTTAGCGGATTTGCTTAAAGATTGAGTTTTTTTATGTATAAGAAAATAATCATTTGTAAATTAAAGAGTATAATGTAAAGAGTGCGCAAAATTACATATTGTTTTTTTAATTCTTGAAAATGATTGTACTTAAAGCAAATATAATGGCGTTATTATCATGTGACATGCATAGTTCATATAACGATGTCAATTGTATGATACTAGATACCCGCGCGCGGTTTTATCCGCGTTACTCCTGTTCCCGTGGGAACTTCATAATTGAATATAGCCTATGTCACTCAGGGTGAATGTAGCTTTTAAAGAGTGAAAGAATTTTTGAAATCGGCACATTAGTTTTTGAGTTTATTCATTACAAACCGACACATTCACAAAAATACAAATCTTTCCTCTTTATAATATTAGTATAGATGTCACTCAAGGTGAATGTAGCATTCCAATGGTGAAAGAATTTTTGAAATCGGCTCCCTATTTTTTCAGTTGATTCATTACAAACACACAAAAATACAAATCTTTACTCTTTCTAATATTAGTATAGATTTAAAACTCTCTGTGAAATAGACAAAATCTTTGCTAAGTAACAACCTTCCGATTCCCTCGTAGACCCGAAGACCGGGGCCTCTCGGCAAACTGTAAAGTAATGCGACATTTGCACAAAACTATCCCAAAAAACGATGACCACCGCCCTGAGTCGAGGACCAAGTCCCATAGGGAACGCCCTCTTGCGCAGATTGCTTCGTTTGTAGTTTTTAAACCACTTATTAAAACGGGAGCTCTGCTCGTCTTTATGCCTGGCGAAGCCTAGCAAAAGCCTCGTGTCTAACTACATACGTCTGTAAGAAAAAAAACAATACGTAACATAATCAAATAAAATTTGAAATAATTAATGTATTGTATAACTAATGCATGAAAATTGTGTGCAGTATGACCCAGGAAGTCAACAATTTGATACATCAAGTAAACAGCGCGCACCTGCCTATACCGACAGAATATTGTACAAATCTCGATCAATGACTGCAAACTCGTCGTCGGCATTTTCAGGTATGTATTGATAAGTAAAATGTATAATTTTAAGGTAAAGATTCAATTTATATTTGGAGAACTAAGTAATATTATTTGAAGCGGCTGTAATCCAATGGCTAGAGTCGCCGGTTTGATCTCCACCCATTGCACTGCCGACGTGAACCCACTCGTAACACAAGCATTTTAACTTAGCACGAGGGGTTAACAAGAAAACTAGTAGACTGCTAAACTGTACTAGTAACTTTTATATAAATATATATTCGAGATATACTTTACTATAATCATGCTATTTAATGACTACCCTGTAGTACTCCTTGGGTTTTTATCACAACTTACTAACTTGTAGTACAGAAACTACAAGAAACTAGAAAAACTACACAGAAATGACTATCCGACCCGCCGCATAAGTCCCGACCCATAGTTTGCAAAGAAAAAGCGTTGGATTTTTACTGAAAGTAATGACTATACATGATAATATCTAACTTTATAGGGATAGCATATATTTTTAAAGGACTTTATATGTAAATCTGTACATCCTGCACACACTTTTTCATTTATAATTGTGGTAAAATATCGTAAGTTTCCATATGTTAACATTTGCTTATTACTTCATAGTTTTACACTGCCTCGTTGGTATAACGATCCCAAGCGCTTTAAACGCTGCTTTAAGCCCTGAGGTAGACCTCCAGGAGGGGCAAGATGTTATTGAAGGTCAGTTAAACCTTTAATGACAGTGGTACTATAAATTCCAAGCATTTTGAACTCTATTGCGTTCTAATAAAGTTCAAAAGCATTGGATTCAACACATGTCCACTGACCATTAAGGGGTTAAGGTTTGGAATGAACTGTCCCGGTGAATAACAATATGGTCGCCCCCTAACACTACATGTCAAATGTGGAATCTTATGTCTTTAAAGAAATGCGAGCATGATGTGTCCAATATTTTTTGGTAATCTGACGGACTAAATAGCATTTTTTAGTCTTTACCACTATTTTATAATGTGGATACATTATCAGTAGCGTAGCTATCGTTATCAATATAACGGGGCCCCAAGCTGGGCCCCGAAAGTGTGTGGTAGAGGGCCAATTCATGTAGTTTTGATGCAGGTCCCGTCTAAGACTCATTACGTCACTCTACAGTAAACGTTTAAAAGTGCAGTAGCATCTCAATTGCTGGTCCTACCAATCAATAACAATATCAATCATCTTATGCAAACGGCAAGCAAATAATGTTTTAGTGAATTGTCTTCAAAGGTTACACGGTCGCATGTAGCATTAGTATTGACTTTATAATTTAGTGAGACTGCTACTGGACTATAGAACGCTACTGTACATCATAGTGCTGTTTAGATCATTTCTTAGACTTTAATTTAGTACCTATATTATTTAATTCATCACTGACAGATAATGTGTACATTTTCCTTATATTGCAGGACAGACGGACGGATTATAAAATCTGTAAAGATGAAATAATGTATACATTGATCTTAGCTACTAGTGTGTTACTATTGTTAGATGTAGTCTAACACATTGTGGTTCTGACAAATACAAGTGTATGTAAATACCCAAGTGCTGAATCAATTTCGTAACTAATAAAATCTATATATAACTTATATATTTATATGAGTAACTTAACCTCATTGTTAAAGCTATGAAATTATCACCTAAATAAAAAGAAGAAATTAATTTCAGGTCTTCGACGCATTAGCTCTGTGCCGGTGACATCAGGTGTTAAATGTTTGGCGTACAATTCAGTTCAGTCGGTATGCACTAGTGATCATAAACCATTGTGGTCTTTGTTCTCTACAATGCTACGACCAGGGACTGATGTGTAAGTATTTCTTTTTTTATTAATATCACATACATGTTTTCGATGCATGGAAATGTACCTTCCAGCTTGATGTTTGTAATGTCATATATCCTCCGCACGGGTACAATGCTGATGTATTATACATATAAACCTTACTCTTGAATCTGAAATCTATAAATAAAACCGCATCATCCGTTGCATAGTTTTAAAGATTTAAGCATACATAGGAGTATAGGGACAGAGAAAGCGACTTTGTTTTATACTATGTAGTGATTCCTTCTCAATCTTTTGATTGATTTGATTTGATTTCGTTTTACGTACCTATTTACATCAATTTCATTATAATACTAGTACCCAAGTAGTAATCAAATATAGCCTATAACCTTATCAATTTGCTATCTAACATTGAAGGATTTTTTAAATCGGAACAGTAGTTTGAGATTAGCGGGTTCAAGTAAACAAACAAGCTCTTCAGCGTTATATATTAGTATAAATCGGTATATTTTTAGGTCACAAATTTTAAACTTTAATTAATGCTGACCCCACATTGGGTATGCTCGTTCCTCGAGCGTGTGAACGACACAAGCGCCGACTCCTTCACCTTACTCCCGGCGTTCGCATATAAGACACCCTCAATAAATGAGCGCGCATCGTTATAAATGTAATTCGTTTAAAATACTTTGTTTAGTCTAACTAATGTGAATATAACTAAAACACATAATTACAGAGTGCCTCTGGCAGCTGGTCTGTTCAATCGCGAGGTTTATCTAGAAGGGATCAAGAGGCGACGGGCACTGTTGGACCACGCGCCAGGTACATCTGCAGTATGCAACGTTCAATAACATTGGCTTTTTAATTTTTTTCCTTATTAAGTGTAAAAATATGGCTGTTGAAATTTAAGGCTACTTAATTGTGAAACAAATTCTATTGGTGACATTAACAGTGTATCCTACGAGCGAGAATCGCTGATATCGCTTATAGCGATTCGCATAGAATGAAGTCTGCATATATAAGGTGCTTCTAAAATATATGCCATCCCTTTAACATAAGATAGTATTATGTGTGAAATGATAAACATAGTTTTATAAATTTTATTTTTTATACCTACCTCACTACAGGAAAACTTAAACTTACTGGGAGATACATTATTGGGGAATGAATTTATTAAAAGAAACGTTTACTTTAAACATTTTAATTTTTTGTACTTACTGAAAAATAAAATTTATTATTCACAATAATATCTTCACAAATATAACCAGTACACGTGGCAATATCCTATCTGGCTATTAAATGGATGGCATATGTATGATTTCGAAAAGTCCTTGTTATTTAAAATTGCTCAAATTTTTATACAACCCGTTAAAAGATACACTACATTCCATTTCATATACAGTTCATGTACTGTACAGTGACACGTGTGAGTGATCAAAAGTGTAATAAATCGTTTTCTATTGCGTATGATTTTTGCTCTAAACAACACTCTTGTCAATATAGATACTTATCCTATAGAAAATGGGCTATATTTTGCATATAAAATGTATAGTAGACATGAAGATCATTTCTAGCAGATTAAATATCTACTGAATCTGCTAGACTATTCTTGATTGAATCATCGAGCTGGTCCCAATACTCATAAACCGAATAGTTTTGTTTTAATTTAAAATAGTAATATTCTGAAGCGCCTTAAATTTTAACAGTGAATGTTTTTACATTTATCTATGTTTTCCCAGTATTCTAAATTCAAATAATGAATATTTTCTTGAATAAGCGTTATATCTAGAAATAAAAAAGTGTTAAGAGAGAAAATAACTGTACAGTTAAATTAAAAAAAAAAGTTTATCTCAGTTCAATGAAGTATTAATTTTACCAAAGAGGTGTATATTTTGTTGTTATTTATATTTTTTAATTTATTTAAACAAAAAAGACATTTTATTTTTTATTTATTTAATGTTTTAGATTAAGTGAACCGTTGTGCAATGTTACAAAAGACGATGTTTTAGTAATAAGTTATTAGTTCGAAAACAAAAAAGACATGCAAATAAAAAAGACAATTCTAGTCAAAGTAATACCAACAGTATTAATCGAACGTTTTACTTTAAAAGTATTAGGTACTTATTACATGTGTATCCATTTTTCTTAACTATTAGAAAATTATTGGCAAACCTTATTGTATTATTCGGTGTTATGTATTATTATAGCTTAGCGATAAACTACTTAATATTGTATTATTATTCCAATTATAATTTCAATGTGTAGTTGTATAAGTTGTAAATCCTGTTTAGAGAGAAGAGCTTTTATCAATATCTTAGGTGCATGTTGTGGAGTTTGAAAAACAGTACTTAATTAAAATATTTCCTGCCTTAATCTCTGTGTTATGCCGTCTCGAGAAATGTTAAAAACATTTCCTAAAAAAAACTATATTAATTAGGTGCTGTGATTAGTAGTCGTCTAGTCTGAAGTCCATTCCAATTTATTCGTTGCTGTTGTAAAAATCCTATAATGTTCATATTTTATTATTTTAACATGATAAAGCAATGGCTCTTACTAATTGAAATATAAAAGTATTTGTGACATCTTACAGCAGAGGTGGCCAACTTAATGGGACCTAAGATCGACTGTTTACTGTGTGCAATCAACCATATATATATATCAATCAATAATATTAAATCACGTTTCGTATAACTCAATCGAATGATAAAAAGGTATATTTTCAGATTATTATTCGAATTACACAAACATTGTGCATCATGTGAAGGGCTGGACGGGCCCACATTCCTGGAGGGATGTGAAACCTTTTAAGTAATACTCGAATTGCCTTTTTGAAATATGTTTTTATATTGATAAAACCTAAATAGTTTAGGGGCACCAATTTGTTTCGCCCCAGTGCCCCTGATCACCTAGCTACGCCACTGTTTGTGGCACTTATTTGTGTATTAAGTTGGATTAAAACAACACTTTTTTTATATTGCCACAGTTAAGTTGCCGGGATCGTAAAGTCGATCACGATCGACCGGTTGGCCACTCCTGTCTTATAGGATAATATTGCTAAAAGATAAGAACTGTAAAACTATCTAATTTGAATATCTGCATCGTGTAATACTAATTAAGTGGTTAAATAGTTCAGAAAGTCTTTTCCTTTTAAAAGTTGTTAGATCCATATGGAAACAGTTGGTGTTATAGGAATTCGGGCCATTAACTGTGTATTATGTGTTTATAGCTAAAAACGATAGTATGGCGTCCAATAATTTACGTCCTTTACTTCGTAGTATGCAGGATTTATAGGTATAATAAATTTCATTTGAAATCACAGCTAGTGGTGTGACGTGGTTAATCAGTCACAAAATTCGCACAATACTCAAACGAAGTGAAACGATTCTGATTACTAAATGTGCGTTGAAGAGAATTCTTTATATTCGTAATGACGATGTTGGTGAGTCATGCACCTAATATCGATAGATGACAATTGGACGTTAATATTATACAATTTGTTAACTTACTATTTACTTTATAATTGGTAATTGATGCTTAAAATAATAACTTATGACTAATCGACTATGAGTGCCAGTCGAAATACTGCCAAGACTCGTATTCGATATTTTGTGTGACTATGAAATTCTCACTGACCAATCGTAACGATATTCGTGTTTTTAAAAGAAAATGAATATAAAAAAGCTACCGGTATAAAATCGGTTGCAAAAAAAAGTTAGAATTTAACATATTTGTTGCTACGTGAAAATTAGAAATTGAATATTAAGGTGTGTTTACAACTATTTTTTCATAACTTTTCGACATTTAGTCCGATAGATGAAGATATATTGACTGTGTAGTTTGGCCTAGACTTAACGTTTGTATCGTCAATTGTCTAGTTGAATATATACAGAATTATCAATTGTATTGAAACTTAATTTATAATTAAAAGTGACAGTTTTGGACAACAAAATACATTTCTGTTCCTGCAATTTGAAATAAAAATGTTGGTTTCATCCCAATACTTTGTATAGTTAGACCGAAAGTGGCTATTCCGTACCGTCAGTCCGACGTCAACAGTCACGTCATGCGCTTTCCTCCGCGCCTCCCACTTCGCCGCACTTTCCTGAGGCGCGGTACAGTAGTTTCGGTCAAACCATAACAAATTTCCTTATAAATACTTAAAAGTAATATCAATATATATTTAAAAGTAATCTCTGTATCTCATGAGTTCTAAGTAAATCAGTCTGTCTTCCATAACTTGTACGTAACATTATTAATATAAAATGACTTAACCTGATATCTTTAAGCACCAGATACTTAGTAAGAATGTAGCCCCCAAAATTAAATAAAGTCACAATCACAATTTAGATTAATATTTTATTTATTTACGTACCTAAAGGTGGTACAATATGACGATTATGTTTCCCTTAAATTCATTATGTTCGCCTTTTACAAAAGAGTTCCTTAGACAGTTGAAGGAGTCTTTAATAAAAAAAAGATTATGGGATTATATCAAAGGCGACAGCGGTACCGGAGCAGCTAACGAACGATCTTTAGCAAATTTTAACTATATAACTATAGTTTGCAAGCAACTATAACGTGACATATTTTGATGTTTCGTGATTTGCTTCGTAATAGTTGTTACCTGTTTTACAAAATACCCTTTGGGTCTGTATAATGACTGCAGTTTATAATATTTTATCTGTACTTAGTCAATAATTTCGGCATAAAACATTATTAATTTAATCGCAATGCTTTTGCAACATGAAACTAATTTAAGCTGATATATTAAATTTAATATCGCACAAAAATAAAAGTATCATACTTATTTCTTTTCACTTATAGTTGATAATTATATAATTTATAGTACTTAAACACATCAAGTTATAGTAGGTGGCTGGTCAAAGCATAATGCTCGTTAACCAAAAGTACAATGTTTTATAAGGATTTTATATTGAAATAAAATATTATTATTCTTTCTCACATACACATTTGACGAATATATCATAATTATATATCTTATTATAATAAATTGATGCATATACGATTAGTCTACTTTAATGTTAAATGTGTATGTAAGATAAAACAAATATGTTATATTGCTATTTATTTTTTATTTACTATATTAGCGACAGGTTTATTATAATATTAATTTGACTCAAAGTCTGGATGTAGAAGATTATGTTATTTTACACGGTGTATCATGAAAGAATTACCATATTGTAGGATTGAATTACCTGTGATATCAATAGTACATTATGAAACTTCCCAGAAAAAAAATTCGTCGACGTCCAGTAGCGTTTCGTTTGGATGGTTATTTTTATATTTGACGTATGTTATCTTAGAAAATCATGACAATAATCTATTTAAAAAAAAACCTGCTAAGAGCGTGAAGAGCACGCACATGAAATGGTTCCGTAGCCATGCTTAGGTAAATTCTTAAATGCCTAGTTTTAAATTAATAAAGTAAAATTTCATTTTTCGATCGACTCCATACATTTTTTTAGGACGACTGTAACTTAATATGTTTGTTGCGTGGTATAAAAATAACTATCTATATACCGAGTCCGCTATAGTTTTAGTTGAAAGTCTTACTTAGAGGTATATATCACATTTTTTTTCAGAATTATTTTAGTAATAATTCAAAAGGGAGGACGCTCTAATCTCTAATTTTAACTTTGTATTAGGTTATATCGAGATTGGAGGGTTTGATCTACATAGTTTTGAGGCAGTTTTTGTTGCATTTCAAGAGACCTTTCCAACGATAAATAATCTACACGATGGGGTTAGTTGAATTTAATTTTTTAATTCACTTTTCGTTACTTGGGGGGGGGGGGCTGAAAAAAAAGTACCTACGTGGATAACGTGAGAACCACATTATATTTTTTATTGATATTTTTTTTTATATATTGAGTTCGTAATGTGAACATTTTATAAAATTCTACGGGAAGTGTTTGAATTTGTAACAGGTGATACCAGGCATCAACACCTAGTAAAATATTATGTGCAAAACTAGTCTTACAACATTATTTCCACGAAACACCTGTACCAATATTATTGTAACAAAATTATATTACAATCATCAATATATTTCCTAATAAATGTACTTAAAATACAATCTGTTACTTAAATGTTTATAATTAAATAGGTATGTGTTTAGGTTCATATTCTATGTCTACTTATATATTTTTGTTGCGGTTATGTGCAACTTTATTGAAACAAATGTATTATTGTCATCATGTGAATTATATTGCTAGTCCATATTTCATAGATATACTAAAATTGTATCTTGTGTAAGTCAAACAAATGTTACGCTAATTATAGTTAACTTTTCTCGCTAATTTGTTTTAATTATTTAATTTTACCATTAAAACCTATTAAAAATATATGAAACATACCAATTGTTATATTGGGTTTCATTGAAATAAAATAAATCTACATAACTACTTAACTAGTGAGTTGAAACTGGCACCAAAATTCACCAAATGCTTCTGAAGTATGAAGTACATCCGTCTTTATGCTTTTGAGGTTTACATATTTATTTTATCATTATTTTAGCATTGACTTAAAATCACGGTGTATAAGACGTCACTGGCGGGTGGTGGTTATTTGATGTAAAAGGTAAATAAAATAAATTATAATTCATAATATAGAATAAGTGATGTATGTTAGTACTTTATTTTTAATATGGCAATCTGTAGTATGAACTTAATCCGAGATATTATAAAGCCACTCGAGACATGCCGAGCCTTTGATACCGTTGACTGTAACCGAACTCCACCGTTCGTACACTTTGGTAGCTCTAGTGTGGCCAATGTAAAATGATTCCTCGTCGTTTACAAGTACTTTTACTGTATAGGTTTCACCACCTGAAATTATGTTTAATTAAGTGAATAAATAAAAGGTAATGTTATAGGTTTTAATCTAAACTTATAATATAAGACTGGGTCATAGCACGAATTTTTTTTCAGGAACAGTATAAGAGTTTTACAACTGATTTCGTTAATCACACGGGTAGACATAATTATGTACAAAAAGAAATTCGAACTTTATATCTATAGTAGTTTACGTTACACCAACAAGAAAGTAGCTCGTAGAGTAAACCGTGTAATTAGAGCCTATATAAAGGTGCGCTGCTAAAAGAAAATAGTCTTGAGTAGAAGAAAGAATAGATTTTAATAGAGCCATGACGTGTTGAAAAAAAAAGTTTACTATTGGGTTGACGTTGTTCCAGCGGGATAATTGGAAACGAATGATCGGTGAGCAAAATATTGTGCTTATTTGTGTATGTATCGTCATTGAAGTTCTAACACCACATCATAATATGTAAGAAATAGTAAAGTTTCTGGATAATGAAAATACGTCGATTGTCTGACCAATGACTAATTAATTTTGGTTATGTTAGATAATATCGCGTAAAAAAGAATTCTTGCGCTTTATAAGCTGTTCTTTGTTTGCGGCATAACAATCTGATCTTATAAACCATTTGAAAAGCATAAATTGTATTGGATTACAATGTAAAACAAAAAAAAATTAACGTACCAGCTTTAAAACTAAAAGCATAATCTTTGGGAAGAACTTGGTTTTCACCGTGTTGATACAACTCAAAGTCGCAAGAGTCTACTGGGTGTGTAGACTGGTCTGATTTAAGGCATATGTATCCAATAGTTAGACTGAAAATATAAATAAATATTAGTTTTACTTTACTACGTGGACGTTATTAACTATCACCATATTGGTTTAGGGACTTCTTTAAGAAAATAGAATGAAAGGAATCACTTAAATAATAAGAAATTTACACTCACTCTGACACAGCAGAAGGTTGACAAACTGTTCCAACGGCCATACAATCTCCATTTTCAAGAAATATGAAATGGATAACATAACGGTGGAATGTGCGCCAGTCTCGGAAAGGTCCTAGAAAAGTTCAAAAATAAGTACTGTAACGGTTAGTACTTAAGTCTATCTGGCGAAAAATATCAGTGTTTCAAGAATATTTAAGTACTTAACATATTAAAAGTCCTACAAGTTTATTGTAG
Source organism: Nycteola revayana (assembly GCA_947037095.2). Lineage (NCBI taxonomy): Eukaryota > Metazoa > Arthropoda > Insecta > Lepidoptera > Nolidae > Nycteola > Nycteola revayana. The sequence continues at coordinate 11,558,432 of OX344839.1, forward strand.
TTATAAAGAAATGTTTAAAAACACAAAGGTAATTATATATTTTAATTATATTATAAGTGGAAACCAGGTAACGGGCAGCAGCGTTGACCTGTTTATATGCTGTACGTTATACTGCGGTCATCAACCCGCTTGGCAAGCGTGGTGACTATAGCAACACCCTTAGTGGACGCCCATGTTCAGTAGTGGATGTTATATCATCAGGATGATGATGATGGTAGATGGTAGATACTGCGGGATATCAAATAGGTAGGAAACATATTTACCGAAAGTATGATCTCTGACGCATGGAATATGAATGAAATGTTCGTTACCATCCACCTTAATGGTTCCTTCTAGGAAACCCATTTGCTCGTAATGGGTTTGATGTAAACTGAAAACATATAATATATTTTAAGTCTAAATTGTACCATTATAGATCAAAATACAATAGTCAGTATCCTAATAAATATATGTAAATATGTAGGTACGTAATTATGTTGTACAGTATACTACACCAACATCCTAAAATTCTATCTGTATAAAAAAATGGATCGCTAATAATAATAATATTTTAAGCAGAATTTTTTTGAAGTCTACTAGTATTCTTGTTTACCCTTCATGCTAAGCTAAAATGTTACGACTGGGTTCACGTTGGTAGTGCAATAATTGAGGATCGAACCGGCGACCAAAATATCACAAGTCCGACGCCCTAACCATTGGGCTACGGCCGCTTCAATCATTTATTTGCAGGTATAAAGAGGTACAGGTTTTAAAATACTTACATATGCAGGTGGTTTAGCATACATAATAGTGACATATTTTCCGCCTGCTAGACAAGGCATGCAAATTTAGGTATATAATTTTAATTATTATATTTATATTATATTATAATAGAAATATATTTTTTTATATTCAATTAGGTATAAAGTCCTTTCCCCAACAGAAACACTCTTTAACTTTCGCTTAAATGTTAAATACCTTTCAAGTGCTTTAAAGTAGCTTCTGGACCAACTCTCTTTAGCGATATCGCAAGCCATGCTTCTTGGAGACATCTGGGTGTCATAATTAAACGGAGCAAAGACTGCGCCCCAGTTCAGATCCATTTCCACTTTAAATCTTTTATCTGTAGCGTTCTTGGATCTGTAAAAAATATCAGTAGGTATGTTTTCGTAGGTAATTTTATTTGTTCATGAATAACGTCACTACAATATTTTAATAACTTATAACTTAATTTTAAAACTTACTTCATTTCGCCATTGTAATTTACTTTCCAAGACCGCATTGGTGTAAAATTCCATAATTTTAATCCTGCTACCTCATAGCTGTTTTCTTCATTATCACTTTCGATGTGATATGTGTCTGGCAATTCGGGAGAAAGCAAAAGTTCTTCTCCGTCCAACTGTAAATAATCTACACTTAGATACTACTAAATACATTGATACTATTATCTATATATTATTGACCATCGGATTTTCCATGGGGTCAAATACTTAATATAATAAAAAGGATATATGTAACTAGGAATATTAATATTTCTGCCAACTAAGCTAAAGAGTTTACCTGAGAGAGAGAGAGAGGGTACCTAAAGCGGCTAAGACAGATTTTTATTTTATGTTGTTTTAAATGTAGGTAAAAATCGTCTAGATAGGTTAGCAATTGAATACAGTAAGATAACTATAGGTTGATACCTATTTATTAACAAACCTTTATGTAGACGAAAGAGTCGATATTCTTTGATCTCCTTGCAATGTTACAAATGACTGCATTGTTACCATCAGTTCCATTGAAGTATACCGCATCAACAGCCTGTAAATAAATATGTAATGTTTAGTATATATATGTATAGATATCTATACGGATATCCGCCCTTGTCATATAAAAATAAGAAATGTAGGTACGACCTCCGTGACCGTAGCAGTAATTATACCTTCACTTTAAGCCTCAGGCGTCGTGGATTCGATTCCAGCGCCCCGTACAGGAAAACTTGATGTAAATATAAGATTTAGTTGAGGTATTCCCTCCGCGCCTTCGAAGGTACGTTAAGCCGTTAGTCCAGGTAATATAATCTATAACAACCGTACCTATACTAAAGAACGGGCAGCAGCGTTGCCATGTGTTACAACATAATACTGCGGTCATCACCTGGCAAGCGTTCACTACGCTCGGGAAAGGTGCCATGCTAGTGGGTGGACTGTGGACGATATACCTACGGGCTGATGATTAAGCTATACCTATATTTATTATTATTTCTTACCTGGGGAGAACTTCCTAGATTATATTTGTTTTCTAATGCTGCATCTCGCTCATATACGTGCAAGGTGCCATCACTGCTCTTACCAACCTCTATTGCGTAAAGTTGTGCCAAATGATTCTTTAACTAAAAATAAATAGGTATAACAATATATAAAAAATACAGCCAGGTTGTTAGAGGACCTATCCTCCGTGCCTCGGAGATTATCTTAAGTAGTTGGTGCCACTTGTTATAACATAACTTATGAAAGTCGTATATCAGGTAACCCGCAGCAGCAATTGCCTGTAGGTTCGTTACAATAAAATACCTACTGCGGTCACCAACCCGCCTGTCAAGCGTGATGACTATGGCAAAATCCCTTTCCATAGGAGGTTCAACAGTAGTCTCAATATAACTTTCCAGTATTCCAGTATTTCACAAAATATTTAAATAGTACTTCCAGTAAACAATTTTTTACTTACCTGTTTAAATTTTAAAATCGTGTACAGAAATAGGAATTTCACCCAATAGTATTTATTGTTGCGTTGGTAAACTCCAAATATCGGACGTTTATTACTATTATTGACGAATCTGAATAACAACACTAAACTTAAAGGAATCAACAAGGGATATAAAATAGCAAGCATTTTATTTTATATTAGGTGCTAGGTAGGTATATTATGTTAATGGAGTTATCGTTTGTTACTAACTGTACTACTGTACCTAAGCATTGCCTTACATTCTTAATCTTATCAATACGAGTTGTGATGATAACGATTAATTTGTGATTAACAAATAATTAAAATAAGGATGTTTTTGTACTCTTAAGTATTCAAATATGAATCGATCCGATATTCAGAAAGTTTAAACATAGGCATGCATGGTGTGGCTGGAGCACTGCTCGCCTTTACACCCGGTGAAGTAGCAAAATCCGGCGAAAAAAAAATCGATACTATGCTGTTAATTTTTTTAAGTATGTAGGTACCTTATATGTTGTGCGATATGTATATGGATGTATTGTCTTTATATATAATGCGTAGCTCCCGTCCCCGTGGGAACTTCATTATTAAACATAGCATATGTTTCTTCTGATAATGTAGCTTTTTGAAAATGTTAAAAGATTTTGTTATAGATCCAGTAGTTTCGAAGCCTACTCAAATTTGTTTTTGTCTATTCAAATACACGATGATTCATTTGTACCAATTTGCACAAATATATGAACGCTGATGCGTTTTTTTTTCTTTTTTTTTGTCAGTAGTGTAAAATACCATACATAACTTTGCAGATAGTAAGTATGCAGTCGCCCTACTTGCTTAACGTGATACGGTTTTTAGGACTGGTTTACTTGTAGGTAGCCGGATTTAATGATTCATTCACACAGATAACGTTAACGCAACTTGAGTTAAGGTTAAAGTACTTATTAGGAAATTACACGAACATTTTAGTCACAAATTTTGAACCCTTAATCTTATTTTAGGTACCAGAGTTTCAAATAGCTGTTACAACCATAATTGTATATTCAGTAATACATAGTATAGGTAGTTAAGTTCTAATGAAAAAGGTTTTAATTAAGAGTGTCATAAAGATGTCTAATGTTTTTTCTTGTGAACCTAAATAAATTTATTATTATTATTGTTGACTAGCTGCTGCCCGCGACGTTGTCCGCGTGGAATTTGTTATTGCTTCGGGTTTTTAACTATCCTACGAACTTATTAATTTTTTGTGGTTTAAAGTATCAAAAACGTTGACCGGGGATGTAAGGTACCAACATGCTAAATGCAAACAGTCAAACAGACAAAGAAAAAAAACTGTTCTATTCTATTCTGTTCTATTTTACTTCTTAGATCCCCCTGACTCGGTTTTAAGCGTTTTTTTTCTATGTACAGACATTCGACCTCTACAGTTTTATTATACGTAGGTACCTATAGAACATCGTATAACGACATTTACTAAAATAATTTTGGGCAATGTGTAAGATTTTAATACATCATCTATGGATTAGGTAAAACTAATTTCAACCGAAATAAAAGACAAAATCATTTTAAGGTTTTTAATGCAATCTTAATTAATTTCATCAGTGTTTTATAGGTGTTACAACAGTAAATTAGTTTCACATTTAGTTTGAAGACATCTATCGATTATCGTAATAAAATAGAGGAGAATAACCTATACGTATTCATTTCTTTCACATAGTGAAAGTTAAGTTAAATAAAAAATCTATTGCAGGTTAAATACACTGACAGGTATTATAGAACGAGATATTTAAAACTATATTATTCAGCTGTAGCTAGTAAGTGCTTGTGTACACACTCTTCCTTATTGATAAGATGTGTAGTCTTATTCACCAGTTGCATTAAAGTGTTCAAGGAGTTGGACCATTCGTTGAGGCGGTCGGAAGCATCCATGTTCAAGCTGAAAATAAATTGCCATATAATATCAATTACTACAAAACAAAGAGTGTTTCATTCATTCACCCTTATCTTTTACTTAAAAAAAAATCATATGTTAGTGTTAAGTTTCGATTGAGTACCTCCGTAGCATAGCGGTATTTGGCTCGCTTTAAATCTCGGAGGTCGTGGGTTCGATCCCCACGCCGGACAGGAAATCTTTGTGTAAATTCCAAGATTTCTTTCCGGGTCTGGTTGTTCGAGGGACTACCATCCATGCCTCGGAAAGCACGTTAAGCCGTTAGTCCCGATTGTTATAATATCATCTATAATAATCGTATATCTAGGAACGGGCAGGAGCGTTTCCTTGTGTGGTACAACTTAAAACTGCGGTCACCAACCCGCATGCCAAGCGTGATGACTACCTATGGCAAAATACCCTCCCCGGGAGGATTCCCGGGGAGGGTATTTTGCCTCCGTCCATGTTCAGCAGTTTCGTTAGTTATACCGATATCAAATATGCCTGCCAATTATTAGCAACAAATGAAAAATCATGGTGTATAATATACAATACTAGCTTCTCGCCCGCGGTTTCACTCGCTTAGCTCTCTTATTCCCGTGCGAGCTTGCGAATAAAACATAGCTAATAGCCTTCCTTGATAAATGGGCCAACTGACACTGAAAGATTTTTCCAAATCGGACCAGTAGTTCCTGAGATTAGCGCGATTAAGCAAACAAAGTGTTCAGCTTTATATATTAGTATAAATATGAAATGAAAATATACCTGAAGTGAACCACGCCAGCAGGACGGTCAATCTTAGCTCGAACAACTGCGCTAACCACTAGTTGACTGAGAGCATCCTCTGTCTCGGTTTCACTGAGTCCCAGCAACTCACTCATACGTTTCAAGGTGATGCGAGTATAGTACATTGACATTATACGAATATTCTGGAATAAAGGAAAATAAATTATCTTCCCAAATAAACAATTGTAGCTTAATTCGTTTCTCTTTTCAAATTCAAATTTTAAATTGATAAGACTTTGAGAACAAGCTTTGTAAAAATCCATAGGAAATATGAAATATATTTTTTTAAGAGCCAGCTACAAAAACGTAAATATTGTTTTTATGTAATTATGTACAACACTACTCTGAAATAAACTTTCTCTTTTTCTAATACAGATTATTTTTCTCTCCATTTAATGACACCTCTTTATAAAATCAGAATATGCACAGTCCCTTGAGTGTTGTTATATAAAGTTGACACTGAATATTTTTTTAATGAAATGATTTTTTTTCCAAAACATGCCCACAAGTCTTCTAATAATAAAAATATGATTTCTACTTATAATTTGTTTTTTTATTTCAATGATAAGAAATTTATTTATATCATTATTTATGTCTGTAATGAATAAATGTTCCAGCCTTCTAAATGGTAACATGCCTTGTCTTATATGATGTTAGTCTAAAAAAGCCTGATTTAAATTGTTCTGTATTGTTACTGTAATAGTGCACATTAGGCAACATAGATATTGGACACATTTTTCTTTGGTTTAATCATTTTAGTGCCTTTGAAAGGATGATATAACAATAAAGTTCAATACATAATGTTCAGCAGTGGATGATATAACATAGGATCTGACAAATTTCTACTTACATGTTCAACAACTCTGTTTTTCAAATCATTCCAACGCTCCTGGCCTTTTTCATCTGAGGCATCAAAGTAAGGGGTACCTCTCAGCATCTTCTCATATGTACTGCACAATGTGTTCCATCTTATGATCTCCGGATTGATAAAGAGACCCAACAGCTGCCTGTTATTGAAAACAATTTCAGAGTTAGTTTTTTAGTTAATGGCTCAACTTGAGTGCATCCCATATAGCAGTAATCACTGCTATTAAGGCAAATGAATTGCAGTAAAAACAAATTTTAAAGATTTTATTATAACTTACTTATTTACAAAAACATATTTATTAATAACTTTGTTTAATGAAGACATTTCTTGCATTAATAATACAAGAAAGGTGTTATAACAAAATAATTCCAAGAAATTGATATAACACTAGATCATGTTATAGGTAATATACTAACCCAACTTGAATAATGACACCTACAATCAGCATTACTACATATAAAAATAACTATACATACTTGTAGTCAGGCAATTTATCCAAATCCTTGTCCTCATTCACTCTGTGTGTAAGATCAGCCTGCTCATTGTCATAGGGGGCTAGTATCAAGAACACCACACTGCCGATGAGTGCATCTGACCCCAAAGATTGTCCTAGAGCCCGGAAGTGACGGCATACAGACAAATACTGCCCATTATTTTGGTCAACAGAAATCATTAGACGGTAGAATTTTTCTTTAAGCTCCTGAAATGTAGTTTTTTTTTTTTACTAAATATTGGCTTACGTTTTACCATAATCTCGCTTGATGGAAGGCGATGATAAGGCCTAAGATGATACACGCTTGCCTAGACAGTGTCTGTTCACTTTAGTTTTAAAGATGTCCAGATTATAGCGTTCCGGAAAAACTGACTCTCTGCCGGGGGGCAGAGAATTCCACTCCTTAGCCGTCCGCATTATGAAAGAAGAAGCAAATCGCTTCGTGCGTATTGAAGGAATGTCTACAACAAAACGGTGAAACCGCTCGCCGCGCCTTGTCGCCCGGTGATGGAAAGGTGAAGGGGGTATCAGGTTATGCAGAACCTACGCACACTCCCCGAAATGTAGCTGATAAAAAACCGATAGGCAGGCTACTCGTCTACGGTGTTCGACGCTCTGAAGACTTGCCTCCACAAGTGAGTTATTGCCTATGACTCTCTTCGCTCGGCGCTTCAATGAGTCCAGAGAATCCAGCTGATATCTAGCAGAACCATCCCAAAGACGAGAACAGTATTCCATTGAGGAGCGAACTTGAGCTCTGTAAAGACTTAAGAGCTGCTCCGATGTGAAGTACCGCCTCACCTTGGAGAGAATGCCAAGTTTTTTGGCTGCAGTTTTTGTAATAGACTCGATGTAGTGACCGAAGTTTAGATTAGAAGAGAGATAAGCCCTAAGAGCTCAAGATGGTCGCTGATCGGAACGGAAACATTCCGGAAGTCGGAGTCAGTTGCAATGGACTCCATTTCGCCTAAAAAAGACACGCCTGTGTTTTAGAGGGGTTATACCCAACCAGGTTGGCATCACCCCAGAAGGAGACAGCCTCCAAGATCGAGTTCACCCCTTTCATCATCAACTTCCTGAATGCCTGGACCTTTGACCCAGACTTTGCATCAGACAAGTATCTCACCGAGACTGTGCTGTCATCTGCATACCCAAAGACACCGGGAGTAAGTAGCAGGTCGTTGATGTGCAGCAAAAAAGAGTTGCGGAGAGAACAGATCTCTGAGGGACACCGGCTTTAATACCCATAAGATCGGATGAGGCACCATCAATGACAACTCGAATAGTACTGATTTAAATTATCAATTTAACAATGAAGAGAATCAATATGTATTTTGGTATAATTAAAGATTGATTGTTTAGTGACAAGAAGACAACTCTCTGAATGTTGAATCACATTTCATATAAGTAAAAAAATAATAATAGGTTTTTTCTTAATTATTATATACATAAACACTAAATTTATGTGTGTGTGACACTTAGTTTTGACTAAAATAAGCCAAAATATGACTTTTTATTATAACCAAAATATGGATTGACAGGCAAATTTTATATATTTTCATTTAGAAAAAGAATTATACATAAACATAAGTGTTCAGGACAGCTAGTGTAATATAAGCTATGACAAAATATCTACATACATACAACTTAAGAACTTAGTCATGATATAATAAGAAATGCAAATTACCTGAGTTTCATCTTCCTCAAAGAACTTAGTATTAATTTTCTTTGAGATGATTTGAGTACGAATGTAGTCTTTGATAGCTAGACAAAGTCGCATCTGTTCCAAAATCAGTTCAACCTTCTCTCTTTTATCCATAGAACCATATGTCTCAACTTGGAGCTCCTGAATGATCTTGGCTGCTTCCACTGTATTTTGCTCATCCTCTCGTATTTTAGCTAATATGTGGGTAAGCCTAGCTCGCTCCACTTCTACGTAAATTTTACCTTCAGTTATAGATCTGAGAGTTTCAATGAGTTTAATTTTTGTTTCTTTGTCAGGAGTCTTGTCTACATAAGTGCAGCATTCTTGTACCATTTTAACAACTGCCTGCTTCAGCTGTGATCTGAAAGATTGTGTAAATAATGTTAGTAATACTTTTTTTTAGATACATCATGACAGTAGCCGGCTTTTCATGCATTAGGTCCTTTTTTTTTAGACGGACATTTGTAGTTAGCCCCCAGGCTTTTGCTACTTTACCAGGTATAACTCATACATAAGGATAGACAATATTACAATATTTTGTTAATATTTACCTTCTCTTAGACAGAAGAACAATTTGGTCATTCAGTGCAGACCAATTCTTAGCTTCATAACATATTTGCACTATGGTTACTAAAATCCTTGCAGTTGAAGCCATATCAGCACCCTGAATATAATTAAAGTCATATTATTAAAATAAAGCAAATCAAATTTCAATTTTTAGATATATAGCTAAATCATAATAACTATGTTAAAAGTTTATCAGTTGCATGACTGGGTCCTAGTCAAATTGACTACTGGAACAATAACAATTCAAATTAAGTGATAATAAAAGTCACCGTTCTAGTTTGTTTTTCTAGTGCCAGAAGTTGATCGATTGCTTCTTGCACCTTGCCTTTGGCAGCCCAAGATTTCCATAGTGGGAGTTTCTCATCACATGTTGTACTATAGTCCACCTAAAACACAATAAAAATATAATTGAGTAATATAATAAAATATTACTTGTGTCTTTAAACTGATAAACAATCATCTATGTTTTACTATAATGATATTGTTGAAAAACAATGGAGATTTCTAGGAAAGAAAAGCTTTGTTATCAATACAATTTATACATAAAAAATACCTTACATTTTCTTTATGTATGATTCAGCCCAATGACGTTAATATTTGAAAAGCTGAAAAATAAAGCCTGAAAGTGTTTCGATTCAATACTTACTTCCATTTTGATAATTTTACCGCTGGCATCGAGACCACCAATATCACCGTTCGTGGCCATTTCTGTAGATTGGAAAAAGTACAAATAGTCAGTATATTAAGATTTTGAAAGTTAAACACAGAAAAATATTTAATTACTTTTATTATTTTAATCTCCTGCTGCAATTCAGTAAACAAGAATAGGAATGGGAATAAAATGCACGGTAATGCAAACTGACGAAGATTCACTTTGACATAATGACTTGACAAGTTGTTGACATGACACTTTTTTACTTTTAAAACCATTGACAATTTTATATTTTAAGTATGGCAACACATAAAATTTTAGACGAGTCCTACTTTGTTTAGTTTGCTTCCATGAGGCACTCCTCTAGTCCGACCCGAGTTTTTTTGTTATCATTCATTCATTGTTTCATCATAGACAATCCAAAACATTCAATCATTCATTCTATTGATATTAATGGTAATCGGTAGTTGGAAATGGCGTTGTAGTTGATTCATTTATTTTTACATTTTAGATGTAATAGTTTTACTTTATGACGCTAATCTCCCATGAGATTTCAGCATTTAAAGTTAAGTTAATGTTGTGAAACGTGTAATGCTATTTGTAATCACTCTGTGATAGAAAGTTCTTTGTTTGTTTTTTGCCCAACATATGTTGGACTACTTTTGTTCGTTGCAAATTGAGCGTAACAATTTAGTGTATATGCCTAAGATGATTTCTTCTACAAATTGTGATATTGCTGGTCCAAATTGTTGTAACGGAAAGAGAAGTCATTCCGCACAAGGTCTTTCCGTATCAAGTCCTGCAATGAAGATACCGTTACCGCCCCGTCCATGGATCACAGGTAAATATTACGTTGTATAATACCATGATCATGGTGGAATTAATTATAGTTAATTTGACCTATACCATGCATACATATTGTTACGCGTGGTGTTTATTTGGTAAAGTGTAAGTTAAAGCTGTTTACAAGCAAATAATAACTCTGTAATAGGATTTGTGTTGTAATATTGTGCATGCTCTTTCATATTTATTTAGGTCTCCACTTATTGACAATTTGATTATGAACCTGTTGAAATCTAAAATGGCTTTTCATATTCTTGTTTTTATAATACAGCGCATTCTGTAATGAACATTTTTGGGTAATGCTGATTATTTTGATTTATCTACCAATTGGATAAACTGTGGTGTACTTATCAATTGTTATGTATGCCAAAACACATAAAACCACATGTTACATGTAGTAGATACTTTTTTATTTATTTAAGCTACATGATAAATTAACACTAATTGTCCTTATGTTTCTAAGCTGGAATGAGTTAGTTAAGCATACACTAGTAGAATGTACATGAATGGTTGAAAAAGTGGAACTTATTTGAATATAAGTTTTACACAGTTATGATAATGATTTCCTTATCTTAAAATGTTTTCAAATCCTTCAACTTAATTATTATTTATATTGTGCTGGTGGCTCAGTGGTTATGGTAGTTGCTTCTGAGACCCTGTCTTCTGGGTTTTATTACCACCTGGGACAACTATTATATAGGTATGTGTGAACCATAGATAGTTGTTTTATTTCAGGTTGTGCTTTATGCCCATGAATGATTTGATTGTAAAGTCCCCTGCAACACAGTGACATTTACCTTATTTCTACTACCTACCAAGTTCTAGCTACCAATATTTATATATTCTATTGTAGCATGTTTCAATAATGTATTGAGATAACAGTTTAATAATACATCATTCAAATAATTATGGTAATTGCGGTGACCTTAGAGACAAGGAAAATCTTGTATCAATAAATGCAGTGTTAATACTACCAGTTTGTACACTGCATTACTACAATAATTTGTATTATACTCTCTAACTAACTTCCGTATGTGGTTTCACCCACGTAACTTCTGTTCCCGTAAGAACTTCATGCTGTAATGTAGCGTAAAGCCTTCCTTAATAAAAAGACTATCTAACAATGAAATAATTTATACATTGCCTTTTGTTTGCATTTGTTTTTTTCTTGACTGTATTTCTTATGTGTGTAAATAAATAAATAAAACATAAAAAATATAGTCAAATAAGTAGTTCCGGAGATTATGTGAGAGAGCATGTTCAAGCAAACAATCAGCTTTATATATTAGTATAGATACCAGTAGATTGATTAGGATAAACTAGAAAAAAGTCAGAAATTATCTTTTTTATGTCTCAGAATTAATAACAATATTTCATATAGTAAAAAATGTTATCTAGTGACTAGTCATTACAGGACACTGGTAGATATTGCTGAATAAGATGGCATACAGCTATTTACAAAAAAAAATCTAGCGGTAACATGCAATTGGGGCCCAACCCCATGCCTTTTCATGGATTCTTGTAAGTCCCTTGGTTCCTTGTCGGTTGAGCAGCCATCTTAAAGGGACTTAAGATTTATGGTGGCTGATGTTTCACAGTGGACACTTTGTTGACTGTTGGGTCATACTTTTACTGTGTACAAATTAATAGCTGATTCAAGATGATTAGAGTTAAGGCATGAACTTAAATAAGGAAATGAAACACATACGTAAATTAACTCTGCATGCTAAATAAACTAATCATGATGTTGAAACAATTGTAAAACTAACCTAGTAACTGTGGTATTTATTATATAATCAATTTGTAACAAGAAACAATTTGTTTCAAGTGAAGTCCTTCACATGAAAATAATTTTGTTGTTCAAAAACTATACAGCCACAAATCAAAAACAAATAATTAGTTAAAATTGTAACAATTGTGCCAGCATTGATACTATTTTTGCATTTCATTTCCTCTTTTGTATTTAAGCAACAATTTGTGTCCACCACCATGAGGTTTCCAGCATAGAATAGACCACCCTATATCTTCTAGCAGCATTTATCCTCTCAAGATTATTTATTAGTTTCCTGTGATCACCTATCTACCTACCAAGCATGGTGATCAATCCTAGCTTGCCAAGGTTTTAAAACAAGAGCCACATATTCAGCAATGGACATAAACAGGTTGTTGAAATCTTGTGTCATTTAAATAATGCTTGTAAAAGATGACAAAAGTCTATAGGACTATTGACATTCTCAAGTAAATTCTTAGTCTAGAATTCTTTATAAAAACAACAAAAACAAATTAAAGTACAATTTTTTTTTGTAATAATACCTGTATCTGATATCCAGGTATTATTAAAATTTAATTTCATTAATAAATAACTAAAAAATACTGACTATACAAAATTAGCAACCAAGGCCTCCCAATTTCTTAGCACAATCATTTGACCTAGGCCCAATTGTAGCATCAAGGTCCTTGTATAGTTTGTTTAGTTTTTATATATATGTTATGGCTAAAGGTAGGTGTGAACATAAACTTAAGATTAGCCGGCTAAACTTAGGTTTAGCCGACCACATGCGGTTAAACTTAGGTTAAGGTCTCAATAAGTCCCTGTTCAACTCTAAATTAAACAATACCTATGCATGGCACAAAAAGAAGTTGGGGTGGTTAAAAAAAAAATCTAAACCAATGGAGTTGAACAGGGACTTATTCAGGTTGATCTAAGTTTAACCGCATAAATTGTTAGTTCTTATTTTTTTGTTGCATTTATAATATGGACAAAGTTTGTATAGAAGAATATTTTGAAAAAACTATGGGCTTTATTTCTGGGTGGTCATTTTTCTGGGTGACTTGTTAACGTCAGAAGTAATATAAACCAAATATTTACAAACACTATGTTTAGTGTCACTTCCTTTTTATTCATGTTATTTGATTAACATTTCACCTTTTATTTGGGACTGCCCTACTTTAACATATTGTCATGATTACTCATCAATTTTTTTATTTAAATTAAAAACAATCTTGTTTGTTTTTAATTTGAGTGTTATCAATGTGAAAACACACCACACTGTTTACTCTTTACATATTTAAAATGTACTTTGATAAGAATGAGTACCTATAGTATGATAGGAGTTAATCATAATTTATTGGAAATATACAATGGGCTTTTATAAATTGAAGTAAATGATAATGCACCATAAAATCTTTGATGAATCAGATTTTCTTTATTTAAAAATAAAATCATATATACACGCTGAAATTTAGATGGTTGTTTTCCCGCAGCGAAAAGATTTGGTCTTAGTTAAACATTCAATTTATACAAAAACTAAATATTATAAACCAAACATGACCGATTAACAATCGTGAAAAACCAAACTCGAAAGTGACATCGAACCGATAGTAATACCTCGCGATACCTAGCGCTCGCGTCGATCGGTCGCGCGTTCGTTGACCCGGGTGTTAGTCAATCAGCTGATACCTACACTTTAGGTAATGTAAAACAGTACCCAATCATAATAATAAGCTTTATCCAATACCTTTTTAGCTACAACTTACAGAAAACGTAACTTAAAACAAGTTTATTATCTAAGAACAATAATTTTCTGAATTAGATTATAAAGTATTTAAGGCGTATTTAAAAAAAAATAAAAATTAAATTTAGTAATTCGCCTTAGTAATTCGCCGCGCGGCGTCGGCGCCGCGCGGCGAATTACTAAGGGAGCCGGCTCGTTTGTAATTCTTGCGTGCAGGCTATTTTATGCCGTATAACTACCATTGAGCTCTTATTTTGCTTTAAACGTTTATGGATCGTTCTTTACTTTGTCAGCAGCGCGTGCGATTCGAGTAGTACCTACAAGGTCCGTCTAGTGTTACTACTGTTTATCACGCTTTCGAGTTGTCTTAAAAATTGTTTCGATAGTACTACCGACGGCAAGTTCTGCTTCTGCTTCGGGAAAACAACCATTAAAATTTCACGGTGTATATATATAATAGGTCCTATGGAATTTCCGTTTTGTATGAAAAAATTTAAACGATTTTTTTTCATGTATTTTTTATTTGTATTAATCGAAGTAATCACCCATGCAATCAATGCATCTTTGCCAACGCAGTGGCAGTTTATTGATGTACTTCTTAAAGAAATCAGCTGGACGGGAGGCAACAAATTCTTCAAAGGCATTTTGTACAGCCTCTCGGGTTTTGTATTTTTTTTCCCGCCAAGAAGTTATCCAAATTCTGGAAAAAGTAGTAGTCTGTAGGCGCAAGGTCTGGTGAGTAGGGCGGATGACGGAGAGCTTCCAACCCCAGTTCTTGCAACTTGGAGACCGTCGCGCGTTGTCGTACAGGAGCAGCGGAGACGAGCGATTGACCAATGCTGGATGGAGATGTGCCAGCTTCTCCTTATCATTGTGTTCAGTTCTTCACAGTAGACATCTGCAGTAATGCTCACCCCGTGTGGTAAGAAGCTAGGATGAATCACACCGGCGCTAGACCACCAAACAGAGACCATCACTTTTCTAGGGGTAAGTTTTCGTTGAGGGCATTGTTTAGGTGCTGAACCAGGATCCAACCAACTTGCTGAGCGCTTGCGGTTATCAAACAGAATCCATTTTTCATCGCAGGTAACAATGCGGTTCAAAATTCCTTCATTTCTGTGTCTGTTGAGCAGTGCAAGGCACGGCTCGACGCGTACTTCGCGCTGGCGATCATTGAGTTCGTGGGGCACCCATTTGTCAAGCTTTTTTACCTTGCCAATTTGACGTAAATGGACCAATATTGTTTTGACGCTAACGTCGAAAGCTGCTGTTAATACGCCGTAGATTGTGTATCATCAGCTTCCACAATCGCCTTTAATTTGTCATTGTCGACCAAAGTCTTCGGACGACCGCGAGGTTCAGTTTTCAGGTCGAAATTTCCAGAACGGAAGCAAGCGAGCAAACCAATAACAGGTGGTGCGTTGGTTTGTAGTGTTAGCTCCGTAAACGTCGTTGATGTTGCGTGCCGCTTGTGCCGCGTTGCTCCCACGACGGTACTCATATTCCATAATTACTCGAATATTTTACGTATCCATGATGACGAAAAATATTGAAATGCGATGAAAATGTAACACTAATCAATAAACAAATGACTACTTTTGGAAAAAAAAAACATGTTTTTAAAATAAAATTAATTTGAAATTAGAATTCTTAGCCAAACAAAAATTATTTTGATTTGAAATGGCCAGTACTGCAGAACAGCAATTTTATAGGTAAAGACCAAGTAAAGACCTAATATTAGTCACGTGATTGTAAACTGGTTTCTATAGAAATATATCTATCTTCTATCTATCTATATATATAAAACAAAAACGGGTTTGTTACAACACTTATAACTCGAGATCGGCTAGATCAATTTTCATGGTTTTTGTTTCGTTGGATTTGTCTCCGCCCTGAATAGCAGAATACATTTTAAAAACAAAAGAAAGTCGTGTTAGTTACACTATTTATAACTCAAGAACGGCTGAACCGATTTGGCTGAAAATTGGTAGGGAGGTAGCTAAGAACTGGGAGAAGGACATAGGATACTTTTGGGTAGGGGTAGGGTAGGGTAGGGGTAGGGGTAATGTAGGGGTAGGGTAGGGCAGGGGTAGGGTATAAAAGTCCACCCGTGCGAAGCCGGGGCGGGCCGCTAGTATTATAATAACAAAAACTTCTGTGGCATTCTCTCTGAGGTTGTGTGTTGCATTCCCACAGAGGACGAAAAATTGTCTTTGTGTATAATCAAAGTCAAGTCACAGTCTGGCTAAGTGAGGAATTACCCTCCATGTCTCTGGAAGCATGTTAATACATTGACCCCGATTGTCATAACATCATCTGTGACAATTAATTATCTGGTAACAGGCAGCAGTGGTTTACTTCTGTATATGCTGTACAGAATAGTGTGGTCACCCACCGCAAGAGTGCCTAGTAGTAGGTATAAATATAAGAATTATATTATACCTAAATTAAATACTGTTTTTTTGTTGTCATCAGATTGTGAAGACGACTCCTCAGATGACATAGACGGGTCTGTAAGAGAGGATGAAGTTATCGCCGCTGAACGAACCAGAATGAGATCCCGGTATCGCCATCACAAGCACAGACAAAACAATATCCCTATTGGTATTTTTTGGGACATTGAAAATTGTCAGGTAATTTTTTTAACAATACATTCCGATTAGTAACTTCAAAAAAAGAAATTGATAAATTTCGATGACCCATTGGGAACAAAGTGGCAACTAGGCATAAGCGCTAAATCTAAAATCCAGGTTCGAATCCTGCCGGTGGTCCAAATTATACCAGTCTTGGTAATATTTTAAATACTGTTAGACTAATTATATTGTAAATTGTCAAGATATTGTCAACTGTAACATACTGCTGACAAAATCGTACAAAGTTTAAGTTAGGGTAGAACTGTGACCACAACTAGAACCAATTTTATTTCGATAGATTATAGGTAATCTACTGAAAAATAATAAGTTAAATTGTAAGCAGTATGTTACGGTTAATAATATCTCCACAGTTTACAATCTCGCGTATCAGATTATAAATTAACGGCGACATATAATTATACATCCACTTATTGCATATGTTTTTTGTAATTATATTTGATAAGATTAATTGTATAACTATCTACTTAACAATAAATTAACTTTATTTTATACTAATAACTAGCGACCAATGCGGATGTATCATACATATAAACCTTCCTCTTCAATCAACTATATCTTTTATATGATTTAAGCATACATATAGGGACAGAGAAAGTGACTTTGTTATACTATGTAGTGATATTGTTGCAGATACCTCGTGGATGTTCAGCGATAGATGTGGTGGCTACAATACGAGCTAAGTTTGTAAGGGATGGGCGGAGGGAAGCAGATTTTGTTGTTGTATGTGATGTCCGGAAGGAGGCTACCACCAGACTTACAGAACTTAATGATGCACAAGTGAGTATATAAACAAATCAACTTCAATCACAAGAAAGATATTCCACCTAAATTTGTATATTTTTTAAATATTTGTACCAAGAGCAAAGCATCTATCTATACTATGTTTCATATAATCGACTGGACTGGATGGTAATAATGGTAACTTACTTAATGAAATGAAACTATGTTTCAGTTTTTTACATAAAATTAAAAAAAAAATCAATCCTTGGGATCATAAAAAGCAGGTTTTCTTTGCAGACGGAATTTAAATAACAAATATCTATTTTAGATACAAAGTATGTGAATTATTTATTTCCATTCCTTCTTTGAGCTATAAACTATTGCTATTATTTATCACTAGATTATTCTACATATATCGCACTTTTTCTGTAGATTATCCGATTTGTTATTTTCATATATAATAAATAGTCTAGAAATCAGTTTAAATGGGTGTGTCGTTTGCAAGTATTGTACTTGAAATACATTTTATTGACTTACACTCTCAACTTGTAATAAGGTTCAAATCAATTTATTCTAAACATAATCTACTTATTTTGTCTTTTCTCCCTCAGGTAAGCTTAATACATGTATGTAGGACACAAAAGAATGCAGCGGATGACAAATTAAGGCAGTGCATGCGGAGGTTTGGTGACCTCCATGCATCGCCTGCGGCTATTCTATTGATCTCAGGAGATATTGACTTTGCAGCCGATTTATCGGATTTCAGATACAGGTAAAGCATCGTTTTAAATTTTTTTTTGTTATTTTTAAGATGTTTTTGATTTGAATAACTTGAAAATGAAGATTTGGTCTGGTTGACTTTTAATAACATTTGTAGAACCAAAGAGTTAGGCAATAGTTGCACAAAATCTATATCTATACTAATATTTAAAACTGAAGAGTTCCTGAGATTGGCCCATTCAACGGGCCAATCTCAGGAACTCTACTAACCGCCTTTGAATAATGTTTCAGTTTTATGGTAAGCCTATTTATGGGGAAAGGGAGTTACGCGGGTATGTAGTTCTCTTAAAAAATGTATTAGTCATAATTCTTTAATCACCGCCCGAGACTGCTCTGAGCCAAGGTTCAAGCCCCACAGGGGGTGCCATCTTTCGCAGGTTGCTTAGTTTGTAGTTTTTAAACTGTTTAATAAGGCTGTGGGGCTACATTCTTCTTGGTTGGTTGGTTTGGTGGTTTAAACGCTCGCCTTTTTGCCAGGTGAAGTAGCAAATGCCACGTATGTCCGTCGGACAAAAAAACCAAATAGGAGTTATTCACATTGATAAAGCCATTCAATTCAATTCATACATTTTATTATTCAACATTTGCGCAGTCAAAATTCTATCAATTAGAAAGAATTGAATTAAAACTTATAAAGAATAAACTTTATACCATGTGCATGGTATAAAGTTTATTCTTTATTAGTTTTAATTCAATTGCACTTTGCATATATTTACAAATGATTTATGACCGTTCTAAACGTTTAAAATTACTTCGACTAAAGAATTGTTGCCTAAAAATAAGTTACGCTTCTAGGCTAATGAGTCTTTTCACTCCAGGGGGTAAATTTTAAATAACAGACCTACCCAATCAAAGAAATTTATTTTCTCAGAGATATAAATAGCCAAATCAATGAGTTATAGATATTGTCTAATTGTTGATTATATACTATAAAGCAATAGGTAGTGATGTCCAATTTCGGTGTTTAGTAGAGGTATATAAACTCCACCATTAGCCTCTTGCCTGATATTATCCAATATAGAAGTCAATAACAATTACTTTCTCCATAATGTACTGAGGGTCGGCAACTCGTCCGTAACACCTCTTTTATTTTAAGTGTCCGCTTACAATCGGACGGAAAGTATATTTATTGCCTACCACGAATAAACAAAAAAATAAAGTCTTTTCCACTTTAAATTATCCAGCGTAGTAGACTGATCTCATTTAAGCCATCGCTTAATGTAACTCAACAATCGTTTTTTTGTCTAACAGGAAAAATATGGAGGTGATATTGGTGCACAAAAAGAATACTTCGGCTGCTTTAATTGCGTGTGCGTCGGCTCATTACTGTTTTGATGAGCTGATGTCCACACTGCCGAGAAAGGTAATGAAAAACATGTATACTATTTTAAATGTAAATTCTCACTTTTTGAAATTGTGTTTTGAACTAATCTTGATTTGAATTCTTGTGAAAAACTGCGCATTTTTTATATTCTGACACGTTTACTCTAGTCCAGTGTTTCTCAACTTTTTTTTAGATATGGAGCCTCTTTTGCAATGTTAATATTTCATAGAGCACTAAAACAATTGAACATCGTTTTATTAATATATTATCAACAATTTTAATTATAATTGGTTAGTCAAATTATTAAAAAAAAGTCTCAATATGTACATTATACTTGGCTTTGCAAGTTTATCTGTACAATCTTAAGGTTTTTTCAATAATGAGTAGTTTTCTACAGAGCCCTAACAGAGAGTTCGTGAAGCCGCCAGGGTCAGCGGGACACACTTTGAGTATGCCTACTCTAGTTTATACTCACATACCCGTTGTACGGTACACCTAGTCTCATTGCTGTAGTGGTACTACGTTCGACGGTACCTAGCGAGGTCCCGGATTAGATCCCCGCGTGCAAAAAATGTTATGTCCTATGCAGATGACTTAACTCCTTAGAGATTGGACGTATCGTAGCTGCAATCGGTCGATAGAACTATTATGTCGCGCTATCTTGTAATTTTACTTTTTTTTCTCCACTGTCGTTTATAAAATTGCAAATTGAATTTATAACAGACGTCCAAAAGCGAAGGCGATGAGGTGTCATGCGAATTGGAAGTGACAAACTTGCCGATATACCAGCCTCCGGAGCTGGTGTCAGTGAGACTGCGGCACTTGGCGAAGAAGTGCGGCGGTCGCGTGGTACAAGTCACTGCTCCTACTGCAGTATTGAAGTTCTCCACGCCGGATCATGCCTCTAGGTAAGACGCGTTTTATATGTGAATTTGTTTTGTTTTTTCTTTTTATTATTAGATAACCTATTCTTCGTCACTGAAGAATTTGAATATATTTAAGTAAATTTTGTGTCTCGTATGTGGGTTATTCTCTAAACCAGTGATTCCCAAAGTGGTTCAGGTGGTCTACAGGAGACTCGACGGGGGTCTACGTTGGCGTAAAAAAATAAAATTCATAAGTTGTAAATTTTTAATATGACATAAATAAAGCCACAGGGGGTCCACCAAGACTAAAAAACTTTATTAAGGGGTCTATGTGGAAATAAGTTTGGGAGCTACTGCTCCAAACCGAAATTTGTTCTTTTTATGGTTCATGTTTTAACGAGTCAAAGTTTCGGTCTAACCCCGAGCCCTTGTTATAAGAAACGCTTGCCCTAAGAGCCAGGGTTACGTCAAAAACACATTGCGACATAACTTGTCTATATTTTTCACTAGCTGCGCCCTGCGGTTTTACCCGCGTTACTCTGCTTCAGTGGGTCGGAGCGTGATGTTTTGTAGTCTATATGTTAATCCAGCACATAACCTATCAGTAACGAAATCTATACTAATATTATAAAGAGGAAAGATTTGATAGTTTGTTTGTATTGAATAGGCTCCGAAACTACTGGACCGATTTGAATTTCCCACGGAAACGAGAGTTACGCGGGTGAAACCGCGCGCGGGAATCTAGTAAATAATAAAGACACGATACGACTGACTTCGATAAAAATGTTATTGTAGCGTAGGTATACATACTACGTACGTATACACCGTGAAATTTTAATGGTTGTTTTCCCGAAGCAGAACACCTTGCCTTCGGTAGTACTATCGAAACATATTTTTTTTTTTTCGTCATGTTTTGGATTTAAAATTATTAAAAAAAATATTAGATAACTCGAAAGCGTAATAAACAGTAGTAACACTAGACGGAGTGAACGGACCTTGTAGGTACTACTCGAATCGCACGCGCTGCTGACAAAGTAAAGAACGATCCATAAACGTTCAAAGCAAAATAAGAGCTCAATGATAGTTATACGGCATAAAATAGCCTGCACACAAGAATCACAAACGAGCCGGCTTCTTTTGTAATTCGCCGCGCGGCGCCGACGCCGGAACGCCCCGCGCTCTCCTTCGACTCCCTCCTTCCTTAGTTGTCCCGTGACCGTCGGAAGCGCAGCACGCGTTATCTTATTACTTTATAAGTATTATGGATCGACATTACAGTTTTAGTAATTTAGAGTACGTCGCTATGGTGCAACTGTACGCTAGGGCTAATTATAATTCCCATACTGCCTGGCGTCTTTACGCCGAGCTGCAACACTTGGCGTCACTCCGTCTTCGTGGAGTTCTGAACCCTCAAGTCATACAGGACCGGACGATCGTAGCGGCGACGGCTACTCGATCATGGGCAGTTCCAAGTGCCAGCACATGCACAGGGCAGAGGTCGATCGGCCGTTCTTTCGCCAGAGCTCGACGAGGAGATCATCGAGTACTTCGAACGCGATCCTCGCCGAAGTACGCGAATGGCGGCAGCTATGTTTGGCGTAAGCCAATACTACGTCTGGAAACTACTCAACTCAGAAGGACTGCATCCATATCATTTCCGCGGAGTTCATTTAATTTTTCATTTTTGTTAAATACGCCTTAAATACTTTATTAGGTATCTAATTCAGAAAATTATTGTTCTTAGATAATAAACTTGTTTTAAGTTACGTTTTCTGTAAGTTATAGCTAAAAAGGTATTGGATAAAGCTTATTATTATGATTGGGTACTGTGTTACATTACCTAAGGTGTAGGTATCAGCTGATTGACTAACACCCGGGTCAACGAACGCGCGACCGATCGACGCGAGCGCTAGGTATCGCGAGGTATTACTATCGGTTCGATGTCACTTTCGAGTTTGGTTTTTCACGATTGTTAATCGGCCATTTTTGGTTTATAATATTTAGTTTTTGTATAAATTGAATGTTTAACTAAGACCAAACCTTTTCGCTGCGGGAAAACAACCATTTAAATTTCAGCGTGTAGGGGAGAGTCGGTTATATCGTACCACTTTTTAATTTGAATTAAATATTTCGACTATGACAGGAGTATTAATAATTAATGAATATGCAATATAAAGTTTCATATTTTACCTTGCTAAGAAAGAAAAATCAGTTCCATACGTTTACTCTAACATCCTTATAAATGCTTTTTTCTAAAGGACTGCCATCGGTACGATTTAGCCGACTAGTCATTTTAATCGTACCACCAAGTTTTTAAATTGTACCATAGGTGTTTAAATCGTACCACTGAATTAAAGATAGTAAAATTTTCAACCAAATTATTTATTTTAGCTCTTAGGTAATAAAGGAACATTAGTTTTAACTCTTAGGTAATATAGGAACATTATTTTAACTATTAGGTAATAAAGGAACATTATTTATGCCTAACTTTTAGTTAAATACAATATAAATGATATTATCAAAGTAACGTGATAATATAAACAGTTTTGTTAAGAACTATATTTGTAATATAATGAATATTACAAATAGTATTGAGATCAATCAACACAACTATAATAATAATGAGAAAATACAGTATAAATTATATTAATAAACTAACGTGACAATATAAACAGTTTTGTTAAGTATATTTGTAATAATGATTGAGCATAGCTCTTATTGGAAACAATCATCGCAAATGTCTGGATTCGAAGTATACGTCTCACGTAGCCACCGCAGACAGCGAATGCATTGAATCCAATCAACCTTTAGGCCCTTTTTACCATAGTAAGAACGATTGCACTTTCCACATTCATTTTCGAGATCATCATCGCTGTCATCATCATCATCTAATTCTATAACAAGTGTCTCTTCTGAATCATTGCTACTAGTGATGGAAGGGGATCGTTTCCTCTTAAAACTTTTGCCCTTGCCCTTGGATACAATACTCTTATTTTCTTTTTTCACTGTTTGGGATTTCTTTGGTTTACAACCCTTTTCTTTCTGAGAATATTTTATATTATATTGGAATAGAATAGGTTTTAGAAATTTTGTTCAAACTTAATTCTTTATTTTCGTAAGCCACAATAGCTCTATCTAGGTCCTCCTTATTCCAATTATAATATTTAATTTTAGCTTTAGGGTCCATCATCTATAACAATATAAACACAGTCTGTAAAATGTATTATAAACTTTTAGACTAGTCGGCTAAATCGTACCAGTACAATTTACCCAACTGCGAGTGGTACGATTTAGCGAACTAAGCCATTTTTCAAAACAAAAGCAACTATCTGGCATAACCTCAAAACTTAGACACACAACAAAAACCACTAATAATCTAGTATAAAATGGTAACAGAATAAAGAAAACTGTGTATTTATAGCTTACCTTGTTTACAAGTTATATCCTTACGAATTTACGAAAATATTTGCATTAACTTTCACAAAAAAATATTTTATTCACTCATGCGCACAGTTGTAGACTCACATCAATTGCAAATGGCGGGTGGCGGGGGGTTGCGCAGGGCCACGATTTAGTGTTGTCAGTGTAGAAGAAATGTACCATTTAGTGGGAAATTTAGAAGTGGTACGATTAAAATGGCAGTACGATATAACCGACTCTCCCCTATATACTGTGGTATGTTGTTGTATTATTAAAGCTACAATAACTTAAAAAATTACATATTTAAAATATTTTTCCATGCATAGTAAACGTAGAGTAGCGAAGACTTTTTTATAAAAGTCATATTAATATGGTTACGTGATTTAGCCTCCTTGGTATAAAGGAGAAACATTAATTAATATTCATCGGTATTTATAGATAATTTTACTCCCTACGAAGAAATAAGACGTTTTCACAGGGGTTCCGCCCTGAAATGGGCCACTGTAAGTGTGGCCCTGGAGATCCCGCGGTACCATATTGGCCGCGGGTGCCGTCGGGGGGCCGGATTGCTCATGCGTACCCGACCCCCGCCAACGGCGGATCGAAGGAGTGTCCGGGAGGTTTTAGTGGTGTAGGGTCCTCTCCTCGTGGTATGACTTTAGCATACCACGCTATGGAGAGGGCGAGTCCCACATAACCCACCGCCAGCGCGCAAATACGCTGCAACGGTGGTGGGAATGCGTCAATGCATTTCCCCCCGGACAACAATAAAAAAAAAAAAAAAGCTGTTCCGCCCTGTGAAAAATAACATTACTCTGCCTTTTAAAATTGGCTAAAAAGTAGCCAATCTAACCCTAAAAACACAATTTATAGCCTTTATCTAATTGTATTAGGGCTTAGCCGTATTGCCATTAAAACAAAACAAAATTAATGCAAATGCACCGAATTAAATCATTAACTATCACTACATAGTAACAAACAAACTTGCTTGCCGCTGACTGTCCGTCCCTAATTATGTTTAGATCTTTAAAACTACGCAACAGATTTTGATGCGGCTTTTTTTTAATAGATAGTGATTCTAGAGGAAGGTTTATATATATGATACATCAGCATTGCACCCGTGCGAAGCCGGGGCGGGTCGCTAGTACTATATGTATATATATGTACATATTTTCTGTTTTATCAAAATATTGATTCGATACTAATTCACAAAAGTTGTGTATTTTTGTTAGAAGACAAACAAAAAAAAAAAGTGTTTACCATTAGTGTGTTATAAAAAGTTCCCATTCAAACATTACCTAGATGAATGAAAGCGCACGAGACGATTACTTTTATTGAAACAGAAACCCTGTGAAGACCTAAAAAAAAAGAAACATTATAATATATATATATAAAACAATTTTCATAAAAAAATTAAAACACTTAAATATCTAATCTAGCCCTATGGAAGTGGTTGGTTAACTATATGGGTAAACGTGCGACCTCCCCGATGATCTAAAAGTACATTCACCCATTCATATAAGTAATCTAATCAATCAACAAAGCTGTTTGCTTTTAGCTTATGATTAGTAGAATTTTATTTACAACTTATTAATATTATCAGAAAATAAAGTTATTTTAAAATATAGTACCAAAGTAGTCATATCTTATGACGTTTAATGATATAGGAAGGCATTCTAGATACGTAATATCATAATATACAAGTATATAAACATATACTAGGAGATGGAATAATAAACATAAAAAAGTAACCAAATAAAAACAATAACATAAATAGGTAACCGATTTTCTTACCTCTTTTTTATTTTATGACTGCTTCTCTAATGATTACAGAGAAAATAAAACTTGTCCTAGTTTTCACCCATCGGATTTTACAGAAACAATGCCGTGTTATTTCAATTACACAATACGCAACACAAACATCGAATTCATATCGAGGGGTGAAAGGCTATTTGTTTGAAGCGACATTTTGGACGATATGGATTTATATACATATTCGGATTCAGCTATTTTTTCTGCGTCGTCTGAGCCGGGTTTCGTACATTTCTGAGCACTTTTATGGCGCTTAAAACAATGCCATTTTAGTGCATAATTCTCAAACATGATGTATGATCCGACTTCAAATTTGCCATATTTTTTTAGTATGTCATTTAAGCTGTATACAAAAACAGAGAATCGGATCATAAGCCGTTATTCCCTTCCTAAAATTTTAGTTCGATGGCAGATAAATCGTTTTTTGATGTAGCTATCTTTAGATGAAAAGTCCCTTCATACATTTTGCTTACGACTACTTACTCTGTGCAATGTCACTTCAACCAATTTGCCGTCAGCCAAATTTATTAAGACATGTCGGTTCAACCCTTTTCGCTACAACTGTTTTTCACTCTGTTTAGAACAACCAAGTTATATAACTCCTTTCAAAATCTGAGACATCAAACAACTCTTTAAGAATGTTCATCATTGCTTAAGCCAACTTTCGTGTATCGTTAACAAAACCCAAAACCCAAACCCAAATTGGTAGTTAAACAAAATAGCCTATTCCTATAATTATTGAGTAACGTCGATTCAATCATTTTGCTTTCTCCTGCATAAGTACTGTAAAGTCACGTAACCCATTTTGCCTGCTGCTGATTAGTGACAATGTTGGAAGTTGAATCATTTTTCTTTACTCTAAAAATAAGGCGATACAGATCATTTTGTATTAAGCGACATTTATCTTATACTCATAACTGTTTTGTAATTGAAAATTATACCAAAACATTTAGGGATTTTTTTTTCAATAAAAATTTGCGATCCCCGTTATAGAAAGAGCACTAGTTTTTTCATAACGATTTATTTTCCAAATTTTGAATCTTTAAATGGCTCTCCTGTAAAGTTCGTAAAATGTCGCTTCAAACAAATAGCCTTTCACCCCTCGATATAATTGACCGAGATAAAGAAACAAGTTTAATAAGACGTATTGTAACATATCCAACATATAAAATTAAATAAATAGTCAATTAAGAAAAACAATTCAGCATTAGACAGGAATGTCTGACATAACTAGAGAAAGGTCAGTTCGAGATTGTACTAACATGGATTACGACTTCACGATTTATTAATTTGATGAAACTTTGTATAAATACATTAATATTGATTTATTAATTATTTTTAATTGAAAAAAAGATATGGTCTTTTATAAATGTTTTATTTTAAATAGCAAAAATAATATTAGAAAGTGAATAATTCTATGTGAATCATTTAGTTTTACCCACATGTAAAAAAAAATATAAATCACCATAGTCGCCAGTTATACTTTTGAATAATCCATTGCAACGTTAGGCACGAGCAGGAACACAGTAATTATTTCTTACCTCAAAATTTGAATTTTAATTGTGTAACGGATTTTGGAAATTGTGTCCGATTCATGATAAAGAAGCGATTTTATAACACGCAATGCTTATTTCGGGGTGAGTTCTATGCGTTACTATTTTCTCTAAAAAAATATTATATATTGTATTAATGATTAATGATGAATTTTTGAATCTAATATAAATGATATCTCTATTATTAAGATAATTATACTGTTAGCCAGATTGTGAATATAGAAATGGAAAATATAACTATTGATTTACGACAATTTTGATTAAATATTAAAAATGAACACCGTCACCATGAATGACATTTATTTTGGTGATTAAATATAGAACTGACAATTTCCATACTGTTAAAACAATATAATATCGTTTTAGCAATTTGACAATAGAAGGATTGGAAATTATATTTCGTTTATCTATAACCGCATTCAGTTCGGTCGATACGCAATGAATTATGCAGACCTAAGATTAAATATACATATTAGTCGCAACCTATTACATGTATTTCGAATGCGATTAGGAGTTAAAAAACAAGAAAACAAAGAGATTGCATTTTTGAGATTTATTGTAATTATTTTAAATATTGGTAGATAATATTTAAATTAGGAAAACTAATAGAGATCACGTCGTTTGATCAGCTGTTCGGTGCCATATTTTCTAATGTACCAATATTATAAAGTGAGATTTCTTCTGTAATGAATAAGTTATACGTAGTTCAGTAGTTTACTTTTTAGATTACCTAACAATGCGTTTTAATAAATTATTTATAATTTCTTTATACTTATTGCACAATTTGTAAAATACGATATTAGAAACTAGTATAAGCATTACGATACAAGACACACAATTCCTTGTTGTAACGTTTTAATAAACTATTAAACTTGTCTTGTTCTTATAGTTTTAAATTACGAAATAATCTGTAAAACTTATGAATCTTATTATAGTTATATTTAAAATAATTACGTTAATTTAAAAAAATAAAATAATCGAAGGTAGTTTGGAAACATTTTTTCTTATAATTTGATCAGCTGTTTCGAGTCGTCATTGTAACAGACGCATGTCGTTTAGTTGACACAAGTGCATTAAAGGCTATAAAAAAGCAAGGTTACTCAAAAGGATTTGAATATAATGCAATAAATAATCGTTATACTTAAAAAAAATCTTTAGTACCAGTAACAATTTATTTTCACTTATTTATTTGCTACAAATTAACGTTTGTTTTTGTTTTACAAATGAATCGTATTATCTATGTTAATAAAAATAAACCGCGAACATTATGTGTAGGTACGCTTATAACTTGAGTTCTTTGTCTATTGTTTTCGTAATTATGGGACAAAGGTTTGTATGATAGATAATTTTGATTAATCCGCTTGAAATGTTAGTACGACGGACAGGCGATAAAGGGCACGAACTTCTAGTAAAATTATAATTAAAACGATGTATATGTTTGATGTGTTTTTCAAAAATTATTTTTGATATTACACATGCCTATTTATGCAATGGGGTCATTAATATTAATGTGTGTTTAAGTTGTTCAGTTTTTATTTGTAGTAGATTTATATTTTCATTCTTTAACGTTTATATTGTTACTAGTTACGCCCCTCCGGTTTTACCCACGTTGGACCCCGCGACCCCTGGCTGCTACCCCGCTCCAGTGGTGTGATTTTTTGTAGCCTATACAAGCTAATCCTGCTCATACATTAGAATTGAAATTTTGCATGGGGCAAAATGTCAGCCAAATACGTTCTATAGTTTTTGATTGAAAGAGTAAAAAACATAGGTATATCCACCCATACAAACTCAATTAATTTGAGGCTTATGATTGTGACCTATCATATAGTCAATAGTTTTATCTATAAAAAACATAATATGGTATGCATGTTTTCTTGACAATGCTTTATAGGCGTATTTACAACAATGACAATAAACCCCGTGTTAACGGTGTATGTATGTACTTTTCGATTCAATGAAAATTGACATGTCAGCTTATCATTGAAACCAAAAGACGCATACAACAATTGTACCTACATAGCAAACTTAGGTGTTTACGTTTTGCTTTGATGTCATAGAAGATTGGATTAATTCTTCATGACTGACGTAGGCATTTTGGAAGATAACAGTAATCAGCGGGTGAATCAGATTGATTTGTTATGGTTGATTGATTATGGTTTTAAACATGAACGTGTAGGTACTAGACCTACGTTCATGTTTAAAACCACGTATTCCTAAATTAGTATTTAGCAATTATTATTATGTGACCCACAAGTACCTACCACAACAAAAACACGTGTACGGGGGAATATTTTGTAACTAGTGAAAAAAAAACCATTATTCTAATCACCTTTTAAATAATCTCACTTCGGACCACTGTGGTCAGTTGGCAGTATTTCAAGGCACTAAAAATAGGACAACAACTAAGATAACGTACCGACCTATTACAACTAAGCGAGTAAATATTTTGAAGGAAAACATAGTTGCAAAGTTAGATCCTTGTTTTTTGTTACCACGAAATCCGAATATCAATTATGAAACCGTATTTAATGTTGTAGAGTCTGAATTTAGAACAACGCTTAAAACGAAAACTTTCGATAGTAAATATTATTGTAAGTTTAATGAATGGGCCACTCCGGGAATTTATAAAAGTCGATCTAGGTTGTATGAGCTATATGGTATGAAAACGTATAGATCAGATACTGAGTTTATAGAGAAGGTTCGAAAATACTCTAAGACTTTTAAAATAGTTTGTAGCATTGCTAGAGCCAATCACATTCGACATAAAATAGAAAACTCCACTAACAAAATTAAAACTACCTGGGGAATAATAAACAAAGAAAGCGGCAAGACTTGTAATCACGATAAACGCTTAGAATTAAAAGTGAATGATATAATTATTACTAATAAAGCTGATGTAGCCCAGACATTCAATAATTTTTTTGCGGACATTCCAGTAGCCACTACGCGCTCCCTAAACTCTTCAGCCAGTGAGGCTGCGATACTTTTACGTGCGACCGTGCCTGAATGCAAATCTTCTTTCGAATTCAAACATGTTACAACAACGGAAATAATAAATGTTGTCAAATCTTTTGATTCGAAAAATACCGGAGATTTATGGGGAATATCGGTAAAAATCCTTAAAGAAATAATTGATATCGTAGCACCTTATCTAATGGTAATTTTTAATGAATGTGTAGATACAGGTACTTTTCCTAACAAAATGAAATGTAGTAGGATCATACCTTTATTGAAATCTGGCTCAAAAGACGACCCAGCCAATTTTAGACCCATTTCTATTTTACCAGTGTTTAGTAAAATATTTGAAAAAATTATACTTAACCAGCTCCTCAAGCATTTTAATTTAAATAGCCTCTTGCACACGAATCAGTTTGGTTTTACTAAGGGTCGTTCAACTTTAGATGCTGGGGTTGCTCTTATAAAACGCATATATGATGCGTGGGAGCATTCTCAAAATGCCATCGGTGTGTTTTGCGATCTTTCAAAAGCTTTTGACTGCGTTCAGCACGACACGCTTTTACTAAAACTACGTCATTATGGCATTGATAATGCAGCACTCGAAATGATATCTTCGTATCTTTCACAGAGACTTCAATGCGTTGACGTAGGTGGCGAAGTCTCTGATACCTTACCAGTCAAACTCGGTGTACCACAGGGCTCCATTCTAGGTCCTTTTCTGTTCCTCGTCTACATGAATGATTTACCTTATTATTTGGATAACTTGTGTGATGTTGTGCTTTTTGCTGATGACACTTCACTTATTTTTAAAGTGGATCGTAATATTGATAATTTTAATTTTATTAATAGTGCACTCACACAGATAACTCATTGGTTTACGGTTAATAATTTAGTTCTTAACGCGAAAAAAACAAAATGTATTAAATTCACTACGCCCAATGTAAGAAATACTGGACCCAATTTGATAATAAATAATGAAGTGCTTGAAACTGTTAACTCCACAGTGTTCCTAGGAATAACATTAGATAACAAATTGAAATGGAATGCTCATGTATCGAACCTTGCTAAGAAGTTAACGTCTGCTGCTTATGCTGTCAGAAAAGTGAGACAGCTCACTAACGTAGAAACTGCCCGTATGGTCTATTTTAGTTATTTCCATAGCATTCTTTCTTATGGAATTCTACTTTGGGGAAAATCAGCCGATATTCAAAACATCTTTATCTTACAAAAACGGGCAATAAGATCTATTTATCAGCTAAGTGCCAGAACCTCTCTAAAAGGTTTATTTAAAGATATAAATATACTAACGGTAGCTTCTCAATACATTTATGAAAATATAATGCATGTTAGACATAATTTAAATATACATCAAAAGAGAAGTGCTTTGCACACAATAAATACTAGAAATAAACATAAATTGTGTGCTGAATACCACCGTTTACAGCGAGTTCATTCTTCTTTTGTGGGGCTTAGTGTGCGCATGTATAATAAGATTCCAGAATATGTGCATGATTTACCTCTTAATAAATTTAAAATCGAGGTTAAGAATACCCTAATGAAAAAGGGTTATTACACAATCAATGACTATATTAATGATAAAACTGCATGGTGCAAGCAGTAAAACAAAGTCATTCTCACAATAAGTACCTATCTGTTGTAATTTTATAAGTATGTATTTATAAAATGGTTAAATATTTTAATTTGTATAGACTCACTTGTATTGGAACATGCTATGCTGAGTTAAAGTTTAGATATTTTTTATTATTATTGACTCCACAAATGCTACTGTCAGTGAGTTCGTCATGCTCCCTTTGTTTGTCATTGCTTGCGGTGGCGATGTGAGTCGGGTCGCCTCCTTCCCTCTAATATGGCGAGGGAGGCGATGGCTGTGTGCTCACACGTCATACTCGTGAACGGGTGCTGCTTGCGGTGGCTGGTCGTCTTGCTGATGGATGTATTTGAGGTGGTAGTTTTGTGTCCTCTATGACGAGAGATCTACCTCGTGTAGTTTGTTCCTTAAAAATGTGCGTGGATGTTTCCTCCGTTTTCATGTGCAAGAGGCTGTTTTTCTTTTGCTTGAGGAAATCCAGTAAATACTTCGCCTACACTAATGGAAATGTTTCAGGGCGTACATCAGCGCACATGGTATAATTGCAATGTAATCAATGAGATTTTGTTAACAAGCTTTTTTTAAAAAAAAGAAGAGACTTAAACACAACAAAAGATGACGAAAAAGAACAACCCCGGAGTTTCTTTCTTCCTTTCTTCTCCGGGTCGTCCACTTAGGTAGCTAGTGAAAGGTTGCAGGTTAGCTAGGGTAGGATTCTCGCCGGCGAGGACCGCGTTGCGCCCCTACCCCTGCCCTGTGATTGAGCGCCTGTAGTCGGTGCTGGTGATCACATCCTCTTTATATATCTACCTTTTTACTTCAGTGGCACCCTGGGTCGTGGTCCTAAACCCCATAAGGGTGCCCTCAGGTGTGTGCCACTTAGATATAATGTGACCACTTGCAATTTGGATGCGGTTTTAATTTCTTCTTATAATAATAATAATAATTGGTTAATTGCAATAAATATCACAGGACAGACGGACGGACTTTGCAGTCTGTAGATTTGTATGATTTGCTACTACTGTTAATTACTTAGTCGGATATCTTATAGAGTAAGAATTATTTGTTAGTTATAATTATTTATTATTTTATCTTCTTACATTGTAATTCTGACAAGTACAAGTGTATGTAAATACCTAAGTGCTGAATAAAAATTCATTATTTCATACATTTTTCCGACGATACTATTATCTTGTATTCGCTGCTTGGCCACCACTTTGTTGCTCGACCATTAGAATAACACAAAAATCCATGTCTTCCATCCATCCATTCCCATTGTTATATATAGACGACCGCAGCTTGCAAGCTTTTTTAAATTATTTCTAATTATATGCTAAGAATATCATATAGGGGAGTAAGTCCGATGTTAGGGTGATGGCGAGGCCATTTCGCCTCGAAAAAAAGTTATTATTATTTTTTTTTTGTGGTCTATCACACACAATGCTAGTTTCACCACCTGTTATTGCTATTATAATTGTCGCAGGGCACTGATGCGCATGAACGGAGAAGATGTTTACGGACGCAAGATAAGCACGAGGTATGCACGCAGCACCGTCCCACCGACGTACTCAAGCGACGAGGGTTACAGCACCGCGCCCGCGTCCTACCCACCGACCTTCCTACCCCCGCCGCCCCCACCACCGGTTCAGGTTAGTCACCTTAAATATTAGATTTCAAAACCACAAATAAAGTTTGGACCCTCGTTTCGTCCACTTGGAGGGTTAATTTTGGATAATCCTTGTATAGCAGATGACGGACATCATATAACTATCTATGCGTCAAATTTCACTGCAATCGGCTTAGTGGTTCGAACAACTCAAACCAATAAGCCAATTGCGGTGAAATTTGTCGTTGATAGATCAGTCAGTAACATTTTCCTTTTTATATATAGTTCCTGAGGTCGTGGGTAATATGCCCGAGCCTGAAAGTATTCGACTGGTGTTTGTATTTTTGCATGATTTTTTTTGCCCTACCTCCATATTGTGCAGTTTTGCGAGCGGAAGGGCGGTGCAAAAAGTGCATATATACCAGCGTTTTACATATTCTTGAGCGAAATTGGCACTAGATATTTTGTTTTAAATTTAGATCTTTATTTAACTGTGATCGCTATGCTACAGTTATGTTCGTCACCACATGAGCCGGTGTGCAACACTACTCAAGCCGTTGCTAAGGAGTGGGCGCTCGCTCTACAACACTTGCCGGCCCCCACACCACCGCCGCACGACTTTTGCCCACCGCCTGCGCCTAAACCCAGGAAGATTAGGGGCACTCATGGTAAATAATATAAAAAGTTTAATATCTTACTACACTAATTAACTTTGATGCGCCAAAAGCATATTTAATAGTATGTATATAAAAATAAAAGTACTTATTGTATCATCAAACATATTTTTATTTAATTTTCATCAAATTCAAATTCAAAATTCATTTATTCCGTAAAAATGGTTACATTTGTTTGGAATCGTCATATTTTTTCCCTACCGTGCAGTGTGTGACGTGGTGACTACTGAGAAACACTGCCAAAAAACTCAGGAGAACCCTCTTTAAAAAAAAATATATTATATCACAATATTTAATTAACCTAATTACAATATACTTTATTTTACATTGAGATTAGAGCGATTTAATCCCAAGCATTTTTGTCACAAAGATAATCAGAAATTTTATAATAAGCCCTGCTGCACAATTTGGCTTTAATAGTAATTTTAAACTTATTTATAGACAATTCTCTTATACTATTGGGAAGTTTGTTGTAGAACCGTATACATTGCCCCATAAAAGAGTTACTTATTTTGCGGAGACGGCTAGCATGAGCCACAAGATTATGCTTATATCTAGTATTTACACTGTGTGTCGCTTTTTTTTACAAAATCAGTCAATATTTTTATGTACATATAACACATTCTCATATATATATTGTGATGCAACGGTTATAATATTTCTTTCTTTAAATTTTTCTCTCAAGCTTTCTCGGGGACCCAGTATGTAAATTCTTACGGCTCTTTTTTGCAATATAAAAATGCTATTTATATCCGCGCAGTTACCCCAAAGAAGAATCCCGTACGACATTATGCTGTGAAAGTAATGAAATAATGAATTTTATTCAGCACTTTTGTATTTACATACACTTGCACTTGTCAGAATTACAATGTAAGAAGATAAATTAATTTAAAAAAAACCTATATCTAACAGATAATTCTTACTCTATTAAATATCCGACTAGGTAACTTACAGTAGTAGGTAGGCAATAGCAAATCTACAGATTGCGTAGTCCGTCCGTCTGTTTTATAAAGTAACTGTTATAAACTATTCTAGCCGTATCAACATCAGTGAGCCGTCTAATTGTTTTTACAGCATATGCTGCAGAACTTAATTTTCCTGACATTTTCTCAATGTGTGGTCCCCATTGCAGATTGGAGTCACTGGTGATACCTAAGAACACAGAGGTTTCCACAGGGTCAAGCCATTTCCATTAATATTTGCATTGGTGGAAACCTGCCTAACGTTGGGTGTTGAAAACTTGATTACTTTAGTTTTCTTATGATCTTATGATAGTGATATAGCCATCTGTATCACTGTTTCTTTTATAATCGAACGAGCTTAATAACCTCCTTTTAGTTTCTAAAGAATATAATTTGAAGTATAAGACTAAATATATATTTTTTTATTCTTAGGTTCTGTAAGCCTGGACCGTTCAGGTTCGTCAAGTAACAGCGGCGGAGAAGGTCGACATCGGGAGAACAGCGTGAGCCGCGCGGTTTCACCGTGGAATTCCTCCGCGAGTTTCAGCGAACACAGCGAGAGTGATGAACCTACTGCAGAGCTCACAGTGTCTAATCTTCCGCCTTATGAACCCTCTATACTGCAGGTATGTGGAGTATCCACTCCTACACTTATTTATAATCCTGCAATCTATTTTACATTGGCCAATTAGAGTGGACAATGACTAACCAAGTTGACTGGCATAATGAGCGACATTGCCTACATCACTAAACACTTGGCCTATGTAAGTAACGCTTAGGACGTAAAATGTCGCTAAATAGATCGATTGGAAATAATTTTTACAAGTGCAATCAATGATTATAATCAATATGATGAATGGAACTATCATTCCTCATAAAATTCCGCTTAAAATTAGAATCCTACTTGTATTATAAAGGCGGAAGTTGGTATGGATGTTTGTTACTTATTCACGCACCAACTACTGTATACTGGCTATAAAACATTACGCTTCGACCGATTGGAGTAGAGTATCAGTCCAACGCAGATAAAACCACGGGACGCTATTAGTCTATAATAAAAAAAGGTTTTAACTATTTTTCACATAAATTATTTAGAGACCGACCAAGCCATTATGTAATCTATATATTAATTACGTGTATCAAAAACTTAACCCCTTTTTACGAAATCTGCGCAAACCCAGAAGCATTAATGTTCGCACTCATTGTTAATATAGAGAAGGAGTGCGGAATGCATTTTTTTTTATTAATGTCGAATTTAGATCACTGGGCCACCACTAGTTGTAATAATTATGTCTTTCTTTCGACACAGGAAATGCTATCCCAACTGTTCAATCAGTTTGTACCAGTAGTCCGGGTGTCAGTGTGGGCTGCAGGCGAAGGACCGCTGGCCACAGTAGTGCTCCGCTCGGAATGGGACGCGCGTCTTTCTATCGCACGTATACACAAACGTCGCCTTGATAACCAGTGGACGGGCCGCCGATTGGAATTATCGTTAGGTAGGTTATATGTAATCGTGTGGTTTTCGGCTTAAATGATCCACACCTTTCCCATGAGTGTCGTAAGACGCGACTTAGGGACATTTAACTGATGGATGGGCAGCAGCCCAAGGATACTCATCATCTTACTACGATCACCAACCTGCCAAGCGCGGTTAAGGCAATATTCCTCAACGATCTTGGCTTGCCAAGGTCTGTTAAGAGGAGGCCCATGTTTAGCAGTGAACCTAATAGTAATTTAATCACATGATATATTTTTGCCGTGATAATAGCATCTTCTTTGATTTAGTGTGATATACTTAGAATAAACAGTTACTATTAATTTATTTCTAGGAAAACCATCTCCTGCGCCCAATCTAGATGTTCTCAGAGCGAGACTCAGAGCTATTCTTCTAGATCAACAAAATCATACTTTGCCTCTACTACGGTTACGCGATGCTTATGCCAGCCGACATTGCTGCGCACTCACAACATCTGATATAGCCAAGCTTAAAGACACCGTTATTATACACGAGGGGTTCGGCAGAATGGTACAGCTGACAGATTTGACCCCAGTATCTAATTCTGAAATGGAGGAAGCGCCTTGGAAGTGTCACATTCATGCTTCGATGAGTAACGGCCAGGAAGATGGTAGCCGAATCTTACAGCCAGTTTATATGGAAATTTCAGCTTTAACCAAGAATGTGCATTTATTATTGGAGAGTCATGGAGGCATTTTGCCGTTATTGAGGTGAGATCAAATATCCATTTATTTGATAGTGATATACTACATAGTAAAAAGAAAGCATCATTTAATAAAATAATAATATAGGTTTTATAGCAATTATTTTTTTAAGTTATTCGGAATATAGAGTGTCGTTCATATTATTTACAAGTTAACTAAATTAAAAGTTATGGGGATAATGTTGTTGAATGTTTAAGCGTATGTTAATGAACTTCAATTAAATCTTTTCATTATATCCACCTTTTTAGATTCTGTTTTATTCAGTTAATATTTTAATCAATGCGTGTTTTATTCTTTTTATTACGTGTTATCAATCCAGAAAAATAAAAATTTTGTTTTATTTAGACCATCAAGAGAGAAAATAATAAAACTGTACTCATTCTGCATATAAATACGATAAATTATATTGAGAAACGGAGCTTTTTATTTTATAATATACAATATATCAATTTTATCAGTTTCGTGGAATGCTACGAGGCTCGGTTCGACACTTTAGTCCGTGACTCCCGTCACGGCGTGGCTCTGGAACTGCTCCTGCGCAGCGTGCCCGGACTAGAAGTACGGGACTCGCCGTCGAGACACATTACGTGGAAACAACAGAGCCAAGCAGACACGCCACCCACCAACGTTGCTAATAGTAAGTGTTTATCATGTTTTTTGCATCTTGTGTAAATATATTCCTTTTTAAGGTTTTATTAGCCTGAAGTATTTTTAAAATAATAAATAAAATTTTACGATGTTATTAATGACGAAAATATGACCAGGCGCGTGGTTTCATCGTAATAAAATATATAAATAGATAGCCTTAATAGATAAGTGGGCTATTTAATACTTAAAGAATTTTTCAAACTCTTTAGCTATATATATTAGTATAAAGACGTTTGTATTTTTTTTTCAACTTTTTTTTAAACATTCATATTTTAATAGACTATTCTGTCACAGGTGAAAGTTCTCGTTCAAGTGGCGATCGTGAAAAGCCACGGACTGCACCAGCGTTGGAGCCAATGTTGGCGCTGTTCGAACGAGAACTGATCGATCTACTCCGCACTGCACCGAGGTGCTCCATACCTTTTAGCAAGTAAGTCATAAAATTTTTGATGTACAGGATACATTACATTATTATGCTAGTATTATAAATTTAGTGACAGCTTAAAAGTACTGTCCGTAGACTGACTCCATAATGAGGTGTAATTTAATACTTAATATAGCGATTTTTATTTATATAAAGAAGAATAATGTTGGAGATGGCGTTCATTTTAGTAATGTTTTCATAAGATATTAAAATACCTGGCTAACTCCCATTCCCGTAGGAACTTCACAATTAACCTTTTGAACGCCAGAGCAAAAACGCATGAACTTGCCCTCAACGCCAGGCCACAAATTCACCGCAAATACCTACGAAAAAAATAGGGATTCCAAAACTTCATCGATAATCAATTTTATTTTCATTTTCGTCTTTAATTTCGAAATATAATGTCCTTATAACATTGAAATTTAATTCAACATTACATTTCTTCCTATTTAAGTAATAGTTATACACTATTTACAGACTTGTATAATACCGTAATAACAGATATGAGACTACAATATATTTAAATATAATAACTGTAGGTACAACACTATTCTTGATCTGCTGTCTTCATATTGTGACCATGGCGTGGACGGCCCGCCATTTTAATAACTACTTCGCTTCCGAAATAAGGATGTGGCAACGTAATATCTCGTTTATCGATGTTCTAGTACAATATTATTTTATAATAAATGAAACACGTTTTTTAAATCAGATTTATAATTCCGAATGTAACAGGTACTTAAAAATATATGATTGAAATAGGTTAAGAAGGTAAATAAAAACTATGAAAAAATAGAAAATTTTAATAAAATGTTATACAGTATGTACTATGTATACATGTTTTTAAATATTAAGTTCTATAAACCTGGCATAAAAAGTAACAAATTAAAACAATTAACGATTATATATAATTATCACAATTACCAATCAGTCTTATACTAATAAATCTTTTGAATAATAGAACAAAATTATACAAAATCTACAATGCAACCTGCATTCTGATCATCTAATTCGCTGGGTGCAAAGTGGGTGGTGGGGACAGTGAAATCGATCTCAGCGCGCACCGTGGCTAAAAAAGGAACTTTTGGCAGACTTTATTCCACGAAGTTATAGGTAAATATGCGAAGAAGTTCTTCCGTAGTCATTAAATTCCCACTCATTATAATAGTCACTTAATATAAATCTTGAACTCGATATCACAAGTAAATTAATCATAAATATTATTCATTCACTTCACTAATTTCTGGTCGCCGCGCTTGTGACGTCACGATATTGTCGTCTAGTCGTGACCATGGCGTACAGGGTACTGATAATTCGGGTTGCGTTAGGGATGCGCTTGAGTTGGGATTAGTGAATATCGAAATTCGACCCAACCAAATTTTATTTTTGACTATGTAGCTTATTGAATGATTTTTAAGACTGGTTTTATAAAATTAATGCTGCTTTATCCTAGTACCAAATTATACCTAAAATAATATATTCCAGAGGAAAGTTTCGAATCGATCTTTGATTTGAAATAATGATATTATCCAACATGCGCTACATCACTAGCGGTCACGCAGTTATGACTCTGGCGTGTGAGGACATTCTTTTTTCAGAGTTTATTTCTTTCTTTTTAACGTAAAATTTCTCAATATTTATAATGCAATTTAATTAGTTTTATGGAAATAAATAAATTTTGGACCTTCTATTTTACAGGTATATAAATAAATAGGCATTAAAGTAATGTTTAAATAGTTTATTTCGTGTTTTAATGTACCGCTGTTTTTGTCACATATTTGTGTCGTTGGCGCTCAGGGACAGTTTTCGCTTGTCACGTATTTGTGACCCTGGCGCTCAAAAGGTTAAATATACCCTATAGGCTTCCTCTATAAATGGATAGCCCATTAACACTAAAATAATTCTTCATATTGTACTAGTAATTCCTTAGCTTAGCGCGTTCACGCAAACAAACTCTTTAGCTTATTAGTATATATTGTAGATATGTACAACTGTACATACTATTATTTATGTGTAATGTAATCTTTTTTTAGATTAATTCCCGCTTTCCACCATCATTTTGGGCGACAATGTCGCGTAGCTGATTACGGCTTTACCAAGCTGCCGGATCTACTCTCTGCACTCAGCAATGCTATTATGGTAAATATATGTATTTAAATTAATTTTAAAGATTTACAATTTAATAAAAAATATAAACTTAATCATTTTTTACAATATTTGCTAGTTCATACATTAATAAACCGTTTTTTTATGTAGGTCCTTGGCTCAGGGTCGTCACGCATTATAGCAATCTCCGCCTCTGCCCAAAGTCGTCGTTGGACGTCTGATCTAGTCAAACTCCTGAAAGCCCAGCCCGGACGCACAGTGCAGTTGCATGAAATACCACAATTGTACCAGGCCACGTTCGGCCGCGTTTTTTCACCCGTTGATTACGGAGTCTGCACCGTCACGGAGCTTATGCAAGGTAACTTTCTTTAATACTAGCTGGACCCCAGGGTTTGACTCGTGTTACTCTGCTCCAGTGAGTCTGAGTGTAATGTTTTGTAGCCTACATGTTAATCCAGATTATAAACTATGCCGGTGCAAACCTTCAGCCAAATCCATTAAGTAGTTTTTGTGTGAAAGATTAACATCTTCACACAAACTCACAAGCTTTCGCGTTCCTAATATTAGTAAGGATTAATAACACTAAAAAGGTTACAGTAGTTGTTTCTACGACCTTGTGTCCTGGGTTCAATTTCCACCTGGGACTACTATTTGTTACCACAGATAGATGTTCCCAGTGTCTCTGAAATATATATTTGTAAAGTCAGGGGCGACATGGATTTATTTCGCTAGTGTAAGAATTTAAAAATGTATAAAATAAAGTGAAACGGTCATAAGTGCGATAGTGATTCCACTGTGTCGCTTATCAATATTGTCATTAGAATGGGGAAAGATTTGTTTGCTGAATCATATTAAAATTGGGTGGTATATTATATACTAGCGACCCGCCCCGGCTTCGCACGGGTACAATACTGATACTTATACTACAGAATGTCTTTAAACCTCTAACAAACGGGCGAAATTTGGTCAAAACAAACAGAAACAAATTAATATGGGTACCTACTAAAACTTAGTGACATAAGTAGGTGGGTATACTTTTATCGTATGAAATACCTACCTATACTCTTCAGGACTAACAATACAACAAACACTAAATAAATAGGTATTCAAGTAGATACTTGAATACCTATTTTTTTATCTTTGTGTTCGTTGTAACTATGATGGATAGATATCCATCATAGTTACAACGAACACAAACCAAAAATTTGCCTTATAAATCTTAAGGATCGAGCGCGCATAATCGCATTCGGCCTACCTCACTCGCTGCGCTGCGAAAACACGCGCTGTTATTTTGCGATAACTTCTAAGTTATTCATTTAAAGTATATTGTTTAGGGGTCAAATATTCGGCATGAAATGCTTAAGAATATTAACTCATTTAAAATGATAAGGATAAATACTGAATCCGTCTGATTAGCTTTACAATTACCGCATAAGAAATAATCATTTTTCTAAAAGATATAATGGATATAGCAAGTTCACCTTGAAGATAGACATATGCTATTGTAGACTTTTTTGTAGATATAAAAGGCAAGAATATTTCCGCCATACATTGTTTTGTTATATCTCATAGGGTTTAGGCAGCGTTTTCGTTGAAAGCTCCCAAATGGCTTAATTTTTTCCGACACCTCTGACAAATATCAATATATATTAGTCAAATGTACACATAAACTAAACAAATCATATACGTAAACCTTCCGGAAGAATCGTTCTATTGATTAGTAACAACCGCATGAAAATCCATGACAATGTAGTAGTTTTTGAGTTTATCGCGAACAGACAGACAGCCAGACAGACGCGATTGTTTTATAATATGTA
Organism: Nycteola revayana; assembly: GCA_947037095.2. Classification (NCBI taxonomy): domain Eukaryota; kingdom Metazoa; phylum Arthropoda; class Insecta; order Lepidoptera; family Nolidae; genus Nycteola; species Nycteola revayana. Next base: position 11,600,632 of record OX344839.1, read on the forward strand.
GTGATGTAGTGATAGCGGTCGCCCGCGGCTCCGTGCGGATGTCGGTTACCGCTGCAAAAAGCCTACCCAGGAAAGACACGGTCAGCAAAATGAACGCAGTCGTTATCCGCAGGCTGCACAGATTGTCTTTCTGTGGAGTGCAACCCGTTGTTTTAGGATAGATAACTAAAGCGATTATTGTAGAGCTTCTCTATAAACAACATTTGACGATAAATTATTTTCAGTAACAAAATATACTTATGGTCGGGAGCCCCGACCCGTGATAAGGCAACGTAAAGTTGCCCATGCGTAAAATATTCTTTGCGTAAATCAATTCCTACTAATTTGAATGTTTGGCCCTGGGATTTGTTTATCGTTAGTGCGAAAGAAATTTTACTGGAAATTGGAGCCTTTTGAAGGGTATAGGCAAATCAGTAGGCATCATGGGTATTCTTGGTATATGAGCTAATTCACCAGCTGCAGGGACGGTGGTAATCTTCGCTACTATTCAATTATCTTTTAGCTTCTTTATAAGAAGTCTCGCGCTATGTTAGGGGGGTTTAATTTTTGAGAAGCATTATCGGCGTGCCAACTTTTAACGACAGTTCATGAGGGGATAGCCCAGCGGGGTTCAGAGAATTTAAAAAATTCCTGGGGGTAGTGCACTGCGTCCTCGATGTTAGTGACGGTGTCCATGTATTTAGCAGAAATCGTAATATTTTAATTTCGCCATATTTTTAAAACCAAACGTCCAATTTTAATCATTCAAGGACCAAATATTATCTACATAAACTGTACTCAGTGATGAACTAATTTATTTTGATAAGGATTAATAGCATGAGTAAAATAAACGCGTTTAAATGTAGTCCAAAAAAAATTCAAGATTTCTAAATAAAAAAATGGTTGGTGTGCCTCACTCGACATAGATAGGTATAGTGTGTCGTGGACTTTTTTGTAGATATTTATAAGATCTACAATTAATTAGAACATTTTATGGTTCTATCTTTTATAGTTTAGGCAGCGTACGCAAAATAAGTAACTTTTCTGGTTGAGTTTTTACACCTTGTGTCCGAAAAACTCAAATATCTTACGGAACCCTATTTTTTTCCAAAATAAAATTTCGTTTCGTTTCGTAGCCTATGTTACTCGTGGATAATGTGGCTTTCGAATGGTGAAAGAATTTTTGAAATCGGTCCAGTACTTTTTGAGCCTATTCATTACAACCAAACAAACAAACAAAGTTTTCCTCTTTATAATATTAGTATAGAGAAAAACTCAAATATCTTACGGAACCCTATTTTTTTCCAAAATAAAATTTAGCCTATGTTACTCGTGGATAATGTGGCTTTCGAATGGTGAAAGAATTTTTGAAATAGGTCCAGTACTTTTTGAGCCTATTCATTACAACCAAACAAACAAAGTTTTCCTCTTTATAATATTAGTATAGATTACTACATCTACTATTAGGCACATCATTGGAGACTCATTGAATAGTAATGGTTAATGTCAACGACTGTAACTTCTGAACAATCAGGAACAAAATCTGACATCCATCTGATGACGTCTGAACATGCCCAGGTCCTAAAGTTAAATTAAAATATCGAAGTACCGAATATATTTTTTTGGTATATGTGCTTATAAAATGTTTTATGTTTGTTTCAAGGCGTAGGTGCTCAAGCAGTCACACTGGGTGTCGATGGTACTATTTCTCTGCCGCGACGCACACCTACACCGGAGGAACGATCGCGTACCCGAGAATTTGCTATGCAGGTTTGTTTTTTCACAGTACAATATAACGGCATTTATTTTTATAATTAATTTTGTTTGAACTTCCATTGTGGAGAAAATTTTACATTAAGAATTTACATTTGAACTGCTTTGGTATTATTAACACAATCTAGTATTTTATTTTGAGTATCCCTGGTATTTTGATTGTCTATTAAATATCATCTCTCTAATCATGCATGCATGCTTTTTCAACTAGAATTTAGTTTTAAAGCATATTAACCATTTTCTTTAATGACGCTTCTTTTTATTTAATTATGTGTTGCAAACTTTATGGCGGCTGTGATTTATTCGTAAGTTGTAAATAGAATAGAAATAGATACGGTATTTTCATAAGAATTTTAGGTGACAGCGGGAGTCGTGGGGAGAAAGGAACACAGCCGCCATAGGTGCGGTTCATGTGCGACACGGCATTGGTGCCATGTAGATATCTGAAAAATAAGACTGGTTGTGTCAGTTACTATTAGTTATATTTTAACAAATCTATTGCACCAATCCATTCCACTTGATCTGCACAAAGTTTGCGGGGCCCACCACGACAGTACGTATATTAGCAATAATTTCATTTAGGCTGTCGAGTTGCTGCGCCACACGCCGAACCTACGCATGGAGTTCTCTCGCTTCGTGCCCGCGTACCACGCTCATTTTGGAAGACAACTTCGCGTAGCTCACTACGGTTGTGTGAAATTGGTGGAACTATTCGAGCTGATACCGGAATCGGTCAGCATGTTTGCGGAGGCGAGCGGCGAGCGGTCCGTGCGTCTGTCCTGTCGGGCGGCCCGCCCCGTAATGGCGCATAGATTGAGGACGCTGCCTCCCGTGCCTTTGCATGAACTACCCGCTCATTATGCGCACCATTTCGGAGCCCCGCCACAGGTATTGACTAGATTCGAATTTAAAGAACCTTATTTATTTTTACTGTTTTGCTTTTATGTAGTTTTATGCTTTGTTGAGATGTTTTGCATAGGATTTTTCATCACATTTTCAGCTGACAATCAAACATGTGTGTGTACTTAAATAATACCAGGGAACGTTTAACCCAATGTGCATGCCTATATTCATCAGATATCGATGAAATGAAAACTATTTTTATGGTTAATATCATATCCTATAATATAATATAATTTAAAATGTGGAGCGAGAAATAGGCTTAGTATGATGCCATGTTAATTTCTGCACTGTTTTACAAAATCTGACAATGCTTGTTAAACTTAATATATTTCAGCCGGACATGCTCGACGTGGAGTCGGTAGAAGCCCTTATCTACGCGGCTGGCGGCTGCGTAGAAAACTGCGTAGTAGTATCTCCAGGAGCGTCGCCTTCTTGGGCTGGCTCGTTGTTGGCGGCCTGCGCAGTGCTTTGTGGCGATAGAAGCGTAGCCAGGGGCTCTACGCACGAGTACTTCTCAAGTAAGTTACCTATAATGAAATAAAAGAGGCGAAGTAGGACTGTGTTAAATCACAGGGACTAAACTGGTTAATCATCAGCTAAACTACAGTTTCTGTACTTAAATTTATTTTTTATCACATCTATTCAAAAAGACCTAGTTTATTCCTCGTAAACAGGTACCAAAATAGCTCATTAATCCCTTAGGGACCAAAATTGATTTGAATTTGGAATGTGGATATTGTTAATATTTTTTCAATCAGCAAAGAGGTGAATCACAAACCATGCGGGAACAATGTATTGAATATGTGATTGGCTGAAAAACTGCGAGCGCGCCAAATTTAAAAAAAGTTGATGAAAATTATATTTTATGTCTTAGGGTTCTTCATTGTACAGTCTGTTGTCAACATTATCTGACCCACCCTAAAAACAAACGAATTTGGACCCTCTGCCTGTAATATTAAGGTTTATTCAATTTATATGAACTTAGCAGACAAGTGCACGAGGACTTGATGAACAAATAGAACAATAATACAGACACGCAAATTTGATCTTTATAACGTTAGTATTAGGTTATATGTTATAACTACTAGTTATGATATAATTAGTCTAATAGCTTATTTTAATGATATCGTTCAAGTAATTCTGGTCTTGTGGTCTGTGTATAAGACTGAGTAAAACAAGTTGCGAGATCAAATCCTGCGACGAAGATATTTTTTCGTTTTGAATTTAAAAATAGAATTTATTTCAAATTCCATTTATTGTAAATAACTATAGACGGATAATCTTCAAATATAAACTTTCATGTTTATATTTTCGCATAACTTGTTATAAGTGGGTAGTTGAAAAAAAATATTATTATTCATTATAAAACTGGCATTCAAATGCAGTGACTACGCGCAAACATATTTTACCTTGCCTTACTAAATTTTCTATTTTATAGGTCGTTTTTTTATTATCATTTGTGTCAATGGAGTGATTATTTAAAATACAAAATAATCTACTTGCACGAGGAGAAGGTTGGCTGCTTATGCTGTGCAAGAATAAACTTTATGAAAGTATACAATATGGTTTAAATTCTTTAGAATATTGCGTCTAGCATTACAACTAAGATCAAATTTCAATGCGGCTTATAAGAGTTGAGTTGGTCTTGTGGTCACTAAGGTAGTGCGGTGTTCATCGTTGTCTACGTTCGAAACCAAGTTTTACCAAAATATAACTTTTTGCTCAGCTGTTTTTTTTAAATTATTTTTATACACTTTTTTTTTGCATTTTTTTTTACATAATGACGACATAGGTTCTTGTCTTTTTAAATGGGCAATTTGTATATTAATAAAACTAAACAATTGCAAGTTTAAAATGTTTATTATTTCATTAAAACACTTAGGTAAGATAAAGTAAGTAAATGCTCATATATTTGCAAATTAATATACAATATGTATTGGTATGCCATAATCGAGTCTAACCATTTATAAACATTAAAAAAGGCATGCTTATGCTTAGAAGTATGTTATCGAGAAAATGAATTAATCTGTGAAATGCTTTACAGATTTATAGCTGCCTATATGTAGTGAATAAACATGTTATTTAAATAGAATAATCTATTTATAACAATAACATCACCACATAACCTGCAACATTTTAATGGTAACAATAAATCCATTGAGCATTTACTTACATGGTGTGTTTAAAATACCTACTAGAATAATTAGTAGCGGAGTGGCGCACCGTCCCCTGCTATAACTTGTTGTAAGCGGCTACGCATACCGCGCACCATATTCCAACACAAATCTTTGCCTCTCATGTGCTCCCAAGTTGATGTCACGATCTCAGCCAAGTTGTGTTTGTTTCGCACTTTCGTCGTGTCCCAATTTAAAACCATTTGACCCCATAGATTTTCTATAGGGTTCAAATCAGGACTTTTAGATGGCCAATTTATAACTGTCACACCTTCTTGAGCCGCTAACCAATCCTGCACAATGCCTGCACGATGGATGGAGCAATTATCGTGGATAAAGTATATATTTGATGTTGGATAGGCAATTCGCACAGTCGGTAGCATGACGTCACGCAGAATCTCCAAATACAAACTACTATTAAACCTACCACCTACTTCCACCAATTCACCAGGTCCCATAGACGACATCCAGCCCCAATAGCCCAGGGTTATTCTACCGCTGGTTCTACAAGGTAGCAAGCACTTCTCATTGTAACGTTCTCCTTTACTTCGCCATAAGATTTTACGTCCATCTTTATCCGATTTAAATGATTTTTCATCAGTGAAAATTACAACATTTTCTTCCCAATTAAAATTTAAATATTGCTGGGCAAAACGGACCCTTTCTTCTCGATGAGCAGGTGACAATGCAATTTTCTGTGCCGGTTTATAGTTTCTTATCCCAGCAGCGTGTAAATGCCTTCTCACTGTTTCCACCGAAATATTGTGGTTTATTGCAGTAACACGAATGGGCAAAAATGGATTTTCGACATGGCTTGAAACAATGGCCCGGTGGCGTTCGAATTCGGGACTATACTTAATGGCTTTTGCTCCTGGACGAATCCGCTGAATATTTCCATTGTCTCCATAACGTCTTAGCCATAGTCTGACCGTATTTCTCTAAAACAAAAAAAAAAGTTTTTGGAACTATGTAGGTATGTAACTTGTAATAGTGAATGTAATGGTAATATAGCCAACTAGGCGTTCATTAATCACTATCAATAAAAAAAAAATAGGTAAAAATTATAAAATACTTACTGCTATATTAAGTCGACGACCAATTTCTCTAATTCCAACATTCTGCTCATGTAAAAATATGATTTTATGTTTGGTATAGTCATTAAGTTGCGACATGATGCTTTTTTACACCAAATAGCTTAAAAATACTTAACGAGTTATGTGAAACGATTTACAAACGTGTGTGCGCAGTCACTGCTATTAGGCGTAGTGTAACTTTTGTCACTTAGATGAATTTATTACCTACCTCACGAAGCAAATATATGTTTTACTTCGTATCCAACCGTTCTTGGTAATTTACCCACCTGTTTACACGATAAGTTATTAGGCGCAAATCATATTGGTCGTTCTTTAATAATGCACTCAATATTGTAGAAATAAAATCAAATTAAAAAAGAAACCGATATTAGGTGGACTATGTTTTGGAACCCACATGTTGTTCGTCGCCAATCCAACATCAAACCGCTAAGCCACAAGAACTTGGTGAGAATACGCGAAATTAAAGATTGGCTTGTAATTTAATGTGAATTAAAAGCTTTTCAACTTTAAGGTCAACGAGATAATGATTAAAATAGCTTAACAAAATGATATAATTATATTGCCGATGGCTTATTGACAACCTTAATGTTACGTGTTAAAGATCAAATTTGCGTGTCTGTAATATTATTCTATTTATTCATCTAGTCCTCGTGCACTTGTCTGATAAGCTCATATAAATTGAATAAACCTTAACGTTACAAGCAGAGGGTCCAAATTCGTTTGTTTTTAGGGTGGGTCAGATAATGTTGACAACAGACTGTACGTAAATAAATTCTTGTTCATAAGTTGCACTTACTTATTTTATCATAGAGGGTGATAAAAAGAAGAGTGTCCACCTCGGAAGCAACACTATTTTAAGCTCGAGTGACATACTTTTAATCCCACGCTGCGCTCAGGATTAAAAAAACACTCTCGCCTTTAAAATAGTTGTTTGCGCCCTAGATAAACAATCTACTATTGTTAATTACATGTATAATTTTTTCTCTGATACTGTAGTTGTCACATACACCATACATAAAATATGCAGTGCTTAAAAAGTATTGTATTATTAAAAATACTACTAGTATCCTATATTTATATATGAAAGCTTTGGTTGACAAATTCATTATAATGGAATGTTTTCTAAACAAATGCGGATATACACACATCGCAGTGTTTGTCATTTTCTTAAATCGGCCAGTGAAGTAATAAAATTCGCGAGGCGTTTGTTCTTCGTCCGTCAAAACAAAACGATGGCTGATTACTTCCAAACGGGGATTACTAATTAAAAAGTTACTGAACGGGGCGACATCCTGAAGTTTCTTTTTTTGTTTCACCTATTAATTTATTTTTTTGTGCTTATTTATCAGCGGCCTACAAATGTCTCCGTGGATCAGAGCCTGATCTGAGGCGTCTATCAGCTGCCGGTGTTATAACAGTCACAGCATCCGATTCTAGACTGTGTTTGTCCACGGTCTGGCGTACTGTTTGGCGCCTCGCTCAGATCTTGGCCGATAGAACCTCCCCGGCAAACTCTGAAGAATTATTCATCGAGTACGCCAGGCGATACGAGCCCGTATTCCCGGGCGCTGATTCTGGTGAGTTTATTTGTTTTTTTTTTTAATAATTGTAGGATTCACTTTTATTTGCATCAGGAATTAATATGAAAAATAAGAAAAGGACAACATAGCGTTTGTAAGCGTACTGAGTTAATAGACTGCGTACTTTTTATTGTTCTATCAGCTACTTGGACTTTGGGGAAGTAATTACATAGACAATGTTTACAAGAGAATAGAGATATTACGCAAGAAATAAGTAGTACCATGTACATTTCTGTCTGTCTATCTTATTCTATTTAATATTTCTGTGTGTATGTATATGTTACGGCTAATAGTCGAAGTGCGGCTACACCTAGTTTTAGCCGGCTACAACTAGGTGCAGCCGACAACTTGCGGTTAAACTTAGGTCAACCTTCATAAGTTCCTATGCAAGGGACAAAAAGGTGTTGGGGTGGTTACAAAAACCTAAACCAATGGAGCCGAACAGGGACTTATAAACGCATGTGGCCGACTGCACCTAGTTGTAGCCGGCTAAAACTAGGTGTAGCCGCACTTCGGCTATTAGCCGTAACATATACATAAATAGATAAAAACAGCATAAATAATTTAGTGCTATCTAATTTTGTACACTATTAATATATTTCATACGCAAAAGTATAAAATAGAATCGTTCCTAATTGTATCGATTCGTTACAAATTTATAACCTAAATAAAATTACAATTCGTAGGCGCTTCCGGAGTAGCAGAATTGCTGCGTCAGTACGGCGAGGTGTTCGGCGAGGTGGAGGCGGGTCGCTGGACGCTGTGTGGCGGGGTCACTCTGCCGCGAGTACGAGAGCCGCTGCCGGCCGCCAGCTACGACTACTCCGTGCTGGACACGCCGCCCGGACAGAAGGTACATACACTTAAAATACTATTATTAATGGTAAACTATTAAAAGCTAAAAATGTCAATAATTGATTTAGTATAATTCTACCACTGGCATAACACAACTCAAATTATCTCAATATCTTCTAATAAAAAAAAAAACAATGCGTTACCATTGCCGTACAATGTTAAAAAAAACAATATAAGTAAGCTAATTTAATATCAACTACTACATGTGCGTAGATTATAACGTAGTGTAAACTGTTGGTAGAATTATCACGATAAAATCATATAGTTGAAATTTTATTTGTAACTAGCTGTGCGCGACTTTGGAATGTTTAATTTTAGATTTTTTCAAAAATAAATGAAGCCTAAGTTAGTTTTACTACTTATTACAACAGCTATGAAAAGTTATTTTGGTATATGTACAATATATGCATTACTATGCAAGTAGTAATAATTGGTTATTTTTATAATACTATCAGACACTTTTATTCTATTTATATTTTTAGATTTATATTTTAAATGATTTAATTTCCCTATTTATAAGAAATGTATGTTTTCAGGGCTCCCGTGTATTTGATTCGCCAAAGACAAACATTTGGTGCTCCCCTCCGGCCAGTTCCTTGCCCACACCGACCGCTTTGCTCAGCCCGGAGAATCGCCGTAAGTTATTTGTATTGTTTTAATATACTATTTTAATGTATACATATATGGTTATCTTGTCTCCTGAATAGATAAGTTTACTTCTTGTGAGTAGATTGTGTAAATTTAGAAAAAACCTGCGGTAATACGGAAATGTAACAAAGATTTACTTATTATTTAATTTACATCTCCGAATATTAAGAATAAATATTGGTGTCAAAACTTTATGTAAACGGTGGTTATTTTAAATGTACATAATTTAGAGGAAATGTAAATAATAAACTTAAACCACCGGCAGGGTTCTTGTTCTATATAAAAAATATCTAAATAATTAAACAATGTCAAATCTCCAATTTAATTATTGAACCATTAGGCGCCGCGAAACAATATTAAATATAATAATCAGATGTTATTATTTTTCTTTATTTTGTTTTTTAAAATATTGATACGGATACGGCGGCTTTAATCTAGTTTTATATAAAAATAGTCATAAAAAAACATTAATTTAATTTTCCTTTTTTTTTGTTGCACAGGTCGTATCCGCTTAGCGGCGCATTTTGATGGTTCGTAAACCCACCGCGTATACCATTCCTATATACTTGAGGTAGGTAAATATTGCCCGTGTTCCAAAGCGACCTTACAACTTGAGGAATACTTCCAGGGTCGCAACGAATTTTATCTATTAGACTTATGTAAGTGTCCAATAAATTGTGATGTCTGTAACAATAATATTTTAGATGTTTATATTTTTATGTGTTTATTTAGATTAAGAAATCTTCAGGTGCATTCGTTAAATGTTTAAAGAGCTTAACTAATGCCCCACGCGTAATTGTACAATTTAAGTCTTAAGAATCATCTTGACCAATATTTTTCTTTGATTTTTTTCTTAGTTTATGATTTTTTCGAATGTTTTTATTTTGATTGACTAATGCTATTTTTTATTCTTATTCCATAGAGTAACTATCGTGTTGTGTTGTTTTAGTCTTTCACTGTTACCTGTTGATCTAGCTGTAAACTTGGTTAGAACTTATGCGCAATGAAATTCTTTATTTTGACCTAACTTCTTATCATGTTTATGTTTTTATTTTATCTTTTGACATTTTACTTAGGTTTATATTTCTCGGCTCTACATGTAACAAAGGACTGAAACAAAGCTTCAAATGTTGCTTTAAGATACTTACTTACTATAAGTTTAAAAAGTATTATTACAGTACATTATCTACGTATAATTTCTAAGTAGGTAATGAGACTGCCACAGATACTATTTATTATTGTTAAAAATATAAAAACACTAAGTGTACATATCATTGATTTGAGGCTCAAAATATGTTAGGAATAGATACTAAGTTTTATTAAATTACATCCAAATGTAGCACTTAAACATTTTTCGGATGCCCCACCTAAAGTACAATGATCATACCATATATTGATACTTGTCATAGAGTTTTATCTTAATATATTTCGGCTACGAATCTATTTGCATGTAATTGCTTGTCTATTGTTTCATAGAAAATTGTTATCCGATGTTATTGTACAGACGAATTGAATTTTTTGTGTTTCTTATCAATCAATCACATTCAAATTTATGTAATTTTAGATAACATTTACATTCATAATAATAATAAAATATTTAACTTGAAGTACGTAAAGATGCGCCAGTTTTTATTATTTTATATTATTGAATCTCAGTTGTGCGACTGGCCTGAAGGACGTGTGTCAATTAAAAACGTTCAAATGTTTTATAAAAGTATTCAATGAATGTAGATGTAGGTGATATTGCTTTGATAGAATATGCTCGTGCCTCAAGTGCGAACAATGCTTTAATTTATGACAATCGATTTTATTTGTTTTTGGAATTAAATTTCATAGTTCCACATTATCCTCTACTGATAGACTAAATTATTGATGAATACTGCATTGAATCCTCGTTGATAGAGGCTTGGATGAAGCACAAACTACTATATTAAATGTTATGCCAAGTTATTTGCATATACAAATTATATAACCAAATCGTGCCAACAGACTAAAATGAATATAATACGGCGATAAGGTTCTACAGTTGTCTCATATTATATGTATGTATGCAAAGCGCATTCATGTAAACATACCATTCAAAATATATAAATAAAAATCATTAAAAATATGGCTTGTTTACATAAACTTTCTTATTATGCTCTAAATAAAGCTGTAACAAAAAATTGTGTAACCTGACCATTATTATATTCTTTATAGTCTCTCGGTTCGATAGGATTATTCTTTGTTTTATATTTGTAGATCTAAATTTATATTGGGATTGGCGAGTCTAACATATGTTTTAAATGACAGCCAACAATTAGAACATAGTAATGTTTTATTTAGTTATTGTAACGATTATTAAATTATATTTACAGATTCACTTAAACGAATATAGAAAGTGAGATGAGCTGGTGAGCTGGTGTTTAATAAAAAATGTAAATACACATTATGTGATTTTTGTATAACACTAAGGCATTAAACCACTGTGATACTTCTGTACCATTAAATGCCATAACCTAGATCAAACTGAATATACTTTTATCTTATCACGAATATCATCTAGTGATGTGTAAAAAATATTAATCATAAGTTATTGCATATTTACTTAGTATGTATATAGTGTACATAATATAACAATATCGATACTATAAATTGGTACAAAATGATAAAAAATTAATATAACTTTAAAAGTTTATTCTTCGATGTGGAACTACGAAATTGAATTGAATTATTTATAGATAATTTGTTTTATATATCTTATGTAAGCAGGATCTTGCATAATTCAAGTATATTTTTTCAATGCAATTAATTTTAGATTAATTACACTGCCATGCCAGTTCGCATTTACATCAGTATTTAGCTATCAATATCAATGTAAAATGAGGTTAATTATTCTTTGAAATCTTATCCATTCTATTATACCAATGATTGGCAAGTATAAGATACGGAAATTTCAGAATCGGCCTGAATACTGTCCATGATGAAATAAATGTTACTTAAGATTTATAATGAATTAATTATCATGTTCTGTAAGACTGTAGTGAAGATACGTTTAAGTACTTTAAGCTGTTGTTTTATTTTCTGACCAATAACTATGTATTTTGTAACAGTAAGATAGAATTAAGTGCCCATTTGGCGTTTAATATGGGAAGGTGTAAATCAACCAATTCTTGTACATCTTCATAATTCTGTGATTATTTGTTATAGTTTTAACTAGCGATCGATGTATTGAAATTAGAGTCATTTCAGTATTGCACGTATGATGAATGTGTCGGAAAATAAATGTTATTTTTTCAGTAATAATAATTATATTTTTTTTATTTTCCTATCCTTGTTATATTCGCATTCGATTAATGACTTCATGGGAGGTAAGCCATTGCCTACCGCAAACCGACATAGTAAATGTCTATAATTTAATTTATAGCACAGTGTGACCTAAACTCGCATTTTACGCACGCTTTTCCGTGACTTAAGTTGCCAATCTCGGCACGGTGCCTAAATTAATCGACTAACTTCACAGCAAACAAATGACAGAGAAAAAGTGACAGCGGAATCAAAGAGAGAAAAGAGATGGAGAAATCGGTGACGGTTGTTATATGAATAATAAAATGTTGACATTAAAAATCTGCGCCCCCCCTGCTCCCCTTCACCACCCCCCGAACACCCTCGCTACGCTCGGGCGCTAACTTAACGCCGTGCAATAATAGACTGCTTAGGTCACGGGTATCGTAATCCACCACCCCCCGCGAGTCCGGGGCGGGTTTATGTCACATCTGCTATAAAATAGTACCTATACGATACGTGTGACCTAAGTAGCCTATTATTGAACGGCGTGAAGTTGGCGCCCGAGGGTAGCGAGGGTGCTAAACGCTAAAGTAATGTACTATTGTTTACGATGTCCGCCTAGCGCCCTTAATATGGGAAGTCAGTAGGTACTCAAATAAAAATATAGTCTACTGTAATTATGTCTAAAGGTCGTACCTATCAACTATAAAAGGGGTCGCAGTAATGCCTTTCGCATCACCTTAAATCGTAATCAGCTGCTCCGATACGGTGACTTGCTGACCGCTAGACAATGCTCTGACAGCTCGCCGACCGCTATTAACTTGGCGTTTACAGGTCGCTGACCGTTTCGGTCTCACCGCCCGCTTGTTGACGGAACTAAGTTCGATACAGCCTTTAACGACGAGGCATAATCTCGGTGACAAGGAGATGACAAGCCGTAAGCGTAGGGAGCACATGCCACAGCGTACTTGGTGATTATCGTCAGAACCCCTGGACCAAGTGTGATATTTTATGTTTGGAAACTATCAAATTACAGTACCTTTTTGATACTATTTGATACCTAAATTAAAGGTAGTCTGGACCACATTTTTTTTAAGTAGTTAAAAACAGTATAACTTAATAATTTCTTTGTAAATATATAGTACCTTTTTAGTATCTTTATATACTTTTTTCACAAAATTTTAATCGTTCCAGAAAAAAAATTACAAAGTTATGAAAATTTTATAGGAACAAAATTTATTTGCAGCATACATAATATACTACTGGTAGAACTTGATGAAGATAACTCAGGGTGGGGTTCGTTGGTGAGTTTTGGGGGAGGCCTATGTCCAACTATGAACATTGTACAGGCTGATGATCATATCATATCATTAAATTTTGGATACACTTATAGAATGCAAATTCAATGAAAAAAAAAACATTTTTTTTTAATACATTCTCAAATTTTCCTCCAAATTATGTCACCCTATACGCATGGGCAAAGAGGACGGAGCGCGCGAACTCAAGCCGCGCGCGCCAACCCTTTCCACACCGTCTACACCACTCAGAAGCCCTCAGTCTCGTGCTCGCAACGCCCGCGCCGCCGCCCGCGTGCTCAGTAGTGTGTAGTGATTATGTCGTACACAAACGTACAGTAGACCGATATGGTTCGGGCATATGCTACGGCTGGTGATAACCTGAACGAGGCTCGAAGAATTTACGCAGAGTTATTCTTTGGACAACCTGTGCCAAACCGAGAAACGATGGTGGCGGCTACTCCAAGGTTTCGTACCTACACCAGTTTAGGTCAGTTCACCGTGCCGGCAAAAATGTGATTAACTTTTAAATTCGCCTAAAATACCTACCCAGTCGTTTGTTTTTTTTTCTTTGTAGTTAAATCTAACTTACATTTGGACTCGTCACACAACACAAGGTAGGTATTTTTGCCTGTCCAGCCAGGAAAAGTGTCAAGGGAAAGTTACATCACAGGTTGTGTAATATTGTGTTTTTATTGAAATGTAGGTAGTTAAAACTTATGTAGGTAGTTAAAACGGACGGCCAGTGCAGCAGGTCAGCGCCCTTTGCAGTGATTACGTAACTCGGGCGCATAGTATCCATGAATTTACGGACGGTGTCGGACAGATATTTTTTTTTAATTTTGGAAAAAATACTTTTTTTCATTGAATTTGCGTTCAGTAAGTTATACCAAACCAATGGTTTCAAGGATAACGGTGTTTACACTAACACCCTGTATATTCCAAACTGCATAATTTAAATATGATCATCATTCGGTACAGTGTTCATAGTTGGACATAGGCCTCCCCCAAAACTCACCAACGAGCCCCACCCTGAGTTATCTTCATCCAGTTCTACCAGCAGTATAGGTATTTAGTATGCTGCAAATAAATTTTGTTCCTATAAAATTTTCATAACTTTGTAATTTTTTTTCTGGAACGATTAAAATTTTGTGAAAAAAGTATGTAAAGATACTAATTATACCCTATTCATCGGGGCTTGAGACAAAGTGTAAACAAAGAAAACATTGTTTCTCAAACTTTTTTCAATGTTTTTTATTGCTATTTAATTTAATGTAGGGTTTCCTATTTGTGTGTCTAGCAGCTCGGGTTAAGATAAGGTACTTAACTATGAAGATAATAAAATCATAAATCGCTCTTATTGAATTAATTATTCGGAGAATTAGGAGGATTCTGAAGAACTGTCGCCATCGGGAATAACGAAGCGGTCAACTATATTCAACTATCAATTATTCCATCAATTTTAAG
Organism: Nycteola revayana; assembly: GCA_947037095.2. NCBI lineage: Eukaryota > Metazoa > Arthropoda > Insecta > Lepidoptera > Nolidae > Nycteola > Nycteola revayana. Next base: position 11,615,667 of record OX344839.1, read on the forward strand.
CATAATTTGCTCTTCTTTTTCACATTGTCAATGCACTTTTGTCAAGCCTCTACTGTTATATTTTTAATTGCATCGGCTAGTAAAATTTGAACTTAACTTAAAGCTTTTGTTATTCTCAGCAATAAATCCTTGAACTTGGGCCCATATTAACTCAATAGGATTTAATTCACTATGTCCTTTTAGAACCTGTTTACTGTGGCATGCGATATTCCCATAATTTCAGTGGTTTAATTGATACCTTTGTACGGATACGAATCCTTCGACCACGTTTCTTCTATGAGTTTGAACACATTAATAACAGCCACCTTTTCCGTTGAATGCGTTGGAGTTTTCTTTGATCGCTTTTTCTTTGGCGAAGAAAAAGTGCAAGCGTTGCTTGGTCCAGGTGCACTCATGTTTTAAGCTCGAAAACGTAAATACTTATAACAAAAACAAAACAACCAACAAATAACTTTAAACTTCATAAAAGATATAAATTCAACGAAAATATCTATAATAATAAATAAGCAGAACTCTCGTATCAACAAGTTGATCTATAGTAAAAATAGCGGATATAATCCGACCGATAACCAAACGTCACATTTTTATGTAAAATGTTCGGGAGTACCTGTGGTCTATAATTTAGTCGTATTAAAATGCATTCGAAGTTTGGGAATCAAGTCTTTTTTGGGTGTTTTTACATGTAAACGATTTAATAAATCATTATACTTCATAAAAGATGACATTCCTAGGGTTGTTAAGATTTAAACAAATGTCGATAGTAATTATCGACTTTTCTTACTATTATTTACGATAATGTAACAAATAATTGGGATTAATTTAATTACAAACGTTACTAAATTAAACAAATATTTTAATATAAGATACATTTATACTCTCTGAAATCCAAAGTTTATTTTTAGAAATTGGATTTTATTTACTCACTATTATTTTAGATCAAGTACGCGTACATATGTAAATTGTATTATGATACTAGAATATATAATAAAATTTAATATTTAATTTATTTTGAATTAAGTTTTATATAAAAATATCGATAGTTTATAGTCGATGGCCACGATGATTCATTGCCCATCACTTATTAGGTCGCCATGCCCATAAAATATAACATTGGCAGGTACTGTCTGTCAGTACTACTAAATTCAAAATTTCATAGGCTTGATTGTACTGACAGCTGTAATAAAATATATTCACTTCATCAATCGTGACCCTTAAAGTACCCTTTTTATGGTTTGTTTACATTTAATCTCACGCCTCGATGAATACGGTATAAGTAATTTGATAGTTTCCAAACATAAAATATCACACTTGGTCGAGGGGTTCTGACGATAACTACTTGGTGAGCTTGTCCTGAGGCGGGACGTTAACGTTACGGTAGCACAAGTACGGTAAACAGAGATGACTATTCGCTGTCAGTGGTTACAGTTAGCTCACAATTTCACTTACGTACTTGCTGACAGAAACAACATTTTACTTACATAAATAGCATTACAGAACTAAATCTACATGGTCATATAACTTTATATGCAGATGATACGTGCTTATTTTATTTCGGTGCCAACATGCACGACATTGTTTCAAAAGCTCAAGAAGATCTCAATGTTCTATTCGAATGGTTCAAATATAATTTACTAACCATAAACATTTCAAAAACTTGTTACGTTGTATTGAAAGCTAAGAATAAAAAAATTCCGCAGCACGACACACTAACTATTGATAACATCCCACTAGATCAAAAAACCTGCGAAAAGTATCTTGGCTTGAGAATAGATCATCACTTAACATGGCACAATCAAATAGACCATATTAAAAATAAATTATCAGCACTTACAGGATCACTTCATAGTATAAACCAGTGCATACCTAAAAAGATACGCTATACTATTTATAATTCTCTTATTAAGTCGCACCTATTATATCTCATAGAAATTTGGGGAAGTGCGGGAAAAACGAAGTTGCAACAATTACAAAGAGTACAAAATAAGGTTATAAAGATATTATTCCGCTATCCATACCTAACACCAACTTGTAAAATTTTTAAAGAAACAAAACTGATGAATATCAAACAACTCTACACATATAATACTTGCGTTCTGATTAGAAAAATTATAGACAAAACCATCCACACTACTTTATCATTTACTACAAAATCTCAAATTACTAAACGCAGTCTTCGTCGACCAAGTTTACTTGTTTTGCCAAGAATACGCACTAAAAACGCTAAAAAGAGTATTACATATGAAGGAGCACAACTATTTAGTAATCTACCCTCACATATAAAAAGTGTTAGCTCTCTCAGCAGTTTCAAGTCTCAGCTATCCAAACACATAATTGAAAACTGCTTTGACTAATGCTCTCCAATGCACTTTAATGGTTGAGATTTGAACTGCTGAATGAGTATGGAATAATTTTATATAATACTATACACTACTATACATACTACTATACACTTTTATATATACATATTTATTCATTAATTCTATACATTACATATTATATACTATACATATACTTTGGTGACGGTTACCTAAAATAAGTTTACTGAATGTTTCTTGTCTATTCTCATGTAAGTGGCTTTTTGTCTTTTATGAGAATAAATGATTTAAACCTAAACCTAACATTTTACACTTTGAGGAGGTATCATCATTATACAAGGAACAACAGAAATAAATAAATAATTTAATAAGAGAACTACTTACCCTTACAACAAGTGCCGAAATAAGGGAAAATACCCGCTCCACATGAGCATGGGTATTGCAAAGCTGGGTTCTTCTTTGATTTTTTTGGTTAGCGCGCCCACAGGGACTTGCTTTGTTGGTCAGGACACCGGGACATGTCCCTGCGTACTGGGACGTATGGCAAGCCTATTGTAGTACAACTTTAAAATTGTATTTAAATGACTCTTCATTTAACGAGAGCGGTGACGTGTAAGTGTACGATGACCTTCAGTGGGCTTTGCATTAGGAAGTTTTATACAAAGAATATGTAGAAGAACGTGTTCCTCCACGTAAAATTAAGATCTTTGCCGGGCGACACAACTCGTTCGCGCGATATAGGTTAGTGCTTAATTAGGCCGCGCCCTGGATGCCAGCGGGCGGCACGGGCCTAAGGAAGGAAAGGAAAACCTGCCGCCCGCACCGCTGTCGTCGAGAACAGCTTCACACAAATCTATGAACTTTGATAAAGACGCGCGTGCCGTCGCCCGCTGGCTTCCAGGACGCGGCCTCAAGCAAGGTTGCGGTTGAAGACGCTGCTAGTTTTTTTTTATTGTAGTTTGTGCAGCACTACGCCTCTAGATGATACAGTTACGATGGCTTTGACTGACTACGTCTATCTACTACTTTATTGGTTGAAATATCACCAATAAGGAAGCAGATTAGCTCGGTACCTGAGTACCTACGTTAAATAAATCAAAACTTGCCCTTTTTCAATATTTGTTTACTAACGAATTTGGGAAATAATATGGAAGTATTAAAAATCTTTAGTAGTCAAATTAACAGACTTTTTATTAAATTAAAAGAATAATGCACTATAATTTATTTATTAAATTGCAACAAGTAACATCTACTTAGATATAGAATCGCAAATATTAAGCGATCATTCGGTCAAGTTGGACAGAGGTCCGTTACGCCTTTCCCAAACCATGCGATGTTTCTGCTTCATGTAAGCTTTGCGTGCATCACCATACGCTCCTAGATCACCGTCTGTAAACAAATAATATAAAAGTTAATGATATTTCGACAATAAAATAAATTTGTTATTTAAATATCATATTATAGGTAACACATAAGTAATGTGAATAAGTTAAGTATCTGAATTAGTTTGCAAAAAAATATATAAGAACACTTATTAGAATATGGGTATGGGATCATTAAGGGGTTCAAGCATCTTAATCACTCGTATGAGTAGGTATTACTTTGATAAATCAAAATTCGGTTCAGGCCTCTCAAACCAAAATTCTGGATGAGAAGCTGTAAAGCTGCTGTCTGGAGTAAAACCAATGGGTGTTATTTGTATAATTGAATGGTCTGTGACACTGTTGCCAGACATTCCAATTTTTATATTAAAATAAAATGTCCCGCTTTTCAGGCATAGCTTTCTACTAAGTATATGTAGACACTGACTCATATTAAATCAGTTGGATATCGTTGAAGCAGCATATTTTCATTAAATTGTATTTTTGATATCTATTGCCTTGTAAACCTAATTAAATATCCAATAAAGTAAGTAAGTATTTAAAAACTTCGTATTATCAGAGACTTTATATAAGATTTTTTACTATGACCAGATTTTGACGATTGAATCTTGCTTTTGTTACTTATAGTTGGAAATCCTGCTTTTCAAATAATAATACATAGCAAATTCCTGATGAAATTTCATTCTGCAATATATGTATAAACAAAGCGGGCAAGGAAATGTAAGTGAAATTAATATGTCACCTAGTAAGTCTTACACTGTCTGTGACCCAAAATATCTATTTATAAGAATGTGTATGTTTCATAAACATTATTTCTTAAATAATTGTAAAAGTGCAAAGTTATAAATTGTGTACCAAATAGGTGTATATGATAAGCCTGGTGTTCACAGTGGATGAGTTTCAAATAAAAAAAAAAGTAATCTTAAAATACTCACATTTAATAAACCAAGCTTCTTCAGATTCTTTGTATTTAGCCCACAGAGGTTTGCATGCAGCCTCATGGTCAGGTTTTTCATACATAATACAATCTTCAAAACGCTGACGGAGAATACTCAGGATCTCAGAATCTACAGCCCTTTGTAAAATAAATAAAACTTAGTATTCAAGAAAGCAACATCAATTATTATTCTAAATTTATAAAATATAATTTATTTATTAGAAAACTGAATCTTTTAATTTAAATTTAATTTAATTAATATTATTACTAAGCTAAGCAAAAGATTAACAGATAGATAGATAAACTCTTTATTGTACACTTTCACAAAGAGAAAAATACAGAAAAGGACTTAAACCACAAACTAAAACAGAAATAATTAAACTGGTGTTATTTTCCATGAAAATGTTATAATAAATGATATATGATATATTATATGTCTATTTCAATCTATTCAGCATATTTAAAATGCATTAATAAAGAATATAATTATTAAAATTATCTTTGATGTATCTATATTGTTTCCCGAGGAAAAGTCACCAGTCACATAAACATTCATATGTAAAACAGGAGTGTTTAATACAGGAGGAAAATTTATAAGCATAATAAGCTGGGGTACAATTCAACTCACAGGAAAAATATTGAAAACTGTGTAAGCTTCAGCAGATTTTAGTAGTTTAAATAATATTGTCAGTATTCATTCAATTCGAGAGTTAAAAATTTATGTAATATTAGGTTCACAATATTAGAATTTAATGATGACAAAGAAAATATTTAGTAAGTGTAGATAGAAACCAAATTCAAAATTCATTTATTCCCTAAAAATTGTTACATTTGTTTCGAATCATCATATTTTTTCTCCTACCGTGCAGTGGGTGATGTGGCGACTACTGAGAAACACTGCCAAAAAACTCAGTAGAACTCTCTTTTAAAATATAATAACAATGTATAATATAATATAAATCACAATATTTTATTAACCTTATAACAAAATACTTTATTTTACATTGAAATTGGAGCAATTTAATCCCAAGCATTTTTGTCACAAAGATAATCGGAAATTTTATAATAAGCCCTGCTGCACAGTTTGGCTTTAATAGTAATTTTAAACTTATTTATAGACAATTCTCTTATAATAATGGGATGTTTGTTATAGAACCATATACATTGCCCCATAAAAGAGTTACTTATTTTGTGGAGACAGCTAGCATGAACCACAAGATTGCTTATATCTAATCTTTATACAATGTGTGGCGCTCTTTTTACATAATTATAATCATTCAAATAGATCTTTCAATTTCTACTTTTTTAAACCAACTGTTCAGATCAATACTATCTATCTATACTAATATTATAAAGAGGTAAAGTTTGTGAGTTTGTCAATAAAATTCAAATGTGACATGCATTTCGCACAAACATAATAAAGCTAGTGACACTAAATAATATAAAACTAACCTATCACGCTTGAACTGAGCGTTGGCCTCGTAGTCACAGAGGACATCGTCATCATAACACTGGTCGATGCTCGGAACACGGCGAAACTTCTGGTGGTACCACGGATATTTCTTCTGATTAGGTTCTACAATTTTCTCTGGAACACAACAAAACCACAACGTAAATAAGACTCATGAACTTATATAACATTTATTTGTTAATATTAATATATACCTCGGAAGAATGTCACAGGAGCATCAATGGTATTGTACATAGCATTCGCAAATGCTCTAAATACATTATCATCTTTAGCGCTTTCAGTATGTCCTTCTTCTTTGCCCATTATTTTATTTTCTGCTTACAATTTCTGCAAAGAGGGTCGGATTCTGACAGTTGCTCCCAAACAGTGTTGCCAACTCGATATCTTAGGTAGGTGCTAAATGACATCTCAAATAGTGCTAGATTGATAAAAAAAATCAAAAACAGTGCTATTTTTTTAACCATGACAAAAAAGAAGATAAAATTGTTTAATTTTGGTTTAATATGATAATAATTGTTTGAATCAGCCAATAATTATAACAATTATTTCACACTACATCCAATCATCTTCACTTTTATCTGTCTCTTCTGCTGTTTCTGCTTCTCGTTGTACTGACGCTGAAGCCGCCGTGGAAGTAGAAGGTTGTTCGCTTTCGAACTTTTTCAATTTAAATGAGTACATATCTTTTTTGCCGATTTTTTTAAGAATATCTTGGGGAATTTCATATGTATGGCAGGTTTTATTAAAGCTTTTGAGCCCTGTTCGGATATCAAGAAGTGAATTCAAAGTGTCCAAATTCATTTTATTCCTCAGTTTATTTTTAAAATGTTCATTGAACTGAACACCCTCTCAACATCGGCGTTAGAATGCGGCAATGATAGTAATATAAATGCCAATGAAACTAGTTCATTATAGGGATTTTCGTTGTTTGCATCTTTATATTCAGATACCTCTACCCAAAACTTCAATGTGTCAGTTACATTTTCCCATTTATTATTGCCTGGCCCGAGGAAAACGGTTTAAGTTTTTCTATGTGTTTTTTTGATTCCAAATGCCGCTTAATTTCAAATACTCTCGCATTAAATTCTGTTTTGCAAAATGCACACATTGCTTTCAAATTATTTCCAAACACAGGTCTAAGCCACTTTTTGTAATTTGGATTGTTCTCCCACTCTTTTCTGTAATTTTGAACATAACTCACTTTTTTTCTTAAAGGAATATCCATTTTTGTAGGTTTTATATTTTACTAATAGCGATAATTGACAAATTCACAACTAAAAACATTCGCTTCGCATTACTCAGTAAACTGACTAAGACAAAGAAGAGATTATCATATTAGTAAGAGAGAGAGAGAGACATACATATCAGTACCTACAGAATTATTTTCGGGGATTGCCGGGAATTCCCCTAACATAGATTAGATAGATATGGGCGCGTTCGTTCGATTTAAAAACTGTAGTAAGTAGCGTTTTGTTACTACTCCTTGCGTGGCTGCGTTTTGTTACGGCTACCAGAGAAAATCCGAATGATGTCTGTTTAGTGCTAAATTTAGTGCTAGGTGCTGAATGTTAAATGACAGTGCTAAAAATGTTAAAATAGTGCTAAATCTAGCACCGAAAGTGCTAAGTTGGCAACACTGCTCCCAAAAGTCCCAAATTAATCAGTCAATTTTGATTGACGGCTGACGCAAGTATTCTGACAGTTAGCATTAAGTGTAGCCATCACAATAATACTAATTATAAAATCTTTACAAAAATATAGCAAAATCTAAGGAGGCGGCTGAAAACAAAAAAAACTTATGAAATATTAACTTTTTAAGTCATATTTCTTGGTGTTAATCAAAAATTGTATGACAGAGAATAATTTGTTATTTACAAAATAGGATCAACTATACAATAAAATGTTCCATAGATGTGAACATAAAATTAAATACAAAAAAAAAACACTATAACAATGCGAAATTAATATGGCTACTTACTGCCGATACGCCAACGTCAGTTAAAAACATCCCGGAAAAAAAGAAAATTGCCAAAATTAATTTCAGAATAGACCACTGAATAGACGCTCAGATCCACTAACATCCGATAACATGGCAACCAATGAATAAAACCTCTTTCTCATAATATTTAACCTTTTGTTAAATATTATGAGAAACCACCGCTATATAAAATATGGTAACATTACATAATTATATCTCTTTTTTTAACCCGTCCGCGCGTCCCGCGTATCTTGCCCCAAAAATGTGGCAACATTTTTCATGCGTTGGATGCTCTGATCTATGTTGGATGTATCTTATCTCATTTTTGAAGCAACATTCCCTCCTTTGAATAGTTCCCTCGTATATCCTTGTGCGCCCAAATGATTCACAAATAATCCATTTATCCAATGACAACCGTAAGTTCTAAGCTACAAGTTTCACCTAACTTTCCTATAGGTAAAGCTTAGTAAGGTAAAGGCGCCTATGTTGGACGCGGACCAGCCATGGTCATTTGTTCAATTTACCTCCGAAATTAAACAAACGCGCAGTTTTTTTTTCAATTGACAACATTGTTCAGTTTGGCCAACATTTTAGATGTCATACCAACCGTTTTTGACAGCCAACACCCATTTTGACGCTATAACGATTGTTAGTTACGCGGTGTTATTTGGTGCTGAGAATCGTAGTTTATTATAAGAATCACGATGCAAGTAAATACGCTTAGCATCTTATATTGTGTTAGGTATATTTTTATTATTTGTTGTTGAAATTGATATTATTTAGTGATTTATCAATACATTGCTTTTATAATATTAGGTACCTAAAATGTAATTTTGATTCTGACCTTTAATTACCGGTGTCCATGACTGGATATCATTCAAGCACATACACCCAATCATGGACAGAGTGTCCATAAAGGGATCTTCCCGATTTTTATTATTTTTGATATATTATACGTCTGTTCTTGTATACCTTCATGTTTCTCTAGAAACTTGCAATAAATTATTAGTCTATCCAATAATGGACATCCTGTCCATGACTAGGTGTCTGTAATTGGTTCAACGTATTTTTAATACAAACAAATTTTATTTTCAACCTAGAAATGGCACCAAGAAAAGACTACACAAAAGAACAAATGGCTAAGGCTATCGAAGTTGTAAGAAAAGGAGAAAAAATATCTGTTGCTGCTACAAGATACGGAGTCCCAAGGATAACATTACATAATAAAATTACTTGGAAAAGTCCTATCGATTGTAATCTAGGTCCAGCTACTGTACTTACCTACGATGAAGAAAGGATACTCGTAAAATGGATAATCTTTATGGCTGAAAAACACTTCCCTGTCACCAAAGAACAATTGCTTGATAGTGTCCAAAAAATAATATCTGAGAAAAATTTAGATTCTTGTCCGTTTACAGACAATCGGCCAGGCAAAAAGTGGTACTCTTCGTTTTAAAAAAGGCATCCAGATCTCTGAACGAACAGCGCAAAATTTAAGTAAAGCGAGAAATGAAGTCACAGAAGATGACATAATCCGTTGGTTTGAAGTAATTAAAGGCTACCTTGAAAATAAAGACTTGCTTGATGTTATAAATGACCCTGAAAGAATTTTTAATTGTGATGAAAGTGCATTCTACTTACCACCAAAAGCTGGACGAGTTTTAGTGCGCAAGGGTGAAAAAAATGACTATACAGCATCAGGAGACGAGAAAGAGAATTTAACTGTGTTAGTTACTGGCAATGCTGCTGGAGTTTTAGCTCCACCAATGATAGTCTACCCTTATGAGCGTTTACCTGCCGTTATTGCTAATAGCGTACCAAAAGATTGGTGTATAGGCAGGTCAGATACAGGCTGGATGTGTGCTAGAACTTTTTATGAATATATTACTAATGTGTTGAATCCATGGGTAGAAAAAACATATATACCTAAACCAGTTATATTATTCTTGGACGGTCATATGTCACACATGACCCTGCATTTATCGGATTTTTGTAAAGATGATGGGATTGAAGTTATTTTCTTTATACCCTAACTCGACACATCTGCTTCAGCCCATGGATGTTGCGGTCTTCAGGCCGTTAAAGGTAGCGTGGCAGGATCAAGTGAAGAGTTGGAAAATGGAAAATACGAAACAAACAATGAAAAGAGAGCATATTGCACCAAACTTTGAGGCAGCTTTGGCAAACATTGCCACAGAAACGATAAGAAACGGATTTCGAAAAAGTGGGCTTTTTCCCTTTGTTCCAGAATACGTCGACATGAACAAAATAAGTTCACAAAACCATGGTACTGTGTCCACATCAGCATTAGAAAAAAAAATTGACACGACAAAACAGTTTATGAATACTTTGGAATCAGAATTAAGTACGAAGCTTATTTACAAATGAGAAATTAAATTTATTCACCAGGCTGTATTATGTACACAGAACTAACGTTGAGAACCTGCTTCCAAATGAAGATCTGTCGTTATACACTATTTAGGCTAAAACTAAACACTATTTAAATGAAAACGTATCTCAGAGAGATGCCGCAACTACCTCAGAGCCATCAATACAAGTTTCGCATTCTTCCGAACCTGAACATGTAAGAGACTCCGAACTATTACCAACACAAACTCCTGAGGCATCCGTGACCGACAATTCAATTTCTAGTTTACCTGTACACATATTAGACGTCTCTCACCACATCTCTGAAAAACCACCAGAAGTGTTGGCTACAAACAATATGCAGGAATGGTACTTTGGACCAAGTAAGTCACAAGTTTGCACAGACATGAATGCTACCCGTGGTAGCAATCCAGATTTACAAGGAGAAAACATCGGAAAAGCTCAATCCATTCTAGAAATTGATCATCTCATATTGAAAATGGTTTCGGAAGATATTACCGAGCAGGCTATGCATACTACTCCGAACAAAGTTCAAACTTCTGAAATTAATGACACAACATCGAAATCCTTGCCTTCCAACTCCCAAAATATAATACAGGAAACTATTGAATCTGTTACAGAATCAACGAAAATGATTTCCAAAGACATTGCCTGCTCGGCAATGTATACTACTCCGAATAAAGTTCAGAATTCTGAATCAAATGACACTATATCCAAGCCAATGCCTTCAAAGCCACAAAATGTAATGGAGGAAAATATTCCTTCGCCATTTAAACGGGCTTTATTTTGGCCAGAACCAGAAACGAAAAAAAGGCGTAGTAAGGAACGTCTTCCTTCAGCAATCACTGGTGAAAGATGGAGAGCATTTATGATTAAGAAAGAATATGAAAAGAGAAAAACAAAAGAATAAAAGAAAGACAAGAAAAACAACCAATAAAAAGAAACTGGCTGAAGAAACAAAGAAAGGCGCAAATAAAAAGAAAATAGCAAGAACTGTAAATAAAAGGAAGAGAATTGAATCATCTAGTTAATTAGCAGAAGAAAATGAGATACCATATGAAGAAAGTGACCAAGATTTACAGTTGTCTGATGAAGACCAAATTAACCAGCTAATACACAGAACAGAAGAAGAAGAGTCAGATGAAAATATTCCTCTAAAAGAAATTTCCCTGCAATTAATAAAGAAAGATACATATGTTATAATTAAATACGAAGGCGAATACTTTCCCGGCATAATTAAAAATATTAAGAGCAATACTTACGAAATAAGTACAATGGTTCTATCAAGAGGAAACACATTTCGGTGGCCCGACACTCCAGATCAAAGAATCATGGCCAAATTTCTATAGGAGCTGGACTTGACTATTATTTTTCATGTCCCAAGGCAAACTCTAGTTAGATTGGTTTGTTTTAATGTTGTAAACACCATTCCGTTTGAAAATCATATTTAAATAGCCACGATTTTTTATAATAACGTCAACAATACTTTTGAGGTTAGAATCAACAACTAACTATTACCCGACTGCGGCATAGCCTAAAAACACTTTTAGGCTATGTCTTATATATATAGGCTATGTATATATATATATATATATATATATATATATATATAATATATATATAACTATATATATATATATATATATAACTACACAGTTATTGGCGAGGAGGGTAACTAACGAACTCGTTTCCATTTATTTCGATTTCTCTTAGATCCAAAAAAATAGGATATCTCTCAGAGCGAACCCCTTGTATGTCCATCATAATATATAGATCCAGACTCCTAGAGTTCCATGACAAAAGGGCCATCGGTCAAGCCGTTGTACTTGTACGTAATTGAACAAAACGCTTTGCTTCCTATGAACCTACGTAATTATTTTTATGACAAGAATCCAGTAAATAATAAATCAGCATAATAGTTGATTTGATACTTAGGTACATACTAATTAAATTGAATTATAATTATTAACAACTATTCAGAAAAACGTGAATAATTATAGTCTTTGAATACCAAATCCTTTCATACGCGAAATAAATAGTTATTAGGTGCGTTCCAGTGCATTCTGAAACTATTATGTTAAACAATTTCGAAACAGTTACAAAAACAAAAATAAGGTGATAACTATTTTTTGTGGCTACTTAGAAAGGTATTTTTTATGTTTTTTAAGACCTTAAAAAATAAGGGATTTTTTCATAAATATGGCATATTGGGACGCCATCGTTTCGTCGTCGGGTATGATTTGGCCAACCTTCTTTGGTATAATAGGGGAGCTATAATGGAAATAATTCAAAAGCCTAAAACCGTCAACAATAGGGGCTTTTTTAAAGTACCTGAAATGGAAAAATATTTACCATTTATATATTTAGTAACTATTAATTTTGTCTTTTACCTACTAGATTATTTATATTTCTTCTAGCTGTTCATTATTAGGGGTCCTAGACTGGATTACTACTGTCCATTGATGGCTGTTCATAATTAGATAAAGTCCATAATTGGGGGTCCTACACTGGATTATTACCGTCCATTAATGTTGTCTAAATAGGAGTGTTTATTATTTATAATATTTTATTTTACTGAGAACTAAACTTAAATTAAATATTAAGTAAATACTGATTGAGAAAATAGCTTTTCATTTACCTCCAAATCCCAAATAATGTATATTGAAAATTGAAGAAATTATAAAGTAAATATAAAAAAAAATCGCTTATACTGTCCATGACTGGTGACTTTACCTTACGTACCTATGTGTATTTTTGGTAAATATATTGATCGCGTTTGTTGTAGAAAATTTAAGTACTTTATTCTATTTTTAGTATTTGACATTATTTTTTAAGAATTGTTTTGTTTCGGATAATAAAAGAAAGTCAGTGTATATACATAAATGTCTATATAAATGCAAGTAACTAATTTATTTTTTAATTTATATATCTACATGTTTTTAACAAAAACATTTGCCTTGCATTTATATAGACATTTATGTACTTATATATACATATACGTGGCAAAATGTACTCGAGCCTTGCAACAAGCCTAAACCACTGATTATATATGATAGAGATTTGAAACTAGGTGGGAGAAATGCCATCGTATGGCTAAAAAAAATTGGATTATGATGTAGATACCTATGGCATACGATGGCATTTTTAAATTTCCATCCTTAAGATGATAAAAAAGGGTTGGCACAGTGAGTACGAAGAAATTGAAATCTACGCTGAAGAAGTCGCGGGCAACTAAACTGAAAAAAAAAATACATCAAAGTTATCAAATATTAAAAATTTGTAACTTTGACACTTGGCCAAAAAAAAACTTATAAATAAAATAAAAAATGCTAGTTTCCTTCTGTCAGTATTCTCAGTATCTATCACCTATAGGTACCTATTGTGTTATCTATAGTTAAGGACTTTCTTCTATTGTCCGAAACAAAACAATTCTTAAAAAATAATGTAAAATACTAAAAATAGTATAAAATACTTAAATATTTAAGGGCTAGCTACAACAAACGCGATTTTACTGCAGTTTTTTGTTCTGAAAATTACAACCAAATCTAGGTACTTCAAAAACAATTTGTTTTGCCAAATATTAGTGTGCGATAGCGAATCGGTCTTGACTGTCTTTTTCATTCAACGGAACACAGTGACTCACACAATTAACAAAGGAGTTTATGCAATGGGGCTTACTTTTTAATTTTTGTCTAATTCATCTTGGGGAACAATCCAATTACAATGTAAAATAGAAAATTATGTATAAATTGAATAAAATATTGTAAAATATTATTATAAGAAAAGAGGGTTCTACTGAGTTTTTTGGCAGTGTTTCTCGGTAGTCTCCACGTCACGCACTGCACGGTAGGGAAAAAATATGCCGATTCCAAATAAATGTAACCATATTTACGGAATAAATTATATTTGACTTTGACTTTGGAACGAGGTGACGACGCGGCGATACCTACCTACATAATTATGATAATTAAGTATGCAAAAATATAATTAAAATAGAATTTCACAAATTTATATACTTACTAGCTGACCCGGCAGACTTCGTACTGCCTCAATCGATACATAAAAGACCTAAACATTTGTATAAAATAAACTGGGCCGTAGAGACTTCGTTTATACGGTACTCCTACCCCTACACTACCCCTACCCTACACTACCCCCACCCTACACTACCCCCACCCTACACTACCCCTACCCTACACTACCCCTACCCTACACTACCCCTACCCTACACTACCTCTACCCTACACTACCCCTACCCTACACTACCCCTACCCTACCTCTACCCTACCCCTACCCTACACCTACCCCTACCCTACACCTACCCCTACCCTACACCTACCCCTAATCTACCCCTACCCTACCCTACACCTACCCTAAAAAATCTTAGCAAAAAAATAAAGCTCAAATTGACTCTACATTTTAGTTAGAAAACGTTTGTATGGGAAAAAGCAAAAGGCTGTTTTAAGGGGTTTTCAGGCAACTACTAATAAATTAAAAATTAATTAAAAAAACATTGTCCAGCGGACAAAATTGTGAATCTAAACCATTCCCAGATCCCCTTGAACACACACAAAAAAATTCATCAAAATCGGTCCAGTCGTTTGAGAGAAGTTCAGTGACATACACACTCACAGAAGAATTATATATATAAAGATTTATATACAAAACTTGTACTGTTTGAAATAATTTCATTTATCATTGTTTGGTATGCACGGTGTCCTATTTCTAAAACTTCGTATTGAAAATTTGTCACGCATACGTTTCCGGATTAAACAAACTATATACCTAGATGAAATTGTGTATCAGGACTATCAGGTAACAGAAACGGTTACATATGTAGGTAAAAACAAGATACAACGGTCACCGACCTTTTTGTTTTTTTTTTTTCGCTGCAACGTATTCGTGCGCTGGCGGTGGGATATGTGGGACTCGCCCTCTCCATAGCGTGGTCTGCTAAACTCATACCACGAGGAGAGTACCCTACACCACTTAAACCTCCCGGGCACTCCTTCGATCTGCTGTTGGCGGGGGCCGGGTACGCATGAGCAATCCGGCCAACGGTCACCGACCCGCTTGCCAAACGTAGTGACTATGGCAACACCCTCTTCACTGACCTCCCCTTTTGTACGCAGTCAAATTTACACAAGCTGATGAATATATCCAGATTTCTGGGGATTTGAATCCATAAGGTCATACGGAACCTTTGTAGGTTCACTCGTGTTTGTTCGTCTACCTGTCAAGACCTATATCTTAGGTAAGTACTCGTGAACAAATCTAGTTTAAATTCTAAGTCTAAGTCAACCCAAAAGCATACTTTACCTTTTCTATATGTATACTAATGGTATAAAGAGGAAAGATTTGTATTTTTGGGTTACGTTTTATAATATCTAACCGTATTCTAACTATTTTTGAAATGACTATGGTCGATTAACATATGTTCATAACGCATATTGATGGACTCAAGTACTGTTTTATTTAATACTGCGTGCTGGGTTGATTTCTAAAACTAGGTCTAGGGAAGTAGCGCTCGCCGGCCGCTGCCGCGGCACCGCTCGCTTCGTTCGCTCGGCTCGCGCGCGGTTGTTCACTGTTCTAACATAACATACTTAACCAATTTTACCCAGTTCAAAATGACGAATCATTATCTCCCGCAGAAATGTTTTTACCACTTTTTAGGGTTCCGTAGCCAAATAGCAAAAAACGGAACCCTTATAGATTCGTCATGTCTGTCTGTCTGTCCGTCCGTATGTCACAGCCACTTTTTTCCGAAACCATAAGGACTATAATGTTGAAACTCCACCAACCAAATGACGCCACATTTTTTTTGTGTGCTTTGGGGAGGTAGGCAAACCATTTGGCATAAAAAGTAATCCTGATCACATTACCTTTTTTTATTCTTTTTTTCCCACCCCATAACTCCCACATCCACCACGCGAATCCTGCCAGGTCGACGTCTTTATCCTTAGAATGCTCCAGGTAAGCTGATAAATCATTTTTATGAATGATCAAATTACCTTGCCGTTTCGGTTGTCAGCTCTTAGCCCATATGTTACTTGTTGTATTCTTGATATCAAAAATAGGTAGGCACTTGCAACTAGTACGGAACCCTTCGTGCGAGAGTCCGACTCGCACTTGGCCGGTTTTTTAATTATCTAGTCGCAGGCAGATTGTATGATTCATCATTTTGAACTGGGTGAAATAGGTTAGGTTATGTTAGAACTGCGACCAACCGCGGCCCCGCAAAGCATGGCTCCGACTACGCTATTTAGGCAACTTTACAGTATTAATAATCTGTAGGCGAGTCGTCCGTTACTTCAATCAACCTTAGGTTAATTAATTGTAGTTAAATAAACCGTAGGTGAATCGTCCATTATGGATTTCATCCATTAGTTGTCATAAAAATCTGTGAAACGACCTTTAGGTATTTTAAACAGTAGGTCTTATGATCGTAGTTATTTCAACAATAGTTAGAATACGGTTAGATATTATAATAAGTACGTAACCGTATTTTTGTTTGTATGTTTGTTGCGAAGAAACTCAAAAAAAACTGGACGGATTTCGATAATTGTTTCACCATTAGAATTATCCCTGACTAACATAGGCTAAGTATATTGAATTTTGAAGTTCTTACGCTACGGGAACAAGCGCTATGAAGGTGAAACTGCATGCGGGATGCTACGTATTATTTACTAGCTTCTGCCCGCGACTTCGTACGCGGATCCTGTTGCTTATGCCAGCGACAACGGGGTCGTCAAAATCGAAGATCTGAAACGTGACAATGCGTGACGTTCGCGATCAGCGGACAGTCGCGCGTCACGTTCCACGCTTGTATCAAGAGACCTAGAAGCAGATGCGTAGATACGCTGGGAACTCCAGCGCAATTCTCTATCAGTGAACGTCTCCGACTCGCGAGACGTTCACGATCAGCGGACAGTCGCGCATCACGTTCCGCACTAGTCTCTAGAGACCTAGAAGCAGATGCGTAGATACGCTGAGAACTCAAGCGCAATTCTCTATCCGTGAACGTCTGCGACTCTCGAGACAATGCATGACGTTCACGATCAGCAGTCAGTCGTGCATCGTATTCTTCACTGGTCTCTAGAGACCTGGATATATGCGAAAATACGCTGAGAACGCAGATGTGCTTCGCGATCCGAAGAGGTTTCCACGGAGCGAGTTGCAGCCTGATGTTCTCGAACAGCATCAAGTCTCTCCTGATGCTCTTCGGTACATTCTTGGGATCTTATGATCCTCAATCTTTTAGCTCCTTTGGAACATTGGAAAAGATTTGACCTCTTTGTAGGCATGGTTATAGTTTTATTCTGAAGATACCTGATCAATTAAAATCTAAGTGACTGGTCCGCTGCGTTACCGGGTAGGCTACCTTTTTGCGAAGATAAATGGAAAAGGAAATTAAACACACAGATAACATAAGCCCGAAGGCATATTTATTCGATAAATTAAAAAAATAAATGGGAGTTTTGGCCAGTAGAGTCTAATTTTCAATGATTCATTGAAAATCAATCCTAAACTGTTACCGCCTAAACTACGTGGAGGTACTCCCAGCGTATATTATTTTATAATTATACAGTGAAGTTAGTGATAGCTTTGATTTCCACATCAGATGTTTCTGATCTTCGATTTTTATAAGTCAACAGGAAATGACCATCATACCGAACAACTTTTAGCTAAGACGTCATTCCTTATACATATATAGGTAGTGTAGCTGGGCACTTGGAATTCCACAATAGGTTTTCCAGATCTTCAATTTTTATACGTCAACAGAGAGTGCTCATCAGGCTGAACGACTCTTGCTAAGACGTCATAATTACCTATATATGTTATAGTGTAGCTGGGCGCTTGGAATTTCACAGCAGGTGTTCCAGGTCTTCAATTTTTATACGTCAACAGAGAGTGCTCATCAGGCTGAACAACTCTTGCTAAGACGTCATTCTTATATATAATATAGTGTAGCTGGGCTCTTGGAGTTCCACATCAGGTGTTCCAGACCTTAAATTTATTCTCTCAGCAGAAAATGCTCATCACGTGTAACAATTTTTGCTATGGTACCATTTTTATATCTCTTATAGTTAAGTTGGTCTGTTGCGGTTCTGCATCAGGTGTTCAAGTTTCCAAGATAAATTATAGCATATATTTTGCCCAGACTTAATACCTATACAACAAAAAAAAAACATTCAAATCCGTCAAGTAGTTTCGAAGATTAGCGTGTACAAATAAACAGACATTTTTTTTTGGATTCGTGTTCTGTTACTGTTTCTAAACCCCCCTCAATTATTATATTTTTAATATATTCAATGTAAAGACTTTACAGATTTTTACTGTTTTAATTATATGTACAGATATGTTATAGTGTAGCTGGGCTCTTGGAGTTCCACATCAGGTGTTCCAGATCTATAAATTGATTCTCTCAGCAGAAAATGCTCATCACGTGGAAGGCTCTATTACTGTTCCTAAACCCCCCTCAATTTTTTTTTTATATATTTAATATATAGACACAGTTTTTTTACTGTTTAATCTACACTAATATTATAAAGAGGAAAAATTTGTACCTATTTTTGTATGTTTGTAATGAATAGGCTCAAAAAGTATTGGGCCGATTTAAAAAATTCTTTCACCAATAGAATGCTACATTTTTCCAATTTGACATAGGCTACATTTCATTTTGAAAAAAATTAGGGATCCTTGGTAAAATTTGAACAATGTAACCGAAGGTGTAGAAAAATAAGTCTTAAAATGTCTTTCGTCGAATGCGCTGCCGAAACTATTAGCGATAGAACAAAATAATGTACAACAATATTGAAGAACATCAAACAAAAAACTCCGCGGTAGCATATGTCCAACTATTGTAGTTATGTCACTACAACAACTTTTTTCATTTTAAACATTAATGAAAATGCTAACCAAATTCAAACCATGCTATTTATGTGTTTATATTAATCCTTATCCAAATAAATTATTTTATGGTCAAGACCTATAAAACCTATAAAACTAAAAACTTAAACTATAAAACTACCTATAAAATAGTTTTTAATCTATATATAAAAAACAAAGACGGGTTTGTTACAACACTTATAACTCGAGATCGGCTGGATCAATTTTCATGGTTTTTGTTTCGTTGGATTTGTCTACGCCCTGAATAGCAGAATACATTTTAAAAACAAAAGAAAGTCGTGTTAGTTTACTATTTATAACTCAAGAACGGCTGAACCGATTTGGCTGAAAATTGGTAGGGAGGTAGCTAAGAACTGGGAGAAGGACATAGGATACTTTTGGGTAGGGGTAGGGTAGGGTAGGGTAGGGTAGGGTAGGGTAGGGGTAGGGTAGGGGTAGGGTAGGGTAGGGATAGGGTAGGGGTAGGGGAGGCGTAGGGTAGGGGTAGGGTAGGGTAGGGGTAGGTTAGGGTAGGTGTAGGGTAGGGGTAGGGGTAGGGTAGGGGTAAGGTAGGGTAGGGGTAGGTGTAGGGTAGGGGTAGGGTAGGAGTAGGGTAGGGTTAGGGTAGGGGTAGGGTAGGGCAGGGGTAGGGTATAAAAGTCCACCCGTGCGAAGCCGGGGCGGGCCGCTAGTCTATATATATAAAAGAAAGTCGTGTTTGTTACAACGCTTATAACTCGAGAACGGCTGGACCGATTGCCATGGTTTTTGATTTGTTGGATTTGTTTCCGTCCCGAATAGCAGAATACATTTTAAAAACAAAAGAAAGTCGTGTTAGTTACACTATTTATAACTCAAGAACGGCTGAACCGATTTGGCTGAAAATTGGAAGGGAGGTAGCTAAGAACTGGGAGAAGGACATAGGATACTTTTGGGTAGGGGTAGGGTAGGGTAGGGTAGGGTAGGGTAGGGTAGGGTAGGGGTAGGGTAGGGGTAGGGTAGGGGTATGGTAGGGTTAGGGGTAGGGTAGGGGTAGGGTAGGGTAGGGGTAGGGTAGGGTAGGGTAGGGGTAGGGTAGGGTAGGGTAGGGGTAGGGTAGGGTAGGGTAGGGGTAGGGTAGGGGTAGGGGTAGGGTAGGGGTAGGGGTAGGGGTAGGGTAGGGGTAGGGTAGGGGTAGGGTAGGGGTAGGGGTAGGGTAGGGGTAGGGTAGGGTTAGGGTATGGGTAGGGTAGGGCAGGGGTAGGGTATAAAAGTCCACCCGTGCGAAGCCGGGGCGGGCCGCTAGTTATATGTATATAGATGTATATACAATATTTTTTGTATAGATAATAACTTACTGTATTACATAGTAAAGCTGCCTAGAGCAGTCAATTTTTATATTTTTTTCCGTGCAGAACCTTAATTTTTTTTCTAAAATAAAAATGATTAGTTACAGCTGAATCAGTTCCTTTTCATTACCTAGGTATAGGTAACGGAAAGGGACCTTAACTAGGGATCTGTAACTACAAATAATTTTCAATTATTCAATATTCAATCATTATCATAAAACATTATTACGGTTCATGATATACAGCCTGGTGACAGACATACTGTGCAGTCTTAGCAATCGGGTCCCGTGTTTAGCCTTTGTGTACGGAACCAACATTTTCTATAAAAATAATAAGGTCAACAGCGAAAGATAGGCTGCAATTTTTCGAAATTGACATTTATTGTTGTTTACGTTCTCACACCACGTATAGTAGGTACATGGTGTGAGAACTTACTACTTTTTTAACGGTTGTGACACTTTTATGCCATTAGGTAGACGATAGAAATATACGTTGTTACACTAATTATAAACACACTTAGACCCAATAGAGACTTGTTAAATAAAGTAAACTGATATTATACTGGTATAGTTATTTCACTCTTTTGTAAAGTTACTATTTCTGACATGAGTTTTAAAAGGTTTTTTAAAATTTTCCTTAGATAATTGATTGTCTCAGGCGCTCGAGTAGATAAGTACTGCGCTCCAGCGACCACCCAATATTGCAATGTGTATCTATATTCTATACCTAAATGCTCCTTTCATGTATCTACTGAAAGCAACGTAGATTAAACCACGGGTGAAAGATAGCTATTAATATGAAGGTTTTTATGGTATTTAGATATCATTTTATTAACTAGAATTATTATTGCAAATAATTGCAATACAGACGTAAGTAAATGACACAATAAGGCGGGGTTTTAGGTTAACGACTAAAACCTTCACTTAAGCGAAGACTAGACCCACACTTGTGGCAGTGAATCCAGAAACATAAAATTATTTCCATCTAGAACCATTATCTTTTATTTTGGACGGATATATGTAGTTAGCCACGAGGCTTTTGCTTGTTTACCGGGTGATATGGGCGAGCAGCGCCCTAGCTTTATCATGAAGTCTTACCTTCATAAAGGGTAGTTAAGGAGTGAAATTATCCGCTTCCTAGTCCCACTGCGAGTAACCATTAGTGACCATTACATATTACTGAAGCTTAATTCTGTTAACTTTAGTAAAGTGATGTTACTAATATCGATGTTCCAGCAATAGGTAGGTACTCTATTGAAAAGCCTTTGCCTTCTTTACTAAAACATATCTATAACGCTGGTTGTATCTCAAAGGAATTATGACGGGTGCAAAGTAATATAACTTATGGACTATCTTCGCTAACGTGTTCAGTACACCATATGTGTAAGTGTACATGGATAAGTAATAGAAAAAAAAAGTTATTTTACGATTAAAATGGCCACCGACACTTCATTGCAATTGTTTTAAATTGTGTTTAATTCAGTGGAATTGGGACTCTGGTTGCTTCTTTTCTGGGCCACTAAAAAGGGACGGTTAACTAAATGTTAGTATGAGTGAGGCCTTTGATACTACATATTATTATGCTTCTATGAATATTAGTAATTAGTTTGGCAAGTCTCCCATGAGATTGCTTGCCGCTCCATTAACACGGTTTCCTATTTACATTGAGGACAGTACCTATCAAAACTATATATTTCATTCATAAAATAATTTTATGGATGAAATTAATTACTCTTGTATATATTATGAATTCATAGATATAATACTCTTTTATATAGGTATTATACACTACCAACATACATATTATTATGTACCTATGTTAGAAGCGTAAAATACACATCTACTTATCTAAATAAATAAAAATGAATCGCCGAAATACACCTATCTTTGTATGTACGCGCATAACTTGATAACGACTTTACTAATTTGTTTAATTATTTTTTTTATTGTAGTCTTTATTATGGACAAGGTTTCTATATGAACGTAAATTTTGGAAAATGTCAATACGTCCGGAGCACGGGCCACGCGCGCCGGGTATGAACAGGGGCCTGAGTCTACTATCGTAATGGTGTGTCGTGGAAATGTCACTGACGTCTTGATGGTCGGTTTTTTTTTGTCTTTTGGATTAGAAGATTACCAAATGTGCAAAAACCTGATTATCGAGAAGTCAGTGACAGTACCACGACACACCTTTACGATAGTAGACTCAGGCCCCAGCTAGTAAACAATATAAATAGGAATCATTATTAGTCCGTATAGCGTCCACTGCTGAACATGGTTCTCATCCAGTGAAGGAAGAAACAGGCGAGTTGGTAGTTTAGTAGGTACTTCAGTTTTTTTTTCGGATGGAGTATTATACTGTCAGCCGAGGCTTTTGTTATTTCACCGGGTTATGCCCAGTCTTCACCGAGTTAGGCGAGCAGGGATCCAGCCTTATTAAATGGCTTATAAACTACAAAAAAGCAACCTGTGCAAGAGGGCACTCCTGTGGGACTTGGATCTCAGGTCGGTCGCTGACGGATGGATTGAGCGATTATGACTTTTAGTTGTTTAGGGGAGTTTTGTGCAACTGTCGCTCTGCGTAACATTGCGCGGTGCTCTCGGATTTCGGGTCTACGAGGGCATCGAAAAGGTTTTTCAAAATAAGGATCGCGGGAAGTGTCGCGTTCGCGGGTACACTTTTCTCCGGCGGGTCCGATGGAGTCATCTCTGTGACTGGTGTTAGTTTCTTGCAATTTCTGTTCTGCTAGTTGGTAAGTTGTGATCTCATAGTCCGGGTCATCTAGGAAGCCCTGAGGCCGACGGTGCTTACGACACTTAGTTTACATATACAGGGTAACGCCGCTGCTCGTTCCCTGGTGTACGATTGTTATAGATGATGTTATATCAATCGGCATCAACGGTTTAACGCACTTTTGGCGAAGTCCCTTAATCTGCGTGAGGATCGAATCCATGACCTCCGAGACTGCAAGCCAGACAACTTCAACTTCAACTTCCTTCACCTACATAACGCAACGTCACGGAGCTTTTGTAAATAGGAATACTTACCTATAATTATATATTAAAGTACCTTTCTATTGCCATCTGTTGGAAGAAAAAAGGTTTATTTTATAAATACACTAGCGACCCGCCCCGGCTTCGCACGGGTACAATACTGATAATTATACTACATAATGTCTTTAAACCTCTAACAAACGGGCGAAATTTGGTCAAAACAAACAGAAACAAATTAATATAGGTACCTACTAAAACTCAGTGAAATAAGTAGGTGGGTATACTTTTATCGTATGAAATACCTATACTCTTCAGGACTAACAATACAACAAACACTAAATAAATAGGTATTCAAGTATCTATCCATCATAGTTACAACGAACACAAAACAAAAAATTTGCCCTATAATTCTTAAGGATCGAGCGCGCATAATCGCATTCGGCCTACCTCCGTAGCGTAGCGGTAATTGGCTCGCTTTAAATCTCGGAGGTCGTGGGTTTGATCCCCACACCGGACATGAAATCTTTGTGTAAATTCTAAGATTTCTTTCCGGGTCTGGTTGGTTGAGGGACTACCCTCCGTGCCTCGGAAAGCACGTTAAGCCGTTGGTCCCGATTGTTATAACATCATCTATAATAATCGTATATCAAGGAAGGGGCAGCAGCGTTTCCTTGTGTGTTACAACATAATTCTGCGGTCACCAACCCGCCTGCCAAACGTGGTGACTATGGCAATACCCTCCCTCGGGAGGAGGCCCATGTTCAGCAGTGGACGATATACGTGCTGATGATGATGATGACCTACTAAAACTCAGTGAAATAAGTAGGTGGGTATCCTTTTATCGTATGAAATACCTATACTCTTCAGGACTAACAATACAACAAACACTAAATAAATAGGTATTCAAGTATCTATCCATCATAGTTACTACGAACACAAAACAAAAAATTTGCCCTATAATTCTTAAGGATCGAGCGCGCATAATCGCATTAGGCCTACCTAAAACACGCGCTGTTATTTTGCGATAACTTCTAAGTTATTCATTAAAAGTATATAGTGTAGGGGTAAAATAATCTGCATGAAATGCTTTAGAATATTAACTCATTTAAAATGATAAGGATAAATACTGAATCCGTCTGATTAGCTTTACAATTACCGCATTAGAAATTATCATTTTTCTAAGATATAATGGATATAGCAAGTTAACCTTGAAAGATAGACATATGCTATCGCAGACTTTTTTGTAGATCTAAAAGAGAAGAATATTTGCCACCATACATTGTTTTGTTATATCTCATAGGGTTTAGGCAGCGTTTTCGTTGAAAGCTCCCAAATGGCTTAATTTTTTCCGACACCTCTGACAAATATCAATATATATTAGTCAAATGTACATATAAACTAAACAAATCATATACGTAAACCTTCCGGAAGAATCGTTCTATCGATTGGTAATATCCGCATGAAAATCAATGTAGTAGTTTTTGAGTTTATCGCGAACAGACAGACAGACGCGGCAGGGGACTTTGTTTATAATATGTAGTGATGTAGTGATAGCCGTCGCCCGCGGCTCCGTGCGGATGTCGGTTACCGCTGCAAAAAGCCTACCCAGGAAAGACACGGTCAGCAAAATGATTCCCAGGTCAATTCACGGACACCGACATAAACATCGACAACGCAGTCATTATCCGCAGGCTGCACAGATTGTCTTTCTGTGGATGTTAAAGTTGTTAATGATGAAAATATAATTAATGATGTAATTAATAGGCATTTTAGGGATTAGGCATTTTAGGCATTTTCAAAGCTCTGAAAAGAACTGTTGTTTAGCTCTGAGAAGAACTGTTGATTAGCTCTGAGAATAACTTTTGCGTAGGTGTAGTTTTAAGAACGAAATCTAAAAAAAATCGCACGAAAATTATTAGACTTCGCAACGGGCCGTGCAGCAGAAATCGTAATATTTTAATTTCGCCATAACTTCAAAACCAAACGTCCAATTTTAATCATTCAAAGACCAAATATTATTTACATAAACTGTACTTAGTGATGAAATAATTTATTTTGATAAGAATTAATAGCATGAGTAAAATAAACGCGTTTAAATGTAGTCCAAAAAAAAATCAAGATTTCTAAATAAAAAAATGGTCGTTGTGCCTCACTCGACATAGATAGGTATAGTGTGTCGCGGACTTTTTTATAGATATTTATAAGATCTATAATTAATTAGAACATTTTATGGTTCTATCTTTTATAGTTTAGGCAGCGTACGCAAAATAAGTAACTTTTCTGGTTGATTTTTTACACCTTGTGTCAGAAAAACCCAAATATCTTACGGAACCCTATTTTTTTCCAAAATAAAATTTAGCCTATGTTACTCGTGGATAATGTAGCTTTCGAATGGTGAAAGAATTTTTTAAATCGGCCCAGTACTTTTTGAGCCTATTCATTACAAACATACAAACATACAAAAATAGGTACAAATCTTTCCTCTTTATAATATTAGTATAGATGGAAAGGAAGGAAAAGCTACGAGATAGATGCATATAAATAAGAGTAGCCCTACTCTAATTTATATGCATTTATCTAGAAGCTTGGGCTATACTTCTATTAGACTTAACATAGAGTTACCCACTACCAACCATTTCAAAACCAAAACTATCGACAGTATTTTTTCAAAGACTTGCCGTTTAATGTAAGGTATAATATGTCTGTAGGTCAAAAATCTATTACTTAGCTTTCAGCTGTGTACCTATAAGTCATTCACTAGATATCTACGCTCTATTTTCAATAATGAAAATCAAATACCAACAAACACTCCATTTTCTGCACCTAATGAAATATATTTAATGAATCGTTACAAATCGGAGTGCATCTACAACATGCATTATGCCAGCTGATAACTAAAAGATTTTTGTTGTACCTACAGCTCTTTACATTGAGCGTCAAGTCATTGAACGAAGGGCGGGGGCGCGCATGCGTACATATTCTACTAATTTGGGTTGCTATTCATCACAAGTAATACGGACATGGTGGAAATATTTACGTTGTTTAAATAATAATTGAAATCCAAGGAGATAGCCTGAATATTGGACCAAGGGATTTTGTCTGTTAAATTTCCTTTAAAATGATTTGGTTGTCATGGTTGTGATTAGGGTCAAATATTTCGATTTTACGTTTATAAAAAATACCATTCATATATCACAAAACCTGTAGATAAAATAGCATTTAGCATTTTTTTCCAGTGATGTTAACAGTTATTGCTTTTGTGTTACTAAGTAAAAGGTAACGAAAGTTCATCGGGTGCTTGCAACCCTACGTTAAAACGGAGTCCTGTCAATCCACCATTGCGTGTTGCTTTAGTGTGAGGAAGCGTCTTGTTGTGTTTTGACGCGACACGCGGTCGTGAAGCGCGGCGGTATGGCGCTCCGACCCTGGTGATTTAGTCGAGTGGCGCGCGTGTTAGCGGCCACCGTTCTCTCTGGGCTGATGCGAGTGCAGTGCTGGCACGATGAAGTGGCGCGCGCGCGCGGCCTCTTCCCGCGCCAAAGAACGCGCCAATATCAGTTTCTTCATCTTCATCATGTTCTTCGCGGTTTTCGGTGTAATAGTTCTCACAGAACTGCTGCTGTTGGAACGACCCAATGTGCCGGGATCTACGCGGTCCCGCTACAGTGAAAATCTGCAGGTCAGAAACCTGGTGTTTATTTATTAGAGTAAATTTAAATGTTGTTGTGACAACGAAGCGATGAATAATTACTCCAAATATTCTCAATGTTAGTAGGTTTTGGCCAAATTTAGTGGACTATATACCTATAGTGTAGCATGTTGATACTAAAACAGTTAACATTAGTTGCTCACAGCATAAAATTTAATATTTAAAATCAAAATAATGTAGGAATCTGTCTACTAGGAACCAAATAAAATAACGTTACGAATTATCAGAAGGCATACCTAGCACAGACAAAGTGCGTTTCACGGTTTTGACGTGTTATCCATTTTGGGGTCCGTATATTTATATATTTCCTGCTCTCTGTGAATTTAAATAAAAGTTTAATGGTATGAGCTTATTAATTTTGTTTAGATGTTCAGATATGATCGTTGTGTGTAGTTTCTCTAAAGAGGAAATATCATATCATATCATATCGTTTGCATGATATTAATTCGATCAGTTTTAAAAATTCTCAGGCGTAAAGTAGGTAGGTACCTACCTGCTGCATTAAATACCTACGTTGGAACTGGTTTATGGAATAAGGCATGGGAACTGTTAGATGTGGTTATCTTAAACTCAATGAAAATGGAACTGTTTTTATGTTACTATTTTTCATACTATGTAGGTAGATCTAGTACAAATTAATTATATATTTACACGAAAATAATATTTCCGTATTGTACATTTTCAGAAATAATAATAATATTGCCTAATAATTACTTCCATATGGGTTGCTATATTCGTTTAAGTGAGCTATTGTTTACTATAAACAAGCTCGGAAAGTACTTGACATGCAGAACTCTAGAAAATGTCACACTACGGATATTATTACAAATGTACACAATACGGGCCTATGACCTGAGCAAGTGTAATATGACCACAATAACTCTATTTAAATGTGATATTCCATGAGGATATCTAAAAATAAACCAGTTAGTAAGTTAAATGCATTTATCTACTTACATGAAACAAAACATAAGTCTCTTACGTCGGTACCTATGGGGTCAGTAACCACTGTGTCCATGCAAATTTAAAATTCGCTTTTTTACGTATCCGTACCGAAACAGTAAAATCGGGACTGTATTAGTTATTACTTATACTGTCCGTCTGTATGTCACCAGGCTGTACTTTACGAACCCTTATAGTTATATAGTTGAAATTTTCACATGTGATGTATTTCGCTGCTCTGTTTCTGTATTCTGTTGCCGCTATAACAATAAATACTAAAATAGATATTTAAGTGGGCTCCCATACAACAAAGATTTTCAGTTTTTTGCTCGATATCAATAGCGGCATCAGGTAGACCCTTGAATTATTATAATAGTTAAGTTTAGTTTTATTAACATAATATTTAGTTCTACATTTAGGTACTTAAAAAAACAATTGAATTAAAATTAAACAAATATTTGAGGAGGCTCCCATACAACGAACATGTTTTTTTTTATTAAGTTTTTGCTTTTTATTAATAACTGCAACAAGTAGACGATTGAAGTGCTTGCTTATGTCAAAATCTTAAAATCATGTAGTGGCTACTGTTCTGTAAATAATGGTAGGGAACCCTTTGTACGCGAGTCCGACTCGCATATGGCCGGTTTATTTAATATCGTGAGGTCGGCGCTTACTGTTTGTTTTTAGTTGGTAAGTGGTTACTCTATGTTTCCTCTTTCCTTTGTGTTGCAAGCGTTCATAGCCAATAAAATGCCGTATACCGTGTGAACTCTGAGCCCCATCTCTTATTTAAAAACGGCTCAAAGGAATTGATTCGATTGATCGAGAAATGGAGCCGATTCGGTTTTTGGGCCTTTGGTACTCAAGTATTAATAGTGAGTTAAATAACTATTGGTATTTAATTTTAATACGTCTTTTTGGTTCGAGTGATTCCTTACGTTCATTCTTTACTCCCGTCACAACTCCTTTAAATCATTACCACAGTTACAGATCAATTTTAGTAAAGTTTCAGCAGAATACCAAATATGAGAGAATCGCAAGGGTATGTATACAGCCAAAGTAATAAACCCGGATATATTTTATATACCTACTATCCAGCTTTTATTTATAATGTCTACTCAATTGAGACAAAGTGGCAAATGACACAGAATTAATCACATTAACTAGCAATTTTATATGATAATTTCGTAGACTTGGATAAAGTAATAAAAACAGGTAAAGACTATTGAAACAAAACAAAACACAACAAAATAACTATGCCTTACACATCTATTTCATATACATATCACGCCCTATTATTTTCAAAACGGTAAAAAAACTCATCCAGTATATAAATGTACCTACGATATTTTATGTAAATTAGCAGAACTTACTAAGTCATTGATCCCCATGGTCCTCTTTCTTGACTATCCCAGTCCGACCCCAGCTCGTTGAATTATAAACGCTGTGCTAGACTTCGCTTAAAATGGTTTGTTTATACTTTTGCGAATGTAACTATCTAAGGCCTCCTTTTTGCGCTTGCGGTCACCGTCGCAAGCTCTAGCTTACGATGGCCGTCAGTCGATCGGAGCAGTTGACCGGCTGCCGCATCACAGTGCGTATAAAAACTACTTTCTCGTACAAATATCTGAGTACGATCAGCCGAACGTAGTGCGTAGGAGGCCTAATACTACGTGGTTTCACCCGCGTAACTCCCATTCCCTTATTAAATATAGCCTATATAGCCTTTCCCGATAAATGGGTTATCGAACACTGCAAGATTATTAAACATCAAAATTTGAAAAAATGTTACACTCTACGATTAGCGCGTTCAAGCAAATAAACAAACTCTTCAGTCTTATAATGTTAGTATATAGTATCGATAGATATGGTATATTAGACTATTAACTAAGTCCTCTCAACTAAAAAAGTAAACGTAGGTATATAATTATATTAGCTAGCTAGAAGATTTTCTCAGTGTTCAAATCAAGTGAAAACTTCCCTATTTCAGTCGTACTGTCAGGCGTTCTACACCAGCCAACTATGGTGGAATTACACTCAGAAAGCCATAAACACCATGCGTGTTCAATATAATAATGGCTTTCGCGCAATGCTGAACCTACCTTGGCAGTGTAGTGCGTCTGGCATGTTTGCTGAACATGGGGTAAGCGATTTCTTTGCTTTAATCCGTAGACTGAAAAACTCCTTTCACACAAGAGTTATAAATTGCAATAACGAAATAATTAAGGCTGTATTCACTTCAACTTTTCAACACTCTTAACTATTTTGTTGCTGTCAGAAAAATATTGGGGTCGTGGGGCTCTTGGGACCGGGACCGCGGTCCCGGAATCCACTTATAAATGAAATATTTATTTTTCAGTAGTATTTTGGGACCACAAATAAAAAAAGTAAACTATGTCTTATGAAAATACGGTCAACCAAAAAATTTTGAATAAGTATAAAAAAACTATTTTAGTTAAATGATTAAGATGCCGAATTCCACTCGACACATACCTCACTCACTCACTGACTAAATTTTAATTACTAAATTCTAACTATCAATTTCAATAATGTTCTTGGTTTGGTTTTAAATTTTTAAATGTGACTTGGTGCTTATACTGTAGGTATAGGCAACCAAATATTCAATTGTATTGTATTCAAATCAAATTAACTTAATTTAATTTAATTTAAATTAATTTAATTAATTTTCATTTTAATCTTAATGGACTCATTATTGATTGATTAATGACATGTTTTGTTTTGTTGATGAATGAAATGTAATGTAATGTAACGTAATCTAATGTAATGTAATATGGGTCATTGCCTGAAATAAAAGTATTTTATTTTTATTTATTTATTAGAAATATCTATAAAAGTAGCTACTGTAATTGTTACGTGGAGTACGCTGATATCGCGACTGCAACCCGACATATCCGCTCTGATAAGATCTATTTTAACTAAAATGAAACTAATTACTATGAACTGTAGTACATAAATTTATATAACTCATCATCAGTCTATAAATCGTCCACTGCTGAACATGTGCCTCCTCCCGAGGAAAGGTTTTGCCACAGTCAATACGCTTGGCAGGCGGGTTGGTGACCGCAGTATTATGTTACGCTCATATGCTCAAGGAAACGCTACTGCCTGCTCTCTGATGATTTATAGATTATGTTATAACAACGGGACCACCGGTTCAACGAGCTTTCCGAGACACGGAGGGTAGGTAGTCCCTCAATCAACCAGACCCGGGAAAAAAATAGAATTAATATAAAAATTTCTTGTCCGGCGTGAGGTACGAACCGACTACCTCCGGGATTAAAACGTCACTTACACCGCTGCGCCACAGGTTGTATGGGATTTCATAAATTAGCTCGTGACTATGCATTATGTTTTTTAATTAAATTTAAGGCTTAAGCGGTCGGCGGCGTCTCTGCCTCGGTGTATATAATTTTGAAATATAAATAGAAAAAATAAAATTGTTAGTATAATAATAAATATTTGAAAAAATATTTAAATACGTTATTGATCATGTTTAAAATTAGAAATCGTTTTTTTTTTAAGTTACCTACGTTGGAACCTTTTTAACATATTATCTGAACTTTCACATCTAGACCTCAGCAGCATAAGGCCGAATGTACTATTATACTTCAGTAGCATTTGTACGTAAGTGCCAGTTTACGATAAAGGCACATATGATGAATGTTTCTGACGTATAATGGCACTTCCGACGTTATGCTTCTGTGCTCTAGAAATATGTTTGGTCAAGCAATATTTTAGTACAAGAATTACAGGAAAAATCGTTTTGCGGGCTGATGGCGTTGAGGACAAAGACAAGGTTTAAATACCTACTGTATTTACAAAAAAGCTAGAAATCTCTTTGTGCTCGACGAAATTGAGTGGGCTTCAACTGGAGAGGTTATCTAGTGTTTGAAGTTTTGAAGAATCAATCGTTTCGATGGTATTTTACTGTGGTATGGTCTTTAAGACTACATACGTATATATATTTGCTAATCTATCTTAGCTGAAGCCAGAATTCGCTTTGTGGTGTTTAAGATCCCTTATGGCCTTTGTTATGGTATGCGTAACTTTTTCACGGATTTTAGCAGATAGCTCTTCTTCTTTCACATAATATATACTCAGGGATCTAAAGATTTTACTTTGCATATATGACTAGTTAAATAATTTCTATAGAGATATACATGAAATATTACAACGAAAAAGCCTACTCCTGGATAACAAAGCTAAAAGATATTAAATATTTATGATGAGATTCCCACAAAAATGGAAACCAACCGGGTGAGACCGATTAACAGTGTCGCCACTTCAGCGACTTTGTAACTAGATCTATTGATTTTTATAGCTGAACAGCGATTTTCTGATATCTTTGATCGCTATAAAATATTTTAGGGATAATTTAAGTTATCGAACTATTTTGATAATTTTTGCAACTAAACCGCAGCAACACTTTCTATATTTGTATTACTATCCATTTATTCGGCTTACAACAAATATTACAAGTTAATTCATTATTACAAGGCCCGCAAAACTGTTTTAATAGTCCCGCAAAATTTTTGTTTTTGCTCTGCTGCTACTGATTCTGTCGCCTACCTGAACGGCAATGTACCGCCAAATTGGATGTGTATTTAGAATACTATTAGTTTTTTATTGCATTTTTATACTTAATCAAAGAAGGCTACAATATATTTTCTCATTTATTTGCTAGTTTCACATTGGTTATAGCTGCGTTAGTACAATTATGACAAAATTACAAGTTCTTTCGAACCCACAAATAAAAATCACCACTTGAAAATATGACATATCGTCAGCGATTTTTTAATACAAAATTTCCGAAATCTGGCGAGTTGTTTGCGAGTTGGTAACATTGCCGATTAAATATTATTATCAGTAATGTGTCGTGCTTGTCAGGAAACGCTATTCAATACTGCGCTCCCGCAATGTACATTCCCAGTGCTCGTGTATTATATTTGCGACCAAAACTTGTATGTTTTATATCAATATTTGTTGCAATACTTTTAATTAATTACTTTCCACCGAATGGATTTACGAGTTACTATAATTTCAACGAAACATTAAAAGAACTTTCAAAGGCTCAAGATAATGTAGCAGCCGTTTCAGTGAATTCCCCGTCATTCACTACACATTTGGGTATTAATTCAACGGCTAATTCTGTTGCTGTTCGAAAAAAGGTAAATTTATTTAGCTAATGAAACGTTAAAATCCCTTGTACGAAATGAGATAAATGCATGACTGAGTTAATAAAGCTTTGTATAGAAACTAACTACTCATATAAGCTCATAATTAACTAATGCAGAGAGAAAAAAAAAATATAGATATCATCGTTTCTAAATCATTTAGAAATTTTAGACGTAATATTATAAAGAGGAAAGGTACATTATTTCACCATGAGAAAGCTACGTTACCCAGGAGTAACATAGGCTATATTTTATTGAAAGGGGAATGGGATATAATACGGAAATGTTTCGGACGGACATACGCACGCTTAGAAATTTAGTGACCTATTTGAAAATACCAAATTTTAGGTAAATGGCGAAAAAGGATTGTCAAGTCCATTAATTTTGTAAAAATAAAATTAAATATTCGGCGGTTTTAAAAATATGTGTATTTTATTAGTTTTTAATATCAACCTTTTTAATATGGGTCAATGCAAATGTTAAATTTAAGTCATTATATGAATTAAAGCCACACATACGAAATTTTGAATTGGGTCACTATATTTCTAAGCGTGCGATAGTTAGCTACGAGGCTTGTGTTACTTCACCGGGCATAAAATGTCCCTACGTGTAGTGTTCCATAGACAATTGTACTGTACACGAATAATCTATACTATCTTATACTAATGAGGTATATAATGCTGAAGAGTTCGTTTGTTTGTATGAACGCGCTTATCTCAGGAATTAGGTACTGGTCCGATATTCAAAAAATATTTTGGTCTTAAACGGACCAGTAGTTCCTGAGTTCGGCGCGATCAAGCAACCGAAATCTTCAGCTTTATATATTAGTAATATATAAAATTAATAAGTTCTGCAACTCTGATTATTGGAGTTTTAACTTAAACATTTTCACATTGATATGTGAAAATATCAATTCTAATTCACCACCTCAAGTATTTTATTGCAGTAAAAAATTCAAAACTGGCGTTATTATTTTTAGCTGGGAAGTACCGTATACAATAGGTTACGTTGCATAAGAATCTCTATCCTCATTTCGCTCGAGTGCTTTTTCCATTCATATTCTGTTTAGCTAGCAACATGCTTAATGAAGCTTTTCCTTTGGTAAACTTGTATATTCATCGCTGTAAAATGAAATGAATTACGACCAATTTTAAAAGGATTTAAGTTTCATTATAAAAATGTGTTTGAAAAGTTTTTTAATGATATAAAAACTTTAGCTTCACTATCATTAAAAACTTTTTTATGGTTGGTTTTGGAAGTGGTAGTAACATTTAAAGTTGGCCTTTATCGAAATGGGAGTAAGATTTTTAAGAGATTGTCACATTATAGTTGAATAAATGTGGTATTTGCAAAACAACAAAATATATGGAAAAATTATGCTTGATACAAACGATTTTAAACATATGTTTCGATCGATTTTAATCTACTTCTATACATATCTAATCTAATCTAATCTAACTAGCCTGTGTTGTCCCACTGCAGGGCAAAGGCCTCCCTCTCCCTTTTCCACACAACTCGTATCTTTTTCTCTTTCTTTTATACATATAATAATATTTTAAATTAATAAAAAAAATGTATAGATTTAATTAATTTGTTTGTTTGTTTGCTTGAACCCGCTAATCTCAGGAACTACTGGACCGATTTGAAAAGTATATAGACTTTCAGTGGTAGGTATATAGCCCATTTATCAAAGAAGCCTAAATGACCATCCTTTTGGGGGACAGGATATGAACTCCCCGTGTGGTTTCCGGTGTCTATGCGACTAAGGGACATAGGAATGCTATGGATGAGCAGCAGCATTTATCAGCTCAAAGATACTACTACACTTACTGCGAGCACCAATCCATCTGCCAAGCGTGGTGATTACGGCAATATCAACGACCTTACCTTGCCAAGTTTTTTAAATTATGAAGTTCCCACGAGAACGAGGAGTTATGCGAGTGAATTCGTGCACGAGAAGCTAGTTTGTGTTATATTTGATAACTTTATTATCAAAGCAGTCCACGAACCGGAAGTTAATGTTCCACCCATTTTATATAAACAACTTGGTAATGGATAATAATAATATAAATGATTAAATCCCTATGTAGACACAACTGAGTATGCCATGTATTGAATTCATACGTCAGCTCAGACGGCATCCTTAATTAATGTTTAGTTAAACCTAACTTACAGCTGGAGCTTCCAGCTCTATGTAGCATTAGGGCCGGACTCCATCAGGGGACACGGGCCCCGCTCCCTTCGAGGCTGACCCATGAGGAGGTTTTAGTTGTGTAGGGTCCTCTCCTCGTGGTATGAGTTAAGCATACCACGCTATGGAGAGGGCGAGTCCCACATATCCCACCGCCAGCGCGCGAATACGCTGCAGCGGCGCGGTGGGAATGCGTCAATGCATTTCCCCCCGGACAAAAAAAATAAATAAAAAAACTGGACTGTACTGGACTGTGATTGTACTGGACGCGTTTGCTAACAATGTTTACCTACTTATTATTTTTATTTAGCACTCCCACGGGGTTTCACGTAATGGTTGATACATTTTGAGTAGCACCCTATTTAGTATACTTTTTTCGACAGAACATGCAAGGCGTCTTATTGTTTTGTATATTTAACTAAATGTTTGCTGTATAATGTCTTGTGTTTTGTGCTGAATTAAATGCATTGTCTTTATTTATTTCTTTCAGTATTCTTGAATAAAAGTAGCGTATTATTAATAAAATATATTAGCTTGAATAAAATAATTGTCGAAATCTTAGCCACTGTTTATACGTAATAAAGAGTCAATATTTTTGTTACCTCGTTTTGAGGGTTCTGTACCTATAAGTTAAAAACAGAACAATATTACTAAGACTTCGATGTCGGTCTGTCTGTCGCCAGGCACCTCATGAACCTTGATAAACAGTTGAAATTTTCACAGATGATATATTTTTGTTGTCGCTATAACAGCATTACTAAAATCAGAATACAATTAAAAATATTTAAAGGGGGCTCCCATACAAACAAATGTAATTCTTTTGCCGTTTTTTTGCTCGATATTAATAACGGTAGGTAGATGCTTGAAATATTCACATTCTTTATAAGTAAATAATTACATTAAATAAAACAGCATCAAGCAACATAAATAATTGAAATAAATAATAATCAGCAAACAACAACCTGACGGATGATAATATAATGTAAATGAAATAAAAGGAAATTTAATTCTGTTAATATGGATAGTACATAGAAGTTAATGTACCTTAGATATATATATCGCTAGAAAAAAGGCGAATTGATTAAAGCGACAGCGTAGGTGATATTGAATTAATAACTTTATGAATTATCACATCTATACCTACCTACTAACATATAAAGCTGACATTTTAACTGCTTGCTAATCTCAGGAAATAATGGTCCGATTTAAAAAAAATATATTTCAGTGTTAGATAGCCCATTTATTCTGGAAGGTCATAGGCTAAATTTAATTATGAAGTATGACGGGACGAACCTAGTAAAAAATTATAAATAATATGTAACTCAATATGGCCCATGGTGCCGCTTAAGTAAGTATATTATTATTTTACCCCTCGATATGTAAACTAATATTAACATTTAGCACAGCGTCCTCAATTCAATTATATGAATGATTAAATCTAAAGATTTTGCTTACCTACCTACACTGATTTCAAGATCATATCGTGGTCGTATAGGAGGTCGCATACTTCTGACATTTGACCTTTTATTGATCTCTAAACGACGTCATATTGCAGTAGGCTCTGGTGCTATTTAAGTACTAGAAGCATATATATAAATAATGTAGCAGTTGCAAAATCAGTCAAGTACCTACTTTGACATTTAAAATATTCACGGACTTAGGCTGCGTTTCCACCGAAATGAGCGAGGATGCATAGCAAGAAAAGTGTTTGTTAAAAACCAATAACATTCCTTTAATGCGGCCAATGAGGCTGACTCCAAATTGGCTGTGTGCATACCTCGAGCGTGTAAATGACGCCGACTCTGTTACCCTCTGCCCTCGCCGCTGTTGTCCGCATGTGACATGTTACACGTGCTCAGAAACACGCACGCCTAATGTGTGGTCAGCCTAAATGAAGCAATTCCTATTCAATTGAGAATACTCCTAAAATAAGAATAACTACAGTAGTTATATGTTTTTTGTATTATGATACAATAGTTTTAAATTTATGTTTAGCCACCGTTGTAAGTCTCGCGGAGATAACCACTAATAACCAGTCTCGGGCATCGGGGCACCGGATGCAGTAGGTACTTAATTTATAAATACCTCGCAGCGGTCCTCTTTAGTGCGGCACGTTCTTCGAGTGCTGGTTTTTACTTTGCACAGCAGGTAAGCATTGCCAATCAACGGGGTAATGCTGCCAGCATTCTGGGAACCTCACCAAGTAGAATAGATTTAGAATAGTAGTATTTTATAAGTTAGTTTTATTTTAAGTAAGCTACTTTTGGTTGTATATTATGTAAAATACGTAATAAAAATACAGTATTATAATAGCAACATAAATATATACACAAATATTATTGCGTTATGCATTTCCTCATGGGAAAAAGGCCACTATTGTAATAAATTCATATCGGTAACTAGTAGGTATTTAGGCAGATACGAGTATCGCCGACCTAAATCTGATAGTGTATATTGATTTTATGTTATTCTTGCTTCATATCGCTATACTTAAGTGTAGTTAACGGCCACCCTGCAATTTATAAACGCAATTAGTCTCTATTCTATTTGCCAAATATATACCAAATAAAAAAAGGGTAATTTCTACAAAGAATATCTGATTACCATAATAATTATGACGGCACAGGTGCTCACTTACTTAGCAGTTGCTTTTGAGACCTGGTGGTTTGAATCCCACTCGGGACAAAATATCCGTGGTTAACACGGATAGATGTATTGAGCCTAGATGTCTAGTGTTTCTTAAGACTCAGCGACCTAGGGATCCATGACATCCATTTCTTTTTTGAAATACCACTTCTGCACTAGGCAGAAGTGGTCTTTCAAAAAATAAACGGAAAATAAAACTAAGTAAAACTTAACCCAAAAAAGTATACCTACTTGGATTGTAAGGTATCTAACACACTATTAGTTTTATTATCAATAAAGCTTTCCGGCGCGGATATTTCCGCGTAAATATTGTTACCGTGGAAACCTCGTCTTAAAATATTCACAAATAATGTGTATTTCTATTGGTAAAAGAAAGAATCGGTCCAGTAGATTAGGAATCGGTTGTAGTTACCTTACCTCTTTGTAATATTAGCATAGTAGTATAAATTATAAGTACCATCTTAATAGCGGTTCATTAATATTCGTGTCCTTTTGCATCCTATCGATGTTTGTAGCAGTTTCAGGCTCATTACAGAGATGCTGATGAATACATGAATGTTAATACTGTGTTTGAAGACAACAAACGATTCGGGAACATCGTTTATCACGGCATTAACGATGAAATGGGCTTGCGTGTTAAGTATTTAGGTAGATACTCGACTTGTATCAGATTAAACATTTTAGCTTGCTTCGTTAGTTTATGTCTGGTTTACGATAGTGTTTTAGATAACAGTGTTTATTTGTACTTTTAAATTGGCGTGAATCGATAGACTTAATAATATTTTTTGGCCTATTATGGCCCTTGTAAAGATATTTATTCGATATCTATACAAATGAATACAATTTGAGTGTCTGTTTGTAATGGAAAAATAAAAGGTTTTTACGATACTTACATATATGCAGATGAAATTACATAGGCTCAACAGAATTTGGATTTTCACCGATTTTGACTGGTAAATAGCCTATTTATTTATTTATTTGTTTATTTGTCCCTGTATATAATCTTCAAAACGGTAGTAGATACCGATTTAGACAGGACATTAATAGTTAGAAAGCGTGGGCAGCAGTTAGTCTATTCTATACGAATAATATTACAAAGAGGGTGTATGTTTGTAATAAATAAACTCAAAAACTACCATGCCGATTTCAAAAATTATTTCACCATTGGAAAGCTACATTCACCCTGAGTGACAAAGGCTATATTAAATTATGAAGTTCCCACGAGAGCGGGAGTTACGCGTGTGAAACCGCGCCCGGGAAGCTAGTTATTAATAAAATTATTGTTTTTGCAACAAATGGAAATAATAATTTTACTAACATGGCTCCCAATTATCTGTTTTGTACAAATTACTAATTTGTACAAAACAGATAATTGGGAGCCAAGCTACGTTTACCCTGAGTGACAAAGGCTATATTAAATTATGAAGTTCCCACGAGAGCGGGAGTTACGCGTGTGAAAGCACGCCCGGGAAGCTAGTTATTAATAAAATTATTGTTTCTGCAACACATGGAAATAATAATTTTACTAACATGGCTCCCAATTATCTGTTTTGTACAAATTAGTAGGTAGGTAGATTGCATAATTTATAAACTAAGAAACCCAGTATATTTACTTTGATTGAATTTTCATTGTCTAGGCACCGGGCGGACCGTTCAATTTTAGCTGGAAAATGCAAAATCCCAACAATAAGGACTGTTGGTAGCCCAAGTGTTAAAATTTGACCAAGTAAAGCATAATTACTGTTTAAAACAATGCCTTTTCAAAAAGTCCCCTCTGACGATTTTAGGCACGGCGACCGATCTTTAAGGAGATTAGGCAACTGCGCAGGAATTATATATATATGAACTTTTACAACATATTGCAAAGACAGGTGCTGTTTTACTGTCAAAGTTCTGCCGATAGGAATAAAAAATACAAATTAATCTAAATAAATTAAATTTTAATGAAATTAAGAAATCGCAAGGTAAGTAGTATCGTGTTGATAGATTAATTATTTAATAGTTTTATAGATCAAACTAGTTTCCCACTCGCGGTTCCATCTCTCGGTCCCATAAGAACTTTATAATAGGAAAAAAAATAGCTATCTATCACTGAAATCATTTTTCAAATCGTACCGGTAGTTCCAGAGATTAGCGCGTCCAAGTTCAACAAACAAACTCTTTAATATATATTTTTTTATGAATTACCAAATTTTAGGTTTAATTTTAGACAAAATCTAAGATAAAAAAAATGCATTGAAATATATTGTGTAAATTTGAAGTAAAGCGAAGCTTCTAGCAAAGATTCCTACAAGTCTACAACACAATATTCCTGCTCTTGTCAAAATATTTGCAAAGTATAACGGCTTTCGTAGTTAATCAAATTTGCATGTTCTATACATGCAAATTTGATTAACTACGAAAGCCTTCGTTATGAAGCATCCCGGTGGAAACTAATTTAAATTAAACTAACGTTTTTGATGAAGACAGACCTTGCTTACGTACACTCCGCGTTCAGAGAGGTTTACCTTTAGATCTATTTAATGTTTTTAAGGCGGCCGTAGCCAATGCCTAGGATTTCGGATTTGTGATCTTGTGCATTGCACTACCGACATGAACCCACTCGTAACACAAGCATTTTAGCTTAGCACGAAGGGTTAAATAGAATACTAGTAGTAGAGAGCAAAACTCTGCTAGTAATCCTTAAAAAAAAAACTATTGGATATGGTATATAGTACCTGTGTTTAATAGAAGGTGTTGTAATGGTTGGGCGTCGGCGAGCTCTGTCAATAAAATACTTTTGACAAGTAGGTATTAAGCAAATTATTAAAATCTCAACATATCTATGAAAATTATTTATTACCCACTATTATAAAGGTGACAATTAAAAATTATACGAAAATTTTAAAGACAAGCTGCCCAAAGTATATGGTTCGGAAAACGAATTCTTTATTCTAACATATTTCATTTACGATCTAAAATAGAATCCTAGATAAATTGTTTTTGAAATGATGATGAGATATTTTTATAAATTCAATTCTACAGAAAAACATTTATATATATCAAACTCTTATTTCCCACAATGTTATTTTTATCAAGAACATATACTGAAAAGTATATTAATTTGTATTATAACTAACCTACGATTTAATTAATTGTTCATTAATTAAATCGTATGTTTATTAATTGTTTAATGAACCGAATTTACAAAATGTGGTGTATCAAAAATAGAATTGAAATTCTTATTTACTTAGGTTTGACGACTAGGTATCCATTGATTGATCCACGAATATTATTTTATAGTAAAATAAGAAGATTATTTAAGAATTTAATAAAATTTTACGAAAGGTATGAAACGATTGTGGTTATTTGTAATAACTTGCGTCACTCTCGCTCTCGTCGGAAATTCATAACTAAATTTCCATCCTTAAATAGCCTTTCTCGATAAATGGGCTATCTAACATTTAAATAGCTTTTCAAATAGGTCCAACAGTTCCTGAGATTAGCGCTTTCAAACGAACACACACTTCAACTTCAATTAATAAATAGATTTTTTTTTTATTTCATAGTTTGCTTATTCAACAATTATGCTTCTGCTTTCGACGCGTTGTAGCGTAACAAAATTTTAGGTTTAAGGGCCTAAGCACACCACGTTTTTTAACGTTTTATAAACGAAGTACTGACTTGCATGCGTATGCGCCTGTATGGGTACAAAAGTCAGTACTTTGTTTCTAAAACGCGCGTCGACGGCGCGTCAAAAAACGTGGTGTGATTAGGCCCTAAGATTACAATACTTTTACAATATATAATAAAACACACCGTTATGTGCACAGAACTGAGTGACACTTGCAGGTTGGTCCTGTAATCGGATCGCTTATGCGTACCCGGCCCCCGCCAACGGCGGATCGAAGGAGTGTCCGGGGAGTTTTAGTAGTATAGGGTCCTCTCCTCGAGGTATGAGTTTAGCATACCACGCTATGGAGACGCGAGTCCCACATATCCTACCGCCAGCGCGTTAATACGCTGCAGCGGCGGTGGTAATGCGTAAATACATTTCCCCCCGGAAACCAAAAAAAATAAACAACAAATTTTGGTACTGTAATCTAGGCGGACAGATAGGTCGCAATGGACCTCATTCAGCTGGTACGTGATTAGCGGGAAATGCATGCAAATTTGTACTTCGTTCAATTCATATGCGCGAGGACTACGTGTTTGTATGCCTTGTGATACTACAGTGACTTATTGTGCGTGTGCGGACAACGACTGCCGCTTCATTGCCACATTGAAGCTGTGATGTGCACACTTAGCGCCGTTCGCACAGATTAGTTGAATTTTGTGTGGTTAAGAACCATCCGTAAAATTGATTTATTCTGATTTTGAGGTTTGATTGAAGACATATAAAAATTTTAACCTTACCCTTCTTTTTATAATATACTAGCGGCCCGTCCCGGCTTTGCATGGGTCAGGGCCAGATTTAGAAGTCCGGAGGCCCCGGGGCAACAAAGTAGAAGAGGCCCACTAGCCACAAATTAGTTTCTAAATGGGTAGAAGATTTGAAGTATGTACCTACTTTTCAGGACGATATGAATTCTGATATTTTACTCATTATATAATTTAAGTGAACAAGTATAGATGAATAACCGTTATTAAGAACTATAACATTAATCATGATTCTACAAAGTACTGTATGTAAAGGTACAACACCGAAAAAATAAATAAAATCAAAATTGTAGAGTTTACTCGTCAGAATTTGAAAGATTTTAAATCTATATTGTGGGGGCCCCTCTATTGTGGAGGCCCCGGGGCAGTTGCCCTGGATGCCCTCCCTTAAATCCGGCCTTGGCACGGGTGCACATTTCTAGTAAGAAATATAGCCGCCGTTACTCAGGGATAATGTAGCAATCTAATGGCAAAAGAATTATCAAAATCCGTCCAGTATTTTTTGAGTTTATTCGTAATTAAATGTAAACTTTTCCTCTTTATTATGTTACTATAGATTATATAATTATTTAATTATATTCCGATGAAGATATTCCCAAACTGGGCTTGACTCTATCAATCTTATCTACTTCCGCGATTAACGTAGCTAATTGTATGCTACAAAAATATAGTCCGTTATTGACAAACCGGAAACAGGGAGGTAGAGGATCCACTAAAATGGTTTGACACGAACTGTATAGTTCATATAGGCGAAACAATCCGGTTTGGAATGTGTGTTAGTAATTGAAAATATTTTTTAAAACCGAGCAAACGTACCTACTATTCCTGTTGATTGAAACGTGGCACGTTTTAACCGCACTGCGAACTCACCCGCGGAACTCATTCATTTTTTATAAATTGAATAGTTTTAAAAGTGATGGAAGTTTTGGAATTTCTTTTCACCTTTTATAAATATTGAAATACCCTTTCCTAATATTATATCGCTGGTTTAAAACAAAAGAACCATAAATAAAAATATCATGGTACATATTCTTTTGAATGCAAGAATCGTACCAATTATGCTTAGTTAGTACGATTTATGCATGAAAAAGTATTTCATTTTTTTATTAAGTTATTATGGCCGTTAGATATATCAAAAGGGAAAAACTTTTACCTAGGTATATTCTTTTTTAAAAGAATAGAGGAAAAAAGTTCATTTTAATAAAAGTTGGATAAGGACGAATCACAGGTCGACCAACCAAACACATTTTTTTGTTCCGATATTTGATAAAAATATTTGAATATTGTTTTTCTGTCATTCAATAACCCACGCTACGTAAATGGATAAGTTTATTGACATCATTACGCTATATGTCAACTTATTCGATCAGCAAATCCTGCTTATATTATAAATGAGAAAGTTTGTATGTCTGGATGGATGTATGTTTATTAGTATTTTGCGCAAAAACTACGGAATGGATTTGGCTGAAAGTTTGCACGCGGATAGTTTATTAGTTGGATTAACATAAAAGCTACAAAATATCACGCTCCGACCCAATGGAGCAGAGTGTTGTGGGTAAAACCGCGGGGCGCAGCTATATAATAATTGCTTTACAACCATACCTTAAAAAAATAGAGTATTGGGTGAAATTTCTGATTGAATCTGGTATATTTGCATAGCAACGTTTTAACTTTTTTCAACCATCTTTTAAAAC
Source organism: Nycteola revayana (assembly GCA_947037095.2). Lineage (NCBI taxonomy): Eukaryota > Metazoa > Arthropoda > Insecta > Lepidoptera > Nolidae > Nycteola > Nycteola revayana. The sequence continues at coordinate 11,660,147 of OX344839.1, forward strand.
AATATGCAGGTATAAATATTCTTAGATTGTAAGATAATTATCATTTTATTAAAGCAAACATTATCAACAACAAGTTTCATGAAGTCAAAATATATTTTCGCGATATAAATGTAGACTTCTAACGATAGCGACGGGCCGGAACGTCGGAAGCTTCCCTCATTCATTAATTTTATTAGCGAGGTAAGGCACTCTAAGTCCGGTCGTAAAATAACAATCTCGAGTGCAATCAATTTTAGATACTTATGTAAACTTTATTCCTGTGCTTCTTATACTTTTCTTTCTTGGTTATTTTCCCGGAACAATAGCAATACCTATAATCGTTCGTGTTTCGCAACCGAAAACCTTTGTATTCGGCAATGTTTTGGTTGACTCTCTTCGGTTTGTATTTATCATTATATTTTTATACAAAAAAAAAAACCGGCCAAGTGCGAGTCGGACTCTCGCACGAAGGGTTCCGTACTAGTTGCAAGTGCCGTGCTATTGAATGAAAGGTAAATTGCGGTTTACGGTTTATGACGTATTAAAAAAAAACTATTTACTTGATCTCGTTCAAACCAATTTTCGGTGGAAGTTTGCATGGTTATGTACATCATATATGTTTTTTAGTTTTATCATTCTCTTATTTTAGAAGTTACAGGGGGGGGGACACACATTTTACCACTTTGGAAGGGTCTCTCGTGCAAACTATTCAGTTTAGAAAAAAATGACATTAGAAACCTCAATATCATTTTTGAAGACCTATCCACACGTATGGGTTTGATGAAAACATTTTTTTTGAGTTACAGTTCTAAGTATGGGGAACCCCATTTTTTTTTGTTTTTTTTTCTATTTTTGTGTGAAAATCTTAATGCGGTTCACAACATACATCTATTTGCCAAGTTTCAACATTATAGTTCGTATAGTTTCGGAAAAAAGTGGCTGTGACATACGGACGGACAGACAGACAGACAGACAGACATGACGAATCTATAAGGGTTCCGTTTTTTGCCATTTGGCTACGGAACCCTAAAAAGCAAGCTCAATCAAATATTTTACTTAATTGATAGATTTTAAATATAAAGTTCCTCAACCGATAAAGCCTTAGGTAGGTATCAAATTATACATTTTCTTTTACATAACATTCCACTGGGCCTACGACGATTAAAAAGGAAACATGTGAACAAAAAAGTTATTCGGAGGAAATAATTAAGTATTGAGGTTTTATATCTAATGGCGGATCCGCACATGCCGCCGGGTTTGCCGCCGGCTTTCACGCTGCCAATACACCTTCCTAAAGATGCGCGTGCCGGAGGCCGCTGGATTGGCCGCTGGCTTGGCCGCTGGGTTGGCCGCCGCCGGCCGTGCCGCTCGGCATGTCTGGATGCGCCATAATAAAACCTCTTCTTCTTCTTCTTCAACCGCTTCTGTGTAATTATACTATTATTTCGATTTCATATGTGATTGACTTCAAAAATGTAAGCATGGGAATTATAAAGAAAGATAAATATATACGAAGTAAACGGATTTAAGTGGGTCATTCTTAATGGATCCTTACACACCTCGTTACGTAGTGGAATAAATCATCGCAGAGCTTAATCGCGAACGTTTATTAAAAAAAGTGATAACAAAGCAACAAGCATCTTTTATTCCGACTCGGCAATAGCTTGCAAGGACACAAATGAAATTCTTGACGAAATAAAAAAAAAAAGGACACCATAAATGATTACTTTCATTCCTGGAGGATGAGAGGAATTTGTAGAAAATATTACTTTTTACTAAACTAGCACCAGAAATTGACCACGACAGCTAATCTGGTTCTAGTTAATAGCTATTAATAATTATATTCTAATTTGACCGGACTATCAAATTAGACAAAAAAATAAGACAAAAGGTAGATAAATTCCCATCAAGCTGAAAATGAGAGAAATTGATCTCGAGTACATTTTTTTCCGTGTATCGGAACGATGGGGAATTGCAAAATGTTATTTTTAATTATATTTTGATAAATTTTACTCATTTTCTCAAGTTTGTGTAACTTTGAATGTCTAAACGTACTAACACGTCCGGACTAATACGCACATTCGTTTTATTTTCTAGAGCGATGAATTTCTAATCAAATTGACACATGACACTTCCACAATATACTTAGTGAATAAATGCATAGTGGCATGTTTGTAAATCTCAATATAGCAAATTTCTTTTATTTTTACAATTAGCTTCCCGCGCGCTGTTTCACCCGCCAACAACCATTCATGAGGAAACTTCATAATCACTACATAGTATAAAACAAAGTCGCTTTCTCTGTCCCTATATCCCTATGTATGCTTAAATCTTTAAAACTACGCAACGGATTTTGATTCGGTTTTTTTTTAATAGATAGAATGATTCAAGAGGAAGGTTTATATTTATATATAAACCTTCCTCTTGAATCATTAATACATCAGCATTGTACCCGTGCGGAGCCGGGGCGGGTCGCTAGTAACATATAAACTATAACCTTCCTCGATGAATAGGCTATCTACCACTGAAATATTTTTTCTAATCGCTCCAGTAGTTCCTGAGATTAGTGTGATCAAGCAAACACACTCTTCAGCTTTATATATTAGAATATATAGTGACAATGTCCGTAGCGTAGCGATAATTGGCTCGCTTTAAATCTCGGAGGTCGTGGGTTCGATCCCCACACCGGACAAGAAATTTTTGTGTAAATTCTAAGATTTCTTTCCGGGTCTGGTTGGTCGTGGGACTACCCTCCGTGCCTCGGAAAGCACGTTAAGCCGTTGGTCCCGTTTCTTATAACACCATCTATATTAATCGTATATCAAGGATGGGGCAGCAGCGTTTCCTTGTGTGGTACAACATAATATTGTGGTCACCAACCCGCCTACCAAGCGGGGAACTATGGCAATACCCTCCCACGGGAGGAGTCCCATGTTCAGCAGTGGCTGTTATAATAATAATAATATCTTTATTTCATTTAAAAGTTTCGTGTACAGTAAATGTGTTTGAATCCTCCTTTTAGGCAAACAATGCCCGTGTTAGTTAGTTATACGGGCTGATGATGATGATAGATAGTGAAGATGTTTTACCTACATTCTATGTCCAAAGTATCATCTTTAGAATATATCTTGAATAGGAAATTATGCCAAAACTTTTTTACTCGTGTTACTCGCGTTGTGAGCTTTTCTATTTGGTGCTTTTAACGCGAAGATGAATGTATGTCAATGACTTTGCAGAACTATCTTTGTAAAAGTCACCTTCACATCGTTAATACAAGTTTCCGCAATGTTTTACCTATTGTCTGCAAATCTCACGATCTCTGGTGGTTATTTTTAGTAAATAACCACTCGATGTTAATAGTAAATAAATGTAAAGGAAATGTAAGCTTTATTAATTAAAGCCGATTAGCATTTACATATCAACAACTATTAGGTTTGGCCATTAATTCAAAAGTAATAACAAGTTTAGTCGAACATATTTGTAACACATTGTAATTATGTACTATTCTAATGTAAGCATCTAGGTAAGATACTATCGTTGCATCGATCATTTTTAAATGTAAAAGCGAGACTAAGAAAAGCTTCGAGAAAATCAAATCTAGATCGTTAACTAAATTCAATTGATATAATGGAAGCCATCAATATCTCATTATATTGGCACCTTCGGAAAGATGCTTCAATATTCAGAAAACATGAGTACATCTCCGATATTTCAAGGAAAATACCCAGAGTTGCCAAAAACCAATAAGTTTCAACTGCGCATAAAAATTCCACTCGGCCAAGGATTCTATCAAATGGGATGAAACTAGACTCCTTTTCTATTAGGTAAACCGTCGGGGCGCCTGCGTGCTGGTAATATTCTCGCTTCATGAAAATATAACCTACACTTACAATTTTAACAGGTTCTTATGTAAATTTATGCCTAACATTTATAAAGGAAAACAGGGCTTTTAATGAAATAATCGTTTCTTTGTGTGATACAGCTAAATTCTCGTATGGAAAGCGGAGCAAAGTTAATTAACTATGACTTTTGTAGCTCGATATAGAACATTATTAATATTAGATACCTACATAGCTACCTTCTTATTACTTAATAAGATTTTTATTTTATAAGTAACGAAAAAATAGGATTTTAACTTAAAAAGTACCTATATTTAAACTTGCAAAGTAAGTTATGTCACATGCACCAGTGAGCCAATTACAGACCGACAACTAAACAGATTGGACATCGATTACTCGGTAGATTTGAATGAAGCTCTTGGATTTTAATTTAGTCGTAACTGACGGCAGCCTATATTGGAACTGACTAGTTTGAATCAAAGGCATATATACCTAACTAGCTGTCCCGCACCACGGGAACGGGAGCTACGCGGGTAAGACCACCCGCGTAGCTCCCGTTCCCGTGGAAACTTTAACTTAAAATATAGCTTAAACGGAAACTTTAACTTAAAATATAGCTTAACTTATTATATACACACATTGGTTAGAGAATTTTCAAAATCAATTCAGAGGGGGTACCCAACAACGTCACAAACTTAAACTTTATCTCTTTATAATATTAGTACAGACAATATAAATACGTTATCTTATTTTTATTAGGTATATATTATGCCTTTTATTAGCTTCAAATGAGCTTTGATTAGGTTGCAATAAGTTCATGGGCCTCCCTAACAGCGGACGGAGGAGTACTCGGTTGGTTTTAGTGGGTAGGGTCCTCTCCTCGTGGTATTATTAACTTACCACCGCTAAGAAGAGGGCGAGTACCACATTCCGCCGAATCCGGCGCGGAGAAGCAGTAGCGGCGGTGGGGATGGGTGAAATATATTGAATTTCACCCTGTAAAAAAAAAGTATATTTCTCCCTACTAATAGTATCTATTATTTTTTTCTTTTAAAGAAGACAAATCTTGCTCTAGTAAAATAAAACCCTGTGTCGCGGGGGACTTTACAAACACATAATTTACGGAAGCAAAGCAAATAATTGTCCTACGTAGGAACAGCAGGTCTCAGCAGCCCCTGCAGTAACCACTGAGCCACGGGTGCAATCAACTGTACAAACTGTAGGTACTATGTAATAGACAAATTGTATTACTATATTATACTATGTAATTAATGTGGATTGTATTGTTGTTTTTAACGGCAATGTTGGAAGTGATATCGATCAGTTAATTACACGCCACATGTATTCACGATTTCACGCTCACGATTCCTTGTTAATCTATTGACATATTTTCATGACCTTGTCATTTTATCACACGTTTTTCCTTTTCACTAACGGTATATTAAATGTTACCTTGCAGTGTTGACATACTTGCTATATCTACGATATAAGAGTTATCTATACATTATAAAAAATAATAGTAGCAATCTGCATTCCTTCTCAATATAAATTATAAGCGTGCGAAATCAAATTCCTCCATCTGCGAAATTTTCGTAAAAAGGGTTTCAAAATTTTTACTTCACGTATAATAAAATTGAAATGTATATTTGTAATCTTTTCTGTGGCCTGCCTCTGCCTCTCCATCCATCTAAATAATAAAATATATAATAACCAAAAATGATTTTTTGTCTGTCTGTCTGTTTTTTGGCAAATCTCTTTAACGGCTATACGTTTTATGTTGTCTTTATGTCTGGTAATACCGATTTATAAGGGACTGTCAGTATTGTTAGATAGCTTTTACGCGGACGTAGACGCGGACAGCTACTTAAAAATAAATATAGTAAATATTATAACTGGCTCACTGTTTGTATTGGGATTGGGAAACTGAATAACACCCATAACAATTGAAGACTATTTTTGTTGCACCTTATTTTAATAGGATAAAATAAATATGTTGTAACATATTTATCCCTATGGGTTACGCTTTTAGCAAAATAACAAATATTATAACGGACTTGTCATGTTTGATCTTCAAGAGCCTCCGACCGTACCTACTACATGCCTATATTAACTTAAATAAAGATTGCAATTGAGTTTCGTTCCCGCAGATTTTATTCCACCGTGAAAGATAAAAAATGTACCTTAACAAAACTAATGTAAGCTAGCAGGACACTAGTATTTTTATAATTTGTGTTATTTTTTATAATGTATATCAATGATGGATTAAATGTAAACACAACTTACCTACATAATATACATTCTAAATCTTATTTGCAATGATAGGAAAAATCCGTAAAATAGATTCCCGCTGGAACTCTTTCACTCGAGCCGATGCAATCGAGTTGCGTTGAGAAATCGAATCTACTTGAATTTACCAAAGTACCTATTAGATTACGCTGCTTTAACAATTGGAAACTAGACATTGGCGTTTTTTTCGTAATTATAATAAACCTATAAAATTATCACATACACATTATGTAGATTAAAACATGATGATAAATAATAATAAAGGCAGTTTTTTTTATAAAATCTTGTAATTACAATTAATTGTAATTTGGAAGATAAAATTTAGAATTCATAAAAAATATAACTAAAAGACCAGTACCTGTGCAATCTCAGTACATACCTAATAATCTACATATCTAGACCTCAAAAGAGTAAGGTCGGATATGCCATTATACGTCTTCTGAGGTCAAAATAGGTATACTTTCTGTGAAATACGTTTAATCTCGAAAACATTTAAAATTTTTGCATTATGAATAAGGTTTAACTGATTAACCTACATTGTTTAATGTAATGTATATAATCGGACGTAGGTATTTTTAAAACGGTGTACGAGTAAAAGCTTACTTTTTGTGTCAATTCTATTGTGAACAAAGTAAAAAGGCCGTCAGCTGTGTCTGACCACAAAACCACAACGCTACAATCCCTGCGACATTAATCTGATTTGGTATCTATGTAGTTTATAAAACGAACAATATCTATTGGATGGTAGTTGAAAGCGCATTATGATGTATGGTGGTCGAAAATCATTGAAATAATTTACTGTATTGTTTAATTTCCTTTTATATCAAAGTATAATATTTACTCAATTAAAATTTGATTTTTAAATCGTCCGATTAAAATGTATGGACATTCTGTCGAAATTCTAATTTATTCCCCTGATTTTTTTTATTAGACTATTGGAAAAGCAGCCTTTTATGAAATTAAACATCTAATTTAAAAATAAAATACATAGATAGGCCCCTGTTCAGCAGTGGACGTAGAACGGGTTGATGATGATGATGATGATTGAGTAGGTACATAACATCTGTTGATATATCTCCAAATTGACGTATTTATAAGGTACGTAACGTAAGCTTTAATAGAGTTTAATTATACCTCTAATAGCACAGAAATAAAAAAAGGGTATAATCATGCCTTTATCCCATGGGGTAGGCAAAAACTACAGAACGCCACCTGCTACGATTCTTACACACTCCTTTTGCCTCGTCCACGTTCATACATCTGGTCATACACGCAAGCCGGTTGCGAGTACTACGCACCTGACCTTTCTGAAGAACATCACCTATGAGGTCAGTGTATGTCCTTCTTGGGCGTCCCCTCCCGGCGTTTCCACTCACATCTGCCTTGTAAATACCTTTTGTTACTCGCCTTTCATTCATCCTTTCCACATGATTAAACCACGTAAGCACACTCTTTTCAATACAAATAAAATGACTACGAATATTGTTCCATTTTAAATTTTATTTAATTAATAGTTATAATGCTAATTGAGTTTTATTAAATTTCCACTACGCAGATTAGATTAGAGAAAATTTATTGCTCAGGGCCGTTATCGGTCGGAAAATTGCAATAAGCAAAGCGTCTTTATATTTTTTATTAATATTATATACTAGCAAACCGCCCTGGCTCCGCACGGGTACAATGCTGATGTATTATACATATAAACCTTGCTCTTGAATTCCTCTATATATTAAAAACCGCATCAAAATCCGTTGCGTAGTTTTAAAGATTTAAGCATACATAGGGATATAGGGACAGAAAAAGCGACTTTGTTTTATACTATGTAGTGATTGGTATTGAGAAGGTGACGGCCTCCATAGCGTAGCGGTATTGTGGATGGTTCGATCCCCACGCCAGACAAGAAATCTTTGCGTACATTCTAAGATTTCTTTCCGGTTCTGGATGGTTGAGGGTACAGGATATTGTATCCTCGGAAAGCACGTTAAACCTTTGGTCCCGATTGTTATAACATCATCTATAACTATCGTGTACCTGGGAACAAGCAGCAGCGTGACGTTGTGTATTATAACATAATACTGCGGTCACTAACCCACCTGCCAATGGTGGTGACTATCGCAAAAATCCTCCCTCGGGAGGAGGCCCCTGTTCAGCAGTGGACGTTGAACGGGTTGATGATGATGATGATGACATCTGTTGATATATTTCCAAATTGACGTATTTATAAGGTACGTGACGTAACCTTTAATAGAGTTTAATTATATTAGCACAAAAATAAAAGCTTAGGTATCATTTTAGGCAGCTAACCAGTAGTATGTACTTAGTATTTTCAACTCAGTATCTATGACTACCGGAATCTTTGACAACAGCAGGCAGTTCCATGTTACGATTTCGCCATGGAAATTACGTCATTTAGTGCTTAAAAACTTTACCTATTTCGATCCCTAATTTATGATTTATATACTCATTTAAACCTTATCTACTGACATGTTATTTAATAATATCTTACTTAATTTCATTCCTTTTATCATTGCCTTTATTGATTTCAGTTTTTTTTTTGTATTCATTTTATTATTTTTTCTAGGGATGGGAACTAAAAGCGGAGACGGGAGGTGCGGAAGGCGGTGAACCTCCACCGGCAGCGCATGCTCCTTTAGATGCCGTCTGGCAACCAGTTGCTGGTACTAGGTAAGTGAAATAATCGACAGTATTTAAGACTTTTAGCGTCACCAATTGTTTATTACTATTTTAATACGATTATGTAATTCCTATTTTATTAACTTACCGATGACCTCGTAGACCCGAAGTCCGAAAGGTCCTCGATTTTTTAAGTAGAGCGATAGTTGCACGAAATTCTCCCAAAAAACTAAAAGTAGCAATTTTTCAATCAGGGGGATTGAAATATTTTTGCCAGCAACCGCTTTAAGCCGAGATCCAAATCATATATGGGGGCATTCTCTTGCAAAGGGTGCTTAGTTTGTAATTTTTAAACCACTGAATAAGGCCGGACCACTGCTCGCCTTTAAGCTCGATGAAGTAGCAAATGGCTGACTATAAATACAATAATATCCTATTTCATATGTTTTGTGAACGTAGTAAAAGAAAAGTCCACCATAAACCAAGATTATGACCTGACCGTTTCGTAATATATGTAGGTCAGACCTAGACTTTTATATCTAGTTACTCATGAAATCAATAATTTAAAAATTCAGCAGTTCAATCAAAGCCTTAGTCTTATATTAGACTCCATTGAATAAGTAGGTATTCAAGTTTCTTAGGTTTAGTAAAAAGAACGATTTATCACATATTATAGTTACCTATTATATGAAAGTAGGTGGACATTCAATTAGAACCTACAGGCAAGTGTTGTTTGATATAAAAGTTACCTACAAGTTTATTTTTGACTGAGATAATTATTCTTCTCTGTCGTTTTCATTAAGAGGATGTTGTGTTAAAAATCATGTTCGTAATAATAACTTTTCGTACATCATCAATCCAGTGATTGTCAATAATGAAATAATCGATTTTATTCAGTATTTTGCTATTTACATACATTTGTACTTGTCAGAACTAGAATGTAAGAAGATAAATTAATAAAAAAACCTGTTACTAACAGATAATTCTTACTCTATAAAATATCCGAAATAGCAAATCATACAAATCTACAGACTACTAAGTCCGTCCGTCGGTCCTGTGACATTTATTGCAATTAACTAATTATTATTATCAGAAGAAATTAAAACCGCATCCAAATTGCAAGTGGTCACACTATATCTAAGTGGCACACACCTGAGGGTATTCTTAAGTTAATATTAAAGTATAGATATATTTATAAATCCACTATAGATATATAAATCCTTTTTAACTCGTCGTATTACCCTCTTATGACGTCAGCTATAAAATAAAAACAATGTATGCGAAGATTGCGTAACAAACTCAAAGGCCGGAACTTTAAACATTATATGACCCTCTATAAACGTAAGCGCTACTAAATCTGAATGTACTTTTATATGGCCGGTCATGGTATGTACCTACTTAAAACACCATGATTCGATTTTCTACAAAATTAATGTATACATGTGCGAGTGAGCTTTAGGTTTTTTTTAGAATTCCGTACCCAAAGCGTAAAAACGCGACTCTATTGGCTATTACTAAGACTCCAATGTCTGTCTGTCTCCAGGCGAATCTCATTAACCGTGAGAGCTTGAAATTTTCTCAGATGATTTATTTCTGTTACCGCTGTAAAAATAAAAATAGAGTTAAATAAAGGCATGTTTTTAACGCGGCGACATACTAATCTGATTTAGGGTTTTAAAAATAATTAAAATGGGTAGAAAAAATAATAAGTTGGCAGCTAACAGTGAAGTAGCATTTTAAGTATAAAGTAGCAGCTTTATTTTGAGTTGAAAGCTTTATGTAAATTTAATTTGGCAGTGATTTTTTGGTGTGGCAACTGAATTTGTTGTTAGGCGACAACTTGACGGCGCGGCGGTTAAAAAGTAGAAAATATGTTTTCATAAATTATTCAACGAGTTTGTTTATAAAATTAACTGTCTAACCTAACCTAACCAATAGTTGCCAAAAATACAATGTTTGATATCCCACTGTAAATATTATTTTTAATACCTCACCTATTATTTCATTGTCCCTGTTTGATATACCAAGCTTAACCGTGTATCCTTATTTACCAATCTGTGACTCACTTTGGCAGGCAGCTGAAAATCAGCGTTACGTTCGCCTCGCGACTGTAACAATATGCTGAGCTGCTAGCCATATGAACACACTACATGTTCACATCGCCGACAGTCAATTATTTTCGTTACTAATAAGTTTTTTTAATGACTGTTATGGCTATTTTGTATTCGTTTTGTGTGTTCATTAAATGTGTTTCTTTCTTTTTTCTTTATTTCTATATATTTGCTATCTTATAGTAGCAGCCATTATTTAGTTTAAATAGACCCTTGCCTTTTGTAGGTCACATAATGTAATTGTAAAATATTTAATTTATTAATCAAGTTATTTTTTTGTAACCAAGTAGTTAGTCGGCTAATAAGTTGTTATTCGCCTCAAAAATAATTAGCCTAAAATAAATATTTAAGTGGGGCTCCCATATAATAATTTGTTTACCATTATTGTGCATTGATAATGCTCTATCGCATTTTAACGGTGTTATTTTTTATAATTTCTGACTATATTTTAATACCTACTCTTAATTCCGAACTGTACTGTTAACGAGAGATGCATTCTGTACTTAGTTTCAACTGATATTAAAATACTATTAGGCTTCAAAATATCCAAAAAACGGCATGTGGGTGGAGTGATGATAATGACGAAACAGATTAAAAACACTCGGTGTTCTTATTTTGAATGGCGGCGGCGGGGCTAGGGTTACCAGATGAAAAAATCAAACGCCGGAGAAAAGGCCTGATTTCCATTGAAAAATCCTGAGATTTATTACAGTTTTTTTAACGTACTTAACAATTTAGAAAAGTCGTAATATCTATTATCGTTGTTATAACACTGCGGATCTCGCTCACGCATTCAATTATTTATTACCAAAAGAACATTATTTTTAGTTTGTTTAACTTTTTATGTAAGCTGTTTAAATGTAAGCTGTATTTTATTGAAAATTCTAAAATTCCTGAGATTTCATGAGATTTGCAAAATCCGGCCGCAATCCTGAGAAGAGTCTAAAAATCCAAAAATCTCAGGACAAATCCTGAGATATGATAAACTGGCGGGGTGGATTCCTTTTTAGATTCATAATGAAAATATCACGCATATGATATGACGTCACTTATATTAAGTTTTAAAGTAATTCAAAATACCTGAACACTATGTTGAAGGGTAAGGTTAAGGTTTTCAGGTGTATCAAAATAAACCATAGTTGAATGTATAATGTCATTCAATCTGGGTATAAGGTGTAGCCGTATTCATCATGTTATGTTTTATAAGAAAAAAAATTCTTAATTTCTATAAGTTATTGACTTGACATTTTAACAGATGTCAGTAGAATACGAGAATAAAATCACTCTCATAAAAAATGTATCACATAAACTTAAACTTGTACACAAATGACAAAACAAGAGAAATCCCGAGTGATTCGAGAGACAGTTTAGAATTCGTGGTATTTCAATGCTGTAGTCGTATTCAGATGCTTCGTGATTATTGATTCTCTTAGTTGAATTGCTATCGTTTGACTATCTAGTTAGGAGTTTAGGATTAGGGTTAAGCATGTTTTATTATGTTATAGCTTACCGTAAGCGGTTACATCCGCGTTTATTTCCTGTTAGTTCAGTCTATAAAAAAAAACCGCATCAAAATACGTTGCGTATAAGGTTGCGGGAGGCGACTTTTTTATACTACACTAGCTTTTACCCGCGGCTTTGATCGCTTTGTAGCCAATGTCCCTATGTTACTTCTGATAACTCCAAGAATTACAAAGTACAAAGTTTTAGTATTCGCGTAAAAGCGTAACAAACAAACGGTCATTCACATTTATAATATTAGTAGGATACAAAGAAGCTTAGACCTGTGCCGTTTAAATTTGAATGAGTTTATGTCGCACCTAGTAATGCTAACCAGAGGTTTTGTTTAACCAACTGGTTATTATTTTTAAATCATTTTCATTTCGAAAATATCTTGTAAATCTGAAAACAGTCCGGTCTAAGCTTTCCGGTCAAAGCCTGGCATACATTTATAACGAACAATAATCTTCGCATTTTCCTAAGCCTTTATAGCGCTCGTAATTTAAAACGGCTTTAGGTAGGCGCGCCTCTTTAACGATTCGCTCGAATTGTAAGCAGCTATAAGTATCGTAATGTTTTATGATTCAAAAATTAATGATATGGAATTTATAACAGCCATGTCATATCTGCAATATTAATTAATAGTCCTCCCAACTGATCTCCGCCATTGCGTTGCGACCAATCTCTATGAGGATTAGACAGCGACATAGGTAAGTGCACAAGTGTGCGCACAAACACAGGTCAGTCGCTATTCCTTTTAATATCAAAATCCAATGGGTATGTATGTTCTACTATGACGGCCGAAGACATATCAGTATTTTTAGTCATATCCTCCTACTAATATTATGAACACGTATGGATGGATGTTTCTTACTCTTTCACGTAAAAACTACTAAATGAATTTGGCTGAAACTTTGCACGGGGATAGTTAATAAGCTCGATTAACATATAGGCTACAAAAATCACGCTCCGACCCACTGGAGCAGAGTAACGCGGGAATAACCGCGGGGCGCCGCTAGCAAATTATATGTGCGATATGTCTCCCGCTGCATATAGTATGATTTCCCTATTGCGAGAGTTGTATTTAAAAGTCGTTAACTTCTACACCATTTCAAATAAATTTCTGCTTCATATAGGACTTTATAATTTTTTATATAAAAGGTATATAGGTATTCTTATGGATTAATTCACAAGGCGTTTTTCCTATGCTAGTCAGTTTTAAGGCATAACACATTGCCCACAAAGTCGCCAGTGCAACTATTCTACTATACCTACAGTATGTATAAATATATATTCATCATCTATACTAGTGAGTTTGAGACGTTGTAGGGGGTAATATCTGGATCTACTGAACCGATTTTGAGAATTCTTTAACCAAAGGAAAGCCACGTCATTGTGAGTGTCGTAGGCTATATTTTAAGTTAAAGTTTCCACGGGATCTACGCAGGTGAAACCGCGCGGAACAGCCAGTATATAATAATATATAAAACTATAGGATGCAAACAAAGGCCAGAGTGAAATATCAATTTGCTTAAACACATATGTAACTATATGAGAACTTATCGTCTTTGCATTAAATTCAACTTCAAAGCTTTGAATTTATTAAGTTTATTGAAGATATTATAAAACTTCACATTTAATATAATATTAAGTTACCGCGACAGCTGCTTGTTCAACTTTTCAGTTCCTTTATAGCAAAGGCAAGGTTTGTACGAAATGTGTATCATTACTAAGTTCTGACTTTGATTTATCAAATTAATATACTGTGGAGGTAACAATTTGATACAGTTGTTTCTTTAGTAGGTATATTTATAAAGAAGGACGTACAACAGGTTAGGTACAATGTAAGTGAAAAGTTATGTAGGTAGTTGCGTATTTGACTATTTGTATAAAATATTTAGTGCTAAGTTTATAGTGTATGTATATTTTAATGTACTCAAAACACGTTCCACATTTTTTTAAATGTCTACCGATCGTAAATCATGTAAAAAGGCGGAAACATATTGTTAAAACGGGACGCGACCTGATGAAACGCGACGCGTGTTGAGTCGAATCAAATGTATTGTTTTCTAAAGATCAGAATCACACTATGACCACGTCGCGTCGGGTGTGACAAATATGTAAGTCTATATAAAAACACAGCTTCTGTGATAGACTAATGGCGGAACACTAATAAAGTTCTGTTGGCAGTTTAAGAAAGTTCAAACTGTGTAAACCAAACGTGTCGGTATGCTTTTTATTTTCTGCAGAATTAATCAGGTTAAAAGTTTCACAGAATCACAATCTGAATCCGAAATATTCCAGTGACACTTTTTTTTCATACAGACATACATTATGGATGCACTGGTTTTTTTCAGACTGCCATTTGTACCGGCAGATAAACATTTGAAAATATTTGAAATCATGTTTTGTATTCTTTAATCAAATTGTTAAATGTACAATTTTTTCTGTTTAGTTTCTGTTCTACTATTCTTTGTATGGATTACTAAAATTTTCTATCCGAATTCAAACAATAAAAAAGTGAACACGGTATTTAGTTAGGCCAGTTGTTACATATTCAATAGTAGTAAAGAATAAATAATATAATTTTTTAATCGGTAAGTGCCTACTTTTATTTGTATCCCATTATTTTACACACGACCTGTAGTTTGTCAAGCAATTTCTATAAAGTGAAGTAAACACATACCTACTTATGTATTTTTTTACAATCAGCGATGACTATAGCCCAAAAATGACTTCAGTAACGTAATCACGACACGATGCTTTCTACTGTTAAAGGGTTGGCATATTTAAAGTACATTATTATAACTTAATTATAGTAACCCACATCGTGAACCACTTTATAACACTGCCAGCATAATAGTTCGATAATTCGTTGCAAATCCGATTAGCTTAGTCAAAACAAATATGAGTATGTAGATGCGAATCAAATCCTCGTCGTAAAATCAATACATAGTGCATAATGGTCGCCATGTTTTGACAGTGATAAATTACAAATGTTCATTAACCTAATACACACCATCACATAACGCTTTTCAACTCGACTACGACTAATGATTTATTGTTCGTTCAGTTAGTTTACATTACTATGTTTATGCCGATCAAAAAAGAATTTATCATTTGCCTACTAATAAATTGGTATTTTTTTTTACGTTTTAAGTAAGTAGTGCTTTGGAAACTAATCTTAAAATTGCTGTTTATGTTACATTAAGTAAATTGTGAAATCTAAAGGTTTTGTATCGAAACCAATCGATTGTGTATTGCGTTGGGTGCACTCTAGGATCTTTAAAAAGCAATTATTTATTTAACTCTGTTTAATAAACTGCATATTCGATTTTATTGATAGCAAGCTTTGTTTTAAAATCCGTAGGTATTCATTACCCTTGTTCGAAAATATATGATTATGTCGTTCAAAACAAACGCGCTCAATGATAGTAATCTTTGAAATGAAATCAGAATCTACAGTTTATCTGAATAAAATCAAATTGTAAGCGAGAATAATGCTCGAAAAAATTGTTCCGTAATTCTTCGGTTTGTCTGTTATATTCACTGAAAGTAAATTCCGGCTAATTTTACCCCTCGAGAAACCTTCAACAAAACCGTGAGAAGGGATAAAGCAAAGGCTTGTTGTGACACAATAAATACCACCGAGGAAATAGAAATTCCTACAGCTGAACGCTTTTCTTTCATGATGTAAGTTTTATTTTCCAAATCCGTTTTCTATTTGTTATCTTGTTATAGCTATAGCAATATTACCGAGACTTTTACAGTAAGTTTCAAATTTAGCTCTTTGTTCTTTTACGCCACAATATTGTGGTAAATAATGTGATTATTATTTACTTAGTGATTAAATAATAGGTAAATAGTACGTAAAGTACAAATGTGTTGCAGGCAAATCACCATGAATCGATATAATATTCATTACCGAACATGGGCGTCCTCCTGGTAAGCGGATTGGTGGCCGCAGTTGTAATTTGTAATTACACACAACAAATACTGCTGTCCGTTCCCTTGGTATATGATTGTTGTAGATAATGTTATAACAATCGAGACCAACTGCTTAACGTGCATTCCACTGTGGGTAAACTCTCAACTAACCAGACCCGTAAAGAAGGAATTTTATAGTTTGCATAAAGATTTCTTATCCGGTGCGGAGATCTAATTCATGACTTCCAAGATTTTAAGCGAACCTTTTACCGCTTGTACGATAACACTATGTACAGAAATCAAAGTCCATAGAAATATCTATTGCTAGACATCACGTTTCGTTGAAAAATTTGTTCGTAGATATCTCGGTCCATAGAAAACACTATGGACAGAAATTTCTGTTCATAGATTGCACTTCTCACCGTAAACTTTATTCATAGAAACCACTCATCCCAGATATCTTGGTTCACAGAAATCCATTTTTGGAGAAGAAACTGCTAAAGGTGAAGGTGTAAATATCATCAAATCATATTTGTTATGAGAGAGATAAAAAGGAATGGTTACTTAATAGTGTTTATTAATATTAAAATCTCATTATGTAATTTTATTACGAACTATATAAATCATACCTACGTTTCAAGTGTTTGAATTTATTACCATAGTTATGTGACATAATCATGCTAACCTTATTTGCACGTGTATTTACTTTGCCGAACCGTTTTAACAATAGGTACGTGTGGGTGGAATTATTTTTCACA
The DNA here is from genome assembly GCA_947037095.2 of Nycteola revayana. Classification (NCBI taxonomy): domain Eukaryota; kingdom Metazoa; phylum Arthropoda; class Insecta; order Lepidoptera; family Nolidae; genus Nycteola; species Nycteola revayana. The sequence continues at coordinate 11,677,181 of OX344839.1, forward strand.
GCGTGTTCTCTTATTCAATACTCAAGGAAATGGGAAAAGGCTGCTTGCCGTAGACGAAATAAAGCGAACATTTAAATTTAAATACACGTAATACTTCACGAGCTTGTAACAGTGGTATAGTTGCAATAAAAAATACGGGATTGAGTGCATAATTACAAGCTGAGTGCATGTCATTATGCACTCAATCCCGTATTTTTTACAGTGGTACATTCATTTACGGTGAGATAAGGATTTAAGTTTTTCAAGTAGCTACTACTTTACCCGTTAGTATGTTTTTCAAATAGGTTTGAATGCCATTTATATATTTGAAACATTATCATCGTTATTACGTGTGCAACTGCTAGTATGATAAAAAACCGGCGAAAGCGTGTCGGGCACGCACATGAAAGAGTTCCGTAGCCATGCATATCTAAATTGCCTATTTTTTAATTAATAAAGGAAAATTTCATTTGCGGTCGACTCCATACATTTTGTGAGGACGACTGTAACTACCTAAGTTAGTCGAGTTGTATAAAAATAACTATCTGTGATACCGAGTCCGCTATAGTTTTAGTTGAAAATACTTACTTACAGCTATATATCACATTGTTTTTAGAATGATTTTAGTAATATTTCAAAAGTTTAAGGGGACGCTCTAATTTTTACTTTGTATTAGGTTATCTAGATTTGGGGGTTTGATCTACATAGTTTTTGTTGCATTTCAAGCAACTTTTCAACGATACCCTACGCGGTGGGGATAGTCAAATTTAATTATTTTGATTCACTTTTCGTTGTATGGGAGGGGGATGAATAACAAATATTTTTCCATAATTTTAAAAATCAAGTTTTGGATCTTCAATATACATCTATCCACCAAATTTTGTGACAATCGGTGCAGTAACGGCGGACTACGAGCCCCGACGGACACACGGACGGACATGACGAAACTATAAAGGTTCCTTGTGGACTACGGAACCCTAATCGGGGTAATCTCTGGATCTACTGAACCGATTTTGAAAACTCTTACCAATAGAAAGTCACGTCATTTGTGAGTGTCATAGGCTATTATTTTAAGTGAAAGTTTCCACGGGAAAGGGACCTTAGCGGGTGAAACCGCGCGGGACAGCTAGTGGTTTAATAAATTCATAAAAGTTACTTATTCATCTACTTGATAAAATATCAGAGACGTTCTCAAGTGATATTTCATAAGTGTTGAACGGAAGCAATTGCATCCACAAGTTGGGTGAAGGGGGTTCGAGAGAGCCTTCGCCCAGACTTGCTGAGAACTCTTAGAGCAAAGGCACGCTGCGCCTCTCTTCAATACTTTATGACATATTGGATATTGGATAAGTTTATTTTCTTTCTTTAATGCGCAAAATGTAAGTGGTTTTTATTAAAATGTTTAATGTTAATATATTTTTATAAAACCTCCGTAGCGTAGCGGTAATTGGCTCGTTTTAATCTCTGAGGTCGTGGGTTCGATCCCCGCCGGTCAAGAAATCTTTGTGTAAATTCTAAGATTTATTTCCGGGCCTGGATGGTTGAGGGACTACCCTCAGTACTTAGGAAGCACGTTAGTTGTTATAACATCATCTATAACAATTGTATACCAGGAAACGGGCAGCAGCGTTTCTTGTGTATTACAACATAATACTGTGGTTGACTATGCGCCCGCCAAACGTGGTGATTATGGCAAACACCCTCCCTCGGGAGGAGGCCGATGTTCAGCAGTGAACGGGCTGATGATGATGATGATGATATTTTTATAGAATGCGTTGTGTTAAGACACGGGCGGTGGCGATCCCCGGTGTTTTACCTGTTTTACGTTATAATTACAATTCAAATCAAACGCAGAAAGACTTTGCTATGCTTTGTGTATTGTTCTTAGAAAACAATGTTTACATTTTTATGAAACTGTTTTGTTATTTTTATTCACTTAACAAAGTAAAGTGAACAGTTTTGTACATTTGTTGCTAGGATTAAACTGAAAAAAACTCTTTCACCTATAGAAAAGCACATTTTCTGCGAGTAATATTTTATGAAGAGTAGCGCAGGTCGAACCACTTGGGAAACCTAGTTAAAACTTAGAAAGAATATTAAAAACTTATTATTTAAAATTAAAAAGAAGTATGTTCTAAAGAATCTGCAGTTATACTTAAAGTTGATACATATGATAGACAAACTGATCAACAACTTGTGATGTGGTATTTTTTGAAGGAAACCTAAAGACCTAAGTAACTAACCTAACCTAACCATCGAATTGTCGATATTCTCTTTGGTCAAAGCTTGTCGATAGACTCGTAAGACATAAACCTACAGTCACAATGATTGCTTGAGTAGCTCATAGGACAGAGTACGTGACCAATAGTACTCGTCCGAGCTTTGTTTTCAAGCTGGTAAATTAAGGCAAGCAAGAGGCGAAATATCTATTTCTGGTAAGTCACTACATTTGGTTTATTAGTAGTTACTCGTGTATACATAAGATCGTTAGCACACACGCCATTTCAGTATTATTATTTAGCAAAACATTTACCGATATTTGGACAATCTACGTAGCTTACCGGTATTTAGCTCGCTTGAAATCTCGGAGGTCGTGAAGAAGAAGAAATCTTTGTGTAAATTCTAACATTTCTTTCCGGGTCTGGTTGGTTGAGGCACTACCCTCCGTGCCTCGGAAAGCACGTTAAGCCCTTTGTGCCGATTGTCATAACATCATCTATAATAATCGTATATCAAGGATCGGGCAACAAAATACTGCGGTCACCAATCCGCCTGCCAAGCGTTGTGACTATGGCAAATAACCTTCCCTGGGAGGAGGCCCATGTAGGTAGTGGACCTTTACAGGCTGATGATGATGATGATACCGATATTTTAACTAACTAGACGACCTCCGTGAAATCTTTGAGTAGATTTCTTTCCGGGTCTGGTTGACTGAGGGACTAAAAAGGGGCCTAAAGCACGTTAAGCCTTTGGTTCCTTTTGTTAAAACATTATCTATAACAGCCGTATACAAGGGAACGGGCAGCCAAGCGTGGTGACTATGCCAATACCCTCCCTCGGGGGGAAATCCATGTTCAGCAGAGGACGTTATACGAGATGATGATGATGATGAACTAGCTAGCAGAGTATCTCTTGATGCGTTGTCGATGTAAAGTCGTCGAAACATAATGAAGTTTTGCAGAACTATCATAATTCTAATTAGCACAGAATTGACGTAGTCTGCAATAAAAGAAAGGCCGTATCCCGTAAAGATATAAGGTGATCGGGTGATAGAATCTATCGCGGGTAAAACAAGTTAGTTTTAAACACTGCAGGCTTTTTTTGTTTTTTTTTGTCCGGCGGTAATGCATTTACGCATTCCCACCGCCCCGCCGCTGCAGCGTATTTGCGCGCTGGCGGTGGGATATGTGTGACTCACCCTCTCCATAGCGTGGTATGCTAACTCATACCACGAGGAGAGGACCCTGCACCACTAAAACCCCCCGGACACTCCTTCAATCCGCCGTTGGCGGGGGCCGGGTATGCGGTTTTTTTATCCGCGATCACTACGTATTATATTATATTATGAAACAAAGTTTTTCTCCGCGTGGGTCAACGAAAAACTAAAAAGAAAAAAATACTCGTGAACGTAGCTTTGTAATCTTTACTTATATAAAAAGTTTGTTTGCTTGAATGCGGAATTAAAAATACTTTTTGAATTCAGTCCAGTAATTTAATTGTAACAAACAAAAATACAAGTTCTGTACCTATTTTATAATACATATTAGTACCTATAGATCTATGGTATACCAACTATCATTTTCAAAAATGTAACATCAGTTTAAAGGCGGCTTCGTTTCCTAATAAATGTGATAAACATCATACTGTAACATACACTTTTATGTCATATGAATAGACGGGAAACCCTATAATGGTATAACCTATTATCTGTAACGCTCTCACGATAATATCCTTATTGTTATGATAATTCTGTATTCAATGCTAAATTCCGTAATCAGGCTATAACAGTAAGTTAGTAGTGTAAGTATGGATTTATCAGCTATAGAACTTAGTAGAGCCTAATTGTTGATAATAAATCTATAAAGCGTAGCGGTATAAGTGTCGAAGGTTAGGTTCAATCCGCAGGCTGGTCAAGAAATCCGTGCGTAAATTCTAAGATTTTTTCCCGGGTCTGGTTTATAGAGGGACTAGCCTCGGAAAGCACGTTAACCCGTTGGTCCCAATTGTTATAACCCATCTTTAACAAGCGTACCTATACCAGGGAACGGGCAGCAGCGTTCCCTTGTGTGTTACAACATAATACTACGTTTACCAACCCCCGTGCCAAGCGTGTTGTCTATGGCAAAACTATTTCTCGAGAAGAGGCCCATGTTCAGCAGTGTACACTGTACGGGCTAATGATGATGAATTGAAGACAGTGTTCTCGTACCGTCGTAACCGCGTAGCAACACTTGATAGTGTAAATAAAACGTCAGTACTATAACGGTCATTATAAAGGACACAGTTTACACAAGGCCATAAGCCAAATACTTTAATATCATTATAATGTAATATTCTACCCGGATCCTTAGTTCGCAAAGAACTTAACCATGCCTTAAAGACCCGAAGTCCGAATGGCCTGCGAACTGTAGAGTGATTACGGAATAATTATGAAAAAATACCTGCTGTCGCGTTGTTACAACATTGTCTATACGTAATTGCCGTACCTATTACCTCTTAAGAATTAGTATATAATTAAATAATAAAACTAGTTTCAATGAAGAGAAACTATACTAATTTATAAAGCTGAAAATTCTGTTTGCTTGAACACTTTAAGCTTTCGGTCCGATTTGAAAAAAATGGTAAAACACCATTAGAGAGCTACGTTATCGAGGAGTAGAATAAGCTATATTTATTATTACACAACATTTTAGCTAATGCTCTCACAAACTCTGGTTGTATGGTTTCTTCCTAACAAAGTCTGAATAATGTAGGTAGGTACGTAAACTGTAAAACAATAATGGCACCTTAGTATTGAAGTGACGTGACGGTGCAGTATCTCGCGCTCCGACAATATTGGAGTGCTTTATTAATACAGAATCATAAACCTACACTCATAGATATAAAAGATTGCATCTAAACTCTTTAGTAATTGAATTCTTTGGATTGATGCAGTATTTTCTCTGAACCTCGACATAAATTATTAACTAAGTACTTATTTTTGTTATTGATAGACAGTTAATATTCTAACTGTCGGATTTATAATTATTTCCAGCCCAAGTAATAACCTGAGATGTCAAGTATAACTTTCCGACGTTGATACTTATCTTACCTTTGTATTACAGTAGGTAGGTGTACCTACTGCAAAACCGCGAGTAAGTAATAAGTGACAGTTATTACTTAGGTGTAATTTCATCCGTCGAGAAATAGTTTTTATTGCTCTAGCAGTAGAGATAACGAACATGAACCATGACATTCTCAAGTATTTGCATAGACTAACAATTGCTTATAAAAGCCATAGTATGTTTGGAAGTAGTTTTACCTATCTTTAGTGTCCAATACGAATTAACTACTTGCAAAATTCTTGTTGTACTATTCCATATTCACTGTGACTGTCTGTCAACCCATGAATCAACAGCCCATTTATGTAAACTGTTGAACATGGGCCTTCTCTTAAGTAACCGTAGTAAGCCAGGGACGTGGAGAGAAACTGCCATAATCTGATGATTATGGCAATATCTCTCCACGACTGCGATCACAAATACGATGTATTAGGCGTATTTGTGATCGCAGTAAGAAATAAGTATCCTTAAGCTACCCATCCACAAGCTGTATGTCCTTTAGTCGCCACTTACGAAACCCATGTGAAGACATGGGGTGGTCTATTCTAATCACACGGCATGTCTGCTAAAATGATGAAATATGCCAATTGAAAAAAAACTATTACTATGATAAACTATAACTACTAATATAACAGGAAAAATGCGACTACAATTTTTGCATCGTGGACCCAACGAGTTTGGGAAACTAATCTAGCTGTACATAATAGGTACTTGCACTATGTACCTATACTAAGCCCGTTTACTGTTTAACATAGGCCTCCTCCCCCGTCACCACGCATGGCTAGCGGTTTGCCGCATTTGTAATGATGTTGTAATACACAGAGAAACACAGCTAGATGATGTTATAACAATCGGGACCAAAGGTCTATTGTGCTTTCCGAAACACGGAGGGTAGCCCATCAACCAACCAGACCCGAAAAGAAATCTTATATTTAACCCAAAGACTTGTCCGGTACGGGGTTCGACCGTGTATCTATATAGGTCTACCGTGTAATCCCGATGTATCTATATAGGATAAATAGTAAAGTATTATCTTTATAAAAAATAAAAGCGAGCTGACTGTATCAAGACCATTTCTACTGAAGACACGTCAGTTTACATTCTGTAAACCGCACTGCAGGGCGCGTCTTTGTAATAAAAGATTATTGTAGTGCTCCCAGTTCCTTTGTTTCATTTAAACGATTGCCGCTGTAGAACTGGTTGCTTAGAAATCTATAGAAAAAACAAAGGCTAAAGAAACATATGTCTAACACATACCTACATATAGTACTTACTTACGTTTGTAGTTAAAATTACGCTATTTCATTTGTTTTGTTATGAAAATTATTTCCTTTACTTTGTTTCCAAACTTCTTCAAAGATAAGGCGATATAATGATATTATGCTAGTTTTCAAACTATTGTTTGTGACAAGAATCTTTCATTCGACTAAAATAATATGTAAATTAGGCAGATAACCGCAGATGTAATAAAACGTAATAGTTTCATCATTGACATCGTAGTTCGGATGAGCCTTGTGTATAATAGTTTTAAATTAAAAACATTCGCTCAACAGTTTGAAGGAATTTAATTAGTGCTTTGGAATGTGAATTAAACTTCATGAGGAAGGCTTCCTCGAGTCTCGATTACGTTAGAGGATCGTCATGTAATTGTCCTCCGCCTTCCGTTTCTTACAAAAGTAATTTAATTTTGTAAATTAACTCGTCGTTCAGTATACGAGGCAAGCTTTTCGTATTTATATATACCAAACTATTCTTTTTAATATCTTTCATACATTTGGTTTCTACATGACGTTAATAAATATCCATACTTACTTAATTAACCAGTTATGCTTATTATTTCACACTTTCTTGAAGGGGTATTTGAAGAAAAGAAAGTGTCCAATAGCTAAAGGCTTAGGTTGAAAAATCAAAGTTACAAATTCAGATTTTGCCCTTTGAACATACCTATTAATATTATTATCTATAGTAATATATAAAGCTAAAGCGTTTGTTTATTTGTTAGTTTTCTTAAACGTGCTAATCTCAGGAACTACTGGACCGAAAAATTCCCTCAGTGTTAGATAGACCATTTATCGAGGAAGGCTATATAGGCTATATTTTATTATGAAGTTCCCATGGGAACAGGAACTACGTGGATGAAACTAAACTAGTTAGATATAATGACATGTGAAGTATGTATTAATAACACAATTGTCCCGTGCATAATGGAGCATCTCTACACCTACTTATAAGCGATTCTGTACAGTTGGATAACCATAAAAATTTGGTTAAAAGTAAATCTAACTCAAACATTTGTGTACATTTTGGTGTAAATATTAGTGTTTAATTCTATAAATATTGATATGGGTACATCATATAAAACTGCTTATTTTAAACCAGCTCTTATTGTTATGACGCTTAGTTCAGGCAGTCTACAGTTACCTACTGTCGTACACTGCAACGTGATGTAGTACCGTCAGAAGAATCTACAAAGCAACATGGCTTTCCACTTAAGATAGATAGATAGATACTTTATTTAGTTCAAAAACATTAGTACAGAACAGTTATGAGATGAACAAAGTATTATTCTAGATTAATTAATTAAAAATACATAACTTTAGTAGTTCACTAATCTCCACACTAGGATTCCCTGTGTCGTGAAGGCTAGTGCCTTTCCGTAAACAAATATTATGCCTTTATAATATCAACATATTCTAAAGTTACTATACATAATATTAAATAAACAAACAATTTTAAATTACCTATAAAAAGATAACCACATTGATTTATCTATACAAAATATGAACTTAAATTACCTATATTACAATTATAATACAAAATATGAGCTATTTTACTTATTATTTTAATGGGGTAGCATATCAGTTATTACAATTTATTTGAAACTATTTATAAGCATGGTTAATAATAATACTTGATCTATCTTCTATACATATCATAAAACTGTAGAGGTCGGATGTCTGTACATAGTAAAAAAAAAACGCTTAAAACCGAGTCAGGGGGATGTTAGAAGTAAAATAGAATAGATCCAGTTTGTTTTTGTTGCTCTGTCTGTTTGTACGGGCTAATCTCCGAAACTGTTGCATGGCGGTACCTTAGATCCCCGGTCAACATTTTAAATAAGAATATTTAAAATGTTGACCGGGGATCTAAGGTAAGGGATCACAGAAAATGAATGAGGGATAATTAAAATACTGTAGGAATAATAAACACCATGCGGGCAAAGTCGCGGGCATCAGCTAGTAATCATATAAGAAGATGGTTTCTTTTGAACCCAACTATTTATACCATTATAAAAAAAGGCACCACTGTTGCTACTACTGACCGTACAACAGTCGTAAAATTATTTATCCAGATTAAGTTAGGACTGAATATTTTTAGTAGACGCGGGTCTCATTCGCGGTACAATTTCAGTCTATCCGTGACCACGACTGGTCTAACCCATGTCGAAACGTCGGATTATTAAAAAGGTAATGATTTGCCTTAAAATTGTACCGCGATTGAGACCCGCGTCTACTAAAAATTATGTGTACAAATCGCAATCACAATCGCAAAAACATTTAGGACTGAATATGTTTAACTAAATGTAATAATAAATAATTTCTATTCTGAATATGCTATAATAAATTCTACTAATATTTAAATGCGAAAGTTTGTATGTATGAATATTTGTATGTTTGTTACTCTTTTACGCAAAAACTTGAATGGATATGGCTGAAAGTTTGCACGCAGATAGTTTATAAGCTGGATTAATATATAGGCTACAAAATATCACGCTCCGATCCACTGGAGCAGAGTGACGCGGGTAAAACCCTGAGGCGCAGCTAGTAGGTATAATAATAAATAATTAGTTTTTTCTATGTAAAATTTTACGTTCAGACTGCAATTAATTTATCATGGAAAATAAAAACATTTCCCTATTACATGATCACTATGTAATAAATGTATTTTGTTGATATACATATCTTAAATTTCAAAGTGCTTGTAAATTGAGCATAGTTTTGTAATTATGTTTATTTTTATGCGATCTTAATATTAAAGCAATAAAAAGTCAACATCGGAAGAGATTAGGCAAGCTTCATTTTAGTGGAAATAGGCAGGAAATTACAAAGGCGTCTAAGGAATTTCGCTGATGCGTAAAGTTACCATATTATCGTCGGGTTCTTGACATTAAATTTGGAAGTGAATGATGATGTTATCAAAACCAGGAATTTATACAAATTTACACATTTTCCACAGTTTAAACTTATATACAACATTTTGGCACTATAGTTTAGTAGAAAAGAGCATCTGCGCTAAATGCGTAAGAGTAAACTTTCTCTCATATATTTGGCGCATTTAATTTTTCAACTTACACTGGTAGTTCTAGAAATAAGGTGTTTACATTTTTGCTTTAAAAAAATATATAGATTATTCCACGCGGGCGCAGTCGAGGGCACAGCTAGAATTGTGCCATAAAAACTACTAAGGACCTTTCTATCATAAAGTCTGGAAGTTATATTATATAGGTACCTTATGGAGTGGATGTTTCGATGCGAATTTCAGCAAAAGCCTTACATATATAATTCACTGGTGGTTCCATCTGGTTTATCTCTGTCTTCATTTCATAGCGATAACACGGTTTTCTACTTAAGTTCTTAGAATATAACTTTTTCTCGGTCTCTCGAACTACTTGGTTCGCGGCTGTTCCCCCATATGATGGTAATATAGTTTGAACTAATAGAAGGGTCATATAATATATCATTTATAAGCCAGACACATTTCTTGAGTGATTAGGTTTGTGAATATGTAAGTAATATACTTGTGAGAACTAGTTTTTTGGGATTCCGTACCCGAAGGGTATAAACGGGACCCTATTACTAAGACTTCACTGTCTATCTGTCTGTCACCAGGCAATATCTGTATCTCAAGAACCGCGATAGCTAGAAAGTTGAATTTTTCACATGATGATTGTTGATTTTTTTTATGATGTATGTCTATTGCCGCTATAACAACAAATACTAAGATTAAAATAAAATAAATATTTAAGGGGGGCTCCCATACAACAAAATCAATTTTTATTTGCCCTTTATTTTTCGTTATGTGGCAGTGTGCCCAAATTTTCGGCGATTTCTGTCAGTGAAGTATTATTTGTATTCATGTTTCCATACTGGGGAACTAATGAAGAAAAAAAACTAATTGTTAGCTGTCAAAATTATTTAGTAGAGGTGTTTAAGAAAATTTATAAATGTATTATATAAAAGCGAAAGGTAATTCATTCACTCATCACGAAATCTCAGAAACTACAAGGAGTCTCAAATTGTGCATGGGGGTTCTTCTTAGAACATAGGTGATCACTAAGACTGGATTTTGCTAAATTCAACCTCTAAGTGGGTAAGGAGTGTCAATTATTATTGTTGTATGAAATTTCTATAGCTTTAATAGTAGGATTTTCAAATTACTAGAACATTCTTCATTTATTTAAAGAATTTTAATGTAGTTAATTATTTTTCTGAGGACCCCTCAGAAATTAACCCTTATTAGCAACTGTCAGTTATGCGGTATTGCAGTATTACAACGATATGGAAGTTTCACAAAAAAGCAGTAGATTTTTTTTTGACAAATCATTAAAAATCTATACATTGTTATTCATTTTCATATTCCGTGTGGTGACTATTGGTGGGTATTTTACTCGGAACTTTTATTAAAATACAAAGCCTTAATTCCGGATTTAATTTCAATTCCGACTAAAAGCGTGAGTGCAAAATTGAAGTGTTGTTTATGACATCCGGGGTTTAGTGGTGTAAGAACAGAGGCCGTGGGTTCCATACCCACGTCAGACGAGAAATCATTGAGTTAAATCTCAAGTTTCTTTCCAGGTATGGTTGATTGAGGTAAAACGCTCAGTGCCCGGAAGGAAATCGTTTACCAAGGAACGTTATGCAGCGGTTCCCTGTGTGTGTTTTTTTTCGGATGTACATACGTAGGTACCCACGAGGCTTTTGCTACTTCACGAGCTCCAGCCTAGGTAAATAGTTTAAAAACTACAAACTAAGCAACCTGCGCATGACGGCGCCCCCTGTGGGGCTTGGACCTCGGCTCAGGGCAGTCGCTGGCGATGAGATTGAGGGATTATGACATTTATTATTTTAGGGCAGTTTTGTGCAACTGTCGCTCTACTTTACAGCGGGCCTCTCAGACTTCGGGTCTACGGGGGTATCGGATGGTTCTTTGCAAACGAAGGGTCATGAGGACGAAGGGGGAGTGTGTTACAATATAGAACTGCGGTCACCAACCCGCCTACGTGGTGAATATGGCAAATACTCTCCCTAGGGAGTAGGTCCACTTTCAGTTGTTTTATGGGCTGACGATGATTACAAAAGGTTTTAGTTTACGCACTGATATTAAGATCGAGACAGTTCTTTTGTCTTTGCCTACACCTATGCGATTAAGGCGTGACGATATGTACTATGTGATGTCAATTGAGGTTATCACCATTATATATTTTGATAGAAAAAAAAGAGATAATAAACATTATGTGGGAATTCTAAGACTACCCACTGACCGACAAATGGTCAAAAAAAACCGAATAGTTTTGATTTGTTACATGTTGTATATAACGGTACGAGTAGAAACAGAAAGTACTACTTGTTAAAAAATATTTATGTAGTAAATTAATGAATATTCTAACCTTTATTACAACATATGAACTAATATGCACCGTTTAAACACTTTCTAGTGTACCAACATTTATAAAGAATTGAATTGAAAAATGTAACGAAACACAATGGCACTCTAGCTACAATACATTTACAGCACAATAATTACTACAAGGATAAAGGAGATTCACAGTTTCCATCCACATTCCACATTGTAGGTAATTGGGGCATGTTTTGTTTTCATTGAAAAAAAATAATGAAGTTAAAATTAAACTAACGGTACTTACGTAGCAATTTATAGCCAAACAGTTGTGAAAACCACCTTTATTGCATTGAAACTATTTGAAACCAAACATATCATAACCGCCGACGACTATTATCCACGATGCTCTTTTTTGTCTGGGAAAATGGGATCTATGCGATATTTGCAGACGTTAAAAAGTGCGTCACTTAAATCGTTTAGTAATTTTTAATTGTAAATAATTTATTGCACTAGCTGTCTCACGCGATATCACTTCTATGCGGTGGCTCCTAATCTATGTATTATAATTACTAATATCTATACTAATATGATAAAGGCAATCTCCAACTATAGTGATACTATAAAGAGGAAAGCTTTGATTGTTTGTTTGCATTGAATAGGCTCTGGAACTACCTACTGGACCGATTACAAAAATTCTTTCACTATTAGAAAGCTCAATGGGTGCCTGAGAATTGACTACGCCGCCGAGGCCGGCCCAAAAAGAGGTGGCAGGACGATCTAGACGCGTACCTTGATTGCTGGTCCGAAGTGACACTTAAAAGAGCACTAGGAAAGATATGGGGGAGGCCTTTGCCCAGCAGTGCGACATAAACGGGTAAGAAAAAAAATAAAAAGTTAGAAAGCTACGTTATCCAGAAGTAACATAAACTATATTTAATGATGTAGTTTCCACGGGAAATACTGAGCTGAGCTATGCAGGTGAAACCGCGCGCGAGAAGCTAGTCTATACTAATCTATACTTCTATTATAAAGATAAAAAGTTTGTATTTTTGTATGTTTGTTTCGATATAACTCAAAAACTAATGGACGGATTTCGATAATTCAATCCCCATAACATTGCTACATTATCCTTGAGTAACATATGCTATATTTTTTAATAGAAATGTGCACCCATGAGTAGCCGGGACCGGTTGCTAGTATGAAATATAGCGCAAATTATTTGCCATGTTGCCATTTCCAATGTGAAATTTATTAATATAATAAGGCAAAAATCGATTTCAGCAATGATTTCTCTGAATAAAGAATACGGTGGAAAACTGCTATCTATGAACATAGAGTTCTGTCCACAGTGATTCCTATGGATATGGATCGACATATCTACGAACAATGTTTCTGTCTATTAAGTTTTCGGTGAAACGTGATTACTAGGAATAGAGATTTCTATTACCTAACTGTTATTTATGTATAGGGGTATCGTACAAGCGTGTTTCTGTCTAACGGTCCACGCTCAGTTTGCAAAACTAGTATTGTGACTAGGGATTGCAATCCAGCGGCGTTTTCAATCCAGCTGGATTCTTGCTGGATTGACCTGAATCCAGCTGGATCCAGCGCGGATCCAGCAAAATTTGGAACAAAAATAAAAAGACAACATTTTTAAGACTTTTTTTATTAATTTGTACTTCTTACGATAATCTATGAAATCTTTCACTCATTTGGTGATTTCTTATATCAATTAGCTTTGGTTTCTTAATCATTTGAAATCAAAAGAATCAAAGTAAGCAATATCTTATTACGTTTATGTTTAATGATAGGATGACTAATCAGTATCAATCAGTCTTACAAATTATTTTAAAATTAACTATAAAAAAAGAACCGTAATAATAATACTATTTTAATCTTCAATCAATTTTTGTATCAAAAGAAGCTCCGAAATAATCTTCTCTTCACTCGTTAATCGTTAATAATAAGGCAGTTTAAAATCTGACGATAAGAGACTGACTTATTTCTCTTTTTGAATTCTCTGAAAGTAAGACCTTAGAAAACAAATTGTATCTATAGTCTTGTCTCCCAACCTGCTTCGCACAGAACTGCTTATGTAGCCGGCTGCTGAGAATGCCCTTTCGGCCTCTACACTGGTCGGTGTTAGGGTCATTAAATACTCATAAACCCTATGGTTTATGAGTATTTAATGATCTATATATTTAATGAACTATATAAATGTTCACCTCGCACTCGTTCGGTCTCATAAACGCTCATTTATTTTTGCAGGACCTTTTCGTAATATAATTGACCACTTGGCTTTTGTTTATTAAAGTTCTCCTTCTCTCTTTTAAGTTTCATCTCAAGCTCTTGCTCTAAAATCATTTTCACGGGTTCTGCGTCATCATCTAGACCATCCTCTTCTAACTCCATGATATCTTTTTGCACCGGTTCTACAATGTGTTGTTTATTTACTCGTTTTAACAAAGTTTTCATCTCCTGCCGCATCGCATTCTTTTTCGGCTATGGAAAATAGCCAGGCTTTTTTACTGCTTCTTCATACTTCTTTGGATTTTTCAATTACACTAATGTACCAGTAACTTCGGAGAGGCGCCGTTCTGCGATTCTGTTGCGTAGTGCTTCAGCTAGCTCGGCGCTTAGGGAAATGCCCTGGCTATATAGCTTGTCTAAGACAAATTTTAGGGTTGTGTCGGCAGTTATCAATGTGGACTCTCTTCTGCAAAGAGCTTCTCCAGCCAGTTTCATTCTCACATGCGGCGAGTGCTATGCTATGGTGACAGAACGGCAACGTTGCGGCGCCGTTTTGAAAATGGCGGCAACTCAAAACTAAATAATAGAAATTGATACGTTTGCGGATCCGCATCGCTGGATCCAGCACTGTATGCTGGATCCAGCATGTTTAAAAAGGCGCTGGATCCAGCTGGATTGCTGTATGCTGGATCCAGCAATTGCAATCCCTAATTGTGACCTAATATTATATGAGCTCTATTTGTTTAAATGAATGTTTCTTCTCTTAGAAACTTATGTCCAATGACAATGTAAAAGGACCGGTAGAATACACGGCACAATATATTAGGGTGCAGCCATACATCCACTAAGATTTCCTTTGTTATCAACTAAATCATAGTATTTCCCTTGCAACGTAATATCCCAGAGATTGTATACTTTCAGTATTTATTCAATTTTCGAATTCAAGTCATAATCATTCCATAACAAATTGAAAATTAAACGCCGAATGGTCCTTATTTCTACGCCAACATATAGTTTTAATTCGACTTATTTAGCATTGCCTTCACATTTCAGCTTAGTTTCGGTCAAATATGTATGCTGTTAAACACCAAATAAGCGAAATAGACGAAACGTGACATTTTGTGTTTTATTTTTATCAGGAACAAATTTATTGTATGCGTATAAAATGGCCTGCATTGTAATTTTACCGTGGACATAAAGTTGCTCACTCGACGGTAAAAGCGAATTATGCTGTGATAGTCAAATGCATAGAGTAGTTGCTTCTCCGCTTGTTCTAGCTAGTTTTACTTAGTTTTATCGCTGTTAAAGTTGTCGATGTACAGGTTACAAAAAACGTCTGTCTAGCTATGGTGATTCTTGAGAAACAGCCTGGTGACAGATAGATGAACTGACAGACGGCGAAGTCTTAGTAATAGGGTCCCGTTTTTCCCCTTTGGGTACGGAACCCTAAAAACCCAATAATGACTTTATAATTAAACACATAACATGAGAACGATTGCTTGTGAATTTTATTTTTAAAAGAAAAAGTAGTGTACCATAAATGACCATAATGTAAGATTTGTATAAGAATTTGAATAGAAATAAACACTAGATAGTTAGTTATTTATCATCAATCGACACACTTAATACCACACAAGTTATTTTTTATAGTTTCCAAAATCGATTTGTGGGTACTCAGGCAACCATTCATTTATTCGTTTTCGTCTGGCCGTGATTTAGACGTCTGCCTTAACAAAGTATTAATATTAATCAGACTTTGGTTATTGTTTTTCAGACTGTATTTATGGTAGGTACGTATTGTTGTTAGATATTAATTTACGAATAGTATATCGATGCAAAAGATTTAATGTAAATAGTTAATTGATTGGTTTCTATCAACGAAACGAGCGAGTCTTTTTATATGTGTATATATCATATAAAAAGACTATGTACTATGAAGACTATGTAATATTAAATAAATAAATTCTGTCCAATGTCCTTCTACTTACGTTATTGGCATTAATACAAAAGTTGTATAACTGAGGGAGCATTTTCAGAAGGAGGGTTAAAGTAATCAAACTTAAGCGTTAGTGAGTGTGTTTTCGGGTGGTATAGGATGTCTGAGAAATATTAATGCTACGTAATGCACCCACGGTCCCTAGGGTCACTTGCAGCTACCGTAGTGGGCGGGGCAGTGCCTCGGGGCTCCCCGATCTTAGAGGGGCCTCAAAACCTTATTAGCAAACCTCTTATTGCCTTTTTAGGGTTCCGTAGCCAAATGGCAAAAAACGGAACCCTTATAGATTCGTCATGTCTGTCTGTCTGTCTGTCTGTCCGTCCGTATGTCACAGCCACTTTTTTCCGAAACTGTAAGCACTATAATGTTGAAACTTGGCAAGTAGATGTATGTTGTGAACCGCATTAAGATTTTTACACAAAAATAGAAAAAAAACAATAAATTTTGGGGTTCCCCATACATAGAACTGAAATTCAAAAAAAAATTTTTCATCGAACCCATACGTGTCTATGAATCTATGAATAGGTCTTCAAAAATGATGTTGAGATTTCTAATGTAATTTTTTTCTAAACTGGATAGTTTGCGCGAGAGACACTTCCAAAGTGGTAAAATGTGTGTCCCCCCCCCCTGTAACTTCTAAAATAAGAGAATGATAAATCTAAAAAAAATATATGATGTACATTACCATGCAAACTTCCACCGAAAATTGATTTGAACGAGATCTTGTAAGTAGTTTTTTTTTAATACGTCATAAATCGTAAACCGCAATTTAGCTTTCATTCAATCTACTCGAATATAAAAATATAAAATAACATTTCATTTCATAAACATACGCTTTTTTATTTATTCTTGATATCAAAAATAGTAATATCAAAAAATCAATTTAAAAAATGGAGTGTTTTATTTGTGCTCCAGGGCAAAAAACGGTTTTTAACTGCATGTTCGAATGCCCGAATCAGAAATGAAGAGATCCTTAGGTACTAAACCAAAGTTTTACCATTGAGAATTAAAATTGCTGATACAGATCAGCGGATTAGCAAGCCGCAGGGTAATCGATGGGGACATGTCTTTAAGAATTGACAGCCGGTAGAACATACAATTTCTCGAGTGGAGACCACTACATCCGCCCTGAAATAAGAGGAAACAATAATAATTATAAATGGCTTGTTGAAAAGTGGGATTTATTAATCTTGTTAATCAAATCAACTCGTTATATTACGTAATAGAGAGATAATCTGTTCAACTTAATGACAACAGGCTTAATTAAATATAGAAACACGAACGACCCAGTTATCTTGCTTACTTTAATAATGGGTAGGTACTAGATAATTCTTATGTTCCATTTTTCTTGTAAACATTCAAAAGGGAAAAATATTCATAAAAGGGATGACATAGACTCTCCATCAATAAACTGTATTTTCCGTTAACGGAGTGGGTTTTCAGTACATTTATAGTAATGGAAAAAAACGTAAAATTCATTATTTCACAGAATTTTTGTTCGCCAACGTACTCACGTACGTACTGTTAAAGGAATGGCAAATATTTCGGCAAAAATAGACTCTTTATCATAAAAGGAAACAAGTATTTGTTTGACTCTTTGTATTTTTAAAACTACGGATACAATTTAGATTTGCTTTAACTATTTCTTTGTGTAAGCGAAATGTTTCTTGTAGTTTATCTATATTTAAAAAAGGAGAAGTTCCCACTGAGTGCCACTGACATATAGACGAGCGCACAGCCGTAACCGCTAATGCTAGAAACGTGGAATTTGGACAGTTGTTTTAATTCGAAATGCCAACGCACGCGAAGAATAATTTAAACAAGTGCGAGTCGGACTCGCGCACGAAGGGTTCCGTATCAGTTACAAGTGCGTACCTATTTTTGATATCAAGAATAAAAAAGCGTATGTTTATGAAATGAAATGTTATTTTATATTTGTATATTCGAGTTGATTGAATGAAAGGTAAATTGCGGTTTACGATTTATGACGTATTAAAAAAAAACTACTTACAAGATCTCGTTCAAACCAATTTTCGGTGGAAGTTTACATGGTAATGTACATCATATATTTTTTTTAGATTTATCATTCTCTTATTTTAGAAGTTACAGGGGGGGGGGGACACACATTTTACCACTTTGGAAGTGTCTCTCGCGCAAACTATTCAGTTTAGAAAAAAATTACATTAGAAACCTCAACATCATTTTTTGAGTTTCAGTTCTATGTATGGGGAACCCCAAAATTTATTGTTTTTTTTCTTTTTTTGTGTGAAAATCTTAATGCGGTTCACAACATACATCTACTTGCCAAGTTTCAACATTATAGTTCTTATAGTTTCGGAAAAAAGTGGCTGTGACATACGGACGGACAGACAGACAGACAGACAGACATGACGAATCTATAAGGGTTCCGTTTTTTGCCATTTGGCTACGGAACCCTAAAAAATAGCCCTAAAGGATTTAATATTTATAATAATAGGAGGAAATAGGAGTTGTAGGTTTTTATAGAAAGATCCTTATATTAGCATCGACTTCGAGTGATTGACTGGAGTGGTTTCGAAAATGTTTTCTTCATTAGAAAGCTCCATTATCCAGGAGTAACATAGGCTATATCTAATTATGAAGTTCCCACGCAAACAGGAGATACGCGGGTGTAGCCGCGCGAGGGAAGCTAATTATCTATATATAAACCCGTTATACTTGATGGTAGGAATATTTGTCAGTACGTCATACAAGTAAGTGTTATCATAACTTCAAGACCTATTTTTGCTGTTGATATAGATACATATAATTTATTTTATAGTGGCATATTCACTCCGTAAGTGGCCCGTCGCCTTATCTATTATTATTTGTCTAGACATGATTTGTGTCAGAAATGTCATTGTTACAATGAATATTGGGTAGAGTAAGTAGTAATGGTCTCATGTCTACGAGACCCTCCAACATGGATGAGTGTATCGTACTGCTGCTGCTATGTAGGTCTAACTGTTAATATGTCACACCATAACTAGGTAGATCCCGGGCCAGTTTTTTTTCCTTCAAAAGATTACTAGCAGAGTTTTGCAGTCTACTAGTATTTTTGTTAACCCCCTCGTGCTTAGCTAAAATGCTTCCGTTACGAATCGGTTCACATCGGTGAGGATCGAACCGGCGACCACAAGATCACAAGTCCGACGCCCCTGGCTATTGTGTTATATATAGCGGCTGAATACTATTATTGTGATACCTACTATAATTTTCTAGTAGATATTTTCCAGAAGCCAGAAGTCACGAAGTTGGTGTGGTTACACCCGTGCCATGAAGGGAACGTTAAGATGGTTTATTTCCTAAGAGTTAAGCCAGCAGAAATCGGTTGGAAGGACTATCCCTGCTTCCCTACTTATATTATAAATGTGAATGTAAGTTTGTTCGTTACACTTTCACGAGAAAACTATTTAAACGATCATCATGTACACATATTCTTGGAGTTATTATAAGTAACATAGGCTTCAATGCAAGCGAAGCCGCAGGTAAAAGCTAGTAGGTTATAAAGTCCAAATCATATGAGCATGTTGGACGAGCGTTTAAGCTTAATTACTTGTCACGTGTTCGCGTTTATATTATGTTACGTGATTAGGTTACTGTAGTGGTTGCGTGGGAATAATATGTCTATGCATAATATACCTACATACCTACATTGTGTCATACAGAACACTAACATTGCATGAGTATTGCATTATGTAAGTAGTATTTATCGCTAATTGAGATGAAAAACTAAAAATGTGAAATGTGATACTGTTTACATATAAAAAACTTACGCTACTTGTCACTCATAAATAATTAATTATTTAAAGTAATTAGTATCTTAGTAGTTTTGCAATATAGTAAGTTATTATTAATTGATCAAATTAGATAAACACCTGTCGGTTATTTAAGGCGTTTATGAAATGAAATGAAATGAAAACGTTTATTGATAATGTAGACGAATAAATCGTACTTATTTTAAGTCAAATACAATGATAAAAAGATACAAAGAAAAAAAAAAACTTGACTAATTAATTAGTATACATTTCAACAATAATGTTATTAAATAGAATTTAAATCTACCAATGTGGCATGTGGTAGTCGCGTATTATAAATATAATTAGAATCAACCAGCGCGGGCTGGGATTAGGGTCACCTCGTCTTGCAAGGACGACCAGACGATAGAGTCTAGCTTCCTACGAGTCTTTCTCTATGTACCTACGGTGTGACACCTGGATAAGAAAGACTACAAGAAACTCCGAGATCAGTCTTTTTGTCATCTTTGATTAATCATTTGTAATTTTTTTTTATATGTATACACTTCTCGCAAAAATTAAGGGAACAGATTTTTTTTCCAAATTTTTGGGTGATTTTCAACGGGCTCTATTTCAGTGAAAAATGGTCGTACAGAAAATAAAAAAATAAAACTCTTGAAGCTTGAAAATTCTAGTTTTCAGATTTTTTGGGTAATTTTTTTTAAGAGTTCCGGTTCTCATGCACTCCTCAGCTGAAGCACGAAAAAAAATATGTTTTTTACTCTATGGCCATGGAAAAAAATGAGCTACGTCAATGATTCGGTCGCATAGCCTGTTTATTTAGAGTCAAGATGCTTTTTTCAGGACCCCGATACGACAATTTCTCTCTGAGATATATGGAAAAAAAATCTTTTTGCGAGCGTGTATTATAGCAAATCTTTATTTATGGTGCGTATGCTAGTTATGAGAAGAATGTAATACCGATATTACTATTATTATAAGTACACCCACATTAAAATTTAATAAAATTCCACATGAATGTTATCGTATCTTGCACGCATTGCACGCTGTTATTTAATTAAAGTTTCCGCGCTAGTTACTCTCTATTGTAACTAGGCAATAACCCATTATTATCAGCTACTTTACATTAAATTTTAACTTTTTTATATCACAATCGCCGTGTGGTTTCCGGCTTAGAATAGACCACCCCATGTCCTCTCATGGGTGTCGTAAAAGGCGACTAAGGGATATATGGCTGATGGATGGGCAGCAGCATCTATTAGCTCAAGGTTTACATCATACTGCGATCACCAATCCGTCTGCCAAGCGTGGTGATTATGGCAATATCCCTCAACGATTCTTGCTTGCCAAGGTCTGTTAAGAGGAGGCCCTTGTTCAGCAGTGGACGTAAACGGGCTGTTGATGATATCACAATCTCCGTGGCGTAGTGGTAATACATCTTAGAGTTCGTGGGTTCAATTCCCACACCGAACAACAAAATCGATGTGTAAATATTAAAATTTCTTTTCGTGTCTAGTTGATTGGGAGACTAAACTCCGTGCCTCGGACAGCACGTTAAGCCGTTGGTCCCGGTTTTATAACATCGTCTAAAACAATAGTATATCAGGGAACGGGTAGCAGTGTTTCCTGCTACGGACAACATAATAATGCGGTCGCCAACCCGCCTGCCAAGCGTGGTGACTTTAGCAAATATCCTCCATCAGGAGCCCATGTTCAGTAGTGGATGTTATACGTGTTTTTTATTATATCACTAAGTTAACTGGATTTCGTGATGTCTTTCAATAGGTCAACTGAATGTCGTTTGTAGGCGGTTGTGAAACAGTCTTGCTGAAACCATAAAATAGCACTGAATTATATCTCTATCCAGATGTTGTGCCAAAATAATGTTGAAATATATGACAAAACGGATTCAACCTAGAGAAAATATTATACTTTCATCTCTTAGGCCTTACAACAAAGACAATACAAGTATATAGTATAAATAATCTCGGTAGTCACTATCAATCTATTATACTAGGAAAGTAATAAAAGGGGTTTCCATTATTCATATTCAATTTATAATATATATGTTTGTATAGATACTGCGGTCTACTCGAAACAACATGGGATTTCCATCCTGTGTTACGTCAATAAGTTACGTTGATTTTAGTTGTGAAGCCAAAACTGTAGGTGTTTCCTTTGGGGAATGCCAACGTGAATAATCCTTGTATATGTAGAATAATATTGATACAGACCTGAACAATATTTCGCAGTTCTGAAATATGTAAATGCAATTTTGCTTCGGAGACTTGTAATACTTATTGAGAGAATCTGGACTGGGATTGAGTATCCAGGATGCTCGAATGTGAAGAGGGTTCATATGTATAATATAACGTAAATCTTTAATTCTTTGGTTTTAATGTTACGTAACGCTATCAAAACTAATAGTTTAAAAAAACAAAAGTCTAGTTTAGATATATGTCATTATCAGTAGCCCGTTCTACGTCCACTAGTAATCATGGGCCTCTTCCCGGGGAAGGTTTTTGCCATTGTCACCACGCTTGGCAGGCGGGTTGGTGACCGCAGTATTATGTTTAAACACACATAAAAACGCTGCTGCCCGTTCCATAGTATACGATTGTTATAGATGATTTTAAAACAATCGGCACCAACGGGGCACGGAGAGAAGTCCCTCAACCATTCAGACCCGGAAATAAATCTTGGAATTTACACCAAGATTTCTTGTCCAGCGTGGGGATCGAACTCACGACCTCCGAGATTTAAAGATAAATATAAATATATTACTACTTCTACTAGAAAACAATAAATCTATGAACTGCGCCCCGCAGTTTTACTCGCGTTACTCTGCTCTGATGGGTCTGATCTGTGGATTTTTTATAGCCTAAAACCATCCAGGGCGCCACCCAAACGCATACAAAAAACATTCAAATCGGTCCAGCCGTTACGATTCTATAAAAGACATACAGGCAATCATTTATTTTTATGTATATAGATAAAATATAAATAGATAACTCCGCTGCTATCCTGAAGAAAAAAAAAACCGTTTACCATTTATAAGCAATATAATGTAAGCTTTAACTAATAATATTAAATATTACTAAAATATTTTAGTAATATTTATTATTATATATAAGGTTTTTTTTGGGTTTCTAACCCCAAAATGAAACCTATGAATTTCAGCACCATCTAAGTGCCTATTTTCATTCAAATCCGTGAAGTATTGATATTGGTCTTTACCTATGAAATTGCCGTTCTGCAGTACTGGCCATTTCAAATCAAAATAATTTTTGTTTGGCTAAGAATTCTAATTTCAAATTAATTTTATTTTAAAAACATGTTTTTTTTCCAAAATTAGTCATTCAATCTTTTTCGTCATCATGGATACGTAATTGGAGTAATTATGGAATATGAGTACCGTCGTGGCAGTAACGCGGCACAAGCGGCACGCAACATCAACGACGACGTTTACGGAGCTAACACTACAAACCAACGCACCACCTGTTTTTGGTTTGCTTGCTTTCGTTCTGGAAATTTCGACCTGAAAAATGAACCTCGCGGTCGTCCGAAAACTTTGGTCGACAATGACGAATTTAAGGCGATTGTGGAAGCTGATGATAAACAATCTACGGTTGAAATAGCAGCAGCTTTCGACGTTAGACTAATTACTAGCGTTGCTAATTGAGGATGTTGATAATTACTAGCATTAGGAACAGACGAGTAAATTACCGGTATCTGCATGTTTTCATTACGTAATTTTAGTATAATGCGATATCGTCCTAATCCGAGTAGTAACTGAAATGAGAAATAGCGCATTTTCAAAGTTCCTGCGGTCTTGAGCAACATTTTCATAAAATTGTCATCGAATATCTATAAAATGAACGCTAGTCACCGCAGGGAATATAAATGGATATATTTTCGAAGTAAAGTACTTAACAAAGATTTGCGCTCTTAACACTGTGTTAAGGCACTTACTGCCCTTTTTTACCGCAGCAGCAGGGTATGTGTAGCTCGCCGCGTAATGATGACATAACATACTCTAGCATACGACCACGAGGAGAGTGTTTATCCACTTAAACCTTTGAGTATTTAATCCCACGCGATAAAATTTGCCGCACACTTCCAGCCGCTATGATGGCTCTTTCACCATACGTGCAGTACGTCTTTGGAACTCTCTTCCCCACTCCATACGTGCTAGCTCATCTATCGACGTTTTTAGAAAAAGAACAAAAGAACATTATCTCTTATCTCATTTTAGTATATGTATTAGTTTATTTTTATTAAGTATGTCTGTATTGTATTCATATATATTATTATACGTATTAGCATTAGTTTGATATACTCAAACTGTTACTACACTTGTTGTGTACACTGTTCTTGCCCGTTTATCACAAATCTCACTGTGAATATGGTTTGCTGGAAGAAAACTCATAAATGAGTTAAGATCGCCATTGTACATCATGTTTAATTGTTGAACTTTCATAACTTGTTTTCATGTGTACAATAAAGTATAAATAAATAAACCCCCAGGGTGATTATTCAATGGCTAGTGTTGGGGCCACCGCGGGAATTGCATTGGCATGACATCCGACGAGTTCATTTTCTAACTGGTATTTCGTCATATTTAATTAGGATTAGGCTTAACTCAGGGCGACGAACGTTTGCCAGAAATTGATGTTCAAGGTATACTGCATAATTATGTAACAACTTTACATGGGTAATGCTACTCACGGTTACCACGTAAAAAGTAAGCGCAGTAATATGTAGTAGATATTGCATTTGTTGGTCACCCATGGTACCCCGTCAACGATTTATAAATAGCACATCTATTTTAGTTAACTAAGTATGCAGAGACTTACAAATTAAATTATATTTTATTAAAATTTAAAAAAAGTGATCTGTTTTCCCTTTATTGGGAAATTCCGTTGCCAATAAAAATAATGTGAAAAAAAAATTTTGTTTAAGTTATTAAAAAAATCATCGATTTCAAAAATTATTTTACGATTAGAAATCTCCGTTATCCAGAAGTAACTAAGGCTAATGATGAAAATATTTAATGGTGTAGTTCCCTAAAAACAGGAGCTACTTTGGTGAAACTATGCGCTGGAAGCTAGTAAATAATAAATATTTTTTTGCATTCCGCGCAACATTTGAATTGAAGACAGCAACTGTGCCACATCTGTCAGATTAGTTACGAGAACAATTTCCTTTTTATTCTTCCACATGGAAAATGAAGTGCTTTTCCATTTCCGGAGTTACTATATAAATCTAACAAGAAGGTACTTTGATGGATAATTTTATTCATAACACACATTTGTATTAAACTTTGCAGTATCACTTAGATTGATGAGTCGATTTTTCAAGACTTTAGTATATTAGAGTCTAAAAATTACTTCAAGGACAGAAATCTATAATCTGAGCCTCTTAGTTAGCCTCAAGAGGCTGAACATTCTGAATTACAATCAAGTAAAGGCTCACTCAATTTACTTAATACCTAAGTATTAAGTAAATTGACATAAACTTGATATATTTCTTTTGGAGGTGAGAGGTATCTAATGAAATTTGTTATGATTGTTTCATATCTTAATATGTTTAAAATAGTTAAGCTAAGTCCTTGTGTAATTTAAATAAATAATAAATATAAGTTATTTACGGTTCACGGTATGGTATAGTCACTTGTACTTTGTCATTATTATGCACAATTAATTTGTATAATTCCTGGTGTACAATAAAGAGTATTTTACTTTACTTTATTTTTACTTTATAGTGACCATAAAAGTAAGCACTGCTCAAATATTTGCAAACATGAATGCTCTTTGTTTGATTAATAGTCAATCAAGAAGTCGCCATCCCGAACCTTAATAATTCGCAGTCTGAGAGGCCCGCGAACTTTATAGTAGAGTGACATTTGCCAAAAACTCATCTTAAAAACGAAGTCATATTTCTGCAATCCCACCACATGTGACTGCCCTGATACGAGGTCCAAGTCTCACTAGTAATTGCGTAAGTAGTTTGTAGTTTATATACCACTCAATAAGGCTGGAGCTCTACTCGCTCGAGGCTAACTTCAAATAGATAGATAGATAGATTCATTTATTTGCCCGAAATATGGTATTTTACAGATTTTATCACATATACTCCATACACAATAGTTCATCATATTTCGCCTACTAAATTCGGCATGCAAATTTTGTGACAATAACAAAGATTCTAATTTCAAACAAAATACTTAAATTCCAATGTCAAAAATAAGTACTAAATTAAGAATTGTCAAAATTATCAAATTACAAATGATGTCCGTCTGAAAAAAAATCATTCAATCCGCGCTTGAAACTGGTGACATAGGTGCGCTGCTAAATAGATAAGCATTTAATGATTAGGTTTAATAAAATTTCGCTGCTTACAATAATTATAATATTTACTGTAAATACTTATGCGTAAGCCTTAACGCTTAACCCTTTTATTATCATTCATATTAATATTTAAATTGCCTAGAATAAGTTGCGGTACACACCTGATGCCCTACATTCTGTTTCATAGCGCTAGGATAAACCAAAACGTGGAATAATTTACGTAATATATTCAGAGCCAATGTAACTTGCATAGATACTGAATAAATAAATTTATATTCATATTATTCAGCCATATTGAATGACATACTATAATTTGAAGGATGAATGGTGCGACGATGATGAATGAATGTTTTATGTTATCTATGCATCGCAAGCAACTTAGTAGACTGAACACACGATTGTTTAGGTATTTGACCTATTTACCAGCTCTTAGAAACGTATTAAAATTCTTAAAGGCTTTTGAAAATTCTGAAATGAAAATTTTATGATTGCCAATATTAAATTTTATATTAAAATATAACTGATTGTAGAAAATGCATTTCCTGGTATATTGAAAATATCTAGGTCACGTATCTAAACAAAATATTATGTAAAAAGGAATGATTTCTATTTAAAAGCATATCAAGTACTTAGATATTAAAGAAAAAATAAACATCGAAATATCGGTCTATTAGAATAGAGAATTAAAATGTTAAGGATATAATTCGCTAAACACTCGGACAACCTTTGTAGAAGACATAACTTGGAATAATTGGGATTAATGAGAAGCTAGCATTTGATAACAATACCTTTTGGTTCCTCAACAGAACCTTTACGTCTACTGCTGAACATTGGCCTCCTTTAAACACACCTTGGCAAGCTAGGGTAGTTAAGGGATAACGCCATAATCACTACGCTAGGCAGATGGATTGGTGATCGCAGTAATTGTGATAGGTAACCTTGATCTGTTAGATGTTGCTGCCCTTCCATCAGCTGTATATCCCTGTCTATTATAAGCCGGAGACCACACGGCATTACACAGCGCAGAAGCAAGTTCATAGAATCCAAATAACTACAATTCAAACACTGAAAAATGGAGCAGGCGAGAGCAGTTTTTTGGGAGTAGGGAATCCTCGAATTTTGATCCAGTACTTACTAATAGTACATGCATAGTAAAGGGTCTAGTAATATCTCCGCTTTAGCCCCTCCCCCCCTCAGGCCAAAAGCTGGATACGCCCTTGTTTATATTCACGTTTCTAAGTTAGTGTTTACTTTGGCTTAGTTCGTAGTTTATAAACCATTTAATAAGGCTGGAGAGCCCTGCTCGCATGTAGGTATGCCCGGTGAAGCAAAAGCCTCGTGATTAACTAGGCACAAAGTCCGTCCGAAAAATAGAACTTGCAATGTAATAACAACTTGTTTCTACAGCGTATTGTACATATTCCAATAACAGACGAACCATTGTTTAAACAATTGAGTCGGAGCGTAATACTGTCTGAAAACCTTAAATCTCGCCAATCGACCTTCGGGTGCCTTTGGGAAACGCTTAACATAAAATAATATCTTATTTATGTAGTTATGCTGTAAATCATTGCGTTGGATGAAATCTATAATAATATTATAAAGAAGAAAGATTTGATTGTTTGTTTGTATTGAATAGGCTCCGAAATTACTGAACCAATTTGAAAAATTCACGGTTAGAAAGCTATACTACTCCGGATGTATAGGCTATATTTAATTATGAAGTTCCCACGGGGACGGGAGTTAAACCACTCGCGGGAAGCTAGTAATATATATAATAACAAAATTATTATGTATTATCGTATCCTAATCTATTAGCCGTGTGTATATATACCGCCTCAAGACTGGCTATGGGTGTCGTAAGAGGCAACTATGGGATATACCTACAGCTGATGAATAGGCAGCAGTACCTATCAGGTCAAGATCACTCAACATCTGTTTTTTTTTTACCCACCGCCTCTGTAGCGTATTCGCGCGCTGGCGGTGGGATATGTGGGACTCGCCCTCTCCATAGCGTGGTATGCTAAACTCATACTACGAGGAGAGGACCCTACACCACTAAAACCTCCCGGACACTCCTTCGATCCGCCGTTGGCGGGGGCCGGGTACGCATAAGCAATGGTTGGACGTAAACAGATTGTTGAAGATGAAAGAAAAGAATAAAGTCTATTGCAGAGGTGGCCAACCGGTCGATCCCAGCATCTATTACAGTCGATCAACTTATAATAAAAAGTGATATTTTAGTCCATGTTTGTCTACAAATACGTGCCACAGACGCAGCAAGTTAGTGTAAATTATCTATACTAATATTATAAAGAGGAAAACTTTGTTTGTTTGTTTGGTTGTAATGAATAGGCTCAAAAAGTAGTGGACCGATTTCAAAATTTTTTTCACCATTCGAAAGCTACATTATCCACGAGTAACATAGGCTAAATTTTATTTTGGAAAAAAATAGGGTTCCGTAAGATATTTGGGTTTTTCTGACACAAGGTGTAAAAAATCAACCAGAAAAGTTACTTATTTGGCGTACGCTGCCTAAACTATAAAAGATAGAACCATAAAATGTTCTAATTAATTGTAGATCTTATAAATATCTACAAAAAAGTCCGCGACACACTATACCTATCTATGTCGAGTGAGGCACAACGACCATTTTTTTATTTAGAAATCTTGAATTTTTTTTGGACTATATTTAAACGCGTTTATTTTACTCATGCTATTAATCCTTATCAAAATAAATTATTTCATCACTAAGTACAGTTTATGTAGATAATATTTGGTCTTTGAATGATTAAAATTGGATGTTTGGTTTTGAAGTTATGGCGAAATTAAAATATTACGATTTCTGCTGCACGGCCCGTTGCGAAGTCTAATAATTTTCTTGCGATTTTTTTTAGATTTCGTTCTTAAAACTACACCTACGCAAAAGTTCTTCTCAGAGCTAATCAACAGTTCTTCTCAGAGCTAAACAACAGTTCTTTTCAGAGCTTTGAAAATGCCTAAAATGCCTAATCCCTAAAATGCCTATTAATTACATCATTAATTATATTTTCATCATTAACAACTTTAACATCCACAGAAAGACAATCTGTGCAGCCTGCGGATAATGACTGCTTTGTCGATGTTTATGTCGGTGTCTGTGAATTGACCTGGGAATCATTTTGCTGACCGTGTCTTTCCTGCGTAGGCTTTTTGCAGCGGTAACCGACATCCGCACGGAGCCGCGGGCGACCGCTATCACTACATCACTACATATTATAAACAAAGTCCCCTGCCGCGTCTGTCTGTCTGTTCGCGATAAACTCAAAAACTACTACATCGATTTTCATGCGGATGTTACCAATCGATAGAACTATTCTTCCGGAAGGTTTACGTATATGATTTGTTTAGTTTATGTGTACATTTGACTAATATATATTGATATTTGTCAGAGGTGTCGGAAAAAATTAAGCCATTTGGGAGCTTTCAACGAAAACGCTGCCTAAACCCTATGAGATATAACAAAACAATGTATGGTGGCAAATATTCTTCTCTTTTAGATCTACAAAAAAGTCTGCGATAGCATATGTCTATCTTTCAAGGTTAACTTGCTATATCCATTATATCTTAGAAAAATGATAATTTCTAATGCGGTAATTGTAAAGCTAATCAGACGGATTCAGTATTTATCCTTATCATTTTAAATGAGTTAATATTCTTAAGCATTTCATGCAGATTATTTTACCCCTACACTATATACTTTTAATGAATAACTTAGAAGTTATCGCAAAATAACAGCGCGTGTTTTAGGTAGGCCGAATGCGATTATGCGTGCTCGATCCTTAAGAATTATAGGGCAAATTTTTTGTTTTGTGTTCGTTGTAACTATGATGGATAGATACTTGAATACCTATTTATTTAGTGTTTGTTGTATTGTTAGTCCTGAAGAGTATAGGTATTTCATACGATAAAAGTATACCCACCTACTTATTTCACTGAGTTTTAGTAGGTATCATCATCATCAGCACGTATATCGTCCACTGCTGAACATGGGCCTCCTCCCGAGGGAGGGTATTGCCATAGTCACCACGTTTGGCAGGCGGGTTGGTGACCGCAGAATTATGTTGTAACACACAAAGAAACGCTGCTGCGCCTTCCTTGATATACGATTATTATAGATGATGTTATAACAATCGGGACCAACGGCTTAACGTGCTTTCCGAGGCACGGAGGGTAGTCCCTCAACCAACCAGACCCGGAAAGAAATCTTAGAATTTACACAAAGATTTCATGTCCGGTGTGGGGATCGAACCCACGACCTCCGAGATTTAAAGCGAGCCAATCACCGCTACGCTACGGAGGTAGGCCGAATGCGATTATGCGCGCTAGATCCTTAAGAATTATAGGGCAAATTATCAATATCATGGTAATAATGATTTTAGTATTTTGGGAGCTATACTTAGATGAATATAATGAGTGATAGTTTGTTAAAAACTTCAAATACAAGCATGCATGGTCTTGGAAAACCTCCGTAGCGTTGCGGTATTTGACTCGCTTTAAATCTCGGAGGTCCTGGTCTCGATCCCTACGCCGGACAATAAAATCTTTGTGTAGATTCTATGATTTCTTCCGTGTCTGGTTGGCTGAACGACTACCCTCCGTGCCTTGGAAAGCACGTCGAGCCGTTAGTCCCGAATGTTATACTAACTTTACCTATAACAATCGTATATCAGGGAAAGGGTAGCAGCGTTTCCTTGTGTGCTACAATATAATATTGCGGTCACCAACTCGCCTGCCAAGCGTGGTGACTATGGCAAAAACCCTCACTCAGGAGGAGGCCTTTGTTCAGCAGTGGACTTTATACAGGCTGATGATGATGATGACTTAGATAAATATAATGCGTGATAGTTTGTTCATAACTTCAAATACGAGTATGCATGGTCTTTTGAGACCTGGTGTTCTCGGTTCGCTTCTCACACGGGATCTGGGCCTGGGTGTGTTTTGTTTTCTTAAACTATGCATCTTTACAAACACATGATTCACACGGCAGGGATAATATGTTTCTTAAGTTGGATTTTCCTTAAGAGGAACAATAAAATGATGTTGTACTGCGCAAAATTACTTTTATAATCTATACTAAATATATAAAGCTGAAGAGTTTGCTTATTCGCTTGAAAGCGCTTATCTCAGGAACTACTGGTCCGATTTGAAAATTTCTTTCAGTGTTAATATCTAGCCCATTCATCGAGAAACGTTAAACTCTTTATTTAATTATGAAGTTTCTACGGGAACGGGAGATACGTGTATGAAACCGCACGCAAGCTAGTCTATACTAATATTATAAAGAGGAAACATTTGTATTTTTGTGTGTGTGTGTATGTATGTTTACATACATAAATAAATAAACTCAAAAACAATTGTGCCGATTTAAAAAAAAATCACCATTGGAAAGCTACATTCACCCTGAGTGACAAAAACTATATTTAATTATGAAGTTCCCACGGGAACGGGAGTTACGCGTGTGAAACCGCGCGCGGGAAGCTAGTTTTATATATATTTACAAGTAATAGTTTTGCAGGACATATTTGGCCCATCAAACAATAAAAACACATGATGACGCAATCCATAACGCTCCTTTTAATATTATAAAAAGTCTTAACATCAATCAATCATATGCGTAGGTAATTCATTGATTCATGTTATTGAGCGTTTGTTGTGTGTGATGTGGATTTGTATAAACGTTCAGTTTATACAAATCCTGCCCTTACATCTAGGGGAAGTGAGAACGTAGGCTTTGTATTATTCGAGTTGAAATCTTCTGAATATATTTTAGTTATTTTGAATGTATCATAGATTGAGTAAGTTAGTAAAAAGCATAATATAAATACTAAATATATCAAGCTGACAACTGCAATAATAATTAATCCTCCTAATTAATCCCATCCCAAATTTGTTTTTAATTCGAAAAGCACTGATGTATTGCTTTTCGAATTAAAAACAACTTTTTCATTAGTGTTATATGTAGTTATGAATATTTAGATTAAGATTATTCTACAAATACTAGTCTATCGTACATCATAATCGAATTACTTTTGCTCCTCCAACCTCCAACGGCCTCCTACTGTTTTTATTCATGATCGTACAATTTTTGCTTTTTTATTCAATTTTTCATCCGCAAATACTCGTAAGAGTGCTGTAAAAGTCACCGAACCGTAGATCAGCCATTCATGAATAAAATGTGCAAATCATGGAAAGCGGGGTTCCAAACTTGCTACTGCAATATTATAGCTACTGCTTACTGTAACAATTTTTTTGTATAATATAAAACAATATCGTTTAATGTTAAATTTTGGCAGTTTCATAGTAACTAGGTGGGTAGGTTTATATTTTTCTAACCTTGTTAAGTAGATTGACAAAACTTATATTTGAACTATAATTCATTAAATTGAACTCACTTATTTTTCAGACTTTTGACAAAACGTAAAAGAAGAATATATATAGGCATTTCTACAGAGATTGCTAAAACGTATAACATTATTTTTTATCGTACTAAATTATCGTTTTAGTTTCAAATATATCTCAATTATTAATGATTAATCTTTAATAATATGTATCAGTGGGAAAAATTAACTTGAATGAATATTATTGCTACCTACATTATATAAATTCCTTTATAGTGCAGTCATTGAAGCGAACAATAGGGCCTTACTTTCGAATTTTTTTACTGTGATATGATTTGCATGAACTTTTGGAATTAGGCTCATCTTACCCTTAACTTCAAAAGTGAAAATGATCCGAGCTCCGTCTATTACTTTTAAGGGGTGTAAACAACCCCTTAATGGAAAAAATTACATTGAGCCATTTTATCGGTAGAAAACGTGTTTAATATTAAGGGGTGAAATTGTAAAGTGTTTTCTAACACAATTACCTCATAATAAAATCATTTTCAACCCCTTGAAAACCTTACAACCCTTGCTAACAGCCCCTCTTTATATTGAAGTTCATTCTAGACGGAATACGATTAATTTTAATTTTGGTGGAAAAGGCAATTATGAAACCCATTGATTTAAAAGAAAAAACCATTAGATGTTCTTCTTATTTGCATTACAGCTCACTCATTTTACGTGCAAAGGACTTTTAACAGTGCTCATTTTAAAGCTTATTTCAAGCACTACAAAACCCTATTTCATTAGAATGCATAAAATGTATCTGCTTGCCGCTAGATGGCATTGAATACATCGATTAAATTTCAGACAAAATAAAAAACGGCTTTGATGTTTAATATCTAAATTATCTTAATATTGCACTTAGAACACTTAAATAAAACCGATTTGTTCAGTTTTTAACCTGCTACAGTTTTGTACATTATAAAATTTTCGTGAAAATGCATATTTTTGGAGATATTTGCAAAAAACCTATGAAAATCGTGAAAAAATTCCAAATTTTCAATTGCCAATATCTTGAAAAACTTTATAGTACATTTTTTTCTTGAAAGAAGCCTTCTATAGATATCAGTGGTTATTTAGAAAAAAAAAATACACCACCGAGAAGGGGTGGCAACCTCCCCCAGGGTGGGTGCGGAGTTCAGATCATTTTCACTTTTGAAGTTAAGGGTAAGATAAGCCTAATTATTAAATGTTTTGAACTCTTTATGGGAAAGATTACCTTATACTATATTTCAAAATTGAGATTAATAAAATTCGACCACCGGCAGGATTGGGGGCTTTACCCAAAGATGCAGGTTCGAATCCTGCCGGTGCCGCGGTGGTCGAATTTTATTAATCTCAATTTTGAAATATAAGATAAGCCTAATTCCAAAATTTCATGCAAGTCGGTTCACAGTAAAAAAATGGGACCAATAACGCTTCAATGAATGTAATATTAAACTGGTAGACTATCTACAGACCAAAGCTAAATGTAATTGTGAAACAAAGTCTCCTCCAATGTTTCTCATCATATAAATTTAACGTAACTATACCTACATTCTGAAATGTGAAGAATTCATATATATGAAATGATCAAGCTGTCGTGGTGTGGAACTAGGGAATAGATGATGCATCTAAGTGGTTCTTATTTGCTCGAGATACCTAATTTTTTATATGGCGATACAGCTTGTAAACACTAGCGTAATTAAATTATAAAGACAACAATTTGCTAGACCATTTTCCGAGATATAAACTTTCCTGTTAAGGAAACTGAACAAATTAAATATGCTATAAGGCTTCCGCTCTTTTTAGTATTCAGTTCGGAACCCTAATAATGGCAAAATAAACGGCTAATGGTCCATTAAATGTTCAAACAAATTATAACTGACAATATGGCTGCCATAATCGATACCAATCGGGGAATAAGTCTATTATGTGGCCAAGTAAGGCAATATTGTTGTCATTATTACATTTACTATAATTTTGATATTATACCAACTTCAATATTAAAATAAATAAATAAAACTTTATATTGAGTAACTAATGAAATTTCGGCCATTATGAAATGTCTCGGTATCTTAATAGAAGATATTTTTGCTATAATTAACTGCAAATTATCATGTGTAAGTACCTAATAACTTAGAAGAGCCCAGTCTCTTCTCACAACTTCACTGAGATTGAATGGTAACTTCAAATATTACAATTGTTCCCAATTTTAGTCAACTGAACACATATTTTTATTGTATCTGTATTCTGCATACTTTCCTCCAATTATATGGCGTAAGAATAGACTATAAGAATAATCCTTCCTGGTGGCTTAGTGCGACGCTGGTTGTCCGAATGGAAATCCTCTCGAGTTCTTACAGCCACCATACTAGGCCTTAGAGGCAGATTACCACAGTATTGCCAGTGGTAAGAAACAGTCGAATAAACATGTCGATTTGCTGGCTGACTTACAAATTTCTGAGCATGTTTTGTAAGCATCAAGATTTGAAGCTACTACCTATTGGCTGTAACATAAGATAGCAATTTACAGTGAATTGGTGTACTACACAAAATATATGCCTATAGTTACATTTATAAATGAGCCGTAGGCTTTGACGTGCTATATTGCTGATACGCTGTGCTAATATTTGTAAAGGCCATGTGTATTTAGTATTGAACAAATTGGGCAAGTAAATTAACTTCAGTTTCCCTGACAGATAAATGGATGTCGTGACTGCTAATGCTGTTCCTATCACGTAAAAAATCGAAGCTGATTTTAGTGATAAATGATGTAGAGTGTCGTTATAAGCACGAATATTAAATAAAATACCTATATGTTTTTATCTTTTATGGATCGTTAATGGCCTCCCACTATTCCGTTATTGTACCAACCTTCAGCCATGTAATAACTACTTAATTACTTTTCATATCAGTAAACATAAAATGCCCATTTAACTATATTTAGTTTAATTTTCGACATGGTTCATATGGTGCAATTCAAGTTTAATGTCTATAAAGAAACTAATAGATTGGATAAACACATTCTGTGATAGAATTCCATAATTATCTGTTCTATTTTTACGTATCCTAATGTGTGCAATTTTTTTTGCAGAAATCTTGTTCACAATCGTTTACTATCTGTGTGCTTAAATTCAGCTTAATTATATCAAAAATGTTTATATCATTAAAAGTTATGTTGAATTATCTTTATATCACTATCTTTTTTATATAAAAATGAATTACATTGGACTTAGTGTTATTAAAGTGTTCTAACCAAGTTTACATTTTGACTTCTCCCAATGGATGGTATTATTAAAAAATCCGGGTTATAATGAAAAATCCTACTACTTATTGTATAATCCGATACGAGTAAGTATTATAATCAGACGAAGTATCATAAAAATCTATTCAGTAGTTTAGTCATGATGACGCCTTAAAATAATAAGACAGACAGTATCGATAACTGTCCTCCATTTTTTTTTTATATTTTCATTTTTCAGAAAAGAGTATTATAAGATTTCAACTGCAGGAATGAAAATCCCGAAGTTCATCTATTACTTAATTGTACCTAGAAACTGTTACTATTCACAAGATGAATTTGCGGCGGCATATTTAGCAAGTTCAAATATTCAATCCATTCAGAATCAAGTGCTTCATCTTGTAAACCTCTTCTAATAAGGATCTCTCGAGCAAGCTCAAGTCTAAGTCTATTGTATAGCTTCGAACCAGGAAAGTAGTTAGCATAAATGAAGGAGTGTCGTCGTGATGGGATCCGTTTAATATTTTAAGAATTGTGTGCAGTAGTTGAGACTTAAACGTGCAGACTTACATTTAAAATAGTTATTGTCTATCATAGATAAAACCTGAACATTTACAAAAAAAAAAAAACATAATTGTAATCAACTTTTTCCGTAAAGTAGGTATAAAGCTAAGGGCACGTTTCCATTGTGTTGAGACGATTACCCAATCATTGGACGCCGGTCGTCCCTAGTTGTAGCCCATTATTTTATTAAATAATATGCGGTAAACTCAAATACTATCAAACAGTTACCAATGGACAGAAGGATCGATGATAAATGCATGAGGTCTAATGTGTATTTTTACAATATAACTTAATGCTAATAAGTGACATCAAAAATCTTACTAACTACCAAAAAAAGTTCATTAAGGCTCTCCTTTAGATTTAAACTAGTTAGCTTGAGAGTAGTGATTTTACAAGATCCTGATTGTTACAGGTTTAGATTTTTCGTGTACTCTGCGTACGTGGAGAGACGGACAGTGGCTGCTGTTCGCGTGATCGCAGCCACCAAGACTCGGAATGCAGACGCCGTCGTATGCCGTTTGTTCCTGCCCGATAACCGCACACTCACACTTAAAGCTAGAGTAAAGGTGAATATAAAATTCTAATAATACAAGTCTAACCTAGGTAATCTCAGTGCCTGCCTACTTATACAGGGTTATTTGTAAAAAAAAACAGCTGTTCCATACGTTTTGTCGATGTAAATGAACATAAATGTATGGAACAGATGTTTTTTTTTTCGCGATTTCAGGGCTGGTTCCATAGTTAAAGTTGTTTATAATAATCAACACTTTCACACCATGAAAGGTTGTTGGTGTTTTTAAAGATAACCCTGTATATGAATGTAAATAGTGGAAGTCCGGATAGCCTGAAATGTAATTAAAGATTTTAACATAGGGCCAGTTTAAATTCTAGCAATAACAAAATCTCTTTAGTATTTGCGTGCACGTTCTGAAATTTTTAGCATAGTGACACTTTCTCTTTTTAAAACGTTCGTTTTTTACGGACGATATACTTATGCTAATGCATGAAATATGTTCGATGGAATTCATCGATAGCAAAGCTATGCATATATTCTAATCGTGCATTAGCAAATACATGACACATTGAGTAAAATATGTAACTAGGATATGAGAATAGGACGTCCTCCACATTGCTATCACGCTACAGCGAAACATTTATTTTCATTATTCATCTCGATTGTACGAGCAGGAATAAGGCACTTTGTCGTATTTCATTTGATATGTAGGTATTCTCAAACTGTTTGTAGATATCTATGTTACTTATTAATTATATTATATATAATCAATCTATAACAATATCTAACAATTGTAGACTTAATTTATTTTGTTTTTTCCTCAATTAATTGTCATTTTATTTTGGGATAGTTGTTATTATTATTAACTAGCTGCGCCCCGCTATTTTACCCGAGTCACTCTGCTCCAGTAGGTTGGAACGTAATATTTTGCTTATGAACTATCCGCGTCCATACTTACAGCCAAATCCATTCAGTAGTTTTTTCGTGAAAGAGTAAAAACAAAACATGTACATATTAGTAGGATAAATCATTAGTAATTAATTAAAAACTACTAATATAAAAAAGTTAATGAAACGAATGTTAATGTCAATTGGTACAGAGGTAGATAAGAAATTGGGAGAGGAAGTTTCCATATATTACGAAAAAATCCTGAGCAAAGTAACTATTCCAGGAATTGATAATAAAACATAAAAATGATTTTATTAATAAAAAAAAAATAACCACTTACCTTATAGACATCGCAGTGTCTTGTACACTCAACATACAGAAAACCAAAACGGGATCCAGTACAACCAAAATGAGTAAATACGTTGACTTAAAAAATGACGAAATTAGAATTGAAATAAGACAAAATATACATTGTACCCATTGTTCTCTCTCCATCAGGAGTAATACCAAAGCACCTACACCAAAGCAATTTATTATTTGATCTAGGAAAAAATGTAACGGCTTTTTGCAGGGTAGGTAGCAATGGTACTTACCCTTCCAAAAGAGGCTTTACTGCAGACACTTTACACACCGCATTCACTTTTAATCTTTGACCAGTGAATTGGTTAAATCCAACCTCGACCTGAGCATAATCAACACAACAATAAAATACCAAGTAAAAAGGTTTGCTATTATCGTTAGCCTGCGAAGTCGACTTAGGACTCGAAGACTTAGGACTTTCCCGAAAGTTCAACAGTTTTGGCAGCCGGAGCGGATAGCGTGGTAAATATATATAGTAATAACTTGAAAGTGTAGTGATAAACGCTATGTTCTTTCTGTGAAATACGATTGCCCCTTTAATTGAAGGCGTTTTGGTGACGTAAATATTAACGATGATATGATTATAAGCTCGTTTAACTCTTCAATAAATCTGATTCCTATACCGGTTTCAATAAATTGCATCTGAGAAGAGAGTTCGCCAACAAAAAGGAGGTGCGGAGAAAAATATACTAGTCTAAAGAAAGAGCTTATACGGACGCAAAAATACACTTTCAATATCATGCAACTAAAGCAACAAAGAAAACGCTTCTTAGGAATTCATGCCGCATTCAATATTTACAGGACATAACTATTCGACAGCAAGGTTTTTTTTGTAAGACTGCAAAAGAAATTTCTTAGGTAAGATTTATTCATATGCTTTTAATAATACTAGTGGTCACAAAATGCTCGAAATTTCACCATAATTAAAAAATATATTTGCATTCTGCACTCCTCACACTTCTCTATATAAATCCCCTCCGTCCGCGCAATTGTCGTAAAAGTTTTTGCTTCACAAAAAGTATAAATATAATAAAGATTACTTTACAATTAAAATGAAAACTTAATAATGTAATTTTCAAATTATTGAACTGGTTTTATGAGAAACGCAAAGGAATTGTTGGTTGAAATTATTCTTGTGTTAAATACTTTACGGTTATGGATGTCAAGCGCAGTGAAGTGCACAGTCGGTTACAAATCTGAACCTTTTAGGTAGGAGTATAAAATAAAGTCTCAGAAGTCGTGGGTTCGGTCCCCACGCTGGACAAGAAATCTTTGTACAAAATCTTAAGATTTATTTCCTGGTCTGGTTAGTTGAGGGACTACACTCCGCATCACGGATCACACAAGCCTTTGGTCCCGAATGTCATCTTTATCAATTGTCTATCAGGATATGGGCAGGGACGTTTCCTTAGACAAACGTAGTGCCTATGGCAAACATCCTCCCTTGTCTATGATCAGTAGTGGACGTCGTCATCAGCCCTATGATAAGTTAGACCACCAGATCTGCTGAATTTTGTAAATGTGCCTTTTTTCTGTGTCTCTTTAAAACAGTTTGAAAGTCATATCAACCATTTGCTTTATGATATCTTATTTCTATTTGATAACAAAATTTATGATTATTCTTTTGATATGTATAAAAGTTTAGTATTTAGCTAATATACATATATATATGTATATTAGCTTAGTCCCAAAAAATAGTGATTTTATTGTCATACTTGCTTTGTTGTTACTAAATCCAGATTAATTACGATCGTATTAATCGTAGCGTAGCTATAAAAAAGTGCCATAAAATATGTTGACATTTAAGGCGCTGTACTTAGTCAAAATAGGCTTCACAAAACAGTTTTTTAGCCAATTGTTTACATTTTAGAGCAGCTAAAAATATATATGTTAATCTTGATCATATTTATGGGGGGACCATTGTGTTCAAAACACGTTTTCGGAAAATTTTCTCGATAAAAAATACCATAAAATAACCATTAAAATTTAAATTGTAGCAATTGTAACTGTATTATTTATAAACAAATCTTGATAATATTAATAACAGTGATGTAATATATAATAATAAAGGGAACTGTTATTTTTATTTATCGATTGGAATAAGATATTTGCAAGGATTAATGTATTAAATAACTCGAACGAGTCGAACGAAACGTTGCGCCATCGCGGCGTCTCTTCGCTTCTCTTTCATTTCTACGCGGAGCAACAGTGACAAAACTAATACGTAAAAGTCGTCTATTCACCGCGCCTTAACTCTGAACGTACAATTTTCCATACTTTAAAAACAGAATTGTGTTAAAACTACTATCCAACTTAAGGCTGCCAGTTAAAAACTGGTTAAGCTGACAAAAGTTAGCAGGATTAACTTCAACAAGCTGTGGAAGTTATAAATGTGACTGAAGCAGAATAGGGGCACCAAAGAGAAGAAATAATAATTCAG
Source organism: Nycteola revayana (assembly GCA_947037095.2). Classification (NCBI taxonomy): domain Eukaryota; kingdom Metazoa; phylum Arthropoda; class Insecta; order Lepidoptera; family Nolidae; genus Nycteola; species Nycteola revayana. The sequence continues at coordinate 11,717,885 of OX344839.1, forward strand.
TTTTTTTATTTAAACAAAAATATATCTGAAAATTGAAATTATCATTGTGTTCAAAATATTTTATTGTGCACCAAACTGTTATTCATGGACTGTTTCTGTAGCTTATAGACCTAAACGACTGAGGACCAACTAACCAAAATTACTTATAGGTACTAAACGATGATTTCAATTCTAATAATAATAATTTCTAAAATGAAAATGAAAACTGAATAATGTTTAGTTCCATAACCGCGATATACATAATGAAACTCAAAAGTAATCGATTATTATTATAGGTCTAAATAAATCTTATAATAAATAAATTATTATAAGAAGCCACTTGTCTAGCCACTTAGCTATGGCTTTTAGCTTCAGAGGTGTCGTTATATTCGTCCTAATTCAAAGATTCTGCCAAGGGTTTTATTGATATTTACTCACTCTTTTATTTAAGATATTTATCTTCATACATAAATGCATAATTTTCTTGAATATTTACCAAGATACAAAGTAATTTAATGATAACTAGTGAAGTCCGGTCTTGTTATACTGTGGGTTAGAGTTTTGAACTAGGTCGTAATTACAACGGGCATAAATATTAAAAAAATCTATTTAGTCCGTCAGTTAGATTACAATATACGACACTTATTTTTATATTAATCAAATCAATAAACAAATACAAAGATACCAAGCAAAAACAAACGCTAAAGTTCAGGAGAGGCGGGCTTGTGACGTCATTATTAGGTAAAATTGTACCTAGAAGTGACGTCCCACGACATTTCAACGCGCTGTATTGTCGTCATTTTTTGTTTGAGGAACGAGAAAAAATGTGTCCAATATTGTTTTGGTAATCTAACAGACGGACTAAATAGATTTTCGTAGTCTTCATGCCCATTAAGTATGTCAGGTATTATCAGCTCATCTTCATTATATCAGTTTCTGTGTCAGGATTGCATTTACTGTCCGATGAAGTTGTCTCGACTGCAAATAAATTACTCTATCATTTGTATCAGTCGCTGCAGGGAACAGGGACTATCGGATTAAATAGAGAAAATATACCACTACAGCAGCTGCGTTTCTTGTAATATCGACTTATTTAGTCGAGGAAATATTAAACTTCTTCGTATTATTTTCCTTTTGGTTATATATTTTTCTTTTAAGATAAAGTCACGGTTAATAGTGTCGATGTTTATGATGTTACTGGATGGTTGGCTGTATCTGATGATGTCTTCCCAGACGTATCCGTCGACGGCGACACCCTTAGCTTATGTTAGCCTGGGCCCTTGCATGGGCGCGAGCGAGACTAGCAAATCCAAATTTGGTTTTGAAAGTCCTATTACAGGGAGCACAGTGAAGAGTCCCATTGGAGTTATATGTGTAGTTGTATGAGGGCTTGGGACGAGTTTTCCGGAGATGGCGTTTGGCATCAAGATCCTCAAGACGGGTGCGTTCAAAATTTTCTAAGCCCGATTTGATTGCAGTTCGCCAATCCGTCCTCTGAGTAGCAAGCTCCTCCCACGATTCGCTTGAAGTGCCGACAGCAGTCAGGTGGCGTTTAAGAACATCCCTATACCGCAGATACTGCCCGCCAAATTAGCGTTTACCAGAGCTAAGCTCAGAGTAAAATATCTGTTTTGGTAGCCTGGTAGACTCCATGCGGACAAGGTGCCCATACCAGCGAAGTTGACCTTTCATTAAAATACATTCCATTCCAGTGGTTTGGTTCGACGTAGAACCTCCGAGTTCGATACACGATCCTGCCAGCTCAGCCGAAGAATTGCTCGAAGACATTTTAGGTGAAAAACGTCAAGCCGTCTGATGTCAACTTTATAAAGACACCAGGTCTCCGAGGCATATAGCAATAAAGGTAGAATTATCGCTCTGTAGACAGCGCTTTGTATGGAGTTTCAAATCGTGTGACTTCCACACCCGTCGGTTGAGTCCACCGAAGGCTGCAGCAGCTTTAGCGATCCGTGCAGAAATTTCTGACTCGAGGCGATTATCACTGCGCACTAAACTCCCAAGGTACCGGAAGGTGCCTACTTCGTCCAGAGGCTTTCCTTGTAGGTAAACAGCAGCATCTTCCGCAGATTTCCCTTTAGCGGGCTGTTTAAGAATCTGGGTCTTGGAAGCGCTGAAGTCTAAATTGTCGAGATAACTCTGCAGGTCGTCCAAACTATCAGCCATAAGGCAAACATAGTCGGCATTAAGGACTTCTGTTACCGGAACAGACAGAATTTTGCGTTTTGCTCTGAAGCGAGTGAGGTCAAAGAGACCTTTGTCCATACGGACATTTATAGAAATCTAGTTATTACAGTTATAAAGAGCATCGTTCAGTACCGCAGCAAAATATATGGCGAACAGGGTCGGAGCCATAACGCAGCCTTGCTTGACACCGCTGGTGACATGGAACTGCTCTGTGAAGTTGTTCTCGTGACGTACGCCGGCTGTCATACCTTCGTGAAACTGACGTACTAAATTTACATACTTCACAGGACAGCCACATTTCTCTAGAATTGCCCAGAGAGCAACATAAGTATAGGTCACGGTGCTATTCAAGACTTTTTTCTTGACAACAAAGATGGCATCAACCGTGCCTCTGTTGGGTCGAAACCCACATTGACTTTCTGGAAGGAAACTTTCGGCCAAGGTGCTCAGGCGTCTATTAATGATGTGCGCCAGTATTTTACCCGCCGTGGATAGCAAGGCGATGCCTCTAAAAGAGCCACAATCAGAGAGGTATCCTTTGCCCTTGTACAATTTGCTTATAGAAGCATCCTTCCAGTCTTGTGGAACAGTCTCTGCATCCCAAATCATTTTTATAAGTTCAAACAGCCTAGACCTGATATTCGGCCCACCGTATTTTAAAACTTCAGATGGAAGACTGTCTGAACCTGGTGACTTACCGTTTTTTAAACGGTTTACCGCACTATTGAACTGTGGATATTCCAAGCTCGATACGAAAGGCAAGTTCTTTAGCGAGTTTATGTAGGACAGATCCGCTCCTTGAGTACCGGGATTTAACACTTCATTGAAGTGTTCAGCCCAACAAAGGAGAACCTCATTCGGATCTGACAATCTCTTTGATTTATCTCGCGAGCAAACTGGGACAGTCTTACTTGCGCGAGGTCCATAAACAGACTTCAGCCCTTCGAAAAACTTTGCAGTTTGACCAGTATCCGCTAGGAACTGCAGTTCTTCGGCTTTGTGGCGCCACCAACTATCCTTCAGTTCTCGGATCTTAACTTTGAAATCTTGTTGTATAGAGTTGCGCTGTCCCGGACCGATGACACCTCTCAATGCGAGACGAGAGTTTTTAACAAGCCGGCGTATTTCCACATCAGAGACATCGAACCAGTCTTGGTTTTTGTTTTGTGGTTTACCTATAACTTGTTGAGAAACATCGAACAGAACCGTTGCGTAAGTACGCCATTTGGCATCTACAGAGGTAATTTCATCAGTGCTGGGCATCGCCCCACCAAATTTAACATCGAGCTTGCTCCGCAGTTCTTTATCGCGGATCAGTTTCGCAAAAGAGTGCCGTGCCGGGAATTTGTGTTCTGCTCTGCGCGGGGGCTTGTAGCTAAGTCTCATCCTGGACCTTATCAGACGATGATCGGTCCAGCCCTGGGCACCACGCATAGCTCTTGTGATGAGAACATCTTTCAGATCTTGTCTGCGCACTATAATGTAGTCAAGGAGATGCCATTTTCTGGACCGGGGATGCATCCAGGATGTTTTATACTTATCAGGCAGTCTGAAGAATGTATTTGTAATGCTGAGGTCAAACTCGGAGCACAGAGTTAGCAGTTCTATACCATTTGTATTGCATTTACCGACTCCATGTCTCCCCAGAACGTTCTTCCATGCTATATGCTCTGTACCAACCCGTGCATTAAAGTCACCGAACAGAATCAATTTGTCGCAGGCCGGTATTTGTTGCAAAACATCACGCAGGTTCTCATAAAACTGTTGTTAGACCTCATAAAATGTTGTCATAGTAGGTGCATACACGCTTACAAGATGCAAGTACTTTCCGGGCGCCATATGGAGTCGCAAGGACATGAGCCTACATTAATGCCTTTAGGGGGCTCAACTAGTGATCCGGCGATGTTGTTCCGGATCGCAAATCCAACGCCACTCGCAGCTCGCTCACTTTCAGGCTTGCCTATCCAGTAATACGTGTATCCACCTAGTTCCTCACAGAGCTCACCGCTATCCGCTAAATGAGTTTCCCTGATTGCGGCCACGTCGATGTTATACCGGGACAATTCACGTGCTATGAGTGGAGTCTTTCTTTCGGGACAGAGGTTGTTGTCATTGTCCAATAATGTTGTTACATTCCATGCAGCTATATTAAGGAATTCATTTATACTTCGTTTCTTTCGACCGCTTTTAGTTGGTGTCCAGACAGCCGCGGTTAGCCATCTGGGCTGCATTGAGGCGAGCTTTGTTTAGGCCACCTTTTCTAGGCCCCTTCCCGGATTGGGGAGAGCAGTGCGATCCCTAAATAGAGCTGCTCTGTCGTCGGGTGAGCTGCCGAGCCAGTCCTCTCGCCTCGACTGAGTTCCGGAACGACCATCACCACCCGACTGCATACGTGCAGAGAGCCAGCTAGAGACCAAACCCACCAGCTCAGTCCCCACCACCAGTCTCCATCGCCGCAGGGCTTGCACTCATAGTCCAGGTTCTTGCCAGGGGTCATCAGCGCGGGAAAATATTAAAGTGGATGAGCATTTGCGCAGACACAAATCCACTCTCTCGTCTTATAGTCCCATTACTAGTGGAACGGGTGTCCGCTACGACGAGTTAGAGCTGGCCGCAAGTCACTCTCGAATCCCGACATGCGCTCTTTCAGGCACGTCACAGACGCTCTGCTGCTGCATGGTTGCCTGGGTCGCACCGCTACAGACTTGATGCATTTAATGGGGGGATCAGCCCATGCAGCTAGGAATAGACAGGAGCAAGGGAAATTGGTAGGAATAAAGGAGGTAACACAGGATATTACTGACCCGGAAGATTAGGTGTGGGACAGTAATAGCTCGGGAAGCCGGGGTCGTATACCCGTATATCATAGCAGAATCACCGGACAGGCGATCTACATCGCTGTATCTACATCGCAAATCTTTGTCTATATTTTCATTATTTTAATAAAGAACATTATTTCTGATTAAAGTAAAAAGACTTACTTTTATCAATAATACAATAAAAAATATACCTATATAATCCGTCAGTTAAAATACTAAAAATTATTAGACACGTATTTTGTTATATTTCAAATCAATAAAAAAAATTCAAAGGTACAGAACACCAACAAACTATAAAGTTGAGGAGAGGAAAGGATTTGGGACGTCACTATTAGGTAAAATTGTACCTAAATGTGACGTCACTTGAAATTTCGTCATTTTTTCTTTGAGAAACGAAAAAAAACTGTCCAATATAATTTGGTTATCTAGTTTTGCCTTTTTAGTTTTTATGGCTATTTATCTTATTGAAGATGACTTGACAGTTAGATGGTCAATTAAAATCAAAATTAAGAAGGTAATAAGTATAATCAGCAACAATCGATAGGGTATTTATGATTTTGGCCGTATCATTTGAACCTCCATTCATAATAAATTAATAATTTTCCTACGTAGTCTTTAGAATTATTAGTTAGATTTAAGACTGGTCTAAAGGCAGATAGTTCCTCACACTCAGGATAGTAGATTTTTTATTGGTTTTTATTTATAATAGCTACTTAAAGCCAGAGTTTGAAGATGTTTTTTACTTGTTTTCAGGCTATTCGTGAGAACTGGAACTTGAAATATAGTGCTTCTTACGTTTTATGTCTTCTGCGTGATTCTGGAGTGAAGCCACAAGAGACGGTGGGAGCGTCTATATCCGTGTTGGCTAGTAACGCGGCCTCTCGCCCCCCGACCAATCTGCTCACAATATTGGACACGGAGCCTAAGAGTGGGATTGAGGTAACTATTCGCTTATGTAGTTAGATAGATTAACTCTTTATTGTACACTTTAATAAAAAAGAAAATACAGAAAGAGACTTGAAGATACACTTAACACTAGGTAGGTACAATTGGCGGCCTTATCTTATTAAATGTGATCTCTTCCAGGCAACCGGGAAAGGGATCAGACAAAGGAGTTTAAAAAGAGGGGTAGTTAATGGGCACTTGTGAGAATAAATTCTAATAATAAATACATATTATAACAGGCTCAAAATATATCTAGTGCTGTTGTGTGTATTATGCATATATTCAATATAAAGTGTAGGGTGCGATCACCGTGTTTCAGAACATGGAGCAAACTTTTTTTTTACTTCAACTTTAAATGCTGAAGGCATTTTGAATTATGCGTGTTTATTAGAGTCTTTGGTCATAACTTTGATAATAATTTTAATATACCTAGATCGAGTGCTGTTATTCCTGTTAGTTGCCTCTAGAAGTTTGGTATTGAAGATAGTTTGTTAAATACTAATATCAAACTCTTGCCATTGTATGAAAGTTAGAATTATAATTTTCGTTAAAACTTCTACGTTATAGACTGATATTTAAGTGCTTTCCAACTACAATATAAGATTTTATCTTTTGAAGTTCGTTTTTTATTTTTCACATTTATTTAGTCAGGCAATAAAAAATAATGTTTTTCAACTTGGTGCAAATGTTCTACGCGAGTATCTATTGAAAACCAGATAACACGGAAGAGGCGGAAAGAAATCAGAGCTTGGCAAGGTTGACGTTTAGTTTTAACCATCAATTTTATAGCATTCGATAAAATCTTTGCGAGATATCAAGAATCGTCGGTATTGTCTGAGTGATGGGAAAAATGCACTAAATAACTTTTTGTTTCTCTCTCGACTTATAGAAATTTCCCTAGACATAACGTAATATTAATAGTATATTTATTAAACATGATTTAATTGCTTAACTCAATTAAAATGTAATTAAAGTTAAAATGTATAGTTATAGTTATATGGTAGTACTTCGATAATGGTATAGTAGTACTTTCAGGTTGATTGCTCTATATTTGTAAAACCCTTGTCAATTCTATGTTACATTGAATACACATTATATTTATCAAACATCAATTATTTACAAAAACATTAATTTGATTAAAACTTTTATGTATTAGTTGCGAGACTCACCAAGGCTATTTGATTATTCATTAAAACTTATTTAAATGATATTTGAATAAAAACGTTACTAATTTGAATAAGCTGAAGACTTTGCATGTTTTTTGGCCATTCTACGTCCTGAAACAAGTCTGATGTTTTATGTATTTATTGTTTACAAGCTAAGATCTACGGTATCACTAGATTAACTAAGATTGTATTATACAACAAAGGTAAACTTTCTGGTAGAAAAATACGAGTCATAGAACTTAAATATTTTTATCCAGACTATAGGGACTTTAATATAATCTTATGTGTGTGCAAAATTTAATCCAGATTAATTAATCCATTCTAGTAAGTCCGCGGCATCGAACTCCACACACGTCCTGTGCTATAGTAGTGGCGCGGACATTGTTTGACAGCACCACATGAGATGCGCGCCAGTCAAACAATGCCCGCGCCGCTGCTGACCCGTAGCGTATAGAGCGAGGTCCTAAAAACTACAAACATTCATTTTGTTTTTATCAAGAAAATAACAACTAGTATTGTTTAAAGCTAAAGTTATATTTCATCAATAAATAAAAGTTATATTTGTAAATACATCGATAATTCGCTCGGCTATTCAGCACTTACTCAAATTATTATATTAATGACAACATAATCTGTTCCTCATCACAATTTCTTTTATCTCCAGGAAACGCTACACGTCTGTGTCAAGCCATTCCATTTCTCTTACTCAAGAGACCAGTGGTTAGTGGAATGGTTTGAGTTGAACCGGTTGTTGGGCGCATCTCACTTCTACATGTACAACGAGTCATTGAGCGCGCCAGTCAGCTGTCTACTCGAACACTATCGCAAACAAGGGCTAGTCACTCTATTGTCGTGGAAACTGCCAATAGTTTCCAAAGTTGAAATCAGGTAAGAGTACGTATGCCTAGATGTCGCACGTAGTCTTTTTATTTTCGGTGCAGAAGCCTATTCATTTTTTTCTTTTAAAACAAAAGTAGTTCTTGTTAATTCTCATAATTTGAGCCATCGCCTGTGAATATCAAATGGTGCGTTAGTGACAACGGCTATGACAACAATCGATTAATTTCAAAAGAGCGGAGGTTCAAACCTACTAATAAAAAAGTGATGATTTTCTTTTATTTTACTCGTATTTTGTCTTATAAAACCCTTGCTTAAGTATATCCTTACCTAAATAAGTATGAAAATAAACCAAATTGCTGTAGCCGTTTGTGAGTGTTGCCGTATCAACACACAGATTATAAGTCTTCATAAAGTGGACATATTTAAAAGAGTTAATATAAACCGAGGGATAAAAAAATTTTGGCCGTGTTTTGTTACAACGTCTTTGCTATGGTTCTACGCTATCGGGAGAACATTACAATTATTTTACGTTCTAATTTACAGAAGTAAAACAGTTAAAGGCTTCTGACAATGCATTTTACTTCAAACAATCTATAAGTTGCTTGAAGTTGCTTTTTTTTTCTCTGATTATTTTATTCGCTTTCGAATCGCATGTGCACTGCAATATTAAGCATATTTTTATTGGAATAATTTAAACGTGAATAAATTTTTCAAGCTATTTTCTGAAATTTTAATGGCCGTGTTACCACGACAGAACGATTTACTTATAGAAACATTGCAGTTATAGTTTTAATGTTTTTTTTTGTTATACTTTTACAATAATATTTCATGTAAGGAACAAAATACAAAAACAACTTTCGCACATAGTTTAGTGCATTTCTCGCAATTGTAAATTTACAATTTCATGTATACAATAACAAAAGACTGTACTACCAAATTCTAAATTTTATATACCTAATGCTTAAAAAAATCTACTGGGCATATAGTTTATTCTATTTAAAATGATTGATTTTCTGCAACCTTTTTTTGAACTCTTGGGCTCGAGGAATTCATATATTTATAATGTGTTTGACCGTAACTAGACAAGTGTGGGAGACCATGTTAAGATGTCGGTTTTCCGCCTGATCTCGCATTGGTCAGTCGTGCCGGTAGAACTGTCCCAAGCACTATAATTACATTATATTTCGCAGACGTCACCTGCGCAGAAAATATCCTTAGACTTGGACCATTTTATTTATATATTAACTGCATTCTTGAAATAAATCTTGAACAATATTCTTCTCATACATACAGAAAATGTCATTATAAGTTCAATGCAATGGACATATTTCAGTTCAAGACGACGTTCTGCCAGATGATATATTATCCTCTATATTTCACCTCACGTCGTCGTGTTCTGACTGCGTGACTACGTTATCCAAGTTTTTTTTCCCTTTGTTTGTTTGTTTTTTAGGAATCGTTTCTATAAAAGTTTGCATGCATTGCTTTATATAGTGAAAGTAACTGGCTCATCCCGGTTTTATATAATAATAAATCCCGAACTGTTGGACTGCTGGAGGTGGCTTGAGTTAAAACTGCTGGTAGAATAACCAACTCAGTTAGTTTCGAGTTTTCTCTAGCAATGGTTCCCAATTAATGTTTGCTACAAGAAAGAGCTCAAACATGCGTAATAATTAACGACAATTTTGGCGTGTCAGCGATGTATATTAAACATTTATAATGTGCCGATTACTACATAATTGGGTCATTTGTTGATTGCTTGTTTATTTTTATTATTCAAATAATCTAAGTCCAGAGATTGCTCAGTAACCTTTGATGTCCATATAAACAAGAATCAACATCAAAATTATGTCGAGGGGTGAAAGGCTATTTGTTTGAAGCGACATTTTACGAACTTTACAGGAGAGCCATTTAAAGATTCAAAATTAGGAAAAAAAATCGTTATGAAAAAACTAGTGCTCTTTCTATAATGGGGATCGCAATTTTTTATTGAAAAAAAAAATACCTGAATGTTTTGGTATAATTTTCAATTAAAAAACAGTTATGAGTATAAGATAAATGTCGCTTAATACAAAATGATCTGTATCGCCTTATTGTTAGAGTAAAGAAAAATGATTCAACTTCCAACATTGTCACTAATCAGCAGCAGGCAAAATGGTTTAAGTGACTTTACAGTACTTATGCAGGAGAAAGCAAAATGATTGAATCGACGTTACTCAATAATAATAGGAATGGGCTATTTTGTTTAACTACCAATTTGGGTTTGGGTTTTGGGTTTTGTTAACGATACAGGAAAGTTGACTTAAGCGTGGCTTAAGCAACGATGAACATTCTTAAAGAGTTGTTTGATGTCTCAGATTTTGAAAGGAGTTATATAACTTGGTTGTTCTACACAGAGTGAAAAACAGTTGTAGCGAAAAGGGTTGAACCGACATGTCTTAATGAATTTGGCTGACGGCAAATTGGTTGAAGCGACATTGCACAGAGTAAGTAGTCGTTAGCAAAATGTATGAAGGGACTTTTCATCTAAAGATAGCTACATCGAAAAACGATTTATCTGCCATCGAACTAAAATTTTAGGAAGGGAATAACGGCTTATGATCCGATTCTCTGTTTTTGTATACAGCTTAAATGACATACTAAAAAAATATGGCAAATTTGAAGTCGGATCATACATCATGTTTGAGAATTATGCACTAAAATGGCATTGTTTTAAGCGCCATAAAAGTGCTCAGAATTGTGCGAAACCTCAGCTCAGACGACGCAGAAAAATTCGCTGAATCCGAATATGTATATAACTCCATATCGTCCAAAATGTCGCTTCAAACAAATAGCCTTTCACCCCTGGAAAAATTACATTGTAATTTTCATGCCGAAATCATAACATGGAATTGCCTACTATTATTATTATCTTTGATACCGTTACTCTTACAGATTGGCTCAAAAATGCTATGTGATATGTCAATACGTATTGGCGTAATTTTCACGTGTGGATTATGCAATAGCTTAATATATGATACATAGTAAAAACGTGAATTTCGAGTTTTTTTTAATTGAATGTTATTTCTAGTTATACGAGTAGGTATATCGACGTATGTAAAGTACCCAAAAATCTATTTCAATAAATGTTGAACACACCGTTTTAACCGGAAAATCGGAATCGATATATATTCCGATTCCCATTCTTATAAGTATATAAAGCTAATTATAGCTTTTTACCTTAATTTGAAACTATTTCATTTACAGAACTGAGGGTCAATTTGCGGCATTCAACGATTGCCTATACCGGTCGATGTCGAACACTGGTTGGCTACTCGTCATCGACGTAGATGAGGTGGTTCTTCCTCGGAGAGAACGTACGCTGCCTGCGTTACTGACGGCTTTACGAGCATCTTACGACCCACCGTCGAAGGCACCTTCCGCGTTTCTCTTTAGAAATGCCTTCTTTTATGTTAAGTGGAAGGTAAGTTCTTACAAAAAATAGCTTACCTGACGTAATTTATTAATAGGTTTTTTTAGCAATGTAAAGGAGAATGCCCACGGCGCTATGGACAAATGTACTCAATTCAACATTTTTGTGTCTTCATCAAATCATCTTTAAAATACTCGATGGCATGTCTAAATACTACCTCAAAAGATTTAACACAATCTACGATGGCATTTTCGAGATATTTACAAAAAAGAAATTACTATTTTGAGGTTATGTTCGACCGAAAATTAGTTCAAAAAAACTATTTAAAAGGGTCTGAATGGGTTTACGGGTGAGCTTGGTGTCTTTGAAGCACATTTGTGTAAAATCTGTAACGGTTTAGCTGTGTCAGGTGAAGTAAAAGGCTCGACTCGAAGCACAACGTAACAAAAACAACAGAAATAACTGTAGGTATTGCATTGCAAAAATATGACAGACAGACGCGCAATAAATGTCAAATAAGGTTGCACCCATACTGATGAAAGATCGATTTCCGTAAACCAGCCAGTGGTATTTTACGAATACAACTTGGCACCGATGCCACCGTTTACAACCACTGATATTAAAAATACCAGCAAAAACATGTGATATAGAACTCTGTTATTACTTTACAATAATAGATTGAACAATCAATACAAAATCGAATCGAAATCGATTTTATTTTATTTAGGTTGGTACGCACATTACCCGCAATAGAAAAAATGGACATCCCTAGCCTAGAATTGACAGCCGATAGTAAAAAATGGCGTACTATAACGTCGGAAACATAAAAGTACTAATTATTGTTAAAAAGACTAACCCAATATAAATATCAATCAAAGTCTTTTTAAAAAATATATTTTGATTTTAGATATTTCATGCCGTTCAAGGTTTTGAGACACAAGTCATTTATCAAGAGTACTGCTCCTGGGCAATCTCCTGTATGAAATTTATGTTGTGAGGAAATTAAAAATATCCATTTGTTTATATTTCCAGAACGATGAAGAATCTACATCGTCTCTAGTAACGGCCCGTAAAACGCGTCGATGGGCGACGCCACATACTCTCAAGAACCGCAGCAAGTACGCGCTGAGACCACGTGATGCCGTCGAGCTCGGCAACCACTTTGTGTGGGAACTGGCACCCGGGGCGCATTCGGTGGGGGTCCCCACTGACAGGGCACTACTACATCACTACCGGGTACGATATTAACTATATATCTACTACCGTAGCAATAACACTGACGTCCGGGTGACGTGTTCGAGTATGGCAACCAATTTTAGGAGGCCCGGGGCGCAGTTGACGGGCGTCCATTTAGACAAGGCACCACTATATCACTATCGAACGAACGGTTGAACGCTTAAACTTGTCCCTTAAGGCAGTCTCCGATTGGGGCGATGCCAACCTGGTTCAGTTTAACGCTAGTAAAACCCAGGCGTGTTTGTTCTCCTCAAAGAAGAGGCCGTTTCGACTGTCTCCTTCTTTCCGAGATGTATCCGTGCAGTTAACTGACAAGCTTGAGCTGTTAGGCGTTGCTCTTTCATCGACTCTAAATTTTGGCTCATATATTGAGTCGAAGGCCCAAATAGCCTCTAAAAAGCTTGGCATCCTCTCGAAGGTGAGAAAGTACTTCACACCAAATCAGCTGCTCACATTATACAAAGCCCAAGTTAGAGCATGTATGGAGTACTGTTCTCATCTTTGGGATGGTTCCACCAAGTATCAACGAGAGGTACTGGAGTCGATTGAGAGGCGCGCCAAAAAGTTAATAGGCAACGTAGCCGAGTCTCAGCTGCAAAGCCTTGCGCACCGACGAAGGGTTGCCAGTTTGTCGGTTTTTTATCGGATACATTTCGGAGAGTGAGGAACTGCACAACTTAGTTCTGCCTTCCCCTTTCTTCTATCGGACAACAAGACACTCGGAGAGACGCCATCAGTACATGGTCGATATTCCCAAAATACGTACGAAGCGCTTCGAGTCCACGTTTTTTGTAAGTACTGCGAAGATGTGGAACTCCTTGCCGGGGTCTATATTTCCCGATAAGTACGATATGGGTCTCTTCAAATCAAGAGTAAACCGGTTCCTTCTAGGTAAGCGTGCTCCATCCTAGGCTATTCCGATGCTTAACATCAGGCAGGGTGTAGTCAAACGCTAACCTATTTATAATAAAAAAAAAAAAAAAAAAATCGATTATGAAAATATAGAACAGCAACAAGTACGTTCTGAGACCACGTGACGCTGTTGAGGTCAGCAACCACTTTATAGAAACTGGCTCCCCGGGCGTCTTTATTATATTATATCATAATTGGGATTTGCGTCACTTTGAAAGACACCAATTACTCAATACTGTATAGTAATAATAGTCTTATGACTTTCAGGTGGCATGCGAGTATGGTGGTCTGAATTGTCTAACAGTACCATCAACAGTGGACCGCACTGCACACCGGTGGACAGAAGAATTGGAAACCAGAGTAGCCGCCGAGAAAAAACTTATGGCCAGCGAATGTCCCGCGTAGAGTAATTAATCAATTTATTTAATCCCCGTCCCAAAGTTAAGTTTCTGCAAAAAGTATAACATTTTATTTATCGGCTCGTATCACAATTAATGCAAGTCATACTGGATTTCAGATAAAAATGGCTGGCATTGGAAAGGAATAGGATGAAAGCGAGAAAATGCGCAAAATAACGTGTCTTATTAGGATGTAAAATCGCAAAGGTAATCTGGAATTAGACACAAAATCACAACTTACACAGTATTGTAAAAAACTCGTGGGTTATGTATATTTTTAAATATATTTTCTCTTGTCAAACAGTACCTACTAAATTTATATGTATGTATTATGATATCGACGAACGATTATTACTTGTCCAATTTTCGATAGAAGAACTAAGAAAACAGAATATGCAAAGGCATACCCAACTTTTGGTCCAGGCGAGAGATGCATAGTGGTTGCTACTAGAATAAGTAATATTCAAGACAACACTGGCGATTGAAAGATGTTTATCTCTACACAAAGACATTCTAAACTGTATTAAGAACGACACAAAAATAATCTTACGATAAATCGTGATCGGTTTTCATTTCTAGGAAAATTGTGTGGAACGATGAGCAAAAACTACTAAGTACAAATTTAAGAATATAATCGTGGAACCTTATGTCTTTAGCTTTAGGTATGCCTAAAGATTTATTTGATCATGCAAGTATTGCTTAGATTTGTATGACAATAATTCAATTTAACCAATCGACAATTCTTACAAATCGATTTCATTTAATCACAGAATGCATTTAATATTTTCGCCTCGTAACCTAATTTTTACATAGAAATTGTAAAGCAAGCTATTTTAATTGGATGTATACATATTTCTTTATATTTACGGATCAATTCAGTTTAATTAAATTTTTTCAAATAAATTGATCACGAAAATTGTGCCCATCAAGAAAAGCAAACTTCAAAATCTAAGATAAGAAAGTTATCATCATCCTAATAAAGATGATCTTAAATATAATCTGTTGAGTTTAATCAAATCAAAGATGCCCTCGTTTCTATTACAATAATGGTAGCAACATTATAGTGGAATTTTGTGAAACTAAAGCGCGTAATACAAAATGACAACGGAAAATTCATAAACGTAAGGACTTCAAAATAAAATGGGGGATTTGATAATGAAAGCGTGACATTGACACGACCTTCAAAATGAAAGTGGTTTTATTCTTCAGGTTTAAGCTGATTTAATTTTTGTACTAGACTATTATCTAAGTTATAGTTTTGGAAAGCTAATTGCAGATAATTATATTTTTGTACTAACTCATTATAATTATTTCAGAAGCGAAATTTTTGTCTTTCAGCGTTACGGCTTTTAGTTTATTGCGATATTTTTTCTACGGCTAATTACGTCATAATATACCCTTTTGATAAGAATCTACATTTGCGACCGCATAATGTTGTATAAAACATTCTGATTAAATAATAATGTAACTAATTTAGATCATGCTGTAAAATAAATCGAGTAGATTCATAATATTTGTACCATTTCATGGCCTCATAGTATTCTATAACGCCCCAATAATAGGAAACGTAATGCATAATACATTTATTTTTACGAAGGACCACTGTCATTTAGTTTAATAAATTACAATGCATTGTAATAAAACTAGTACATTCATATAAAAACAGTAGAGCGTTGATTATCTGAAGTTGTTGAAATCGAATTTTCCTGTTCTCCTTACAAGTAAAAAATCGGACATAAAAGTGGAACATATTTATTTGGAGTAGCAAGGCTCTCCTGAGTCGGGTGGCTAAACGATCCTTTTAGTTTATTGATGATTCATACATGTT
The DNA here is from genome assembly GCA_947037095.2 of Nycteola revayana. Classification (NCBI taxonomy): domain Eukaryota; kingdom Metazoa; phylum Arthropoda; class Insecta; order Lepidoptera; family Nolidae; genus Nycteola; species Nycteola revayana. Next base: position 11,733,625 of record OX344839.1, read on the forward strand.
TAAATATGTAAAAGTGAATGAAAAACATAATGGTGTAGTTGGAGTAGCAAGGGAAGCGTGAGTCGAGCGGCTGAACGATCCCTTCAGTTGTGGGTCGAGCGACTAAGCGATAGTCCGGTTTATACTTTATCGACGCTCTACAGTATTTAGTTCTCTGTAAAATGCTTACAATTATTTATACTTCTATCTATAATAGTGTTGTGCCATTCAGAATGTATATTTTTTGCTCAATGGTAAAAATATATTTGTCGTAACTTATTACCTTCTATATTACTTTAAAGTTATATTAATATTTTATGTAATGGAGCTGTTGTTACGCCAATTTTATATTTGTGACGAAGATAATAATAATCAGTATTATATGTAGCAAAAAGAATCGATAAGGTTTTAATAAATAAAATATGTTACATACATAAATTGTGCCTCGATGTAACATCGTATCGTGTGTAAATGTTTTAGGCCTTAGTCTATACAAACATGGATGAAGCTAAGCAGAAAGAACTCAATCCACACATTGGCTAAATTGAGTTAAGTATTTATGCTATTAATATCCTGAGGGTGAAATCTGTCATGTAGTGAAAACCAAATTTGGAAATGTATACTGACTCAACCCACAGTATGAAGGGGACACATAAGTATTTGCTAAAAGTACTCAAGTCTGTTTGAATTGTTATTGAAAAAGTTACTTTGTGATAGAGTGATAACAGTTCAAATTTCAAATTCAAAAGTGGCTGAGTTCTTTCTTCTTAACTACGTTCAATTTATTCATACTACTATATAAAGCTGAAGAGTTTGTTTGTTTGCTTGAGGGCGCTAATCTCAGGAACTACTGCTCCGATTTGAAAATTAATTTCAATCTAAGATAGGCTATTTAATTATGAAATTCCTATGGGAGTTATGTGGGTGAAACCGCGCGTGGGAAGCTAGTAATTCATAAAACAAATGCTATTGGTTCTCTATAGAGTGAAATACCTTTGAGGAGGGGGGGCATGGATGGATAAGACATCCCCATCGCCACCCCGCAGAGGCAGACTATGTAGGAATTACTTAACCATAGCATAGTCGTACCATCAAACTAGGATCTACCAACTAAAGCCCCCGGTTGCTACACAAGACATGAGACATCTAGTGCAAGTGACAAGGTGACATCTTAGATAATTGATTGGTCACGCGCGCTCCACTAAATAGTGCACTTGCTTAACCATAGATAGATCCGTAAATGCGGCAACTCAATATTGTACTGTGGATAAGTCACTGTAGGTACAGAGGGTACTACTGCATACCATCTGTAAATCATCTAGATCCTTCGTATTTCTTTACATACTTTTTTACGCTAATTGGTTACTCCGATTATAAACAAAAGTAGTACTTTTCGAGAACGACGACTGTAATAAGACGAGCCCGCGAGACCAAACATTTATCAAAGTATGACATCTACATGATGGAAGGGAGGCCTTTGCCCTGCAGTGGGACGACGTAGGCTCTTAATTAATTAATTATGACATCTACAAACATTTTGATCATATTATGATATCACACAAAGTATAAGTTCTTTTATTAAATATAGAGCCCAATCCTGATATCCAAATAAATCTTAAAAAAAAATTAAAACGATCTACATTAAATTATGTTATGAGACTTTGGCCTTTTAATTCCTCTTCGATGAACTTATGAAATATCAGCATTGTTTGATTCCAATTTAAATCAAAATAAAAAATCGTAAGAATATTTACCTATATTTTGATTTTGGTACTTAATGCGTTATTCAAAATTGGCATAATTCGCAACAAATTTTTACGCGGGGATGTATTTTATTAAATTTACAAGTAAGTAAGTATCTGTAAATAATCTGTGTATCTATTCCAAATGTAAATATTATACTTAACCATAAATTTAAGTGCGCACTCCAATATTATATGATTATTTTAGTACTATTATATGTTGTTTAGATATTATTGATTTGCTGTAAATTTTATAATTAAAGCGCTACCATGTTGGAATTATCGCTAATTGTTTCGAATGTCATAACATCTTACTCCATTCAATTATGTAACAACTAACATATATTTCTCCATAAACATCCCTTTTAATGGAACATATCAAGTTTGTAATACATGAAAATCTTACATACATATTTGGTTGCGATACATGTCTCATTTCTCATGATATACTTAGAATTATATTAAACATTAAAAGTGGTAAATACATGGGCTTTACAAAAACAAAAATTATCTTCAAAATCATTGCTTTAAACTTTAGAGAGTGTGAAGTCATAGAAATAATAACATTTGAGTATAATAATGATTATGATAAAGTAATGCAAGTTGTTGAGCAAGTTATCGCTTTGTATCCTGACGGCGACAATTGGTTCCGTTAATAAGACAATATGTTACATAAAACAAATACTTATCGTCCTTTGTGTTTTTTTAGTTGAGATGTTAAAAGAGTACAAATATTATTTATTTACATGAATATTTTCTTTCGCGAATTGTTTTTGTGGTCTAGACACGAAGAGGTCACAAATAGCTCAAATGCGACATCAGCTTGGATAAAAAGATCTTCTGAAAACAACATGTAATTTTTAACTATTTAGGGAATATATGCAAGCTTAAGCTATTATCTTTATGCGAGATGTGTTTGTACAAATGTAAGCGCGGACGAAACTAAAACACAGTTTTAAGCTCAATTTTTTTTGACAAAGCTTTTAATGAAAACACATAAATATTTAACTTTTATTCTTGTTCACAAAATGTACTATAAGATTTGGTTTTAAAGAAGTACCTTATATAAAGCGTATTAAGTAGAATTATCTAACTTTAACTTAATCGTTATTTTTGTAATATTTGTGAATATAGGTTCCTGGTGTAATTAGTCCTGTTAAATGTTAAAAATAATTAAATTAAGTTTCTACATTCATCTACAAGTTTCTACCTTAATGTACTATAGGCAGGTATTATATTACTATAGTTAAAAGTGAGGGAAATCTTCAATAAGGCTGTATCGACACAGCTCTTGTAGACGTTAGATAGGTAATTTAATAAATATTAATTCTTGTAACCCAAATGAAAACAATGTTTAGTTGGTAATTTGTTGTTTAAATTAGAGGCTAAACAGCGTTTGATAGGCGACTATCAGGTGATTCATATTTATGAGATAAATTTCATATAGATGTTAATATAAATAGTGGCTGGCTCAGTTTGTTGTAGGTACTTGTGAAGTAAAAGGTTCAAGAGGCTACTTACGTAACGATAAGACTATGACGTCGATAAAAAATCATGTATGATCTGTACGGTTATTGTAACGCATTTCCTAAATTATTGAAGCTACATTAACATTACAAATTGTCATATAAACAAAATACATGCATAGTAAATGCTGAGTAGCAAAACATTTTATCAAAGTCCTAGTACTATGTGATTAGCCTCGAAGGATTCTCATAAAAATAATGTCAAACAAGCGATTCATTTGTACGTTGCCATTAAATTATTTTCATAAATTTATGAAACATAGTGCTATTGTGTAATTAAATCTATGAAATCATAATGTCATAAGTACGAATCACCTAGCTGGTAATCGCTTAGTGGCAAAAAATATATTTTGTGTCTATATTTTATCTGTGATGTCTATTTTAGAGGCGACGAGTATTTGTTCTAAGGAGGAAGTGATTTGTTAGTCGAATGTTGAAATGGTCTTTTTTATTAAAATAAAAGGATATTGACTTTGACATGCCTATTATTACCTCTCCCTTTATGTTGTTGTACATAAATATGTTAATTTGCTGATAGAGGGAAATATATTACCATCAAGTGTTACTCTTCCAATCATAACCCAAAATTTACACTTAGGCAAGTATTATATATTTCATTTTCATTTATTTGAAACTAGATTGGATATGATATTTCATAATCATCATCATCATCATCATCAGCCCGTATAACGTTCACTGCCCAGGCTCATGTTCAGGGCCTCCTACCGAGGGATTGCCATAGTCACCACGTTTGCAGGCGGGTGACCGCAGTATTATGTTGTACTACACAAGGAAACCCTGCTGCCCGTTCCTTGATATACGATAATTATAGATGATGTTATAATAATCGGGACCAACGGCTTAACGTGCTTTCCGAGGCCGGAGTTTAGTCCCGGAACGAAATGTTAGAATTTAAACTAAGATTTTCTGTCCAGCTTGGGGATCGAGCCAAATACCGCTACGGGACGGAGGTTGCGCATGACCATAAAATAAAATAGGTAATAACCTATTTTATTTTGTGGTCATAATAATATAACTTTCGGGTTTTTTTTATTCCTCAGCGTTTTAGTGTCATTACTTTATCAGGCCATTTACGTCCATTGCTGAACATGGGCCTACTCTTAACAGACTTTGGCAAGCCAGGGTCATTAAGGGATATTGCCGTAATCACCACACCTGGCAGGCGGATTGGTGATCGCAGTAAGATGGTGAGTATCCTAGAGCTGATAGATGCTGTTGCCCGCTCATTAGCTGTAGGTATGTCTCTAACGACACCTTTAGGAAGATATGGGGTGGTCTATTCTATGCTGGAAACTACACGACTGACTGGTTATGATACCGAAATTTAAAAATGCCTAGTTTCATATTTCTATAATATTCTTTATTAAAGTGTGAACCTGTGAATATCACGACATCTATTTTTATTCTTGTGAACTATTTAACCTGTTCCACGCGTTGACAGCCTGCTTGAGTAATGAAAAGATTGAAAGCACATAGATGGCGTCAGTTGTAGATTAACGGTACGTAGATTTTAATAATATTTTTTTGATAACAGGGGTAATAGGCAGAAGTTTTAACCTGTGTGAACAATATACTACTGCGGCCACTAAACCCCCCACCAAGCGTAGTTTGGCATAAATCTCTCCCAGGAGGAAGCCCATGTTCTACAGTGGCCTTTATACCTACGAGCTGATGATGATGATATTTGGTTTCGGCTTTTGAACTATAAATTTTAATCCCTGCTTAACTACTTGATTAAATTTGTTAAACATTATAATAATATGCTACCTTTTATAATAATTGCGATAATGGCTTGATTACACCTACCGAGTAGAGTGGCGAGACAGTAAAATGTAACTCGACCGAGACAGTGCTGTATCCGAGTGAGTGTTCACACGTTTTTTTATATTGTGGTAAGACAGTTTAATTAAAAGAAGTGCAAGGACAACTGAGGCTTAACATGGATCGGAATTCTCTTATTAGAAAGACTAACTAATTCCTCTTCTGGTAGAAGAATTAACAGAATTGTTGGCTCAAGAGAAAACTCGGATTTGAACGATAGAATAGAAAATAGAATGATATCATAATTTACTCTTAAAATGTAGGTATATAAAACATAAATGAAAAAATTAAGTGCTCAGGTATTCAAATATTCGTTTAAAAAAAAAGAATTTGTGACCTTAACGCACCGAGTGGCGAGCTGCTGTTTAGATCCACCGAGTGACAGAGCGAGACAGTGCGGGTAAGCGGGGAGATGGGTACTCGCCCTAGTAAATAGCACGGGGTCCGGGTGACTGTCTCGGCCTGTTGCTAGGCCGAGCGCTCGGCCTAGCACTCGGTAATGTGTTTATAAATATCGAGTGCTCGGCCGGGGGCACTCTCTCGCCACTCTACTCGGGAGGTGTAATCAAGCCATAATGAAGACTTGACGGGGTTGAAATAGCAGATGAAATTTTCGAATCGTCAAAGTATGATTATGTTCCACGCGGAAACGCATTCAATATTTTTTTTATCAGTACAAACGGCTGGTATAGCATAAATCTTTAATTCGTTAATCTTTGGGATAAATTTATTATCAACTAGTCTTAAATTACACCTATTTGTTTCGACAGAAATTACCTACGCTTTTGCGTCCTTAAAAACTAACTTAATTTTTGCTGCTGTTTTTTCGCTCAGTAAGATTCTTGGTATTTTGGTTTATCATTTGACCACCCTAGTACCTTCTTTAAGTAGCAACTAACCTTATAAATCGTTTAAAAAATGTTTAGAATGTAATTCATAAAAGAAGCCGATGTGATTGAATCCTTTGATTAACCTCAAAACAAATATGGGTTTCTAGGTACATAATAATTCTTTTTATTTTTTGTAGCGAAACCGATAATTGACTTATCGTATTCCTTGACATTTTTAATGATTTGATGGGAGATAGATTTAACTAATAAAAAAAACTTAGGAGTAATTAGACATTTTTAAATTTATATGAAATCGTGGTGAAAGGGCTTTTGTCATGTCATGACACACGTATGCATAAAGAAAATTAATGAACTAGTTAGGGCAATAACCACCTTTTAACATATTCCTTTAACGGTACCAAATTTGATCTGCAGGTGAAAAAACATGCGATCGACAGATAACGACAGATGAGGACGTTGCCGACAGGTTCCCCAAAAATCCACCTGCGCCGCCCTGCCCCTTCTACCTGCCGCCCTGAGATATTGAAAACCAAGCCTCGGGCTATCCGTTTGACCTTTTTTATTGGTAACATTTCACTCGTTCGGCATTGTGTAGCGTTTGACTGAAACGGGTTAGGTTGTCAAATTGCTCTGATATTTTAGGCAGCGCCTGTATAACCGTCATTGCTGTGTTGCTTTCAGTCCTACGTCATAATAGGGATCTTATTTGCAGTGTTTTTCCAAAGAATTTTAACACTTTATTTGCGATAAAGATGCCAATTTCATGGAAGCCAAATATGCGTCAGTAGGTACTGTCCATATTGTGCATATACATATATGTACTTGTATTATAGATTGCTTAAGTGAGAAACGCGTACGCCAAATTTGGGGTAAGCCTTGTAGGTACTATTTAGGTACTAACTTAATATATTATTATTAAAACGGAATATGATTACTTAAAATACATAAATAACAATATTTGTGTATTTAAATAATCTAAAGTACGTATGTATGGGAGAGTGTGTGTGTGTGATAAATTATAACTTTTGAAATGTTTGTTTAATACCCGTGCGAAGCCGGGGCGGGCTAGCAGCCCGCCCTGACTTCGCACGGGTATTTAACTTACGTTCTTTCTCGTTTTTGCGTGGGGTCATTATAAAAGAGTAAAATGAAGTAAATTCGTTTTCGTGTTTTTTTTTTCTGCATAATTTTTTTGATTTTTTTAGCATGAAAAGGCCTTTACCTTACTTTAATTTATCTGCTCCTGAAAATCAATTTATTGAGTCAGAGCATAGCAGCAAAATAAATTGATTTTCAGGACCTCCCACCCGCGATAGACCAACATACAGTTGGCCATGAGTAAAACATTCTTTTCGTAGGTCAATCCCTACTAATTCGAAAGTTTGGCCTTGGGACTTGTTGATAATTGAAGCCGTTTAAATGGGATTGGCAGATCACTTGGGATCATCGGAATCCTCGGTATATGAGCTGGTTGACCAGCTGCTGGGCCGGTGATAATGGTTGCTACGATTAAATTGTCCTTCAATTCCTTAATAAGCAGCCTCGTCCCGTTGCATATGCTTGGAGGGCTTAAATTCCTCAAAAACATAATTGGAAATCCAATTTTTAAAGTAAATTCATGTGGTGCTGTAGGGTTTAATAAATTTAAAAACTCCAGGGAATAATGGACTGCGTCTTCAATATTAGTCACGGTGTCTATCGATTTTTTATTTTTATTTGCCCGGGAACTTTTTGAATAATTACATTGTTTATTTCGTTGACACTATAATTCCTGGGTGATACTAATGCCCTAGAATACAACCAATGAAAGTCCTTTTCGTGCTAATTATCGATATCAAAGTATACTGCATCTATTAAAATGTCTAAACTATGGACTATTTGGCCTAGAGACTCATCCAGAAGGATGTTACAATTACTGCTTAAATTTGGAGTGGGAAAAATTCCTTCCCCAAGCTTAAGGAGTTGCTGTGGAAAATCACCATCGGTGATTCCATAAAGATGAGCTCTCATATTCGTCCGTAATTTTATATTTTCAATCGAAGTCCATAAGGGCGACTCCATTAAGCATGCTTTGATGATATCTGCTCGTATACAGTCCCCGGCACGTAACTTGGCAAGAGTCGTTAGATGCGCACAAGTCGTTTTATAGGTCTCTTTGGTGGTCAAGCGGGACGCGGGGTATAAGGTAGCGCCGATCCGAGCGCGCGATTCGTCCGTCAGTCGACCCCTGCCTCCCGCACCGCGTCTACATTCCTTTCGCTCCCGATTACACTTACGTGCACGAAAGTTGAACACTTTGTTTTTGTTGAGTTTTTGTTACGAGTTGTTGTTATTGTTTTAAATTTAGTTTTTGTTAAAGTTGTTGTTGTTTTAAATTTAATTTTTGTAACGTTGATTACAATGCCGGGACTAAATACCGTTAACTACCTAATTTTTTAATAAAACTATTTTTTTTAAATACATTTTTTTTACTTTGCTTATATATATTTTATTTATAAAACCCAATAAACTTTACGAATTCCTCTCCTTTCTTTAATAATTACAAGCAAAAAAAAGTGACCAGTTTTTTGTTCCACTAAGTGCACGATGCGCGAACTTTCCCCCACTGCGCCAAAACCTTGCCAAGTTACGTGCCGGGGACTGTGCCTCTGTTAATGACAGGAAGAGTTTGTCGGAATCTCTTACTTACAATTTTATACTTGTGATATCTTTCGAATGGATTATCCAAATTGAATAATTCAAAAAGTTATATGATGGTTTTGAAGCAGACTTAAATATGAAGTTTTAAGCATTTATTTTGATAAGGATTAATTCCAAAGTATAAATAAAAGAGCTTTTATAGCGGTGGCATTTATATATATTTTTTTAATATGAAAAAACACTTATTGTGACATAACTATAATAGTTAGACATATGCTGTTGAGACATTTTTCGTAGATATTTATATGTTCTGCAAAGACGTAGTACATTATTTTGTTTTATAATCAAAAGTTTTCGCAGCGCACGCGATGTAAGAAAGATTTTTGGTAACTTTTTCACACCTTGGGTTACATTATTGGAGTTTTAGTATGGAGCCCTAACTTTTTGAAAATTTAATATAGCCTTTGTTCACCGGAGATAGTGAAGCTTTCCAACAGTGAAAGAATTTTTCAAATCGGTCAAGTAGTTTCGGATCAATGCAATCAAACAAAAAAACAATCAAATCTTTCCTCTTTATAATATTAGTGTAGATGAAGGATATTATTTACTATTATTATTTCACGTCGTTTGAGATGAGGTAATTAACTTGGATGGAAATAATAAAGTGCATTTATTTTTAAACAAGAACTGTTTAATGAAAGTAATTAATCAACAAGCACTCAAAATGTAAGTACTTTGCACAAGTTCCCCAATACACGAAATACGAATTTGTTCTAGGCATTTGTCTATTTAATAATATGGCATCTATATAGTGTGTATTAATTACAACTGTTTAGCACATTTTTTTCATTAATACCTATTTACTTATGTAAGTCGGTATATAGCAGAGAACATGTAGGAGGGTGAATTTCCCAAATGACTTTTTTTTTGTCTTCGGTAAAATTAGTATTTGAAAAAAGGAATATTGTGCCAAATTATTTTTTTTAGTATTCAGTAGGTAGTTATTGGGTTGTGGCAAAAATATTATTTGCCTAAGACTATATATAAAGGTAGAAATAAACCTTTGGGCGCATAACGTCCAAAGCGCAAAATGGTAAGCACTCGCAAAATGATAAAAGAGCAAAATGTTGAAGGAGCAAAATGTATACATAAACCTCTATATTTTTCAAATCGGTGCTGTCCCTTTACTTTTTTGCAAACAAAAAAGCTTATACACTAATAAAAATAAGTAAGTTAAGTATATAACTTATTCTATGAAATAGAATATTAGTTTTATTATTAATATATAGCATATTTTATTACATAATTAACGCTGGACAAAAGTAATTAAAACCTAACTTTACATTGACGAGTCCGACAGCGTACCCACCCCAATTTTTATTCCCCCGTAAGTGTTTGCTAGTGCGCAGTCAGGACGGACATGTTTCAAATCGCTGCATATTCCCGTAAATAACGTAAGAACGCCAATTCAGGTGCTCCCGGACAATTTTTTTATATTATCGGTGGTTGCATTTTTCTAGTGTAATGAGTAGTTTTATCACTGTTGTTTGATTCTAACAGAGGTAGTAAGTGAATTAGCTTCATTGACTGTTATTGAATTTATCCTAGATATTAAGCATTTTTTCTAATTTTCAAAAAAGTGTGTTATTTCTCACGTCGCTGTTCTCATATCGCTGTAATCGGTGGTCTTTATTACTACCAACGTGTTAATTTACACCGAAATTATAAGAAAAAATCAATCGGTGTCTTATATCTAATATCGGTGTTTTGATTTATGATCAACGCGCAGTTTTGTCACATCGGTGGATTGCTTTATCATATCGGTAGATCCCGTGCCATTTCGTTAAGTATACAAAAAAACAAAGGAACATACAAACACATACATATATACATTCATATATACCTATATACATACATACTTACCTACATTAAGTCATTATGTATATTATGTTTTTATTCTAAGTACTTACCTACAGTTAATATAATAAAAAAAGGAAAGGAGGAAGTAAATATAATAAAAAAGGAATAAAATTTAAAAAAAAAATGGATTTCTAAGAACTCAGTTCTCGTTGGATGTGATCTACTTACTCACTTTAGGTCTTCAGATTTAAGTCAAAAAATGTATAGGTACAACTTGTAAAAATATGTAGGTACCTACTAACTATTTACTTTTTGATGTTTAAAGGTGGATAGATTATCATATCGCTGGATATGTATATCATTTCAGTGGATAAACTTATAATTTCGGTGGATAAACTTATCATTTCGTTGGATAAACTTATCATATCGGTGTACAGAAAAAAGAATCGCTGCCGGTTTGTCATATCGGTGAAAACCAAAATTCAAACTGAATTTTCTTCTTAATCTTAAATGGTACGTTGATGATATTAAATTTGGGGATATTTAATATCCTAAAGATTATATAAAACCTGAAATATATACCAAAAACAATTAAATGAAAAAGTTCACCGATATGACAAAAAAATGGCATTTGTTGAAATTCACCCAGGAATTAGTTACCTATGCCATAGATGACTAAATAATTATGCTAAGTAAAATACACCTAATCCTATACACAAAGAAAATGTACATATAAAAAAGCGACTAAGTAGAGCGCTGTGAAATTATTAACCGATAAAACTGTAAATAAAACAAACCCAATTATTTATTTACAATATAAAATATATTTAATATTTCCTGTGCATGCTTATATTAAGATGATTAATAGCATAACGAACTGACACAAAACAATGTTTATATTTATTACTATTTAGTGCTAAAGTTCGATAATTAATACGTGTCAATTAACACGATTATTTGCAAAGGAAATAAACTTAAGTGATATCTGTGGCATAGTGGCATTTGGCTGGCTTTAAATCTCGGAGGTAAAAGGTTCGATCCCCATGCCGGACAAACAATCTGTGTGTAGCTTTCTTACCGGTTCTGGTTGGCGGACTACCCTCCGTGCCTCGGAAAGCACGTAAAGCCGTTAGTCCCGATTCTTATAACATCATCTATAACCAATTGTATACAAGAGACTGGCAGTACCGTTTCCTTGTGTGTTACAACATAATACTGCGGTCACCAACCCGCCTGCCAAGCGGCGTGACTATGGCAAAACCCGCCCTCGTGAGGATGTCCAGCAGTGGACGTTATACGGGCTGATGATGATGATGACGATAATATGCGTACTATGTTTGAATTTGTTCAAGATTTCATAACGTACTACAAACATCTAAACATAATTAAGACCTTTCACAAATATCTGTAAGTTTTTAATAGTAAAGATCAGTTGATTACAGATTCCTTTAGTCAATTTAGTTTTAGGTATTATTACCTTATCAGAACAATAATTTACAAAGTTTAAAGATGTTTCTATAAATAAATGCAATTATGTGGCTTTACCGCACACCGACTTCAAACGCACTACTATTCTTAAGAATGTTGACTAATATATTACTTAGATTTAATCATAGGAATTTTAGAAAAATTGTTTTTACTGTGGATTTTTATATAAATACATTAAAGGATAGCATAGAGTCTATGGAACTCAAAGATATTGCAAAAAACTTTAATTTGCGTTTTCAGTTAACGGAGCCTACTCGAAATAACAAATGCATTGACCACATACTAAGTAACGTAGAACTACGCCATTTCTATCTTTCTGGCTATAATACAGCTCAAATATTAAATATTCCTAACTTAAAAATAGAATTTGAACTGTTACAAAAGATTATTATGTATTCAAAATATGTAACAGTTCTGAAAATATCAGTAAATTTAAGCGTTATCTAAAATATTTTACTTACTATGACACATATAATTAATCCGACGTAAATGAAGCTTTTGATCATGATCGATTAAAAATGTTGAATTACTTGTGTTATACTTAACTAAAAATTAAAATCAAATGCAGAAATTTCTCACCTAAGTAGATAACCAAATGTCTTAAAGTTAGCTGTAGAGTAAAAAGAAATCTTCGGTTTAAGTGGTATTTAGATAAATCAAAAACAACTAAAAATAAATATAAAACTTATTCCAGATTGCTACGTCGTTGTTTCGATAGAGGTCAAAAACAATGCAATGATAAAATTGACACTTCAGCGAAAAATAAATGCAAAGCTTCATGGAATATAATAAGGAACGAAACAGAACAAAACAGAGGTATTAATTTTTATAGACGGAGGAGATGACAAAGAAAATGAAATAACTGACCCTATTGATATAGCTTATACATTCAATAATTATTATTTAGGACTCACGAATAACTGCCCAAGAAGTAATATAGTAAATACCAATAATATATTTACATTGAACAGTATATTCCTTTGGCCATTTAACCCTACAGAAATAGTTAATATCATTAATAGTCTTAATAATACTTCAATACCTTATACCTTTGATGTAGGCTACGATGAAATTTCTAGTACAGTAATAAAGTCATGCAGTACTGAATTAGCTGAAATACTAACTTATTTAATTAATCTTTCAATTCAAAAAGGGTGTTTCTCTGACTTACTTAAAATATCAGTAGTAAAGCCTTTATTTAAAAAGGGAGATATAAGAAAGCTAGACAACTATCATCCAATTACACTTACTACTACCAAAGCATTTTTTTTTGGAAAAGCTTATGCATATATAATAAGTATAACTTCTTAAACAAAATTAAATTATTTAATAGCCATCAATATGCATTCAAAAAAAAATAGGACCACAACAATGGCATGTTATAATCTGATTCTAAAATTATAAACAGTAAAGACCTATGCCTAACCTATGCTTATTCTTCGATGTAACAAAAGAATTTGACATTGTGTCACATGAATTGTTATTGCAAAAATTAAAAGATGATATTAGAGGACCGCTTCAAAGTGGATTGAATCATATTTAGAACACAGAACACAATGTATAGAAATAAACTTAAATGATAAACATGAATTGACACAGTTCAGATCTGAATTTCAAATAAATAAATGTGGAGTCCCTCTAGAGAATGTACTAGGACTTCTTTTATTCTTATTTTATATCATTGACCTTCCTAAAATAACTGAATATGAATGTACATTCTTTGCTGTTGATATTTAAATCATAGTAACGAGTAAAAACCTAAATGAGGCAGAACACAAAATTAATGAGGTAATTCGATCGGTAATATCATGGTTAACTGAAAACAATCTCCAAATAAATAAAAGCAAAACGAATTACATTAACTTTACCTGTAATAATAGAGCAAAGAGTAGTATTATAGTGCAATTTAATAATAAAATAATAAAGAAAACGCCTACAACTAGCTTACTCGGTATTCTAGTTGATAGAAACCGTAATTGGAAAGCACATGTTGAGAAAGTGTGTGATAAATTAAATAGGTTTGTGTATGTTGTATACAGATTAAAAAATACTACTGAACGCAAGACATTGCTCGCCGCCTACCACGGGTATGTAGCCTCAGTCCTGAGATATGGGCTATTAATTTGGGATAATGCTACTAAGATGAGCAAAGCTTTTATTGTTAAAAAAAAATGTGTACGTTCTATTTATGGAATTACACCGTTTGAGTCGTGTAAGCCAGCTTTAAAAGAATTGAGAATACTTACTTTTCCTGGCATGTACGTCTTGGAAATATAGTAGTTTCATCAAACAGAACCGAAACTTGTTTAAAAGCTTCCGATGTATACCCAAGAAATAATAAAAATTTTGATAGACTTGAATTAGAAACAACTCCCAGCACAACTCTATTTACAAAAAACTGCTATGCGATGTGTGTAAAAATTTGCAATAGAATTCCGAATGATATAAAACAATTACCCATTCACCGATTTAATCGTGAATTATGGAAATGGATTTTAAATAAAATATTATATTCAGTTGATGAACTTCAAATTGGTAAAGAATGATATAAAAAATGACTGTTAATTCAATTTTAAATAAGTAATGCTAATAATAATGTTTGTTGTTTAAATAATTGATTGGATAATGTTATTCAATTCAATTAACTGCTGTATGTCACGTCATGATACTGACAAAGTGTATTGGATAATATAAATTAATGAGAACTTTTACCACTTTACACACTTTATGACAATAAAATATTTATATTTCTATTTTTATAAATACCATAAACAACGTATCTACTAAGTAAGTTAATCCTAATGTGTTCACTATGATAGGAATATTCGTATTTAGTTCGAGTAACATTTTAATGCACATATCACCTACTTAGATTGACCGTAATCATATCATAGTCAACATACCTACAATATTTAAATTAAATTCGTTCATAGACTTTCTGAAATCCCTAGATCATAAGTAGATCAAAAATACAGTCAACGAAAACAAAAAAATACCAACCAAACTTACTGCACCATTATTTTTTTTTAATTCCATATTTTCTCAACATTAATCAACTTGGCTCATTTCAAGAGCTATTATATTAGTAATACAACGTACTACGTACGTATAACGTACTACGTACTACGTAACATAATACGTGTAAGTATATTATGTTACGCAGTACGTTATAAAACAAACAAGAATATTATTAGAAAATTTGAACTTCCATGTTGAAATATATAGGTGCCATGTGACATCCGCAGATTTTAAGGACGGAGATAATACATAACAGGAATAAATTATATACGAGTATTATATTGTTCCGCTGTAATAACAATACTTGACCCGGAAAATCCGAGCCGTTTCACTAGTACCTACATAAATATAGTAAGAAGATTGTGTGAGCGCCAAAAAGCTTTAGCTCTGAAATACAAAGGGTTGTTCTTGTTAAAGTTTACTCGTTATTATTATGTAAAAATACTTTATCGTACTCCCAAACGTAGACTTGGCACAGTGCAGGGCCGTAAGAAGATCCTTGATAGCCTTACTAACATTAGACAATGGATTCTTGTCTCGAAACGACATTGGGCAACAGTTTACAAGTTATATGGTGCACATTACCGGGCCAGAGAGGTTGCAGTCGTCGACTTAGCTTGGATATTACTTTAATCGCAGAAGGCCTCCGTTATGGCCAAAGTTTCAAAGCGTTCTAGCGCCACAACTTGCCCGCTTATTGCTCGCTGGGTTGTTATCATTTTCTTCACCACTTTTTGTTCTGTATTTCGAATACTAAAGTATAAGACTTTCAGGCTAATGTTGTGTAATATTCGTTGGCGAACTATTTATTCTGTTTTGAAAGCGAGTTTTTATTGCGAGTCCAATTCTCGTGAAGTTGTTTACACAGCATGAATATTATGTTTCCTTTAATTTAAAGTCGTTAGTAATTAAACGTAATGCCAAAATAAAAGTAAAATGCTTTACGTTGAAATTTTTTGTTCATATACGTTGAAGTTAAGTCGCTTGGTATTTATTATAACCACTCCAGCGAGCGCAAGTAAGCTCTTCAGCATGAAGTAGTTTTAAACGGCACTTTCTGTTGCTACTGTTATTTACTGTACCGACGAGATGAAATACACACCCGTCATTCCATAGTTTATGTCTTTACACGTTACTCGTTTGAGTATTGAGATTTTAAGTGTTCCAATTTCCTGCGAAAACATTTATATTTACATATAGTATATTCTTAAATAATGGAATTGAATCGATATGCGATCAGAATATGGTCACAATTAGAAGCTATCTAATCACTTAAGGATGTGCATTTTAATAATAATGATCACGACGGCAAATAAATAAATCCTTAGGTAACAACTTGCAATTTTATAATACGGTATCTGTTCAAGTTGTTATTTGTACAAAGTCTAAGAATTCCGTCCATAAACAAAAGTAAAACTATTCGAAATCTATAAATAAAATATATATGTGTTAGGCAGCCACATGCAGCTTATCTTATTTGTTCATAGTGGTAAAAGCCAGCCTTTTGGTCACCTGACTTCTCCAACAGGTCTTTATGTATAAATAACGGCTTTTACTTACCATTTTGAAGACTATATTTGAAACACGTATGCAAAAATTTACAAAAACGCGTAGGTCCTACAATAAGGCGCGCGTGTGGTCCGCGTTTAGTTTCGTAAAGTAATATATGTCGTGGGGAAATTTAACTTAGAAATATTGGATACAATGAAAATAAACGAGACACACCGTAATGGGGTGCGATGCAAATGTTACCCTGGAAATATAATGTTTCATGCACCGTATATTTATGAA
Source organism: Nycteola revayana (assembly GCA_947037095.2). NCBI lineage: Eukaryota > Metazoa > Arthropoda > Insecta > Lepidoptera > Nolidae > Nycteola > Nycteola revayana. The sequence goes on from OX344839.1 coordinate 11,750,362, forward strand.
ACAGAATGAAATATAGTGTAGTGTGTTCTAGTGTCGTCGTCTTGCCCGCCATCGTCTGCAGCGCTCTTAAATTAATAATTTATTGACACTTAACTTACTTCTGCTTAATAATATGACCGAGTTAAAATTTTCCGTGTATAATATTTCATTTTCACTCCACATCTTTTAAGTTAATCAATTAGCTGTCAGTGTACAAAATATATTTTAAAAGCTTCCCGCGCGCGGTTTCACCCGCGTAACTTCCAAATAGCCCATGTCATCCGGGGATAGTGTAGCTTTTCAATGGTGAAAGAATTGTTCAAATCGGACCATTGATTTCGGAGCCTATTCAATACCAACAATTAATTTAATCTTTCCTCTTTATAATATCATATAGTATTTTTAGCTGTGTTTATTAAGTAAATAATACCTATTAAGGTTCCATTTTTTCGTCTAGAAAATGGGTTTTAATGTGTTATACCTTATTATCTACAATATTTTAAAGAATCATCTTCTTATAAAACTTTGAAATCAGTTTTTCCGGAGTTGCTCACCAGTATTTTTGTCATTAGGTATGTAATGTTAAGGAAAAATAAAATCTAGGTTCAGGAATAGAGCATAAAGTGCTCAATAAGCAGGTCAACGGTAAAATAGCGCAGACAGTGTTGCTTGTTTGCCGACCTTTGGATAAAAAAACACACGCAGTTCACACGCTAGCATACGAGTACATAACTCACGAACGGAACTTCATAAATTTAATCGTCCAAGGGGATTTGCATTTTCTGCCAATCTAGAATAGGTAATGGTGCAGACGAACCACACAAGCCGATGAAATTTACGATCTCCCTTCTTAACAGGGATACGCGAAAGAGAACCCTAGCGATACAATATTAGCTAACAAAACATAAGATGCAGAGCTAACCACTTTTCTGTAAGTACATTTATATAATAGCATAATATATATAATAGCATTTGTATATCGTAGCAAGTGGAGGTCCATTGTCTCTGCCTACCCCGCTGGGAAACAGGCGTGAGCTTATGTATGTATGTACGTATATATTAGGTGAAAGAACTTTATGACAACGAACTGAGTTATATTATATCTAACGGCTTACTGATTATAAAGAGTTTTGTAAGTATTCAAAAAATAAAAATAATCTTATACGTGTTGAATCATCAAAGGTAGTTAATTTAATTTAAAATTATTGATTTTTCTACAAATTGACTTAAGGGAGTTTTCCGTCCGCGTAACCGCACCCGCGTTCTTGTGGGAACTTCATGGTTAAATATAGCCTTCCTCGATAAATGGGCTATCTAACACTGAAATAATTTTTCAAAACGGTCCAGTACCTAGTTCTTGATATTAGCGCGTTCAAGCAAAAAACAAATAATCTCTTCAGCTTTATATATTAGTATAAGTTTTATACAAATCAATTATCTTGAGTCTATTTATATACTGACATATTTTAAAATGATCAATAAAACAAAAGCACAATCTGTAAACCTTGTTATAGTCATCATCATCAGCCCGTACAACGTCCACTGCTGAACATGGGCCTCCTCCATAGTCACCACGCTTGGCAGGCGGATTGGTGACCGCTGTATTATGTTGTTCACAACACAGGGAAACGCTGCTGCCAGTTCCCTGGTATACGCTTGTTATAGATAATGTTATTACAATCGGGACCAACGGCTTAACGTGCTTTCCGAGGCACGGTGGATATAATCCCTCAACCAACCAGACCCGGAAAGAAACCTTAGAATTTACACAAAGATTTCTTGTCCGGTGTAGGAATCGAACCCACGACCTCCGAGACTTAAAGCGAGCCAAATACTGCTACGCGATACGGAACCTTGTTATAGTGGCTCAGTGTAAAGATTGAACCTACAATATCAGGGCTTAGAAGCAGCTTCAATTTAACCTCCATGAACAAATATATGACTAAATATATAAGTATTACGTATTCGTTCATATTTCTATGATGTAAAATTATTGCTAAATATAAACGCCTTTTTACCTTTACTTTGTACAGAATCCTCCCACGTAAATTGTTGAGCAAACAGTTGTTTGTTATCCAGAGAGGTCGAAACAAATGGCAATAGTAAGTATCCTTGCGACCTGATTTCTCGGAGTTAATTGGACACATTAGTCATATGTCGGACCGCTGTACGGCTAACCAACTTATCTTACGTGATTTGTAACGATGCTGAAATATAAATTATAGACCCCAGGCTAAATTGTAAATTAAAGTTGGTTTTAACAATGTTATCGCTTGACAGAAACGACCCCAATCGATTTCAAAAGCTATTCATGGCTCTATGTAAATAATATCTTGCACCGAACGGGTTAATAGTTCTCAGGGTAAGCTTCCACGTCTCTATTACTTTAGTAACTTTTGATAAATATCTTATGAAAATTGGTATCAGGGTTTTTGGGAGAGTAAGGTGTCGGTAGTCGTTGGAGGTTGTGTAGACGCAGATGTTTACGCATTTATTGTACACTAGCTTCCCGCACTCGGCTTCGCCCGCGTAGCTCCTGTTCCCGTGGGAACTTCATAATTAAGTATAGCTTATGTTATTTCTGGATAACATAGCGTTCTAATGATGAAAGAATGATTGAAATCCGACTAGCAGTTTTGAAGTTTATTTGTATTATACATGTATACAAAGATACAAAACTTTTCTTTCTATAATATTAATATAGATGAGCAGCATTCGGTAGAGTCATCATTAATAATTTTCAAAATGGAATCTGTACTCGTAGGTATAATTTTTTACTTATGAAGAATATCTGATTTTTTTGTTACCATTAATAGTAGGTAACATTTAAACATATAGGGCTTCTAAATAGTACTTTCTAGACATTCTCGGCTTATAAAAAGAAATTATATACCTATAATAGTGATATACTTAAAATTTTAAATAAATACTAAGTGAAATATTGAAAATAAGCCATTTGTTTTTTTTTTATAGTCGCTTCGACTCCTTATTTTTTGTTTGAATCTTCAAAGGATAGCCGTCCCATTAAATGGCTGATTTAACTAGACGGTTGCTTCATTTGCATTGCAATATTTTACTCTAAATATTTTCACCCATCTAGTTACAACGAATAAATTAATAAAAGTTATAGATGATAATTTTTTTTCCTCTTTTTAAGTTGGTTCACGTCGGTAGTGCAATGGGTAGGGGATCGAATCGGCCACCACAAGATCGATCCGATGCCCTGGCCATTGGGCGTATTTATTTAGATTTTTATAACATTTATTATAATCTATAAGATTCGCTTAATTACTCACTATGGGTGAAACCGAGGGGCGCAACCAGTAAATAAATGGAGAACATTTAAACACGACACAAATCCAAACAATGCGATGAATAATGAAAAGATAAAAAACGCCTCCCCGGAACATACGTACAGAGCCTTTGATACGCAGTCAAGGCCTCATTGTACAAGTAGACACTCCACCATTGATCTATTTGACATGACGAATTCAACTGTGTATACACGTTTTTATGCTGTTGTTATATTTTTATCTTCTTTGATATTCAAAACCAATTTTTCTGTATCTACATACGTATTCGTTATCTAAAAATATAAAAATATTTTGTAATTCGCGAAAAACAAAAAATAAAAGCTTTGGAATAGGTATACCATATACTGTTAGACTTACAAACGTATTTCTATCACAAATATTATAAACCAAAGTACTCTCGTCACATCTGTCTATCTTTCTGAACGCAATAAAATAAAAATCTAGCATCGATTTTTAATCAGCAAATTATTTAAATAGTTTGCTGATTAAATAAAGTCTTGTTTTGACTCTTTCTTTTCCATCGAAGGGTTTAATTAAAGTACATAATGTATGCCTAATGAATTAGGTACTCTCGCCTGTGGGCGTATAGGTTTTTTTATATATATTTTTTTTTTTTGTTCCAATAAATAAAAAGAATATACATACACATGTCAAACTGTTCAGGGCAGCTAGTTGTTCTTCTGCTACGAAACTTTGCTACGAAACAATCATGAATTAAGCTCACAATTTAGCTAGAACAAGAATATTTACCAACTATACAACAAAGTACCGATTTAATATATTATATGTATGGCAATACACTTTGCCTCTAATATTTACAGCGATGATATACCATTAGTACCCAGTAGCGTTCGCAAAACAGAATATTCCATTCGGTATGTAGGTACCATAATCATCATAACGGGTCATAAATATACACGGTTTGATATGGGTTTCCCAATGGACCGTTGTAACAAGCGTATATCAGAATGGGTGATCAGGACTTTTTCTAGGTGGATGTATTTATAATTATACCTTCATTTGTTATGGTAAGTGTGATTAACTAGCTGTGACTTGCGTGGCTATTTGATAGTACAAGTTACTCTGTTTCAGTAAATTTTATTGTGTAGGTATTCTTTAGGTAGAACCAAGGCAACATTCTGTATGCCTATAATATGGCCCTGTGTAGGTATAATTTCAACCAAGTCCGTTTAATATAAAAGGTGCTTTCGAAATAAGTGACATCCTTTTAATATTGTAACTTTTTTTTTAAAGATTACTATCTAAAGATTTTGCCGTCTACTAGTATTCTTGTTAACCCCTCGTGCTAAGCTAAAATGCTTGTGTTACGATTGGGTTCACGTCGGTAGTACAATGGGTAGTGATCGAACCGGCGATCACAAGTCCGACGCCCCTAGCCATTAGGCTACGGCCAATAAATTACGGTAAAATACGGCCGAATTATATTGTAACTAAAAAACAGTAAACTATAAAATTGTTAATTTTTATTTTCCTTAATAAACTTACCTACATTTTTGTAGGCTTAAAAAGTTCTAACATTATGTTGAAATAAAGTAAAAAGAGATCTACTCCGAAGGTGTGTATATGAGTTTTCTTTAATATCGAAACTTATTGTCACCACGCTTTTAGTACATAAGACAGACGCTGTTCACCGTTTCTTGTTACACAAAAGCTATAAATATTAATATTATGTTTTTGTCAGTTAGAATGCAAGAGGTGATCATCGTCAGAGGTCATTAATCTATCGCCATGATGCTTAGATGAGTTCAGGGCGTGGACTGTGATGATGGATTAAGTCGTTAGTCTGATAATAATATAAAATGTGTAACAATTGGGATGCTTTCTTACACACGCGATTCGAAGCAGTCTGAATTGACATTAGATTTAAAAAGACAATGCGCGTCCTCTTTGCTTCATTGTCGCACGACCAAGTAGGCTAATCAGGCCAGCATCGCGTCGCGTCGTAGCCGTACCTAAAGGTACATTTACGTGTATCGAAGTCGATCACAGTTACGCTAGATTAATAGTGTGCGATTGATGGGGTTAATGCGGCAATAGTAAGAAAGAATGTATGAAGCCGTTTCCGAGGTCCGCGACAGACGCTAGAAGCTATCGACAGCCGTTGATCTCGTGACTATTGTCGCATCAGTCGCACGCGTCAGTCGCATGTATAAATCGCGTGTGGCTGCGATCGGTCGCGATTCACGGAAATGAACCAGTACAGTGGTCATACAGCAATGGTAGGTAAAGTTATTTAAATGTTATGTTACTAAGTTTACCAAAAAGCATTATTGTAAACCCCGATTACAATAGTACGACTGGTTACGGGGCACGAAAGGAGTTAGGTAAATATACCTTACCAAATTAGTTCACAATCGTCATTTTTTATCATACCATGCGCGGATACAATATTGTCAAAAAAATTAACTTTCTACATAGTTGTCATCAACATCAACTACTTATTTCATTGTATATAAAATACATACGATGTAATTATAAATGAGAAATTCAAACCATATTTTTTACTTAGTATGAGGTGGACTAACAGAAGCGGGAAGACTAATTTAAATGTATGGTTTAAACTTAAATAAAAAATTAATTAAAACTACCAACTGGTAAAGTTGTTATTTTTAAGTTAAGTCTTAATTAGTTTTACATTAATTCATTAGTTTACCTGAATTTTACATTTTCATTTAAAATCCAATGATTAAAGTAATTTAGATGTATTGGAAGGCTTCCTTATGTTTTGAAAACTGAATTTCATTTCACAGCCAAGTTATAACCACAGCTATGTTAGGTGATTGACGTCTGAGAAAACAGATGTTGTTCTATTTATTAATTTTTCTTCTCCTTTCGTATTAATTAATAAGTAGGACTTAATTCAAGATACCTAATGTAAAAAGTCTAATTTTTGGGGTGGATATTATGTTAACTACATAATGTCCGTGCCAAAAAAAAAAATCATGAGGGCCAGGAGGCTTTTTCTACTTCACCGAGCATAAAGGCGAGCAGAGCTTCAGCCTAAATAAATTGTTTTAAAAAATACAAACTAGCTAATCATTTTATTAGACTAGGAGGTATATTGAAAACCTTTCCTTAATTAGGTCATCTTTAATATATTTGTACGGAATTCTATTTAAAAAAGAAAAAATTAAGTAAGAACTCGATTCAAGACAAAAAAATACATCAAAAAACAATTTCGATTCGGCGAGCAGCAGGTGTCCAACGCAATCCCATCGTCAGCAGATTAGTCCATTGTACGGATATAAATCTCCGCAAGACGAGCGGTCCGGTGCTTACCTCGTTCTTTTAGCGAAACGACTGAATCCGACGACCGTAATGCTATTGTACCTGTCTTCTATAATAATCAACGAAAACAATTCCTTCTCTTCGTTCCCCGAGATTGCTCGTACACGTCAACTAAATCCACAGCGATAACATTATGTAGGTAAGAGTAATTTGTAACATTATTAAGTTAGTGTTGGCAGATGTCGTTAGTAAATTATGTTTATCCGACAGGACGCAGCTGTAGACGTGCGGCACTTAATCCCCCTCACACGACATTGCGTACAGAACTGTGCGTCAAAGGAAACGTGAATAATGACACTGGCTTACCGTATTTATAATATGCAGTAAGCACGCCTTTTCGCTACGTTACACGGAGTTAATTGAGAATATTGGTGTTCAGTTATTATAAACATGTACCGCCACGGGACCCGTTACGGCTTCTAGTAAATGTGATAATAGAAGCAGAATGGGTCGCAGGTGTTATAATTTACTTTAACAACTGAATAACTAAGGAACTGTCGACTGTGGCGTGGATCCACATGTTATGACGACGTTATCAAATTGTACGTGCCACATATAACTACCGCGACAAATATTGACGTAGAGACACATTATATTTTTAATCAGAAGTTAAAAGGTTAAATAGGGAATAATAACGTTGTTTGTAAGTTTGTATAACCTACGTAGCATGTTTGAGGGAAAATATTTACGAGATGATGGAATTTACTTAGCTTCTGTCGATAAAGTTATGTCGATAAAGTAAATTATTTAAATAGTTTGCTGATTAAATAAAGTCTTGTTTTGACTCTTTCTTTTCCATCGAAGGGTTTAATTAAAGTACATAATGTATGCCTAATGAATTAGGTACTCTCGCCTGTGGGCGTATAGGTTTTTTTATATATATATTTTTTTTTTTGTTCCAATAAATAAAAAGAATATACATACACATGTCAAACTGTTCAGGGCAGCTAGTTGTTCTTCTGCTACGAAACTTTGCTACGAAACAATCATGAATTAAGCTCACAATTTAGCTAGAACAAGAATATTTACCAACTATACAACAAAGTACCGATTTAATATATTATATGTATGGCAATACACTTTGCCTCTAATATTTACAGCGATGATATACCATTAGTACCCAGTAGCGTTCGCAAAACAGAATATTCCATTCGGTATGTAGGTACCATAATCATCATAACGGGTCATAAATATACACGGTTTGATATGGGTTTCCCAATGGACCGTTGTAACAAGCGTATAACAGAATGGGTGGTCAGGACTTTTTCTAGGTGGATGTATTTATAATTATACCTTCATTTGTTATGGTAAGTGTGATTAACTAGCTGTGACTTGCGTGGCTATTTGATAGTACAAGTTACTCTGTTTCAGTAAATTTTATTGTGTAGGTATTCTTTAGGTAGAACCAAGGCAACATTCTGTATGCCTATAATATGGCCCTGTGTAGGTATAATTTCAACCAAGTCCGTTTAATATAAAAGGTGCTTTCGAAATAAGTGACATCCTTTTAATATTGTAACTTTTTTTTTAAAGATTACTATCTAAAGATTTTGCCGTCTACTAGTATTCTTGTTAACCCCTCGTGCTAAGCTAAAATGCTTGTGTTACGATTGGGTTCACGTCGGTAGTACAATGGGTAGTGATCGAACCGGCGATCACAAGTCCGACGCCCCTAGCCATTAGGCTACGGCCAATAAATTACGGTAAAATACGGCCGAATTATATTGTAACTAAAAAACAGTAAACTATAAAATTGTTAATTTTTATTTTCCTTAATAAACTTACCTACATTTTTGTAGGCTTAAAAAGTTCTAACATTATGTTGAAATAAAGTAAAAAGAGATCTACTCCGAAGGTGTGTATATGAGTTTTCTTTAATATCGAAACTTATTGTCACCACGCTTTTAGTACATAAGACAGACGCTGTTCACCGTTTCTTGTTACACAAAAGCTATAAATATTAATATTATGTTTTTGTCAGTTAGAATGCAAGAGGTGATCATCGTCAGAGGTCATTAATCTATCGCCATGATGCTTAGATGAGTTCAGGGCGTGGACTGTGATGATGGATTAAGTCGTTAGTCTGATAATAATATAAAATGTGTAACAATTGGGATGCTTTCTTACACACGCGATTCGAAGCAGTCTGAATTGACATTAGATTTAAAAAGACAATGCGCGTCCTCTTTGCTTCATTGTCGCACGACCAAGTAGGCTAATCAGGCCAGCATCGCGTCGCGTCGTAGCCGTACCTAAAGGTACATTTACGTGTATCGAAGTCGATCACAGTTACGCTAGATTAATAGTGTGCGATTGATGGGGTTAATGCGGCAATAGTAAGAAAGAATGTATGAAGCCGTTTCCGAGGTCCGCGACAGACGCTAGAAGCTATCGACAGCCGTTGATCTCGTGACTATTGTCGCATCAGTCGCACGCGTCAGTCGCATGTATAAATCGCGTGTGGCTGCGATCGGTCGCGATTCACGGAAATGAACCAGTACAGTGGTCATACAGCAATGGTAGGTAAAGTTATTTAAATGTTATGTTACTAAGTTTACCAAAAAGCATTATTGTAAACCCCGATTACAATAGTACGACTGGTTACGGGGCACGAAAGGAGTTAGGTAAATATACCTTACCAAATTAGTTCACAATCGTCATTTTTTATCATACCATGCGCGGATACAATATTGTCAAAAAAATTAACTTTCTACATAGTTGTCATGTATTTTTTGTCACTTATTAGATACTCTGTAGACATCAGCAAATCTTTATGTTGTGTCTAGTTTAAGCTATAATGGAGTATAAATTTGTGCAGTTTGTTAAAATTTTGATAGAACGAGGTGGCAGTCGCGTGCGATAGAACAGTTTGGTATCTTAGCTAAACAAATTTAGTGAGGTAGAAATGTAACAGCCCACGAAATGAAACGGCAAATTCGGTGCCTATTCCAATGTAGGTATTTGTATTTGAATTTTAGACATGAATATTTGATTCAGGACAAAGTGACTTTTACGTACCGCATAGTGTAGGAGCAGGATTTATGAATAAGTAGGTACTGGTGAAATTGAGCTAAGGGCTTCAATTTATATACAATAATATGTCTTAAGAAGCGACTAAGGACATACCCCTGATAGATGGGCAGCAGCATCTATTAGCTCACCAATCCGTATGCCATCATGGTGATTCCGCCGATATCCCTCATCGACACTGACTTGCCAAGGTCTCTTAAAGACTTGGTCCATCAGACCACTGGACATCAACGTGCTGAAAAAATAAGGAAGTAAATATTATTGTTTATAACTTCAAGCGAAATCGGTTAGTAGTTTTGCGTGAAAATGTAATATCACAAAAACATCCAAATTTATCATATTAATGAGATTTTACAAAAAGACTTATTTTAAAATTCTTAACGTGACGTTAAATTGAACTAAAATACTGTATGCTTTAGTATTTTTTATTCATAGGTTAACAACTCACACACACCTAGTACGCAACGGAAATGTATTAATTTTATAAAAAAAGTGTTTGGCCATATAAATATACCTACAGTTGGCATATTATATTCGATAAAAGAGTGAAACTACTGACATATATAAGTAAATATACTATATAAATATAGATGGACCAGGTCATCCACCTGGTAAAGGCCGCGGGATCACGGTGGATATAGGCCGCCTTCAATTGTAGTAACTGGAAATCTATGAGGGAGGTCTATGTCCAGCGGTGGACAACCTACGGCTGAAAAGATGATGATTATGAACATATGCTAAGTGTCGTAGTATATGTTATCAGTAAAATGAGTTAAAATACATACATAATATGAGTTAAAATATATATCAAAGTTATTTTCATCATCTTCGAATGTGTCAAACTTATTATTATAAATCCGTTTTCGCTCCTATTATACACAAGAAAAGCTCCTCCGGTGTAAATTGAAATATTTGTTGAGAGAAAATTATTTACAGTGTTTATAGGAAAATGTGTAAACGTTACTTTAGTATCACTGTCTTGACCTGAGTTGGTTTGAAACATCTGCTCTTTTTTCCCAATGCCACAGGGGGGGAGTGTGTATGGATTTCCTTTTTCATAGCGGGTAGTATGCTAATTATACCACGAGAATAGAAACTCACTAATACCCCGCTAGTACTCCGAACGCCAGTAATGGTGACACCACACAGATACTTCTGCGTATGTAGTCCAAATGATTTTGGGTATTGGGTAAAAGACTAAGGACTTCCTTAATATGATTTGATTACTAGGAACATTTAAATATTTAACATTCCATTATTTCATATCGAGTGTCTTGTTGGCTTAGTTATGTGTTCGGCAGTAGGGCCGACAGGGAAAAAAATGTCTCCAGAAAATTCCAAGTGCCAGCCTGAAGTCAGAAAGATGGTGGTGTTTCCCCCGAGCCTCGGACAGCACGTTAAGCAGTCGGTCCAACACCTTATCATTCACCGGTTGGGTCGATAAAACCATCCAATCGTATATTGAGAATTAAATAAATAAAATTAATAAAACGCTTTATTGGCACAAAAATATGTAGTTTACAAGTTGATTTTGGTAAACAGTAGGTAAAATTCTGCAATTGAACACAATAAGGAGGTAAATAAGGAGGCACCTATGTTTGCGCATACACTTGTGCACAAACAACATTTTATTTGTTCTGCGCAGATGATTAATCTCCTTAGAGATTGACCACCGTGGCCGAAATCTGTCATAAAGTCTAAAGTCGATTATATTATTCAAATGTTAATATTTTATAGCAAAGCTCTGTTAAACAAAAAATATAGAAGCCATTTAAATTTACAAAGTTAAACGTAGTGACCAATTAAAAAAAAACATATTCAATGATTGTGATTTTAGAATCAAACGAGTCCAGAATTTTGAAATAGAAAATTTCTGTAAAACAGAGGTTGGTCGGTTCGTATAAATTAATTTTGGCCTGACCCGTGTATTAATATTCAGAGCACTCTCAAAGTTCGCTTTAACTGCGAGCGGAAATACTCGAATTTATTAATTTTACCGACATTTCTTCCCACGAGGGTTCCACGAATTACTAACGTATCATTAACTACTTATTTCATTGTATATAAAATACATACGATGTAATTATAAATGAGAAATTCAAACCATATTTTTTACTTAGTATGAGGTGGACTAACAGAAGCGGGAAGACTAATTTAAATGTATGGTTTAAACTTAAATAAAAAATTAATTAAAACTAACAACTGGTAAAGTTGTTATTTTTAAGTTAAGTCTTAATTAGTTTTACATTAATTCATTAGTTTACCTGAATTTTACATTTTCATTTAAAATCCAATGATTAAAGTAATTTAGATGTATTGGAAGGCTTCCTTATGTTTTGAAAACTGAATTTCATTTCACAGCCAAGTTATAACCACAGCTATGTTAGGTGATTGACGTCTGAGAAAACAGATGTTGTTCTATTTATTAATTTTTCTTCTCCTTTCGTATTAATTAATAAGTAGGACTTAATTCAAGATACCTAATGTAAAAAGTCTAATTTTTGGGGTGGATATTATGTTAACTACATAATGTCCGTGCCAAAAAAAAAATCATGAGGGCCAGGAGGCTTTTTCTACTTCACCGAGCATAAAGGCGAGCAGAGCTTCAGCCTAAATAAATTGTTTTAAAAAATACAAACTAGCTAATCATTTTATTAGACTAGGAGGTATATTGAAAACCTTTCCTTAATTAGGTCATCTTTAATATATTTGTACGGAATTCTATTTAAAAAAGAAAAAATTAAGTAAGAACTCGATTCAAGACAAAAAAATACATCAAAAAACAATTTCGATTCGGCGAGCAGCAGGTGTCCAACGCAATCCCATCGTCAGCAGATTAGTCCATTGTACGGATATAAATCTCCGCAAGACGAGCGGTCCGGTGCTTACCTCGTTCTTTTAGCGAAACGACTGAATCCGACGACCGTAATGCTATTGTACCTGTCTTCTATAATAATCAACGAAAACAATTCCTTCTCTTCGTTCCCCGAGATTGCTCGTACACGTCAACTAAATCCACAGCGATAACATTATGTAGGTAAGAGTAATTTGTAACATTATTAAGTTAGTGTTGGCAGATGTCGTTAGTAAATTATGTTTATCCGACAGGACGCAGCTGTAGACGTGCGGCACTTAATCCCCCTCACACGACATTGCGTACAGAACTGTGCGTCAAAGGAAACGTGAATAATGACACTGGCTTACCGTATTTATAATATGCAGTAAGCACGCCTTTTCGCTACGTTACACGGAGTTAATTGAGAATATTGGTGTTCAGTTATTATAAACATGTACCGCCACGGGACCCGTTACGGCTTCTAGTAAATGTGATAATAGAAGCAGAATGGGTCGCAGGTGTTATAATTTACTTTAACAACTGAATAACTAAGGAACTGTCGACTGTGGCGTGGATCCACATGTTATGACGACGTTATCAAATTGTACGTGCCACATATAACTACCGCGACAAATATTGACGTAGAGACACATTATATTTTTAATCAGAAGTTAAAAGGTTAAATAGGGAATAATAACGTTGTTTGTAAGTTTGTATAACCTACGTAGCATGTTTGAGGGAAAATATTTACGAGATGATGGAATTTACTTAGCTTCTGTCGATAAAGAAACACGAAAGTTTCGCAAGCTCTCTCAGCGTTTTTTACTGAATAATAAACGTTGTGAAAATGTAAGCGTGGTACGGTAGCGTAGGTTGAACAGTTTGAACTTGTGTTTCTTGTACTTTCTTGCTAAAAATAATGGATTACCTAGTACATATACCGGCTTTTTTCTTCCTATCGTAAATTGTATGCAGGTTAAATACAAACTCCGTCCGCAATGCCGATGCTTTCTTTTTATTCCTGCCTTTGTTTTTAGTCGCCATTCTCTAGACAGCTTTGGTAATTCTATATATTTCTTTATAAAAGATTTGTTTACCTTAACTTTTCCTACTCACATATTATTTATTTTACACAAATTTATTGCGTATACATTTAAAACACATTTGACTGAACCGGTAGCTCAGTGCTTACAGTAATTGCTTCTGTGACCTGGTGTCTGGAGATATTGGGTTCGATTCCCACCCGGGACAATTATTTGTGTGAAAGATAGTTGTTTTGAGTTTGGGAATGCTTTTTGTTCTTAAACTCCCCCTCGACACAGGGATTAATTACCTAGTACCGGAGTTGTCTTCTAAAATATAAAATAAACACAACATAAGAGCTGTATCGTTCAGCATCAATCTTAAATAAAACGTGTTGAAGTTATAATTAAAATTCAACGAACTATGGAAAATGTTATCGGAAAATAAATAACAAATTACAGTATTGTTAGATATAGTTGAAGTTTCAATTTGGAATCGATTTACAGCATTCATTTAAGTTTTAATAAATATAATAATATAGAAGTTTCATTCGTATTTATACATAATACCTATATACAGAGTAATACCTATATACAGAGTAATATGTACAATTGTACATATTCTTTTAAGCTTATTTTCTAACCCTGACACAGTGATAATGTAGCATTATTTATTAGTAATATAATTGATATGTATATACCTTTTAATACCTTTAAATGAACATCAAAAAACTGAAGATTTAGGCTGTTAACTATTTGAATTGAATCCCTTAACTTTCTTTTAACAATTTAATCCCTAATCGTACACAAGTTAATTGGATCTACTTACACTTTGTTTTTGTATCAGCGTTTGTAAGAAATAATAAGCCTAATTAAAATTGTATTGACAAAATACAATTTTAATTGATAAATAATGGGAAAAGGGTGATGTCTTTGCCATGTAGCTGGAACATCCATTATATGTCGAGCTTGAGTTACAGCCCTTTAAATCATACTTAATGGTGAATACGCATATTCTTGCTCAAAATTTATTGGATGATAGTAGAATATATATCAAAAATCCCCTATTGTAGGTAATGGTTTCTTCGGGATAGGTTTAACTTATATTTTATGATGCAGCGACGTTATTAGTTTGTTATATAGGAAACACGGCCGAGGTGCTAATAGTTTTGTTTAATAACCGTTTAATAGGAAACTGATGAGTTGTTCTCGGGTTAGTTGTAGCATCGAGGTAATAATTGTTTTGTTCTCTATACTTATATGAAGTAGAGGGCGATTTGGTTAAGGATAACTGAATAATATATAGCTTAAGAAGTTCTGTTGATTAATGTTGTGTTCCTGTGAGTGAGGTTGCCAAACCTCACGGGGGGAAGGTGAAAGAGCCAGCAGGGTAAGGGTAGCTAGTGTTGTAGGTTATTCAAAACATTTAGGTACTTACGATGTATTTTAATTATTTACTATTTTACTGTCATCTACTATACTTCAGAAAATATTTGATTGTTTGTTTGCATTGAATAGGCTCCGGAACTAAAAGGCCGATTTCAAAAATTCTATTACGTAACGTATACCTACATTATAACGTAGCTTTCTAGGCTATATCTAAACTAATATTATAAAGAGGAAAGATTTGTATGATAGAATGTTTGTAACGAATTGACTCAAAAAGTACAGGACCGATTTAAAAAAATCTTTCACCATTTGAATGCTACATTATTACTGATTAATATCTAGGTTATATTTAATGATAAAGTTCGCACGGGAACGAGAGCAACGCGTGTGAAACCGCGCGCGGGAAGTTACCTATTTATTCCAAAGTTTATATGGATATATTATATTTGTCATATATGATATTATGACGGATGGGGCGTGTGCATGAAGTTTCCAAATTCATAGCCCGGGGCATATCAAATTCATCTTTTTACGTTTATTAAATATATGATATATCAGGATTGGTGATTTAGAGGAAAATGTACTTATCAAAGCAATATCGGTTCATAGCTCCATGCTCTACAACTTTTTTATTTAGAATCGATGGGAATTTTTTACATTTTGTACAGGTGTTTCCGAAACTCATACCAGTTTTCAGCTTTATGCGATGTTTTGTATGCTCACCACTATTTTAGAAGTAACTTCACCGAGCTATAAAAATCGAACAGCTTTAGACTGTAAGCTTAGTAATTGCCCATATAAGCTTGTTATGAAGCAATGAATTTTAAAGTGGATTACAAATTTGAGGAGGTTCGTACGCAATATCGTGGTATCCTTAGTGAGTTTGGTTATCGAACCTTGTTATCTATTGTATTGGCAATAGAGGAGTTTGCTTTACATGTCGAAGATGGGGGTTTATTAAAGCAACGGCTTATGGAATTTTGGAAACATTGTTTAGTTAAGAAATTTAATATTACAGTTCATTTACCGGCATAAAATTGTAACTGTTATTCAATTTAAAATTCGACGTGCATAATTAAGAACTGAAAAATGTAAGCAGACAGTTCATTATTGTATGTCAACAATCTGTTGTTGTCAATCACTGCCAAACTAATTAGAAACAATGTATAGATTAAACATATTGTTTTTTTTTTAATATTGGCAGGAGTAATTAATTATGTTGAGTATTGTATTTAACTAGTTATTAATCAATTATAACTAGTTGGCGAATGTGTATACCTTGACTTAATGTATCGTGTGTTAAAGTTGAAATAAATAAATAAGTGGCGTAACTACTACGCTTCTAGTAGTATAGCCACTAGTTAATGAGGGCCCTTAGCTTTATTTAAAAAACAATAACTTGTTTGGATTAATTGTTTTATGTTTGATTAAGTGACCCCTTTATTTCGAGGGGGAAATGTGTTACGAATCCCCTTTGATGTTGTGGGGAGAGTCGCCTACTTACGGCGATGGTAAGGTATGTGTGAGTAGACCTTTTTATTATTATGGTATGTTATTAATAGCATAATAATTACACAACAAGCATAACAAGTACAAGGCTTACCCACTTAAAGCCCCGTCCGACACCATGATGAGGGGAACTGGGAACATCATCATGACATTTGGGACATATAATTAATTGATCCATCTGATCTGATCCCTATCCATCCGAAGTTAAGTAGGCAATTAGTGCTTGTGCAGCAGAAAACATATAAGTACCAAGATATTTAACAAAACTTCTACAATACTAGGAATGATATTAGTAGCAGCATAAGTGATTTATTAAAATTAAGTTACAATGTGATAATTTTAAATGAGACGCCACGGACGTTATAGTTACGCCACTAACTAACGTATATGCAATAATATTTGCGATATAGATTGAACATCTATGTATAAATCAAATCCATTATTCTTGTGATACTTTTAAAATAAATATTGGCTTTTGTTTAAACAGTTTTATTACTTCCGATAGCGCTGGAGAAATCTTTGCGCGCTCTACAAAAACTAACGGATTTAAACTTGAAGTCAGCTAAAACTCCAGATGAAACTTTGCTTACCCAAGCACTGTTCAAACGAGATTATAACTACGCAATGAATCGTTATATAAGTGCAATGCATGTTTTCTGAATTTGTCGTTTCTTCTTTGTAATTTAATAGCGTGTCATTGTATAAATGACAAGATAAAGTAATTTATGCAATTAACGGTCAGCCTTTGTACTATGTGCGTACCTAAACTTATTGACAGTAAGTGTTGTACACTTACTGCCAATAAGTATACGAGTCTGGTTGAGGGTCTACCTCCAGGTCCGTTTACGGAAACACTTATTAACATATTCGCCGGCGTGGGGATCGAACCCAAAACTTGGGTATACCGCTGTTCGATAGATGTGTGTTTTAGTCGGTAGTTATTATATAACTAACACCCAAATTTTCAAACCTACAATCAACTAACATAGAAATTTGATTCTTAATTCAAATTTCAGAAACTTCCTGGTCTTATATACAAAATGACGTTTGTCATTTGATTATGGACGATAATGATTGCCAATTGTTTTATGATTCATCAAATTTAATTAGCTAATCATTGGCACTTAACAAAAGTTTGAAGTTTGAACGTAAAGGTGACAGAAAGAAGAGGCATTGAAATAAAGATCAGCATTATTTACATGTACAAGATTTGTCAGAATCATAATGTGAAAAAATATAGTAGTCGATTGAAATGTTACATGAGTTTAACATTTTTTAGAGGACGCAATTTTATTTTTGGTACATATGTTAAATAATAATAATAATTATTCTTTATTGTACACACATATATAAAGAAAACAAATTTGGAACATAAAAATAAATAACAAAAGTAGGAACAATGGGCGGTCATATCGCATAAAGCGATTTCTTCCAGACAACCTTCGGATGGATAGGAGTAACGTGCAGATTTAGCAGCCGTAGGTGTGCAACAATCATAAATTTACTTGAAAGCTATATTAACTGATACGTACAAAAATTAATAAAATGAAAAATAAAATAATATGAATAAATAAGTAATGTAAATCAAAATAATTAATAAATACCTAAATAAATACATACATAAATACATACATACCTCATAAACAGTATTGTGAGCAATTCATACACGCAAAAAGTGTTCTTTTACTATTTTTTGAATGTAGAAAGAGTTTGGGCGCTTCTAATTGTCACTGGTAAAGTGTTCCATTGATAGACGTGCTGCTCGAACCGAAAAAGAATTGTCCAAGAAGTTAGATGATTGGGAGGGAATTTGCAGCTTTAAGTTTTGTGATGATCTTAGAAATCGCGAATGTGAATCAAAAAGAAACCGAAATCGGCTTTTAAGATATACGGGTGTGGAAGGATTAAAAAGAATATTATAGAGTAAAGAGAATATGGGCATTCCGACGAAGGCGAATTGGCAACCACTTGAGCTTTGTGCGAAATAAAGAAAAGTGATCGGATATTTTCGGAGGCCAAATATGAATCTTATGCAAAGATTTTGGAGTCGATCAAGTTTATTGAGTTGCTCTTCAGTGAGATCTAGATAGCTGGCGTCGGCATAGTCGAGAATTGGTAATAGGAGTGACTGTGCAAGCGCAGTTTTAGTGGTAATGGGTAGAAAGTTCTGAAGCCGTCTCAGAGAACCCGCTGCTGCGAAAAGCTTTTGACTGACAGTCTTCACTTGAACATCCCAAGACAATTTTCTATCAAATATAAGACCCAGATTCTTAACGCTGTCTCGAAAAGGTATAATAGTTCCATCAAAAGTAACCTGTGGGATCAGGGACCAGTTCACTATTGATAGCATACGTGAGCTACCAATTACTATGGCCTGAGTCTTAGAAGGGTTGATTTTAAGACCAAACGCACGACTCCACTCCCCTATGCGAGCTAGATCATCGTTAATAGTCAAGACGGCTTGTGATAAGTTCGTTACCGTTGCATGGTTATAAATTTGCAGATCGTCTTCGTATAGATGGTAGGAGGAAGTAAGATTATTGGAAATAGTATTTATAAAAATAGCGAATAGCAATGGAGATAGCACACCACCTGCGGCACGCCAGCTAGTGTATTAGACCATGTTGAGAACAAGTCTTCAATACGGATTCTTTGCCAGCGGCCAGACAGGTACGAACGAAACCATTCAAAGCATTGCTAAAGTCTAAGAGGAGAAGAACAGTGAGTTTCCCCTCCTCCATGGCACCTCTGATATCTTCTGTAATATGGACCAGGGCTGTGACAGTGCTATGGCTAGGTCGGAAACCGGATTTCAGAGGATTGAGGAGATTATTTTTGCAAACAAAGGAATGAAGTTGAGTGTGGATAAGGCGTTCAAGGACTTTGGATAAAAATGGGAGAATGGAAATAGGACGGTAATCGGAAAAGGAAGTATGAGATCTAGTTTTAGGTAAGGGAATTATTTCTGCATCTTTCCATAGAGAAGGAAAGGAACCATGGGCTATGGAAAAGTTATGAATATGGGAAATGATGGGTAGGATTTCATCAAGGATAGGAATGACTATATTACGGCTGATATTATCACATCCAGTTGCGTTGGAAGAAATTGACAGTATGCTCTTCTTAACAACACAGACGGAAAATTGCTTAAAAGAGAAAGAAGGATGACCGGCAGGTGGAAGAGATGAAGAAAATTCAAAGTGTGAGCCTTATACGACGCATTGCTCGAAGATAAAGAAGTGAAGTGCAGATTAAGCAAATTAATGTCTAAAGAATTAGGAAGCTTGTCCTGAGTTCTCCCAACTCCTAAAGTTCTAAGGAATTTCCAAATTTTAGCCGGGTCACCATTTTCAACGTATTTGTGAATATTTTGGCGTTGTGCGTTCCTACACATCTTATTGCAACGGTTACGAATAGATATGTACTTATCTCACGTGTAGTCATCAATAAGACGACATTTAAATCTTGCTTTAGCATTTGCTTTCTGAGTCATAACTTTCTTTATGTCGTCATTCAACCACGGAGCAGGCAAGTGTTTAACACGAACAGCTCGAATAGGGGCATGGGTGTCGTAAAGCTCAATCAGTCAGCTTGTAAATAAATTAATTTTATCGTCAATAGACGATGCCTCAACACAGTGCTCCAGTTGATAGAACCGGCTGCTTCCTTAAGTTTTTCGAGGTTCATACCACTAAAATTACGTAGCAGAAGGATTTTCAATTTTGCCTGAGGGGGGCGAATTTTATAAGAAAGGAATATAAGATCGTGATAGGAGAACATGTCAGCAGAGCACTGACCATGTTTCGCAACCCCATCGTTCATACACGGTCGTTCCGAATTAAATTAAAGCCAAGAAGGGAATAACAGATAGAAGGGAGGCAAAGTTTTAACCAGGATTCTGAAACGAGAATCGCATGTTCTTACAGTCAAAATTCGCCAGCATGTCTGGGAAGTGGGCCGGAATGCTTTGGGCATTGATATGAGTAACATTGAAATTTCTAAGAACATCATCGAAAATAGTTGTGAGTGAATCACCCAGTGAAGGAATACTCACAAAGCAAGAGTTACCAGTTGCGGTCTGGTAGCTATCGGTATCACTATCATAATCAGAAAATGACATTAAATGAAATATAATACTGTGAAAAAATATAAATAAAAAAAAGTATTTATAAAATATGTAATGAAAAATATAATAGTTCCATTCACCCCGTTTTCGTTAAACCAAGCAAACATAATAGAGACATGGAACGTCAAAGAATAGAAAAGTGACAGTGACAGATATTAACAACCAACAAAGCATTACTAAGTAGTAGAAGGTAGGGAAGATATTAAAGCAAATAAAAAGAAAGGTGGATATATAGAAATAAGCGCAAACAGTAAGGAAGAAAAGTAAGCGATACAAAATGACCAACTTACTACGAGAAAGTTCATTTTCTAAGATTCGCGTTGCGTCTACTTCTTTGCGAAGATGTGCCCGAGCTATTCGCATTCACAGTGTCATTCGGGTTTGGGGCATCCACCTTGGCGCAGCTTACTGATTCCACACACAAGTTCTGAACATCATGAACGGTGACTACCCGATGTCGTTTACCTCTAGCATCGACAACAAAAACATTACCCATCATGGTATACGCTTGAGAAACACCAAATTTCTTCCAGGCAGCCATGAATGTTACGTGCCTTGACTTCGTCAGAAACTCGGATATAGTCACCCCAGATCCCTTAAGTGACGTTTTAGAGGACCATATTTTATCCCGGAGAGTTTTCACTTCAAACTTGCATTCGATAGGCCGAGGTCTTGAAGAACTCATGCGACCCATACGATGACAGCGTCTGATGTCCTTGGTAGTAAAGTTATCTAAACCCAATTGATTGCGGATAACTGTAACAACAGTCTGAGATACATCCTCCCGAGCATCTTCAGCAATGCCATGAACCATAAGAATTTTTCTACGGCTTCTCATCTCCAAGTTATCGACACTGCGAGCTAAGGCATCAACCTGCTTCTGGAGGAGATCAATAGTCTGCATGAGATTCCGCTTATATGCAGCAAAGTCATCAGCTAATGAAGAGACAGATGGATTACTGGAATTTGCAGCCTTCTTCAGATCAGCTTCCACACTAGCACACTTCCTGTAGAATTCGTCTCTCAAATTGGACAATGAATCCTGAATTGTGACTGCCATAGTTATTTTTGTGATGATGTAGAAATTTATTTGTGACTAACAGGTGGGTTGAATTTGTCAATTTAAAATATGCATATAAAATAAATAAAACTATTTTAACTAATTAAAAATTAAATAAAATATATTTAAATTTACGAGCAGATATATTTACGTCAGTTTTCCATAACTACCCACAGCCGAAAAATAAAGTTAAATGTACATGTGGTGTATGTACATATGTCAATAGAAGCTTAACCCCAAGTTTGTGGGGTTGCCGCCCTTGTCCCCCGGCCGCCATCTTGGAAAAAGGGGTGCATACACCTTTTTCGTGATATCTCGGAAACTATGCGTCCAACAAAAAATTCGTAACGACATCATTTGTAGCAAATTGCTTTGCCTACAAATATGTATATCAACTTTTTGCCCTTAATTTAAAATTAAAGAAGTTATAAGCAAAATAGTGAGGAAATTTGCATAAAAAATTCTGTTTCGTTTTTGCTCTATAACCTTTTTTTATACATTATACAAAAAAAATACTCAGACCAATCTTGTAGATGGTCTTTTGGGGAAAAATGTTCTCTATAATTTTTAAATTTTATTTGAAAGTGCTCCAAATTTGACCGGGTTCGTCAATGCTCATGAGAATCCGGTCAAAACGAAATGTTTAACTTAGTTTTATTATCCCTTTTTATGAACATCTGCCTGCTGCGACTATTATGTATTAACAGTATCGTATACGTAGCCCTCGAAGTTTCAGCTGTTTCTTCTACCTCATTTTATCTGTCATAGTATTGAAAATTGTGAATATTATTTTCAGCTTAATCAATTAAATTGCGAGTTTTGTGTGCTGAAATTTTCATTTAGTTATTAACATTGTGACTTTTTTTAAACGTGAATCATGAGTGATTGTTTTGTATTTTAAAAAACTTTTGGGGACAAGTTCGAACTGTGAAAGCTGAGGAGAGGGAGGAGTGAAAACTTTGCTTGAGCGAGCAAAATTCAAAAACGATGTGGACAATGAATTATTAACATACCATACCATAACACATTCTTGAAACCGTTAAGGTTTGAGAACAGAAGGTTTCAAATCTGGTCATGGACGTCTCAAAAAGGGGTTTTCAGTGCAAGACGCTCTCTAATTCGATTACAAAAAATAGTGATCTACCGATATATACTTTTTTTTTATATAGGTACATTGTATAAAACATATTCCTAGCAGGGTTTTTGCAGTCTACTAGTATTCTTGTTAATCCCTCGTGCTAAGCTAAAATGCTTGTGTGACGAGTAGGTTCACGTTGCTAGTGCAATGGGTGGGGATCGACCTAGTGACAAGTCCGACGTCCTAGCCATTGGGCTGCGGCCGCTTGTGTATTTGATATGTAAATACAATACCTACCTGTAGTCAGCTGGGAAAAAATCTTTGATTTTATACAAACACCATTTCATAACCTGAATCAACCCTTTGACATTACAATTTGACTTACCCGGTTGATCAAGCGATGAAAATTGAGTACCCCTATCAATAAACACGAACTGAAAATGAAATACACTTGTAGTTTATACTACATAAGCTTCTCTCGCCTCATAATGGTTTGTATTCACCGAGTATTAAGTCGCGGCGCATGTCGTGGCGTGTGTACGTCGGAAATGTGCTAAATATAGCATTATTAGCTTCTGCTTGCGGCGGTAATAGTCGCGGAAATGCGATACCGTGCCGCTAACTGAACTCAATTCTAAACACCGCCTTGTTCATTTTAAAATGGCGAAACTGGAACGTCCATTAGAAGTTTGATTTTGTTATTTTTTTATACCACCTCACTGAAAACCGCCGAGGCGTAGTGGTATGCGGCTAGCTTTAAATATCTGAGGTCGTGGGTTCGATCCCCACGCTGGACAACAAAATCTTTGTGTAAATTCTAAGATTTCTTTCCAGATCTGATTGGCTGAGGGACTACCCTCCGTGCCTCGGAAAGCACGATTTTTTTGTAAACGATAGTTGGTAGCTTTCTGCAATGAAACGCACAGCTCTAGTTCGTGTAACGTAACGTTTCAATCGCAAAAAAATTATTTGTTCGTTTCAAAGAGAAATACTAGGCATGCCTTTTATGTTCTGTCGTTTCTATATTTCCCGGCAATTTTGAATTTGGAACTGTTCTATAGTCGAATGTGTTTAAATTTCTAATCACAAAACAGTTGAAAGTATTAGGATTAATCCTATTATTTAGTCACAGCGTCGATTGGAATCTGTCAGGTTACGTACGAAAATGTATCTTTCTAAGGAAAATGTTCGTGCAATAATTTTCTACAACTTTAGAAGAGGCCTGAGTTCCACCTGAGGCCTGTGTTCAGTGATGAAGCCCCATGTCTGCGGACTGTCGAGCGCTGGTATTTAGAATTCCAGCGTGGACATACTAGTGTTAGTGACAAATCTCGCGAAGGGCGCCCAAAATCCGACTTCACTGAAGATCATCATGTGACGTATCGCGAGATAGAGGCTCTATTAGGCATCTCAGGGAGAACCATTCAGAAGATCTTGCATGAGGCGCTTGTTGTGAGAAAGCTAGTTTGCCGTTGGATACCGCATCTGCTTTCCGACGATCACAAGGCGGCCCGCGTCAGATGGTGTAAGAAAACTCTGCAAAGGTTCAACCGAGGAGAGTCAAATCACGTCTACGACATCATCAGTGGTGACGAATCTTGGATCTATGCCTACGATCCTGATTCAAAACAACAATCTACAATCTGGGTCTTTCAAGACGAGCCAAAGCCGACTAAAGTTGTTCGTTCTCGAAGCACTTCAAAGAAGATGGTGGCCACGTTCGTTGGAAAAACCAGTCATGTTGCAACTATTGCACTTAAAGATCGTAGAACGGTTAACGCAGAGTGGTAAACCACAGTTTGTTTACCACAAGTCATCGCCGAACTTCGTAAATCTAACTCAAAGCGACGCATCATCCTGCACCACGAAAACGCAAGCTCACACAGCGCTCGTCAAACGATTAAGTATTTGAAGCAGGAAAAAGTAGAAATTCTTGACCATCCTCCATACAGTCCTGACCTAAGCCCTAACGATTTCTTTACATTTCCTAAAATTAAGAAAAGTCTTCGTGGTCAAAGGTTCCAGTCCGGTGAAGAAGCAGTCGCTTTCAAGTCAGCCGTTTTGAATACCCCAACTTTAGAGTGGAATAAATGTTATATTAACTGGTTTGAGCGAATGGAAAAGTGTATTAAGCTACGCGGTGAATACTTTGAAAAACAATACAAAGTACTATAAGGTTCTAGTAGTGTTTTTTTCTTTAAAGGACAAAACTTAAAAGGCATGTCTCGTATAATGATTCTTTGTAATACCGAATCTATCATCTCCCCAAAAAAGTATTTTTCTGGCTTTTATTTTAGGACTCAGTCATACCTGTTTCCATCATGAATACGTACTAAAGATAAATTTGGCAAAGGACCAAATGTTGAGCATATTTACAGCGTTCGCTTAGTATCGTAACGATATTTTGACTTCTATTTTAAAAATTGTCACCATAAAAATACACGGAACACTCAATGACAAGAGACTGTAAAAAAATACCGAGCAGTTTCTTAAAGTCTACACCATACAGTCCACATATAAGTCTTATAATTTAAAAATATGATCTCCTTTCTACTTGTTCAAACAAGGTAGGTTTGTATAGAATCTATAATGAGACATTCGGTACACAGCTAAGTACACTTAATGTTAAATTACGATCTGCCTCCGTGAACTCACGCCCTTACAGTTTGTAATTCTTGAACAAAACTTTTGGACGTCTGCGCTACGAACATAATTATAGTCTTTGATACAACGTAACATAATCTGAAAAGTTAAAAACATACACTTTGTTAACAATATCGAGCTCTCTTTTGTATATCGTTAAAAGTTTTTCTTGTTTGGTCTCTCCTTTCATGTCTTATGAAGTCTATTTAAAATCAAAATGATTAAGTATATAACGCCGAAACTGTTACATAGGAAGTAATAATTTGGGACACAGGTGAGACCATATACAGTTATTAGCACACTGTTTTATCATTCTTTATCAAAAGTCGGGAATGACAGAGGGCCTACTTTTAGCCGGAAGGCATTTACCACAGATAATAATGAGTATATACATAGACAATATAGCATTATTTCATATAAACAACATAATTATCTTAGTTTGCAAAGAACCCTTCGATGCCTTCGTAGACCCGAAGTCCGAAAGTACCGCAGACTGTAAGGTAGAGCGACTGATACACAAACTTCCCAAAATAAAGTCATACTATTAACCCTTAATCTCACCGCCACCGCCATCGCCCTGAGCCAAGGCCTAAGCACCACAGGGGGCGCCCTCTTGTTTAGGTTACTTAGTTTGTAGTTTTTATTTATTTATTAAGGCTGGAGTTCTACTCGCCTCTATGCCCGTGAATTAGCAAAAGCTTCGTGGCTAAGTGCGATTGCCAATTAAAAAACCTAGACTTCTGCACCTGCGTAACTTCTATTTACGCAAGAACTTCATAATTAAATAGGCTATAACATTCCTAGATAAATGGGCTATCTAACAATTAAAGTTTTATTTTTTTAAATTAAACCAGTAGTTCCTGAGATTAGATCGTTGAAGCAACCAATAAACTCTTCAGCTTTATATATTTATATAAATATTAACTTCCCGCGCGTGGGAAGTTCCAGTAATTAAATATCCTATGTTAAATCTAGATAATGTAGCTTTCTAATGGTGAAACTATTTCTGAAATTATTCCAGTAGTTTTTTTAATGGATTTGATACAAAAACAGAAAACTACAAATTTTATACCTTTAGGTATAATATTAGTATAGACAAGTAAGTACTTTTAGATAGAAGTATACAAAGGAAATGGCAATTTTCCGTGGTATTAATTCGTTTGTAGCACGCAATTTTTCCATTATCTAATATCAATATTGTTTTGTCTTCATCGCTCAGAAATGTAAGTCTGAGAATGTACTAATGATAACATTGCATGACTACGTGTAAAATTGTACAACGTGTGTTCGTGATATGTGCGGTTGAGGTTCGTTAAGATACTGCACGTGAACCTTAAAAGGTTATTATTCACTATTTTATATTGTTTTTATTACACATATAACATACCTGTCCAGGACTAACATAGAAAAAATGTATAATGTTAAAGAACTTTTAAAGTCTGATCAGAAGAACCGGAGATTGAAAACGTTCATGCTGTGGCGAACATCCAAACTCACACATTTTACCTCTTTATAATATCTATAACGGAGCGAAAGAAAGAAAACACTTTATTTCGGTAAAGACAAAAGGTGCAGCTAAGGACACGACTTATTTTACGTTCAAATCAAATAATTTAGGTAATTATGCAAAGAAAAAATATTGTAGCAGATGACAATGACAAATTTTCAATTATTTTGTTCTGGAAGAATTTAAATGTGACGAATCGCCATCTAAGGTCATCTAACAACATCAATTTTATTAAAAACTAGCGACCCGCCCCGGCTTCGCACGGGTACAATACTGATACTTATACTACATAATGTCTTTAAACCTCTGACAAAACGGGCGAAATTTGGTCAAAACAAACAAAAACAAATTAATATAGGTACCTACTAAAACTCAGTGAAATAAGTAGGTGGGTATACTTTTATCGTATGAAATACCTATATCTATCTTCAGGACTAACAATACAACAAACACTAAATAAATAGGAATTCAAGTATCTATCCATCATAGTTACAACGAACACAAAACAAAAAAATTGCCCTACAATTCTTAAGGATCGAGCGCACATAATCGCATTCGGCCTACCTAAAACACGCGCTGTTATTTTGCGATAACTTCTAAGTTATTCATTTAAAGTATATAGTGTAGGGGTCAATTAATCTGCATGAAATGCTTAAGAATATTAACTCATTTAAAATGATAAGGATAAATACTGAATCCGTCTGATTAGCTTTACAATTACCGCATTAGAAATTATCATTTTTCTAAGATATAATGGATATAGCAAGTTAACCTTGAAAGATAGACATACGCTATCGCAGACTTTTTTGTAGATCTAAAAAAAAAGAATATTTCCACCATACATTGTTTTGTTATATCTCATAGGGTTTAGGCAGCGTTTTCGTTGAAAGCTCCCAAATGGCTTAATTTTTTCCGACACCTCTGACAAATATCAATATATATTAGTCAAATGTGCACATAAACTAAACAAATCATATACGTAAACCTTCCGGAAGAATCGTTCTATCGATTGGTAACAACCGCATGAAAATCGATGTAGTAGTTTTTGAGTTTATCGCGAACAGACAGACAGACAGACGCGGCCGGGGACTTTGTTTATAATATGTAGTGATAGCGGTCGCCCGCGGCTCCGTGCGGATGTCGGTTACCGCTGCAAAAAGCCTACCCAGGAAAGACACGGTAAGCAAAATGATTCCCAGGGCAATTCACAGACACCGACATAAACATCGACGACGCAGTCATTATCCGCAGGCTGCACAGATTGTCTTTCTGAGAATGTTAAAGTTGTTAATGATGAAAATATTTAAATGTAATTAATAGGCATTATAAGGATTAGGCATTTTAGGCATTTTCAAATGTTCAAGAAAATATTAATAGCGTGTAATATTCTAGCTCTGAAAAGAACTGTTGTTTAGCTTAGAGAAGAACTGTTGATTAGCTCTGAGAAGAACTTTTGCGTAGGTGTAGTTTTAAGAATGAAATCTAAAAAAAATCGCACGAAAATTATTAGACTTCGCAACGGGCCGTGCAGCAGAAATCGTAATATTTTAATTTCGCCATAACTTCAAAACCAAACGTCCAATTTTAATAATTCAAAGACCAAATATTATCTACATAAACTGTACTTAGTGATGAAATAATTTATTTTGATAAGGATTAATAGCATGAGTAAAACAAACGCGTTTAAATGTTGTCCAAAAAAAAAAAAAAAAACTAAATAAAAAAATGGTCGTTGTGCCTCACTCGACATAGATAGGTATAGTGTGTCGCGGGCTTTTTTGTAGATATTTATAAGATCTACAATTAATTAGAACATTTTATGGTTCTATCTTTTATAGTTTAGGCAGCGTACGCAAAATAAGTAACTTTTCTGGTTGATTTTTTACACCTTGTGTCAGAAAAACCCAAATATCTTACGGAACCCTATTTATTTCCAAAATAAAATTTAGCCTATGTTACTCGTGGATAATGTAGCTTTCGAATGGTGAAAGAATTTTTGAAATCGGTCCAGTACTTTTTGAGCCTATTCATTACAACCAAACAAACAAACAAAGTTTTCCTCTTTATAATATTAGTATAGACAAACATTCAAACTGACAGTAACAATTTAAAAAATCAAAGTCAAAGTCAAAAATTCTTTATTCATATAGACACATTTAAAATATTTTAAATCATGTTCTTATGATGCGTCCCATTCTTTTACTACCACCAGTTCTGGACGTGGCAACTCTGAGAAGAACTGGCAAGAAACTCAGAGGCATCCTTTTTTTTAATAAATTTTATTTTACAATGATTAATAAAGCAGTATTGTTTCAGAGCAACTCACTCCCAAGCAGTTTTGTCATTAACATAATCAGAAATTTTTAATAAGCCTTTTTACATAATTTATCTTTGACATATCGTTTAAACTTGTTTGTTGAAAGATCTGTTACATTATTAGAAAGTTTGTTGTAGAAGCGTATACATTACCCCATAAAAGAATTGCTAATTTTGTGGAGACGTGTAGCATGTAAAACGAGATTATGCTTAGATCTAGTATTCATACTACGAGTGTCGCTTTTTTTCTTAAAACTATATATATTCTTATGAACATATAAAAGGTTTTCATAGACATATTGTGATGCGACTGTAAGAATATTAGTCTCTTTGAATTTCTCCCGCAGGGAAACTCGCGGACCAAGTTTATATAAAGACCTTACAGCTCGTTTCTGTAGTACAAAAATGGTGTCAATGTCCGCACAGTTTCCCCACATAAGAATTCCATAAGACATTACGCTATGAAAATAACTAAAGTAAACCATTCTAGCGGTATCCAAATCAGTGAATCGTCTCATAGTTTTAACAGCATATGCCGCAGAGCTAAGTTTTCCTGATAGTTTCGCAATATGTGAGCACCATTGCAATTTCGAGTCAATAGTTATTCCCAAAAAGACAGTTGACTCCACTGGCTCCAACCGAATACCATTTATTTGCACATAAGTATCAATTTTTTTCACATTAGGTGTAGAAAATTTAATGACTTTGGTTTTGTTTTCATTTAAAAGTAGATTATTAACATTAAACCAATGGACTACCTTCGTGATTGCATTGTTTACTTCGTCATAGCTGCGTAGCTGTCTACTTATTTTAAATGTCAAGGATGTATCGTCAGCAAACAATACTATCTCATGATTATTTCCAACATAGTAAGGTAAGTCGTTTATATACACCAAAAACAAAAACGGTCCCAGGATTGAGCCTTGCGGGACGCCCATGGATGCAACAGAGCCTGGTGATATTTTGCCGTTTATATCAACCTTCTGAGTTCTATTGCCCATGTAAGAAATCAGAAGATTGAGAGCCTGGTTCCTAATGCCATACCGGTGTAATTTCCTGAGTCCAAGAGTGTCATGGTGAACGCAATCAAATGCCTTAGACAGATCACAGAAAATACCTAAGGATTCCTGCGAATCTTCCCAGGCCGCAAATATAGATTATAACAATTCAGTTCTCGCATCAATGGTTGAGCAACCCCTCGTAAACCCAAACTGTTTTTTGTGTAAAAGGTTAAATTTATTAAAGTGTCACCAAGTGGCAACTGACTAAGAATTAATTTTTCAAAAATTTTGCTCAAATGGCGGTGTAAAGAAAGAAATAAAGGTGCCGTGTGGTTTCCGGCTTAGAATAGACTACCCCATGTCCTCCCATGGGTGTCGTAAAAGGCGACTAAGGGACATATGGCTGATGGATGGGCAGCAGCATCTATTAGCTCAAGGTTTACATCTTACTGCGATCACCAATCCGTCTGCTAAGCGTGGTGATTATGGCAATATCCCTCAACGATCCTGGCTTGCCAAGGTCTGTTAAGAGGAGGCCCATGTTCAGCAGTGGACTTTAACGGGCTGTTGATGATTGATGAAAGAAATAAATAAAATAAATAATAAAAGTTACAAAATCTGTTGCCAACAATACCGATAAGTAAAGATTACAGTCCATGAAGATATTTATTCAGCACTTAGGTATTTACATACACTTGTACTTTTCAATTATACACAATGAAATATGATTAATATAATTGAATACAAAATATCGCAATTAAAATCTCTTACGGATTAGCTAATGATCTGTCTGTCAGTCTAGTATCACATCATGTGTATAGTAATAACAATATTTAATTCTATAATTAATCTTCATATAATTTAGCTCCATAGAAAGAGGCACGTCTTGAAACAATATTTTTACATATAAGCAACACACGCCTTAGGGCACCCTTAATGGGCTAGGACCAGGCTCAGGGCGTCGCTAATGCGATTATATAAAAAAAGAGGAAGTGATCACTGGCACGGACTACGGGCACTAGATTACGGATTGGGACAGGGGTCCAACGCGGTCCTTGGTCTGTCCAGCGACGACCCTAGCCTAGCTAACCTGCATTTTCTCTAGCTACCTAAGAGGACGGCCCGGAGGAGAAACTCAGAAAGAAACTTTTTTTCGTCTTCTTTTGCTTGTTTTATCCTTTTTTTCTATATTAATTATTTATTACATTTCATTATTTTTCGGACAAATAATATGTAGTTAGCCAGAAGCCTTTTGCTACTTTACCGGGCATATAGGCGAGTAGAGCTTTAGCCGAAATAAATTGTTTAAAAACTTTAAACTTAGCAACTTGCGCAAGGGGGTGTTTCCTACGGGACTTGGACCTCGGCTTAGGGCGGTCGCTAGTAGGGGGATTAAAGGGTTATGACGTTTAGTTTTTTAGGGGAGTTTTGTGCAAATGTCGCTCTTGGTAACCTCTCGGATTTTGATTTTTGGATTTTGTCTATGAGGGCATCAGAAGGTTTTTTGCAAACTATATAAGGGTCGGCGGCGGCGGAGCAAGGAGCGCGTCGCCTTTGCGGGCATACTCTTCTCCGGCGGGTCGGATAGAGTCGTCTCTGTGTAGGCTGGTGACCGTAGTATTTTTTTTTATTTAATAGTTTATGATCACACGGAAAAACAAAAAAACGAAAGAACAGAAGAAGGATACATTAGTACAAAGGTACAGCTTATTTCAATTGAAATTTCTTCCAGCTGACCCGCGATAGGAAACAGTAAATGAAAGAAAACTAAATCGTGTGTAGTTTATACATAAATATAGTATATAGTACACAGAAATACTTAGGAAATATATACAAATATATATCATATTAAATACATAATCAAGATAAGGATAAGTAGAGTTCTTTTACACGTTTTTTAAACAAAGAACGAGTATTAGATGTGCGTATGTTAGGCGGAAGTGAATTCCACAGCCTTACAGCATGTACTGTGAATGCATGTATTATGTTGCAATACACAGGGAAACGGTACTGCCCGTTCCCTAGTATACTATTGTTATAACAATCCAGCCCAACGGCTAAACGTGCTTTTCAAGGCAGTCCTACGGAGGGTATAATTCCCTCAACCAACGCCACCCGGTGAAAAACTTACGATTTTACACAACATTTCTTGTCCGGCGTGGAGATCAAACCCATTACATCCGAGACTCAAAGCGTACTACGCGAGTACTACGCGCTATGCCACGAAGGCTGAATTTGCATGAAAAATATTTTTACATACAAATATTATAATTGTATGTAAAATATTGACTTATGATTATCCGCTGCATGTTTGCAAATTCATTATGTGCATGTATGCTATTACATCCTTGATGTTAAAATTATTAAACGAATTTAGTATTTTTTTGTCTAATTATGGACTACTGAAGTCTACAAAATTCGGTCGCACGGAATCGTAAAACTAACTAAGTTGTTATTTTTTAGTTTGAGATGTTTTTATTTGAAGTTAAAAATTACAATATATTATATTGTAATTTTTAACTAATAATACATAATACATATACCTACTACTTATTTTATTATTCAATAAACAAACATGAATAAAATACAAACTAAAAGTAACTAATTAAAAATAAAACTAACTTATATACTACTATTCTAAATCTATTTTACTTGGCAAGGTTCCCAAAATGCTGGCAGCATTACCACGTTGAATGGCAATGCTTATCTGCTGTGCAAAGTAGAAACCAGCACTCGGAGAACGTGCCGCACTTAAGAGGGCCGCTGCGAGGTATTTTTAGTTATAGTTATTTTTTTATTTAAAAAAATATTTGTCTGAAATAAAAAATTAGAATATAATCTCTCTGAATACGTCTTCACAAACTCCCGTATTTATAATTGTCGTAGGATCAGGGACTTTTGCTTCTTAGAACCCCTTATAGAATTACCCACCTACAAGAATCACTCGAGAGACT
This sequence comes from Nycteola revayana, assembly GCA_947037095.2. Lineage (NCBI taxonomy): Eukaryota > Metazoa > Arthropoda > Insecta > Lepidoptera > Nolidae > Nycteola > Nycteola revayana. Next base: position 11,783,435 of record OX344839.1, read on the forward strand.
TTCTGACTATCTGCAGGTGACAGCCTATTTTCTCCGAAATTACATGATAAATTGAGTAATAGGTTACACACATAGATTTGAATGACTATACGAATATACGCATGCTAAACGTGTATATCACTTTTAGTATGCGTTAATAGAAAAATCTTACTAAATTTAAACACCTTTTACGAACATAAATAGTTAAATAAAAACCGGCCAAGTGCGAGTCGGACTCTCGCACGAAGGGCTCCGTACTAGTTGCAAGTGCTTACCTATTTTTGATATCAAGAATACAACAAGTAATATAATATAAAAGTTCTTGTAGTTCGTTGTAACTTTGATCGATGTTAATAATAGTTGATTGAATGAAAGGTAAATTGTGGTTTACGGTTTATGACGTATTGAAAAAAAACTACTTACTTGATCTGGTTCAAACTATGGGAATGATGAAAAAAAAAATTTTGAGTTTCAGTTTTATGTATGGGGAACCCCAAAATTTATTGTTTTTTTTCTATTTTGGTGTGAAAATCTTAATGCGGTTCACAAAATACATCTACTTACCAAGTTTCAACATTATAGTTCTTATAGTTTCGGAAAAAAGTGGCTGTGAAACACGGACGGACAGACAGACAGGCAGACATGACGAATCTATAAGGGTTCCGTTTTTTGCCATTTGGCTACGGAACCCTAAAAAGCCATTGGAATTAATGTTACCGTGCGTATAATTTTTATAGATCCAAAGGAAAATATGTGGCTCTAATATATTTTTAAAATATAGCTATATTTTATATCATTGAGTATGTATCAATTATATATAATTATGTATATAGCGAAAAAAAATCCTTTTACACGTACGTAAAAAGGAATTGGTTCACTTTACGTAATACATTATTACGTGAAATAAATTAAAAGTTTTAATGGAAATACGGTAATAAGCTGTTTTAGTTGTCAAAAAAACTCATCGGATCACTAGTGCAAATCATGAAGTCTATCTTGCGTTGCGAACATTCACAAAGCAACAGAAAACAAGGAAGACACAGCATTGACCGAGTTTCATATTGTGGTTAACCAAGTGCTATGTCACTGGTTTGTACAGAACTTATCTACCATCCCCCTCTACGAAACTCACAAACTTTTAAGCGTCATCCCATTATCTCAAAATTTTGTGTAATTTTATCTTTTATTTATATGTGGTGCATTGAGATTACTACGAAACATGAAAAATAATATAACTTACTAGATACGTAAATTAATATTATTATAACATAGAGAACTTTACTTAGACTGTTACTTAGACTGTGAACAGAGAAAATGTTAATATTCACTAGAGAGAATCCGTTAGAGCTCACAAAAACATAAAGCCGACGACACGCCAACATTAAGTCGACAGCAGCGGCAGTCGACACAATATCGTTGATGTCATTTGTGCCAAAATTAAATTATATTTAAAACTTATTTGATTGATACTGAAGAGCCTATTATTTTGAGTTCTTGGACATTAACAGAATAATATATAGATGCATTAGCCAGGTGTTAACAGTTTGACACAATGGGTTCTGAAGTGAGAGTGGGTCAACTAGCTAATTGTTTGAGTCCCTTAAATCTAGTTAGATGTTTTATTAACAGCAGTCTTAAAGTTATAACCTACAAAATTACATTATATAATTTATTTTTAAGCACTACTGCCACTCTATATTATGTTTATGTGTTTAGTGCGAGTTTACTCCCGTGGAGAGAGCTCCTTACAATACTAAAGTCAAATGTTTAGATTCAATCGTGATATGTTTTACAATTGGTACTCTGACTGCATGTAAATTTTAAATCAACTATTTTTTTGTGAAGAACTAAGCTTATCTTTTGTTCTTCGATGCAGTATAAAAAAGTTAGTGTATCCTCTAAATAAAAAAGCTAAACAATGATTTCAAATCGGCATCATATTAACACGAATGTTTTTATTATTTAGAAAAGTTGTTGTAGGTATATTTGCAGGCGTATGGGACAAGATAGCAAGCGACAATACACAAATGGTATGACAGACAATCATCAACTTACACTTAGAAATCTGCCACCGACATGCGTCGTTGTTCTATGTCGTTCGTTTGTAAGAGCTCTAAGAGGATACGCTACGTAGTTCACTGCTACGAATTAGCCATGCTGCTACGAGCTAGCTACGCCGTAATCGCTACGATGCTTAAGTGGAAAAGAGTGTTGCCATGTTAATTTTAAGATTTTCAACCAATTTCTGATTTTGAAAATATTATTATGTAATTTCCATTAAATAATTGTAAAACACAAAAGTAGTACATTTAGTAAATTTAAATGTACTACTTTTGTGTTTTACGGTCAAGATTATAAAAAATATTCCAAATTCGTTGTGAATTTTCGAATTGTTTACTAGCACCAGCTGCTATTTCGTCTTGCCCACATGTACACTAAGTGTTATATCATAGGTCACAAAAATACCCTTAATTTTATTAAAGACTTCATACGTAAATACCAAAAAATATAATTCCCAATGTCAAAGTGCCAATTTTTACAAATCCGAGTGATTCAAAATTAAATCAGAAATTAAGTTTATAATAAAACTAGGTTTTCAGAATTCCTAATATTTATAATTATGGTTATCAGAATGCCTATTTCAAACTAGGTACCGAATTATAATAAGTCCGAATTAATAATAGTCCGAAATATCATAAAATAGAGAGCATCTGCAAAGGTTTATGCACACATTATTAGCAATGTACATGATTCTGATTATATATATATATATTTATAAATATATTATACTATATTATAGGAATGTAGAATATAACTGTTCTCTGTATCCTGTAATCCTGAAAAAACTTTGTTATGTACCTATATTCGAAAATGAAGATTTTTGTATATGTATTAATATTTATCTAATTAAATTTGAATGATAGGTACTTATAAATGTTGAATATGTATTCATAATTGAATATTATAATAATTTATTATAATAATTTATATTCATTTAATATTGACAACCAGAATGTGGTTTTTCGAACCGAGAACCCTTCAAACATTTAATTATTTATATGAAAATAGGAAAACAAAAAATCGTATTTACTTTTGGTAATTTTTTTTTTGACTTTTAATAATATAAATTATGTAAGTCTTTGGTGCGTTCCCGATAGTATAATGTAGAATATATTTTCTGTTGTTATGAAAGCAAATAACATAACATCTTTTTTACCGTATAATAAACTATCTGATAATAACGTAAATAATAATACCAGCAAATATTTCAAAAAAGCCCAAAAATTTTGTGTCTTTCAAAATTGCGGGATCAAACCTGGAATCCAGATAATTTTGATACTTACATATGCTACCTAATTTCTACAATTTGCTTCCTTTGGTGAAATAATTTCTACCTTGATATTTGTAAAGTTATAAGCAAAATTATCTGGTCTCGCCATCTTGATATCAAAATAGCGGGACCAAACTAAATCATTCGCTGTAATGAAGTACATTTGATTTTAATATTTACTACCTCTTTCTTACCTACACATAATCATACTTCAAAGTTACTGTTGCAATCATTTTGAAGTTATGAAATATAAATTGTGGTCTCGCCATTTTGTCGATTTGATTTTATTAAAAGAACAATTAGTCAATATATGTTCTAATAGTTATAATATACTATCGAATCTCTACTTTACCGCACAGTCATTGAAATTAATTTATTTCAAGTAGTTTTGAATAAGATAAAAAAATATACTACGCAGGTGGCAACACTGGAAGGCATAAATAAAGTAAAGCTTTATCATGTAGCTCCGAAGCCGCGTGCCAAGATTAATGTTCGACTAATGAGTCGGCGTGACAAATCAGTACATTCAGTACCCACGGTACCTACGCGGTAATGGATACGCTTTTGTTTGCCATTTACTATTTTACAACTTTAGCCAAGTTTTGTTAGTTGGGTACAATAAAAGTAGGTACTGCTTAAACAATAAATTTACACATAGAAGCCGACGTTGTTTATACGATAGTAATTAAAAGGCCTCGATTTGAGTTTTCTTGTGGTGAGTTTAGACAGATAAAAGAGTTTTATCTTTGACTGCTTTTTGCGAAAAAAGCATAAGATACATTTTGTGGCACAATAAATGTTCATGAGATATTAATTTTATTCAAACTACAAATTGTAAGATGGGAATATATGCCAGAAAGGTGACAAATTGTTATAAAACTTACATCATTGACGTAAAGTGCATTCTTTTGGGATGATTCGTTGGATTTTATTCCTTTCGTTCAGATTGTAATTCATTTTATGTCATTGGTTACAGAAACAGGTTCCAGTCTATAAATTCTACTATTTATCTCATGAATGATCATAATGTGGTACGAGGTCATATTACACATGTATTACATAATAATTCAACAGAAACAGGTTCCAGTCTATAAACACTACTATTTATCTCATGAATGATCATATGTGGTACGAGGTCATATTACACGGGTATTACATTATAATTCAACTGCTTATTTTGCAAATCTGGTTTGCATCAATATTCAAATTTTCCAGGCATAAAAATTAATAACTTAAGTCGCAGAACAACAATACCTACATAAGTCTTAATGTATATTTACCTTTTTAAAATACAACATAATGTTTTATTACTTTAGAAGCATTAGCTGTTTTTCGATATTATTGTCATATACAGGAAAAAATCGGATGATCAATCACAAATCCCTGTAGTTCAAACATAAAGGAAAAAAAAGAAAGGTATTTCGATACACGCCACTAGAGACACCAACTTGACAAGTTTCGATTATTCCTGAAACGATGACTCAACCGTAATAGAAACATTATTTATAATAAAAGTATGGAGAATTTCGGACAAAGATATAATCATGAGCCTTTTTTTCTTCTTCGGGGGCTACGTAGGACTCCTCTTTCCATAACGATAATATGTTAATGTGGGCACCTGGGGGTACTAGGCCACTATAACCCCCAGTTGCTCCTTCGAACGGCTCTACCGGATCTTCTCGCAAGTGACCGCCCTGAACCGAAGTCCAAGTCCCCGCAGGGGACGCCCTCTTGCGCAGGTTGCTCTTTTGTAGTTTTTAAGCAATTTATTTTACTGGAGCTCTGCTTGCGTTTTTGCCCCATGAAGTAGCAAAAACCTTCTGGCTAACTACATAATAGCGGTGCCATACCAGATTGTCATGGGATCTTTAAAAAAAATATAAAGCGATTGCTTATTAGATGGTCACTGTAAAGCATTCCACACCAAGCTAGTTTTGAGTACTCAGCCGTTAAAGGTTTTTGAGAACAATCTTCTTTTTCTGCTTACTTTATGCAAAAATGTATAATTTCTTTTGTTGAATTGCATAGATTAAGTCAATAAATGTATTATGTTGCAGTCAAAATTCTTAACCAGTCAAAAGTACTTTTAACTAGCAAAATCAGTCAAAAGTAGTTTTAGGTATGGTTAGGTTAGTTTTGACTGATTTTGCTAGTCAAAAGTGTTTTTGAGTTGTTAGGAGTTTTGACTGCAACATATGTTATTCATAGCATTAAAGCTGAAAAACGGCTGTTGCTTAAATTGCTGTGAGGTTTTTCATTTAACATTAATGAGTTAATCTTAAAAAAAATATAAAAAAATGTTATTTGTTGTTGTTTTAAAATTAAAATATGTATTCATTATTAAAAAATGTAACAAAATAAAATGGTCTGCAATGAGAACTAGCGTGATTTAAAGCGGAGCAGGCAATGCCTGTCATTGCGGACCAAGGTTTGTAGGGTTTTACTCAAAGATGTTGTCGATGAAGTATATATTTTTTGCATATTACAAAAAATACTTAAATTAGCAACTAAGTTTCACTAAGTGTCAATCGCACCCAGTCCAACTCAATCCAACTTAATTTATCTTTATCCTTATCAATCCCAATAAATCAAACTCATCTCAGGTGGAAAGTTTTAATTGCTATAACATGTTTTGTTTACAAACAATCATTCTGCTTAAGATGAGAAATTCAACCAGTCAATTATTTAAATGCCTTAATAAAACATCTTCTACTAAAAACTTTTTTGTTGTTAATCATATAAGATGGAACCGATATACCTATATTTTTATGTATCCATCATAGGAAGGTTAAAAAAATATTATAATCAGCAAATTGTGATTGTTCTGTTCTGTTGCCCACTATTCTAACAAAAATCTTCGCCTAAGAACATTAATACAGGTGTTACGTAAGTTGAAAAAAAAAACATCAAATTAAAACTTCTCTATTTCTTTTCTGCATATTACTTGCGTATTGAACATTTGAAATTTGCTCATATTTATATTTAGAGATCTTGTGTAAGTAATTTGAGAAACAGTCAGTTTCGTTGTTTTCTTCTGTTGCATAGTCTAATGTCTTCGAAGGAATTAGTCCTTAATCTTCAAACTCAGCAGACCTCACAGTTTCCAAGAAGATATAAAATTACATCACCAAACTCAGAATCGTTTCGTTGAAATTTATGACCTGATTGAAGAATCAACCGCAGTATAACACATTAATACTTATTGTAGATGTCTCAATAGATTTTGGTGAATAATGTAAAGCACTTAGGATATAAATGCTAAACAAACCTTCATATAGGAATTAAGCAATAGCCATTTTTATACTCTAAAATATTCTACGTTTTTTTTGCAAAAAAATGGATTGCACCATCGTAAACCTTATGATCTAAAGCGTAAGACTTCATTTATAACTCAATATCCGATTTGTGTGAATGCTTAACAGCGTCCATATATTTTACATAAAATATATTCAGACATCAAAATATATTTTACTCGCGTTAAGCATACTTTGCCTCATTGTCTTCAAAGTATTTTTAAATTGCAAATCTAAATTATTTTATTAAAAGCACAATGAAAACTAAATAACATTTTCATGACCAAAAATGTCTGCTTTATATTCAAGTTAAAATAGAGTAGGTAAGTATTCAGAGGCCAAATCATGCTGAAGTTGTAAAGCGACTTATAATTAAACCTCATGCGTCAGATAACGACGGTGCCTACCTGTGTTTGACAGGCAATCACAGGCCCGGTTCTGTGTTAATACTATCATTTAATTTTCATACTTTCCAACGATTTTAGACGGTAAATACGGAGCAGGCCTTAATTATGCCTTGAACGATCTTTTGTCCTGACTTGAGGAAGGTTTTATTCTTATCTTATATTGAAGTTTTGTAAATAACCAGATTCGTGTGTTGAGTCGTTTTGGAATAAGACATGTTTGATATTGCACTGTGTTATGATCTCATAAAAATCAATGAGGTATATTCTGTTTAGAAAGAGACATTTCAATTTTGTACGAGCTCTGAATTAAGCACGGCGTATACCTTCTTCTGGAATGATTAGTGTTAATCGTATGAAAATTCGTTATAGTGATGACGCAACATCTCGACAACCTCCATGGCGTAGCGGTATTTGGCTTGCTTTAAATCTCAGAGGTCGTGAGTTCGTTCCCCACGCCGGACAGAAAATCTTTGTGTAAATTCCCAGATTTCTTTCTGGGTCTGGTTGGTTGAGGGACTACCCTCCGTGCCTCGGAAAGCACGTTAATAATGTGAACTCTAATGAGAAACGATTTAAAAAATATTTTAAATGCAACATATTTGAGATACATTTGTTAAAACAACATATTATTTATGTTGGTGTTTATATTTCCTAAATATAATACGTAAGTACATTTATTCCATATACTTTAGTTATAGGAGTAATTATAAGAATACTTTAAAGTTTCTTTGGTAACGCATACGTAAGGGAAAATAACATTTATTTTATTATACTCTCTGGTGATATAATGTTTTTTTTTGTTTATACATATAATAATGGTTGTGTGACTCTGTTTTTTCCGGAAAGCACGTTACGCCGTTGGCCCTGATTGTTATAACTTCTAAAATAATCGTATATCAAGGAACGGGCAGCAGCGTTTCCTTGTGTGGTACAACATAATACTGCGGTCACCAACCCGCCTGCCAAGTGTGGTGACAATGGCAACAACCCTCTCTCGGGAGGAGGCCCATGTTCAGCAGTGGACGTTAAACGGGCTGATGATGATGATGATAAAGATGAAGTATACCATGTCATGAAATAAATTAATGACATGGTTAAGATTGGAATAAAAAATTAATTACTAAAAAGTCAAATCATAGCAAAGTTACGAATATTTACGCCCTTTTCTTTTAATAGATATAAAATACTATATACAATTTGTAACCTTATTCACGATGGGTCGAAGGACAGGTAAAGTGGTTTGGCAAAGGTCGTACCGTACGAAATTCTATACCTACCTTTTCTACGGCTTAAACAAACACCCTCCATTAAGCTGTCTAAGTTATTTTACTTTTCACGCCTTGGTTTTTAAACTTTTTATAATATACATTTTGGTATCAGAACTGGCCCGCGAAGAAATATTATATGCGTGAAAGACGCAGGCTTCTCCTTTCCTTTCCAATAACGGACACTTGCCCCCAAGCTTTTTTTGCGCAAAAGTAGTAATATAGCGTTAGACGTATGCGCTTGCGATATTTGCGTGTATTTCGCATATAGACTATTTAGCGAAATTTTACGATTCTTTAGTGAAAAATTATGAATCATAGTAATATAGAAGTGTCTTAATGACTATAAATTCTTAAGTTAAAATTAATATTCATTAAAAACAAGGTCAGAACATTTTATTAGTTATCTATGTATGTTAGAATCACGTTGTATTCTATGCTAATGTCCCACTAAATTACGTTTCATGTTAGGCTTACATAAAATATCATTCTTTATATATATAACTAGCTTTCCGCGCGCGGTTTCAGCCGCGTAACTCCCGTTCCCTTAGAAACTTTATAATAAAATATAGCTTCCTCGATAAATGGGCTGAAAGATTTTTTTCAAATCGGACCATTAGTTGCTGAGATTAGCGCGTTCAAACAAACAAACAAACTCTGCAGCTTTATAATATAAGTATAGATAATGCTTTTTCTTCTAATGTTAGAAATAAAATAAAAACTCAACTGCGTTACAAAAGTTTTTATTTTCAATGTGTGCTTTAAACATTTAAACAATTACATTCTTCTGCACAAACAAACAATTCACTTACCTGTAAATACAAAAGAAACAACATTTAAAGCCTTAATTTCACGTCCAATTAATTATTTCTTTATAATAATATTCTATAATAAATTATTTCTTCACGATTTTCATAACGTATTGTCAATGTCACAATTAAAAATATAAGTTATAGTACGGGAGCTAGCAACGTTTGGAAAGTAAGAATTTTAGGTCAGCTGATTTTGTGATATGTCGTCCTTCTTGCACTTTCGGTTAGAGTCTGGGCTATCTGGCTGGCGGTAGCGGTTGCGTTCTTTAGTGCGCATCCTACCTGTCCAGGTAATAATCCTGGATTTTAAAAACATTTTAGAAGGCGTAATTTTTAATTTTTTGTTTTTAAATAAGTCTACCTGACATACTTTTTTTATTGCCAGACATTTTTGACAATGCTAACTATGTGCCATACGCGTTTTTTTTTTTTTTTTTATAAAAATTTAAAATTATTTTATAATGTCTGTAATTTTAATATTATGTTATTTAAAGATAAGAAAAGCTTAAAATAAATTTGCCAGACATTAATTCGATTGTTAAGTCTTGAATTAAAATGAAAAAGTCATGAAAAGTATTGCAGTATAATGCTAGTAGTCCGAGAGAGTCAGTTGCAGAATAAGTCGAGAATGATACAGAGAACCATTACGAAAGTAAATGACTTTTCATTGTGCATATAATAAAAAAAAATAATAATAATAATAATAATCATTCTAGTCCGAGCAAGTTTGAAAAAAAATTAAGCATAAAAAGGAATATAAAATTAGATTAAAATTTAAAAAACAACACTTTTTATTTAAATTGTTCTGATTACTAATTAAAAATTATAAATAATTAATATTAAGTTTTTCAAGTTGTTTCAGCCTTTAGTGACGTCACAAAAAAAAGAGGCATCTTCATAATCATCATCATCATCATCGTGGCTGTCTTTGTTAGTGTCATTCATATCATCTTCTTGGGAATTTTCGTTATCTTCTAAAACTCTATCATCTGCAACAGAAAAAAAATAAATAGTGTAATTCTTCTTGTTCGTTATAAAACATTTTAGTTATTATTGATAAATATTCTATTTCACACTTACTTTGAACAATAATATCTGCAACTGAGGATGGTAATTGATCTCCCAAAAACCAGACAAAATCATATTTGTCACCGTTAATGGTCCAACCGAAAGCCATTGGAGATAAAGATGTTGGATGTTTTGAGTGAGCATTTCTCCAAATTTTCGTCACGTAACGAACCCTCAATAAATGCTGTTGCAATTCCGCTTTACAGGGTGGCAAACTGGATGAGTCAAAGTTTCGAAATTTTTTGTCGAAGTTCTCATCTGATTTTTTTGACTTAAACGTACTTGAAAACAAATGAAATCGAACATCATTGACATTGGAACAATTTTTAACTCCATACATTTGATACTTTGATACTTTTCATGACTTTTTCATTTTAATTCAAGACTTAACAATCGAATTAATGTCTGGCAAATTTATTTTAAGTTTTTCTTATCTTTAAATAACATAATATTAAAATTACAGACATTATAAAATACTTTGAAATTTTTATTAAAAAAAAAAATCGCGTATGGCACATAGTTAGCTTTGTCAAAAATGTCTGGCAATAAAAAAAGTATGTCAGGTAGAATTATTTAAAAACAAAAAATTAAAAATTACGCCTTCTAAAATGTTTTTAAAATCCAGGATTATTACCTGGACAGGTAAGATGCGCACTAAAGAACGCAACCGCTACCGCCAGCCAGATAGCCCAGATTCTAACCGAAAGTGCAAGAAAGACAACATATCACAAAATCAGCTGACCTAAAATTCTTTCTCGAAAACGTTGCTAGCTCCTATACTATTAGTTTTAATTTTAATTAGCTTCTTTTAGTTGTAAATTATGTATTTTATTGATGTAATATAGATTTTCTTAATTGTAAATTAAAAAGTAAACGTTTATGGTATACTCTCCACAGAGGTCGTACTAAATTAAAGATAACTCAACGGTGACCGTGTCCGTATCTTTACATATGTACCGATGGACAAAAAAATAACGAGAAATGTCTCAATGGAGCAAATTGTCGATTAATGGGAGAATTTTATAATTAAAAATATACGGAATGATTTCGATATTCATTTTGATTGCGCTGTTGCAGATACCAATGAGATTATAATTAAAATAAATTAGCATGAAAGTAATAATGTGAACTCTAATGAGAAACGATTTACAAAATATTTTAAATGCAACATATTTGAGATACATTTGTTAAAACAACATATTATTTATGTTGGTGTTTATATTTCCTAAATATAATACGTAAGTATATTTATTCCATATACTTTAGTTATAGGAGTAATTATAAGAATACTTTAAAGTTTCTTTAGTAACGCATACGTAAGGGAAAATAACATTTATTTAATTATACTCTCTGGTGAAATAATGTTTTTTTTTTTGTTTATACATATAATAATGGTTGTGTGACTCTGTTTTTTTTTATTAGAATTAGGTTAGCGTTTGACTACACCCTGCCTGATGTTAAGCATCGGAATAGCCTAGGATGGAGCACGCTTACCTAGAAGGAACCGGTTTACTCTTGATTTGAAGAGACCCATATCGTACTTATCGGGAAATATTTAACTACCGTAGCATTTGTTCCCATGGAAAGATCTTTATCAAACATCACCATGTTTGATAAAGATCTACATATTCAATTTTTCAACTTCCCGTTTATGTCTACTGCTGAACATGGGCCTCATCTTTAAACCTTCCTTAGACAGTCATTGGTAAGCATTTGGGGTCATTGAGGGATATTGCCGTAATCACCACGCTTGGCAGGCGGGTTGGTAATCTCAGTAAGATGGTAAGGAACCTTAAGCAGATAGATGCTGCTGTCCATCTATCAGCTGTAACCCCATCCCTTTGTCGGCTTTTATGACACAGGAGAAGGAATGAGGATCTGTAAAAATAGTTTTAAGCAAAGTTCGAGCATGGGAACCATCTTTAGACCTATATTAAGTGGGTGGCCGTAATTTAACAAGGATAGATAAGTACCGTCGCGTATGGGCCCAGGGAGGTTTACATCAGTCTTTTTAACATATTATCTGAATATTTAACTGGTTACTATATATTAACACCGAAAAATAGTAGCTAACTCTTTTAGGTAAGAACTGTAGGCAAGCAGTGGACCTGTTAGTAAAATTGAATGATTAAAATTATTATAATTTGACATAACGGTAATAATAAAATGTCAATTTATGCAAATAGCACTTGAAAGGTCAAATTAGATAGTGAATTATACAAACACACTAAATTAACATCGATACTACTCTTACCACAGCGCCACTAGCGATGTCATAATTGTCACTAATAACAACAATCCGCATGGGAGAGGCGAATTCAATCAATAATACCGCTCGTTACCAGTCCAATTGTGACATGTCCCACTGAATACCTCCGTGGAGCTCAGGGGACCAGCTACGGGACAGACTCATTAACGAGTCTCTGTGTTTGAACTACTGGAGTTAGACACATGCTAACTCCGCAGGGGCCGTGCGTGACTTTCTCTAAGTAGTATTTTAACTTTAAGGCTTTGCAAATCTTATGTGCTGTGTGTTTGTGGTGTGTTCAAAGCAGAAAATTGTATTTATTCATGTATTTTCAGCTGTTTATGTATAAAGTAATGTAATGTTTAAGGCCTGTTCGTTATTTGTACAGTATGTACTAACTACTAGGTATGTGCTTAATCACACGCGTTTGCAATAATTGGGAGTCTAGGCTTTAGGGCTATGCCTAAGATGCAGGTTCGTATCCTACTGGTAGTCTCAATTTATTCATCTCAATTTTTAATTTAGTTTCATAAACATTGCCGTAAAATATTCAAACAGTAAAGTATAGCACGCTTCATGCGGTCGGTGTAACCATTTTTTTCAAGCAAGTTGTCAATACTACTTACTACAACGGTGGTTCGGAGCTGTGTAGGAGATATCCGCGGTATGTCATAAAGTTTCATAGTCACTATATAATATAACAATTGCGAGTAAGAACTTAATGTTTTGACACAGCTAAAACATAAAGATAAATGCGAAAACAAAAACATACAGACTTTCTAGCTTGAAAAGACTGTTTACTGCCAAAAAATAAACATATTTACAGAACTTATTTGGCAAACATCCTGCAAAATACCCTTGAGCAAGTACACACTTACTAAATCATAACAGTGTAACAGCTTTTCTCATCTAACTAAAATGAAAATTTCAAAATGTATTTTATCCGTAACGTAAATGTATGTTGAAGAAGGAAACTTTTAAAATTCGACCTCGAAACAGGAAATAGGGGAAAATATATTTCAGCGATAATCCCAGCGGTCACAGGCTATACCAAGGATAAGAGACAGCTTGACGCAAGCCGATATATTGAGGCCCGTGATTTTTAATCTACATAATATATTGGGTATTCTACATGAATGTATTTATCATATGTTTTAACATATGATACACACACACGTACTCGACTTATTATCATAACGAAACAAGTTCTCAGAATTGGATTTGAAAAATAAAATGAAAATGTTTTGAAATAGCAAGCAATGCAGTCATTTTGTTTGATTTTTGATAATTTGACCCTTCTTTTCAGAAATTTTGTTAACTCTCGGTAGAACACAATTCTACCCCTATCTATAATATGATGTCCGCCATAGCATCTTATTGGCATTTAGGGACGAACGTCAACGAATCGGTTACTAGCGCTTAAATGGTGTACGAAGCCTATACAAGTTTTTTTTTAATTTTTTTATTTTTATTAAATATAGGCTTACGTTTGACCATAATCTCGCTTGATGGAAGGCGAAGATAAGGCCTAAGATGATACACGCGTGCCTAGAAAGTGTCTGTTCACTTTAGCTTTAAAGATGTCCAGATTATAGCGTTCCGGAAAAACTGACCCCGGCAGAGAATTCCACTCCTTAGACGTCCGCATTATAAAAGAAGAAGCAAATCGCTTCGTGCGTATTGAAGGAATGTCTACAACATAAGGGTGAAACCTCTCGCCGCGCCTGGTCGTCCGGTGATGGAAGGGTGAAGGGGGTATCAGGTTATGTAGAACCTCCGCACACTCCCCGAAATGTATCCGATAAAAAACCGATAGGCAGGCTACTCGTCTACGGTGTTCGAGGCTCTGAAGACTTGCCTCCACAAGTAAGTTATTGCCTATGACTCTCTTCGCTCGGCGCTCCAATGAGTCCAGACCATCCCGCTAATATCTAGCAGACCCATCCCAAAGATGAGAACAGTATTCCATTGAGGAGCGAACTTGAGCCTTGTAGAGACTTAAGAGCTGCTCCGATGTGAAGTACCGCCTCACCTTGGAGAGAATGCCAAGTTTTTTGGCTGCAGTGTTTGTAATGGACTCGATGTAGTGACCGAAGTTTAGATTAGAAGAGAGATCAAGCCATAAGAGCTCAAGATGGTCGCTGATCGGAATGGAAACATTCCGGAAAGACAAGCCTGTGTTTTTGAGGGGTTAAACCCAACCAGGTTGGCATCACCCCATAAGGAGACAGCCTCCAAGATTGAGTTCACCCCCTCAATCATCGAATCCCTGAACGACTGGACCTTTGACCTAGACTTCGCATCAGACAAGTATCTCACCGAGACTGTGCTGTCGTCTGCGTACCCAAAGATACCGGGAGTAGCTAGCAGGTCGTTGATGTGCAGCAAAAAAAGAGTCGCGGAGAGAACAGATCCCTGAGGGACACCGGCATTAATACCAAGAAGATCGGACGAGGCGCCATCAATGACAACTCGAATCGACCTCCCCCTCAAGAAATCCTGAATCCAGGTACAAAGTCCGGGAGCAATACCGTAAACCGGAAGCTTACCAATGAGACTTGCGTGCCAAACCCTGTCAAAAGCCTTAGAGATATCAAGAGACACGGCAAGAGCCTCACCGTGTCTCTCAATGGCTTCGCTCCAGAAGTGAGTAGTATAAACAAGAAGATCCCCAGTAGACCGGCCTCGACCGAATCCGAATTGGCGGTCACAGAGGTGATTGTTGTCTTCCAGGTATGCTAGGAGACCGTTGTTTAAAACACGCTCCATAACCTTACAGAGTATGGAGGTGATTGCGATTGGTCGGTAGTTGGCAGGGTCGGCATGACTACTTTTCTTGGTGATCGGTTGAACATTAGCAATCTTCCAGGATGCTGGAACTAGCCAAGTTTTCAGGGATAAGCGATAGAGGCGAGTCAAAACAGGAGACAACTAAGGCGCACATGACCGCAAGACAATGGTAGGAATGCCGTCAGGCCCACTAGCCTTATTCACATCTAGAGTGCTGAGAATTTTAAGTACCACTTTTTGCCGAATGTGCACCTCAGGCATAGTGGAAGTGCAATGTGGTAGCCTGGGTGGACTTTTACCAGCAGAATCTAGTTGTGAATTCTGCGAAAATAGAGACGCAAACAAGTCTGCTTTCTCTTTGGCGGTGTGAGCTAATGAACCGTTCGGCTTCTGCAGTGGCGGCAAAGAGGACCGACAGAAATTGGCTTCGACCGATTTGGCAAGAGACCAAAAATCTTTACTCCCAGATGGGTAAGATGCTAGTCTGGCTCCAATTCGGCCAATATGGTCAAAGCGGGCCTTGCGTAGGGCACGTTGACAAGACTTGGCAGCACTATTGTAGGTTTTCTTCAGTTTCCGAACATTTGGCGCTTTGCGGGCTCGAGCATCCGCCTACGCTTGGCAAGCAGAGTACTTAAGTGCCTCAGCACTATCACACTCAGCGTTGAACCATGGGCGGGCTTTGTCTTGGAGTGAAACATCAGAAAATGGAATGAAATAGTCCATTGCCTGTTATATCACTCCAGGAACAGCCTCCGCGCAGCGAGCCGGGTCGTCTGAAGAGAAGCATAAGCGTAGCCAAGGGTAAGATGCGAAGAAATGCCGCATCTCATCCCAATCTGCTGATTTGTATCGCCATACACGCCTAGTCCCCTTGAGATCGGGATCGGGTGGCGAGTAGACAGACACAGATTTCACCAGACAGTGGTCGGAGCTACCTAACGGTGAGGAAACCGCTACTTGATATCGGTCTGGATCGGTTGTCAGCAAAAGGTCTAAGCAATTGGCCGTATGGCCATCAATGTCGGGGACCCGTGTCGGCCCAGTCACCAGTAGGGAGAGACCAAGCGTCAGAGCAGATGCATACGCTAGTCTCCCAGCAAGGTCGGTGTTCTGGTATGGGTACAGCCACTCCTGGTGGTGGGCGTTGAAGTCCCCTAGAATAACTAGCTGCGCCGATGGGTAGCTGAGCTGAGCTAATTCAGCTGAGTCTGAAATATACTGAAACAACCTGGTTGTCTCCATGTTGTCGGTGTGTGACCGATAGATACTGGCATCGATTATCTGCTCCAAGCCAGTGTCCACCAGAACCCACAATACAGAGAAACTGGAATCCTCAATGTTACGGAGACGTCGACAGCAGATGTCATCACGAGCATACACGCAGGTGCCAGCACGTGGCCTGAAATTGTGCTCCAGGGTAGTGCAAGTATGCTGCGTCAGCTGGACATCTGATTTGCGTCTCCGTGAGGAACAGCAGATGTGGTTTTTCGGTCTGAAGGTGGTGATGGACCGGGATGAGATTTGAGTGCAGATCTCGGATGTTAGATAGGTGCACTTTTAGTGCGAGTGCAACCGCTGTTTTACCAGTTTCCTATGTTTACTTTTCATTATTTTTTTATGACGAACAGACAAGCAGAAAAGGGACAGTTGGGCGAGGCGTAACATGAACGCGTACCACGCAATACACACATAATGCTGCACCGACGGGAGACTGATCTGGAGCGCGCGGGGACGCCCTAACCCCCCCAGAGATGTTCACCGGGCCCTCGCATCCAGTTGCCAACCGGCACGGTGACGCATCCTGGGAATTTTCGCTATTTGGCGGGGCAGCCTTTCATAGGTGCCTTTCCTACTAATTGGGCCCCCTACTACCTGCGGTCGGCCAGCGGAAAACCGTGCTTAGGATCCCGCTACCCTCCGCGAACAGTCACCCAGTCACAGGCACAGACATCACGCAGCACCGGAACCGGTTCGCAAAGCCACACAACTGCCCAGACTCCCTTTCCACGATGGCTACTCAAGGCAACATGCCGGAACGCGACAAAAGTCACTTGGCGGCAAGGCTTTGCCTTGAAGGTGGTGATAAACCGCGGTCGAAAGCTACAAAACAACATTACAAGATCTTGTGATGATCATGGTGTTGTCCATCATTGCATTAGCCTCAACATGACTATTGATATTTAAATTGTTTGAATGTTTCTATATCATCATCATCATCAGCCTGTATTACGTTCACTGCTGAACATGGGATTCTTATGGGTTTTGCCATAATCACGCTTGGCAGGCAGGTTGGTGACCGCAGTTGTTATTATGT
Organism: Nycteola revayana; assembly: GCA_947037095.2. Classification (NCBI taxonomy): domain Eukaryota; kingdom Metazoa; phylum Arthropoda; class Insecta; order Lepidoptera; family Nolidae; genus Nycteola; species Nycteola revayana. The sequence continues at coordinate 11,800,945 of OX344839.1, forward strand.
CGACGCAATGAAACGCCGCTACCCATTTCGTGGTATACGATTTTTTATAGATATAACGGGCCCAAAGGCTTAACGCACTTTACAAAGCACCAGACAGACCCGGAAATAAATTTGAGATTATACACAAAGATTTCTTGTGCAGCGTGGAGCCTAGATCGAACTCACGACGTCCGAGACTGAAAGAAAGACTTATACTACTAAGTACTATACCATGAAGGTTTCTGTCGATAAAAATATATAGTTTAAGAAAACGGTTTCTCTCAATATTTACCCGATGTTTTTATGTGAGTAGTATTTAAAATTATTGTTATGGGTTTTATGAACAATCCCTATACTCATCATCATCATCATCAGCCTATTGTAGTCCACTGCTGAACATAGGCCTCTCCCATCGATTTCCAGCGGGAACGATCGCTAGCGGCCTGCATCCACCGACTCCCCGCGACCATTATGAGGTCGTCGGTCCATCTTGCAGGCGGCCGTCCTACGCTGCGCTTGCCAGTTTGTGGTCTCCACTCGAGAACCTTTTTGCTCCATCGGCCGTCAGTTCTTCGAGCTATGTGTCCTGCCCATTGCCACTTCAGCTTGCTAATCCGTTGAGCTATGTCAGTTACCTCCGTTCTCCTGCGAATCTCTTCATTTCTGATTCGATCACGCAGGGAAACGCCGAGCATAGCTCTTTCCATAGCTCGCTGAGCGACTTTGAGCTTTCTTATGAGGCACATAGTAAGAGACGACGTCTCAGATCCATATGTCATCACTGGTAACACACATTGATTGAAGACTTTGGTCTTCAGGCACTGAGGTATTTTGGACGAGAAGATCTTCCGAAGCTTCCCAAACGCTGCCCAGCCGAGTCGGATTCGACGATTGACCTCTTTCTCTAAGTTGGTCCTACCTAGTTGGATCGTTTGACCTAGATATATGTATTCGGTCACAACTTCGAGAATGGAGTTCCCAACGGCTATAGAGTTGGGCACTACATGGGCGTTATGCGTGGCTTTCGTCTTGCCCATGTACATTCTAAGCCCAACTTGTTGAGAAACTCCATCGAGGTCATTGAGTATCTGTCCAAGGTCCTCCAGCGATTCTGCCATGATCACTATGTCGTCGGCAAATCGAAGTTGAGTGATGTACTCGCCATTTATGTTGATGCCGTGTCCTTGCCATTCCAGGAGCTTGAAGGCGTCCTCCAGAGCAGCCGTATAAAGTTTGGGAGATATAACATATCCGTGCCTTACGCCTCTCCGTAGCGGGATTGCCTTCGTACATTGGCCCTGTACTCCGACCGACATTGAGGCGTTTTTGTACAAGCACTTCAGCACTTCAATGTAGCGATAGTCGATACGACACCGCTGAAGAGACCTTAGAACCGCCCAAATTTCGACCGAATCAAAGGCTTTCTCATAGTCCACAAACGCCAAGCATAGGGGCTGATTATACTCCTCGGTCTTCTGTATAATCTGCCGCAGCGTATGTATGTGGTCTATGGTACTAAAGCCTTTTCGGAAGCCGATCCCTATACTATCTTGGAGAAATAAATATTATATTAGCAATATATTAGGAAATTCTTAGCACCATCTTAGATTGAAATATGCCTTTGAATAGAATACAATAACTGCGTATCTTCGGCAAAACGATTTATAAGTGAAATTTTGACAAGTAAGTAAGACTAATTATACATAAATCAACGACATCTAGAAGTAGCAACAACTATGTGAATCCTACGGAACGCGACTTGTAAAAGTACAACCGCGTCTGTGGTCATAGTATATACAATATTATGAAATGTTCAAAGGATTTATGAAACGTTCAAAAGACATGCAAACAAATTCGAATAACAAGCGACCTAAAAAAAATGTGAATTTCCCTTATTTAAATTGGGACAGAAATAACGGGCTTGACAATCGTCCATTTTATTCTTGTAACAGTTTAATAATTCTGTTACTACTTTTCAAAATTCATTTGGCAAATTAAGTACCGTGTAAATGTAGTTGTTTCAAAAGTTTAATTTATTTATTTCTAACGAAAAGATTATAAGTGTGTATATTACATGGAATGGTTGTGCCGACCTATCGATCGAGGGCCCGAGATCTCGTGGGCGGTTTTTACCATAGTCATTACGCTCGGCAGGTGGGTTGGTGACCGCTGCTGTGCTTATGTTGTAACACAGAAGAGCAGCTGCTCATAGCCTGGTAAAAAAAAATATTATTTATAAACAATAACCTTTAGTCCCGATTGTTATAACACCATGTTATCTAAAGGTTTAACGTGGTTTTCGAAGCAAGAAGAGTAGGAGACCCGCAATCTTATATTTTAAACAACGGAGGCTCTGTATGTTCTATATTAATAACTATAACGGGCTTTTCAGATTTTATGTTTTAACCAAGTTTAAATTCTTATTAGTAAACCGCCATTGAAAATATCAAAGAGGAGACAGGGAAATGTAGTACCCCTTTTCGGAAAGAACATATGCAGATGAGCAGGAATATAACCTTCCTGCAACATGTATGTGCCACTGGATATTAGGAGATCACGATATTGGATAGACTCCTAACTACTAAAAAACTAAAATATCTAGATATGATTACTCTACCTGTAAACTAATTTACATATTAGCAAAACCCCTGTTTAGCAAACAAGGGGCCGTATATACCTACAATTATATTTTAGATGAAAACCAAATAGTTACCTACTTGTTACATCCCACAGTTTTAACATCATAACATATTCTCAGAAGGAAAACAAATTTGGAAATCACTGCGAGCTAAAACTCCATAAATATTCCACAGTTTCATTTTATATTTTAGCGGCAACTCAAAAACAAGTTTTCATAGTTTTGCATTTTCCCCTGTCGAGTGGGAATGGCAAAAATAGAAAACGTTTGTTACACAAAAAGCTGTATCGAGAGAATTTTCGCACCTGGGATGGTAACCGCTGCAACATCGCCGCTATACGAGACACGTGGAGAAAAAAAAAAGTCGAACCTAACTTTTCTCAGTTATACACAGAAAGGCAAGCAAATAACATGCCATTAAATAATATGTTTCAGGACTGATTCGTACGTTCTTTTTAGACTTTGTAATTAGAACATCTTTCGATTCGATTTTATTATGTGTAACGGCGGTGTGTCCGGCTTACCGAAGGTCTTCCCATGGATGTCTTAAGAGTCGACTAAGGGAAATACAGCTGAGGATGGGAAGCAGCATCTATCAGGTCAAATATACAATCTTACGGCGATCACAAAGCCGCCTATGTGGTAATTATGGCAATGTGTTATGCAATGCAAGTATGTTAAGAGGAGGTCCATGTTCAACAGTGGACTAATAAAGTTCAATGTTTAACGATCGAAATAATACAATCAAAGGTTTTAAGCACATTTTGCTCTTTAAAATATAGTTTAGATACGAATTAATATTGCGTTCTATAATAATAAAATTATAAAAGTATATACAATGATTTACGATATACCGCCAAATAGCCTGACATACCTATTTATTAGGTACAGAACCTTTATTGACTTTGAAAATTAAATGCTTGCAGTTAGTAAAGAACATTTTTAGATGGAATAAAAGCAAAATAGTATTCGTTTTCAATCGAATATGCGAATGAAATTCGTTTTACAAGCTTTTATTGAACTTACAATGTTTGTGTATTAGTTCGGGTCAAATCTTGCAACTGAATTTTTAAGCAACCGTTCTGGCTGGTATTTTATTTGATATTTACAGATTTGACAGACGTTTTCTTGTCTGAACAATACCTGCAGGCCCCGACCTTCGAGTTTTGACCATTTAGAGACCAACGCAGCTACGTCACGTACGGGACGTACGCACTTCTATAATATTTTTTATTGACATCGGTGCAATTTTATTTGTTTAGTTACAAATAGTGAAGAGGAGTTGAACAGATTCTATTGTATTCAATTATTCGTTGTAATCAAAATTATCAAGTTGTGTTGAATTACTGAGTAGGTATGTAACTAGTAACAAAGTATATTATATAGTAGCTAGCAAGTTTTACAATTTTTACTCATTATTCGGCAACTTATTAGGCAAGCACCGAGAATTTAATACTGTCTTTTCGTGATACGTCTCGTATATACACATTTAAAAAAAAACACCAATTAATTGCCATATAAAATTTTCAATTTAAAACAAAAGCAGTATGTAGCGAAATTGAATTTTATTTCAAAAAAATATTAACCTACATTCGCCGTCAAAACATGATTGTTTTATTGTTTTGTAATATTAAACGCATGTTGGGTAATGGACCCACAAACCCCAGACGATAAATATAACAAAAAAGTAAATCATAAATAAACTAACACAATTATAATTTTTACGTTAAATTTAGTGGGCCGCTCTGTGAGCTGACGCGGAATAATTGTTACAAACGTGTTCCAGCTCTGCAGATCGTGCCCGTCTTTTAGCCGTTGCGGAATGGGAGTCAGGCTTGTGGCTGCATGCACTTCCGTCACCAAATACAGGCACCTTAATGGATGCAAATACGTTTCGTGTGGCAGTATCGTTGCGCCTGGGTGCGCCGTGCTGTGCTCCCCACCGCTGTGAGTGTGGCGCCAATGTGACCCAACTCGGTCACCACGGCCTGTGTTGTAGCAAAAGTGCTGGACGTCTGTCCCGTCATGCCACTATTAATGATATAATCTGTCGGGCCTTCAGCTCGGCAAATATGCCAGCCGTTTTAGAGCCTAATGGCCTTATGCGCGACGATGGTAAAAGGCCCGACGGAATGACTCTGGTGCCTTGGAGGATGGGACGGCCTTTGGTGTGGGACGCTACGTGCGTCGACACCCTCGCGCCGTCTCATCTTTCCGGGACTCAGGGTAGGGCTGGCATGGCGGCTGAATCCGCGGAGAATCTCAAGAGGCGCAATTATAGTACCCTTGATAGTGGTTATGTATTTGTGCCTTTTGGTGTCGAAACATTGGGGCCGTGGGGACCGGGAGCCAAATGAATTTATAAATACCTCGCAGCGGCCCTCTTAAGTGCGGCACGTTCTCCGAGTGCTGGTTTCTACTTTGCACAGCAGGTAAGCATTGCCATTCAACGTGGTAATGCTGCCAGCATTCTGGGAACCTTGCCAAGTAGAATAGATTTAGAATAGTAGTATATAAGTAAGTTTTATTTTTAAATTTAGTTGATACTAAAAGTGTTAACTAAATTCATGTATCAGCATCTGAATTTCTCTGAGAGGTTAACTGCTATCTTGGTTACTTAGAATAACTTTTGAGTAGTCGCATAAAGTATATGTATCTATTAGAAAACCAAACAGCTTCCTCCTCGGTCCTGTATAAAATGTAAGTAAATACATAATTTAAAGTTATGAGTTATTCCTACATAATTCTTCCCCATTTTTCCTTCAACCGAGTTATTCCTAATCCATAATATAAATATTGCTTATTGTTTTCGATCAATAACAAATTTCCTTATAACCTAAACTTATTTTAAAGATTAACATGTAATGTAATGTTTAAGTAAAATAAAAAATCGACCCGTTTTAACTTAATGTTGGCATTTGTAAATTTTGATTTTATTTCAAGCATTCTCTCAACATCAAAACAATAAATTACAAATTCTATGAATATTTACTCTAAAACATTCATGTCTGAGTGGCAAACCTTGTCAATCGAGTTCACCTTTCGTTTCATGTATTTTCATGCATGCATTTGCTATTAGGGCTTTGTTAGCGCCAATATAAAGCGCAGTACAACCTTCTTAATGAGAACGTAATAAGTGTGCAGCAGAACGACGTACTATTTCCTTCTAGCACGCATTAACTGTTAGCTAGAATCTACGCCGGATTACTTTTGAATGCCTTGTAACTCTTAATATTCGTACTTGCTCTATAATAGAGGCATTATGCAGTGGCGTAGCTAAGCGAGTGAAGTGGGCCCTCGCCCACGGCCTTGCCGCCTCACCCAAAGTCAATTTGAATTAATAACTTAAAAGAACTTAAGACCGGCTGCCCTCTACGTATTCACAACTAAATCGTTACATTGTGGCGAAAACGAATTTAATATACAAATTTTAATTATTACGAATAAATATAATTTGAATTGATTTTTAATATGTAATGCATTTTATTATTCCATGTGCACTTCACTATTATTTATATAAAGAATCATGAACCCAAAAAGTATGATTTTGTATTTATAAAAATATAACTAAAGGATAACGGATAAAGTATCAAATACTGTTATAGGGACTAGCTAATGCAACTCGCCCTAGTCTAGATTAGACCTCGCTACGCCACCGTTATAATACCTATGTAGACTGCAGCCTTCGGTCCGTGAGAGTACAACTACATAAACAGTAGATCACGTGATCGACGAGAGTTTCTACAAGTTTGTATTCAGTAAGTTTCTGTAATTGAATATCGGGCAATGCTGTTGGTACATGTACTTATTGCACTATGAATTCGTAACAAATAATTGATAAATAATGGCGACAGTGAATATTGACAATTTAATCATGGATTTGATGGTTGTTAATGTGCGGTGAATATATATTAAAATTATGTTATACCTACATTACGCAACATAATATATGATTAACCATTTAGTGCCTATTGTTTCATTCTACTTCATTATTTTCAATGGTTCTTTCTGACAATCTTTCTTTAACAAAATACGAGTATGTTCCTCTTTTTGTTCGAATTAAAATGCCTTAAACCATGTATATATAATTTTGTAAATACCTATATTTATAAAAATGTTATAGAAATCATTCGTCGGATATTAGGGACCAATAAACGATCAATGAAGGAACGTATCTAACTATTGAGAACGTAGTGTAGCTCGGTGAGAAGTTGTTATAATAATTTTACAACTTTTTTTTGTACCCAGGCGACTCTAGGCTTTTATGTCTTGTGCTATTCATAACGCCTACCTTAGGCACAGGAGCTTCCCGCCGCCTGCCGCTCCAGGCTCGGCCTAGGGGAGATGTGCCCTTCGAGGCCAATTCATGAGGAGTAGGGACGCCTCCACACTCCGGCGTCAGTGTAGCCCAGGAGATCGGTGCCGCCGGGGGGCGAGATTGCTTCGTGCGTACCCGGCCCCCACCAAAGACGGATCAAAGGAGTGCCCGATGATCGAAAGAGGTTTTAGTGGTGTAGGGTCCTCTTCTCGTGGTATGAGTAAGAATACCACCGCTATGGAGAGGGCGAGTCCCACATATCCCGCCGCCAGCGCGCGGAAACGCTGCAGTGGCGATGAGAATGCGTAAAGGCATTTCCCCCGGACAAAAAAAAGGCACATGAGCTTGGATAGTTGCATAAAACTTCTCTTAAAATATTAAAACAAACCACTCTGAGCCAAGTTGCAAGCCTCATCAAGTTTTTTTCAAGTTTGTATCAATGTAACCATTTTATTACGCCGCTGCGTGTTCGAATCAGAAATAAAGAGATCCGCAGGAGAACGAAGGCTGCTGACAAAACTCAACGGATTAGCAAGCTGAGGTGGCAATAGGCAGGACACATAGCTCCATGAACTGACGGCTGATGGAGCAGAAAAGTGCTCAAGTGGAGACCACGAACTGGCAAGCGCAGCGTGGCACAACCGCCTTCATGATGGACCAATGTCCTCATAAAGGTTGCAGGGAGTCAGTAGATGCAGGCTGCTAGCAATCGTTCACGCTTGAAATCGATGGGGGAGGCCTATATTCAGCAGTGGACGACAACAGGCTGATGATGATGATGATGATAATTACGCCGCTGGAACCCTGCTGCATGTTATGCCGTTTACATAGTAAAAACCTCGTGGCTACTACACATGTTTGCTTGAAAAGGAAACAAAACTAAAAAACCGCCTCCTATCTGCATCCGTCACTCCATTATGAAGTTACCAAAAAGTTTATACCTTACCTTGTGCACATTCTTAGTGAAACAGTTTACAACAACCTTATGTTAAGAGGAAATTGCTCTTTAGGTACTCGTATTTAACACACAATTCTACCGAAAGTTGCTTTTCTTATCTTTTTAATTAATATTTTAAATACTATCTTGCCGCGGGCGGTCGCACACGCGTAACTCTCGTTCCCATAGGAACTTCATAATTAAACTCCTGGATAAGTTAGCTTTCTAAAGGTGAAATTTTTTTTCAAATCGAACCAGTAGTTCCTGGGATTAACGCGTTCAAGCAAACAATTAAACAATTCAACTTTGTAATATGAGTAAAGATTTGCGAATGTAAAAGGCAATAATAGATCCATATTTAGTCATCATTATATCAAATTCTTGGAAAAGACTATGATAATATCTTCCGTCTAAATTCCGTACTATTAGCATTATATTAAAAGTATTAAAATTCCTTGGGATACTATAGTATCTAATTCTAACCTTTGGGAATTAATGAATATCGATCGATTATGCGTTTTAAATTCGCAATATAAAATAAAAAATGTATTAAATTTATAATAAATAAATTCATTCAACAAATAAAAAATGCCCTATTCCTGTTAAAATTGCGAATTGTGCCCCTTAAGGATTTGACGTTTGCAGTGTTTTGCTCGTTAGGAAGATATCGTAAATTATCCTTCGCATCAGTGTTTAAAATAAAGAGTAAAGTCCGTATTTTGCAGACAAAACTCAAAGGAGCAATGGTACCTAGTAGAATGAACAAGAAACATGACCTTTATATAAGCTAAACTCGTAAGTTGTCAGTGTTGATAATCTGTTTCATAGTTTTCATATTCTTACACAAGGTGTAACGGAAAGGGTATATACATAGAAAGAGCAAGGCATTTCTGAATAAAGGGTTCCGCATTTTTATTTTTTGTTTGTAAAATAAAACTGACTTTTTTTTATTTTTGATTTGAAACCCTTGCGCTTTCTATGTATGTACCCGTATATTTCCGTTCCACCTTGTAAATAGAGTACCTTTTTTTTCTATGTGGGACTCACTCTCTCCATAGCGTGGTATGCTGTTCATACCACGAGGAGAGGACCTTATACCAATAAAACCCCTGGACACTTCTACGTCCGCCATTGGCGCCATTGGCGAAGCAATCCGTAAATCCGCAAATAGAGTACTTACCAAGTTGGATTCTGATCCTCCTTGTGATTTTTTCATAAAGGGTCTTTGAACAAGAACTTTGATTTTTGTTAGTCAACTATTACTAAAAAAATAACTGACAATGATTTTAAGTTTTTATAGGTTAAAAAAATGAAGATTTGTAAACATGAATAAAAAATCATACCTAAAAAAAGAATACCTTTTTTTTTTGGATGGAATTACGTAGGTAGCCACTAGTCTTTTACTTCACCGGGCATAAAGGCGAGCAAAGGTCCAGCCTTAATAAACGGTTTGAAATCTACAAACTAAGCAACCTGCGCAACAGGGCGCCCTTTGTGGGGCTTGGACCTCGGCTCAGGGCGGTCGCTGGCGATGAGATTGAGAATTATAACTTTAAGTATTGTAGGGGAGTTTTGTGCAACTGTCTAAAAAAAAGTCTACTCCGACAAAAGAATAGTTTCATAATAGTAACTTCTGCTGTTAAGCGGCAATCTTATTCATATGATTTAACACCGCTGGATATTTCGTAGGGCTATGTCAAAAACATACGGAGCCAATAGAATCGTTTACGGCCTGTAACCTCAAAATTCAAGTAATTAACGAGATAGTCCCATCACTTAGTCCGTGGCAGTAGTAGATATTTCTAATTTTTTCATCGCCCAAGAATACTTCTTTATTACCATAAGATATGTCATCCAAATCCAAATTTATTATTTAATTTTGATTTTCAATACAAGGTTCTCGTATAAAACTTAGTATATACATTTTTTTTTCGTTTTACTGTGTACTCCCAATCTACCTGGTACTGCCAGTAGGCACTAGACTTACCTAGTATAGAAACAGCATATCGGAGAATTATTTTTAAAACGTAGAATTTGACGGTGATAGATCTCTCCCATTGACTGTCGAAGCATGTCGTGTTTAGATTGTTAAAATTTTACAACAAACCGCAGCACCTTTAAAAAAATATTTTTAAATGTAGTTAGTAGAATAATAATGTCAAGATAAACCCCACTAGAGAAAGCTTAAAACCAACTAAAAGCACGGACTAATATTTAGCAGACGTTGTTGGGATCATAGGCATAAATATTTAATAGGAACCTTTTAATTCCAACATGATGCATGGACCTATTCGGTCTTGATAGACAGATGGTGTTTTCAGATTTTGCTTTTTGATGTTGTTCGCTAAAAATAAAATAAGCCAAGAGGCATGAAGACGAAAAAACATTTTTCTCCGTCACTTAGATTTCTAAAAAAACTTGGACACGTATTTTTTTATTCATCAAATCAATAAAAATTGAAAAAAGATACAGAGCAACAACCAACTATAAAGTTCAGGAGAGGGGGGCTTGTGACGTCACTACTAGGAAAAATCTACCTAAGTGTGACGTCACATGAAATTTTAACGCGCTGTAGTCTTGTAATTTTGTTTGAAGGACGAAAAAAATACGTGTCCAATATTTTTTGCTAATTTAACTTACAGTCTAAGAATATTTTTTTAGTCTTCATGTCTATTGAGTGTATATTCCATATATAGATCAATTTAAAGTATTTATTAGTACATTCATTAATGACATATGGAATGAGGTTGGGGACCTCCTTTATTATTAACTTATTTTAATTGTTTGTGGTTTTTAATGGGAAGTAAAATGAAGTGCTGTTTGTATGTACTTATTGGACGAACATATTATGTATGTATGAAAACTTATTTATTTTCCTTTAACGACAAGCATGTTTGTATAAATGTATGTTAAATTAATGTTTTAAATCATCATCATCAGCCCGTATAACGTCCACTGCTGAACATGGGCGGAGAGGCGGGAGGAGTCCCGAGGGAGGGTATTTGCCATAGTCACCACGCTGGGCAGACGTGTTGGTGATCGCAGTATTATGTTGTACCACACAAGGAAACGCTGTTGCCGGTTCCTTGATATACGATTATTATAGATGATGTTATAACAATCGGGAACAACGGCTTAACGTGCTTTCCGAGGCACGGAGGGTAGTCCCTCAACCTACTAGATCCGGAAAGAAATGTAAGAATTTACACAAAGATTTCCTGTCCGGCGTGGGGATCGAACCCACTACCTCCGAGATTTAAAGCGAGCCAATTACCGCTACGCTACGGAGGTTGTTTTTAATAAAATAGTATATTTAAATTTTCTGAGCCCATTCTTAGGAAAAAAGCTTAGAACAACGTACGTGAATGATTTGATATTTGCAGTCACATTTTAGGTTTTATTTTCAATATGTCTATGTATAGATGGAATAAAAAAAACTATTCCAACAGTCTTATAATAAAACTTATATTGTTACCTGGTACAGTTATCGTACAGTTCCAGTTTCGGTTACGAGACAGTAAACACGTACGTTAGTGATCTCCTCAACAAAATATTGAAAACAAGTGCACAAAATAGAACAACCTGTACTATTAGCAGAAAAACCTTTTAAAGAACATACAGAAACTGTGATACGCTGATTATCTTCTACTGAAAGGAAAAAATAAGTGGAAAAAGTGAAGTGAAAAACCATAATATAACGACATAACCTAACTTAAAAAACGGAGTGAAGTTAGTCGCAAATTCACCAGTCATACCAAAATAATAAAGAAAAATAGTGACAGATATACCAGTTTTGTAAGCAAAAATTAACATTTTAAACAAATATTTGGGTTACCATAACAAAGCTCAAATTACCCTAGAAAAAGCAGTGCTGCCAATTAAAACTGCCCAAAATGAACGAACAAATGGAATTACTGTTTACAAAACTCGATTCGAGACTAGAAGAAAAACTTAATCGACAAACCTATACGATAACAACAGCAGTAACTAAAAATGTAATGGAGGCACTTGATGAAAAAATGAAAACTTTAATGCAAGAGAATCAAAACCTCCAAAGTAAAGTAGGTAACAAAATTGAAAGAAAAAAATACTTTATTAGAAAGAGATAAAAGGAAAAGCAACCTCATATTTTTCGGAGTTGAGGAAACTGGGAAAAAGGAGGCAGAAATCGTAGATTACATAAAAGAAATAATAGAAGAAGCAGGAATCTATATAAACAGCCACGAAATAAATAATGTCTACAGAATTGGAGCGCAAACGAATAAAAAACGCCCCGTGGTAATTACCCTATCCTCTATGGAAAAAGCACCTCATTTTAAAAGCCAAAACCAAATCACCAACAGGCATCTACGTCAAAGAGGATTTTCCCAAGGATATATTAGACGCTCGTAAACAGCTACAACCAAAGGTGGAAGAAGAGTGGAAAAAGGGGAACAAAGTTTACCTCAACGGAGACCGATTAGTAATCAAGGGACAAAAGGACAATCAACGCGAAAAAAGGAAAAGAGAGAAGACCATATCTACCAAAATGCCTACACAGATAACAAACCACAAGTAATGACCAAGAAAATCCACCAACCAGAGAAAATACTACTGCCCAAAAAGAAATTATAAAACCCAACGTCCTAAACTACATGGGAAGAGATAGATCTGCCTCAACATCAGATACCACAAAAAAATCAAAAAACTAACAAACACACGTGCGGATCATAACAATGCATCAACAGAAAATCAACCAACAACTATAGTAACCGGGAAAGGACAGCATAAAAGGCAGAAACATAGAATAATAAAACAAAAACAACCACATACAGTAAACTCCCCAACACGGCTAGTCACCGCGGGAGAGAACGACTACAACCCTCCAAAGTGCCAAAATTTAACCAGAAAATATAATGCACAGAAACTCTATATTTTAACATAGAATGTCAGAACGCTCTCATCCTTTGAGCGTTTAATTGAATTACTCGAAGCTCTGAAGACAATAAATTGCGACATAGTGGGAATATCAGAAGTGAGGCGGCTTGGAACCATTATAGAAGAATACAAAGATTACATTCTATGCTACACTGGCCAGACACCTGGCAGGTATGGAGTGGGTTTTCTTGTACGAAAAATGTTTAAAAATAATATAGAAAGCTTCATCGGTTTTACGGAACGAGTAGCCCTCCTAAACCTCACTTTTAACGCTATTGCACAAGCTATTGAAGCAGCTCACAATAATTACATTTTAATGGGCGATTTCAATGCTAAAATAGGCCAACCGCAGCCAGGCGTATACCTAATAACAAGAGTGTTTGGTTATGGAGATAGAAATGACAGAGAACAAAAACTAATCGATTTTGCTATAGAAAATAAGCTCTCCATATTGAAAACATATTTTAAGAAAAAACCAAACCGCAGGTGGATTTGGCACTCACCAAACAACCGCCCAGACATATTTCATAATATGGAAGTTTTAAATATCAGCTATCCTTCGGATCATAGACCCGTCCGAGCAAATATTCTGCTAAACAACGCAAGGAAGTGTTGGGTCAATTATAAAAACAACTTGATAGCGTCATTTAAAACCGAAGAAGAATCACTGAAGTTTAGAGATAGTCTTGCGGCCAACATGGCATCGCTACAGAACTGGCCACTAACTTATTGCATACAGACATACTATACCAAGTTAAAGTTAATCAGCACAATTACTCAAAGCCTACGAGAAGCCCACTCAACCAGTACTGATCACAAAGCACATGCAGCATTATCACCGCGCACAGTACAACTTATAGACAGGAGAAAAATACTGCACAAAACCAAAAAAAAAATCCCGTAGCGAGAAGAATGAACTGAAAGCTCTGTATAAAATTATCAGCAAATACATCAAAAATGACTATGCTAAATACAGACAAAATGTAATAACAAAACATCTGAAGTACTCAGGGAGCACCAAAAAACCCTATAAAGAATTAATATCAAATAAATCATGGATAGGGGCTTACATCATCAGGAAAAACCCAAAACAATCGTAGCAAAATTAAAGACTTAGCTACCAGTTTCTACATGAACCTTTATTGTGAAAAATACCCCTTAGAACCATATCGATTGGTAAGGGGTGCAGAAAAACGTGAAATAAAAGAAATAACCGAATCAGAGGTACTAGAAGCAATAGCCAGGTTGAAGTGTGACAAGAGCCCAGGGTCCGACTATGTACACAACGAAGCCTTAAATATAGGTCAAACAATATTAGCTCTTCCATTGACAACCCTGTTCAATAAAATACTTGAAACAGCTGAGATACCATCACAATGGGCTGAATCAAACATTATTTTAATCTATAAGAAGGGAGATCCCAAAGATATTTCAAACTACAGACCATTAAGCCTACTTCCATCTATCTACAAACTTTTCTCATGTATTATCAATAGAAGAATAAATACAACATTAGAAGCAAATCAACCAGTAGAGCAGGCAGGCTTCAGGAGAGGGTTCTCAACAGTAGATCACATCCATACATTGGAACTTCTTATAGATAAATATCAGGAGAAACAGAGACCGCTCTATATTGCCTATATAGACTACCAGAAAGCATTCGACACGGTGTCACATAAAAGTATCTGGAAGGCTCTTGAAAACCAAGGTGTAGAGCAACAGTATATTGAATTGATCAGGAGCCTCTACAAAATAGTTCAGGTAGAGTTAAGCTGGAGAAAAATGGCCCGAGTTTTCCTGTCAAAAGGGGTGTGAGACAAGGAGATCCTTTATCGCCAATATTATTCATATCAGTTCTAGAATACATCTTCAGACAACTCGACTGGAACAATTACGGTATAAATATAAAAGGAAAATACCTAAACCACCTACGCTTTGCAGATGACCTGGTCATAGTAGCAGAAACAGGCTCACAAATACAACATATGATCGGAACTCTACACAGCGCCAGTGTGAAAGTGGGCCTAGAAATGAACCTATCAAAAACAATGGTAATGACAAATAGCACAGAAAAACTAATATCAGTGGGAGGGAAACCTCTAAAATATACCAAAAACTATATATTATATCTTGGTAAACAAATCAGCTTCCACAATAAAACTAGTGAAAAGGAAATAGAAAGACGAACACAGATTACGTGGAACAAATATTGAAATCTACGAGAAATATTCAAAAGTACCATGCCCATATCCTTGAAAACGAAAGTAATGAACTCAAGCCTAGTACCATGTCTGACATATGGGTGCCAAACATGGAAGTTCACAAATAAGGTCAAGGAAAAAATAAGAACTTGCCAACGAGGAATGGAGAGGAGCATGCTTAGTATTAGAAAAATACATAAAATAAAACATACAAAAATAAGAAAATTAACCAAAGCAACAGATGCTCTACAACGGGCAAAGAAACTTAAATGGAAGTGGGCAGGCCATGTAGCACGCCTTACGGCTCAACGTTGGACAGGAATAGTGACAGGGTGGCAAGACCCACAAGGCAAAAGAAGAACAGGAAGACCCAAGGCAAGATGGGATGATGAAATAAAAAATATAGCTGGTCCAAACTGGATAGACATAGCCCAGGACCGAGACAACTGGCAAACTTTGGAGGAGGCCTTCACCTGTGAAAACGGGGTTCTTGCTGAAAGATAATATTATACTACAAACACAAATAATGTACCTATACATAACATATTATTATATAAACTATAACTATAAATAACATAATATATATAACCTATAAATATCATATTATATATAACCTCTAGATAATATATATAAAATATATAAAGCATTGTTAATGTATTGTTAAGCAAGAAATAAAAGGCTTTTTTATTTTTTTTATTTTTTTATATTATTTACAGTTATCGTAAAATCGCCATTTCATCATTTTCATCAATCGGCAGACAGAGTTGGATTAAGCTGTCGCTGGGTTGATCGACGTTCAGATAAAAGACGCTCTTGTTTGTTTGCGTCTGGACGCGTTTGGACGCGTCTCTTGATTGTTTATACTTTCTGTGATTTTTAAAGTTTAGTTTTGTTGCAATTTAGTGTAATTTTACTATTATTGAGATAAAGTTGGACTAACGGATAACCTGGAAGCTTAATATGCTTTGTATACGTACGTACAAACGACAAACTTTAACTGAATAGTTGATGTGAGGTTCATAATATTGATTTCAACTCCAATACACTTATACTAATAACCAGATTGATTTTTCATTTATCTGGTGGCCTATTTATCGAATATTATAGGCAATATTGTTTCGATGACCCAATTCACAGTCGTACAGCTATATATATAATATATTAACCCGCGCGTGGTTTCATCCATGTAGCTTCGGTACTCGTGGGATCTTCATAATAAAATATAGCTTATGTTGCTCCTGTATAACGTGGCATTCTAATAGTAAAATCTTTTTTTCAATTTTTCTAGTAATTCCGGAGCCTATTCAATGCAGACAAACAACCGATCAAATATTTCCGCTTTATAATATCTATTAGTAATAGAATAGGTAATAGGCGAGCTATGCAAATTTTTATATTTCAATGCCGTTGCCTGCAACTTCCTTTTCGCAACTTTGCCGCCCCATTCATGATCTTAGAGGTCGAATTTTTAACAATCTTTGTTTATCGGATGTCTACGTCAGAGATATAATGGTGTATTCTTTACACGTTTCAAGTCTCTACGATCAGCGGTTTTGGAGTGTGCGTTGATTAGACTCATTCAAGACAAAGTGCTAGGCCGGAATTTAAGGGAGGGCAACTGCCCCGGGGCCTCCACAATAGAGGGGCCCCCACAATAGAGATTTAAAATCTTTCAATTTCTGACGAATTAACTCTTTTCTTTTATTATTTTTTTCGGTGTTGTACCTTTACATACAGTACTTTGTAGAATAATGATTAATGAATAGTTCTTAAATATTGTAATAACGGTTATTCATCTATATTTGTTAAATATCAGAATTGAAATCGTCCTGAAAAGTAGGTACATACTTCAAAATTTTCTACAAATTTAGAGGGAAACTAATTTGTGGCCAGGGGGCCTCTTCTCCTTTGTGGGAAATATAAATATATGTAATGTTAATTTTTTTTACAGTTGAACATAATTAGTATTTATTAAAAAAATAATAGTTTTAAAAACTGATTACCAAATACACTTAGTAATGTTTCTGTCGAGTAGTGTGGAACAGAACAGCCGATAAGACAGCCCACTGTAATTAAATATAATGTATGATAACTGTAATTATTAGTTGTAGTATAAAATAAAGAGTTACTTTCCGTACAATTGTAAATTTAAGACATTTTTAAAAACATGTTTATTTTTAAATTACAAAGCATTTAGGCTATTGCTATCAATTTATAATTCAATTTATAAACTAGCTGCTGGCTGCTACTTTTTCTGTGAAAAATAGTTCATATCTTTTAACAATTATGCATCAATTTATTCAGGCTAATCAGGATTTGTTTTTGTTTATAAGAATGATAATTGTAATTTTAATATTAGGTATCCAAATGGACTTGTTTTTCCTCCATATTGAGAACATAGGTGTATAGTCTTAATATTTAGGTATGCTGTGTCAGTGCAAATATTTAATAATCTGCCTCGGAGGGTGCTAAATTTACCCTTTAGTAAATTTTGTTTTCATCAGCGCAAATGGCTGAAAGAAAAATGTTTTTATTCCATAGAAGAATAGTTAAATTGAAAACCTTAAATAAATTTAGATGCATCGCTAAATTGATAGTTTTTAGTGAATATTTGTATGCCATGCCTAGACTAAGTGGCAAAAGTGTGAGACAGCAAGTGTTTTTTAAATTCTATATGTATATGTTACGGCTAATAGCTGAAGTGCGGCTACACCTAGTTTTAGCCGGCTACAACTAGGTGCAGGCGGCCACATGCGGTAAAACTTTGATGTATTCTACTTATCTTCGGTTAGAACTAGGTTTAGCCTTCATCATAGCGGCTAGAACTAGATGCAGCCGCACACCGGTGGTTAAACCTAGGTGTATTATGCACGGCACAAAAAGGCGTTGGGGTGGTTAAAAAAAAAAACCTAAACCTAAACCAATGGAGTTGAACAGGGACTTAATGAGGTTGAAGTGGAAGTATTTGTTCTATGTTACCATACGTCTCGTTTAGGTAGGTGATGTTAATATTGTGTTACCGCCAACGTGTCGTTTAGGAGTAGGACATCTAAGTTTAACCGCATGTAGTCGGCTACACCTAGTTGTAGCCGGCTAAAACTAGGTGTAGCCGCACTTCGGCTATTAGCCGTAACATATACACCACATTTAAAGAAATTAATTGAATTGAATTAAATTTTAATGGAAAATTGTTAATTTATAACGTATTTTTGTCCGTCTGTATTCCACCTAATATCCAAAAAGGTATTACCGATTTAGACAGGACTTCACTGGTGAAGCAACTGATATTATAAGGAATAGCTCTGGAGCTTAACTCTGGCAATTATCTTCCCAAAACAGTATTTTCCTTATATAAGCAGCTATTATACATATTATATCAGAGATGTTGAGACGAAGTCGCTTTACCTTCGCAGGCATTAATTAATTTAACCTATTAGTTTCATAATGCCAACACTGTATAAAAAATATAAAACAATAATTAACTGACTTATGTCATTCAATGAAGATTTCATTTAATTCATCTTTTGTTATTATTATTTTATGTTTATTTCTGTTGTGTGTTCAATAAATGATTTTTCTTTCTTTCTTTCTTTCAAAAAAATATAGTGCAGTATGACTACACCTTTATTACTATTTATTTAATTCTAATTCTCGATTATATTTAGACAAGTTAAGTGTTATTTTACTCATTTGGTAAACAACGTTCGAGATCAGTTTTTAATTTTTTTCGCATTATCTTTATTTTTAACCGTAAGCTAATGGCTATAATATGGGAGTTGCGATCATGTGGTCGCCGTTATACAAGCATTTTACCTTAGCACGAGGGGTTAAGAAGAATACTAGTAGTGTGACAAAAACTGTAATAGTCATCTTAAAAAATATATAATTAGGTACATTTGAACAAGAATGTGAATCAACATCATCATCAGCCCGTAAACCATCCACTATTGAACATGGATCTCCCCCCGAGGGAGGGTATTTGCCATAGTCCCCACGCTTGGCAGGCGGGTTGGTTGCACAACGAAACGCTGCTGCCCGTGCTTTGATATATGATTATTACCTACAGATTATGTTATAACAATCAAAACGAGGGTAGTCCCTAAACCAACCAGACCCGAAAAGAAATCTTAGAATGTAAATCATATCATAACAAAATATCAATCTACAAAAATACTTCCACTGGGTTTCTCAAATTAAATATTGCTCAATAAAAGCAACAATAGCAACGTTTCCGAAACTTGATTTAAGAAAAACTTCGAGTACGTCATTTTGGATAGAGATCCAAAATGACGTTTATCATAAGATTCTAAACCGAAAATGGTAATTTGTATTTGATAACACCATAATTAAATCCAATTAGCTAATCATGCTTTTAAACCCCCTGTCAAGACTTGTCAAGGGTTTAGAAAGATGGTTAGTTAATTTTAATATTGATCTTCCTTTCAGAAATGGGTACATATTTTTACATATACATATGTCTTACTACTTTCTACCTACCTACTCAAATGATTAATATAAAGTAATTGAATTACATTTCAAGTTGTAATATATACCACATTTTTACAACAAGCGCCACTTTATAGCAACATAAAGCCTGACATTCAGCACAAATTGAATTTAAATTGCACTTTGACATAGGTTGCGGTAGAAATTGTTTCGGTTATTTTATTAATATTCATTTGTGTTTTGGTTTTGTTTGGAGATTGAGCAAATATTATGATAGTAAAAGCATTATTTTTCGTAAATGTCGTCATAAGATTATTCGTTCTTCGATTTATTCATACAAACTTTGGATCACCATTTGTTGCCTTATGGTTGCGAATTTCGGAAAATCCTTTCTTAGCGTATGCTTCCAACATAATAACTATCAGAGTGCCAAATTTGAGCTCAATTCGTTTTGTAGTTTGAGCTATGTTGAAGGATTAGTCAGTAATGTTTATCTTTTAAACACCGTGATTCTTTGTTAATGGTTGCCAACACTCAGCGAATCATTTATGTACTCTATATATTTTAACACCATTAAAATTACTTCGAACCAAGGGCGCCCGTTCGTATTAATCTAGATTATGCTGTATTGCAAGGCACTGGAGCTTGATTTGCCATGTACATGTCACATCAATGCCTTCTTCTTATGTTTAAAAATAACATACGTCGATTTTAAAGTTTTGTTAGAAATACTGTTGGTTAATTAACCTGCTCATTATAAGTGAGGACTAAATAATCACGGTGTATATACAGATGTTGATATCATACACATACCTATATGTATGTATAATATTCTAATGTGTAATTTTCTAAAATGCCCGGGGCTATTATGTATTTCAGTTGTGACAACGGAGTTGCGCCCTGGGCTTAAAGCCATCAATTTCCTTTGCGAAATTCAAAGGATCTCAAAGGAATTGGCAAAAAAAAATCTTGTATTGGAAGTGTACATCTCTACATGCCTTTAGTAGAAGAGCTTTTTTTTAACTGTACAACAGCGACCTTTTAACAAATAATTTTTTATAATAATTTTTGCAAATATCTTTTTATTGTTTGTTTTGTAAATAAAAAAAAACAGTAATCTATATATATAAAACAAAGACGGGTTTGTTACAACACTTATAACTCGAGATCGGCTGGATCAATTTTCATGGTTTTTGTTTCGTTGGATTTGTCTACGCCCTGAATAGCAGAATACATTTTAAAAACAAAAGAAAGTCGTGTTAGTTACACTATTTATAACTCAAGAACGGCTGGACCGATTTGGCTGAAAATTGGTAGGGAGGTAGCTAAGAACTGGGAGAAGGACATAGGATACTTTTGGGTAGGGGTAGGGTAGGGTAGTAGGGTCGGGTAGGGTAAGGTAGGGTAGGGTAGGGGTAGGGTAGGGGTAGGGTAGGGGTAGGGTAGGGGTAGGGTAGGGGTAGGGTAGGGTAGGGGTAGGGTAGGGGTAGGGTAGGGGTATGGTAGGGGTAGGGTAGGGGTAGGGTAGGGTAGGGTAGGGGTAGGGTTGGGGTAGGGTAGGGTAGGGGTAGGGGTAGGGCAGGGGTAGGGTAGGGCAGGGGTAGGGTAAAAAAAGTCCACCCGTGCGAAGCCGGGGCAGGCCGCTAGTAGATTTTATAAAAAAAATATAAGTGTTCTTGCATGTATCCTATTACATTTATACATATAACATTCAACTCTTCGTTGCGTCTGTGAGTTGTTTTCGTTTCATAATCACAAATGGAGCACTCTATCGTCTATACACTCACACAAATAACTAGATTTAAGTGTTTGTTTGTGATATCAAAACAACAGGTTCCACTACGAACAAAAAAATCTTCATGTAATATCAAAGATTTCTTTCCGGGTCTAATTGGTGTAAGAAATACCATCCGTGTGTTGGAAAATACGTAAAGCCGGTAATCCCGATTGTCATAATATGCAGCAGTTATCTGTGTATATGCTGTAGGTATATAAAACTGTGGTCATATACCCTTGCTACAAACTATGTATTATACAAACTATGTATTATATAGCACACAATATCCGGACTCCTCAAAAGTCAACCTCATCTGCACGTGGTGCACCCTGCTGCTTACCAACGAGGCCCTGAAGACCGATAAATGGCGGGATATCCATTCGATAAACCTAATAGAAGGCTTAAGAACATGGACGCTCACACGAGACTACTATTCGAGAAGCTGACATCAGTGCAGGATGTCGACTCAGGGTGGCGGCGGATGAGTATTTCACATACCAACGGCGGCACCCACAAGCCAAGTTTGCTGGCTTACTGCACGCTCATCAACCCGCATTAGACAAGCGAGGTGAGCTATATCGTCTAAACCTCTTTCCCCATGAACCACACAACAAGCCATCCCCAAGTTCCCAGCAGCTCCGGGGGGCTTCATGTTATTGGCAGTATACCTGGAACCCTTGGAGCTAGGGGTGATAATCTTCGGGCGAGTGTCTCTAACTGTCAGACGACCAATGCTAGCCATAAGGACTTCGATAAACTAAATATACTAACGTACAATGTCCGCACTTTAAAATCCGAAGAACGACTAATCGAACTCGAAAATGCCCTCGACTACATTAACTGGGATGTAATTGGACTATCAGAAGTGAGACGGGAAGGCGAGGATACCCTCGAACGCACCAAAAAATTATTTTACTACAGCGGGTATTCAGGAATTCAGTCTGGTATTGGCTTGTTGGTGGCAAACAAATGGAAACATAACATCCTGGAGTTTAATGCATATTCCGATAGAATAGCTTTCCTAAAATTCCGGATTGCTGAAAAGAAAACACTCACTATCATCCAGGTTTATGCTCCTACATCCACACACCTAGAACGAAGAAGTAGAAGAGTTTTACGACATGCTCAACAAAGCTTGTGACGAGCAAAAAGGGACTTGGACACTCGTTTTAGGTGACTTTAATTCCAAACTTGGAGCAGATGCTGATTATGATAATCGACACATTATAAGACCTAATGGATTGGGCACAAGAAACATGCGAGGTGAACGTCTGATCCAATTTGCTTATGGACAAAACTTAAGTATTAGTAATAGCTTCTCTTTCATAAAACCACATCGTCGCTGGGCATCCCCCAATGGAACCACAAAAAATGAAATAGACTTTTGCCTGTCTTCCCACAAACAAATTATTAGTTGTCTCCAAATTTTAAACCAAATTCGCTTCAGTTCAGATCACCGACCTCCTCCAAGATTCAATCTCAAAATACACAGAGCACAGGTCATTCACAGAACCATAAAACGCTTTAACAAATCTTTCCTGATTTCTTGCAAAGATAAATTCAACATAGAACTAAAAAATAGCTTTGTCCTTCTCGGAAAAGACGCTGAAGACGTAGAGAGAGAATACATAAACATCAAGAATACCTAATAAGAAACGCTAGTCTTAAAATTAAAACCAAAAAATATTAACATTTTAAACTCCGTGATCGAACTCTTGAGCTAATTGAGGAGAGACAGACTGCAATTTTTGGATCGCAAACATTCAGAGAAATAGATAAAAATGTTAAAAGAAGTATTCGAGACGACATACGCCATTATATCGAAAGATTAGTACAAACAGCTCTTGAAACTAATAAATCTTTTAAAATAGTCAAAAGTGGGATAAACAAGGGACGATCATCCATAATGATAATGAAAGACAGCTCAGGGGTGATACGCTGCGAGAAAGATCAAGTCCTAAATATTTACACAAATTTCTACAAACACCTATATTCTGAAATTCTTTAAATGCTTCCCAGGTGACTACATCAACTTCTTTACATACCACCAATGTATCAGAAATTACCGGTTACGAAGTGCACTGCGCGTTGCACAGCATGAAATACTCAAAAAGACTCGGTGAAGACGGCATTTGTACAGAAGTTCTCAGAATTGGAGAATCAGAGCTACTTCCCCAAGTTACCAATCTGTTTAACTCCATACTCCATACCGATACTGTCCCCACAAAATTTTGCCACTCCCTCGTAATCTTACTACACAAAAATGGCGATAAAACTTAATGTCAGTTTTATCGCCGGGAGATAACTACCGCCCCATTAGCCTGATACAAGGCTTGTATAAAGCATTTGTGAAAGTTATTGAAAACCGCATCTCACAACAACTAGATTCGCATCAACCACCTGAACAGGCTGGATTCAGACGGGGCCTTTCCACCACCGACCATATGCATGCTCTAAACCAAATTATTGAAAAATGCACAGAATTTAAAACACCGTTGTATCTGGCATTCGTCGACTACGCAAAGGCCTTCGACAGTATCAACCACGATTCATTTTTCAACGCTCAGACTAAACAATATATAGAACCCACCTCCATTAATTTACTTAAGACCATATACAGTAATAGCACAGTATCAATCAAAATTAACACCACTGGCCCTTCCTTTCCTATTAAAGGAGGAGTCAAGCAAGGAGACCCATTGTCCCCTAATCTTTTTACAGCCACTCTTGAGGAAGCCTTCTTACCTTTGGCTCAAAATTGGGCAGACAAGGGACTAGTCATCGGTGAAAAGAGACTATCGAACCTCCGCTTCGCCGATGTCATCGTACTTGTTTCTTCATAAGCGACTGAGTTGGGTAACATGCTCGCAGATTTGAAGAAGGCAAGCCTCGAGATTGGGCTTAGGATGAACATGTCAAAGACTAAAGTCATGACCAACAGCATCAAAAGGAGACTGTATGTGGGGGGAGGAGATTGCATATGTCCAAGACCAAACAATTTCTTTCCAGGCGCGACAAGACAAAGAAATTGCTCGACGCACTGAGAGCACCTGGAGGAGCTATTGGTCAATGAAAGATCTTCTAAAAGGAGATCTACCTCTATGTCTCAAAAAGAGAATTATGGACATGTGTATTCTCCCCATTCTCACATATGGTGCTCAAACCTGGTCTCTGACACTCCAGCAGAGGTCCAAGCTCGAGGTTTACCAGCGAGCCATGGAGCGCAGCATCCTAGAGGTTCGAATTTCTGACCGAATAAGGAACACAATACTGCGCGGCAAAACCAAGATAACAGACGTTACCCAGAAAGCCGCTAAACTTAAGTGGGACTGGGCTGGACATGTCTGCCGCATGTCAGATGACAATTGGGCTAAAAGAACCACCGATTGAGTCCCAATAAACGGTCGACGCCATCGCGGCAGGCCGAGGCGAACATGGAGGGACGAGCTTGACTCCTACCGTAGGGACTGGCCGGTACTCGCAAAAGACAGAGTTGTGTGGAAAAGGGAGAGGGAGGCCTTTGCCCTGCAGTGGGACAACACAGGCTAGTTAGATTGCAACATGGCCTATGTTTAGCAGTCGACCTTATACGAACTGATGATGACGTACTCATATATAAAAAGTATAATACTAATAATGTAAACCTATTTTTAAATTATTTTTCTGCCTGTCTGTTTTTCGGGATATACGATTTAGAAGTAAAATGTATATGATTTGTGAATCTCAAAAGGGAACCATCCAAATGCATGTAAAAAAAAAATAAGCAAGTAATAAGGTAATTATTATCAATTGCTTCCGGACAATTAACTGTCCTTATTTAATACGGATGTTGTGAGTAAATCTCTTTTTTTAATAATTATGGTATTAAAGCTATTTCATACCTTAGTCTATATAGATCATACCAGTAACATTTAAGGATATTGGATGTTTTATTCATGTTATTATTTTCTCGTGTGCTAGGCATTGATTATAAATTTACAGTTTCGTGCAGTTAATCTGGAATTCCCAATAGCTAAAGAGATAACTATTGCTAACTCCAGCGATATTACATTAAACAGTGATCAACACAATTGCAGTTTGCGCCCCAATGTAATTAGTAACCGCGTTGGTGGTTGAACAAATGCCGGTGCCTAATGCAAATAGATTGGGTTATGAGAGAGCCAATATTTATTTTTATAGTGTAATAAATGATACAACAAGAGGTAGATAATGATTCTTTAGTTCTTTAACTTTTACATCAGGTAAGAAATCTAGGGCTCAGAAGCTTTAGGTCGGATGTGCCATAATACTTCAGAAACATTCGTCGCATGTGCCTTTACCGTAAACTGTCACTTACGACTAAATGCTTCTGAAGATAAAATTATATCCGTCCTTATGCTTCTGAGGTCTAGAAATATGAACATTATTTACAGTCATTTCACACACATGAGCTCTCTTTGCATCACAACAATATTCCAATTCAGATAACTTAATATTTTGGCACAATTAACACGTTAAATAGTTTAAATGAGACATTCAAATATGAACACTTATATTTAAAATAACCAACAATAGAATGTTATGGACCACTGAAAAATACTTTAACTCTGTATCTCTGACACTGCACTGGTACGCAGCACTTAAACGCGTAGTTTACTAGTATAAAGACTTATGACATCTGTCTTCACCGCGACCATTGCAGTCAATAGACGGACGCTAACACTGATCTTCTTCTTCCACTGATTCTGTGGATGCAACTCCAAACACCAATAAAATAATGACCACCGGGTGACGCGGTGCTTGACAAAAATCCTGCCCACGCTTCTCGTAGCCCTTGTCACTGTGAGAACTTAATTATTAATGCCTATGTTACACTTGTTAAGATTCACCAACAACCACTGTGACTCTTAGATCATTCATTCGCGTGCTAGACAAAATATTATGGTGTAACAACAAAGATTGCTTTCTACGTCTGGTTGGTGAAGGATAATTGTGCGTGCTTGAGAAATCAAGTTAAGCCCTTTATCCTGCAAAACGTGGTGACCATGTAACCATCTCGATGAAAGTAGATTTTTAATAGTGAACATATTTCAATTGGTCAAGTACTCTTATTCTTTACAAACTTACAAATATTTTTTCTTCAGAATATTAGTGTAAATGTAGACAGAAAGTATCAATACTTCAACCTACGTTTCTACTGTTGGAAAAATATTTCAATTGGTTGTTCCGTAACGAATATACCCGTTTACCGCCGCGGGCTTCTTCCGCATGCGAGCTAACACTACCTGAAACCGTCTTCAATAAAATGTTCTTAACAAGTTCAACGTCTTTTAGTTTTGGTATCAACCTAAACTTGTAACTTGGTTGAATTCGTTTACCTTTAGTTAAGGGTAAAGTGTTTCTTTTGTACGAAGAAATGTCGATTAAAGTTTAAGTTTTGCACGTGGTAAAGAAATTTTGCGGAATCACTTCCCGTTTTCTGCAGTTGAATAATAATTTATTTTACTCACATTGTAAGAGCGATTGCCAAGGAATTTATCGGAGTCGGCTCAGTAGTTTAGGTACTAGGAAAGGGACATAATATACTTCAAAACATCACATTAATTGATTGCACACTATTAATAAGCCAATGTTTCTTAATACGCCAATAACGTTTGTCTGGAAAAAATATATTTGGTATCTTATCTTGATCGTACAGATGAACCGGCATTTCGACTCGGTATTGTGTCTTATGTGGCAGTCCCGGTTCCGTTATTGTTACTCCATGGTTGACAGCACCTGTCTAGCATATTTCAGTACATAATGAATGGAAAACCTATTGACCCTATTAGGTATGGTCAATAATAACATTTAGTTTTCTATGATGATAACTATAAACAAAGAGAGATTAGATTTTCAATTTTTGTAAGGGTTTTCTTTTTTCCAGTATGTATATATTTATTTTTTGTTAGTTTAAGTTGTATAACAATTGTGTAAATATTTGCTATAAATAAATAAATGGAACTGTATAACATTAATTATTGAAAAGTTATAGTCAAAGATTTTTGATTTTGGGTTGTGATTTTGAATATTTTTTAAAACGCGATATCGTAACTACAAGACATATAAAATGATTAGTTAACAAGTACCTACTCAACCAACATTTATAAGTGACAAGTACAACATTTGTAAATGACAGTATACAAGTTTAGAAATATTAAAAAGGCGAAAGTTTGTGTGGATGCATGTACTACAGTACTGATTTTGGCCATTTTTTGTACAGGCGTCGTTTATAAGCTGAACTAAAAAATAGGCTATAACACATTACGCTACGACCCACTTGAACTATTGTAATACAAACTAACATAATCGATTCTTACATTATATTTGACTTACAGTAACAATTTTATTTACAATATTACACGCTTCCCACGCGCTGTTTCACCGCGTAACTCCCGTTCCCGCAGGAAATTCATAATTAGATTAAGCCTATCATCCGGGGATAGTGTAGCTTTCTAACAGTGTAAGAATTTTTCAAATCGGTCCAGTACTTTCGGAGCCTATTCAATATAAACAAACAATCAAATCTTTCCTTTTTATAATATTAGTATATTTACATTATAAATAAACTTTTTCATTTTCATAAGCATCACAAATCACTGAATAATCTTAGATACCTAAGTACCTACTAGTTTTTAATATTAAACGAAATAAACGATTTTTATTCAGCACTTAGGTATTTACATACACTTGTACTTGTCAAGAAAATTTACAATGCATATAAAATTAATTATAAATAGGTAACATTTACTATTATATTATGTTTAATTTATTTCAGGTGTGCTAGTAGTCTGCCAGTCTTGTGTCAGTAAACAAGCTCTTAATATTAACGTTAATATCTATTTACTATATTTATTTTATTCAAACATTTTATGAATAAAAAAGAAAAACAAAATATTATAACACATTTTAGAGTGCAATGACCGGTCAAGCTAGAAGTAAAGAGAAATAAAGAGGACGTGATCACTGGCACGGACTACAATCACTGGATCACACGACAGGGGCAAGGGTCAACGCGGTCCTCGGTCTGTCCGGCGAGGATCCTAGCCTAGCTAACCTGCAGGTTTCTCTAGCTACCCAAGTGGACAATGTATTTTTGAAATGACCCATATAAAACATTGTCACGTGACCAGGGCCGGATTTAGAAGTCCGGAAGCCCCGGCGCAACAAAGGAGAAGAGGCCCGCTGCCTACAAATTAGTTTCCCTCTAAATGTGTAGAAAATTTTAAGTATGCACCCACTTTTCAGGACGATTTGAATTCTGATATTTTACTGATAGTCTAATTTAAGTGAACAAGTAAAAATGAATGTACGTTATTACATTTTTAAGAACTATTACATTAATCATGATTCTAGGGATCTAAGTACAATCAATCAATCTAAGTACTGTTTGTAGGCAAAGGTACAACACCGAAAAAATAAAAAAAAGTTGTAGAGTTTACTCGTCAGAATTTGAAAAAATTTAAACCTCTATTGTGGAGGCCCCAGGGCAGTTGCCCTGGATGCCCTCCATTAAATCCGGCCTTGCACGTGCCGTTATCATAAAATATATTGTGAAACTTTTAGGTTTTTAAGTAGGTAGATATTCGAACGATGGATGCTAATAAAATACGATATCACTTATATTGGAGAAGATTCACGACAGTCACTATTTTAGGAGTAATAAAATAGCTGACCGATATATTTTGCATTTTCATGACCCATTTTATGGATAAGCTATGATGAAAATATGTTTATATAACAAAGTATTTACCACTTTGTTATATAAACATATTTTAGATAGACACCTCAAATAATAAATAAACATATTAGAATCACAATGGCAAAAAAGTAATAAAAAAAATAATTCTTACTTTATGAAAAGGACGAAAAACTTAAATCTTTACGTAGATGGACGTAAATCGTACGGATTTACGTACATTCTGTAAACAAGAACATATTTATGAAGATAATTTCTCCCGAAATGGGTAAATTTTTAACAAAATTCTAGTAAAAATGTCAAGATATCATGGCACTATAATATAATAATAATATATTACCATTTTAATATCGCAGGTTCAAAAATTATCTCTGGCGTATTTATATAACGCATTGTGCATTGACGCCTCTATAAGCAAAAGATCGCACTATTATCCCCCATGACGAAATTAACAGCAGTAGGTAATATCAAATCTCATAATCATCAGATTAACTCCGATCGTACGTGTAACATAATGTTTATATCCATATTGTTAGTGTTGTAAGTAAGCAGTTTAAAAATGTAATATATTACCATTTTAATATCGCAGGTTCAAACATTATCTCTGGAGTATTTATATAACGCATTGTGCATTGACGCCTCAATAAGCGAAAGATCGCACTATTATCCCCCATGACGAAATTAACAGCAGTAGGTAATATCAAATCTCATAATCATCAGATTAACTCCGATCGTACGTGTAACATATGTTTATATCCATATTGTTAGTGTTGTAAGTAAGCACCGATCAGTATTGTAAGTTTGCGTCTAGCATAAAATGGATAAATGATTTAGTTTTATGTAGTTTTGGACATCTACGGGGAGATTGTGATATAATAACTCTTGTATATTATTATTTCTCAATGGTTGGTAAGGTAATGCTGCGTTCGTGAATGACTTAAATGTAAGTGATCCTGTACTGTGTTGCTTGGTTCTTCATTATTTTCGTTAGAAACCGCTATCTCTCATGTAGTTATAGCTTTTGATTCCTATGGTAGATAGAGTAAGTCACAACGTAGGAAGATAGAGAAAGATTCGTAGGAAGCTAGGATAAGGTCCTGTCGTCCTTGCAAGGCAAGGCTCGCGACGCGTTCTGTGCTTCTGACCTAATCCCAGCCCGCGCTGGTTGATTCTAATTATATTTATAAGATGCGACTATCACATTCCACATTGGTATATTTAAATTCTATTTAATAAAATTACTGTCGGAATGTAAACTAATGAATTAGTCAAGATTTTTTTTCTTTGTATCTTTATATATACGTCTACATTATTAATAAACGTTTTCATTTCATTTTTATTGTATTTGACTTATAATAAGTACGATCGATTCGTCTACATTATTAATAAACGTTTTCATTTCATATAAATAAATATTTCTTCCAAAGCAGTAGTTAAAAAAAGTAAATGTTCTTAATTAATTAATGCATGCAGTCTTTGCAATCTGACAAAGGTCTGATATATCAAGCAGAACTTCAATAGAAAGGGCCAAGTATCGCATTAGCGATAATATTATTAAATGATCTTGAGAATCAAACCGAAGAATATAGGGGCATATACAGGGTGTCCAAGAACCTGGCGTCCAACTGGATTCCCACGATGCCCCAAGTTTTAACAGTACTCAGAAAAATATTTTAAAAAATCCACCCCATGTACTTACAGAATTATACTGATTTAAAAAAAAAGGGGAAATGAGCACCCTGTGACATACTTTTGAATGCTGTGACTGCTAATGCTGATAATTTCGATATTTCTTGGAGGTTTTGTAATCTAGGGTATTGCTGTGTCTAAATAGAATGTAAAAATAAAGTACTTATTGTACCATTTTAAAATAAAATATTATTTTAACTAAAGGTGATATGGAAAACTATTGAATTTCGCAACTTTGACCGACTGTAGTGTAAAAAAAATGTACCAAAATAGTATGGCAAGTGACGTCAAATTTTGACGCGTTTATTCCTCTTTTTAAAAAGGTATAATACTTACACATTAATTTGAAAAAAAAAAATTTGATAATATTTTTACTCAACAACCCAATTTTTACGATGTCTTACAGAATTCTTAGAAAGAAAAATTTACGACGAATTGAATCTAACCTCTAAAGAATTACTATTGTATGCTCATAAAAATAACAACAGGCCTCTCAAAAAACAGGTTAGACCGTAAGGGACGGTATGTGCATGCATCTCACCATAGTGATTCGTTATTACAAGAGGAGGGAGCAAGACAGAAACTATCTTTGCGATTTGCTGGTTCTTCTTTATGGTACCCCATTATTCAGGTAAGAGTGAGGGAGAAAAAGGTTAGAGGTGCGCGTGAGATAGATAGTGACGCTATCTGGGATCGTGCTATTTAGGATAACAGTACGGTCAGTACGCGTCACTGCCTCCTGCCGTTACTACGCACCTCTCTCTTATTGTTACCATTGATCACGTACTACGATTTAAAGCTTTGTTTATTGGACTCGATTACTCTTTGTGCTCTGGACTTTGAAACGAACTCTTTACGACGACCTTTGCCTGTGTTTGGACAGTTTGTGTTTTGTGTGTGCTACCATGGCGACCTACACTCCGCAAGAATACGCAAATATGCACTACATTTATGGAGAATGTAGAGGTAATGGACGAGCTGCAGCGAGACTTTACAGAGAAAGGTATCCGAGGGCTACGCGATATCCCGACCATCGAGTTTTCATTAATGTGCACAGATCACTATGTGACGGGCGGTTCCCCAATCAAGTAGCTGGTGAAGGACGACCCGTAAATGACTTCATACGCGATGAAGTTTTAGAGGCGGTGTCGGCAAATCCAAGCATCTCTGTGCGAGGAATAGAAGCTGATACGGGGATACCGAAGAGCACAGCACACAGTATTCTCCAAAAAGAAGAATATCATCCGTACCACGTACAGCGAGTGCAAAGTCTTTTACCTCGAGACTATCCGAGCCGAGTCGCGTTTTGTGAAACAATCCTGCAAAAACATCGAGAAGACGAAAACTTTATCGACAAAATTTTGTGGTCAGATGAATCAACATTTAAGAAGGATGGCTACATGAACCTACACAACTTGCACGAGTGGCATGTGGAAAATCCGCACTTGATGCGAGAAGATAGATCCCAGTACCGGTTCAAAGTGAACATGTGGACCGGTATTCTCTGTGGGAATATTATTGGTCCATTTGAGATGCCCGAGAATTTGACTGGCGAATCATATTTAAATTTTCTTCAAAATGATTTGCCAAACTTACTAGAAGAGACCCCACCAGATATGTGGTTCCAACACGACGGCTGTCCAGCACATTTTCGCGTATCCGTTAGAGAGTTTTTGGACGAGCAATACCCGAACAGGTGGATTGGGCGATCAGGAACAATCCCGTGGCCAGCCCGCTCACCTGACTTAAATCCGCTGGATTTTTTTTTCTGGGGAACTATGAAGGAGCTCGTTTATGCGAAGCCCATTAATGACTTCGTGAGAAGATAACACAAGCAGTGCAGGTGATACGTCAAAAAAGTTACTCGCGAAACATAAAGCGGTCCTTTTTAAGGAGAGTGAGAGCTTGTATTGCCGCGGGTGGTCAACATTTTGAACATTTATTGTAATAAAATATCTTTAAACTAACATTCTTTGCTTTTATTCTACTGGGAACCCATCTACCTGTGTGTATTTCCTTCTTGCTCACTCTTGGAACCGAAGTAAATAATAGTAGTAACATAACAGTTTCTAAGATAAGAAAGGGTCCGACAGTTACCGTTAGTAGGTAGGCACTTCGTAAAAATTGGGTTGTTGAGTAAAAATATTATCAAAATTTTTTTTTTCAAATTAATGTGTAAGTATTATACCTTTTTAAAAAGAGGAATAAACGCGTCAAAATTTGACGTCACTTGCCATACTATTTTGGTACATTTTTTTTACACTACAGTCGGTCAAAGTTGCGAAATTCAATAGTTTTCCATATCACCTTTAGTTAAAATAATATTTTATTTTAAAATGGTACAATAAGTACTTTATTTTTACATTCTATTTAGACACAGCAATACCCTAGATTACAAAACCTCCAAGAAATATCGAAATTATCAGCATTAGCAGTCACAGCATTCAAAAGTATGTCACAGGGTGCTCATTTCCCCTTTTTTTTTTAAATCAGTATAATTCTGTAAGTACATGGGGTGGATTTTTTAAAATATTTTTCTGAGTACTGTTAGAACTTGGGGCATCGTGGGAATCCAGTTGGACGCCAGGTTCTTGGACACCCTGTATATTTAAATCAGTAATCATGCTGACAGACCAGATGCATATTAATTAAATGAACGTAGAACGCGCGAACGTAAATATATTAATACAGGGATTACATCGGCATCGGTACATACAGGTATCATAATGATTATTTAGCTATAAACCTTTTAATAAATGTGGTTGGATTCTACTGAAGGACTCAGGCTTTATTACATTGGTATGTAGTTATATAATGGGTACTTACCTAATATGGTATGGAATATAACCAACACAATGATAAAGAATTGAAGGTAGATGTTTTTTTATTCTCTATTGGTACAATCCCAGGTTTGCCAATTATATTTTTGTAACAAAGATAAGTTGTTTGACTTCTAGTGATTGTGAAACCCGTCTCAATATTTGGGGATTACCTTTCTTAGTGGGTATAGGCCTGACTTTGAGCCGGAACAGTGTGTTAGAGTTATTTTTATTATTTTAAATATTAAATTATAATTTAAAAATGAATACATGATTTATAAATAATTATATTTGATTTAAAACATCAAAAATGAATAATGTGATTTTATATTTTATTTACTTTTTCTTTTTCCGCTTCCGGACACATGGAAGCGTAAAAAGAATGGTTGGCAGATTTGGCATTCGTGTATAAGCATTCGGATGAGCAAGTTGAGAAAAGATAGAGAAGCGTCTGGTGAAATTATTGTTTAAATCATAGTGCTAAACAGTGTGTGTGTGTGTTAAACAAATAAAAGTTATTGATAGAAAATTAAGTGGTGGTTTGAATTTTGGCTGACGCCAACAGTTCAGAAGTGGGATACGAAAAGGATAAATAAAACTTCCTATCACGCCTACACGTCATGTAAGTAAAGTGAAAACGTTATACTAATTGATAATGAAAATTCTTATTGCTAAAATTATAATAGTTTACATATGAGGATTTCACCGCATGTTTAAAAATAACGAATATTTCAAAGATTTTCTACTTTTACTAGGTATATTTTGTTTTGAAAGGTATTTAAACGCTATTTATTCTTTTGTAAAACTATAATACCTTTTGTTTGAACTTCATATGAAATTAACGGATCTTTTTGATTATGACCGTTACGCCAATTCTTATAAGTTTCTTTTACACAAACATATTAAGTATTATTCTAATAATGACAATAGCATTTTTAAATTACGTTTTTTTTCCGTTTTTTTTTTATGTCTTATTATAATTAGGATAAAGGAAATAGATAATTGAATAATATTTTGACGATACTACTAGGTACTGTGATAAAGAGTTTTCATGATTAACAGAATAATATTTAATAGTTTTCTAGAACAAAATTATCTCATTGCAAGTTGAAAATGAAAACAATTTATGTTTTATGTTTTTTTTTTTTAATATATATAAACGCCTTGCATTTTATTGTTGGCAAGCTGCAGCACAAATGTAATATTAATTAAAAGGCTATCAGGCGACCATTAGGCCTTTCATTTCTTTAGTTTCAATAAAATTAAAATGAATGTTAGAAAACGTTTTGTTTTTGTGTAAGGTAAATTCTAAGCACTACCCTTTCGAGTTTCAGGGACATGAATGGACAGGATACCCGAGGTAAAGGGCCCAATGATAACACCCGAGGTCAAGGGTTCGATGATAATACCCGAGGTAAAGGGTTTGATGATGATACCCGAGGTCAAGGGTTTGATGATAATACCCGAGGTCAAGGGTTTGATAGCGATACCCGAGGTCAAGGGTTTGATAGCGATACCCGAGGTCAAGGGTTTGATAATGATACCCGAGGTCAAGGGTTTGATAATGATACCCGAGGTCAAGGGTTTATTATTAGCGCCCGAGGTCGAGGGCACAATGATGATGATGATGTTGATAGTGCCCGAGGTCAAGGGCTACACAATGAAGGCATCCGAGGTAAAGGATGCATGATGAGGATGAATAAAGGTCAAGGTCAAGGCCAACATGTTGACAACACAATTAGTCGGAGACTTGTGACTGGTAACGAACATGGATCAGGGAATCAACTTTCACCGCTGCTGGGACAAGTTCCGGGTCCATCACGGATAAATTGGAGTCATAATCATAGGGTTCAAATGGAAGGAAGAAGTTTGAATAAAAGAAAGATTTCAAATTCGGAGGGATTTGATATTGAAGGCAATTACGGAGAACGGAAATCTAAAGGAAGGAGCAGACAACGACACTGTGAACAACAAAGGAGGTGTAAGCGTAGATACCCAAGCTCATCGTCAGAATCATCAGGTGAGTCGATCAAAGCTCATTCAAAATCGAAACGCAGTCATATTTCAAACAAAGATACTAATGCTATTTTAGATAAGTTCCTTTCTATTATTAAAGACGTGAAAAGTTCGGATAAGCCTAAATTGACATATAGCAATAATGTGATCCCTGACTTTGATCCCATGACTAAAGAACAAACTATACTAACCTGGATTAACAAAGTTGAAGAGTGTGCTGAGATTTATGATTGGAATGAAAAAGAGATTATTCATTATTCACTTCCTAAGCTATGTGGTATGGCTAAGTCATGGTATCAAGGTCTCCCTACATTATTATACAGTTGGTCTGAGTGGAAAAAGAAGCTAATAGAATCATTTCCTTGCCGTGAGGATTATGCCGAACTTCTTACTGAAATGTTAAACAAGCGTGTCCGTTACGGTGAATCATTAGAGCACTATTATTACACTAAAATAAATTTCTTAAACCGTTGCAAAATAATTGGTAGACAAGCTGTAGATTGTTTGCTACATGGTGTTGACGATCGTGCTATTAAAGTAGGCGCTCAAGCGGCCCAATTTTCAGAACCGGAGCAAGTCCTTAAATATTTTAGATCAGTAAAAGTAGGCAATATTAGAGATAGTAATGATAGTTTCAAGAGAAATAATAAATTCGACAAACATGTCAATAATAATACTGTTCCAAGATTAATTAATTCTAAGTTTATTAGTAACAATACAAGTATACGGTGTTTTAATTGTAATCAGATAGGACACCCTAGTTTCAAATGCGACAAACCGTTAGTAAAATGTACGAAATGTGACAGAATAGGGCATCAGTCATCAAATTGTTACAGAAACAAGTCCAATGATACTACTGCAAATAAAACTTTAGATAAAAATGAAAAACAGGTTTCTGAATTGAGTATCGTTGAAAAAGGAAATGACAAATATATTATGACTGTAAAAGTGAATAATATGCTGTTCCAATGTCATTTGGATTTGGGCAGCCAGTGTTCACTAATGAGGGAGAGTGATGCTAAGCTTCTTAACATTGATTTAATTACAAATATCGAATTACCTGTGCTAAGAGGTATCGGTGCTAATCTTGTTCAACCTTTGGGCTTGATAGTTGCTTCAGTAGAATTACAAAATATTAAAGAAATAGTAGATATATACGTTGTAGAAGACTATGTATTAAAGTATTCAGTATTATTAGGTCATTCGTTTACGGAAAAACCACACATAGTTATTACAAAAACACCAGATGAAATTATATTTAATAAAACCAACTATAATCATAAAATTCACCTAATTTGTTGGAACACAACTGAAATTCCATTAAATAGTTTACGTGCAGTACCTGTTCATTGTGAGTCATTATCTGTTGGTAACGTTTATGTTAATGGTTCAGTTCGCGGTCCCGAAGGGCATGAATATTATTTACTACCTGGGGAATATAAAATAATCGATAACCAATGTGTTGTATTAATTCAAAATGTGTCAAATAAGACTATTGTGATTAAAAAAAACACGTTGTTAACTAGGGCAATTCAAATTAGAATGACAGCGGACGTTCACGAGGTTACAATAAGTAAGACTGAAGTAGATGATACAATAGTTTGCAATCCTGCTCTTACAATAGAACAACGACTAGCTTTACAAAATACATTAGCTGAATATTCGGATTGTTTCTCTAGTAGTCTTAAAGATTTAGGTTATACACATGCTACAGAAATGACCATTGAATTAGAAGACTCTGTGCCAGTTGTATATCGCCCATATCGCATGTCGTACATGGAAAGGTCTTTAGTTAGGAATATGGTTCAGGAAATGGTAGATGGTGGCATAGTTAGGGAATCTGCTTCTCCGTACGCGAGTCCGATTGTTCTCGTCAAGAAAAAAACCGGTGAAAAGAGATTATGCGTCGATTACCGAGCTCTCAATCGCAAAACTAAAAAGGATCATTATCCCTTGCCGCGAATAGAGGATCAATTGGATTTGCTTGCGGGAAACAGTCTATTCATATCTTTGGATCTAGCGTCCGGCTATTATCAAATACCTATAGCTGAAAGTTCGCGACCTAAGACTGCATTTGTGACCCCGGATGGCCAATTCGAATATAATCGGGTACCATTTGGACTTGTTAACGCACCCTCAGTCTTTCAGAGGACAATGAATAAAATATTATCTGAAGCCAAAATTAAATATGCGCTTATTTATATGGATGACATATTAATTCCGTGTAAAAATTTTGATGAAGGACTAACTAGGCTAAGAGAGGTACTTGGTTTATTGAGGCTAGGCGGGCTTACTTTAAAAATGAATAAATGCAACTTTTTCTTGGATCAAATTGACTTTCTCGGCTTTGAGGTGAGTGCAAATGGTATCCGTCCAGGGTCAAAGAAATGTGAAGCGGTGTCTTTATTCCCTAAACCAACGAATCAGCATGAATTACGTCAATTTTTGGGTTTGTCAGGATTTTTCAGAAGATTCATTAAAAATTACGCACTAATTGCAGCCCCTTTATCAGATTTACTAAAAAAAGATATAAAATGGGTTTGGGATGATGCCCAAGAGAAATCATTTTCACATATAAAAGATTTGTTGTCCCAAAGACCATTACTTGCTTTATATGATCCTAAAAGTGAAACTCAACTTCACACAGATGCCAGTAAGAGTGGTCTAGCTGGCATTCTGTTGCAACGAAATCTAAATGGTAGTTTACAACCAGTATCGTATTTTAGCCGTAAAACAACACCGGAAGAACAAAAGTACCACTCATTTGAGTTAGAAACTCTCGCCATTATCGTTTCCTTACATCGATTCCGCGTATATTTAATAGGTATTCCATTTATTATTGTCACTGACTGCAATGCACTTAGGTCGACACTTACTAAAAAGGATCTAGTTCCGCGGATTGCTCGGTGGTGGATTCAGTTACAAGAATACGATTGCACCATAGAATATCGACCGGGAGTTAAAATGGCACATGTTGATGCACTCAGTCGTAATCCGGTGGATACGGTCTCGGGTGAATCACATATCATAGATGTTTTATTGATTGAATCTGAACGAGACTGGATTACCACTGTGCAATCGGCGGACGAAGATATAGTGAGAATAAAAAACATTCTTAGTGATAGTAATGCTGAGCATGTGGCCGACGTCCATAGTAATTTTAAACTTAAAAATGGTCGGGTTTACCGTTTAGTGGGGAAAGATATGAAGTGGGTTGTTCCTAGAGGCGCGAGATGGCAAATTCTTAAACGGAACCACGATGACGTAGGTCACTACGGTTATGAAAAGACTTTGGACCGTATTAGAAAGCATTATTGGTTTAGACGTATGAGGCGATTCGTTAAGAAATATGTCGCTGCTTGTTTAGAATGTGCTCATTACAAGGGGTCTAGTGGTAAGCGCGAAGGCGAATTGCATCCCATCGAAAAGGTTAGCGTGCCATTCCACACGATTCATATTGATCACCTGGGTCCATTCGTCAAGAGCAAAGTAGGAAATTGTTACTTACTAGTAATAATAGATAGTTTTACGAAGTTTATTAATATCACACCTGTCAAAAACACGAAATCTCATATAACTATAAAAGTTCTAAAAGATCATATACAATATTTCGGTGTTCCTACACGACTTATTTCTGATAGAGGTACCAGTTTTACGAGCAAAACTTTCAAAGACTTTACTATTGAATATGGCATCAAACATATATTGAACGCGGTTGCAACCCCTAGAGCCAATGGCCAGGTAGAGCGATTTAATAGGACTATTACGGAAGCTCTTGCTACTTCGAACCACGGTAAAGATGAAAAAGCATGGGACGAAAATATTAGAGATATACAGCTAGGCATTAACACTACGACTCACAAAACTACACAAAAATCCCCGTCTGAATTATTATTTGGCTTCAATATAAATCACAGGTCTCAGGGCATTTTGAGTGATGTTATTAATGACACGATTAATGTCATAACTACTGATGAATTAGAATCAATAAGAACAGACGCTAGTAAACGTATGGAATTGCAACAACATAAAGATGTTACGCGGTATAATAAAAAGAGGAAACCAAGTAGGAAATATAACGTAGGAGACTTAGTTCGAGTCGAGAGGCAAGTTCAACACAATGGTCAATCACAAAAACTTATTTTAAAATATCAAGGGCCTTACCGTATTATAAAAATACTTGATCATGATAGATTTATAGTTGAGGACACACCGTTGTCACGTAAAAATGGTCGTCGATATGAAGGAACTGTAGCAATTGATAAAATTCAGCCTTGGATGAGCTTTGATAGAAATTTTGATAGTAGTTCGAATGACGAAAATGATAGTTGTAATGATGATGCACCTTTTAATGAAATGGACAATTTGAATAATGTAAATGAAAAATGTACCGAAAGTGATAATTTGAATGAAATAGACTATGAAACTGTAGACAATAATTTAAAAAAATAGGAATTAAGTAATTATACGTAATGTTGATTTATTTAATAGTGATGTTATATTTAATTAACACAAATGTAAGTTTATTAAGTTTTACATTATTTAATTGTTAATAATATTGTTTTCTTTTCTTCAACATTGTAAAAATTGTTATGTATTTTTCTAGCATATATAAATATATTTTGTTTATTATTATGTGATGCTACATTGTAATCGCGGAGGGACTCGCGAGAAACAGGAAGGCCGAGCTGTTAGAGTTATTTTTATTATTTTAAATATTAAATTATAATTTAAAAATGAATACATGATTTATAAATAATTATATTTGATTTAAAACATCAAAAATGAATAATGTGATTTTATATTTTATTTACTTTTTCTTTTTCCGCTTCCGGACACATGGAAGCGTAAAAAGAATGGTTGGCAGATTTGGCATTCGTGTATAAGCATTCGGATGAGCAAGTTGAGAAAAGATAGAGAAGCGTCTGGTGAAATTATTGTTTAAATCATAGTGCTAAACAGTGTGTGTGTGTGTTAAACAAATAAAAGTTATTGATAGAAAATTAAGTGGTGGTTTGAATTTTGGCTGACGCCAACAAGTGTTTGCTCACTAACGATTGGTTTTTTATATGTAAATAGGCTCAAGATTAGTTCTCACGTACGACAGCTTAAGCACAATGAAACATGTAGGTATATTGAATTCCAGAATGGTGTCTGTAAATATCAATAGTGCAATTAAACTTGCGTACATTAAATAGGGTAGTTGAAAATAGCTGATACCGTTTTTGTCAATGTCAATTTTAAATATTTATTTTTGAACTAAAATAAATATTTCCTTCAAAAATTACAATCTTTTTTTTTTTGATTGAATGTCTTCGCTACTCAATGTTTACTATGTTTAAAACAATTTTAAATATGACAATTTATTAGTTAATATGGCTTCCATGATACAGTAACAATGATAGCAAATGCGTTACAATAACCCTAGAGTAATGAAGACATTTTTATCAAATTCATAGCCCCCTGGCTTAGTAAAACCATTCTTAACCATTTAAAAGGAATTTCAAAGAAATGTCAGCTTTCTTACTCATCAACTTACAATATTTCGTACTGATGCGAAAAATGATTGAAGAAAGAAAGCTGAATTATAGGGGGAAAGCTGGGTTCAATTTTATAAGTCTTTGTCTTAGCGGTTATACAGGGTGTCCCAAAAGGTTAAGTAGCTGGGAAAGGGGGTGACAGGGGTGGACACAATGGTCACTAGAAAAATAAAAATAAAATCCGCTCTGGGTATTTAAAAAAAATGGCATTTTTTTAAAAACTTAAAATTTTACACCTTGTTATTTTTGATGTTGATGTTGATGACCTTGTTGTTATTGAAGATTACATAACAGCATTTTTTTTAAATACAGCCATATTTGTAGGTACAGTTAGAACAAGGTGTAAAATTTTTAGTCTTTTAAAAAATGCCATTTATTTTTTTAAACACCCAGAGGGAATTTTTTATATTTTTCTGGTGACCCTTGTGACCATCCCTATCACTCCCCTTCCCAGCTACGAAATCTTTTGGGACACCCTGTATAAAAATGATTTCGAATAAAGAGCTCTGTTTCTAATTTAAAGTTTTGTCTAAATTAAAGTTAAAATTCAGTTTGAATAAAATCGTTGGTGTAAATATGGACTAATTATTTGTTCATTATATATTTAATTTTTTTAACTGCCGCGGAAATACCAACCAATCCTTAAATATTTTAATCAATGAAGTTACAGTTGCGAAGTCTGGAATAAATTCAATTCAATTAAACCGACAAAACTAAAATTTAAATTCTGTTCAGGGATTGAATTTACACTTTTATTTTAGTTGGAAGGCGTGTGGCACTGGTCGAGGGATTTTTATGACTACATTTAAACAACTGTGCCTTTTTGAATTATTATGTAGAAATAAATTGAAGTGCGTACGTGGAATAATGTTTAATTAAAAGAAACTTGATATGAGTTAACGTTAGCTTTCTAGAGTTAATAAACTAAAAAGTAATAATTAAAAAGAAGCTTTTATTAAAGCACTAGCCTTAATAAAACCCGTGTAGTGGATTACCACTCATAATGATTTGTTTTATTTGCTTTTGTTTACTTACTTTCATGCATTCAACCACGCACTTATTCTATCTTGCTTAGTCATTATTTATATTTCATTCTCTATTTCTAAATCTTAAAGCTAATATTTACATTGCATTATATACATAATATTTACATTTTTATTCTAATCTTAATAGTAATTGTATTTCATTTATCGCCTTGTTAAATAGCTATTAAATATAACTTTAATATATTTGTTGAAAGTAAACGGACCTGCAAGCATATAAAATATTACTATTACAAATTATAACATTGTACACCGCGATGCGCGGGCGCCGGTCCGCGGCTTCCGATCGTGTGGGCTCGGCGGAGCTCGGCTACGCTCGGGGAAGAGGGCCGGCCGACCGCCGCGCGAGTAATTACTGCTGGTCATCGTCCAGTAGTGCATAACCTGTTCCCACGGCGAATGCACGTCCGTTTGCGCTCCCGAAATAATTACGCTTTTCGCATTTAGATCGCTTATTTCTAGTTGTAGTTCGCATAGTAGTGCTTAAATAGTTAGTGCTTGGCTAGTAATTAACTTTAAGATAGTTTTTACGCATAAGGACTTCATATACGTGGTTGTATTGAAGGTGTATTAAACAACTTGAGATACGGAGTTATTCTTTTTATTGCGCGCCTATATACATCTCTATAACCACTATATTGGTGACCCCGACGGTAGATAGGAGCCCGCAGCGCGACGACTACGTTTCGCCGGTCGACGTTTTTGCCGAATAACGTTTAAATTTTTTATTTTTTTTTTGTGATTTTACACCGCGCCGTGACCGACCCAGCTTGAGTGCCTGTGGTGAAGCAAATCAACCATGCCGAACGAGACGATGCCTATGCAGCAACCCGCACCCGCGGCTTCGCAAGAAGATGCAGCTTCGTTCCCAGCCGGCAACGTGAGCAGAGTGGGCGTAAAACTACCGCCATTTTGGGCCGATGAACCGGAGCTTTGGTTTGCACAGGTTGAAGGTCAGTTTATTATATCTGGTATTAGTGCGGATACGACAAAGTTTTACGTAGTGGCATCGCAGTTGGAGCAACGCTACGCAGCTGAGGTAAAAGATGTTATTACTAAACCTCCAAGTACTGGGCGCTACGACAAGCTTAAAATTGAGCTTATTAAGCGTTTGTCTGCCTCGCAAGAAAAAAAAGTGCAGCAATTATTAATGCATGAGGAGTTAGGTAGCCGTAAACCCTCGCAATTTCTACGCCATCTTAAAACGCTTGCGGGAGCCACAGTACCAGACTCATTTATGCGTACGCTATGGTCTAGTCGCCTACCCACTAACGTACAAACCGTAATTGCTTCTCAGAGTGAAATGCCACTTGAAAATGTTGCAGATTTAGCGGACCGAGTGTTTGAGATAGCACCGACAGCCCCCACCGTAGCCAGTACGAGTACCAGCGGAGCCAGTACCCTGGGATGCAGCGAGATCAGCGTGCTTACCCAACAAATTGCTGAGCTGACGCGGCAGGTAGCATCACTACAATCTCAGGTACACTCACGCTCGCGTTCACGCTCATCAAGTCGGTACCAACGTGATGGCAGAGAGCCACGTCAACGCCGAAGCCGGTCGAGTTCCAGACCCCGCAATAGCACATACTGCTGGTACCACAACCGATTTGGAGACAAAGCCAATAGATGCACTACGCCTTGCTCGTATGCGGGAAATGCGGACGGCAGCCGGAAGTAGCGGCTAACGACTGCCCTAACAATCCACGCCGCCTTTTTGTTACT
Organism: Nycteola revayana; assembly: GCA_947037095.2. Lineage (NCBI taxonomy): Eukaryota > Metazoa > Arthropoda > Insecta > Lepidoptera > Nolidae > Nycteola > Nycteola revayana. The sequence continues at coordinate 11,844,704 of OX344839.1, forward strand.
GACCGCACCACTAAAATGACTTTCCTTGTGGACACAGGTTCTGACCTCTGCGTGTATCCGCGCACGGCAATTCGACAGCTGCGTAGCAAAACTGGATACCAGCTCTTCGCCGCCAATGGAACCCCCATCGACACGTACGGATATATCGACCTTAATTTAAATTTAGGACTCCGTCGTGCCTTTCACTGGAAGTTCGTCGTGGCTGATGTGTCCAAACCCATAATCGGTGCGGATTTTCTAATTTACTTTAATTTATTGATAGATTTAAAGAACTATCGCCTCATAGACGGTCTCACCCAACTTTCTGCGACAGCGTCGGCAGCGGCCATGTCTACAGCGGATATAGCTTCAATCAAAGCCGTAGGTGGAAGCTCGAGCTATCACGAGATCCTACGTAAGTACCCTAATATAACTAGACCTGCTGGTACTTCACGGCAGATCAGCCATAGCACGGTACATCACATCCGCACAACACCCGGCCCGCCGATATCCAGCCGTCCACGTCGTTTGCCACCTGATAAGCTGAAGATCGCGCAGAAAGAGTTCGAGGATATGATGGCCAATGGTACAGCTCGTAGATCAGAGAGTCCTTGGTCTTCTGCCCTCCACCTTGCACCTAAAAAGGACAATGGCTGGCGTCCCTGTGGTGATTACCGAGCGTTGAATTCTCGGACTATCCCGGACAGGTACCCGATACGCCACATCCAGGATTTTGCTCACCAGTTGGCTGGCAGCAGATTCTACAGTAAGGTAGATTTGGTCAAAGCCTACAACCAGATACCCGTTCATGCAGATGACATCCAGAAAACGGCCATCACTACGCCGTTCGGTTTATTTGAGTTTCCTTTTATGACCTTTGGCTTGAGGAACGCTGCGCAGACCTTTCAAAGGTTCATGGATGAGGTGCTCAGAGACTTACCTTTTTGCTACGGATACCTAGATGATATCTTAGTCTTCTCTGAAACTGTATCACAGCACACTAACCATCTGCATCAGTTATTTCAGAGGCTGTCAGACTACGGCATCCTGATCAATTCAGCCAAGTGCGAGTTTGGCCAGTTATCCATTACATTCTTGGGACACGAGGTCTCATCTGATGGAATTCGACCGTTGCCAGAGAAGGTAAAGGCATTGCAGGACTACCCATCACCAAAGACAGTTAAGGAAATGCGTCGCTTCTTGGGTATGTTCAATTTTTATCGTCGCTTTGTTCCGGATGCGGCACGATTACAAGCACCGTTGAACGTAATATTGACAGGCCCCAAACGCAAAGGTTCGCAGAGTATTGTCATGACACCCGAGATGCTGGAAGCCTTCAATAACTGTAAGACCAGTTTATCACAGGCAGCCCTATTGGCTCACCCGGAACCTGACACAGAATTAGCGATCTACACGGACGCGTCTGACACTTCAATTGGAGCAGTACTCCAACAAAATACTAACGGTAACACCTGGAGACCACTAGCTTTCTTCTCTCGTCATCTTTCTACCGCACAGAAGAAGTACAGCCCGTATGATAGGGAGTTGTTGGCTATTTACGAGGCTATTAAATATTTCAGACACATGGTCGAAGGCAGACACTTCACTATCTTCACGGATCACAAGCCCCTATCATACGTGTTTGATTACAATCGCGATAAGTGCTCCCCTAGGCAGTTCCGATATTTTGACTTTATAGCACAGTTCACCACAGATATCCGCTATGTGGCAGGTAAAGATAATGTTGTCGCGGATGCTCTGTCTAGGGTAGAAGCCATAGCAGCTGTGCCCATTGATTTTGACGCTCTTGCACGTTCTCAAGACAACGATCCTGAGCTGCAAGAACTCCTGAGTAATGACACATCCCTTAAGATTGGGAGAATACGACTGCCAGATACTAACGCAGAACTTTATTGTGACGTTTCCACTAATAACTCTCGTCCTTATGTTACAGAGCCATTCAGAAGGCAAGTCTTCGACGCTTTGCATCGCCTGAGTCATCCTGGGACGAGAGCAACCGTCAAGCTGGTATCTGAGCGCTTCGTCTGGTTTGGTTTGAGGAAGGACTGCAGACAATGGGCCAGAGAGTGCGTAGACTGCCAAAAGAACAAAGTTTCTCGGCACACATCCTCTCCAACTTCCACTTTCCTTGTTCCTTCCCAACGCTTCTCCCATGTCCACATGGATATTGTTGGACCACTACCAGTTTCTTCTTGTTACAGATACTGTCTCACGGTCATCGACAGATTTACCCGTTGGCCTGAGGCATATCCATTGGTCGACATCTCGGCCGAGACATGCGCCCGCACCTTCATTGCTGGCTGGGTGTCTCGCTTTGGTTGTCCAGAGCGCATCACGACCGACAGAGGAAAACAGTTCGAGTGCAAGCTGTTCCACACCATGACTGCCATCCTTGGTAGTCAGCATCGCCCGACTACTGCGTACCATCCTGCCTGCAACGGCTTGGTCGAGCGACTGCATCGCCAGCTGAAGGCAGCCATCAGATGTCACACGGACTCCAACTGGACCGAATACCTTCCTCTCGTGCTGCTGGGCATCCGTAGCGCCTGGAAGGAAGACATCAAAGCTTCGGCAGCGGAGCTCGTTTATGGTGAGCCCCTGCGCTTGCCCGGTCAATTCTTCGCACCTGCCCCTACCAACACAGTCGACATCACGGACTTTGCGACACGACTTCGACTTCATATGGCGAAGCTGTCTCCAGAACCAACCAGTCGGCATGGGCAGAAGATCTTTTACATCCCCAGAGACCTGGAAACATCAGAGTACGTGTTCTTGCGGAAGGATGCTGTACGGCGACCATTCGACCCTCCGTACACTGGGCCGTACAAAGTACTGCAGCGAGGTACGAAGACGTACAAGCTCGACATCCAGGGCAAGTCAAGTACCGTCACTATTGACAGACTGAAACCCGCATATTTGGACAGGAATGATGACAGCGAAGTACCATCGAGTCCCATGAAGACGAGCGATTCACCAGCTCCAGTCAGCGTCGAGCGGAAGACTAGATCAGGTCGCACAGTACGCTTCCCTGATTACTATCGACCTTAGCTTGGTGTAGCACCGGTCTCAGCAGGGGGGTGATGTAGTGGATTACCACTCATAATGATTTGTTTTATTTGCTTTTGTTTACTTACTTTCATGCATTCAACCACGCACTTATTCTATCTTGCTTAGTCATTATTTATATTTCATTCTCTATTTCTAAATCTTAAAGCTAATATTTACATTGCATTATATACATAATATTTACATTTTTATTCTAATCTTAATAGTAATTGTATTTCATTTATCGCCTTGTTAAATAGCTATTAAATATAACTTTAATATATTTGTTGAAAGTAAACGGACCTGCAAGCATATAAAATATTACTATTACAAATTATAACATTGTACACCGCGATGCGCGGGCGCCGGTCCGCGGCTTCCGATCGTGTGGGCTCGGCGGAGCTCGGCTACGCTCGGGGAAGAGGGCCGGCCGACCGCCGCGCGAGTAATTACTGCTGGTCATCGTCCAGTAGTGCATAACCTGTTCCCACGGCGAATGCACGTCCGTTTGCGCTCCCGAAATAATTACGCTTTTCGCATTTAGATCGCTTATTTCTAGTTGTAGTTCGCATAGTAGTGCTTAAATAGTTAGTGCTTGGCTAGTAATTAACTTTAAGATAGTTTTTACGCATAAGGACTTCATATACGTGGTTGTATTGAAGGTGTATTAAACAACTTGAGATACGGAGTTATTCTTTTTATTGCGCGCCTATATACATCTCTATAACCACTATACCCGCTTGCGATATTACTCGCGTTGCTCCCGTTCCCGTAAAGTCTTTATAATAAAATATAGGCATATCTAACATATGAATAAGATTTCGAAACTGAAAAAAAATCTTTCCTGAGATTAGCGTGTTCAAGCAAACAAAAAATCGAATATAACTCGTCAGCTTAATATATGAGTGGTGGGTATTTTGGTAATAAACATTTTTTTTGGCAAGATCGATTTAAGTTTTTGTATTCTGATGTATACAAGTGAATCTCGCAATAAGCATAAATTTCACATAAATTGAGTAATGTATTAAATTGATAAGTTCGACTAAATTTTATTTAATTTTACAGCATTTAAAATTAAGCTTGTTTTTACAAAGGTTTTTTTTATTAAAATATATTTTTAACTTTTGAAAAATGGCAATGTTATTGGTACAAGTTTTTGTCTCGTACGTACCTGCCACAAATCATTGAGACGCATTGGAAAAGCTGTAACCAAAAAAGATAAAGAAAAATACTCCTCGACTGCAATTTGTGGTCGCGCTTTAGCATTATTACAGACAATCTTTCCTATTACCGCCAAAGTGACGCAAGGAAAACACGGGATACAATGATAAAGCTACAGAAAAGTGTACTAACGTTTTATGCTTTTCTTTCATCCTTAAATCAGCATGGAAATAATATTTTTATTCTCTTTTTTATAAAAACGACATAAAAGCGGATACGTCGCGGCGATAAGGAAGTTATATGAGCTCCTCGCGGCTCGAAGTGAAGCAATCCATCTCACGTAATTGCATTATATTCGGAGTGCGTACCTCGAGTGCCCGGAAGGAACTGTTAGTTATGATTTCTTTCCAATATCTAACGTTTTTGTACTACGTTTTTGTTCTGAGATCTCATCTCTCAGTTTTTACAGCGAAGCGTATAAAACGAGAGTTGGAGAATGCATCTTGTTGTATTACTTTGATTTCTTTAGTTGAAAGTAAACTAAGGAATATTTTGTCAGGATTTTGTCAAATGTGTCATTTTAAATTTTATTTACACATGAGTGCTAAACATTGTATTTGCAATTTTAATTAAAAAAATATTTGATAACCTTTGCTAACATTATTTATTATACTATTTAAAGTTTTTGTTTTCATAAAATCACAATATTTATAATCAGTTTCACATACCTACTGGTAAAGTTATGCTTATATCAACATACACGAATAAATTATAGAAAAAAGTTTTTAATCATTATATTGGAATCAGATAGAATATCTTTTGTTAAGCTTGTAATTCTTTACGGATAATATTTTTGTGTTCACCAAAAATCTTAAGGTACATCTATGTATGCATTTCTAAAATATTGATCTTAAACCCGTTTAATTGTTTTACTATAATTAAACTACTCGGCCAACAAAATATGTTACATCAAACAAATTCCAAATTAACACCAAGATATAACACTTTTTTATATGGGATAAAATATAATGACCACCATAAATATATACTTGACACCAGAAAAATAAAGTCTAAAATTATAATAGTACTAGCTATTTTACTCACGACTGTACTTCAAATTGTATTCGAACACCAAATGTAGTTAATGATCACCAAATCTTAGCGAGCAAATTATTGCGCTATTTCTACCTTAATAAAATCAATGAAAAATGACAATCGGTTAGGTTAGGTTAGAGCTGCGGCCTTACAACGCACGAGCCGAGCGAGCGAAGCGAGCGGTGCCGCGGCAGCGGCCGGCGAGTGCCAGAACCGAATAGGCAAAACAGTTGTTAAATAGATGCTCGTTATGACATATTTTAATTAACATATTTTGGTGCACATTCAGTATACCTATTTGGTGGAACACAGGCAAAATTAGGTAAATGAAATGGGAATAAATTGAAGTACTTTTAAATACCATCCATTCTTTACTAAGGGACCTAACAAGTGTACACGTCCTAAAGTATAAAGAGCTTAACAAAGCAACTTGGAAATGTACGCTCGAAAGCTTTGATTGTAGCTTTAAAGCACTACATCAGGTTTCCCGTGCGAGACACGACAGAAATTCAACTGGAATTATATCAACATTGCAGACCAGTAGATTAGAGCGCAATTGAAAATTAATAGCTTCAAACTGTTTTAGAGAGAGTTTAACGACGTTTTATAATGCAATTTTTAAGTTTGAAATGTAGTACGTTAAAAAATGTATACTTTAACGGTCAACATCAAACTAGAAATGGACTTTTTATATTGTCTTAAACATACGAATAAGATCTTATTTTTTTGTTTTTAAGTATTTTGTTTTTTTTTATTCTAGTAAAGATTTTGCAACGGTTTTTTCTTTATTTAATATCCTTAAATATCAGAATAAATATTTCTAAAAGCATAATGTACCAAATAAAAATAGTCTATAATTAAAACTAACTAAAAATAAGCTCTATGTTGTAGGTTTAAATAAGTTATGTTTAGCTCAAATAAAGCTACACAAATGTTAAATTAGTTTTTATTCTTGAGTAGGTACTGTATTCCAATGTAATTTTCAAAAACCCGTAGACATTTGGTAAATTACATGAATAAAACAAAATCTATGTAGGATTAAGCTATCGCTACAATAATATATAGCTACTAATTCTACGCATTCTATTTATACATTGTTTATTTTTGTGTGTTAAGTATATTAGGTCAGTTTTAGAGACTATGGCTTGCTTTAATCGCCATGATAATTTGGAGTCCCTAAAACAATTCATACGTTTGGCAGTGAAGAATTGTCCCATGCAGAGAGTGCGTCTTTCGTGCTTCTATAGATAACGGGCCGCAACGTTTAAAGGACTGTATTGCAGCCTTTATATTAATGTATTAAACTAATACACTGTTATAGTAATAAATGTTACCAAATGTTACGCAATATATATTTTTTTCTTGAGTATAAACACGAAAATGAATTGACCGATTTCAAAAACTCACCATAAGGCTTTCGCCATCGGAGTGGAGCGAATTCTATTGATAGAAAATCTCCCCGATCTGTTGCCGTGGTAGTCTGGACGCCTGTCCACCGTAGTCGGAGCCAGGGCCTTAGCTTTAAGTAGGTTCGTTATCCAAGAGTTACTACTAACATTTTAATTTATAACGAGGGTCCCATAATATCGGGAGCTACGTGACTGAAACCATTCGATGAGGCTGGTTGTTCTATCCCTAACAATAATTATTACTTATTTATTATACGACTGCCCACAACTTCGTGAGCCTAGCATAAGGATTTTGGAAGCTATCTAACAGCTTCAGTTCTAAATAGGCAGTACCGTTACTGTTTTGGCGATAATGCGGAATACAAGGACAAACAAACTTACATCTCCATCTTATAAATCTTAAAAACATCTTATAAAATTAGCTAGTCTACCTGTGAAATCGGTCGAACTTATATTGAGAATAGCTTCCCGCGCGCGGTTTCACCTGCGTAACTCCCGTTCCCGTGGGAACTTCATAATTAAATATAGCCTCAGGGTGTGTCACTCATGTCACTCAGGGTTAATTCACCCTGAGTGATATGAGTGACACACCCAACATAGATTTTTGTTATTGATACCCTTTATATATTCACATGTATTTAGTTGAATCTGTTATTTTTCCATTACATACGGATTTTTCAATTTATTTATTCGTATCGAATAGATTTAAAAACTTATATTTTTTTGTGGCATGATTTCACAAGAAATCAGTCTGACTACTAAAAGCATTTCAAAGTAACGTCAAAATATGAACCTTTTCCACAAAGCGATGCGGCGCCATCATTTGCTCCTGGAGTTTTCTGTATATTATTCTATTTCCGGACTACTCTCATGCAGGTTGACATATCTTTCCGAAGTCTGTCACTTTGAGTTACAAGTACACTTACAAAGGTTTGTAATTTAGTTTAAATATAAGATAAAGGAAAAGTAAACTCCGATGATTTTCGTAATTATGTGGTGTTTCGAATTTTACAAAGAGAAGTTTTATATCTAATAGCTAATATTGTAACTATAATTAAATCAAACAATACGTTATTGAAATACATATAGCTCCCGTGTGAATTAACATGACACCTCGTTTGAATGACGTTTATTGCAAGTACAGAGTGCAAAACAGTTTTCAATTTTATTCTGTTTGTTTGCGTTCTTTAGGCTATTCAAATATCGTAAAAATTCAGCAACAATAAAATTGAATAATAAATGTAACGTCCGAATGTAAAAATAGATAAACCTTCATCAAATAATAACAAAGAAATTACTCAGAATTGCATGCACTTCATACTAACGCTACTGCAGTAAGAGCGAGGGGATTCGCACGGGGAGCGGGTGGATGATGGTTGATTTTTAAGGTTCCGTAGTCCACAAGGAACCCTTATAGTTACATCATGTCCGTCCGTCTTTCTGTCCGTCTGTCTGTCCGTCTGTCTGTTCGTCTGTCTCTCCGTCTGTCAGTCCGTCTGTCTGTTCGTCCGTCCGCCTGTCCGTCCGTCTGTCCGTCCGTCTGTCCTTCTGTCTGGCGGTCTGTCCGTCTGTATGTCCGTCTGTCTGTCGGGGCTCGTATTCCGCCGTTACCGTGGAGAGAAGTATATTTTAGATCCAAAACATGGTTTTTAAAATAATGTAAAAAATATATTTCAGGCCCCCATATAACTTAAAGTGAATTAATAAGTTAAATTCGACTAACCCCATCGCGTAGGGTTTCGTTGGAAAGGTTTCTTAAAATGCAACAAAAACAGATAATACAAAGTTAAAATTAGAGCATCCCCTCGTCTAGAACTTTTGAAATATTATTAAATAATTCTCAAAAAAATGTGATATATACCTCTAAATAAGTACTTTCAACTAAAACTATACCGGATTCGGTATCATAGATAGATATTTTTATACAACTTGACCAACTTACCGTCGTCCTAATAGAATGTATGGAGTCGACTGCAAAATGAAATTTAACTTTATTAATTAATAAAAAATACGCATTTTAGATATGCATGGCTACGGAACCCTTTCATGTGCGTGCCCGACACGCTCTGGGCCGGTTTTTGAACTAGGTGCTTAATTATAAAACCCATACTGTAATTCACGGAAGTTATAATTAACCTTTTTCTAGAAGAACTTTATTTCATAAATAAAATAAAAGAAAAACATATTAAACATTTGATTTAATAACAACACACAGAATATGGCTTTTAAGCTTAAAGAGAGCTGAGCTTACATTAACCTCTATTTAATGCTTTGCTTGGGAAAATTCTATGCAATGTGTGCACAGCTGGTTTATACAAGTTCTTTGTTATGGTATTATATATAATGTTTAGTAAATAATTTTATGTTTCGTTTTGATGCCACTTTCTTTAAAAAGTTATAATTTTTGCTATAATTTTTATCTTATATTTCCAATACTATTTATCCAACTTTTGCATAAAATGTTTTAATGTGGTTCTTACCTCCTAACACTTACAATAACGAAATCTTCTTTTATTAGAAAGGGTTACTAACTTAATCTTACTTAAAGTAGATTGTTTTAAATGGCATTGTAATTACCTAAGAAAAAGACTGAGAGGGATCGAGTTTGTCTATTTAAATTGGCTTGGTGTAATTGTTCTCGGAGCGCCGGCGTTTTGCATTGAATTGCGAAGAGCTATCTCAATCTGAGTGGCAATTTCTCAGAGCCATTATGCCAACCATACATTGGCAAACACTTTTAGGGCGGAACACCGATACAGTTGAGACAAAAGGTCAAATTTGGGTTAATTAAATTCCAATGTCGAGCTTTTAGACTCCAATGTCTCGGGCTCGTCACGGCGTCTTGAACAAAGTAAAGCCTTATCACCGCGCTAGTTTCTGACGCCCGCACCTCTGTCGAAGATTAATGCCCCTCTAATGAATCAGCTACAGTGACAAATCAGGTTCCGGTAATGGATAAGGCGTTTCTAATGTTGGGGCTTTAAGTTGGTTAATACCTATATTCTTTTAACTTTATAATTTGCTCGACAACACTTTGATTATATTATACTGAATTCGTTTATCTATTACAATACTTATACTCACAATATACAATAATGTCTATTGAAGGCATGAAGACTAAAAAAATCTATTTAGCTCCGTCAGTAAGATTACCAAAAAATATTGGCCACGTATTTTTTATTTTATTTAAATTGACAAAGATACAGATAAAAAATAAACTATAAAGTTCAGGAAAGGGGGGCTTGTGACGTCACTATTACGTAAAATTGTACCTAGAAGTGACGTCACATACAATTTTAACGCGCTGTATCTTCGTCATTTTTTGTATGAGGAACGAATAAAATAAATAATTGTACAATATTTTTTGATAATCTAACTGACGAAACTAAATAGATTTTATAAGTCTTTATGCCCATTCTCGTAGGTGATCGATCATCATCACGATCACGATCACTGTAAAATGAGTTTAAGCTATATATAAGGACTGGTTTAGAGCAATCATATTCATGACGATAGAAAGCTAATATCAGAATACATTCCAGGTCCAAGCTAGTTAAAGATAAAGTTAAACATAATTAATAGTCTTTTAAATTGGTTTAACGAAAACTAATTTCCTTTAGTGCTTTAGCTTCTTTCTTCAAGAAAAAAGAGTAGAAATGATCAGAGAATTGCTCTTCATTGTAATGAGCGCTCTATATTTGAACTATCCCGTTTTAAATTACTCAGTAGGTTCTTGCAAATTGCTGGAATGAAAATAAAACTTGGGCTTTCAAGATGAATATTCATAGTCATTCCAGATTTTAATAATTTTTGAACACTCCGCATTTTAATTAGAAAATATCGACTTGCGATATGGGTGTTATTTCCTTTTTATACTTTGTGCATTAGAGGGATATTATTGTCATTATATGCGATGTTGAGTCGCAAAACGTACCTACTTCATATTTGCAATTGCAGGTTAGTAGTCATATAAGAATGTATGGTGCTATTATGATTTGGAAAATACATATATTTTGTAAACTTAACCATCAAGAAGTTATATAGATAAATAAAAATAAATTTAAATGTAACTTTTTTTTTACAAAACAAAACTCTTTATTCCACCGATTACTGACCGGCTACACCGCCATTATAACCGATTCTGGAATAAACAAAACGATTGTCTTATTCCAGTATTTAACTGCAATTGTGTCCATAACACTCTTCTATATTAAACATCTATTTCAAATACATATCACGCCCTATTATTTTCAAGAGAGTAAAAAAAGTCACCCAGAACATCAGTTAACAGATATCAGTTGACAGATGGAAAAGACATTATAAGAATTGTAAGATGTAAAGATTGTGTATGAAATTAAATAAAGATTTTTAAGATGACATTTACTATTTTGCGATACTTTATCCCTTCCTTTATCCATCCCTATCTTTATGTTTTCCGAATTCAAAAAATATGTACAGTAAAAAGTGTATTTACTCGTCCGTGGGTTGTCAACTGAAAACCATCGCGAGGTGTTTGGTCAACCAATACTGAGGTGGCAACTTTTTCGGCAGAACATGCGATATTGCTTATTATTATTTTTCAATATTACTATGAAGTATATTATATATTTTGTGATATGCTGTAATAGATGTTTTCTCTTTCTTTTCTTTTTATATGAAAATAGCATTTTTAGAGAAACAAGTAAAGGATAGAAGTGGAAGAGAATATAAATACACTTAAATTCATCTAAATTAGGTACCTACATCATATTATGCTATCATTTACCTCTGCTTATATTTTTTGCTAATAATATGGCGTATTTACGAAAAAATAATCTTATATGCTATCAAATGTACAAATTTTTAATATTAAAATTTCACCTGCCATGAATTAAATGATATTTCTAAAATAATTTAATTCAATTAATAGCTACGCCCCGCAATTTTACCGGGTTGGCCTATTACTCTGCTTCAGTGGATCGTAGTGTGTTATAAAGGATATAAGTTAAGCCAGATTACATTATAAACAATGCCTGTGCAAAATATCGGCAAAATCTGTGCGGTAGTTGTTGCATGAAATAGCCACATACATCCATCCGTCCGAACGTTCTTCTTTATTATTAAGGAAATTTATGACCCAGAATATGTTTTGAATAATTTACGTCTCCGCATAATAATTTCAAATACATCGCTTCGTGTAACAAAACTTCTCGTAGCATAAAAACCCTTATCAACCAGGTGAAAGACATTTAATACGGACCCAAGAAAACTTTACAAGACACCAAGACATTTCAAATTATTTATCTAGAAGAGCTCGACGACAAAAGAATTTGTTACGAGGTTAAGAATTTGTACTTCAGCACAAATTCTTGGCCCCTCTTATGTTATCATATTGCGAGTTTGCGACATGCTATTTCCCCAACTTTAAGGTACGTATAACATAGTCCTTGAAGTGTTAAAGAGAGTTATCTATGTATGTAGAAATGTTACAAATAGACATAAAGTAAGTTTAGTAGGGGATTAGTTTGCATCTTGATCTTTGATATCAGATAAAGCCCCTAAACTTCATAAAATACTCATTTTGCCGGCTACTTCGTCTGCGTAGATTCCGATTTTTCTACACAAACTTTGAACCATGCGTTGCGGACGCTGCGTTCGCATTTTTACAAAAAAGCCCATACATTTTGTCGAGGTAAGCACAAATGTATGGAACAGCTGTTTTTTTTTCGCGATTTCAGGGTTGGTCCCATAGTAAAAGTTGCTTATTATCATCAGTACTTTTACCCCCTGAAAGGTTAAATAACACTGTATTTTGCCCCATAAAAGAATTGCTATTTTTGTGGAGTCGTGTAGCATACATAACGAGATTATGCTTAGTTCTAGTATTAACATTATGAGTGTCGCGTTTTTCTTAAAACTATCAATATTCTTATGAACATGTAAAAGGTTTTCATAGACATTGTGATGCGACTGTAAGAATATTAGTCTCTTTGAATTTCTCCCGTAGGGAAACTCGCGGCCCAAGTTTATATATGGACCTTACAGTTCGTTTCTGTAGTACAAAAATGGTGTCAATGTCCGCACAGTGTCCCCAGATAATGTTGCCCGTTCTAAAGATGCTCGCGTGCATTATGGGGTAAGTCTTCGGAGAAAATTAATTGAGAAAACACTTTCTTAGTGTGTATGCCTACATTGTAATAACTATCTGAGTGACGAGATTCTGTGTGCTAAGTTCACACAGTCCTTCCATCATTTTTTTGACCTTCTTCTTCCAAGATATCCCTCCGTCTTCATATAATACTTATCTACTGAAAGCGATTACCAGCACTACTATAAAAATAATAACAATTTGTTTATTTTTATATAAATAACGTAGAATTGTAAACCAATTATTTATTTTTAATTAGACGTTCTTTAAAGCATAACACATAACTACATAACACCATGATCCAATTGTAGACAGTTTTGGTATAGTCAAAGCCCAAATTAAGTAATTTACGCTTAAAAGGTAATAAGTTTCCACTGAAAATCCTCCAAGTGTTAGTAATTGGACTTTAAATGATTAAAAGGAAGGAAAATAACACTGTTGACGGATTATTATGAATCTTTTTCCGTTGCTTTAAAGTTCAATTAATATTGTTGTTTGGTGGCTTTATTATCTTTTTGTAAGTAACAGCCGTATTGAAGACATAAATAAACTAGGCTGTTAATCACCACTTTAGTAGGGATTATATTTTTACAACATTCATTTTCAATATTCGACATTTTTAAACTGCTGGTTTTGTTAATATTAAATACATTATTATGGTCCAATACGATTGTTGAAACTTGCCTTCATAGCATTATAATTTTGATATGGCGTATATATTAATTTTACCTTCGTAGCGATGTTTCATCTTCGTTGGATTGCTACTCTGTTCGCATAGGTATTTTATTACAGCAGGCATATGTTGTTTTTCCATTATATTACTATCACAGATTCCATTACTACGATATTTTTGCTCGTGTTAAAGAACGAAGTATTTTTATTCATGTTTTTAAAATAAAGTAATTTATATTGAGCAACATACCGTTACGAGGATATTTCAATATCCATTTATGTTTTTTGTGGAGATTGGCGATGGCATTTTCGATTAATTGAATTTTATTTAACAAACTGAAAAACATTATTTAGTTTAAAGTCAAAGTAAATGAGTAAAGCCTGCCCTTCAGTTTTATCACACAAAGTTACGACTACAACTTTGCGTACATCCTCGATAAATTATTCAGTTGGTCGATCCCTTTTGTTTCGATCGGATCCCTTTACTTATGATATAATATTTATTTACTAATTTTGTGTGTAAAGTGTCGATTTAAATTATAAAGCATGTGTGCTGATCTATGACTGCTTATTTAGATACATTGTTTGTGCGTAAAGGTTGTGTAATTCCTTGGCAGAAATAGCTTAGAAGCAATGAAATGACATTTTAGTATGTTAATACTGAAATAGTACGATTGGTACCATTGGTATCTACGCTGTACACTGCGTTGTTTGGATGTGCGCAGATCCAGACAACGCAGTGTACAGCGTAGATATAGTTTCATTCAAGTCATCTGTCAGGAGGAGGCCGCAGAGCTTGTGAGGGAAGAGAATCCCAATGCTCACCCGCTTTGCAGATGGCGTCGTGATCGTAAACATAGCCTCGGGGTGTAGAGAAAATAGGCCCTTTTTTTTTTTTTTTTTTGTTGTCCGGGAGGAAATGCATTGACGCATTCCCACCACCGCTGCAGCGTATTCGCGCGCTGGCGGTGGGATATGTGGGACTCGCCCTCTCCATAGCGTGGTATGCTAAGGTCATACCACGAGGAGAGGACCCTACACCACTAAAACCTCCTGGACACTCCTTCGATCCGCCGTTGGCGGGGGTCGGGTACGCATGAGCAATCCGGCCCCCCGACGGCACCCGCGGCCAATATGGTACCGCGGGATCTCCAGAGAGAAAATAGGCCCTGCTCCCCGATAAGTCCACACTCATAAGGAGGAACCTAGGTCCTCGGAGCGTCCCGTAGGAGATTGGAGTGGACCACTCATGGGCCCAGGTAAGGTAGAGGAATCGTTATCACGTGCACCGCTGGAGAGATCCTACAAGCCGAAATGGTACCTGGGACCTTCACCATCGGCAGACGGAGGACAACCTGGATGGTTTTAGTGGGTGGACTCTTTCTAGTGCACCTAGCGCGTTGCGTATTTTTTCTAAGAGGGCTAGTCCTAGATATCACATCGCTGTCGAGAGGAGCGTAATTATATGATCCCCGCGACAGAAGGGAGGGAAGGGAAGGGATGCGTAAGGCATTTGCCCTAGGACAAAAAAAAGGTATTACTTCGGTCAATAATTATTATATTTCGGTCAATAAGTATTTCATGGGAATTCGTGGGGAAGAAGTACATTTAAAAAGATAAAAAAATGATTATGTGGATTAACAATTTTGTTTTACTTCTATAAATATTTTGCGGCCATACTTAATTTAATAATTAAGAGAATAGTAAATTAAGATAATAACTTTTATTATATGTAGGTGGTCTAAATACATAAAAAAATATTATCTTAATTTCGCAACAGGATTCGACCTTGGCATTTTATGTATAAGCTAAAGCCTTGTGTTAAACCTTATACATCGCCATCGCATGTTAAACATCGCCAACACTGGCTGAACGAATATTATTGCAGTGTATAAAGTAATAACTGACTTGTGTTACTTATCAAAAGAAAATAGAATATAGGATAACCCACGGCACGTTATATATAAATAAAATTGATTTAATTCCAATTCCTAGACTATTCGGCCACGGTGACATCTAACTCAAATATACAGCTACAAAATCTACAAAGAAAACAATATCTGCATCACGTTATACGCAAATTTATTATTTAAATAATATAAACATAAAGATTATTGCCAAAGAACGTCTGCCTTTTCTGCCAGAAATATAAGTTCATGCTTTCTAAATTATTACGACACACGACCATCCAATTAAGGTTAAATCTGGATGGATCAGTTGTTGATTGAGTATCGGAATATTCCTCGTAATTCAGAATTTATTGGCTCGTTTATTAACTCGTATTTTAATTCACGAATAACTTCTCTATAAGCATTTTCCTCTGTCGCATAGCTGTATTAGCCTCGCTTTAAGTCTCGGAAGTCGTGGGTTCAATCCCCACGCTGTACAAGAAATCTTTGTGTAAAATCTTAAATTCCTTTTTGGGCCTCGTTGTAGAGATACTACATACCTCGGAAATTTCGTTAAGCTGTTGGCCTCGAATGTTATAACATCATCAAACGTATACCATGGTATGGGCAGCAGCGTTTCCGTCACATAATATTACTGCGGTCACCAATCCACCTGCCAAACGTGGTGACTATGGCAAAGCCCTCCCTCGGGAGGAGGTCCATGTTCCAGTATCGCGGTGGTCAACGCTATACGGACTGATGATGAGGATGATTAACTTCGACAGTTGAGATTATCACTAGATACTTCTGCGAATCATGGAATCTGCAACATCGTGTTGCATTCCAGTGCTCAGTTATGCACAATGACAACATCATACATTAACACATAAACAAGAAAATCCTGCAATCGACGTATAAATATTTACGATTTGTCGTTATATTTTATTAACACTTTTATTTGTATGGGGACCAGTGATGGATCGTTATTTCGAATTTGGATTCAGAGTTCATGCGAATCACGGAAAATATTAAAATGATTTATTGTTTTTCCCAAAAATTAATTTAAAATTAAATTTTGTTTAAATTAATATACGAAAAAGGTTGGTTTGCGGTAATCATTGCGATTGGTTTTATAAAGTCTATGTAGTAGATCACGAGGATAACGTGTGGATTAGCAATGTAAGTCTCGCTTTTAATTTAGTTGGTCGAAAGCGGATTCCCGTGTCGAACAAAAAAAAACAACAAATTCTTTCCAAAATTGATTAGCTCTCCGTGAATCGTAAAGCAGTTTAAGGCTTTGGTCCCGTGTAACAATAGCATCGTCTATGTCAATTGTAAATTAGGAAATGGACAGCGGCATTTACTTGAGTATTACAACATAATACAGCGTACTCTAACCTATCTGCCAAGCGTGGTGACTTTGGCATCATTCCCTTTGGGAGAGAGGGGCCTTCACTAAATAGATAACGATTATCTTTTGTGCGGCCTGATGATTATACCTTGCGGTGGTTGCATGGCATGTAGCCTTCTAACTGTGATAAATGATATTTAGGTAAGTCTTAAAATTGTTACAACTTTGGTCACCGAAGTATTTCATTAAAGGATGTACTTGTTATTATACTACAAAAATGGTTTTGTTGTATTTATCCTGTACCCTTCAAGAGGTTGGAGGGTAAAGGTTAACATTTCTTATTATTTGTTGTTTGTGTTAATACCCAGCCTTTTTTTTATGCATAACAAATTTCACCTTTTCCGGACTGCGGAAAGCTTTTAACTTCAAAAGTCTAAACCATTTTTGATTAAACATATCTAAGAATCCATTTCTAGACAACCTGTTTTTAAATAAAAAATAAGAACTGCAATTGCGTCGAGGGTAAAAAAACGGTTTTGGACTTATCATATCATATCATATGAAAAATCAACAGGTTTTTCTGTTTTTTTTTTTATGGAATAAATCTTTTAACAAAATAAAGTACCTTTTTAACTCTGTGTCTCATATAAAAAATAGACCTCATGCTAAATATAAAAAATACTGTAGTTCTTAAAATAGTACATTACGTTCCAAGGGAGGAAAGTATGACTTTTCAATCCGCGCGACAAAAGCGTGGGTTGAAATGTCCTGCTATCCACCCGTCGAAATGCCCTGCTATCCTCCAGACGAAAAAAAAACAAATTAATAGATTTAATTGTCTTATACTTAATAGATATTATTATTAATATTCGAGATAATTAAATATTGAATTTTTTAATTAAGGAAAATAGTATTTAGTATCGAACGCAAAAAATAACATTGAACGTTGAACAGGAAATAACAATAACAAATAACAACTGCACGGTTACCATGGCAATGAGTTATTTCAAATAGGTAACGGGAAGAAAATGAAAACAAAAAAAGACTAAATTTTAATCTGTCACTAATTGTGAGCAGTCTGAAATATGCATCTTTCTTCCCAAGGGCAGAAATTCAAACTTTCGGCCTCGGCGGGAAAAAATATTATTGAGTTAATAAAGTTTTAATTAGTTTTTAACCAATTATTGGTCCGGGCGTCGAAATATAAGTACCAGTTTTAGACGGACATATGTAATTAGCCTCGGGGCTATATTATAAAAAAGAACCTGAAGGAATAAAAAGAGAGCCTTAAAAAAGATAATAATATCATGCTACTTTCGATCATTTTAACGCCAACCCAATTTGTAAAAGTTAAAAAGACGAACGATCAGTAATTTTAGGGTGTTTTGCGAGTAAACCAACGAGCATAAAATTCAAATGTTTAAGCCTACTCATAAAAAATAAGAAAGTGACAGGCATTTAGAACATGAAAAAAAAAATATTTTTATAGCCATTGAATGTTATCATTCGAAAACAGAACCTGTTAGTTCGTTTTACTTTACGCATCACATATCTCGTAGGTTTTGACCTTATCTCGGTCACAAAGAAGCTCACAGTAACAATGTCAAAGAAAACTCCAGACTTTATAGTCCTATAGTCAAAGGGAGAGCTACGAGGAGTATTGAAAAATCATACATTTTATAAATTGAAAGTTGCTGTCATACACAACCTATCAGTGCAAAAATGGTTTTAAGGCTTTGACGTGTTGTAAGTAAACAACTTTGAAGAATTGGGTTAAAATGAAAATCCATTATAGGCGAAAACAGTTCAAAATATGTATGTGTATAAAATATCAGTGTTGTCTAGATTTATAAAATAAAAGTTTTGGGAATGATTTTGAGTGACAGCTAGTTGTTACTAGAACTACGCGCAGTTTCAGTTACGTGACATTCTATCATACAGTAACCAGAACAAATATCCAGAACAAAAATTAGCTTATGCTATTTAAGAACTTTATGAATGTTAAATAAGATTCATATCCGCTAAATCTCTTATCAATCTTTAAGCGGCCGTAGCCCAATGGCTAGGGCATCGGACTTGTGCTCTTGAGGTCGCCGGTTCGAACCCCACCCATTGCATTACCGACGTGAACCCACTCGTAACACAAGCATTTTAGCTTAGCACGAGGGGTTAACAAGAATACTAGTAGACTTAAAAACATTGCAACAAAAATAAGAAATCTCTCTAGCTTGATTGTAAAACAAATATTTTTCTATACCCACACACAAACGTTTGCATTTATAATACTAATATGATTCCTTTACACAAATAAACATGTGCTAAAACTATTTAAAAATAAAAAAATGTATAAAATATTGATATTTCAATATTCAATAATAATAAATAAATTGCTTTTTCTGCTCAGAATTTCATTAAAAAAGATGTAAACTACAAAAAAAATACGTAAAATCAGAGTTAGAAATAATAGGAAATTTCGGACCCGCCACGAACAGTGTTTCTTCTGTTATCTTATTTTTTTTAAATATTTTCTGTTTTTTTTTTAGTTTCAATGTAAAGTACACAAAATAAATTTCTAATGCACGAATTACACACAAGAAAATTCGTAAGCATGTACAGCCAACCAAGGAGATAGTGGATATCTCCTTGGTTGACTGTACATGCTTCTGTATCAATTAATGTTAATAAATATGTCTATTTAAGTACGATAGCTGGGTCTTTATCTGGGAACTTTTATACATGTGAACATATTTTAAAATGTGTTTCACAATATGTAAATTTTATTTGGTCGACTGTACCGATAGGCGCTTGTTCCTGTATCGGCAAGAAAGGAAGAACATTTAACTTAACAACATACAAGGTATTATACACTACTTTATTAATAATTCAAAATAAATTAACTCGTTTAATGTATACAATTTTTGAAATGCTAATTAACAGACTAAAATCTAACGGAAAACATGTGCAGTCACCGATAACAATCGGTGAAATTGTTATCGATTACAGCGATAATCGATAATTATCGTTGTAATATCAATATACATAACAATGATATGAAACAATGATTGATATCATTGTTATGTAAAAGCATGACAATGATAGCTTTTAGCCTGTTAATATTAGCATTTTAATAACCAATACTTGCATTTAAATAAGTTTTTAAATTTTTAATACTTGTCATTATTTTCCTTTTTTTATTTGAAAATATGGGTATTGTCAATTCAGGTACAAGACATCCAGGTATTATGTAAGCTTACAAATAATTGTACAAATTACAACATTAATAACAAATGTTGTGAAAGTACCAACCATTAAGTCTCGTATTTCGGAGTTATCATGTAGTCAGTATAAACCGACCACAAACAAACTTATACTACTTATTTACAAATTCATTTACACACGGAAAAATTGTAGATTTGATCTCGCAAAGGAGACATAATAAAACTCTCATAACCATGAATAAGATTAGGCTAAAGAAGCAGTAACAAACTGTAGTACCAAATGGAGGAGGAAACAGCATTTAATTTGAAAAGAAACGAGTAAAAGGAATTCTATTGTTATTAAGCTCGGTATAATACCATTATCTGGTACGTTCTAGCATCGTTTTATGTTTCCTATTTAATTTTATACTTATTTATTGAAGGAATTTGTATTTACTAGGGAATTTCCGTTATGCTTTATTAATAGATGCTTTTACTGATTGTACCCGTTTTGATATTGAAGCTTAAAATTAAATGCGGATTTGAAGTAACGACGGACAGGCTTAAATGAAAGTACCTACGTGGTACAATGATTTAGCCAAGTAATGGATACATTTAGGTAAATCATAGTTATAAAGTTATTTTTAATTTCTTATTGGATTCGAGCAAATTGCATTGTATATATATAAACTGCGGTAGGTAAATATTAATTCATAAAAGAAGTTTGTAAAATTTATGTGTAAATTTCAAAAGTACAGTTTTTCTAAATTGAAGCAATAATTGGGTGTGAGACATAGTGTCACCATGGACGAGTATGTGGTGACACTAGCTTTCCCTTATAACATTGTAATCGAGTAAAGATGACATTAAAAAATACAATTAACTTATGCTGTAAAATTTATTTGATCCTCCTTATTTTGCAAATGATAAAATATAAATAAATGTTTCACATTCTATCTCCATAACTATTCAACAATAAAATTGTACCCATAGAGACTAGTTTTGGTCATGATAAGATACAAACAATACGTAGGCAGGTAATGGCAGTTATATTGAACTATTTTATTCGACCCAACATAATTACAATAATATTTTGATTCATAAATGCAAATTAAGTTCTACAAGGCCAGAGCGTAGCTACGCTGTTTGGTTATTAATTTTATTCAGTGGCCTTTTCAGAGCTGTCAAACTCAGCTTCAAATATAAAGTAAGTTATAATAGGTACTTATACTTGTTTAGAAATGTCACATTGTGACTTTATTATACCTTTAAATAATAGGTCTTTGAAATTGAATGAAATTGCCGTTTTGTATGAAAAAATTTATACGATTTTTTTTCATGTATTTTTTATTTATATTAATCGATGTAATCACCCATGCAATCAATACATCTTTGCCAACGCAGTGGCAGTTTATTGATGCCCTTCTTAAAGAAATCAGCTGTACGGGAGGCAACAAATTCTTCAAAGGTATTTTGTACTGCCTCTCGGGTATTGAATTTTTTTCCCGCCTAGAATTTATTCAAATTCTGGAAAAAGTAGTAGTCTGTAGGCGCAAGGTCTGGTGAGTAGAGCGGATGACGGAGAGCTTCCAACCCCAGTTCTTGCAACTTGGAGACCGTCTGCTGTGCAGTATGACGTCGCGCGTTGTCGTGCAGGAGCAGCGGAGACGAGCGATTGACCAATGCTGGTTGGAGATGTGCCAGCTTCTCCATCATTGTGTTCAGTTCTTCACAGTACACATCTGCAGTAATGCTCACCCCGTTTGGTAAGAAGCTGTGATGAATCACACCGGCGCTAGACCACCAAATAGTGACCATCACTTTTGTAGGGGTAAGTTTTCGTTTAGGGCATTGTTTAGGTGCTGAACCAGGATCCAACCAAATTGCTGAGCGCTTGCGGTTATCAAACAGAATCCATTTTTCATCGCAGGTAACAATGCGGTTAAAAATTCCTTCATTTGTGTGTCTTCATTTGTGAGCGCGAAGTACGCGTCGAGACGTGCCTTGCACTGCTCGCAAGGCACGTCTCGACGCGTACTTCGCGCTGGCGATCATTGAGTTCGTGGCACCCATTTGTCAAGCTTTTTTACCTTGCCAATTTGACGCAAATGGAGCAATATTGTTTTGACGCTAACGTCGAAAGCTGCTGCTAATTCAGCCGTAAATTGTGTATCATCAGCTTCCACAATCGCCTTTAATTCATCATTGTCGACCAAAGTCTTCGGACGACCGCGAGGTTCATTTTTCAGGTCGAAATTTCCAGAACGGAAGCGAGCAAACCAATAACAGGTGGTGCGTTGGTTTGTAGTGTTAGCTCCGTAAACGTCGTTGATGTTGCGTGCTGGTGCCGCGTTGTTGCCACGCAGGTACTCATATTCCATAATTACTCGAATTTTTAACGTATCCATGATGACGAAAAAGATTGAAATGCAATGATAATGTAACACTAATCAAAAAACAAATGTTTTGGGTGTCGTGAAAAAAAACCATGTTTTTAAAATAAAATTAATTTGAAATTAGAATTCTTAGCCAAACAAAAATTATTTTGAAATGGTCAGGACTGCAGAACGGCAATTTCATAGGTAAAGACCTAATATTAATATAAATGTAAGTAGTATATTATTGGGCATTCTAGGCCACTTTCGGCAAATCGCTCGGCGAGTACGCCTCGCTGCCGAAAGTGGTCTAGAACGCCCAATAATCGGTAATCGACTCGACTCGTTCATTTGTTAATTCGTTCGAGTTCTTAGCATTCTGTCCCACAGATCGCTCGGCGAACCGATTTCACCATCGCTTTGAATCTATCAAATTTCTTTAATAGATTTTCAACCTTATCACAATAGATGATGGTACATGTATGTAGGTTGAATGAAACACTTATGCTAATGAGATTCAATTATTTTTAGTGAGCACAAATTACAATATTATAATTCCGTTGATAAACAATGTATTATTTATCGTAATATGTTGGTGGTTCGGGAAATAAAGCATCAGTCGATATAATAAACTCTTGTAGTTTACGCCATTGTATAGAATTGATGTCGGTCTGGACCTTAATGCGGACCAACGCCTTTTTCCACAGCTCCAACGAGTCGGTGACGCGCGCGTCCTCAGTTTTGTATACTTTACAGTCGATGTAGTACTCGCCGTTCGTGCTTGTCGTTCGCCGCTCACTGCCGTGGGCCACTCGGTTCACGAAGTATGACGGGAGAGAAGAGGTTTCGCTGTTCGCTGTTGCCCTCCCGTTGTTATGTTTGCGGCTGATGCCAAATATATCGACGTCAGATTTCGATGTTTTACTGAAACAAACAAATTGATCTCTTGTTAATTTGCACCCAAATTTATTTATAGTTTTAACCTGAATGTGCTTTAAAACAAAATATACAAGAATAAGAGACGAGACATACTACACAACGCTACCATGTCCTATGAATAGTAGACAGCGGATATACATTACAATTAAATACTGTTTATTAGTAAAAACATACTACTTTATATACACAGGAACATAAAAATCATTGCTATTAATTAAATTCATGTACACATATTAATCTCGATCCGGCATTGAACCCGCGACATCAGCATAGCAGTCGCTTGCATCAAGCGACTGTCATATGCAATTAATTGACAAAACAATGAAGCAAATAAATCGTAAAGTTTACCTTGGATGCGTCAAATTTTGCTTTGTTGACTTCCGTTTCCTAGGGACTGGTAGAGTTGGTTTGCGGTTAGACTTAGAGTCGTGCTCCATCACATCACTTGATAGGTTGGTTTCGTACTCAGAGTCTGACCTGAAATAAATACATAAAGTTAAAAAAATGTTTGGTTGACCATGCAGGGTCAGAAGTTTGTGGAGAATGATGGTTTTTATACTTACATTTTC
The DNA here is from genome assembly GCA_947037095.2 of Nycteola revayana. Taxonomy (NCBI): domain Eukaryota; kingdom Metazoa; phylum Arthropoda; class Insecta; order Lepidoptera; family Nolidae; genus Nycteola; species Nycteola revayana. Next base: position 11,868,533 of record OX344839.1, read on the forward strand.
ACTTAATTATTTAGGAATACCAAATAATTAGTTTGAAGAGTCGGTCGGCAGGCACAGTGACTATGTCGTTGAGTCGGATGGCTGATACAGTGGCAGTGAGCAGCTACTGTCTAACTATCACTGATAAGTACTTGGAGTCTTGAAGATTTCTACTGGCACGCTCGTCGAGTCGATTGTATAGAGCACACCGATAACACACTGATTATAAGTCAGAAACTTACAATAATATCGCTATATTCAGAATATGTACAACTGACCAAATAACTATGTAAAGAACAACTTTTTTCTTGGTCGTATTATACACATACGAAAAATAATTGGCTAGGTGATATTTCAGGAGCATCGACGTTGATTAGTGTTGATGTAGTAAAAGCGCTCAGGGTTGTCACACCGATTACATTAGTTATCGAACATTTTTAATGTGCTCGAGTGCATAAATGTAAACTCGTGGTAACCTTAGGTAAAATAGCTTGGACAAATAAAAGTGTCAACTTACTGGAAAAATAAGTAGGTTGAGCACACGTGTAATTTTTACGCAATATCATATAAAATTATTTGGTTGCAAATTTGATAGGTATTTCAAAGCATTATTGACTAAGACCTCATGATTACTCATTGTATATCTCGTTCTTTTATCGAGAATAAAATAAATTGTCTATAAAGATTGGTAATTTTTCACAAATTTCATTGAAATAAAAAAAAATAAAAAAATACAAAAATACAAAAATATCGACATTCTGACTTCCAAGGTTTCTTAAAAATGAACGTCGATTAGAAAATTATAAAACACAATTATTTGTTGGTAAGATATAAATTCATTATATTTTCTATTATGTTTTATTAGCATTCTGTCTAGTGGTCACCGATTATCATTCTATTTGTTTAATTTCAGAAATATAATGGTAAACTTAATTTTACCAATTGATGTGATGGTACAATACGAACAGGAAACGAGAGCAAGTCAGACCTAGTCTCGAAAGACTTTTGTCAACGTCGAATCACGAAGTATCTAGGTAAGATATGAAGCCAATACCTATATTTTCTACTTTTATTAGCATTTGTGTCTAGTGGTTACCGATTATCATTATATTGTTTAATTTCAGAAATATAATGTCTAACTTATTTTACCAATTAATGTGATGGTACAATACGAACAGGAAACAAGAGTTAGTTAGACCTAGTCTCGAACGACTTTTGCCAACGTCGACGCGTGAAGTATCAACCCAAAAGCAACGTATCTGTATAAGATCCATAATATTAGTAGTAAGTACGTATTTACTTGAGTTTTATTGAACGACTTTATTATTGTGAATCAAACGATAACAAATAATAATGCCATACTGTACAGTTTGTAATGTGTCTGTAGATAATCGACGGTGGTCAAGTCATTTACGTACTAATGTACATAAAAACAGTAGTACGACCCTTCTGCATGATAACGTTTCAATTATAAACTCTTCGTTTAAAGGTAGAATTTCGAGTTACAGAATCACTGCAACTAACGAACAAACAATTAATTTTCCAGAAATGTTCCTCAACAGTGTAAAGGTATACGTTAGAACTCTAATAGATCAGTTACTAATAAAACATACAACTGTTAAGATTAACTTTGAACTTTTTTCGTATTTCCTTTTATTTAAAAATGATCAGCAGGAATTGAAGTCGTTTGCTACCAAAAACTTTGTTATTCACTTTTATTATAACTTTGATTTTATTTATAAATCAGTAGTCGAGATACTGACAAAGAAAATAGAAGAATTTGAGCATCGAGATAGTGGTTGGACATTTTTAAGTAATTCTCATTTAGAAGTTAACATTAATAAACATCAACCTCTCAGCGGGTCTAGATTTATACCTTTGCCTAATGCTATAAAAAACAAAAAAGCATGTTTAAATATTCAAAATAGGGATGAAAATTGTTTTTTATGGTGTGTTGTGGCTGCCTTGTACCCTACAACTCAACATCCTAACCGAGTAACGTCTTATCCCCATTTTAAAGATGTTTTAAATATTAGCGATTTAACATTTCCAATCACATTTTCTGATATAGTCGTATTTGAGAAAAATAACCCTGTCTTAAATATTTTTGTTTATGGATTAAAAAATAATAAGACGATTGTTGGACCGTTGTACACAACTACTAATAAGAAATCTAAGAGCATCCATCTCTTATTTTTAGAAAATAATACAAACACTCATTATTGTCTAATTAAAGATTTACCGCGATTAGTTAGAAACCAGATAACCAGACACCACAGTAAATTATATTTTTGCGAGACGTGCTTATTATTTTTTCCTAATTTAAATCAAATTGAAACGCATTCGTGTGGTGGTGTTGTTACAATATTACCCGATGAGGGTTCATTTTTAAAATTCAAAAATTATGAAAGAAAACAAGACGTTCCATTTGTCATATACGCTGATTTCGAAACATTGCTGTATCCGATTTCTTACAACGAGTCCGAAAACGCCAAGACATCAAACTTGCAGCGCCATGTGCCTGCTGCGTTCGCTTACAATATCGTATCATCTACTAATAATACCAATAATGGGTATAGATGTTATCGAGGTACTGATTGTGTTTCCAAATTCATACAATTTTTAACTGACGATCTTAAAGCACTACATACCATTTTAACAAAAAACGAACCTATGTTATTTACTAAAAATGATTCTTATGATTTCAGACACGCAGTTGTCTGTCATATATGTGAAAATTTACTCTTAAGCGATCGGGTAAGGGATCACTGTCATATTTCAGGACGTTATCGTGGTGCAGCACATCGACATTGCAACTTACAAAATAAAGTACCTAAATTTGTGCCAATATTTTTTCATAATTTATCTGGTTATGATTGTCATTTATTTATAAAACAATTAGGTCAAATTCCTGGGCAAATTAGAATTATACCAAAGACTAAGGAAAAATACACAACGTTTACAAAGTTTATTCCTATTGCTAGTAATGAGTATATACAATTAAGATTTTTAGATTCGTTCAACTTTTTAGGCGCAAGTTTAGACAAACTCGCTAAAACTTTACAGTCACCAGATTTCGTTTATCTAAAATCACAATTTCCTGATGAAAGACAATTTAGTTTATTAACAAGGAAAGGCATATATCCTTATGATTACATGTCAGATTGGAAATGTTACGATCAGAAATCGTTACCACCTAAATGTTATTTTCATAATTCTTTAACCAACGAAGATATTAGCCATGACGATTACAATCATGCTCAAACCGTTTGGAATATGTTCAGTATTAACGATTTGGGTGACTATACAGATTTATATTTAAAAACAGATGTGCTTTTATTAACTGATATATTCGAACAATTCCGAAAAACATGTAAACAGCATTATAAACTAGATCCGGCGTTTTATATAACTGCTCCTAGTTTGTCGTTCGACGCAATGTTGTTTAAGACAGGGGTTCAGTTAGAACTCATGTCGGATTTAGCCATGGTTCGAATGATTCAAAGCGGTATACGTGGTGGGTTGTGTATGTGTTCCCATCGATATGCAAAAGCGAATCATAAATATATGCCTGAGTGTAATGCAACAGAACCTCAATCTTTCATAGTATACTTAGACTGTAATAATCTGTATGGGTTTAGCATGTGTCAATATTTACCGTATTCTAGTTTTAGATTTCTCATCCAAAATGAAATAGATCAATTATGTGTAGAGCATGTTGAGGACAACGCTGAATGGGGGTATATATTGGAAGTCGATCTTTTGTATCCTGAACATTTACATAAGTCTCACAATGAGCTGCCGTTTTGTCCTGAAAAATGTATACCGCCTGGAGGTACAACAAAAAAACTGATTGCTAATTTATATAATAAGTATAGGTACGTTATACATTATGTTCATTTAAAAAAGTGTCTTGAGCACGGTTTAATACTTCGTAAGATTCATAGGGTTATTACGTTTAGACAAAGTCCTTACTTAAAACAGTATATAGATCTAAATACACAGTTAAGACAAAACGCAAAAAGTTCCTTCGAACAGGACTTTTTTAAGTTGTTAAACAACAGCGTATTCGGCAAAACATTAGAAAATACTGAAAACCGAGTAAGCGTTCATTTAGTTAATCAATGGAATGACACATTTAATCGAACTAAGAAATTTAAATCCGCTGAGAGACTTATAGCCAACCCCTATTTCCATAGTGTATCTATTCTATCCGAAAATTTAGTTGCAATACAAATGAAACCAGACCAAATTATTCTAGATAAACCAATTTATATCGGTTTCACTGTATTAGAGCTTTCTAAATCACATATGTACAACTATCATTACAATATTATTAAACCCTTTTATGAAGACCGAGTACAGTTGTGTTATACAGATACCGATTCGTTTGTCTACAAAATATATACTGATGATTTTTATACCGATCTCAAGTTGAATTTTTTGCAGTATTTTGATACCAGCAATTATCAAAAACAAAACGTTTTTAATATCCCTCTCAATAACAAAAAAGTTCCGGGGCTATTCAAAGATGAAATGGGTGGACAATATATTTCTGAATTTGTTGGATTAAGATCAAAACTTTATTCTTTAAAAACCCCAGATAAAATTATTAAAAAAGCAAAGGGAGTAAAAGTATGCGTAGTGAGAGATTTAGACATTACGAACTACAAACATATTTTATTTAATGGTGGAGTGATTCGTAAAAAAAATATAATTTTTAAATCTATCAAGCACGAAATTTTTACCCAAAGTATTAATAAAATTGCCTTATCAAACAACGACGACAAACGAGCGATATCTGCAAACAAAATATCAACGCAGGCCTGGGGTCACTCAACTAATTTGAAGCAATTGTAAATAAGGTAAATATTTACCTAAATGTGATTAAGCTTAGTGTTAGATTTAAATTAGATAAAATTGTATACTTTAATTTTAATAATTGTTTGAAAATATAAATAAATGTAAATGTAAACTTATGTATGTATAGTGTATACATAGATATTATACTTAAGTATACTTTTAATAAGTTACTGATTGCAGAAATATAAATAAAATGTGTGACCATGTACTTGTTTTATTTATCAGAAACTTGGTCAAAAACATCATCCTCCTTTTTTAAGTTGGTTAAATAATAGGTAATGAAACCTCGACTCGTTGAAGTTTCTTCATCCAGAATGTAATATGATCACAACATCCGTTTCGACGTTCGTCATTATTTATTTAAATATCAGTTGTAAAATATTATTGAAAGTAAATCTTATCTACATACTCATAAGGTTAACCTTTGTTGCAGCATGTATAAACTCAAACCTCAACAAATAACAAGCTTGCATTTATAGTGTTATTAACATTTCACTATCGTAAACTAGCAATGGTTAGCAATAATTAATTAAATATTTTAATATAATTAAAACCATCAGAGTACATATTTAGGTTATTTATAAAATATTACTCTCACCGAGTACTTGTGTACAATATTATAGTTTTTTGGTCTATCAGTGTACGTCATAATCATGTCATCGGTAAGTAAAATATGTATATATTTAAATTTTAAAACTAATTTAAAATCTTTAATGTAGGTACCAAATATTTTCACTGATTAGGATGTTAATCATTTTGTTTCAGATTTACGACTCAGAAGTTCAGTTCAGCCAGTACGCTCAGAATCCTTACGAAGGACTTTCTGAGATGATTTGCAACGAACCTCCTCACTGCAGTCAAATAACAAAAGAAAAGAAGTCCCGGCGACAACGTCGGGAAAAGCCTTCCCATAAGAAACAACCAACAAAATCTTTCGTGATGAGTAAACTGCATCGACGAGGGATAAAACTGATAAAAATATCAGTTGTTGATCTTTGCAATAACAACACTAGTGACAGTGATAGTGAAAGTGAGAACGTGATAATAAATGCACAATACATTGTTAAAGATGCTATTGATAGTGTTATGGACGATACGGAATCGTTAGTTAAAAAAATTTCAAAAACTTTGATAGACAGTGATTTTTAATTTTATATTTTTTGGGTTTACTGATTGTTAGGTCAGTGGGTCGTCTTAGGGGGCGGAGTATTTTTAATTATATGTGTATAAATTTATGCTGAATCTTTATGGTTATGTAATTCAAGTTATTTTTGATAAACTCTTTTAATTTAACTATTTTTATTGTGGAACAATGTAATTAGACAGGTCAACTAATGAAATAAACACATATTTAAGATTAAATTTTTTTTTTTTTTATTTAATAAACCTAAAATACATTTTCATTAAAATCCTTTTTTTTAATACACAACACATTTTTCGAGCACAATGAAAAAAGATTACTGCAATTTATTTATTTTTCCTCCACAGTACTTGTTATACAACCCAGAGAAACATGTTTTATTTAAAAAATAACAATAACCTTTTATGTTAGTTACATATTAATTACCATTACCACTCTAAATATTTTTTTAAACATAATACATTTTTAAGTGCACATTGCTTTAAATGATTGTTACAATTTAAATTCGAATCTATATTACAGTATTTTTTATGCAAAATAGATAAATTAGGACACAGACTCTCATCAAGTTCTGATACTTTACAATTTTCACATAGCTCCTTTATCCACTGCACCTTCTCCAAGCCTTTGACAAGAATTTCTTTATTTTGTAAGTATGGAACGATAATACGATGGAATTCCCTATAGTCAACATTTCCCTCATTCCAATAAATGCCTCTGTTTCTTTCTAGCCATTTGACTTGTTTCTGTTCATTGCTTGTTAAGTATCTGAACAAGTATGGAGGCTTAACTAAGAAGGTTTGTGTGTAATCACGAGTGGCCAAAGCTAATTCTTTTACTATAAAATTGTTGAAGAGGTCCTTAAAGCCTTGAACGTCCACTATTATAGTTTCAGGATTCATGATATTTTCCTCACGGTATTGCTTAACGGTTTATACTCAATTATGCAGTCGTTTAATATAAGGCAGTATGCCGAAGTTTGATCAGGTATAACCGAATCAGTTTCAATTTCCACTCTTACATCCACAACAGGGCCTGCTTTCAAGCTATCTGCTTGCCTGGAGCAGTCAATAACGAAGAGCGGAGCCAAGTCCTTAAATTGTTTTTCGCTTAACAAAGGCTCCGCGCGGCGTCCGTAATATGACTGCTGAAATCTAGTGTATTGCTCGTATAATAAAGCAATTCTGTTATCAGCAAAATTCACATTAAGATTTTCATATGGGAAGTAGTTTGAATTGAGGTACACTTTAACATCACGAATATGACAGTGATCAAACAGAGACATATCAGAGTTTGCATTGTTTTTTCTGTTTGTCTGTAAACCGATAATGACATATCTCGGTTTCTCTATTTGCGATGAAGTCTTAATCGACCAAGTATGTTTCGTTGTTTTAGGTAAAGTGGGATATTCGTACAGATCCCAATTTCTAAAAATCATCTGGAGCGGTCGGTCTTTCTCTAGCAGTTTTAACAAACTAATTTTCTCTTTATCTGACACTTTAACATGCGGTACACGCCAAACAATTTTATTTATCTGAACATCATCTACGACTTCACCGGTATTCAGTTTTACAGCGTTGAGGTTAGTATTGCTTCGTAACAATATCAATTCGTGTCTACTATTTATCACTACTTTCTTAAAATCTTCTGCAAATCCGAGAATGTTACAAAGGGGTATGGAAGCAGAAAAATTACCTCCATTAATATTTTTTATACCATCGATATTCCAACCCCATGCATAAGATATCTTCGATTCACTCTCATTCATAGACACTAATGATTTCATCGTAGTAGTCACACCAGCGTTTTTTATTTTATCAATTTCCACTCCATTTAATTCGTATCTTATATCTTGAAACAAGTAGAGCAGAAAATTATTTGTTAAAGAAACACTACTCGCTTTATCTTTTGAATCTTTTTTGCTAACGATTATAGTTCCTTCCAAATACAAAGTGCTTGCTGACGGTAATATATACAGATCCTGTTGATTAATAGGTATACGGATTTCATCGTTCCTGTTGAAGCTTGTTACGTAGGGTTTGTAAGAATGAAATTCAATTCCCTCAACAGTGTTGTCGTAAGTTGGAGCAGATAAAACATCTAAGATATTCATTTTAGCAAACCAATTGCTTTAAGAAATTCCTTATTGTCTCTTGTTAATTTTATTTTTTTCTTAGACCGAGGTCTTATTTGCTTGATCACTTTAGTTGAACTGACGTTCCCAATTTGTTGATGCACATATTTATTGTACTCAATCATTTTTTCTTCTAAGATGTAAATATAGCTGCACTTCTTCACCACGTAAGTTTATTAATCGATTGTTTATATCTAATAGCCTGATATGTATACAGCTTATGTTGTTTTGGTTGATTGGAAAGTATATGGCGTTTTTCGGAATTTCTATAATTCTATATCCAGGTGGCACATTGAGTGCGAATTCGTGCACAATGTGACTGGGTTTTCCGTTTATGTACGAACCACTTACAATGTCACATTCTATCCTGATCACAGTCGTAGGCAGAATGTTGACTGGTAACTCAGACACATGCCATTTATTGGCTTTTAAAATCTGTTTATTAAACCCTAATAATCTCCTAAATGTTCCTTCTTTAGTAAAATTGATATCTTTGGTACAGTATATCAAAGTTTTTAGAGTATTGTTATTACACTGTACTTTTATTGAACAATCTTTTATTTCCGATTTTAAATAATCGCTGATATCTTGTAATTCATAAGTGCCTTCAGGTATTTCAAGAACTTCGTTAGAGCCGTAATATAACTTATTATTCGTTTCGTCAATGTTTGGAATTGAATTAAATGTTGTGAAATGCAATAAGGCACACTCATAAGATCCATAAAGTTGTAATGTATTAGGATAATATGTACATAAATCAGACGAGTTTGCAGTTATCGACAAGGTGAGTGACATGATGAAAATGATTGAAATAAAAGAAATACATAATATTTATACGTATTTATTCCAAAATTTCCGTAGATATTCTAAACATAAGTGTCCACAGTTTACTGTATTAAATTTTTGAAATCTAGTATAGTTATAAAAAACATTACAATTTTTAAAGTACTGCATTAATTCCATCGGAGGTTTCAAATCGCCAAAGCTATCAAAGTATTCACAGTAATTGTTTATTTTAGCATAAGCTACCCAATGCGTTCCTTCATTTTGTGAATCGTCTAAGTTAACGATACCACATTCAATGCGTTTTGGTGTTCTTGGTAACCGATCCTTCATATAGACTCCTCGAAAGTATGGGATGTCACGTGCATGCTCACTGATATCGATATTAGTTAAAGGACGATTAGGCAGCTTTTTATTTAGTTTTTTGAACATTTTATAAACAACCCTTTACCGTTTTTATGAGACTTGATATACAACCCTTTGCCCAACGCTAAAGCTTCCATGGTCTTATTGTGTCGTTCTGATTCTTGCAAGCTTTTACGAGCTGTCTTGTATTCGTTTACGGTTTTCGCAATACCAGCTGCACCGCCTGCTAAACTTCCTAAAGCCGATAATCCAGCGAAAATTGGAATTAAAGGTAAGACTCCTCCTGTCTTTGGTATTGGTATAACTCGGGGAATGCGAATCTTCTGAATGTCTGGAAATATCTTTTTTGCAGCTGAGTAAGCAATGTTGATTAATGTTTTACTATTTTTAGGTTTCAGTTTCTTAATTTTTGACTTAATTTTTGACACAAAAGCATTGAATGTTTTAATGCCAGCACCTGACTTTAGTTTGGCTTTCATTACTTTACTCACTATCCATGAGCTAAGTTTTTCACCTTTCCCTGCATCTTTTGATTTTAGTCTTTGTTTAGCCATGTTTAAAAGTTGTAAATCCGCTTTGTGACGATTAGATAAGTCTGTGTGATTTGCATATGCAATGTCGTGATGCATACAAGCTTCGTCTAGTTTATTCACACCTCGATCGCCTCGCAACAATCGCTTCTCAAGTTTTGTACCCGGTCCGCAATAGTTATAACCAGGCAAATGAAGTTCGAACGGCAGATTATTAATCACACTATTAACTAGTCCACCGCCTTGCATAGTCAAAAGTGTAATGAATGAAAAAATCCTTACAAACACGGTTATATATTCATAATCCTAATTCATAATTGCATCTTTATCAATCCAACTGTTTTCTTCGTTGCTTAAGCCAAGCCATTTCACGTAAACTTTCTTTCCTTTCCTTCTAAGAACCTTTTCTATCAAATAGACATCTGGATAGCTAGTTTTTTGAAGTTCTTGTTCGTAGAAACATCCTCTAATGGTTTGCTTTCGATGATCTTCTAAATGATATGTTACTGGTATGGTTTTATTAATCTGTTTTACAGTAAATATTTCAGTTGTCCAATTAGGAGTGTAACCTTTATCAAAAATATGTTTGTATTTACTGATCCGAACATTTTCACCTACTTTGAACTTAGGTTGACATCGGCGTGATGTAAGTTTCTGAGTTTTTTGAATATTTTCTCTTATCTTTGACTCGTTCAACTTATTTACCTCGAATGGTTTAAATTTGATGGTACGATGTTTTGTACTATTATAGGTTTTTAGAATAACTTCTAATGGTAAACCTAACCATTTGTAATTCCCAAAGAGACTAAAGTACTTATACAGTTTATTTTTAATCGTTTTAATAACCCGTTCTACAATCGAAGCTTTCTTGGTAGAATACGAAGAGTAGTGGTTAATATTGTAGCTCTTCATAAGCTTTTGGAATGTTACGTTATAGAATTCTGTCCCAAAATCTGTTTGTAAATGATCAGGTTTTCGATTACTCGTAGTTAGTATTCGCTCAAATGCACGAGTAACATCAAGTTTACATTTGGATTTTAGTGGTTCTGTCCAGGTATACTTTGAGAAACAATCAATTACCACTAAAATATAATTATATCCTTTATTAAACTTTTTTAGATTTTGCATATCTACCAGATCAGCTTGCCATAAGTCATCAATGCCTTTTAAAATAACTGAACGTCTAACAAAGTTTCTTCGTGCTGCTTTGTGAAGTTCATTAACAATTTGTTGCTTTGCCATCACGGAGTTTTTTCAAGTAATTTTTGGACTTCTGCTTTGTTATAAAACTTATCTTCCAACTGAACTAAAACTTCAGGTATCTTCGCTTTTAAAGTGGCTTGGACTGTTATTTTTACCTCTTTTATGATTTGAGCACGCAACAATCCAATCACTCTATTCTCTTCCTTTATTATCTGATCGTACAATCGATCGACGTAATCTTTGTTTACAGCATCATCTATGTCTACAGGAGATCTAATTCCTCTTAATCTAGATTTTTTCAAATCAAAATCACCACTTTCAGATTTTAGCAATGCATTTTCATTGAACTCTAATAATTCAGAGAAACGCATTCTCTTATGAATATGGTGTCCAAATTTATCTACATTCATATTTAAGGTGTATTATATTTAAAGGTTGATAATAAAATGAACGGTGAAAAATTTATATCAATTATTTATTACTTAATAATTTTACTTTCACGCAGTTCTTCAATAATAGATATAATTTCGTTGTCTAATCCAGTGTTACCAGCGTCTCGAGATGCAATTAATAATTTTAACCTATCCACAAGTTCATTAGGATCATCCCAATATACAAAATCTATATTTTTTTTCCACATTTTTGTCAAGGGTAGCCCTTTCCCCTTTGCTTGACTGTTTTGAATAGTATTCGACAGTTTGAAAAGAGGTTTTATAACTTGCAAATATTTTTGTCCCTTATTACTTTTTATTGGTTTGTTCGAATCAAAGTCTCGACGATGTGCGTTTGTGGCAATCAACATCATTTTATAATTCTGCATATCAGACTCTGTAACTGTGCTTAAATCTACGTCCTTTTTCAATAATAATTGTTTCAGTCCTGGAGTACTTCGATATTTCCGTCCAGTAACGGTGATGTAATCATCGCTGATCATTATGACAGCAGAACCTAACATCAATTGTCCTCGCTCCGCTCGAACACCAAATGGAATATCTGTTAGTGCTTCCGCAGATACTGACCAGGATGATGTATTACGCTCTTGATTATTGTCTCCTAATGATTGGTACGACTCATCACTGTCGGTATCACATTCATTTTCTTCTACATTACTATCTTCTTCGTTATTAGAACTGTCTTTCTGTAAAGTATTGTTTTTAAACGAAACTTTTGTTTCTTCAACTTCTTTAGATCGCAACAGGTCAGTTTGCTTATTGGTGTCAGCTAAAAAATTTAGAGACTCTGTTACAGGTCTAAAAACTGATTCCAATGCTTGCTTATTTTCAGTCTCCAAATCTCGCATCTTTCGTACTTTTTTCTTTACAGCTTCTGCAGCATCAACAATTTGCCTTTTCAGTGATTTTTCCATTACTACGATTTTACGGACTATAATAGTTATCGATGAAGAGTTGACCAAGGAATAATGATATCATGTAAGTACCATATCTTAAATAGTTGTATTTCTAATCAAAGACTACAAAAGTGTCAAATTTATTTCTATAGCATCCGTTATTTTTGTTGCAATCTTTATTAATTACAACATAATTAAAGGGCTCACTCCATATTTTAGAACACATTTCACGAAATTCAAGCCATGTCATATCAGTGTTAACATGTTCTTCATAAACATGCTTCAAGTTAATATCATCTTGTTTGAATAATATAATTAAGTTAGCATTATCTCTTACTAACTGTTTAGGGATTTTGCTATATGTTTGATTGAGATAAAAACAGTCGATGTGTTTGTGCCTTCCCATTGCGAAATAATCACGCATGTGAGTTTGATTCTCGCAAGCAACGTCATCAAATATAATCACAGAGTTGGGTTTTGCGTCCTGAACGCTTATAACTTCCTCATTCCCTTGATATTTCTGGAATGAGATAATTGGTACCTGTTGTAAAACTCTTTCTAAAAAAATGTACTTTGGTTGGTGTAAGGTTTTTGAATAGACATAAACATTTTGAAACCGTAAACCATTTTCATGTATAAGAAGTCCAATAAGTAAATTTGTTTTTCCACAATTCGATGGTCCGCAAATGATACATCGTACTGAATTAGGTAATAATTCTCCATGACGAGATCTAGTTTTACAAAAATCATCGCAAATAGTGCTTACATGCAGTGATTGTGGTTGTTTTACAAATTTCATGATTACTGTTGTCAACAAACTGATTAACAATGAGTGCATGTGTTTATTACAACATTATTTATAAACTGAAACAGTAACAGATTTCGCGTACGAGCGATCTGTGGGACAGAATGCTAAGAACTCGAACGAATGAACAAATTAACGAGTCGAGTCGATTACCGATTATTGGGCGTTCTAGACCACTTTCGGCAGCGAGGCGTACTCGCCGAGCGATTTGCCGAAAGTGGCCTAGAATGCCCAATAATATACTACTAATGTATATTTCGATAGGTATATATATAGCTTGGGCCGGATTGCTTATGTGTACCCGGCCCCCGCCAACGGCGGATCAAAGGAGTGTCCGGGGGGTTTTAGTGGAGAGGGCGAGCCCCACATATCCCACCACCAGCGCGCGAATACGCTGCAGCGGCGGTGGGAATGCGTCAAAGCAATTCACCACGGACAAAAATAAGAAGGTATATTTAGCTTTGTGGTGTCCGGTATAGAATATTATCACCCCATGTCTAACCGTGGGTGTCGTAATAGGCGACTACGGGACTTACAACTGATGGAAAGGCGGCAGTATCTATTAGCCCAAGGTTACTTTTTACATCTTATAGCGATCATCAATCCGCCTGCCAAGCGTGGTGATTATGCCCATATCCCTCAATGATCCTGCCTTACCATGGTCCGTTGAGAGAATCCCCATATTCAGCAGTGTACGGAAACGGGCTGATACTGTAATATTAAGGTAACAAACGGTATAATGACAGCCTACATTGCGTAGCCCAATAAGTCTCGCTATAACTCTCAACGGTCGCTGTTTCGATCCCCACGTCGGACATGAAATCTTTGTGTAAAATACATATAAGAATTCTTTTCGGATTTGTTGAGGGACTACTCTGTGCCTCGGAAAGCACGTTAAGCCGTTGGTCGTGATCGTTATAACATCATCTATATAACAATTGTATAACTAGTAACGGGCAGCAGCGTTTTCCAGTGTATTACGACATACAGGCCAAATAAAACTATGATTTCTACTACATGTAAAAGTAACGTAACTTTTGCGAAAAAATAAAGAAATTCATAGGAATTATTGTTTTCCAATATCTGTAGATATTCAATAACTGTTAGCATGCAATATATCGAACCATTGCAATACGTGTAATTATAAAACTACCAAAAATACCTGGAGATATCAGATTGATATCTGTGTATTGCTCCGATATATATATTGTAATATAATGTACACATATGCACACTCCATTTTTTAACGTGTTTCCCGGAAAATTAAAGGATCTTTTTTCAGACAACTTTTACCAATCACTCACGCAAAACATGTTTTTATATTTTGAGAATTCCATGAAATATATAAACCGCGCCTTATTGTATTATTCGTATGTATTAAATAATTTATTAGCTCACCTACGCACTGTCAAATGGTACCGTGATAACACTAGAACAGTTGGGTACCTATTTATTCCTCCGCGCCCTCACGCTGCGATACAACAAGGTGTGCCTATATCTATATGTATAAAGTATTGAGTGTATCATTATCATCATTAGCCCGTATTACGTCCACTGCTAAACATGGGCCTCCTTCCGAGGGAGGGTATTTTCTATAGTCTCTCGTAGTTTTCTATAGTATTTTCTATAATATTGGGACCCTATTACTTAGACTTCATTGTCTGTCAATACATTATTATATTCTAATCTGTATATAATTTAAGTAGCTTAAATCAACCCGCGGCCCGCGGGCCGGCCTTTTAAGTTGGCCCACTTAGGGTTATAATAAATATTCGTTTTTTTTAATTAAATATTTTGAGCTTTTATGTAGTATTTAAGCTTTCCTTTTTCATTACCCCGTAAATATTTTAAATTATTTGTCTTCAGGTTCGTTACCACTTAAATATTTTTTGTTTGTGGCCCGCGACATTAAGACTGAAACGTGAATCTGGCCCCTATAAAAAAAGGTTGAATACGACTGAGATAAAGAGTTATAATTTTGATTGTGTTTCTGTTGTCGGTTTAACAAATACTAAAAACAGAATATTTAAGTAGGGCTGTGGGGCTGGGGCTGTGGTAGGGTATACCAAAAAAAATTGCCGATTTTTACCACTACCGATATGGCCTTCGTTTGTGAGTCCGACTCGCACTTGGTCTCTTTTTTACTATAGTCCTAAAGGGACATAAGTTATTCAACCTATACTATAATTTACTAAAAAAAATTAGTTTATCAAACAGCACGCTTTTTGATAAGCTCGAAACTCTTATCATGTGATGTTAAACGAACTAATATCTTGCAATATAGAGAACATAAAAAAATTAATATTATTATCACTTGGGATCAACATAATTTTAATTCAATGATTTTGAAATTATAATTATCCATTTATTATTTGTTTTGTATTAATTGCATACCATATATTTCATATGCAACTGGTTAGGCTAAAGATAATGCATATAAATCACATTGACCGATGGACTTAATTTCCGACGGTAATATTATCATAAAATCAGATAATACATGCTGTTTATTCCCCTAATAATGGAATTGGAATAAACGGATCTATAAATAATGTATTACTAGTTGATGTTCTCTCCGTATGTTCCACAATGAATTTCAATTCATATGTTAAGCATTTAAATTAAATCACATTTGAATGCGCATAAGTATAGGCGTAGTATAAATATGTTTAAGCGCATTTACTGTAGAGGTTGACCACACTAGCTTAGTAACAAATTAATTTGTAGCTATTAAAATCGAGCTTGGTTATGTATGACACACAGGGAAACTCTACTGTCCGTTCTCTAGTTAACAATTGTTATAGATGATGTTATAACAATGACTTACGGCTTGACGTATTTTCCGAGGCACGGAAGGTAGTCCCTCAATCAGCCACACCAAGGTTTTTTTTACATTTAACTGTTAAGACATTAGGGGCTAAACATAAGATGTAGGTTCGAATCGTGTCGGAGGTCGAATCTGAATTTTTAAATATTTAACGCAAATATTTATTCAGGTGTCCAGCGATTTCGAGTAATCATAACAAACATTAAAAAATTATCAACTGACAAGGTGCCCCGGAGATAATTCATTAGTCGAAAAATAAAGACCACCCTATTAATTATTATCTTACGTAATTGAACAACAACCATCCATTATGCTAGGCTTACATTTATAAATAAAAGTCGAACGAACGATTTCCAAAGACCGGTGTTAAATTTCCCATACCTTGACCCAAAGGCTTAGTTAAATCTTTTGGTTTCGATAAATATTATTACTACCTAAAGAAACTTCGAAATACCTACGAGTATTTGAATGTACAAAATATATATAAAATACAATGATTGTTATTGCTTGCAAGAAGAAATTTCGCAAGTTAATGTTGTATTGTGTATACAAAGTTGATTATGCCATTTATTATGGTTCTTTGATGACGATTTGTTTGCGCGGTGAGAGGAGGAAAAATAAATCAGATTTGTTTGAGGAAATGAGATTGAATATAAGTCTATCGTGTGCAAAAACTATTTTTTCTGTCAAAGTCTATTCAGTATCACAGGCTTTGTGTAAAAAACGACATCAAAACTTACTTTCTATTTATTTCGTCTTATTTTCTGTATAAAGCTTAAATGAAAAAATAAGCAATAGATAGGTCCTCATGTCGCATTCTGGTAAAAGCTTTTACTTATCACTTGCCACCAACATCCTGCTCACACGATTTTCTTAAAGAATACCCTTTCTGTTTCCGAGTAAGCAGTTGATCTTTACATTCTGTCGAGTATGTGATGATAAAAAATCTAGGAATAACCACTCAGGCCGCGCAGCGGGTGATTGGAGATCCCTCTGCACGACCGCTCCACAGGCGGCGTGTCGGGTGATCCGCCACTTACCGCCATGGGCTCTGCTTAAGCGATTAAAGATTAAGAAGATAAAAGGCCCTGCTTCATTAAAGGCCAATCCGTGAGGGTGATGGATGGCTTAGTGCTCTGGGCGTCCCTAGAAAAAATTGTCCCAAAGCCCAATGAGAGCAACGCCGGAGGGTACCAAAAAAACCTACGATTTTGTTTCTACAAATATATTACTGCTGCATATAATATTCAAAACAAAAATGTAGACAGGTTAAATGTTGATTACAAAACGTTATTTGTACGCCATTTGATTAATGACTAGACATAAATGATGACTAAGTCTGTTTTCGAATTATGCTGCCCGTAGATCTCGGTTTTGTAAACATCGAATTGGCTGTTCAAGCCTTTTTAACATTGCCTAATATTACGTACCATTGCCAGTAGTGTAATCCTAAAAGTACAATTTAAATGGAAATAGCGTTCTTTGAAAGTCTTTAATATCTACAAAAACGGTAGCATGACAAAAATACGCGAGTCATTGAACAGTAATTTAGGATTGGTTTCGCCCTGTCGATTTCAACGAGATCTGAATTAACGAGTTAGGCTATTGTGACTACAATTTATTTTTTGGTCGGAAAATATTTTCTTTTAGATTATCGATTCTAGAGTCGTTTCTTTCATTACAGAAAATTTATTATTTACACTTTATAGTTTTGTTCATTTTTATGTTGTGATGCTTATTTTTACTATCTATACCTATTATGAATTGAATGTTTCTCATTTCATTTAATTTTGGCCCCTTTTCTGAGATTCCATTTTCGTTTGCTTTATGTCTGTTGACAAAATATTGCAAATATTTTTTTAAAAGCAACAGCATCAGTCGGTAGTTATATACATTTATTTATTAACATCGCATAAAAGTTATTACTAAAAAATATTTTCAATTAAAATAATAAAACTTTAAAAAATACGTTACAAATTAACTTGCGGTCATAGTTATATATTTTCTTTTTGTTAATTTCTATAGTTTTTTTACTCACAAATGTATTGTTATTTTATAGGGTTGTTGTCAACCTAGAACCTTTATAGTTTTGGTTGGTACGCTGATCTTATCATGTAAGACGGTGCGGAATTCGAGTTGCAGCAATTCAATTTTATGCTTTCGAAAATATGGTTGTAGAGCTTACCTTTGGCTGGCAAATACTTTATGTAGGTAACAGACTATGCTACTAACGCTAGCAATATTAATGTGTATGTGTAATATGAATGTATATGTATGTGTTTGATATATAAAATCAAACTTATGTGGTAAGCGTTCATTGTCTACGGTAACCGTAGCAGCATCAATGGGATTGTGTGCTGTTTACTGAGTCATATAAAAAAAAATCCTTAAAATAAATCAAGAACACAGGTAATAAATATTAAGTTTAGTGATCAATAACATCGTATGCTCTCTGATGCAGAGGTGATTTTATAAGTCTCAACAGAGCTTAGCTCGAGTAAGGAACGCAAAGAAACTTGAGTCGACCCAAAAGTTTTGTCATGTAACAATGTAATTAGCCCCCAGGAGTTTGCCGGCCTCTAACTTGTAACAAATTATTTATCTCGCCTCACCGTTTTCACTCGCTAAAATTTTAATTGCGGCTGCCGGAACGATTTGAATTTTCTTAATGATAATTAAGTTTTATCGATTTACATATTTTTTTTACATAACTAACAAATTGTATTAATATATTTTATTAATATAGCTGAACACGCTATTTTAGTACCTAATTACTACTATAAAATTACTTCATTGCTGTTTAAGAGGGCTTGCATTTGGGAGGTATTCGTGTCAATAAATCCCACAATATGAGAACAAAGCCCACAATATGAGAACAAAGCCATTGCAATGGATGATGATGGAATGATGAAATAGGTATCATACTGACATATCTGATTAAATGAAAACAATTTCGCCGGAAACTGCTTTAGATAATTCACAAAACGTCGACAGAGCGTTCTGTGGGAGAACTCTAGACTTTAATACTTGATCATATCTAATTTAAGTTATTTACGTACACGACCTGATTCATATAAGATCTTACTTAAGATTAATCCTCTAGCTTGAGTTAGTAAAGCTCGGGTGCGCTGAGTTGCCACGGTTGTTAACAGTAGTGGCCTTGTCGTATGTTTATTTCAGAGATTGCGAGGGTGTAACTTGAGACTGTTTGCTGGTTTTGAGGGCGCGCGCAAACACCGCCTCCCACGAACATACAACAACTTAACGAACCAACTCCAGTTTATTGGGGAATTTCACATTTTAGGGGCACCGTGATGGAGAGGCGCCGATTTAACTTTACGAGTAGAAAAAACAAAATAATATTTACTTTGTATAATTACGCTCATGTACATTAAGGTAGAGAATGGCACGGAGACAATAAGTCTAGCGGAGCGCAGTTTGTTATCGGAGCAAGGCGGGAACGCAATCGCATTGCGACTCCTCGCCTGAATACACACGCGGCGCGATGTTCACTTCTCGACGGATATTGAGTAGGCGAGCGTATGGTTTAAGCTGAACACTTTCCTTACAAAGCGAAAAGTTTGCGTTCAACTAAATGCACACGGCTGTCCCGTTTGTGCGCTCAACTTTACATTTGTCAAGTTAGAAACTTTCCGTCCCACTAACTAGTCCACAGTGAAATCTAGGTACAACTCAACCCAACTTTCAAATATATGTTTAGTTATTCTTTGGCTAAATCAAAGGTGGTTTAAAAGCTATTGAATACTAAAAGTTAATTCGGTTGGTAGAATCAGTAGAAGTTTCTATAGCTAGTATAAATAAATATAAGTATGTTCAACTAACAGTTGAGGATATTAATTTGGGCTGTTGCGTTGCTCAGTAATTAATGAATTATTGATAGTAGTAGGTCATGTCTCTCGGGTGTTGTAAAAAGGGGCTCAAGATGACCAAGTAGTTATATTGTTACATTAGCTTGGTATTTCTTGTATAACAGGTACATACATAGTGTATTACTGTTTACCCGTACCTACCACAAAGATAGAAAAGGAAAATTTTATATGTGCATAACAAGATTAACATTTAAGTATGATAATATTATATAGGATATTGAGATTGTGATTATAGTCGGATAGGGCAATTTATTTTACATACCGATATAGCTTGATCAAAGGAATACTTACATGCAGTAAAACATTACATAATATTAAAGTAGCTATAACCGAATTGTGAATAGGTATAGGGTAAAGGCGAGATAGATGCCCCAGTGGGATAGATGCTTCGGTTTCGAATACTCTATGTTAGATTTGTTGGAGGTGTTAGAACTTGATAATGGTTGGAAGTGCCCCCCCTGCAGACCTTATTTTCATTAAAGCCATTAAAGTAGGGGCACGCGTTTTGTCTGTGTGAGCAAATATCTTCCACGGCGAAACGTTGAAGGGCGTCAAAATTATATTGGCAAGTTTTGTATTTAATATTTTTAATTATAGTTGCAGTTTCAGCAAACTTTTTGTATCTATGCATGCGTTAAAGTTTCAATTATACTACTTGTTACGTTTTATTGCTGAATAGTTTTAAATTATTTTGGAAATAGAAAAGGCAAGTATCCGTATCAAAAAGGATAGTTGCCTTTTTTACTTTGGCGGATAGTTGCCCATAGAGCCACTATAGATTTTTGAACGAGTAATAAAGAAAATTAATAAAATAAAGATTTTTTTTTGGTTTAGTGTTATTTCTAACTTATAGTAACTATAACATTTGCACATTGCAATTATTCTAGGTAAATAAAATTCCTCAGCCATCAGCTTAACGGAAGATAGTTTAAACTTGCATTCAAACAACTAGATAAAAAGCAAATGGAATTAACGAAATACCTCCAATTAAAGAAAAACGAAAGACTAATAACTTGAAATTACTTAAACTTATCTGAAAAAAATATATAATGAGGCGTCTATTCTTACATGAGGCGAGTATCCCCCGAAGACTTTTTAACGTTAGGCTACTATCCGCTGTAGTAGGCAACTATCCCGTTTTTGGGAGGTCAAATAAAAAATGAATTACTTGAAACGAATATTAATTATGTAAACAAAAATGGGCTATTATGAAAGATCAAAAACCTATGTTTCGATATACACCTCTAAATATTAATAATAAGAACTTTTTTTAAATGAAACAGCTTTATTGAAAAGAAGGGCAACTATCCCGCTTTTACCCTAATTGTATTAAAGATATGTATTAAGTTCATCAAGTGAACGTGAACAGTATATAATATGAGATTGCAACACATAGACCATATCCTGACTAAACACAAAGCGGATTAACATAACTTAATACGCTTTCGCAGCCGCACTTATAGTTTTGCAACGAAGTTCCTTATCGCGAGTTACACTCCTACTCACAGAATGAGAGCTAGGCCACAAAAGATTAAAAACTTAGACCGTCTTCAACATTTTTGATAAAAATATTGTATTTTATAATATTAATAGCGAATAGCAAAATATAAAGAGCAACATTTTGTGAGTTTTCAAAGATCCGCTAGTACTAATCCGATTTTAAAAATTCTACCATTAGATAGTTTTGTTATCCAAGCCTAATAAATAAAGGCTATATTTGAAGATGAAATTACCACAGACAGGGGTTTATATAAATAATAGTGTCTCGGATGATAGAGACGCATTAGTATAATAAATGATATAAATAATCACCATTAACGTAATTGTAAATATTTAGGTACCTTGGTTTTTGTAGTAGGTATGTACAATTACCTACAGTCGATAAAAGCGTGGCTCCGCCAAAAGATAATATAAGCCATTTAAATCATCGAATCAATCAAATCCCTACCTGCAATACCATAAAGAAATAAATATATCTCAAAAGTCTCATCCCATCCCATATTAACCTTTAGATCTAATTCAAAATAATATGCGTACTTAATATTGTGTATTTACATGAGCCATATTTTTAAGACTGATTCATGTTTGGTCGTAAAAGGGACTTATTGATTAAATATCATAACTCGAACATCAAACATTTTATATATTCGTAAGGGTAAATCATATTAACCCATATACGCCCGCTGTCCCCATCTGGGGCCACATGTTTAAGTACCCACATATTTTCACTTTTTGAAACTACCTTTTATTTTGATTAAGATTCGTAGTGCCGAAGAGTGTTACTTCGTGATAAAAATAATAGTTGTGTGATTTACTGGACCTAGTGATTGGAATTGGTGGTTTTATTTACTTCAATAAGCAACTACGTTATAGACCAAAGGTAAGTCATAATTTTTCATATGTACATCAGTACTTTTTATTGTTTATGAGTTTTTTTCACTTGTCCATTGTTTTTACTAGTAAGTAATGCTATTATGTTTGGTACTTTATGAGATATGACCATTATTGGAGATGTTTTAGTATGATGTCTCCAAATGGGTCCAATGGGCTGATTGCTAATATTTTATTTTTTTATTTTTCAGTTTTATTCGGTGTGAACAATGACAAAGAGATCGTTCGATATTGCAAATGACTTTCAAGGTCTCGAGGAAGCCATAGAAAACATTTTGAACGATGAGGATGATCATGACGTCAGTTATGATTTGGTGGCAATTCCTCCAGACCCGAGTATTCTCACGGATATAGAGGAAGGTGATGAAGATGATGTCCAGCAAAACATACTTCCCCGTGATATTCCAGGGAGAGTTGAAGTGTTTGAGTCCAGGAACGACGACGAATGGGATAGCAGTGACGATGAACCGTTACAAAGACATAGGCGAGTTGACATCCAGGATCCACGTTGGCGTAAATGTGACGGTTCCTATTTTGACATGCCTTCAACGGAGAACAATGTGCAGAAACGAAAGGACAATGTTGTAAACGAACTGAAAGATCAAACGCCAGTCAATATTTTTGAAAAGATTTTAGATAAGGAGGTATTTGACATAATCGTACTGAACACGAAGTTATATGCTGCACAACACAATAACCATGACTTTCAAATTACTATTGATGACATCAAAGTATTTTTTGGCATTTTGCTCTTGACTGGATACCACTCACTTCCACGAGAGAGACTGTACTGGTCTCTAGATGAAGACTGCAATGTTACCGTTGTTTCAAAAGCAATGTCAAAGAACAGATTCTTAGAAATAAATAAATTCCTGCATTTCTGCAATAATGAAGCTGCTGCTGAATCCACCGATAAGATGTTCAAAGTACGACCACTTGCCGATATGCTGATAAAGAAATTCCTTCAGTGGGGTGTAGTCCACGAGCATCTATCAGTAGATGAGTCCATGGTAAAATATTTTGGACGTCACCCGGGCAAGCAGTTCATAAGAGGCAAGCCAGTGCGATTTGGGTACAAAAACTGGATGCTTGCAAGTGCAGATGGTTATTATTATGCTTTGATGTTTACTGTGGTAAATCAGCAGGAGAAACCAGGAATGAACCTTTGGGATCAAAAATGGTGAAGTCGTTCCGCATGAGCATATCGTCTATTTTGACAACTTTTTCACAAGTCATGCATTGCTGCAAGATCTGCGCGAAGCTGGTTATCGTGCGACTGGCACGGTCAGGGAAAATAGGACAAAGAAATGCCCACTAGTATCTGTCAAGGATATGAAGAAGAAAAACCGAGCAGAATTTGACTACCGATTTGACACAGCCAATCAAATTTTGTTTGTGCGATGGCTTGATAATAGTGTGTGTACCATGGGTACAAACTACGACTTTGTTTACCCCCTAGGCAAGGTGAAAAGATGGAGTTCTGCAGAAGGAAGAAAAGTAGATGTGGACATCCCGTTTGTCTTACAATAAAGGCATGGGCGGAGTGGATCAAGCTGATCAGTCAGTCGCAGTATACAGAACAGCTATACGAGGCAAAAAATGGTGGTGGGTTCTGTTTACCTACATGTTAGATTTGGCTGTAGCTAATGTCTGATGTCTTCATGTCCTGGCCGTCGAAGAAAAACTAGACCAGCTCCAATTTCGCCGAAATATCGCCCGATTTTATTTGAGGAGTGTAGGAACTGAAAGACCTGATGGAAGACGCCGTAAACCTTCATCAGTGGTACCAAGTATGAATCTAGATGGTGTTGGACACTTCCCTCAGAAATTGCCAAGCCAGCTACGTTGCGTAGAATGCCACATGAAAGCACGTTGGCAATGTAAAAAATGTATCAAAACATTGTGAATTGAAAAATAATGTTTTGAAAAATATCACACATAGGCCCATTGGCCCCATTTGAGGACGGTGTTTTTTTTTGTTTTTAGAGAAGGTACTTTTAAATTTTTTTTCAGTAATATGTCTTACTAGCCTCCCATTGTTACGCCGATAAAGTTTTTTTTTTAATTATATTGCCAGTTTGTATTTGGGTCCAAATGGGTTAAAACAGATAGGTATATGTACCATCGACAGTAATACATATGGGCTACAGAGTTTGCTTTTTAGACAAATACAATTTTTGTAGGATTATGGGGGTCGTATTAAATTGGACAGCTACCCTTTCGGAGTACCAATGAGGAAAATTATGAATGATACATCAAACGAGAGTAAATATCCTGTTTTTTTATTGTCAGCCCAAAAATCTGCTAGTATTAGAAAAGGTTTATACGATTTGGGCGCTGCTTTATTTAATTAAAAATATTAACCGCTCCATAGGTATAGTTGTAATTGTCATAGTCATATTATACGTTTAGTACATATCAATTGAATTTCTCGTATCTATACGAGAAATAAACTGAGAAAATAACTTAAATTGTCACGATAAGATGTATTTTTTTGTCAACCTTCTAATAATGTGGTGTTTTGTCTGTAAATTGTGTTTAAATTTCTTCCATATAATACGAGCCATTTAATCAATAACATTATCAGACTGTGGTGTATAAAATTGTTCCTATCACAGTATTCTTATATACAAGAAGGCAAGAATGGATAAAGGTAATATGATACAAAAACAAAAACGCGAAAAGTTTTTTTATTTGCAGTACGTAGTAGTGTAAGTATATACGTATACCATGCTTGGCAGACAGCTTGTTCATCGCAGTATGATGGTCCTTGAGCTGATAGATGCTGCTGCCAATCCATCGCCATCCTACGACACCCATGGGAAGACATGGGTGTTCTATTCTAAGCAAGAAACCACACGTCATATATCAGTTGTAGTGTATAAATAAAAACGTAGTAGACATCTCAATAATAACGTGCGACACAATACATCGCTGCATATGGTTTTGTAATGAAGCAGATTGCAAGTTCGTTACGGTAATGGATAGTATGGCTTGACACAATACGGGTGCTTTAATGTACCTATGTAGTTACCGTTGACTCTCTTTAGCTATAGACTTTTTTGCATGGTTTTGATAGTTATTTGTTTAATGAAACACACTTGTATAATTATAGGTTATTATCATTAGGTATTAACCTTCGAGTACCTCCGTATCTCGGAGGTCGTGTGTTCGATCCACACGCCTGACAAGAAATCTTTGTGTCAATTCTGAGATTTCTTTCCGTATCTGGTTCCGTGCCTCGGAAAGCACCTTAAGCCGTCGGTCCCGATTATTATATCATCACCTATAATAATCATATATCAAGGAACGGGCAGCAGCGTTTCTTTGTGTAGTACAACATAATACTGCGGTCACCGACCCGCCTGCCAAGCGTGGTGACTATGGCAAATACCCTCCCTCTGGAGGATTCAATAGAGTGAGAAGCATGTGTTAGGCACATGGTAGATAGGTACTTATTCAAAAAGTATTATAAGGGACTCTTGTGAATTTCTTCAGACTGATTTTTTTTATTATTAACTAGCTGATCCCCGCGGTTTTACCCGCGTTACTCTGCTCCAGTAAGTGGGTCGGAGCGTGATGTTTTGTAGCCTATATGTTAGTCCAGCGTATACCCTATCCCGATGCATAATTTCAGCCAATTCCGTTCAAAAGTTTTGGCGTGAAAGAGTAACAAACATCCATCTATCCATTCATCCATACTTACAAACTTTCGCGTTAATAATATTAGTAGGATTATAAAGTATACAAATAATATAAAGAGATAAAATTTCTGAGTTTGTGACGTTGTAGGGGTAATCTATGGATCTATTGAACCGATTTGGAAAATACTTTTACCAATTGAAAGCCACGTCGTTTGTGAGTGTTTTAAGCTATATTTTAAGTTAAAGTTTTTACGGGAACGGGCCCTGCGGGTGAAACCGCGCAGGACAGCTGCTATTATGTTGATAAAACTCTTTGGCAAATAACTCATTATTAGGTACCAATTCTTTGCGTTTTTATACTCGTGATAATTTCTCACGAAATGTCCGATTGGAATAAAACAAAAAGTATTTTACTTCTACATAAATACCCTTGATAACATAATGCTTAATTTGGATAAGGATTAATATTACGATATACACTTAACGTACTTTCTTTCTTCAGACGATTTAATATTTTTTTATGAACATAAAAGCGGTTATTGTGACTAAACTATGATAGTTAGATATATACTCTCGTGGACTTTTTTGTAGATCTTAATAAGACCTACAAACCCGTAGTATATCATTTTGTTCTATTGTCAATAGTTTTTGCAGCGCACGCATAAATAGGTTTTCGCTTTTACACCTTGGATTACAAAATCGCAATTTTCTTACGGATCCCGATTTTTTTTGAAAATCCCATATCGCCTATATATATATACCTTCCTTGATAAATGGACTATCCAACACTGAAAGAATTTTTGAAATCGGACCATTAGTTCCTGAGACGCTGTTGACCCTGTTTGAACGCGCTAGCGTTCAAACAAACAAACAAACAATAATTAGTATAGATTAGGTATTTAAGGTAATCTCCGTGGCGTAGCGGCATAAGTCTCGGAGGTCGTGCGTTAGCTCGCTGCGCTGGATAAGAAATATTTATGTTATGTCGTAAGATTTCTTCGCGGGTCTGGTTGGTTGAGGACCTAACCTCCGTGCCTCGTAAAACCAATCAGCCTTTAGTCTTGATCACATCATCTATAAAAATTGTATACCTACTTAGAATTGGGCAGTTACGTTTCATTTCGTAATATTGGTGGCCATAATTGAATATTAGGTATGACCACCAAAATAATATCGATATTATAACAAAACATTTTTTGATCGAAAAGCGTAGGTATAATAAGGCGTAGGATGCAAAGGTTTATTATGGCACATTACTTAATGTACTGTATGTTTAAATTCGAATAACGTGGGAGTAGATTGATGAGAGCTTATTTACGAATTCGCCTCATAAACTTACACAAAACAACGAACAGGAAATGTCGCAATACGTTATGAAGCTGCGAAAAAATTAACAAATTCCAGAGATTGCGACGGTACTGCGTTCCCACGTATTGTCATTGTGATGTAGATATTATGTCTTATGACAGCGCAGGTATTTCGCTAGATAATCCAGAGCGAAGAATTTCATATTTCACCGGCGAATAAGTAGAGTATTATTTCGCTTCAGACAGGTGTCGTAAGCGTCAGACGCCTAAATTCATCTCTATGCCAACAGGTGCATACGTACTGATGCTTTTAATCCATCGTCACTCACAATCCATCTTGCTTTTGTGTATGAAAATGAAACACATGAACATGAAAAGATATTATAGATAAGCTAGTTAATTGGTTTTGATGGACCTCCTGTTTCTGCCCTTTATACACTTACAACTTGGGAACCCAATTTTTTGACACCAACATAAACCCCCGTCGAGTCTCCCGTAGACCCTTGGGGAATAAGTGAACCTACTAGAAATTTTTGAATATAGGTAATCCAATTCAATTCATCTCGTGGTACATTGTGTTTAATGAGTTATCGGAGTATGCTAATTACATTTTGATTGATTGATGAGTCAAAGTAGTATTTACGTAGCTATGGCGAAATTGAAAGCTAAATGTTTTTGTCTCCGGAATGTTAATAAATGATAAACCTTAAGATTATTAAAGTGAAAAGGTCTTTTGGCAAGTTTTCTTCTATGTGTATATTTAATTAAAATTACATAATAATTAAAGTATCGAACCCAGTTGTTATAAATATCAGTAGAGTACCTAAAAATATATTGATGTAAGATGTTCTTCGAAGTATAATTTTCATCATACTTGGTGACTTTTTTTACCGTCTTGAAAATAATAGGGCGTCATTATGTATATGAAATAAATGTCTAAGTTATCTATGAACGCCCGTAATAAAAAAAAAACTGGCTTTCCGCGCTCGTTTAGACCCGCGTAACTCCCGTTCTCGTGGGAACGTCATAAAAAAGATAGCCTAGCCTTCCTCGATAAATGGGACATCTAACACTGAAATAATTTTTCGACCAATAAGAAACCGGACCAATTCTTGAGATAAACGCATTCAAGCAAACAAACAAACTCCTTAGTTTTATATATTTGTACACAGTATAGATTAATAATAATCAAAACACAAAATTGTATTTATCTATATTATTGTCCATTTCAATTACACCGTGTTTTGTTCAAGTTTTTTTTTTTACTATTTATAGGCTTACGTTTGACCATAATCTCGCTTGATGGAAGGCGAAGATAAGGCCTAAGATGATACACGCTTGCCTAGAAAGTGTCTGTTCACTTTAGCCTTAAAGATGTCCAGATTATAGCGTTCGGGAAAAACCGACCCCGGCAGAGAATTCCACTCCTTAGACGTCCGCATTATGAAGGAAGAAGCAAATCGCTTCGTGCGTATTGAAGGAATGTCTACAACAAAAGGGTGAAACCGCTCGCCGCGCCTAGTCGTCCGGTGATAGGAGGGTGAAGAGGGTATCAGGTTATGTAGAACCTCCGCACACTCCCCGAAATGTAACCGATAAAAAACCGATAGGCAGGCTACTCGTCTACGGTGTTCGAGGCTCTGAAGACTTGCCTCCACCAGTGAGTTATTGCCTATGACTCTCTTCGCTCGGCGCTCCAATGAGTCCAGAGCATCCAGCTGATATCTAGCAGACCCATCCCAAAGATGAGAACAGTATTCCATTGAGGAGCGAACTTGAGCTCTGTAAAGACTTAAGAGCTGCTCCGATGTAAAGTACCGCCTCACCTTGGAGAGAATTCCAAGTTTTTTGGCTGCAGTGTTTGCAATGGACTCGATGTAGTGACCGAAGTTTTGATTAGAAGAGAGGTCAAGCCCTAACAGCTCAAGATGGTCGCTGATCGGAACGGAGACATTCCGGAAAGTCGGAGTCAGTTGGAATGGACTCCGTTTCGCCGAAAAAAGACACGCCTGTGTTTTTGAGGGGTTAAACCCAACCAGGTTGGCATCACCCCATAAGGAGACAGCCTCCAAGATTAAGTACACCCCCTCAATCATCGACTCCCTGAACGACTGGACCCTTGACCTAGACTTCGCATCAGACAAGTATCTCACCGAGACTGTGCTGTCGTCTGCATACCCAAAGATACCGGGAGTAACTAGCAGGTCGTTTATGTGCAGCAAAAAAAGAGTCGCGGAGAGAACAGATCCTGAGGGATACCGGCATTAATACCAAGAAGATCGGACGAGGCGCCATCAATGACAACTCGAATCGACCTTCCCCTCAAGAAATCCTGAATCCAAGTACAAAGTCCGAGAGCAATACCATAAACCGGAAGCTTACCAATGAGACTTGCGTGCCAAACCCTGTCAAAAGCCTTAGAGATATCAAGAGACACGGCAAGAGCCTCACCGTGTCTCTCAATGGCTTCGCTCCAGAAGTGATTAGTATAAACAAGAAGATCCCCAGTAGACCGGCCTCGACGGAATCCGAATTGACGGTCACTGAGGAGGTCGTTGTCTTCCAGGTATGCTAGGAGACGGTTGTTTAACACACGCTCCATAACCTTACAGAGTATGGAGGTGATTGCGATTGGTCGGTAGTTGGCAGGGTTGGCACGACTACCTTTCTTGGGAACTGGTTGAACATTGGCAATCTTCCAGGGTACTAGAACTCGACCAGTCGTCAGGGACAAGCGATAGAGGCGAGTCAAAACAGGAGACAACTCAGGCGCACATGACCGCAAGACAATGGCAGGAATGCCGTCAAGCCCATCAGCCTTATTTACATCTAGAGTGCTAAGAATTTTAAGTACCACCTTTCGCCGAATGTGCACCTCAGGCATAAAGGAAGTGGAATGAGGTAGCGTGGGTGGACTTTTACCAGCAGCATCTAGTTGTGAATTCTTCGCAAATAGAGATGCAAACAAGTCTGCTTTCTCTTTGTCGGTGTGAGCTAATGAACCGTTCGGCTTCTGCAGTGGCGGAAAAGAGGACCGACAGAAATTGGCTTCGACCGATTTGGCAAGAGACCAAAAAGCTTTATTCCCAGATGGGTAAGATGCTAGTCTGGCTCCAATGTGGCCAATATGGTCAAAGCGGGCCTTGCGTAGGGCACGTTTGCAAGACTTGGCAGCACTATTGAAGGCTCTCTTCAGTTTCCGGACATTTGGCGCTTTGCGGGCTCGAGCATCCGCCCACGCTTGGTAAGCAGAGTGCTTATGTGCTTCAGCACTATCGCACTCAGCGTTGAACCATGGAAGGGCTTTGTCTTGGAGTGAGACGTCAGAAAATGGAATGAAATATTCCATAGCCTCAGAAACAGCCTCCGCGCAGCGAGTCGGGTCGTCTGAAGAGAAGCATAAGCGCAGCCAAGGGTAAGACGCGAAGAAATGCCGCATTTCATCCCAATCTGCTGACTTGTATCGCCGTAGTCGCCTAGTCCCCTTGAGATCGGGATCGGGTGGCGAGTAGACAGACACAGATTTCACCAGACAGTGGTCGGAGCTACCCAACGGTGAGGAAACCGCGACTTGATATCGGTCTGGATCGGTTGTCAGCAGAAGGTCTAAGCAATTGGCCGTATGGCCATCAATGTCAGGTACCCGTGTCAGCCCAGTCACCAATTAGAAGAGACCAAGCGTCAGTGCAGATGCATACGCTAATCTCCCAGCATGGTCGGTGTTCTGGTATGGGTACAACCACTCCTGGTGGTGGGCATTGAAGTCCCCCAGAAAAACTAGCTGCGCCGATGGATACCTGAGCTGAGCTAATTCAGCCGAGTCCGAAAAGTACTGAAACAACCTGGTTGTCTCCATGTTGTCGGTGTGCGACCGATAGACACTGGCATAGAGTATCTGCTCCAAGCCAGTGTCCACCAGAACCCACAACACGGAGAAACTGGAATCCTCAATGTTGCGGAGACGTCGACAGCAGATGTCATCGCGAGCATACATGCAGGTGCCAGCGCGTGGCTTAAAATTGTGCTCCAGGGTGTACCCTGGGTAGTGCAAGTATGCTGCGTCAGCTGGACATCTGATTTGCGTCTCCGTGAGGAACAGCAGATGTGGTTTTTCGGTCTCAAGGTGATGATGGACCGGGATGAGATTGGAGTGCAGACCTCGGATGTTAGAGAGGTGCACTTTTAGTGCGAGGGAGTGCAACCGCTGTTTAACCAGTTTCCTATTTTTCGATTTCATTATTTTTGATGGCGAACAGACAAGGAGGAAAGGGACAGTTGGGCGAGGTGTAGCAAGAGCGAGTACCGCGCAATATATTCGTAATGCTGCACCGACGGGAGACTGATCTGGAGCGCGCGGGGACGTCCTAACCCCCCCAGAGATGTTCACCGGGCCCTCGCATCCGGTCGCCAACCGGCACGGTGACGCATCCTAGGATTTTTCGCTAGTTGGCGGGGCAGCCTTTCATAGGTGGCTTTCCTACTAATTGGGCCCCCTACTAACTGCGGTCGGCCAGCGAAAGACCGTGCTTAGGATCCCGCTACCCTCCGCGAACAGTCACCCAGCATAGACACCACGCAGCACCGGAACCGGTTCGCAATACCACACAGCTGCCCAGACTCCCCTTCCACGATGGCTACTCAAGGCAACATGCCGGAACGCGACAAAAATCACTTGGCGGCATGGCTTTGCCTTGAGGGTGGTGACAAACCGCGGTCGAAACCTACCACCAGATGTGCTGTTCATTTGGCGCTACCCAGGGGACACGTGTGGGTGACTAGAGCTAAAGCCCACGGACGCGAACAGCATTATCCCCCAAAAGCAAGTTGGTATATACTCATCGGTGTTTTAAAATCTAATTTAAAAAAAAAATTGTTGTTGCATTAGTGCACTAGTTAAGCGTAATCTAAAGTTACTAAAATTATGAAAAGGAATTTGTATTTTTATATGTAAGTCATTATCGCATAAACTGAAAAAACCACGTGCCAACTGGACGGATTACGGCGATTAACCATTAGAATTCTACATTATTCCCGAGTTATATAGGTTAGGTATATTTAATTTTGAAGTCTAACGGGAACAGAAGTTACGCGGGTGATACAGCGCGCGGGTAGCTAGTGTGTAATTTATTTTTATTAGAGTACTAGCTGCGCCCTGCGGTTTTACCCGCGTCACACTGGTTCAGTGGGTCGAAGCGTGATATTTTGTAGCCTATATGTTAATCCAGCTTATAAACTATCCGCGTGCAAACTTTCAGCCAAATTAATTCTGTAGGTTTTGCGTGAAAGCGTAACAAACATACATACATCCACAAATACAAACTTTCCCATTTATAATATTAGTAGGAAGAAGATACTTAACACCTATGAAAGTTCTGAATTGCTACACTTACCTTTTTATTTTCGTGTGAGCGACACTAAACTATAAGTGCCAAAGATATTACGAGTTCTTTGAAGCAAGTTTGATATTAGTTTCATTGATCCGGTGGAGAATATTTGAACTATCAGCTTGTTGGCTTTAATAAGATAACAGAACCGGCCGTAGCCTTATAGCTAGCACTACTATAGCTTAGCACGAGGAGTTAACAAGAATACTAGTAGTAGTAAAAACTCTTCTAGTAATGTTTAAAAAAAAAAATACAAAGACTAAGCACGTTGGCGTGTGTAAAATATTTTGACGTATGATCATAATAAACTGATTGTACTCGTTATTTGAGGGCTTAGATATAATCCCTCCGGAAATGACGGGAGCGACTGGAGGCCGCGCCGCGGAGCGGACCGCAGAGGGTGGAGGTGATCCTGTATTGCCGATATGGAGCCAGATACTCTCTGTCACAACTGTGACTGCGCCGACGATACGGCGCAGCACACGGTGGTAGAGTGTCCGGGGTGGTCCAGCGGGATAAGCTGACTTGGGTGGTGGGAGACGACCTCTCGCTGACCATTATCTCAAAGATGGTCGAAAGCGAGAGATCGTGGGAGGCAGTGGCCTCCTTCTGTGGGCAAGTCATGTCTCAGAAGGAGGCCGCGGAGCGGGAGATCAGGGAGGAAGATCTCTAGGCCCAACCGCTCCGCAGACGGCGTGTTGGCCGTCGGCGGCCGGCTGAGAACCGCCGTCTACTACCCTAAGCTTGGCATCGAGGTGTGGGGCATATGAGCCCCGCTCCCTTCGAGGCCGACCCATGAGGAGCCTTTACATTCCGGACGTCCCTGTAACTGGGCAAATGGGCCACAAGAGTGTGGCCCAGGAGATCCCACGGTGCCATTTTGGTCGCGGGTTTGCCAAGCGTACCCGGCCCTCACATACGGCGGACGGAGCAGTGATCAGGGGGTTTAGTGGTGTAGGGTCCTCTTCTCATGGTATGACTAGCATACCACCGCTATGAAGAGGGGATGCGTAAATGCATTACCGGCGGACATCAAATAGATATAATGCAAAAAAAGTGTAAATTATGACAAATAAAGTTTCAAATAATTTCGTTATAGTTGAGGGATGAATAAAAGCAGCTTCCATAAGATAGAAGTAGATTACATTTGATAAATGTAAGGTTATAAATTAATCAAATTAAAAGTTTTACTTTAATTAAGTAAGAGGTTATGGGTGGCATTGGGTTGAAAATAATGTTAAATATTTTTAAAAGCGAGACGTCGTTTGGAAGTGTCTTTCATATAGACATTACTCAGGCTTTCACATACCTCATAGACTTTTACGAATTGCTTCTCCTAACGCCAGCAATAGGTGCAACGTGAACTCTTGTGCCCTCTGAAATCATCAATAACTAAGTATAGAAAAACTGTTAAGTATAACATGAGGTACAAGCTACGTTTTTTTTATGAAAAAACACTTTTGGTAACTTTTATATTTATAATGTATGTCCACCCCAAATAATGTAAGTAATGTTTGTGAAGTCTGATAAAAAACAAAAGGCAATAAAATAAATTGTTCCTTTTGAATTGCCCATCAAATACCATTCGGCAACAATGGAGGCTTCTGATGAATTATCAATTTTCCCTTTGTCACACGCCAAACAAAAACTCACGATCATAGTACCTGGGGAGCGTTATCTTGGCAGAGACATATGACCATTATTTGTTCATGTATGTTTGTTATCTGTGTGCGCCTGTATCAATCAATCGGTGACGACAGAGCGATTCAAGTGTCCTCGTTTTCATCAATAATATGTATTATTTGGTAAATGTTACTTTTTTATTCGATTGTAAAGGTAACTCCAAAGAGATTGTTAAACCGGAAACGTTGTTGTAAAAGTTCGTACTACTGACGCAAGTTCACACGAAGCTTTGTCATTATTGTCGAAGAAAATTAATAAATTTCCTGCTGTTAAATATTAACTTCATTGTATTTGCCCAGGTAACAGGTTTACAGGTAAATATTACAAGCCATTGGCAACCTCATACATCGCATACAATTCATATGTTATGTGATACAGAATCTCACCAGGGAATTCCTCTATACAATTCGTATACGTATTGATTTTACAGGTGTGGTTGATATAAAAAATATGTTTTCCTTTTTGCTGAGAGGTTCGCATACATTACCTACCTATGTATACTATATTGAGTGAGATTCATTTTAATGTGATGTGATACACCTTGTACCCACATTTTGATGTGATATACGACCCGGTCACATTATCTCGAGACCTGGCATAGAAGACGTCACGTCGCGTCGGCGCTCTGTGTTGTGCGTCCGTGGCGAGCGCGGGGTGGTGAAAGGAGAACGGGGCATTCCAGCGAGGTCTCGAGATAATGTGACCGAGTTGTAGGTACGCTTCTATTTTGTTTATTAAAGTATTTTTTTTTTGCAATAATAGAACACTGAATATTTTGATTTTAAAGATAACTGTTCCTTTTAATTGTAAATGCATGTTGCTACGTTTCATCTATACTACTATTATAAAGAGGAAAGATTTGATTGTTTGTTAGTTTGTATTGAATAGGCTCTGAAACTACTGGACCGATTTGAAAAATTCTTTCACCGTTGGAAAGTTACACTATCCCCAGATGACAAAGGCTATATTTAATTATGGAGTTCCCACGGGAACGGGAGTAACGCGGGTTAAACCGTGCGCGGGAACCTAGTATGATATATGTATATATCGAATTTTAAATAATAATCTCTATGAGAACAACTGCGGTGATTATTTCAATATTAGTGTCTAACTATACAGGTACCTACAGTTGTTCGTATCATTTCAGGAAACTATCATCATTATTTGGAATGTCGCGTTGTCACCATTAGGGAAGCTTAGATCGCTAGCAATGAAAGTTTGCACGTCATTACACAAATCCCCGACGTTAACTGTTGGAGATTGGCCTTTCCACGTCACTTCGGATTCCCAACACATTTTCCTGGCTTTTAAACAAAATGTTTTACAGGTTCTGTTTAATGGTTATTATGTATTACATTAAGTTTTATTGCTACGTCAGTCACATATCAGTTATTTGTGGTAATTTAATATGCAGATGGCATACACAATTTAACTTTATTAATTACAAGCTGCCCCGCTCGGTTGCACTCGCGTTTCAGTGGGTATGTCGTCTTATATAGTTTGTGACACTGACAAATAATGTGGCTATGTATAAAGTTAAAAAAAAAACTAAATTGGTTCTTTAGATAAAAAAAAACAATATTATATATAATACACCTACACCCCTACGACTTTATAACTTCTTCACAAATGTAAGCTCTTTATAATATTAGTATAGATATTAATAGCCTCCGTAGCGTAGGACAACCTCCGTAGCGTAGCGGTATTTGGCTCGCTTTATATCTCGGAGGTCGTGGGTTCGATCCCCACGACGGACAACAAATCTTTGTGTAAATTCTAAGATTTCTTTCCGGGTCTGGTTGGTTGAGAGACTACCCTCCGTGCCTCTGAAAGCACGTTAAGCCGTTGGTCCCGATTATTAAAACATCATCTAAAATAATCTTATAGCAAGGAACGGGCAGCAGCGTTTCCTTGAGTGGTACAACATAATACTGCGGTCACCAACCCGCCTGTCAAGCGTGGTGACTATGGCAATAACCCCCCCTCGGGAGGAGGCCCATGTTCAGCAGTGGACGTTATACGGGCTGATGATGATGATAGATACTTAGATGATGATAACTAGCTTTCCGCGCACGGTTTCGCCCGCGTAACTTACGTTTCCGTAGGAACTCTATTATTGAATATAACCTGTAACCTTCCTCGATAAATTGCCTACTTAACACTGATTTTTTTTCAAATCGTACCATTAGATTGACTTTAGCGCTTTCAAGACATCAAACTATTCAGTTTAAAAAAAAAAGTATGAGAGGTCAAGATATTATTATAATCAAAGTGTTAACTAGCAATACAATATCAGTACTGGAGATCCAATTGACAAATAAATTATTGACTCGAAAATCTTGAAAACACCATGATGTAGGTATTATTATAAAAGACTTCAAATTGGAAACTAACACTATATTTAGGATGTGTATTTTAGTTTAGGATTATTACTTAGTTTTTGAACTTTAATTACCTTATTTACAGGTGCTGCTTATTATTTTCTTTTTAATTACCCGTCAATATAAGCATTTTCCGAACCGTTTCACGCGAGCCCTGTGTTAAAGTAGGTATAGTTAAATAACCTGCTGAGTTTATTGTCCCACCAGGTCTTCTCAGGTTATGCGTTTACCCACTACTATTACACATAATATCGCCAAATATATAAGAATACTTTAATATATATAAAAAAAATCAATTCAATAATATCAGTACTTTGTTATATTAGTACAATTTAGTTTACGACCTATATTACTCATAAACTAAATCTGAATTATGTCACTAAAATATTATTTAAATTATTTTATCGTTAATTGTTTTTTTACGATATTTGTGGTTCGATAAAAACGTTTAAATAGTATCTATACTAATATTATAAAGCTGCAGAGTTTGTTTGTTTGAACGCGCTAATCTCAGGAACTACTAGTCCGATTTCAAAACTTCTTTCAGTATTGGATAGTCCATTTATCGAGAAAGGTTATAAGGCTAAATTTTATTTTCAAAAAAGTTAGGGATCCGTAAGAAAATTGCGATTTTTTAACCCAAGGTGTAAAAGCGAAAACATATTTATGCGTGCGCTGCAAAAACTATTGACAATAGAACAAAATGATGTACTACGGGTTTGTAGGTCTTATTAAGATCTACAAAAAAGTCCGTCAGAGCATATATCTAACTATCATAGTTTAGTCACAATAACCGCTTTTATGTTCATAAAAAAATATTAAATCGTCTGAAGAAAGAAACTACGTTAAATACATATCGTAATATTAATTCTCATTTTTTTTTTAAATATAACTCCCGCCCTTGGTAAATAAATCCCTGTGTTGCGGGGGACTTTACAAACATTCATTTCACGGACACAAAGAACACCCAGACTCAGAACAACTGTTTGTGGTTCACACAAATAATTGTCCCGGGTGGGAATCGAACCCAGAACACCAGGTCTCAGAAGCAACTTCCGTAACCACTGAGCCACCGGTGTAGTCTTATCCAAATTAAGTATTATGTTATCAAGGGTATTTATGTAGAAGTAAAATACTTTTTGTTTTATTCCAATCGGACATTTCGTTGAGAAATTATCACGAGTATAAAAACGCAAGGAATTGGTACCTAATAATTAGTTATTGGCCATAATAGATAAAGCTGAAGAGTTTGTTTGTTGTAACGCGCTAATCTTAGCAACTACTGGTCCGATTTGAAAAAATCTTTTAATGTTAGATAGCCCATTTATCGAGGAAGGTTATAAGCTATATTTTACTATTAAGTTTATACGGGAAAGGGAGTTACGCGGTCACTAACTAGCTTTCCGCGCGCGGTTGTGAAACCGCGCGCGGAAAGCTAGTTATAATAAAATATATTTATAGAATATCACTAATAAATAAGATTCTAGAATTTCACAGAATTATTCATACAATTTTTACGCCGATGTTATATTTGGAACATTGCTAATTGTTACAATTTCCCAACTTTCTTTTCAATTGAATTTACTTTGGGGTTTCTTGAAAGCCAAGTTTGCAATTCATTTTGTAATTACCTTTACTTAATATGAATCTCACACCACTGGATGCTCAAGTTCTTTGCTTTCGTAAAGTTACTTGTAAATTAACTTAAATCTTCGTGCTGTAGGAAATGAGTGTATAATTTTATTATTTTTCTCTACGTCTTTGCGTAAATGGATTGGTACTGTTTCAAAGAACAAATTACGAATTCTAATTAAGAAATAAAATGTTGAATATTATGACTAAATTATTTTCCTACTATAGGATTATTAGTATTCGGATATATCTGTAACCATTCTTAATATAAGACGTTTTAAGGGTTTATTTAAGGGCAATATGGCCCAAATGTGTTTGAGAAAAGGATTTTACGGCCGTGCTTGACTTAGCGGGTCAAGCTTGGTGTGACACTTGCACTTGTCAGAATCACAATGTGTTAGACTAGAACTAACAAAATTATCACTTAAGGAGCTAAAGCTTATGTATAGATACTAAGGTAAGGTAGGTATTATGTCTTTGCTTAATATATTATTTAACCAAAGACATAAAGGAGCCGCTTCATATCGTTCGCAGTTAGCAAAATTACAATGTATAATCACTAAATAGATATTTGTATAATAACCACTTTAAATGACTATGTAAATGACCCGAAACGGACAAACCCTTTCTATGAATATTAATAATTACTTAGAATGGAAGCTGTTGTAAGATAACTGATTAAGTGGTTCATCCACCGACCCAGGTTAGTACTGAATAAAGACAAAGGATATAACATTGAAACCTTCGCGGCGAATTGTCGATGTCATTACCGTATTGGTTTAGGGCTGACAGCCGGAAGCTCTTGAACAAACAGCATCCCAGACCCAATGCCCGCCATATATACAGCTGCGTACAACCAATAAACGATCATTTGCAAAGCAGCAACCCTTTGTCCTGTCACCAACACTGTTTGTGCGTCTTTCGTGTTTTATTGTAACTGTGAACCCCTGAAATTACTGGTAAAAAAGCGTAGAAGCCTATTTTATCATTATAGAAGTACTGACGAAAATTTGATATCAAAATAAAAATCGGCTCATTGTACATTATATTTGATTTTTTTGTTAGGGTTGCAATATGACAAGTTTTAGTAGGTACCTATGACTGCTGGTTGTGTAACTAGCCATAATGACTCGATACAGGGAATAGAACAATGGATTTGTTCATCATGCGGCTTTACACAGAAAAATATTTGAAATTTAAGTTCCCTTAAATAAATCAGTCAAATATATACAGATTAATTATGTTATTTAATACACCATAGCATTCAACGAATAATAGAGTTCAGGTAACAAGGATTTCTCTGTTATACCGCTGTTTATTCATAAATAATATGTTAAAATAAACTAATGTCACTTCATACGCCGACGACGACATTTCTTATAATTAATCAAGCATAGAGGTCCTTTGTTTTACGAATGTTTATATGAAGTCAGCAATATGGTAGGGCTGCTACAAATCTTTATAATGTTGCCCATATTTATTAAAACGATCATTTTACGTATTGCAGTAATGATAATTACTTTAAACTTATATCAATTAAATCAAGATCAATTGTAAATTAAATATTAAGAAAAAAGTATCTCACAAATTCCAAAGTAACTCAATAAATTCTCCATTTGAGTTCTTTTATTTATATATTTTCGCATAATAATAATAATATAATTGATTTTATAAAAGGAAAATAATTTATATTTAAAATTACCTTAATAATATCATGCAAATATTTTGAGGAATTTGAATATTTAAATATTAATAATGAATTACTATTACTATGATAATGAAGTAGTAATCTTACTTATTAATAAATAATGATTATTACTATAATAACATTTGTTTAATCTTTTATTTGAAGATAATCTTAAATAAAGTTATAATGAACTTTGAACATCAATTGGCATTTAGTAATGCAACATATTTGATTTGACAGCCCTATCGATTTGTATACGAAATCTGAGGTACTAAGGGGGTAGAGGGAAGAGGGACGTGGTGCTGAACTATAAGTTTTGAAACAGTTAAAAAAATTGGGGAGTTTTTTAGTGACAGTCTTGGTGAGAGTTTAGTAACAATCAGTTTGAGACACAGTTAGTCGGGATTTAACTCTAGAGAGTCAACGTGACCACTCCTGAGTTCCCTGGTATTTGTGAACTGGCGGGCATTCAGGGTCTCTCCTGGTGAACTAGTTACAAATACTACGCGGCGGGCTTTTGTACTGGATTTCGAAAGATCCTTGGTGTGTCAGAGAAAACCTCTAGTGTTCTAGTGGATTGCAGTGAGTGTTCGTCAAAACAAAATATTACAATTCTATTTTTAGCTATAAAATCTTTATTTTAATTCAAAAGATAAAATTTTGAGAAATTCTTATTTTAATATTATTCATATTATTTGAGATTTGGTGCTTTCTTATAATCTTTTAATTTGATAAATGTTACTTTTCATTTGCTAATTTAATATAGATTTAGGTTGTGAAGTGTTGTGCCTATAGGTTGAAGAGTTGGTGAGTAGCGGGGCAGAGGTGAGTCCATTTATATTATGGCTGTTTGCGATATTTAATTATTATTTTATGTGATTATTTTATAACTATATTTTTGAATGTTTTGTGTTATACATGATTTAATAAGACGTTTAGATACTTTTGACGTATGTATTGAACAAATCCAACAGTTACTATTTTATAGTTAACTCTTAACAATCTTTAACTCTGAACCAATTTTATATGATTTATATAAAAAGCATTTCTGATTGTATCGAAATATTAGCAATTACTGTAAAATTTAACTTCCATTGCTGGATTGATGGCTGAGTAACACATTCAATAACTAATTACTATGTGTTTTAATTTGAGTTGCAAATAATAAATATACAAAACCGATTGTATCATTATCCTAACTCTATCAGGTGAGCACTTGTGGCAGCCTTGAGATTACTGTACTCAAAAGAGATGGTTTCTCGTATCTTCGGTAGATTGGGAATGTGCAGTTGTACATAATAAGATTACTTAATATCTTATAAATCTTGATGATATTGATTTAAATTAATCATGATTTTAATGAATGTTTCAAAGATAAACATATTTTTATAGTGCTAATATTTTGATAACATATATAGAAATGTTTTTCGTATTGCAAGGAGTTGCTCATAACCTTTTGTGATATATTTTAATTATGTGTCAGCAATATTATTTTAACTGACATCTAAGTATGATATGACTGATCATTTAAGTCTGAATTTTGATATATTAATATGACTTAATTATCGACAAAATATGGTTGAGTGCTGACGTATATTATTGACATACTATGAATGGCTAACTTGTGATAAAATTCACATTTCTATTAATTCAAAGATAATGAATTGATGGTTGATTAATACTGTTAAAAGTATAACTAATAATTAAAGCTCTTGGTAGAATAACCCACTGAGTTTGTTTCGCCGGGTCTTCTCAGATGGGGCGCGTTGGATCCGGTGGTAGTATTAAACCGCGTCCATTTTTATATACTTTAATAAATCAAAAGCCTGTTGAATTAATACATTTCTAAAGTTATACACAAAGTAATACCTGTAATTGGTTTTCATAAATAAATATGATTTTAATTTATTTTATTTAATAATCCCTAATTAAAGCCGTTACTTGGCTAAATACGGGAGGGTGGCACAGACTGGACGGTCCACATCAAGCGAGGCGGGGAGGCGCCAGCTTTTTAACCGTAACAAAATAATGTTTGTTCATAGATACAAATTACACAGGCTAAAATATAATTACATAAATTCATTCTAACATAATTAACTTTATTGATCAACTATATAATTACTATAAGCAGTATTTTACATTACCAATTTGACTTTGGACTCATATTATTTATATTTTGATATAATATTTTATTAATTATTATTTTATCATAATATTTTACTTAAATAATTAGATTAGAATTTTATTAGTTCAGGTTTATTTTGGTTAGGTAGGTTTTGACTGTTTCCTCATCTCAAAAAGTTCAAGGGTTACTACACTAATAATTACTACAGTATATTTACTATAATTCAATTAGAACAATAATAATACACAACGGAGTTAGGGAAAGTTATCGTATATCAATATAAATAATAAGTAGGGATAAAAAAAAACACAACGTAGGTATTCTGATCACTAGACGAATCACGAGCCAAGTCAATTACTTTCAATCAAACATATTAACAAGAAAACGTTTATTTAGCAAATTTTCAAGACGATCATGAGCCATATATATAAATAAAGTCTTCCTTTTGTTCTAATATTAGGCTAGGTTTTGGTAGGTAAGTGTGCGATACGTTATTATTGCTGAGTTTTAATACATCATGTTTGGCAGGTTACAATTTGGTAGGCCGGTGACCAGGATTGTTATGATTCTTTAATTAATCAATAATTTATATTTATTTATCTTTATCATAGAGGTTTTAATATAAGTAATTAATTAAATCAAAATATTTGTTACATTCTTCTCTTAGTTAGTTATTAATTTCATAGTGTTTTATATTTCGACCGTTAGATATTAGACATGTTTGATTGAATTTAGTTAATGTAAAGTGCAGTTTTATTTAGCTGCACAATTTGTTGCGGTGAAAACGGATATTGAATGAGGAAATTACTAGGTCAAATTATTTTTAGGAGTTTATAGGAGTAGTTAATTTTAGGTTATTTATAAATACTTAATCCTATTTAGGTATGTTTTATTACCATATTACGGGATATGAAAAGTGTAGAAAAATAATTGATTTACTTTTACAAATATCTATATATTAATCTATTACGCGAAATTCCTAGTAAATAAAATTAAATGATGAAGGAGCTTTTGTGCTTGTCAGAATCAAATTCATTATTAAGAAAATAATAATTAAGTTTTGTAAACTCATTCTTTAAATAGATAACTTTCATTATTTGGTGTTATAAAATTTTAATAATAACTTGTTTATGCAATTCATTATACAATCCACTGTCAGTTTGTATGTCATTAGTTTACATGACAGTAATTGAA
This sequence comes from Nycteola revayana, assembly GCA_947037095.2. NCBI lineage: Eukaryota > Metazoa > Arthropoda > Insecta > Lepidoptera > Nolidae > Nycteola > Nycteola revayana. The sequence continues at coordinate 11,911,830 of OX344839.1, forward strand.
TGAAAAAATACTACAAATGCGATATAATATAATTGTACTGTATTATAGTTACAGATTCCTAAATACATAAAGTAGATTATAAAAATGTATTAATGTCATTCAGTTAAACTTAAATAAATAGTTCGTTATTTAGGTTGCGTAATTAATTTTAAAATATGGCACAAACTCAAGTGAATTGTTATGGTTTCTAATCTGGAAATACTTATTTTTTAGTTATTGGCTGTTAAGGACTTAGTTAACAAAAACTAAATTATTGGTTAGAATTGAAAGACATATGAAGTGGCTACAATTTATGTCATAAGTATTTTAAGACTAGGGTCGTTGTAAAAACTTATAGATTTATTGAAAAAAAATTTAAGTGCAACTTGAAACATAAATATTAGTAATAATTGATTTAGTGTTAAGTATAAGCGAATGGATGGTTGAACAATACAAATATTTTAAATTATGTATGTTATTACAGTTAAGGTGCTGATTATATACTAGGTCGTAGGGTTACGTTCAAAAAGGTTAAGATTAGGTGCGTAATTAAAAGTTATGGTTAAAAATTTAATGTTAGATTATTATTTTTGAATTCATTTATTTATCATAATTTCTTACAATCGAGATATGTTTAAAAGATCAAGGTGCAACAATAGGTTAGGAAATAATAAATTAAGTACTTACTTGTGTTTAGTATTAATTTCCTTATACTTTAAATTTTAATTTAACAAACTTATGATACTTACACTTAAAAAGTAAAATTAGATTTGCAATTATAGTATCCCAATAATAACAAAAAAAAGAAAGATTAACGAATTATATATTCAACAATGATTAAATACGGAATGTATTCTATTATTATTTTATTTGGAATTGTTCCAAGCAATAATCATTAATTTTTTATTAATCAATATTTAATAAATATTGATCACTTGACTATCAAATTGACATTTTAAATTATTCACATAATCTAATTAAATAAGTATATATACAATGATATAATGTAGTTTACGTTAGATACATTACTTTAATGGTAAATATTGATTCTAAGGTATTGTGGATCAATGTTTTATTTAAAGTGTTAAAAGTTAGGATCTTACACATAGTTTAATGTTTAAAGCTTTAAGTGGCGTAGTTTATGGCATTGACTAAGATTTGTCTGATAGCGGGTTCGATTCCCGTGTCATGTGATGTGAGTTATTGTTCAAAAATTGCCATATATTATTTAGAGTTGTACTTAGTATGATAATAGGTTCGATTCCTATTCTACAATATAATGCATAGTGGCAGATTATGTTATGAATTTGCGCTTTTCATACAACAGTAATATTTTAAAATATTATATGTTGAGTACATTTGATAAAGATCTTTAAAATCGGTTTATACTTATGTATGTAGATATGTTTGTCTATTAGTGAAATATGATATGTCCAGAGTAAGGAAGTAGAGATATTGTTATGATAGATTTATTTTAGTAAAAAATAAAGGGATGAATAATTTTGGATATTTTATTACATAATTTAATATTAATAACATTTTCATTTGAATTTAAATTAATTACGGTTTTAAACGAATCTATACTATAGTTTTGTAGGTACAATATACATTGATTCCATAGGTTGTAGCATAATAATTTATAATCAGCAGGTATAGGTATCTTCATCGAACTGTCAGTTTAATAAGTTCAGCTATTTTAAATAATCAAGTAACTTGAATAAAATTAACAAGTTTGTGCCCTAATAATATTAGTAAAATATAAGATCAAAAGTTTATGATTAATTTTATTATCTTATATGTGTATTTGTGCTAAAATAATGTATGGTATGGAAACATTGTTCACAGTTTTATATTGCTATGAAAGATATTGGCTAGTTGTTTATTTTTATTTAATCCGATATATTTAGATATAATTTTTTTTAAACAATAAAAAAGGATGAACGAAAGTAATTACCTGCGTATATAAGATTGATGTATCTATAAGTTTATTACCTTATTATGTAATAGGGTAATGTAATATTAATCTAAATAAACATAACTTTCCTAATTTAATTAAATACAATTCAAGAGTCATAAGCTCTGGGGGGCATGTCATAAATTACAGTTTAGGAGTAGTAAACATTTTGTTAGTTTATTTAAAGTTTAGGTAGTACTTGTAGAGTTAGGGGGGCACAATTTTACAATTTTTATTTAATGTAAGAGCTACTCCTACAATTCAGTTTTTTTTAATACGTAAATACTGCTTTGTTATTTATTTATAACTATAAATTAAATATATTATTAAGTTATATTTTGTTAAAAAATAAATTATATATATTTAAAGAACTATTTAGTCCTAAACATCAAAAGGTAATAGTAGTCGATTTGTCGTGGAAATATTAGACTACAAAATGTTCTGGGTTCGATTCCTAGATAATTACCTGTGTTTGAAAATATTACTTCAATGTTATGGGTTCGATTCCCATATTACATATCATAATTGTGATTAAGAAGAATCATTTGGAGGCGATACATTATGGATGGCGAAGTGATAAAGTACTTGGGTTCGATTCCCTAAAAACGTATCTATCGAAGATTATGTAAATTGAATGCAAGAAAAAGATGATTTCCCGCACAGAAATTCAATTAATTTTGAGTCAAACTAACAAACAGTGATAAAAGGTAAGGTTCGTTATATAGTTTTTAAGGTCACATATAATATTGAGTAATTCCTTGCAATATATAGTTCTTCCTACAATTATTTTAGTCTATTCTGCAATTCGCGAAAAGTAAAGAAATATTTGTTAAACAGCTTACCCCTCTTAAGTAATGCTTTTAAAATTTAATTATATTAAACCTAACTATTCGCTTTAACGGGTTTTGGTAAAGTCGGAAGTAGCGAGAATAATCACGATTGCTGGGATCTGATTGGATGAATGATTGTTTTAGATTTAAGTTAATTTGTCGTTAAGCTAGCGTTTCCAAAATGTGTTTGCATTTGGCGTAGTATAGTTATAAGGAGCGAAGCGAGCAAAGCGTAAATAGTAATAATAAGTAAGCAAAGCGTAAACGTAGTATGTTTGGTTTGGATTCGCTAGTAAAACAGACAAAATGGTATACGAGGACTTCTAATGGAGCCAAAACTACAGCGAATGGCTAATTTGTTGGAGTCTAATCTTCAGATACAGCACACACCACCAAAAATGGCCTTTTATGAGGTATATAGGTGTTAGGTTAGGTCAGCAGACACAAAAAACATCAGCAGAGCTGAACTCATAAAAAGCCCACACTCCACAAGAAGCTAACAGCAGATCTAAGTCCACACTGCTCATTCTCCTTTATTGTGACTTGTTGAACTAAGTTAGGGGTGTGGAATAATTGGGTTGCTGGCGATGTATTTTTGTACGAACTACATTAGTTTCAATTTTGGCGTAGAAAACATTTACCCGGCGATCCACTTGGTACGTAAGCGAAGCAGTACCCTGTGAGTGGTGGTCTGAGTTATGGTCGACTAGCGGATGGTGGGAGTCACGCCCCATCAGTTTTGAAGTCATAAATGATTCTTATGGGTCTACAAAATGCATTGGCAAACAATGAAGCCACATTTTTGGTTTGGGGAGGCATTTCGCAATAAGGTGTAAACACACACACACACATTACACATCTGGTTTGGTCTCTGACAGATTAGATTAGTTTATTATCTTTTTGTTGGAACAATTTTACTTCGATCAAACAGGTTTTCCTGTTTAATCTGCATAAAATTGGGGGGGCAACTGTAACTAGCCATAATGACTCGATACAGGGAATAGAACAATGGATTTGTTCATCATGCGGCTTTACACAGAAAAATATTTGAAATTTAAGTTCCCTTAAATAAATCAGTCAAATATATACAGATTAATTATGTTATTTAATACACCATAGCATTCAACGAATAATAGAGTTCAGGTAACAAGGATTTCTCTGTTATACCGCTGTTTATTCATAAATAATATGTTAAAATAAACTAATGTCACTTCATACGCCGACGACGACATTTCTTATAATTAATCAAGCATAGAGGTCCTTTGTTTTACGAATGTTTATATGAAGTCAGCAATATGGTAGGGCTGCTACAAATCTTTATAATGTTGCCCATATTTATTAAAACGATCATTTTACGTATTGCAGTAATGATAATTACTTTAAACTTATATCAATTAAATCAAGATCAATTGTAAATTAAATATTAAGAAAAAAGTATCTCACAAATTCCAAAGTAACTCAATAAATTCTCCATTTGAGTTCTTTTATTTATATATTTTCGCATAATAATAATAATATAATTGATTTTATAAAAGGAAAATAATTTATATTTAAAATTACCTTAATAATATCATGCAAATATTTTGAGGAATTTGAATATTTAAATATTAATAATGAATTACTATTACTATGATAATGAAGTAGTAATCTTACTTATTAATAAATAATGATTATTACTATAATAACATTTGTTTAATCTTTTATTTGAAGATAATCTTAAATAAAGTTATAATGAACTTTGAACATCAATTGGCATTTAGTAATGCAACATATTTGATTTGACAGCCCTATCGATTTGTATACGAAATCTGAGGTACTAAGGGGGTAGAGGGAAGAGGGACGTGGTGCTGAACTATAAGTTTTGAAACAGTTAAAAAAATTGGGGAGTTTTTTAGTGACAGTCTTGGTGAGAGTTTAGTAACAATCAGTTTGAGACACAGTTAGTCGGGATTTAACTCTAGAGAGTCAACGTGACCACTCCTGAGTTCCCTGGTATTTGTGAACTGGCGGGCATTCAGGGTCTCTCCTGGTGAACTAGTTACAAATACTACGCGGCGGGCTTTTGTACTGGATTTCGAAAGATCCTTGGTGTGTCAGAGAAAACCTCTAGTGTTCTAGTGGATTGCAGTGAGTGTTCGTCAAAACAAAATATTACAATTCTATTTTTAGCTATAAAATCTTTATTTTAATTCAAAAGATAAAATTTTGAGAAATTCTTATTTTAATATTATTCATATTATTTGAGATTTGGTGCTTTCTTATAATCTTTTAATTTGATAAATGTTACTTTTCATTTGCTAATTTAATATAGATTTAGGTTGTGAAGTGTTGTGCCTATAGGTTGAAGAGTTGGTGAGTAGCGGGGCAGAGGTGAGTCCATTTATATTATGGCTGTTTGCGATATTTAATTATTATTTTATGTGATTATTTTATAACTATATTTTTGAATGTTTTGTGTTATACATGATTTAATAAGACGTTTAGATACTTTTGACGTATGTATTGAACAAATCCAACAGTTACTATTTTATAGTTAACTCTTAACAATCTTTAACTCTGAACCAATTTTATATGATTTATATAAAAAGCATTTCTGATTGTATCGAAATATTAGCAATTACTGTAAAATTTAACTTCCATTGCTGGATTGATGGCTGAGTAACACATTCAATAACTAATTACTATGTGTTTTAATTTGAGTTGCAAATAATAAATATACAAAACCGATTGTATCATTATCCTAACTCTATCAGGTGAGCACTTGTGGCAGCCTTGAGATTACTGTACTCAAAAGAGATGGTTTCTCGTATCTTCGGTAGATTGGGAATGTGCAGTTGTACATAATAAGATTACTTAATATCTTATAAATCTTGATGATATTGATTTAAATTAATCATGATTTTAATGAATGTTTCAAAGATAAACATATTTTTATAGTGCTAATATTTTGATAACATATATAGAAATGTTTTTCGTATTGCAAGGAGTTGCTCATAACCTTTTGTGATATATTTTAATTATGTGTCAGCAATATTATTTTAACTGACATCTAAGTATGATATGACTGATCATTTAAGTCTGAATTTTGATATATTAATATGACTTAATTATCGACAAAATATGGTTGAGTGCTGACGTATATTATTGACATACTATGAATGGCTAACTTGTGATAAAATTCACATTTCTATTAATTCAAAGATAATGAATTGATGGTTGATTAATACTGTTAAAAGTATAACTAATAATTAAAGCTCTTGGTAGAATAACCCACTGAGTTTGTTTCGCCGGGTCTTCTCAGATGGGGCGCGTTGGATCCGGTGGTAGTATTAAACCGCGTCCATTTTTATATACTTTAATAAATCAAAAGCCTGTTGAATTAATACATTTCTAAAGTTATACACAAAGTAATACCTGTAATTGGTTTTCATAAATAAATATGATTTTAATTTATTTTATTTAATAATCCCTAATTAAAGCCGTTACTTGGCTAAATACGGGAGGGTGGCACAGACTGGACGGTCCACATCAAGCGAGGCGGGGAGGCGCCAGCTTTTTAACCGTAACAAAATAATGTTTGTTCATAGATACAAATTACACAGGCTAAAATATAATTACATAAATTCATTCTAACATAATTAACTTTATTGATCAACTATATAATTACTATAAGCAGTATTTTACATTACCAATTTGACTTTGGACTCATATTATTTATATTTTGATATAATATTTTATTAATTATTATTTTATCATAATATTTTACTTAAATAATTAGATTAGAATTTTATTAGTTCAGGTTTATTTTGGTTAGGTAGGTTTTGACTGTTTCCTCATCTCAAAAAGTTCAAGGGTTACTACACTAATAATTACTACAGTATATTTACTATAATTCAATTAGAACAATAATAATACACAACGGAGTTAGGGAAAGTTATCGTATATCAATATAAATAATAAGTAGGGATAAAAAAAAACACAACGTAGGTATTCTGATCACTAGACGAATCACGAGCCAAGTCAATTACTTTCAATCAAACATATTAACAAGAAAACGTTTATTTAGCAAATTTTCAAGACGATCATGAGCCATATATATAAATAAAGTCTTCCTTTTGTTCTAATATTAGGCTAGGTTTTGGTAGGTAAGTGTGCGATACGTTATTATTGCTGAGTTTTAATACATCATGTTTGGCAGGTTACAGTTGGTCTAGCGGTAATATTAGACCGTAATTAGCGAGTTCCTGGGTTCGATTATCGGGTCGGGCAAAAAATTGTGCCACTAGAAATTTTCTATCGAGAATTTTTTTTTCCAGTTCGAAGTCTGGAAGTGGAACGTGCTACGGATGAATCATCACCAGTGTTTCACCCGTGCTTCGGAGAACACGTTAAGCTATCGGTCGTGTTGTTTTTAAAGTAAAAGAATAGAGAGTGCACCTAAGTTGGCGCACACAATGACATATCCTAGGAAGATGGCTAATATTACATAGCTATGACCTATGCCAATAAGTACTGTCATGTTGATTGGTCTGGTCTATCCCTAAACCAAATTTCAACATTAGCAGTTCATTGTTTTAGGCTTGAAAGCGTAACAGACAGACATATTTAGTTCGCATGTATAATAATAACAGGGATATAAGTTTTCTTAAAATTGTAATGGTACTTATGTAAGGTTTACATAATAACCCACCTTATCCATATTTTAACCATGAATAATTTAATAGACATGCTAAATCTAACACTGAATAATTATTTTTGAATGCTTTCGCGTTCCTGTTTCTCATTCATAAACTTTCTATATGTGTTCGTAGTTACTTGCACAGATTTTCTAAACATACAAAGCAGTACATAGTGTTTATTCCAAAATAGCTGCTGGTCAGTGAAAATAAATAGAAATTGGTATAATATAACATTATTAATAAATAAATGGAACCGCAATTAAAAGCTTTTTTTTTAGAATAAAATAAATCAAATATTTTTTACCCAATATTAGGTAGGTACATCAATTTTTTTGTAACCAAAGTTTAATTAATGAAGGTATACAGTATACAAGTTTATTACTGAATTAGTACCTACCTAAATTACGTGAAACCTTTTTTATGTATTATTGGAACATTCCTCCTAAAAAGTAACATATAGTAAGGATTTCGTCATGTAAATGATTTACTTTATACTTAGGTACATGAAAAAAACAAAACGTATGTGTTTGTATGCGTTAGTGTGGGTGAATGAGTGGATCTGCAACGACCACGTAAGTTCTTATTAGCTGTAAACTATCAATCCGAATGTCTGTTAACAGTTCACTAAAATTAGATCCATATGCTTTTATAATTACGACATGTACATGTACCTGGAAACCAAATCAATGGCATTACTAACTCTTTTCAAGGTATGAGAGACGTCCACCTACTGAAAAGAACTTCTCAAAGCGTATGATTGCACATTCCTACATTCACAGACGACATGCTGGCACGGAAACTCAGCTTTAATATACGATTGAGCTATTCGTATTTTATTTGAAATGCGTGTAGAGATTTCATAGTTATTATTCATTACTCTTTATGTTATTTTTGCCGAGATAGAGACATGTTTCCCCTTTAGATATACCATCAAAACATAGTTAAGGTAGACTATATTTATTCTTACGACATACTTAAGACGCGGATGTCGAGATAAAGCGTCGAATTTGAAGAGGTGTGGTTGAAATGGCATTGCATATCATATCGAGTGAATGGCACAATCAAGCTTGAACATTTTCGTAAATTACATTAAGTGGCAGTAGGTACTACTAGAAAAACAACTACCAGAGCGTAATGGTAAAAAGCGATACTCGCTTTAAGTCTCGACGGATCGGGGTTCGATCCCCACGCCCCGGCGCCGGACAAGTATGCTTTGTCTTTGTTGTGAAATTTTTTGATTATACAATCAAAATATTTTCTCCGGGTCTGGTTGGTTGACTACCCTCGCCTAAAATAACCTTTAAGCCTTTGGCACTGATTGTTTGGTATCATGTATAGCAATTGTTTAGGTAACAGGGAACGGGTGGCAGCGTGTCCCTGTGTGTGTAATTACAGAATACTGCGGTTACCAACTCGCCTACCAAGCGTGGTGACTATTTCAAAAACCCTTTCTCGGGAGGAGGCCCTTGTTCAGCAGTAGACTTTATACGGACCGATGATTACACAAAAACAAATAGGTTCTGTGATTTTTTGAGTGTTAATATAGTACAACTCTCACCACAGAGAGAAGTTTCGGAGAATTTAGATCTTACCGTTACTATATGAATAGTCACACCAAGCTTGACCCGCTAAGTCAAGCACGGCCGTAAAATCCTTTTCTCAAACACATTTGGGCCATATTGCCCTTAAATAAACCCTTAAAACGTCTTATATTAAGAATGGTTACAGATATACGCGGTTGTGAAACCGCGCGCGGAAAGCTAGTTATAATAAAATATATTTATAGAATATCACTAATAAATAAGATTCTAGAATTTCACAGAATTATTCATACAATTTTTACGCCGATGTTATATTTGGAACATTGCTAATTGTTACAATTTCCCAACTTTCTTTTCAATTGAATTTACTTTGGGGTTTCTTGAAAGCCAAGTTTGCAATTCATTTTGTAATTACCTTTACTTAATATGAATCTCACACCACTGGATGCTCAAGTTCTTTGCTTTCGTAAAGTTACTTGTAAATTAACTTAAATCTTCGTGCTGTAGGAAATGAGTGTATAATTTTATTATTTTTCTCTACGTCTTTGCGTAAATGGATTGGTACTGTTTCAAAGAACAAATTACGAATTCTAATTAAGAAATAAAATGTTGAATATTATGACTAAATTATTTTCCTACTATAGGATTATTAGTATTCGGATATATCTGTAACCATTCTTAATATAAGACGTTTTAAGGGTTTATTTAAGGGCAATATGGCCCAAATGTGTTTGAGAAAAGGATTTTACGGCCGTGCTTGACTTAGCGGGTCAAGCTTGGTGTGACTATTCATATAGTAACGGTAAGATCTAAATTCTCCGAAACTTCTCTCTGTGGTGAGAGTTGTACTATATTAACACTCAAAAAATCACAGAACCTATTTGTTTTTGTGTAATCATCGGTCCGTATAAAGTCTACTGCTGAACAAGGGCCTCCTCCCGAGAAAGGGTTTTTGAAATAGTCACCACGCTTGGTAGGCGAGTTGGTAACCGCAGTATTCTGTAATTACACACACAGGGACACGCTGCCACCCGTTCCCTGTTACCTAAACAATTGCTATACATGATACCAAACAATCAGTGCCAAAGGCTTAAAGGTTATTTTAGGCGAGGGTAGTCAACCAACCAGACCCGGAGAAAATATTTTGATTGTATAATCAAAAAATTTCACAACAAAGACAAAGCATACTTGTCCGGCGCCGGGGCGTGGGGATCGAACCCCGATCCGTCGAGACTTAAAGCGAGTATCGCTTTTTACCATTACGCTCTGGTAGTTGTTTTTCTAGTAGTACCTACTGCCACTTAATGTAATTTACGAAAATGTTCAAGCTTGATTGTGCCATTCACTCGATATGATATGCAATGCCATTTCAACCACACCTCTTCAAATTCGACGCTTTATCTCGACATCCGCGTCTTAAGTATGTCGTAAGAATAAATATAGTCTACCTTAACTATGTTTTGATGGTATATCTAAAGGGGAAACATGTCTCTATCTCGGCAAAAATAACATAAAGAGTAATGAATAATAACTATGAAATCTCTACACGCATTTCAAATAAAATACGAATAGCTCAATCGTATATTAAAGCTGAGTTTCCGTGCCAGCATGTCGTCTGTGAATGTAGGAATGTGCAATCATACGCTTTGAGAAGTTCTTTTCAGTAGGTGGACGTCTCTCATACCTTGAAAAGAGATAGTAATGCCATTGATTTGGTTTCCAGGTACATGTACATGTCGTAATTATAAAAGCATATGGATCTAATTTTAGTGAACTGTTAACAGACATTCGGATTGATAGTTTACAGCTAATAAGAACTTACGTGGTCGTTGCAGATCCACTCATTCACCCACACTAACGCATACAAACACATACGTTTTGTTTTTTTCATGTACCTAAGTATAAAGTAAATCATTTACATGACGAAATCCTTACTATATGTTACTTTTTAGGAGGAATGTTCCAATAATACATAAAAAAGGTTTCACGTAATTTAGGTAGGTACTAATTCAGTAATAAACTTGTATACTGTATACCTTCATTAATTAAACTTTGGTTACAAAAAAATTGATGTACCTACCTAATATTGGGTAAAAAATATTTGATTTATTTTATTCTAAAAAAAAAGCTTTTAATTGCGGTTCCATTTATTTATTAATAATGTTATATTATACCAATTTCTATTTATTTTCACTGACCAGCAGCTATTTTGGAATAAACACTATGTACTGCTTTGTATGTTTAGAAAATCTGTGCAAGTAACTACGAACACATATAGAAAGTTTATGAATGAGAAACAGGAACGCGAAAGCATTCAAAAATAATTATTCAGTGTTAGATTTAGCATGTCTATTAAATTATTCATGGTTAAAATATGGATAAGGTGGGTTATTATGTAAACCTTACATAAGTACCATTACAATTTTAAGAAAACTTATATCCCTGTTATTATTATACATGCGAACTAAATATGTCTGTCTGTTACGCTTTCAAGCCTAAAACAATGAACTGCTAATGTTGAAATTTGGTTTAGGGATAGACCAGACCAATCAACATGACAGTACTTATTGGCATAGGTCATAGCTATGTAATATTAGCCATCTTCCTAGGATATGTCATTGTGTGCGCCAACTTAGGTGCACTCTCTATTCTTTTACTTTAAAAACAACACGACCGATAGCTTAACGTGTTCTCCGAAGCACGGGTGAAACACTGGTGATGATTCATCCGTAGCACGTTCCACTTCCAGACTTCGAACTGGAAAAAAAAATTCTCGATAGAAAATTTCTAGTGGCACAATTTTTTGCCCGACCCGATAATCGAACCCAGGAACTCGCTAATTACGGTCTAATATTACCGCTAGACCAACCAGCAGTCATAGGTACCTACTAAAACTTGTCATATTGCAACCCTAACAAAAAAATCAAATATAATGTACAATGAGCCGATTTTTATTTTGATATCAAATTTTCGTCAGTACTTCTATAATGATAAAATAGGCTTCTACGCTTTTTTACCAGTAATTTCAGGGGTTCACAGTTACAATAAAACACGAAAGACGCACAAACAGTGTTGGTGACAGGACAAAGGGTTGCTGCTTTGCAAATGATCGTTTATTGGTTGTACGCAGCTGTATATATGGCGGGCATTGGGTCTGGGATGCTGTTTGTTCAAGAGCTTCCGGCTGTCAGCCCTAAACCAATACGGTAATGACATCGACAATTCGCCGCGAAGGTTTCAATGTTATATCCTTTGTCTTTATTCAGTACTAACCTGGGTCGGTGGATGAACCACTTAATCAGTTATCTTACAACAGCTTCCATTCTAAGTAATTATTAATATTCATAGAAAGGGTTTGTCCGTTTCGGGTCATTTACATAGTCATTTAAAGTGGTTATTATACAAATATCTATTTAGTGATTATACATTGTAATTTTGCTAACTGCGAACGATATGAAGCGGCTCCTTTATGTCTTTGGTTAAATAATATATTAAGCAAAGACATAATACCTACCTTACCTTAGTATCTATACATAAGCTTTAGCTCCTTAAGTGATAATTTTGTTAGTTCTAGTCTAACACATTGTGATTCTGACAAGTGCAAGTGTATGTGGAAAATTATAAAAAACAAGAAATTTATATACCTATCACAAATTTATACAAATTTATTTTTTTCTTCCCAAGGAATTAAAATAAATTTAACACTCAAATTATAAGTAATTTATTTTATTTTATTAAAGACAACTCTCTCACTAGGGAATCCAATTCAATGCCGCAGGGGACTTTACAAACATATTAATGGACAAAAGCACTCCCAGCTTAAGTACAACAAGTTTTACATAAATAATTGACTCAAATGGCAATCCAGCCCAAAATACACACATACACTTGTATTTGTAAGAATCGGAAATACCCAAGTGCTTAATAAATTTCATTATTTCATTCAGGACGAAAACCGTTCTTCTCAACATTTAGGTACCTATGGATATTTCTTACAATCAATTTCTTTAGATAATGACGGAATACTATATGGAATTTTATACAATAGCAGTCCCAACTGGAATCACTTGCGGTTCTTCCGGCGTATTTCTTTCTCTTGCTATAAGGGTCTGGACCAATATCAACTTGTGTATTTCCTAATACAATGAAAGAAATTGAAGGGATATCATTAGATCAGGTAGCGATTCAAGTGGCCCAGCATTTTCCGGAACAATACAAAGAATTATAAGAAAACGAAAGTCATTGGTCGTTCATTTCGTTCTGTTTCCGCGCCATCAGTTTTTATTGTAAGCGAAGGGCTCAGCTATTGTAGGACTGATAGTAGGTTCATCCAACTCACAAATTATCTGTCCCAATAGGTTTGCTATATATTTGTAATACAGTACTCCCTATATAAGTTCCGCTGTGTCTAACTCATAGAATCTGATTAGACAAGTACTTAATAACTTTTTCTAACGAAAAAGTAGTACAACAATCTTTGTTATAACTGAGACTTGCTGGAGATTACATGTTGTTCAAGACCATTACCCAAAAACTTTTGTTCTGTAATTGAATGCATGACTGTACTCAACCCTGTTACTTAGAAGTTGTCTCTCAATATCAAGTTTATGAGTTGTTTCCGACAGTTTGAATATAAGATTTGTTTGCTTCAAATTTGATCGTAGTCTCGAAGCTCCTGCTCGTTATTAATTTCTTTAGCATTTAGGTAGTGTATTTACTACCCGTTATTTATTGTCGGAATGGCTAGAATGTTTTATGATTTATTTATTTTATTTTATTTTTTACAATAAAAATCAAAACTGAATGTCAATGATGTTAGAATTTTGTACTTTTGTACAAGAGAGGAAACTAATGACACTTCACAATGAAAAAAAAAAACAGTAACAAAAGATTTAAAAATAAAATTTCGAATATTTACATTAAGATTGTTTACAATGAGGTTTTATGCAATACGCATCGAAAATAAGTTGTCATGACAAGCTGTAAGCCGAGTGGTGCCGTGTGGACTCCGTCTTAGGCCTCCTACACACTATGCCGGAATGCGGTCAGCCGTCCGGCTAACCGCAGGACGCGGTTGCGCTTGCGGTCACCGTCGCAAGCGCAAGCTTACGGTGGCCGTCAGTCGACCGGAGCGGTTGACCGGCTGCGGCAGCCGGTCACAGTGCGAATAAAAACTACTTTCTCGTACAAATATCTGAGTACGGTCAGCCGCACGGCTGGCCGCATAGCGGATAGCCGCATAGTGCGTAGGAGGCCTTAGAATATACCGCTTCATATCTTCCAATAGGTGACGCAAGAGGCAAGTAAGGGACATATAAGTCTGGGTGTTTTGGGTTGGATTGCCATTTGAGTCAATTATTTGTGTAAAACTTGTTGTACTTAAGCTGAGAGTGCTTTTGTCCCTTAATATGTTTGTAAAGTCCCCTGCGGCATTGAATTGGTTTCCCTAGTGAGAGAGTAGTCTTTAATAAAATAAAATTAATTACTTATTAGTTGAGTGTTAAATTTATTTCGATTCCTTGGGATGAAAGAAATAAATTTGTTGGTATTTGTAAGAAACTTGATATGTATAGGTACATTGTGATAGGTCATAATTTTCCACGTTTTGTAAAATTTAATTATTCTTATATATTCAGTGTTAGCTTAAATAAAAAGCCCGAGGCTTATGACAATATTCTGTTCTAAACTTAATGGACGTCCTCGCGAGGCGGGGTTAGCGCCGCGTTCTTGGCTTAAGACCAGATCCCAGCCCTCGTTGGTTGATCTAATTTCTCACACCACGCGAATTATTATTATTTTGTGTATACTCGTTTTGTTTGCGACAATTTTTTATCTTATTTTATTAATATACAGTAGGCTAACTAACAGAGGGCGTTCCCGTTAACCCGCAACAGTATGGTACAACCCGCTCGGCATGGTGCGCATGCGACGTTGCCGGTTTGGGCAATGCTAGTACCTACTACGTTAGGTACTTAGGTACTATTCCGCGCTACTATTTTGATTTTAAACAGGAGGTTTCGAATTTATTGCCAATTAATTATTTTTTTGAATTCGGATTATTTTATGCTTATTTTTCTATGCTGATATTTTTGTTTTAATCTATTAATGATATAGATTAACGAGTTTAAGGGAACGCCCTCTGTTATTTAACATACTGTATCTTTATATATATAATTCTTCAGTGAGTGTGTATGTCACTGAACTTCTCTCAAACGACTGGACCGATTTTGATGAAATTTTTTGTGTGTGTTCAAGGGGATCTGGGAATGGTTTAGATTCACAATTTTGTCCGCTGGACAATGTTTTTTTAATTAATTTTTAATTTATTAGTAGTTGCCTGAAAACCCCTTAAAACAGCCTTTTTCATTCCCATACAAACGTTTTCTAACTAAAATGTAGAGTCAATTTGAGCTTTATTTTTTTGCTAAGATTTTTTAGGGTAGGTGTAGGGTAGGGTAGGGGTAGATTAGGGGTAGGTGTAGGGTAGGGGTAGGGTAGAGGTAGGGTAGGGGTAGTGTAGGGTAGGGGTAGTGTAGGGTAGGGTTAGTGTAGGGTAGGGGTAGTGTAGGGTGGGGGTAGTGTAGGGTAGGGGTAGTGTAGGGTAGGGGTAGTGTAGGGGTAGGAGTACCGCATAAACGAAGTCTCTACGGCCCATTTTATTTTATACAAATGTTTAGGTCTTTTATGTATCGATTAAGGCAGTACGAAGTCTGCCGGGTCAGCTAGTATATATATATATATATATAAGTATATTTTAATGATTTTGAAAATAAGATTATAATAGTAGTTCCATACAGTTAAGTTATATCATTTACTAAAGACCTGTATATAATGTTAAAAATATTGTTCTTAATTGAGTATATTATTATCAAAAAAATGTACTTAAATGTATTGTTTAATAATAATATTAAACTTTACTACCTGCCGCGCGCAGTTGCATTCGCGTAGCTCTCATTCCCGTGGAAACTTCATAATAAAATATAGATTATAACTTTCCTCGAGATTAGCGCGAGCAAACTCACAAACTTTTCAGCTGTATATTTTAGTATAAGATTGACAGACGCTATATTACAAAGAAGAAGTAACAAATTAAATATTCAGTAAAGTACTAAATTCGTCTCGCGGTTTCAATCCTACTCTGTCTCGGGGTCGTAGAGTGATGTTTTATACACTCTTCTTGCGGCGTATTTCTCAATGCTGTGTTGGTCTCATGGTCTTGACCTCTTTTCGGCATTATTTTCATTCGAATGATGTTTCTTTATCTATTTCTGTTTCTAACTCTAATAGCTTAGAGCTGTATTATCGAGAATGGTGCAGATCTGATGAGACCTAAATGTGTCGGTTTGCACCCTTAAATCGAAATACTACTAATGGAAAAAGAAATTACATATCAAGATATGCATGCCTTAACATTTTTTAATTTTATCATCATCAGCCCGTAAAACGTCTACTGCTGAACATGGGCCTCCTCCTGAGAGGAAGGGTATCTGCCATAGTCACCACGCTTGGCAGGCGGGTTGGTGACCGCAGTATTATATTGTATCACACAAGGAAACGCTGCTGCCCGTTCCTTTATATACGATTATTAGAGATGATGTTATAACAATCGGGACCAACGGCTTAACGTGCATTCCGAGGTACGGAGGGTAGTCCCTCACCAACCAGACCCGAAAAAAATCTTAGAATTTACACAGAGACCGGCGTGGGGATCGAACCCACGACCTCCAAGATTCAGGGCGAGCCAAATACGCTACGGAGGTTGTCAATTTATATCTTATAAGATATTTTAAAATTTTAAATACTCAGTTATTGGAAAAATGTATGAGATAGGTATTGTAGAAGAATAAAAATCAAGGACCCGACAAAGGCACATCGATGACAGCCGTGTTGGTTCTTTGTGCTGTATAAAGTATCTTTCTAGATGTTTTGTACAAATAAAATGCAATACATTTTGCTGAAGAAGTAAGCTTTAACGCACGATTAATTTTCTTGTATTTTATATTAGTTACAACCGTATAACATATCTAGGTACCTTTTAACAGCGTTATAAGCCTCGGAGCCACGCCGGGCAGAAATCTTTCTGTAAATTATAAGATTTCTTTCCGATTCTGTTAGTTGTGGGACTATCCTCCGAGCCACTTAATGCGAGAAAATGGGCGTTAGCATTTCCCGTATGTTACAACATAATACTGCGGTCACCAACCCGCTTGTTAAGCGCCTTTGGAGGCCATGTTTAGCAGTAGACGTTATAAGGGCTGATGATGACTAGTTTGCGGTTTTTCTGTTTACAGTTTCAGTGCAGTGGAGGTATATGTTGGAAGAGGATGCCAAAAAAAGATGGATGGATTGTGTGAAAGATGACACGTGTAAGAAAGGTGTGAAACGTGCTGTTAATAATTATAGCACGTTAAAAATACTTTATTTTTAGTATTTTCTCAATTAAATTAGTATTAATAATCATCATCATCTAGAATAGATTTAGAATAGTAGTATTTTATAAGTCAGTTTTATTTTAAATAAGCTACTTTTAGTTGTATATTATGTATTTTGTTCAAGTAATATAATATTGTGAAGTAAATTCCTCATCTTCCTGCCCGGCTTCCATTATTTGGGGGCGGCGCATTATGTCATCCTCTGCCATTTTTCCCTATTAGACGTATCTTCCATACTCACACCTTTCTTACACATGTCATATTTCACACAGTCTATCCATTCTTTTTTTACAGCCTCTTCCAAGATATCCCTCCATCTTCCTATTTAGCATTAAAATAGTGTTAATATTAAAAAAAGAAAAACATTTGTCACAATCCTAAAAACCCAACGTTGCGTTGGTTAAGACGTTTTTAGTACAGAAATTTTAACGTTGAGGATGCAGTACGCTCCAGTCGCCATGTTCAGAATAAAGTTGGTACCATCTGCGTAGAACTGAATGTAGATCGTATTTGTAGTTACGACACTGTAAAACAACTGGGCACACAACAATGTTCGTTTTACTCATTTTATAAACTCCAAAAAGCTACATATTTAAGTGCCACTTGCGTTTATTAACAATAAGCTGCTGCTAGCGGTTTCATTCGCGTAAAACAAGGATTTTTTATGCTATGTAATAATTAAAGTTTCGTGTAAATGAGCAGGTAGTACCGATTTTGGCAATGAAGCGGAACACCCGGTAAAACACATAGACAAACAAAATAAAAAAAATAAAGTGGACTATACCTTATAAAAATTGCTATATACTAGTGAAAGGCAAATGGCGGCCAAATCATAGGATGTAATCTCTACACCCTTCTTTCCTTTGTCGAAACGCAAATATGATCATAATATTTTTCTAATACTGATTCATAAAAACCTTTAAAAACAAAAAACCATCAAAGTTTTTTTTTCTTTAATCATATACAGATAGCAAACAAGCACACGGCCTGCCTGATGGTAAACAGTTACAGTAGGTAACCTAAGAAGTCTTGCAATACAGTAAGTATTGCCGAATTTTTGGATATTTATACTTCATAGTAAAATGTGTATAGAGTGGGATTCAAAGTGTCTCTTAAAAGCTGCGAATTAAACTATAAAGCAAATATTGCGAAAGTTTGGTCGGAAAATGTTCAATCATCGTGAAACCCTGAACTGGCATTTTTTTAAATAATTAATACATGTTTAATTAACCGCAATATAATGTAGGGTAAAGTCAAGAGTAAAATATAATTAAAGTAATATTAACTATTTTTAACATTTTCATCTTATCCTCTTATTTGTATTATAAAAGATACCTTGGTAAGCTGGTGGAGCAAGCATACGGCCCGTTTGATTGTAAATGGTAACCCTGTAAACGCTTGCAATACGAGAGGTATCCCTCACGATCTTAAGATAAGATAAGATACTCTTTATTGCACACCAACATAACAACACAAACACAAATAGAAAAAAGTAATGGTTAGTTATGTACAATCGGCGGTCTTATCGCAGACAGCGATCTCTTCCAGACAACCTTTGGATGGAATGAAGATGAATAAGAAGAGGCATGAAGGGTAGTAGTACGCAATAGGTGATGGGAAAATAGTAGCAAAGAGTGAAATAATAAAATAATACTATTATTTATATACTATTACATATTTAATTATATAAACATAATGATACATACTCTAATAAAAAATATTAAAAAATATATACATATATGTTTCAATATAAATACTAATAATAATAATACATACTCTTGAAAACATAGTAAAAACATATAACAAGTGAAAGTTCAGTAAAAATTACAGTGATAAATAGAAATTTTTAACGCGGGTTTTAAAAATGTTAAGGGTCTGAGAGCGTCTTATGGATAATGGCAACGCATTCCAAAGACGTGCAGCTTGGACGGTAAAGGATTTAGTATAGAACTGTGTGGAATGCGTTGGCAAACATAAATTTAGGTTTTCCAATGATCTCAGCGATCTTGTGTGGGAGTTATACAAAAACTGAAAACGTTCTCTAAGATAAATTGGGGTGGAAGGACTGAACAGAATATTATAAAGAAGGGACAAAATATGCGAATTCCGGCGATGTCGAATGGGAAGCCACTTGAGTTGGGAGCGAAATTCGGAGACATGATCATATTTACGCAAACCAAATATGAATCTAATACAGAAGTTTTGAAGTCGCTCAAGTTTATCTAGCTGTTCCTCTGTTAAGTCAAGATAGCTGGCATCGGCATAGTCAAGTATAGGAAGAAGAAGAGATTGAACTAGCGCAGTTTTGGTGGCGACTGGTAAAAAGTTACGGAGTCGACGCATGGAACCTGCAGAAGCAAAAAGTTTGCGGCTTACCTCTTGCAGTTGCATGGCCCAGTTGAGGTTTTTATCGAAATGGACTCCCAAATTCTTTACTGTGTCACATATTGCAATGATATTGTTATTTAAAGTTATATTAGGAATATGTGACCAGTTGACCTTAGCTCTCAATCTGCTGCTACCAATAATTATGGCTTGAGATTTAGTGGTATTTACAGTAAGGCCAAAACTTTTACTCCATTCAGAGATAGTTGCCAGATCCCGGTTAATTTGACTGATGGCTATTGTTAAGTCATCTGGACGAGCTTGGCTATAAATTTGAAGATCATCAGCGTAAAGGTCTACCACCTTTACGCGACGAAGTAAGTTTTAAGGAAATTGTATTAATAAATATAGCAAATAAAAGTGGAGATAAAACGCCACCCTGTGGCACGCCAGCTGAAATATTGCACCAAGAAGAAAGTGAATCTTCAATGCGAATCCGCTGACGTCTGCCAGACAGGCAACTATGAAACCAGTCAATTGCCGTTGGAGATATGTTAAGAGAGCGCAGAATACCAATCAAAATGTCGAAGTCAACATTGTTGAAGGCATTGCTGAAGTCGAGTAAACATAACACCGTGAGATTGCCATTTTCCATACCAGATCTAAGGTCATCTGTAATTTTGATTAGTGCGGTAGTCGTACTATGACCAGGACGGAAACCAGATTGGAAAGGATTAAGGAGTGTATTCTTACAGAGAAAGGAGTTGAGTTGGTTATGCACCAAACGTTCTAGGACTTTGGATAGGAAAGGCAGTATTGATATTGGGCGGTATTCGGAGAAGGATTGAGGATTGCATTTTTTGGGTAAAGGAGTAATTTGGGCATCTTTCCACAAAGAGGGAAAGCAGCCTTTGGTCAAGGAAAAATTAAGGATGTGCGTTATGATAGGAAGGAATCGATCTTAATCAATCTCTCCCGAGCTAATTTCTCGAGCGAACTTACTTGCTAACAAGAACCCGATAATAATTAATATTATTATAATTCGGTTGTGATAAAAGTACGTTAAGCACTTGATACCGATTGTTATTACATCATCTATACCAGGGAAGCAGCCGCGTTTACCTGTGTGTTACAACACTTACAACATAGTATTGCGGACACTAATTCGCCTGCTAAGCGAAGTGACTATGGCAAGATTATTTTTGGAGGTCATTTTCAGCAATGAGGCTGATGATGATACTATATGGCAGAGATATCTTCGGAAGTCATTGGACGCAACACAGATTTTATAGATAAAGTTGATCACCAAAACTCTGGCTTTTGGATTTGGCTGTTTCGTTTTTTATTTATGTTGATAATTCTAAAGACAATGTTGGTATGAAATAAACTTTTTAATTATTATATAAATGAAGTAAATTCGAATATGTTATTATATTTTTTTTTGTAAAAATTACTTTACTTTTCTTTTTCTGCTCCTGAAAATCAATTTATTGAGTCAAAGCATAATAAGCAGCAAAATAAATTGAGAGACCAACATACAGTTGGCCATGAGTAAAACATTATTTTCGTAGGTCAATCCCTACTAATTCGAAAGTTTGGCCTTGGGACTTGTTGATAATTGAAGCCGTTTAAATGGGATTGGCAGATCACTTGGGATCATCTGAATCCTCGGTATATGAGCTAGTTGACCAGCTGCTGGGCCGGTGATAATGGTTGCTACAGTTAAATTGTCCTTCAATTCCTTAATAAGCAGCCTTGTCCCGTTGCACATGCTTGGAGGGCTTAAATTCCTCAAAAGCATAATTGGAATTAACATTTTTAAAGTCAATTCATGCGGTGGCAGTCCAGAAGGGTTTAATGAATTTAAAAACCCCTGGGGATAATGGACTGCGTCTTCGATATTAGTCACGGTGTCTATCGATATGTATTTTTTATTTGTCCGGGAACTTTTTAAATAGTTAGATTGTTTATATCGTTGACACTATCATTCCTGGGTGATACTATTGCCCTAGAACACAACCAATGAAAGTCCTTTTCGTGCAAATTATCGATATCAGGGTATACTGCATCTATTAAAATTTCTAAACTATGGACTATTTGGCCTAGAGACTCATCCAGAAGGATGTTACAATTACTGCTTAAATTTGGAGTGGAAAAATTCCTTCCCCAAGCTTAAGCAGTTGCTGTGGAAAATCACCATCGGTGATTCCATGAAGTTGAGCTGTCATATTCGTCCGTAATTTTATATTTTCAATCGAAGTCAATTAGGGCGACTCCATTAAGCATGCTTTGATAATATCTGCTCGTGTACCTCTGTTAAGTAATCCCGCCCATGAGAGGACCGCCGACCATGCGACATTTTTCAAATAACTTACAATTTTAAACTTGTGATATCTTTCGGATGGATTGTCCAAATTGAATAATTCAAAAAGTTATATAATGTTTTTGAAGCAGACATAAATATGAAGTCATTTATTTTGATAAGGATTAATTCCAAAGTATAAATGAAAGAGTTTGTTATATATATTTTGAAATGCTAAAAACACTTATTGTGACATAACTATAATAGTTAGACATATGCTTTCGCGATATTTTTTGTAGATATGTAGATATGTTCTGCAAAGACGTAGTACATTATTTTGTTCTATAATCAAGAGTTTTCGCAGCGCACGCGATGTAAGAAAGTTTTTTGGTATTTTTTTCACACCTTGGGTACATTATTGGAGATTCAGTATAGATCCCGAACTTTTTTGAAAATTTAATATAATCTTTGTTCACCGGAGATAGCGTAGCTTCCCAACAGTGAAATAATTTTTCAAATCGGTCAAGTAGTTTTGGAGCCTATTCAATGCAAACAAACAAAAAACAATCAAATCTTTCCTCTTTATTATATTAGTGTAGATTGCATTTAAAAATGCTTCATGAAATAAGTAGTATTATGTGTAGTGACGCTAACATACAATTATAATTATACATGCGCATTATTTACACACAAAGAACCCATATAACACGTTATGAATTGATGTTTAACCAATGAACATATTACCTTTTTCGTTGAAACTAGAGGAGAATTAATTAACTTATCGGCAATCACGTTCATTATTTTTGTTGTATATTAATTATGTCAAAACCAATTATCCTGTTTTTGGAGTGACGTGATTCATGTATAAAATTTGTTCTCAATGATAAATGACTTGTTAAACAAAGGGCACTTTGTTTTCATTGATAGATATTTATGAAATGTTGTTAATTCATAATGAAAAAAAAAAAACTGTAATTGAGTATTTCATAGTAGATAAACATTAAAATAATTCAAGTAGCAATGATTTAATTTTATAATATTTATCGTAGTTGACTTTATTTACTGATATTTATAAAAGTCGGAATAAATTGTATGAACTTTATGAAGAAAAGACTTATAACCATTGTCCGATTTTTCAAGAGTATGTCAAAAAATTCTCAAAATTATTTAAAGAAGCCTGTTCCGATGCTAGGTCTACTTACATAAAAAATAAAATAAAAAATTCAAGTAATATTATCAAAGCCACTTGGAATATGATTAATAGTGAGACTGGTAGAACAAAAGTACGTAGTCGTGACTTTCACTTAAAAATAAACAATGTAGACATTAAAAAAGATATAGAGGTGGCGACTGAGTTTGAATTATATTTTTCTAACATTCCGATTATAGCTACAAAGACTCTGTCGTCTTCTTCGGTATCTGCTGAGCTGCTCCTCAAGCAGAGTGTAGTAGAATGCGGCACAATTTTTGAATTCTCTACAGTCAGCCCCAAAGATATTTTGAACGCCTTTAAATCCATAAATATGAAAAACACTAAGGATCTATGGGGTATATCTGTGAAAACGATATCCTCAATAATTACTGCTATAGCTCCACATCTAGCTATCATATTCAATTGTTGTGTCGCATCTGGTGAGTTTCCTGACTTGATGAAATATAGTAAAATCATACCGTTATTTAAAGCTGGAGATAGTTCTGACCCTTCGAACTATCGACCTGTTTCAGTACTGCCCACTCTTAGTAAAATATTTGAAAAGATAATGCTTAGCCAGTTGCTCAGTCATTTTAATAGACATAATTTACTTCACAGAAAGCAGTTTGGATTTACCAGAGGTTTCTCAACTGTGGATGCAGGAATACATTTACTGAAAAGTATATTCGCGGCTTGGGAGGATTCGCAAGATGCCTTAGGAGTATTTTGCGACTTGTCCAAAGCATTCGATTGCGTGCACCATGAGACTCTTGTCAGGAAACTACACCACTATGGCGTTAGAAATAAGGCTCTCGAACTTCTGGCTTCATATCTGGGTAATAGAATTCAGAAGGTCGATATTAATGGCAAACTATCTCCGGGATCACCAGTTGTAATGGGAGTTCCACAGGGATCAATCCTGGGTCCATTTCTGTTTTTAATATACGTAAATGACTTACCTTACTACGTAAGGGATAAACATGAGATTGTATTGTTCGCGGATGACACTTCCTTGACATTCAAAATTAATAGAAAAGTACATGATTATGACGAAGTTAACGATGCACTCTCTAAAGTAGTTCATTGGTTTCATGTTAATAATCTCTGTTTAAATGATAAGAAAACTAAAGTAATCAAGTTTTCAACACCCAATGTTAGACAGGTTTCCACCAATGTAAATATTAATGGAAATGGCTTGGACCCTGTGGAAACCACTGTGTTCTTAGGTATCACCATTGACTCCAAACTGCAATGGGGACCACACATTGAGAAAATGTCAGGAAAATTAAGTTCTGCAGCATATGCTGTAAAAACAATTAGACGGCTCACTGATGTTGATACGGCTAGAATAGTTTATTTCAGTTACTTTCACAGCATTATGTCGTACGGGATTCTTCTTTGGGGTAACTGCGCGGATATAAATAGCATTTTCATATTGCAAAAACGAGCCGTAAGGGCTATTTACAAACTGGGTCCCCGAGAAAGCTTGAGAGAAAAATTTAAAGAAATAAATATTCTAACCGTTGCATCACAATATATATATGAGAATGTGTTATATGTACATAAAAATATTGACTCATTTTGTAAAAAAAGCGACACACATAGTGTAAATACTAGATATAAGCATAATCTTGTGGCTCATGCTAGCCGTCTCCGCAAAATAAGTAACTCTTTTATGGGGCAATGTATACGGTTCTACAACAAACTTCCCAATAGTATAAGAGAATTGTCTATAAATAAGTTTAAAATGACTATTAAAGCCAAATTGTGCAGCAGGGCTTATTATAAACTTTCTGATTATCTTTGTGACAAAAATGCTTGGGATTAAATCGCTCTAATCTCAATGTAAAATAAAGTATATTGTAATTAGGTTAATAAAATATTGTGATATAATATAATTTTTAAAAAAAGAGGGTTCTACTGAGTTTTTTGGCAGTGTTTCTCAGTAGTCGCCACGTCACACACTGCACGGTAGGGAAAAAATATGACGATTCCAAACAAATGTAACCATTTTTACGGAATAAATGAATTTTGAATTTGAATTTGAATTTATTCGAAAGTTGCAATTGGTTTTTAAAAAAAGAAACATCTTCAGATTGCTTCAACGTTTTCTATAACTGTAAATAACTTTGTTTGAAATAAAATTGACCTGGCGCAAGCTTGAGCTTAAGTTAGTCTTTTTAATATATTTATGTACCTATTTTAATTAAATATGGTATGTAAGTATTAGTCAATAGCCTTATTTATATACCGATCAGATAAATTCAAGAATTTTACTTGGAACATTGTAATGCCCTATGTAACTAATATCCCTAAATGTCACGCTTATCTCTCATATACTAGACGTCGCTGGCTTGATCCATGGATGGATGATAAAGCTCGCCTTTCTGTGCATGTAATTTCTTTATAATCAATCATTTAAGTATTACCTACATACTGTACAACAAAAAAAAAGAATAAGCTTGAATCTAAGGAATCTGAAAAAAATCACATAGTATATAAACACTATTAGTACTATTCTTGTATTTTTATAAAATTAAATTAATTCCCATGATCGTAGTATACAAAATCGGTATTTACATAATTCATATGAGAAAAGTAGACATGAACGTATGTATTAGGATTTTCCGACGACATAATAATATTTCTATTAGCCACCATAATAATAGCAGCATTTTTTTTTTAATATTAAGACCGAAATTGGTGTACCTTATGTTGTGAGGTTTGGTCTTAATGTGTTGATCTCAACTAAACTGTGATTTTAATTTAATTTTCGATTGTAATTTTTATTTATTTATGACATTGTTTATTTTATCATTTTAAGTTTTGTTTTTAATTGTGTTTTAATGTTATGATTTAATTTTAATTTAGATGTTAATTTGATTTTATGTAGATTTTTGTGTTGATTTTATTGTGTGTATTAATGTCATTGTTATGGGTTAATGCCTAAAATAAACTTTCATTATTATTATAATGCTCTTTAAGCTCTTTCACATGATTCTTGCAATAGAATAGCTGTATATAAGTGCAATCAAAATTATTCTAAACGCCAAACTTTAATTAGTTCCTCAACACTTAATAGAGACGTTGTTGTTCAATTTCTCTGCATCTCGCAATGGTTTAGTTCACATTCTAACGGTAGCCAGCTAGTATTTTTATCAATAAATTATCATTCGTCTTGAAGAAGTACGTGTTTTATTCTGAATCTATACAAATGGATAATAATTATATGGAAGCGTTTATTTATAATGCCAAAAAAACAGGCTTTTACTAAATGCATTTGAATGTATATAAGCGGACGGCTAAGGAGTGGAATTCTCTGCCGGGGTCAGTTTTTCCGGAACGCTATAATCTGGACATCTTTAAGGCTAAAGTAAACAGACACTTTCTAGGCAAGCGTGTATCATCTGAGGCCTTATCTTCGCCTTCATCAAGCGAGATTATGGTTTGACCAGTAAGCCTATATTTAATAAAAATAAAAAAATACTTATTAACCGATTTTGATGAGACTTTCATTGGGAGATAGCTAAATTTATAAGTTATATTCTAGCTTTATTTTATTTTGTATGTCTGTGTATTCCGCCTAATCTCCAAAATGGTAGTACCTCCTGATTTAGACGGAACTTTCATTGTTAGATAACTTATAAAATCATTATTTGACACGAAATAAGTCGCTAACAGCCTGTTCCATTAATTGTGATGGTGCATTTCTTAAAATCCATGCAGTCCATAACGATGACAAAGTACAGCAGTCAACTATAATGCTTGCAAACTGTCTCGACACGTTGAGTTATATTCGACATAATTTACAATCAAAATATTTGTAGCATGCATCGGTGCTACACTTTTCAAACAATGATTGAACTACCTATTGTACGAGCGCTAATTAATTGTTGCAAAAAAATGTATTTCCAATATATCGACATTCTCGTGAAGGTTTTTCAATATTGATTTGCTTTTGTTTAAAATCAGATTGTTTTTTTTAGAATATGGAACAATCATTCCATTCGTTCAAGTAATATTTGCATCAACCTCCGTAGGGTAGCGGTATTTGGCTCGCTTTAAATCTCCGAGGTCGTGGATTCAATCCTCACGCCAGACACGAAATCTTTGTGTAAATTCTAAGATTTCTTGTCGGGTCTGGTTGGTTGAGGGACTACTCTCCGTGCCTCGGAAAGCACGTTAATCCGTAGGTTATAACATCATCTATAATAATCGTATATCAAGGAAACGGGCAGCAGAGTTTCTTTGTGTGGTACAACATAATGCTGCAGTCACCAACCCACCTGCCAAGCGAGGCGACTATGGCAAATATCCTCCCTCGGAAGGAGGCCCATGTTCAGCAGTTTACGTTATACGGGCTGATGATGATGATCATGAAGTACTTAATATTTGTAGTATCATTATTTAAGTTAGCTTTTAGTTAAAGAGTGTTTGTGTTTTATTGTTAGACCATAATCTAATCCATTTCATTCGCGCCGTGACAAATATCTTACTCTTTTCAATACGAACATAATAGAAAAGGTAGCTTGTTTTAATGTCATAAAAATCTGTTGTCAGAGAATAACATTAATAGAATTGCAGAAACCCTCGGAGGCAATAAGCAGAAGAAATCGTTTACTGCGAGAACAGACAATTACATTCGGGCCCAGAGACTATCCTTCTTCAACTTTCAATTCGAATTTCTTTATTGGAATCGGAAACGATTAGGTACCGAGTTTAACAAGTGCACCCCTCGATATTACGTTTTACAACAGTTGGAGCCATTATTTGTTTAAACTATAAACATTTCTCAATAACATCGTTTTAACCTATTTGCAAGTAACTGCGGGACTACAAAGAAAGAGCTGATAAATAAGATATCATAACAAAACGATGTAATAAAAGAATTAATAATCAAGTTAAGTAGATTGGGAACTCAAAATAATGAATAAATCTTATAACTAAATTAGTTTCTTAAAAATGTGCGTGAATGTTTCCTTTGTTCCCAATTGCAAGAGGTTTTTTTTTCTTTTTCATAAACTTGAGCAGCTTCAGTACTCTTACATACGATTTATATTTGGTTTACGTAAATATTATCACATCTCATAATTTTATACTAAACACAAGTGGTTGCCTTCTTCGACTGAATACCTACTCATATACTTAAACTTCTTTACAACATACTGTATAATTCCTCTACTCCCTTCTATCTTAGAAATCTGTTCGAGTGTCTTTGCTCAACCCATTAGAGACTCTTATGGTCGTCTGAAACTTGCTCCTTAAATTGCCACAGTATTCATTTTTTTTTCGAATAAACCTTTAATTGGTCAACGGTGGGATTCTAGAATGTACCGTTACCGTCCCAGATCAGACAGGCGTAATTCTTCAGAAATTCTTTTAAAGAGTTATTAAGAATTCTTTGATTCGAACCGCTTGACCACTGAAAGATTCGTGTATATTTATTTATAGTCATAACAATAACTTAATTACAACTGCGGTCAGCAATCCACCTGTCAGTTTAAAAAATCTAAGAATATCAGAATAATCCATTCGTAATATTTTTTTATTATGATTGTGACTGTATATAAAATGTTTATGCAAGGAAAAAAAAAATTATTTCGTTTTATTGATCGTTAATGTTAGTCAAATTTACTTTATTTCGTTTCATTGATCACAAAGTAGGTTAATTTATTGTTTAAAGGTGGATTTTTCCAAATGGAAGATTTTATCCAACCGAATTCTTAAAAAGTAGGGGAATTTGAAATTTATTAAGTGTTATTAAACATGATTATTATAGATATTTGAGTTCTACGCACTCAAACTTTAAATTTAATTTTTATTTTTATGTGCGTTGTCCATAGCACATTTACCCGATAATGGAACACTATTAATTATGATGTTTGGTTGAAAATATTTAAAAAGCCACTTAGCTTTTTAAATATTTTCATCGAAATATCAATATCGATTTATATCTATATCGATATAAATAGATATAGATATTTTAAAAAATATCGATTTATATCGATATTTTATTTTATTCCGACTTCCCTAAAATAATAAATGACTTTGAAAATATAATTATGGTATACGTAACCTCATCTGCTGAATGTCGTAGTTGGGCGAAATTTACTACATATTGGCTACCAGGAACCTGGTAGGGCCAGAAGGAGAAAAAAGGTGGTTTGCGTTAGGTCAAATAGACAGAGGAAAGGGAGGCATTTGTACTGCAGTTGGACACATCAGGCTTATAATCTATATATTACGTGCAGTAAAACCTTAGTACCACTTTTTCATGCAAATTGCGCCGGCGGAGGAGAATGCCATTTCGCACACATATGTTTCGCACACATACTAATGTGTGCGAAATGGCACATACCTATACTAATATTATAAAGAGGAAAGATTTGTATGTGTGTATGTTTGTAATGAATAAACTCAAAAACTACTTTGTCGATATTAGAAATTCTTTCACCATTGGAAAGCTGCATTCACCCTGAGTAACATAGCCTATATTTAATTATGAAGTTCCTACGGGAACGGGAGTTACGCGGGTGAAACCGCTCGCGGGAAGCTAGTAATCTATATAAAGAAGGAGCGCAGAATACATTTTTTTAAATATGGTCGGATTTCGACGACTGGACAACCACTAGTAACAATAATAACATCATACTCAATTTCAGAAATATTAAAAGCGTATTAATCGGATCGGCATATTTAGGCTATTTAGTTTCAAATTTTATCGTTTCTTTTGTCAACCGAGTGCGTTTTAAGTAAGAGTACACGGTTGCTTACAAATATGCATTAAGAAAAAAATACGATCATAGTAGATAATTACTCGGGTATTTAATTGGATGGATGCCATTCAGGCGTATACTTACAGTTCAACCCAACCCAAAATAAATAAGTGACCGTTATAACTTTTTTTTAAATTGAAATATATTTTCATATATTATATAGTATACAATTTAAGCTGAATTGAAACGGCTGATTAAGCGTTACAGAACTAGGGCGACGCTTTGATGTCAATTCTGGGAGTGTATGTGGAATGTAATTGAAACGTGCCAGTCGAGTTCCAGCTCCTCAGGGATTTCAGTGCACGCAAGCTTAAAATGTTTTAACACAACGACATAATCCTACAAATGTGTATGAATTGAATGCGTTATATGTAACAATAATAATTATAAAAACTAAAACACTACAATTAATGAATACCACGTTCTGAAAACTATGTCAAATCTTTTCCTAACAAATAAATGCGCCAGCTATTATTATACCCTCGATCTCTTTGTACAATGATGAACACCAACGTGTCATACGTTGGTGTTCATCATTGTAATTCATATTGTATAAAGAAACTTCATTTTATTGGTTAAATTAGAATCCTTGCTAAAACTATATTATGTCATGCACGGTTTTCTGAAATCGTTAACAAACTTCTGAGTTCCTAATAATTGTAAAAAAGATAGATTTTGGTATGTCAATTAAGTTATACTGTTAAGCTTATACTGCCTTTAACCTGTCAACGTTCCTATGATGTAAAAATTGATGGAGTATTAACCGCAAAGGACTGAATTTTGCTATAAATAATATGGTAGCAGTAACTAATTTCCCCTTTCAATCGGGATGCATGGATAAATCGAAAGCAAAATGGTCTGTGAAAATTTTATCACTTTTTATTTACTTGAACCGTGATATTACATTGCAATATGAATATTATAATATCAGCTCGATAATGTGGCAAACATATGGCATTTTCGTTAATTACGTACCTATATGATTTTCATTTCGTACCTAATTTTGCAAATAATTATCTGAATTTTCACAGAACTTATTATAGTTTGGCTGGAATTATTTTATTTGTTGCTAGTTGTATTCGGACTTTGTTGTTTAGTGATATGTAACTAGTACGTAAAAGTATACAAATTAGTTTTATACGCAAAATCTATATTTTAAATACTTGTACTATCTTAAAACATAGTTTTAGCACTCACTTAAAAACGCTTTTGACCAATACTTCTCTGTCTGGGTTGCCAGGGTTAGATCACATTTTGTGATAAGGCCGCCAGTTTTACATTGTATCGTGTTCGTGCTTTTTTTGTTTTCCGTGTTATTTGTTATGTGTATAATAAATAGTTATCTATGTATCTTATTTCAAAAAAATTCTAATCACGTGGTGATGATTATGGTTACATGGTATTTGGATTTGCTAAGTTTTTTAAAACAGTTCAATTCCATACGAATTTGGTTATAACACCATATTGATCCCCCCTCGTCCTACTGATCCTTAGTTTGCAAAGAACCATCCGATGCCCTCGAAGACCCGAAGTCTGAGTCCGACAGTTGCACAAGACTCCCCTCAAAAAGTCATAATCCCTCTATCTCATCGCCAGCGACCGCCCTGAGCCCCACAGGGGGGGCGCCCTCTTGCGTAGGTTGCTTAGTTTGTAGTTTTTAAACCATTTATTAAAGCTGGAGCTCTGCTCGCATTTATGCCCGGTGAAGTAGCAAAAGCCTCTTGGCTAACTACGTAGGTCCGTCTGAAATAAAAAAACCAAACCATGCTATAACGAAGATGTTCACTGCATAAAGCTTAAAAGCATATATTTTATAAAATGTTGGGTTGAAATGCTGCCAGCTGTCATATTTTCTATCATCCAAATTTTAAATCAGAGATTAATATTGCACCAAGTTACTTAAGTACCAAAAATATAAAAAAGAAACTAAATGTTACGAATTTATGATTTTACCTGCCACTCACCAACCTGCATTGCCTAAAGTGGGCCAACGAAATAAACTATGCACCATATTTTCTGTTTGATGTATTCAGTAAAATTAAATTAAACCTTATAAAATAGAGCTGGTATACGAAGTAACTTGCACAAATATTGGAGACATTTACCGAATGGATGAGGTGCGAGTGAATTTTCGGGTCAGCGCTTCGCTCTTTTGTCTACACACTGAAATGTTTTCGCGTAAGGAGAGATTATTTAGAATGTTTTGCATACTTTTTAATGCTTTGAATCCTTGTGACTTTGGACGCTCTTATAGTTACTTAATAAGGTTAAACATAAAGATAGTGTAAATCGATAAGTATTTCAAACCAGATATTTTTTTGTAAATATAATTATAAAAAGTATAAATAAAAAGTACATGAATGTGAATGATGCTTCATAAATATATGCCAATCCCTTACCGATCTAATTTCATAATTTTAAATTTTCATCTGACAAATAGCTATAGTGGTTTTAAAATATTTGTTTTTTTTTTAATAAAACCGGCCGATAGTACTGGCCATACCTCCCAATGTAAATGAGGGGCGTAATGAGACGTCTCATCTCGCGTTTGTATAGGTATTTCAATATTGATTACTTTAGAAAAACAACTTCAGCACTAGAAAAATTCATCGCTTGACTTTACAAATACAATAATTCACGGACACAAAGCACACTCAGAAACAACTATCGTAACCACTCAGCCATATTTTCCCTATCGTAATCACTACACATAAACACTATTCACCGTTAAAGGGATGGCGTATATTTTGTAAGCACCTTATACAACTAGGACATTCTGATACTCTTTATAAGTCAAAATCAAAAATCAAAAAATGTTTATTTCGTTATTACACGTTATACAATATTATACAGTTGGAGGCGTCCACTTTTAATCATATAAATGCCTGTACCAGGAGGCGCCGCTCTTTTATATCTTTCGAGTGTAATAGTAATAACTAACAAGTTACAAAAAAACAAGTGTAAGTTAACAAAAAAAAATCTAATACTGGTTTTATCATAAGTCTGTTTGCGTGTGTGCGTGTGTGTGTGTGTGTTAGTGAGTGTGTGTTCGTGTTGGTTTGCGTTCGTGCGAGTTTGTGTATGTGTGTATTTGTACTACTATTTTTGTGAGTGAAATTGTGTATGTGCGAGCAAATTTGATTTATACGGAAAGTGGTTTGTGTAAAGAGGAACAGTTTAATTTATATTTAACAGCAGATTCTCTGTTTCATCATAGCCTAAGCCTTAAGTTATTGTTAAATAACATAACCTTATTTAATTATCATGTGTAATTCTAATTGCCTATTTTAATTTACTAATAATATATCAACATCATTCTAATTACTTTGCATTTAAATAAACTGCCTACATTACAATGTGCTTTTAATATTTCCTTTTAAGTGCATATTATTTTTGAAACGGGAATTCAGTTCGAGGTAGTTATTCCCGTTGGTGGGCTAAAACCGGAGTGGCTATAAATTGTGTGAGCCGTGAAGAGTGTAGGCACGTCGATATAGTGGCATGGGTTAGTTCGTTCTAGAGCGGAACACTGCGGACTCCCGAGCAATCTCTTTAGATACTTCGTAGGAATTCGACCCAATTCGGTAGTTATTTAATCTGTTGACACTTATTTCATTATTAAATAAAATAAAATGATTTACATTTACGTAAACCCATTACAGGCCTTGTAAATTATTTATTGGAATTGGAATTCATTCATTGGAAAATTCATTTATCATAAGTCTTAAATTACATTTGTTATTTATTTTATATCTTTTATAATTATAATTATTTACATTTTTTTTTTATTGTTATTAGCGACGCAAAATGCTTTTTCTGTCTATATTATACAAAAAATAAGAGGCTATTACTAAATGCTACTAATAACACAATAATTGATTTATGGCAAAGTATAAGGAATGCCACATTTTTTTTTAAATTGAAAATATTATTTATCTATGATAGTTAAATATCCAATCAAAAACTTAAATAAAAGAAAACAGATGGCGCTAAAAAGACAGTTTTGTTCATGACCGAAACGATAACCTCAATAAAAATGGCATAATTCAAATTTTAAATTGCATTTTTCTCAAAATATTTATTTTTATATTATATTCCCTGCTCTTTGCCTGTGCGCCATTTTTTTTGTCTGTGTTTAAATTTTCCATCTAATCTTATCAATGACTGGACTGTTTAGCGGGACATTCACTGGTAGATAGTTAATTTTATAACGTATAATATAGTCTGTTTGTTTGTCTTCGTTTTCATCCTCATCTCCAAAACGATAGCACCAGTTTAGACCAGACTTTAATAGTTAAATAGTTTGTAAAATCGTCGCAGTTAGCAGCTAGTATTGACTAAATACATAACTGAAGCAGTATCTTATTGATTTCGACGTGGCTTTTTACGTTTGTGTTTTTAACCTGGACAGACTAAATATTATGTTAAGCGTGTAGACATGTAAACGTACCTAACGTTGTAAACGTAATGTGAAGGTACGTTGTAGTATGGGTAAAAATTCCATCCACTGCAATTTGATAGTTGTTTAATATCCATATTGTAGATTGTATGAATTGTTATCACTTAACGTAACTTGATATGACATAATCAAAAAGTTTCGGCTAATATCTGCCTTCTTTGAGCCGATGTTACCGTAACTTGTTGACTGAAATCAATGAAAAATCACTCGAGTTACCTAGTTAAAAGAAGTCTTTGCTAGAAGAAAAATTGTCACTATAAATAATATTAACAGTTATCTTAAATTGTAGTTCTCATATTTTAATTGTTTTATTATGACAGTTAATCAAAACACAGACAAAATTACAATTACAATTACAAAAAAAAGAATAAATTGCCTTTCACTTACCTATACCTTATAATGGGTGACTTAGTTATTTATTATTTAATTTTTATTTTAAAACTTTTGCACAACACTGTACAAAGGCGGACTTAATGCCAATGGCATTCTCTACCAGTCAACCTTAGGTGATGCAGAAAAAACATGGTAGGTGCACTTTGTATATGATAGGTAAGCATAATATCATGAAAAATATCATACTAAGTAATAATATATTTTACTACGATAAATATCAATAAATAAAATACACGAATACATCTATTGATAAACTACTAAATATTGAATATATAAATAAGTAAATACAAATACATACTTACATAATAAATACAAATAAGACTAATTAGATTCTGCCGACGATTTAACTAAGTGACTCTTTGCCATTCTGATTTCGGGGGGGAAAGAGTTCCAGAGGAGAATAGACTGTACGAAAAAAAGAGGAGTGAATGAAACCAGTGCGGTGAGAGGAAAATTGGAGAAGGTGCTTATGAGATGATCGAAGATTTTTATTGTGGTTGGTATGGATATATTGAAATTGAGAAGGAAGATGTACAGGAGAAGAAGTAGAATCAAGAAGAGAAAAAAGAGTGGTCAGTGCTTTAAGGTTTCTGCGCTGGCAAATAGGCAACCACTTCAACTGTGCTTGATAGGGGCTAACATGCAGTTATTCAGAAGTCGGTCAAGCTTATTGAGATGATCTGCATTCAGGTCAAAGTAGCACACATTAGCGTAGTTTTTACCGTCTTGAAAATAATAGGGCGTGATATTTATATGAAATAGATGTCTAAGACATAATTAAAATAATAATAATAATAATTCCGGAGCTCTGATGTAATTCCGTTCTCACCCGGCGCCCTGTCGTTCTTTAGCTGTTTCAGGGCCACGCTTATTTCGTACAGGCTAATGTCCGGGATATCCTCGAATGAAAATGAATAGTACAATTGACACGTACCTGCCACTGCTTGACCACATTTTCTTACTGCGGTGTTGTTTTGTTTTGATATATGTGGTTTACGCTGACTTAAACTGCTAGTAAAAAGATAACATATAAATCTCTAGAGGAACAAAACTAGGTGAAATGTATCAGAATAATTATTCTTGCATGTCTTTTTATACTTTAGGGATATATTTCACAACAAAATGTGTCCCAACAGTCTAATTGTGGTCCTGTAGCTCCCCTCAAAGGTATAGGTAATGTCAAAAGCATGTTCCTATGTCGTTACCTCATACCACCCGTGCGGTTTAATTAAGTAAATGATACCTACAAGTAATAGAGAGTTAACTGCATTAACCGTACAAAGTACAACGGTGAATTTAAATAATAATTAACGTTAATTATGTCGCGGTAATTATATATATTCAACAACCTCCAAATACGTGGCACTAACAACCTCCAAAAGCGAGCCAAATACGTGGCGTAGCGGTATTTGGCTCGCTTTAAATATTGGAGGTCGTGGGTTTGATCCCCATGCCGGACAATCTTTGTGTAAATTCTAAGATTTCACTACCCTCCGTGCCTCGGAAAACACGTAAAGCCTTTGGTCGCCATTGTTATAACATCATCTATAACAATCGTATACCAGGGAACGGGTAGCAGCGTTTCCTTGCGTGTTATTACATAATACTGCGGTTACCAACCCGCCCGCTAACCGTGGTGACTATGGCAAAAATCTGGGTGGAGGCCCATGTTTATTTATTTATTTATTTATTGAGGCACATCAACAACATAAACACATACATTGATAAATAGGTATTACATATACAAAAAAATAGGGCTAGGTGTTTAGGTACATCTATTACAGATATGCACAACATTTGTTATATAAATAGTGAACAACAGCTTAAAAGTTAAATAGGTATTTTATCATTAAATTTGACAAATTGTATTTCATGGATAGTCACTTACTAACTAAATAAAATAAATTGTAATATTTCATGTTCAGCAGTGGACGTTGTACGGGCTGATGATGATGAATTATATACATATTAACTATGATACATTTTGGGTTTTAATAATATAGTATTTGTTGTACATATAGTTTTAGCATCATCTTAGTGCGAAATTCACGTTGTTCATAGGTATGACAACAATATCTGACGATTATGTATCAATTTCGAACTCATGTTATGTTATTAGCACGGATCGGAAGAGGTTACGTTTTTAAGTACTTAAATTAATAATTGACTGCACCGGTGGCTCAGTGGTTACGGAAGTTGCTTCTGAGACCTGGTGTTCTGGGTTCTATTCCCACCCGGGACAATTATTTGTGTGAACCACAAATAGTTGTTCTGAGTCTGGGTGTTCTTTGTGTCCGTGAAATGAATGTTTGTAAAGTCCCCCGCGACACAGGGATTTATTTCCCTAGTGCGGGAGTTGTCTTTAAAAAAATAAAATAATAATAATAATAACGTAAATTTCATGCCAAAATCATAACGCGGACATGCCTAAAGTATTGTCTGTACAAATTGTATTGAAAATACTTATATACGTAATCTCAATACAAAATATCTGGTACCTTTACGATCTTACAAATATACTAAACTCGAGATTTAAAATAATTAAATGTTATATATGCAACGTACTTTAAAATGTTGCTCAATACGTCAAAAAATAAAACATACATATATCTATACCTTAAAAACTGGACTTTTAAAAAGGTATAAATATTTACGTATGTACCCTACCTTTGGTTATACTATTAGTCATAATTATATTACGTTACAGCAAACACTACTAAAGCTTTTATTGTAACAAATGAAATAAGGATATTTCAGCGTTTTTTTTCGATTTAAAGCTTTTAGTTTCGTTTAAATTTGAGGTTTGTTCAGACATCGTTAGGTGTAACAGATTTCTTTTGTTCAGCTTGTTACCATTAAGCGCTCCAAAGTTTTTATTCAGCAGCGCAGGTGCGGCCAACACACAGCTGTTACACTATTAATTACTACTTGATATTATTGCACTAATTGTCTTGGTATTAGTACTACACTATCTATGAGTATATCCAAGAAATAAATCCAGAGAAATTATATTTAAGGTTTTTTTTATGTAAATGTAGAATTGTAATTGCAATGAGTTCCTAGATTATTTTGGCTTAAATAGTATTCCTTCACATAATTTAAAGTTGACAAATGGTACATTGTACCTACCCTACCCTAGCACACCTGAAATAAATTTAAACATTATTTAATAGTAAATGTTACGTATTTGATAGATGGGCAGCAGCATCTATTAGCTCAAGGTTTACATCTTACTGCGATCACCAATCCGTCTGCCAAGCGTGGCAATATATGGCAATATCCCTCTACGATCCTGGCTTGCCAAGGTCTGTTAAGAGGAGGCCCATGTCCAGCAGTGGACGTAAACGGGCTGTTGATGATGATGAAATAAATATCGTTTATTTCGTTTATTTACCCTATTTTACAAAAAAGCAACTTGCTAATATGTTAGAATTTAATATTTTTACTGACACAGATAATCATAGATTATCGCAGAGTAGCACATTGGCTACTCTAATTTTAGAGAGTTTTTTAAAGAAAGATGCAGACAAATCTGATTTTTCTCAGTGTAACACTGAATTAGATGTTAGTATTTTTACTAACTTAAATATTTGAAACTAGATTTAAGGACATTAGAATGCCTGGATGATTTAAATATTCTACATCAGAAGAAGCAGGGTCTTTCCGGCAAAGAATAAGAGTTAAGTAGGTATATTTTAAGAAAACTTCAATTTTCATGTTTTGTGTCTTACTAAACATTGGTTTTTAAAAGAATTTAAGTTATGTTTCATTAACATTGATAAGTACATAGTACAAAGTGGTTTTGTAAGAAAACAGGCCATTCATAGTGGTCACTAATTGTATCATTTCACATAAAATGTGAATCAAGACATGATATTGTAAATCTGTCCATTGAGCGGAATGTTGAGTTGTCTTGTGCGGAACTGCAGCATCATGTAGTTATATGTGTGTGCCGTCCACCTAGGTAACTTTGATTTATTTGAATCTGTAGTAGAAGATGCACTCTGAATGCACTCTCGATCTGACTGCACCGGTGGCTCAGTGGTTACGGTAATTGCTTCTGAGACCTGGTGTTCTGGGTTAGATTCCCACCGGTTAGGATTAATTAATTATAAAGTTCCTACGGGAACGGGAGTAATATATGTTCGCACTATATCCATGGAAATTTATAAAGCATGGTTTGCATGTCTCGAACAGATGCATGATAGATCATGGCGAACGCTATAAATTTTATATGCGAGGGCTAACGCTTTTGGCTACCGCCTGTTTAATGCCTTTGGCCGCAATAGTACAAAAAGCTTCCACTAAAACATCTGATCTTTTACCAGTCATAACACTGACAAAATCCAGTGCAGTTGTATCCACCGAATAAAGATCAGTAAATGTCACCTGGGTATAAATTTCCTGTTAATAAACTAT
Source organism: Nycteola revayana (assembly GCA_947037095.2). Taxonomy (NCBI): domain Eukaryota; kingdom Metazoa; phylum Arthropoda; class Insecta; order Lepidoptera; family Nolidae; genus Nycteola; species Nycteola revayana. The sequence goes on from OX344839.1 coordinate 11,951,111, forward strand.
GTTAAACGGCAGAATACTATTACAATTCTTTATTTAACAGTCATCACATTTTACTGGCCCAGACCTTATGCCCATTATTCATTCATACTTATGTAAGTTTCATTAATGTGAGATATGTGGTTCGTTTACAATAACTTTCCAGACTATTGAATTAATTACTTATTCTCAGTAGTGCTTTGTGATAATATATTGACACTAAAAACTAATATACTTTTGGAGAGCATGGATTTAATTTTTTCTTACTGCATTAATATAATTATTATTAATACAGTAAAAACTCTATTAATACAGTAATAATTTTTACTTTGGCAACTTTGTTCAATAAAAGTAGCATTATCATGCTACTGAACAAAGTTTTACTCAATGTACTAAACCCTTGGACTAAACCTCAAAACCGATTTTTTGTGAATGTTCAGATGTTGTGATTTCAGTTGCTTGTCACTCAATCAAGCAACAACAAACATGTCGGAACGAGTTTGATGCAATTTGATACTGAAATGTTATTTAATCCAGTTAACATGTAAGTTATACGATATATATTTCTTATTTTGGCTGAGTAGTAGTATTCCGGTGAGTACTTTTAATACTTGAATTGGTAAACCATCATTAGTCATACGTCTTATACCTATAAAAAATAACTAACATTTGGTGAAAACTTGAAAGGGTACTTTAATGTCACATTGATTACATAGAAAGTTCATTTGAAGGAAAGATTTATAGTACCCAAATTACGCATAAACTCATAAATAACAAAAAGTACATTCATTTGAATCGACCAACACGATAAAAATATTTTATTTCTATGTAAATATAGAAGTACAGTCAAGATTTTCAAAACCGCTGTACACCGTATTATACCTAAATCGCTCAACATGACAAGCGCCAGAAATGAATGATTAACTTAAAGGCCATAAGTAGGTGACCATCACTTTTCAAAAGTCGCGACCTAATATTGACTTTTTTAATCACTATTAATGACTCATACTTTGATTTTGCTGTCTGTATCGCTGTCAACACGTTGTGAAGCGACAGCTGCGTTTCGTTTCACGCTTAGTTTGTATCTGATTTGTGTTTTGGTTTTTATTATTTTCTAGTTTTAGGTTTGGATTGGACAAGATTGGATTTATAACTCTGATGATAGTAACGGGCACTTTTTTAGTTTGCAGTTCATCTGCTTTTTATAGTTACACGCTACGTATCCAAAACAAAGTAATGTTCAGTAAATTTTGTTATTTTATGATGTTTAGGTATTTTTGAACATTGCCGTGATAACGCGAGATAACCAAAACAAGCATTTTATATTGTTCAGTGACTTTTGTAAAACTGCATTCAGTTTTACAAAAGTCATTGAAAAAATAATGATGATTTCGGATATTATAACGATCAGCAATTTTTGACAAAATGGTATTCAGTGACTTTTGACGAGTAGTATTCAGTTTATTTAGAACTTTAATGATATTCATTCAATACGGGCGCCTATTTTGTTAAGCGTTTTATGGGTGATATAGTGCACAGTGATTTTGAAAATCTAAATGTGGTCATCGACTTTTGATGCTGACTGTACCATTTTGCTTTTATCGAACAAAGTTCAGCCTGTGTCCATCTCTGTTCTATTATTGGCACGCCGCATTGTTCTTTGTGAGGATAAATATAAATCGAAATGGCTTAAATCAATATTGAACTGCATGATACTTAATTGATATATTAAAAAATAATTTAGTTTTAAAACTGATTTAGATTATGCCATTTGTGCATTCCACGTTTTAAATATAATCATCAAGTTAAATTATAAATCACTCGCCAAAATGTATGCACGCAATACTTTAAAACGGACATGGTTTATTAAATAGAAAAGTCTCGAACAATCCACGTGAAATTTCATAATTTTGTGACATTTCCCGTGGATTATGAGTTTATTAAGTTACATATTGTATTGTCAGAAAACAATGCCTTTACTTAAATGTACTGGTATTTTGGGCTCATGCATTTTAAGTAAAGTCATTATGTTTACAGACATTATAATATGTAACCTGTATAATTATGTAATTATTAAATATAAATTTAATGTAATAATTTAGAATAAAACTGGAACATGTTATTTAACCAAAGAAAAATGCCATAAAAATGTTTGGGAAATAGCGTAGGTAGCTAGATGTGTAGTGAAGTGGCATGTGTGTGTAAAAAACATTTTTATAATAACAAGGCTTAATTCTATAAATAAATTTAATGTACGTAATTGTTATTAAACGATATGAATGTGTTTAATGCCTCAGGTAAAAATGCGTATATGTCGATTTTCTTTTAGCATGGTATGTGGGTATTTCTTACATATTTGCGGTATTGTAATCAGTCCGAACAGAACAGTATACTATATTTTCCTACAGGTATGTCCGTGTGTACCCGCCTCAGCAGCAAGGTATGTAGGTCTCCCCTCGATATATAGCATAGCGATGATATGCTAATCATACCGCTAGGAGAGGACTGCCCACTAAAACCCGCGAGTGCTCCCCTTCTTCTTTTTTGTCGCTGTTTCAAAATATTAGTGCTACTAAGAAAAAAAATCTTGATTATAGAACAAAATATTTTAGAATATAAATAACGGATCTTTATTTCCCATCTGAAATACATCTATAATCAATGCAAGCCCTCAAAAATTAAATTAATTCCGGCGCATTAGCAACAGCTTAAATAACCACCGATCGATACCGAATCAAAGCCAGTTCGGAAATTTAATGTATTCGTTGTCTACGTTTTGATTTATTCCCACTGCACCGCTAATCCTTCTCTATTTTATTTACATTCCAGCCACTGTTTGGCCAAAATGATTTAATTATTCAATATTAGAATGGTTTCAATAATGACATACCTACCGCAAGCCGATCATCAACCGAATTAAATGTATATTTTACATTAAACGTAACCTCTGCTGCTATACAACAACACTGACTTAATTTGTTATTTTTGTATTTTAGGTAAATAATAACTATATATATAAGTACTAATAAAAAACACGGTAAAAAATAAATTTAGTTCAATTGTTAAATAGACGCTTTTATCTATACCTACACAACCAGCGGATGAGCTTTTATAGGTTGCCAAATTTTTTAGTCAGCTATATGTGTTATTAGATTTTGATGGTATTCAAATTACCTATGTCAGATCTGATGTTGTATACTATTAATGTATGTCGATTATTCAAGATTGTAATGAAACCCCTGCATATTTTCGTTTGATATTCAATTATTTCTTCTCCTTTCCAAGAAATATTGTAAAATAAACCATGTACTTTCTAAAAAAAACCTACTAAATTGAAACACGCAATAATGTGAAAATATTTATTTTGTACATATTTACATTAAAAATTAATTTTACAAAATAATAACAACCTGTGGCCGCAGTAGGGTAGATACGTTTAACGTATATTAACTGACGTATTCATATCATAACGAATTAAAAATGTAGGTATATTAAAAAAAACAACAGTAAAAATTTAATTTAATGGTTGCAATTGTGCAAACTATTCAGTTTCAGTATCTAGTACAATTAGATTACTATAAAATCTTAACAATATTACAATACCTTACACATGGAAATATTAAAACTTAGACATAAAATTACTTCTTTTGCCTATCTATACACATTCACGTACCTACTGTTTATCGTACCGTGAATTAAATTGAACTACAGTCAGTTTGCATTCATTAAACTCGGTGAGAAAACTTATTTACAATTATTGACTAATGAACAACTCAGAAGTATAAAATTTAACCCAGAGGCAAGCATCATCTGAGCAGAATGGTCCACAGGGCGGCGGCGATAGTATATATCAGGTCGGTATAGTTAGGCTGTGCGTCACTAGAGAGGGCGCTGGCGTGGCACTCCGCTTCGTCTGCCCGTAGCTGTAGCAGTGGTATCCTTCTACCTAGCGGATCTTTGCAAGTGCCAGTACGCACCGCACGCCGCAACTCCGCACCGGCCTCATTCTCCTGCAGCCATCTCCTCAACCAAGCGCCAACCCACGCCAGTTCGCATTCGCACCGCAAAGGATTAGCCGTCAGTATCAACCCACCTGCGGCATATTTCAAAATATTAGCTCCTACTATGGTAACCGATTTCCGTCGCCTAGAAAAGTTTCGAGTAGGGTATTAAGAATTAAAACTCATTAAGAAGAGTTGTAAGCCAGGTTCTCTGCGGTGAGAGACTCAGTAAATTTTAATAAAATACATTTCCTTGTGGTTCACTCGTGCGACTATACATTTTTAATGAATTACGTAACTCATTTAAGAGATATCGTAGCGTTAATTATAAGCTTATTACATTTTCAAATTGTTTCTAAAAGAGATAGCCAATTTTAACTTCAGGTGGGTTTTGTAATAAAGTGTAGAATTTTAATGGCTTAGACGCAAACAGCAGCGTGGTGTTTTTATACCTGGCGTTAACTAACTTTACCTCAAAAAAATTAAACAAGCGTTAAAAAATACAGGTTTTCAACTTCGTTGAACTGCGTTACAGATACTACGTCAGCTGAAATAAAATCACTTCGTATAAAATGAAAACTTTGTTTGCCTATATATGCTAGCGGCCATTTTTTATTTATTCTGCTGGTTAAATATTCATTTGATAAAACATAGCGTACCTGATAACAATTTTGTAGCTACGTGACTCCAACTGGTGAAATTTGGATAGAAAATGGCCGGATTAAGTGTCGTAAGTTGATTATAGCTCAAGTCGATACCGAGTTGCGGAACTTGTCCCAAATGCCTCATAAATGCTGTCGGCAATTTCGTTAGGGAAGTCATTGTGATCCTGATAAATATCTCTTGACTATCGGCGAACGGCAGAAATGCTTCATCGGATATTCTTTTCAAATTTAATCCTCTGATTTCTAAGTAACGAATGTTCCGGGCATCGATTCCATGTAATTGATTATCCATGATTTCATCTGTCCAATGTATTACCAATTTGTAGAGAGAAGGCAAGGATAGAGTCAGGTTGGAGATTCGGAACGTGGAATGATTTATGGTGGACCAGGATTGAATGTGTAAAGAACGAAGTGATATTAGAGGACGGAAGGAATCGTGGTCTATTATATCTAAATACTTGAGCCCATTTAAATTTAAATGAGATAAATTACTCAACCATTTGAAACTATTTGGCGTAATTCTTATAATAGGATTATACGATAGATCAAGAACATTCAGATTGTTTAAGTGAAACCACATCTTTGGCACTAAAGAGGTAAGACGATTATTACTTAGATCTAAATGGCGAAGACTCACTAGTCGCTTGACGTCAGTGTCCTTAAAACTGGTAATGTAATTTGATGTTAAATTAAGACTAGTCAAGTTCGCCAAAGGTAGGTAAGGCACTGATTTTAAGCTTACGTTTGCAAGGTTCAAATGCCTTAAGTTGGGAATGTTATGAAATAGTTCCTTAAAGTTTGCCTTTACAGAATTAAAGCTAAGGTCGAGTTGGCGTAGTCCACCGAGACTGGAAAACGTGTTATCCGATAGAACCGTTAATAGATTATGACCTAAATTGAGTCTTAATAGAAACTGTGTGCTTCTAAATATATTACTGTCTAAGTATTCTATACGGTTGTGTGACAAGTCTAAGTAGCGCAGAGTGAACCCGATCTGTGCGAGTGCCGTGCCGGGAAACAGAGACATATCATTGTAACTCAGCTCCAAATGTTCGATCATCGTATTCTTAAAAACATCTCTTGGTAGGAGCCTTATGCTGTTATGATCTAATTTCAAAAATCGTAGTTTGTTCAAGTTAGAAAATTGTTCTACAGACAACTGCGAAATCATATTGAATGACAAATCTAATATCTGTAATGATATCAAATCAGCAAAAGATTTTCTTTTGATAACGTTTATATTATTCTTATGCAAATCTAAAATTTCTAGATACTTAGCATCTCCAAAAGCTTCGCTCGAGATATGAATAATTTTATTATGTGATAAAATAATCTGTCGTATGGAGGACTCGACTGCTATGAAAAGAGCATTTGGCACTTCGTAAAGATCATTGTAAGAACCATCAAAAATATTAATAGACATTACGGTCTCACCGTCGACATACTTTATATGGTTCCTGCTAACGTTCAAAGTGAACGTTACGTCTATAGTTGACACGTTATGAAACGAGTTCAGTGATAAATACGTTAAGTTGTTACCCTGAAGTTCCAATATTTCCAGTTTTGGTAAATTAGCAAATGTCTCAGCTTCCATCGAATCGATTATGTTACCCGCAAGAGATAAATATCTCAAGTTTAGTAAGTTTGCGAAAGTGTGCTTAGTTAAGTTGTTGATTCTATTATAAGATAAATCTAAGTTTCTTAACTCTGGCATGTAAAGAAAACTTCTACTGTGTAGTAAATGTAAAAAATTATAAGCGAGTCTCAAATTACTCAAAGAAAGCGATGCGTTATGATAGTCCTCACTTATTACAATATCAACGATTCTATTGTAATCTAAATTCAAATATTTGAGATATAAATTCATAGCCACGTCCGATAGTTTGAGAATGTGAAAATCGTTGTTATCGAATGACAGCAAACTGAGATTCTCTAGACCCTCTTCGATTTCAAATGGAAAATAGCCGCTAAAAAGCGTCGAAGACGACTCAAGTACTTGAAGCGAACTAGTCACGTTTGAAAAAGATTGTGGGTGCACGTAGTACAAGTCGTTAAAACTAAGATTTATGTCCTTCAATGGCATACTTGCCGGAAAAACGTTTTTATAAATCTGTGCAATCCTGTTCCCTCTCAAGTTGATAGTACTGAGAGAAGTGGACCAGTCAAGAAATTCGTTCGGTAATAAATTAGATATCCTGTTGTAGCTTAAGTCGAGATAACGAATTGAGCCCGGTTCAAGTGTTTGAAGTGCAGTGGGTATTGAAGTTAAAAAGTTACCGGCCAGAGAAAGCGTCTGGATCCGGCTCGGAAGGGACGGTGATTCCTCCAGCTGGTTGTACGCCAAAGATAAATGTCTGAGCCGTGCGACTTGAGCTAAGCTATCTGGCAACTGGAACAATTTATTGTGCTCCAATTCTAAATGTTCTAGACAGTTTTTAAACGATAAAAATAATTCACGGCTGATAGAACTCAACATATTGTACGAAACCGACAGTCTTTCGATTCGGTTATTAGCGAAGACTAACTTTGGGATCGTCGTTAATTCGTTTAAGTCTAATATAATTTGTCTAATTTGAATTTCTCTCAACAAGAGCAACGGGGAAGTATCGTTAATTTTATTGTTACTTAAATCAAGCTTTTCGATTTTCTTAGTTTTATTATTTGGACAAACGTAACCATTATTAAAAGATATAAAATTATGCCGTAAATGTACATATTGTAATCTAGGTAGACTATAAAGTAAATCACAGGATAGTTCATGTATGAAATTGTTGGAGAGTTTGAGGAGCGTTAGGGATGGTGGAAGAGAATCAGGGCTAATAGTGCGGAGGTGGTTGCCTTCAAGGTCAAGTTGTAGCAAGTGGTTCAATGACGTCAATGACTGAGTTCTTAGATGCGTTATTTGATTATTGCTCAGTGACAAACTTGTGAGCGTCTCTTCCAAATGGTTCCATCTTATTTCTGAACCCAAATATACTATATTGTTGCTGAAATAAAAGTTAAAATATTAATAAAATTAATCAAGTTGTCGAGAAAGTTCAATTAGTTTTAAAACTTGTGCTTACTTCTGCAGATTCAACCAGTTTAAAACTTTTAAATCTTTTAAGCCCTGCTGCGGTATTTCAGTAAATTCGTTGTAACCGAGGTCTAAAGATGCTAGTGTACTGGCCATGGAACTGTAAAGGAATGAATTTCATTTTATATTCTTTTCTTCTTGACATTTAATTAAAGTTTTCGAAATGACTGTTCCAAAGTTAAAATAACAATTTACCTAAATGCGTGCATCTCGATGTAATGTAATTTGTTAGCAACTAAAACTAATGTCTGCAATCTCAATCCGTCCAGCGCACTCTCTGTCAACACTTCTAGATTAGACATGCTTATATCTAGATGTTGTAGTTCTATTCGGGGCCATTCTGGAATAGAAGTTTAAGTAAGTACATAGTTCGAGGTTAGTCTTAGAGAAGTTAAGACCGCAGTGTATTTCAATTGCGACATTAACTTTTATTGTCTTAGTAAGCTCTCTAAAGCTTTCCAACATTGGGTAAGTGTACATTGGTAAATACTTATTGTACTTTAATTATTTCGCTTTGTTGGTTGACCAAGTAATATCACCATAACATACGACCATAACAACCACTCCTGAAAATTGTAATAAAAAATTGTAATAAAAAATTGTATAGATGATATAAATAGCAAGGACAGGATTTTATTATACACGAAGAATGAATGAAGTTTCAGTATTATATTGAAATAAATATTATTCCAAGTCTGTAGGGTCTCGAGTATACATTAGCTTTTTAACTGAAATCATTTACCTGGGAATCTATGTAGTGGTACCGCGATGCAGGACATGTGGGCTGCCCGGCAGGAGCACAGCGGGCTGTTGGCGCATGGCTCCAGCCGCTCCGGAGCCAGGGCCCCCACCAGAGTGCACGCCACCAGCGCTGCCCACTGCAGCGCCCGTCGCGCGCTACCATGCCCCAACACCATCACTACAACAAATATATAAGTTAGATAAAATGTAATATCATAAATTTCACTGAAATTTAGATGTTATTGAGATAGGATGTGCGTTCATCTATCCTAGTACATAAAGCTAAGTACTAAGTACTAGTATATAAAGCTGAAGAGTTTGTTTGTTTGAACGCGCTAATCTCAGGTCCGATTTTTTTTTATGAAGATTACTAGCAGTGTTTTGCAGTCTACAAGTATTCTTGTTAACCCCACTTGCTAAGCTAAAATGCTATTGTTAAGAATAGGTTCACGTCGGTGGTGCAATGGGAGGGTATCGAACCGGCGACCATAAGATCACAAGTCTGACGCCCTAACTATTGGACTACGGCCACTTGTGATTTGAAAGATTCTTTCAGTTTTATATAGGTAATTTATTGAGGAAGGCTATTGGCTATATTTCATTATGAAGCTACCACGGGAACTGGAGTTACGTGGCTGATACCGCGCGTGAGAAGCTAACTGGATTAATTTTCAAATCCGACCGGTCGTTCTGAGATAAGCGTGTTCAAGAAAACAAACTCCTCAGCTTTATATATTAACCCTTAATTTGGCAAGGTAAAAAAATACTAAAAAGTTGTTTTTTTTTTGAAATTAGCATTCATTAAATATTTATGAATATAGGAAAAATAGAAAAAAAAAATCTCTAAAATCTAGATTCTGAGAAAAAGCATGTACAGTATACTGGACATTACCCTGTGTAGCTTAAAGTGACTGCCAAAATTGGTGTCCTATATTTTGGACTTTGCCAAATCATGATCTGAAATGTTATTTATATAGTATTGATTATTTTGATATATTTTATATACTTAATAAGTATAATAAAAAGCGAATCAAATTAAATATATTTATTTCTTTAACAGCTTTTACAAAGAGATGTAAAAGTTTTCAATTGCTAGGAAAAATAAATCAATATGAGTCTTTATCTCTTCATCTATAAACATTAATATACATCAGAATAAACTTAATATTTAAGAACAATATTTTTTAACAAAATCTTATAAGCAATTGTTTACTATGCAGTGAGAAACCTGTAGTAAACTATCAAAGTTATATACTATGCAGTAGTGCAAGTAACAGAATGAGTTATTTACCTTATATCTACTGAGATCGACGATCATTTCAAAAAATACAAATATCAAATCAGTCTTTATATTCTTAAAACTTACTTGTTATGGTAATTATAAAAACAATTTCTTTTGCGTACTAAACACAGCCTTTGGTTACATTTATTACAAATAACGTCAGTCTTATTCTTAATACACAGCTTACAGCGGCCGTATATTTCTCCAAACTGTGGCCAATGTCCTATACCATCATAGCGAATACTGTCATCAGTTTTACTAGAGACGTTTCTAGATCTTCCTTTTTGCTGTAATTCACGAGCTAATTGACCACGGAAAGATTTCAAAGGTATATTTTGCACTCCCCGGCGACAGCAATTTCTTCTATATATCAACCAGGCATTGTTCACGCAAATATCCAGCATTTGAGCAAATATAGCAGTGTACCATCGTCGGCTTCTGTACGTTGTTCGGTATAGAGCGATCAGCATATCACAAAGATCCACGCCACCCATATGGTTATTGTAATGCCTGATAATTTGAGGACAATCGACATCAACTCGCATTTTATGTTCTTTACTGTAGCGCTTAATTTTTCCAACAGGAAAAGCATCTGCAAATGTACTGACTAAAGTCACTACATTGTTGTCAAACCATTTGACAATCACTAACTTGTTTTCATTATCGACTATCTGAGAATATGCTCCTCGGCCTTTTTTCTTTAATGCTTTGTCACTCATCAATAAGTTTTGACAACCTTTTAGCCTATTTTGTCTTATGGTGCCAAGACTAAAAATACCGTAGCTATCTCTAAGATGTATAACCAAATCCAAAGTAGAAAAATAATTATCAAAATAGATGGCACACGCTCGTGTCTGTATTGTTTTGCAAAGAGCAACAACTACTTTAGCTCCTAGGGTCAATCCTTTTTCATCTTCACAAAAATCAATAAAACGAAATGTATCTTCGCCTCCGTATAACAAGAAGTCGTATACAATACCTGAAACACCTGCTCTGACGAAATTTTTAAAACCCCATTTGTTGGGTTTCATAGGATTGTACTGCCTCCTATTCCCTGCTTTTTTGCCTTTGTACGGGATTGTCATTTCATCGATGCTGTATTCCATCTCTTCTTCAGTAGCTAAGCAGTTGATTCTCACCTTCTCGACAAAGGGCCTTACTTTATAATATCTATCAGAATCATGACAGGAGTTATCGACAAAGTGGAGGTATCTGCGTATAGCTTGAAATCTTTTCAAAGACATAACATCAGCGATCGGTGGATATCTGAATTGATTTGACCAATAGTCTAAATATGATGGTAAACGAACAATGCCCATAAGTAATAAAATAGAAATATAATCTTTTATTTCCTCCTCTGTCACATTTATTGAGCGTCCAGTACTTTGAACAGAATATAGATTTGTATTGAGGACTATATCTTGAATTATGTCTGTAGAGAAGTATTTACAGAAATAATCTATGGGTGTGTCATTTGTAGGCATGTCAAATACGAAATCAACAGCTGTTATTTCAGCCTTATGTTGGAATCTCACCTTTTTCCATTTATAATTAATTTTTTTTCGCTTCTTTGGCTTAATTTTACTTCTATTGCGAGTGTGGGTGACAACACGCTTTCTAGCGGACCTGGTTCTCACTACGCTTGTACTGGGTGACGGGTCTTGTACGGAAAGTATAGATGACATGGTTGGAATATTATCAAAATTTACCTGGCTGGGTGACGGCAATACTTGTCTCATAATTGGTGTTAGTATGGAAAGGGAATCTGGTTCACTGTTGGGTATTTCATCACTAGAAGTATTCTGTTCTTCCTCTGGACTATCAAATATGTTTAAGTTTTGCAATGACGATGCTATGGACGGTGGCTCTGAAGAAGAATAAATAAAATCTTCACGACTCGGGTTCTCAGGTCTTTCATCAGAACTTGATTCTCCTTCCAAATCAGATGCTGCGTTGGTTGGTGGCACTAAAGCTAATAACTGTGAAGCGCGTGATGCTTGTTTGAAAGCCTGTAAACAATTATTATTATAAGTCAACGAAAATAATGAAATAACATATGACCTTGAAACTCAGATCGACTGTTATACAAAAAGTAGGTATAAATATTCAAACAAATACATTGCTTACTTCATTCGCAATGTCCAATATACTGCACATCATAATCTCATATCTCATTAAAGCTTATTAGGTAATGGGTAATATACTGGACACGTGTGTTTTACATAGTATATCTCAAAAACAGTAAATAATATTATAATTGTAAAGTATGTATACCAATAACTAGAATTTCTAGAATATAATATACCGATATTACATAACATTGTCAAATAAAAAAAAAAGTAATCGTGACTTACCGAGAGCGGCCGCAACACGTTTATCCTCCGCGACATTTTGGCGCCAACTGACAAGCGGCGCGTGAGTGTACAAATTCGACAATTTTTTATATAATAATACAGATCATGCATAAACTACTCATGATGAGTAAAAATAAAATTACTTATTCAATTAAGCTCTAGATTTCTTTTACGTCGATGTCCAAAATATATCCCATTATCAAATTAAGGGTTAATATAGCTAAATATATTAACAGCGATAAAATTGTATTAAAATACATAATACAAGTGCATGGTGGGTATTTGGCTCGCTCTACATCTCGGAGGTCGTGGGTTCGATCCCCACGCCGGGCAAGGAATCTTTTAGTAAGTTCTAAGATTTCTTTTCGTTTCTGGTTGGTTGAGGGACTACGTGGGAGGGAGAGTGTTCAGCAGTGGACGTTCTACGGGCTGATGATCATGATGGTGAGTCCTCCATCCCGTGATATCACAAGGGCTTCCCTGTGATATCGCAGGATGAAGGACTCACACGCCAGCACAGTTAGTAGTAGGTTTTCTTGCTCTTAAAGTAATTCAAAACAACATAAAAGAAATAATAAATATTTACTTATGCTGAAGACATAAAGCAAGTCTACATTTGTAAAATGAGTAGGTACGTGGTAATTTATAACCATATTCAGCTTCAAAGAAAAGTTTTGACTTCAATTTGATGTTAAGTAATTACATTGAAATATTTTTATAAGCATTAAGCAAGCAATTACATTGCATTTCAAAAGTAAATCAACAGCTAAATGTCTCAAATGCCTTTGAAGGTCTTCAAACATATTTTTGCAAAAAGAAACGACATATATTGAAGTTGTTTTTTTTTGCTGAAGCCCTATCTTGTTCGTCTCGTAAAAGAAAAATAGGAGATTTATATAAATTGTGTATCAAAAGGAACTAAAAGGAAATAAATCTAATTTTTGTTATTTTGTTTTGCCTCCCTTTCTTTACTTTTCAACTTATAAATATTTAGATGGGATGAAGGAATAGAATAGGCTAAATGTTCTTGGCTTTGTATATCATATTATGTAGCATATTTAGGTACAAAATGGTGCATATGCTAGTAAAGCACTGTGTAAAATTAAAGTATAATCATTTTGGGACTGCGTCATTAACTTCGTCAACAAGCGTCCGTTGCCAGGGATAAATCAATCTAGGCATGGCATATTTCTGTGATCTAAAAACTAAATCTGTTTTCTTAAGTATCCATTTGACCCCAGCACTTTAAGAATTAAATATTTAAAAGTCCCGGTAAGATAGTTCTCTCAAAGCTTTATTTATGAAGAAGAACGATTAAGACAGACAGACTTTTAAACGGTTATTAAATATTTCAGTACGAAACTTAGATATTTACACTGCTATGGCGGCCGCGTTCTTAAGTTAAATTATTTATTTATATTAATATTATAATTTATTGGTTTGCGTTGAACAGACTCCGGAACTATTGGACCGATTTCAAAAATTCTTGCACCATTGGAAAGCTACGTTATCCAGAGTAACACATGCTATATTTCATTGTGATTCCAAAGTAAACGGGAGATACGTACTGGACGAAATAGTCCACAGGAGCTAGTATGATTATAAATGTTAAAATAATATTGAAAAAATTAATATGAAGAACTAAAATCAATTTACTTGTTTTAACCAACAATTTTTTTGAGTCTTTGCTATGTATTTATGACTATATGTTCAGATCAGAGTTTCAGAGGGGAGATGTTCTCATCACTGATGCCTCATCGGTCCCGTTTCTGTAAATTGAAACTTGGTTGCAATTGTCAGTATCGGGACTGATAAGGCATCAAATAGACACGAATTCACTGAATTATAAACCCCTTACCGGTTTCGAGCAAAGTCCTTTGTGCAAATATTACAATTATTTCATTAATTTACTAGAGTGTAACAGTTAATATTTCCTATTATGACATATAAGTATGTCCGTCCTTATAAACGTAAAAAGATAAAATACATTCTTCTTTAGCTTACGAAAATTTGTATACGGGTTAAGTTTCGAGTTACGAAACCTAAAATTACGGACAGTATTTTTCTAAAACAAGGTGTAAAATAATTAGATACCTAAACACAACCGTATTTGGTTTGACAGCAAAAGTTGGAATAGGCTTTCACGAAAGTGCTTCCTGGGACTGAAAAATAAAGATTGGAGTAACGCCAAGGTTCGGTTGTAGGCAAAATTCTGACTACATTCGTGGGTATGAATTAGATTGCAGCTGTGGACGTTGCGGCTCATTCTGTTTCCCAGTTATCGAATAAATGTCGACAAAGTTCGTATCTAAGTCTAGATATCACAGCTTTTAAAACCGAATTGAAATATAAATAAAATACTACTTATAATTATTATATCAACGGAATTTTAAATTATATTATGAGGATTGTTCAATTAATTTTGATGATTTTTATAAATAACTGAAACTCAATTGACTCGTTTATATCGAAATGAAATTTGGATATGATGATATTATAAGCCAAATCGACTCTGTACTATGCATTTATTACAATGGGTATTAGATCAGAGTTTTAAAAGACAAGTAGGGGCTTGTCCTCTCCCCATAACAGACAGCTAGGGAGCCTTGGTACGCCTATAAAAACTAGTCTAATGAATGCTGAAACTTATTTGTAAGCCCAAATTCGATACAACCTCATTAAATGGCTTCTTGTTTGTTTGTTGAAGAAAATAAAGCAGTCGTTTCTCTCTCACAGCAGTTTTTCAAATGAAATTACAATTACAGTTCATATGATAATAAAGAACAATTTAGTCAAAATATTTATTATTAGAAAATGAAACTTGCTTGCTTTTGATATTATTATGATAACTCGGTTATTGGGTTTTCAAACAAAAAATAGTATTAACCCAAAAATAAGGCCATTACATTTAATGGCCTTATTTTTTCGTTAAATTAACAAGCGAGTACTTACACCAACATCTTAATTATATTTATACAACTTAACTATATAAAATTTTTAGTTAGAGATAAACTTTAAATACGCTTATCAGACGCATTTTACTGTTGAAATTATAGTTATGAGTTCTTCAACAAAATTTTATTACACACTACCTGACCCGAGAGGTGGTGCCCTGTCCTAATTAAAACTCTATATTGAATTGAACTTTTATAAGGCGTGATAGCTCTAAACTAACCGTGGTGTGTACTGAGATCAGCTCGCATTTTGTCAGTGTTAAGTCAAACGCCATAAGATTACATTAAAAAAGTGTATAAAGTCAAAAGCGCATCTTTGTAATTGGCCTTAGATATACACTTTTCATGTTGTCATGTAGATGAGCTGTAAAAAAAATATATTTAACAAAGTAAAATAAAATCAAATATATGTGTAGATATCAAAGCATATCTAACGTAAAATTAACTTATATCATAGTGACTAACACAGTAATCCAATATTACAATACCATACACAATTATTGTATAGGATTGTAATCTAGGATATCCTAACAATGGATTTACTTAATTATTTAATCAAATGGTGCGTGATGATATGCTTCGACTTGGAAATTAATATTGCGTATTTTCGTGTTATGCTTCATTAGAATGAGCGGCTTTCAGGGTATATAACATTAGAATTTCGGAGAAGGTAATTACAACAACAGAACTCTGCTAAGCAAACATGAATTTCCTCTGTTTGTCATTACCATGTTTGGAACGAACTTTTTCTGTACCTTTGATTTACAGCTTAGTAAGTTTCATATTACTCTATAGAAGAGGAATTCGATCGTATGTGAATATAAAGAAAACGAATAAATAACAAAGTAAATTAAAAAATAAAGTATGGAAGAAATCTTCGTTACTATTTCTTTCATACTTTATTTTTAGGCCGCTTTCTATGAACAAGAGAAATATATTTTTTAAGCCACTTGCGATGATAAGTGGTCCAAAAGTTTCACAGAGATTTTCATGTTTAATGGTAATCTCAGAAATTTGGAAGTAAGCTATAATCTGATTAGGCGTTAGGCGTCACTTCACAGATGTGTTCACTGGGACTTTTGAAATTATTCACTCATAAAATACCTACGTTTAATCGAAAGGCGATTTGTCACTTTCATGATACTGTAATGTTTTATATGAGAATTCTTAAGAGTGCTTTACATGAATAATGTTATTAGACATTATTTGACGAAAGCAAGAGATGTCGAATAAAACTATTCAGCAATGATACAGTTGCAAGTGGTTCGTCATCATCATCATCGTCATCAGACGTTTATTAATTACAAACTAAGCAACCTGCGCAAGAGGGTGCCCCTTGAAGAACTTGTTCTTCGACTCAGAGCGGTCGCTGATGGAGGGATTGAGGGATTATGACCTTTACTTGTTTAGGGGAGTTTTTACATATTATTATGTCACCTTCTCGGACTTCGAGTCTACGAGGCAATCGGATTTTTTTTCGCAAAATAAGGGTTCGGATGCCGAAAGGGACGCATCGCATTCGTGGGCACACGAATGCGATGCTGGTCGGATAGAGATGTCTCTGTGTAATAGAAAATTAATAGGAGTGGCATAGTTTGTGTGAAGAAATCAAAATCTACTCGGTAGCAGCTGTGGGTAGCAGCAGTAAGTCAATATTAAAATTACATAATCATAATAACCGTTATGTCGAACTTCTAAATCCAAGGTACACGCAATGGCACGTTATACGAGTTAACATAAATCACAAATCAAAAAATTCACAAAATCTCGAAGCTCAGGCAACTTCCGATATTCAGAGAATCTTACGTGATGCATAGAATATTGAGTTGAAGATCAAAATCTATGCTAATACGATAAGGGGGAATGTGAGTTGGCAAATTGTTTGAGGTAATTTTCCAAATGGTTGGAGAGCTTCTCAAAATTATTTCTGTAGTGACGTGCAAGACGTGGTTTGTTTGTGTTATGCAAAGATTTGGGGCTCACAATTTTTTTATGAGGTGAATGTTAGATGTCTGTTTTGTATTTTATTAATGGTGGTATGTTTTACAGTAATGTTTGGTTGGATTATTTATTTACGTAGACTTTGTTTGCCTTACATGTCTGAATGCCCGCTTCGAATTGAATAATATGAATGAACAGATTTCAAAAGTATCAGGAACTATGAGTTATTCAGATTGACAACTATAATTTAATAATCAAACGAACTTACCTGAAGTGAAGTTCGATTACAATTATCCTGTCTTCGTCGAAGAGATTTAAATGTTTACCTGTAGTAGTCCAGCTACGCTTCAACTCATTCGCACATAGTTTAGCGCCATAGGAAAGAAAGAGATAGCACTATCTCCATAGGCGCTTGATCACCCTACTACAACATTGGTCATTCAGTTCAGAGTACCGGTCTACCAGACGAACTATAACATTGTTAAGGGAAATGAAAGGTCCACCTGAATGCTAGGGTCGGGAGGGACCTTAAATCTCTTCGACGAAGACAGGATAATTGTAATCGAACTTCACTTCAGGTAAGTTCGTTTGATTATTAAATTATCCTGTCTTCGTCTTCCGAGATTTAAATGTTTACCTGTAGATGTTTAGAGATAGACATTTGCAATGTTATAGGTAGGACTAAATTGAAAAAAGAATTCCTTTAGTAAATTATACATTTATTCTTATTTCAATTAATAAACACAAATAAAAAAGAAATAAACAAAACTTCCTTACTGATTACTGAGAACAGCATTTGCAAATTCACAATTTGTTTGAGCGATAGGCCGATTATAAAAATTAGCAAATGTGGCAGATTGATCTGACCACCCAGCAGTTCTCCTAATGACATCGACACTGATTCCTGCTTGATGTGCAGCAGAAGATGATGCATGCCGAGTGCTATGGGCACTGAATATTTTAGTGTCGATGCCACTAGCAGCCAAACCCTGCTTTATCCATCGCCCTACAGTTTGCGAAGAGGCTGCGTGGTGAGGTTTTTTAAAAGTTAGAATCAATTTATTTTCTACAGTACTTCTTTTGGTGGATGTAACATTCATGTAAGCTATTAAAGTCTCTGCAGGACAGATTGCAGGACGCTGTCGGAAAAAGGGAAGGTAAAGAATTGGTTGGGATTTACTTATACCAGATGTCTTAATCAAATCCGTAATAGTGATTAAAACGTTGTCTTGATTGATAATAATATTGGGCAACCTAATCAATGAAAACGTCTGACATCTTTGGCCTGTTGACAAAGCCAATAATACAACCAATTTTTTGCTCAACTGCTCCAAACTTAAATTATCGCTGGGGTATAAATCACCAAAATAATTAAGGACGATATTAGGGTTCCATGTACAATTATACTTAGGGAAGGAAGGCTTCAACTTGAATATTCCCCTAAAAAATCTTTTGACAAGTTCGTCTTGTCCCACATTATTTCCGGAAATAAGTGATAAAGCCGAACGGTGATTGTTTAATGTTCCATACGTGGAACCATTTGTGAAACATTGAGACAAAAATTCTAGCAAATCATATACTCTGATCTGGAACGGATCTAATCCTTTATCGTGACAGTATAACCACCACTGTTTAAAGCTAGAAGTATATTGCGTTTTAGTGTTCCCAGAAATAGATGACGTCATTACAGTCAGTGCTGATTGAGGGATCTGCAATCGCGCGAAAGCTTCCCGGATAATATAGTCGCCGCCAGGGAAAGGTGGCGATGCAGAGGATGAGTTTCCCTGAAATTAGATGATAACAGAAATTTATCCGGAGGAAATATCAATATTTCACTTACAGCAAGAGATCTGAATACTGGGAACCATGCTTGAGATGGCCATTGAGGCACAACAATTATACCGGTTGCCTCATCACTAACAATCTTTTGCAGAACCTTTAAAATAAGTGAAAATGGTGGAAACGCATAAAAGAACATATCCCATTTAATAGTAAAAGCGTCCACGTTGTATGCATAGGGATCGCGCTTCCAGGATATGTATTTTTTACATTTAGCATTCGTTCTCGATGCAAAAATGTCCATCTCAGGTTCACCAAATTTTGAAACAATAGTATCAAATGCTGTAGAGTGCAATTCCCACTCAATATCAATGTTTCTTGACTCTGCGTCTGCTTCAATATTCTGGGATGACGCTATGTAGGAAGCAAAAAGGAATATCTGCCGTTCTTCACACCACATCCATATTCTACGGGCAATTTCATTGAGATGTGGGTATTGCACTCCACCCATTCTATTTATGTAAGAGATTGCCGTAGTATTGTCAATGCGTAGGAGTATGTGACAATTAGTGACCTTGTTCGCGAAAGATTTAAGTCCAAAATAAGCTGCAAGGAGTTCCAAATAGTTAATATGATGAGAACGCTCGTCTTCCGTCCACGAACCGCCTATACTTTCTCCCCCCGAGGCTGCACCCCAGCCGATACTAGATGCGTCACTAAAGATCTCTAATGTAAACGACATTGGCCTGATGGGGTTACTCGTGTTTAAAATTGAAGACTTCCACCAAGTCAAATCAACGCGTAAACTATTTGGAACAGTCATCATCTTGTCATAATCGTCATTATCCAATAAGGCTAGATATTTGGTCCTCTCTAAAGATTTTGTATACAACCAACCGTATGCAACGGCCGGGCAAGCAGCTGTCAGGGTACCTAGGTAGCGAGCAAAAGCACGAATAGTGATTCTCGTCGTAACTAGCATATTTTCGGTACGTGACAAGATGTCGCGTCTTTTCTTTAAAGGTAGCTCTAGGATCATGTTTTTAGAGTTTAAAATAAAACCTAAAAACTGACAACATTGGGTTGGTACCAGTGAACTCTTCTCATAGTTTATTACAAATCCTAAGTTCACTAGGCACTTAATGCTTTCATTAATGTTACTGAAGCATTCTTCATAACTGTCTCCGAAATAACAACTGTCATCTAAGTAGAATACTGATTTCAAACCTCGAGATCGCAAAAAAGTACAAACTGGTTTCATAAGTTTTGTAAAAGCGTGAGGGGCTGAGCTCAATCCAAAAGGTAAAACCAAAAATTCGTACAGAATATTATCAAAATAAAATCTCAAAAACTTTACATGATCATTGTGGATAGGTATCAAAAAATATGCTTCTTTCAAGTCCAAGTTAACCATATAGCAGTTAAGTGTCATTAATTTGACAGCCGTCCTAACATCTTCCATCTTAAAATGGCTTACATTGACAAATTTGTTTAATTTCTTTAAATTTAGAATTAAACGTTTTTCACCATTACTTTTAGGAATGATAAAAATACTAGATACAAAATGATCGCGGGTAGGATTGCATTTACGTATGACATTTGATTGCCACAAACGATTCAATTCTTGTTTAATATAAAACCTGTCATCTTTCGAGAAAGATGATTTTGGAATCATACCCGGATATTGTACAGGATGCTTAAGAAAGGGAATTCTATAACCAGAAATGGTCTCAAGGATCGTTTTGTCATCAGTAACCTTTTTCCAAGCTTCAATATAATACCTTAAGCGACCAGCATGAGAGTATACCTGAGAAGTTACTGCTTCGCGTTCGTTGTGGGGGCCGCTCTCGCCGCCTTGTGGCGTGCTGCAGGGTACTGGTGAGGGGACGACGCTCGTGGAGCACGGGTCATCATCGGCGCCTGCATTGTCCCGCGGCGGCGGTAGTTCAATCCTGGTTTGGTCCCGCCGCCGCGTCTCGGCTGCCCACGAACGTAGCGGTGATAAGGCTGGCGTGACGGCGGGACTTTGTAGTTTAAAGTGCTCGTTTGAGCTACAGACTGGATCAGCTTGCCTGTCTTCTGTATTCCACGCGACGATTTAATGAATTCTCCTAATTTCTCACCAAAAAGATAACTGTCTCTCTTTCTATCCCTAAAAGGTTCTAAAAAGGTCTTGTCAACCATTGGAGTGACAAGAGATCTTCTAGTCTCAGTCTCCAAGTAATGAGAATCCGACAACAGCTTTGTCGCATCAGTAAGAAGACGAAGGATGTCGGCAGTGTCACTGGATTTGGTCAATATACCTGACATCGTCCTTCCTAAGATAGTCAGGACGCATCCCATTAGCGATTGCTTCGTCTGAATCCTTGCGTCTCGATTTTTTGCGGACTCATTTAGCATTGCAGTTATTTCAGGATTAAGCACTGGAGCTTTAATTAAGGGACAGTTTTTTGGAAGTAGGTATTTTTTCATAAGTTCCTCTCGCGTTTCCTTTTTAAGGCCATCTTTAAGGATAGGATCCCATCGCTTTGATAAATCAGCTACAATATCCGGACCCCAATCGGTGGCTTCAGTTTCGAAATCCCCTAGAGCCCTTAAGAGCTCGGGATCTGCGATAGGAGGAACAGTATCGCAATTCGTATCAGCGTCATTGGCCGGGGCTGTCTCACCCTGAGGGTGAGTTGGCTGTGATGCACTTCCCCCCGTTGTAGAAAGTTCGGGTAGCACGGGTGACGCAGAGCGCGTCGAGGTGCCTGGTTCATCCACTGGCTTCGCTAAGTCAGCAGGTATGCCATCCGCCGCCTCAGCCGTCGGCGTAGGCGAGCGGTCAGGAGACGAAGGCCTAGACGCACCGCTGTCCGGTTCCAGATATTCTGGAACGATATTATTTGGTTAATATCTCGAATTAACTCTAATAAAATACAATAGGTCAATATCTCGTATTAACTCTAATAAAATACAATAGGTTAATATCTCGTATTAACTCTAAAAAACAAAACAGAAAACAATAGGTCAATATCTCGTATTGACTCGAAAGTTTGATGTACCGTCGAACATCTCGTGTTAGATCTAAGGTACCATTGTACAAAAAATTCTAAATTTAGACCTTGTATTTACACTATAATAATAACCACTAAAAATAATAAATTTTGTAGGTAGTAGGTACACACCTTCCATTGTCATATGTCCATGACGACTTCTTTTCTTGAACAATTTTTGTTCATATTTCCTTAACTTCCTTCGCCATTTATCTTCCTTAGTTTTTTCATGCTTCCTTTTAGGCATTACTTATGTTCTTTAACTGTTTAACACCAATAAAATCCGAAAAAACGTTCTTTTTTTTTTTTTATGTGCGGTAGCCGCGCGCGCACGGAAACGAATGACCAATGTTGTAGTAGGGTGATCAAGCGCCTATGGAGATAGTGCTATCTCTTTCTTTCCTATGGCGCTAAACTATGTGCGAATGAGTTGAAGCGTAGCTGGACTACTACAGGTAAACATTTAAATCTCGGAAGACGAAGACAGGATAATTATTGTCAATACACAGTTCACTTCTTTAAGATCATTAGTTAGTTAAATTCAAATATCTTAAATTTATTTACTGAATCTATCGTTAACGGTAGATAATTAAAAATTAAGATTTATCTTATCTGTAATTATGTATAAAGCTGAAGAGTTTGTTTGTTTATTTGTTTGTTAAGTAGCTGTTTGTTTACGCTAATCTCAGGAACTATTGGGCCGATTTAATTCGGTGTTAGATAGTCTATTTATCAAGGAAGGCTATATTTTATTATGAAGTTCTTACGGGATTCTTATTGTGTACGTTTCTTAAAATAATATGAGTTTATTTAGAAGAGTATCACTACAATGTAAACTAAAACATATGTGGGTGAAATTTAACGTTAATAAAAACTCTATTAAAATCGGTACTTCTAAGAACTGCAGTTTGGTCGTAGGTAAGTCGTAAAATTTAAAATGTTATGTTATCCCCGAAAAGGATATGTAGCAGTAAATCGAATTAAAGTAATCCATGTTCAGGATCACCCGTCTAATGCATTCTTATTGACACTATTTTTGCTTAAGATAATAATGTTACACGCTGTATCTAGTACTAGTTTCCCAATTTGATACTACGTCATAAATTCAGTTGCCTTGATCACCATCTATGTGAGCCTAAATGCCCAAACAGTGCAGTAAGTGACTTAATTTGATGCTTTATTTTCAGCTCAACTTTAGCGTGTGGTCTCAATCATCAGCTATCCTATTAGCTTTATATTAAAAACATATCTTTTGAAATTAAACACAACTCTGCTCAAAGATTCTGAACAATTGAGCTTCGTATAGATTATTTGATGTAAAAACTCATGATGAGTTTGCTTCTTAAATAGCAACAAAGTAACAGTACACAAAATGTCACATCAATTGCATCTTTGAAAGTTGGTAAGACACTTTTGTCAAGTAGGAAATGAGTTGATAATCATCAGACGCCTTAACAAATATTTATACTTATTTATATACACAAAGCTCGGGTGAAACCGAGTGGGACAGCTATACAGCCGTCCCGCTCAGTTTTTCCGTGGAAACTTTAACTTAAAATATAGCCCATGATACTCACAAATGACATGGCTTTCTAATGGCAAAAGAATTTTCATCGGTTCAGTAGATCCAGGGATTACCCCCTACAACGTCACAAACTCACAACTTTTACCTTTTTATAATATTTGTATAGATATGTATATTGTTATTTGAAGGGGATTACTTCCGATGTGATTCCATTCTCAAAAGTCAGTATCTGATGATTTTATCTCATAAAAAGGCAAATGGCACGTGGCACCGACTTAAAAACAAAAAATATTATTTGAATAGATATGATATCACATATTATGATTATATGATCTTTATATCTGGTGTATATCATATGATTATCAAATCATATATACCAGATAGTATGACATATTTTTTATGTGTAATGCTTTTAATCAGAGTCGTTTTTTTGTTAAAATATATAATCTATTTTTTTAATGATGTACAATTTTTGCTCTATACAGGCTCTATGCGAGAATATTTAGTCTTTATCTAAGACTTTTTAAAAGAATGAGCCCTGAGGCTACAGGATCCTAGTAAAAGAGTACAGCGCCTTTTAAAAACGACGCCTTTCAGCGGTGTTTCTGTAAAGGTAATATAAAATACATAAGTTATGGCTTCCCATTGAAGTATTTTTAATAGTTAACTCATGAAAATACCGTAAGTAATCATTAAACGTCTACTGTAAATCAATAGGCTTAAACATTTTGTTTAGTTATACTATGTAATTAACTACCTACATATTTATGGGGATCACTGACTAGATACTAAAAATGATTTAAAAAATGAACAAATGATTAATCAAAGACTTTACAAGATGACAAAAGAATGATCTCGGAGTTTCTTATAGTCTTTCTTCTCCGGGTGTCACAACGTAGGTAGACAAAGAAATACTCGTAGGACAGGGTCCGGTCGGCCTCGCAAGGTGAGGCTCGCGACGCGTTCTATGCTTCAGACCTAATCCCAGCCCGCGCTTTTTGATTCATATTATATATTGATAATACGCGAGTATCACATGCCATAACAACATTGGTAAAGTAATTTAATAATACTATCGTTGAAATGTATACTAATTTATAAGTCAAGATTTGTTTCTTTTTGTCATTATCATTGTATTTGACTTATAATAAGCACGATCTATTCGTCTATATTATCCATAAACGTTTTCATTTTCACTAATTCTAGATTACAAAACACTTTCATATTAATGAACCTAATCACGTCTTAGCTTGGATTTTATAGAATACTTGCCCAGTTCAGCCTTAGCTAAGATATTCTTAATTAAAAGCTTATGAAAATACTAACTGTTAATTATAAAATAACTAAACGTTGAAATAATCGAGTAGTTTAAAACAAATTAGAAAGTAAAACCAAAAATTTAAAAGATATTTATTATTGAATTAATAGACACAAGTAATTTACAAGAACAAGACCGTTTTTTTATTGTGTGGATCCTGAATGCTTTTCTAAAATACCTATAATTAATTCATGTTATGATCATTAAATTGTTCATGATATAGATAACTCGTAATGAATTTCTCATCAAAATGGTTGATTGTTGCTAGACCTGAGCCGCTATTTCTGAAGTAACCAAGAAAGGCAGGCTGATCACCCGATCAGCCTGCCTTTAATTGTACTTCAGACTAAAGCCTTTTAGCCTCATATCTAAAGAGATATGAGGCTAAAAGTGTGAAGTAATATTTTAGTAGTAAATGTTTTAGTATGAGACTCACATGGAAATGAAAGCATTTCCATGTGAGTCTCATACTAAGATATAGCTTATATTACTCCTGGATAACGTACCTCTTCAATTATTGAAGAATTGTAAAAATTTGTCCCGTTGTTTGTGTTTATTTTGGAATTGAATATTTTTGTTATATTTTTGCCATAAAACACGAAGGATTTGGTTTCACATCCTTCGTGGTTTATTGAACAACACTGTTTAACTCGGACTTAAATTCACAGACTTATCAAATATTAATAATATAAAGCAAACCGATAACAAAGGAACAATAAACTGAAAAATACACATGAAATAAACTTATACTTAAACAATATAATCGTAGCTAAGCCAACATGGCTGTGTTCCAGACCCATTTAAAAATATAGATAGTCCTTATGAAAACAAATATTTCGCTACTAGGAAAGTACCTACAAAAATATCGATACGGAATTTATTATTTTACGTTTTGTTATTGTTAATCATGATTAAAGTATAGGTACATTTACAGGACATGTCTGTAGATGTTCTGACGTGGTGGTGTATTTATGTTTTTGTTCATATTTTTCAGTAAAATTTTATTGATAGCATATAAATACCTATTTATTGCAAATTAAAAGCTTGATTTTTTAAACAATCCTATCTGAGTCATATATAGCACGACCTAAATATTACATTATTATAAACTTAATACCGGAAGACCAAAGTCGTTTTTCTGATGAAATGGTCATATTTTTTGTTTTAAACTACTAGTGAATGTGAATGCAGATGTTATGGATTCCTTGAAATAATAATGTAAGATAAGAAACATGACTGTAAAATTGAGCCTGAAAAATGGATCAGGTGTTTTTCTTCCAAAGCAGCTCGTAAAAGTAGATTGAGAGAAATGGCTTGCAATGGACCACGTAATAGCCGACCGGTAAATGCAGCTAAATGTGAGAAAGGTGGCAGGTACAATATATAAGGATGTTGTAGATTTTATTTTTATCTAGGTCATATTCACCTGCTCTTTAAACTTGGAAGTCATTATTCAAGAACACAAAATGTTATGTTTTGTACTTAATAAAAGAATAGGCTTAAGCCAATATTTATCCTTATTATTAAGTTAGTACACATTTCATAGAAACAATTTATTTTACAAAGTTACTATATTTAAATGTTAAATAAATAAGGGGAGTAAGTAGATTAATTTAAAAATCATTACTAGCTATTCGTGCCCGGCATGCCATGTTAATATTTCAGATCTATTATAAACACTAGACGATATAAAAATAATCTTATGTTATAATTTTGGGGATTCTAGTCAAACACATCAGCAAAGCTTTTGAGCAGTATAATACCGTCTCCGAATTTTAATATATTATAATGTATTCATTGTAAGTAAACATAATTATTATTTATGTCAACTACAAAAGAATAAATAAATATTCCAAATGTTTTTACATAACATATTTTGAGAAAAATGTTATACAAAAGTATTTCTAAGCTTTCATCTTTAACAATTATGTGGCATAAAAATCTTAATTGTAGTCAAAGGAAAAGAGAACCGCGTGAAATCTCTATAAAATTATATTATGTCTCAGATATGTTTGAATTGAAATATGTGAATAATAATAAATGTGAATGATATGAAAAAAAAAATAACATTCATATCAAAAAGTTGGTTATAAATGTGTATTTCACGTAGGTTCGTAAAATAATTACAAAACGTGTCGGGAGCTCTTTCAAAGTGATTTTTTTCTTTCATCTCGAACCGAATGGAAATTGCGAACTTTATAAAAATAATATAAGAAACCTTTTACCAACCTTCCACGGTTCGGAAAGTCATGTCTATAATAACAATACTTTCATAATTCTTAGTAGATTCTTAGAAATAAACTATTAATATATAATACACTATTTTATTTATAGGAGACTTGACTGAATAATCTATACTTAATACATAAAGCTCAAGAGTTAGTTTGTTTGCTTAAAAGCGCTAATCTCAGGAACTAGTACGATTTGAAAAAAAAACTTTTTGTGTTAGAAAGCTCATTTATCGAGAAAGGTTATATGCTATATTAAATTATGGAGTTCCGACGGGAACAGGAGTTACGTAGGTAAAACCGCGGGTGAGAAGATAATTATAAATAAATTGATTCATAACCTATAAGTTATTCTACCTTTTGTTTTAAATAATTTTGTGCTCAACGTGATAGCAGGTAAGCAATAGCTTTGCAATATAAATTATTCAGCGTCAATGCGTCATAACAGATTTTATTATTATAGAGTCAGAACTTCAAGTGAATTTATATCTAAAATAAAAGTTCGAAACTTCTTAAATCCACCACGAGTTAAGTCGGATGTTTTACGCCCGGCATGGTTTCAAAATAATAGTTTTTATTTCCTTTCCAGTAAAAACCCGAAGTTTTTGCTGTTAGACTGGATTACAGAAATAATATTCGTGTTTAAAACAAAATAATATGATCAATAAAAAAAAGGACATCAACCCTATTGTTTTTTACCCCTTTCAGCCTGTATATAAATCCATTAGGGCAGGTAATTAATCTCAATAATTAGTATTGACAATATCTTTTACAGTACCTATATATTATTATTATACAGATAGGTA
The DNA here is from genome assembly GCA_947037095.2 of Nycteola revayana. Taxonomy (NCBI): domain Eukaryota; kingdom Metazoa; phylum Arthropoda; class Insecta; order Lepidoptera; family Nolidae; genus Nycteola; species Nycteola revayana. The sequence continues at coordinate 11,978,795 of OX344839.1, forward strand.
TATATTATTTTTATTGATATAGTTTTATATTTGTATTTATAATTTTATATATAAGTTATACTATTTATTATATCGTAAGATTCTCTGCTACTCGTTTTGCTTTTTATATGTACCTACCAAAAATATATCTGCATCACCTAAAGGTAGACTGGTAGACAATGCCTCTGGCATTAAGTCCGCTAATGTACTGTGCATGAAGTTTAATAATTAAATAAATGTTAAGTGGCACTGCAGTTCAACTACAAGGAGAGCTACAGCCAGTACCTACAATAGATATTTACAGCACTAAGCACCATTATCCTACCGACCCTTCCGCCTTTCCCTGTGAGCTCTGGGAACCTAACCTGACTCATTCACAGGGAGACAACGGTAATCAATAACGTTAATTGACTGTGGTATTCTATCAGTAACGTTACTTGGCTGTGGTATTCTGTCTTTCTCAGTTGAGCACCTTTTTGAACGTACTAACGATATGATCACCTAAGATCTCAATTTACAGAATTATTATATTTGGGTGTGAATTTGTTATCAAGGATATACATAATATGTACTTGGTGACTTTTTTACTGTATTGATAATAATATGATGTATTGTATAAGTGGAATAGAATCTAAAAACCACTATATATTTGTTCTAGTATTTAGGTATTTAGAGTTTCGAAAATACCTAGGCCGCAATCAGACATGAATGAAAAGAGTGAGAAAAATAGTGTAACTACCTACTTAGGTATGCATATTTACCGTTACGATTTCCAGGCTATGTCAGGAAAAAAAGATAAAATAACTATGCCTTAGTCGTCTATTTCATATACATATCACGCCCTATTATTTTCTAGACGGTAAAAAAAAGTCACCCACTATATAAAATATGTGGTAATAAAATTATTATTTATACATTTTATTTTCACATAAGAATCTATTTTTAAAATAATAATTGTTCAAATGTCCTTTGAATTCGTGTAGTCGTGTATTTTATTTTAATCACATACTATTCTCAGAAATAATTTCGTCTCAGTTTTTTCTCTTTTGTAAGTGAAATATTTTACAACCGCAAAAGAAGATCTCAAAACACAGTGTACCGTCATTTGGTCGATAACAAGGTGAATCGTTGGTAGGTTTTTAATCTGGTGAAATGTAGAATTGGAGCTAAAGTTAAATTACCTAAGCTAAATTTTGCTGTTGTTGATGCAAATTATTGAATAAACTCAAAAATTACTTAAACCATTCATTTCACATTAAATAAAGGCTAGGTACATTATTTAAGAGCATGCTAGGTTTTATAACAAGGGTTTTACGGAAACGGGAGCATAGATCGGAAGTGGACGTGCAATCAAATTTATTTACAAATTTGTTTGTACCTCCGCTCTTTCCAAATTGACAGCACATGTCTAGCACGATGGACGTGGTCAAGACATTTCTATGCAAGTGAAACTGCACGGGACAGTTTGTATCAAGTAAACGTATTATAAAATTTTATTCCGGTTCCATAGTTACATTACAGAGATAAGTTTGACCGATTCTTAAAAAAAATCTGATTTGGTCCGATTCGGTTAGCAAGTATTAACATAATAATAATACCTTGTATTTTAACATAAATTTTAAATGCAACTCGCGTACTTACATGTTGCAAATTAGCATTTTGCAAACAATTGTGACCTATGTTTTCGTATCCAATTAGTTGAACTAGATTTTGTTATTTAACTACCGTGGCTTTACGTGCAAATTTGTGGAATTTCGCAAATGAACTGAAATTTGACAGATGTTTCGGCACTAACATGCACTTTATTTTTTAAGCATCTAAAACGTGATTTGTATTAATGTAATTTATAGTACAATACTAGGTTTCCAAAGCCTTCCTTTTTAGCAAAGCGTTTCTTTTTTAAGATAAAAGTAGTTTATGTCTTATATTAATTATCTCCCCCCGTATTTGCGGTCTGGTTCATCCAGGACGGTATAGCTGACATATTGCCATAGAACGTAAACGTGCGTAAAAATAAATACAAATTATCTATTAAAGGTCATTGGGCGCAATCCGACCCGGTCGAATCCATGGGAGAACAAAGTTAGAACCAATAATATATTTATTAAAAAAATCGAATACGACTATTCAATATACGTTGTCGTTCTTTAAATATCTACTAAAGAGTTTTGATGAGTGCATGTACGTCTCTCAATCCGACAAAGGGTGCCGCTGTACTCTTCTCGAGATTCAACAGTCCACCGGTCAAGATGTTCGGCGAACCAATCCCTTGGAAACGGCAAGCCAAGTACTTAGGCGTAATCCTTGACCGAAAACTAAACTTCAGAGCGCATGTAGAAACCGTTCGTGCACGGGCTTTACTTACGCTCAGTCGACTACACTGTCTTTTAAATTCACGCAGTAAACTATCACTTCATAACAAGGTTAGGATTTATACCACGTGTATAAGGCCAATTATGATGTATTGAAGATTATAACTGCTCGTGCATACACGGCCGCCGAACCGTCGTGAGCTGCGCGCATATTGCTAGTATAGTTTATTTTTTATCCTGGGCTAGGCACCAACAACAAGTCAAAGCCCCTGCGGTATTTTTACATTAAATCACAGTAGATATTGATCACACCGAATAAATAATGTGAATATAAATAAGTTTTTTTTTAATATTCCCTCAGCTCACAATGAAGCCCTTATCATGATAAACTAAAGGCATTTATCTATATATCCTAACAATTTCATTTCTGTCCGCCGTGGGTTTATCTCCCATACTATTTGCCCATTGACCTTTATATATGAATATCAATATTTCCGACTATTCTATAATTGCGATTTATTGATAATCCGGTTGATATTTTACTAATATACCTTATTTTGGTACATTTATTGTATTTTAATTAACGTCACAAATTACATACAGGTATCTTTTATTATTAAATATAATTTCAACAGTCCTAAGTAATTATTAAAAAAAAATCGGTTCGCACCTATAATTCGCACAGGCACGCTAGGTAAAGACTAAATCTATAGACTATGTCTGAAGGTTACCCTTTTCCAATTTTTCTGTAAAAGAAATGGTGAAATGTGATTAAAACAGTGATTTTCACTGTAAATAGAGGAGTGGTTTCACTTGAGCCATACTTTTTAATACTACTTTATTGTATTGCATGTGTGAAAATTATACGATTTAATATAAATATTTATGTTATAATATATATAAACTATCATAATAATATGGTGATTATAACTAGTTCTCAAAACAAATCGATAATAAAATATTGTCACTTGGTTTCCACTTAGCTAACACATGTTAATGAAAACATCGTAATGAGAAAATGAAAATGAAAATGAAAATGAAAACGTTTATTGATAATGTAGACGAATCGATCGTACTTATTATAAGTCAAATACAATGATAAAAATATACAAAGACAAAAAAAAAAATCTTGACTAATTAATTAGTACTTATACATTTCAACAGTAATGTTATTAAATAGAATTTAAATCTACCAATGTGACATGTGAAAGTCGCGTATTATAAATATAATTAGAATCAACCAGCGCGGGCTGGGATTAGGTCAGAAGCATAGAACGCGTCGCGAGCCTCGCCTTGCAAGGACGACCGGACCCTATCCTAGCTTCCTACGAGTCTTTCTCTATCTACCTACGTTGTGACACCCGGAGAAGAAAGACTATAAGAAACTCCGAGATCATTCTTTTTGTCATCTTTTAAAGTCTTTGATTAATCATTTGTACATATTTTAAAGACATTTTTAGTATCTAGGTTAGTGATCCCCATACATCGATAAGTAGGTACTCGCAGCACGAAATTGCTACGGAAACAATGAAAGTTTCAAGTAAGTATCGAGTATAGGGAGCACTCCTCCAGATTTACATATTTTTTTTTTTTTACTTTTGGTACATACCTGCAGTCTGATCAGTTGTCTTACATATAGATTAACATTTACAAATTTATAAATTACATAGCATAGACTTTTAATTTAGTTGCAAATTCGGTGTGATAGCTAAAAGGTGCCAGTCTGCCGCAATGTAACCGATGGACTCATCCGCCAAACATCTCCATCATCCATGTACTCTTTGATATTGTAATAACCTCGAGTCATAAGGACCTTTTTTACATATTTTTTGAATTTATGGTCCGGCAAAGCTGTCACATTTAAAGGAAGTTTATTATAGAATCTTATACAATTTCCAAGAAATGATTTACTTGTCTTAGATACTCTGTAAAAAGGTGTAATGAGCTTATCTTTGTTTCTAGTATTAAAATTATGAACGTCCTTCTTCTTGATGAATTTATTCATATTTTTACGGGCGTAAACTATATTTTGGTATATATATTCAGAAGGTACAGTAGGTATATTTATTTCTTTAAATAGATTACGAAGAGAATCGCGACTTCCTTTTTTATAAATACCTCGGATTGCTCTTTTTTGTAATATAAAAATAGTTTGGATATCTGCGGCCGATCCCCATAGTAGGATCCCATATGACATTACACTATGAAAGTAAGCAAAGTAAACTAACCTAGCTGTTTCTACATCAGTCATTTGTCGGATTTTCCAGACTGCATATGATGCAGAGCTAAGTTTGTCAGCTAGTCTTTCAATGTGTGGTCCCCATTGCAACTTGGAGTCCAGAGTAATTCCTAAAAATATTGTTGATGGAGTTAAGTTTAATAGCTCCCCATTTAGTTCAACATTAGGAATGCTATTTGACACATTTGGTAATGAAAATCTAATACATTTAGTTTTACTTGCATTAAGAAGAAGATTATTGGCGGAGAACCATTCCGATATTAAGGTGAGTGTGCGATTTAACTCCGTAACACTTTTATCTTTTCTGTTTACATTAAATATAAGAGACGTGTCATCTGCAAATAAAACGATATCGCACTCATTCTTGACCACATTTGGAAGATCATTAATATATATTAGGAATAAAAATGGACCCAGGACAGACCCCTGTGGAACTCCTATTTTGACAGTAGAACTTTCAGAAGTTATATTATCAATAGATACTTTCAGTTCTCTATCTGTTAAATATGATGTTACAAGATCAACTGCTGAGTCAGTGAATCCGTAGTATTTTAGTTTCATAATAAGCGTGTTATGATCAACGCAATCAAACGCCTTCGAAAGGTCGCAGAAAATACCTAATGCATCCTGCGATCTCTCCCAAGCTTTAAATATAGATTCTATTAGACTGGAACCGGCATCTTGAGTAGATTGGCCTTTCGTGAACCCAAATTGTTTGTTGTTCAAAAAATTATTTAAGTTAAAGTATGCCAGCATTTGATTCAATATTATTTTTTCAAATATTTTACTTAGCGCTGGCAGTATGGAAATTGGCCTATAATTTGAAGCATTATATGAACAGCCTGCTTTAAAAATGGGAACAACCTTGCTTATTTTCATTAGGTCAGGAAATATTCCATCTCTTAAACAAGTATTAAAAATATCTGCTAGAATTGGGGCAATACTGTCAATTATTGAGTTTATTGCTTTGGTTGACATTCCCCATATATCTTCAGTGCTTTTTTGCTTGATAGTTTTAAAGACTTTTATAATATCTACCGGATCTATAAATTTAAAGCAAAACTGAGACACATCTAAAGTAACATTTTTCCTCAACAGTTCGTCAGCCATTTCCGTTGATGAGGAGAGACATTTAGTCGTTTCAAGGGGTATATCCGTAAAGTATTTATTGAAAAACTCAGCGACAGCGAGTTTATCCGAAACTAATTTATTATTTATATTTAATGTTACTGATCCATCGTTAGTCCTATTTTTACCAGTTTCCTTATTGATCATTTGCCAGGTTGCTTTTATTTTATTATCAGAAGTAGAAATTTTTTCGCTAATGTAGGCAGCTCTAGCTTGAGCACACACGTTTCTAAATATTTTTGAGTATTTACTGACATAATTTCTAAAATTGGGATCAGGTGTAAAGGACCTCATGTCATATAACTCATATAACTTGTCCCTACATTTGCGAATACTATTTGTTGCCCACATACTAAATTTTATTTTAAAATCTACATTTCTATATTTTACTTTGCATTCTTTATTGAATTCTTCACAAAGTTTATGAAGCAACATGCTGTACATATCATTTGGATTTTCATAATTATAGTTTAATGAATATAGTGCAGCATTCACATTTTTACTAAATTTTTCTAAATTATTTTGGGTCAAAGGTCTTATCCTAATTTTAATATTTTCTTTTACAATGGAATCACAAAATTTTACCAATTGGCATTTATGATCAGAGCGGACCCCAGTAATTAAGGACTTTTCCTCTACTTCAAAATTAGTAATTATGTTATCTATGCAAGTGGCTGTTGATGGTGTAATTCTAGTTGGTTCATCAAATAAACAATATAAATTAAAAGAAGTAAACAAAGATATAAAACTACATTTTTCATTTGATTGTCCCAATATATTTATATTAAAATCCCCACAGATAACTATTTTTTTGTTACTTTTAAACTTCTTAAGAATGTCTTCCATTGTGGACAAGAATAACAATAAGTCAGATGATGGGGGTCTATACACACAAAGTATTAAGTACATTTTAGTTTCTATGCATGCAGCTTCACACACTCTTTCAACGGAGAGTTGAGAAATATCTTTACGTTCTTTAAAAATAATATTGTCTTTAACTAGTATCAGTGTCCCCCCACCCTCTGCTGACACCCTATTGAACGAGCTGGCAACCCTAAAACCATTCACACCGAACCCCATCTTGTGGTCGATGGATGGAGATGTGTCACACATAATAAGTATCTTTCCGTTTAAAACTGACTGTACTGTAATATACGTCAAATGGTTGCTATGACAACAATCTGTTAGTGTAGAAAGGCTCAGTTTCAAAACCAATAATAAAAAATGGTAAGCTAATGTAGGGTCACGCGTTTTCCTTGGGAATTTCGTTATAAAATATTGCCTTGATAACGAGGCAATCAAATTTAAAATCATTCTCATAGTTTTTGATTTTAGTCATTACATACAAAAAACTAATCCCTTTTTATAACAACAATCTGACACTGTGGAAAGGCAGAGTTCCAAACAACAAATCCAACAATGAGTTTCACGTTTTCAGCCCGTAACCCGTCCGTGGGAGCGCCGAATGTAGTCATTGGTCGTCATAAAAAAAATCAAGTGATAACATTGTATTCCATTTTTGAAATCGGTCCTTTAGTATTTGATTTCAGTAGTTACATACAACAATACGAATATAAATCTTCCTTCATAATAATAGCAATACATAACTGCATTTTAATGATTCACTGTGTTTTAGGTCATACAAAACAGTCATTGCATATTCTCTAATAGGTATCACTTGATGGAATTAAATAAGTAAGTAATATAATTTATAACGTTCAAAAACAATTAAAGACAACCAAGTTCAGTCAAGAAACAGTTCTTACTTGTGAAATATTAAGGTATATTTTCATGTGGCAAATGGCTAAAGTAACACGCTTCGCGGAAGGGACGTGTCATCCAGTTGTTCCGTATATCCGGCGTAGCGTTTGCGACGACCGCAAATGCATACTGCGCCAATGTTTTTTAAAATATTTATTTGTAATGAAATACGCTATCAGATAAACTGTGTATAATTTATAAAAAGAATAATGGTTTAGACGTTTAGTTGAGATTTATTAAAATGTATAAGTGAAAATGTATAATTCAATTCAATTCAAAACATTTATTTCAGACTTTTCGGTCCATAGAGTGTTAGTAGTACATCAAGATGACTTAAAAACTAATATGTTAGTAATTTACAAATACAACAAATAAGAGAAGAGATAAAACGCCTGTCAGCCTACACTATGTGCAGCCCAATCCAATGCCTCCAAATTGGACTATGGATGTAGTCTGCAATTACCCTCAGGTAGCTGTTGGGACTGCCCCTCACCCTTCGCATCAGCGATGTTGCCCTCTTACGCATAATGGCGTGAAAGCCGTCCACTTGTGCTTCAGCAAACATCGCTGACGCACTGCAGTAGCGAGGCAATCCCATCAGCAGCCTGAAAGCATTGTTACACTGGACCCGCAGGGCACCGACGGTTTGTTGCGTGTAGCTAGTCCACAAACTACACGTATAAAAAGACTGGCAGTAAGCCCTAAATAATGTCTTCTTTACCGCATACGAACATCGGGAAAATCTGCGTGCCAGCATATTACAACGAACCGTCAGCGCCCTGCGTTCCCTATCTATGTCTGCTTCATCGGTCAGGTCTTCATTCACTACATGCCCTAGGTCCACAAATTTAGTAACTCTATTCAATGCCTCCCCCGCTAGTGTCACGGGCGGAACGCGAGAGGGACTCCTACGCCCAGCCCGAAACACCAGCAGCTCACTCTTTTTGACATTGTACGCCAGGCCATGAGTCTCCGCAAACCTCTCACACACGCTAACCAGCTTTCTCAAGGCACTGATCGATGGGCTCAACAGCACCATGTCATCAGCGTAACTAATGTTATTAACAAATTTACCATCTATTGAGCAGCCTACTCCGGTGCTGTTGAGCTCACGGATCAGCCCTTTTACATACATGTTAAAAAGTGTAGGGGAGCTCAACCCCCCCTGCCTCACCCCACATTTCAATTGGTAGGGGTCAGAAAGTGAGCCCGACCATTTAACATAGTTGGTTTGATGGTTATAGCAATATTTAAATATATTTATAATTCCATCCGGTACTCTATTACTCCGCAGCTTAAGGGGTCCAGAAAGGCAGCATACACCGGCGTTTTGCGATCGGTATAGTATTTGACGGTGTGTTTCAGGACCAAAATCGCACTTTCAGTCGAAAGACCGGGCCTAAACCCAAATTGAGCATCTTCAAGGTTAGCTGATTGTGTGAGATATCCATTCAACACACCGTCCAACACCTTAGCGGTTACAGTAGCCAACGTAATGGGTCTGTAGTTACTTATTTCACTGATATCCCCTGTTTTGTTTTTTACAATCGGTACTACAACCGCCCGGGCAAAATCATCCGGCAGGTAAGCATGCCTAATACAAAAGGTGAAAAAGATCGCCAAGACTCTACAAAGGTATGGACCCCCATGCTTCAGACGCTCCACGCTCAACCCGTCGTGACCAGGAGACTTACCCTTACGCATATACTTTAGAACCTGTGACACCTCTTTTGTGGTTACTCTGACTGGTTTTTCCGTCAAAGGAACCCTCGCTTGGCTCATGTTCCTATCAATTGATCCCCAAGGTTCTGTCATGAACTGCTCCTTAAATGTATTGGCGATGTCCGCAGCCTCCGTCTTACCCCCCACACTGACGGGAAGACTCGGCCTCAGGTTGAGTTTACTGGTTTGTTTTCAGAATTGGCTGAAAGACTTATTCTCGTGGTGAGTAGCAAGCACGTCCCTACGGATTTGTTCACGATTGCCCTGCAGGAACTTAAGGCTTTTCTTTAAAGCTTTTCTACTCTCTGACATAGCCTGCCAGATAGGCCCCGAGACTGGTTTCCCACTTACACACCACCTCTCAAAGTGAAGCCGAGCCTCCCCATGCGAATCCCTTACGAACTTATTCCAGCCTGTTACATGCATAAGTATGCATTAAAAAAAAACATTTTCATTTACGTAAACTTATTACAGGCACTTACTTGCAAATAGTCAAAACAATCATTTAGTATTAATCTGTGTATAATTTTAACATTTTATAAATTAGCATATTAAGCAGGTATTTTAGTTATTGTTTTTAATAATGTTTTAGTCTTAACTTTATTATTCAACTATATTGTGTCCAATAGCTTGTTTTGTCTATATTAAATTATATTAAGAACAACTGTCATTATTTGGGCGGACCATGAGTATATAACGACGGACGCGCTTTAATAATAATAATAATAAAATTTATTTCAGACCTTTAGTCCATTGATGTTTTGTGTATAACAACTTTTAATGTGTGTTTGTTACACATTAAAAGTTGTTATACACAAAACATCAATACATACATGAAAACACATAAGAACTTATTTTAAATATTGGAATGACGCACGATGACTGGTCATCCATTGCCACATCATTGGACTATCCATCCTGTCGGCCAAGCTGTTGGAGCTGTCGCGCACTCGCCGCATCAGGGATGCTATCCGTGTCCTCATCAGTGCGTAAAAATCTGGCACGCCATTCTCCGCGAACATCCCCGATGCACTGCAAAAGCGCGGCAGCCCCAACATAACTCTGAAGGAGTTATTGTATTGGACTCGCAGAGCATTGTACGAGCTTTTTGTATAGCTGACCCATAGGGCACACGTGTACATAGATTGGCAATACGCTCTAAAGAGTGTAATTTTCACCTCCCTAGTACAACGTGCAAACCTACGAGCCAGCATGTTACATCGAACTGCCAATGCTCTGCGTTCCCTCTCCACGTCGACATCGTCAGACAGACTATCGGTGACACAATGCCCCAGGTACTCGAACTTCATGACCCTGGAAAGCTGAGCGCCCCCCAAGGTGACTGACTGGTGGGACAGTATCATAACATTTATTACCCGCTTTGAAAACCAGTAGCTCGCTCTTGGTCGCATTGTACCTAAGGCCGTGAGCTACCGCATAGTCCTCACAGATGCGGAGAAGCCTACCACCGGATCCAATACATCGTTTTTACAATTATTGTAAAAACTATGTATTGGATCCGGTGGTACTAATTATTAGCGAGTGTAAGTTTTATTCTCTTATTCACTCGCTAATTTTATTAGCGAGTGTAGGTTTTATTTGGTTTGGATAAGTCTTAGTATTCGTATATATACAGAGTTAATTATATCTTAAATTATTTTAATACATATACTTGTACATTAAGTTATCTCTATGTAAAATCGTAAAAAGATATAACAATATTTCAGATAAATAAGATTTAAAATGCAATACAGTCGGATGACTTAAGAACTGGCTTTTTCTATTATTTGTGACGTTGTGATTTAAATATTCTTTATGACAATTGTTTATTAAACGTTATTGCAAAACCAGCATTTAATTATTCAATATTATTATAAAATTCGTACATATACGAATATGTTTAGCGGATTGTCCAAATAGTATATTTTACAATATATTGCTATTTTATCAAAAATATGAGGTCAATGTACGTTGACATCAACGTGTGCATTACAATATTTCTGTATACTCCCCGGGGATAAAGAGGATAATTGTATGCTGTAGAATATGTTGGTACAAGGATATGGAAGGGTTATTTCCCAAGAGCTATCTAGAAGCTCCGAAAATGTATTGATACTACAGTTTTTCAAACAAGATACCTACTTGTATTTTCTCTTGTTTCTGTCACATATAAAATTAGAAAATAGAAATAAAACATGTTTCGATAGGACCTTGCAACCCTAAAAAGGCAGCTGCAGTTCCTAGACATATGCATACCTGCTGTGAACAATAAAAACATACAAACACACGGTAAAATAAATATGTTAGGTATTTTTTAATAAAAATGGCTGGATGTTTCCAAAACAAGAATATGTTGGATTGTTGAATGTAATTGCGATTATAAAGACCAACCCAATATTCTAAAAGATATTAACTTTAAACCTACAAGACCGAATACTATTTGGTTTTACACTGACTTTTTTTTAGTCGGCACGAGAGTGAAATTCACGACCTATATAGTTTTAAAGCGAAGTCATACCACTAAGCTTAATAAATTTTAAATACGGTAAGTTCAGTCTGACTAGCACCGCACGACAAATTAAAAAGGTATTTTCCCTTGGTCAATACTACTATTACTTATAAAGAGGAAAGATTTGAACGTTTGCATTGTTTAGGCTTCAAAATAACTGTACGGATTTCAACAATTCTTTCACTTTAAGAAAGCTATGTTATCCAGCAGGAACCCACGCTATACTCATGATGTAGTTTCCATGGGTACGGGAGATACGCAGGTGAAACCGCGCGCGGGAAGCTGGTTATAAAATAGAATGAGTTGTTTGTCATTTTTAAACCATGGCATTGAGTAACAAAAATAATTCGATTGGATTTCTTAATTTCTACTTTACTGTCATCAATTATTTATAAAGAAAAGCTCTTCCAAACATAATTTTCAACATAGACTTTAATTAAAGGTTTAGTAATTACACCCCTTTCTAGTTAACTTGAAAAAAGGTCACTTGAAAAAGCCATTTCAAGTTCTTTGTTTAAACTTGGGTGTTTTGTTGTTTCAACAAGAGGCTTTATAAATCTATATTGACAAAGAGTAGAACAAATTTATAAGGAAAAATAGTGAAGAAGGCTAATATTTTTATGTTGAATACGTTAGAAGACCATAAAATTCACATTACACATAGGTACTACAGCCGACAACCTCAGTGGCGTAGCGTTGTAAGTCTTACTTTTATTCTGATTAGCCGTGTGATCCCCATGCAATAAGATACTCGTAGATAAATATTTGTGTACTATCGTAGATTTCATTCTTGGACTGTTTAGTTGAGGATTTACTCACTTCGTACTTCAGAAAGCCCGCTACACCGTTAGTCCTGATTGGACAGAAGGAAGTAGTGTTTTCCGATGTCTTCAACATAATTATAACTGTGGCCATCGGTGAATTTTTCAGTCTACTAGTATTCTTGTTAACCCCTCGTGCTAAACTAAAATGCTCGTGTTACGAGTGGGTTCACGTCGGTAGTGCAATGGGTGGGGTTCGGACCTGCGACCTCAAGATCACGACAAGATCTCAAGTCCGACGCCCTAGCCATTGGGCTACGGCCGCTTACGTTATGTTATGTTATGTAGTTATGAAAAACATTTATTCCTTTGATTCAAAAGTCTTATAAAAGCATTTGCTTTGTTCGAGAATAAATCCTAGAAAAAGAATCCTTTCGACATTTTTGGATCGCAAATATATTTTTACCAACTTCGACACAGATCGTTTTACCTTTTCCTTGTACATTGCGGCCTGATCTCGCGATATTTTTTGTAGTTCGAGTGAGTGTAGAAGTTTTCGTAAGAAAAATCATACAAACTAAATTCTTCGTCACAGGTTCGCTGACTTAATTGGCATGAAGAATGTTTGATCAATAAGTCATAATACGAATAAAATACAATTGTAAAATTTTTGTTGACACGTAACTAGAACCCGGCTGACTACTTCTTGTATATGTAATTATTGTAAGATTTGGAAAAATGCACAGGAATATTTAGGTACAATGTTAGTTGACGGGTGTCACTGAGCCGTGTAAATATATATATTTTTTTAAGAACTATGTGACTTTCTTGTTTAAACCTAAACTTTGCAAAATATAAATTAATTTCAGAATTGAACAGAAACATGAACGGATAATGTCAATTTTGACAGGCGGTTATAATTCACCGTAGCTGAGTAGAAAAGGCATTAGATTTATTTCTGAGATTGAAGGTTTGAATCTTGTCGCTTAAGCAAAAAGTAAAAAAAATACGAAAAAATAAATTTTAGAGTATTTCATGAAAACTAAATGCGTTTTCGAAACACTACAACGAAATTAATTTGCATTAAAGGCGCCTTTTGACTGTAGTTTTACTTTAAAATACGTGTACATTTAAACTTTAAAGTTAAACTACAGGTAAAGGGTTATTGGACACTTGGAAATAGCTGTCAAAACATAGATTGTGTTTCGAAAAATTTGATTACCATTTTGCATTTAAATGGTTAGGATTTCTAGCTTTGATGGGTAAGATATTAAATAGAAAGGAATATTAAATATTGATATGTCTTCGATGCGACACGAGCAACTCCGCATATAACATCGAGCAAAATCATTTCATTTTAATCAGCATCATTTCAGGAGAAAATTATGTTATTGCTCCATGTTATATGCGGCGTTGCTCGTGTGGTTCAAAATCCAGTAGCTCACATAATAGTTCTTGGCGCCAACAATTACCATAAAGGTTTTGCCAAGAGGTTGCAACCTCTTCAGTAACCTAATTAAAATATATTTTTTCCTGTCAATAATAATAATTATTACAATTTTAATGTAATCTAATCAAACCAAATTTAACATATACCAATTTTTCTTATTTATTTTATTTGATGAATCTGACAGGTATACATGACGCAATTAAAATTAGCCGTTAAATTGCATGCAGAAAAAAAGTCCAGTAAAGTTAGAAAATTATGGGGTTTTCTAAAATGATTCTAAGTAAGTGTTTTTGATGTCCCCAATCCCTGAAATAAAGCAAGCACTTTTTAGAAATATTTTTGTAAACTCACTTGTACATGAATTTATGTATGATGTATTTAAAAAATAATATTAAAACCAAAGTAATCATTTTTTATTTCAGTTAAGTTAAATGTATGTTATGTTTGATCTCTTATACTACTACTAGTAGTAGTTAGTAAACTATTTAAATCACAATACAATTATAATGAATTGTTGAATCACATTATAAAAAACCGATATTATAGAAATATTTTTAAATAACTCGATATAGTTTAAAGGACTTGCTATAAATTATGTTTGGGAAACGGCTGCACGGCACAATTTCATGCTGTGTAAGCATACAAAACAATAAAATACAAAACAGCTTTTTGAAATCTACAAAAAACATCGTTTAACACAAAATTCAGCACGGATTTATTGTTCACTTGTTCTGATTTCATTTAGAAACTGTTTTAAGCAAAAAAGGGTTGAAATGAAACCATTTTTAATTTCGAAGTATGTTTTTTAAACTTATTTATATAAGTAATTAAACATTTTCTGTGCTTATTAAATACTTATAACGCAAAACTATTTTTATATAATATTCTACGGAAATTTAAAACTCCTAAATGACTGAATACAGACACAACAGACTCTAAAATCAATTATATTTAAAGTCTATAACGTAAGAAAATAAACTACGAAAAGTGATCTGTTAATATAATACGTTAAAATTACTTGTTCCTAAACAAATAAACCTAGTTGGTAAACTTTTTTCGATTTGGTTAATTTGATTCAATATACGCGCTAAGCGCGTTATTCGTTGCCCTATCCTGCGAGTCAACCATACTAGACCCATACTTTTATAATATATTTTAAAAAAATATAAAGGCTGCAATAATTCGACAATTTTGAATATTGTTTTGTGTTGTGTAAATGGCTTAGTAAATACATTAAGGATGATGAATGTATAGTACTTAAAATAGTCAATAAGAACTGCACACATACATGAAAGAAAACTACATACACATTCACTTCACACACTCACATATACAAATGCACACCCGCATACGATAACTCTATTTGAATATTATTTTCGTCATGTTTTATTATTTATTATTATAGATTTTTTAAATGGAAATGTACCATCAGGCGAGGACACTGACCCTTGAAATGCAGTTGATACTAGTCACTTGAATTTAACTCATTTAATAAAGCTGATACATGCCGATAAAGAAATAAATAATAATTATTATTATTTATTCACCAACAATGTTTTACAAAGTTCTCTTATAATTCTGAATAAAAACTATCACAACTATCAAATATAATATTATCATCTTAAACATCTCTATTAGATGGTTTCAAATAACGTGTAGGTAGTATTTATATCAGGAGACCAATGTCCAACCCGAATATAATATATCTGAGTGATATCCCAATATATCTTAACAAATAGAACATAAATTCTGCTAAGATTAGTATGAGTCTACGACTGTGCTACGTTAGACTACGAAAGAGCTATGAGCTACGGCGTAGCACAGTCAAATAGTATTAAAGATATGCCAATAAATCAAATATCTGATTGAAGGCATTAAATGCATAAACAAACATAAAGTTGTATAAGCATAACAGTAATCCAAGTTAGTCAAAAACTAAATAACTAATAGTCAAAAAATAATAAAGTAGCTAATCACGTAGCGCAGAAAAATTGGTAATTTTCCGAGAAATAAAACACATTACCACAGTAAAAGAAGACATAGAAGAAACGAACAAACTAACAAAACCTCGAACAGAACTACGGCGTAACCCATTAAGTACCTTTGTGTCCATTGGATTTCCTCAGAATAGAAACTTGATACGTGCGGTTTTACTCTATGCGCATGTTTTGTAAAGGAACTAACTGTATTCTGAGTTTAATGGCCGATTAAATTGGTAACTTAGTCAAATAGCCAATGTTAATTTAATGGAAAATCATGATGTATATGTATATGCTCTTATATAAAATAAAAAAGGAAAAATATGCGACCTAACTCGCACCTTTCAATTTATCTGAGAGGCGCGTCTGATCAACCAATCGACATCGAGTTCCCTTAACGTAATTTACATAAAGAATACGTCTGGCAATCCTCTTGGAAACATCATTTCGTACCAGGAAGTTTTTGAATTTATAAGGATAGATGCCTAATAAGCCAAAAATACTTTAAGTCATTTTATAACGGGATGGATTCTTTGTTAAAATAATGTTATTTCAGTCAAGCTGTTTAATGGTTAGCGGGATGCGATGCTTACTCGTGTGGTCGTAATGGAAGAAAATCACTGCTTTTGTTACCGGGATAGCGAAATATTTTATTGTGATAAAAAAAATGTTAACAAAATTTGTCGTCCTTAAAATGAATACTTGTAAACCTGATAATTAATTTCAAACTATAAATTCTTCAGACTTTCAATATTATACATAAAAATAAAATCCTTTGATAAACCTTATCGTGTTTGTTTATATTATGTTACTTAATAATGACTGCACCCGAGGCTTTTAGTATGCCATAGTTATTTCTAAGATCTGGTGTTCTGGGTGCGATTACCACCCGCTACAACCATTTGTATGTACCACCGACAGTTATTCTGAGTCCGGTTGGTCCATATTACAAGTATTTAAGTGTGGCAATAACAATGTTTCAAACTCACAAAATAAATATTTATTTTATTATTGTACAACAATCTGATACAAAGTACTGACAACTTTATCTCAATAAACTAGGCATAGGTGTAGTACACTCACATTATGTAAGTTCAATTCCGACCCGAAAGCGAGGGACAACCCATCTTCAATTACCAAATGAGCTATTTATGGAACTAACACCAAGTTATCATGGTGATACAAATCCACAACAAGTATAAATTAAATTTGATTCATTACATATCACCAAGGCCTGACTACTATGGATGTGATATCTGTTTTAAATAATCACGAAATTAAGTGTAATGTACCTGTATTTATTTTTGAACATTTACTTATTTCTCTGTCTATTATTTTCATAGTCTGGCAAAAAGTATTTTTTCGCATTCTGAAACCAACCTTCTTAGGCAAATGATAAATAAGTTTGATGATTTTATGCTCGGTGAAGAAGCAAAAGCCAACTACAAAATGTGCGTCCGAAAAAATACATAATGTTATTATGCTCGTTATTAAAAAAACTACAACATATGAATTGTAAAATGTATTGCATATTTAATATACGCTTACCCTTTAAAATGAGATTCTATTATTTATAAATAACAAAATATTTATTGTAATTCCAATTAACGTACCCTTTAAGCTTTGCATGTGTAACAGAACACATAAATGTTTAGTTAGCCGTTTCACTCATTGCGCACAATTATTTTAACTTGCGATAATACATCAGGTTTTAATTGGTAGTATGTGGTGTTTTACATAAAATCGGTAAACAAACATACAAAAGTTTGCAATTTACCAATAAGTTATCCCTGCTATACCATCAATATGACCTCAAGCAAACTGTATTCACATATATAAAAAAAGAATAGACTTACCGCCCGTTAACAATTATATTGTCAAAGAAAAACTGCAGATATATAGTATTTTTGGAATAGGTTCCCTCGATACCATCAACTATATCCCTAAAACCGCGTAGGAAGGCTAGTAATAAATAAATACAAAACTGTTGTCTGATAAGTCGAACAAAATTAATAATGCAACAAAAACCTTACTACTAAGTTCGATATAAATACAATTATATAGCCGCTCCGGGCCCCATCTATAACTTATATCGTTTAATATAAAAGAAGTGAGTCTTCATACATTTATGTTCCGATTAAGAAATCGGTTTTTGATAGACATTCCCGAGGGACCGTTAAAAAAGGGTTGTTCAATTTTTGTCGTGAATAATCTGATATCCCTTAATATGTAAATATATACGTGGTGACACAAGAGAACCCTTACTTACCGATAGGAAGCCATTTTCTTGAAATGACGCAGCAAAAATATAAATTCTTATTTTAAATATATTTTACGTAAAGTAAGTGGGACCTATGGGATATTACTTTCTACACTTTTTTGTGTAAATTTAGTAAAGGATTTGTGATATACCTACATGATAAGTTAAAAAAAAATTAAGCAATTTTAATTATCTTTTTCTTAAAAATAAAAATTAACGCATGATTTCGTAACGACAAACAACTAACATAGCTGTGAAATTGACTTCGGCGTCAAATTAAATGCAGTTTCTGAAACATTAATTAAGATTTTTTTATGGAATTCATGACACACTTTTCATTCGACAATGAATTGACGTGTGTCATGGATTCCGAAAATGTTAATCCTAAACTAGCTAATGCTTCCGGAAACTGATTTGACACTAAAGTTTTGTCAATTCATCCTTTTTAGAAACTTTGAGATGTAAGTCGATTTGTAATCACCATTTTTATACAACTCTAAATAGGCTGGACCAATTGAAATTATATATCATTTGTTTAATTCCTAAATAACAGAAGATATATTAAAATATGGACAACGTTTCAAAATAAAAATATTAAATGTGGAACGGTGTAACAAACTTTGAATAGAGAGTGAAATTTATGCGTTCAAAGTTGCAGTAAAAGGCTAAATACAGTTTTTTTTATAACAAATTGAAAGAAGACATCGTTATCTATAATTTAATAGTTCAATTAACGATCCATGATGATTCGACTTTTTAGTTTGAGTTGAAAAAGTGTAATTAAACTAATAGTGACCCATCGAAATTAGCACATCAAAGGAATTAAAATTTACATTACTATTAAGGCATATTAATAGATAACTACTTAAATATAATGTTTGTTTTTCGTTAATAATTAAAGCATAATTCAAAATTGGTTAAATCCTTTTATTTTTTGTCTAATAAACTCTCTCTAGTCTCTCCAGACTCTTTAAATATTCATATTTTAACATACCTGAATGTCCCTTTTATAAATCAATCTAAATATATCACAATCAATATAGAATTACTATTTATCCTATGTGCTTGATTGCCACAAGATGTATACAAAATAGGTGCTAGGTACCTAATATGAATTGGTTTAGTTTTACTTTATCGTAGCAGCTCCGCATTTTAAGTAATAAATTTTAATCAGTTTGGCAAAGTGTAGGTATACCAGTAAACAGGATGAAGTTAAAATAAAAGCTCACTTGTGCTGAAGTACTTAGTTACGACTTTCATGGGAGTGTATATTGAACTTATTAAAGATTAAAAAAAGTATTCATCCATTATTCATTCCATTAATGGTTTAAAACGCTTGGTTAGTGTAAAATTATGCTCATTTGAAGATATATAATAGAAACATAGGAGGTACCTAAATTGTCATGATTTATTACTTAATGCATAATTAGTTTTACATTTATTATTTTTGTAATATTCTTATAAAATATAATATATCATTATCGTTCGTAAATATTTAGTAAAAATACGCAATATGCATTAAAATATCAGTGGTAACAGTTAAAATTACCATTATATCTTAAAGACAATGGATTGTTATAAAATGTAGTGTGTACTTACGAATTGTTATTATTAAATAATCACATCTCAAAAACACTTCAATACAATATAAATCCAAAGTTTGGGAACGTTTAACCGTCTAAATGCACCTATTATTTTCATTCAACTTCATCATTCATTTTCCGAACTGCGGTACACTAGTAACATCAAACGAAAGTCGGGTGTCATCTTAAAGTTAGCGCACTTCGCAAGAGGAGGGGAGAGGGGAGGCTTGACAGACGCGACCGTACTGCTCAACACCCAGCGACGTACTGAGTGGAGCTTCGGCCGGCACTCGGGCCCCGCGGCGATCGCCGCCTCATATTGTACCTTTCAGGTATCTATCCACCTTATCTACCCTTCAAGGTCTTATCTCTTCAACTAATTAATGTGCGTGACTCATTTATTAATACTATTTAGATTACAAATATTTCATGTGTTAGAGAGACAAATAATAGAACTAAAACCTCTATTATTTGTAAATAGTTGTGGCTTTATTTATTTATGTAAGAGTGTTATGACTGTAGGAATAATGTTGAACCATCACAGACACTTAGTTCCCATTATTTCAAAGAAAGTTCCGTTATTGAAATTAGTGGAACTTCCTTTGACAACGGTAGGTACCTACTGTCTATACTGAAGTCTGAAATAAGGACTTAGTTTTGAAGGAAACGAACAGTTACCATTACAAAGTTTATGTGGTCATCTTAGAGGAAACTTGTTTTATTAATAACATCATTTGATATTAACAAAGTTTCGAATGTTTACATTGTAGGAAATATTACTTCGTAAGATCAAGTTTAAGTATCGTTTTCAGTGCTATTAGACAAATCAACATTGTTGTGGTTTTTAACAGTGAATTAGTATTCTCGAATTTTGTTTATATAATTAGTGAAAAGAGAAAAATAAATAATAAAAGTATACAATATATTTCGCGTCAAGTATCCTCTTAAGGTGAGACTGCACTTGAAGCGAAATGCCACTTTCTACACGGATTTCACTTATAAATAATATATTTATTTTTCAGTAGTATTTTGGGACCACGAATAAAAAAAGTAAAGTATGTCTTACGAAAGTAAGGTCAACCAAAAAAATTTGAATAAGTATACTTAAATAAAACGATTTTATTTAATGATAAATTGTCTTTTATTTCTAAAATCACAGCTTTCTATTGGAATAAAAAAATATGTAGATACTTATTAAGAAATATAATTACTATATAATTATATAAATATGATAATAAATGTTTAAAAATGAAATACAACAGTTCAATTAAAAACATTTATGTTTTTATTTAACGTCAAAAATCTTGAAACGTTGAAAAATGTCTGAACTTAAAAATAATCAACAGCATAATAAACAACAACATAAAACCGCTATACATATTAATATATATAAAATCAGTCTCGCATACATGTTAATAATTATTTGAATATAATCTATTATGCTGCTGGTTATTTTTAAGTTCAGACAATTGTCATTATTTTATTAGAGTAAAGATTATATGACTGCTTCCGTGTGCTTACTAAGGCTGTAAGATTTTTTTATATTTTATTTAGAGAGGTTTTTTTTAATAAGATGGATGTGATTTTAATAATAAAAGAAATATTTTATAATTTTATAAAAAAAATTGTGAGACCAATTTCATATTTTTGTCAGTTTCTGTCAGTTGACCGTTCTTTCGTAAAACATATTTTACTTTTTTTATTTGTGGTCCCAAAATACTACTGAAAAATAAATATTTCATTTATAGGTGGAATCCGGGATCGCGGTCCCGGTCCCAAGAGCCCCACGACCCAAAATCATTACCGAATCATTACCGACATCGAATGAGTTTCATATTTACGAAAAATTTGAGATCGCGTTTACGCATGTTATTGATAACTAGCTGCCCGCGCGAGGTTTCACCCGCGTAGCTCCCATTCCCGTGGGCACTTCATAATAAAACATAGCTTTTCTCGATAAATGCGCAATCTAACACTGAAATAAGATAACTTTTTATGTGTTTCAGTTTTACACATTAAATTCATGCACAATTTTATATTGGTATAATTTTACAAACAATGCAACCCTAGAGTTTTTAAAGGATTACTTGCCTGCATGAGTAATAACTATTTCATACCAATATAATTACAGACATGGTTGAAGTATATAGTACAGAGGCAAAACAAAGGTACTTTCGTATCAGCCATATCAATGATACGGGGCCCGGAAAATTCGTAGCGGTTTATGTTTCTGAGAGTCCATTCAATAGGTGGCATTAAAATACAATATATTTTAATTCCTGACCAGTCAGATCCTTATCCACCTAATGTTAAGTGGCAATGGAGTCCAAATACAAGGACAGTCCGAAGTAAGGAAGATATGTACATCCTTAACTCCGAAAGCCTTTCCCCTTCTCCTCAGGAGCACTGGCCGTACACACACAACATTAATTTTAGTACTTCCCCAGTCAAAAAGCTCATTAGGAGGCCCAACGCTATGCTCTACCTCGCTTATTTATAGACCATATTTTAGGAGGAATTTTGTAGTTATCTCCATTTATTTATTGTAACTATATTTATATGTTTTACAGATTATTTAAGTCGGCCATAATGTCCACCCTCCCGACCAAGATTATCAAATCTATTTTGTATTATTCATACAAAAATGTCTATAACAAAGAATATTCTGTGAATTACTAAAAAGGTTATCAAGGGTAAATACTTTCATAGGAATTCTCTCGTATGTATTATTTTCTCCAATGTTTTATAAGAATTTCATACAAAACAGATCAGGATTTGTCGATTACATGTGCCGGATCCGTAATCCTATAGCTTTAGACTGATTTTCATTTATTGCAATCGTGCAGCCCGATATACTAGATATGTGTGCGTTTCAAAATGTTCATTCGATCGAATGTTAGTCACAAAAGTTACTGTCACAACCTGATAACTAGTTACTATTAAAAAAAAAAAAAACTTTCATAAATAGCAGATTTACAAACATTTTCACAAGACTTAACACCAATCTTGGGAATTAATGGGAACTAAGTGTGCCTTGTGGTTGCCGGCTTAGTCATCGCTGTAAAATATTAAGCAACCTTAAACTCATAAATACTGCTGCTCATCTATCAGATGTAGTCCTTTAATTGCCTCTTACGACGCCCATGGGAAGATATTAGGTGGTCTATTCTAAGTATTATGTTGTACCACACAAGGAAACGCTGCTTGATACACGATTATTATAGATGATGTTATAACAATCGGGACCAACGGCTTAACGTGCTTTCCGAGGCACGGAGGGAAGTCCCTCAACCAACCAGACCTGGAAAGAAATCTTAGAAATTATACAAAGATAGTCCGGTGTGTGGATCGAACCTACGACCTCCGGGATTTAAAGCGAGACAACCGCTACGCTACAGAAGTTGTTTAAGTAAATAATAATGGTATAATCAAATGTATATTCAAAGCAACTAACGGTTTGAAGTGCTCTCCGTAGCACAGTAGAAGTAAAAGGCTTTAAAATATTATAAGAAATGATATATAATTCATCTAAATATAAAATGTAGGTACTTAATAAACTTAATGCAAAATTTATATCGTAAGTATAAGTATATTTCATTTCAACCTGTGGTGCTATAAAGCATATAACGTATTTATTATGGTAAGTTAGAACGTTAGAACATATTGATAGTAGGCCGTCTCCGGTGTAGACGATTGGCCATCTGAGCGTACATATTATACTTAAATAAACGTAAATGTTGATAGGGGCTGAACACTGCCAAGTCATCTCATAAACAGAGAATAAAGGAGAGCGTGGCCATTAGCATTATAGTGTAGTGCATAGTATTTAGGAATAAAGGAAATGTACGCCTTTGTATGCACAAGGAACGCATCTGTTACCTGTCATCGCACTGTTTTGTAGTGTTAGGGCAAATCCACACTAGTTCGTTTAGTTTCGTTCTCAGTGCGATCTCCGAATGAAATAAATAATTAAGTGGGAATCGTTGTGTGCATACACTACAACACTATTTGTAACAGTCCAATTTAGCTCAATTTTTACAAAGAACAGACGGAAAACGAACTGTGGTCGGATAAAGGTGTTGTAATGTGGTGTTTCTTTAAGGTTGATCCGATTGTTGCTAGGTTAACTGATATACTCGTAGATGCTAATGCAATAGTTAGGATCGAATTGATCATTTCAAAGCCGAAATAAGAAAACATTAGCGTTATATTCCGTACCTATTTTAAAGTTTCCTTTTGAATGGACTCTCAGAATCACGAACTGCTAAAAGCTTTAGCTTATTCTACAGTGTTTATATTGTATTTTGTGTCGAAAAGTGGTGGAGCGAGCCTTACACTGGCCCCGTAGTAAAACTGGGTGTATTGTTATCTGACTGGGAACATTTTACGAATATTCCTTACCCCCTTTTCAGGGCCCCGTATATACATACGGCTGATACGATAGTTTATATACCTATGCTATGCCTCTGTACTATACTTAAACCATGTCCGTAATGATATTCGTTTCAAAAAGTTATTACTAATGCAGGCGAGTAATCCCTTAATACTTCCATGTTTGCATTGTTTGTAAAATCATACCGATATAAAATTGGGCATGAATAATTTTATAGGTAAATTCCAATATTGATTCAACTTTGTTTTTATACGTTTAATAATTATGACTAGAATATTTATTCAAATTGTTTTTTTTATCCGTGGTGCATTTATTTCAACTGCGAAATTTCAATGATTTGTGTGAAATCTAATATTTCTTTCCAGGACTGATTAATAAAAGGAGAACTCTGCATACCTAGGAAAACAAGTTAACCCGTTAGTTTAGATTGCTATAACATCATGTATTACAATCGTGTACAAGGGAACAGGCAGCAGCGTTTCCCAGTGTGTTACGACATAATACCGCGGTCACTTACCCGCCTGCCAAGTGAGTATGGCAAAACCCTCCCTCGAGAGAATACCCATATTCAGCAGTAGATGTTATATGGGCTAATGATGCGACAAATATATGCAAACAATTCGTACAGCCATTTTCTGCATGTATAATCAACGTTGTAATAAACTAATCAGCACTCAAAAGAACGTCCTAAGTGTGAAATGAGTTTCTGAAAATATGGTTGTCTTGTTTCATTTGACAACCTCCGTAGCGTAGCGGTAGTTAGTTGGCCCACTTTAAGTTTCGGAGGTCGTGGGTTCGATCCCCACACCGGACAAGAAATCTTTGTGTTAATTTTAGGATTTCTTTCTGGGTCTGGTTGGTTGAGGGACTACCCTCCGTGCCTCTGAAAGCACGTTAAGCTGTTGGTCTCGATTGTTATAACATCATCATAACAAGCGTATATCACGGAACGGGCAGCAGTATTTCCCAGTGTATAACAACATTAAATTGCGGTCACCAATCCGCCTGCCAAGCGTGGTGACTATGGCAAAACCCTCCCGAGGGAGGAGGCTCATGTAGCAGTGGACATTGTACGGGCTGATGATGTTTTCATTTGATAATGGTGTTAGTAATCTGTAATTAATTGAGCATAGTTCAATATCGCTATCAATATCGTTTACCTCAATTAGCATTTTATCCATCGATTTTATATTGACTTCATGACATTGCTTGAGAGGTATGTCACTTCTGCCTATGCCTTTTTCATAAAAAGGGCGATGAAAAATTTTAGTCCATAAGTCGGTCGGCGGTAGGCAATTAATTTGAAAATGAAAGATTTTTAAATTACAAATGCACACATGAAATGTTGTTTAATTTGGGATAATTAGTTTCAGTATTGGTTCAATAAATGTTGATACCAATAGTAATTTTCGGTAGACAGTCATGATTTTAGCATGAAGCAATTACTAGCATAACACATAATAATAAATTTATCAATATATGTAGCGTATACCGATGCTCCGATGTCGTTTTGTTTGTAAGGTCTTGGTAATATTTTATAGCAGCTTTTGATAGTAATTCAGATGATTGCAGTAAAATATGTATTCATGTTTTCAGATACATATTTGAATCATCATTTTAGTTTAAATTTCTTTTTAAATTTTACGTTCTGTACAACCGCACGATTTTCCTCGTTAAAATCTAGTTAAAATGCTATTTTGATCAATCAAGACGTAGCTTGATGTTTCTTCTATAGTAATATCATAAAAAAGAAAGATTTAATTTTTTGTTTGCATTGAATAGACTCTGGAACTAAGTACTGGACATCTTTAATTAATTTGAAAAAACTAAAAACCCGACTGTATTTCTGTGATTTTTTTTTTTTATTAAAATATATTATACTAGCGGCCCGCCCCGGCTTCGCACGGGTGGACTTTTATACCCTACCCATGCCCTACCCTACCCAACCCTAACCCTACCCTACCTACCCCTACCCCTACCCTACCCCTACCCTACCCTACCCCTACCCTAACCTACCCCTACCCTACCCTACCCCTACCCTACCCCTACCCTACCCCTACCCTACCCCTACCCTACCCCTACCCTACCCCTACCCTACCCCTACCCTACCCCTACCCTACCCCTACCCTACCCCTACCCTACCCCTACCCTACCCCTACCCTACCCCTACCCTACCCCTACCCTACCCCTACCCTACCCCTACCCTACCCCTACCCTACCCCTACCCTACCCCTACCCTACCCCTACCCTACCCCTACCCTACCCCTACCCTACCCCTACCCTACCCCTACCCTACCCCTACCCTACCCCTACCCTACCCCTACCCTACCCCTACCCTACCCCTACCCTACCCCTACCCTACCCCTACCCTACCCCTACCCTACCCCTACCCTACCCCTACCCTACCCCTACCCTACCCCTACCCTACCCCTACCCTACCCCTACCCTACCCCTACCCTACCCCTACCCTACCCCTACCCTACCCCTACCCTACCCCTACCCTACCCCTACCCTACCCCTACCCTACCCCTACCCTACCCCTACCCTACCCCTACCCTACCCCTACCCTACCCCTACCCTACCCCTACCCTACCCCTACCCTACCCCTACCCTACCCCTACCCTACCCCTACCCTACCCCTACCCTACCCCTACCCTACCCCTACCCTACCCCTACCCTACCCCTACCCTACCCTACCCTACCCCTACCCTACCCCTACCCTACCCCTACCCTACCCCTACCCTACCCCTACCCTACCCCTACCCTACCCCTACCCTACCCCTACCCTACCCCTACCCTACCCCTACCCTACCCCTACCCTACCCCTACCCTACCCCTACCCTACCCTACCCTACCCTACCCCTACCCTACCCCTACCCTACCCCTACCCTACCCCTACCCTACCCCTACCCTACCCCTACCCTACCCCTACCCTACCCCTACCCTACCCCTACCCTACCCCTACCCTACCCCTACCCTACCCCTACCCTACCCCTACCCTACCCCTACCCTACCCCTACCCTACCCCTACCCTACCCCTACCCCTACCCTACCCCTACCCTACCCCTACCCTACCCCTACCCTACCCCTACCCTACCCCTACCCTACCCCTACCCTACCCCTACCCTACCCCTACCCTACCCCTACCCTACCCCTACCCTACCCCTACCCTACCCCTACCCTACCCCTACCCTACCCCTACCCTACCCCTACCCTACCCCTACCCTACCCCTACCCTACCCCTACCCTACCCCTACCCTACCCCTACCCTACCCCTACCCTACCCCTACCCTACCCCTACCCTACCCCTACCCTACCCCTACCCTACCCCTACCCTACCCCTACCCTACCCCTACCCTACCCCTACCCTACCCCTACCCTACCCCTACCCTACCCCTACCCTACCCCTACCCTACCCCTACCCTACCCCTACCCTACCCCTACCCTACCCCTACCCTACCCCTACCCTACCCCTACCCTACCCCTACCCTACCCCTACCCTACCCCTACCCTACCCCTACCCTACCCCTACCCTACCCCTACCCTACCCCTACCCTACCCTAGCCTACCCTACCCTACCCCTACCCTACCCCTACCCTACCCTAGCCTACCCTACCCTACCCCTACCCAAAAGTATCCTTTGTCCTTCTCGCAGTTCTTAGCTACCTCCCTACCAATTTTCAGCCAAATCGGTTCAGCCGTTCTTGAGTTATAAATAGTGTAACTAACACGACTTTCTTTTGTTTTTAAAATGTATTCTGCTATTCAGGGCGTAGACAAATCCAACGAAACAAAAACCATGAAAATTGTTCCAGCCGATCTCGAGTTATAAGTTTTGTAACAAACCCGCCTTTGTTTTATATATAGATATTTTTTAATTCGTAATATCTTTTGAATGGAAAGTCTAATTTAAATAATTTAAAAAATTTTATAGGTAGTTAAATGGTCTTGACCATAAAATAATTTATTTTGATAAGGATTAATATAAACACATAAATAGCATGGTTTGAATTTGGTTAGCATTTTCATTAATGTTTAAAATGAAAAAAGTTGTTGTAGTGACATAACTACAATAGTTGGACATATGCTACCGCGGAGTTTTTTGTAGACATTATGATGTTCTTCAATATTGTTGTACATTATTTTGTTCTATCGCTAATAGTTTCGGCAGCGCATTCGACGAAAGACATTTTAAGACTCATTTTTCTACACCTTCGGTTACATTGTTCAAATTTTACCAAGGACCCCTTTTTTTTTTCAAAATGAAATGTAGCCTATGTCAAATTGGAAAAATGTAGCATTCTATTGGTGAAAGAATTTTTTAAATCGGCCTAGTACTTTTTGAGCCTATTCATTACAAACAT
Source organism: Nycteola revayana (assembly GCA_947037095.2). Lineage (NCBI taxonomy): Eukaryota > Metazoa > Arthropoda > Insecta > Lepidoptera > Nolidae > Nycteola > Nycteola revayana. Next base: position 12,007,235 of record OX344839.1, read on the forward strand.
ACAAACATACAAAAATAGGTACAAATCTTTCCTCTTTATAATATTAGTGTAGATAAAATATGAGTAGGTATGTCACTCACAAAGTAAACACAAATCCAACGATACATTTCAAGCTAAAATCCATCAAGCCGTTTAATCTAACGAGTGAGCCAAACATTTTAATTTGGCGCCCAAATCCGCCATTTTGTTTTTTTTTTTATTTTGATATACTCATTGGCACTCTCACAGTAAACAAAATTCTAACGATACCTCTCAAGCTAAAATCCATCAAGCCGTTCAAGCTGCAGAGCGTGCCAAACTATTATACATACATGCATACATACTCTCGACTGAAATAATCTCCTTCTGGCGCAGTCGGATAAAAAATATTTCTTCATTAGAAAGCTACGTAATACTGATTTTCCACCAGAGGGGCGAGACGAGGGGCGAGGAGGGAATAAGTGGTTTTTGCGTGATTGAGTTAAATTGATTCATAGTTTGTTTGCTTGTCAGAATAGTATTAAAAACGTAATGTTCTCAACGGTCTGATTGCAGTGACTGAAATTATTACAGGACGCGCACCTTTTTAATGTAGATTTTTAGGCAGTTGAAAATCTTTGTGTTAAACCAAACATTTTTTTTTTGGATTCGGTTACGTACGCATACCTTATTAGGCCCAATTTTCATGCAGGCGGCTTTTTGATATTCTAGAGATAAACCTATATTAACTTAAAGATTTTATGGAAATCTTTTCTAGAGGTCAAAGTGTACGGATCCTTGCAAAGCAAAGTACCTACTGTATCTACTAGTAAATGAATACGTCTAGACATTATTGTGTGAAGGGGGGCTTAGCAGGCTGAGTACCTGATTGTCTCGTTGTAAGTAATGAAGCGTTATAAAATCTTACTGCCACAATGTTGTAACCATGCGGCGCGTAGATACTGCCTTCAGAGAAATTTACTTGGATATTTTGATTAAGTATAGAAAATAAACAGTTTTGTTTAAGAGATAGGTTTATAATAGGATCACAGATTTAGACTATTGCGAGGAGTGGCTACAAGCATGTAGTTATGTAGGTAGTACGTATAACGCAATTATCATTTTGATAAAACATTTATTTGAAATGTCTAATGGGAAGTCATGTCTTAGGTATATGTAAGTATTGATATAATTATACACACAAAATCACTATCCATTATAATTAATAATGTTAATAAGCCATTGTAGTCAATATTCCAGTAATAAACTCTTCCATTCAAAGCCATCTGGGCGTAACTAGTGTTGGCTAGGAAGCCCATCATAGTTTAGTGCGGCGACTAGTTCTGGCTGTTGGGGCTACGTGAACTTAATACCTTGTATAAGTTTATTATTATGTTTAATTTATTTATTTATTAGATCAGAGGTTCCCAAACTTATATGTATCACGCCTCCCTACTGCTTAAAATGAATATACCCACGCCTCCCCTCGGCCCAGGGCCCAGCAAGTAGCAGCAAGTGGGCTCACCAAGCAATTGTAAAATAAAATAAGGGTAATAAAAGTCCAAAATACATTTTCAGATGTATTATTATAAAAAAAATATTGCTTTCACAATTCACACACTTGTTATAACAAGAGTCAATGTGACGGATGAGCTTGCATGTTTTTGACAAGATTTCCAATTCGCGGTTTAATAGAAGAAAGTGCACAACGTAGATCACTAGCAATATATAGTTTGCTTCTGTACTTTGTTTTTATTGCTACAACTGCTGAAAACGCTGTTTCGCACAAATGAGTGCTTGAAAAAGGTAAAAATAATTGTAGTGCTTGCCTCTGCTGTGCTGGGATAAACAATTTTTTGATTTCCAAAGCTTGCTCTTGTAATATATCTGGCAGCAGGTCGATGTCGACGTGTAAAGGATCGGTCGCTAATCGATAAATAATATTATCGCAGCAGCGCGCAGCAGTTTGAATTCGTCAGTGAGGTGCTGCAAATGGTTTGATATTTTATTCTTAGTATCAATTTCATCCGTTTCCACAGTTGCAACTTCTCAGTGCATGCCGTGATAGCATCCCGTGATTCCGTGATTCTCCGCCTTGTAGTTTCAAATTCAAAGTGTTCAATGAATCGAAAATATCTGATAGACAAACAAATATTACTTGGACCCATGGTTTCTTAAATTCCACAAACAATTCACTTTGTTTTTGAATTTTTAAAAATTGAATTACTTCATCTCGCAGTTCAAATAATCTTGCTAACATATTTCCTTTCGAGAGCCAGCGCACTTCTGTATGAAATAACAATGTCTTGTGTTCTGTGCCCAAATCTTCATAGAGAGCCGTAAAAAGCCGCGTGTTTAATGCACTCTTTTTAACATAATTTACAATTTTAATGCATAATTTTAAAACATCATAGAGTTCGTTTGAAAGTGTTTTAGCTGCCAAGGCTTGACGGTGTATAAAACAGTGAATGGTAATTACGTTGGGATTTTTTCTTTGACCAATTGTACGAATCTTAAACGAGATCCAAGCATTGCCGGAGCGCCGTCTGTGCATACACCTATCAACTTTTTCCATGACAGTTCATGTTTATCAAAGAATTCAGAGATTGCTGTCATTATATCAAATGCTTTCGAAGTTGTCGTTAGCTCTGTAGAAAATAGCAACACGTCTTTAATTGTTTCGTTTTGTATGTATCGAACGAAAACTAAAAGTTGACAACATTGCGCAACATCCGTACTCTCGTCTAACTGTATTGCAAAAAAACTTGATTCTTTCACGGCCTGCACTACTTGATTTTTTATATCTTCAGCCATATCATCAATGCGACGTTTGACAGTATTGTCGGAAAGAGGTATTTGTGAAAATGTTTGTTTACTTTCTGGTCCAAGAAAGATATCAGCTGCTTTCAATAAGCAGGGTTTGACGAGTGTTTCTCCGATAGTATGGCTTTTTTTGGCCTTTGCGTGACGAGTAGCGACAATTCATATGAAGCTTCGAGCACTTTCTCAGATGACTGTGCAAAGGATCCAGTACTATCCAATTTCATGCGCTTCAAACTTGCAGATTTTGAAGCAAAAAACTCCTTCGGCTTGTCTTTTAAAACGCTGTGTTTTGTTGACAAATGTCGTTCCAGACGTGAAGGTATCATGTCATCGTTGCTTAACACTTCATAACAAATAACACACTGCGGCGGGTCGGCTGGAAACGAAACCGTACTTAATATAATCATCATTATATTTGCGTTTTTTCGCCGAGCTTATAGCGAAATAAAATAACCGGTCACTACACTGTTGTTTTTATAACAAAAGTACACGTGCTCGCTAGGCGCTTGCGTTCCGGGAAGTGAAAGTGCGGTAGAAATATGTGCGGGCAAGCAGAGTGATAACCGCCGCGCCCGCGCCCCCCTGTACATGTCTTCGCGCCTCCCTAGTGGGGCGCGCCCCCCACTTTGAAAATCAATGTATTAGATATATGTATTTTATACAAATCTCCTATACATCACATACTGATTTTTTTTTAAACCAGCTACCTCCAGTTGGCTTTGAGTGGAAGAAATATTTAATACACTATTTATTGGTAGGGAAGAAAATATGGAATTCTGCATTAGGAAAAAGCCTTATAGTTGCCTCAGACGGATACATGCCTCGGTTTCGAATACTCTATGTTATATATTATGTTGGAGGTGTTAGAACTTGATAATGGTTGGAAGTGCCCCCCCTGCAGACCTTATTTTCATTAAAGCCATTAATGTAGGGGCACGCGTTTTGTCTGTGTGAGCAAATATCTTCCACGGCGAAACGTTGATGGGCGTCAAAATTATATTGGCAAGTCTTTTGTATTTCATTTTTTTAATAATAATAGCAGCTTCCGCCAATTTTTGTTTCTTGGCATGCGTTAGAGTTTTAATTACATTATTTGTTGCGTTTTATTGTTGAATAGTTTCAAATTATTTTGGAAATAGAAAAGGCAAGTATCCATATCAAGGATAGTTGCCCTTTTTACTTTGGCGGATAGTTGCCCATAGAGCCACTATAGATTTTTGAACGAGTAATAAAGAGAATTAAGAAAATAAAGAGTTTTTTTTGTTTAAGTGTTTTCCTAACTTATAGTAACTATAACTTTTTCATTGCAATTATTCTAGGTAAATTAAATGCCTCAGCCATCAGCTAAACGGAAGAAAGTTTTAACTTGCATTAGAACAACTAGATAAAAAGCAAAATCGAATTAACGAATTATCTCCAATGTACGGAAAACGAAAGACTGATAACTTGAATTACTTGACACTTATCTGAAAATAAATAAATAGAGAGGCCTCTATTCTTACACGAGGCGAGTATCCCCCGAAGAATTTTTAACGTTAGGCTACTATCCGCTATAGTAGGCAACTATCCCTCTTTTGAGAGGTCTAATAAAACATGAATACTCGAAACGAATATTAATTATGTTAACAAAAATGGGCTATTATGAAAGATCAAATACCTATGTTTCGATATACACCTCGAAATATTATTAATAAGTACTTTTTTTAATGAAACAGCTTTATTAAAAAGTAGGGCAACTATCCGGCTTTTACCCTATACTTATATGGAGATTGTAGGTATAAAACATTATTTCAGCTGTAGAATCCCACGAATTTAACCAGATCATCCGTCTGCTGATCCAGCTGATCCACGGTCACCATTCAAGAAGTTAACGGCCATCTGCTCTCCGTGCTTAATGGCCTGCCCATTACCACTTCAACAAACGAATCCGTTGGGCTATATCGGTAACCCGCGTTCTTCTACGTATCTCCTCATTGTTGATTTGATCTCGTAAAGAAACCCCGAGCAAAGCCCGCTTCATAGCTCGCTAAGCGACTCTGAGTCTGTTATTAAGGCCTATTATAAAGCACCACGTTTCACATCCGTAAGCGAAATAGGTACATATTTATAATCAGAAATTCAAATCTCATAACACAGGAAATTAATGAAATACTACTTAATAGAATGTTAATAACTCAGTCAAAACCTACAGGTTTTTAATAAGTTACATGCAAATTGTTGACCCTTACAGCGTGCTAATTTGTATTCGGGTTTCGGCCGCAGATATGTATCTACGTGATGACATGGCTGTACGCATGATAATCAGATTGTCCGCAATAAAATATTGGCCTATACAGATATGTTTTTAAATAAAATTGGACTATTTAAAGGAAGATTAAAAAAAAAAAAATTATATTCTTACACTTAAACAGCCCGTTTACGTCTAGTACTGAACATGGGCCTCCTCTTTACAAACCTTGACAAACGTTGGTCGTTGATGAATATTGACATAATCACCACGGTTGGCGATCGGTTGGTGATCACGCATGTTAAGTAACTTTGAGTTGATAGATGCTGCTGCTCATCCATCAGGTGTATGTCCCTCAGTCGTCTCTTACGACACTCATGGGAAGACAGACTATTCTTAGCCGAAAATCACACGGCTACAATAAATTCTGTAAATTCTATAGAAGCAGGCCTTGAAGAAAGATGGAATCCAATTATTTTTTCTTATTTATATAGAGATTACGGCTATTATATTATATGGCAAGTTTGTACACTGTACAGATTAAAGATATCTCATAAAATTACTTTGTTTATCATCATAAAAACGTCTATTGGACATGCATTATTTGAAAAATTCCATAGTCACTAAACGTAAAGGTTCTTATATACCTATATATAAAGGCTGCTGCTCAATCCCTGGCATACGATTGCTTGCTTGCTTGCTACATGCATGCATGCATTTTTAATTTTATTCGAAATATATAATAATATCTTTGCGGAGCATATATTATATGCTACGGCGCAATTTGATATGCGGTAAAATTGCATAGCTCCTTATGACGTACGTAGAGACTTCTATTTTCACTCAACATGCTCGGAATATTAATCACGCAAATACGAGTACCTGAGACAGAGATAAATATAAAGCGAATACGTTGAATTATAATTCATAGATCATGACAGGTTACGGGCCTTCAAGCGCTAACACTATCAATCTGTCTGTGTTCAGTTTTATAATGAGATGTCAACTATGAATTTAACAAACAATTTATTATAGTTGCAATTGGACCAAGTTGTTATTAGTTAAAGTGATAAGAGTTTATATCTGACTGTTCTATTTGAAATTGCGAAATGCTCAAGACAGTTTTGAGATTTCTAAGATAAAAAAAAAGATTTATAATAATGTAAGTAGTTTTCACGAAAATTTACACCAAATTTGGATAAACGCCTAGAATTTATATAAGACTAAATTTCCGCATGCGATTTTACCCACGTAACTCCCGTTTCCGTGGGAACATCATATTTAAATATAACCTATACACTTTCTCGATAAATGGAATGTCAAACACTAAAATAATTAAATAATTAAGATTAACGCGTTCGAGCAAACAAACAAACTCTTCAGCTTTATATATTAGTGTAGATCCTATACCGATTGCAAACTTTTCATAATCAGACATGTTAGATACAGATCTCTACAGTATACATGTACCTAAGTGGTATTTGTATTAATTGAGCTTCCGGTTTCTGAAACGTCAATCAAAGCAATAATTAGGTACCTAACAAACATAAATAAAAAAGAACCAACATATCAAATCGGGTAACCAAGGTGATAACTTCGCCGAATTAAGAATTTCCAGGTAAAATAAAACTAGTTTCTCTCGTACCTATTGAAAAGGCAAGTGAATTGACGCAAAAGTTGGACAAGTAGCTGAACAGCTGCATAATGCGCTCAATATAAAGCAGGGACACCGCGGAGCCCCATCAAATAAAGTGCACATAGAAGTAATTGTCAAGGTGAGTGGTGTGCGGTACAGTCGCAATTATTTACCGGCGAGACATAGGGGAATGAAGAGGTCTTGAGCCCACGCCAAGTGCTCGCTCCGCGGCGACCGTGTTAAGAACTCACTCGTATGTATTCATAAGCTTTTATATATACCTCCTTCTAGCTTTCTACCAGCGCATTTATGTCGACTACACCTTTAATTTATTTTCGTATTATAATTTTATTTCGCTAGGCAATTCCTTTTGATGCTCCATCATATATGTGCTTTATATTATTGCATTTGTAATTAGTATAATATGTATAATTCTGAACGCATTTGCTTCCTTAACTAAACGTTTAAGTAGCCTGTGTTAAGGAGAAACACTCATACTTTTTTAAAGCCAGACTCGGACCCTCGCCAGCAAAAAGCTTTGTCAAGTTAGGTCGTCATAACAAAAAAAACATATTATTTATTTGAGTGTCTATGTTTCTAGGGGGTCGCCAGAATTTTTCAACCTGTAAAGGAAATGCGAAATCAAAAAGATTGAACAACACTGCTTTATTCTAACTAGCGAAGAACCTTCTGAGTTTGACCCTGGGCCGGTCGGAACTTTGAACAGGCAATGACTCTGCGTTCTTGATAAAATAGGAGTTTATATGTGTTATGTTATGTTGTAGTCCAAAGGAGCGACGAGGCGGGAAGTAATGGAGACACGCTTTATTATGTAGATAGTACGTCCCACGGAGTGAGAGCGTAGGTAGGTGCTTAGTTTAATTGCATATTAGCAATCAATACAAATCCTATTCTATTTATATGATCCCAAAACAGTCCCACGCAGTGGAAACAGTTACGGAAGTCAGGCGATTGATTAAGCAATATGTATAGATGACGATACAAAACAAATCTCCCTTTCCGTGGTCATGATTTCGCGAAGAATCTCTTTAGCACCATTCAGCAATATCGAAACAGCGCCACCTCTTGATCAGCTCAGCAATTAGAAAGAAGATATCCCTTGAGTGTTACAATGATAACAAAACCAGAATCTGTTTTTGGTTAAAAATATGTGTAAAACATTGTACGTCTCTTTGAAATTTGAGAGTTTCCCTCGATTTCCACGGATTCTACCATAAGATTCTGACTTGGTTACAATGAAACCACATCGAAAGTGCACTCTTTTGAATAAAAAAGAATTTAGAAAATCCATTGAATGAAAAATGGTCTAATATAAAACATTCTCCTTTTTTGAAGTCGGTTAAAAATTACTGCCGGTGTTCTAGATATCTGTCAGTCATGTGTAAAGTAATAGAAAAAAGAAGTAACAGATACTTGTTGTCATTTGTATATAAGTGTAATATCTTTAATAGGTTTAACGATAGTTTTAACTGGTAATCAGTTATATATGTGAGGCGGGAAAATATCCCACTACACGTATTAAACATTTATTATTATACGATATTCCATTATGTATTAAGGTCTTACTTAGGCTATATACCTAATTATCTAATAGGTACTCGTACATAAGCATTACATTGAACAATGGAAGCAGATCCGCAATCTAAGGCGATTTAAGCCACGATAGCTAGTAACATCGCACATACATTGATCACCGGAAAATAATACTAATCGTAAGTTCATCAACTTCCGTGCCACTCATATTATTAAATTTAGTGAATGCTCATAATTATTATATTATTACTTTATTGTTATGACACAAGTGTCATAACAATAAAGTAACCTAACCTTACCAAATGAGACTGTGCTATTATTTTAACAAAACAAAGAAAACGTCAACTTCAATAAGTCTAGTCGAACCCCATTGGTTTAGGTCTAGGTTATTTTTTATAACTACCCGAAACCTTGTTACTTTATCAACTATTTAGAAAGTTGATCAACTAACTAGTATGTTGATAATTTTTTGTTATGTCATGTTTTTGAATACTTTACGGAAAAGTTTACCATATACTATGTTTCAAAATTGAGATTAATAAAATTCGACCACCGGCAGGACTCGAACCTGCATCTTAGGTAAAACCCCTAATGTCTTAACCAATTTGGCTACGGTGATGTCAGTAAGTTGATCATCTAACGATTCTTATTATTTTCCTGTGACATATACATACTGATATAATTATTATAAATATAAGGTACGCATGGTTACTTAAATAACAAATCAATTAACATTAATTATTATATCACGGCACAAAATTCTGTCGTTAATTGACAATAAAGTGCCGTCGATAAAAATATGGTTATTACTTATTTTCATTTGGTTCGATGCGAAAATGTGGACCGTGTAATCTGATTGTGTCTGACCTGCACGGGATTTTGATATTTTATCGCGCATAAATATACGAGATTATATTATGTGAAACAGTTTTATAGTCAACTTTGTTTACAACTGCATCATTGATAGAATTTGATGTCAATTTCTTTTAATTAGATATCGGTTGTAGACTTCAATTTTTAAATATCTTAAGTAGTATCTAGCAGCAATTTAGATGGGTACCGTTAAAATTGCTACTAATCTGTTTTTTCAAGGCCTACGCTATGGAGGTCCGTAGTAATAATAAGACTTTCCTTAAATCCCCGAAGTTGTGGGTTGTGATCGTCGTGGTCGCTCCGGACAAAAAATATTACCGATATTATATTACTCAAAGATTTTTCAGGTCTAGCTAATTTAGGGACGATCCTACATGCTCGGAAAGCACGTAAAATCGTTGGCCCTGAAATAAATTCTATCAAACCTTACATTAGGTAACAGGCAGCAACGTCCAACTGTGTATATGTTGAACACTATACTGCGGTCACCAACTCACCTGCTATGCGCGGTGGCAGTGGCAACACCCTTTCGCGGAAAGACCATGTTAAGCAGTAGACTTTATACACTACTACATACCTAGTGAGCGCATAAATAAATAAAACATTTCCATGTGTCGTTCTTTATTATTTATGACTTGGCCATAAGCCGGCTGAATATGTGGACACACACTATGAGAATTTTAACGAACAATACAAAATTCTTTGAAAATCGAAAAAAACACACTAACCTTTTTAAGTCGAATCAGAGAAAATTATTCCAGTGTTACACTCCTTTAAAACCAAATTTACTCTTCACCGTATCTTTTATCAACTTCAATATTTACGACTCTCCAATAAACAGTCAACCCGTCGCATGAGTACTAAATAGAAACTTTTACGATCATACATATCTTGCAACTTCATTTTATATTTCACAAACAACTTCATAGAAAAGCTGAACTCCCAAGTTCAATCGTAGCAAGATATTTTAATTTAGCTTCGGGGCGTGAAAGCAGTGGCAAGATAATAGCGGTTCTTAAAATAAAGCCTTTGTGTCATTATTCTGTGTGACAGTAGCGCACTTGACGCTGCTCCGCTCAGCGATGATTCTGTGCAGCTTTATTTACCCGGATGTTTGCGAATATTGTAGATTTAAGGCGTTGTAACCTGAATATAAGCGGCCCCGACAGCTAAAACCAAGGTAATAGCATTTCCAAGCATTTCCTGTGCTTTTGTGTTGGGTATTTATATACTATTTACTCTAACTCGGTAGGATATGATTTAATATTTGTAGGTACTAGGATTTTAGTTAATGTTATATATTTTGTTTTTATTTCAATAAATTTAGTGGAAATTTGTTCCATCCATTTCGTACCCTACTCAAAACTATATTACTAGTATACGTACATAGCTTAATGACATTAAGTGGTTAAAAATTTCTTTTGAAAACAACCTCTTCAAAGGAGGCTCTTGTTGCCTCAGTGTAGGACGTTTTTACGATCTGATGATGATGAATAACAATTTTGAGCCATATTTGACCATAAACATCATCTTTCTGCCCTACTGCCATTATTTGGGTCAGAGCAATATGTCATCCTCTTCCGTTTTTCCCTATTAGTATTATATAATATTAGTCTCTTCCATACTGACACCTATCTTACACAATACATATGTCATCTTTCACACAGTCCATCCATCTATTTTTTGGCCTTCCTCTTCCCACATATCTATCCATGTTCATATACAGCATTCTTTTTGTCATAAGCATGTCATTCCTACGCATAACATGCCCATACCATGCTAAGAGATACTTGACCAAAATTACCACACTCATTCGGCGTGCTAAGCCCCACTTTTTATATAGGTATAATAATATTACCACATCGAAACAGTCATTATTACTTCATTTGTTATATTTTACCCGCGAGCCTGGAATTTTATACCTAACCATTTGTAATAAAAGTAATAAAGCTTTGTTACCCGCTAAAAAGGCTTTTGTCATTTGTGAAATACCTACCTTAAAAGCCCTGAAAGACATTTTATTTGTTTGGCTGGCCTTTGAAACTACAAGCTAGATTTGGTCACTACGTGACAATATTGATATTACTACACTACTAACTGGAAAGCAAATTTGAGCGCCTTTGTGCGGCCTGCGACCTATAAAGGACATACCTACCAGACAGACAGACAGACCTATAAAGTCATGGGGCCTATTCTATATTACATCGTAAAATAATATAGGACGCCGAATATAGCGCTGTTACCAAATTCAATGTATTAATACGTGAAGAGAAAACTTTGTACCCCTTTTTACGAAAATTGCGTGGACGGAGAAGTATGAAATTTTGCACAATTGAAGTTTATTTACAGAAGAAATGCAGAATGCTAATATATTTTTAATTATAGTCGATTTCGGCCACTGCACTGAGCGGTCACTAGTTATATTAAAGATATGGTGCAGGAAAAACCGCAAAGTAGGTCGACTATACAAGGAAACCCATTAAAAAAATATAACCTTAAAATTATTATGGTAACACCGTTAGGCACTACTCACGTTGTTGTTATAAAATTAATTGCATCTGGCCTGTGACGTAATTCACAAAGGCCGTCCTCTATTTTTAACGATGGAATCGGACTCACGTCCCCCAAATTTAAAACCGTCGTAAAATTCAATAAAGCGTATTATTGTAGACGTCGCTAAATTATGTTAGTGTTTAAATTGTACAGTTTACGTGAATAAAATTGATACGATGTTATGCTTTATAATATAAAGCGAAATGGCTTTTAATATCGAGCCCTTTTGTTGAATGTCAAATCGTTATCTGACATGGGTTGCTTATGAGATTTCTGTCTTCTTTGTGTACTTGACTAGAATGAATTAAAGCAATTTTCTGCTGTTTATGCCTATGATTTAATAATAATTTATACGTTAACGCCTGTAGCCTACAAAAATACATATGGAATTAAACTATTAATTAAAGTTAACGCAATTTGTTCCATATGGCAATATGACTTTTCATTATACGAGAATGTAAAAAATACCTTAAAAAAAAATGCTATAATATATTCTGCACATTATGTTCCAGAAACAAAAGGTGAAAGAAGACATGAATTAGACGAGTGAAACTACTCAAACTGGACAACTGCGATGATTGAGCAGTTTCTTTTTCTTTTCATTTTAGGTTACCTTCAGGTTATCTTCAGTTTCTAAAACATTTCGTTCTTATTTTTAAACGAACAGAATGAACAAACTTTACTATGAAGTTATGTGTTAATTTTTGGTATGTGCTATAAAGTAACCTTAAAAATTTATATTCAACCTAGCGACGCAGAGGCAAAATGAATCGAACACTTTTTAGGAAGTAATCCTCTAATGTTACCAAAATTGGTATCACCAGTTCTAATATCTCCAAAATATATCTACTATTAGAGATGTGAAGCTTGTTTTGAATAATATAAAATATATCGATAAAGTATTTATATTTATAGTATAAATATTAAAAAAATACCATCATCGTATTAAATTATTCTTAAAGACATCTAAATTCTTATTTGTAAAACGTAAAAAATAAACGCTTGATAGCCAACCTTTAATCTTAAGTTTTTATATGTGATGTCATAAATCATTTCCTGTATTTACCTAAATACTTGACGTCTACAAAGTGCATGTTATTGATATCATTTGTTTGGGGCTTTGGTGATATGAGAGTTATGACTTTTAATTTAAATGGTGGGTATAAAATAATACCACTTTTTATCTAGGTATCCAGCGATGTTTATAAATCAATAAATCTATATACATATAATAGAACTGGTGAAGGTCACATTTACACCGAAGATATTTTATAAAAACATTAATGGAAGGCGACGAATCGAGGACGAAACCTTAAAAAAAAAACAAGATTGCTGGTTAAGGCAGCTTTTTCACAGAAATCAGCATCTAAAGGTATGAAACGGGAATTTCATTATGAAAAGTTTATATGACAAAATTGAAATTTACTCGGAAGAAGTCGCGAGCGAAACATAGCATACAATCATCATCATCATCCTCAGCCAGCATAACGTCCACTGCTGAACATGGGCTTCCTCCCAAGAGAGGGTATTTGCCATAGTCACCACGCTTGGCAGGCGGGTTGGTGACCGCTGTATAATGTTGTACCATAAAAGGAAACGCTGCTGCCCGTTCCTTGATATACGATTATTATAATTATAACAATTGGGACCAACGGCTTTCCGTGCTTTTCGAGACACGGAGGGTAGTCCCTCAACTAACCAGACCCGGAAAGAAATCTTAGAATTTACACAAAGATTTCCTGTCCGGCATGGGGATCGAACCCACGACCTCCGAAATTTAAAGCGAGCCAAATACCGTTACGCTACGGAGGTTGTCATATAGTAGAATACAATAAAATTGCTTAAATAAATAGGCAGCCCTATTTTTATACGAATTTTCTTCAACAACTAACAGCCATTTTGGCTGCCCAAATTAACCAATACAAAGCTAACCTATCTTCTAATATAGTCTAATATAATCCTGCTTCTGTATTACACTTTCATACTTAAAATATTTAGCCGATTTAACATTTCGTACAGACACACGTTACAATAAGACCCTAGAAAAGAGCAACCTGTTCAAAGCATTGAAGAACTCATAGACAAAAAAAGCAATATTATTCATGAAAAAAAGCGTAGTAAAACGCTTTTTTTGTTTTATTTTTTTGTCCGGGGGGAAATGCATTTACGCATTCCCACCGCCGCTGCAGCGTATTCGCGCGCTGGCGGTAGGATATGTGGGACTCGCCCTCTACATAGCATGGTATGCTAAACTCATACCACGAGGAGAGGACCCTACCAACCACTAAAACCTCCCGGACACTCCTTCGATCCACCGTTGGCGGGGGCCGGGTACGCATGAGCAACCCGGCCCAATATTTTACTACCCTGCCAATTCTAAGATAGGTTTTATCTCCTTAGTATAAGTAAATACGTAACCGAATTGAACCTCAATCTAATTAAAATTTTATTTATTTCATTTGACCGGACGTTTGACGTCAAAAGGCGATTCTCTATAGATGTTAGAATAAAAAGCTTTGAAAATATTGAGCTCTGTCTAGCTACAAAGGTTATTCAAATACAGTATCACCCGGCGGCGACAACCGCTCCCCCTGCGTATATGTGTGCTGTCACCGACCTCTAAGCTTTTTATGTTACACTCGAAAGAGAGAGTTTATGTCACCATAGACGTTTGATGTTTGATGGTATATTCAACACGGGACACACAGACAGCTACAAAAAACATGAGGTTGTATAAATTTTATAGTATGAATGACGGTGGTTAGGTTCTTCTTCTTTATGTATGTTGTACCTACTATAATATTCATTGATCTGATAAAATAGTAATTTATATTTTAATTTTATATAATGTTACTATTCAAAATCTTTAAATCACAAGAAAATAAATCAAATTTTATTGATCGAAAATATTCATTTAAGAACAAAAACGAACAAATAAAGGCTTTGCCTGAGGGCCTCATTATAGGACACAATCACGTAAACAATTCACAATTTAAAACAATAAGGAGTAAAATTTTATTGAAAACATTATGAATATAAAATGCCAGCAGTTCATACGCATGGTTACTTTAAAAGAACTCAATTACGCAAAACACGGTGAAAACAAAGGCTTATTGTGAAGAAGTTGTTTACTAAAATGTGATATGCTACCAGATTGGAAGATGAAATTGAAAACTTGAAAGTCCTGCCACAAAGTTATAAGACTCGATTGAGACGTAGATTATAATAAAATTGAAAACTTTCTTTTATGAATCCTTCGAACAAGCTGCAGAGTAAAACTTTAGATAAAAATAAAATGTCTTTTATCGTTGCGTTCACTTTTAACAGCAAAACAAAAATAAAAGAAGTTGTATCTAGATTAGGGTACAGAACTCAAATATATATTAAACAAATAACTTGAATACCACAATAGTTTCAAGATAACCAAAGAATAACGTCAAAGGTAATTTGTTACAAATCGACTTGATTAAGATGAAATTGGAGCAAAACGAAACAAAAACGTCTTAAAACCACTTGGTATTAAACAAACGAAGATCTTGGGTCATAAACCGTAATTCTCACGACTCCTTTGAAAGGTTTTAAATGACACAGACGACTAAAAATATGGCAACTCGGCATGATGTCTACGAATAGCATATTTAATAACTATTTTATATTTGCTCAACTCAAAATACTTTATAATTATCTTATTCATAGATTTTTTTTTAATAATTTGCAGAATACTAAATTGAATCTTGTCATTCAATGAACGCGCTAGTCATTTAATCAAATAGCAGATTCAACTAGATGACTGCGACATCTATAAAAAATATTTAATCTTTTTATTTATTTGTATAAATAGAACAAATAGCTATAATGAATGCCAGTTTTCAAAACGAGATTCTTATATGACGCAAATAAAACAAATGAATTTATGTGACAAGACAGTATCCAGCTAAACACAGACTAATATCAGACGAACGGGGTCAAGCCGACCACATCGAACGGCGTCGTTGTTCTCAAAATAATGCACAACGGCTGTTCTATATTTGAAGTGTCTCACTACTTGAATAATTTATAAGTCGAGCTCGTCTCCAAGAGTACTGCATTTCCGTAGCAAAGCTCGTTCTGTACAGAATAAGTTCGCACTTAATGAAAGTAAGTGAACGAAGAAATCGTGCGCGTAGTTTTGGTTAAGTTAAATAATTGATTTCGTCTGCGAATGTTTACTTTGCTTTTGTGTGAACTTAGTTTCCTTTGTGTAACGTAATATACTTACTAAGTTTGTTTTATCTTGTTATTTATTTAGGAATATATATATATTGTTAATTTTACGTTGTTTCTAGTATGTAATATGCAGATTAATGAGCATATAAACTTACAATAATACAGATGTCAGGATATAATACGGATTTGTTACTGTTAACTTACCAAACCTAAATGTTATATGGTGATAACACGCTTTGAAAGTTAGACGCAGACGTAGTAATCTATTAAATTAAGTTAAATTCTATTTCATCTTCCTTTTTTTAAATATACCATTATTACGGATTGATTTTTTTTCTTTATAATTATCAGATATTATTATCAGATATTATTCCTATTCCTCGCACTCTATTTTAGAAAAATATATAAAGTGCCACCCTTAACAGTAAAAACTATCATGTCATTGTATAGTATGATTACTTTTGTGAAGAAATTTATTTTTGATTTTTTTTATAAAAATAAAATTATATTAAAATATAGTTCAAGAGGAAGTAAGGAGCTCTCTCACTGCCATATTTTCATATTTTTTTTTCAAAATAATCATTTATAATAAATTTACGACACTATCTCCTGTTAAAGAGATATCTTAATATGTTAAAAGCATCTTATTTATGTTAAGTTGTTATCTCTTCCATCTTGCTTATATGTTCCGTGCCGTGCCGTGTGGTTTCCGGCTTAGAATAGACCACCCCATGTCCTCCAATGGGTGTCGTAAAAGGCGACTAAGGGACATATTATTATGGCTGATGGATGGGCAGCAGCATCTATTAGCTCAAGGTGAACATCTTACTGCGATCACCAATCCGTCTGCCAAGCGTGGTGATTATGGCAATATCCCTCTACGACCCTGGCTTGCCAAGATCTGTTAAGAGGAGGCCCATGTTCAGCAGTAGACGTCAACGGGCTGTTGATGATGATGATGAATAAATTTCGATCGGTTTGAAAATACCTGTATATTCGTTTATAAATTCAATGTACCTTCCATTCAAAAACTTCATGTCTAGTCGTTTAGTATCTACTAATAATTAAAAAGTCAGTTGAATACAACACCAGAAATGTAGAAAAAGTGCAACATCATAATAATTACTTATATGTAGTGACATAAAGGTTTCAAGCCACTCAAGGGCGCGGTATTCTATTTTAACGTCAAGGTTGGGTGAACTGAAAAATAAAGCGAACTTTGCGAGTCAACACAGGTGACACGATCGAGGTCTAACTTTTTACTTCGACATTTACATTTTGAATGTCCACTGAAAACTACGTTATTTTGTTGGGAAATTAGGTAAGCAAAGTCTGTAGTTGTTTATAAATGTATTTTGTTTTATATATCATAAAAAATATAATGAAACATTATATGAATTTTAATTTCATCATACGTAATTACGTGTGTTATATTTAGTAAATGCTTGATTTACCTAATTATTTCAAAAGCTTAATCAACCATTTTCTAATATATATATTAGAAAATAATATATTAGAATATCATAATTTTAAGCTACTCAGAAAATAAAAATAATATCAGCACTTTATATTAGGCCATTAACCAAACTTTTTAATGGATCAATGATTTTTTATTTTATTTTATCAGTATACCTTTTACTAAGATTGTAAAACTGTCGTGTCCATCAAAGAGACTTCTTGTTAATAATAACTTGTAATTAATAACCTTATAAATTTATTTAAGTCTGTTTAGTATCCCTGTTCATTTGTTTCTGTTTTACGTCCAAATTCACTTTCAATCTATATAATTAAGTAACATGTCCTGATCCACTTTTCTTTTTTTTTTGTTGTCCGCGGGGCTATGCATTTACGCATTCCCACCGCCGCTGCAGCGTATTCGCGCGCTGGCGGCGGGATATGTGGGACTCGCCCTCTCCATAGCGTGGTATGCTAAACTCATACCACGAGGAGAGGACCCTACACCACTAAAACCCCCCGGACACTACTTTGTTCCGCCGTTGGTGGGGGCTGGGAACGCATAAGGTATCCGACCCCCCAACGGCACCCGCGGCCAATGGAGCACCGAGGGATCTCCTGGGCCTCACTTACGGTGGCCCATTTGCTCAATTATAGGGACGCCCGGAGTGCAGAGGCGTCCCTACTCCTCATGGGTCAGCCTTGAAGTGAGCGGTGCCCATGTGCCCCACTCCGCGAGCCCGAGCCTAGGGCGGTAGGCGGCGGGTATGTCCTGATCCCCTAAGAAAGGATTTTGCAAAATTCGATCACAAAGGGGGAGTAATAAAAGTTTGAAAGTGAAACCGCGCGCGGGGATCTAGTAAAACATAAATCGTCAAATATCTTACTAATGGTTTGCAAAGGTTACACTGATTTTAATGGGAAGGGCAGGAAGGAATGTTCACTAAAGTATTATTTATTTTAAACGTTCGCACTTTAGGTATTTAAAAAGGACTTTAAAGGAAAATGGCACGTTTTATCTGTTATATTAATATATTATTTATTTCGGGAACGTAAAAGTTAACAACATGTCTATGTTAATTGTTTAAAAGTTGAGACAAATACACCTAACGACTTATTTTTATAGCATTGACCAAGGGAACTAGCTACGAAATTATATGTTTTCAATGTATTTTTGTACAAAAATGCAGAATTGGCATTTAGTTTATAATATATACAAGAAATTTACCCAAATTTTAACTGAATATTATATCTGAAGATGTAGATGGATAAGCAAGCAGAGCTCGTTCTCGGTAAACTGAATTGGCAGAAACTGTCTTTTCTTTTAGATAAATGCAATTAAAGTGTAATTTTTGATTAACAAATTAGTAACGTAGTGAACATTTTTTTCTTTGTAATATGTATTCCGCTTTCAAGTAATACGACATGAAAGAATAACTGATGTCGAGGGATTTGATGTTCAATATTAAGATATCGGTATATCTTTTCAATGAATATAAGTTTCAATATACTCATTTTATTATTTAGACAAACCGCACACAAATTAATTCTTTAATAATACCTCAATTTTTTTCATAGCCTTGATGATATGACTCGTAATAAATTTCCACAAAACTATACAATAAAACTTATTTCAAATGACTAGCATATCTCATTTCCAACCACAAGATGTTAGTATAACCAAGATAACAAAAATAATGAAAGCAAAACAATTTTTCGCTTAATATCTCTGGCAAGCTATTTCCACTACCTCCTCGTGCTTAACTATCTTAATATTTTTTCGTTTTTGAATTCCTTTCCGGATCTCCAGAACAACAAATTTCTACTAATGCTGTGTTGATATTTTTTAAACTAGCGCTTTTGTGAGCAAATATTGTATGTCTTGCACTGTTAATACAAATAAATTTAGTGTTTCGTAGAATTCTGGCCGTTAGTTTGTAGGGAAGGAATTACTTATTTGAAATCTCAGTAGGTTTTTACTTAGACAAGGTGTTTTGTGGTCATTACTGTATTTGGATTACAAAAAGGATGACATAGGACTAATAAAATATATCTACATGAATTAATGATGATAATACATTTAACATTTTTTTATTTGAATTCAACAAAGTCAACAAAACAATCAACTATTTTTTAAAATATTTCGTAAGACTACTAAAACTATGTAAACTTTGTAAAGAACTATGTAAACTATTCTTTAATAACTTTCCATTGGAATGCGGGACGTCTAATTCAAAAGTCATACAAAACATATTTTGTGATACAAGAAGTCATCCAGTCATTATTTATCATCCCCTGGGAACTTCATACTTAAAATATAGCCTATGTTCACCGGAGATAGAGTAGCTTCCCAACGGTTAAAGAATTTTCAAATCCGTCAAGTAATTTCGGAGCCTATTCAATTCAAATAAACCAACAAACAATCCAATCGTTTCTCCTTATAATATAAGTATGGAAGACATCAATAAACATAAAGCTGACAATAATTTAAAACATATACATATCTCAGTTATATATTAGTTATTTTAACTTTATTTATGTTTCATTCAAACCAACCAAACCCATTCAATATTTGATGTGAAAGCATTGTATGTATTTAAACAACTGACTTCTAATAATTTTCTCTTCTAATGAAACATCAATTTTATCTCAAACAAATAAATATAGAAGTAAGTAAGTCTTAATAAAGCAGTCAAATAACAGGCTAATACAAAATGGAAATGCTTTTCGCAAAATCTCGAAATTATTGATGGAATAAAGGACTAAGATTGCCAAGCATTCGTAACATTGTGATATATAAGTAAAGTTTTTAAGCTCTTGAGACCAACTCAGATTGTATTCCTTAATCCATTCGTATTCATGTTCGAAATAACTTAATCCCTCGATGTGTGTGACAACCTCCGTGGCGTAGCGGTATTTGGCTAGCTTTAAATCTCAGAGATCGTGGGTTCGATCCGTACGACGGACAATAAATCGTTGTGTAAATTATAAGATTTCTTCCCGGGACTATATGGCTGAGGGAAAGTGCCTCGGAAAGCACGTTAAGCAGTTAGTCCCGTAATATGGCAATATGGTAAAAACAATAATCGTGTCGTGTCGCACGGAATATCTTTTATTTTTGACAAAATACCTATACAGGACCTGTAGGGCTCCGATAAATAGGTCTTATTCCAAAAATATCCTTCGCTGTGTTCAAAATGCTTATTGAAATAAAACAAAAAATGTAATATATATATATATATATATGTGCCACCAGCTAAATAATAACTCACTGATTAGCTCTACCAATAATATCAACAACTAAACCTAGTAAATCTAAATCAACTCTTTTATCGAGATCTAAAACTATGCCAGGACAAAGAGTTACAAATTAATATTTACGAGGTCCGTTTTATTTGTTTCAACAATACACAGAATAATAACATATTCAGATCGCGTGAAGTGTACAATCAAAAATATTATTGAACATTTTATGTTTATGTTCTGATAGAGGCTAGTTGTTCGTGCGTGATCAAAAATATTTTTATTAATAAAGCTGTTTTCTTTACGAAATAAACTTGAGTAATATCGACCAAGATCGGAGTAAGTATGCTGTATAAAAACAATTTAGGTAACGAAAACATTTCGTTCGAAGAAGTTTAAAAAGACAAAAGCGTGGATATTATATTATTACTAGTTTATGTATGATATAAAAGGCAGTTGCATTTTTTTGGTATTTGAGTATTGATGATTTTTTTCGATGTGTTTTGGACGATTGGTTATATAACTTACATAATTCTGTATACCTACTGATATGGATGTTTTTAAATACTTAAAGGATAGTTCTTAAAGCAATCGAAAACAGGAAAACATGATTCCGGCTAGAAATTGAATTCACGACTTTTGAAAAGTGATATACCTACTGTTATCGGATTAGTTCGATAGTTATCTGTCTTTAGGCAGTTTACTTGAATTTCTTACTTCTACCACGTTTAATACTTGAAAAAAGAATACTGTTTTAGTTCGCTTCGACTTTAATACTTTTAATAATTAATCTTTGAGAAGAAAGTTAGCGGTGCAAAAGACGCAAGGTTTGAAATATTAAGCGCGGCTCATATTATAGATGCTTAAAACATAGACATAAATAATAATGTTACCAAGAAACATTTAAATTACCAAATCAAAAATGTGCAACGTTCAGTTACATCAAATACGTTCCATGTTATATATGTTAGTTTGTGGCCTTATCGACCTAAATATATAATTAAACGTGCATATATTTAGTATGCTTACACCCAGTTTCTGAAATGTTGATTGACGTTGAAATTAACTAATCAGCTCTTGATACGCGGCAAATAAATTTCAAAGAGCATAATTGACTACTTTGATTTGTTTATTGTATCACCATCACGTTATTTTGGATATACAGAAAGTATTTTTAATTCATGTTTTAGAATTTAAATTTAGTTTAACAGCAACATTAAATTAACACGTATTATGTTAGTTACAGTCGTAGTGGAATTACAGAAAAGTAAGGTGATTTCTTACAAATGAATTCGAGCCCCATTTATTCATAACATACGTTAATATATAAATCTCTTGCGTGACTACGATAATTACGTTTCGGAGTATGAATGTGATACAACACATACCACCGCATGTTTACAATAATTGTCCAATTACGTCGTTTATGCGTGCCACACAGTTATGTGGCAACTAAATGGCTTGAATTCCGTTTAGATGTACAAAAGTGTGGCGTCATTTAGAAATACTTATGGTCGTTTGGTGGTTAAAATTAAACCTTTTTTCAAATTCTGAAAACAACGTAACTCACGATTACCTGCTACTATAAAAAACCGGCCAGGTTGAATTGGACATGCTAAAAAATAACTTTACACAAAACAACTTTATACAATTTACCAAGAAGCACCAAGTTAGTCACAAGGACTGGAATCGTAAGTATAGTCTAATCTTAAAGCCTGCTTTCAAGGATTCTTCCAGAATTCTTCACATACACAAAACCGACAATTTTAAAATGATACTTGGAGGATGATTTATTTATTTGAAGGGTGAAATAAATAAATCTAAAGAATAAATATTAGAGTATTAAATTATGGATGGTTAATATTGTAATATTTATACTTTTCGATGCGATCGTAGGCCCGATAGTCGACATGCCCGCGAACTGTAAAGTAGAACGAGAGCTACACAGAATAATTGAAAGTAATTATTCATAAATCTCCCCGCTAACAACTACCCTTAACTCGAGGTTCAAGTTGCACAGAGGGCGCCCTATCGCGCAGGTAGCTTAGTTTGCAATTTTTAAAACATTTATTAAGGCTAGAGTATCGCTTGATTTAATGCCCGATGAAGTAGCAAAAGCCTCGTGGCTAGATAATATGATATTTTCAGCCTACATCATATACCTAAAAAATAAAAAAATATATACCTATCATTTATTTGTATGGGCTATATATAGGACAGGTATTTTGATCGCTCGGTAGACCCTGACAAAACTGAATGTTAGCTGTTGGTTTAAAAATTACTTTTGTATAAAATAATAATTTTAATACACGTACAATTTTATTTATCGCAAATTACTTTTCTATGGAGGTATGACGTTTAATGCAAATGTGTGTCTTCCTTGACAAAACCGCTTTGATATGAGGGAAGATTTTTCCAGAACATTCTTAAAGAGCATAATATTTAACGATCTAATATATTTACCTTATCTAATGCCATTAGATAATAACATCGCTGATGCAGGCTGTTTTAAACGAAATAAACGAAACTTCTTCTTTTTCTTTTCGTGTCGACCTGGCGAGCAAATTCGACAACATCGAAACATAAAAATAAAAAATGTTTTGTTAGATTATTACAGGCGAAAATGATCGATTACAAGTTATATCGTCATCATCAGCCTGTTATAGTCTACTGCTAAACATAGGCCTCCCCCATCGATTTCCAGCGTGAACGATCACTAGCGGCCTGCATCCACCGACTCCCCGCGACCTTTATGCGGTCGTCGGTCCATCGTGCAGGTGGTCGTCCTACGCTGCGCTTGCCAGTTCGTGGTCTCCACTCGAGAACCTTTTTGCTCCATCGGCCGTCAGTTCTTCGAACTATGTGTCCTGCCCATTGCCACTTCAGCTTGCTAATCCGTTGAGCTATGTCAGTGACCTTCGTATCATATTTTACTAGCTGTCCCGCGCGGTTTCACCCGCATAGATTCAGTTCCTGTAGAAAATTTAACTAAAAATATGGTCTATGACACTTGCAAATAATGTAACTTTCTATTAGTAAAATAATTTTCAAAATCGTTTCCGTAAAGGCAGAGATTACCCCCTACAACGCGTCACGAACTCACAAACCTTACCTCGTTATAAAATTAGTAAAGATATACCCATATACCAGTTCCTTAATCTCTTTGTTATTAAAATAGCTCTAACCCACAAAATACAACATTTGGTGCATTTTTCCCTAGCAATTACTTATATCTGTGCTCGTCCTAATGAGAAATGTTTTCACAGCTGGGGCATGGGGGTTAACGTCATTATCAAGGTACGGATAGTTTGACAGCCGATACTCTGAATAAAATGTTTGTAATAGCTTGCACCGGTCATACCGTCAGGTTTTTGGAGGTGATTTTTAGTGATAACCTAAAAGTATCTTATAAACATATAGTTCTATAGAACTATATGTTTGTATATCACCATCTTTTGAACCTTATAAGGTTCAAAAGATGGTGATATAATAATGAATAAATTTTTCCAACGTAATATAAAAGATGAATATATGATGTACTACATTATATGTGTATGTATTTATTTGTCTTAAATTAATCTTATTTATTTATTTTTATTTATTTATAACTTTATGCACGAAAAAATCGTACAAAGGCGGACTTAATGCCAACGGCATTTTCTACCAGCCAACCTTGGGGTGGTGCAGAGAAAAGAACAGTAGCATGCACATTGATTAAAAAGAAAGAAACCAAAATTGAAGAGGGCAAAACAGCTAATTAAATAAAAATATTTCTAAGACAATATATACAATATGTCTAAATACATACAATATATATATATATATATTGTCCGCTTTACGGCAAATGTTGATCAGGCCAAAATATGCATTAAATGTTGATCCACCTTTAGAAACTTGTAGCTTAGATTATTTTGATAATATCGTGTCATACTTCGAATATAAGAATTCCGCTCATTGCGACCCAGTGCCTAACTACGCCGCAAACACTCTAGCGCGTCACCAACTCACACGGCAATTGTTGATTTTATAACCGCCATTTATTTTACACGTTGTGTGACTTTGTTGATCAATATAAACGTTGGGAGATCAACAAATGCCGCGGAAATGTACACCGATGCTGCGGAGCGGCAACATCGCAAGCGAAACAAAAGATAGTTCCATTTCACAATAAATATAATATGAAAGTATACAACATCGCGACAATAGCTAATAAGGTTGAAAATCAAATGTAGCAAATATATTTGTTTGCCGTTCAAAACATATGTAAAGAAAATATTTCTTGACATATGAAATCACACCTTATTAGAAACTGTCACTTACGGTGTTGCAGTATCAACGACGACACGTATCCTCCGTTAAATTATAATCTATCCCGCGAGATTGTAAAGTGTCGAGATATTTACTACGGCGTAGTTCCCTCCAGAGGTCCATTGTAGGGGGAAGAGGGCTACAACAGGGTTCGCCCTGGTACCCTGAGGCGCAATATTAGTGATATTATGACATGTTTATACACCCTCATACCATTCAGCTTTCGGCACGTGCTCACCTTGTCATTGGGTCATCCATCTAATCAAATATAATTTACATTGAGTCATAACAAATGGAACGAACTTATTTTATTAAATCTCATGCAACTCCATGAGATTTAATAAAATAAGTTCGTATTGGTATAACATATGGATATTATCTAGGACGAAAGTACTCGTCAAGACTAATCAAACGAGCCCAAACTCGATGGGATTGTGTCGTTTTATTACGGACTTCCTTCGGCCACCTTCCAGCTCCATCATCAGACCCTGGATACCATTTAGGACCAAAGTACTCGTCAAGACTAATCAAACGAGCCCAACCTCGATGGGATTGTGTCGTTTTATTACGGACTTCCTACGGCCACCTTCCAGCTCCATCATCAGACCCTGAATACCATTTAGGACCAAAGTACTCGTCAAGACTAATCAAACGAGCCCAAACTCGATGGGATTGTGTCGTTTTATTACGGACTTCCTATGGCCACCTTCCAGCTCCATCATCAGACCCTGAATACCATTTAGAACCAAAGTGCTCGTCAAGACTAATCAAACGAGCCCAAACTCGATGGGATTGTGTCATTTTATTACGGACTTCCTATGGCCACCTTCCCGCTCCATCATCAGACCCTGGATACCATCTACAGACAAAGTACTCATCGAGAAGAATCATACGAGCCCAAACTCGATTGGGTTATGTCGTATTATAACGGAGTTTCTATGGCCACCTTCCAGCTCCATTAGATCAGCTCCATGTCATCATAATATTGCATTGTCACGCGATATACATATTATGCGTGTAAAATTTTTACTCAATCGGAAACCGGAAAGTGTGTCAAATTTAGCTTGCAAGATTTGATTACAGGTCGAATCTTATGGAGAACCAAGCTCCTAAGTCCTATTCTACATGCCCTAACTTAACACTGTCTTGCTTTCATCATAGCGTATAGATTGCGAAGCGAAGTGGTGTAGTATATATGTATATATACATAATAATATTAACTAATAGAAGTAAAAAAGTATAAAGAAAAAGAACAACGAAGATGTGCATCAAATAAAATATGCAAAGAATTAGCTCTGCACCACCCACCAGCACACACAAGCACATATATTATTAAAAGTAAGGTGTAATACAAGAGGAAAAAAAAAACAAGAACACAACAACAATACTACAACACAAATTAAGTTTACAATTTCAAAAGAGGAGATATACAATAAATTAATTAATTTAAGGTCTGTAAAGGTCAGGAATATTATTTTGTAGTGAGTTTTATTGACCTACGTACAACGGAACGTACCCGCCGTCATTTTTGACAGTTCACGAGTTGTCAAAATCTTATGACAAACACAAAATAAATTACAAACAGTACAAAATAAATTATAAACAGAGGTTATGTGCAAACGCATTGTGATAGGGAAAGAAATTATCTACCCTAAACTGACATAAAATAAATAGCACATAACAAGGGTAGATACACATTGATAACATATTGAGAAGACAGAACAAACGTTATGCAACAAATATATGGTGCCAGAAACAGACCATAGTACAAGGAAACTAACTAAAACGGTGGGTATCGTTCCAAGAAAACTACTAATAGTAACGAAATATCTATTGACAATAACAGCTGTACAAACCTGAACCATTCACCTCACTGTTATTAACATAATTATTCTAGGCCTTCCTATTGGACTTCTCTGGAACTTTTGGGAACTTCTCAGATAAATTCCTCTTCAGTGGTGATTTTGTGGATACCTGTCGGTGTTTTTATCAAAATGACACCACTCTGGGTCCAAACAGAACGCATACCAAAGTGGAGTCTAGATTTCAAGAACACAGCTTGCCGGGCTTTTGTAAGAAATTCTTTAAAGGAAACTGAAGTACATTTTAATTTAGATTTAGCCCTCCAAACCATTGATTTGATATCCTTTGTTGAAAAGCGAACTAGTATGGGTCGGGAACGTTCTTTAGAGGAAGATGTTGATCTAAGCCGGTGACATACCTTGATAGAGGACTTCAATACGTTGCTGAGGCCAATTTTATTATTGAGGACATCCAGTACTAAAAGGCGGCAATCTTCATTGGATTTCTCGGGTATCACAGACACCAACAGGGCTTTACGGCGATTCCAAGTATCAAGATCATCCACTTGGTTAGTGCATTCCTTAATTTGCTGCCGCAGAAGACCTAAGATGCCAAACACAAGTTCTCTGAAGTTCCGAAGATCTTCACCCACCTTGGCAACAGTATCTTCAGATGAACCTGCGTTGGTAAACTGGGCTTGAAGGTCATCAAATCTCCTTGTGATGTTTTCTTCAAGTCTCATTTGTGTAGAGATTATTTGTGACAGATTAAACATCTTGGTGGAAATATAGTGTTGATGTGAAGTAATATAAAGTGCAAATGTTGGGCTGGCAGGTGGTGATTAAATAGTTCTAACTTACATAGACTGTATTATAAATGTAAGTACTCCAAACACAATGTTTCAAAAGTACGTATTTACTGCCAAACTGTTAAATTAAATCAATTTTTAATTAAAAATGTTAGGAGCTCTTTAAAAACACGTCTAAACCTTTTGTTCACTTACCGCCGAAAAAAAAACTTATAAATGCGTATTAAAAAAAATCGGGTGAAAAGCAATAAGGTCACAGCTCATTAGAGCCACCCGGCACCCACTCCGCACCGCCTCGCCTCGTGCATCTAGTATTCTTTATACGGACTTGTATAGGTATCACCGGATCGCCTCGGTCGTTTCTTCGTTAGCTCTTCTCGCGCGGACGGCGGTAGGACCACTCGGTGACAACTCGCTGCTCGCATGTTTGCCTTGCGTTGACTGTGCATTGCCAACGCGCGGGTGGACCGCGCGCTGCCCGCGAACGATTGACGGGAGGACGATACTTGGCAATGCGCCGCTCCCCACCCTCCCTTCATACTACTACTCGAAAAATTCGTGGACCAAGCGACGTCTACTCGTTGACCACGCGGAGTTCACTCGTTGACCGCGCGGGATCCACTGGTTAAACGCGCGACGTTTATTGGTGATAACGCGGCGTCCACCCGTGGACCACCTGTCGGCAACGAGTATACGCCGTGCGACGAGGCGATGCGAGGTGGGTGCGGGGGGGCTCTAATGAGCTGTGACCTATAATTTGTGAAAAGGTTTTTGTAAGTCATCATCCGCCCGTATAACGCCCACTACTAAACATGTGCCTCCTCCTAAAGAACTCCCTGTGCCTCCTCCTTTTTGCCTTAGCCACCATGCTTGGTAGGCAAGTAGGTGACCGCAGTATCATGTTGTAACGCATAAGTAAACGCTGCTTCCCTTTACCTGGTATACGATTGTTATAGATGATGTTATAAAAATAGGGACCAACTGCTTAACCTGCCTTCCAAGGCACGGAGAATTCAACGTTCAATTCAATTCACACGTTCCTCAACCAACCACATCCTGAAAGAAATCTTAATATCTACACAAAGATTTCTTGACCGGCGTGGGGATCGAATCCACGACTTCCGAGATTAAAAGCGAACCTTTTACCGCTACGACACTTAGGTTATCGAGTTTTGTAAGAGTTGCCTCTTATTTATTTGATATGATCTGGTTATTCATTAATTAAAACACAAACTAATATGATTTCCTGTTATATAGTTACTGCCTCTAATATGGTTTAATAGTGCCATAGCATTCGGTTCTTTGATCTAAGAACCAGCTTATGGGATAAACTTCCGGTGCACTATTGCAATCAAGCTTGTTTCAAATAGCTTATGTTCTACTTAGTGTAGACGTTATAAAGTCCAAAGCCTTATTAAGTACGTTAAGATAATATTTTGTATAATAATGTTAATGGAACTTACGAGATTTAATTTATCGTATAGGAAAAATGTATAATATTCTGCGTGTTTCATCATCAGTCCGTATAACGTCCACTGCAGAACATGAGCCTCATCATAAGGGAGCGTTTATGCCAAAGCCACCAAGCCAGGTAGGCGGGTTGGTGACCGCAGTATTATGTTGTAAAGCACAATGAAACACTGCTACCCGTTGCTTGGTACACGCTTCTTATAGATGATGTTATAACAATCGGAACCAACAGCTTAACTGGCTTTCCGAGGCACGAAGTGTAGTCCCACACCAACTAAACCCGGCAGAAATCTTAGAATTTCCACAAATATATCTTGTTCGGCGTGGGAATCAAACCCACTATGTCCGTGACTAAAAGCAAATTCGCCGCTACGCCATGGAAGTTTTAGTTAATATGTATCAAATAAAATTTAAAACCAGAATTAAGTTATTCAAAGAAATACATATTTAACATTAAAAAGTAAGATATTATTAATCAAGAGGAATATCTGGGTTATCTCATATAGCAAACAATAAAAAACATTAAACTGAATATACAACTTTAAATACATTAACTGAAAATAAATATCACAGGTTTCATTTTAACAGTTTTTATTGCTTCGTTGCTTGATATTCTATTTATAATTAAAAATAAAACTTTTATTTTAATTAATACGAATTCAGTTCGTTTTCGTTCAAAGTTATCTTGAAAAAATGTATATGAAAATAAAAAATGCAGATAGCAATTGAATGAGACTGATGGTGGAGCGTATATATAGTTATCAGTATAACTGAACCTGAAGTATTTGCAATAAACAAAATAAATACGGTAAAGTATTTTTTTGAATACTACCCATAAGTGAGAACTCCTTTCAGTTCCCCGCCATATGAAACCATATTGTATACCTACTTAAATCTTGATTTATTAATGCTTTTACAGGTTTATTCCGGCACAAGTTTTCAAAGGTGTGAGAGAGAAAGAGAGACATCGCATAAGAGTGGTAGAGCAAGCTCATAGAGCGTTAATACGCTCTATGAGCTGTTCGACTGGGGAATTAACTCCACCTAATAGAATACCACAGGCAAAAATAACATTATTGATGAATGAGCCGGCAGGATGAAGATGGCAAGTGCTGTACATATATTTTATCATATAGGTACTGGCATTAGCTATTCTTATATTTGGACCCCTATGGCACTTAATATCAGGTGGGTTTATCATTAGCTTTGTTAGACCAAAAAAACAAGATTGGTGAAAATCTCTTAGATGAAATAATTATTTAAAATGAGTTTGGACCTAATTCGGGTTTGACTACATGGATAGTGAAAATATGTAAAAATTTAATAGAAAAAATGGAAACGTAAAAACAGCCGTTTCCAGTGAAGTCTGAAAATTGATTGGGTGACGGTAGCCAGGTTTCAATAATCCTTGAAGGGACAAATATTTAAAAAAATACTCAGTAAAACACAGCGATCACGAGTGGAATTGAATACACAAACATATAAATGTGTGTATATTCAGAATAGTTAAGTTTTGTTGTTTGTTTGTGTAAAGGAGGCCTTTTGTTTGTAAACAATTATAAACGTTTCGCACTTTTTTAAATTTGTATGACCTTGAACCTTGATCCTTGCTTCTCCGAACAAATTTCATAAAGTTCATTAATTGGTGTTTGTGAATTCATTGTATACTACATTAAAATAGTTGTTTTTTTTTCAAATAAGTAATATACCTAATTCGGAGTACCTATTTCGTGACTCTGGTATAAATTATGATGGAAATTATATGATTGCACCTATTGTTTAAAATACGGTTTTTACTTTAAATAGCGATTTTTACGAACTCTGCAGTGTAATCGATAAGCTGTGGTGTCTAAATGGATGCTAACTGACATAATAAGTATCTGAACTAAACTTGCAACAGGCAAATAGATTAACATAACGAATTTTGGCATTCGTTGTTCATTATTTACTAAACTTTATAACTCCAATAAATGTTCACTTTAGCGTATTTTAAATTACTGTAACATACAGATTCCCAATACAAAAATGTTTCTAAGTAGAAAGGATTGAAGGGATGAGAGACCGTATTAGAAATATAATGTGTTTCCAATATATATGCCATACTTGTAACAGTAGATAGTATCGTGCCTAATTAATTTGCCTTATCGTTATTCGAATTATATACAATGCTTAATTTTTTGTATGCCTATCAAGAAATAACAACTATTTTATAAAGAAATTTCTTCACTTACATAATCACTGTACCTATATGGCCATCTCCTATTAAAGGAATTGCATATAATTTAGAAGCATTTTATATAATGTGAGGGTTGTGGCGGTCCAATATACAAGGGCACAAGGTAAGCAAAAATATACGAGTTCCTACGTCACAACTACCGAAATGACCCCAATGAAAATAAAGTAGAAATTGTGTCACAGCTTGATTTTATGCACGGAAGTGATTCCACGAATAACGTACCATGCATAAAACCCAATAGTAGTGTAGTGGTGTAAGCCAGTCAGTGAAAGTTCGCCCCCACTCGCTACTCTTTTGCTACAACTGTTACTATCCAGAGCCCTTGACCAATAAAAATAAAAGAAAATAACTAGGGCAGATGAGATGTCCCGGAGATTCTACAAAAGTAGGGTCATCAGGATAAATAAAAAAAAATGTATTTTTAGTGTTTTGTACCTAAAGGGTTAAAACGGGACCCTATTACTAAAACTCCGCTGTGCATTCGTATGTTTGTCCGACTATCTGTCCGTCTGTCTGTCCATCTGTTTATCTATATGTCTGTCCATACGTCTGTCAGAGATATTACTCGCTTATACTTAAATCGCTTTTACTGAACAATTTTATTTTATTTCGTTTCGTTTTATACATTAATTTAACGAAGAGTTTTACATATTGCCCAAAAATTTGGATGACTTTTTAATACCGGTTAATACAGATTCAGGTCGAGTATATCCTAACATTAAAATAAATTAGTTTTTTTTATTTATTTTAAAGTTACTATTCACAATACTTAATCACAGACACAAATCACACCCAGACTTGAACAACTCTCCGTGGTTCACAAAAATAATAGTCCTGGGTGGAAATCGATCCCAGAATGCCACGTCTCAGAAACAACTACTGTAATAACCATTGAGCTATTGGTACAGCCAAGTAATTACTCTAATCGTCCCAAACCTAAATGCGATTGAATTAACTTTAAAATTCCTGTTACCTTATATATTACGACAGTTGATTACACGAGTTTAATCTGTAAAATGGTACTACGGCGTAGACAGTACGGCGAAGGCGTAGCTTGCTACGAGTGAGATTCATTACAAAGGGCTTAAACAGAATTGTATATTACAAATGCGTTTTCAACCAAACTACTATGATTATTAAGTTATGAATATGAAATGATAGAAATCGTGGCAGTTAAATTCACAGAACCCACATAAAGTATAATATTATTCTAAGCCCATAATTGGTATTTTTTTAATAAAATAAGTATTTATATAATAAAATATTTGTTAAATAAGATTTTTATTTCCCTAATATAAAGAAACAATATATAGACAAATTTTCTGTGAGATCTGATGCAAAAACGACTAATGACAATTTATTTATTAGAACTAATTTTCACCACACCCGAGACCTCAATAGTTATGGTTGAACAAGTTATCGCTAGACCAAATATAAAGAAAAATACAAGATAGAACATCTATCATCCGTAAAAGTAAAAACAATGTTTGTAAAATAACCCTATACCAAAATCAAATCTATACTAATATTATAAAGAGATAAAGTTTGTGAAGTTATAATCTTTGGATTGATTTTGAAAATTCATTTACCAATAGAAAGCTACGTCATTTGTGAGTGTCATAGGCTATATTTTAAGTTTAAATAAAATTTTCACGGGGACGGGATTTACATGGGTGAAACCTGGGAACTATACCTGTGAACTATAGCTATAGTTTATATCCTAGTAATAAGATTTAATCCTTTAATAATAAACGTCAAAAACTAATGAGAGTAATGGGTGAAGAAAAACAGATGGTCTCATATATACGAACATGAATTTTGTACTTATGACTTTCATTTTCTGTATGAATATCATTGGTGTTAGTACATTTCTCATTTCTGTACATTTTTCATTATTGTAATACCATATTTCAAAATATAATTGCAAAGCCTGGCTTCTACGGTTCACGTATAGCTTGATAAAAAATGTTAAACCGTGCCTTAGGCAAGCGAGACGAGGTGGGAGCTGGAGAGCAATTAGCATGTCAGCGTTGACGGCAGGTTGACGGAACGGAGAGATCATACTTACTATCCTCGTCTCGCTGTGCCATACCTAAGGCGCGATACAACAGTCCACCGGTTATTGGTAAAACTATGTCACAATTTTTACAAACAGTTATCATCACAAAAATATATATCTGAAAAAAGAATATACCGGTTGGTTACTGCCTTGTCATACTGTATAGTTAGTTCTAGTCAAATCTCTTCCTGCCTAACTTGCACGGAATATTCTGCAAAGTTAGAGACCGTAGTAGTTTCAAAAAACTTTACCTTAATTTTAAACTTATTTCATACACACGAAACTTCACACTCTTCAGCATTACGTTACACCCGCGAAACTTATAATTAGTTATTTCAAACGACATATTGTTATTCTCTCTTTAATTAAAATTGTGTTTACATGAACAACAAGGAAACAATGATAAACAAAGTTGCGTTACCAAGAACATATTCTGGCAGCTTGATATAAAGCGTAAAACAATCTACCGAGCACCGTATATTTAATTCAAGCATATACATAATTTAACACAGACTACGAGCTAATAGAATATCTCGTGCTTAAAATTCATGGCTTTAAAACAGGTAGTCAACAAATTAAATGGCGGGCAAATTGCTTGAAAACGAGTTGAATCTAAGATAAATTAGTAGAAGGACATAATCTCCATCTAAACCTTGACTTGACCGAGATAAGTCGGAACTTTACAGAAAAAGAAGCTTAATACTTATCAGATAATGCGACTTTCCAGTTTGTTAGAACGATAGTGCTTCTTGTCGTTTAAGACCCAACTTTTGTTGGGTTCTAATCTTTTTTTCGTAAACTACGAGTATGCTTGTGTGTATCGCTTTGCTAAATCTGCAACTTTAAGTAGTTTCATTTTGAAAAGTTTACTATGTTCGTGGACTTAACGAATCAGATAGGTTAATGTTTTGCCGTTTGTTTTATACATTTTTATTTTACACTAAAGTTCAAAAACAAGACAACTTTATAATGACTATACCGGGACTTACTTTATTTTTAATTATATGTAATAATTATATATATTATAACAAAGCTTCATTTTAAATTGTGAAGTCAAAGTGTTCTTGTTGGAATATTCAAACACTGAAAAACATTTCAACAGTGTGGGTCAGCGGCACACTG
The DNA here is from genome assembly GCA_947037095.2 of Nycteola revayana. Taxonomy (NCBI): domain Eukaryota; kingdom Metazoa; phylum Arthropoda; class Insecta; order Lepidoptera; family Nolidae; genus Nycteola; species Nycteola revayana. The sequence continues at coordinate 12,041,569 of OX344839.1, forward strand.
CTAGAATATTTTTTTAAATTACATGTCTTCTTGGATTATCTAACTCCACAAGTTTCCTGAAATAAATAGATAATTTAATAGGGTTATTATAAACAACATTCAATTTAAAATTTCATTTATTCCGTAAAAATGGTTACGTTTGTTTGGAATCGACATTTTTTTTTATACCGTGCAGTGCGTGACGTGGCGACAACTGAGAAACACTGCCAAAAAAAGTAGTCAGTAGAACCCTATTTTTTTTAAATAATAATATTTTATTGCCTAATTACAAAATACTTTATTTTACATTTAAGTTGGAGCGATTTAATCCCAAGCCGTGTGGTTTCCGGCTTAGAATAGACCACCCCATGTCTTCCCATGGGCGTCATAAAAGGCGACTAAGGGACATATGGCTGATGGATGGGCAGCAGCATCTATTAGCTTAAGGTTTACATCTTACTGCGATCACCAATCCGTCTGCCAAGCGTGGTGATTATGGCAATATCCCCCTACGATCCTGGCTTGCCAAGGTCTGTTAAGAGGAGGCCCATGTTCAGCAGTGGACGTAAACGGGCTGTTGATGATGAATCCCAAGTATATTCTGCACATTAGTAATCAGAAATTTTATAATAAGCCCAGATACAGAAGAAGACGATAAAGTTTTTGTAGCAATAATAGGAATGTTAGAAAATAAGATAATAATAACTTTGTCGCCACATCTATATCATTGTTTAAGTCATCATTTATTTTTAAATGAATATCATGATTACGTACTTTTGCTCTAGTCTAACTAGTTATCATATTTCAAACTGATTTAATAATATTGGTTGAACTTTTAATGTTATTTCTTATGTGTATTTATAACCTAGCAGTGGAATAGGCTTCTTTAATTAATGTAGAATATTTTTTACATGTTCTTGGAAAGTCGGATTATGGTTGTAAGTTTTTTCTTCATATGGTTCATACAATACAGTGAACGTCATACGGTCACTTATAGAAAGTTGTTTAGGCATAAAAATGGACCTAAACTAATTACTGGTTAAATTAAACAAAGAGTTAAACATAAGATCCGGAGATCCGTGATATGGCAGTCAATCTTTATTTTTTTTTAAATATATTATCTTTAAATCTGTGCAAGCGGCTTTCACTAATTGATTTTTTTTTGTGTACTTACAGTATTAGTAAAATTAACTAACTGACCTGAGTGATCTGAATAAAGTTTGTTAATTATAGACTTGTTGACAGGTTTTACATTGCTGAAAATATTGTCAATACATGTAGCACTTGTTGCAGTTACTCTAGTAGGTAAAAATATGATGCAATTTTTATGATTTAAACAAATTCAATAAGTTTCTAACTGAGTTTTTCTCTAATACATTTATATTAACGTCTCCAGAAATAATAAAAAAAATATGGCTATTTGATAACTTCTCAAGGCATCCTCCATAGCAACAAATCGCTCCAATTCAATGCACGAAATTTCTATAACTCACTCAACAGAAAGGAACACAATGTCTTTTCTTTCTTTAAATTTTAAAAATATTTTTTTTAATATTAAATTTCCACCATGTATATGTTTTTCCATGTTGAACGAGCTTGCAACCTGGTGATAATTGAAACTGAAAATAAATTGATGGCGGCAACCTCCGTAGCGCAGCGATATTTGGCTCGCTTTAAATATCGGAGGTCATGGGTTCGATCCCCACGCCGGACAAGCAATCGTTGTGTAAATTCTATGATTTATTTTCGGTTCTGGATGGTTGCGGGACTACCCTCTGGGAGGGTGACTGTGAGGAGGCCATTGTTCAGCAGGAGACGTTGTACGGGCTGATGATGATGATTATAAACCTGCTTTTAAAATCGAATTCAAACTTAAATTTGACATTACTTTGAAAACAGCTTCATAGGCCTTATAGTTACTAAAATAAATTAGTGGGACATTTACACTAATCGAGCATTACAAAGTGAAGGCATAAATTGTTCCGACTATCTGGTTGCTATCGCAATTTATCCGATAAAAGGGTATAAGATCAAAGTATCACTGATGGAATTATTAAACTGTGGCCGCCCGCAGCCCGTATATCTAGCGGTCTCAAAGGATGCGTTCTGCCCTGTATCTGCTAGGATCAGAATAGTGAATACATAATTACGTTACACATTCTTTGTTCTTTATTCAAAAAAATAGTTTGATAAAAAATATTTTTGTTCTTGGCTTCTTTTTGTTCTTATAATGTAGTTATGCAATTAAGTTTACATTTATAAAGTCTATTAACCTGTAACCGGCGAGCATGCATGAAGAGACTGATGAATATGGAAAAAGTGAATGTTTCCCGGTTTCGCTCTCCTTCAAATCTCTATCACACTTACCAACCATCCATCGTAAATCAAACCTGCTTTAATGTAATATATATAAATTTGTAACAAGTAGGACTAAATAGCAGATCCCAGCGTCCATTAGGTTAGACAACAAATAAAAACGACTCAATAGTATTATTAAAACGTAAATAAAATATTTTTGTATACACGCTGAAATTTAAATGGTTGTTTTCCCGCAGCGAAAAGGTTTGGTCTTAGTTAAACATTCAATTTATACAAAAACTAAATATTATAAACCAAAAATGGCCGATTAACAATCTTGAAAAACCGAACTCGAAAGTGACATCGAACCGATAGTAATACCTCGCGATACCTAGCGCTCGCGTCGATCGTTCGCGCGTTCGTTGACCCGGGTGTTAGTCAATCAGCTGATACCTACACCTTAGGTAATGTAACACAGTACCCAATCATAATAATAAGCTTTATCCAATACCTTTTTAGCTATAACTTACAGAAAACGTAACTTAAAACAAATTTATTATCTAAGAACAATAATTTTCTGAATTAGATACCTAATAATGTATTTAAGGCGTATTTTACAAAAATGAAAAATTAAATGAACTCCGCGGAAATGATATGGATGCAGTCCTTCTGAGTTGAGTAGTTTACAGACGTAGTATTGGCTTATGCCAAACTAAGCTGCCGCCATTCGCGTACTTCGGCGAGGATCGCGTTCGATGTACTCGATGATCTCCTCGTCGAGCTCTGGCGAAAGAACGGCCGATCGACCTCTGCCCTGTGCATGTGCTGGCACTTGGAACTGCCCATGATCGAGTAGCCGTCGCCGCTACGATCGTCCGGTCCTGTATGACTTGAGGGTTCAGAACTCCGCGAAGACGGAGTGACGTCAAGTGTTGCAGCTCGGCGTAAAGACGCCAGGCAGTATGGGAATTATAATTAGCCCTAGCGTACAGTTGCACCATAGCGACGTACTCTAAATTACTAAAACTGTAATGTCGATCCATAATACTAATAAAGTAATAAGATAACGCGTGCTGCGCTTCCGACGTTCACGGGACAACTAAGGAAGGAGGGAGTCGAAGGAGAGCACGGGGCGTTCCGGCGTCGGCACCGCGCGGCGAATGACAAAGGAAGTCGGCTCGTTTGTGATTCTTGTGTGCAGGCTATTTTATGCCGTATAACTACCATTGAGCTCTTATTTTGCTTTGAACGTTTATGGATCGTTCTTTACTTTGTCAGCAGCGCGTGCGATTCGAGTAGTACCTACAAGGTCCGTTCACTCCGTCTAGTGTTACTACTGTTTATCACGCTTTCGAGTTGTCTAATATTTTTTTTAATAATTTTAAATCCAAAACAAGTCTAAAAAAAAAAAATATGTTTCGATAGTACTACCGACGGCAAGTTGTTCTGCTTCGGGAAAACAACCATTAAAATTTCACGGTGTATAAGTATTCATACAGAATAACGTTGCTGCAATAATATTATCGATGTGTCGCGTGATTTCAAATGTCAATCCGAAAAAATATGACGTCACACCTTATACTATATTTACTGTATCAAAATTATGTGTCAATCATATGCTCATGGCGATGGAATGTCGTTTCTTCTGAAAAAAGTTTTTATATTGTATATTTTTATTTTATTTTAAAAATTGTGAACCACTGTATAGTTCCGTATAAGGGGTACGCTTACTGCCAGCACGATAGAGTAAAAAGAAGAAAAAGAAGAAGACTCAAAAAATGTAGACATTCCGGAAACATGACAGTTCATGTTTCCGGAATGACTCAATTTTTTTAACCTGCCTACATATAAATGTAGGTAGGTTATAAAAAAATAAGTCATTCCAATGTAATGGCCTTGTGGCTTACTATTATTAGTAAGCCACAATGCCATTACATTGGGAAACAAGAAAGCAGTTTATAGTCGGTAGCAGTTTGACATAGCAAATTGTTGTCTATTCAAGTCTTTATCCACAAAAATACATTAAAACTAAAAATAATAATGCTACAATCTTTTGAGAGATCTAAAACCTCTTAAAAGTATGTTTAAGACGTAAAGAAATATGGTAGATTAGAGGCCGCCTAAATGATTAGTTAAAGCTCATCTTATTGTAACTCATTTTAAGGTTAGGTGATTAAAGTTTTGATGTCCATATATGAAGTTAAAGAAAATAGATAGCTTTAAATAAAACGACAGCGTGTGACAAATGTTTTCTATTATAATGTGACAAAAGAATTATTATGACTACTTTATTGACCTAAATAAATGTTGGTAGTCAATAATCGACAAATTAATAAAATAGTAACTTAGTTCTATCGGTTCTTTTTATTCTTTTATTCTTAATGTAATTCTCTGAAATGTCGCAGTATAAGCCTGACACCTACACTATTTGGTTTATTTCGGTCTTTAAATAATGGTCCATTATTTTGTTAGCTAAAATCCTTTTTAATTTAGTGTCAACGTCAGTTTCACTAGTAACTTTGTGGCGTTACGGGCGTTTTCATGAAAATTGTGGTCATACGGTGTGCCTAAAAGATTATTTGGGCGACAACTATGAAAATAGGCAAATTTGCTCACATTTGGGTCGATATTTTACTGGAGAAAACAAGAAAATATCTACTTAAAATCACATTTAATCTACTAGAAACACCCCGTAGGGTAGTTAGCTACTCTACTCCTAAGTACTGTAGCGTAATGTTTTATAGACTAGGTTGTTAAGCTAGGATATAAACGACTCGTATGCCAATTTGAGATCAAAAGTTTCGGAATGAAATCAGGTAATTAAAGCACACTGCTTGATTATAGCAACACTGATAAAAACGGCAAAGGCCTTGGTAAGCCTGAAACTGACTCATGATTTACGATAGTATCATAATATAACAGTGGAAAACTGTTAAAGCTACTGGCATTACGTACCAGTAATGCCAGTAGCTTTAGTAAGCCTATCTGCCTTGTACCTATTATGGTCATAATCGCAATTGTATATCCGACTCAGACTATAAAGTTAACACTCTATTAGATTACTACAATATAATAGTTGCTATTGATATCCCTATTTATTACTATATAAGTGTGAATGTAAGTTTGTTTGTTACGCTTTGATGTGAAAACTACTTAAGCGATCATCATGGAACTTTGTACACATATTTTTGTAGGTATTAGAAGTAACATAGGGAAATTGGCTTTAATGCGAGTGAAGCCGCGGGTAAAAGCTAGCATAAGATAATGCAAGTCGCTCATTAATTCATTATGATTTATATTATTAAATAAAAAAACTTGAAACAATGATGAACAATCCGACCTATGCAAAAAACGGAAATGCCAATAATATTCATTGTAGACTAATACACTTACATGTAATTGTATTTCATAGACATTAAGGTCATTGCAGACTATACCGTCACGATAACGGCACAGCTCCAACCCAGCAATTTACTTGTAATTTAAACTTAGTTAAATAATATATTTTATAATGTCAAAATGAAAAAGCCAACGACGGGCACTAATCGCGCTGACTATGTGCTAATAGCGCATTGAACAGCGGTGCACTGTACGAGATTAGTACCCCACGTTCCGCTGTTGTGAGACAGTTGTGTACAATATGAAGGTTAATGCGGTTAGAGTACTGACTATTTACTTTTTGTGGAAAGAAGGCAACGGCGACTTCGAAGAAGAGTAGTTGATCCTTATAACGCTACAAGATTACTGAAAGGCGAGCACGTAACATGCTTTATTTTATGCGTCCTTATTCTTGCATGAACCATCGGCCGAGTCCCATAAACATCTTAGTCGAACTTCCTCTATTACTCGTCCCGTATCTATGTAATTCATTTCGTAAACAAATGTACAATACGGCAGGTCTCATCAGCGTCACACTAAAACGCATAACTGGCCGTAGATGCGAATGAGCGGCGCGCGCTTTGGCATGCCGGCGAGCATCGCATTATTGCTTCGTAGTATCGCTTATTGAACGGCGCTGCTCAAGCGCGCGACTTTGAAACGTAGCTACTACCCCATATATCTCCGAACGCGCGCGCTCCAACGGTGCTGTCGAAACGCGTGACGATAAAACAAGCCTTAGGCATGAGCGGGCGGCGCGTGGTGTGCACGCTGGCGGCTAGCGGTTGCCTCAATTTGGCAAATCCATGCCGGAGCTGTGCCGCATGCCGGTGTAGTGCCGATATAGTTTTTCCCGTATAGTTATCATAGTTCTTAGTGTTTGTCTATTATAACTGAAATTATCCTATAGACTTAGTTAACTAAGTACCTACTCGGCTTCGCCCGTTCGCCTTTAAAATTAACAACACAATAAAACCAACCAACCAACACTGTTACCAGTGATGTATAAGTCTCGAGGCGTCCGAGTCCCTTTGCCTAGAGCTCGGTCTCGTTTACAGGGCTCGACTCGTATGTCCCGACGACTCGGGAGTCTTTTTCAGAGCTCGAACTTTTTTCAAGTCTCGAGTCCTTTTTGAAGGCTTGAGCCCTTTTCGAAGGCTCGAGCTCTTTTGAAGGTTCGAGTTCTTTTGAAGACTCGAGCCCTTTTTGAAAGCACGAGTCCTTTTGAGCGCTCGTTCGATCTCCAAGCATTTCTCTTTAGCGCACTAGTATTTTTCCGCCCTCTAGTTTTAATGGATGCTTATGAATAAAAATAAGTAGAGGTAAACCACAAAAGATTAAGCGTTTACGGTACACTTTATTCTAATTTTGGAGACTCGAGTTCTTTTGCAGGCTCGAGCTCTTTTGAAGGCTCGAGCTCTTTTAAAGGCTCGAATTCCTTTAAAGGCTCGAACTCTTTTGAAGCCTCGATGCTTGGCTCAAATAAATCGCGGCTCGGTTAGGCTCGGGACTCCGAGCTTACCGAGCTCACTGAGTCTTGCCATTCCGCCTCGGGGGTTAAGAAATAACACTCGACGCCTCGAGGCTTGTACATCACTAGTTGTTACTCCTGGGCCACGTAGCTTTTTCAAATCGTACCTAGTTCCTGAGATTAACGCGTTCAAGCAAACAAACAAACTCTTTGGCTTTATAATATTAGTATAGATAACAATTATATTCAAGTTAATGGGCAGCGGTTACCAACCCTCCAAAATGCCAAATGTGATAAGCTATAAGGGCTAATGATGGTGAAGTTATTAAAGTTGCATTGTAAAAGAAAGTACCTACTACTAGACTCTCTAGAAAAGTAGAGAAAATGTTTAAAATAAGTCATTGACTAAAATTCAGGTCCCATCATTATTACCTGCTTATATATGTTTATAGTTAAATTTATTCAAAACAAAATACACATACATAAAGACTTGATATTAACATGTTGCAAAAGCAATTTAATACCAGTATTGATACCAAATGCAAAAATTCATTTATCAATAAAATCGTCATTTATCAATAAATTCATATAGGTACAACACAACAATTTGTACAATATGTAATATTAAGTATAATTTCATATATTATTATTCAACATTTTCAATGTGTGATTATCTCGACTGAGTCCGTAATTTGTCGCTGAGTCATTGACGCGCCAAGCATGTCGTGTATCAAAGGCAGAGAGGTACACGGAAAGGAACATACATTTGTTATAGGATACCGAGTCTGCGACGGTACACGCCTCTCATACATCTTGCTTCTGAGACGCCGCGCCTCGCCTCGCTGCCTCGATGCCGCGCCATGAATTTACATTAGTCATTACACAATTTACTCTCATACTTTGTACTGAACATGATAACATATCTACTACAAATTACCGTTTGACACAAGCATTTTTCTTGAATATATATATTTATTTCATTAATATATTTCATTGATTTAAAATGTCGTTCCTTTAATTGGTTTCGAGAGTGCTCGCAAATAAATAAAATACACAAATCTTAGAGCCTAATTTTCTTTCGGATAAACGCTCGTGCGGTAGCTTTTTTCCTTTTCACCTTTTACTTAAAAGTTACAAAAACTTTTAACTAATTAAATTAATATTCGTAGACCGTTGATTAAGAAGCTCTGGAATGCTTTTAGCGTGAATGTAACTAAGTAAGGCAAGGAATTTTGAGGGAAGAAATAATTTCGCCGAATATTTTGTGAAAATATTACTTTCAATTTTGATCATTGCGGATATTTGAATAAGTAAAGAGAGTGGTTTTTGAAACTGTTAAAATAATTTCAAAGGATTTTAATTGAACATTTAACAATGTTAAACTTTACGGAAGTCCCCTGATTGTAGGTACCTACCTGATGTCTTACTTAGGTGTTACATCAATTTGTTGTTTATAATTATGATTATTATAAGTAGTGTATTAAGAGAAGTCAACCATAAGTGACATTTATTTTCTCATCGCTAATGTTTGAACTGCCAGTGCATTTAGATTGGAGCATTCAGTTGGTTAAACTGCTGTATGCTACCATACGTCGGCAGCTCAATGTTAAGTTGGTGACAGAAACAAAACTGCTAGTTATTGCACATAAGTGGCGACTCCAGCGCCCCTGGCGGTATTAACGCGACCATTGCAAACTTCCTCCGTCTCGGCGCACCGGCCTCTGTACTTAAGTGTCTAATTAGCCGTAAATTGCATTCAAAATTGGGGTCTTGGCTGAGAATTGAGTTTTGAATGTCTAATTTTGCAGAATAAAGGGAAATTGTACCGTAATTTATATGTCGTTCTGGATTGACCATGCTTATATATTATTATAGTTTTAAGAAGTTATTTGGCTGAGTTTTTATAGCCTGATTAAATTAAATAACAATTTATATAGGCCATAAAATATTTAGCCTGTTGCTTAGTCAATGGACTGCCTCCTTTTTATTGCAACTTTAACGTCATTTGAAACATAATAATATATTTACAAAAAAAGATCTTTCTTTTTTATCTAATCATTATGGAATTCAGCGTATTTATCCATGGTGCAAAATCATTTATTATTGCAAAATAGTAGTAAAAATATCTGAAAAGCAAAGTAAAATTAATTTGGTACTCAAAATCAGAGGTTCGATTAAATTTATTGTTTTAAGCATGATTGTTAACAAAATGTTATGATCCAAATTTCAATTGAGTAAACAAATCAAAATTTGTTGAGAAAACGTAATGTAAATGAGGTTTGAAGGAAATAATTAGGGCTTATGTTTAACTTACCATCAGATATAGTGAAAATGATCACCAAAATTAAACCCGCATTTTAATGTAAAATTGTAACCAAAGTTTTAACATTTCGCTATCGTATTTAAGCAAAATGACTCCAAATAAAACATTTTTAACCCAAAAGTAGTAAATGATCACCAAAAGTACCTAAATGTTTTACTAATTTACTATTCGGTTCTGGCACTCGCCGGCCGCTGCCGCGGCACCGCTCGCTTCGCTCGCTCGGCTCGTGCGTTGTATGGCCGCAGCTCTTACCTAACCTAACCAATTGTCATTTTTCATTGATTTTATTAAGGTAGAAATAGCGCAATAATTTGCTCGCTAAGATTTGGTGATCATTAACTAAATTTGGTGTTCGAATACAATTTGAAGTGCAGTCGTGACTAAAATAGCTAGTACTATTATAATTTTAGACTTTATTTTTCTGGTGTCAAGTATATATTTTTGGTGGTCATTATATTTTATCCCAATAATTAGGCGGGTTGTTTATTAAATTAGATGTTTCCTACATACACTGACTTTGTTACTAAATTATATATTACATTTTCAGAAATAATGATTTGACAAAAGCAAGATTAGCTTGCTTTTATTGTCAAATCATTATTTCTTATTACATTTTAACATCAATTAAAAAGAAAATTTAATATATAATTTAGTAAGGGTGACTTTTGAAACGAGAAATAAGGTAGATACCAAATTAATTTTGTTTATTTATTTATTAATGTTTGTTTCGTACAGTGGGTAATGGTTTATAAAATCATTTGAACAATGAGGGTGTTTACGCTACCAGTTGGCACCACTTAGGTGAAAGGTCTTTTTGACAACGCTGTCAAAACAAAACAAAAATATATTCTTGCTATACAAACTTTTTTCAGTGTAAATTTCGGAAATGTTAATGTTTAATTTACAAAATGTTTAATGCACGTGCTTATGGACAAAAGAAAACTTGAAATTGAGCTGAAACGAAGAGGTGCAAAAATCTTACGCTAGTATGTTAAATACTTACGATTTATTTACTGTTTATGTTTGAGCAGACAGGAAATGTACAAAATTACTATATTTTATTTTTTAAGTAATAATACACTTTTTAATTCCATAGGTAATAAAAAAGCAAAAGAATCCTTCACAGTTACTCACTCGTACCTACCAATTCGTAAAGATTGACCTGTGTAGGTAAGGCTGTCTTGTCTTGCAATTATTTATTAAGTAGCTTTTTGCGTCTATTTGAGCCGTATAGTAAATAGTTTATTTGGTGCTTTAATAATATAATAGTTATACTATTTAAAAAATCAACATCACAGCATAAAAAAAAATTGTTTAAAAATACACTTTTTAATTCTATAATGAAAAGTCAATAGAATCCTTGATTAATTGATTTTTTACCTACCAATTTGATTATTTACCTACCAATTAGCAAAGATTGACCCAAGTAGGTAAAGCGGTCCTGTCTTGAAATCATATATCGTCGTTGATACTGCAATACCGCGTATGTGACAGTTGCTAATATGGTGCAATTTCATCTATCAAGTAATACTTTTTATATAGGTGTTTTCAAGGGCAAACAACCAATTTGCTACATTTGATTTTGAGCCTTATTAGCTATTGACACTTACGCGGTATTGCAGTATCACCGACGATATTCAGTAGCCTTTTACTTTTATTTGAGCCGTATGGTTAATAGTTTATTTGGTGTTTTAATAATATAATAGTTATACTATTTCATAAAGAAACATCACAGCATTAAAAAAAACTGTTTTAAAATAACATCGCAGCTTAATAGGTACACAATAGTTTTACCAGACGTTTGAAAGTGGAATAAAAGCTTGATGTAGGTACCTAAAACAGCTCCTTAACGTATCTAGCTAAAATATTCTCATCTTCTACTTAACTAAATAAAGTCGCGGGTTAAAGTTAGCGTTAGCTCAAAGTAACGATTCCATATGGATGAAGTCGCGGTAATAAGCTAGTACAACATAAGAAGATTGAAAATCTGTTGCTACACATAGATAACACTTGACCTCAGTAATCTAGTATCACGTAATTTCAGTTCTAATGGTAATTCGCATCGTATTTACACTTTCCAACACGCAAAAGTGAAACCGCAAATGATCAGTTTATAGTTTAGAAAACGCTACCTCTCGTTACTCCACAGACCTTACACACGCTGAAATGACTAAATCACATTTGTCTTTTTGACGATAATATAACGAAGTTATCTCTTCAACCCTTACATAACCATATGTTTTTAGGATTCGTAGCCAGTGGGCGTCGTTATAATTTCGTATCCATCCCCAACCGACCTTTTACCCGCTTGTTTCTGGCAGCCGCAGCCTTGTGAACTTGTAGTTTATAGTGAAATTTATTCAAAGATAAAATATTCTAAAAGAGGAATTGTGTGATTTACTCATTCTATAATGACGTTTGTGTTATGATTTTTACATTAAAAGCTACGGCTTTACCCCGGTACGACCACAACTCCATCCAATCGCAACGTGATATTTTATAGCTCTAGGTTAAAACCAATATCTGTGCCAAATCTTTGTTAAGAACCTAGTATATGCGATACTGACAGTTCACTAACATTTAGTATTTACTTCCTCAACTTAATAATTATTAAATTAAGGATATGTTTGTCACATTTTTACGTGTCAGATGTATAATATCTGACTCGTAAAGCCTAACTGTCTAACTAATTATATGTCGTGAATTTAAAATCTTGTGCATGCATAAAAATTAACAAAAATCTCTCAAAAATGTTAACGTACAATTTTACTTTTTTTTTATTAACTTGGCCGTTATAAGAGTAAATAAAAAAAAGCTTGCATATCGGAACAAATTAACTTTGCTACATTATATTAGTTGTCGCCACTATCAGAACATTTAATTTAAGCCATTAACCAAAGCTACAATTCCTGGGGCCGCAAAAATATGTTTCAAATATTCATGTCTATAAATTATAAAAAATATGTTTATTTTTCAGCAAACAGTTTCCACACCGAAGAACGCTACAACGTAAACAAAACACAAAGGAAATTGTTTTTCGTCTAACAAAAGAAAGTAAAATGCTTGAAAGTTGAGAGTTAATTTATTTCGAAGTTGTTTGCCAGTAATTTGTTGTGGCTGAGTCCCTTGGGAAGACCGGTGGCGCACACTCTTGTTACACAAACTTTTTCGTGTTACGAAATTCAAGCTGGTCACTCGTGTGAAGTTGTCTTAGGTCTCAAGCTTTGAGCACTGGGTCTCATTCTTTACACCACTCTTATCAACCGTATCCTTTTCTATGAAATATGAATACGAGCAACTGCTACAAATGTAATGTAGGCGTCGTGGACAAAATTCAGTACGAAAATTTATATGAATAGCTTTTTACCATTACAGACCGTGTACAAAATGCTTGCGATATTATCGTTTAAAGGCACGTAGCGAACCACAATACTGCTTAAGCAAAGCTCGCTAGCTGGCCTACAGCCAAGAAGCACCATACTAACCCGTTTCGCTTGATTCTTACAGCTTGTGTGAGATAAGCGGCTGATACAATTTATGTCTTTCTTTATTTCGTATAACTTAATACGTAACTCGTTTGATTTTTGTGAATGATCAGCTGTAGAACATTTTTCCGTAATATGTGACCTAGATATTTCACCCCTTTTCATTAAAATGTAAAATCTCATTTCGTCAATGGAGGTGTTTGTGTGATGGGCCGGATTGCTTATGTGTACCCGGCCACCGCCAGCGGCGGATCGAAGGAGTGTCCGGGGGGTTTTAGTGATGTAGGGTCCTCTCCTCGTGGTATGAGTTTAGGATACCACGCTATGGAGAGGGCGAGCCCCACATATCCCACCGCCAGCACGCGAATACGCTGCAGCGGCGGTGGGAATGTGCCAATGCATTTCCCCCAGCCCGGCTAGCATAGGAAGCGCGACTCGAGTCTACTCTACGGAGGCCGACCAATCACATCGCAGAAACGCACTGTCACGTGACACTTTCTGCAATGTAATTGGTTGGCCTCCGTAGAGTAGACTCGAGTCGCGCTGCCTATGCTAGCCGGGCAGGACAGTAAAAAAATAAGAGTTTGTGAGATCAAGTATGCTTATGTGTGAAATAATACTATTACTTTAACGAGTATGAAATGGGGTCAGGTTATTGTTATTGTGTAGACCCTAAATCCATCGTCTATTCCGTATTACTGAATACTTCATTTTAAGCTGTAAACTAACTAACAAACTCATTACTTTAAAAGCTTTGTGGCCCAGGATCTGTCATGCCCATTTCCTGTGACCAATTACAAGTATTGACGTTTATTCGCCGATGTAGTTTCGAAATTCTAATTAAATATTAACAGGTTTTGGAATATACAAATAAATTATTGTTGGCATAGTATTGTAGTGTTTAGGTATCGGTACACCGTGATTTTTAAGTTGTAACTAGGAATTGGTAGGACTATTTGCTCAGTATCATCACTACATAGTATAAAACAAAGTCGCTTCCACTGTCTGTGTACCTATGTATGCTTAGATCTTTTGTTCTTCTTCGTCGTGTCGTGTCGACGTGTCGTCGTGTCGTGTCGATGATTCTTTTAAATTAAATATGTTTCGACTAAAACACTGCCACATTTACGGCGTTGGTGGTGGTCTCGGTCAGGCCACCACCAACGCCGATCTTAGATCTTTACAATTACGCAACGGATTTTGATGTGGTGTTTTTATTAGATAGAATGATTCAAGAGGAAGATAATACATCTGCATTGCGCCTATATGAAGCCGGGGTGGGTGATTTGTGTAATATTAAAAAACTTTCTCTCTACTCAAGACGACAATGATAAATTATATAAGTATAGCAAAATAAACTGTTAATAAAACATTATCTCGGCAGTAGATACGAACGACCGCTTGTAACAGGTTAGAAAGCATTTTAATATCTGTAATTTTACAAAATATTGAAAAATTACATATTATTATGTAGATCTACTACCACAAACAAACAATTTTGCTGATGTTGGCAACATCTCAGAAATCGACTTATATACCTACAGGCAAGAATTAACTTATAGTAAAATTTTATCGAATATTAAAAGCTAAAGAGTTTGTTTTTTTCATTAAAGGAACTAATCTGAGGAACTACAAGACCGATTTAAAAAAAACAGTGTGAGATAGTCCATTTATCGAAGATGGCAAATTTTACGGCTACATTTACTGAAGTGTTTACAGGAGCAGCAGTTACGCGGGTGAAACTGCGCCAGGGACGCATTTTTTATAAATATAAGTGATGAATATAATTTAATTTTAACTTGAGGATTTTTAGGACCAGGTATTTTTTTTTTTTTTTTTTTTTTTTTATTGTAATACATATCAAAAGATTTTTATTTTAAATAAAATCAATTGTGCCTGCGTCCATCCATAACAAATAAACGTCAAACAACAAAATCACAATACAACAAATGGATTCAAAACGTTAAAATACGAACATAACAAAGATGCTGAGAAACATAAATCGTTATAATCATTAAAGGATCGAATGTTGCTCAAAGTAACGAAAATTACATTTGTAATTACGTTTTCTTCGATTGAGTGGCGACTGAATATTTCTTCTCAACATTTTAAGGATAAAAGCAGAATCATTTGCATAGAATTTATGCCGAATGTTTCGCAAGTGTGATAGGCAAATTCGCAAATAAGGTGGGTGACACGCTTGGTGTTTTATTATAAGAAGTACTTGTAGTACGTATGTAGTACGACCGTTGATTAATGTGATATTTAAAAAAACCGGCCCAATATCTCCGGTGATCCTCTCACATGATAAGACTAGGTCCTGATAAAGAAAACGAAGAATGTTGAAATTGACCATGATTTTTTAGTCGTGGTTATTATAGTTAGCCAAATAATTTATTCTTGGTAGTACAATGCATCTTATGCATGTACTTTTTCAATAGCATTAATAATTACAGATTAAAATGACATTAGAACCTGCGTTAGAGGCACTAGAGCTCATTTTGCTATGTAAATTTATTATTGCCATCTCCTTGAGGAAGTGTTATTCGATTTAATTATTCATTTAAATATATATAGTTACTGTATTTACATTTAAAACTTTATCATCTAAGTGATGTATTTTTTTACACTGTTTTTTTAGTCCATTGGCAAGATGATTTGCTTGCATATAAAAAACATGTGCCTATTCTAAAATTTGAATCGTGTCGCTAGTAATACTGACGGCAAATCATCTTGCCAATGGACTAAAAAAACAGTGTAAAAAAAATACATCACTTAGATGATAAAGTTTTGAATGTAAATACAGTAACTATATATATTTAAATGAATAATTAAATCGAATAACATTCAAAGTTAAACCATCAATTCATTATAAAGCGGCCAAAGTTTAATAAATTAATCTAATTAATCGGCAAAACTTTTACCGAAAAACTAATTCATCATCAGACCGTATAACTCCCACTTCATAAAAATATGGTCTTCCTTGTGTCGGGCGAGTTTTGCCATAGTTGCTTGGTAGGCGGATTGATGGACTTAATAATATGTCGCTACACACAAAGAAATGCAGCTACCCATTTTTATCCGTAAACGATTATTATAAATGTTATTTTGTTAAATCTTTTAAACTTCTATAATATTTGTAAGATAACAATGATAGCGTCCCGCTACCATATATTACAAATATGGTAGTTGGAATGGAATGGAAAAACAAAAGAATAATTTCATATAGGAGTGTTTAAGGGATTAAAACATGAATAAAATCTTTCAATATGTAAGTGCAGGTGCTAACAAAATAACTTTAAAGCTAATAATGCCCAAGTAAATGTATATAATGAGAAAGATTTTATGTGTATTTTACAAGTATAACCTTTTAAACTTTCTCGAATTAAGTTACTATTTTAACGTAAGATGTGTTAATAGTAAGATGACAGATTTTAAGTAAAAGCTTCTAACTTTATAAACAGCATATAACAATATAAAGTCTTATTGTTAATATGCTGTTTATAAAGTTAATTCAATTTCAATCAATCAATTTTACAGAAGACCATAAAAAAAATATTTGAAACTACAAATATAACTGTGCCAGTGGCTCAGTAGTTACCACAGTGAATTCTGAGATCTGGTGTTCTGGGTTCGATTCCCACCCGGTTAACCTATTTGTGTAAGTTGTTCGGAGTCTGTGTTTATAAGAACTACGTATTTGTAAAGTCCTCCGCGACACAGGGATTAATTTTCCTCAAGCGAGAGACGTCTTTTTTAAAGAAAATAAAAAAAGCTAACTTTATTTATGGACAAAAACTCGAAATTTATAAGTTCAAATATTTGTAATAAGGAAGAATTCAAATGGTCGTCTTTAGGGCTGGTAATTAGGAGGTATTTCAACCAAATACGATTTTCTTGTAACTAGTACGTGAAATGAAGTAAAAAGTGTTTTTAGAGTTACGACAATTAGTTTACATTTAGAATAACGTTACGAGCGCTATCGTTATACGTAAAATGCTTTGTTTTGAATGACTGACTAGCGGATTAACAAGCAACAAGCTAAACCACCATCACCATCTTAGAGACCTAAAACTTTGAGGGTGTATTATTTTATGTCGATAAGAAGGGATTTTTCTAAATTATACCCCTAAATGTGTGAAAAAGTCAATGTACTTCAAATTTAACATAATTTTAAATTCATCATGTAACCATTTTAGGGGTGATTTGCTTCAAAGTGCATATTAAAACTCCTTAGTGCTTTTGATTTAAATGGCATTTTATTTTTCCACATATTGGGAACTCACATATAGGTAAGCTTGGTGTAATGCAAATACTCTTTAGAATCGGAATGTCTCGAAAGTTATATACCGTAGTACTGCAGTTAAATTTTGGAGGTATCTAATCTTTAGAGAGGTCATGCACTTTTAGGACACGGCCTCACGAAATTTGAAATAGTAAGGAATAAATACGAATTATCAATCACTCTATATTTAAGAAAAGACTTTTGTTTTTTTAATATTTGAATAAAAACTTATCTTATAAAGGTTAATAAAATTTCCTAAAAAAATCCTATTAAATCTCCTAGACTATTAGATTAGAATATTTGCGATGGCTGTACCTTTATTAATTTATTTGGAAGTTAATTTTGGGTGTAGTTAATTTAATTTATTGTCAGTTTGTTTTATAATCGATATTATTAATAAACCGCTTAATCCGTACTGTCGAGACCTGAAACTTTGAATACTTTCATAAAAATTGTAATAGGAAGGCAGCATACGGTCAATAAACAAACACATGTTACTAATGCATAAATCAAATGCAAGCTAGCTTTGGTCAAAGAACAATCACAAGTTCTCGTACGTCTGTATGCAAATATGTTAGTATAATCAAATCTTGAATGTATATACAGCAATCAAACTATGTCCGTAAGTATAATTAGTTTCCAAAGTACTGTTACATGCAATTCTGCATACGGTATCATCGGTCTAGTGGTCATATTGAACCGTATTTACGAGTACGAATTTCGTTAAAATATGTGTTCCTGATATTTTTCTCACTAGCTGCTAGAAGTCAAGAAACTGGTGGCGTTTAATATTTTAAAAGTCTATCAAATGTTTAGTCTTGCATCTGATATTTCTCAAACTATGAGTCAAGAGACAACCTCCGTAGCGTAGCGGTTATTGGTTCGCTTTAAATCTCGGAGGTAGTGGGTTCGATCCCCACGATGGACAGGAAATCTTTGTGTAAATTCTTAGATTTCTTTCCGGGTCTGGTTGGTTGGGCGACTACCCTCCGTGCCTCGGAAAGCACGTTAAGCTGTTGGTCCCGATTGTTAGAGCATCATCTATAATAATCGTATATCAAGTAACGGGCAGCAGCGTTTCCTTGTGTGTGTATTTTCCAACATAATACTGCGGTCACCAACCCGCATGCCAAGCGTGGTGGCTATGGCAAATACCCTCCCTCGGAAGGAGGCCCATGTTCAGCAGTGGACGTTAAACGTGGGCTGATGAAGACTGCACCAGTCCAACACAGAAGGCCAATCTCTGTTGAGTTTGATCGTCTGTGAAAAATACGAAAAATTTAATATATTTAAAGAAATTCAGCCATCAATATATGCACATACAATATTACCCATTTCTAAATTCTAGTTTCTTACGTGTATTCTCATACCGTCTTCATTTTGACAAAATAATGGTTTATCGAAAAAATGTGTAAAGACATGCCGCGATCGTAATTTTTCTTATGAACGTATCACCTTCATCGGGGGGAGAATTTGTATGAGACAAATTTACATTCCATATTTACCGACTGACGTACCGTAAGCTCTCATAACATCACGATTTAACTCTTAATCGATCTCCCTCCATCACACACGTGTCATTTTGGGGTTACGTATTGAAACGGTTAAAATGTTTGTTCAATTTTCTGTCTTTTTAAGCTGCACATTAAATTGATATTGATAAGTAAATGTTAATGAAAAAAAAAAAAAAGTGTATTTTCAAAACTGAAAACTTATTGTTCAGCGTAATTATGTATTTATCGCCTAATAATTCAATCCTTCAATTTTACACAAGCTTCGCTATCATAATTTAAACTTAACATTTGAATATAGTTTCAATAAATGGGCTATCCAACTCTGAAATATTTTTCCAAATAGTCGTTTCTGAGATGAATGCGTTCAATGAAACAAACAAAGTTTTCAGCTTTATATATTGGCAATACTATAGTATTAATTACACTCCAAGACAACTACATGTCCTTACCGGCGCCCCTCATTACTGACGTTCGGAGGATGTAAACTGGGTAAACCATATCTTGTTATGATATAATTAGCATACCAAAACTTTGGAGAGTAGAGTTCCCCACCGTGACGCTGCGGCAGTGGGGATACTCCATGTATTGGCCCGTTTTTTCTGCTGAGGCCGGGCGTGTACGTGTCTCCTCTCCAACGCAATCGTATGCTAATTACAGAACCCACTAAAATAGACGGTTGCTCCTTCAAACGCTAAAAATGGAAGCCCCTGGGAAGTGCCGAAGCTTGACATCCGGTGTAATGTATTTCCCTTAGAAGAAAAAAGGGACAGCTATTTATATCTCATAAAAAGTTTTTAGTTATGGCTAAAAGTTATTACAACTTCGAACCATTTTGCAGTAATTTTATCATGAATAAATTTACAATATAACAATGCAGAATAAATTATAGATAGTTTAGTTCTAGAATTTCGCGTGATTCGCGTGTTACAATGTAAACTTTGAACTCGTAAGTATCTCGGTGTTGTTTGGATAATGCTCACGAGACCAAATGTTTTTCTTTGTAGAATTTTATTTCTTACTTTGTAAATACAATTTTGACTTTCCTTTCTTTCTAAATAATATTCACGTCCACTGCTCCTCTAAATCTCACTTTGGTAAGCCAACTCTCGGCAGGCGGATTGGTGATCGCAGTACCTAAAATAGGAGTTTCTTTGATCTGCTGCCTATCCACGAAGTTTATGTTCCCTAGTCGTCTCTTACGACACCCATAGAAATATATGATTGTCTATTACGAGCTTGAAACTATTCAGCAATGTTCGCCGTATTTAATTCAATAATTGCATCGCTATAGATTAAATCGTTTATATTTTTTTCTAATTGTAGCAACTAACAAAACTTTTTTACAGCTAACTTAAAGTTTTTCATGATAATAAATTATTTATTCTCAATAAGTTTTATGACTAAAATAAATTCTTATATGATAATTAAAGTGATGAACTACTTTCTCCATTGCATAAAACCTACGGCACAAAATAATTACCTATATGTGGAAAGTCCATTAATTAAGATATAGTGCCGAATTGACAGCTATAATTCTGTATAATATTTTTACTGTACCTACATATTTAGTTTATGTACTTCATTGTATCATATTGTTGCACTATTTGTAAAATTGTTTTATACTAGCGGCCCGCCCCGTTTTGCACGGGTGGACATTCAGAGCCTATATTACTTAGGGATAACGTAGCGTCCGTTCAGTAGTTTTTGAGTTTATTCGAAACAAAAATACAAACATTTCCTCTTTATAATATTAGTATAGTTATATTAGAATACATCTTGAAGATCATTGGTTCACTTCCCGATCCAGACGAAAAATCTTTCTTTAAAGTCAAAGATTTCTTTTCGTCAAAGGTCCGTGCCACGGAAATTACGCTGGTCCATTAGGACCAACCAGGCAATTATTGCTTACATCATCTTTGTTATACCTGTTTATATGCTGTATATAATAACCTACTGCGATCACCGCCTGCCATGCGTGGTGAGTATGACAACACCTCTTTCGGAGTGATGATGTTTTATTAAACTTCTATTTGTAAACACTAATGGTAACACATTCTTAAAACGTTTAGTTACAGAATGTACAAAATTTATTTGCTTCTAATTACTTAGTTATTTCAACTTAAATGACTAAAACTACAACTTCTTAACCAAACATGTCACTCAACTGAGGATGCTATCTTTATCAAAAGTGTATTTGACTAATTTGGAGAATGAAGATATTTTCGAGTTAAAATTAATGATAAAATTTAGCTTGTGATACACAAATATAATTTGTAATAGAATCTTTAAAATGTTTAGAATTGAACTCAGTTAGCAAAATCACTACATAGTATAAAACAAAGTCGCTTTCTCTGTCCCTATATCCCTATGTCAGGGACATAAGCATACATAGGGATAGATTTAAGCATACATAGGGATGTATGCTTAAATCTTTAAAACTACGCAACGGATTTTGATGCGGTTTTTTTTAATAGATAGACGGATTCAAGAGCAAACTTTATATGTATAATACATCAACATTGTACCCGTGCGGAGCCGGGGTGGGTCGCTATTAACAATAAAATCAAGAGTATCTTATATATAAAATTGTAAAAGAGAAACAACAGGTTTTTACTCAATGCATTATTATAATATATTAATGTATCTATAAAGTTTTTGTCGTCTGCCTGTATGTCTGTTTATTCTGTCTGATCTCAGTAACAGCTGTACCGATTTAAATGGGCCTATCACTGGCACTATATCTTAAAAAAGTTTAAATTGGAATTTGGTTGTAGAAAAACATAATAAAATAATTATGACAAATAAAATTTGGATGATAAACTAAAATGCTGGTGTCGTGTTATTTTTTCTTTTATTCCTTTACGATCTCCTGTTTCATAAAAACAATTCAATGCACTTTGATATGTTTTAATCTAACTAGTAAGAAACAGTTCTATAAAGTTAAAGGAGAAAAAAAAAGGTTTTTTAGTAATTAAATAAAAATACCAATTCTTCTTAGTCGAGTCGCGGCTGCGGCGAGTCCAGCTATTCACTTCTATTGTTGACGACACTCTTATCGTTTTTGTACAGTCTCTGCATCACTGTACAAAAACCTAATTAACTACTATTATTTACCTACATTAGCTTTTAAAATAAAAAGACAAAACATTAAAAGCTGCTAAACAAGTAACGTACCACAAAATAGTCGTTCAAGCATTTAAAATTGAACTAGCTCAGGGTTAACAAAATGTTAGTTGGCTTCCATTCGAATATACAAAATTTTGCAAAATTTAATTTTTACTATGCACTGTCCACTTGGTTTTATCGTTTTATTTTTATAAAATAAATGTAGCAGTGCTACCGATAGATAAGGAAATCGACTTCTAAAAATCTTATGTATATCTTAAAATAATCATTTCCATCATTTTGCCTCTCAACTAACAAGCGACCGGGATCCGGTCGCGCGTTGTGGTGATTTGTTTCACAGTTAATTACCTGTATCTGTTTTTGTTTTAACCGCTTATACTAATATCAACATGTAAGTGATGAAACAGGCAAGCTAGTGAATATAAAGTGAATTTTATATTTTTACTTCCTCTCGTTATCGCTCAACAATTGAAATAAGACCAGTACATCAAAGTGATGTTATCAATATTGAACAAATCATTAATGTAATCATTATATAAATCATTCGTGCTAAATGTATACACACATATTAATAATAAATATCCACATTATAAACAATGTGGTTGATAATTATCTCATAGATAGAACATTAACCAATATGTCTTGAATAGTAGATAATATAAGGTATTTGTCCAATAAACATAATTAATTCAGTTCACTAATCAAGCATTGATATTATACATATACATATAGAATATTCATTTATATATATAATAATGCATTGATATTCAATGCATATAGAATGTCAAATATCAATCAATCAATAGCCAGCTGATTAGAAAATTAAAGATTATTATACTACCACTACCACCTTTAACATATTGTTTAGGACTGTCCTTAAATCTGCGAAACGACAAGACCCTGCGTTTGAGTGTCTTGGTGACCGAAGACCCAACTAACTAATGAGATTACAGAAATACCGAATCCCTCAAGTCCTTATAACAATAAATCTTAAATCAAATGGACAGCCCTTAAATAGCCAGTGTCTTGATTCATGACTCATTTAAGTGGCTAGATGCGGCAGCTTTAAACGAAGTAAATGCTTCTCTTTGTGGTTGTCAATTAACTTTGTGCAAAGAACATTGTGTATCGAAGCAAGGAAATTTTATTTATATACTACCGCCTTGTATACGGAATACTGTAGTTAAACGCGTCCTTTGCTTCTAACTAATATATCATTAACATAAGCACACAACACTGAAAATGACCGACGTCAGACCAGAAGTATGATTTTTATAATCTTCCTTTTTATTTATTTATAACGGTTATTTATCTTTGCAAGGGGAAATATTTGATCGTTTGTTTGCTTTGAATAGCCTACGGATATTGAAAGGGATTTTAATTGCGAATATCCTTTCACCATTAGAAAGTGACCTCATCCAGGAGTAACATAGGCTATATTTATTTTTAGAGCTTAGAAATATAAGGAAGGATGTGCCATTATACTTACGTCAGATACATTTGTCGTGAGAGCATTCATCGTAAACTGGCACTTACGACCAAATGCTTCTGAAGAATGATTGTACATCTGTCCTTATATGCCTCTGAGGTCTAAAATTATGAAGAATGCTGATCTAAATGTACATTCTACCACTGCAGTACTATACTTACAAAAATAAGTTTTTATATATACGATAAGAATGAAATTGGTACCTACTCATGCAAAAGTAATGTTTTAAAAGAACGCCAGATTCTATAAAAATATTTATGAATCCAATGAACATGTTTTGATAACCTTTATCAATATGAAAACTGAATTGCCGAATAAACGTGAATAAATACAGAAAGATTTAACTGAATTACGTTGTTTCTTTTGTATCATCACATGAGTTTGTATGCAAGATATTTTTTAATAATCCACGGGAAATAACGAATTATGCCGGTTATTAAAAATAAGTATATGTCAATAGGGTTGATAATAAAAAATAATCGTAAGAGTGTCGAATAATATTTTATCTTTTTTTTGTCCGGGCGGAAATGCATTCACTAGTCTTGCCTATCAAAAGTCGACTATCGATAGTTGACGTCATATCAATAGTATCGATAGTCTATCGATAGTATCGATATAAGTGATAGTATCGATACTATCGAGGACCAATTTGTGTTTAGGAGCAATACTATCGATAGTATTGCTCCTAAGCATGGGTTGGTCTTCGATAGTATCGATAGTTTTACAAACTATCGATAGTATTGATAGTTTTAATCATTTAATGCAACGATACTATAGATATTATCGATAGTATCGATAGTATTACTTTAAAAATATCGATACTATCGACACTATCGATAGTATTATAATGTAATAGTATCGATACTATTGCTTCCAATCAATAGTATTAGGTAATTTGTGATATCGATAGTATCGATAGTATCGATAGCACTATCGATATTGTTACTATTTTCCGAGGTCAACTATCGATAGCGAAACTATCGATGGTTGGGCAACTCTAGCATTTACTCATTCCCACCGCCGCTGCAGCGTATCCGCGCGCTGGCATGGCGTCGGGATATGTGGGACTCGCCCTCTCCTTAGCGGTAGTATGCTTACTCATACCATGAGGAGAGGACCCTACACCACTAAAACCCCCCGGACACTCCTTCGATTCGTCGTTGGCGGGGGCCGGGTACGCACGAAGCAATCCGGCCCCTCGACGACAACCTAACAAAAATTGGTAAAATGTATAAAAACATCTCATCATGATCATACTACCTATAAACCGTAACCTACCTAATATAGAGAAAGTATTTTTCATATGACAATGATGATGAAATGAACTTGGCGTATCTCGTATTCGGCTCGCTTTAAATCTCGGAGGTCGTGGGTGCGATCCCCACGTCGGACAAGAAAATGTTTGTGTAGTATCTAAGTAAATTTGTTTCCGGGTCTAGTTGGCTGGGGGATTACCTACCGTGCCTCGGAAAGCACTTTAAGCCGTTGGTCCCGATTGTTATAACGTCACCTATAACAATTATATACCAGGGAACGGGCAGCAGCGTTTCTTTGTGTTTTTAAATTATGAATATATATAATTTTGAAAATAATATTTTTTTTAGTCAGGGGCCAGCTGACGTATCCCTATGGATACGGCAACTGACGTTACTCCCCTTGCACAAAATAAGCTTAACATAATACTGCTGTCACCAACCCGCCTGCCAAGCTTGGTGACTATGGCAAACACTTACCCTCGGGAGTAGGCCCTTGTTCAGCAGTGGACATTATACGGGCTGTTGATAATTATGATTTATTATGTTGTCTTTCAAAAAATAAGCTATGGCGGGAATCCTGGGAACTTGTCTATTCAGTTCATAACCATACAATTAAATTAAATAACCGCTGAAAAAAAAAGCAATTTAATCAAATAACTGCACACCATGACTACAAATTTCGATCGAACTAGGTACAAATGGCGTGTATGTACAAGTCGCTTAATGGTCCCGTTCCGTCGTTCTCTGTCACGTCTAAGAAATAAGAGATTCACTTGAAATGAACGCACGATATATTTGCCACCGCGGGCGTTTGCACTGATAAATATGACCAATAAAGGAAAACAAAATGTCCACGAGAGAAATTATTGTTGTGCCAGTAATTTACCTCTTTGTTTATTTTTCTCCATTATTTGAACAAGAGAAAACATATTTTTAACAAGGAAACGTTTAATTTCTTATTTCTTTCATGATTTATGAACTAGCTGAAAACAAATGTTTAGAGAATTATGGTAAAAGTAAACTCATCATTTTTATCTTTTAATTGTAAACCAGCTGATATAGTATCAATATTAATAAACGGATTTTATTTTCAAATTGTTAAGTGATAAATATATTGGCTGAGGAAATGTTTCCCAATCCTCAGATTAAAATGATCAGTGGAATATATTTTAAATTTGACAGAATACTTAAAAATCTGTGAAATTTAAAATTAATTCCAGTTCCATACCGCTTTCATGTTACGATACCTATATACTTCTGGTTTTTGTCTTATGGTATTCATTTTTCCAAATGTTCAATGTATTCTGTAAATTGTATATAAATCAGTAGACTACACAACATTTTTATAAAAGCTTCCTAAACCATTGTGAAGATAAATGATATTTAAAAACCAGCCAGCCTCGTAACACCTTTATTATCGTTTGAATTATACATAATTCTGGCATTGTTACAATTTACGCACGTGCAACTCCAAAAGAAAAAATATTTATTATTGTATTTGTGTTTTTATGGACATTCATAAACAGAATATTAAAAATAAAATATCTTTTTGCTTGGTTAACTGGAATGAAATGCTTCAACAGAAAGTCGACAAAAATAATAGCTTGCGTTGGGTAATTTAGTTACATTCTACTGGTTGTATTTCTATTGTAGATTGATTAATTTACTTTCTAACTTTTTGACATATATGCCGTTTACCCATGATCTGTTTTCATAACAGATCTGGAAATGGGTATCCCACCAAAAACATAAATGTAAAAAAGGAAAGCCAAGTTCACTACAAAAATTAAGCTTGGCTGTGGGCTTCGCCGCAAAAAGAATGGAGATCTGAATGAGTGCCAAGTTATATGCAAAATCGAAATATGTATTTATAGGAACAAAATAACATTATGAACAAGTATTAAACTCTAATTCTTTGCTTTAATGGATACCTATAACAATTGCTGTTATTTAAAAATGTGAGATCTTAAAGTAGGTTAGATTTGAATTGGCCAGTTTTCATTACATCAGTCATTATATAAATTTATTCATCATTTGAATACTGATAAAAACTGGCCAAGTCAGATCTAACCTACTTTAAGGTCTCACATTTTTAAATAACAGCAATTGTTATAGGTATCCTTTAAAGCAAAGAATTAGAGTTTAATACTTGTTCATAATGTTATTTTGTTCCTATAAATACATATTTCGATTTTGCATAGCACTTGGCACTCATTCAGATCTCCATTCTTTTTGCGGCGAAGCCCACAGCCAAGCTTAATTTTTGTAGTGAACTTGGCTTTCCTTTTTTACATTTATGTTTTTGGTGGGATATCATTACTTTTTGTAAAGAAAACAAGGCAGGTATTGAGATTAATTGTGTTAGTCAAATAAATTTAGTCGAACGACGCAGCATACAACGCAATCTAATAGGTGGGTTTCCGCTAAACAAACGGGCATAACGATGACGCTGGCGCGAATGAGCGCCGCCGCCGCTAACAGCATACTTTGGTTCGTTCGCATTTTAAGTCGTATAGCGCTTATGAGCCTCGCGGGCATCGGGCGCGCGTACAAGTGCAAGGCGCGAGCGAGTTCAACCAGCATTCTTAAATTAGTCAATACATACTGTTAAGAATAGTAGTAAAATTTAAATTTAATCTGGCAACATTAACATATAAAAAAAGTTTCTTATTCGTATCGTACTTGTCGTAACTTCGTTGTACATCTCGTGCTAAAATTTTCATATCGTTTCGCAGTTCATAAGTCACTAAACATTGTTTTCGGTGGTTATCCACATTTTAGTGCATTAGAACTATAAAATCAGTGTCGTCTATCGCATTGAAGCTGGTTTCGAGCAAGTCTCTTCGGGCAGCAGTTTATCGGTTGAACGTGTTGTGTGGTAAGGTTGAAAGGGTTTGAAGGTAAGTCTGGACGAGCCATTAGGTCCTGAAGCCTGAAACTATCACGTGAACCGATACAAACATCACTGCAAGCAAAACCAAGTAAGTCTTGTTGAATCCAGCTTCAAATTTAAAATCTCGCATGTCGGTACTTCGTACAACTTATTAATTAAATACAGTCCACTTAACACATACATACCTATATATATCGGTAACAATAAGACATCGCTATTGCCTTGACCTTGGTATACATACACATTGGACTTTCTTTTAAGTTACAAAGAGTTCGACTAATCAATTTATACCTTAAAATATTATTTATTAAATATTAAAAAATATTATGTATTAAATATTATTATGACGTCAGTATAGCGTTTTCTCACTGGAACTAGAACTGAGTGAGTGAGACAATGCTAAACGCGTGACAGTTGACAGCGGCAAACTTATAGCGAACGGGTTGTAGGTATAAATAAAGTATTTATTTATTCATTAAATCTCATCTATGTACTCTTTTATACTGTTATTGGTTTAGGCACGAAGAACGTTTGTGGTTATAGTATGACAATCATTTCATTCACCGTTGAGAAAGAAGCAGGATGAACATAAATGTAATAAAACAATAAATAACTAAATCGGTATTCGTAAGCGATGCCTATGTTTATGTGTTGCACGGGAGCACTTTTATGTAGATTTACTTCTGTTCTATGTATACATCAATGTGGTGCCGCGCGCCGCCGACGACACACCGTTGGTCGGTTTTTTAGAGCGTATTATAAGTTTTTTCTATGGGGACAACACTTTTTTTTTTGACTTTTTTGGATTTTTGGATTTTTTCCTGGGCTTACACACAATTACTAAGCTGGATTCTAAATTTCATCCTTCTAGGTCATCTGGAAGTAGGTTAGAATTAGGTACTATATGTCAGTCAGTCAGTCAGTGCTAAAATTTACGACTTTTTGACCTTCATATCTTTATAACCGTTTGAGCTAGCTTCATGAAATTTGGGCTTCTACATGTCCTTATGGATATAATTAAACACAAGTAGTTTTATTTGTTTACGTTAAAGAGGTTTTGAGTTATAGAAGGGTCAAAAGTGGCACCAAGTGGTTCGTGTAATATTACACTTGGCGCTCGCTAGCCAGTTCTTTGCTTGAACTTGGCTTTGACACGCTGCCGCGTGTCTAGATAACCTAATAGTTATTACATTTATTTTATCTTATATGGTTACTTTTAAGCTAATGAAACATACCATTTATTTTCTTTATTTTGAGTTTAAACCATTTAAAAAATATGAACTCAAACGATCACTCCATGGTTCAGTCTGTTTAAATAGAGGGTGGAATAATAATTATCTCACATTGTTCTATTTTGCTTGAGTAGCAACTTTTAACTAAGAGATAAATAACATCGTTTATCGCGATGATTTTGTCAGATGTAACATAAAATATATGCTCATGAATAATGTGACACGGTGAGAGACCCGGCCTTCGCTTCCTTCTAGTAAATATTCAGGGTCCGACTACCGGTGGTACACGATACATCAAAGTCGTGTCGACTCATATATGCTTAACTATAACTACCTCCCGCCTATATAATGTTCCGGAAATACCCGGCATGTTTAACTTTGCGACGCCGCTAGAAAATAAATGAAAAACCTGGGACGAACAGCAGACGGAAATTAAATAAGAACTGTATAACAATTGTATGAGATTTCACTATATTTCAAGGCGCAAGTGTGAGCTCACCCAGTTGGAATGCTTGGGTTTTAACAAAAATGTGCTTCACGCGAGCTTGTTACTTTAGTTGGGACACATAATGAATGACCAACATTACTTTTGTCCATAACTACTTTAGTGCGATGTCGTTCTACATAGAGAGTGGCTTGCAAAAATGCACAAAGTTTAGTTTCAAATACTTACATATGTGTATACCTACTCATATTTTATGTGTTCATCCCTCATCACCTAATTTTGGTAATGTTTCTGTGTTAATTTTATAAAGAGGAAAGGCTTGAATAAGTACTGAACTGTTTCCAAAAACTTCGCTTTTAGAAAGATAAAGTATTCAGACTATCATGTATGAACAGGTTTTCAAGAAAATGAGCTTCTGTCACATAATTATTAGTCCAATTCCACATAGGTATGTGTTTTCACAAATTAATTATTCAAACTAAATATTGATTAACGTTTTCTTTGATTATTGTCGTTAAGTATGAATCAGTTACTGTGTTTAAATCACTTTATCATCACCAGTCAGTCATGAGTCATTATTCGTTTGTCTTGCACAAAAAAATCCTACTATTTCGTACGGGTTTTATTTTATATACATTTAAATACAAGTCACTCTTTTATGAAGGACTTGCGTAATGTATATATTTTTAAGCAAAAAAAAAACATTATAAACCATATAAAAAATGACAAATAAAAAAGTAATAAAAAAATAAGATTTATTTTCGTTTGTAACACCTACCATCTATATATATCTATGACCATACCGAAAGGTGTATTTTAAATGATTGCACGTGCCATGCAATAGAAAACGCTTTTATTTTAGACTCCAGAAAACTTTAAAATGGCCTTCTATTCATTTGTCATTTACACTGAAACTGGATTAAAGGATCATAAGCTCAGCTTCGTGCTACTTTGATCTTTTAAGTTACTACTAAGTTTTAACTCGAGCAGCAGAGAAATTAATTAGATTTACGAAGAAAGTTACCAAGTTTTAAATTAAGATCATTTCGATGTTTGGCTATGCTATATTTAAGCATAAATTACTAAAGGTAATACTAAAACTGAAATATTTAGTTCGTCCCACAGTTATATTATTAAATAACTGTAACAAAACTGTGTTGTGTTAAACAACTATTTAATTAAATAGTTGTTTTTAAGTTTAGTAGTCAAACCGGGAACTCTTTAATTTATTTTTCTTGAGATCGTAAATCTTATCAAACATTTATTGTAGCTATGTTTATAGTAGATATCGTTATGCAGTTTTTAAAGTCAATTCAAAGATTATTGCTAACTCAGAACTCAGAAACTCAGATAAAAAAGCTTTAGACAAACAGTGTAGTATAAAAGGAATCGTAAATCAGAATTCCTGTTGTAATGTAATATCGACACTAATATTAAAAAGAGGAAAGATTTGTATATTTGTTACCAATAAGCTCAAAAACTATTGGACGAATTCCAATAACTCTTTCACCATTAGAATGCTACATTATTCTTAAGTAATAAAGGCTATATTTAATTATAAAGGTCCCACGGGACCGGGAGCAACGCGCGTGGAACATTTTTTTTTATTGGTCCATTAGTTGCTGAGATCAATGCGTTCAAGTAAACAAAAAAACTTAAAGCTTATAAACTTAAGGATCCTGTAATCAAATTATACAAATTTTGTCACAATAAAGTAATTTAAAACTTCTTAATTACAATAATTTTATAATTGCGTCTCATCCCACGATAAGACAGGAATACTTGCTCACTTATTTTGTAATAAAATCTTTCTAAAATAAAAAAACCTCGCACACATAGCTTTGTCAGTTTATCCTCGTCTATCTACCTATATAATTTACATCGCCTTGGTAGCTTTTAATATATAAGCACCTACTTGACCGTAATAACATGTTAAGCACGTCGGGATCCGAGGTGATAACTTTGGGTGGATTCAATCAAATCAGTTAAATGTAGCTGTAAATTGAGCAGTTCCACTTGAGTGATATTGAGTAATGGTGGCCGTGTCGATATTGATGGGCGGGACTCGGTCGCCCGCCGTATCTCTTCGCTGACGTGTTAATTTGTCAAAATCTGACGTCATAAACTAAAAAGTTAACAAATTCACACATGATGACTTTACCCTACAAATCACTATCGATTACCCTACTAGGGTCATCATCCACACGGACTGCGGCTAAAGGACGGACGGCCGCTTATAAATTATGTTTAACTTTATACCCAAAACTACATCCATAACAGATTCCGCCCAACAACAACAAACAGATTTTGTATTCGCCTAAATAGTTTGAAAGGCAAAAACATAACAAGTCACGTGCGCACGTCTGTCGTTACACTTAGTCTCTTACATTTTATTACGCCCCATTACCTGGGATTAAGTCGGCATGCATCGCGTGGATTCTGTTTCATGTCGTCAACTCCGACACTTATCATACAACTCTTAGACACAACCTTGTCTGCTCAAATTCTCATTTTAAAATACGAACTTTTGCGACACTTTCTCCCGTATACGCAACCTGAATACTCACAGAACCTGAAAGCGTCCATTATTCTAATTAATATTACGGACATAAATGCTTTGACACGACTGTTCACTTTTGTTAAGACTTCTTTAATCAAATGTTGGACTTGTAACTCACACCGAGTCGGCTCGAACCCTTTGAAGAGTTCTAAAAGGGATGAAAAGATAAAGTTTAGTCGGCGCCCGGACCGAATGCACTAATTGCAGAATAGACGGGTATAGTAGTTATATACGTACCTATACCTGAAAGTAGGTACTTGAACTCGCTGTATGGGACTCGGTGATTTCATAATCAAGTACCAACTGTAATATAATTTCCCGGTCTGCGCTAATGAACGTGTATTTTGTTTCATCTGCCGTCAGGAGAACGTAAAACGCGCGTCGTAAAATCAACATTTCATTCGGGCTGAGTACGCCTGGCCTCGACTCGCTGGCTTCAGTTTAAAATTTGTGTCATTAATATTTCTCATTTCCGCTACTAAATAAAAATGAGAAATCTTTCCCCGAGACAATTATGGTTAAATTCAGAGGCGTTCAAAACGTTACACTTAAACGATTGTGTTTGATTTTGAATGTGTGTATATTGCGTTGTGAAGATAATGGAGCATTTTATTTAATTGTGTGTTACAACAAGGGAGCGTGAGTGGGATCAAGTTTGTCAAAGAATCTCCTAAATAAATCGCCGACCTCCGTGTTGCGGAGAGCGGTTCAATGTATCACAATCACGTATCCAATAGAACGGGCCAGACACGTTGCGTGCGCCTATTTTCCTCTCTACGGCCTCATAAATCCTTTCTTTATAAATTAAATTAACATACGTATACAAGGTATATAGATATTTTTGTAGAGTTTACGCTTGACCATAATATAGTTTGCTGACAAGCGTTATGTTCAAATTTGCATCATAATTTTTAGTTATATTTTGTCCTTTAACTGAAGAAAACTTTTATTCACTTTCTTTTCACATGGAGCATAGTAATAGGAATTAGCTTAAAGAATAGTTATGAGAAAATTCAAGGCGATTATACAACTGTAATTTATGTTTGTTTTCCGCAGATAGTCTATAGATCCGTGTATATACATAAACCTATATATCGACTATCAACGGGCATTTAGTTAGCCACAAGGCTTTTGCTTAAATATTGGTTGAAATATTTATCCATGTAATAAACTAATTCCGATATTGATTACGAATGCATCATATTGAACAATTTATACCATGATTTATTTATATTTTGACCAGAAATGTTGATCCATAATTCTCACACCAATCCATTACATGAAGAGAAAATCTATTCATCTAATTATTTGGAGTATAATTTAATGTACGCATATTTTGCAATGTTTTATTTTAGGGTGACCTGGTAGAGAAATAAAAGTAAATTTTATTTATTTACTCGTATAATCTTAGCTCTATAATTCCGACTTTCTACGTCTCAAATCCTTCCAGCACTCCTTATCACAGGACTACCTACCTAATATAATATAACAAATACGAGACAAGAATCCCGAGCCGAGTTGCGAACTTAATTCACTATTAAAATGGCATTACGCGTGTCGTGTACAAGTGCCTATCTCAGAAGTAAAATTAGGAGAACTTAATTTCACGGCACCACCGGCTGGAGAAATCCAATGTCTGAGCTATATCATCTAAACGGTGTATAATAAAGAAGATTTTTTTTATTCTTGTCCATTGTCGTTTTTGAAATTAAGGGTCGGATAGAGGGGTCTGAGTGTAGTGGTGCTTGTTTTATGCAGTTTCTGTACTGCTAGTTGTTAATTTGTGAACTCATCGTCCGGGTTGTCTAGGAACCACCCCGAAACCACCAGTGCATACGACGTCATGTGCGCAAGTGGTATGCCGCAAAAACCAACAACAAGAAACAATCGCGGATTCGAAGAAACCTTCCAACATCTCTTTTATCTACCGCTTGATCCGTAAAGTAGCTAAAGCCTTGCGTGTACAGCATATTATAAAGCCTGTATGAAAAAAAATGCACTCTTTGATGCTATATTAAGTTCTGACAGTTATCCGTTTTTTGCTTGTGTAGTGGCTAATAGGAGAACATATATTTTCGCACAGAGACGTTGGCTTATATAACTTCATAAGGTCACCTTTATGTTGACGTAGTTTGATATTTTATCACTAAATAATTGCAAGGTATACCAACGGTGACGTTTATCACGAATCTCAATAAAATGTTTTAAACATTATAATTACTTAATTATACTTACGGTTTCTCTTGAAAGTTACCGTACTTACATACAACAAAGTTATAATATGTGAGAGATTGTGCTTTCAAGTGTACCTTAACTACTGTTTGTGCTTCGTACCTTGGTAATTAATCTTAGAGTGAGTCTGACCAAGTTCTTATTAGTTCATTAACTTGTACTTAAAACTTTATTTGTAGCTGTAGTAAAATATGGAAATTATACATTTTAGTACTAATAATATTAGGCACTGAGGGCGATTAAAGAGTAACTATTAATCATAACTATGATGCGTTGAAGCAGCAGAAGTCGTAGCTTTAACGGACAACTAGCTGGCAACGAAGAACAAATATCCGAAGCTTCGTTGCTTGCTGTATTTAAAAATCCACGGACCCATTGGGAATGATATTTTTAATTATTCCAAAATGTCGTAGACCAGTTGAAAATCACTGCACTTTATTTCATGAAGAACAAAAGATTCATGGACCTCTGGGAACGACGCAAAATCGTAATGCTTGTTTTACGACAATTTGCTCTTTGTATACGTCACATAAGAAGCACTCAAACATCTAATATACAACAATTTACAAATATTTAGAGCAGAATAGTTTTGTGATGAACTCGAGTTCAACTTGCCCATTCAAAATTTCAGTTTGAACCAAAGCTGGGTATATCGATGATACAACGATACAGGGCTAGTGTATATTAATGTCGCATCATCGTGTCATTTCTTTTGTCTTGCGTTGCAGTGTAGCTCTGAACTTTCCACAATATTTTTGTTCCTTTTCACTTCAGCGAAATGTTGTTCATATAATTCTTGGGTTATAAAGGGAGTTACTAGACATGTGTATATTTCCAGTGGCCTAAGTAATGGAGAATGAAGCTAAAGGTTATATTGGGAGTCATATAGTATTTCTTCAAGTGTTTACTCGTAAGATAAGAAATTAATTAAATCTATTTATTTTATTTATTAATTAATTTATGTACAAAAACACAATAAGACACAAAATGAAAAACTAGTCAAGAAGGAGTAAAGCGGTGAGAGATTTGTTGTCCATGGCCCAGCGTTTTTCGTCGGAAACTTTAAGGACAGCTAAGGACTCGGATAAGGATGACGGATTTTGTACTTTGGGTAAAGGAATTATGTGAGCTTGTTTCCATGCCAAAGGAAAGCTTGAAGAAAAAAGTGAGTAGTTGAAGATGTAGGTTAAGATAGGTAATAGGAGGTTAAGGATTGTAGTAATCATTCTCGAGCATATCATATCATTACCAGCAGCAGTGGAGGAGATTGACATTAGAGATATTTTGACATCCGACTTGGATGCGGGATTAAAGCTAAAAGGAGAACTTATTGATACCGGTAATAGCGAAAGTTCATGCAATGCGCTGGACTTAGTGTCTGTGTCCATAGGTATACAGGTCGAAGAGAAATGTCTATTGAGAGCGCCAGGGTCCATGTAATGGAGGGAGATTTACCGATACCATTGGATTTAAGGAATTTCCAGACAGCGGTGGAATCACGATTACTGAGAGAAGGAGAAAAGTGACGTTTTTAGCATCTCTGCACCGACGATTGCAATAGTTGCGCAATTTTTTAAATCGGCCATGTTTCTATCCGTAGGATTCCGTTTACACCTTAGCTTAGCCCTTTATCTTCGAGCCATTGCATCATTGATGGTATCAGTGATCCATAGAGCAGAATTATTTTTTATGTTTACTCTGCGTTTAGGGGCATGAATGTCATACAGTGCAATTATTTTACCATTGAACAGGTTCACCTTATCATCGATAGAGCCAGCATCAAACACATCGGTCCATTTAATACTAGCAGCATCTTGCTGCAATGCCAACAGATTGATGCCCCTGAAATTACGAAGAAGTGCAAATTGAGTCGTGCGCTTTGGGGGACGCAATTCATACGAGAGATAAACCAAGTCATGGTAAGAAAAGGGGGCTGATATTTGACCATGAGTTGAAATACGATCGAGAGAAGAGACAATCATCAGGTCTAAAAAGGACGGGGTGCAGTTTGGAGCATGGTGGGTAGCAGAGAGCGGAAATTATATAGATTAATAGAGGAAAGTACTGACAGAAGTTTCGATGATCTCTGATCATTTTTTTTAAGCAGGTGTTAAAGTCACCCATTAATATAACATGGTCATATGCAGGGCACAAATCATATAGGTAGTGTGTTGTAAAGACTTTGGAAATAGTCTCTAGACCGGGGCTGTAAAATACTCCGAGTAGTAATTTTGTATGGTGGGAAATAATCTCGAGGAAAAGATATTCGGCTAGTCCAGTGTATTGCGATGGAGACGTACTGAAAACCTTGTATAGAATAGCCTATATACCGAATTTGCACATATACTAATAAACAATATAAAACGGAAGCTATTGGTAGAGCATACCTACGAATTCGGAATTCTTTTGCAAAAATATAAAAAAACATGCCATCGAATATTTAGTTACTATTTCTTTATAACTTAAGTTCCAATGTTCACCACTGGGCACGTAGTTAAGCCACCCGCTATGTTATTTATTTTATAAAATTATCAAAGTGGCAAAAGCGCAAACGAAATGAGCTAAAAAATGAAATGAGTTTCCGTGTACAAAACAAACGACAGATTAAATGTGTTTTTTTATTTAAATACATTTTAAGGAAAAATGTCGGGAGATATCCGAAACGTTTTCAATTATTCAGGAGACATTAGAATTTCAATTAAGTTATTTTTGAGCACAGGAGAGACCATTAGCGTGTTGTGAGTCCAACTCGTAAGTTTTATTGCTCATTCTTTATTTTTTATTTCGAAGTGGTTCTTATCTTTACGAGTCTATGGAGAGAGAGAATATTTCTAGTTATTTATTGCATATTTAACGATTTGAATATGTAACTATTTGAATGGCTAAATAAGTAGATATGCAACAATATAACATTATGTTCCTATAATGCTGGCAACATTGCCCCGATGAATGGCAATGCTTATCTGCTGTGCTTAGTTAATACCAGCACTCGGCACCGGCACGTTCCGTAGGTATTAAATTATATTTAAATGACAACAAAAATTATTTAACTAATTTCAATAAGACGGACACTAAAAAGCCTTACCTCCCAGTCAAGTTAAATTTAGTTAATACTACAATTACATCTACTTCAATTAAATATTATTTTAAACTTATTCATGGTTACTTATTCATGTAACCTGGTTTTACTATTTCTATCTTATTATGTCCCAAACTTCATTTAAATCCATTTATTCATTATAGCCATTCGCGAAGCATTTATCTTTCCATCTATGCATACTATTTTCATATTTACAATACTAGTAAAGACAAGCGGACGATCGTGAATACTGCCAGAACAATTATAGTATCCGTCTCCTTGTTTCATTCAGTGCCCAAAGACTCCTAAAAACATTTTCAAGAGTAGGTACTAAAATTAAGAAGAAGTATGTGTCTTGACTGATATAGGAGTAATCGCATTTTTTCTGACGATCATGCGTAGTTAGCCCCTAGGCTTCTGCTACTTCACCGGGCATAAAGACGAGCAGAGCTCCAGCCTAGGTTAATGGTAAACACTACAAACTATGCAACCTGCGCAAGATGGTGTCCCCTGTGGGACTCGGACCTCGGCTCAGGGCGGTTGCTGTCGGGAAGATTGAGGCTTTTAGTTTTTTTTAGGGGAGTTTTGTGCAACTGTCGATCTACTCGATGTTCGCGGGCCTCTCGGACTTCAGGGTTAGGAGGGCAACGGAAGGTTCTACTTAGCAAACTAAGTAGTAGCTTAATATGACATTTGAATAGAACTATAAAAGCGTTCATTTATATAACTTGACAAAAATTTTCTCTAATATCACTACTATTATAATATCAAAGAGAACAAGGTGTCTTACTATTTTTATTTTATTTTAGTTATGTTTTGTACAGCTATTATTAAAGAAATTGTGTCTTTACATATTATGTTTGTAATATTTAGAACTAGTATATTTAAACAAATTTAGTTTTTTTCTGTATGTGTTTTAGACACATTAATATGTGGGTGAGCTAAAGTGTAAATGAAAAATTAAGACAAGTAATATCAAATGACTGCTACCCAGCTTAACACTTTATTTTCTTAAATAAAAAGCAGTATTGTTGTACCGTCACTTGGGTAACCCTAAATACGATAAGTAAGTGAACTTAGCTAAATAATCTCGCAATTATGTAAAGGCTTAGTGTTAGTTGTGTTTGCCAACCTCAACCGGAAAATTGCTGTCTCTCAGTAAATACTGGAAGCTTATAGATAAAATTAACTATAAATTGAAGTTGATCTTACAAGTTATTATGTGAGTTTCAATTGATTTGTTTTTTGATAAACATTTATTCATAATTTAAGAAACATAAGAGAAAGTTACTGAAAATAATATAATCAGTAATTATATTCATAATCAGTCCATCAGGCCTCTAAGGGGGACTTGAAACCACAGATTATACAGCTATACTCAACAGTATCTATCAGCTCTGGATTACTAACCATCTTACCGTGATCACCAACCAGCCTTTCAAGAGTGATGATTATGACAATACCCCTCAACGACCCCAACTAGCCAAGGTCTGATAGAGGTTTAAATTCAACAGAGGACAAAAATGGTCTGTTGACGTGAATACAAAGGTAAACGCTACCAGTTCCCTGGTATACGATTGTCATAGATGATGTCATGACGATCGGGACCAAATTCTAATAGTGCTTTCTTGTGGCCCTCAACCAACAGACCCGTAAAGAATCGATGATTTTACACTTTTTTTTGCCCGGAGTAAGAATTGACTCTTCAGAGATTTAAGACTACGCCACGAAGGTTATCATAAAAAGGCTCCCTCTTTACGCTACCTTTTATCATGGTCAACAGCTAGTTATCATATAATGATACTTACCTATGTTTTTACATTTAGTAGCCACAATTTATTTCCTAAGTACCAAATATAATGTTCTTGGTTTGTAGGTATAATATAACTTCTTTTTTGTTATGTATTTGTGAACTTTAATCACATACATTTAAATATTTAATTCAAATGCAACTTGGAGATATTTGTCGAAGAAATGTTGATCATTACCGGTAGATGGCACTAACTAATGATCGGTTGGTTCCACCGTGGCCTAATTGGTTAAGGCATTAGGGGCTGTACCTAAGATGTAGGTTCGAGTCCTGCCGGTGGACTAAATGATGATGATATTGTCTGAAGATACAGAACAAAAGAAGACGGAAAAGAATAAACAGGAGTTTCTTTCTGAATTTCTTCTCCGGGCCGTCCACTTAGGTAGCTAGAGAAACCTGCAGGTTAGCTAGGCTAGGATCCTCGCCGGATAGACCGAGGACCCGGACCCGTTGACCCCGTTTTTGAATAAAATAAATATAGTAAATAGATATTAACGTTAATATTAAGAGCTTATTACTAACACAAGACTGACAGACTACTAGCACACCTGAAATAAAATTAAACATAATTTAGTAGTAAATGTTACCTATTTATAATTAATTTTATATGCATTGTAAATTTTCTTGACAAGTACAAGTGTATGTAAATACCTAAGTGCTGAATAAAAATCGTTTATTTCGTTAAATTTATCCATCTCAATTTTGAAATTTAATCATATACAGAGTTTTACATCGGCAGGTATACGTACAACAATTGAGCATTACATTATGATACATATATATTTATATAGAACTATAGTAATTAACGAGAGTATTAATAATACATATATATATAGATAGTTATCTAAGAGATCTTACCTACCTCCTGAATGGACTTGATATTATCTTATCAATCACAATACATGTTCTGTCAGTAAATAGATAATTGGACTCGCTCGGAGTGCATAAGATATACGTAAGGGATGTTATATCGGTTTCACGACTAACTAGCAAATACCTGCTTTAACTCTTCTTTTCTTCCCGTTCGGTACGGAACCCTATTTTGTACCCAACGGGTAAAACCGGGACCCTAATACTTAGACTCCGCTGTCCGTCGATCTGTCTGTGACCAGGCTGTATCTCATGTACCGTGATAGCTATACAGTTGAAATTTACGCAAATTATGTATTACTGTTAACTATAGGGGTAACAGAAATACAAAATTTATGCAAATACTACTAACAGAATAAATATTAAAAAATGGGCTCCGTGACACAACAAATGTGATATTTTGTTTGTTTCTCGATACTATATAATATGTTTATAACTACAACATATATATTCAATTGGTTTCTTATTTCAAAACCTTAAAATAATATAGTGTCTACTGTTGTATAAATTATACGGAACCCTTTGGGCGTAAATTCAACTCGCACTAGGCCGGGTTTTTCCGATTTACTTTTTTCAAGTGTTTAGCGAAGTAAATCAGTAAAGTAGACTTGACAAAAAAAAGAAACAGAGCAAAAGATACGAAAAAAAACCGGCCAAGTGCGAGTCGAACTCTCGCACGAAGGGTTCCGTACTAGTTGCAAGTGCCTACCTATTTTTGATATCAAGAATACAACAAGTAACATCGTATAAAAGTTCATGTAGTTCGTTGTAACTTTGATCGATGTTAATAATAGTTCAATGAAAGAAAGGTTTTTTTTTTTTTTACTAAGTATAGGCTTACGTTTGACCTTAATCTCGCTTGATGGAAGGCGATGATAAGGCCTAAGATGATACACGCTTGCCTAGAAAGTGTCTGTTCACTTTAGTTTTAAAGATGTCCAGATTATAGCGTTCCGAAAAAACTGACCCCGGCAGAGAATTCCACTCCTTAGCCGTCCGCATTATGAAAGAAGAAGCAAATCGCTTCGTGCGTATTGAAGGAATGTCTACAACAAAAGGGTGATATCGCTCGCCGCGCCTAGTCGTCCGGTGATGGAAAAGATACCGGGAGTAAGTAGCAGGTCGTTGATGTGCGGCAAAAAAGAGTCGCGGAGAGAACAGATCCCTGAGGGACACCGGCATTAATACCCAGAAGATCGGATGAGGCGCCATCAATGACAACTCGAATCGACCTTCCCCTCAAGAAATCCTGAACTCAGGTACAAAGTCCGGGAGCAATACCGTAAACCGGAAGCTTACCAATGAGACTTGCGTGCCAA
Source organism: Nycteola revayana (assembly GCA_947037095.2). Lineage (NCBI taxonomy): Eukaryota > Metazoa > Arthropoda > Insecta > Lepidoptera > Nolidae > Nycteola > Nycteola revayana. Next base: position 12,082,613 of record OX344839.1, read on the forward strand.
ACCCTGTCAAAAGCCTTAGAGATATCAAGAGACACGGCAAGAGCCTCACCGTGTCTCTCGATGGCTTCGCTCCAGAGGTGAGTAGCATATACAAGAAGATCCCCAGTACCGACCTCGACGGAATCCGAATTGACGGTCACTGAGGAGGTCGTTGTCTTCCAGGTATGCTAGGAGACGGTTGTTTAAAACACGCTCCATAAACTTACAGAGTATATGGAGGTGATTGCGATTGTTCGGTAGTTGGTAGGGTCGGCACGACTACCTTTCTTGGGGACCAGTTGAACATTGGCAATCTTCCAGGATGCTTGAACTAGACCAGTCTTCAGGGATAAACGATAGAGGCGAGTCAAAACAGGAGACAACTCAGGCGCACATGACCGCAAGACAATGGCAGGAATGCCGTCAGGCCCACTAGCTTTATTCACATCTAGAGTGCTAAGAATTTTAAGTACCACTTTTTGCCGAATGTGTACCTCAGGCATAGTGAAAGTGCAGTGAGTTAGCCTAGGTGGGCTTTTACCAGCAACATCTAGTTGTGAATTATTCGCAAAAAGAGACGCAAACAAGTCTGCTTTCTCTTTGGCGGTGTGAGTTAATGAACCGTTCGGATTCTGCAGTGGCGGAAAAGAGGACCGACAGAAATTGGCTTCGACCGATTTGGCAAGAGACCAAAAAGCTTTACTCCCAGATGGGTAAGATGCTAGTCTGGCTCCAATGCGGCCAATATGGTCAAACCGGGCCTTGCGTAGGGCACGTTTGCAAGACTTGGCAGCACTATTGAAGGCTCTCTTCAGTTTCTGAACATTTGGCGGTTTGCGGGCTCGAGCATCCGCCCACGCTTGGTAAGCAGAGTGCTTAAGTGCCTCAGCACTATCACACTCAGCGTTGAACCATGGACGGGCTTTGTCTTGGAGTGAGACATCAGAAAATGGAATGAAATATTCCATAGCCTGGCATATCACTCCAGAAACAGCCTCCGCGCAGCGAGCTGGGTCACCTGAAGAGAAGCATAAGCGCAGCCAAGGGTAAGACGCGAAGAAATGCCGCTTCTCATCCCAATCTCCTGACTTGTATCGCCATACACGCCTAGTCCCCTTGAGATCGGGATCGGGTGGCGAGTAGACAGACACAGATTTCACCAGAGTGGTCGGAGCTACCTAACGGTGAGGAAACCGCGACTTAATATCGGTCTGGATCAGTTGTCAGCAGAAGGTCGAAGCAATTGGCCATATGGCCTTCAATGTCGGGCACCCGTGTCGGCCCAGTCACCAGTTGGGAGAGACCAAGCGTCAGAGCAGATGCGTACGCTAATCTCCCAGCAAGGTCGGTGTTCCGGTATGGGTACAGCCACTCCTGGTGGTGGGCGTTGAAGTCCCCCAGAACAACTAGCTGCGCTGATGGGTACCTGAGCTGAGCTAATTCAGCTAAGTCAGAAATATACTGAAACAACCTGGTTGTCTCCATGTTGTCGGTGTGCGACCGATAGACACTGGCATAGAGTATCTGCTCCAAGCCAGTGTCCACCAGAACCCAATATACAGAGAAACTGGAATCCTCAATGTTACGGAGACGTCGACAGCAGATGTCATCGCGAGCATACACGCAGGTGCCAGCGCGTGGCTTGAAATTGTGCTCCAGGGTGTACCCTGGGTAGTGCAAGTATGCTGCGTCAGCTGGACATCTGATTTGCGTCTCCGTGAGGAAGGTGGTTTTTCGGTCTCAAGGTGGTGATGGACCGGGATGAGATTGGAGTGCAGACCTCGGATGTTAGAGAGGTGCACTTTTAGTGCGAGGGAGTGCAACCGCTGTTTGACCAGTTTCTTATTGTTTTTTATTTTCATTTATTTTTGATGGCGAACAGACATGCAGAAAAGGGACATTTGAGCGAGGCGTAACAAGAACGAGTTGGTACTTGTTAGCATATATAGCCCCAGCATTATGTGTGTATTGCGTGGTCGCAATACACACATAATGCTGCACCGACGGGAGACTGATCTGGTAAATTGCGGTTTACGGTTTATGACGTATTAAAAAAACTGCTTACATGATCTCGTTCAAACCAATTTTCGGTGGAAGTTTGCATGGTTATGTACATCATATATTTTTTTTAGTTTTTATCATTCTCTTATTTTAGAAGTTACAGGGGGGGAGGGGCACACATTTTACCGCTTTGGAATTGTCTCTCGCGCAAACTATTCAGTTTAGAAAAAAATAACATTAGAAACCTCAATATCATTTTTGAAGACCTATCCATAGATACCCGTATGGGTTCGATGAAATATTTTTTTTGAGTTTCACATCTGTGTATTTTTTTTGTTTTTTTTTCTATTTTTGTGTGAAAATCTTAATGCGGTTCACAACATACATCTACTTGCCAAGTTTCAACATTATAGTTCTTATAGTTTCGGGAAAAAGTGGCTGTGACATACGGACGGACAGACCGACTCCGAATCAGAATTTGGCTCCGTAGCCAAATGGCAAAAAACGGATCCGTAACCCTAAAAATAATCTCGGAGTTTCTTTCTTCTCCGGGTCGTCCATTTAGGTAGCTAGTGAAAGGTTGCAGGTTAGCTAGGATCCTCGACGAAATGACCGAGGACCGCGTTGCTACCCCTCCCTGAACTGTGATCCTGTGTCAGCGATCACCACCAACAAATAGTGGTGGTGATCGCTGGCACAGGAATCTACTCCAGTGGCATCCTGAGCGTTGATCCTAACCCCATAAGGGTGCCCTCAGGTGGATTTCGCTTCGACCTTGGCCGGATTCTTGGATGCTGATTTTGTATCTGTTACTTTTAAGGCATCTTACAATAATATGAACAATATTTGTCATTTATCGCAAGACAGACAGATTATAAAATCTGTAAGATAAAATAATGTTAACATTGTATTTAGCTACTTAAGTAATAATTTTATTAGATTTAGTCTTACACAGTGCTGCTGAATATTTTTTATTATTTCATTCAGTAGTTTGAGCCGATCAGACAGTAGCGAGTCTAGCTTGTTCGCGACCACGCTGTAAATACATACAATTGTTTCTATCGATTGTCCTTGACCAACGTATATCGGGCTTTAGTCTAGGTTGCTGCCAACTAGATGACCTTCTCTTCTGAGTTTGAAGCTGCTAGAAATAGTTGGGTATCTATTTAAAACTACGTGAATATCCACTGTGAGATAATTATATATGTCGCACGAGTGTTGTGTATTCAGGCCAGTCAAATATTAGTGGAACGTGACCGCAATATTATTGAAATAGCCGTGAGATAAGTGTTTAGAGCAGTGGCTCCCAACTGGTGACTCGGAATTACCACTACCGTTGGTCCCTGGAAAAACTATGTGGTCCGTGAAATCACCCAAAAATATTTGTAACTAGCTTCCCGCGCGAGGCTTCTCTCACGTAGCTCTAAATATAGCCAGCCAAATATATATATAAATATAATTGAAAGAATTTTTAAAATCGGACCATTCGTTAACCAACACTTTATATTAGATAGATGCTGTATCAAAGTATCTATTTACTAAACTCTTTCACTTCACTTCACGTCTTTTTTATGCAGATTCCTATTTTTTTTTTAATAAGTCATATTCACTCCAAATAAAACTGTCATCGAAATCAGTCAAGCCGTAGCGGAGATTACCCAGAACAAACTATTTTATGTTATAGACAACCTCCATTTATTTATTTATTTATTAATAAAGGTACACCAACAGCTTCTGTGGAATTAACAAAGAGTATTTACGAGTAAAAGGCTTATACAGTTGCCAATAACAGGTGAACCAACATTCACTAACATAAGTGGTAACTTAAAATAAATAAACTCCATAGTTTGACTGTAATCAGGTGTTTGTGAGAAGTGATGTGTTTTAGTTTCTTTCCTTGATTATTTTAAATATTTACTTTTATTAACAACCTTTTCGAATAAAACGTATATTTCTTGAAATAATAACTTCTTTTTGTATCTTGCAAAATGTTCATAAGCATTCAACTATTCAAGATAGGCAAAGGAGGAATGTGCAAGGAAATATTCGATTTCAAAAGAAATTACTCGCTATGTTTCATAATAAAGGATCTGTTTGAATGAACCAGTTCTTAGGAATTTGTAATACTTAAAAAAGTTCACCCGTCTAGAAAATCTTTTACAAATTCAAAGTACACTGAGCATTTTCCTTTAAATTATAATAAAATAATTGACCGCAACAATTGAATTTGTGACATTTAAGAAATATTATTACCTAGCTTTTGTTTATGTTTAAAGATCAGTTCAGTTCAGTTCTTTTGATGTGGACGTGGTGGAGAGACTGCCACTATATGTTTTAAGATCAACATTAATCTAAGCTAACTGTCATGACCGTTTTCAATATGATGGTGCATACCTTTAGATTTTGTATCTAATAGTTTAAGATTACTTTTAACATCAAGCCTTAATAAAAACTCGAGTCACACATCATTTTAGGTTTAAGGCATTTTACTGAACCAAATCTAAAGGATGATTAACACCAAGTAGGTAGGTATATTGCGTATATTATGTTTACAATATTTTCCGTCCCATATTGCTTAATTAACACGTAATTAACTAGAGGTAATTCGTTCCTTGTTGGTAAAACATTTTGATTTTTGGATATTACTTGATTGAATTTTATTGTACCACGCTAAAATTTTCAATTTAGTTTAATATTTTCCTTTACTTAAAAATGTTTTTCTAATGCACGTTATTATCATATTTTCATTTATAATGATTCCTTAAAACAGATAATTATATTTACACTGATCCTGTACAGTAGATAAAATATCAAGTTTTTACAAAGTACAAAAATAGTTTCAGCAAAAAATGTCGTCACCGCTTACGTAAAGTTGTCGTATTACATCCACATTTGTAAAACAGCGACGATCATCAAAAGATAAAAACAAAAGCATAATAGGATTTCCTCTTGTCCCTCTGCGTATTTTTTTATTTATAGCAGAGATTTGGAACAGGAATCAAACAAAAAATTGGGGAAGACATAAGCTGTTTCAGGGTCGTCGCTAAAACGTACGCCGCAACAAAAACCTTTTGGTAAACTTTGTCTTATATGTTTTTGTACGTAACGTAGGTATAAGAAAGGGGAAAATAAAAGTAGCTTAAAGACACAAATCGAGAGATTAAGAGTTAACTTATTTATCAATGGCATTGAATTGAATTAAGCCTTTGATTGATTATGCTACCCGAATGGAAACGTAATGAAGCGTGCAGGTGGTGTGTTGACCAAATCGAAAGTAGGTACATTGTTAATTTTCGGGATATTTGACCATTTTAATGTTTTCTAGATTGTTTTTCAATTTTTCGGGATAAGATGAATGAGTATCAAATGCATAATTAATAAAGATTTTTAGTGCTTAAAACTTTTTACTTAAATATATAATTTTTCAATGTCGGTCAGCGGTATAGCCGTGTAAGCGTAACAAACAGACAAAGTTAATTTCATTTTTAGGGTTCCGTAGCCAAATGGCAAAAAACGGAACCCTTATAGATTCGTCATGTCTGTCTGTCTGTCTGTCTGTCCGTCCGTATGTCACAGCCACTTTTTTCCGAAACTATAAGAACTATAATGTTGAAACTTGGCAAGTAGATGTATGTTGTGAACCGCATTAAGATTTTCACACAAAAAAAGAAAAAAAAACAATAAATTTTGGGGTTCCCCATACATAGAACTGAAACTCAAAAATTTTTTTTTCATCGTACCCATACGTGTCTATGAATAGTATAGATCTATGAATAGATCTTCAAAATTTTTTTTTTTTCTAAACTGAATAGTTTGCGCGAGAGACACTTCCAAAGTGGTAAAATGTGTGTCCCCCCCTGTAACTTCTAAAATAAGAGAATGATAAATCTAAAAAAAATATATGATGTACATTACGATGCAAACTTCCACCGAAAATTGGTTTGAACGAGATCTTGTAAGTAGTTTTTTTTAATACGTCATAAATCGTAAACCGCAATTTTCCTTTCATTCAATCAACTCGAATATAAAAATATAAAATAACATTTCATTTCATAAACATACGCTTTTTTATTCTTGATATCAAAAATAGGTACGCACTTGTAACTGATACGGAACCCTTTGTGCGCGAGTCCGACTCGCACTTGGCCGGATTTTTATAATATTAAGTAAGGATTCATTTCTTACTTTAATAATTATAAATACTTGAAAACCAAACTAAATATAGAATTTTACATAGGTATTTTTCCTTCATTACTATTAGTAGCCGAACCGAGTCGTCGCCAAAAAACTTTATCCAAGCATTCACTCTGTTCTATATTGTATGGAATATGAAAGGAAAATTTAAAAATGCAGTGCAAATGGAGGCTAATGCAAACGCGAGTTTTGTCGGGGGTAATAAATGTCAGGAATATGTCCGATCCAGTAGATGTTGGAGATGCGTCCGCGCGCTTCTGCACCACACATTTTGGTGATAAATTGCTTATAAAATATGTGATTTGGTTTCTTTCTTCTGAATTTGAGTTTTTTTGTCTACTTAGGTTTATGATTTTTCTGTTATCATAGCTAGATGATTGTTTTTTTTTTAAATACTGATAAAGAAACGTTCTGCTGATGTATGAATTGTAGAACAAAGAATCGATCACATTGATTGCTTTATCCAGTATTTATCTTAGCTGGTTTGATTTTTATTCTTGTTATAGTAATTTAGAGAATATCAAAATGTTAGTCGGGTTACGGCGGACACGAACTATTAGTTTACATATTATTATGGGCCATGTTATCACGATGTACTTAAATATTGAAAACTTACTGTAAAATAATACACTTGTGAAAGAAGAAATATGCAAACAGTATATTGGGTTAGAAAAAGTACGCAAAAATATTTCACAAAAATGCACCGTTTGATTGACAGGCATAGATGGGACGTGATTTTTGCAATCTATTTTGGAATTGTTAAACTTTGAACTTTTCGAAAGTCGTTTCTGGATAATGGATAGGTTGGCCGTTTTATTCTACAGATTTTATACCTTCACTTTATGGGTCATAATACAGGGTATGGTTAGACCACAGCAGGAGCGCAGTACGGCGCAAAAAGATTCATTCCATCAGTAGGTTTAGTAAAATTGAAACGATATTATATATACGATACGGCTTAGGTGGTTTAGCGGTAAAATGTTTAACTTCAGTGTGCAAGTTCGTGTATTACAACATAATATTGCGGTCACCACCCGTGAACGTGAACTCCCTCGGCAGGAAGCTCATACTCAGCAGTGCACGATATACGGGCTGATGATACGTCAAATTCCAAAAAAAATACTGGACTTGTGCTAAAAAATGGATTTGGTACTACAATTTCTTTTTAAGACTGACCAGCCTGAAGTCACAAAGATGTTGGTTTTTTACCTCAAAAAGTCGTCTCACCAAAGGGAGACAATCTCCTTAGATGTAGTCCTCCTGTTGGAGGACTATTACTAAAATAGATTAATATAAAAGCAGAACTACTTTAAAAAGCAAACTCTTGTACGTCGCGTTCACTTATACGGCATTCAAAATATACGATGCAGCTTCCGTCGAGTCAAATTCGTGGTTCGTAGCTAATAGCACATTAGAGCAACCATCTCCAGCACAGCTTTAAATATTAACGCTTCGGGCCCGCACTCACCGCCGTCTACTCAAAAAGGCTTTTTATTTGTGGATAACGAGATCGCACTGCTTCTTCTGTATAATGAAGTTTCTTATTTCCTGGTAATGAGTTTCATATAGTAGTTTATCGCGCTGTTAAGTGGTGATAAAAGTGCGACTAGTGTTAGGTTTTTATATGAATTTGTGTTTATGATGACGCCGCCATCGTTAGTGGGTACTTTATAAGGTTTCCGCATTGTACCTGAGTATTTACGTTATAGTACTATTATGTTACATATAAAATGTTACACGTAAAGCATCTTCTTAGTAGATTAATTACTAATTTAACATTAATAAGATTAGACACAGTTCGTCAAATGTTTTCATCAAATGTTTTTTTTTTTTTTGGCAATCTCATATTTTGCAGCAGATGTGGTCCAACCTTCACTATGAATATTTATAATTCGATATGTAAACGCCACTCGATAAAACGTTTAATTCAGCGTATTTTTGAACGAGTATTGTCACATCGGCTTTATATAGTGTACTTGTATATTTATAAAGCGGTCATTGGTATATTTTATTTCACAAATAAAAATATTTTACATAACAGTTGCAAATAACGATATTTTTGCCGGAGCTGTTACGATCGTTGTTAAAAACTTGTACGCGATTCGTGATTTTAATTTTTCGCCGAAACTTTTGCAATATTTCTCGTTGGAGGTCGCGGCAAAACGAAATTTGCATATTCAGCAGTAAAATTTACGTCACAAACAATGCCCTATTACGGTACAATGGAAATGTCTTTACATTGTTGCGGCGGCGCGGTGGAGCGGTGCGTCGGGCAGCGGGCGCGCCGCGGCCACGGCGCGGTCGTTCGCTCGCCGCTCAAAGGGCGACCGTCGGAGCTGATTTACGGGGAGGACCTGTGGCTGTTCGTGTTTAAATGAAAATTATACACGGGACCGGCACTATGGGGGCGCGACCTTTCCCTCGTAAAGTAACTAATTTATGAACTCGTGATACTTCAGCACAGCCACCCGCGCCCTGCTCTTGAAATTTTAAACGCCGCCGCTGCTGTGCAACTGCTGAATTTTTGACACAACGTTTCACATCTTGGCTTTTACAGAATCAATGCTCTTACCTATATGTTTCAGCATTCATCACTTACATATCTTTGTTTAATCAACTTTATTTTACATTTGAAATACTTATACTAGGTGACTTTTTGTACCGTTTTGAAAATAATAGGGCGAGTTATGTATATGAAATAGATGACTAAGGCATAGTTATTTTATCATTTTTCTTTTTTACTGACAAAGAATCGTAACGGTAAAATTGCGTACCTAAATAGGTAGTTACGCTATTTCGCTCACTCTTTTCATTCATCTGTGATTGCGGCCTAGGTATTATAGGTACCTATTTTATTATTATGCAAGCGCTATGTAGGGTGTATTTCTTTTAAGTAATATATGATATTTTAAACGAACGAAACTCTAATTACCGAAATACTAGTGCAAATATAATGTGGTCTATAGATTCTATTCCACTTACACATTACACTTACCATATTATAATCAAATTAAAAAAACAAATTATATAGGTATTACTAGATTTACCTACGACGTAGTCAATGTTTAGAAAACAAATAAAATGCAAATTAATTAAAATAAGAATTCACCATTTAGGTATTTACAAAAATAAAATTGTAATGTGCCTCGGAACTCGGAAATTTAATATCATATGAGTACATATAAATATATGCATGAAGTCTTACACCCATTTTGAGCAATACGTATGGAATTGTAGGTACTTAAAGCAAAGATATATACAGGGTGTCCAAGAACCTGGCGTCCAACTGGATTCCCACGATGCCCCAAGTTCTAACAGTACTCAGAAAAATATTTTAAAAAATCCACCCCATGTACTTACAGAATTATACTGATTTAAAAAAAAGGGGAAATGAGCACCCTGTGACATACTTTTGAATGCTGTGACTGCTAATGCTGATAATTTCGATATTTCTTGGAGGTTTTGTAATCTAGGGTATTGCTGTGTCTAAATAGAATGTAAAAATAAAGTACTTATTGTACCATTTTAAAATAAAATATTATTTTAACTAAAGGTGATATGGAAAACTATTGAATTTCGCAACTTTGACCGACTGTAGTGTAAAAAAAATGTACCAAAATAGTATGGCAAGTGACGTCAAATTTTGACGCGTTTATTCCTCTTTTTAAAAAGGTATAATAATTACACATTAATTTGAAAAAAAAAAATTTTGATAATATTTTTACTCAACAACCCAATTTTTACGATGTCTTACAGAATTCTTAGAAAGAAAAATTTACGACGAATTGAATCTAACCTCTAAAGAATTACTATTGTATGCTCATAAAAATAACAACAGGCCTCTCAAAAAACAGGTTAGACCGTAAGGGACGGTATGTGCATGCATCTCACCATAGTGATTCGTTATTACAACAGGAGGGAGCAAGACAGAAACTATCTTTGCGATTTGCTGGTTCTTCTTTATGGTACCCCATTATTCAGGTAAGAGTGCGGGAGAAAAAGGTTAGAGGTGCGAGTGAGATAGATAGTGACGCTATCTGGGATCGTGCTATTTAGGATAACAGTACGGTCAGTACGCGTCACTGCCTCCTGCCGTTACTACGCACCTCTCTCTTATTGTTACCTAACAATAGTAGTAACGGCAGGAGGCAGTGACGCGTACTGACCGTACTGTTATCCTACCATTGATCACGTACTACGATTTAAAGCTTTGTTTATTGGACTCGATTACTCTTTGTGCTCTGGACTTTGAAACGAACTCTTTACGACGACCTTTGCCTGTGTTTGGACAGTTTGTGTTTTGTGTGTGCTACCATGGCGACCTACACTCCGCAAGAATACGCAAATATGCACTACATTTATGGAGAATGTAGAGGTAATGGACGAGCTGCAGCGAGACTTTACAGAGAAAGGTATCCGAGGGCTACGCGATATCCCGACCATCGAGTTTTCATTAATGTGCACAGATCACTATGTGACGGGCGGTTCCCCAATCAAGTAGCTGGTGAAGGACGACCCGTAAATGACTTCATACGCGATGAAGTTTTAGAGGCGGTGTCGGCAAATCCAAGCATCTCTGTGCGAGGAATAGAAGCTGATACGGGGATACCGAAGAGCACAGCACACAGTATTCTCCAAAAAGAAGAATATCATCCGTACCACGTACAGCGAGTGCAAAGTCTTTTACCTCGAGACTATCCGAGCCGAGTCGCGTTTTGTGAAACAATCCTGCAAAAACATCGAGAAGACGAAAACTTTATCGACAAAATTTTGTGGTCAGATGAATCAACATTTAAGAAGGATGGCTACATGAACCTACACAACTTGCACGAGTGGCATGTGGAAAATCCGCACTTGATGCGAGAAGATAGATCCCAGTACCGGTTCAAAGTGAACATGTGGACCGGTATTCTCTGTGGGAATATTATTGGTCCATTTGAGATGCCCGAGAATTTGACTGGCGAATCATATTTAAATTTTCTTCAAAATGATTTGCCAAACTTACTAGAAGAGACCCCACCAGATATGTGGTTCCAACACGACGGCTGTCCAGCACATTTTCGCGTATCCGTTAGAGAGTTTTTGGACGAGCAATACCCGAACAGGTGGATTGGGCGATCAGGAACAATCCCGTGGCCAGCCCGCTCACCTGACTTAAATCCGCTGGATTTTTTTTTCTGGGGAACTATGAAGGAGCTCGTTTATGCGAAGCCCATTAATGACATCGCTGACCTTCGTGAGAAGATAACACAAGCAGTGCAGGTGATACGTCAAAAAAGTTACTCGCGAAACATAAAGCGGTCCTTTTTAAGGAGAGTGAGAGCTTGTATTGCCGCGGGTGGTCAACATTTTGAACATTTATTGTAATAAAATATCTTTAAACTAACATTCTTTGCTTTTATTCTACTGGGAACCCATCTACCTGTGTGTATTTCCTTCTTGCTCACTCTTGGAACCGAAGTAAATAATAGTAGTAACATAACAGTTTCTAAGATAAGAAAGGGTCCGACAGTTACCGTTAGTAGGTAGGCACTTCGTAAAAATTGGGTTGTTGAGTAAAAATATTATCAAAATTTTTTTTTTCAAATTAATGTGTAAGTATTATACCTTTTTAAAAAGAGGAATAAACGCGTCAAAATTTGACGTCACTTGCCATACTATTTTGGTACATTTTTTTTACACTACAGTCGGTCAAAGTTGCGAAATTCAATAGTTTTCCATATCACCTTTAGTTAAAATAATATTTTATTTTAAAATGGTACAATAAGTACTTTATTTTTACATTCTATTTAGACACAGCAATACCCTAGATTACAAAACCTCCAAGAAATATCGAAATTATCAGCATTAGCAGTCACAGCATTCAAAAGTATGTCACAGGGTGCTCATTTCCCCTTTTTTTTTTAAATCAGTATAATTCTGTAAGTACATGGGGTGGATTTTTTAAAATATTTTTCTGGGTACTGTTAGAACTTGGGGCATCGTGGGAATCCAGTTGGACGCCAGGTTCTTGGACACCCTGTATAATCTGAAAACGTCAATATTATACCAGTACAAGTTTGTTGGGTTGTATTAGATCTATAGAAATATAGGTAAACGGTACAATTTACTTATGTCTTAGAGAAAAAAAGTTGATCCATGATGTGCCAATATTTCACTAATGGTTATTTTTCATGAAATAACACCCTCGTGCCGCCGTCTCACCTTACTCAGAGTAGCGCTGGGGCTGAATCCGCGAAGGTTCATGGAATCTCATGAGGTCATGTATTTGTGCCTTTGGTGTCGAAACTTTGGGACCGTGGGGACCGGGAGACAAATTAATTGATAAAAACCTCACAGCGGCCCTCTTTAGTGCGGCACGTTCTCCGAGTGCTGGTATTTACTTTGCTCAGCTGGTAAGCATTGCCATTCAACGGGGTAATGCTGCCAGCATTCTGGGAACTTTTCCAAGTAGAATAGATTTAGAATAGTAGTATTTTATTAGTAAGTTCTATTTTAAATAAGGTACTTTTAGTAGTACCTATGTATTTTATTACTTAGTACCTATGTATTTTTCTTCTTAGTGACCACTAGTAACAGTTTACAGTATAGACATGTTTAATTGCCAAATGTATTACATTATGAGCCCATTTAAATCTGCTGTTGAACATACGCTTCCTTTCAACAGACCATGACAAGCCAGAGTCGTTGAGGGGTATTGCCGTAATTACCACGCTTGGCAGACGGGTAAGTAATCGCATTAATATTGTGAGTTAAAATTGTAGAGATCTTTGAGCTGATAGATGCTGCTGTCTATCCATCAGCATCCATACTAAATGAAAAAAATCCGAACAATGAAACGTATTAGTCAAGTAAAGTAATATCTCAGTGTCATGTAGAACCGCAACAAATTGTTTGCGCCTCGCTAATTGTCACTTTGTACCTCACGACAATGTTATTAATGACACACAATCTTCATACGCAAATAGCTTACGGTCTATACTTATCTACTAACTTAGTTTGGTGGGCTTAGTTACAGTTTGTGGTTAAACAATAGTAATATGTAAATTTAATGGAAATAATTCTGGCATTGGATAGTACCAAATAATTCGTTAAACTTTTTTCTGCCATACTGGAAAAGGGCAACATAGGTAACATATTTTCACAATTGAGTTACGTACATATTTGGAATCAAGAAAAAGGGACTACCTACCAATATGTTTTGTATAATTTCATAAATACTATAAAGAAAAGTACCATGAACTAGAGAAATAGATTGTATAAGGAGAAACTATGTTATTAAATATTCTTATTCGTATCGTGTAGATCATGTAATTTTCATTTATACATTATCGACAAAAGGAAATACTATATTTACCACACTTTTTACGAAAACCTAACAATTATCTTAAACCCGAGTTCCTGCTAATTTGCGAAATATACGCTATGTGTGTGTGTATTATGACGGCAGTTTGAATAAAAAGTAATTGTATAATATGCCTTTTATATGTAATAAAAGTGTTTTTTTAAAACTATTTTTTTCTTTTACGGGGAAAATGAAAATGTAAATTATGCAGAAAAAGTTCTTAAAATGTAAATTAGTTATTATATAATCTCATGAAATACATGTAGATTCAATTTTCTCCCTATTTGAAAAGTCTTAGATGTCTTTTTTTTATTGTGATAGCAGTACTGATATTTCTGGTGGCAGACTGATCATCAAAGAACATATCACAGAATGTACCTTTTGCTATCCAATGACACATTACAGCGCTGAAGTCAATGACATTATGCGCAAATCCTCTTTTTATTTCATCTAGCGTTTGAAATTTGCTACTTTCAGTTGTATAAACATTATATAAGTTATTTGATTTGTCCAGTAATAGTATAACAAGAGAATGAAGTTAGCGATACGAGCATACTTTCTTTTGGTATTCATTAATTCGCAAATGGCTACCAGAAGATATATGCCGGTTCTGGTAATATTAGCCATAGAATCATCTAACAGGAAGCACAATATCCCTCTGTTCAAATGAGTGCACAGTAAAAGAGATATTAATGTCATATATTTTTACTAAGAATACCGACCGTAACTTACAAAGCTACTCTTATTTTTAACATGCTATAAGAAAAAACATTCAATGGATTGTTTTTAGAAAAAAATATAAAGTTTTTTTTCTAAATCCTGCCAAACTGATTTCAGGATCAGATCATAATATTTTTTCTCATATGGATCTGGGTTTAAGTATTTTGGCAAACCATATAGTCTTGTGATACGCGGTGCATGCTGAGTGATGGTGACCCCATCGGACGATTGATGCGATGTAAATATGTTTTGTTTTAGATATTGTTAAAACCAACATTCATTATTTCGCATGAATCGTGGTGCCAGTCATGTAGTAAATTTTGTTAAATAATATATACTTATTATGAAGTTTTAGGTATAAAGTAGTGCTTTCATCTGAATCAGGGTCAACTGATAACTTATATATTTAAGAATGGACTTTTATATTTACATTTTCAATAAGTGTCCATTGACAAAAATCTTGATTACTCAAATTTATATATAGTATAAAGGCTCTCACTACGAGCAATCCGTGTTCATATTGAGCGCGACCCAGAATTTCGATTAAGTACAAACTAGATTATACTAAGGGTAAATTGAGACCGTTTCTTAAACTACTGAACAGTTAATAGTGTTTGCCTCAAAGTTGCTAGTTACTTATTTGCTCGCCGACATCGGTTGCTGGAGTTATGACGGAAGTTTGGTTATGTGTGCCACCTCTATGTAAGTTTGAGACTTAACTATGCAAATTACGATACAAATCTGTTGTATTTACTGCTTTTTGGATAATTTGTTGATGTTGTTTTCGCTACATGGTACCAATTTATCCAACGCCTTCAGCCATGATAGAGTGTTCCAGACTAACTGCGCTGGTGGCTACATGGTTTCGGTGGTTGACTTTTCGTCCATCATCATCGTCATCAGCCCGTATAAAGTCCACTGCTGTATGTTGCCCACCACTCTTGTGAGGCGGGTTGGTGACCGTTTACTGTTGTAATGGTATGGTTGGTAGCCCTTGATACTCCAACAATTTTTATACAACTAAAAGTGGCTAACTAAACTAAAAAAAATTTATAAAATACTTACTATTATTTATGCGAATCACACACACCGATTCTAATTTAGGATATGGGATTTTGTAAAGTCCCCTGCGATTAAAGTAATATATACTTTTCCTCAGTAAAGGATTCCCTAGTAGATACAACAACGATAACGTAACGTGATTCATAGTGTTTAAAATATTAATAGAGAACTCTTACTCACATAATTAAGCGTTAATCATTTTAAATAACCTAGTTAAACCGAGAATTACCTCAGTGTAGCTTAAACTACAAACGCTTCCGGAAAATGTTATAAAAAGTTCTCCATCATATTTTGTAAAAGGTTATTTGGATAATCAAATTCTAAAGCTGCCGCAGCCATGTTAGCGTTATTTTTACTCAACGGAGAAATATTTTTCAAACACCTACTGCGGCGTTTGAATATTTATATCTGATTCTATGTTATCTAAATATTTTTGGGTTTGTATGAAGGACATTTGAAGCGAAACCAGGCCAATTCATTTCATTCATTTGCGAGTACGTTTATTAATGTAGATACATATGAAGCCTCTTTGGGACCCGCGCGTAATGCTGAACATTTATAGTTGCATAGGTACTGTCCGTTCGTAATAATTTTGTTTTTGTAGAGATCTTAATTACTACTATAACATACATATAGTACTTTTACTATTACATTTTAATCACTATGACTACGGTAAAACAATACCAAAAAAAATAAAGTATATTTCTAAAATATACAGGGTGTCCCAAAAGGTTAAGTAGCTGGGAAAGGGAGTGACAAGGGTGGACACAATGGTCACTAGAAAAATAAAAAAAAAATCCGCTCTGGGTATTTAAAAAAAAATGGATTTTTTTTAAAAACTTAAAATTTTACACCTTGTTATTTTTGATGTTGATGTTGATGACCTTGTTGTTATTGAAGATTACATAACAGCATTTTTTTTAAATACAGCCATATTTGTAGGTACAGTTAGCACAAGGTGTAAAATTTTTAGTCTTTTAAAAAATGCCATTTATTTTTTTAAACACCCAGTGGGAATTTTTTATATTTTTCTGGTGACCCTTGTGACTATCCCTATCCAGCTACGTAATCTTTTGGGACACCCTGTATATTTGGAAATCCTTTGTATGCTAAATCAATCGAAAATTAGTTATATTTTTTTTTCAGAATTCAGATCAGTAAATTTTGACCACCGGCAGGACTCAAACCTGCATCTTAGGCCCTAATGCCTTAACGCAATTAGGCTACGGTGGACCCCAGCTGATCATCGAATTTATCAATATCACTAATAAAATAAAATAATTGTTTAAATATAAAATTTATCTCAATGTTGAAGTTTTCTAAGTGATATACTTTTCCGTATTCAAAAATGTATTCATATTGAGTCTTATATTCCAATTATTATTCTATATCTGTAAATATTTTTTTCTTGAGTTATCTGTTTATTGTACGCATTGGATTTCATACATTTTGAATTGAAAAACGTAAATTAAGTTTTCATATCCGTAACCCAAAGTATTCCAATCTATAGAAAATCCTAGTTTTACAACTCTCTACTTTAATGCAGTTGTGACGAACAACTCAAAAACTCAATTACGTAAAACTTCCTCCACAAGAATTTACAGGCAAAGCTAGTGCATTATTGATTGGCTCGTTGGTAAATACGCCATGGTTGTTACTATGCTAATGTCATCTATTGGTGCACTTTAGACCATAAAGCTATCAAAGAGACCAACCTAGTTAATCATACGATATGACACGAGATATAGAGCTACGATTAAAGCTAACTGCCAGAATTAGGCAACAGCTTACGGCTACATGTACTCTGTGTGTGTTGAGTTCGCGAGTCATATAAACTCTCGTTCATATAATTATCAAAAGCTTTGGCCATTACATAGTTTATGTGGTACCACGTTTGCTGTAGGTATGAAATGTATATATTCATTAACATTGTCATAATGGAGACTAGATCGTTGCAAATCAGAGTATCTATGAGGCGGTCCGATATCTGTAAACTGAATATTTATAGAACGGCATCGCCGAGAACTCCTAAACGGGCTTTCGAGATTGGCGTCGAAATGATTATGCATAATTCATGTTCTAAAATATGCTGCCATTTATGAAAATGAGGTTCTCAGAATACTTAGATACGAAGAGATTAAAACTTAAGTAAACCGTAATGAATTCAAAATGCAATAGAAATAATAATAAATTTGGACATCCAGCAGTTATGAATGTACTCATAGATCAAATATCCGATTATCCGACTTACCGAATGTCTACGTATATTTTTGAGAGTAACATTATACGTTAATAACCTGTATGAGTAATGTAATATACACACGAAAGTAATTACGATGTTTGTAATTCCAACATCCGACGATTTCATGATACGGTTGCAATTTGCAGTGCTGCTAAATCATAATGGTTATCCTCGGTGAGATGAGAATATCTCCAGTGGGCAGGCAACGCGCTCACCATTAAATCCTGACTGGTCCCCCACCCCCCTGTGACCCCTCCACTGTCTAAATCCTCAGTGCTCAGCCGCTCGCGCCCTCCCGCCATGCTCATGCAAATTATTCACAAAGTACGCGTGTAAAGCGCTCCGTACGCCTAACTGGCCATAAGAGTAACCTCACATATAGGTAATTTCACAAAACCTTACGAATTTAAATAAGCAATATTAAAAATTGCTATTAAATTTTATGCCGCAAAAGTAGTTTCGACTCTCGATATAACTAACTGATAGAATTGACTGGAGGAAATCAATTTTCTGCACAACTTTCAGATCTTGTGCCGTTTTATAATGGTAAACAGTTTAAGCTTGATTCAAGTGCCGGGGAGTGTGGAAGTTTTATAGTTATAATAAAAGTGGTACTACATTGAACCGATATTGGAAACTACTCTACTGTGTATAGAAGCAAAGTGGAGCAGATTTTAATTATGGAGTGTTACGACCAAAATAATTAGTTTGGGTCTCTTAGAAAATTAAATGAGGGGGCGTAGCCTACATTTCTTTTCTAACGTGAGTAGAGAACACGTGCAACTTACTAACAATCTTTCTACTTGTATCGCATATGAGCAAAAGAAAATAAAGTGATGCTGCAAAATAACTGATATTATATGTTATGTGTTGTGTCTGGGCGTAGGTGCAAGTATACATTTATTAAGACACTTATAGCTTCATGAACTTGATATTTATTGCATGTTTTAAGCTCAAACCTTAAATATGTCTTATGAATTTAAATATGCTAAATTGAAGAATTATATAACAAAATGAAATGTCGCTTATTTAAACACTTAATAAAAAAATAAAAGGAACGGAGGAACATACGAATAAATAAAGTTTGAAAAGGTATACACGGAAAAATAAATATTAGTACAAACAAATGTTGGTTTATGTTCAAAAATTTGGACAACAGTGTTTTTTTATTTTATGTCGTTCAATTGTTTACGGATCAAAGCAATAAAATAATACGTTATTACATTTAGTTCCTACCATTCCTTACCTTAAATTCCCTCCCAAGATTGAGAATTGTGATTCTCATTCAATAAAGTACAACATCTATCTTGCCGCGCACCCACCACTGAAATATGAAATCAGCCATTTAACCGACACAATACCGGAATTCATAAAAAAATATTTTTATGAAAATTTTAATACTCGCCCATACATGCGACCTCGCCTCATAAATCAAGTAGTTCCGGCCGCCCTTTGAATTCCGCCGCCGATGATATACCGATGTGACAATGCCTGCCTTCGCCATTTATACACCAATATTCCTTTTGACAGAGACGACACTAATTAAACGGGGAAGCGGTATCATTATGTTTTTATTTACTTATCATTTTAATATAATTAAAAAAATACACTTCATTCAATGCCATGATAGCTATTTTATGACATAGCATAATACTAAAGAATGGTATACTAACGAGGTAGTATGAGATCATGGATGTAATCTAGCTGACTGCAACGATAGCTCAAGTTACAGTAGTTGCTTCTGAGACCTGATTTCATTTCATCTGGGTTCGATTTCTTGACACCCGGGACAATTTTTTTTTTTAGGTAAGCTTAGATAATTGTTTTGGGTCTGGGTGTGCTTTGAGTCCGCGAATTGAGTGTTTGTAAAGTCCTCTGCGATCCAGTATTTAGTTACCTAGTGCGGGAGTTATCTTTTAAAAAGACAAAAGAAGAACTCATGTAACCGTTATGCATGCTTTTTGAAATCATCATCATTATCATCTGCCAGTATTTGTCTGCTTAGTAGCAGACAAATACTGGCAGATGATATGATATCTAGTGATAAGGAGTGGTTTGGAGAAGGGTCACTACGGTAAAAAGGTCAGTGACTGCAACACCGTACTCTCCGATAAATAGATAAACGCTGACACTCGTCCCCTGATATTCGGATATTACTTAATTGTCTTCATTAGTTTTATGTGAAATATTTACAACAAAATATACTTGGGAAATCTCTGTTGCGCGGGGGACTTAACAAAACATAATTAACAGAAACAAAATACACCCAAACTCTAAACTCCGCGATTCATACAAATAATTGTCATTAGTGTAAATCGTACCCTAAACACCAAATCTCAGAAACAACTACCACATAACTACATGCAATTAAAAATATTTTAGATGACCTACAACAAACAAAACATTTTTATCAGTATAGGTAAATATACTTTATATTTATCTATACTGATTTTTAAGGAGTAGTACTTCGTTTAAGGAGTCAAAATATATGGACAAATAGTACTTGTGTACTATATTTTATGTACAACTCTAGCCATTCTTACATGCTAAATTCGGAATATTTATCTCTTTCATTTGCCTTACGCACAGGAATACGCAGCGCAGGATCTGTGGTATTCTGTAAGATATAGGTATGTTAATTGTAAATACCTACGATTTAACTTTTATTCAAAAATACCTACATTTATTTAAAGAAAAAAATTGTATGGCCGGAAAAATACTATTTGAATAATAAATTTAATTTGGTAACCATAGAACGAATAGTTTTCATTCGAAATTAACAAATCTGTAATATTCCACAATTAGCCAAACTTTTTATACAATATTCAAAAATGTACGAAACATAATACCAACAAAAATTGTATTAACGAAATAAAAGTTGTGTTCCATCTCCCACACAAAGTGGGCGATTGTTCTCAATGACAAAGGTCGTCGCTCAAAGTTAAGTAAACGCTGTACAAGTAACATCAATGGCTTGTTTAATCAAGTTAGGCAAGTAAATGTTTTACTAGCTTTTATCAAAGACTAAATAAATAAAGTTTGTACAATCTAGAAATATATATTGTACAATCTAGAAATATATATTGTACAGTGGAAACTTGATTTACCGGAAAATTGAGGGGCAAGTGTTGTGGTTAAAATCAATGATCTAACGTATGCTATTTAAAAAAGCAAAATAGTTGTGTCTAACCTTTGTTACTGCAGCTTGATATTCTATGACAAAGGGGCCGTTCAAGTATTACGTAAGCACTATGGGGGGGCGGGGGGGTCTTTGCTTTGCTTATTTTGGATGACATGGGGGGTAGGGGAGTCTAGATGATGATTACGTCATCGGTAGTTATTTACTTTTTTACACGAATGGCAACCCTCACATTGTCTTTGCTTGAAAACGAAACGCATTTTCGGGGATTCCCGCAAATAATGCATACGTTTAGGCACTCGCTTTAGAACCGAGTAGGGGAATTACCGCGCGTTATTCACTTGTCTAAATTTCCTCTGTCAGTGTATTTTTTCGTTAGGATACTATAGCGAGTAGACGTATTGTAAGCATAGCAAAGCAAGTTAACATTTGTGTTACCGTTGATTCCATTAGCCAAAGTTTAATGTTTAAATAAGATGTCGTTTCAAATAGACAAATCCAAGTTATACCAAAAACTGTTTGAAAGTTTTAAAAAATCTCATACAAGTACGAAAGTACAAAATGTACAAAAGTTAGTTAATTGAAAAATGTTTACGTAAGCATGGGGGAGGGGGTAAGAGCTTTGCTTACTTTTGCTGACAAGGGGGATGGGGGGGTAAATAATTGTAATAAATCTGCTTACGTAATACTTGAACGGCCCCAAACATAATTTTATTATAATTATCATATCTGCACTTGGGATGCGAAAGTGAATTCCTAGTCATGATCTTTGCTTAAGGCTTGACCGACTTAAAAACAACTTGGATAACAAAAAATATTTTAAATGTCTAAAAAATAATTAATTATGTACTTAAATCTTTAATTGCTTAAATTTATTAAACGAATAAAAGCGCGGGCAAGCAAGAATTACCCGAAGATTTTCTCCTGAATTGCAATCTCATTAATGGCGAATAACTGAGATTATCTTAGTTTCTACTGTAAATTAAAATATATGGAAAATATTGTAGCAGGATTGTAGATGCTACGGGCTACGGCGTAGCCGCAAGATATTTGCTACGAATAATGAAGCGAATATTATTTTCTCCGCTATCAGTTTTTATACTAGTCTTGTGCCTGCTCGGTCATTTTCAAGATCGCTCCGTACTAGTTCATTTCGGACAGTAAACTAGTTCATTCTATAAGCTCTAACAGCTCTATTCGGTCTTTGCTCTCGGCTCATCATTTCCATACACGACACCAAATACGTTCTGCGGACCACAGAGCAGCCACCAAATTACCACGGTGACCAAATTATGGTTAGTATTGTATTCATTTACATTATTACGAATGAATTCGTACGTATGACGTAGGTACTTGTCAAAAACAATCAGTCAGTGATATTTCATCTTTCGTTCTCGCTCGCACTTATACTATCTCGCGGTTTACAATGTACGAAGTACGAAAGGAGCTATTTGACCTATGAGGCTGATTACAAATCAGCGTTCGGAAACGTGTCTTCTAGTACAGTGCGAAGATACGGATCCTATTCGTTCATCGTTCACAAACTACACAAGACTATTTTATACTGTCGAGTATTATTATACCGTTGGCAGTGACTGCCTTCGCCATTTATAGACGGATGATCATTTTGAAAAGGATAACATTAATTTAACTGGAATGGGGTATTTATTATTTATTTCAATATTATTCTATTATGCAATTAAATCATTAGCCTGATTTAGTGTGATGTTAAAAATAACAGCTTCATATTATTTTTACTTTTTTCAAATGCCTCTCTCGCACAAGGCAGTAATAACTCCCTGTGTCGCGGGCTTACAAACACATAATTCACGGACACTAATAATAATAATTACACCAAGACTCAGCACAACTATTTGTCATCGGCAACCATAGCCTATAGCAAGCGGTGCAATCAAAAATAACATTATAAAATATAGGATTCGTTTTTACAACTTTCAGCAGATACATAAGACGCGGTACCAATAAATTTTCCATACCAGTTTTCAGTCTGAAAACTGAATTTCCTTTGCATCTACAACAAATATTCGAAATAGCCAAACATATTATACAGGAATACGTATAGATGAGGTAGTGCTAGCGTGCGCGTTTTACCGCCCGCTGTCCAGAGAGATATTCGTTCAGATCTCGCTTTCCTACAGATGCGAGCAGATATATATTTCTGGTAGGTCGCGGCCGGCAGCCGGCACCGGCCGATATTTCGTGCTCCCAGGGCGACAATAATTTGTTGGTCCGTCGTGCCACGCTTCGTGTATTGCCGGCGATTTATCTCCTTCAAGCGTACACCCTAATCGTACCCGATATGAAGGATCGTCATTACCGTTTTGCGGTATAATGAAAATTGCACCTTTCCATCTTTCAAAAATGTTTAAAGCTCATTTTTTCGAAATTCTAAATAAAAGGATAACATTTTAGGGCTTAATGGCATTCAAAACATCTGCTCGAAAGCTGTTTGTAAGCTGCCAGCTTACAAACATTTTATTGACATTGATTGCGAGAAAGCAGGTAAACTTACCAAATCAAAAGCAATATAATTATTACTATATCATTTCATCATCAGCCCTTATAATATCCACTGCTGAACATGGCCTTTCTTTCGAGGAAAAGTTTTGCCTTAGTCACCACACTTAGCAGGCAGGTTGGTGACCGAAGTATTATGCTGTAACACACAAAGAAACAATTCTGCCCGTTCCCTGGTATACGATTCTTATAGATAATGCTATAACAATCGGGACCAACGGCTTAACGTGCTTTCCGAGGCCCGGAGGGTAGTCCGTCAACCAACCAAAGGCGGAAAGATAACTTAGAATCTACACAAAGATTTTTTTGTGGGGATTGAACCCACGTTACCGAAATTTAAAATGAGGTTAATATCACTATGCCTCGGAGGTTATCTTTTTCATTTTTATGATGTATATGTAAGGTAAATTTCAACATACTACAAGGAAACATTTAAAAGTCAGTTCATGTATGATCCATATTTCTAATGCAGTACGGAGTAAATCTGTGTCGGTATCCCTGAGAACACGTACAACCAATATTTGAGAACGCTCATGTTCGTAAAGCTATTTAGTTTACGACTATTGCTGCGTATGTACAAACACAACTTGGATTTGGTATTAAAATAACTGCCATGGTTAGTGTAGAATTCAATATTGTTCGTCCAATTTTTTTGCTTTGTATAGGTATGTAGAAGCTATTAAGTATAGCTACGTCCGAAAATAGTTTTGTTTTGTATATTATACAGTGTTAAAACTGAATTTATGCTAATATTATGCTCGTCTTACCCACCATAGTCGACAGTGTCGCGTGCGACCGCGTGACATATACTAAATTATAGCCACGACTTTTTACAATCGTCATATCTCCTAAGATATTTCATATAATAAATAAACTTACAGTACAGCAAGGACGGTTGTTAACACCACTGTTTACACTTAAATTTATTTTGCTGGAAATCAGATCAAGACGTGATCTGTAATGATGGAATTTAATAGATCGTTGGTCTAATAATGTGTTGTAATGTTAATGTCTAAAAGTAACAATTGCGAGATATTTTCTTGCACACGCTATTTGTAGCAGTTTAAATTATCATCAGATTTAAGAAGACGACGCGCATCCACTATAGTTGGTTGTCACACAACAAAGTAGGCTGCACTAGGTGTTAAATATAAGTAGATAATTATATTTTGGACATTTGCATTTAGTAGACTTGAGAATCGTGTCTTGACGTACTGAATTGTTCATGTTTTTAATCAATAAGATCGCCGGACAAATCTGATTTTGCTTACAGTAATATCTATATTCCACAATCTGGCCACAATATTTAAATGCTACGACAGACATGGTGGATCAGTAAGATACCTAATGTGCGGTAAACAAATAAATTTACAAAGTCCTTTTTTATTAAATTCAGGATAGCTGTCATGTGTTCATAAGGAAATCACACATAAAACATTCTTCGATCTGATTTAAAAACAGATGAAGTAGAATAATATGTAGAATATATAGTAGTACTATGACTTTGACATTTTCAACTTATAATAGATCTTCTTATGTCTTCCCATGGGTGTCGTAAGAGGCGATAAACACCCGATTACTAACGAACTATTTAAATTAGTACTAAAGAGTGGGTTGAAGAGCTCTCGCTCTATGACTGTAAGCATCAGAGTTTCTATCTACTCAGAACTCAATGACCAGCGTCCTATTTTCCAATATAAACAGTATTATTGCATTTCCTAGTTCCTTTATACATAAATTTAGCTATATTCGTAATATGAAATCGTCATTTATAAGTTTTAACATCACGTAAGTTCTTTTAAACAATTTTGGTGTTATTTATTAGAGAATGGCGAGTTGGTACAGGTACAGTATTGTGCGCAGCATATTTACAGGCAAACGTCCGCTAACTGGTATACGATTATTATAGATTATCTTATGACAAACGGGACTTTACGTGCTTTCTGAGGCACGGAGGAGAGGACGCTCAAACGACTAGAACCGGAAAGAAATCTTTCATATTACTCAAAGTTTTTTGTTTGTGATTTAAATACAGAAGGTATTGATTCCTATTTAATAGTGGAGGAGAGAAGTTAACATTATTAACATTTATGATTTAATAAATAAAACAAGTACTTGATAAAGTTTATAACAGGGTTCTTAGAAACTTGGTTAGTGTAGTTTATTAGTTTTTACCCGCATCACCCTGCTCCAGTGGGTCGGAGCGTTATATTTTGTAGCCTTTATGTTAATCTCGCTTATAAATTAACTGCTTGCAAACTTTCAGCCAAATCCATTTAGTAGTTTTTGCGTGAAAGGGTAACAAACATACATACATCCACACATACTAACTTTCGAATTTATGCTATTAAGTAAGACTAGTAGGATTTATATACGGAAATGTTCGCGTTATTTATCACATAATACATATAATGTAAACCGATGAAAGCCCCTGTTTGATTCTGTTTTCCACGAATCACTTTCAATCGTATCGTCTTATTTGTATTCACACCAAGTTTACATAACTTTGTGTGAATACAAACCTTCCCGTAACTATCATGTACCCACGTTTTGCAGTATTAAATTTAATTCTATGTTAATACAACTTCATGGGTATATAGCAAATAGTCATAAAAGTTTGCGGTTAGTTTCATTCATGTTTTAATTGGAAATAAGAAGTAATATTTGGATATGCAGTAAATATGAACCATGGCTCATTAAAGTGATAACAAAATATTTATAATTCAAAATATATTTTATGTGAATATAAATAGTTTTAATGGATCTATGTTTAATGATTCTGTAGTTTATATTTAACTATTATTACTATTAACAGAATGTACCTACGTTTTGTATTTTAGAAAAAATTGTGCGCTTACACATGGCTAGGTCATCCACTGGGGTCTTTTTTTTTTCTTTTTTTTAATAAAAGATTAGTAACAGAGTTTTTGCAAACTACTTGTATTATTATTTACCCCTCGTGCTAAAGCTAAACATGCTTAAATGTTACGAGTGGCTTCACGTCGGTAGTGCAATGGGTGGGGTTCGAACTGCTACCACATGATCACAAGTCCGACTCCCTAGCCATTGAGCTACGGCCGCCGATTGACCGAATATTATGGGAAATGGTAGCCAGAGTATCTAGTCACCCAATAAACCAACATCATGGCAATTTCTACATAGTATTTAAATTAAACTGTATTAGTGTACAAAACAGACATGTTAATCATTTTTGTTTAGTTAAAGTGGCCAAAATGGAAAAAAAAAAGTTTTTTTTAGGCATATAAATATATAGAGAATAATGAATGAATATACTATGTGT
Organism: Nycteola revayana; assembly: GCA_947037095.2. Classification (NCBI taxonomy): domain Eukaryota; kingdom Metazoa; phylum Arthropoda; class Insecta; order Lepidoptera; family Nolidae; genus Nycteola; species Nycteola revayana. The sequence continues at coordinate 12,109,134 of OX344839.1, forward strand.
TCCCACAATTTACTTTTAAAATCATTGAAGCCTCTACAGACAGACTATGCACAGATGCAAAGGACATTGTTTCAGATCAAATATCAGATGGTATGATCCGAATCTCTGTGTAATAATACACTGGAATTCAACTGACAATAGCCGGTTAAGTGTACTATATGAATAAGAGCTCGACTGCCGTACAGACATGTCATGCTGAATGTTGTTATACTTATTAAAAACTACCACAATAGTTTAACGGTATAAGTGGTATTCGCTTCTTGCCTGCCCATCGAGGAAGATATACCTATATTATATTTATTTTTGGAGACCTATATCTATTAAATGATATTCCTAACTTAAAAAGTGTGGTGTTCAACGAATATCTGCTACAGCTGCCAAATTCAACAAAAAATATGCATGCATTTTAGTTACCCGCGTGAGTGCACAAATACAAATGTTTTCTCTCACTACGGTTATTCTTTGCATCGGCAAACCGAGGCGTACAGAGAGTGATAAAACAGTACTACGTGCGTACTAAAGATACAAAGAAAAAACATCAATTTACCGGCCCCATGACTTTGCTAATTGGCTACCATTTTAATTTTGTTGGCATCCTTAATATTTTACCAATAATAACTTGAAAATACAATTACTTACTTCAAATATCCTGGTAACCAATTAGACAAGTCATTAATTTAAATCGATATTATTAATAAATCATTAACCTTGCTCGTTAGGAGTATGGATTATCTTATTTATCCATAGGTTAATTATATATTTCATTAATTAAATCAAAATCAGTAGGTAAAAATATTCCTCATTAAAGCTTCTATGTAATTATCTGTACCAAATCATTCTATGTACTTATTTGTTTTGCTCATGACTTACGTTGTAAAAGGAATTTTAAAAGTTAAGGATGGCCTTTAAAATAATCAAAGAGCTTATTGTTTATTTCTACATGTGAGTACTTATATAACAAAGAAACCATCATTTTAATGTTTATAATATTAATATACTTACATAATAAAACAGGTTACACAAATAAAGAAAAACTTCAAAATTGATAGCTACATTTTTCTGATAATAAATTATCCACTTAAGCAGCAACCAAAATGCTTACCCTGTTTGTGCGACAAACGAAACACTTGTTTATGGTTTTTCCGAACCAAAACCGGTGAAATTAATAGTGAGAGAGTCCATTATCCTGCATTAAGCACCCAGTGGCGTGAATGGGACATAATGGACCGTCGCCACTCAACGTAGAGCCTTTATGTCGTCTAATAAAAACATCACTTACTACCAATATTTTATATTATCTACTTCGTTAATAAACCTTGTTAATATGGCGGTATACCTGCGTGGGAGGTAAACAAAGCCGCTCTATTCAGACGTACAAATGTGCGGTAAAGGTACAGCTACATCATGGATGTAGATTGTTATCACAATCCGTAACTCGCCCAGGTTCAGAAAATGGCGGTTATTTATGTTATTTTGTGTTTCCACTAACAGTGCTCCATGTGAGAAGACAAGTTGTATCAAGTTACGCATGATTTGTCGGTTAAAATAAATATTTTAAAAATACAAATTGTACTAAAAATTATAGAATTTTCCGTTTTTTATTATACTACGGAATATATAATATATTGTAGAACGACCATGATAACCAAAAATACGTACGCCAAACCACTACGGTTTGGCGGTTTGACTGGAAAAATATCATTTTGCAGAATCAAACCAAATAACATTAAATTAAATTTGTTTTCAATTCTCACAATATTTTTAATTTGTAATTTAAATTTTTAGTACTTATTTAATTTAGTTAATATTAATCTGTATACTATCTTTATCACTTTGTAACAATACATGCTGTATTCACATCGAGTAGATGTCAATCGTAAATTGTTTATTATGTAAGTTTACTTGAATGTAAGTGATTGAACATCGGTTTTGAAGACAACAACAAAATATTATACAATTTTGTCTAATAAATAATAGTTAGTGTGGTATCAGGCTGTACAATGTCCACAGCTGAATAAGGGGACTAATCCTGCGTACCTCTCGTTCCATTAGCCTCCAACTTAACTCACTCGTGCGATATTTATTTCTTGTGTGACTAGATTTTTGAATGTATCCGTTATAAACAATAAAACATACAAGACTGTTCCCTGTATACTATTAGTTTCACTACTAGATAGTTTCTGAAATCCAATAACTTGAGCTCCAACAAATAACCGCAGCCAATAGGTCAATCCCTAGTATTCATAAAGGATCTCTACAAACAAACAGTGACAACAGTTTATCAGAATAAACCTCTCGTGTCGTAATCCACTTCGATGCAAAATTCGTGCTATTCCGTTCCGCTTCCAGTACTGTATTTTTACATATCACAAACGTATAGTACGTATGTTCGCCTTGACTAATATTAAAACGTCAGTCATAATACAATAGCTAATAAGGTTGATGATCAAATGAACAAATAAAAAAACAATTCTTGACGGATAAAATTATACCTTATTCAAAGAATCTTTATTCTCATAAGAACATTGAATACGTTCATTGAGTACTTACATGAGAGATATTTAAAATGAATTAATGTAATAATATGGTTGTAAGCTTTTTTTCTGACGGACCTCATGTAGTTAGCCAAGAGGCTTTTGCTACTTCACCGGACATAAAGGGGCGAGCAGAGCTCCAGCCTCAATAAATGGTTTATAAAACAAACTAAGCAACCTACCCAAAAGGGCGCCCTATGTGGGACTTGGACCTCTGGGCAGTTGCCGGGGGGGGGGGGGGGGAGTGACGAACGATGACTTATGAAATTTTAAGGGGAATTTTGTGCAACTGTCGCTCTACTTTACAGTTCGCGGGCTTTATACTTAGATAAATTATATCATACCAATTATAAAAATAAAGAAGTTACGTATGTACGTGTAGTATATCAATATATATATAAACCAAAAATATTTGTGAATAGTTTTGATGACTGATCCCTATTGCCATTCATCAGAAACTAGTTTGATTTGGAACCGCTATTTATTTAGGTGCAATTTGCAGCTCGTGTGGTTCAATTTGCAGACCGTGTTTTTGGTGAAATTCCTCTAGAGATTCGAAGAGATTCGACGTAAAACTAATTAGTTGAGTTCTGAAGCTTTGCGACTAGATCAATGATGCAAGGAATATTGATCCGTATCTACACATGTAATAAAACTGATTGAGGTCAAATTTTATACATTGAATATATTTTGATTTTTGTAGCTTATTAAGAAAAGTTAGTTAGTAATTGAAATTAACTACTTTTAGTTATAATATACATATGTGTAATATTATCGATATTGAAGTAAAATTGTAAATTTATTAAGTTCTGCCTGCATCTGAAACTACTGAATGAATTTAACTAGACTTATTATAATAATTGTACATACTCAATGGAGTAAAGTATGTTACATATATTTTATGCCGGAGTTTGGATCCTTTGACTGCACCGATGGCTCAGTGGTTCTGACTTCTGGGTTCGATTCCCACCAGAAAGAGAATTATTTGTGTTAACCACGAATAGTTGTTCTGAGTCTTGGTGCACTTTGTGTCCGTGAATTATATGTTTATACAGTCCCCAGCGATACAAGGATTTATTTCCCCAGTGCGGGAGTTGTCTTTTATAATACAAAGTCATAATGTTTTCATAAGTATAACTCTTTAATAAATTGTCCGATTTCATTCATTCATAATTCTGTATGAAAAAGATACTAATGTAACGATTATTTAGTAAAATCTACAAAGTTATTGATTTTGTTGTTTTTTAATTTTATGATTTTTCATACGATTTCTCTGAAATTTGGCATGTGGTTAGTTATTTTACTATGATGATATGTATATATAAGATTAATGAATCGAAATCTACGTGGATAAAGTCACGGGAAATAGCTAGTTAAAAGTAAAAGTAAAACTTTCTTTTTATTTTTGGCATGGAATATTAAAACTATTTTCAACGATATCGTTGTTGCTTAGAAATCATGGAAAAAATACATTCAACTGTACATTACCCTCAAGATATTCAAAAACTTAGAACCTAAAGTTAGAATAACTATAATTGCTACTGTCATTTATATCTAGGTATGTCTTGTATGCTTAATTTTAATCGTTAAAGCAGCAAAACTTCCATGTTTCCTACATAATGACTACTTTATAATAATAATAATTTATTTATTTTATAGTAACCGGGACTCCATTTGTTAGTAGATACATCAAATAACTTAGCCTATGTTATTAAGTTGTAATAAAATCATATCATATGTCCGTTCCAAAAAATAAAAAAGTATGCTTCGCAATCATATAAAAGCTGCAAACAGAATTTGAAAGTTATCAAATCGAAATAACACTTCAACGTGTTTGTTTTTATTTGAATCTATTTAAACGATAACAATTTATTTCTTTTTCGCTTTTTAACTGTTTTTCTTAAACTTGAATACTATTATCCCTGATATTCAAATTGCAAATGGATTCTAAGTAAAGCAATTGTCCTAACCATAGTTTAAGTACCTATATGAAACAAAGGCCCCACTGTACCTACAACATGTGAAACAATATGTTAAATTCATTTTATATTTATATGAATCCTATATAATTTTTCCAAAGGGGTCAACAAAAAAGATTCTTTCTACTTGGTCAAAAACACTACACAAGGTCATTCCTTCCCATCTTTATTAAAGTACCGCCTTTTAAACATATTCTTCTTTACCTCCTCTTAGAGTGTCACCTAGTTAACTCTTGACTATGTAGAAATTAATTAGTATAAGCTCGTACATAAAAAAATAAAACGTTACCATAATAATATGACAAATACATAGTTAACATTGCCATAAGGTTACATAATGTATTATCAATAATGGTTATTCAAATCACCAGATTAATGTGTTAAGTGTAACTAACGAATCTTCATGTATTAGTTCGGGTTAGTCACTAGCTGGACATACAAGACTGGGCATGAGTGTGTCGAGTTGGTGAAACTCGGAATTAAGATCACTTATTATTACGTCATCCGGACATACCGATATTTATATGTGTGTCCACTTAGTGGAACTTAAATTTAAGCTTTTTTTGTTTTCGTCAACTGGTCATACCTACTTCTTTTGCGAAAAAAAAGTACAGTCGGGCTTATAATCGTTTTCGTTTTATGTAAGAAACATTTTGAAATAAAACCAATGTGTATCTATCAAACATTTATATTACTTAGATGATTTATTAATTTAAGTACAAGCTATTTCGCAATCATTTAAATTTATTAGAATCTAATTATTAAAATTTGTTGTATTACCCTCATGATTATGATCAGTTGTTTTTAATATAATGGTGCTAGTTACATTTAATTTGATTACAACCGGACAAGTTAACTTTTTCGAACATCGCCACATTGAAGATTTATCTTTATTTGTCCTTAGGTGTATATATATTTTGTATCCATCTTTTAATAAAACTAGACGATTTCTTTGTGATTTGCCGTGTAGTTTCCGGCTTAGAATAGACCACCCCATGTCCTCCCGTGGGTGTCGTAAAAGGCGACTAAGGGACATATGGCTGATGAATGGGCAGCAGCATCTATTAGCTCAAGTTTTACATCTTACTGCGATCACCAATCCGTCTGCCAAACGTGGCGATTATGGCTGGCTTGCCAAGGTCTGTTAAGAGGAGGCCCATGTTCAGCAGTTGACGTAAACGGGCTGTTAATGAAGTGGACGCACATAATAATATCGGTATGTCCAAATGACGAAATAATAAGTGATCCTAATTCCGAGTTTCACCAACTCGACACACTCATGCCCAGTCTTGTATGTCCAGATAGTGACTAACCCATTAGTTCACTCTCAATTGTTTATAAAGAGGTAAAAAATCTGTCGATTTTTAAATGGTATGTTACATTGTCATGTCTACATCACAGATACTTTTATATTTGGGTAAGGACATAGGTAAGGTAAGGACATATATATATAAACTGCAATAAATAAAAGTATCAGATATTTTTTCTTACTAGTAATTACATTAAATAAACCTGCCACATCTTTATCTCATTTCTTTTGGCGAAAATTTGAAGTGTCTTTACGAACCTACCTAGTATCCGTGCGAAATAACGTACGTAGTTGACAGGTTATAAATAAACGTAGATATATGACACGGGCCGGTCCACTCAATTTGTGAGCTCTTTGAAGTGTAGATTAAGGTTCTAAGCTTGTACATCTAAGTGTTACATTATGTAACGGTAAAGTGATATCGTAGTGCCGTTTGGAATATTCAATGAAAATTCAATGTGTCCTTTATCATACTGCAATTGAATTGTGAGATCTATTATAGGTCATCAATGCACTATTATGTATATTAATTACGTGGGCTGACAAGAGTTTAATAAAATAAACAATTACGATTTCAATTGTTTCAACTCTTGTCAGTCAATATTTATAAACCTACTTAAACATTAAATGTTTAAGTAGGTTTATAATAATAATAAATAAATAATAAAAAATAATTTATAAACTTACTTAAAAATGCAATATTAAATAAATGAAGATTGTGAGTGAGGCTCCATATTACACTCAACTACATTTATGCTCACGATAAATCATTTTTTTATAAGTATTTATTAACTCTCGTAATACCCAGTACTGTATATTATGTACTGTTACACTGTTACACATTGAACGTTTTTAATTTTTAATTTAAATTAATCGAATTTAAAATAAAAATAAAAATTGAAATATAATATCCAACTTAGAATTTACTAGAAAATATTATTTATTCAAGTATTTCACACCGCCATGCCATTTGAAATAATCTAAATGTATTATTACGCATTCTTAACCATTTATTATTCTTGAAATTTTATTTTGGCTTATGTTTAACTTACCATCAGATATAGTAAAAATGATCACCAAAATTAAACCCGCATTTTAATGTAAAATTGTAACCAAAGTTTTAACATTTCGCTATCGTATTTAAGCAAAATGACTCCAAATAAATCATTGTTAACCCAAAAGTAGTAAATGATCACCAAAAGTACCTAAATGTTTTACTAATTTACTATTCGGTTCTGGCACTCGCCGGTCGCTGCCGCGGCACCGCTCGCTTCGCTCGCTCGGCTCGTGCGTTGTATGGCCGCATCTCTAACCTAACCTAACCGATTGTCATTTTTCATTGATTTTATTAAGGTAGAAATAGCGCAATAATTTGCTCGCTAAGATTTGGTGATCATTAACTACATTTGGTGTTCGAATACAATTTGAAGTGCAGTCGTGACTAAAATAGCTAGTACTATTATAATTTTAGACTTTATTTTTCTGGTGTCAAGTATATATTTTTGGTGGTCATTATATTTTATCCCTTTTATTTTTACCATATAGATCTGTTGTTAAGATACTAACTTATAAGATACTGATCTATAAACTAAATTACCTTCTTAGTAGGTAGGTGTAGTCCTAAGTGACGGACACATAAGGCTTTTTTAAAATAAAAAAGATATGTTCAGAAAACGATATTGTTCTTTATGGATTACCAAAATTAACAAATTTTTTAATTGTAATAAATAATCAAAAATGCAGTTTCTTCATAAATTTTACTCAAAATTATAGATTAAACTTTTGTGAGGAAAAAAGCAGTTTTTGAAAATGGCACCTAGTACCGGACGGAATTCATCGCGAACCCTGAGCACCGAATATTGAACAACTATTACAAGTTTAACCATTTAATCATTGTAGAATGTCAACACAGGCCTCATGTGCCCACTTTTGGCAAATGCACGGCATGCAGTCTTCGCTTTGTTCATCTAAATGAACTGAATAGGTGGTTTTGCGAGCTTTAGTTGTTTTCTTAGTTTTTTCTCCGTTTTTATATTTTTTGTTTTACTGAACTAAATGTTTTCTATAGTTTTGACAATTTCAACTCGTTGCCCTTTCTTTTTTTATCTCTTTCACATTTTATAGCTTAATTACGGTCCTCGGTTATAACTCCTTTGTTTCGACAACAACTTTGTATGGAGATGACCCTGATTACATGATTTACAAAAATCATGTAATATACTTTTTTGCATATTGCATCGTGTCGCAGCTTCTTGCATACCGAGTTGTCGAAATTTAAGTAATCGTAATTTGTAAATTATTTTCATCTCACTTCCCTTTTTTCTTGTCCTTCATTTTCCCTGAGCGTTCTGATATCTAAAACCTCGTAGGCACAATAAGTACTATGGTAATTGTAAGTACTACCAAATTTAAAAAATCATTCTCACTGTCCGGCGACGGGACTATTTGGTGTCCGGTACTACGGGACAGGACACCGTTACAATTGTTTTTTACAAACCTTAACTATATCATAAATGTACAAAAAGTGTTATCATTAAAAGTAAACGAGTATTATCTTTAGTAAAAATAAACTGAACATAGGCAGCTAAACACAAAAACAAGTCCGTAATACTTATCCGAATCTGAAATGACGCAGTATGTTCCCTCCAAAATCTGCAAAAAAACGCTACTGGCATTGCTATGCGCGCCACTGACGATGCGCATGAGGTGACTTGGCATTAGTACGTAGCCCCGCACCCCTTTAACTTATCTATGTTTCACTCGCGTTATTGGTTATCGAGATAGAACGGGTGTCCGGCACTAGGTGCCGTCCGTCGTTAAGGGACTTCCCCCTATTACTATTCTTAGTAGGTAGGATTAATATAAAATCTTTATAAAAAAAAATCGCTAAAATGTATGTACGAATGATATGACCATTTTGGCTAATTTTTTTAAATGTTATAAACACATTAACAGGAAAAAGTTAGAATAAATGAAAATATCTCAAAATTGAGATTAATAAAATTCGACCACCGGCAGGATTCGAACCTGCATCTCTGGGTAAAGCCCCCAATGCCTTAACCAATTAGGCTACGGTGGAACCCTTCCGATCATCTAAATTCATCAATCTCTTTGTAACACGTCTCTAAGGGGGACGGTAGCGCTATCTATCGGTAATGATCCGCATTACTTCGATAAATATCTCCAAAGTTACATTTGGTATTAAATATTAAACGATGACACCGCCCGTTTTTCACATTATTTAAATGTTTTTATCTCTTTATGGAAAATATTACCTAATACTATATTTCAAAATTGAGATTTATAAAATTCGACCACCGGCAGGATTCGAACCTGCATCTCTGGGTAAAGCCCCCAATGCCTTAAACAATAAGGCTACGGTGGAACCCTACCGATCATCGAATTTTATTAATCAATCGTATCAATATTTTCATTTAATATTAAATGAAAATATTGATACAGTCTTCGGGAAACGGTAGAATTTTTGATGGGCAAAGCCGGGTGCATGCACCTAATATTTAAAAAAATATAGTAGGTATAAAGCTGTATATAGAGTGACTGGTAATTAGTGACCGATACCTAAACACATGATTGTGCTCATGATAACAAACAACTTTTACTATGGGACAAAATCTGAAATCGCGAAAAAAAAATCAGCTGCTCCCTACCATGTGGACGAGTTATGTGAACATGAATGTATGGAACAGCTGATTTCCATTCGCGATTTCAGGTTTGGTCCCATAGTAAAATTTGTTTGTTATCATGAGCACAATCATGTGTTTAGGTATCGGTCACTAATTACCAGTCACCCTATATAAACTGAAACTGGAGCATACTTACTGTAACAGCTACTTATGTAGGTACTTCAGAAATAATTTATTCCAGAATATAATCCATCTGAATATCAAATTTCATCTAGATTTGTAAAGTTCTATCCTGAATATTATCAAACCATCTATTCATCCATCCATTCATTTATTAATCGTTTACATACTGGATGTACTGTAACTTTTGAAATTTAATGTACTATACTTAAACTTGCTATAAATATGGTTACTAATATTTTTTTTTATTGTTCATATCATTTATTATTTTTACAGTGTTTAATACATTATTATAAAATTATTAAAAATATATAAAGATTATTCGGAGTGGTCTCCAATGGCCAATACAGTCCTTTAAACGTTGAGGCCAGTTATCAATAGAAGCAGGCACTCTTTCCATGGGAAAATTCTTCACTGCCAATCGTATGGATTGTTTTAGAGACTCCAAATTATCATGGCGTTTAGAGCAAGCCATACTCTCTAAAACTGACCATAAATCATAATCCAGCGGATTAAGGTCAGGATGATAGATAGATGACGGCCAGTCTTCAGCTCTGATGAAGTCCGGAACTTTCGTTTCTAACAAAGATTAAGTGGATCGAGCTTTATGACCCGGCGCTGAGTCTTGCTGAAAGGACCGTTCTTGGTTATTGAACATGGTGTTGTCAAGGGGCTTAACTACCCTCTCAAGAATGGTATCTTGATACACTTGTGCCAATGTTTTGATACCTTTTCCACATAAATATGGCTCAGTCACTCCTTCATAGCTATTACCCTACCAAACCATCACTGAAGTCGGATAATGCCCACGTAGTACTTAGCTTAAACCATAGATCAATATACCCTTGCTTAAACACAGTTATTTTATTTTTGTTAAAATATTGTTCAATTGTAAAAAAATGTATATTACAATTGAACAATATTGGTCGTTGTTTCGATTTTACCACCCTATTCTCTTTTAAATTATCAGTTACGAAATGACCAGTGCGTTTCTTATAGCCTGCAAGTCCTAAGTCATCTTTTAAAATACGCAACATGATTCTAGATGTTATCTTCATCTAACGAGATACAATCTTTTGCTGTCAGACAGGATACCTTCCAATTCTTTCCCTTACTACTTTGATCGCTTTTTTTGTACGAACACTACGTGTCTGGCCAGATCATTTTCAGTCACAAACAGAGGAGGTTTCAATGTACACAAACATTTGAGTAATACCAAGCGTATGGAGAGTTTTAAAAATTGTATTTGGCTCCATACCTACTTTGTCTAATGCCATCACAACGATTCGGTTCTCTTTATCACCCCAGGATTTTAATATGACAAATTATTCGACAATGTGATGACGTGAAAATGAGAAAAAACAATGAATAATCATATAAAATGACAGATTCTAAAATCAAATGTAATATTTTGTTATTTTTTTATTGTAACAGTATTTATGGCAAGAATAAGTATAGTTAAGTTTTAACTAATAAACGTAACTCAGAACGGAAAGGGGGTGAAAACTACTGACGCCAGACGCCAGCAATGAATACTTTAAAGTTATAACTATTTATGGGTAGCTGTTACAATGAAGTTTTCTTTACTAGCCGTAAGAATAACGAGACTAGGAATGATCATCTTCGCAATCGGTAGGGTTTATATACGCGGACCCAAAAGAGGTGGCCTCGCTTTCTCCTAATTTAAATATTAAGGCTCGTAAAATGCATGATTAATCGATTTACGTCTGAGTGTGACATTAGTTGTTGCACCTGTTTAATACTTAATTTTTTGTTCTTTTTATTACCAACTCGGGGCGCGTAACTAATCCGATATGATTTACGACTGTTTTATTTAATCGATTAAGAAATAAATAATTGTGAGCCTCCGCATGTATTAACTTAACTATATAGATGTTGGCATATCTATACTTATATTAGAAAGAGGAAAGATTTGTATTTTTGTGTGTATGTTTGTAATGAATAAACTCAAAAACTTATGTGCCGATTTCAAAAAATCTTTTACCATTGTAAAGCTACATTCACCCTGACATAGGCTGTAGGTATTTAATTATGAAGTGCATCATATACATTTTGCCAGTTGTATACATTGGATAACCACAAATTATATGATAGCAACTCTGCAAATTGGTATTGGCAAGACAATAACTAGTGAGTTAATAAACCAATAATTTTGCAACTAGCTTCCCGCGGTTTTACTCGCGTAACTCCTTACCATACTAACACTGAAATCATTGTTCACTGTAGTTCCTGATATTACCGCGTTCCAGCAAACAAACTTTTCAGCTTTATATATTAAGCATAGATATGAAATGCCCAAACTACACACATGTACACACACATCCACAAAACTTAATATATTGTATCCATGAGGGACTAGCGTAAAGTGAAGTAAAACATTAAGTATGAAGAAGCCCTTTCGTTAATAATTAATTCTAAGACAGTGTTGTTTGTTTACTTACAAAACTTATTCTACAAGGTCTTGAGTTAACTGTGTAGATTACGCTTTATCAGAGGATAAATTGCTCCCTTTAATGGCAGAGTATATCCTTAGCGTTAACTATATTAAATAGTAAATCTCCTCATTTAGGATCTTTTGGGGATTAAGTAGGCATTAGCAGGTCTTTTTTTGTCTATAAACACGTTATTGGTTTGACCGAATAATATATACTACGTTATTAGAGAAATGATATTTGTTTAGAATGGCTTAATCTTAACGTGTATCAATTGTAGTGTCTATTAACTTATCGTGATACATCAAACAATTAATATTAAGTAAAAATATAAGATTTTATTTTGATTTAGAAATAAAAGTGATAAAACGCATTATGACCATTTAATTGCTTACTATTTAAAAAAAATCATAATAGCTTATCTTTAATAACATATCTCAAGGTTCATCATGTAACGATATGTCTATGACTATAGGGTTATTGTAATGCATTTCCTATGTTATTGTTACTGTATTTTTGAAAGTGAAATAAACTTAACAAATTGTATTTTTTTGCATATAGTATTTAATTTAACCTTACATTGGGGGGAATCGAGCACTGAACCGATTATGATGTGGAATTCACCAGATCAAAGCCAAAAGCAATAATTGTGTGACTAACCTTTTAATCCCCAGTTTTCCACAGCGTCGGATGTAGTGTTCAGCTCTCAATTTTCGCTGTTCGAATCCGAGTGGGGTTCACTGGGAACTTACTAAGTCATTTGAATAATGCACCTATCAAACACACACAAGCTAGCTAGCTAGCTAGCTATAAAGTTGTTGATGATTTTAGAATTTATTTAACGATTTAATGCGAGTTTTCAGATTTTATATACGTAAATGCTGAGTAGAGAAGACATTTTTATCAAATTCATAGTAATATCGTAACTTGATTAGCCTCCTTATCTTCAAGCAGTCAAAAGGTTAGAGCCACACTCAATCCGTATCACTATGAAAGATGGAGGATAAACAATTAAACGCTTGTATTATAACAGTAATATGCTGTGTCTACGAGAGCGTACAGGTAGCACTACTATTCTCTTATATTTTTGGTTTCATTGTACTTTGTGTAACAGCCGTATATTTACAAAGTCTTTTGCGGTACTGTTACACCTGTAGTACATTTTTGCGTTGAATTATAGAAATGTATATTACTAAAACACTAATTACAAATATAATTGGACTCGGGAAACACGAAATTTAGATAGAAACTACTTATGATATTTGAGTAAAAATTTACTTACACTTTAGATATATTTCCTAACTGTTCAATTAATAGATTTAACAAACCTTTATCATCTGGTGAATATATTTACAAGTTTTAATTGTTCTTCTCCTACAAAATTTTAAGAATGATATTTAATATAGGATTGTAATTAACAACATTAGGTAAATAAATGTAGACAGAAAATATAAGCCAATCGTCATAATTCATAATATTGTCCATACATGAATTTGAAATCACCTTTTATATCCTTCAATAACATACCAATTTAATAATTTCGAAATAACTTAAATGTCAAATTATTGATATAAGTACCAAAAGTGCCCACTAAAAGTGTGTTTTTTAAGATAATTCGGCACTACACGAAGGACAATTCACGGACACAAAGTACACCCAGATACAAAACAGTTATCTGTGGATTACTGAAATATTTGTCACACTAACAATAACGCCAGGTCTCGGAAGCAACCCCGCCGCCTACCGCCCTAGGCTCGGTCTCGGGGAGTGGGGGACATGGGCCCCGCTCCCTTCGAGGGTGACCCATGAGGAGTAGGCACGCCTCTACACTCCGGGCGTCCCTATAATTGTGCAAATGGGCCACTGTGAGCGTGGCCCCGGAGATCCCGCGATACCATATAGGCCGCGGGTGCCGTCGGGGGGTCAGATTGCTCATGCGTACCCGGCCCCCGCCAACGGCGGATCGAAGAAGTGTCCGGGAGGTTTTAGTGGTAGTAGGGTCCTCTTCTCGTGGTATGAGTTTAGCATATCACGCTATGAAGAGGGCGAGTCCCACACATATCCCACCGCCAGCGCGCAAATTCGCTGCAGCTGCGGTGCGAATGCGTAAATGAATTTCTGCCCGGAAAACAAAAAAAGAGGTCTCGGAAGCAACGACTCATGCCACTAAGCCAATGTCGGAGTCAAAGATACCTTTAGAGAACCTTACTATATGTGAAAGTAGCTCTGTCTGTCTGTCTGTCGGCCTTTCGCGCCACCAAGACTGAACCGATTTAAATGAAATTTGATACGCAGATAGTTTAGAACCTGAAAACGTTTTCAGGTTCTAAACTATCTATCTTTTTTTAGCATTTATAGAAAAAGGGAAGATTTTATGAAAGTATCGTAATTTTTAAGCATTAATAACTACTATTCATTATTCCACGCGGACGAAATAGTCAAATAGTCTAGGCATTAGGGGCTATACCTGAGATGCAGGTTCGAATTGTATCGGTGCGCTAAAATCATTAATCTCAGTTAGGAATAAAAAATGACAAAGTTTTACCTAAATATGTGAGCATAAAAAAATATCAGCAAACTGTGTCGACTGTAGGTATAGTTTTCAGGCTGAAAACTATACCTACATTCAGGTATATGACTAGTTAACCTAGACGTGAATATTACGCTGATGGATTAGTGTGTCTAGTAGATTACATGGTCTTACTCTCTCAACGATACTGAATTTCGTATGGAGTGATGCGATTTCTTCCAAACTAAATTTATATTTAAAGTCGTTTCGACTTTGTCGAGTCATATAAAGTCTACATTATATAATATGTAAAAGCAAAATGATCCAACAATAGTAAATAATAGTTATACACGTACTGGAATTACAAAATGGTTTCATGAAATTATGTTTATTTGACAATGTAGGGTCATATTAAGTTAAAGGTAAATATGACTTTTTTTATCATACCTACTAAAAATTAGAAATTAAGAAAAATAATAATAAAATATAGAAACGAATAAATAACTAGCATTAGAATTAAAATTAAGACAATCCTTTTTCAAAGCTATAATTACAATAAGCATCTACTTACAAATGACTATTATATTTATATAAATATATTTGTATAAGCGGATAGTATATTTTAGAATTAAGTACTAGTGTAAGAAAATATTATGTTAATTCTAAAAGCAGGAATTAAAACACTTTTTTATGTTTATTTTATTGTATTTATTTATGTCTTGTTTATATAGTGTTAACTGTATTTAGAAACAGGTATATTATTTTCATCCGGGCACCGGGCAATTATAAATATATCCCTGATAAATAAATATATCAAACACAACAACAACGGCAACAATACAAGCTTGTTTAAGTTAGATGCCTGATAGCAAATATCTTAAGATAGTATCTAATCAGTATGTTTATTTGCCATAACCCTCTTAAACAATTTTCCCAACAGTCTTTAGCTTCAGCTATACCTATAACTCAAGTAAAACACAAAGAGAAATTCCGAATGAAGTTAGACATCTTCATAAACGTGCTTATCTCCGCAACGGGAAAGATTTAGCCGAAATTAAGGAACAGGTCGCATATAACTTGAATTAACACGTAGCTTATTAGACATCACACAAAAGACAGTTGGAGCAAAATTAAGATCCAATGGGAATTAAATGATGTTATTATATACAAATAAGCAGGATTTTCATAGCATGAACGCATCAATGTTGTATATGACTACTAGATTACCTTAATCCTTTTTTATAAAACAAAAAATCCAAACTCACTAATTCCTTCCGGTAATTTAAATATTATTGGACTTCACTCTTGTTAAATTGAAAATAAATGCTAAAGCGCAACTAAAGTAAAACCAGTAATGCAGTCTTTAGGACGTTTTTTTGGTTGAAATGATTCCAAAACATTTCTCGGAACCATTGTTTCAGTTTCTTGTTTTCTTATTTAATAAATATTCAGCACAAGAAAAATGTCGATGCTGCGCAATTCAACAATGATTGCTACTCGTTGAAATTCTTATTTCGAATATCATTATCATGGTTATTCCTTGAGACCGAAGCCAGTTTAAAGATGCTCGTTTTATGTAATACTTTCTGAAGTTTTATATATGCATAAGTCTTCCTTTGGCACATTTTCGCAGTGTGAGACGTGAAAGAACTGCTACGGAACGGATTTTGATGATATTTAACACAGGGATAGTTTGAAACCTAACTAGATTACTATATAGGCCAAATTGTCATGCTGCGACCCACTGGAGCGGACTAACAACTCCAAATCGGGTGAAAACGCAATGTCCGATAGGTCTCTTATAATTCTTAAATGGGAATTCCAAAACAAAACTTACAAAATTTTATTTATATAGCAAACATCATCATCAAACATCTGACGTTTTCAATTAAAGGTGTGGAAAGTTGTAGAGTGTGCAATTAGTTAGCACTAATTTAAAACTAGGGCGAGTGAAGCAGAACTAAATTAGACCGGGACTGACTTAATGTCTCGATTTATAGTTAAAAATCATTTATGTATATTTAACCTCGACTGACTAGCGAATAAAAAAGGTCTATCATCATCATCAGCCCGTATAACGTCCACTGCTGAACATTATTATTTATTTGCATAGTCACCACGCTTGGCAGGCGGGATGACCGCAGTGTTAAGTTGTAACACACAAGGAAACGCTGCTGCCCGTTTTCTGTTATGCGATTGTTATAGACGATGTTATAAAAATCGGAACCAACGGCTTAACGTGCTTTCCGAGGCACGGAGGGTATTCCCTCAGCCAACCAGACCTGGAAAGAAATCTTAGATAACCTACACAAAGATTTTCTTGCCAGCGTGGTGATCGAACCCACGACTTCCGAGATTGAAAGCGAGCCGAATACCGCTACGCCACGGAGGTTGTCAATAAAAAATCTATACTAAAATATAGAGCTAAAGTGTTTGTTGGTTAACTTGAACGCCCTCATCTCAGAAATTAATGATCCGATTGTTTTATTATTTAAAAAAATATAGGTACATACTCTTTCGTAGTTAAAAATATTTTTTTAACTAAGAAAGAGTATGTAAAACTCTAACAATCTTCGGTTAATACTTTACAACGATAAACCAATTTCATTATAGCGAGTTGTTTAACAAACGCCACCCGCATCATAAATATATAGGTCATGGTTTGTTTGACACGAATAAACAAATTTTAATCGATACATAATTCATGTGTGATAACAAATGAGCGGGCAGAACGGACGAGTGGTCCCTCTCGGGTCCCCAAAGATAATTTTCATAATAAAACATCCCTTTTCTCAGGCACTTTGCTGTAAATCAAGTTTTCCGGCCACCCTTTCAATTTCCTGACCGCAACACAGTTCCGTTCAAACGAGATTTTCATTAGACGTTCAAACAACCTACATTTGGAGCAAGATAATATTTTTACTGTGCGATTAAGGAGTCTCAGGAACCTATCCGGACGCACGACCAATTTATTACACAAGAATATTGGATAATTCAATGTCTCTAAAATGTATATTCGCTAACTGGTCGGCAGGTAATAAGAAACAAGCATGATATTTAATAGAATTGGTAAATTCAGTCATCTACATATATGTATGTGGGATAAAACATTGTAATTATTAAAGTATGAACGCAGCTTAATATTGTAATGATGGAACGCAGCCGATGAATGAACGGGAAGTATGTGTGCGAGTGAGAGGGAGTATGAGAGGACACACGACGAACGACGTACGGTTGTAATTTCTGGTGCTCTAAAAAATAAAATAGTTTTCAAAGTTTTTAGTCGTTTATTTTGCCACAAGATCCCACAAAATTGGGGGCTCGTCCGGGATTGGCAAAATAACAACACGGGTTCGAGTTTTGTACGACTGATCAACGACGACGAACGACGGCGACCGGCACGTGGCGTGGTACGGCGAACCGATTCGAATTTCGAAAATCAACGGCACGGCGGCTGAAGATAATTTACGACGATGGCGAAAGAAGAAGACGTGCGTGCTACGGGCCTAAACCCTATGTTGTACCTAACTTCGGACCTAATACCAAAATTCACTGGTCAAGATAAAACGTATCCAGTGACGCGATGGATACAAGACGTCGAAGACAACGGCGAAATATGTGGTTGGACGCCGTTACAACAGCTGCTGATGGCGCGGAGATCCCTATCAGGTACCGCCAAACTATGGATGCAAGCTGAGCGTCCTCACAAAACGTGGGAGGAACTCAAGACGGCGCTGTCTAGAGAGTTCCCGGACACCATCGACATCAAAGCGATCCACGAGCGTATGAGTCAACGAAAGAAAAGACGTGATGAGAGTTGCATCGACTATATGATGGTCATGAAGGAGTTAGGAAAGAGGGGAAAGATCCCCGATTACGTGGCCATCAAATACATCGTCGATGGCATAGTCGACCACGAGACCAACAAAATTATGTTATATGGTGTAACGACGTATCCCGATTTTAAGGAAAAATTGAAGATATACGAAACTGTGAAAGAGAAGATGAAGCTGGAACATCCTCGAAGTAGTACCTATAAACATGAAAAACGCGGCATCTTTCGTCATGAAAAAACGTTAAAAAGGTGCTACAACTGTGGTGACGGCGATCATGTGTCGGAAGACTGTCCACAGAAGGCACACGGTCCAAAATGCTTCAATTGCAATGAGTACGGTCATATTTCACCTAAGTGCCCGCATAAAAACATGGCGGTAGGCGGCCGTAAAGAAGATTCTAGTTCGAGTTCATCAAGATGGCGTAGTTCCGGCACTTCCGGCGATAGAAAAGTACACAGTGGGATCGGGAGCGGTGAACGAGTGAGCAAACAAGCTATGTTCGGTCAATCATCGTTCAACAACGCGGATGATACGTCACACTCACCGAATGACAGTGTCAAGATGACAGATGACGACGAAGATAGGAAACGTCAAATTGAATATGACATTTACGATGTAAACAAACAATCGCAACTAGAAAAACCTTTGAAGATCGTAGAATTATGTGGAAAAACGACAAGTGCGCTTATTGATTCGGGAAGTGACGTTAACTTAGTGTCTTCTGAGTTTTGTGCGGATGTTAGTAAACAGATGAACAATAACATAACACTGTCTGGACTTGGTTTTGCTAAAGTGCAGTCATTAGGTTGTATAACAACAAATGTTGTGATCGACAGTACGAAATACGACGATGTGTTATTCTACGTTGTACCTAAAGACTGTATGCCTTTTGATGTAATAATAGGTCACGAATTTCTGAGGAATGTTACAATGGTGATGAATGGTAGTGCTGTGTGGATAAAACCTGTAGAATGGGTGAATTTAATTAATTGTTTTTGTTGTAGTGTCGATGTTGGTCACGTAAGTAATACTTACCTTAAGGATGAGGTTATGCAGATGGTTGAGAGCTATCAACCGTGCCAGACTAAAGAAGCTCCTATCCAGCTGAAAATAATTCTAAAGGATGATGTCCCTGTGGTGCAACGTCCACGACGCATATCTCTAAAGGAGCAAACAGTGGTTGAAGAACAAGTTGCAGAGTGGCTTGAACAAGGAATTGTACAAGTAAGTTATTCTGAATATGCAAGTCCCTTAGTTCTTGTTCGCAAAAAGGATGGCAATATAAGGGTATGTGTTGACTACAGAAAATTGAATTGTAAAATTGTAAAAGATGAGTTTCCATTGCCGATAATCGAAGATTACATTGACAAGTTGGCTGAGGCAAAAGTATTTAGTGTACTGGACTTGAAAAACGGATTTTTTCATCTGAATGTGAGTCAGTGAAGTACACTGCATTTGTTACACACCATGGTCAGTTCGAGTTTTTGAAAGCTCCATTCGGCTTGTCTGTTTGTCCCAACTATTTCATGAGATTTGTGACCATAATCTTCAGAGAATTAATATCCAAAGGGATTGTCTTAATATTTGTGGATGATATTCTGATTCCAGCAAAAGATGAAGAAGAAGCTGTGGATAGATTAAGAGAAGTCTTAAGAGTGGCATCCGAATATGGGTTGCAAATAAACTGGAAGAAGGCGCAGCTGATATGTAGAAGCATAACTTATTTGGGTCATGCTATTGAGAATGGGCAAGTAAGACCTGCCAGTGAAAAGATTGATGCTGTCACAAAGTTTCCAGAACCCAAATCAGTTAAGCAATTACAAAGTTTTATCGGATTGGCATCATATTTTAGGAAGTATATCCAGAATTTTGCATCTATAGCACGGCCACTTACTGATCTACTCAAGAAAGATGTTAATTTCGAATTCAACGATGAACAACGGTGTGCATTCAATCGCTTGAAGGAATGTTTGACTACTAAACCAGTTTTACGCATATTTAATCCAAGATTGGACACAGAAATGCATACAGATGCATCACGGCTGGCTTATGCTGCTATACTCATGCAGCAATCAGATGATGACGGCGGACTACATCCAGTATATTACATGAGTCGTAAAACAAATGATGCGGAAAGAAAGTACACCAGTTATGAACTTGAAAGTCTGGCCATCATCGAAGGAGTAAAGAAATTTAGACACTACTTGTATGGTATAAGGTTCAAAATCGTAACTGATTGCCAAGCATTTCAGATGACACTTAAGAAAAAGGATTTGAGTACGAGGGTTGCAAGATGGGCATTGCTTCTGCAGGAGTTTGATTTTGTGGTGGAACATCGGCCAGGAACGAGGATGAAGCATGCGGATGCATTAAGCCGGAACCCATATGTAGCAATAGTAACTCTGCATGATGAGATCAGACAAGCACAACAGTTGGATGATGGTTTAAAAGCTATAATAGAGATTTTACAGGAGAGATCTCATGGCGATTATTATGTTGATAATGGATTGCTGTACAAAGGAATAGAGAAACACTTAGTGATACCAAAGTCTATGGAAAATGAAGTCATTAAAAGGGCTCATGCAAATGGACATTTTTCCAAAAGGAAGATGATTGAATTAATAAGTAAAGACTATTTTATCAAGAACCTTGATAAGAAGATTGAAGAGTTTATTTTAAGTTGTATTCCATGTTTATTAGCTACGCGCAAAGGAGGAAAGCAAGAAGGATTCCTAACTCCAATTGAAAAAGAAGAATCGCCGCTGCATACACTTCACTTGGATCACATTGGTCCAATGACCGAGACGAAGAAGCAGTACAATCATATTCTTACGATGGTAGACGCATTTACGAAGTTTACTTGGATATTTCCCACCAAAAGTACTACAAGTAAAGAAACTATTGAAAAGTTGAAAATTCACCAACAACATTTTGGCAATCCGACCAGAATTATCACTGATCGAGGAACGGCTTATACTAGTAATGAATTTAAAGAATATTGTGAGGATGAAAACATACAACACATCAAAATTACGACAGGAGTGCCAAGAGGAAATGGGCAAGTGGAAAGAGTTCATCGCACTATAATCTCTGTGCTTACTAAGATGTGTATAGAAAACCCTGCTCTGTGGTACAGGCATGTAAGTAGACTACAGCGCTCATTAAATAGTACTTTTCAGCGAAGTATCAACACTTCACCCTACCAGCTACTTATTGGGACTAAGATGAGAATGAAAGAAGATCTTGAGATCTATGAATTGCTCTTAGAAGAAGAAAGAGAAAGCTTTTCAGAAGAAAGAGAAAACCTCAGAAAGAAAGCTAAAGAGCAAATTCTACAAGTTCAGGAAGAAAACATAAGAAATTTTAATAAAACGAGAAAAGAAAGTACCAAGTACAATGAAGGAGACTTAGTGGCCATAAAACGCACACAGTATGGCACAGGAATGAAGCTGAAGGCCAAATACTTAGGACCCTATCAGGTTGTTAAAGTAAAGAGGAACAACCGATACGATGTGGAAAAATTCGACCATAGTGCTGAGGGCCCAGGGGTAACATCTACCTCAGCAGATTTCATGAAGTTGTGGCCTGGTGTCAACTCCAGAACCTGAATGGTAGGAGTTTTTGTCTACTTATCTTGGTTGCGTATGAAAGGTTGTGTGCAATGTTGTTGTATCTTTTTTTTTTTTTTAAATTATACCTCAGAAATTTTGTGATGTTAAGCTGTAACTTTTTCAATTTATAACTCAGAAATTTAGTGATGTTAAGTTGTAACTTTTTCAAATTATGCCTCAGAAATGTTAAGTTGTAACTTTTTCAAATTAAAACTTTGAAATTTAGTGGTGTTAAGTTGTGTTACTTAATACTTGTGTTAATACTGTATTAGTAATAAGTTAGCCTTAAGTTGAAAGCTAGAGATGAATGTTTGTTTGAATGTCTGAGGACAGACATGGATCAGGATGGCCGACTGTGGGATAAAACATTGTAATTATTAAAGTATGAACGCAGCTTAATATTGTAATGATGGAACGCAGCCGATGAATGAACGGGAAGTATGTGTGCGAGTGAGAGGGAGTATGAGAGGACACACGACGAACGACGTACGGTTGTAATTTCTGGTGCTCTAAAAAATAAAATAGTTTTCAAAGTTTTTAGTCGTTTATTTTGCCACAAGATCCCACATGTATGTATGTATGTATGTAGGTTTATCATACAATCAATTCAGCGATCAATTTTTAGGTGTGTTATCAGAAGCCAATGTTTCAACAGGTAATTAAATCAAAGGACAATTAAGTGTTCTGCCAAAATATACCAAATACAATCATTGAAGTCAACTTCATGATGACAAAAAACTACTCTCACCTACAGGTACCTACACTCACGATCCAAACAATTTGGTCATCAGATAATCGAAGTTAAAATTACCATAACTTATTTTAAACATGTTCAGAGAAACTCATTACAATTGTTTGCAATAAATTTCACGCACATTTTCCGACTCCCTTTAACTTTTTATTTGCAAAACATTAACGAATAAATTGAGCTTATTTGTATGAGAGTGGTTGTTAGGAGACATAATACGATTTTTAATTTTAAATGAGCGCTCCGCGTTTCAGATGGAGAATGTAATTTGTGGAAGTCGACCTGGCCGTTATCAAAGGCTATGCAGGCCCGTGTGATCCTCAGGGATCCCATTATTCGAAATTAAGTATTGTTTGTTTTTATTATTTTTTAAACAAGACTTTTATGCAAATGTCTCTGAATATTTTGTAGTGATATAAAAATGTAAATTCCAACAATTGTCTCGCTGTATTTACCTTGTAAAAGTAGAAAGTTACACCCTTTTACTGGAGAAATAACGATAAGTGTAGTGGACTCTTGTTTTGATCGCTTTTAACAAATAATCCCGCAGAACTTTTTTTTACTAAACATTTTATAGGTTTGTTGAGTGTGTAAAGACATTATTTACGCGTTTTCTCATTCGTGCGCTCACCAACCTGTAAAATTGAATAAATCTCATTTCAAGTTTACTTGGATATGTAAACGGATGAAAGTCAAATGGGAACTTTCAGCTACCACAAATGAAATGCAAATGTTGTTTAGTTTTATTTAGATTACCTTGAAATTCATAGATTAACTAGGTCATTAAAAATATACATCCAGGTTAAGTGCGGGAAGCAGCCGTAGCCCAATGGCTAGGGTGTCGGACTTGCGATCATATGGTAGCTGGTTTGATCCCCAACATTGCACTAATGACGAAAACCCACTCGAAACAAAAAAAGTTTATCTTAGTGCAGTCATTGGAGCGTTATTGGTCCGATTTTTTTTAATGAGAACCGATTAGCATGAAATTTTGGAATTAGGCTCATCTTACCCTTAACTTAAAAAAGTGAAAATGATCTGAACTCCGCACCCACCCTGGGGGAGGTTGCCACCCCTTCTCGGTGGTGAAATATTTTTTTTTCAAAATCAACTTGGATATTGATAGAAGGCCTAATTTCAAGAGAAAAATGTTCTATAAAGTTTTTCAAAAAAGCCAATACTTTTCAAGTTATTAGCAATTGAAAATTCGGATTTTTTTCACGTTTTTCATCGGTTTTTTGCAAATATCTCCAAAATATGCATTTTTAAGACAATTTTATGATCGGTGAGTCGGTGTTTTTTATAAAGTGTTCTTAGTGCAATATTAAGCTAGATATTAAAGATCAAAGCCGTTTTTTATTTTGTCTGAAATTTAATCGATGTATTCAATGCCATCTAGTGGCGAGCAGATACATTTGATGCATTCTAATGAAATAGGAGTTTGTAGTGCTTGAAATAAGCTTTAAAATGAGCACTGTTAAAAGTCTTTTGCACGTAAAATGAGTGAGCTGTAATGCAAATAAGAGGAACATCTAATGGTTTTTTCTTTTAAATCAATGGGTTTCATAAGTGCCATTTCCACCAAAATTGAAATTAATCGTATTCCGTCTAGAATTTACTTTAATGTAAAGAGTTTGATAGATGCTAGCAGTTTGGCTGCTTTAGGACACTAATTTTTAAAAATATCACGATTGTAAGAAAATAATAATTTTCGAATATTTACCAAAACCACCTTCTTTTCATAGTATCTCAAAATGATGAATAATACTAATAAAAGTTTAAAAAATGTAGGTCTTTTTCAGCAAAAAAAAATATTTTTTCTGTAACACAAAAATAATGACGGAGATATGATTGTTTGATGAGCGTGCGGCAGCGCAATCACACTCTCTCTCGAGCCCTTTGGCCCTTCACCGTTTTAAAATAAAAGGTTTTTCACTATATGGTAATAAAAAAAGTTGTAGCTCTTTTAATTACCTTTAAAATGGTTTTTTGTAAGTTGTGATAGCATCAGAATTGAAGGAGTTATGGTCCAAAAACTAATCGTTTTCTAGCGATAAAATGGCTCAATGTCAGTTTTTCTATTAAGGGGTTGTTTACACCCCTTAAAAATAATAGGCGGAGCTCAGATCATTTTCACTTTTGAAGTTAAGGGTAAGATAAGCCTAATTCCAAAATTTCATGCAAATCGGTTCACAGTAAAAAAAATCGTAGGTAAGACCCTATTTTTCGCTTCAATGACCGCACTAATAGTAGTATGCACAAACTCTACTAGTAAGTTTTAAAAAAAGTATAAAGGACCCATTAATCCCCGTCCATTTATTATATAACCAAGATAAATATCCCGTAATTTAAGTTCTAACACCAGACAAGTCACATTAGCGGAAATTACATTATGATATCAATTGCTAAAAAATCGGAAGAGCAATCGTTTCAGCTAATAAGAAAACACTTAGCGACCAATAAAATCCTTTAAAATAATATAAAATTGCATTGCAAAATTATATAGAAATTTTCACTCTCTGCAATTTTATATTATTTTTATTTATTTATAATAAATAAATAAATAAATAAAAATAATATAAAATTGCATTGCAAAATTATATAGAAATTTTCACTCTCCTGAAAAGTTACTATTTCTTACATACGTGGTATTAGAACTGAAGCGAAAATAATTACTTTAACAAGTATCATTGTCAAGGAAAAACCTACGTGTGATAGAAAACTCAATGCACATATGTAGCATTTGAATTTACAGAGCGTAAATTTAAACACAAGTACCTACCCGTCAAAACGCAATTAAACAAAAATTATTAAAAAAAAAAAAACTTTATTTTACATAATTTGCTAAAATGTGACATTTTAGTGTAATTTCCAAATGAAAAACTACCACACATGTGTTAAAAAACCTTACAGTTAACCCATAGTATTTTATAAAGCCTTGCATGTTTGAGCCATTTCATTTATCTGTTTGTCTTTCATTAAAATTATTTCAGCCATGTGGGGGTAGTAGTCCAAATGCGCGCTGTTCTAATACTCCATTGCAGCATTGCTGAAATTCACTAGTCTATCCGTGATCACAACTGGTGTCAAGCATTTCGAAATCGCGTTGGATGACTAAAAAAATTATAATTGGTCTTAAATTGATGCCGTGATTAAGACCCGTGTCAAATATAAATTATGTGTACAAAAATCGAAAAACAAAATCACAGAATAACTAAACATGTGTAAACACACTGTGTAACTTTTACAACCTAACATAAAATCAAACCCAAGGTAATTAATTAAATTGCAAATTGAGTGATATTGCGTAGGTAATTATTTCGTGCACGGAAACAAATTAATATAACAAACGAGATAATCTAATTATTGTTCACGCTTATTTGATTACAATTAGTAGAGCAAAATGGATATTGTTGTCTTAATACGCCATTTAACAAATTAATTATTGTAGAACCGTGTTTCGACCCATTTTGAACAAGAAAATAATCACATTTTTTTCTAAAAATATAAACTAACCACGGATATATATATACCTAGATAACACAAGACCAACTACTTTGCGTGCCTAGCTTACGTACAAAAATCGTAAGTGGCTACTTTCGCGCTCAGTCAGTCTGCATCGGTGTACAGCGCAAGTCGGACGTCAGTTAAAAATATTAAAATGATTTATTGTGCTGTTATAAATAGTTAAAACTGTACAAATGCGAGGAGAAAAAATAAAGTAAACGTTTCCTTCCATCGTTAGGTCGTTTTGAGATTAATATTATGGGTAATTAATTTAAAAAACAATTATTTTTAATCTAATACCCTCAGTAATACCTGGTAATACTAAATTTGAGAAAAACAAAACATTCGTATTACATTGCGGCTTTTATTTGGAGCGGTTGATGAGACGTTTTGTTTTAACAAGTGATGAAAAGCGATACTCCCGTATATCGCTTCGGTTTTGTAGTACAGGGACTTTTATCATTTTTCTGTCAATTTTAGCGATGAGTGCTGTTCATCGTATGCAACACAAAATTTCGAGAATCGATTTCGGAAACAGAGGAATGATTTTGTATTATATAAGAACTTATTATGTAGACAATTTTAATAAATAATCGTACCATTTCGTGACTTTTTTAGTTTTCCCCATGAACCCATTTTAAAACATTATTTCTATTAAAATTTGATCAATACATTTTGAGGAAGCAAGCTTTGTTGACAACCTCAGTAGCGTAGCGGTATCTGGCTCGCTTTGAATTTCCTGTTCAGCGTAGGAATCGAATCCACGACGTTCGATTCCTACGCTGAACAGGAAATCTTTGTGTAAATTCTAAGATTTCTTTCCGGGTCTGGTTAGTTGAGGGACTACCCTCCGTGCCTCGGAAAGCACATCTATAATAATCGTATATTAAGGAACGGGCAGCAGCGTTTCCTTGTATGGTGCCACATAATACTGCGGTCACAGGTATGGCAAATACCCTCCCCCGGGAGGAGGCCCCCTCTCGGGGAAGGGTATTTGCACTAGTATATTCAGCAGTGGACATTATACGGGCTCATGATGATGATGATTTTTAATATTAATTAATTAACATAAATATATACAAAAAATAAATATTATTCTTT
The DNA here is from genome assembly GCA_947037095.2 of Nycteola revayana. Classification (NCBI taxonomy): domain Eukaryota; kingdom Metazoa; phylum Arthropoda; class Insecta; order Lepidoptera; family Nolidae; genus Nycteola; species Nycteola revayana. Next base: position 12,136,545 of record OX344839.1, read on the forward strand.
GCTCTAAAATCTACGATCTTGTTTCTAATATTAACGTTTTGATTTCCTCAATGTTTATTATCTGAAACATTATATTTCAAAGTGCAAGACTAATTAAATTAAACCGCTTGGTTGAACCGACTAAACTGGTTGCTTTTATTCCGGTCGCGTAGATACTATATCGTCGGTGACCAGTCATCTCAAATCGTTTATAAGAAAGAAACAAATAAATTGCTACCTCGAGCGTGAGATGAAAGGTGTGTCATTAAATACACAATTATAATATGTTTCATCCATAGCCTGGCTGAAGCCTAGTGATTCTGGTCATTAATTTAAGTCTAGAGTTAGGTATATGGTTCAATTAGCGTGCGGACCTCTACATCTTAACAAAAGTTGAGAGCTACTAATTTAATAATAGTACTTTATTTTAAAAAACAGGTGGCATATGTTACGTGTTTGATTACACAAGTTGGGTAGGAGTAAAATAGTCGATGTAACATAAAACGGCATCTGACGCCCTAGCTAGAGTTACGTAGTAGTCTGTGTTAAGGTCCATCAGACCTTATTCCCAGAAAGAAGAGACATAATACATTTGCTCCGGAAATAACAATTGTCATTAATTTATATCTATGACAATCGTATAAAAATAATCGAAGAGCAGCGTTTACCTGTATATAAATATAATATAGCGGTCACCAACCCGCGTGCCATGCGCGGTGACTACGGCAACACCACTTTCTTGGGCAAGTAGTGTTGAGTAGTGAACTGATGATAATAATTTAATTACCCTCGGTGTTTGAACATCTGGCTACTTCGAATGTTGTTATATTTTCACAATTTTCTGTCACAATATTGAAAGATAAAATAACAAGCTCTTCACAACAATGGAACGAAAATCACCAACAATATTTAAAGTTGGTACAATAAAGCAATCTGAAAGTACCTAGCCACCGGCCACTATTGCCAATGCAAATCACTTTTATGATAGTCATAGTTCAGAGGCATCCACAGGTTAAATAATAGTTGGAAGCCCAGCGCTCTTTTTTGTATCTAGTCTGACAAAAAAAAGGTTAGTTTTTATAATAACCATGGATATATACCTACGGTATATTATTATATCGTTTTTAAGTACCGAATGACATCATTACGTTATCTGTGAAAATTTCAAGGGTCTAGCTGTCACTGCCATGAGATAGAGTCAAGTGACAGACAGTAGGGTCTTAGTAATAGGGTCCCGTTTTTGCCCTTTGATTACGGAACCCTAAAAATGTACATATATAAATATAGCGCCTCGGAGAGTTTTGGTGTGTTTAGCTAGCTAATAAATACAAGTCTAGGTAGAAGTATCGTAAAAGGTTATTACGGTAGCATTGGGGTTTCGGGGATCTTATACATTTTACTGTTTTATATACTATTCTGGCATGCCGTAAAATATGATCACTTAATACTTCAGTGATTTTTAATATCGTAAATTTCAAAGGACCTTTATTTCCATTGATATATAAAAACCCTAGATGCACACTCAACGTTTCAAAACCGTCCGCACAAAATGAGCGCATTCTAAATTGCACAATTTAGAATGCGCTCATTTTGTGCTCATTTCGAATAGTATCGCGTCGCTAGCGTCGAGGTACGGACGTTAAAAATATCGAAATATTCTTAGACAAATTGTAAAAATATTACGTTGAGAAGGCTTAAAAAGGATAGGATATCGTATTTTCGGTCAGTAAAAGAGTTTATTGATTAGTTTTTGTTGTTTTTATGACTGATTATAGGAAGCATTAATTGTTTTTGATTTAATTTGTCTGAAAACTTCATTCAACGGTCAAAGTATAATACGGCAAATTTTAATGGCCGCTTTTTCAGTGTCGGAACAATGGATTTAAACCACCTTTTTACTTTAGTCGCATAATAAAAGTGACTCCGTTCCTTTGTAGATAGAGTCGATTTTTTAAAATTGTGGTTATATCTTTATTAATAAACTAGCTTTCCGTGCGCGGTTTCACCCGCGCAACTCCCGTTCCTGTAGAAACTTTATAATAAAATATAGCTTATAACCTTCTTCAATAAATGGGGTATCTAACATTGAAAGAACTTTTCAAATCGGACCAGTAGTTGCTGAGATTTGCGCGTTCACGCAAACAAACTCTTCAGCTTTATCTATTATGGCAAATAACTCATTATTATGTACCAATTCTTTGCGTTTTTATACTCGTGATAATTTCTCAACGAAATGTCCGATTGGATTATTCCAATCGGACATTTCGTTGAGAAATTATCACAAAAAAACAAAAAAACAAAAAGTATTTTACTTCTACCCTTGATAATATAATGCTTAATTTGGATAAGGATTAATATTACGATACACATTTAACGTAGTTTCTTTCTTCAGACGATTTAATATTTTTTATGAATATAAAAGCGGTTATTGTGACTAAACTATGATAGTTAGATATGTGCTTTACGGACTTTTTTGTAGATTTTTATAAGACCTACAAACCCGTAGTGCCTACATCATATTGTTCTATTGTCAATAGTTTTTGCAGCGCACGCATAAATAGGTTATCGATTTTACACCTTGGGTTACAAAATCGCAAATTTCTTATGGAACCCTAATTTTTTTGAAAATAAAATATATCCTATAATCTTCCTCGATAAATGGACTATCCAACACTGAAAGATCTTTTGCGCATTTAAACAAACAAACAAACAAACTCTGCAGCTTTATAATATTAGTATAGATAAGACTTGTTTGAAGTTCCTCTTGAATCATTCTATCGATTAAAAGAACCGCATAAAATTCGTGGCGTAGTTTTAAAGCTCTAATTATACATAGGTAGATAAAGACAGCGTGAAACAACTTTTTTTGTACGATGTAGTGATAATGATAAAAAAGAGTTATAGTAAGAGCAAGTATAACTATATTCAGTAACTAAAAATGAAACGAACAAACAAATAATGGACCATATTAGCTGTCCGCAACGACCGCACTATCTCTGACGTTATAATTGAAATAATAAACTTAACCAGCAGGTAGCACAGTTTAAAATAAATTAAAACTAAGAATTTAAACATCGTTTGCTCGTTATGGTTAGTGAACAAAGTTTATTTAAAGTTCACGAAAATTTAAAGCACGCGCATAATAGTTTTAAGAAAACAACCGTGGCGACACTTCTCTATGCAAGGAAAGTAAATATACAACGAAGACTTGTTATAAGCGGTTTATTTAGCATTTATGAAATATTCTAACTTTAGAATATTTTGGTATCGAGCAGTTGTGAGCTCCGCAACAATCTTTAGCACGAAGCGGAATCTTTTGCATTTTAAGCTTATGATCGGCTTATAATCTGACTCGCTGCGTTGATAACATAAAATTAAAAACAAGGTTCTTCAACTACCCGTTTAAGTCCTCTGCTGAATATAAGTTTTCATTTCATAATCCAGGTTTCTTGAGGGATATTGCCATCATCATCACGCTTGGCAGGCTGATTGGTGATCGTTACTTACCATATTAGGTACTGACCTTATATGGTAAGTAACCTTGAGCTGCTACCACCCATTAGCTGTATGTCCCGTAGTCGCACCTTGCGACTCTCATGGGAAGACATGGGTAGTCTATTAATTAATTATTCTGAAGCCCGTGTACAAGTTGCGTTCTCTCGCAATAACATTATTATTTAATCAACAACACTTCATGTAATATATGTATGTTATAAAAAGTTATATGAATATATAGGTATTAACTTATGTGTTGATAATTAAGTACCCATTGAGAAAACTTTGATTTCGACTCAAAATTACATCTGATTGTTGGTACTATAACTACCGACATAACTTCCATGACAATTTTAGGTTGTAAAACAAATAACTAAAATGGCGAATCGTTTAGGTATCTTGAATTCATTTGTCTCTTCCAATAGCTGTAGCTTGACTATACGTAACGTTTAGGACATCGATTTGAATTAAAAATACCTGCGCAGATATTTTTTAAATCGTAACCGAAAAATAGAGTATTTTTTTTGTATTGTGGTATAGTTAGGCAACGTTTTGTTACGTTGGAATCTCTGATCGATTTAGAATCTTTAATGGGGCTGCAATAAATGAACAAAGCACTGAAAGAGACTTCAAGACAATTCAAATATTTAGATAATTATCTAAAGAAACAGTCCGTTGTTGTTGAAAATTCCCTTGTTTAGTCGTATTTTGCATAAACATAGCCATCAACGAGTTGTACCCTATTATAAACCTATATCTAGGTCCCACCTAATACAAAATAATATAATATCTGGTGTTACAGACAATATAAATATATCTTATGAATCATGACGACAATATACCAAAAATACGGCCGCAAATTAAAGCAAAGGCAGATGGTTTCTCCCACGCTCGTTGTAAAAATTAATCGAGTGAGAAGGGTCACTGTTTCTTGAGGATGAGCAACTATCATTACTTGCACCTTCACGGAATATTAAATTTATAAGTATTTGCTCACTCTTTTGTTTTCCAGTGACTTTCTTTGGAGTTTACAAAAACCAAAATACTAAGTTTTTGACTTTGCTTACGTGCTTTAAATTAAAAATTCTTTAAACGCTTTAAATTTAATGTTGGGAATATTAAATTTGTATTACCTTAACTTTAACGTATTGTCTCAAAAGCTAAGAACAATATCTCCATTGGCTTGTTTGTAGTGATTAAAGTAAATCTAATTTAAAATATTGGTTGTTGGTTGTAGTTGAGGTAGATAACATAGATTTATTCATTCATATTTGTATTCAGCTAAATGTATAACAATAAAGTATAATCTCATATTAATACATATTTATACTTAAATTCGAGGAAATGTACATGGGGTAATAAAACAACTGATGTTCACAATGATGACGTCGATTACAGCGTGTACAGGATCGTTGGAGCAGTACATGCGGTTAGTATGTGTTCGTAACACGACCTTCGTGTACCACTGAGAACATTTCGCCTGTAATAATATTGTTTACAGCGCTATTCACCCTTGTAAACGAAAAAACGTAGACGGCAGTTTCCTCTGACATGAGGTAAATAACGTTCCCAGAGCCAAATATTGGCAACCAAAATGAAATGAAGACCCAATAAAAATTGGTGCAAAACAATTGCTATTATTCTCCTTTATTACTACTGTTCAGGTGTGTTCGGGTGATATATCGGTGTATCGTTACGTTTTTGTGGGCAGCCACACTTACACTAGACGTTTAGAATTTTAGATATCGGGCTCCTAAACTATAAACAGCTTTAGGTTCAATAGTTTTACGTAGCGCTCATTCTTTACTATTACAGACAGCCGTGACAGCTTTAGCGTAGAATAGTGATAGTTTTATTTCATTCTAGAGAGCTGTTTTAGTATTAGCAGCACGTAAAATATATTATTTATTTTCCAAATGGTATTAGAATTACATTTATCTATTTATTCTGTCTGTTTTCAAACAACATATTTTGCCAATTCTATTTACTGAGACTTTTTTGCACTTAGTTCTTAAGTGTAAATGTTGAAAATAAAATGCAGAAGATAAAACATTGTATAGGTACGTGAAGCGCCACGGAGTGGATTACGGTGACACCCGTTTTTATGTATTGTTGCTTATTACCTTTCTAGTTTGAAGAGGGATGTTTTTCACCTTCTTACCGTTGATATAAAGTTAGCGGTGGTCTCACGCACATTCCCGCCACCCGGCACCTCGCCAATATAAACAATTTATTGTATTGTTATGGATGTGGGTCCGTCTTCGGAAACATATTGGGCTCAAAGTGTCAACGACGAAGGACTACCCTTAGTCACGGAATTGTATGTACTATGTAGTGTGAAATGTATTCACAATATAGTGTTGTAGGAAATAGGTAAGTGTTACGTATTTATATATAATGGTTACACATTAATTTATTGCTTTAGTGTCAGCGTTTTATTGAGCCCTGTGCCTAAACTACTTTAAGAGATAAATTCTTTAGGAAAGTAAATAAGTTGTAATACATTATTATAGCTTGTCGTGTTGTTTCCGTGAAATGCCTAAATATCACTAAGTGAAACCAATTTAATCTAGTATAATAAACGCTATTTTTAAATAAATTATAAAGTGGATTTCTCGGCTGCTTCTGGCTGTTTCGGCTATTATTCAAGCTGTGTAACCTCACTATATTTTTTGATGCGTTCATGATTGTCAAAGGGAAATTAGTAGGATAAAAAATAATCATCCCCGCTGCAACTGTTTAGTTGCAGCCGGGCATTTTGAGTCAGTAAGTTAATAAAAATCAAACCAAAAAATCGTGAATGTAACCAGTATGTAAAAATAAATATTGCAGAAAACTTTTTTTTTACTATTAATACATGTGCATACATACAGTCTCATCAACGCATCCAAACGAATATTGAACTATTTTCTGAATATGTATTTGTAATATCAATCTTTGTCAAAATATAAACTGTTTTTATACTTTGTGCACATCGTAATAAATGAGCACGTAGTACCAACACATTGTAAAAAGTAGGTATAAATGTGAAGGTATGTGAATAAAAATCTGTAAAGGTAATATTTTTCTTATCATTTGGAGTTTCTGAGTAGGTTGTGCCCTTCCTGGAAAGTATAATTAATTTAATCAAATCCGAAAACATACGGCTATGTTGATGGTACCATTTTATTTTTCAGTTCAAGTATTTATTTATCTACAGGTATATTACCGATCTGATTTTATTCATAGTTCTTTCTTTGTTCAGTCCATACTTATTTGGAATGCGCTTCCTCTCGAAGTTAGGATAAAAACGTCTCTCCTTTAAAAAAAGAGTACGCGAGCATATTTCTAAACAGCTGGCAGTGTCGTTGCAGCAATGAGTGTTTTCTTTTCTACATAAGTAGACATAGTTAATTATAACATGTATAGTATTTATAATATAAATAATTTATGAAGTATTTGTATGTATAGTATTATTTATCTATGTATTATTAGAATGCGGGTATATTTTATTTCAGTTACTAGTAAGGTATTGATTTTTCATATAATAATTAATCACTTCAGTGCACTTGCCAATCTTTTTTAGCGGCATTAAGTCCACCATGTTCTTTTTAGTGCAAAAGTTTAAATAAATAAAATATATCATACGTGAAGCAATAACTTTGTATCCTTTTTAACGAAAATTGCGCAGACGGAGGAGTATGAAATTTCGCACTTTTATATTATATAGAGAAAGAGTGCAGAATGCTAATATTAATTTTATTATCATAATTATTATATTCAAAGTTTAAACAAAAATATGATTTACCGTTTAAACTTTGAATAATATATAACAGTTATGAATTGAATAATATATTATATTTAAATAAAATAAGATTAAAAGACATAAAGTTTTAAAACGTTGTTCTAATACAAATTTCGTACAACAATCCACATTGTAACGTATGTATTTGACTGTTCTCATTGTAAATGTTTGTGCCTTTGAATCAGCGCTATTGTGTATGGCAAAACCGCAGTCGGTCAGTGGACTAGTGGTTGATAATCTCAGCTGCAATCAAACCACTAGTACGCCTGACCAAGCCCCTTTGCCATCAGTTAGAACTTTACACCTCAATGATTAAACTTGTTATTAAATTAACGAATACATACGACAATCACGTTTTACTCAGTTGCTGTACTCAAATCGTACCTACTATGTTCAAATTTGAGCGATAATGTACACATTGCCAAGACATTTACAAATTAGTTGTACTGTTCTTTGGAGCCTGAATTTTAATCTTCGAAACCAAAACAGCGTAACTTAATCCTATCAACGCAATACATAGGCTGTTAAACACACCTTGTTTTCAATTATGAATCAAGCTTGCGTTATGGGAATTAATTGCGTCACAAGGCGTCAAGGGAGACAGCGCCGACATGGGAATGTGTTTAAACGTTATTGTTCTACTAACAGGTTTGCAAATTAATCAAATTTAGCACTATATATCAGAGCCTTCCGGACGTCGGAAGCCTTTCTGAACTACTGCATACTGCGATACCGGTTTGTTGAACATTGATTGTTGCAGCTATTATTTATGCGTTAGGCCTTGTACTAGCTGCAAAACGATGTACTTATATATTTTAGACTAATTCTACTTATACTTAATTATTATGAAATAGGTTAATGGCATAAATATGAAGTCGATCGAATACGCATTCACCATTCAAATCCAGTCCCATCAAATTGGAAACAAATAGTGTTCTAAGAATATTACAGAAAGGGATAAAATATAATGACCACCAAAAATATATACTTGACACCAGAAAAATAAAGTCTAAAATTATAATAGTACTAGCTATTTTAGTCACGACTGCACTTCAAATGTATTCGAACACCAAATGTAGTTAATGATCACCAAATCTTAGCGAGCAAATTATTGCGCTATTTCTACCTTAATAAAATCAATGAATGACAATCGGTGAGGTTAGGTTAGAGCTGCGGCCATACAACGCACGAGCCGAGCGAGCGAAGCGAGCGGTGCCGTGGCAGCGGCCGGCGAGTGCGAGAACCGAATAGTAAATTAGTAAAACATTTAGGTACTTTTGGTGATCATTTACTACTTTCGGGTTAACAATGATTTATTTGGAGTCATTTTGCTTAAATACGATAGCGAAATGTTAAAACTTTGGTTACAATTTTACATTAAAATGCGGGTTTAATTTTGGTGATCATTTTTACTATATCTGATGGTAAGTTAAACATAAGCCTTACAGAAAGCTCCAATATTACCTATAAGTATCAATACAAAATATATTTTTCGCACTAAATCTTAGAAACATCTGAATTATATACTAGTTTGTGTAACTAAATATGTTATAATTTTACATAACAAATAGATAATTAAATTAATTAAGTGAAAATAAGAAGTTTTAAGACTTTATTAATATTTTTGATGCTGACTGTCACATACATACATCTACATTTTATGTAGTATTCTAAAACATGTGATGCTTATTTATTGTGAAAGCAAAGTTAGTATCAGTTTGGTTCGTTGTCCGTTTTAGAAACCGTGTCCGCCGTACTAATGTTATAAATGTGCAAATGTGAACATTGCGTTTTGTTGACCTTTGAGTGACCTTTGTACATCAAGGATAATTACAGAGACTTAACTTAAATATTAATAAACGTTCACCTTACCGTTTAATCTAACTAAAGTGCTTCATAATATATGTAAACAGAATCCTATCTGTAAAAATACATATTCTCATAAATAAAACAAGAGAGAATTGAAGTTGGTCCAATAATATTACAGATTTCAAAAAACGACTGAATAGAAAACCTTCGTTTTTTTGAATAAAATAAAAATAGTAACGCAATTCAAAGAAAAATAAGTGTTATTTCCTCTACAGCAAGTGACTGAAGGTGCCGAATAGCTTAGCACACAACAGCGCAAAATATTAGCACAGCTGCTAACATACAACATATTTACTACATAAAGGCAGTAAGAAGCTTAAGGAGGACTAAGACAAACTATGCAGTCACTACTTTATCGCAAACACAGCTCTACGAGTACATTGCCTACATGTACCTATAACATACACTCGACATGTACTCATCTCGGCGTTTAAATTTTGTAACAATACATTATTTTAATAAAAAATAAAATTTAAAAAATGACATTATGTGAGCACTAATAGAAAATTATTCAAAGGAAACGTATTCAAACTACGTTTAAATGGCAGATATATAGATAAGTATTATATTTTCTGAATAAATTTCGTTTTACATAATGATTTTTTCTTAATACTTCAGCAAATTAAAAATAAAATAATTACATTGCCATTACCTTAAATAAGAAGAAGCTTTGTGGATTAATTGAATAGAACTACCAATGTCTTCTCTTTAGGACGGAACTTATTTAGTTAGCCAGTACTAGGCTAGGCTTTGCTTTTTAACCGGACATGCCCAATGAGGTCAGTAATTTTGGTAAAGATTGCCCTTCATGGCAATACACTTTATAAAATATGTAATCTTTAATCAGTACTTTTGTAAATAACTATTTATACGAAAATAAAGAAATGTGAACGGTAAAATAGCTTAGACAATGTATATTGTCAATTCTTCAAAACTTTTAGACTAGGAAAGCAGAATTGACTACCCATTGTAAACGTGTTAGTTATGAAAACAATTGCTATTGTATAGTTTGCTGTAATATAAAATAATTTATAAATGAAAAAATCAATGTTGGAACTACTGGCACGGTTCTTGAGCACTCGGCACAAGAGTGGGGATTGCTTTGCGCATCGTACACTTATGACAAAATAAAACGCACACCCGTTTATTATTTATATTTTCTAAGTTACCTACGTAATTCCTTATTGGTTGAAAGAAAGATTAAATTATGATTTGTTAAATTGAGAAATGGAAATTGAGATCAAAGAAGTATTTTTTTTCTTTTTAAAAAAAGATTACTAGCAGAGTTTTGCAGTCTACAAGAATATTATAATTACAAGAATACTAGTGTATTCTTGTTAACCCCTCGTACTAAGCTAAATTGCTTGTGTTACGAGTGTTACACAATCGGTAGTGCAATGGGTGGGGTTCGAACCGGCGACCTCAAGATCACAAGTCCGACGGCCCTAGCCATTGGGCTACGGCCGCTTAACAAGTGTTTCTAATTTAAAACCATAACTTAGTTCTTGTAGTTTGTCAAAAATTCCTAAAAGAAACTACTACGTACCTACGTACTTTTTTTGTTAACATTTTTGACCACGAATTTCATTTGTTTATTAATGAAATGAAAAACATTTTTACAAAAAGGAAAAATATATTTTATAAAAATTGGTGTCAATTTAATTGGCCGGGATTGTACTCGTCATCGTGAGGTACGTGAAACAGGAGTAAAGAACCAATCCCGAGTGACGGCTATAACGCGATGAGCTACGGCCCAATCACTGCACTTTACCCCGCCCCACGCCTCACTTCATACCACCAAAGGGACCCAATAACTCACTTCTGCGCAGGTCAAGGTCAGCGCTCAAGAATCGTGCCGGTAGTTATACATCAAGTTTTATCCAATAGTGATTGGTTCAATCTAGTTTTAGCCAGCATGACATCGGCAAGACCTAGTAATAGCCACTAGGGTTTGGTTGAAACCAATTTTAACCGGAATGACATTGGCATTGGTTAGACCTAGTGTTACTCTAAAACCGGCCGCACATCTATGTGTACCTAATTGTAAGCCCTTAACACTGTTTCAGAATTGTAATTAGAATCAAAATCTCTGCCTAATTGAATTTGCGGGTTTAGTGTGCATCGCAATCACAAAAGTGAGTATTCCGGTACCCAAAATAGATTTAACATAGTTCGTTGAACCAGCAAACAAAGCTTCGTGTCTGACTGAAATGATTCGAAGCCAAAGTAAACCTGGCTTTGTTCAAAATAGGTCTATTGGAATGCCTTAGATATACACATACACTTCATTCAATCTACTTAAAAATATTAACAAATGCTTGAATCTTATCAAAATTAAAAACTCTGAAACCTACAAGCTTTAGTCATTTTATTTTGTGTGTATTTTATATCCCATGGTTATAAAATGCAGAAAAGGTGTTTAACAAACACTTTTGTGTGTTTTTATTAATTTTAATACATAAAGTATTTCCAGTGAAAAAAGATACTTCTGAATATTAATAAAAAAAGCCGCAGCATTCTGATGGTGAAATAATTATCTAATTCTTTTGAGTAGTTTTTGAGTTATTCGTCACAAACATACATACAAATATTTCCTGTTTGTAATGCATACTAATGTATAGACTAGCAGCTCGCACCGGCTTCGCACGGGTGGACTTTTATTTTAAACATTTTGGGATGAACATAATTATGGAAATTCTTGTTGCCACGATCCAATCCGAAATCGAAAATCTTACAGAAAGAAATGTCTTCTGTTGCAGTGTCATGGATTATATAAATATTTTATTTCAATTGACATTTTTAAACTCGTAATATCTTTTAAATGCATTGCAATGCAAGTAATATACTAGTACCGAAACAGTCTTAAATATGAAATAATGATTAATATTCAATTCATTTTAAGGATTTATATGAAAATATGAATAAAGAGATATTTTGGGCATGGTCTGTTTTTGTTAAATATTCTTTCAAAAAAGTAGTTATAGTTACATAACTACTATAGTTAGACAAATGCCATTAAGTTTTTTTAAGATATTTATATGTTCTTTAATATTGTAGAACATTTTTCTGTTCTGTCAGTGTCGCAGCACATGTGATGAAAGACAATTTATAGATTTTTTTTCATACCTTGGTTTACATTATCGAAGTAAAGATCTCCAATTGTTTCTAGTAAAAAAAACATAGCCCGTGTTACTCAGGGATAATTTAGTTCTCGTGGGAACTTCACAATTAAATATAGCCTATGTCATTCGGGGATAGTGTAGCTTTGGTAACGGTGAAAGATTTTTTCAATTCAGTCCTACTGGACGGAATTGAAAAATTCTTTCACCTTCTTTTCGGAGCATATTCAATACAAACGAACAAACATAAAATCAAATCTTTTCTCTTTATAATATTATTATAGCTAGATCAATAATACCGCTGAATTAATAATTTATATACTTTAGCACCATATTTAAAGAGCTCATTCAATTCTTTATAACATTAACTACAATTGCACATGTTGCGGCCACAAAGTATGTATGTAAACACTTTCAGCATGAGATACTACAAATAAAAAAAGCAATAGCACCACGAGAGTGCTCGTTTTCACAGTTTTATTCGCTCATGTGGCTTTGAGAGTGCCACCATTTCTGTTAACCATAGGATTATAAAACCCTATTCGTTAGTTCACAATAGGTTTTTTCAAAATGCAACGGCTTTTTATAATAAAATTCTCTTTAAAGGTTAAATATTGATTAAAACATATTGCTGTGTTTTAATGACAATTTCAGGTTGTAATATTCACTTACCTCATTAATTTCATCATTATCGTCAACAGCCCGTTTACGTCCACTGCAGAACATGGGCCTCCTCTTAACAGACCTTGTCAAGCCAGGATCGTAGAGGGATATTGCCATAATCACCACGCTTGGCAGACGGATTGGTGATCGCAGTAAGATGTAAACCTTGAGCTTATAGATGCTGCTGCTCATCCATCAGCCATATGTCCCTTAGTCGCCTTTTACGACACCCATGGGAAGACATGGGGTGGTCTATTCTAAGCCGGAAACCACACGGCATATTCCTCATTAATTTAATTAGTACATATTTAGACAATTTTATGTGACAAAAATGGCGAAAGAAAAACTTGTTTTGCCATCGTAGATTGCCTCTGAGAAACTAATATGATTTTCTTTAATAAAATACTTTTATTTGTCTTTCGTCAGTCTCTCTTATAATATCAAGTGCTCTGTGAACTACATCGTCTTCTCTTATGTGCATCACGAACATACAAAAATAATAAAATTGATATACCAATGTAAAATTCGGTTTAATTCGGATAACAGTAAAATTATAATTTACTAGCTGACCCGACAGACGTTGTACTGTCTTAGCTAAAACTCTAAATTAAATTGAACATTTAATATAAAGCGTGATAGCACTGAACTAACCATGATGTGCACTAAGAGTAGCACGCATTCTGTCAATGTTATGTCAAACGTCATAAGATTACAATAAAAAAGATTAAAAAATTTACTCTATCCATGATCGACGATATGCCAAATATATATATCCATACACGGTACATCCGGTACCGTCCGATACCTATGACCTAGCTGTCATGGATTCTCCCGATATTTTTTTTTTGGGGTTTATTAAATGCAAATTTTGGGGGCGCATGGAGCACCACTACGTCTCTATAATACCTACACATCACGGGTCAGGCTCTAAAAGAAAGTGGGGCTATGTTCCCCACTCCTCAAGGCCGAGGCTCGGGGGACAGCCTGCGATTTATGCCCCTGTAGTGAAATGGGTAGGAGAGATCTTTCTCCTGAACACGCTCCGGGCTCTTCTACAAACTGGACACTGGTCGGTAGCAAGAGGACTGATACCATCACTCTTGCTCAACTGCCCAAACCCTCGATCAGTGTGCAGTGTGCTGCCGCGGGATGACTTATGAAATTGAGTCCTCCTTCTTTTTTTTTTTGGCGATTCCATTATTTTGGGATTTTCCAGTTTTTGAAAATTGGATCAATCTAGCAGACCTGACAGACATTGTACTGTCTTAGCTAAATCTCTAAATTAAATTGAACTTTTAATATAAGGCGTGATATCACTGAACTAACCGTGATGTGCACTAAGAGTAGTGCGCATTCTGTCAATGTCATGTCAAACTGGTGTTGGTTGGTTTTTTTAATCTTTTTAATTGTAATCTTATGGTTAAGATAACAATAAAAAAGATTAAAAAAATGTACTCTATCCATGATTGATGATATGCCAATATTTAATAACTAATAGAAGGTAGGTGAAACGAAGTTCATCGGGTCATCGATGACCCGATGAACTTCGTATTAGCTACTTACTATTAGTTATGAAAAAAAAAACATTTTAAAATATCAATGCGATACACTTAAAATATTTTTGTATTTTGATCCAATCTTCAAAAACTGGTTCAAGCGATCTAGCCCAAAATGCTAGAATGTTCTAAAAGAAAAGAGGGAGATCCGGAAACTCAATGTCATCAGTCATCACTGCGACACACGGCACATTGGTGCGATTAGTTTCCGGCTTGGGCGGTGGAGCGAGAATGATGGGATCCGTCCTCTTGCTACCGACCATTGTCCATACAGTAGAAGTCCGCTGAGTGATTTCAGGAGAAAGATCTCTTCTGCCCATTTCACCGTAGGCGCACAGACAGCAGGCTCCCCCGGAGCCTCGGCTTCGAGGAGTAGGGAACATTGTTCAAAATTTATTTTATTGGCCGACCCATGATGAGTAGAGTTGTAGTTGTTAGCTATTCCTGGTGCTCAATTTACTGGCATTTAGAGGAACATCCTGAGTTTAAGTGGATAAATCATCTTTTAGTGATATAATAAGCATATCATCGCTATAAACAGGGGAGTTCTGCATACCCCGCCACTATGGCCGGGGAAGCCTAATGCATTTTCAACCGGGAAAAAAATGGACATTGAACGACAGCAACGAATTTCTTATAGTAGCAACATTTTTTTAACGTTTTGACGAATTCAAAGCAATAACTGCAGCAGTTATTATTTTTTATTGTGTTCAAAATGTGGTCACAGTTCATGTCGAACAAAAAGAATTAATAAAACAATTCAAACACAAATTATAATTATAAATTCGTAATTTCATTAACGTCATCGATCATGGATAGATTAAGTTTTCTAGATTTCAATATCACCGCGGAAGAGTTTAAGCAATTGGAAATGACCAAAAGAAGCCAGAAGCACAAAATGAACGGTGTACGTTCGTAAGTATATCGTTAACTCTTTTCAAAATAAAATTCTGAACACACCTATAAATATTTGACAATGGTGACAGATCAACTTTCGTCTGGAAATGTACTTCTTCTGATTTTAAAATACTATCGACTACTATGCGTGCCAATTAAGAATAGGACCGCGCTTGCTGCCAACTTCACACGGTAACAGTCAAATACTAATTTGACAGTTATCGTGTGACCAGCAAAAAAAAAGTGCGAAAAAGAAATTTCATCTAATTATTATTTTTTACTCATAGATTTTATTATTGTATAAACATTATATTCATTAAAGAAAATAGAATTTATTTTTGACGTGAAATATATAAGAAATACCAAAAAAGAGTACATTAATTATTTAAACTGAATGTAATCTATTTTTTTTTTGTTTTGCACGCCATACGCTTTGGTTATGAAGTTTGTGCGTATTACTGAACAAAATGGCGTCTTAATAGTCCTATTATTGGCACGCATAGTATATGTCACTTTTTGGTTTGTCAATCAATCTATGACGGGACCAAACTGTAACATTTGACAGGTATAATAATTAGTATGGGAAAATAAAATTATCATTTTTAGTATTTCCATCTCAATTTTTCCATATTTCCTCACCGCTTAACCCTTCCCTGGACCACGACAAACATTTAAAAACTAAAATCAGCTAAATTGGCCCAGCCATTCTCGAGTTTTAGCGAGACTAACGAACAGCATTGATTTATATATATATATATATAGATTTAACAGTAAAAAAGTGATATGTTTTTTTGTTACTAAAGAGGTTTGCAGCCTTCTCGCGTAAAGTAAAACCTTTAAGGGTTATATTATTGGCGAATAAATTTTATTCAAATCGGGATCAAAAGCCATTCCATAAAATCTTCTGTTTAATATAATACCTACACATTGCGGTGAAATAAGAAACTCATTTCCAGTTTTGTGATGGGGACAATCAATAAATACTATACATTGCTCTATAATTTATACCATCTAAATATTCAAAAATTCTATGTATCTTATTTTATTCTCTTAACCTCCTTGATGATCTGACAATTGAAACACACGAAACTTACGAAAACTCAATCGGTTTCTTTTGTATCAATAGATTTCTTTCAGTTCTCCAAAAAACTAACGTAAAGATTATAATTTTTATGAATGCCAAGTCATAAATACTATAATCTTTACGTTAGTTTCGAAAATGTTTCACTCGATACTTGGTCATATGAGATAGTCCATCTGAATAATTAATATCGACAGGCAGCCCAACATCAATCGAAGCGTATTGTCAATAAAAATGAGAGTTTTCACACTATCCATCATCCAATAGTAGTTTACCTAATTACTGCCGAACGTTAAAAGCGATTGTCTAACATCCG
Organism: Nycteola revayana; assembly: GCA_947037095.2. Lineage (NCBI taxonomy): Eukaryota > Metazoa > Arthropoda > Insecta > Lepidoptera > Nolidae > Nycteola > Nycteola revayana. The sequence continues at coordinate 12,153,304 of OX344839.1, forward strand.
TGGTCGATGGGAGATGAACGACTGAACATCAATCAACGTTAGTTACATGATACACAAACACGAACCTTTATTGTGGAACGGTAAGCTTCAAAACAGCCTTATTTTAATAATATCTACTCATATAAGTTACACCACATATCACACATAAAAAGTCCATTAGAAGTCATATTCTTGTAAAGAATTATACAGTTTATTGAAGATGTTTTGATTATTTTTATTGGAGGGCAGTTTAATATCGACAATAAAACAAAAAACTACACAATGAAACTTGTGTACGTTTAAGAGCAAATTATCATCAGGAGTACTACTACTATTATCTTACAAACATTTATCTTGTACTTTAGCAAAGTTATCTTGCGAGGGAGGATGAAAGTAAAAATTTTACATAACTCTTCTTTAGCGTAATCTGATTTCATTAATTATTTTGTTCTAAAAAAGGTAGTGAGTAAATTTAAAGTTTTTGTACTTTACAATTATATTTTTTTATATGATAAAGTAAACTTGACACACAGATTTTTTATGACCTTAGGCATCTGCTACGACAAACTTCTTTGAAAATGCCTATAGTGATGAAACGAGGGTCCAAATTCGGTAACAAAAAATATAAATCTACGCGGACTACAGCTAGTTAGAACATTATTATTATTGTGTCTTTCTCGAGATGTCGCGTTTTTCTGAAGTACTGGATTCAATAATAACAATAGACTACTGACATCAATTTATGCTACATTAAGAAAATGACATATCTTACGCACTAAATTGCGATTGTGTGTTCTATGTATTTAATCATAACATAGAACACTTTTGCTGCCAGGGTTAGCTACGAAGGTAACCTATAAATAAGTAAAATTTATGTATTATACACTAAACAGTGCATCTATCAACTTAAGGTTACTTACCATCTCACTGTGATCACCAATCCTACTACTACTAAGCGTGGTAATTATGGCAATATCAAGTGACTCTTGCTAGCCAAATCTAAAAAGAGGCGGCCCATGATCTACTTGGACGCTATACTAGGGCTGATTATTTAAATATCCTTTATTATGCCATAATTTAAAAAAGTAGTTTGACTAATATTATTTTTATGGCGATTTACGGATATCCGCCAGTCATTTCATTGCGTCTTTTTAATCAACGCGTGAATATGCGGTGCGGTGCTCCAACACACGCCGATACAATAGGTATCAGTGGTTACATTTCTGACTGTATCGATGCGTCGGGTAAATCGTTTATTGCTTGCGGTTTCCACAGCAGAGAATCGTGTAACGATATCGACAGTCAAAAGGTTAAAAACAAAATTAAAAAGTTATTTTACTCTAAATAAAAAATAAAAAAAATCTATTATTATTTTTTGCTTTATTAATTCATCGATATAATATTTATATAAATGTAACGTTACACAGATTACAATATTGTGATGGTTTGAAAATGAAAGAAAGATGGATGAAAGAAGAGTTAAAAGAATATCGAATAAGTTTAAACGGAGATAGCAGAAGCCCGGGGCGTAAATATATTAACCAAATTAGTAACGTATATAAAAAGTGCCAAATCAAAAGTACCTATAACCAGCGAGCATGCATGAAAGAAGAGACTGATGAATGTGGAAAAAAACTGGTCAAGTGCGAGTCGGACTCGCGCATGTAGGGTTCCGTCCCAGTTTCAGGCATCTATATGTTGCCATTAATTACATCGAGCAAAAAATGGCAAACAAAATAAAAGTTTGTTGTATTGAGCCCCCCTTAAATATTTATTTTTATTATTAGTTGTTATAGCGGCAATAGTAATACATCATCTGTGAAAATGTCAACTGTCTAGCTGTCGCGGTTCTTGAGATACAGCCTGGTGACAGGCAGACAGACAGCGAAGTCTTAGTAATAGGGTACCGTTTTTACCCTTCAGGTATGACAACCCAAAAAGCGAAAGAGTTGTGCGAGGATCGAGACAGTTGGCATTCGTTTGTTTGATAGGTATGTATGTATGAATTGAAAATGGGTACGATCTCGAAAATTTTTAAGCAAACCATTTCCTTTTTATTTATCTGCCATTTTTACAGAAAATGCACCAGCCGTATTCACAGATCGACTCATTATTTCCGTTATTTAAATACATCGGCAGCTGAAATCAAGAGAGCTAATAAACATTTATGAGGAAAATTAAAATCATTTTTGCTATAAGTAGCATTTACTTTACATTACTTGCAGAATTCGTGGAACTTACCTACCTTCGGGAAGAAATAGGCTTTCTTGATTGCGAATTGTGCTTACTGTCGAATACAAATTTTAAGCGTATTTCCTTCAACTTAATACACGAAGACAAATTGACTTTTAGTAGACGATTTTTCTCGTCAATTTAAAGCTCTTTTTACTACCTTAATAATCTATAAGTTATGTATGAATAATTATGTGTTTAAGATATTCTATTTGAGTACAGATATTTAGCTTTAGGTCATTGATTCGATCACAAGGTGAAGAATTAGAATTTTCAACTCACAACTTATACTTATTTTCAGCAAACGGATAAACTCAAAACATCGTTCAACCATTGAAAGTTCCATTATTAGCAAGTAACATATTATATATTTTATGAAGAGGACCCGACGGGGCGGGGGATACGCACGGTGAAACCACGCGGGGAACCTTGTAGGTATAGATTGAGTCAATAAACGTTTCAATATCATCATCAGCAGCTCGTATAATGTCCACTGCTGAACATGGGCCTCATCCCGAGGGGGGATATTAAGTTTTGTTATAATCGATATATAGTCTATTATGTTTTGCCATAGTCACCACGCTTGGCAGGCAGGTTGGTGACCGCAGTATTATGTTTTGCAACACAAGGAAACGATGCTGCCTGTTCATTGATATACGATTATTTTAGATAATGTTATAACAATCGGGACCAACGGCTTAACGAGCCCCGTGCCTCGGAAAGCACGTTAAGCCGTTGGTCCCGATAGTCCCGGTAGTCACTCAACCAACCAGACCCGGAAAGAAATCACAGAATGTACACAGAGATTTCCTTGTCCGGCGTGGGGATCAAACCCACGACGACCTCCGAGATTTAAAGCGAGCCAAATACCGCTACGCTACGGAGGTGGTCAATTACGGTTTACCTACATATCTTAATTAATATAGTAATAAAGTAGATTATTTAAAATTAATTTTACGCTTGAGTTGAACCATATTAACTTTAATAGGGAAAGCGCTAGCATTGAAACTGTATATTAATCAAGAGAACAGAGGTGATATTTATACATATTACCTTATTCTCTTATATAATGTGTCATATCTCCTCAAGTAAAAAAAGGAGATTCGATGAGCCTCATCTAACCTCCATTTTGGAGTATTATTATTTAGATGTTCTTATTTTTTACGCTAATAATTTCTGATTGAAAACCTTTTCCATCTGAGGGTCAAAACAAAATGCCACTACAATCGCTGATTGCAAGCAGAAAATCGCTAACGCCAATGTATAGACACTTGACATTTGTTAAGTGAACAAGCGGGTGCGGAAAAAATTACGGGCATTCATTGGTTGATTTTTCTTTGAAACAAGCGATTCTATCGTTCGGATTTTGGTTTCGTAAACCTTGTGAATAGTCATATGTCAAGTTTCTCACATAGATATACAAGTATGGCTACATGTGTTTGATATGTATGTATGGCTCCAATAATGGTAGGTCAGTGGTAGCAGGAGTTTTATTATAGGTACTTATAAGTTAACACCACGGCCCCAAGTTTATTCATTTAAAAACACTTCAAAGGAATAGCAACCGAGTGGTTCTAAATGAGACTTGGACACTTTGTACTCTGATACGAGAAATGAATAAGGTAAAGAGAACTACTGATGCACTGACAAATAAATGCCTGTTTGTATTTTATTCTTCCTTTTTATTTCTGGGCTTCAGTGATTCCATACGTTCTTTCTCTGCTTCCTTTGATATACTAGACAGGTATTTTCTAATTTTATCTGGCACGGTCTTTGCCTATATAATAATAAGATTTATTTATTTTCCCATCAAAATATAACATTTTCATGATTATTTCTTTATTTCAGTTTGTTGTGGGAGACTGGAGATTAAACTAGACGTTATCCTGTATCTCAGGTCACGAAGCCTCCATTTCAGGTTTTTTTTTACAATCCACCCAATTGTTACAATCATATATTTATGCCCGATAAAGTACCTACATAAATACATGCATAATATATATGAGTATTAATTTAACTAACAACGTCTTTTAATAATGCAACATCAACGACATCATGGTTTTGTTCATAAGTAATTATTAAAATCTTCATTATTATTATTTTTTTTTATCGAAAGTTATCAAATTTATTTATAGCTAGGACCGAAAAAAGAATATTGAAAATTTTCATCACTATTAAGTTCGTATATAGTTTCAATGAGTATTTATCTAGGTACTATTTATTATTTACAAGCAAAACGGATCGTAATAGATGTATATTTATCAAAACATTATTCAATATTCCAATAAAAAATCTGTAGATATAGTTTCAGTAAACTTTGCCAAAACTAAACGAAATATAATTGCGTAGATAAATAAGTATAAGTTTATTTTGTATTTAAATATTGGATACGCTATTACAAACATGTACGATCTGTTTTATCTATGAACAATACATTCTCCCAAAATATAATATGTCACGGACTAACAAAACGACCCATTTTTAAATATAAAACGTGGAAAATTACAAAGTGTTTGTGACACACTGTAAATACGCGATAGGACAGTTATATAACTGACATGCTTTCATTTAAAAGGCTTAAAATATTTTTAAACTTTTACATTTTCCGGTTTTTATTGGAAACATGGCTATATGTATCCCACAACCGTGCATTATTACATCATTTTATATCCCATTGAACTCGAAATCGCATCAAATAATATTTTATTTCGTCCCACCGTCGCGGTCGCTGGTAAATTGATGGTAGCGTGCATTAACTGCAGATTAATGAAGTTTCAATATTATATTTTTACCTGTGGTATTTATACGGAAGTCTGTGGGAGAAGCAATTCCAAGTTATTTGTTTACTGAGCTCAAGCAGTTAATAAATAAACTCTGCACTGCAACAATTTTAATAAGTTACGGTTTGTTTTTGATTTTTTTTATACATATTAACAGCGTTAGGTTAATATATGGTATATAACATATACCCACTTTTTACGCTATACAACAAACCTACAGATTAATATAAAATAATAGTTATATTAGCTTTAATTATTGAAGATAGTCTTATTTTATATACCTATACTGCCATATTTTATGTAGGTACAATAATGTTTTAAAATAAAAAAATAACAGCTCAGACTACCCATCCCATGTTTTCCCATGGGTGTCGTAAGAGTCGACTAAGGGATGTTCAGCAGATGGAATGGTAGCAGCATTTATCAGCTCAAGGTTAGCTACCATCTTTCTGCGATCACCAATCAGTGGTGATTATGGCAATATTCCTCAACGACCCTTTTTTTTGTTGTTCGGTGGAAAGGCATTCCCACCGCCACTGCAGAGGGCGAGTTGCACATATCCCACCGGCAGCGCGTGAACTGGCGGTGGGATATGTAGGAATCGTCCTCTCCATAGCGTGGTATGCTAACTCATACCACGAGGAGAGGACCCTACACCACTAAAGCCCCCCGGACACTCCTTCGATCCGCCGTTGGCGGGGGCCATGCACGCATATGCAACCCTGTTTTGCCAAGGTATGTTAATAGGATCAGTTATTATGTTCAGCATAAACAGGCTGGTGAACTAAATAAATTCTACTCTGTCAAAATCGCACCTTAATGTGCTAAAAACCCGAGGTTTATAGATACATAACTCCAATGTAATAATATGCATAATATAAATAAAACTTTATGCTCATGTAAGTTTATGTTACTATTTAATTCTGAAAAATTAAATTAAATATTGCAGTAAATTCGTAGCAAAGACAATGACTTCAGTCACAAATATCACGTTAGCAGCGCGTGCTTGGAATCCCACTAGAAATTATTATGGCAATTTTATTACGTCGTTTTCACTGTGTGTGAGTAGCGCTAAGTATTCTTCTTTCTTTTTCGAATGGAAAAAGTTAGTTGAACAACAACTTTTCACGTACCTATACTTGTAAAATACACCGCACAAATATAACCAAACTTTTGAAAACTTAAGTGTTGCAATGATATTGATAATATTTTTTGAAAATTAAAATGTAACTATAAAACAGGCTGAGTAATATAAACCCTTAGTTAGGTTAGGTTAGCTAGTAGGTATGTTTAGAACGCATTGGGTTTGAACTTATATACAAGCCCAATGTGCAAGGACCAACAATCTTTTTATATTTTGTGTATGGTTTTTATATTTTTTTAACTTAAACTTTAAAATGAATATCAAAGTGACTTTGATATTAATTAGTATTGCAACTTTTTACGTAATATAAAGAGATGGTCTATGTGATAAGTCCTAGGTGACCCTGACTTAGGGTTAATTCTCCTCGGCTCGAAAGCATCAGATAGAAAGAGTGACACGCGAGTATATGTACACAATTTCTTTAAATGACGACGTTGATATAATAATTATAATATTTAAAAAAATGATATGGATGAAGTTAAATATGCATTGGTGAAGCTACGCTACAATTACTAATGTATTTAATACTTGTTTTTCGTGAAAGTAATTTCATAAAACATATTCCTCTCGCCACAATATTATTGTATAAAAGGAAATGTTTGATTCATTGTTCTACCTATTAAAACAAACCAACCAAAATTCCACATTCGTTTCAATATAAAACTCTATCTCAAAAGAATTCTAAACAACGTATTCAAATAATATTTTCATTAAAATTCCACCCAAACAAAAATGAATACTACAACTTTGTAGTTGCAAGCGTTGAAATATTAAAACTACTCTCATATCGTGTAGCATAAATATTACATAAATATATTTATTCCATGACACAACCAAACACCGTAAACTAGCCAAAACACCTCCCCAACAACACAAACAGTTGAACAATAACAAGAAATAGCGAATAAAAATCAAATAAAACATAAATCCGCAAATAAAGGCCGTAAAAGAGAAAACTATCGTATTTATCTGCAAGAAGTAAAATATTGTAATAAAAATTTAACAGTAAAAATCAGACCCGGCGTCAACAACGACGATTTCAAAATTAATAAAAGATTGACAATAAATTTTCATGTATTTTATTTAGGGGGTAGCTTAATCAAATATTTATTCGTGTGTAGTAAATCATTGATAAATATGTATTTTATTCAGATTATTATACAACTCAGATTGGTAAGGCTAATTGAACTGACCAACGACCCTATTAGCGACATTGAATTATATACCTTATGAAGGGATTACATTGTAAATAACCTAATTATTATTATTATTTATTATTTGTATAATTTAACTTAAGTTCTTCCTTTATATATTTTTTTAAAGTTAGTTAAAAATACTATATGTAAGTTTAATTTAATATTATAAAATCAAAAGGGATTACATTAAACGTATAATTCAATGTCGCCCATTGTGTCGCTTAGCTCAATTAGCCTTTTACCCGTCCATATGATATTTTATTGATAGTCTTAAACATTTATATTTTTAGGCACGATCTAAGACTCGTACTCTTAACGTCGCTAGGTACGGTCAAACATAATAACGATAAAAATAATTTATGTGCATATCACGAATTAATTAATGTTTGTGAAATTCACTACGCATCCAATAGTACCTTTATGGCAATATACTATAACCTTTCCAATTATACGCTGATTTTAACGATGATGTTTTGCTTTCAAACCAAAACGATTTCAAACAAAAAACATTTAAAATTGAATTGCCAAAATGCATTAACTCATATTATTTGATTTGGTTTTGTTTTTTGTATTTTAAGTATGTATATGTATTAAGAAATGCAGGTAATGTCCGAAGTTCTTGACGGGCAATGCATGACACGGATATCTAATATTATATCTAGACTGGACAATCAACTTGTGGTCTCGCAACTGGTCAATGTAACAGATTTCAGGCTACCTGAAATTATTGCAATTGCTATTTTCATTATTTCTAATCTATGTTATCGTCTTTTTTTGTGCACAAATATCTCTTTTTGCTAAACATGAGCCTCGTCCCGAATTAGGGCTGTGCCATTGTCACCACACTTACCAGTTAGATTGGTGAAGTAACCAATCTAACTGGTAACTAACAAATTCACAGAAATTTTAACAGTAACAACATTAAATGTACTTTTTTATTTAACAAATAAACATAAAAATCCGTGAACTCCATTGATTTTAGCATATTATACTCAGACTTTTTGTGGAACTAGTGGTGTGCACATAACAGAAAAGTGCGAGTGTGGAACCGTGCCCGGTTAGACCCGTTTAATATTCATGAGCCAACTCGAACGGTTAGGCACTACAGTAAGCGTTTTTATAGTACACTTGTCTTTTAAGCACGACTTATTAAAGCTATTTTGAAGTAACTTAAAAAGATAGACTTTCAGATTTTACCTCAATTTTTTATAGTCCACACATAAAATTTCGTGAGTTATTTTTTTATGATATCGTTAATCAATTAATGTTTATTGTTTAGCTATGTTAATGTAGCCTACCGCTTGCAAAATAAAGGTTTCCCTCACTCATTGTCTAAAGAAATCCCCCCAATCCCTTATATGAGCTTTGGTAACCTTCATCTAAGAAATAACATGAATCAATAATGTGTCAACAGAAAAGCGACATACAGTTATTACAAAATGTATTATTCTGTATCGCGTTTTCTATGGATTGATTTTAACTGCTACGAGCGTTTGAACTCAACGATTATAATAACCGTTGCTCTAATAGCGTTCGTATTTGCTTTCAGTTTTGCAATTACAATTGAATGTAAGTATGTGAAAACAATTTTACACGCAACTGCGTTTAAATTCGAAATATAAATAAGCTGAGGTATACCGAAAAAAAAACACTGATTTGTGTCTGGAAATACATTTCTAGCTTCCGCAATTACATTTGATTATTCAGTCTGCTCATAAATTAAAATATAATAATTGTTGTTTAAAATGTAAATACAATAAAAAAAAATAAAAAAAAAATGTTTTATTTCCACAACCATTTAAAAGTAAAACAATCAGTATGGTATATATCGAAATTTGCATCAAACATGCGTAGCGTATTAACAACATATATCTTATATATAAAATTCTCGTGTCACGGTGTTTGTAATTATAATCCTCCGAAATGGCTCGACCGATTTTCGTGAAATTTTGTGTGCATATCGGTTAGGTCTGCGAATCGGACAACATCTATTTTTCATCCCCTTAAATGTTAAGGGTTAATTTTATTTTTTATATTTTTGACATTTTTTTTTTGATACTGCATACAAAAATACATACAATTCTTAATTTTCACCTCTCTACAATCAACCACTATTTTTTATTTGTTAATTAAAAACTGTAATTTTTTTGGTAAGATTTTTTTTCATTTTGTCGTGACTTAGATTAAAAAGGATAAGGATCGTAACAGGTGGCGTTCTGTAGTTTCTGCCTACCCCCATGGGAGAAAGGCGTGATTATATGTATGTATGTTAGATTAAAAACTTTTATATTACTCTTAATTTTTCACCCCTCTACGATCAACCCCTATTTTTCCATCCCGATTTTTTAATTTTATTATATCCTCAGATCCGCAATAGGTTTGCAAGGTGTCAATGGAATACAATAATCATTGTAGTACGAACATTTTTTATTCAGAGTTTATAATTTCAATTTCCCTTAATTTTGGAGTTTATAATTTCAATTTCCCTTTTTGGGGGATAATGCTGTTCGCGTCCGTGGGCTTTAGCTCTAGTCACCCACACGTGTCCCCTTGGTAGCGCCAAATGAACAGCAAATCTGGTGGTAGGTTTCAACCGCGGTTTGTCACCACCCTCAAGGCAAAGCCTTGCCGCCAAGTGACTTTCGTCGCTTCGACTTCAGGTTGACTCAGATACTCACCGGACACAACATGGTGTTTCGGTAAGTATCTGAGTCGAATAGGACGCAGTCATTAGTTTCGACTCTAGCGGCGAGAGAGTCCTGGATGGCAGTCATGCTCCGGAAGGAGACGGCAAAGCGCACACGAGAGCGCAGCGACCCCGCGCGGCAAGGAACGCAGGGCCGAGGCGGGCGAAATTAATTTCACCGATGAGAATGAGTCGCGCCGAACCAAACTCTACGTTCGGCGCAAGGGCGCTGATCATTCTGATCAGCTGGGTAGAGGTAGGGTAGGGGTAGGGTAGGTGTTGGGTAGGTGTATGGTAGGGGTAGGGTAGGGGTAGGGTAGGGGTAGAGTAGGGGTAGGGTAGCGGTAGGGTAGGGGTAGGGTAGGTTACGGGTAGGGTAGGGTAGGGTAGGGGAAGGGTACGAGAGGGGTAGGAGTAGGGTAGGGGAAGGGTAGATAGATATAGGACAACGCATAAAAGAAGTCTCGCCGGGCCAGTTTATTTTATACAAAAGTTTAGGTCTTTTATTTATCGTTTGAGGCAGTACGAAGTCTGCCGGGTCAGCTAGTAAAAATATAATAATGTTATCATAACAATTAAATGGTAAATAATATAACAGACAGCACTAGAAAGATACACGCTCAAAGTAAGAATTCTTATCTTGCAAGTAAAATGTACAGAACTTCGAAATCCATTGCTGTAGCCGTACTACGGCGTAGTAGTTTTATTCTACGCCTTAGTACTATGATAGTAATTTATTTCAAGTTATTAATATAATATTTCCTAAATTAACTTTAAGTCGTCCCTCAGCTAATAGTTTAAATACAACGTATGCCCCATTCGTCGATATATTCCCTGTGACGTTAAATCTCGACCTCCAGTGGAATCATACGGTTGATTGATCATTCATTATTCGATATCATTCCGTATTCACTCAATGATTTCTGGCTTCAGCCCGACGTATTGATTTCATAGAATATCTGATGGAGTTTATTTGTTGGATATAACTACTAAAATTATTTCTGTAATGCGTAATCGTGTTACAGATTAGGTATTCTATCACTGTTATTAACTAAAGAACATGGCATTGTTATAGAATATACTTAGTCTTGCCATAAATATTGTTACAAAGAAAATGTTTCTATTGTACGTAACATTTATTACTATTACAGTTTGTTAGTTTAATACATTAGTATAAACTCATTAAAACCATATGAAGGTTATTTAAAGTGGTTAGTGGAATAACATGACATTAGTATTTTTCAATTTTTTAAACGTTTTAAGCAACTCAAAACATATAAACAAAATCACTTTATCTATTTATAGTATTAGTACATTAAGCAATAAATTTAACTATTATTAGAATTTGTATTTAGTATTTGTTATCTCCATTAGTTTAAATTTAAATTAATATATGCGGTCAGTTCGTCGAATATGTATACTAATTTTATAAAGCTGCAGAGTTTGTTTGTTTGTTTGAACGCAAAAGATCTTTCAGTGTTGGATAGTCCATTTATCGAGGAAGATTATAGAAATTTGCGATTTTGTAACCCAAGGTGTAAAGTCGAAAACCTATTTATGCGTGCGCTGCAAAAACTATTGACAATAGAACAAAATGATGTAGTATGGGTTTGTAGGTTTTATTAAGATCTACAAAAAAGTCCAGAAGAGCATATATCTAACTATCATAGTTTAGTCACAATACCCGCTTTTATGTTCATAACAAAATATTAAATCGTCTGCAGAAAGAAACTACGTTAAATGTATATCGTAATATTAATCCTTATCCAAATTAAGCATTATGTTATCAAGGGTATTTATGTAGATGTAAAATACATCTTGTTTTTTTCCAATCGGACATTTCGTTGAGAAATTATCACGAGTATAAAACGCAAGGAATTGGTACCTAATAATGAGTTATTTGCCAAAATAGATAAAGCTGAAGAGTTTGTTTGTAGGAACGCGCTAATCTCAGCAACCACTGGTCCGATTTGAAAAATTCTTTCAATGTTAGATAGCCCATTTATCGAGGAAGGTTATAAGCTATATTTTATTATAAATTTTCAACGGGAAAGGGAGTTACGCGGGTGAAACCGTGCGCGGAAATCTAGTACTATATATTCCCTTAACAAATGTAGTAGTACTGTACAAGCTAAAGCAAAAAAAAAAAATTGTGACAACTTAAAATCAGCTATAAGTTCATCTGAAACATTTATTCTTTCTCTCTGTACACAGTCAGTCTTATAAAATTTCCGTAGTTCTACTTAATTACAAAAATAAATAATAAAAACGTATCATACAACTTTAATTTTAAAAATTAGAATCAAACCTGAATATATTAGTTTTACATTTGTCATACTTATTATTCTAACATATATTGTAACTCACATGGCATTATGATCGTGCGCTAAGGCAAAGGCACGGGTCTAGCAGCATCATGAAGCTTGTCCAGTTCTACAAATAAAGTCACTTCAATTATTTTGTTTACATTTCATATGACTTTAATATGAAATGTACATCTATTTTACAATATTTTACGTTTTCATCATAGAATTACTTAACATTATTTTTTAATAATGAAACAAAGAGATTCTCAACATTAGCCTTTTTAAAGAACCTTTTATCTTCACTAAATCTTTAATCTAAAAACCGATCGACTCGAATCAAACCAAAAGTAAAATGGATAAAAAAATATCGTTAAAGATTATTCTTTTACCTTAAAGATAGTCTCATCCAAATACTCCCCAAGCCATTAGCAAATCAGTAAATTCGATTTACAATCTAAATTCTTAAAGTTTGATCCCTCTGATCGACTGTCAATCTCTTAATGATAAATTCTTGATACTTTCATGGATAAATTGCATTTTAAATCATAAAAGTGCTTTGAAAACGAATTATGAGAATCCCTCACAAATCACTTACGTATAAGAGGTACGATAATTGGGAAGATATGGATTGAATGATATAATACGAACACCTGGGTAACCAATTGGTTTAAATTTTTTATCTAAATCCAAATTTTTGTAGCACAAAAATTCCTAGCTTTCCACCCGCGGTTTCACCCGCGTAACATCCGTTCCCGTAAAGACTTTTGATTAAATGTAGATAAATTATTTCTAACGTTGTTTTTTTTTAATTGAACTAAAAGTTCCTGTTATCAAGCAAACAAACAATTCTTTAGCTTTGTATATTAGCACAGATACGGTGTATGTTTTCAAGGGTTTTTTAAATTTGAGGAACGATTTTTAGTGATAGCTGGCGGTACATTTCTGGTCAGTGCGTTTTGCCACAAAGAAATGCATAAATAGAGTTATTAAAACATGTAAGCAGTTCAGAAATCGTACCCGATCGTTTTGAAGTACAACTGACATCAGTTCTATTTCGATATCGTTGTTTTATATAATAGACTTGCCTATGCTGCCAGACCTTTACTTTTCAGGTAAACTTTTGTTAACCACCTAACATCAGCAACAATATAATACAACATTCTTTTTTTTTTTTTTTCTTTTTTTTTAAGGCTTTTATTACAACATTCTTTATTGTAAACCAGAATTGAACATACAAAAATAAACCATTTAAATGGTGATTAATAAGGTACAACGGGCGGACCTCTCGCTAGCGTTAAACTAGCATTGTATACAAGTAATCGTATATTACAGACAATGCTTATTTACCGATTTTATGTTATAGAAAAATATGTAACATAGGTGACATCTGCCATTGTCACCCTCCGGAACATCACAGAAATCTAAACAAGTACTTGATTTAAAATGATTATGAATGACATCGTATTACCATGCATATTTAAAAGTAATCCAAATGGAACAGTTATTAAAGTCGAGGTAACTTAAACACGATGTTATAAATATATTTTTTTATTTAGATAAAGGCACCGGTTTTACTAAATATATTAAGAGGAGTCCTATTCAAACATGGCGCGAACCCGACTCAGTAATTCATTTTATTTTGAAACTTGGTTACTTGAAATGAAGAGTCTATTTTATTTAGATTTTTAGATTATTTTTTTTGTAGTTTGATCTTTACGTTAATTTTTCAAAGCTTTTGTGAGCTTGTGGTTGCGACCTCATGACTAATTGAACAACTAAAGTGGCAGTGGCACACACGCGGCGCTTGATCGTCAAATCGCTGAGTTCGCAGCTAAGGCTTTAATTTAAACATATTTTGTTGTTCTTGCCAATAAACTCGATGTCATATCAAGAAATCATATTTGATACTACGTAGAAATTACTCAGTACTTTTAAGAATATCTTCAGATTATGAAGCATTCCCGTTGTATCACCAATTCTTATATCCCCAAAACTATTCCCCTTATATCACCAAAGCCTATTTTTCTTGGTGATACAACGCCACAACAAAAACACATTGTTTTGTTTAAAATAAACTATATCAATATCTTAATTTCTATCAGCAATGTCATGTTTTTTTTTACCTTTATCTAGATTTTTTCGCTGTTTCTCTTAATCAGTTATTTTATCTCTCCTCTTTGACTTAATGTACTTATAAGTACGTATTTATATATGGTATCTCGTTTTTTCTGATTTTGTTTATATGTATTTATGTATATGTTTAGTTATTGTATGTATATTTATATCACACACTTTTAAATTTTTCTATCTTTCGACTTCTTCTCTCGCAAGTCTACGGGAAGAGATTTCTTTAGAAATAAGTTGTACCTTTGTACATAGTTGTCACTTTGTTCTTTCTTTATTTGTATCTTGTGGGTGTACATTTTATTTTTTAATCCGTGTACTATTTGTCTGAACATAGTTTGTATTCATTCAATCCATTGCGCAATTATTGAATTTTATAATATTCTTAACTACAGAACTTTTAAAAACTTTTGTGTATAGTCTTTATACATTCTGTTGCACATTTGTTAGAAAAGAGCAGCGTTTTTTTGGAAAAATGCTATGATTTAAAAACTGAAAATGCTCCCGTCTAAAATGGGTTTTGAAGTGAAAATAACAGACCTTTATCGCAGTATCAGCAGTTTCTTAAAAATCACTAGTAAAATATTCGAAAAACATTTGCGGCAAAGGTTTACCCAATTGAAATAATTTTAATTTGCCATTTATTTGTACATAAAAACATATGCTAAAGGCTTTACAAGACCTCCTACGTCATCGTGTATGCAGTGTATTTGTAGAAACGGCTTTGTGTATGTGTGCACATTTAAGTATACCATAGTACCGCAGTATGTATAACAAGTCTTCACAAGATCTTCTTTGCCTTTTTCTGTGACAAATATTACTATCCGTTATTTTTTATTCCAAAAAGTAATAATTTACTTACCTGTCCATCTTCAGGACAGCTTGCAAATACGCGGACAATTGCATTAGCTTTGTCCCTTTTCCGATATAGTAAGTTTAGGAATAAAATCAATATTCATCGAAAAGGTTAGGACATTTTCCTTGTAGGTTACGTATTTTGACGTTCATTATGAAAACAAAATTTTATATTTTATCGATATGCTTTATATTCAACCACATCCTTAAAATTGGTGATACAAAAGGTATAAAATGTAATTTATTTTTGTTGTGGCTGTGTGATTCACATCACCAAGAAAATTAGGCATTGGTGATATAACGGAAATAGTTTTGTTGATACAAGAATTGGTGATACTATTTTTGGTGATACAACGGGAATGGTTTCAGATTATATTGGCCGCTAAATAGAATATGACTTATACATTTGCAGTAAATACAGTGCTATAAAATAAATGTGAAATAAAAGGTAATAAATTTAAATAAACTTGTAGCTCATATTATTCATTAATATACTTTATATTAATTTGAAAAACTTTCTAAATTGTGAATTGTACTTAAAACTAATACTTAAATGTTAGTTTATTAAGTCATTAAAAGTAATACCTCAGCTAACAAATTATAATGTCTAGAAAGTTTTTATTATATTCATATTAGTGTAATACTACTAATGATTTACGACACCAGCATTAAATAAACAACATTTAAATTGCTGTTTATTTAATACGGTTAAATAAACGTATTTTACACTTGCTATGCACTCATTATCATGTATCTTTTTGCTAAAGGTTTTCTGGAAGAGAATTCATTATTGAATTAATCTCGCCTTTGTACATGTTGTTTCCAATTTATACAATTTATGTCATGGAAGTTTCTGGGTCTTTCTGCAATAAAGTATATAAATATTATGAGGCAATAAATAATGGTAGATTACAAAATAATATTTTTAGTTGAATGAACTATGCGATAAAAAATAATAGTATTCTTGCAACACTGAGTGGATAAATGACACTTGTTGATGACGTTTGGTAGATTGGCTTATTTGACTTTAGACCACAGTGACACGATCGCTTTACTGTTGCTGCAAAAGACAATGTGTTTGCAGCGGGATTTAATCTGGAATATCAATCGTGAGTTTTACTATATACAGTATTATTATAACAGTAATAATAACAATGATCCTGTCCGACTTTTGTCGACTGAATGTTCTAGAACACTACAGGGTATGTAAAAATATAATTGCTATAGTTATTGAATACCTGAGTTAAGTATATATGGTGCGATAAGATAATAACACCATAACTATTACGCTCATATAGCATTTTATTTTCTCTTCCTGGGATGAAAATCAAAATAAGGTGCATAAACGTAAATTAAATTTTACATTTTCGAATACAATACAAATATCCGGTTTAAATGAAAACTGAAATTACAACTCAGTTCATACGCTCTTTAATCACTCGTACACCACATTATCGTGAACATTTAATTAATCACAAAAGGCAAACGACCCCAATTTCTTTCAGAAAGGTTCGACTAATAAGCAGAAAAAGGTCTGTCTTTCTGAAAACATTTTGCTTGAACTGTAATCAGATTTCCATAATTAATGTTGAGCCATAATATACGCTGTCATTTATCGTAGGGGCGCATTGCTCATTACACCTACGCCAGCTGGGCCTTATTGAGTGCCCTGTGTATCATTGACGTGACAAATGGCTATCTTTGCCGCAAGATACTATGTGCGAAAAAGAGATAACAGGCAAACAGAACATTCAAATGTCTGTGTCAAATGAGTTATGATTTACTCATTAAAATGTATTAGGAAATTCCTTAGCTAGGATTAAATGACTAAATTGGCCTATACGTAAATATATTGATGCGCTGGTGGCAGGTTGCAGTTTTAATTCCTAGGCCGAAGTACTCTTAATATTCCAAGATTGAAATATTTGATTGAGGAACTACTTTATTTGTAGTGATGTGTGAATGTATGTGCTATTTTGGTATAAGCAAAATAGTAACAGAATTTAAAAGTAGAAAATGCTTACGCTGGCACAAAAATTGTTCAGCACTAGCCGTCCAGACTGGTTTAAATGTATTTAAAAATAACAAACACGCCCATAGTATATTTTTGGTTCGATTATAAATGGATGTAGGTACCTACTTCAATTGTATTGTAATTGACGATTAACGTCGCTTAAGAAATGTTACACTAGTTTTCATCAAAAGGATTTATTATTAATGAGAGTTCCGTAAAATGGGCTTTTAACGTTAATAAAATTTAAAATATAATTACTTAAAGTATAACAACTTCCTTAATTACATTTTTCCGTTTTCGAATTATAGTTCTCAATTGTATCAAAGTAGGTAATAAATTGTGCAATTTACTAGGTGTTTTAGGTACGAACTTACTACTTCGTAGTCTCGTAGCAAAGTTAATTAAGCAGTATTTTATTCGGTGCACTTCGATTACTTGATAGGAAATACGTACGTAGCATACTAGGTAGATATTTCCTAGTTAGAAACAGATAAAGAACATAAATGGTAGTAAACCAGTTGTGTCATATAAAAAACACTATACAAGAATATTAAAACCTACGTAATCAATTAATACAAGATTCTAAAGATATCAAAAATATTATAATAAACCTCAGATTAATAACAATGGGCATGGAGACTAAAAAAATCTATTTAGTCCGTCAGTTAGATGACTAAAAAATATTGGACAAGTTATTTTTATTTATCAAATCAATAAAGTTTAGGAGAGGGGGGCTTGTGACGTCACTATTAGGTAAAATTGTACCTAAACGTGACGTCAATCGAAATTTCCACGCGCTGTATCTTTGTCATTTTTTGTTTGAGAAACGAAAAATACGTGTCCAATATTTTTTGGTATATTATCAAAAAATATTGGACACGTAATTTCGTTCCTGACGGACTGACGGACTAAATAGATTTGTTTAGTCTTCATGCCCATTGTTTGAGCTAAAACAATCTATATACATATACGGATAGTATTGAAACTAATGTCATTCGCTATTGTAGATACACACATTTTGTTATTTCTGTTATCATGGTTGCTAACTAACTGGCTCATACATATCTCATATCATACAGTATATTGTTTGTAAGTAATTTGACCAAAATGAGTAATTTATTTATTAAATAATTCTTAACCACACGTTCACTTTTTTTATTAACAATTGATCTTAGCAACAAAATTACCTTCGTAGTGCAACTGATTTCTTTAAAACATTTTATTTGTACGAAAAAATGCGATTCCGAGTTCACATTATATCGTGTTTAGTATGAAAATAGCAAACAGTTAGTAAACTACTAAGATTATTTTATTTTATTCGTTGGTTCCCTTTCTTCTGGAATACAGCCCCCGGGTTCGGTCTTAAATTGTGGGGGCACAAACACAGACCTGAACGAACTCAAAGGATATTCCTTAGCCATCTTGCATACAATACAAAATTACATCGTCAACTAAATTCGTACCTACAATGCTCGTCTCACATTTCAAATTAATTTTGCTAAACGATAGACGAGATTGTTGACCTATTTTAAAGCGAAGTATTCAATCGCGTATCAAATATAATAACTTTTAATTGCACTTCAAATTAACAAAATTTGCAGTATAATTAATATTTACGTCAATTAAAATATTAAAACAATTTGTTGAGAAATGGTAAAAATATATGTTAATAATTTCATATTTAAATTCAATTGTTACAATAATATTTTAGGACTGTATGTTGCATTTTCACTTTTACTATTTTATTAATTATTGCTATTTTTATTTCCCAATAAAGATATTCTATGATTTATTTTCAGTTTTACTTCTAACTATTTAAAATTTAATAAAAATACATTCGTTAATTGAAGCTTTTTCCACTTCAATTAACGAATGTATATTAATTAAATTCTTTATATTATTAAAAATACATGTTTTGATTTTTTTTAAATGCTGCCACCGCTGGACTTATGCCTCCCTCATAGATATCCAGTTGTTGAGTTTGGAAGCGGCTTGCATTCACTGTGATCCCGCGGCCTTAACCAGATCATCCGTATATCTAGTTGGTGGACGTCCTACGCTACGCTTGCCGATCCGCGGTCTTCATCCAAAGACTTTTCGGCGCCAACGGCCATCAGTTCTTCGTGCTATATGGTCTGCCCATTGCCACTCCAACGAACTAATCCGTTTGTCTTAGGCCAAACGCTGCCAATCCGAGTTGGATTTCGCGATTGACCTCCTTCTCGAAGTTGGACCTACCTAATTGGACTGTCTGTCTGTAGGTATACATACGCGACAACAACTTCAAGAACCGTATTCTCTATCATTTTTCAATATATGCACACCTAAATAAATATACATATTATATGTTGTTCTAAATAAAACTATGTATGCATCACAATGCTCTCGGGACGTTCGTCCAACTCAATGCTGCTAACTTATATTCGATTCTGTAATACAATCGCGCTAACTTCAAACTTAGTCCTGTCCGTTCTATGTATGACCCATAACCGAACTTGTTGCTCGAACTGCATGTTGTGTTACTAATACCCGAGTGGCTCAAATTCAAAATTACTAGCTCTCCTCGTAACTCAATCGCTCTTAAGTCCGAAAATTGTTAGAATTTCACTGGGTCCCTCGATATGCAAGTTAGGCCTTTGTTCCTAATGGTCATATTAGGTGAAAGTTAGTGAGAACCGACTGGGTATACCCAGGGTGGCGAACCTTTATTCATGAACGTGCCATTTTCTAAAGAAATGTATACTAATATTATAAAGCTGAAGTACTACGTACATCAGAAGAACAGCCAGTCTAATTAAAAAAAAGAACAATGTTAGATAGCTCATTTATTGAGGAAAGCTATATATTATACGCTTACACCAATAAGATTTCACGCGGATGTAGTCGCGGGCACTAGCTAGTTTTTTATAAAACTTTAGGTGTGCCAATTAAATTATTTTGACTTCGTAATTTTGCGGCCAATAATTACATATATTATTACATAGCATTGGTAAGATCACTCGCGTTTGCTCGTAATATACATTACTAATACTTCATAGTGGTAGTGTAAACTAAAAGCCAAACATTGAAAACATCGAGGGGCTTACTAAAAGTATCGTAAGGCCCAAACAGTAGACGTCAAGTTTATTTTATTTATTTATTTTGGGAAAACGAAGAGATACACATTAAAATTACAGCTAAATACAACAACAAGAAATATATAAATGTGTGGCTTACAACTTGTACGTCAGAATGTGTACCCACTTGTATGCATAATAAAGTGACACTGCTAAAAAAACAGAAAGATCAAGTTAAAAAAAAGTCAGATTAAAATAATATAACATACAACAATGTCTAAATTGTGATTTCACCAAATTTTCTGTTCAGCCCATTTTTAAATTTAGGTGGACACAATGCGAATAAATCTAGTTAGGTTGTAAACATATATTTGTGCCTTCATGTTACTTAAAAATATATGTAGGTACTTACCATGAAATATCTCAGAAAAAACATAATTACTGATTAGTTTGTTAGTTATTCGGTGTAAGTGTTTTTTCTTTCTATTAAAGTTATTGGATATTCTTTTTATGACGTTCGAAATAACGAGACAAAGCTCGATTAGTGTTGATTGTAAAAACAGTTATTTGAAACAACATAGTAAAAGCAAAAATATTCCTACACAAATGATTTACCTTTATTAATTGAAACTGCTGGTATGACGATCGAAAAGAAGATTAACTATTGCGGGCTTAGATCCGGCGACTATTCAATATTCATGGGGTGACAACGAGGTGGCCACTAAGCTCACTACGAACTTCCAAATATAAGAACCCACTAGATTGTGTTTCAATTAGTCTTTACCAGTTGCTAAACTGTATTAGCATTTTAACATATTTTAACACCATTTGAAATTAAACTATTCACATTCCTTATTTTATTCATATTCATAGGTGAAATAATAACATTGTCGCCCTTTTTGAGTGACATTTGGCATTCTGCTGAACATGGGCCTCCTCCTGGGGGAGGGTATTTGCCGTAGTCACCACTCTTGGCAGACGGATTGGTGACCGAAGTATTATGTTGTACACAAGGAAACTCTGCTACCCGATCCTTGATATACGGTTATTATAGATGATATTATTACAATCGGGACCAACGGCTTAACGCACTTTCCGAGGCACTGATCCCTCAAACAACTCGACCCGGAAAGGATTCTTAGAATTTACACAAATATTTCCTGTCCGGCGTGGGGATCGAACCTACGGCCTCCGAGATTTTAAAGCGAGCCTAATACCGCCTCCACTACGGAGGTTGTTCTTAACCTAATATATTTAAAAAATATATAAAAAAGAAGGTATATAACCTTCTTTTTTAATACATTAGGTTTGACTATAACTATGACTCATAGTTAAATAATTTTCAAAATCGGTTAGGTTACAAACTTTACCTTTTTAAAATATTAGTATTGATAATTGTGTTATATTCCAAAAATCAATTACTAAAACTCCATTATTTCATCCTTAGTATTATCTATACCTATAAAAGAGAAAGTATGTATGTATGTTCCGTATGGAATCCGAAACGGCTGGACCGATTCCAACGATATTTTGCAGACAATCTTTAGATTGACCCAGCGGATAATCCTGTGAGGTTTGGTAGCTATCGGAGCGGTTTTGGTCCACCCGGGTTGGCCCGCTAGTTCATAATAAAAGACATTTAAATATTGCAAAATTTTAAATTAAAAACAAACATGACCAATGACTATGAATGTAATTGCATTTTGAACGTTATCAAACAGCTGTGTGTATTTTAACAGGAAATATTATCTAACGCTTTTGTTGGTTACATAGAGAAACCGTCCACCCGTCGCTCCTGGCTAGAACGAGCGAGTAAACGACGCCCACAGCTTTCCACGTAATGAATGTTTGCTCCAATTAATAATGGGAGAAGAATACACAACATTTTCCATATCTTCCAGTTTTACTTTTAGTAGTAAACTTTCCAGTTTTATCGGAAGCTTTAATCCTACTATTAATATTTTAGAGGTCACTCAATGAAGCGATTGTTTATTTCAAGCGATTTTAAATTTCTCGAACTCGTTTGAAGGAAAGTATTTATTTTCATGTCACTTCTTAATTGCGATTTAGTCAAAATTAATGAGTATCTTACTGAATATACTATACATGCGGATTTTAACCCCTTATTCGCATAATATCAGATTCTCAAAATATCAGATTCTTAAAATATTAGATTATCAAAATAGCAGATTCTCAATATAACCGAAATTGGACAGTCGACGTGAAAAACATTTTGCTGTGTAAGTTTGCATAGCATTTTTTTTATTCTTCCTTTCTTCTCAGCAAACCAACTCTATTCCAATTTATTAAATTATTAAAAGCTGAAGCCGAAATACAAAGCATTAGACTAGAAAGAGCTATTATTATTGCCTTGGGAAAAAAAGAGCAAGTAAAAAAAGATAACCAAATTCGCAACATAATATCTGACTGCACTTCCAACAAAATTACTGTCTACTACAAATCTACGGGATTATTTTTTGGTTTTCAATAAGTGTTTATCTCATATTTAAAAAATACATTTAATTTAAAAAAATAATTTTGTCTTGATTGTACTTTGGCTATATTGAGAATCTGCTATTTTGATAATCTAATATTTTAAGAATCTGATATTTTGAGAATCTGATATTATGCGAATAAGGGGATTTTAACACGATCTCTAGTATCATTCAAGATAATTTATAGTACGCGGGTCTCAATCGCGGTACAATTTAAAGGTAGGTAAATCATTTCCTTTTTAATAATCCGACGTTTCGACATAGGTTACTACCAGTCGTGGTAACGGATAGTCTATCCGTGACCACCGCAATTAAGACCGCGTCTACTATAAATTATGTGTACAAATCGCGAAAGTTTGAAACATTTATCATTCAACATACTACTTGAATGTAATTGTAATTTCTTACAGAGCTTCCTACAAAGAAAATAAATGTTAACCTTACATTTATTTTATCATCATCAGCTCGTATAACACCCACTGCTTAACATCGAGGGATTGTTTTGCCTCCTCCACGCTTGACCGGCGGATTGGTGACCGCAGATTATGTTGTAACTCTCAGGGAAACGATGTTGCCCGTTTCCTAATAATACGGATGTTATAGATTTTATTAAAACAATCAGGGCCAACGGCTTATAAGGCACGGAAGGCAGTCCCTCATCCAATTACACCATGGAAAGAAATCTTAGAATTTTCTCAACGATTTCTTGTCCGGCGTGGAAAAGGTACGTTCTCCACGCCGGACAAGACTCTCGTCGAATTTCACCACTTAATTTTTTCATATTTTGTCTTATTCTAATGCATATGTCATTTTTTTAGGTTTTAAATGTTATAAGAGAATTCAATAACGACCGCAGAAGTGTAAGCTATACAGTCGCCATTGTCTTATAACGTAAAGATTGTTACACAAAATGTTTTTAACAAAACTAAATTAAAATTAACTTATTTTATGTTATTTATATCATTATACGCACAATTTATAGACACTTAACATTTGACACAATTTTTTTTCACTATAGCGGCTTTTAATGAGTTCTCAAAAGAATGAAGTTCTCAGCTACAACAAAAGTTGTAAAATCGATATATATTTTATATTTTGCACCAACAAAAACGGCACGGTTCTGTAAAAACTCCTGCAACCGCCAACTTTGTTATTCTTGTGGGCTTTTCACTTTGAAATTTTACAACAAGATCTTGAGCGCTATCTTAAGTAACAAGTAAGTTTCTCATATTTTTAAAGAAGAAAAGGTTTGGAAGAATTGGACATACCTACCCGGTAAACATTTTACATTGTGTGCTTGATTGTCTTTATTCCTGCTGTAGGTTGATATATTATGAGTGTACTGTATTGTGTTATAGACCAGTGCTTCGGCACGATATCAACGAACAAAAAGCGTACTGACTTTTTTAAAAAAGCAGATATTTTAACATGAGAATTTTCGATTGAAAATTAGGGTGATTTTTCAATATTTGAGTTAAAATAAGGAGAAAAAAAAATGTATCAAAGAAAATCTTTTATGTTTAGTACATACTGAGTAAGTTTTCAGCAAATTTCGTGAAAAAAAATCAAAATTTGTAGGTAAGAAGTGTAAATATAAAAGTTGTAGATTTTTTTATTACCTACAACTTTGCTATTTAACTTTTTTCCATAGGACTTGTAGATTTGTTGGAAATCGACAGTAGCCTTTTTTTACCCTTAAAAACCCACCCTTCCCAACCTCAGATCGCCCGTTATTAATTTTTCCTTTAATTTTTGTTATATTTTCTTCCTTTTCCATTGGGTTTCATACTACTATAATTCTTTTAGGTTTCAAAAATTATAAAATATATTTACCCTGGTCTATTATGTACTGGTATTATTATTATTTATACAAAAGAAAAGCGCTGTTTTTCGAAGGATTCTTACTTTTTTTAGCAAAAAACTGACAGTACAAATCAAAAGAGGTTCGATTCGTTCCAAATTGAGTGATTAATAAAAGACACAAGAAGATATAGTAAAAAAAAATTGGAAATCGATCGAAAAAGGATTTTTAAGACTTCTACTCCTAAAAGGGTGACAGCTGAAATTTATGCAGACGAAGTCGGGAGCATAAGCTGGTGTTAGTGTAACAAACATCGAAGTAATTTTATCTAATTAGGTCATGCCACGTTAAATGGCGTGTCAGTGTCCGTGATCATTAAGAAACTATTATTGTGTCAAAACAACAAGTTAATTTCTGTATATCAAAATCCATTCAAAAATGTCTAGAATGTTAAAGTGATACTGTGTACAATTCAACCTAGCGATAAGCATAAGTTTCGCTTTAAGTCTCGGTTCGATTCTATTGCCAGACAATTAATATATATGTGTAAAATTGAAATTAACTTCAACGTGCCATAAAAAGATATTAAGTATTTGGTCCCGATTGGTATCAGCAGTGTTTATCAGTGTCTTATAATACCGTAAGAAACATATTTCTGTACTAAACTTTAGGAAGATACCACAAAAGAGTAATATCTAACCTACATTTGTCAAATAAGCGAGTGGATCGCTGCCTTGTCCCTCTTACTATATTAACACTTGCTCACACACTATAACTATAACTTGAACTTGAAGACACTGTAACTGTTTTGCTCCTCACACGTACAATAAAATACATAAAAAATAAATGGTTAAAATCGATGGACTACGATGATGCAGAGCACCTTTTAAAAGAAGAATGAATCCTGTATAGTAACACACACATACATACATAACATACACACACACACGCAACAACGCACGCACATGCAAATGCGCTTAAGCATGTTTTTTGTTAAGTAGTTTTGTTAGCAGATATGTTACTTTATACATTTTTTTAATTAACTGATTGTTTTATTTGATGTAAAGTTATTGTCAATGTATTAAGGAAAGACATTAATATCTGTTTTTATTTTACTAGCGCAGATTATAATGATTCTTATAAATTGTAATCTATTCTATGTCAATAACGAATTATTATTATACTGCGGTCACAAACCCACCAGCCAAGCGTGGTAACTTTGGCAAAAAAGCTCCCTCGGTGAAGACCTAGAAAACATTTTACGGTCTAATTATGTTGATGATGTACAACCATTACAATATTTATAAACAAAATCATAAAGAATTCATGTTTGTTCAATATTAAAATGACTAAAGCAACGTATGTATTTAAATATGTGTCGAGAGCAAAGTTAATACAAACATGATATTATTTACAGCAGCTACGTAATGAAAACAAAATTCCTAAAACATTTTCTAAATTCCACATTATCTAATATTAAAATCATAAAATACGCTCACCAAAATAGTATCACGTTACTGCGTAATGAAACCCGTACGTCGAATTTAAATGGAGCTAGTTAAAAACTAAGCTAGTTAGCTCGGAACCGCTTTATTTTGCGTCCAGCACGACAGTGCAAAAACAGTAGCTACACTAGATAGATAAGTGAACAAACTAGCCGGATAAACGACCTCCATCAGTGTTTCCGTAGTGAAAAGCAATTAATGGGGTACGTAGAGGTAATTACTGCTGAGGGAACCGCGACCCGCAAGCACCGACAATTACCTACAGCGCCTTCACATCTGACACGCTACAATATCCCAACGTTGTTACAACTTGGAAAATGTTTGACGGTTTTTTGTATTTTTGGCAAGTTAAGGATTTTTTTGAACATTTTGGGGAAATTTGCAATTCCAATTTCAATTTTACATTATAGTTATTCCATTTGAATAAGTTTAAATACGTTTACAGAACTTTATATTAAAATATAACGTTTTATTATAAAGTTAGTTTTTGCTTTTTCAATATGTATACATATTTAAATCAATCAATTGAAATCATCTTTAATTACTATATATTATTTACTTTTATTTTACTTCATATGTATATATATTTTACAATAAAATATCTAATGTAGTTGGAAAAAATATAGGATGAAATTAGTTTATTTACTTCATATTATCTATACTAATATTATAAAGAGGAATAATTTGATTGCTTGTTTGTATTGAATAGGCTCTGAAACTACTTGACCGATTTGAAAAAATCTTTTACCGTTGGAAGGCTACACTATCCCGATGACATAGGCTATATTTAGTTATGAAGTTCCCACGGGAATGGGAGTTACGCGGGTGAAACCGCGCGTAGGAAGCTAGTTTATAATAATTGTTGTAATTCAAATATATATATATATATATATATATATATAATACATATCCGGTACAGTTACAATGGATATATAGAACAACTTAACTCGGTCTGAGTTCTATTAAAGCGTCGCCGACATATATTATAGTGCTGTAGAACTCTCATAAACATGGGTCTTTCGACGAGATTCGCTCGTTCAAGTTGGTCAAGCGTGAAGAATGCATGCACCGTTTGAAATCCGAGCACAACGCTTGACTTTTAAAACTTCGTACATGCAAGCGGACTTCAATAAAACATTGTTACCACCGCTTCCTTTTAAATATATTTCTAGCTTTTACATACGTAACACATACGTTTTGAAATGTATACAAAACTGCTAGAAGTTAAATTGGAAAAATTGTTCAACAAGTCTGCACATATTATATCGTAACAATCAAACTTCGATAGATTGCCAAGTAGGTAGTTTAACGTTTAACTTTATATTTAATATATTTCCCTGCGGGAGGACTGAATAAAGCACAATAACCTCTTGATTACATACTGTAAAAACTGCGCGATATTTCTTTAGCCAGTTTCACATTCGGGGCCAACGGTATTAATACGATTTACTGTTGCTATGAATGTCTACATATACCTACATAGCTACGTAGTATATTCATTTAAACATATTAAGACTGCTTAACTTCGTTATCTATGAAGCTCCCGATTTCGTGATGCATATTTATAACCTGCACAATAAGACATTATAATAAGTACTTATTGATATTGGAAATAGTTATAAGCCATCAGTGAAATACTTCGAGCAATTTATGTCTAGCAGTGGACAAAGCATTAAGTTGATACAAAGCTATATAAAAGGTACACACGATTCCATATTTTGTCTCTATGGCATACTTAATGAATTTGTTCATTTCTATAATGGTATCTAGTAGTTAAGCAGAATCGACTTAAATTATGAGCGTTTGAGGTTTGACCTATAATTACTCTTACACAAAATAACTTTTTTTATTGCCCCTTTGTTTTAAGAGATCGGGTTGAACATACTCTTATATATATATTTATATTTTGTTGCTTTTGTTGTAGAAACAGACTGACTTCGTGCGTTCTGAATTGAGTTGGGATAGCAAAAACACGTTCTCGTGTTTATTTTCTAAATAAAGTTTTCTCTTCTAAGATTCAACCCCCAGATGGCATACTTAACTAAATTTTGGTCAATGTGTGGATTGAGCCGTTTCTGCTTAAATACGTCCATCATGGTTTGATTAAAAACTGATGTGAGCACATAAAAACAAATACATACAGCGAACTGAAAACTAGCGGACTGAACTGATAGTTCAGAGGCAATGGAAGTTGCGTCTAAGACCAGTTTTGGTTTAATTGTAATTCTTGGAACATTATTTATTTGTGGTCATACATTCACACACCAATAGCTCTCCATGTTGAAATAGTACCTCTAATGCGGGACTTGTCTTTGAAAAAAAACAATAATAAAATCGTTTAAAAAGCTAATAAAACAAAGGCAACGTTAAACCATTATGTAACCATCTTTCTCAAACGTTGTGTTCATCTGTTTAACATTCATAGTAGTAAAACTGCACGGTGTATTTTCTGTCGTCGGTATAGAATTTGCATGTGAGATACAAGCATGTCAACAGCATTCGAATCGAGTTGTCAGAGGCGTCTTTGTGTCAGCGTGAATGTACATGTTCAGTTGTACCGTACATTCCTTGGAGACTGCTGGCCGGCTCTCGTGCAAAACGTCGCTTTAAAGTTGTCATACATGAATAGAACGAGTACGTTGAGGATGAGTTTTTATTAAAGAGTCAAAATTGAGTTAAAACTGTCTTATGTAAAACGATTTTGTAGCTGTCTATAAATGAAATAATTAAAAGGAAATTAATTAAAAAGCTAAAATAGCGCTAAGCTTAACATTGAGTTTTCTTTAAAATAAAGTATATTTATTTTGAAGAAAATTCAATGACTCAATTCCTGACCACCACATTCCATGACCGCCCAACCTGCCGCTGTGCCTATAGCGATCCCCGTTGTCACCGGATGACGTCAGCGCATGGAAAGTTCTCGATGTCTCCCCTGACACGGCACTAACGTCCACTGCGTTTCTATCCACCGCTGCTGCGTCTCGCTCCGCCGCCTCCAGTGCACAAGATAATTTTACGGCTGCCGTATATGTTAATGTCTCTTCTGCAAATAAGCGTTGACGTACCACATCGCTTTTGAGTCCACACACCAATTGATCCCGCATATTTTCATCAAGCACAGCTCGGAAGTTACAATATCTTGACAACTTTTTTAGTTCCGCCACGTATTGCACGACCGATTCACCCGCCATTTGACGCCTCTATCTAAAACAGTACCGTTCCGCCATGACAGATCGCTTGGGTTCTAGATGATTTCCCATAATTTTGATTACGTCGTCGTAGGTTTTGGAGCTAGGTTTATGCGGGCTCGATAAATTACTAAGTAATTCGTAAGCCTCACTCCCAATACCAGCGAGTAAAGTTGGCAATTGTAGTTCTTTCTTCACTGCATTCGCTTTTAAGTACATGAGGTTCGATATACAAGGTCCAATTGTCCGTGTTCATATTAAATTCTTTAATCTTCCCGATCGACATTTTGCCTGCCGCACGTAAATAACACGCTTATAGATTTATTTTAGCTCGTCGCCACTGAGATATTTAATAAAAAACAATGACACGGTCAACAGTTTAATCCAGACTGACGTACATTAAGGTTGTCTATGACAGCCAACATCACACAAATAACAATATCAAATATTTTTATTTAAATAGAATCAAAGATAATAAATAATTACAACACAAAGAGTTCATATAATTATCTTAAATAAATGAAGCTTCCAATCTTTTAAAGATAAAAATGCGAACATGAAAATACCAGGAAATCCTAAATTACGTTTATCGTTCGATTCTTAACGTAAAATGTAAATCATAGATTATCTATACATATCAAATTAAAAGTCATGCTGATCGAAACTCATTTCATACTTAACAAGAACGAATTAAGTTTTGTCAGATGATTAGTTAATTTCAACGTTGATTATCCTTTTCAGAAACTAGGTATACCTAAGAATAAAATCTAGTTAATACAATAAGTCAAGTAACCTTTTTTAAACAATCGTTGTCTAGAGTCTAGAGAAAAAACAAAAAATAACAAGAAGACGTATAAATAACATATACCTTGTTATATAACGCTCCTTGTTATAGGCCATAACAATAAAGTGACAAAAGAGATTTTATTATACTTACAGTCTGTATTGCTGCAGCTAACAGTACACTTCACGGCTGACTTGATCCGGCACGCGGCTCTATTTACAAAACAAGATTCCTCTTCGCGTCCCACAGCGTTCTCACTTCTGATTTTCTTATTTTCAAGTCAGCGGCTCAGTACCCGCTACGTGGCTTTAGTCTGCCCGCATCACTAGAAAGGTTTCAATTGTTCACTACTCGAGTTTACCGTGTGTGCTTTAGATAGTGTTCTTTTGTGCATGTTAGTGGGTCACAGTACTGAAACTAATTTTAAAGAAGGTTCAAGTTGCACATACATTAATAGTAAGGTTACTTTTAAACCATTGTACTATAATAACACGTAAGAAGCTGCCACCTCTTTAATAAAAAATAATGTTACTTATACCGATTAACAACTTATGTGGCGTAGCGATATAAGTCTCGGAGGTCGTGGGTTTGATTGCGCTGGACAAGAAATCTTTGAGAAAATTTTAAGATTTACTTGATTGAGTTCCGAGGCTGAGCCGTTGGTCCCGATGTTTCATCATTTACAACAAACAAATACCAGGGAACGGGCAGCAGCGTTTTCTGTTGCGTTACAATGGAATACTGTAGTTTTAAACCAACCTGCCAATTGAGGTAAATATAAAAAAACTCTCACTCGGTACGAGGCCTATGTTTGATAGTGGAAGTTATACGGGCTGATGATGATGATACTAATTAATAGTATACGGACATAGTGGTATATCTAAATGTATAGTTTTAAGATATATTTTATTCTGATTGTTATATGGTTTGTGCATAAAATACAATGATGAATACCTTGGCTATCAACAAAACGATTAGCTCTTCAATCAAAAAGCCTAGAACACACAATTGAGTTTGAACAAAGATACATCAATTACGAAGTGAAATAACGTTAGATTTAAAAAAAAACTAATTTACTTACGTACTTATTTAAAGCAAAAAGTGGACAACGTAAAGCTTTTGTAAATATTACAAGTTGTCTTTAACTTTTATAAATAATTTTATATAGCTTTTAAAGTTTAATAATTTGCTAAATAAATATTGACTAAAATAATTATTTGGTTCCATTGCCTTCGCATTCACAATATGTAGGTACCGTACTCTATAACCCACACAGTATCGTCCTTTGATCATGACCACTATAGCTCCGATCATAGTTTATTATTATTATTTATTTTATAATCAACATGAACTTTACAAATTTATTATATCCATTTCGATATGAAACTTAGCTCCATAATTTTTAGCCTCTATTATCACCACGTTTGAATAGCTCCGTTCCTTCCCCTCAGATTGTGTTTAAGCCATCACAAAGCTATGCGGCGTTATAAATCATTTTGTTCTGTTTATTCAGTTGACTTAAACTTGTGATAAACAACACTCCTTTATCTGCCTCGCACTCCTAGAAAATGTTAATTCATAAATACACTTTAATTAACTTGTTATTTACTTGGATATTTAACTTATTAATTGAAAATATGTTTTTTATTGCCTTCTTATATTTTATATCATCATCATTATCAGCCCGTACAACGTCTACTGCTGAACATTAGCCGCCTTCCGAGGGAGGGGTTTTGCCATAGTCACCACGCTTGGCAGGCGGGTTGGTGACCGCGGTATTATGTTGTAAGATACAAGGAAACGCTGCTGCCCGTTCCTTGATAAACATTTATTATATATGATGTTATAACAATCGGGACCAACGGCTTAACGTGCTTTCCGAGGCACAGAGGGTAGTCCCTCAACCAACCAGACCCTGAAAGAAATCTTAGAATCTACACAAAGATTTCTTGTCCGTCGTTGGGATCGAACCCACGACCTCCGAGATTTAAAGCGAGCCAAAGACCGCTACGCTACGGATGTTGTCTTCTATATAGTGAATTGAATAAAATAATGTTCTAAGCATGTTTGCTATTATTAACAACTGTTTGTGTTCAACTTCACCGGTCCCAGGTTTTTTTTATTATAAAAAATATAATAAAAAAACCGTGAGAATCGAAATCACGACAACCTTGTCATGAGTTCGATCCCCACGCCGGTAATAATAAATATTTGTGTCAATTCTAAGATTTCTTTCCAGGCCTGGTTGGTTGAAGGACTACCTTCCATGCCTCAGAAAGCACGTTAAGCCGATGCCAACTAAAAACACTATGAAATGCTATTAACTATTTATTGATTTATTATTTCTTTTTTATATAATACTAGCTGGCCCGGCAAACTTCGTACCGCCTCAAAATCTACGCGGTGTCCTACATCTACCCTACCCTACCCCTACTCTACCTCTACCCTACCCTACCCCTACACCTACCCTAAAGTATCCTATGTCCTTCTCCCAGTTCTTAGCTACCTCCCTACCAATTTTCAGCCAAATCGGTTCAGCCGTTCTTGAGTGATAAATAGTGTAACTAACACGACTTTTTTTATATATATAGATATAGACAGACTCTTAGTACAGGAGTACTGTATTTCCTCGGAACAATGTCTATATTATAACCTTCCCTTTTTAAAAACGTTACTTGTATAGTAAATTAAAGTACGATTAACGGTGTTATCGCTAAGTTTACGATCTCGTACCAACCGTTGGATGGAACCAAAATAAGGACAGAACTTAGCGGAACAAAGTGTAATTAACTGTGTGTAAAATTAAAAGATCGCAATCTACGTTTAAAAATAAACAATTAGAAGAAAAAAATACAAGTGTTTAAAAATATCTTATTAGTAAGCAGAGAGGCGCAACCGACTTTTAAAATCTCATGGGGCTCATACTCATTTGTTTGTGTGAAATATCAAGTGGTGGAGTGTAAGAAATAGACATCAACAGATCGACCGTCTATTCTTTTGTAATAATCCACCTGGATCCCTACTTTTGCCACATGACTATTTTCTTGGTCAGAAATAAAAAGTTTCATTATTACCATAACAGTTTACTAGACCAACATGATTAATCCCAATTACCTATATTAATAGTCTCGTACCTTAGATTCAAACCTTGGGAAAAGTGATTCGATTTTTTTTATGAGAAAAATAATCCCGATGCCTGTAATGCTCAAGTTAGAATGTTGGTGGTATATTTCTACTTGTGTCTGGAATTGCTATAATGAAACATTAGTTAATAGGTTACCATGCGATATTCTAAATTACGTATAGTGGAACAGTTGCCTTTACCATTAAATATGTACGTATTAAGTACGTCGTCCTATATCTTCTTATTTCCTTTTAAAAATACAACTCTCACACTAGGGAAATTATTGCGTGTGTCGCAGAGGACTTTACAAACACTCAAAAACAGAACAACTATCTATGGTTCACACAAATAATTATCCTGGCAGGGAATTGAACCCAGAACACCAGATCTCACATAGAAAACTTATTTGTTATATTTGTATAATATAACAATATTGTTATATTTGTATAATATGTATGTTGCACTTTTTGCAAATAAATAAACACAGGCAAACAAGCAAAGTAGCGATGAAAGAGTGGTTGACATATTGTGGTAAATGCAGATAATTGAATTATATTTCGGTGTATGGTTTATATAATCGACGAGCTGACCGCATATATTAATTTAAATTCAAACTAACGTAGATTACAAACACTAATTACAAATTCTAATAATAGTTAAATCTATAGCTTAATACCACAAATAGATAAAGTATAATTGTTTATATGTTTCAAAACCTTTGAAAAACTACGTTATTCAATTTATCATCAGCACTTATAATGTTCACTGTTGAACATGTGCCTTCCACTGTGTTGCCATATTCACCAAGCTAGGTAGGCGTGATGGTGACCTCAATATTATTGAAGTTCTTTCTCCGAGGCACGAAAGAACGAACGAAGTCCCTCAACCACCCAGACCCGAAAATAAATCTTAGATTTTACAGAGAGATTTTGCCCGGTGCGGATCTTGAACCTTCTGACATTTAATCCAAAGCTTTTACCGCAAGGTAATGGAGGTTGCGATTAACCAGCTATACTTAGAGATTATATTTCGTCCCATCGTATTTAGAGAGTAAAGGAATATGTAGTGCAGTTATATATTCACTTGTGAGCTATAATACTTTGTTCTAACGGATTTGTTATTACGGATCACCAGGTCCTCAGTTACCGTTCCGTGGTAACTGAGGGCCTGGTGATCTGTAATACAGATTTCGTATAAAACCTAGTACAGACACCAGCTCTCACAAAGGGTTAATGTTTAATTAATTAGCTATAAGTACAAATTGTAACTACCTTTGTGGAGAAACAATAAAATTATTATAATACATTTCTTCGCAAATTACCAATCTCCGGACACCGTAATCGAGAGGACTATATATTGTGTTTTATGTATGTTTTCAAACACTTACGAAAACCTTAACGAAAATAACCCTATGTGTAAAGGCACAATTGATAAAAATAACAGCCATTTTGTATCATTAACTACGTAGGTATACACTGAGGTAAAAACTTTCTCAACAAAAACGTTAACCATTTCATTAAATGTATTGGTTGGCATTTAAAGACTTAGAACAAAGTTATATTGTTAGAACACAATGACAAATAATAAATAAAGAAATGAAATGAATGTATTACATTTATATCTACAAATAATATAAGCCCTAAAGTTTTTTAATATAAATGGATGACTGGATATCACTCAATTAATGATATCTCAGTATGAAATGAAAAATATTCAGGTAATTCTTACTATTGAAATAAAATTTAATATATCTACTTTGTAGTAGACACTTTCTGTATATAATTATGTTCATAAACAGTTCTGTTAATGCATTATAAATGACATAAAACAAGAGTGAATTCCCGAAAGCAAGAGAGAATAGACATTCGTCTATGTTACTAAAGAATTATTACATTTTCATTTTTAATCAGAATATATGTTCGGTTACCGTATGAGAAAACCGGGTACAAAATTTACTTATTCTCTATATCATGGAATTTGAGCTCTCAGTTGCAACGTTGCTAGTTCTTTGGTTACTTTGTAGTATACGTTTTGCCCATCACTGCGTTTAATTGCAATCGAGAGCCCAAAATACGGATTGCAATATAAGTACAGGTAGCGACCGAATGTTCACGGTGGTTCAACGGATGAAATGAGAAATATCGTTTCTTTGTTTTTCTTATCAAGTCATAAGACCATCTAATCGGTTTATGGATATATCTAATAATAATATCGATTACTTAGCCCATATTTAACAATATGATATAGTACTAAAGATCAATTAATAACAAACACTTCTTAAATAGATACCATACAATAGATATAAACGTTTAATGCTATTTTATACCTAGATTTATATACCAAAAATTAATCATTTTGTTAAGTATTAGCAATGAATCAAAATCACGGAGTATAATTATAGCTTTTCGGTAAGCTATTGGTAACATTAAACAATATAATCTTAATTGTCAAGTTAAACTCCCAATGCGTTTGTCTTTCTATTATTTAAGTCTCGTCGTGTGTTCAATTGGCAAACATTTGTAGAACGTGATCTAACTTAAAAGTACGGATTTATGTTACTTAGAATAGTGGCTTTTGGACTCGGGAGAACCAACTTTATTTACAAGTATCTTTGAAAACAAATAAGATGGATGTTACAAATTCATGAAGCTGTATGATACCGAGTCTCCAGGCTAGGTAGTCATCGGATATGAATACAAATATGTTCAAGTTTCGTAAGTTTCCAACCAGAATTAGGAATGCCTTTTGTAAATGCATACTGTATACTTACCAGCCATTGCATGCTGACTGATATATGCCATCACAACTTTAATATAAATTATACTGTTTTGTAGTGTTCGAAATCTTCAATTTATCCGGTATAAATATTGTATTGTGCATTTAAACGTACCTACGTATTACAAGTCGAGTAATATGTTGTTTATGTTAAAACCGATTTACGACCGATTTCATCGTAAATGGGTTTTAATACCATAGAGATACATTTATATACCTTTATTACTTTAAATTAACATACTAATGCCTTTATCAGAATTATTTAAATAGATTCAAGTTTGACTAAGAAGTACATAGAACTAGAACAACGATAGTCTAACAATAACAATAGTTAATACACGGTTTCACGTGTAGGTACTCATGTTTCTAGTTGAAGATGGAATGGCATGCAAACACACTTGATATCAGAGATCGCAAACGAAGTTGTTGACGTCCTCTCGAGACATTATCGTATCGGCATTCAAAAGATCAGTATTGACACCGTCGGGCAGTGTTGGTGCCGTCCTGCCGCTTGTACCGCCCCGTCATGTTCGGTCGCTTAAAGGATTGTCACGAGACGTCGACTACCTCGTCCCTCGTTAATATTCCAACTGACATCACCGGGATCCACTGTCCCACGAATCTTGAATAGAAGACCCCACAATAACAAAAGGCTTCCTGAATTTTGAGTAGTTGACGTAAAGACAACGGCGAACAGGAAACAAGTCCTCAGTATAATAAAAGTAACCCTATCTCTTTTGTGATTAAAACAACGGACTCTGTCGGCTCGAGACGTAATGACTTTGGAAAGTAAGTAATTTAATTACGGCCAGTCAGATTAATGTTTATTTTTAAAAATAATTTTCATTTACAATTTATGTAGTCTACTGAGCAAAATGAGAAAACTTATGTGTAGTTTTTCCGAAGCATTTAGCAGAAAAGGCTGAAATGGCTGAGCTCACACATTTACACACCACCCACCATTAGTCCAAATAACCGCTGTTCACATCTATTTATTTAGCGAGAAAATACAAATCGTACTCACTACCGACGATTAGCTCCACAAGAACCTCCTAATTGACCAGCATAAAGAAGTCAACAGCGCTTTCAGTTTCAATAACGACCAAATTATGGGGTATTCATAAGATTATGCGGAGGTTTATTCGAGAAGTTGACTAATGTCGTCCTAATGATACGCTTTTGTGAGTTAAGCACAATAAATGGGTGTACCTTTGTTTAATTGACCATTTAGGATAGAGGAAGAAAGCGTATCTTCGGTGAGAGGCGCTGACCGGATTCAGGGGAGCTTCGCGCCACGTCGGCCATCCGCGCGCATAATGACGCCAATTAGTCCGTATCACCGCACATAATTTATGTTAGGACCAACCAAACCTCCCCTAACTTTTCTCATAAATAAGCCACTGGCAAAAAACAAGCTACCAGAATGCATTCAGCGTTAAAACACTGAATTGATAGCGGCGCGGACAATACACGGCCATTATATTATAAAGGCTCAGTGATCCGTTGTATACCCCTAATATCGTATAAGTTATTTGTTTGAACCTTCTTTGTACTAGATACAATACGTATTTCTTGGAATGTATCCATACCTTAATACAATATATTCTGTAAAATGGAAATAACCTCAACGAAATGGCTCTTTGCAGTAAGTGCCTATTTAGGACATTTTCATATAATAGCACTTAAAGCTACCAGGCTGCGTACCGTAATGATTTCTAATGACGTGCTACAGCGTTTGCAGGCACTCACTTCAGAAGATGACTTGAGATTATAATATATGGATAAACCTACATGTAACTAATAGTACAAGTAAATGCTCCTTTTAAAGTGCAAAATACATATCTTAATCACTTCTCTTCTGCCAAAAGAGTTAGAGTTAAAGGTGAATTAACTTTAAACAGTAGTCTTATGAGTACTTTTGGAAAATTAAATATATTGTTAACAAATTCCGTTAATAGCGTTATGCTTTTTCTAAATGTTAATACATTTTATAAAAGATATGTCCAATAGTTTTTAATAAAAAAAACTTTCGCGTTATTACTAGGATTAGTTACCGGTATCTATAGACTTTTATTCGGATCAAAAGTATGTACGATGGTTATGTTGGGAATGTTTCCTTCAAAATTGACGCTGTTCTTAACGAGCGCTTTATCGAAGACCATTTTTTTATATATCGGCAAAAATGCGGAATACGAAGACTTGATGTTGTATATTTATAATCAATAAAACAATATTGGAAGCATATTTCATCTCATTTCATTAAAATGAATGAACTGTACTAAGGTACTCCTATTATGTAATCAGTAAATTAGTTTATTGGATTAACATTATCACACAAGTAGCAACAAAGACGCTCGCAAATCAATTAGGTGATCCGAACCCCGGGTTTCTGATAAAAGCGACGGTATTTCCTTTATACTCGCGGTTAAAAGAATTCAATTACATAATACTAAGGAGATTAAAAAGGCTAACACAACTCCTTTGAGATAAGGTAGGTAGCTATTTAATTATTGGAAACGTTTTCCGCTCTGCAAAGCTCAGCTGGTTAATTTTGAATTTGGAGTTTAACCAAGTCTATGACGCAGAATTAATTTCGCTTAATAAGTTCTTTGATCGCTTAACCGCCGATAATTTTGAATTGTAATGGTATTAATCAAACATTCGAACTAAAACTAATCAAGACATTCTTTTGTAAATCAAAAGCGAACTAATCGATTTAATCTCCCTTACTTCTCAAGTAAAAAGTAATGAATGAACATTAAACTGACAAACTTTATGTTCGAAATGAATCAAATTAGATTATTATTGAACAACTTTTTGCTCGGAAGTGGTTTTGCTGATAAAAAGGAAAGTAATAAATTTTATAGCTGTTAAGTAAAAGACTTAAATAAAATACAAACAATTTATTTTCTCAAAATATAATTTGTTGTCCAGCTTACATTTTCATCGAAAATGGTTCATTAAATTATAAGATATAAAAAATGCACAAGTCGCGTAAAGCAATAATTCTACCGGAAAAAGTTGTAAAATCAAATAAAACAAGTCCAAGTACTTTGTAAACAAAATAAAAACATTTCATTACATTTTTTTATTAAAAGAGAGATTTGACAAACGCAGGAGGCAAAACTAAAATAGTTCCCTCAAAACCATTGGAAATTATGGCTTCTAGGTCATTCCATTACATTACATCCAAAAAAAAGGTTACGTGCACAATTTGGCAGATATTAACCACAAAGTACATTACCTATATCTAAAGAAATTTAAGGCAATTATTTTCCTATTTTATCTCTAAGCTTGCGTGTATATCGTATTACGAAGAAAAAAAACACTAGGCTAGTTACACTAAACTAGTTTTACAGGTACCTATGTGTTCATACACTCGGCGCGATACTATAGGTAGCTCGACAAACACTCGGAAATTCAATATTAAAATATGCAAAATATAATATAAGTAAACGTTACAATACTCAGTAAATTCCTATACCATTATATATATACCATACCACCATATAATAATATATCTAAAGTTTCCTATACCATCAATCTTCTAAGCTGTGTTCGATAATGTATTTAATTTGGGCTTCTGTTAGATTTTTCTTTTCAAACGGAAAATTTGGGTGACTGTACCATTTTGCGGGAGTTCTAAGTCTATAGTTGCTGTTAAAAGTTGATAACTTCTCAAGTTCTTCAGAAGACAGGTTGAACTCTAAAATATCTATGTTCTGTTTAATACGCTCCTTATTTGTAGACCTGGGTATTGCCACAATGTTTCTATCCAACTGAAAAAAATCACATGAAATAAGTGATGAGTGATAAATTTAAATCACTAGAACTGTAGTAATTATATTCGTAACATATAACAATGGTTAGGTTATTGGCATATATTTTTCCCCTATTCGTTTCTTTTTAATATAAATACTCATAAAAAGTAAAGCAAAATCATTATATAATTTGTTTTGCTTCAAAAATTAAAAAGATAACTTGACTTTTTGGGCATACCTTCTTTACAACGTTAAATGTTACGAATACTTGTTAGAATAGAGTTGCCAACAGTCCTATTTTCCTAGGACATGGGAAGTACTGGATTTTTTTTTAGCAGTGCCCCGGGTTTTTTAAGCGCCTAGAGAATGTAATGTATAGTAAATTCGCGCGCCAATATTACTTGAAAATAATTTACTTTATCTACTTTTTCTTGATATTAATTGAAATGTTGCCACAGCGTCCAGTTTTTAAAACAAATTGTCTTGGCTTTCCAACTGTAAGTCCTAGTTTTTTGAAATTGTGGTTGGCAAACCTAAAAGTTAGAATCATATCATGTCAACAGAATCGTTAAGCAAAGTAAGCACGAGCGAACAAAAAGATGGTCAACACTCTGTTCACACGTGCTTACCCCTAACGGGCATTATACACAGTCAAACAATAAAGTTCATGGAAATACAATTTGTCTGTGTTCACCATGTTTTGTTTGTTGGTGCATACGTGCACTTGAGCAGCAAACTTCAATAAAAATATCAAGTCTCATAACTAAATCAAGGCTAAGGCAATAATTACTACAAATATTACAAGCAGATATATTTAAAACAAAAGCTTTATTTAATGTTTGAGGTGTCTGTTTATTCAAACATATGTAACTTTGTCTCGGCCTGACGGCGCGGCGTCATACGAAACGCTTGAATAAATATGAGCGATTTTCTACTTAGATACGCAATCAAAGCGAAAATGGGGACGTGTATAACTTTAGGGTTTAATTTAAACAAGTTTAAAGTGATGTTGACACGTATTTGGGGCCGTCACCTCGTGAAAGGTAAGGGATATTGAGCAATAAACGGTTTTAGTTGAGAGAAGAAAATTGTTAATGAGACTTTTCGCTCAGTTCCCTTAATTAACTTGGTTAATTTCTATTTCATGTGACTATTGATTTATTGGATTTTTTTTTTTTTAAAAGACAACTCCCGCTCTAGGGAAATAAATCCCTGTGTCGCGGGGGACTTTACAAACATACATTTCACGGACACAAAGTACACCCAGACTCAGAACAATTATTTGTGGTTCACACAAATAATTGTCCCGGGTGGGAATCGAACCCAGAACACCAGGTCCCAGAAGCAACTACCGTAACCACTGAGCCACCGGTGCGGTCAGTCAATTAAGCAAGGTATTTATTGAATGTTTGCTTTACTAGCACTAATGTGACTAACTGGACTAATTAAATTGATAATTATTAATATTATATATCATAATCATATTCATTGTATATCAAATATAGCTCATAAATATTTATTTTTACTGTCACATCTATGAATTAGTACTCTAAATATTTTAATTCATATACCTACTTATATAATTTTTAAAACAACTACTACTACTTTTTTAATGAAAAACTATTTTAATTAACTTCGCGTTAAATACTATGTTGACAATTTTCTTTATTATCTCATTAAAAATGTCACCGAATGACCATAAAGTAAATGTTGGATAAATAAAAACGGTAATAATTTTCCTCAAAATTGTACCGTGATAGAGACACGTGTACACTATAAATTACTACTAAATATATGAAATACCAATATAACATATATATAGCCAAAAGTAACAAATATATAGATTATTGAAACTAAATTTAACTTATAAAATAAAACTACTTGGCTACTTGGCAACGTCCCAAGAATGCTGGCAGGATTGTCCCCTTAAATGTCAATGCTTATCTGCTGTGCAAAGTATATACCAGCACTCACGGAACGTGCTACATTAACGAGGATCGCTAAAAGGGTTTTGGAAATTAATTTGGCTTCCGGTCCCCACGGCACCAATCTTTTGACCCCAAAAGGCACACAGTCTTAGATACTTACCAAGTATCTGAGCAGTATTTGTGGTACAGTTTTGTTATACTTCTTGGCTATTTGCACAAGCACAGGGTCGTCGGCTCGTGGTGGGGGCGCATCCTTTTTGCGCCCTAGAATTCCGCCAAAGGGACTGTATGCCATTACTACCACACCATGATTGTTACACCACTCCACTAACTCAGTTTGAGTTATAGATGGATTAACCTGTTGAATTTATTATGTTAATCCTACAAATATATTCAATGTAAAATTTTGGATGTACATCCAAAATTATGGAATTCAAGCTTAGATTAAAAATGTTGTTTTTTTATAATTAAATATATAATGATTTCTATACAATACATACATTTAAAAAATGGTAATTTTTAACTATTGTTATGATCTAAGTGACTAAATTTGCGTTGTTCCGTCCAATTAAATAATTGATTTATGCTATGTAACTCTATTTATTACTTCCACAATTCGCCAGCTATATGGTTGCACAGAGACTGAAGACAAATGCAAACTTCAAGGTATTACAGAACACATTTTCTCGACTTAAGACATAATACACGTAACCAATTGCGATTGTGCAAGTTGTAACAGTACATATACGACAAGCTTTGCACAAATCGATTCTATCTTAACTAATGTTATTATGACGTAATGGGTGCTGGTGTATGTGGAGGAACACCAGGAAGGAAGGATCTTCCTGGCTACGCGAAGTGAAATGCCCGACAACCGCGACAGAAGTTAGTAAGTAGACGATTTGCAAACTCCTATTACGCGATGTAGGATTCCTAACTTCGTCCGACACTTGACTTTTATATAGGTTAGTTGTTGATGAATGTCTTTTACTCAGTCCCGCTAGAACGACTGCAAGGATCTGGATGAAGTTTAATATTGAAAAAGTTTTTATACTAAGCAAATAGATCATATCCGCGGGCAGCCTTAAAGTGAAATCTGGTAAACGTAAACTTACCTCAATCTGCAAAACTGCTGGTTTTATTCTGGAGTTATCCCAAAGTCGTTGCATTTGGGTCAAGTTAAAGTTGGATACTCCTATAGATTTCGTCAGGTTCATTTCTTTTGCATCTTCCATCCCACGCCAAGTGGTTAAGTAATCAGTGGTGCTGACACTGCCATCTTTCTAAAAAAAAACATCTATTTATATCTTCCGCTTTGCGCTTATATGGAATTTACTTTGCAATTCCTCCTATAATTTTTTTATGTAATTCGAAAATTCGCGATTCAAGATATTTCAGTGTCCCGGGACCAATCTGAGCCTTATAACTTAGAGTCTCTTGCGTGTGTGCCGCTGTTGATCCTGGCTTACTAGAATTACAGCAAGGGAAATATGGGATCAAATGGTTCAGTGGACTTTTGATTTTATGATGATAATAGCTTAACGTGTTTTTCGGAAAAGCACCTTGGCTAATTAGAACCATAAATAAATATTTTTAAGATGCTCCTGACTCGGGGTCAGGAATCTAACCCATTAAAATTTACTGCTAGACAAGGAATATTGTTTATTATAAAACACAGTTTCTTTTTGTCAAATTTATCCTTCAACAAAGTTTATAACACAAAAGGTGGTGCCTGATACAATAGTGTCTTCCCAAATAAAATTATTGATTTCAAATTGATCTTTACCCCGCATTAGTTATTTGCATAATAACCCATGGGTGTCGTAAAAGGCGACTAAGGGACATATGGCTGATGGATGGGCAGCAGCATCGATTAGCTAAAGGTATACATCTTACTGCGATCACCAATCCTTCTGACAAGTCAACGATCCTGGCTTGCCAAGGTCTGTTAAGAGGAAGCCCATGTTCAGCAGTGGACGTAAACGGGCTGTTGAAGGAAATGTATGACAAAATCTACTGTGTGATCTAATAATAATAGTTTAAATACATATGATGGCATTTATGATTGACCTTTGACCTTATCGTTATAAACTAGTTGGTATTAAAGGTATATCATATATGCATGTTATAGTAGTAGTACTTCACGTTATATTTATCATTAGTATAAAGCCAAAATTATCGCACAATTTCCTTAAGTCAAAGGGTTATTGTTGAGAAGAGTTACAGCTTAGGGCCACCCACAGACATAATTTCGTAACAAATTCCAAATATGTATGGCATAGTTAGCAAGCTTACATTTTGTACTACGCCTACAATTTTCCGACAAAGTTCATCATAACATGATCTACTTACATATTTATAGCATGGACCACGAAACTTATTCAAATTGTATGTATTAATTATTCACAAAACTTATTAGTAAATTCTTAGTGTACCACTTACAAATTTCGTAGCTTAAATATGAATAAATATATTGATATTAGTACTAGTAAGAAACATTGTTTTTGTT
The DNA here is from genome assembly GCA_947037095.2 of Nycteola revayana. NCBI lineage: Eukaryota > Metazoa > Arthropoda > Insecta > Lepidoptera > Nolidae > Nycteola > Nycteola revayana. The sequence continues at coordinate 12,197,546 of OX344839.1, forward strand.
TAATTAGATGTCTCAACATTTCACAAAAGTTTCTTACATAACAAACTTTAATACCTGTCATGAAATAAATATTAAGGAACAAATTAATCTATACTTATCTACTCCACCGATCTTCTGAACCCATTTTGACAATTCTTTTACCAATAGAAAGCCACGTAATTTGTGAGTGTTTTATGCTTGTTTTAAGTTAAAGTTTCCACGGGAACGGAGTCTGCGCGGGTGTGTGGTTCAAATTAAATCAATCAAAACGTAAAAATGTTACCGTAAAACGGGGTGAATAGGACTGACCCCCCGTCAGTCCTATTCACCCCGTTTTAAAAAAACTATCCCAAGATTTTTTTCTATTCCCCCCGAATAGAAAAAAAATCTTGGGATAGTTTTTAAGGTTTTTTATGGCAAACTCGGTATCCCCAGTAAAAAAACCCGAAACTTTAATGATTTGTTGGTGAAATTTTCCTTAGTCTGGCAACTTTTTATTTTTGGCAACATCGCTAAAAACGTCAAAACTTAGATACACGAAAGGGGTGAATAGACACGCCTGAGGGGTCAATAGGAACGCAATGGTTAATAGACACAGGAAAGGGGTGATTAGTTACGAATGAGGGGTGATTAGCCATGATTATGTCAGGGCTGCCACAAAGTTTGTAGTGGTTATGTACAGTTCGAATAATAATTTCACTTTAAGTTACTCAAACCTTTTATTTTGCTTAATTATTTTTTAATCAATTCTATAATTCTTAATTAATTCATTCTTATATGAAAAATATAACCTAATAAGGGATAGCATTTATTTTTGTTAATATTTACATAGTTTTATTTCTCAGTTACAATAATGCCTCGAAACTATAAGCCCGATCCACGGGGTAAGCAGTATCGTAAATATAATTACCTAATATAATTAAACAAGCTTTGGAAGAGTTTCAAACAACTCCAAAGTGTTCATTAGCCACTATTGCCGAAAAATATAAAATAAACAAATCTGTGCTATACCGACATAATAGGAAAACTATGAAAACACAAGGTGGTCAGAATGCGTTAGATGAAGACACAGAACGCCACATTATAAATTATTTAAATATTTGCGGCAATTGGGGTTATTCATTAGATACATATGATTTAAGAAATGTAATTAAATTGTATTTGGATAATCTAGGTATCACACACAAACATTTCAAAAACAAAATGCCTTAACCAGATTTTGCCACAAGATTTTTAAAAAGACATCAAAATTCAATTTCTTTGATAATGTGTCAAAACATAAAGAAGTCAAGGGCTCATGTTTCTCCTGATACAATTAAAGAATACTTTGGAGAGTTAGAGGAATCACTAAAAGAAATTGATCCAAAAATTATATAAACTATGATGAAACAAACCTCAGTGATGACCCTGGACGCAAAAAGGTTATAGTGAAAAGAGGAACTATAATGATGGCTGGTACAGCTGCAGGGGAACTTCTGCCTCCATATGTAATTTATAAGGCCAACAATATTTATGATACTTGGGCTACAGGCGGACCTAAAGGTACACGCTTCAATAGAACTGCATCTGGATGGTTTTAGGGCAGCACTTTTAAAGATTTTATTAAGTCCATTATTATTCCATTCTTTAAAGATAAATCTGGAATAAAGTTGTGATAGGTGACAATTTATCATCTCATTTATCAATAGAAGTGATTAGAATTTGTGAACAACACAATATTTCATTTATATTTCTACCAGCAAATTCTACCCATTTAACACAGCTCCTAGATATCGCTTTTTTTTGGCCAATGAAAATTGCATGGAGAAACATTCTATTAAAATGGAAGAAAACAGATGGCAGAACTCAAGCTTCAGTACCGAAAGGATGCTTCCCAAGACTTTTAAAAGTACTTATAAATGAATTGTCAGACAATGTTGAGACAAACCTTAAAGCTGGTTTTCAGAAAGCAGGTATTGTTCCTGTTGATCGCAATCAAGTTCTATCAAGACTCCCAAATACTGAAAATGAAGATCCTGATAAATCAAGATATGCTGTAGACAAATCAGTCTTGCAAATACTTAAAGAAATTAGATATGGCACAATGAACATTAAGGAACCTACAAGTAAACGTAAATTAAATGCAGAATCTGGAAAAAGTTTAGGAAACATAGATGATGAAAATTTTGAAAGTACATCTGAACACGAAATTTCGAATAAACCAGTAAAAATACGTAAACAAGGTAACAAAAAAAAGAAGGTAATAGTTGTTCCTGGAAAATCTGTTACTTTCGATCCCGACGACTCTGAAAACAAAGAAATTGAAAACACTGACTCTGAAAATGTAATAATAAGTAAATCTACCAAGAAAAAAGAAGCACTACAACTAATAGACAAACTGAAAAAAGATTTGATGAACAAAGATAGCACGGAATCTAAAAGGAGTGTGTTAGTTTCAGATAAATAAAATAAAGAAATAGACATAGATTTACTACCTGTAGTATGTGTGGATGAATATGCTATTGTCAATGATTCTCAACAACTGGAAGATGAAGAACTACTTAATAACAACTACATTGATAAAAGTGTTTCTAGCATAGATTACTTACCTGATATAGGAACAGAAGAAATATTTAGTGAATTCATAGAGCCCCTAGAAAAAATGGAAAAGAAAAGAGTCGAAGATAATAAAATTGAAATTATTTCTGTAGAAAATATGGAGAATGTTAGATGTGAAGTGAATCCACGCAAGTGTAAAAAAATACCATTAAATACATTAATTAAATTAAAAAAATAAAAAACTAAAAGATCTAAAAATATTAAAGAAGTACCTGTACGACGAGGAAGTTATTACAATTTAGTGATACAGATATTTTAAAGGATTTGACCGATGACAATTTTTAATAATTTGAAAAAAAATGGTACTAAACAATTTTTTCATGAACTGCTGATTACTATTTTTTATTCTGAGTATATTAATGACACTACTGATTTGATCGGATAAAAAATGTCATATTAAGTCAAAGTGCGATTTTTAGTTTTGTTTTTGAGTTTGATGTTTAAATTTGTTTAGATGATATTGGTGTGTTCATTTGTAATAATGACTGATTTTGTGACACTAGTTAATAATTTATCTTTTAAATTTTAATTAATATTTAATTATGATATTAAAATGGAAGATTATTAGAGGCAATGTGCATTACTTTGTTATAATTCGAGTTTGATTAGGATAGTTTGATATAAGTAATTATTATTAATAATCGTTTTTTTTTTTTTTTTTCTCTCTTTTTTATTATAATTAACAAACATGAATAAATTATATAAATAATATAATTTTAAAGTCAAGTGTATTTTTTTAGTTTTTGTGGTACCTACTCTCTAACTTTTATAATTACATTTTTACTATTGATGATTTCTATTTGAAATTATAATTTAACTTGAAACAAATAATTAAAGATACCTTCACGAGTTTCCTTACCTTTATCCTTAAAAAAATATTTAGAGAAACTACAATGAGGCAGCCCTACGAAATTTTTCTAATGACCCCTCAGGTGTGTCTATTGTCCCCTGATGGGTGGTAATTAGAAATCACATATATTTTGTCTTTTTTTAATAACTAGAAATATATACGAATGGAAACAAATTTATTTCAATAGTTTGGCTTAAGACTCAATAAAGACATGCTTAAAAAAATTGGTATCAATTCTGCAACGTTACGAAAATCGTTACCAAAGTACGAAGATCTATCTATTCACCCCGTTTTACGGTACCTAATATTTTGAAAGAACTACAATTTCTCGCAACGAGTCATAAAGGACGGTTATCATTTTTCTAATTTCCCAGCTGTTTCAATTTTAACTAACTATATAACTATATGCATTATTAATGAAATAATGAAATTTATTCAGCACTTACGTATTTACATACACTTGTACTTGTCAAAATTACACTGTATAAGACTATATCAAACAAAAGTATCACTTAAGTAGCTAAAAACATTGTTAAAATTATTTGATATTACAGAATTTTTAATCAGTCTGTCCGTCTGTCGTACGATAACAACAAATGAACACATTATAGTAAGATACCTTAGAGGTAACAGGTCTAAAAATTCCAAGAATCCGGCCCAAATCTAAGCGACATCCACCCTTAAGGGGTTAGGACCATCGCTCGGGGTGCCACTGGAGTAAAGAGTAGATTTACGAACAGTGGTGGTGATCGCTGGCACGAGATCACAGTTCGGGGAATAAGCAACAACGCGGTCCTCGGTCATGCCGTCGAGGATCCTACACTAGCTAACCTGCAACCTTTCACTAGCTACCTAAGTGGACGACCCGGAGAAGAAAGGAAGAAAGAAACTCCGAGATTTTTTTTTTAGTCTCTTTTGCTGTTTCTTTTTTTTATGTCATGTCTTTTCACAATCATGTAATATTTTACAATGTATATATGATGTGAGCGAATGCAAGCACAAAACCATTTATTACCTGGTCAATTAATACCGACCAGGTGTTCAATAAGACAAGAAAAATTATAATAATGTAAATACTATAATGTAGATATTATAGTTTACTCAGGCACAGACAATCTCCTACAAAGAAATCTAATGGCGGATGCATTCACACATATTTACAATATGACAATTTACACAAGTTCAACCAAAGGATATACCTATAATAATAAACAATAACAAGAATGAATAAACAAAATATAAAATAAAAGTTAACATAACATATCCCCGACAACAGCCGACCAGTCACCACAAGCAGCACCCGTTCACGAGTATGACGTGTAACGCAGCCATCGCCTCCCTCGCCATATTAGAGGGAAGGTGGCGACCCGCCCCACACCGCCACCGCAAGCAATGACAGACAACGGGAGCATGACGAACTAAAGTGGGGATATCTACAAGTCTATTAATATTAAACCTTTAGCTGAACAATGTTTAAACTGTTTCAAAAACTAAGATTACTGTGTTGTCTGTGTTTCACTGATCAACCAAGCGTTATTGTCGTTTAAATAATCATTTACTGAATAATAAGCCCTTTTTATTAGAATCCTCTTAACAGTGGACTTGAATCTATCATAAGGTAACTCTTGTAGGTGTACAGGTATTCTGTTATACATACGGACGCCTAATCCTACAAAAGATGAATGCACTTTTTGTAGACGATGGTATTCGGCGCACAGTTTATGCTTATTTCTAGTATTTATTGTGTGTATGTCACTTCTCTTTTTAAAAAGATTAATATTTTGCTGGACAGATTATATTGGCATAAATGTATTGCGAAGCGACTGTTAGTATATCTATGTCCTTAAAGAAGTCTCTTAGGGAGAATCTCGTACCTAGTTGATAAATAGACCGAACTGCCCGTTTTTGTAATATAAAAATGCTTTGAATATCAGCAGCTTTACCCCAAAGCAGAATGCCGTAGGACATAATACTGTGAAAGTAACTAAAGTAAACTAGACGTGAAGTTTCTACATTAGTAAGTTCCCGTACTTTTCTAACAGCGTAGGCGGCAGAGCTCAATTTTCCAGCAAGACAAGATATATTATGTGGACCCCATTGAAGTTTATTGTCTAATGTCAAGAATAGAAAGGGTCGAGTTCACAGTTTCTAGATTTTCATTACCCATAATTAATTTTGGCTCTACAAAACTTACATTATTATCATCATCAGCCATGTACAACGTCTATTTCCAAGGGAGGTTTTGCTATAGTCCGCATATATCCGTGACTGCAGTTGTGATTATGTTGTAAATAATATGAGATGCGAAGGGGCAATTCATCTTTTTTTTTTTTTCTTTTTCAAAATCCGTCATCATCTTGCTTCTCGTCCGAACCGTATTTTTTTTTTGCAATGGGAGTTTCTTACATATTTACTCCACATTCCTTCTAAATTTTCTTATACTGCCATCCTTACGTCACGCTCAAATCGTCATATTATTGAAATGTTCACTTGATTGAACGTAATTGACCTACCTTACCTTAATCTGATGCGCTTGATTTAATTCACATTAACTCCGTCCCATCCATTACTATTACAGCATGCTTTATGTGGCATGGGATGCAGATACTAAACCAACAAGATTTCTATCCCAGCGCGGGATCTAACCCATGACTTCTGAGATTTAAAACAAGCATTCTACCGCTGCCAGATTCCTTATACCGTACCAAAATACGTAAAACCTCTTTATCGTGAAGGCCACTACAGACACTTAATTCACTGTCACAAATTCCTTAGACAACAAAAGTCTGCTTTAATTCCCATATTAGTTATGTATTTACTAAGTTCCTATTATATTCCTCAACTAATTTCCGTTAAGTTTGTTTGTTTCCAAGTCATGTCATATAGTTTCACAGCAAAAGACACCAATTTTTTATTTACCACTGACTTTTGCAACCGATAACGGTTTTTTTGTTGACTATCTGGGGGCCGAGTCTGCTATTTTTTTAAGTATTGTGCCACCGTAGTGCCATCATGATATCATTATGCCAAAAACCGTAATCTACTAATCTCACTATGGTGTCCGCGCTGGAATGACAGTCGGTGTTGCTACCGCAGAAAAAGGCCGTCAACAGATGTAACAGGGGAGATGGTTAGGGAGATTGTAATGTTTATCTATAGTTATGTATATGCTATTTCAAAACTTATAAATGTATAATTTGTTATTTTATTCAACTACGCTAATGTCATCGTGGCGTCATGGTGACACCATTATGTATTTCTTCATACATACATTGTTACCCATTTAGATCATGTGAGGTGGAATAAAAAAAATCGGATCTCTACTATCAGCGGTTTAGGCTGTGCGTTGATTCCCTAAGCAGAAGAAAAGAAGCAGTCTGCCTAAATTTCATTAATTTTAGTGGTAGTATTTTACAAAGTTTTATACTCATATTTTCTGTGTTGTTTCCGGGTAATAGAATAGAACCATCCCCTTTCAACCCGTGGGTGTCGTAAAAGGCGACTAAGGAAAGTGCCTGAGGATTCGATGGGTTTCCTCTGTGCGGTAAGAACAACTCACCTCCAAGCTAAGGTTGCCGCGCCGAGAGCTGCATGGCTAGGGAAGAGTCTAGTCGCGAGCGTGCTAGTTTGTCTGGGAATGGGTGCCCCTGCCTCTGTAGAGGGTAGACAGATTGTTTTCCCTAGCTATTCGTGGGAACTTAATGAGTTTAATTAATAATATTAATTCATTTGGAGGCGGCGGTGATGCTCGCCCCACACCACGCCAAATGTTCTCTCGGGGCCAAAAGCGAGCTTCGGAGTGTCGCTTAGCTACGCTGAATGTGCAGGGAGGTATAAAAGATAAGATAGATGAAGTATGTAATATGGTGAAGAACAAAAGAATATATCTATTATGTGTGAATGAGACGAAAAGAAAGGGTGTGGACATTTCCAAACGTGGCTCCTTGACCGCTATATGGTCCAGTGTTCAAGATACACAAAGGGCCTGTCAGGGTGTAGGGGTTGTTCAAGCTGAAAGAATGATGAAATGTGTGAAAGATTATGTTTGTGTGAGACCCAGAATTATATGGCTAAGAACCAAGGTAGGCCTAAGCCGTATCTTTATTTTGTGCGTTTATGCACCCGATATGGGCAGCCCACCGATCGAGAGAGAGGAATTTTGGGGAAGTATAAGAGATATAGTGAATGGATGTATGGGCAACGAGAAAATTGCTGTGGTTGGGGATTTCAATAGCTGGGTTGGAGTAAAGAGGAATGGTTATGAAAAAGTATTAGGTGCTTTTGGGGATGATAGAGCGAATGAGAATGGAATGAGTTTACTAGAGGTATGTGTAGAAAAGAATTTGTGTGTTATGGACACTATATTTAATCATAAACATGTTCATAAGTATACATGGGAAAGGCACGACAGTAGAAGTATGATTGATTTTGTGATTGTAGATGAAAGATTAAAGAGTAAAGTTACAGATACAAGAGCATATCGGGGTGTTAATGTAGGGACTGACCATTATCTGGTTATGTGTCGGGTAGATGGTTTGTTCAAACATTGGCGTCACCGATTTAGAGTTCCTGTAACTGCACTAGAAAGAATAAAAGTAGAAAGACCGCAAGAAGTTAAAGTGAAAGAAGAATTTAAAAAAGGAGTAACAGAGGAAACAGACAAGATATTTGATGATGCGAATGACTACAGTTTGGAAGAGGTTTGGGAGGTAATGAAAACGAGTATGGTGCAAGTGGCCACAAAAGTATGCGGTCTAGCGCAAAGGAAAGGTGGTAAAAGAACGAACAATTCTTGGATGGATGGAGAAGTTAAAGAAGTAGTAAGGAAGAAAAAAGAGGCCTGGCTTAATGTGCTAGCCTTTAAAGCCCAAAATAGAATGAATCAGGTAACAAATGCATGAGTTGATTTGGAAAGAGCAAAGAAAAAGTATACCGAAATGAAAATGAAAGTGAAAGAGATGGTAAAAAAGAAGAAGGATGAAAAGGAAGAAAAGTATAACAGGAAGTTCTCTGATAACTTCAGGGCCAATGTTAAGCTGTTCTGGAAACAGGTAAGATTAGCTCGTGGAGTGACTGGAACATCGAGTATGAATGTTATAAGAGCAGAGGGAGGAGATTTAGTAAGCGAAGAATGCAAGGTGGTAAAACGATGGAAGGGATACTTTTAAAGTTTATTTTGTTGCCAGGATGGTATGTAAGGAGTAGGTAACTGGGCCGAGGACAGTTTGGAAAACCCAAACTCAGATGTAGGTGAAGAGAATGAAATAGGAATGGATGAGATCGTAAGAGCTCTGAAAAGAATGAAAGTCGGTAAAAATGGTGGTAGCAAGCTTGTTGTGTCGGATCTTTAATATGTGTTGGAGATACGGCCGTGTACCGTAGGACTGGTGCAAGGCTGTAATTGTACCACCTAAATAAGGGAAAAGGTTCACAACAGGAGTATTAAAACTACCGCGGCATTATTCTTTTGAATGTTGTCGGGAAACTGTATGCAAAGGTTTTAATTAATAGAGTGGTAAGTGTGACAGATGAGAAAATATGGGATGTTCAGGCGGGATTTAGAGAGGGAATGGGATGTATGGATCAAATCTTCTCCTTAAGGTGCATAGCCGAAAAACATCTGGCAAAGGACAAGAAGGTCTTCTGCGCTTTCGTTGATTTGGAGAAAGCCTACGACAGTGTGTGGAGGGACGCGCTATGGTCGACTCTGTCCATGTATAGTGTGAACTGGCACCTGATACGGGCACTGAAATCTTTATACAAGGATTCCAGTGCTTGTGTTAGGATAAATGGGGCATACTCGGACTGGTTTTGCATCTCAAGGGGTGTAAGACAGGGCTGCGTAGCATCACCATGGGTGTTCAACTTGTACATGGACAGTTGTCTGATGGGTTTGAAAGAGGGTGAGTGTGGGTTGAGAATGAATGAGCTGCCTGTCAAATGCTTTCTCTACGCAGATGATCAGGTTCTACTTGCATCGTCAGTAGAACAGTTGCAAGACATGGTAACTGGGATGTATGAAGCTTTTAAAAGGAAAGCGATGAATATAAATGTATGCAAGACGAAAGTAATGGTGTTTGAACGAGAAGAGGCTGTATCTGTGTGTGATGTGAAAATTATTGATAAAAGTGTGGAGCAAGTAAATGAGTTTGTATATTTAGGAAGTATGTTCACAAGAGATGGAAAGATTGATGCCGATGTGGAAAGAAGAGCAAATGCGGGAAATAAAGTAAATGGTGCTATACACGCGGTTGTGACCAGCCAGTCGATGTCTACAAAGGCTCGATTGGCTGTTCACAATGGTGTTCTGGTGCCTACGCTTATATATGGCAGTGAATGCTGGGTGTGACAAAAGAGACATGAAAGTAGGATAAATGCTGTAGAGATGCGTTCTTTACGAAGTATATGTGGTGTAACTCTAAATGATAGATTGAGGAATGATATAATTAGACAACGTTGCGGTTTAAAAGAAGATGTAGTGACAAAAATTGAAAAGAGTATGCTTAGGTGGTTTGCTCATGTGGAAAGGATGAATGAAAGGCGAGTAACAAAAGGTATTTACAAGGCAGATGTGAGTGGAAACGCCGGGAGAGGACGCCCTAGAAGGACATACACTGACCTCATAAGTGATGTTCTCCAGAAAGGTCACTCGCAACCGGCGTGCGTGTATGACCAGATGTATGAACGTAGACGAGGCAAAGGGAGTGTGTAAGGATCGTAGCAGGTGGCGTTCTGTAGTTTCTGCCTACCCCCATGGGAGAAAGACGTGATTATATGTATGTATGTATGTAGACTCATATCGGCTTCATATAAAGCATACATATTCCCCACAGTTTTCCGAATATAAATTTAAGGCTGTGTCTTGTCTATAAGACGCAAGGTAATGTCTAAGTCTTGCTGAGGTCGCAACCTTTTCAGCAGTGCAGGCTACATATTGTGTTTCGTATTTTTATTAAGTATATAGATACTGTTTTAATTTTTTGTTAAACTCAATGTGTTGTTGTACCTATAATATTTTCTATAGATCAGTCAGTCACATAAAGATATAAAAAACGAATGAGTGAATTTATTACTCTTATGATTTTGAGATGTTGTACGACTTCATTTACGTACCGATGCACGCGATGTATGTACATATAAAGATAGAATTCCAAAGTTTAATGCGTTCCTCAGTCGTTCACTGTGCAAAGCTCTACAAACACTAAATTAGTTTTCCGGGTGTATGAACAACGAAACATGGCTCACCTCGTATGCCATAGGGTAGTGCACTAGGTATAAATCAACATAGTCTATTTGCAACTCATGTAAAGATTTTTGGAGCGCTGGTATAACTTCCTCCCTTCGGTGGGCGTCGTTCCATAACTGAAAAAAAAATACAAAAAATTGTCAGTTACGTACAATTCAGAACTGATTTGATAACTTAGGAAAACAAAATAATATAAAAGAGAACAACCTAATAAAATTAAAGATATTTGTAAATAAACGTGAAACAAACTTAATAAATTATCACCCTTTTTCTGAAAGAATGTTTAACGTTGAAATTAACTAATCAGCTGTCAATTAGTTAATCATGCTTTCAAAAGTTCCAAAAGAATGGTTAACCCTTTTATGTAGAAACCAAAGACAAATGTCACTATGGATGTACTGGAAGACTTTCTTCGTTAATGTTTCGAAAACTGAATTTAATGTGACATATAAGTTATGTTAACAGTGTTACTTTGTTGTTGCTTTGATTGTGTATGTTTTATCTTTTTGTTCTCTATAATAGACAATTATCTCTCTACCGCATACCGGAAGAAATGCCATTTCTGACAAAAGCTCCGCAGCCTGATCGCGCGCTAGCCTGCTTATACAGCGGGAACCCCGCCTTGTTTTAGAGGGAAACCTTTCACCTAATCTACTGATTTCTCCAGCCTGTTCTGGCCGGGCGCCCGGCAGACTGCCCTAAGTCAGCTGGAGGTCAGTAATTTGCGCCGTCTGGTCTATATGTAAACTGCATGGGAGAAGTTTACCTCATTTTTCCCTCATAAGGTCTTACATGGATATGGCTGATACAAATAATGATTATGCAATAATGATTATGATATTTTATTAATCGTATATTTAATGACTCGATTTCTCTAAACACTAAAACAACTAAATTACAAATGAAAGGTTTGTGAGTTACAAATTTGCTATTAACAATAATAAGTATGTAAATTAGGTAATTAATTTGTTTTATATCTAGTTTAATTCATGGATAATGAAATTTATTGTCAAATTGTGCTAATTACAAAATTTTACTGTTTACTTAGTTTTAGGCGTTTCACAAAGTTCCTTTATTTTTACAATAATGAAATTTACTCATTGATATAATTTATGTTTTAATAAAATATGAAGTAAAAAAAATGAAGTAGGATGAAATTATGATAAATTGGGTTTAGTTTTTCTTGTGTGTTGAGATGAATCAAATGTATTTTATATAAATTAGACAGTCATGGAAAGATGATAAAAAATAGAAAAGATGATAAAAAATAGAAAATTCCCAACAACAGAAAGTTTTAATTTTTTCAGTTACAATTAATTTTAATGTTTAACTACGAATATAAATAGGTTTACATAATCGGAGGCTTAAGATCTAGTTAATTAATCTTAATCTAAGATATCGCAATAGTCTATCTACGTGAAATATCTAATTAAAACTTTCTGGTTAATTAATCAATACAAACTTAAACAAACGGGTAACTATGAAACATAGGTACTATTAATATTAAGTAATACCTACTTAATCTTAAACCTTCCATTAAACTTTAAGTACTAAAATTAAATGGGCTATAATTTTATTAAAGTTTATATATATATATAGTATACATAAGCTAAAATAAAACATTTGCAACAATTTAACTGTATTTGTCTGCCATATGACCTTATATTCATAGTTTTTTCATAATATTTAAATAAATGAGTGGTCACTTAAGTCATAATAGTAGGAACGTCTTGATTCATGAGCGCGTACTTTAATGGTTTACTTTCAAATTTTCTACACAGGCATATATAATTTTTGTTTAAGCAAAAAAGACGGTCACCGTAGCCTAGTTGTAGTGCTTCTGCCTACGAAGCTAGTGGTCCTAGGCTCGAATCCCGGAAAGTGCAAATATTTGTGTGATGAGCAGGAATATTTGTTTCTGAGTTGTGGATGTTTTTTATGTATTTAAGTATTTATCTATCTATATTAGTATGTATATCGTCGTCTGGTACCCATAGTACAAGCTTTGCTTAGTTTGGGGCTAGGATGAGCTGTGTGACATTGTCCCTAGATATTATTATTATTTAATTAGTACCAAATTTAATTGCGCTTATTTAATTCGTAATATTGTTTACGTATCTACGTATATTTTGTTTAATCATGCCCAATATAATAATTAAAAAAAATAAAAATGACTATCTCATCTATATTTTCAAATTGTGTCTGTGAACATCACCATTTGTTACACAACACAAAGCCTATAGGTACAATCCACTAGTACGTACTACTTCGTACCATCCAACACAAAACACTAGTTCCGGTTTCTAAAAACAATTGTTACCACCCTACCATAGGTACTAAGGAACACTAACATTTCCTTACTTTAGTAGTGATGTACACGTCGTGTCTATTGCCACCTTTGTTGACGAAGTTGCGTACCCCGAGTCCCACTTCGTCCTCCACCCGGTAGAGGGTGGCTGTGTCGATATGCCGGTAGCCGGCTTCCAAAGCCCATAGTACAGCGTTCGCCAAAGAGTGATTCACAGGCAATACCCTTGTACCCTGTGAACATGACCGCAATGTTCCAATGTTTTACATGGTAGATATTCGGTTTTGAGAACATTGCTTGGTGTAGATATAGAATGTTACAAAGCGTACTACTGGCTGAAATTTTAATGGCTCGCAGCAAAAATATTTAGTGTTAATATTAAAATTGATTTTATTATAATGTTTTATTAAATTACACATACAAGTTAGGTTTGCAAGCAACGCGCAACGTTAATTAAATTACGCGCGGAAGCTTATTTTGCTCTGAACTTTAATATTATTTTTTCGGACGGACATGTATAGTTAGCCACTAGGCTTTTGCTACTTCATCGGGCATAAAGGCGAGCAGAGCTCCAGCCTAGATAAATGGTTTAAACACTACAAACTAAGCAACCTGCGCAAAAGGGGGTCCCCTGTGGGACTTGGACCTCTGCTTAGGGCGGTCGCTGGCGATGAGATTGAGGGATTTTGACTTTTTGTATTTAAGGGAAGTTTAAAGGAAGTACGAGGGCATCGAATCATATTCATTTTTAATGTACGTTACTCTCGTGATATCACCCTGACTTGTTTTTTAATCAAAGAAATTTTCCAAATCTTTTTTCCATATCTCGCAAAAACTTACAGTAGGTATATACCTAGATACTGTAAGTTTTTGATAATTTTGCTAATTATGGGGTAATAATAGTTCTGCCGCTGGGAAATAGCCGTTACAATTTTTGCCTGCAAATTGGCTAAGACAGCGCTATGAAAAGTGATACCAGCTAATTAGAAATTTCCGAAATTAACACTGAGAATAAAAAAATACCAGTTCCGTTTACGGTAGGCTAAGTCTTAAATTAATATTAATTGGTTGGATGCCTTAAAAGGAAAGTAACCTGATGGGACTGAAAAGAATCGGGCTTGAAGATAAAGAGTTTCAAAATAGCTAAAAACAAAATGTTTAATTTAAAATTCTGGTAATATTAACTAAACATTGTGTTGTACTAAATATTATTATTGTATTTACAGTTTCAGGCAGATAAGGAAAGCAAAAGACACAAAACATGCACGTGTTTTATCTTAATTAAACATTAGCTATTCGGGCGAATAGCTCGGAGTAGAACTTAATCTGCTTTCCTAAATCCCAACAGAATGGTCACTACTCAGTCTCGGAAAAGCAAATTCTTTAAGAGTATCTGCTCCCCCGTCAGTTAAATAAAATAACAAAAAAAAATAACGTTATAAAAACAAGATTTTTTAAGGATTTAATTTACAGTGTAGGGAATTTAAATGCTAAATAAAATCTTGTTTTAATAACGTTTGTATTTTTGGTATTTTATTAAACTTATTACATTAAAGTTTCATTCGAAAAATTTCGTAGCGTAGCGGTATTTGGCTCGCTTTAAATCTCGGAAGTCATGGGTTCGATCCCCACGCCGGACAAGAAATCTTTGTATAAGTTCTAAGATTTCTTTCAGGTTCTGGTTGGTTGAGGGACTACCCTCTGTGCCTCGGAAAGCACGTTAAGCCGTTGGTCCCGATTGTTATAACATCATCTATAATAATAATTGTTTATCAAGGAACGGGCAGCAGCGTTTCCTTATGTGATACACCATAATACTCCGGTCACCAATCCAGCTACCAAGCATGGTGACTATGGCAAACATCCTCCCCCAGGAGGCCAATGAGGCTGATGATGATGATGAAAGTTTCATAAAGACATTTTTAACACCTAAGGTAACTAACTTACATCGGCTAAATGCCCGAGGCTGGTTCCAAGAGCTATAGATGGTATTTCATTCCCGTCGTTCAGTTTGTACGATAGCGGGCCCCTGCAGTCAACCTGTTAACAAATCAATGTGCCGTTCAACCGTCCTACCAGATTAGATTTTCAAAATTTCTAACTGATATTATTTTTTTATTAATATCAATTTTAATAACAAGTACAAGTATTTCATAAAAAGGTTGTAAAATGAAAGTGTAAACATATGACCATACTTCATTTTATGTATGACAGGGTATCAAGATTGTGTCCTTTCAATTATATTCAACAACTTTCCCAAAGAAAAGTAGGTTAAAATCAGACCGCCCATATCTGGATGGGTGTTTTGTATAATAGAGAGGGTTCAATCCTAAAATATGGACAGCTGTCTTTCGACTAAACAATACGTGTTTCACACATCACAAAAGAAAATTTTGATAGTGCCATTAGCTTTGATCGCTAACTATAATTTCAATTTAAAAGATTGAGGTAGGGTATTAATCCATTTTATTTAAGAATGATACTTAAGAATAATCCTATACTTAAGAATAATATATTTTAAGAAAATCTCCATGTAACGTTTAAAACGCGATGGTACGTTAAATTACGCTTATAAAAACTTGTTTTTTTATCCAGTGAATGCGGTGGAAAATGTGGGTTACACCTTTGGGAAAGGTATAATACACCCAGATTCCACCGACGACGATATTGGATCCCAATCTAAAAAGCGAGCTGCAAAGATTTACTCTTCTTTTTTTAAACAGATATGTGTATACAGGATTCTTTTCATAATTACGCTAATTCTTTATTTGTTGTAATTTTTACTGGCGAAAGTTATTATGAAAGAAAACAAAAGAAAGTTGCACGGAAAATTACATATTTAAGAATAAGCATCATTTTAAAGTTTCTAATGTAACCTTTTGACAATTTAAACTTTTTTAATGTAATCTTATGGCACTTGACAGATTTCATGCTGATCTTGGGGCACATCACGGTTACTTCTGAGCTATCGCGCCTAATATTAAAAGTTCAATTTAAAACAGAATTTTAGTTAAAACCGAACAACGTGTTTCGGGTCAGTTTGTTAATTTATAAAAACCTCGCAGCAAATCTTGTTATTACAGGAATCAGTATCTGCTTCATAGATCGTCTATTGCAACTTTATGTTGTCTTGCCTCATTGGTCTTGCGAAATTTCGGGTTTGAATACCAAGTCGGGAAAATTTCTGTTACTAGAAAGTTTCTTTTGAGGAAACCTAAATACGACATCAGAAAGTTAGTGGTGTTTAAGTTCATAAAATTACTGTTGCTTTCGATAGGTAAATTTACCGTTAATAAACATTTCAAAATAATATAGGTACGTTACGTACGAAATATCTAACTTTATTCTTAAATTGCAGCTGATTAAACGTTCTGTATTATTGCAGGGAATGATCGCAAAACTAAACGGTAAACTTTATTGAAAGAGATAAATTAAATTAGCTTGATAGTATTTTCAGTCAATATTAATTTGCAACCAATTGGAAAGTGTGTCATTTGATTACAATTTTGCATTTGTGGATGATTTCTATTCATACAATCATTACTGAAAAGCATCAATAGCTAAATTACTTTAAAATGTTTTGGAAATGATATTTATAGGTTCGACATGGTTTTTTTTTTATACCAGTGGTTCCTTTTTGTCAAATGCTTTTACGCCTTTCCACCGCCGCTGCAGCGTAATGGCGCGCTGGCGTTGTGCGATATGTGGGACTCGCCCTCTCCATAGCGTGGTTTGCTAACTCATACCGTGGTATCTGAGGAGAGTATCCTCGTGAGGAGAGGACTCTACACCACGAAAACCCCCCGAACACTCCCTCAATCCGCCGTTGGAGGGGGCCGGGTACGCATAAGCAATCCGGCCCATACCAGTGGTTCCTAACCAGTGGACTGAAATAAAATAACTAATTGGTTATATCTTTGTGCCGTTCAGCGTCGCAATATTGGGAGCAGGAGCCAAATCTATACAATATAATAAGCTTACGGGTTTGTTTGTTTGCTTGAACGCGCTAACCTTGGGAACTATAGGTCCGATTTGAAAAATTCCTTCGGTGTTGATGTGTATGTAACAAGTAACCCATTTATCGAGGAAGACATTATTTTATTATGAAGTTCTTACGGGAGTTAGGCGAGTGAAGCCGCGCGCGGAACCTAGTTGATTTGTAATAATCCGCATTAACGAGAGTCGACGTGAGACTCTGGTTAATGCGGCACCTATTCCTCGAGTGTTGGTATTTTCTTTGCACAGCTGACGAGCATTGCCATGCAACGGGGTAATGCTGCAAACATTTTAGGAACATACCCAAATAGCAAATTTTTTAATAGTTAGTATTTTATAAGTTAACAAGAGCTGACACTTCCCGCGTGTTTTCGCCCGCGTAGCTCCCGTTCCCGTAGAAACTTTTGAAATAGAAGCTATTCCTCGATTAACGGGTTATCTAACACTGAAAGACTTTTTCAAATAGGACCAGTAGGTTCTAAAACTAGCGCATTCAAGCAACCTAACTCTTCAGCTTAATAAATTATTTTAAGATTTTAGTTTAAATAAGCTTTAAGTTTTATATATAAAATATCATAATCCATTGAAGATGATTAAAACCTTTAAAGAATTAAACTGATAAAGAAATCAATTTGATTTGTGGATTTATTGAAATAGAAAACAATTTACTGAGCATATTTAAACACAAAGCCGTATAATAATATAAACAAATAAATTCACCGTTTAAAATTTCATATTTTATTCTTAAATAGAATGAATTTGTTAGCCAATGCTAACCGCTACCTTCACACCGGTTCCCCTTTTATGTTCAAAAGTATGTATGGAACTACTTTATCATGACACCTTAATATTATATTAAGCTTTTTCCATCTCTGATCAATGTACCACTCACCACATTTATGCGAGAGAATGGCCAATGCCCTATTCAAACGCAAATCCGCGTAATAGATTATAATATGGACTAGTTGCAACATTGTGATTAATACCTACTATAAATTTGCACATAAACACATGGACATTTAGTTAAGCTGCGTACACATCATTGCCATATATCGTGTAATAACAAAGTGCCTATGACCACGGTATTGACATCGACACATGGCGGAATATACTCAAACAAATTTAGATATAACAATGTTTTGACAGTAAAATAAAAACTATTTTATTACCAACTTTACGAATAAAGTTGGTAATTTCTAATTCTATAAAACCGATTCGAAATATTCTTACACGATTAGAAAATTACAACTACTATCCAAACATAGGCTAATAATTGTACTCGGTGCCCTCAGCTTATAGCTTAAGCTGAGAGCACCGAGTAACCGATAAAACCACAAAAAGATGATAATTATAAACAAATTATGTTGGTGAGATTACTTTTACTTACATTTCCATAAAAGAAAACTTCAAATAAATAAATAGCTTGAACAAAATGGAGACCAGTTAAAAAAGCAAGTAGCTTGATGAGCAACACTGGGGCTAAATGCAGGTGGTAATTCTGAAACGGATGTCCTTAACTAAGTTTTTCATCTATATTCAGCAGCAGTACGAACTTGCGGCTGGCTAGCGCCAGTAAAACATGGCATGAAATCCAATTATAAAATGTGCAAATTTCACAGAGATTTAACGTGAGTCAACATTTGGTCATCCGATAAAGCTCAAATTAAATGAATTTGACTAAAGTGGTTTAATTTCTAAAAGTGACGGAACTAATATTTTTAGATATAATATTATTTGTGCGCTGCTTAAACGTAGTTTATAAGATATTCCCTTAATAATAATATTGTATGGATATAGTAACTAACGACAGTATAGAATTATTACTACATGGGAGAATCTTTGTGAGATTTTATTTTGAACTTGTACTGATTATGCGTGCTATACTCGGAGGCAGATAATTCTGGCTTTATAGTTCGGTATATAAAGTATAATATAATTAATTTAATATTATAATAGTGTGTGTAGCAGGTTATAAACTAGTTTAACACAAAATATCCCATAAAATCTATTAAAACAAGGCAACGATCCAACGCAGTATTAAATAAGTTAAAAAGTAAGTAGTTTTAATAAACGCTATTATTTATACATAAACACCAAAACTTATCAACAACTGTTTCGAGTATATATCTAAATTATTGCTGACACTACCTAGGTTTTTCATTTAAAATATACTTATAGTTTTTATACGATCAAAACTGTCTTCACATTACATTGAGCACATCACTGTAAAATAACAGTTTGTAACTCCATAATGCAAAAATATTCAGTAAAAATTAGAAATTATCATTAAAATCTTACCAATGCTTGAGTGAACACGAGTGAGTAAAAAATTAAGAGAGCTATTGGTACGTCCATTATCACTGATTTGAACACACACACTGACTATATTTATATTGTATTAAACTATCGAATGTACTTGAACTCTTTGATCGTTCACTTTTGAAGACGATAAATGTCTCGAATATCTTCTCATTTGGCTTCAAGTTTATAACATTAATGTGTTGACTATTCAAAAGACACAAAAGTACGTATGTGAACCATCTTAATGATTATTGATTAATTTAATTAAGTATTAGTATGATATATGAGTGAAAAAGGAAATACATATAAAATTGTGTTTATTAATCAAGATCATTCTTACATAAATATAGAACAGAGTATATATATATATATATACATCTAAAAGTAGCTTATCTAATTGTGGTTTATACAGGTTTTTATAGGAGAAATGTGTCTATTGCATGAAACAATCTGCAATGTACGTATCATCATTAAACGTTATCGTAATGATAGGGTCAATATTACGAAACATTAATGTAGTTTAATGATTGAATACATCTTGCTACAAACAAATGCATGCATATGAGTTTGAGTAAATCAGAAAACAACCATTAATAATTTCTTAAGGTTATTTTAAGAACTTACCTTTTATTTAGAAACACAATGAATGACACTTATTTGATCATTAGGATAGTCTAGGCTAAGTAGCTACACTAGGTTTTGTATTTAAAAATAAAGATTTTACGAGTACATGAGCTACTTAAATAAAACCGCGCAGATGTTTGTGAATTGTTTCCTTAAGCATATAAAAACCACCTCTCCATCATCCTATTCTCAAAGATAGAACGATACTCGTACATTTAAAATAAGCACCCATATAAATAAAAAATGCTTACATAGGCGATATGTAGCGTCTCCGTTTAAAAGTTCTTTGTTGCCGGGAGATAAACTTCCTCCCGGGGGATTCTCGAGCCACGTGAACCTAAAGACATCTTTAATAAGAAAATACAAAGACTTACGAATTTTGAGAGTAGGTTTAGTATACGTTTCCCAAGTCGACAGTTATATTTTTACTTTCTGAATTGTTGTTGTTTTCAATTTGTGTTGCAAAACTTGATGTTCTTGGAAGCTTTTACGTGGTTGCGGCTTTAAAACGTTTATTGCATAGAGCATTTTAGTTGCTTCTTTGATGTGTAGCAGTCAGAAACACTAGTGAAATTCAAAATAGTTGATAATACTACCTTTACTCTTCATTTCTTATTATTCTCTTCATTATTCATTTTTTATTAATTTTAACAGCTATTGTGTGATTAGGAACCATATTTTCTGATACGAGTCTTGTATTGATAAAGAATTATTCAATGGGCCACCTTTTATACTTACCAATCTTCATTTAAATAATGTACAAATGTACATACCCACGCCCTACATTCGATCCTTAATTCTTCGGTCGTCGGATATCAATACACGTAATGGTTTCGGAAGCGATCCCACATGCTTCTAACTCAACACACTATTACTATGACAAATATAACAAAAGAATATTACCACATAACCATCGAATACAAGAAAATAATAGGATACACAATAGAATCCGTCGCCTCGACGCGACGTGACTAACAGTACAAATAAAGTCATTATTTAATTCTGTTAGTGCCGTTTCAATAAACCTTTCTGAAAAAGGAAAATCTAAGGTAAGAATAAACATTTTGTTACACGTTTTATTTGGTGTAAGTAATTGTATTTTACCGTAAATATTTAAAAAGATTTCAAGATTACTTAATTTAGTAAGGAACCATTCATAAGTTATCATGTTATAAGATTATGTTATATAACTGAAAGTTTACATATTGCATAAACAAAATCCAATGTACAAATTAACTATTTTTATCGTAATACTATTAAAATAGTTCATTTAATTCTAAAGTTGAAGAAAAATAAATCTCTTGAATTTAAAGCTAGTTTTTCATATAAACAATCTCGTGAAGTCAAGTAAATTGGAGGATTCTAATTCACTTTCCAAGTAGTCCCCTAACACAATAATTAAGTAAGCCGTTTCCCTCACCTGACTCCTAGCTTCCGTGCGATAAGCCTTCTGTTTTTCTTTCATTCCAAGGTACTACATCGCAGAGGTATACTAGCTTTTATGTTCATTAGGTTGGTAGCCTCTATTTTATTCGTTGTAATTCCTTCTAATGTATATTAAGACCTACGCTACATAAAGTTTTTCAGAAACCTTGGTTGGCTTAAGTAAATAAGACTTAGTGTAGAGAAATACGTGATATCTGCTAAACAATTCCCTATTGATTATGTGCGTGTCTGCTGCAGATTGTAGCGTGGTAACCTATAAATTTCCTTCAGGAATTTCTATTAAATGAAAATTAAATATGTTGTTCCAGATAGACAAACAAATCCAATATAAAAAATATATCTCTATGGTTTCAGTTTCAAAACTGAGCATAAATAAGGCAATTTTGCTCCCAGAATTAATATTTCTTAAAAATATATTTATTGAAGCAGATACGATAAAAATAGGTAGCCCGCTTAATTGATTTTGTACCAACAATTGTTAACAAGAAAATTAAATTTTGTAACGTAAATATTATGTAACCTTGTGTTCAATCAACCCGTGAAACTGATTGGTTTTAGGAAAATCCGTTTCCAAATTTTGGGTTAAAATGTCTTATATCAAAAAGATCTCTATTGAAGCAATATTTTCATATTGTTTGTGCTATTACTGGGGTCGATATTTAGGAAAGTACTTCTAGTTTTCAGAAAAACAATAACAAAATTGATTGTTACTATTATACTTTTACTCGTACAGTTTGACATTGACTATTTTCACTAAAATCAAGTAAATTTTTTCAATACTTCGTGTACGATTACATGTGGCAATACCGTGTGTTTTCCGGCTTAAAAAAGACCACTACTTCGTCTTCATGTGGGCGTCTTAAGAGACAACTTAGGGACATACAGCTACAGGATGGGTAGCAGCGTTTATTTATTTCTTAACTTTAGCACTATGAAAGTATATGGCGGACTTAATGCCAGAGTAATTTTCTACCAGTCAACCACAGGGTGGTGCAGATATAGTGTGTAGGTGCACTAAAATTTATCAGTTCAAGATCACTTACGGCGATCACCAATCCGCCTGTCAAGTGTGGTGACTATGGCAATATCCTTCAGTAGTCCTAAACTGCCTCTATTGGTCTGTTAAGAGGTAGCCCATGTTCAACGGTGGACGTAAAACAGCTGTTGAAGTTAAAGTGACAAATAAACTTTTACTTAATAGGTACTTAAGCATCATAATAGGTCTTTACCTATGAAATTGCCGTTTTGTATGAAAAAATTTAAACGATTTTTTTTAATGTATTTTTTATTTGTATTAATCGAAGTAATCACCCATGCAATCAATGCATCTTTGCCAACGCAGCGGCAGTTTATTGATGACCTTCTTAAAGAAATCAGCTGGACGGGAGGCAACAAATTCTTCAAAGGCATTTTGTACCGCCTCTCGCGTATTGAATTTTTTTCCCACCAAGAAGTTATCCAAATTCTGGAAAAAGTAGTAGTCTGTAAGCGCAAGGTCTGGTGAGTAGGGCGGGTGACGCAGAACTTCCAACCCCAGTTCTTGCAACTTCGAGACCGTTTGCTGTGCAGTATGAGGTCGCGCGTTGACGTGCAGGAGCAGCGGAGACGAGCGATTGACCAATTCTTCACAGTAGACATCTTTTTTTTTTTTTTTTTTTTTTTATTATTTTCTTGATTGCGTTTGACCCTAGTCTTGCCTGATGGTAAGCACAGACAGGGTCCTAGATGGAACACGCAATTCAAGTGACACCCTTTCGGGCTCTGGCTCTCACATACTCACTACGAAACACAGTAAAACTGTTTGGCGCAGGCCTTACATGTGAGGGTGGTTGCTAGCCAGGCGGATAATTAAATCCTACCATCAAGCGTGCTGGGTTTTGGCGACTTTTACGCCACGCGTTTTTTCCAAACGTGCGGGGAGGAAGTATTTTATTCTTAGCCGTCCTCCCACGGCTAATATACACATCTGCAGTAACAGTGCAGTAATGCTCACCCCGTTTGGTAAGAAGCTGCGATGAATCACACCGGCGCGCCGGTGTGATTCATCGCCGCGGCGCTAGACCACCAAACAGTGTACATCACTTTTCTAGGGGTAAGTTTTCGTTTAGGGCATTGTTTAGCTGCTGAACCAGGATCCAACCAACTTGCTGAGCGCTTGCGGTTATCAAACAGAATCCATTTTTCATCGCAGGTAACAATGCGGTTCAAAATTACTTCATTTGTGTGTCTGTTGAGCAGTGCAAGGCACGTCTCGACGCGCACTTCGCACTGGCACCCATTTTTCAAGCTTTTTTACCTTGCCAATTTGACGCAAATGGACCAATATTGTTTTGACGCTAACGTCGAAAGCTGCTGCTAATACAGCCGTAGATTGTGTATCATAAGCTTCGACAATCGCCTTTAATTCGTCATTGTCGACCAAAGTCTTCGGACAACCGCGAGGTTCATTTTTCAGGTCGAAATTTCCAGAACGGAAGCGAGCAAACCAATAACAGGTGGTGCGTTGGTTTGTAGTGTTAGCTCCGTAAACGTCGTTGATGTTGCGTGCCGCTTGTGCCGCGTTGCTGCCACGACGGTACTCATATTCCATAATTACTCGAATTTTTAACGTATCCATGATGACGAAAAATATTGAAATGCGATGAAAATGTAACACTAATCAATAAACAAATGACTACTTCTGGAAAAAAAATCCATGTTTTTAAAATATAATTAATTTGAAATTAGAATTCTTAGCCAAACAAAAAATATTTTGATTTGAAATGGCCAGTACTGCAGAACGGAAATTTCATAGGTAAATACCTTATATTATCCAAATCCATCCTGTAGTTTTGACAGAGTAAAAAGCATCCAAACACCAAAACTTTTTCTACTTACTTTATTGTAGCAAATAGACTAATAGGATTTCGTGTCCACAACCAATATTTGTTTATCCTCACTCGCGTGATTTGATGAGATAGTAAACCAAAACGACCGTAGAGATAATCATAGTACTTAACATGTTTGTGTGCACAAAACGAAACCAAAACAACATTTTGTGTTTGCAATTAGAGCGAATGGCAGAATTTATCACTGCATTAAATTGACGTTAGGTATATACCTACTGGGTGACTTTTTTAACCATCTTGAAAATAATAGGTAGTAAATGAAATTGATGTCTAAGTCATAGTTAGAGTGAAAATCGTAACGGTAAAAACGCATACCTAAGTAGGTAGTTACGCCATTTCGCTCACTCTTTTCATTCATGTGTGATTGCGGCCTAGGTATTATAGGCACCTATTTTATTATTATACACGCGCTATTTAGAGTTATATTATTTCTTTTAAGTAATTTATGAGATTTTCGAAACTCTAACTACCGAAATACTAGTACAAATATACTATGGTTTATAGATTCTATTCAACTTACCGATGTACAGCAAGAATATATTCTAAAACGCACTTTAAAATAATGTTTACGTTTATATGAAGAGTTAAATAGGTTTTTGTTATATGTACTTTTATATGCATTTGTAAACAGTTGACAGTATACTCTTTGCTCTTATTTATTCAGGCTAACACAATTTTAGAGCTCCAAGTCTGTAAATGAACCGATAGATGTCTTTGAACACCTAGCTATTAAGCACGATGATCAGGCTTTAAAGCATTTATATATTCAATCATAAACATTTGCAGGCAACAGACCCCAAGTAAGTTGAGTTGAGTACCGTCTTTGAATGTGTGTATTTTAATCGATAACTGCAATCAATGTCCTGATCAATGACCAGCTTGCCTTTTGTCCATATGATGCGAAAGGCTTTATAACGGCATAATTGAACAAACGGTTCATTTGATTGTGAAATATGAAAACAAATTTATTATCAAACAAGTGGTATTGTACAAAACCATCCATACTTAAAAAACTATAACGTAATTACCTACAAGTATATTATTATAACATTTAAAGCGATGCTTAGGAAACAGGAATCATTAGTATATCAATGTAGCACATTCTCATGATAAATTACACTTCATGATGCCGACATACTGCATTACATGGCTACATTATAGAAACATTAACCTATTTCTACCCACTTTCTTGTAGACTAAGATCACAGTATATTTAAGTAATACACAGAAACATTACATATTTACAATACGCATGAAGACTAAAAACATCTATTTAGTCCGTCAGTTAGATTACCAAAAAATATTGGACACTTTTTTTTTCGTTCCTCAAACAAATAAAAAGTGATGAAGATACAGCGCGTTGAAATTTCATGTGAAATCACTTTTAGGTATAATTTTACCAAGAGTCATAGTTCAGGAGAGGGGGGTACTCTCCTGAACTTTATAGTTTGTTGTTGCTCTGTATCTTTGTCAATATTTATTGATTTGATCATAGATATAACCAAAATAGCAAGATAGGTGACTCGCGTCTAGCACGTGGACCGCACGAATTAGGTCCCGGTCGCCTAATTGAATTCAGTCTGACTCTGTCTGACACAGTCACAATCGGCCGAGTGACACAAGCGGATGTGTCTTGCAAAAATATAATTTATTGTTTTAAGTGAGATAAAGGTTACCAAAATGTCTTCGTTTGCTTTTATGCGTTGTACAAAAATATCCAAAAGAAAACAAATCTCACAGAATCATATTTCACTAATAATTACATACCTAAACAATTTTAATTTCAGATATTTATTTTAATGTTTTGATCGCCATTTTGGGTTGCGTACCTATAAGGAAAGTGTCCCCTGTTTCGGCATGTTAAGCCACTTAAGAATCCTTATTTTTTTCTTAATATAATGTATTTTAGTTTAGTTTAGTACTCTGAAAAATTCAGCTATGAATATTGACTATTTGACAGTAATTTAATGCATGAATTATATCACTTGAGATAAATTAATTTGTGGAAGTCTTATTTGGCCTTTATTTCGTGATAAAATTTAGCCCATCGTCATAAGTGTCCACATTATTAACTAATGAAAAATAACTAAAATTAACTGAATTACACTAAAAAAATCAATTGCGCCAGAAAAAACTCACAAAATAACGTTCTAGCACGAAGTAGGGGTCACTTACCTTAGTTCATTCATTCAAATGTCAATTTGACGTACATCAAATGCACATCGTAACGCGCTGTCTCCCTCACGCTATCGTCAAAACGAATCGGTTTGTCTCTGTATTTAATACCGTACAACGTTATAAAGAATCACAGCGGTGTGAGTGTGCGTGCATGTAGTTGTACATCATACCCATTTTTCGGTTGACTGACGAATATAGGGACGTGGCATATCTTTCGCTATTTTGCTTATGTCTATGGATTTGATAAATAAAAAAAAACAGTGTTCAATACTTTTTAGTAATCTAACTGACGGACTAAGTATTTTTTTAGTCTTCATGCCTCTGCCTATCTAATTGTTATTTTTAATGTTAATGGGCTGCTTGAATTAAGAAGAACCTCTATCTCATAAAATATAGCTACCAAATCCTTACTTATATTATAAACGCGTAAGTTTATGAGTATGGATGGATAGCTGTTTGTTATTCTTTTAAGCAAAAACTACAGAACAGATTAGGCTGAAAGTTTACACACGCGGATAGTTTATAAAATATCACGCCCTGGCCCACTAGGGAGCATCTAGTCATATTATAAATTACCGTTTGTTTCTGTGAATGAGTAAGGTCGCCACGGCATATACAAGGCTTGTAGTTATCGTAAACAACGTATTATTCATTGGTTACAATAACTTTCAGCCTTAAGGAGGGCGGTATCCCCCATTCCAATCCAATGATATACAAAAAAAAACTTTCATGTTATTTTTTCGCATTCACAAACAGTACATACTTTCTTAAGCATAAAAACAACACTATGCTAAGTAAATGATTCTTGCGACGTTCAATGTGGTCAGCCTTTTCATTCAAAATTGATTGTGAAAAGACTCATTTACTATGGAATCACTCAGTGCAACAGTTTAACAGATTCTCCTCGTCTGTTTGTTAACAGAGATACTTTATATTTTCTGTACAATGCCACAATGCACATAATTGAGGAGCATTAGAAAAACGATTAACTAGTACTTTACGCTAAGTTACTTTTATAAGTTTCAGTAATCTATATTTTTAACTTCTATTTTAGGACCACAAGCGAGTTACTGCTTCCTTTACAAGATTTAAGAAAAACATAATACAGCAACATGTAATATTGTAGGAATAAGTAATTACAAAAGTATAATTTACACCGACAATTAGTGATGGGTCGTTGACGTTTTTACAGTCGACGAAACGAGACTGGTTTACCGTTCACGTTAAACTAGTTCAAAAAACAGTTTAATTTTAGACTAGTTTACGTTGTAGACGAAATAGCGTTAATTTCAACCGTAGTTTAGTGAAATTTAACGACCTACGTTAAATTTAAAACTTGTTCACTAATCGATTATCACATTATTGTACTTGCGAATTCAAATGAACTTTCCTTCATACTCTTTCCAGGCTTAGGACTGGCAGGCTGAAAATAAATTTGTACTTATGTATGACTACATACGTACAAGCCTGGCGTATTTAAAAGTTCATTTGATTTTATGTACATAATCGACTATTTACACAAATGTACATATTTACACTAGACTATATCTACATGTAATTTTGAAATCTGTTTTCATCCATATTAACATTTAAAAACATTAACTTTTCCACTTTACTAGCCGTTAACCTGGTTCTTCTTTGGTTAAGTATTAACCCTGATTTTGAAAACATCCGCTCACAAGGAACGGATGTTGCAACTATGTTACAGTGTTTAGTGTAAAGTTTTGTAAGATTGGGGTAGACATGTTGGTGGTTTTTCCACCACTGAAGCGGGCTGTTCCACTCTCCCTTTTCATTTCTTCGGGGCAATATGTCGTCCTTTAATAGCCTTGGACGATGAAGTACCGACGGATGTATGCTGTTTAATCAGATTGTCAAATATGTCCCAAGAGCTGTAACCATCACGCTGATTTTCTGAATCTATAGCCACAGCGGTGGTTGTTGTATCCAACGTCCTTTCATTTTCTGTAATTAAAGCAGCGACCAGTCTCTTCACTCTTTCTTTCGTTTTCGATGCTTCGCTCGTGTCTGTGAATGCCTGCATTTTGAATCGGGGATCCAAAAAGCAGTTTAGAGCAAGTGAGCCGCTTTGCTCTACTCCCCGGAATCGATCATTTAATCCAGATCTTAACAATAATGCGACGTCATGAATTTGTGTAGAAAATTCAGCATTCTCTATATTTTTTTTACAAGATTCTTTGAGGCAACGAACCATTATTATTATAGAACTCCCAGTTAAATATTTTTGTCCACTCAGTGCCCTCGTCATCTCCTCAAATGGCCGTAAAACCTGGCAAAGCTGAGCACAATTTGTCCAGTCCTCGTTCGACAGATGTGGCAAATCTTTATCTACAAGTGCCAATGTTGCCCGCACTGCTTCTTGCAACTCAACGATTCTTTCTATCATATAAAAGACCGAATTCCAACGAGTTTCAACTTACTGAAATAGACGCTTCGGTTCCCTATTTTGTTGCGTCTGGTATCTTGCAAGTCTCTCCGACGATAACGTGCTTTTTTTGTAATGGGCTACGATTTTTTTTATTTTCTCTATCAGAATTTGCATTACCTTAAGTGCTTCATCCACTAATAAATTGAGCGAATGTGCAAAACACCCAAAATGTTTAAACCCGAGAAAGTCTTTAATACCTTTTACGATATTGGGGGCATTATCTGTTACTGCAAAATTTACTTTATCTTTTAAGTTCCATCTGTTTAGAATCTCTTCTATTTCAGAAGCTATATTGGAAGCTGTGTGGTTCCCAGCAAAACTGCAGCAACCCAATAGTATAGTTTTTAATTCAAATTCTCGGGTTATATAATGCCCTGTGATGGCAATGTAACTCTCTGTTACTCTTGACGTCCAAAGGTCAGTAGTTTTACATATCGTTTCTACTTCTTCAGCTACGCGAATCTTGATATTGTTTTCGACTTGGTTATAAGTTTCCTGTAACAGAGACTCGGACAATGTTTTTCTAGTTGGTAATTTATACCCGGGAATCCACCTACAAAACTATTTAAATGCTCGTTCCTCTACTATAGGAAACGGATGGAATGAATCGATACATAAATCGAGCAAATCTCTGTCAATTTGTTTTTTTTGCTCGATGCTAATTTTTTTATTAATAAACGCATCTAATACTTTTTGCCGCTTAGCTGGTGGCGGTGCGAGCTGTGGATGTAATACAACCGCAGTCGAAGAAGTACCTGGAGTTTGTTCCGCATCAGGGCGAGTTTCCTGTTCCCTTTGTGGTGTAAGAACGGGCTGGTCATCAGCTCCAAACACCGACAAATAGACAGAAGGATGTTTTCTCCTCAAATGACTTTTCAAATTTGCAGTTGATGATTTAAAACTTAAAATGTCTTGGCATTCATTGCATTTGGCTTTAAATGTAGAATTGTCTTTCGCAAAGTGGTGCCAAATAACACTGCTATTTCTACGGACCGACATAATTATATTATATATTTACAGTACCTATTTACCCTATCAAAATCACTATTTATACACAATTGTCACAATTTCACTTTTTATACGTCTATTTACACAAATCACTTTAAAACTATTCAATCTGTTTAACACTATGTCTATAACACTATATAATATGTTATTTTTGTTATTTAAGTAGTTTAATTAGACCAACACGAAACGTATTTCAATCAATACTAAAAAAATAACGTACACAAAATTCAAAAATATTTATTTTAAATATTCGTATCTATTGCATTGTAATAAAGTCTATATACGTGTCCATTTCTGCGTGAGAAAGAGAAAGAAACAATAACATGCGGCGGACCTCACGTCGCATTGACTTCGGCAATTTTCGTAATCACTCGTTAACTCGTTCAGTCGTTTAGTTCGGTCGTCGCGAACGTCGACTAGTTCATGCGTAAACAGGTTTATTCGTGAACTGTAAACCAGTCGAACCGTTGACGCCAAGAAAACAGTCTAATAAAACAGTTCGTTCATTCAACGCTCACTCCTACCGACAATACATCAACCTTGTACAATTATATTTAGAAGTTCAGTGTATATTGATTGTCTTATATTAAATAAAATATGACGTTCATCATTAAAAAGTAAAATATGACATGATTGATACATATTTTTTGGATACAATTTTTTACGAACAATTAATATGCTCTACAAGAGAATCAAATATCCTAGCAGAGTTTTAAGATAAGTTTATACCTAAAACTTAACTATTTAAATAAGTTAAAAGCTCTACACATATTTTAGTCTACGCACTTTCTTATCTGTTTAGTGAGTTTAATCTGTTGAACAAACAAGTTATAACAGCGAATTTTATATTTATAAGGCTGTGCTCGTATTACACCCATGGGTCGACAAACTAAGTTTTGTTAGGATAAAGTGGGTAAAATTTAATACGTCTATTATACCAGAGATTAGTTAAGCTTTGCACTAGGACCTGCTTCAAACTTCACTTAAGTAGGGATGAATATTAATAGCATGTTACACATATTTTTGGAAAGGTATAGAAGGTATAAACTAGTGTATTTAAAGTTTACGTGACTAATATTTGTTGAGTGAGATTGTCTAGGGACCCTTACTTTTTGGTTATTATATATTTATAAACCACTAGCGGCCCGCCCCGGCTTCGCACGGGTGGACTTCTATACCCTACCCCTGCCCTACCCTACCCCTACCCTAACCCTACCCTACCCCTACCCTACCCCTACCCCTACCCTACCCCTACCCCTACCCTACCCTACCCTACCCCTACCCTACCCCTACCATACCCCTACCCTACCCCTACCCTACCCTACCCCTACCCTACCCTACCCCTACCCTACCCCTGCCCTACCCTACCCCTACCCTACCCTACCCTACCCTACCCTAACCTACCCCTACCCAAAAGTATCCTATGTCCTTCTCCTAGTTCTTAGCTACCTCCCTACCAATTTTCAGCCAAATCGGTTCAGCCGTTCTTGAGTTATAAATAGTGTAACTAACACGACTTTCTTTTGTTTTTAA
Organism: Nycteola revayana; assembly: GCA_947037095.2. Classification (NCBI taxonomy): domain Eukaryota; kingdom Metazoa; phylum Arthropoda; class Insecta; order Lepidoptera; family Nolidae; genus Nycteola; species Nycteola revayana. The sequence goes on from OX344839.1 coordinate 12,228,950, forward strand.
AATGTATTCTGCTATTCGGGACGAAAACAAATCCAACAAATAAAAAACCATGGCAATCGGTCCAGCCGTTCTCGAGTTATAAGTGTTGTAACAAACACGACTTTCTTTTATATATATAGAATATTAAGGCTGGAGCATTCTCCCATGCACGGTGAAGTAGCAAAAGCCTCGTGGTTGACTACATTAATGACCATCCGAAAAAAGAGGTTGTTAATTAATTAATGACTATAATGTGCCTCTCGCTTAAATCCGCGTAAGATTCGAATTTTACTCCAGTAAGTTGTATCGCAACACATTATTATATAGCCGATTTCTTATTATATATACCAGCTTCCCGCGCGCGGTTTCACTAGTGTAGCTTCCGTTCCCTAGGAAACTTCATCATTCAATATAGCCTATGTTAATCCTGGAAAACGAAGCTTACTCATGGTGAATTTTGAAATCGGTCCATTAGATCCGTAGCCGAGCCGATTAGTATGGATCTCTGAGAAAAAATAAACATAAACAATCTGTTCAATAGTTGTTAGCCTGATCAGTATTTTAGTAACAAAGATTCTTAGAAACTTTCGTACTTGTTATAATAGGAAGATAACATAAATAGTATGACTAAAAATCATCAATTTACTTACATATTCACTACTATTAAATTTTCTCTCTTTTAATTAAATGCGTTACACTACTTGGCGCAATTAATTAATTCTTAGTCTTAGTGCAATTAAAGAAAAAAAGTACATGTTGGACAAATTGCGCGCCGCCGTCTCTAATTCAATTAAATTATCTTAAATTACGGACCAGTTAAAGTTTAATACAAGTACTTACCGAAGTAAAAATCTTAATAGGTACAAGAATCTTACTCAGAAATTATAGATTCCTTATCATCGTAATTCCGAATAAGCTCCACTGACGAGTATTCCACTTCCTAAAGCCACGTAGATGAAATCATAAATGTCTGTCCGAAAAAGTACGGCACGTTCCCCGAGGGCCGTTATTTACTTTACTGCCAGCAGATAAACATTGCCATTCAGCTAAGCCATGCTACCAGCAATCTGGGAACGTTGTCAAGGAGCATAAATTTGGAATAGTTAATAGTTATTTTAGTTTTTTTTATTTATTTTGCAGCGGTGCGGGAAACTACATAAAATGTATTATTCTCACAATATACGTATTGATTTTATTTTAGTAAATAAATGACGTAATCCTTTTCGACTTTGTAGTCAGCATTATCATTGATATAGACTTTTGAAGGTGATATTTTTTTAACGATTTTGACTTATATTTTTCCCTCTTTCTTTAGCGACTTTCGTTAATTTATCGTATACGATTACAGTATTTCATTTTAACTTCTTCAGCCCCTTTACGTACACTAATAAACATGGGTAGTACTTAACAGGTTTTTAAACAAAAGATACCCATGGTAATACAGGACTGGTATTATATATCGAAGGATATAGCCACACATCCGTGTAAAGCAAGTTGGTAATAAATTATTCGTATAGACCCTTCGCGGTTAAGCGTATAGGTATCGGACGGTAATGTATCGGCAGGCGGAGGGTACTATCTGGCTTGCACTACTAAAATACTGACCTCACTCACTCTGCACAGTTCACTGGTTCCCACGAGAAATCTATTATTCTATACAGTTCATACAAAATTAGGAATGTGGTGAATGACTTGTTCAACGCTTTGGAAATTCATGTAGTATTCGTGCCGTTAAATATGCAGACGCTTCCATATTGGTATTTTATCTGAAAATGTGAGTAAATTATTTAAATAAACGTTCATGTATTTGAATTTATGATATTTCATTATATACTCTGGATTATAGCATTTTGGATTTCCAGCTTAAGGTAAATCCTCATTAAAATAATTTTGTAAATAGTAGTAGCATTACTTTAACTATTTTACTCTTCGTAATATGTAATATTTTCATAGAAATTTAAGCCGAAAACGTTTTAAATAATGGAGGGAATACGAAATCCAGATTATCTCGCGGAAACAGTTTTCAGTTCAGCAAATTTCAGTTTAATTTCTTCCAATGCTGGTATTATGAACGTAGATCTTTTTGATGCACGCCGACATTATTGAATGTAGGTATTGTTCCAAAAACAATGTTCAAGATTTGATGAACATGCTTACTTAAGATAAATTATATTTATCAGTCCAAATAGTATAAAGGAAACGATTACATCCTTCGTTTATATTAGGTATTAGATATCATAAAAAACCGGACAAGTGCAAGTCGGACTCGCACACGAAGGGTTCCGTATCAGTTACAAGTGCGTATCTATTTTTGATATCAAGAATAAAAAAGCGTATGTTTAAGGTAAATTGCGGTGTACGATTTATGACGTATTAAAAAAAACTACTTACAAAATCTCGTTCAAACCAATTTTCGGTGGAAGTTTGCATGGTAATGTACATTTATATTTTTTTAGTTTTATCATTCTCTTATTTTAGAAGTTACAGGGGGGGCACACATTTTAATAGTTTGCGCGAGAGGCACACATTTTAATAGTTTGCGCGAGAGACACTTCCAAAGTGGTAACTTTGGAAGTGTCTTTTGCGCAAACTATTCAGTTAAGAAAAAAATGTCATTAGAAACCTCACATTATTTTTGAAGACCTATCCATAGATACCACACAGGTATGAGCTCGATGAAAAAAAAATGAGTTTCAGTTCTATGTATGGGGAACCCCAAAATTTATTGTTTTTTTTTTTTCTATTTTTGTGTGAAAATCTTAATGCGGTTCACAAAATACATCTACTTACCAACTTTCAACATTATAGTTCTTATAGTTTCGGAAAAAAGTGGCTGTGACATACGGCCGGACAGACAGACAGACAGACAGACATGACGAATCTATAAGGGTTCCGTTTTTTGCCATTTGGCTACGGAACCCCAAAAATTGCAGTTACACACTAGAAAAAATCCTTAAATTACGACGGACATCCTTTACCACGAAATTCAATGCTTAGAAGCTCCGGCGAAACAACCTAATCAGGTTATTATACTAATGGTTCATCGGGTTCCATATAAGACGGACCGGCAGAAATCTAATAAAATTGTCCAATGTTTTGTATAATTTATTTTTTAACTAGAAAACTCAATTTAAATATACTCTTATCGGATCTATGTTGCTATAATATCGCTCACGTCTTATAAATAATTCATATGACGAGTTGCCATATTTTATATTAATTTGTGTATTAAATAAAGCCGCGTAGTCCTATCCAAAAAACATTAGCACATTAACTGACATTTTCTCCGTCGGATAAAAAAGACAGCAATTAGGTGTATAACAAGATCTGGATCCTGCAACCGTTTTAATTTACAGAAATGTCTCGAGTTTTTTCGCGTTGCGAATTTTCTACTGGCTCCATTCATCAGGCGGCTGTCACTGTCTCCCGCCGAGCAATTACTGATGTCGCACTCGACTGCACCGTCGCAATTACTACCACCTACTGCCTCTACTTCTGTGCGAATACTTCCCGCACCAATGCCCATCGACTCAACGCCATCTTTCACATGGAGTAGTGTTCTAAGCTAGTATAATAAAATATCAACATAGTTATTTACTAATTAATTTAATGAAGATTATCTATACAGCGCACACGTAATATATAAAACAATGTGTGACGATCCGCGGTTCACCCGCGTTAGCAGCAAGTTCTTCCACTTCCTTAAGATCCACTTTTTTACATAATTTATATAATAAATGTTATGACTCATTTCAATTTGACAGTCACTATAAAATTTAGAATATATAATTAGCATTTACAATAAGTCCGTTCAGACAAACTTATACATAGCATGCTAAACACGCATAACAGGAATACTCCTAGCTAACTATAATATCTATATCACACAACCTTAGGTTCTTAGTAATTTTAACAAGAAATCTTCGTAGCTCCTCTAGGGGAAAGGTAAACCTGTGTTTATTAGAAAATACCTTTCATTTCACGTCTCGGGAAAGGAATTTTCCCTGTTACGGAAATTTACCCACGCACCTGTTTCTTTTATCCGCTCCAACAAACCGTGGCCCTTGCTTTCATATATATTCAGCCGAAAGCCGTTATTCACCGATCTCAATCAAATTAACGATATTTAAATTAACCACGACATTCATACGAAAAAGAAGCTAACACAAACAAAGCCCTTCAAATACATATTTTAGCGCTACGCCTTTGTTATTTTCAGGGAATTCGACTGTACTGAACCTTGCTAACGGGCGTAGATATAACAAAATGTCTTTTTACAAAAAATAAAAGTTCAATAAATACGACACTCATTTTTTGAAGAAATAGAAATGAGTCAACTCGAATTCAATAATGTGAAACAAGTGAATCGCTTCAATAATAATGGACGGAGAACTGACAACCGAAAAGGCAAGGCAATTTGATCATTCATAAAAATGATTTATCAGCTTACCTGGAGCATTCTAAGCATAAAGACGTCGACCTGGCAGGATTCGCGTGGTGGATGTGGGAGTTATGGGGTGGGAAAAAAATAAAAAAAAAAGGTAATGTGATCAGGATTACTTTTTATGCCAAATGGTTTGCCTACCTCCCCAAAGCACACAAAAAAAATCTGGCATCATTTGGTTGGTGTAAAGGTAGAGCCAGGCTTAATTAAAGTGAGGAAAAAAATAATTATTTTTAGGTAATAAGAACAAGGCTGGCTTTTTTTGTGCTTAAAGTTTATTATTCCCAGAGGCTAGGAAAAAAAAGCCAGCCAATGGCGGGAACATGTCGAAAAAAATAATTGAAAATTTATATTTTAAATTGTATTTTGCTCGAGAAAGAGCTAAGGGGCATGAAAAAGAGCGCGTGGAGGGGATTCACGCGACGACGGCGTCCGTGCTCTCTCGGCGCGTCGTTCATGTTCGGTAAACGGAACGCGCCTGGCTGGTCTCGTCGCACTCGTTGAGCAGAAAGAGCCGAACGTTTCTGGAGCGCCAGCTGTTTCAGTTTAGCGTCTATTTTACAGCGCGTGGACGTGTTTTTATATTCTGCTTAAATAAAATAAAATAAAATAAAAATCATATTTATTTACGTAAGCCAATTACAGGCACATTACCGAGAGAGCACGGACGCCGTAGTCACGTGTATCCCCTCCACGCGCTCTTTTTCATGCCCCTTAGCTCTTTCTCGAGCAAAATTCAATTTAAAATAAAAAAATTCAATTATTTTTTTCGACATGTTCCCACCACTATTATTGGCTGGCTTTTTTTTCCTAGCCTCTGGGAATAATAAACTTTAAGCACAAAAAAAGCCAGCCTTATTCTTATTACCTAAAAATATATTTTTTTTCCTCACTTTATTTAAGCCTGGCGATACCTTTCCACCAACCAAATGACGCCAGATTTTTTTTGTGTGCTTTGGGGAGGTAGGCAAACCATTTGGCATAAAAAGTAATCCTGATCACATTACCTTTTTTTTATTTTTTTTTCCCACCCCATAACTCCCACATCCACCACGCGAATCCTGCCAGGTCGACGTCTTTATGCTTAGAATGCTCCAGGTAAGCTGATAAATCATTTTTATGAATGATCAAATTACCTTTTAAATTTAATAATTAAAAAAATTTTTTTACTGACACAGATAATCATAGATTATCACAGAGTAGCACATTGACTACTCTAATTTCTGAGAGTTTTTTAAAGGAAGATTCAGACAAGTCTGATTTGTTTCAGTGTAACACTGAATTAGATGTTAGTATTTCTACTAACTTAAATATTTTAAACTAGATTTAAGGACAACAGAAGGCCTGCATGATTTAAATATTGTACATCAGAACATGCAGGGTCTTTCTGGCAAAGAATTAGAGTTAAGTTTATTTTTAGAAAACTTTAATGTTCATGTTTTATGTCTTACTGAACATTGGTTAAAAGATTTTCAGTTATGTTTCATTAACAATGATAAGTACACAGTACAGAGTGCTTTTGTGAGAAAACAAGCCATTCATGGTGGCTCACTAATTATTGTATCATCTCACATAAAATGTAAATCAAGACATGATATTGTAAATCTGTCCATTGAGCGGAATGCCGAGTTGTCTTGTGTGGAACTGCAGCATCATGTAGTTGTATGTGTGTACCGTCCACCTTTAGGTAACTTTGATTTATTTGAATCTGTTGTAGAAGATGCCCTCACGAGGTTAAGTTGTTCAGGTAAGGGGATAATAGTGTGTGGAGACTTTAATGTTAATATTCTTGAAGCCTCGTCTACTAGTGGGAGACTCCTTAATCTATTTAATTCTTTTAATTTAAAACATCTTTTTTATGAACCCACTAGGATAACTTCACACTCGTCCACTTGTCTTGACAACATATTTTCAAACTGTCAAACGATAAATACGCAGATTTTATATAATCTAACATCTGATCACTGTGGACAGTTGGCAGTCTTTCCAAGCACAGAAGACAAAACAACGTCAAAAATAACGTGCCGCCCTATCACTGCTGGTCGAATTAATCGCTTTAAGGAAAATATTATGTCAAAGTTAAATCCTTCTTTGTTAGTTAAGCAGAATCCGGATAGTAACTATGGAGCTGTTTTTAACATTGTAGAGACCGAATTTAGAAGTAATTTTAAAACTAAAACTTATAATAGTAAAGTTCACTGTAAATTTAATGAATGGGCTACTCCAGGAATATATAAGAGTCGATCTAGATTGTATGAGCTTTATGGCATGAAAATGTATAGATCCGATGATGACTTTTTAGAGCATGTAAGAAAGTATTCTAAAACTTTTAAAATAGTTTGTAGCATTGCTAGAGCCAATCATATTAGACATAAGATAGAAAACTCCAGTAACAAAATAAAAACCACCTGGGGAATAATAAATAAAGAAAGTGGCAAGACTTTTAACCGGGATAATCTGTTAGAAATAAAAGTCGATAATAAACTTACTAGTAATAAATCTGACGTGGCTCATGCATTTAATGTTTTTTTCTCTGACATACCAATAGCCACTACGCGTTCTTTAAATTCATCAGCCAGTGAGGCTGAGCTACTTTTATGCAGTAGCGTACCGGGATGTAATTCTTTATTCAAATTCAAGCATGTTACTGTAACGGAAGTGATAAACGTAGTCAAGGCTTTTGATTCAAAAAATACAGGTGATTTATGGGGTATTTCAGTTAAAATCCTGAAAGAAATAATTGATATAGTAGCGCCTTATCTAATGATTATTTTTAATGAATGTGTAGATACTGGTACATTTCCTGACAAAATGAAGTACAGTAAAATCATACCCTTATTGAAATCAGGTTCGAAAGACGACCCAGCCAATTATAGACCAATCTCAATATTACCAGTGTTTAGTAAAATCTTTGAAAAAATAATACTTAATCAGCTCCTCAAGCATTTCAATTTTAAAAACCTCTTGCACGCGAATCAGTTTGGTTTTACTAAAGGTCGCTCAACTTTAGATGCTGGAGTCGCTCTTATTAAATCTATATATGATGCGTGGGAGCAGTCGCAAAATGCCATCGGTGTATTCTGTGATCTTTCAAAGGCCTTCGATTGCGTTCGGCACGACTCGCTCTTATTAAAATTACGTCACTATGGTATTAAGGACGATGCACTGGATATGATGTCTTCATACCTTTCTCAGAGAGTTCAGTGCGTTGATGTAGGTGGTGTAGTCTCGGAATCCTTACCTGTTAAGTTAGGTGTGCCACAAGGTTCCATTCTGGGTCCTTTTTTATTCCTGGTATATATTAATGATTTGCCGTATTATTTGGAGAAATTGTGTGATGTTGTACTCTTTGCTGACGACACTTCACTTATTTTTAAAGTGAAACGTAATATTGACGATTTCGATTTTATTAATTGTGCACTCACAAATATAACTCATTGGTTTACTGTAAATAACTTGGTGCTAAACGCAAAAAAAACTAAATGTATAAAATTCACTACGCCCAATGTGAAAAATACTGGACCTAATTTAATTCTCAATAATGAAGTGCTGGAAACTGTTAGCTCCACAGTGTTCTTAGGTATAACGCTGGATACACATTTAAAATGGAATGCTCATGTGTCGAACTTGGCCAAAAAGTTGACCTCTGCTGCTTACGCTGTTAGTAAAGTTAGACAACTGACCAACGTAGAAACTGCACGTATGGTCTATTTTAGTTATTTCCACAGCATTTTATCATATGGAATTCTACTTTGGGGCAAATCTGCCGATATCCAAAGTATATTTATTTTACAGAAACGGGCGATTCGATCTATTTACCAACTAAGTGCCCGAACTTCCCTAAGAGATTTGTTTAAAAATATTAATATATTAACGGTTGCTTCTCAATACATTTATGAAAATTTAATTCATATTAGACAAAATTTAAATCAATATCAAAAGAGAAGCGACATGCACACAAAAAATACAAGAAATAAACACAAATTGTGTGCTGATTACCACCGTCTGCAGAGAGTCCATTCTTCGTTTGTAGGGCTTAGTTTGCGTATGTATAACAAACTACCGGAATTAGTGCAAGAGTTACCACTCAATAAATTTAAAACTCATTTAAAGACTACCTTAATGAAAAAAGGTTATTACACAATAAATGAATATATTAATGATAAAACTGCATGGTGCTAGCGGTGTAACACACGCAAACTTACATTATTGGATGTTTTGTATTTTTTATTATTTTATTGCAAATGTTATTATTGTATACTCTGATGTACTTTTCGGAACATGCTATGCTGAGTCTAACTTTTGCCTCTCCTTTTAAACGTGATTCCTCAAATGTTGCTATCAGTGTGCTCGTCATGCTCCCATTGTTTGTCATTGCTTGCGGTGGCGATGTGAGTCGGGTCGCCTCCTTCCCTCTAATATGGCGAGGGAGACGATGGCTGTGTGCTCACACGTCATACTCGTGAACGGGTGCTGCTTGCGGTGGCTGGTCGGCTTGCTGGTGGTTGTATTTGAGATGGTTGTTAAAACATTAGTGTGTGACCGCTTAAGACGATAATTTTTTCACATGGCTTGTTCTTTGGTAATGTGTGTGGATGCGCCCTCCGTTTTCAAGTGCTAGAGGTTTATGAGGCTTTTGCTTGAGGATTTTTAATCACTATTTAGCTATATCTATGAAAACGTCTAGAGCGTGCATTAGCGCACATGCTTCATATTATACTTTAAATGAAATATTGTAAAGAAAACATATATTTAAAAAAAAATGGACACACTGTGATAAAAAAGATGACGAAAAAAAAAAACCCGGAGTTTCTTTCTCCCTTTCTTCTCCGGGTCGTCCACCTAGGTAGCTAGTGAAAGGTTGCAGGTTAGCTAGGGTAGGATTCTCGCCGGCGAGGACCGCGTTGTACCCCTACCCCTGCCCTGTGATCCAGCGCCTGTAGGCCGTGCCAGCGATCACTTCCTCTTATATCCACAAATCTGACTTTAATATCAGTGGCACCACTGGGTTGTGGTCCTAACCCCATAAGGGTGCCCCCAAGTGTGTGTCACTTAATTGTATGCTTTCAAATTTTTTTTATGTAAATATTAACTAATTATGAGTAGAGGAATTAATGACACACGGACAGACGGAGTAAATTGTCTGTAATGTCCTACAATTAGCAGCACTCACAGGTTGCATTTGTTAGTTATAGTTACCTAAGTAGTTCTATTCATAGAATAAGAATAATAACCTATTAATTATATTTCTTTGTTATTGTGATTTTGACAAGTACAAGTGTATGTAAATACCTAAGTGCTGAATAAATTCATTATTTCATTATTATTTACCTTGCCTTTTCGGTTGTCAGCTCTTAGTCCATAAGAAAAAGGTAAAACAATATCGCATGCCCCGATTTTCAATATCGTTTTGTAGGTAAACGCGGGTGTTATTCATTTGTGTAAACAGGGGTTTTCTATACATGTATCTTTCTTTGTATCTGGCCATATGGCCAGATAAAAAGTAAGTAAATTCCAAGGTTTGTATGGAATAAAAGTATATACTTTTATTCCATACAAACCTTTTTACTTTTAACAGTGCATTATTTGTGATATGAAAGACAACAATGTTACCTTAGTAACAACGTTGTTCTTTCATATGAATATTGTTATTATGTACGAGATATATTTTGCTGTAAGTTTTCTTGTATGCTATTATTATAAAGGGATTATTAGTTTCAGAGTTTTGTATTATACTTTGTAGTGTACTTAATTTGTTTTAGTGTGCGGCATGTGGAGATAGTATGTAATAAAGAACTATTTATCATGTTATGAACTGACTAACTACAATGCGTTATGTAGATATGGACTTGGAATAAATTTATTTACCAGAATGAATTGTCAAATCATTAGCCTTTCATTTATAAATTAAAGAATATTTTCATTGTTAAATGTTGGGGACGAATTACATACAGAGCAACAATTTTTGCCTTATGTCACTTCGACTTCGACTTGTTGGACTGAATACGACCTCTGGTTGCTTCGACGTACTTCAAAGTACGTCAAATTTCTACCATAATACAATATAATTAAAGACCTATTACATCATTGAGTTCTAATATAATTTCATGCAAACCAATCGTTGCGATGCAATCAAAATTATTTATGTGATGTTGCACAATTGGCTAGAAACGTTTCGATCTGTAGTGGCTATTCTCTTGGCACCGACCATTCGATCCTGATAGACTTGGATACACAGATTCCGTGCTGTAACTGTTCTCAAACTGGATTAGTTTCCGAGAGCCTTTGCAAATCGAAGCGAATAACCCGGATGCTTGCCTCCATCTAGATTTCGTCTTCAGCTCCGGCTATATACAATTTCTGTATTCCCTATTGTACTAAGGAGACAAAAGTTAGAAATTGTTGTCCAATAAATAAGATTTCGATTAATAATATTTCACCATTGTTGAATTCACTGTAAATTATTTTGAAGGCCAGCTATTATTATTTAAGATAATTTGTAATCGATAATCACTCAATATCATTCATTCTCATTTCAATGTTTCATGTTATGGAGAATATTAATTTCCAAAATATTAAATTTGTAAAACTATTTTTTTGTAATAAAATTCCTTAAAATATTGACCATTATCATTATATAGTAATAAACAGAAATCACACAACCTTTTTAGGGTAGCGGTATTTGGCTCGCTTTAAATATCGGAGGTCGTCGGTTCGATCCCCACACCGTACAGGAAATGTTTGTGTAAATTCTAAGATTTCTTTCCCAGTCTGGTTGGTTTAAGGGACTACCCTCCGTGCCCCGGAAAGCACGTTAAGCCGCTGGTCCCGATTTTTTTAAAATCATCTATAATAATCGTATATCAAGAAACGGGCAGCAGCGTTTCTTTGTGTGGTACAACATAATACTGCGGTCACCAACCCGCCTGCCAAGCGTGGTGACTATGGCAAATACCCTCCCTTGGGATGAGTCCCATGTTCAGCAGTGGACACTATACGGACTGATGATGAAACTGTTTACATAAAATTATATTGCATTATAAAAATATATTAAACATTAACAGTTATTTTCATTGTCTATTACAAGTTTTGTAATATGTTTTACTTACCTATTCAAAATTCAACGTTAATAATCACCTATTCACAAATTATATGTTGTCATTAATTAAATCCACAAAAGGGACCAAATTCTATTGAGAACCCCTTTGAGTATTAGTCATTCAGTTTAGATGAATGAATACCGCACACGTACCCAATATCTAGTGACTAGTTTAAGTTGAGTGCAATCGACAGCAATATGGTTCTGTAGAGACCATTCGACTGTCAATGCAACGACAATTGCGAGCGAAGTACAGATATGTCGATGTCCATATATATCACTTTTGAATGATGTCTTCCAATTTTACAAGATACTTGAAAAATGATAACTTAGAAATCATAAGCCGGTGCTTGTAAGCGGAATGTATGAGTTAATTCCGCTTACGGACTTTATGGTCACACATAATAATTATATTCGTTAAGTTTAGTTTTATTTTACATAGAAAATGTTAGGTATCTATGGAAAATAATAATATGGTATTATCTAGTAAAGTATCTTTTTTAATTATTGCACTGATTGAAACATATAAAATAATATTTTTAGGAATAATAGAAACTATTTATCCAAATAGGTAATTTTAATGTTTAAATATACTAAGATTTTGAAGTTTTCGGTTTCGTTTGTCTTCGTTTATAGGTACCCAAAAAAAATGTATAGTTATTAATGAAAAAATTTAAATGACTCAAAATAGACAGATTCATTATGACTTGTTTCCTAAAATGCTTTAAGAAATTTTAAATTCACTTTCGTTACTCCTGATTCGATTGGATTGCAAGATATTCTAAGATTGATTCGATGCTGAAGGTACTGGTATCGAATCAAAAGTATCGAGTACTTAAGTACTGCTTTCGGAACATCACTACAGTCAAGATCTGTATTGTTATTTATCCTGTACTATTGTTGATACATTGTCAGAGAGTCAAATCTATTTTTAAGTTTTAGACCCTGACTTAGACGACGAGCTGTCTAAAAGTGAGACAGAAAGATATGTAATTGGTGAATTATTGATTTAGTCCCAAAGCACTATTTATATCTGTGTTTAACAATGAAGTTAGTAAACTGGTCTAACTATACGACTGAACAGAAATCAATTTTGCAAGTTACCATGCATGTATATATTATACCGAGTATCTATGACTATGGAGTAAATGTAATCATATTTATATTTTAGTGCAAATACGGCGATTGGTTTTCACAGAAGTGAAGAAATTGCACTAAACTCGGTGTAGATACCTAGTATAAATAGGCATTGTCTAGACGGCCACCACCCATCACTATACCTGCACATGTCACTGTCCTTGACCAATGTGAATTACCTAGGTTTAATGATCTACCTAATATTTAAATTCATATTCGGAGCATCATTAAAATACCCCTTTTAACGGAAATAGCGCTGACAGAGGAGTACGACAACCTCCATAGCGTAGCGGTATTTGGCTCGCTTTACATTTCGGAGGTCGTGGTTTCAATCCCCACGCCGGATTAAAAAATCTTTGTGTAAATTCTAAGGTTTCTTTCCGGATCTGGTTGTCTGAGGGACTACCCTCCGGGCCTCGGAAAGCACGTTAAGCCGTTGGCCCCGATTGTTATAAAATCTCATCATCAATATCAATCGTATACAAGGGAATGGGCAACAGCGTTTCCTTGCATGTGTACAACATAATACTGCGGTCACCAACCCGCCTGCCAAGCATGGTGACTATGGCAACAACCTCCCTCGGAAGGAGGCCCATGTTCAGCAGTGGACGTTATACGCTGATGATGATGATGAGATGAGTTAAAATTTCGCACTCTTATAGTTTATATAGAAAAGTAGTGCAGACTGCTAATGTTTTTTTTTTAAATTATGGTCAAATTTCGATCGCTGTCCGAATATTAATTAATTCAAATATATCATTCGCGGGTCTCAAACCATAGGGGCGTACACGCAAAAATGCGATTGTTCGTATTTAATGCCATTGGATTCTACTATATGCAATACATAACCTTAATTTTTCTTATAATTTAATATTAATTACTTTTGGTATAAATAGCAAAATATTGTTTGCCGTAAGATAGACAGTCTATAATTATTTTCAAGCCATAGAGCCGTATATTAGACGTAAGAGCAATATTATTGCTTTTTAAGTTGGTTTTGACGTGCCATATAGACGTATGCACGTACGACTTTCAATTTTATTATAAACCAAGAAAAACGTGTCGGGCCATAGAGAGGTATGTTCATACGGCTGTTTGTTTTATTTTAACCTGAATTTTTTGTGTTGAGCCATATAGACGTATGCGCATACGACCGTCAATAGCAACATTATCCTGGGGATATTTAGTAATAACGGCAGACGTATGCACATACGTCTTCATTTTAGTATATTGCCGTCTCACGATTTCTTCAATACGCGGACGTATAGTCGTGTCTACAACATCCAACTAGGTGCCAACTTAGGGTAATTTACCAAAGATTTAGTGTAAAAATGATCCGGCAGGGAAATTTTCAGGGTATAAATATTTCTAGGGTATTTTTATGAGTAATTTATGTTCAGAAAAATTATAACTCACTTTGTGTTTCTGAACGCGACCATAATTATGGATTTCGTTTCGTGAATGCATCGATTGCTATTGCTCTTTTTTCTATGTGTGAGAGATTTTTGGGTTTAGGTTCAACGGGATACAGATGCTGATGATAATAAAAGATTCCCTAACTCTAAATTAGCTTTGTCTCTTTTGTTAGCGCCTCTTTTATCAACCATTAGATGGATACAGGTGAGGAAAGATGTTCCCAATTCGCTTTTTTTCAAATTCAACTTATCATTCATCATCATTTCAGCCGTAAGAAGTCCACTGCTGGACATAGCCCTCCCTCATAAATCTCCAGTTGTTGCGGTTAGAAGCGGCCTGCATCCACTGTGATCCCGCGGCCTTAATAACCAGATCGTCCGTCCATCTAATTGGTGGACGTCCTACGCTACGCTTGCAGATCCACGATCTCAATTCGAGAACTTTTCTGCCCCAACGGTCACCTTTTCTCCGTGCTATATGGCCTGCCCATTGCCACTTCAACGAACTAATCCGTTGGGCTATGTCGGTAACCCACGTTCTTCTACGTATCTCCTCATTTCTGATTCGATCTCGTAGAGAAACCCCGAGCATAGCCCTCCCCATAGCTCGCTGAGCCTGTTCATAAGGCCTATAGTGAAGGACCACGTTTCGGATCCATAGGTCATCTGGCACTGGCAACACACACTGGTTAAAGACTTTCGTCTTCAGGCACTAAGGTATATTGGAGGAAAAGACGTTGCGAAGTTTCCCGAACGTTGCTGATCCGAGATGGATTCGGCAATTGACCTCCTTCTCGAAGTTGACTGTGTGTCCTATGTATACATAAGCGTCAACAACTTCAAGAATCGTATTCTTAACCATTATAGGGGCAGGCACAACATGGACGTTAGACATGATTTTCGTCTTGTCCATGTTCATTTTAAGATCTACCCGTTGGGAGACACGGTTGAGGTCTTCGAGCATTGTACTGAGTTCTTCCATCGACTTTGCCATGACCACGATATCATCAGCGAATCGAAGGTGAGTGATGATGAATATAGAAGTTTTAAGGTGTCCAAAGTGGTCGTAAACAGTTTCGGAGAAATAACGTCTCCCTGTCTTACGCCTCTTTTTAGTGGACTCGCCTCCGAACTCTATTCTTGTACTCGGACCGACGTTGTAGCGTTTCTATACAAACATTTCAACACCTCGATATACCGATAGTCAATACGGCATCGCTGGAGAGACTCAAGTACGACCCATGTTTCAACCGAATTAAAGGCTTTCTCGTAGTCCACGAACGCTAAACAGAGCGGCAAGTTAAACTCTTCGGTCTTCTGTATAACTTGCCGCAGCGTATGTATGTGGTCTACGGTACTATAACCTTTTCGGAATCCGGCTTGTTTCGGAGGCTAAAAGTCATCAAACCTTCATTCGAGACGATTCACAATAACCCTGGAGAACAGCTGATAGACATGGCTCAAAAGCGAGATGGGCCTGTAGTTCCTTAGTTAGGTGTTATCGCCTTTCTTAAAGAACAAAACCACCTCTTGTTCCATGCTTTAGGCGTGGTGCCTACGAGCAAGGTAGAATTGAAGAGCTTTTGAAGGTTTTTAAGTACCGGTAATCCACCAGACTTCAGGAGCTTTGATGTAATTCCGTCCTCACCCGGCGCCTTGTCGTTCTTTAGCTGTTTCAGGGCCATACTTATCTCGTACAGGCTTATGTCCGGGATATCCTCGGTATAGTATCGGGTCAGTTTGGCTCTTGGGTCTATAGCCGCACTGAAAACAGGCTTGGTGACTGAAGTGTAGAGCTGCACGTAGAACTTTTTGACTTCCCTTAACACTTCCGTATTTGTTCGACAAATATGGGATGGGAGATGGGGGATGGGAGAGGGATGATGGCATGACTGCCATCATCCCTCTTAAGCTTTGTCATCTGTCTTTGCCCAATAGACATATCTCTTGCAAACACTTTGGAGCCCTGATTACGTTCTATCGTATTTTTAATACGGGCAGTATTAAAACTACGAATATCGTGTCGCAAGGATTTTTTAATTCGTCGTTTAAGCTGCCTATGTGACTTAGCATCATCGGGAGATTGCAGTCTTAGCAAGCGTCGTTCAACCAATAGGTTAAGGGGGTCTTTATAAATTTTCTGAGTTCTACTGGTACGGCGAGCCTTGAAGAACTGAGACCCTGCCGTATAGACAGTCTCTACGTGCCTATTGTTGATCTCGTCCACTGATGCGTCTTTGTCTAGACAATCTAATCGAGGCGGCTTCTGGAAGAAACAATTCATCATAAAGAATCCTTCTTTCTGCAGAAAGTCCCCTAAGGTTCCGTTGCCCATAACCGAAGTTCCCCACTATCAACTCGACCTCATCGTTTCTCTTTTTCGCATTGAAACCCCCCATAACAACATTGAAGTGAGTTTTATGAGTATGTATGGCCCTAATGATGTCCTCATACATACACTCAACTTCTTCATCTGGGTGTGCCGAGATCGGTGCATAGGCCTGAATGACCTTCAGCAAGCATCTTTTAAATACTTTCAGTGTTAGGTATGTCACCCTGCTAGACACACTGTCGATGGTAATAATGTTATTAATGAGGGTCTTGTGAACGAGAAACCCGACACCACCTTGGGACTGTTGGTCACCCTCCCGGTAGAAGAGCAGGTTGCCAGATTTCAGGGTTATCGTGTCCTGTCCCTCTCTACGGACTTCAGACAACCCCAGAATATCCCATCTGAGCCTGCTCAGTTCTTCTTCCAGCTTAACAATATTTTCCTCGGTTCTTAAAGTGCGCACGTTATGTATTGCCAGGGCCAGTGTTCGCCTGTGAAATTGGTAGCCACTCGTCTCTTAGCACCTTAGCCCCGCCAATACCATGGTCGTAGCCTACCGTAGCCAGGCCGCCGGAGACTCGGGGCCGTATGTTTTTGGAAATAACCATTATGAGGGGGGGTTTGCCAATACTCGACACGCTTGGCAGGCGGGTTGGCGAGCGCAGTATTAGGTGTTATAATCCGAGAAGACGCTGCTGCCCATCTTCTGGTGTATTGCCCTTGGCCGGATCCTACGGCGCCCACGGGATTCAGATTTATGAAAAAAATATGTATATATTTATTCTTATTTTAATTTTCACACAAACAGTGTGTGATTACTATTATTTGGTTTTTTTTCTAGATTGTAGAACGAAACTGGTTTTTACTTCTACTTTGAATTCAAACACCTCTCAATATTAATGACAAGCCAGACAGGCGCATGAATTTTCAAAATGACGTAAATAACGGTAGTTTTGATGGGTTCTCATTCCTAAATTGCAATATTTTAAGTCACCAACTAGGTAAAAATTAATATTTGTATAAATATTAATAATTTAACGAGACGGGTTCTACGTCCATAACACCCATGCATTTTTGAGAGATTTTTGACGGAGTTTTACCGTATAGTCGGCACGCCAAATAGAGGTATCAACCAAAAACTAATGTTATAGCGGTAATACCTTAAAATCAAGCATTCCATAATAATCTTAGTGTAAATATATAGCTACATGCAAAAACACAATAAGCTTGGTCAATCACAAGAAAAGTTATTAAGTTTTTTGTCTCTCCTGAAAAGAAGGTGTTTGGTGGATACGCCCCTATGGTTGGCGACCCACGTATGTCAAATCTAAATTATAGTATTTCAATTCTACTAAACATACTATGTATACTACATAGCAGGTAGGTTCTATAACCTGATTTCTGATGATCCGTATAGGTTTCCTTGTTTGTCAAGGCTTTACTTTGAAAGTAAATCTATACTATGGTAAATACTTGTTCGTACAACGATATTGAAATACTAGCAAATACAACCATATTGGATTGGAACCGCAACCCGGATAAAGCTGTAACCGAAATGTATGTTTGTTTGTGTGTACATTTACAATCCAGTGAGTTTTATTATTTATTAAACCGCATATAATCAGTTCATATACCAATTATATAATTTATACTTCTTACGTGCGCTAATAATTAAACCTTCATAACATAACCTTGCAATAATAAATAATATTGATACCTATTCTTTATCAAAATATCTAACCATCATAGTTTAGTCACAATAGCCGCTTTTATTTTCATAAAAATATTAAATCGTCTGAAGAAAGAAACTACGTTTAATGTGTATCGTAATATTAATCCTTATCTAAATTAAGCATTATGTTATCAAGGGTATTTATGTAGAAGTAAAATACTTTTTGTTTTATTCCAATCGGACATATCGTAGAGAAATTATCACGAGTATAAAATCGCAAAGAATTGGTACATATAAAGCTGAAGAGTTTGTTTGTCTTTTTAGCTTGAAAGCGCTAAACTCTGGAACTGGTCTGATTTAAAAAAATCTATCTGTGTTTAGTAGCCCATTTATCAAAGAAGGCTATATACTAAATATTTAATTATGAAGTTTCCACGGGAACGGGAGTCACGCGGGTGAAACCGCGCGCGGAAGCTAGTCTTTACATATAACCGATAAGAAATGCCACTTTCCGACAAGTCTCCGTTAAATACCTGAAGTGCGAACGTTGTGCCTTAAGTTATTATCGTCATATAGCTAAAGCCTTAAAACAAAAGCCAAAGCGTTTGCGATAAGTAAGCGAGTAATATCATTTTGTCTAGGCCTTCTGACTTAGAAAAAATAATGTTACTACAAATTTTCATTCAAGAAAAAGAAAGTAACAAATCTGGATTTAGGAAGTTGATAGTTTTTCACCCGTGCCTCAAAGTGCACTAAGATCCAGAGCTTGATTTAAAAAAATCAATTACTATACTTGAGAAACTGGTATGAATGTACGTACACTTATCGATACCATGTTCATCTAATATGAGACATTTTTGAAATCTTACAACCTTGTTTTTTTAATTTTATTGATGACTACTGAATAATCAAAAGTATAATGTTCGTAGCGGCCGTAGCCCAATGGCTTGGGCGTCGGACTTGTTCAATCCGACAAAGAGTGCCGCTGTACTCTTCTCGCGATTCAACAGTCCACCGGTCATTCCACCGGTCAAAATGTTCGGCGAACCAATCCCTTGGGAACGGCAAGCCAAATATTTAGGCGTAATCCTTGACCGAAAGCTAAACTTCAGAGCGCATGTAGAAACCGTTCGTGCACGGGCTTTACTTACGCTTAGTCGACTACACTGTCTTTTAAATTCACGCAGTAAACTATCACTTGATAACAAGGTTAGGATTTATACCACGTGTATAAGGCCGATTATGACGTACGCGAGCACCGTATTTGCTCATACAGCGTCTAGCAGTTTGTACCGCTTACAAACTGTTCAAAGTAGATTCACTCGACGTGCCACCGGGGCACCGTGGTTCATTCGAAATCGCAACTTGCATTCTGATCTCCAACTGCCCTCCATTAAGCAGTGGATGAAAGAGGCGTCGGAGCGCTTCTTTGAATCCGCGGCTCAGCACCCAAACCCGTTGGTTGTTGCAGCATCTGACTATAGGCCTTTGCCCACAAAGCGTCGTAAACACCGTCGGCCTCGGGGCGTCCTTGACGACCCGGACGACGAAATCACAACTTACCAACTAGCAGTACAGAGACTGCAAGAAACTAGCACCACTACACAGAGACCACTCTATCCGACCCGCCGGAGAAGAGTGCGCCCGCGAACGCGACGCGTCCCCCCTCGCCCTCCCGACCCTTAGTTTGCTAAGAACCTTCCGATGCCCTCGTAGACCCGAAGTCCGAGAGGCCCGCGAACTGTAAAGTAGAGCGACAGTTGCACAAAACTCCCCTAAACTAAAAGCCATAATCCCTCAATCTCCCCGTCAGCGACCGCCCTGAGCCGAGGTCCAAGTCCCACAGGGGACGCCCTCTTGCGCAGGTTGCTTAGTTTGTAGTGTTTAAACCATTTATCTAGGCTGGAGCTCTGCTCGCCTTTGTGCCCGGTGAAGTAGCAAAAGCCTCCAGGGCTAACTACATATGTCCGTCCGAAAAAAAAAAAAAAAAAAAAAAAAACCGTCGGACTTGTGATCTTGTGGTCGCCGGTTCGATCCCCACCCATTGCACTACCGACTTAAGCCCACTCGTAACACAAGCGTTTTAGCTTAGCACGAGGGGTTAACATGAGTACTAGTAAACTGCAACACTCTGCTATCTTTAAAAAAAATGTTTATAAAGTTATTTATGTGAAAATGGTTTTCATAATATGGTTAGAAGTTTTTTTTTATTCAGCAAAGTCGGGTACCAGGCATATTTATAAAAATAAGGCCAGGCCAAAACAATTAATTTATAATTAGTTAAAGCTTATTTTATTTCAATTCTTAAAATAATTTGTCCTCTCAACCGTAGAGACGCAAAATCTCGATTTTAAGCTCATCTGTGAGTAAAAGTTCGAGCGTATACGTACGTCCTCTGTAGTGGCCCGCCCACAGAAGCGGCACCTGACATTATGGCCTCGACGGGGGCCAATCCACAGTTGAGATATTAAATAGTTTAAATTTACTAACTAGTTTAAATAACACCTGACAACAACCAGTGAACTTACTAGTCAATATGAGCTATAAAATCCAATTAATCTTTAAACTAAGCAACGCAACTGCCCTAAGGATATCCATTATACAGCCTTTTCCGTTCTAGTTAACTGATCCGAGCACTAACAACCAGTTATTAATTTATTAATCCCGACTCATAACAAACTTTTACCGCACAAGTTAGGTAATAACAAAAAGGCTAGTTCGTAACCGATGTGTTACTAACAACAAATAATGATTTTTTCGAACTCTTTAATTTAATTTTTAACTTTTTATACCTTTTTGTAAATGTATTGACGTTTTCATGGATTATAATTATGTTGCATTTTACTATGTCACTATACCAATATTATTTTAAAATAAAAAATTCATACAAAGCTAAAGATTTTGTTTGTTTGCTTAAACGCGCTAATCTTAGGAACTGCGGGTCCGATTTAAAAAGTTCTTTCAATGTCCATTTATTGAGTATATAGTCTATATTTAATTATGAAGCTCCTCCGAGAACGGGTGTTACGTGGGTGAAACCGCGCGCGGGAAGCTACTAAATAATAAAATATTACCATCTGCATCGTCATTGTTATTGACGCCTCAACAATAATACTTTACATAACGTATAAGCTAATAAGCAAATGTAGCTTAATGTTTCAGCGAATAAAATATGACTTCGCTGACTTTAATATCCATTTACTTTACCGAAAGCTTACAAAGAAACCCTACAAAATCAAAAACACTTTTATAACACAATCTCATAAGCATTATGAGTGATATTATGAAACATCCGAGTAATATCGGGATGGATTATTATGGAATGTATGACGTACCTGTTATCTTTTATGTAGTAGAAGCTTGTAATGAGAATTCGTATTAGTCGATCATCAATCATACAACGGCTCGTGTAGGTGGATTGTCTGTAGTCGAGACGCGGGGCCTCTCACGCCATTATGTCATCTCACACCTTTCAGCTCATGGATCATATGCCAAGTTGACAGTTTTTACGGTTATTAATATTGGAGACCTCTAACCATCATTATGCTTTAGTTAGGTAATAAATCAAGAGGTAACCTTAAACCGGGAAAAGTGCTAGTACGTTGGTAAAACTTGGAATGTAGGAATTACAATTACTATTATGAATATAAATAGCTATATTGCTAAGTTGTGTCTGTATCTTTCATTTAGAAAGAGCATGATGGTGGCATTATTATTATTTTAAAACAAATTGAGTTAGATGCATGTAAATTAGTTGTGCCATTTTTACATGCTAAAACTGAAAAATTTGCTCAGTTGCCCATTGAGTCTAAAGTACTTTTCCTTATACCGATTGTAATAACCATTTTTTCCTCATTCTGAATTTGTAACTCTATTTGGAAAAAAAAAAGAGTTATGCCCTTATTTATTGTGATGGTAGAATACTAAATATATTCATTAAATCACATTCAATAATGCTGACTTTTTCCAGTGTGTCCCGTAATTTTGGATAGGTACTTTGGATGCTCAGATAACATTAGTGTTGTGGGTGTTACGGTAGGTACACGGTAATTGACGGTAAATGGTCTGAACAATTTGATCACAGTATATTTATTAGTATAAGTTATCAATTTAAATATTTCAATAAACTATTTTATTTAAATTAAATATAAAGATCATGAAATGATTATTTTTTATAGAATTCATTTTAAGAGATATCATTCTATAATAAAACTTAAAAGAACATAATTATATACATAACTAAAAGTAACTAATTATATAAAAACGAAAAGAAACAAAAAAAAATAAAAACAATATCCCCCTTGAGCTCAAAAATTCCTCCGCACCGTTGCCCCCTTTTAAATTTAAATGTTGCAAGCTATTTTATGATATTCACTGTCACTGTCTATATGATGCTGGCTACTATAGTTGATAAAATTAAAATTGAGAATTTAACCTTTTTTTTTTGTTTTCCGGGGCGTCAAATCTGGGGCTAGCTAAAATACCAGCGCTGCGCAATGATCCTTTAGATTTTTGATGTAGCATAATGCTGAAGCCAGTTCCCATTTATGGTGCATATAACTGTAATTGTGTTAATCAATTTTTATATTTTATTTCCTTGTATGTGCCGTAAATAAAAGTATTTTCTTTCTTTCTTCTTAAATGCATTTACGCGTCCCCTCCGCCGCTGCAGCGTTCCCGCGCCGGCGGGGGTATGTGGGACTCGCCCTCTCCATAGCGTGGTATGCTAGTAATACCATACCGAGGAGAGGACCCTACACCACTAAAACCCCCCGGACACTCCCATCCGCCGTTGGCGAGGGCCGGGTACGCTGGGCAATCCAGCCCAACCGTTATACCTACATTTATTTTGACTAAGGCTTATTCGACTAAGGGTTCTTTATTTAAATGAATACCAAAATCAAAACAATACGTAGTAAGCCAATTTATTTTTGTGTAGGTTTGAATACTTTAGTCCCTAATCTGACCAAATGGTTGAGACAAGATAAAGAAAGGATTTTACCTAAAATTTTGGGATGACGCAAAACACAGGATAATTCATACAAAAGTCAATTCATGTTCACTCATATTTCCAACAATTAAAATCGGCGAATCATAGTAACAGTTTCAAGTAATGTCCATTTAACAAAAGTGAATTTTATTTCAAACGTAGGTATTTTGAAGATCAAAGTGAATACACACATAAATATGTACTACGTATATTTGGAGGTCCTAATACATATATAATAACTAGCTTCCGTGCGCGGTTTCACCCGCGTGCGGAAGCTAGTCCCGACCGTGTAAGAACTTCATAATTCAATATAGCCTTTCTCAATAAATAGACTATCTAACACTGAAATATTTTTTTCAAAACGCACACGATTACTGCGCTCAAACACACAAACAAACTCTCCAACTTTATATATTAGTATTATTCTCTACAAATAAAATTTAATTTACCAAGTGTGACAAACCATTGTCACACTTTAGTAATAAATGAAAAAGCATATACTTTATGCTTTTTTTGCGATGCTATAAAGAAATTAATAGCATCGCAAAAGAGACATAATGCAACTTTATGTCGTTATTCATTATGTAATAACTCGCAAACAAATTGGTACTTTGTTTCCACAACGCCACTGATGAATGGATCATCTGAAGAAGCAAATTTCAAAATCAAAAGTCGCGAGGGAAACGAGCGCCGGTAATTGACAGTGGTTGTATCAGCGCTGGAAACTTTTTATGGCATCATAAACACGAGATGAAATTATATCCTAACGACCCAATAAACGGAAAAACTCCTCTCGGCTTCCAGTTATTACACGAACGGAAACCTATACTCTGTATTTGTGCGGTAGTGGTTACCTACCTTGAATACTTAGCTATTTATTTTATTAGTAAGCGAATAGGATAGCATAAATAGTAGTTAGTCAGGCAGGTCTATTACTTAATTACTTAGCTGTAATATATCATCATAATTATATGATCAGCCCGTATAACGTCCACTGCTAAAAATGGGCCTCCTCCCTAGTAAAGGTATTTGCCATAGTCACTACGCTTGGCAGGCGGGTTGGTGACCGTAGTATTATATTGTACCACACAAGGAAACATTGCTGCCCGTTCCTTGACATACGATTATTATAGATAATGTAATAACAATTTACACAAAGACGGGACCTACGGCTTAACGTGCTTTTCGAGGCACGGAGGCCCTCAACCAACGAGACCAGCAAAGAAATCTTAGAATTTACACAAAGACCTTTCCTGTCCAGCGTGGAGATCGAACTCAAGACTTCCGAGATTTAAAGCGAGCCAAATACCGCTACGCTACGGAGGTATCTCTCTATAAAATACCATAAATAGGAGGTTGACCCAGTATACATTATACTTAATTTTACGTTTAAAGTATAATTGGATTTGTTTGGCGCATCATTACACGTTATGGCTCGATATAGTTGCGCAAGTGAACAGCCCGATCGAATCCATTCGCTTGCCTTCGTTGAATCTCCCAATTAGCATTTAATTTAGTTTTTATCCCTCATTTCATTTCGATGCTGAATAACACCAACCGACCCTCGTCACGAAAGCTTTTACAGGAAAATAAAACCTTTATTTATTTTGTCTATCTATTTTAGTACGGAGTACCGCTACTACAATAATACTTTGAGTGGGTGTTAAACTCGACTTTAAAAAACTATCTATAGGATTAACAGAATTTTTATTATAATTATTTTGACTGCCTTGTTGTTTCAGCAGTAATATATAAGTAACCATCGAGCTGCGTGGGTTTGAATTCGGGTAAAGAATTGAGTGTGTTATTATAAATTAATTTATTCAAAAGTTTTGCACACTATTGTGGATGTGGAAATTATTAACGTCAAATGGAAGATTTAAGGCTCTAAGGAAAAATCTAAGTACCAGCCTGAAGTCTGGAAATTAGTGGTGTTTCGCCTGCGCCTCGTAGTGTAGCGTACCCTGGTCAGTCCTGCGCCTACTTTCTCACCGGTCGTGTTGGATAAACTATCCCACCGAGTTTTAACAGTAGAAAGAATAAAGAGTGCAACTATGTTTGCAAATACACTTGTGGAATAAGTATCATAAGGTCATCATCTTCTTACAGTTTAGGCATTGCGTCAAGATCAAACCGACCGCCAACAGCCGACCTTAATAGCACGTGACCGCAAATCATTTATACAAGTTGCCGTGGGTAGAGTACGTAAAGAAAACCGCATTCCGTTTTTTGTATTAATAAATTTTATAACCAAGTAACAAAGAAGAATCCTTAAAATATTTCGAAGAAAATAAACGACATTGGTAAAGTGTTCGCAGTTAAAATGTTTCACCGCCAGCCCACGCCAAGATAAAGTTCACTAGAGCCAGAGAGTTACACAACTCTTTAAATGAACAGCCGTCTTGTTGAAGTTGTAACACTCTACTTCAACTTACTATTTACTCGCCGATGTCGATGGTTTATAGATGCCAGTTCTATTTTCAAGCTTCTTTGAATTCTAAATCTGGTCTGAATTCTGAAAATAAGCTCGATTTTATGAAAGTGCCGCTGAAAAGATGCGCTCTGACTGCGGACTTTGAAATTCTTAGAGGAAACGCCATTTATAAACCTGATAGCATAAATCAATTCTACCATAGTGCGGAACTCTCAATGAATACGAAATCTTTATAGGTATCTCATTATCATTCATTGTAGTTATGCAATTTAGGTGTTCAATAAAGTGGACTTTTAAAATGACAAAGAGTTTTAGATAGGTTGTTATTACAGCCACATTATTATTCATAGCTACAGAAACTTATTAGGTTAGGTTAAGTCTCATGCAATACCTGGCTGGTCATGAGTTCAATTTTAAGGTCTGGAGGGTTTAAAGTATATGCTCGTTTAAAATCAGATACGTTTGTCGGTCTCGCCACAATATGTTGTCGGTTCTGCGCCGCCACTGATTGGACTGCCTAATTTACGATTCATGAACACAATCCTGATCATCAATCTTAGGTACCTAGGGTAGGCCAAACACTTTAGCAAAACTTTGTCCTGTAGCGGACACATTTGTATCATATTATTATAATGCAATAGGTATATCGTATGAACATTGGTCAAATGTATATTGGACCATGTCTGTCCTTGCAAAACTCATTTATTATGGATAATGAAATCAACAGACAGACTGACAGTGCTAAGATATGAGTAAAATTTCCTTGCTGGAACAACGGAAACTGGGGCAGCATTAAAAGTAGGTATCTTGGAACCTTTATAAACTTAGAAAAAAAGAAAGAAATGCAATTTATTGGCAGTATTGTTATTTATGTTTTTGAACTTGTCAAAAAGTTCAAAAAGCAAAAAAAATACTGTTTTACTATGTAAATTAAATTCTACTAAAAAGTTTCCAAAAAAATGTATTACTACCTTAATTATACCTTGCTTAAATTAGAACCTTCATTAGGAAATGTCAGTCTATGTTTTCGTCAAACCATAATAATAATTTTTCGTAACTTAGATAAACAAAACTGAGTCATGGACACCTTTTGTGTTGTGTATATTGGTTTTTAATCGTAATAAGTATTTAAAACTTAGAACGACTGCATTGATTTAACAATTTTAATTAAGGTAAAAAATTTAAGTGTACGTACATGTAATTATTCGATTTTAATGAAATCTATAATTGAAAAAGTTTTTCCGAACATTCAAAAAAGCTGGATTAACTGAAAATGCTTTTTTCGTAGTTATTCAACTCAAACACGTTTCGAACAATGGATTTGCTCAATAATTTTTGGTTCTATATTTTTCAAATCGGTGCTGTACCTCTACTTTTTACAAACAAAAAAGCTTATACACTAATAAAAATAAGTAAGTTAAGTAAGTATATAACTTATTCTATGAAATAGAATATTAGTTTTATTATTAATATATAGCATATTTTATTACATAAATAACGTGTATTATTACTGAGAGGCACAAACGTTCTTGTCCTGCAAAATTTTCTCATATCGCTGGACAAAAGTAATTAAAACCTAACTTTACATCGACGAGTCCGACAGCGTACCCACCCCAATTTTATTTCCCTCGTAAGTGTGTGCTAGTGCGCAGTCAGGACGGACATGTTTCAAATCGGTGCATATTCCCGTAAATAACGTAAGAACGCCAATTCAGGTGCTCCCGGACAGTTATTTTATATTATCGGTGGTTACATTTTTCTAGTGTCATGAGTAGTATGACACTAGAAAAGTTTGGTTCTAATAGAGATAGTAAGTGAATTAGCTTCATTGACTGTTATTTAATTTATCCTAGATATTATGCATTTTTTCTCATTTTCAAAAAAGTGTATTATTTCTCACGTCGCTGTGCTCATAGCGCTTTAATCGGTGGTCTTT
The DNA here is from genome assembly GCA_947037095.2 of Nycteola revayana. Lineage (NCBI taxonomy): Eukaryota > Metazoa > Arthropoda > Insecta > Lepidoptera > Nolidae > Nycteola > Nycteola revayana. Next base: position 12,256,388 of record OX344839.1, read on the forward strand.
ATGACCACCGATGTAATAATTTACACCGAAATTATAAGAAAAAATCAATCGGTGTCTTATATCTATTATCGGTGTTTTGATTTATGATCAACGCGCAATTTTGTCACATCGGTGGATTGCTTTATTATATCGGTAGATCATTTTCTCATCTCGGTGAGTCGTTTTATCATATCGGTAGATCCTGTGTCATTTCGTTAAGTATACAAAACAACAAAGGAACATACAAACACATACATTATATACATACATGTATACCTACATACAAACATTCATACATACATACTTACCTACATGTAAGTCATTATGTATATTATGCGTTTATTCTAAGTACTTTCCTATAATAAATATAATAAAAAAAGAAAAGAAGAAAGTAAATATTTATAGGTATACTCAGTTCTCGTTAGATGTGATCTACTTACATAAGACCCTCAGTTCAGGTCTTCAGTTCAAGTCAAAAAATATATAGGTACAAGTAGTAAAAATGTTTACTAACTATTTGATGTTCAACATTGTCATATCGCTGGATATGTATATCATTTCGGAGGATAAACTATCATATCGGTGTACAGAAAATATAATCGGTGCCGGTTTGTCATATCGGTGGAAAACAAATTTCAAACTGAATTTTCTCCTTAATCTTAAATGATATGTTGATGATATTAAATTTGGGGATATTTAATATCCTAAAGATTACATAAAACTTGAAATATATACAAAAAAAAAATTAAATGAAAAAGTTCACCGATATGACAAAAAAAATGGCATTTGTTGAAATTCACTCGTATACTCTTAATTATATGAAGCTAGACTTCGTAGTTAAAACTAACATAGAATGCCGGATCAAGGCTATAAACTATTTCTATTTTATTAAAGCAATACCCTTCCTTGACAGCCGGGTAAAAATAATACTCATACTTGTAAAAAAGGTTGATTTTAAGAAGGCTATATAACATTACAATGGAACTATGTAAACTAAGCAGCTATTGGCTGCTACCAGCCCAACATATGATACGATTAAAATAAGGCATGCACGGATTTTATCCTCCGCAAATCTTATATATTATAAAAAAAATAATGTCGTTAGCCACGAGGCTTTTGCTACTTCACCGGATATAATGAATTGAAAGAACGACTTGATTTAATCACAGATAAAGTATTTATCTGTGATTAAATCAAGTCATTCTTTACATATTTCGTAAAGAAATATCACACTGGTAAAGCCGAGCAAATGATTATCTACCATATCATGAAAATGTATCACTGTAAACTCTTCACAAAAGCAACACATAACATTTTTTCAGGTTAAATTAAAGCCGCAATTAATTGGTTACAGACCACCAATCAGATTAAAATATTTATCGTCACGAAAAGCAATTTACAGAGTTCGCCACAGCACAATACGTGTCAGGAACAGCTTGGATCTGCAATATCTGGTTGAGGTAGAACGCTGCACATTTGGAATCCAAAATAATTCCACAGTTATTGTTTTCATTTTAAATTGAATTTACTTCTTGTCACTATCTTTTAACTTCATTATACTGCTGTTTAAATGAATCTCTACTAGCACGTTAATGTATAAAAGTTATCATAGCTGTCTACGACGCTTTTTAATGAGAGCCGTTAAGTAAATTGAAAACTCCTTGTCTATTAAATCTTTACAGTGTGCCTTCTAATGAATGCAAATAGCGTTACCCGTATTCTAAACGCATTCATTATTTAAACCAATTTGAATAACGAAACGTTAAAAACGTTCAGTTTCTTGATGTTTTTGTGTTGAAACGTAAAGAAGTTAAATCTTACAATTTTGATTAGGTAAGACCAATCTTTTACAGCAAACGTATGACGAGTTAAAATTTTGTAGTCACAAATATATCTTTTTTTTTTTTTTTTTTTTAAAAGACAACTCCCGCACTATGGAAATAAATCCCTGTGTCGCGGGGGACTTTACAAACATACATTTCACGGACACAAAGTACACCCAGACTCAGAACAATTATTTGTGGTTCACACAAATAATTGTCCCGGGTGGGAATCGAACCCAGAACACCAGGTCCCAGAAGCAACTACCGTAACCACTGAGCCACCGGTTGATGGTTGATGGTTGATTGATGCGTAAATAAATTATCTATACTTTTAATATATAAACTGAAGAGTTTATGTTTGTTTGCTTGAACTCAGGGACTGGACCTATACCGTCTTATTAATAAGAAAGATTAACTTTACTCTAAGCATTAACCCGGTACTAACAAATTTCACTATTAATAAACACGGACAGTGATTAAGCTAATTCGACTCTAGTCTCGGTGTAAAAGTTAAACCTTGTTTAAGGACGGATTAAGCATAGAGTAACTATCTTTGACAGCTGTTTTTACTTTTTAGGTTAGATTGTAATATTGTTTGGTAAAAGTTAATTAAAATGAATAGACTATTTTAGAGACGACTTATGGCTGATAGACGAAATTAATGAGGTTCAGAATCAGATGGACTACATTCCAACAATAAGGCGTGTTAAATTACACAAAATTCGTAAAAATCCACTTGAAGAACTTGAAGCTGAATTTAAATCGAAATATAGGTTTTCTCGATCTACGGCTGTTTTTATCATTGATGTTATAAAAAATGATTTAGCTGGTGATGCGAGAGGTGGTTTCATACCGCCCCATATGAAAGTTTTAAGTGCAATAAGATCTTGGGCACGCGGAGAGGTAAGAATTTGACAATCAATAAAATGATATTCAACAATCTTTGCTTCTACTGGGTATTTGTTATGTTATAAATCTTTTATTTGTGAATTCAACAGATTCCTGATGACGCAGGAGATATAAGTGGTAAGGGGTATCAGCCAACAATATCACTTGTATGCAAACAAGTTGCTTTAGCATTGGTGGAAAAAAGTGCTCAATGGATCAAAATTCCACAAAATGATGCAGAACAGAGCAATGTGATAAAAGAATTTTATTCGATATGTGGATTTAGACAAGTGATTGGAGCCATTGACTGCACACATATTAGAATACCAAAAGTCAGTGGAAATATTGGACAATATTTAGGATATATAATTCGATTAATGTACAAGCTGTGTGGTATGAAGCCCAACTGTAGCAATATATGTATTAAGTTTCTATATTATTTGTCTTTTAATAAAGTTTACTCATATTATGTCATTTGTTCTTATTTAAGTAGGTATTATACCTATATTATTATTATTTTGTATCAAAATAATCGAAATCTCACAATTCACATCCGAATGTTCATATCATAGATAATAGAAACAAACATCGTCCGTCATTTGTTTTATTTCATTCGCTAGTTCATTCTTTTTATTTTCAATTTCAACGGTGTTGCCATAGCTTGTCCGTTAAACCAGGCGTAAAGACTGTATAGCTAGTCCGAGTTTAGTCCACGTTTATTAATAACGTTATGAAAACGAAGTTAATACTTAGTTACACCAGAATTAGCTAAATCAAACGTAACTTCGGATTAAGCAAGTAGGCCATTTTTATTAACAAGACGGATATAGTCCCTGAGATAAGCGCGATTTTTTATAATTAGAAAAATTCTTTCAATGTTAGATAGCCCATTTATCGAGAAAGATTATATGCTTATTTTTGCGATTTAAAGATAAAAGCAACATATATTCAAAGCCTTAATTAAAAACAACTTGTGGTGATTCGACTCATCCCACATCACATATACTTACCATCAAGAGATAATAAATTCAAGCCATGAATATATGAAATAATAAAAATCCAATTTCACAATAATATTACCCATAAAACAGGTCATAGGCATATACTTGAAAATGAGCCGATAAAGTGAAAAGGCGTTCGACTAAGGTGAACTCCGTGTCACCTAACCCCCCAAGGAGTACCTTGAAAATAACTTCCCAAGTCGATCGCAAATAAACGAAAAAGTATAAATGGGAAGGATTTATGGCCGTTTTTATATTCTAATACAACTTTCTTCCACTTTTGTTACAAATTGACATCTTAAACCCAACATAAAATAAAACAGTTTTACGCGTTGGTAGATTAAAAAGAATCTTAAAAGGAGCTAATCCCTGATTCTATGTACTTTTTATATTCAAAGGTTAAATTTTAAAACTTCTAATTGTGCTTTACTTTTATTACTATACATAAAATATTTTTAATTTCAAAATTCTTATGAAGATATTGCCAAGGCAACACACATTACCACCAAAGCCTATTACAATGTTGTTACGGTTTCAACATCTAAGTACGAGAGCACGCCTTTAACTGCCTACTAAGTACTTACTTTGGTCTAGCGATACTGTCCGGGCCCAAGTCCCAAGGTTCAGCAAAAAAATGTAATATTAGAAATTTTGTTTTGAAAAAAATTCAATAAGTTGGTAGTGATTCACCCATGCCTTGGAGAGCACGTTCAGTTGTCGGTCCTATTTCCTCTGACCTGTTTCCTCTCTGGCCGAGATGAAAAAGTCGTCCACGACCGCGGTGGTGATTGCATTATAATATGTCCTGCACTGATGGCTAATCCTTAGTTTGACCGCCGTGGCCGAAATCGGTCGGGAGGACTATATCGACTATATATGAGAACACGGCTAAACGAAAATTTATCCATCCAGTGTCAGATAGTAGTAAACTGCCACAGCTCTCCTGAACACTTTAATTTAGGGTCTATTTTACGCAGGTTTTAGAACACGGTAAGCGTCAATGTTCCCCTCCTCGTTTTACTGAAGTTTCGGTAAACAAAATAAGTGTCGTCCATTCGTACGTAACAATAGTTTTGTTCAGTAGTACAATAAATGGTTAAATATATCGGAGCCCCCATAAACAAAACGTCTAATAAATTACTAAAAGAAAATAAGTGGTGGCAATTTATGTAACCAAGAGTAAAGTTAAAAAAGACAGCAATAAAAAATACATATAACGACAACCATTTCATTTAGATCGTTCAATATACTCTACTAGTTAATAGTATTTGACGTCCGTGAACAAAGATACAAGTAGTTTCTGTCCAAATGTAATGCGTTTCAACATTAATTTCCGGCAAATCCAGGAACACAAAGCTTCACATTCCCTTTATTCGCTCATTATCTCCATTCACAATGACGTTTTATAAATTAATTCATTTGTAAACGAGATTACTCAGGTCTGTTTTAACTAACCCTGTAACGAACCAAAGACATTTTCGAATAGCACCCAAGACGCTCCGGTGGGAGCGAATGGCGCGAAAGCGACGCTCCTATTTTATCTCAACTTAGATAATTCTCACCAAACTGACGTAAGATGAGGGTAAACATCTTGGCGTGATTAATAGTAATCCTCAGTAGTTTAATAGTGTAGGATTTACTTGTTTGAATAATATTATCTGAAAGCGTAGACGGCAATTCGCTAACGGGAGTCAGTTTAGTATCAGCCTTTTATTCGTAATGAAATGAATGAACTGCGAGCCAGCGGCTTACCAATCCTTAGTAATTGAACTTACGACAGTTCATAGTTACACAAATTAATACTTTCTATTTTAATGGGCTAACAGTAGAATAAAGTCTAGTGAAAGGTGGTCGTCCTAAACAAAATATGAATAATTAATTTATTAAGGTAAATGTCCCAGTAATTGATACTGTCCAAAAGTTGATAAAATTTACCCGTAATAATAATAATTAATTCTCAAGTATCTAAAATATTCTAGTAGTGATATCCCTAATCCAAAATTAGAATTAGGTTCTTGATTGTGATTGGCTGTCAAACATTATTGTTTTCTTTACAATCGTGTCAACTGTTCGTCGTTTAATTTTGCGAACGCATTTGTTAAGGAATTTAAATTTAAATTCGCTAATGTGATCCTTGCTAGGAAGGTCCGGAACCTTCCTAGTAAGGATCACATTAGTGTTTAATAAAAAAAGTAAAAAATGATACTGCTATTATTTGATTTCACAGTGTACACGGATTATGTTTTGAGCTAGAATGTCTTGTTAGATGTATCCTTACAAAGCGGATAGGCACTGCACCTGAGACAATATTTGATTTGCCATTTCTTTAAAATAGCTTTTATACCTTACATTGTTCGTAATCTTATTAGTATATGGTTTTTATTTTTTTTTCTTATAATGTATGACTTGGTTTATTCGCTATTTAAGATATTTCTTTATTATAATTAAAGTTCAGCTACGATGACATGATAGACGTTGTAGTCGTAAAGATCTTATCATATACTACTATTGTATTTCTTTGTAATCCCTCAATTGATTTTAAATTTCAGTTTTGATTTTAACCACATAGGAATGAGTATTCCACGATTTTGGCAATTTGTACCTCAATAAATAACTGCCTGCTTACGTCTATTGCTGAAAATGAGCCTACACTTTATAGATCTAGGCAAACCAGAATTGAGAATTTTGGTATAATCTCACGCTTGGCTAACGAATTGGTGATCGTAGTAAAATAAAAATAACTTTCAACTGATAGATGCTGCCTCTTACGACACACATGGGAAGACATGGGGTCCATTCTGAACCGAAAACGTAAATCAAATGTATGACATGAAAACACATACATAAGGTACACATACCTATAGATTTATAAAAGTCAACACAAACTCGATTTGAAAGGACTCAAACGGCTATTTAATCAAGCTCACAAATCACTAGATTGGGAATATAATTCAATAATTTCATTGTGAATGTCGACATGAATACAATGCTTCAATACAGTTATTTCAAAAGGTAACATATAAGGCGATATATCATCGCCCTGTGTGAGAGTCATGATATAATGATAAAGTGAAACACAGTGGAAGAACACGCACAACAAGCATTAAAATCTATTTAAGGGAAGACAGACAAATGTGTCTCATTTTATCAAGATGTAGTTAGTGTGACGAAGCCGACGTATATACTGTTTTGTCCCAAAACCCTTTCGTCCTATCGGAATCGCACAATTTAAATAGTTTTATTTTCTTCGTTCCATACTTAATTACATGCTTTTTTCTTACGAAACATTTTTATATGAAGACTACTCCTGCAATAGGAAATTATATAATTAACGGACGTAGTGCACAGCCAGCGTCATAAGAACGACTAATATTTCATAGTAAATGTAGGCAGTTTATGTTATTAGACCTACTCGTTACGGCTAAAATAATCTGTCTCGTAGGGAAATACTGCACCGTTTAAATTTTTATTTTATTTTATGAATATAAAAAAAATATGTAAGTTGCGCATTTATTTATTTAATCCTTATTAATATACTTTTTAGAGGGAGCCAGAAAGCCTACTAAATTAAATTTCTTATTTTAGAGTGCCTATTGGAGGCACTCTGAAATAAGAGATTTAATTTAGTAGCAAATTTAATTAAGTTAAAAGTATAAGTTAAAAGTATATAGTATATAATGCGTATGCGAAGACGTAAGCGTAGACGTGCACGTACCGCTGAGTTGTAATGTATGGAACCGTATGAGACAGGACACACCGCTTGCGTAACGTAGACGTGCGCGTAGACGTAACGCGTAGCCCTACGCAATGCAGCTCCCAAGACACAAACTGACTGCGTCACTTACGCCGTACCTTACGCAGAGCAGAACGGCAACGTTGCATGATGACGTTGTATTCAATGGCGCGCCATATTAGACGTCACAATTTTGTACACGCACGTACCTTTGCTGTGCGTAGCCCTACGTGCGTAACTTGCAGTCAGTTGTATTTTTTTACAAATATACTGGCACGTAGTGGTGTTTTGGATCGTTTTTATAATAAATAGAGATAAGAAAGAAAAACTTATTGAAATTGTGCGATTTATCTCCAATCCAAAAAGTAAATTCTACAAAAATGCATCTTGTAAATATATATATTCCGCAGGATTATTCTGGCACAATAGTATTAAGGCTCGAGCACACCGAATGCGTATGCGTGACTACGGCGTAATCACGTCGTAGACACGCGCGTAGTTACGGCGTAACCCGATGTCACACCAGGTTACGCATACGCTTACGCATCCGAGCTGAGTAAGCAACGCACACGGCCTATTGCGTACCCGGCTGCGGCAGCCATATTTTATTCTGTTTTCGAAGGTTGTGTTGTGCACGATGTCTGACATGACGAGGAAGAAGCAATATTAATACTATTGTGCCAGAATAATCCTGCGGAATATATATATTTACTAGCGGCCCGCCCCGGCTTCGCACGGGTGGACTTTTATACCCTACCACTGCCCTACCCTACCCCTACCCTACCCTACCCCTACCCTACCCCTACCCTACCCCTACTCTACCCCTACCCTACCCTACTCCAACCCTACCCTACCCCTACCCTACCCTACCCTACCCCTACCCTACCCTACCCTACCCCTACCCAAAAGTATCCTATGTCCTTCTCCCAGTTCTTAGCTACCTCCCTACCAATTTTCAGCCAAATCGGTTCAGCCGTTCTTGAGTTATAAATAGTGTAACTAACACGACTTTCTTTTGTTTTTTAAATGTATTCTGCTATTCGGGACGGAAACAAATCCAACAAATCAAAAACCATGGAAATCGGTCCAGCCGTTCTCGAGTTATAAGTGTTGTAACAAACACGACTTTCTTTTATATATATAGATAAGATGCATTTTTGTAGAATTTACTTTTTGGATTGTAGATACATTCATATATACGCACAATTTCAATAAGATTTTCTTTCTTATCTCTTTCATTATAAAAACAATACAAAACACCACTACGTGCCAGTATATTTGTAAAAAAATACAACTGACTGCAAGTTCCGCGCGTAGGGCTACGCACAGCAAAGGTACGTGCGCGTACAAAATTGTTCGGTGTGACGTCCAATAAAGCGGGCCATTGAATACAACGTCAGCATGCAACGTTGCCGTTCTGCTCTGCGTAAGGTACGGCGTAAGTCACGCATTCAGTTTGTGCCTTGGGAGCTGCATTGCGTAGGGCTACGCATTACGTCTACGCGCACGTCTACGTTACGCAAGCGGTGTGTCCTGTCTCATATGGTTCCATACATTACAACTCAGCGGTACGTGCACGTCTACGCATACGCATCCGGTGTGCTTAAGGCATTAATATTGCTTCTTCCTCGTCATGTCAGACATCGTACACAACACAACCTTCGAAAACAAAATAAAATATGGCTGCCGCAGCCGGGTACGCAATAGGCCATATGCGTTGCGTACTCAGCTCGGATGCGTAAGCGTATGCGTAACCCGGTGTGACATCGGGTTACGCCGTAACTACGCGCGTGTCTACGACGTGATTACGCCGTAGTTACGCATACGCATTCGGTGTGCTCGAGCCTGAATAGCGATGAGAAAGAAAAACTTATTAAAATTTCGCGTAAATATGAATGTACAATCCAAAAATTGCGACTACAAAAATGCATCGTATAAATATAAATATTCCGGAGGATTATTCTGGCACAATAGTAGTAATACGCATAATGAAAAGTAATATGTAAAACTATTTTTAACTACTACTAATACTTTTTAAATAGCTACGGAACATATGTTATGCAATATTTATAATGTTTTTTTTAAGCTTAAATGCTTGTGTTACTACTCGGTAGTGCAATGGGTGGGGATCAAACCCTACGACCACAAGATCACAAGTCCGACGCCCCTAGCCATTGGGCTACGGCGGTTTTAACCGTTAACAAAGCCATTGCTGCTTACGAATATGTAAATGAATTTTTTTATGAATTTCAGTACCTACCCAAACGTGTAAACGAGTAAGTAGTGTGGACGAACTTTAATCATCACGGCAATAGATTTCTCCAGAAGCAGCGATTGGCAATTACGAATTAAACCAAATCATTGGAACTACTATGTTGAAACTGAAGTATATATATATATATAAAAATATATATAGGTATATATATATATATATATATATATATGTAGGTACCGACCACCTAAGGTGTTTATATTAATTTACCAAAAGCTATCTAAATAGCTCGTATATAATCAGTCAAGATTTGATATGTTAATAACATAATTTAGCATCTACAGATCTTCGGCATTCCCATAACTCTATAACAGAATTCCAATATCTCCATAAATGTCAATGCGATTCCGCTTTAACATGCTAACTGGCCATAACTACGTTAGAGCTTTGAAAAGTCCGAGAACCTAATTCCAATTTAGGGCCATTCACCGGCCAGTGTTCAGTATCATGAATGCAGATGATCAACCGCAATGGCTTTGCAACCGCACAAGCTGTATGCGGTTCGCATACAGTATTGAGACTTGACAAACACATACCTAAGGTACTATCCAGATTTCATGAGAAGCTAGGAACTCAATACGCAACCAACTGACTTTATGATAATTAGACTGTTTCAAAATCGATGCAGTAACACATTTTCGACTTGTTACGAGTTATGCATAAAAGCGAAGACTGATTTTTTTAAACCATCGTTTATATTAGTCATTTTACCAATATAACTAAAAAAAAGCCAAGTGTGAGTTTGACTAGCACACAAAGGGTTCTGTATCATTTATCTATACAACAGTAGACACTATAGAGGAACTCATTTTTAAAGTAAGGTAATATAAATCTAAATATTTTAAGCATCTACATGTTGCCGTTATTAACATCGAGCAAAAAACACGTGTGTTGTATGGGAGCTCCCCTTAAATATCAAATTGTCTAGCTATCACGGTTAATGAGACTACTACAAACAGATACAGGATAGCGGAGTCTAAAGCGCGCGGTTGCTTTATGCGATAAACGCTGCGTTACACGCAATGCGATTAACGCACATCATTTCATATCAGGTAATATAATTACAAACCATTGTTTTACGCGGTTGACGCAGCGCCAAGCGCAGATATAAATGTACGACATATGCGTTGCGTGTAACGCAGCGTTTATCGACATATGCATTGCGTGTAACGCAGCGTTTATCGCATAAAACAACCGCGCGCTTTAGTAATAGGGTCCCGTTTTTACCCTATGGATACGGAATCCTAAAAATGTTACGCTTGGTGAGTTTCGAAGCGCAAAACGACAGATAAAATGTGTCACAAGAAGTAAAAAATACATGTTTCAAGATAGCCACTTTTGCTCTCCAACATTTTTTATAAAAAAATTACAAGATAGTTAAATATTTTAAAACTTTGCTACTGACAAAATCACCTCTGATTAGAGTGACAGGGAATTATAAAAGAATAAGGAAATGTATGTTTGCCGTGTGGTCTCCGGCTTAGAATAGACCACCCCATGTCTACCCATGGGTGTCGTAAAATGCGACTAAGGGGCATAATGGCTGATGGATGGGCAGCAGCATCTATTAGCTCAAGGTTTACATCTTACTGCGATCACCAATCCGTCTGCCAAGCATGGTGATTATGGCAATATCCCTCTACGATCCTGGCTTGCCAAGGTCTGTTAAGAGGAGGCCCATGTTAAGCAGTGGACGTAAACGGGCTGTTGATGAAGTAAATGTGTATTATTGATTAATTTAAATGATTTTAAATTAATCAATAATACCCACGGCCTACCTATATCTTCCAATAGTTAATGGCTACTAAGAGGAAAATTCGATAATGGTTCCACCACCTTGGCTTTTTTACTCACGGACATGTTCAGATCAAGATTAATGATGCCACAAATAGTAGTTAATTCTAAAATACTATGAAAACTTGGGTTTGTGTGTAAAGTGCCACAAACAAACCCAAGAGGTTTAAGTGTGTCAACTAGTTATCATTAAAAAACGTGATTGATTGAGAAGAAACAAAAATTAAATTAAAAATTGAAAAGTTACCATTTAAATATTAAAAAAATAATAATTATCGTTCAGCCGCCAAATTGGATCGAGTAACACCTATATAATAAGAACTAGCTTCTGTCCGCGGCTTCGCACGCATGGCCTACAGGAAACAAAATACAATATTTTTATCCGGAAACTATTGTTAAAAGCCCTCTCAATTGAATGAAGCCCAGCCAGTGGCTTAGTGGGCGGCTTGAACAACTCTGACACCATTGTAGCCACTACATTTACGATAAAAAGAGAGGAATTAAATATAAAAATGGACAATATGCCAAACAAAGCAGTAAGGACGAAGTTCTCCGTAAAATTTCTTTGGGATGAGAGTACAGGTTTTAACAGAACTTAAGGCGTGTTTGAAAAGATGTAATTAGGAGACAACCAGAAGTGGATAATATGTAACTAATACTGGTAACAACGAAATACTGTGACTACCTATTGCAGTATTTCTTTGTAAACAATATTTCTTGTTTTACCTTGAGGTGCTAGAAACACCAGGCTGCTCCGTGAGCTTACTCTGGAGCAAGCCACGTATAACTGACCATGTGAAAAGCAGTTCTCCCTCAAGTCTACCCCTGCTAAATCAAGAGTTTGGCCCTGAGATTTGTTTATGGTCATGACAAAGCAGACTTTGAGGGGAAATTGCACTCTTTTGAACTCGAAGGGGTAATTCGATGAAGTTAGAGGGATTTTCGGAATAAACACAGACTCCCCTCGGGAACAACCGGTCAGTATAGGTAGTTGCCTCGATAACATTTCGTTGCAATGTTTTCACGCGTAACCTGGTACCATTGCATAATTTTGGCTGGTTTAAATTACGCAACAACATAACTGGGGCGCCAACTTTCAATTTTAATATGTGAATTGGGAGACCGGGAGGCCTCAATGTGTTAAGAAATTAAACCGGGTAATATATGGCATCATCGTTGTTATCAGTAATAACAACGATGATGCCATGCATTACCCGGTCCACTGATTTATAATCTTTTTCAACTCCCTGGAACGATTTCAAAATAATGTCGGGGGTTAAAAACAAACAACCTTTTAAAATAAAATATTGTTCCTGTCGCTCACACAATATAACGTATGACTAATTAATTATTATGGTTACTTTTTCAGGTGTGATTTTTAAGTACTCTGTTTCTCGTTTTCATTCGGAATGAAATATACCCACGATTTTTCATTCAATTTCATAAAAGCTTTCTCTTATATCAATATATAAATATAATCCACTGAGGCTTTTGTTTTAATACTTCAAGCTCAATCTTTATAATTACCTTTCGCAAACAAATGGTAATTTATTCAGGTACCGTAATAAGTGTAAAATGCTATTTAACTAATGATAATATTTTAAAACTATTGATGTACATTTTCTGCTACTTTATACACGAAACGTAAACTTTCATATGCACTACATAAGTAATCTAAGCAATGGACAACAAGGAACAAAATATAATAATTGCATTTCTATGTATGTGTAAAGAGTAGAGAGTGTAAGTAGTGTACAAAATACCAGGGATACATATTACAAAGTTTTAACAGAAGCATATTTTATAACTACGTCGTGAAACAGAGCGTCTCTGAATGGTTCTTGACTCATTCCGCTACTTACACAAATAGAATATCTGCAAATAATGTCGCTATGACAGCAAGCTACTCTAACAATAAAGACAACAGAATATTATTCCTATCTGAATCCTTTTACTTGGGAATACATAACAATATTTTGTTATATCGATACTTTACAGGAGTATATTCGGTGGTTTTACGATACTACAGTGAGCTCCAACCCATCAATAAAATAGAAGTAGCGGTTGTGTGACAAAATCAATCCCTCTTTCATTACTCTATCTGTCACAGATAGTTAAATATTAACACGGTTTTCGCTGTGTGCCGTCCCTCTAGTTTTCATTTTGGTGCTCACGTAATTTAGTTAAGACATAAATGTTTGTTTACATAGAATGTTACGAACGAGACTATTTTATTCGCTTCGTATTTATTATACACAGTAACTAATTAAATTAATTGAGAGTTTTGACTGTTGATTCATTGCATAAACCTAATACAAAAATAAAGTTAAAGTTCTGCATATAGTGGATTTTAAATGTTAAGTAATGATTTCAGAATAAAGTATTGTGTAAGGATAAATCTAAATAAGCCAAACAACAAATGTGATCTTAGATGCATTTTTATATTGTCAGTGTTCTAGTTTCCTTTTTCTAATAGAATGTCAATAGGTTGATTAAAATCAATAAATCAGAATACGAGTACACTTTGCTATGACTGTCTGTAGTTAGTTAAGGAACGGTCACGGCGGTGATAATTAAAGTAATTAATTATAACTTTACTAATTTCAGATAGTAAATACGTAATATGTTATAAATGGACGCAGGTGTCCCAGAGAACGGCCCCCTGACCACAGTAATGGGCCGCGGTCGAGAACTCGCCGCTCTACCTGCTAATTAGGGACGTAACGCATTAACAACAACCTACTTTTTTTAACTCGTTAAACTCAAATTTAACAGCCTCCACAAATTTTACACTGGTGTATTAATAAACGAAACAAAAACCTGCCTCATATAAATTTATATTAATTGCAAAATCTTAAACAATTTGAATGTTGTGAAAACCTTTTCAAATAATACCGAACAAGCTTTTGTGAACAAAACGTATTTTTAATTAATGTATACATGCTTAAACCAATTTCCCCAACGTCAATAGTCTGTGCTCCCCACATTTTCCGTCACAAAAGCTCTCTGCCGCCTTTTGTTTCTAAATAATCGAAAAAAATCAAGATCTTAAGCGTGATCTAGCAGGATTTGCTTATATCCTTCTTATTTCTGCTTTGGCTGAAGAAAAAACGGAAAACCCTCGTCAAAACGGATTTGTTAAATGAAAAAAAGATGTACAATTTGGTTTTTGTGTTATGTTGCGTCACCTGATCAAGATATGCGAACGGAAGGATTTTTTGCAGCCATATTTGAAGCTAATACCAGCTAACAACATGTATAGATCGGCTTCCTAGCCGGCTGAATGACTTTTTGTTTGGTTTTATCAGTTCTTTTAACATAGTTTTTGCCTTCACATGGATTAATGGATCTATTGCACCGTTGAAATATTTTTATACTTCGTTTGGTGAAGGTGCCTTCCCTCAATTTTTTACCTAGATTAGAACCTTAACATAAGGTAGGCAATTAAATTACGGTCTGTCGAGAAATATTACTGAATAATTGTAAGATAACACTCGAAGTGTAGCAACAATCATATTTAAATGACAAGGTAATATTTTTTTCCACAATAACTAAGGACTACTTCTGAGAAAAATAAGCCTTAGGAAAAAGATATTCTTATTCACTTTCTAGTCTTAATACTTATTGTAAAGTAGATTGTAAGCGAAAGATAGACTTTTAGTAGAGATATAACTATTACCCGGCTTGACCTGTCGGGTTCTTATTTCGAGATTATATAAAGTGCAATTAGTGTTTTCCAGTTGCACAGTTCTTGTGCTTGTCCCCTAACAAATTGAGACACTTTGTGAAGTGAAAATATAGTTATCCTTTATATCGCTGTGTGGTTTCCGGCTTAGACAGACCCCTATCTTTCTATGTATGTCGTAAGAGAACACTAAGGGACTAACATACATCTGATAAATGGGGAGCAGCATCTTTTAACTCAAAGATTACTCCCATCTTACTGCGATCGCCAATCCGGTCAAGCGTGGTGATACGGCAATATAAAAGTCCCTGGCATGCCAAGGTCTGTTTAGGATGAGGTACATGTTCTTCAGCGGACGTAAACGAGTTGCTAAAGTAAGTAAGTAAATAATCTCTTATATATAATGCATAGCAATGTATTTCTATACAAAACAGTAATTACATTCGTCACACTTTAAATAAGCATCCGAATCTCACATATGGAAAGCCAGTATCTTCCTTAAGATGGTTTGTCAAAACGCAGTCCGAAATTAAAGGCATTTGTGTTTACAAATCTCACATGACAAGGGTTGCCCTACGGTGCGGTGTCGGTACAAACCTATATAGCGTCGCACTTCGCTACCCTTTGTTTGGCATCTCCTGTGAAATACCAAAACAGGTTATGGCAGTTATTAGTAAGAGAGGTCCTTTCAAAAGACGCTGAATTGTACTCATATTTTTTCAAAAAGTCATTGTTAAATTTTCTTAGAAATCTAAAAAAATACTCATATGTCAAATCTTTATTTATATAACTATTAATTTATATGTCAGTCTATATAAGTTTAATTGTGCTTCAAACAAAGTCTATCGGGAATCGAACAAACAGAGACATACATATCCAATCTTAAATCACAACATAAGCATGGATAAACGATCCCCCATATGCGCTATATTTTGCGATATGGCCCAGGCGTTCGATTATGTCCATTATAATATATTACTTGATAAATAAGAAGTCTATGGCATAAGGGATAACGTGCTCGAACTTATAAAATCTTATCTGGAACACAGAACACAAATAACTGAAGTTAGTAACATTAACATAGTTACTAAACACGAAGACATTATAAAGTCTCGAGAATGAAAAATTTCATACGGTGTACCACAAGGCACCGTGATAGGCCCGTTTTTATTTATAACTTATGTTAATGATATGCCCATGTCCCTTGAATATCCTATTACTATGTTTGCAGACAATAGCACTGTAACAATCCCATGTAAAAGTACAAATACATATGAAAATGACATAAACAATTCTCTTGACGCACTAATTAAATGGCTAGACGAAAATAATTTAAATATTAATTTATTAATTTAAAGACAAAAATAATGTACTTCAGACAACGTGCTCCCGGCGGAACTAATCTTAACATCCATTACAAAATGACAAAATTGAAGAAACAGAGGATACCAATTTTTTTGGGTTGCAAATAGATTGCAACTTAAATTGGAAAGCACAAATAGACAGTTTGTGTTAAAAATTGAGTTCATCCGCATATGTGTTATATAGATTATCCTCCATAGTCGATGTCAAAACACTTCTTACGGCTTACAATGGAATAGTTGAATCGCACTTGCGCTACGGTATCATTTTCTGGGGAACTCAACTGATCGCGATATAGCTTTTAAGGCCCAGAAAAGATGTCTCCGATCATTGTTAAAACTTAAATCGACAGACAGTTGTAGGCCTTATTTTAGTCACATAAAATCTTGACACTTCCTTGTATCTGTATTTTCGAAGTAGCTATGTTTGTTGGCTGTTGTATGCCCAAGGAATAGACGTGACAACAGCAAATTAGTTCAAATATCATATCGAACTACTTTAATGCGTAAGAGCGTTTCTTGCATGGCCCTCATTATTTACAATAAATTACCGAGAAGTTGGAAAACTTTAAATACAGCACAATTTAAGAGTAGATTGCGGAAATTTTTAGTAGATAAAACTTACTACAGTTTAACTGAGTTCCTATCGGAGAAAAATATTTGTTAATTAGTTTCATCCTTAAATAAGTAAACTAGTTTTGATTTTTAACATTTTGATCATTGACATTTAGATTTCTGACATTTTGATTTTGGAATTGTAATAATAATTATATTTGTAATGTTAAATGATGAAAAATTACATGTTAAATGATGTAATGATAATGGTATGATATTCGTAATTGTTATGACGTGATATATAATATAATGATAGTTATTTATATTATTCAGACTGACACATAAATTTATAGACACATTGAAAGTTTAGTTAAGAAAAAATATTTTTCTTCTATTTAAATTAACAGGCAACCGCTTAAACCCTTCTGATTGCTGAATACTATCTTTTACCGAATAAAAAGAAATCAATTGAACAGATATTTACAAGTATAAAGGTAACAAGTTAAATGATTTAAATAGTGGAAACACATTGTTAGGCACTCTATGTATAAGACATCCCATTTTATGTCTCATTTTACTAAATCATCGCTGCATAAAGTCTATGAAATAGACCGCTCTATCCTCATGTTGTGTTATAAAAACAGTATTATACAATTCTACATTTGCATTAATATGAGCACCTATACATATTAAATGACCATAAAAATAAATATTAACTTACTTATAATGAAAAAGCTTTTAGCTCAGTAGGTTTAACAGACAACAGACACACGGCCGTGTGTCACTCAAGTTCGCAAAGCTTAAGAGCGTAAAACAGGCTTTGCTAATAATAGGTACACGAACAATTTCAAAATATTTGTTGCTCGCAGTTAAAATTTATTTGACTGCCACGCTTTATTTTGCACACTATCTAGTGATTATATCTCTTAGGTGGTCTGTTTAATAATTAATTTTGTCTAGATGGTTTTAAAAAGTTAAAACGTAGTAAGTAGATAGTGTTAATGTAAACTATTAAACAATTAATTAAATGAAAGAACAAATGATTATACGTGGTAAAACTGGACAAATGCGAGTCTGAAGGGCGCACGGAGAGTTCTGTTCAAAAATTAACAGTTTTCAGTTTATTTACTACACAAACGCTATGTGACCAATCTTCTTAAAAAAAAACATGATTCTTTGACAATGATAAATTCCCTTTAGGTTATGTTTCGACATATAGACAAGCAGACTACAGAGTGATTCTATAAGGGTTCCATTTTGTCATTCAGGGGAACGGAACTCTAAAATGATATTTATTTTATTTTATTTAAAAAAAAATATATATTTATATATATATATATATATATATTTATATATATGACGAGGAAGGACGAGCATCGTTGTTTTTAATAAGGTGTGACGTCATCATTGCTGACGTCACATTCATCAGGATGGTTCTCTATCGAGGGTTGTTGATCCATAGTAACAGCAAAACTCCATAATATGGTTTTCAAGTTTTATTCCAGTAAATTGAGGAGCTCCGTACAGTCCGGCAGCTCGAGCGAGACTGAATTGCAATCGGTCCGCCGGCCGTATTTATACTAAACGAGCGGCTCACAAACAGTAAACAATTTAGTTTGATAATTTTCAAACTATGTGAACAAATAATTATTTCTACAAATATTTCAACGATTTACAAATCATAATTTGATCCTGAATACTTATTTATTAGTCTAGTATTTTATGAACATATTTGTGTTTCTATCAAATCATGCATTGATTCACAATTTATTTATTTTGATGAGACGAATAATTGTATTTATGTGTTTATCATTAATGAAGTGTTGTTGCTATGCTTATTTTATGTGGTTGCGCCGATATATATATATATATATATATATATATATATATATATATATATATATATATATATGGTTAGACGCTCTATTAAGCAATATAAAAATATTATGCATGGCATGATCTGGTTTAAATAACTGGATAGTTTCCGCTAAGAGATTTCTTCAGTCGAGTTTCAAGTTAATGAACTTGGCGTTATTTCGAATCGTATTTTATTTCGTCCTCCACTACGTCAAAGTAAAAGCAGTATTAACTTCTGTACCTATAATATAAATGTTAGTGTCTTTTACCTGCCAGTGTTTATTTATATCATGTATTTACATTGGTTCGTTTTATGGTAATTATAGATATGGATTTTGTGCCGTTTTATAATTGAAACGTGTTTTAATCAGCGTAATGTATTTAAATACGAAGGTTCCCTTGCACCTCGTTGCACCAAAAAACTTTGATTTGGCGATAACAGACACAAAAATTTAATAAAATACTTACATAATTAATATAATCCGAGTAATAATGATTCATTCATGATTTATTCTCATAATTCATTAGAGATTAATAATGACCCGTCCTCATAATTATCTAAATGTCTCGTTAAATACTCAAGTCGTCCCTAATCATAAATTCTGAGATTTATATATATTTATAACAAACTTAACACTGCACCAGTAGGTCAGTGGTTACGACAGTTGCTTCTGAGATCTGGTGTTCTGGGTTCGATTCCCACCCGGGACAATTATTTGTGTGAGCCACAGAGAATAGTTTTGAGTCTGGTTCTGCTATGTGTATGTGTAGTCCTAGTGAGTGTTTGTATAGTCCCCAGCAACACACGGACTAGATTGCCTAGTGCGTAAGTTGACTTTAAAAAAAATAACACTAAAGAAATAAAAATAAATTTATTTAATAATTTAGAAAATCTTTATAATCAATTACAAAAAATTAATATAAAAAAATGAGAAAATCCTAAGTCTTTTGTATCACAGAAAAGATTTTACTTGACGTAGAACATACTCGTAGCTATAACTCTAACACAAAATTAGGCATCCAAAAAGCCATACACGCTGTAATCAGCTAGTCGGAGTCACCGCAAAGACGTCGTAAAGTTTGTCCAGGGTAAGATAAGAAAGTTGCAAGTGCCCGCGTCCCTGGCACCCGCGATAAACTCCGAATATCCATCATACTTAATTACCTTACTCTTTTAACAGTTTAGAAACTGAAGTGAGGAAGAATTAACGCTGTACTTGTCACGTCGTCCGCTGCCTCAGCGTTTCACGACTTCTGAGAAATCTTTACTTTACTACACAACTTTTAGACAGTGACTAGAGTTTTTAAAATAATATTATACTCTATCTGCATTAATTAATTATGTTCTGTCTAAAATTGTTCTCCGAATTCGGCATTTTACTTTTGATTTACTAAAGTAAAATACGAAATTTGCAGAACAAACTTACGGCGCCAAAGTAGAGTGTCTATATTCAATTTATATATAAAAGCTAAAGATCGAAATCTCTGTAACTACATGTACTAGGAGTCTTAAACTTTACATGAGGGCTCCTTTAAAACGTAGGTACTCACTAAGAGATTTGGTGAAATTTGACTCCTAAGAAGGTAAAAAGGGGAAGTAAAGTCTCTATGAAACTTCTGTAGTTTCAGTAGTAGGATTTATTTCAGGAAATTAAGATTTTGTTGGTTAATTATTTTATTAAACAACTTTTAAAAAGGAATAAAATCGATGGGCTAGTAAGTTCGCATGTTTTTATACAGATAATCGGGCATTATCATTACATAGTATAAAACTAAGTCGCTTGCCGCTGTCTGTCTGTACCTATGTATGCTTAGATCTTTAAAACTACGCAATGGATTTTGATGCGGTTTTTTTTTAGTAGATAGAGTGATTCATGAGGAAGATTTATATGTATGTAATACATAGCGAGGAAGATTTATATGATGTAATACATCAGCATTACACCCGTGCGAAGCAGGAGTGGGTCGCTAGTTATTTATAAGTATTTAGACAGTACTTTAATTATGTGGGAATGGGGGTTGCAAGTTTATGTGAAAGTGAAACGTTGTCAGTTTCAGTAGTTTTATTAACAAAAATAACCAGGCTGGTAAGGACACTTTTAAAACTTCGATTTCGAATTAAAACTCCATCTTCTTTTGTAATTGATTATCGGCATGGACAAAATCGCGGGGAGAACAGGCATGGCCGTAGGATCGGGAGCAGTAGAGACGGGCAAATGCGTAAAATGATGGAGGGCTGGCGTGGTTCTTAATATTTGGTTTCCCATTGTATGTTAGCTACAGTACTGGGAAAGAAGGATGAATAAAGCAAAGGAAATTCGACGTTATTTTACTTTTATATCATACTAGCGGCCCGCCCCGGCTTCGCACGGGTGGACTTTTATACCCTACCCCTGCCCTACCCTACCCCTACCCTAACCCTACCCTACTCCTAACCTACCCCTACCCTATATACATAGATCATCTGAACTTATTCTTAAGAATCTTGGTAGTGATACAAAGTGAATCTATTTTAGTACTATGAAAGTTTACAATCGTTGGTATTTTTATTATTTTAGGCTACTTAAGTACTACCAATACCCGATGTGTTCAATTGAATGTTGTAAAATCTCTAAAATAATGTAGTTCTATCAAAAATCTAGATTTTACATTCCTTTTTAGGGTTCCGTAGCCAAATGGCAAAAAACGGTACCCTTATAGATTCATCATGTCTGTCTGTCTGTCTGTCTGTCTGTCCGTCCGTATGTCACAGCCACTTTTTTCCGAAACTTTAAGAACTATAATGTTGAAACTTGGTAAGTAGATGTATTTTGTGAACCGCATTGAGATTTTCACACAAAAATAGAAAAAAAACAATAAATTTTGGGGTTCCCCATACATGGAACTGAAACATTTTTTTTTCATCCAACCCATACGTTTTGGGTATCTATGAATAGGTCTTCAAAAATTATATTGAGTTTTCTAATGTCATTTTTTTCTAAACTGAACAGTTTGCGCGAGAGACACTTCCAAAGTGGTAAAATGTGTGTCCCCCCCTGTAACTTCTAAAATAAGAGAATGATAAAACTAAAAAAAATATATGATGTACATAACCATGCAAACTTCCACTGAAAATTGGTTTGAACGAGATCAAGTAAGAAGTTTTTTTTAATGCGTCATAAACCGTAAACCGCAATTTACCTTTCATTCAATCAACTATTATTAACATCGATCAAAGTTACAACGAACTACAAGAACTTTTATACTATGTTACTTGTTGTATTCTTGATATAAAAAATAGGTAGGCACTTGCAACTAGTACGGAACCCTTCGTGCGAGAGTCCGACTCGCACTTGGCCGGTTTTTTTTATTAATACCTTCATAACTTATTTTGATTTTATGTATTTTCTCAAATAGGTAATAAGGAATCATTAGACTATCTAAATATGTAATACTTAGGTTTCTTCATATAGGTAAAATTATATTAATTCAATAAATTAGTCATCATCAATGTAACATTTTAAATTTTTCATCACTTAATGGATTCCTCATTTATATTATAAGGTGGAATACAATCAAGTGACCATAATAATCCGCAATACGGCATTACATGGTCATCAGTGGGCACAGGCATTTTATACGGCTATGAGCGGGTCCGTGAATCACATTCGGTTGATTCGGCACAGGTAATCCCGGTCGGAGCACAAGATGAATAGCATGTCAGCCCACTCTACACTCTAACGAAACACATTGACCGCCAACAAAATGTCAACGTTATTTAGTTCCGATAAAGAACACAATTTAAAGAGTTTAGAAAAATTACGGTTAAATTTAACGTCAAATCATGGTTTTACTCCGAACTCGCACTTGTGAATACGCTTTTTTGAATTTTTAAGATGCCATTTGAAATTTTCCTAGCAATGAGATTCATAGTAAATAGCAATAATTATAATAAGTAACTATTACTTGACACTAGATTAAGGATAAAAAATAACACTTTAAATTACTTAATATTAATGTTATCAACTTGTCAGTACTACTTAACTCT
This sequence comes from Nycteola revayana, assembly GCA_947037095.2. Taxonomy (NCBI): domain Eukaryota; kingdom Metazoa; phylum Arthropoda; class Insecta; order Lepidoptera; family Nolidae; genus Nycteola; species Nycteola revayana. Next base: position 12,279,363 of record OX344839.1, read on the forward strand.
GATGTAAGTCCAATATAGTAAACACGAGGCCGCTGCCAAAGATTATATAAGCATAACTTTTTAATGATGTACTTATTTAATTTCGCAAAGATTCTGATTCGCTGTGCTGCTTAATGACAAATTACCTTAGAGCCAAGGGAAAAAATAAGACGATATTAAAGCATTAGGTCATTTCTGTCCCGGAAACTTGAACGATTCATCATTTGTAATTGCTACGGCTCCCTAACGTCCATCTCTTTGATTATTACTCACTTTTCTACTTATTATCTTCGCTGCACGAGTCTTTCAAAATAATTAAGATTTCAAAGTTAGAATGAAGTTGAAAATATAATATTAAGCAATACTATAAAGCCTTTTGTTTATAATAGCTTTCAGTGCGCGGTTTCACCCCCGTTCCCGTGGGAACATTGTAATAAATGGGCTATCTACACTGAAAATATTTTTTTCGAATCGGATCAGTTATTCCTGACATAAGCGCGTTGAAGCAAACAAACAAACTCTTGAGCTTTATATATATGTATAAAGTATAGATAAATTAGATATCGACTACTTGTCGTGTTGGAACACTTGCTATATTTCCAATAAAGAAACTTTATAAAAGTTTTAATTTATAATAGTTAGTACTAGGTAAATCCATTTGATTTCAGCTTAAAATCTAGCATTGGGGGAGCAGACTAATGATAAATAAGTGCATAGCATTACATATTCCTTCCTGAATTAGGATGGTTGAAGTAAAATCCTTTGTTCTTCGAAAACCACATTAATCTGTTGGTGCCGGTGGTAATTTTCTCCAACCACAAAATGATTTTTCAAAAATATCATCTTTCTTAATGTCAAATTTTATAATTTACTATTTGACTAATACCTACTACTAATGGCCTAAGAGCCCACGACGGCCAGACCTTCGTTATTTTATAAAAGCTGAAAGTTCTTCTGAGCATGTCCCCTATACAGGTACGACGACCAGGGACTATAAAGTTGCATAAATTATAGTTATACTTTCGTTATAGTATAAAGGCTAAATTTCATATATGTTACTTGGGGACCTATGAAAAAATTTATCTCAAAGCCGGACAGTTTCAATGGTTTTTACGCCTTGCCAGACACATTGAAAGTCCGCTGTAAGCGAGCGCGAGTGCTTAGTCGATTGCGATCTTTAAAGTTCATAGCCATGTTATATAAATTAAAAAATGTTATTTTATTATTATCAAATACAAAAAAAGTATTATTACATGTAAAAAAAATATTTAATCGTTTTAATAACTTTCATCATTGTCGTTTTCATTTTCTTCGTCACTACTCGTAAAGTCGATGTCATGATCGTCGAAAAAATCGCCTTCCGCGTCAGTTTCTGAAAAAAAAACAAGTTTATACAATTATGAATAATTTAAAAATTATGTACAATATTTTGTCATAATAATTACATACCTGATTTAGTTTTGAGCGAATCACTAACATAACTTGGTAGTTGATCTCCTGAAAACCCTTTGAATTGGTATTTGTCATCTTTCAATATTCAGCCGTTATTGTCTGTTTGATATGTACTTAGTTGGATTTTTGAGATGGGCATTATTCCGAATAAATAATTTGTTCGCAGAAATTGCTGCAATAGCTCGCTATTGCAAAGAGGTAGATTGCTAGCGTCAAAATTTTGCTACTTCTTCCGGTCAAAAGCTTTGTTTTTTTTCGGTTGGACTTACGAAGGTAGCCACGAGGCTTTTGTTACTTCACCGGGCATAAAGGCGAGTGGAGCTCCAGCCTTAATAAATGGTTTAAAAATTACAAACTAAGCAACCTGCGCAAGAGGGTTGCTTAGTTTGTAATGCCCCTGTGGGGCATGGACCTCAGCTCAGGACGGTCGCTGGCGATGAGATTGAGGGATTATGACTTTTAGGGAATTATTGTGCAACTGTTCTACGCTCTACTTTACAGTTCGCGGGCCTCTTGGACTTCGGGTCTACGAGGGCATCGGATGGTCCTTTGCAAACTAAGGGTCTGGAGGACGAGGGGGGACGCGTCGCGTTCGCGGGCGCACTCTTCTCCGGCGGTTCGGATAGAATGGTCTCTGTGTAGTGGTGCTAGTTTTTTGCAGTCTTTTTACTGCTCAAATGCTTTTTTTACATCGGAGACAAAAAATATTCATCAACTCGTATACAACTAGTCGATGAATATTTGAAGTTTTTTTTTTTGATATAGGCTTACGTTTGACCATAATCTTGCTTAATGGAAGGCGAAGATAAGGCCTAAGATGATACACGCTTGCCTAGAAAGCAGCTGTTCACTGTAGTCTTAAAGATGTCCAGATTATAGCGTGCCGGAAAAACTGACCCCGGCAGAGAATTCGACTCCTTAGCCGTCCGCATTATGAAAGAAGAAGCAAATCGCTTAGTGCGTATTGAAGGAATGTCTCCAACAAAAGGGTGAAACTGCTCGCCGCGCCTAGTCGTCCGGTGATGGAAAGGTGAAGGAGGAATCAGGATATGCAGAACCTGCGCACACTCCCCGAAATGTAACCGATAAAAACCTATAGGCAGGCTACTCGTCTACGGTGTTCGAGGCTCTGAAGACTTGCATCCAGAAGTGAGCCTATGACTCTCTTCGCTCAGCGCTCCAATGAGTCTAGAGCATTCAGCTGATATCTAGCAAACCCATCCCAAAAATGAGAACAGTATTGAGAGAGCTGCTCCGATGTGAAGTACCGCCTCAACTTGGAGAGAATTTTTTTGGCTGCAGTGTTTGCAATGGACTCGATATAACGACCGAAATTTAGGTTAGAAGAGAGATCAAGCCCTAAGAGCTCAAGATGGTCGCTAATAGGAACGAAGACATCCCGGAAGGTCGGAGTCAGTTGGAATGGACTCCGTTTCGCCGAAAAAAGACACGCCTGTGTTTTAGAGGGGTTAACAATCCCAACCTACAGCGGACTTTCAATGTGTCTGGCAAGGTGTAAAAACCATTGAAATTGTCCGGCTTTTGAGATAACATTTTTAAATAGGTCTCCAAGTAACATAATTATATGAAATTTAGCTTTTATACTATAACGAAAGTATAACTGTAATTTATGCAACTTTAGGGGTGTCTGGTCAGGGGGTAGCAACTGTCATAAGTGTCCGGCAATGGATGACGAGATTTCTAAAGTTATCCATAGTAAAATATAAAAAAATTGAGCTTTATACTTTAACGAATCTAAGGTACTATTTTATGCACCTTTACTACCTGTTACCTGCCCAAGTAACCACAACCCAAACTCTATAGTCCCTGGTCGTTCCTACCTGTATAGGGGACATGCACAGAAGAACTTTCAGCTTTTATAAAATAACGAAAGTCTGGCCGTCGTGGGCTCTTGCTCTATAAGACTAATACCGTCGCTGATTCAACACGCTTTTGATGATTTAAACGGTCCAGTTAAGTCAAAAAAGTATTCAGTTTAACTGCACACTATTTTGTCAACCTCCCCCAGCGCCACTTGATCACAAAGGCGTGCTCAGTTGACGCGAATTGAACATGGGCTAATAAAATTCCATACTAATACAAAAGCGTGTGGATTTCGCGAGACCGGTGTCGCCAGTTGGACACGGAACGGGAAATCACACCTCGTACTGGTCGATGATAATGGGCGTGAAGCCTAAAAATTATAGTTAGTCCGTCAGTTAGATTACAACAAAATATTGGACACATTTCTTTATTCAAATCAATTAAAATTGTTAAATATACAAAGCAACAACAAACTATAAAGTTCAGGAGAGGAGAGCTTGTGGTGTTACTACATACTAGGTAAAATGGTACCTAGAAGTGACGTCACACGAAATTTCAACGCGTTGAATCGTCGTCATTTTTTGATTGAGGAACGAAAAAAAATATGTGTCCAATATATTTTGGTAATCTAACTGACGGACTAAATAGTTTTTTTTAGTATTCATGTCTATTATATTCACACTAATTTATTTAAATGTCTACTCTAACGCATATTTTTTTAACCGTAACACCATCCTTTTATGTTTTTCAGCAATAGTTCTAACTGAAATGGACAAGTTTTGTAAAGTTATTGAGGCACAAACTCGCTAAACCGTCACTGCATCGGGTTTTACAAAATCGCTTATTGCAGACGCTTAAAATGATGGCCCTGAAAGATTGTTATACGACTGTTGTGTAATTGTATTCTTATTGGTCCTCGTTTGTTTGTGACATTTCATGCGCCCATAATAAACTTTTAGAAAATAAAGTAGGTATTTACTAGGTACATACTTTAATATAATTTTATACAAAAAATAACAATTAGTGATAATATAATATGTTTTTGGATAATCAAATCAAATATTTAACATACAAGCGGCCGTAGCCGGCTAGGGCGTCGGACTTGTGATCTTGTGGTCGCTGGTTTGAACTCCAACCATTGCACTACCGACGTGAACCCACTCGTAACACAAGCATTTTAGCTTAGTAACAATAATACTAGGAGACTAAAAAACTCTGCTAATAATATTAAAAAAAATGTTTTAGGAAATGAGCATGCACAACTTGCTTGGTATAAGATTGTTATCTTTTCTGCAGCGCATTAAAAACATAGCACGAATAAGGCAACTTTACACAGACTGCAAATTCAACATACAAGAAAATCAGAATGTTGGGCATCCGTCAGACAAGAATCGAGAGCACACAAACTTTGAACGGCAACTGTAACCCGATTCACTAACGAGTCACAGCACGGGTGACGGAGCGCCTCGTTTTATACTCCACGCTTTTTACATAAACTTTTATTGTTTATGTACACACGAATAATTTACACTACTTACTCTTTTAAACGTAGATAACATGAATAACAGAAAAGTATATAAGGTTCGCGTCAGGTCGCCACAGATGATGGAATACTTAATGCTCTTTCAAACAAGATCTACTACAACTGGTTGAATGTAGTCCCAGACAGTCACTGTGTATTTTTTAGTAGAGTTTTCTTATCATCCATACTAGACATACATTGAAGGACAGATGAGAAATTCAAAATAACTCAAACAGATGATTCGTTTGAGTACACGAATGTATATTTATAGGTAGGTATATTTAGTTGAATCGTATTGGGGCGTTATCGGGTGCACACAGCGGTCGCAGTTTAGGACTTAACGAATTATCGGTTCGGCGGCTGTCGGCCTGTATGGAAGCCAATTGTGAATAATGGAGCAGTGAATTTATAATCGCATGCCGAATGATCGAGGCGAGGCTAATGTCACGGCGCTGTAGATTACTGCCATTATTTTGGATGAACGTCTACAATAACTTTCAAAAAAACATTACTTATACACCGTAAATATCAACCCATTTTATCATTGCAACAAAATTGAACAAAATTTTAAGGTACTTAAATAGAAATACGGATGGATTAAGGGATACCGTAAGTCATCTTAAAAATGTTTTATTTTCCTAACCTTCAAAAATATTGTTACACGATGACTACAAAATATGGAGATGTTGTTTATAGTGCGGTAATTTTTTTGGAACCATCCCAAATTCATTGGCCTGTTATAAATTCTGTGGATGTAAGATTATTTATGACCTTCGAATTTCTTATCTCACAATTAGATAATATATTACTAGACAGGTGGGGTAATCTTAGTTGATGCATATCATGAAAAGTATGTTTCAATCGTTACGATTTTTTACCTTATGTAGGTACCTTTTAGTAAATTAACATTAACATCTCCACACATCTGATTCTTGGTGATACTTATTGTTGTGAATGCACCTTCTATAAGTGATTCAAGTAAATTAGAATTACTCTGTCTGAGGCGGTAGACGCTTCCTACGAGTTGATGCAAACTCCATACAGGACCACTTAATAGTGCGCTTAATTGAAAAATTAGCTATATCTAACCATGTTCTACATTTTATATTAGTAATAAAATAAATGAGCCACTACGAATTGATTTCTTTTTTTTCAAATGCAATTTACATAAGGTTTTAAGATTTCTCTTAGCCAATGTACAATTATATAAGGACAAAGACAAATTTTTCAATATCTTACTAGTATTATAAAAGTAAAACATTGTGTGAATCGATGTATGTTTGTAACTCATTCACGAAGAAACTAATGAACGAATTTCGCTGAAATTCTGCGTGGAGATAGTGCATAAGGTTTTTTTTAGATTGCCGTAAATCCAACGCGCTCAATTTTTTTTTCCAATTACAAAATGTATTATTAAACTATTTCGTTTAAAGCTTAATATTGTTATATTGATTTAATTTCATATGTATACTTCTTTTTTTTTATTACAAACGACATACGCGTTTTCATATTTAATTTACTTACTACCCGTGGTAATCTGATCAACGTAATTTAAACTGGCCGAAAAGTATCAAGCTGCAAAATGATGTATTAATTTTTTCAGTAAAATTTTAAGGTACATCTACTTCAATCTTTGTTTTCAAATTATATCCATGTATTTCATTGGGTCTTTGTACCAAACTGGGTCGCAGTTTGGTACCAATACCTGCCACCATCAATCATCATCATCATTTCAGCCGTACTACGTCCACTGCTGGACATAGGCCCATCCCCAACGGCCATCTGTTCTCCGTGCTATATGGCCTGCCCATTGCCACTTCAACGAACTAATCCGTTGGGCTATGTCGGTAACCCGCGTGCTTCTACGTATCTCCTCATTTCTGATTCTATCTCGTAGAGAAACCCCAAGCATAGCCCTCTCCATAGCTCGTTGAGCGACTCTGAGCCTGTTCATAAGGCCTATAGTAAAGGACCACGTTTCGGATCCATAGGTCATCGCTGGCAACACGCACTGGTTAAAGACTTTCGTCTTCAGGCACTGAGGTATATTGGAGGAAAAGACGTTGCGAAGTTTCCCGAACGCTGCCCATCCGAGTTGGATTCGGCGATTGACCTATCAATAGAATTGTATTAAATGTGCACATTCTTTGTTTACAAATTTAATATAACAGTTATTACATTTGCGAATAAGCTACTTTTGTTTAATTTCGGATTAATACTCTTTTGTTTAGATATGACATTATATTATTTTGATTTAGGTTACTTATTTACTTAGTGCAGAACTCCCATGCATACCAATGAAATAACTTAACGGTTCTAAGTTGTATAAATTATAATTAAAATTAACAGCAGCTCAATTCTAGCAACCTGCAAAGTTAAATAATAATTATCAAGACAACAAGATTTGTCGAGTTGTTATAATAATTATGTATATCGTTATAGGTCTGCTGCTGTATATAACCAGTGTACAGGAAACGAGAACACAGTTCCACAGTAATACAGTTGATACTAGTACGAGGAACAGGGAGAATCAGTTTCCAAACAACCATAGAACTTACCTAATTGTTATAATACACTCATTGTTACTCTGAACTGTAGAATTGTTTAAGGTGTACTTAGCTTTAAGGTTATTTGTAGTAATATTGATTTGGAAATAACATTTATTTTTAATTGAATTATACCATTTTAATCACCCAGATGACCTAGGTGATCAAGTTCTCCGTCGGAGGGCCGGATTGCCCAGCGTACCCGGCCCTTACCAACGGCGGACGGAGGAGTGTCCGGGGCGTTTCTCTTGGTATGACTAGCATACCAGGCTATGGAGAGGGCAAGTTCCACATTTCCCTTCGCCGGCGTGGGAACGCTGCAGAGGCGTGGGGATGCGTAAAGTTATTTCCCGCCAGACAAAAAAAAAACAAAAAATGTGATCAAGTTCCACATATTTGTAATTTCAGAGTTTCTAATCATTACCGCGAAATAATGAAAATGAATACTACTACGATAACATTGGCGTATAAATAATTGTCAAATTATAATTTCATTAATAATAATGTTATTATATGTTTAACATAAGTAACCTTTATAACATAAAATACGATTACCTCGCTTATTACAGAGATTATAGTACTCATAACTTTAATATGAAAGTTAATTACGACACGAGTTGAGTTCGTGTTACAATTATTAAAGGCTTTGAATTCATCTACCGTGCTATTTAACTAAGCTCCTAACCTCTCAATGTGTGAGTGGAAACCTTTTCAACGCAATCTCATTTTAAATGAAAGTGTATTATTTTCTTGTTGAAACCCTATTTCATATTCCGTTTGTTTTAATGTTGATATGCATTAGTTAGACCGCAGAATTCTTGAGCAATAAACCTCAAACGTTCGTCACATCCAATTCATTCAAAGATTAAACGTAAATAATAAACATCTGCATCAAATACGCTTGCTTAAAACTATTATGATGGATGGACCCCAGTTTAAATAAAGTATGTAGTTATTAGCTGGGTCCAAATGTTTTAAGCACGTACCGGAGTTGGATTTTTGTTTTGTTCAAATAAATCAAAAAACAATTATTTGTCACCAAAACAACTGGATCGATGCTAAAAATTCTTACACCATTAGAAAGTTACGTTTATCCAGGAGTCATCATCATCATCTGCCCGATCAACGTCCACTACTGAACAGGCCCTCCTCCCGAGGGAGGCTTTTTGCCTAAGTCACTACGCTTGGCAGGCTTCCAACCCTGGAAGGAAACGCTGCTGCCCGTTCTCTGGTACAATACCTTATGATACTTTTTATAGATGATGTTATAACAACCCAGAAATAAATCTTAGAATTTAAACAAAGATTTTTTGTCGGGCGTGGGGATCGAACCCACGATCTCCGAGATTTAAAGCGAGCCAAATACCACTACGCTACGGAGGAAGTCCAGGAGTAATATAGACTATAATTAATTATGAAGTTCCCGTGGGAACGGAGGCAATGCGGGTTAAACCGCGCGAGGGACGTTCGTTATAAATATTTTAACATCAAAAGTTTCACACGAAAGACGAGACTTACACTTAACTGTCAATTTTGGAAACCAATCACCAAAGGAATAGGAACGTACAGAGATCAAAGACAGAAAAGTTATCTGACTGACCCGCACTTCCTAAATAAATTGTGAAACTCTAAACATCTCAAATAATTTCAAAGTATAACTTTAAGAAATGTAAAGTACTATGCTTTTACCCACGGCTTCGCTCGCATTGAAGCCATTGTCCCTTTATTACTTGAGAATATGTGTACAAAGTTTCATGATCACTGGTTAAGTAGTTTTCGTGTGAAAGCATAGCATACAAACTTATATCCACATTTATAATGTTAAGTATTAATCCAATTTTATTTAATAACACATTTATTGTCTTATTTAAAAAAAAATACCATTAAATGTAAACTTGTACTTTACTTTTATATGTTTCTTCATTTATGTTGATGCAATGGTTTGTTTTATTACATAGGTATACTAAATTCCATTTTATTAACACTTATGTTTGTGACCGTCACATTTCGGGCATTCGCGTTAGTACAAACTAAATCTATAAGCGAAGAGCCGTTAGTCGAAAAGTGAGTAGGCTCCGTGATTAGTTGATCCAGTCCCAAACAATTAAGGAAGCTATTTAGTTTCACTGTTTTACTGTCTGTCGGATGTAAAAGGTTTATATTAAAATCCCCTAAGAGAACTATGTAGTCGTAGTCTGAGAAGCCAGCAATGGAATCCATTAAGGCATCGAGAAATGTAGAAGTGTCGAGCCAGGGGGGGCGGTAAGCAGTGCCTATTATGATCTTATTATGGTTACTTTTAATCTTTATCCACATCTGCTCAACGAGATCATGATTTACATGCAAGCACTTAGTAACATTAATCCCACTTTTAATATAGAAACCAACCCCTCCACCCCTCCCACCTCTGACATTTGTAGGTCGCGGTATATGTCTCAGCCGGTAGTCGGGTACAGACGGAGCCCTTCCCTCCTCCCCACACCTCAACCATGTTTCGTTCAATGCCATGATGTCCACTCCATGCCTCTGAATCGCAACAATAAAATTATCGTGATCCGTGCCAAGAGAACCAGCATTTAAAAACCCAACTCTTAAGTATTTATTTTTAATCATTGCACTGGTAGTTAGTAGACATGTGTGCCATAAAACATAGAGGCGCAATATCGACGGCATAGTACAAAACATCGGGATATCTGAATGGGCTACCACATCGAATCCTTGTACGGCTACGAGAAGTCATTTCCCTACACAATATTACGACCAGGTCCTCCAAGAAACGAACTGGCGTATTTATCATTTTACAATAATCATACAACAATAAATAAAAACTATCTCGTATGAACATAATATATAAGGTGCTTATCAATATAGTATCGTAAATACACAAAAACATAATAGCGGTCGATGAAAGTCGTAAAATACAGGTTTGTGAAACAATTTAACAATAAACATACAAACAACCAGACACAATTTCAAAACAGAATAAGATTTTACTGTATTACAAAAATTTAAATTTAAACTGGACTCATGATCCTTGGGACATTGTGGTACCAACCGGCACCTCACCAAAAACACGCGAGAGATCCGACTCTGTGCGAATATGGTAAGTTATTTTACCCTCGCCTTGCTTAGCCAGGATCCGCCCCTGCTTAGTCCACACGAAGTTCCACTTGAGCCGTTTTTTTTCTTCCCGTGCTTTAAATAGGAGGAGCCTATTTATTTTTGTAAGCCGTTCGTTTATGTAAAACGGACGCGCATCACTTGTGAGACCAAAGTCAGCGGTACTGACACTACGGCGCATGCGGATATTCTTTAGTACCATATCGCGCACAGCACTACGCGTGAAGCGTACCACCAGTGGCCTAGGCCTTCCCGCGTCCCCCTCCATACTGCTTGCATTTACATTGTTCCGCCGTCTCGGCCCAACACGTTCCGCGAACACTACATCGCGTTCGTCGAGACTGACCCCAAGCTTTTGCGTAATAAGTGAGACAATGTGAAGGGGGTTCTCACTTTTAGATTCCGGAATGTTACTTATCTCCACATCATTTCTGATGAGCTCCTGATCTTTATCATTCAACTCTATTTTGAGCTGAGCAACAACATGGTCGGGCACATTTGTAGTGGTTTCCGTGCTTTCCAAAGTGTCGATCCTACTGTTTAACACATCCATACGCTAGTTGATGGATTCTTGAGCTGTAATTAACTCGCTAGACCTTGTTTCCATGTCTCCCAAGCGAATGGAGATGTTAGACTGGGTTGCTCGAATCACCTCTATTTCTTTACGTAATCCCGTTAATTCAGTATTTATGTTTGACATAAAGCTTTCCATTTTATGTTCAAACAGTTCCAGTTGTTTACTGAGATTGGTAAGAGTCAACGCGTCAGTAATTTGTATGGGCACTGTTTTTTGGCTATTGAATTTTCCTTTAGGAAACCAATATTTCCTCCAAAAACCATTAGCTATAGGCCACTATCAGATATTGACTCGGAGACATTCAATAGAGATTTAATGGCTGTGAATTGGGAGAGCTTTCAGTTTTTAGATTCGGTAGATAACATGGTCAGTATAATGAGTGTATCCATAGTTCTTTTATTCGATCTTCATGCCCCAGTGACCATACGCACAGTAAGAGATCTCCCTACACCATGGATTACGAGTAATATAAGACTCGCCATGAGACTTAGAGATGAGGCCTTAAGTCGATATCGACAAACTCGCCTGACAGAGCATAAATATTACTATAAGCAACTTAAAAAACAGTCTGAAATTATGTTATTCAACGACAAGAAATGTTTCTTTGAAACACAGATCAATACATATATACGAGATCCTAAACTCCTATGGAAGAACTTAAAATCGAAAGTAATCCCTCCGAAACATTCCGAAATTCCTCTGCATTTGAATAACCCGGATTTAATTAATCAACATTTTTTAAATATCCCCGGTAATGAAAGTGTTTCGTTGTCATATCTAACGTATTTTGAATTCCATAGAGGGGTCCATAGTGGGTTTTCTTTGGAAACTGTTAACTCTTCTGATATACTAAATGCTCTAAAGAGTTTAAAGTCCAACGCATTAGGTATCGATAAAATATCACTAGACATGATTTTGTTAACAGTTCCGCAGACACTGGACTTTTTTACGATTCTAATAAATAAATCTATTCGAGACGCGTGTTTCCCATTGGAATGGAAAACAGCGATTGTTCGTCCTATTCCGAAGGTGACCAACCCCATGTGAGATGAAAGACCTGCGCCCTATAAGCATTCTCCCATGTTTATCGAAAGTACTTGAGAGAGTGGTTAGTAAGCAGCTCACTAAGTACTTGGAGACGGAAAACATTTAACCTGACCTGCAGTCCGGTTTCAGGAAAGGTCGCAGTACCAGTACTGCTCTGCTGGATGTAACCGATAGAATACTGGCTGCACAGGACGAGGGAATGGGAACTCTCCTGGTTCTATTAGATTTTTCGCGTGCTTTTGAATGCATAAATATAAATTTATTATTATCGAAGTTGTCTTATTATGGGTTTGACATAACAGCAGTAAAGTGGTTTGACTCGTACTTGAGTGGCCGTAAACAGGTCGTAGAGACACAGGGGTTGGACGGCTCCAGGTCTCGTTCTGAAGTTGCCCCTGTAAGCAGAGGCGTGCCTCAAGGGTCCATACTGGGGCCTCTATTATTTATTTTGTACAGTGCCGATGTGATAGACCACATTCAGTATTGTAAATACCACATTTATGCTGATGATATACAAATATTTATGTCTTTTAAGCCGGGTGAAACGGATCAGGCGGTCCAAAAAATAAATGAAGACCTTATTAGGATACAACGGTGGGCTGAACAAAACAGCCTAGTTTTAAATTCGAGCAAAACCAAGTTCATGGTACTTGGATCAAAGGAATTGGTGAACAAAATTGCTGCCTCAAACCCTCAGTTGTACATAGGAGCAGATATAATTGAGCGGACTACGGAAGCCCGAAACCTTGGTCTTATCATGGATGAAGGCTTACGATTCGAACGGCGTATTACCAACATCGCAAGAAATTGTTTTTACCGACTGAAAGTTCTTTACAAAATCCGGGATCATCTAAGCGTAGAAGTGCGGATTCAGTTGGTGGAATCGCTTATTTTATCCCGATTCAATTATCTCGATGTGGTTTACGGTCCGAAAATATTTAAAAAGTCATCAAACCTAATACAAAGAGTGCAAAACGCCTGCGCTAGGTATTGCTTTAACATACCCCGCCGACATCACGTCACCCCATTCCTCAATCAATGGAAAATGCTCAAAATGCAATACAGACGGGAGAGTCATCTAGCTTCCTTATTGTTCGGCATTGCCCACACTGGTAAACCTAAGTATCTGTTTGAGAGACTCTCTTGGCGCGCCACAGATAGCAGATATCCATCCCGGTCATCCGCCTTTGCACTCCATTTACCCAGACACAAAACATCGGCCTTCAGAGGCAGTTTTAGGTATTGTGCCTCTAAGTGTTGGAACAACATACCTCCACCAATAAGGAAGGTTACAAATATAATAAGTTTTAAACACAAAATTAAGAAATTGTTATTTGATGTTCAAATTTCCATCACTTAGCGCAACTTAAAGTACCTACCTAAACTAAAACACTGCACTGATCACATATAGTTTAAACTATGGAGCTTTTAACCATACCTACAGTCAAAGAGTTTCAAATGAATATGATTGTTATAGCTTGTTACGGCCCGTATACCTTATAATTATAATAATACTTATGGACACATTTCCTTGACAACACATCTAAATCTAGTTTGTTTTATTTTATACTTATACAATACAACTAAAAAACTAAAAAGTAATGATATAATATTCTAATTAATATATAAAATTATTTCTCTATTATGATTTCCAATATAATAAACCTACAATGTCTTTGCCTTGTAACTAATTATACCTAATAACATTTTAAACAGCTTTGAATGTATTTACCATACAAATAGAAAATCTGTTATGACACCGAAACTGTATCATAGGTTAATAAAACGTAGATCCAGTTGAAAATCAGCGCTGCAGTAATCTGTAGCACATGCTGAACTGAGGCCTTTTAGACACGCTAACAATAACAATGCAATGGGTGCCACATCGAGTGCAAATATGTACTTAATAAGGGGGACAAACGTTATAAATTAATGAGTATTATAATAGATATGTACGTACCAGGTCTTCTCACTATTTTAAATGTTGTATGTGATATCTTTAAGTGATGGGTACCTGGGCATATGTTGAGGGGTGGTACGTTCATTCAGCGCCGCGGCAACGCTGCCCTTTTGCTGCAAATTGGCGCATGATGTCCTGGTTCAAGGGGCCTGAAATTTAAATTGTAAACTAATATGAATGACTTTGTTATCTTTTTTGCCATGTTCAGCTAAATACTTTTAATATAGTAGCCACTTACCTACAGACTATAGCCATCATATAGTCGGTCAGTCGCCTTATTGGTCGCAGTTTCGTGGAAGATATGATCTGTCATCTTGTGGGTTCACTAACGGTGGTAGTTGGCCTTTCCACCCTTGTAACATGCTGTGCAATATTTGGTTTTATTTTTCTTTTATTTATGCTCCGGACAACGCCACGCGCTTCATACGATGTTAATCAAACCTCTGATGACTACCCCCTTTCATACTTCTTTTTATAACTATTGAAGGGTACAGAATGTGAGTGGACTCATATTCTGTACTTTTTTAAATATCGTTAGTCGAAATGTATCCATATTTATTTATGTTTGTTATCTATTTTGTAATATCTTTTTAATGTAAATTTATATAATTGTATGTGCTCTATTTTTAAATTCCTTAAAATGTTTTTACTTGTTTTTCTTTGTCTCCCAATATTATATTATATTGTCATTTGTATTCACTCTGTACCCAATTATTATTATTGTTTTGCTTTTTGTTGTTTGGGTGTCTAATAAATATATTTTCTTTCTTTCTTTCTTAAATGGAATTGATGAACTTCTAGCACACCAGAAATAAATTTAAACATAAATTATTAGTTAATGTTACCTGTTTATAACTAATTTTATATGCATACTTAAGTGCTTTTAACATTCCGAGGCACGAAGCGAAGAACTCCAATGAAACCAGTCCCAAAAACGAATTTTAGCTTTTATTTATACACATGTTTACAGATAACGATTAATATAATTAGTTAGTACTAACAAGGCCAACTTTTCGCTTCAATAACGGTGAACCTGCTTTTCCGTCCTGTAATGTTTTAAGCTCGAAAGTTATTCAAAACATGTTTAACCGCTTAACTTTTAATAGATGTTTACTTTCGGGAACTCGCTTTTTATACACTTCAGAAACTAACAGTCATTTTTGCTAGTTTAATATAGAGCCATCAACGTAATAATGATAGTTTGAATAAATAAAACTTCTGCATTACTTTATGAGCCACGAAGGCTTCAAATGTCAACAAAATGATGTGTTTATGGTTTTGCCTTTAGCGTATTTTAAAAGAATAGATATGATATCAATAAGAACGGCTTTAGTTTCATTATTTTAGGACGTAGTAAATTTATTCTACGCCGTAGTAAATTTATTCTACGCCGTAGTAAATTTATTCTACTTCGTAGTAAAACCGTAATAGTGCTTTACTACGCCGTAGTTTCTCAGTGATAACAAACAAGATCAATTTCCAAAAATATTTTGCTCAAATTTTTTAAACTTTCCCGATTTTTTTGGATATTCATTCATATTTATTTATTTCGGTAAAGTTATTTATTTGTTAGTTGAAATGTCACAGCTATAACGTCATAATTAGAGACCGGATTATAAGCAACATAAAAAGCTTGTTATATGCATGCAAATATGCATGAAAAATGCTTCAAATATGCACGAAAATTGGCAGAATATGCAAAATTAAATGATAAGTTTTAATTCAATCAATCAATTCAGTTCTTAAAAAAGAAGAAAAGTTAGTTTTATTTTTATTTCAAAATCAGCATACAATTATTAAATTATCCTTGAATAGAGTGACCATAGGTGTCACTACAAATTACAGTTTATTACGTACCATTTTTTATTTTGTATTAATGTATATGACAATTATTATTATTAATGTATATATTTATTTTGTGACTATAATTTAGTTTAATTCGCGATATTATCACTTTTATCGGAACGCAGGATGACAGCACTGCACTAGAAAAAATATTGTAAATATACCGATAATATGCATTATAACTCTATATTAGGTAAAATATGCTAGTACCGTTGAGAATGGCTTAAATATGCAAATGCATATGCAAATATGCAAATGCATATAATCCGGTCCCTAGTCATAATATATCTAATAACGTCTTGTACTACAATTATGTCATTAGATTTATTCATCAGGTAAATCATAAGGTCAAAATATGTTAAATATCCGAAAAATAATGAAACCTAATTATTTTACACAAATTTTTAAATAAAAACAAACACAATATTAAAGATTGAAAACTTAAAAGTAATTTATCTAATAACATTAAAAAGTTATCTATCGTAAAAATGTACTTTCTCAGCACCTCATAGCCTCTATAATTACAACGGTAGCTAAGCTAAATAAAGATTAATTCCTAAAAACAAATAGGTTTTAGTAAAACCTTACATGAATATACCTTACTTTTCGTGTAATATGAATAAAATAGTTTTTTTTCCGACCCTTATGACCATGTCTCTCAGTTATTTATCAGTTGTAACTATTTTCAGTGTGTAAGTTCAGAAATTATTAATTATAGTGTGCTCCTAGATACCTCCTTACCCGAGGCCCTATATACGTTAGCAACAGAGATAGGCTGCACCGGTGGCTCAGTGGTTACGGTAGTTGCTTCTGGTGTTCTGGGTTCGATTCCCACCCGGGACAATTATTTGTGTGAACCACAAATAATTGTTCTGAGTCTGGGTGTACTTTGTGTCCGTGAAATGTATGTTTGTAAACTCCCCCGCGACACAGGGATTTATTTCCCTAGTGTGGGAGTTGTCTTTTAAACTAAATAAAATAAAAAAATAAATAAAAAATAAAACTAGTGGAGTTAGCATTCTTGCGTTATAAAATAAAACTTAAATTGACAAAAAAATAATTAAAAGCTACGTTATCCAGTTGTAACATAAGCTACATTTTATGACATATTTCCAACACAATTAATTAAATATTTTTATTATTATGTAAAATAGGTTACATAAAAATGATATGCTATAAATTATATTGGACAAATCAATACCACTATTACAACTATTAACACTAAATTTTACAATCAAATTACAGAAGGCATCTCGAATTAATTTTCCAAAGTATAGATGCATCCACATTGGATTTACTGACTAATTTTGCAGAAATTTCTTGCTCCTAACAGATTATTTGTGACTTATTTTCCAGAATGTTTTTGTTTCTAATAAGGTCAACATTTTCGCTTCAAGAAAAGTCTCGATTTTCACAATTCACTTGCATTAGAGGCACGGGTGAAACACCACCAAATTCCTAAAAACGTTTTTTATAATACTTTTTCTTTATCCGACTGACACTAGTTTTTATTCCTAGTTGTTGGTTATTTGCTAGTTAATCACGATCATTTTACCGCCGGAGCAATGAGGCAATGAAACTTGTAAACTATTAATGATGATTAAGTCTGATGATGATATTAGCCTGCATAATGTCTACTTATGAACAAAGGTGCCCCCCGATAGCATGGCACACACAGGTCAAAATTGCTGCTCATTTCTTACTTTACATCTGTCTTGTAATATTATAACTATGAGTACCAAAGGCTTAACATATTTTCCGTGGTATGGAGAAGAATTCCTCAAAATCGAAATAAATCTTAAATTTAACATTACAATTCTTGTCTAGCGCAGAATATAGTACCTACATATAAGAATAAATATTCGGAGAGAATAATTATACAATTTAATGAAAACCCATTGATATTTTATTTGGAATAGTTGGATGTAAATCATAGATAAGTTTACTTTAGGGAAACTAACTTAGGTCAATAACTCATGATCTAATTATGATAACAAACTAAATATTATTAGAATATTGGAATTTAGCGAAACTAAATTGCCAATTGTTGCAATATCTACTTTACTGGACCTCCCTTTTTGTGTCTAAGGATAATCCTATCTTTCTGTATACAGGCCTATACAAAATAGGCTTAATGTTTTCCGTATTACATTTATGTATTTACGTCCAAACAAGGTAGCCTATGTTACTGATTATATATAGTATGTATGGAAGTAAATAGTTTACAAGCAAAAAACATGTTATTCATAAAATTCATACAAAAAATCTATCGGCATATCCACTTTTGAGAAGAAAATGTTTTCGTGTTGGGTTTTCTATTCTCTATTAATCTATAAAGGTTTATTTTTTCTGTTGATAACAACTTCGGCCCCAAATCCCCTCCCCCCCTTGCCTGTGATTGAGTAAAGTTTCAGAGCTGATATGAGGGCCATAAGCATCACCTCTGGTAACCTCACTCACGCACAGAAATATAAAAATAATCAATACTGTTATGTGGCTGTATTATTCTCTAAATTGGAGATAATTTCCCAGTTGAGTAGCTTATACAGCACACTACAATATGTTCTATGTCGCTGTCTTCATCTTACATTGCTTATAAAGTTAAGTAAAGCTCATTGAAAGTTAACTATTGTTTAATAACCTCACACGTACGGGTATATGATCAAATATATTGAAGGCGAGAATATACTTTAAGCGTCTGAGGACACGTATACGTTTAAACCTTATTTCCGACTACTCAATAATACCTACTATGTAAGCACCTCAAGTCTTTACGGCAATGACGAAGCGAATTCATACCCAAAATGAGGGCGTAAATGACTGAACGGTGAATCGTGGAAAATCTGCTTATTATGAAGGAACAATGTTCCCACTAACTAGTCGGTATCTCAACAACTGCTGTTACAATGAAAATAGGTAATCTACTCAGTCTTGGGAATACTATTTAATTTTAAAATTAAAACAATTGTCTTTTAAAAACTAGCTAAAATTTTAGTATAATTTGTTTTAAAACAGGAGTCACCAAGCCGGATGACCGTCCGCGTCGGTCTGTTGGCACTTATTAATTTCACGTTCAGGGTTCTTGTTTCATGAAATTTTTTGTCCACTTTATATGTAAGTCAATCAACATGAAAATACACAGAACATATTCTTATTCTTATTCATTTATTCATAACAATTTTTACATTGTGTGGAATATTCAAAACATTTAAAAATATAATATCATGCAACTTAATTATAAACAATCAATAAAATCTACAATTATGATAAATGAAATAAATTAAATTCAACTACATAATAAAATTTTAACATTATAATGTCAAGTGTGTAAAATTGATAGAAACAGATAAAGTCCAAATTAAAAACTAAAAACAACCAAAATAAAATTAATTTTCATATGTCAAGTTCAAAAATAAAATATAAATATGCTCTTATAATGAGTAATTATTATTAATATTAACATTTAAATGTCATCAATGGAATAATAGCAGCCTTCCAGTAAGTAACGCTTCAATTTAGTTTTGAAATCTGATTTGTAAAGAGTTAATTTTATATCGATAGGAAGTTTATTAAAGATTTTTACTGACATGAAGTAGGTGCCGTGCTGGACTATTTTAAGGTTAGAAGTATTTTTAGTTTTAAAATCTTTCCTTCTCGTACTCTCTCTAAGTTTTCTTTCATCTTCAGTCTCATATTCATGTACATACTTCCGAAAGTGTGTTAAGAGGACTAATATGTATAGGGAAGGTACAGTAAGTATATTTAAATCTGCAAAATGACTCTTACAAGATTCCTGCTGACGAATGCAAACCATGGTACGAATTGCTCTTTTTTGCAAGACGAATGCTTTGTGTATATTATATTCGTAGCTGCCCCCCCAGCATAAAATACTATACCGTAACCTAGATTCAATTAATGCGTAGTATACTTTTTTCAGCTGCATTATGTCAATCTGATTTCGTAGGCTTCTTAGGACATAACAGGCTGAGCTGATTGAATTTTCTAAGCTTTCAAGTTCGGATTTCCAATTTAAGTAGCTGTCAATATGTACTCCTAGAAATTTCACTACCTCTACCGTATTGACATTGACTCCATCCAAAGCACAACTTAAGTTGGTTTTATTTTTAGAAGTGGTGCGGAAGAGCATTAAATTTGTTTTATTTGCGTTAACTTTGAGTCCGTTCATGGTAAACCAGTTGTGAAATTCTTTCAGAGCTTCATTTACCCGCAAATTTAGTGACTGAATGCTATTTGCTGAAATTATAGCATTTGTGTCGTCTGCAAACACCACTAGTTTTGCGTGTTTCCCTAAACTTTTCTCTACATAATCTATTACATCATTAATAAATATAATAAACAGAATTGGACCCAATATGGACCCCTGGGGCACTCCTATTTCAGTATTTTCTAATTTAGACCTAAACGCCTGGTGATGTAATGCATTATTAAATACATTTTTATCGTTTTTATTAGTTACATGTATCATCTGTTTAACTTCCACAAACATCTTTCTATTTTTTAAATAGGATGCGAGAAGTCGTTGAGCATTTCCTCTTACTCCATAATGATCAAGCTTTATTAGCAATAGGTCGTGATTTATTAAGTCAAAAGCAGAACTTAGGTCTAAAAAGAGACCGGCTACCATTTGCTTTGAATTTAGTTTGCTTCTGATCTCCCTGACTAACGTATCAATTGCATCTTGAGTTCCTACACCAGACTGGTAACCAAATTGTTTACAATTTAAGACTCTATTTCTGTTCAGATGTGTGAGAAGTCTAGATTTTATTATCTTTTCGAAAATTTTTGACAAAGTTGGCAAGAGAGAAATAGGCCTATACATTTTAGGATCTTGTGTAGAGCCTTTTTTGTGAACTGGGATCACTTTAGCTATTTTCAGTTGATCAGGAAAAATACTTTCGCTTAAACAATTATTATAAAAGAATTTTAAGGGCTCAGCTAAAATATCTATATTGTCTTTAACTATAGTTATCGGTAATTCGTCAAAACCGCAAGATGGCTTACATTCCATTTTATTTATTAATTTAATAATTTCACTGGTTGTGACTGGTTCCCAAGCTAGGTCTTTGTCTACTCTGATAGTATTTTGCTGTAAAAATTCAATTGCTAAGTTACTTTCTCTACTATTATTGTTGTTGATATTCGAACTATTTGCAAATTGCTTTGCAAAGACATTTGCAATTTCAACTGGCTTTATTACAAGTTTGTCTTCTAATTTTAAAATAATTCTTTTATTATCTTTTTTTGTTTTGTTCCTATGTTTATTTATGATTTTCCATATGTCCCTAGAAATATTTTTAGAACGTGAAATTTGAGTCTGCACTGCATTTTTCTTAGCTTTTTTAATTATTTTTCTGTATAAACTTATATATTTATGTCTGTAATTTCTAACGCTTTCATTAATGTTTGAAGTTTTGCTCGTAATTAAAAATCTTTTCATTTGACTAGATACCTTAATGCCCCGTGTAACCCATGCTAAGGAAGACCTTGTCGAATTTATCCGGCAGGTTTTAATTTTAAAAGCGGTCTTAAATATTTCGTTAAGCTTTTTAACAAACTTGTTTATGCCGAAAAGGCTCCAGTCTTCTTGTAGTAATAAATGTCTAAAATTATCTTTATTATTAACGCTGAATAATCTTTTTCTAACATAAATTGGAGTATTTTGATGTCGATCATTTTGATAACTTGGCATAGTTAAACAACACAGCCAGCCTGCGTGCCCATCGGCTAAACCATTATGGTCAACATCACAGCACGTAATATGGTCATTTAAAATGTTAGTAAAAATGTTGTCAATGCATGATTCAGAATTATTTCTCACAAAAGTTATTGTATTTACAAGAGCTCTAAAGTTATAGCTAGTCATTAAATTAATAAAATCTTTTTTTTTATTATTATTCTCTGCTAATAAATTTATATTAAAGTCACCGCATATACAACTGTTATATTTAAAAAGATGTTCTAGCAATTGCTCTAGGCTTGCCATAAAAATAGACAGATTTTTATCGTAAGGGCTTCGGTAGCAACAACAAATTATTACACCAGTGGCTTTATCTTTTACAGCACAAATTTCGAAAGATTCCATTTTGTATAATTTTTTTGCAATTTTTAACTCCTCAAAAACTCTATCTTTTCTAGCGAGTATGATTGTACCTCCTCTTTGTTTATTTATCCGGTTATTATAAGATGCTACTCTATACTCGTTAAAATGTAAGAGGTTAATTAAATTAGCATTGAGAAAATGTTCGCTAATACATAGATAATGGTATCTATTTTGTTGACTTTCTAAATATATCTCTAATTCATCTATTTTATTATTCAAACCGCATAGATTTTGATTAAATATATTTAATTGTTCATGTGACAGGCTGCTATTAATTACGACATTAGCTACAGTATTCCCATCAGTAAAATTTTTGCAATCTAATATTCTGCGAGGTGTATTATTTATCTCGAAAAAACTCATTCTGTGACAGACTGCTAGACGGTTCTTTATTATTATTATAATTATTCAACTGTTTTATAAGATTCAACAAGTCAAAGAATATAGTTTGCATACCATAGTTGTTTATGACACCCGAAAAGCTACTATTAAACATGCTGTTATCGTACTTCAAATTTCGATTGCTGTCTAATAGGTACACATATTCATGATGTAAGACATCCAAATTCAGTAGATTAATAAAGGTTTCCACGCGCCAGTTAAATAAATTGAAATTACTGTTACATTTATATGTTGGGAAACAAACAATAACATTTGTATGCTTCAAGCTCTGTAAGTTTTCTCGTATATTGAAGACATACATCAAATACTACAAATATTTACTCGTTTTATAAAGTTTGATTACGTTTAATCAAATTAAATATGTATATATCTGTATATCAATCTAATGTATTAATATTAGAAATGTGAATTCACGAAAACAAAAACTATTGGATTGATTGCAATGCTCGCAGGGATATTTAATAAAGGAGATGGATACGCTTCCATACAACTTTGGGCCTGGATATAAAAAGATGAAATTGGTGTCAATTGATAGCGACTATATTAACAAACAATCACTGAAAATTTTGCAAATTTTGGCAATCTGACAGCCGAGATATAAGAGATTTAATGAAAGTGAGGTTACGTAACAATCTGTACATATACCCGATTTTTGAAGTGAGATTGTCATTTTTTACCCGACTGCCGAAGGAGGGTAATGGTTTTATCATATACTTGTGTATATTTGTATGTATTTATGTTTGTTCCTCTGTAGCGTTCTAGAAACAAACACGTGAGCCGTTTTTGATGATTCTTACGTCAATCGATTCGTCTTAATCTTGCGAGTGTCACTGGCCACATTAAAATGGAAAAATGGCGGCTTTTCACCACCATAGGATTTTGGGGGGCCCATTTTTTATTCTTTCAAACTTATCGTGTGGGTTATAAAAAAAATGGTTTTAACAGGTGATTTTTAAAATTATAAAAACAAATATAAACCAGATGTATTTTCCAAGTTGTATGCAGTCAAGGTTTATGATACTTTTAATTACTTTTTTTATAATTTAGACAGGATGTTAAATATATTTTGTAGAGTGATGGACATCGTCGTCATCCAAAGCTCGACGCCCTAGTGTATTGCAGGGACTTGTCGCTATGCCACAATTTATACAACGATCCATGATATCGATCAATATCCAATCGGTAGGCCGTTCGTCGAATCCAAAATAACAAGTCCAAGTTCAACGTTTAAGCGGGGTTCTCCGTGTCCGGTATGGTAGCAAGGCAAAGGTCGTAGAAGGAGGAAGATCAGAGGTCCGTAGGAAAGCCGGGTCGAGGAAAATATCAATAAAAGTATGGGAGGAAAATAAATACACTCAAAACGCACACGCATAGACGATACGAAACGAGTGTCGATCGATGTCATGTCATGCATGATTGCATGTTTGCATGTCAAGTCAGAGTATTTTTTTTCTTCTCGCTCCCTTAGAGCTTTTGGCTCCAAGTCAGAGTTAGCACAGATAAAATACAATAATCGATTAGTAAATGTAAATGGATTATTATTCATTTTGTAGATATTTAATTAGTTTAAACTCTTAATACTCTAATTCTAATAGATTTAATTATTTTAATTAAATAAATCATCTGGTGAAAGCATTTTCGTAAATACTAAAAAGTATAAACTCTGTAACGTTAATCGATTACAATTGAATCGATATACCAATTACTTCGTAACCCAAACTGAATTATTGGATTTTTCATGTCCCATATTGTAAATTGAATTGATTTTTCACAGTATAATAAAGAAAATTTTTAGCTTTTTTTTAAGCCATACCTCAACTTATTACTATCAGGCCCAGAAGTCCCCTTCTCCTTTGTGTTTATAAATCGTCATAAATAATAATTGACACTTTGATAAGCGTACAAAATGTATAATATTATATTTTTAAGAACATTTCTTGTAACATAAGTTTAGGCGTATCATATTTTAAAGAAAGTCTTTTTCATTCATGTTCAAATAAATATATGAAAAACAAAGAACGTATAATATAATCAGCTTTTACACAAGCATTGTGTCTGTTGCTTGATTCATTAATTGTGTGTTTATTTACCTCACGTTTATTTGATTAACTCACCTTAACTTTAAAAGATAGATAAACGACGATACCTTAGCACGGTATTTTATAAAATCGACTGTATCAATCCAATGATGTAGAAATGAATTAGGTGAGTAGGTGGTTATAAGATGGAAATGAATTAGCTGGCACTAAAGCTAGCTGTACTACTACTTCTACTTTGTACTCGTTATCTTTCTAAAACCAACACGAACACGATTACACAACCACAAGTAACAAAAGTACAAAACTCGTTTAATAGCGGGCGAGGTAGCAACGTGTTTGTTAATACCTCATTTCAAAACAGAAAGTGGCTTGACAATAGTCTCATGGGAGGAAGGGCTAAACATCACCGCGTTGTTATATATATCAAGCATGAAAGATAAATAAGTATCTCATAAATAATATAATTAAGTACATTCCTAACCTTGTGAAGTTTTATTAGGTTTTATATATTTAAACTAGTGGAGTGAAGTAGCAGTCAAGACAATTGTCACACACAAGCAAATAATGTTTATGAGAATCGCCTTCATAGAAAAAATGGTAAGTAAAACTAATATTGACGCTAAATTGCTATTGTACATTGGCGGACTTATTGCCAGACGCATTATCTACCATTTTTTATATAATTTATAGTTTTCATTTTAATTTGAGTATCCTAAGTTTTAGTCGGTTGTTATGAGAATATAGTAATCTAATGTAAGCTCTTAATTAGCCCGAAATACAACATCGTCATCATCAACAGCCCGTTCACGTCCACTGCTGAACATGGGCCTCCTCTTTACAGACCTTGGCAAGCCAGGATCGTAGAGAAATATTGCCATAATCACCACGCTTGGCAGACGGATTGGTGATCGCAGTAAGATGTAAACCTTGAGCTAATAGATGCTGCTGCCCATCCATCAGCCATATGTCCCTTATTCGCCTTTTACGACACCCATGGGAAGACATGGGGTGGCCTATTCTAAGCCGAAAACCACACGACATCGTACTAAGGCTATAATTAACTGTATATAAAAAATACTGTATACTTATTTATATATTATTAAAGATAGATCTAATAAAAGCTTTTATAGGCAATCAATTTACCTTTGAGAATATTAAGTGATTTTGTTGTACAACAGCATTGTAGATAAACTGCGCGACCTCTATTTATAGAGGACAAAATCAATACGGTAGTAGAGGACTATTGACTACGTAGTTAAGGGTTAAAATTGTATTTATCACGAGCTTAAAAGTCTTTCCTTATTTACTATAGCAATACTGGACATATATTTTTAGCAATCGGTATTAAAGTTTTTGTTCAAGTGCTATATTGAGAATTGATATATTTTATTGGTATGTTTGGACTATTAGCGCTAATTTTCGAACTGGAGGAAGAACTAAAATAATTCTCGCAATATTATTTTTCTTTGTCTTTGTGTTAGAATGTAATCCTATCAAACGTGTTGATTATTTGTAGTTCATGTTATATTATTATTATAGGTAACTACGTAAGGTTATATTTGTACGAAAGAAAAATGATCCCTATGATTGAACCTAACTAGCTGTTTTACATAATTAGGTATAAGTCGTTTTATGAAATAATTCAAATATAGCGAAGCAAAGTTTCAATACTAATTTTTTTTTTAATGTAATAAAAATGGTACATACTTCATTTATATGTATTGCTATATAATCTTTTATCAAATAAAGTGTTAAATTATTTAATCCTTAATAATTTATAAGCACCACCAATGTTCTCCCAAACCTTTATCTAGGCGAAAATGTAATAGCAAACGTGAACAAAGCTGGCCATTTCCAAGACGAATTCCTAGATCCCGTGTCCTTTATCAATCAAGATAATTAAAGTCAGCGCTAACCATTCTTCCGACCAGTTTCAATGCGCCCGCATTTTCCGAATCAGACAAGACAGGGTTAAGGAATGCGAACAATTTAGCGAAATCAAGCGACTGACAGGTTTGGCGGAAACATACGCATTGAATGGTGTTTGGCCGGATATTGGCCCGCACGAATTGAAGGTTCCCTTACACCACCCACGGTCGAAACGTGGATGGAATGAGTATGTTAGGCACATATATCCTCTTGGCACTTTAATTACGATTTTAAGAGGTTTTTAATTCATTGGGTATCCTTTTCTGTTAACATGTTACAAAACATCTACAGTGATCGCTCGGGTCATTTTTTGTTTTCGTAATTAAATTGTGACCATTAATTTTCAGGAAACAAGCAATAATAATGGTGTTTCACAAATATGTTGAAAAATTGCATATTTTATGATGAGATAGCAAGCGACGTAGATAATTGTTTTATTAAACTTCTTAGCAGCTAAACAAGCAAAAAATTACTTTCTTTGCTCTTTTCACAAGAAAATTAAATGTAAAATGGTATCACAGAATCGACACATAGTAAGATATAGATAAGGTTCATTCAAACGAGAAGATCTTTATAGATATTATTATTATCATTCAAATTATGCTGTACATATGAAATGATGATCCCATTCAATTTTCGGTAGCAAGATAGATAACGTTGGGAGACGTGCCTACTCATACTCTGAGCCAGGTGCACTTAAAATTGTACGCTGGCTTTTATTGAATTTAGAATGAGGATTTAAAATAAAGTAATTGAAAAAGTTTTTTAAGTTGTTTGTTGTTCTTAATATGTTTCGTTTTATTTAACTATTATTTGAGGAGAAGATTTGTAAGTTTGCAATACCTATATTTGGCGCGGCGCTCATTATTGTAGGCATTCAGAACACTTACTTACAGTATCAGCCGTCGCGTTAAATATAGGTCTGGCACGTCACGATTGCGTTTCCAATTTATTTTATTTTTTTGTTTATGTTTTGTTTGTCCATCCAGATGGAATGCAGGAAAAGAATGCTGAATATGAAGATGGAGGGATATGTTGGAAGAGGACGGCCAAAAAATAGATGGAAGAGACGTCTATTAAGAATAAATAGAAGAGGATGACATATTGCTCCGACTCCAAATAATGGGAGCAATATTAGGCATGATTTTAGTGTATATATGAGTTTCGAAGCGGAATACAACTTACCTGTAGTGTACAAGTTTAGTGACAATGGTAAAACTCAATTAGAACTTTAAGGTCTGTGGTCCATACATATGATTGGTCCGGGTAGGAATCAAGCCCAACTACAGTTACCACTAGGCCTAAAGTGCAGATTAATGAACTTTTAAAATGTCAAAGACTGCAATTTCAGTAGGTACTTGTCTATTCTTGTTGCTCAAGAAGCATGATAAATACAGTCGTTCAAATCTGAATGACATTATTTTAATAACTCACGTCGCATCATAAAATCACCCACCAAAACGTTGGTGAAAGGTAAGCTCATAAAACAACAAAACGTGACGCTGCTTTCTTATTCATTTTTATTGCTTTAGACTGTTCCTTTATATAAATACATTTCATTTGAGTCTTAAATTGTATCTTAGATAATAATTCAGTTTTAACATGGATTATTATCTATCTCATATATATTATTATTATATTAAAAACGAAATATTAGAATGTGAAAATGTATTATCCTTCTGATTTGACCTATAAAAAGAAACTAGAATTCATAGTATACACTGCGTTTAAAAAACTTTACGCTGAAAAACTATTTTTAACTTTTATTTAATATTTGATTTATCCAACTAATTCATAAGCCATTTTTTCGAAATGGCAATGTTTAAGAAATTCAGATTTCAGTTAGGTACTTACTTAATTCTGAGAGAAAATCATACTGAACAAGAATGTATCTACAAATACCAACTTTGTATTCAGTAACAATTATATTAAAGTTAGATAGGTTAAGGTTAAGGTTAAGGACCCTTAAACAAATGTCACAAATGGTTATACCAAACTTCTGAACTGATTTTAGTGCTCTAATATAGCTAGCGACCCCGGCAACGGTGAACTAAATATGTAATGTTTAATTCTATTTAACTGTTTGTACAAGTCACACGTAGTGAGTGTATTGTAAATGTGAAAGTCTATTTGTGTGAACCGAATCACCTCTCCACGTACCAATGAACAACGATGAAACTTTCCTGCAAGGAAACTTGTCTTGGAAACGACATCAGTTAATTTTTATCCCAACAGAATTCGTAGCTTCCTCGGGATAAAATAAATATCAGCTTTTCCGGTAGCTAGCCTCTATTAACGATTCAATAAGACAAATTAACTAGAATTCCAGATCGTTTCCGCTTTTATACTTTCACGTAGATTGAAGAGAGTATAGCTTATACCTATTAGTTTGCCAACTTTTAGGTTTGTATTTTAACAAGTTTGTATTAATCCGATTGGTTCTTTTGTTGGGATATTGAGTGCATTTATAGTTGGGCGGTAGATTATTGATATGCCCGGTGAAGTTGCAAAAGCTTCGTGGTTTCATTACCTTTGTCAGTAGGAAAATATAGGTTGTTTTTTTAAATTCCTTTGTATGGTTCCTTCCTCGGTTGTCTGAAAGAGATCACATTTTGTGATAAGTTGTACCTATCTAATTTTAAGTTTAGTTTAAGTCTTTTTCTGTATTTTTCTCTTTGTGAAAGTGTACAATAAAGAGTTTATCTATCTATCTTATTGAACCACAATTTATGCACTAACAAGAATATCTGAAGCAACGTGCTTCAGATCAGATACTAGGATTCCTTGTAAGAGATGAGCATCGTGAATTAAATTTGCCATTAATATATCCTACCTGTTGAAAAAACAAAATAACCTTTAAATAACTTAGCAAACACTATACCTATTGATAATGCAAGTAAATAAAAATAAAAAAAATCTGCTGATGTCAATTAAAAATGAAGTATCACAAAACAAAGATAAATTTTAGAAGCAACATAATTTTCCCTACAAACATCCTATACTTCTCCTGTGCTTGTCCTTTTGATTTATTTAAAAGAACAAAAAGTATTTTTTTCTCAGTAATGTATTACGTAATATGAATATATAAGTTATTATAATAATATGTAGTATATTATAACGACCAGGTACTACTTTTATGTAGTTTTCCTTTTTTTCATAAACAATTTTTTTATTAAACTTTTATGTTGTTATATATTAATGTAACTACTAGTGATTATATTCATAGATGCTTGTTAAGTAATTTGATATAAATTAAGTTGTACTAAAACTGTTTCACACTAGCTATGCACTCATTCTCACATCTCTTTTTTAAAGATTTGCTGAAAGAAAATACCTAAATGAATCAACTCGCCTTTGTATATGGTGTTTCCATTGTATAAACTTTATAAAATGCATTTTTCCATGTGCTATAAAATATAATGAAAATCAATAAATTAAGTTGTCCTTTCCCTCCTGCTATATACTGTGTATTCATGTTGCTGTGACCGACAACGTTCACAATAGATACTAGTTATTAAAAAAATGTAACACCTGTAGGCATATTGTGAAATGTAATAAAGTATTTAAAATGATTGTCAGGGGCGTAGTACCGCCGTATCAGTCATAACAATGATACGAGCCCCCGGGCTTCGAAGGCCCCGAAAGTGGGTAGTAAACAAGTATTGATACGGGATCCGCCTAGGGCTCGCCACCCCGCTAACAATTGTTGTTAAATTCGTAAAAGTATACTTTTAAGTCGTTTTCATTATCATCAGTCCATATAATGTCCACTGCTGAATATAGGCTTCCTCCCCAGGAATGGGTTTTATATAAGCTTATTGTAAATGATTTTATAACAATCGGTACCTACGGTTTAACGTGCTTCCTTCAATCAACCAGACCCGGAAATAAATCTTAGTCACAGAGATTTCTTGTCCGGCGTAGGAATCGAACCCGGTAAATCGGCTTAAAGCGAGACTTCTACCACTACGCCACGAAGATTTTCGTAATTTAATATAAATGAAACGTAACTGTAAACAAAATTCAAATTCACAACTGAATACCAAACTATTGAGTAATACCGCCGAAAGCTTAATTTCAACAAAACACATCACTTACTGCGCTTGTGGTATGAGCCGACCGTTGCAGTTCAAACCATTAATGATCTCAATATGCTCCTTCGACAGCTGGAAGGCCCAAACGTTAAAGTTCTCGGTTATACGAGTTTAGGAGGTTGACTTCGGTATTACAATAATACCCCTGTCAATTTCGTACCTAAAACAACAAAGTATACATTAAGGGAACCGTTAGCAAACATAGCGACATAGTCCCGGCGATATTATTTTTCTATTTTGGTGCGACAACGTATACGTTGTATTTTGTTTTTATTACTGTAACCAATGTTTCCGGCCATCTGTTTGAAAATATACAAGTTTCATAGGATAGTGTTTCACGGGAGGTAGTTATCGACCATTAAAAGTCTACTTCACAGTGACGAATGAGCCCCGCCTGAAACTATCAACACTACACAGAGACCACTCTATCAGACTCGCCGTAAAAGAGTGCGCCCACGACCACGCGACGCCTCATCCCTCGCCTTCCCGACCCTTAGTTTGCAAACAGCCCTCGTAGACCCGAAGTCCGAGAGGCCCGCGAACTGTAAAATAGACCGATAGTTACACAAAACTCTCGAAAAAACTAAAAGTCATAATACCTCAATCTCATCGCCAGCGATGTACATAGGCTTTTATTAAACAAACACTGAATACACATACTCAAATTATATCCAGACTCAGAAAACAATCAGTGATTCATACAAATAATTTCCCCACAAGTGTCTGTCGAATCCAGTACAGACAGTACACTCACGCGCTGACTTTCGCAGTCTTCAATCTCGCTAACGAACATTATTCAGTAATGTACCATTGGCGGATTTATCAGCAGGCTAAGTAAGCTAAAGCCTACGGCGGCAGAATTTAGGAAAAGGTAATTTCGGGCCACATTTTTTTTCAGATTTGATTGTTTGTTTATGTGTATGTATTGAATAGACTCCGGAACTACTCGACCGATTTTAAAAATACATTAACCATTACCTAAAAAGATAAAACTATATTGTCTAGGAGAATCATAGGTATATCATATCTCATCATGAAGTCGCCACGGGGACGGTAGCTGCGTGGGCGAAATTGCGCGCGGGAAGCTTATCGTTTATACAATAGTTTCGCTTTTAATTTTTTGGTTTTTATACGTTAATTAGTTATAGGTAATTTCATAAAGTAACTGAAAAGGTCATTTAATTAGGTATGGGACGGCCTTTGGTGTGGGACGCTACGTGCGTCGACACCCTCGCGCCGTCTCATCTTTCCGGGACTCAGGGTAGGGCTGGCATGGCGGCTGAATCCGCGGAGAATCTCAAGAGGCGCAAATATAGTACCCTTGATAGTGGTTATGTATTTGTGCCTTTTGGTGTCGAAACATTGGGGCCGTGGGGACCGGGACCCAAATTAATTTATAAATACCTCGCAGCGGCCCTCTTAAGTGCGGCACGTTCTCCGAGTGCTGGTTTCTACTTTGCACAGCAGGTAATCATTGCCATTCAACGTGGTAATGCTGCCAGCATTCTGGGAACCTTGCCAAGTAGAATAGATTTAGAATAGTATATATATATATATATATATATTTAATTAGTTACTTTTAGTTTGTATTTTATTCATGTTTGTTAATTATAATAAATGCTATTAGGTATTAAATACATGATTTGATTTCGGTACCTATTTATAATTATCATAGTAATTCTTTTCTATTCTATTTAATACTTTATTTTTGATTTCATTTAACTTTTGTTTCCTGTTTATCTAACTACATAATTTCTCTCCTTTCCTATTCATTATATTGTAAATTTTCTTACCAAGTTAATTTGTGGTATTTATACCACATTATATTATAATTATATATATTTTATAAAACAAGATGACCAGGAAGGCAGTTGCTGAGGCCCGCTACGAGGAATTAATTGATAGGTATGTAGATTCAGTTAAAAACTTAAAAGCTTCTGAGGTTCGATGCAAGGAGCTGAACTCAGAAAAGCAAATGACACAATAGAGCACAAAAACCAGGACTCCATGGCTGTGCATTCACAGTCACTGTTTGAGGAATTGATTGGTAGTGCTCCTGATTTAGTTGCAGTATCTCCTACCTCAAACAAAAACAACCAGTCTGTTGTGACAATTGACTTAATCTGTGATGAGAATGTAATAACCCACCCACAGGTTAATCAGGCTAATGTAAGTAGAGTATGTTCCAAATGTCAATGTATATTTAATAATGAAAAAAACAAGTATGAAACTTTAATTAATCAGTTACAGGCTGATATAAAATCATTACAAAGTAATTTTAATCAAATTAAACAACAATATGAGGAAGCTCAGATTAAAATACAGGAGTACTCTGTTGGAATGGATGGCTTGGTGGCTGTCATGAAGGAGAATGAGGAAAGGCTGGTGTCCCTTGCCAATTATTATAATAGGTATGAAGTCACCAGGTCACCATTATTCAGTGTGAGCCACATTCAGTCAGCGGCTTCTCCGATATTTTCTGACCTAATCCAATCCCACAACTTGTCTAAGAATAATAATGGTAGTTACTCCCAGAAATTGTTATTAGGTACAGACAGCATAACAAATCAATCAAAGTTTATAATGTACACCAATTTAATAGGTAAAAACATGGGTCAATTATTATTAGAGTCATCGGGTCAATTAGTAACCAACTGTTGTATGCCAGGTACTAGATTGACACAAATATTAAATAAAGTAGTTAAAAATAGCCACCATCCTGACACCACACTTATGATTTTTATCGGGAGGTAACACAAACTCATATAATATGTTAAATAAGTACTTTAATTTATCATCAAAATTAAATGTAAAAAAGATAATTTTGCTTGCTTTTCCATATAGTCATTTGTTGCTGGAGACGGAAAATAGTTATAGGTATAAATTAAATTATAGATTCCACACTTTGACATTCTATAATAATAAATTTCAAATATTTGACATTAATATATTTATTAATGGGTGCCTGAGAATGGACGACGCCGCCGAGGCCGGCCCAAAAAGAGGTGGCAGGACGATCTAGACATGTACCTTGATGGTTGGTCCGAAAAGGCACTAGAAAAGAACACTTGGAAAGATATGGGGGAGGCCTTTGCCCAGTAGTGGGACATAAAGGGCTAATGAAAAAAAAAAAATTATTAAAGATTTTTATTTTAGAACAGAAGATAATTATTATCTTCAATTTTTTTTAAAAAGACCAATAGCAGATTCGCTATCATTTTTAGGGTTCCGTAGCCAAATGGCAAAAAACGGAACCCTTATAGATTCGTCATGTCTGTCTGTCTGTCTGTCTGTCTGTCCGTCCGTATGTGACAGCCACTTTTTTCCGAAACTATAAGAACTATAATGTTGAAACTTGGCAAGTAGATGTATGTTGGGAACCGCATTAAGATTTTCACACAAAAATAGAAAAAAAAAAACAAAAAAAATTGGGGTTCCCCATACTTAGAACTGAAACTAAAATTTTTTTTTTTCATCTAACCCATTCGTCTGGGGTATCTATGGATATGTCTTCAAAAATGATATTGAGGTTTCTAATGTAATTTTTTTCTAAACTGAATAGTTTGCGCGAGAGACACTTCCAAAGTGGTAAAATGTGTCCCCCCCCCCTGTAACTTCTAAAATAAGAGAATGATAAAACAAAAATAAAATTCAAACTTCCACCGAAAATTGGTTTGAACGAGATCAAGTAAGTAGTTTTTTTTTAATACGTCATAAACCGTAAACCACAATTTACCTTTCATTCGATCAACTATTATTAACATCGATCAAAGTTGCAACTAGTACGGAACCCTACGTGCGAGAGTCCGACTCGCACTTGGCCGGTTTTTTTAAACATTCAGCCAATGTGTTGGCTGACAGTACTGACTCTATTGAGCAGTTGACCTTAAATAATGACAATTTGGAATATGTTCCAAATTCTTTAAATTAGATATACGGACAATAGAGTTGAACTCTGGCAATGTAGTTACTGGTAATGCAATAGAAACCAGTATTAGTATAAGCAGTAAAGGAAAAAATAATTATCTGATATCCCTATCTACAGTATTGTCAAAAAAAATTATAAATCTGGTGCATCAAAATATTCAGGGGATGATAGGAAAGGAGTTAGAATTGGAACTGTTTATGAACTGTACTTTGTGGAACGAATTTGCGAGGTAGCCTGTACTGAAATACAGTCTTATTATATTATATGTGTATATAGACCTCCATAATCAGATTTTCAGCTATTTATTAAAACTATGGAAGATATTCTTAAAAAGTTAGTTAAAAGCAATAAAAAAGTCATTATATGTGGCGATTTTAATATCAATTTACTATCTGATTCACAGGATAAAAATAATCTTCTGTGTCTGTTTAGGTCTTTTAATCTTAGCTGTTTATATTCTGAGCCCACTAGAGTCACATCGACAACAGCTACCTGCATCGATAACATAGTCACAAACTTTGAAGTAATTGATAAATGCTTGGTATCTGGTGTTTGTTCTGACCACAAATGTCAAATTGTTAAATTAAATAATAAAATTACATTAGAGAAGTCTATAATTCGTTTCAGATCAGTATCAAAGAAAAATCTAGACCAGTTTAGCAAAAATTTAAAATTAAGACTATGCAATGTTACTTTAGATTCAAGTAGCTGTAATATTATGTATAATACCTTATTCCAATGTATACATGAGGAATTTGAGACGGTTTTAGCAAAATTAAACATATAGAGATTGACCCAAATAAGTTGAAATTTAATACTTGGGCGACTAAAGGCATAAAGCGGAGTAGAGATGTTTTATATGAACTATATGACATAAGGTCCTTTACACTTGATGAAAACTTTCCAAACTATGTAAGGAAATATTCAAGTATTTTTAAAGAAGTATGTATACAGGCTAAGTCACTATATATAAGAGATAAAATACAAAAATCGGATAATAAAATAAAGTCTACGTGGCAAATGATAAATACTGAAACTGGTAAAAATAAAATTAGAGATAGATCAATAACGCTAGATATTAACGATAATCTGGTTTCAGATAAGCATACGGTTGCAAATTTCCTCGCTAATTTTTTTACTGACATTCCTATAGATACTACCAAGTATCTTTCATCATCACCGAAGGATGCTGAAAATCTTCTTAAAACAAATATTAGTTTAAAAATTTCCAAATTCAGTTACCAACAAGTTAATGATATAGACATCATAAAGGCGTTTCGGACAATTAAAATGAAGGGTACTGAAGACTTATGGGGACTCTCAGTAAAAGCTATAGACACAGTTATACAAAATATTGCTCCAATTCTAGCGGCTATCTTCAATAAGTCTATAACTGATGGAGTTTTTCCTGACCTTATGAAATTAAGTAAAATTGTTCCTATATTTAAATCGGGTAGCTCTAATAACGCGACTAATTATAGGCCTATTTCTATACTACCAACTTTGAGCAAAATCTTTGAAAAAATTATGCTCGGCCAAATGTTGGCTCATTTTAATACAAATGGGATATTACACGACAAGCAGTTCGGATTCACAAAGGGTCGTTCAACTCAAGATGCGATGCGTTTTGATTAAGTCCATATTGGAGGCTTGGGAGGGATCGCAGGATGCCCTAGGAGTCTTCTGTGACCTCTCCAAGGCATTCGATTGTGTAGATCATGAAACGCTTTTGCTAAAGTTAAAATATTATGGTATTTGTGATAAATCACTTGATCTTGTAGTATCCTATTTATCAGATAGGAAACAGATAGTATCTATAGACGGCGTGAATTCTGAGGGACATTTTGTTAAAATGGGGGTGCCCCAGGGATCAATCTTAGGTCCTTTCCTGTTTCTTGTTTATATAAATGATCTCCCATACCTAATTGATGAACTATCAGACATTGTTCTGTTTGCCGATGACACTTCATTGATTTTTAAAGTTAAAAGAAAAGTTACCGATTTAACTGACCATAATAGAACACTCGGTTTAATTGCAAACTGGTTTTCCGCAAATAATCTTTTACTAAATGCAGGAAAAACCAAATATAACTAAAATAAAATATAACAAAAAGGAACTCCAGTGTAAATTGCCGTGGATTAATCAAAATATTTTAAATTTAAGCGACACAAGGGATAAGTTATTTAATAGGTGGAAATCTGATCCAAATAATTCTATGTTTAGACTACAATATAATAAAGCACGCAATAAAGTACACAAATTCCTTGAATACCACAGAAATAATTATTATAAAAATATGATAAGAAATAACTATAGTAACCCTAAAAAACTATGGCAACTTGTTAATTCCATCTGTGGCAGAGTGACTCAAACAATTGATGAGATAATTTTAAATTCTTTTTGCGACCATAATATTTCTGTTCTTGACATAGCCAATGATTTCACCTGTGAATTTAGGAATTCTGTTAAATTAATACTTCCTAAGTGCAAAAAACCTCTTCTTGATGAGAATAAATATAAAAAATTATGCGAATGTTAGTATCAGATCCAGGATAGCGACGTCGGACAAAGTAAGAAATATTATTAGCAAACTTAACACCTTTAAAGCACCAGGTCAAGATGGCATAAAGATTCTCGATATTAAAAAAATTGGCGATAAAATATCTACCGCCATAGCAAATCTCATTAATGCCTCTTTGAAATCAGGAATATATCCAGACGAGCTCAAGCGAGGTTGTGTACGCCCTGTCTATAAAAAAGGAAATCATTCGGATTTATCTAACTACCGTCCTATTACTCTTTTATCTTCGATAAACAAAATAGTAGAAAAGTTTTTCAGCGAACAAATTCATGAGTTTTATAGGAGCCATAACATTATAAGTAAAAATCAATTCGGCTTCCAACCAAAAAAGAGTACCACGAGTCTATTATCTCAATTTACAG
Organism: Nycteola revayana; assembly: GCA_947037095.2. Lineage (NCBI taxonomy): Eukaryota > Metazoa > Arthropoda > Insecta > Lepidoptera > Nolidae > Nycteola > Nycteola revayana. The sequence goes on from OX344839.1 coordinate 12,316,692, forward strand.
ATGACGTAAATACTAGCCTTAATTCAAAAAAACATGTCTTGGCCCTCTTTATAGATTTCTCACGTGCATTTGATACGTTAAGTCACGAGAAATTAGTAAAAAAGCTCGAGCACAGCGGTGTGCGTGGTCCATTGCTGGGGTGGTGTGAGGATTATCTCCGACGTAGGTCGTACTGTGTTAAGGTGGGAAATGTTTGCAGTAACCAGACTCCAGTTGAGGAGGGCACGGCTCAGGGTTCAGTGCTTGGCCCTCTTCACTTCATTGCTTACGTCAATGACATGAATCACATCCTAAGGCATTGCACTTCGTACCAGTATGCCGATGACACATGTCTGCTTATAGCAGACCGAGACGCCGCATCCGCTCTGTCAAAAATGCAATCTGATTTTGATGATATAAACAAATGGTGCCATGACAATGGATTAGTTCTCAATGCTGAAAAGACAAAACTTGTACACATATGCTCTCCATTTAATAAGAGCCCCACTACTATTGATAAATTAGTGGCACACAAACACTTGTGCTTACATAAGAAGAATACTAGCATTTGTGATTGTCCAATAATTGGAAGTGTTGACAAACACACATATCTGGGGCTCATAATTGATAACAGGTTTAACTGGCTGCCACATATCAACAGGTTATGTGAAAAACTCAGAGCCTTTCTGGCAAATCTTTATATCATCAGAAACAGATTGCCTTACAAAGTCAGACTGATGCTTTATAGTGCGCTCGTGGATTCAATCATCGGATATGGCATCACAAGCTACGGACGGACATTTAAAACGTATCTCGACCGCATTTTTAAACTACAAATCAGAATCCTGAAATTAGTCATCACTCCTAATATGAGAGAAAAATGTAGGGATAATGATATCGAGTTGTTCAAAAAATGTAAAATTCTTCCGATCCACGCCAAAGTCACTTACAGTCTTTTAAAAGAACAATTTTTCAATAAAAATATTCTAAATAACATTGCCCACGATATTCAAACACGACAAAAAACTAACAATAAACTCATGACGGTTGCCGCTACTAATGGATATGGAGAAAGAACCACCTTTTATATTATTCCGCGTCTGATCAATAATCTGACTCCACCTTTTACAAAAAGTATCACGGTACAGAATATAAAACAAAAATTAAAAGCGCATTTTTTGAACAGCCTATAGATACGAGGTGTGCGATCCTCACAAGGAACCGGTTTGTGCGTCTTTTACACGCACGCAGGTAACAGTGACTGTGTATTGCATTTAACAGTGTGGAAAGGCTTGTATTTAGCAGATGTAAACAAACATTGTTAGATTGTTGGCCTAATATTACTATTGATGTTTAAGTACTTTAAGCATGCAGCAGTTATCATTAAAATGTATTGCTTGCGGCTGTTAAAGCATTCCGGACAAACCTTCGTGGTTTTTGGTTTGCTTATGTGTATATGTTGTATTTCTTTGTGTAAATAAATAAATAAAAAAAAATAAAAAAATTTAACTTATAATGTTTTCTGTGAACCTACGAGGATTGCTGACTGAGAATATTTTTACTAACATAGTACCTAGTCATAAGTCAGTAATCAATAGTCTACCCTCCGACCATTGTGGTCAGTTAATATCATTTCCTAAGAGAGACAATAAGGCTCAGAGAAAACATATAAGTTTTATTCCTATTAGCAAGCATCGCATCGAGGAATTTAAAATTAGTTTAATTAGCAAACTTTCGGAATTGCCCCCTCACAATGATCCTAATCAACTTTATAATTATCTTTTTAACACAATTGTGACTGTGCATAATAGGATATTTAAACTCAAAACTAAAATTTGAATTGTATCATGAAAAGACATATAATCACTGTCCGTCTTTAAAAAAATATGTAATTAGATATTCACAAATTTTTAAACAATTCAACAATTTTTATTCTGCCGCTAAAGCTTTGTATTTGAAAAATAAGATAAAAAATTCTGCTAACAAAATAAAAGAAATATGGAACATTATTAATAATGAAACAGGTAGGGCTAACAATTGTATTAAATAATTTAATTTAAATATTATTAATGTAGATATCAAAGCTGATATCTACATTAATAATGGATGTCGCGTCTGAGTTCGAATATTTTTTTCACAAATATACCTTTAGCAACAACTAGACTTCTTAACTCGTCTTCCATAGCGGCCGAATTACTATTGAAGAAAAATGTTTGTAGATGTGATTCTTATTTTACTTTTACTTTAATTAACTATATAGATATAATAAAGACTTTTAAATTATGGAGATGAAAAAATCAAAAGATCTGTGGGGGCATTCAGTTAAATTCATAGCTAATATTGTAGAGATAATTGCACCCACTCTAGCAAATACATTTAATAGTTGTGTTAGTTGTGGTGTGTATCCTGACTTAATGAAGCATAGTAAAGTAATTCCATTGTTCAAGTCAGGTGATACTTCTGATCCCTCGAATTTCCGACCTGTCTCTGTATTGCCCACACTGAGTAAAATCTTTGAAAAAAACATTCACAGTCAACTACTTAGGCATTTTACAAAATATAATTTACTTCACACCAAACAGTTCGGATTTACGAGGGGTTGCTCAACCGTAGACGCTGGAATTGAATTATTGAAAAACATATTCGCGGCCTGGGAGGAATCACAGGATGCTTTGGGTATATTCTGTGATTTATCTAAGGCATTTTATTGTGTACACCATGATAAGTTAGTTAAGAAATTACATCACTACGGTATTAGGGACACAGCTCTCGATCTTCTGATTTCATATTTGGGCAATAGAACTCAGAGGGTCGATATAAACGGTAAAATATCTCCAGGGTCCGTTGTTAATATAGGCGTACCACAGGGTTCTATCCTGGGACCGTTCCTGTTTCTTGTATATATAAATGACATAGGGAATGACCATGAGATTGTATTGTTTGCCGATGATACTTCTTTGACATTTAAGATTAGTAGAAAATTACTCAACTATGACGACGTAAACAATGCTCTCTCGAAAGTCGTGCATTGGTTTAATGTAAACAATCTCGTTCTAAATGAGAAAAAAACCAAAGGTCGCAACCAATTTATTAATTAACGGAACGAGATTGGAGCCAGCGGAGTAAACAGTTTTTCTTGGTATAACTGTCGAATCCAAATTACAATGGGGACCACATATAAAAATACTATCCGAAAAACTTAGTTCTGCGGCATACGCAGTTAAGACAATAAGACGGCTGACTGATGTAGATACGGCTAGACTAGTGTATTATAGTTATTTTTATAGTATTATGTCATTGATACCATATTTGTGCTGCAGAAACGCGCTGTTAGAGCCATATATAAGCTTGGACCGCGGGTTTCCCTACGGGAGAAGTTCAAAGAAATTAAAATTCTTACTGTAGCTTCGCAATATGTGTATGAAAATTTGTTATTTACGTACATAAGAACATAAATAAGTTTCAGAAAAAAAGTGATATACATAATATGAATACTAGACATAAGCATGACTTAGTTGTACTTGCAACTCGTCTCCATAGAATAAGGGCAATGTATTCGCTTTTATAACAAACTCCCAAATAATATTAGAAAAATACCTGTTAATAAATTTAAAGCCACTGTTAAAGCTAAATTATGTAAAAAGGCTTATTATAAAATATCAGACTATGTAAATGACGGAATGGCATGGGAATAACTTGCTCTGGAATGACACTGATGCTAAACAACATTGTAAAAGTAACGATAAATTGTTCTTCTCAGAGTTGCCACGTCTTGAACTGGTGGTAGGAAAAGAAATGGACGCATCATAAGAACATGATTTGATTTATTGAATTGTGTCTATATGAATAAATAAATGTTTGACTTTGACTTTGAATTCATAAAATCTCTAAAATCGAAGATATTGCAATAAATTTAAATGTAAAAAGTTCTTAATAACTAACTTTTATCGAGAACTTTAATGTAACTCTGATAACTAATACGGAAAGAGTACAAAGGTCCATAACAAAAGCGTACAAATATTATGCGCTGAATTTTCTTCGGGAAACCAGTTACCAGTAGTTTTAATAGGGACTCATTCGATTAAGACGTTTGTTGTCGGCCTGCTGCGACAGTGTTGTAGTAGTCGTACGCACACACGATCCTTTTATTTTATACAAAGCGTGCGGTTTAGCAGTAGCGTAGCGAGGGCTAATCTAGACGAGGGCAAGTCGCATTAGCGAGTTCCTATTTCAGTATTTGATACCTAATCCCCCAGTAATATTTTTGTATATACAAAATCAAACCTTTTGAGCTTATGGTTGTTCACATTAATAATAGGGAAGTGCGCAAGGAAGAATAAAATGCATTAGGTACATATTTAAAATAAATTCAAATTATGTTTCAAATGTATAAGAAAATAAGAGGTTAATTAAGTTATAATAACAAAAAAAAAAACATTTATAAAATAATGCATTTCCTCTTTTTGCTTTGAAAAGTCTTGTAATAACGATTTGTTTTCTTGTTTTCCATAAACTCATTTGTAATATTATTGTTTGCCATAATGGCCCTCGCTCATAATATTTTCTTGCACTATTATCATTTATACTAATAACGCTTGCCTTAACAACTCAACAGTGATAACTTTTATTTGCCATAAAATGACTTCCTATAGCAACATATATCATAATAATTAGTTTCCATAAGTAACACATCTCATAATCGACTCTTGGCATAATCATAATTTGATATAATTATGAAAATAATACATAATATTGTTAGGTCGAAATTAATTATCGTTAACACCCCGACTCAGTGATATCCGACTTGGATAGGTTAGGTTAGAAGACTATAAGGCGGGAGCGAAGCGTCTTCGTGTTTTTTTTTTTTAAACCACCCAGAAGTAGGTGCCCCGGGCGGAGCGGGGCTCCGTCGAGCTTAGTTAGTAGACGCCATATGAGGTTTAGTTTCATTTGAAAAATTGCAGGCGCTTGTACTAAATTGTCTTTATTTATATTATGGTAAATAAAAGTTATGGAAAATGGCATTATTGAAAACGAAAATTATAGCAAATACATTTATGGATTTAAATTATTATGCCACTTGATCGATTATGACCAATGGAATTAGTGAAAGTCATTTTATGTCATTTTACGATTATGGCAACTGAAGCTTTATTTCTAAAGAAATTATGGCAAATACCAGTATGGCATATGAAATTATGGTATTTTAAATTATGACAAATATTAGTAAACCGATTTGTAGTTTTGCAGCTAACTCTGCCTTTATATATGTATGCTATTTAAAGCTGACAGTCGTTGCTGGATTCATACTATTACATAAATAATTTTTAATGATTTTTACTTGGAAAACCTTCTTTCTGCAGTAGTTTTTAAGCATAATTCTCATACTTATTTTCTTTTATCTTACTAATTCACTTCAATGTGTTCACAATTTTTCACATTCACAATGTTAATAGAGGGTGGAATACAAGGTGCTAGAAGTAGTAGCTCTTCGTACAGCTGATATAGTTCTATATCTATGATTTCTCCATGTTGAAGAATAATACCAATTTTATAGCAGTGCTTCAAATGTTCGTCATTTATGCCACAATGAAACGTTTACTTTGTTTTTACGTAGATGGTTGTCGGTCTTAAGTCCTTTTAACTCACTAATTCAACATGACTTGCGAGGCCCCTTAGGGCGCGAGGCCGTGGGTGAAGTGAGGTGGCCCTTCGCCCTCGTTGAAGTTCACCCACGCCTGACTACGCCACTGCGGTTTAGCAACACACGGCTGCAGGCCGGCAACCTCGTGAATATCACGTGATCATAAGGTTCTTCGTCCGAGTGATTCCATGGCTCGACTGATGATTAAATAAGACATCACTAATGTACAAAAGCACTACAGCCATTACACATTCAATGTAGAACTCTGATGTCTGACCAATGCCGTTCAGCAGAAAAACTGGCATTGTAAACATACGGACGCGGGCCGACACAAAATACCTAAATTGAAAGAGTCGACTTGACGTGGGTTCCGGAATACTGAATACCGGTGATGTCAATCAAATTATTTGATGCTTCAATTGCATAAGCTGTTTGAATTTTTGTTTATAAAAATATCATTTATAAAAATAACAAGTTAATAAAACGAACGAATCCATATTTCAATGCTTTATTCTGGCTGAATAAATAAGCAGAGCGAAACATTAAACATATGAATTTTATACGTATTTTTCATTCGGAGTGTTTGCAAAAAACTACCTACGTTAAGCTTATGTCAGATAGTTACCGGGCATCGGAATATATTCGGAAATTCTCTTCTTTCTACTACACGTAAGTGGAACTTATTTTTTATGTGCGTATCATTTATTTGTTTCTTACGCTCAGTGCTGCCCTAATCTCTTCTATTGGCTCTGGATCGGAAAGTAAACTTCAAGATGTAAGACTTTCAAACAGCCATGCTACCTTTTTTGGTCTGTTTCTGATATACTTACTGGTATCCAGTGCCGTAAATAGGGCGGTGCCACCGGTGCCCAGTCACAGGGCGTAGACTCTGGGGGGCGCAAGAATGGCCTGACCAGGCAGGAGTATGTTTCGGTTTGCTTTTAATAAGTTCCTTCTGTGCCCCTAGTGCACACGTTTCCAAAACATACGTACCTATATGCCATCATCCTCAAAACGTCTGTTAATTTGACTAAACACATATATATTATTATAAATATAACTTATCTAATTCTCTACCTTTGCAGGGTGTTATTTTATTATATTATGTTGTTATTTTATTACAGAATGAAATATACAGACCAAAGTACCCTAATAATTAATGTTAAGCATCAGAATGGGCAACACTAGTGAACACTATAAACACTAGTGGCACTAGTGAACTTGTGTTTGAGTTTTAGTAAGTGATGCATAGTAGTTTGTATAATAGGCAAAAGGTCCACTTAAATAGCTCGTCTGCTTGTTTACCCACATCAGTACTTTAAAAAAAAAACATTTTTCTTCTTTAAAAATATAACATAATTGGTACACCAACGCCAAGGTCCTTGTGCTTTATTTTATCACCCTGAATTTAACAAAGTAGGTTATCTAGCTAGAGCAATAATATGTATAGGACATAGCATTGCTCTAGCTAGGGTAGGTACCTATAATATATCTAAAAAAACAAGGACGCAGTTATAGTCGCACAGCGCGCAGAAAAGGCTATTTATGGCACTGCTGGAATCTGCCAAGACGTGTTGCCCTAAGCCATTTTTTTGTATTATCCGATATTGCGTAGCTACACTATGAAAGATTAATTTAACCAGTTATACATATTATAGTGATATAATATTTTATTGCGATACTTGAAAAGTAAAGAAGAGTTTAAAATTATAGTATAATAATCTTAGCGTATTTCTGTTTTCTACAACGCTCATGTAATTCTACCAAATTTAGCTTTCACAAAGCGAATTTCAAATTCAACTTTGAACATAAACTATGTAAAATAAATTAAACGCGCAGCTAATAAAATAGAACACTAATTGGACATAGTACGAAATAACGTATTCTGCAGCTAATCTCATCGAATCAAAATAGAACACGTGTGTAAATAATTTACGAGTTTGCATCCAACCTGGGGTTCAATTCTACTAATTCAAGTAAAATCCATCGATACTATGTTTAGATTCCCTGGCGACTGTGACTGCCTGATTGTATTCTGCTAAATCTTTACCATAATATATGTATGCATAAATATGGTAGTACGTCAAGAGATAGGAGCAACAAAAGAAGATATCAACCAAACCAAGAAATCGTAAGATATAATAAAGAATAGTGCATTAGTGGATTTACATTTTACCTCATTCACTAAAATATCGTCGCACCGACACTCCTTTGCGCTTCTTTTGTATTTAGATGCGTTTTTAGATTAGCATAAACAGGGCATTTATCACCTGATTTTGTATCAGTAATTCAGTATACCTACAAAGATAATGGTAAAATACGGTAATGATAAATAGGGTTGCCAATTAAAACTTAACGTAGTCTCATATCGACGGTAAATATATATTTACATGAAAAGTGTGATATTTTTTATCAACTTTTGAGAAAAGGGAAACTTACAAATAATACTAAAAATAAGTAACGCTCCACCCTGATGTAGGGGCAGCTTTCCGGTCCTCCAGCGGGCGGTCAACGAGAGTGCTTCGTGTGCGCCGCGAAAACGCTACACGATCGCCTCGTTCCACAAAATTGCCTGCGGCTGGTAGGTACAGCGAGCGACATACGCACTTCGTGCTGAATTCACTTCAATGTGGTATTTAAATTGTTATCTATAGTTGAAATCTAGATTAAAACAAGCTTTGGCTTTTAAGTTGAGTTTTGACTTAACTTCGAAGAACGAAAAAAATATTTACACGTTAGATGTTAATTTGTAGTTTTTAATCAACTACTCTAATGTAAAAGTGTTCAAGATCATAATAATATATAATTTACCAACATCTGACATCTTTTAAAGATTCCTTATGCAAATATCATTTATTATAATCCTATTTAGTTATAGTTTAAAACTATATCAAATACTTAATAACTAATTAGTATGGAAAGTAAAACACGTCGTACACGTAACCACCTGCGACGCTACATACATTATTTACCCATATATCTTCAACATTTCCCTATTCTGAATAAACATTTATGCGCATAAACTAAAACTATGATCGTACATTATAGAAGCAGATATTTTATGTTGTGTTGAGTTAATATTGAGCGGAAATTACTATAGAACTGACTTTATCTGCCCTTTAATGGCCCTAGAGTAACATAGGCCTCTTTTTAAACCTTTAACGGGCAGAGGTAATATAGAACCCATCATATTTTGTACTCTGTTGGTTTGTAATAAAGTCCAAAACCAATCATTTAGAACTTTTTTTTTTCTACATATGACATATGTTTTTGCCCCGAGGCTATTGCTACTTCACCAGGCATAAAGGCGAGCAGAGCTTCTTTTTTTTTTTTTTTTCGGACGGACATATTATGTAGTTAGCCAGGAGGCTTTTGCTACTTCACCGGGCATAAAGGCGAGCAGAGCTCCAGCCTAGATAAATGGTTTAAAGACTACCAACTAAGCAACCTGCGCAAGAGGGCGTCCCCTGTGGGACTTGGACCTCGGCTCAGGGCGGTCGCTGACGGGGAGATTGAGGAATTATGGCTTTTAGTTTATTTAGGGGAGTTTTGTGCAACTGTCGCTCTACTTTACAGTTCGCGGGCCTCTCTGACTTCGAGTCTACGAGGGCATCGGAAGGTTCTTAGCAAACTAAGGGTCGGGAGGGCGAGGGGGGACGCGTCGCGTTCGCGGGCGCACTCTTCTCCGGCGGGTCGGATAGAGTGGTCTCTGTGTAGTGGTGCTAGTTTCTTGCAGTCTCTGTACTGCTAGTTGGTAAGTTGTGATCTCGTCGTCCGGGTCGTCTAGGACGCCCCGAGGCCGACGGTGTTTACGACGCTTTGTAGGCAAAGGCTTGTAGTCGGATGCTGCAACAACCAACGGGTTTGGATGTTGAGCCGCGGATTCAAAGAAGCGTTCCGACGCCTCTTTCATCCACTGCTTGATGGAAGGCAGTTGGAGATCAGAATGCAGGTTGCGATTACGAATGAACCACGGTGCCCCGGTGGCACGTCGAGTGAATCTACTTTGGACAGTTTGTAAGCGGTACAAACTGCTAGACGCTGTATGAGCGAATACAGTGCTCGCGTACGTCATAATCGGCCGTATACACGTGGTATAAATCCTAACCTTGTTATCAAGTGATAGTTTACTGCGTGAATTTAAGAGACAGTGTAGTCGACTGAGCGTAAGTGAAGCCCGTGCACGAACGGTTTCTACATGCGCTCTAAAGTTTAGCTTTCGGTCAAGGATTACGCCTAAGTACTTGGCTTGCCTTTCCCAAGGGATTGGTTCGCCAAACATCGTGACCGGTGGAATGACCGGTGAGCTGTTGAATCTCGAGAAGAGTACAGCGGCACTCTTTGTCGGATTGAGAGCAGAGCTTCAGCCTAGATAAATGGCTTAAGGACTACCAACTAAGCAACCTGCACAGGAGGGGGTCCCCTGTGTGACTTGGACCTCGGCTCAGGGCAGTCGCTGACGGGGAGATTGAGGGATTATGGCTTTTAGTGTTTTTAGGGGAGTTTTGTGCAACTGTCGCTCTACTTTACAGTTCGCAAGCCACTCGGACTTTGGGTCTACGAGGGCATCGGGTCAGCAAACTAAGGTTCGGGAAGGCGAGGGGGTACGCGTCGCGTTCGCGGGCGCACTCTTCTCTGGCGGGTCGGATAAAGTAGTCTCTGTGTAGTGGTGCTAGTTTCTTGCAGTCTCTGTACTACTAGTTGGTAAGTTGTGATCTCGTCGTCCGGATCGTCTAAGACGCTCCGAGGCCGACGGTGTTTACGACGCTTTGTAGGCAAAGGCCTATAGTCGGATGCTTCAACAACCAACGGATTTGGGTGTTGAGCCGCGGATTCAAAGAAGCGTTCCGACGCCTCTTTCATCCACCGCTTGATGGAAGGCAGTTGGAGATCAGAATGCAAGTTGCGATTACGAATGAACCACGGTGCCTCGATGGCAAGTCGAGTGAATCCACTTTGAACAGTTTGTAAGCGGTACAAACCGCAGTTTACTGCGTGAATTTAAAAGACAGTGTAGTCGACAGAGTGTAAGTACAGCCCGTGCAGGAACGGTTTCTACATGCACTCTAAAGTTTAGCTTTCGGTCAAGGGTTACACCTCTCAAGTACTTGGCTAGCCATTCTCAAGGGATTGGTTCGCCGAACATCTTGACCGGTGCAATGACCGGTGGACTGTTGAAACTCGAGAAGAGTACAGCGGCACTCTTTGTCGGATTGATGATTTTGAACCATACTTCTGACCGTTAAGCGGTTAAACAGACCTTGGCAAGCCAGTAGTTAAGGGATATGCCATATCTTGGCATATCCCTTAACTACGTTTGGCAGGCGGATTGGTAATCGCGGTAAGATGATGAGAATCTTGAAGGTGATGATGCTGCTCCATCACCTGTATGTCCTTCGGTCGCCTATTACATGGTAATATATAGGGTGGTACACTCTAAGCCAAAAACCTTATGATATGGGTGTTTCCCAACATATGTACATACAAACATATTAGTTTCCTTATCTGTACGACGGAGCGCTGTCTCATTCACGAAATTTAAGTGGGTGTATTATCAAACCTGTTGTATAATTTTACCGCTATTAAGGAATATGTTTATTTCATTGATATTATAATTGGTTACAATATTGTTCTCGTTCTTGGAGCATTTATACCTGAGATATTGACTGATATTTAGTCCCAATAAAATGATGGTTATAAAAATAGAAATATGTATAATAATATAAGTGTTATGTTAAAATTATACTACCAATATAGGTCAGAGGGACTTGCATAGCAATATAGACTATGTTTCTATGTTTAGTTGTGGATGTAAAAGTGGTCGTAAATCTATTGGTAGGCACAGTTAATTTTTTTTTTTTTTTTTTTTTCTCCCGCACAGTGGAAATAAATCCCTGTGTCGCGGGGGACTTTACAAACACCCAGACTCAGAACAACTATTTGTGGTTCACACAAATAATTGTCCTGGGTGGGAATCGAACCCAGAACACCAGGTCTCAGAAGCAACTTCCGTAACCACTGAGCCACCGGTGCAGTCTAAATTGTAACTAATCTACAAAAAAAAAGGCCATATAACGTTGCCCGTGAAATAACTGAAATAACCGATTTGCAACATCAAAATTGTTTAGCAAATTATTTATAAATAGCATCTAAGAAGCCCACACAAAAAATTGTTCACAATTTTCCTTCTATGTTTTAATGTAAACAAAAAATACGAACTTGGGATATTTCCTTACAAAGCGCCAGTTTTTCATGATAATTTTAAGTGATGAGTTTAATTTTTAAGCCGTTTGGAAGGGTCTGTTTTTGTTACGGTTAATCTCAGTGATTTAGATTTCGTGGCAAAAGTTATAACATTATTAGATATTTAAGGTTACAATTTGACTTCAAACTACAAAATTTTACAAGCCTAGCGTAGCGATGTAAGTCTCTCCCCAAATATTGGCAATAGGGTTCGATTACTGCTCAAAAATCTTTGTGTAAATTCAAAGATTTATTTCTGGGTTGGTTGAAGAACTTCCGTGCCTTGGAAAGCACTGGCAATCGTATACCAAGCTAAAGGTAATAGTATTTACCTGTGTATATGCATATGCACTGGTAAAAGTTCACTAACCGGCCTGCCAAGCGTAGTAAACATGGTAACACCAACTCCGACGCAGGCTCATGTTCAGCTGTGGACGCTTTACGGACCACTGATGAATCTAAGTATGAGATATCCAGTGATATTTTCACTAGACGTGATATTTCCAGTGATTATCTGTAGATTATTAATTAACCAAAGCAGCATTGCCCTAAATGCATACTTAAAATGTCGCTGAAATATTTTGTTCTTCCTAATTAATATTTTTTTAGGGATTTAATAAAAATAAAAGTCTTATTTACATTCGTAGACTGCGTATAGTATATATTTATATATTTGACACTGCAGTAAATAAACGATTAAGAAATTAAACTTAAATAATATCTCTTACATAAATTAATCATTCCGTTCCAATATCTAAAAATAACAATTACTTTTTAGTTATTATACTTCCGCTACCCATTAAGATAGCTCTTGAAGTACGCAAGTCTAAATAGGACTATGAAAATTAATTACGTTTTGCTTCAGGCCATCATTTGACTGTACAAATATTTACTCAATTAATTTATACCCGAACAAGATTTCTATTCAAATTCTTCAGAAAATCTTTTACCTTATACATCCTCCAACAAATTGAGTTTAGCCTAGGGCCTATGTAACTGCCAAGGATAGCCCAATGTGGTCGCCGCCGAAAGGTATCAGAAAAGTGCATACAATCGGCGTTGTTGTTATAGTGGGTAAGTATGAGGAGAGGCATGGCACGGTATGAATAGCTAAGGAAGAGGGCTAATCCTACATAACCCAGACAAAAAAGGCCGATGTGACTTCCTAGAGGCATGCCGCCAAATAGAAATAGTGCGACTTACAGAATTCAAAGAGTTCTTGTTAATGAATAGGTGATACTAGACCCGAAAAACGTTTTATAATAGCGCGTGTATAGATACAAAATGTAGCCTGATGAATCCTCAAGTCGTATCTAGTCTAATAAATAACTTTATATCATTGACACCCCAATGCTATGAAAAGCTGATGAAGCTAAATAAATTCAAACTTCGCTGTCATGAAACCGAAGTGACGTTGAACAATGGTTCGAGTTCTAGCACATTCTCGCACCTGATTGGTTACCGGCCTAATAGTTGCGACGTTCAGGATCCGAGTTCGATGTACCAAATAGGAGTTGCTGACTCCAATGCCTTTAACGAGGCCTTTCTGTAGAAGTTGCCCCGTGGCCTATAGACCAATCTGTTGTCTCGTTTTACAAATAGGGATCGGAATAGATAGAATTTTTAAGGACATAATGACGCCATTTTCATAGAAAAATCATAACGTGGACATGCCTACTGTTGTGTGCGATACCGGTATTCCGTCGTTAGATTATGACGATAGATTGATAAATACTATGTGATATCGTTTATGGCGTTAGCTTAATATAAAACTTTACTGCAAAGTATTCCAAGTATTTAACATTATAAATACTTCAATTTCAAGATTACAAATAATTTTAAGCTATGCCCGTCTACGGTAATGTACTGTAACGCATATACCTGTAACATATACCTCAATACCTAAAATAATAACATAAAAAAACCGGCCAAGTGCGAGTCGGACTCGCACACGAAGGGTTCCGTACCTATTTTTGATATCAAGAATAAAAAAGCGTATTTTTAAGGTAAATTGCGGTGTACGATTTATGACATATTAAAAAAAACTACTTACAAAATCTCGTTCAAACCAATTTTCGGTGGAAGTTTGCATGGTAATGTACATCATATATTTTTTTTAGTTTTATCATTCTCTTATTTTAGAAGTTACAGGGAGGGGACACACATTTTACCACTTTGGAAGTGTCTCTCGCGCAAACTATTCAGTTTAGAAAAAAATGACATTAGAAACCTCAACAACAATTTTGAAGACCTATCCATAGATACCACACAAGTAAGAGTTCGATGAAAAACAAAAATTGAGTTTCAGTTCTATGTATGGGGAACCCCAAAATTTATTGTATTTTTTTCTATTTTGTGTGAAAATCTTAATGCGGTTCACAAAATACATCTACTTACCAAGTTTCAACATTATAGTTTCGGAAAAAAGTGGCTGTGACATACGGACGGACAGACAGACAGACAGACATAACGAATCTATAAGGGTTCCGTTTTTTGCCATTTGGGTACGGAACCCTAAAACCCGCAATCCGATAATTTTATTTTTATAAGGCATATCCATGATATAATTTATCTACGTAATAACTTTGCCTATTCGATGCCCTTATTACACGTGACATTACTGATTATAAAAGAACCTGATAATTTGATTTAGATTGTTCAGACTGATGTAATATTAACATAAAATTAGAAATGTTAATGTAGTAGCTATTATTGTAAAAACTATTTCCAAATAATGAGTAAGCAAACTGTACCATTGACGTCTAATGTCACCCATCAATAATCCAGGAATGTTGTTTATCACTACTTAGTGTTTTAAAAGCGGCCGTAGCCCAATGGCTAGACCGTTGGATTTGTGATCCTGTGATCGCCGGTTGGATCGCCACCCATTGCTCTACCTACGTGAACCCACTCGTAACACAAGCATTTTAGCTTAGCGCGGGGAGTTAACAAGAATGCTCGTTAACAATAACATTAAAAAAAAACAAGTCGCTTCCCCCTGTCTGTCGGTCCGTATGTAGGTATGCTTAGATCTTTAAAACTACTAACAAGGTTAAATAGGATTCAAGAGGAAGTTTTATATATATAATACATCAGCATTGCATATGTTTCATTGTTACAATTATCTTAGTATATATGTTAAAATTAAGTAAGGTATATGAGGTACTTTGTCTACACACAGACCTAATAGCGAAGTTAGGGAGCAGAGATTATTCACCTACTGGGTACTTAAATAAGGTACGTGAAGGTGATTAACGGACAGAGAATCTCAATAGTGACTTATAACATATTGTGAATAACGCCATCTGTTGATACCAAACTGCAGCTAGCTTCCTTCCATGGACACATGGAAGGAAGCTAGCATAGTCGACAGAATCAACCACCAACCCATTAGCGTCGAAATGAAAAGGATTTGTTCCCCTTCTAAAATCAAATAAACATTTTAATTCACTTTGTAAGCTAATATTACTTAAGTTTCGTTCTGCCAAAAAGCTTTAACCCAAATTGAAAAGGTTTTTTCGTTTCGTTTATACATGAAACGTCTGCAGATTTAGATAATTTGGTTAACGTGATATAAAATATGCCTAGACTCAATTTCATAGATGCAGTCTCTCTTTGTTGTGTGTACTTTGCCAACAAGGAAAGAGAATTCATTTTTTTAACGAGAATTCACATTAAATAAATATGTCCCTATGTAACGGATTTTTATGTATTGCTCATTTTGAATCATTAATTAAAAAACTTCCATTAATTTAAATCAAGTTATACCTCAATTTAAATATACATAAATAAATGAACAACTATATAAATACCAAGTTATTCATAAACATTGTGTCTAGGTAAGAAACGTCAAGGTTAATAAAATTAGCTTATAAGCCATAATCCAGTGAGATATAAATAAGAAGTTCAATCCAAGATCGGACAAGGAGATTTTTACAGCCTTTTGTACTAAATCTGGTTTTTGATATGTACTCCATAACTTTGATGTTATAAAAAGGTCATTTCTGTGGGATGTAATGGAGAATCAGTATAGTATTTATTTAGGATTATAATTATGGTAATTCAAAAAACAATATCTATTAGTAGGTACCTATCTATATTGTTAGCTACTTACACACTAGTGGACAATTACTCCACTAGACTGAATAAAGTCTACAACACTTATTTTATTTTTATTTCTTTTTAAGACATTCATTTTATTTTTAAGATTTATTTTGTAATGTCTGTTGGTCTAGCGGTAACATGTTCAACCGTAACTATCAATCGAGTTCGATCACCGATTCAGGCCAAAAAAATGTGTCAAAAGAAATTCGGACCTGTAGAAATTAGTGGTGTTTCATTGTACCTCGGAGCAAGTTAAGCTCTGCGTTTCATCGGTTGTATCAATAAAACCATCCCGTCAATCTTCTTAGATATTGGCCGCCATGGCCAAAATCGATTGTGAGGACTATTTTTTTTTACTTTTCTCACAAACAGGACCAGGTAATCTACTATAAATAAACTCTATTAAAAAGTCAATTAAAATAAAAAGCAATAATAATTAAAATCAATTAAAATAAAAGGTAACAGAAATAAAAATCATTCAATGTATACGATTGAAATATTGCGTTACTTTTTTTAGAATTTATTTCATGGAACTCTGCAAAATTGTGACCTGGATGAGCAAACAGGCATATGTCAACCCATTCCGTTGTTTTTCATTTATTACTCTGTAGGTTTGCTGAAAATGTATGGAAATATTATATAGAAAATATTAGTTTCTAATGGATGAACATATTAAACCGTTTTACAAATATATAAGTATATATAGTACATGTTCCTATGACACCGGGAGCGAAACCGTATGGGATAATAAGAAAAGTAAATTGTGACCTTTTTACGATGCCCTATTAAATTTTCTCACTGATTGCTTTGGCCGACCTCTTTCTCGTTATTTAGGTAAAGTATTTTTGATTCTATGATATACCAGTCGGCTATAAAAAAACGTTCTTATACTATTTCTTGGTTATTATATGTTATTACACATGTTTCTTATTTGCGTTTGCGACAATATGTCACAATAGCAAAGAAATCTCGAATTTAATTTGCAAATTAGAGCACCATATCTAATAAAATAAGGTCTTTATGATGTTTGATTTTTGCGTTAACCTCACGTTACAGTGCTGTTTTATTTAATAGTCTGAAGTTCAATAAAGCATTTAAATTATAGTTAAATAAAATAACAAACTACCTATCTATGCTTATGCTAAAATTAAGACCCTTGAATGGATTTTGTTACTCAGTCACAATGTTCAGCATAACAAACAAAAAGCTTAACGGAACTAGATGAAATTATGCGCAAAGATAAAGGTAAGGTAAATAGTCCTTTCATGTATAATCAATAATTAAAAACCCGCATCACTACCGTTCCCACAGAGGAGGTTTCTCATGAAATGTAGTCTGTGTTATTTTGTTATATTTTTTCCATAATCAACAAACAGATAAGGTACAATTCTTACGTGAAACAAAGTAACAATCATCTATGCATCAGTCCTTACGAATAGCCGCATTTGCGTTGATGAGCACAAAAATATGTTTTGGGTCGTAAAATCAATTTTGTTTTGGAAACACTTTATTTACAAATAAAAGAAAATATTTTGAGTGATGGCATTACCTACATGTTTGGATATTTAATTTTTTTTCTGTTAATTAGAAAAATGTTTACCGTTAAGTGGCTGCGGCCAGTTGATACGCATTTGTGATTATTCTATCGAATTTCCGCAAAATTTCCGGAGATGACTATTCGCATACCTATCGCATATTCTCCCTAAGGGCTCCGAATAGCTGAGGCTTGATGGCGTTAACCCGTGACTCTAAATATAAAAAGTCTGGATTGGTCAAATCGGATGAACATGCTGGCCATGGCATATCGGGAAAACGGGAAATTACGCGATCAGGAAACGCTTCCTTCACGAAAACCCATTGGAGGCGCGTTCTAAGCATGCTATTGCACTGAATTGCACTGTCTTGTTGAAACCGCATGTATACCAGACTTACTCATACAATTCATGCAGTAAGAAGTTATTTATTTTGGCCCTGTAGCGTACCTACATCAGTTGAAGAGAGCGTATTGCTGATAACAGTACGATATACCTGTGCCTATGCTAGGTTTCCTGTAATTCCAGTTTATTCGAGTTGAATACCTAAGCGACGGAGTATTTGCGCTGTTGGGCAATATGACGCGGACGGTAGGAAATCAACGTCGACAAAATTCACGCTGTGCTATTGACCACCGATCGATCATTGCAAAAAAAAATCGACACAACTATTCTACTCTCTTGTGGAGTAGAGACACTCGCTATTATATTCAGATACCTAGTAGGCATGCATTTATCAAGTTTACACTAAATTTGTCAGCCTGTAAACCTGTAAAATTTGTGGTACAACCTTTTACAGGTTTTGTTTTCTTCAGATGTGAATATAAACTCACATTCTTTACAACCTATTTTCCAACTTTTGTAGCGGCTTAGCTTCAAAATACTAGTTTATTTAAAGATAAATCCATGAAATATATGGTACCTGTCAAAGGCCAAGCCCCAGATGGGACAGGTCAATCTGTCGTTTAACTTCACTCGGAATCAGCGGTGGATTTATACTAGGGGAAGTCGGGGCTAGTGCCCAGGGCGGCAAATTTTCTAGGGCGGCAAAATTTGGAAAGTGTAAAAAAAAATCCAGTCTTATCAAGATTTTTAATATAATTGATTTTTTTTTTATCATTTTTTATTTAATTGTTTTTGTTTAATGTTTCATTTTCTTTTATTCAATATTTAACAAATTAAAATTCATCGATAATATTAGTAGATGAAATGTATATGGGATATATCACGCTATATCACGGGATGGAGATGTACATCTGTCAGGTCGGGACCATTTTAGAGTTAATAATTTTAATGTCATTCTTGACAATCTGGATTCCGAATTACGCAAAAGATGTGTAGCGTATGAAAATATTCAGGAAAAGTTCTCAGTTATTACTGAAATTGGCAATTTATGGATAATAGAGAAATTCGTGAACGAGCTGAACATTTAAGAATTGTTTATTCTTCAGATCTCGAGTCCTCATTAGATGTCGAATTTGTGCACTTCCATGCTTATTGCACTGAAAAAATAATGGAACGAAATTCACCTTCCGATCTTTTGAAAGTTTTGCATACAGACGAACTTTATATAAAATTTCCAAACGTAAAAGTCGCATATCGAATGTAGCGCAGAAAGATCGTTATCATGTTTGAAAAGAGTATAATACTTCTTACTTTCTTCAATGAGTGGAAATAGACTCAATAGCTTAGCTATTCTATGCATCGAATCAGACGTACTTCAACGTTTAGATTTCGAAGATTTTATCGACCAATTTGCAATAAAAAAAAGTCAGGCGTGTCTGCCTGTGAAAAAATTAATATAAAACAATTATGAGTCACCCTTAGTGCAAAATTTATAATTCGTAGAAAAGTTTGAAAATGAAGAAGAATGTTTTTGAAGTACATAATAAATAATAAATTTTCGGCGGTAAATAAGTTATTTTAATTTAAAAAAATAAGTTGTATGGGTAAACTATAAGTTTGTGTAAAATTTCAGTAATGGGGCGGCATTTTTTCTGGTGCCCAGGGGCGGCATAAGTTTAAATCCGGCCCTGCTCGGAATGTACGTGGCCTTGGCTCATGGTTTGATGGCATACTGACTAAGTAGGTACTTCTGAATTTGTTATTCAAATACTTACTTGATAAATTTTTATCACCACACAATTAGCTAGGAGTCACAGCCAAAGAATCACGATCAAACCGTGCAAGAAAGAAATCAACTTTAATACGGCTTTCGTACCTCTTTTGGCGGTAATATATTTTGGATTAGGATATGTGTAGAATACATATTGCCATATACCTAAGTATTTCACCGGCTTATCGCTTTTTACATAAGTATTGCCTCTTTACGTCCCTCTATTCTTCTTTATCATATCCTAACATATTCAACCTTTAATCTATCCTTTAGGACGTGTAATTTAATTGCAATAAATTCACGCTTAGTAGCCGCTAAATAACGTTATCTATAATTGCAGGTTCTAAACTCATTTACCTGTTTGTTGTTTTCCTTGAATAGCGCCTGTAATTGTAATGAACTTTACATATGTACGTAATCAGTAGATACAAGTAAGTAAACAGTACCCACGTACACTCGGTTATGCACGTTTAAATTAATGTAAACACGGTTTGGGTTCCTAATAAATATATAGATAAGTAGGCGTGTACCCTTCTTCTAACATAACCATGAGGAGCAGAGATAAGTCGCAACTTTTGGATACACATATAACCCTCCATTTCGCAGATATCTCTGTTAAGACACAAACATTTACTTGGTCGTTTGTTGTGTTTTGTTATAGGTAGGTCACCTAGTTGTATTTAAAATAAAATTTACTGAACTGACATCTTTTATTAATTTTGATAATCAGTTCTATTTATGTTTATATTTATGCTAGTTTGTATTTAATATTTACCTAGGTATATTATTTATAATCGAAATGAATATTTACGATAGGTAGGTAGGTACTCTTTAGGTACCTAGGTGTCACTTTCTGTACGAGCTATTGCGTAAATGCGGGTCTCTAGACGATGTGTGACCACAGAGCATCCTTTTTGATGGTGTGGTTTCCTTCATTTCAATCAAAGTAGAAACAGATAACTTATTTATTAATTAAATAGCTATAATGAACCATTTATTAGGTTCTTAAATTTTGTTGGGATATCTATTAACGATATCTATGGATAGGTATGAATGTCCTAATTTTTAAGTTAATTTAACGTTGTAACAGAAACTAGAAGAATATTTTATCAAATTTGTGTAAATGAACTAACAACTGCGTACTGAAATAAAGGTGAGACAACCTCACAACTTTGGGCCGCAATTAACTCTCGGTCGGACGTAAACTATGTAAGAACGTCACAGTTAATCGGCGATTACCTAGGTACTCGCTAAACGATGTACTGTGGTCAAGGCCTAAGTTATTAAATCGGATTTGAGAATACGAGAGCAGGGTTTTAATGTCAAGGGACGTCCATATTTTTCGATTCCCGTAAAGATGTCATAAAGTTTCCCTTCAGAGGAAGATAAGAAAGTTATATGGATGGCGCGACCCTTACGGTGGCACCTAACTCTCACTATCCATCACAGGTAATTGCAGCACTTCCTTCAGTGTTCACAAGAAGCATAAATGGGACGATCTGCACGTGACCAGCCCTATCTAGCTATTTATCACATCTACGTTTTCTCTAAAGGATATCGCGTAGTTTAGCAATGCGTCGTTTCGGAGACATCGCAGGTTGTAAAATTGTACCTACCTTCTCTGCAAAAATGCAACTAATTTTGATTTAGGTATATTTTTTACACTATACCTAAGCTAACATTTTGCGTCGAGATGATATAATAATATAAATTCTATGTGTGTTAGTAATCATTATGACTAACACTCATAGAATTTATATCACACTACGATTTACTAGCACAGAAAAAGAAAGATTTTTAAGTATGTTCTCTAGATGAGATTATTATAAATTTGGTGTCTAGATGATTATGAATTTAATCAAATCTACGCGTTTTTTTTTCTGTGCACGTGCACAGAAAACACCTTCCTAAATGCGTAGGTACTTAAGTGACCCATTTCTTATAGGTTGGTACACCATTGGCCAACAAAAAACTCCGCGGTACAATTTTTTAATTTTATTTATTAGATACCTTTAATTAAGTATTTATACCTACTTTTTTTTTAATATGAACATTTATCCTAATTAATATAAATTAAGGCAAGGCATTTAAAAATAATATTTTTTATGTAAATGTGTGTTATAATTAAAACATAATAATTAATCATACCTACTCCTGATTATTGTGATATGAATTTGTTTTTGTGTCGCTTTTGATGGCTCTGATCTAGGAGGTTCAGAATCTTTTGCAATTGGTTTGTTGGTTTAATTTAACAAAGCCAATAAACCTTTTCCGCTTTTAATTATTTTTGATACTATGTAAGCATTGCTTAGGAGATAGAACTGCTTAGAAGACTTATTTTAACAATTTCTATAAGGTATTCTTCTGTCGTTATAATGGAAATCACTATCCTTTTTTTTCATTTTTATTTGTTTTGTAATAATATTTAGGAATAAAACTAGGTACCGTAGATAGTTCTTAAATATAGATAACTAAAATGTATAAAAAGCGATTAAATTGTAATCTCAGTTCATTCTGATCTCCAAATGCCTTTCATCGAACAGTGAATAAACAGGGCGTCGAAACGCTTCTTCGAAACCGTGGCTCAACAACCAAATTTGTCCATCTTTAGTTGTCTGGCATCCAACTGTAGGCCTTAGCCCACAAAGCGTCGTAAGCAACGTCGCGCTCGAGGCGACCGAGACGACTCAGACCACGCGATTACCTTAACTTACCAACCAGCAGTACCTACAGAGATTGCACGAACCTAACATCACTAAACATATACCACTTTATCCTACCCGCCGAATTAGAGAGCTGTGCACGCGAACGCGTTTCCACTCATCCCCCCAACCCTTCGCTTGCAAAGAACTTTCAGATGTCCCCGTATACTCCGCAAACTGTAACGTAGATCGACAAATATTGCACTAAAAATAACAGTCATAATTCCTATATTCCCCCGCCAGCGAACGCCCTAAGCTGAGTTCAAAGTCCCATAGGGGGCACCCTCTTGCGCAGGTTGCATAGTTTTTAGTTTATAAGTCTAAATTGTTACAAACAGGGTGCAGGTACAAAAGGGTGGAGGATGGATGCCCGGTGACGAATCAAAAGCCTGTCTGCCTGAAAAAAACAGTGACTGGTTTCCTCTATGTCGTAGAAATAAAGCATCTTCTTAAAGTATGATAGAGATGAGATAATGTAGGTTTTGGACTAAATACAAAAAACATTTTCTAATTGATATATCTATATATCTATATACAGGGTGTCCGGTAATTAATGGATAACCTTAAAATGGGTCATGGTAAAACTAATGGCCATTCAGAAAAAAATACAAATAAAAAAAAAATACAGTTGGTACCAAAGATATTATTTTTTTAATAATAATCGGTGTTTTTTGTTACCATATTTCACATTTTTATACACCACGGCCACAAATTAAGGAATTCTATCGGTTTTTTTTTGTTATAGTAATTTACGTTAACTAAGCTGATAGATAGGCAATAAATAGTATGACTATTATTACACGGTTTTTTTTTTAAACAATTTGAATGTTTGTTCTGGGGAAAATTTGTGAAAAATATTCAATTTGACAAAGTTTGAGCAACCGTAACTTTAAAAAAAAGTATCCAGACACAAGTGACCAATTATTTTAAAATATTATGTGCTTCAAGCCAATTTCAAAATGGTATCATTCATTATTGTATCTAATGTAAATTCTGAATTATTGTTATTAGTGTAGAAAATGTGTGAATTTTGGATAAACAACAAAATTTGCAATATTGGAATATTTATTTACATTGAATGTACCTGACCATTCGGGGTTAATAAAAACATTAATAGACGTAAGTAATGAATAGTAATAATTAAATAAAGTCTCTTTAAAACCAGAAATATTTTAACAAATACAAATTGGCTTTGCAATAAATGTCGTGTGTGTAAGTCGTGTGACCGCCATACTAGCTACCTGCGCGCACCCTGCACCACCCGTCTTTTGTTCATGTTAGACAAAGATGATATGAGTTGGATGAGTGCGAGCGAGATAGTAAATGTAAAAAAACCGGTAGGGGACTAACAGAACTTACAGGAACAGGGACTTAGACTTAGTGCGTCACTCGACTTGCTCGACTTCGCATGTGTTTATTTCGTTTCCGGTTGCAATTGTTGCTAGTTACTGTGAATCAGTGTTAAAACGACGACCTGGCTATTTTACTGGACTATTCGTTTTGTTTACCGATTTGGACTTGTTTTGTGTGGTGATATTTGCGACGACTTGGCTTGTAACTGGATTGTTTATTTTGTGAATCAACATGCCACGTGTTGAGTATACGCCACAAGAATATGCAAACATGCATTTTATTTATGGGGAATGCAGAGGCAATGGAAACGCAGCCGCAGCTCTTTATAGGGAAAGATACCCTAATGCGCGTCATCCAGATTACCGCGTATTTATAAGAGTCCACGGTTGTTACTCAGAAGGAAGAATCCCTGGTACTGGTGTTGGTGGTACTAGTGGTGGAAGAAGCGCTCGTGCTGATGTAGAAGACGTGGTACTTGAGGAAATTGCGCAAGATCCTTCAATTTCTACGCGATCAATAGCTCGACGCACGGGTATAGGGAAATCGACTGTGCATGATATCTTAAAAAAGAACAAATTTCACCCGTTCCACGTTACGCGCGTGCAGACCCTTCAACCAAGAGACTATAATGCAAGATTGCGTTTCTGCCGAAAAATGCTGGGGAAGATGGAAGCAGACCCGCAGTTTTTTAATAAAATTCTATGGAGTGATGAATCAACATTGAAAAGAGATGGCTACATGAATTTACACAATCTCCATAGCTGGCAACTAACGAACCCTCGTGCTATGCGTGAAGACAGGTCACAGTACCAATTTAAAATAAATTATTGGACTGGAATATTAAACGGAAAAATAATAGGCCCATTTGAATTACCGGGGAACCTAACTGGCCAAAGTTATTTAGAATTCCTTGAAAATGATCTTCCAAACTTATTGCAAGAGGTGCCCGAGGTGGAGAGAGAATCATATTGGTTGCAAAATGACGGCTGTCCTGCGCATTATGCTGTATCTGTTCGTGCATACTTAAATAGAACATACCCAAACAGATGGATTGGCCGCCTGGGGCCAATTTTGTGGCCCCCACGTTCACCAGATCTAAATCCACTTGATTTTTTTTACTGGGGCTGTCTTAAGGAAGAAGTTTACGCAAAGCCGATCCGTTCCTTGGAAGATTTACGTAGCCGTGTCCGGGCAGCCGCATCGAAAATAAGCGATCGACGCTATACGCGACTGCTCAGGAGAGCATTCATTCGTAGATGTAGAGCCTGTATCAGAGTGGGTGGCAGACAATTTGAACATTTATTGTAATTAATAACGAATACAGTTTTACTAATGTCAAATGTTGTTTTTTATTAAACTCCAATGGTCAGGTACATTCAATGTAAATAAATATTCCAATATTGCAAATTTTGATGTTTATCCAAAATTCACACCTTTTCTACACAAATAGCCATAATTCAGAATTTACATTAGATACAATAAT
Organism: Nycteola revayana; assembly: GCA_947037095.2. Taxonomy (NCBI): domain Eukaryota; kingdom Metazoa; phylum Arthropoda; class Insecta; order Lepidoptera; family Nolidae; genus Nycteola; species Nycteola revayana. Next base: position 12,341,848 of record OX344839.1, read on the forward strand.
GAATGATACCATTTTGAAATTGGCTTGAAGCACATAATATTTTAAAATAATTGGTCACTTGTGTCTGGATACTTTTTTTTTAAGTTACGGTTGCTCAAACTTTGTCAAATTGAATATTTTTCACAAATTTTCCCCAGAACAAACATTCAAGTTGTTTAAAAAAAAACCGTGTAATAGTAGTCATACTATTTATTACCTATCTATCAGCTCAGTTAACGTAAATTACTATAACAAAAAAAAACCGATAGAATTCCTTAATTTGTGGCCGTGGTGTATAAAAATGTGAAATAAGGTAACAAAATCTTTGGTACCAACTGTATTTTTTTTTATTTGTATTTTTTTTCTGAATGGTCATTAGTTTTACCATTACCCATTTTAAGGTTATCCATTAATTACCGGACACCCTGTATATAAAACAAAGTCGGGTTTGTTACAACACTTATAACTCGAGATCGGCTGGATCAATTTTCATGGTTTTTGTTTCGTTGGATTTGTCTCCGCGCTGAATAGCAGAATACATTTTAAAAACAAAAGAAAGTCGTGTTAGTTACACTATTTATAACTCAAGAACGGCTGAACCGATTTGGCTGAAAATTGGTAGGGAGGCAGCTAAGAACTGGGAGAAGGACATAGGATAGGGTAGGGGTAGGGGTAGGGGTAGGGTAGGGTAGGGTAGGGGAAGGGGTAGGGTAGGGGAAGGGGTAGGGTAGGGGTAGGGTAGGGGTAGGGTGGGGGTAGGGTAGGGTAGGGGTAGAGTAGGGGTAGGGTAGGGGTTGGGGTAGGGTAGGGGTAGGGGTAGGGGTAGGGTAGGGTAGGGGTAGGGGTAGGGTAGAGGTAGGGTAGGGGTAGGGTAGGGGTAGGGTAGGGGTAGGGTAGGGTTAGGGTAGGGGTAGGGTAGGGCAGGGGTAGGGTATAAAAGTCCACCCGTGCGAAGCCGGGGCGGGCCGCTAGTTTATTACTAATTTAGATATTTTTGTTGTTACTCGTGAGCTACTCAAGAGTTTCTTTTATTCCTTTCGGTTTAGAGTAGAAATAATTACATATTGTGATCTAAAACTATTCTCTTTCTGATCTTAATATTAAATATGTATATGAACGGATCCACCCACAACCATATCTAATTCTAAAAGTACGTAATAGGACTATTGGACGGAGAGCTGACAACCGAAAAGGCAAGGTAATTTGATCATTCATAAAAATGATTTATCAGCTTACCTGGAGCATTCTAAGCATAAAGACGTCGACCTGGCAGGATTCGCGTGGTGGATGTGGGAGTTATGGGGTGGGAAAAAAATAAAAAAAAGGTAATGTGATCAGGATTATTTTTTATGCCAAATGGTTTGCCTACCTCCCCAAAGCACACAAAAAAAATCTGGCGTCATTTGGTTGGTGGAAAGGTATCGCCAGGCTTAATTAAAGTGATGAAAAAAAAAATTATTTTTAGGTAATAAGAACAAGGCTGGCTTTTTTTGTGCTTAAAGTTTAGTATTCCCAGAGGCTAGGAAAAAAAAGCCAGCCAATAATAGTGGTGGGAACATGTCGAAAAAAATAATTGAAAATTTATATTTGAAATTGTATTTTGCTCGAGAAAGAGCTAAGGGGCATGAAAAAGAGCGCGTGGAGGGGATACACGTGACGACGGCGTCCGTGCTCTCTCGGCGCGTCGTTCATGTTCGGTAAACCGAACGCGCCTGGCTGGTCTTGTCGCACTCGTTGAGCGAAAAGAGCCGAACGTTTCCGGAGCGCCAGCTGTTTCAGTTTAGCGTCTATTTTACAGCGCGTGGACGTGTTTTTATATTCTGTTTAAATAAAATAAAATAAAATAAAAATCATATTTATTTACGTAAACCAATTACAGGCACATTACCGAGAGAGCACGGACGCCGTAGTCACGTGTATCCCCTCCACGCGCTCTTTTTCATGCCCCTTAGCTCTTTCTCGAGCAAAATACAATTTCAAATATAAATATAAATATATTTTTATGAATGATCAAATTACGTTGCCTTTTCGGTTGTCAGCTCTTAGTCCATATAAATAGTTCGGAAATTTTGCTCATGCCATCTACAATATAACTAACAAAGAGTTGTTCAATCGCTACATGGCAGGTTTCATATTATTTATGTGCCGGCTTGCTACTTTAGCGGGCTTAAAGGCGATTAGTTTCAGCCTTTCATCTAGAGGGCAGTAGTTTGAGAATTACTTCTTATACATTGATGTTATAATCTTATAAAGTATTATATTTAAATTTACTAATCCAATTTTATAAACCAACTAGCTGACCCGGCAGACTTCGTACTGCCTCAATCGATAAATAAAAGACCTAAACTTTTTTATAAAATAAACTGGCCCGGCGAGACTTCGTTTACGCGGTGTCGTACATCTACCCTACCCTACCTCTACCCTACCCTACCCCTACCCTACCACTACCCCACTCCTACCCTACCCCTACCCTACCCTACCCTACACCTTACCTGCCCTACACCTACCCAACACCTACCCTACACCTACCCTACACCTACCATTACACCTACTTACTACTTACTACCCCTACCTGCCCTTTTTTTCTTTGCGTGTGAACCTTCCCTATGTTAAAGCGATGATTACTGCCAAATTTATCAAAATCGGTCCAGCCATTCGCGAGTTTTAGCGAGACTAACGAACAGCAATGATTGATTTTTATATATATAGATAAGATAAATCCCAGAAAAATTATATCTAAAATAATGAATTGCGTTAACTTGAGTAGGTATAACTAGACCAATATTAAGTAAGTAATTACAGTTTTGTTTCAAAATATATTTTTTTAAATCCATGCAAATTGTCAGTCATGTCATTGGCCACACAGGGCACATAATTCTAGTAAATGATAAATTTTGCAAAACATCTCACACCATCTATAGAAATATTTTAAAAGCAATAAACAAGTACAGAATCAATGCTAGAATAGTAAGAACACTATGTTATTATAATTGTTACTCAAATACACAATCATCATTATTTGTGTATTAGATGGCACATAAACTGATTAAGTAATTGATGCTATACACGCGGTTGTGCATGTATGACCAGATGTATGAACATGGATGAGGCAAAGGGAGTGTGTAAGGATCGTAGAAGGTGGCGTTCTGTAGTTCTACCATGGGGGTAGTTTCTGCCTACCCCCATGGGAGAAAGGCATGATTATATGTATGTAAACTGATTTAATCCCATCTCAAAAATTGTGGAAGTCAAAAACATCATGCCACATTCTAACCTGATATTTTTTAATCCAAATAATGTCTTTTCAGAAGTATAACAAAAACTGTTCTTCATAATAGTTGTGGGTTATGATTGGAAAATAGAGATTTTCTTTTAATTAAGAGACCAATAGTATATAAATACTAATTTAATAATATAACATCAAACAAAGCTAACCATTAAATACATTTACAGCTTAAAATAACTATTACTTAGAAATTCCTGGAAGAAACTTATTCCTTTAAAAGATATTTATCTGAAGCCCCTTCCGCAAGCAGTTCTCTTTGTGCTGCTGCCTTTGATGCTTCTATCTGTGGTTTTACATATTTAAAATATTTATAGAAATGATCACCTAAAAGCACTCCCCCATATATTGTCAGCCCAACACAAACTAAAACACCCCCACGATGAAGCTTATCATATAGAAGATTTCTGGCATGTTTCTTCATAATTTCTGAAACAAAAAAGCAGTAATATGAATGTACAATCAGTAAACAAAATTGGACATAGTTTAGTAGAAAGGCTCAATCCACACATTGGCCAAAATAAAGTTAAGTATGCCATCATGCTCTTAAGGGTGGAATAAAAACCCTATTTTGAAAATATACACCGAAACTAGTATTCACATGTAGTTCAGGCAGCTCGAGAATGAACAAATCATTGCAATGAAAACAGAAAAAGTACAAAATATTATTCACAAATACTGAAGCGATTACACTACTATAATATTGATTACACAATAATTGTATTCCCAAATCAAAAACAACATCACGAAACGAAACTTAAATTATAAATTGTGTTAAATAGGAGATTTTACCGGAATATTTCCTGTTTTTCTAATCTAAAACAATAATTTTACAAGAAATCCACAAAAAAATCGAAGAGGTTATGTTGAATTGTTGATAATTTTGACATTGACATAATATTTATGCATAGAAAGTACAGCGAAGTAGAACTATCATTAAATTTAATTAGTACAGTTTTAGAAGAAGAAGTTACCTATCATTTTATTCTTCGTTTACCTGCCTATTTAAATATAATAAAAACTCGATTTAAAAATATATATTTTATTGTAGTGCTATTTATATCGGACATATTAAAATATTAAATATTTTTTTCAAGATACTGGGTGGAATTGATTACATAATAATATCTATAATTTATATGCTTTTTGATCACTGACTGAGTGAAGTGAGAGAGTTATGTATGACATAAAATGACATTTGAACATTTCTCTGGGCTCCAAAACAATTTTTACCAACTCATAAAAGTTAGCACAACCAACAGCAAAAAGTGCTCAGTATGATATTGAAATGTGTTACGAGAAATTTCAAGATCATTAATTATTATTCATTATCTTGTCGGAACATAAATTCTAAAATACCAACCTCACCGGTTACAACATTGGAGAATGAACAGACCGCACAAGTTAAAGTGGACCGAAATACTATCGCTCTTCTAGAAAGACTTTCGTTAGTGAAATATGACTCGGAAGAAGGTGTGAAAATTTTAGAAGATTCCATCACATTTGCAAATAAAATTGTTCATATCAATACAGATGGTGTGGAACCTTTATATTCGGTTTTAGAAGATAAGTGAGTACACAATTTTGTTTTGATGGCTATGTGATATAACTGCATGACAATTTTGGGTATTACAAAATATAATTGAGTACTACTTCACAACAATGACATGCTGTAATGCTTGTATTAAAATTTTGCCTGCATGCATAAGACATTTTATTTTTTTAATAACCTCTATCACGATACCATTATATAGGTACTAGCTAGACCTCTTTTTTTATGTATGTGGAACTCTTTCTAGACTCATCTAATCCAAGCTCTAGCTTCATCAAATTATCAATAATCATGTTTTGAGTTTGTATGATTACTATTTTGCATAGCATTTGTAGCTATTTCTGTGATCATTGTGTTCCTGAACATGAATTGAATCCTAGTTTAGGCTTGTATTTATTTATTATTATTAAATAAGACCTTATTCAATTTTCAGAAACTTAACATTAAGAGAAGACAAAATTACGCAAGGAAACTGCCAAAAGGATATTCTCAAAAATGCAGCTTTAAAAGAAGATGATTATTTTGTAGCCCCAATTGGAAACATACCTTTACATGAAATTGATGTTGATGACACGAAATCTGTAAAACAAAATGAAAACTGAATTACAAAAAATGTTCAACATGCAACATTTTTTTAAAGTAGTACAATCCACAGAGAACAAAATAGTATATAATTTAAATAAACCTAGTCTTATGTTAATGAAAAATATTCATATAAATTGGTTACAGTACATGCATACCAAAACATACAGACAAATGCCAGTTTATTTAAATGGATCATTGCAAAAAAGGAAATCAACACCATCTGTCTATGGTACTATAAAACAAAACATACAAAATTATAATGAATGCACCAAATTAGAGCAAAGTCTATGTAATAACCAAGTACATAAAGCAAACCTTCAGTTAGATGTGGTGGTGCCACAACAGGATAGTATGCAATACTTTATTAAGTGGCAAAGGTACAGAAAATATTGGTGGAGTTCTGTAAGTATTTTTCTTACCATTGAATATGCCAATACTTTTGACAAATGGACGCAATTAGGTATAAGAAACAGAACCAACCCGCACCAACCTGCAAAGGCAGTTTTCAAATAATAACTTTATATCATTACTAGCTTCCCGCGCCTGGTTTCTCTGATTTAACTCTCGTTCCCATGGGAACTTCCTAATGAAATATAGCCTGTAGCCCTCCTCAATAATGGGCTATCTAACACTGAAAGTATTTGTCAAGATGACCAGTAATTTCTTAAATTAGCACATTTAAGCCAACTTACTCGTCAGCTGTATATATTAGTATAGATGTAATATATTATCTATTATATACTTTTAACACATGATTTTGTACCATACTAAGCACTTTATTTTATCAAAGTTGTGGGTTGATTTTTGTTCCAAGAATTGGGACTAAATTTAAAACTAAATATGATATTTAGTTAGATTAGATATGATAAGCTACTAACATCTTAAACATTAAAGTAAATATGGATGGATTTAATATTTCTTTTCCATGCATATGACAAAAGTTATGTATATTGCAATGTATTGTTGTAGACTAATATGATGCTGCAACACCAGTCACAGCACTGGTATTGCAGCATTATCTTGCGCCTTTATCATTGCCTTGATCATAGTCTTTAATTGACATATTTAACGAGTCCGAAATTACTCAAAACAGCAGAATAGCAAAATAATGTAAACCTTAGTGAGTTTGTCATACTTTAATTCTTATAGATTTAAAGTGTTAATTATATAGCAAATTCAAATGTAAATGTATATTGAATGCTCTGTTACAGATATCTACTACACCTAGTCTATTCTCCGTGAATGACATAAAGTATGAGGATGTCACGGCTACTGCTGATATTGTCGCAAATTTTGCCTGTGGACAGCAACCTGTGGAAACCGTGACTATTCAGAATACTGAAAATGTGAGTTGTTACATTCAACACAGATTTTTGGTCAGTGGGTTGTTTAAGGATGGTTATTATATTTGGGACTTCTCAACCACTATCATTTTACAAGCTGATATTTTTTACCACTAACCTCATCACTAACCAATGAAAACTGTACTAAATAATGTTAATTTATAACCACAAAAATATCATATTATAATGAGACAATTTTCAAAAAATTATAGACTATTGCAAGGAGATCTTGATTATTATATTATATTATTTCATTAAAATGGCTTTTCATTAAAACCTGAATTTCCTAGTTGGATTTTTTACACTAAATGTATAATTTACAGGAAACCTCATCATGTTTAGCGTGCAAGATGTCATTAGAGTGTGCTTTACTTACACTGTTACTGGATGGCTATACTAACAAAACAAGGGAAGAATATTTGAGGATAGATAGAAAAATAGCACCTTACAACGTTTCTTTTGCTATAAAATTCACAGGTAGTTAATTTTTATTTTAATAAATGGTACTATAAACAAACAACTGTTCTAGACTATTATACCTATTGATAAACAATCATAAACTATAATATATTGTACGTGACAACCTCCTTGGAGGAGAGGTATAAGGATTCCTTCTCGGGACAAAAAAATCTTTTTCAAAATCAGATTTGTGTACAGGTCTAATTGGGTGAGAGACTACCCGCTATCCAATATCACCACATAATGGATAGCAGTATTTACCTGTGTAGGTGCTTTACACAATTTAATACCGCCTTTCAAGCATGGCAGCACCTCTTTTGAGGGAGGCTCATGTTCAGCTGTGGAAATTACTCAGGCTGATGTTGAGTAAACTATGATAATAATATAGACCAGGGGTCTCCAAACTTTGAAGCCTTAGGGCCATAATGATATTTTCAGTATGCTCCATGGGCCAAAACAGATTAATTTTTCTGCCCTTATCTATAGTCGTATTTCTAGCAATAGTAACAACAATATAACATTGGCTGTCGCGGGCCAGTTTGATGACACTGGCGGGCCGGATTTGGCCCGAGGGCCGTAGTTTGGAGACCCCTGATATATACTAAAATTTTCCAATGATTATATTGCTGTGTTATGCCAATATGGTAACCCATTAAAATAAAGCAATCGTGACACAAATATTTATTTATATTCTGCGATTTTTAGGTGTTGCTAATATTTACCGAAATGATTTATTTTTGGTAGTAAGTACTATTGATGTAAATGTCAAAAAGTCAAAGTCATTACTGACACACTTCACATTATATTAATCTAGATTTCTATTTATTTTTATCCTTTTTTATAATTTGCAGATTCAAGTCATGAGGAGAATATGAAGTCTTTAGCATATCTATTAAATCACAAACTCAGTTTGAGGAAAATATCATCGTGGTTGCCAGACTTTTCACTTTCATATGAGGAACAGGTAAACATATATGATTATTTATTCTGACTTATAGAATCATCATATTGGTAAGAATATCTGTCATAGTTATTTTATCTCAGAAATTAGTATTTCTTTATTCTCTTTTTTAAATGGCAATCTGCTGTCTTTGGGGAGGTAGGCCAAATAGTTTTGGCATAAAAAGTAATCCTGATCATATTACCTTTTTTTTATTTTTCTCCCACCCCATACCACCCACATCCACCACGCGAATCCTGCGACGTTTTATAGTGCTCCAGGTAAGTTGATAAATCATTTTTATGAATGATCAAATAACCTGGCCGTTTCGGTCGTCCATAAGTCGGCAGATTTGTTTCTTTAAGTGCGTACTGTCGCCTTACGGTGGCCATACATACAAAGCACACCGAAATTAAGGTTCATTAATGCAATTCGCGGTAAAACATTGTAGTCATCTATCTTTATCCTTCTTATATGTTTCAGTTCACATTTATATTTTTTTTTTACAGATAAAAGAAAATCTTTACATGGGTGTAACTTACACGGCCGTTCTGAATGAAACTACACTACAAAATGGTATCTTTGAATTAATGAATAGTAGTACAATGCTAGGGGTAAATATTGTTTTAACATTTTGGTATTTTTATTTTACAATCAAGTCTAAATACAATAACAATAATAAATAAATTCGCTGTCTGTAAATATAGCCAATTTTCATTTTGTTTAAATAGATACTGTAGGACAGTTACGATTATAATTTTTGTATAATGTAGCTTTTAAATTTTAAAATGGGTGCAGCAGTTATAGATATTAAAGTTTATCCGAAACCTATGTACCACCGCTTAGGAAACCTCGGCAAAGCCCTTAGTTTGCACATAACCTTCCGATGGCCTCGTAGACTCGAAGTCCGAGAAGCCCGCTAACTGTACAGTAGAGCGACAGTTGCAAAAAACTTCCTAAAAAAAACTAAAAGTCATAAACCCTCAATCCCCTTGCCCGCGACCGCCCTGACCCAAGGTTGTAGTACCACAGGAGATGCCCTCTTGCGCAGGTTGCTAAGTTTGTAGTTTTTAAACCATTTAGAAAGGATGGAGATCTGCTCGTCAGCGTTGACGGCGGACTGATAGCGAGGAGCGGTCGATATGCCCTTCCGTCTCACAGTAGTGTTGGTCAAACTACATTAAAACACCCCAATTTTTACAGCACATTTTACTGAGTTAAAATAATTATGATATTTCTTTTGTTATACATTAAAATCTTTTCTTTTTTCAGGAGCAAGTTCACGTGGCAGACTTCACTAAATATGCCGCATTGTTATTTGATAAATAGTCGTAGTATTATTAATAAACAATTATGTTTAAATATGTATTTTTTTCCTTAAAGGTAGGTTTATTTAGGTTTTAGTAATCATTGTAACGTTTAAATAAGGACAAAATAAAATCGCATTTCAAAGTGAATTAGGTATGTCCGACCAAGCATCCTTATCGTTTGAACCAGAAATATTAGTTGTTGTTATGACACATTTTAAATGGCCTAACGTAAACTTCTAAGGTCGACAATATAACAAATTAAAATATAAACGGTATTATACAGTGAATACATTAGGTAACTAAACAACTACCGAATGATAGGAAACAATCAATATGTACAACTAGTTGTTTTGCACATAAAATGTAACTTTCTATTACCTAGATATTACGTTTAATTACTATCGTACTCATAAAATTGAAGACAAGGCCTAGTACACCTACTTACCTACAATGCACATCATGATTTTATTAATAGCTACAAATTGGTGGCCTCTTTGTACCTACTTACATAACTTCGTTCAAGCTTGTTATGTAATTGAACTAAGATTCTCTGTACTTCTACATACCTATTTATTAAAAATTTAATAATATAATGAAAATGGAAAGATTACATTCTTGTTAATGGTCTACAATGATTGATAAATTCATAATTTCAAAATGTTGTTTTCCATTAGGAAAATATTCGTAAGTTCGTCAAAACAAACGTTCCGAAGATAGTTGCTTAAACATATTTCCAGAAAAGAGAAGGCAGAAGCAGTGACATAAATATATCTTTATATTAGATTGACGACGGAAAAAAAGACTATTCACTTCCAAATTTCATTTATTTTGAAATTCTTAAAGTAAGACATTACAATAAGATCTTATGTCTATATGGTATAAAACGTAATGTTTGATCTACTTTGAAATGAAACTAAGCGCCAAAGTTTTGGTAATAATAAAATTTTGTTTGTTTATTAGGACAATAATTGAACACAATTGTGTTTCTGAAAATATTGCGGTATGTTTATGTTCAGTTTAAATTGTTACGGAAGTTAGAAAGAAGCGTAAGTAGTTAAATTATCTAAGTTACAAAGTAGCATTATACCATAAATATATCCTAATTGGAACAAATAATTTTTCAAATGTGGATATCATATTTAATTCATAGAGTAAATAATAAGAGAATGTATAAGACAGTATTCATTATAACGAGTTTTCTTATTATGCATATTAATAGTATATAATATATCAAATAAACAATCACTTTAACAAATATTTATTAATAAAAAAAAAAGTGTGACAATGTATGGAAGGAGTGTTAAATACGTGGAATAATTGACATCCCATACATTGAATGTCGTGCAAAAACACGACAATGCCCACACAATACCATAACCGCAATATGTAATACTAATTTTGGTCTAAATGTATACAAATAATTTGATTTAAAGTACAAAATTCATAATATCATATATCCGAACAAGTGCAGATACATAATAAAGTCCATTATATTTTCTAGTGGTCTACTATCTCACGTAATGGAAAGAATGACAATAAGGTACAATCGAAAAGACATGGCGTCCGTTCCTCGACTGACTTTAGTCATTCTCGCCGATATATTTAAAAATTAACTATCTGTAAGTCACAATAGGTGGCTGTTAAAATGAAATTGCACAGAAAATGTTGTCAATAACTACAGTTTAACCATAAATAGGAAATTAAGTACAGTCACGAACAATAAGAAATGGTTCTATGCTATCATGTTAATAAATTATTTAAAAAAAAGTTAGGTATGATGTATGACTATTGTATATACATTTAAAACACAATGTGTTCAATTACCTGTCTAATGATTTCAATTTAGTTACAAAACAATGGTTATATAATAATGAGATGTGATTAGCCTCTTAATCACCTAGATTCTTATATAATAACTTCTCAAATAATATATTTTTCTTAAATTAATTTCATGTCATATATTACTACTAATGGTTATAAAAATGCATATATTTATTTCTAGTTTCGCTGCTAAATTTATTATGATAATAAAAGCCAATAATAATCATCTATTAATTAAAAAATGAGTTTATTACCAAAAAATCTTTTGATACAATATTTTGTAGTGTTAAATTAAATAGGTATTAACACAACAATAGCACGCACAATCAGAAGGAAAATAATGTACAACACCATTGGTTAATCAATACTCTGACAAAAATATTTTTTATGTTAATGGCAATACCATTTATTATTGTTTGTGGCTGTAGATCTTAGTGAAAATAAAATACACAATCACACATGATACCATTAGTAAATCAACATCTTCACAAAAGTACAATACAGTAATGTTTGTACAACACAACTAGATCTTAGGTAATTTATTGGCTCACACAAAATGTTTTCACAGACATTACTGTCAGATTGATTTAACGCCATCTGGATGCCTTATCCTTAAGCTGGCAACTGTAGCTTCTTTCCTTTCAATACTGAAACAAGAAAATATGATTAAAATTATGAACTTAACACTTACCAATATATGTACACACTTAACAATATATGTTTTATTAGTATATGATATCATCCTCATTCCTTTACTATATATTTAACTAGTGACCCGCCCCGGCTCCGCATGGGTACAATGCTGATGTATTATACATATAAACCTTCCTCTTGAATCCCTCTATCTATTAAAAAAAACCGCATCAAAATCCGTTGCGTAGTTTTAAAGATTTAAGCATACATAGGGATATAGGGACAGAGAAAGCGACTTTGTTTTATACTATGTAGTGATGAAGATGTCCTGGTTTAATCATTTATTTACAAATTTTAAATTAAAAAGTGTGGCCTAGTAATGTTGGGTGTCCAAAATTAAACTACATTGATACATTCTTTATATTAGATTCTTTGTGAATAAATGTTTCAAAATTGAACCCACATATTTAAACAATTGACCCCACATATTTAAACAATTGACCCAGTTATAATGAAGATAAATATGACAGCTGTTATTATGGATCCGCACAGACCTAATGAACCTATGGCTGATGTAACCATCTTAGCTACCATCCTTTATTAGTTTTAAGGTCAGCTGGCATTTACCTATTTGCTATCTCAATAAAAGTGGTATTCAACAATAATTTGTTGTTTCAGGAATCATTACTACCAAATCAAAAGAATGTAACTGAAAAACCCTCAACGTTACATTTTCATCCTATTGTTTTACATGATATAATGATTGATTTAATTTGTCTAGTGACCAGTGGCAAGTACAAGTGAAAAGTTTTGATAAAAGAGTTTTCTAGGCCATGTTAATATCAATCACAGTCATGTTTTGTAATTGTTTATTTTTGTTCATTTATATTATTTAGTTGTACAATTTATACATCATTTTTTACTTTTTAACATTTTGTGACAATGTTACGCATATAATAAATTTAAAGAGTTGGTTAGGATTTTCCATGGCTGAATGGTAAAAGCAGTTTTAACTTAAATTGCAGGTTCAATGAAATTAAACTGAATGGATGTCTTATTTACCTTTAGTAATGTAGAGATAGAAGAAATCACAGTACAACACAGTTTGTACAACTCCAGAAATAATTGCAATCAACTCGTAATGATCTTCCACCACATAGCGGTATACCTGAAAACAGACAACATTTAAATTTAGTTATTCAATATAAGTAGTGAATTACTTCACTTCTTTAACAATAAGCAATTACCATAACTTATTGTTTATAATAAGATACTATCTTTACTATTGTTTTATTAATGTTAATGAGATAATATTATCTATATCTGAGGTGATATGTGATTCAACTCATACATATTGTATGAGTCATAAAAGAAGAACATGTCCAAATACATTTTTTTTATTATTATGACACACAACCTAATGGTCAATAGGCAATTATAGTCTGAGTAAGATAAGAAGATAAGATTTCCCTAAAATAAAACAAATGTAGCTCATACTTTAAAACAATATTTATACTAATATTATTAATTGTTTGTTTGCTTGAACACTCTAGTCTCAAGAACCACTGGTCCGATTTAAAAAATTCTTTCCCCATTAGAAGTAGCTAGAGAACATTTAAAGTTGGTGTTCCTGCAAGAACATGAGTTAGTTATTGATATAGGAAATAATCTCTTTATAAGTTCTCCTCAAATTTTGTTTAAAAAATAATGATCAAGGTGATACTAAAGTCTATCTGTACCTATGTAATAATGCTTATTGTTTTTCCTATTTGTAGGATACTGTTGCTATCAACAGTATCCTACAGATATGAAAAATAATAAGCAGATTTTTTATAAGGATACTACAAATATTTACACATATTGGTGGGTAATATTTGGTAGCATGATAGTTCAAGAAATTTCAGATAATCCAACAATTATTTTCTGAATATAATCTTTGCCATTAATCACAAAAATAGGCTAATTTATTTAATTGAGAACTACGTGACCAAGTTTCAATATTTGATAAAAGAATCAAATATCATACATAAACAAGTAACAATAACAATGTTCATATCTTTTGATAGGAACGCATGATAATGTAATAATAGAACCAAATTTAAATTATACTTCAATTATATTCTCAACAGACTTTAAGATAACAATAGTGTCAAAGTTAATTAGATTAACTAGTTCAAATGTTTCATAAATTCTTTTTTATTTATTCAGTTGTACAAACAAACCCACTATGCATTGGTAATTTCAAAACTAACACTGATCATAATTTCAGTTGATATCTTCTGTTTCTTTACTAACATGAAAAAAGAGTAGGAATGTTGTACTAAAGCTCAATAACTGTCAGTTTTTTCTGTTAGCACCAGTGTATTTCTATTGATAGTCAAATATAATAATTAATAGAATATCTTACCCAGTTCAACAGATATAAGGCTCTGTATGATCCTAAAGCAAACAAATAGTGTGAGGTAATACTTTCAGCTTCTCCTGTCTTTGATACCAGGAACAACTGTGGTAAAATGGCTACTGCTTCCAGGTAAATTGAGAATGTCCACAACACCTACAAACAAACAATTTTTTGTTTAAATAACGTGACTACACAACATAATTACTAAGCAACTAAAGATAGAATTGCTATGGAATAATGAAGGAAAACATAGGTACTAACCTCCATAACAGTGAACTCATGGTTTATCAACAAAGCCAATATCAGGGTAGGTATCAGCAGGAACTCGATCCTGAACGTGTCATGGTTGTGGTCATACGTCGCTTTGAACTTGACATACATGAGGTAAACAGTCGCATACGAAGCCATTATGAACACCATCTTCATAAACGTATTGTACGCCGAGATGTAATTGGTGAGGAGATCCAGGTATCGCGCCGTGTACACCACCGAGAAAAGGATCTGGGACTTGCCAGATATACCTGAAACACCACATACAAATGTATAAATACTTGCAACGAGACAATACTTACTATCAGAAGGAGCCGGTCTAATAAACTCGGTTCAGAGTAAACGAATCTTACCAGCACATGATCTCGTTTTCCATATTTTGAGCAATAGAATTATAATAGCTAGAAGATGGAACAAATCACCAAGTAAGCGAAAAATATTCATTTTTACTGAAACACTTATCTCAGTTTCGCCGCGTACACTATCATTCAAGCAAAAATGACGTGGCTGTTTGACATGACACAGTAGTTGACACAACTTTTTTAAAGAAATCCACACCCATGTTTATTTTTTTATCTGGCAATTTATATAATGTACTAAATCTTGGGGGCAATAGGAATACAATTAAAAAGGTGATTATTATAAGAGAATTTAATTGGTTTAACGTTAGTTTCTATTTTTTATTTTATTGGTATTTGAAATAAACTACACTCGAATCCGGCTACACTTAAGGTAACATATTATCTCGTATTTACATTCTATAACTTTATTCTCTTAGAAAGTTGAAATCCCTTCGCTGTCATCTGTAAAGTGTGGTGGTTGAGGTTATTTTTGTGAAAATAATAACTTATATTTTAACATATTTGTATGTAAAAAATAAATGAATGATTAATTCATTCAATATATATTGAAAAGTGCCAGTGATAGACTTCAATCATCAATCATGGTGCGCCATAATAATCAACTTCCTAATAATTTGACGCAGTTACAAAATTTAATAAAAAGGGACCCTGAATCCTACAAAGAAGAATTTCACCAGCAACTTGCACATTTCGAGACTACGCTGGAAATTTTCAATTTGAATCCGACGCAGTATAACAAAAAACTGGATGAACAAACTATGTTCTTAGCACAAGTCGCCCAGTGTTATCTCAATGAGATGAAGCTGTTTCCACAGAAAATTATTGACATTCTAAAAACACATAACACTGTTTTGCATAATGATATGCGAATGTCTCTTTGCAAGTGTTTAATTTTACTGAGAAATAAGAACTTTATTACAGCATTTGATTTACTGGAATTATTTTTCCAACTTTTGAAGTGTCAAGACAAACACTTAAGAGAGTTTTTAAAAACGCACATTATTACTGACATCAAAAACATGAATATGAAACATAAAGATATGAAATTCAATACAACACTCCAGAACTTTATGTTTTCAATGTTGCAAGATTCTAATGCTAAAGCAGCAAAACTATCACTAGACATATTGGTTGAATTGTATCATAAAAATATTTGGAATGATCAAAAGACTGTTAATATAATTGCTGATATTGGTTGTTTCTCTAAAATAACAAAAGTTATGGTGGCATCTCTAAAATTCTTCCTAGGCAGAGATGAAGAAGAAAAAGAAGAAAACTCTGACAGCGAAGATGAAATTGACCCTAGAGATACCATGATAGCCAACAAATTCAATAAGAAAACTAGAAAAAGAGACAAAATGGTAGAGAAGGTGAAGAAGATGGCTAAGAAAATGAAAAAGAAGAAACAAAAGGCACCAGCATTTAATTTCTCTGCACTTCATCTCATTAACAATCCACAAGGATTTTCTGAAAAACTGTTCAAGAAACTTGAGTCTTCAAATGATAGATTTGAAGTTAAGCTTATGTTGTTGGATGTTATATCAAGATTGATAGGATTACATAATTTGTTCTTATTTAATTACTACCCCTTCATTGCAAGATTAATTCTTCCTCATCAAAGAGAAGTTACTCGTATTTTACTATTTGCAGCTCAGGCATCACATGAATTAGTACCTCCAGAAGTTGTGGAACCAGTGATGAAAGCCATTGCTAATAATTTTATCACAGAACGAAACACTACTGATGTCATGGCTGTAGGTTTGAATGCTGTTAGAGAAATATGCTCCAGGTGTCCTCTAGCTATTGGGGAAGACCTACTAAGAGACTTGGTACAGTACAAAAACTACAAAGAAAAGTCTGTAATGATGGCTGCGCGATCATTAGTACAATTATATAGACAGTCAATGCCAGATATGCTCCATAAAAAAGACAGAGGCAGGCCAACAGAAGCATCTATTGAACTAAAAACAAAACAATATGGTGAAATGGAAATAAAGGATTATATACCAGGTTCTGAGGTATTGTTGGAGAAAGAAGAGATTAAAGAGACTGGTAAAAAGAAGTCTAAAAGTAGCAAAAAGAACAACGATTCAGATAGTGATGAATGGGTAGATGTAGCTTCCTCAGATTCAGAAATTAATATATCAGATAGTGATGCTAGTGATGATGAGGAACTGGAAGAGGAAGAGGAAGATGATGAGAATAATAAGGAACAGGACGACGATGGAACTGAAGAAGGAGCCGAAAAAACAGAAGATTCAAATAAAAGTGTAGAAGGTAGAAAATTCCTTAAAGCTAACCGAAAAGCAGATAAAGAAGAAAAAGTTAAAAAAGCTCGAGAAATTGCTACAGAGACCATCTTCACTGATGAAGATTTTAAACGAATTGCAGCAGCTCAACTGAAAAAGGCAGTTAGTGGTACCAAAAGAAAGCTCAATATTACTGAAGATGAGACAGAAGAATCCGGGGAACTGGTTCAACTGTCTGCTATTGAAAATATTCATAAAAAACGAAAACATGATAAAAATGCTAGATTAGAATCAGTTATGAAAGGGAGAGAGGAGAGAGATAAATTTGGATACAAAGATAGAAGAAAGAACATTCATTGCTCTAAAACCAATAGAGAGAAAAGGAAAACTAAAAACTTTCAGATGGTTAAACACAAAGCTAAGGGCAAGATAAAGAAATCTTTCAAAGACAAGCAGATTGCTTTCAGGAACTATTTGGTTAAACAAAAGAAAATGCGTTAAATTATTTTCTGTATTGTTTTGTATTTTAAATAAACACATTATATTACAAATCCTTATGTTGTTGTCTTATTTTAAACATAGTAACAAAAACTAACCAATTTAAAATGAGATAGAATTGTACTTAAAATACCTTTTAGTACATTTATATTGTGTCTCCTTTACCTCTTTATTATGAAACAATTTTTTGCGGCTTTACGTTGCGAATTGATAGTACTTTTATTTTTATAGTCGAAAGTAACATGAACCCGTTCGTGATCCCCGTACCGGAACTGGTTGTCGTAAGTGTATAAGAAAGTAACAAGGCAATTGTCAATTAGTAAATTGTAATTAGATATTGTTGACTCAAAAGCTTAAAGATTCGTAACTTTAAACTGATGAAAAAAATCCACTTATTGCCAGTTTATGCAATCTCCCGTCAATTTAGGGACAATATTTGGTGTGCGACTACGTCTTTCGGAAATATTTTTTAAACGAAATGCCATATTAAGTATCTTTTTTTTTTTTGGATTTTAATTAACCATATGTATCTGAAATAAACTATAATAAGCTTTTTCTGTGCTCTACTGATGCATACTTCTTCACAGAAGTATTTCTTATTCATTTGAGTATAAAATAACACGTTGCGTTAATTGTTCCATTCGCACTTTTTACATATTAGGGTAAATATTTTTGGAAAGTTGGTATCATTATAAATGTCATAGACTGTCAAATTGTAAATGTAAACCGAAAGGTTGATAAATAAAGAAAAAAGAATATCTGGTTTTCTAGCTCAAAACTAAAATATATTTTTATGAAGGATGCTCAAACCAAAAGCACTTACACAGGTTCTAAGCCAAGCAAACACAGGAGGGGTTGAAAATACATTGTGAGTGCTAATGAGTAAAATATCAAGTGTGGTTTGTGATCTTTTATGAATAAATTTACCAATTTATTTTGCAGATTGTTAAATCATCAAGGAGCACTGTTAGCATACTCAGGGTATAATGACAAAGACGCAAGGGTTACTGCAGCAATCGCGAGTAATGTGTGGTCAGCTTACGAGAGGCATGGCAAGAATGTTTTTAAAGAGGATAAACTGCATTTGATACTAGTAGATTGTTTAAACGGCAAAATAGCTATCACACAGGTGGCCAATCTGTTATTATGCCTTTATGCTAAAGAAACAGTTGGCTTTGGCATATTAAAAGAAAAAATCAATGCTATAGCTCAGTATCTTGAAGGGCCTTTGAAACAAGTAGCCAGTTCATAAAGTTTAAAATATGTACGAAAAATATCTCCAATGGAACAATTCCTTATTGCATATTGTATATTTTAAATCATAATATATGTATATAAAAAAATGTTTTTTTTCTTTGGTTAAGTGATTCATTTTTGTAACAGTAAGTAGACTAAGTTATGCTCAACAATAAATCAGAAAGGAAAACCTATCAAGATTGCTGAGTGGCTTTGAAAAGCAGTAGGAAGGTGGTTTGGTAGGTCATACAGATTTATTTATTTCATGACTTGAATTTCTACTAATAGCATACAAATAGCATAATCTGCATATGAGTTTACTTTTGATAACAACTTTTGGTAAGTACCTATATAATGGTAAATGGTATTTTATTACCAATTAATTAATTATTCATTACAAACAAAGAGATATTTTGTAAAATATATCTCTTTGTAAGTAATCTAAGTAGGTACATGTCATTCAAATTTGAATGTGTTTTAAAACAAAATAAGTAGGTATAGATGTGTTTACCATGGAGAGTTTTAGAAACAATATGGCAAACATTTGAAAAAAAATCATTATTAAAAATCGAAAAAAAATCTAAACAAAATCTGACTAGGTATATAAAAATTAAGGCCTGGTGACATGAAAAATTGCATTGATTTTATAAAGGTTTGTGCTAAAGTAAAACTGAAGATATGACATTATTTTAAAGAAGTTAACTCTAGGAGGACTACTTACAGTAGTCCTCCTAGAGTTAACTACTTAAATTTTTCTCCTAACCTTATGAAACATAATACAATATTTATATAGATAAGTTACCAATTATGTGGTGCCAAATTTTATCCAAATCTATCTTGGGGTTTCAAGTTAGATATCGGTTAATTTCTACATACCTACCTACCTAATAAAATAACAACTTATTAGGCGACTAACTACTTAATTACAAAAAAAACAACTTATTAGGCGACTAACTACTTAATTACAAAAAAAAAACTTGGTACATAGCGATTAAATATTTTTAGCACAATTATATATAATACTAGCGACCCGCCCCGGCTTCGCACGGGTACAATACTGATACTTATACTACAGAATGTATTTAAACCTCTAACAAACGGGCGAAATTTGGTCAAACAAACAGAAACAAATTAATATAGGTACCTACTAAAACTCAGTGAAATAAGTAGGTGGGTATACTTTTATCGTATGAAATACCTATACTCTTCAGGACTAACAATACAACAAACACTAAATAAATAGGTATTCAAGTATCTATCCATCATAGTTACAACGAACACAAAACAAAAAATTTGCCCAATAATTCTTAAGGATCGAGCGCGCATAATCGCATTCGGCCTACCTCACTCGCTGCGCTGCGAAAACACGTCTGTTATTTTGCGATAACTTCTAAGTTATTCATTTAAAGTATATAGTGTAGGGGTAAAATAATCTGCATGAAATGCTTAAGAATATTAACTGATTTAAAATGATAAGGATAAATACTGAATCCGTCTGATTAGCTTTACAATTACCGCATTAGAAATGATCATTTTTCTAAAAGATACAATGGATATAGCAAGTTATCCTTGAAAGATAGACATATGCTATCACGGACTTTTTCGTAGATTTAAAAGAGAAGAATATTTCCGCCATACATTGTTTTGTTATATCTCATAGGGTTTAGGCAGCGTTTTCGTTGAAAGCTCCCAAATGGCTTAATTTTTTCCGACACATCTGACAAATATCAATATAATATATATAAGTCAAATGTACACATAAACTAAACAAATCATATACGTAAACCTTCCGGAAGAATCGTTCTATCGATTGGTAACAACCGCATGAAAATCCATGTAGTAGTTTTTGAGTTTATCGCGAACAGACAAACAGACGCGGCCGGGGACTTTGTTTTATGTAGTGATGTAGTGATAGCGGTCGCCCGCGGCTCCGTGCGGATGTCGATTACCGCTGCAAAAAGCCTACCCAGGAAAGACACGGTCAGCAAAATGATTCCCAGGTCAATTCACAGACACCGACACAAACATCGACAACGTAGTCTGCACAGATTGTCTTTTCGTGGATGTTAAAGTTGTTAATGATGAAAATATTTTAATTTAATTAATAGGCATTTTAGGCATTTTCAAATTTTCCAGAAAATATTAATAGCGTGTAATATTCTAGCTCTGAAAAGAACTGTTGTTTAGCCCTGAAAAGAACTGTTGGTTAGCCCTGAAAAGTACTGTTGGTTAGCCCTGAAAAGAACTGTTGTTTAGCTCTGAGAAGAACTGTTGATTAGCTCTAAGAAGAACTTTTGCATAGGTGTAGTTTTAAGAACGAAATCTAAAAAAAATAGCACGAAAATTATTAGACTACGCAACGGGCCGTGCAGCTGAAATCGTAATATTTTAATTTCGCCTTATCTTCAAAACCGAACGTCCAATTTTAATCATTCAAGACCAAATATTATCTAGGTACATAAACTGCACTTTGTGATGAAATAATTTATTTTGATAAGGATTAATAGAATGAGTAAAATAAACGCGTTTATTTGTAGTCCAAAAAATTTTCAAGATTTCTAAATAAAAACCGGCCAAGTGCGAGTCGGACTCTCGCACGAAGGGTTCCGTACTAGTTGCAAGTGCCTACCTATTTTTGATATCAAGAATACAACAAGTAACATAGTATAAAAGTTCTTGTAGTTCGTTGTAACTTTGATCGATGTTAATAATAGTTGAATGAATGAAAGGTAAATTGCGGTTTACGGTTTATGACGTATTAAAAAAAACTACTTGCTTGATCTCGTTCAAACCAATTTTCGGTGGAAGTTTGCAAGGTTATGTACCTACATCATATATTTTTTTTAGTTTTATCATTCTCTTATTTTACCACTTTGGAAGTGTCTCTCGCGCAAACTATTCAGTTTAGAAAAAAATGTCATTAGAAACCTCAATATCATTTTTGAAGATCTATCCATAGATATGGGTGCGACGATTTTTTTTTTTGATTTTCATTTATATGTATGGTGAACTCCAAAATTATTTGTTTTTTTCTATTTTTGTGTGAAAATCTTAATGCGGTTCACAACATACACTTACTTGCCAAGTTTCAACATTATAGTTCTTATAGTTTCGGAAAAAAGTGGCTGTGACATACGGACGGACAGACAGACAGACAGACATGACGAATCTATAAGGGTACCGTTTTTTGCCATTTGGCTACGGAACCCTAAAAAATGGTTGTTGTGCCTTACTCGACATAGATGGGTATAGTGTGTCGCGGACTTTTTTGTAGATATTCATAAGATCTACAATTAATTAGAACATTTTATGGTTTTATCTTTTATAGTTTAGGCAGCGTACCTACGCAAAATAAGTAACTTTTCTGGTTGATTTTTTACACCTTGTGTCCGAAAAACCCAAATATCTAACGGAACCCTATTTTTTTTCAAAAAAAAATTAGCCTATGTTACTCGTGGATAATGTAGCTTTCGAATGGTGAAAGAATTTTTGAAATCGGTCCAGTACTATTTGAGCCTATTCATTACAACCAAACAAACAAAGTTTTCCTCTTTATAATATTAGTGTAGATGACCTACCAAAAGCAAGGATATATAAAAACTAAAAATGTCTGCTAGTCAGTGCTAGTATAAGATAGCAAATATAGTCAACAGGGCCAATAAAATAATAGGTGAGGTATTAAATTAATGACTCGGCGGCTAATATTTACAGTGGGATATCAAACATTGTAAATTTTGCAACTATTATTTAGATTAAGTTAGGCAGTTAATTTTATAAACAAACTCGTTGTATATTTTATGATTACCTATTTTCTACTTTTTATCCGCCAAACCGACACCAAAAAATCACTGCCAATTTTAAACAAAGCTTACAACTCAAAATAAAGCTGCTACTTTATACTAATGCTACTTTACTGTAGCTGGCAACTAATGATCTTTGCTACCTATTATAATTATTTTTAAAACCCTAAATCAGAAATACTCTGTCGCCGCGTTAAATACATGCCGACATGCCTTTTAGCGAAATCTTCAATAACCGTTCAAACTACAAGAAGACTAGCAGCGCCATCTAACATATAACATCTTAACTAATCTGTATCGCGCAATACAAGTTTCAAGACAATTTGAACATGAATAGATAATGTCTGACGTTGCAAATTGAAACTACGAGAAGAAATTACCGAATTTTAGTTTTTTGTTAAAAAGCATGTCAATAATCATCATTGCCCACTTAACCCGTAAGGCATTGGTAGTTTTCAATAAAAGTTGATAGAAAACTTTTGTCTGATTATCCTACCTAAAATAATACGGTCATATCTTCCTAGAAAAATATTCCTATAGAGCCTAATGTTTTAAAGAGTAGTGGGTATTAATCTTTTAATTGTACAACAATTTCTTCTCAACATTTTATAAGTTCTTGAAAGGTTCATGAAAGTCGTTAAGTCGTTGCATTGATCATAAGTTCCGTACTCACATTCGGTATTACTCGATAGTTTAACTCCAAAACGAGTAAATATTAACGTGTGGACTGCAAAACTCACAGCTCGAAGGCTCGCATCGAGCCGGCTCGATGGAATTAAATAAAAGTAATTTCCTTCGCACTTACTCGAAGCCAGCCGTCGAGCTTGACTCAAGCGTACGTGGCTGCAAGTGGAAAAATAGATTCGTGAGGAGAAATAGATTGTCTCATAATTATGAATGCCTTTTTTTTTGTTAATGGTAATCATAGAAAGTAATACTTCATATAGCACTTAAGGCATCCTTTAATAATTGTTATAATCTTCGAGACACAGCTCTTTAATCAAGTTCACGTGGCTGTAATCAGAGCAGCGACTTAACCAATCTTTTTTCATTTTCTTTAATTATTTTATAATTAAGAACTGCGAGACTTGCTAAATGTAGCCACCGTCTCCTTTGTTGAAAAGACATGTTTTGGCTCGAACGGTTCGGTGAATACTAAACGGTGCACGTCGCTCGATAGATTAATGCTGAATGTGAGGACGAAAGCCCATGCCATGGCCTTTACTCGACATGATAGCTCAATCGAGTAAAACCGTATGTGAGTACGGAGCTATAAAGAGATCATAATAAATTATGATTGATTTAGGCATGAGATTTAGTTCCAAAATAATTACAGTTTGTCTGCATACACAGCCAGTAAGGAAGAATATTAAAAATCTATACTTATAGGTATATAAAGTTGAAGGGTTTCATTTGTTTGCTTGAACGGGCTAACATCAGGTGGAGTCCGGTTTCAAAAAATCTTTTAGTGTTAGATAGCCTATTTATTGAGGAAGGCTATAGACTATATTTAATTATTAAGTTCCTACGGGAATGGGAGTTATGTGTGTAAAACCGCGCGTCGGAAGCTAGTCCTCAAATAAAAAATATCAAAAATGGATACATTTCCCTTTTCAATATTTGTGCACTTACTCTGCCGTCACTGCACTGTACCTTATGTAGTCCTAGGTTTATTATGACAGTTACCTTGTCTGTCACTTGTATGTTGGTATTACTAATTGTTGCAAAAATTGTTGTCAAATTGCCGCAAAGTTGTGTGTTTTGTGAAAAGGACATATTTTTATTGTTGAGGTATAAGTTTTTAGATCAAAATAAACAGCATTATCCTTACGAAATGAATTTATCCGACGAGAACATGTTCGGTAACGGATTGTTATATGTAGGATTCAACCAAGATCAAGGTAATAGGTCAGATATAATTTTTGTTAATTTGCTCGCGTTTCGAGTACAATCAGTTTACATTAATGTTTTGTAATCTTTAGGTTGTTTTGCTTGCGGCACGGAGAATGGATTTCGAGTATTCAATAGCGACCCACTTAAGGAAAAAGAGAGACAAAATTTCGCCGAAGGTGGACTTTCTTATGTGGAGATGTTATTCAGATGCAATTATATGGCTTTAGTAGGAGGTGGTAAAACCCCAGTGTACCCTCCGAACAGAGTTATAATTTGGGATGATTTAAAGAAAGATTCTGCAATATCTCTTGATTTCAACAGTCCAGTAAAGGCTGTGAAACTAAGAAGAGACCGGATTGTAGTTGTATTGGGTAAGTAACACAAACATAATAAAGGACATTGAACCATATAATATTTATTCATTAATCAAATTAACTTTGTTAGAACTTTCTAATGGAATATTTTTGTTTTCTTTTTTGTTGTGAAGTGTTTCTTAATGTTTGTAGTTTAGAATACAAAACTATTTGTTATATAATGTTATGAGAAGATTATAGATGAAGTAATAATATTTAATTTAATATTTAAATAAATTGTTGATAATTGCAGAGAATCTGATTAAAGTCTACACATTCACTGCACAGCCCCAGTTGCTTCATGTGTTTGAAACATGTCACAACTCTCGTGGCCTTTGTGTGGTATGCCCAAACAGCAACAATGCATTACTTGCATATCCAAGCCACAAGACAGGTCATGTTCAGGTACACTTATTTTAATTTGTTTACTTTATACTATCATTTATTTATTACAGTTTTACAATATTATTAAAGTCTTACAGTTGGGCAAAGATCATCCATTAGGGATTTTTATAGGCATGCATTCAAGATGCACTTATGCGTTATAATCAGGGGCCTACCCTCGACCAGATTTAACTACTTTTAACCCCCTCCGCCTGCAACACTATATTAAAGCCAACCCGTGATTTTAATAGGCATGCATTCAAGATACTTTCAGCCATAAAAATATTGTGTTACAATTATTTTAGATTTTTTTTTAAAACCCTTGCTTCAATTATTAGATGAATTAATTAGTAAATATTATAAACTTTTAAACGTTCGCATATCATAATTATAGTACATAGCACACAGGTATTAACGCGATAAAATTACCTTTTTATATCATCGTGGTCGCGGGCAGACTGTCCGCGACCATGATCAATGTTAATACCTGTGTGCTATGTATTATAGTAAATATTAAATACAAAATTGGTGAAATTTTTAATTTATTTATGTGTGTGATAATTTAATGATATTTTAATGAGGAAAGATTGTAATTTTTGTATGCGGATTACGATAATTCACCATTAGAATGCTATGTTATCCAGAAGCAAGCTTGGCTATATTTAATGATGAAAAATCACTGCGATGATATTTAACTTACTTTCGTAGATATCGATTTTTTTTCAGTTCAGTGAACTTCATGAAAAATGTTTTTATTTATATTTCCCTTATAAAGTAGAACTCATTAGATTAGACTCATTAGAACTCACATATAAACAGACAATAGATAATCATCTATTGTCTGTTTAAAAAGTATTTATATGTGAAAATTTCAAGTCTCTAAATGTTCCAAAAACTGATAAAATAATTATTTTGTGAATTTAAAAATAAAAAATCTTTATTAAATTACCTACACAATGGTAGCATTTTTTTTTTACCAACAAAATATAGCATAACAACGTACCTTTTGAATGTAGAAAATGTGATTTTTTATCTTGTGAGATATCAGAGATACTGCGTTTTTTTTTTTTTAATTCTATGGATAATAGGGTTTTCAAGAAGTAAGTAAAATATATAGTTTTTTTTATAATATATGATTAAAAAACGACTTACGATTTCGAAAAGTCTATGTATCCTCATCTTGGGGTTGTATTATAATATATTGTTTCACATTACCGTTAACATCACATTAACATCATTAAAATGTTCTATCCAAACTCTATAATACGACATACCAAACGAAGATGTTTTGGTACAAAACATACTGTGAACGTCCTGGAAGGATATTTGCAACTTGATATTTATTAGCAAATTATCGCCCAGGCACAGAATGTACTAGGTCTTTTTGATAAGGTACGGAACCCTAAAAATGATATACTTACATTCTCTACACATACCTAGAACGCCTGATAAGTCACGATGAGCAAATTGCGTGTGAAATATTGCATGTTACAAACAGGAAGGCTACGTTGATTGACAACCCTAACATAAAACTTTAAAAATGAATATCATCAAAGTCCTGTGTTTGTAGCATCTGATTTTTTTTTTGTGCTAGTACCTATTACTTATATTTATTATATTACTTACTTATACTTATAAGTGACATCTTAGCACTAAAAATAAATGCTACGGTGAAAAGATGTAGAAAAAAAAAAAAATAACGAAATCAAGAAAAAAAAACGTTGTCGCCTGGAAAAGCGGAATTATTTAAAGTTAAGTGGATATAGTGATGCTCTTAGTAGTTTCCCATCAAGCCATGAAAATTCAGCAAAAAAAACAATATCAGAAAACGAGTTAATGTGTTTCTATGGTTTATTGGATTTTTCTCGATTTTCTAAATTACTCTTAAACTTTAATAGATAAAATCAGGGGAGTTTGTTTGAAATGTATCTCTAGAAAAAATACATAAAACAAGGACAACCGCAACTAAGGTCAAATCACACACTGTGCATTGGGACCAATGCGGGTGAAACCGTGTGCAGGATGCTAGTGTTTTATATTACTCCCAATTATGATAGTTGTATGTTTGTCATCACACAACATGTTATTCAATATAGTTTGATAAAACACCTATACCTATTTTTACTGAGTGAAGGTAGAATATGTCAATATAATTAAATATAATATAATAATATGGTTTATTTACCAATTTTTTCTTTTCCAACCTTATATGAATACACATTATTTAAGTTAAATTATTGAAATTGTTTGTTTACAGTTAGTGGAATTAACCAGTCATGCAGGCCAAAGTACTGCACCAGAAGGTCACCTTATAACAGCACATGAAGCCCCATTGAGTTGCCTAGCACTGAATGTAGGTGGAACCAGATTGGCCACAGCTTCCACAAAAGGCACACTTATCAGAGTATTTGATACAGCCACAGGACAAAAGTTAGCCGAGTTGAGGCGTGGGGCACATCAAGCAACTATTTACTGCATAAATTTTAACCATTCAAGCACTAATCTATGTGTCACATCAGATCATGGCACAGTACATGTCTTTAGTCTAGAAGATGAGAAACTTAATAAACAATCAAGTTTGGCGACAGTTAACTTTTTACCTAAATACTTCTCAAGCAATTGGAGTTTTTGCAAATTCACGATTCCTAATGGTCCTCCATGCATTTGCGCTTTTGGAGTTGACAAAAGTTCAATAATTGGTGAGTTTACTTTTTATAAACAATTAGTTTCACAAGCTCTTGTAAATTACTGTCTTGGGATATCTTTTTAAATGATCAAACTGAACATCATTTGTACATTCTTGAACAGATTTTTCATCATCTGTGTTTTTAATTAAGTAATTTCTGAATATTTAATGCTTTTTAATCATACTCTTTATGTGCAATTACCTTACAGCTTACACACTCATGGTTTCATCCTATTTGTTTTAGTTATTTAAGTATGTAGGAAAATTTATTAATTTACTAAAATAATTTTCAAGCTTCTAGCTTAAAAAATGACGATACTTCCATACAATCTTCATCTCCCCTTTTAACCCCCTATAACCCTTTTTTCGCTTTAAAAATTTGCCTATGTCCTTTCTCAGGTTTTGCACTATCTGTGTACCAAATTTCATTTGAATCGGTTCAGTAGTGTTGGAGTTAATGGCCGACAGACAGACTAGTAGTAAGGATTAGCTGTTCATGCCCAGCATCGCCCGTGCCCGTTGGTAGTACCGAAATTTGCCCTCTATTTTCCAAACTTTTCTGTCATACAAACATACAATAAAAAGAATTAACCACATGGGTAAAGTCATTATAAAGTTATGCGCGTACACATTTTGGCGATTCATGCATATGATAGAAGGTTTTAGACAATTATATATCTACAATAAGTTTCTTTTTGGCTTTTTATCTCAAAATAATACGAAATAATGGTCCCATGAATAATATAGAAAGTATATAGTGTCAAATCATCGTTGTACACTTATAACTTGTAATGATATGAAAGGAAATAGTTGGCAATAGTTTTAACCAAATGTATTCTTTCCAGTTATCTGTGCTGATGGATCATATTACAAATACAAGTTTAATGAAAAAGGAGAATGTACCAGAGATGTCTATGCTCAGTTTTTGGAAACATCAGAAGACAGATAAATGTAAAGATGTAAGAGGATGAGATTCTTGAAAAACAATTATTGTTACCCAAAAATGAATGTTAAATGAGGTCATCTCCACTATAAGAGACAAATATCTGAAAATTTATATTGTTTTTTTGCAGTTTTCTGTACAAAGTTTATTTATATTTTAATAATATTTTATCAAAATTATTATTACTGTGTGTTAGTTAACATATCACAGAATAAATTAAAATAAATGTCTAAACATTTTCCTGTTAACTTTGGAGACTTCCTCATTTAAAAATGAATCTTGGCAACATGATAAGTTTACAAAACAATTCATACTTTAATTAATTAATGTTTAATATAATTTCTTATTACACAACGCAGTGCTTGAAGAGAATATTTTGGATCTAAGGATGGATATGATACAATGTTACAAATACAAATTTGTGTTCAGGAGCTTCGATATAAATCAAGTAAATTTTTAGTAAGTAACTTTAATAGGGCTGAAGCCCTGCTCGCTTTCATGTCCGGTGAAGTAGCAACAGCCATGTGGCGGAAAAAAAGGCTGTTAAAAAAAAATACAGTTTCTTTTTTTTCGTACAACCTATGGAAATTTATGGTCTTTTTGTCGGACGGACAATAGGCATGAAGACTAAAAAAATCAGTTAATTCCGTCAGTTAGATAACCAAAAAATATTGGACACGTATTTTTTTATTTATCAATTCAATCAAAATAGTAGTAATAAGTCGCCCGGCGAAGTAGCAAACTATTTAATGATTAAGTAGTTTGCTACTTCGCCGGGCGACTACATTTATGGTCAATTTTATTCACAAATAGCTTGGGCCAATAGCTGTGAAGGGACAACAAAGCAACAGAAATATTATACATTCGTATTATATCTAACAATCGAAAAATAAATAGTGCTCGATTTAGTAAATTTATTATTTAAATTGTATTTGGTTATTTAGAGTATGACGTGCGAGGTTAACTTGTAGTTGTATGGTTGTAACTTGAGACTTGCTGTCCTTTGAGGATGTTAGATAGACTTAAACATGGATTAGATGATGAGCAGACTTATAACGTTTGTGCATAAATTACATTCAAATTCGAGGATTAAAGCTCAGAGCTTACATAAATACCACTAATCCCCGTCTTTAATAGCCGACTTAGCGTATGTACTTAGCAATTTATGCTAGTTGCTAAGTCAGTATAAAAGTGATGCCTACTTTATAATGGCTGAACGAGGATATCAAAACATTATTAATTAAATAAACAAGATGACAAGACTCGAAGAGAGTCATTGATATTTTCAGGCTAAATTTACATACTTAATCGAAATATGTGTTTGTATTGTAACGACTAAATAAAATAATGTGTGATCAATAACAATGTTGATATAGGTAAATTTTGTAATTTTTTTATAGATATGTATTAAAAAATATATTTTTAAAAGGATTGCTTGTATTTCTAAACTTGTTATGAATTTAATTTAAAAAGACAAAATATCTAGTGTTAATTCCGCTAAAAATGTGTCTATATGCTGTAATGCAATTTTTGCACCGCCCTCCCGCCCGCAAAAATTATGCACATGCAGAAAGGAAAAATAAAACGTGCAAAAATACAATCACCAGCCAAAGACCTCTTTTGACACTGAAACTATAATTTCATTGTTGCAGGTAAGACTGCCATCTGTTGATGTTCTAATAATGCCATCGTTTAGATTAATATATAAATATTCTTTTGCAAAAAGTACTCTGTCATTTGTTTTCTGTTTACCACCATAAACAAAGTTGTAAAACACTGCAATAAATAAGTCGTTTTGGCCCGGGACTAGGACTTTGGCTACCAGCAATTCTTTTAAAAATTCAGAGACTTTGGACTGCAATGAGAAAGGCACAAATTTTATAAGTTGTGCGTAGAAGGAGGAGGTGAATTGATTTAGTTTTATGTTTGACTTGATTTTCCCAATAACATTTAAATTATATTTTATTTATTATCTTTTATTAATTATCTTTTTGGGTTTAACAGTGAATAAAGACGGGGTTCACTGGTCTTAATATTAAAATCAACAACAACCATCTCTGCAACAAAAGGAGCTACACATATGGGTTGGCCTGTAGTTTCACCTACAAGAACGTCATCTTTTACTATGCATTTCTCCCCCTCTGGATATTCAATTTCCACTGAATCTGAAAATCTAAGGGCACCCATGGTTACATCTCCTTCACCATTCTCTATTTGCCTTTTTACATTCCTAGTTACATTCCCTTCCATCCCAACCACTAACCACCATTTCTCAGAAAATCTTTTTGCTATTTGGTTCCGCATACTTTTCATAGTTGGAGCTCTACAATATTCAAGTCATAAAAACCGCTATCTGTCCCAACACAAAAGTAAGGTTTTTGATATCTGTTCTGTTTATTGTTATTGTCAATAAAGCATCTGCATTATGAACGAAGAACCCCTTTGAAGTACTACTTTCAAAGAAAACCAGTTCTTTATCTTCTGAATTCTAGGCCTGATTTGTTGGTATGCATGGTTTCAAATATCATACTGTGTTTAGGATAAAATTTTATTGAGGGTTTTTCTATAACACGTATTATTTTTATCCCCATACACCCTTTTACAAATCTAGTGAATTTGTTTTCATCATTTGAATACATAATTTTTTGTACAGGATAACCATGAAATGTGAATTTATTTATCATCTCTCTTATTTGATAGTATGGAATATTGTTTATCCTACAGTAATACAATAAATTTATGCATAGCTCTGTAATACTTTTATTTTGTCCCCTTTCGGTTGATGATTCAGAAAATAAAGATGATGCACGGTACTGTGGTTGCAATAATGCATGGGATATGTATATAAATTCTGGGCTTAATCCTTTTAATATAGGCAGATACCTAAACTTTTTATCCATTTGGCTGACTATATAGTTTAAAATGTTTGGCAAACTTCTTGTGTCAAGGTTACTTTCACTCAATATGCTTCTCACTTGGTTCAAATAATAGTCAGGAACACTCACATATTCTATCATGTTGTCCAAATTTAGGGTTTGAAGTATGGCAGGTTTTATGAATTCCTTTGGCATGTCTTTATTGTTCGGGTTAACAGAAACCAACGATCTAGATAATGAAACATTACCAATTTTAAAAGAAACATTTTCCCAATGGTAATTAAAGACCTTGTTATACTTTTTTGAGCTAGAGTCAAACAACTTTGTGATATGTGCTCTTTTATCATTGTTTTCCTCAAGATTATCAATATACCAAGGGATCATGTCTGTTTTACACAACATCCTCCCACTTCTTCTATTATCTTTGATATTGGCAAATAATTCTTTAGGAATAATTTGAGAATTTATTGAGTCTGATTTAAAAGTGATTGGGAATTTCATATTTATATTTGTCATGGTGCTCATTAGTGGGTAGATCCTTTATTGACCTAGAATTACGTTCTACAGACCTTATGTTTGCAATTGTGCTCTCCCTCAATATTTGTAGTGCACCTGGTGACGCTTTATTGATAAGCCCACTAGCCCATAATATTCTCTTCTTAGTCTGATCTCTGCTATCCATCGCCTATAGGTTGTTGCTGCCAACTATATATTTATTAATAATAATAATAAAAAAAAATAGTATATTTGGCTGGTGATTGTATTTTTGCACGTTTTATTTTCCTTTCTGCATGTGCATAATTTTTGCGGGCGGGAGGGCGGTGCAAAAATTGCATTACAGCATATAGACACATTTTAACATTATTATATTATATGAATTAACACTAGATATTTTGTCTTTTTAAATTAGATTAATATGGATTTCCGCAAAGTAACGCCTGATTCTATTAATTGTTATGAATTATTATTATCGATTTATTTGAGCAGAATTTGAGTGCGATGTTAAAGTCTGGTTTATTAATTTTGTATAAAGAAAAAGGTAAAATGTAATTATTATAACTCGAAATAGTATAGTGGTATTAGTATATTGCACTGCTGTATCTACAGATTGATGTTATGGTGTATCAAATATAAAAAGAAAATATGCGAAATGTTCTCAAATATTGTGTAAATTGTTAGTACCCTTGCTAAATGCTTCAGTTCATATAAACTAGTCAGTGGATTCATTTGAAAACTATATAATAGATGTCTAACGAATATAATCTGCTTGTTCTTAAAAAGTATGCATCTGAGGAGATGTATAAGTTGTGAAGCCACATTTGATAATTCTGATACTATCTCGTTCTTTTAGGTCAGTGGTTCCTAACCTTTTCAATATGGTTACCCCTATCACCTATTAGGAAAACCGATATTACCCTGATCTTAAAAGTTATCAATCCAAACAATACAAGTACATACAAATTGGTAGGTTTTCGTTACCCCCACGAAAAATCTAAATTACCCCCAGGTTCGGAACCACGGTTTTAGGTAAACAAAAAGTTCTTAGAGACCTTTATAGTGTTGTTGCTTAAAACACTAATTTGGTCATTTAGCAAATATAAAGTGATGTTTTAATCGATTGAGTTAAATCCTTTTTTGTCATGGAATAACTGAATAATTAAATGTAAAATCTATAGTTGTTATTTACTACGTTGAAAGGTGTAAAACGTAAAGTATCATTGTACAGTCCATTAGAACATTTACTATTATTATATAGTATTAGCTTCGTGACAATTATAACCTTTTGACAAATATGACGTGGAAATTATACTTTATAGTTGTATGAGAATAATCCTATCGGTATAAAACAATGCTATCAAAGAATATCGAGAAGAAATATCTTAAAATTTCATTCAATCTACCAATATATCTTTATGTCGTAGGCGATTCCTGGATTTAAATTAAATTTGCCGCCATACGTTATGAGATAGAACTCATTATCTACGTTGGAAAAGATTTGTTTTTTTTTAATAACAGAAGTGCAGAGCCAATTTACACAAAATGTAATTGACAACCATAATGACATAGTTTCAATATTCGTTTCGTATTTAATTCCTATAGTTATTTATTAAATATAAATTAACCTAAAAGAAAACGTTTAGATTGTTTTATTTAGTGAAATGTTCAAACCTATTGGACAGTATTCTTTCAAGACTGGAATCAAAATTGTTAAGACGAATTTAAAATTGAAGTTAGCGTTATTTTTGTTAAAGTATATATGCCTTAAAACATCTCAGATGTATGTTCGAATAATAGAACTTAGTATTGGGGTTTTTTTTCGTTTTGATAACTTAAGTGATTAACATGTTAACATTCCTACACATATCCTGCATATAATATAATATGATTATTCGTTCAACAAGCTCAACTTACTTCTAATATATTAGCATATATATGATGTTTTACTTACATAACTTCCCCAGTAATGATAATTTTACCAGTTCATGAAAGCGGAATGTAGAAAATTAAGAAACGGCGCTATTTGCTATAAAGAATTGAAAAATGTTTATTAATCAGTGTAAAATTAATTTAGAATTGGAGTAAAACCAAAGTGAAGTTTGATATGGGGCCAGATAGAATATTATTATTTTGCTGTGGTAGAATATAGGCAATAGAGTTGGCGCCCATAAGTGTATACCTACATATACATATTATGTTCGCTACATAGCGGATTTTTATAATGATGTGTGAAAAAGGCTATAATAGATATGCAGTATAAGGTACCCCAAAATGTTTTTTTATGTGTTGCATTAGTTATTTTGTGGTCTTAACAGCGACAACTATTTATCTTCGTGATGCTTCCCAAAATTGATGTATATTTGTTTAGGTTATGTGATTCAACTTTTTTTTAATTGTTGATGTTTCTTAATGTGCATCAGCGACGAGGCTCACAACAGATTGCTTTAAAGTATGTTTACATTATTTGGGATAGCGTTTATGTATGTATTAAAAAAAATATATGTTTACCAACAAAGCTTATATAGAGATTCGTGCTAGATTTGCTTGCTGTTATTGTTTTTTTTTCGACATTGGTGGTTAGCAGCTGCTTTAGATTATATTTTTAAGATTTATTATTATTTTGTGATGTTTATTAACCATGAAAAAATCCTTTAAATGTAATCAATACCTTTTTTAAATAAAATAAGTATATTTTTTATGTCGTTTTTTTTGGTGTTTAAATGATAGGGAATTTAATTTTAGTTTTACATACTTTTAAAATATAATACTGTTTTTTATGACATTGGTACAGGCGAGCCTTCTATATTATTAGAATTTGCCTTATAGGTATAGATGACTCTTTATATTATTTTATTGAGTACTAGCTACGCCCGCGGTTTTACTCGCGTTACTCTGCTCCTGTGGGTCGAAACGTGATTTTTTGTAGCCTATATCTTAATCGAGCTTATTAACTATCCCCATGCCTTTGCAAGTTTCAGTCAAATCCATTCAGTAGTTTTTGCGTGAAAGACGGACAAACAAACAGGACACACACATACACTTTCCCATTTATAATATTAGCATGGATATTAAAAGTCTTGAATCCTGTTCTATATCTAAATTAATATATTTCATCTTTTTAGAACATCAATGAATGTGTCTCGAGGTATTCTGATGTTGGCTACACTGCGCATTTTCTTTTTCCCTTCTGCTTGTTGTTTTAGCAACTTTTTCCTTCTCGTCACGTCACCTCCATACTGCAAAAAAAAAATATATTATTTCGATTATCGATTAGCCCCCAACCCAATAAAATTAGCATACAAAAATCTTTAAAACGTAATAAAATATCCGGTTCTTCATCCCTATTTTCACCACACATAATATAATTATATTTTTAGATCAATTTCTCTCTAGTAATCTTTTTTTTTAAAGTAATTGTGTTATGTACGAATCATTTCATTATATCTTTCATTTGATTCGCTACTATATTTGCAAATATGCGCATATTTGCAAATATCCCTATTTCCCCCCTTGCATGCGAAAACGCAACCAATTGGACCGCAGTCACAGGCGTAACACCTCGCCCCGCCATCAAGATCTTCCTTTTATTTTAAAATATTTAAGTGTATTTCTGGTAAA
The DNA here is from genome assembly GCA_947037095.2 of Nycteola revayana. Lineage (NCBI taxonomy): Eukaryota > Metazoa > Arthropoda > Insecta > Lepidoptera > Nolidae > Nycteola > Nycteola revayana. The sequence continues at coordinate 12,377,820 of OX344839.1, forward strand.
TAACAAAACTAAAAACTTACCAGTTTGGCTGTCACATCCTTTCTGTACGCCTTCAAAGTTTCTCTTGCTAGAACTTTACCTCCAACGACTGCTTGAATAGCGACCTACAACATATTATTTATCAGGTTTTAGGTTTAGGTTTATGGTGTTGAAAGTTATAGGGATAAATAATTCCGATTACATGTAGGTCAATTTTAAAATAAAATACAAATGGTTGGTAGTGTAACTCATGGGACACCTTTGCCCAGCAGTGGGATGATACAGGCTAGCAGTAAGTAAGTTGGTCTACATTTCTTTTGTTAAAATTAAAACAACCTGAACATTCTGAGCGACAAGCTGTTTTTATTTGTAACGCATTTTGTATATGGATTTCGTTACTTCGACAGGAGAAATAGCTGTAGTAAATAATGGGTTAACATTACCAACTACTTGACTTCGAGATGGTGGAAAAAATCGAGTAAAACAATTTTTTGTTTGCTCCGTGACTAAAATCCGGAACTTACTAGCGATAGTACATCACCTTCTTTATAAATAAGTTTATTAACCAAAATGTTAGGTACCTGCACCATTTGTCTTGGTATCATTTCTTTCAGCCTCTCTGTCAATCTTCTACTGTTGTATTCCAAACGACTGGTATGTACAATAGTTGACAACTCATCAACTAAAACTCCATTGAGAAGAATGTCCATCTGGAAATGTATGTACATCAAGCTTTGGAAATAGTTGAATCTAAAAGCGAAAGGTCATTTCATTCACTCATCACGAAATCTCAGAAACTACAAATGCTAGGAATTTTGCAAAATTCAAACTCCAAGGGGGTAAGAAAGGGTCAATGATTGTATGAAATTTCTATAGTTTTAATAGTAGTGTTCTATAGTTACTAGAAAATACTTCTTATTTAAATAAATTTAAATGTAGTTAATTATTTTACGCAAGGGGTGTAAGTTTGTATGAAAAATCCTTTCTTTTTAACACGCACCCAAGCTAATAAAGCTTGGGTTGTATGTATGTAACGGAATCTTTGAACTTAATTTTCACCAGTTTCCAGAAGCTGATTAATTGGAAACTTTGCATACGTATCAAGGACCGATGACAATGCAATAATTTCCCATTATCATTAAAAAATAAAAAATAAATAATTGTTTAAAAAAACTAAAAAAACACGCTTGTATATCTAACCGAACTAAAAAATAGAAAATAATTTTCATCTCAAAATAAAATTATAATAAAGTTTAAGTTATTAACAGAATAATTCAATTCAGAGTGAAAAGCGTGGGGTGCTTGATAAAGTAAATGTCACAATCATTCTATTGCCAAATGAGAGGAGAGTTGTGAAAAGTGGTAAAATGCACCCCACGCTTTTTACTCTGAATTGAATTATTCTGTTAATAACTTAAACTTTATTTTGAAGTGAAAATTATTTTCTATTTTTTAGTTCGGTTATATATACAAGCGTGTTTTTTTTAGTTTTTTTAATTAAAGCTATCAACTCCAAACTTACATAATCTCTACTAGTAATACTAATACTTTATAATAAAATTTATAAGGGATTATAATTTGTAATATTTAAAAACTACCCTCATTAATTGGGCAAAAAAAGGGATTGCAAATTTACGTGAAACTTCGTCAATTATTATTTTAGTGAAAGCGATTCCAAAATTACAGTTAATTGTGTCCACAACGACAAGATTGCCACGGGAACAGAAGTTACGGGGGTGTTACCGTGCGCGGGCAACTGGTTAATAATGTAATAAATACATTTTTTTAAGGACTAGCTTAAAAGAAAATTGTTAATAAAAGAAAAATACAAAAACTATAGTCAAAAATAACTCACCACCCAAATCCGAACTTACCCGCACTAACGAACTAGGATGGAATCCATAGTCCTCATAGTCAAAGCTGGCGAATCCCGAAGTTATACTTTTGAGGGTATCATGAAAATCTATGACCACTTCAGAAAGTGGTAGAATGTACTGCAACATGGTTGTATTGTCGTCTACTGCGCTTGCGGGGAGGGGGGCGCCGCGTCGGTCTATGCATAGTGACGTCACTGGCCCTAGGTATTCTACAGGAGTTATTATTGTACCTGGGGAATGAAAAATAGAATATCATAGGTAGGTACTTAATTACACATTTTTTTTATTTTCAATCTTCATCACTTTTATATCCATCATTTGAATTAGGGATAAAAAATGTAAACCAGTAAATCACTTATTTACCTATACTTCTGTTTCTTCAAATAGGTAGTATGTACTTGTAAGAATTTTATGGTTTCTTTAATATATTTAATTTACTTTCTACAATGTATTCATCACCCTCACGATATCAAATCAAACAAGCTTCTTGGTGAGCTCAGAAAGCCCTTATTTATATTTTTTTGGACGGACATACGTTGTTAGCCAACAACCTGCGCATGAGAGGGCGCCTAGTGCGACTTGGACCCCATCTCAGGGCGATCGCTGACAGGGAGGATCGAGGAATTATGAAAACGCGAAACCAGACAAGTTCAATGCTAAAATGGTAAAATTATTTTTAATAGTTACCTATTACAAATGGTTCATAGTATTCATCTATGTTCTGTTTATCTGGCAGCTGCAAGGGATTTGTGATAATAGCTTCCTCGCCTTTGAATTGCTTTATGGCTTTAGTTCCTTTTACTCTGCAATAAAACAAATAAAATAAAAACTTGAGAGGTGTCGTGGGACACCAGGTAGGAACGAAGTTCCTTCGAAAGTATTTGTTTGTAAACACCATTGTGCCCCTTATTATTTACTAGCTTTCCGCGCCCGGTTTCACCCGCGTAACTCCTGTTCCCGTTGAAACTTTATAATAAAATATAGCTTATAACCTTCCTCGATAAATGGGCTATCTAACATTGAAAGAATTTTTCAAATCGGACCAGTAGTTGCTGAGATTAGTGCGTTCAAGTAAACAAACTCTTCAGCTTTATCTATTATGGCAAATAACTCATTATTAGGTACCAATTCTTTGCGTTTTTATACTCGTGATATTTTCTCAACGAAATGTCCGATTGGAATAAAACAAAAAGTATTTTACTTCTACCCTTGATAACAAAATGCTTAATTTGGATAAGGATTAATATTATTATATACATTTAACGTAGTTTCTTTCTTCAGACGATTTAATATTTTTTTATGAACATAAAAGTGGTTATTGTTACTAAACTATGATAGTTAGATATATGCTCTCGCGGACTTTTTTGTAGATCTTAATAAGACCTACAAACCCGTAGTACATCATTTTGTTCTATTGTCAATATTTTTTCAGCGCACGCATTAATAGGTTTTCGCTTTTACACCTTGGGTTACAAAATCGCAATTTTCTTACGGATCCCTATTTTTTTTGAAAATAAAATATAGCCTGTAACCTTGCTCGATAAATGGGCTATCCAACACTGAAAGAATTTTTGAAATCGGACCAGTAGTTCCTGAGATTAGCGCGTTCAAACAAACATTAAACGGCTTGAACGTTTGAGTGGCTATAGCAAAAAGTGTCGTGACAACTTTTCGTAAGAATTTTTTCCGTCTAGCCCCTTTCACAACGCGCGATAAGGAACTTCGTTCCAAAAAAACTCATAAATTACTGTGCACGATGATATAAATTATATCTTAACAATCAGGCAATAAACTACTGGCATACCGGTACGGTTTTACACTAGTTCTCGTGGGAACTTGGCAATAATATAACAGCCTTTCATATAGTGATGGATTATTATTACCCATTACAAGGCTACATCGAGTAGTAAAATTACTACATAGTATAAAACAAAGTCGCTTTCTCTGTCCCTATATCCATATGTATGCTTAAATCATTAAAACTACGCAACGGATTTTGATGCGGTTTTTTTTAATAGATACAGTGATTCAAGAGGAAGGTTTATATGTATAATACATCAGCATTGCGCCCGTGCGGAGCCGGGGCGGGTCGCTAGTAGACTATATTATAAACTTTCTGACGAGCATCCTACTGAAAAAAGGAGTTAAATCTACTTTGAACGTAAATTAGATTTAGAACTCTACCATCTTTTCAAATTGACAACTGACATTACAATTTTCAATAAGACAGGCAATGAAAATTGGGCATGGATGTTATAGGCATGTGCGTGAATGTGGGCACTAAGCGGAAGGAATTATAATAAAATAATTCGAATGACGTCTGCCTGACCTTACTCCCGCACAGTAATACAAATTAATATTAATATTATCTATTTGTTAGATTACATTATAATTCTTCTACTGCATATAGTGGTATATACAGATAGAATACATAAATGAGTGTTAATACATACTTAATTTTATATGGTACTGAAGGCGCCGTCAATATGGCTTCAGCTTTATATTCCTGCAATAATCGTTGTGTGAACACTTCCAGATGTAGGAGACCTAAGAATCCAATTCTCCATCCTTGTCCTAGAGCAGGGCTGCAATTAAAAAGTTATACCTTTATTATGAAGCTATGAGGCGATTTCCGTTTTTTATTGTGGCATCCAATATATTGGCCTCCAACCAGTGACATAACCATACTGTCTCGAGGCCCATGGCAAAATTCAATGGACGGAGCAGTGAAATCGTCACACCGTAATTTAATTTTTATGACACACTTATGGCATTACCAATACTATTAATATATATTTTTTTTGTTTTATGTCTAAGTTTTTTTAAGAATCACATTAAAATTCTAAGATAATACAATGGAATAATACTCAAATTCAAATAATGTAAAATTTACCTAGAATCTGCAGTGACCGTGACAGCTGAGTCATTCAAAGCCAGTTTTTTGATTGCATCATTTAGTTGAGGATGTTGTGACTGATCCGCTGGGAATATCCCTGCATACACCATGTGCTTGACGGGAACAGAGGACCTCGACACATCAGTTTGTTCTACCTCCTTTGCTAGCAGTTCATCGCCTACACTTCCACCACCTCTAGGGCCGCAACCTAAACATAATAATATTATGAAATTATTATGTATACTTATAGACCATCAGGACAATATTGAATTTTTTTTACCAAAATTTATTTATTTATTTTTATTGGGAGGGCTTACAGACAAATAACTTAATATTAATAACATGGTATTGTATATCACTTTAGCTTATAACAAGCCCATACATATAAATTTAATCATAACAATAAGACTAATGGAAAATTTTGTAGCTACACAACCCAAGACAATAAATAAAAAGTGGATATAGATTGGTTAATGGTTATATTAGTTTCTCAATAGAATAGCACTTACCTATCATAACAACCTGTCCAGCAATTGCTTCTTGAATAGGCTCCTCACCAGGTCTCAACATTGCCAAAAACTTAACAGTCTGTGGTTTAAAGTCTGATCTCCATTTCACAGCTTGACCCACAATTACTTTACCAGTAAGTATATACATTAAACATAAAACACCTTTATATTTATCATGCCAGGTATCAATAACATGAGCCCTAAAATGCCCATCAATGTCCACAGGAGGGGGTGGTATTCTAGTTATAACTGCTTCCAGCAACTCTTTAACACCCCAACCTTTTTTAGCTGAGATACTCATAACGGTTTCAGGCTCAATTTTAAAGAGAGATTTCAACTGTGACTTGACTTTTTCTGGGTCAGCTCTAGGAAGGTCTACTTTGTTTAGTGCGGGTATAATAAGTAGGTTGTTTCTTTTGGCTAATGAGTGTACAGCTACAGTCTGAGCTTGAACACCTTCATTGGCATCAACTAACATTATGACTCCTTGACATGCTGATACACTCCTTACAACCTATAAAAAGAGACAAATATAGATTTAATCTTCTAACACTATTCTAAATCTTTTAAATCTTGTAAAGATTTCATTTAAGTTGATGTAAAAATGAATTACCTCATTAGAGAAATCAACATGACCAGGAGTGTCTATGAGATTTAAGAGGTAGTTTTCATTGTTATATGTATAGTGCAGGGATGCTGTTACTGCCTTTACAGTTATACCTCTTTCTCTTTCCACCTGAAACATATTTAATTGTTTTTAATTGAATAAAATACATAATATACAACTAAAAGTAGCTTATTTAAAATCAAACTAACTTATAAAATACTACTATTCTAAATATATTTTACTTGGCAAGGTTTTCAGAATGCTGGCAGCATTACCCCGTTGAATGGCAATGTTTGCCAGCTGTGCAAAGTCAAAACCAGCACTCGGAGAATGTACCACAGTAAAGAGGACTGCTGTGAGGTATTTATAAATTAATTTGGCTCCCAGTTCCCACAGCCCTTAATGTTTCATCACCAAAAGGCACAAATACATAACCACTTTCAAGGGTACTAAGGGTATTAGCGCCATAAACAACATACATGTACATATGCATGAAATGACTTTGACAACAATATTAATAGTTAAACTGGATCTGGATGAAATTTAGCACTGTGATAGATAACAATATTTTGTGTTCTTGTAAACATGACTGAAAGTCAATTATTCACTTACCAACATACTGTTACATACATTAATTAGTTTTTATATTAAGTACTTTCAGTGAGAGTAGTGCAGAAATATAAAGAACTAGTTATACCTAATTACATTAGGTACTATTTGTGTTTTTATGTGTATACCTGTAATTGATCCAGTACTTGCGCATGTTCCTGTCCTGGTTTAATAACTCCAGTAATTTCCAGTAGTCTATCGGCTAGTGTACTTTTTCCATGATCAACATGAGCAACTATGCTAAAGTTACGAATTTTCTTCACATCAATTAATTTATCCGCAGTATCAGAACTGTTGAAACGCTTGGTAAAATATCTGTAACACGGAATTTTGTCGGTAAAAATACCAAAACACCGAATAAGAAGGCAATAATAGTATAGCATAAAATCTAATAAACATTGAATGTACATACTTTTGATTAATTCTAGAATTAGTACTTATAATTCTCCTTATATTACTTATGTATCGAACCATTTTTGGATATTGTTTATTTCAAGTGTGCGGTATAATCCTCATTTTCTTAGTAATTAATTATAAATTAGTATGAACCAAATGTTTCGATTCGAAGAGAAAAGTAAGGTTATGTGCTTATCAGATTGTGACACAAGTGACTGACAGATGACAATCAGCTGTTTGTATGGAGTATAAAAGATTATGGAGGTCCAATTAATAGAGGTTTATCGTTATTAACTAGTAAGGGTGGCGCCACCGTAGCTATGTAAAGAAATGGCTAAAAATAATACTTCTAAAGATTTAGAATAGTAGTATTTTATAAGTAAGTTTTAATTTAAATTAGCTACTTTTAGTTCTATATTATGTATGTAATTGATATGCATTAAAAAAAAAACTACATCAAAATATAATGTAAATAAATAAATATATTATTTCAGTAGTAATACAGCTTGGCAAAAAAGTCTAGAAACGGAACTAATTTTTTGTCTGTTGGCAACATTCCCAAATAATGTCATTTCATAATAAACAAAATTAAAATCAATAAGTAGAATTACTTATTGATTTCAAAAAATAATACATAAATAAAATAGGAATAAATATATGTCTGAAAAAAAAACCAGGTAAGTATCAAGATTAGGTTTATATGCTATTCGGTTGCAACGGGTTGCCACACAAATAACACAGTGGCGCCCCCATTATTTTCTACTCTTTTTTGCCAAGCTGTAACTGCGTAACAATATTACAAGTGAAAATTATTCAAAGAAAAAACTAGTACCTTTTATAATATTGGATCATTTCTTTGCCTTATCCCTTAGGGTAAACACCGTGTATACACTGTTTTATAAGTACCGATTTATCATCCTCTGATGTTGTAGGAATAACTACCTGAGTTCCAATACGAAGTAGTCAAATTTAATTCACTGCCTGTGGTTTTTGCCGAGGATTGAACTATTCTACACTTCTAGAATAGTTCAATCCTCGGTTCGACAACTATTAGGTAATTGTCGGATTTGTAGTTTTTAATTTTATGCGTTACAAACAAACACAGCTTCTTTCCTCTTTATAATATTCAAAGTTAAAATATTAAAGAATAGATTTTTAATCATTTTATTTTGATATCACACATATGGACGGATTAATTAACTCTTATATGTAATTTTCTTAAAAATAAACATTAAACTATTTCTTCAATACTCTGATCAGGAGATTCAAGGCTTTGACTTGAATCATCTGCTGGCTGTTGTAATAATTTGAGTTGCTGCTGGAAACCTGTTCATAATCAAACAAACAAGATTAATATAAAAGAAAACTTGAATACATAATCAGGTCAAATAAATAAATAATGCAGTCAGGTACGCTTACGTGGAGCCTCAGCATGGTTTGGTGCATATTGCAGAAGTAGCCGAAGTACTTTTTCTTCTGTAATGATACCAGAGCGACCATTCAGAGCGCGCAGTAAATGTTGGCCAGCTATAACACCTAAGGACAATATTACCAATGTTACTAACTCAAATAAAAAGTATATTTTATTATATACTTTTCACTTATACGTATTATAAATTTGTGGTTGTGGGCATACTATCATATAAAGACGTGAGTTGATGAAGGTGATATGTCGCATTTTTGAGGTTTTGTGTTTTTTTGCATAGATGAGCTTGAAATGTCGATGACTACAGACTACTGGCCTTAAACCGTCGATTTAAGGCTTATTTTTCAAAATAATATGTTGAAAAAGGTGTTATGTACAGTTAACTTTGAAAATGGCACTGGATGAAAGAGATATGGGCCCATATCACCTTCTTCCAGATAAATAAAGTATAGACTTTGTTTTTCTTTCGTGGAAGAAAGTGATATGTACGTACATAACACCTTCTTCCACTCAGCTTACGATGATTGAAAGACGCGATGTCACTTTTTCGTGAATGAAGGTGTTATGTGACATGCATATCACATACATTTATTCACGACATTTAGTTATTTTAATTCTCATTCTGTCACATTATCGCGCATGTTTAGGGTTCCGTACCCGAAGGGTAAAAACGGGACCCTGTTTCTAAGACTTCGCTGTCTATTTGTCTGTCACAAGGCTGTATCTCAAGAACCGCGATAGCTAGACAGTTGAAATTTTAAGAAAATATGTATTACTGTTGCCGCTTTAACAAAAAATACTAAAAAATATTGTTAAAATACTGCTGATGGTCACCCAGTAACGGAAAAAAAAGGATAAGCTTAAAAAACATGGCGTCAAGTGTTAGTTTCTTTAAGTTAAAATTAAAAGTAAAAACATTAATAAATTTACACGACCAGGAGTAGTACAGGAGTTGAACTTGCATGTTAGGTATACTTAGCCTCTAATGCCTAGACCATTTGGCCACAGTGGAACCCAACCGGTAGTTGAAATTTATCAACCTCTTTGTAACACGTCTAACACGGTAACACGTAGATCAGATGCCATCTATTGATAATAGTTAACAAGACAAACATGTCCAAAGTTGCATTTGGAATTACATTTTTAAACGATGACACCGCCCTCGTATATACATTTTTAATTTTTAGAATATTTTGAATTGAGCCTAATATATTTAGACTACCAACAGGATTCGAACCTGCATCTTATGTATAGCCCCTAATGCCTTAACCATTCGGTCATGCTAGAACATTCCTTTGGGTAGTGATGATATTTTATTTGCGGAAAGCCTTTCGATCTGTAATTAAGTGAGCAAGCAGTACAAGGCAAAATTACCTTATTATTCTTTCTACTAGTAACCAACACGAACGTGAAGATTCTGAGATATTAATATATAAAAAACCAAAACAAATCGAAAAAACACCTTAGAAATACGCAGTAACGCTAATAAGTGCAACGTAAAAAACGGAGGAATCACTAAAGAAATTTCGAAAATTTGTGGGATATACCAAATAGTGTCTAAAACAATATAATATTATATAAGTAAAGTAAAATATAATATTTATATTATAATTAAGACAGTACAACTTACATTCCTTCTTTAACACCTAACTAAAGGTGTAGAAAAGTTGACTTTTGTTTATGGAAGAAGAAGTTATGTGTAGTTTTTTTAGAAGTTATATAATAAAAAATATTAATTTGTGTAATTGCTTACGTACCATTAATATTTCAGGTTGTTTACACAACTTGGCATCATAGTTTTATTAAAAAATTTGTTTCGTAGCGACTTATCTTAAAAAATAAAAGTGAAACTTTAAACTCGATTTACTCGAAATTGTGATTTTGTGACTTATCACCTTCATCCACTCACGTCTTCAATATAAAACTAATGATTTACATTTATTAAGACTCTGAAAATGTGGCCATTAACGAGTTTTCGATCTTTCCAATTTTAGTATTAGTTTTAAAATATTTTTGAGCTAATAATAATTATGTTCATACTAAAATTATATTAATAGACTTAATTTGTATGTACGCCCATAACTTGTGAACGACTTGATTAATTTGGTGTATTCTTTTTTTATGTGTTCGTTATTATAACAACAATCTGTAATAATATTATTAAGCTTTGAGTTTGTGTACTTGAGCGCGTTTATCTCAGGAACTACTGGTCCGATTTGAAAAATTCTTTCACCATTAGAAAGCCACTTTATCCAGGAGTAACTAAGGCTGAATGCTGGCTGATGAAGTTCCTACGGGAAAGTGAGATCGGGAAACTAGGGTTTTATTAAATACATTGTTGTTTTACGGATGACGCCGGGCACCAACAGACATCCCTTCTAATATTATAAATGTGAATGTAAGTTTTTTAGTTACGCTTTCAGGCTAAAACTACTGAACCGATCATGATGAAACTTTGTACATATATTCTTGGAGGTATTAGAAGTAACATACAGACGTTGGCTTCAATGCGAGCGATGCCGCAGATAAAAGCTACTCAACAAATATAAACAACTCTCAAAGTTATAGTACAAAATATTCTTACCAGGATTAATTTCTCCACTCTCTACCATTTTCTTGACATCCATAAAACGTTTAAGAAACGCACTTTGCTCTTGTAGCGCTGTTGTTTGTGCACCTTTAAAATTAGAAAACTTTTAAAATAAAATTTACTAATGTAGTAGGTACAGTGCTACAATTTCATGTAATAATTTGTTCTGCTATGTTAAAAATACTATTTTTGGTCATAGTAATTTTTGGAAGTTATTATAACCTTTTTTGGTTTTATAGAATTTCTGAAAACCTTTACTTCGTAGTTATTATGACCCCTTGTTATTATTAATTACGGAAAAGATTTTCTCAGAAAAGCTGCATCATAATAACTACTCTGCATACCAAATTCTTTCAATGGTTTGAGCTGTGTGTTCATAGATCAACACACAAACAAAAAAACTTACAAAATATATAATTGATATAATATTAACCTCCGTAGCGTAGCGGTATTTGGCTCGCTTTACGTCTCGGAGGTCGTGGGTTCGATCCCTAAACCGGATAAGAAATCTTTGTGTAAATTCTAAGATTTCTTTCCGGGTTTGGTTGATTGAGGGACTACCCTCCGTGCCTCGGAAAGCACGTTAAGCCGTTGGTCCCAATTTTTATAACATCATCTATAACAAGCGTATACCAGGGAATGGGCAGCACGTGTCTATATTCAACGGGAACAGTTGTCCTATAGGCCCAAGTTCCTATAGGTAATATGCCTGTATATTTGGGCTATCGAATAGTAATAGAACTGGAATTTGTTCAGTATTATTTTCAGAATAAATGATGGTTGAAACGAAACCTCCAGCCAGCGGGATTTTTTTTTATTACGAAGTTGATCACGCTGAAATGTTGTTCTACAATTAGAGCCCCCGCACATTGGCCACTTAGTGGCGGCCACTAAACGCGACCACCAGTGGTTCCGCTAGACCACTACACGCCGCCACCAGTGGCAGCCACTGGTGGCTGCATCAAGCCACCAGCGGCTGCGTCTGGTAGCGGCGTCAAGTGATTAAAAATGTTAAATACATCAACAAAACGCAGCCACAAGTAGCGAGCGCGGTCGACTCTCGCAGCTTGTGGCTCGGAAGCGGCCACTCAAGCGCTCAGTATGCGCCGATTCTGTATAAAACGTATGAAGAAACGCGTCCGCAGCTTGTGGCGGCCACTAGCGGCTCAAGTGTGGCAGCCACTAAGTGGCCAATGTGTGGGGGCTCTTAGGGCTATGCTATGTGAACACATAAAAGCCAAAACAGACATGGGTTTCATTCATGAAATACATAAAAAACACGTTAAGAAAACATCTCTATTCAGCGGGAAACTTTTTATTTAAGTCAAAAACAAAATTCAAAAGCATATCATAAATTAGTGCTTATCATATAAATGATAAAAATCATAAAATTATAACATTAAATAATAATTTAAAGGTACTTATGCAGTTCTTTAAGATATACAATATTAGGGGAAATCAAACCTTTTCGTAATAATGAAAGGGGCATGATTACGTATAGTTTAAAAAGTAAAAGTAAGTAAGTAGTAGTAAAAATTGTAATATTCTGGTAAATTAAAAAATAAGGATATTCGTCCAACTTATTTGTAATCATGTATGTGACACTTATGTGTTGATAATGTCCCTTAAATTAATGCCCGTTAAAGCTACTTAAATTTGTATGTACATTAAAATATGAGGCAAAATTTTACCAGAACTCTTATTTACTTTTGGACCGATGTCGTCGTAACATTCCCATTTATTATTTCTCCTAAGGCAATGTGCTCTGTAATGCCCAATGGCATCTGCTGAAGGACAATATTCCACTACCGACAGCAGCCGATAAGTTTTCTTTTGGAGTAATAATATTTAAGGGACATTTGTAACCATTATCTTAGCAGTTCCGATTAATTGGAATGCGATTACTTGGATCGTTTTGCAAAATGGCAGTATTAGTAAAAATATTTGCGTGTTCAACACCTGTGCTTTTGATTCAATAGCACAATCATTTGCAATCGGTTTAACTGATTATCCACATCTAGAACAATTATTCGAAGACAGTAATGATAATTTTGCAAATATGATTTCAGGAATTGTTCATGGGGATACGAACGATACCTACAATTTAAGGTTTTCTTTGTTAAAAACAATATTCCCCATCGAAAACAATTCTTTGAATTGTCATTGTAATGTTACTCAAATATTTGAACGAATTCTTGTAAATAATTTCCCTAGTGCGAATTTCACTAACATTTGCAGTGACATTAAATGTCGAAATAAAACACTCCCCCGTAACATTGGTATAGTACCGATTAATATTGATGTCATTAATGAAAAAGGTATATCATTTTTAAATGAATCTGTTCAAGTGGGAATCGCTGAAGAAACTTCACCATGCTCTAATGTTCGCCGGACCGTCTCGTGCACATCATACGAGATCACTTGATAACAAGGTTAGGATTTATACCACGTGTATACGGCCGATTATGACGTACGCGAGCACTGTATTCGCTCATACAGCGTCTAGCAGTTTGTACCGCTTACAAACTGTCCAAAGTAGATTCACTCGACGTGCCACCGGGGCACCGTGGTTCATTCGTAATCGCAACCTGCATTCTGATCTCCAACTGCCTTCCATCAAGCAGTGGATGAAAGAGGCGTCGGAACGCTTCTTTGAATCCGCGGCTCAACATCCAAACCCGTTGGTTGTTGCAGCATCCGACTACAAGCCTTTGCCTACAAAGCGTCGTAAACACCGTCGGCCTCGGGGCGTCCTAGACGACCCGGACGACGAGATCACAACTTACCAACTAGCAGTACAGAGACTGCAAGAAACTAGCACCACTACACAGAGACCACTCTATCCGACCCGCCGGAAAAGAGTGCGCCCGCGAACGCGACGCGTCCCCCATCGCCCTCCCGACCCTTAGTTTGCTAAGAACCTTCCGATGCCCTCGTAGACTCGAAGTCCGAGAGGCCCGCGAACTGTAAAGTAGAGCGACAGTTGCACAAAACTCCCCTAAATAAACTAAAAGCCATAATTCCTCAATCTCCCCGTCAGCGACCGCCCTGAGCCGAGGTCCAAGTCCCACAGGGGACGCCCTCTTGCGCAGGTTGCTTTGTTTGTAGTGTTTAAACCATTTATCTAGGCTGGAGCTCTGCTCGCCTTTATGCCCGGTGAAGTAGCAAAAGCCTCCTGGCTAACTACATATGGCCGTCCGAAAAAAAAAAAGCTCTAATGTTCATTGCCGCGGCATAGGAATGAAGTCATATGTAACTTCTCAAGTAATTGCATTCGAATTAATCGGAACTGCTAAGATAATGGTTACAAATGTCCCTTAAATATTATTTACGACGCTTTGTAGGCAAAGGCTTGTAGTCGGATGCTGCAACAACCAACGGGTTTGGATGTTGAGCCGCGGATTCAAAGAAGCGTTCCGACGCCTCTTTCATCCACTGCTTGATGGAAGGCAGTTGGAGATCAGAATGCAGGTTGCGATTACGAATGAACCACGGTGCCCCGGTGGCACGTCGAGTGAATCTACTTTGGACAGTTTGTAAGCGGTACAAACTGCTAGACGCTGTATGAGCGAATACAGTGCTCGCGTACGTCATAATCGGCCGTATACACGTGGTATAAATCCTAACCTTGTTATCAAGTGATCTCGTATGATGTGCACGAGATGGTCCGGCGAACATTAGAGCATGGTGAAGTTTCTTCAGCGATTCCCACTTGAACAGATTCATTTAAAAATGATATACCTTTTTCATTAATGACATCAATATTAATCGGTACTATACCAATGTTACGGGGGAGTGTTTTATTTCGACATTTAATGTCACTGCAAATGTTAGTGAAATTCGCACTAGGGAAATTATTTACAAGAATTCGTTCAAATATTTGAGTAACATTACAATGACAATTCAAAGAATTGTTTTCGATGGGGAATATTGTTTTTAACAAAGAAAACCTTAAATTGTAGGTATCGTTCGTATCCCCATGAACAATTCCTGAAATCATATTTGCAAAATTATCATTACTGTCTTCGAATAATTGTTCTAGATGTGGATAATCAGTTAAACCGATTGCAAATGATTGTGCTATTGAATCAAAAGCACAGGTGTTGAACACGCAAATATTTTTACTAATACTGCCATTTTGCAAAACGATCCAAGTAATCGCATTCCAATTAATTGGAACTGCTAAGATAATGGTTACAAATGTCCCTTAAATATTATTACTCCAAAAGAAAACTTATCGGCTGCTGTCGGTAGTGGAATATTGTCCTTCAGCAGATGCCATTGGGCATTACAGAGCACATTGCCTTAGGAGAAATAATAAATGGGAATGTTACGACGACATCGGTCCAAAAGTAAATAAGAGTTCTGGTAAAATTTTGCCTCATATTTTAATGTACATACAAATTTAAGTAGCTTTAACGGGCATTAATTTAAGGGACATTATCAACACATAAGTGTCACATACATGATTACAAATAAGTTGGACGAATATCCTTATTTTTTAATTTACCAGAATATTACAATTTTTACTACTACTTACTTACTTTTACTTTTTAAACTATACGTAATCATGCCCCTTTCATTATTACGAAAAGGTTTGATTTCCCCTAATATTGTATATCTTAAAGAACTGCATAAGTACCTTTAAATTATTATTTAATGTTATAATTTTATGATTTTTATCATTTATATGATAAGCACTAATTTATGATATGCTTTTGAATTTTGTTTTTGACTTAAATAAAAAGTTTTCCGCTGAATAGAGATGTTTTCTTAACGTGTTTTTTATGTATTTCATGAATGAAACCCATGTCTGTTTTGGCTTTTATGTGTTCACATAGCATAGCCCTAAGAGCCCCCACACATTGGCCACTTAGTGGCTGCCACACTTGAGCCGCTAGTGGCCGCCACAAGCTGCGGACGCGTTTCTTCATACGTTTTATACAGAATCGGCGCATACTGAGCGCTTGAGTGGCCGCTTCCGAGCCACAAGCTGCGAGAGTCGACCGCGCTCGCTACTTGTGGCTGCGTTTTGTTGATGTATTTAACATTTTTAATCACTTGACGCCGCTACCAGACGCAGCCGCTGGTGGCTTGATGCAGCCACCAGTGGCTGCCACTGGTGGCGGCGTGTAGTGGTCTAGCGGAACCACTGGTGGTCGCGTTTAGTGGCCGCCACTAAGTGGCCAATGTGCGGGGGCTCTAATTGTAGAACAACATTTCAGCGTGATCAACTTCGTAATAAAAAAAAATCCCGCTGGCTGGAGGTTTCGTTTCAACCATCATTTATTCTGAAAATAATACTGAACAAATTCCAGTTCTATTACTATTCGATAGCCCAAATATACAGGCATATTACCTATAGGAACTTGGGCCTATAGGACAACTGTTCCCGTTGAATATAGACACGTGCTGCCCATTCCCTGGTATACGCTTGTTATAGATGATGTTATAAAAATTGGGACCAACGGCTTAACGTGCTTTCCGAGGCACGGAGGGTAGTCCCTCAATCAACCAAACCCGGAAAGAAATCTTAGAATTTACACAAAGATTTCTTATCCGGTTTAGGGATCGAACCCACGACCTCCGAGACGTAAAGCGAGCCAAATACCGCTACGCTACGGAGGTTAATATTATATCAATTATATATTTTGTAAGTTTTTTTGTTTGTGTGTTGATCTATGAACACACAGCTCAAACCATTGAAAGAATTTGGTATGCAGAGTAGTTATTATGATGCAGCTTTTCTGAGAAAATCTTTTCCGTAATTAATAATAACAAGGGGTCATAATAACTACGAAGTAAAGGTTTTCAGAAATTCTATAAAACCAAAAAAGGTTATAATAACTTCCAAAAATTACTATGACCAAAAATAGTATTTTTAACATAGCAGAACAAATTATTACATGAAATTGTAGCACTGTACCTACTACATTAGTAAATTTTATTTTAAAAGTTTTCTAATTTTAAAGGTGCACAAACAACAGCGCTACAAGAGCAAAGTGCGTTTCTTAAACGTTTTATGGATGTCAAGAAAATGGTAGAGAGTGGAGAAATTAATCCTGGTAAGAATATTTTGTACTATAACTTTGAGAGTTGTTTATATTTGTTGAGTAGCTTTTATCTGCGGCATCGCTCGCATTGAAGCCAACGTCTGTATGTTACTTCTAATACCTCCAAGAATATATGTACAAAGTTTCATCATGATCGGTTCAGTAGTTTTAGCCTGAAAGCGTAACTAAAAAACTTACATTCACATTTATAATATTAGAAGGGATGTCTGTTGGTGCCCGGCGTCATCCGTAAAACAACAATGTATTTAATAAAACCCTAGTTTCCCGATCTCACTTTCCCGTAGGAACTTCATCAGCCAGCATTCAGCCTTAGTTACTCCTGGATAAAGTGGCTTTCTAATGGTGAAAGAATTTTTCAAATCGGACCAGTAGTTCCTGAGATAAACGCGCTCAAGTACACAAACTCAAAGCTTAATAATATTATTACAGATTGTTGTTATAATAACGAACACATAAAAAAAGAATACACCAAATTAATCAAGTCGTTCACAAGTTATGGGCGTACATACAAATTAAGTCTATTAATATAATTTTAGTATGAACATAATTATTATTAGCTCAAAAATATTTTAAAACTAATACTAAAATTGGAAAGATCGAAAACTCGTTAATGGCCACATTTTCAGAGTCTTAATAAATGTAAATCATTAGTTTTATATTGAAGACGTGAGTGGATGAAGGTGATAAGTCACAAAATCACAATTTCGAGTAAATCGAGTTTAAAGTTTCACTTTTATTTTTTAAGATAAGTCGCTACGAAACAAATTTTTTAATAAAACTATGATGCCAAGTTGTGTAAACAACCTGACAATTAGCAGCACTCACAGGTTGCATTTGCTAGTTATAGTTACCTATACCTACCCTATTCATCGGGGCTTGAGACAAAGTTTAAACAAAGAAAACAATGTTTCTCAAACTTTTTTCACTGTTTTTACTGCTATTTAATTTTATGTAGGGTTTCCAATTTGTGTGTCTAGCAGCTCGGGTTAAGATAAGGTACTTAACTATGAAGATAATAAAATCATAAATCACTCTTATTAAATTAATTATTCGGAGAATTAGGAGGATTCTGAAGAACTGTCGCCATCGTGAATAACGAAGCTGTCAACTATCAATTATTCCATCAATTTTAATCATCTTTTGCTCTTCTTTTTCACATTGTCAATGCATTTTTGTCAAGCCTCTACTGTTATATTTTTAATTGCATCGGCTAGAAAAATTTGAACTTCTAGCTTTTATTATTAACTCAATAGGATTTAATTCACTAAGTCCTTTTAAAACCTGTTTACAGTGGCTTGCTATATTCCCGTAATTTCAGTGATTTTATTGATATTATCGCCTTTGTACGGATACGAATCCTTCGACCACGTTTCTTCTATGAGTTTGAACACATTCATAGCAGCCACCTTTTCCGTTGAATGCGTTTGAGTTTTCTTTGATCTTGAAGTGCAAGCGTTGCTTGGTCTAGGTGCACTCATGTTTAAAGCTCGAAAACGTAAATATAACCAAAACAAAAGAACCAAAAAATAACTTTAAACTTAATAAAAGATATAAATTCAACGAAAATATCTATAATAATAAATAGGTAAGCAGAAGAGCAGTTGATCAATAGTAAAAATGGTGGATATAATCCAACCGGTAACCAAACGTCACATTTTTATGTAAAATGTTCGGGAGTACCTGTGGTCATAATTTAGTCGTATTAAAATGAATTCGAAGTTTGGGAATCAAGTATTTTTGGGTGTTTTACATGTAAACGATTTAATCTTGATTTAATAAATCATTATACTTCATAAAAGATGACATTCCTGGGTTGTTAAGATTTAAACAAATGTCGATATTAATTATAGACTTTCTTACTATTATTGACGATAATGTAACAAATAATTGGGATTAATTTAATTACTAACGTTACTAAATTAAACAAATATTTTAAATAAGATACATGTATACTCTCTGAAATCCAAAGTTTATTTTTAGAAATTGGATTTTATTTACTCTCTATTATTTTAGATTAAGTACGCGTACATATGTAAATTATATTATGATACTAAAATATATAATAAAATTTAATAATTCATTTATTTTTAATTAAGTTTTATATAAAAATATCGATAGTTTATAGTCGATGGCCACGATGATTTATTGCCCATTACTCTTTAGGCGATTATTCCCGATGTCCACCACTGGGGGACAGCGAGACAACTTTAAAACATTATTCTCGTTGTCCACCACTGGGGGACAGCGTCACAACTTTGTAAATTATTTCCATTCGCCACCACTGGTGGACAGCGACACGGATTTTTTAACATCCCCTATGGCCGCCGTTGGGGGACAATGGCACAACTCTTTTGATCCGATTCCAACTGGCCATCAATTTAAATTGATTAATCTAGAGACCGGTAAAGGATAGCTTAATATACTTACGGATTTGATTTTTAGCAGGGCTAAGGGTAAGACTAATTTAAATATTTATAAATTATATGGTAGGTAAATAATAGTCATATTCTTGAATCAACTTTTATTAAATGTTTCACTCAAGTATTAAAAAATGATCCTACTACTTAGTATTATATAATATAGCTTTGATTGGTTATTTTTTATTGAAGTGGGTAATTAACCGACTTAATTTCCACAGCTGGTTGACAGGCTACAATTTTTAAAATCGACTAGAACATTACAAACGGTCAAATAAAAGTTGATTCAAGAATATGACTATTATTTACCTACCATATAATTTATAAATATTTAAATTAGTCTTACCCTTAGCCCTGCTAAAAATCAAATCCGTAAGTATATTAAGCTATCCTTTACCGGTCTCTAGATTAATCAATTTAAATTGATGGCCAGTTGGAATCGGATCAAAAGAGTTGTGCCATTGTCCCCCAACGGCGGCCATAGGGGATGTTAAAAAATCCGTGTCGCTGTCCACCAGTGGTGGCGAATGGAAATAATTTACAAAGTTGTGACGCTGTCCCCCAGTGGTGGACAACGAGAATAATGTTTTAAAGTTGTCTCGCTGTCCCCCAGTGGTGGACATCGGGAATAATCGCCTAAAGAGTAATGGGCAATAAATCATCGTGGCCATCGACTATAAACTATCGATATTTTTATATAAAACTTAATTAAAAATAAATGAATTATTAAATTTTATTATATATTTTAGTATCATAATATAATTTACATATGTACGCGTACTTAATCTAAAATAATAGAGAGTAAATAAAATCCAATTTCTAAAAATAAACTTTGGATTTCAGAGAGTATACATGTATCTTATTTAAAATATTTGTTTAATTTAGTAACGTTAGTAATTAAATTAATCCCAATTATTTGTTACATTATCGTCAATAATAGTAAGAAAGTCTATAATTAATATCGACATTTGTTTAAATCTTAACAACCCAGGAATGTCATCTTTTATGAAGTATAATGATTTATTAAATCAAGATTAAATCGTTTACATGTAAAACACCCAAAAATACTTGATTCCCAAACTTCGAATTCATTTTAATACGACTAAATTATGACCACAGGTACTCCCGAACATTTTACATAAAAATGTGACGTTTGGTTACCGGTTGGATTATATCCACCATTTTTACTATTGATCAACTGCTCTTCTGCTTACCTATTTATTATTATAGATATTTTCGTTGAATTTATATCTTTTATTAAGTTTAAAGTTATTTTTTGGTTCTTTTGTTTTGGTTATATTTACGTTTTCGAGCTTTAAACATGAGTGCACCTAGACCAAGCAACGCTTGCACTTCAAGATCAAAGAAAACTCAAACGCATTCAACGGAAAAGGTGGCTGCTATGAATGTGTTCAAACTCATAGAAGAAACGTGGTCGAAGGATTCGTATCCGTACAAAGGCGATAATATCAATAAAATCACTGAAATTACGGGAATATAGCAAGCCACTGTAAACAGGTTTTAAAAGGACTTAGTGAATTAAATCCTATTGAGTTAATAATAAAAGCTAGAAGTTCAAATTTTTCTAGCCGATGCAATTAAAAATATAACAGTAGAGGCTTGACAAAAATGCATTGACAATGTGAAAAAGAAGAGCAAAAGATGATTAAAATTGATGGAATAATTGATAGTTGACAGCTTCGTTATTCACGATGGCGACAGTTCTTCAGAATCCTCCTAATTCTCCGAATAATTAATTTAATAAGAGTGATTTATGATTTTATTATCTTCATAGTTAAGTACCTTATCTTAACCCGAGCTGCTAGACACACAAATTGGAAACCCTACATAAAATTAAATAGCAGTAAAAACAGTGAAAAAAGTTTGAGAAACATTGTTTTCTTTGTTTAAACTTTGTCTCAAGCCCCGATGAATAGGGTAGGTATAGGTAACTATAACTAGCAAATGCAACCTGTGAGTGCTGCTAATTGTACGATATTACAGACAATGTACTCCGTCTGTTCGTGTGTCATTAATTGCTCTACTCATAATAAGTTCATATTTACATTTAAAAAAATTAGAAAGTATGCAAGCATTACATATATTCCACGTTCTTAAAGCTAAATAATTTTATGCTCATTGATTATGTAATGACTCGCCACACACATGATGAATATGATAAGGGGCCGTCCATTTATTACGTAATTCTAAATTGGGGGGGGGGGGAGGTTGGTCTGCGGATGACGGTAAATGATGGATTAAGGGGGGGAACGTTTCGAAATTGACGTCATGAAGAATAATATAATAATATTAATGAAAATTGCTTAAGTACAAAATAATAAAAGATAATTCTATAACAAAATATGGGAGCTATCCAAAGGAAACTAAAGAGTAGGGAAGAATAATATTATTATATTAATGAACTTTGCCAAAGTAATAAAAAAGTAATAAAAGATGATTCTAAAACAAAATGTTTTAATGTTACCATATTTTTATCAAATCCGCAAATTTTGTCAAACTGGTAATGACGTCAGTTTTGCGAGAAGGGGGAGGGGTCATTAGGAAATGACGATAGGATGATTGTAGGGGGGGGGGGGGGGGGGAGTCAGCAAAAATCGATGACGTTATATATGGACGGCCCCTAATAATAATTGAAATGAGACTCAATTACAATTATAAAAGTTACCTGACAGGGGCTTTTTTATCCTTCCTGATGTGCACAGTGCCATCAGGTGCTACCCGGACTGTTTTACCAGGTATTGTTGAAAGTTCGTCTTCCAATACAGTATAATGCTTAGGTCTCTTTTGAGTTAGCTTGGGAGGCTTGATGGTTGCTGATGGTCCTGAAATAAAATAAACACTAACTAAGAAATAGAAAACTGTATATGAAATCACTATACACTTAGCAAATCCATGTATGCATTTACTAAGTGTGAAGCATGATGCATTAGCTACATGACATAAAATGACATTGGGAATAATTGATTCTAATCAGTAATCATCAACTTTAATTCATACATTTTATAAGTAGATTACATACTTCTTAAAGTGATGATTTTATTTCATCAATACAGATAACAGTTCCACCTGAGTAGTGCTAAGTGTAAGTAAACCTGGTACAGTCAGCAAAAGAGATAGGTTTACACCCGGTGAAATGCATTTTCGATTTATATGTACACGTTTATGAAAAGAGTTATATATAGACTATTATGTATATTTGTAAACAGCTAGCAGCTAACTCTTCGCCCAAAAAGAATTACCGGCTGTTGTACTGAAAAAAATATATTTATTTACATTATTTGATACTGACGGTGAAAACCTATCTCTCTTGTTGCCTGTACATAAGGTTTACTTATCCTTAGCATGAGTTGAATGTGCAATTTACTTACTTAAAGTGAGATACAAGGGAAGTGATATTGAAAGTGGCAGTTTTATAGATATAGATCTAACATTGCCTTCTCCACCTGGAAACTTTTCTTGTAATTGTTTTACAAGAGCCAATATATTTTCTCTTAACTTGTCATGTGACATAGCTGTGTGGCCTATAGTAATAGTTGATGTCTCTCCTTCACTGAGGCGTAAGATTGCTGTGCGTAAGCCTACATCAATGCTGGTCTTGACATTTTGTTCATTCATCCTTACAGGTACTAACATATTATGTTTTTTGAAGAACATCTTTCCTAGTAGATGAGAAACGTGGTTTAGAACTCTGGTGTCAACCATTATAAAGTCATGCTGAGTTAACAGTCTACGCTTCAGTTCAAACTGGTCATATTCAACTTTTAACTGTCTTACAGGAAGCACAGTTTTAACCTGGAAAATCAGATATAGCATTATAAAATATAATTAAATGAATCACCGAGAACAATCCAAATTGAATCATGTGGACAATTTATTATAACCTAATATATCAGAAAGCATCATGTGCATCATGTGCCCTATAAACAACTGTTACAGCAACTAAACAAATATTTCTGATACCTTTACCTATTTTTACCTAACCAAATATGTGAGAACAAAAAAAAATAATATAAACAAGTTTAATAATGTTATTATTATTTATGAAGTTAAAGTAAATAAGAGGAAGATACGGACCGGCTTGAAAAATGACACTATTAAGCTGATTGGCACACTTGAACATATGTTTGTCTCGTTTTTGCACACACTAATTTTCATGCTGTCTTGTTTACTCTCTAGGGACAAATTTTACCTATGTACTTCAATAGATTTTTAAAACTTACTTTAATTATTTAACAATGTAAGGTTCAAAGGTTTATGATACACAACGTTTTAGTCCACTTTACAAATACAGAGTGTTAAATCTTTATTCTACTCACTTGAGTCACTCCTGCATTTCTCAAAATATCTTCCCACTTGTCAACAGTTGGTTCATGGTCATGTTTCCTGCCCTTTTTAATATCAGGAGTTATTAGACAAATCTCGCCAGTGGATGCAACTGTACTGTGTGGTAATAAACTGAAATCACACAATAGATCATTATGATAATATATAACTACATATTTATAACATTTTAATTAGCCATTGTGAGTTACTTACAACTTAATATTGCCTCTAGTGTTTTGTATTTTTATGCAGTGAATTTCGGCAAATATAGGTTTTTCGTCATCGAAAATAGCGTTTTTTTTCTTATCTTTAACTATAACATCGAGCAAGGCTTTTAAACAGGAATTTACAACGTCGTCTGTGACACTGACTGAAGGCATTACATATTTGGCCTTCTTCTTTTGTGCAGCGTCTTTTTTAACATCAGAAAGTTCTTTAGCCACATCTTTTATAACTTTTGCTTTTGGTACTTCAGGATTCTTCAACTTTTTGCTTTTCTGCTTTTCGATTTTGGCAGCTTTCAAGTTTATTACTCTTTCCTTAAGGTTCTTCTTTTTGATGGCAACCATCGTAATAAAATAATCTAAACACTTCAAATTATGACAATAACAAATTACCTAACCTAACTC
This sequence comes from Nycteola revayana, assembly GCA_947037095.2. Lineage (NCBI taxonomy): Eukaryota > Metazoa > Arthropoda > Insecta > Lepidoptera > Nolidae > Nycteola > Nycteola revayana. Next base: position 12,402,173 of record OX344839.1, read on the forward strand.
TATGCAAAATTCACATAACCTCACTAAATTCATGTGTTCATGTCAAACTGGATTAGTGTTGCCATTGCCAAGCCTAACGCGCTACGTTAATCTCTACTAATATTAAAATTGGATAGAAGGGTTCTTGTTTGGCAAGATCTATAAGATCTCTGTATAATCCACCTATCTTACCAAACAAGAACCCTTCTATCCCAGAAGGGTTCTTGTTTGGCAAGATCTATAAGATCTCTGTAAAATCCACGAAAGCAATAAATAAATAAAAACAAAGATTGCATGAAAATTAATAGAAGGCGCAAAGTTGAGAAACAGATGATTTAAAAAAACTATGTTAGCAACTTTCCTGGTGCATCATTTTAGATCAATTCATAACCCGCTAATTGACAAAATTAGGAATAACTGCTGTGAACTTAATCTTAAAAGTCGATTTTTACATCAAAATTGATATTATGTTAAGAATAAGAATACTTTTTTCGAAGTAAATTATGACTTCGAAAAAAGTAGAAGACAACATTTATATATCCATTTTTCTCATTATAGAATTATACATTGTAGTAAGTATTGCGTAGCTTATTATATTTTTTATTTAATTTAAAAATATTTGATTACTAAATCATCGGTTTTTTTGTTAGGATCTAGTAACACTGAGATCAACTGAGCACATAAGTTTGTAGTACTTTTTTTTTAATGCATTTTAATGACCTGGTCACTTGGACCTTTAAGTCAAAGTTTGTGGTACTGTAAGCCCTTTTAATTTCATTAGAGCATAGAAGTAAGAAGAGTAGTATTAATATTTTTTTTTGGATTTTCATGACCATACCATGGACCTTTAAGTCAAAATAGTATTAAAATATTAATAAGTGAAAAAAGGTTGAGAGCGTGGATCACCATAGAATCTTTAGTTAATTACTTGATATATTTTGTCCTATAAGTTGAGTATAGACTAGAGTAAAGCGATTTAAAATCACATAAACTACTGTACATTAACTATTGAATATCTCAAATTTACTCAATAGTTCACTGTCTTTATAGGTAAGTATAGGACTGAATATATCATAAAAGGCGTATGATGGTCGCTGGTCTCTTAATGAAATTGATACGACAAAGAAAAACGGAAAAGAAAAATGAGAGAGAGGGACGCCCTCACTGCGCCCCGGTGCTCCAATCCTTGGCGCCTAGAGCGGCCGACCACTCACTGTCACTGGATCATTAGCCATGACCAATTCACCGGTCTAATTTCCTATTCCGGGTGGTTTAATTATGACTACTGTCCCGCAGAAAATTTCTTATTTTAGCAGGTTTTAAATAATTGAGTTAAGGCCTGCTAATGGTAGATAGGTAGATACATGTACTTATCTACTATTCATGCGAAATTAAAATATGTAGCTATAGCGTCACCGAAGTTATTGGCATTGCTACCACTTGCTCATTAAATTCGTAGTACCTTGCAGCAAAAAGAAACACCAGTTAGGTTTTTATTTTCTTAGAGCGGAATTCTATGGTTCCGCGGACTGCCTACCTTTGAACTTTTTAATGTGCGTGTGGTGTGAGAGAGAATAAAAATAATACTCGATTATCTTATACAATAAAAGGTCTTTTAATGTATAATACATTTCTTTCTGATATCGAATTTGTTGCACATTTATTTTCACAAAAAGATTCAATTTTGTATTTTCTTTCATACGTTACGCATAATAAAACGAAAGCAAAATAAATGGGAGTACTGAGGGCCCGAATTTTATCAAGGTCATAACTTTCAAACAACAAGAAGTGGTGACCTGTTCTTGCTTTCACAAATTTTCTCAATTTATTTAGTATCTTATAGGATTTGAAACAGTAACTGTAAGTTAATGATTTAATTTTATTTGCGTAATAAACTTTGACGTGTGTGAGAATTGAGGGCCCATTTTGTAAGAGGATATACAAAGTAGTACAGTGTTTTGCGATAGTATCTTGTGATCAGAAATGTTGTATGGCCTTAGATTTTGGCATAAAGACTTTTTTTGTAGTGTCCATAGTTTATCAGGTTCAGGTGGGCCCTCAATCCTCTATGTGAGAACTAAGGGCCCAAGTTTACAGTCCATAAATTGGTTTTTTGAGTTTCACAAAATCTGATTGCAACTTTCACAATTTTTTGGGAATGTTCACTAAATCCTAAGCACATTTTCAAAGAGTTTTAACAAAGTGGCCCTCACACCACACACACACTTTTTAATAAACTATATCTTATAGTATACTAGCTGGCCCGGCAAACTTCGTACCGCCTCAAAATCTACGCGATGTCCTACATCTACCCTACCCTACCCCTACCCTAAAGTATCCTATGTCCTTCTCCCAGTTCTTAGCTACCACCCTACCAATTTTCAGCCAAATCGGTTCAGCCGTTCTTGAGTTATAAATAGTGTAACTAACACGACTTCCTTTTATATATATAGATTTAAGTTATTTTAAGTATATATAGAAACGCTATTGGGTAGGTAAGCTTTAAGTAGCGGCTCTTTGGAACACACTAGTTGGTATTACAGTATGGGTAAAACCTACTATGGGCAAACTAAAAAAAAAAATTTATGATAGGTATGCCATGATTACTTTACTTTAACTAGGTAGATAGGTGGGAGGATGGCAAAAAGTCGTTACTTATTTAAAAAGAGAGTACTTGAGCATTTAAGAAAACATAAGTGACAGTGTCATTGGATAACAGTAAGTAAATAAGTTTAATTGTCATTATGTATTATCTAATATATAAAATTCTCGTGTCACAGTTTTCGTTGCCATACTCCTCCGAAACGGCTTAACCGATTTTGATGAAATTTTTTGTGCTTATCCGGTATCTATGAGAATCGGCCAACATCTATTTTTCATCCCCCTAAATGTTAGGGGTAGTCCACCCCTAAATTTTTATTTTTATTTTTCAGACAAAGTTAGGGGTAGATTAGAGGTAGGTGTAGTGTAGGGTAGGGGTAGTGTAGGGTAGGGGTAGTGTAGGGTAGGGGTAGTGTAGGGTAGGGGTAGTGTAGGGTAGGGGTAGTGTAGGGTAGGGGTAGTGTAGGGTAGGGGTAGTGTAGGGTAGGGGTAGTGTAGGGTAGGGGTAGTGTAGGGTAGGGGTAGTGTAGGATAGGGGTAGTGTAGGGTAGGGGTAGTGTAGGGTAGGGGTAGTGTAGGGTAGGGGTAGTGTAGGGTAGGGGTAGTGTAGCGTAGGGGTAGTGTAGGGTAGGGGTAGTGTAGGGTGGGGGTAGTGTAGGGTATGTATCGATTGAGGCAGTACGAAATCTGCCGGGTCAGCTAGTATTATATATTTTTGTAATATGTATGTATTTAAGTATGTATTGTAATAAGTACCTAGTAAAGTATATACTTCTATAATTATATAATATAAAGATTAGATTATTATTATATCTTATACATACCTACGTAGTATATATTTTATTATTATGTATTATAAATTACTTAATAATATTGAATATCATACTACAATTCTCTACAGAAAGTGCACCTACCATGTTTTTCTCTGCATCACCCAATGGTTGACTGGTAGAAAATGCCTTTGGCATTAAGTCCGCCACTGTACAACTTTGTGCAAGAAGTTTTAAATAAATAAATAAATTAAATAGGTAATCGTCACCTTGTAGCTATTTATCACAATTATATAGGTCTTTAGGTGATGAAAATCCATTCGGTATTTTTTCGGTTCAGACAGATAGACACGCTGGAGTTTTAAGTTTTATAAGTTGAACTAGAATATCATTCGTTTTTGTAAAATGAAGTCGACCAAAATTATGTGCGTTTTAGTATTGTTTTATGCGCTCTGGTAGTTTATAACGTGAAATAATATAGATAAGGTGAGTAGAGCGACAGTTGCACATACTCTCATAAATAACTAAAAGTCATAACCCCTCAATCTTTCGTCGGCGACTGACCACAGGGGCGCCCTCATGCGCAGATTGCTTAGTTTGTCTATACTTATATTATAAATACGAATGTTTTGATTTTTGTTTATATTGAACAGACTTCGCAACTACAGGACTGATTTCAAAAAACCTTTCACCTATTATTCAGTCCCAGGAGTAACATTAAATGATGATGTTCCCACAGGAATGGGTCTAGCGTGTGCTGAAGATATTTTATAAACTAATTTAAAGAATTTTCTATTTAGAAAAATCTAAGTATCAGTCCGGAGACTGGAAGTTTGTGGTAGACGGTAGTGTCGCGAAACTTGGGACTTCACGTGGTGGAGATGATTATGTGTGTATAAATCACATACCTCGGTTCATTCTTTATAATGTTATTTTCCTGGATTTATCTGCTTCGCTTTGATTGTGTGACTGCCCTGAATGCTGTATTTAATCTGCATTCTCCTCCTGTACATAATATAGCCAGATATGAGTAACCCTGTTCATTCATCTGGCTTTGTAGACCACAGTAAGCCCGTGGTGATCTCCGGTGTCTTTTACAACTGGAAAACATTACTCGTATCAGATTTACACGGTAGAATTTCTATGTCACGCACCTCGGACATAGAACTAAATTACAGCTCAACACAAAACAACGAGGGCACACCAGACTTCTCCAGCTGCAACAACGTCCGACAAGTTACCCGCTAACTCGGGTCACAAAAAAGCCTTCAACAAGGCCGCAATAAATGCCCCGCGCGCGCGCATCCTGGCTGACAACCTAGATTCAGAAGCTCCGCTCTGAGGTCTGTGTTTGCAATCTAGGTCGTCCCTGTAGCTGTAAAGATAGGCTCGCTACGTCGTGCGGATCTCAGCCCGACATAGCGACGCCTTAAAGGAAATCAATCATGGAACATTTAGACTAAACATGCGCCCATCACGTCGACATGGTGTTATCCCACACGTTATGTGTACGATGCACCAAACCGACCGCGATGTCGCCGAAATAGAATATGAAGATTAACACGTAAGGTAAGACACAGAAAGCCACACACGAACAATCACAGATTATTCAAGATTACTCAAGGTTACTCAAAGGTTACTCAACTTTAGATGATGCAGGTTCTGCTGGGGCTCCGCCTTTTCTCACGAGATCAGTACAGTTGTTCCACAAACTTGAAGTTGATAAAGTTTGGCGGCAATCTTGGTAAAAACCATAAACAACATTGTACTTCCATTCATAGACTAGATATATTTTTTATCTTTGGTATTGCCAACTATAATGACAATATTTACCTAGAAATTTGCGCCTGCCGCGACAGGTAGTTCACTCGTGCTTAGGATAGCACGTTAAGCGGTCAGTTCTGGGCCCGATCTTTCACCGGTCGTGTCGGTAAAATCTTTCCACCGGATTTTGAGTGTAAAGCAGTGGCAAACCTACACATTTGCCGCCAGTAGGCTATTCACATTTTGCCGCCTTACTACTGAAAATTTTAGAGCATAAGAGTTTATTTTAATAAGAAAAAGTGATGTGGGCAAAATTTGCCGCCCTTTCAATTCTTCTCTTTCAGGCTCAAGCCTACTTAGCCTGCTGGTAAATCCGCCACTGGTTTAAAGGAATAGAGAGTGCACCTTTGTGGGTGCATACAGTTTTACCCGCAGTGGCAATAATCTGAAAAAGTTAATAACACTTTATTACGTTATATTTTACTTGAAAATTATATACAATTTGTACCGCGTAAGGACAGTGTAAACATAAATCTTGTTACCACACAACAACAAAATAAATAACTTGACGAAGCTTTGTGAAATTGCGTTTCACTGTACAATTAAAGAGGTGCGATATTGCTTTTGGCTTCTGGCAAACATCCAAAATATAACACCTGTGAACGAGAAAATCCATTTGTGGTTCAATCTTTTGTCCGTCTTAGTTTAAGTAAATGTTAACGGAGAAATGCACAAGAGGAGTTGTTAATTGGGAGACTTTGTGCATCTGGACTCCTTTTTTTATACTACACACCAAATATGTATAGCTTACCACTTCCTACCTACTTATTAAAGCTATATACGTTGAGAATGTCAGTAAGAAGGATATAATTCGAAATTAATTAAACGAGTCTTAACATATATTTGGTATCTACTTAGGTACCACTAAACGTTTTATTAAACAGATTAGAAATATGATACGGTTATTAATTACACCTAAACTTTTATAGAAATTTGATTTGAGTTATTACAGCCGGCCACATCTATTATTGTGTCAAGCATTGAAGCGTAGGGCAGATACCTAGTAACAACATCAACATTTTCGTTACAATGTTATGGTGAGCGATACCTAAAATAATATAAACATTGAACTTAGGTACCTTCAATATTTTTTTCAGCCGTCGCTTTTAAAATGTTCAATAGCCAGATAGGTACAACTATCTATAAGTTTAGTAGTAGTAACCAAAAAGGTATAAAGTATAAACCTTAATACTTATAGTTACAAGCAGGTACTTTATCAATATAAACAAAATGCTATTGTATATTTTTTATTCATAATTATTCAGTTACATATAATATGTTGAGGAACGATTGGTGGTGTTCCTCTTCAGAAAATGAACATTTTCTTGGAAGGGCAAGCGCACTGAAAACTGTTTCAGAACTTGTAGGTATACCTAAGTTCGAAGTGGCTTTCGAACTTGTATTGCATGATACACGATACAGGCTAGATGGCGTCGATGGATTAATATCATTTTGAACACATTAATATTATAAAGGAACGAGTAAGCAAGTAAAATAAAATAAAAATTAGAATTAACGTTATTAAGATTTAAAAGACAGTCCTTTGGGAAAAGCAAATGAAACCGCGACACAAACAATTTATGAAACGCAATTTATCAATTTTGCTTTGGTGTACGATTAGCAGCAAATAATCTCCTAATATCTCACGAACCTAAGCCTACTTGTCCTCGCGTGGAATGTCTAAATCTGCCGATAGCGTGCGTTCCCTACATAGCGAATTCTCATCATCGGTATTTTGGTATTTGGAGAAGATTGATTGACAAAACCGAAGAAGAAGAACCTAAATAATTATAAAAATTGAAAAATAAAGATAGGTCTATGGGTGAATTTCAACAAATGCCATTTTTTTGTCATATCGGTGAACTTTTTCATTATTTTTTTTTTTGTATATTTTTCAGATTTTGGTCTTTGGGATATTAAATTTCCCCAAATTTAATATCATCAACGTATCATTTAAGATTAAGGAGAAAATTCATATATTTCATATATATTCATAATTTTGGTTTCTACCGATATGACAAACCGGCACCGATTATAAGATCCACCCAAAGTTAAAAGTTATAAGTTTATCCACCCAAATTATATACATATCCAGCGATATGAAAATCTATCCACCTTTGAACATCAAAAAGGAAATAGTTAGTAGGTATTTACCTACATATTTTTAAACTTGTACCTATATGTTTTTTGATTTAGGACTGTGTTCAAACCAAACTGACTGTCAGCCGCCGAAAGTGAGCGAAGGTTACGCAGTTTATTGTATTTCCATACATATTCACTTTTCCGTTCACATCTAACCGACGATACGTTATTACGCTATGCGTAGACGCTGACATTCGGTGGCCGATTAATATAGCGTGTCACGCTACTCTCCGCGGACGCTGATTGGACGAACGGACGTAAACTATAGCGTATTTTCAGCATAGTGTGAACGAAAAATACCGTTTATTTTCACGTTTACACTGAGGCTCACAGTGATCCTGCGCACATTCGGCGGCTGACAGTCAGTTTGGTTTGAACACAGCCTAAATCTGAAGACCTGAACTGAGGGTCTTATGTAAGTAGTTCACATCCAACGAGAACTGAGTTCTTAGATATACAATTAAAATATTTTTTTTTAAATTTTATACCTATTCTATTATATTTACTTTCTTCTTTTCTTTTTTTATTATATTTACTATAGGTTAGTACTTAGAATAAAAACATAATATACATAATGCCTTACATGTAGGTAAGTATGTATGTACATAATGTATGTGTTTGTATGTACGTTTTTTTATATGTGTTTTTTTTGTATACTTAACGAAATGACACGGGATCTACCGATATGTTGAAACGACTCACCGAGATGAGAAAATGATCTACCGATATGATAAAGCAATCCACCGATGTGACAAAACTGCGCGTTGATCAAGAATCAAAACACTGATATTATATATAACACACCGATTGATTTTTTCTTATAATTTCGGTGTAAATTATCACATCGGTGGTAATAAAGATCACCGATTACAGCGATATAAGAACAGCAACGTGAGAAATAACACACTTTTTTGAAAATGAGAAAAATGCATAATATCTAGGATAAATTCAATAACAGTGAATGATGCTAATTCACTTATTATCTCTGTTAGAACCAAACAACAGTAATAAAACTACTCATTACACTAGAAAAATGCAACCACCGATAATATAAAATAATTGTCCGGGAGCACCTGAATTGGCGTTCTTACGTTATTTACGGGAATATGCAGCGATTTGAAACATGTCCGTCCTGACTGCGCACTAGCACACACTTACGAGGGAAATAAAATTGGGGTGGGTACGCTGTCGGACTCGTCGATGTAAGGTTAGGTTTTAATTACTTTTGTCCAGCCATATGAGAACACTTTGCAGGACAAGTACGTTTGTGCCTCTCAGTAATAATGCACGTTAATTATGTAATAAAATATGCTATATATTAATAATGAAACTAATATTCTATGAAACAGAATAAGTTATATACTTAACTTACTTATTTTTATTAGTGTACTAGCGGCCCGCCCCGGCTTCGCACGGGTGGACTTTTATACCCTACCCCTGTCCTACCCTACCCCTACCCTACCCCTACCCTACCCCTACCCTACCCCTACCCCTACCCTACCCCTACCCTACCCTACCCCTACCCTACCCCTACCCTACCCTACCCTACCCCTACCCAAAAGTATCCTATGTCCTTCTCCCAGTTCTTAGCTACCTCCCTACCAATTTTCAGCCAAATCGGTTCAGCCGTTCTTGAGTTATAAATATAGTATATAGTGTAACAATCACGACTTTCTTTTGTTTTTAAATTGTATTCTGCTATTCAGGGCGGAGACAAATCCAACGAAACAAAAACCATGAAAATTGATCCAGCCGATCTCGAGTTATAAGTGTTGTAACAAACCCGTCTTTGTTTTATATATATAGACTAGCGGCCCGCCCCGGCTTCGCACGGGTGGACTTTTATACCCTACCCCTGCCCTACCCTACCCTACCCCTACCCTACCCCTACCCCTACCCTACCCCTACCCTACCCCTACCATACCCCTACCCTACCCCTACCCATACCCCTACCCTACCCCTACCCATACCCCTACCCTACCCTACCCCTACCCCTACCCTACCCTACCCCTACCATACCCCTACCCTACCCCTACCCTACCCCTACCCCTACCCTACCCTACCCCTACCCTACCCCTACCCCTACCCTACCCTATCCCTACCCAAAAGTATCCTATGTCCTTCTCCCAATTCTTAGCTACCTCCCTACCAATTTTCAGCCAAATCGGTTCAGCCGTTCTTGAGTTATAAATAGTGTAACGAACACGACTTTCTTTTGTTTTTAAAATGTATTCTGCTATTCGGGACGGAAACAAATCCAACAAATCAAAAACCATGGCAATCGGTCCAGCCGTTCTCGAGTTATAAGTGTTGTAACAAACACGACTTTCTTTTATATATATAGATAAGCATTTTTGTTTGTAAAAAAAGTAGAGGGACAGCACCGATTTGAAAAATATAGAGGTTTATGTATTTATTTCTACCTTTATGTCCTAGGTAAATTATATTTTTGCCACAACCCAATAACTACCTACTGAATACTAAAAAAAATAATTCGGAACAATATTCCTTTTTTCAAATACTAATTTCACCGAAGACAAAAATAAAGTCGTTTGGGAAATTCACCCATATCTTATTAAGAAATAAATGTAGGTAGGTATACTTAGCATATTGTTGAGTTTACACAAACGTGTGATTAGAAGTATTTAGAAGAATGTAAACGAAATCTAACACTAGCTTGCCTCCTGCTTAGTATGCGAGTTAGTATATTCTGTTCAAATATATATTTGAAAACGGTAATTACTTAATAAATAAAAAAATACTAAGTAGCACGTGTATATCTGTCAAAGAACGAAGTAAACCAGTACCTACCTAAGTAGTGATTAGTCAAACATTGTAGTTTCATGTCGCGAGTCGTTGCCGTTATCTTGTTACAACAATATCGACAAGGCAATGTATTAATAAATCTTCAGTGTACCAGCCACCAAGTTCGCAATACCGGCTGTTACAAATGCAATTAAAATGGAGAATTTCTTCGTTCAATGTTTTCCAGTTTTCATCAATTTGTTGGATAAAGGTAAGTTTATAAAATGAGTAGATAATTATAGTGCGGTTACATCCGCATTGGGTGGTTGTTATGCTCCATTTAATGTCACCGGATCATTTTATAAATTAGTTCCGCGCGGTTTTACCAGCATAAGGCTGTTGAATAACACTTAGGTACATCCTTGTGCCTGCGCCCATGCTGGCCCCACTCATAGCTACGCGCGTACGCCTGCTCCCCCCGTTCCTTTGCCAATGCCTGCTCTCTCCGTGCCTTTGCCAATGCCTGCCCTCTGATAAATAATTGGATTCGTATCAGGTTAACCAATTTTGTTGCGGTTTTTATATTCGAAAACAGGTTTTCTAGCAATAGGTCTTAGATATGTTCCCGCGCGCGGTTTCACCCGCATAGATCGATAGTTATATTATCAAATAGGTACATTATGTGTTTGTTAAGCAATATACCATAATATATAAAGCCATTGGTTAGGATAGTTACCAAACTTTCAACTTGCATTATCGACAGTTTAGCGTCGGTTTTCGGAGAACCGGTCGATCCAAGCTTCGGCTGCAGTACCTACTGACAAGGGGTGTGAAAAGGATTAATTGTGAATGAAATTGCGCAGCTAAAGTTGCACCAATATTGGCAATACGATATAAATTAGTTGCAATAAATTGACAACTATATTTGTGGCAAATTACATTTTGTGTCTTTGTACTTAATTTTATGTGAAAAGAAAAACATAATTTGAGGTTGGAGCCATGCTTATTTATGCCCGGTGTAGTAGCAAAAGCGTAGTCACGAGGCTTTTGTTACTTCACGGCACGAACGTAACGTGCAACGTAGCAAACTGCATAAATGTCCATTCGATAAAAAGAATACCATAATGAAAATTCCAAGCAAGTGGGGTTGTAATTACTGAAATTGTTTTGTTTAAACATCCATGGTTATAACAAAGTCAAACTAATAACTAAGATATGTGACATATTAGTTCAGTCATCCAGTCTTAAGCGCCATTTACATGATGCAAGTTTCTTGCCTGTTGCTTACAATAAAAGTGAAGCAATAAATTACCTGCATGGTCTAAACAGTACGTAATATTTTGATCTTTTGCGCAAGTTTTGCTTGCCAACATTTTCTTGGTGTAAACGCACATACAAAAATTTCTTAGGCGATTCTTGAATTCAATTAGTTTTCTCTTCATTTGCCAACATGAGTGCAGTAAGTGAAGGTGTGTTAATCGTTGCTGCTCTTCTGAGACAAGGAATATTGAGAAATCGTCGTAAAAAGAGGTGTTGGATCAAAAAATGGATAGCAAGAAGAGGAGTTCTTGGAGCGTTACAAAACCTTCCAACACTTGCATGAAAAATTTGACAACGCAAATACGTGCAATACTTGAAGCAACCCGCCAATGAATGGTACACGCACATACAACTCTCTATTTAGACAAGTCAAAACTTGAAAGCAATAATCTCCTAAACATTATTGTATTGGTCTAAACAGAAGACATTTGCAACTATTTTTTGTCAAGACTTGCATTCAATAATTGCGTTCAATTTTTTTACTCGTATCCACGTGTAAACAGTTGCAGACAATTCTTGAAGGGCAATTAACGCACTTAATTTATTGCATTCATTAAGCGCCATTTACATGATGCAAGTTTCTTGCCTGTTGCTTACAATAAAATTGAAGCAATAAATTACCTGCATGGTCTAAACAGTACGTAACATTTTGATTTTTTGCGCAAGTTTTGCTTGCCAAAATTTTCTTGGTGTAAACAGCACATACAAAAATTTCTTAGGCGATTCTTGCATTCAATTAGTTTTGACTCATATTTTTTTAATAAACAGACTCTTTACAAAACCTTCCAACACTTGAATGAAAAATTTGACAACGCAAATACGTGCAATACTTGAAGCAACCCGCCAATGAATGGTACACGCACATACAACTCTCTATTTAGACAAGTCAAAACTTGAAAGCAATAATCTCCTGAACATTATTGTATTGGTCTAAACAGAAGACATTTGCAACTATTTTTTGTCAAGACTTGCATTCAATAATTGCGTTCAATTTTTTTACTTGTATCCACGTGTAAACAGTTGCGTACAATTCTTGAAGGGCAATTAACGCACTTAATTTATTGCATTCAATAATTGCACTTGAATTTACAAGAAAATTGTATCGTCTAAATCACGCTTTACATTGGGACGCAACATAACTGGCGAGACGTGGGTGTCGCTTTTCGTCTAACACTGCTGCAAAAAGCGTATGATAAATAAACTATGAGTGTCAATTATTTCAAGTATTTCCGATACGATTGAGATGACATGGTAGGTATATACCTATATTCATTAATCTTCTTTCTCTTCTGTATATATGAAAAGGAACTATTACTGACTGATTTGCCTAAACAAACCTTAAGCCACTGTACGGATTGCTCTGATATTTGGAGATAGTTTTTATGACGAAGGCATAATACGCAAACAGACGTTTTAATTCACAGACAAAATCTGTCTAAACTAAAATTTATTTCTTTTATAACTTTATTCTGACTATTGAAATATCGGCCATAAATAATTGATTGATGTAAGGATTTTATAAAATTCACCTCATAAGGGGATGAACGGGCATCCAAAGTTAGTAAGGAGAAATAGTAAATCTACGCGTTTGAAGTCGCGGTCTAAAACTAGTTTTATATTTTTTATGACCATATGGTTAGGGGTATTTATGTAAAATCTCTTAACTCGATAAAGCTCGGTCGTTCAGTAGGATAATCACTTAGGTAACTCTTAATCTATGACCGTGACGTTTAGTTGGTAGTACATGAGGACGATTTACCTACTATAAATAGTTTATAGAACACTATACAAATAAGCAAATAATAGTAGCAGCGCTGCCTTTTGTATACAATGTCGAGAACGCCATCTCAAACATTTAAACTGCTAGTTAAAACATTTACTTCGCACATAAACCAGTAAATTACAAAAACATCTTATGAAAAAATATTATAAGAGTTGCTTTAACTGTATTGTAGACTTTGAACACAGCGGGGATATTTTAAGTGTTTTATACAACTAAGATTAATTAATATTTCAATAAAATCATAATAAAGGAGAACCTATGATAAATAAGGGAAAACAAACTCAAGCTGTATACAATATGTTAAAGCATTGGGCGTCGAAGTATTTTTCCACACCGACATCATCAGCGTTCCTAGAAGGCTGACCGCGATTCCCCGTTGGATTGCCAGGCTTATCCGCTGGCCCAGGTACAGGCCAGCCATCTCGTCACGCTAGCACCGGCCGATTTTGGACTATATGAATATTATTGATGTAGGTAAACTAAATGATGTAAAAAATATTATCGTAACCACCAATTAAATACCAGGAGATCACATAGCGATATGACTATGACTTCAAAAAAATGAATTTTTTACCTTCTATAAGTTTTTGTAACGCATTTCCTATTATATTGTTATGGTCGGTATTATTAAAGCTACATTAACTGAATAAATTGACATATTTAAAATATTTTTTGTATGTATAGATAGACATTTCTAACAGACATGGTAATATCGTTACGTAATATCAGGTTTCAGACTAGGTGATATGTCATTCCCTTAAGTAGACGCCAAATCTCAAAAAGGCAACTACTAGGTCAGTCTGATATTTAGGATCCATAAAGTAAATGAATTAAATCCTGTGTATGTGCTGTGACATCTAGTACCTATTTATTTCTTCAATAAACGTACAATAAGGAAAACCGTATTTATTATTTTCATTTTAAAATAGTAAAGGCCGTTAAAATATCAAGGGAGTTGAGGCTTGTTGTTTTTATGTGGTGAGTAATAAATTTCTTCGTCCGTAATTTATTTTCTGTATTTCCAAAGTAGAAGTAGTAATAAATAAGTTAAGGTGGAACATTCGAATTAAGGCTATTAACTGTCAATTTTGCTAACTATGGCTTCTCTTATCTAATTAATGACACTTTAATAATGAATAACATACCTACATAATATGTAGGTATGTTATTCATTATTAAAGTGTCATTATATATTATATACATCTAAAAGTAGCAAATTTAAAATAAAAATAACTTATAAATACTACAATTCTAAATCTATTTTACTTGGCAAGGGTCCCAGAATGCTGGCAGCATTACCTTGTTGAATGGCAATGCTTACCTGTTGTGCTAAGTAAAACAGCACTCGGAGAACGTGTTACCGTATCTAATTAATTAATAGATTACTTATTTAACGAAAATAAAGAAAGGAAGAAAGAAATATAAAAAATCGAGAAAAAAAACATGTTATAAACAATAATTGACAGACAGGATCTTTTGTGTGCACCCTAAATAGGTATCAACTTCAGCTTTATGCAGCTTTAGGCTATAATAGACCTATGATTAGTCACTATTAGGTCATAAACTTGGAAAGGCCTTGTGAATATATTCCATTCATATTTCATACTGTTAGCATTGTATTAAAACTCCTTTGTCTACTACTTACCTTTTAGGAATTAATGAACATGGACCAAGAGAAAATAACGTTTTTATTGTAATTAAATTAATTAGGACTATGACATCGATAAAAATGTTTTTTTTTTTACTAATATGGCCCGAGTAAAAACAAAAACTTATACAGCCTATTTTTAAATTAATAAAGTTAAATTTCATTTTGCGGTCGACTCCATACATTTTGTTAGGACGACTGTGTCAAAATAAGTTGGTTTTTCCATAATTAAAAAAAAACAAGTTTTGGATCTTCAATATACATATTCTCTGCCAATTTTCGTGACTATCGGTGCAGTAACGGAATCGACGGAGTACGAGCCCAGACGGACAGACGGACGGACATGACGAAACTTTAAGGGTATCCTTGTGGACTATGGAACCCTAAAAACATTGCATAAAATATTTTGTACATGTAAATTTATAATGTTAATACTCTGATGCCAACGTAATATAGAGTGTACAAATTCCAGGTTTTAGGTGTCTATGATTAGCGGCAAAGGCTGTATGTTGATCAGTCAGTAAGTCATTCAGGGCAAAGTGTTTTTTAATAAATATTTCAATTTCATCCTTGATGTTTTCTGATTGCTGATGCTATATTTGGTATATTAGATTTTCTTTTCAATTCTTTTTAGTATCAATTGTGACTTTGTGATTTTTTCAAGTGTTTTTTATGAATACTTCGGACGAGACCATAAATCGTAGAACACTTAAGAATCGGCAATATTTAATGGAAAGATATATTATGTAGACTTGTGATTCAGTATGTAGGTCAAGTACATAAATGATAAACATCTTTCAGATTTTATATTAAGATCCGCTCGTAAAAATGCCAGGTTTTATATAGTCGTAGGAAAGGTAACATGTGTTTTATTGTGTCCGTTGGGATTAAGCTTTTCGAACTGAAATGCAATGCGGTTTTCGTCACCTTTTATTTTAAATTATTTACGTTACATCTTACAACATACCCTAATGAAAAAATAACTAAGCTCGTGTTTAGATACATACTGCGGATGTCTGGCTTTTGGTTGACTGGTTTATTAATAATTGTATCATAAATGTTCAGTAGTAAACCAATATTGGTTATGTAAATTACCTATATATTGATTTCTTGATTTACGATCGCATTTTCTACGTAACTGTATATAATTATATTAACTAAAATTATAACAAAGAGAATATTTGTGTTTAATTTGTAACAAATAAACTTAAAAACTACGGACTGATTTCACCATTACAAGGTTACTTTATCGAGTAATAGGTAACATAGATTTCCTACAAGGACGGGAGCTACGCGAATGAAACCGCGCATAAGCCGAACCACGCGTTTTCATTTGCGTAGCACCCTTAGTTATTTATATTATTACAATCACTGCTACACCGATTCTACGATGTAGCAATTGGCTTTAGCATAATGATAATACTGTTGGAATTGGAACTCGTCATAATTAACTTCTATAATAAATGATACTCATTTCAGATGAATTAATTGTCTTAGCATTTGTTCGTTTGATCATTTTCTTTATGTAATTGTGATATTAGAGAATTTAACCTTACCTTACCTAAATCTAAATTAGGCCTAATGTTACGCACTGTTATTATATTATCGGAATAAAAGGCGCTGGTCTGAGTTGCACTATGACATAATTTTTAAAAATAGTATTAAATATGACCAGTACACTTAAATTTAGAATAGACAATGTTCCAAATAGGTTAGATTCGACACCTAAATAATGTAGACTTAAGTGCCATTTAATACTAATTGTAACGTATAAAATATAGGACACGGTGTTATATACCTTAATACACTTTAATGTAATGTTACCATATTTGAATAAATAGGCTTAATGCTTCAAAAGTAGTATTTTGCATTGATTGCTTCCAGAACAAAAAAAAAAGATGTTCCATTCGAACGTTTCTCGTAAAAGTGGTGACAAAAGGTTTTTTCGTATAGAATGTAAAGTGTATTGCGTAGTCGTATAGTGGGCGTAGGGAAAGGGCAGCCCTGAGAGGTGCCGCCTCGGGGCTCAGTTTGCTAGCTTAGTTGCGTTCTTGTTGAAGCGTAGATACTATTTATTTAAGGTCGTTTGGAGCACTAATAGATTGATGATTCGTAATTTATAAATGAGTTTGTGTACGGGTATTATTTATTACGATATTTGCATTTGTAATGATTTGCAGTCACATTTATAGTTTATTTAGATACTTAGAGTTTTAAACCCTGTTTTAAGTCCTGAGTGGCCGAGGAAGATAAGGTTAAATAACCGTAAGTAGTATAACAATACCTAGGATACGCTAGTAAAGGATGTAGCTAAAGGTTTGTATTCTATATTTGTTTATATCCTGTTACACGTTGAAGTTGGGCCACAGTCAGATGAGCCATTTACATATTTATGTTATTTTAATGGTACTTAAACAGGCAGCAGATTAGCGTTTACAAATATTTATACATAAGTGAGAACAGATAATAATAATCTCATAACACTGATTTTCGTCCTGGGTTTCACTGAACTCGATTTGACAAAAACTAATCTGACAAACGGAGCGGGTCATTGACATACATATTCATAGTAATAGTGACTACTTAAACACACTTAAGTGAATATTTTGAATAAGAATACGTCTAACTTTTTGATTTGAATAAATTACATTTACTTTTAATTGTTATTGTAGTTTTTCGCATGCTTTCAGTTTAGTTTCTCGTATAGACGAGGAATGTAATAAACCCTTTAGGCGAAGTTGTACAGAACGAAGATAAAGATGATAAAAGAGACTCGGCATCGCCTTCTGAATCTTGACCCTTCGTTTTTAGCCATAGTCACCAAGCTTGGCATGCAGGTTGGTGACCGCAGTATGCTGTTGTAACAGACAGGGAAACGTCGCTGCCCGTTCCCTGATATCCGTAAGAATAACAATAATGCAATTATTTAATTAAACATGTTATTTACATACTGTATATAGTTAAAAGATTATTGGTTCATTTTTTCGGACGTACATAATATTATTATGTAGTTTGCCTCGAGGCTTTTGCTACTTCACCGGGCATAAAGGCGAGCAGAGCTCCAGCCTAGATAAATGGTTTAAAACTTTAAACAATACAAACTAGGCAACCTGCGCAAGAGGGCGTCCCCTGTGGGACTTGCGATGAGATTGAGGGGTTATGACTTTTAGTATTTAGGGGGCTTTGTGCAACTGTCATTTATATTTTTTTGTAGCTATTTATCTAATAATGAAATCTAACATCTATGTACATTTTATCTTGAATTTGTTTATGAAATTAAATGAGCAACACGTAAGAACGATCGCAGGGATTTTTCTACTCTATTTCGTAGTGTTTGTTATCAGGTACGGTGTAGATGAATTATTTATTTTGGAACAACTACAATAAATATTTACGTAGGTGCATGTAAATATTTATTATACCTTTGTAAAATTGTAATTGAAAATCTTATTGTTCGTAATAAATAAACTCAAAAACTACGAGACCGTTAAAAACATATCAACATTAGAAAGTTACATTATCCAAAAATATCAATAAAATTTTATTCAGAGCTTCCCTCGAAAACGGGAGATACGCGGCTGTAACCGCGCCGGAAAGTTAGTATATTATATTTGCATACAATTGTTTTAAACATGGTTCATTAAATTATATTCCTTTCTACTGTCTTCTAAGATCATCATAAGTTACTGGCTTGTGACAAACTAGGTAAAAAATCTATAACATGTTTATGTGCCAAATATATGAAAACTGTTCATAACTGTAATAATCCACAGTTCGGATACAGAAATAGGGCATGGATGAATAAAATTATGGCATGCGAACCTATTTCCTTTATTCTGGACCGATTTTATGCGAAATACTGAGAAAATGTTTATGTAACCGTGGCATGAAATATTTTTTTCCAGTTGAATCATTTGTCACAATGTTTATACATTTATCAGAATACAACGTAACATACGACATAATACCGGTTTATTCCCTTGGCTTTTTACTCAAAGCAGTGAAAGAAGGTAGTCGGCAGAAGATAAAGTGAGAGCTGGCGTGGCTTTTCTCAGGGGGCGG
The DNA here is from genome assembly GCA_947037095.2 of Nycteola revayana. Classification (NCBI taxonomy): domain Eukaryota; kingdom Metazoa; phylum Arthropoda; class Insecta; order Lepidoptera; family Nolidae; genus Nycteola; species Nycteola revayana. The sequence continues at coordinate 12,421,047 of OX344839.1, forward strand.
GACAGTGAAGCCATTTTACTTTAATGACATTTTATATAACTGTTTACTTTACGAAATTATTGTTAACTATCTAATTGATTAATAGGGTTTTTTCCATTCCTGGTAAAATATGTGGAAGTAGATATAAACTTATATGTTACTTCCCCACATTTATAGTTTTTCTTAAGTTGAGGGCGATTAAAATATATACTTACTCTCGTCATAATATATGTAGGTATTATATTATTGGGTAAGTATTGTCAACGGTTGTACAATAACGACAACATTTCTGGGCAACCTAAGTTGAAGAAAACTGCACACAAAGCAAGATCGTGGAAAATGCTATCAAAGAAAATAGCACTTTGCTTTGCAATCAACTTTGATGACCAAATGAGTTAGTGTGACGTTGGAGTTTTGGAGCATTGTATAAACTGTTGTATGCTAATTCTTGAAATTTCATGTTTCTTACTTAGCATTGTCTGGATAGTAAAAGTAACTTTGGTATTTATGTATTTATAAAACGAGGACCTACATAAAATAAAAAAATATACATTTAAATTTCATACTCTGCTAATGGAAAGAACGAATAAAATCAACAGAACAGTCACAAATAAAGGAAAATGCGGATTACATTAACAATTGCGCATATTTTCAGAATAGTAGCTAAGTGGCGATTGTTGGAGGGCCAGAATATCTTCTATAGCTTAACGCGCCATTGCAATCGTTAAACCGTTTTCACGTGGCTTGCGAGAATTCGCTTTGAGGCTAGCTGCTCTGTAAAATCTTGAATTAAAAATAAATTTTCCAAAGTCTTGAATTAAAAATAAATTTTGCATCTATATTTTCTCTTTCCGTCTGAGGAAATAAGTTCTACTGTAACATTGTATATAAATAAACGTAATTGGTTTAATAAAACGAGAAATAGTCGATAGTTTGTTAGAGTGAACATCCGAGGCGGAATTGTGAATTCCCGGGGGCATGTGTGGCTGTTGTGAGCGGTGACCGCAAGCCGGGATGCTCGGAGCGACGACGCGACCTTTTCTCTATTTATTGAACAGTTCATGCCAAATGTATTAGTGTTTTCATCGAAAGCACTAATTTCAGTACCGTATTTGAACTGGAAAATAATAAATGTAAGACGGTAATTAGTCTTAATTGTAGTTTGTACACATTTTATGTAAGTAGAAAACTGAACCCGACGTAGTGTGCTAATCTATATAGAGGATTATGATAGATTTTGACTTATGAAATCATCTCCGCGTAGTTACTAAATTTTTAGAAAAATTTCTAATGTTATAGACCTGAAAATAATAGCTAACCATAGTTTTGATAAAATAAAACCTCAAATATAAGTTCTACTAAAACCAAAAGCTGTAAAAAAAAAAAACTAAAAGGTCTCTTTTAACGTAAACAACGAAGCTTTGTGTGAGTGATTACATTGGTTTGTATTGGATAAGGGTGGTGGTCTGGTTAAATATTCACCGGTAGTCCGACTGCAGTGGACGCCCGAGGCAATGTCCCGCGCAGTACATCCCACTACCGTACCACTGAGCTCCATTGTAAGAGACTTTCATAAAATAACATTTGTATACATGTGTTTATTATTTAGGTTAGTACCCCTAGCTGTTGTTGCTACGTTAATGAGAAAATATTTGTAACGCACACACATTTTCTGACGGTAAAGTGGTTGTTTATTTCATGTTAATCTGGAATTTAAAACGTTTTCTATACCCAACATTTCGGGAGGAACGGAGATGAAAGAAATTTTATAATCATTTATACCTATGTTCATTTTACGGTTATACAGATATTTGACTTTTAGTGCGTTTAGTCTGATGCGTACTATGGGCAGACGCAATGCAATATATACCATTGTTGTACACATAGCAAAAAGCTTTCATATTAAATAAGATTGGACTGGGAGTTAATAAAAATCACAGCGTTGTCCTTTTGGACAACGCTGTGATTTTTATTCATTTTTTCTTCTCGAGTCGAAAGAAGAATTTTTGTGATAAATAACTCGAACAGGCTGTGATGTGATTTTTCCTACGGAATGGCAAATAGTGTATGTGTAGTGTAGATTTAAAATTAAAATACCAATCCAAACATATATGATTATATCCTTATATGGAAGTACATACTTTGCAGCTTTTCTTTACAAAATCTGATGTGTACAACCCAGGAAATGGCCCTGGGGTGGATACATACAATGCTGAAACTTATCTGCAGAACCATCGCTTCATTTTAAATATGTAATTTGAAATGGGTATTATTTTTTTATTTCCTACGCGAGGCTTCATTTTCCTCAATAAATGGCTTATCTAATACCGTAAGATGTTTTAAATCGGACCGATGATTTAATTGTTTTGAAGAATAGCCATGATAAATTGTTAGATACTTTGATTTGGGTGGATACAGCCGGTATGAACAAGATTTCATGATCATCACACTAAAAACTTAAAGTGACCTAAAACCGTCAAAATTATGTACTATAATTATATGAAAACAATGTAGAACGTACACAATGTAGATTTTCGTATTCTACAATCTTATACAAGTGTGAGCCAATAGACAAATAGACTGGCTAGACCCTGACTGCGTAAATATTTGACATATTTATCTTGTAACTTATACAGGCAATATTTAGAACAAACAATGTCCAACATCATAAATAATAAGGAGGATCAGAAAATAAGGCTATCTTATATTGTGTGTATGAAATATGAATATTAGGTATTCTTGGAAACCTTAAAGATTTTTTTATAAAATGGTGACTTCTTTGTAAAGAATTTGATCAAGAAGCAGTTAGAATTTAAAGTCCTTGAGACTTGATTTTGTTTATTTGACTTTTGTTCTTAACACCTAACGCAACCATAAAGCAAGGTTTTAAGTTTAATGTGTGTTGATGTCAGTCAAGTTATCGAACACATTGAAAATTTCCCAACTTCCTAGACGGTCGATGACCTCTTCATTCTAGTTTATTCAATATATTAAGGTAATATGTAACGTCAAATTTACGTAATAAAAATAAACGTTTGCTATTTTTTACTTTTCAGTAAAAAATAGCAAACGTTTATTTTTATTTTATGTTTTAAAATTTTAACGATTTCATAAGAATTATTTCCTCGTCACTCTAAATAAAAACAACAAATAACTATCTACTATTAGGAATCTGAGTCTACATAAGAAAAAATCTTCTGATTTTACAAAGGTTTAAAAAAAAATCTATTTCTATAAGCAGATGCCAAAAATAATGGTGTGTATGGTAAGTGTTATGGTATGTTCATATTATAATATGTCAAAATGATAAACAATATATTAGTAACATAGTTTAACTACGGTAAGTCACAAAACTTCGTCCGAATAAAGAGATTTACACACGATCGTGAGAACGGCTTTGGAAATGTGATCGCAACTCGTACCTTTATCTTCAGTAACTTATACTGACGTATTTATTTATATTCTCGTTTGTTTACTATATAGGATGTAATATGGTGTTGGAGGATTGTGTTCTGCCTTATGATATTTAACAACTTTGCCGAGAGTTATAGTTATAGTAACTCATTTTTTTTATTGTCTTGGGTAGAGAAATACGGCCACGAGAATCAATTGAATACAGTTTTATTATCTAGTCTTTATTTATATCTAATTTAGCTTCATAAGGGAAATTCACAATCCAAAAATATGAAGACTTTATAAAGACACATTACCTAATACTTAGCGGTTGCCGATGTCATAATAAAATGATCTCATTACTCTACCGTAAGTAGTAAATATAATAACTATTTTAAACGAAGTGTCTACCTGGCTATAAAACTTCACAGAAATGTATTACTGACACAACTCTGAGATGGGAGATACTAAGTTCAAATTAGTTTCCTGAAACCGAAATTTAAACTTTTGTAGGTGCATAACTGCACTTAATATTTAAGGAATACGACAGCTCAGCGTTATAGTATGGCGGGGGACACAAAGGAAAGACAGGCCACCTTTCAATTTTGCCGACCGTCTTTACAATTTTCCAACCAGAATTATTATTGTGTGACCGGTAACCGAGTTTGAAACTACAACTATACTATTTAGTAGCAGACAAGATAAAACAAGAACCGGAAACATACTTAGTAATTATATTCAAAAATGTTGAAAACCAATATATTATGGTATTTGGTTGCTCGCGAGTGTAGTTATGAAGCACGGCTCGTGCTTCATAACTGCACTCGCGAGCAACCAAATCGACTCAAGCCTAGACGGCGTACATATACATTGATTTTCCTAAAACGATAAATGGTAATTACAAAAGTGATATGTCATTCGAAAGCTGAAGAATTAGGCTTTCAATTAACATCAATACCTTAAAAAAAAAACTAAGCGCTGATTTATTGACACATTTTAATTGGCCGTCAACGTAAATTACCTCTTTAGGAATCCACGACTTGCGCTACCTGCTCCCACTATAAAACCCCCCCACTTCCGGTTTATCTTATCAGTTGCTTGAGTTCACCGGTACACATCTCCGTAAATTGCATTCCTTGTTTTCGCTAACCCATGGATACCACACCAGAAGAAGCCGCTCAAGTTGTTGCCTTGTTGCAACAAGGGTTAAGTCAGCGAGCAGTCGCTGTCCAGCTGCACTTGAGCCAGTCTTCTGTATCCCGAATATACAGACGGTTCCAAGAGACTGGTGCCTTCAATCGGAGATCAAGATCGAGCCGCCACCGGTGCACTTCAGAGAGAGACGACCGCTTCATTGTGTCAACCTCGCTGCGCAATCGACACCTAACGGGCGTTGATGTGCAGCAAGAACTGAGACGTGTACGACAAGTGGCTGTCAGCGAGTGGACAGTGAGAAGACGCTTGAAGGAAGCCAGCTTGACACCAAAAAGTCCTGTGACGGGCCCTAAATTGACTGCAGGCCACCGACAAGCGCGCCTTCAATTTGCTCGAGAGCATCTCAATTGGAGCGTTGCGCAATGGCGATCGGTCCTGTTTACTGATGAGTGCAGAATGTGTCTGCATGGCAGTGACAGGAGAGGCCGAGTCTACAGGCGTCCGGGGGAACGATTTTCCCAATGTTGTTTCGCTGAAACAGTGGCATATGGGGGCGGTTCCGGAAAAACCGAACTTGTTTTTGTGCCTGGGGGCGGCCGAGGAGGCGGGCTAACAGCTGAACGGTACATCACCGACATTCTACTGGATCATGTTATGCCCTACGCAGGGTTTGTCGGTGAAGACTTCGTGTTAATGCACGACAATGCCCGCTGCCACACGGCACGAGTCACTCGACAGTTTCTGCAAGAGGTCGAATTACGCACGATGGACTGGCCTGCGCTCAGTCCTGACATGAATCCCATCGAGCACTTATGGGTCGAGCTTAAAAGAAGAGTTCGGGCCAGAAATCCAGTCCCTTCAAGCGTAGACGAGCTAAAGACAGCATTATTAGAGCAGTGGGACGGCATTCCTCAAGAAAATGTCAAAAAATTGATAAGGTCCATGAAAAACAGACTGCGGGATGTAATAAGGGCTAGAGGGGGCAATACGAAATACAGATTTAAATAAATTAATTTTATTTTTAATTTTTTTTGTTTAATTTGTCAAATACGTGACACGTACCCTTTTTTCCTTAATTCCTGTTTTTCCTACTCTTGCGTTCAGACATCATTTATTTCAAAAATGATGGATGGATTTCAATGATAATGATATCAAATTAAAGCTGACATTTTAAGCTTTCAAATGACATATCACTTTAATAATTTCCATTCATAATTTTAGTTGTATCAATGTATGTGTGCTCCCATAAGGCTTGAGTCGATTTGGTTGCTCGCGAGTGTAGTACGCGTACCTCCGAATATCTGTATATTAACTAAGATGATTTTGTTTTTAGAATTTAGCGATTTGTACACATAATTTATAGTGGACGAGGGTCTTAATCGCGGTACAATTTTAAGGCAAAACGTTACCTTTTTAATTAACCGACTTGAGTCTACTATAAATTAAGATTTTATTGAAATTATACTCTTTCAACACAACCTCCGTAGCGTAGCGGTATTTGGCTCGCTTTAAAGTCGTGGGTTCAATCCTCACGCCGGACAGTAAATCTCTGTGTATATTCTTAGATTTCTTTCCGGGTCTGGTTGGTTGAGGAACTACCTCTGTGCATCGGAAAGCACGTTAAGCCGTTGGTGACGATTGTTATAACATAATATACAATAATCGTATATCGAGAAACGGGCAGCAGCGTTTCGTTGTGTACAACATAATACTGCGGTCACCAACCCGCCTTCCAAGCGTGGTTACGGATGGAGTCCCTTGATGATGATGATTCTTTCAATAAGAGGTGTTTGGGTATTGAAATTTGAGGAGTTTTAAAAGTAGCACGTAGAATAAACTAATACGGTACCATTGCGGTAGTGTTTTCCCCTCTCTCTGGGCACTGAAATGAATGTCAGTGTAACTTTATGTCTGAGCAAATATAGATATTATATTTCACCTTAATACACATTGGAAATTCAGTCTATTCGTACGCTAGATGGGTTATTTGAGTAAAAATATAATAATAAGTAACATATATACATTTGTTCATTTCGACAACAACATTTTGTAGTAGTGTTTATTTATTAACAACAAACTGTTGTAATTTACAAATATCTCGATTTCACATTAATTGCATTACTGGCATGCACTATTTATATTTATAAAATGAACCTTTTTTAACTTTTAGTCACTGACATTTATTCATTTAATTCTGATAGAATTAAATAAATACATGTCAGTGATTAAAAGTCATATAAAACTGCCAACGGCTTTGAAATTTCTTTCTTTACGGCAGCTTAAGACGATTGGAATAGCATTATGCGCTCGACACCGCCATAGCCTCTTTGTGCTTGGAATGTTAAGTATACAAACACTAGAATAATATCGAATTATCTTCATAGCAGTTGTTCAATCTGTTCACACGATTAGAAGTGACAAACATGTATGAAGTACATTATATTTCATTTATTATATGAAAGATTTAATATGCTTTATGCTCCACAAAGCCAGAAAGAATAAAATTTACAATAGTTGGGAAATTAAGATTTATTTATTTATTCATTAAGTATTGAATTAATTTCAAATGACGCTGTACAAATTTAAACACAACAAAAAAATAATAGTCAGGGGCGCCCATTGTCAACAGGATAATCAAAAGAAACCAAGTTACCGAAATGAAAATAACTACCAACCATGCAAATAGGCAAAGTTATTGAATGAATATTGTTATTTCCGGGTTTTTCTTTGTTTTGCTTACACGTTTGTGTTGTGGTCGGTAAACAATTTCTACATAGAATTGCAAGTTGTTTGGAATCTTGTGTTTGTTTGGGGTTATAGTTGGAATAATAGCAGTCTGCTTTGTGCAACTAAATGTTTAATTATGAAAAGGTTAAGCAAAGCTTCTGAAACGTTCGTACTTCTTCAGTTAACATACATAAACCTACATATGTGAATGCGAATAAGTATTTTTTACAAACTCTAAAACAATGTAAAGAAAACCTACCGTAGCGATTTGCTCTCAGTTCTAAAGAAACGATGTTTTATTCAAGAGATAACACTGGCCTTTGTGTTACTTGGTAGAAGCTCAAATAAATTATTAAGGACAAGGTAATCACTCCGTTTGCCAAGGAAATACTACGTACAAAGAAAAATGTGTTTCAGAGACCATGGAGAATATACTTTGCATTGTTTATGTATTAAGAGCAGGTAGTTGTTAAATCTTCCAATGGAATTGTCATATATGGCTAGGTAAGGTGGCACGGTTCATCAAGGAGTATAAAGGTTTTTAATACGAATGTCTTAAGCCAGGAATATTGCAGATTTAACTCTTGGCAACTGGTATTTAGCTTGGTAAGCAAGTGTATATCCAATAAAGGGACAGTAACTGTAGGCCACATATGGTGATAACGTAGCTTGGCGTCGGCGTCTGTCTGAATTGGTTTAAGTTGGATCGCTATCATACTTTTGATTTTAGGGATTTTTATTCGTCTTGTCAGCTGAACCTTCCAAAAAGTAAGGAATGTATATTTTGCTCGATGCACGTAGATCATTCCGACGAATGCACCACATAAAGTCAAAGTCAAAGTCAAATTAAAATAATATGAATATGATTTTTCTACGGTTTACGTACCTGTAGTGTATTAAGTTAGTGCTCACAGAATTTATATATTATTATAATGGTCAACTATAGGATGGAGATCCTATAGTTGACCATTAAATACCATGGTGGTATCGAAAGGAAAACATTCTTATTCTCTATACCTATATATATCTTTTGATATTGTAATATTCTTTCGACATTAGAATACGTTTAAGATATATTTTAAACCTGTAAGGCAAGTCTGTAACACGAGTTGGTAGCTTATTGTAAAACCTTCTAGAGTCTCCCATGTGATTTTTTCACACAGATAAAATACTTGAAAGTATTTTTTAATTGATGAAGAAACGCAAAACGGGTGAGCAGATTCCAAAAAAATGTTAATAATATTTAATATTTAAGGAAAAAATCGACGGAATCTTTTGCTACGCATGTAATACGCGGAAAGCTAGTACTAGTACTTTATCGTGATAATGAGCATAATGTGTATATAGACTGCCAAGGATTTGCATATTGTGCTAATAGTAGCGACCTAGCCTAGTGTCATCAAGAATGCGTTAACCTCAGTCTAGACTAGCAACTAGCACGCAAGATAAGCTTCACTATCTACATATCATAAACATGAATTAAGTACTTATATTATAGTTTTGTCAAGAGAACCAAGCGATATAGGTCTCGAAGTATAAAAAGTCTTTGTGTTTCAAGAATTTCTTTACTTGTTTCTGCAAGCAGCTCGAATTGTTCCCTTTATGTCGAGTCCCGTTATGTCGAGCCGAAAACCTTGTCTCGCTTCTATTACCCCTATGTCGAGTCAACGTTTTCTGTCCCGTTTCTATTCCCTTTATGTCGAGTTTCTTTACCACGCTACTATTACCTTTATGTCGAGTTTAATAATATCATATTTAGAAGTACAGTTAGATGAAAAAGTACATTTTAAAATAAAAAGTTAATTTATTATACGTATTAGACTATATTGACTAACCGAAATTCAATGACGCATTGATGATTTTCCGTAAATTAAGTACTTAAGCTATTAAGCAGTATTAAGACGTTTTGTCGGTGTACCTAAAATAATATGTACATTAGCGCAACTCAAGTTCGAATATCAGGTAAGTCTTAGATGTCACCTCTCTTTCGCACATATATACCTACATGTCTAGGATTTCTGAAGATGTATGAAGTATAATCACAAATATCAATGATGGATTTAATTACCATAATCAATATTTTGGAAGGCAACGAAACAGGCGACATTAATGCTGAAGTAAGCGATGGGAGTATACATGAACCTATCCAACACCAAAACTTAGAAAAAGATGATTCTAGCGAATCTTACGCATTATTAAATCTCTATCAAAAAAATACCGCCAGTGTAGATATAATTCAAAAACCCGAATGTATCATATTAAAATTAAGATAATCAAGAACCCGGTTGCAGCACATGGGGTAATTTTAACGTATAAGTAAGACCTCATGACGGCAATAGCCAAGACAATCAAGAACTTGGACGCAGTTCATGGAGGAATACTCATAATAAATTAATTTTAGTCGAAAGACAAAAAGTTGGTAAAATTTTATTGAAAGATGGCTACAGGTACCGCATTAATAAAATAAATATATGTGGCTTCTCAATTTGGTACTGCACAAATACAAAATTGTTATAGCTACCTTAACTTTAGATGAAAAGGAAGCAAACATTCTAAGGAATGGAGCAAGAGATCATGTTTGTTTGCCAGATTACAAAAAGATGAATTTGAAAAAAGTTTGATCAATGTAAAAATGACGTACGGACAGACTTGAAACCCATACCCACTATGTATGCAATGTCCGTGGCGAGTTTAAAAGATAATAATGATTTAATGCCACTGGTTTTAATTTATATCCTGACTGTACCTGTTCACCAAACTCGACATAACGGTAATAGAAAGCGTAAAATATCAATTCTTTGGAGAACTATAGACTCCCAGACTCGACATAACGGGACTCGACATAACGGGACTCGACATAAAGGGAACAATTCAGCAGCTCTGCCTGGTGATGTGACAATCGGGAGGAACAGGTTAATGTGCGTTATCTGTTATAATCGTATACCAGGTAACGGATGGCTTGCCAAGCGTGATGACTTTGGAAAGCTTTGACTTTTGAGGGAGGACTATGTTCAGCAGTGGACATTATAAGGTCTGAAGATGATGATAATGAAGAATAAATGAAACAATACTAGCCGACGTTCTTAACTTTTAAATATATAACCTCTTAAATTAGAATAGCAATGTGGATTCAAGTATAACTGAGATAGGTCGTTGGAAAGATATACTTACCATTGATTTTTCCAAAAACTAGACATAAATATACCGATGCAACCATTCTGACACTATTATGTGGCATGTTTACCATTACGTTAAATAACTATTAACTTATAATTTTAACCTACATAAAACGTCGTTGAATATTTAATTAAACGATGTTTTATCCAACCAACATATATAGGTACGTAATTTCAAGTAAACTGTGCATTTTGCACGAGTAAAACAACTTTCGATGTTTATTTGTTTCGTTCTCGATTCCAGGCTTGTAATTATTGGTGTGTACGCCAAGGGTACTTACTATGTGTAATCAAACCTAGCTCTGCATTGATAAGAGATATATATGTATATACTTAAATTATATTAGTTTTGGATTTAAAGCTATTTCTTATTTGTTTATCTATCTTTATAATCTTTTTTACTACTTTCTCTACCCAACTTCAAAAACTCTAATAAAAAAACACAAAGTTTAAACAAGAATTTGTATTTTTTGTAGGTTAAAGCGAAGTTCCCGTCGAGTGGCCGGGTAGACATGAAGTCGTGAACTTTATTTAATTTCCTGATTGCGCCAACGAAAACTAGTAGCGACTGAACCACGAACCACATCTGGCTGACTAATGTTGTTTGAACTCACCTCGAACTACATTATTTATTTTAATGCTTCTTTATTTAAATTTGTAGGCAACGTTACGCTGCATAAAATTAGGTGTGTGTACCTATTTAAGAATTAAACACGTGTTATGTTACGACCAGCTCGCTACGTGGAGAAAATGAGAATTGTTTTAGTATTGAGCTTTATTTACACCGACTTCGACACATTATGGGACTACATTTTCAATTTTCAGTACCAGTATTTAGTATTTGTTTTTATTATAATTACTACTTAGAGTGTTACTGTTTAGTGTTAGGTAGTAACGGCCTTTAATTCAAGCGCAATAATTGCAATAGCTTGTAATATGCCCGGGAATATCTTTAATCGTAGTATATATTACAAAGTAGTAAGTCGAAATGTTATCTTGAATGTCTATACATTTTTAATCACTACATTGAATTAAACTTAGTCGCTTTCCGCTGTCTGTCTGTCCCTATGTAAGCTAAGATCTTTAAAACTACGCAACGGATTTTGATACCGTTCTTTTTAAAGATTGATTCAAAAGGAAGGTTGTGTCTGTATGACACTTTAGCTATGCACCCGTGCGAAGAGATTTTGTTTGCTGTAATATAGGAAGGTTATGTATAGGCTTATTAAATTTAATTATGCAGCTTTCCTCGATAAATGGGCTATCTAACACTAAAATAATTTTATAAATCGGTCCAGAAACTCCTGAGATTAGCATGTTCAAGCAAACTAACAAACAAACTCTTGAACTTTACATATTAATATAGAGTATAGATGTTGGCATTGTATAAACTGTTGTAGTTTATACAATGCAACACAGCGGTATATACGTTAATGAAAGCGAGTGATTGGCAAACGGGTTTTTAAATTAAAGGGATTTTCCATAAAGCGTGATGAACATCACGCAGAGCCTGCATGATTTTCGTTGATTGCTATTACATATGTAGCAAGCTTGTGGGTAGTTAATACCTCACAAATGCTCGTATCAACTAGAGTGCAGTTCCCGGTTAATACCAATGAACTGTAGGCGTTTGAATATCAGTCGTACAGCTTTGGATTTAAATTGTCTTCATAAATCCTATTGTTGTCGTTGTCGTTAACCTCTATACGCACGTCTTAGAGTTCAATGTCAGTACAAGATATAGTTGAAATGGGAATAGTATATTTATAAAACCCAGAGATTTATTTTTTATTAAAACGATACACTACTATAATTACAGGTTATTACCTAATACAATAGAGTATTTTAAATAACTATCTTATTAAATATAAATGGCATGCATGTGCTTAATGTAGGTACATATTTTTTCTAAGGTTCTATAATATTATAAACTATCCTTGTGAATTCATTGAGCATTTTATGTTGTACTAAATTGTATGTAGTTTATTGAATGGAAATCGCCCATCGGCTGAAGGAGGGAGAGCAACCTCCGTGGCGTAGCTGTACAAGTCTCGCTTTAATTGTCGGAGGTCGTGGGTTCTAGACCTACGCAGGGCAAGACATCTTTGAGTAAAATGTAAAATTATTATCCGAGTCTGGTTAATTGAGGAACTGAGGAACTACCTTCTGTGCCTCGGAAAGCATGTTAAGCCGTTGGTCCCGATAGTCATATATAACATCATCTAGAACAATTATGTACCATGGAACAGGCAGCAGGTTTCCCTGTGTTTGTTATTAAATAACACTGCGGTAACCAACCCGCCTGCCAAGCGTGGTGAATATGGCTAAATCCATCTATAAAAGGTGTAAGGTTTATGATTCCCCGCTTTTAAATCTTACATTTTAGCGAACGCTGAGAATACCAAAATAACTTCCCGACACCTTATTTCTAAACTTGCTAAAACTTTCAGTAGAATTGAAGCAAGTTGCTACCATTCCTATCTAGACTAACACGGATGAATTGGGTTAAACTTAAAATCCAGATTTATGGATCGCCGACATGCCTCTATCAATCCTAATTTATTTATACATTACATAAGCCAATTTATATAAAAAAACATACATAAAGCAATATAAATTCACATTAGCATATTAATAATTTGAACAGTAAGTAACATTTTGTGACTGCGTAGGCAGCTACCTACGCTAGCTCGGTGAGGTGATCTTAGTTCAGTTCAAACTGAACATATAATTCTAGGATTTTGTACAAAATCTTTTGTTTTGTTTTATTATTGGGTTAAATAATATCGAATATTATCGAAATTAAAGATTTTATTAGTTGTAATTAAAATATACCTTTTTTTAAATTATTTTATTTAAAAAAAACAAGTCATCGGCGCGGCTGTACCCCCGTAGCTAGTTTTTGTGTATAATTAAAAGCAAAACCTTTGTCATAGCGCTTAACGATCCCTTTGTCTACTGTTTATGAAATGAAATGTAAAACTTATTAAAAATCTTAGGCTAAGTGCTAAAGGCTAAAGGCTAAAACCCTAAGTTTTGTTTTATATTACTACTAGCTGGCCCGGCAAACTTCGTACCGCCTCAAAATCTACGCGGTGTCCTACATCTACCCTACCCTACCCCTACTCTACCTCTACCCTACCCTACCCCTACCCTACCCCTACCTCTACCCTACACCTACCCTACCCCTACCCTACCCTACCTCTACCCTACCCCTACCCTACCCCTACCCTACCCTACCCCTACCCTACCCCTTCTCTACCCCAACCCTACCCCTACCCTACCCCTACCGTACCCCTACCCTACCCCTATCCCTACCCCTACCCTACCCTACCCTACCCTACCCTACCCTACCCTACCCTACCCCTTCCCTACCCCTACCCTACCCCTACTCTACCCCTAACCTACCCCTAACCTACCCCTACCCTACCCCTACCCTCACCCTACCCTACCCCTACCCTCACCCTACCCTACCCTACCTAAAAAGTATCCTATGTCCTTCTCCCAGTTCTTAGCTACCTCCTTACTAATTTTCAGCCAAATCGGTTCAGCCGTTCTTGAGTTATAAATAGTGTAACTAACACGACTTTCTTTTATATATACAGGGTGTCCCAAAAGATTACGTAGCTGGGAAGGGGGGTGATAGGGATGGTCACAAGGGTCACCAGAAAAATATAAAAAATTCCCTCTGCATTGCATTTTTTAAAAGACTAAAAATTTTACACCTTGTGCTAACTGTACCTACAAATATGGCTGTATTTAAAAAAAATGCTGTTATGTAATCTTCAATAACAACAAGGTCATCAACATCAACATCAAAAATAACAAGGTGTAAAATTTCAAGTTTTTAAAAAAATGCCATTTTTTTTAAATACCCAGAGCGGTTTTTTTTTTTTTCTAGTGACCATTGTGTCCACCCCTGTCACCCCCTTTCCCAGCTACTTAACCTTTTGGGACACCCTGTATAGATGTGCCTATGTATTTATATATGCAACATCTGAATTGTATAAGAAATGGTGATACGTAAGATGTATCCCCACTTCTTAAACAACTAGAAATATACTACTAGAAAAAAAAAGGTAGTCCTATATATTGAATGTTATAATATATATGTACTAGAATATTACTTACTGAACCAAAAAGAGATATAAGTAATACCCTCTAGAATCCCTTTTTTTTTTTTTTTTGTCCGGGCGGAAATGCATTTACGCATTCCCACCGCCGCTGCAGCGTATTCGCGCGCTGGCGGTGGGATATGTGGGACTCGCCCTCTCCATAGCGTGGTATGCTAAACTCATACCACGAGGAGAGGACTCTACCAACCACTAAAACCTCCCGGACACTCCTTCGATCCGCCGTTGGTGGGGGCCGGGTGAGCCAATATGAGCAATCCGGCCCATCTCTAGAATCCCTAACCTCTCAATATTCTTGCAGGTTTTGATTACAGCTAGACAAACAAGACTAAATTTTTTTTGCAGTACTAATTTGCCAACATCGCTTGAAAAGTTCATTCTGTGTTTTTGTATATTGTATTATCAACCCCAATTAGCGAGCATGTTTTGGATATTGAATTCTATCATAACACTGATTAGTTGGCCAGCCCGATAATTATATATAAAATATTGACATAAAGGTAGCAAGTAGTTTTGCTTAACATAGTATAAAGCCAACACCTGAAAGTTCAAACAGCCGGCGACGGGTACTTCCGTTCCGATTGTGCCTAGGCACAGTTCGCCTTTAATTTTATTACCTAACGCCGATGTCCAATCTCGGTGGAACAAATTCACGGTTTAACTTTACACAGAACGATTCTACTAAACGTA
Organism: Nycteola revayana; assembly: GCA_947037095.2. Classification (NCBI taxonomy): domain Eukaryota; kingdom Metazoa; phylum Arthropoda; class Insecta; order Lepidoptera; family Nolidae; genus Nycteola; species Nycteola revayana. Next base: position 12,436,300 of record OX344839.1, read on the forward strand.
AAATAAATGTTTAAATATTACTATGCAATGTTAATATTTTTTAGTAAGTGGACAAATCTGCCGTATTATGGGCGTATTTTATTACAATTTAAAACTGACTCAATATTTAAGAAACAAACATTAATTAGAAAACAAAATAAGGTAAATACATAAACAATTTTAATAATCATTTAATTTAAAATGTACGTTCGACAAAAAATATCGCGATTAAAGATTTTATCTCACCTGAATTGAATTGATTAGAATTTTTAAGATTTAATCTTGAAAATTAAAATTGTTTCAATGATGATTTATTTTGTATATATAATTCAAATGAACCTAGTTTCAACGAACGGATAAACAATTTATAAGTTGTTATTCTCCAATAATAACATTTCCTAACTATAACATGTGTTAACATTCAAAACAAATTCCAGCAAGATCTCTAAGGACAAAGCCACAGAATATTTGTTAACACTAAAATGATTTGACAGACTGCCAGTAATGAACTTCGAAAACCAGGGAGTGTTTCACGGAGTTGTAGAACTTTGAAAATGGACAACGAAAAACAAGTCTATTTTATCGTTTGCTTTCCAATTTATCGGGGAGCTGTAGGTCTGAACAAGTTGTTGAGTGCAATGAGCACGGGCGTCGGACATCTCATGACAGATTAATTATTCCGTTTGTCGGCACCCACTCTCTAGAACTCGAAGCCTTCTCATCCACAGCGCACACGAATATGATGAAGCAATGAGACCTGACGGCCAACATTGGTAACGGCATTGTTGAGAAGTGTCAATCCTACTAATGGGTGTAATAAATTCGTTTCTGTGGATGGATGTACAGATGCTTTACTTAAGGTATAAATAATTAAGTAAGTAGTACTGTTTTTAAGTAATTTTTGTGTATAATACATTTTACAACTTTTTTTTTTCAGATGGACAAATTTTGTTAGGCATGAGATTTTTGTTACTTCACCGGGCAAGTAGGCAAGCAGGGCAATTTAAGCCATAATAAGTGGTCTACTAAGTAAACAAGCAACATACAATTTAAGCACAAGAAAAACAAGCATGGCAAACTATTGAGCAACGTAAAAAGTAGCGTAGGAGTTATTCTAATGATGTATATGCAAGTGTGTGAGTGTGTGCTCGTATATATATATATATATATATATATATGCTATAATATGCTTGTGTTACGAGTGGGTTCACGTCGGTGGTGCAATGGGTGGGAATCGAACCGGCGACCACAAGATCACAAGTCCGACACCCCTAGCCATTGGGCTATGGCCGCCTGTTATAAGGTGCATTGTTTAATATCCTAAACTAGAAGCAATTTTGATAGTTGGTTAAACAATAGGAATAGTTGCTAACATATCTCAATAACGACTACATTTTTTTTATTGTCGTTAAATTCTATGAAGAAAGTAGTTTTTGGAAAATCTACATTGAACGTGTCAGACACGAACACGGGCTTCGTTTCGATTTCGAATATGCCGTCACATAGCAGACTTTTATTGAAAATCGGCAAAACCTAACTGTCATGTTAAATAAGTTTGACTATTGAATTCGCTGGTATAAAAGTCTGTCTCCGGTCCGTTCAAGTTTTGTCATATCTATTTCAAAATCTCGGTGCATACTCTAGGAAACTGGACACGCTGTCAAGTCTAATGAAATTATTAGGTACACTGATTGAGTTGCTTTGACAATCTTGTCTAGTCTAGACTTCGGTTATGAGATATGGGCTAAAGTTTTAACTTAACGCTTAGTGGTTTCTGAAAGTACTTACATTCTAAATTAGTTTTAAGAACTGTTTAGTATTTAGCGAATAAGTAACGAAAAACGTTTTAAAAGAGTGTCAAGAATAACGTTCGCTATTCTAAATACGTTTAGCTTAATCATCTAATCTTATTCCATTATCTTCATGGTTCGATTTACTTATCTATACGTTGGTTTGTTTGTGATGTTTGAATGTTCGTTACCCTCAAGGATGCGTAAGAAAACGACTTTATTTGCGATTTGCAAACAGAAGTAGAAAAGTTTGTGTAATTTGTTTATTGAAGGTTGTTTTATTTTCTTGATCGTAAGAAAATAAAACAACCTGATGTTTAACTGAAGTGAATTTTTGAAGACAATTGTCCTCATTGTACGTCATATCACTTATATATGGATTCCAACTAGAAGTAGGTGTATGTAGGGATTATCCATCAATGCTTAACCCACTTTTATATAAACATGGATAATATCCATGTTTATATAAAAATAAAAACATGGATAATATCGATGGTTATATAAAAATAAACAAAATTGTATTCTTCATATCTTAATCATATTCAATCATTTATAGTAGACACGGGTGTCATTCGCGGTATAATTTTAAGGCAAATAATTACCTTTTTATTAAGCCATTATTTATATGCAGGTTACCCACACCAGTAGTCGTTTAAATTATGTGTACAAATCGCAAATGTTTAAAAAACATAAGTACACGATTCACCTTATATAGTTATCGCCTTAACGTTTTTATAAAGGAAAAAAAAAAGAAGTGTATCTTCTCATTTTTATAAATTGACAATGTAGATAAAGGTACCGATTTTTTTACTAGCAACCATTTTTCCTAGCCTTTATTCCATTGTAGCTATCACATGTCCAAGCTACAAGAGAGAAGGGTGTAAATAAAATTGCCTTTTATACTACAGCGGTAGGTATTTTCATCGGCGGTTGACGCCGCTACGCCGCGCCGCTACGCCGCGCCGCCTCGCCGCCGCTACGAGCCTCGCTGCCTGTAATTGTAGCCGAGTCTATTGAATTATTGAGAAGTCAACATTTTAGCCGCTCCTCGCGCGAAGTGATCCTATGGGTACGTATTTTGAATGTGCTGAAAATTTAAAAAATATTCGCACAGCAAGGCATCCGTCGGATTTTCGTACTGAAATTATTTTGTAGTAGGTTGCGTCACTCTTTTACGTGAAAATAGTACAGTTTGTGTGTTATGTTTTTAATAATAGCCTTTATAATGAATATTCGCTATTTTTTTTAAAATTATTTCAAGCCTCTCGTTCACAAATGAAGCAATTTCACTCTATTCCTCTTTAGATAAATACCTCATTAGTTTGTAGTTAATCTTATATGAACAAAAGAGATAGGTTTACACCAATTTAAATGCATTTTAAATTTATATGTAGGTACACATTTATGAGAAGAGTTTACTGTTATGTGTATTTGTACACAGCTAGCAGCAAACTATTCACCCATAAAGAATAACTGGCTGTCATAGTAACAAAAACATATTTATTTACATTATTTGATACTGATGGTGTAAGCCTATCTCGTTTATTGACTGTACATACACCATAATGATGATACATATCAGGTGCAAAACCTTGCAGGTACCATATTTAGTTAAGAATGTGTAATATGTATAATGTGGTTATGCTATAAATAAATAGAAATACCTACACAGCATAACACAACTGAATTTCGATGAAACTATATACCTATTAACAATTCCCATTAGACACACAATTCTGTAAAGCGCGTGGTTCGGCATGCACCGCGTTCGTTTGTGTTTCGTTTTTTCATCATCATCATTAGCCTTTTTTCGTCCACTGCTGAACATAACTCCCCATAGATTTTCAGCGAGAACCATTGCTTTCGTTTTTTAGTAGGTATTATTCAAGTATAGCACAAAATTCCGCTCTAAATATTTGGTAAACTTAGTCTATTTTACTATATTTTTGCACTTAGGTCTGGGTTCATTAATTTAAATACCTATATTATGTTATTATCGTCTTGGTATGTATACTTATAGCAACATAAGCAAACACATTAGCATTAAAATATATCCATTTTGTGTAATATTACATACAAATGTTTAATTTTGTGCAATATCTCAAATGTTTACGTTTCATTTCATGTTCAAATTAATTAAAATAAATACTGGCACTAAACAAGAGCTGTTAAAAAAGACTAGTTCTGTATATTTAAAGTTATAACTTCGTAAACTTACGATGCGGGCGCAAAAATCAATAGCCAAATAGAAACACAAACAACAAACAGATCGAAAACTATTGATCAAAGTGCAGCTCACTAATCTGCCGCGCCACACAAAAGCGTTGGTTTATGTATGATGTATGGTTTCATACATCGCATTGAATGATTCAAGCGTAACTAATGGTTAAGTTTATCATTCATAATGGACCATAAGCTGGATTTTGCATATTTTCCTCGTTGTGTTTATAAAGTACTTTTTACTATTAAGCATCGTTTTTTAGTGAATAGTACTTTTATGAAAAACTAGCGGCCCGCCCCGGCTTCGCACGGGTGGACTTTTATACCCTACCCTTGCCCTACCCTACCCCTGCCCTACCCTACCCCTACCCTAACCCTACCCCTACCCTACCCATACCCTACCCCTACCCCTACCCCTACCCTACCCCTACCCTACCCTACCCCTACCCTACCCTACCCCTACCCTACCCCTACCATACCCCTACCCTACCCCTACCCTACCCCTACCCTACCCCTACCCTACCCTACCCCTACCCTACCATACCCCTACCCTACCCCTACCCTACCCTGACCTACCCTACCCTACCCTACCCTACCCCTACCCAAAAGTATCCTATGTCCTTCTCCCAGTTCTTAGCTACCTCCCTACCAATTTTCAGCCAAATCGCTTCAGCCGTTCTTGAGTTATAAATAGTGTAACTAACACGTCTTTCTTTTGTTTTTAAAATGTATTCTGCTATTCGGGACGGAAACAAATCCAACAAATCAAAAACCATGGCATTCGGTCTAGCCGTTCTCGAGTTATAAGTGTTGTAACAAACACGACTTTCTTTTATATACATACTAGCGGCCCGCCCCGGCTTCGCACGGGTGGACTTTTATACCTTACCCCTGCCCTACCCTACCCCTACCCTATCCCTACCCTACCCCTACCCTACCCCTACCCCTACCCTACCCCTACCCTACCCCTACCCTACCCCTACCCTACCCCTACCCCTACCCTACCCCTACCCCTACCCTACCCCTACCCTACCCCTACCCTACCCCTATCCTACTCCTACCCTACCCCTACCCTACCCCCACCCTACCCTACCCCTACCTTACCCCTACCTTACCCCTACCCCTACCCTACCCCTACCCCTACCCTACCCCAACCCTACCCCTACCCTACCCCTACCATACCCCTACCCTACCCCTACCCTACCCTCCCCTACCCTACCCTACCCTACCCCTACCCAAAAGTATCCTATGTCCTTCTCCCAGTTCTTAGCTACCTCCCTACCAATTTTCAGCCAAATCGGTTCAGCCGTTCTTGAGTTATAAATAGTGTAACTAACACGACTTTCTTTTATATATATAGATATAGATATAGATATAGACTAGCGGCCCGCCCCGGCTTCGCACGGGTGGACTTTTATACCCTACCCCTACCCTACCCTACCCCTGCCCTACCCTACCCCTACCCTAATCCTACCCTACCCCTACCCTACCCCTATCCTACCCCTACCCTACCCCTACCCTACCCCTACCCTACCCCTACCCTACCCCTACCCTACCCCTACCCTACCCCTACCCTACCCCTACCCTACCCCTACCCTACCCCTACCCTACCCCTACCCCTACCCTACCCTACCCCTACCCTAATCCTACCCTACCCCTACCCTACCCCTAGCCCTACCCTACGCCTACCCTACCCCTACCCTACCCTACCCCTACCATACCCCTACCCTACCCCTACCCTACCCTACCCCTACCCTACCCTACCCTACCCCTACCCAAAAGTATCCTATGTCCTTCTCCCAGTTCATAGCTACCTCCCTACCAGTTTTCAGCCAAATCGGTTCAGCCGTTCTTGAGTTATAAATAGTGTAACTAACACGACTTTCTTTTGTTTTTAAAATGTATTCTGCTATTCGGGACGGAAACAAATCCAACAAATCAAAAACCATGGCAATCGGTCCAGCCGTTCTCGAGTTATAAGTGTTGTAACAAACACGACTTTCTTTTATATATATAGATGTCACGGCTTGATTCGTGGACAAAAGTACATCAAAACTCAAAAAAATCTATAAGTCATACAAATAATTGGGTTGGATCGAACCCAGAACCTAGATTGTAGCAATTGCTAGCCGTAACCTCAAACCCACCGGTGTAGTTATGTTAGTATGACATAGATTTATTTTTTATAACACACAGTAAATATATTAAAACTCAATTCAAGAAAGTAGCAATAACAAAAGCATTATTAACAATTAAAGCTAAAATTAAAAAAACCGTAATCTAATAGACCACTACCAGTTGGCAACGTTCCCAGAATGCTGGCAGCATTGCCACGTTGTATGGCAATGCTTAATCTTTGGGCAAAATATAGGCCAGCATTCTGGTCACGTGTTGCTACGACCAGACGCCCAGCAAGATCTTTATAAATTCGATGGGCGCCTGGTCCCCAAGGCCCTAGCGTCTCAGCTCCAAAAGGTTCAAATAAGTACCCACTATCGAGGGTACTATACTTTCGCCTTTTGAGGCTTTCAGCTGATTCCGCCGCCGCCCCAGCCCTATTTTTAGTTGCTGGAAGATGGGACGGAGCAAGGGTGTCTACGCAAGTAGCATCCCAAACTAGAGGCCGCCCCATCTTCCAGGGAATCAAAGTCATTCCGTCGGGTCTTTTACCATCGTCACGCGAGAGGCCACAGGGTTCTAAAATGGCTGCGCAGTTGGCGGTGGTAAAAGCCCGACGGATTATGTCATTGAGACTTGAGTGGCGCGGAATCCTTCCTGCACTTCTGCTACAGGAGAGGCCGTGGTGACCAAGCCGGTCCACAGCAGAGCCACAGTGGCAGCGGTGAGGGGCACAACACGATGCGCCCAAGCGGAGCGCCGCTGCAATGCGGAACGCTGACGAATCAATCAGCGTTCCTGTGTTTGGAGAAGGGAGGGCCTGTAGCCACAAACCCGATTCCCACTCGGCAGCTGCTAAGAGGCGGGCTCGGTCTGCGGAGCTTAAGCACGTGTTTAGAAGACGTTTCCGTACTAGCTCGCAGAGCGGTCCATCCCATAGCCTCTGCGAAGACAAGGTTTTGGGCAAATCGGAGATTGGGCAAGCTGACAACCACGCATTTCTGGCCTCAGTCAAAAAGCTTATGTCAAAATTATTGTCTAAAGAGGTAGCAAGTATTTTTTTTTGTTAAGTTTAGAGTACCATGGACCGAGGACAGAAAAGCGGGGAGAGCCACGCCAGAAATTGATCTGATGCCTAGGCCCCCCAAACGAACTGGCATTGACGCCTGCAACCACTCTCGCTCTTCTAAATTAATGTTTAAAATGGAAGCCAAAGTGTTTTTTACGATGTTGTCTAAACTCTTAAGAAGCTCTGAATGCTTCCAGAGTTGACAACATCGTATAGTATATGTAAATTTTGGGACAAAAAGACAATACCGGATTATGGTAAAAGCCATGTGTACATTAATTTTGGTCAAACGGTCTGAACATTGTGTAAAATTTTGAATTTTTTCTTCAAAAAATGCGGGAAAGGACTCGTCAAGAATAGGGGAGCCCAACAAACGCAGAGAACATTTGTCGATTACTGTTATATTGGGGGCCAAACCATTAAATTTTCGTATAACCAAATCTTTTGCAGGGCATGTGTCCGAAAATGAAAGTTCACATTTTGAAAAAATTAGCTCGAGGCCGACCGCACGGAACTCGGCAATTAAAAGCGAGAGATCGTTAAAGACAGTATCCACGTCACCACCCAAAGTCCCATCATCCAAGTACCAAACATTAAGGTTCGATTTAAGGCGTTGGATGATGGGGTGGATGGCGAGGCTAAAAACCGCTGGACCGAGCGGATCGCCTTGCTGGCAACCAACCGCAGAAATAATTTCGTTGCCGAGAAACGTTAATTTTGAAGGAGAACTATAACATTGCCAGAGAAAATTATAAAGATTTGGAATTTTGTCTTTCACTTGCGTTAATAAGGCTCCCCTATCTACGGAATTGAAGGCGTTTTTCACATCAACTTTCAGCAGCACCTCTCCTCTGTTAGTATTGAGTGTGTAATTTAGTTCAGTAGTAGTATGAGTGTGAATTTTCCATATCTTTGCAGAGAAGTGACGGATAAGCGTTGTCTGAGTATATTCTCTATGCGATTTCCTGGACGACTTTCCGTGTATTAACTCTTATCTATAGAATTGCATGCAAGTATTTCGTTAGCTTGAACCTTAACTCTGCATCTGCATAGTATGTATAATATTTATGGAGTATGTAGAATATTTATTTGCAAATATCTAACTCCAACTTATACGTATCATAGAAATACTTTGGATGTTTGGATGGAAAACTAACACCGAGTTACACATTTGGGACAAATTGGTTGAAAGGATCTGGATGTAATTTAGAACTTATATAGATTGTATTCTAGATTGCCACCAGTAAGTATCTACTTTTTATCCAGCAGCAGATCACGTACGATGGCAAATTGAACGCACGGTCAAAACGCATACGAAAGACGCATTCAATATCGTGCAAATGTCATTTTGCGATCAGATTGCTGGTCGCTGAGTATACGTAATTTCCGGATTACGGAATGTACAGTACGTTAATGTAGGTGAAAACGTGGCGCGTTACTTATTAAACATTAATGTAAAGAATACTTATATTCTTGTCAGTGAAACTCACGATTGTAAATTTAACTTTTTTAAATCTAGGCATTATAAGCTTATCAACTCATTACAACTATTTCATGGCTTAATATTAACATTATTTTGCACACTTACCGCCAGAGAGTATTTATATTTCATCCAAGTTAATTGCATACAATTTTTGTGTTCATGTTAAGGACATGAACACAAAAATTGAGTCCTCTTTAAAATTTACTTTATTAAAAAAACATAACATAAAAGGTAGCGGTAAAAATATTTTGTTAAATTTAATGCTTGCTCGTATTCAAATGGACGCATTAAGCAAAGCAATGGCAGAGAGAAACAATATGAAAAAGCGGGTTACAGCTCGATTGCCGCCGGCGGCAAAACCTCGACACGATCTCAGTTTAATATTGACAAATTATACGTGATCGCACTAACGTGACCGATGACTTTATTTTTGATATAATATTCATTTGTCGGCTTATTTTGTAATGTAAAATAACAGTGCAATTATAATTGAATTAAAGAACTGACGTGGAATTATTCGTTGATTGTAATTGAATATGCGATTTCGAAAGGAGCAAAACACATATGTCTAGTTTATAGGTGTTGTGCCCTTTTAGAAAGTGGTAATTCAATTTAATATTAACTGTTTTTTATATAATTAAAAACGAAACGAGCACTTTATTTGCATTAGTTGGTTTGGTTCAGTGGAAAAAAGTGATTATCTTTGAGATTTGTTTTTTTTGTGATCTTGTTTTAAACCACGGAATAACCAGGTTTTTATTTGAAGCATCGTTTGTTGTTCTGAGTACTAATGTGGTTGAAATATGTGATTGTAGTTTGTAAAGGCCACGGCTACACAGATTTATATCAGTAAAAAGGATAGTAGTAGTAGATGAGTTTTTAGACCAACAGCAGTTTGAAAACGATTTCGGAGCATTGTAGCCACCAGTTGTCTGTCTTCCCTGGCCGTTGTGCATCTTGGTCTGCCATTTCTTGGTCTTCTAAGGTGTGATCCGGTCTCTTGATACCGCTGGACTACCCGCTGAACAGTCGACAAAGCTCCAATTACGCTTCCCGAGCTCAAACAAGCACTGGTGGAGGAATGGGAAGGTATTTCTCAGCACCGGCTCCGAAATTTGGTGTACAGCATGCCTAATCGCCTGGAAGCTGTCAGAAGAGCTCGTGGAGGCAATACAAAGTATTAAATGAAGAAAGTGATGAAAAACAGCAAAAAAACAATCATAAAAAAAATTTAATCTTAAGAAAAATATGACTAATTTAGTTTTTTTTTAATTTAGAGATTAATATTGTGGGTGCAACTAAGTTTTATTTTATTTTTTATCTGTATAATTAAATTCTCAATTGAACAGTCTTCGTTTCATTGGGATGGCATACGTAGTTCGGGAGATATTCGGGTTTATGTGACTGACCCGTTATTTTTGGAACCGAGTGTATTTACAATGATGGTTATTTCTGAAAGTAATTGTCATAATGAAATTAAATATAATTATTTCTGTTCAAAAAACTTGAAGATGGTATAAACTTACTATGTTAATATTTTTATTTATTTATTTTTGTCTATGTCTTCAATTTCCGAAAACGCGATCAGCCATTTTATGACGTCATAGGTCTAGTTAAAAAACAAGAACGCGATCCTTTACTATTAGATTTTTTGAGTGATGACGTCATCGAACTAGGAATGACGTCGGGACACAAATAATGTATACACCAGAATGACTGATATAATTTTCATCTCTAAATGTCACGTCAATATTAAAATATTTATTTTAGCGCTTTCTAGATCTCATAAAAATACCATATTTTTTTCTTGGTTCAGTAAAAGATGTTCGTAACTATATCAAAATAATTTAAAAAAAGTGTCAACTAGTCTAATCTTCGAACGCTTACGATAACAAATCTGTATACTAGTGACTGCCTCTTTGTTCTAGCGGGATTATTGTTGACCGTAAAAAGTAATATATAATTATGATAATTGTATTTTAAACCGTAGAAAATATTCCTGATTACACTAATTTATTCGTATTACAACGGATTTTTCTCTCGACTCAACAGCTACATAGCTTTCCATTAATGTTATCAGACGTATAACGTAAACGCTTTTTTATCTTTCGAGTTTTGTAGCGACATAAACAGTTTACTTAACTCTGTTGCTGTTATAAAAGCAAAGACTCAATTCTTATTACCGTTCTTTTCTACAGCATAGAAGCAACAAGTATAGTCATTAATATTGTAGTGAGTTACAACAATTATTGTTTGTAATTTGTAATTATGACCTCCTTGGTGTAGCGGCATAAGTGTCTGAGGTCGTGATAACCATGCCGGAAATAAATCTTTGTGTAAATTCTAAGATTTCTTTCTTTGGATAAGGGACATGGAGGGTCAATGTCTCGGAAAGCACGTTAAGCCGTTGGTCCTGATTGTTATAACATCATCTATAACAAGCGTATACCAGGGAACGGCCATCACCACTCTCTTGTGTGGTACAATATAATACTGCGGTCACTGGCGGTCACCAAACTGCCTGTCAAGCGTGGTGACTATGGCAAAAACTTTCCCTCGGGAAGAGGCTCATGTACAACAGTGGACGTTTGCATGGCAAAGGCTCCCCTTCCTTCTTTCTATTTTTCCATATCATAAGCTACCTGAGCCAAATCCTTCAGGAATAGGTGCAGTTCGGCTCGCCATCTAAAAACCATGCGATCGATTCCTAAAATTATTTCGCCATTAGTCATTCATGACATGATGACTAATGGCGAAAGATTTTTTATCTGTATAAGCGCTATTATATGATGAGTTCTATTGAAGCCCCTGTGACTATGCGGGTAAAACTGTACAGGAAGGCTAGTATTTAATATAATCCAGAAAACACAAAGTTCGTTCCTTTGTAATTAACGACAGTACTTACCTACTTACGTAGTTGTACACAAAGTGGGTTTGGCCAACGGTTTCAGTACCCGCATCTGACCCTTTTGGTTTAATTCGCAGAAAGGTAGATATGCTTTTCATGTAACTTTTTTTACGAAGAAATTAGCTTCGTGAAATATGTCTTGAATATGAAATACCTTTATTAAAACAATTTATGTTTTAAATTCTAGAGTTAAGCAATCAAGTATTTAAACATTTTATCATCAATCAAATCAAATAATGTTAACATTGTTTTTAGCTACTACTTAAGTAATACTTTTGTTAGATTTCGTCTTACACTGTGTAATTTTAACAAGTACAAGTGTACGTTAATACCTAAGTGAAGAATGAATTTAGTTTTTTTTTCACCATTTGATCATTATTTCAACACTTTCTAAAGAGTGCCCTTTGTTTTTCCTCCTGGAGAATAAAAGGTATTTCAGTATTAAGATATGTATCGAATCATAAAACTTGATAAAATCAACTGTGAATGGACGTCAACTACAATTTAACCATAGAAATAATAGTTTAATAATAGTTAAAACTCACTAACGATATATACTATCACCTCGATTAATATTAAATGCTAGGTTTATCCCGGTAATGAGCTCTCCCAGAATATTTCAGAGAGACGAAGTTCTTGTGCAATTTTCATTCCGATTCTTTAACTAGTTACTGTTGGAATGAAATGAGATAGCGGTATGTCTTCCTTATGTAATTTACTACGGGGGCAAAGCAGTAGGTAGAAGCCAGTTATCTACACATAGTTACGAGAACGAATTTGGTTTATTAATGTACAATTTGTGGATGTATTATAAAACGATTGTAATTTAAAACTTTAAACAGCGGAAACTACTGGAGGCTAATCACGTTGCGACTTTGATAAAAATGTCTACTTATTATCTATTGTAGGGTTATTGAAACGCTTTTGCTTTTTTATTGATTTTAAAGCTATATTAACTTCATAAATTTGCATAAATACATATCTGCTCACACATATACTTTTCGACTTTCACGTATCACGATCAAGCCCGCAACGATGGTCAATGTAACATCGTTGCGGGCTTGATCGAAACGTAGGCGAAATAATAAAAATTAATGTTAATAGCATTTATACCCCAGATTTGATCAGTCAGTATGGACAAGTCTGTAAATACAAGACACAAAATCTGTTCTAAGGAACCATGCATGTCATGGATTTTAGAGACAAGATAAATTACATACATAAATAGAAAATCTGTACTCACTTGGGTCAAAATTACTTATTTTAATTATGAATATATGGAATGCAATGCATTTTCATCATTCTGGATATCGTATATCATACTATCAATCGATAAATAAAAATAATTAATTACGTTTTTCAAAACGACCGGTTTCGATTTCCGAACACAGTAATTTTTTTTTAATGTTTTTTCTTGGATTAATCCCTCCCACACTCCCGCCACTGTAACTCCTGTAAGCCAGGATCAACAGCGGCACACACGAAAGAGGCTCTAAGCTTAAGCTGGTCCCGGGACACCTAAATGTCTTGGATCCCGCATCGAATTTAATCAGAAAGTTTATAGGAGGAGTTGGAAAGTAAAATTCCACTTCCGTCCAGCGCAATCGGGAGACATAAATGAACGGATGAGATATTTAACCTCAGGAAGAGACACTTACAATAGGATAAGCCAATTGTAAAGCACCACGGACATTCCTATCTTTATGTTAGCTGTTATGTTTGAGTCCAGTAGTAAGTATGACAGAACCGTTTAAACACACGGAAGTTTCTCCTAGTTGCCACAAGATTAGTATAATAAACCACACCTGATGCAGATTCCAAGCTGTCTAACATAGTATTGCGTTCGTCCTGCCAGAAATCACACTCCCACAGAATATGATAAGCAGACTGTTCATATGTACAGTCTAAGGTTGAACATTGGCATGTAGGGGATGGAATTAAATTAAATGAAAAAAGTTTACTTTTAAAATTACCGTGCCCGATGAGAAATTGAGCCGTACAATGATCAACCTCCAACCAAGTTCTATCCAGTCGTTCACGAACCGATGGAAATGGGTGAATGTTGTCCCTCGTAGAACAAATACATAGCCGCTCGTCTCTGAGCCTCAAGGTCAACCGGAAGAACGGCCGCGAGCACAGGAAGAGCTTCTGTACTAACCGTCCTGTAAGCTTTAGTTAAGAATATTAAAGCTAGGCTTTGGAGTTATTTTCTTCGTACAGCGCCGATAGTAGCCCGGTCGGCCTATATTGGCGAGCCGTAACAAATACAACCTAGATATTTGGCTACATAAATTTGTTTTAGGGTTTTAAAACTGAGGCCCCACGTAGCGATTGATATTCTATAGTCAAGACAAAGTTACGTTTAGCTTTTTCACCTACGGTTCTGATGTGTTCTATAAATATTGTGAAGTTGCGTTCTAAGACTAATCCTAGGTAACAAACCGAATGCTTTCTTTTAATTGAGATACTTGGTGGTCTTTTCAGGCTACCTTTAAGTAATAGTAGGAAAGTTTTTTGGGGAGCATAGTTAAAACGATTTCGCTCGCCCCATTCAGAAATTAATTCTAGACATGACCTAGCTAAGATTCTAATGATTGTATGACCTTTTTGTGTCCAAAATCGATGACATGGTTTCTAAGAACAGGTTTTTGTATATCATATAGTAACAGACTTGCCCCACACTGAATGTGCCATTCAGGACATTTCAGGATGGTCCATTAGATCGGTGTATATCAACTGACGTACACCTAGTATCTGAAAAGATTATAAACATTTAATAACTATTTATTTAACAAACGGCTTTTAAAGCTCTTGTTGTGTCTAATGAGTTTTTAAAAGCATGATTATCAAATTTTATTTTATTATTCTGTTAGTAGAATCTATGGTTTTATTTTCGTTAATAGTAGTTAGTAGGAAAACCGGGTGTTCATTTGTGAATTAATTGGGAATGACACTTAATTCCTTATCAATTTTTGTAGGTTACTCGCGTTACAAAAAATAGATCGCGGTATAGAAAATCTGTAGATTACTTATGACGATATACTTATATTTAATCCCAAAATACTACGAAAATGACAATATATGTAGGTACCTACATAATATAATGCACAAAAAATCTTAAGTAAATAAGATCACGTAGGCCATAGTTATAAATGCGGACCGCGACGCACGTACGTTATTCTGAAAATTCATACGTCACCGTTACCTTGTATACATTTTTGTTATAAGTAAATTAATCTACGAGAGGTCGTGATATTCAACGATGTTACGTAATATCACGCCGCATCACCACGTACCCGTAGATTCCAGGTTTTTGGAATATAGTGGGTCAAACAATGGTTCTCATGCAAAATGCAAACGTAAGCCACCACTACGGCCCGGGGCGAATAGCGCACTCGGACGGAACTGCGGCTACTTGCGGTTCTACAAAACAAACTCACTTCTACTATCACCGTATTTCACTTTAGCCTATTCAAAATTATAATATGTTATACCTTCTGTTTTTTCCGCCACACAGATTAAATATTCTCACTCGACAGCCAAGGAATCGGCGCTCTTTCATATTTTATACAGCTGTTAACATAAGGAAAATTCTATCTGAAAAGTTTACGAGCAAAAATGAGAGTGGCTAATGAGAATTGCGTCCTATTATACATTGGGCGTGAGTACAAAAAAGGGAATGGCAATATTGCGTGCGGTCGGAGATAATGGCAGTTTACTGTAATGATAGAGGCTTGGAATTCTGGCCAATATGGGGGAACACGTTTGCTAGGATTTGTGTATCGAATCGTTACACTTCAATCCCCAAGGCGAGTACCTTCATGTCTTCATTCCTCTAAACATACCTCTTTCTTTATATTTAATGCAACAGAAGATACATATACATATCGTACGATAAGTTATTAAATGTTAAAAACAAATGAGAATGGTTTTATCATGTTCCTTAACGCAGAAATACATTTTATTTAATGTACCCTTCACTTTCTGTCAGTTAACGTAAACAGATGAAGTATCTCATTAGGCAATATTGATTCAGGTGCTTGGCAATTAAAGCGTCGCACCTTATTGTATAAAAACTCATTAAAACGTGTACCTATTTGAAACGGGATAACATTTTGCCTTTAATATACAGCTACCCTTATGGGAATTTAAATGAAATATGTGTGTTATGTTAAAAAATGAATTAACAAATTTCAGCACATATACGATTTACTATTAAAATTACAGGACTGATTATGATCCTACTGATTATTATCGATCTATTTTTTATTTCAATATCGCATCTTTTGAAAACCCAATATTAATGACACAGGTTTATTTTACTTTCATCAAAATTTAATGTAAATTAATCAATACAAGAACCTTTTAAAAACAGTTAATTCTTTATATATGTAGGTATACTACCTACCTTAAGTATGCACATTTCGTTATTTAGGTAATTTTCGATTTCACCTATAATGGGGTACAAGATGATTTCTCCTGAAAGATAAATTATTAGTAGGAGCGAGCAAGTACTGAAAAAGCACGAGAAATATAGTGGCAGGGCTAATAAAAAAAAAAAGAAAGTAAACACTATACATTTGTTTTATTATGCTTTCATGTACAGCAGAGTCGCCGCGTTTAGGTGCAAGCATGTTTTAAAACTGCGATAACGTTTGGATGCAGCTAGCTTGTCAGAAGCGCCGACTCGTAAAGGTACGAGTTTATTGTAGAACCCACACCAAAATGCCGACATGCTGCTATCATGAAATTTGCACTGTTAGCGTGTGAATAGCGCGCCGCGTTCATTATGTATGCTCGTGACGTTATACGTATTGTCACAAATTATGATTCAAGCTCAGACATGAATGTTTTACGCTCTATAAGATATTATGCGGTAGCACCTTAGTAAAATTGAATAAAACAGTATTTTTTAATATCAATAGCGGCGTCGCGGTAGTAATAAAACGTGTCTGAAAATTTTCAAAATAACATTAAATTTTCTTGAACATACACTCAATATTTGTAAGAGCATCATAATATTTTAAATAGACGACATGAGTGAATGCAGGATATAATTATGACAATCGAGAAAATTGTGTTTAATTTAAAAAAATAGTAAGTATGTTTAGTGTGAGGTATGTAGCTATTAATTGTTGCTATAAAAAATGTTAAAGATTATTTTCTTGAGATTTTGTTAATACTTATAACATATCACCATTACCGTGTCATGTATTTAATTGTATCCAATTTATGTGTTTTTACCTCGGTTTTTACCTTTCAAATGTGAATCAAGAACTGAGACAAATATACTTGAATGGTGTTCTTCAAATTACCACAGTACCGTATTGGGTATTGTGTATGTTTATTGATGCCTGGGTTTCAGATTATTCTGCGATAAGACCCGGTTTCATGTTGTTCCGGAATGCATTTGTTCGACACTAAACACTGTTAGTCTTTGCATCTATTAAATTTACTTTCAACATTACTTTTCTTGTGAAATGTTCCTTTTATTTATTAATCTCGTAATATACATAACATCAAGTTTAAAGAACAGATGTTAATTATGTTCATAATAACTAATTTAACATTAGGTATTCATTGATTTACCGTGTACGATAACATAAAATTTGAATTTATAAGAATAAATGTAAATATGTTATTATTTAACAATATGTCAGTTTAGTTACAGAGACGATGGGACAATATGCATAGATATTTGAAAACTGCAATATTAAATACAAAGAAGTTGTGATTATATACAAATATTATATTATTAATATAATAACTGATAATAATTTATTTATTTCAAGTAACTGAAAAAAGTTTTTTTTTATTATAGATTCATCAAATTATTTAGCCTATTTTAGTAAGATGACAATGATATAAGTGATATATTCCCACAAATCCCCGCTTCTACAAACCGTGTGAGATAATATATAACATTCATGGACTACTGCCATTCACTGAAAAGTGTAATCTATCAATTGAATGTATTTTGGTTATTTTGATGATAATGCGATGATATTTTCCCAAATTTTCATTGTCGATGATCACATGAAATATAGCATATATTTAATTATTAACAAAGAGGTAGTTATTGTGAATAATGTGCAGTATTTTTCTTCCGTTGTGTACATAATTTCAAGTTAGTAGGCAAAGGCAATCAAATTTTCTCATACAACCTTTATCGAGTCGACGATCTTCCGCCTGCGGCATTGCCCGTTTTATTTTTGATTCAAAACCCTTAGAAATAATGGACCTTTATCAACAATATCCCAAAATTATTAAATCCCAGGGTAAATAAAAACAAACGTTATAGTGAAATAGGGTTTAATTTTATTTTGCTATCCGCTTAAATATCAGTGATTTAATGAGTGAAATATGAAATCAGATCGCAATAACTAGCTTATCACATAAAACTTTAACATACATACATTTAATTCCAGTTAAATTGAATTGAAATATTGAACAAACAATATAATGGTACGGTTCATAATTGATGCACATCACCTGTAAACATAAAAAATAAAAATTGCTAATTGAGGCTGTATCAAATGGTGCGAGTACCTACAATTGTTATTGGCCTACAGATTAGTAAGGCGCTCGGTCACAGAGGGAAATACGGTTCTGCCGAGCATGAACTGCACAGGTGTAGCCCGAGGGTCAATTGCTTAGAAAACATCCCACTCTTTGTGATCTGCGGGAGGAAATCGAATTAGCTTTCGGGGTGAACTTGGTCTACCATGTTTGGCCTCAGGCATAGTTGCTAACATGCCCACTCGTTATGTTACTTTTTATTAACAAGAAAACGCATCCGATCTGGTGTTTTTTATTGAATTTATAAGAGAAACACGTGACGTTATAGATGTAATAATATACTTATTAATCAAAGCCAGGTTTAAAAATAACTGTTTTTTTACTTGAGTAGATCTACTATTAACTTAAGATCTAGTTATAGGTAAGTAATAACTTGTGTTATGGTTAATAATTATTTCTCAATTTCAAGTAATAAGTGATTACTTTATTCTATTCAGAAAATTCGATACTAATTAAAATAAAAAGCTTCCTTTTAAGCTACTTCATTAACTTATTGACATTGCTTACGTCAAGTTACTATTCACGTAAAAACGTTATGCCATCAACATAAAGTAATTGCTTTAATATTCGGTACGTTTAACATAAGCCACTCACGTTGGGAAATAAGAAACTAAATATCTTAAAGTAAGAAGTTATGAAAGTTGAGCGTTGGCTAAGTTTGGGTTACAATGTTTTTTCTTATTAGCCGGGACGGGGATTGTAACTACTCAATAAGTACGTGACTGCTCTTGTGGTTTCCACTGTCGGTCGGAATAAACTTTTATTTAGCGACACATAAAGCCTCGGTGGTATCTCCTACACTTATAATTTGTTGGTATGAAGAGCTCTTTTTCGGTACATATTTCTCTATTAGTGCAACGTTATGCCAGGGCGCGGCGAGCGGTTTCACCCTTTTGTTGTAGACATTCCTTCAATACGCACGAAGCGATTTGCTTCTTCTTTCATAATGCGGACGGCTAAGGAGTGGAATTCCCTGCCGGGTTCAGTTTTTCCGGAACGCTATAATCTGGACATCTTTAAGGATAAAGTGAACAGATACTTTCTAGGCAAGCGTGTATCATCTTAGGCCTTATCTTCGCCTTCCATCAAGCGAGTTATGGTCAAATGTAAGCCGATATAGAATTTAAAAAAAAAAAAAAAAAACAGTTTCAACAGTGGCATCTGGCAATGACAAAGAACACCAAGGCCCACCAGGTCCCGATAAAAAAGTAAACTGCCTTGGACGATTGTATTTACATGAGACTAAGGGAAATACAAATAATAAATACATATGTATGCAGTTAATTTCTTGAAATTGTTAACTGCATAGTATAAGTCTGAGAACTCTATATAATATTATCATCTAAATCACATCAAGTATTTTTTTACAAAATGATTAAAATTTTAATGGAATGAGAACTCATTCGTGTAGTCTTATACAGTTAATGTTAAATATTTTTATTACATGTTGAGACGATTTAATAATCTTCTTAACGTTTCAAAATGTTTTTTTATCTACTTGTATAATAAAATATAAAAAATGTTCAAGTACCTCGTTCAAAACGCATTAACATTACTTCGTCAAAAATCTTGTAGAAAAACGTCACTGTGACAGCTATCAAACTTTTATTATTCGAAATAAGAAATTTAATTGCCAGCGTTCTTGTCGACGTTATGAGGAAAATATATATTTTTTTTTATTAAATATAGGCTTACGTTTGACCATAATCTCGCTTGATGGAAGGCGAAGATAAGGCCTATGATGATTCACGCGTGCCTAGAAAGTGTCTGTTCACTTTAGAATTCGATAATGTACCGTTATAATTGATGAACCGTTTTATCTTGTTAACATTTGATTCGGGATTTTATCAATTTAGGTAATGTTCGTATTTTAGATGACGACTTGCTAAAACATTGATGTACTCATGATTGGATTTATGTATAAGCTAACCTCGGGCATGCTTCGCAGTCTTACAGTTTAATATTAGGTTTATGTAATGTTTAAAAAAAAAACTTATAGTCCTTAAGTTTAAGGCCGAAGCCCAATAGCTAGCGCGTTGCACGAGGGTTAATAGGAATACTAGTAGTGTGCAAAAATTATGCTAGTAACCTTTAAAAAAGATAGATTAACTA
This sequence comes from Nycteola revayana, assembly GCA_947037095.2. Lineage (NCBI taxonomy): Eukaryota > Metazoa > Arthropoda > Insecta > Lepidoptera > Nolidae > Nycteola > Nycteola revayana. The sequence continues at coordinate 12,456,558 of OX344839.1, forward strand.
GCGAAACCTATACTTCCCTAAAATTCAATGGATTGTACATGTAAGCTCGGTTAATATGTTAGCTTCATTTATAGAAACAATTTTTTCCCTAAAGCCAAATTTTATCACTCTGCGACATATAACCCACCCCCATATTCTTAGAAAGTATGAAATATACATTTATAACAATGTAGATCTACCACCTTTTAATATAAAAAGGTCGTAATAATCAGTCAGAATAAAACTTAATAGACAATATCAAATTTAAGCATAAAAGAAAAATTCGGTAATAAAAGGAAGTATACCTAAATCTTACAATTCTGTAGTATATTTCAGAAGGTTTTTCTACACTGCTTAACTAGAATGGTAATACTAAGATGAGAGAATTTGTCCTAACAAATTGTTATGGTTAAAATTTCAATTCAAGAGTGATTCTTAATTTTTATTGTGATGCAATTGAACTTCTTTTTTTTTTCATATTTCTCATGTAGCAATATCTAATATATAAAATTCTCGTGTCACAGTTTTCGTTGCCATACTCCTCCGAAACGGCTTAACCGATTTTGATGAAATTTTTTGTGCCTATCCGGTATCTATGAGAATCGGCCAACATCTATTTTTCATCCCCCTAAATGTTAGGGGTAGTCCACCCCTAAATTTTTATTTTTATTTTTCAGACAAAGTTAGGGGTAGATTAGAGGTAGGTGTAGGGTAGGGGTAGGGTAGAGGTAGGGTAGGGGTAGTGTAGGGTAGGGGTAGTGTAGGGTAGGGGTAGTGTAGGGTAGGGGTAGTGTAGGGTAGGGGTAGTGTAGGATAGGGGTAGTGTAGGGTAGGGGTAGTGTAGGGTAGGGGTAGTGTAGAGTAGGGGTAGTGTAGCGTAGGGGTAGTGTAGGGTAGGGGTAGTGTAGGGTAGGGGTAGTGTAGGGTGGGGGTAGTGTAGGGTAGGGGTAGTGTAGGGTATGTATCGATTGAGGCAGTACGAAGTCTGCCGGGTCAGCTAGTAATCTATACTTATATTATAAAGAGGAAAAGTTTGTATTTTTGTATGTTTGTTTTACCATTAGAATACACCATTAGAATACGACATTATTCTTGAGTAACATAGGCTATAAAAGTCCACCCGTGCGAAGCTGGGGCGGGCCGGTAGTAATACAATATACATATTGAGTTCCGCTTCAAACTTTACCAAATATATTTTTAATCAACATGTTGGTTATGTTGGTATGGTACTGTTGAAGTATATACATATAAGTATACGAATTGCTACAACAATTTTCTTAAATAAAGGTTTAATAAATATTCTATTAATTTACAGAACATTTAATTAATAATTTGTCCACCTTCAGCTGAACGACGTTAGCCGCAAAGACAGTTCAAATTGTCTATGGCTCTTGTAATAAATCAACAAAAGGAAATTAATTACCTATGAAAAACTTTTTCCATTATAAAGGGCCTGCAAATGTCGACAAAGCAGACTATTCAAAACTTTGTTAACGGCTCGTTAAATTGAACAAAAATAATTGCGGTATTTAGAAAACGAACGAACATTTATATGCATTTCCTGGCTTTCATTATAAGAATAAACATAGGTATGTGCATACCTTATCCGCTCTAAGGCCAAGAATATCAGGAAGTAGTCATTCATCATTGTGTTTTTTTTGCATGTTCTTAATATAAAAATTACCTTGATCATCGATTGTTCTAATTATGGTAATACAAGTACTGCAAAATTAGTGTTATAGCTTATAAAACAGCTCGCTGTGATTGTGAAGACGTTTTCCTAATGTAAGTAAAATCATCAACAGTAAGATAATACAAAATCTAAATAATATAATTAAAAAAAAAACTCGGAGATTACGTATAAACCTTTACATTTTTATTTTTACGTTGTAAATCAATTAACAGCAGTTTCATTAAACATCTTCAAAGACAAACTCTCCAATTGTGGTAGTTTCCCCACAACTTTGCTGAATTATTAGTTGGTTGCCGCAGCTTTATTTATCACAGCTTGTTACGTGACTGAAATATCTACGGTTCCATACTTGTATCTGTTTTTCCTGCACACTACCTTCTAGAAGTACCACGTCTTGTTAGACATGTTTACGCAGAAATATCAGAGTTATTTCAATGCTGGTCTTTGATATGCGGTTTTAGAGAGTAAATAAATACTGTCCGTGAAAGATTTCCCCCATGAATCAGATCGCCGGCAATATAGGTAATAGCAGCGAGGCGCCCGTTTGCCCGATGAGTTACATTCGCAATTTTGTTGAATAATGAATTTCACAAGACCGCGAGCTGCCCGTCCTTAGCAGGAGAGGCGTACCCATCATCTCGTACAAATGTACGACATTTAAAATTACAATTAAATTGATTTATGCACGAGATTTATATCCTTTAAATCTCTGTATACTGTGAATCCTAAACAAAGAACTAAAAGTATTTTGTCTCTGTCCTTTGCACACTTTGCGGATAAAGTTACAGTTCTGTAATTTTCAAGTTTGTTTTTAGATACGGTTAAATGTTCAATTAGTCCTTCCCTGAAAAGTACACATAAACAATTATGAAGTTCGAATTTCACTATGATTAACTATGAAAAATATTCGTAGTTGAGTAATTTTATCAAAAGATCAAAGTCAACGATGTAAAATAAACTTGGGGGGAACTTCTTCCAAAATCTTGGAAATAAAGCTCGTTTATTAAGTTTCGTCACTTTGCCTTCAAAACAGATTAGACAATATTTGTATAACAATATGAATGTTTTGTTCAAGCAGACCAACCAGTCATCGTTTATACAAGGTCGGAATTTTGAATTATACGAAAATTATTTATCAATCCTGTGTAAATTACTCAAAATTCTATACAATTAAGTTTGTTTACAAGGAAAATATATTATACTTGCTTCCCGCGCGTGGTTTCATCCGCGTAACTCCTGTTTCCGTAGGACCTCCATTATTAAATATAGACTACCTTCCACAATAAATTGGATTCCTAACACTGAAAGAATTTTTCAAAAGCGGTAATCTTGGGAACGGTTCGGCAAGTTCAAAATAAAATCAATCAGAAATTGTCTTTTATTTAAGGATAGATAAACTATAACCTTACCAAATAAGAATGCCGCAGTATCACAAAAACATTGACAAGTTTATAATTCGTTAACTCGTGGTTCACCACGAGTTAACGAATTATAAACTTGTCAATGCGCGTACTACTATGCGCGTACTTTCCTACGTCGGATCGCTTCCACAGATTTGAACATTGAATGGACGGAGTTCCCACACGGATGTATTTACTTATTGAACACCGGAATGAAATGGCTCGAAACTTGAATAGCCATTATTTTGCACATTCGTCATGTAGGTATGAAGGGTCCAGGTGGAGTGATTGGGAGGTTTAATGGACCAATTGGGCGATGTTTGTGTGTGGAGAGCTAATATTGTTTCACGATACAAATGGAAACTGTTGTTTTGGTCGTTACAATATTCACACGCTGTTTTCATTCATCATTTTTAGTGACAGCTTTTATATTTGTGGGTACACGGCATATTGTAAAACGATTCGTAGGTACTCGTGGCCCATTCACTGCATAAAGTGGAGAGAGCTTTAAAGGTAAAATCTCGTGCCAATATTTTGATTCTGTAATAAATACGGATAAATATTTTTTTAGTTCTTGTGTGACTCATAAACACACCCGTCGTTCTTTCGTTTTTATTTGCGAGTATTTAACGTAAGCGTAGGTTTTTTACCCGAGGCATGAGTTGGCATGATACATGCGAATAGTTTTATATATAAATGAAAAAGTTGTAGATCTCAGTTGGATACTATGAATAATGGGCGCTCTGCATCGTTATTTTTAGTTGGAAGACAAAATTACAAAAAAATACACCTCAAAAGCATAAGGACAAATGTAGATGTATTTCAGAAGCATTTGGTCGTAAGTGCCAGTTTATGATAAGGACACATAGGACGAATGTTTCTGACGTATAATGGCACATCCAACCTATGGTTCTGAGCTCTAAAATTATTTTTGTTTCATTCCTTTTACCTAAACGTCCTAACTTGATACTAGTTTAATGGCTTCCAAGAGTAAGATTGCACTATGATGTGATTTACTAGTAGGGGCATAAAATTAAATATGCTTATAAAACTGAAGTGACTCGTTTGGTTTGTAGAGCTTTTTCTGTTTTATTACTTCTCATAGAGTGGTGGTTACGGCGGGTGGTTACGGCGTAAACTTTTAACTTTTTTTTTTGTTAATACGCAAAATATCAGTTTAGTACGGTTTCGGAACTATTAGCCGTGAACAGATGTAGACTGATGGACACGACGAAACTATATGGATATCGAGTTGACTACAAACCTCAAAAGGGTTTCTGCTAAAATTAAGTTGTATTTAGAGCATTTGGTCCCTTAAGAGGAGATTGTATATTGTGAGGTTTCCATAATAGTTAATTATTGTCAAGGGCACTTACATGTACAACATAGATATTTTACCCTGTTAAGGGTCACATTTTCCGGTCCTTTGGGAAATAAGGACTTTCCTAAATTGACGATGGCTCTATCTTGTGTCTTGTTTTGGGCTTTAACTTACTAATGAACCTTTGTTATCTATTTACTAGCTTCACCCACGCAACTTGTAGGAACTTCATTGTTAAATCTAGCCTATAACCTTTTACGATAAATGACTATCTATCACTGTAGTGCAGTAATTGAAGCGTTATTGGTCCGATTTTTTTTACTGTGAACCGATTTGCATGAAATTTTGGAATTAGGTTCATCTTACCCTTAACTTCAAAAGTGAAAATGATCTGAACTCCGCACCCACCCTGGGGGAGGTTGCCACCCCTTCCCGTTGGTGTATTTTTTTTCAAAATAACCTCGGATATCGATAGAAGGCCTAATTTCAAGAAAATTGTTCTATAAAGTTTTTTAAAAACCCAATACTTTTCAAGTTATTGGCAATTGAAAATTCGGAATTTTTCACGTTTTTTCATCGGTTTTTTGCAAATATTTCCAAAAATATTCATTTTAACGAAAATTTTGTGATGAACAAATTGTAGCAGGTAAAAAACTGAACATATCAGTTTTTTACAAAGTGCTCTAAGTGCAATATTAAGCTAGATATTAAAGATCAAAGCCGTTTTTTATTTTGTCTGAAATTTAATAGATGTATTCAATGCCATCTAGCGGCGAGTAGATACATTTTATGCATTCTAATGACATAGGGTTTTGTAGTGCTTGAAATAAGATTTAAAATGAGCACTGTTAAAAGTCTTTTGCCCGTAAAATGAGTGAGCTGTAATGCAAATAAGAGCTGCTTAAAAATCAATGGGTATTCTGTTTATGTATTTATTTTGAAAACAAAAAAACACCACCGAGAACAGGCGGCAACCCCCCCAGGGTGGGTGCGGAGTTCAGATCATTTTCACTTTTGAAGTTAAGGGTAAGATGAGCCTTATTCCAAAATTTCATGCAAATCGGTTCACAGTAAAAAAAATCGGAGGTTACACCCTATTTTTCGCTTCAATGACTGCACTACTGAAATAATTTTTATAATCGGACCAGTAGTTCCTTAGATTAACTCGCAAATAAAAGAAGCAACAAAAAATGCGGAATTGCTACATGTTATTTTATTGAAATAATAATTAATAACGATGGTGAACCGGGTGAAGATATTTACTTGTCAATTAAATGTTGTCATATTATTGGTAAAATATATCTAACCTTAGGATTAGATATATTTTTTTTTATATATTTTTTTTTTATGTTTACTATCCGAATTTTTAAGTCTACTAGTATTCTTGTTAGCCCCTCGTGCTAAGCTAAAATGCTTGTGTTACGAGTGGGTTCACGTCAGTAGTGTAATCGAACCGGCGACCTCGAGATCACAAGTCCGACGCCCTTAGAAATTGGGCTACGGCCGCTTCAGTAAGTACAGTTTATCTATTTCTAATTTAATATTATTATAGTTATTTTGAAGGTTACATATATGAATTTTGAAAACTTTGAAAACTTTTGAAAAATTTTGAAAACGTTTACTTTAAATAGTTAAAATATTGATTATATATATTTTTGTATATGTGCCAATTGCGACCAATGACCAATGGACTCTTTTATGTACCTACCTATTACAATATAAAATGTACCTAATATAACCATTGGGATCTTTAATACATTTTATTTTGTATAATGGATTGAGTGAGTACCTAATTATATAATTCTAAAAAGACATAAACAAAAACTACCAAAGAAGAAGTGAGACACTTTTCGTACTCGGGTTTCAAAATACAGTTACTAATGTAACTAATGTAAGCAACAAAAATAACGAACTACGTACGTGTTACCATTTAGCGGCAACAGAGACACATATTTTTAAACCTACGTGGAATGATATTTATTTGTCTACTGATCTTCATTCAGTAAATCTTATATATTCAAAATCTTATAGAAATCTTTTTATATGTAAATTCTGAAAGTATAAAAGTCTGGTGATTAGATATTTAAAGCTTTGGCATCATTTTTTATGACTGTAGCCGTATATAACACAACCTTTGATGCTAATACATAACACGAGTACGTATTGACATGAAAAATTTAACATTTTGTTGTTTGTGATGCTTACAGATATAATAAATTCGTTTTAAAAGCTTTTAGCGTTTTTGTTACTTATATTGTTTATTTAATTACAACAATATTAGAATTCACCATAGATTTCAAGCACTCCAGACCTAGAGAGTTATGTGTACCATCGGAGTCACGAATCACCGTGTACCGATTTTTAAGCTAAATCACTCGATGAGCGTTGTGTGCCGCTATTACCTATATACGTACACCGGCAGATGTAAGCGATACTGATTCGTAGATGCACCGATAATGTTTATGAAATTATTATGTGGAACTACTTCAACCTAGCCAGCAGTCACAATATGAAACTTTATTAAACGAAATATCATGCGCATAGTTTTCTGACTGTTGTAACGAATGTTGGACATTTGTTTGATTGCACTGTTGGCTCCCGCTTCATTGTTGGCCGCTGACCCGAGGGAGCTCTCGCTCCATCAGACAACTAGTGTACTCGTACGGTATACATTCCTAAATACTTTGTCTGTACAGAGTTTCGATGTGATAGTTCTGTCTAGACAGTTATAGAACACGTGCAACCAGCATATTAATTTTATGAACAAGTTGACTTCTACTATGGTATTGCTACTTGGTCCCAGTAGGACGCAGCGTTTTAAGCGCGGTTAAGTCACGCAGTTTAACTCTTTTAACATGATTGCTCCTTCTTAATGTGTTTAAGAGAGACTTTATATGCTACTGGCTGTGCCACGCGGTTTCAACCGCGTAGATCCCGTTCCAATGGAAACTTTAACTTAAATATATGACACTCACAAATGACGTAGCTTCCTATTGGTAAAAGGTTTTTTAAAATCGGTTCAGTAGATCCAGAGATTGTGCCACACAACGTCACATACTCACAAACTTAACCTCTTTATAATATTAGTATAGATACATGTATATAAATCCGGGTTATATTTTATCGGTGTTACTAATATTTTTTGTAAGTACCTAACATCCAAACTCTCAGAAATCTAAAGTTATACTAGTAGTAATATATTTTATTTATCTGAATCCATTTGCGATTCATGTTTTGTTAGAAAGTGCCATAAATTGAACCTATTCACAACAACCACTGTTGCTCCAATAACCCGTACTCAAATAAAAGCAACAAAAAGCAACTAGCAGCGGCTTGGGTAGTTTTCCTTTGTGGAAGCTCATGTTTTTGCATTCATGTCTCTCACTATACGAATATGAAATGTTGTCTTTCCATAATTCCTCCTAAGTCCGAGAGACATGCCACGGCCGAGTTGACCTTTGTCATCATGTATATTGCCCTAGAATTTCTTGTTGTTATTTGCAGCTTTATTAACATTTTGATATTGCATATGGAAATGAATAAGAATTTTATTGCACTTACCATATTCCATACTTTATTTACGTGTTTTGTGCATTAATCATATAAACAGCATCCATTATATGTTGGCGTGGTGCGGGTGAACTAATTTGTTGTTTAACTTGCAATATGAATAATAATAGGTTAACAAGTTTTTGTAATATAAAAACTAGTGAGTGGTAGGGGAATTGGAGTGGAGGGTGAGGCGATGAGATTGCGTGCGTTATTGTTATTCAGCAAATTGGAAATGGCGGCGATCATCATGCTGCGAACTAAATATAGAGCACGCTCTTCTATAAAAATCGGCTCGTTTTTTATGAAGTAAGGCATTCTAACTCACCTATTATTAATATTGAAATGACTAAGACTCCGAATACATTCGACTTATATGCAAAGGACGAAGAAGAATATAAATAGATTATTATAGATAGATTAATAAATATGTAAATTTTAATAGAAAAACTTACATATTTATTAACAATACTTTTGTTCGTAGGCTAAGCTCGTAAGTCTGTAGCTTCTGTTTTCCTTTGATCTAATTAAGTTTATGCTCTACAGTATATTGCGTTTCTCAATGCAAAACGATTAGCGATCGACTATTCTAACATAATAGCAAACAGCAGACTTAGGGCCAGAACGTTTGCTATTATACGTGTTAGCTTAGAATCCCGATGGGAGTCCTTAAATAATCGATAACATCTGATCGAGATCTGGGGGCATTATGGCCAAGCATTAGACCGTTTACTTGAATACCTAAAAAGAAAGTCCTGAAAAAACATTGTGATTGCCGGACTTGTATCATAATTTCTTTTTGTTTCATAAGTATAAATAAAAGCAGTAACCGATTTGACAAAGTTTAATTACATTAGAACAGCTCAACATGTCTTTGTTTTGTATGTAAGGCGTAAACAGTAAAAATGGTTCTAAATCCAATACAAAATGTTTTCGATGTTAAAAATTAATGTGTCGTAAAAATACATTATCTGTAGAAGTTATTAATACTGTGTGACGTATATTTATTATTATCCCCATGTATATTAAAGGTGATTCCCTCCCTATATGGGTCATCGCTCTTAAAGCCACACTACAAACGACCTTTCCTTTTAAACAAATGGTGCATGTACAACGAGTGTAAAGATTTACTTAAATGTCCAATAAAATTAACAGCCGTTGTGACCTTTATGTCGCCTACGTATTTTCGCTACGATAGCCTGTACTGTGCTAGCTCAGATATTAAATCTAGCAGAGAGTATTTAATGTACAGAACATTATAATATTATTTAGATGTTCTAATTTTCGTGTGTATTTGACCAACGTATTTTATATTTGGAACTCATTTAAAGGAATACGACTAATTTTAATGCATGTTTATTTATATATAAATACATATATTATATACACTTAAAGTGACATAAGTAATTTTTCGTATTATTATTGATATACAATAAATAATTCTTTCGCATTTAAACTATTTTATAAATGCAAAAAGTACATTTTTTTATGCAAATTTGTGCTGTTATTTCGCAAATGAATTGCAAGTTTTTAATAGTTTTTTGATGTATAAAGGTCCTAATTACTTTGGAAACCTACAACTTATAGTAAATTAACAAACAACTATAGTTTGAAACACGAATCCATTACCAAGTAATTGCACACAACATATTTTAATGCTCCATTAATCCTGAAATGTCCTGGTAGCCATTAAAGTACATTTTATGTTGCACGTAACGCCATTAGTGTCAAGTGATATATTTCTTTATATGACTACGATAATATTTAAAATTACAGCTTAACTAGTCCAGAAGCGCTCATTAAGAGCGTGTCGGTAATATGTAGTAGGTATTTTATTTCAATATAAGTTATCATTTTAGTTAAGACTGGCACGTGTGACTGCGAAGTAGGTCATTGATAAGTAGCTATATTTATGAAGAAATAAATAGAATAGATTGGTGAAAAAGCCACAAACTATCTATACTATATCCCACATACAATAAAAAGCTAAACGAAGGATAACTGAAAAGGGTTGCTGAAAGCTTTTCTGATATAAATGAATTCTAACGTGTAGCTGCAGGCTTGGACCGTACACATTGTAAAATTATTAGCAGAGCTGCACTGTCTGAACTCATTGGCGCATTTCCTGTACCGTTGTAGAATATTTTTCAAAAACGACCAAGTTGTTGCTGTATGTAATATTTTTATCAGCCCGTTTTTGTTCACTGCTGAACACGTTAACCTTTAACTGGCAGGTGGAATTTAGAACCTATCATATTTTGAACACTATTGGATTCTAATAAAGTTCAAAACCAATGATTTGGAAACATACATACTGACCATTAAGGGGATAACTGACGTTGGCAAAGCAGGGTAGTAGGGTAGGTTCTGCCATAATCACCACGCCTGGAAGGCGGATTGGCCATCGCAGTAAGATAGTATCTTTGAGCTGAAAGATGCTGTTGCCCATATATGAGCTCTTTTTCCATCATTCACCATTCATGACACGAAACACATGGGGTGGTCTATTCTATGCTAGAAACCACATGTATGTATGTGATATTAACAGAATAGAATGCAAGGATTGGGAATTAAAGAATTTAGACCAGTGCATATAATAAGAGCTCAAAATAAAAATGTATAGTTCTGGGTAAAAATTTGTGCCTAATGGTTTTTTAAGGAATAATATGAGACATAATAATAAGAATTATTATGATAACGTATCTTATAGTGTCTGATTTTAAATTATCAGTCCTAATACCCGCTGCTGCACATGGACCTCCCTCAAGGGAGATTTGCTAAAGATTTGATATTGATGACTAGACAGACAGTCATCACTCTTGGCAGGCAAGTTGGTGGCTTCAATTATCAAAGATGAAAGAAGAACTTGCTTTTCGAGGCAAAAATCCTAGCGATCCTGGAAGTTACTCTTTGATGTTACACAAAACAAAAAAAACCGTCCGGTGGTCTAAATTGCTATAATAACAATTTACCATCGTTAACTGTACGTATTAATTGTGACTCACGTTGTTTTTCAAATAACCAATCCATTTGACACTGAAGTATTAAACGCCAGAAGAGATTTTTATGACGTTTTGTTGGCTATTGGATAGTTTGAATTCATAATTGAATTACTCGATATGATCAACTTTCAGTAGGTTCGGACATGACAATATTTGATGGATGCGCTATAAAAAAATAATTCAACTCGGTTTGATTCGTACACCAAAATTCTATGGAGTCTTTAAGATTGATTGACTGCACCGGTGGCTCAGTGGTTACGGAAGTTGCTTCTGAGACCTGGTGTTCTGGGTTCGATTCCCACCCGGGACAATTATTTGTGTGAACCACAAATAGTTGTTCCGAGTCTGGGTGTTCTTTGTGTCCGTGAAATGAATGTTTGTAAAGTCCCCCGCGACACAGGGATTTATTTCCCTAGTGCGGGAGTTGTCTTTTTAAAAAAGAAAAGAAAAAGAAAAAGATGTGCAAGGAACCACTTTGTATGGCTCAAAAAATAGGTACGAGTACGATATTATTTAAGATATTTTATGTTTATTAAATTCACGAAAAAAATATGTATCGTATGGTATTTTTATATTATTTAATTAAATAATATAATTTCAAATATTATACATTATACTTTTACATTTCATAGTCACATGGCAAGACCATGTAAACAGGTCACTTTAAATTAAGCAAATAGCACTGCATATTACCGCACGTGATACGCTATGACAGGCAATGAACACAATATATTTTACGCCATATGAATATCTATTTATATTTAGCTATTTTGTTGTTTATGACATAAAAAGAGCGAACTTTAATTCAAAATAATGTTTATATTTAATTTTCGTATTCAAAATAATTATATTAAATGTATAGTTAGTATAATTTCTTTAAAAACTTAAAAAATAAGCAAATATTTTGGCTAATTAAGTTTATGATATTCCTTTATTTCGGACGGACATTTGTGTAGTTACAAGGCTTTTGCTACTTTACCGGGCATAAAGGCCAGCAGACCTCCAGCTTTATTAAGTGGTTTATAAACTACAAACTAAACAATCTGCGCAAGAGGACGCCCCCTGTGGATCTTCGACCTCGGCTCAGGGCACTCGTTGACGAAGGGATTGAGATTAATAAATAACTTTAAGATGTTTAGGGGAGTTTTGTGCAAATGTCGCTCTACGTTTCAGTTCGCGGGAATTTTGGACTTCGGGTCTACGAGGGCATCGGACCTTCGTTTCTTTTGAAACCAAGGGTGGGGCGGGCGAGGCGGAATGCCTATGAGACCTGCTATATATTACTAGGCATGGCTTCTATGCTACGCCGTAGTACTACGCGCCGTAGTACTACCAAAGTACTGCCACAGCTTAGTTGGCACCGGTGCCGCGGTGTGATGAAAATTTATCTTTCTGCGCTTTTTATTCTATCGTGTATATTTTAATCATAACAAGTATTAGGGTCTAAAAAAGTCATGCAACGCTTACTCTTTTCGTATTACTACATTAATAAGCAAGTAGTAACATTTTATTGAGATATCATGTTAATATTGTCTCGTGCCATTAAACCATCTTGTAAATTGAAACGGTTTATATGTATAGTGGGAGATTATACCGATGTACGTAGTGGCTAGTCACAGCTGTGCCGGTATTATGACTTCGCACAATATTGAAGCGAAGAAGAAAATTATAAAAAAAACTTTTGTTAAGAGTAAAAAACCGGCCAAGTGCGAGTCGGACTCGCGCACGAAGGGTTCCGTACCACTTTAAAGTGCCTGTCTGTTGCCGTTATTGACATCTAGCAAAAATATCACGTTAATTGTATGGGAGTCCCCCTTAAATATTTATTCTATGTTGTATTTGTAGTTATAGCGGCAACAGAAATAAATAATTTGTGAAAATTTCAAATGTCTATCTCGCAGCTATCGCTGTCGCGGAGATTTCTTGAGATGCAGCCTAGTGGAAGACAGACAGAAAGCGAAGTTGTAGTAATAGGGTCCCGTTTTAACCTTCGGGTGCGAAACCCTAAAACCTTTTCTATTCCATATTAGTTCTTCCGCACAGTTTAATCCGGTAATGACTTATGTGTGTGGTATGGTGTGTATTTTACCTTATAATAACATCACCAAATAATCATTAAAAATACGTTACTTAATTAATTAGATTATAGCTTGATAAAGTAATCCCAAGTTTAACATTTCAGTTTACAAATATGGTTGCGATGTCACGGCAGAATGAAATATGTAATGTGTCTTCAAAGAACTCACTTCAAAGTTTCTTTTATTCCATATGCGCACGTTTGTCGATATCTCCTGCGGCGGTGATATCAAAAATCTTTGTTGTTCTAAAGTGTCTCTATTGATATAAACTTAGAAAATTCGCTTCAAAAAATATTTGTATTGGAAAAATGCAGCAGGGTTGAAAATATCTTTTAGACATTTTGATATCTTTTGTAGCTGTAGTGTCCAGTTAGACAGAGGTCCAAGGTGACTAAGGGACCAACAGCTGATGGATGGGCAGCCTCTATCAGCTCTAGGATATTATTATTATAATGAGCTTACGTTGTTCCACTGCAGGGCAAAAGGCCTCCCTTCCCTCCTTCCATCTCTCGCGATGTAATGCGATTGTAGGCCAATCCTTTAAAAATGAGTCCAGCTCATCTCGCCATCTTCTTCTGGGCCTGCCGCGTTGGCGTTCTCTGCCAGTTGGGCTACATAGAGTGGTTATTTTAGCCCAGTGCTCATCCGGCATACTCACTATTTTACTGCGATCACCAATCCGTCTGCCAAGCATGGTGATTATGGCAATAAACCTTAACGACTTGTCAAGGTTTGGTATTGTTAAGGGGACGCACTTATTCAGCAGTGGACATCAACGGACTTATATAAAATATAGATATCTGTTATGATTTTTTTCTACTTATTTTATATAAAGCGTTTCCTTGTGTGTGTTATTACATAACACTGCGGTCACCAATCCGACTGCGAAGTGTAATGAATATCGCAAAAAAACCTCATGAGGGTAGGCTCATTTTTAAAAAAGTGGACGTTATAAGGCTAAATGATGATTTTATAAAGGCCGATGTCCTAATTTTTGTCTCAGATATTAAAATGAAAAATCAAGAATGCGTATTTTTTATTATTTTACTATTTTAACAAAATGTTGTCTATTTAAATATATATTTATTTTCAGTATTAATTTACTTGTTGCCATATGTATGTAAAGTATGCAAACCTCAAGAACCCGGGCAACTCCGCTGGAACTTTAATCTACATTTCAGTATCATTTAAAAAATATATGTAAATATGTCGACACATTCAGTCCTAATTAAGCTCATAGCCGTTTGTTAAGACAACAGACCGTAGCTGTTTGTTAACAAGCCTCTTTCGTTTAGAGCTATCGAGTCGAGACTCTTTGCCGGAGCAGACAGCATAATAAACTAACTCGTTCGCTGACATTACTAAGATACTTCGTGAATTAGTATACTTTTACAAGAGCAAGAACAAACCCGCGCCGCGTTTGAATGTGTATGGAAATATGACACTGCGGTGGTTTAAACACCTGCGTAGCGTAGCGGGGTAGGTCTCGTTTTATATCTAAGGTCATTTACAGGAATAGAATTCGGGCGCGGCCAAAAAATACCAAACCAAATTTATATTCTGTATTCTATAGATAAATACTACACACTTCCCCCCGCGCCGTCACAGCTGTCAAGTCATTGCCTATTGCAGCACCGAATTTAATAATTTTTTATCGTTTCGCGTGCGAATTTTAGCCGGTGGCCTGTGTGTGATTGTGTGGTATAGTGTTTAGTGTTGGGTTCGTAAGTTAAATTGTATTTTTATCGTATATTTTGAGCAAATTATTAAATTATATTTCGGTAAGTCATCTTATTTTTTAATTTTGGTTGAGGGTAGTAGTGAACAGTAGTGAAACCGCCGTTAGTCAGCTGTTAATATCGATATAGGTTGTTAACTTAGTTATTTTTATCCGTGAATAAGCCCGTTGTATAATTTTTTTTATTTTTTTTTATTGAATTGTTTGTAAATGAATATGGCGACTCCCAATAATGATCCACCAAACCCGGGCGCGTTCCGTCGAAGTAATTTAGTCTCGCGATCACCGCCATCTAAAGTTAAACAACAACTTTTTAGCGATAAATCGCCCATGATCAATACACCCGTCTCAACATATCAATCCGTTAATGAGTCACCAAGCTGCCTAAATGTTAGCGTTAACAGCCAGGCCGATTATTGCGATTTAATGTCACAGGCTTCGAATTATCTCGCAAAAATTAACGAATTAGTGAATGATCAGGGAACTCGTATCACTATAGCGAATAAAACTGCGATTATGGATTTCACACAACGTATTACGTCAATAGTATCTGCGCTCGCGTTAAAGTCAGCATGTAATGAAACAAAAATCGTTAATATGGAACGCGAATTAGAAAAAATAAATAAAAACGTAAGCAGTAATAATAATGAAATTAAATCGCAACCAAAACAGCCACAACAGTATATCGAAATACTAAAGTTACGGCTGCCTAAAGTAGTCCCGCCCATAGAATCGAGACCTCCATTACCTTTCGTTAATGTGTACCCGGTTGCGGAGAAATTTACGGAAATAAATTCATCCTCAGCTACTAAACAGGTTTTAATTAAAGCAATAGATCCTAGCAATGATGGATTCCAAATAGTGGTAGTTAAAAAAACCGCAAAGTCGGGCATCGTACTGCGAGTTGCCAATGAGAATCAATTAAAAAAATAGAAACCGTAGATGCTATTAAATCAGCTGGGCTGCGTCTTGAAAAACCAAAACCGAGACGGAACCCGAGAATAATAATAAAAGACGTACCATCCTCTATGGAAGACCGCGTGTTCCTTGTCGCGTTATATCGTCAAAATATAAAAAATGAGCTTCAGATAACCGAAACCGATTTTATTTATTCTACTCGAATGGTTCGTAGGCGTGCATTTGATAAGGGACGGAAATGTTTAGGACTCGAGCTTGCGCCCGAAATAAGAAAACATCTGGTCTCCACCAAAGAAAAAATATTCATTGATTGGGCCACTTGTCGTTTTAATGACGATGTCGAATTAGTGCGATGCCTTAAATGTCAACACTTTGGTCACGTAGTTAAATTTTGTACCAATCAAAACCCTGCCTGTGCCATCTGCGCAGAGTCATACGAGATCAGGGTTTGTCCGCATAAGGGCAATAATGAATTTAAACCTATATGCGTAGCGTGTAAACGGTTAAATGAGCCATACAATCATCAAATCGGGTCCGATGATTGTTCCACCTATAAGTTCAGGTTAGAACAGCTCATCTCAAATACAAATTATTAAATTTAAATAATGAATCACAGAAATAATATAAATAATCTCAAAATAGGACAACTTAACCTACATAAAGATAAGGCTTCCACGTCAGAGTTAGATCAATTAATTTCAGAACATAAATTAGACATCGTCTTAGTGCAAGAACAATATCAAAAGTCGCGACTGAGTAATACCGTTGTACAATTGGATAGCAGGTCGCTGGCTGGAATATATGTACCGCGGTCTAGCTACACAGTAACTTCGGTGCGTAACTTAATGACACCATACTGTGCCGTTGCGGAGGTATATTCCTTATCTTTTAGCATTTACGTTGTGAGCTGTTATTTCCAATATTCCGACCCAGTAGCCCCTGATTCCGACCCAGTAGCCACACATTCACCACCTTCGCCACGTTTTACGGTCTCTTGCAGGCCATAAAGTTATCATCGGGGCAGACGTAAATGCGTCGTCGACACTGTGGTACGGCAAATTTCGGCACACCGACACTGTACGACGCTGTGCCGTTGAGGATTTCATTGCTGAAATGAATCTCACTATTCATAACACTCCCGATGCACCACCAACCTACAGCAGCCCTACGGGCGAGTCTTCTATAGACGTCACACTTTCTAGTGGAGACGTTCGAATGCAACATTGGAATGTCTTACCAGACGTTTCTTGTTCCGATCACCGGCTTATCGTGTACGAGTTTGCTCCAAGGTTGCCGCGGGATCCTGTAAACCATGCTTGTGGCTTTAGGTATAGAAGTAGAAATGCAGACTGGGAATTTTTTGTGCACTTTTTGCTTCGCATGTTAGAGATTTCACTCGCCATGGACTCCCCGCTGAAAAATCGGCTGAAATTATGTCGGACACTTTTATTTACTGTGTCGACATTGCCATTTGTCGCGGTGCATTGACAAACTTGTGTTGATGTGACTGGTGGGGTGACCATCTTGCCGCATTGCGTAGAGACTTTCGACGCGCACGTAGGAAATATAATAATAATAATAAAGCCCTTTATTCTGAAATTAGCAGTTACAAAACAATATACATAATCTATTTCTACATATCTTAAAAACTAAGTTTATTATAAAAAATCTCTAATTTCAGTGTGCCTTTTGGCATAGGCCTCCTCCAAAAACTTCCAGTGACTTCTGTCATTTGCCACCCTTATCCATTTTGCACCCACAGTCAGTTTCAAGTCATCTTCCCATTTATTTTTTTGTCTTCCTCGATTTCTTTTTCCGTCCCTTGGGTACCATTCTGTTATGGCCTTGCTCCATTTACCTTTATTGTCACGCATCATGTGGCCAGCCCATCGCTGCCACTTTTGCTGGTCTATTTTGATTAGAATATCCATCGGTTTCGTTTTCGATCTTAGGATGGTATTTCTAACCCGATCTTGTCTTCGTGTGCCTGTCATACTTCGCTCCATTGCTCTTTGGCATACGGCTAGTTTTTCCCTGAGTGATTTTGTTAATGACCAAGTCTCGCAGCCATAAGTTAGACACGGTAGTATGCACATATTGAAGGTTTTTCTTTTTATTGCCATTCCAAGGTCTTTGGACTTCATGATTTCCTTTAGGGCCCAGTATTTTTTCCATCCCATAGCTATTCTCAGATGAATCTCTTTTGTATTCTGTTCTTCGTTTGAGATAACCTGACCTAGGTATATGTATTCTTCAACATATTCAAGGTTTTCGTGTCCAATTTTGATGTTCTTATGTATATTGTTAGTCATGATTTTGGTTTTCTTGAGGTTCATTTTTAGTCCAACTTTCTGGCTTTCTTTATTTAGACTTTGGATCATGGATCATGATATTTTTGAGTTTATTATATGAGGAAATATAATAAACTCAAAAAACAGAGGGCTTCCGAGGATATATTACATACTGCTCTTATAAAACTAAGAATCGCGAGATCTCACTATAAATCATCAGTAGAAAAGTCAAAAAACTGCTTGCTGCGAAAAATTGTTGATAGACTCGATAGAGAGGGGCCGTGGTCTCCTTTATACCATGAGTTCAAAGCCAACAGATCTATTGATCTGACATACATATATTCAAAATATTAAAATTAACAACACCCATACTATGGGTATTGAGGAGACTACGGAGGCTTTATTATACGCGTTGATCCCGGATGATAACTTAGGCATCGATAACGAATTTCACAAGCAGGTTAGGATGTGGGCTGGTGAACCCCCACTTACGGGCGCGTCAAGTCTGCCATCAGAAAATGAATTTTTGTCGATCATAAATGCCCTGCCTTTAAATAAGGCCTCCGGCGAAGATAAAATCTCGAATAAAATGATTAAAGAGGCGTGCAAATTATCTGGTCAGTATATTCTTAACGTTTTAAATCGTTGCATCTCGGAAGGTATATTTCCCAAAATATGGCGTCGAGGTTTTATCAGAATAATACCAAAAAATGGTGATAAACCGCCTGATGACCCTAAATCCTATCGTCCTATAACCTTGTTACCATCGTTGGGCAAACTGCTAGAGGGGCTTATAGTCCCCAGACTCCTCCCGGGGAACCACAGTTCCACCACCAACAATTCGGCTTTAGCCCTGGTAAATCCACTGTAGATGCAGCCATTTCTGTTAGGAAAATCGTAAATAGGTCAAATCCAAAATACGTATTAGCCTTATTCTTAGATATTTCGGCCGCCTTCGACACTGCTTGGTGGCCAATGATACTATTAAAATTGAAACAGCGAGGCTGCTATAGTAATATATATTCACTAATATACTACTTTATACATGGCACTACCCAATTGAAACTTGGACACCATTCTCAAGGCTCAGTTATTTCACCCTATCTCTGGAATTTGGTCTTTGACGACTTTTTAACGTTACCGCTACCTGAAGGCTGTTCATTAAAAGGCTACGCCGATGACGCCCTCTTATTAATACAATCTAACTCGAGAACCGGCTTAGAAAACTTAGCTAGGTCATGTCTAGAACTAATTTCCGAATGGGGTGAGCGAAATCGTCTTAACTTTGCTCCCCAAAAAACTTCTCAATTATTACTTAAAGGCAGCCTAAAAACACCACCAAGTATTAAATTTAACGGTATCTCAATTAAAAGAAAGAATTCAGTCTGTTACCTAGGATTAGTCTTAGAACGCAACTTCACATTTATTGAACACATCAGAACCGTAGGTGAAAAAGCTAAACGTAACTTCTTTGCCTTGACTAGAGTATCAACCGCTACGTGGGGCCTAACTTTTAAAACCCTAAAACAAATCTATGTAGCTACATATCTAGGTTGTATTTGTTACGGCTCGCCAATATGGGCCGACCGGGCTACTATCGGTGCTGTGCGAAGAAAATTACTCCAAAGTCAGCGCCTAGCTTTAATATTCTTAACTAAAGCATACAGGACGGTTAGTACTAAAGCTCTTCCTGTGCTCGCGGGCGTTCTTCCGGTTGATCTTGAGGCTCAAAGACGCGCGGCTATGTATTATTCTACGAGGGACAACATTAACCTAGAATTCTTACCACCACGAGACCAAATTAAAATCTCAAGATTATTTAAACCATTATCCGATGCATACAATGACATTCTCGATGAGTGGCAGTGTAGATGGGACGCCTCCACCAAGGGCCGACATCTAAGCTTTACCAGTTCTTTCCAAGCGTTCGTGAACGACTGGATAGAACTTGGTTGGAGGTTGATCACTGTACGGCTCAATTTCTCACTGGGCACGGTAATTTTAAAAGTAAACTTTTCTCATTTTATTTAATTCCATCCCCGACATGCCAATGTTCAACCTCAGACTGTACATATGAAAAGTCTGCTCATCATATTCTGTGGGAGTGTGATCTCTGGCAAGGCGAACGCAATACTATGTTAGTCAAGTCGGTTCTGTCATACTTACTACTGGACTCAAACATAACAGCTCACATAAAAATAGAACCGTTTATTTAAAAAAAAACACATTGTCCGTGGTGCTTTGAAATTGGCTTATCCAATTGTAAGTGTCTTTTCCTGAGGTTAAATATCTCATTCGTTCATTTATGTCTCCCTATTGCGCTGGAGGGAAGTGGAATTTTACTTTCCAACTCCTATAAACTTTCTGATTAAATTCGATGCGGGATCCAAGACATTTAGGTGTCCCGGGACCAGCCTAAGCCTAACAGCTTAGAGCCTCTTTCGTGTGTGCCGCTGTTGATTCAGGCTTACAGGAGTTACAGTGGCGGGAGTGTGGGAGGGATTAGTCCCAAATAAAGTCTATAGATAAATAGATGACAGAACATAGTGGTTGACAACATTTATCTTTGTACTACAATATGATGCACTGTATATTTCAGTGGATATACACGTTATACACGACGATGAGGAATACATAGATTTGTATTCCTCATAAGTAGGTACTGTCAATAAAAATAAATGAATATAATGTAATAAGGCTGCAGTGCGACCAATAAAACGAACTAATTTAGGTCGCAGAGCTCAAAATTGTAGAAAAAAAAACGAAATTTTAGAATCTTTCGAACTTAAAAGTAACGTGAAAAATTTAACAGAATTGATTCGCAAGTCGCAATTACCCACGTATTTGCGACTAATCGATTCTGTAAAATTTTCTGTTAAACAACGTACAGTCGCTACAGACGTACACTAGTATAAATCCGTTTTTATTATATCATTGGTTCTATAAAGTAAAATATTCAATAATATATTATGTTCGTTGATTCTGTTACATGAAACAGGTTAATAAGTTAAGTAAAGATTTTTAATCAAGCAAAAATCTAGTACCGTAGTTTAGGGCGTCAGACTTCATTTGTTTAAACCTCTTTCGTTCAAAGCTTTCAGTCGGAAGTCTATGCAGGAAGCAGAGAGCATAATAAGCCAGCTAGCTTGAAAAATATTTTGCACCAAATGTTTATGTGAAAGTTCTGAGCTTGTCGTAGTTCATGTGTTTTTTTTTGCTGAGCTATCTTATAAATTATTACGTGGGGATCTTACATAGGTAGGTACATGGCCTTTGTTCATATTATTTATTAGCTTCCGCGTGCGGTTTCATCCGCGTAACGCCTGTTCCCATAGAAAAAATATAATAAAATATCCTTAGCCTTCCTCGATAAATGGGCTATCTAACACTGCAATAATTATTCAAATCGGACCAGTAGTTGCTGAGATTATCGCGTTCAAAAAAACTCTTCAGCTTTACCTATTTTGGCAAACAACTCATTATTAGGTACCAATTCTTTGCGCTTTTATACTCGTGATAATTTCTCAACGAAATGTCCCATTGGAATAAAACAAAAAGTATATTACTTCCACATAAAAACCCTCGATAACATAATGCTTAATATGGATAAGGATTAATATTACGATACACATTTAACGTTGTTTCTTTCTTCAGACGATTTAATATTATTTTGAACATAATAGCGGTTATTGTGACTAAACTATAATAGTTAGATATGTGCTCTTGTGGACTTTTTTGTAGATCTAAATAAGACCTACAAATCTGTAGTACATCATTTTGTTCTATTGCCGATAGTTTTTGCAGCGCACGCATAAATAGGTTTTCGATTTTAACCTTGGGTTATAAAATCGCAATTTTCATACGGATCCCAAATTCAAAAAAAAAAAAAACTAGCCTATAACCTTCCTCGTACAACACTATTAACAACTCTTCCGTAGCATTGCTAGAGCCAATCATATTAGACATAAGATAGAAAACTCAAGTAACAAAATAAAAACCACCTGGGGAATAATAAATAAAGAAAGTGGCAAGACTTTTAACCGGGATAATCTGTTAGAAATAAAAGTCGATAATAAACTAACTAGTAATAAATCTGACGTGGCTCATGCATTTTATATTTTTTTCTCTGACATACCAATAGCCACTACGCGTTCTTTAAATTCATCAGCCAGTGAGGCTGAGCTACTTTTATGCAGTAGCGTACCGGGATGTAATTCTTTATTCAAATTCAAGCATGTTACTGTAACGGAAGTGATAAACGTAGTCAAGGCTTTTGATTCAAAAAATACAGGTGATTTATGGGGTATTTCAGTTAAAATCCTGAAAGAAATAATTGATATAGTAGCGCCTTATCTAATGATTATTTTTAATGAATGTGTAGATACTGGTACATTTCCTGAAAAAATGAAGTACAGTAAAATCATACCCTTATTGAAATCAGGTTCGAAAGACGACCCAGCCAATTATAGACCAATCTCAATATTACCAGTGTTTAGTAAAATCTTTGAAAAAATAATACTTAATCAGCTCCTCAAGCATTTCAATTTTAAAAACCTCTTGCACGCGAATCAGTTTGGTTTTACTAAAGGTCGCTCAACTTTAGAGGCTGGAGTCGCTCTTATTAAATCTATATAATATGATGCGTGGGAGCAGTTGCAAAATGCCATCGGTGTATTCTGTGATCTTTCAAAGGCCTTCGATTGCGTTCGGCACGACTTGCTCTTATTAAAATTACGTCACTATGGTATTAAGGACGATGCACTGGATATGATGTCTTCATACCTTTCTCAGAGAGTTCAGTGCGTTGATGTAGGTGGTGTAGTCTCGGAATCCTTACCTGTTAAGTTAGATGTGCCACAAGGTTCCATTCTGGGTCCTTTTTTATTCCTGGTATATATTAATGATTTGCCGTATTATTTGGAGAAATTGTGTGATGTTGTACTCTTTGCTGACGACACTTCACTTATTTTTAAAGTGAAACGTAATATTGACGATTTCGATTTTATTAATTGTGCACTCACACATATAACTCATTGGTTTACTGTAAATAACTTGGTGCTAAACGCAAAAAAAACTAAATGTATAAAATTCACTACGCCCAATGTGAAAAATACTGGACCTAATTTAATTCTCAATAATGTGTAAGTGCTGGAAACTGTTAGCTCCACAGTGTTCTTAGGTATAACGCTGGATACACATTTAAAATGGAATGCTCATGTGTCGAACTTGGCCAAAAAGTTGACCTCTGCTGCTTACGCTGTTAGGAAAGTTAGACAACTGACCAACGTAGAAACTGCACGTATGGTCTATTTTAGTTATTTCCACAGCATTTTATCATATGGAATTCTACTTTGGGGCAAATCTGCCGATATCCAAAGTATATTTATTTTACAGAAACGGGCGATTAGATCTATTTACAGAAACGGGCGATTAGATTAGACACACTGTGATAAAAAAGATGACGAAAAAAAGAAATCCCGGAGTTTCTTTCTCCCTTTCTTCTCCGGGTCGTCCACCTAGGTAGCTAGTGAAAGGTTGCAGGTTAGCTAGGGTAGGATTCTCGCCGGCGAGGACCGCGTTGTACCCCTACCCCTGCCCTGTGATCCAGCGCCTGTAGGCCGTGCCAGCGATCACTTCCTCTTATATCCACAAATCTGACTTTAATATCAGTGGCACCTCTGGGTTGTGGTCCTAACCCCATAAGTGTGTGTCACTTAATTGTATGCTTTCAAATTTTTTTTATGTAAATATGAACTAATTATGAGTAGAGGAATTAATGACACACGGACAGACGGAGTAAATTGTCTGTAATGTCCTACAATTAGCAGCACTCACAGGTTGCATTTGCTAGTTATAGTTACCTAAGTAGTTCTATTCATAGAATAAGAATAATAACCTATTAATTATATTTCTTTGTTATTGTGATTTTGACAAGTACAAGTGTATGTAAATACCTAAGTGCTGAATAAATTCATTATTTCATTATTATTTCGTTCAAAGCTATCAAGTCAAGACACTTCATGGTACTAAGCACATTAAGCTATAGGGCCTGCGTAGCATCAGTTGCCAAAACAAATAAGACCTTAGTGGTATTTTGTTAAAATTCATGATTTATTCATGAACTAAAGAGAATTTGTTACTTTGGATATCTCTTAACAATTGATGATCGTAACAAATTGCTGGTGTTTACTTATGATAAGCAACGGTAAGTTTCATCAAGTTTCGAAAATAACGTTGTTGTCTTGGCAACTTGCTCAATTATAATAATAAAATTATCTTTAACAAACACATAAACTTCAATTTAAATGTTTACTTTGTTTGTACGACAGACAAAGATATTTGTTCTTTAGAACTTGAAATATTCTGTTTAAAAAAAAAACAACTACAAGGTGTCCTATATAAAAAATGAGAAATGTAAGATCGGAAACAAATAAGAACGAGCGAACTGTAATGTTTCGATATCTTAAATATAAGACCTTTGGAAGTTCTTTAATAACGCAGATGAGTGTAGCAATACCCAGCTGTAGTATACGAGTCTCGGGCGAGAAAGCCTTTCTGTGTCACCCTTCGCTGCGCGGAAAGCGCCATGCCCTATATTTTCTATGAAAACTGTTTGCGTGTTAAAAGTCCCTTTTGCGAAGATTTTCATCTAACTATACTCTAGATTTTTAAAGTAGATAGACTTTGATTTCACGTAAAGAGAATAGAAGGAAGATTTAATAAAAAGCTGTTATGATTAAGTTATTACATTTATTTCAATTTATTCGTGACAAATAATGACAATACCTACATCAATTATTATTTTAATGACTAAGTATTATTTTGAGCTTATGGGTTTCAATTCCTAATTCAGCCAAGCCAACCAGAGCTCGAACATGACTTCAACCGCGTGACATTCATCCTTTATTTACAATATTCACATAAAACGTGACTTAGTATGTATACTTGTTGCAAGTGTACAATAGTAAAGCAAAATACTTTATTATTTTTTATAGAATACACTGTGTTCCTATGATTTTCAAACGGTAATTGTAAAGCTGTATTATTAAAAATAAGGCGGAAGAAAGGACCTACAGTAATTATACATCATTTAGATTCATCAAAGTTAACCAATTTTCATTTCAGTCGGAAAATTCAGATGAGTAGAATTTCACACCAAGACAGCGTAGTATTTAGTGTTAATTGCATTGATAATTATGAAAATGTAAACATTCATAAAATTACACATCCATTTCAAAATGGTGGAATATCAAATCATATCTAGTGTGGTAGTGAAACTAACTCACCGCGGGTTTTTTTTATTATTACATAGGCAATCACTTATACCAATATCAATAAAATCTGATCAATATATCATTTGAATAAATCTTAACGTTGAATTTCCTGTGTCTATTGAACCAGTGCCAATCAAATTATTTCTGAATTAATAAGAAGCAAAATTACAAACATTGTGTTTTAAAAAATTAACTTCGCATTATTTTATACAAAAAAACATGTTACCGTTTCATACTTGTTTGAAATCCTAATAATGAAGCCCCAAAACAGTACGTGCCATAAAAGGAATCTTATTAAGGTTGTAATGATTACAATAGTTGTTTTGAAGCAACTGGAATAAACAACCATATTACATAGTGTGCTGGAAACTTTTACAGATTCATAAGTGTGAGACTTTTAAATCTTCGTCGTTGGATAATTATTTCGACGATCGAATCGATTGATCTTCATCATGTCAAGACATTGTAAAAATACAAACAGGTTCTTCTTTTAATGGATCATTTAAATTGCATTGATTCAAAGTTTAACACTGGCGTCGACGATATAATTCGGTACTAATACGATATTAGTTTTAAGGTTAGGTATCGTCAATCATTATCTAAGATGGTCTAGGGCAAGTTTTTCAAAAGTTGTTCAAAAAATGTTTTTTTTTTTTTCATTTAATATTACTCTGAGCAAAATATTTCTATAAGTAAATTGTTCGTATCTCTGTTTGTAATACATAGTACATACAAATATCTAGTTTTATTCAATTTGTAGTGAATACATAACGAACGTGTCGCTCGTTATTGAGGCATGCATAAAATGATTTTTGCATGCTCCAATCTCAGACTAAATAAAAAGTAAAGACTGAGCGCTGTGAGTAACACACTGAAGCCGGTTAAAACTCCGCCTCGTACACACGCGTACTAAAACTATGCCTTACATTGTACATTCTATCTCAGCGTTAGGTGTTTGATATCATAAAAACTTAATTATCTGTTAACGAAAACTCCCAATTGTGTCATGAAACGGTGTAAATCCAAGTTCAACGTTATTTTTATAACATTTATACTGTGAAAATCATAGCAACAATTTTACCCACACTTCTGCACAAACAAATGGCATCAGTGCATTGTTTAACAGCCCTCCGTCTTTACTATTTACGTCTTTGGCCTCAATATCGAGCATTATTTCAAACTATTTTGTTACCATCCATTGAAACAGAGTAAAATACAAACACATACAATTTATCTGATAGTTTTCAAGTCTGCAAACAAGACAAAATTATAAAAAGTAAAAAAATGCACGTTATAAAATGCTACAAATTGACGTAATAAATTATCTTATCTATACATATAATAAAATTGTAGAAAAGTGCTGTCTGTACATTGAAAATAAAAATAAAAAAAATAGCAGGGGTTATTGTTATGTCGATGTCGAACCCAAAAATGTAATTAACTTTTTTTTTGTCTGTTTGTCTGTTTGTCTGTTCACGCTAATCTCAGAAACGGCTGATCCGAGTTGGATGCGGTTTTCACGAATATATTGCGGTATGCTTCAGTTATGCTTTAGTGTTTGTTTCATGTCAATCGGTTCATAAATAAAAAAGTTATGTCAAATTAAAGAATCACGTCGAACACTATTCTATGCTTATACATAGGCACCATTAATCTCCGCAACTATTTGACGGATTTGGTTGAAATTTTGTACCGACATATTTTAGAGCCTGGCGCAACATAAATACTACTTTTTACCGCGGGAAACATCCGTTTCCCATGGGAATCGGTAGTTTATTGTTTTTTTAACGCCTGTTCCGGTCAACGAACGACGTCGATCATTGTTACTAGATAGGTAAATTACAATCATTAATAGAATATGTTATAGCTACTTATTACCTTGGAATTGACTGGATTACCATGGGAAAAAAATTAAAAGGGCTCATCTAAATTCTTTCTACTTAAGTTAGTTTAGGCTGATATCATAAACTATAAGAATAATTTACCGAGGGAAATCATAGTACTCCCATGGGAATGAAAAAACATTGTTCTTTTACGGCTGAAGGTAGTTTGTAAGCTGTTGAATTTTAAGAATAATGTCGAACAGATTCCTTCCAGTTTCCCGTGGGTCTGAGATGTTATCCCGCGGTAAAAAGTAACATAAGTGTTGTTATTTCCAAGCCTAAACTAACTGTTTGCCAAACTGAAGACTTTTTCAGGCACGCGCAACTAAATTATGACAACCAAATTAGTGAGAGATTACGTGAAAGTTACTTGAATCGTTGTTTGTTGGCTATTCAAGATATAGTTATATCAATTGGTGGTAATCCTATTTCTCAATATGGCATGCCCGAGCCATCATTTGACGGTGAACGTATTAATAGAGATTACGCGATGGAAATTAACTATGATCCAGTAGATCTGGCAGACATTTTACAAACTGATGTATCGAGACTAACTGAAGAACAGCGTTCAATATTCGACCGGGTGTGTCGCAGCGTAGACAGTGCTTTGGGGGAAATGCTGTTTGTAGATGCTCCCGGTGGAACGGGCAAGACATTTCTTACAAAAGTGATTTTGGCGAAGGTACGAAGCCAAAGTAAAATTGCGCTTGCTGTCGCTTCATCGGGCATAGCAGCCACTTTATTACCAGGAGGGAAAACTGCACATACAATGTTCAAAATTCCGATCGACTTAGACCGCACAGAAAACCCTGTTTGTAATATTTCAAGAAACAGCGATAAAGCTAAGGTTCTTCGTGATTGCAGCCTTATTATATGGGATGAGTGCACAATGGCAAACAGAAAAGCAGTTGAAGCAGTAGACAGAACGTTGCGTGATATCAAACAAAATAACCAACCTATGGGTGGCATTACTGTACTTTTTTGTGGCGATTTTCGTCAGACTCTCCCTGTAATACCACGCGGAACAAGGGCTGATGAAGTTAGAGCCTGTCTAAAGAGTTCTCATCTGTGGCATTACATTATCCCTTTGCATTTGACTTTAAATATGCGAGCGCAAATCGGAGGCAATCAAAATGCTCAAGAGTTTTCAGAGTTATTACTGGAGATCGGTAACGGTGTGTATCCGCAAGAACAAGGAAAAGTTGTTCTCAATGAAAACTTATGCAGCAAAGTTTCATCAATACGAGACCTCATTTCAAAGGTGTATGGAAACCCAACGCAAATACTAACCTGCGAAAATTCCTGGCTTTGCGAAAGAGCAATTTTGACTCCACGAAACGACCAAGCAGCAGCAATAAACGCTGAAATTTTGAGATTAGTTTCGGGGGATAATGTAGAGTATATCTCTATTAACAGAGTTATGGAAGAAGGAGAATCTACCAGCTACCCAGTAGAATTTTTAGAATCTCTTAGTGCTCCTGGACTACCAGCTCACAAAATAAAATTAAAAATCGGCGTACCCATAATGCTCCTTAGAAATTAAAGCCCACCAAAACTTTGCAACGGTACTAGATTAAAAGTAACAAATTTACAACGAAATCTGATAGAAGCAGAGATTTTAACAGGGTGCGGAAAAGGTGATAGTGTTTTTATTCCTCGGATTCCTCTCATTCCAAACAATTTTCCGTTTAGTTTTAAACGAATTCAGTTTCCAGTGAGCCTATGTTTCGCCATGACAATTAATAAAGCTCAAGGTCAGACTCTAAAAGTTGTGGGTGTAGATCTAAGTATCAGCTGTTTTTCGCACGGTCAATTGTATGTGGCTCTGTCCCGTGTTAGCAATCCCAGCAGCCTGTATGCTTTCACTCCCGATGGCCATACGTCTAATATTGTATATAGAGAAGCATTACAGTAAAGTAGGTTTTTTAGCTACCCAAAATGACTGTGATTATGATCCAAAATAAAAATAAGTATATATTTAAAAAAAAACGCTGCTCATAGTCACTATTCCACGCGAACGAAGTCGCGGGCACAGCTAGTATTCAATAAAAAAGAATATCACCAAAATCCATAGCAACCTAAGAAATGTATGCATTAGTTTCCTTGGGCGGGCAATACTATCGGATGGCTCAAAAGTAACTACAAAATTTGGCACTGAATTTATCCTGTTTTGAAAACCTTAAAGCTTCTATGACTCTGACTTATTTGTATAAATTATTTGACTACGATATTACTTTACCGTAAAATTTAAATTATATAATTGTTATTTGCTCGTTAAAACCATGTATTGAATGCATAAATATTGTCTATATTAAATTTAAAATTAAAGCATAATTGTACCTATACCCTATTTACGATGATTCTGTAACTACATAAGTAATGAATATATAAAATCGTATATTTTATTGTAATTCTCTTTTACTAGGTCCATATTGTAAATTGAAACATTATAATTAGAATTCAATACAAAATCTATGTAATCCTACATTACATTTTCGGACTTGGATATTTAATTTGGCAAATATATTAATTAAGAGCACGACTTACAACATTATATAATTAGTTTTTTCATGATTGCTATTCTAATTATGTTTAAATGTAGGTAGGTATATAGAATGTATTAAATTTCACACACTGGTCAGGGTTTACATTCAATTTGGCACAAATTTAAAACAAAGTCGATTGTACATTAAAAAATCTTAGTAGTAAGTGTTTCGGAATGACTCACTGGATCTAAACTAATACAATCTTCCCTTTCACATTCAAATCCCACCTTTGTATTCCTCGGTTCGCGAACATATTAATCGATAAAATGTTTATATATAACCGACTACCGCCTAACTACAATTTACACAATGCTTAAAAAATTTGACTATTCAGTCGGGTTCCTTATTCCTACAAGAATATTAATAATAATGGGTACACTAAACACACAACTTACTCATTACGTGTTACAACTACAATATACCTTATGCCATATTATTCTACCACGATGATGCAACACAAACAATTAACTATAAAATCGTATTACAATATCAATTTATTAATATTATTCGTGAATTTAATTTTCTTTGCCGGCTTTGCTATTTTTTTATAGTTAGGTGATATTTGAATTCAGTTTGTGCTATATTTATGTATTAAGTAGGTTCAAATTTGAATGTTATTAGTAAGCACGACCTTATAAGTAAAGTAACTGCTAAAAAATCGAACAAACGATCAATAAATGGCAATCGGCACGTCCAATTATAACAAGATTTGTAGTCAAACTCCGCGGACATACACATTAAAACTAACTTGGGTTGCCCCAAGATAGTTTTAATGTGAATGTAACATGATTTATTATCTTCGAGTTCGATCTTGCTTACAAGAGCAAACTCAGTGGAAATACAAATACATATTTATGTCACGTATTTCAAATAAAGCTAAAATATTAAAGGGCTTATGAACAATATTTTATCGCCATTTATTCTAACAAAGCAAATTTATAATATAACATTTTTGCGTAAATACATGAGATATAAATATATATTTTAAGGTTACTTGTTATTGTTCTATATTAGAATTTGAATAAATTATTGGCGAATACAAAAAAAAAAAAAAAAAAAAAAAGATATTAAATGTGCGAGTCTCTACAACAATATCAACATACACCACTTCACTTATTTTCGACTATCGTAGGCATAGTTTGTGTGCAACATCCGAAACGTTTACTTAGTTTGTGTGCAACATCCGAAACGTTTACTTATTTCTTATAATCACCACAATACACCTAATATGACAATAAAAAGATGGAAATTCGTATTTTTAATTAATGACCTTATATCAGTATTATCTATAATTCAACGTTGGTTTTATTACAATGGTAGTGCTTTTATATTTACAATATAAAATAGCAGTGATTTAATACGCAAAAGCTTCTAAAGATTTTCTACCGATTTTAATTCGACGTTCGCTAAACTAATGTTCGATCTTACAATATAATAATACTGTACAAGGTATCAGTAAGTTACTTGTATATATAGAAAAGTTAACTAAGCAACTCAAAAATAGATGAAACGATTGTTCTAGATGGGGGTATATTATTCAAAAGTGTGCGCCACGCTTAGTTATAGTAAATTAACTAAAATTATAACGAGCTTACGGTGGAATGAGTTAAGAATGACGGTATTGTACAATGGTAGCTCCCATAGGTAAAACCATTCAAATGCAACTTGATTCTTTAGTTTTATTCTTATTATTCTGATAATCGTTGTGTGTACCTAGATAACACAAGAGCAACTACTTCGCGTGCCTAGCTTACGTACAAAAATCGTAAGTGGCCTTTTTCGCGCTCAGTCTGTATCGGAGTACAGCGCTAGTCGGACGTCAGTTAAAATTATTAAAATGGTTAATTGAGCTGTTATAAATTGTTAAAACTGTACAAATGCGAGGAGAAAAAATAAAGTAAACTTTTCCTTCCATCGTTAAGTCATTTTGAGATTAATATTATGCGTAATTAATTTAAAAAACAATTATTTAAAATCTAATACTCTCAGTAATACCTGGTAATACTGAATCTGAGAAAAACAAAACTCTTATTACATTGCGATGATGAGACGTTTTGTTTTAACAAGTGATGAATATCGAAACAAGCGATCCTACCGTATATCGCTTCGGTTTTGTAGTACAGGGACTTTTATAATTTTTCTGTCAATTTTAGCGATGAGTGCTGTTCATCGTATGCAGCACAAATCGATTTTCGAGAATCGATTTCGAAAACAGAGGAATGATTTTGTATTATATAAGTACTAATTATGTACACAATTTTCATAAATAATCGTACCGTTTCGTGACTTTTTTAGTTTTCCCCATGAACCCAACTTAAAACAAAAATGGATTGAGGCGACGGAAAACAAAGATTGGTTCCCAACAAAGCATAGCACTATTTGATCAATACATTTTGAGGAAGCAAGCTTTAGTGACAACCTCCGTAGCGTAGCGGTATTTGGCTCGCTCTAAATCTCGGAGGTCGCGAATTCGATCCCCACGCCGGACAGGAAATCTTTGTGTAAATTGTAAGATTTCTTTCCGAGTATGGTTGGTTGAGGGACTACTCTCCGTGCCTCGGAAAGCCCGTTGGTCCCGATTGTTATAACATCGTCTATAATAATCGTATATCAAGGAACGGGCAGCAGCGATTCCTTGTGTGGTACAACATATTACTGCGGTCACCAACCCGTCTGCCAAGCGTGGTGACTATGGCAATTACCTCCCTCGGGAGGAGGCCCATGTTCAGCAGTGGACATTATACGGGCTGATGATGATGATGATGAAGCTCTGTTGACGGGAAAGAGCAATGAATATTGACAAAAGCAGCATATCCGACTGTGATGTACTGAACATCACAACTGATGAAGTTAGTTATTTGATAAGTATATAGGTAGTACCTTCGAGCTTTTAGAAGTGTATAAAGTTATTAATGTTGAATTTGACAAAACAAATAAAAATGTTGAGGGAACTGAACCACCGCAAAGTCCAAAAAATACACGACTTGGTAGCGTTAATAGAATGCTTAAAAAAAGTTAATGAATGATGAACAAGCTAATGTGCTTAAAATAACCAACGTTACAACTCAAGAACTTTATT
This sequence comes from Nycteola revayana, assembly GCA_947037095.2. Lineage (NCBI taxonomy): Eukaryota > Metazoa > Arthropoda > Insecta > Lepidoptera > Nolidae > Nycteola > Nycteola revayana. The sequence goes on from OX344839.1 coordinate 12,489,309, forward strand.
TTAGACAGTCGAAGCATAAAAACGTACTCAGTACGTCGAAGTATACACCAGCATTACGAAATACTAACAATTTTGTAAATAATAGATATTACTAATCTCATTACTCTGTCATAAAATCGATACATAAAATCGATTTGAATTCTTATACACACAAATACAAAGGCGAACTTTATTTAAAATTGAGTACGCCTTTGAATCGATTTCATTTTCCTATCACTAAATAGTGCTTGTGACGTCATAATAGGTATTCAAAAAATGGCACGCTTGGTTTTCATACAGATCGTGATACTTGTGTCATCTAGGTCTATCTATATCTGTGGTGTATTGTCTTTTATAATCGCATATACTGGATTATACCACTAGGATATTTCAGAAATTTAGGGTGTTATGTTCGGGATAAGGGGTGGATTTTGAACGATGCTTGTGAAACATTAATGTTAAGGAGGAAGTAGTAAGGCAGGTAGGTATGTTTGGTATCAAAATTTTCCGATTAATATTCATAACTAGTAATAAAAACATTGCCAAAATAATATCAAAATTCTACTTTAATTCATATAATAACCATGTCGTTGTCTCCCAAAGTTGTAACTTATCCTATTGCGATTTTTGCTTCGAAAAGATTTATTATTAGTCAATGACGCACGTTTATTAAGACATCTTGGTCCTAATTTTCTTTTCTCTACTACTATTTAATGCGCCTTAATTACTCAAACCAAAAAATAATAAGCTGGATATTTTACAAAAATACAAAAGTAATCGTTGGTAGGATCATCCTCCATAGAGGAAAGCGTATTCTTTAAAACCTATTGTTAATTACGTCCCTCTCAAAGTCTATAGAACGGTAAAGGCACGGTAATGATGTGTATTGCACTTATGGGATTACTTGTCCGTACAGACAGAGAGAAGAAATTTCTTCTAAATGATTCAAAATACGCTCTAAACTACGAGTCGAGTCGAGGAAAGCGTTTCAAGGCACATACTTTTAGAAACAATAGTAAGGTGGGGTGGGCAGCAAACGTAGCCGCACCACCGTCAGGTTAAGTGACATCAGATGATGCGAAACAGAGCGAACGCTACAAGCGCGGCCTACGATAAGTTCAGTAATACACAACGAACCTCTAGACTAAACCGAGATCGGCTACCGACGACGGGCACCCGTGCAGTCACGTGGACTAAAGTCGGTTACACTATAACCTCTTTACACTGCAATTATGGTAATATAAAAATTTAAATCAAAGCTCTTAGAGTTTATTAAAAGTTCAAATAACACTGAATTACCATTGTTACGAATAATCAAAGTACACTTTCCATTAGCACAACTCACTTCGTACGTTAAGGAGCGACTATCAGAAAATATTCAGTCGTGCGTATCACGAATCAATTATCGCACACTCCGCCATTCGCAATAGTAGGTATGTGATTCCCGTTAGTCTTTTCGTGTACGCGGCAAGAGTGGTGCGGAGGCTCCGGTCAAAAAACGGGTGGCGGGCGTCTATTGTCACAGGGCAGCGCAAGGCAGGTGCTGCGGCAGAGATGGCGCGCGGCGTGCAGAAGCGCTGGCGCGCGCGCCGGCGGCGGCGCGGTCGGCGGCAGCACGGGCGACAGCGAGCCGGCGCCCGATGGGCTGTCGCGGTCGGCGGCCGCGGACGGCGGGCGCTACACATGCGTGCACGCGCCCGCCGCCACGGGTCACCCGCCGGCCAGCACGTCCTCTGGCTCCGGCGACCAGCAGTTGTCCGACAGCCAGCAGCCGACCACCACCGTCACGAACCCGATTAGTAGCGCCAATATTATGTACACCTCCGCGTTTCCTGTGCACACAATGTATATTATGTATTACTATATCGACTATCATTAAATGGTAAATGCTTTTGAAAAACATCACGAGTTCCATGAATCTAACCGAGCTGTTTGCGTATGCCGAGCGGCTGCCGACTGCGCCAGAGTGAATTGATGAGCGTGGGATCCCCGCGCGTTCTCCAGTCGCGATATCCTCGTCCTCTGGAATATTGACTGAATCTGTGGAATATGAAAATTACGTCAATTATGTTTATAAGTAGTAGCGCTTAACTGAATATTCTACCTACGATGTAGCTATTTTATTGTATCATACAGATGGCCATTAAAACATTACTTAGATGTAAAGTAGGTACTAGGTAAGTCTACATTAATAAAATATCGTCACACGACTGCTCGTAATGAGACAGCGAAGCTGCCGAAGGTGCTTTGATCGCAAAATTGGCGTAAAGCCAAGCCTTCAATGCTGAAGCTTACTGCTCGTACAATTTGTACCTTCATACAGACTGTAGCAAAAAAGCGAAATTGAATTGTTACCATTTTCCGTCCATAGGATATTTAGTTGCGGTTCGTGCATATGCCTAATGTGAATAAGTGGTACATGCGAATGCAGTTGTAACTACCGTGATAAAATACGTAACACATTAAACTATAATATCATTACGAAAGCGAATAAAACTTTATGTTATAACTTTAAAAATCAAAGCTGATAATTATGGAGACAGGCGTGGATCTGGTACAAAAGGCTTTGATTTGCCGACGAAAGTGTCTCATTTGTATTGCATGATCAAAACAATTCAATTTCGCAGCATAAAGGATGTTAAATAAATATATTGGGTATATAATAAGTATTAGGTTTAGGAGGACAATACAATATTACGTGTCGAAATAGGGAACTTATGCATCTACAAATATTGATAAACATTCTTTACTTAAAGAATTAAAATCGATATAAGTAGTGATATCAGCTAGGATACCTACGGTTTACTTAATATATATGTTCATATATATATATATAAGTAAATTGAATTAATATTACTAACATTATCAAAATTTCAAAACAGTAGTTAATAGTCGACCGTTTAAAAGTAGCCCTATTATACTACTAGTGAATCAAACGTGCAAAATTTCAATCATGTAATTTTATCGTCATGCAGCGGAACTTCGTCCATCGGACACAGTTGATGGCTTACAAAAAATAGTCATTGCCTTTGCTCCTAATTTATAAAAAATAAAATACTTTTTAAAACACTCTAAATAACAAATGACTTACATAATCTCGTCGCACCGGTATTGTAGCGGACAATAAAATATTAAATAAAGGTATTTATTGATTTATTAACTTATATAGAACACATAAAACAAGAACACAACACAAATCGGATCTCAAACGCTTTCTTAGAGCGTGTATCGAGCCGATTTGAATGTAAGGTGAATATCAAATAGTGTTATATTGCGGAAATACCTCTAACCACACAACATTTTTTCTACTAGTTAGGCGATTCGTTAGCATCACGACTTCGATTATCTCTCTCACTGAATACAAATCTATATGACGTTTTCCTGAGATCCAAATGATAAACTTAAATAGTATAAATATTATAGTACTGCTAAAGTAATAAATCCATCCACTAAACCAAGATGATGAACGGATGGAATGTTATTGTACTAGGATTAAGCTTTTAATAATACCTTAATACACTTACAAACTTTTACGAAAATGTTTAAAAAAGAGACGAAAATTTATACTTTTATCCCTGTGATTGTTCTTCATTATTCAAGAATATCGAATTGAAAGGTGTCATCAAGGAAAAATTCTGTAGTTGAAAAAGTATCACATGTAAACGTTCTAACGCCATTGCAAATGCAGTACAAAGCTTCGTAGGCGTTAAAAAAACTAGGACAACTGATAATCGATAACCGATATTTCGACTTCAAAAAACTTTTTTGATAAGTATGTTACTACTAGCCGATGGAGAGATGGAGAGGCAAATTAAAAAAGTCTATTTACATACTTATAGATCGTGTGAAGATTACACGAGTCTATACGCTTTAGCTATGGATTACATAGTTTTGTCTTTTGGATAACGCGATATATTGATTCTGTGGGTTTATTGGACTTACCTATAGAGTGATTCAAATCTACACTAACTTTATGCAATTTCACAAAGTCAATATGCAAAAACAAACAATTCTAAGTAAGTATTGCTTTCACACCTGTGCTACACAATACCTCCTCGCCGTCTTTTGGTAATAAAATTTTTATTAATAAAAACTTTTACCTGTTTTTGTAAAATGACAGTATACTTATATAGTGTAAGTTGCGAAGTTAAAATCATAAATACGGCTCAGTGTAGTGCCATCAGAGACGTACGAGCAGATTCATGTAGAGGGATTATTTTATGAGTTCCCGTGAGAGCATTTCAACGATCGATTTCGAACCCTATTATAAGTTGTAGGTAACCAAATGGGTCATTTTGTTGCAAATTTGACATTAAAATATATTGCTTTATAAGATTCGGGTACTATTTTGATTTGAAAGCGACAATGTATTCGGTAAGCAAAATTTTACTGCAGAACACTAGCACTGGAGAAATTGAATGTCGGAAATGGTATCTTCCGTTGCATGAATACTAGACTTATTCAGCTGCATCTGTATGTATTACGTACATTTTGGGAAAAAAACTGTACCACAGCATTAAATAAAAATATAGTAATATCTATTACACTCAATTACAATTGAAAATTTGTAATAAACCTATTATTTTCAGTATTTTTTAATCGCTATTTTGTTTTGTTAAAAAGTTTATAGCTAAAGGTAACTTTGAAATTGAAATACAATTCGTAATGGTCTAACAATGTGACTCACAATAAAAATAAACAGTATAATGCATGAATATTTCTAGTATAACAGTATTTTATCGTTTTACATTATATCATCATCATCAGTACCTTTAATTTAAAATAGGATTTAAATTTATGACAACAACAAAATGAATTTAGCTGTTATTGCTTTAACCGTGATGGTTATTAGAGAAATGATTTAGAAAGTAACTACAACTTAGAAATATTAAAATTCTGTAACATTAAAAAACTACTAAATTTTATTTTTAGACCAACTTTTGGTGTACTAAACGTAGGACAAACTAAGTATGGTGCTCAATTACGTACAACGATAAACAAAAGTGTTTATAGGTATATCCTTTTCTGTAACTACAGTGGAGGTGAAAACATTTAAAGCTTTATAGTGCATTGTGTAATGGCATTATTGCCTTTATTCTGAATATATTCGTATATCTAAATAATACCATCGATTTGGCTCACAACTGGGAATGTTTCAGTAGGTTAATTAATTTAGTCTAGGATATTGTAATCAACTGCAGATGATTAAATTCCAAGTCTATTTATCTCGTCGAAATGAACCGTAAGATTTTATGTAAATTTACTATCGTAGAACTGTTAATGCATTCATATTTATGTTTGCAAATATACTTGATAATAAATAACGCGCAGATGACTAATCTCGCATGATGTATTATACAATTAATACCTCACTGGAGATCAGTAATTAATCTAAGCATTTAAAATGACAAATAAATAATGCAGTACACTGCTTATTACAAATAATAATAGCCTTTATATTAAATGGCTTTGTTATAAAGTAAAAATAAACTCAACATAAAAGAACAACTCTATTTCCGCCTTTAAATAAGCTACACTTTTAGAATGGTCGTTCTGAGAGATCTGTGTTAAGCCAATCTAATATTTTATTTTCACCAAGAAATCTTGTAACCTAATAATATTGCTGTTACTTGAACTTAAAATGTTTACTCGTTCGGTGAATGAAGTATATTCACTGGATGAAACATTTAAAGATCAAGCGAATCTTTGCATTTATTTATTTTTAATTGTATGCTGTTAGACATGATTTATTCATGTCAAGTTCATACGACTGAGAAGTTTATTGGTAGTATTTTTTCCAGCTTTCCCGTCAAACAATTTAAGTTTGTAGTTAGTTTCTCAAGAACAACAATTCATAAAGTTGGTATTTAGTGTAATGGTGATAAATATGGCATACCTTCGGACGCCTCCGATGCCGGCTGGCGGCGCGGTAGAGTGCGGTACCCCTGGCGGCACCTGCGCGCCGCCCTGCACGCCGCCCTGCACACTGCCTTGCGGCGCGCACATACAACACCCTGTGTAAACAATGTTAACTTAAACCGAACGAACGTGATCCCCTAAAAGCTTCTCCACTTCTTGATACTCAAGTATTTGCATCATTTGAGAACTTCTGTGTGTGGTTGCATAACATTTTAATGTAAAAAATGAAGTGGGTAGTGTTTTTAGATGGATGAATCCGATCAACTAAGTAGTTTTGCTTGTAGGAATGGTACATAGATAGGTTAAAAATGAACACGATAGTGTCCACTGAATAGTGGTATCGTATCATACAATTCAGGACTACCTCGTATTCTGTTACAAGTAAAACTACTTAAAAGGAGTGATGTCGAACAGTTTAATTCTATAATATATTGATATTTTTTTTAGTTGTAGAAGTAGTTTTTTTTATGAAAATGAAAATGCGGGGAATTGAGAACTTCCTTTTTAAATAGGTGATTACGGTTTTTTTATATAAACATTATCATTACGCACAACAAAACAAAATGTGATTATATAAGTATATAATTTGTTACCCGTACATTTATTATTAATATTTTATTTTTTGGTATAATTACCTATATTGCATGTTCAGCGTAATCTATATGTTTACTTCGAGACTAATATATAAAGCTAAAGAGGTTTGTTTGTTTGCTTACAAGCGTTAATCTCAGAAATTACGAGTCCAATTTGAAATATTCTTTCTATGTTAGATAGCCCATTTATCGGGGATATTTTATTTTAAAGTTCCCAAGGGAAAAGGGGCTACGCGGGTGAAACCACGCACGGGAAGCTAGTTTAAGAGATAAAAGTTACCATTATATAATTATATAAAATTGCAGAGTCTATCCTTTATGGCACATTTTTTTAGTCATATTTTTATTTGCATAAGAATGAATAGCATAAACTTCATTTCGCTGAAAATTATTTGGTAGACACTCATTTATCATACATTCGAACTATTTTTTTTTAATTCAGAACCATCGTTTGGCATCATCTTCATATCCATAATAATTAAGAAGTAGAACCATCTTATTGCAGTAAGTTCATAGTTAGAATCGTCTTTAGTTAAGTATATCGATAGTCATTAAAAGGTAGAAGTAATAATTATATCTCAGGAAGTTTACAATTAGAATCATCTGATTGTCATTTGCCCACAATTTGGTTCTGGCACTCGCCGGCCGCTGCCGCGAATACCAAAAATAAAATGACAAAACTATCTATAAATTATTTGTCAAATAATAAGTTATTAAATAAAAGTTTACCGGATAATTATTTTGTTAAATGATTTTTTTGGTAAACTTGTTGTTGTATAATGACGAAATATTAAATAATGTTTTTACCAATCGCTGCTTGCCAAACCCTATTAAAATTATTCCAAATGAAATTCTACTATTTTCATAGTATGCCAAATAATCGTCGCTCTAAATAAACATTATGCTAAACGAAATTATGCGGAATTTTAACTTTGCCAAAGGTAATTTACTTATGCCAAATAAAATTCTGCCACCAGAAAAGTATGCCATGGTAAACTCAGACCTCTAAATTCGACCAAACAATAATTATAATAAATATTTTTTATGCCTTAAACATATTGGTTTAAAGAAGACTACGCCAAGTATGTTATGCCAAATAATATTCTGCCGGATAGAGGGAACCCAAAATTGCATTTATGTTTAATAAAAATGAACCACCGAATTCGAGTTATATACATACAATATACATACCTAGAATACGCTTTGTGGTGACATGTGGTCATAACAGAGAAATAAAGCGCTCATTATTGTTTACGTTCGTCATTTCAAGTTTGTTAAATTATTGAGTGTTATTCCGCTCGATTATTTACGAGGCTGGCTCAATTGCACATCATCATTTGTGTGTACAATTTTAACAAACCATTGATTGGATTTCAACGTAATGAATTCAACGCAATTCATTGCGTGTTTAAGTTTAATTTTCTCCAATATTTCGTTTAAAATACTAGTTACATTACAACTTGAATATAAAGCAGGTATTTACTAGTCTGGAACAGTTTAAGTACTAAATGTTTAGTGAGAAAAGTTTATTCATTTAATTTGTTTTGCGATGTAGAATATGGACTCTTGATTAAATTCAAATCTTTTACTTTAAATAACTTATGCTTCGTGTACTGCAAAAATTTTAAGTGCATAAATCAGATCACCCGTCGAGCGAAAATAATCGAAATTTTTTGAATGAAATGAAAGCAACGGCAGAACTTAATTGAATTGTATCTTAGCTGTAAACCAAAATAATTTGCTCATCTCCTGTCAAAATATTCATGGATTAATATATTTAATATTGCACGCTTTAATGAAGCACAGTTATAATTCCACAGGATAGGTGCTTATATTAAATAATTATATAGTGCAATGCTCCCTAAGATTGTTGTGCGGTACAAAAGAGATCATTTCACGTCTTGTAGGATTGTTACAGATAGATATTATGATTGTAACGAACGACCGTCTAGCTTTAGTTAAGCTAAGCTATTTTGTTACTTAACTTTAAGCTTGAGTAAACCCATTTGGTTTAAGATTTCAAATTTTTCATTTCAAAGTTTTGAAAGTTTCAGTCAATTTAAGAAATAGTTTTAATAAAGAGACATTTCGGACCAAATCCTATCAAATGTCTTATGTAAAGAAATGTTACTATATTTGTTTGATTGAATGGATTGATCACTATATACCTACCTCTATACTTTTATGTTTACTTCTTGCTAAGCCGTATAGGTATTATTATTATAATTCAGAATCGTATATGATTCCGTATCCGTATTGATCATGATTATTTACGAGGCTGTTGGTTCCGGGTCTGGTTATTTGAGTGACTACCCTCCGTGCCTTGCAAACCTCGTTAAGACGTCCCGATTATTAAAACATCATCTACATTAATTGTATACCACGGAACGGGCAGCAGCGTATTCCTGTATAACATTATTATAACTTCGTTCACCAACTCTCCTGCCAACCGAGGTGTCAGTGGCTAAAATCCAACTCGGGTAGGCACATATTCAGCAGTGGGCGTTATACGGCTGGTGATAATAATGTATGGTAAAACACTGATTGATAATATTTAATAGAGCACACTGTTCTAGTTATCAGTTACTATTGCTAAACAGGCCACCATCATTTATTCAGGCGACAGGAAACACATATGGGATTGGTTTGGTTGGTCTAGTCCTTTCATTTAACGATTGCACCTCGCTTTTAATAGCTCTAAGTTCAAAGGTCTTATTTTATATCTATGGGGCTGGGCACTGGGCAATAATTACTATTATTGATCTAAATATGTAATAATGATGTATCGGGACTGTGTGAATAACCAGTACCTAATAAAACACAATTAACGCTACTCAAAAATTTGAAATTAAGAAATTTTTTTTAGGAATCTAAGACGAGCACCAAAGAATCATTTTTCAGAATTAAACTTAGATTTTTTTCTGGGGCCAATGCATTAAACATCCCACCGTCGCAGCAGTATGGTAGTTGTCCCTTCTTCATAACGATGATATTAATCATCAATCAATCAACTAACATTTCCAGGAGATCATAAAAACGTCAGTAGTCGAGGCACCAGGAACTACTAATCCATGACAATCCCCGTGACAATCCGGGAACACCTGACGGTCATCATTATCAATTCGTATAACGTCCACTACTGAACATGGGCCTCGCCCGATCGAGGTGGGTCTTGCCATCTTTGTCGCTGGGTGGGCGAGTTGGCGATCGTAGATATAATTATATTGTAAGAAACGGCATTGTAGCGCTGCTCGACTATATGCCCGGCGAAGAAGCAAAAGCGTCCTGGCTAACTACATCATGTCCGTAAAAAAAAGAAACAGCGTAACGCTGCTGCCCCTGTCCTTGGATACGAATGTTTTAGATCATACTTATATAATTATAGTCGAGCATAGTTCCCCAACCAACGGAATGCGCACATACTGTATCTTCTATACAACATACTGTTCAACCCTTCTACTCCTCTCTATCTTAAAAATCGTTTCGAGTTTCTTAGCTCAACCCATACACGACTCTTGCGGTCATTAGAAAACTTGCGACTTAAAACGCCAGTCCATGCCACAAGGTTTGTTGATAAATCTTTTAGTGTACAGGCAGTACGGCTGTGGAATGCCCTGCCGTTACAGATCAGGCGGGCGAAATCTTTATACAGCATGTGGCGTAATAGTGATCCACCGTTCAGGATACGATGAACCAGACAATTAACTAAACAATTAAAATTTTTAACCATTTTTACCCAAGGGTTCCGAAAATATTTCCTTTTTGTCTTTTATTTACGAAATTTCTACCTTTTATTACAAATTTGTTTGTAGTTTCAACAAAAACCATTATTTTTTCATTTTGATTTCTGTTAATTACTGCTGAATACTAGAGCTATCACGATAAGGTAAACGCTCCTAATACGGCGGTAGCCAAAATCGCTTCCTATTACGGTAGTATTTCTATTTTCGCGTTTTATTCCCGTTTTATTCAGTGTAGGTACACAAAAACCGAAACTATTTATTCTAAATCTATTACTTTATGACTTAACTGACGTTTGCAAGTATAGCACATAGACAACACAACAAGATCAATCAGTCTGTGTAACGTCATCGACGTGAGAGGTGTTTCCATACAAACGCGGAACAACAAAAGTAAGTACACAAATATTTAGAAACTAAGTTTTTCGTATTAAGATGCCGTTCGAGTTTGTTCATTTGTTATTTATAGCATTTTCTTATTATTACACTCACTATTTAAATAGCTTATTTTATATTTGTAAGTCATTTTTTACCAAAAAAATAAAAAATAAAATACCGCCGTAATACGATACAAATTTTGTAGATTAATCCTAATACGGTGGTATGACTCCGAAATAGGAAAAGTACTGGACATGTTTAATTGTTTATAACTTTCAATTGATTAACTTATTGAATTAGTTTCAAGTTTAGTTGAAATAATTATTAATCACATAACTTAGAAACCATATTCTGTGGTATGTGTTCTTAATTAGAAATCTAGTTAAATATGAAAACTGTCGAGTACAAAATGTTAGTTTCTTAGAAGAGGCAAATATGGGAAGGTGTATTTTAATTTATCACAAAACATTTATTTTGTATAAATTTTGACTTGAGTTTTACAAATCTGAGCCAAAAAACTGTTAATGTTTGATTAGGCATTTTTACTCTTTTGTTTATCGAAATATTTATGGGTCAGAATTAGGATTATCGAAAACATGAGTAGTTTTCCTATTACGGCGGTAATTATTTCCAGGTAACTCCGTGTAGGGTTCTAAGATCTCCTATTACGGCTCTATTCATACAACATAAAATTACAAGTTTTTAGGGTTCCGTAAAAGCTTTGTATCTTTTTTTTGTGGATTCTTATTTGACATGCATGTTTTTTTTTGATAAAATCAAAAGCGATGAAAACTTTAAAATTTATGTAATTGTTTTATTTAAATTTATGCAATCTACATAATTTTTATTTTTGTTTTTATAGATATTATGGACAGAAAGAAACGCAAGTGTTATAGTAATGCCCAAGTGGCTGAAGCACTTTCATCAATTCGACAAGGTATGAGTATTTACAAAGCCTCGAGACAGTATAATATACCAGAGACTACATTACGGAGTAAACGAGATGGGCTTTACGAGAATGAACATTGTGGTAAGCAACCAGTACTTAACCTAAACGAAGAAAGACAAATCGTTGATTGGATCCATTACCTTGGTAAATGTGGCTTTCCAGTTACTAAGAATCAATTATTACACACTGTCTTTAAGTTAGTTGAAAACCTGCAGCGCCCTAATCCGTTTAAAGAAGGAGTTCCTGGAAAGAAATGGTTTTCAGGCTTTATGCTACGACATCCAGCAGTGTCAAAACGTGTGGCACAAAATCTTCCAACAAGTAGAAACCAAGTCACGGAAGTTGCATTGCGAGCGTGGTTTGATAGAGTACAATCATATTTTAAAGAAAACGATTTGCTGCAAGTTCTTCAAGATCCAAAACGTATATTCAACTGCGATGAAACTGGGTTTTTTCTTTGTCCAAAAGACAAGCAAGTTTTGGTAAAAAAGGGTAGTAAACGAGTATACAACCGCGTTGCAAATGACGAAAAAGAATGTTTGACCGTTTTAGTCAATGTGTCAGCAGATGGTAATTTAGCTCCGCCAATGGTACTTTTCCCCTACAAGAGGCTACCTAACAATATCAAGTCAACGGTTCCTTCGTGGTGGGGACTTGGTAACACAGAATCAGGCTGGATGACTATGGAGTCGTTCTATGAATATGTTGCAAATGTGTTTTACCCATGGCTTCAACAACAGGAAATAACACTGCCCGTTGTTTTATTTTTAGATGGCCATAGTTCACATATATCTCTGCCTTTAACAACTTTTTGCAAGGAAAAAGGGATTGTACTGGTTGCTTTGCTCCCAAATTCAACGCATGTCTTGCAGCCTCTTGATGTCGCCGTTTTCAGGCCCGTTAAGGGGACTTGGCGGGATATTGTGAGGGAATTCAGGGTTAAACATAATTATGCGAAGCTTAAGCGTACAGACTTTTGTAGAGAAGTACAAAAATGTTTTCACAGAAGCCTCAAGTCTGAAACAATAATGAGCGGATTCAAATGCTGCGGACTTTACCCGTTTGATGAACAAAATATTGACTATGATAAACTTTTGTCAAAAGTGAAAAAACACCAAGACAAACTATCTGAGGCCAATCAAAATACTCTATTTAATACTCAACAGATGAGCAATATCGATAACAATGAGCAGTTCAAGAAACAATTTGAAAGTCGATTATCACAAAATACATTAAAATCATTTAAAGAGGCAGGCAACCAGTGGACAGGTGACCCCACTTATGAAAAACTATTTTTATTCTGGAAAAGTCTTACATCATCGGAAAGCATATTTGAAGATCAAGCAGACTCTGCTCTAGATATTGGGGAGACAACCTTTACCAATAATGTCGATATAGAAATTGTTTATGATTCCGTAAACTTTGATATTAGATCGGATGGTATTCTAACCCCACTTAATTATGAGGAAGCTAACGATATAGGAAAGGTCACACCAAAGTCATCGCAAGTGTCACTGTCATCAATTAATGTGGTCCCAACAATCGAAGAAAATACATTTGAAGCAAATTCTCTTCTACCAAAACCATTGGTTGATTCACCTGTATTGATAGAGATTATTGATCCGAGGTTATCAGAAGTTACCCCACCACAGAAAATACGATTATTAACAGAAGAAAAAGCCCAACAAATATTACGTTCATCGACTCCTGAATTAAGCAAGTGTTCTAGTGCCGCTCCATCAGTCTCTGAAATAGAGAACGCAGATGATGAAGTTAATAGTAATTGCTCTTCTCCCTTAAGTCTACGTCCAAACAGAATGCAAAAAAAAACACTGATAGACAAGTATTCGGAAGAAATAGATACCCTTCAAAAATCTTTAATAATGCCTAGTACAAGCAAAGCTCCAACGCCAATAGTTATTGAAAATGTCACGCCGCCGACCCCATTCAAAGGAATACCTACACCTTTCAAGAATGCATTTTTTTTTCCGAAAACCGAGAATACTCCCCAAACCAAAAAACTCACTAAAAAGGTTACTCCCACCGTAGCTATTGCAGCAGAATTTATGGAACACCAAAGAAGGTTAGACAAAGAGAAAGAAGAAAAAGAAAAACTTAAACAACTGAGAAAATGTAAGGCATTAGAAAAGAAAAGACAAAAAGAAAACGATAAAAAGATAAAACAAGCACAGACTGAACAGAAAAAAGAAGAACCGAAAAAAATAAGTGTAATTAAGAAATTAAAAGATGTAAATATGCGTCACGTCAACACACTAGATAAAAATTCAATCCAAAACTCTTCTGACAGTGACGATGATTTTGTTTTTAACATTCCTGCAAAGGCAAAGAAAATTAAACGCCGTAACTTCTATGATTCAGATGATTCTGTTTAAATATTTATTCACAAAGTGATCAATAAATAATAATAATTATTTTAAGTTCATGTTAAATATCGTGTATAGCGCAATTCAGGCAGCGGTGGCAGCGAAAAGCAGCGGTGCGTAACACTTTCGGCTTTGAAAGAGTTTTAAACTTTATCTTCATTAAAATAATTCAAATTCAAATTCAAATTCAAATTCAAATTCAAAATTCATTTATTCCGTAAAAATGGTTACATTTGTTTGGAATCGTCATATTTTTTCCCTACCGTGCAGTGTGTGACGCGGCGACTACTGAGAAACACTGCCAAAAAACTCAGTAGAACCCTCTTTTTTTTTAAATTATATCATATCACAATATTTTATTGACCTAATTACAATATACTTTATTTTACATTGAGATTAGAGCGATTTAATCCCAAGCATTTTTGTCACAAAGATAATCAGAAATTTTATAATAAGCCCTGCTGCACAATTTGGCTTTAATAGTCATTTTAAACTTATTTATAGACAATTCTCTTATACTATTGGGAAGTTTGTTGTAGAACCGTATACATTGCCCCATAAAAGAGTTACTTATTTTGCGGAGACGGCTAGCATGTGCCACAAGATTATGCTTATATCTAGTATTTACACTATGTGTGTCGCTTTTTTTACAAAATGAGTCAATATTTTTATGTACATATAACACATTCTCATATATATATTGTGATGCAACGGTTAGAATATTCATTTCTTTAAATTTTTCTCTCAAGCTTTCTCGGGGACCCATTTTGTAAATAGCCCTTACGGCTCTTTTTTGCAATATAAAAATGCTATTTATATCCGCGCAGTTACCCCAAAGAAGAATCCCGTACGACATTATGCTGTGAAAGTAACTGAAATAAACTATTCTAGCCGTATCAACATCAGTGAGCCGTCTAATTGTTTTTACAGCATATGCTGCAGAACTTAATTTTCCTGACATTTTCTCAATGTGTGGTCCCCATTGCAGTTTGGAGTCAATGGTGATACCTAAGAACACTGTGGTTTCCACAGGGTCCAAGCCATTTCCATTTATATTTACATTGGTGGAAACCTGTCTAACATTGGGTGTTGAAAACTTGATTACTTTAGTTTTCTTATTATTTAAACAGAGATTATTAACATGAAACCAATGAACTACTTTAGAGAGTGCATCGTTAACTTCGTCATAATCATGTAGTTTTCTATTAATTTTGAATGTCAAGGAAGTGTCATCCGCGAACAATACAATCTCATGTTTATCCCTTACGTAGTAAGGTAAGTCATTTACGTATATTAAAAACAGAAATGGACCAAGGATTGATCCCTGTGGAACTCCCATTACAACTGATGATCCCGGAGATAGTTTGCCATTAATATCGACCTTCTGAATTCTATTACCCAGATATGAAGCCAGAAGTTCGAGAGCCTTATTCCTAACGCCATAGTGGTGTAGTTTCCTGACAAGAGTCTCATGGTGCACGCAATCGAATTACGAATCGAAATACGAATTATTATCAATACCTATTTAAAAAGATAAAACTGTCGGTGACTGTTGCCGCTAACAGCTGGTGGCAGTTACGATCAGTATCAGCGATACTAGTCTTTAAAATAATGTTGATAACGTTTAAAATTCTTTCAAAAGTGAAAGTACTCTTCGAGCTGCTGCCGGCCGCTACCACCGCTGCCTGAATTGAGTCTAAAACTTCACTTACCTCAGTTTATTTACCATTAATTACGTAAGTAATTGTTGTTCCTTTTTGTTATGTTATTTAGATGTTTTTTTTTACTTTTTTAAGTGCATAATGTGTAAACCTTCAGTTACTTTTAGTTCGTTTTTAACTATACTCTACGAATTGTTAATTTTTGAAAAATAGAGATTTAAAATGATGTTATAGAACATTATTTTAAATCTCAATCTTTCAATACGTTTTTAATTTTATAACCTTTTGTTCCTCAACGAACTGTTGATTTTTGAAAGATTTTGTTTAGATTTTATTGTTATTAGTTGTCATTATTTTTTAAATAATATAACTAGTTGATTCCTTAATAATTGTATTTTTAATTCTATAAAACCAGTGAACATACCTCCTTATTTATTCTTAAATTCCTTCGGAATCCGTTGGTATTTGGGAATAAAAATTATTTTATTTTAACATGAGAGAATCCTAGGGGATTCTCTCATAGGGGATTCTCTTATAGGGGATTCTCATGTGAATTAATTTAATAATACAATACAGAAAAATGAGCGAAGCAATTTCGGTCTGTACGGAAAGATTTTTCTATACAGACCGACTTCTTTCGCTCATTTTTTAAATTTTACTTTTTGTTTGTCACAACGTAAAGATTTTTTTAATTTTATTGAAGTTTCGTACAAATAATATTTATTAAATAATATAAATGTGATTAAAGTAATTCTAAAAATAATTCATTCACCATTAATTTGATTACGCAATGTAATAAAATCAATGATCAATAAATGAAAAACTTACGAATTACGTTACTAACACATTAATATTATTTAATAAATATTATTTGTACGGAACTTTAATGAATATAATTTCTGACCCTCCGTATTAGGAGCCGTCTACCGCAGTAATAGGATCAGACCAAAATTGTACCTCCGTATTAGGGAAAATCGACCAGACTATTTAAATATTTCTTTAAAATAAGAAATATCATCAACAGAAACATAGTCTCAACAGCAATACAAAATATAAATTCCACTTTTAACGATAGAATTTTTTTTCACCTTTAGAAATACCTACAAATGCTTATTTTTGTTTCTTACTTTCAAATGATGCGAAATACCTCCGTAATAGGTGCTTTTACCTTAAATTATGATTTTTTATGTAAATTCACCTCTTTTGAAGATAAAGTTAGTTCTTCTCTAATTTTAACCCGAATTTTTAACATACCATCCAAGTTCAAAGGCGATTTTTGTAAAAAAAACTTACTACACTGTCAGTGCCCATTTATTTAATAATATGCTTACTAAATACCGATTTCAAAATGGTATCACTCTATCAAATCCTATTATTTAACAAAAAGATATTCAATTTTAATTGAAGCAAAGAAGATTTTCATTAAACTACTTTTTTAAACTTTATTGCGTAAATACTATTACAAAACGTATTAAAACTTAAAAAACTGATATAATGTAACTTTTTACATTTCAAATGTGATTTGTTTTTAAGCACAAACATGTCAGGTAAAAAAACCCTGACCCTTTTTTTACCTGAGACATGTTTGTTAACAAAAACCCGTTAAAGCTCTAGCAGTCGAGTTACGCACAATAGGAGTGATAAGGAAAAGATATGGTAGGGTATTGCTATCTCCTTCATTACTAACGTTGAACTTGGATGGTATGTTAAAAATTCGGGTTAAAATTAGAGAAGAACTAACTTTTTCTTCAAAAGAGGTGAATTTACATAAAAAATCATAATTTATCATGATAGCTCTAGTATTCAGCAGTAATTAACAGAAATCAAAATGAAAAAATAATGGTTTTTGTTGAAACTACAAACAAATTTGTAATAAAAGGTAGAAATATCGTAAATAAAAAATAAAAAGGAAATATTTTCGGAAGCCTTGGGTAAAAATGGTTAAAATTTTTAATTGTTATAGTTAATTATCTGGTTCATCGAATCCTGAATGGTGGACCACTACTTACGCCACACCCTGTATATATTTAAAAATATGATAACAGAACATTATCTTGCTCAAACTCGCCATTGAAGCTATCACTATTATATATATTTTATTATATATATCTATATATATATATATATATATATATATATATATATATGTAATTTTATATTTATCCTCATGTATGTATTAACTATATATTCTTTCATTTAATTAAACACGTGCGAGCACGTGTAATAAGTGAGCTTATTTAGTATCATTATATATTTCCTTTCCCTGTGTACACCCTATGCTACCCTATTTCTTTTTCTTTTACTTTTTGGTCCCACCTATGCATAAGGTTGCCTGCAAGAGATCGCTTTTAGCGATAAGTCCGCCGATTGCAAAATATAATTAGGATAATTCTCATATTATGTTACCAAAGTTACTTGTATTGTTTTATATTTTGCAATAAAGTGTACTTTTTCTTCTTCTTCTTCAACCAGACCCAGGAAATACATTTTTAACGAAGTCATAATAATATCGTTACTTAATATATTTTTATTGATTTCTCAATTTTCTTATATTTCATTAGTCTTAATAGGAAGTAAGGAAACTGAAGAGCAGATTGTAAGTTGCAGAATACAATAAATTAAACCGCGACATCCGATTGATGTCAAGAACTTTCTTGATAGGAGTTCGTCTGGAGCGACCAAGCATCGTATCGGACTCGTCTGATTTGAGTCAGTTCTACTTATTACATTAACTGCGTTACGTGTAAACTGTTAATGTACAGCCTGAGCTATGAATTATACAGAAACGACGCAAGGCAAAGATGTGACACAGGCGCAGCGTAGACATGATGTCGATTTAAAAAGTTTTAATATAAGATGTGCGTAGGCGAGGTGAGGTAAATCGTGTAATGACACAAGCCGGTGTTGCGCTAGCTTGGTCCATGCCATATCCGTCTCGCATCTCTGCTGCGTTGTTATATATGTGACTGGCTGGTTGGCTGTATACAGAGAGCCTTGGCCATTTTTCAAACATAGAACACTCACGATGTTCTCTTGTTTATTTATAAGAATAAAAGTCAGTGTGCTTATAACCTTTGACTGTTTCATTACAATCCCTTTTCATATATTTATAATGGCGACGAAAGTTCTGGAAGAATGTGAAAAATGTCGACGGAAATTTGTTTGGAGTTCTTTCATCGTTTGATCATAGTATTCAAACGTGGGAAACTTACAAAAATAAGTTAATACAATGGTTTATAGCCAACGATATTAATGATTCGACTGATGGTAAGGGTATTAAGCGAAGAGCGGTTCTTCTAAGCGCGTTCAGCGATGGCACGTATAAGTTGGTATCGGATTTAGCATTACCTAAGAGTGTGAATGATGTGCTGTTTAAGGTCATCTGCAATTTACTAAGTTAACATTTCACCATCAAACATTGCGGTTTCGCCGAGCGGTACAGATTTTACATGGCTACAAAGTTGTCGACAGAGTCTTTTACACAAATGGGCAGCGCGCATAAGAGGAATGGCTGCGCACTGTAAATTTCAAAATTTGGAGGAGGTGTTGGTTTTTCCGGGGCCTGAGGTAGAAAAACTATTTTCACAAAAAATCGGTGATTTGACGCTTACAAAGGCCATAGAATTAGCGGAAAATATTTACTGTGCTCGCCTGGGAACTTCTACGACCTCAACGTCTGCGGGTTCGCGTGTGGAGGAGCATGTCTTCAAGGTGGCGTTCTCAACGTCTAGCAAGAAACTAAGTGAACAAGTGCAAATTAAATGTTCTGTGTACGGTCGTACGAATCACGTTTCATCTAAGTGTCGGTTCTCTAATTATAAATGACGAAGAATATAAAAAAGGCCATTTGAAGAAAAATGTGCAAAGGTGTAAATTTTGTAAATAGCTCAAATGTAAGCGAGGACGACGGCGATGACGGTGAGTTATATTATTTCATCATTCGTTCAGAGTGGGGGAACCCATGACCGACGTAGTCTCTGTGCTAGGTCAAGATATGAGATTTGAGTTTGATTATGGTGCTATTTCTGCAATATACTTTCACGAATTTAACCTGGACAAACAATCTTCTCTTGATAGTTACTCGTTTGTTTGCCACCTCGATACATTTGGTGAGGATATTATTACAGATTAACAGTATGTTTTTGCATGCAATTTCTGCCAGTGTCAAAGAAAGTTATAACGTTACGCTACTCTTATGATTGACGTTGACAATGCCATGACAAGATTTTATTAACAACGTTAGGTTTCTTTTATATGATGAGTAATACATTAATTAATTTAGTATTTTCTACAAATGGAAACTATCAGCTCTTTTCAATGACGACATATTTTAATAAATAAAGTTCTAAGCTTAAGTTGGCACTTTTAGTTGACAATGCGTCCAATATAAACTTGCTCATTTTCAATAGTATTATCAAATAAAACGTGCGCAGATGGTCTATCTTTTTTCGTTTAGTGGCCAATTCCAAAGTTGGGCGGACAGCTGTTATAAACTGTAGTATAACATCAAATAATACCTAGAACTTAATTGATCAAAGTCTATCAAGCCCTGATTCATTCTACAAAATAATTATTAATATAAATAACACTATTACTACAAAGATAATCAGAACACTCCAGCAATAAACCCAGCTTAAACCCTATACAACCATTTAATGCTATTTTACAACGTCGCGTCGTCGTAAAGATACTTGGAATATAATTATTATAAGCGATTAGCTAATAAGTAGAATGAAATCTTTATGCAGTATTCAAGTGAGTATACTAAGTTATATTTACAATATTTTCCCTTCTCTTACTGTTTTTGTTTTAATTTTGATATTGATATAAATGGTCATCTTTGTCAAAAAATATTATAGCTTAAAAAAGCGGCTCGCTCATACATTTTTAGATTCGGTCAAAATATCCAGCCACATATCCTGTGTGATGTTTTATGTTTTTATATCGACTGTGTATAAACCTTCCATGAGTGTAGCTATAAAACGTGACGATAAAAATTCTACGAAGCTAATCTATAAGGGTCTTATACCATTGAAAAAAAATTATATTGAGCTTTAAAATTTAATCAAATAGTGATCGAACAAGCACCAGCATACGGACTCATGTGGACTGTTCCAGTGTTAACAATAAATGTTGACATTCACAAGTAAATGCTCTCTTTTATGGAAAATATTGACACATGCTTTTATTTATATTACTGAAATAAAATATTGACAAGTAAAAATTAAAGTTGCCATATATTTTATGCTGATAACATAGTTCGCTTCATAGATAGGAAGTGCTCTTCCTTATGAAAAGAGGTACAGCATGACTTTAATACGTTCAAGGAGCTGCTTGACTAGGTACTTCCACCTTATATAATATCAGAGCTCACCAGGGGCTAGCAAAAGGACCGGATTATCTACTGTACAGGCACTAGTTGTCCTTGTATTTGTACCCTTATGTAATTTTAAATCTGATGGATTTGCCTGATCTTGAATAAAAGAAATGTATAGCGCGGTATAGTGTATGTGTATCTTCATAGAGACCGACACTGCCTCACGTCAGTTAGCAGTTAGCCTGTGATATAATCCCCCAAGAAGGATTGGTTCTACACGCGGCTTAGTTATAACAGTTAAAAAGGTAAGGAAAATAATAAAATCTCTCAAGATATGATTTAATGTAAAACAAAATAATATTGCTTTATTGTTGATGAAATGATACAAATAACCTTCAATCAAAAAACTTTAATAATATTTGTGATTTGATGTCTTGGTCATTTAATACATATTGTCATAGCAATGCAGCGAGCACGTTACGGGCTCGAGATATTTATTGCAGCAACTCGTGACTTTAAAAATTCTACATCAACATTGAAGTACTGTTGACCTGTTTCTTAGTAAGATTATACGACTCTTTCAGCCGAGGACTACCGCGCTGACATTTAGATACTAGTTATAACACCCAAATGCATTGAGCCGAGCTTTCTGTGTTGCGAACATTAGACATTTTACCAATTGTCTCTGAATTTCGGTAGCTTTAGTTTCCATTACACATAGGTAGAGAGAACAGAAAGTTTACATGAATTGTTTCTGTAAAATCTTTGACAGGTCACATTTTATGTTAAGCAAGAATGCACTAAAAGCTTTTCAACAACAACTTTGTTTTGTAAATCAAAATAAAACTATCAATTTAGATGACAATGATTGAAATTATTGATATTTTGGCAAAGTAAGTTTTTACATATGAATGAAAAATTATATCAGATAAACATTATTTGATCAGTACAAGTTTTATCTTATAAAACTTTGATACTTCGCACACAATTCCAGTAGGTACTGTTATAATTATATTAAAATTTATAAATAACACAATAATATTTTCACTGATATTGCTAAAAGTAATAAGTAGCTAATAAGGTTAAAGATTAAATGTAACAAATTGATACTTCGCCTTTTACAAAACCAATAAAGAAAATATATCTTGACAGATGAAATTACACCCAATTAACATCTATCTCTTACGCGGTATTGCATACTTTTTTTCGTTTAATCAAGCAACCAGATTCCATAAAAAATTGCATGTTTTATACTTGGCAATAAATAAATTTAATCTTTGTTTAACCCTCCATATTAAGGAAAACACAAAGAAAAAACATCTATCGTCTTCTCAGGTAGTATGAACAAGAGTATTTATTTGAAACGTAAGCTGCTAATCGATTAACACAAACATTGAAAAGTAAAGAAAAAACTTTCTGTAATAGTATTCAGTGTTAAAAGTGTGCTTAACCACAAGCATCTATTCTTTTACGGTTGAACGAAAAAGTTCGTCCTCTTTCTTTATAGATATTGTACTATAAAATTCCAACGATCGTGCATAAGTTACATTGTTGTATGTGAGTTCTGAGGATATAATTGTATTATGCGAATCCTCCATTGCACATAGTTGAGAACTCATGTTTATTTTGCATTTCCTGAGCGAGACCCTATACACCCGTATAGGGTCAAATCTCTGAGCCTTATCTAAATAGAAGCTTGTCTCTTAGAACTTTAAAAACCGAATTGTTTTTAAATACGAAATACGTAGTATACTACGCTTCTTGTATTTATAATAAAATCTTAGTTTTTTTTTTATAAGCAAACTAGCTGTCCCGCGCGTTTTTACACGCGTATATCCCAATCCCGTGAGAAATTTGTCCTAAAATATGGCCTATGACACTCGCAAATAATGTGACATTCTGACAATTGTTGACAGTTATTTCAAATAGCTGGCAGTTATGTGAATTACATTTAAAATATAATGCTGTTTAGTTCTTTTAATTTTTGTATATTCCGCGCAAACTTATATATTATTATTCTTCATAAGAACCTTCTCCTGACAGTAACAAACACAAGAAGAAAATAAATTAGCGAATTTGACCCAGCCGTTCATGCGTGACACCGTGGCCAAGGGAAATAGGAATTCATTTTTTATATATATCAATTTTAGGTTTTTAGCGGAAATTACTATAGATATTGATTCGATTAATTACAAAAAAGTAAGTTTATAACAGATATTATGACAACAAGTCAAACCAGTCACAAGCACATAGGATTTGTAATACTGACACAAATCTCAAAAAATGGTATTTCTTGTATGATTTCTTGTAATCAATTTTATTTCACTTTTCAGTTTCTCCCATCAAGAATTGTTACTATCATGTATAGTAATGCAGCTAACCAAATAATTAAACTTGACATTTTGTTTATTAGTAGATTTTGTATAATTTACTGAACCATTGAATAGATAAAACAGCTGTTAGGTAGATATGTAAATAGAATAACGACCTATTTTGTATATTTTGTCCTACGTCCATTGTTTTGCATCTACTCGTACATATGACAGTGTTCAGGACACTTTTGCTACTTTACTGGACATACGGGCGAACGAATAACATGACCGCATCTGTGTTGATATTTTTTATTGAATACTAGTTGTTTTTGTACGGTTTCATGTATATAAACATTTTAGTTGTCGTAGGATTATATTTTTAAGATATAGACTGTGTTATCTTGCCAATTTTTGGGCTTTGGACAATTAGTCTTGTTAGTGGAGTCATCCTCATTTGTCCGTTAATAATAATTAATAGTTAATTTAAGCGTAGTCTATACTACTTCATAAAGCTGAAGAGTTTGTTTGTTTATTTGTTCGCTTGAAAGCGCTTATCTTAGGAGACGACTATATTCAAAATAAAAATACATTTTAAATAATTTAAGTATTATTGAAATCCGAAAAATAAAATGTATTGTTTCACAGAATTTTCTTCATTATATGTAGATAACATATAATGTTTACGTTAGTGAAGAAAATTCTAAAACCTGTGAAAAGGTTGACATATATTTAGTAAGCACGATATAGTTACAGGGTTATTTTTAAAACACCAACAACCTTTCAGGGGGTGAAAGTACTGATGATTATAAACAACTTTTACTATGGGACCAACCATGAAATCGAGAAAAAAAAATTACATATTCCATACATTTTGTCGAGGTAAGTGAACACAAATGTATGGAACGGCTGTTTTTTTTTTCGCGATTTCAAGGATGGTCCCATAGTAAAAGTTGTTTATAATCATCAGTACTTTCACCCCATGAAAGGTTGTTGGTATTTTAAAAATTACCCTGTATAATAAATCCCTATTTAATTTGGCCACGTCATTACTTGAGAACGACTTTACCGATGATATGATGTGTTAAAAATCATTGGTGAAATTAAGGTTTCTTACCTATGTCATCTATATGTATATATAAAGTAACAACGCCGAGGCAAAACTACTGAAGCTAGACGCGTGATATTTGGAGCGTGGCTTCGTTTTGTGATGTAAAGGTCCACTAAGATTTTTTTTTGTAAAATTCATCCCCCTAGGGCGAGAAAAAGGTAATTATAAAGCTCCTGCGGGAGCGGGAGCTACGCGCTAAGCTAGTACGACATAAGAACCCATTCTCTTTATAAAATAAGTTTTGGTGAAAAAAACCACGGCGAATAACATTGTTTGGCACCGACGCTGGGATTGAAGTTCTTTATAATATTAATAACACATTATCTTAGCTATATTATACATGTATCACTTTGCCGGCGAGCTATTGGTCTATTGTTAATCATAATTATCGCTTGCTTAAGGGAATCTTCCTAGTAATTATCTAGTTAATGTACGCAATTATGTGATATCTGATAGCCCTGTGCAATGTATTCATGTGTTTAGATAGAATTATTTTTGAATAATAGCATACATAGCATGTATACTGAGTAGAACCTATGCAATACCTAATGTTAAGAAATCTTTTATGTGTTTACTTAAACTGTTATGCTTTTAAATGTGATTATTCTAATGTAGGAAACCTAAACAAAAAAAGCAAGTGGCTTTTTTTAAGAACTTATTTTGTAAATCATAATAAATTAGGATGACACAATGATTTAACTATTTATAGTTAAAAAGTGACCTTTGGCTATAATTAGTGAAAAAATATATATTAGAAAGATATCCGCCACAATCACGGTTACAGATGTCGATTCATAGTAGGATATGTGGTAATACTGTCGCCATCTGTCGAACTGCTACATAACATGAAGCAGTTCTATACTATAAAATGGAAGGTTCTAGTAGCAGTTTAATTATCTCGCTAACGCTATGCTCCACAGATTTGTTAGCCATAATGTATAAATAAAATAAAAAAATAATAAATAAAAATAATTTTTATTTACGTAAACCAATTACAGGCACTTGTAAATAGTCAAACATTAATTAGAAAAATTTATTAATTATATTTGCTATTTATTTATATCTATAAAATTAATTATTTTTATATTATCATATATTTATATGTATATATATATATATATAAACACCTTTTTGCGTAGTATGTTGATCCAGCAGTGAGCCAATACACTATTGGCTCCACCTTTTTTGCGGAATATTTTGACTCCATTTTGATATATTTCGAGCGGAGTGGCAACGTAGCCTTCCAGTTGGCGACGTTGCCGTACATATTCCTACACATGTATTTATACTCCATGATTTTTTTACCCAAATATCGAAACATAAATGCATCCGTAACGGTCGTATTTTTTATACTCAACAATGTTTCTTGGCTCCGATTTTTATCTCAAATCCAATACTTATTGGCTCCATATATACACTTTAACTTTGTATTTTTTTCGTTAAATCAATAACATGGTTTCGTTTTATACTATATTTACGAAAATTAATACATACGTTGATCCAACAGATTTTATATTTGTAATATATCATACATTGTAAGATCCAACTCGAGTATGATCGAGAATTGCACCGCGCCTCCTGCCCCCTGCGCTCAGTGTTTCCACTTTTCGGGAATTCTCTCTTATTTAGGGAAAAATAGCTGATATTTTAGATGGACTATTGGAAAAGCCAAGGATTTAGAGAATTTTAAAGTAAAATCAAAAAATATACTGGTAGCATAATTGAGTTTTATAGAATAGAATTTAATAGAAACAATAGAATTTTATAGAAATCAAACACTTCGGTGTTGAAAGTTGAGGTTGAAGATGTAAAAATAATCTGATGAAACTGACGAAGAAGTAGTTGACCGAAAAGAAAAAAAAACCTTTATGTTAATCCATGGAGTCAGTAGCCTCCATACCAAATTTCATCAAAATCCATTCAGTAGTTTTTCCGTGAAAGGTCAATAAACATATTTATATTCTTACAAACTGTCGCATTTAAAATACTAAATTTCCGGCCGCGACTTCGCCCGCGTCGAAATAATATCCTAAGTATATGTTAATCCAGGGTGTCAGCAATCTTCATCCAAATTTTATTAAAATCCACTTAGTAGTAGTTTTAGCGTGAAAGAGCAACAAACATTCTTACATACTCACAGACTTTCGCATTTATAATACTACTACCGACCCGCCCCGGCTTCGCACGGGTGCAATACTGACGTATCATACATATAAAGCTTCCTCTTGAATCACTCTATCTATAGAAACCTCATCAAAAGTTTTAAAGATCTAAGCATACATAGGGACGGACAGACAACGGAAAGCGACTTTGTTTTATACTATGTAGTGATATTTCCGCCCGCGGCTGCGCCCGCGCTATAATAATATCTTATATGTTAATCCAACTAACCTCCGTAGCGTAGTGGTATTTGGCTCGCTTTAAGTCTCGGAGGTCGTGGGTTCGATCCCCACACCGGACAATCAATCTTTGTGTAAATTCTAAGATTTCTTTCCGAATCTGGTTGGTTGAGGGACTACCCTCCGTGGCTCGGAAAGCACGTTAAGCCGTTGGTCCCGATTGTTATAACATCATGTATAACAAGCGTATACCAGGGTAAGGGCAGCAGCCTGTTTTCCTGTGTATTACAACATAATACTGCGGTCACCAATCCGCCTGCCAAGCGTGGTGAATCTGGCAAAAACGCTCCCTCGAGAGTAGGCCCATGTTCAGCAGTGGATGATATATGTGCTGATGATGATGAAGATGATGATTATGATGATGATGATGTTAATCCAGGGTGTCAGTAACCTCCATACCAAATTTAATCAAAATACATTAAGTAGTTTTTGCGTGAAAAAAAAACATCCTTAAATACTCACAAACTTTCACGTTTATAATATTAGTAGGATATAGAAGTTTAAGGATTGGCAAGCTGTTACTAGCTGTTAAGTGTCGGCAAAATACAATATAAAATTTCATTTCTTAAGCAGCCAATGACAAAGCCCATGACAAAACGAAGCGCCGTGATTGGTGCATTTGAATCGGATCAACTAGTGCCCAAATACCAAAAAGGTGGATTTGTATAAAATCGTCATAATTATTATTATTACTCGCATAAGCACTTTTGGCTCCGTTCGGAGCCACTTAAGTATGACATATCCGGCATTGGATCAAATTAAACTACCTGGATCAACAAATGAAAACGGATCAACAAAATACTAGCTATATGGCACGGTGGAGCCACTAAGTGCCCGTGGGGATATCTATATATATATAGATATACCCATTCGGCAAATGTTGATCAGACGGGTTGTAGCATCAGTTAATTGTTGATCAGTTAGCAATTGTTGATCAAAACAGTTTTTGTTGATCTAATGTATGATTCGGCATACAAATGTGGCTCCAATTTGATCAACAATTGCTGACCCTCTAGCGACACAAATAAAAACTATTCATTGCATTATTTATACAAATCCACTCCATCTATTGTTGATCTGATTCAAATGGACCAATCAGAGGTCACCTTTGCAATGATTGGTTGGTTTTGTTATGCGCTGTTGCCACTTCGCTTCGCAATCTATACGCTATGATGAAAGCAAGACAGTGTTAAGTAAGGGCATGTAGAATAGGACTTAGGAGCTTGGTTCTCCATAAGATTCGACCTGTAATCAAATCTTGCAAGTTACATTTGACACACTTTACGGTTTCCGATTGAGTAAAAATTTTGAACGCATAATATGTATATCGCGTGACAATGCAATATTATAATGACATGGAGCTGATCTAATGATGGAGCTGGAAGGTGGCCATAGGAACTCCGTTATAATACGACATAACCCTATCGAGTTTGGGCTCGTATGATTCGTCTCGATGAGTACTTTGTCTGTAGATGGTATTCAGGGTCTGATGATGGAGCGGGAAGGTGGCCGTAGGAAGTCCGTAATAAAACGACACAATCCCATCGAGTTTGGGCTCGTTTGATTAGTCTTGACGAGTACTTTGGTCCTAAATGGTATCCAGGCTCTGATGATGGAGCTGGAAGGTGGCCATAGGAAGTCCGTAATAAAACGAAACAATCCCATCGAGTTTGGGCTCGTTTGATTAGTCTTGACGAGTACTTTGGTCCTAAATAGTATCCAGGGTCTGATGATGGAGCTGGAAGGTGGCCATAGGAAGTCCGTAATAAAACGACACAATCCCATCGAGTTTGGGCTCGTTTGATTAGTTTTGACGAGTACTTTGGTCCTAAATGGTATCCAGGATCTGATGATGGAGCTGGAAGGTGGCCACAGGAAGTCCGTAATAAAACGACACAATCCCATCGAGTTTGAGCTCGCTTGATTAGTCTTGACGAGTACTTTGGACCTAAATGGTATGGGGGGAACTACGCCGTAGTAAATATCGCGACACTTTACAATCTCGCGGGATAGATTATAATTTGACGGAGGATACGTGTCGTCGTTAATACTGCAACACCGTAAGTGACAGTTTCTAATAAGGTGTGATTTCATATGTTAAGAAATATTTTCTTTACATATGTTTTGAACGGCAATCAAATATATTTGATTTGATTTTCAACCTTATTAGCTATTGTCACTTACGCGGTGTTGTATACTTTCATATTATATTTATTGTGAAATGGAACTATCTTTTGTTTCGCTTGCGATGTTGCCGCTCCGCAGCATCGGTGTACATTTCCGCGGCATTTGTTGATCTCCCAACGTTTATATTGTTCAACAAAGTCACAATTGCCGTGTGAGTTGGTGACGAGCTAGAGTGTTTGCGGCGTAGTTAGGCTCTGGGTCGCAATGAGGGGAATTCTTATATTCGAAGTATGGCACGATATTATCAAAATTATCGAAGCTACAAGCCTCTAAAGGTGGATCAACATTTAATGCATATTTCGGCCTGATCAACATTTGCCGTAAAGCGGACAATATATATATAAGGTGCTATAAAAATATCTGCCACGGCTTTAATGGGAGGTAGTATTATGTTTAAAGATTACAATAGTGAAGAGCTTTCGTACCCCGGAACAGTTATTTCAATTTGAGAAAATAAATAAGTTAAATAAACATTGACTATACTCTGCATAAAGCCGTTCACAAATTACGCGCGATGTGTCGCATCGTCAATGAAAACAACTGCTATCTCTTTCCATCTGTTCCGTGAATGAAAACTGAAATCACTATCTGTACGTGTAGGTACGCAATAATACGCTGTCAAACAAGTGTTTTAAAAGTGCAATTACTTACCAGCTTCTGCATTCTTCCAAAAAACTTACGTAAATAAGATGATAAACTTCCCATGACACGTAAAACAGGCTTTGGACTGTCAAGTTAGTGTAAGAATCGCAATTTTTTTCTTATTATTTTTAAACAATAGGTAGGCACTTAGATTGATATCCAATAACGATAAATTACAGTAACTTGGCGTGTTTAAAAGTTAATCATCCTATTTACAACAATTGCACCGTATTTACAGTTATTTACACACTCCCTACCTACTTATCTACAAAACTGTTGCACTAGTCCGCGTTGCACACAATTGTAGGCACGCTTACATACGTGTCTCTTAACTTTGTTTAATGTGACATCCGTTTCACTTTTTAATTGTCTAAATGCGCGTTTGATTCGCCTTATTAGTTCTACCACACTTCTGATATCATGTCCGGTTCAGCCGTACAATAGGTCCTTTACACGACCCCACAAAAAAAAAGTCTAGAGGGGTTAAATCCGGCGAGCGATTAGGCCACGGCACTGGCCCTCCTCGGCCCGGGCCTATCCAACTTTCACCGCCGTACCACACACCGTTTAAAAATTCCCGTACGTTGATGGCGAAATGAGGTGGTGCTCCATCATGTTTGAAGTGCAGCCCTCTTATCTCTTCAAGAGGAATACGTTCCAACATTCTTCTCACACGGGTTCGTAGTAAACGCAGATACGACTCTCCGTCCAGTCTGTCCAAGAACACTGGTCCTAGTATTCTGTTCCCCAGTATCTAGTGTTAATTACACGCACATTAACACTAAGCCGAGTCTGAAAATGGTCAGGCCGCACAACACTACGTCGGAGTACACTAGTATGGAGGCCTGCCTGCGTCAACCGGAGGCGGGTCAAAGCGGCCGTGGTCTCTAAACCTGTACACGGCATCCAGAATGGTATGATGACTAACTCGCACACCAAACCTCTGCTGGTATAAGTTCACGGCATGTGCAGTTACGGAGTTACACTTGATTAGAATACCGTCGTCTGGGAGGCATTTTTAATAAAGGCGCGCGATATTCCCGTCGCTGACCGCTAAAACTATCTTCCGAGCGGCGCAGCTGGGGGGCGACTGGCGAGCGCCCGGCGGCGATCAGCTAGCGCGTGCGACGAACGGGGTAGTGCGGGTGCGGGTGCGGGCGCGCGGGGCTGTCCTTTCCTTTGACAACCGCCGCGCGATAAGAATGGCGCGCGGCGTGCGGTGCGGCAACAGCTTATTAAGTCTACAGAATGGTGTTATGCCAATAAATCAATTCAAATTTATACGTACAATTTTTTGTATGAAAAAAAATATGACACATTATCAATAATTTTTCTTCACTATTGTAATCTTTAAACATAATACTACCTCCCATTAAAGCCGTGGCAGATATTTTTATAGCACCTTATATATACAGGGTGTCCCAAAAGGTTAAGTAGCTGGGAAAGGGGGTGACAGGGGTGGACACAATGGTCACTAGAAAAATAAAAAAAAAATCCGCTATGGGTATTTAAAAAAAAATTGGCATTTTTTTAAAAACTTAAAATTTTACACCTTGTTATTTTTGATGTTGATGTTGATGACCTTGTTGTTATTGAAGATTACATAATAGCATTTTTTTTAAATACAGCCATATTTGTAGGTACAGTTAGCACAAGGTGTAAAATTTTTAGTCTTTTAAAAAATGCCATTTATTTTTTTAAACACCCAGAGGGAATTTTTTATATTTTTCTGGTGACCCTTGTGACCATCCCTATCACCCCCCTTCCCAGCTACGTAATCTTTTGGGACACCCTGTATATATATATATATAGATATACCCATTCGGCAAATGTTGATCAGACGGGTTGTAGCATCAGTTAATTGTTGATCAGTTAGCAATTGTTGATCAAAACAGCTTTTGTTGATCTAATGTATGATTCGGCATACAAATGTGGCTCCAATTTGATCAACAATTGCTGACCCTCTAGCGACACAAATAAGAACTATTCATTGCATTATTTATAAAAATCCGCTCCATCTATTGTTGATCTGATTCAAATGGACCAATCAGAGGTAACTTTTGCCATGATTGGTTGGTTTTGTTATGCGCTGTTGCCACTTCGCTTCGCAATCTATACGCTATGATGAAAGCAAGACAGTGTTAAGTTAGGGCATGTAGAGTAGGACTTAGGAGTTTGGTTCTCCATAAGATTCGACAACTTTTTTTTATTACAACCTTTTATTTTTTTCTTTCACCTGTCCCATTGTCTGTAATCAAATCTTGCAAGTTAAATTTGACACACTTTACGGTTTCCGATTGAGTAAAAATTTTGTACGCATAATATGTATATCGCGTGACAATGCAATATTATGATGACATGGAGCTGATCTAATGATGGAGCTGGAAGGTGGCCATAGGAACTCCGTTATAGTACGACATAACCCTATCGAGTTTGGGCTCGTATGATTCGTCTCGATGAGTACTTTGTCTGTAGATGGTATCCAGGGTCTGATGATGGTGCTGGGAGGTGGCCATAGGAAGTCCGTAATTAAACGACACACACCCATCGAGTTTGGGCTCGTTTGATTAGTCTTGACGAGTACTTTGGTCCTAAATGGTATCCAGGGTCTGATGATGGAGCTGGAAAGTGGTCGTAGGAATTCCGTAATAAAACGACACAATCCCATCAAGTTTGGGCTCGTTTGATTAGTCTTGACGAGTACTTTGGTCCTAAATGGTATCCAGGGTCTGATGATGGAGCTGGAAGGTGGCCATAGGAAGTCCGTAATAAAACGACACAACCCCATCTAGTTTGGGCTCGTTTGATTAGTCTTGACGAGTACTTTGGTCCTAAATGGTATCCAGGGTCTGATGATGGAGCTGAAAGGTGGCCATAGGAAGTCCGTAATAAAACGACACAACCCCATCGAGTTTGGGCTCGTTTGATTAGTCTTGACGAGTAATTTGGTCCTAAATGGTATCCAGGGTCTGATGATGGAGCTGGAAGGTGGCCGTAGGAAGTCCGTAATAAAACGACACAATCCCATCGATTTTGGGCTCGTTTGATTAGTCTTGACGAGTACTTTGGTCCTAAATGGTATCCAAGGTCTGATGATGAAGCTGGAAGGTGGCCATAGGAAGTCCGTAATAAAACAACACAACCCCATCGAGTTTGGGCTCGTTTGATTAGTCTTGATGAGTACTTTCGTCCTAGATAATATCCATATGCAACTCCATCAGATTTAATAAAATAAGTTCGTTCCATTTGTTATGACTGAATGTTTATATTTGATTAGATGGATGACCCAGTGCCAAGGTGAGCACGTGCCGAAAGCTGAATGGTATGAGGGTGTATAAACATGTCATAATATCACTAATGTTGCGCCTCAGGGTACCAGGGCGAACCCTCTTTCCCCTACAATGGACCTCTGGGGGGAACTACGCCGTAGTAAATCCCGAATCATAAATACTAAAAAGTAAAGAAACAAAATATATATTTTTTTTAATTAGAAAAAAAGAAAGAAAAAATTTAATGAACACCCAAAACGAATACAAAATAGTAATTAAGGTCATTTCAAAAAAAAAAAAAAAGAAGTACTTAGGTAAGGACAACACTTGAGGCCCGGACGCCATACATATAAAACACAAACATGGATAAAGACATAGAGAAAAAAAATACAATAAAACATACACAATAAACATTAACAACAGTAGTAGGCAGCGAGGTGCGGGGCGGAGCGCGAACGAGAGTCATTATAACATCGTATATTATATTATATCATATCAGTACGCAGACCGCTCGCGCGCCGGCCGTAGGTTCGCCAGAAGTGCTATTTACCTAAATTAGCTTTTATTATTTGTTCATAAAAGTAACTAAAAGGTTAAAAATAATTAAATTCTGATGATAAATACGAGTATTATATTTTATAGATACATTATAACCAAATTTATTTTTTAATAGAAGCGTGTTATATAGATATTTTGACGGCAAGAGAAATAATAAAGAAGGTGTAACGTCGCGATCTAGCGTCTATCTCATCTAACGTCTGTCTTTTGTTTCGCTTGCGATGTTGCCGCTCCGCAGCATTGGTGTTCATTTCCGCGGCATTTGTTGATCTCTCAACGTTTATATTGATCAACAAAGTCACACAAAGTGTAAAATAAATGGCGGTTATAAAATCAACAATTGCCGTGTGAGTTGGTGACGAGCTAGAGTGTTTGCGACGTAGTTAGGCACTGGGTCGCAATGAGGGGAATATATATATATATATATATATATATATAGATATACCCATTCGGCAAATGTTGATCGGACGGGTTGTAGCATCAGTTAATTGTTGATCAAAACAGCTTTTGTTGATCTAATGTATGATTCGGCATACAAATGTGGCTCCAATTTGATCAACAATTGCTGACCCTCTCACGACACAAATAAGAACTATTCATTGCATTATTTATACAAATCCGCTCCATCTATTGTTGATCTGATTCAAATGGACCAATCAGAGGTCACCTTTGCCATGATTGGTTGGTTTTGTTATGCGCTGTTGCCACTTCGCTTCGCAATCTATACGCTATGATGAAAGCAAGACAGTGTTAAGTTAGGGCATGTAGAGTAGGACAACTTTTTTTATTACAACCTTTTATTTTTTTCTTTCACCTGTCCCATTGTCTGTAATCAAATCTTGCAAGTTAAATTTGACACACTTTCCGGTTACCGATTGAGTAAAAATTTTGCACGCATAATATGTATATCACGTGACAATGCAATATTATGATGACATGGAGCTTATCTAATGATGGAGCTGGAAGGTGGCCATAGGAACTCCGTTATAATACGACATAACCCTATCGAGTTTGGGCTCGTATGATTCGTGTCGATGAGTACTTTGTCTGTAGATGGTATCCAGGGTCTGATGAAGGAGCTGGAAGGTGGCCATAGGAAGTCCGTAATAAAACGACACAATCCCATCGAGTTTGGGCTCGTTTGTTTAGTCTTGACGAGTACTTTGGTCCTAAATGGTATCCAGGGTCTGATGTTGGAGCTGGAAGGTGGCCATAGGAACTCCGTTATAATACCACATAACCCTATCGAGTTTGGGCTCGTATGATTAGTCTTGACGAGTACTTTGGTCCTAAATGGTATCCAGGCTCTGATGATGGAGCTGGAAGGTGACCATAGGAAGTCCGTAATAAAACGACACAATCCCATCGAGTTTGGGCTCGTTTGATTAGTCTTGACGAGTACTTTGGTCCTAAATAGTATCCAGGGTCTGATGATGGAGCTGGAAGGTGGCCATAGGAAGTCCGTAATAAAACGACACAATCCCATCGAGTTTGGGCTCGTTTGATTAGTTTTGACGAGTACTTTGGTCCTAAATGGTATCCAGGATCTGATGATGGAGTTGGAAGGTGGCCACAGGAAGTCCGTAATAAAACGACACAATCCCATCGAGTTTGAGCTCGCTTGATTAGTCTTGACGAGTACTTTGGTCCTTAATGGTATTCAGGGTCTGATGATGGAGCTGGAAGGTGGCCGTAGGAAGTCCGTAATAAAACGACACAATCCCCTCGAGTTTGGGCTCGTTTGATTAGTCTTGACGAGTTCTTTGGTCCTAAATGGTATCCAGGGTCTGATGATGGAGCTGGAAGGTGGCCGTAGGAAGTCCGTAATAAAACGACACAACCCCATCGAGTTTGGGCTCGTTTCATTAGTCTTGACGAGTACTTTCGTCCTAGATAATATCCATATGCAACTCCATCAGATTTAATAAAATAAGCTCGTTCCATTTGTTATGACTGAATGTAAATTATATTTGATTAGATGGATGACCCAATGCCAAGGTGAGCACGTGCCGAAAGCTGAATGGTATGAGGGTGTATAAACATGTCATAATATCACTAATGTTGCGCCTCAGGGTACCAGGGCGAACCCTGTTGTAGCCCTCTTCCCCCTACAATGGACCTCTGGGGGGAACTACGCCGTAGTAAATATCTCGACACTTTACAATCTCGCGGGATAGATTATAATTTAACGGAGGATACGTGTCGTCGTTGATACTGCAACACCGTAAGTGACAGTTTCTAATAAGGTGTGAGTTCATATGTCAAGAAATATTTTCTTTACATATGTTTTGAACGGCAATCAAATATATTTGCTACATTTGATTTTCAACCTTATTAGCTATTGTCACTTTGGCGGTGTTGTATACTTTCATATCATATTTATTGTGAAATGGAACTATCTTTTGTTTCGCTTGCGACGTTGCCGCTCCGCAGCATCGGTGTACATTTCTGCGGAATTTGTTGATCTCCCAACGTTTATATTGATCAACAAAGTCACACAAAGTGTAAAATAAATGGCGGTTATAAAATCAACAATTGCCGTGTGAGTTGGTGACGAGCTAGAGTGTTCGCGGCGTAGTTAGGCACTGGGTCGCAATGAGGGGAATTCTTATATTCGAAGTATGACACGATATTATCAAAATTATCTAAGCTACAAGCCTCCAAAGGTGGATCAACATTTAATGCATATTTCGGCCTGATCAACATTTGCCGTAAAGCGGACAATATATATATATATATATATACATATATATATATATATATATATATACCTTACGGGGTATAGGTACCTTATCTTTTTAAAACTGACAAAGTTACGACTGTATTTTCCTTAACCTCCAATTCGTACACTGAGAAGGCATAAATACTAATTCTCCGGTTTGCTGAAGCATGTCGCCAGACACGTTATGTATATGCATGACGCCACATTATACGCTTGTAAGCAACAACTGATTTACGGCGACTGTGTTGCCTTAGCGCTTAGATATACCTAATAGATACCTAGATTTCCTGATGCATACATAAACTGACATCCAATTACAATTATCTACACGTCAAACCGCAGTTATGCGTTATCTAGAACTGTTGTGGTTAGGTATTATGACCACCTCCTCATATCTACATAATGCCTATGGCGTAGTCAATGGTATAGAACTCAGATTGATACGTGAATTAAATACAAACATTATTTGATACATTTTTAAATTACCCCGACAAGAATGCACTGCTTTTATTATGTCTCATATTATTACTCTCTTTGCTGTTCGTAAATACATTCGCATGTCAAGTAAGATAAAGTAACCGAACGCTGTAGCACAGACTAAGCACAAAAGCCTAATGACAATAGGAATAAGGAAACTAGAAGGCACAATGACAGTTTGCTTTTCAAGATGCGCTATTGCTGAGCACTACTACATTAGTGCTATTGTTTTCTTTTAAAAGCAATTCAATAGGCGTCATTTATCGCTGCGACACAAATACACCTCTTCTGTTGCTATTTGCTCATAGAGGCGGGCGGGAACCTGTCCTGAATTATTCATTTGCGTCAGTCGGTGGAGAGGTGAACAGCATATCATAATCCTCATAGTCTTCTCACACTTTGTGATGCTTTATTAACATAGATTATGTGCCATGAACACAAAGTACACAAAACACAGCTGCAGTAATTTATTAACTAGGTAAATCTATGCCAGGAATTTATATCCACTGATTTAATATAACGACCAAAATATTAATTATCTAGTTGAGCCTCCATGTAATAGATTTTAGTACAACCTATTCGACATTAATTATTGGAAAACAAACAGTGTAATTAAAGTCTTATTAATATTAAGACATTAATATATATTCTTGTGTAATGGAAAACCGAGAAATGTTTGATAATTCAGACATTTATCACTGAACATTGTGACATCCGAAGAATATTTACAATTCTTTAAACATCATTAACTCGGAAATGTTGGTCGTTATTTGAATTTTGGCGAAACAAAGTTTTATCTAACTGACATTTGACTAATGTTATGTTTCTTCCAAATATTAAGTTGAATGTTATTCAGTTCCTTCAGCTATCTTTTCGATATAAAATATCTATTGGTTTTATTTTTGTAGGAAACTGAGTTATGTCACTGATAACGTCCCGATATTTAACTCATGTTAGTAAATATAAAGAGAGACATGTAAAAGTTACCAGTAGTGTTTTAGATGGTTCTAACAGCAAAATTTGTATGTAGTACCTACCTTTTTAAACAAAATCAAATTCAGTTGTAAGTCAAGATTCCATTACCACCAGTAATCATTCTTCTACTAAATGCTCGTGTGGATTTTAAGAAGCCTCACATCGGTCAAGCTTCCGGTAGATAAATTGAAAATTCACTGTAACCCGAAAATGTACAGACTATTGGCAGTTGGAGAATAATGATCGGCTTTGGTATACGAAAACGCTGCACTATTTAGGTTATTTATATTAAAATAACAGCACCAAGCACAATAAACAACAGCACAAAAAAACAGGCCCGGTCATTGTTTATTGTGCTTGGTGCTGTTATTTACATTGGAATAGGACGATGATTATAATAACACATTTAAACTGCGTATCTACCTATGGCTATGTATCTAATGTTGTATTTAATAACAGTCCTTGACCGAGGTTACTTGAGCACGTAATTTATCAATTTTGTAGTCTATTACTAGCAATAAAACTTATCGAAGTTACATTCCTCAGTAATATATTACTGAGGTGCTTACTGACTATTACTGTACCAGGCCACTCAGAAAGTATTGCGAAAAATAGTTTTTATATATGGGAGACTGGCCGGTTAGAATCTTTTTCGAAAATATGATGACTTGTAAGTAAAAATATGTGTGTTCCATTTTCAAAATTTCCCTCCACATTTTTTGCGAGCCAATTCAAAGTATCGTGTCTTACTGAAAAATGGATCTGCGCCGGGAACATTTTAGAGCTATGATTTTTTACGATTTCAAGTGTCGCCTGAAACCGGATAAATCGTTCGATAGACTTCAAATGGCATTTATGGATGAAAGCCCCTCCAAGGCAACCGTGTATCGTTGGTATAACGAATTTAGGCGCGGTCGACCAACCTTGGGGGATGAAGAAAGAAGCGGTCGCCCCTTGACGGCTATTACGGAAGAAAACGTGCTAGCAGTGAAAAATTTAATCCAAGATAATAGGCGAATTACATATCAGGAGATTCAACACATATTAAAGATTGGATCGGGAAGCGTTCACGAGATTCTACACGGGCATCTTCGCGTGAGGAGGATAGTATCGCGCTGGGTGCCGCACTACCTCACCGACGCTCAGAAGCAGGCCCGGGTGGAATGGTGCCGTGCTGAACAAATTTGAAGCAGGCTCGTCTCGGCGTGTTTACGACATCGTAACAGGTGATGAGTCCTGGATTTATCAATACGATCCAGAAACCAAGCGCCAGTCGACAGTTTGGGTGTTTCAAAATGAACCAACGCCTACCAAAGTGAAGCGATCTCGAAGCGGGGGGAAGATTTTGATCGCCAGCTTTTTTAATTTGACTGGCCACTTGGCCTCAATTCCCTTACGAGATCAAAGAAGCATCAACGCCGAATGGTATACTACCAAATGTTTACCAGAAGTTTTTTCTGTTGTGAGCAACAAGCGACCAAACACAGGGCTCCGCGGACTACTGCTCCACCACGACAATGCGCCTGCACACACCGCGCTCAAAACGAGGGACTTCCTAGACAGCACACCAGTCAAACTCCTGGGTCACCCTCCTTACAGCCCTGATCTAGCACCGTGTGACTTCTTTTTATTTCCAAAAATAAAAAATCAGCTCAAGGGGATACAATTTTCGTCGCCGGAAGATGCGCTGGCTGCGTTCGAGCAGGCTGTAAACGAGGTGTCTACGGCGGACTGGAAAAAGTGTTTTGAAAACTGGTTCAGACGCATGAATCTTTGTATAGAGGCTGGTGGAGAGTACTTTGAAAATATTTAATAAAAATATATGTACCTGTAGAACAATTTTTTTTAAGTGTCGCAAATCTTTCTGAGTGTCCCACGTATGTTACTGACTTGGTGCTCTAAATATCTATATAACTAAATTTCAATAGACATTGCACTTGGAATTTACTAACTAATTTGGATACTTTATTTTATTTTTTATTGTTATTCTATTT
Organism: Nycteola revayana; assembly: GCA_947037095.2. Classification (NCBI taxonomy): domain Eukaryota; kingdom Metazoa; phylum Arthropoda; class Insecta; order Lepidoptera; family Nolidae; genus Nycteola; species Nycteola revayana. The sequence goes on from OX344839.1 coordinate 12,528,872, forward strand.
CACTATTCTACAATTATACTACTTGGCAAGGTTCCCAGAATGCTGGCAGCATTGCCCCGTTGAATGGTAATGCTTATCAGCTATGCAATGTATACACAAGTATGGGGAACGTGCCACACTAAAGGGGCGTGCCCCTTTAGTGCTTCAGTGTGGCACGTTGCGAGGTTCTTATAAATTATTTGGCTCCCGGTCCCCAAAGCTCCAAAGCTTCGACGGCAAGTAGTTTATTAGAGGTTTCCGGCTTCTGGGACCGCAATTAACTGGAACCGCGGTCCCAGTCGACGGATTCGAAAAATTAAATATTTTTCTTCCAGCGACTGGGACCACTCATAGATAACTTAAAAAAAAACTATTATTCAAGTCAAAATCGGTACAGTCAAACGAAAAATAATCTAAATTATTTATATGAATATCATTGACTCGTTCTAGACATGATTTTATCCTATGCGCTTAGTAATAGATTAAGCTAGCCCGTTTTTACATAATTCACACATGCAGGTAAACACACAAAGGGAATAGCATTGTATGATGCTCAAAATTTGCAGAGGGATAACGGATGCTCCTGACATCCATAATGAGCTGATTCGACTCCACACACCGGATAATTATCTCCGTAGTAGAAAGCATCAGCTGCTAAGCTTACCGCCGCGCCGGACTGCAGCCCGTGCTGCGTCTCCCGTACCGCGCGTATTGACCGCGCTAAATAAGCTTGTGGAAGCCAACCTGGACTGCGATTTATTCGCAGACAAGTTTGTTGATTTGATGGTGATGTGCCTGCACTTTTGTGAAAATAATAGTATTTAATTTATTGTTAGTAATTTATGTTATACGTCTGTTTTTATTATAGTATATTATTATTGTAAATTCTTTATCTTTAACTAAAGTAATTGGCCATGGGCCGTTTTTATGTTAAAGTAAAATAAATAAATAAATGATTGTATAATACTATCCCTCTCTAGCTCGAGTCCATTTTGCCTGTCGATTTCAAGGTCAGGTAGACCTTTTGTTATAAACGGGAAATTTTGCATCGCCCGATGACTGGCTCGGCCAATCACTGACAAGAAGCTTATCAATTTAAGAAAGTCAAGTTTTGCATTAGGCAGTTTTTGTTGCAAATTGTGTGATGTGAGTGGTGGTGTAGTAACTTCATTTAATAGTCTTCAGGTATGTAAAACAATTTTTTGTTAAATTATTTATAAACAAAACGAGCTAATAAGGGGGTTAAACGACGTGTTTACAAATATTTTTACTTTAGAACGCTTCTCATCTTTAATGAGACTTTTTAATATCACAAAGAAAATTGTCATCTGTTAAGATTATCTGATATTTAATTTTTTTTTTTTCGATTTTGGAATTATCAAAATGGATGTAAATAGTCCTTCAACTTCCCGTGGTGAACAGTCATTTTATATGGCTTATGTTTAACTTACCATCAGATATAGTAAAAATGATCACCAAAATTAAACCCGCATTTTAATGTAAAATGGTAACCAAAGTTTTAACATTTCGCTATCGTATTTAAGCAAAATGACTCCAAATAAATCATTGTTAACCCAAAAGTAGTAAATGATCACCAAAAGTAGTAAATGATCACCAAAAGTACCTAAATGTTTTACTAATTTACTATTCGGTTCTGGCACTCGCCGGCCGCTACCGCGGCACCGCTCGCTTCGCTCGCTCGGCTCGTGCGTTGTATGGCCGCAGTTCTAACCTAACCTAACCGATTGTCATTTTTCATTGATTTTATTAAGGTAGAATAGCGCAATCATTTGCTCGCTAAGATTTGGTGATCATTTACTACATTTGGTGATCATTTACTACATTTGGTGTTCGAATACAATTTGAAGTGCAGTCGTGACTAAAATAGCTAGTACTATTATAATTTTAGACTTTATTTTTCTGGTGTCAAGTATATATTTTTGGTGGTCATTATATTTCATCCCATTTTATATTGATGTCACACAAAGAGGACGTGAACTTTTGCGAAGAGCTGGCTATGAATTACTTATTTGACTGATTGTGTGTTAAGCCATTTTAAAGGAATTGTGATTGACATAGATAGTACCTACGTTTATTATTTTTATTGTGATTTATGTTATTTTTTATTATATTTACGGTACCACTTAAAGGCTGATTTTGTCATAAATAATTACTTTCTGAATGTTAATTGTTTGAAAATTGTTGATTATTATTATACTTAAGCACGATTTATGTGTTTTTTTTTTGTTGATTATTGTTAGCATGATTTATGTATGTGTTTTTATTACGAAAGTTTTAAATAACAGAACTGTATTCAAAGGCTGTTTTTATATAACAATAAATGATGCTTGTAAATCAAAAATGATCTTTCTTCAATTATTACATCTAAAAAATGTTTGTTTGACTGTACATTTTTTTATTTCAGTTATCATTTATGAGTGGTCCCAGTCGCCGGAAGAAAATAATTTATTTTTCACGGATCCGTCGACTGGGACCGCGGTCCTAGTTAATTGCGGTCCCAGTCGCCGGTAACCTCGTCTATTATTGTGTTGTGTTCATAATTATGAGGACTAGTTTCGTACGAATAAAATTTGGTAAACTTCACGGTAACGGTCAGATTTTTTGTAACGGGCTATGCAGGGCACAAATATGTAGGTATTGGCTGGGCTAGGCTGGATACGAAAGTTGAAGTAGATATCTATCAATACTATGTAATACATATTATCTATACTACTTAATATTATAAAGAGGAAAGGTAGTATTTTCGATATATGTTTGTTACGAATAAACTCAAAGCTACAGGCCGGATTTAGATAGTTCTTGGATCATTAGAATGCCACATTATCACTGGGTACCATAAACTATATCTATACTAATATTATAAAGAGGTAAAGTTTGTGACGTTGTAGGGGGTAATTTCTGGATCTACAGAACCGATTAGAAAATTCTTTTACCAATATAAAGTTACTTCATTATTAAACTTCAACTTAAAATATAGCCTTTGAAATTCACAAATTTTGTGAATTTCAAAGGCTATATTTTAAGTTGAAGTTTCCATACAAAGGGGATCTCCGCGGGTGAAACCATGCGGGACAGCTACTTTTATTATAAAGTTCCCACGAGAACGGGAGTTTGTGTAACATTTTAAACCGGCACCAGGAAATATTAAAATAAAGTTGTTCTTGTAAGCAGATAGTGAATAGTGACACTTGCGTACATACGCTGTTGTAAGCAATAAATTCAAGTCAGCTTTTACAATTCTGTAGGTTTATTATTTGTTTCGTAAAGATTAGTAGTAACTACTATAAGATTATTATTATTATCTATACTAATATAATAAAGCTGTAGAGTTTGTTTGTTTCCTTGCTTGAAAGCACTTATTTCAGAAACTACTGGCCTTATTTGAAACATTCTTTAAGTGTGTAAGCCCATTTATCAAGGATGGTTATAGGCTATATTTAATAATGAAGTTCCTAGGGGAACGGGACTACGCGAGTGAAACCACACGCTAGAAGCTAGTAAATAATATATGGTATTTACGTTTCATAAATCGTTAAGTAAATAAGTAACGGAATTTATCTAATCAACGTTATGAGCAAGATAATTGAAGAGTTTTGGTAGATATAAAGCTTTTGACCGGAGGAGAAGACTTTAGCATGAAGGCTGTTTCCGTATACCTATTAATGTGCAAGAATAAAATAAATATATCTTACTTTCTATTGATATTATACCGGTCCATACATATTCAAAGGTATAATATTAATACAAAGTCAACATGAATGTGTTACTCAGCCACGCCAAAGCTACTTAAACCTTTAGAGAAAAACTGGCACACGGATAGGCCTTCAACCTGCACTAACATTTAGGTTACAAAAATCACAACACATAAGAATGGAGCAGCAATATCACGCGAGGGTCGTTAAGAGTAACCATGAAATATTTTTATACGCAATCTGATCTAGCATGTTACCTACATGCTACCAGTTAGTCTATCGATATGGTTGACTGTTATTTATATAGCAAATATTCATTTTAAGCAAATAGCACTTTCAAATATTGTTTCCCAAAATAAAATAACATTTTTTTTTATTTCTATAGGAGGAATTATTCCTTTGTTCAAAAATGTATTATTAAGAATAATGATGTTGTAAGTTTTTATGTTTAATAATAATGTTTAAATATGAATATGTTTATATTCGTAACGTTGCCAAATACTATATTCTTAAACGTCGAAGCTTGTCACATCCCCGCGGTATGAGGATTGTGTATTCTAAAATATCTATAGAAATTGCAGTCGTTATCCGATTTCTAAAGAAGGTTCTCAATTCCAATTTTTATTTTATTGTCCACCTATTTTAATATTTCGTATTCCTACTTATTTTCTGTTGCAAATTTTATCAATGTTTTCAAATAAGTTCCTTCCAGCTGGAAATTTACACTTTTTAATCCGAATCCGATCCTTTTTATTTACCTACCCGTATTTGTATTTTGAGTTTTTTTTTATCGTGGTTTAAACAATGACTTTATTTCCACACACTATCTGCTAAACAGAGTTATAAAATAGTTTGTTTACAGTATAAAGGTTTGTAGTTTTTTTTATTCAACAGGCAATGTTTGTATGTTTGTTGGGTTTAAATGTAGCTAAGTGGCAACAATCAAGTGTTTAGTGTAAGAGTGATTTGTTAATTAATCAAAAGAGTATATTTAATATTTATCTGCACATTACCGGCAAGTGTTGCGATAGCTGCCAGCGTAAGGAGGGCGGAGCGGCTGCGTGCCATGTCAGCAGGGCATGCCGCGCGCTGCGGGCCGCGTCATCGCCGGCGTGCGCCCCACGCGCGCCACGCTCAGCTCGCCAACCGGCCTCCGGTAACACCTATATCAAACAATACTTACGTCATAATTTATTCAAATACCTCGAATTTAATACCTTTGTTAATTTCATTATATTCTACAATAGACTTAAAATCTTAAAAGTAATTGGAGTCAGGAGAATAAAGACATTTTTATCAAAGTCATACCAATATTGTTACGTGATTAGCCTCCAGTTCTTTCAACCTCAATCTGATTATTGACACTCAAATTTTATTTTATTGTAGCAGTAGCCTGTTATGGCTAGTAACAATTTCATTTATGGTATATATAAAAAAAAACAGATTGACAACTGTATTGCAATGTTTATTTCGATGTGCGGATTAACATTACCCGTAACATTAAATATTAAGTGTTTTTGTGATGCAAAACCAATTACTTACTGAATTGAGTCCTAAAGCATATTGTGAGGCTGAAAAAAGTCTGATTTCCATCATAAATAAGAAACTTTGTAACTCTTTCAATTTTAACAGATTGTCCCATGTTTTTGTGGACTACTTACTACTACTAAATTTGCAAAGAACTTTCCGGTGTCCTCGAAGACCAGAAGTCCGAGAGGCCCGAAAACTGTAAAGTAGAGCGACAGTTGCACAAAACTTCCCTATCAAACTAAATGTCATAATTCTAAATCACACAGGATACGCCTTCTTGCGCAGATTGTTTAGTTTTAAGTTTTTAAACCATTTATTAAGGTTTGAACTCCGCTCACTTTATGCCTGGTGAAGTAGCAAAAGCCACGTGGCTAACTACATTTGTCCGTCCAAAAACCTATGAAGTGCTCCAGGGCCCACTGAGAACTTCTGTTTTAACTGAAGTTTATGAAATTTAGCACATGCATATTTCAAATTCCAAGTTATAAAATATCGAGCTACAATTGCTGCAAAGTAACAATTCCATCCGACTGAAACAAGAACTAGAAGCAGATATAGAACTATAGTGAATAGTAATAAATGCTGATAGCCACCGTTTCTTGCATTTATAAACGGAACGAAAATAGTAAAAAACTTTTTTACGCGGTCGGTCAATTTTATATTGCACTATATTTTCCACACTTCTTTTTACATTCAATTTAGAGAAAACTTTTATTTGATGTCTAACTTGATATGATGATAAAAATCAAAGAACAATATTTATGTAACATCGCTCACTTTGATTATGTTTGTTCGAACCGTAAGAAAAATCGATTGACACATCGTTTATCAAAGACGGTTACATAGTTTAGGCGCCGCGATGGAAATATACATTGTTAGAAACATGAAAGCTTATCGCGAATCCATAATTATGGTTTTCCAATAATTATACACAAACAAAACGTGAAGTAAATATTTAAACATACGAGTATGAATAGTATCCTCAATGATAATACTCAATGATCTTCCACAAATTGACCACCCATAACATTAACACAGAATCATCGCTGAACTTATCAAACATTAACAACAACTTTCCTTTATGTGTGTTTTCTCATTGTTTACCATAAAGACAGTGACGTAACGACCGTGCCTGGAAGATAAAGTTGGTCGTACAACAGGTGGTCCATATTTAACGGTTATTGCTTTAGCTACAATTAATTTGTCAAGGCTGAGTAGTGATTTCATTTAGATGGTTAGAGCTGCGCTCTGTTATCGGTAGCGGCGCGCGGTGATTTTCGGTCTGCGCCTCCCGCCAGCTCTGACAAGGGTCATGCTTGCCAAAACATCCGTCCGAATGATATCCGGAGAAATTCTCTATTGGAGATATATATACCCCGGCAACAGTGGATTATTTTATGGCGATACGGATAGGTCGTGTTTTTTATTGTTTGTAGATATGTCAATATTTATTTTGCTCGTCCGTGTTTCTAGTACGGATGACTTTGTTTATTCAACTTCATAAAATAACACATGGATCGTTGTTTGGATTAAAACATAACTTCATAAGTTTGTGTATTATAATTGTAAGTTTCCGTTATTCTAATGATATAAATGTCGAAATTATAAAATTCCTCATCATCATCAACAGCCCGTTTACGTCCACTGCTGAACATGGGCCTCCTCTTAACAGACCTTGGCAAGCCAGGATCGTAGAGGGATATTGCCATAATCACCACGCTTGGCAGACGGATTGGTGATCGCAGTAAGATGTATACCTTGAGCTAATAGATGCTGCTGACCATCCATCAGCCATATGTCCCTTAGTCGCCTTTTGTCGTAAAAGGCGACTAAGGGAAGACATGGGGTGGTCTATTCTAAGCCGGAAACCACACGGCACCTAAAATTCCTACTATAGTATAATTCGGAAATAAATGAATTAATAGTTCCACAGCTTGAATCATTAGATTCATTAGTTTCCACGACCGGCTTTTGTTTGTAATAGATGTTTATTTCAAGCCAAGAATACTAGAAGCTGTTTTAGAAATCCATTTTGTTTGTTTCTACTAGTTATTAAGGAAAAAAACGATTGTAAATATAACATAGCACATGGGCTGCAGCTTCACTTGTTAAGAATGGTTCGGATCTTTTCGGAAAAACACCTATTTTTCGCTACCATAAATCCATTTAAAGTTCAATCCATTTATATATATTATTTATATGCCAAAGTATTACATAATTGATAAAAATTTATAAAATATATACGCCTTTAGTTGTAAATATATTAACTCCATAAATTTGTAGGTTGTTGTGTCAGCAAAAATATATTGTCAATATTAAATAGTGGCTTTCAGCACATACTTTCATGTCCTATTACTAAAGTTGAATACGAAATTGCTGATGTAAGGGATGGAATAAGAATGTGGGGGATGAAACTAGGGGCCTGGGACTTGTTTGACAAATTTGTAATTCGAATACAAAAGTTTAGATAAGCAGACTTCTTCTGTATATAATGTCAAGGGTAGCCTTATATTGATAAATTATTTGTTTGTTAAATATAGATATTTTATCAACCATGGTATTACAAATTGTAAAATGTAAATCAATTGTAATATGTAAGGCAATTGTAATAGTTTGCCAATATCACATTTTAAATAAAATAAATTCTACTAAATTATCATTTTAACTTTTACAACATAGAAAAAATTCAGTTTAATCTAAACTTTCTAACGTTGTTTTAGGAATAAGTGAAATAGGTTGTCACGAATCGACATTTTAGTTTAATACGGAAATACATTCGTAAGCCAATTTTAATCTACAATTTGAATTGGTTCCATTTTGCTATAACAAAGCTAAAGTAAATGCATCATAATAGTATATTATGATTTCGTAGATAATTATATAAAAAACCATATACAAAGTATCCATGTATGCTAATATAAAAAAGTGATCCCCATTTATTTTGCTCACGCTATAACTCGAAAACCAAAATAGCTAATTATTTATTTGATGTGTTCATAATTACGAGGGTAGATATAATCATCATCATCATCATCAGCCCGTATTACATCCACTGTTGAACATGGGGGAACATGTTGAACACCTCTCGAGGAGGGTATTTGCCATAGTCACCACGCTTGACAGGCGGGTTGGTGACCGCAGTATTAAGTCGCACCACACAAGGAAACGCTGCTGCTGCCCGTTCCTTGATATACGATTATTAAAGATGATGTTATAACAATCGGGACCAACGCCTTAACGTGCTTTCCGAGGCACGGAGGGTAATCCCTCAACCATCCAGACCCGGAAAGAAATCTTGGATTTAACACACAGATTTCTTGTCCGGTGTGGCGATCGAATCCACGACCTGCGACATTTAAAGCGAGCCAAATACCTCTACGCTACGGAGGTAGATATAATAATATTTTGAAATTCGGCAAATAGCACAATGGTATGTCGGGACAAATTTACATTAACAAACAAACGTCAGAAATAAGTCAATTTTATTTTTGTTGATGTCTATTGGCAGTGTTTTTCAATCGCTTACATATATAATTAATTACATTAAAGGATATTTCATAATGTTTCAAAATTATTAATCCTAAACCAATCTTAATTTAAATAAATTACGGCTTCCGGAATTGCTTAGAGATTCGCATTTTAAATTAAGATAACATTAAATATTTGAATAACATATTATTGGATCATGTTTCAAGTCTAATAACAGTATCGCATTTTATCGAGGCAATAATTCTAGTAAAAAAACTGAGCACTAATGACACTCATAAATAATGATTCTTTGATTTGAACCTTTTAACTGGCTGGAAATCCGTTCACGCGTGATGCGATCACCGAGGGAAATAGGGATTCATTTTTATATAAATAGCATTCCGCGCGCGTTTTAACCCGCATAACTCCAGTTCCCGTGGGAAATACATAATTAAGTATAGCCTAAGTCATCTGGGGATAATGTAGCTTTTCAACGATGAAAGAATTTTACAAATCGGTCCAGTAGTTTCGGAGCCTATTCAATACAAACAAACAATCAAATCTTTCCACTTTATAATATTAGTATAGATAGTTTTTGAGGTGATTATTGTAAAATGCCATTCGAAAATACCGTTAAGTAAATTTATTAGGTGACAAATTGTTGGCCGCGTGTTTCTTAGCGTAGATTTCGACACAGTTATACATTAAAAATTCCTTTATTATTGAATGCCTACGTCATATAGAGAATACACCCTCCAGGTTTTAGTTCTGTGTAGTTTCTCTATGATTAGTGGTTTGGGCTGTGGGTTTTATTAATATATTATTATATATTTGCAGACAATAATATTCAATCTGAGTTACTATTTATTAGATGATATAATACTATGTTTAATTAAAATACTAGAAATTAAATTCCAACAATATTTAAAATTTGGTAATAAACCACAGACATGACAGAAAATTTACAAATTATATTACATTTCTTTGACTTCTCTTAATTTTTGATTGGCTATAAAAATAATTCATTAACAAATTGGCGACTAACATGTTTCCATTTCAATTAAGACTCCATCTATTAACTATTATTTACGTTAGCTACAACTATAATCTTAAATTCTGGTGACAAACACCTTAATTGTGTTCTTGAACACGAGAGAGCCAGTTCACAAAACGGAATACACAAACTTTAATTTCCGTGCTCCAATTCTAAGAAATTACGAAAATTTAAAGGTTCGTCTCAACACGGCACTACGTCCAAGCTAACTATTGGAAAAGAACGTTTATAAGATTCCATTAAATTAAAACTGAAGAACTAGATTTTGCTTTAGCGTTTTATGCATATATAGCTATAGTGGTCTCTATAGGTTTTGTGGTAAGTTTGATTTTCCATATTTTATTTTCTTATTATACATACATCGGGTAGTAAATTCGTCTATTTATATTCTAAGGTCTTAAATATATGCTGTTTCTTTAATAGACGGTAGCAATGTATACTGATTACGTTAGTGAATACGATTATTTTATTAGTAATAATGTTATCTTTTATCTACTAGTTCTCTATCTAAGACTAGATATAAAATTATATTAAAATACACATGTAACGAAGGCGTGCGGTCAGCACAGTTTGTTGGGGAACATATTTTTATACTTTCATTAGTATAGTTTTTTGGCAGTAATTTCTTAAGTAACTACACTGTTAAATAAGGGTACACTAAATAAATACGAAAAACTTTATTCCGTCAGTCATAAATACGAATTTCAAAATACCGATTTTCATAATTCCGAATGGTTTAAAATTCCGAATATAACAACTCCGATTTATCATTACTCCTATTTTTATAAGTCATAAATTTCAATATTCCTAACGTTTATAATTACTTTTATCAAAATACCGAGCTTTAATAGATAGAATAACAAAAAGTGGATTCGATGGTCGAGGGTGGGCTTGGTCGATGACTGCTTCTGGGTGGTTTATAAAAAAATAACCACGAAGGGGATGCCCTTCTAACCTAACCTGTCCGAGTCGGGGTGGCCTAAAGTCCGGATTGCATCCGGTTTCTCTTAAATCGGAATGTCGTTTTTCGGACCGAGAACCCTTCGAGCATTTGAATCTTCAAACGTATGAAAATCGGAAACGTATTATAAAATTCGGACTTTTGAAAATCGGAACATTGAAATTCGAAATAAAGTATTTCGGAGTATTTGAGTGTCCCTGTTAAATAATAAAATAAAATAAAAAAAGTTTTTATTCACGTTTGGTTGGCGAAAAAGTCTTTTCGCATTATAGTATGTATGAACTTGTAATAAAATCTCTTTAGCTATTTGTATCTGGCTGGTTTTGCTATCATTGAAAGTTTAAATTTTAAAGAACATAATTCCAAATTCAAATTAGGAAAATTTGTGATTTTCATTTGTTTTTCGTTCTTTCAAGATGAATGTATCTAATGAAGAAATTCGATAAATTTTAAAATTTTATTCCAAAAAAGGTAAAAATGCAACGCAAGCCGCGAAAAAAATTTGCGATGTTTATGGACCTAGCGCAGTGTCTGTGAGAGTAGCACAAATTTGGTTTAAGCGTTTTTAATCCGGAAATTTTGATTTGGTCGCCCTATTACGGATAAAATGGATGCCATTTTTGAAAAAGTGGAGCAAGATCGGCATATCAATAGTTACGACGTAGCTGAAGAACTGGGAATTGACCACAAAACAGTTGTGGCGCATTTGAAAAAAAACTGGGTACACAAAAAAGCTCGATATTTGGGTACCTCACGAGCTCACTGAAAGAAACCTAATGAACCGTGTACTCATTTGTGATTATTTATTACGACGTAATTAAACCGAACCATTTTTGAAGAAGCTGATAACTGGTGATGAAAAGTGGATCACGTACGACAAGAACGTGCAAAAAAGGTCGTGGTCAAAGGCCGGTCAGGCTTCACAGACTGTGGTGAAACCCGGGTTAACTCGCAACAAGGTGATGCTGTGTGTGTGGTGGGATTGGAAGGGCATTATTCATTATCAGCTGTTACCACCAGGCAGGACCATCGATTCTGAACTCTACTGCGAACAACTGATGAGATTAAAGCAAGAATTTGAGAGAAAGCGGCCGGAATTAATCACCAGAAGGGGTGTGGTTTTTCATCATGGTAACGCTAGACCTCACACATCTTTAGCCACTCACCAAAAAGTAAGAGCGTTTGGCAGGGAGGTGTTAATGCATCTGCCGTATAGTTCTGACCTTGCACCTTCAGATTTCCACCTGTTTCGGTCTCTTCAGAATTCTTTAGGCAGTGTCAGGTTAACATCACGAGAGGACTGCCAAAACCACTAACCACCACCAAAATGGTACCTACATACTTTAATTAAATGTAAATAAACAACATTAAAAAATGTTTTGAATTTTCTTAAAAAATGCGAAGAAACTTTTTCCCCAACCTATTACAATAATATTATTTTATATCTATGATTAAATAGTCTAAGTTCTGTCCTTTTCGTACGTTACTATTAAGACGGACCATACGTATCTCGACGAACGCGCTTTAGTGCTACCACCGGATCCAATACGCCTCTAATGAGAAGACCCGGCGAAACAAACTCAGTGGGGTTATTCTACTGCCGGTTTCAGCGCGGCCTCATCGAGACGATCCGGCGAAACATACTCAGATGGGCTGTGGGATATATAATATATTTAGGAAGCACTTTATATATCACTAGATACTTTATTTTTAAACAATAATTGCATAAGTTTTTGTGATCAGACAAAAACTTTGAAACTATATACAGTTCTACGATAATAACATATTTATACTAGACTTTGCCGTCATAATCTCAAAGTAACCAAGGTATAAGATTGTTCCCTCATTTTCATCCTCCGAAGGGACGAGTATACCAAAATGATTGTGTAAATAACAACTTCCCATGTGAGGTAAAATATGGTGTAGGCACGCTTCATTTACAGATATAGACTTTTCTTAGAATTTTGTTTCGCAGAAGATATAATCAGAATTGGGGCTCAGGCCAAAAAATAACGGTTATGCGGGTCAAACTGCGTGGGATAACTAGTTAAAAATAAAGGTATAATCAAAGTAGTACCCACCTACAAAGGAAAGTATCGTTTGAACTTATGTTCCAAGCAAATAAAGTGAAAAGTGAAGTATAGCACCTTCTTAAAATATACCAGAGAGAATATAATAGTCTCTGAATATACGTATATATTTGGTTACGACATTTTTTTTTGTTTGAACTAACGTTTGGGCCTGCTATGAATACCACTGTAAGAGAACGAGTTAACCCGTTTTATAAATAAATCCTAGTGTCGTCATCGGAACATCGTGAGAGCAAGGGCTTTTAATAAATAACGCAGATGGTGTCGATAAGTTTAGCACAATCTATTTCAAGCTGACTACTACTCTAGGGTCTATTCAATGCTCCCTTTACATCGATTTCACGAGTCTTTGATAGATACTATCAAGTAAATTCTACTATATAAAGCTGTGTTAGGCTGTATAATGGGGTAGATCGTTGACCTCTATGGTCCGACTCATTTTATCAGGTCACACCATGTAAAGAAGGGCTCGGGTTAATTTTCACATTTGTGTATGAGTAATATTTCGTTTCAGGATGTGGTTTATTCCTAGTTCTACAGATAGTAGAGGATACGATTAAGAACGACCTTCACCAATCTGTTTATTGGATGAAAAGTTTAAAATAATATAACGCGGGTGGGTTGACTAAGAAATTCCTGGCAAAACTATTATTATTTAAAAATTTACTTTAAAATTTAATGACTTAAATAATATAACGCGGGTGGCGTTATATTATTTAAGTCATTAAATTTGATATAAAATATTTTTCATCCAGTAAACATATCGGTGAAGGTCCTTCTTAATCGGATCTTAGACTAAGAGCTTTACCATTGTGCGGTATTTGTGTTGACACAATGATCAAATAACTTTGATTGTTTGGTGATTATTTCTAGGATTAATAGAAAGTATTAATACGTATTTAGAATCATATATTTAACATTTATACATTTACGTTAAAAGAATGTATCCGCAGAAAAAAAGAAAAACGGTTCTAACTTGAAAAAAATGTTAATTCCATAATTAACTTTTTTTTTAAGTTCAATATTATTAAAGTTTGTCACTAATAACTTGTAATGTAATGATCTTTCAAAACAAGTTTATAGTGTAATGAACTTTATTAGGCGCATGTATTAACTAAATATTCAGCTATACTTTATGAAAATTATTACAGACATTTTTTTACGAAGTTAATGATATTATTATGAATTTCATAAAAATGTCTTCGCTACTCAGCGTTTACTATGCATGCAAAAACATATGAAAAATGTTAATTTATTTAGTTTTTGTAGCTTAAAGAATACAGTACAAATGAAATGCTTTACAATAACCCTCAGCTGTAATTAACACATTTTTATTGCAGTTATAGTCATAATGTATATATTGTAGCGATAAGCTGTAACTATACATTGTAGCGATAAGTTTCATAATAAATTAGTTGAATGTAGTCAATAATCGTTAATTAATCCGAGCATTTAAAATCAACGTTATATCTGCTCTTTAAACCTGTTGTCATTAATATACTAATGAATATCTAAATAGATCTCACTCGGCGTCGTGTTCCCTAGGTATTTTCAAACGGATTCCATTCATTTGTTAGCGATAATAGACTAGAACTACTTTGACTTTTAACTGAAATAAATAAACCCGTGGTAAATGAGAATATGATCGTCGCGGATAAAAAAACTGTATAATTTTAGTTGCTGTTTTTCGTGTGAGAACGCAATTTTGAAAAACGCATTATATTAAGTTAGTACTAAGCACGTGATTTAAGTTTACTCTGAACATCGTTGTATTGACTTCAATTTGCATATTTGATATTTGTCAGGTGTTATCTTTTGATTCATACAACTCTGTGTCTCTTTAAATTTACTTTATTTGCAATTTTACTAGTATTTTTCGATAGTATAAATGTACTTATCATGTATCATACTAGTAGTGTTAGAAAAAAACAGTTAACAAAAGAAAACAAAACGTCAGTACACTTAGTACAAATAATTTCTACAGCGAAGAATAAGCCTTAAATTTTCTTCCCGTATATCTTGCTCGCTCCATGCTATCTGTCTGTACGTCTGTGTGTAGTTTCAAAGATTTAAGCATAGAAGAAGAAGAAGAAGAAGTACACTTTATTGCAAAATATAAAACAATACAAGTAACTTTGGTAATATAATATGAGAATTATCTTAATTATATTTTGCAATCGGCGGCCTCATCGCTAAAAGCGATCTCTTCCAGGCAACCATATGCATAGGTTGGACCAAAAAGTAAAAGAAAAAGACAAAGCATAGGGTGTACACAGGGAAAGGAGAATATATAAGGATACTAAATAAGCTCACTTATTACACGTGCGAGCACGTGTTTAATTACATGAAAGAATATATAGTTATATACATACATGAGGATAAATATAAAATTACAAATATATAATATACTAGCGGCCCGTCCCGGCTTCGCACGGGTACACATTTCTAGTAAAAATATAGCCTATGTTACTCAGGGATAATGTAACATTTTAATGGTGAAAGAGTTATCGAAATCAGACTAATAGTTTGTGAGTTTATTCAAAACAAACATACAAAAAACAAACTTTTCCTCTTTATAATCTACTAGCGACCCGCCCCGGCTTCGCACGGGTACAATACTGATAATTATACTACATAATTTCTTGAAACCTCTAACAAACGGGTGAAATTTAGTCAAAACAAACAGAAACAAATTAATATAGGTACCTACTAAAACTCAGTGAAATAAGTAGGTGGGTATACTTTTATCGTATACCTATACTCTTCAGGACTAACAATACAACAAACACTAAATAAGTAGGTATTCAAGTATCTATCCATCATAGTTACAACGAACACAAAACAAAAAATTTGCCCTGTAATTCTTAAGGATCGAGCGCGCATAATCGCATTCGGCCTACCTAAACCACGCGCTGTTATTTAGCGATAACTTCTAAGTTATTCATTTAAAGTATATAGTGTAGGGGTAAAATAATCTGCATGAAATGCTTAAGAATATCAACTCATTTAAAATGATAAGGATAAATACTGTATCCGTCTGATTAGCTTTACAATTACCGCATTAGAAATTATCATTTTTCTAAGATATAATGGATATAGCCTTGAACCTTGAAAGATAGACATATGCTATCACAAACTTTTTTGTAGATCTAAAAGAGAAGAATATTTCCACCATACATTGTTTTGTTATATCTCATAGGGTTTAGGCAGCGTTTTCGTTGAAAGCTCCTAAATGGCTTAATTTTTTCCGACACCTCTGACAAATATCAATATATATTAGTCAAATGTACACATAAACTAAACAAATCATATACGTAAACCTTCCGGAAGAATCGTTCTATCGATTGGTAACATCCGCAAGAAAATCGATGTAGTAGTTTTTGAGTTTATCGCGAACAGACAGACAGACGCGGCCGGGGACTTTGTTTATAATATGTAGTGATGTAGTGATAGCGGTCGCCCGCGGCTCCGTGCGGATGTCGGTTACCGCTGCAAAAAGCCTACCCAGGAAAGACACGGTCAGCAAAATGATTCCCAGGTCAATTCACAGATACCGACACAAACATCGACGACGCAGTCATTATCCGCAGGCTGCACAGATTGTCTTTCTGTGGATGTTAAAGTTGTTAATGATGAAAATATAATTAATGATGTAATTAATAGGCAATTTAGGGATTATGCATTTTAGGCATTTTCAAATGTTCAAGAAAATATTAATAGCGTGTAATATTCTAGCTCTGAAAAGAACTGTTGTTTAGCTCTGAGAAGAACTGTTGATTAGCTCTGAGAAGAATTTTTGCGTAGGTGTAGTTTTAAGAACGAAACCTAAAAAAAATCGCACGAAAATTATTAGACTTCGCAACGGGCCATAACTTCAAAACCAAACGTCCAATTTTAATCATTCAAAGACCAAATATTATCTACATAAGCTGTACTTAGTGATGAAATAATTTATTTTGATAAGGATTAATAGTATGAGTAAAATAAACGCGTTTAAATGTAGTCCAAAAAAAATTCAAGATTTCAAAATAAAAAAATGGTCGTTGTGCCTCACTCGACATAGATAGGTATAGTGTGTCGCGGACTTTTTTGTAGATATTTATAAGATCTACAATTAATTAGAACATTTTATGGTTCTATCTTTTATAGTTTAGGCAGCGTACGCAAAATAAGTAACTTTTCTGGTTGATTTTTTATACCTTGTGTCAGAAAAACCCAAATATCTTATGGAACACTATTTTTTTCCAAAATAAAATTTAGCCTATGTTACTCGTGGATAATGTAGCTTTCGAATAGTGAAAGAATTTTCGAAATCGGTGCAGTACTTTTTGAGCCTATTCATTACAACCAAACAAACAAACAAAGTTTTCCTCTTTATAATATTAGTATAGATATATGAATTTTTTAATTCGTAATATCTTTTGAATGGAAAGTCCAATTTAAATAATTTAAAAACTATTTTATAGGTAGTTAAATGGTCTTGACCATAAAATAATTTATTTGGATAAGGATTAATATAAACACATAAATAGCATGGTTTGAATTTGGTTAGCATTTTCATTAATGTTTAAAATGAAAAAAGTTGTTGTAGTGACATAACTACAATAGTTGGACATATGCTACCGCGGAGTTTTTTGTAGACATTATGATGTTCTTTAATATTGTTGTACATTATTTTGTTCTATCGCTAATAGTTTCGGCAGCGCATTCGACGAAAGACATTTTAAGACTCATTTTTCTACACCTTCGGTTACATTGTTCAAATTTTACCAAGGATCCCTAATTCTTTTCAAAATGAAATGTAGCCTATGTCAAATTGGAAAAATGTAGCATTCTATTGGTGAAAGAATTTTTTAAATCGGCCCAGTACTTTTTGAGCCTATTCATTACAAACATACAAACATACAAAAATAGGTACAAATCTTTCCTCTTTATAATATTAGTGTAGATACATATAATAAAATATAATTCTTCAATGGCGAGTTTGTGCAAGATAATGTTCTCTTTCCATATTTTTAAATATATATAAACATTTCGCCCGCCTGATCTGTAACGGCAGGGCATTCCACAGCCGTACTGCCTGTACACTAAAAGATTTATCAACAAACCTTGTGGAATGGACTGGCATTTTAAGTCGCAAGTTTTCTGATGACCGCAAGAGTCGTGTATGGGTTGAGCTAAGAAACTCGAAACATTTTTTAAGATAGAGAGGAGTAGAAGGGTTGAACACTATGTTGTATAGAAGATACAGTATGTGCGCATTCCGGCGAAGGCGAATTGGCAACCATTTGAGCTTAGCACGAAATACCGAAACGTGATCATATTTGCGCAAACCAAATATGAATCGTATGCAAAAATTCTGAAGTCACTCAAGTTTATCAAATTGGTCCTCTGTAAGATCAATATAGCTGGTATCGGCATAGTCTAGTATTGGGAGAAGAAGTGATTGGGCAAGTGCAATTTTGGTGGCTGTAGGAAGAAAATTACATAAACGTCTCAATGAGCTTGCAGAAGCAAACACTTTCCTACTGATCTCCTGTATTTGCGGTCCCCATGAGAAGGTAGTATCGATATAAACACCTAAAACTTTCACTTTCTTCGCATAGGGTATCACAGATCCGTTAAAGACTACTGCAGGAGTATGAGACCAATCTATTGTGGAAATTTTTCGAGAACTGCCAACAAAAATGACCTGAGACTTCAATGGATTAACATTTATGCCATATCTCATGCTCCACTTACTCACACGCGATAAATCCTCGTTCATAACCTGAATAGCCTCTGATAGCTTCTCAGGAGGTGCCTGTATGTATATTTGCAGGTCGTCTGCATAAAGGGGGTAGGACGAAATCAGTTGGTCGGAAATAGTATTAATGAATACAGAGAATAGTAATGGAGATAAAACGCCACCCTGCTGTATACCGGCGCTAGGCACTATTACACCAAGATGAGAAAAACTCTTCTATGTGAACACGTTGCCGGCGACTAAACAGGTAATTGTGAAACCAACCAATTGCCGTTGGAGATATATTAAGGGAGCGCAAAACGGCTAACATAATATCAAAATCGACAGTATTGAAGGCATTGCTAAAATCTAGCAGTGACAGTACTGTCAAATTGCCACTTTCCATGCCTGTCCTTATATCTTCCGTAACATTTATGAGGACTGTGATCAGGACGGAAACCAGACTGGTAGGGATTAAGGAGATTGTTCTTATGAAGGAAAGCACTTAGTTGACTATGGATCAATTGCTCCAGAACTTTAGATAGGAAGGGAAGTATGGAAATAGGACGGTATTCGGAGAATGACTGAGGTTGAGGTTTCTTAGGCAAAGGGATGATTTCAGCATCTTTCCAAGAAGATGGAAACTCGCCGATGATTATGGAAAAATTATGGATATGGGAAATTATGGGAAGGATTACGTCAAAGATGGGAACGATCATGTTACGGCTGATACCATCTGTACCAATAGCATTAAATGCAATTGATAATACGCTCTTCTTAATATCACAATCCGAAAATTGGTAATGATAAAAGGTGAATGTTTAGGAGTCGAAAGTGAGGATAAATAAAGAATTGTAGCATTTTTTTTATGTCCTGTCAAAAGTGGACGAAGCAGTAAAATGTTGATTTAGCAAGTTAAGATCTAAGCTTTTAGAGATGTCATGTTGTCGAGATTTTCTGACTCCCATAGAACGCAGAAATTTCCAAAGTTTAGCTTTCTTGGCCGGATTGCTCATGCGTACCCGACCCCCGCCAAGGGCGGATCGAAGGAGTGTCCGGGAGGTTTTAGTGGTGTAGGGTCCTCTCCTCGTGGTATGACTTTAGCATACCACGCTATGGAGAGGGCGAGTCCCACATATCCCACCGCCAGCGCGCAAATACGCTGCAACGGTGAGTCAATGCATTTACCCACGGACAAAAAAAAAAAAAAAAAATGTTCTCCATTTTGAACCGAGTCATGAAAGTGCTGGCGTTGTGCATCCCTACACACCTTATTGCATTTGTTTCTGATGCTACTTAATACTTGTTCCGGTAGTGATCAGATTTATTGACTTACAGCTGTGTTTTTGCAGAGGCTTTCCTAAGAAGCAATTTTTTTATGTCGTCAGAAAGCCATGGCGCTGGAAAATGTTTCAGCTTGATGGGTCGCACCGGAGCATGCTTATCATACAGAGCGGTCATCAGGGGTGTCCAGTCAATGCTATTGGCATCATCGAGAAGCTTAGAAAGATCCATGCCTCCAAAATTGCGCTGTAATAGTGTTTTAGATTTGGGCTTAGATGGCCGAACTTTGTAGGAGAGATAGATAAGATCATGATGAGAGAAGGCATCAGCTGAAAACTGACCGTGTTTAGCAACATGATGAGAAGAGGAAACAAAGATAAGATCAAGAAGTGTCGGGACAGAATTTAGAAATTTATGAGTAGCATTAAGTGGGCAGATAAATAAATTATTAGATTCAAGTAAGGAGATAAGGCGTGAGGAACGATGACCGTTTTTTAAAAGACAAGTATTGAAATCCCCCATGAATAGTCATGGCGTGACTGTAAGAAGGGAGAAGATTTTCGAGAAGTTTATCAAACGACGAGGGGTAATCGATTCGTAGTGATGGACTATAATATACACCTAGTAATATTTTTATATAGCAAAGCACCACTTCTACGAATAAATGTTCACCAGCAGCGGATGGTGGCGGCTGGAGCATACATAGGTGTATGCTTAAATCTTTGAAACTACGCAACGGATTTTGATGCGTGTTTTTTCAATCAATAGAGTGACTCAAAAGAATGGTTTACATGATTAATACATGCATAGTATAGTAGAGGAACACTGATAATTTTAGAGGGTTCTAATATGACGTCGTAAATAAACACTTTTTTTGCGCTTACATTGCAAACGCTGGCTGAAACCTACGAGATAGATCAAAATAATGAAATACAGTTTTACCTTAAAGAAATGTCTACACCAAAGTCCGCGATGGTATATATCTATCTCTTAGGGATAACCCACAATAACCATTTTTTATCCTTTACTTTTTACGAGAAATAATGGCTAAATAATTATTTACGAAGCGATTTTAAGCAATATAGCATTAATCCTTATCTAATTAAGTACCTTCAATATATTGTGCATTTAATATAAATCAATATGGGAAAAATCTTAACAGCATGTTATTTTAATGAATATTTTCGAAGAAATACAGATTTAAAATGCAGGGACATAGCTGGACATAGCGGTTGCGGCCGGGGCGCGGCGGCGCGGCGCGTGCCTTTAAACAGCATTGCACCCGTGCGAAACCGAGACGGATGGCTAATAATAAATAAATTGAATTTTATAAATCAAATTTGAGTTAATAAAGTTCAACATTTTGTCAAAAGTCGTCTCTTTTTAATAATTCTATCTTCATTATTTGGTTTAATATTTTGTATTGGTTACCAGGGGATTAATTAAGGTTTACGAAAAGGTCAAGCTTACAAAACCGAAAAGAAGGTAATCTTTGTATATGTTTTTGAAAGTATTAAAAATAAGTGAAAAAGTGTAAAATAGCCGAAGAACAGGTAATATGTGTGGTACTTCGAGAGAAAGATAAATACAGACCATTTACTGTAGGTATATTTTACTAAAACTGCTTATTGTTTGCCTCTAATAGCTTCAACTAGACAAATCGCTTTATATATAATATATTATGTGGTGGTTGGTATGGTGCTTTTAAAGTATGTGAAATCCTAAGTACATACTATCATGTGCAATATACGTTAGTGAAGATTTTTTTAAATACTTATGTCACATAATTTTGATGTTAATGTAATAAAGCTGGAGTTTTAATTAAGCTTTGTGGTTATATTGAATTGAATCATTAATCATTTTTTCGAAAGTAGTTAAGCATGAGATAGAAAATGGCACTAATAAAATAAATGTTGTAGTAAGCTTTTAGCAAATAACAATCTACTCTATATTGCTATTCTCAAAAAATGGTTGTGATTTGTTTAAAGTTGAAGTTGCTCAAATACATTGAGTATTTCAGTGACAACGTATTTAGCACATCAATTGAACGGGTGCTTTGTGCCACGTAACCCAGATTACATACTGACTTCGAACCGTTATTGGTAATTTGATATTGCGAGCTCTATAGTTACCACAGTTAACAATTTGTATACTTATATAGACTCCCTTTTAATTAATTTGTGAAAATAATAAAGGTTTGAGTTTTAAAAAAATTGAAATACCATTATTTACTTTACAACTTGCATACAAAGTATTGTAAACATTTCTTATATATTGAAAGGTCCGTAACATTTTATAAACATGACAACAACATGAAATAACATTTATAAACATGCTTACATACATTTGGAATAAATACTGTTCTCGCATTATTTTATTTTTCTCTTATATACTAACATGTTGCGACCATAATTATCTGAGTAAAGGCATAACATTTTACAAAGATAATCATTATTTTATGATGATTATCTTTGTAAATTACCTAATGAATTACCCCTGTTAACTAGTTGTTATGTGGATTAGGACATCCAATACAAGGACAGCCAATGACGGCCAAGCGAATAAAATGACTTGATATTTAAATAAATGTGACGTTTTTGGTGTGTGTCAGGATGGCGTGAGAGATGTTTGAATAGTCACAAAATGTGCACCAAATAACTGTACCTAAACTGTACCTATGTGGAAAAAAACTGTACCTCAAGCAATTACATATTAAATAGATAGTTCCTACACGTTGGGGCGATACACGACTATGCGCGCCAACCTGACGACAGAACGGCGTGTCTATATCACTATCTATTTATTATGTAATTGCTTGAGGTACAGTTTTTTTCCACATAGGTACAGTTCAGTACAGTTTAGGTACAGTCATTTGGTGCACATTTTGTGACTATTCAGACATCTCTCACGCCATTCTGACACACACGTTGTTTGTGCATAGTGCGGGTTCGTATCGCTGGCGATACGACTCATATCGGCGGGCCATCATATTTTTAAATAATTCGAGATCATAAAAATTTTCATTGTAATGTGCTGATATGTATTTTCTTTATTGCAAATTACCCAAAATTATTGAAATTGAACGTTAAAAAGCCCTGTCCTTAGCTGCACCTTTCGTCTTAACCAAGTAAAAATGTGTTTTATTTCATTCCCTCCGTTATAACACCTTTATAAATTAAATTGAAAGTAAGTTCTCGTAAATGTTACCCATAATGATATAGATAGATATATGATGGTGCAATAAAATTGGCGACGCGGAGATGAACGAGGGGAGGCTTACTTCGAAAACAACAATAGATGTCACGTACTTACGAACTCATAACCATCGAAACCAATTTATGACACGCAAACGACATAACGTATTATTCCTCTAGTAAAAAGTATGTTGATATATTATTATTGTACTTGTGTCCTATACCTATTAATGTCTTGTTGGTCTGGCGGTAATGTGTTCGAGTTTGAGGTTTGATTGCAAGGATAGGAAAAACTGTGCTACTAGATATTTTCTCTCGACATAATTCTAAGTACCCCGAACTTAGAAGTCTGTAGTGTTTCACCCGTGTCTTGTAAAGCAAGTTAAGCGGTCGTCTCTGTGCCTTATGTCTCACTGGTCATTGTCAGTAGAACCGTCCCATAGGATTTTTTTGAAGGAAGAGAGAGTGTACCTTTTTTGCCTTTATCTATCTAAAGAGAATGGTACGTATTTTTGGATACAGAATGCCTATGTGCTACTCCGCACCTTAAAATACTGTTGTGTTAAATTTAAGATGTGTACCTAAATCGGTTCGGACGGATTGAATAACAAACATCTATTCATTCATCCAATCTTTTGCATTTATAATAAAAAAATATGTTGTAAAAATATGAACATCAGAACATTACTTCGTGTAATACTACAATAAGGTAGGAAAATAAATTGAAAAATAAATTTAAGAGATGGCTGAAACAGAATCAGATAATAGGCAGCCATTATTGTAAATTAATGTTTTATTGAAATGTCTGCAATCCTATATTTTCTGCTTCATTAATTTCGTTCATTTATTGTATAGTGAAAATATTGTTTATTGTAGAGTGAAAATTCTGATAGTAATCCCAATTGAAAAAGCATTAAAAAAATGATCATCATTTTCTCTAATTAACTTCAGCATTAGCGAAATTTATCTATATGTCGCGGGGACTCAAATCTCACCCAGACATAGAACAACTATCTGCGGTTCACACAGTTAATTGTCCCGGGTGAGAAACGAAACCAGAACACCAAGTTTTCTGAAGCAGCTACGTAACCAATAAACCATGTTGATTCATTGAAAATTTAATCAGTACATTGTTTCTAATATATTGTCTTTCGGTTTAAATTAATAGGTTTCTTTAATTGAATTTTGTTACTGGTTAATTATATGATTGAAATAACTATTGACTATGAAAAAGATATTGAAAAAAAAAACCGCGTCTTTGTTATCCTTCCAAATTGTTATAACTGAAAATTTCAGATATAGTTAATAATATGGTACTTATTAAAATGTGAAACACAATTGATAAGGAAGTATATTCTTAAATGTCATGTTAGCTAAAACTCGTTTAACTCATTACTATTGTTGTCTACTTTATTAGTTAAGTTTTTAATTTTAAGTCTTTAGTCAAGTCTTAAAAACTTCTCTTTCTAAGTAATAAGTAAATAAAAATTCGAGATATTGGAGTTTTTGTACCCTAATACATACATATAATAACAACAACTCAGAAGATTTGAACGTAAAATTGCAGCTTTGGGAGGTCCAGAAGCACGTTTCGGGGTCATGTTTAAATAATTTGTGCAGAAAAGTGAAAATGAGTGTTGTTTAGTTGTGTGTTAGCAAACCATGGTAATGGTCGCTTTCATTAATCTCATGCGGCTTAATTATCATGTGCGGCTGCTGTATTTTGTCGGTTGCAGCTTTGACTAATGTGATATTTACGTAAAATGTTGGGACAAGTAGTAATTTATTTATTACCTGTCCCAACATTTTGTACGTTTATTAATTTATCTGAAATTTCATCTCGTTTTAGACCGTCAACATATTTGATATTAGTCTTGTTGGTGTAGCGGCAATATGTTCGACTACGCAAACGATAACAAAGAGACAGGTGAGGTTAATTTTGCATATTATAATATGAGTATCAACTAAGATTTTGTGACGTCAACGCAAAGAGGCTACTTAAGATCTCCCAATAGGATAGGCGGACTTAAAGATAGACATGGATAAACTACAGGGAATATTAACCCTAAAAATGTAACGCACACCATAATATCTTATTAAAATGCATTGCTTACGCTTAGCAGTAGCTAAATTAGTTTCAGTGCCAAAATATTTGAATAAAAGAAAGAGCTTTTCAAGTTAAAGCAGTGCAAGTTGTCAGATAACAAAATACACTCATAAATCAAATGTAATAAAGACAAAAGCACTGTGAATACTAACATCCATGCCATTGTGCCTTGCATGCATATTACTATTCATAAAGTCTGAATTGTTCGAACTTCTTACCGACTATAATCTATGAATTTAATTTGTAAATTAAACTTGTAAAATCTCATGAATCTAATTTTATCTAATTTTCAAGGTTAATTGCTCTAATAAGTATAGATGAACATTATGTTTGTAATTTGTTGTTTTCTAAAATCATATCAATCTAACAGTATTTGAACCTCCTACAATTCTGTAGCAAATTATTATCATCCGCACGTATAACGTCCACTCCCTCGAGAGAAGGCCCCTTTTTGCCATAAGTACCACGGTTGGCAAGCGGGTTGGCGACCGCAGTATTATGTCGTAATACACAGGGGCTCACTGTTGCCCAATCGGTACCGATGGCTTAACGTGTTTTCGACATCGTCATGTGTCAGTTCCATCACATAGACGATTTTTTTAATATTTTGCTTAGTACTTATGCGAATTCATTTTTCAAACTGATGTAATCATATGTCTGACTTCTCGCTCTAGGCGATGGACTTTAACCATAACTTTGAAAAATCTATCGCTTAAAGTGCCATGAAGTAAAAAGCTAGATACACAATGTCACGACTGCGTTCGCCGACAGCAAACGCGAGGTCACCAAAGGCCAGGGTGCCTCCGTCTGTGAGGATCTTTTCCTAGTTGACCTAGAGCTATTGCTAGCTACGTGTTAAGGGTTACAGGTCACTGAGACTTTGTTTCAAAGTGAAAGAAAGAAAATCTCATTGACCTGTGACCTCATGACCGTTATTATCTTTAAGTACGCATTTGGGAAATAAATACTGTGTTCCGGCATTCTGTATCTATGAATATAGAAATGGAATGTTTATACAACTTGTGTTTCTTAGTCTGCTGAGCGCATTCAAATTAAACCAAACATTCAGGACGGTTAGCAAAAAAATGATATATACTGCTGTCAACAGGCGCGGTCATAGCCCATGACCCCTAATCTCGGACCGCTATTGTGTATAATTGGAATTCGCCGTCTAGGAATTGTGATAAGACCAGTCTTATCACAATCCCACAAATAAATGAAGTATGAATATATCCTGATCTATTGATACTTCATAATTTTTTTATCAAAAACACTGATCATCTGATTGGATTTCATTCCACTTACATTTTTGCCGTTATGTTGTACAATGCACCGATAAAATGCAATCACCACATGTACAGATGCAATTCACACATTACTAATAAATATTGGAGTATATTTATTAGTAATGTGTGACATGTTGTATGCAATATTACTTTAGAATAATTAGATATAATGTATGCCTAAGACCATCCAGATAACTGTATCTTTAATGTAAATTAATATATTTGTCGGGTAAAATTTCCTAAATTTCTATTATATACTCGGTTTTGAATGCTCCATTTGCTTAGATTTATTTTACTTATATTTCATTTTCTGTACACATACGCATATAGAAAATGGAATAAAAATAATTTATATTCCTAGCTCCAATAAAACATGGCACGTCAACTTATTTAGTTTCTTGAATCTTATTTGCAAAATCATTACCGATTAACCAATAGTATAATTCTATGGAAACGGAAAATTTAATTAAAATGTATCTTATTTTGCAAAGCTTTTTTGGGTCACCATATTATGTTGCATAACTTTGTACAGCATAAACTTTAATTTGCACAAAATCGTCTGGCAGACCATAGATTTCATTCTTATAATTATCGAAAAATAGATCTATCATTTCGCAGATAGTCATTAAAAGGCAGAATTATCATAACTCAGCAAGTTTTCAGTTAGAATCATATTTTGCCATAAATTTCATATCGTTAATAATTGAAAGACATATTTTTTTTAGGTAGAAGACGATTCTTTAATTATCATCATCCATGTATTCTTTCTAACACGGCTCCGGAGATCCCTCGTGAGTTTATCGTTGCAGATAGTTTGAAAGCTCACCGCCGCGGTGGAGACTGGCCTGGAGGAACAGGTATGGTAAATGCTTGCGCTGCACCGCAACTTTGGCTTACTGGCTCGGCCGGTAAGTTGAAGCTGTAGTGCAGCTCGAACATTCAAAATACCTGCTTCTCACCTAGAGGGTTCATCCACTTCCACGCTTATGTGTGTTTAAAATTCACTCCAAGGGTAGGGCAGAAGAGACTCCGTGGAGTCGTTTTGCAATCATTCGTTTTTGTCCCTAACTTTTGAATTGTAGTTCAAAAGGACTTACAATTTGAATTGAAGTTTTAAATTCTAATAAACCTATTCCAAACATCATATAATTTCTGCCATATTCATATAATGCCAAGTGAAATTATTCCAAATAGTCGTCGCTCTAAATAAACGCTATGCTAAACAAAATTATGTGAAAATTGAACTCTGCGAAAGCATTTAAAATTCTGCCATCTTTAAAGTGTGCCAAAATTCGGACACATAAATATCACATAATATTAAATATCAAAAATATTCGGTTAAAAAATAATGCCAAATGTGTTATTCCAAATAAATTTCGGAGCATTGAATCCTGCTTTAATGCTCCGAAATCATTTAAACCGGGTTAATTTTCTGTTCTTTAAGTTTGTCACTGCAACTTACACTGAATTAAATTCTATTATTGTATTTTTTCAAATACGAACTATGTTCAATCTATGATATTATTTTTTTTGTAACGAATATACTCAAAATTATTCAAACATTATAAGTATTATTGGGACCGGGGGCTACATAGGTAAAACTGCGTGTGAAGGGTTATTATTATTTATATTACTATTTGAAGGACATAGTCACACCATGTAATCCGGACATTCAAATATCTTAACTACATCAGGCATTTATAATATTGTAGGGTGAGTGTGAGAACTGTTTTTGATTTATGAGCATAGAGAGAGAGATTTCATTACAACAAAGGCTGTGTGCTAGTAATACTAATGAGCGTAACGTTCAACCACTAAGAGATTGTATTTCTGATATATGGCATTGACGTAAAGTATGGACTACATATATGAAATATGTCGTATAAAACACATATGTCGGGAACGGGTGCGCCAAAGTTCACCTAAAATTTCAACTCCGATAATTGGAAATCCGAAATTTTTTTTCCTAAAATTTTTTATCCTAACAATCACAGTTCCTAACTACTCTGTCTCTAATGTTCATAATTCCGAAGCATTGAACTTCATAATGTCAGTAGCAATAAACATCTATTATACTTTTATTTGTTTTCCTATATTTTCTCAACATAACCATCTTTTATACTATTATTCAAAGTCATATCTTTTTTGTTTAGATTTCTTTTTATTCATAATAATCAGTATTATATACATTAATTTTGCGTAACTTTACAGTCTACTATAGTCATTACTACTATTACTACTGGTACTATTCATAGTCATTGGTTTAAGTTAAGTTAGAACTGCGACCTTATAGCACGAGCCGAGCGATCGAAGCCAGAGTCCCGCTCCAGTCATTTAGTCAAGTTCCAGAAACGAATCGGTCCTATTCATAATTATTGGTTTAGGTTAGGTTAGAACTGTGACCACACCGAATCAATCTTATAGTTATTGGTTTAGGTACGGTTAAAACTCCCAGGCCATAAATATAACCGTATATGAGTCGTGTTTTATGAATTTCATTCATTTAAGACAAAAATCTGTGAAACGAACTTTAATCATTCTATACATTTATTTTTTATTACACTTGGTAAATGTTTCTTTCTGAGTATGAGTGAAAATATTATGGTAATTATGTTTAGGGATAAAAGCGTTATGATAAATAACAGTAGGAGTTTAAATATATTTACATTAATGATATTATTATTTACAATTTTCGGAAACATAATTGTTATGAACATAGCCGTTAGCACTACAAATAGTATGAATGATAACTTTAGGATACAAAATTTTAGGAAGAGTGATCATTCGGATTACAAATCGTTAGGAAGAACAATTTCGGGTAAAGAACTTTAGGTGAGCCAATATGGACCCGTCGGGAACTTATACATATAATTAAATACATGTTTTATTACGAATATATAAATGGTCCAATACAATTCATCACTTAGCTTATTTAAACGAAAGACAAGGATATCAGAATAAAGCTTGTGATTCCTGAAGTGTTCATTAGTAAAAGTTCCGTGAAAGCGAGTGATTTTGAGAGAATATTACCAAATGTATTTATATATCTTTTATAGCCCTTTCACCTACGGCCGTAAAAATGCTATTGTAAAAGTTCTTCGAGTAGACTGAACCATTTCAAAATACGAAGTAAATTTTCATGTTTTACGTCACAATTTACGATCGGTTGACTACAAGCAACGGCTCGCGCATATTTGCGTGAAAATATATGAAGAAGGCTTAATCACATTATCAATATTGTTATATTGTGAAAATAAGGCTTAACAATAACGATACTATATGAACCTTAGTATTTAATTGTTACTGAGGCAAATATGTGTTGGTGAAGATGTAGAATCTTCACCAACACATTTGCCTCAGTGGTGATTCCATCCAACATCATATGTAATTAATACCTATATTCCTGAAACATCAAGGCGCCATCGCATATCAAATCGCAGAAGTAATAGGTATTTGCTTTTACAAATTTCTAATATTTTAAAAGTAATTACATAAATTAATAGAAAAAAATTTAGCCATCTAATTACTCACTCTATAAAACAATGTATTAATAGTTTCTATTCCACAACCAAATCCGAGCTGTTATGTACTCGACATTTTATGCAAGATGCTCCCTATATTGTAACTATAAAAATAATTAGGAACAAAAGTCACATAAGAAACGGATACTTACAATTTTTTGCAAAATTTTAATTTATAACTCAGAAAAGTTTCGCAGCATTTTAAACATCTTCGGCACATAACCACCTAGAAACAATCATTTTAATTTTTAAACAAACATTTGAGCACTGCACATTGATTTAGCTTAATATTAAAGTTTCACGTTAAAGTGTGCCGTATAAATTCGAGCGTGAGTCGGGTGTCGGCGAGCGGGTCGCGGGTCAGGCAGCGGCGGGCGTCGGCGCCACCTGTCGCTGTCGGCGCGGCGGAGCGCGGGCCGGACGACAGCTCGGCGCGCGGCTTTCCAGCGACTGCCGAGCCCGGGCACGTGGCCCCGCCGGGCGCCGGCCGCCGCCCAGGTGCACTGCGCCCCCCCCTGCCCCCTCCCCGGCGCGCACCCTGCACCCGCGCTGCACACGATCTGCACGCGCGATACCATCCACTACCGCTCATTATACCTCCTCTGACTACACCGTCTCGATATCGTGCCATTCGTGTTAAGCGGCACACACTCCTAAATTCGAAAACTGTAAATCCCTGCATGATATTGAAGACAGCGGGAATCAGAGCGGAAGAGTATTATATACACATACATGAGCACTATGGCATATAAGAGGACGGCGTGCCGCCTGAGATGTAAATGAATTAATTATGACAATGCAATTTAAGAGTTCTTGAGGGGTGCTACGGCGCGGCGCGGCGCGCGACTTAGCATTACTACGCGGTGTAGTTTACTCGTAGCAGCATCGTTGGCTAAAACATTATCAATTAAAATAAAGTTCTTCCAAATAAAATTTGACACAAAAACCTATACGAAAACAAATAATTAAAGGCAACAAAAGAAAAAGCTCGGTTTTTATTTTAAATTTTTATTTTCATCCTTGCAAAATTAAAAACACCTTCAGATCGATTGAAATGTTAGAATGAGTAGTAAATTTTTCTCAATATAAAAAAGGTGAGCCGTTTTCGTTTTTATTGCCACGTAAAGTTTAATTTAGTGTAATTTCATTGCAGTTATAAAAACATTATGCACAAATAATGTCCCAGCTCTTTATATTTATTAGCATTGTAAAAGAGAATATCTGAAATTCCAGTGTGCTGTTAGATCTCGCAAGTGTAAAAGCACAAAGGTGGCCAGTAATGGTTAGCTACAAGGATTACTTGAAAGACGAGACGTGAACGGAAACACTATGCTGTTTGTTCATTTTGTAACTGAACACCGAAAGGAATATAGCAACTATACATACAACTTATACGAATACGTACAATGTTTTATCGTTGTCAATACAACGATAAAATATAGAATTCTTATCAAATTGGGATTTCTATCGAGTTAGCGAAAGAATAGTAGATTGTTTATATAGGGAGCAAACGACTATTTTAAAGGCGAGAGTGTTTTTTTTAATCCAGAGCGGAGCTAAGAATATGTGACTGACTGAAAAACTGCGAGCGCGCCAAATTGAAAAAAAGTTGATGAAAATTATATTTTATGTCTTATGGTTCTTCATTGTACGTAAATAAATTCTTGTTCATAAGTTGCACTTACTTATTTTCTCATAGAGGGTGATAAAAAGTAGAGTGTCCACCTCGGGAGCAACACTATTTTAAGCTCGAGTGACATACTTTTAATCCCTCGCTGCGCTCAGGATTCTAGTCAAGAATCCCTCGCTCCGCTCGGGATTCTACTATAGAATCCTTCGCTACGCTCTGGATTAAAAAAAATCACTCTCGCTTTTAAAATAGTTGTTTGCTCCCTAGATAAACAATCTACTATTAAGGCGCGTGGAAGAAGAAAGAAACACATTTTATAACTACAGCAAAAACTTAGAGCCATTGTAGATTTTATTCATAAAGATATGAGAGTATTCAATCAGAATATTTTAAAATAATTGGATAACGCTTTAATATAAAATGAAATATTGATACCATTTCTATTATGGCGACATTTCAGTTAAATTACTTTTTACAAAACGAAATAACGATTGAATGTTTAAAATTATGCATTACGTTAGAGTTGTAGCATTGTTTTTCTGAATCATTTACACGCATCACCTTGAGTATTTATTTGTTTCTAATCGTAATATCATACATATGGAAAATATTACGAACGAAACCGAAATCTCACGAGAAAATGAGAGCTAACATCGACTTTAGTGGGAGGAGACTAGACGTCGGAACCCATTGATCTAGCTCGTGCCAATGTGTCATCCCTTGCGTCTTATACTTTAACCTTTTAACGGCTGTCCCGCTTAGGAGTTCAGATTTATTTCTTAATTCGGCATACATGTAGTTTGCATAGAGATTTAAGCTAGCTACTTAAATTTGTTGTAGAATTAAAAGTAGTTTGCTGTATAATTTTAAAAGCCGAGATGTAGTCTTTTTTTGTTTATAATGGTGATAATATAAAAGAAATTACCTAAAACACATACAAAAATGATGCTCTTAAAGTAAGTAGTAGTTCGATGATTCCGATTTTAAGCTTCTGTGTTCCGATAGTCAAAACATCTGGATTAGTACTTTGTATAATTTTACTTTGGTACAACTGTTTTATTACAAATTACAATAGTACAATTGTCTTATTTATGACAAAGATAAGACAATATTAATAAATACCTATTATTTGTATCAAGCCTGACAGACGTCTCATATCCACAATAAATTGGAAAACAACACTTTTATCCCTATATACTTTTAAAATAATTTGATTGAGATATAAATGTAAATATCTCAAAGCTGAATTGATAGCATTTTATATATCGTTTTTAAAGACTTTTTTTTAGTATTTGTGTCAAGTCTAATAAGAAATAATCATAATTTAAAAAAGTTAAAATATTAAATGAAAAACACGTTATAATAACTAAACAGTCACATAATAGTTTTTGTTATTAATTGCCAGAAGGATTCTTTATTCAAATAATAAATATATTTTTTAAATCAAAATATCCAAAGCCTATCCTTACCCATTTCTAATAAGTAACGGTATAAATAGCAGATTTCACTTAAAATTTTACTGTTTCACTTAAATATTAATAGATGAAGCGCAAACTTCGTATCCCCTTTCAAGAATAATATGCGCACGAAAGACTGAGAAATGGCGTATATACTGTAGATGCGTTTGTATGAAAAATACAAAACGCATCTCTCGAGTAACAAAAATCTATTCTGAACTTCTTAAGTCATTTTATATTAGTCCAAGTCATAGCAAAATATTGTCAGGGTTAGTTTACATTATGACATTGGTCTCAAATACATTTAAGCCAAACAAGGAAACGCGTTTTTATTATCATATTTTAAGCTCTATTGATCAATAATGTTTTCAATCGAATAAATTTTAAACATATACCTATGTAAAAATGAATCCCTATTTTGCTAATTATTGTTTTGGTGTGTGTTGTGTGTAAAAAAAATAAGAAAATTGCTCGGAAAATTTAAGAATACTTAACCACCGTATTACATTTTCTAATGTAACCTAAGCGCTTTTGACTATATAAAGTTAGCGCACATCACGGTTAGTAGTAGTACAGCTCGCACGCCCAATATTTGGTTGGAGTTAAGACAGCACAATGTCTGTCGAGTCAGCTTATAAAGAGTAATCTTATAAAGTGTTAAATGAGTTCGCTAACTTCATAGATAAAAGTACGACAACACCTCGCAGCGGTATTTAGAGCGATAAGTTCCCCAAGTGCTGGTATTTAGTTTTCTCAGCAGATAAGCATTGCCATGCTAATGACTAATGCTATAAGCAATCTGGGGACCTTGCTAAGTAGTATACATATATCCAGAATAGTAAGTACCTATTGCATCAGTTAGTTAATAGTAATTTAAATTATCTTTTTCACGATACTTTTTAAGGGCTAAGTGTTTTGACTACATTGTTGCCACAATAATAATAAATTATTATTATTATTATATTTTCAAGTAGCACTACAAATTCTTTCATATGACTACATTCTTGTATATTAGAATAGTCAACACTTGATCGACGTGAGGCCGCTGTATTGTGAGACGAGGAGCCCATGAATATCCCCTTGACTCTTGACACAATAGAGCTCTTGATCACCCTATTTGTACGATACAATATCGATGCAGAAGGACTCATAAAGCATGCTTACTTTACTCACCTACAATTCGTTTAGGAAATAAATTTGATGTATGCACTATGCAATTAAAATTTAATTCAGTGTAGTTAAACATTAAATAACTTTTATACAGAGTTATAATACTTATTTAAAGTTTTTTAGCACTTAGTTATGACTACTTGTCATAATTTTCAGCGAACGAATTTATACAAAATTAATTTAAAATTGCTAATATTTGCTATTAAATTATATTTAAATCATTGTAGCTGGTGTGCTATAAGTCGTGTGTCAATAAATAAGTTTATAATATTTATGTTTGTTTTAATAAAACATTTTTAATTTTTTTAATAAATATCAATGTAAAAATAATAGACCGGTCAAATGACAAAATTAGAGATCATGACCCAAATTCTATTTAAATAAAAGCAATACACGCATGAGAACACTCTTAAGGGGGAAGGACCACGGCTCCGGACACCGTTAAAGCTATACATAAAAAATATAATATATGTTATAATAATTAAGTATATAAAGAGGACATGATCACTGGCACTGAACGACTACAGGCACTGTATCACAATTCTAGCTAACCTGCAGGCTGCTGTATCATATAATCGGTATTAAATTAAAATAGATAATATGTTTTCATTACAATATTTATTGCGGTAGATTATAAAAACAAAATTCCATTTATTTATTTCTATGGAACAAAACACAGCTTCAGCCCAATACAAATTGAAAAAGTTGATATGAAATAATAAAAACTGTGACATAACTATCATCGAAGTCGGAATATCTAGAACACATATAATATAAATGGTTTTATTTGGTTGGGGGATTCGAATACATCAGGCAGTAGTCCAATATAAAACGATACATATAAATGTTTCTCAAATCATCCAACGGAGCCGTAAAATCGATTTGATTGGTTTTACGACTCAACTCGTTGTGTTACTTCCAATAGAACTATGTTTTGATTCATTTTAAAGTTTGAGTTCCGACATGTTGTCGCAAGCAATGTAAGGTGATTCATGAGGGCAATTGTTAACGCGTAGTGTGTTGTAGTAGTTATAACAAAGGCTACACTCATTTTGATACTTCGAGTCTAGGTTATACAATTTGAGTCATGCAGCGCTCGACCTTATTAATGATTGAATGGCTTTATATTTATGTAAGCCCAAATTTTAGAATGAATAGAACATTCTTCCTAGTTTTGTCCATTAAAAATTGTAACGTGCAGGAATTCCGAATCATGTTTTTCACGTTCCTTTGCTCAGGTACAGGGGCACAGGTCAATAAAAGTCAACCGAATTTTCATTCTACGCATTAGTACCCGAATCAATGTCCTCCACAGAAAATGAAGATCTTCTTTGCCGGGCGACGTGGTGTGCCCGGCGGCCGACGCACTATGGGGTATTTAAACCCAAAAGCTGGCCAAAAATCGTTTTTTAAATAATTATTATTTCATTAAAACAATTATGTACTCTCATACTTAGATAACTAACGCACTAAGTACCGAAAACCGCTTCTTAACTGGGTTTGTACTCAGCCCGCAACATCAGTCGGAAGTTACCATTCGCTATATACGTACGTGTGATTAATCGATGCGCTTTAATAACCTTGTTATTGCAATCAGTCTCTTTCTGTGTTTAAGCATACTAGTAGAAGTTTTTGCTATGGATCTTGCACAACCAGGTAAGCTCTACAAAATAAATTTGTTTTAATCGATTTATTATTAATATTAGTAACGATAAACATCATCACCGTGACATGCCTTTTTCTCTAAAAAAATAACAACATTTCAACAATGAAAAGACTTTTTGAAGTACTGTTCCATATTGTCACGTAAATAAAACCTAATGACGCTAATGCTTACATATCTGTGAAACTACTGATAAGAAAATTTGCCGCCCCAATGAGCCCCCGTTTTATTTTTGAACAATTAAGTGAAAGTACAATTTTTTTGGTAAAAATAATTAAGTTATTATTTCTTTATTTTTTCTTAACAGGACCCTCTGGAGTGAAGATATATGGTCGAAATGAGCTGTACTCGATCATTAAAGGCTCTATTGGATCATCTTTTGTGGCAAACTTGATACAATGGAACAAGAGTTTTTGAAATCATATCAAGGTGATTCAAGAAATAAAGCTAGCAATAAATTGAGAAAAAACAAGCATGACTTCAAAATAAGGTGGTTAGCTGCACGAAAAACGGCTGCTAGATTCGAAAAAACCTACCAAGGTTGGCTGAGTGAGACAGTCTCTCAGATTCAGAGAAAAGTTAGGATGAATTGTTGATATGCCTAAAGCCAATTTTGGTAACTCAAATGATGGCAACACAAGCCGAAGATTTATTTGAAAACGATGAGTTGTCAACGGAAAAAACAGGCTTAGATCATACTCTTATTTATCGCCTAAAAGTTATTTTAGATTCCTTATGTAGCGGATATTCTATAAACATAGTAGAGTTTGAATAATACGTTCAGATAACAGCTAAATTATACTTTAAATTATATAGTTTTTACCCCATGCCCCTACATAAAATACATAAAATATTGGTACATAGATCTGAGGTTATAAAAGAAGCTATTCTCCCGATTGCACTACTCTCAGAAGAAGCTGCTGAAGCTAGAAATAAACATATAAGGGCTTATCGCTTGTCATATGCGCGGAAATATTCCCGAGAGGCGTGCAATCGGGTTATGATTATTAGGCTTCTTTTAACCTCAGATCCCGTAATAACGGAAATGAGAGACCCCCCAGAAAAAAATCAAAGCCTTTTCCTGAGCAAGTTCTAAGCCTGTTACTCCCTGCAAATGAAAATAGTAACAATTTAAGTTTTGGAAATAATGATGACAGTTTTGACGATGAATTTTAAATAAATACGTTTTTTTAATAAAAATATTCGTATTTTATTTACATTTTTAACACTTTATAGGCAGTAAATCACTTGAAATAAGTACGTAAGTAGATAGGAGGTAGGAAGACTGGTAGAAATTAATATTTTTTTACAACCCTAAAGTTCTGCCATCCCTACTTTCTGAGATAATGGGCGTGGATATGTACTTTCCGGTATTTATATACTGTTTAGAAAAGATTTAGGTAATAAAATATTTTTGGCCAGCTTTTGGGTTCAAATACCCCATAGTGCGACGGCCATTTGTTACTGTTCGGAACTTGTATATGTTCGAATTAGCGTGTGAACTTGTATTGCGCGATACAGCTTAGTTGGGATGCTAGGTGGTAGATGATGTCACTTGTCCACTTGTAGTTTTGTGCGGCTACTGTAGATGTCGCTACAACATGAGATAAATGATTTCTTTAAATATTTTCGAAGTTTCAATCTCTAAAATTTAAAAATATGTACATATAATTAAGAAATGTTCAAAAAAAAAAATGATGTTGTTTTTTTTAATGTTGTTTTAGAATCACAATTGCTTTTCTATATCCGACCCTCGTCATCTGTGTCCTTAGGCATTATCTCGTCATCCATGTGTACCCAGGGCCCCCAAAGGCCAATGATGGACTAGTTGTGTAGTAGGTAGAAGCATACATGGCAAAATAACAAGTGTATTAGTTGAAAATCAATACATTTTTTAATATACAATTATGTGTTTGTTTAAATACAGGTTTTCTTTAATGAGTACAACCGCAATAAAAACTATTTTCCAGTCTACTGTGGTACTCCAATAAGCTTTTCTTGTTCACAACAACTGATAACATTAGTTATATGAGTCCAAAGCATATTTAGTCAAATCAATGTCATACTTACTTATCGTATGATCGTCGCACACGATATAGTAGAAATAAGTAGTATATAATAGCGGCGTTACATTTATAAGTATACATTTCGATGGTTACACGAATTGGTCTGATACTTAATATATATACCTGTATTATAATACTAACTGCTGCCAGCAATTTCGTCCGTGCCAATTTCAATTTCTCTATGCAAACTTTGGAATAATTTTAAGAAATCTGCAAGATGTTAAATCAAATAATCAAGCCACTTAACAGTAATTTTACTATTGAGTAGCTTAACAATGTGATTTAACAAATAATCAAGAACCAACTTAAATCAAGACAAAACTTTTAAGAAACCATCAGCATCTATAGGTAACCATAACCGTGGTGGACACTAACCAGATTTTACCAGAGATTATTCAATTAAACACTGAATCATTCCAATCCATAAGTATTGTTTTATTTTGATTTTATAACACAAAATACTTGTTGTAATTAGTAGAATTTGTACTTCATATACGCTTTGACTTCAAAACTAGAGGCCACACCAAAGTGGTGGCTACTGTAAGCCATTGAAGAGCCCCGTTTTAATACACTACTTTAGTTAATGTTCACAGTTGTGATTTACAGCATACAAGGTTTAGTAATTCACTTGAGCTAGTTAATATTGTTGGGTAAACTAAGAGTAATGCAATTGCTCGAGTTTCTTATCAGTATCTATCAAGTTTTAAATAAATAATTTAACGTTAAGGCAATTAATTATACCACCTTAATTGATTGCCTTTATATTAAATTATTTTGACGTGGACGTTCTGGCGTGCCTGGTTTCTTAAGTTTCCGTTTTTAGCTAATGGTAACTTTAATGTATACATATATATGTTGCAGCCATCTAGTTAAATGAGCCATTCAATGGGACGCCTAGCACGTTAATTGAACGCCGACATTCAATGAAAAGGTCAACTACCTAAATCGTTAAATATAACTTTCAACGATTTGGGTGCACAACAGGATTTGGGTGGTTAAAAAAAACCTAAACCAATGGAGTCCAACAGGAAGTATCATAATCTCATAAAGGTCGGTGATGTAAAAAGAGAACTAAATTTATATCACCTGCCTGATTTTACGTCAGCTATACTCAAAGGGCTTTGGCTTACTATAAGCCAACTAGTTAAACGTTAAGTGGTGTTAGCTCAATCAATGATTGCCTAGGTATTCAATTAAATGTCGGCGTTTAATAAACGGGCTAGCTATTCAATTGAATGGCTCATTAAACTTGATGGGTGCGATATTTATTGATTTTAAATAAAAATAAAACTTTTAATTCTGCTTAGGGTAAAAATGCCTAATCCAACTATGTAATGATACAATAAAAACTTACAAGCAATTAATTTACAGATATACTTTAATCTGTATCCAATAACATTTTAATGTCCACATTCGTCTCAGTCATAAAATATTTGTACAGTGATAAACATAGCCGTACAGTTTGCCTGAGACTGCAACAATGGCAATAATTCAACTCACAAAACTTCAACAGGTATGTTGGTATTTGTAATGAAGATCTGTAGTAGAAGAAGAAGACTAACTTCTTGCGACTATTTACACTCGGGTGAAACGAAGACTGTTCAATTGAGAATTTAATTATACAGATAAAAAATAAAATCAAACTTAGTTGCACCCACAATATTAATCTCTAAATTAAAAAAAAACTAAAGTAGTCATATTTTTCTTAAGATATATCCTGTCACAAAAAAAATTATCGTGAACGTCTTCCACGTGCATAATTATTATTCTATGAGGTGAAGCATGGCAGTCACGCTAGAGGAATGTACCAGAATCCTAACTTTTTTGGAACTTGGGCGGAGCCAGCGTGAAACAGCCAGAAACATTGGTGTATCTTTGTCGACTGTTCAGCGGGTAGTCCAGCGGTACCAAGAGATCGGATCACACCTTAGAAGACCAGGAAATGGCAGACCAAGATGCACAACGGCCAGGGAAGACAGACAACTGGTGGATACAATGCTAAACTGGACACTAGACGATTGGTCTAGGGTAATGTTCACGGACCAGTCTAAATTCATGCTTTATAAGCATGATGGTAGGCAATTGGTGTACAGAAGACCAGGGGAGCGCTTCCATCAAGCGTGTGTGGAGGAAAAAGTGGCGTATGGTGGAGGCTCCGTACAAGTTTGGGCTGGGATTTCTGCTGAGGCCCGCACCGAGCTGGTACTCATTCAAAATGGAACTCTAAATGCAGAGAGGTACGTGGAAGAGATCCTCAATGAACATGTAGGTCCTTTCATGGCCAGTATGGTCCGGAATGGCATATTAATGCATGATAATGCGCGTCCCCATACCGCCAGAATTGTACATGACTACCTTGAAGAGGTCGGTATCGAACTCATGCAGTGGCCCAGCGCGAAGCCCGGACTTAAACCCCATCGAGCACGCCTGGGACGAGCTTCAGAGATGCGTGAAAGTACGAAACCCCCCACCAATCACGCTTCCCGAGCTCAAACAAGCACTGGTGGAGGGATGGGAAGGTATTGCTTAGCACCGGCTCCGAAATTTGGTGTACAGCATGCCTTATCGCCTGGAAGCTGTCAGAAGAGCTCGTGAAGGCAATACAAAGTATTAAATGAAGAAAGTTATGAAAAACAGCAAAAAAACAATCATAAAAAAATGTAATCTTAAGAAAAATATGACTGCTTTTGTTTTTTTTAATTTAGAGATTAATATTGTGGGTGCAACTAAGTTTTATTTTATTTTTTATCTGTATAATTAAATTCTCAATTGAACAGTCTTCGTTTCATTAGGATGGCATACGTAGTTCGGGAGATATTCGGGTTTATGTGACTGACCCGTTATTTTTGGAACCGAGTGTATATTTACTTTAGAATAAACTAATGGATAGCTGATTTATATAACAGAACGATACCACAAACTTACGGTAACAACACTTGAACGAAATTTAATTTAACTACTACCGAATGACGATTGTATTTGCATTCGGCTTTTAGTGAAACCAAATGATATCTTAGCGGGATTGTAGTGTATGTATGTTAAAAAATCTACCGTGTTTGATCCACTATCTATTGTTATTGTAAAAAAATAGCCTATACACAGTATGCCTTTTTTGGGAATGCAGAGCCTCCGTAATCCTTCCGAATCTCTCTGCCATCTAAAACTAGGTACCTTTCCGGATTGCGTTCATACACACTATTATTTTTGAAAGCAATAAGTACCCGGATACCCGGCTGTAGTAGCCGGCTTAAAAAGTATGTTTGTTCTTTGTCGGCGTTGCGTCAACAAAAGTTTCAGAGTTCATGCATGTAGGGTAATTCAAAATAACAACACCAAAATACTTTTAAACACAATTTTAGCAGTATGATTATTACCAAGTAACTGTGTCAAACATTGTTACAAGTTCTTTTTTATACTAAAGCCGAATATAAAAACAGTTAGGTAGACAAACATCGAATGATTAACAATATCAATGGAAGTTCCAAATACATTATTTCATATTAAAATATATTTTACGCTTTATCAAACAATATAATTTATATAATTTACATTTAAAATATCGATAGCAGTTATTTTATCAACACATTATCATTTAATTTGTAGTTAATAATTATAAAACAATATAGTTTATAACATTCTCAATTATTAAATAGTAAAGGCAACGCCCATATAAAAGTTCAAACTTATATCAGGTTATCTTCTTTTAAAAAAAGACTCGTACACTTCCCTTATATAACCAGAAAAGTAAAATATATAGATCTCGTCAATCGTTTATTGTATTAAGGCCCATAAAATATCTGTAAATCTGAAGGTTATAATATAATCATGGAAATTATTAGGCCAAGAAATATGTTGGTCGTGCGGATATTATTATAATAAAACTCGAGGCACGGATTTTTGGCGGAACGAAAGGAACACGAGCCGGTAATAATATAATAAACAGATAGGGGTAAGTCTCCTTTTGTATTATATAAATAAGAATATGTAACAATATCCCTGGAAATGATTAGTAGTTTCTAACATCAGGAACGGTAGAAAATTTTAATTATTACTTATAATAAAAAAGAACTCGAATGTAATATGTCTCCGATTACATTGGAGTATTTAGATAATGTGTCTAATTTTAAGTTTAAATTGAAAATTGGAAATGTGTGAAATTCTAAGTTCCGGATGGGTTTCGTTTGATTTTAACACTTCCTATTTATAAACACAAATTGTATATATGTCACCGGAAAATAATACTAATCGTAAGTTAATCAACTTTCGTGCTACTCATACTGTTAAATTTAGTTGCCAGTTTCAGTGAACGCGCATAATTAGTATATTATTTACTAAATTATTATGACAGTTCACCTAATCTAACCAAATGAGACTATGCTACTGTTGTAACAAAAAAAAAACATCAACTTCAATAAGTCCTTTTGAGCTCCATTGGTTCAGGTTTAGGTTTTTTTTAACCACCCGAAACCTCGTTAGTTTTTCAACAAACTAGAAAATTTATCAACTTACGATTCTTATTATTTATCGGTGACACAAATACTATTAATATACTGAATACAATGACGGATAACATTTATTTCTGTTAGCATATCCATCGACATTGATTCAATCAGAGAGTGGTAAGAACGGTTTTGGATGAAATTTGCTCTAAAAAATCAAAATGAGTTCAACAGCGTGATGACTTACTTGAACAGTCCAAACTTATAACGTGTTGTTTGGTGAAACATTTGTATATTTATAGATTCCGGTAGACGTATGTCCTGAGCTTAACCAATATAATGGAGAGTATTTCCCAGTCCAACTAACGTGAGTGATTCTTGGGTTTGGAAATTGGTTAACTGAACCTTAAAAATAGAAAAAATTGGCCATTGTGTCATAACTAGAGACCGGATTATATGCAACATAAAAAGCTTGTTATATGCATGCAAATATGCATGAAAAATGCTTGAAATATGCACGACAA
The DNA here is from genome assembly GCA_947037095.2 of Nycteola revayana. NCBI lineage: Eukaryota > Metazoa > Arthropoda > Insecta > Lepidoptera > Nolidae > Nycteola > Nycteola revayana. The sequence continues at coordinate 12,571,733 of OX344839.1, forward strand.
TTGGCAGAATATGCAAAATTAAATGATAAGTTTTAATTCAATCAACCAATTCAGTCCTTAAAAAAAGAAGAAAAGTTAGTTTTTATTTTTTATTTCAAAATCAGCATACAATTAGTAAATTATCCTTGAATAGGCGACCATATGTATCACTACACATTACAGTTTATTATGTGACATTTTTTTTTTTTATAATTTAAAATATAAATGTTTTCACAGTTATTATTATTAATCTATACATTTTTTTTGTGACTATAATTTGGTTCAATTCGAATATCGGAACGCAGGATGACTGCACTGCACTGGAAAAATATTGTAAATATACCGATAATATGCATTATAACTCGATATTAGGTAAAATATGCTAGTACCGTTAAAAATGGCTTAAATATGCCAATGCATATAATCGGGTCTCTAGTCATAACAATACACAATTGTAGTTTTTAATTTTATTGTACATCGTTCTGTCTATCGGAGTTGCAGACTAAATAAAATTGTTCAAAGACTGCAATGCATGCTCACAGAAGCGTATGCAAGCGCGCCGAGTGCCCCTTACTTACTGTATTCTCTCGCGGAAATAAGCCAGGAACACGCTCGCATTCCTTAACTATGTACATTGTTTTCTATTACTTCCCGGATAGGTTCTCGGCGAATGATATTGCACCTTGTTTTTATTTCTGTATGTCAACAATAATGTGATTACTTTGAGGGACGCACTAAACAAAATAACTACTTCTTACTCAAAAATGCATAGGAAATGTGTACACTGTCTTCCTACATACATAATAGACTTACATTTATTTCCCAGAGGACGGTATAGAAAACTTGCACATTTTTACCTCCTATACTCCTATTATACCTACTATTCAAGTTAAACTTTTGTATTGAATTATTTTTAAATACAATATTCTATAGAATAATGGAATTAAGCGGTATGTTTTCAAGTCACGATATGACAAAGCTTATCCAAGAACTGCAGAGTTTAAAAGAGTACGAAATCTAATACAACACACATGTCGTGTTGCCATTTATGAAAGTCGCTTAATAAGCCGCGAGGGATGTGTAGACGAGCCGGCCAAGCCGACAGGGATGTTCGACCCGGCCCGCCCTGGAGTGCCGCCAAGACTCTCAACCGCTTGCAATATAAATATGTACTACGCGTGGTTGGGTTATTCAATTGCTTCCTAGCTTTATGCACGTTCATAAGCACAGATTTATGGTTTAGCCACCCATATATGAGAGGCTTCGTATTTTGAATTACACGATATCATTAATTATTTTAAAATATAAAATAATTAATGATTTCGTGTTAAGCGTTATAATACGTATTGATCTAGATATTTCGTTAATTAATTTTGAAGGTAAATTTAATGATTTATACACAATAATACACATCCATACACTGGCGTTGTAGAAACGGACAATTTAAATCGCACTACAATTAATTTATTTAACAATCAGTAATTGTAACGTTATTGACTGACAATAAAAAATTAAGGACACATAGAATTTATCATTAGCGAGCATTGCTGGCGTAAAATTGTACTTAGTTCTACATTACTTTAGAAATATATCCTGAACATTACTTTTTCCTGTTTCCGCTCAGAAGCCATTTGTGAATACACTGTTAACTTTAGAGAGCTAGTTGTCTCGTTTCCTATTAACATATTATGTACAAACTGTTATAAATGATTTAAAATATTCATGATTCTCAATAAGTAAACATGTACAAATTTATAGCTAATCATATGGCCTAATACTTTTATTCTTTCAGTAAAGGTTGTTTCGGTTGCAGCAATATGACGATAGAAATAACTTGAATGCATTCGATATGACTATGTTTCTAATGTATCTTGAAGGTCGCCGGATTATATATCCACGCCCGAAAAGAAAAAAATATGTAAAATCAAAGATTTCTTTCCAGGTCCGCTTGATCGAAGGACCACCTCGAAAATCATGTTAAGTGGTTGGTACCGATTATTGTAACGTCATTTATAGCAATTGTATATCGGGGAATTTGGGAAGCGAAAGACTGCTAGAAAAACTTAAGGAGAAGTGAAAATAGGCCAAACAAAAATGGAAAATTAAATTTAGGCTAATAGTTTGTGTGCTAAAGGTTATTAGGGAAATAAGGTTGGCATCGCTCGTCTAATTTCCACTAACGATATAATAGCTACTTTAATTTGTCACCACAATCGTTTCGACGTTTTCACAATTCCTGATTTTTAAATCATATATTACAAATTTACTGACTATGTCTAATATTTTTGAAGTTATTTTTATTTTGTTATTATAACTAAACGATGTTCGTTATTATAACTAAACGACACAATCAGAAGTCATTCTCGAATTGCTTTTACCTTAAAAGTTTGTCCGCATTTTAAAAATTGTATTTTCTTTAATCTTTTATTCCAAACCTAAAGAATATTATTTTCTCAACGTCAGGTGTGTTAGCAAATGGTTCAAGCTGTGATTTGTTTATAAGTCATTCCATTGAGTATTTCCCACCCCACTTTGAACTTAATCCATATCGTATAGTATAGTTAATATTCGAGCATGTACAAGTTATGTTAAGGTAGTCTTCAGAACTATCATCCTTTGGGGTTGAACTGCTACCTCAACTCACAAATACCTCAGTCAACTGACACCTGTTTCAATAGTTGTACGAACACCTACATAGAAATAAAACACAGTCACGATTCTTTAATATTCTAAGTGGGCTCTCTTAAAAGGGGCCGTGTATTTCACCTACTTTACGTAAAAGCTTAATATTTTATGGTTCAGTAATCTAAATATTTTCCACTAAGCGACTATAATATTTTGTAAAACTCAAACATTATGATATAATTTAATATTATTTTGTCACTATTGTTTTGTAGTAGTATATAGTGTAGAAAATAAAGTATCCTTAGGAGGACGACAGCTATGATTAATTATAATGTATGCAAGGTATTGTCGGAATCCTGGTATAGAGTGAACCTACGATAGCACGGGTCAGTTACTTTTATATCATTTCGTGAGAGTACTAATGTTTATAGCTTTGTCTTATACATTACGACTAGTGTCCACAGAGTATCCCTAAATAAAATTGTCTTTCTAAAATAACAAATGTCTATCGAAACTAATTTAAAGAAGCAAGCCTTACACAGTATTCTTCAACAAAACGTTAAGTATACAAAGAAAGTAAAGTAGAATAAGACGGAACTAATTGCCATCCGAGCGGCCGGCGAAATATCGTTAAATCAAAGTCATTTTTATCACGGAAACATATTTCGCTAACGGAAAATGGAAAAGAAATATAACTTGAGAAAAATAGTGATATATTTTAATCGATTTTAAATCTTCTAATATCCTGTTACGTCGGTTGTTAGTAGGAAAAAGGGTGGCTTAAAAAAGAAGCACTTAATTAAAAGTATACAATATTCAACAAGAGCGAACGTGAGCTACTGTGGCTAGGCTTCCAGCTGTTGTTCGAAGTAAATCTTATTACCAGAAAACAACTCCAGTCTCCTTTGTATATTTTACCTGTTTAATTTATTGATCGAAGTGTTTTATGTGTAGGTACTGTAACCGTTATTTATTTTGGGTATATACGAATATAGAATACTAGCGTCCCGCGCATCTCCCGTTTCCGTGGGAACTTCATAATTAAATATAGCCTATGTCACTCAGGGTAAATGAAGCTTTCCAATGAGGAAAGAATTTTTAAAATCGGAACAGTAGTTTTTGAGTTTATTCATTACAAACATACACATATGCAAATTACAAAAAAAAATCTCTTCTCTATATAAGTATAGACAAATTGAATATTTTTTTTAAGCGAGTAAATGTTTTTTTGTTTACTTTATTATATTGTGTCCCTGTTTGACAACCTCCGTGGTTTACGTGGACGTGGATTAGATATAAATTCTTCCGACATTAATTCTGATAAAAAAATCAAAGTTTTTCCCCGGGTTAAGAGCCTTGCCTCCGTGTCTAGGAAAGCATGTAAGCATTTGATCTTTATGAAACGTGCAGCAGCGTTTATCTGTGCACAATCTAATGCTGCGGTCATCAAACAGCCTGCTAAGTATGGTTGCTATCGAAACATACCCTTCAAGTTAACTATGTTCCTGAGTGAACGCAATGATAATGATAGGAGATAACTGATATCTCCTATATAAAACCTAGGTTCAACTTTATTTCTTTGAATTGATAGAGGCAAATTACCTCAATCCGTATTCATCAATCTGATGTTAATTAGTAGAGACATTCAAATAAACAACTTTTTTTTTTAAACGGATGCAAATATCCTTAATGTGAGCTCTTTCCGTGTGGTCTCCGGCTTAGAATAGACATATGGCTGATGGATGGGCAGCAACATCTATTAGCTCAAGGTTTACATCTTACTGCGATCACCAATCCGTCTGCCAAGCGTGGTGATTATGGCAATATCCCTCTACGATCCTGGCTTGCCAAGGTCTGTTAAGAGGAGGCCCATGTTCAGCAGTGGACGTAAACGGGCTGTTGATGATGATGATGAGCTCTTGCGACATTTTACCATACGCAACAATCACACAACATTTATATTGTTTTTTTTTGGCTGTTGCATTCAATTCTATAACGTGGAAGTACATTCATCTGCTTTCTTATTAAATTCGCTTCATTTTTGTAAGATATATTAGAATTTACTTTCACCACTGCTATGTGTAGCGGCAATGGGTCATGAAAATACAAGTTCGTATTTTCTCCTTGTTTTTTATTCATGTCCGACGATCTGGATGCGTGGCACGTCTGCGGTGCGACGAGTCAGGTGTGATGTTTTCGTCGAGGCTGTCGTAGCTATGGTGTTGGTGCTGAATTGTAGAAATACAGTTTGAATCAACAATGTTGACAATGGTATATGAAGTTTTGTTGAGAATTAACTGGGCATGTAAAAACATATTTTATAAAACTATGATGGACCTGCAAAAACAGTATCATAAGATTGTTTTTTAATAATATAAAAAAAGCTGATGATAAAAAACTGGTCAGCTTGTCTTGGGAAATATTCTATAGGTTTTGGTTTTATAGACAGATAGGCAAATAACGGGACAACGGCGCTCTCTTTTCCGGTTATTCGTATCCGATATGGTTTGACAGACACTGAACCGACTAAGTTTTTAGTTTTACAGTCAGTAACAAGTCAACAATGACTCGTCATGTAAGCCGTGACACTGTTTTTCACCGTATCCAAAGGGTAAAGCCCTTTTACTAAGACTCTGCGGTCCGTCTGTATATCACCAGGCATTTCATGACACAGTCTACGACTTTTTGTAAATATGATGTCCTCTGTAAAACTGTAGTCAACACTTGGCTCTTTTGTTAATAGTTTCCGAAGCGTGCGCGATAGTAAGGGTTTTTTTTACATGTTGGGTTCAAACTGGAACTCTAACTTTATTGAAACTATGCTGTTGCCTATGTTCAGAAGGGATTATGTAAGGTTCTAAGTGTGACAGAATATTTCGGATCAGCTTAGTAGTTTTGGAGCCTATTCAAACAGACATACAAACAAACAATCAAATCTTGCTTCTTTATAATGTAAGTTTAGATAGAATAGACTTATCAGGTATTATTAATTTATATAAATTATGCCTGCAACGGATGGACCGATCTTGAAGAAATTTTCACTAGTAAATAGCTGATTTTGCAAGCTATCTAACAATCCTAATAATTTTATATTCATTCACTTTTTGCAATTGCCGGCCTTATCGCTAAAAGCTACCTCTTCTAGGCAATCATATGCGGTGGATGGACCAAAATGTAGAAGAAAAAGGGTAGCAGAAGGTAGCGGTCGAAAAGGCTCGAGCCTTGTAGCCCTAAATTTAAAGCTTGCGAGTCTTTTTTAAAGGCGGACTCACAAAACAGTAGTTCTAAAATTGCTCACTAAAAAAGGGCTTGAGGCTTTTTTAGGCGTAGGCTTTCGAAAAGGCTCGAGCCTTGTAGCCCTAAATTTAAAGCTTGCGAGTCTTTTTTAAAGGCAGACTCTCAAAACAGTAGTTCTAAAATTGCTCACTAAAAAAGGTCTTGAGGCTTTTTTAGGCCTAGGCTTTTTTTAAAGCCTTTTTAGAAGACTGGCGTCGTAATTAGATTTAAAATATAATAATCTGTAATTACATAACAAAACTTTCATTTATAATTCATTACGTTTCTCCTCCTCCTGATCCTCAAAAGATGCTTAAGAGTTTTTTTTAAAGCTAGAACTCTAATTACGACGCCAGTCTTCTAAAAAGGCTTTAAAAAAATTCTAGGCCTAAAAAAAGCCTCAAGCCCTTTTTTAGTGAGCATTTTTAGAACTACTGTTTTGTGAGTCCGCCTTTAAAAAAGACTCGCAGGCTTTAAATTTAGTGCTACAAGGCTTGAGCCTTTTTGACCGCTAGCAAAAGCCATAAATACAATTAGCCTCGAGGGCTTAAGAGTTATTTAGCCTTTTAGCCTTCTAGCCATCGCTATAAAGCGGCGAGTCTTAAAAAAGGGCTAAAAGGCTCAAACTTTTTCGATCGCTAGCAGAAGGTGTACGTAAGGACAAAATATAGGTATATATGTGCAGACATGTACACATTATAAGTATATTTTTGTAATATATTGTAACTAATATTACTTTCTAGCTTTTACAACTGTATAACTGGGACCGCACTCCCTTATTTATATGTATCTTACGTACTCCATTACAAGTTTACAATGGAAACTAGAATAAATTTGAAAATTAAAATTAATATAATACTAGTTGCTGCCTGTGACATAAGGATCCTCCGCGTGAAATAAGGATTTTATGAGCTATCTAACTATATAATCGATATAATTTCTATATATATATCTAGACCCCTCAAAATCGACACAGACATACGGACAGTCATTTTTAAATGGTTGTGTTTTTGTTATAAGTGCCATATATAACATTCATATGCATGTAGTAAAAACCCGTTATTTTTACATTAAAGGCATACTCGTACTTCAATTTTATTTATAAGTATAGAATGATATAGATTTTATTCCACTTTTTTGGCATTTCAACTATAAAGGCCGCTCATTCAACGTACAAAAATAATGCATGATTCGATATTGTACTAACACAATATTCGCTGTTTACTTTTTGATATCGTATACAGATTTTAGCTTATAATAGTGTATATCCGTCTAGCCGTTGTACGGTGATTAAGTAAAAAACATCCAATCATACATCCTTTCTAACTCTATTATCACTTTATTATGATATTATATATTAAAACTACATATAATAAAACTGTAGAAATGTCTATACATAGAAAAAAACCGCTAAAAACGAGCTAGGGGGATGTTAGAAGTAAAATAGAACTCATCCAGATTTTCTGTTTATCTGTTTGTAGGGGCTAATCTCCGAAACTGTTGCACCGATTTAAATTAAATGTTGCATGGTGTTACTACCTTACATCCCCGGTAAACATTTAAAATACTTTTAATCACAGAAAATTAATGAGTTCTCGTGGGATACAAAACCAAGGCAATAACAAACACCACGCGGACAAAGTCGCGGGCATCAGCTAGTATATTATATTTACCAAAGATCCTTTAATTAATTCATCAAGCAGTACGTGAGTGAGTCAGTCGGTTCTCTGTTTTTATTTAAGTTTAATGAAATCCTGTAAAAGTGAAACTATTATGTTCGGAACATGCTTACATAATCCCGATAACGGTAGAATGGGACCAAATTGTGCAAAGCCAGTTAAAGTGATCACCTCAATCAAATTATCAAGTGAAGTGAGTATTGCTGGCTGTAAACCTAATAAACTAGATCTAATATTGTAACTGAGATATTAGTTCGCTGTGAAACAATATGGAATTTTGGTAGCACATAATGAGACTGCAATTCCGCGTAAGTGACAATCGCTAATAAGGTTGAAAATCAAATGTAGCAAATTGATATTGTCCTTTACAACCCAATGAAGAAAATATTTCTTGACTGATAAAATTAAACCTTAATAGGATCTGTCACGGACGTGGTATTGCAGATGATGTGTTGTTTTATATATTGTATACCTACTAGCTGTGCCCGCGACTTCGTCCGCGTGGAATCGTGACAATCGTCATCCACCACTTTCAACCCCTTCAACCCTTTTTTCGCTATAAAAATAAGCCCTTTTTTCGCTATAAAAATAAGCCTATGTCGTTTCTCAGGTTCTACACACAAATTTAATTAAAGTCGGTTCAGTAGTTTTGGCGTGAAAGGGCGACAGACAGACAATGTTACTTTCGCATTTATAATATTAATAAGGATAAGGAAGTAAGATTTGTTTTCGCCGTGCGGTTTCCGGCTAAGAATAGACCACCCCATATTTTCCTATTTCAACCTGATGGAACGGCAGCAGCATCTACCAGCTCAAAGATACTGTTATCTTATGTTTCAAAATTGAGATTAATAAAATTCGACCACCAGCAGGACTCGAACCTGCATCTTAGGTTAAGCCCCTAATGTCTTAACCAATTAGGCTACGGTGGTGGAACCCTACCGGTAATCGAAATTTATCAATCTCTTAAATAACCTCTCTAAGAGGGACGTTAGACGTCGAATTTTAATCATTCCAATTTTGAAACATAGAATATGGTAAACTCTTCCGTAAAGTATTCAAAAACATTTAAAAATACTGTTATCTTATTGCGATCACTAAAGGTGGCCCATGTTCAGCATCCGAAGTAAAACGGCTGATAAAGAAAAAATAAGTTTACATTTCTGTTTTTTTTTTTTTAAAGACAACTCCAGCCACTGGCACTTGAGCACTTTAAAGACACATAATTCACGTATATGACGCACACACAGATTAATAAGAACAATAACCATTTGACATTGACTCATCCATAATTAATGTTTAGAAGAATTTTGCATATTCAATACTATCAATTAAATGACTGAATGATTAATTGCAATTTTTTGCATACGGACTGATATTTTAATAGTTGTTTTGATAATTCCCGGATTAGGAAAATAAATCCATGTATTGCGAAGCACTACCGTTGTTTTCACAAATAGTTGTCCAAGCGACGGTATTATGGGATCAAACTCTAATAAAGTACCACCACAGTGAAATAAAAAATTCTTTATTATTGTCGTAATAAAATGTTTTTTTTTATTCAGTCATTACTTTTGACAAAAAATAAACTAAAATAATAAAACTAAATTTAAATATAGAATACAAGAAGGTAGTTTTGTTTTCAACGCGTAAAGATTAGAATGTACAATTTTACTACCATACATTGTATGAATACTAAACTGAACTGTTTCCTTTTAAATTGCATTTTCGTCTCCGTCTGCCTCCTATTATCGGAAGCCTTAAATAGCTTTGTGCATAAGGAACGAACAATGCAATTCTTTATTCTTTCAGCATTTTTAATTTCTTTCCATTTCATTTTCCAAATAATCTTTTAATTTAATTGCGAAATAAACTATTAAATACACCCCCCACACTGCGGGTATAAATCACAACTTCAAACCATTACTAATAATTTTTTCATAAAGGCGAAAGAGCTGACAGAGGTAACATTTTACTGTAGTTACGTATTTTATCGCCTATTTCACGAAAATAATGTTACAGGCAACAATTAGTTCCAAATAAATATTTATTATTTTAGCATAAGATAATCCCTAGTGCAGGAGTTGCCTTTTAAATAAAATAAAAATAAATAAGATCTCAATACCAAAAAATGCTGCAGGAGTTGTTGCTGTTGCTGTTGAATACACAGGGAAACACTGCTGCAAGTTCCTTGGTAACCAGACTCGGCAAGAAACCTCGAAAGTTACACAAATATTTCTTGTCAAACTGCAAAGGCTGAACCTGATTGATATGCAACAAATGTAATGGCTTAACTGCAACGTAGTTGCGCGTCTTTGGCCTTCAATCCCCAAATTAACTTACCTTTGTGATGACTGTGAAGTCGGTTTAAGATAGGTCCCTCAATTACGCAAAATGGTTACTGAGCTGCAACAGCAGGTTGAAGAACTAAAGTCTTCTCAAGCATGTGTAGTAAACCTTGACGCTGTCGTTGAAGAAATTGAAGAATAGTATAGTAAATAGAGTATAATATAGTATAGACTATAAAATAGTATAGTAAAGAAAATATCAATTATGGCACAATTTGATTTATTCCTTACTGAAGTTAAAATACATTCCCCCGCTTTCATCATGATAACTGAAACTCATCTTCATGTTAAAATATGTAATAGTCTGATTAATATACCAGGAGGACAGGACTCACTGTAGAGTGAGAATCCTCGTATATTAATCAGATTCAATCAGACTTCTAGAGATTAGGTAGGAAAAATCGAAATGGAGGTGGCGTGTTGATATACATAGCATGGGAAGATAACGGCATTACAATAGTCACCAAATAAAATAACATGTACCAAGAACCCTCAGTAGAGGCCTATGGCTGGACAACATTCGGATATGAAATTTCTAATGGCGTGTGTCTACCGCCCACCATCAAACACCGTGCTAGAATCTGACAAAATCCTATTTGACATGATAGGAAAGGTATCGGAGGGGAATACTGTACTGTACTGTACTCAGTAGCAAATCGACTGATGATATGTGGCTTGGACTAAACCAACAAATACAGCTTCTGTCGTTCAGTTTATACCCAAAAAAAGAGAATATAAAAACAAATGTTTTTACAAACCGTGGATTAACAAAGAGATATACGATCTAACTATAAAAAAGAAAGAATTGTGGTGCATATATAGAGTAGGAAAAACTGACGAAAAATATCGAAAAATTACCCAACTTGCCAGAGCCAACAGAGCACTTTTTGAATGAAATGAAATTTAAATTAAAAGTTATAGAAACTGGTTCAAAGTCGTTCTATGGATATGTTACAAAACAGCTTGGCTCTAAAATCAGCATACCAATGGTACTAAAGAACTACTCAAGGAACTAGTAGGCTAACCAAATCAAATAACAGAGTTGTTTGCAAAACAGTTTGAAGTTTGAACTAAGCTATCTTAGAGAAACGGATGGATCTTTACCTAATATCAAAATGCCAAGAACTGAAGCATCACTCAATATTCTTAAAATCACCGCTAAAATGGTTCAGAAAACTTTACACACCTTTGATGATACGTCTGCTACAGAACCCGATGACATCCCTCCCAAACTATTAAAGAAGTTCTCATCAACAGTTTTTTAAACCGTCAAGACATTCTCTTGGATGAACAGCATGGTTTTGTTCCCAAGCGTTCTGTGACAACTAACATACTCATGTGTTACAATGACTGGGTGTAGAATCAAAATGAAGGGCAATCTACGGATGTAATTTACCTTGATTATGAAAAGGCTTTCGACCGTGTGCTCCTGTGGCGGCTTATACATAATTAAATTAGAGCACCTGGGAATACGTGGCAAGATACTATCCTGGATCACAGACTTCCTATCATAAAGGAAATTCTTTGTACGGGTTGGAAATGCTTTATCGGTTGAGCATCCAGTTTTTAGTGGCGTACCGCAGGGATCAGTGCTTGGGCCTCTGATCTTTATACTGTATCTAACGGATCTTAAAAGCACGCTCCATTTGCCATATTTGATTGAACTAAGCAGTCGTTACTGTCGCTGAATACAAACAAGTGCACAATCCTACATATAGGTAAAAAAAACCTTCACAAAACATACTACCTTGGAGACAGTCAACTTGTACCAGTGGAATCGCAAAAACACCTGGGTGTTGTTATAACCAATGACTTGAAGTGGGAACTACTGGCATTGTGAAAAAAGCTAAATCTATATTATACTTAATAAGAAAGGCATTTAAGTGTTTCACCCCAAGGACCCTAAAAAAATTGTACAAGACATATGTAAGACCACTGTTGGAGTATCCATATGTGATATGGGACCCCTACTTTAAGAAGACATCACACTCTTGTAGAATGTGCAGAGGAGGGCGATTAAGATGGCGGCATCATTAAAAAACAAATCCTATGAGGAACGACTCAAACATCTAAACCTTACTTCTCTTGAATTACGTCGAACCAGAGGAAATCTTATTGAAACTTAAAAAATACTAACTGGCTGCTACAATGTTCCGGGATTTGAGGATCTGTACTCACTAAATAAAATGAAAAATCTTAGAGGACTTACATTAAACTTTGATATAATATCTCATAAAGGAAACCCTTTAAAAAACTTCTTACCTAACCGTGTGGTCACTGAACTGGACAAGCTGCCTGAGAGTGTGACAAAAGTACCCACTTTGATTTCTATTTAAAAAAGGACTACTTCAAATCACTAGAAACACAAGCATCAGCCTATTAAGCTGCTAGTGTGGTTACTATATAATAATAATAATAACGTGTGGATCGAACCTACGACCTCCGAGATTTAAAGCGAGACTTATACCGCTACGTCGTGGAGGCTGTCACTATACATGTATATTGCATAAACATAAAATATATTATGCACCATAATATTACTTAATTTCCTTATGCTGAAAGGTGTTGACCACATTCAGATTCCATTACAAAAATACTTCCACATTATTTCCTCACCCAACATCACGGTTTGATTACGTAAACCTTTTTCCTTATCAGCTACGTCATAGCTTCGTATTGCTACGGCGTAGCATTTGTATTACTTCGTAGCATATGCTATGCGGTACGCCATTTAATCGAGCTGTGATTATATACGCCCTCGGGCTGTTATTAATTAAAAGGGGTTCATTTGTTTCCAATAGTAGCCGTATAGTTTATATTATGAATATGCCAAAGCAGTAAAGGTAAATGTTGGTACCTATCCACTAAAATTAATTCGATCAGTGGACGATACAAACAGACTTCCAGTCTAGACGTTTTATTGCAGACATCAAATTTCACTCTGACAAGAACATTATGCCATAAAATAAACAGTAAATTTAATGTCATCTACCGTCGGCCATTAAATGCATAAAATACCGTCATTACTATGCGAAATAATTGCGTGGTCTTATTAATCGTGTGAAAAACCTAATCGCTTGATTTAACAATGTCATCTATCAGCATTAAGGCGCTTTCACACCGTCCATGTAATTGTCAGCTTATCTTGGCAACGACAACGGTTCGAATTGGTGGAATTTAAATATTTTCCCACCACTCACTTGAGATACGAAAATAATATGAATACATTTGTGTCAGTATACCATCTGTACCCGACTGTACAAATTGCCGGTAATAAAAGTGAGTGTCAAGTTGTGCTTCAGTAATGTCAAACGTTCGGTATCGTAATTACAACAAATTAATAAATTAACTAAAGTAAATTTTGTTACGATCGTATATATTAGCTGTGGTTTATGTACATTCATAATATTAATTTTATTTGGTAACAGAATATTTTACTATATACGAGTGTCTAAATGTTCCCCTGATTTTAGTTCTGAGTACTAAACGTTATAATATTATTGCGTCTTTATAAAATGTTATAGCTGTTGCGACTCATTCATATTTGGATTTTTATTCTGTGGTTCTTTAAGTGCGGTGAAAATGTAAGCATTCTTAACTTTTTAGATGTAGTTTATTTAAAAGCATTCAAGAAAAAAATTGCTTATGGAATATGCGATGAGAATATTGAGGTGGAGGTGTGGAGTCCCAGGAATAGAGAAAGTGAAGAATATTAAATAAATATTATTAGGAGAAGTTTAAAAGTAGCATGATCTCATGTTTGGTCTGCGGTTATCTTGGTATGGTCATGCAAAGAGGAGAGATGAATCGCATGTTACTAAAAGAGTAATGAATATGGAGGAAGAAAGAGGGTATAGAAAAGATGGATGGACTATGTGAGAAGAAGGAAGAGGTGGTGGCTGGCAGGACAGAATGCATCAGAAAACGTGTTGGGCTGACCCCAAACAATTGGGATAAGGTCCGAGCGCAAGTTTATATAAACTGTAACTGTTACAGTCTCAGCCATCATCATCAGACCGTATAACATTCACTGCTGAACATGGGCCTCCTCCGATGGAATTTTGTCATAATCACCATACTTTGTTTGACTTCTCTTCTGCTAAAAAATCCACCCCATGTTTCCCGTAGATATGATGGTTCTTTAACTGTGGAGGCTGTGCGTTTATGGAATTCACTTCCACATCTCATTCGGACTAGTCCATCTCCACACATTTTTAAGAGAAGAACTAAAGAATATTTAATGTCTCTCTAACGTAATATTGATAGACGTGTATGTTTAAGAAGTATATTATATATATGGTATGTATTTCGTATAAGTATTGTATGAAAATATTAGCATGTAAGTATATTAATATTAGCTCATAGATGTTTACCAGATCGGTAAACTAGTTTTGTTGTACACTAGCTACCTTTTTATTATATAGCTGTCCTTGGAAGGTTTCCTGGAAGATAATTCATAATTGAATTAAGCTCGCCTTTGTACATGTTGTTTCTTTGTCAAAAATGTATTGTTACTTGTTTTTCTGTGTGTACAATAAAGAATAAGAATACTTGGCAGACGGTTTGGTGACCACAATTGTAATTATGTTCGTTCGTTCCTTGTACGATTGTTATAAATTTTTGTTATAACAATCATAACCAACGGCCTAACGACCTTTCCGAGGCAAAAGGGTAGTCCCTCAACCAACCAGATCTGGAAATAAATCTTAAACTTTATACTAAGATTTCTTGTCCGGTGTGGAGATTGATCCCACGAGCTCCGAAATTTTACTATCTACAGTAAATCTGCATCGTGAGTGATATACCACATATATTTATTCTGGTTCTAATAGCCATACATCAGAACAATAAATACAATTCTTTTATTATTATTATTATTATTATTATTTATTCCGCAATGCACAAATCGAGGGAGCCAGCAGCACCATATCATCGGCATAGCTAAGGTTGTTTACGCTGACACCACACACGTAGCACCCTACGGGCATTTGACTGAGTTCCTCGATCAGCGCATTTACATATAGGTTAAAAAGCAAGGGTGAGCTCAACCCCCCCTGCCTCACACCGCACTCCAGTCTGTATTCATTCGACAACTCACCCGCCCACTTTACATTATTTTTCTGATTAAGGTACCAATACCTAAAAATGGATGTCAACTCCGGCGGTAAGCCCGTTTCATTTAGCTTCTGCCATAATATATCATAAGACACTAGGTCAAACGCTTTTGAGAGGTCTAGAAAGCAAGCATAAACCGGGGTCTGTCTATCAGTGTAATATTTCACAGTGTGCTTAAGGCCAAGAATAGCAGCCTCAGTCGACAGGCCAGGACGAAAGCCGAACTGAGCGTCATGTAACTTAACATACTTGTTCAAATACGAGTTAAGCACACTGTCAAATACCTTTGCTACAATCGTGGCTAATGAAATGGGTCTGTAGTTAGATTTTTCAGACGCATCCCCCGTCTTACTCTTGGCAATCGGTACTACCAGAGTTTTCATCAGGGCAGGAGGTAAGTGTGAATGATTTATGCACAAATTACATAATAATGCAAGTACTCTCGGGAGGTGTAAACCAGCATGCTTGAGGTGTTCCACGCTGAGAGCGTCAAACCCCGGTGACTTTCCTCCCTTTATACCCTTAATAGCACGATCGATATCCTTCGCACGAATTAAAATTGAAATATCTGTCCCCTGCGCCTCAGTCTCAAACAGTCCGCATGATGGTCCTAAGGGTGACTTTACTACAAATTGTTCCCTAAAAACATTTGCAATGTCTTCAGGGCCAGAAACACCGCCGACACTTACTGGGATGCCAGGTCTAGTACTCAATTTATTTGTACACTTCCAAAAACTTTTAAAATCCTTATTCGAGTAGTGTGTCGCCATCAAGTCCATTTTTATCTGTGCTTGATGATTTTGACACCATTTGAGCTTACTTTTAAAAATTTTACGCGCCTCAATCATGTTTCTGAACAATGGCCCGCCAGCTGGCTTACCGTAGCTTATCCAAGTACTAAATGTCCGCCTGTCCTCCGAGTAAGACTCGCTCACGTGCTTATTCCACCCTGCTAATAACTTTCCACGCTTGCCTTTCCTCATCATACAGGTAGTAGTGGCAGCCCTTCGTAACACACTAATTATATCATCATATAATTTATTAATACTGTCTTTATGGGAAACATTGTGACAGATTTTACCACAACAACTCTGAAACTCGCATGGGAAATCTATAGTTTTCAAATGCGTATTACATATGTTTGTGTACTCGTTAATTTGCTCTGGGCTCCTATCGCCCCATTTAACTTTATTACATGGTGAGCTCTTCAACAACATTTTTTGTGTAATAACATCAAAATTACATGTAACAACTAATGGATAGTGGTCTGACCAGTACACATCATACTTTACATATACATCTACAACACACGGCCACGCGGCCCTTGTGACAATACAATGGTCTAGCCATCTACGACACCCGTGTGTCTCACTAATGAAAGTGAAAGTATCGGACGATAAACACAGTTTATTAGTGTCCGCACATATCCAGTCCTGTTCTGTAGAGAATTCCAAAAGTTCAGTATAAAAACGCTCACCTGGATGTGCATTTATGTCCCCGAGAATGAAAACAGATTCAACGCTACTTTCCTCAATAATAGCACTAATCGCACTCAGGCAATCTGTGAACTCAGGTACGTTCTCCGCACAGTCCGTAGGCATGTAAACACAGACAACCAGCACGGGCCGATCGCTTGTAGAAATACGAATAGCCGATATACGTGGGTTCGCGCACTGCACCACTGACACAAACTGGAAAACCGATTTACGCCACAGGAGCGCCACCCCTCCAAAGGGTCTACCCTTGAGGATACCCATACTAGTATCCACGGCCGAGGTCCCCGCGCTGCCAAAGTCTTCGTGAATGTCCGCCAGGTAAGACAGTTCACAGGGCAGCAACCATGTCTCTTGTAAGGCAATGATGTCTGCAAACCCACATATCTGTTTTATACCTTCCACAGACCGTTTTATATTTTTGCAGTTAAATGTTACCATAGTAGCATTATACATTATTAGTCGAAATATTTCTTTTCTTCTCGTCATAAACTTGTTTGTACGGCATAAAGCGACGACATGTCACACCATCCGGCCAAGTCTCATAATTTAGAAAAACGTCTAATTTATGCTTCATAACTATAATTTTGTATGCGCTGTAACTTCTTTCTGTTTTCATATTTATTTTCTGAAGGGTAACATTTTCGTTGGTTTTTGTGAAAATATACTCGATTATGTCCTTCTCAGAGGTATTTTTGTGGACATTAGACACAAACAATGGGATGTGAAGATCAGCTGGTCTGAATTTATCTTCAGGTTTAATTGACGCTTTCCCTCTGATACCCTCTGTCCTATTTCTGTATCTTCTCTTCTGTACCAACGACCACTCATTACTTAATGTAGAAGCTTTTGGTTTCAATTCACCTGTCGACATAACTATTTCCGCCAATGACTTATCGTTATTTGTTACGTTCGTACCACTGCCCGTGTTCATTACGGTGTCATTAGCGGCCGGTCCCGTAAGCTGTTCCGTCGCGCGCGAGCGCGCATTATCAGTTGCTTTTAGTGCGAAGGCGGTTGGACTACCCTCATGTACCAAATCAGCTGATTGTGTAAGTGACGAACACGGTAAATTATGCACTTGTTGTTTCGCACTTCTTTGTTCTACCTCCGGTGCATTATTTATTGATGCACACGCGTCACCATTATTCAAAAAACTGGTAGGCCCGCTATCTAATAAAAAGGCACCTTGTTTATTGTTTACATTCAATTCTTCATTTAGTAATGATGCCAATTTCATGTTATTCAACTCAGTTTGTAAGTACTCACTCGTAATATAAGTTTCCTTTATTAGTTTTAGTTCCGACTGTAGTAACACAATATCTTTTAACAACCGTGTTGCATCTTTGTGATCAAAGGTTACTGGTGGTAATTTATGGAGTTCTCTTGCTACGAAGATGGGAATTTTATCAGGATCAACAGTTTTAATGGCACTTATAATGTCTTCCACATCTTTTTGTTCTTTATTTTTACGTCTAACAACTTTTCTGACGGTAGTTGGAAGAGACGTAAAAAGTAATTCCTTCGCGACACTGATTTCTACTGCGGAGAAATCGCCCTTTATAAGTCTTATTAAACTCACTTCATCCATCACACAGATTTTATTTTGTGTAAAACATAATAGCTCATTTATAACTATGTTACACTGTGAACACTTCACAACTTCGGTAGACATTTTTATTCTGCACCCGTTCGCTTATGCGTTCGCGCGGAGACTGAACTTATACTTATACTTGTATAAAAAGATTTAGGTACATAAATGTCGTTGAGCCTTGTACCAAGTAAATCACCGGACTCGACTACGCCTACACCTTACGTTTTCCGTTTTCATATCAACTACTTACACGAGTCCCGACCCTCTCATATGGTTTTGTAGGTATATTTAAGGAGCCACGTGTTGCTTTGAGGCACTCGCGACTTGACATAACCTTACGGGGTATTTATATAAATATTCTACTTGTAAGAAATAAACTCAGAGAAAGAAAATTACGTAATCCTCCTTTTTTTAGGGAGGGGGAAGGACTTTAGATATACTAGGGGGCTATGGAAAGGGAAGTAAGAAGGACTCGCTTGTCCATAGCGCTGTTACGCTTATCATACCACAAGGTCTACCAACTAAAACCCCCAAAAAACTCTTCCAAATGCTTTAAAATAGGGGTACCAAGACCTGCTAATGCCATCAAGTGGCGGTACGCCACGTTATCCTAACATAGTCTACATTTTATGATAAGACTTTAACGAGAGTATGAGCTAAGCGGTTGAAACCGAGGGGTAAGGCTAGTTTTATACATGTTTAGTTAAAAGCAGATGAAAGCATTTTACAGTTCAATATATTAAGTGGTTGAAGTGATAACTTTATTTGATATCGATTTTATATACGTGCATATTTTTATATACGTGAAATATTATAAGTATCAAAATTATTAAACTTGTCGAAGCGGCCGTAGTCCAATGGCTAGGGGCGTCGGACTTATGATTTTGTGTGCCGGTTGGATCCCCACCCACTGCACTACCGACGTGAACCCACTCGTAACACAAGCATTTTAGCTTAGCACGAAGGGTTCACATGTATAATTGTAGAATGCAAAACTCTGCTTGCAGCTTTAAAAAAATACTATTTTATCTACCAATATAAGTCTTTGCACGACAGTTAAACTCAACTCTTTCGGAGGTTGTTGTTACATATTGTGTAAATTATTTTAAACATTGTATTTATTTTTCCTCCACTATCAAGGAAATTAAAAAGGCAAAACTAAGCTTTCACTTGGGTTTAGTGAATGCTTGTATAAGTAGCTACTTCGTTTGTAACTTTGTTTTCAGAAAGGAATAAATAAGTCCAATTCATTTAGTTTCCCCTTTCTGGCTTATTGAATGAACGTGCTTTCTCGTGCAAATAGAGAAATAAATGTAGAAATAATTGAGTAAGTATTAAGTTTACAGTAGCAAAAGTAATTTTAAGTAATTATGACTTAAAATAGTT
Source organism: Nycteola revayana (assembly GCA_947037095.2). Lineage (NCBI taxonomy): Eukaryota > Metazoa > Arthropoda > Insecta > Lepidoptera > Nolidae > Nycteola > Nycteola revayana. The sequence goes on from OX344839.1 coordinate 12,591,228, forward strand.
ATTTTAATTTAAAGTCCTCTTTGCAAACCATTGTTTATTCTATTTCAAACAGTACCTTGCTAGCTCATCAAAACTAAACCAGCAATCGACTATTGGTCGCAACTTCTTCTCCAGTCCATAACTATTGTGACATACGCGGTACTCCGCTATTTCAGCCTCAATTTCGAATGTGTAAATAAATGGAATTTTAATCGGTGTTACTACCTAATACGTTACCTACGCTTCAAAAGAATCGCCTTTTTAAATTATCATATACGGTTCCCAGATTGCGTTACATATATTATTTGCATAACATTATATTATGACGATTAAACATATATCTATCAATTAACAATAGTATCGTGTTACCGTTGTATGACCCCATACAGGTGCCAATAATACTCGCGTTATATGATTTCAAATTATATGGCATTAGTCTTGTGTAGTTCGTGAACGATGAACGAATAGGAGCCGTATCTTCGTACTGTACTAGAAGAAACGTTTCCGAACGCTGATTTGTAATCGGTCTAATAGGTCAAATAGCTCTTTTCGTACTTCGTACATTGTAAACCGCGAGATCGTATAAGTGCGAGCGAGAACGAATAATGAAACTAATTGATTGTTTTTGACAAGTACGTCATACGAATTCATTCATAATAATGTAGGCGGTTGATCAGAATGACAGTCCTTGAGTCCTAAGCCTGTTCAAGTATGAAGGAAAATCAAGTATGTTAAATTATTACATTAGTAACCATAATTTGGTCACCATGGTGATTTGGTGGCTGCTCTGTGGTCCGCACATACGCTCTAAGTACTTAACAATGTTCCTAGAGAACGTATTTACTCTGTGGTCCGCGCTGTCCTATATGGAAATGCTGACCGAGCGCAAAGACCGAATAGAGCTGTTAGAGCTTATAGAACGAACTAGTTCACTGTCCGAAATGAACTAGTACGGAGCGATCTTGAAAATGACCGAGCAGGCACAAGACTATATGGCATCCCTTTAACCATAGATAGTGTCACGTGTAGTTATTAGTGTTATTACATTATTGATGCAAAATAAAACGATTTTTAAATAAATGTTTCTTTTGAATTAAGGCTAATGCTCCCTGACTATTTTACGCTTGTGTTTATCATGGTTAATAATGAATAAAATGTATTATTTCATACAAAATACTTCTCTAACGTTATAACTTTACTAAGCTGTGATATGTATTGTTAAAGGGATAGCATATATTTTGGGAGCACCTTATATGTTACAGGTAGATTACCACAAAGCAACGTCTGCCTGTTACTGTTAATTACCAAAATAAGCTCTCTGGAATTGATGAGTAGCTTTTGAATGTGAGATCACACTGCGACTATTTCATAACCATGCTAATGTGTTCACTGAATATTATAATGTATTAACAATCCGCGAGATGACAGTAAATAGATAATGAAATATGTAATAACACTTCATGATTTGGTAACACAAATGAAATTAACGTTTACGGAAACTGACTATTTTATTATATTTGTGGTCACCTAGTGATCGAAATTCGACAATAATTAAAAAAATATATTAGCATTCTGATTCTTCTTCATTCACACTTTCTCTATATAAGTGTGCGTGTGAAATTTCTACTACTCTTCCTATATGAAATTTCCGCGCAATTTTAGTAAAAAGGGGAACAAAGTTTTTAGTTTACGTATTGAACCATATTATGGTTTATAAGATATAATATATATATATATTTTATAACTCCAATACTTATATGTGATCTCTAAACGTTCCTATAGGTATCGGGAATTAAGCGACCCGTCTGAAGTTAAGCGATATCACTCTGCAGCTGCCGACTTTACCCCTCCCTTCCCAAAGCCTTTCATCTCGTAAAGCACCTTTAATAATAATATGCGGCTAATTTAAAAATCCATATTTTAATAATCCTTTATAAAAACCACATTTTATTTGGTTCCATTTGTAAAATGATTCTAATTTTATGGACATATTAAATTTCAAGATAAACAATAAAGAAAAGTCGTTTCAAAAAATTGCTTGACTGAAATAAATAAGAACGTTTCTCGTATACTCGACTAATATACCAACGACAGTATAATTAATTTTCATACCATTACAAATGTATGTATACCATACAGTAAGAATTATTTACATAGAGTTGTATCTTAAAACACAGTGTAGATTTTATGAGACTTGCCGTTTTCAAACGACCAAGCTACTTGAATTTTTAAATTACTTCCATGTTTAGTTAATGTTCTGCCTTGCTTTAAGTAGATACTTAAACAAACTGTGGTATACCGTTAAAACTTTCATTTAAAAACATATTAAATACGTACATCAAAATGTCGGCAAATATTATAGCGGTTGAAACAGCAATAACATTTTTATTCGGCTATTTTATCCCCATTACTACACACTGACATTGAAGATGCTTGGTAGTTTGTTTGCCAGTCACGTAAACATCGAACTGATTTGAATGAAAAACTAATAGTCTTTATTTTGGTAACGCCTTCCAAAGGAAATAAAAATTCACCCACGTGGGTATATCCACTTATTCCTAAGTGGATATACCCACGTGAGTATAGCATAAAGTAGAAGGTTACTTATTACATTGGTCATTGAAATCACCCTTGGCTGGTGGGTTTGTGGCTGCAGTATTACTTATGTATAATTGTATGTAGTATACGAGTATATACACTGGTAAACGCTGCTGTCTGTTACCTAGTAAACGATTGTCATAGATGGTGTAACGACAATCGGGACCGACGGCATTACGTGCTTACGGAGACACGGAAGGTAGTTTAACGAAAAACCAGAACTATTAAATATTTGATATTACATTATTATATTTTGTATAACACGGGAATCAAATTAACAAACCGAGACTTATGCGAAACTTATACGCTAGCGGTATTAACTACAAAGGAAGATTAGAAAATCTGTTACTTGGCATAAGATTCACTGAGACATAAAACATTCATCATATTTAAAATTGTCTTTTTTATTTCAAACTATATATATATATAAAGCTACCTAATATAACAAAGGCTTCTGCCTTTTAGAAACATTCCTTTGTTTCATACTTTACAATCATATAAATAAATGTTGTATAAAGCTATTTTCTCCGAGGTTCAAAGTCCTAACTTTTCAACGTAGAGATTAATAAAGTAACATGAGATTTCCGAAAAGTATGTGTCAGTCATTTGACACTATTTTGTTGATAGCTTTAATTCGGATAATTTTCTATTAGGTACTAATATTAATATGATTAACATAAATTATAGCATTTTAATCATACAATTGCATGTATAAATCGCTAGTAGATCATGTCATTATCACCGCTGTGAGGTTTCTGGCGCAGAGTAGTCCACCCCAATTTCTCCCATGGGCGTCATAAGAGGCGACTAAGGCCTCGTTTACAGAGACGCGGTGCGTCGCGCGAAGTGTTGTGCGGCGCGGCCCGCCATGAGTGCGAGTGAGATGCGAGACACCACGCCGCACGCGTCGCGTGACGGCCCGCGACTCCGTAAACGAAGCCTAAGAGACAAGGACATACGCCTGATGGATGGGCAATAGCATCTATCAGCTTTAGGTTACCTATCATCTTACTTTGATCCCCAATTGACCTGCTAAGCGTAGAGATTCGAGCAATGTCCCTCAATGAACTTTGCTAGCCAAGGTCTATGAAGAGGAGGCCTATATTCAGCACTGGCAGTAAATGGTCTTTTCCGAGAAGACACAATTTTTTTTGACATTAAATATGTATTCAGAAAAATGTTTTATTAGACTATATAATAATAATATATTTGATATATAATGGTTGTCCTAATAAATATATCAACTTTGAATCCGCAAAACTATTATTATATTTGGCGAACATTAAACAATGCCAACTAGAAATTACTTCAATAAATAAATTGATTCTCCTAACTTTTGGATTTTAACACTAAAATTTATGCCTGTTTCAGTTATTTGATTTAATTTATGTTCATAGCAAACGTCGTTAAAAATTGGTATACTGCGAATATGTAATTAAGTTCTTAATTAGTAACCAGAAACCAATAATGTAACGTTTATGTTCAAAAATAGAATTGTGGATAGTTGATAAACTAATATTTACTAATAATCTCGTTACCTATTAAATTGATAATTACAACTCGATACTTAATTTAAATTAATTAGACCACCGACAGGATTTGAACTGATAATGATAGAATGTTTATGTCAAAACAAACCTTTTCGATACGAGGCGCAAACGTTACAAAGGTGGACAGAGAAAAATATACTTCGAGCATATTAGAATTCACCATGGCTTAATGATCAAGGCATTAGAGGCTTTGCCTACGATCAAAGGTTTGCATCCTAGCGATGTTTAAAATTTTGCATTGACAAATTTCAAATGTTGTATGCGCTTAACATGGAAATCACTTTAAGCCGTTAGTCTCAACATCATTTGATGTTGGCATAACATCATCTATGATATGGTCATCATTGTCATCAGCTGCTTTAACCTATGTTTATGCTGTACATAATACTACGGTTACCAACCTACTTGCCAAGCGTAGTGAATATGGCTACACCCCCTGCGAGGGGTTCCATGTTGAGGAGTGGACGTTATACGGGCTGATGAACTCCAAAATTACTGAAAAATTCTTTCACTATCAGAAAGTTTCGTTATCCAATAACAACATAAGCTAATTTATTTATGAACCCCCCAGGAACAACAGGAACAGGAGCTACGCGGGTAAATCCGCGCACGGGAAACTAGTACCTACTTAATAAAAATATTAAGTAACGAAATAAACAAACTTGAGCCTCATTTCACATTTATACCTATTAACATAAATTTATTCTGAAGAGGGCAATATTCGCTCAACATCATAAGGTATTATTGTATGACGACAACACTTGGCCACTTTCCCGCTATTTATGCGGCCAAATCTCATATTATTATGGTTTACAGGAATATTATGCGGCATGGGCTTGGAGCATTGCTACGCAAACATCAACGATCATTTACATTCATGTTTTCCTCTAGATATAGACTGACGTCATTCATTTCGAATGTTTTAATGATGTAAATTCTACAGATTTTTTACTTATTTACAATAATCCCTTGTATTGAAGGTAATCAAGAAGAAAGCCTATTAACAATTTTGAACTTGTTTATGATTGGTTTAACTTGTATGGATAATTATTCAATACGTAGGCTTTCGAAAGCCAAATTAGTGTAGGTACATAGCAAATGAGGCATGAAAGATTGATATAAGCTAATTAATATATAAATATAAGACGTTAGATTTTTACTTTTAATAACATGTAAATAACATATCTTATCTAAGATTTGGAGTATTATAATAATTATAATAACAAAGTTTTTTTTTTCTCCACAATATTAAACTTAATTAAAAAAAAAAGACTTATTTATTTCTACGGTGACATACATTACATTATGTTGTGGGCGACTGGTGCCTAAACTAGGCTTAAGGCCTGTATTTCGGGTCACCAGGGCTCCTCCATTTACATTTAACAAATCTAGTTGGACTCGTACAAAAAGTTATAGTTATAATTTTTAGTTAGTATGGTTAGTATCAGGGTGGGGTGGGAAGTTGAGTATGTGCTGCGTATATGTGTAGTACAAAAGTGAGTGTTGTGTGTGAGTAGATGGGCCTGTTTTTTTTTTTTGTTTTATTCGTGTATGGCGTTTATGTTGAAACTGTCAGTATCTTTTCAGTGTCATCGTATTGGTTATAATTTATGCATTTATTTGGTTGAATTGATTAGTAAATTAAAGTGTTCGGAATTGTTCCAAAACCGGCCAAGAGCGAATTGTTCTATTATTTCATGGCTTCCGAACCTAACCTAAGCAACAAAATAAGTATCTAAGTATATAATTATATACTTGTCGCAAAACTTTAGTTTACTCTAATCTAATATAAACGAGTGATCCTCGATAAGGGTTCCATTTACCTTTTGATGCGATCAGATATTTAGGCCTACATATCATATACAGGCTAAAGATATCATAAACTGTTCACAAACTTTCTAAATAATAAAGCATACGTCTGAGCCAACAAATTGCGGTAAATCCACAAATTTTATTCATCCAGTAAATTTTAGTACACCTTGAATCCTTTTAGAAGTACTCTCATATTACGGAGAGGGGACGAACTTACGACCATGCCGCAGCCGCGAAATTCCGTTTTTGCCTTTCGGCGTGAATATCTAATTAACCATGTACCTACACTAGACCCTTTTATATATGTACGATACTAGTATATGTATGTATCTACGAATACGAATAGGCAGGTATATGACGTTTAACAACAGATTAATGTTAATGAGAATGGTTACACGTGCAACGTTGTTGATGTTCAAATTAACAGCTTAATTCATAATTTAGGAGTAGACATAATAGTTTTTATACAATGTTATGAGACAGTGACTGAATAAAACATATATTGAAGAACAGTCATGTATCTCTTTCTTGCAAATATCATGTTAAACAAAAATTACTACCTATAAATATAAAAGCGAAAGGTCATTTATTTACTCAATCATCTTGTAATCTAAGAAACTACATGTGCTAGGGGTATCAAATTTTGCATGGGAGTACATTTTAGAACATAGGTGCCCACTAAGACAGTATTTTGTAAAATTCAACCCCTAAGGGGGTAAAAAGGGGTAAATGTTAATTAAATTTCTTTAATTTTAATAGTAGGGTTTTTCACATTACTTGAAAGTAATTCTTATTTAAAAAAAAAAATCAAATGTAGTTAATTATTTTTCTGAATAACTTTTACTAAAGAAACAATTAAAGAGTGTAAGTTTGTATGGGAAAACCAAAAAAGAAAAAGTGTAAATTTGTAAAGCAAACTAACATACTCTTTAATAAAATTAATTCAGGTAATTTTTTTTATGATTAGAAACTTTAGTAACCTTATTAGTTGGCCAAATAGATGCAAGTTTATGTGAAACTTCGACAGTTTTAGAGAAAGCGATTCCAACCGCGGCTACGCGGGTGAAACCACGCTAGCAAATAATTCATGTTTTAAGGTAAACATAACAACCAATTTAAATTAGCATGGTATTGTTGTTGTGTCGTTCAGTCTATTCATAGTGCCGTTTACTAGGTTAACATAAAAATCACACCATCTTATAACATTGATAGCTTTTATTTAAGGCGCGTTCCCGTGCGAAACACAGCGGTAGCCGTTTTTTAGGACCCAACTTCTCTTTATCTAAAAGAACTAGCAACGAATAAAAAATACATTAAATTTCTACATAATCTTGACTCCAAAATTGAAGTTTTTTTTTTTTTTAAGCGTCATACTATTTAATTATAGCGCCACACAAATGCAACAGAAATGAGAAATAATGATTTATAACATGCATCATAAAATAACCATTATTTTGACTTGCTTCCTAAACTAATGGATAGGTAATTTAATAAAGAACGTTTTGCTAATTTTAATTTTTTCAAAACACGAAAATTTGATTTTATAAAGATTTTATTCTAAAATCTGAGCGTACTCTTTAAGTAACTCTTGCGCAGAGTTAGTGCGGCAAAGAAGGAACGAATGCTCAAGGTTATTTGGTCAGGGTAGCGCCTTAATACAAGCTACTACTGAGCCCGTACGTACCTACTGACCATTCCCGTGGATTAACTTAAAGTTTATTATACACAAACCTTGTTACGATGTATGTATATAAAAAAAACTCAAGTTTTATTTTGTATATAGGTACATAGAGAGATTTAAATTGTAGGTAGACTTGCTTGTACACTAGACGTTGAGTTGCTTGTACATGTTTTATATATTGACTGTCAGACATTGCATCCACAGTTGTACACCAACACCTTATCACCCCATACATGGCTATCTCTAAACGTCGTAAGGGCAAAGTATGTCAACCCTTCAAATGCAACCTTTCATTTACCCAAAAATTCTGCTGCTATCAGGGACCACGCCACTATAATATGCTTAATGAAAGGCTAAACATCTTCTCACTCTGCCGATACTCATGCAAAGAGTCTGTAACTACATATCTTCACACATTAAATTATTATGATACGGAGCAGCTCCTCTTTACTAATATCTAGTGAGAACGCACACACATACACACACACATTTCATTATTGTAATGATCTCAATTAAACTTTTATTCTATAAGCTGAGGCAAATATAATTATAATTTTGTTACTACATTATAATTTCACTAAATTGTGATGTGTATTATCTACCTAGTTTAGGGAAATGGGCCTGGCTCCTCTAATACGAGTTGTTACTCCAACTTAGCAAAGATGTCAGTCACCACATTGTAAGGCTAATGTAAGCATAATTTAAGGCTAAATATTAGATATGTGTAACCTATATTTATTTCAAAACAATGTATTACCTATGTATATATTTTAAGTCCTTGTGGTGAAATAAACTTATTTTATTATTATTATATTGGAAATGTAGTATCAAAATCGTTTATTTTTCATAACATGTCATGGTAATTTTAAATAAGAAGTAATAAGAGCAAAAAAATGTTAAGCCAATACTTTTGTTTGACTCCATAAGCTTATAAAAACAAGGACATTTATTTTATTATTTTAGCAATTTTATAGATTTATGAGAATACTGAAATTCCATTTTGTGGCTTAAAACCTAATACTGTATAATGATCGTGGCAAATGTTCATTGTATAATGACTACTAATTCGACATACAATGCATAAAGAACACTAATATCCATATTATATATGCACTTTAAAGGTGCAATATTTTATGTATTCATGTAATTTTATATCCCTGTCTTTTAACGTTTACTAATCTGATTACTAAACTGAGTTTTTAAATAGAGATGGATTCGATTTCCAATTGTGAACTACTTTGGATCGTAAAATTTAAGCATAACTTAGTTAGAACTAATTACAAATTCATTAATAATATAACGTTTAACTCAAGACATAATGCATTCGTGAGTAAATTATCTATCAAATGTTTTTTATTTTATTTGAAAGGGAGTTCCAGTGTTTCACATATAAATATGCTATGCCTTAAATGTATAAAAAGACTATAACGATACTTAATTAAAACCAGTAAATTGAAACCAAACAGAACATCCTTGTTTATTTGGAATTTGAATTTCGGAATTCAATTAATCTGCTTTCCTATAACGAAGGCAGATTGTTTGGTCAAAGCATTGAAAATTACCTATGTTTTACAAGCTTTAATACTGTAAAAAGACTACAATACTCGTAGTTATCTTAACTTGAAGTAACACCTGCAAACTACTTCTTAAAATATTAATTACTTATAATATCTAATCCTGGACAACGGGGCCTTTTAATAGTGTATTTTTAATACTTACTAATAACAGAAATGTACCTAAATATCTTTTCTTCGTTGAATAATAAGTATATTATTAGAGTAAAAGTATTTAAAAGTTTCTAATATCAAAGCAATTTTAGGTGTCAATTGTGCTGTGATGTTACATAATGACGGCTAGTAAGCCATATATATTAATCTAATATTACGAAAAGACGCCAGCATGGCATACCTTCAAAAGTAAAAAATCGAATAGCCATTTTATAAATCTTCTAGGTATACGAACACGAAATTGGATTAGAATCATGACCATAAAAACTTGTCAAGTACGAGTGGTTCTCGCGCACCGAGGCTTCATAAGCGAAACTCGAGTTTGTAATCGTAATTACCAATTATTATGAGAGTTCGTTCGGTATAATTATACCATGTAAAATACGTTGTAACCAATTTTCTAGCGTCGTGTGTGTTAATTCTGATTTCTCTTCTATTATTTTCACCAGGGTAATCACATATAATTATGTTAAGAAGTTAAGTAATTAAGTACTACTTACTGTGCTAGATAAATTTGTACAACACTACCGACCCTAATCCTGCCGTTCCTTTTCCCCCTTGTGAAGTTGTGATTGAGAAGTAAGGTGGCCAGGGCTCCATACTCCTCAGTTAAATCTGGCAACCGTCCTTCCCACATACTCCCTCAGTCGAGCAGCACATTGAGTGTACTGATGCAATGCTCTACCTACCTTCTCCTCTAAATCAATATTACAGAGATACATTCGGTATTTTTTCATTCAAAATTTGGTACTTGCTAACAAATACTTGAAGTAAAATCTCATTCATAGGTAGGAATGTCATGCGTCCGATTTGTAAAGCTTCCGGAGACCGACTGGGTGAGGCTTAATTTGTCGTCCGGTTTAGTAGGAGTCGCTGGCGACTTATTTCCGAGACCTTTTGCCTACAAAGCATTTGTGAAAACACACAACTTCGGATTGTAATCCTCACAAGCTAGAATGTTTACGCTTTTTTAATATAAGAAGATTTTAAAGTTTGTAAAAGTTAAATTTAATAATACTTTTAAAATATACTTCACGTAAACAAATTTAAATCCTATATCCACAATGAACTTCAAATTACCTTCTACTGTTATATATGTTTTTGGTTTTACAGTTCGTTAGTTTGAAGACATAATAAGAAAAGGTACATTGTAGTTTTCATTATATATATTTCATTTAATGCTAATTGTGCCATTGTTATAGTTTACAGAACGATCAATTGCGGATTACTCGCCTACATTGGGAGTGCCAATTTAGGTCGGCATGTGATTATTCAGACGTCGATCTGATTAGTTCTGTATCGTACAGTTGAATATGTGCATGACCCGGAGAATATAAATCTAATGCTGACCGGATTTACGAGCCATCCAAAGAGAAATCCTTACACTAAGCCGACGGCTGTAGATACACTACACTTGGTACCATAAATGTTCTTTGATTGTGCATTTGGTTTAATATGTATGAATTACTGTTTGAAATGCTTTATAAAACACAAGTTTTTGGAACGAAGTTCCTTACGGTAGGCTTGGAGGAGATAGGGATTTTGTTGCGCGACCGAACTGAAAAAAAATGTGATAGTAAAACCGTAAGAAAAAGTCCGTGGAATAAAACCGTTAAATGAGACCTGAATAGGAAATTGACCCGTTTGTTTGTTTCCGATTTCAAAAATTCTTTCAGTGTTGGATAGTCCATTTATCGAGGAAGGTTATAGGGATCCGTAAGAAAATAGCGATTTTGTAACACAAGGTGTAAAAGCGAAAACCTATTTATGCGTGCGCTGCAAAAACTATTGACAATAGAACAAAATGATGTACTACAGGTTTGTAAGTCTTATTAAGATCTACAAAAAAGTCCACGAGAGCATATATCTAACTATCATAGTTTAGTCACAATAACCGCTTTTATGTTCATAAAAAAATATTAAATCGTCTGAAGAAAGAAACTACGTTAAATGTATATCATAATATTGATCCTTATCCAAATTAAGCATTATGGTATCAAGGGTATTTAAGTAGAAGTAAAATACTTTTTGTTTTATTCCAATCGAACATTTCGTTGAGAAATTATCACGAGTATAAAAACGCAAAGAATTGGTACCTAATAATGAGTTATTTGCCATAATAGATAAAGCCGAAGAGTTTGTTTGCTTAAACGCGCTAATCTCGGCAACTACTGGTCCGATTTGAAAAATTCTTTCAATGTTAGATAGCCCATTTATCGAGGAAGGTTATAAGCTTATTATAAAGTTTCAACGGGAACGGGAGTTACGCGGGTGAAACCGCGCGCGGAAATCTAGTAAATAATAAGGGGCACAATCGTGTTTACAAACAAATACTTTCATGCGAAATTGTATCGTAGCGAGACCTGCCCGGCCGCCCGAACATGGCCGAAACTTCCCGAGGCGGGCCGACGGACGCGCGACGGCGAGCTAGACTCCGTCGAGTGTCGAGCCCCGACGGAGCGCGTGCGAGTAGCCGTATAAAATACTTTAAAGACTTGCAAGTATTTCAGGTCGGCAACTGTGAATTACCTATAAATTTGAATTGATTTATTGGCATAATACCACTCTGTAGACTTAATAAGCTGTCGCCGCACCGCACGCCGCACCGAATTCATACGCTGTTGCCATTCATATCAAACGATGCCGCGCGGCGGTTGTCAAAGCACAGCCCCGCGCGCCCCCACCCTCACCCGCACTACCCCGTTAATTAGCCGAAGGAACTCCGTTCCTACCTGGTGTCCCACGACACCACCATAGTTTTTTTTGATACACCGTCTAAACATTAGGATGAAACAAACTTACGCTTGGTACAGACCTTACTACTTCTTATTATCGACAATGGTGACGTAGGCTACTTTGACCTGAATGCATATCTACAGGACAACCTCCATTGCGTAGCGGTATTTGGCTCGCTTTAAGTCTCGGAGGTCGTCTCCGTATTATGACCATTTGTCCGCCTATCGGGCACACTTTAAAGGGCTGCCTTCATAGGAACGACATTCACGACCGTTCCGTATGGTAACGACGGTATTTTAGGGTGTTATTTGTTAACCACTTTGCTTTCATTACGCTCCTTCTCCTTCTCCCGCTTCTTACGTAATTTCGCACTTTTAGTTGACTATCCAGACAAATATAATTTGCTCATCACACAACCGTCTCTTTCTATGTCCTTCTCACCACAATTACTTTTTTATATTCTTCGTTCAGTCTATTCTTCTCTAGAATGACTAGGCTATTCTCCTAAAATTACAAATATTGGCATTTCCTGCTAAACATAATCAAACTAAAATAAAAACTAGTAGATTCATCTCTCTGTGTTTTTTTATTTATGTAGGTATATCAATAATAATTATATTTTTCATATGTATTTTAATATATTTTTATGTGTATTAGTTTTATTCGGTACTATATCATTTCATGCAACACACCTACCACATCGTCTCTGCATCACACTTATGTCGATTGCCAGACAATACCCACGGCATTAAGGTCATTTGGATAAAATTTATAGTGTGCTATATCTAAATAAATAAAATAAAATTACATTGTTAAAGATCAGATAAATTCCATAAGTCTTTTATTACATTTAATTTCACATAAACCGCGAAATATTTAATAAAACGACGATTAAACTCCCCGATTCTTCAATAAAAGTTATGCAATGTAATTCTCTGAAGATTATGAAAATTAATATTCTGTAGGACACAATAGTCTATTGTTGTGAATATTTTATCTATTTGCCTCAATAAATGAGGTCGTGAAAATGATTGTGGTTATTACATTAGCTGTTAGCCTGTTACTAATGATGGCCTGACGATACTCTTAATCATTATCACGTATTCAGCTAGATTTTTTGTTTAGTGCGGATTGCAAATGCAATTATTGTTATTAGTCCAGAATTAGAATTCCACTTATGCATTTCCGGAGCGTAGGTACCGTACGTACCTTCATATGTTTAATTACGAATGAACGCACGCCATGAATTTCAATCAAATCAGTTTTATAGTGAAGTTTTGATTTATATGGGTCTAAACAACCCACAACATCGTGACTATTAATTATGTACCTATAAGTAATCATTATTTATGCAAAGATGTATGAACAAGTATTCTATATGTTATCCAATATTTTAGTACTATCTTATATAATGTAGAACACACTGTTGCGCTAAATTACTTAACAAGACTAAACGCTAATAAAATTGAAGTTTCAATTAAATTATTATTTATATCTTAAGGCGCGTTCCCGTGCGAAACACTGCGGTAGCCGTTTTTTAGGCGGTTTTTGGGAGCCAACTTCTCTTTATCTAAAAGAACTAGCAACTAATAAAAATTACATTAAATTTCTACATAATCTTGACTCCAAAATGGTTTTTTTTATGCGTCATACTATTTAAGTAAAGGGCCACAAAAATGCAACAGAAATGAGAAATAATTATGTATAACATGCATCTCCTCCTAAAATAATTATTATTTTGATTTGCTTCATAAACTAATGGATAGGTAATTTAATAAAGAACATTGTGCTATTTTTTTTTTTCAAAACACGTAAATTTGATTTTATAAAGATTTTATTCTAAAATCTGAGCGTACTCGCTAAGTAACTCTTGCGCAGAGTTAGTGCGGCAAAGAAGGAACGAATGCTCAAGGTTATTTGGTCAGGGTAGCGCCTTAAGCCATTTGACTATGTTGGTCCAACCTCTATGGTTTGCTTGGCCCATGTATCCATCTGTCCGTAAATGAGCAGCTTTACTAAGACTTTGGTAGTAGGTACCTACTAGAAAGCTTCTATAATAATTATAAATCTATATATATAAAAGAAAGTCGTGTTTGTTACAACACTTATAACTCGAGAACGGCTGGACCGATTGCCATGGTTTTTGATTTGTTGGATTTGTTTCCGTCCCGAATAGCAGAATACATTTTAAAAACAAAAGAAAGTCGTGTTAGTTACACTATTTATAACTCAAGAACGGCTGAACCGATTTGGCTGAAAATTGGTAGGGATGTAGCTAAGAACTGGGAGAAGGACATAGGATACTTTTGGGTAGGGGTAGGGTAGGGTAGGGTAGGGTAGGGTAGGGTAGGGTATGGGTAGGGTAGGGTAGGGGTAGGGTAGGGGTAGGGTAGGGGTAGGGTAGGGTAGGGGTATGGCAGGGGTAGGGTAGGGGTAGGGTAGGGTAGGGGTAGGGTAGGGTAGGTGTAGGGTAGGGGTAGGGGTAGGGTAGGGGTAGGGTAGGGTAGGGGTAGGGTAGGGGTAGGGTAGGGTAGGTGTAGGGTAGGGGTAGGGGTAGGGTAGGGGTAGGGAAGGGTGGGGGTAGGGTAGGGTAGGGGTAGGGGTAGGGTAGGGGTAGGGGTAGGGTAGGAGTAGGGTAGGGGTAGGGTAGGGCAGGGGTAGGGTATAAAAGTCCACCCGTGCGAAGCCGGGGCGGGCCGCTAGTAATAATATAGTTTTATTGATCAGAAAAAATTATACATTGACATGGTATATCACTGACCTCCACACTAGGATTCCCTGTGTCGTGGAAGCCAGTCTCTTTCGTTGTAACAAAATAAGATTTAAGTAGGTATGTTCTGTAAGTTTGACAAAGTGATGGATTCTTACTTAGTTAGTGTATGTTAAGGCCCCGCGAGGCGTCAATGTTAGGGTGTGTCTGTGTGTGTGTTTGTATGTGTGTGTGTGTGTGTATAAGTGTTTGTATGTATGCGTATTTGTGTGTGAGCGTTTGTGTCACACATTACGTTCTTAATTATTTTTTCCGTATTTTCATAGTCCTTGTTTGCTAAAAACATCTCAATACGCTTGTTGCACTTGTGTCGGGTCATCTTTAGAATGTTGATTGCATTATTAAGTTTCTGATACATATAGGGGTCCATATAACTATAACTTTTTTTGCGGAAGTATAATTTGCACCTTGGTATTACCCATTTAAGCTTTTTTTATGACCGCTCAGTATGTTTGGTACTTGTGTAAGCAATTTTGTGGTATTTCATGGCTAAAGCCAAAATATAGTTGGTATATTTTGCATGATTTAATTTTGTTGCTCAAATATTAAATACAAGCTTCCACGCGCGGTATCGGTACGTACTGTATTTTTTGTAGCCGGTGGCGCTGGATAACGAAGAACTATGCTAAATTCTTCATATATGTGAAAACAAAGAGCGCAAACAAAGTTTTGCAGTTCGTTATCTACATCATTACAGAGTGCAAAACTCTTCATTTCATTTGTTGTTCTTTTTTTGTCACTCTTATTTACGTTCCTGAAGGCCAGTCGGGGGGCACGGCAGTGCCCCCGCTAAGTCGAGCGCGACGCAAACACTGCCGTACTATGCTTTACTGGAACCATTTCGCCGCATTTTCAGGCCCCTATTTGAGAATCTCTGGATAAGACCAGAACGCAGAAATTTTCGTCATCCAGTAAGCTATAATCACTTACTTAAAATCGAAAATTTCAAATCTGTAGGTCATTTAGTTTTGAAGTTATGCGAAAGCAAAGTTTCGCATTTATGAAACTCACTCATTCACTCACTCATGATCATCAGAATAGAACTAGTACTTCCCATAAACTCAGAGAGCAGAAATTTGGTACAGAATTAGGGTTGAATGGCCACATAAAGGAAAAACTATAAAAACTAGGATAATCGAAGATCTGGAGTAGGTACCTTTTTTTTTATTATTTATTTATTCAAAATCTGTTTAACAATAAAATATAATAAGTCTGCCAAACTGCAGAACAGTTTGTCGGCAGTTATTCTCGTTTCACAATAAGATTATTATAACAAATTTCGATTTTTATTGCAAAATAACTAACAAAAAATAAGCGAAGTTGAGTTGAGCTTACAGTAATAACAGTTATTGAAAATGGCTATGGACACAATGACAGGTAGTGTTTTTTAAGAATCTTTTTAAGTTGGTATTTATATTTGACATTCGATATCAACTGTGGGGGTAACTTATTCACTAACGATGGTACTACATATTTTCTTGTGCGCTTACCAAAGTAGTTAGTGACTTTAGGAACAACAAGTGTCTTCTTTTTAGATAAACGAGTTGGGTACATATGTTTACGTTCCTCCTTGTAAAGTTCATTATTAAATTGTTCAGTCAAGATTTTTACGTTACTTTTAAAATTAACCGGGAGTATTTTACAAATTTTAAAGAGTTTTTTGTAATTCTTATTCAAGCTTTTTTTTGTTTTTTTATCTACAAGTAGTTTAAGTAGCCGTGTCTGCAACATTTTGATTTTATTTATATGTGTAGGGAACGTAAGCCCATATCCACCCAACCCATATTCAATCACTGAGTCAGCCAGTGCATAATATAAGGTATACAATACTTTTCTGTTGACAGCATGTTTAAGTGTCTTTAATTTACCCAAAATGGATCGTAACTTATTGCAAACGTTGTTGACATGCAGATTCCAAGTGAACGTGTTATCAATGACTAATCCTAGGTACTTGTACGAAGTTACTGTTTCTAAATATGAGCATTGACAATTCAGTTTGTTGTCATGCAGACATTCGTACGAATGACCTTTCACTCCCACTGTCCACGAATTATTTTTGTTTTTATGATAGGGCGAGTAAGCATGCACTTAGTTTTACTAATATTAATTATAATGCCATTGTCATGTGCCCACTGAACTATGCTGTCAAAATCGTTTTGCATATCTAGCTGTATTTGGTCAATATTGTTATGACTATATACCAGGCAAGTATCATCAGCATACATAAATGCTTTACATTTTTTTAATACATTAGACATACTGTTAATGACACCTGGTGACCCTGATTAGAAAACACAAGAGCACAACCAAACTATTAGAGATCGACATACCGCCTTTACAAAAAATATTCAACAAGGTGGGCCGCTTCATTTAATGTCAAAAATCGAAAGTCTGAAGTATGTGATGAAGAACTCTCAGCTCAAGAGATATAGTAATGCCCCCTTCTACTATTGGTACATAAAAAAATCGACTGTCATTGCAAAAATCCAGCGTAGTGGGACACATCTTCTAATTTAATCTAGCCTATAGCGTCCCACTGCTGGGCGAATGCCTCCCCTGCTTTTAATAAGCATATAAATAAAATTAAAGGAAAACTCTGGATAAGACTAGACTGGCTTTTATACTTATACTTACAAGTTTACAAGAAGAAATTGTCGAACGATTAACTTTATTCTACTCGAACATTACATAATTAAATAAACAAATTACACTAAAATATTAATTTCGCTCAAAATTTGGTCAAAATATAATGCATTGGACGAATTGTTCCCTTTATGTCGAGTCCCGTTATGTCGAGTCTGGGAGTCTATTGTTCTCCAAAGTATTGATATTTTACGCTTTCTATTACCGTTATGTCGAGTTTGGTGAACAGGTACAGTCAGGATATAAATTTAACGCCAGTGGCATTAAATCATTATTATCTTTTAAACTCGCCACGGACATTTCATACATAGTGGGTATGGGTTTCAAGTCTGTCCGTACGTCATTTTTACATTGATTAAACTTTTTTTCAAATTCTTCTTTTTTGTAATCTGGCAAACAAACATGATCTCTTGCTCCATTCCTTAGAATGTTTGCTTCCTTTTCATCTAAAGTTAAGGAAGCTATAACAATTTTTTATTTGTGCAGTACCAAATTGAGGAGCCATATTTATTTATTTTATTAATGCAGTACCTGTAGCCATCTTTCAATAAAATTTTACAAACTTTTTGGCTTTCGACGAAAATTAATTTATTATCAGTTCCATGAACCGCGTCCAAGTTCTTGATTCTCTTGGCTACTGCCGTCATGAGGTCTTACTTAGGTGTTAAAATTACCCCATGTGCTGCAACCGGGTTATTGATTATCTTCATTTTGAGGTGTTGATGTGATACATTCGGGTTTTTGAATTATATCTACACCGGCGATATTTTGTTGATAGAGATTTAATAATGCTTAAGATTCGCTAGAATCACCTTTTTCTAAGTTTTGGCGTTGGATAGGTTTATGTATACTCCCATCGCTTACTTCAGCATTAATGTCGCCTGTTTCGTTGCCTTCCTAAATATTGATTATGGTAATTAAATCCATCATTGATATTTGTGATTATACTTCATACATCTTCAGAAATCCTACCAATGTAAATATGTGCGAAAGAGAGGTGACATCTAAGACTTACCTGATATTCGAACTTGAGTTGCGCTAATGTACCTACCTAATGTACATATTATTTTAGGTACACCGACAACACGTCTTAATACTGCTAGTATAGCTTAAGCTAGTACTTAATTTATGGAAAATCACCAATGCGTCATTGAATTTCGGTTAGTCAATATAGTCTAATACGTATAAAAAATGAACTTTTTATTTTAAAAGATACTTTTTCATCTAACTGTACTTCTAAATAGGATATTATTAAACTCGACATAAAGGTAATAGAAGCGTGGTAAAGAAACTCGACATAAAGGGAATAGAAACGGGACAGAAAACGTTGACGCGACATAGGGGTAATAGAAGCGAGACAAGGTTTTCGGCTCGACATAACGGGACTCGACATAAAGGGAACAATTCCATTGGACTAAGACTGGCGGTGATACGTCGCTAGATGGCGCTGACTGTATTTTAAAACCGCTTACGTTTGTTTTCCGAAAACCTTATATGGCGAAGTTGCAACCGGCCGCGTTACAGTCGTTTACGACATTCTTCTACTGCGCTTGAAAACGTTTGCTAGAGATTAGGAGGGATTATTTGCATTTCGTTGATTTCGCTAATTATTTCGTGAGGTTTGCTAAGGTTAATTAGCAGGTTGTTATTATACTAATTCGAAGATTTGAATAGGTTAGGAATTTTATGATTAGTGTCGGATTACTGATTATTACTTAATTATTAGATTTAAAGGAAGTTTTACTTAGGCCTAAATAGCGCGCCGATCTTTCAGAAATTAAACCGTCTAAAAGAATAAATAATGAACGTGAATGGGCAATATGAAAAACTGTTGCTACTGTACAAGAATCAGAACCGGAAAAAAAGAAAAGAAAGATTTGTTATAATAAAAAAACTACTGCTAAAAAGAAAAAAACTGTGTCAGATAAGAAAATCTAATAAAATAATTCAATATGCCCACGTTTCTACAAAAAGAAGTGAAATCCCACCAAAAACATTCTGAAAAAACTAGCCAAGTCTCGATGGAGCTGTATTTTTATCTCTAAGAAGTAATGAAATCTAGACAAAGTCGTGCCAAGTCTAAGGTGCCTTACTGCGATTTCTTTATTATTATAGTTAATTTTGTGTGACTTGGCCGTTGAAGGGTACACAAGGGTACAAAACCAGGTGCTCCATGACACCATTGCACCAATCTGTCACCAGAACAGCTACCGCTACGCTAATATTGACGATGGAAAATTGCCACTTGGAAAACGTTGATTCAATAACCAGTCAATTGTAGGCTTGATAAAGCTGCGTATTTCAATAATACGTATTTCAATGTATAGGCGAGCCTGAAACACACAGTATAAAAATTATTTCCAGTACAGACGGACTTCTTATCATTGATAGTAGTCCGTCTGTACGTTTATTTTATGTTAAATCGGTGCTCGATTTGACGCTCCAAAAAGAAGAGAGCAGAAGTCAGCATTGTCAATGCTGAATGCATGTGTTGCCTAAAACAACAACCTACAACAACAACAGCCTAAAATGAGACACTAGCGTCCAATTGCCAATACTAGTATGGGCTATTATCTCACTTAACAAACATAGGTAGTTACAATAGATATAACATTACGCGTAAACAAAATTGACTTGTACCCACTAACGTATAAAGAATGTTCAACGGCCAAGTCACTCAACATTAACTATAATAATAAAGAAAGCGCAGTAAGGAACCTTAGACTTGACACGACTTTGTCTAGATTTCATTACTTTTTAGAGATAAACATGCAGCTCCATCGAGACTTGGCTAGTTTTTTACAGAATGTTTTTGTAATTTTTTCATCAATCAACGGGTCGCGAGGGACTGTCCAGTATAGATAAGACCCAGGGCGAACAATTTACGAATGTTTGCACCATTAACGTGGATTATTACAAAATAACTTATAAAGTTAATTTACACAAACCTGAAATTTTAATAAAGTCTTAATTAAGTTTGTGTACGTCAGTTTGGCAGGACGTTGAGGTTTTTTTACGGCGTTCTTTTAAAATTGCATCGTCTGAAACTGTTTTACTTATTCATTTTTATATTTTCTGGCGTCCATAATTTGCGGTCAATGAAATAGAGAGCGCTTTATAGCCTGGAGAAAATTACATCAGTGCAGAATATACCTAGAAGAAAAAGAAAATATTAAATGAGATGTAACATAGTTTGAATACATATTCCTTTGCTTTACTTATTAAAACATACATTTTAAATTAAAGTTATAAGTTTCAGTAGCTAACAATAAACATACTGACAAATGTTATACCTATATATAATTTAAAAAAAACGATTAAGCTTAGGTTAAGCCTAGTAATAAAAGTGATGGTAATCATTAGCCCGTATAAATTGCGTTGCTGAATAGGGGGCTCCCTCGAAGGGGAATTTGCCATAGACTATCCTTGGCAAGCAGATTATTAGTTGACCGCAGCTGTGATTATGTTGTAACACATAGGGAAACGCTGCTGTTCTTTCCCTGGTATACAATTGTTATTGATGATGTTATAACACACAATTATTAATACTTAAGCATTATAATATAGCATAGAAAGAATTATATACGCAATTTTTCAACATTATAAATATGTTTACCACCAGGTCGTGATGATGACTCAGGTGGACCCATAGCTACAGCACTTTATATTTCTATGACTTGTTGGCTAAAAGAATATAAGGGCTACGAAAAGGCCTTTTGCACGTCAATATTAAATGTTGCAAAATATAACTCTTTGCTACATTCCATGTCGAGGCCTTATGTTACCTCTTATGTTCTTTAAGTCAAGAAGTCATAAAAATATAAAGTGCTGTTCACAAATACTCCACAGATGAAATTGTAAATTTCGGTTTAATAGCTCAACTGAAATATATATTTCCCGTAAACTGTTGAAAGATAATCAGAATATATCAGTAATATAAAAAATACACGATTGATTTCTACAATTATTTTACCATTTAACCAAAATAAAAGAGTGCTTTATCCAAAATTAATACAAGCTTTATTTTATGATAAGTTTCTACGGAAATGGGAGCAACTTGAAATAACATTTTTTACTTTTAAATCATAAGTTTTGAAACTTTAAAATTAACAGCTCATATCATGCACGCTTCTAGCGGGCTAGCAAACATTTCTGACGGAATTTAACAGGGCGATATCAGAAATAACTACCTAACTTATTTTATTTCGTTTTTATTAAGGTTTCGCACAAAAACTTAAAAAAACACACACTCGTCTTAGCTACGCCGGATAGTTAGTAGTAGTTTTAAAAATACCCCTATTATAGGGTTCATAAAACACATTTAAAAAGCGGAAATAATCGTCTTACGTTCACGATATAAACATAGAATATATATAGTATTTCAGAAAATATCATGACTTCTTGGATATTTCGATAAAATCGCATTAGTAAAAAGGAACAAAACTGCTAGACTCATTTCTTTTGCTGTCAAGCGTCTTAGAATTCTCAGCGAATTCGCCAAGCTCACGCGATCCGAGCGCTAGCTGCTGGGACGGTGCCAATAACTCCCGAGATAAGCATTTTACCAAATTTTATATTGCCTATAGATTTGAATTGTTTGTACCTACTGTATTTTTATTCAAACAGCTGAGATAAAATTATTGCTTGCATCAAAACCATGAATAAGACTAACATAATCTTTTTATTTTTTCAAGATTATTTTAATCTGCATATAGCAGAAATATAAGTAACAAAATAAAGTGTTTTATAGTTAGCTTAAAATAAATAATAATTAATAGTGGCTTTTTCCAAAAAGTTAATTTAATTTCCTTTGAATAGTAATAATAGGAATAGTATTATTCCAGTACAAAAAATGGGTGTCTCAAGCTGTTTTACTTTAACATTTTATACATATACATTTTACACAACACTAAGGACACAAAATCTAAATAGCATACAATAAGACGGGAATTTTGCGGGCTGTTTATATATTGAGTAACTTTCATAATGGTGAAATATTAATGTAATATTTACTGGATAACTTTTTTACCGTCTTGAAAATAATGGGCCGTGAGATGTATATGAAACAGATGTGTAGGGCATAGTTATTTTATCAATTTTTACTGGCATAGAGTGAAAATCGTAATCGTAAAAATGCGTTCCTAAGTAGGTAGTTACGCTATTTCGCTCACTCATTTCATTCATATTTGATTGCGGCCTAGTATTATAGGCACCTATTTTAACTAAAGTAACGTAACTACCAAATTAAGTACCTACTTATTTTTATCGTTATGATATTCACTCTAGGTCAGTAATTTTTTTTTATAAAATATCTATGCCTGACAGCGAGTTGGGGTCGCAGCAGACCACGTAAGATATGGCGGGACGACCTGGATAGGTTCCAACAAAACTGGAAAGAAGACGCGCAGGCCCGCGAACGATGGAAGGAGTGGAGGGAGGCCTTTGCCGAGGAGTGGGACAGCGTAGGCGAGTAAAAAAAAATCTATGCCTGAGACATCTATTTCATATACATATCACGCCCTATTATTTTCAAGACGGTAAAAAAGTCACCCAGTAAAAATCTTTCCACTTTAAATAAAACGAAATAAGATAACTAACGATGAACACTTAATTTATCTCATCATTATGTAAGAAATAAAAATATAGAAATTAAGTGCTTTTTGTCGATTTCAACGTCATTAGTCTTCAAAGATAGGGCTGTCAAAGGATACGTTAAGTGCCTCAATTTATCACAGTGTCACCGCAGTCTATACTTAAAACCTATTACTACGTCGGAGTAGATACTGTAGACTACTGCAGATGCTGATTAACGAGTCATTATCGGAAAAGTGTAAAAGGGGAAAATATTGTACCTACTCAGGAGACATTTGTATATGAAAACCAAAAAATAACGACCTGCTTAAATTGCTTTTGTGATATTATTTCAAAGTCCTATAAACAGATAATGTCTGTCTAATTTCAAATGAGATAATGTTTATATTTCTAAACTATTAGGTATTACACTCGATAGGTGGAAGTCCTTCACATTTAGTATTTGAAACAATCTCCTACAAGATTCCACTTAAATTCTTAAGGTGGACTTTCTGAATAAAATTGAATACTTAAAAGTTTTATTGAAAGAGCGCATCAGAAGTATTGCTCATAACAATGCACTGAGAACATTTACTATAATATGATGATGTAGATTCAAACATATGTATGTAAAGGAACTGGTAAAATATATTTTGTATGTAAAGTTAATTTAATTTAATATACATATATTAGCGCAGGAGGATGATGATACGAGGGGGACGACGTGACACACGATTCATAATACACGGGAATACGTAATATCTTTTGCTTTTGGAAACGCAATAACTTGCGACTTGAATGATTACAGCATTTGTCAAAAGAATACTTAAGCCAATATCAGGTATCGTACGAATGATCTTAATTTCTCTTTGTTAGAAAACTTAATTAGCGTTTACGGGTATTTCTGAAGGTTATGTTATGAATAGAACAACGTAGATTAATTGGGCTCCATTCAAATGTTTTCTAAGGAATCGATATTTGGTTTAATTATGAAAATATAAAGGGCCAACGGATGTATTGATGACCTTTGAAAAGTAAAGGCTAAAGATTTCAATAACAGCTGCTTCAATTTTATTCACCTAGAACGAGATATTATGAAATATCATGAAAGAATTCAGTAAGCACAGCAAATCTAGACTAATATACAAAAAGCTGAAAAGTTTGTTTGTTTGAACGCGCTTATCTCAGATCTACCGGTCCGATTTCAAAAATTCTTTCAGTGTTATATAGCCCATTTATTGAGGAAGGCTATATTTATTTATGAAGTTCCTAAGGGAACGGAATCTATAGTATATACTAAAAACTATAGTACCATAACTACTTTAGCCACTGGAGTTGAGATGCCGTAACAAAAATAAACAAAAATACGAAAATATAATTTAAATATAATTTTTAAACTTAAAATACTTTATTATATTAATTTATTTCTAGTTTTAATCCCGCTCCAATGTTTGCTGGAGTAATACTATTTTACATATAATATAAAGTTATCAAACCCTGTACAAAGCCACATTATGGCTGTATGACATACTTGCTACTCCATGATATACTGTTTTAACTACTGACATTAGTTAGGTCGTACGTAGGTTACTAATTTGTAGACTAGCTCAATCGCAGGGTGAACGAATGAGTAATTGCTCTAACTGCTCTCTAGAATGCGTTGGAATAGTCTTATTACTGAAATGTGGTGAGTTTCAAACTAATTAGCAACAGTAACTGCTAAATAGTAATTGCATATGTTTAGGTATAATGCTCTTGTAAGGTAACCTTTGTGTAAAATGTTTATTGTAGAATGAGATAGAGAATTTACTCTAGTGTTATCCAAAATTCTTGTGTTTTCAACACCAAATTTCAAAACACCTGTATAATATATCTTCTTTTTTATATTATCGGCTCTTCTCTTCTGTAACCTTGAGGGTTTTAAAAATAACGTCTTAGTAACCACCCGAATTATTTAATTCACGTAGCTATGCGATATAAGTTATTAAGTATGTTCTTTACTTACTTGTTGTGGTGCAATCCATTGCTGAAGGTAGATAAGTATAGGATAAATAAACAAACGTAATAATTTACATTTGGTACGGATATCTAAAAGGTATCTTATTTTCCACCTTCCCACTCTATATTTACTCTGAGATTGTTCTCTAGGATTGCACGATAAACGTAGTTAATACAAAGGCGTGGTTACACCGGCTTGTGGCAATTAGCAGCTGCGCAATACAACTAAGACATTAACCTCTACGATGTTACTCAACATAAGGAAAGGAACGTACTAATTACGATTACGTTGATGTTGTGTAGGTGCCTAATTAATATTAAAGGTTGAGAGAGATTGTAATTGAGTCAGGAACTTTATCGAAATTTTAAGGTAAGTAATGTGGCATATGTGAATATAATGTGTTACTACTAATATAAAGAGGAAAACATTGTGAGTTTGTGAGGTTAATGTTAATCCTCAAAAACCAATCTTGAAATTCTTTTACCATTAGAAAGCCATATTATTTTGAGTGCTATAGCTTATATTTTAAGACGAAGATACCATGGGAACGGAATCTACGCGGGATTTAATCTAATAAGATTATAGTTAAAATTGGCAGCATCGCTGATATAGCTTTCTTTATTGTCTGCACTAATATTATAAAGAGGAAGCTCTCGTTTGATCAAAACTACAGTTATAACGTTTCAAGCAATCATGTTATATCGTGTTATGAAATGTTTTATCCTTAAGTTAAGCGAAATAGATTCCATCAATAGATGCGCTTGACATAATGAAGCGAACGGCGAAGGTAATGATTGATGGTCTTGACTACACGGTCTTTTTTTTCGTAGACATTTAGAGTTTTTCATACTTCTAAAGAAAAATGGAAACACAATTTATAATATAATCAACATAGATAAAAATCTATACAAATATACAAATCTGAAGAGTTTGTTTGCTCGAAAGCGATACCTAATCTCAGGAACCACGGGTCCAATTTGAAAAAAGGAATTATGAAGTTCTTATGGGACTGGAAGTTTTTAGTATTACTAGCTAAGAAATAACTAGTAACTGTTAGTAATAACAATCTTTATTTCTAGTTTTATAATTTCAATGAGCGGATACAGTTACAGGTTACATATTATGTTCAATCGTAATATTGTAGATTTATACACAGTTATTTAGGTTTTGAAACTCAATCTAAGATACAACTTTTATTATGGGTGCCAGGGCTCTTTTGATTGAAACTGGAGATAGTACAAAATGTTCATAGTATAAGGTATAGTTTTTAAGCACCAAAAGACGTCATGACGAAGTCATAACGCATACATGCATACTGTTGCATGTCTACTTATATGTTACTGATATTTAAAAAAATAAATTTAACGCTAGTTCAACTTATATGTTTAACAGGGGGGAATATTTTGTAGCCTATACATATGTTAATCCAGCTTATAGACTATCCGCGTAAAAACTTTCAGCCAAATCCATACTGCAGTTTTTTCGTGAAACAGTAACAAACAAGCATCCATACTCGCAAACTTTCGCATATAGGTATAATACTATTTATTAGCAAGGACATTTTGTGGTAATGTAATGAAAAACCTACTGCAATTAAGAAAAAAATGAACATACTGTTTAAACCCGAAAACTGATATCTTTATAAACCATATCCATGTTATTATCTATGTATATACTTTTTTAAGTATTGAGTTTTTACTCGACTCGAAACATGAATAAATTTTGTGAATTTTAATGAACTTTTTTAAAACTGCTACTGAGTCGCTTTTATCTACTTTGAAAATTGGCTTGTAACTATTTTTTAGTAGTCTTATTTTATCAGATATATTTAAACTGATACAATATGAATAAGTAACATTTCACCCAATTCCGTTGTTTCTAAATAGTTTTTGTTTATTGAGCCATAAAAATCAATCAACGAATAAAATGCCTAAATATATAGAATTCCACGTAGCTTTTCAGTGTTATAATGAAATAATAAGTATCTCATATATACAATACTGAAGCCCGATAAGTTAACATTTTATTATATAACAATATTAGCTTGATAAAAGAACCTTCAGGCTTATCTCAGCTGTAGACCTTAAGGTTGGTTATACGGATATTAAGGACAGGGTATGATAGCTCGTTACCTTCTACCTCATCGTCAAACCCCGATCGATCACTAGTTAAGTGTTGGATTACAAGGTGCCTATTGAAATATAAAGAAAAACTGAATAAAGACATAAATAAGTTTTTTTATTTACGGTAACTTCAAGCATTTTATAATAATGGCACTTTAATTAACCAAAGCATTAGAATGAAGTAGTTGCCGTGTGGTTTCCGGCTCAGAATAGACAAAACGTATATAAGTATCGTAAAAGGCGACTAAGGGACATATGGCTGATGGATGGGCAGCAGCATCTATTAGCTTAAGGTTTACTTACATCTTACTGCGATCACCAATCCGTCTGCCAAGCGTGGTGATTATGGCAATATACCTCAACGATCCTGGCTTGCCAAGGTCTGTTAAGAGGAGGCCCATGTTCAGCAGTGGACGTAAACGGGCTGTTGATGATGATGATGATTAGAATGAAGTAATAAAAAACATTATTTTTGGATGAAGAGATGCAGTTAGCAAGTATTAAATGGTTAATTAATCACAAACTAAACCGGGCCTGCTGGATTTGGTCGCTGGCGAGAAGATTGAAGAATGAATAGTTTTAGATGTTTTAGGAAGTTTTGGCAATAGACGCTCTACTACGCGGTGGTAGAGCGACAGTTGCACTAAACTCCCCTAAAATACTAAAAGTCATAATCCCTCGCCAGCGACCGCCCTGAGCCGAGGTCCAAGCCCCACAGGGGGCGCCCTCTTGCGCAGGTTGCTTAGTTTGTTTTAAACCATTTATTAAGGCTGGAGCTCTGCTCGGCTTTATGCCCTGTGAAGTAGCAAAAGCCTCGAGGCTACCAACGTAAGTCAAACCGAAAAAAAGAAAGAAAGCTCTACTACGCGGGCCTTTCTCACTTCAGGTCTACGAGGGAATCGTTTAAAGTTCTTTGCAAATTTAAAATCGAGAGAGCAATGGGGAAAAATCTAAATAAACATTTTTAATTTTAACATTGAACGCATATGTACCTATGTTACATATGCGTTCATTGTTAAAATTAAAAACGAGTCAAATAATAAAAATCATGTTTGAAATCACCTCAAAAAGAACTCAGTCGGCTTTGTTTCCGTTTCTAAATTTAATTTGCTATTCTTAAGAGAAATAAAAATGAAACTTAATATCTAAATTAATGAGTAAGATTGTTGTTAAAAATATCATAAAAAATGTTGTGTGCACATATTATCTCTAATAGCAAATTTAAAGAAACGTACCACGAACTCATAAAAATAAATAAACACAAGTTTTAATGTAAGTAACAAATTTCATTTTATAGTAAAGACACGCTTTTTATATCTGCCCACATCAGGTCATTGGTCGAGCTAAAGTTAAAAGTTGAAGCTAAATTGAAGTTATTATTAGGGAGCAACGAACCACAGATCGCTCACACGCGAATAATTTTACAACATACATAACCTGACAAAATCACTCGGCGATCCATCACTCAAAACAACTGACTACTACGAGATAAGACTTAAACTAAAACTTTGTAGTTTTACTCGTAAATATGCGTGAAATATGTAGAACGTGCTCTGGAAACAGATTTTTACCCGGCTACTTCCCAACGATAAAGCTAAATTCAGGAAAAAACTAGGAGATAAATAACCTGTTTCCGATAAGTGTTGCCAGCGACGTCGTGTAAAGTATTGCAACATTGTCAGACTTTCTCGACATGTCTCGCCACATCGGGCGACACGTAAGATGCACGATGTCGCCGAATATGGCAAGTAAAATCGACCAACATGTCGGCGACATAAGCTGTACAACATTTGTCCACTATTGATTAGGTAAAATCATAAAGCTACGAAGCTTAATGATTTTAGCTGTTTATGTATTCATGTTCCGTTTGTTACTCTGTCATTAAGAACCGAGTAGTCCGAGTCCGATTGGCCCGAGTAAATAGGTGATGTTGATCTTTCTTTAAGAACTCAAATTGCCGCACGGTTTCATACACGTAGCTCCCGTTCCCGTGGGAACATCGTCTTAAAATATAGCCTAAGACACTCACAAATAATGTGGCTTTCCGATAGTAATTTTCAAAATCAGTTTAGTAGCTCCAGAGGTTACTCCCAACAACCTCACAAACAATTCACAAACATTACCTCTTTAATGCATTTGTATAGATATTTTATTGTTATAATGACGCCCTTGAGTTGTAATTATTGAGAACAATGATTAATCACCCAGCATTTTCTTTAAGGTAAGTTAACATTCCTTACTAGTAAATGTTCTGTTATAAGCAAATGCTTCAGTTTATACCTTAAACTCCTTAAAGCATTGTGAAGTAATTTCACTTGCCAAGGGTACTGTTGCCAAAAAACAATTAGTATGCTTACCTTTTACAATGTATTTATTCTCTTATATATTTATTCTAATTATTTTTGGCAAACCGATTTTCTACGTTGTTTATTACATCATTATAATTGTAGTTAGCATATTTTTCTGTCTAATTTTATCAAGATTTTTATCGTCATATCGTTTTACTGAAACAACTTGTTCATTTGTTAAAACTTATAAGTATTACTAGGTGTCCCGCGCGGAATCACCCAACTTTATTATTTTTTTCTTTGGTATGAACCTTCAACTGGCAATAACAAACACAACAAAAAAAAACCGCAATTTATCCATCTGTTCACGTATGATGCGATGACCAAGGAAATAAGGATTCATTTTCATACAACTATATAGATAATAGATTACTTAAATCTAAAAGATACATTGCATAGTGTTTTCGTCACAAAATAAAGTAAGTTTATAAATATTGCAGTATTAATCTAATTCAATCTATTGAATGTTTGAAAGTTTGTATGCAAAATTAACATAGGCTCACTTAATTTGCAGTTTCAGCTGCGCCCATTCTTGGCGTTCGGAGGACCAACATGGTAGATCCTCTTCTTGCCTCTCTCTGCTGTATGATAGCACACCATTATTATTTTTTTTACGTGGTGGATTTACAGTATTTGGGGGCAGCCTTTGCCCAGCAGTTGACAGTAGAGGCTAGGAAAAAAACCACACGTGGTGGACATCTTTTAATGATTTCCCACCGTCTTGGGAAGAGACGGTGGGGGCGTGTGGGACTCCTTCATTTACCCCCGGCTCGATGCAGCTTGCAAGCCAGGTCATCCGGTTACCCACTAAAACCACCACTATAGCCTGCCTCGGACGCTTTCTGACAGTGGCCCTGGGCACTCAAATTGATCGACAGCCAGGACCACCGCAGTGCGTCTAAGTCTCTGCAAAGACTCCTCTCGGGAGGGGCAATGATATGATAACACACCCTGCCTCTGTGGCGAGTGACTAATGAACTTACCTGGATTGGGAAAGATTAGACAACCCAGTGGAATCCACCAGCGAGAAAACTCCCGTGAAACCGAAGCGTGCATCGAGTGTAGCTTAAATATTGCTACTAAATAAAATATCTGTGTTCCATTCTACAGCACTGTAAAGGAACGTAGGAAAATCTCTTGGCTCATAGCAAGACATTTTTATTTTATTATATCTATTTGGTACGAAAACTTGATATTTAAACATTCGAATTCCAGAAACATCTTGAAATCGTATGTCTTAAATATAGGTATGTTAGTTAGCTACATTTTTTAATTTATGTGAAAGTAAATCTAGGTTAGATATTATATAATTATGTTCTATTTTATACACACACTGTCCTTAGAATAATTAATACTTACACCAAAACATTAATCGGCCAAGTTATGCGCGTACCTATATTCTGGCGATTTTTTTATATAGATTAATACCAAAATGTAAATACATACTTCAAAATTATGAATGAGGTAAATATTAAACACTAGCGACCCGGCCCGGCTTCGCACGGGTGCAATGCTGATGACATATTATAAACCTTCCTATTGAATCACTCTTTCTATTAATAAAACCTCATCAAAGCGCAGGAGCGACTTTGTTTTTTATACTATGTATTGATACTGGTTAGACTTGAAACCGCAATTTTAAAAGGCATATCCATGGTAATATTAACGCATTGTATTTAACGTACTTTCATTACCTTTTTAATATTCTAAATAAATTGTAGACGTGCAGGACTGATACCCACACACTATAGCCGAACAGACTACGAAGTAGAAAAGTTTGTATAAGTATAAGACTTATGACTTACGAGATAGCTAGAAGCCTTTACATTTTGCTCGTGTTCAGTCTGTCGGTCACAAATAGATACGTATTTCTAAGAAGTTACAGTGGTTCGTGATTGATACTGAGGCGACTGCAACTGAAACTAAGATACATTCAATATTTACAGAGTTGGATGGTACCCATCTATTTTAAACTGCAACGAAACGGGAATGAGGAGGAGGAAATAGAGGAAGTTTGTATAAAACTGTTCAATTGACTACTTTCACGTTCCTACTTCATAATTAAATAGGTATAGCTTATGTTACTCAGGGAAAAGGTTGCATTCTAGTAATAATGAAATAATGAATTTTATTTAGCACTTAGGTATTTACATACACTTGTACTTGTCAGAATTACAATGTAAGAAGATAAAATAATAAATAATTATAACTAACAAATAATTCTTACTCTATAAGATATCCGACTAGTGGTGATAAATGTAAATCTTTCCTCTTAATAATATATTATTATAAAATTGTTGTTATATACGTATACATTGCTGGGCTATTTAACACTGAAACATTTTCAAATCGGATTAGTAGACAAACAAAATCTTCAGCTTTAATAAGTATAGATAATATTTGTTTAAATACACTAAATCAAAATATTCCGTCAATAAACACACAATTTCACATCACAAATACCCTTTGAGCACTAAACGATTTTATGATCAAACACGTTAACCTAAAAGAAATATCTAGTTTAAAATAGCTTCATGAAAAATGCATATTTCAAAAAGCGCATGAAGCACCTTTTGGCTCAGTGCGCCGAGAGAAAAAATATTAATTCAGTGTGTTCTGAGATAGGTGCTGGCTAGCAACTAACTTGAGTAAGTACTTTTTCAATTTCATCTCCACATCTTCTCGAGAAAGCTTTTTGCATCTTGCGGAACGGTTCAAGTGTATTTTATGTAACTCGGTAAGATGAACGCATGAACTTCAGCTTTTATTTTTTTCCAGACTGTTTTATCTTTACTTTAAAATGTATATGTTGCGGCTAATAACCGAAGTGGGGCTACACCTAGGTTTAGCCGGCTACAACTAGGTGCAGCCGACCACATGCGGTTAAACTTAGATGTACCTATCCTACTTATCTTCGGTTAGAAGTAGGTTTTAATTAAATAAATAATACCTATGCACGACACAAAAAAATGTTGGGGTGGTTAAAAAAAAAAAAATAACCTAAACCATTGGAGTTGAACAGGGACTTATTGAGGTTGATCTAAGTTTAACCGCATGTAGCCGGTGTAAACCTAGGTGTAGCCGCACTTCGGCTATTAGCCGTAACATATATAATATTGAAAGAGTAGGATTTATCCTTTTTTGCAACGAATAAATACAAATTGATTTCAATTATGATAGACAGCTACGTTATCCAGGAGGCTAAGTAAATGAATATTCTCTTTCGAATAGATACTCACATTAAGTTTTGGATCTGGTTTGAAAAAACAAAATACCAATTTCATTTTTTCGTATTCCTGAATGGTGTGACGTAGTCGATCCAAAAAATCTTCTAGTTAAGATATGAGCATCTGACTTTATTGCAGATTGCTACTTACATTAAACCAAATACTAAACCACTAGCATTTTTTAACTGTAATAATTTCTAAAAGCCAAATCAATACGAACACTACTTGAATATAAAACTTTTATTATAACACTATAACGTAATGCGTAACCACCTTAAGTTCAGTTTGTTAGGTCATTTTAATATTCGACGGTCGAATTAAAACTCTGTAGATATTAATATACGTATACAACATAAATAATTTATTGTCGGTTAGCTTTCATTATAGTTTCATTATAGTAGTTTCCGTTACTAACTTTATTTATTAAAACTGAGTTTTAAGATGACAGTTAAAGTAGGTTCTAATGTTACAGATTTAATAGGGAGTAAACACGAAACCGTCTATTTTTTTAATATCCCTTCATAAAGTCTGTAAGATGTTGGCAATGTTTTATACTATTTAATGGAACCGATGTATGATTGGATACTAAAATATGGCGAGTTCAATATTTTTTTAAATTTTTGTTTCTCTGTTTGAACGGCCTAACCTCCGAAACTGTTGGACCGATTTAAATGATTTTTTTCATGGTGGTACTCTACATTTCTGGTCAACCTTTTTTAAAAACTTTTGATCACAAAATTATATTACTTATTTATCGAAGGAATAACAAACACCACGCGGACAAAGTCGTGGGCATCAGCTAGTCAAATAATAAATAGCAGTGTAAACAGCGTGTGTTTAATTAAATATACTTATTTGCATATTGTGTAAAGTTACAGAGGATATACTCTCAAAAACAAAGACTAGACAAATAAAATAAAATAAATGAAGAAACATATAATATACCAGGATATTTTTAGATAAAATGCGATTTCTAAAGCATTGATCCGAACGTTTTCTTGAAATGGAATTCTGGAACTTCCTTACATGCTAACAAACACCGAGCTAAGTTTATAAAATTGTGTACTCGAATTGTATTGCTCCTAGTCAACTGATACAGTTCAAAAATAGGGTTTATACTAAAAAACGTCCAGTTTACAAAATGTAACAACACAACATTTTACAAAATGTAGCCATATTTAAACATTTTAAAAGTCGTCTTTAAAATCTCAAACCAGCCGGCCAAATAAAAATTATGTACCTAAGTGCTCTTAACACTTAACTTTTGGCAGCGGAATTATGAGCCAAGCTAAAAAAATGGTGCATCCCAAATGTAGTGTTAAACAGCTGTTACATTTAACTACGAATATTTAAGTCAATTTCCACAGCACGAAAAGTTTTGTAATTATGTGGGCTGAATGAGGCGGATTATAACGACTAACTCTGACCGCAAATGATATTTCGGAGACAACCATTTGCTAGATGGATATTTACACGTTAAATTTCCTTATCTCGCCTTTTCGAAGATAACTTAATATGCGAACAACTTTTATGTGGTGAAGTATACTTATTAATTAACATATTACTGTACAACATCGTTTTGACTTAATGAGGTATGTCTTGTTTTGTGATTCTGTGCAATGTTTGCATAACTTTCAACACAAAAAGTTAAGTAAGTTGTAGATAATCAAGGATGATGTGAGGGCTTAGACAAGTGGCTTCTTAAATACTTTAAAATATTGAACAGAACCGATTACCCTTAGGTAAGTTTCATTTTATTTGTCAAAGTTTGGAAATTATCATTTTTAAGTCTAACGAAATTTAAGCTATTGATCGAATTAAAAAAGCCATCGTTTATTTTAAGCCATTTTGGCTTTCAAACAAGCGATTCGGCCACTAAAGCGATTGCGCTAATTAAGTATCGCGCTAATAAGGGCTCATCTGAAATCAAAAAGATGTTGGTGATATTATATGGAAAATCTATAGCAGAATTTCATTCTTAATACTAAATTATTGAGAACACAAAAGAACAATGAGTAGAAAGCGTAATTTAAATGAATACACAATATTGCTACCAGACTCAATACCTTTGTACATATAAATTGATCTAAAAATATTTTATTAGATAGCTTACACTTATCTCGCACTTATAACCTGGAGTATGGAAGAATGTCGCCCCGAGCGATTGCTTCACTTTTAATAGGCTATTACAACTTTTATGCGATCAAACTTATAGATAACAAAAAGAAAAAATAATACTCGTAAAGTTAAAGATAACAAGCATTCTCTATACTATTGTATAGTGCGAT
This sequence comes from Nycteola revayana, assembly GCA_947037095.2. Lineage (NCBI taxonomy): Eukaryota > Metazoa > Arthropoda > Insecta > Lepidoptera > Nolidae > Nycteola > Nycteola revayana. Next base: position 12,626,280 of record OX344839.1, read on the forward strand.
CCATCAATAAAACTATTTATTATTTTATTCCTGACCTGGAAAATGATTTATGAAGTTATATGGCATAGGAATGTCATAGGGAACACCCCTATGACATTTGACATCAGATGGACAGGGATCATTTGCCTAGGGCCGGATTGCCTCGCGTACCCGGCCCTCACCAACGGCGGACAGAGGAGTGTCCCGGGGGTTTTAGTTTTAGGTTCCTCTCCTCGTGGTATGAGTATAGCATAGCATAGCGTGGGCTATGGAGAGGGCGAGTCCCACATACCCCTTCGCCGGTGCGGAAACACTGCAGCGGCGGAGCCAATGCGTAAATGAATATCCCCCGGATAAAAAAAAACAAAGGTTTCATTTGCCTAGCCAATATAAAGACAGCGATGACCAGTAGAACCCTGCTACCCTGCTGTCCTCCTGTGTTCCTTTCCCCCGGGAGAGGCTACCTTACTCATGCACCCAGTGCCCAGAGAGGGATGACAAGGAGTCACGGTCACACATACATAACGAGTGTTTTTATTATTGTGTTAGCTTATAACAATATTTGATGCATTATTAACGAATTTAAATACTTAAAACCTAAGGTAGTTTGGGACCTACCAAAAATTGAGACAGGTAGTTAGGTACAGACCTAGATTGTAATACTTGTGGAATTTCAATAGTTTAACATGAATTGAGCTTGGAGCTTTCACAATATTTCGCCTTTGGTACCTAATAATGAAATGAAATAATGAATTTATTCAGCACTTAGGTATTTACATACACTTGTACTTGTCAAAATCACAATAAAAAAGAAATATAATTAATAGGTTATTATTCTTATTCTATGAATAAAACTACTTAGGTAACTATAACTAGCAAATGCAACCTGTGAGTGCTGCTAATTGTAGGACATTACAGACAATTTACTCCGTCTGTTCGTGTGTCATTAATTCCTCTACTCATAATAAGTTCATATTTACATTAAAAAATTTGAAAGCATACAATTAAGTGACACACACTTGGGGGCACCCTTATAGGGTTAGGACCACAACCCAGAGGTGCCACTGATATCAAAGTCAGATTTGTGGATATAAGAGGAAGTGATCGCTGGCACGGCCTACTGTACAGGCGCTGGATCACAGGGCAGGGGTAGGGGTACAACGCGGTCCTCGCCGGCGAGAATCCTACCCTAGCTAACCTGCAAAGGGATTTATTTTTTTCGGCATCTTTTTTATCACAGTGTGTCCATTTTTTTTTTATATATGTTTTCTTTACAATATTTCATTTAAAGTATAATATGAAGCATGTGCGCTAATGCACGCTCTAGACGTTTTCATAGATATAGCTAAATACAAAAATCCTCAAGCAAAAAGCAAGCAAAAGCCTCATAAACCTCTAGCACTTGAAAACGGAGGGCGCATCCACACACATTACCAAAGAACAAGCCATGTGAGAAAATTATCGTCTTAAGCGGTCACACACTAATGTTTTAACAACCACCTCAAATACAACCACCAGCAAGCCGACCAGCCACCGCAAGCAGCACCCGTTCACGAGTATGACGTGTGAGCACACAGCCATCGCCTCTCTCGCCATATTAGAGGGAAGGAGGCGAGCCGACTCACATCGCCACCGCAAACAATGACAAACAATGGGAGGATGACGAGCACACTGACAGCAACATTTGAGGAATCACGTTTAAAAGGAGAGGCAAAAGTTAGACTCAGCATAGCATGTTCCGAAGTACATCAGAGTATACAATAATAACATTGGCAATAAAAAAATAAAAAATACAAAACATCCAATAATGTAAGTTTGCCTGTGTTACACCGCTAGAACCATGCAGTTTTATCATTAACTAGCGGCCCGCCCCGGCTTCGCACGGGTGGACTTTTATACCCTACCCCTGCCCTACCCTACCCCTACCCTAACCCTACCCTACTCCTACCCTAACCCTACCCTACCCCTACCCCTACCCTACCCTACCCCTACCCTACCCCTACCCTACCCTACCCCTACCCTACCCCTACCCTACCCTACCCCTACCCTACCCCTACCATACCCCTACCCTACCCCTACCCTACCCTACCCTACCCCTACCCTACCCCTACCCTACCCTACCCCTACCCCTACCCTACCCTACCCTACCCTACCCTACCCTACCCCTACCCTACCCCTACCCTACCCTACCCCTACCCCTACCCTACCCTACCCTACCCTACCCTACCCTACCCTACCCTACCCTACCCCTACCCAAAAGTATCCTATGTCCTTCTCCCAGTTCTTAGCTACCTCCCTACCAATTTTCAGCCAAATCGGTTCAGCCGTTCTTGAGTTGTAAATAGTGTAACTAACACGACTTTCTTTTGTTTTTAAAATGTATTCTGCTATTCGTGACGGAAACAAATCCAACAAATCAAAAACCATGGCAATCGGTCCAGCCGTTCTCGAGTTATAAGTGTTGTAACAAACACGACTTTCTTTTATATATATAGATATATTCATTTATTGTGTAATAACCTTTTTTCATTAAGGTAGTCTTTACATGCGTTTTAAATTTATTGAGTGGTAACTCTTGCCCTAATTCCGGTAGTTTGTTATACATACGCACACTAAGCCCTACAAACGAAGAATGACTCTCTGCAGACGGTGGTAATCAGCACACAATTTGTGTTTATTTCTTGTATTTTTTGTATGCATGTCGCTTCTCTTTTGATATTGATTTAAATTTTGTCTAATATGAATTAAATTTTCATAAATGTATTGAGAAGCAACCGTTAATATATTAATATTTTTAAACAAATCTCTTAGGGAAGTTCGGGCACTTAGTTGGTAAATAGATCTAATCTTCCGTTTCTGTAAAATAAATATACTTTGGATATCGGCAGATTTGCCCCAAAGTAGAATTCCATATGATAAAATGCTGTGGAAATAACAAAAATAGACCATACGTGCAGTTTCTACGTTGGTCAGTTGTCTAACTTTCCTAACAGCGTAAGCAGCAGAGGTCAACTTTTTGGCCAAGTTCGACACATGAGCATTCCATTTTAAATGTGTATCCAGCGTTATACCTAAGAACACTGTGGAGCTAACAGTTTCCTGCACTTCATTAAATTAGGTCCAGTATTTTTCACATTGGGCGTGGTAAATTTTATACATTTAGTTTTTTTCAACCTTAACTACTAATCGACGGGATGATGAAAGTATGTATATTTCCGAGGGCGGAAAGCGCTGTCGATTAAGGTTATCACGTATCACGAACTAGAATAGAACGCTACTGACTAAATGTTATCACACTGTTTACACCATACTCTACGAGCTTTTACATGCTCCACTTGGGGATTAAATATTTGGAGAAATCATACAAAACACTCGGAGTTCAATACGATAATGCGTTCAGGGACTATTCCAATTCGCCAGCTAATCGGGAATGTTTGCGGACGCTTGTGTCGATTGCTTTTATGTAACAACTAGTGAGCTAAGTACCTACAACCATTAATAGCATCCTTTGCATGATTACAGTCAGAGGTATAGCTTAAATTTGTGGGACCACGACTTAGAGACCTTTACAATTCCCTTAATACATGGACTATGATATGCTAATAATATAAAAAAATTGGGTCTAGCTAATAGATAGTACCCCCCGGATGCTCCTCTGAATGCCCGTAACCATGGCAATGGGAACTGCAAATGTGTATAGCATCTGGTGCATGACATGAAGGTCTACATAATCAATATCACGTATTAGATAATGATTTCGTTATGTATTTGTTTTATAGATACAAGGAAATCGACAAATCTGGAAGACTTGATGACTGACCAGGACAATACTCATAAAATGGAAGACGTAGCAAAGACAACTTAACTTATTAGCCATCCATATCCTGCATATAAATGAAAATGGAACCAATTTACGGAGATGTACCTACATCTTACTCCAACATGAAATCTGTATTCTCGGGACTTTGATATCCTTCAAATACACTCATCTTTCTGCTGCATGGATATTCCAAGATTCTACAGTATAAATATTTAATTGGCCTTGAGTTTTGGTTCACCCAACACCTCGTTGACGTCCACCCCCGAATATGGGCCCCGTCTGAACACATCTTGGTGAGCAAGGGCCGTTGAGGTATTAATCAATTATATTAATCGCCTTAATCACCACGCTTGGCAGGAGAATTGGTGATCGCTCTCAGATGGTAAGTAATCTTGAACTGATAGATGGTGCTGCCCATCCATTAACTGCATGTCACGTTAATTCTCATAGATAAATGCGATAAATCATCATCATGAGTTAAAAAAAACTTCAGAACTGTCAATAATATACGCAGTGTGTATATGTAGCTACTCGTAGTTATTCGGCATAATCCATCACATCACTTTATGAGTAATTTTACATACGAAAATACATATATTTTCGTATGTAAAATTACTGATAAGGTTTTGTTTTTAGAGTTGAAGAGAGCGGTAAGAGCAGTTGTAAAAGTAATCCATCGTAAACCACGACCACCCAACATTACACAGAATCCGGAGTATTAACGGTGTGAAAACTATTAATCCTTCGTGCAAATACTACCCACCTATAAAATCAAAAATGCCATTTTACCATAATCTTAAACTCTCTGCTTTTATAGTTCGTACAAGTACCTACTAGTATTCAAACTGCTTTTACAAGTCGTCAATCCACAGTTGTTAGTTCAGACTTCTAGGGTTTTAAAGGTATAAACTGATGTACCTACGAGTGCATCCTCTATAATACAATATATATAAAATTAAAAAACCGACTATTGAATTTAAAAAAATTAATTATCACTAAACCAAAGAGCGTTCCAATAACTATGTATAAATTATTATATGTTGTATAACATACACTTTGAGTCTTAAATAACTTTAAATGAAATTAACATTCGTACGTATAATGTAGTTAGATATTTAATTAACTTTTAAACCCCAACTACCAACCGTACTTTAGGAGTCAGAAAGTAATTTACATCAATTACATAACAAGTCATAATATGTTAATACTTGTAATGTGACTTTGTACTAAATAGATAGAGGTATGTACACCGTTTTTTGTCGTTACCAAAGATTGGTAGGACCATTTGCCATCAGAATTAATATCGAAATGTAACATTAACATTTTACAATAGATTAATGATTTTTACAAAAAAAGTTTCCATGGTAAAATAAGATTCAGTGCTTAGCAATTTAGGATATCTAGGTTGTAGGTACGAACGATCACAGATTCAAAGTCATTTTAATCTGTATTTTTATGCTATTGAAAGAATATAGGAAGGTATATGATACGATGCTGAGTTTATTAACTCGTTTCTTTTTATTTACAGAAAGCATCAGTTTTATACAATCCCCACTACTACATATATTGAAATTTCATACAATTTTTATTCTTAGGATATAGGCATGAATGAAATCGGAAATCGTCATTCAACACCTCTCTCCCAAAGGAGCTACGCAAAAATCCGGATAAACTTTATGTAAGATCCTGCTTCAGTAGCTTCTGAGTGATCTGCTTTAAAAAATTCGGCAGCCAAATATTAATTAAATTAATTCTTTGCCTTAGTAACGATAATAGACTGGCCTCGAATAAATCAATAAAATATCTTTATTGTACAAAATTAATCCACCAGTTTTATTATGTGTCTATACGTGTATATAGCAACATTTATATATTACAATTAGCTTCATCACCCGCGTAACTTCCGTTCCAGTAACTTCATAATATACTGTTCCAATATATTCATAATATACCAATACACATTATAACTTCACAATTCAATATAGCATACATGCCTTCCTCAATAATTGGGCTATCTAACACTGAAATAATTTTTCGAATTTGACCAGCAGTTCCCGAGTTCAAGCAAAGAAACAAAATCTTTAGCTTTATAATATTAATAATATACTTATATAAGTTTGTATGCGTATAATAAAGCAACACTTTTACCTATTATTACAATATAATAGAATACTTGCGTAACAAGCATGGAGATCATGGTAAAACTCCTTCGCGTGAGATTTATGTACGGAACTGAACACTAAGTTAGCATAATTACCTTGTTATTTCTACCAAAAACGACTAACAAAAACCAACTACATGTCTGAGCTGTCATGACTAGACTTATTCCGGAATTTAATTCACAGTGAAAATTATTTATATTGTTATATAATTAAATTAATTAGTAAACTACCATTTCGCGAATGTTCACTGGACATTCGAGTGTTAAGCATGTCCAAAACTTGGTCGGTCTGTTCCCGAGCACTGTGCACGGTGTATAAACTTCAGTAAAGATCTGTCGGTATTTCATTAAACACATCCGACATGAGCACGCCGTGTGTATGAAAGTTATTCCCTTTTGATTTCGACCAACCCCATTCTCTGGTTTATTACAATTCACGATTCAGTTTAAATTATTAATACGTTTTATTTTGAGCTTGCTCCCACGCGCTATTTCACCCGCGTAGCTCCTGTTCCCGTAGGAACTTCATAATTAAATATAGACTATATTACCTCTACTTATATATATTCCTCAATAAATGGGCTACCTAACACTGATTTCTTTTTTTAAATCTGACCAGTAGTTGTTGATATTAGCACGTCAAGCTAACAAACTCGTCAGTTTTATATATTAGTATGTATAGTTTAGTAATCCGATGGTCTGATTCTTCAGTCTATACGTGACCACAACTGGTGGTAACAATGTCGAAATATCGGCTTAATAAAAAGGTAATGATTTGTCTTAAAATTGTACCGCAATTAAGACCCGTGTCTACAAAAAATTATGGACTTATAATTGTCAAAAAAAAAGAAATAACTGTTACAAGCTTTTGTTTTGTTTTAAATTATACTTACGTGGCAATTTCACTTGATACACATTTGATTGGCATCTGTCAAAATGCGCATAATGATATTATTATGTTTATTTTGTTAGCGATTTACATATGAATACATTGAAATTTTACAAGTTATCGTTATACTTGAATTTCAGAATGCTGGCACAGCTCACATCTCTTTACTTACTCCCACGTTCCCTATTCTTGGCATTTTCCAGACAGAGAGAAATCGAACAAAGAAAAAGTTAAAGTTATACGCTACTCAAAAACAGAAATGTCATACAACTTCTGAAAATTGGAACACTTTTTTAATTTTTAAATACATAAAATATATTTGCCTGCGTAATATTTCAGTTTAATATGAAGATAGAATTATATAAATGCCTGAATGAAATGTAAAAAAACTTCATCATCAACCCGTTTAACGACCACTGCTCAACATGGGCGTCCTCCCGAGGAAGGGTTTTGCCATAGTCCCCACGCTTGACGGACGCGTTGGTGACCGCAGTATTATGTTGTAACTACGCTGCTATACTAGGGAACGAGCCCCTGGTAAACGCTTGTTATAGATGACGTTAGAATCGGGATCAACGCCTGAACACATTCGAGCCTCGGAGAGTAGTCCCAACCAGGCCTGGTAAGAAATCTTAAATTAACACAAATATTTTCTTGCCGGCATGGGGATCGAACCTATGACCTCCAAACTTATACCGTTACGTCACTAACACTTTATGCAAATAAGTTGTAGGAAAGGTGATGACATTATAAACGTTCATCCAGTTCTTAAGACGTTGAATTAAGTCTTTACTATGTTGACATTAAATTTTTTAAAGTCACATCTAGTAGTCCATAGCGAGTTGCGATTCATCGGTATTTTTAGTACTAATACCTTATATAATTGTTAGTAATATGTTAACGGTCTGTGTGGAGAGCTTTTAAGGTACTTAGAACTAAACTAGTATCTATAACAGTAAATTCCAAGACCCCACTAACAGTCTTAAAGTTTATAATCAAAGGTTGTCGAAGTTAAATTGGTGATTTCATCAATTTTTCATTTTTATCTGAAGTTATTGTTACGAGCTCATGTGCACGTCGAAAGTTTAGCCACTTCGGCAAGTTTAGTGTAGGTACATAACGTTAAAGTTTAAAGTATTAGTAAACGTTCTCTCATGTGCTCAGAGTTTAAAATGATTCTTTTCGCCCCAGGCAGAATAGTCGTTCAGCAGCACATAATAATGTAGACACCTCTCTACGTTCATACTTTGCACAATTTCATATTTTGTGATTTGTATTATACGAGTAAGTATTCATTTTCAAGGGACCTACTTAAATTATTTATTGTTACCTTAAAGCTACACTAAATAATAATTTTCGAAGGTAAAATGGCTTTTAAAAAAACTGTGATTTGCCACAAGTCTATTTTTTTTATTCCTGATCAAGCCTGATATACACAAACAGCCGACCCCTGTCCACCAGATGTTAAGTCACATAGGTATCCGAATACAATGACAGCTAGTGCCAATGCAGTAGATGTACAGCATTAGCGCTCAGAACACTGTGAAAGGTGGAAGCGGAGCGACTCAACGGGCAGAGCTGGACAACAACACCTGCGACGGCGATAGCACTCTGCCCTCCTTCATGTAACGAACGCCGCAATCCATAAGCGACGGCGTTTTAGTGAGTAAATATTACTTTATCATCCCAGAAGAACAAATTTATACGAAATGTCTGTTAAACGAACGCTACCGAAAAGTGATACTAAACTCGACAGCCCTATGCATTATGGATCCGATTCTATGCTTTATAATAATCCCAATAATCAGCAACCCTCAGATTTCAATATCACAAAACGATCTAAACGTCGACTAGACGAAATGATACTGACATCACTTTGTCTGACTTACTGATTAAAATGGACGAGTTAAAAACCCAGCAAGATGCCAAATTTGCTTCATTGGAAGCACACATAAAAGAGCTTACATGTCAAAATACTCACATAAAAGATTCCATGGCACTCCTGTCGGCAAAATATGATGACGTCCTTAATAATCAGAAAATCCTACAACAGGAAAATCTCCACTATAAAAATCCAATTAAAAATCTAGAAGTAAAAGTGGAACAATTTGAAGTTAATGCAAGATCCACCACAGTTGAATTTAGAAACATTCCAGTCGGCAAGTCAGGATATAAGGACAACTTAGTCGATATTGCTAAAAAAATTGGTGAAGTGGTTAATGTTCCCATCATTGACTCCGACATAAGAGATGTGTTTCGATTGAAAATCAAAAACAAAGAAAACGGTCCAGTAATTTTAGATTTTACCTCGACCTTAAAGCGAGAAAAGTTTATAAGAGCCACAAGAACATACAACAAAGAAAACCGTGAGAAGAGCCTGACCACTGCCAGTATAAATATTACGGGACCAGTTGTGCCCATATATGTAGCTGAATCTCTCACGACATCGATTAACATTAAAGAAACACAACTTTGTCCATTGATGGACTTCCTTCGGCAAAGTGAACCTAAAACGCAACGACAATGAACCTCGCCTTCGTATCACCTGCGCAGAAGGTCTAGAAAAACTGGAAAAAAACATCTAACTAGGTTTTTTGTCTATAATCTACAGTAATAATTTTAATGCATGTTTTTTGTTTAAGTTTTCACGTTTCAGCTTCAATAGCGCCTATACCTCTCTTACAAATGAATTATGTAACTCAAACCTATATGTACACAATTCACACAAAACTCACACGCACACCCATACACTTTTTCTGAATAATACACACATACACTGTTCACCACATAGTCGCATAAACATAACACATCCACAGATTCGAATTTTTTATGCACCCATTAAGCCTAATCAACCAATCAACTTCCGAAACCCAACAAATCTAAATATTAATATATGGAAAAATTACCTACATTCCAGTGATGAATTACTTATGAAATTAATAATGAATATGTCCATTGAATATTATCCTTATTATAAAATCTATTTAACACAAATTCGATTAATTAATTGATATCCAAAATGAAATCGACATCTTTAAAGTTGGCGACGTAGCTGTATGCGATGTAGATGACTGCACGTCTTTCCTGACTGTATCAAATAAAAGCCTCAAAATATTTCACCAAAACATTCGCAGTTTGAAATGTAATATGACTGGACTACTACCCATCTTGGCTAGTACAAAAGTAGAGTGGGACTGTATCGTCCTCACTGAGTGTTGGCTACCTTCTTCTTCATACATACCTAGTCTGGATGGATACGACAACTTCGCTTCTGCGATCAACCTCACCCAAAATGAAGGAGTTGTGGTATACTATAAAAGCAACTTGTTTATCACAGTGGAAGAATACAATATTGAGGACGCGAACTGCTTAGTCATTGCCCCTAATAAAGATACCATAGCGTTTGCTATTTATAGGCCTCCAGGTTACAAAAATCTTGACAACTTTTTTAGGTCTCTTAATTGTTTGCTATCAAAATATTCATCAACACAGAATCTGATACTATTGGGAGACATCAATATTAATATAGCTGAACACTCTACAGATAACAATTATACTCAGCTTATCTGGACTTACTCGGATTCCACGGCATGTTGACTGCATATATTCTACCAACACGCAATAAGACTTGCCTAGACCATGTATTCCTAAGGACTAAACTGTCAGCTCATTGCCTCATCCTGAACACTACACTTACCGATCACAATAGTATAACCTAACTCATAGCTACTCTGCCTAGACAAAAGTCCCCAAAACTTTTTAAACGCATAGATTACTGTCACTTAAAGCTGGATATGAAAAATATTGACTTCAAGCCCTTGTATACAATGAGCGACGCTAATCAAGCGGCCGATTTTCTTCACGAAAAACTAACTGAGGCTATTAATAAATGTTCTAAAAATATCAAAATTTCTAATCGTAAAAAGATCTTAAAGCCCTGGATTACCCCGGGAACACTAAAATGCATAAAAAATCGTGACAACCTATACAAGAAAATTAAGAAAGACCCTACTAACGAGATTCTACAGTCCACATACAAAAGGTACCGAAATTTTTGTACTGGGCTAATAAAAAAACTAAAAAGAAATTTTGATAAATTACAGTTTCAGAAGGCAGGAAAGAACTCAAAAAAAATTTGGCAGCTTGTTAAAGAAATAACATTTTCGAATAAACCTAAAGATAACCCACTGGAATTATTATGCTCAAATAATCCACCAAAGTCAGCAAACGATGCAAATCACTACTTCGTTTAGGTAAAATACTGGCTGAAAACATCACTTTGAAACACACACAAACAACGCCACAACCTTTAACACTGTGTTGTCATTCTTTTAGTCTTCTGCTCACCGATGAGAATGAGGTTGGGTCACTTATCTCGGGCTTAAAAAGTGAGTGCTCCACCGGTCTAGACGGAATACCTAGTCAAGTCTTAAAAGAAAATGCTGATATTTTGACCCCGCCGATAACATTCGTCTGTAATCTTTGTTTTTCCACTGGTGTATTTCCCAGGATTTATAAAAAATCGCGAATTCATCCCATCTACAAAAGTGGAGCCAGAGACTGTGTCAAAAATTATAGGCCCATTGCCATTCTGCCAAGTCTATCAAAAATCCTTGAACGTCTAATTAACAGAAGGCTCATAAAATATCTAGAAGATAGAAACCTCTTATCCAATGCACAGTTCGGATTTAGAGCGAACAAATCCACGTCGGATGCGGTGTTGGAATTGACAAATTACATAATAGGCAAACTAGACAATAAAAAGAAATCTATTGGAATTTTCTTGGATTTGGCAAGGGCTTTTGACACGGTCTCTGTGCCTACACTACTGATGAAGCTCGAATGCCTAGGAATCAGAGGTTTACAACTGAAACTGTTAAAAGACTACCTAACGGATAGAACTCAATGTGTCCAGATAGGAAATACGACCAGGGAAGAGGTCCCAGTGACCTTCGGAGTCCCTCAAGGAAGTATCTTGGGCCCAACACTGTTCCTCTGCTACATTAACAATCTTTGCCAAATTCAGATTCCCAACTCAAAAATCATCGCATTTGCAGATGACACAGCTTTGCTGTTTAGTGCTAACTCTTGGCCAGAGGTATTTGCGAATGCACGGCAAGGTTTTAATTTGGTAACTCAGTGGCTAAACAAAAACCTTCTCACACTTAATATTGATAAAACTCACTATGTTGCTTTCTCAACTAGGTCCAACAATAAGCCGGATCCGTCACTTCAAATAACATCACATATATGCCCTAACTTTAGTAGTACCAACTGTCTGTGAACCCTATTCTAAAAGCCGAGTCATGTGTTAAATATTTAGGAGTAATGATAGATAGTAATTTGAAATTTCATGCCCACATAGACCTTATTTCGGCTCGAGTCCGCGAACTTATGATGATCTTTAAGTCTCTAAGACACGTAACTGAACCGAACGTGATTAAATCAGTTTATTACGCACTGTGTCAATCGCAACTGAGCTACTGCATTACCTCCTGGGGCGGTGCATACAAAACATATTTCCTAAACATTGAAAGAGTGTAAAAGTATAATATTATAATATAAATAAAACAACTTAATTGAGTGACATTTCAAGACTAGTTTATTCTTCTTAATAATATTTGACAACTACTTGGTCATAGATAAAATAATAAGTACCCAATCAACCTACATCCTCCTTCTTAAAACAATTAACTTAATAGTACGTTAAATAAAAAATCTCTCTAGAATACAACTAAACAAAACAACACTCTTCTATCCCCACTAAAAAAAAACAAAGAAGAGTAAAAATAAAAAAAAAACAAATTATTAATTATATAACCTTAAATTTAACCAATTATACTTCTAAAAGCTTCGATTCTTGACAACATTTTCCGATGAATTATGAGTGTCCAAACCGATCAGGAGCTCTCACTGTCCTGCCGTAACGAGTAACATAAGCATTATTAGAAAATTCAACGTCACGTTGTTCGTTGAGTTGTGCACGGGAGCAGTTTGACGGAATTATGTCCGAGCTTGCCCTTACATCATCGTAATCATAATATGGTCGCTGTTCATTGACATCACCAGGACGCAAACAGCTATCGATAACGAGTTGCCTTCGATTTCGACGAATCACTGTACCATTAAATAACTTTAACAAGTATGACCTAGGTGCAACAATATCTATAACTCTAGCATTTACCCAATCAACGACCATGCGAACTTTAACATTATCACCTACGCCACAAGGTCTGAGATTCCTACTACTCCTATCAAAGTATTTTTTTTTGTATTAACTGTCTTTGACTTAATTCATTGTAGTTGTGTACCTGTTGCATATTATGTATTTTTGGCTCTAAAAATTTGGGAGAACAAGGTATTATACTACGTAATTTTCTGTTAATGAGTAATTCAGACGGAGAAGGCAAACTATTACTTATTGGAGTATTTAAAAACTCTAATAATCCCATACGAAACTCTGATCCATCATGACGTGTCTTTCGAAATATTGCTTTAATAGTCTGAATCGCTCTTTCAACCTGACCATTTGACTGGGGAAATCTAGGAGAAGAAGTTTTATGATCAAAATTCCAATCTCGACTAAATTGAAGAAACAACTTTGAAGCAAATTCCGGCCCATTATCAATAAAAACTAGTTCAGGTATTCCTTGGCGACTAAAAATGTTTTTGAATTGGTTAATGACACATTGCGAGCCTAAATTTCCAACCTCTTCAACCTCGATAAATTTACTAAAATAATCTATCACTAATAAATAGCTTTTGCCATTAAAATGAAAAATATCTGCACCCACTTTTGCCCACGCTCTTATAGGTATTTCATGTGAGATTAGGGGTTCTTTACAGTTTTCTTTCCTATAAGTTAAACACACCTGGCAATGTGAAATCATATCCTGAATCTGAGTGTTCATTTTTGGCCAAAACATTATTTCACGGGCTCTTAATTTGGTCTTTTCTACTCCTAAATGTCCTAAGTGTATTTTTTTTAACATATCTCTCCGCATCTTTTTTGGAATCACTATTTTAGTCCCTTTCCATATTAAATCATAAGCAACCGTTAGTTCATTTCTATAGTCCCAATATGTCCTAATAATATCTTTATCACTGCATTTATGTTCTGGCCACCCTCGTTTTACTACTTTTTTGAGCTCTTGCATTTCCTCATCTTCGGATGAGTATTATTGCAATTCGATAAAATGAGTATCTGTTAAGGTATTACTTACTGCAATCTCACATACTTGGGCACTCTCTTCAAGATAATCACGCGGTTTCATATCCTGACCATTAGCTGGAGCTACAGCACGGGAAAGTGTATCTGCGATGTACAAATATTTGCCTGGTTTATATACTAATTTGAGCATGTATGGCTGTAACCTAAGCAACATCCGTTGTAGTCTAGCCGGTGCCCCAAAAATTGGTTTATTAATAATGCTGGTCAATGGTTTATGATCGGTTTCAATAGTTACATCATCTCTCCCATAAATGTACACATAGAATTTTTCACATGCAAAAACACATGCATACAATTCTTTTTCTATCTGGGCATAATTTTGTTCCGTCTTGGTAAGAGACCTAGATGCATAACAAACTGGTTTGCCATCTTGCATTAAACACGCTCCTAAGCCGGTTTTACTTGCATCAACAGAAATTGTTATTGGCCTATCTAATCTGTAAAATTGTAAAACGGGAGGATTCGTGATAGCCTTTTTCAATTCATCAAAACATTTATTGTGAATATCATCCCAATGCCATGCGATTTCTTTTTTTAATAGTTCTCGCAGTTTTTGAGTTTTGTCCGATAAATTTGGAATGAAATTGCCTACATATGTCACCAATCCTAAAAACCGTTCCAAATCCTTCACGTTTTCCGGTTAAGGCATATTTTTTATTGGTAATATATGTGAATCATCTGGACGAATGCCTTTCTGGGAAATAAAATGGCCAAGGTATTTAATTTCAGTAAGTCCTATTTTGCACTTCTCCTTATTCAATTTTACATTAATTTGTCGACACCTATCCAATACCGCAAGCGCTTATCATGTAACTCTTTTGTCTCCGCATAGCATAGCAAATCGTCTACAAACAATACGACACCCACAATGTCATCAAAATATTCATAAAGTCGCTTATGAAAAACTTCAGAAGCCGACGAAATTCCGAAAGGTAAACAAAGAAATTTATAGCGGCCAAATACCGTGTTAAATGTACAATAATCAGTTGATTCGCTATGGAGTTTTAATTGCCAAAAGCCCTGCTTACAATCTAGAGTGCTGAAATATTTAGCACCTGACAACTTAGCTGTTATCTCATCCAAAGTAGGTAATTTATAATGTTCCCGTTTAATATATTTATTTAAATCTCGTGGATCTAAACAAATTCGAAGATCACCGTTCGGTTTTCGCACAACAGTTAAGCTGTTTACCCAATCAGTAGGACCTTCCACCTTTGCTATAATTCCTTCCTGCAACATGTCATCTAATTTCCTTTTAACATCATCCCTAAGTGCAAGTGGTAATTTTCGCGGAGCATGGACAACAGGTTGCGCGTCTGCTGATAGCTGTATTCTGTACACACATGGTAAACAACCTACTCCCTCGAATACATCTCGATATTCAAAAACTAGTTGCTCAGAATAAAGAAAAGCTATATTGCTATTCACCGCTAGGATGCGCTTTACTAAATTCATCTCCTCACACGATTTCTTACCTAAAACAGGAGAAGAAGTTACATCAGCAATAATAAATTTAACTATAAATGATCTATCTTTATATGCGCACTTGAGCCTACATCTTCCTAAAACTTTTATGTGTGTACCTGAGTAGCTTGTCAGTTTAACGCTGGTAGGTAAAATATTTGTTTTATCAACACCTGTTTGCGCTAAAAACCTGTATGGTAAAATATTTACGTCAGCTCCAGTGTCCAACTTAAACTTAATGATTTTATTAGTAACAAATTTCAAATCTATTGTCCAATTATCCTTCTTGTCCATTTTACTAGCTTCAAATACCTGATTGGTACCATTCTCATCGATGGAATACACACGACAAGCTTGCGCGAAATGATTCATACGTTTGTATTTTGTACACCTTTGACCATAAGCCGGACAATTGAACTTCGCATGTATGGTACCACAATAATTACATTTTGGTCCATTTTCCTGTCGAAATTGATTGGATCTGGATGTGCTCTGTATTTGTCTTTGGCCGATCTGATTTCCTGGCCCTTGTTCCTTAATATGTGTCTGAGCTGGTGCTCCCATGAATTGCAATGTATCCGTTCTCTTAATCCGTTGTCCGTCGTATGGACGTATTTGGTTTCGACATGCACAACGTACATTATTCTGTCCACGCTGTATCCAGTTCACAGCTGTTTTATTTATTTCATCACACTCCTTTACTGTTTTCATCTTGCAGGCTTGCATCCGTGACATTTCCGCCAGATTGCAAATTTCTAATGCTTTAGTCAGCGATAAATTTTGTTCTCTCAGAAGCCTTTCCTTCATCACATCCTCTCTTAAGTCACAAATCATTCTATCCTTGACGAGATCATCCTTCAGGTCCTTAAATTCACACGACAATGACAGTTTATTCAGTTCAAATACAAACTGCTCAACAGTTTCGTGTTCCTGCTGATATCGAGTAAAAAATCTGTGACGTTCCACAGTTAGGTTTTTCTTAGGCGTAAAAAAATCATCAAATGTTTTTAATACACTCTCAACAGTCTCTATCGTATTTACATCCTTTGAAAACGTATCATATACATCCCGACACTGTTGACCAATGATGTGAAATAATATGCTGACCTGGACATCAATATCCTTTTTATTTAATTGACAGGCCTTGAAATACAGCAAAAGAGACTTTTTCCATTTTATCCACTGGTTACTCAAATTACCAGTCGTTACATTTGACAGATCCTTTTCAAATGCAAATGGCAATGACGGTTGCAACATAGATTCCATTTTACTTACTCAATATATTTTTTATGCGTTTTTCATAAAAACCATACCTTTTCGAACCTTCTCTCAATTTATGAATCAACTAACTTCATCCTTTATGTAATTTACCGACTGCGCCATGTAAAAGTATAATATTATAATATAAATAAAACAACTTAATTGAGTGACATTTCAAGACTAGTTTATTCTTCTTAATAATATTTGACAACTACTTGGTCATAGATAAAATAATAAGTACCCAATCAACCTACAAAGAGCACAGCGTGCACTTCTGAAGGTAGGTCTGTCCCTACCATATGATTTCCCGACTAAGGAACTCTATGAGAAAAGTGGAGTTTTAACTGTCAGACAGCTTTTTATACACGCCACTGTATTAAAGCAACATGACTCTGTTAAATATGAACCAGATAAATTTCAAAACCAACGTCGCAAAGATAAAATTTGCCTCGTTCCCGTATTTAAAACTAGTCTAGCCCAAAGGTTTTTCAGCTACCAAGGACCTAACTTATATAACAAATTAAATCGTAGCTTATCATTCTATTCCCTACCAAAAAGGAAATGCAAAGTAGTGGTTAGAAATGGGTTGCAGAAGCTAAACTATTCACACACAGAAAGCCTCCTTCATAATAATTAAATCTCATCTTGATTAAATATATCCACATCTTAAACACTCACCCACACCTTCACACACGCTCATACACATCTCCCACCCTCATGCACATAATCTACACTCCACATCTAGATACACAAAACACACATATACATAAGCGCAGCGCACACAAATTAAAAACACTAAGTTATAACACCGCGCTGCTTTCGAACGAAATCCGCTCCGCTTAGTAAAATTAGACCGCAGTGTATCACAGCTACATAACTATATCTAGACAACTGCGCCTGCGGCGCGGTGACGCCCTGCAGCTAGGGGTGTCCACTTTGAAAAAACATCGATGTTTTGTTCGATTCGATAAATTGGAACTGTACATCGATGTCGGGTGAAAACATCGATATTTTGTAAGCATCGAGTACTTTTTTTGGGTTCCATACCCAAAGGGTAAAAACGGAACCCTATTACCAAGATTTCGCTGTCCGTTTGTATGTCAGGTTGTATCGCAAGAACCGCGATATCTTAACAGTTGATTTTTTTTACAAATGATGTATTTTTGTTGCAGCTATAACCAAAAATATTAAAATTTAATAAGTGCGTAATGCTGCCAACATATTTTTTAGTAGGTGCACGTCGGCCGCGTCGGCATTATATTGTCAGTCCACTATTGAATTATAAACTTTTCTTTTTTACATAATCAAATACGAAAAAAGGTGTTAGGTAAAATTTTAGTGGTCAAACTTGAGTTTTTATGAAAGTGATGGTTTATAATCGATTCGATGCTTAAACTGAAAAAACATCGATACATCGAGTATATCAAAATAATTTTAAAACAACGGATCGATTCGATGTATTGCATTGTAAACATCGATGTTTTCAATACATCGATGTATATCGAATATCCCTACCTGCAGCGAGCGGTGCACTATGGGGTATTTAAGCCGAAAAGCTGGCCAAAAATCGTTTTTTAAATAATTATTATTTCATTAAAACAATTATGTACTCTCATACTTAGATAACTAACGCACTAAGTACCGAAAACCGGTTCTTACCTGGGTTTGTACTCAGCCCGCAACATCAGTCGGAAGTTACCGTTCGCCCTATACGTACGTGTGATTAATCGATGCGCTTTAATAACCCTGTTATTGCAATCAGTCTGTTTCTGTGTTTAAGCATACTAGTGGAAGGTTTAGCTATGGATCTTGTACAACCAGGTAAGCTCTAAAAAATACATTTGTTTCAATCGATTTATTATTAATATTAGTAACGATAATCACCATCACCATGACATGCCTTTGTCTCTAAAAAAATGACTAAATTTCAACAATGAAAAGACTTTTTGAAGTACTGTTCCATATTGTCATGTAAAAAAAACCTAATGACGCTAAAGCTTACATATCTGTGAAACTACATATAAGATAATTTGCCGCCCCAATGAGCCCCCGATTTTTTTTTTGACAATTAAGTGAAAATACATTTTTTTTGGTAAAAATAATTAAGTTATTATTTCTTAATTTTTTCTTAACAGGACCCTCTGGAGTGAAGATATATGGGCGAAATGAGCTGTATTCAATAATTAAAGGCTCTATTGGATCATCTTTTGTGGCAAAACTTGATACAATGGAACAAGAGTTTTTGAAATCATATCAAGGTGATTCAAGAAATGAAGCTAGCAATAAATTGAGAAAAATCAAGCATGACTTCAAAAAAAGGTGGTTAGCTGCACGAAAAACGGCTGCTAGATTCGAAAAAACCAACCAAGGTTGGCTGAGTGGGACAGTCTCTCTACCTGCGACAGGTAATTATAACTGGTTTTAATTTAGAAAGGTTTAATTTTACAAATGAGACCACTCTTTTGTGTTTATTTCTGTAATGTTCTATTCTATATAAATATAGTTATTTTATTTAAAAGATTTTTTAAGTACATAATAAAAGAAATGGTACCTATGGCAAGTTGAATTTTGCTAGTTATTTCATATAACTAATGAACAATTATATGTTTTATTTCAGGTACTAGCCCAGGGCGCCCACAAAAGACCTTTGAAGATTTGAGTGAAAGAAGTAAACGTAGGAAAACGCAAGATCTGCGTTCACTGGATGTGACAGAGCTCACATTTGCCACCCATATGAAATTAAGGAAATCTGGCCAAGTAGAAGCTGCAAATGTCGTTAAAGATTTAACGAAGAGTCCAACAAGGGCTCGCAAATACAGAGCGGCGATCGCGACGAAGAAAACTAACTCCAAAACTTCAAGCCGATTATCTCCAATAAAGGCGTTATCTATGTTTACGGAAGCGGGTCTTACTAGATCCCAATATGAAATTATAAGGGCTACGAACAAGAGTTTTTTCCCATGTTACTCTATGTTACAAAAAGCCAAAAAGGACTGTTACCCAAAACCAGAATCTTATCGCGTGACATCAACCTGTGCCGAAGTGGATCTACAGGATCTTCTAGACCACACAGCCACACGATTACTAATGGACTTACAAGAAGCCATAGAAACCCTAAGTGAACAAGATAAGATGTCATTGACTTTGGTTAGCAAATGGGGATGTGACGGATCGCAACAGGCTCAATATAAAATGAAGTTTGAAAGTGATACGGAATCAGACGCTAATATATTTCAAAGTTCTTTAGTACCCTTGCAACTTGTCACTGAAACTGACAAAAAAGTTGTGTGGCAAAACCCCACTACTTCTTCTCCTCGTTACTGTCGACCGATAAGAATGAGATTTGTAAAGGAAACGAATGACATAACGAGAGATGAAATAGACTATGTCAATGCAAAAATAAATGCTCTTCGCCCGTCAAAATATAAAGACACAAGCATTACTCATAAAATGCTTTTTACGATGGTAGATGGAAAAGTATGCAACGCGGCTACACACACTAAATATTCAATGAGATGTTATATTTGTAATTTAACGTCAAAGGATTTTAACGATCTTACAAAAAAAGGGGAAACAAGAAAAGAAAATTTATCGTTTGGACTTTCACTACTGCACGCTAGAATTCGTTTCTTCGAATCAATATTGCATGTTGCATATAAGCTACCTATTAAAAAGTGGAACGTTAAGCTCACAAAAGAAGAGAGCGATATAGTTGAAAAAAGAAAAAAAGAAATTCAAAAAGGATTTAGAGAAAAGTTAGGATTAATTGTTGATATGCCTAAAGCCAATTTTGGTAACTCAAATGATGGCAACACAAGCCGAAGATTTTTTGAAAACGATGTGTTGTCAGCGGAAATAACAGGCTTAGATCATACTCTTATTTATCGCCTAAAAGTCATTTTAGATACCTTATGTAGCGGATATTCTATAAACATAGTAGAGTTCGAAAAATATGCTCGAGAAACAGCTGAATTGTATATTAAATTATATAGTTTTTACCCCATGTCCCCTACTCTACATAAAATATTGGTACATGGATCTGAGGTTATAAAAGAAGCCATTCTCCCGATTGGACTACTCTCAGAAGAAGCTGCTGAAGCTAGAAATAAACATATAAGGGCTTATCGCTTGTCCTATGCGCGGAAATATTCCCGAGAGGCGTGCAATCGGGATATAATAAATAGGCTTCTTTTAACCTCAGATCCCGTAATAACCGGAATGAGAGACCCCCCCAGAAAAAAATCAAAGCCTTTTCCTGAGCAAGTTCTAAGCCTGTTACTCCCTGCAAATGAAAATAGTTACAATTTAAGTTTTGGAAATAATGATGACAGTTGTGACGATGAATTTTAAAATAAATACTTTTTTTAATAAAGATATTCGTATTTTATTTACATTTTTAACACTGCTTTATAGCCAGTAATTCACTTGAAGTAAGTACGTAAATAGATAGGATAGATAGGTAGACTGGTAGAAATTAATATTGTTTTACAACCGCAAAGGTCTGCCATCCCTACTTTCTGAGATAATGGGCGTGAATATGTAATTTCCGGTATTTATATACTGTTTAGAAAAGATTTAGGTAATAAAATATTTTTGGCCAGCTTTTGGGTACAAATACCCCATAGTGCGGTGGTTCATTCGTCCGCCGACATTCATGCTATATGCACGTAATCCTGCGCGACAATTCTTTCCGAATGACGGTATGCGAGCTTGTATGACGAGCCAGTGCGCAAGGAAATAATAATTGCGGGTGACTTGGTTCATATTTTGTTCATGTTGTTTTGTGTGCACTGCGCTTCCACAATTAATCATAGTAGGTAGGTAATAGGCGTTAAAAATTTCTTTCTTTATTTAAATCGTTGTTTGCTTCTAGTAAAATCACTCCAAAATTGTATACCTACATACTTAGTTTAAGTTCAACCTTGTTACCTTGTATAAGTTTGTATAAGTACCTTCACGCTATATATAAAATGCACCCAGTCAAAATTGAATCTACATGTCCGATGGGTGGGGCACTGGTGATCCGTAACACAGGCATCTCAAGCCTTTCACGGACACCAGCTCCTCACATATGTAACACATACTAGACTGAGTAATTGTACCGTTTTAGCTATAAACAAAACATTGTGAGGAGAAATAAATAAATAAAATAAAATAAATTAGCCACCTTTATTCTGCTGGCCCTTTCCCCGTCTTAGAACACAACACCACTCAGTAATGTTTATAAGCTGTGGTATTCTGTAAGACTGTAGATTCTGTAAGGGAGGTACTTCCCCAGTCGAGCAGCTAATTGACCGTACGAAAGTTATACTCTACCTCTTTTAACTTCACATCACAATCGATTCGACCGATTAAAATTTCGTTGTTATTTTCTTCGTATGACAGATCTATACTTTTTGGCTTTTTTTTTTTTTTTACTACATATAGGCTTACGTTTGACCATAATCTCGCTTGATGGAAGGCGAAGATAAGGCCTAAGATGATACACGCTTGCCTAGAAAGTGTCTGTTCACTTTAGCCTTAAAGATGTCCAGATTATAGCGTTCCGGAAAAACTGACGCCGGCAGAGAATTCCACTCCTTAGCCGTCCGCATTATGAAAGAAGAAGCAAATCGCTTCGTGCGTATTGAAGGAATGTCTACAACAAAAGGGTGAAACCGCTCGCCGCGCCTAGTCGTCCGGTGATGGAAGGGTGAAGGGGGTATCAGGTTATGTAGAACCTCCGCACACTCCCCGAAATGCAACCGATAAAAAACTGATAGGCAGGCCACTCGTCTACGGTGTTCGAGGCTCTGAAGACTTGCCTCCACCAGTGAGTTATTGCCTATGACTCTCTTCGCTCGGCGCTCCAATGAGTCCAGAGCTTCCAGCTGATAGCCAGCAGACCCATCCCAAAGATGAGAACAGTATTCCATTGAGGAGCGAACTTGAGCTCTGTAAAGACTTAAGAGCTGCTCCGATGTGAAGTACCGCCTCACCTTGGAGAGAATGCCAAGTTTTTTGGCTGCAGTGTTTGCAATGGACTCGATGTAGTGACCGAAGTTTAGATTAGAAGAGAGGTCAAGCCCTAGGAGCTCAAGATGGTCACTGATCGGAACGGAGACATTCCGGAAAGTCGGAGTCAGTTGGAATGGACTCCGTTTCGCCGAAAAAAGACACGCCTGTGTTTTTGAGGGGTTAAACCCAACCAGATTGGCATCACCCCATAAGGAAACAGCCTTCAAGATCGAGTTCACCCCCTCAATCATCGACTCCCTGAACGACTGGACCATTGACCCCGACTTCGCATCAGACAAGTATCTCACCGAGACTGTGCTGTCGTCTGCATACCCAAAGATACCGGGAGTAACTAGCAGGTCGTTTATGTGCAGCAAAAAAAGAGTCGCGGAGAGAACAGATCCCTGAGGGACACCGGCATTAATACCAAGAAGATCGGACGAGGCGCCATCAATGACAACTCGAATCGATCTTCCCCTCAAGAAATCCTGAATCCAGGTACAAAGTACGGGAGCAATACCGTAAACCGGAAGCTTACCAATGAGACTTGCGTGCCAAACCCTGTCAAAAGCCTTAGAGATATCAAGAGACACGGCAAGAGCCTCACCGTGTCTCTCGATGGCTTCGCTCCAGAAGTGAGTAGCATATACAAGAAGATCCCCAGTAGACCGGCCTCGACGGAATCCGAATTGACGGCCACTGAGGAGGTCGTTGTCTTCCAGGTATGCCAGGAGACGGCTGTTTAAAACACGCTCCATAACCTTACAGAGTATGGAGGTAATTGTGATTGGTCGGTAGTTGGCAGGGTCGGCACGACTACCTTTCTTGGGGATCGGTTGAACATTGGCAATCTTCCAGGATGCTTGAACTAGACCAGTCTTCAGGGATAAACGATAGAGGCGAGTCAAAACAGGAGACAACTCAGGCGCACATGACCGCATGACAATGGCAGGAATGCCGTCAGGCCCACTAGCCTTATTCACATCTAGAGTGCTGAGAATTTTAAGTACCACTTTTTGCCGAATGTGCACCTCAGTCATAGTGGAAGTGCAATGTGGTAGCCTGGGTGGACTTTTACCAGCAGCATCTAGTTGTGAATACTTCGCAAATAGAGACGCAAACATGTCTGCTTTCTCTTTGGCGGTGTGAGCTAACGAACCGTTCGGCTTCTGCAGTGGCGGCAAAGAGGACCGACAGAAATTGGCTTCGACCGATTTGGCAAGTGACCAAAAAGCTTTACTCCCAGAAGGGTAAGATGCTAGTCTGGCTCCAATGCGGCCAATATGGTCAAAGCGGGCCTTGCGTAGGGCACGTTTGCAAGACTTGGCAGCACTATTGTAAGCTTTCTTCAGTTTCCGAATATTTGGCGAATATTTATTTGGTAAGCAGAGTGCTTATGTGCTTCAGCACTATCACACTCAGCGTTGAACCATGGACGGGCTTTGTCTTGGAGTGAGATGTCAGAAAATGGAATGAAATATGGCCTGACATATCACCTCAGAAACAGCCTCCGCGCAGCGAGTCGGGTCGTCTGAAGAGAAGCATAAGCGCAGCCAAGGGTAAGACGCGAAGAAATGCCGCATCTCATCCCAATCTGCTGACTTGTATCGCCATACTCGCCTAGTCCCCTTGAGATCGGGATCGGGTGGCGAGTAGACAGACACAGATTTCACCAGACAGTGGTCGGAGCTACCCAACGGTGAGGAAACCGCGACTTGATATCGGTCTGGATCGGTTGTCAGCAGAAGGTCTAAGCAATTGGCCGTATGGCCATCACCAGCCCAGCATCAGCCCAGTCACCAGTTGGGAGAGACCAAGCGTCAGTGCAGATGCATACGCTAATCTCCCAGCATGGTCGGTGTTCTGGTAGGGGTACAGCCACTCCTGGTGGTGGGCATTGAAGTCCCCCAGAAAAACTAGCTGCGCCGATGGGTACCTAAGCTGAGCTAATTCAGCCGAGTCCGAAAGGTACTGAAACAACAACCATTTGGGTAATTACGTGACAGTGGAATAACTTTAACTTACAATATAATTTTACTTAACTGTCGAACTACTATATAAGTTCCTACTTAATAAAATAAGATTTAGGTACCTTTAAGTTGGTAGACGTCACGCGGCACGTTAAGCGTGATCAGAAGGGATTACTTACTTAAGCCGAAGCTTCACTTATCTGATAGAACCTTGCTAAGCTACGATTAACCTTTGAACATTGTTTTTGGATTAAATTGTGACATCGCTGCAACCATATCCATACCAACAGAGTTTTATTGGTACACACATTGGTATACACTAGCTTTTCATTCACAGTTTTATCCGTGTTATACTGCTAACTAACTGTAACTGTACCCGTGAGAACTTAATAATTAAATACTTATCTAATGGTGAAGGAATTTTTGGAATCGGTCCAGTTGTTTCGGAGAGCCTTGTTAATGTAAACATATAAACAAACAAAGAAACAATCAAATATTCTATAGACCCTATCAAGATTTATAATTCTAAATAGTATATTATTTTAACCTATGTCATTAGGTTTAGTCAGCGTGGTTATATTAATGACGTGTTTTTCACGCCCTCATTACCAATCTTAAAAGTAATATGCATGTGTTATACAGGTACCTTGAGGAGTTTTTTTTTAAAGATTACTATCAGATTTTTACAGTCTATTAGTATTCTTGTTGACCCCTCGTGCTAAGCTTAAATGCTTGTGTTACGAGTGGGTTCACGTTGGTAGTGCAATGGGTGGGGTTCGAACCTGCGACCTCAAGATCACAAGTCCGACGCCCTAGCCATTGGGCTACGGCTGCTAAATTATACCGAATCCCGTAACAAAACTCATTCGCTTAGTTTATAAGAAAACAGCAACTTTGTTTTATTCAATTTGGAGAACTAGCGACTAGAAAATATAAAGACACAATATTATGATAAAATAAATCAATTTTAAACTTACATTATAAGCAAATCTTTTGAAATAAAAGTTGTATTTCTAGCGTAGACGACATTATTTCATTTAGTTCGTGGTTGTAAAACTGAAGAGTATGAAAGTTGGAAGCAAAACTCAATTAGGTACTCTTGCACTATGTAACTATTTTACTTCCGCAAAAATCCGAAGTAGTTTCTTTCAATGTGCTGCCGTGGTCATGTGATTTTACAACATTACAAATCAATATCATATACCTAATGTTCTAAAAAGAATAGAAATCATTATAAGTTCTTTAAAAAACAATTTTAACTAATGTATGATGTTTCTTTTATTGCAGCGTTTTTGGTTAATAAGTATGGTGTAATAATATTAGTATAGATATTTCGAATTTTTGTTTTTGAACTTGCTTCTCAAGGCGGATTAGGCACCAACACAAAAATAAGTCACCAAACTCACGAATCTCTATCATATACAGGAACAATTGGTACAATGTTATTTGTTGTGAACAAAGAGAATTCGACAGCTCACGTATGGAGATTCTCCAGTCTGGCTGCTCGCCATTTGGGAAACATTGAAATGTTTTTGTATTGACGATGTGTCTGGCATTTTCAATATTGATATCGTTTGCATTTATAAATTCCCGCATACATTTAATGTTTATGCTTTTATAACAAAACATTAAATTCTTTCAGGGGAAAGCAAACTTGTTAATGTTTTTTAGAATATCTGACAAATATTACAATCTGGTCTTTCCTTGAGGTATCTACCCCCATTCCCTTGCCTTACTCTTAAAACACCTATGTATATGATCCAATCTATTTTAAATAAAAAAAAGACGTTGTATTGTGATGATATATCTATCTTCTATATATATAAAAGAAAGTCGTGTTAGTTACACTATTTATAACTCAAGAACGGCTGAACCGATTTGGCTGAAAATTGGTAGGGAGGTAGCTAAGAACTGGGAGAAGGACATAGGATACTTTTTATTCCGTTCCCGTCGTTCCCGTGTGACGTGACATAAAACGTGGTATAACAAAACGCAACTGACATGAAATAACAAAACAATTCACTACATCGAGTCCATTGCAAACACTGCAGCCAAAAAACTTGGCATTCTCTCCAAGGTGAGGCGGTACTTCACATCGGAGCAGCTCTTAAATTTTTACAGAGCTCAAGTTCGCTCCTTGAGATGGGTCTGCTGGATATCAGCTGGATGCTCTGGACTCATTGGAGCGCCGAGCGAAGAGAGTCATAGGCAATAACTCACTGGTGGAGGCAAGTCTTTAGAGTCTCGAACACCGTAGACGAGTGGCCTGCTATCAGTTTTTTATCGGTTGCATTTCGGGGAGTGTGAGGTTCTACATAACCTGATACCCCCTTCACCCTTCCATCACCGGACGACTAGGCGCGGCGAGCGGTTTCACCCTTTTGTTGTAGACATTCCTTCAATACGCACGAAGCGATTTGCTTCTTCTTTCATAATGCGGACGGCTAAGGAGTGGAATTCTCTGCCGGCGTCAGTTTTTCCGGAACGCTATAATCTGGACATCTTTAAGGCTAAAGTGAACAGACACTTTCTAGGCAAGCGTGTATCATCTTAGGGCTGAAACTGCGTTAAGCGGGCTCCCGCGCGGTTTCATACAAAAGTGCTCCGTCGCGGGGACCGGCGCGGGTGTCCGTCACGGGGAGGCGCGCCCCGCACCCACGCAACGGGGCCCGCCTCCGTGCGATGGAACCCGTCGCGGGAGCACGCGCGGTGCCCGCCAGCGGTAACACGCACGGGCTTGTTCGGTCAACAACGCAACGCTGTTGCACGCACGCTCGGAGAAAATCAAGGGCAATGTCTTTCGATACAGAGAGGGTAATTGTGGAAGTGCAGTGTCACCCTGCCATATGGTACCAGGCGAATGAACTGTATTAAGACCGAGACTCCCGAACAGCGGCATGGGTAGAAATTTGCAAAGAATTGTTTGAAAAGAGAGCATATGGCCGCATGACATGGTTAGACAGCCCAAATGCTTCATCTCCTACAACAACGTAGGGTATTGGTACGGTTGCTGCTGTGTTGGTTGATTTATTGTTGTTTAGCACGGGTAACGCTTTAGCAGGAGGTATATCCAATAAGTTATCATTCATTTGTTGGAACAAGCGGCTTTGGGTGAAAATTCCAGAATCAGATTCTTTACCCTGTACCCCCACAGTTATGTAGGTAAACTCATAATTTGCGTTAGACATTGCAAGTAGAACGATAGAATAATAATGCTTATAATTGTAGTAAAGTGAACCGTTGTGAGGAGGCCTTATAATACGTATATGTTTCCCGTATATTGCACCGATACAGTTGGGAAAATTAGCTTGCGTCAGAAAACCATCCGCTATCTCTTCCCATCGCGCACGGGAAAACAACGGCATGCAGTCTTCCTTCAATCTTTCATTTATAATTTGACAGACTTCTTTCACTATATTTCTGATTGTGGTTATTCCTGCCTGATACGCCAGATGTAGGTCCACGAAAGTATGGCCACTTGTCAAGTACCTGTAATTTTTTTATTGTTTCAGTAACAAAAGTGTAATCACGATGGAAACCAGCTTGTAAATAATGTACCTACATGCAAAAACTGTGATTACAACAGTGATTTATATAAGAGCAAAAAAATAATGCTAATTAGAAATAATAATAGTAAGAATGTACGAGTAAAAACCTGTGATTAATGAGCAAAGAAATAATGTTAATTAGTATAAGCAAAAATAAAGATTATGAAAAACAAATTATTTTTTTACTTACCGCAATGCAAGTCTTTCCATTGGTGATATGACTGATACAGCTTTTACTTTAACATTTTTGATCTTCAAATATGGTTCCAGTTTCGAAAATAATTCGTCGTAAACCTATACCTAAACTTTAAAATATTTGTTAAATGAGTCATCATTTTCTCTTAATTTACTGAACTTTACAACAAATTCCCCGCACAACAACCTAGATTCAATAAACGGGCTTACTGGCTGTCGTTTTTTTTTGCTAGTCGTCGTTTTGCTACGTAATAATATATTAAGTTCTCCATCGAAACGACTATACAAGCACACCGTTAAAATTGAACTAGCGACACTGCGTAAATCGGTCTCCGCGACAGGTCCCCGCGACGGGGACCGTCGCGTACCCACAGAGCCCGCCCGCGTGGCCACGCGCGTTGACACGCGACGGTTGCCCGTCACGGGCGCCCGCTTAACGCAGTTTCAGCCCTAGGCCTTATTTTCGCCTTCCATCAAGCGAGATTATGGTCAAACGTAGGACTACATGCAGTAAAAAAAAAAAAAAAACTCATTCTAAATATAAGTCAACGGTTCATTTGTTAAAAATGGTATGACAAAACGCAAATGACAGCTGAGCATATTTAAAAAAAAAGTCTTATTGTATTTTATTTTCCCATACAAATTATTATAACTGCCAAACGTTACAGTTTTGTTCCGTCATAGATTGATTGAGCAACCAAAAAGTGATAGATAGTCGATAGTATTTTAAAATCAGAAGAAGTAAAAGGAAAAGTTGATCACCATTTTCAAATATTTATAGGTGGGTTCAGAATTTTATTTTGAAAAGAGTAACGATATACTTAGAACACTGTTCATGTTGTGATTCTGGCTTTTTTCGGTATTCCAATTGCTTTAACTCTTCCGCGGTGATATTAAAATCTAGAAAACTTACTCTATCCATAATCGATGGCGTTAATAAAATTACAAATTTATAATTCTAATTTGTGTGTGAATTGGTTTTTGTTTTATTAATTATTTTTGTTCGACGTGAACTGTGACCACATTTTGAACCAAATATAAACTGCGGCAGTTATTGCTTTAAATTCGTCAAAACGTAAAAAAAAATTGCTACTATAAGAAATTCGTCGCTGTCGTTCAATGTCCATTTTTTTCCCGGTTGAAAATGCATTAGGCATCCACGGCCACAGTGGTGGTATGTAGTATGTAGAAAGAACTCCCCTGTTTATAGCGATGATATGCTTATTATATTACTAGAAGATGGTTTACCTACTTAACTTAACCCAGGATGTTCGTCTAAATGCCAGTAAATTGAGCACCAGAAATAGCTAATGCATATTATTATACATCCGGTACCGTGGCGATGCCTATGACCTAGCAGTCATGGACTCTCCTGGTTCCATTCAATGCACTTTTGGGGGCGCACGGAGCACAACTACAACTCTACGCATCATGGGTCGGCCTCTCGAAGCCGAGGCTCGGGGGACAGCCTGCTGTCTGTGCGCCTTCGGTGAAATGGGTAGGAGAGATCTTTCTCCTGAAAACACTTCGCGGACTTCTACTGAGTGGGCAATGGTCGGTAGCATGAGGACGGATCCCATTACTCTCGCTCCACCGGAAACTCCTCGCACCAATGTACCGTGTGCTGTCGCTGTGATGACATTAAGTTTCCGGATCACCCTCCCTCTTTTCTTTCAAAACATTCTAGCATTTTGGGCTAGATCGCTTGAACCAGTTTTGGATGTTTTTTTTTCATAACTATTAGTAGGTAGGTGATACGAAATGCATCGATGAACTTCGTATCACCCTACTTAACATTAGTTATTAAAAATCATTGGCATATCATCAAAATTTATTTTTTATTTTTTATTGTAATCTTATGGCTTTTGACAAAACATTGACCCAATGCGTGCTACTCTTAGTGCACATTACGGTTAGTTCATTGCTATCACGCCTTATATTAAAAGTTCAATTCAAGTTATAGTTTTAGCTAAGACAGTACAACGGCTGTTGGGTCAGCTAATATGTAGTTATATATATTTTAAAAACCAGGATATCTGTATGCTAATATTCCAGGATGCTTCGAAATTCCGAAAAAATGACTGCAAAATTGTGTTGTACACATCAATGTGTGTTGTCAAAGGTAAGATACAATTACTCCAGTTGTATGTAATCAATCTATTCATCCTCACAAACTTTTGTAATAAAGGTTATTGAAGACCAAAAAAAATACTCATGGTTCCTAAACAGACCTAGACGAAGGACCACTATCCGTGGTTCACATTACGTACTAGTGCCGTCCGGAGTGCGAATTGAACCTAGAACATTAGGTCTCAGAGGTTCCTTTTAGTGAGCCCAGCAGAGCAAGCGGCGCCAATTTGGCCGCGGGTGCCGCCGGAGGGCCGGATTGCTTAGCGTATCCGGCCCTCACCAACGGTGGACGCAGCAGTGTCTGGGGGGTTTTAATCCTATCCTCGTGCATTAGCATACCACAGCTATGGAGAGGGCGAGTCCCACATACCCCTTCGCTGGCGCGGGAACGCTGCAGCAGCGTAGGGGTTGCGTAAATGCATTTACCCCGGACAAATAAAAAAAGGATACCTTTAGTATAATATTGTACATACGTATACGAGGTAAAAGTTAATTAAAAATGGCTCCTTGCAGCACTACAAAATTTAGTAATTTATTATGTTACCTTATGCCAAAAGCCTTTCTGCCTTTTGAAGATAATTCAATGGAGAGGATGCGAACACTATACTGCTGCACCGTCGCGCGACGATGTTTCCAATTTAGAAAGGTACTACCTAACTAAATAGTTAAATGTGCATTCATTTCTTATTTTAAGCTGTCAAATCTTAGATATATATATCTATCGAGATTGTAGTTCATATAACGTTATCCAATTTAATAGAAATCGATATAAAAACCATTATAGTGTTGAATTTTATAGAAGCTATTAATATTTTTAATCTTCAAAAATATCGATTACCTACGTAACTAACGTCCAATACAGATTGTGATAAATAAAAACTAGAAACGATTTATGACTAATAAAGGTATATAAGTGGTACTCCGTCCCATATTCTTTTAACGGGCTAGAAGAGAAAAATAACTTTTACCACGCTTATTATAACGACTGGAGCAGATGGCATAAATTGGCACAAAATATAATAAAATCCGTGCCTAGGAAAGCACGTTAAACCGTCGTCGGTCGGTCATTGTATTAACATCATCTATGATAATCGTATAGGTACCTGGGAACGGGAAGTAGCGTTTATCTACATATGTACTCCTAGTATTTAAAATACTGCACTCACCAACCCGCCTACTCAGCGTGGTGACTATGGTTAACCACCTTCGCGGCAGGTCCATGTTCAGCAGTGGACTTTATTTGGGCTGATGATGATGATAATAATAATAGACAATAGAGTAATAGTAGTTTTTCCATTTGTGTTACCACCGGACATTATATATTTTTTACAATAAATCAAGGAATGAAGATATTTTTATCGAAATCATAGTCATATCGTTATGTGATTAGCCTTTAGGTCCCTCCATTTACAATTTTATGCTATTCATACCACGAGTAGGCCGACACCCGGGAGTTCCTTCAACACCTTTAAGGACCGGCAACATCATAACATCCAAGTTATGATGATGCAGTTGCATGCATCCAATCCAGTACCCGGAGACTCCTGGTAGCATTGTATAAATACAATAATATGTAACATCTTTAAAAACTACAATTCTGGCAACTAAACATTTTCATTTCATTTTCATTATAATTTCAAGACCTCAGAACCTAATCTAATATTATACGGACGGATCTAATATTATACTTCAGCATTTGATCGTAAGTTCCAAGTTACGATTACGACGAATGTTTCTAACGTATAATGGCACATCCGACCTTATGCTTTTGAGCTCTAGATATTTGGTTAATACTGTAAATACTACCTGAATAAACAACAGAAAGAATACCTAATTAGGTATACGAGGTTCGCTAGTTCGTGCGAACTTTTAATCTTTAATTTAATTTACGGATAACTGAAAACTATATAATTACATACAAGACATAAAAAATGTGGAGCAAAAAATTTTACAGACATTAAAAAGCTCTAATTGAGATCCTTTGGCCTTCGTCCAAAGCGCTGCAGTGAATGCAGCTCCGTTGCTATTGAAGTACAAAATAATTATGAAGAATTTTGAAATAATTAGACATTGTTTGCTTCACATTATGTAAATTAGTGTTAAATATGAAAATGAAAATGAAAACGTTTATTGATAATGTAGACGAATCGATCGTACTTATTATAAGTCAAATACAATGATAATGAAAAAAAATAATAATAAATTAGTTTACATTTCAACAATAATGTTATTAAATTTATTAATATTGTTATGGCATGTCCGTAATTAATCGCTTATTATAAAATATAATTAAGATCAACCAGCGCGGGCTGGGATCGGGTCTGAAGCATAGAACGCGTCGCGAGCCTCGCCTTGCGAGGACGACCGGACCCTATCCTAGCTTCCTACGAGTCTTTCTCTATCTACCTATAAGAAACTCCGAGATCATTCTTTTTGTCATCTTTTAAAGTTTTTGATTAATAATTTTATACATTGTTTAAACATTTTTAGTATCTAGGTTAGTGATCCCCATACATCGATATGTAGGCACTCATACCAGGAAAGTGTGAAAAAAATGATAATTTCAAGTAGGTATCGAGTACCGGGAGCGCTCCCCCAGATTTACATATATAGAAACATGCCTACAATCTGATCAGTTGTCTTGCGTATATTTTAAGAATTCGAAATTTATAAAGTACATAGCATTGACTTAATTTGATTGCCAATTCGGTGTGATAGCTAAAGGATGCCAGCCTGCCGCAATGAGACCGATGGATTCATCCGCCAAACATCTCCATCATCCATATATTCTTTAATATTATAGTAGCCACGAGTCATAAGGACCTTTTTCACATACTTTTTGAATCTATGGCCTGGCAAAGCTGTCACAATTAAAGGAAGTTTATTATAGAATCTAATACAATTTCCAAGAAATGATTTACTTGTCTTATTTACTCTATAAAAAGGTGTAATGATCTTATCTTTGTTCCTAGTGTTAAAATTATGTACGTCCTTCTTTTTGCTGAATTTATTTATGTTTTTACGGGCGTAAACTATATTTTGGTATATGTATTCGGAAGGCACGGTAGGTATATTAACTTCTTTAAATAGACTACGAAGAGAATCACGGCTTCTTTTTTTATAAATAGCACGGATTGCTCTCTTTTGTAGTATGAAAATACTTTGGATATCTGCGGCCGATCCCCATAATAGGATCCCGTATGACATTACACTATGAAAGTAAGCAAAGTAAACTAATCTAGCTGTTTCTATATCAGTCATTTGTCGGATTTTCCAGACCGCATAAGATGCAGACAGAGCTTAGTTTTTCAGATAGTCTTTCTATATGTGGTCCCCATTGCAACTTGGAGTCAAGAGTAATTCCTAAAAAAATTGTTGATGGAATTAAGCTTAATGGCTCCCCATTTAATTCTACATTAGGAATGTTATTCGACACATTTGGTAATGAAAATATACCTATGTTAACATTAATGATAATACTAGTTCGTGCCCGTGACTTTATCCACTTTTGAATACTTTGGGCTCACCCGGATTTCGAAACATTCTACATTAGTGCGCTACACCTATTCGCCTTACCGTGATTATATGTAGGTACTAAATAACCTTCGTCGATAAATGGGTTATCTAGCACATAAAGAATTTTTCAAATCGGACTTTACAAATTTAAATTAGTAGGCATATATGGATGTAACTTTAAATTATTGTTATTATAAATATAATATGTAGGTAAATAACTAGGTACTACGCATAGATAATCTTATACTAGTTATGCTACGCCTAAAAGGTGTTACAGATTATGTATCCGAGTATATTATGTGTGTAAGCCGTATTTACCTATGTATAATAATTACTCATAAATTAGTTATTTTGTAATCTGTATTAGCTATCTTGTTATTGTACTACATATTTAATTACTCACATTTTAATTATTTTGTTAGCGTGCGGTAAATATAAATCAGTTTATGTGTTATAAAATGAGTAAGCATTTAATATTTTAACATGGTCATTAGATACCTATTATGCGTTGTTCTGCTGTGATAAGACAAGACTCTACCCAAAATATAATACCTAGTTATTTCAATTTACCCTGACCGTGCATTCCTACCTAATAAAGTTAAACCTATTTTTTCAGTTATACCTACATGTTTTGTATTAAAACTATATAAATGTACTTGATTTATATTTATAACTATACCAATATTATAAAGAGAAAATATTTGTAAGTATGTTTGATACGAATAAACTCAAAAACTACCGGACGGATTTCGGTAATTCTCTCACCAATGAAAAGCTACATTATCCAGCAGTAATAAAGGTTATGTAGGTATAACAAAATGTTTTAAAGTTACCCTATTTTTCAAATCCGCAAATGTTTTAATTTTGTCAAACTGGTAATGACGTCAGTTTTGCGAGAGGGGAGGGGGTCATCAGGAAATAACGATAGGATGCTTGTAGAGGGGGGGTCGAAAATCTGCAAAAGTCGCTGACGTAATATATGGGCGGCCCCAAAGCTATATGGACCTGAGAGACATAGGCTATATTTAATTATAAAGTTCCCACGGGAACGGGAGTCATATAAATAGATAAGCAACACCATGAGCAATACTGAAATATATATTTTATGTATCCCTTCATAAGGTATATAATTTAATTTCTCTCACTCAATAAGCCTTTTAATGATGAAATTCCCACGCGAACGGGAGCTACGCGGGTGAAACTGCGAGCGGGAAGCTTGTATAATAAAAAGTATATTATTCTCTTATCACCTCATTTTTGTCATACAAACTATACCTACTATAAAAGTAAGAATTTATAAGCTTTCAATCTTAATTCATTTGATAAGGGGCCTATCTATATGAATTAAGTCTTTGCAAAATGTTTAAAAGTAGGTATTTCATCCTTAATCATCTTCAACAGTGCACACAACGATGGTTAAAAAGCATTTTTAATGGTCTAACAATTTTAATTACTTAGTGTTATGAATATTTAATGTACCCATAATTTTGCTATCATTGTATCGAAACCGAGGTAAAGTTGGCCACGTCCATTTTCACCGTTTAAACTAGGTTTTGCGTACATTTACAACAAATTGATCAATACTCCAAACGAGGGAAAATACTGAAAGCTTGCTGGGGAAATAAAAGTACAACGGTCGAATAGATAGCAACCGATCGCGCGCCTTCGTACGTACATTTAAATTCGACAGATACAGATCTTTGTACGATATCCATTTTAGACTGTCCGGTGCGCAAACATTCCTGGAACCATATTTCCATCGCATCGGACTGATATTATTAATGGCTTGAATTTGAATTGTGTGGCGTTAAGAGAAAAAAAAATATATGGCACAGTTTTATTGTTGTAAAGTTGCAACTTTACAACGATAAAACTGTGCCATATAATTTTAACGTAACTATAGGTATGTGTAGGTAATCTTGTGTATCTACTATCATATCATACTATCATTAGGTAACAATACTTCGTTACCTAAGTTAAAAAAAAATGTGTAGAGAATACTGAGGCTGTAACGATTAACATACCCACTGTATAGTGTGATATGGTAATCTGAATAAATCAAGGACCCTTAATTTTGGTACCTCATCCTCAGCCGGTATAACGTCCCCTGCTGAACATGGCCCTCCTGAGGTTTTGTCATAGTCACCATGCTTGACATGCAGGTAGATGACCGCAATATTATGTTGTGACACACAAGGAAACCGGTAGGTACCTATAATTAGATTATTTCATCGTGTTTGTTTGGTTACTTTTTAATACAAACCTAAACTTAAAATTACTGAACCCCGTTAAAATAATATTTCCCAGCTTATGAAAACATCCAAGAGCACTCTTTACAAGTAGCCTAGGAACATGAGCTAAACATAAGTTTACCTAAGCCTATTGATAATGAGTTGACTTCCTAATTTTATAAATGCGAATCCGACAAAAGTAGGTACGTGTCGGTATTTGAAACTCTGATGTAAAATCTTAGTCAGATTGAAAAAACGAAAACCATATTTGTTTTATTAAAAGAGCTACAAAAGCCGCATAGATTTCTTCCACTCTGTTAATTAAATTTTCGCACGGATTAATGTCAATATATCATTACCACATTTGTTTTACTGGTACGTTGAAACAATAAACTTCATTCGAGTCTCCAATCATAGCCAAATGAGTTTGCAGTGTAAGCGGATTGTTCGATATGATTGTTTTAATTTACTTATTCGTCATTAACCCTCCATTTGCGAAGTAATTAGTGTTTAATACTTTGATATGAATACTTACTCAATTTATTATGTGATCGCTTATGTATCTGTCATACCGAGAATTGCTATATTTTCGAAAAATTTATCATATTGCATTAAAAGTGATAAAGAACAATGAGACGTGAGAGGATGAAGGTGATATGACGCATTTTCGAGTTTTTGTGTTTTTTTTGCATAGATGAAGGTGATATGTCAATACAATACGACTACAGCTCTTAAACCGTCCATTTAAGCCTTTACGAGACTGCTTCATTCATCTTAGCACCTCATTTCAATATCTAAACTTGCAGGAAAGTATACTTTTGTTTATGAAAAAAGGTGTTATGTCATGATTATTTTTCAAATTAAATTATAAAAAATATAAATTTGTTTGGTTGCTTTCATACCATTAATATTTCAGGTTATTTACACAACTTGGCATCATAGTTTAATACAAACATTAGCTTTGTAGCGACTTATTTCAAAAAATAAAAGTAAAACTTTAACTTCGATTTACTCCAAATTTAAATTATGTGACTTATCACCTTCATCCACTCACGTCTTCTTATAACTTAATGATGATAAGCTATTATACTACCTACTTACGTTACTAGGGCCGCCAGATCGTAGGTAGGTATATTTTGATACAATGTATCAAAATATAATTTAATTGGACGGTCATGTCTATTGTATCCATAATCATTTCGTACAATACGATACAAAGAATACGGCATGAAATCGAACGTGAGTTCGCTTCTTGCTTTTTCGAAATTATCCGCTTAATCTGTACCTACCTATAGGATTAACAGAGTAGAGATAAAGTATAATTCGATTTATAAAATCTAAGCTAATCTTTAAGCTATGTTTAAAGCGATCAAATTTCATTTAATTGTAGTCACTTAACCGTATATCCGTGATGTAGGTATTAGCTGGCGGCCCTGATTGTCCAGTTCAAAAAGTCTTAAATAGACATTTAAGCTTCGATAGGTATAGGTAAGCTTAGGTATAAATAAACGGCTTATGTTTAACTTACCACCAAAAAAATTGAAAATGATCACCAAAATTAAACCCGCATTTTAATGTAAAATTGT
This sequence comes from Nycteola revayana, assembly GCA_947037095.2. Lineage (NCBI taxonomy): Eukaryota > Metazoa > Arthropoda > Insecta > Lepidoptera > Nolidae > Nycteola > Nycteola revayana. Next base: position 12,664,257 of record OX344839.1, read on the forward strand.
AACCAAAGTTTTAACATTTCGCTATCGTATTTAAGCAAAATGACTCCAAATAAATCATTTTTAACCCAAAAGTAGTAAATGATCACCAAAAGTACCTAAATGTTTTACTAATTTACTATTCGGTTCTGGCGTTGTATGGCCGCAGCTCTAACCTAACCTAACCGATTGTCATTTTTCATTGATTTTATTAAGGTAGAAATAGCGCAATAATTTGCTCGCTAAGATTTGGTGATCATTTACTACATTTGGTGTTCGAATACAATTTGAAGTGCAGTCGTGACTAAAATAGCTAGTACTATTATAATTTTAGACTTTATTTTTCTGGTGTCAAGTATATATTTTTGGTGGTCATTATATTTTATCCCTAAATAAACTCATCTCGTAGCGGCTCATAATATGGTAGTGTAACAAGTGAATGATAGCTAATTGATAGGCGTAGTTATAAATAAGATCAAGGAACCCTTATCGGCGTCGACGTCGAGAGTGACGTCAAATTTCGCGGTCATCTGGAAGACAAGGCTAAATTAGCCTCCAAAAAGCTGGGTGTCCTCGGCAAAGCCAGGCAGTATTTCACGTCGGCGCATCGCCTTCAATTGTATAAAGCGCAAATACGGCCGCATATGGAATACTGCTGCCATCTCTGGTCCGGGGCACCACAATATCAGCTTCTTCCTTTTGATCGCGTTCAACGTCGCGCAGCTCGAATCATCGTCGGCGACGAGGTTCCCACTAATCGGCTTGATCCTCTTACCTTGCGGAGAGACGTAGCGTCTCTTTGTATTCTCTACCGCATTTATCACGGGGAGTGCTCTGAGGAATTGTTCGAACTCATACCTGCCGCTGCTTTCCGCCTTAGATCCACTCGCCAGAACTTCCACCAACATCACCTGGATGAATGGTTGTCCTCCACCGTGCGTTTCTCGAGAAACTTTTTACCGCGCACGACCTCTCTGTGGAATCAATTAAAAGCGGAGGTATTTCCGATCCGGTATGACATGGCAATCTTCAAGAAGCGAGCCTATTCCTTTCTTAAAGGCCGGCAACGCACTTGCGACTCCTCCGGTGTTGCGAGTGTACATGGGCGGCGGTGATCACTTACCATCAGGTGACCCACTTGCTCGTTTGCCTCCCTCCTCTATAAAAAAAAAAAAAAAAAAAAAAAAAATCCTGTAACAGTTAGTAATTAAATCCCTACCAACAATTCCTCCGGGTCTAACTTTCGAGGCGCTTAACAACAGAATTATTAAGGTATGCGTCATGTAATATTAATTAAAATATTAATATTTGATGCACTGAGCTGCTTTAAGAAAGAGAGCAAAAGAGACGAAAAAAAAAACTTGGAGTTTCTTTCTTCCTTTCTTCTCCGGGTCGTCCACTTAGGTAGTGAAAGGTTAGCTAGTGAAAGGTTACAGGTTAGCTAGTCGGGGGGCCGGATTGCTCATACGTACCCGACCCCCGCCAACGGCGGATCGAAGGAGTGTCCAGGAGGTTTTAGTGGTGTAGGGTCCTCTCCTCGTGGTATGACCTTAGCATACCACGCTATGGAGAGGGCGAGTCCCACATATCCCACCGCCAGCGCGCGAATACGCTACAGCGGTGGTGGGAATGCGTCAATGCATTTCCTCCCGGACAACAAAAAAAAAAAAAAAAAAAAGGGTAGGATCCTCGACGGCATGACCGAGGACCGCGTTGTTGCTAATTCCCCGAAATGTGATCTCGTGCCAGCGATTATCACCACTGTTCTTAAATCTACTCTACTCCAGTGACACCCTGAGCGTTGGTCCTAACGCCTTAAGGGTGCCCTCAGGTGGATGTCGCTTAGACTTTGGCCGGATTCTAATTTTAGACCTGTCACCTTTAAGGCCGGTACAGGTACACGTGTATGTAAATACCTAGGTGCTGAATAAAGTTCATTATTTCATTATAGATGAGATTTGTTTAGGCATTATTAAAATATTATAGTGTATTAATTTATTTAATAAACTGTAATGACGTAGCAAAATGGCACACATGTTGACATTTTAATGGCTGTTTTCCCGTAGAGTGGCATAGAGGATTAATTTTGTCTTTATAGCAAAATCGTGTTGCATTATTATTTGGTTTTATTTATACAGGGTGTCCCAAAAGATTACGTAGCTGGGAAGGGGGGTGATAGGGATGGTCACAAGGGTCACCAGAAAAATATAAAGAATTCCCTCTGGGTGTTTAAAAAAATAAATGGCATTTTTTAAAAGACTAAAAATTTTACACCTTGTGCTAACTGTACCTACAAATATGGCTGTATTTAAAAAAAATGCTGTTATGTAATCTTCAATAACAACAAGGTCATCAACATCAACATCAAAAATAACAAGGTATAAAATTTTAAGTTTTTAAAAAAATGCCATTTTTTTTAAATACCCAGAGCGGATTTTTATTTTATTTTTCTAGTGACCATTGTGTCCACCCCTGTCACCCCCTTTCCCAGCTACTTAACCTTTTGGGACACCCTGTATAAAAAATACTTGACTTATTGTAGCTTAGAATAATTACAATAACAACTTATGAAGTCGTTATTGTGGTGGACTTATTGGGTGTTTTAGCTAATGAACGTTTATGAATAATGATTTTCAAGAACCTTAATATAACAAGATTATAAGCCGGTTATAACTTATTATGATTACGACTGGTAGAAGATAGCATTACGTTAGTCTCACACTCAATCACAAAGTACTGTAGGTATCTACCTACTTACTTAAAGATATTACCTACTATAGACAGAACAAGCTATTTGACACAATATAGTTAAATAATAAACTAAGACGTTAAGACTAAAATATTATTAAAATAATAACTGAAATACTTGTTTAATTTGAAAATTTATAAAATATGATAATTAATAATTATAATATTATAAAATATGATATTATCTAAATAATACTTAATACTAAATTATTGTTTTGACTATTTGCAAGTGCCTGTAATAGGTTTACGTAAATAAAAATGATTTTTATTTTTATTTTTTATTTTTTTATTAAAAATTAATAAGATTTTTACGGACTGACATATTATGTACTTTTTGGTGGCAGGCATCGAATATTTATTTAATTTTAACTATTTCTAGATAGGTAATTAAAATTTACCTATTAGTTACTTTTGCGTATTAGGTATCTTAGGTAGAAATTACCTACATTTATTTAGATAGATAATGCAGTGGGCAATGTCAGTCTCAAATAAAATTTTCGGCTTAAAAAAAATTACTGATTATATTATGGCTATAGGTATTACTACTTAGGTACATTTTTCTACTTCTATCATAAAATTTATAATAATCTTAGCTCCTTCACTATATTTTTGTCCTTGGCCTTTTGTCTTCTTTACATTACAAATTTCTTTGCGCAGAAGACTCTTTCAAATTAAGTTCTATCTATATGGTGGCAGTCTAGCTAAACCTCATATCTGAGTGCACCGAAAGTTATGAAATTGCAGTTCCCGACGCAATCACTATGGACGTTTTGGGAAGCATCCGGAGAATCTTTGTAAATAAATCCAATAGTTGGATGAAAAGTGGCAGTCGATAATACACACTTAGAGTTAAATAGCCTAGGAGAAACCTCGTATTTGGTTAGAATCGCAAAGCGTGGTAAGCACCAACGGCCCTGGGGTGTACTATATATCCCGGAAGGGATCTCAACTTACCTACTCACAACACAGAGACTGCAGGACACTTACATAGAGGCCGCTCTATCCGATTTGCAGGAGAAGAGTGCGCCAGCAAAATGGCTGTTTCCTCGTGGCTGTCCCGATTTTTAGTTTGTAAAAAACAATCCGTTCCGTACCATTCTACACCCGAGGTCCGAAAGGCTCGTGTACTGTAAAGTATAACATCTGTAGCACAAAAATCCCGTTATATCATAATTACTCTTACCCCCGCCAGCGACCGCCCTGAACCGAAGTCTAAATACAACTAGGCGCCCGATTCAAAAATGTATGTAGGACACTCATCCACTAGTTAATAATATTAGCTAACTTTAGTTCGTTAAATGTGTTGCTCAAAAGTGCAAGACTTGAAAACGGCTGGACTAATTGCTTCTTTGTTGTCGTGACAACGTTTTTTAATTTTTAATTTTATTATTCCTACATATGAAAAAGTATAAAGGACGGGAGAGGCCATACTACATTATTTAGTTCTTAAAATAAAAGAAAGGTATAGTTGATGTTGACAAAGAGGGCATGATATATTTAAAAAGCTTTCGACGACTCAACGTAGATAACTGTACCTCAGGGGGCTATGAATCGTCCTTAATGAGTATTATATGCGCCTATGTGTTGATGCAAAGCCATCTCTAACGTTTGACTAAACCTTAAATAAGTAAAATACTTAGTACTCGTACCTAGTTAATTGGTAGGAGATTACCAAGAGTATGCACTATGTCGGCATCACTCCCTCGGGACCATGAGGCCTTTCAATAACGAGACAAGATTCTCGAGACTAAATAAAAACAAGTTCTTTTATCAAGATAAATGTTTTAGTTGACTTAGGTACCTACAACCTCCTACGGTTATCTTTTATTGATCATAAGGTCGGAAACAAAAGGGCCTTTGATATAAGTATAAGCTTTAGCCTACAATCGTTTACAATACAGAGATATAGATATCACTAAAACCTTGCTGACTCTAATTTACCTCGTTTTCTAGCTAATCAGCAAGGTTAGGAAAACTAATATGTATACTATATATACAATACCTAATAAGTAATTAAGTTTATTTAGTTGATGTGCCCTGTGACATGGAGGTAAGTACTACCCCAGTCGAGCAGCGTATACCTACTTACGTACTAACGCAATGCTCTTACCGTATTTATAGTCAACACGAGGAATTTTAAAATATATCTACTATGCCCTTTTGCCTGGCACGAATGTGAATCCAAGAGTATGATAGGCTTTATTTCATGATGAATTTCGGGACGGTAATGGGAGCTACGTGAATAAAAGTTTTTGACTTTTGTAATATTCGTTTTTATCTTAATCTATTAGGTATATTTCCAAATAAAGGTCACGCATGCTTCTAGCGGACTAGCAATGATTTTAGATGGGAATTTTACAGAAGATTACAAATATCTAACTACGAACGATTTTTATTATAGAAAACTAATTAAGGTTATTTATGCGTGACGCGGTTGAAACTGTGCTTGTCAATTAGAAGTTAATATTATTGTAACTCTATACACATTGATGTAGCTGTCACCCTATCAATGGTACGGGACCCCGGGCTACAAGGTCCCCAAAAGTGTATGTTAGAGGGATTCTCCATCAAGTATTGATACGCCTCTGCATATAATAGTGTAAATACCTAATTAAATACAATGTAGGTACGCAAGCACGGGTCTCTAAAATACAATCCAATTTGAATCTAAAGAAGACGCGTGTGTATTATTGAAACCTGTATCTAACTCTAAAATGGCTGAATTATTATCCTTACTTCCTTACTAATATTATAAATGTGAAAGTAACTCTGTCTGTCTGTCTGTTTGTCTGTCTGTTACGCAATCACGCCTTAACTACTAAAGCGATTTAAATGAAATTTGGTACAGATATAGTCTAGGGTCTGAGAAAGAACATAGGCTATATTTTATTATGAATTTCCCACGGGAACGGGAGTTACGTGGGTGAAACCGCGCGCGGGAAGCTAGTATATTATAATAATATTATACAATTTGCACACATTGTAATCTATACTAATATTATAAAGCTGCAGAGTTTGTTTGTTTGTTTGAACGCGCTAATCTCAGGAACTACTGGTCCGATTTCAATTTCTTTCAGTGTTGGATAGTCCATTTATCGAGGAAGGTTATAGGCTATATTTTATTTTCAAAAAAATTAGGGATCCGTAAGAAAATTGCGATTTTGTAACCCAAGGTGTAAAAGCGAAAACCTATTTATGCGTGCGCTGCAAAAAACTATTGACATTTGAACAAAATGATGTACTACGGGTTTGTAGGTCTTATTAAGATCTACAAAAAAGTTCACGAGAGCATATATCTAACTATCATAGTTTAGTCACAATAACCGCTTTTATGTTCATAAAAAAATATTAAATCATCTGAAGAAAGAAACTACGTTAAATGTATATCGTAATATTAATCCTTATCCAAATTAAGCATTATGTTATCAAGGGTATTTATGTAGAAGTAGAATACTTTTTGTTTTATTCCAATCGGACATTTCGTTGGGAAATTATCACGAGTATAAAAACGCAAAGAATTGGTAGGTACCTAATAATGAGTTATTTGCCGTAATAAATAAAGCTGAAGAGTTTGTTTGCTAGAACGCGCTAATCCCAGCAACTACTGGTCCGATTTGAAAAATTCTTTCAATGTTAGAAAGCTCGTTTATCGAGGAAGGTTTTTATATTTTATTTTATTATAAAGTTTCTACGGATACGGGAGTTACGCGGGTGAAACCGCGCGCGGAAAGCTAGTATAATATATAAAATAAATTAATATTTCATGAATAAAATACATATAGATATAGGTACAACTAAAAGTAGCTAATTTAAAATAAAACTAACTTATAAAATACCTACTACTATTCTAAATCTATTTTACTTGGCAAGGGTCCTAGAATGCTGGCAGCATTACCCCGTTGAATGGCAATGCTTACCTGCTGTGCAAAGTAAAAACCAGCACTCGGAGAACGTGCCGCACTAAAGTGGGCCGCTGTGAGGTATTTATAAATTAATTTGGCTCCCGGTCCCCACGGCCCCAATGTTTCGACACCAAAAGGCACAAATACATAACCACTATCAAAGGTACTATATTTGCGCTTCTTGAGATTCTCCGCGGATTCAGCCGCCATGCCAGCCCTACTCTGAGTCTCGGAAAGATGAGACGGCGCGAGGGTGTCGACGCAGGTAGCGTCGCACACCAAAGGCCGTCCCATCCTCCAGGGCGTAGTAGTCTAGCGTATCTAGGACGCCCCGAGGCCGACGGTGTTTACGACGCTTTGTGGGCAAAGGCCTATAGTCGGATGCTGCAACACCCAAACCCGTTGGTTGTTGCAGCATCCGACTAAGCGTTTCGACGCCTCTTTCATCCACTGCTTAATGGAAGGCAGTTGGAGATCAGAATGTAAGTTGCGATTACGAATGAACCACGGTTCCCCATGTGGCCCGTCGAGTGAATCTACTTTGAACAATACAATACAATACAAATACAAATTTATTTATTTTGTGTGTATGTGTGTGTGTGTGTGTGTGTGTGTGTGTGTGTATGTGTGTGTGTTTGTGTTTGTGTGCGTGTGTGTGAGTGGACTTTACTGTGTAGATATATATATTTTGTGTATGTGGAGATTAAATGGGGTTTTTTAGAAGCGCTTCAGTTCTATCGTAATCTAGGCCTAAAAGCCAGTTTTCCAGTGCGCGTTTGCAAGCGGTACTAACTGCTAGACACGGTATGAGCAAATACGGTGCTCGCGTACGTCATAATCGATCGTATACACGTGGTGTAAATCCTAACCTTATTATCAAGTGATAATTTACTGCGTGAATTTAGAAGACAGTGTAGTCGACTGAGCGCGTGCACGAACGGTTTCTACATGCGCTCTAAAGTTTACTTTCGGTCAAGGATTACGCCTAAGTACTTGGCTTGCCGTTCCCAAGGGATTGGTTCGCCAAACATCTTGACCGGTGAAATGTCCGGTGGACTGTTAAATCTCGAGAAGAGTACCGCGGCACTCTTTGTTCATAAACCATTTGCCTAAAGCATTTGATGCGGATTGTAGAGCGTCGTGAATGGCGGCAGGACTGCGGCCCGAGTAGTATAAAGCGGTATCGTCCGCGAATAGAGCCAGATGGGCTTTCTTGAGTTTCGGGATGTCACTTGTATAAAGCGAGAACAGGAGTAGCGAAAATACTGAGCCTTGTGGCACTCCTGCTTGGATCGGGTGAGGGGAAGAGTAATCTCTTTCTACACGTTATTTATAGGTTCTCCCCGAGAGGTAGTTTCGTATGATGTGCACGAGACGGTCCGGCACTTTGAGTTGGTAGAGCTTTTAAATGAAGCCATTGTGCCAGACTTTGTCGAACGCTTTAGCTACGTCGAAAAAAGAGTGCTCCCGTATCACATTTGTATTTACCTGATTTAACAAGGATGTGTTCGACAATGCGAAGCACTTGGTGAACACAGGAGTGTTTAGCTCGAAAGCCAAACTGCTCATCGGGAAGAAGATTGTTATCCATAGTAAATGCTAGTAGTCGGGCATAGATTATGCGCTCATAAAAGCTTACCCAAGGATTTGAGAAGACTTATAAGGCGATAAGAAGTGGGATCCTGCTTTGGCTTGCCAGGCTTAGGAATACCAATCACGCGCGGTGGCTTCTTTCCACTGATGTGGAAATATGTTGTTGGCTAGAGCCGCGTTGAAAATTGCGGTCAAGAGGCAAAGCAGTGGAATTGAAAATTGCTTAAGCACTCGATTGGTAATCCCATCGGGACCTGGGGCCTTTCTGGAATGTAACTTGATCAAAGTTTTAACTTCCTCTACGGTATAACTGCCGGTAGCGCGTCATTATTTTTGTCCTCCCCATTGGTCGGGGGCTCGTTGGTGGTATGGGCCGTGGGAGGCGGTTGCCTCCTTCTGTAGACAAGTAATGTCACAGAACGAGACCGCGGAGCGGGCGAGGGAAGAAGATCCCTCCGCAGACGGCGTGTTGGCCGTCGTCGGCGGGCCGAAACCCGCCACCTACCGCCCTAGGCTCGGCCTCAGGGAGTGGGGCACATGGGCCCCGCTCCCTTCGAGGCTGACCCATGAGGAGTAGGAACGCCTCTACACTCCGGGCGTCCCTATAATTGGACAAATGGGCCACTGCAAGTGTGGCTCAGGAGATCCCGCGGTGCCACATTGGCCGCGGGTGTCGTCGGGGGGTCGGTTCGCGTGCTGACCCTCGCCAACGGCGGATCGAAGAAGCGTCCGGGGGTTTTAGTGGTGTAGGGTCCTCTCCTCGTGGTATGAGCTAAGCATAACACGCTATGGAGAGGGCGAGTCCCACATATCCCGCCGCCAGCGCGCGAATACACTGCCGCGGCGGTGGGAATGCGTAAAAGCATTTCCCCCTGGACAACAAAAAAAAAGGCTCAGTGAAGATTAATCAATAATTATGATATTTGGGGCCAATCTATTGATTTTTTCTTTAGCCAAATCTTTGGAAGGACAATTGTCTGCAATTTATCGCATATGTTCACATTTGGAAAAAAATTGTTCCAAATCAAGTTGGTGGAACTCTTTTATGATAAAGCGAAGGTCATCGCAAACGGTATTTTACCTATGATGGGACATTGCCAGCAATTGTCCCATCATAGGTAACACACCCACATAATAACAAAGAAAACACCTAACTAGGTTTATACTGATAACCAATTTGTACCTATCCCGATATTGTAGGTACCTACTGGGAGAGCTCTGGCACCCATACTTAACACAAGTTCAATCTTAGCTCTGCCTGAGGGTGCCTGAGAATTGTATGTTTAGCCTACAAATTAAAATTTCTACCTACATTAAATTCATTTAAAGTTCTCAAAAGACCATTCATTTCTAAATGCGAAAATGTTTTTCCGACCGTGTGATAGACCCTGTATTTATGTTGGTTATGACGGAAATCTAGACACGTGCGATTTTGTCGAACTTGACACGTCTATTGAAAATGTTTCTCTATGAATGTCATCACAAACAACTTTACCTCATATTGTTCACTCATTCATTCAATAAAATTGTGGTTATGGCGTAAATTATTTGGTGATTAAAATTATCCAAAAAAGAGTCATCTGAAAAATAAATAATGGCTGCACGAGGCGATAGAGGAGTAGGGCGAGTTCTCGATAAGCTAGAAGCATCTGTAAATGCTGGTCATTACTATGAGGCTCATCAAATGTACAGAACTCTTTATTTCAGGTAATTTATACATTCGGACCCTGTACTGAACTTCAGTGATATTTTATCAGCAATTTTAAAAAATATTTTTTATGTTTCAGGTACCTTAATCAAAAAAAGTATGCGGATCTTTTAAATTTATTGTTTAAAGGTTCATCGTTATTACTACAGCGCGATCAGCAAGGTAGTGGTGCTGACTTGGCTATACTGTTAATAGACGTACTAAATAAATCCGAAACCAAACCATCACCTGACTGGATTGATAATGTAGCTAAGTTATTTGAATTGATGAACTCAAGTATACCTGAGAGAGAATCCTATCTCACCAATTCTGTCAAATGGTCAATGGACACTAACAAAAAGGGTCATCCTTTATTACACAAGGTAAATTAGTTAATAAACTAGGTTTCAGTTAGATATTAAACTTATTAGAAATGAAAATTTATTATAAACTACTTACTTATTTGATTTTAATAAGAACACATTAAAATAGTAAGAAAAAAATTTTCTTCTGTAAACCTTGTAGAATATATATGAATAGGTACAGAAGATTTGTGGCTGAAATAAGGTGTAATCTTCAATAACAAGGCGTAAAACTGCCTTATGTGTGTATTCTTGTCAGTAGCCAGTATTAATTACTTATGTTTACATGTTTATTATCTTAACCTACAAAAAGAGTTAATCATAAATTTTGATTTAATTAGACTTTAATCACTTAAAAATATTATCTTCTTCACAGTTTTGCTATAGTAAATATCAAACTATCTTACTATGTACTACACACAAACTTAATTCAGTGGCCACTTGTTGTTTATCAAATTGAATTTTTAATTTTAGAAAATAGCTGAAGTATATTGGAAAGAGAAAAAGTATGCAGCAGCCCATAAACACTTTTTGCACTCCTGTGATGGTTCAGCTTATGCAGACATGCTTATAGAACTGCACACCGCGAAAGGACTAAAATCAGAAATAGATATGTTCATAGCCCAGCCAGTATTGCAGATACTTTGTCTACGTAACATACAAATGGCGACTGAAACATTTAATAAATACACTGGCCTACATCCTACTATTAATAATAATAAAGGACCACCCTTTTTATTTCCTTTATTAAACTTTCTATGGTTTTTATTAAGGGCAGTTGAGCAGTAAGTATTACTTCATTACTTTTAATAATCACAATAAAGATTATGGATACATTAAACCCTTAGTCAGGCGTTAGGTATGTTTAAAATAAAAAAGTTTTAACTTATAAAATTCAGTATATGGTGGCTCCTATTTACTCACTGCTTGGCTAAGGCTTTAATTAAATATTAACTTCCGATCTCTGGGGCACTTCTTATCATACCAATCTATGCATTTATTGGAATATTAGTTTCAGTATCCTCAAACCTAGATTTTTACACCCTGAATTAATTTAACATTGTTTTTTACAGACAACAAGCAAATCAATTTAAAATATTAAGAAACTGGTATGCAATAAGTATTAAAAGAGATCCAAACTACTCAGTATATTTAGACAATATTGGCCGTATATGGTTTGGCATAGAGATACCACCTGATAACAAAAACTCTGGGTCAATGTTTGGTGGAATACTAAAATCAATCATAGGTGAAGCTGACAGTTCAGATGAAGATGGAGAATATGTGTCTCGTAGTGCCGCTGCTCCTGATTTAGACTGATATATAGTAACGAGAATAATGGCTATGATTGCATGTCTTTGTTGACATATCAACTAAGTCAGATGACAGTGTAACACTGCATAATTTATATGACAAAGTTTAAAAATACTTTTTTTGCTATTATGGTGATTCACCACAATCAGTTTGAACTCAAATTATTATATTTTTCATTAGTATATTATTAAAAACTAGCAATGTTCAATTTTATGATCGAGAATAATCTTATACATGTTGAAAGTTGATGGCTCATTGTTATATTTTTTATTTGTTAATACTTTTTTATTGTAAAAAAGCAATTATATAGAATATACAGTAATATTGTAACTTTTCCAAGATCTTTGTAAGTAATTTGTATACTACCTTAACTCATACATCAATTAAGTTATATGATTATTTATCTATTCTTTTTCTATATCTTTATTTGTTGAAAGATAATGATTTTGTTCATATTAGTCATTTGATATTGTTATGTTGTAATAGGTTAACCTACAGTCACTCCATTATTTGTTAATTAGTCAATACATGGGAAGGGAATGTGGTTAAACAATACCTAGTTAAGAGAAATAAAATGTAATGTTTGGTATTGGGACTTATAGTACTGTAAATTGATGGTTCTTTAATTAGATAAACTTTAAGTGCTAAGTTGTACATGCTTGATGTATTGGGCAATTTTCTAAAAATAATGAATGTACAACATTAGAACACCTTTTTGTATTGACACTAGGATTAGCAAAAATATGTACTAGTGCGTAATTCAATAGTTAAATAGGTACAAAATTGTTGTTGAATGTACTACTATGAATTAATGAATAATGTAAGAGGTCATATTATTGAACTTGCTATGTAAATATATGCTTAAGCTTTTTCATTTTGAACTGTTTGTTCAAGTATATGAGGTGGAAAGATTATTATTATTTATCTTTAAATTAATTTATTACAAAAAAAAGTCATATTACATTAGATACAATTTATAATATCAATGTATTGAGAACTTAAATGTATGTTGTGCATAAATTATAATTATTTTCGAAGATCAAAGTTATATGTGAGAATGTAAAACAAATTATGTTAACATCAATGGTAATCATTTAATACATGTCATGATTTTAATTAAATTAAAATTAGTATAAATTTTTGACTGCCCTTTTGTACCATTTCCCTCTTTTGTTATTACATGTGTAGTGAGTGAAGCACTTACAGAATATAAATAAATAAAAAGATAACAATATTAACATTATGTATTCTATTATTAATTAAAATTTAACATGGTTGAAAACAATCTATCACCTGCTTATCAATTTACAAATAATAATCTTTGTATCTAACAACTTATATTATCACTTGACCCTGATGTTCAGTTCAGATCTTCAACAACTAAAGATGTCATTTCTCTAGATAATTTTGATATCTTCAAAGTTTCTTTCCGAAGATCAAGTTTTAATTTTCTGGTTTTTAAATCCAATGCTTGTCTCACAATGAAACGATTGAATTCATGGACATTTGGATGATTTAAATATTCTTCTATATCCATCCATTGGCATGCCTTTATCTCTATGTCAGATTTGTGTATAGTTTCAGAAGTTGCTTTTAGCATAACAATAACATAAATATCTGAATTGTCAAACATCATTTTGTGTGTATGTCTCAATGTCACCATTGATTCGAATATTGAGTCAATTCCTGTTTCCTCTTTAATTTCCCTCACAGCAGCATCCTTGATGTCTTCACCTATAAAACATTAATAAGTTTTTTTAAATGAGCTCATAAGTGTTAGATCTAAAATATATACTAAAGAAGAGAAGAAAACAGGAAAAGCAAATAATTATGGGATCATCAAAATACACACAACTAATTTAATAAAATGAAATCTATTACAACCACAATATGGTAGTTGTTGTTATGTAGGCATGGACAATGAGATCAATCTTCAAAACTTCCAAATTGTGTGAATAAAATACAAACCTTTCAATTGATAGGTACTCTTTATTATGCTGTATTAGGCCATAAACCACCACTGGAAGAAAGTAAATGACTTACCTCTTTCAACATACCCTCCAGGAAGTTTCCAGTGTGGAAAATCAAGATACTTTTCAGACACAACTAATATCTGATTATTGGAATTTAATACAATCCCACCCACACCTAAATTGGTATGCGAAGCTGGGGGTAAGTTTGATGAGCTGTCAGTAGGTAGCCACTTGAACATCATCACATAACCATCTCTAGAATGATGAAAATTGAATCCTTCCTGAATTATAAACAAACTTTATTAATATCAAAAAAAAACCATGGCAATTTTATCAGTCTTTTTTCATAATACTTAATGAAATGCATGAAATTATTACATGAGTCCATAGATGAATTAAAATGTGATCCTATAAAAAGTTCATTTACATTTGCTAGTAGTGGTACCCAAGCGGCATCTTTAATATAAACTTTAAACCATGTACAGCGTTTCTTCTGTTCTTGCCAACATTTCAGTGAGTCTGAAAAATTTAATTTAATTTGAAAGCTTGAATTGGAAGTTATGATCACATCTTTTTAAAAGTAACTAATATTTAAGTTTTAGTCACCTTTCAGCTGATTTTCAAAGTGGGTGATTTCACAACGTTCTTTTTGGGAATCCACTGTAATACCATTATACCTATCTGTAACACCTTCAAACAGTTTCGATTCCATTCTAATTAGTTTTAATTATATTTACAATAACGAGCGATAGAAACAAATAAGGATGTATTAGAAATAAAATTGGCCTAGTCGATGAACCACAGTGCTTATCAAGATTCAATGCGTAATTTAGTTAGACAAGTTTTTATCAATTTGATAGAAATGATTAAAAATTAATTCGAAATAATCGTGGTGAACAAGATTATACATACAGAAGTTGAAATTTTTTATCTGTATTTTGACATTTGTAACTCGAGAATGAACACAGTGGAGATGTTACTTTGAACCAAAGAGCGAAAATAAAATAGGCATATTATTATTTTCCCCTCAGAATAAGTATATATCAGTGATTTTCCCATACGAGAGCATATTGAAAAAGGAAGATTTCGAATAAAACGCCAAATTAAAAAACTTACATTAATAAAAATAAGGTTAATATTTCTTTAATCAAAAAAAGGTTGAAATAAAATAAATATTAAACCTTGCTTTTTGTATATTGCTAGTAATCGAAAAACCTTAAAATAAAATTTTAAGTTGAAATCACAAAAAATGTGTTTTATTAGCGTATGTACAAAATAACCAAAATTAAATGTTTTAAGAATCTCAATAGGCATAACTATCATAAGCGGCCGTAGCGGTAGCCCAACGGCTAGGGCGTCGGACTTGTGATCTTGTGGTCGCCGTGCGCGGGCGCGCCGATTCGATCCCCACTCATTACCGACGTGAATCCACTCTATATAATAAAGTACTCTGTGATCCACTCTTAACACAAGCATTTTAGCTTAGCATGAGGGGTTAACAAGAAGTAGACTGCAAAATTCTACCAGTAATCTTTGACCAAAAAAAATAATTAAAAAAAAACGGTAAAGCAATGACTTGTTCTTTTTTTTATAAAAGCAGTTTTATTAGGTATATAAGTTTACTTCATCAAACATTGTATTACATTTTCTGCGAGTGAATTTGACATACCTAGTTCTAAGTATTACAATTTACATTTTCTACGTATAGTGATAGTGTAGTGGTTGTGATAAATTTAAATTTATTCAGATATAACTCAATTATTATTTTAACTACTCTCTAAACAGATCTGAATGTTTAGCTAGTTATTGCTTCATTTGCTTCAGTCAAGTTCAGTCATCCACATACTTACAATGCTGAAGTCTCTTTGTTTTCACACACGTTTTTATCAAACTGTATTTCAAAGGTAAATATTACTATATTTAATCTTTTATTTTCATCAAAATTTCCAGTAATTTCAGTATATAACTGCTTCTGATGTACTAAGTCAAATAATTTGCTCATGCAAAAGTACTTATATCCATTTATGGTAACAATTTGATATACCTATCATTTTTATTTAAGACAGGTTTTATGCTAGTTACCTAATACTTTACTTTTGTTTAAAAGTGAATTTTATTACTATATAAGACCATTTGCTCTTTCTCTAAAAAGCATTTTTTGACCTTGTTTTATTAGTGGATTTAAACTGACTATTGTTGCAATGTTAAATAATATTAATTGTTAACACATGTCAATACATGCATTTCATTATTTTTCTTACGAGCAACAAAGTAGTATGAACTAGATAAATAAAATTATCTATCTATCAAGGACACATTTGTTTATTCAAATGTTGCTTGTGTAACTATTAACTGACTATGCCTAAGGTAAATGTTTTTAAATTTTTGTGACACATAATTTTGAGAAGATGCAGGTCTCAATACCAGTATAATTTCAGGGCAAATCATTACCTTTTTAATAATCCAATGTTTCAACATGAGTTACATGAGTTGTGGTCATGGATAGACTGGTTTCACACCAGAATGTTTTGTATATTTTTGTTCCTTTTTGTTCAGCACCAGTTCAGAAACCATGTTCAGCAGTGGACATTGTATGGGTTGTTGATAATAGTTACTTAGGATATAGGCAGGGTAGGGTCCAGTACCTACTTAAGACAATTCAATGTAAGTTTGTTGGTTGTGATTGTTTTAACATCATCTATAAACCAGGGAACAAGCAGCAGTGTTTCCCTGTGTGTCAGAACACAACATAAATACTGCGGTCACCTACCCGTACACCAAGTGTGGTGACTGGCAGAACCCCAGGAAAAAACCCATGTCTTGTCAGTTGTAGGATATGTTCAATGATGGGCTGTAGTAAATGAACATTGTTCTATCAATTTCAGAAGAGTCCCTTTATGTGCTTACTCAGTGAAACCAGCACAGCCTCAGACTTTCAATGGAGTAATAGATAGATACCAAGGAATCACTATAGATTCTGTGGAAGAAAAATGTGAGCAGCAGAAGTTCAATACAAAACTTGATGGTAACTTATATAGTATTCTAATTTTTAAAGCATAAAGATGCCAGAACAATAATATCTTTCAACATTAGAAAGCGACACTGTCCCCGGATGACATAGGCTATATTTAATTATAAAGTTTCTAAGGCAGGTGTAACCGCACGCCGCAAGCTAGTTGGCTATAACTATATATTTTTCCAATTAGGTACTTAGTAGAACAATTTGTATTCCCATTCTCTTGCTAATGTCATCAAAACTGCCAAAAAATTACTCATTTAAGTTCCAACAACACTAAGTTGTTGAAACTCAGATGTATGTAATTTTTATTTTATTTTTTATTTACCTTTTTTACTGATAACTGATAGATAAAAAAGTCAGAGTTTAAGAGAGGATATTTTAAAATATATCCCCTATACTAGCGCCCCGCCCCGGCTCCGCACGGGTACAATGCTGATGTATTATACATATAAACCATCCTCTAGAATCCCTCTATCTAAAAAAAAAAAACCGCATCAAAATCCTTTGCATAGTTTTAAAGATTTAAGCATACATAGGGATATAGGGACAGAGAAAGCGACTTTGTTTTATACTATGTAGTGATTTAACTAATGAATAAATTGCTTTATCAACCTTATCTGTAACAGCTAGTTCCTTTTAGTTCTAGAAGGTATATGGATGAAAAGATTTTGTTTGCGTAAATTTATTAGCCTGATAGTCTCTATAATACTCTATCACATTAAACTGGTTATAATAGTTATAAAAAAAATTTAAATCTATAAAAATGTATAGTTTTATCTAAAATTTGTTCAAAAATGTTCATCTGAAAATCTGTTTATAAAAGTGTTAAATTAAATATATATATTTTTGAGTAAGTATTATATACATTTCTCCAATTTATTACAGAATCACTGGTGAAATGGAGTTCTGACGGTTATAGATGCATTTGGTTTAAAGTAAACATTAAAGATGCTTACAGTGTTCCCCTCTTAGCACAAGTAAGTAATCATCCATACAATACCATGAATTTGTAGATAAACTCATTCTCATGCACCTGACTAGATACCACGTTTCATTAAAACTATTGCCCAGGTAAACATAGTTTTGTGTAGTGTGCAAAAGACACTATAACGAAGATGGTATGTGGTCCTGATATACTACTTATTTCTTGTAGTGTTATTTTTACACAGTTTTACTACCCAAACTGGCTTATAACTTCGATTGAAATGAAAAGCTAATTAAACTTTCGACACATATTCCTCGCACAGAGCGTGATTGGCTCCGAGATGCCGATATCCGCGTAGTGTTTTTTGTCACATTTGTAGTATGACGGCGGTATCTAGTCAAGCGCGCGAGACCAATTATTTATATTAGCATCAATCATTCATTAATAAACCCGTATAACGACCACTGCTGAACATGGGCCTCCTCCCGAGGGAGGGTATTTGCCATAGTCACCACGCTTGGCAGGCGTATTGTGCAGTATTATGTTGTACCCCACAAGGAAATTCCTTGCTATATAATTATTATAGAATAGCTTCCCGCGCGCGGTTTCACCCGCGTAACTCCCGTTCCCGTGGGAACTTCATAATTAAATATAGCCTATATTAATCAGTGATAATGTAGCATTCAAATGGCGAAAGAATTTTTAAAATCGGTCCCATACTTTTTAAGCCAATTCGTTACGAACATACATACAAAGTAAAATCTTTCCTCTTTATAATATTAGTATAGATGATGTTTTAATAATCGGGGCCAACGGATTAACGTGCTTTTCGAGGCACGAAGGGCAGTCCCTCAACCAACCAGACTCGGAAATAAATCTTAGAATTTAATCAAAGGTATGCTGTCCGGCGTGGGGATCGGACCCACGACCTCAGAGATATTAAGCGAGCCAAATACCGCTACGCTACGGAGGTTGTCTGATTTATCTAAGAATGAATCATTTTAAAGTCTGTATTTGTGAATTCACATTTTTGTTGTTATTTTAATCAAGGCTTGGTGTTCTTAGAAAGGATTTAATTTTCATCATGCCAGAGATGACTTTGTGATGATGTACAAATGGCTGCCTCAAGATTCTGCACCTAATCTTCCACCATCATGCCATACAAACCTCGGAGTTGGTGTGATGGTGTTCAACAATAACAACCAGATACTGGCGATATCTGAAAAACACTATGAATACCCACATTGGAAGCTTCCTGGCGGTTATGTAGAAAGAGGTAAGAATATAATTTTAAATTTTAATGTAATCGATTCATTTTAATATATTAAAACAAATGACAAAATCGTTTTTTTTTTGGTAAATCCTTTAATGATTAACAATTAAGTCAATTATCAGTTTTTTTTAAGACAATACCCTTACTTGTTAAACAATTTGTCTATGGGTTACAAACACATCATTCACGGACATAATGCACACACAGACTCAGAACAACTAAAGTATCAGCTGAGCCACCGGTGCCGTCAGTCCAAAAATGGCCTAAATACCTAAAAAGCCTGCTAAGTAGGAGTCTTACTTGCGCACTGTATTATTTTAAAATTTTGAAATAAAGAACCACTTCAAGCGTCTACCTGGTGCACTTATTAATTTATCAAGCAAAATAAAATCACGTTCGTTGTATGGGAACCCCCCTCGAATACTTGTTTTATTTATATGAGACAAAACGAAATTACTGTGAAGCGATCACTTAAATATCGTAAACGCTATCGTTATTGGGCTAGCCGACATGACTTATACTAAACGATAGCTGTTCCTTTCGAAGATAAGAACGTAATAATTATTATTTCCAAAACCGCTAAAATCAAAATTAAATTCCAGGTAATCCATTATATTCGGCCGAAAATATTTAAGATGTCACTTGTCTATATGGGATGGGGCTGGGTACCATATCTATTTCAAGTCGCCGTTTTGTTGACCCTCCTGTTATCATAATAATATTATTTATATATATCATACATATATTATAAACGCGAAAGGTCATTCATCCACTCATCACGAACTCTCAGACACTACAAGTGTTGAGTCTCAAAATTTGCATGGGAATTCCTTTTAGAATATAGGTGCACACTAAGACAGAGTTTTTGTTAAATTATAACTCTAAGGGGGGTAAGAAGGGGTGTCAATGTTTGTATGAAATTTCTATAGTTTTAATAGTAGGGTTTTCCAATTAATCGAAAATACTTCTTATTTATAGAAAAGAAAATGTCGTTAATTATTTTTCTAAACAACTCTTACAAAGGGTCGAAATAAGAGATGTAAGTTGTATCCAAACTCACATAATTTACTCTTTAATATTTATGAGCGATTATTTTTAATATTTAGGAACTAACCTTATTAAGTAGGACAATAGGGGTTGCAAGTTTAGGTGAACTTCGTCGACGGTTAATTGGGTCCGCAACGACTAAATTGCCACGAGAACGCGGGTGAAACCTCGCGCGGGCAGGTAGTTTTATATAAAGTCACAACAATAAATTAAACAATCGTCTATAAATTGTTATGGGCTAGTTAGCGCTGAAAGAATGAAATCATTAAATTTATTTTCAAACAAAGGATTCATTTTACTATGATTGTGGCTTAATTGGCGTATTGTTGAGTGTGTTTAATGAGAAACTAATAATGATATAGGAAATAAGTAACACCGAGTTTTATGGACCGTGATGCATTTAAAATAATTGTATGTTTTAATAAGTAAGCAAAATGCATTTTGTGCTTATTCACACTTATGTAATGTCTATATATTGTAATTTTCAGGTGAAGACATTGTGGATGCGGGCATTAGAGAAGTAAAAGAAGAAACCGGAGTGGACGCCGCCTTCGAATCTTTGATCACGTTCAGACACACACATAACATGATGTTTCAAAACTCAGACATCTATGTAATACTCATGATGAAGTCTCTGTCTGATAAAATAAGAATATCACAAAGAGAAGTTAACAATTGTCAATGGATGGACGTTGAAGAGTACACTAATCATCCACACGTGCATAACTTCAATAGGCTGGTAGTTCAAAATGCCTTAGACTACAGGAAATGTAATTTAAAACTAGATATACAGAAGAAAACTGTAACATGGGGCGGTAAATATGTCAGAGAAGTAAATTTCTTGGTGGTAGAAAACTTTAAATGACATAAATTAGAAAACAAATTAGATATTAAATGAAATGTACATTGTACCTGTGAAGATTTTATATTATATTTAAGTGTATATTTGTACAAAGAAATTATTACATGATTGATAAAATATATTCTTTTTTTTAATATCAAGTAGGTATTATCACATATCACAGACGTAAGAAATACTTATCACAATAATGAGAGAAATGATGATTCATGGTTTATTCGGAAATTCTTTACTACTCGGGTTGGGACAGTACATCGCAGATGGCAGGAAAAAGCTCGGGATCTTTTTCCATGAAATGAACATAGACCGGTTGCTTCCTTTTGTATGCCCAGGTATCTGTAAAAAAGAAAAAAAAAATTAAAATCGCTGATAATCAAACTTATTTGGGAGGAGTTCCGAGTATAGTATCTATAAATAATTAACTATCTTAGCACAATTTGCAACATTTATCTTATAGGTACTTATTTATTTTCTTTAGCTCAAACTACGTTCTTGATGGGTAGTAGGTATTTACATCATCCCTATTTTGAATTTAGTTTAACCAAATACTTTAAAACCTTATTTTAATTCCATTGGGTTTATTATGCTTTAAACGCTTTTGAAGGGTTGAGAACGGTATATTCATGGCTTTAGCAGCACTTCTCATGGAATGCCCTTCACTCATAAGAATCTCAGCTTTTAAAAGAGTTTCAGACGACCACTGAGCCTTATTTGTGGACCTGGGACGTATTTTCGGCATTTCTGGAATAGAAAATAATGAGAATTAGTTTTTTTAGGTATGTTACAATTATTGCGGGCAATGGGAGTCAACTCTCATTGCCCGCACTGCAGTGACTCTTATTGCCCGATCGTACCAAATGGGTAAAATAATGGAATAAACTTTAAACTTGCTATTGAAATACCAGAAATATTGATTAAATCGATAATATAAACTTACTGACACACAATAATGGACACTAAGTATTTAATTTTTATGTAATAATGTACTTACCACTTATTTTGTACACACGTAAAATTACATCAAAAGCGCGCGAAACTGCGCAGAGGCCTTCCCCTGCAAACGACAAACGCGTACTGAGCGGGTGAGCGAGGGGCCGCGAGCCGTCGCTTATCGAGTCTTTTAGGACGATATTCGTTTGTTTAGCATCTTTCGTCTAGATGTTAGAACGGTGACTACCATTGCCTCCTGACTCTCATTGCCCTCTTTTCCCCTACTATAAGTAATAAAGTTACTATAAGTACCTAAAAATTTAAATAAACTGTTTTCCTACACTTATAAAATAAAGTTGTTTCATTTAGAACACGTCACATTAAATTTATGTTTCATATTTCATGTAATCCTGCAGAAAAACGGCATTTTTCTGCATATTTACTCCTATTCACTCATATTTACTTACAGAATTACCAGAACTCATTTACGGAATTACCTGGAGAGTCAAATTTTATACCGTAATAACGGACATTTACTAGGTCCAGAAAAATTACGATTAGTTTTATAAAATAGTTTAAATATAGTAGTGTTACATAACAATCTCTTCTCTGAAAACCTCTTTTTACGACTAAACTAACTTCAATTCGCTGATTTTTCCTGCTTTACTGGAAATTGCTAGGAAAGACAAGAATGCCTTAGTACTCCGGAATTACGTACATTTACCTTAGGTTTGTGCAAAGAACAACCTATACTCTGGTGTTGTTGTAAAGCATTGCCTATATTATTGTTACTGTATTATTATTGAAGCTATATTAAAAATTTATTGACATGTTTTTACTTGCTAAGTAAACGCTATAGTTATGAGATTAGCCTGCAGTAGACACCACGGAGTTTAGAACCATGGATTACGATTGCGAAATACGAGAGACGCGTCTTGTAGTTCCTTAATTTCCAGGATCTCAACCTATTCATATTTTCCTAAATAACTATAGGTACTATGTCTTAATCCAGGTAATTAGCTACCAAAACATACCAAAAAACGTAAATCCTTACTCAGAAAGTTTGTATAATCAGTGTAGTAAATTCAGTAGTTATGTACATAATGTATGATGCAGACTAAGAGTTAAATGATTGAGGTAAATTTTTATTCGACGCCCACTAATTTTTTTCAAGGTTATTCTGACAATTTAGTTTGACAAAAACAAGCATTTATCTGAAATGACAACACTACATTACAATTGCTTACATGACACGACAATGCTTACGTTGTCATATTTATTTGGACTGATGTCATGGTTGTTAAATATCAGCCTTCCAGCGGTTTTACCTGCGTAGGTACCTAGCACTTCCGTAGCGTAGCGGTATTTGGCTCGCTTTAAATCTTGGAGGTCGTGGGTTCGATACCCACGTCGGACAAGAAATCTTAGTGTAAATTCTAAGATTTCTTTCTGGGTCTGGATGGTTGAGGGACTACCCTCCGTGCTTTGGAAAGCACGTGAAGCCGTTGGTCCCAGTTGTTATAACATCATCTATAACAATCGTAGACCAGGGAACGGGCAACAGCGTTTCCTTGTGTTCCAACGTAATCTGCGGTCACCAACCCGCCTGCTGAGCGTGGTGACTATGGCAAAACCCTTCATGCTTCGTACCCTTTATCATCCCCCATGTTCAGCAGTGGACGTTATACGGGCTGATGAAGATGATGATGATGATGGTTGTTAAATTTATGTCAGCCTTCCAGCGGTTTCACCTGCGTGATTAGCTTAAGCTAATTCTTGTGTTCATTCGTACTAAACAAAAATATAAACCATTAGATAAATGATTGGCCTCGCGTGTTCGACTAGATACCGCCGCCGCCGTCGCCGCGTCGTTCTTAGATAACAAATGCGGCAAAAATAGTGGGTACACCGAAATCGGCGTACCCAAGCCAGTCACAATCTGTGCGAGGAATACTTTAGTGCGAAAAGTTTTAATAAATTGATGTTACAATCGAAGTAATATATTTTTAGACGGTTCCTCATCATCATCAATTGGATAACCATTAAATAAGGCTAGAGCTCTGCACCTTTTTTTCTTTTTTTTCGGACTGACATAAATTATTTGCCACGAGGCTTTTGCTACTTCACCGGGCATAAAGGCGAGCAGAGCTCCAGCGTTAATAAATGGTTTAAAAACTACAAACTAAGCAACCTGCGCAAGAGGGCGCACCCTGTGGTGCTTGTAGCTCAGCTCAGGGCGGTCGCTGGCGATGAGATTAAAGGATTATGACTTTTAGTATTTTAGGGGGGTTTGTGCAACTGTCACTCTACAGTAGCAAAAGCTTCGTGGCTTACGTAGTTACGCCCGTCGGAAAAATATTGGCGGGTAATTTAATTTAGTATTGATTGTTGCTTTATGCTAAGTATTGTTTCCTGTTTATCCATTTGGAGATAAACATTGATAAAGAGATTTACCTAATTCTTAAAGGAGCTAAACGGAGATTAAAAGTTTGTATAAAGAAATTTTAATATAGGTATTAGACTAGATTACAATAGGTTATTAGAGAAAGAGAATTTTCGTTATGTCTAATTACCGAAATTAAAAATCAACTAAATTACCTTATCTGGATATAATTACGTACTTCTATTTTTTTTTAATAAATTGCTGCCTGACAATTGTACGGTATTCAATCGTTTATCAGCACTTCGTTATAAGAACCTATTTTTATTTTATTTGTAGTGTTTCTAAATTATATATCATCCCTTTAATAGTATGATGTGTTAAAATTACGTTAGTGAAGATTTTTTTGAGAATTAATACATTTTATTGTATCGAATTATTTTTTAGCAAAAATATAATTACCTACGATAAAATACATAATTTAAGTGCGCGTTGAGGCCTCACAGTTTCTCCATACCTACACCAAGAGTTGTGGCCAGCATTGCTAGTATTGAAACGAAGGATGGCTATTCAAATGAAACATGTATTTTTAATTCATTTAGTTTTGTCAGGCGAATTATCCAGGCGCCTTGTTAAATTGTCGGTCTGGCGCGTCAATAATTAGCTAAGCAATTCAACGCGGTAATGTTGCTAACTATTTAGGCCACCAGTTTTTGACTTTACCCCCAACCTGAGGGAGTTTTTTTTATTTTTAGTTTATAAGTTTGGTTTATTACATGCATTTATGTAATTTTGTTTAGAATTGAAGAAGTTTTGGAATATTATAATGAAAAAATATCAGAGAATTTTATTTTAAAATAAAATTTATATTTTTCCCAGAAATTTCCTCACTATAAGCGGCACTTTCACCGGTTAATGGGATGGCGTATATTTTGTAAGCACCTTATATAAGTCTTCACAAGATCCGTTTAAAATTACGTGCTATAATGATGTGAAGCGTGATTCGACGTGGTGATAAAGAAGTTAATCAATTGAAAAAATACTGCATTAACGATACGATCGATTGCTATCCTACCTATATCGATTTATGAATGACGTCAACACCTTGTCGCCCGATTTCTGCAAATCGATAACACTAGATAACCACTTACCTAAAATATTTGAGTCAATACCAAAGTAATGAGAAGTCAATATTGATTTTATAACTAATACTTGATGACTATTGATAAGTCTAATCTGGCTAAGTAATTAACCGTTATAAATGCAAGGTTTGTCTTACTTTTGTATTCAACCTAAAACGTAGGTATTACCCTTAGTTTGCAAAGAAAATTTTGATGCCCTGGTAGAACCGAAGTCCTAAGGGCCCGTTAACTGTAAAGTAGAGCGACAGTTGCACAAAATTCCCCTAAAAAACTAAAATCCATAATCCCTTAATCTCCCCGCCAGCGACCGCCCCGAGCCGAGGTCCAAGTCCCACAGGGGACGCCCTCTTGCGCAGGTTGCTAAGTTTGTAGTTTTTAAGCCATTTATCTAGGCTGAAGCTCGGCTCGCCTTTATGCCCGGTGAAGTATCAAAAACCTTGTGGCTAACAACATACGTCCGTCCGGAAAAAACCCCGTATAACGTCCTAAAGTGAATATGAGCCTCGCTCGAAGAAAATTTGCCACCACGCTTGGCGTGGTGGTTTGTGAACCTTGCTTACCGTCACTTAAGGTAGGTACAATTCTCATACATGATGTTATAATAATTGGAACTGGCCTAACGTGCTTTCCGAGGCACAGAGGATAGTCCCACAACCAACCAATGTTTTGTATTGTTTCGTAGTGTTTAATATCTTATGTAATATACATTTTTTAATAGTCATACGATTTTTATCTGGCTTCCGATATTATAAAGATCTCAATTAATCTTTTTAATGAGGTGATTATATTACCGAAGTATATTAATTTAATTATCATTAAATCTCTTTTATGATAATTAAAAAGAATTATCATAAAATAATTCTTTTTAATTATATATTTTTAATGTTATAAAATTGAAAACATTTCTTATTAATATATTAATTGAATAAATAAATGTATCTACCTAATGGTAATACATAGGTATCTACTGGGATTATGAGACAAATGAATATCCAAGGGTTTATTATCTAATATTTATTTACAGGTAGATTGTTTCCAAAGTTCAAATACGGCATACTTCAAATAATCAATGCCATTGTGTTTTAATACTAAAATATAATGCTAACTCTATTGGACATGCTCCTTCCTCGTGCATGTTTTACATGTGGATGGCGCGACGACGGGAAGGTGGCAGCGGATGACGTGCTACGCGAGCAGGAGAACGGAAACGAGCTAGGCGCTCGCGTCTATAACACGCTCGAGGAAACCGCACGATTAATGTGGGATCACACTACGTTCCCAATGTTATAGTAGGTACTGTAGGTACTATCTCGTCACACACTCGACACTGCTAGGTACTCTTGGAAACTGATAAACCCCGGCAACACGGCAATTCTATACACCTTCAGTGACAGACTATGTGGTATTTTTAATGTTTTAGAAAAAAAAAACAAAATTTTTTTTTTTTTCAAAGACATTTAAAATACCTATGTAAAACTAATTCAAGTTAAGATGTCATTTAGAAGTTTGTTTATCATTGTTTAGCAGGGTCTTGAGGTAAATCTCCATCGTAAGGTGCCATTCCTCCACTTAGTCTCACTATAGCTTGGTAGACTGCCACCTGCGGCATGAGTGCACTATGGTGACTATGGTTAGACATCATCGACGGAGTTCTGGATGTTTTTTGTTGTGTCAATTGGACGCTGATAGAATTCGACGGCGTAAGGTTTTTGTTGTTCTGTAAATTTTAAAACATTGAATTACTTCAGAGGCTTCGACACTTTTTATTGTATCTAATTTTACGCAGACTTTGGAATGTTACCCATTTTTTATTGTAATAAAGTAAGTTATTTTATTCGATAAGAATGTAGGTTTTAATAATAATATCCATTTCGAATTAGATTCGATACCTAAAAAGAATATTATTGATTTGCTCTCTTTGGGTTTGGCTTATACTCGTAGGATAATATTTATTTAACTAAAACCTCGCTTGGCCGCACATTGAGTAGGTACTTATTGTCATAAAATTATAGATCATTAAAAATATTACGATTGGGCGGAGGTCATTGAAATATGCCTTGTTTGTTTGCATTGAATAGGCTCTGAAACTACTGGACTGATTTAAAAAATATTTTATCAATAAAAAGCTGCGTTATCCAAAAGGTAAAACACACAACAACAAATTCCCGCGTGATTTAATTATCACGCGAGAATCGTTTGAATATTATTCAAGTCGTCTATTTAATATTATTTCACAATAAAAATTACAAAACTCTTTTTCTCTTGCTTCAAAATATATGGTTTATTTCAGATATTAATAATTAAACATACCTTCATTGTTTTCATGGTATAAATAAGAGATCCAGTTATGAATAAGACATTAATCCCCAACAACACAATAGCTACAGTTATAAAAATCATTTTTACTGTACGAATTCACAGAACGATTGAAGTAAATACGCGACGATATTTCGGTTCAATATTAAATGAACGACAAAAACTTGTACTAAGTATATAAGGCAAACATGTAAACACTGATTTTTTTTTATCGGCCCATCAATCGCTGATAATCTTTATTGATGTATGTGCCTATATTTAGGTATCTATAAAGGACAATACTTCGATAATTTTGTTTAATTGCTTTAATATAATATTCTATGACTATTGTTGTAAAAGCAATATCACTATGAAGTGAGAACTTATACCGATTTACTTTGGTTCAGCAATTCCTAGTACCTTATTATGCCAATCCTATTTATTGGCGGTTTAATTCGTTACGCTTACCTACTCATAGTGTAATCGAATTGACTCATGTCAAATCAGATATGTTACAATAATGTTTACTTCCGAAAGTATTTGTCTTAAGGAACATAAATATAATAATTCCATCATAGCCCCCACGCTTGGCCGGCGGGTTGGTGACCGCAGTATTATATTATAACATACAAGGAAACGCTGCTGAAATACCAGGGAATGACTGGTATACGATTGTTATAGATGCTGTGAAAATTTAACGGCTTAACTTGCTTTTCGAGGCACGGAGGATAGTCCCTCAGCCAACCAGACCCAGAAAGAACCCTCAGAATCTACACAAAGATTTCGATCGAACCCACGACCTCTGAGATTTAAAGCAGGCTAAATACCGCTTCGCCTCGGGAATTTTTAAATATAAATGTGTAAAAAAGATGTACCTATCTCACTTTTATCTAATATCTTAGCCGTTCAACATTTATGTTATTTAAACTTTGTATTATCTAATTTAAATGTACCTAAATGTTTTTAAACTTTTGCGATTTGTACACATAATTTATTTATTTATTTATTACGGGCCTCCGACAAGAGATATGCACATTACATAGTACTATAAGTACTTGCGTTTTACAATTATGTGAGGTAGTGTATTCCCTCAATTACAGGAGACCACATCATGCACAATACATATTTATAACTTAATACTATCTTAAAGCTTATAGATTATAAGATTACTTAAGATAATTATTAATAAAGTAATAAATTATACAGGGTAAAAATTATATTGGTAGGTAGTGTACAAATTATAATTATGATTGTTAATAGAAACTGGTAGTTAGCAATAAATGAGAGTAGATTTCAACAAGTTTCGGAGTGAAGTACAAAAATTAAAGTAACATTTAAAACTACATTTAAATCAATTTATAGTAGACGTGGGTCTCAATCGCGGTATTATTAAAAAGGTAATGATTTGCCCTAAAATTGTGCCGCAATAGAGACCCTCGTTCACTATAAACTATAAATTGATTTGCCTACATGTAAGGTAGATGTACCATATTACGTAAGTGTACGAAATTCCGTAAGTTTTCGGTTTAGGCCTAAAAATAAGAAAACTTCTAATTGTATCAAAAAGTTCTAAAATTATCTATTAAGTATGTACAATAGAGCGTCAATTACACACGTTAAAAAGAACTGTAACCATCGTCGGCTCAGTTGTCACGTCTCCCTCGGTCAGTCTGAGCCAAACCGCCATAAAGGTAGTGTGTATGTTGCGTACGCGTAAGCTACCGCGCGGATTTTCATAAGGATATTACGAGTAATATGTAAGTATTTTCATAACTAAGTAATGTAATTATTTTTAAGGGTTTTAAAACAAACTGATTGATTACCGTTTCAAGTTACTTCATTTAGTTTTTAGCGAGTTAATTGAAATTTTCTGATTGCCGGAATTACCTACACCAAAAACCAACCGTGTCCATTATTACGTAACAATTACGGAATAGAGGAAAGGAAGGTGATTTTGATTTTTGTAATTTGTCAGGAACGAGATGAGATAAGTAAACAAAAACAGCTGTTACAGGTCTAATATATAACATAGTTTCTTGGAATCAAATTACGTATTACGATTTTATTTCTCTATGTTATGAAATACGTGTGTAAAGAGAAAACATTTTTTTACTTTAAACAGATTCGTCACAAATAACATCGGTACAAAATCATTAATTTGTTTAATTTAATTGTATCTTCCAGTATATTTTTTGGTACCTATTACTAGTTTGATTGCATTCCTATACAATTCAAGTCATTTTATGTTGTTAAGAAGAGTTACTCGTTAGAAATTTATGTTAATCTGACTACCGCAATTACCTTCACTGTTTTTGGCTGTGTCTCTCATTACGGTAGATATAGAAGTAAGTACCTGAGTGAGCTACTTCATTTTAATTTTTTTACAGGTCGAAATGACAAACAAAAAGTACTCCAACGAGGACCTCGCCAAAGCTTTAGAGGATATAAAAAATGGATCATTGACCATATATCGTGCATCTAAGGTATATAACATACCCAACCAGACCTTGCATGACAAAATTAATAAAAAATACAAAAAAACAAGAGTCAGCAGGAGCTCCAACAGTCCTGTCATCGACAGAAGAAGGTTTGTTGGTAAAATGGGTACTGCATATGGCCGAAATTGGATTTCCAGTTACGAAAGATCAACTGCTACACTCGGTAGCTAAATTACTGATAGGATTGAACTGACAAAATTCATTCAAGGACGGAGTCCCTGGCAGACATTGGTACGAGGCCTTTCTGAAAAGAAACCCAATGATAAGAAAGAGAATATGTCAAGCATTGACTACTGCCCGTGTAAACGCTACTGAAGAAAAAAAAATTTAAATATACTGTTTTATAAAGTTACTATAAGTAATAAAGTTACTATAAGTACCTAAAAATTTAAATAAACTGTTTTCCTACACTTATAAAATAAAGTTGTTTTATTTAGAACACGTCACATTAAATTTATGTTTCATATTTCATGTAATCCTGCAGAAAAACGGAATTTTTCTGCATATGCCGGAATTACCAGCACCCATTTACGGAATTACCTGGAGAGTCAAATTTTATACCGTAATAACGGACATTTACTAGGTCCAGAAAAATTACGATTACTTTTATAAAATAGTTTAAATATAGTAGTGTTACATAACAATCTCTTCTCTGAAAACCTCTTTTTACGACTAAACTAACTTCAATTCGCTGATTTTTCCTGCTTTACTGGAAATTGCTAGGAAAGACAAGAATGCCTTAGTACTCCGGAATTACGTACATTTACCTTAGTTTTAATGTTATTTTAATTGTTGTACTTCACTCCGATACTTGTTAAGATATCTAGGCAAACCCTTAAGGAACCGGATCTACTTAGTATGAGATGCTTTAGTAAATTAAGTAATATCTATCTATTCACTATTTGAATACAGTTATAATTATCGTAGTTCCCGTCCCCGAGCGAACTTCGAAATTAAGCCTATGTTACACTTGGATATAACGTATTATACGTAGCTCTATTGGTGGAAGTTTTTTATAATCGGCCAAGTAGCCTCGGAACCTATTTAATGCAAACAAATAAACAATAAAATCTGTCCTCTTTACAATATTAGAACAGATAATGTAATGCTAAAACGCAAGTTGACATAATTCGTCTGACACGTAGCCACGTGCCAATATAAGGCGCTTCTTATCTTAAGTTCAGTGCGTATTGCGTATAATTTTAATGCATTTTTGTGTTTGACAACCTACGTAGCGGAGTGGTATTCGGCTCGCGGCTCGGTCGTGGGTTCGATCCCCACGCCGGACAGGAAATCTTTGTGTAAATTCTAAAGATTTCTTTCCGGGTCTGGTTGGTTGAGGGACTACCCTCCGTGCCTCGGAAAGCACGTTAAGCCGTTGGTTATAACATCATCTATAATAATCGTACATCAAGGAACGGGCAGCAGCGTTTCCTTGTGTGGTATAATACTGCGGTCACCAACTCGCTTGCCAAGCGTGGTGACTATAGCAAATACCCTCCCTCGGGATGAGGCCCATGTTCAGCAGTGGAAGTTATACGGGCTGATGATGATGATGATGATTGTATTTCAAGGTATGGTCAAATGTATTAGCCAACTCAATAACTACCTACTACCTTTTATTTTCAAATCGGATTAAGTCGATAGAGCCGTCCCCAATATATTTATTTATTTAAGTAAATAGGTAGATCTTTCTTTACTTACTTTATCAGCTGCTGAACATGGGCCTCCTCTTTAATAGACCTTGGCATTCAGGATCACTCAGGGATATTTCTCAAATCACCACGCTTAGCCGACGGATTGATGATCGCAATAAGATAGGTGTATCTTTCAGATGATAGATGCTGCTGCCTATTCATTAGGTGTATATCCCTTAGTTGTGTCTTATGACATCCATTGGAATAGTTATGGGTGGTCTATTTTAACAACGAAACCACAAGACAAAATAGGTAAATCTATAAAGTGTTTATTTTGCTGTAACTATAATTTATTTATTAAAATATACCAACATAAGTATAGCAATAACACATTACACATACCAAATTAAGTATATAAAATTACTTAAAGTTAACTGCACTTACAATTAAAGGTTAACCACATCATGCATTAATAATAATAAGTTTAAATGAAATTAATTTGAAAATAATTATAAGAAAAAAAATTTGAAAAAAAAAGTAATGTTAAGAAAGAGAAAAATAATAAAATTAAGTAAGCAACTATTACACTAATAAAAAAAAGGACTGGCTTTCATAAGTTTCATGAATTTAGGGAGGCTTTGAAAGTGAATGTCAAGCTCTGGAAATTTTTTGGTCAAATTTAAGTTCAAAATTAAGTTGCCATAATACTTATATATTGTATACAGATTTTAGCTAGCGGTACACCACCAGTTGATATTAGAAGGCTTGCCTTGAATTTTGGCAGCCAGCCACAGAGGGCTTGCCAATTTTGTCAAAGACAGTTTATTTCCATTCGAATAGTATGCCACTTACTTATAAATTAAGTAAACTTATTGTGCAATATTACTAAACTAGCTGCGCCCCGCACTTTTATCCGCGTTACTCGGCTCCAGTGAGTGCGGGTCGGAGCGTGATTTTTTATAGCCTATATATATGTTAATCGAGCTGATTAACTATCCCCGAGCAAAGTTTGAGTCAAATCCATTCAGTAGTTTGAAAATGTTAAAAAAACTTTTATCTGAGTGTGACCAGTATGCGAATGAGACCAAAAGCTAATGGGACCGAATGCGAATGGGATCATATGCGGTATGCGTCAAACCCGTTTTTACGTGAGAGTAACAAACATCCATCCATCCATCCATACTTACAAACTTTCGCGTA
Source organism: Nycteola revayana (assembly GCA_947037095.2). Taxonomy (NCBI): domain Eukaryota; kingdom Metazoa; phylum Arthropoda; class Insecta; order Lepidoptera; family Nolidae; genus Nycteola; species Nycteola revayana. The sequence goes on from OX344839.1 coordinate 12,697,017, forward strand.
TATAATATTAGTAGTTTATAATATAAGTGAGTTAAAATTTGAATGCTTGTTTTTCGTTGCCAAACAATTGGCTCGTAGCAGTAGTTTCATTGACCGCCTTGTGGTTTTCGGCATAGAATTGACCACCCATATTTTCCTATGGGTGTCGTAAGAAGCGACTAAGGGACATACAGCTGATGGATGGGCAGCAGCACCTATCAGCTGCAGTTGCAATTGACAATTTTGGTAAGGGCAACCCTAAACATGCCTAATAAGTAATCTATATATATAAAAGAAAGTCGTGTTTTTTACAACACTTATAACTCGAGAACGGCTGGACCGATTGCCATGGTTTTTGATTTGTTGGATTTGTTTCCGTCCCGAATAGCAGAATACATTTTAAAAACAAAAGAAAGTCGTGTTAGTTACACTATTTATAACTCAAGAACGGCGATTTGGCTGAAAATTGGTAGGGAGGTAGCTAAGAACTGGGAGAAGGACATAGGATACTTTTGGGTAGGGGTAGGGTAGGGTAGGGTAGGGTAAGGTAGGGTAGGGTAGGGTAGGGTAGGGGTAGGGTAGGGGTAGGGTAGGGGTAGGGGTAGGGTAGGGGTAGGGTAGAGTAGGGGTAGGGGTAGGGTAGGGTTAGGGTAGGGCAGGGGTAGGGTATAAAAGTCCACCCGTGCGAAGCCGGGGCGGGCCGCTAGTATAAAATAAAGATGATTCACTAATGTTCATGGCAAAATAAGCTCTCGATTATTTACAAATATGTTTTTCGCATATTAAATGACTGTAAATCTGTATTTTTTGTTTTTAAAAAAACCAGATGATTTAGATACCTACAGTTTTTTACGTTTATAATTTGACAATCTCCGTGGCGCCACGGCATAAGGTTTGCCATAAATTTTATTCCCGCTCCGGCAAAAATCTTTGTGTAAAACCAAAGATTATTTCCAGGTTTGCTTGCTTAGGTACCCTTTGTATTTCGGAAGTCTGTTGGTCACGATTCTCATAACATCATCTTTGACAATCGTATTCCAGGTAATAGACAGCGCTGTTTCCAATACTGCGTATTGGAAACTGAAAAATAGGCACTATATCATAATTTACGACGAGCACTAAGGACTTTTTAAGATTGAAACTGAGAATCCAAGTTTCCACGGAGAAATCGAAATCTATGCGATATCGACAACAAGCGAAAACATTTTTATTTTTTTTCCGACTAACATTTCCATATGTTTGTTCTTGCTACTAAACTTTCGATGCCCGCGTAGACCCAAAGTCCGAGAGGCGTAGGGTCCGTAGAGCGACATTTGCACAAAACTCCCCTAAAAATCTAAAACTGTCAATCTCAGTCGGTCGGTCAGCGACCGCCCTGAGCCGAGGTCCAAGTCCCACGGGGACGCCCTCTTGCGCAGGTTGCTTAGTTTGTAGTGTTTAAACCATTTATCTAGGCTGGAGCTCTGCTACCTTTATGCCCGGTGAAGAAGCCTCGGGGCAAACCATATGAAGTCGTTCGAAAATTTGTATTTAATACTGGCCGATTTTAAAAGTTATTTCACTATTAGTAAGCTATGTTATCCAGGAGTAGCAAAGGCTATATTTAATTATGAAATTCCCACGGGGATAGGAGCTATGCGCGTAAAGCCGCGCCCGGGAAGCTAGTGTGTGATAAGTAAACATACACTATAATAATACCTATAACTGGTACAATTTACATTCAAAACTCACTGAGCAATCTGTAGAACCGCAAATAAAAAGTTCTTGCTCAACGTCCTACATATATGTACTACCTATTGCAATTGTTTGAAACAAAATTGAACGTTTAGTTAGTTATTATTGAGTCATATTATACAACTTCTAGTTCTAATATAAAATACTTAATCCCCTGTCGATACTCGATTCTTAATTATTGCATAAATTTATCCATCTACTATACGTACCTATACAACTTATTAGGTACCCCAAGTACCTCCTTTAAGCTAAAGTTGTGAGATTTTGAGAAAAAGAACAGAAAAGCACCCACTCTAGAGTCAATCTAACTTATTGACTCTAGAGTGACTATTAGCTCTAGGTTGTTATTTAGTAATACTGGATTATTATTTTTTACTTACGTTTCACCTCCAGTTCATGTTTTAAGATCTCTTGGACGATAGTTTTTTGAAGAAGAATCAATCCTCATTTGGTTGGTTAACCTTAATACTAAAGATAAGAGAATTGCGTTTATTATCATTAATTTGTAATTTACTTGAGCGCCTGTTAAATATAGAAGAGATTTTCCTCGAAACTCTACTTATACTTACTACTAAGAAGCGTGCCAGTGCAATATAACATGATATGCCTATAATAATGAATATGGACGTACAACCTTTATTTAATAATTGAGCAGTAAATACAGTTTAATTTTACAACGTCTATCGGTGTCATTTAATATTGATAGGTAGATACATCATGCTCTATGTTTGGTGCGTTTCGAAGAATAGTTTAGGTACGTGTGCTTTATTTGGTGCGGTTCAAGGTTGGTGCGCCTCAAGGAATATCCTAACCTTTGATAAACTGATACTCTCACACAGAGGCTCCCAAACTTATATTCTCCTTGATCCCTAGCAAAACTTAACTGTTTTTGGTGAACCGAATGCATTACCTCAGCAAAATAGTGATCCATTTCTATCATATTACACAGTTACAACCCGTGAACCCGTTTTTTGTGCCTACGTAGACCCCCTTTTTTCGGACGGACATTTACGTAGTATGTATGTTTAGCCACGAATCTTTTGCTACGTCACCGGGCATAACCGAAATTCGTGGACCGTCGACTCCTAGGGGTCCACGGGGCACTGGACCACTTTGTAAAACACTGCTCTAACATACTTAGTTAATATTTGAGTGTATCTTTAAAACAACACAAAAACAGTAAGGTAGATAATAATATAACTATCTACTTTACTGTTTTTGTATTTAGTCATTTAATAAGTCAGTTTCACTTCATATTCTGATGACTTCTCACTAACTCTCGTCCGCACGAAATTACAAACTTAGCAATGTCAGAACTTTGAACTGATTTAAGAACTTTGTGTTTTTTTAAATTTAATAATAGGATTCTTTACCTTTGAAATTGCCGTTTTGTATGAAAAAATTCAAACGATTTTTTTTCATGTAGGTATTTTTTATTTGTATTAATCGAAGTAATCACCCATGCAATCAATGCATCTTTGCCAACGCAGTGGCAGTTTATTGATGCCCTTCTTAAAGAAATCAGCTGGACGGGAGGCAACAAATTCTTCGACAGCATTTTGTACTGCCTCTCGGGTATTGATTTTTTTTTCCGCCAAGAAGTTATTCAAATTCTGGAAAAAGTAACCACCAAACAGTGACCATCACTTTTCTAGGGGTAAGTTTTCGTTTAGGGCATTGTTTAGGTGCTGAACCAGGATCCAACCAACTTGCTGAGCGCTTGCGGTTATCAAACAGAATCCATTTTTCATCGCAGGTTGTTACCTGCGATGAAAAATGGATTTGTTATGCGGTTCAAAATTCCTTAATTTGTGTGTCTGTTGAGCAGTGCAAGGCACGTCTCGACGCGTACTTCGTGCTGGCGATCATTGAGTTCGTGGGGCACCCATTTGTCTAGCTTTTTTACCTTGCCAATTTGACGCAAATGGAATTTAATATTGTTTTGACGCTAACGTCGATAGCTGCTGCTAATTCAGCCGTAGATTGAGTATCATCAGCTTCCACAATCGCCTTTAATTCGTCATTGTCGACCAAAGTCTTCGGACGACCGCGTGGTTCATTTTTCAGGTCGATATTTCCAGAACGGAAGCAAACAGGTGGTGCGTTGGTTTGTAGTGTTAGCTCCGTAAACGTCGTTGATGTTGCGTGCCGCTTGTGCCGCGTTGCTGCCACGACGGTACTCATATTCCATAATTACTCGAATTTTTAACGTATCCATGATGACGGAAAAGATTGAAATGCGATGAAAATGTAACACTAATCAATAAACAAATGACAACATTTGGAAAAAAAAACCATGTTTTTAAAATAAAATTAATTTGAAATTTGAATTCTTAGCGAAACAAAAATTATTTTGATTTGAAATGGCCAGTACTGCAGAACGGCAATTTCATAGCTAGAGACCTAATAAAATATCTCCTATTTGACTGCAAAATATTGATATAATATTATTTGAAATAGACAAAATCCCTTTTACCGATGAAAACAGATAAAAAAGAGAATTTATTAATTACTTTACCTTATTTCTCAATACTTAGGTACCTATATTTTTTTAAAGGTAGACATTCTAAAATTTTAAATCTATATATATATATAAAAGAAAGTCGTGTTAGTTACACTATTTATAACTCAAGAACGGCTGATCCGATTTGGCTGAAAATTGATAGGGAGGTAGCTAAGAACTGGGAGAAGGACATAGGATACTTTTTATGCCGTTCCCGTCGTTGCCGTGTGACGTGACATAAGACGGGTAGAGGTAGGGTAGGGGTAGGGTAGGGTAGGGTAGGGGTATGGTAGCGGTAGGGTTGGGGTAGGGTAGGGTAGGGGTAGCTAGGGGTAGGGTAGGGTAGGGTAGGGTAGGGGTAGGGTAGGGGTAGGGTATAAAAGTCCACCCGTGCGATGCCGATGCCGGGGCGGGCCGCTTGTTATTAATAAATTTCATATTCACCTGATTTATTTTTACCAAACTTATTCAATTCATATCTCTTTGTTTCACTTAAGTATGTGACGAGAAACTTACGTTATTAGTCAAAATATAGGAACATATACATAATCCTCAAGTCTGTAACTAGGTCAAGTATGACGTCATCCAATGTGAATTTGTCCTGTGAACTGAGCTGTTTCATGGAAATAGCAAACATTAATAAAATCAATACGAAGGGCATTTTGACATAAACGAATATTTATTATATGAAAGGTAATTTTTCTTCATCTAGGTACCTACTTATTAGAGCATAAACAGCTTTTAGTTCCGAACTGGGCTAAACAGACCATTGGGTTACAAGAGGGATGTGAATAGGATTGCCAACTATACTGTTAAAAACAGTATTATACTGTTTTTCACTACATTATACTTTTTACTGAACAAAAATTGTTTTAATGTTGTATGAAATATTCAAGACATCACAAGTGTGACATGTACAGTCAACAAAAGAGATCGGTTTACACCGTCGGTATCAAATAATGTAAATAAATATGTTTTCGTTACTTCGACAGCCGGCATTTCTTTATGGGTGAAGAGTTCACTGCTAGCTGTATACAAATACATATAACAGTAAATTATTCTCATAATATTGTACATATAAAGTTAAAATGCGTTTCTCAGGGTGTAAACCTATCTCTTTTGATGACTGTACATACTCTTCATTTTAAAAAATACTATATAATATTCTTCTCAGACTAAAAAAAGTTGGCAACCCTAGATGTGGAGAGGATCGTAGACCAGGAAGGGGGGGGGGGCGAGGCTGCGTGAGTAACTGACTTCTATGCAATGACAATAGTAGGTATTGGAACCCCGTTCTCCACGTTATATGGTATAGAACAGGGTTTCTCAAACTTTCGGCTCCACGAACCCCTGTTAAAATTTCTAGGTGAAAGCGAACCCCTAACTAACTAATTAAATCCCCCTCCCCCCCCCCAAGAAAATAATAAAATTGACTGTTGAAGAAAATAAGGTTTTTATTTGAATAAAAGGTAACAAATAAAGTGCCAAAAGAAATATCTTTTTAATATTAATGTGATAGATGTGCTTGTTTCTTGTCGAAAATGGAATCAATTTTAGGAGTAATTTTGGACCGCGTATTGAATTTTCAAGCCGCCATTACGTAAATCTTGTCGCGAACCCCCTGCCATCGAATGGCGAACCCCTAGGGGTTCGCGTACCCCACTTTGAGAAACCCTGGTAAAGACTAAGTAAAAAAAAAAATTGGATGGTCACGATCACCTAATGGGTTGCTTCGAATACCTTCTAATTATCTTAGTTTACACTCAATACTAACCATAGGCATTTATAATATGTAGTTTACCGTTATTTTTAACTAGGCGTCGTCATACCTCGATGGGTCTTCCGGAAACCTTTTCGGGAGAAAGTATGTACTTAGTCACGAGGCTTTTGATACTGCACCGGACATCAAAGCAAGCAGGGCTTCGGTCTTAATAAATAGTTTAAAAGCTACATGCGGAAAATGGCGCCATCTGTGGTGCTTAGACTTCGGCTCGGGGCTTTCGCTTGAGAATTTGTTTCTTTTTTAAATGTTGTGCAGCTGTCGCTCTACTTTAGGGGCGCCTCGGACTTCGGGTCTACGAAGACATCGGGAGGTATTTTGCAAACGGATAGAGTGGTCTCTCTGTAGTAATGTTAATTTCTTGCAGTCTCTGTTCTGCTCGTTGGTCTACTTTCTTGCAATCTCCGTTTCCGGGTAGTCCAGAACACCTTGGGGACCGAAGGCGCACAGTCCGCAGAGAACAGTCCGTCTTCTGCCACCTTAGGCTCGGTCACAAGGAGTGGGAAACATAACCCCGCGTTGTTTTAGAGGCCCATGAGGAATAGATAACCACTGGTACCCCGTACGCCCCTAAAAAGGAGTTAAATAAGCCCTAAATGAAAGGGTCCCGGAGAACCCGTGACATCCTTGGCATCACCGCTAGGCAGCGGATAGGCCCAAATTTAGATGTCTAAATTTTGTAAATAAAATACATATTTTTTTTTCATCCGAAGGTGACCCGAAAATGTCCACGGCCTCGGCTGGGGACAAGTGCCACACCATTATGGTAAATTGCCAAATTGGGTGGTATTTGTCCGCATCCTTGCCATATTCTCTTAAGATGAGTAGAAGTTCAGGACTATTGGATATTTTACTAATTGCCTGATTAGAGAGATACATTAATTTGAAATAAATAAATAAATTATTTTTTTGTCAAGATTTAGGAATAACGCAATCATATTACCTACAGTATTTTGTAGGAGACAGATTTAGTCTTTTACAAAACTCTTACAAAGATCTTCTACTGAAGGTAAAGTAAAAAGAGTGAAAAATATCAAAAGGTTTACTTACAAGTGTGTACTCGTCGTAGCCCAATGGCTTGGGGCGTCGGACTTGTGTTCGCCGGTTCGATCAACACCCATTGCACTACCGATGTGAACCACCTCGTAACACAAGGATTTTAGCTAAGTACGAGGAGATAAAAATAATACTAGTAGACTGCAAAACTCTACTCGTAGGCAATATTAAAATAAATATATATATATATATATTGAATGTGTTTTTTCAAAGTCTATTATCTCCCTCCCTAGAGAAATCCCCAGATCCCCAGAGAGAGTCAAACATGTGCGGTTTCCGGTGGCTCCATTGCTGGCATTCGTATACCTTTCAGGCTTTACTGCGTAGCTTTTCAGGTTCAGACACCTCAACACAACTGACAGGTCTTGTTTTTATTATCATTAAGTTTGTTTTTAAAAATAAAAACTTGTCACCTAACTAACTTATATAGGTACCTACATAAAGACACTGTTAAATAATATATTAATAGTCATAAATATTTAGGTATATTTCGATTTTGTCGAAGCTATATCTACGAAAGTAAAAGCATAAAAAAATTATATTGTCGCTTCAGACGTTGTTGAAAGAAAATGTTTTTTTTTTAATTATTTTCTAATAATTTTACTAACTACATATATCTTTTTATTATATCAACCTATATTTCAATGTTATGATCTATTTTTCTAATATCGGGCAGCTCTCGGGGCGCCAATAGGCGGGTGGTGGTGTGTAGCGAGCAAGGCTTCGCGCGGCAGCCTCTCACGAGGTTTTCACTCCGCGCCGAGTATCCGCCGCGAGTACAGGCGCCACGCGAACCCACTGTACCTACTACGTTTGCGCCACTCACTCGAACCGAATTCACTCTCCGCGAACACACGGAAACTGTCACTTTCGCTCCAAATGATCATCAAGTTTTAACTATGATAACGTTGTGAATTTGTTTTGTGCATCGACTGGTTCCTCCACCACGGCAACGCAAGGTAGGTGAGTTTGTTTGATCTATAATTCCATGGTCAGAATCAAAATCGAGTCTACGTGTCAGTTCCGAATGCTAAGTGAAAGGCAAACTCTTTGTATTACGTGGATAGTTTGACAACAAGTTTTATAATGCATCTAGAGAAGCACTCACTTTCGATAGCTGTAGCAGGATACTACAATTTTTGTTAAATTTCTACATAATAATTAGGAGACACCACCGCGCCGCGCTGCTACTAATGTTTTCGTTTTAATCGGACTTCCTTTACACAATGTTAACAATTTAATTTGTTCATGATTATGTTATTGCTCACTTTAAGGTGTTATTTTATTTATGCATTTAACCAATCGGGTTATTTAATTGACCTACATTTCTGATATATAGGTAGGTACAGAGAGTTGGCATTCTTTGTCCTTGGTATTTTAATATACAAGTGTAATACAAAATACCTACGATAATTCTACTGCTCTTTGTACGGTAAAAGTCAATATAGCCTAGCACTTAAATTCTACAATAAACTTTTTGGGCGTAATATTTAATGATATTTTAGATATAAAAATATAATACAAAATTGTAGAACCATGTTCAAATATTAGAACTGCTTCTTCATGCGTGTAGTGAGCGTATTATGCTAAGTATGCAGGAAAAAACATAGGTATTCCGTAATTATGATTGCACGTTATGCAATAATTAATGCACATGGACGCAGTATTGTTAGCTGAAAAATATATTTACTTCTTAGTAACACTGTTTATCCAACTTAACAAAAATATATAATGATTCAACTATCCTGTATGCTTACTACTTATTTGAAGATGCATCAAATAGGTAGCGATAACACTTACCTACATAGGCATTAACATTATCACTGCATTACAAATGTTGTCATAAAACGTACACATTTTAATATTAATATAACTGCGGTACTATTATCCAATTCTTAGGTCAGTGAGATAATGAAATGAAGAACAACATTTTAATTGCATGCATTGTATAAACACATTATGAACGTAATCGTTACTATCGGAATATAACTCTTACAATGTTTAAAATCATGCATTACAAATAAAAATAATTATTGCTATGGTTTTTGAGGTCGCGTGTGCGATGTTTAAGAAATTATTCATTTCTACATATAACTTTGTGCAAGATAGTAAAACAATTAATTAGTTTTACGTTTAACGTTTACTTCAATATCTTTATAAAGTAAGATACAGTTTCCAAGTATAAATATCATAAAAATAATGTTAAATTAATGTTATGCATTTTATTTTTCTATTAATGATGTAATCCGTCGGGCCTTCAGCTCGGCAAATATGCCAGCCGTTTTAGAGCCTAATGGCCTTATGCGCGACGATGGCAAAAGGCCCGACGGAATGACTCTGGTACCTTGGAGGATGGGACGGCCTTTGGTGTGGGACGCTACGTGCGTCGACACCCTCGCGCCGTCTCATCTTTCCGGGACTCAGGGTAGGGCTGGCATGGCGGCTGAATCCGCGGAGAATCTCAAGAGGCGCAAATATAGTACCCTTGATAGTGGTTATGTATTTGTGCCTTTTGGTGTCGAAACATTGGGGCCGTGGGGACCGGGAGCCAAATTAATTTATAAATACCTCGCAGCGGCCCTCTTAAGTGCGGCACGTTCTCCGAGTGCTGGTTTCTACTTTGCACAGCAGGTAAGCATTGCCATTCAACGTGGTAATGCTGCCAGCATTCTGGGAACCTTGCCAAGTAGAATAGATTTAGAATAGTTGTATATAAGTTAGTTTTATTTTTAATTAGTTACTTTTAGTTTGTATTTTATTCATGTTTGTTCTTTGTAACAACTTGTATATCAAATGATTAAACTTTTATAACAGCAGGAAAAATAATTTAATTATGAATATACAGGATTATTTTTAAAATACCTATAACCTTTTAGAGGGTGAAAGTACTGATGATTGTAAACAACTTTTACTATGGGAACAACCCTGAAATCGCGAAAATAAAATCAGCTGTTCCATACATTTTGTCGAGGTAAGTAAACATAAATGTATGGAACAGCTGATTTTTTTTCGCGATTTCAGAATTGGTCCCATAGTAAAAGTTGTTCATATTCATGAGTACTTCTATTCCCCAAAAGGTTGTTGGTGTGTTAGAAATAACCCTGTACATTATTTTTATTGATGGCCGTGTACTGCAATCAAGCAAATGTTACTGGTGCATTCCAACGCATACCTATATTTTTATATAAGAACGCTTTAAAAACAACTACCAAGCATGTGTTTTGTTCCGTCGATTTCGGAATTAGTTACGCTTGGTCTCAGAACTTATTGATAGGAATCTAGTTGCTCTTGATGGTTTTCCTCCTTTCCCAATGTATAAGAATAACCACATTAAGATCCCAAATAGTCAATTGCGTACTTATTGATCTTTAAATGTAGCCTTTGTTTTGCTGATTAGTTTAAACAGTTGGCATATAACATTAGGTATAAAGTAAGAAGTAACTTTTAATCCAAAATAACCATACATTTAAAAATTTATTTTATACCTATTTTGTTGCAGTATTTATACATATGTTACGTACATATATACTGGATAATAAAAATAGTTCTAATCGTATTATTATGTTTGATATGAACAATTTGTTTATGTAGGAATATTTGTTATCGTCAAAATCCAGCTTCTTAATACATGCGCCGGCGTATCGTGACAATAAAAATAATCTCATATTATCGGTTCAAATAATTTATTAATAGGTATATAAGGAAAATAAAGAACGTGTGTCCTTCGAAAATATGATTAGTGAGCAATAAGTCTCTGCTGTTATGAATGTAGAATTGTCGCCAGTGAGTCTGAAAATAAAACTATGTGTTTGAAATTGAGAACAGCTGCGACACGCATAGAGCTTTTTCAACATATTTTTTTAAATTCAGTTGTACTGTCTTTATTGATTTGTTATACCGGACTGAAATATAAATACAGGAAAGATTTGGACAATTAGTTTTAATAGTTATGAACATATTATATTTATATTAAAATACCAACATAAAAAAAAACATAATAATATACTTAAATTAATTTTATTATTTTTTATTTTATAGTTAACTATTTATTTTTATATACATTGAACTATCAATAAGAGTTTGAATACCACTAGTATCCGTTTTTAAAACTTTCTATGCCCTGGGCGATCAATGTTCTATTCATAACGTTATAATGGTAGGTATTATAACTTTTGTTATAATGGTTAAGTACCTTCTCAGTACAGATAACGTAAGATTTCTCATTGATTAATAATATGCGTTTATGTTTTGTTTATTATGTATGTCATCAATTAGTTTAATATAAATTTAATTTATGCTGCACAATTTATGCCCTTCTATGAGAAGTACAATATTTTACTGTTTCTTATTTTACACCCTACGAGGTAATGTGCGAACTGTAAAATTTACAAAACTCCCCTAAGAATCTAATAGCTATGAGAAAAAAAAACATAATTCGGCAATTCTCCCTCCCGTGACTACAATGAGCCGAGAATGGAGCTCCACAGAGGATGGCTCTTTGCGCAGATTGCTTAGCTTGTAGTTTTTAAACAACTTCATACGGCTGGAGCCAATGCTTATTGTAAATGATACGAGATTTTTCTATACATTGACATTCATTAAAATTATGATTATCTTTTTACAAGTATATGACAATATGTACAAATGAGGTATAAAATAATGAATGAGGTTTGTTGGTCGTGAACACTTATCTTTATGCCCAGCTACGTAGCAAAAGTATGGTGACTTAAAGAAAAATCCCCCAGAAATAATCACATATAAATGTTTTATATTAAAACACGCATTACATGCTTCTTTAAATATACATAACTTTGTTATATAAATATAAATAAGGTCGCGGAACGAATAACTACATAAGCCTTGGGTACGTTTATACCTACTTGTACATGTATGTACCATCTTTCCATTTTTTATTGTCGTTAGTCAACTGCTCTACTAAACAGGCTTCAATCTACTGTAGTTAGCCATTCTGTAAATAAAAGTGCCTAACATGTTCTGATTTCAATGTTAGAGGCATAGAATCGACTGGTTATTCTATATAGACATAAATAAAAGTGACAAATGGTAACACATTAATTAAGAGTATAGGTAAAGTATGCTATTTTAGTTGTATGAATGTAAATTATATTTAAGTATTATTGCTATCAATCAATTTAGCCACCAACCCTGACCGTAACATAATACAATATTGTATTTTTTGTTCCTCAAGTTGAAACATTATCAAAGTCATGTGCAGTGTTGCCATCAAAATTGTTGATTACAAATGTAAAAAAGTTCATCCAGAAAGTGGAACTGAGGGCCTAGTCAAGTCGCTTCTTAAATATTTTCGATCGAATAGAGTCCCTTGAGTTTAATCTTGTTGGTATAGTTGTAGAAGTGATCATTATTCAGTTATAATTTTATTTTTAGCTTTTATTGATCGAATATTGAAAACAATCTTATCATAAAAGTCATTTTGGCTTAGGTTATGTAAAACGATAAGTAACAGATCGCCTCACCGTATTATAGTTTTGACTGCATTATCAACAATTAACAGTTAGAATGGAAATCCTATCGGTATATAAGTTGCAGTCAACACTCATTACCAGTCAAAAGTACTTTTAACTAGCAAAATCAGTCAAACGTCGTTTAAGGTTAGGTTAAAATTAGTTTTGACTGAAACGAAACTACTAAATCCATGTACAGTACCTACTTACTTATACCCAAACAGAAAATAAATACCTATATAAACACTTTAATGGGAAACTATATCTTTCTTCGATAAAATTGTCGTATTTCCAGAGAATCCTGCTGTGCAATGAATGATAAGTGACGCGCTATGAATTGAAACCAATAATATTCTATTACATGAAAATAAGGAATATACGGTTCTATCATTGGCTTAATAACAATATCTGTATAGTCATACACATTCTGTCGTATTTCTGTCTTTACGCTTGATGTATAATTAAGTTAACTTTATTACGCTTTATTAGATGCTAGCCTTTAATCATCTTTCCGCGCAGTTTCAAAGTCAAAGTCAAAAATTATTTATTCAAATAGACACATTTAAAATATTTTAAATCATGTTCTTATGATGCGTCCCATTCTTTTACTACCACCAGTTCTGGACGTGGCAACTCTGAGAAGAACTGGCAAGAAACTGAGAGGAATCCTTTTTTTAAAATAAATTATATTTTACAATGATTAATAAAGCAGTATTGTTTCAGAGCAACTCACTCCCAAGCAGTTTTGTCATTAACATAATCAGAAATGTTATAATAAGCCTTTTTACCTAATTTATCTTTGACATATCTTTTAAACTTGTTTGTTGAAAGATCTCTTACATTATTAGGAAGTTTGTTGTAGAAGCGTATACATTGCCCCATAAAAGAATTGCTAATTTTATGGAGACGTGTAGCATGTAAAACGAGATTATGCTTAGAGTTTCAGCCGCGTATCCTACGAAAACCTTATGAAATCCTCGCCATAAAATAATTTAGAGTAATCCAAGAGTTATATTCTTAGAGAAAAATGTTGTTACTCTTTCAATGATGGAATATTTTTAGAAATCGGTCTGGTAGTACCAGATACTATATACCGATATTGACTCATTAAATACCTTTTCAAATTTTTTCTTTTTATAACATATCAAGCTATAGCCACCATTGCTATTACCTTCTTGGCTACGTATAATCTATTATTCAAATTATACACATTTTAATGACTTGCAAAATTATGTAACACCAATATAATAGGTAGGTAGCAGGCATGAAGCGGGCAATACAATATAATAGTAATTACTGCAGTTACTTACTAATTAATTATTAAAACAACTTTGTTTTTCGGACGGATATATGTAGTTAGCCACTAGGCTTTTGTTATTTTACCGGCCATAATGAAATCAATTCGTCTTCTAGTGCAAAAAGATTGAGATTCTATTGTTGTCTAGTTTTGAGTTTTAGTAGGTACGTTGGTAATGGAGACATGGTTATCTCCACGGAGCGGAGGGGATAGACAAAGCATTTCCCTACGGAAAAAGGGACTGACATTACTCTATAGACATGGTTCCGAAACCCAGGGCCTATTAGTATTTTCTTGGGGGCAAGAAAGAACCTAATAATATTTATTAGGTTATATTGATAACATTCTAAGGTCAGGCTAAAATCGGTTTTACTAAAAGGTCATAAGGGCAACGATATTGAAAAGGTTGGGAACCACTGCTCTATAGTATGACAAAACCTTTACTTTTTCAGGGAGAACATACCTATTACCTAGTCTTTGTAGATAGAACTGCTTCGTATTAAACATTCTGAGAATAATCATCTCCCTTTAGCCCTTTACGTGACCGATGTGACTAATTCGCTTGTGCAATATTAAGACCAGATTTTGCTTACTATAAGTTCATCAGTAATTACTTACAGTTTTGTTGAGAGGTAGAGCATTGTGTAAGCACGATCAATAAGGTGCTCAACTGTGTTAGATATAAGATGGAGATACTTATCGTATCTCCCTATCCTTATATCTAACAGACATGTTATTGTGTGCGAGTAGCTCATAAAGGGAGGAAGGTTTAAGATCGGTAATGCGTGAGTACTACCACTGTAACCGCTTATTATCCAATAGATAGCCAAATACGCTTGTTTTCCGACCCTATGATACGAACACAGAATGTCCAACTAAATAGTAATACCTAGGGTTGACTAATAGACCGACTATTAAAAAAAAATATTGATAAGACTTTTATTAACTAGCTGTACCAATGGGAAAGTACAAATTATAACTGGTTATGTATTTATGAAAGTGATACCGACGTAATAATTATTAGGCAGGTACCTGTTGACTTTCCGCGTATAGATTGGTATTGGTTGGGGCCAACTGCATATAAAAAGCCAAACCTAGTGTTATAGAAAAAGATATTGATGTGAAAATATAATCATATAGTTAGTATAGTTAGGTTATAAGTTTATATTATTCGTTCAATACCTAATGCAAATATCCATTCTCTTAAAACGATACTACGTTTGTTATTTTACCGTTGTTCTGCACAATGAGGGTTTAATCGATCACTGGTTTGACAGCTTTAAAACACGATTTGAACTCATAAAATAACGTTGCAAAATGTTAGTATTCAGTTTTTGTGGGTAAACCTGACAAAATTGGGACAACCCAATGGAGCAACATCAGCTCAGCAAAGCATTGGAATTGACATGGTAGTCGCAATAAATACCGTATATTTTCCCCGGAAAAAGAAAGTGCACCTACCTGATTTGTTATTTATATTATTGTTTGACCTTTGAAAATAAATATAAGTATATTCACAATCAATGGCTTTAAACATTTACTACAATAAACCAAATAATTAAACAAGAAACACCTAATAAGTGTATATTTGTCGTACCCACGACGAGAACTCACGACTTATAGAGCACTTTCAAAACTTGTTGGTACCTACCTACTTTCCAAGATACTATTTCAAAATACTCTGAGGACATATATTGTAAAAGTATTTATTTACGTAATCTACTTTGAATTATTCAAAAATCGTGCGTGCAACTTACACTTTGGAAGTAGTTAAATACTTGTTAAACAAACTACACATGTACACCTCTGTCAACCTAAACGCATTTACTTCGGTGAATAAGTACCTACACAAAAAAATCTCTATTCAAAACAAAACATATCTTAAATGAAGTGTATTTAACTTAATTAAAAATCCGACCAATACGATTGGTCGTCGTGGGATAACGTAGTCGCGCGGTACAAATTTATCTGAATAGTTTTAACATTAGGTAGATTACAGTACCTACATTTTATAAGTTGTGTTACTATTACCTACTCTTAAACTAAAAGCTTGTTACGATGGGTGTTGGTTAACACAAGTGTATATACAAGTATATTATCGGGACAGACAATATACTTGATAGTAAGGATTGAAGAAACAGGTGGACTATATAACGTAGGTTATATAATGTAGGTTAATTCCTGGTAGATATGTTCTACATAACTATAGGTACTTACAAAAAGCGCTGGGCGTTGAGTTTTTTTTTTACCTTTCATTGCGGTGGATTCACCATTTATGATACCTCTGCTGCCCTCTTTTCTATGGTTTTAAATTTTACAGTTTTTTATAGATACTTGACTAGGGAACCCTAACAATTAAAATTCGTGAATCATTGAAGAATAAAACTTACTTGTTCACATTAGGCGTACAACACTCTTAACAAAATGGACCATCTACTTATAGAAAGTGTTTGTTCTTAATCGAATGAAAATAAAACTAAGATATGTAGCAAGAGGCTCTTTGAGGAGGAACGAATTGTTAGCGAAGGTGGTACCTTCACTTTCGGCTCATTCGCTTGTTAAATTTTACAAGTTAAAATAGTTCTGGTAGTAAAAACTTAACTTTAATATTGTTGTAGTTTGTGATAGAAACCCATAAAATATTAAACCGGTACGGTCATGTTAACTTAAGTTAACTTTGGTTTAAAGTTAATATTTTCACTTTAATTTCTTTCTTTATATAAAAAGGCAACTGCTCTAGGATAATTAATTCCGATGTCGCGGGTGACATTAAAAACACACAATTCACGGACACAAAAATAAAACCAAGACTCAGAACAACTTGGTATATGTGGTTCTAACTAATAATTGCCCCGACTGGGTATCGAACCTAGATCCCCAAGTCTCAGAATCAACTACTGTAACCACGGAGCCACTGGCACAACTATCAATTCTTTGATACCTATTTGATTAATGATACTTTTTCACGCGAAAATAGTCAGATATGACTTAATCTATATTTATATTTTTATATGTTTGTTTCGAATAAATTCAAAAACTACTGAACGGATTTCGATAATTCTTTCACCAATAGAATCACCAATCACCATTATCTCTGAGTAACATAGGCTATAAAAGTCCACCCGTGCGAAGCCGAGGCCACTAGTTTCTGAATAAATTTGTAAGCTAAACAATAATGTGTCTATTTTAGGTTATATTGAAACCGCATTTAATTATAAATACCAATCGAACTCCCGATTTAATAATATTTATCTAACTTAACTTTAGCAACCTAAATATTTGAATGTCAATCTGATAAGGAGGTAGGTATTTATCTGCACTCGATAGCCAATCTAAAACACTGATAACTTAGCGAGTTTAATGTAACCTACTTGAATTTCCGACATGCTTGCCGCTAAGCTTTGTTGGCAACTTATCACTTTTTAAAATACAACCTTATGCCCGCAAAATTGTTTACATTGAGAGTAATCCTAGGTTAACGTATAAGTACAACTAAAAGTAACTTTTGACTATTAGAAAACCGATTATAATTTAACTACCCTGTCCTGAAAATGTTATGCATAAACAATAAAACGTTCTTTGTTACTCTCACGAAATAGATGATTTACCCCTGCGGGAATAACCCGCAGGTTCGAAACTAGTCTAGTCTATCTCTATGTCAAATTTTATAAAAAAAATGGTTAAGTGATTTAGGCGTTAAAGGGTAAAAACAAGAGTTACTTTTCTATAAAATTTACAATATTAGTAGTATAGCCGATAGAAAGATGTATTTTATCTAAATACCAATAATAGTCAAAAACAGATTCAATCAAGTCAAAAGCTCTGGATAATATAAGACTGATCACAAAGTTGAATGAACCAATAGTCCTGCTACCTACGTTAAATAAGGGGGGGGGGAACAAAACGGAGTTAATATAAGCCAAGTCTGACTTTTTATTAACCATGTAATTATGTTCATAGCATATATATAGATATATAGCAAGAACTAGATCATACTTCCTGGATCCACTTAGTACGCCCACATAGATACGAACTAAGTACTGTACTGCATCAGCTCGTACACGTCCACAGCTGAACATGCACCTTCTCTGAACAGACCTTGATAAGCCTGGGTCGTTGAGGGATATTGCCATATTCGTAACGCTTGGCAAGCGGATTTATGATCGCAGTAAGATGGTAAGTATATTTTATAGATGCTGCTGCCTATCAATCAGCTGTATATCCCGTAGTCCCCTGTTACGACAGCCATGGGTAGCCTATTCTAAGCCGGACTGCGAACTAAGTAATTACCGGTAATCTTTTAGCAGGTACTCTAAACAGACTGGACTTATAATTTACTGTGTATTTTTTCTAACAATTGACTGTAAGTCTCTTTGTAGCAATTTCTAAACACTCTTAGAAAACTACATGGAGGAAGTAAGACCTATAATCAAATGTAAGTATGTAACTTTAGGTAGGTCGGTCTTTATCTATGAAACTGCCAGTATGTGCCACTTGGCTACTTTAAAGTAAAAAAACTCACTGGAACTGTTGCTATAATTTGGAAGTATTATAATTACACGAAAACATTTAGACTAACATAAGTTGGCAAAAGCGATTTAAAGCATTCGAGAGCCAGGATTTAAATTAGGATAGAATCCAGTAAATATTCTATTATAGTTTTAGTATTTTCTTCTACTGGTTATCTTACCTATCCAACTAAAGATATGAAACCGAAAATAGCTCACTCTTCCATTGCACTAAATAACTATTTTAATAAAATAAAAAAAACAATTTAATAAGTAGATACATTAATGTAAGTTGAATTGGTTTTATTTAATACCTTACATATTGTTTTACGATCACGATTTACCTTTTACAATATTTTTAATGGAGTCACGAATATGGAAAATATTTTTTAAGTAGGTATTTAACAATTTCATGAGTCTGTACTTTTTTATTCTTTTCAGTTGAAATAAATCCATTACATGAGTGATTTCATGTGCGCTTTAGAATATTACACATGAAAGTAAAAGAATAGTCTTGTATTTATTGTTTTTTTGACGACATAGTTGAATATCCTTGAATTGACTATTCAGGTTCTGCAGGATAAATTGAAAAGTATTTAAAAAGCAAATTAGAATTTGAATATTCCAATGGAAGCAAAAGAGAGTTGAGGTACCTCTATGTTTCAAACTGTCGGAATGTTTGTTCTTCTACTATTGTACCTATGTTTCAGCCAATTTTATTCAATCTGACTTCAATAGGTGTTTGTATCACTAATAAATTTATGTGAAATTACCTTATAATAATATTGATCTTAAAACAGCGTAATCACATAATATAATCTAAATACCGTCATGTTCTTGATTCAGTGTTTAAAACAGTCCTAAGTCAAGATTGTCAGTAAAATAGGTATATGTCGGTATGTACCTACCTACAAATAAAGATCCTGCGACACGGCAAAAGCAATAACCAACAAAAGAAAGTCTACTTACGTAGGTATGCATGTTTGATAATGAACTACAAAAAATCAAAACGTGATTGCTACTCTTCAAACATTACATATGACCATTATGTACAATAGTTACGACAATCGAACGACAAATTATGATACTTCAATGAACCACAGAGTAATAATTGCATGACCATATTAAAATTACTTCAATTGTTTAATGTTTGAGCAGCTGATCACTCTATTGTGGCCGACATCAAAACAGCTTACAACAGCCTCTCTCGAATTAAAAACATGATTGTACACGTACCTACAATAAATTGTTGGAATAACCTACATGGACATTACGTGACAGTTACGTATTTGATATATAATAAACTATTTGATTACGTGTATTCTTCAAAAAAAATTGTATCTTAATTAAATATCTAGATGTCCTGATATTTATTAATGAAATTAACAAAACAGGGAGTGTCTTTCTTATAGGTCAATCCGTTCTCGAGCTTATCGATAAGCTACACATTCAGTGATTGAGTTTAACTTGCATAGAAACCCAAAGACACTTATACAAATTCAACAAATGCAAAATATTATTCAATGATTTCATTTGGCTGCGGTGTTTTGAAAAAAGACTAGGTATACTTAATTAGGTATAAAAACAATACTCTATTTTGCAATGCCAGCAAACAGCAATTAAATAAATTTAATTCCTGGGCATATTTCCATAGTTTTTTCTCCTTTCAAAAAAATTGCCTACCTATAGGGGACTATAGGCAATTTTTTTATTATTTTTTTATACCGTTACTAGTAATGATGTTAAATTTATATTTATTTTAAGTATTTCATTTGCTTAAAATAAATGAGGTAAAAATATTTACCTAGTTTATTTTTAAGATACAACTTTTAACATAAATCATATATGTATAAGTTACAAAAATTTTATATTTGTGTTTCGAATCGGCACCGGTTACAAAAGTAATACATATTCACTGCATTTCCAGTACCTAAGTATGTATTATTTAAAGCAAGTTAGATAAAAGCTCCCATATTCTCTATATCGTTAAGCAAATATAAACTTTTATTTTATTTACAACATACAACTCCGGGGTATTTTTTATTCGTGTGCATTATTTTAAATATACTCGTAACTATCAAATTAAACAAACTTGTCCTTGTTTCATTTGCTGAGTTTGACTTAAAATCGGCTTAACATTTGAACACACTTATTAGTATATATCTGGCCTTCTCGTATACTTATGCAACTGCTCCAATAGTACATATAACAATAGTAAGATAAGTGTATCTGGGCTAACACTGCTGGGAAGAGTGGTGAAAGTGTGCGAGGCCGCGAAGGTCGCTACGCGGATGACGTTCCACGGCCATAATATGTGCTGGTATCGGAGTGTCAGTGCGTCGTTACTGACATTACCGTTCGAAATGTCACGCAAATGTCAACATTTGTTCGTGATTGTAAACTTGTTGAGCTTACGACGCGACGTGATAGCGAGTCGTTAAGATGCGGAAGCTGGTATTGTGTGTTTAAGCCAATCGAGAAGCCTCAACAAAGATGTTATGTTTAAATTTTGGTTTTTCGGTCACATAGCTACATTGTAAGTAGACGTGAATCGTTTCATCCTAATTAAAGATAAAACAGTGATTCTACCAATATAAAAATAAAATATCAAACATATTGGAAAGTAAAAATATCATGATATTATTTTGTTCCAAACAGGTGATAGATATAATTCATTGAATTTGCGCGAACTTTACCTCAATGTCAAGGTTAAGCGAGACAAATAGTTTGATAGATACCTACCTACTTTAAAGTTTTGTTAGATACCAATAGCTGCATCTATCAAACTTAAGAAGTTATGAAGAGAAAATCTAGAATAATTAATAATACCTATTCGTCGATAGAATAATAAAATAATTTAAACTAAATATTATGTCAATAATGCTATTTGTAATAAAATCTATTATTAAAAATTAAAATCGTTTATTTCCTATTTCTATTTATTTATTCCTATATTCCTATTTATTTCCGATTGCTATAAAATATTGTATTAAAAAAAAAATTAGCAGAATATTTTTATTATAAAGTATATATTATATATCAGGTCTCTTTTATTGAAACAGGTGTAATAGTGATGAAGGTGACGTCCTCACTTGAGTACTGAAGCAAATACATTTGTCGTATTATATTTGATTTAAGACAATAAGTTCTGTTTATCGCTATTATACACGTAAAGTACATGACTACAATATGTATAGAATGAATAAGTTGTTTTTGATTGCTATTTACAAATCAGACTCACTATCGTTTCATTTTACTATGACTGCTGTGTTGGTTGAATAATAAGAGTGAGCTATGAAAAAATCTAAAAATATTATTATTTTTATATGGAATTAGATTTAACATTTATTATTATTTTGTTATTTTTATATAAAATACCGTTACGATAAATTGCATCTTTGCTTTTGTTTGCAATTAGCTATCACTTTGTTAAGACGGTTTGCTACCTAATTTATATAAATATTATTTATTAAACCGATATATTACCTTTTTTATTTTAGTCCTGTTGACAAAGTAACATTTGTACTGAAATTCCAACAACCACTAAAGTAAATAATATATGTTAAGTTTAGGTTAACGATATCAATATTTTTTAAACCAAATTATATTAATATACAACTATAAAAACACCAGCTCTCCACATAAACTTGACTGTAATACCTACATTGAATAATTATGTTTATTTTTATTTCATTTATTTTGTCGCCTTGTTTTCTGAATAGTAATAAATATATAAATCGAACGATCGGGTACATTAAAATGCATTCAGCTTAACTAGCGTAATTTAACGATATCCGGTAAAAAAACTGGTTATTATATATTCATTCATAATAATTATAAGTTGTTAATGTAATTTTCGTACCTACTAAATCACCTGTATATCTTGTTATATAAGTATTTGGTAATCGTGTTTATAATTGGGGCGCTATAGTTTTTGTGCACGTGTGAATTGCACGCGATTCAATGGCCACATATCGCTCCGTACGACCGCGTTCGCGATCAAATAACATCCGGACCTCTTTTCTACGTATATGGTTTGCTTTATATATTTCATTTTCTTTTAACTCAACGTTATTTTCATATCTGCACAATACAGGGAATTACGTGGGCGTTGGTTAAAGTTCACGCCGCCGTCTGGAATATAACTTAGCAAGTACCTAGGTATATAAACCTACGTCTTGCAATTTCTTACTCAGACACAATATTGTTTGTGAAAATAACATTGAATGAAGTTAGTTCTGATGTGAAACTGTTTATAATTAAAATAAAAGTTATAGTATAATAATAGACAACTTTTCCACTTGATTAAATCAAACAAGAATAATATCCTGCGGCGTGCTAAATGTAAAATTCTCAAAGATAAACAAATATGTTTAAAAAAATTGCGTGAATAACATAAACTTATTAAAAACACAATATGTTTTATAATTCATTAATTATTATTAATTACTAGCTTCCCGCGTAGCTCCTATTCCCGTGAGAACTTCTACATAAAATATTGCCTATTCATACTCCTGGATAAAGTAGCTTTCTAATAATGACTGAATTTTGAAATCATTTAAGAAGTTCCAGAGCTATTCAAGGCAAACAAACAATATATTTTTTCTTCTTTATAATATTAGGCATTACTAGGTATGTGTTGTATGAAAAAAACTCAAATTAACTTCAGTCCTGATAGAAATTATATAATAGAATTATACAACGAACACTAACTTATAAAATAATAACTATTTTAAATCTATACTTGGTAACGTTCCTAGAATGCTTTATGCTGTCCCGTTGAACGGCAATGCTTATCTGCCGTGCACAATACCAGCACTCGGGGAACGTGCTGCATTAACGAGGCATTGTTTTTATAAAAGGTAATGGACGCCCGGTTACTTCATTATTAGTTATGAAATTTCTTTTCATATTCAAACTTCATATTTGAAATCTAAAGCTATATTTTATAATAAAAAATATAGGTTAACTACAGCTTGACCTTTTCATCGCCCACGCTTTTCAAGGAGGGCCGGATAATACGTAGAAACTTGTCACCTATAGACATTTAGAAACCAGTCCACTTCGGTACTATTATCTCATATATCTTGTAGCGACAGCTATCAATATGCCAACGTTCATTAATTTTGGTGACGAAATCGTTGGGATGACATGATGTAATATTGTGTGCATTCAAATGACATATCGTTGGTGATACTGCAATACCGCGTAAGTGACAATAGCTAATAAGGTTGAAAATCAAATGTACCAAATTGATTTTTATGTCTTTAAAATATATATAACGAAAATATTTCTTGACAGATGAAAATACACCTTAGGTATTAGCTACTGTCACTTACGCGTTATTGCAGTATTACCGACGATATATATTTCTATATACATCAATAAATAAATATATATATGTCGCAGGGAGATGAGGATAATATCAGGGATTTCACGAAATCCCGGTAGATGTCGAATATTCTTGTTTATTACGTCTTGTTACTAAAAGTATCTAGTGATATGACAAAATACTAATATAAGGTCAGGGATATGTAATTTATATATATTTTTTATATATATATGTGTAAATGTTTAAGAATATGTAATTTATGGCTTGCACCAATAATCTATTGTACTGTATCAGACCGTTTACTTCCACTGCTGATCATGGGCTTCTTATCAGCCCATGGGGAATCAGGGTCGTTGAGGGATATAGCTTGGAAGGGGGATTATTGCTTGCAGTAAGATGATGAGTGTCGCTGAGCTGCTTGATGCTGCTGCCCATCCATATCCCTTAGACGCCTATATACAGGGTGAAATTTTAATCACCAGCCAAATTTTGATATGTTAATCTTTAGTAAAAATCATTGAATACGTGTTTTTTCATTTAGTATCACTCAATACAAAAATATTGAGAAATCACGTCACAAAGGCCCGCGAAGGGGTGCGCGTGGCCGACTAGATCATAGGTAGTGCCGCTCAGGGGTAGTGGGGGCGGGGGTAACGACGTGCGCTCTCATTGATGTTCGCGCGGCACGTAGTATTATTAACATTTTACTTGGTGACCACGCAGAGCGGATAATTCCTTCGAGTAAATTATAAATTATGAAAATTTTAGGTATCGTTTTTTTTTCAAAATTGGTGTTAGTGAATGATACCTAATGCCTAGAAAAAATTTGGCTGGTGACTAACATTTCACCCTGTATACACCCACAGGAGAGCATTGAGGCGGTCTATGATAAGCCGGACACCAACTAGCTTCTAATAATATATTATAATTGATTATTGGAACAAGTTATAATTCGTATACATTCTTAAACATTTAAATTGCCTTCTGTTCTTATTATCCTAAATATGTAAATATAGTAAAACTTAAGTACATAAAATAACTTTTATTCGTTATCAAATCACAAAAAAACAGTAATTAAGTAATGAAGTCCTTCCTTTAAAATTATCCAATATTTCTAAAGTTTTGTCAGTTATTGGTAATAGTTCCCGTTAGATTTTGTTTTTGACTAGTTACTATATTTTAAAGTTATTATAGTTAAACAAGATGAACGAGGAATAATAGTTCTAACATAGACAGGAACAAATAATATAAAATATTTTAAAAGTTCGTTGTCGTATTCAAATTCTGTATTTACTAATATTAATTAGTACTCGTTAAACAGTGTAACAAGAACCTACACAGACTATAATTAGATTTTATATGACAGACACACCGCAGTAGCAGTACCTACACATTAATTCTTGGAAGAAGTTATAAATATAACAACATTATTATACCATTCCGTTTAACATTACAAAACCCTGACATTCAAATGACTAACAATCAGACGCTGATTACTGAATAAACAGTTTCACTATAAAACGTATAATTGTCTTGCCTGTTATTGTATAACTATCGGATATAAGCTTTATATTGAATAATATTTCTTATAGCTCCCACGATCGATTTCGCTCACGGCGGCCAGTCTCTAAGTAGATTATCCATCTGTGCAATACATATTATAGTGTCGAAGTGCGTACGCAAACACAGATGCACTATCCTTTATTCCTTTACTCTCAAACTCCGATTGGACGGTGCTACCGACACGACCCGAAAGAGATCAGGTGGCGGACCCAAAGCTTAACGTGGGCTCCTGGGCTTCGGTGAAACATCAACAACTTTCTGACTTTGGACTAGTATGTAAAATTGTCTCGAAAGAAAATAATCACCACAATTAGAAGGTGCGATGGCGTTGACCACAGCATACCTGCTTTCTATTCATTGGTATGTTATAGAAGTCGTTATAACTACGAAGCAGTAGCTTAACGTGTAAGCATCTAAACCCGAAATGTTCGACACGGATTTTTTATCCGGAGCGGGAATCAAACCCGAACCTTACAGCATGATTTATACCGCTGCCTGCTCAACGGAGGTAATTTAATATTGGTATGCACTATTATCTAAATGCTAGAAACCGGTTAATTAAATGGAACATTATTTCTCGGTGAACGGCTACATACTTGCCGGCTACAAGTCTATCTCGCCACCAATAATAAAGGCAGGTCCATTTAATGAATAAGTAGTAATTAAAAGAAACACGTGGTTGGCTGTCTCCAACATAAATTTAGTGAGAGTGCCGTTAGGATATTGCTAAAAACGAATGCAAATGTTGATTAAATGTTAATCATTCACTAGAAAATCCGGTTTATAATTAAATATGATTTTTTTTTTACTTGATAAACAAGCAATAGTTGTATACGTCTCCCCAAAAAGTGCTTTTACAAGTATTATCTTGGTAATATTACAATTTTCACTTTATTGACCGCTTATTTGTCATAAAGTAAAGTGTATTAGCAGGTACATTATATTATTTATTTTCATCAATTTATGATGTAAACATCTGAATAATTTGATTTTTATATAATTAAAGGAGAATAAAACATCTGAATTCGTATTCGAGATTAAATTTACTAACTAACACTTTTTTTAATTAACATACGCATAATAATTATTTTCTTATTTGAAATGTTTTAGTTTCCTTGTAAATTAGTAGTAATGTTTTACATTTTGTCTAGTTGCATTCTAGCTACGGCGTAGAAGCGTAGCATTCTACGTGGTGACGTGGCGCTGTAGATTCTATTCTACTAAATTAGCTTTAATATACGAACAAAGTTTTTCTTTTACCAAAAATTCTATCCTACGCGTAGTGTTGTATGATTGTAATCACCCTATTTCAAACTTTAGTTTTTTTACATGAATCAAAAAATTATAATATAAATGAAATATTAATTAATTATTATAGTTTAATTTTGTTTCGTCGAAATATGTATTGTGTTTCCTGAAGCAAACAGTATTTTTAATTATTTTTATATTAGGTAGGTTACGGCTGAATTAGCAGCAGCTTTCGACGTTAGCGTCAAAACAATATTGGTCCATTTGCGTCAAAGGTAAAAAGCTTGACAAATGGTTGCCCCACGAACTCAATGATCGCCAGCGCGAAGTACGCGTCGAGACGTGCCTTGCACTGCTCAACAGACACACAAATGAAAGAATTTTGAACCGCATTGTTACCTGCGATTAAAAATGGATTCTGTTTGATAACCGTAAGCGCTCAGCAAGTTGGTTGGATCCTGGTTCAGCACCTAAACAATGCCCTAAACGAAAACTTACCCCTAGAAAAGTGATGGTCACTGTTTGGTGGTCTAGCGCCGGTGTGATTCATAACAGCTTCTTACCAAACGGGATGAGCATTACTGCAGATGTGTACTGTGAAGAACTGAACACAATGATGGAGAAGCTGGCACATCTCCAGCCAGCATTGGTCAATCGCTCGTCTCCGCTGCTCCTGCACGACAACGTGCGACCTCATACTGCACAGCAGACGGTCTCCAAGTTGCAAGAACTGGGGTTGGAAGCTCTCCGTCATCCGCCCTACTCACCAGACCTTGCGCCTACAGACTACTACTTTTTCCAGAATTTGGATAACTTCTTGGCGGGAAAAAAATTCAATACCCGAGAGGCAGTAGGTAAAATGCCTTTGAAGAATTTGTTGCCTCCCGTCCAGATTATTTCTTTAAGAAGGGCATCAATAAACTGCCACTGTGTTGGCAAAGATGCATTGATTGCATGGGTGATTACTTCGTTAAATACAAATAAAAAATACATGAAAAAAAATCGTTTAAATTTTTTCATACAAAACGGCAAAAATTTCATAGGCAAAGACCTATTTTTAACACCGTTGATCGTAAAGCTGATGTAATTCCACCGGTTTTAAATATGTAAAGCGGGTCATAAAAAACGCGTGTGTTACCAAAGCAAATAGTTAAGTTATAGTCCATACAAATTCCATAACAGTATTATTTGCCATTTCGCGCGCTGTTGCTATTCAAATTTCGAACTAATCGCCGCGCGGCGCCAGTCAGTAGGCAGCGCTAGCGCGCTGTTAAAATGGCGGGAAAGCAACAGTGTGCATTCACAGATTCAGTTTATTTAAAATAAAAAAATTCAGTTTATTCGGTAATTTAAAAACTTGGCTGCATGCTCTAACGTCTTTGCCAACATTTTCACGCAGCTACGGCAGAAAATAATCCTCGCGCCATTTTTCTCAAATTTTCTTTTCTTTGTACTTGTATTGTGAAAAATGTTTTTTTTTCTGTTTCCTCGCAAATGGTATAATCGTAATGGTAATAACACTATCTTTGGCACTAAATACCTGCGTCAAACAGTTACTCTGCTCCAGTGGATCGTCGTGAAATAATATCGATATCCGTAAATGATCGCAAATTTTTTGACAAATCCGTTGAGGTTTTTATTTATGAGCGTCACAAGTTTGGGAGACTGTATAATTAATGAGTCGCATTTATATACATAATTATATATATATATATATATATATATATATATATATATTAGGGATGGGCCGAATGTGGTTTGAACCGAATACGAACTTCGGCCGAACATTCGGTAAAAATGAAAAATTCGGCCAAACTTCGGTTCAATTTCGCCGCGCTTTTTCGTGTTGTGACTTGTTTACGCACTTGCTGCAAATATTGCTAGATGTGCCTCGCTCGCACTTAGGGCCGTTAGCCAGCTAGTCATTTGTAAAGACGTCACCAGCTTGTCACATGCTATTGTTTACATTACGCAAATTAAATTAATGGGTTTTACGTGATTTTTGTTGGTTTGATTGATAGATTTTATCATTATTTGTTTGTTACTTTGTTTTGAAGATGACGTCTCTGTATATTCTGAGCGACTTTTCTCAGAGGCAGGAAATGTGTATGAACAAAAACGAAACAGGCTTCTACCAGAAAATGCCAAGTCTTTAGTGTTTTTGTACCATAACCTGCCTCTGGTTAATTTCAAATATGAATAGCTGTCTATTTTTACTAACTAGTCTATATTAGGCAGAAATACCGTTTAATAATAGTCCAAAATATTAAAGATTATGCAAAGATTTCTAAAACTCATTATTAAGATCTTCCAGTTACATTGTGTGTTCTGACTAGGTAAGAGAGATTTCTAATGGTTGGTTATTATTGTTAAGAAAAGAAGTTTAATTTTTGTTTTTTGATTAAGTAAGAGAGATTTCTAAGACTTGTTAAGAAGAGCAGTAAAATTTTGTTTTTTGATTAAGTAAGAAAGATTTCTAAGGCTGGTTTGGTTAGTAAGAAGAGCGGTTTAATTTTGTGTTTTGTTAGATTAAGTAACCAAAGATTTTTGAGACTGGTAGTTAAAAAGACCAATTTAAGTTTTTTGTTTATCACGTATGATTACTTTTTCTAATTCAAATAAATGACTATGAGTATATCAGACTTATTTTATTTCACTGTTACTACAGATATGTTTTTTCATTAATTTATATTATGATGTGTATGATGTGAGTTGGATGTGTAACACATATATTTTGTTAAAATATAATTGGTAAACAACGAATGCCGAACAACTAGTTAAACAAAATTACTATAACAATGTAGGTAATTAACATAGTCTTGGCATTTTACGGCATGCAACTGCCAACAATTTTAATCGTCCACTTAATTAACACTTTAAGCAAATATTAATGATTACGTATTACGTCCGTTGGAGAACTAAACGCTTTCAATGATTTCATTTACGTACATGAATTTTGTTAATATGTATAAATTAGCAGTTAAAGTTTCCTCTCATAATTTCATAATTTTTACCCACAGTTTAATTACACAACGTAGTATATATAGAAATAAAAGTAGTAGTAGTATTTAGGAGTAGTGAAGCACTCAGAAATAAGTTATAATGTAGGTGAGTGATACACTTTTTGGTATAATTATGACATTTTGCGACTTTGTCAGAGCGACCATGGTTTGCCCATCTCTACAGCAGGACTGACAGCCATTGGAGCAGACGCGTACCGTAGGCCGTCCCCCGGCAAGATGGACCGAGGACCTGAAAAGGTAGCCGGAGTGTAATCGCTGCGGAGGACCGGGTATGGTGCAAATAAAAGAAGATTTATGACCAGCAGTGGACAGAGATGGGCTGATTGATTGATAGATAGATAGATAAAAAAGTACGTGGAATTGTTCTATTCCGAAAAATGGTTTGGGAATTACTTATTAAACGATTATATTGTTATTCTAATCAAGTCAAATGTTTTTTAAAACCTTTCTAAAATGAGAAATTGCAAAGAAAAGAGATACTTTCTTTGACTTAACTTAAGTATCCGATGAAATGACAAGCGGTTATAAACTCGTTTCTGAAGCTTAATGTTTTTATTAAAGAGCATTAGCCACACCTAACGTAGGTTAGAAGGCGTCATCCGTTAACCATGTTTTTATTTATCGCTGTATTGGCTGTCTCTGGGCGCCGCGCCGGGCGCCAGGCGGGCGCGCTGGGAGGCCGTCGCGAGGCACCCTCTGCCTTCGCAACAAGTCCTCTTTGATTAGGGCTGACATGATTTTAACACTGTAGAGAAAATTAACACTTCAATCTATCTTCTTCTATCTATATATATAAAAGAAAGTCGTGTTTGTTACAACACTTATAACTCGAGAACGGCTGGACCGATTGCCATGGTTTTTGATTTGTTGGATTTGTTTCCGTCCCGAATAGCAGAATACATTTTAAAAACAAAAGAAAGTCGTGTTAGTTACACTATTTATAACTCAAGAACGGCTGAACCGATTTGGCTGAAAATTGGTAGGGAGGTAGCTAAGAACTGGGAGAAGGACATAGGATACTTTTGGGTAGGGGTAGGGTAGGGTAAGGTAGGGTAGGGTAGGGGTAGGGTAGGGGTAGGGTAGGGTAGGGGTAGGGTAGGGGTAGGGTAGGGTAGGGGTAGGGTAGGGGTATGGTAGGGGTAGGGTAGGGGTAGGGTAGGGGTAGGGTAGGGTAGGGTAGGGGTAGGGTAGGGGTAGGGGTAGGGTAGGGGTAGGGTAGGGTAGGGGTAGGGGTAGGGTAGGGGTAGGGTAGGGGTAGGGTAGGGGTAGGGTAGGGGTAGGGTAGGGTTAGGGTAGGGGTAGAGTAGGGCAGGGGTAGGGTATAAAAGTCCACCCGTGCGAGGCCGGGGCGGGCCGCTAGTGTAATATAAAAGTAACTTTGTATTATTATTTCCAGTACCTATCTGAATTCTGACTTTTTTATCGGATGTTATTATTTCCTTATTCTCCATTTTCTATTATATTTAGGTTAATCAAAAGCTTAATTTATGCATGTATCACTTGTGGCTTTTTAGCCACAAATCGAAAGGAAGTGAAATGCAAAAATTGTACTCTTGCTGGCAGAATTGATACGATTTTTACAATTCATTTCTTTTTGATTTGTAGCCCTTTAGTTTTTAAGCAGCAATATCACTCCGAACACTATTTTATTCGAAGGGTTGACAACCCTTGCTAGGCTTCCCATACGATCTGTCGCTGTACTGTCATTACTGCTGGCGCTACCCACGGCCCGACGGCGTATTAACGGCTATTCAAATTTCACCCAACATCGGCGTCACAAACATGACAGCGCTCGTTATTGGAGATTTAACAGGAATATATACATTATACATCAATATAATTTATATTCTTAGAATAAATACATTTATATTTATAGATTAGCAACTACTACGTGATCTCGATAAATTGTAGGTAACAAGAAACTGAATCAGATTCACATTTCACACCGTTATTTTTTATCTAATAATTGATGAGCAATGACGATTTGCCATAAATATAACTAACGAAAATGTTGAAATAGACATATGGGCCTTTTAAAAAGTTGCCATCAAGATGCAATGATGGCAAAATTAGCTCTATTTAGTCATCACCGACCCAACGTCGGCCACTGCTGAACATGGGCCTCCTTCTAAGGGAAGGTTTTGCCATATTATGTTGTAACACACATGGAAATGCTGCTTTCCGTTCAAGGAAACAATCGGGACCAATGGCTTTCCGAGACACGAGAGACGTGCTGTCAGACAAGAATCAAATAACCAGACCCGGAAAGATATCTTAGAATGTACACAAATATATCTTATACCGCTAAGTTATGTTATAAATTTGTAATTTTTAATGTTATTGTTATTAAAAATAACTCATTTCAACTACTTATTATTAACGACCAAAAATCCCGATGTACCTACATAATATTCTTGTAGAAAATTTACCTTTGTGTAATTTTTTTATCTGCTTGCCCGTTGGCGATAAAATGGTGTTAAAAAATGGAGATATTTGTTGATAGTTGTGGACATTTTTTTATCCCGTGGAAATGTATTGTAACCGGGGTGAAATAGCAAAAGCATCGTAGCTATCTCACACGTACTACCACATAAATACGCAAGAGTAATAAAAAATATATATGAAAAAATATTCACAAATGTAGATAGATAGATAAATTCTTTATAATACACAAATAAAAATAGAACACAGAATGTAATGTAATAACTATAATACTAACTACTGTTAAAGGGATGGCATATATTTTGTAATAGTTAACATAGGCATAGTAAACTATGTAATATTATTATGTAGATTCGAAATATATAAGGTCCTTCCAAAATATATGCCGTCCCTTTAACAGTAGTTAGTATTATATTATAGTTATAAAATAAAGAATTTATTTATCTATCTACATTTGTGAATATTTTTTATTACAAGTAAAACAATAAATTATTTTATAAAATAGTGCAATCTAAAATAACATACCTAGAACTAACATATTGTGTCATTTACAATTGCAACAATAAGTATTATTGTTTTAATATGAAACATCATTTAAAAGATTCCTTTCAGTTTATATTTACGTAGTGGGTATCTCCTTACATTGTAATTCGATTTTTTTTATTTTAAATTATAAATTTAAATTTACATGCGTTAATAAAATTTTGTTTAATGTACTTTAATTTTGATCAGAACTAGAAATAAGAGAATTATTTACTGATAAATACTATTATCATAATTCAATTCAATCTCGCTCAATTCGTCACACATGATAATTTCAATTAATTTCACATAAAAATATATATTTACTTTCTACATCCAAATCTATAACCTACTTTTTTATATATACTTATTTCTGAAACGGATAGATAATAAATCATTGCTAAAATATTTGTGTTTGCCGTGTGGTTTCCGGCTGAGAATAGACCACCCCATGTCTTCGTATGGGTGTCGTAAAAGGCGACTAAGGGACATATGGCTGATGGATGGGCAGCAGCATATATTAGCTCAAGGTTTACATCTTACTGCGATCACCATCCGTCTGCCAAGCGTGGTGATTATGGCAATATCCCTCTACGATCCTGGCTTGCCAAGGTCTGTTAAGAGGAGGCCCAAGTTCAGCAGTGGACGTAAACGGGCTGTTGATGATGATGATGAAAATATGTGTAAAAACATGCATACATACTAAGTAAATGCTTATCTCGATACTATATTTATTAATCAAACGGCCCACCTTCGTGCAACTTTTGAATAATTGGTGTTGTGTAGTACTTACTTGCAATAAAGATAATAATATAGTATCTTTTAAACCGATAACATTTATATGTCTGAAAACATAGCCGAATTACGTAGATAGATATAATATTACGTAGATAGATAGATTCAATGTTATTTATTAATATTTTTTTATTATGATTAGCATCTCGGTAAATCTTTTCTTTACTACCTATTTCGATAGAATTTCTATGATCGAAATATAATATCTTAATTGGCTATGCAATATGTATATATAAATAAATCCATATTTCCCTTGATCACGGTATAAAGCGCGAACGGCTGGACTGGTTTCGCTGATCCTTTTTTGTATCTTTTGTTGTTGTCAAGAGGTTCTTATGAAGAAAAAATAGGAGAATTGCGCGGAAAATTAGAAAATTTAAGAAAACTAAGGCTGCGTTTCCACAGAAGCGGAGCTGCGCGGAGTTGAGCAGAGACTTATAAAAATTGACCAATTTCATTGCTCAAAATACACATCTCATCTCCGCTCCGATTCAGTGGAAACACTGTTAGCGGAGTTGAGAAGATTTACATTAAAATGTATGGGGCGTGGAGATAAGCGGGACACAACGGTTTGGAGCTTAGTGAAGCTGTGCCGGGTGAAGCGGGGCTGTGCGGTGTAGATCGGGGCTGTGCGGTGTAGAGCGGGGATGCGCGCGGTAGAGCGGGGTTGCGCGGGGTGGAGCAGGGCTGAGAGGGGTAACGCGACGTCAGGCGCGGGAGTTTGTTTGTTGCAGTTTGACCTGACACACACACACCACACTGTACTGACTGAAAACAAAATGTATTCACAGCCCCGTTCAACTCATCTCCACTTCACAGCTCCGCTCCGCTAATCTCAGCTCTGGTCCGCTCCGGTCGTCTTAGCTCCGCTCGGCTCCACTTCACGAAGCTACACAGCTCAGCCCTGCACCGCTCATCTCTGCGCAGCTTTAGTGGAAACACCTAACTATTTACACGGCTCTGCTCCGCTGAACTCCACGCAACTCCGCTTCTGTGGAAACGCACCCTTAATTACATTTTTTTTTTTTATGTTTAGAGCTTTTTACAATATAAGCTTTTTCATTGTTAAATCTTATGGCGTTTGACATAACATTGACGGAATGCGTACTGCTCTTAGTCGTGCTGCACATCATGGTTAATTAAGAGCTATCACGCCTAATATTAAAAGTTCAATTGAATATAGAGTTTTGGTTAAGACAGGATATATCTAACAAGCTAGGTGCGCCCGGCCCGTCGCCCATCATAAAATTTTATTTTATTACCCTGGATGATTCCATTTTCTGATCCAATTATTTAAATTTCAATTCAAATCAATTTAAGTTCCTTTATTTTATTTTCAGATCCAAAAATGCCTCAGTGGGCGAGTGCAGAAGGTGGAGGTTCCGAGGCTGAGTCGCCGGACCAGATGATGTTGTGTTACGAAGATGAAACCTCCGAGTATTATAACAATAAGCCAGATATCGCCGATAAAATAGAACAAGCTGGAGGTAACACGTTTTTAATATGACTCAATTTAAATTGGAAAAATTGTTCGACACTCGCTTCTTATCACGTTTAAACTTTCTATTACGATACATGTCTCTTCTTGCAGCATACAGTTTCCGTACAACTAGTTTATTACTATTTCATAACCCAAGTATTAATTCAAAATGTTACTTTTATGTCTGTTCCATGACGAGATTTTGAGTCAAAATATTTTGGCAAAACATTCGCTGCAGTAGTCATTTGTCATGACGTGACGTCATTAATGCAATTATTATCCAATCTAAGTGCATTGATATTAAAGATTTTATTCATTTTTATTAAACAGAGTCGATGAAAAGCACGAAGCAGATAAGAGTATTACGAAAATCGCCCGTAGCCGTGCGTACAAATCGATTAGTCTACACTCTCTTACGCAAAGAGTTTATCAAGCGTGCAGTCGCGTCACGTAACGCCCAAGTTTCACACAAACTTGTTGCACAAATATATATTAAAGTGATCTCACTTCAATATCGTGTCGTTGTCTCTATGGTTGCCAACATTTCGTGACGGAGATTGTACCAGTAACGCAGCTACAAGTATATGTACAACTTCATTTATTTGATATTGGGACAGGTTTAACCCGTCCACACTTTGTTACCGCTCCATCTTTATCTATATAAATAAAAATGAATCGCCAAAATGTATGCGAATAACTTGATAACGACTTTATCGATTTGGTTTATTCTTTGTATATTATGTTCGTAATTATGGGGATAAGGTTTTTGTAAAAGAAAATTTTGGATAATCCACGGGAAATGTCAATTTGACCGACGGGCACGAGTGACGCCGGGCATCAACAGATAGTTATATTATAATAAGACACTTCCAAAATATATGCTATCCCTTTAACAATAAAAATTAGATACCATGAGTGTGAGTGTGAGTGTAAAAAAAGCAGTAAATAAAATGTTTAATAGGTACATACAAAATAAAATTACTTTAAAATATATATAATACAAGTGCGAGGTGAGGTCTCTCTCACTGCATGATATACCGGCACAGCTAGAGTTCGTAGACGTACCTATTTAAAAGTTTCTTAATTAAAAAAAATAACATACATAGTGTGCGCGAATGCGCCCGATTTAAGGGAGGTTATCCCAGAATGTTCTCAATAGAAACTGAACTTACTTTGTAGAAATGTAATTTTTGTTTTGATAATGTTTACATATTATGTGTTAAATTAAAACAAAATCTATTAGGTTTGACAAAATGTACCTAAATATTTTAATAAAAATCTTGTCTGCGAAATATTTTAATTTTGTTTGGAAAATAACACTTCTTTGTTGCTCCGAGGTGAGGCCTCCAGACCTCTTAATCCGACCCTGAGTCATACATAATTTACAACTAAAACAATTACAAGGGGATGCTACATCGCTTGTTCATAAGTAAACATCTACATCTGATGTAACTACACAACAAAAACAAATATACGCTTCGTAAATTTTAACGCACAATTAATAGTATCTACATACAAATGTACATATTATTGTCGCTTACGTTCTAACATCAAGTATGTCAGAAATATTAACTTTCAGAGAGAAGGTTGAAAAACTATATAATTTTACGTAGATACTTATACACCTCCGTAGTCTCACTTTGAGTCTCGGAGGTCGTGGGTTCGATACGAAATAATCCCCATGCCGGACAAGAAATCTTTGTGTAAATTCTAAGATTTGTTTCCGGGTCTGGTTGGTCTCGGTGGTACTAACTTCCGTGCCTCGGAAAGTAGTGACGTTGGTCCCGATTGTTATAACATCATCTATAACAAGCGTATACCAGGAAACGGGCAGCAGCGTTTCCCTGTGTGTTACTACATAATACCTACTGCGGTCACCAACCCGACTGCCATGTTCAGCAGTGGACGTTATTTTTTTTTGTTATACGGTGATGATGATGTTTCCATTTAAAGTATTATTTTATTTTACGACGTTTCTATACGACTAATTGGTTTAATTTTCTGAAATAATTTCGTATATTCCGATTCTCTACCCAATGTCATCAAAATGTCAAAACCGTGAAAAATTAATAACGTGGCGTTAGAACTTAAACTAAGATATGCAAAATCAGTTGCATGTTAAGATACATTAGTATTACTTTATTTAACGAGCTTATATTGTCTCTCATTGGCTGAAATAACGAGTCTTCCGGTTCTCTATCAAATAGCATCAAGAAATAATTTACGTGGCGTTAGAAATTAAACGACGATAATGCAGAATCAGCCGTATTTATTAAGGCACATTAATATGCGTTGCAAGCCTTAGTGACATTTAGTATCAGCAATTTATTTACGTTGGAGTAAATTGACGCATGTGCCGATTGCGTTCGTCGCCGATCATTCTAATCTGTGACTTAGAATTAGTACCCACGCATCAGGTCCAAATACCGAATATTTAGGCTCATTGACTGTTGCGTAGGTATAATTATTAAGACAATGTCTAAACATGCACTGTCGTAGGTTCTTCTTCTACTTCTTCCGTTTCAATGTTATAACTGGTTTTTTTTTCTCATTTATACTCATTTTGTCACACACTGGTGTCACATCCTCCATAGTGCAGGTACCTATTGTCCTACTAATAAAGACTTCAGTTCAAGAGCTAGAGTATCTCACTAATTTGGTATGATGATAAATATTTTAAGATGATGATGATGGACTGATAAATAATAAATATTATTATACGATATACTCAATGCGATGAATGATACATAGGTATCAACACCATTTTCGGATATGTTGTTGAAACTTTTTAGATAATGCACTTTACTTTTTGTAAAATCCCTTTTATCGTGGTAATCTGTTTGGCGGTGTAAACCATTTACCTAAAAAATATACTAAAGTTATTTTGTTCATTATTACAGATTTCTACGATAGTGGAAGTGGCAGCGATGAACAAGCTCCACGCCGGGTATGCCGACCAAGGCGAGCGGCCGCTGGGTCGTCATCTTCAGCTGCGAGTAGCAGTGGGCCCACCGGCCCCGGACGACGGCGGCGCTGCGGAGTCTCAGCACGCGAGAGAAATCTCCGCAGACTCGAAAGCAACGAAAGAGAAAGAATGCGGATGCACTCCTTGAACAGAGCTTTTGAGGTAAGTTTTCATCTGCTTCAATAGTACAGTGTGCAAACATATTTGTAAGAGAATTAATAGCTTAAATAGTACCTATTTCAAAGCACTGCCTTCAGAACAAAAGAACACAATACACCGTGATTTTTCAGTCGTTGCATTGTTTGTATTTATTTTTGGTAGTACGATCTATCTATGATACTTTTTCATAACCATTTAATATTAAAAAATATACAGTTAAATTGAGAACTTCCTTTTTTTGGGAGTCGGTTGTAAATCACTTTGACCCTGTTAAACGAGGCCCCGTTTGGACAACCTAGTTTATCTTTTATTGCTAGGCTCTAGAGCTCATTTTTCCATGTAAATTATCAGTGCCGTCCCCTTGAGGGCAAATTTTCTTCATCTTCTTTTTTTTTAATTTGAATGTTACTTTTAGATAGAAACACCGATGGCATTTCGTCCTGCCAATTATTGGTATCAATAAAAAATCGCGGTGTATAATTAAATTATTCTCTACTAATATATTCTCTAGAAACAATTTACGGATTTAATTATTGTAATTAGATATATAAATAAATAAGTTTGCACCCTGCTTTAGGTTTAGGTTCAACCAATTTATATACACCATAAGCATTTTGGCTTGACATAGATTTCTTTATTTTCAGGATCTCCGGCGAGTAATACCCCACGTCAAAAAGGATAATAGAAGTTTATCAAAAATAGAAACACTCACACTAGCCAAAAATTATGTCAAGGCATTAACTAATGCGATATGCACTATGAGAGGAGAAGTTCCTCGATATTTGTAAGTATATTTTTAACCTAAGCGTATCTGAAATTTCCGTTTTTCATAGGTCTGTAATAGCGCAGTTGGATCCTTAAGACCTAAAATATGCTATGCTCAAGACACGACTTGAGGGTCTGCTCGCCAATATAACCGGTGAAGTAGCAAGAGCCTCCTGTCTAACGACATAATGTCCATCCGAAAAAAATATGTGAACGCCGCGAGCTCAAGTCATTCGCTAATCCCGACGGCTTGTCATCCGCATGTGACACACTCACGAGGAACGTGCACGCCCATTGTGAAGTCAGCATAAGTGTATTGTTAATCTACGCATACGTGTGGTTAAACGTATGACAGATGACGAAGAAACATAATTTAAATAAGAAACCGTCGTTTTGCAACACTAAACGTAAAAAAATAGCTCTTACCCAATTGCGCTACACATCCAATTTATAATAAACTAGCTGTTGGCGGTCGGCTTCGTCCGTAAAAATATGACACTTTCCAAAATTCTCTGCCATACAAACATTGTCTTTATAATAACCAACACAATAAATAATAGATCAGACAAATTGATGTAGTCGGTACCAAGTTATGCGCGTACATACGTATATCACGTTCTCTTTCTTTTCCAGATTTAATAGCGATGATGAAAACGTAGAACCAGCGTTCGTTCTGAACCGAGATCAAGAACAAAATAACAATGTGCCAAGTGATCAAGACCAAGAGGAATCCCCTGACTCACGACGATGTCTCTGACAAAGGTCTAGTCTACGAATTGCCTCGATTGCCGGTCTGAACCAGTCCAAATAGCGTTCAAACTACTAAACAACAACAACAACTATGCTTATCGTCTCCGGAAATGTGAATAGATATTAAGGAAACTCATCCTTTTAGTCAATACCTATGTACATAATTATATAGCTCGATTTACTTCAGAGCGATTTATCGGTCGATAATACTAACGCTATGGCTTAGGACGAATTACAAAATTACTATGTTTTATACTAATCTAACTGCAATATTTAAATTTTTCTATGATACAAGATCAATTTATAATCCTAAAATATCAAATTTAATCAACCACCACCCGGTTGTGTTCTTGAGTCCCTTTGGATTTAGGATTTTAATATTATCGGCGTTTGGATATTGCAGTGCTCTTATTGTCTACAACGTTATTATTTTTATCGTGGGATACCGTTCTATGGATAGAGATAATTTGAGCAGAAAATATAGCAACTAAAGCGGTTTTTTAATTAAACATCTAAGTTGCATTGTAAAATGAACTTTAAACTGAGGATATCTTATCGTTCGATAAATCGCATTAATTTATTCGAAGTTTAACTATTAATCGCATCTGCTATATTTTGTTGAGTAATTGGTGGAAACTTGAAAGCTTAGCCCTTAAGAATTAAATTTCGTTGTTTTAGGTATGTAAATGTTCTAGCCTAATATATATTGTTTTGGTACATCAGGCCAATTAAAACTGGAGGCAAGAACAAACAAGAACTAATAAACGGAGTACTTAAATTGATTCGTTAGTTACCAATTCTAGAGTATTACCTAAAGTATGTAGGTACATGGCAGAATAACCCAAAATGTCATAAACTTCAGTTAAAACGGGAAAACCTGTCGACAGTCGCGATTTTTTTACTGATAGGTACTTTCGCGATATTGCACTACATATTATTATGAATGTTAAAAACATATTTACCTACTTCCCTGTTTAACATTCAGATTGTCATGTCATATACAAAATAACCTATTACCAAAAAAGTCATTTTGGGAACTTTCTGTCTAAAATGCTTTGGAATTTTAAAATTATACTTTTCCTATTTATTGATTAATTAAGTTGTGGTCAGGTTTTTTTCTTAATAAAGTTGTTTATTAAGCTTTTTTGGAAGTTGTTAAAAAAAATGTGTTTTGATTAAATACATAGAGGAGTGGTGCACCCAAAGACCAATGGTACGAATTAATTGCTAAGAAATAAAATATAATGTAAAATGTTATAATCATGTCGTTTAATTAAAAAAATACAATAGACCTATTTTTCATGTCCATAATATAAGAGTTTTTACACAGAGACAGAGTAATATCTTGTTATCAGGGGATTTACATTTGATACTTAGGCCCAAAGTAAGTGGTGTTTTTGTCAAAATTGTCCTAGTTAATTGGTTTGCAAAAAAGTTTTGTTTCAATTTGTAAACAAGAATTCAGGGACATAACAAATTTATTACATTCTCTGACAAAATTTTTGGAAATTATCTACATACTTACAAAATTAATCTAAAGCAAATGTTGCCAAAACTGCTCAATTTCTTATTCTTGACAAAACACATAGGTGCTTTGAGTTGTTGTACACAGATAACCATACGCAGGGCAACTGGACGATTTGCCACCTGCACCTAACCCATAGAATCCTGAGGTCTAATCTTTCTTTCTATACTTCTTAGGATGGAAATGACGAGAGGTAATAGGTAGAAATCTAGAAACCTTCGCCTGCTCGTAACGTATCTACATATACGACTAAGAGTATATCGCAAAGGGCACTTAAGCACTTGAAGGATGCCTTGCACTTAGCAAGGCATCCTTCAAGTGCTTTGACAACCGCTGCTACGTGGGCAAGTTATTTTTTTCTTTATTTGCAAGTGGAGTAATTTGGTCGTCGCTAACGTCTGTTAAAAAACACAAAACTTGTGTGAGATATAAATATGCCTCTCTATAAATGCATTTATTTTCAAGAGCAATGAAAAGTGCAAACGTATATTTTAACCGAACTACGTAAATACCTACTAACATACAGATCTCAAATTGACTTACTGAATTAAGTAGAATAATAAAGTATTTTGTTATAATTTATCTGTGTGTTATTAATTGATTTTTCTCGTGGTGCCAAAATAAATCACCAATGTCAAAATAATAAAAGTTGTTTTGCGATATTTGTAATTATTTGTTGTAAATTATATCTATTTACAGGTAAATAGTCAATTCAACTTTGATAAGTTTGTTATTGTGTCTACGTGAAAGACTTTCTTCAGTAGGTACTGATCTACTCAATTCGTGCTAATAAAGGTTAAGCTCTGCAACCTTATGTATTTTGTGTCAATAATATTGTACGCGTATATGCGAACATTCTTATTGTATAATCTATGAAATCTCAATTTATAGTTACCTACATTCTTTTTAAGTTTAGTACATAATGTTATAGGTACATAATTATTAAGTACACGCTATAAACACTCAGGGTTGGAAATCTATACTGACCAAAGTTGCTAACTGTATATATATGGAAAAACCCTATAAGAATCTATATTTGCTAATTACAGACTCTACTTAAATACATACATATTATGTATAAGTATATTCAAATAATTCTTGGTGGCGGTTTGGAAAAACTGGCGAAGTCTTGGTTTCTATTTGTCGATGAAACTAATTAATTTGATAGGATGTTCTCTATAAAAAAGTTTTTATTTATTTTATTTTGTAATATTTGTTGTTAATTATTGCCTTATTGCCTTAGATTTCCAACCCTACTAACTAAAAACTATTGTTGACATT
This sequence comes from Nycteola revayana, assembly GCA_947037095.2. Classification (NCBI taxonomy): domain Eukaryota; kingdom Metazoa; phylum Arthropoda; class Insecta; order Lepidoptera; family Nolidae; genus Nycteola; species Nycteola revayana. The sequence continues at coordinate 12,739,210 of OX344839.1, forward strand.
TTGATGGCTAATAAATATTGCGATTATAGATGTGTATTTAGATTATAGGTGAATATAAAATGTGCAAATATTTTTTGGTATTTTACGCAAAAATTTGTGATTATATTATATGACAATTATATCTGTGAGAACATTGAACTGATATTTATTTTAGTTATATATATACTTACCTTCTTGTTGCGTGCCGCGGAGGCTAATCACGTAAAGATATGACTATGATTTCGATAAGAATGCCTTAATTACTGTAGAGTTATTGTAACGCATTTCCTATGTACTTATGTTATTGAAGCTACATCTATACTAATATTATAAAGCTGCAGAGTTTGTTTGTTTGAACGCGCTAATCTCAGGAACTACTGGTCCGATTTCAAAAAGTCTTTCAATGTTGGATAGTCCATTTATCGAGGAAGGATATTTAATTTTCAAAAAAATTAGGGAACCGTAAGAAAATTGCGATTTTGTAACCCAAGGTGTAAAATCGAAAACCTATTTATGCGTGCGCTGCAAAAACTATTGACAATAGAACAAAATTATGTACTACGGGTTTGTAGGTCTTAGTAAGATCTACACGGACTTTTTTGTAATGAAATAATAATAAATTCATTATTTCATTACAAAAAAAACCGTGAGAGCACATATCTCACTATCATAGTTTAGTCACAATAACCGCTTTTATGTTCATAAAAAGTATTAAATCGTCTGAAGAAAGAAACTACGTTAAATGCGTATCGTAATATTAATCCTTATCCAAATTAAGCATTATGTTATAGAGGGTATTTATGTAGAAGTAAAATACTTTTTTTATTTCAATCGGACATTGCGTTACTAAACTAAGCTAGAGTTTGTTTGTTTGCTTGAACGCAATAATATCAGAAACTACTGGACCGACTTGAAAAAATATTTAAGTGTATTAAAATTAAATATAGGTTGTGGCTTTAGGGTAGGCTGGGTACGGTTGTAACAATTTTCGTTTAATTGTCCACAGCGAAGCTATTTTAGTAGTACCTACCTAATCAAAGATAAAAACCTTTGAGATTAAAGCATAGGCATTCGTCTTGCAATTAATATCAAAACCGGAAGCTTAGGTATAACAGTTTGGCAAGAATTTGTTTTTTTAATGAGCGGGTGCGATTGTTACAACCGACCCCATACCAGGGGCGGTAGTAACACCAATGGGGGCAGTTGTAACACCTAAAAATAATACAAAAACTACACATTCAAAAAAGTTTTAGTAATGAATAATACCAAAATGTACTTAAATCTAATAAACAATATTTAAATGACATTTAAGTAATCTCTGTAGATAAATATTTTTTAAAACGAAACTAAAATAAATCAATTTCTGTTGATTTATTTTAGTTTATATATTTCCTTTTAAGTGTTTAACGGCAGATAGATACAGATAGTTCGGGATTCCTCTTCGATGAACGAACGAAACCACTCTTCTCCAGCCAAGTCGAAGGAGCGTTTAAATTATATTTTACAGACAGTTCAAAGGCCAACTTTCTTACCTCTTTTGTAAAGAGATCAAAATATATGTCCGCGCAACGTATCAGGTACGCCGCTAATTGGCTCTCTCGTCTTCGTAAAAAAATCTGTTATGAGCTACATATCCAATCCTAACATTATATACCTGTTCATGTCATCTTCATTTACTGTATCTCTCTTTCGCTTAAATCTCAAAAGAGAGACATAATTAACGCCGTACTTCTCTGCAGCTTTTCTTATAGAGATCCCTAATTTTAGTTCATGGTAAGCACTCTTGTATAGCAAAACGTTGTTTTCACCGCTTGGAGTCTTCCTTATGCGTTTTCTAGGCATCTACAATACAACAATATTATAAAATGAATGTTACAACCGTCCCCTTGAAAATTGTTACAATTGTCCCAACCCTCTCATTTCAATAATAAGACTGTCACAGTAACAAGAAAGCATAACCTAAATAAAAACAAATCAGCATATTACAAACTCTAAAATATGACGATTACATAAGCACATTTTGAAATACAATAATTATATTAATATTTAAGCTACATCATAAGTAAATTCGATAAAAATACTTACTTTTGATTGTCAAAACACAATAGGCCTCCCTGTAGGCACGAGTAAGGCGCGATAATTGACGCAATACTGCGAATCATGTCGGGACTTGTTGCCCGCTTGTCCCTTTCCCCCTACCCTTATCCTACCTTGTATAGTTTCGATAATATTTGAGTTGTTTCAACCGTACCCTGTTACAACCGTACCCAGTCTACACTATTAATTATGAAGTTCCTATGGGAATGGGTGTGACGCGGGTGAAACCGCGCGCGGGAAGCTAGTTAACTTAATAAATTTACATATTAAAAATAGTTTTTCCTAGCATAGTAAACGCTGAGTAGCGATAAAATATTTTAATTAAAGTCGTAGTAATATCGTTACGTTTACGTACGTTTTCTACCCCAGTGTGGGTTAATGTAGGTAACTAAAAATACTTAATCCTTTTTTTTTCTACTATAAAAAAGTTTGCAGTCTACTACGTGCTAAGCTAAAATTGCATGTGTTACGAGTGGGTTCACGTCGATAGTGCCCACCGTGGAGGTGGAGTCACCGGTGGAGATCGAACCCAGCGCCCTAGCCAGTGGGCTACGGCCGTTTTATTTTTCTTTTAATTCCTTGTTTCTGAAACTACTTATCAGTTGGTGATGCACATAATCTTATGCGTGGTGTCTGATATAAGTAACCCACATCCATATCAACGGATACCTATAGGGAGTTCCTCTTTTGTTTTAACCCCAGAAAAATACCGTCACTCGTCCAGGGCCGGTTCTATATAAAGAGCGCTCGCCAAACAGTCGGGTCATGGATTCGCCGCGCCTTCAAGACAACAACACCTCTCTCTACGCCCGGACCGCACCTCAGCCGCCACATAGGCGGAACAAGATTGAACTGAATTGAACAGTACTATTCTGGAACGCCGACGGGATGTCTACAGAGAAGACTAGGCTATTGAAGCTGATGCTAGCACAGCGGCATGTGGATATAACCCTGCTCAACGAGACGCACCTCAGACCGGTAGACAACTGGCGCATGGCCGGTTACCACGTCTACCGGGAGGACCACGTTTCACCAGCAGGGACTGCCTACAGGGGATTGACACTCCTAGTCAAGAGGAGAGTCGTCCATCAACCGCTGCCAGTACCACAGCTGCAGTCTGCGTACGCCCTCGGAGTCGAAGTCTGCATCGGAAGCCGCCCCACCCGTGTGTTCGCCTTCAACAAGCCGCCGCACCAGCGACTTGCAGTGGCTGATGTCAACACCCTGCTTGACTCACCACTGCCTACGCTCATTGCCGGCGACTTCAACATGCGACACACGACGTGGAACTCAAATTACATCTGCCACAACGGCCAGCGCCTATAAGAAGATGTAGACCGAAACGGCTAAGAGGTGATTGGACCAGAGGTCCCTACGCATTACCCGTACTGTGCAGCCCACACACCTGACGTCATTGACCTCGCGGTCACGCTTGGTTTCAACGCGACCGTGGGTCTTGACGTCCTGGACGACCATCTCCTCTCAGACCACCAACCGGTGTGTCTGACTCTGGAAGACATCTCGTTGAAGTCGCTTTCGCAGCCCCCTCGAGCGCGCCAGGATTGGCGGATTTTTGCCAAGCACTTGGCAGAGCACGCGCCTTCCCACCCAGTGGAGACCCCAGACGACGTCGAACAGCTCGCCGACGGACTCAGCGCGAGTATCCAGACCGCGCTTCGAGAGTCGAAGCTGGTCGTCGACACGAAGGCCCCCACAGCTCCCCGCATCCATCTTGGCGCTGATCGAGAGGAAGAGGGAACTGAGCCGAAAATGGCAGAGCACCAGATGCTCCACCCTGAAGCCCCAGCTGAACGCTATAGTGGTAAAGATCTCCTCCGCGTTGGCCTGTCTAGACCACATCGAGCGCGCTGGTGAAGATTGGTCGGGCATACACCGCCTGTGCCGCCAACTCTCCAGGAAGAAAGCTCCGATTAGGCCCCTCCAAGCCGGTGACGGTGTCCCACGTTACCGAGCGGAGGACCGAGCGGAGCTATTCGCCGACTTCCTGGAAGCGCAGTTCCAACCGAATCCCGCCACCAACGTGCAGCACGTAGCAGAGGTCGAGAGGAAGCTCGAAGAGTACTTCGAGCAGCCGATAGCTTCGACAGAAGACCCAATCGTCGTCTCCCCTGGGCAAGTCCAACGGATGATCTGACGCATGCCACTGCGGACAGCCCCCGGTCCCGATCGGGTGCCCAACGAAGCCCTACGCCATCTACCGCAGCGAGCAGTCGCAACCATGGCGCGACTCTTCAATGGCATCCTCCGGACCGGACACTTTCCTTCCGCATGGCGACTCGGTCGGGTCATCCATCATGCTGCCAAAGCAGGGGAAGAACATTCTCCTGCCATCAAGCTATCGGCCCATCACGCTCCTCTCGACGACATCGAAGCTCTGCGAGAAACTGCTACTGCTGCACATGACGCCACACCTCCAGCCACGCGACGAACAGTTCGGCTTCCGAGCCGAACACTCCACCACGCTCCAAGTCTCGAGGGTACTGCACGACATCACCGTTGCTCGCAACAAGCGCGAGCGGGCGGTTGCGGTACTCCTCGACATGGAGAAGGCGTTCGATCGCGTGTAGCACGCCGGCCTGCTGTACAAGCTGTCCACATCCACATCTTTCTGCAGTTCAAACGCTTTCAAGTGGCGTTTGAAGGCGTGCCCCAGGGAAGCTGCCTCTCTCCGGTGTGCTATTCGTGGTACACCGACAATATCCCCGTCACCGCAGGCGTGAAGCTCGCGCTCTACGCCGACGACGCCGCCTACGTCGCAACATCGATGTCGGGCAGGCATGCGGTGACGAAGATGCAGCGCACTCTAGATGCCCTTCCCTGCTGGCTGGAGGATTGGAGATTGAAGGTCAACGTGGCGATCTCCGTGGGAAGCGTGGGTTTACCACAGCTGAAGCTCATTGGAGAGGACATCGATTGATCCCCACGGGTGAAATACCTCGGAGTGACCATCGAGAAACTTCACACCATGAAGCCCCACGTCAACATCGTCGTCGTCCAGACGCGCGCTGCGCGAAGCCTCCTGCGCCCTGTGCTGTCGTCCCAACTGCCGCTCCGTGCGAACTTCGGTGAGTACAAGGCGTACATCAGAACACGCCTAACGTACGCAGCCACGGCATGGTACGCCCTCGTATCCGAGCAATCTCTGACGCTGCGCACCATCGTGAATGCCCACCACTTCGTACGGAACGACACCATAGCCCGTGACCTGCGCATGGAGAGCCTGGACGATTCGTGAGACACCTGAGCTCGACGATGTTTGAGCGGACTGACGGTGCGCACGCCCGCCACTTGCGGGGGCTTGCGCCGTATCACCGTCGGCCGCCGGACAGATTCGCCCAGCCACGTGATCTCGTCTCCGTGGCCCCCCCTGACTGAAACTTCCGCTCCCTTCACCTGCTGGCTGATGGGTGCCCCCGGGGAGCATTTCCCAGGTGGGCTCGACCTCGCCATGCGTCAAAGAGAGCGATGAACCACCGGACACGACACCGAGCGCCGCTAGCATGTTGGTCGCCCCTATGGACTCATCTGTAGGGGCTTGACCTCGATAGCTGCGCGCTCCACTCCATAAAGAAGACCACGAGGGCCCTCGGGCCCCAACCCAACGACCCACCTGTCGTAACAGGTGGCGCCTGATACCACCGAAGAGGCCTCAGGCCTGATCAGTTTCCCCGGGGCTCAACAGTCTCCGTGGAAGAAAACAATGGTCGCAAAAAAAAACGGGTCATTTGCGCAGTAGCGCTCGGATAGTCAACATCACCCTGGTGATGCTCCGTGGAGGAGCCAAACATGTGTCGGGTCTTCGGCTGGTGATTGTATTTTTGCACGTTTTATTTTTCCTTCATGCATGTTTATAATTTTTTGCGGGCGGTGCAAAAATCGCATTACAGCATATGGACACATTTTTAGCGGAATTAACACTAGATATTTTGACTTTTTAAATTAGATTAATATGGATTTCCGCAAAAAAAACGCATGATACTATTTATTACCCAAAAAAAAATCTTTGTGTCAAATCAAAGAGTTTAATGACCTCGAAAAACATTACAACTTATCAATTAATTTAGAGGTAGAGTGGTTACAATGAACCACCTAAATCATCAATCTAGGTATTGATGATTTAGGTGGTTCATTGTAACTTGTAACCTGATGAGTGAACATAAATGTATGGAACAGCTGATATTTTTTCGCGATTTTCTGGTTTGTCCCATAGAAAATAAAAGTTGTCGTCTCGTGTCACTAGATGGCCAAAGACGGCAGCGATTCGTCACATTAAAATTCTTCAACACAAAATAGTTGAATTCACTGTCAATGTCCTGATTTTTTTAAATTATATATTATAAGATTTAATTGTTTATTGAACGTACACCATTTTGCCGTGTACCATGCTGCACCTCTAGTGTTTACTAAAATTACCCCTTCGATTCCACTCGATCCGTTATAGGTACCCCCTATTAATTATAGAAAAAGTCTCGCATAGATACAACTTTATATTTCAGACTCCTAAAATACACTCTCATATAGAATTGGGCGTAGACGTATCATTAGCGTTACTGCTTTTCAACAAAATATTAATTTAAAAAATTAAAAAATATGGAGAAGGTAAAACTAATATGTAATTATGCACTGGCCACCTTAATCCTGAACCTTTAAAAATGTTTAATCAATATTTTTTACATTGTAAACCAAAACTATATATATGTTTTTCCAACGGCTTATTAGAACAAATTGTAATGCCGTAGATACTTCACAGTTTATAAAAGCTCAAGAATTTTTAGTATATTTTCGGACATAACCTAGAATTTTAGCTTATCATCCGCTCATCAGTAAAGTCATGAAACGAAATTAAAAAATATATTTGCTGGTAACATCGTTCTGTCAGTTGTCTTACCTGTCTAATAAGTACCAAATGTGTTAAAGCTTGTAAGTGGTGAACAATTTTCGTCTTAAATTTAAATTACAATATCAGCAACCAAATCCATTTTAGTATTTTTTTATTGTTATCTTAGCTACTTTTATTTATATTAATGTGGGTATAGGTATGTCTTGTTAGTTTCTATATGCAAAAATATTGGGACGGGTAATAATAACAACAACAGGTAGAGTAAATTAGTATTTTATTACTTTAATACTCAGAATACAGAACAACCCAGAAACCATCAACGCGCTTGAAAGATTTTTTTCATTTAATCAAACACTCCTTCTGGTTTGTTCTGTATTCTGAGCTATAATAGTTTTTCTGTCACGTAGCCGTGAATGGAAGATCATGGGGAGAAGGGCCGACCAAGTGATAGCTTAAATATAGTTTTATGAGAAAAGTATCAAAACTGTTTTCATCGCAGTATATAGGGTTGCCACATGAACCATATTGACACCCCTATTATCTTAACGACTTTTTTGCCAAGGTATAAACCAAAAACATTTACGTGCAGCGAGATGGAGAATCGCAATTTGCATCTTGTTTCTTCCCATAGGAAACGGTATAAGTAGGTAGAGTCCTTCCACCATTTAAGGGCGTGTCAGTGACTCTTCTCTTACATTCTTATTCTATGAAACCATAGTTATGATATAATATTGCCAGATCGTATTAAAAAAACGGGTACGAAGAGTACAAATTCAGAAAATGTATTTTTTTGTATTATATTCATAACGTAATTCTTGATGCAGAATTTATAAATAAAACGTCAACTTAAAACTGAAATTTTATTTCAATGGGGAGTTTGAATAACCTCCAATTTGTATTTTGATATGTATAATAGATAACAAATAACTTTTGCATCTTATATTATAAGTGGTATCGCTAGTAAGAATAAATTGTAACCATATTTGAAATATATTTAGGTTTACATTTGATAAAAAAAATCTAATTCATATTGTGAACTGCGGGCCGCATATGGCCCTTGGACGCATCGTCCAAGGGCCATATGCGGCCCACGGGTTAGCAGTTTCTGGGTCCACTGTGATTCCCTTACATTATTATATGTGGCCATTGAATAAAAAAGTGTGACGACGACTAGTTTAAGCAAGAATCTAGTTATGAACGTTATGATTAATACAATAATATGAGTACAGTAAAAATATAATAAGGATTATTTTTACTTCATTACTGAACCGAAGAGGAGCAAGACTTACCCAAACTCATAAATAAATCACTTTCTAACGTAAAATAAAAATAGTTCAAACGTTTAAACCTTCTTTCTTCACTTTAAATGTTTATAACCAAAATGTTTGCTTGCTATCACACAAATCAGAAAAAAAATCGATAGTTAATAAATCTGTATGTGTGATAATATGCAGAATATTTTTTCTTTCGGTATTTAATACCGTCTTAAAGATATCGTTTCAATTATTTATTGTACCTATCTTTAATGTTGAGTACGATCATTCTCTCTGTCTGCACTTTGTAATTGGAACTGGCAACACTAACTGGTTGTCTACGAATAAAATCCTCATGTGCGTGTGTAGATAGATTAGATCAATTTTAGAATAATTTTGTGTAAAAAAACTTTACATGCCATTTGTCACCGAATACAAAAAGTTATTAACTTCTCAAGCTTGAAAAATAATACGATTCGCATCAAGTTCCACCCAAAGTTGCATACTTCGCTTAGATACATTCTGCGTCTATCACAATATGGCCGTCCTGTAATGATTTGGTGGCCAGTATATTATCGTAATTTCGTTGTATGCTAAATACCAAAATGGAGCTACGAGTCGGTAATAAATACCGACTAGGCCGCAAAATTGGTTCGGGCTCATTTGGAGACATATATCTGGGTAAGTGACGAATGAGATTATTGTAAACAAAGAAAAGTAGTCATTTGGTAGGACAGCTGCAGTTTTTTTAGTTTCGAAATAGCTGGCATGTCTGTATACGAGAATTCTGTTTCTTTTTTGTGAATGGTTTAGTATTGTTAATGATCTGCTGTTTATTCAAACTATTTATAACTTGTATTAGTTATATCAATTTTATAGTAACATGTGATTGAATAGGTATTGAAGAATCCTTATTACTGTATTTCTAACTATTAATTATGATCATATTTTATGTTTTTATACATTGTAGGTAACTGAATAGGCAGACAATTTGTATGTTTTAAAACAATGGTGAGCTGAATAGAATTATAGTGTAATTATTTGTTATTTGATTTTCAGGAACAAATATTGTTTCTAAAGAAGAGGTAGCCATTAAATTAGAATGTATAAAGACAAGGCACCCTCAGCTGCATATAGAGAGCAAGTTTTACAAGCTTATGCAGGGTGGTGGTAAGTACAATTTTTGTAATTGTGACTCATAATATTTGTTATTAAAAATGTCTAATTAGTAAGTCCCTTTTATTAATGTTGCTATGTTCACTATAAAGTTATTATTGCAGTTCCTTAATTCATCTCAGTTTATTTTAGTATGCATTTAATAAAAACAAATAATCTATTGAATGGGTGTGAATAAGTTGTTAAGTATTGTTTTGAAGTCATTACTGCATTGACAAGTAATTGTCTCTTATTTTAGATATATCGAGACAAATATTTGTACAGTGTATTTTAATTAGGTTCTAGAACTTATTTTTTATCTTTATATCTCTCATTTGTTCATTATAACATGCTAGCAATTATTTATAATGTACTATTCTAATGTAAAGCAGTTTTTATATCGCTCATTTGGAGCGACAATGACACATTTGCAAATTAGTTAACTTTACACCAGATCAGAATAAAGATTATTTCTTAGTTAAAAAGAAGAATAATGCTACAAAGATTTTTTGCCCTCTTTCAGACGGTTTTTGAACCTACAAATGTGGCGTTTTCATTGCCAACGCAGATGATGCATAGTATTTTGGCATTAATTTTCGTGTATTTTTTGCGTATTCTTGCAAATGTGTCACTGTCGCTCCAAATGAGCGATATCTTGAGCTAACTGTGATTTTCATATGCTCCATTACTTATTATTGCATTTTATAGAAAGAATAATTGTAATAGAACAGTGTTTTCTTTTATTGGTACTGATATTGAAAAAAGCTCTCTTAAATTCTAATAAGTAGCTATAACATATAAATTTACTGCATCAAAATATCAAAACTACCAAAATTACTAATACTTACTACATGGTGTTAAACAATATTACCTATTGACTGTAACTTATTAGAACTATGTGTATTTGTAATGCTGTGTTATATTAAAAATATTGTGCAATAGCTTGCCAAAAACTGCTATAGTTTCTTGCAACTTCAATTTGTAAAAGTAATTAATGATTTTTCGAGTACATTACTTATTTTATGTGTAACACATTGGCATTAAGTGCTAAAGAATGTCTCTCAGAATTAAGTATTACGAATGAAAGATACTACTTAAACATATGCTTGTAAGAGTAGTTATCTATAGATATATAAATGGTTCAGACCCCATTCCAAGGTACTTTTTACATATCAAGTCTTTTATTTGAGAAATTTCTTTTATTTTCTTAACTTTTACTAAAAAATAATTTCCTGATTATAATTTGGTATTAATACATTTTCACAGTTGGCATCCCTGCAATAAAATGGTGTGGTTCTGAAGGCGATTACAATGTAATGGTAATGGAACTCCTGGGTCCATCATTGGAAGATCTTTTTAATTTTTGTTCACGACGCTTCTCCCTCAAGACTGTACTTCTCCTTGCTGACCAACTCATCACTCGTATTGAGGATATACATTACAGGAACTTTATTCATAGGTAATTCAGCTGCTATTTATTGTTAAATCTATACATAAAACTGTACATTTTTTGGTTGAATGTCTGTACATAGCAAAAAAATACTAAAAACCGAGTCTCCCCTAGACTCTATGTTAGAAGTAAAATAGAACATATCCAGATTTCTTGAACTTTTTTGTTTCTCTGTCTGTTTATACAAGCTAATCTCTCAAACTGTTGCACTGATTTTAATTAAATTTTGCATGCACTTTACTTACCCAGTCAACATTTTAAATAGTTTTAATCACAGAAAATTAATAAGTTTCTGTGGCATAGTTCTAAAACCGAAGGAATAACTAACACCAGGCGGACAAAGCAGCGGGCATCAGCTAGTTTGTTACAGAGATTGTTTGATACCTATGTTGTAATGACATACAAGTTTATGCAGACTGAAATTTATGTTTCCTCAGGCACAATGATTTACCTATCTGTAGTAATATTGAAAAATCATTACATATCATAAAACAAAGCCTTACATTGTTGATTATTCTTTAATATACAATTAATGAACACCATCATTCACTTCACATTAGAGCCAATGGTAAATGTGTTACTTCATATTTCTTTAACTTAAAAATTAGTACTGCAAGGAAAACCACCATCTAAATTTCAGACTATAAATATTACATATCCCATGTATATAGCAGTTATACGGTACTTTTTGTTTCTAAATTTGCTCCTAGAAGATTTTTAATCAGATAGATTTATACAATACATGAAACAATTAACATTGTTATAATCAGGCATAGTGAGAAACTATATGTACAGGCTTCAATAAACACTGCTTTCTTGTGAGAGTAAGATGTGAGTTATATTTAAAAAAATATAATGTATCGTTTTTTTTGCAATAAAACAACAACTTATTCTTAAGTTTTGTTAGCAGTAAGGATTACAAATTTCAAGTAAAGTTGTGGGAACAAAAGGTCTGTCTGACTGCTTGACTGGTATTTTATTTTTAGATTTTTTATTTGGAACATATTCCAATTTCTAATCTTGAATTAACTTAGTAGATCTTATGGTAATCTACCAAAGTTCTTTCTTTCTAAAAAAGGTTTTTTAATAATTGGGCTTGTCCTTCTGTTAATACACCTTTAAAATGCTTGCAGAACAATAGTTTTGATAGGCATCTAAGTTTGACCATGAAAATGTGACTCCAAGATTTGGTATTGTTGAAGAATTTGTATGCGTATTAATTTTATATTTGTAGTAGCATGTTTGTGGATACATTGCATATAGTTTGTAAGTAAGTTGGTTATTAGTATTGTACCTTTACACTTGCTTAGATTAATATCCACAAACTTATTATAACCATATTTTTCGAACTTAAGTTTTGTTGTCAGGTATTTTCCACCTTGATAACAAAGAATTAATTTTACATATATCCCATCCCCCAACCTTGCAAGATTCACAGATAATTTCATCATTTTAGTTAGGGTATTTGCCTCTAAACTTCTATTATCTACGACGAAAATGCTTGGGATTGAGTTGCTTCAATTACAATGTTAAATAGAAATTAAATTTACAAAAGAATATATATATAGTAAAATATTATTTAAAAGAAAGGGGGCTCTACTGTTGTTTTTGGCAGGGTTTCTCAGTAGTCGCCGAAGATAGGAAAAAAAAATATGACTATTCCAAATAAATGTACCATTTTTACAGAATAATTGATATTGATGATGATGATTGATATTACTGATTTTTTTGGCAGCGTTTCTCAGTAGCCACCGAAGATAGGTAAAAAAATATGAGGATTCCAAATAAATGCATTATTTTTTATATTATTATAAGACAATTTCGTCCGGATTTATAAGGAATCGGCAAATTAAACAAATGTGTTGCTCTGAAATGACAAAGATTTTATTTTAAAATAATTTTACATTTTACGCTATATACAATCACTCTATAGTTTTTATACAATACCTGAAAAGACAAAGAAACGACATTTAAAGTAATTTAATTAGTTTGTCGATTCCCTGCACACGATAATTTTTATTCACAGCTTTTCGTTTTCATTAATCATTCTCGTCATATTAAAACAAAACTCTTGACATTGACTTTTGCAGTTCCGTAGACAATGAAGGTGTGTTTAGATTAATAAAGAAATGTAATCTCTTTACATCTCCCCCGCCAGAGAGGAAAAATTTTCCAGAAATTTTTCCCAGATCAGTGTTCATCCATTTTATCATTCATCCGAACTGTCCTACTATGGTGCTGGAATGAGTTTTGTGATGTGAAAAAGATTTGACTCCAATTTTCTATGACCGGTATCCACTCTATATATAGAATTTGAAATTTTTTCTTCAATTCTGTAGGGACCAATCCTTATTTCATCTAATTTTCTTCTATTCAGCTTGTGTCCATTTTCTACATATACTTTATCACCTATATTGAAATTATGGTGCATTCTATTTTTATCAATTACTATTTTATTGTAATTATGTGACTTAATTGAATTTTCAAATGCAGTTTTTCGGTCTTTAATCCAATTATCTACTATTATCTCCTGTTTTAATTCATTTGGTACGAGTGACACATCTATCCCATCCAGGAGGTATCTTGGTGCAAAGCCAGTGACAGTATGATCCGTATCATTGTATTTGCTTATGCAGTCATGGGCAATTGTTGTCCATGCTTTTCTTCTTCCATTTTCATTTAATTTGCATCTGATTTTATTTACCAGAGTTTGATTTAATCTTTCATTTAAACCATTTGAAAATGGTGCATTTACTGCGGTGAAAACAAGCAGTATTGACTTTCCGTTTAAAAAGGTTTTTAGTTCCTTCGAATTTATTCCTGGATATTGATCTGTGAGTATCATGCCAATTTCATTATCATTTGCCACCTTATTGATTAATTTAATGAAGTCTTTAGCATTCTGTGTCTTTGATGTTACTATATATGCATATCGAGTGAAATGATCCACCAGAAGGTGTAAATATCTCTTTGTGGATCGAGAGCCTCCAAAACCCCCAATTGTATCAATAGAGAAATGTGGTGGTAAATCAATTTATGCCCTTTTAAGGGCATAAATAATATTTGAATTTGAATAAAAATCATCAGATATTAGGTTATTACTGTTATTAGATAGAGATTAGGGTTCATGATTTCTCGAGCTTTTCAATTTCTCGAGAATTCTCGAGGCTAATTTCTCGGGGCTTCTCGGGTTGTCGAGAAATTTACATTTACGTACGTTTTCTCATATTATTTGGTTCCAATAACGTCAACAAAATAACACTTTTATTGATTATATATTCAAAAACATTAATCTTATGAATAAGCTAATTAACTTAAAAAAAAAAACAGAAATAATATTATTCAGACTCATAATTATAAGCACAGCACCATTTTTGGCTGGCTTATAAACGAAAGTTTGAACCTTTGCAAGCAAAATCAAGCTGCCTTTGCATTTGTAAGTTAATTTACATAAAAATAAAAAATAAAAAAATTTTGCCTGTCTGACTTCTGGTTTGACTGAAAATCCTGGCTTTCAGTAGTAACCTCCTCCTGAGGCTTTTCTACATAAGCTTGGACATAGTCACTACAAACTCTTTGTTTATAAGCGGGTTCAAAGGTTGGTTCAAAGTAAGGGGTCTATGGTTTTTGGGCACTTTAGGCAATGCGCATTTGCAGATTCCTAAAAATATATTTTCATACTTTTTTGCTTCCATCTTTACAGTTATAGTGACGTTTCGGTAAAATCTATAACAAACGCAATTCAAATTAATAATAAGCCCTTGGAGTAATATGTGATACACACAACACAACTGGCAATACTCGTCTCACAAATTTAAAATGACACATTAATTCATTTCAAATTACTTACATAAGAATAACATATCAGAATAATTAAAACCTAAGCTTGTGTGTTGTAGTTTTACAAAAATAGGAAATATAATTAGACTAAGGAGTATAATTAATGTATCGTTAGTTATTTTATATATTTAAGTTTGACTCGTACCTACCCTACGATTTCTCGAGTTCTCGACTTTTCTCGAGCTTGATTTCCCGGGAACAAAGCCCAACGATTTCCCGGGAATTCTCGGCTCGAGAATTCCGAGATGGATTGAGAAAAAATAAATTCTATTTTATTTCCTATATTTACTACATAAAATAGAATTTATATATAAATTATCACTACATACAGATTAGAAATTTCAGGTCAGATAGAAGGGTGATAGATAAAACAACTACCTGTTTACATTATCAATTGCTATGCAATAATAATTGACTTCTAATGTCATGGATGTAAATTTTATAAATATACATAATTGTTAAACCAATTATATTCATAGATTACTAAAAATATTTACATATTGTTGCGTAAAAACAAAACAGAGTAAAAAAGAAATATTTTTAATGCTCTAATTGTACCCCTTTTGCTTAGTTGAGACATTTCGCATTAAAAAGTATTTAATTTTTTTTTATTTGTGGCCCTTTGTTTTTGCAATATGTATATATAAATTTCTTACAATGTCAGTAGAATTGGTTAATTATGAAACAGATTGTCATTTGACTTAACATTGGATACTTATTGGATACTCTGTGTAATTACGTTTCCAACTTTATCTTAATTAAAATGTGTAATGCATTGTTAATTAATATTATGTATTAATGATGTATTTTTGTTGCAGAGATATTAAACCTGACAACTTTCTTATGGGCCTAGGTAAAAAAGGGAATTTAGTGTACATAATAGATTTTGGGTTAGCAAAGAAGTACAAAGATGCACGCACACTACAACACATCCCATACAGAGAAAACAAGAACTTGACAGGTAATTTAATATATGTTTTATAATAATCTTGAAACCACCCTAAATTGCCAATATTTTTTTGAAGTGTCTCTCTCTCACCCAATGATGTATGTAATATTTTCTTTTTGTATTTTAATTATAACTTCTATAAATAATTAATTTAAATAAGTACAAAAGATTCGTTTATATCATTATGGTGGTGTGGTTACCAAAATGAATTCTAGAGCCTGAGCTGAAAGCATATGGTCAGATGTGCAGAAACATGTCGTAAGTGCCTTTATCATAAATTGGCACTTACAACCAAATGCTTCTGAAGATAATAATACATCCGTCCTTCTGATGTCTAGAATTATTGTAAACAACACTCCTTTGGTGTCATTGACAATAGATAAAAATTAAGTAATCACCATAAACCCTTGATTGAACCTTTATGAGAACGAAAATCAGGATAATCACGTACAAAGGCTCACTCATGAGGATTAGTGCACTACTCAGAGACCACTCTATCCGACCCGTCCGAGAAGAGTGCGCTTGCGAACGCGTTCCCCTTCGCCCTCCCGACCCTTAGTTTGCAAAGATTCTTACGATGTCCTCGTAGACCCGAAGTCCGAGAGGCCCGCGAACTGTAATGTAGAGCGACAGTTGCACAAAACTCCCCTAAAAAAACTAAAAGCCATAATTCCTCAATCTCCTCGCCAGCGACCGCCCTAAGCCGAGGTCTAGATCCCACAAGAGACGACCTCTTGAGCAGGTTGCTTAGTTTGTAGATTTAAAACCATTTGTCTAGGCTGGAGCTCTGCTCGCCTTAATGACCGGTGAAGTAGCAAAAGCGAAAAAAAACGGCTTGTGCGGAAATCCAATTGCCCAACTAAACAACTAACTTCTCTCTTTATTTTTATAAATTTCATCCAACACACACCTAGTGTTAATTGGTAGAATGACGTGTTGTTTTATCATTTTGTTATTGATTTATACAATATAATAAAATAATTTGACTAAAGACTTTAAACTTAATGTCATTCTAATTAAAAAAAAACGAAAATATGTGCAATTTATTAACTTTTATCAAACTAATATCATATAATTTGGTAATTACAGGTACAGCAAGATATGCATCAATAAACACACATTTAGGGATAGAGCAGTCGCGTCGTGATGATCTGGAGTCATTGGGCTACGTACTCATGTATTTCAACCGCGGCAGTCTGCCCTGGCAAGGTTTAAAAGCCGCCACGAAACGTCAAAAATACGAGAGAATATCTGAAAAGAAGCTGTCCACACCTTTCGACGAATTATGCAAAGTAAGACTGTCTTTCATTCTTAGTAAATATTTTCAACTAACGGCCCGCGGTTTCACCCGCGTTGGATTATGCTCCAGCTGGGTTCGGAGTCTGGGTCTCAGCTTTATGTTTTGTAGCTTATATGATAATCCAGCTTATAAACAATCACGAAGCAAATATTTGCCAAATCCGTTCAGTAGTTTTTGCGTGAAACAGTAACAAACATCCACACAATATACTCACAAACTTTCGCGTTTATAAAATTAGTAAGGATGTTCCGCTCTGCTATTATGATATTATGTAACTTAAATATTCATTTATTATAATGATTTTGATGATTCACGAATTTGTTTTTTCTAGAATCATCCTATCGAATTCCAACTATACCTCAAATATTGTCGACGGCTACGTTTTGAAGAGCGACCTGACTACAGTCATCTGCGTCAGTTGTTCCGCACGCTCTTCCACCGGCAAGGATTCACATACGATTATGTATTTGACTGGAATATGCTCAAATTTGGTAAGTTACATTTGTATCATTATTAAAATATAGGACACACTCGCCCATGATTTCTACACTTACCGCTCGTTTCCACTTGTCGGATCCGTATATTAATCGAAGGTTATAGTGGCCGAGCATTTTATATAAAGCTATTCACACATATCGGAAATCGATTTTGTGTCGGCTCCGACAAGAAATGTCGGGTGTTTTGGCCGCCCGGAAAAAAATCGTGTCGGATCTCGCTCGCCTATAATTAAGAATGGCGCTGTTCACATTTGTCTGATGTCGGGGCCGATAACCCTCTCCCCGCTACCCCTCGCTCCGTCCGTGGTACAGCGTCGCTGCGATCGCGCACACAATGAAATGAGTGGACTGTATGTAAATTTAGAATAAAGTATAATAATATCGAAAGAATATAAAAATACTTTTTAAACACACACTTCAACGTACGAAGGAAGTTTCGTTTTCAGCCATTCGTTCGCGCTGATAAAACTTTTATCCATTGTATTTTTCTTTGTTTTACTAAATCTCATCTACATTTTTACAGGTGGCCAACGTGGTAATTACCAAGCAGCCGGCAACGACCGTACACTTAGACGTCACGAACAAAATCAAGAACAAGAAACAAGTAAGTTATTATATATCTATTTAGTTAAATTTTATTATTAGCTGACCCTCGCGATAGACCCGAAAACGCTGAAAACGTGTGTATTTTCATTGTCACTCATGGTTTTCAGCGTGCGTGAATCCCATTCACCCCTGTTGCTCTCCTACCTCCGTAACTTCGTCATGTAAATAAAGAAACTAATGTTAAAAGATTCCCTACCGACCCTTAGTTTGCAAATAACCTTCCGATGCCCCCGTAGATCCGAAGACCAAGAGGCCCGCGTACTGTTAATTAGAGCGACAGTTGCACAAAACTCCTAAAAATCTATAGTCCTCAATCCCCCGCCAGCGACCGCCCTGAGCCGAAGTCCCACAGGAGGCTTGCGCAGGTTGCTTAGTTCGTAGATGTTAAACCATCTATTAAGGCTGTACTGCTCGCTTTATTCCCGATGACTTAGCAACAGCATCGTGAGTAAATTCACATATCCGCCCGAAAAACAAAGCATGTTGAAAGTTTTTTTTTAAAACGGTCTGTCGGTTTGGGGTTTATTCATTCCAAACATAAATAAAATGAAGCATGTTTGTTTTATATACACTGAGGTTTAGAAAGCACTTGCTTATTGCTGTGTGCATATGTAAACAGCCTTTTGAATAATTGACTAAGTTAGGCCAGTCTCACGCATAGGGCCGCAAAATTAATCTTAATGACGCTACGTTAAGATTAATTGATTGTCTTTCATCGATTATATTGTGTTTTCGTTTACTAAAAAAAATGATAGTTTAGCCTTGATTATAAACATTTGCTTTAAAAATGATCTTTGCATTGATGTCTGTATTTATGTTTTATATCGTATCGTTCGTGTGTGACAGCTGCAGGCGCGGCGGGACAGCCCAGCACCACGGTGGCGGCCATCTCGGAGTGGCGGTGAGGGAGCTCGGCTCGGCAGTGTTAGCAGCACCACTCGGCAGCGTTCGCTTTGTGACCTGCACGTTCCGTTCTTACACAGACTCGATATATTCATGTATTATGACGGTGTGAAACGACCGCGCGTCGCGGCGCCTTGTGGAATTGAGGCGCGAACGAGGACGTCCACCGACGTGTTCGGAGACGAATAGATTCTGTATTATTGTAAGGAAACAATTTTGTATGCATTCGTGTTAACATTCATATTATTGTAAATTATTTAATTGTAGACTAAGTGAGATGGTGAGTGGGCCGTCGCGAAGAGAGCGAGAATGTGTCGATGTGACTCTGTTGCGCAAGGAGTTGTTGATCGGCCTACCCATGCATCGTTGTACTTTATGCTCAGTTATATTTAGAAGTAAGATACTATCATACTGGTAAGAAATACTGTAAATCGTCAATTGGTCCCAAAATCGATCGAGAGCCATAAACATGCAAATAAATGATGTAATATCATGCTAACAATTTTCCTATTAATCTGTCAAATGGTGTAAAATAAATGCTTAAAATACGATGTTGTCTGTGTAAATTATATAATAATTATATGATTTTCATAGAAACTTAAATCAAATCTGACGATGCAGCGCCCTTTGTTAGTTGTACGTTGCTATTTATAGAACATCAAATTAACGAGAGAGTATAAATGTTTAACCATTATTAATAGGCCATTTATTAGTTAAGTGACATAATGTAAAAGTTTTAATGCATTTGATAAGTCTTCATGTATGGAAAGGGGTTTTTGTATGAATTGTCCCTATAATATGTATATGACCATATTATTTACTAAAATTTTGACGGCCGGATATTTTGCGGACCTACATATTGACAATTAGATCCTATCAGCTGGCTTTAAATTTGAATTAAATTTTGTAAAAACCATTCGAAACATTTTATTTTGTGCAATATTGTTTACTTTTTAGTTGTTTAATACAATTTGTATTGATTTTAGCATTTGTCTTCCAAGTTGGTTTAGGTATAAACACTTATCACATTTTGTGTTGAGACTGGTTAAATATAACTAGTAATGCATAATTATTTTAATATGCCTGCGAGTTGCAACTTGTATAACCAACATTGATAATATTGTATTAAGCCAGATCGTTCATAATTATAGTAAAAAAAGAACATGTCGAAATATACAAGATTGATTACCTGTTATCAGTTGCGTTCAATAATAAAATAATTATTTAATATGACATTCTATTTAAAGTATTTTCTGAACTTTTTAATCTCGTGTTATCCAACAACAATTTTAGGAAAGAGTATGAATATATTACACCAAAAAATATCGTCAAAAATAGAACACATTAAAATAAAAACATATAATTGTAATTACTAATACGATATTTTTGACGACTATCTTTTAACTTTACTCATTTAAATTGAAAATCATAAATGATGACTATATTTACTAGCTTACATATCTCAAACCGTTCTCTGATGACGCAAGAGCTGCTAAGTTTAAAAAATATGATATCATACATTGCAATTTCACATACCGTGTGTGTCTAATTTCAATAAAATTTTATTTTGTAGATGTTACGGCTAAAGGTAGGTTTGAACATAAACTTAATATTAGCCGGCTAAACTTAGGTTTATCTTCGAGAAGCAGCTAAAGTTCGATAACATGTTAGTTTACGTCGTGATATTCTAGGTTTTAATTAAATTAAACAATACCTATGCACGGCAAAAAAAGGTGTTGGGGTGGTTAAAAAAAAAAAAACCTGAACCTAAACCAATGGAGTTGAACAGGGACTTATAGAGGTTGATCTAAGTTTAACCGCATGTGGTCGGCTAGACCTAGGTTTAGCCGGCTAATCTTAAGTTTATGTTCACACCTACCTTTAGCCGTAACATAGACATCAGTGAGTAGTCCAGCATTATACTACGCACGGAAAAGTGTAATGTGAAGTACTTTCATTGTCTATGAATAGATAAACGGCCAGAAGTGGTCAATTACTAATATCTATCATTCTTCTAAAATGTGTCCAGTCACTGCCATAGTTTTATCTAGGTAAGTTTATCCAGAGATTGTTTTTCAAAATTCATTTCAAATTTTATGATGTCATTTTTTCAAAGTCAATTTCAACTTATTTCAATGTAAATGATTTGTCCTCATACCTGCTCATCTAATATGTCGCTTATTTTTTTTATTTTATCGGGTGCTTGTAGTTATCCTACATCCCCGTTCTTTAATTATTTGTTTTAAAAACACTTTCTTAGTTACTGATCAAGAAATAAGAAATCTATGATCTCATTGAAATTACCAAATTTTCTCATTATGTACCTCGTTCAATAAAATCTGTTACCATTCTCATATTCTGTCAGTACATTTTGATTGTTTGCTTTGTGTGTAAAGCAGCAAGTTTCTTTGTTCTCGTCAATATCTTATCTAATGTTATAAAAAATAGTTTGTAAATATATGATTTATGAAATGTAAAGCGATTTTTACTACATCTATTTTTAATTTTAATTGGGTTATTTGTAGTAATGATAGCCACCTCTAAAATATGACTGAGAATTAGGTTCAATTTGTTGTAAATACGTATTGATAATAATATATTATATAATTTCGTTTCAAGGTTGAATTGCAAACGCAAGGCTTTGAGATTTCAAACCATTCTGATGTCATCTTTTAGGGTCTTAGTTAAGAAGTAATCATCTTTATTTAATTCTGCCTCTCGTCACCGGTGATCGTAATTCTAGAGAAACACAAACTAATTTGTACAATATTTTTTGAAAGGCTATATTTTGACACGATAAACTAATAACATAATTTAGTTGAAAGTGTATAGTTTATTGACATAACCTAATAAGACATTGACGGTTTAATGACTATTTAGCAAAAGTAATACGATAGTTCCCGAAGAAAATTCTGATAAAGAAATATTTAGTTGGTGTTTTTAGAATTACGAAATTGAAGCCATTTTGTAGATATTTTAGCCATCATTGAAATGATCAACTATTATATATGATTTTAATGCATATTATTAAGTTTAATCCAAGATCTACAGGGTATTTTGGAGCATTTTGAATGAATTATATCAATTTTGTTATATTTAATTCTGGGAGTCAGTTCAAATCATTTAATCCACGAATGGCAGTCTTATATTTTAATGCTGTGCCAACGTCGATATCCATGTATTTTAGCGTTTACAGTGAGTGTGTTTAGTTGATGCCTTCATTTATGAGGAGAGTTCATATATTAGTACCTAAATATTTTATGATATTGTGTTACTAATTCCCATGAAGTTATATTAATTATTGTATATTAGATGATGTTTTCGTGTTCAAATTTGTGGAGGATGTGAGTACCAGCGCGGCGGGAACGTGGCCGGTCCCGGCGTGGGTGTCATCCTCGTCGTCAAGTGAAGTGTGGAGTGCGCTACTTGTATCTCAAATGCTTTGGGCGAGGAAAGGTCGTGGCTTGCTCCTAACGTTAAGTGTACGCTATAAACGACGAAAGACTTTATGGACTTAATTTTGTAAATAATAATTGTAAGGTATTTAGGTAAGCAGACACACTGTTTTTTACAATATCCTAGGTAATGGAATAAATACATACATAACTGTTGTAGTGTTAATGTCATACAAATTATTTTGCTGTTATTGTATTTTTTGTAGATTCGTGTCATGTACTGTTGTATCAACCGATACGACCGAATCGTAAGTTTAACGAATATACTTATATGTCGCTACACGAGGGAGGGAACAAATCCAAATTAGTAGTTTTAGTTCAAGGGAAATAAAAAGAATATAGCTTTTATTTAGTACGGACACGTCTTTCCATTTAAGCGTCCCTTATATATTGTTCCCTCTGAGAGAAGACACATATTTTAATAAAATGAGATAAATTTTACTCTAGTAGTGTTGACTATTATTTATTCAGTGTCCTATACTTTCCCTACAATTATAAAAAAGTGCTAGCCTATCCTTAGCATGTGCATTATTAAAATGAATTGTTATGCTTGCATTGTTTTCTATGTCCAATCTGTATAAATTCCTTTGGCACAATAAACAGTAAAATTAAACAATAGTTTTATTATTTTATTAAAGGTACAGAACAGAACACGCGCTTGTTACGTTGCTAGGAAACCACCATCAACTGGTAGTTGAGCGCCAGTTATCATACTTGCTTTATCGCTTAGAAGGAACAAAACTGCGTTGACAACTTCATGGACTTCTCCAAATCTGTAATTACAAATAAACTAATTATCGTAATTTTTATCTGATTTGTAGCTTTCTCACATGCAAATCCTTACTGTATTCATGAGACAATACCAATATGTAATAGGATCTTTAATGTAGGCAATAGTGTAATTTACCTTCCCAGTGGTATTCTTGAAAGCATTCCTTGTGACTTGGAAGGTTCAGACCACACTTTCTTTCCCATTTCGGTCATGATGACAGTTGGATGGATGGTGTTAACACGAATGCCGTATGGCCCTAATTCCAACGCCATAACTCTAGTCATCGAGTCTAACGCACTTTTTGATGCACAATAAGACGTGTGATCTTTTACGCCAACCTTAGGTATAAAAATGAATGTTAGTATAAATTTAGATAGATTTCCTCACAAAAACTATTTTATGTTGGTGTCGTACCATGGATGACTGTGATGAGATGTTTACTATGGCACCCTTAATCTTGTTCTCAATCATTTTCTTAACCACTACTTGACTCACATTCAGTGCAGCTTGAACATTGATTATCATTGTCCTGGAATAGTTTAATTAAATGAACAATTGGGTACATTTTCGCAGTAAAATGAATAAGAATCACTATTTAATTATTGTCTTTGAAGGTGATGGATAGAAACAACATTTCTTTGCTGCTGTGGATACCATCCAATTATCTGTAGTATATAGTATAGTAGTATATACCTATATTTAAAAGTAGATACTTGGATAAGCTTACTTATCAAAATGTTCGGGAGAACAATCCAAAAAAGATTCCAATATTACGATTCCTGCGTTATTGACAAGCCCATGGAATACTCCTAGGGAATCCACTACAGCTCTCGTTTGATTCCAATCGGAGAGATCCACACATACGGTTTCTATCGAAGGATACTCCTTTTCGAGGTTTTCTAGATTGGTCTTTTGATTGGAAATTACAACAACATTGGCTCCTTGTCTCGATAGCTCCAAGGCCATACCGCGTCCCATGCCTGCGAAATGCAGAAATAAAAAAAAACACATATCCATGAAACGCCGCTTTCCACCGATGAACAATATATACTTCTATACTAATATTATAAAGAGTATTGTTTGTGTGTATTGAATAGGCTTTCACCGTTGCCGCTTTGGGTATCTACACTATCCTTGGATGACATAGGCTATATTTAATTATAAAGTTCCAACAGGAATGGGAGCTACGCGGTGAAACCGCGCGCGGGAAGCTAGTGATATGTAAAATTCATAGCGACTAATTAATTATTTTCAATTCATATAAAAATGGACACAAGTTTCTAATTTCTTACCCTGACATCCCCCAGTTACAAGAATTCTTTTTCCTTTAAAGTCCATATTTTAATTCTTGTGGATGGTCTTATCCCAAGTAGATTGTTTGCAGAAAACAGAATTAACAAGTTAGGGTTCAATTATATCATTCGATAGCTCGTATCTTTAAACAAATATTTATATTATTTTATTGCCAAGATAAACATTGTTTACGTAAACCGCATGAACATGCCTAAATAATAAGATATGCTATTGATATAATGAAGACTGCCTGCTTATCGTGTTTTTATTTTATTACAAGATATCTTATGAATTTAAAGCATATACCTATTATTTTAAAATATTTTAAACCATATAACTAGGTACTTTACCCCAGCATAATAATGTTGAAATTATATGACATAGATAAATTAGTTGCCTAACTTCTGTAATGATTGCGCACACTTATAAAGTCCTACTACCTATTAACTTCGGAAACGAAGAAAGAACTGATACTTACCAAAAAAAGTTGCAAGATTTACCTCATCTAGACAACTCATTGTCTAGATGACAATAGTTGTTAGATGGTACAATCTAGACCCCCAAGACAATATTTCGACACCCAATATGAATAACATTGTAACTCTTACATTTTTTAATTAAAGTTACAATGTCATTCTTAGTGGGTGTCAATTTATTCCAATATTCCCATTAAAAAAGATAATGTCTGGCTGGGTCTACATTACTCCATCGGGAAATGTTTTTGTCAAATAGGTAACTGAACTCGCAAAAGGCGCACAACAATTGCAGAAGCTAGTCAATGACCATTAATTTTAATTCCTTTTTTGACATTATTTTGCTGGTAGAGCGGCCGTAGCCCAATGGCTAGGGCGTCGGACTTGTGATCTAGAGGTCGCCGCCGGTTCGAACCCCACCCATTGCACTACCGACGTGAACCCACTCGTGACACAAGCATAATTATTAGCTCTGCACGAGGGGTTAACAAGAATACTAGTAGATTGCAAAAATCTGCTAGTAATTTTTTTTTATCACATCTATTCAAAAAGAGCTAGTTAATTCCTCGTAAACAGGGACTAGTGTTGCCTATCGATAGTCGACTATCGATATAGTCTATCGATAGTTGACGTCATATCAATAGTATCGATAGCCTATCGATAGTATCGATATTAGTGATAGTATCGATACTATCGAGGACCAATATATATATAGGTATTGCTCCTAAACATGAGTTGGCCTTCGATAGTATCGATAGCTTTACAAACTATCGATAGTATTGATCATTTAATGCAAGGATACTATCGATAATATCGATAGTAATGTAATAGTATCGATACTATTGCTTCCAATCAATAGTATAAGTTAATTTGTGATATACTATTGATATTGTTACTATTTTTCGAGGTCACCTATCGATAGTTGGGCAACTCTAACAGGGACCAAAATAGCTCATTATTAAAATAATAATTAAAAATTGATTTGAATTTGGAATGTGGATATTTTTAATAATTTTTCAATCAGCAAAGAGGTGAATCACAAACCATGCGGGAACAATGTATTGAATATGTGACTGGCTGAAAAACTGCAAGCGCACCAAATTTAAAAAAAGTTGATGAAAATTATATTTTGTCTTGTGTTTCTTCATTGTACGTAAATAAATTCTTGTTCATAAGTTGCACTTACTTATTTTCTCATAGAGGGTGATAAAAAGTAGAGTGTCCATCTCGGGAGCAACACTATTTTAAGCTCGAGTGACATACGTTTAATCCTTCGCTCCGCTCAGGAATTAAAAAAACACTCTCGCCTTTAAAATAGTTGTTAGCTCCCTAGATAAACAGTCTACTATTTTTTTAACGCATCTGATAAAAATATGACACGTTTTTTTTCAACAAATGCCTTTATTCAACAAAAGTTGTAACAAAACTTAACATTACATAATAATAATATAATATCAAATAATGGCAAGTGACAAATATCAGTAGGTAATGAGAAGACGTTATTCGTTTTATTTATGGCTATGGATACAGTTCCCTTAGTCCCAGTAATTAAAGTACTGTTATAAACATAGAATGACACTTATGACTGATTACAATTATTACTCATTAAAATTAGTGCAGTAGGTATTTGTACAAAATATATTTTTCATTTAATAAGTCCATTAGTATTTGTAAAAAACTGAATCAACAAATTGTTACTAAGTTTCATTTCTATCGTGTAATAAATGCTCCAGTTTTCAACTTCATATAAAGTTATACTTAGCAATAAATGCCAATTATTACCATGTATTTTCTTTAGAGTTTATCTAATCACAATATTGACTACTATAGGAACGTACTAATATTAAGGCAAAGTAATTTTGTGAGGTTGTAGTCTCTGCATCTGCTGAACCAATTTTGATAATTCTTTTAACAACAGAAAGCTAATGGTGCTTTCCATTGGCAAAGTTTGAGTGTTATAGACTATTTTCAAGACGAGGATCCCGCGGGAACGGGTTATCGCGTATGAAACTGCGCGTAGCAGCTAGCAGTTAGTATTCTAAAGACGAGTTGAAATTTAGGTCTCATCTCAATGTACTGTAGTTACTATCAAAAAAATAAGGCCACTAAATTTTACTTTGAATATAAGTTTAATGTTGATGTTTTCCAATGATATATGAACAAAGTAAAATTGAATAGTAGTTTATATTAATGTGATCTTCACATAATTAGATATTATAGAAAATGGAGTTATTATTACAGAACACATACAGATCAGAAAAAGTATATATATGCAAACACAACAGAAAAACAATCTTTGAAAACTATAACTAGGTAATTTAAAATATTAGACTGGACCTTAATACCACAGTAGGGATGTCGATCTGAGATCGATTAATCGAAGAATCGATTTTTGGAGCCAAAAAGATCGATTTTTTTAATCGATATGTAGTACTGAATCGATATTTCACCCTTAAAAATCGACATTCGATTTTATAACAGACTGTTGTTTTTAAAAAGTTTAGAAATTAAGCATTGGGAACTATAAGCTACATTATCTATTTTCTTAACTTTGTAAACCAATACATAAAAAAATAAATGTCTTATTTTATACCTGATCTGATCTTTTGATATGGTAATAAAAATATTTTTTATCATCGAATCACCTGATTTTACTGATAAGAGATCGTTAAATTATAATATGTGTCATGTTTTTAATAAAATAGATTTATTTACAAAAAAATAATTTAATTTAACATTATAAACAAAAACTTGAAGAAAAGATCGATTTTTCAGAAATCGATCTTTTTGGCCTCGATTTTTTTGTGGATCGATTCATTAGGTCACGATTCGAATCGATTTAAAAATCGATCTTTTTTGGAAAGAATCGACATCCCTATACCACAGAATTTATTATAGCTCGCAATTTATTATAGAATTTTATTATATCCATAAAAAAGACAAACAAATTACAAAAAAAGGCCTGGTAGGTACATAGGTAATTTATCTTCGAGACATTAGTGTAAGCTATATATTAATAATTCTGATAGTTTTATTTTAAAATACACACATGGTCTATGTTACTGTCTTTTAAATGAAACTTTTGAGTAATTTGATACATCAATCAAATGTTTGATGATAGTGCTTAAATGCTGTAGAGTTTTATATGACATGTTTTATTCCTAAATTAACAGAAATTAATAAAATTTTATCATGACAATGGATCAAATCTTTGGTTGTATTTTTACAGAATTATAATTAACATAAATGATTATTAGGTAAAAATTTAATAAAGAAAAGCCATATATGTTTTATTTCATTATAAAAAACAATTATGTGGCAAGAAAGCCTCCATCAATAGGTAGTTCAACACCATTGATCATACTAGATCTTTCACTAAGTAAGAAAACTACAGCATTCACTACCTCTGACACCTCACTGAATCTGGAAATATAAAAATTACAATTATTATTATTTTCAAACCCAAACTGTCCCACTACTGGGCTAAGGTCTCCCAATTCTTTCCAAGTATTTTTTTCGATAGCAAGTTGTGGTCATTCATAAAAACTATTATATTAAATACTGACCCTTTTGGTTTTTCCACTAGACCTATGCAAATCTCAATAAAACAATGTTTATGTTACATGCCAAGAGAAAATCATTTCTCTATTTTATATTTGTGCAGTTAATTAAAAATACTCAGTTATGCTTTTTTTTTACAGACTTATTCAGCAATTTCTGCCAGTGTCATGTTATGTCTTATTTGGCACAGAAATTTGAAGATGTATTCTTTATTCTATAAGTCTTTGGATTTATCTCCATTTCTAAATTGGCATCTATTGATAACAATATTTACATGTTGATAGAATGTGATGTTAAATCACTTACCTTCCTAATGGAATTTTGCTAAGCATGTCAGATGCCTTTGCTGGGTCTGACCAGCCAACCTTTGCCATTTCAGTCATCGTGACAGTAGGGTTGACACAATTAACTCTAATGCCGTGGGGCCCTAGCTCCAGTGCCATAGAACGAGTTAAGGCATCTAGGGCGGCTTTAGATGCACAGTAAATTGTGTGATCCTTCAATGCTGCCTGGAATAGAATTTAGATATAAGACTTACATATATATCAGCATGCAGCATTGCCCCGAGGCATTCTTGTTTAACATAAACTATGCCTTGCACATTAATAAAACCATTGTTAATTATACT
Source organism: Nycteola revayana (assembly GCA_947037095.2). Taxonomy (NCBI): domain Eukaryota; kingdom Metazoa; phylum Arthropoda; class Insecta; order Lepidoptera; family Nolidae; genus Nycteola; species Nycteola revayana. Next base: position 12,768,282 of record OX344839.1, read on the forward strand.
TGTGATTTTAAACTAATAAGAAGTCACATAAAATTAATAGTTCAAAGTTAAAGTATCATTAAAACTGTATAGCCAACCATGATAATTATCTTACTAATATTATACATAAAAAGTTTGTATGTGTGGATGTATGTATGTTTGTTACTCTTTCATGCAAAAACTACTGAATGGATTTGGCTGAAACTTTGCATGGGAATAGTTAATAAGCTTGATTAACATAAAGGCTTCAAAAAATCGTGCTCCGACCCACAGGAGCAGAGAATCACGGGTAAAACCGGGGTGCAGCTAGTTTGTTATACCTAATTATAATCATTATTTATAATTTCAAAGATAAGCATAATTAACTTTATGATTTAATAATTGTGCTTAATTACAGATTACAATTAAAGATAAAAAGAAGCAAACACATTTAAATATTTACCTTTGATGCCTGTGATGATATGTTGACAATGGCCCCATGGGTTTTATTTTCAACCATTTTTCTTGCTACTACTTGGCTTACATTTAGGACCGCTTTAACATTGACATTGAACATTCTGAAATCATGCAAATTATTATTAGTAAGAAGGACTTCTAAAAGTTATGTGTAATAACTTATTTCGCAACAAAAACTTACTTATCGAAGTCGGCGGGTGAGCATTCGAGAAAAGGTTCGCAAATAGCTAAAGCGGCATTATTCACTAAAGCATCAAAATGTCCAAGAGATTCCACAACCTTCCGAGTTTTCTCCCAGTCTGTCACATCCACATCCACAATATCAATAGAAGGATATTCACTTTGGAGGCTCTCAAGGTGAGATCTTGTTCGAGACAAAGCCACTATATTTGCGCCGGCACGCCACAACTCCACTGCAATACCTCGGCCTATTCCTGTAGGATAATACTGACAAATAAGTCCACATTGTATTGATTGCTGATAAAGTTCCTTTAGAAGTAATTATTGTTATCATCTAACCTTGCCCCGCACCGGTAACGAGAATTCTTTTGCCTTTAAACGAGATCTCCATTTTGTTGCAACAGCTGTCGTACCTAGCTATAAACGTGAAGATATAAATAATATTGATTATACGTGCACACGCTTCGATTGTTCCGTATAAAATAACTTAATTTACAATAGATAAATTAAATTAACATGACTTTGCAATGACAGATGATATGACGGATGTGACGTTTGCGTTTCGTTACTTAAGCCGTACACCATAGAATTTCTAGTAAAAGCGTTAGCATATACTTTTTGAGACATCATTATATTCTGCTGGCTGGATTACCAATTCACCACAGTACCAGTCTTTATAAGTTTTTTTTTAACTTTTAACAATATACCTATATGAAATAATTGTTAACTTAATTTACTGTTTATGTTACTGTTCCTGCATAACATCCCTTGTCGACAATATCCCTTCCTCTCCAGGACGGCAACTGCTCTCTCGGTTAAATAGACACCGGCATTGCGGAGGAGGTATTTATCTTGGCGCCGGATGATATTACAGAGCTGCTCTGATGCAGCTCAACGTTTTTTATGTCTAAAGACACCGCCAATACAATCATCGTCTCAAAAATTGCTTCCACCGACAGATCCCTCACACGCATGATGGCATAGCTACCGCTGAGCGCTCTTGGCACAAACCAAATTGTTTATCCGCCAGATCTGAACCATTAACATTTAAAAGCTGCAGGAAGCGGTTAACAATAATTCACTCAAAAAGTTTCACCACTTCTTTTAGTGGACAGGTTCGGTTTCGCCAGGGCGGTCATTCTTTTGAATCAGGACCAGCCTTCTGGTTATCCAACAATGTGGGAACTGTCCCCATTCCAAGCAAGCGCTTAGGAGTCTTCAGTGCGGCCCAGAATGCTGTCGAGTGATGGTGGGTGTGATGTTTTTGACTTGAAGCCACCGCTTTCAACTTTTCCCGGGTACTTAGCATCGGGCACATCGTCGCCGCCGTTGTCCGCATTTGGCATGTTTAATGGAAACGGAAGCATGGGTTGAGCATTATGCTCCGTAGCCGTGGTTGGGGTTCTGTTTTCTCTGTGTTATGTTTGGAAAACAGAATTACAACCACCTCCTAAAGCATCTGAGGCCGGAGTGTATGGGCCACGGAAACAATTTTCCCCTTACCATTAAATAAGGGCACTAAGAAGCATCTTGATTATGAATTACCAGAAGCTTTTTCAACGGCTGCCCTATTGCCACTTTTAAGACTTTTTTTCCTAGCTATGTACCGGTTTTGTACCTGTATTACCACGTCGTGAAGTGGTTTTCTAGAATAATTCTAACTCGACATCAATATCCTATAAGATGGCGGCCTACGGGAAAACCTTCGACAGTCCACCTATCCCAACGCTCAACGCGGACTGTTACCAGCCAGGGCCATCCAAATCGATTAATCGACACACAATGATGGGATTCACAAATATTCAAAGCAAAATCAACTCTCCAATTAAGCATTTGTGCCTAGTTTCCGATTAAGTATTTTTGCTATTGTAGGGTAACAATAGTGTAGAACTACTTTATTTTGACCTTTCTTAGTGTAGCTACATAAGCGTTGCCAGTTTCATAAATGCATAGGTTAGACAGGTATTGTAAGTACAATACCTGTTGAATTATTCACGTTTATTGCAATATTAAGTAAGTAAACAAGTTAACTTACTTCAATGTAAGGTACTTTGTACTAAAAAGTTATCGGTAGGCGTGGTAACAGGTACCTATCTACATTGCGAACGGAAACAATAGCGACGAGCCGTCGACCTTAATTTCAATGTGCCCTTCAAATTTTGCTTGTTATTAGGTATTTACGTTTATAAAGTGTTTTTAGCTTCTTTCTTAAACCGTGTGCATAACAGACACTGTAGAACCCTACCTTAGGTACACGCCTGGGTCTGGATGGATGGTTGGGGATGGATGGGGTCGCGGGAAATAAACAATTAGGAAAAGTTTGACAATATTATAGAAACACTTGATTTTACTAGACAATAATTCTTTACTAATTTAACATTGTTATATTGTAAATCAGAGTTAGTTTATTGCTGCCGTAGTTTACAGCTAATAGGTTTATAGCCCTGGTGACCTGTATTACAATACAGGTTTCTCGTAAACCTAGAACAGGCACCAGTCTGTCACAAAGTTGGGTTCTAGCTGGCATTATTAGCATACTATTACTACTACTACTACTAGTTACTATGTCTATAGTTATACATATAACCCTAAATTGTGTACAGAAAAACGAAACGAATTTTGAATAGAAAAAAAAAACGCAAGTGTGTTCTATTTCATTTATTAAAATATTTATTTCGATAAATTAATATCCTTAATTAACTTAATACGTTATAATATAAAAACAAAAATAAGTTATTAACAATAAATAAATTGTATTTTTACTTTTATTTATATGTAAACTGCGTAGACATTATGGTAGCTTAGACGAAAACATTAATGTTTTACTTATACTTACGTTACTTCGTTTAAGCCATATACAATTATTTTTTAACAGATTTAAAACCAGATTTTTCGTAAAAAATCACTAAGCTTGTAATAAAAAAAATACACTTGAATGAATATACCCAGGATAATAATATACTCTAAGAATGAAGAGTAGGACCTACCAACATATACGAGTATTAATTTACATAAATAATTACGTCATCTCTTAGCACTTAGCAGTACATAGACAGATTCAACATCGATATAATATAGGTACAACAAAATATTTTGTCGGTAATACCTACTTAACAATAATATTTTTGTACTACATCATTATTGTTTCCGGCTTAGAATAGACCACCCCATGTCTTCCCATGGGTGTCGTAAAAGGCGACTAAGGGACATATGGCTGATGGATGGGCAGCAGCATGTATTAGCTTAAGGTTTACATCTTACTGCGATCACCAATCCGTCTGCCAAGCGTGGTGATTATGGCAATATCCCTCTACGATCCTGGCTTGCCAAGGTCTGTTAACAGGAGGCCCATGTTCAGCAGTGGACGTAAACGGGCTGTTGATGATGATGATGACATCATTATGACATAATAACCACATTGTGGTTATATTTACGACGTAGGTACTTCGGAACATTTCATTCCTGAGATTTTATGTTAAGGCACTTTTAAAGCAAAATCATATGTAGTAACCTAGTTATTAAATACTTATCTACTTACCTACAAACACGTAATTTGTTTTGACTACAAGTAGTCATGGAAATTGGTACAATATAATAATATGTCGAGTGTACTTAAAGCTGTAATAAGTATAAAAAGTCTCACAATATCTTAGAAGGATAGTTTCGATATAAAATGTTAACATGAATTTGTTTGTTATGAAGGCAGCGATTGTAATATTCGAGTCCCGAAGGCTTATCGTCTGTAGGGAGCCTTGCGGTAGCGGCCGCGTTCTTCTTCGTCACGTACATCTAGGTAATGACTGAACACCACTGCCCACAGGTAGAGGTACAGACCTGGAATTAAATAAGTTCAATTATAAATTATAAATTGTAATCATTATTTCAGAGTACCTAACTAGGTCTATTATTTTTATGTTAAATTAAATTCAACATAAATATTAATAAATATCTATATAATATTAATATATATTAATAAATAATAATATTCTTTTATTATTATTATTAGTATATTGTATTTTTCTTTAGCTTAAATATAATACTATCGCTATTACTCTAGAGTAGTGACTCTGGAAAGTGGCATTTGCAACAGTTATTTAACTGAAAATGTTTTTTGCCACGCTTTGTCTCTTGAAGCCTTTTTTTTAAATTAAATATAGGCTTACGTTTGACCATAATCTCGCTTGAGGGAAGGCGAAGATAAGGCCTATGTTGATACACGCTTGCCTAGAAAGTGTCTGTTCACTTAAGCCTAGATTGAATGTTGCCGTTACCTAAATAATTATAGTACCTACCTACACAAGTTTTATTTTATTACATAAATAATGAAAAGTTTTTTTTAGGTAATGCAGCTAGGAATTAAAAGTTGAAGACTTCTAAATTGGGTCATCATCATGGTAATCTAGCAAGCTAAGTACCTATATGCTAGATACAATAATTATGATTTTTATGATGATACGTACGTAAAAAAGTTCATCCCATATTATACAGGAAATAATTGGTAGTAGTGAAGCTCTAACATTAGCTTCACTACTACCAATTATTTATATATATATATATATATATATATACTACTTATGTACTTATTACTTAACCAATTCTAAACAGTTCTCCACGTTTATTAAGTTGTATTATCAAATAACATAGGCTTTTATAATAATAGAAGTGGGCGAGATTGTTATAATATAGGCAGCGGCTTGTGCAATGACAGTCTGCTTCCCTGGCATTGCTTGAGTTCATGAGCAGCGGATACTTACCATCAGGTGTGCCGCTTGCTAGGCTGCCAATGATGCAATAAAAAAAATATATAAGCATGTGCTTACCTAAATATAGCAGTCCGCCAATGAGGACGATGGTAGCGAGAATGACATGGTCATCCTTGTCGAGATAGTAGGTGATGGAGGTGTGTAGTACGCTGATCAGCAGTCCGATGGCCAGCACTATACCCAGCACCACCCACGGCAGCATCAGCCATGACCGTCGCTGCAAGAAATAAGTACATTACTTAGAAACTTTGAACTACTAGAGATATTTAATAAGAAGAATAAGAATAAGAAGCAATGGGATATAATTTGTTACATAAGGTTTTTACTCCATTTATACTTTTTAAAGAGTACTTGATTAAACTTACCGAAAACGATGTCTGATAAAAAAGAAAGCATGAAAAAAGTGGTAAAAAATATCGAGATTATTTCAAGTTCATATATTGTTCAGGTCATTCATATATTTAATTTCATTGAAATTAGTATTACTTAACCTCAATTATAAAATATATAATATTTTTCTGTCCGTTCTTAAAACTTGGGATCGTGATATTGCAATAGAACAAATAAATATTTATATAAGTGTAAAGAATTAGTAAAGAAAAATATTATGTAGCTGAACGTATAATCTCTGGGTCCTCACCGTCGGTTACCTAATAATTTGATTGTTTCTAAACAAATATATTAAACTAGCGGATCCGTCAGACGTTACTCTCCACCGATGTGTCGTAGCGTGATTTTTTATAGCCTAAAACCATTCAGGGCCCCACCCAAATGCATAGGTACATAAATAATCATTCAAATCGGTAGAGCCGTTTAGGAGTAGTTCAGTGACATACACACGTACAGTTGAATTATATATATAATGATATTATGTTATGATAACTTACTTTTTGTACTGCCACAATTAGTAGCGTGCTTATAAGTATCGTGAAGCACAAGTTTATTGTTAATATTATCCTCGGAACTGAAAAAAAAAAAAAAACAATATTACACTATAGATTATTACAAATCTTTAAAAGTACCTATCATGACGTATATTCGGAATCTTAATATTTAATTATATAAAATCATGAATAGACATTGAAAATTCCTTGTTCCTTAGCTTTGTATAAATAAAATAAAGGTAGGTACAGCAGTGTGTTCTCAATGAAAACTTAACTATCATATTATTATGTATATAGGTATCTATTATGATTTATTAATATTAATATATCCAGATAAGTCTTAGTCCAGATGTCCGGACTAGACAAGACTGTCTACCTACAATTTTCTGAAGAAGTCTATATCTAAGACGGTAATGGTGTCTTGGCCAGGGCTGGATTTAAACTTAGTGCTACCCTGGGCACTGAAGAAAATGCCGGTCTATCATTGAAATTGAACTTAAAGTTTTTTTTTACTTTCCAAATTTTGACGCGATCGTAGCCTAATGAGGAATTAAGTCGGAAAAATCATAAAATACTTACTGTCTAAATCTGATAGCTGCTTATCAACATTATCACTGAAGATGAATGTGCTAAAGGTGATCCTGTGTTTCTCGACGACCCATACGATGATTATAGTGGCAATAGACAATACGATCCCAAGGAATGCAGTGATCAAAGTGCCGATACGCGTTGAGGCGCAGCAACAACATTTTTGTAACCTCCTCATTGTGGCTGGATTGTGTATGTTCTTTATCTAATAACTGTAGCTAATGATATTTCACCGCTTCATGATTTCTGCAACAAACATAAGAACACTTTAATGTACCTATATATTAATGATATAATCCGTGGGGCCTTCTGCTTGGCAAATATGCCAAGCAGAAGGCTTATCGCGACGACGACGGTTAAAGGCCCGACGGAATGACTTTGGTGCCCTGGAGGATGGGACGGCCTTTGGTGTGGGTCGCTACGTGCGTCGATACCCTCGCGCCGTCTCATCTTTCCGAGACTCAGTAGGGCTGGCACGGCGGCTGAATCCGCGGAGAATCTCAAGAGGCGCAATTATAGTACTTTTGATAGTGGTTATGTATTTGTGCCTTTTGGCGTCGAAACATCTTAGTGCGGCACGTTCTCCGAGTGCTGATTTTTACTTTGCACAGCAGGTAAGCATTGCCATTCAACGGGGTAATGCTGCCAGCATTCTGGGAACCTTGCCAAGTAGAGAAGATTTAGAATGGAAGAGTATTTTGTTAGTTAGTTTTATTTTAAATTACCTAGCTACTTTTAGTTGTATATATTTATTCATCATAAAATAAAGAGGTTACCTATATATATAATTACATCATTTTCTAATAATGTTGGCTACCTTTTTTTACCAAATTAAAACATTAACTCTAGTAACAGTTGTAAGTCGAAAGAAGTATAGTAGTGTTTTAAATCTAGTCTCTAGTAATTTGAGGAATGTTCATTCAAATGTAAATTCTTATAAAAAACTACAGACTTCCTTGTCTGCATTATTATACTTACTCTTCCATATCAATAGGCAAGTCACAAGAGTAGTATGGAAGTATTTTAAATGTAGTCTCTAGTAATTTGATGAATGTGCCTGCCTACATTCAAATGTAAATTTAAAAAAGAGAAACATGTAGAAAAAATAGGGTTATCATTGTCTGCGTTATTATAATCTTCATTATCAATCTATAACGAAAAACATAGGTACTGTAATAACGATCTATGTAACCAACATAGTTAACATTTTACTCTGTTACTTTCTACGATTTCCATAACTTTACATTTCTTTTTTCAAATAACTTACAAAACTGTAGTAAACATGTAGTTCTAAAGAAATAATTTACTGTCTTTGTATTTTGTAGTTCTGTAGATGTTGTTACGTCGATGCGTGGGCTCATGTCACCGAGCGCGACCGTTATTTCCGCGTCGCCATTGGAGACGTCGATTTGTTGCGCTTCTACTTTGGTGTTTACAAAAACTGTTAGATAACATCTAACTCTATATTCAAGATTGTGTAACAGACTATAAAAGTTGATATGTGAGATTTTATATTACATACTTTACTTATACCTACTATGATATATTTTGAACATGTTTGTTCAAATAAGGGTACAAGTTTACTAGCCGACATGCACCTAAGTAGATGATAGAAAATCAACATTTACAATAAAACAAGCTATTGTTATATAGTCATTCAATCTATAGGTACCGTTAAAGACTGTTTATTCGTATGGACTGTTTTATAAAATATTGTAATATCATTAGGGAAAGTTACATCAAGATAAAATATAATTTAATATACCTATATCTTTCACTGCTTAATATAGTAGTCATTATTTATAATTATCGTTATTTAATGTGTCTTAAATCGCTATTTATGATACGTTTAGACAGATTGATGTCGGCGCCGTAAAGCTAGTAGAAAGCAGTAAAAATATTGCATCACCATAAGCCGGCTACATCCGTTCGCGAGCCGCTCTAATAAAGTGCGACTGGAAGGTGACTACATCGGTTTGTCGCAGTTTCACGACAAGACTATTTCTGCCCGGTAACACGTGGCCAACTCATTAAAGCATGCGACACACCGTGGCGACTCACTACCGCTTTATTATGCTATTTTTTCTCTTGTATTATACCTACCTACTTACTTTTATTTGTTGCTCAGATACGACATGAATTTGCCCACGGATATAATCTATATATACGTGAAGCAAAAGCTTCGTACCTACTCCTTTTTACGAAAATTGCGCGGACGGAGGAGTATGAATTTTACACAATTATCACTACATAGTATAAAACAAAGTCGCTTTCTCTGTCCCTATATCCCTATGTATGCTTAAATCTTAAAACTACGCAACGGATTTTGATGCTGTTTTTTTAATAGATATAGTGATTCAAGAGGAAGGTTTATATGTATAATACATCAGCATTGCGCCCGTGCGGAGCCGGGGCGGGTCGCTAGTAGTTTATATAGAGAAGGAGCGTACAAGGCGATCACTAGTACAGATAGTTAATCCTTTAACACTGGGTCATTGAGATCTATTCGTTTCATCTGGGATCATTATACCTACCTATTATGTTTGGCGAAACAAGATTTAGAATCTGGCTATTTTAAGCGCGCGTTGGTAGCCTTGAATAATTTGTTCAGGTACCTACTTAGATTTTATTAACTACAAATGTTACGTTCAGGGGATATATTATATTCTACTTCCTTGAGTACTCAGATCATAAGATTTTTGGAGATTTAAACTCGGGAAGCGAATTAACAGGAGATTTTTTTTCTGTCAGCCCTTATGTAGTTAGCTTTTGCTTCTTCACCGGACATAAACACAACAGGAGTAAGTCTGATAAGTAATAACACACGTTAAATAATATTAAACGTATACATATAGGTACCGTAGCGAACTAAGCGAACCCACTACCGCAGTATTCTTCTTGCCTTGTTTAATAACAAGGCAAGAATAATAAAGCGATTATTACTGGCAGATAAAGTTATAATTCTATTTAGGTACTCTTTGCTCCTGCTTTTTCCTCTGGGATGTACCGTTAGCTAACACTAGTTGGTGTTAGCACTATGTATCAATTTTGAGTCTGAAGGGTACCAAACTATATGTAAGAATGTGTGACATAATTTCAATAAATTTAAACAAAATTGTCACACTAAAATCCTTTCAATATATTTATGAGGTTTGAACATTTATTTTTTGTTAGAAAAGAAAATGTTAAAATATGTTCAAAGTATTATTTCGCCGGTAAAACGTTAATTGAGCTAAGCGACACCATAGGCGATGTTCAAAATATATTTTTGTAATCCCTTCATCTATATTTATACTAATATTTATACGGCTGAAGACTTGAAGAGTATGTATGTTTGCTTGAACGTGTTCGAGCTCCCGTGCTAATTTGAAGAACTAAGAACTAGTACGATTTGAAAAATTATTTCAGCGTTGATAGGCCATTTGTTGAAGAAGGCTATAGGCTATATTTTATTATGAAGTTCCTAGGGAAATGGGGAGTTATATTGGTGAAACCGCGCGCGAAAAGCTAGTAAAGTATATAATTTAACTATTATTGATTTTATTATGATTGGGTAGCGTTACCTAACAAGAATTGCATATAGTACCTACCTACTCTTCTTTGGTTGGAATTTTGAAATAGTAACAATGATGTCAGCGAGCTCTCGATAATGCATTAAAAATTTCGCAATGGAAATTGGTTTTGATTGACTGCGCAGTAGCATTCTATGTTCAGATTTAGACGCGTTGGGTAACAAGTACTGAATCAATGGAATAATGGCGGGCTCATGTTTCGTTTCTCGTCTTTATGGGTTGAAACAACACGGAGGTAATGCTTTGCGGTGTGTATTTTCACTTTCATTTATTCGAACAAAGGAATATAAATAATGGGTAAAATCAATCCATAAAGCTCTATGTTTGAAATGTCGATTAATGTTTGTTGTTTTATGCGACCAGTGCGCTATTGTTACGGAATCGTATTTGGTTTCAGTATAGATGAGGCATTTGGTAGCTTTAATACGGCCTCAAGTAATTAACGATTTTTTTTACATAGTCTTTCTACTAAGCATGGCCGTCTTTCACCCATTAGATTAGGGCCCCTATGACCATAGTAAATTATAATATTTTACAAAGAATGCAGATATGAAAAGTATACGCTTTATTTTTACTTCTTTATGGTGACATTAGATATGATGAGTTGATAACATAACGTAATTCACACTAAGCATCTGCGATTAGTCCTTAGAGTGGCTATCGGTTATAGTTTGGAGTAGGGACTAGGGGACCCTAAACCATCATGGGGCCCTGGGCACGTGCCCAATGTGCCCAGTGGGAAAGAGGGCCCTGCTTCTAGGTCCAATAGGTGGGTACACGTTCCAATAGGTATAAGTACCAAACATACCCTAATCGAAATTCAATAGGAGTTCAGTAGTTGAAGTGTTTAAAGATAGCAGTTAGACAATCAGATACACAGGCAATAATATTGTTTTATATACATACCTAGATATGTGACCATTTTGGCCATTGATTAAACTTTAAAGAGATGTTGACGATATTAGCAAACTAATATTGGATCAAAAGAGACTGCCATATGCACGTACTTACATAATAAGTTGTTTTTCATACAGCCGGATAGCTTTGATTTGCAAAGAGTAATCATAGTAGGTATACTAGTGTGATAACCCGAGCTCCATTATCTTTGGCATTGGCCTGACCTACTTCCAACTCCCCATTAGAACAAAATACCTCGCCTTTGCCATTCTAACTATATTAAGTATGTATAGGTGTCCATCAGTCTATAGATACGGGACACACCTAAACATTTACACCCCATTACCAACGGAGTGTTTGACCTTCAAAGCTTTTAATAGAATCTACCTGCAAACAATTCTTCAAAATTCAAGGAGACATTGATTACGTTGTACCTACAGTAAATAAATCTCAGAATCTGTCATTAAAACTAAGAGGTCATTGTTGTTTGGCCATTTACATCGTTTTCATTGTTATGCGTCTCCTAGTGTACGTCTAGCAATGGATCTCAACAACAGTGGTTGGCGGACCACTTGTGGTCTATGGAAACACAGGTGAAGCTGTTCAAAATATATTGTGCTGCAACAAAATATCCATTTACTGAACATAGGATTCAGAGGTTATTGTAATAGTGTTCATTTTAGAATGATTATGCAAAGCAGATCGTCCGTAGCTAGACAATAATTTTGTAAAATGGTCTTCCATCGCTTAAAGTTTGGAACTACTGGCCTAGATATACTGAAGGTGGGCGTCCCTGAGGAGGGTTTTCACTCAATGTCATTACGTTTGTGTTTGCAATCGCACTGTGGTTCCTTTCCAATAAAAAGATAAACTACCCGATGTTGACTGCTGATAACGTTGAGATGACGTTAAAGTTAAATTGAAAAAACATTTAAGATCAATGCTTAATAGGCAAATGGATTTTTTTTACTCGATACAGAAATTGGAGTCGCGACCCTGAGAGTTTTCTATTCAGACGTAATATATAGTGTATATAGGTAGGTACCGTAGGTACCTGTATTAAATTAAGGCTTATGTTTAACTTACCATCAGATATAGTAACATATAACAGAAAAAAAATGAAAATGATAACCAAAATTAAACCCGCATTTTAATGTAAAATTGTAACCAAAGTTTTAACATTTCGCTATCGTATTTAAGCAAAATGACTCCAAATAAATCATTGTTAACCCAAAAGTAGTAAATGATCACCAAAAGTACCTAAATGTTTTACTAATTTACTATTCGGTTCTGGCACTCGCCGGCCGCTGCCGCGGCACCGCTCGCTTCGCTCGCTCGGCTCGTGCGTTGTATGGCCGCAGCTCTAACCTAACCTAACCGATTGTCATTTTTCATTGATTTTATTAAGGTAGAAATAGCGCAATAATTTGCTCGCTAAGATTTGGTGATCATTTACTACATTTGGTGAATTTTGGTGTTCGAATACAATTTGAAGTGCAGTCGTGACTAAAATAGCTAGTACTATTATAATTTTAGACTTTATTTTTCTGGTGTCAAGTATATATTTTTGGTGGTCATTATATTTTATCCCTTAAATTAATCTCTATAATTGATCCTTCTTATATTATTAATTAGAAAACTGGTGAGCACTGATAGATGTTTAGCTTATAAGTTTCACGGAAGAATTACTTTGCCATATTTCATAGTATGAATTTTTAAATAGGCCTAAAACAGAGTACTACGATCCACTGGACCTAAACACAGTTCAACGCAGATGAAGCTGATTGAAGAAATTCCTCCCTCGTCCTCCTGACCCTTGGTTTGCAAAGAACCATCTGATGCCCTCGTAGACCCGAAGTCCGAGAGGCCCGAGAACTGTAAAGTAGAGCGACAGTTGCACAAACTCTCCTAAAATACTAAAAGTCATAATCCCTCAATCTAATCGCCACCGCCCTGAGCCGAGGTCCAAGCACCACAGGGGGCGCCCTCTTGCGCAGGTTGCCTAGTTTGTAGTTTTTAAGCCATTTATTAAGGCTGGAGCTCGGATGCCCGGTGAAGTAGCAACAGCTTCGTGGGAACCAAAGTATGTCCATCCGAAAAAAAAATATTGAAGAAATGAAAATCATTAACTCAAATGGAACATATTTTACTAATAAACTTTTGTTAGCATAACAGTTTTTGTACGTATGTTACACATTTGTACAAAACAATAACAAAGTGCGCAGTTTCCGCATCGGGCGTGGCTGTAGGTAGCCCGTCTGCTCATATACCCGTATTTGTCTTTCCTACATGGCATTGCGCAACAGATTTCGTGACATCACTTAAATATAACTCCAGTAATACCTCTATGTTTGACAAACTAGCTAAGATATTGATCTCTACAAAGTATCGAAATATTTAGATGTCAGATAAGGTAAGCTTATTTCCACAACTACTTTTGAGTTACGAGCACGCCGTAATTTAAACGTACTACGGATTGGTTTTCTGTCCTGTTCCAAAGTGCCCTGCCCTTTACTGCAATCACTACTACTCTGCCTAATATTTTATACTTCACAATACTCTAAAGAATCTGTATGACTAAAATTTGTATTTTGTTCGAATGAGAAAGAACGAGTTATACAGCTACGTTAGATTTCAGTTTCTCTTGATAAAAAAGGTTCGTACAGAAAATATATAAGCATTCATGCGGAATGATTCGATGCATGCTCGGTATAAAATCGTTTTGTTTCAATCAAGTTAATTGAAGTTTGCTGCTTTTTCGTGAGAAGTAACCATGACCATCTTTTGATGAAAAAACATCAATATTTTAGCTTGGTATGGGCACGTTATGCGAAAAGATTACATGCATGTGACAACAAGCATGAAGTATATATAAAGTTGAATGGATATAGAAAAAATCTAATTTCTCACCGTGTAAAGTTTTGTAGCCTAGGTGTCCCTTTATAATAAAGAAGTGATATATTTCTTTCTTCGGCGATAAAACATTTTGCATGCATAGATTTGTTTATGAAACTGAAAGTTTGGCAACTTGGCAAGCATTCAGCGTTCTTGACTATCGGTCATTAAACACATGAAGGCCAACATTAAATCTGAGTTTTCTGTGTCATTGTCACTATGTTAGTCACCAAAACGTAGTCATCAGTCTAATATTTTAAGAAAATTGGTTTAAAATGAAAATGATTATCGATTCAAAACATAAATGTTAATAGCTTGTTAAATTTTAAGAAACTTATTACCCTTTTTTTTTACTTAACTTTGTCAATCTAAAATGGAAGAGCACCTCCAATAAATATGAATACTGCTATTGCGATAATTCACTCCACATAGCGACAAAAACAGAGCCAAGTGATTCTTGCTTCTTCGCCAGGCATAAAGGCGAGCAGAGTTTCAACCTTATTAAAACTCCATTATGTCATATTTAGTATCTTCTACCAAGTTCCTGTTCAGTTAGGTACATCTTTATAGCTTAATATATACTATGTCACTCTGCCATGAAAACCTCATATAATAAAATTGTAGCTCAATGAACTCTCTATCTAACGTGACATATGTAATGATCCCTTTAACCATCGTCTATGGTTCATTGTAACAGTTGTAGTACTCAATTCAGTTAATCGATGTAAGTAAACCAATGTAAAGTGTACTACGCATCTGTATGCAATTGACCCGAGCATTCCACTCCGTCAACTGTGATACGCATTGCTTACTCAAGTAGAGTAGCTTAAGTATCGAAAAAAAATCGGACATATTTCAGACTTTTTTATGTGTGTCTAATTACCTATAGGTTTACCGTGATATTTTAGTGCTAACGTTTTTTTTTGCAATTATTGTATATCAATGATATCGCTCGTCCTGATTTTGTTTAAATGCTTGTATATAAAGTTACGTAGTTATTAATAAGCTACTATTTGTTATATTTTTTAGGATTTTAATTGTAAAAAAATCTATTTAGAATGCTTTTCTTCTCTTTTTGATTTACTGAGGCAATTTATATTCAGTTTAGCTAAATTTCACGGACATCTAAGCTAAGACCGAGATGAAGAGTTTGTCCTGAGTTTCAATTTCATATCTTGGCTACCCTACCCTCAAGCCATTTGCTCCCGATGCATCCATGCGTAATCCCACAGTTATATTTTATTGTTTTGTTTAATACTTTAGATAGATAGGAATCTCATTCATAATGGGTTTATCGTACATTTTATAGCTTTTTTCTTGCTTGTCTATTAACAAAACAATATTTTTGTATTCCCATTTAGAAAAAAACAATTTGCGGTCTTTGGTATCAAGAGGAAGAACAAAATATTTGTTATTTAATAACGAAATACGAAAATAATAAATATTCATATAAAAACGGATTTGGTTAATAATTGGATATATGTCTAACAAATAAAGAAACTAAAACGATGAACCATTAAAGCCGAACAGTAAAATAATCCATCATGAGTATGACGAATGAAATCGCGGGAAACCTTTAGAAAAAAAATTAATTAAAAAGCTAATACGTCAACTAATAAAGGCGGCTTGAATGAACTGATGCATAATGTTATTTAATAGTTAAGTAGAGCATAAATTGTTGATGCTTTCGATTTCGTTTAATTCAAGCTTCAATCCCACCGATATTAATTTACGGTTCGTGCTTCTTGTGATGTTCTGGAGCATATTATCTATCGTAAAGTCAGTGGGCACAGAGATTAATATACTATGGTGTTAGAAGCGTTAAATTGCGGTTGTTTCCTGTATCATATCATGTGTATTTTAATAACTTACTTTATTCCATTAACCCTGTGAACGTCAATTCGTACATTAAGCTTTATAATCATACTAGCGACCCGCCCCGGCTCCGCACGGTTGCAATGATGATGTATTATAGATATAAACCATCCTCTTGAATTACTCTATCTATTAAAAAAAACCGCATCAAAATAAGTTGCGTAGTTTTAAAGATTTAAGCATACATAGGGATATAGGGACAGACAAAGCGACTTTGTTTTATACTATGTAGTGATAAAGCTCAACGTTAAAATTGACGATTATTTTAAGTTATGTATTATAGTTAATTAAAAGTAATAATAAACAATGGTATTGTGTAATAGTAAAATCGATGTATAGGAACTAAACAGTAATTCATATAAAGAAAACATTATTATTATGATTATTAGGGGTCGCAAAGTGCGCGAAATTTAATCATCATAAAAAAAATAGCATTCTGCACTCTTCTGTACGTTTAAACGATAAGTGTGCGAAATGTCATACACCTCCTTCCGCGCAATTCTCATAAAAAGGATTACTAACTTTTTGCTTCGAGTACCAAATAATTAGTATCATATAATATCATCTTACAAGTTTATATATATATGTATCTAAACTTATAACAATACAGTAGGTATTATCCCATATTTCGTGGTCTCTATTGCTATTTTTTTACTATAGTAATAGAAATCATGAAACTGACACGTAACAATCTTCAGTAAGCTCATATTGCAAGTGTGCCTTCTAGAGAGAAACGTGTACCTACCGTCAGAGGTGATACTGTACGTAACTATTGTTATCATTCTTGCAGACAAAGTAAGTAGGGACCTTTTTTTTTGTTGTCCGGGGGGAAATGCATTTACGCATTCCCACAGCCGCCGCAGCGTATCCGCGTGCTGGGGCGGCGGGGTATGTGGGACTCGTCCTCTCCATAGCGGTGGTATACTTACTCATACCACGAGGAGAGGACCCTACACCACTAAAACCCCCCGGACACTCCTTCGAAAGTAGGTAGGCAGGTACCTGCCATTGCGACGACGACGGTAGGTACCAATAAACTCATATCAACTGTGGAAACGCAAAATGTCGATTTTAGGATTCTATGTGGGGCAGAGTTTGAGCGCATATGGCCCTTGCGGGGGCTAGCCCACAGAAGCGGCATCTGACATCAGGGCCCCAACGGAGCCAATCTACAGTTAAGATAATAACGAAAATCAATGTAAAATGTACAATATCGCCTCTTATTATTATTTTGGAAGAAAATTATTTAGGTACGTTTCGGCATATTGACATAGTATGATGATGATATAATATTGTTTGTAGTTAATATCATTCCTGCATCGTATAGATCTGGTAATGAACACACAGTTTAAAAATACGGCTCAGAAGGTCAAACGAGTATAGATAATTGTCGAGCAAAGTCAGTGTCATTAACTAATTAACTAGAGGCGAAGCGTCTGCCGCCACTAACAAACAGGACAGTTCGTTACACCAATACACACAATATTATTCATTCATAGTTCTAAACAAAGATATTTCTGTACTAGAGTTGTGTTCACATTCTTTAGTTTTTAATACGCCGTTTGTAGCCAACTGCAGATATGGAAAGTGACCTATTTCGTGTTATCTATCTCTTGGTTATTACTCAATCTTGGTTGTAATGGAAGAATTTGGAACATAGAAAAAATTAAGCAGAAGAAACACAAAAACAGCCACGTTAGCTATTTTCTTGAACAAAACACTAGGTACTGAAATAAAAACAGTAACAATAAAAACTAGATGGATTAATCATTACAATAATAGGAGCATAGTTAGGTATGTAGGTATCTACTATGGACTGATTATAAATGCAATATTATTAATATGCAAACCACATACAATACATAAGACATAATAACACAGTTGTATAATCTCCGTGTCACCCACAAGTGCTGTTTGCCTCGCTGTGGACGGATACACGAAGGCCGACCCGACGCGCGGCGCCCGCGCAGAAGGTGGCGTGACGTCACCATCCGTGTGACGTTCATACGTTTGAACGAGAATTTACATTGTAAACAAAGTGTCCTCCTCACACTAACACATTGGTCACATTTTACTTTTTTACTTACATTAGAGCTTGTTAAAAGCTTTAGCTGCGTATGTAATAGGTAGGTACTTGTTAATATATCATAATAGGTATATAGGTACTAAAGTTATTTTATATTTCATATAAATTATATAAAAATATGATAAGTTACAACTATTAAGTACGAGTAAAATACAAACAAATAGTAAGTTTTCTATTGAAATAACAATCGAGGTCGTTGCATTCCAGGAGGAGAATGCAATAAAGTATTGAGTAGGTATCGAGAAGTTTGATATAAATCTTCTACCCAGGTTCTTTAGGACATATAGTAACAAATGCTTTAATAAATAAAATACTTATCATATTTACTTAAGGAGCCATGAATTAATAAATATTTATTTTTAAATTTCATCCTATTTTACTTATTCAGACCATTGTTAGGAAATGCCGAAAGATGATTTTCCTTCACCTCGTAGTTCTGATTATGGTATGATAAAGTAATGATTTTGTAAAACTTTTTTCGTGATTTTATGTTAAATCACATTAAAATTAACTGTTACAACAAAAGTCTCTACGGTATGTAGAGACTACATCTTTACATCTTTATTGTAACTAAAAAAATAAATCTCACTGATCTTCAAATATCCATCTACAGATTGTACTCTCATTGGAGTCCTCATCCTTGCTGAATGGCTTTTTCCATATATGTATTAGTAGTAAGTCGTTCAATTTTCTACAAATAAATACTGAGCACGTCACCGATTAGGTACCTAGCATAACCACAATAACAAACCTTTTATAAACCTTGTGTTTATATTCGTTATAATATAAGAAAGACCTAACATTGCTGAGCTACTAGCTAACCATGAACAAAGCTCGAATAACAAGTAACAAGGCCATATAATAACAATAATATAATTATTCTACAAATAACTTGCTTCTTATTAACTACGCAGTGAGTAATAACGCACAATGTCAGTGTCAGCTTGAGATTACGATTCGCCGAAGTATGAACTCACGCAAAAACTATATATGGTCGTAGACCTCAGCGATTACAGAATACTACCAGCGATCAAGGCCAACCACTGATTCCTTAAGCAAGGCAAGTGGGTATAAACAATTTGCTTCCGTTTTTAATTCTGTCTGTAGATATATCTGCTATCCTTTGCGTGAGCTCGTGTCATTATAATAATATCGTTATGTCTGATTCTTTGTCTTAAAAAAGAATGAATGGGATTGGTATGTATAACTGTTTATAGATATCTATATAGATAGAGAGGTGATGAGTAAGTTCCATGGTATGTTTCTAAGGGTCAGAGCCCACTCGTCTCCTAAAATTCGTCCCCCAGCATAAAAGTTGTAGATTCGGCCCCTATATAGGTGCCCATTGGTCTCCTGGTAGGTGACCAATTAATATTTTAATAAAAAATATTTTTTTAAGGTACCCATTCGTCCCCTCTAATATATAATAATATACAATATAAGTTAAAGATTCGGCACCTATTCAGGTGCCTATTAGTCCCCTGAGATAAAATTAGCTATATTTTACATAAGAAACGGTTAACATAGTACACTTGTGAACAGTTTATTAACGGAATTAATTTAATAAATCATAACAGATCATTGAAAAAAGAGCTATGATGAATGATAATCCGTCATGATAATAATATAACCTGTCGATAGGCTTACGATGTAAAATTGTCTCACTACGAATGGCTTGTTAAAAAAACGGGTTATAAATAAGAGATAAGGTGGAATGCCGAAGCGGGAGGGGTAATCTTAGCCATAGTATCTGCGCGCGAGCAAATAACAAAGGCGTAGCCCAAAACAATAGACGCTTGATGAAAGGACTTGCACCTGATTGGCTAACACCAGTACTAGACAACTTCGGCGTATTTATTCCAGGAATGTGTTACTACATTAAGTTTACTTATAGTTGCAAATCCAAGCGTACTGATTTTTATACTGTCTCGAGTGAAAGTTTTCATTAGCGTATCCTGTAGGATTACTTATTAAATTTAATTAGTGAGTGAAGTGATCAGTGCATGTACGTGAAGGAAAAATACGTAAGTTCTACTATTTACCTATACATCCCTATTTCAAAAGAATTACGTGTATATAATTGGAACGAAGACACAGATAAAAAAATTCAACTTCTGCTACTTTTTAATAGTTACTATTAAATACTTTATTTTATTTTAAGGTAAAACATAGATTTTTAGTATGCTACTGTGTATGCACTCACATAATTTTCTATTTTGTATGATAAAATATTACTTTTTCTACTTTTTTAGTGAAAAATACGGTGATTTTAGCCAATTTTTATGTAGGTACTTCTAGTTACAATTTATTAGATTTAAGTTATTACGATTTTGCATGTAGTTGGTTAATATACAAAAAAAATATATGTTGATTTATCTAGTCTTCAATAATTACTGTGATTTTAGTATTTTTTTTGTACTGTTATAATTTTTTAGATTTAAGTTATTATGATTTTGCATGTATGTAGTTGGTAAATATACAAAAAATAAGAAGTGATTATTTACTGTTGATAAGTGTTCAATTTTTTTTTTTTTGCATTTTTTATATTTAATGTTTATTTATATGATGGTCAATCAGGGCTGATTTTTGTAAAAGAGTTGTATTTCGTTAGTTTCTAGGACATTGTGTTTTTTATGTGTTAATCTTATTTGAAATAAACATGATATCTACCGAATTACTATATTTTTTATTTTAGCCTTTTCTGCGCGACTGTACCCGGACTACCAAGCTGCAGTATACACATATACATGTACTTATATTAGAATAATGAATAAAAATAAATATTCTTCAGGGGGCGAATGGGCCCCTCAAAAGTTCCAGGGGACGAGTGGGCACAGGGTGCGAATCTTAGGAGACGAGTGGGCTCTGACCCGTTTCTAATTCTTCTTCGTAATTAGTCCATCATGGCTTTTTTATTTACGAATGTAACTTCTGCGGGCCATCTTCTGCTTAAATTAAGCCACTTACTTGGTCAAGGTTTTGGTTTGGTCGACGTGACGTCAGCTTATATATTATCACGTTAACCTTGTCTAGGTGTCAAGAGGGCCGCAGTCGCGTCATTTACATTTGAACTTCGCATTGAAAATTCTGCCCACATGATACCTAAATGTGATAAGTCTTATTATATTTATAAACAATTATGAACTTAAGAATATACCTATTTAAAATACATGTTACGTGTTATGTATACTTTAATGACCTAAACAATAACCGTATGCCTGATGTTAAGTGGCAGAGAGCTTCCTATACAAGAACAGCTAATAGTACAGTAGATGTACTAGCCTGTCTCATCCTCCCGGCAATTTAACCTACCTTGAGCTCTAGTTACTATACTCAGTGAATAACTAAATCTAGCAATAAATAATATTACCTAAGTAGGTACACTTTTAAGTAATTTCTTAGGCTACGAATATAGGTAACTACCGATAATAGTCGTGGTATAGTATGAACCTAGGTACTTACTTAATATTGTTCGTTTTAAATTATATATCAATAAAATAATGATGACATCATTCGAATCACCAATGTTTATGGCGATCTGTAATACAATGTGCATCGGACTGGCATCAGAGATGACTCACAAAGTAAGAAACACATCAAAATGATTTTAGAATTCTGTACGTTCGGATGATAGATGTCACTGCATGGGGAAAGAACATTACGTCAAGTTATTATAGAAAATCTACCAACATAGATGCTTGCAGGTAACCAATCTGAGAATTTCGTATTCCAAGATTTCAGGCATCATATTATTATTTAATAGGCAATCATAATAAAATAAAATCATATATTAAATGCATTTTTCTAAATAACTAGCTTCCAGCGCGCAGTTCCATCCGCGTTCCACCCGTTTCCATGGGAACCTCATAATTAAATATAGTCTAAGTTACTCAGGGATAATGTAGCATTGTAATGGTTAAAGAATTAAACGACGAAATCCGTCCAGGAGTTTTTGATTTCTTTCGTACTAAACATACATACAAAAATACAAATCTTTCCTAGTTATAATAAAGAAAATGTTATTAAGATGAACTAAAATAAAATAAAAGGAATTAGGAGATATTCTCGTATTGACTTAGTGGTATGAGTTATTTTCTATGTTTACATTGCTTTACTTTCAACAAAGTATACTAATAATCTAGTTATACCTTCGCGTTGTTCCATAACAATGATAATTAGATGGCTACACAAATCAATGCGTCAGCATGAAACAAAAGAAAAATCAGTTCAAGCATTTCGAAATCCATTGGCATCACACTAAGTGCATTCAGATGAGCTATCTCTTACTATCGATGATAATTTGGGGTGTTAATTTTACGAATAATGGAGTCACTTATCAAAAAAACGCTTTGAGAACTATCTGGTTCTCATATCACTGTTAAATAGAAAGCAAGGGGAAATGAGGATAAATAATCATACGTAGCTCTTAAGCATGTTAATACTACCATATGTAGCGAGCCCTTATAAGGAGTGACTCGGGAACATAGGCATGTTCTCACGTACATCAAGAATGCCACAGCCGTTCGTAACGTTTTCCATTTGATACCGGTGTTGACGCAACTGTTTTCCAAAGAAAAGTTGCAGGTCCATATAGGTCAGACAACATGTAGAGCTACCGTATTTTATTGCTACCCAATGCGCCATAATATAACAGAACAATTTACCTATCTAATCATTAAGGGCTCATTTATCAATCGTCAAATTCTTTTTTTTTATTATGGACTGATTATTTTGTAGTTATATTATGGACTGAGACAAAGAGAGCCCGTGAACCCCAGTAATTTGTTATTTTATCAAAGCTGAAATGTTGTCAGTGCTTGCTCCCAACATCTGTACGAACAATGGACCATCAATGAAGTTCGGGATATCGTGGCTTTGGCTGATAAACCAAATTGTTTTATTAAAGACGTATTATGATGTATTATGTAACATAAGTTAAATAATCTACGATGTATACAAATTGTTGTTTTCAAACGAAACTACTGTACTTCTATTAATATCGACTACCATGAAGACATAGAAATAGAATACGACGCAGCATAAAAAAAATAATAGTTTGTTCCCTAGGTATCAGTGATAAATAAAAATATAATATGCTAACCAAATTTGTTTTCTATTAGTTATACAAACAAAACTCATATTTTAGTGTTCCTTCATCAATATTTTTTGAATGCGACATTTGGATCTTTTTATAAATACGTACATCATCATCTAAACAATAGACTCAAAATAAATGTAGCGGTTATTTTTAGATTTATTTATCTTATTAGCATGTACTTGTATATTTAAAACTATCGGCCCGTCCCGGCTCCGCACGGATACAGATTTCATTTAATAATAATATAGACTTTGTTACTCATGGATAATGTATCATTCTAATGGTGAAAGAAATATCGAAATCCGTTCCGTAGTATTTCAATTTATTCACAACAAACATACAAAAATACAAACTTTGTCTCTTTATAGTATTAGTATAGATATGATTGATGTTAACATTACCTAATTAACTAGTTCAAAATAATGTTACGTATATAATAAAAATAAATAATGTTATATATTTTTTTCCAATGTAATACAGCAAATAATTTACTGTTAGAATAATATTATCAAGTGAACAATATAAACATGACTTCAATACTTATAACTTGTTAAAACTATAATAGGTACCTACATATACATAAAATTATGTGTTATTTAGATTTAAAACTAGAGGCTTTACTAAGTACAAACCTAGTTGTAATTAATATCTGGGTTAAACGGAGATACAATTTTAAGGTGTTCTGGGGGCTATTCACCGTAGAAAATTAGAGTTCAATCATCATTAGTGAGTTTGGTCATGACATGATACATTCCTTTGCAGTTAGTAAGAAATATTTGATCAACATAATTAAATAAATATAAAATTGTCTGCGATTTGTTTAAAATAAATATTTAAAATAGTAGTTACCGAGATTTAAATTGTTTTTTTTTTAATATATGATCAGAATATTCTTCACTATTATAAACTATTGCAGATCGTCAGTACCTTAAGTAACCATTTACCGATGTTTGATTTTTAGAAAGGAGTACCTAGTAGAAATGTGCGTTAAACGTGTACTTGGCCTATTTATTGTACAAACGTCCGTTTATTACACGATCGGGAAACATGTGTTCTAATTACCACAATAAAGCGGGTAAGTACTATAATGTATAAACATAACATTACAAAGACATATTCGTCCGATTTTTTTTATTATACTTTGTCTACCTATAATAATAAACAGAGAAGATTTTTTTTATGTATGCAAAGAATAAACAAAAAAAAAACTGGAATTGCAGTATAAGAATCGGCTATATTTTTACTAAGGTTCCCGCAGGAGTGGGAATTTATTATAACACAGAAACGGCGCCTGAATTCTTATTCATTCGCTAATTTTAGATACATATTATTATTATTATGTAACAAAATCAACATTGGCGATGTAACTACGAGTGGCAATGCAAAAATAGAGATATAAATAGGTAGTTTCATGCCTGTTCTCAATAAAAAGATGAATAAATGTAGGTACTTATTTTAAGTATTGATTTCGTTGATGCATAAAACATGGAGGTGAGTAAGAGACACAATAACATGCGTAAAACACGCGTACTGGCTAGTTTCTTCTAAATTATAGTGCCTTTATATGAGTGTGACATCACGTTGGAACATAGTCATTTATTGGCAAAGGAGACCTCGTGTAAACGAGTTGATTCAATTTGCATCTATTAGTTAACAGTGCATACAAATTCTATGAAAATCAGACCACCTTATAACACAAAAACATTGTAGTTGTTAACTATACTTATTCTTTCTTTTTAAACAAAACTCCCGCCATCAATAACTGTGTCGCGGGCACACCTAGACTCAGAACAACTATATGTAGTTCACACAAATTATTATCCCGGGTGGAAATCGAACCCAGAACACCAGCCCAGCTAGTATAGGCATTGTAGACACGACACAAGAGACTTCTTGTCGAGCAAGTCTGTTCTGACAAAGTTCTCTATATCGCGATCATGGCCACTAATAAGCAACTATCGTTACCCCTGAACCATGTACTTATGAAACTTATATTACTTATGAAATTTCTTTCAGAAAAGGGGTAGTGGAAGGTGAAGTAGCAAGTCTCTTACCTAATCACACAAGTCCTCCAGAAAATAAAGGAATATATGGTAACTTTAATAGTCTATTAATTGATATACACGAATGTTTTTTATGTTTGACTGAATTTCTTGAAGTCTACATTAAGTAAATAAAACGTATAGGTTAGGTATCAAGCCTTGGGAATGTCTCTCTCTAGATATCTTTTTGATATTTTTGTGAAGCTTAGTAATTTTATTTTACGGAGACATAAAATATTTTGTAACCGTAGTTACTATAGGAAATGTTGACGGTCAGTAGGTATACCGACGATAATAATCGCTGACTGGACTATTAAGTAATAGATATAATCCCGTGCTCTACGCAGCCCGCAGTTCTTTATAAAGTCCCTTTATTTCGTATTCGTATCCTTGATTTCTGTAAAACTTGATCAGTGAGGTCAGATTTTTGATTGTAATACTCTAGGGCCTATTATATTCCTACATAATCTTTGTAGTTTCTAATGCGTAGCGCATGAAACACATACAAACACTACCTGGCCATAGATGCTTCACTTTTAATGGTCCTGTAGTAGTAGGTAATATTTAGGTATATTGTTAGTAAACATCAGATGAAAATAATTAAAAACAGTTGATGGCGGTAATTTTATGATGATGATGAATGGTACGTGGATACGATGAATGTTGTGTCAATGTCTTCTTCACGAGTACCTACAGAACAGCGTCAATGCCAAGTTGGCAAAATTTTCCTTACAAGTAAGTACCTATCATCCATTACAGAGAAAAAAAAATCTCGAATTTATAGACATGCCATAACACATGCTGCCTACGCTACGTAAAGACATAATTTTTAAAAATAACTTGCGACTCATGCCTCAAGGTAAGGACGTAGCGTAACCTAAATATATTATTCTAAAACAAATTCAAGGTCTTTATTACTGATCCAGATGTATATAGCGCGTAACATAAAAAAAATTAGGTTGCAAAAATAATTTTAAAACCCAAAAGAAAGAGTCGAATTTGTCCTGTAATTTTATTAAAAAAATAAAATCAAATTACCTTACAAATGTTGCACAAAGCAATTAAGTAAATCACACTTTATCTCACTGTTTACCACAGGTAATCACTCGTATGATAAATAAGTTTGCCGGTACGTAAAAGAGCGTCGAACACGCGGCTTGTCTGTTCGCGCGCCACAAAACATCTGAGATCACAACGCGGTTTGACTCGGTAGAGTCAGTAGGCGGCCCGCAAACCCGCAGGCTAGTTGACGCATGATGCGATGATGACACAACTAATAAAGGCCGCTAAAGGGATAAGTTTAAGGACTCATCCAGTATTAAACAATATGTGGGTGCAGTAAGTAATGAATGGTACGTACTTAACTTTCCGATGTCCTCGTAGACCCGAAGATCGAGAGGCCCGCGTACTGTAAAGTATAGCGACAGTTGCACAAAATTCCGCTAAATATCGAATCTAAAGTCATCGTTCCTCAATCCCCTCGCCAGCGGCCGGCCTGAACCGAGGTCCATGTCCCACATGGGGCGGCCTCTTGCGCAGGTTACTTATATTGTAGTTTTAAAATTATTAACTAAGGCTGGAGCTCTGCTCACCATTGCCCGGTGACGTAGCAAAAGCCGGCTAACTACATCATGTCCGTCCGAAAAAAAACGTCCGCTTCTGAACTTTTGAGTTTGATAGATGCTAATCATCCATTAAGTGACCCTTAGTCGCCTGACCGCCACCCATTGGAAGATATGGCATGATCTATTCTAAGCCGGAAAAGGTAAGTCTGTGTCTCAAGGTATATTGTGCAGATGAGTAACTAATTGAACATAATGTATTTTATGCAGTTTACCACGAAGCTCTACTTCAACGGACGTAAACGCGAGCAATGCTCCAGCAACGCTAGAAGACACCTCCGTTTTGATTTGAACCTTAACTCAGGACGGTCACTGGCGGTGGTATTGAGGAATAATGAATATGACTTTTGACTATAATGCTGCCGTATTTTTAATGGAAATTGGGCAAAGTCAAATTATTGTTGTATTTTTCATTAAAGGTGACAGAGAGGTACAATTAAATTGATATAGAATAAAGTGTAAAGTGTGCCGTGGGGTGCCGGCATAGAATGTTACCTCCCCATTTCTACTCGTGGGTGTCGTAAAAGGCGACTAAGAGAAATTCCAGGGAACGGGCAGCAGCGTTTCCTGTGATGATCAAATCAAAAGAACTCCACTGCGCTCGCCAACCCGCCTGCCAAGCGTGGCGAGTATTGGCAAAACACCCCTCATGGTGACACATACCAGGATCAGGCCCCTAGTCCCCGGCCGCTCCGCTAGTCCTGGCCACGGTACCAGCCATGGTAACGGCGGAGCAGGGGGTGCTAAGAATCTCCGGAAGAGATCCGGGTACCACCCCACACGACAACTGGCCCTGGTAACACACAACACACGCACTCTGAGGACAGACGAGAAGATCGTAGAGCTGGAAGAGGAATTGGACAAGTTGCGCTGGGATATAGTGGGTTTGTCAGAAGTCCGAAGAGCGGGACAGGACACGATGACCCTGAATTCCGGCAACTTGTTCTTCTACCGGGAGGGCGAACAGCGGTCCCAAGGTGGTGTAGGGTTTATCGTCCGCAAGTCCCTCATTAACAATTTGGTGGCCGTCGACAGTGTGTCGAGCAGGGTAGCGTACCTTATACTCAGAATATCAAAAAGATATTCCATGAAGGTTATACAGGTTTACGCACCGACCTCAACGCACTCAGACGAAGAAGTGGAAGCTATGTATGAGGATATTAGTAAAGCCATACATAGCTCCAAGACCCACTACACCGTTGTTATGGGGGATTTCAACGCTAAACTGGGTAAACGAGGCGATGATGAGATGAGAGTGGGGTTGCATGGATATGGGCAACGGAACCGAAGGGGTCAGAGGTTGGCTGATTTCCTGGAGAAAGAGGGACTCTATATGATGAACTCTTTCTTCCAGAAGCCACCTCACAGGAAATGGACCTGGATGGGCCCTGATGGTTCCACAAAAAATGAGATTGACTTCATCATGACAACCAAAAGACAAATATTTAATGATGTCTCTGTGATTCACAGGGTTAAAACCGGAAGTGATCACCGAATAGTTAGAGGCACGTTAAATATTAATGTCAAATTGGAACGATCCCGTCTGATGAAGTCTACGCTCCGACCTTCAAACGCATACATCCAAAACCCCGAGAGCTTTCAGATCGAACTAAGTAATCGCTTCGAATGTCTAGACAGCTGCGAATCTGTGGACGATATCAGCAGCGGGCTAGTAGACACTGTGCATACGGTGGGGCTTAAATATTTTAAACCCCACCCTAGAAATAGACCTCAGAAACTATCCACTAATACCCGGGACCTCATGGCTAAACGACGTACGATGATGCTCCAGACTCCAGACGATGCGGAGTCATTTAGGCAGCTCAATAGACATATCTTAACGTCATTGCGTCACGACATTCGCTCCTATAATACAAAATGTATTAAGGAGACGATAGAGCGAAACCAAGGCTCCAAAGTGTTCGCAAGAGACACCTCTATTGGGCAAAGCCAGTTGACAAAGCTGAAGAAGGAAGATGGGGTAGTGACGTCGAGTAAGCCAGAGGTTTTACGGGAGATAGAGAGGTTCTATAATCAGCTGTATGCCTCAACAGTCAAGCCCGCTAACAGCCAAGCCAAAGACCCCAGAGCAAGGCTCACCCGACACAATACCGAAGATCTCCCGGACATCAGCCTATACGAGATTATGATGGCCCTTAAACAGCTTAAAAACAACAAGGCGCCAGGTGATGACGGAATCACATCTGAGCTTCTGAATGCGGGTGGAACACCGATACTTAAAGTCCTTCAGAAGCTCTTTAACTCCGTCTTACTCGAGGGACAAACGCCAGAATCATGGAGCAGAGGTGTGGTGGTTCTGTTCTTCAAAAAAGGTGACAAAACCATGTTAAAGAATTACAGACCCATCACATTGCTGAGCCATGTTTATAAGCTGTTCTCGAGGGTCGTCACAAATCGTCTCGAACACAGGCTCGATGACTTCCAGCCTCCCGAACAAGCCGGCTTCCGAAAAGGCTTTAGTACCATAGACCACATACATACGCTGCGGCAGATTATACAGAAGACCGAGGAGTATAATCAGCCCCTATGTTTGGCGTTTGTGGACTATGAAAAAGCCTTTGATTCGGTCGAAATTGGGGCGGTTCTAAGGTCTCTTCAGCGGTGTCGTATCGACTATCGGTACATTGAAGTGCTGAAGTGCTTGTACAAAAACGCCACCATGTCGGTCCGAGTACAGGGCCAATGTACGAAGGCAATCCCGCTACGGAGAGGCGTAAGACAGGGAGATGTTATATCTCCCAAACTTTTTACGGCTGCTCTGGAGGACGCCTTCAAGCTCCTGGAATGGCAAGGACACGGCATCAACATAAATGGCGAGTACATCACTCACCTTCGATTTGCCGACGACATAGTGATCATGGCAGAATCGCTGGAGGACCTTGGACAGATGCTCAATGACCTCGATGGAGTTTCTCAACAAGTTGGGCTTAGAATGAACATGGGCAAGACGAAAGTCATGCATAACGCCCATGTAGTGCCCAACTCTATAGCCGTTGGAAACTCCATTCTCGAAGTTGTGACCGAATACATATATCTAGGTCAAACGATCCAACTAGGTAGGACCAACTTAGAGAAAGAGGTCAATCGTCGAATCCGACTCGGCTGGGCAGCGTTTGGGAAGCTTCGAGAGATCTTCTCGTCCAAAATACCTCAGTGCCTGAAGACCAAAGTCTTCAATCAATGTGTGTTACCAGTGATGACATATGGATCTGAGACGTGGTCTCTTACTGTGTGCCTCATAAGAAAGCTCAAAGTCGCTCAGCGAGCTATGGAAAGAGCTATGCTCGGCGTTTCTCTGCGTGATCGAATCAGAAATGAAGAGATCCGCAGGAGAACGAAGGTCACTGACATAGCTCAACAGATAAGCAAGCTGAAGTGGCAATGGGCAGGACACATAGCTCGAAGAACTGACGGCCGATGGAGCAAAAAGGTTCTCGAGTGGAGACCACGTACTGGCAAGCGCAGCGTAGGACGACCGCCTGCACGATGGACCGACGACCTCATAAAGGTCGCAGGAAGTCGGTGGAAGCAGGCCGCTAGCGATCGTTCCCGCTGGAAATCGATGGGGGAGGCCTATGTTCAGCAGTGGACTACAACAGGCTGGTGATGATGATGATGATGAAAGTGTAAAAGAGCATATAAAGCTATATATAATAGGATTTGGAAAAAAAAAAAAATTACGCTAAGTGAGGAAAGTTATAACCCTTATATATTCAGCAGTGCTATTAGTTAACGTTTTAAAATACATTTAAGCAAACTGTGAGATTTTCTTTAATATAAATAAAGGAGGCGCATCATTACGCCGCGCCAGCCGCGGCGGCGGCGCAGGCGCCGCGGTGGAGTGACATGTACATACCTACGTATCTATGGACCTATATATGGACCTATCTATAGACTAGCCTACTTAAGCAATGCTATGAAAATCATAACACAAAAAGAGGTTCTACTAACGTTGTCAGATTATTTGATGGCAGAGCGGGATTTAGAAACTTTTAAATGAAAAAAAGCGGCATTTTTCCATCGTCATCGGGACGTAGTCTAAAAACGTACCTAAATAATCAAGTTTTTGAGTAGGTACAACAGCAAAAATAGCCATAGAAAATGTATTGAAATGAAAAATGTCTCTTAAACAATTACTGCCTCATTAAGAATCAGATTCTATAGTGGTCAGATTATCTTTCAGAAGCGGGACTATTAATTTGATATTGATAATAACGCATCGCTGGCTCCTGCAAGCCACGACTACTGAGAGAATCAGGCACAGTAGTACCTGATGCCAGGACCCGGCTCAGTATCATGTAATATCTATCGCGGGGCAGCTAACGAGCGATCAATCACATTAAATATAAAAAATGGTTAGACCTAATAAAGTCGGGTTTCCGTGGCAATGCTAACAAAGTATTTCCCATAATGTGTTAGATTGCTAGCTTATGGCTTAAATGATAAAAGTCTATTATGTATTTTATGTTATTCCTGG
This sequence comes from Nycteola revayana, assembly GCA_947037095.2. Lineage (NCBI taxonomy): Eukaryota > Metazoa > Arthropoda > Insecta > Lepidoptera > Nolidae > Nycteola > Nycteola revayana. Next base: position 12,799,717 of record OX344839.1, read on the forward strand.
CTTCTGTAGTATAAACCAACCTTGCCTTTCAATGGGTGTCGCAAGAGGCTACTAAGGGAAATAAACGTGATGGATGCGCAGCAGCATCTGATTTTATCGGGTCATATATTTTACCATCTTACTGTGGTCACCAATCCGCCAATTTATGGCAATACCTTTAACGACCCTGACTTACCAAGGTCTAGTAAGAGATTGTGTACGACCACAGCTGAACACGGACCATAACAATATTCTTCAAATAATGTCATATAAAACCTAAGTAGGTATACATATTTATCGATATGATCTTCTTTGCCTGCCGCAAGCTATCGCAGTCAGTGGTGATTTTACCAGAGTTTATTTAAAATATTATAAAATAATCAAACGTGTTATACATTCGATACATTTATTATTTTTGGTCACATTCAAAGACAATTCTTGAAATTGCCAAATAAATGTCAACCGCACATAAATTTCGTCATTTCAAAAATAAATAAAAATAGGTTATTTCAAACAAAATCTAAAAATGATTAATATTCTTTCATTGATGGGTATGAGTACTCAGTCTGAAGTGTGTTTATGGACTCTATTGGGACTGGTGCGAACGATCTTTGACGCCACGCTGTTCAAAGTGAACGCTAATTTGAAACAGGTGCTCATCTTCGATGAACGATTTATTCAGAATTAAATACACTATACAGACTATAATTAGGTATCAAGCAAACTTCTTTAAAGTACCTATTCGCTGTATTGCCTTAGGATAGTAAACAATTCGTTCTTACGTAGTGATTTATTGAAAACAAAAAGGAAACATTGTATATTTAGGGTAGGTACATAGTACATACTTTGTATTATGTGGTTTGAGATACAGCAATTTAAAATTTTTCTTTTTAAGAATAATTACTAGCAGGTAGGTCGGTACTAAATGGAGGACAAGGCAGTGGAGCAGTGTAGCTTGAAAAAAAAACTAAATTATATCATTTAATATTTCATCGACTTTGTCACGGGCGGATTTACATATAACACTGTAAATATAACCTACCTACCTAATAAATTGTTATCAGTTGGGGTTCTTTATTGAGCTTTTTGTTAAAATAATAAAGAAATTATATTATCAATACAAAAAAGCTGCTCAGCAGATTTTATTCTTCAAATTTAATGCGAGGATCTCCGTTATTTTAATACGTGCCTAATATATTACAATAGCACTTCAAAAGGTCAACAAACTGTATCACCTTCCGTTACTGATATAACGATTATATTTTACGAGGCTTTTATAGGCAGCTTACACATAAAATTTTCTGGTACAATGCTTGTAATGGAACCTTTATAATAAAAGTGCTTATGATAATGATTTACTTCCACATTTGAAAGCGCCTCTCATTATATTTTTAAATTCGTAACGTAAAACGGGCCAGGTTTTAGTAAAACAGTTATTTTCTTTTCTAGGTCGGTTATAAAAGATAGTAACTTTGTTACTATAAATGACGTTTATACGTATATTTAAAATATATATGTCTACTGTCTGTCTGTAAACTGATTTGAATAACTGCAGTTAGGATTAAGCTTTGTACATAATTGACGATAATGATGATGATGATTTGTCTGTCACATTATATTATTTGTGTAAATAAATAATGAATGAGTACCTATTACAATAAAAACGTATACGTTACATCAATATACAAAAAGACAGACAAATAGCTGTGTACAACGCTTAATCCTTACTATAAATGCGAGAGTGACTTGTGGAACTTTTTGTCTAGGAGGATATAGGCTACTTTTTATTAGTTTGAAATAAAGTAGGAATATAAAACAAAACTACGACCCATATATACCACACGCGGTAAGTTATTTAACATTAAAACTTTCTTCAGAAATAAACTATTACTTATATGTATTTCTAAAATCCAGCTAAACTATAAAACAAACAATTTATTTTTATTATAATAATATTAATTAACATTGATGAACAAATTTCGTTGTTGTGTTCCGTTCAAAATGATAACTTTTTTTATAGGTGTGGCAAATGAACATGCCGCAGGAGTTGTCCATGTCGGTGCAAAGAGCGCTGCGTATGATGATCTCTGGAGTGATGCTGGCGAAGTGCTTTACTGTCTACGTGTACCTTGCCACTTATATAATACTCTTATATCCTGTGTTCCTGGTACACAACATTGAGCTTTATTTTATTAGTTATAGGATTTATATTTAGTTTGTGATTGTGGCATTATGGTCTTAGGAGCGATGCTGGGCAAGTGCATGCTGTGTCATTTGTCGTGTACCTTGTCACATATATCGTCGTCTGAAAATCTTACCATAATGACTAAATTTACATTAATAAAAAATATTTTAAACTTACCACTTATATAATACAGATGTCATCAAATGTATAAATTAATAAAAAAGAGGTGTAGGCGGGAACTCTGTGGGAGGCAGTAGGTATATCAATACCAATCTTTATCAAGAATCTAATACAGTCAGTTATAATCAAACTAATCACGAGAATAACTTTAATGTAGTTCGTTATATACGTCGTACATTTTAATTAAGTAATTTGTTGTAATGTCACTCAATCAATTTGTAAATGTATGTAATTTCATCAAGAATATAAAGAACTTTAGATTTCGACTGCTAGTGGTCTGCTTTGGTTTATTAATGGTACAACTTCCTTTAAAGGTAGTAGTTTAGTAGATCGCACAATAAAGAGTAGATTAAAAGTTTAAGCTACTTGTAAGAACTTTTACAGCATAGTAAATACACTGTTCTTTACAGCCTATTCCAAAATGTCACATCCCCATGTCAAATAATTAATTCGTGTGTTTTATGTCTAGGAAGAGCGTCCCATCTTAGTTCTACCCTGGCTGTTGCTCTCTGCTTTTCGTAACCTGCTATGTGAGCTTATGTGCTTGACATTAGGTCTTGGTACATGTGTACTCCTGGGTCCAGCCAGGCCTCCATGCATCAAGTTTCTAATTGTCAAGTTTATATCTATAACGCCCGCCTTCTATATGTGGATGCTGATTTACAGGTTGGTACTTTATTAACTAGCGGCCGCCCGGCTTCGCATGGATGAACTTTTATTCAGGGATTCTACCTATGTTATTCAGGGATAATGTAGCACTCTGTTGAAAGAATTATCGAAATCTGTTCTGCAGTTTTTGAGTTTATTGGAAACAAACGTACAAAAATACAAACTTTTCCTCTTTATAATATTAGTATAGATGGTTCAAGTCAAATTTTAAATATACTTTATTAATTCTTTAACGATTTTTTTCATCAACAGTTATTACCATATTCTGAAGGTGACAGCTGCTTTCAATACGTTTCCTGCAGTTTTTCCAGCCGACAACTACGACTATGGGCTTGAACTAGCTGTTCGTAGGCGGCGCACCAAGTCTCTACTGGGAGAAGATGTTCTTCGCAAGAAATTGGGTGCAGATTTGTAAAATCCGTGACATATATTTTTCTTTATTTTGAAATTGGCTTCCGTGAACTGTTTTTTGAATAATTACTTTTTTTTTATAAATTCTTCTTTTTTTTTCTAGTTATAGGGCAAAAAGTTCCCTCATCGGTACACGTCCAAAATTTGAAATTTGTCCAATTGTCGGTTCTACAAGTACAAATAGCGAAGATGTCCAATCTGAGTCAGAACCACAACAATCTGGTCTAATAGCATCAACACTTTCGAGAAAATTTTCCGAACTACGTACATACGAAGATTGGTGTGGAAACGAAGTTATGATACCACGAGATGCTGATCGAATTTTAGAGCAAATTGTTGTCATGTTATTGAGAATTGCCATATATATAAATAAAGAGGGTAAGGAAGGAATAGATGCCCAATTGTTAAACTCATCTTCACCTGCGATAATGGAGAGACTTGATTGCACGGCAATGACTATAGATGATACTGAAACGCCGGCACTAGTAGGTTCAGAGAAAGTTCGTAAAATTTCGTATCTTTATAATTATCCACAAATTTTCCAAAAAAATAAAAAGCAACTTGTTGAGGTATCTGAACAAAAAACTGATCCTTCTCAACAACAAACTTCTCAGCCTGGTTGTAATAATGTACGGATGAATAAAAGCAAATATATTTCCATTATATTGGATGAGAAAACGTCATCACGACTTGAATTAATCACCAAAACCAAGAAAATCGATGAAACTATTAAAGAAAGAGCCATAGAAAGAGAAGAGATAACATCATCAGAAAATAAAAACAGTTTAGAGAATATTCATAAAATATCTCAAGGAAGCGAAAGCGTGGTGGAGTTTAAATGTGAAGATAATACAAGCATGTATGACGTTGAAAGTGTAGAATACATATTACGTACAGAATCTATGAATCGAAAAAACTCTCAAAGTGATTTCCAAAATTACTTTATAAATCAAGAATCAAGAATATATATGAAAACGGATTCAGATACTAATAGTAAACAATATATTCTTAATATTATACCAAGTTCTCAGGAAAGTATGACAGACACTTTAAGCATAGGGAATAATTCAGCTAGATTTTTTGGTAATAACCGATTAAGTATTGATAATAATTACACAATACAAGAATCTGATATTGAAATCCAACGTGCCATGTTTGATGAACCAGAGGTTACAGTAAAAAATATGATTAATTCAGAAATAAGCCAAAATCGAGATAGTCAGCATGCTTTACCAAGTAGACAACATTCAAAATAACCAATAAATAACTCATAAAAAAAGAAAAATTTGGTGAAAAATAAATGACCTTAACATAAAAAGAACAATGGTGGCTACAATGAAATAAAATTTACATAGTCAGTTCATTTTATTTATAATAATGTAGTCACTTATATCTATAATTCAGGTTACAAATAAATAATACGATATTATACAATATTAAAAAATAAATTATGAGATTCTCTAATGTTTAAAAAGGCAATAACGAATCATTGTTTCTCATCATCACTGTTTTCATTAGAACCAAATTCGGGTTGACACACGCTATTGTGTACGGCTGCCACTGGGTCCAAATACATAACACGATAGTTATATTCATTAGGATCTATCAAATTAAACTGATACATTGGTAATTTGTTAGTTATTATCCAAGCCATTTGCGGCACTTCGTGATCCATCCGTAGGTCGTTCGGAAATATCATCGTGGCATTGTTTCTAGCCACAACAATCAAGTTGTCGACTGTGTACGGTTTGCGTGTGTCCCAACATCCGATACTGTCACGTGAAATGAGGTTGAAGAACATGACACCGTTGCGGTCGACGGCTGCGGCTGAGACCTGTCCGTTCGCGCCGCGACTGTCGCCAAGTAGCTGGAACTCGCTCACCGCATTGTCGACGCGCAACGGGTCGCGAATTGCCGAAGTCCGAACTACGAATTCTAACGAGCTTGACATTGAGTGGTAGTAAAGCGGTCGGTCACCTTGATGATACTTTCCTAACGACATACCAAAGAGACCATCAGACCATTGGAAATTCAGGCCATGTAGAGTGTAATTAGATAATAATGGCTCAGGGTAAAAGCTGTAATGATTAAATCGCCAAAATCTGGAGTCTTCATCTCTAAAGACTATCAATCCAAATCGCCAGGCATCTGCAATGTACACATGTAAGTCTCGACACCGTACATCTCGCGAGTCTACTATCAAGTTAGTGATTAGTGAGTTTTGGAGAACGTATTCGCTCGGTATGGGGTATCGTCCGAGTATGGTGTCAGTGTTCAGATTGATTGCGAATAGCGTCGGTGGGCACAGCTGACGTGCTGTTTCAAAGGTTTCTACTGAGCCGGAGTCGAGAACCCACATAACCCCGCAGTGGTCGATGGTCATGCGATATATTGAGGTGAATCCGGTGCAATTGTCTAAAACAAGAACAGCAATAAATTCGAGTGAACAAAATAATATGTATTTAGGGTCAGGCTATATTTTCTCAACTCTATGTGACGCTTGACATAGAGTGAATTTTAAATTATACTTATAATATTTACCTGCATTATGCCATTTCCAGTCCGGATATGGTTGCAACAGTGGTGACTCAGCAGTAGCATCAATTGGTAAAGCCGACAAAGTAGCAGGCACACCCTTTTTCCACCGTGGTGTGCTGACGAACACGCGATCTTTCCATCTCTCTACTCCGAGAGGAATTACATTGATTTGTATGAATAATCTGCAATCATTATCATTCAATTTATAAGAATAATTAGGTATATATGTACTCTTAATAACTGCACGCACATAATTTGATGATTTTATGGTGTACCGTTATTTTTTAACTTTGAAATATAACATTGCAGAAACAGGTTTTTGTAGATGTAATTCATAAATCTTTGCAGTACCTACATTAAAAAGTACAGAACCTGCTTACCAGCTTAGGGAACCGCCAAAAGTCTTAGAGCCTTATGTTATTAGGTAAATTAAATTCCATTCAGAATAATAATATTATATATAAAAAACCTATATCCTAAAGTTTTGAACATTATTCGATAATTGTTTTCTGTATACTATAACAATTTAAACAATGATACCTATTATCCTAGCTAAAGTCACGTTACGTAGTAACTATTTATTAATCTGTGCTAAAGCTTATTTTCTCGTGTGTTGTGTTGTGTGTTTAAATTGCTATAGGGGTTTAGGCACAGATTTTGCATATTTGCACGTCACTTATGCAAACGGGTAGGTACACCTCTAAAAGTATCTTATATTCGACAAGCGCGAAATATTCCTAAAGCTTTACAAATCACGTATTAACAAATAAATATATAAGGACATTACCCATTTTTTATTGCTGTGTCTCGTTCTTCAGGCGTGGGATAGTCGAAGTCGATTTGTTTCCATCTATACAAAGTGCCTATTGGTTTTTTACTTGCAATTTGTATATATCCGAAAGACGTAGTTGCTATACTGGCTAGTACTGCTACGTAAAAACAATATGAAACCTGTAAAAAAAAAATATATATAGTATAACTGTAAAATATGCATGTTTTTTAAATTATATTTGCTTTATTTTACACACGAAAATAAAGAATTGGTTGAGCATAAAAATCTGTCTGCGAATAATAATTTTGGAAAAGTGTCGAGTAACCTATTATCGTTAAATACCTGTTATTTTTTATTTTGGGACAGTACCTACTTCGTATATGTTACACTCAGAGGTGGTGTGGATGGTGCGGGCCACCTCCTATGCTTTCGCGGGCTAAGGGCCTTGTGCCTGGCCCATCTAACGAACCGACCACTAGTAGTCATACCTATACAGACCACTCTCTGTTCGACCGAGTATCTCTAACGCTGAAAATAATGTCACCAGTGGGCGCCGCAAAATCTGTCTCGCCACATACAATTTCAGCCTTACCCTGCACTGTGTTACTCCGTAAGATTATGATATTCTATGAAGTATAGTATAGGCAGACAGACAGGCATACGTCCAATATTTCACTGTATTTAAACAGTGACACGTTTTTCGACTAATCGTTAGAAAGTAAAAACTTCCAATCCCACATAATATTTATTATGTAAAAATCTAGTTTCTTATGTATAGGTAGCATACTGACAATATGTAACATGTGTGACTGCTTAATTAATTTTGTAGAGCAGGTTGCGCTTCTCATAATATTTACATGCCCTAGTATTAACAAGTCTTGTTTGTAAATATAAAAATAGTTAAAGTAGGTACAATATTGCCAATATATACGTAAATAGCAGCCTCGCGACATGGATAAACCCGTGTATCTTCGGAATTTCATAATAAAACATAGCTTAAATATTTTTTTTGCTATTCTGTTTGCTAGGCGCTGGGCTAGGTGGATTACGCGGTTGGCCGGAGGCAGAGAGACGAAACCCGCCGCCTCCCGCCATAAGGGGTGACCCTGGGGAGCGGAGAAAATGACGATGAACATGATTCCTAGGTTTACATTCATGAGTAGGTCGGGGATCGCCTCAGTGTTCGGGCGTCCCCGTAAGAGTAGGACGGTACCCATCGCGGGTGCTTAACAGTCGCGATGGGACCAAGGGGGGGAAAACTCTCGCCCTTTTACCGGGGCGGGAGTTTAATTAGATCTCTGGCGGGGGGATGACCAAAGGACGACACCGGTTCTTGTGTCCCCCACACCAAACGGCAGAAGGATGAACACCCGGGGGCTTTTTAGTAGGTATGTCCTCCTGCGGTGCGACAGCGCACCACGTTCTATAGAGGGAGAGTCCCACATACCCTTCGCTGGCGCAGGGATTACGCAATAGGGATCCTTGCGCCAGCGAGGGGATGCGTCAAGCATTTTAACCCGGTAAACAAAACAAAAAAAAAGGTATACGCGGCGGCCGTTGTCATGTTTATGGTCAGAACTTGTACATGTTCGAAATGGCGAGAGAACTTGTATAGCGCGGTAAAGGTAGTCGACCACCCTGAGCCGAGATCTAAGCCCCACAGGGGGCGCCCTCTTGCGCAGATTGCTTAGTTTGTAGTTTTTAAACCATTTATTAAGGCTGGAGCTCTGCTCGCCTTTATACCCGGTGAAGTAGCAAAAGACTCGTGGCTATCTAAAGACTCGTGGCTATCTACGTACGAGTATGTCCATCCGAAAAACAAAGTTAGAGGTAGTTTGTTATAAATTAAGTCTTATTCTTATTATAGTGTGCGATGCTACTTTTCTTTTAGGACAGACCGTATGTAAAAGCCCAAATGCTTTTGCTACGTTACCGGGCATAGAAGATGCCACTAAAATCTTATTTATTAAAGGGAATGTTTAACTATTGAATAAAGTAAAACTAGTGGCCTTCCGAGAGATTCCCCCAAATATCCCCAAAATCAGTTGTCTCAGTGAAAAATCATTCTTTAAGTATTATTTAACTATAAAGTACTTGCTTTTACACTCCCTTTCCTCCATCTTTATAACTGTAAGTCCTTCCTACTTTTATGTGGGGGGCAGCCTAACCGACGTTTATGTAAAAAAACTGGGCTTCATAGTGTCATATTTAATTATTGTACGGCCGATTAACTTATCTGGAATGTCAAATCAAGTAAATTCTTAGAGGCACCCTCCGAATGACACTAAGGGGGTCTCTGAAAATGCCTACTAATATGTCAACTGCGGAAGCAATTTCATCTATGTCACGCTTTCACGCACAAACCACTAAAGCAATTTTAATTAAAATTATTTTTTCGATAAAATAATCTGTAATATACGGCGCAAGTTTCAGAGGTCGAAGGTTCGATTCCCACGTCTGACAAGAAAATTTGAGCAAAATTTTAGATTTCTTGCCGGGTCTGGTCGTTGAGAGACTAGGTTGATGTTGATGATGATGAATCTGCCTACATTAAATATTCCATTTAAATACGACAGTCACGTTTTCATATTACCTACATTACAAAACCGTAACATGCAGCACGCACAGCTTGCTATGCTATTGCTATGGCAGGATTACGTTGTAGTTGTAAAATTAGCTATTATTAATACGTCATAGTCATAGAATTATTTCAATTAGTGGCAGGCCAACGGTTGAGAGTGATTCAGCTTTAAAAAAAATTGCATGTAGGTACTCCTTCTCTATATAAGCTACTAGCAGTCCTGCGCGGTTTCACCTGCGTAAACCAAATACACTACCTAACCTATGGCACTCACAAGTAATGTGGTTTGCTTTTCGTAAAAGAATTTGCAAAATTGGTTCTGTAGTTTCAGAAGATTACCCCCTACAATCTCACAAACTTTACCTCTTTATAATATTAGTATAATAATAAAGAATCAGGCGTTACTTTGCGGAAATCCATATTAATCTAATTTAAAAAGAGAAAATATCTAGTGTTAATTCCGCTATTAGCTATTATTATTCTATTTTTAGCAGAATTAACACTAGATATTTTGTCTTTTAAAATTAGATTAATGTAGTAGTAATAGTAGATATAGATAAGTGTGCGTTTATAGTACTTAACCTGTGTAGGTACGCACGCAATGCAAGAGTCGCTCAATCGCTCATTCCCTATCGTGTTGTGTTACTTTGTAAGGTGCCTACACCTAACAAAGTAACACAACACCTTTTCAATTCAATAAAAAGTAAATTTAGTCAGTCGAATAGCTGACGAATATTGTTAAGATTGGCTTAACTTTTATTTGATAAAATATCTACCGGAAGGCTATCATCAACTTTATTTTTTATTATTTAACACAATTAGGAAGCTGCCGCAGCCCAAACCGTAACTGACGGACGAACAATATTCTAAACATTTTACAAGTTATCACCCGGAACGAAATTGGTCATGAGAATCTGTTGCCGTCTCGGGTACTAACTATTCTTTAGGTATCTTTTATACCTTTTGGATAATCTACTTCTTACGTTTAAGAATTGATAAAAAATAACGTTACAGAGAGAGAGAGAAAGAGAGCTCTTCATTTAACATACGTAGCAAAAAACCCCTTAAAAACTTAGTTGTAAAGCCTTGCTTTCCTAAGTAAGTGAAGTATCTAATAAGTAGTTAAATCATGATGCAGTTGCCTTTATCGCTGTTTAGTGATCAATTTGGAGAAAAGCTTAGCGCAAGTTAGGTGGGGCGTTTGTTGCAGGTGGCGCTCGGTAAAACCAAAGCCCTTTCTTTTTATGGGCCTCGGCGAGCGCCACCTGCAGGCTCCCAACTCATAGTGGGCGGAGAATCCATTGCTGTCGGGGACAATATGCGATATCTAGGCATAGTTCTCGACAGTAGATGGAGCTTTGGGGCCCACTTCCAGCGGTCGGCCCCGAAGCTGGTGGCGGCGGCGGGTGCTTTTGGCCGGCGTTTGCTGAATCTCGGCAGACCTGGGAGCACCTGCTGCAAGCTGTACGCCGGAGTGATCCGCTCCATGGCGCTCTACGGCCCCATTTGGGTCGACGCCCTGAAGAAACGAAACATGGCTCTGCTGCGACGTCCGCAGCGGGTCATGGCCATCAGGGCATCCCGCGCCTAGCGCCTACCGCACGGTCGCGATTGACGGGGCCTGCCTCCTTGCGGGGTCCCCTCCGTGGGACCTGGAGGCGGAGTTTTTGGCCGCCGCGTACCGGCGGAGGTGTGAGGGGGCGCGTTCTGGCCGCGACCCGTTTCCCGGAGGGTGTTGCACGGTGGCGGACTAAGGTCCGTCGCCAAACCCTCCGGAAATGGCAGGAGCGGCTAGAGGCCGCGCCGCGGAGCGGATTGCGTACGGTGGAGGCGATTCGGCTCCATCTAAAAAAGTGGACCGGTCGCCGTCACGGCGACGTCACCTACAACGTTGCACAGGTAGTAACAGGCCATGGCTGCTTCGGCCACTACCTGCGCAACGTGCGCAGAGAGAGCCGGACACTCGCTGTCACCACTGTGACTGTGCCGACGATACGGCACGGCACACGGTGGTGGAGTGTCCGGCGCGGGCCAACGAGCGGGAGGAACTCGTTGGCGTGGTGGGAGACGACCTCTCGCTGCCGACCATCATTTCGAATATGGTCTAAAGCAAGAGGTCGTGGGAGGCGATTGCCTCCTTCTGTAGACAAGTAATGTCACAGAAGGAGGCCGCGGAGCGGGAGAGGGAAGTATATCCCTCCGCCCACCCGCTTCGCAGACGGCGTGTTGGCCGTCGGCGGCGGGCCGAAACCCGCCGCCTACCGCCCTAGGCTCGGCCTTGGGGAGTGGGGAACATGGGCCCCGCTCCCTTCGAGGCTGACCCATGAGGAGTAGGGACGCCTCTACACTCCGGGCGTCCCTGTAATTGGGCAAATGGGTCACTGTAAGTGTGGCCCTGGAGATCCCGCGGTACCATATTAGCCGCGGGTGCCGTCGGCCGGATCGCTCTTGCGTACCCGGCCCCCGCCAACGGTGGATCGAAGGAGTGTCCGGGAGATTTTAGTGGTAGTAGGGTCCTCTCCTCGTGGTATGAGTTTAGCATACCACGCTATAGAGAGAGCGCGTCCCACATATCCCACCGCCAGCGCGCGAATACGCTGCAGCGGCGGTGGGAATGCGTAAAAGCATTTCCCCCGGACAATAAAAAAAAAGAAGAAAAGTGGGGCGTTTGTTCAACAATGGACTAAGATAGGCTGATGGATGGATACATACCTAAATACAGCGATTTTAACTACATAATATAATAAAGTAAAGAAGAAATTATTTTTTTATTTCAATGAGCTTTTTCACATTAGGTAACGCAGCGTAACAAACAATTCGCTAGTTCCATAGAAATTGTTAATTTTTAAAAGACTTTATTGTAAAATTGTAATAAAATACTATTTCCGTATTTTTTGAGGAAAGCTATAAGTTCTAGTACCAGTAGTATAGTTGTACCTACGTACAATACAGAGTTTATATATCTATCTATAAAATATAACCAAAGGCGAGTAAAACTACAGAGCGCTGTTAGTATATTAGAAGATCGTTATGGAAAGTAATACCACAAATTGCTATAACTGATATTACGTCAGATCATCATCTCATCTTTCTTTTAAATTATTCATTATGTAAAATTGTTATGATCAGTTTAATAGGCTTGACTTAATAGTAATTTTATTTTTTCCATTCGAGCATAAGTCAATTAATATTTAAAATTTATTGAAGATCGCAATTTGTAGGCAATTCATTAGGTATCTTTTTACTTCAACTCCTGTGACCTTACAACGTGGAAAGGTTCCAAAAGAAAATCGTTTGGTCAAACCACCATAAAATGACACATACCAAATTCTTTTGCTCATATTTTTAAGTAGCTCTTCGTTCGTTCTTTTTAGAAATTATTAATTGGGTAAAATTGTTATGATCAGTAGGTATAATAAATTTGACTTACTAAATAAATATGAATAATATATAAATTTTGAGGTAATTAATTAAGACTTATGCTAAAACTGTATTCTCAAAATGTAGGTATGTTATCATTTTGCATTTTCCCAAAATATTATTTTTGTGATATCTTCACTTTGGGAATATATTTACACACAAGGATGTTCTTCACTGACATATTTAGGAAGAAAAATATCGGTATAAATTCTTTCAGATATAATTAACTTAGAGTTTATAATGAATAGGAGGCAATTTTATTTGATATGTATTTTTAGTTTTTAAAATCGTATCTATGAAAAACAATATCTTTATTTTAAAAAATATGAATCTTTTAATTTCTTAATACTAGTGGTCGCTCAGTGGTCAAAATACGACCCTTAATAAAAAAAATAGCAGTCTGCACTCTTCTCTATATAAACTTTAAGTGTGCGAAATTTCATACTCCTAAGTCAGCGCAATTTTTGTAAAAAGGGATAGGTACAATGTTTTTGGTTCACAAATTCAATAATAGATACCTAGAGCAATAATGTCCATTCAATGCAGATAAATATGAAGAAAAATCAAAAATAAATTATTAGAATATCTTCATTGTATAAATATAGGTACGTAAAATGAATTTATTTTTATTTAGAGGACCAATGACCTTGTTTATCTATACACAATGACAACAACATAACACTGGTAGTAAATAGTAGCTAAACAACACCTTTACGTAAATTAAAAACAAACATTCTTTAAAGGAAAATAAAGTTTTAATATAATAAACCGCTCACCTTATCCATATTTATGTAAATTTCACTAATACATAATTTGTTTGAAACACGTCCGTTCTTCTAGTCGTTTAAAACTCTTATGTACGAGTGACGAGGATTATGCGAATTATAGCTTATTATATAAAGAACTACAATTTAAATAAGTATTCCAGTTTTGACATGACTGACCGACTTTATGAAACGGTTCGCCGCAAAGTCGGTAACCGGTATAAATAGTTAAACTACTTTATATATTACCAAAAGCATATCACTGGTACACGGGTACACACCTATTTTATATTCTATATTGCTTGCTACTTATTATTATGATTTAATATCAAATAAAAAATGTGCAAAATACGGAGCGTTGGATAAGATCAAATATAGGATTTTAACTAGCGTTATAATATTTTAATCAATAAAACAACTAAGTTATGTTATTCGATTTTCCCTTATTAACAGGTTAATGGAAGGGTATTTAATCATTTTAATCACTCACAGAAAATATTATTTTTATCACATCTATTCAAAAACTAGCTCTTTTTGAATAGATGTGATAAAAATAATATTTTCTGTGAGTGAATCATTTTATTCCTCGTAAACAGGGACCAAAATAGCTCATTAATCCCTTAGGGACCAAAATTGATTTGAATTTGGAGTGTGGATATTGTTAATAAAATTGTTACGATACACTTCCATAATTGTTCAAATATAAACATCAGCCTCTAATTGATTATATGTTATGTCTTATGGTTCTTCATTGTACGTAAATAAATTCTTGTTCATAAGTTGCACTTACTTATTTTCTCATATTGAGTGTCCACCTCGGGAGCAACACTATTTTAAGCTCGAGTGACATACTTTTAATCCCTCGCTGCGCTCAGGTTTCTAGTTAAGAATTCTACTCTAGAATCCTTCGCTCCGCTCTGGATTAAAAAAAACACTCTCGCCTTTAAAATAGTTGTTTGCTCCCTAGATAAACAATCTACTATTTTAAGTTGTAGGTACTATTGGGTTCTAAACCATTAGAAACCGAATACGAAGTAATAACCTCGAAAACGAAAAATAGAGTTTAGGGTGCTCTTATATCAGATATTTTAATTATTTTTATAAAAATAATCAGTTTTCTTAAAAAAATACTTACCTATACTTACCTAATTTATGCATTTTTGGAGTATGTTTGATAAATAATCATCATCATCAACAGCCCGTTTACGTCCACTACTGAACATGGGCCTCCTCTTAACAGACTTTGGCAAGCCAGGATCGTAGAGGGATATTGCCATAATCACCACGCTTGGCAGACGGATTGGTGATCGCAGTTATGACATGGGGCGGTCTATTCTAAGCCGGAAACCACGCGGCATTGATGAACACGCGGCCTGATAAATAATAACGGCCGGTAATGAAAATTATAAAAAAAAACAAAAATAAGAAAATATATAAATATTTATTTTTATTCAAAATATAATATAATATTTTCACCCTTATAAGACTCACACTGTTTTTACCTTTGTGTTTAATTTTTAAAAGCATTAAAAATAACAGATTAATTTTTTTTCGAACTTGTGTTTTAAATATTTTAGCATGCGCATTTATCAAATGCAGTCTTGATCTAATAGTATTATTAATTTATTTTGAAGCTTCAATCTTACGTTTTAATATTTAATTATGGGTAAATCGTCCTGCCCAGCAACCATCGCAGTGTATAAGCTCAACGATATGTTATGTTTCATATTATTTCTGCACGTTTTACTACGGAATTTGTAAACGCGCGAAACTTAGGTAGGTACATTCTAATTACCAGAGAGTGCCGCGATAAGAAGCGTACCAATAGTTAGCAAATCTCTGATCCCACTGACTGTGGTCGGCTTGTACCCACTACACAAAAAATAGTGCATGATGCGATAACAATATAGAATACTTATTAGTTAAGGTTTAAGTTAACATTTGTACCTTATACTCTTTTTTCACAATGCAATATTTTCCATGATTCTTAAAGTCTTTCTTTTTTAGCTAATACTCCGCGAAATTATTTATTAGCCTTACGGAACCTAACACTGCACTAAACCTAATACGCTGTCTTGTTGGGCGGGTTTTTATTATACTTAGTATTAAATAATTATATTACTATCATCCTTGGCATAATTTGATGTGCATTACTAATGAACACGCGAAGTTAAAAAACAAGATCACGACTACTTGCTGTAATTAACGACATGAACAAGAGACACTGTAGATTCATTAATAATACTCCACCCTAATACGAATAAATTAATGATTTTGTCTTGAAAACCATGACACCACAGCTTTTTCTAGCCCAGACCAGATTTTTGTTTTACCGTTAGCTTATAGCCAATAATTTTCTTAGGATGACCAGGCCTTAGCATATGTTGTGGCAGTGCCGTAAATTGCTAGTATATCTGGCACTAGATTTTAGAAATTTTCTGACTGAATAAAATAACACCATAGTTCTATTAGGGCTGGAGTCCCGGTTCAATACATTCAGACAATCCGACCGAATATGGTTTTTCTTATCTCTTAAATTTAGATGCAAAGTTTGCACTATTTAACGGTGAATTTCACGGGAAAGGGCACTTTTTATCTGTTATATAAATAAGTACTTACTTAGTTAATTTTACGAATGTAAAAAGCAATAACCGACCCATATTCATTAATTCGAATAAGTTAATTGAAGTGGACCTTGGAATTTTATTACATTGTCGACAATATGAAACATATACGGGTTGGGACATTACAAGGAATTTTCCAAGTTTTGATCTAATGATCTCTTAACATAGCTCGAATGTTGCCTTTACACTCGGAACATAAAGTAATATAAAACGTAAAAATGCCACTCTCTGCCAAATTCTCCGTTAAATCTTAAGTGCAAACGTTGCACCTTAAAAAAAACGCTTCGAAGGAATGAGTGTCGGAAAACGGTTTTTGGGCATTAAGTAGGTAATGTAGTTTTTAGGGTTCCGTAGTCTACAAGGAACCCTTTTTACTTTCGTCATGTCCGTCCGTCTATCTGTCCGTCTGTCTGTCCGTTGTCCGTCCGGGCTCGTACTCCGCCGTTACTGCACCGATTGTCCAAGGCCGGATTTAAGGAAGGGCATTCAGGGCAACTGCCCCCGGGCCTCCACAATAGAGGGGCCCCCACAATAGAGATTTAAAATCTTTCAAATTCTGACGAGGAAACTACAACTTTTCTTTTTTTCGGTGTTGTACCTTTACATACTGTGTACTTTGTAGAATCATGATTAATGTATAAGTTCTTAAATATTGTAATAACGGTTATTCATCTGTACTTTTTCACTTAAATTAGACAATCAGTAAAATATCACAATTCAAATCAATTAAAAAAAAGGAACATACTTCAAATTTTCAACACATAATACACGGAAACTCATTTGTGGTCCCGGGGCCTCCTGACTTCTAAATCCGGCCCTACGATTTTCACGAAAATTGAGGGAGAGAAGTATATTAAAGACTCAAAATTTGTTTTTTTTAAATTATGGAAAAAAAAAAAATTATCACATCTATTCAAAAAGAGCTAGTTTATTCCTCGTAAACAGCTTAGGGACCAAAATAGCTCATTAATACCTTAGGGACCAAAATTGATTTGAATTTGGAATGTGGATATTGTTAATAATTTTTCAATCAGCAAAGAGGTGAATCACAAAACATGCGGGAACAATGTATTGAATATGTGACTGGCTGAAAAATTGCGAGCGCGCCAAATTTAAAAAATAGTTGATGAAATTTATATTTTATGTCTTATGGTTCTTCATTGTACGTAAATAAATTCTTGTTCATAAGTTGCACTTTCTTATTTTCTCATAGAGGGTGGTAAAAAGTAGAGTGTCCACCTCGGGAGCAACACTATTTTAAGCTCGAGTGACATACTTTTAATCCCTCGCTGCGCTCAGGATTCTAGTTAAGAATCCCTCGCTCCGCTCGGGATTCTACTCTAGAATCCTTCGCTCCGCTCTGGATTAAAAAAAACACTCTCGCCTTTAAAATAGTTGTTTGCTCCCTCGATAACCAATCTACTATTTTATCCCATACAACGAAAAGTGAATTAAAAAAATTAAAATCGACTAACTACTCGACCATCGTGTAGGAAATAGTTGGAAAGGTCTCTTGAAGTGCAACAAGAACTGCCTTGAAATTATATAGATCAAACCCCCAAGCATCGATATAACCTAATACAAAGTTAAAATTACAGCGTGTGAATACCGCTAAGTAAGCACTTTCAACTAAAACTATAGCGGAATCCGTATCATAGATAGTTATTTTTATACAACTCAACCAACTTTACAGTAGTCCTAACAAAATGTATGAAGGTGACCGCAAAATTATATTTAACTTAATTAATTGGTGATGATGTTCAGATGTTCTCCAGAAAGGTCAGGTGCGTAGTACTCGCAACCGGCGTGCGTGTATGACCAGATGTATGAACGTGGACGAGGCAAAGGGAGTGTGTAAGGATCGTAGCAGGTGGCGTTCTGTAGTTTCTGCCTACCTTCGTGGGAGAAAGGCGTGATTACATGTATGTATGTATGTATGTATGTATGTAGGCATTTTAGATACACATGGCTACGGAACCCTTCCATGTGCGTGCCCGATATGCTCTTGCCCGGGTTTTTATTAAGAAAGTTGTAGTCACTTCATTCATACAAGATACGTCCGTAGCGCCTTACAGTGGCACATTGGTAAAACATTACACTTACGTTACTATGGCTATTCATTAAGGCGCTTAAAATAAAAGATATTACACATGTAAAGTTATGGTGTAATTCGTTAAATATTTATACAATTATTTACATGAGGTGTAATTTTATGGCCGCCAATCCGGTTGTATGAAAACACTAGGATCACAAATGGTTCCTCGCACTGCCTCTAAAGTATCAGCATACATGATGCGGTAGTTGTAATCATCCATGTCTAAAGAACCGTCTTGGAATATAGGGAGACGATTGGAGAGTACCCATAAGCTTTGAGACTGATCTTGGTCTATTTTCATATCGTTCGGGAATACTAATGTTTCAGCATTTATCGCCACCGTTCCGAAATTAGATCTTTTATAAGCTTTCCTTGTATCCCAACAGTCGACACTATCGCGAGTGACTAAGCTGTAGTACATCACTCCGTTTCTATCAATAGCAGAAGCGGAAGATTGCCCATTAAGTCCTCTGCTTTCGCCGACTAGATTGAACTCATTAGAGCTGTTATTGACACGCATTGGATCGCGTAAGACTTCAGTTGACACGTAGAACTCTCTTCCACTAGACATTGCGTGATAGAATAATATGCGTTCCCCAATGTGAGCAGGTGTCAACGCCAAGCCGAATATCCCATCTGTCCACTGAAAATTAAGTCCGTGAAGTGTGTAGTTGGATGCTAGAGGATCTGGGTAAAACGAAGGGTGAGTAAATCTCCAAAAATTTTCGTCGCTTTCTCTAAACACTACAAGGCCGAATCTCCATGTGTCTGATATATAAAGATGAAGATCCGAACAATCTGGTAGCCGTGAATCAACAACAATATTGGAGAACAGCGAATCTTGTAGTACGTACTTCTCAGGAATGGGATATCGGGCTATAAGTTGATCGGTTCGTAAATCAAAGACAACTATACTAGGCGGACATAGCTGTTGTGGGTTATCTTGAGATTCAATTTGTCCAGAATCTAATACCCATAGTCTTCCACAAGAATCAGCACTAATACGAAAAACTGAAGTCAAACCGGTGCAATTTTTCATATCGTCTCCTGTAAAAAATAAAGGAAACAGTAAATTCATAGGTAGGTAATATACGTACCTACATGTTATACACAACACCAGCGCCGGATCTACGATCATTTTCAACCGGGGCAAGAACTTGATAGTGCGCCCCTCTCTTGAGCGTTTGAGATAAATTGTTCAAAAAACTCACTAATATACAGGGTGGCCGAGGAGTTGACGTTCAAACGCAAAATTTAGATACTTTATGATGAGGAGTATCCGAATCACCCCCATGTATGTTCTACGGTTTTGCGTAGTTTTCAAGATATAATTTTTTTAATGATTTTTTTCGTAAATTTCACATAACATCTGTTTTCGATTTTTTTCTCGTGCTGTTGAACATTTCTTGTTCAGCTTTTTTTGTGATAACTAATAAGCATAGTTTAACCTAACACCCTAAAAAGTATGGTTTATCCAATCAATGCAGAACTGACTTAGAATTTATTCGAAAGATCAAAATTAGGATTTGAGCACAGGTACATAAATTTTCAAAGTATCAAAAAAAATGAAAATGTGGGAGATTAGAGTTTCAAAGTAATTTTAAAATCTTCCTAAGACATTAAACTTTAAAACAAGGCCAAAGAAAGTTAGGGTTACCGGGGTTTATTTTCTGTAACTGACCTTCAAAGTAAATTAAGGCATTTTTACAGGAAAAAAAATTATTTTATTTAAATCTTTGACTTTCTTTGATTTATGATGGATTTGATTAAAACACAGTTAATTGTTATTAAAATAAATTAATTTACTATAATAAATGTTGAAAATTTCGCCCTCCCACAGAAATGCACAGTCTACACCACCGCAATTCTATCTCGAAAACTACGCAAAATCGTAGAACATACATGGGGGTGATTCGGATACTCCTCATCATAAAGTATCAAAATTTTGCGTTTGAACGTCAACTCTTCGGCCACCCTGTATAATAGGTGGCAATTTTTGTGATCGAAAGAATACTCTTTAATAAATTTTCACTCCTTATTATCTTTCAGCTAATAACTTTTTCTTTGGTGCGACATCAAATTAAATATAGCAATCATCATCATTTCAGCCGTAGGGCGTCCACTGCTGGACATAGGCCTCACTCATAGATCACCAGTTGTTGCGGTTAGAAGCGGCCTGTATCCACCGTGAACCAGATCAACCGTCCATCTAGTAGGTGGACGTCCTACGCTGCGCTTGCCGCGGCCTCCATTCGAGAACTTTTCGGCCCCAACGGCCATCTGTTCTCTGTGCTATATGGCCTGCCCATTGCCACTTCATCGTACTAATCCGTTGGGCTATGTCGGTAACCCGCGTTCTTCTATGTATTTCCTCATTTCTGATTCGATCTCTTAGAGAAACCCCGAGCATAGCCCTCTCCATAGCTCGTTGAGAAACTCTGAGCCTGTTCTTAGGCCTATGGTGAAGGACCACGTTTCGGATCCATAGGTCATCACTGGCAACACACACTGGTTAAAGACTTTCGTCTTCAGGCACTGAGGTATATTGGAGGAAAAGACGTTGCGAAGTTTCCCGAACGCTGCCCATCAGAGTTAGATTCGGCGATTGACCTCCTTCTCGAAGTTGGACCTACCTAATTGGACTGTCTGTTCTAGGTATGCATATGCGTCAACAACTTCGAGAACCGTATTCTCAACTATTATAGGGGTAGGCACAATATGGACGTTAGACATGATTTTCGTCTTGTCCATACTCAGTTTCGACCGAATTTCGAAACTCAAAGGCTTTCTCGTAGACCACGAA
Source organism: Nycteola revayana (assembly GCA_947037095.2). Taxonomy (NCBI): domain Eukaryota; kingdom Metazoa; phylum Arthropoda; class Insecta; order Lepidoptera; family Nolidae; genus Nycteola; species Nycteola revayana. Next base: position 12,820,738 of record OX344839.1, read on the forward strand.
CGCTAAACAGAGCGGCAAGTTATACTCTTCGGTCTTCTGTATTACTTGCCGCAGCGTATGTATGTGGTCTACGGTACTATAACCTTTATGGAATCGATGGATGGATCGACCGATACCATGACTGCTACCGTAGCCAGGCCTAGCGTGGCCGCCGGGGACTCGGGGCCAAATATATTTTTAATATGATACACGCTCTCGTATTTTTAACATATTAGGTATATGATTTTGGCGCCCCCTGAAACTGCCGCCCGGGGCAGGGGCCCCGGCTCGCCCCCCCTAGATCCGGGGCTGCACAACACCTAAGTATCAGTATAGTTTTATAACAATAATGTTTGGTTTTCCAATTATAATTATACTTTTATGTTTCTCAAAACAATCAATGTTTTTTTTATAAAAGTACTCTTGCTCTTAAGAGCAAACAACCTAACTTTAAAGTTAGGTTGTTTTCGTAAGTGTGAAAAAATTAAAGGGCAAAGCTATTCTCGAATACCCTGTTAGTCATAAATCTTTCATTAAATATTTGTTATTGGTTATTATTTAATATACAATAAACTACCTATGTTTTATAATTATTTTCGTATGAAAACTAACCAGATTGATGAAAGCTCCAGTCGGGGTAAGGTTTGAGAAGAGGCGATATTCGACCACCTGCCCTTGGCACTGTGGCTAAGGTTGCAGGCACACCGCGTCGCCACCGCGGCACTGTCACCCACACTCGAGACTCCCATACTTCTAGACCCAGAGGCAGCACGTTCGCTGGAATATATTGTCTGAAACATATACGTTAAACATCTTATTCATTCACACACACACATTCTTATAGTGCTGCAGCTATAACTGTGTCATACAACTAGACCAGAGACAACTCAGAGAGGTATTTGAATAGTATTGGAACTGGGAACACTTTCATCTTAGCTACAATGACTGGTAGAGTAGCATGAGCATAGCGGTAAAGCTACTTGTATACCTACTCAATCATTGGCTGGTCCTTCGCTCTATCACAAAACTACTACCTTGATAATGTGACAGCATCATATCACAAATATTCTATAGGGATACAATATTGCCAGATGATTACAATTATCCGGCGCTAACCAGCTGTTCGATATTCTCTCACAATCATAAAAATACTGTTTACTCTTTGGCGTAGGTATTCAAGATTTTTTTTTGGCAGTAAGTAGGTACTTTGAAACATCGTATGCAATTACTGATCTTTATTGGTAAAGCACAATTCAATGAATTGGTACTTACTTATGAAATTCCGAAGAAAATATTATTCTGGAATGTCATGATTTTTATATAGCGTTATTTTTCACGAGATGCCTTAAGTAATTGCCTAAAATGCTTTAAACCCTAATCCGATCCTACTATTAGTTGAGCTACTAATAAGACGTGTATCACTGACGAGGTTTGTTCTTGGCTTACTCGGTTGCGATTGACAGTTTCCGATGCCTTGATGAAAGGAACTCGAAGTCTACGTGCTTCCACTTGTAGAGGGTGTTGAAGGGCGGAGTGTCTATGTCAGCGGGTATAGACTGTGGCTGAGCGATGCCCATCATAGCCAGCCATAGAGTGATGGCTGCTGCTCTGTTTCTATCTCCTGCAAAAGACCAAATAACATATTAATAAAAAAATGATAGATACATTTTTACGCAAAATCTGTAACATTTAAGCAAGATATATTTTTTACATAGTAAATAATAGTACATTACGATATTAGTGCGTTATGATGGTTATAACATGCGAGGCGGAATTTCAGCCGGAGTTTCTGCCGTAGCTGCATGAAAATGTTGGCAAAGACGTTAGAGCATGCAGCCAAGTTTTTAAATTACCGAATAAACTGTTTTTTTTTATTTTAAATAAACTGAATCTGTGAATGCACACTGTTGCTTTCCCGCCATTTTAACAGCGCGCTGCCTGCTGACTGTCGCCGCGCGGCGATTAGTTCGAAATTTGAATAGCAACAGCGCGCGAAATGGCAAATAATACTGTTATGGAATTTGTATGGACTATAACTTAACTATTTGCTTTGGTAACACACGCGTTTTTTATGACCCGCTTTACATATTTAAAATCGGTGGAATTACATCAGCTTTACGAGCAACGGTGTTAAAATATTATTTTCATTTCTAATCACAAAAGTTTTGTTTGCATAATGTTAAGAAAACACAAGGAAGTCGAACAAAACTATTTTAAAATGATCATCAATTAGGAAAGTGATAATTGGTTGGCATTCGTCCGGGTTTTCCCGTTTTTATCCTAGTTTAGAGGGCGTCCGGGGATCGTCCAGGTCATTTGTAGTCCGGGTTTAAAAATTAAGACGACGCACGATACATCAGGGGTAGAGCCCAAGCTTTGTTTAAAAAAAGTTCTGGGTTCTGGGCTCTAAAATCCGGGGTTGTCCCTAATTTTGTCCTGGATGTGAAATTTTGAGATGGCAACCCTAGATAATAGTGCACTGTTCACGGGAGTCCTATTATTTTACCATTGATACATACTTAGAAACATTATTTTACTTCCGAATTTAACAAATCACCATGTAACTTCACACTTACGTGGTATAGCTACAACTGAATAAATACTTTAATTTACATGACTTGATCGCCTGAATCTGTTTTTATTAGCGGTTGCATTTAAAACTTAAAAGACAATGGAGTTATGACGTATGTTTGTGTATGAGTCGTATGTTTGAACACTTATTCAAACAGGGGCGCAAGTCTGCTATTATTTCTGTACCAAATTATGCATACCTAATTTCTAGGTACATGATAAATATAATTTACCAAAGAAACTAAAACTGATGCCGCGACTGGGGAAGTAACTCCACTTGATATGGTTAAAAGTTCGTGATCGTGAAAATGTCGTCAAAAATCATGGTGGCAATGATGAGCAGAGTTGTACACCCGTTGTTCAAGTACGAGATGTTGTAAGGGTGTTGATTACGGCAGCGATACTGCTGGTCTATTAAAGAGGAGGCGCATGTTTAGCTGTGGACATAACCGGGATGATTAAGCAGTAAAACATCTCTATAGTCTATTTTATTAGTATACCTTTAGTTTTACTCAAGTTTTTTGTACAATAATTTAATATTACCTTATTAATGAACAACACTGTTCGTTTCTTTCAAAACTTATTTTGGCCATGACCAACCTTAGTCCTAATTGAATCCTTTTTAATAACACAATCAAAACATTAAAAATCAAGCAGACATATACAAAATTGGTGTATTTGTTGATTTTGGTGATCAACATTGAACCTATTACTAGTAGCTTAACGGTGACGGAAGTTGAAGTTGGGAATCGAACCTAGAACACTAGGTTCGATTCCCAACCGGACGTGAACCAAAGACAGTTGTTCTGTATGTGGGTATGCGTTGTGTCCGTCAATTATGCTAAGTCCCCCGCGGTGCAGGGATTTCGGTACGAGAATTTCAGTAGGTAGTGCAGAAATTGTCTTAAAAATATACCTAAAGACCTTTTAAGTTCATATTTAAAAGGTCTTTTCATTTTTATACTTCAAGTTCATACTTGAAGTAGGAATTTGTTCTAGTTGGGTATCTACAAATAATGTGAAATACTTTACTCATTTATATTAAAGGCAACTTCCGCATTAGAGAAATACATCACCAGGAAACCAAGTAGGTACAACTAGTCTCAGAATAACTAGTCGTGGTTTACACAAATCATAATCCTGAGTGAGAATCGAACCCAGTACTCTAGGTCTCAGAAGCAATTACCATAACCACTGTGCTACCGGTGCAGTCATTCAAAACGATGTTAAAATAAGTGTATCTAAAAACTTTGATTGGATACATTTAGGGATGCCACTTTTTTTTCAGGATAAAATAGTATTTATTTAAAACATTAGAGTACATTAGTAAATAGTAAGTAAATTCAATAAAAAAAGAACACATTTATTTTTTGGTATTACAAGTCTGAAATAATATTTGTAGGCGTGTTAACGGCGCTTCTACATGTTCTCCCTTTACGCTTTTGGTAAAGGAAACTAAGCCCAATAGGTACTGCCAAGAAGTTGACGTTTACTTGTCGTCGCGAAAACTGAATTACCGATGAAAACATAGTATTATTCGTACTATTTTTTTTTCTATAATATATAGTACAATATAGCACGATACTATATAATATAGTACGGGTGGCAACCCTAGATACATCGTATCAGTTGATATAATACACAATGCGCGTGCTGCTAACTATTCAGGTAATAAGACTCGATATTCGCTACTCGTGAATTTGTGATCGATAAGTGTAACCAACTTTCCTTTCACTTGCTCTTATACTTTCATTGTTAAACAATATTTTTGCTGTGAAGTTGATGTATTTAAACAGATACTACTGGGCTACTGTAAAACTAAATAGGAGTAAAAAATAGGTAGAGTAAGATGGTTCGGAGTTTAATTTTTTTTTTTAAAGATTACTAGCCGAGTTATTTTAATCTAATCTTTAACAAGAATACTAGTTTCTTGTTAACTCCTCGTTCTAAGCTAAAATGCTTGGGCTATGAGTGGGTTTAAGTCGGTAGTGCAATGGGTTGGGATCGAACTGTTGACCACATGATCGCAAGTCCAACGCCCAAGCCATTGGGCTACGACCGCTTAGATAGATGATGAAAGTAAATATAATAAACCGAACTTACATATTAAGTTCACATCATACGGACATTTGAATAACTGCATCATACATAAACCATAATATTAAGTAAGTTTATAACTCTACGCATCGAAGCTCTAAGTAATAAAAATATTATTTAATAAGTGCAGTAACTGGCTGTTCATAACAGGCTTCGCATATTTAATTTTTTTATTCTCATTAAAACCTTCCCTATTGTTATATTAAGAGCGCAACAAAAACGCGTTTATTTAAGACTGTGGTTTCAAACCTGGAGGTATTTAATTACCCCCGCGGGGGTAAATCACCTTTTCACGAAGGTAATGAAGATCCTAATAATTTGTATTTGCTTGTATTGTCTGAATTGATTACATTATAAAGTCAGTTTAAAATTGGTTTTCAGACTAACGAACTGCAACTGTTCTTAATTATACGAAGAAGATAAGATAAAAAGTTACTGAGCAGAAATATAATAAAAATATAGTTCTTTTTTTATAGAAGAGGGAGGCAATCGAGCAAGTGGGTCACCTGATGGTAAGTGATCACCGCCGCCCATGTACACTCGCATCACCGGAGGAGTCGCAAGTGCGTTGCCGGACTTTAAGAAAGGAATAGGCTCGCTTCTTGAAGGTTGCCATGTCATACCGGATCGGAAATACCTCCGCTTTTAATTGATTCCACAGAGAGGTCGTGCGCGGTAAAAAGTTTCTCGAGATACACACGGTGAAGGACAACCATTCATCCAGGTGATGTGGGTGGAAGTTCTGGCGAGTGGATCTAAGGCGGAAAGCAGCGGCAGGTATGAGTTCGAACAATTCCTCAGAGCACTCCCCGTGATAAATGTGGTAGAGAATACAAAGAGACGCTACGTCACTCCGCAAGGTAAGAGGATCAAGCCGATTAGTGGGAACCTCGTCGCCGGCGATGATTCGAGCTGCGCGACGTTGAACGCGATCAAAAGGAAGAAGCTGATATTGTGGTGCCCCGGACCAGAGTTGGCAGCATATGCGGCCGTATTTGCGCTTTATACAATTGAACGCCGATGCGCTGACGTGAAATACTGCCTGGCTCTGCCGAGGACACCCAGCTTTTTGGAGGCTAATTTAGCCTTGTCTTCCAGATGACCGCGAAATATGACGTCACTCTCAACGTCGACGCCGAGAATCCCAATACTCTGGCTGATATTAAGGGGAGTGCTTTGAAACTGAGGAGGTATGACAAAGGAGCCTTTTTCGCAGTAAACTCGCAAACCTGTGTCTTTTGGGGATTGAACATGACCAAGTTAAGATGGCCTAAATTTGAGACTTGGTCTAGGGTAGTCTCAATTTCAGACACAAGTTTGTTCCGACCCTCAAGGACGTGTGCCCGAGAAATGTTGGAGCGGCCAAAGTAGGAGGCATCTACCGTACTGTCGTCTGCGTAGCAATGAATGTTATCTGATTGTAACATGTAATTGATGTGCAGAAGAAACAGGGTTGGCGAAAGCACACAGCCTTGTGGGACGCCAGCATTCACGGGCATAGAGTCGGAGCATGAACAGTTGACAACGACCTTGACGCTGCGCTCCATGAGGAAGCTGGCAATCCATATGCAAAGTTTCTCGGGCAGCCCGTAGGAAGAAAGAAGAAAGAAGCGCCTTGTACCACACCTGATCGAAGGCTTTCGCAATGTCCAGACTCACTGTCATGGCCTCCCCCTTGCTCTCAATCGCCAACGCCCAACGATGGGTCAGTTGGCTAGAAGATCACCAGCTGACTGAACCTGACGAAATCCATATTGGTGGTCACTAATTAGCTGGTGTTCCTCTAGATACCGTAGAAGTTGGCGATTAATAATGGTTTCCATTATTTTTGAGAACAAGGAGGTGATGGCAATTGGCCGGTAGTTGACCGGATCAGAGCGATCGCCTTTTTTAGGGGTGGGGTGCACTATGAATGGCCATTTTGACGTGCTCGAGGAGTCGGTCTGTTTCTGCGTCACGGCTGTGGGAGGCAAGGTAAAGGCAAGCGTACATGCGCGGGTGGTCATCGCAATCTACGCGCAGCCAGATGATGGAGAGGACCTTCAAGATTGCTTAGGCGGCGGATACAGATATCGTCTGCGAGAGACGTCTGCGTATACGCATACTCCAGCTCGAGACACAAACCTGTGCTCAATTTTAAAGCCTGGATAATTTAGGTACGACGTATCAGCAGGAGACGAGATCTGAGTTTCCGTTAAAAAGAACAAGGCCAGCTTCTCCGGGCCGTCTCAAGATGGTGGTGGACAGAGTTGAGGTTGGAGGGTAATCCCCTGATGTTGCAGAAGTGTACATGAAGTTCAGGGGACGGTGCCGCGGTTTTGTTGCTATTGCGTCGAGCAGAATACGCAGGTCAGCCTGAGCGAGGGTGCTCAGGGAGGGATTCTTCAGAACGAAGCGTACTGGTACCCTCCTGGGGTATATGGTCTCTTAATTCCGCTGCCATGATTAGATAGGGGGATGGGGGGGGTGTTGGGCCTCCGGACATCTCGCTCACCGTACGAATAGCAGTAGCTAAACGCTACTACTGAAACGACGATCTCCTGCGAGAGGGTGGTAATTCCCGGTCGAGCCGGCCCATTCATGCTGCGAACAGCGTGGCTCTACCACAAGATAATTAACCTATGATTTATTTGCAGGCAAAACTGCGGATAACAGCGGGTCATAAAAGTCTTTTCGAAGAAGTTATGTTTCCTCCTCTTAACACCAATTAATAATAAAATAAAGGAGAAACTATGAATGTTTAAAGTATCATAAATAAATGATTACTGCCGTGTCTACACACTGATAACATATTTGGAAATCATCATCATCTTCAGGCTGTGAGGGCCAATCAATATACTTCTCTCGAAGGGAAAAATTTAAATATGGAATTCTAAACAAATGATAAGGATACCAGGGGTATCCTTGTCTGGATTGCTTTTAGTAAAGCGAGATTTTGAAAATTTTGGATCGGAACTTAGTAAAGAAAACGTATGTTATGAGAAGTTTTCTAAGACTTATATTATCATTTGAATTTTAAATTATGTCTAAATGACAATATAAGTATAGGGAAAATAATTTAACCATAGAAAATGAATTAAAATGAAAAGTCAGATTTACCAAACTTTGTGGGGCATTAAATTTTGAAATAAAAAATCTGGATGTATGGCAAAGCTGATCCCGCCCTTTCAACTGAAAACTCACATACAAAAAACCTAAATCCAAATAATGCGGGCAAAGTGGCCAGTCTAACAATACCCTAAGAATAAATATTTATATACATATTTGATATCTTGAACAAATAACATCGATACAAAACTTAAATTGAACCCGGTTTTTGTTAAGTACATTTAAATTATTTATGTTTTCAATTTCACTTTTTAACCGGTAAGGTTTTGTTTGAAGTCTTTGAAGCAATAAATCCCTTACCCAGACTGTGATCACATGGTGACCAATAAAATCTGAACTCTTTGGTCTTGTAATAAAGTATAAAACCAAGCATTCTAAAGATTACCTACTTACTGCTTTGCTTCATTTATCTCAGTTAATAGGTGAAATTATATTTATCTAAGAACTACCTGTATGTTTTAAGTTATGTGTTTCCTGTAAGTGCGAGCTGTTTTTGTTTTCAATTATTTAGAATTGTGAAATGTGCTACCATTGGTATGCTCATGTATTGAGTAAAAGGAATCCGATTGCCTTCGTTTTTTTTAAGTTTCAGATGATAAACATTCAATAAAATCTACGCTATGATATGAGTAGATTTTTATGTGTACAAGTAGTGTATTATTAAATGTTTTGAACTCTTTATGGGAAAGATTACCTTATAACTTTGGAGATATTTATCGAAGTAATGCGAATCATTACCGATAGATGGCACTACCGTCCCCGTTAGAGACGTGTTACAAAGAGATTAATAAATTTCGATGATCGGTAGGGTTCCACCGTAGCCTAATTGGCTAAGGCATTGGGGGCTTTACCCAAGGATGCAGGTTCGAATCCTGCCGGTGGTCGAATTTTATTAATCTCAATTTTGAAAATAGTGTATTGTCACATACATACTTATTTTATTTACTTTATTGTAAGAAATCAATTTCGTCATCATCATTTCCCTGCACTTATCCCTATTAATTTGGGGATGGCGCAAAAGGTTTTTCTGCCATTCGGTCCTGTCAGTCGTTATATTAAATCCATTGACTTTTACTGAAAAGTACGTAATGACAATTGTACTACTCATCTTCTCTCTCCAAGCAACGGCCCGTTTACGTCCATTGTTGAACATGGCCTCCTCTCCACAGAACTTAGCAAGTCCGTCGTTGAGGGATATTTCCATAATCACCACGCTTGGCAGGCAGATTGGTGATCGTAGATGGCATTCAGCTGTATGTCCCTTAGTCTATTATAAGCCGGAATTGTATTTCATTTATGGATTTAATGACTTTGTAACAAGTGCGATTTATTTATCTACATTATCTTTACCTATTAAATATTATAAAGAGGTAAAGTTTTGGAGGTTGTTAGGGACATGAATTTTCTTAATTGGATCTACGGAACCAATTAAGAAAATTTTTTTACCAATAGTTTCATAAGTTGCTATTGGATGCTATTGTTTTTATGCATTTGCATTAGTTGCTATTGTTTTTTTGTTTGTTTGCATTGAATAGGCTCCGAAAATTCTTGACCGATTTGAAAAATTCTTTCACTGTTGGGAAGTTCACTATCTCCGGTAAACATAGGCTATATTAAATTTTCAAAAAAGTTTGGGATCTATACTAAAACTTCAATAATGTAACCCAAGGTGTGAAAAAATTAGCAAAAAACTTTATTACATCGCGTGCGCTAAACTATTGATTGTAGAACAAAATAATGTACTACGTCTTTGCAGAACATATAATTATCTACAAAAAATATCGCGACAGCATAATTATGTCTAACTATTATAGTTATGTCACAATAAGCGATTTTTAATTTAAAAAAATATATATAAATGCCACCGCTATAAAAGCTCTTTTATTTATACTTTGGAATTAATCCTTATCAAAATAAATGACAGATATTTAAGTCTGCTTCAAAACCATTATATAACTTTTTGAATTATTCGATTTGGACTATCTATTCGAAAGATATCACAAGTTTAAGATTGTAAGTTATTTGAAAAATGTCGCATGGTCGCCGCTCATCTCATGGGCGGGATTACTTTTGTATTTGCTGGAGATTTCCGACAAACTCTTCCTGTCATTAACAGAGGTACACAAGCAGATATCATCAAAGCGTGCTTAATGGAGTCGCCCTTATGGACTTCGATTGAAAATACGGACGAATATGAGAGCTCATCTTCATGGAATCACCGATGATGATTTTCCACAGCAACTGCTTAAGCTTGGGGACGGAATTTTTCCCACTCCAAATTTAAGCAGTAATTATAACATCCTTCTGGGTGAGTCTCTAGGCCAAATAGTCCATAGTTTAGAAATTTTAATAATGCAATATACCCTGATATCGATAATTTGCACGAAAAGGACTTTCATTGGTTGTGTTCTAGGGCAATATTATCACCCAGGAATTATAGTGTCAACGAAATAAACAATCTAATTATTCAAATAGTTCTCGGACAAATAAAAAAATACAAATCGAATAGACACCGTGACTAATATCGAACACGCAGTCCATTATCCCCAGGAGTTTTTAAATCCATTAAACCCTTCTGGACTGCCACCACATGAATTGACTTTAAAAATTGGAATACCAAATATGCTTTTGAGGAATTTAAGCCCTCTAAGCATGTGAAACGGGACGAGGCTGCTTATTAAGGAATTGAAGGACAATTTAACTGTAGCAACCATTACCACCGGCCCAGCAACTGGTCAACTAGCTCATATACCAAGGATTCCGATGATTCCAAGTGGTCTGCCAATCCCATTTAAACGGCTTCAATTATCAACAAGTCCCAAGGCCATACTTTCGAATTAGTAGGGATTGACCTACGAAAATAATGTTTTACTCATGGCCAACTGTATGTTGGTCTATCGCGGGTCGGAGGCTGCTATGCTCCGACTCAATAAATTGATTTTGAGGAGCAGAGAAAGTAAAGTAAGGTAAAAGCCTTTTTACAAAAAAAAAATCGTATTCGAATTTACTTCATTTTACTCTTTTTTAATGACCCCACGAAAAAACGAGAAAGTACGTATGGGAGAGTATGTGTGTGTGAAAAATTATAACTTTTGAAATGTTTGATTAATACCCGTGCGAAACCGGGGCGGGCTGCTAGTTTATGACATAAAAGTTACACATCTATACCAATACATATAGCTGAAGAGTTTTTTTAGTTTACTTGAACGCGCTAATCCCAAGAACTACCATTTATTGAGGAAGCTTATTTTTAATTATGAAGTTCCTAGGCTGCCACGTTGAATAGCAATGCTTATGCGTTGTGCTAAATATAAGCCAGCCCTCTGGTCACGTGTGCTGTCGACCAAGCGTTTCGAAAGTTCTTTAAAAAGTTTGTGAGCGCTGAGACCCCATGGTCGTAATGTCTCGACGCCAAACGGCACAAATATGTAGCCGCCAGTATCGCAGGAACACTGGAAGCGGAAATGGACTGACGGATAATATGGTTAATGCTGCCGTGACGCGAAATTCTACTAGCGATCCTGCAAGTGCAGAACGAAAGGCCATGTTGTCCCAGCCGGTCAACGGCCGCCCCACATTGACATTGGTGCGGAGCAACACCTTTCGTATAGCTGCTTGTTTTACATGCTAGCCGTCTCCACAACATTAGCAATCTTTTTTAGGGGCAATGTATACGCTTCTACAACAAACTTCCTAATAATGTAAGAGATCTTTCTATAAACAAGTTTTAAATGAAGTAAAAAGGTTATTATAAAATTTCTGATTATGTCAACGACAAAACTGCTTGGGAGTTAGTTGCTCTGAGACAATACTGCTTTATTAATAAATGTAACAAAAAATAAAAAAGGATTCCTCTGAGTTTCTAGCCAGTTCTTCTCAGAGTGGCCACGTCTAGAATGGGTGGTAGAAAAAAAGGACGCATCATAAGAACATGATATAAAATATTTTAAACGTGTCTATGTGAATTAAGAATGTTTTGATTGACTTGTATAATGTAATTTTATTAAATTTTATGCATATATATAAAATAATAATTACAATTTAATATTTATATTTTTATATAATTATCTCTTATAGTAAATTACATTCAACAATAAGATAAACAACATAAATTAAAACCGAATGTAGGTACATCCCATGATGATGCGAATGCTTGGACATCCTATCGTTTATGGGCCAAACTCTTCCGTGCTTTGTGAATGATAGATCGTTGTCAGGTAACTTAACTACATTATGTAGCTTTTATTGCAGGTAGAGCTGCGCTTACAAACTCTAGTTAAAATACCATAAGTCGCTAATCTAAAACAGTTGGAAAACTGATGATAATAGCAACACACATCGTTGTCGTTGTTGCATCTATACTAATCTATTTATACTTATATATAAAGCTAAAAAGTTTGTTTGATTGCTTCTTTTTTTTAAACATTAATAGCAGGTTTTTTGCAGTCTACTAGTTAACCCCTCGTGCTAAGCTAAATTGCTTGTGTTATGTCAGTAGTGCAATGGGTGGGGTCCGGCGACCACAAGATCACAAGTCCGAAGTCCATCCAGCCATTGGGCTACGGCCGTTTCAATTCTTTTAGTGTCAGACAGTCCATTTATCGAGGAAAGTTTTATTTATTTATTAAGTTCCTACGGGGACTGGAGTTACGTGGATGAAACCGCGCGCGGGAAGCTAGTTAGATTATATATGTGCTATTTCATACATATCATTCTATGTATCAAATATTATCTATATCTGTTCAAAAATGTTAATTGTACCAATGCAGCAGTGGTTCAGTGACTACGGTTGTTCCTTCTGAGTTCTGAGATCTGGTGTTCTGGTTGGTTCTATTCCCTCTCTGGACCACCATTTGTGTGAAGTGCGGATAGTTCTTCTGATTCTGGGTGAACTTGTGTTGTCCGTGAATTATGTGTACCCGCGACACGTAAGATTTATTACCCTAGACCGGGAGTTGTAAAAAAATGTATTTGTATAAAAACCATACAAAAATGCATATAGAAACTTTTCATTTTATACATAAGTAGGATTCAGCTTTTAAGATTTAAATCTAAAAATCTGAATCCTACTTATTAAGGTTCCATGTACATTTTTTTAAATAAAACAATTTTTTTATTTTCTTTTGTTAACTCAATACTAAAATTTCACTCAGTTATTAGACATCGAATGAGAAGGTACGTTTCGTCACTTTTGCAAATAAATGTTTAATGATTTGTAACCTACTGATTATATGTACATATAATACGCAATTTGTTTATCTTTATTATATAATCGATAATGATTCAATCATTCTAAACGATGTTGTTAAGAGAAGCTAAATTTAACTTCCTTACATGTAACATTTTCATTTTATTATTTATACTTTGATTTATTTTTTGTTAATAAGTTTGTACCTCCACACAGTAGTTGTTATTTATTGTTAGAACATTTTTCTTACATTGTTAAAAATGAGACAGTCTCTTATATAAAATTAGCTAAAGTTAAAAAAAACATTACCTATGATATCTTATCACCAACACGTATAACAGTATAATTAAATTACTTACCATTGTTGTTAATCCTAGGTTTTGAGTTGTAATTATTAGTTATTAAACTAGCACTATTAATATTAGGATAATTATTATTTGCTGTTACATATTCATTTATATATTGTCCATCACTAGCTTGAGGAACTTGTAGAGGATCGGCCCACGACGGAAAGGCGTTTTTCCATCGATTGTTCACATCGTTGTAACGATTGTTAATATCCGCGAAAACCGACGGCGGCGGCGACCACTGCACGAACCACTGATGCGACACAGCCATGCTTTACGTAACATGCAAAATAGCAATTAAACACTATAACCTCTCACTCTTTTCTACCGTTATTTTAATAATGAAAGAGAAAGAGTAAACCGTTTTTGCTACAGTTGTCCGCATCGCAAAAAATACGTGAGCGCAAGTACGCTACTTGATTTTGTCTGCCCGCACAGTGTGGTCGCGCCCTTTCCATAAGAGACGAGCGAGCCCCCCACGTGTAGACGTTCGTGATTTTGACATACACATGAATAGCTTCTTCTTATATTGTGCGTAACGAAGATACATCACCCTGATGATGAAACCGTTGCAATTAACAATCCTGGCCTCATTACTATAGGTTTATTTTCTGTAGCAGCATTACGAATCAATTATCTACTTGTTCATCGTGACATGAGCTTGATTATTATATTTTAGAGATGGTGTCTCAGAAGTGGGTTAATATTTTCTATCTAAGTACATCGAAATTGCTGCATCACGACTTCACTGAAGTTAATGTACTTAAATGATTTAGTTTTACGACGTCTGTTTATTAAAGTTACAGCCGACAAATTAGTTGCAGTTTACTTGACGTGTACTTAATGTTCTTCAACAGTCACTATAATACTTATTAATTATCACGTTATATCATAGGATACAAATTGATTCAATGTAATATGGACCTTTATAATACTATACTCTTGGGCATTAATATTCTTTAGCTTGTATACATACATATAGGTACATGTTTTAAAAGCATACTAATATCGCCTCTTTGCTTCAATAACGTGATAAGTTTTTTAAGTCCACGTTTCAAGATACCACATTATTGAAGCAAAGAGGCGATATGCTAAAACTACATTTAAAAAACGCTGAGAGGGTTTTTAAACATGCCAATCTGAAAGAAGATAATCCAAGTGTTAAAAAGTTATGTTCCAGATCAATCTCACGATGGAGATCGTATGTAATGTAGTTGTAAAACCCATTTATTATTATTTTAAAATCAAAAATATCTGTTTATAAACATTGTTTACAAAAAGTTACTTCACATGATAATGTGTATAAATGTAGTCGCGCTTTATTAAATTTCGTCCCCATTTGCAAAGAAAACAACAATGTTTTATAACAACGCAATAGGTAAAGTTGAGCAATTAATATTTGAAACTGTACCAAATTACAAATCGATAGTATTAATCGCCTATTGAAACGACGTTATGGTGACGAACAGACAGAAAATATTTGCAAAGAAAAATATAAGGTGCCTTTAACAGCATCATGATAGCATAACCTAAAAATCTGAATCCTACTTATTAAGGTTCCATGTACATTTTATTAGTATATATATGTAGTTGTTACTACACTGTATCTAATTACCATTTCTTTTAATAAATTAAAATGGAATGGGCAAAAATGTATACTAATATATAAAGTTGAAGAGTTTGTTTGTTTCAACGCGCAAATCTCAGGAACTAGTGGTCCGACTTGAAAAAATATTTCAGTGTTAGATAGCCCATTTATTGAGGAACGTTATAGGCTATAGGTATATTGAAATTCCTACGGGAACGGGAGTGCGCTAGTAAAATCTAATATAAAATATTATCGACATATTTTTAATAACTGCAGTTTTTTGTTTAATATCTATTAATCATTGTTTTTTTTATTAACCGACGAAAAAAGTTTCTTTGAAATCGGGTTCGTAATTTGAACATGATCATTAAATTTATTATGTCGAATAAAAACTCATTTATAAATAAATTTTATAAAGAAACTTAAAGACATTTTGTTCCTTTGCAACTCAAATTATTTCATAATAATTGTTATCTCATGGCCTCGCAGAGTACTATCTCTTTAGTAAGTTTGACCATACAAAGTGTAGGTATACAGATTACTTCATTACCAAAAAGTTCTCTGCAACTTAATTTGTGGTTTTGTTTTTTATTCTTAGGCATTGATTAAGTGACGGGCCTCACTCGATCTTAGAATGAGAGTTCAAAATCAGAACGGCTCACGCAAAAAATTGTATTAGCTGGGATGAGTTACATAAGTTTGTATGATAGTTAATCCACGATATTGATATGATAAAATAATAATAAATATTCAATGACCCATACACTACCCAGTGTATGGATGGAGTATTTAAGCTGAGAAAGGTATTATAGAACTAGGTAAAGGTTCTAAACCTTCTAACTTTACTGTAATGTGTTATAAGTTGCTGGCGCTTTCCCAGTCGACGTGTTTAATTCATAATTCAGCAATACAGAGGAAAGCACCTTTAGCAATATTATAAGGAGGAAAGATTTAATTGCTTGTTTGCAAATAACATACATCCGAGCTTACTGGACTGAGCTTAAATCTTTCGTCATTGGAAACCTATGTTATTTGGAGTAAAATAGGCTGTTTTTTACTATAAAGTTCCTACAAGAATCCCATTTCCAAACGCGCGCAATTATCTATGTTATATAGAACAACATCGTATTTTTAATTCTTCCTAACCTACATGTATGGATACAATCTCTCGATATACAAAAATAATATAATCGCAGTCTTGTCGATTGAAAACTTTTAAACCTCAATTAAATTCGTACAAATGGTCCAATCAGTGGTTACCAGGTAGCAATTTCTAGTTTTTACGATGACCATTATTTCTACTTCGGTTATTTGGTCAGTTAACGGCAAAATGTGTATAAAATATATCGTGTTAATAACTATGACCGTAAACCTCGGTTTTTGCATATATCCGTATTTCGACACTCAGGACTTCATATATAATGTTCCAAAGGTTTATCGAATATCTATTACTTTGGATAAACTGTTGCAGCATTACGAAAAAAAACCATCGAAGGATCCTGAGTGGTACATAGCTTTGGGAATGGCTCGAGGTAAGCGATGTGATTACGTAATTTTAAAAAAGTAAGTAGGTCGCATTTACTCTTGAATATGGATGACTAGGCCGAGTCATTGCATATGAGAATGTAGATTTGTTCATGATATGCGTTCTTTGTTCGATCAAATAAAGTAAGAGGCACAAGATTATAAGATAATAGAAACCTTCAAAGAATAGCCTCCTGCTAGATAGTCTCGCATACAAATGTAAAATTAAGTTTCTTATGATCACTTGAAATATTCAGAAGAGTCACTGTTACAGTTCAATAGATAGATATACTATGGTAGCTATATTCCTACAGATATGTGCGCTGCTGTGCAAAAGTCTTAACAGTAGAATCTTGATGTTGGTTTTCGTTATAGGATCTATTGGTTTTTGAGCTGAAAAGTAGTACCTATCGGTGCAGAAATCAAACTCATTTTACACTGTTATACATTTTATTCTCACACAAAACTTTGTGTTGTTACCACACAATGTTATTACGAAATCGCAACATTCATTTTAAAGCCAGAAAACACAAGGATGATCTTATTTGCATAGATAATATCATTAAAAAACGAAATTTATAAACGTACATAACAGAGCATAAGTAGTATTTTTATTCGTTTAATTTTAAAGACAAAGTCGACCTTTTCATTTTACTTTTGTGTGAAACTGTTAATATGGTCTAATAATAAACAACAAAGCTGGCAATGTAATTGCTGTTTTTTAAATTTACCTTTAGATTAAATTATCGTTCAATATTTCTTGCTCTCGAATGACACTGCTGCTTAACAATATTGTAAAATAAATGATGATTTGATTATTTAAAAAAGGATTCCTCTGAGTTTCTTGCCAGTTTTCTCAGAGTTGCCACGTCTTCGAACTGGTGGTAGGAAAAGAAATGGACGCATCATAAGAACATGATTTAATTATTTTTGAATTGTGTCCATATGAATAAAGATATTATTGACTTTGACTTTAACTTAGATCTCTGCTTGGTCTCTCCAAATTCCCTGCATACGGCTTGACCAGCTGCATCCCTGGATTATGAGTTTACTGCAAGAGCACCAAATACGTGTCATTTCACGACTCTTAGGAGTCAACGCTGGACTACCTCAAGGATCCGTGCTATGCGTGTTTTTCCTGGCTACATACATTGCTATGTAGATGACAGGCAGTACTGAACACGCTGATGCTGATGCAGAGACTAAGCGCAAAAATCAGGGAGGCAGTCACTTCACACGTAACCAGTCTGCGCCGCGATATCGCTGCACTTCGCTTTTTGTCGAATGCACTGCGTATGATCCGAAACAATATATGATTTGTATACAACAAGCACTTACTTTTCACAATAAATAAATCAAAGGCATATCGAGGGGTAAAATGTTAAATCAGCTTGGTTCAATTACCCTCTTACCTAGGGTTGCTAACTTTTTTTTGTTTTATTTAGTACTTTTTACAAAAAGATGCTAAATATATAGTAGGTACTTTTGGGAAATTCAGGAAAAAAAATTGAACAATTGTACAATTTTTCCACGTGTATTTGTAATTACTCTTTGCTTCGGCCATCAAGGTTAAAAACCTTTAAAATAATTATAACAGTCTGAGCTTGTTAGATCCATATTTAAAAAAAAACAACAATTCATTGTTTTAATATGCCGCGCTGAGGGTGTGGTCAAATTTTTTAAATGGGGTGAATTTTGGTTTCGCATAAAAATATAGTACTTTTTGTACTATATTATTTTTTTATAATATATAGGTAGTACATTTGACTTAAATATAGTACGATACTTTATAATATAGTACGGGTGGCAATATTACCCCTCGATATAGATATACTGACGGCTTTCAATAAAAGCTCGATGAATACCACGATAAAAACAAGTCTTATTTACAGGCCAACTGGAATACACTATAAATGAACTGGACAAATCAGTACCACCAAAGTTAAAGGAAAATCTACAAAACATCACAAGACGAATGGACCGCATTCGGAATAGTATGGATGTCTCTACTTTCGTGTATCGTAGTAAGGACTATGAATATGGTATGTTTACCTAAATATTACACACACATTTACTAAATACTAACTAAAACACAAAATTTAAACCTTAAATACGTAAAAATCTCGGGTTTGGTTTAATTTATGGGAACAGATACAATATTAGAAAATTGTACATTTGTTGAACATAAATATTAAGCTGAATTTGGTATTCATATAAGGATCATGGACCCTATTTATCAAATGTTATAGTGAAACTAAAATATTAAGTAGAAAGTAAAAGTAGTAAAAGTTAATACATATGGAAATAAATAAAGTTTAGCCAAATCCAGCGTTTATATACCTAAATGTTAATATACCTACGTGCTACTCGGTGCTACTTTTTTCCAAATTTAATATGCGTAACTTTTTAGAACAATCTAGACATCAATAAAAATTAATTAAACATTTATACACCTGTAAATGTTTAAGTTAAGTAATAAACCTCATTAACAGCAACCAATGTAATTTGTTTTTTTTATGAAATATTTTTTTCGTTATTTACATACTCTGTATGAGCATTTAGATCAAATTAGAGACGTAGAAATAGTTATAAGAACTCAGAAGCATAAGGAAGGAGGTATATTATATTTCTGAAGCATTTAGTCGTAAGTGCCTGTTTACTATATAGGCACATACGCCGAATGTTTCTGCAAATAATGGCACATCCCACCTTATGCTTCTGAGCTCTAGATATTATTATTCACTGAACGAGATGTGCAGTCTATGCGAGTGAAGTAGGTAAATACAAAAATAATTGAATTGTGAATTAATAAATTGTCCATTCGGTCATAATTTTGCGTTTGAGCAAGCACCTTTTTTTTCTCGGAACGATTATAGAAGATTGATGATTTCCTTGTGTTATGTAGCGGTGGGCTGTAGGTATACTGATTAAATGAGGATGCTTTATGAACTAAATTTTATGCTAGCAAATAATTTCGATGACCGTACAGGACTTAATAGACAATACATTTTGTTAAAATCTTAAAAAGAAAATACCGGCCCAGTGCGAATCGGAAACGCGCACGAAGGGTTCCATAATCAAGTGCCTATCTGTTGACGTTATTGACATCGAGAAAAACAGGGCAAAAATAAAAAGAGTTGGGAGAGGCCGTATTTTTTTTAAATTTTACTTTCACCTTTCTTGTTATCGCGGTTCCTGAGATACAGCATGGTGACAGACAGACAGATAGCGAAGTCGTAGTAATAGGGTCCTGTTGTTACCCTTCGGCTACGGAACGCCTAAAATGGATAAAATAACAAAACAATAATAATCTAAAAAGTATATACAAAATAGGATGAAACTCAGGTAATCGCCTACACCTTAATTCTTTCTTTCGAGATGAATGCACTATGAATAAATGCACTAAGTAGGTATATATACATTCACGACGGTCACCGTAGCCTAGTTGGTAGTGCTCCTGCCTACGAAGCTGGTGGTCCTGGGTTCGAATCCCGGTAAGTGCAAATATTTGTGTGATGAGCACGAATATTTGTTTCTGAGTCATGGATGTTTTCTATGTATTTAAGTATTTATCTATCTATATAAGTATGTATATCGTCGCCTGGTACCCATAGTACAAGCTTTGCTTAGTTTGGGGCTAGGATGATCTGTGTGACATTGTCCCTAGATATTATTATTATTATATACACATTGCAAAAGCGGGATATTTTGAACTCCCGTCCCATAGCAATTATATGCAAATTAAACCACGAGGGAACATAACAGTGGTACCTAACCTTTTCAATATACCCCTTATGACTTATTAGGAAAATCGATTTTATCCGGACCTTTAAAATATGTTATCAATGCAAACGATACAAACCAATAAAAATTATTATGTTCTTCGTTACCCCCACAAAAACCTGATTTACCTCCGCGGGGGTAATTACTCCCAGGTTCGGATACCAGTAATGGGGGCATCGTGAACTGTTGATTAGAGCTGCAAGCTTGCTTTTTAATCCTAAAAGACATGACATTGCCTAGATGGTTGCTGAACTTAATCCAAGCACCGAATAGAGGTCGTTTAATTTAAAATTCACATCTTATTATTATATGAATTTATATGATTGTCTAGAGTTGCAGTTATGTAATTTGGTTAAATAACATATTCTCATATTAATTCAGACATGATATAACAAAGTCACGGAAAATAAAGTAATTTACTTAATTAGCATCATTTTTTCGGGGAGAAATGCATTAGGCGTCCCCACCATCGTAGCGGTGGAGTATGTAGGACTCGTCTCTCTACAGCGATGGTATGCTGATTATACCTAAGGGTTGTTTTATCCAGTCCACCGGAGAAGAGTCCACCCGCAAACCCAACTCTTAGTTTGCAAAGCAAACCTTCTGATGCCCTCGTAGACCCGAGTGGTCCAAATATTGTCATATACTCTATATGACAATATTCTCTATACTATATATATACTAGCGGCCCGCCCCGGCTTCGCACGGGTGGACTTTTATACCCTACCCCTGCCCTACCCTACCCCTACCCTAACCCTACCCTACTCCTACCCTACCCCTACCCTACCCCTACCCCTACCCTACACCTACCCCTACCCTACCCCTACCCCTACGCTACCCCTACCCTATACCTACCCTACCCTACCCTTACCCTACCCTACCCCTACCCTACCCCTACCATACCCCTACCCTACCCCTACCCTACCCCTACCCTACCCTACCATACCCTACCCTACCCTACCCTACCCTACCCCTACCCAAAAGTATCCTATGTCCTTCTCCCAGTTCTTAGCTACCTCCCTACCAATTTTCAGCCAAATCGGTTCAGCCGTTCTTGAGTTATAAATAGTGTAACTAACACGACTTTCTTTTGTTTTTAAAATGTATTCTGCTATTCGGGACGGAAACAAATCCAACAAATCAAAAACCATGGCAATCGGTCCAGCCGTTCTCGAGTTATAAGTGTTGTAACAAACACGACTTTCTTTTATATATATAGATTTTGTCATATAGAGTATATTATCATATAGGTACTCTATATGACAAAATCTGAAAGTCATAATTACGAGGATTAAGGGGCCACCCTCTTAAGATGGATGCTTAGTACTATTATATATATATATAAGTTGGTAGGTTGTAAGCCCGATTAAGTAGCAAAAACCTAGTTGCTAGCGTCAATTAACCCTCCGAAAAAGAAATAATACCTAATATTCATCAAAATCAAGTATAAATAGATAGTGCAAAGTCTTGTTCCTGACTAAGTTTTAGTTAGTGTACTTCTCGAGAGAAAGTCGAGAGGGTTACATTATTGTCAGTTACTCTAACGTTTGAATAGACATTTTTTTAAATAGTGATATAATTGCTGAGTGTCGATTTAGTAATATATTGATTTAAGTAGACGCGATGAGCCATAGGCCATAAGCATTATAAACGTTAAATGACTTGCAATAATGTATAATGTGTGCATTTAGAAATCACGGAAGTATCACAAATATTAATATTATCTAAACATTTTGGTGCTAATACTCTTGTCTGTGTCATTATATCACATTTACAATAGCCACAGGTTAAGACCTACATCTTAAATAAATATATTTTAAGATTTGCTTACTAAGTATATTGTTGCAATAACTTTGGCAATACTTGTTAAATCTATAATAACATAGCTCGCATATTTTATTTTCTATTCCTGACCACGCAAATGAGAGGGTCATTAATCGCCACCACATGCAACCACCTGATCTTAAGAACCCCTATGCGGTATAAATATAAAGAAGCTAGTGCGAGTACAGGAGATAATAGGACTTCACCTATAAAATTGCCGTTTTGTATGAAAAAAATTTAAACGATTTTTTTCATTTGTTTTTTATTTGTATTAATCGAAGTAATCTCCCATGCAATCAATGCATCTTTGCCAACGCAGTGGCAGTTTATTGATACCCTTCTTAAAGAAATCAGCTGGACTTCAAAGCCATTTTACCTACTGCCTCTCGGGTATTGAATTTTTTTCCCGCCAAGAAGTTATCCAAATTCTGGAAAAAGTAGTAGTCTGTAGGCGCAAGGTCAAGTGAGAAGGGCGGATGACGGAGAGCTTCCAACCCCAGTTCTTGCAACTTGGAGACCGTCTGCTGTGCAGTATGAGCAACGTCGGATTTAAGGAAGGGCCAGACCCAGAGCAATACTGCCCCGGGGCCTCCACAAAAGAGGGCCCCCCACTACAATAGACATTTAAAATCTTTCAAATTCTGACGAGAAAACTCTACAACTTGTCTTTTATTTATTTTTCCGGTGCTGTACCTTACATACCTACAATACTTTTAGAATCATGAATAATGTAATAGTTCTTATATATTGTAATAACGGTTATTCATCTATACTTGTTTACTTAAATTAGACAATCAGTAAAATAAGAGAATTCAAATCGTCCTGAAAAGTAGGAACATACTTCAAATTTTCTACACATTTAGAGGGAAACTAGTTTGTGGCCAAGGGGCCTCTTCTCCTTTGTTGCCCCGGGGACTCCGGACTTCTAAATCCGGCCCTGAGTATGAGGTCGCGCGTCATCGTGCAGGAGCAGCGGAGAAGAGCGATTGACCAATGCTGGTTGGAGATGTCAGCTTCTCCATCATTGTGTTCAGTTCTTCACAGTACACATCTGTAGTAATGCTCACCCCGTTTGGTAAGAAGCTGTGATGAATCACACCGGCGCTAGACCACCAAACAGTGACCATCACTTTTCTAGGGGTAAGTTTTCGATTAGGGTGTAGTGCCCTACTCAATGTTAACTATTTATTTCTACAAGGGCATTGTTTAGGTGCTGTTCCAGGATCCAACGAACTTGCTGAGCGCTTGCGGTTATCAAACAGAATCCATTTTTCATCGCAGTTAACAATGCGGTTCTAAATTCCTTCATTCGTGTGTCTGTTGAGCAGTGCAAGGCACGTCTCGACGCGTACTTCGCGCTGGCGATCATTGAGTTCGTGTGGCACCCATTTGTCAAGCTTTTTTACCTTGCCAATTTGACGCAAATGGACCGATATTGTTTTGAAGCTAACGTCGAAAGCTGCTGCTAATTCAGCCGTAGATTGTGTATCATCAAATAAATAAATAAAGTTTTTATTCACGTAAACCTATTACAGGTATTTGTAAATAGTCAAAACATATTTGGCTTATTTTTGATTTAAATAATTAATTTTATTTGTTTATTGCTACGTATAATAATAGTTTATATAACTTTAGCTTAAAAGCTGTCTATGAAAGTACAATATTATTTTATTATTTCATCAGCTTCCATAATCGCCTTTAATTCGTCATTGTCGACCAAGTCTTCGGACGACCGCGAGGTTTATGTTTCAGGTCGAAATTTCCAGAACGGAAGCGAGCAAACCAGTAACAGGTGGTGCGTTGGTTTGTAGTGTTAGCTTCGTAAACGTCGTTGATGTTGCGTGCCGCTTGTGCCGCGTTGCTGCCACGACGGTACTCATATTCCATAATTACTCAAATTTTTAACGTATCCATGAAGTCGAAAAAGATTGAAATGCGATGAAAATGTAACACTAATCAATAAGAAAATGACTACTATTGGAAAAAAAATCCATGTTTTTAAAATAAAATTAATTTGAAATTAGAATTCTTAGCCAAACAAAAATTATTTTTATTTGAAATGGTCAGTTTCATTGGTAAAGACCTAATATGAACAGCACTAGCCACCCTTATGCTGGCCGCTCGCTCTTAGTCGAGCACAACATTAATCTATTTTTATTGTTATTTGGCTGTGGTATTCCATAAGGTGGAAGTATTTCCCCAGTTGAGCAACTCACTATTTATTAGTTTTTTCTTTTTGAAATCTTATCTTTTAACTGACTGCCTCGCGTACCCGGTCCTCACCAGCGACGGAGGAGTGTCCGTGGGGTTTTAGCGGTGAAGGGTCCTCTTCTCGTAGTATGACTGGCATACCACGCTATGGAGAGAGCGAGTCCCACATACCCCTTCGCCGTCGCGGGAACGCTGCTGCGGCGGAGAGGATGCGTAAATGCATTTCATGAAGACACTGCCGTGACCACAAAGCGACCAATGTAGATGCATTAATAGTAAACAATAATGAAATTCGACATTCATTATCATTTTAGGTACAAACAGTTATCGAAATTGAGAAAAGTTGCATTTTCCCCATTTCACCCTTAAAGATCTGCAAGAAGAATTGTAAGAATTGTAAATGAAACCTTACTTAGTGTTCGTCTTGGGCACCTACATACTTAAGCAATGTATTTGTCATATATCAGAGTGCCCATTCTTAAACACATTTGCGCAAATTATAGAAGCGAATTGATAGAAAGTAAAAAAACGACGAAAAACTAAACTCCCGTTCCGTAAGGACTCAATATAGCCTCATAATTAAATATAGCCTTATAGCCTTTCTCAATAAATGGATTTATGTAACACTGAAATATTTTTCAAATCGGACCAGTAGTTCCTGAGAACAGCGCGTTCAAGCAAACAAACAAACTCTTCAGCTTTATATGTTAGTGTAGATATGAAAATAAATGAATTTTCAAATTGATAGTGATCGAATATCACCTTTGTATACTGTGAAAAATAAACTATTACGGAATACGCCTAGACTAACTAGATAACAATTACACATAGATTATGTAATTGTGATCTAGTTGTTGCCTTGTTCATAAAGCATTTGCGATATGATCGTTGTTGTTACTTATATTTCATCTGTTTAAATAAATGTTGATCCAATATCACATTTGTATATAGTAAAAAAATACGTATTACTAGACTATACTGTGACTCAGAGGATACGGTGCTTGCTTCTGTGATCTGGTGTAGTTGACTCCCACCCTGGACAAGTATTTGTGCGAACTACAGGTACAAGCACAAGTAGTTGTTTTGAGTCCGGGTCCGGGTGGGCTTTTTATCCATGAATGGAGTGTTTGTAAAGTCCCCCGCGACACAGGGATTACATTTCCTACGGCCGAAGTCATAAAAAAATAAATCATTTATATTAAATTAGCTAAGTACTATTACTTGCAAATAATTATTTTTTTCATTAATGTAAAATGAATAAAAAGTTTTACACCTGCAGGCTGCAACATGGTTCTGACTCCCATTTCCACTCGGAATGATACGGGAATTAAGTGTTTTTGTAAAGTACCTACCTCGCGACAGGAGGGTTTTACAAAAAAATATTTGCGGGAGTTGTCTTTTTTAACAAAGCAAAAATCATTTATATTATGTAATTGCAATTTAGTAGTTATCCCCACTTAATATTATAAATGCGAACCTAAGTTTAGTAAGGGCCGTGTGGTTTCCGGCTTAGAATAGGCCACCCCATATCCTCCCATGGGTGTCGTAAAAGGCGACTAAAGGACATACAACTGATGGATGGGCAGCAGCATCTATTAGCTCAAGGTTTACATCTTACTGCGATCACCAATCCGTCTGCCAAGCGTGGTGATTATGGCAATATCCCTCTACGATCCTGGCTTGCCAAGGTCTGTTAAGAGGAGGCCCATGTTCAGCAGTGGACGTAAACGGGCTGTTGATGAACCTAAGTTTGCTAGTTAGGCTTTCACGCGAAAACTGCTTTACCGATCATCATGAAACTTTATATACAGGGTTACCTCGGAGACAGTGCGCAAATTTTACCTACAGAAAGGTTTTTAAAAATAAAAATACCCGTGTGTTTTTGTTTTACCATGCTTCGAACAAAATAATTAAAATGCGCACACCCACGGCGAACGGTAGCGCTGAGCTGACTGAAACACGCGCGCGCGTCTTTGCGCCCGCGCTCTCTCTCCCCCGCCCTTTCCCGCGCTATTACCCCTTTCACTCCCGTGCATATGAGCGTGGTATTTGAAAATTTCGGTGGATAAACGATAACTAATAAATAGTTAGCAAAAAAATTACATATTATTTTTTTTCGTGAAATGCGTTCTATTAACGATACTGATTACATGGAAAAAATATGCGCACTGTCTCCGAAGTAACCCTGTATATATTCTTGGAGGTATAAGAAGTATCAATGCGAGCGAAGTCACGAGTAAAACCTAGTATGATTATAAATCATTTGCGATATTATCATTAGGTACTATTATTATATTTCATTTTGAATGAATTGCATTGTTGCGTTGTAACAATAGTTCTAATTAATGCTAGATTTCGTAATCATCTCAACTAATAATTTAGCTACTAGATAACTATCTGTAAAAAATAATAATAATACATTTAAACAAATATAAGCAGCTAATCTAAACTTAAACTAAATCATAAGAAACCAACTATTATTGCTAGACATATTTTAACTTTAATAAGACTAATTAATATCATCCTTGTACAAGTGTTGCAAATAGTGTCGAAAGTTCAAATTTTATTTCTCAACAATACATTTCTAATATTGCAATTGTGTGCCATATTTTACGTTATTATACAAATGAATTTTATTGGGTAATATAAAGAAGGTAAACCTTCAGTGAAAAAAAAATTGTAAAAGTCGTTCTAGGTACTTGTTTTTATGTATATGAAATCCAATTAAATAAAATAATACCTAAAGTAACGGTACAAATTCAAATATCATTTATTCTGTAAATATGGTTACATTTATTTAAATCGGCATATTTTTACCCTGCCGCATGTCGTTCAGTGTGATAACGTGGCGACTTCTAAGAAACACTGCCAAAAAAATCAGTTATACCTACCCTCTTTTTTATCCTTTACAATATTTTAATAACTCATTTAAATAATTATGTATTTTTCATTGTAATAGGAGCGTATCAATACGACGCATTTTTGTCACAAAGTGGCAAAAATGTATATACCTTTACAATAAAATAAGCAGCATTCGTCCATGCCTTATCCGTTACGCGTCTCCGCTGTGTCTGCTCTAACCTCTTCGCCTTACGTCGTTTCTGCTTCATTCATGTTTCACGTCGCGACGTATACACAAACAATGCGTCGTCTCTGTATAATTTACACCCAAAGTGGCTGAAATCTAAATAGAGCATAGAAAATGCTTTTGTAAATTTATCAGTAAAGTAATTTATTTTATCAAAATACATTTATTTGCGTTAAAACCTTATGTAACTTATTTTTGCAGTATTTGCCAAAATACCTAAGTAAGTGTGAGGAAATCTTAATAGGTAGTTAGAATGTTACAAAACCATGCCATAAGTTCACGCACTATAAACTTATTTATTACTATAAACCTTTAAACCAGCAGAAACTTTATTAAATTGTAAACATGAAACAATTGAAACAAACGCAAATTACCCTTGACGTAATTTTAGTCCAGCAACAACTTATATCTAATTATACTTTATTCCCAGCGCATTAAGTTTAAAATCCATCGCACTATTCTTTACACTGCATACTATAATTCGTTCCTCGGAACATAATATTACGCTGTTAACTCCAGTTAAACTAACTATTAAAGGTATTACCTCAAATGTCTTTGAATCTAAGTGAGTTCGTAATGTTTCTAACAGTTTGCGTCGATAGACTGCAAGTGAAAATTATTATTCAATGCGTTTCTCTTTTAAATCGATTTCATTTATTGAACAGAAACTGTTAGTGATTAAGTGACAAATTGCGCTTTCATTGCTTTAACTGCTCTAGGAGAAATGGCTTTTTGTTATATTTGCAATATTATGTCAAGATATATATCAATTAGAAAATTAAATTATGCCTTTATGTACCTATATTTATAGAACAATACTTCTAATATTATGCATATTGTTAAAAATGGTAAAAAAGACACAATAATATGGCAATTATGCCTTACCTAAAGGCTTTAACTGATATGAAAGATTACTCTTTTAGACTCCTTATTAAATATGTGTTAATTTTTTACATCTCTGACAAATACATTTATTATCTAACGTTGCTATTCAACGGGGCAATGCATCCCGCATTCTGGGAACGTTGCCAAGTGCATAAATTTAGAATAATATTTTATAAGTGCATTATTATAACTAGAAGCCAAATACTACACTTGTATATATAAGTCTTAAAATTTAAGTTACGGTTAAAAAAATCAGAATGTACTTACTATAGTTTAAATTCTTTCTCAAAATGCGACGGTGTTCACTAATGTTGTGATGGTCAATGGTTTTATTACACGTTGTTCTGCAATCACTCTTCAAGTTTAACCTTAATGCGTAATACCAATGTTTTATTCTGTTCACGTATTTAAGAAGCTATACACGTATAACACATTCGTAGAATA
Source organism: Nycteola revayana (assembly GCA_947037095.2). Taxonomy (NCBI): domain Eukaryota; kingdom Metazoa; phylum Arthropoda; class Insecta; order Lepidoptera; family Nolidae; genus Nycteola; species Nycteola revayana. The sequence continues at coordinate 12,849,375 of OX344839.1, forward strand.
CTCGATCTGACACACTTAATGACCTACTTTACGCATCGTATTGCCTACTGCCAAACTAATGGTTATGCGAGCATAATACAGATATAAAAGATTTTAAAACAATATAGTACATACAATAGGTACCTTTCAACATCATCTGCAATAAAAATTATTTCAGTTTTTATAATGATAGGATTCTCATGTAGTTTTACCGGCGTAGCTGTTCCCGTTGGATGCTCCATAATACTCTAAGCTACTCTGGGATACGTACCTACGTACGTACTTTATTTAAGATATATCCGTGTTTAAATAAAAATGTGTTTTACAGAAATGATTCATTTGGAACATAACCAAGCTTGACTTGATAATTGTTGTCATGAATATATTAAAAAAAAGGGCAAAAATCACGTTTGTATTTTGAGAGCCCCTTCATTATTTATTTTATTTAAATTTTAGTATTTGTTGTTATTGCGGCAACAGAAATACATCATTTGTGAAAATTTAAACTGTCTAGCTTCTTGAGATACAGCCTGGTGACAGACATACAGCAAAGTCTTAAGACGTAAAAACGGGACCCTATTACTAATAATAGGGTCCCGTTTTTACCCTTCGGGTACGGGACTATAAAGATCAAGGCGTAAATAGTTTTAGCTATGCGGCTCCTGGCTTTTAGTCCGCCTACAACACATTTTAGGTGCGTTTACTGTAGGTAAGATTTAGTTAAATATATTTAAAAAAAACATTACAAGCCATACCGCACAAAGATGCCTTTGACACGAACTTCCCTTAAAGGCCTGAAAAGTTTATTGCCAAACACTAGGTATGCTTAGATGGTTTTGAATAAACGAAATGTATGTAATGTATGTAATTATATGAATTATATTATGTTTCTAGTGGCTAAAGCAATATTCGACAATCTAGAAGTTTTTGCTAGCCTTTTGGAACCTATCTCCATTGGTACTATGGGCACACAAAAGCCGTACAGACTTACATTTGAACAATATGTACAGGATGCAAGAACTAAAACACCTACAAGAAAGGCCGCAGGTATGCATATAATTAGGCCTTTTTCTATTATTATAGAGGCTGAATTATTTATCGTTATTTTTCTACATCGAAATCTTTTTTTGGTACAATCGGGTTTTCAGGTAATGCACCGATAAAATAAGCATTTAAGCTTATTTTGATCTAAACATTGGTGAATCGTCTTCAATATAAATTGAAGTGTTCGATAAAATCCACGTAAGCGGATATAACTTTTAAATTTGAATTCCTAGTTTTCATTACAATTGACTAAACAACTGGACGTGGTCCAATACCTTGAAGGTTGAATGTTTTCATTCCTATTTTGAATATCATTGTTAACAATCAATAGGTTATATATTGATACTAGCTTCTGCCCGCGGCTTCGCACGCGTGGCCTACAGGAAACAAAATACAATATTTTTATCCGGAAACTATTGTTAAAAGCCCTTTCAATTGAATGAAGCCCAGTCAGTGGCTTACTGGGCGGCTTGAACAACTTTGACACCATTGTAGCCACTTCATTTACGATAAAAAGAGAGGAATTAAATATACAAATGGACAATATGCCAAACAAAGCAGTAAGGACGAAGTTCTCCATGAAATTTCTTTGGGATGAGAGTACTATGGTTTTAACAGAGCTTAAGGCGTGTTTGAAAATATGTAATTAGGAGACAACCAGAAGTGCATTTATGCATAATACTGGTAACAACGAAATACTGTGACTACCTATTGCAGTATTTCTTTGTAAACAATATTTCTTGTTTTACCTTGAGGTGCTAGAATCACCAGACTGCTCCCTGAGCTTACTCTGGAGCAAGCCACGTATAACTGACCATGTGAAAAGCAGTTCTCCCTTAAGTCTACCCCTGCTAAATCAAGTTTATGGTCATGGCAAAGCAGACTTTGAGGGGAAATTGCACTCTTTTGAACTCGAAGGGGTAGTTCGATGGAGTTAGAGGGATTTTCGGAATAAACACAGTCTCCCCTCGGAAACAACCGGTCAGTATAGTTGCCTCGATAACATTTCGTTGCAATGTTTTCACGCGTAACCTGGTGCCATTGCATAATTTTGGCGGGTTTAAATTACGCAGCAACATAACTGGGGTGCCAACTTTCAATTTTAATATGCGAGTTGGGAGACCGGGAGGCCTCAATGTGTTAAGAAATTCAACCGGGTAATGTATGGCATCATCGTTGTTAACCAGCCATCAACAGGTTTTCCTCTTTTTCTTCTTAAAAATTTATTTTTTGCAATACAAAATAAGAAGGGACTTCGGAATATAAAAGAGTTTTAGCAAAATCATCTGTTTTACATAATTCAAAAAATTATAACAGTTTTGTTTGTGGTGGATTATTAACTTTATCTGCAAGGTTGTCGGAGTTAAAATAAACGCGTTGGCCATTTTCGAGATGAACAGCTAAATGTTATTTTCGCTCACAAAGTCGTTTCTTTTGTGAATAAAGTAATAATTCCTATGAGATTTTGTGGATAAAAATATTGTTCTTAGTAAAATTAACGTCAAAAGGAACTCACCTTATGTATAAACTAAATCACACACTTACCTCCTGAATTAATAGAGTAAGATGGTAGTGCGTAAATTAATATAGTAGGTGTGCCCATTTTTTTTTTACTTATAATGTTGAATATATAATAAAAAATAGTTAGTGTAAGTATTTACCAGTACGCATTTAAACATTAAGTTTCTGGCGAGTTTCAAGTCAATTGACTCAAGGAATAAGATTTTTCATAGATTCATTTAGAGGGTAGTTTAGAAAAATTAAAAATGTTAATCTTTATAATTTATTTAGATAAGTATTCGTGCCAAGTTTCAAGTCTTTTAGCTCAAAAAAATAAGATTTTTCATAGAAACTTCCATCCCTTTATTACCCCCTTGAGAGGGTAGTTTAGGAAAAATAAAAATGACATTTTTTATCATTTGTTTCGATTAGTATTCGTGCCAAGTTTCAAGTCCATTAACTCAAGGAATACGAATTTTAATAGAAACTTTCATCTCCATTTTTACCCCTTTTTAGGGGGTAGTTTAGGAAAAATAAAAATGTCAAATTGTATAATTTGTTTAGTTAAGTATACGGGCGAAGTTTCAATTCTATTAACTTAAGGAATAAGATTTTTCATACAAAATTTTATCTCCTTTTTTACCCCCTTAGGGGTAGAATTTCGAAAAATCCTTTCTTAGTACATACCTACTCTTTACAAAGAACATACCCTCCAATTTTCATGTCTCTAGGACCAGTGGTTTAGGCTGTGCGTTGATATATCAGTCAGTCAGTCAGTCAGGACTTTGAATTTTATATATATAGATTATGTGATTCTAATAGAAGTGAAAGCTACATTGATAGCAATCTAGATGCAATTAAGTATTTACAATGCAATGTGGTGTGGTAATGACTAATGAAGTAATGAGCACATACCTACGCAATTTCGTCATATTAAGTATGTACAACATTTTTAAATATAACCTGCGCCAATAAAGAAACGAATCTAAAATGGCAGCGGCGATCATGCGCTCTCACTCTAAACTGTTGACGTCTTAGTCACACACGGCGCGTACTGCATGCAAAAAGAAATCCGTAAAGAAAGCTAACGGAAAAAAACGACTTACTTGCGAGTGGTTAAGGTAAAAAATGTTAAAGAAAAGTAAGCAAATAAACAGTTCTAATTTTTATGAAAGATTATGTATTTTTTTGTATACGTTACACATTTCAAAACATAAAACTAACAATTGTATTTTACCTACATAAACAATAAACAAACTTTCTTTCTATCTTTCTTTTTATTTGCTGACCCTATCATCTGTCAGTGACATTCAGGGACGCCATTTTAGATTCGTTTCTTTATTGGCGCGGCTTATACAGTTAAAGTGGTTGATCACAATGAATATAATATAGGAAGCAAAACTATCGAAAACTAAACTACATTTAGGGGTTTTGACAACTTAAATCTATATAATGCTTCCAGATGCGTGTACAATGCAATTGTTGATATCAGCAATGGAAAGTCAGACAACTAAAAACGAAGGGGCTTGCGAACTAACACCAGACTGTATGCCGCAAATTATAAAAGGATCAGGCCTCGCTTTCCAACAAACAAGCCGGGTCAGAGCGGCTGCTCTAGGGTACCTCTTCGATTGTCTAGAAGGCATTGATTTAGCTGCCCACATCTATAAACTATGCATACAGATATATAAAGAAACCAAATCTCTTGAAGCTTGGGATCATCCGGCTGGAACACGAACTTTGTTTATGCAGCAAAGTATGACCATTATAGCTAAATAAAAATATGCCATCAAAATTAAGTCCATTTACCATTTTTGTGCCAATTGCTTAGTTTGTAGTTTTTAAACAATTCAATAAAGCTCGTTGGCTGGATGGAGTTGTGCTCGTTTTTATATATGGTGAAGTATTAAAAGACTAGATGCTAACTACATATTAAATTGGTCCGAAAATAAAACTTACCTAAATGAATATTAATACTGTGCTATTTATTTTATAGTTCTTTATTGTGCTTCGCAAGGCTATGGTGAATTTATAAAGCCACGTTGGATGAACAAAATAATGTCTTGGCAAGAACCTAAAGGATGTTATTCAGATGATCGTTTACCATTTTTAAGATTAACGGGCTTCGTAGGACCTAGTTCAGCACCGGCACCCCAGGATAGAGAGGTAAAATATCATTGTTATCATCAGCATGTGTGCATCTACAGCAGAACATAGGACATGAGTATAGTGTTATCCCTAGAGTGTTTCCTTGTAAAAAAAATATTTTCTTTTTTTTAAATTATCGCTATTCTCGATTTACCAGTCACAAACAACGAACGCCGAACAACTGAATATGCCAATTGTTTTTTGTGGCGCCGCAATCGTAATTAGAGGAACCATGCTTATGTTATGAATGTCATAGGTAATGTGAGGTCGAAGACTGCAAGTCACTTTTAATCGTGTAAAATTTGCAATGAGCAGACAACGATCGATCAACCATAAAAATTAATAAGAAAAAAAAATGTCTTGGAAACCAATGACGCTTGTTGATGGTAGAATACAAATAGGTATGGCTCCTATACTAGCGGAGATATCTGCTATCGCATATATACTACTGCTTGAAACGTAATCGCCTTGGCCGTGAAAATAGGTACTTGACTTACTTGGATGAATAGTGAAAATTCTTGTTTCTGACAACCTCCATGGTCAAGCGGTGAAAGTCTGGCTTTTAGTCTCGCAGGTCGTGGATTCAATCCTAACATCGGACATGTAGTACTTATACTTTTAAAACGCTAGCTTGTTGATATAAACACTGTGACGATATTTTGGAGAAGACACTGGTTCCTTTAATACAGTTTTAAACTAGCGTCAGGAATCAGAGTAAGCACAACTATGTAATCATTGTATTATGTCAATAAAGATTATTATTATTATTATGTAATCTTTATGTAAAACCTTAGTAATCTTTATAGGTATATCAGAGAACGGGTGGCAATGATTCCTTATGTGTCACAACATAACACTGCGGTCACCAACCCGCTTGCCAAGCGTATTGACTATGGCAAATACACTCCTTCAGCAGTGGAGCGCTGAAAATTACTTTTTTTGTTTCAGGAAAAGTACCGAGTGAAGAAAATTGCCTCGTCTGAAGGAGGTGCATGCAACTCCTTGACTTCTGCAATGGCTCTCGGGTCCTTAGTTTTGTATATCAGAGCATTACTCGAAACGGACCAAGCCTTCCAATATGATGTCTTGACTTAATTGTATTTTATTTAAAACATAATCTCGTTTGTATTATATTTTAAAATTAGTAATTTCTTGCTAATAAATAGTTACTACTTAACATTATCTGTGTTACCTTTTTTTTTTTAATTCAGCTTTCACTGTCTGTATTGCTGTCAATTCTGATTTAGGTCAGTGGTGTCTCATCTTGTTCTTACCAATCACACTTAATTTGGATTAATACTATTAATAAACTTAAAACATTAGTTATCTAACCGATGATGTTCTTTAATCATTTAAAAATACACAAAATTGTGATGTATTATGCAGTTAAAAACATGTGCACAGCAAATAATTTGAAAAGACCCCCCATACCTGTATTTGGTTAGTTTACATGTCTATTTTCAGTTTAGTTCTTCTGATGTTGTTTTTGTGGAGTGGCTTCCACAATTCTGTCATATTTTTAGGAATGTTTAATCTCAACAATTATTTTATACTAGCTGCGGTACTACCCCGCGGTTTTACCCTCGTTACTCTGCCCCATTGGGTCGGAGCGTAATGTTTTGTAGCATATATGTTAATCTAGCGTATAAACTATCTCGGTGCGAAATTTCAGCCAATTCCGTTCAGTAGTTTTGGCGTGAAAGAGTAACAATCATCCATCTATCCATCCATCCATACTTACAAACTTTCGCGTTTATACTATTAGTAGGATTTATCGTAAATACGCCTTTAATTCACAAAATGTACATAGGTGGATGTTATGAATTTCATATATACATATATGTATTATAATATGTATATATGAAATTTAAATAACGATTAATGAAAATATAATTGATTCCAAATAAAAATTGTTGTAAAAGAGTTTAGAGTAAATTGTTAACAACAATTTACTCTAAAATCTTTTACAACCATTTTTACGGTAACAAAATAGCGTTAAAAATATAGACATAGACAATTCTAATAAAGATTTTATTATTGTAGTCTCCGCCACTTTTTTTTTCATGGGAGCAGGTGGGTATTAGTAGGAAGATAATCCGCTGATTGACTTGTCTTTTATAACCTATCTAGAAGGTTAAAAAAACTATAGAGAGTTAGGCACAGCGGTATAGACATGAATCTCTCTATAGGCTTAGACAATAAAACTACAGAAATGAACCTCCTTGACAAAATAACGCTATACAATACTATTGGTCTAGCGCTGAAAACACATTGGTTCTCACAAATAACAATTTCATCAATGCAATCCATGCGTTGCGGGAAACTTTACGAACACTTAATTTACGATTGCAAAACACAGCCAGTCTCTGTACAACCTATGGATCACACTAATAGTGGTCACGGTCGGAATCGAACTCAGAACAACAGGTCTCAACTACGGTAACTAACTACCAGTGAGCTATCGCTGCATTCACTTATTAGCGAAACACATTTGAGTGTCACTCCATGACAGTCACAACATTAATTTATTTACTTTGTTTGTTGAAACAAAGCAAATTGGGTCCTTTGTTTTGGCAAATTAACCACACAAACAAAATTATATCGTTTTTTTTTAAGTCTATAAAATAAAAGTTAATGTTTAATTAATAGGAATAGAAGGCCGTTACGTGTTGGCTCTATACAGTGCTGCATCAAAGGCAAACCAACTCGAAGAGGTCGAGAAAGGTCTTCGTGAACTGCAAAAAGAATTGGTCAAACCCAAAATCGTTGATTTCATTGAAACCTGCTTGATTTCACGAGCTGCTAAAGCCAAGCTGCTGATGGACATTGGCAAGGAATCTGGTACGTGATTTCTTGTAATATTTTAGACTGAATACTTAATTATAAGAAAAACAATATGATTTTATTTTTATTTATGATCAAAATCACTTAACTTTTAGAAGTATATTAATGACTTCATTTCAGTGAAGTCGAGAACGACCCAAAGTTCTTTATTAAACATGAAATCTTTGAGCGTAAATGCATCGTTAATAATTTAGTAGTCTTAGTTGTTGTGATTGCGGTTCTATTAGTAGTTTCTAAAATTAATATATTAGAAATTGAATACATACCACAAACATTATTTATTATTTAAAATAAACCAGTATTATAAAATAAGTAAGTATATACTACGTATTTCTTTTCCTGCTTTAATTCAGGAATGCCCGAGACTGCTTGTAATTTTCTGGGAATCGTGGCTGAGAATGGAAGATTAAAATTATTGAGACGAATGCTTAGCATGTTCATGACGGTGATGACAGCTCATAGAAACGAAGCGTTGTGCGAAGTTATCACTGCTCAGCCTCTCGACGAGCCTGCTAGAAAATCTCTTTTGGATGCTCTCAAGAACTTTGTAAAAGAAGGAAAAAATATTCAGCTTACTGAAAAAGTAGATCCTGATATTATTGGAGGTATGATTGTTGGTGTTGATGATAAGCATATTGACTTGAGCATCAAAAGGAAAGTTCAAATGTACACTTCAATATTAAAACAATCCATTTAAATAAATGATTAAGGGCCTATTTTTCCATCGTCTGATAATAATTATCATTGGTATAAGTTTTAATTTTAACAAAACTTCTTAACAACATTTTTTTTACCTGACGATGTACAATCGTCCCTAATGTCACGTTTTAATTTTATTTACTTACTAATTTCGTTTAAAATTTGAATGAGCAATATGCTATATAACTATAACGATAAAATTAAGGTGGATTCATGAAATAAAAAATATTTTAAATTAACATTTCGGTCACTTTTTTCATAATTCAAAGTTACGCACCATCTATACACATTATTTGTTTACGTCATCCTACCCTTCAATGAATTGCCTGCCACCGCGATCAACAGGAATTTTGCTAATGTTAGAGTTTTTAATTTGTTTATAGTCAATATACAATTTTACGTCAAACATCGAATAAAAAAGAGGTATTTCGTTGGAAAGAAAACAAGCGATATTTAAATATTAATTTAGGTTTAGTTAAAACTTTACTCCAAGCCATGATTTTTATTTCATGTACAAGGTAAAAAAATACTTTGGTTTTGATCTTTAATAAACATAATTTCTATGTATATAATACAACTAAATAGATTTAACATATTTAAACTTTAGCTCAGAAGTAATGCAAATTGTATGCTGAAGTCCCTAAAGGAATATAAACTTCAGTGTTTTATAGTACAGTAGTATAGTACTTATAGAACGAGAGCTGGCACCAATTTTGGGGTAGGTATTTAAAGTAATCTGAAAACTTTTCACATACCTCTGCCTGGTCTGGTGACTAGCGGGGCTTACTCGACCCCTAACTTTTTAGAAATATATTTATGGTTTTGTCCAATTATATATTTTTGTAGCAAAGGAATTTTCTTATCGCGGATATTTTTAAGTTGTAAATAAACTCTTTTAAAATTTCAAGTTGTCTCAAATACATTATTATACATTTTTGCATGCGTCTGGCAATGCTAAAATCCCGACTAAATCGTCTGGCTTATTATTTTTTTATTCTTTAAACATTATACTACTAACAATATTTAAAATTGTCATGTTGCCTCAAATACATTTTTTTTAATATTTCCTCGCCGCCCACCAGCCTGGTCTGCAGTTGGGGTCCCGCCGCCTGCCGCCCTAGGCTCGGTCTCGGGGAGTGGGGGACATGGGCCCCGCTCCCTTCGAGGCTGACCCATGAGGAGTAGGGACGCCTCTAGACTCCGGGCTTCCCTATAATTGGGCAAATGGGCCACTGTAAGTGTGGCCCCGGAGATCCCGCGGTACCATATTGGCCGCGGGTGCCGTCGGGGGGCCGCATTGCTCATGCGTACCCGGCCCCCGCCAACGGCGGATCGAAGGAGTGTCCGGGAGGTTTTAGTGGTTGTAGGGTCCTCTCCTCGTGGTATAAGTTTAGCATACCACGCTATGGAGAGGTAAGTAGACTTAAGTTGGGGTAGAGCAAGGGGGGTACGCGACAAGTTTTCAGCTTGCCTCAAGTACCTACTCAAAAATTGGTAACAGCTATCTTACAATTATTCTATCAAATAATAAATATCGAATATTTTGAAAAGAATACTTCAATCTCTATCCATGGGGCGAGGCACGTCATAGATATGCGTCACTGTTAATTAAATAGTCTGACATGGCACCGATCTCTAGACAAACCACCTAGAGCCGTACCTGAAATAAAGTGGTTCTTGGTGCTGTTGTTCTATAAGATTCGCATGGTAACCTAATCTTGGACCCTTTGGCTGATTAATTTTGCATGGTGAATTATATAAAATTGTTGATATTTTCTCTGCGTGTATTCTAAAGTTTATCCTATCTGCACTTAGGGTACCAGTCATGACTCTTTGGAAGCTCGACGTCAACACCCAAAGTTCTTGTTCCCCTTTGGCGTTATTCACTACTTTAACCCCACTGGCAAACTGTAAAGTTTCATTATTTATAGCAACGGGATAGAAGTTTCGTTGATCGAACTCGGTGGCGGTGTTCCAGCACCAGATACTTGGCGGCTCCATAAGTCCGAAGTACATGATGCCGTCACGGTCCATCGCTTCGGCTGCTGATTGGGATGATCTTTCTTTGGGAAATACCTAGGAACAATATAATTTTTAATGTATAATAAAAGGTTTGGAATTATTAAGGTAAGTTATTGTACTATATTTTTGAGAAAAATATATTTAAGATATCGGATTGAGAGTTTAATCCAAAACAAGAAAGGCAAGTTGCGTTGCGGTATATAATAAATATATAGCCATATATATATATATGGGTATATAACATAATAAGAAAAAATACGTAAGATCAAAAGTCTGCGTGAATTTCACTAAAAGTAATGAAGGAAAAACAACTTACGAATACTGAATTAGGGTTGATGCTAGTGTCTGTCGAGTAGGAGTCATTTCTCAGCACTTTGGTATTGACAATGTTCTCAGTGGTGGAGGCAAGAGCGTGGAAGTAAAGATAACGCTGGTTATTGTACAAGGGTGATAGAGACATTCCGAATATTCCGTCCATTAAATCAAACGTGTCGCCTGAAATAATAAAAAATATAAATATAAACATGTTTTATAATTACTTACTTATATGCATATGGCTATTTTATAGTTGGATCCGTTTCTAAGTGTATTTGTAAACATATTTTCAGTCACCCTGCATAAAATAAAAGCGTAGTAAAGTTTTCAATATTATACGACATCTCTTGTTTTTGTTTGTGCTAGACTAGGTATAAAAAAATAGTTTTTATTTTGTTTTATCCATTCTTAGCCTCTGGTCTCTCATACGTGAATTTAAATGTTTCATTTCTTTTTTTATATATTTTTTATTAATATTGGGTAACTTCATTTTCCATCTTAAAAAAAATAAGGCGTGATATATATATGAAATAGATGTCCAAGGCATAGTTATTTTAGCATATATTTTTTTACGGACATAGAGTGAAAAGCGTAACGGTAAAAATGCGTACCTAAAAAGTAGTTACGCTATTTCGCTCACTCTTGCCATTCATGTGTGATTGCGGCCTAGGTATTTTATAGGCACCTATTTTATTTTTATGCACGCGCTTTGTTGGGTGTATTTATTTTAAGTTATTTATGAGATTTTCTAGAGATTCTAATTACCGAAATACTACTACAACTATACTCTGGTCTATATAGGGTGACTGGTAATTAGTGACCGATACCTCAACACATGATTGTGCTCATGATAACAAACAACTTTTACTATGGCACCAAACCTGAAATCGCGAAAAAAAATCAGCTGCTCCCTACCATGTTGACTAGTTATGTGAACGTGAATGTATGGAACAGCTGATTTTTTTTCGCGATTTCAGTGTTGGTGCCATAATAAAAGTTGTTTGTTATCATGAGCACAATGATGTGTTTAGGTATCGGTCACTAATTACCAGTCACCCTATATTATATTCTATTCCACTTACACAACACACCATATTATTATCAAGACGGTAAAAAAAGTTACCCAGTATATAAAGATTACGCTCACCTTGAATCGTGAATGTTCCTCTGTTAGGATAGGGGTAGAAAAGACGATGAGTGGTTCTCCAAGATTTGTTGTTATCCACATCCACAACTAGAAGTCCACGGCCGGTGACATCGGCGACGTACACGAATATATTGTTACAGTCTCGGTGGGAACGAATGTCCAGTACCTGTAAATAGTTATATTTCTTTATTTATTACTATCTTTCCCGCGCGGTTTCACCCGCATAGATCCCGTTCCTGTGGAAACTTTAACTTAAAATATAGCCTATATCATTAGAAATTACGTGGCTTAACATTGGCATTTTTTTTTTTCAAAATCTGTTCAGTAGATCTAGAGATTACCCTCTACGGCGTCACAAACTCACAAACTTTATAATGTTAGTATTTGTTGTTTTTAAATTAAGGCAAATTTTGTAACATTTGATCTTGATAAAAATTACATAGATCGTAGAAGTCAGTTATTTAACGTTTACAAAACGTGCCTACTTTTTTGCAATTCATAAGAAAGTGCTTATACTATTAAAACATTCAATTATTGTTGTTTCTCTCTCTCACAAGAAAAAGTCGTGAAACTGGAACACCAAATAGACAGTTTGACTGTATTTTTTAATCAAATAAAACAGTAAAAGCTAATTGTTAGGTTGACACGTTATTGTTAAAGCCAAGTTCACGATCAAATTGGCAATGAGGTATGACGAAACCGAATCTAATTTTGGCGTACGCCTTAGAATGTAACAACTTAAAGAAAATTTTCACCGTAGGTATTTTATTTTTTATATCAAATAATGTGTTTATTTAGAATATGACGTAAAAGTATATATAAGAGAAAATACTCTTATATGTATAGATAATTATCTAAATGTTGATAACGTTTTTTATTTTACTTTTTGTAATTATATATGAAGTTCAAAAATATACTCCGAGAAAATATACCATCAGTAGATGAAAGATGACAGCATCTTTTAACCAATTAATGAAATCAAAAAGTGAACATATGCATCAGCCATGTATTTTTAAAATTATGAATGAGTACAAAAGTTACAATTCAAGAGAGTTGTACAAAATAAAATCTGACGGCAACATGCGATGCAACGTTTTGCTTTTTAGTTTCATATAGGCTTTTAAACTGCTTCGTAAGATTATTAGTTTCGTCTTAATTAATTGATTAAATATCATCGTCAACAGCCCGTATAACGTCAACTGCTGAACATGGGCCGGCTTCCTATCGAAAGTGGGTTATGCCATAGTCACCACCGTTGACACGCTTGAAACGCTGCTGCCCAAACCCTTGTTTACGATGTTATAGATAATGGTATAACAATCGGGACCAACGGCTTAATGTGCTTTCCAAAAGTTTGAACATAAGTATAAAGACTTCATCTATTCAGCAAAATAAAATTTTCCATGGTTACTAATGTTTATCTCAATAAAAACCGATTCTCAATGGTATCCAGATCCTTCCAATCAAATATACTGATGTGTTAAGAATTGTATACATACGGGTGTAATGAATAATGACTCCGAGGTGTAGCTAGAGGAGTTGATAACGTGCCGGTAGACGAGCTGATCGGTGATCAGGTCGAAAGCCAGCAGCTGTGGCGAGCACTTCTGTGTGGCGCCAATGAAGCCGGTGTCCATAACCCATAAGCGGTTGCAGTGGTCGATCTGGAAGTATAAAAATATAGATGAAATAATAAAATGCAGGTATCTACTTAGATATTTACATTTATGAACTTGTCAAAATCACAATGTTAAAAAAACTATAATAAATAGATACTTATTTTTATTCTCTGAAAAAATCTGGACATCTTTAAGGCTAAAGTGAACAGACACTTTCTAGGCACGCGTGTATCATCTTAGGTCTTATCTTCGCCTTCCATCAAGCGACATTATAGTCAAACGCAAGCGTATATTTAATAATAAAAAAACGAGGTTTCTAACAGGTGCTACCTGAGCGTTGCTAAATTTAGGATATTACAAACAATGTACTTCGTCCGTTTGTCATTAATTCCTCTACTCATAATTAAATAAGTGTATGTTTTTATTCATTTATTATTGGTAGGCTACTTTTATTATAGAAAATTTGGTAAAAGCATACAGTGACACACACCTTGGGGCACCCTTATGATGGTAACAATAACACGAGTAAAACAGCTACTTAAATCCAGTGAGACGTAGCGTTGTTGCCTATACCTTAGTCAATCCAGCTTTGATTATCTGTCCCAAAGCATAAATTTACTTACGCATAATGACGTATAAGCATAACTATACACCGAAAATTTACTACAAAAGTATTATGTGGTTTTTATTTCCCCGTAAAAAGCATGCAAGCAAGCATGCAGCGTATCTGTCACGGCTTCAGTTGTGCGTGGCTACGACGCGCGGCGGTTCGGCAATTCGGTTCTAGCGTTGTATTGCCGCAGTTCTAACCTAACCTAACCTAACCGATTGTCATTTTACCACGATTCGTGACAGACTCGCCGGCCGCTTCACCATTGATCGATATCGATATCGATATCTCTCTGTAAAATATTAGTCGAATACCTTCAGGAGATTTTCTATGAAAGAGTAGCAAACATCCACAAGTTTCACGTTAATTAGTAGAAATAAATGCTAGTTCACCGCGAAAAAAGGCGAACAGGGTGCCAGAAAATTATAAATTAGGCTTTCGGCGGTGCAAGGATGCTGCTGGCAGGAGAAAAAAGAAACTCACTCAGTTAATTTTTTGTCTAAAATCTTAAAAAGAAATCCAATATTCGGACCCAACTAATTGTAATTATTTAAAGGTCTTTAGGTAATTACAATAAGTTACCTCCGATTGTAGCCTACGCTACAACTTATTTTCAATCCATTTGTTTCACACGTTCAAACAAATTAATTATTCATTTGCTGATATTTGTAAAAAAGAATCTTCATTAAGTATATTGTTGGCTTCCTGCATTAGATATCTATTAAATTAAAGCATAAAGTTAAAGGCCGCGGGCACCGGCGTAAGAATGTTGCCCCCCATCTCCTCCCGTGGGCGCCGTAGTACCCGGCCAAAGGAAATTCAGAAGATGGGCAGCAGCGTCTTCTTGGACTAAAACACCTAATACTGCGCTCGCCAACCCGCCTGCCAAGCGTGGCGAGTATTGGCAAAATTCCCCCCATGGAAAGTTTTAAAAACACACGGCCCTGAGTTCCCGGCGGCCCCGCTAGGCCTGACTACGGTAGCGGTCATGGTATGGCGGGGCGGGGCTAGCGGTGCTAAGAATCCCCGGAAGACACGTGGCTACCAATCGCAAAAACGAACCCTGGCCCTGGCAACACACAATGTGCGCACTTTAAGGACATACGAAAAGATTGTTGAGCTGGAAGAAGAATTGAGCAGGTGCAGGTGGGATATTTCGGGGTTGTCTGAAGTCTGTAGAGAGGGGCAGGACACGATGACACGACGCGACCAACAATCCCAAGGTGGTGTCGGGTTTCTCGTTCACAAGTCCCTCGCTAACAACATAATTACCATCGACAGTGTGTCTAGCAGGGTGGCATACCTAACACTCAGAGTATCTAAAAGATACTTGGTGAAGGTCGTTCAGGTCTATGCACCGACCTCGGCACACCCAGATGAGGAAGTTGAGTGTATGAATGAGGACATTAGTAGGGTCATACATACTCATAAGACTCACTTTAATGTTGTTATGGGGGATTTTAATGCGAAACTAGGCAAGAGAAGCGATCATGATTTGATAGTGGGAAACTTCGGTTATGGGCAACGGAACCCTAGGGGACAGAGGCTGGCCGACTTTCTGGAGAAAGAAGGACTCTATATGATGAATTCTTTCTTCCAGAAGCCGCCTCACAGGAAATGGACCTGGCTGAGTCCCGATGGTTCCACGAGAAATGAGATCGACTTCATCATGACCGACAAGAAACGGATTTTCAATGATGTCTCTGTGATTCACAGGGTGAAAACCGGTAGTGATCACTTAATAGTGAGCGGTCCCATTTGATGAAGTCTACGCTCCGACCTACTTGCGCTCAGATCGATAACCCCGAGAGATTTCAACTCGAGCTCTCAAATCGTTTCGATTGCCTAGATGAGAACGCATCAGTGGATGAGATCAATAACAGGTTGGTAGAGACTGTCCATACGGTCGGAGCTCAGTTCTTTAAGACTCGCCGTACCTGCAGAACCCAGAAGCTCTCCGAATACACCCTTAACATTATGGCTGAACGACGCTCGCTAAGACTGCAATCTCCTGATGACGCTGAGTCACATAGGCAGCTTAATAGAAGAATAAAAACATCCTTGCGGCACGATATCCGTAGCTTTAATACGTCCCGTATTAAAGATACGATAGAGCGGACCAGGGCTCCAAAGTGTTTGCAGGAGATATGTCTATTGGGCAAAGCCAGATGACAAAGCTGAAGAGGGATGATGGAAGTCTTGCGTCGACAAGAGCGGAAGTGTTAAGGGAAGTGGAAAAGTTTTATGGGCATCTCTACGCTTCAGTCACCAAGCCTGTTATCAGTGCGGCTACAGACCCAAGAGCCAAACTGACCCGACACTATACCGATGATATCCCGGACATCAGCCTGTACGAGATAAGCATGGCCCTGAAACAGCTAAAGAACAACAAGGCGCTGGGTGAGGACGGAATCACATCAGAGCTCCTGAAAGCGGGTGGATCACCGGTACTCAAAGTCCTTCAGAAGCTCTTTAATTCCACCTTGCTTTAAGAAGGCGATAACACCTTACTATGGAACTACAGGCCCATCTCGCTTTTGAGTCATGTCTATAAGCTGTTCTCTAGGGTTATTGCAAATCGTCTCGAACGAAGGCTTGATGACTTTCAGCCTCCCGAACAAGCCGGATTCCGAAAACGTTATAGTACTGTAGACCACATACATACGCTGCGGCAAGTAATAAAGAAGACCGAAGCGTATAACTTGCCGCTTTGTTTAGCGTTTGTGGACTACAAGAAAGCCTTTGATTCGGTCGAAACATGGGCCGTACTTGAGTCTCTCCAGCGATGCCGTATTTACTATCGGTATATCGAAGTGTTGAAATGTTTGTATAGAAACGCCACAATGTCGGTCCGAGTACAAGAACAGTGTACGAAGGCGATTCCACTAAAAAGAGGCGTAAGACAGGGAGACGTTATTTCTCCGAAACTGTTTACAACCACTTTGGAAGACACCTTCAAACTTCTGAATTGGAAAGGACTAGGCATCAACATCAACGGCGATATCGTGGTCATGGCAAAGTCAATGGAAGAACTCAGTACAATGCTCGAAGACCTTAACCGAATCTCCCAACGGGTAGGTCTTAAAATGAACATGGACAAGACGAAAATCATGTCTAACGTCCATGTTGTGCCTACCCCTATAATGATTGAGAATACGGTTCATGAAGTTGTTGACACGTATGTATACCTAAGACAGACAGTCCAATTAGGTAGGTCCAACTTCGAGAAGGAGGTCAATCGCCGAATCCAACTCGGATGGGCAGCGTTCGGGAAACTTCGCAGTGTCTTTTCGTCCAAAATACCTCAATGCCTAAAGACGAAAGTTTTCAACCAATGTGAGTTGCCGAAACGTGGTGCTTCACTATAGGCCTTATGAACAGGCTCAGAGTCGCTCAACGAGCTATGGAGAGGGCTATGCTCGGGGTTTCTCTACGAGATCGGATTAGAAATGAAGAGATGCGTAGAAGAACGCGGGTTAACGTCACAGCCCATCGGATTAGTTCGTTGAAGTGGCAATGGGCAGGCCATATAGCACGGAGAACAGATGGCCGTTGGAGCCGAAAAGTTCTCGAATGGAAACCACGGATCGGCAAGCGTAGCGTAGGACGTCCATCACTAGATGGACGGACGATCTGGTTAAGGCCGCAGGATCACGGTGGATGCAGGCCGCTTCTAACCGCAACAACTGGAGATCTATGAGGGAGGCCTATGTCCAACAGTGGACGTCCTACGGCTGAAATGATGATGAATGATGATAAAGTAAAACGGGCTAGCGTCTCATACATTTTTTTTTTAAATTATCAATGGACTAAAATAATAAGGATATAACGTTCAATGAAAAATGCCTTTCCCGTAAGAACTTCATAATTAAATATATCCTATAGCCTTCCTCGATAAAGGCTATCTGACAATGAAATATTTTTTTTAAGCGGACTAGCAGTTTAAGATTAGCGCTTTCAAGAAAACAAACTCTTTTCTTTATATTAGATAGTACCTATATATAGCATTGGTTTACTAAAATATTGATAATACCTAACAATGATGGGTCTAATTGATAATCTGAGCATTTTCATAATTTGTAATTTTTTTCATTTTCATATTTCATGTCTCAAATAATGTATAATGCTGTACTTCATAACGATTTTCTGTTTGTTTGATTTGAGATGGATAATTTATTTAATTTTCTCAAGGCGTCAACTGATCTATGTTATAGAGCAGGTATGTTACAGGCCATTATATATTATATGGAAATCATGTTATGCTTATCTGATATATCTAGTACTTCTTAGTGCTCTTACAATACTGGCACCTATACAATGGTCCGACCAAAGATGTCGCCACGCAGTCATGAACTCGTGATGCAAAATATAAAGGCAACGTTAGATGGCTATTATATATCACTGACATGTGTTTTTTTTTTATCGAAATACTACGTAAAATTTCATATAACAAAATATTACATAAAAGAAAATCAATGTAGTAATCACAACATTTTCCTCGGATAAAGCAGATGAAATCTCCAAAAATATATTTAAATTATAATATTATTATGTTATTATAACAATATTTATATACGTACTTTATGTTGTACTGGTTACTAAAACGAAATATAAAGAACGTAATTTCAACTATGCCAACTTTTAAGTATATAATAAAGTAATGTAGTGAGAGCCTTTGTCCGATCCAACGGAGAGATTGCGAACGCGATGCATCACCCTAAGTTTGCAGAGAACCTTCCGAAGCGAAGCTATAAAAGACCTGAAATCCAAGACGCCCTCGAACTAAAACGTAAGGCGCCAGTTGCAAAATACTACCTTAAAAATCTAAGTCTTCAACCCGCCAACGACGCTCTGAGTCGAGGTCAAGGTCCCACAGGGATACCCACATGCGAACGTTGTCTGGTTTGTAGTTACTCCCCATGGCATTGCTCCATTAAATTGAAAAAGCAAAAGCCTCGAGGCTAACTACGTACATATGTACGGCCAAAAAAAATATACCTATAAAATCGTCACACCCTTAACACATAATTGGAATAAGTATTGTATCGACGTCATAGAGGGAAATACCACACAAAACCCATCTCAATGTTAAGTCTGAGGACGGCCATTATAAGATGGGTCTATGTTCTCAATGGAAATAATAAAGATAACCATGATTGTTGTCATAAAGACCATTGTATTGAACTGTATGATAAACAAGGTTTCGTGTCGTCCAACACAACAATATAGTAATTAAATAGTGCGCCCTTCAAATAGCATCTATTTTGTTTTCTTCCTGAAGCAATTAAACCCATTTACTACTTTTTTGAATAGTTAATAGCCATCGTTTAGATAATGCTATAATGAAGGCGATGGCCTCTGTCTGCAGGTGGAGGCGGACTTAGGCCACGGAGGGGGAGAGGGAAGCAGATACCTCCGCCTACCCGCTGCGGCGCCTGCTGCCCGTGGGCAGCGGGCCGAGATACGCCGTAATTTGTTGTACAGTAGGCCTAGCATTGCTCGCGAGTAGCGAATGGCATGCTGACCCAAATGTAGATATGGATATGGATTTTTCCTCGTGGTTTGACCAGCATACCATTGCTAATAGAGAGGGAAGTCCCTCATTGATTGCCGCGATTGCGAAGACCCTACTAACTTCTTGCAACGGCGGATGGGATGCGTAATGAATATTCCCCTCATAAAAAAATAATAAATAATAGGTACTATATAGAAAAATTGGTTAATATAATACCTATACCTACGAATTATTATGCATTTTAATGAGGTTATTGAATCTGTGGATTTATTTTTATTAGTTGTAAACAAAACTGATTTTTTTTATAAAGATCGTATTAAACATATTTTTTAAACGATATATGAAGGTATTTACGTACAGCGACTCTGAAGACAGAGGTGATTCCATTGCAATTGCCCTGATTGTCGTGCCAGTTATAGTCCGGGTAAGCAGCGATCCTACCCTGGTCATCCACCGTGCCTAGAGTTATGGGACGACCTTCATCGAATCGAGGGATCGTCACGAAAATCCTAGACTGGTAACCTGTAAAGAGAGATATTGATTAATCAAGTGTTCCTTATTTAAATTAAAACTTACGTAAAAATACTTAGGTACTATTCTGAATCCATGCTACTTCCCTGAATGCTGGTAGGATTACCCCGTTCAATGACCATGCTTATCTGCTGGGCAAAGCAAATACCTTCACTGCCAAGAGCTGGTATTTTCCCGTTGAATGACGTATTGTCATTCAACGACGCAAAGCTGCCAACATTCTGAGAACGTTGCGAAGTAGTATTGATTTAGAATTGTTACTTTTAGTTGCTTACAGATGTATCAATAAAACAATGATACTCTAGTAAAATTCATCGTAATAATATGCCTAGTATAAAAAGAGCTGCGTTAATTTCGCAAAAGAAAATGCTTCTTGGCGGTGAAAACATTGCGTAGGAAGCACTATAAACATACCAATCAAAATACCTAAGATAACTAAGGTCACACGTTAACTTAATTATTGCTAAACCACATTGATATACTTAAGTATTTAAATCATAGGTACTAAGGCTGATCCCCTGATTTGGCCTGCGCGTTCTTCGAGCTATTTTTCTTTTCCTACTTGACCGGGCGGTGAAAAATATAAAGGTGAGGTTTATAAACTGCAAACTAAGCAACCTGCGCATGAGGGCGCCTCCTGTGGATCTTAGAACTCGGCTCAGGGCAGTCGCTGACGAATGGGTTTGAAGGATTAGAACTCAGATTTGTTTATGGGAGCTTTGTGCAACTGTTGCTCTACGTTACAGATCGCGAGCCTCTCAGTGGTGTTGGAAAGTTCTTCGAAAACTAACGGTCGGGCGGGTGAGGGGAATCATGTGAACAACGCAAAAGACACGAGCGGCCAGTTCCCGGACCCATCATCGTCTACATGTGACGTACGCTGGAAGAACATGCAGGCCCAATATGGAGTCAGCCTAAATAACAACCACAGATGCTGAAACATACAACATGTATTGATATTCAAATACCAACCATTAATAATGGTGATACCTATATACTCATATGTATCTAACATGTAGATTGTACCTGTAAGTTGTAGTGTAATTAACCAAATTTTTTATAAAAATCATCGACCTTTATTACAATAATTAGTAACCACATCATAACTTTGATTTATTTTGCATGCGACGATGATACTATAGATAATATAGTGTATTTGAAGATTTAAAAAAATGTATTTAATGTTTCGTCCTATTCGTCATCTTCATCATCTCCCTGCCCTGCTCCCGTTTTCATAATTATTTTTAATAATTTGAAGTTTGACTATTATTTGTACTTTTGACAACCTCCGTGGCGTAGCGGTATAAGTCTCGCTTTGAGTCTAGGAGGGCGTGTGTTCGATCCCCACACCGGACAAGACTTTTCCGTGCCTCGGAAATCACGCTAAGCCGTTGGTCCGGATTGATATAACATCATCTTTAACAAGCTTATACCAGCGGAACGGGCAGCAGCGTTTCCCTATATATTACAACATAATACTGCGGTCACCAACCCGCCTGCCAAGCGTGGTGCCTATGGCAAACTCATACCTCGGGAGGAGGCCCATGTTCAGCAGTGGACGCTATATGGGCTGATGATGACGTAATTTTTGGACGGACATAATGTAGTTGTGGTAGTAGCTACAAGGCTTTAATACCTCTACGGATATGACGAGCAGACCTCCAGCCATCAGGAATCTTAAAATAAACTCACGCATTAAAGAAAACTAAGGAAATAAAGTTTTTGTCGCAAGGAATTTAACGAAAGCTTAATTTACACGCCTAATCTCTAGAAAACTACGCGGTTGAAAGTGTCATTTAAATGATTCGTCCAGATTTGAGATCTAACTTACAACACCAGCTTTCAGAACCTCTCCGAACCGTTGGTGCAGTCAAGACCAATTATTAAAAACCAATTGTAATCCTCCCAACAAGAAATAACGACAATAATTATCATATGAATGCATGTTAGTTAGCACTATGGACGATCCATCTTTAGGTTCAATAGTCCTGTAGCCCAAACAAGAACATAACCATTACTGATACAATAATACTGCATATCGTCCACTCACAAAGCAAAACCTTTTAGAATAAGATGTTAACGTGTGAAAACTAATGGGGCGATTTTAAAAAGGTTAACACTCGTATTCAAGAACAATGCATAGCAGTAACTTAGGAATGTTATGAGGCAATTTCATATTTTTTTATTGCTTCAGCAATAGATACCACGAAATTACACGTAACATACCCAAGTAAATTATTAGTGCCAATTATAGTACCTACTCGACAACCGCCGTGCCCTAGGCCTATCAGTCTTACTTTGAGTCTCGGAGGTCGTGGGTTTGATTTTCTTACCGGACTATCATATCAAAGATTTGTTTCCGGATCTAAAGGCTTTAGGTTCTACAATTAGCTTTTCACTAAACTGTGAGAACTTTTTCACGCAGTTTATTGAAAAAGAAATGCTTTAACAATTTTAAAACTAAAGTCAGTATGCCTTTAAAGCAAAATGGGATGGAAGATCTTTTAGCGTGACTAAGAACCCATACATCTTCATAATAACAATTGAAGTAAGATTCAAGCTACACGGTCAATATAAAATGTCTTCTCAATGTCAAGGCAAGTTACAAGCAAGGCAAATATTAAACAACCATAATCACAATATGAATAATTAATATTTTATTGTTTTTTCTTAACGTTGTGATTTCCATAAAGTACGTCAGACAAGGTCAACAGGTCGCTATCAAATGTTACTAAATAACTAGTTAAAAAGCATCTGCAAAAAAGACATTAAAGTGATTATTTCCAAAAGCATACCTACTTCTACGCAATACCAGTTTATAAGTAACGTAGCGGAGTTGTCAGAACTACGATGCTACCAGGCGTGAACGCAGTTGATGATTTTGGAGGTGGGTCACAGAACAAAAACGTGATTAAAGATAGCCAATATAATATTCGTTTAGTTAAGTAGATTTTAGAGGGGCGAGGCTTTGACCCCCGTTACATCCAGGAATATAGTACAAACAAACCATTGATAGGTAGAGCATATAAGTATATCACAGAATACCACAGCCAAATAATATTTATGATTAATTGTGTTCCGGTGCTTAAGTAAGGGGGTCGGGGTGTGGGGAGAAGGAGAATTTAATGAGCCAACAGGATAAGAGTGGCTAGTGCTGTAGGTACATATCTACTATACTGACACTAGCTGTCATTGTATTTGAAGCCCTATGGCACTTAACATCAGGTGGATAGGGTAATTGGTTATTTATCGCTGTTTTTACTGTCTGTACTGTTTTTTTGGGTTAATTAATATACGGAATAGTGAACTATTCGGAATTCGGAATAGTGAAAAAAGTATACATATATATATATTCTTGCCATTTTATTTATAGTAAAGCATTAAATGCATAACAGTTTTATCAAACCTTACCTAAATTGGGCTGAAAATTCTCTACGAGTACCTATAATAAATATCGCGCTCCATAATTTGAAAAGAAATGAATCGGTTAGGTCATGTTGAAACATTCATTCTTTGATGTAAAGTTGTAATGTAATTAACAGCATGGTATTTTGGTTATATTATGATCACTTTAAAATATCACAAACATTTAAGAGGTACGTTTGTTTTATGTAGCACAATTATTAAACATGTTATGACCATAATCGATCGTTAATAGGCCTACCATAATACTATAGAGCTATTTTATGTCTTACTAAAATATTTGTTACTAATATCGCCGTAAAATTGAGTACTATTCCTAAAATGAACTTACTTTAAGCTATTTTATCGTTTCGTATCGATAATATCGCTAAAGTGACATTTGTTACGTGACTAAGCGCTATCCCATGGTATTTACAAGGGTTATGTAACCGAAATATGAAAGATCGAATCGCTCGTTTGAAAGAAGAATTACGTGACAAATGTCAAGTGCCTACAAATACTTGTTGCTAGTTTGTGTTAGCGATTTAATGCTAGCAATTGCTCCGCTTAGGCCCTCAGGTCAAATTATGTATTTACGCGATATAAGCTTTAAAATTAATGTGAGGTAAAACATAGGATGTCATGAGTTTTTCAGGCTTTAGATTTATACAGGACCATGTTTCCCTTGGGCACAATGGACAAGTAACCAGGGTCCATCCGTCGACAGAGGCCCCGGACTACAGCAAAATATGTTATGTGTAAGTATCGTTCCATTCTGCGCACCATTAGTACCGGATTCAATGCCAAAATATGTAAAAAAAGTAAAATGACTTTTTTTGCTTCTTTATATATATTTTGCGTTCGGGAAACTTCGCAACATCTTTTCCTGCAATATACCTCAGTGCCTGAAGACGAAAGTTTTTAACCAGTGTGTGTTGCCAGTGATGACCTATGGATCCGAAACGTAGCCTTTCACTATAGGCCTTATGAACAGGCTCAGAGTCGCTCAACGAGCTATGGAGAGGGCTATGCTCGGGGTTTCTCTACGAGATCGAATCAAAAATGAAGAGATACGTAGGAGAAAGCGGCTTTCCGACATAGCCCAACGAATTAGTTCGTTGAAGTGGCAATGGGTAGGCCATATAGCACGGAGAACGGATGCCGTTGGGGCCGAAAAGTTCTCGAATGGAGACCGCGGATCCACCTACTAGATGGACGGATGACCTGGTTAAAGCCGCGGGATCACGGTGGATGCAGGCCGCTTCTAACCGCAACAACTGGAGATCTATGAGGGAGGCCTATGTCCAGCAGTGGACGTCCTATGGCTGAAATGATGATGATGATTTATATATTGTGCAAGGGCTACCCGACACATACGTTACTGCTCCTCCCTTTCCTCTAATCCTTGTGAGGCCAGGGTCCTCATCTGGTTCAAACCGGCCCTGAATGCACATTTACGTTGGTAATGCGTGGGTGTTCAATGTTTGCCAAAGAATACCGAAGACTTTACTTTATTTGCACTTAAATATGTTACAGCATAGTCTTTTAGAGAAACCCTCCTAATGAGCGTGGGTTTGGCGATTGGCAATCATACATTTTCAGCATTAGCTAAATATTTATGGAAATAGAAGGTCAACAAATGTATTGACATGTCACATTACTTGTTCATAAGTATACCTACCGTCACATCAACCACGTTTTTCTTTACAATAAATTCCTGCCTAATATGTATTTATGATTATTATATAGACAAATGCTTAAATTCAAATTCAAAATTTTTTTTCCATAAAAATGGTTACATTGTTTAGGATCGTCATATATTTTCTCCTACTGTGTAGTGCGTGGCGACTACTGAGAAATACTGCCAAAAAACTCAGTAGGACCCTCTTTAAAAAAAAAATAATATTTCACAATATTTTGTTAACCTAATTACAAAATTCTTTATTTTCCATTTAAATTGGAGCGATTTAATCCCAAGCGTTTTTTCACAAAGATAATCAAAAATTTTATAATAAGCGACTATTAAAGCCAAATTGTGCAGTAGGGCTGCACAATTTGGCTTTAATAGTCGCTTTAAACCTATTTATAGACGATTCTCTTCACAGATATAGATATACCTAGATAACACAAGTATCACGATCTGTATGAAAACCAAGCGTGCCATTTTTTGAATACCTATTATGACGTCACAAGCACTATTTAGTGATGGGAAAGACGCCGCCGCGTAAGGCGGCGCCGCGGCGTCTTTGAATCGATTTGCGTACTCAATTTTGAATAAAGTTCGCCTTTGTATACCTATACCATTTCTCAATTACTATACGAATACTATTTATTGCACGGATATACATTTATTGAGTAATTGTGTACAGTAAAGAATTATTAAGAATCGTTCAAATCGATTTATGTATCGATTTTATGACAGAGGAATGAGATAAACAGAGGAAAATAAAATTCCTGATCGGCTTATAAGGCAGTTAGGACTATATATATTTTACAAAATTGTAAGTATGTATTTCGTAATGTTGGTGTTATACTTCAACGTACTGACTACTGTCTGCGACTATTTTTGTTCTTCAACTGACTAAAATAAATTTCTTGAGTTGTAACGATCTATTCCCATCCAATACCAAGAGCTAATACGATTTGGTATTAGTTTATTTCCGAATTTATTTTCTATTCCCAACGAGTAGGTACTACATTTTTTAAAATAAAAAATCTATTACTAACGAATACCAAAACGTGACTTTTTGTACACTCAGCTACACAAAGTTTTATTTTATTTTCTAACATTTACATACTATACTATCGTTATTGAATGCTAAAAGTCTAAAACTTTCCAAACTAACAAATAAGTAGATCAAATGAATCAGCTTAATTTTAACATTTCACCAAATAGAAGTTAGACCCTTAATTTTTCTAAACAGTAACCAACGCTAATTTTCGGTTCACGGAGTTGGTCAGTAACGTATGTGATCCACCGATTTTTCGCTATAGTTTCCGTAGCACGTCGCTTTGCGTCAGGTTTTGGTCATGTATTGATTAACGACCACTGATTGCAAATCTGCGTCTTCTTTCAGAGCTTTTAGAAGCTGATATAAATTGGCATTTTTGGGCACAGTGGAGTTTACTTTCGGTTCACTATTGTTTAACAAAAAACGTATGACAAAAGATCATTTTACAAACAACGTTTGAAAAACTAATCATTTGACAAACTTTCATTTCGCAAACATATTACTATAAAAACAATCATTTGACATAATACATGTTTCGCAAATGTTTTACTTAGAAAATAATTAAACTGTTTAAATATTATTTGAATAATAATCACATGACTAAAATTAAATAATTCGTTTGCCAAATTGGTGATTGTACAAACAATTAGAAGATAAATTATTAGTTTTTAAAAATAACTAATTTCTAACCAATTCTAGCTTGCGATCAAATTTTGAAAATATTAAATTGCATGGTTGCAATTTCCATCTTGGACTGATTATTTATAGGCAAGTAATAATTACAAAATTATTACTTATATTTAATTATTAATAAAAATTCCATAAAAACTTAAGTCTTTTAAAAAAAATACATATTGCCTGAATTAAGTAGAATTTGTTTCTGGCACTAGCCGGCCGCTGCCGCTCGCTCGGCTCGTGCGTTGTGGTCGCAGTTCTAAACTAACCTAAGCTAACCAGCCATTGTTTTATTTGACCTATTATATTATTATGATATACCTTCTTCTGTGTAAGAAAGATTGATGTATTAACTTAGATTTTAGTTAATAAAATATTTACCAAGCAATGCATTTTGTCAAATGTTACTTATGCTTTACGTTGTTTTGCCAACTAACATGTTTAAAAAATAATCAATTTGTAAATTAATATTGTCTAATGAGTAGTTTATTAAACAATAATTTGTAAAATAATAAATTTATCAAGAATAATTTTATCAAATGTTATTTTTAAAATGAGAATTTGTTATTTGTTTTTTGTCAAATGATCGGACACCATATTCAAACCCTAATCTTGATTAAACATTTCTTAAAATCACTCAAAGCATTTTAATATTACTGAACCTGACTGTACCTAATTTCTTGAAACTTGTTTTGGTATTGGTTTTAAAATGTGGTACTCGTTGGGAATGGAAAATAAATTCGGAAATAAACTAATAACAAATGGTATTAGCTCTTGATATTGGTTGGGAATAGATCGTTGTAACGTTGGTTGTTTTAAGCATATTAGCTTGTTCATCATTGATTACATGGGGAAAGCTAAAAAGTCACAAAACGGTACGATTATTTATTAAAATTGTCAACATAATAAGTACTTATATAATACAAAATCATTAGTCTGTTTCCGAAATCGATTCTCGAAAATCGATTTGTGTTGCATATGATGAACAGCACTAAACGCTAAAATTGACAAAAGTCCCTGTACTACAAAACCGAAGCGATATACGATAGTATCGCAAGTTTCGATATTCATCACTTGTTAAAACAAAACCTCTCATCAACCGCTCCAAGTAAAAGCCGCAATGTAATACGAATGTTTTGTTCTTCTCAAATCTAGTATTATCAGGTATTAGACGAAAAATTGCTAAAAATAATTGTTTTTTAAATTAATTACGCATAATATTAATCACAAAATGACTTACCGATGGAAAGAAACTTATACTTTATTTTTTCTCCTCGCATTTGTACAGTTTTTACAATTAATAACAGCACAATTTACCATTTTTATATTTTTAACTGACTACCTACTAGCGCTATACACCGATGCAGACTGAGCGCGAAAGTGGCCACTTACGATTATTGTACGTAAGCTAGGCACGCGAAGTAGTTGCTCTTGTGTTCTCTAGGTATATCTAAATCCGTGATTCTCTTATATTTATATATCTCGTTTTCCACAATTGTTTAATGTACCTTCAAGTAACAATAATGTATCTCACAATAACCCACTTTACAGAATGTGTAGAGATTATAATGCTATTTGCTCACAAACAGATATATTTCATGACAAATTCAGCACATTCAAATATTTTCTACTTCAATTTAACAAAATGTAATATTAATAGTAATTAACTTATATTTAATTGTACCTTTTACCCAAATTGTATTCATTTAGATTTAGATTAACTCTAGTTTAACTCTAATTTAACTTACAACGAAGTATTGTCTACTACAAGTGTTGTGTACAGCTGTAACTGGATTTCAGATTCACTCACAATGTATTAATATAGTTGTTTACTTTATATTATATAAATCTGATATCTGTAACTGTACCTTCTAAATAAAATAAAATAAATAAAATATTATGATTATTTTCGTTAGACAGTAAGCTATAAGTACGTATATATACGTATTCTATTTATTTATTATTATGTTTTCCCTACAAATACGTAATTATGGATACTGATTAAGTGTAGGTGTTCCTCGACCGTGGGTCACTACTCGGGTCGCCAACTGAAAACCAGCACTAGGTATCGCAGTAACTAGTTATTAATCTGTGTGCCTAGTCTATGCTGAGGTGGCGACTTTTTCGACAGAATATGCAAGGCGTCTTATTGTTTTATACATTGAACGAATTTTTAGTTTGTTATATATTGTGTTGAATTAAATGTATTTTCTTTCTTTCTTTCTTAATTTTTATTATGTTTTCTCAACTTATAATAGGTACAACTAGCTTAGCTTTTTTTTAAATTCATAGATACCAGAAACCAAACTTTTCAAATTGAAATAAATACATCACTAGCACTCAATCAGCTGATCGATGTCAACGAACTATTTGCAAGTAAAAATAAACCTCTTACTCCTGGTATTTCTGAATAAAGGGTTCCGCATTTTTATTTTTTGTTTGCAAAATAATACTGTTTTTTTATTTTATTTTGAGTTGAAACCCTTGCCATATCGTTTGTTATAATCCAAAGAAGCCTTGCTCTTTCTATGTATATGCCCTTTCCTTTACACCTTGTATATATAGATAGATTTACAATAGCGGAATTTCTAAATAAATACCTATACCTAGTTATTTGTCTAGAAATTCCGTTATATTGATTTTAACATATGTATGTATGTCCATGATTAAAATGCTTTAAATGGTCTGGTATTCGGCACAAAATGTAGGTACCTAATTTTTGGTATTGCGGTCATGGAGCCGGCCAATCACAATGGAGGTTTGCCTTCTCTCATGACATTCCGTCGTATGGTGGAACTAGTTTGTCTACCTATACTTAAATGCACACTGAATCCGCGTAATTACTGACAATATAACTTGAGTAAAAAGTCCAAGTCCAAATCCTCTGATCAGCCTGTTAGTATAATAATTACTCAAGGCACACAATGTTGTTTAAAGATAAACGTTTCTTTAAAACAATGTACACTAAAACATAACGGGGTTAATAGCCAGACGAACATGAAGAGTTTGTTTACTTGAACGAGCTAATCTCAGGAACTACTGGACCGATTCGAAAAATTATTTTAGTCTTAGATATAGCCTATTTATCGAGGAAGGCAATAGGGTATATTTAATTATGAACTTCCTACGGAAACAGGAGTTACGCAGGTAAAACCGCACGCGGGAAGCAAGTATTCTTTAAAAATAGAAATGTGTTTGTCTTTATCAGTAATGCACTTACCTTTTCTATGGTGCACATCGACATCAATGGGTACTGAATTTCCTGGTACGTAGTAACGATTTGCTGTGGCTGCTAACTTCGCTTCTTCACTTGGGAATACAAATTCTAGTTCTGGCCACTGTCGGACGACACGCAACTCGCTGCGTACTGCACCAGGCCAGCAACACGCCAGGCAGTACGATAGGAGGAAAAACCTCTCGATTCCTTGAGACATCTCTAACTTGAAATAATCAAGGAGATGCGGATCTGTAATAAATTAACATCGAGTTATTTATGATTACCAAGCCTTGAATTGTAAACGCAAGACTGCATTGTATTACACCTAGGTAGTATCCAGCTGAAATAATATGAGTTTGTTTTTGACCTAAAAGTATAAAGCGTTCATATAGAATAATATCGCAATGTTTTAGGCTTAGTTTGATCCCGTGATCCCGATGCTACGCAGTGGCACCTCCCTTGTTAACCTAGTCCGAAACATATTAATTATTTCTATCAATTATATTAATAATACGATTTCAGCACATGTATGTATTTCTATAAGTATCAATATACACACATTCGATTGTTCAATAATAAATAATATATACAAAGAATAAAATTTTGTAAACAAAAATACCTGTTTTTGGAGATACTATCCTCACCAAGTAGGTACCTATGTGTTAAATCTTCAAGAGAATAAAAAAAATGTATTTATTATTATGTATATAGTGTATTATGTGTGAGTTTTTTTTTGTATTCTATAAAGCTAATAGATGACCCTTCCCAATCTGCTAGTGAATATGAATAACCAAATATATTGGAAAAAAGCAGGATTTACAGATTGATGTAAAAAAAAATACTCACAACTTCACATACCTAGCTGTAGGTAATATGTAGTTTTTACGACTGATGCAAAATAAGACCACACATCGACACATCGACCACAATTATATCACATCATATTGTGATGAGCGACAACAAAAACCTACATTACAGATCGACTGTTTTATATAGTGATGTGCCGGATCGTCAAAAATGTAGATCCGCGGATACGGATCCGAATACGGATATTTGGTGGCTAGATCCGCAGATACGGATACGGATACGGATCTTAACTTTCTTACACAATCGGTGTCATTGTGATTTTAATCTAACACTGTATTTATATTAACACTGTATGTGTCACGCAGTACTAGTTTACTTGATTAAAAAATCATTTAATTCGAATTTAAAATATTACGAAGATCTAAATTTTGTTTTCTTAATAAAAAGTGATCTTATAACTTTTAATTATATTGATCTAATTAAAAAGCTAGTTGATTTATCATTAGCATCTTGTTATATACTATTGGTATGACAATTAGCTACAGCAAAGTTTGGAACATAAAGGAGCCAAATGTTTGATTTAAAGAATCAAAAAAATATCTGTTGAATTTAATAGTTTTTCATTGCTACCTAATCACCTATTTAAGGTGAAGAGTAAGGCGCACTAGTGACGCCAATTGCTTTAAATTGTTAGCTACTAAACCGGATCTATTTCAAATAATTGTGGACCGTCAGAATCTCGGCAATTAGCGTCGCTAGTGCGCCTTACCCTTCGCCTCAAAGAATTTTATCTATAAATTTCTCTACGGTCTTACGGATCTATAGATCCGTAAAAGATCCGCCAAAAAGTAACGGATACGGACACGGATACGGATCTTTCGTCTGCTTCGGATATCCGCGGATACGGATACGGATACGGATACAGATATCCGGCACATCACTAGTTTTATAGTACATCGTGTGATAACATCATTTTCAATAAACCGGCTAGAAAAAGTATGCTACAATCCATTGGATAAATCGAATTTAAACAAAGTGCTTTCTAATTATGAAAAAGAAAAAACAATTGGGTTAACACTAAAAATAATATATGAATATGACCACAAGACAATAAAAAATCGAGTACTAATTATTTTTTAGTAAGTATTAAGCTTATTTAAGCTCATAGGTCAGATATTTAGTCACAAATAATAAAATATTGGTACATCTAAAGCGTATTAAGATGTGTATTTGAATTTAATATATAACTATAAGTTTTTGATAACAAAAATATTAGTGTGTGGTACATATGAAAATCCTTTATTTATATATTTACATGAATATTTTCAATGAAAACGTCAAGTAACTACACCATTCCCATTGCGTGCATGTAAAAGGTTAAATTTGCAAAAAATGTGCGTGCTAATATTTATAAAAGAAAGTCTAAAAATTACCATATTGCCTCAAAAGAACTTGGCAGCTATCTTGATTTTGATACCACGAAACCATCGACACTTGTTTCAGAAACAAGGCAAACAAAACGAACAGTCTAATTATTTGCCTCATAATGGATTCAGTGAAAAAAATATTGCACTAATAACTCCTTAATAAAGACACAAATTAAATTACTTTATTTCATTAATAATACTAAATTATTGGTTACTCCCTAACTTTTTACTAGTTATCGCGACGGTATACTGTCAATGATTTATTATTATTACCTGAATCGATTAATAACGATATTAACAAATTAGAAAAGTCACAAATAAAATCAAAGAGACACATTAAAATCTATAGAGTCCCACAAGTAACGGTGTTTTTTTATTGTTAGAATACTAGATATTTTTTGTAGCGCAACGTGTTTCGCTCTCATTTATGTAGTCGAAACTGAACAGTGGTGATCCGACACCGGTATTCCTTTGACTGATAACAGGTATACTTAGTCAATGACGACTTAATATATACATACGCAATACACGTAGTTCTTGAGGAACTATATTCATACACTATGTTGACACTTGCGAACCGGATTGGCCACGCGAATGCTCATCTTCTTAGACTATTACGCAGAGGTCAAATAAAATTATTTATGAACAGTACAATGTCTCTTGTTATGTTTATATATATAATAACTATAAGTACATATTGCACTCAAAGTTTTACATTATGACTGAATGTAAAATAAGTTATATCAATTCTTATCTAATACTGAAAATAATTAATATTTTGGAGATTTCTTTGTATTTATCATAAAATATCATGATTTTCAGTGTTCCGTGTGTTTAAATCAAAAACTGAACTGAACTGAAATACAGAGCTCTAAAACAACGTGGCTGGTGTTCGGTGGATTACTTTTTTGGCATGCGATCGTAATAACATTTAAACTATTTTTAAATATTTTCGACACCATTTTACTAATTTCAGCAGCTATCTTTAATTATGCATTACCATAATACTATTTTTATTTGATTCCCTGAGAGATTGATTTGTGACTTAATCGACATGCATATCACTATATGGTATATTATATTCATTCAATGCATTCATATTTAAATCTAGATTTATATCTAGATTTAAATATTTATTTTGCATTTTGGTGTTTAAAATAATATATCTCGCAGGTAATATATAAATACTCTATTAATATCAAATATATACCTTATCTAGTAAAACTGTAGAGGTCGAATGCGTAAAAAGAAAACACTAAAAACCGTGTCAGAGGATGTCAGAAGTAAAATAGAACACATTCAGTTTTTTTTTTTTGGTTTCTCTGTCTGTTTATACGGGCTAATCTGCGAAATGTTGCACCGATTTAAATGAAATTTTGCATGGTGGTACCTTACATCCTCGGTCAACATTTTAAATACTTTTAATCACATAAATATTGAGTTCCCGTGAGCTAGTTAAAAACCCGAAGGAATAACAAACACCACGCGAACAAAAGCATCAGTTATTATTAAATATAGGTTCACGCATTCAAAGTAAATTCGTGTATTTACTTTTTAATTTTAAATCGATTCAGACGTTTATAGCTATGTTAAATACAATTTACACTACAAATCATATTAACGAATGCACATCGTATTAACAGATTAATGTATCAATACACTATTTATTTTACAATATAATCCTGACTTTATAAGGAGTTAATAGCACTAAAATTTAATTAAAACCATAAACTGTCACTCGATCTGAAAGCAACGAAACTCACAGAACAACTGAAAGGTGTAATGATAAATTCTTTACACAATGTAAGGAAAAACCGGATGACAATGGCCAAAGGTATCCTGAATTACACAAACTAAAGGTCCAACGTCTTAACAAAGAAATTAAGGATAATATTATCAATCTTATAAAATATTTTCACACGTTTTTTGTGTAATTCCTTCAAGAATTGGTTTGAAGAACTTTGTAGCTAATCTATATGAAGAACAATGTGTCGCAATTGGGATTACAGACTGATATAGCCTTTATCGCTGCGCAGGATCACATATACATGTATCATATCAAATATGTATGTAATAGCTAATTTATAAACAAGGTCTA
The DNA here is from genome assembly GCA_947037095.2 of Nycteola revayana. Lineage (NCBI taxonomy): Eukaryota > Metazoa > Arthropoda > Insecta > Lepidoptera > Nolidae > Nycteola > Nycteola revayana. The sequence continues at coordinate 12,883,706 of OX344839.1, forward strand.
ATTATGAACTTGTTCTCTGGATTTTATTATGATGTGTATATGTGAGTGTTTTACCTTATCAACATGTGTGGATAATAATCTGATGAATGTTGAGATTACAAAATATGTTAATATTTTAAAAAGAAACTTAATTTAATCAACATTGTTATTTATTTGGAATGTAGCGAACATTTCAAATAAATTATAAATTAATAGTTATTATTAAATCGAGCCCAAAGATCTTAGGTGTTAATTGCGATAGTCTAATTGTTAAGATACTTAGTCGGAAAGTGCATCACGTCAAATTATAATGTATATACTTATATATACTCTGATACGACTAATTCATATGCAACTTTAATTTCATTTAATATTAGTATAATCTTGTAATGTTTGCGAGGGTTTGTAATAGTAGGAAGTTTTAGGTAAGTAGGTGGTATGACACTTATGACGCGATAGACCACTGTATTCTGGATAGATAATAACCGATGTCACGAAGGTTGAAATTGGTTGCGCTAGGCACAAAATCACCATTCGCCGCATTCCACAGGGTGTGACCCTGGGGAGCACAGGACATGGGCTCTGCTCTCTAGGGCCACACTCATGAGTAGGTCGGGACGCCTTTGTGTTCTGGCGTCCCTGTAGGTGTAGGAATGGGCACACTTGCGGCTGCTTACCAGCCGTGATTGGCCCAAGGGGAGGGGGGACTGTCGCCCTTTTATCGGGGCTTGAGTCCAGGAGAACCCGCGGCCTTTAGCTAGTAATCACATCAACTAGTGATGACGTTAAATCTTAGCTCCGAAAAATAAATTGTTCTTATTTTAAATCGCACAAAACACAGCCTCCGTGGCTTAGCGGTACACAAAATATTCAGTTAATTTAAAAATGATATTGACGTAGGCAACTAAGCAATCGAAGTATCCAAGCTGAAGTAATTTCGAATAAAAATATAAATCGATTTTAGCGTGGTATTTACATTAGCGTTCTTTATTTCGCTGATTAATCAATAAACTAAGCCAATATTCTCAACTTTTAACTAGTGTTGATCGAACTCTCCTCAAAATTATATTTATGAGACGGAAGGAAACGAAATATTTTATGAAGATTGTTAATGAGCCATGTTTATTAATTATTTTGATATTGTTGAGACCGGTTTTAATCATAAAACACCGGTGTCGAGTTGTTGTAAGTATATGATGTATACAAGTGTTTATACAAAAACTATAAACTCGTTTAAAAAGTTTAAAAAAATTTAAAATATAAAATTTCCAATTCTGCTGGACGACTAATGGGCGTATTTTTCTTCGTAAAAAGGAAGGACAGAGATACATTATTGTGCGGAACGACGCCACGTTACAACAACTTCGAGAAAGTAACAAGTCGAACAACTTACAATAAATGCAACGATAATCTCTCTATAAACACAACCACATTAAAACTCATAACTTACAATATTTTAATACTACTTACATCGCTACAGTATCATATCAATTTGTTTTCGAGCACACTGAAATACTTCAAAAATCATCTTCACTCGTCCAACACAACACATGCTTTTCGCACTTTTGAAAAACACTCACGCTTCACACACGCAGTACTCTCCCACACTCGCTATACATTTCACGCCATAAATATCACAAACACATCATCTATCTCACTCACTACTGCCATTGACCACCTTTGTTTTCCAAGACCCAATTCTCTAAAGACCACTATCCATCCCAGCACTAATTCAATTTATGGACGGCACATATAATATCATAGAGGATATGGACATGACTGACATATACTTTAGCGCACAGCAGAATAATCCACAATATATTCTTAATGATCTAGGTGATATTAATACACAGTTCACAATAGTCAGCCAAAATATTTGTAGCATACATAAAAACTTCGACAACTTTAATATATTTCTATCAAGACTTAACTTCTTACCAGACCTAATTGTATTAACCGAATGCCGCCTCGATGAAAACACACCTATGATTAAACTTAGTAACTACGAATGTCATTACTCTACAAAATTCCTTAATCAAAACGATGGTATAGCAGTCTTCTACAAAGAAAATCTGCAGGTGACTATAGAGGAACCCCCCTTCAATGACGCCAACTGTTTACTTATTAACGTGGGAAAAGAGCTGACGATATGTGCAATTTACAGGTCTCCATCTTTCTACAACATCCATAACTTTTCTGCCTCTCTGGAGAATATTATGCAAACCTATAAAAACGCAAGTTGTATCATACTAGGTGGTATTAATATAGACATCGCAGCTTCCTCTAAAGACCACCGCACAAATGACTATTTAGAACTAACAGGGCACTATGGTTTTTATCCCGGTCACAATTACCCTACGCGTTATGGGCTTACCTGTCTAGACCATGCCATGCTAAAGACAAATAAAGTAGCTAGAACAGTCATTTGTTCCTCTGGCATAACTGACCATGACACCGTCATAGTTGGAATCTCGACAGACACCCTCCACACTAGAGTAAACAACAGCTACAGAATAAAGATTAACTACTCTAGTTTAGTCGACGCCATTCGAGAAATTGATTGGACTAACTTTTATAAGCATTCCGATATAAATGAGGCAATAACCGACTTCACAAACCAGATACATGGCATAATACATAAATATACAACATCAGAGACATTACGAAATTCAAAATCGATTAAAAAAGCATGGATGACAAAAGGTCTGATAAAATCTGTAAGGAAGAGAGACAAACTACATGCGAAAGCAAATCAGAGAGAAAACAAAGACGACGAGATTATACAACAAAAATATAAAAACTACCGAAACATATGTAATAATATTATTCAGAACCTTAAAAACGAATACGATAAAAAACAATTACATGATGCTAATGGAGATTGCAAAAAGACATGGAAAGCTATTAAAAATATCTGTCAAATAGGGACCCGTGGTACAGGTAATACTGAACTACTACATACCCAAGAAAACCCCTGTAAGTCTTTAAACAATGTTAACACTTATTTTGCGACCATTGGCGAGCAACTTGCAGAAAATATTCTTCTTAGACTTAACAAATCCGAAAGTGAACTGGTTGCCATGACTGAAAAATTCTCTAGCAGCACCAACTCACCTCATACATCTTTTTTCATAGCACCAACAAATGAAACTGAAGTTAGTGGTATTATTACCAGCCTCAAAGATAACTCAGCGCCCGGGGTTGATGGTATTTCGAACAAAATCCTAAAGCTCACAAAGCAGTTTCTAGCAGCGCCTTTAGCATTTATATGCAATTTAAGCATTTCTTCAGGAAAGGTGCCAGATTCCATGAAAATAGCCAATGTCTGTCCTATTTTTAAATCAGGAGATAAAACCGCAGTAACCAATTACCGCCCCATATCGTTGCTCACTTCTACGTCTAAGATCTTGGAAAAAGTTGTAAATAAAAGACTACTGGGATACCTGGAGAAACATAAAATAATATCCGATAACCAATTTGGTTTTCGCAGCCAAAGGTCAACTGAGGACGCTGTCACCAGCCTAGTTGATTATATCACCGCAAAAGTAGATTCTGGCAACAAATGCGTCGGCGTCTTCCTTGACCTGGCGAAAGCCTTCGATACAGTTTCTAAAAGTCTCCTTCTAAAAAAGTTGGAAGATATTGGTATCCGAGGTATCACCCAGGAGTGGTTCCAGTCTTATTTAACCAATCGGAAACAAAGGACATGTGTTGATAACAACTTTAGCAACTATCTCAACCTGAGATACGGCGTGCCCCAAGGCAGTGTGCTCGCGCCTACCCTCTTCATTATCTACATCAATAGTCTTTGTTCCCTTCAAATAGGTAGCTCCAGAGTCTTCACATACGCCGACGATACCGCTCTAATATTTCATGCCAAAACATGGGACAGAGCGTACAAAGCAGCTAACGAAGGTATGGACCTTGTTGCAAGCTGGCTCAGCCACAACCTGTTAACACTCAATATCAACAAAACAAAAATTGTGAATTTCAGTGCCAACAAAAGAAACACTCCAAAAAACGATCTCTATGTCAAACTGCATACCTGTAACGCTAATACCCTTAATAGATGTTCTTGTCCCATTTTTCAAAGAGCAGAAGAAATTAAATACCTCGGTGTATATCTCGATGAACACTTAAACTGGAAGAAACAAATTGTATACGTCATTGGTCGGATAAGAAAACTACACCATATTTTTAAAAAATTGAGCAAGGTGGCGGACGTCATTCTTCTCAAAATGATTTACTTGGCACTTTGCGTATCTGTCTTGAATTACTGCATTGTATCCTGGGGCGTAGCAAACAAGTCGCACCTAATAAAGGTAGAACGCTCCCAGAGAGCCATCCTGAAGATCACGTTTCAGAAACCTAGACGATTTCCAACAGATGCGTTGTACCGGCAAACAGGTTTCCTTCGAGTACGCCAACTATATATTTTGGCTTTAGCTATGAAATACCACAAAATTGCTTACACAAGTACCAAACATACTGTGCGGTCACAAAGAAAGCCTAAATGGGTAATACCAAGGTGCAAATTGGACTTCGGCAAAAAAAGTTATAGTTATATGGGCCCCTACATCTATCAGAAACTAAATAATGCAATCAAAATCCTAAAGATGACCCGACATAAGTGCAAAAAGCGTATTGAGATGTTCTTAGCAAACAAGGATTATGAAAACACGGAAAAAATTATTAAGAACGTAATGTAATACCCATACACTCTACACATGCATTCACACACAAATACATACACACACACACATACACACACACACACACACGCACTCACACACACACACTCACACACACACACACTCCCACACACAGACAGACACCCTACCTAACCTAACTGTGACGCCTCACGGCGCTTTAACACTACCTAACTAAGTCAAAATTCATCACTTTGCCAAACTTACAGAGTACTAAATTCTAAATTACCTTATAAATTCTAATTTTGTTACACCGAAAGAGACTGGCCTCCACGACACAGGGAATCCTAGTGTGGAGGTCAGTGATTAACATGTCAATGTATATTTTTTTCTGACCAATAAAACTTTATTATTTATTATTATTATTATTATAAATGACATTTATAAACAAATATTGACCATAGAGCAAACCGCGAAGCGCGCGAAACGAAAACTATAAAAAAAAACAAAAGAGGAGAGAATCGTCCGTCGGTACCGACCGCGTCCTCCACTTTTAGTACATTTTTTAATTAGGTAATTAGATAACTACTACCGGCAATAAACACATTATATTATACAGTCCACTATGTCATTCGACCTGGGCCTGCCTACCAAGGTAAACAGTATTTGAAATATAGAAAACACTATTATGATTATAACTACCTATCACCAATAAGTTTTGTGTCTTGTTTACTAACAATTACTTCAATGCGATGTGTGAACTTACCTGTATATGATTTGGTGACATTTCTACGATATTCTTTATATGTCTTTTCATTTTTATCGGCCCACTTTTCACATAAATAACTGCGTTCCATAATAAAACACTGTTTAGATACACCACGAAACACTATACGCAAATAACGACTGAGTCTCGTGGAGCCCCAGCGGTCAGCCTACGGTCGAAGACGGCAAAGATTACGAAACTTAATAGAATCTGTTGCAGTTATTTAGAAATAATCGAGTCAAATAAAATTGCCGATCAACCTATTGAAGGGCGTATTGAAATAGTGAATAACGTTAACTCAGAGTAACTGCTTTATTAAACGTAAGTACGCATTGTTCTCGAACACAGAAAAAGTTTTGACCCTGTATGTTGAAAGAAATGAGTGTATTAAGGAGCTGTGACACTTGTTCGCTCGGGGAAAGTAACGATTAGACTTCATTTATTCTTAGGCAATTTTTTTTTTTTAATTCTTCTTGCAAAGTTTTGCAGTCTACTAGTATCCTTGTTAACCCTTAGTGCTAAGCTAAAATGCTTGTGTTACAAGTGGGTTCACGTCAGTAATGTAATGGGTGTAGATTGAGCCACAAGATCAAGTCCGACGCCATTGGGCTGCGGCCGCTTCATTATATAATTATTGTTTATTTATATTCATTTAGTTTATTTTCTAATATTAAGTTTAAGTACCTACTAGACGTATACACTTATTTATTTAACAAACATTAACTGACATATTTTTATATGAATGAATAGTTAACATTGAGTCCAATAAAAAACGACTAATTAATGTATCTATAGTACTAATATATAAAGCTGAAGAGTTTGTTTGCTTGAACGCAAGGGCCGATTGGAATGAATTTTTTCTTTGTTAGAGAATCCATTTATCGAGGAAGACTATATTTAATTATGAAGTCCCTACGGGAACGGAAGTACCGCGGGTGAAACTGCGCACGGACCCTAGAATTATTATGTAATTTTATCAGAATAACTAGCTGTTTGTTTCCGGTCACTCCCGTATTTCCCGTTAAATTTTTAAAATTGTATTTAATACATACCATTTTCTCACAACAAAGAAAGCATTAACCATATCTGTCAAGCCTTTCTTAAGTTATGCGCCCACATACATGTTTTTCAATTTATTTTTATATATAAACTAGTAGATTAAATGAGGCTTTTTTATACCTTATTGTAATTGTGTACGACACTTTAACTAAACTTATTTGTTCCAATATTTTTTATGTGATTTATACGTACCTACGATTGCTTCCGCAAGTAGAAATCAGTAACGGTGATAAAAAAAAACCATTCCTTTTTCACCACTTTATAAAGAAAGAACAACTACACTATGAAAAAAATATATAGATACATATTAAAAAATATTCACATAAATGAATCAGAATTGTTGACTCAACAGTACTAATTGTCACAATAAAATTCTATTGTTCTAGCGTAGGTATGGTCAGCGAAACAGATAACAACAAAATGACATTTACATATTTATAACGGGTATATTATAAATGGCTGACTTATGAATCAATGAACTATTACCGTTAATAGCAAAGATAATAGCAATATGTAACAATCGCTTTGTCTTTCTTTCTTTTCTTTATTCTAGTAAGGCAAACTCCGGTGTCCGGCGGTGTGCGCGTAGAGCGTGTGAACCCCGTCAGCTATTACCCCCGCCATCGCCCATATGTGATTCGCCCTTGAGGAAAGCACAGGCCCAATGTGAGGCCAGCCTAATTCTGATTTTCCACCAGAGGGGCGAGACGAGACGAGACGAGGAGGGAATTGAAATAGCATTGACCCTTTTCCACTAAAAATAGACATCGCGATTCTCAGGTAATAACACGGTAATAAGTAGCAATGAACAACAATAAGCATCTCACGAGAAGCGTGTTTCTGTTGCAAAGTAATTTATATTCTATATTGGAAGCAATACGGTTCATTTTTACACAAACAAATATTTCAATTCACGCCTCGCCTCGTCTCATCTCGCCACACTGTTTCCACCAAAGATGCGCTGGGAGAGGATTGAAAATTTGCCATACAAATTTCAATTCCCTCCTCGTCTCGTCTCGTCTCGCCCCTCTGGTGGAAAATCAGCATAAGACGTGAAATGTGTCTTGAACTTTATCGTAAATTTATTTTAACCTTTATCGTACTCACCAAGGTTTTGTCTAAAATGTTGAGTGTTACTTTTGACAAGGATGGTCATCAAAATTTGTTGAGTGTGTGGTTAAGACAAGAATTTTAACCACAATTTTCGAATATGCGGATTCTAGGACTATTACTATATTGGAGAAGACGAGTCCCACATAGCACTCCGACAGAGTGGGCTCCCCCGGCCATAAAAAAAGGCCTACGACTATATTGAAACTGTAGCTTCTAAATAACTTAGCTATATATAGCTGAACCTCAGAAACAGGTCATGCCAGAACATTCACCCGTCAAAAAATATGTAATTTCCTATTTGTATTTTCCATAGATTAAGCGCAGCAAGTGTTAATTTGCGTCCGGTATCGCAATAATGTCAATAACCGATCCTATTGTTGCTACGTCACGTTTTAAGTTTGTACTGTTTGAATCACGTGTAACAACAGTTTTAGAAATAAAACACCTTTTTAAGACCTAACTTTCCCAATAAGTTTACATATCTACATACTATTGCGGCATAGCGGCATAACACCAGATATTTTTGTGTAAATTCTAAGATTTATTTCCGTACTTGTGTACTTGCATGAGGGGCTACCCTTCGTGCCTCGGAAAGAACGCAAAGCTGTTAGTTTCGTTTGTTATCTATAATTACCAGGGCGTAGCGTTTTACTTGTTGTGTTACAACACTTACTGCGGTCATACTGCGGTCGCCAACCCGACTGTCAAGCATGGTGATTATGGCAAAAACCTCCTTCGGCATCTTATACATCATTATGTCTATATATATTTAATAAACAAACATGAATAAAATACAAACTAAAAATAACTAATTAAAAATAAAACTAACTTATATACTACTATTCTAAATCTATTCTATTGGCAAGGTTTCCAGAATGCAGCATTACCACGTTGAATGACAATGCTTACCTGCTGTGCAAAGTAGAAACCAGCACTCGGAGAATATGCCACACTTAAGAGGGCCGCTGCGAGGTATTATAAATTAATTTGGCTCCCGGTCCCCACGGCCCCAATGTTTCGACACCAAAAGGCACAAATACATAACCACTATCAAGGGTACTGTATTTACGCCTCGTGAGATTCTCCGCGGATTCAGCCGCCATGCCAGCCCTACCCTGAGTCCCAGAAAGATGAAACGGCGCGAGGGTGTCGACGCACGTAGCGTCCCACACCAAAGGCCGTCCCATCCTCCAGGGCGTACCGTCGTCGCGCATAAGGCCATTAGGCTCAAAAACGGCTGGTATATTTGCCGAGCTGAAGGCCCGACGGATTATATCGTTAATAGTAGCACGACGGGACAGACGTCCAGCACTTTTGCTACAACACAGGCCGTGGTGACCGAGTTGGGTCACATGGGCGCCACACTCGCAGCAGTGGGGAGCCCAGCACGGCGCACCCAGGCGCAACGATACTGCCACACGAAACGTATTTGCATCCATTAAGATGCCTGTATTTGGTGACGGAAGCGCATGCAGCCACAAGCCTGACTCCCATTCCGCGACGGCTAAAAGACGGGCACGATCTGCAGAGCTGGAACACGTTTGTAACAAATTATTCCGCGTCAGCTCACAGAGCGGCCCATCCCATTGCCGCTGAACAGATGTGTATGATGTACATGGCAAGGCAGAGTTGGGGCAAGCCAAAAGCCATTCAGGCTCAGCTTCCTTCATATAAGAAATATTATAACTATTTAGACTAGTGGAGAGAATTTTATGTGATAAATTTTGAGTACTATGGACAGAAGACAAAAAAGCGGGGAGAGCAACGTCTGAAATGGCTCTAATGCCCAGACCCCCTAATCGAACTGGAAGTGAAGCCTGTGACCAAGTCCTTTCTTCAAAACGTATGTTCAAAATTGATTCTAAACTGGTTTTGACGATGTTGTCTATATTTTTTATAATATTAATATGTTTCCACAACTGACAACATCGCAAAGTGTAGGTGAATTTAGGGACAAAAAGGCAAAATTTTAGTATAGTAAAAGAAATGTGAGGGCAATTTTAGATAGTAGATCAGATTATTGATTTATTTATTATTTATGTCTATGAATGTTACAAATTCGATAGTTTCTATCTACATTGGATTATTTTAATCATAAAAAAATAGAGTAGAATTAAATTTGGCACAACATTCGTAATGTTAATAGCAGTAGGATTCTTTGTGAAATAATTCGTCCGGGAAAGTACTGCCACCGTACCTATTTCTGCCGCCAAGCAGTAATGTTAGCATTGCTGTGTTCCGGTTTGAAGGGTGTGGGTGCCGGTGAAATTACAGGCACAATGAGACTTTCCAACTTAATTATGTCTCAGGGTGACGGGCGCAATGCACTACCACGTCTACGAGGACGTGCCCTGCGTGGTAATGGCATTGTTAAAGGCAGAGGATACCGCTTAACATCAGGTGGGCCATCTGCTTGTTCCGTCACATTCTTGTAAAAAAGAAATTAAAAAAAAATTTATCATAGGTAAGCCGTATTGTATGCTTATGTCGCGTGTAGAATCAAAATCATTTTTTCAAACCGATCTATAATTTAGCCAAATCTTACACTACATTGCGAATTAAATTTTAAAACAGTTATTTCTTGTTTGGTGATAAACGTAATTTAACGTCCCACTTTGAGTAGGAAATACCTCGTTTTAACTGTATGCCCCGCTATACACAACTCCGCGCAAATGACCACATTTTTTTTACTATACATACTACCTTCCCTTGCGCTGTGTCACCCACGAAACTACCATTCCCGTTAGAACTAATAATTAAATTTAGCGTATAATATGTTACACCTGGATAATGTAGCTTTCAAGCAAACAAACAAACAAACTCTTTATCTTTATAATATTTAGTGTCCATAGATAGTAAATTTATCTGGTGGACATTAGGTTTTATCATTATCATGGTACAGTGCAACCTCGAAAGGGGAAATTCCGGGAGAGATGGACCACATTTTGTTGGCAACCCATAACTTTTGATAGAAAATAAATAAAATGACCAATTATATTTTTATAATTTTAGTATTACTAATTCACACATTATTGTAATTTTTTTGAAAAAAATATAACTATTGTCCTTAGTTATTGGTCATTTTATAAATATCTAAGAAGTCCATCTATCCCGCACTGTGTGGGTGAGACGGACCACGTGATTAGGAGAAATGGACCTAACAGTCTATGAATTACTAACTAGGTTAAAATTTGAAAAATGTCTTATGAGATAAACATTTAGTTTTTTGTTTGTTTTATTAATTGGTGATGGTATTTTCAAACCTATCACACATATTTTTGGACTTTTGCGAATGCTGGACGCACGAAACTGACAACCACGAATATGCACTATTCGTGGTTGTCAGTTTCGTGGGTCATTGCAGCTTTTTTTCACGACTCTGTTTCTTCATAATTTTCTCCACACCCTGCACAATTGTTGTCATCCTAATCTTCTTTTTCAGAAATGTAATGAAAAGTGAATCAGTTCAGGTGACAGAATCATCTATCTGTTTCTTCAGCTTTAAAATGTGTGCGATTTCGTTTTCTGTAAACTCTTGGTCTGCATGAGCTTGAACAGCATTTTTAAACTCGTCTTCAGTCCAATCTCCCCTTGAGACTTTACTTTGTCTTGTCTTTGTCAACGACATGGCTGGAAATAACTAAAAAAGATCCTAAACATACATAAAAAGTATTTCTCTTGTAAGTAATATAAAAATTAGGGATTTAATTACATAAATTGCTCGTAAGACCACAACTGTTAGTAACCTTAAAATGGTCCATCTCACCCAAACTGCAGTGGTCCATCTCTCCTGAATGTTCTAGGAGGGATGGACCAGCCTCTCAAAAAAAACTGTGTAGATGGAATGAACATTTTTGAGGTAATACCACAACTTTGTAAACAAAATGACACAAAAAAGTCATTACTACTGTTGAAATCTATAAATAATAATACATACCTGCCAGTAACAAACTCCCACTAATAAAAACAGAGACTAGGTACCAATAACTTTCATCTAGTTTTTTGAATAAAAACAATGAGAAAAGCACATAGTTTTTCCACGCAAACGGTCGGAATGGTTGACAGATGCATTGCAGTATTCCCATTTTAAAGAAATAAAATATTTTTGATAGTTTTTTTGAAGTGGTCCGTCTTACCTACTGGACCATATCTCCCGGAATTACCCTATAACAAATCAAATCATCTATGAGAATAAGGGTCATTTTATTGGTGGGAACGTTGTAGAAAGTTCTCGCGTTTACTGAAACTGGCAAGTAGACTTAACAATATGAGTAGCACGAAAGTTGATCAACTTACGAAAGACAAGAAAACTGGAGTACTTATAATAAAAGACTTCGTCTTATTATAAAGTATATTTTAGAGGATCTTTGCTGATTGAGCATTAAGGGACTGCCTTGAATTTACGTGTCGCCTAAAATTCGCTATAAAGAGGTTGTTAGCAAAAAAAATTTGCAATGTAAAGGTATATTTTACACTGACTCTTATGGACAATTCTAGAGGATGACTATAGAAATTCTTTAGTTAAATCGAGGATATCTTAATATTGAGGTACGTTATATTTAGTTTGCACTGTATAAGGTACACATACACGAAGGCTGGGAACATAACGAGGTAGGAAGATATACCTATACGTATCTTGTTTGCAAAATATTAAATCATATACTTAGGTATGACTAAAGTCGTGAAACTGGTATCCATTAATGTCGTTGGCCTCTGATTGTTTAGATCAACCGGTATACCAGACGAATGTAAACATAAAAAACGTATTTTATATTACTTTCTACCAATAAGAATGGAAATAAAAAAGAAACTGTGCCATTTCCGGCTTACGCTTTTTCCAATCAGTAAACTATCAAATACTAAAGCTTAAGTTAACTCAAGCATGTTTCCGCCAAAATCAAACAAATTATAACAGGCAGCTACAATGTACTATTCGCAAATGAGAGCACTTTTCTTCACATAGACAATTGTAGATAACCCGTAATAACGCGTGGATTTTGCTACTACACTTGACAAAAAGACGATCAGGGCTCTAACTTCAGTGTTCATCATCATCAGCTTGTAACACATCCATTGCTGAAAATAGTTCATGGCCTATTCCTTCCAAGTGGGTTTTCCATAATAACCACGCTTGGCAGGTTGGTGATCACAGTATTAAGTGGTATAACACAGGGAAACAGTGCTGTCCGTTCCCGAAGATGATATTAGTGCCATATGGTGTAGATCAGACTAATCCATATTATGTTCAGGTGATCGATAACTAGCAGCATTTATCAGTCAAGGTTAACTGCTATCTTACTATCATCAGCAACCCGCCTACTAAGCATGGTGATTATGGCAATACCCCTCAGCAATCCTGGCTTGCCAATGTCTATTAAAAGGAAGCCCACGTTCAACAGTGGACATAAATGGGTTGTAGTACTGATTGATGGTTTAAGAACAATCGCGACCAACGTGATAGCGTGCTTTTCGAGGCATGGAGGGTACTGCCTCAACCAACCAGACCCGGAAAGATTTATTTATAAATATCAAATTTAACAAAAAGATTTCTGCTTGTCCGGCGTCGGAATTGAACCCTCGACCTCCGAGACCGCTACACCACGCCACTCCGAGTATCAGTTGTTTTGTTCCAATTACAAGTTATAATCCAGGCGAAAAACTCGAAAAAAAGAAAGTGAAACACTATCTTTTCTGCGTTAAATAAAATTAACAGAAATAATGCTGACTTTTGCATACCATTACTTAATTGATAAAAAAAAACTAAAAAACGTATTTTTAATTACTAAAAATGTGATAAGCATTCTTTTCTTATTAATTTACTATGTTAATTGATCACGTTCCGATGCCGTCGAAGATCTGAATAAATTAAATAGCATATAAGTACGTATTTTATTAACACCTTTTCTTTTGATACTTTTTCTTATTTATTGCACATAGGTACAAAATTTACCTAAGATAATTTAAATTTTCACGCAATTTAAATGTATTTAACTTTTTATGTGCCATAGGTCCTATCTACCTACAAAGCAAGATAACAACTATAGTTAAATAAGCACTCAACCAACAGAGTCACAATCATCATTATGATCATCACTAGCCCGTACCATGGCTTACCTCATAGAATTGCCAGGTTGGTGACGGCTGTATTATTTACTAATTTACTAATACATAAATCTGAAGAGTTTGTGTGTTTGTTTGCATAAACGCGCAAATCTCAGGAACCACTAGTCCGATTTGAGATATCTTTCATTGTTATATAGCCCATATACCGAGGAAGGCTATAGGCTATATTCAAAGAGGGAGTTCCTACGCAAACTGGAGTTACGCGGGTGTAACCACACGCAGGAATTATAGATGGTGTTAGGCCATTCGGGACCAACGGTTTAAAGAGCGTTCAGAGTCATGGAGGTTAGTCTTTCAATTTGGAAAGCACATATATCAAGTTGGAAACCCTTTGTAGCCGTATTAACTCTAGCCTTTGTTTTTCGGACGGATATTCCTGTACCACAAAAGGCTTTTGCTACATCCCTGGCGTGAAACGGCGAACTCCAGTCTTAAATAATGGTTTATAAATCAACTTGAACCAATCAGTATTCTTTGTATGAGGCAATTACTGCAAAGCACACTTATCAGAATTGTAATGTAAACGACTCTCCTTGGAACAAACTCGCGAACCATGAGTCGCGTTAGGTCATCCGGCGTGGGGACCAAATCCACGCACTGATGTCTCTCCGTCGCCAAGCCTATGCCTCTTCGACAATGCCTGCCTGTCTAGCGCTACATTCCGTCACCAAACGTTCGGCAAGCCGTAAGCACGACGACGCAAGTAGCGCTCAGCGAGTTACCGTGCCGGAGCTGCTGATTACATGCTTACGTTAGATTGACACTTGGTTGACGGCAATGCAATCAGCGTAACCAACGACAAAAGACCTTCAACCAATCAGATCCGTAAAATCTCTCACTCTACACATTTATGTTTTATTTTTGGCGCTGCAAACTAATACCTTTCCTCTTAGACTTCTGACTTCTGAAGTCTCAACGATGTTATCGGAGACACGTTACTTTCTTTAAGCGCGCGGTTGTTTAATGCGATAAACGCTGCGTTACACGCAATGCGATTAACGCACATCATTTCATATCAGGTAATATAATTACAAACCATTGTTTTACGCGGTTGACGCAGCGCCAAGCGCAGCGTGAGTTGAGTGCATCCGTTGATCGCATGCGTCTGACGCTGCGATCTCAGCATAAAACAACCGCGCGCTTTAATTGGGATGATATTCTACAAATCGGAAGTACTTCCCCGTCTGTTAGTCTGGGATCGTGTAACAGGTTTTAGTAACGTTGATACAAAATAATGGAAAGAAAATATTAGAATTTACAAAGATAATAAGCTGATTAAACTTTGTTTTAGCACATTCAAATTACTTATTAATTAATTATGATCTTAATGCATTTATTTTACTCATAATCTTCTGTAGTACCTACCAAAATATATGCATAGAATTTTTAAACAACTAGTGGTACCGCGTGGTTTCGCTTACGTATATACCGTTTCTGTTGGAGCCTTGTCTTAAAACACAGCCTATGTTAATACTGGATAACTTTACTTCTACTTTTAATTTATCAGCGTTTACTTCCAAGGCTGAAAATGAACTTAGATTCCCTGTATAATCCTGGATAAAATAGGAATGTAGGTGAATGGATTTTAAAAATCGGATCAGTGATACTGGAGATTGTACCTCACATCCAAACTTGCAAACATAGGATATTCGCGGGGCTACATAATATAATATATATAATTTATATCATATAAACACTTTTGTAGGTTTTATTCTTATTAAATATTAAGGCAATTTAATTAAACCACACTAAATTATTCAAGGCGCACAGCTTGCTCCTTAAAGAAGGTAGGAGAGTCAAAAACGTGATCGAGAAATCTCCTTCATAATTTAAAGCGATTAACTCTCATTAAATTATAATGGCGAATTCCAAGAGACTATAATAATTATGATATAATAGTTACAAAAAACGCACTTAAACGTACCCGTATTAATAAGTAGATAGGTAAGTACCTTTTTAATGGATTATCATTAAATTTAGGTGCTTAATATTTATTTATTTTGTATATAATTAAAAAATACTAATAAAATGATGACAACTTATTAATTCTGGTTCAGTGTACAAAATGTTATCATCATACTATTTAACGCCGGAACAAACAAACGGGTTTTTAAACTTGATATATAGGTACTTATGTTATTATCTTCTAGTTATGAATGATCTCATCTTGTGATTGTGTTCTGTTTTACTGCCTGTGCATAATTATTTACAGTTTTAAGATGAGCTCGTAAAAACACTTTATAATAAATGATACTCTATTCATTACGTTGTTTTTTAATTGAAATGTAGGGATTTCTATCATTATAAATAATGGACCTTTAGCCTGTTATATTTAATGATGAAGCTTCCACGGAAACAAGAACTATGCTGGTGGAACCGCGCTTGAAGCTAGTATAATCACTACATAGTATAAAACAAAGTCGCTTTCCTGTCTTTCCGTCCTTATGTTTGCTTAGATCTTTAAAACTACGCAACGGATTTTGATGCGGCTTTTTTTAATAGATAGAATGATTCAAGAGGAAGGTTTATATGTATAATACATCAGCATTGCACCCGTGCGAAGCCGGGGCGGGTCGCTAGTAGGTATATAGTATTATAAAGAGGATGATTTGAATTTGGGTATTGAATAGGCTCCGAAACTACTAAACTTATTTGAAAAATTCTTTCACCTTAGGGAAGCTACTCCATCCCCGGATGACATAGGATATAATTAATTATGAAGTTGCAACAGGAACGGGAGCTCCGCGAATGAAACCGCGCGCGGGAAACTAGTATATTATAAATCGTGTGTCTTACTCTCTCTTCTACATTTATCCATATCAGTACCAGCCCGAATACAAAACGAATGTCAGGAAGAATAAATTGAAGTACTTTATGTAGTACAAATAGGTATATATATATACCTATTTGTACTACATAAAGTAGGTATGAAGTTTATCTGTCGGTCGTAAGGAGGAGTGTGTTTATTTGGGATGGAACCATCCATATAAATAAATCAATCAATAACATAATAAATAATGTATTTTGAAAGTGTTTTCGTGTTAAGTAATTATATAAAACATTTTACGTAAATTATATGTAACAATAAATAGTTTGAGTGGGATACGATACGGAAAGAAATTTATACAAAATACAATAAACAAAAAAAAATTAACACTCGAATTTGGAAGTACGACCTTTGTCTGTGAGCCACCTTGAATTAAATTTTATATTCAATTACGAAATGGGTACCTAATTAAATAAGTATAAATTAATTAAAATTTTAACAACATTTTTTGACCTACCAAAGTTGACTGTGAGTTAAATTTCATTCAAAAGATCGAGGATACATCGCCATGTGTTGTTTAACAAAGGCATCATTAACATTTAAACAATATGACGATATATCAACATTTCAATAAAATAAAAAAGATCGAATTTCAAGTAATGCATGTAAATATGGAAGCTAATTCAACTTACCTTACAACTTAGAAGCAGCAGACTTATGCGTTATCCTCGAAGCTATGTGTTATGGTGTTTACATTAATTATACAAAATACCGGTCGGGTATCACTGACGAGAGACGATTGAGAACTGCTTCGAAAACCGCCTCAATGGAACGATAAATACTGCAGACGTGTTTGTTTAATCGGAAATGTTTGAATAGTCGAATTTCCTCTATGTATGCGTGAGTACAGTTCGCAAGTTTAAACTATCTCCTCTAGCTACAAAACATTTACTTACAACATATTACCTTACATAGTTGTGGCATATTGAAGGTATTATTCTTTATTATAAGACACATTCGATTCCTTTTAAAATAGTTTAATTAAAAAATAATTATTTTTATGATAATTAACTTATTTGTCCATTATTTCAAATTAACAACAGCGGGTTAAATCATATTAATATAATAAGAAAATTATGCCCCTAATAAAGTTTTGTTACTTTTATAAATAGTTATAATAGGAAAAAAATCTAATACATTTTGGATCGTAATGAGTCCAAAGACGTAATAAGAAATCTAATATTTCTTTCTAGGCCTGGTTGGTTGAGGACCTACCTCATGTGCCTCGGAAAGCAGTTGATCCCAATAATTGTTATAAAATTATTTATAATTATCGTATTCCAGGGAACGGGCAACAGCATTTTCATGTGTGTAACGTCATAATGCCTGGTCGCTAATACACCTGCCAAGCGTGGTGACTATGGCAAAACTCTGTCCTGGCCCACGGGGTCTATACGGGCTAATGATGATGATGATGATGAAAGATTATCTTGAAATAAAGAATGAAAATTTGATGAGGCAAAACTTCATGAGCTTAACTTTTTAGTCAATGAACAAATGAGGAATAATATGTTATCAATGTAGGTATTTATTATAAGCGAAAACATTTTAATGGTTGTGTACCTACTGTTGTCTATTTCTCAGTAATTGTTATGACTGTTTGTTTTCCTAGGAAAATGTAATAAAAATGTCCCGCCGAATTATTATATATAAAAAAACACGATTTTCAAAATTCTTTAAAAAGTTAAGATTCAAAGTGAAGATATTTGCTTTGTTAATATTTTAATAAAATTATTTAATTAGATATAGGTAATATAAAGTATGACAAAACCGCACTAGATATGTACTATTTCCTCACAACTTGCCGATCTTTTTCAGCCCCTTCAACTTTTCAATCTCGGTTGGCTATGAGGCTGCCGTTCATTCAGTACGGACATATCTCAGTCAAAATTCTGGAGAGGTGCTGTTGAAGGTAGATGTAAAAAACGCTTTCGGTGGTCCTTGATTCGGTGGACAAGGGAGCCGTTTTACTCAAGTAAGAGATAAAATACCAGACTTTTATATTTTTAATAATTTGGCAGTGTTATAGTTCAAATTCAAAATTAAATTATCTCTTCAATAGTACATTACTTATGTCTTATGTCTTATAATTAATAGATTTAATTGTCTTATACTTAATAGATATTATTATTAATATTCGAGATAATTAAATATTAAAGTTTTTTAGTAAGAAAAATAGTATTTATTATCGAACGCAAAAAAAAACATTGAACGTTGAACAGGAAATAACAATAACAAATAACAACTGCACGGTTACCATGGTAATGAGTTATTTCAAATAGGTAACGGGAAGAAAATTAAAACAAAAAAAGACTACATTTTAAACTGTCACTAATTGTGAGCAGTCTGAAATATGCATCTTTCGGTCCCAAGGGAAGAAAATTAAACTTTCGGCCTCGGGACGATGAAAAGAACTTTCCTCTGCAGTTGGATGTAAGCAAGCAGACCCTCTCGGGCCAGCTATTTCTAGCCTTGCTATTTATCCTATTATCCATCGCCTTTAATCAAAACTTAATATTTGTTACTTGAATGATGGAACAATTGCTGGCAATTTAAATACTGTTTGCGATGACCTTCGCTTTATCCTTCCAAAGATTTTGGCTAAAGAAAAAATTAATACACTCGGTTCCAAAAATAACGGGTCAGTCACATAAACCCGAATATCTCCCGAACTACGTATGCCCTCCTAATGAAACGAAGACTGTTCAATTGAGAATTTAATTATACAGATAAAAAATAAAATAAAACTTAGTTGCACCCACAATATTAATCTCTAAATTAAAAAAAAACTAAAGTAGTCATATTTTTCTTAAGATTACATTTTTTTATGATTGTTTTTTTTGCTGTTTTTCATCACTTTCTTCATTGAATACTTTGTATTGCCTCCACGAGCTCTTCTGACAGCTTCCAGGCGATTAGGCATGTAGGCTGTACACCAAATTTCGGAGCCGGTGCTGAGGAATACCTTCCCATTCCTCCACCAGTGCTTGTTTGAGCTCGGGAAGCGTGATTGGTGGGGGGTTTCGACCTTTCACGCATCTCTGAAGCTCGTCCCAGGCGTGCTCGATGGGGTTTAAGTCCGGGTTTCGCGCTGGCCACTGCATGAGTTCGATACCGACCTCTTCAAGGTAGTCATGTACAATTCTGGCGGTATGGGGACGCGAAATATGCCATGCCGGTCCATCCTGGCCATGAAAGGACCTACATGTTCATTGAGGATCTCTTCCACGTACCTCTCTGCATTTAGAGTTCCATTTTGAATGAGTACCAGCTCGGTGCGGGCCTCAGCAGAAATCCCAGCCCAAACTTGTACGGAGCCTCCACCGTACGCCACTTTTTCCTCCACACACGCTTGATGGAAGCGCTCCCCTGGTCTTCTGTACACCAACTGCCTACCATCATGCTTATAAAGCATGAATTTAGACTCGTCCGTGAACACTACCCTAGACTAATCGTCTAGTGTCCAGTTTAGGTGCTCGCGCACGTATCTCTGTCTTACAATTCGATGTCTCTGTTACAGTTTTGGGCCATTTGCGGGCCTCAATGGTTTCAAATTTGCTTCAGCAAGACGTCTTCTTACTGTTTGAGCGCTTAAATTGCCACCTCCAAAGCGAATAAAGTGAGTTTTTAGACCAACAGCAGTTTGAAAACGATTTCGGAGCATTGTAGCCACCAGTTGTCTGTCTTCCCTGGCCGTTGTGCATCTTGGTCTGCCATTTCCTGGTCTTCTAAGGTGTGATCCGGTCTCTTGGTACCGCTGGACTACCCGCTGAACAGTCGACAAAGATACACCAATGTTTCTGGCTGTTTCACGCTGGCTCCGCCCAAGTTCCAAAAAAGTTAGGATTCTGGTACATTCCTCTAGCGTGACTGCCATGCTTCACCTCACAGAATAATAATTATGCACGTGGAAGACGTTCACGATATTTTTTTTTGTGACAGAATAGAAATACAGCAAAAAAACAATCATAAAAAAAATGTAATCTTAAGAAAAATATGACTACTTTAGTTTTTTTTAATTTAGAGATTAATATTGTGGGTGCAACTAAGTTTTATTTTATTTTTTATCTGTATAATTAAATTCTCAATTGAACAGTCTTCGTTTCATTAGGATGGCATACGCATTTCGGGAGATATTCGGGTTTATGTGACTGACCCGTTATTTTTGGAACCGAGTGTAGTTTGGCCCCAAATATTAAAATCTATACTAATATTATAAAGCTGCAGAGTTTGTTTGTTTGTTTGTTTGTTTGTTTGTTTGTTTGTTTGTTTGTTTGAACGCGCTAATCTCAGGGACTACTGGTCCGATTTCAAAAATTCTTTCAGTGTTGGATAGTCCATTTATCGAGGAAGGTTATAGGCTATATTTTATTTTCAAAAAAGTTGGGGATCCGTAAGAAAATTGCGTTTTTGTAACCCAAGGTGTAAAAGCGAAAACCTATTTATGCGTGCGCTGCAAAAACTATTGACAATAGAACAAAATGATGTACTACGAGTTTGTAGGTCTTATTAAGATCTACAAAAAAGTCCGCGAGAGCATATATCTAACTATCATAGTTTAGTCACAATAACCGCTTTTATGTTCATAAAAAAATATTAAATCGTCTGAAGAAAGAAACTACGTTAAATGTATATCGTTATATTAATCCTTATGCAAATTAAGCATAATGTTATTAAGGGTATTTATGTAGAAGTAAAATACTTTTTGTTTTATTCCAATCGGACATTTCGTTGAGAAATTATCACGAGTATAAAAACGCAAGGAATTGGTACCTAATAAAGAGTTATTTGCCGTAATAGATAAAGCTGAAGAGTTTGTTTGCTTGAAAGCGCTAATCTCAGCAACTACTGGTCCGATTTGAAAAATTCTTTCAATGTTAGATAGCCCATTTGTCGAGGCTATATTTTATTATAAAGTTTTTATGGGAACGGGAGTTACGCGGGTGAAACCGCGCGCGGAAAGCTAGTTATTGATAAATCTTCACTGTGTCTGCTGGGCTCTACTATCTTAGACGAATCAATACCTGCCTTTTTCTGACAACCGAATTCAAAATTTCTTAAATAATTCTGATCGATTACCCTAAATTACCGTATGCCGTGTGGTTTCCGGCTTGGAATAGACCACCCCATGTCCTCCCATGGGTGTCGTTAAAGGCCACTAAGGGACATATGGCTGATGGATGGGCAGCAGCATCTATTAGCTCAAGGTTTACATCTTACTGCGATCACCATCCGTCTGCCAAGCGTGGTGATTATGGCAAAATCCATTTTCAGCAGTGGACGTCAACGGGCTGTTGATGATGACCCTAAATTAGCCCCCACATTGCTTTTAGTAGGTGTAAAATTTTGCCTTTTTGTCCCTAAATTCACCTACATTTTGCGATGTTGTCAGTTGTAGAAACATTTAAATATTCTAAAAAATATAGAAAACATCGTCAAAACCAGTTTTTAAGAAAGGACTTGGTCACAGGCTTCACTTCCAGTACGATTGGGGCGTCTGAGAGTTAAAGCCTTCCAGACGTTGCACTTTTTCGTCTTTTATCCATAGTACCTACCCAAAATTTATCACATAAAATTCTCTCGACTAAATAGTTATAATATTTCTTATATGGAGGAAGCTGAGTCTGAATGTCTTTTGGCTTGCCCCAACTCTGCCTTGCCATGTAACACATCTGTTCAGCGGCAATGGGATGGGCCGCTCTGTGCGCTGGCGCGGAATAATTTGTTACAAACGTGTTCCAGCTCTGCAGATCGTGCCCTGCGTGCGCTTTCGTCACCACACACAGGCACCTTAATAGATGCAAATACATTCCGTGTAGCTGTATCGTTGCGCCTGGGCGCGCCGTGCTGTGCTCCCCACCGCTGCGAGTGTGGCGACAATGTGACCCAACTTGGTCACCATGGCCTGTGTTGTAGCAAAAGTGCTGGACGTCTGTCCCGTCATGCCACTATTAATGATGTAATCCGTCGGGCCTTCAGCTCGGCAAATATTTCAGCCGTTTTAGAGCCTTATGCGCGACGACGATAAGAGGCCCGATGGAATGACTCTAGTGCCCTGGAGGATGGGACCGCCTTTGGTGTGAGACGCTACGTGCGTCGACACTCTCGCGCCGTCACATCTTTCCGGGACTCAGAGTAGGGCTAGCATGGCGGCTGAATCCGCGGAGAATCTCAAGAGGCGCAAATATAGTACCCTTGATAGTGGTTATGTATTTGTGCCTTTTGGTTTCGAAACATTAGGGCCGTGGGGACCGGGAGCATAATTAATTTATAAATACCTCGCAGAGGCTCTCTTTAGTGCGGCACGTTCTCCGAGTGATGGTTTTTACTTTGCACAGCAGGTAAGCATTGCCATTAAACGGGGTAAAGCTGCCAGCATTCTGGAAACCTTGCCAAGTAGAATATATTTAGAGTAGTAGTATTTTATAATTTAGTTTTATTCTAAATTAGCTACTTTCAGTTGTATATATGTAAATATTTTATGTTTAGATAAATATTTAGGCTTAGTTAAATATTTGCTAGGGTATATCTATAGGTACTAAAGTAAGCTGAAGAGTTTGTTTGTTTGCTTGAATCGTTTATCGCTATAGGGTTTATTTAATTATTATTATCCTACGGTACCGAGTACCACGGTAACATACGGGAGTTACGCAGATGAAAACGCGCGAGTGAAGCTAGTTCATATAAAATTAGTCTTAACGAATTTAAATCACATCAACGACGAAGTTTACGTTGCGAATTAGCTTAATTTAAATTGACTGCAGTAATGTAGGTATTACAATAATAAATTATAAATTAAATTTATAAATAAATTATTTAAAATTGGATTCCAAGTAAAAAAAATCATTTCGTTGGTTCACAGCGACATTATTTTTAGCTTATTACTTTTTTTATATTTAACAAACAGATTATATAAATTTTAGCCCACTTTAAACATTTTACGATGAAAGCGCGCGTTTTACTGATTGCTATTCGAATAACTATAGACTGAGTTCGGAGCCCAATAATTTACAATGGCCGGATGAAATGCTATGCTACATTAAATGAAAATACATTTAGCAACTTTTTATGTTTGTACTTTTTTATACTATGACACAATACACACATAGAACCCAGTAGTAAAAACATTCATCCATTTGTCTGACATTCCGCCTCTAGATATTTTCTCCCTAATTAGTGCCATAACACTTGGTAATTCACCTTCTACATAGAATCTTCCCCAAAACTAGGTACCTCATTTAGCCCACCGCGGCACCGCTCCAAGTAAGAAGGCTATAAGTACTTTGATAAAAATGAGACATTAAAAAAAAGGTAAATTTATTATGTTAAAGTAGCTTAAATAATACGATAACATAGGAAATGCGTTATTGCCCTACAGTATGACATAATGACTCCACCAGCGTCAGGTTACGGTAGTTACTTCTGAGTCTGGGTGTGCTTTGTTCTCGTAAATTGAGTGTTTGTAAAGTTCCCCGCAACATAGGATTTAATTTTGGCGAATTGTCTTTAAAAAAAAGTAATGCTGACATTTTTATCGAAGTCATAGTAATATCGTTATGTGAGTAGCATCCTTATTATCTGAGAGTATCGATGAGTCTACTCCAGCGGATATCGATCATTAGAAATATGCTATCATTCGATATAGCTGTCATTAGATATAATTGTCATTAAATGTAGCTGTCTGCCAGCCAAGAACCATGGAGAATATATTATATTCAACACTACCCACACAACACGCCAAGTGCCTTCTGTCTTTTTTTCCCGGACTGCTCGTAGTTCCGGCAATGAACTACCATGTCTATTTCATTTAATGAAATCTGTCATAGCTCTATTATTTATATATATTTTTCGGTATTTATTTTTGTACTACTGGCTGATTATGAATAACAAAACAGCCTTGAATGATAAGATTTAGCGATAAGACACTATGTTAGCCAAGTGTTTAAAGGAAATGGCGATTAGGGTTTATATACTAGACGAATATTTTGAGACCACTTGTTTTTAACCTAAAAAGTAATTATAACAAACTAGGCAAACAGTACAGTAGGAATTTTTGTTTGTGTAGCAACTTTAAGATTTTGAAATAAGGAACACTCGATCATATTTTATCATATTATTTGTTTATATAAATCGACTAGCTTCCCGCACGTGGTTTCACCCGCGTAGCTCTAGTTTCAGTAGGCACTTCATAATTAAAAGAAGCCTATAGCTTTCCTCGATAAATGGGCTATCTAACACTGAAAGCATTTTTCAATTCGGACCACGACTTTCTTAGATTAGCGCATTCAAGCAGACAAACATACACACTTTATATTTAGTATATTCTATATTTATCTAATCGTAGTTGTATATGAAAGAGTTCATACGTTGAATTTCAGTATATATGTATATTAACGTAGAAATTACTTATTCCCCAATCTTACGTCTTTCATTTCTAAATTCTAGATTATATTTGCCTGCAGACTTCAAGCCTATGTAAACATTACACACTATGTATGAGTAGGTAATAGTGAAACTTGTTCCACCGCAAGTAAATAAGTATCTATCGCTTTTCAATTGTCACGAAGGCTATGACTCACCTTTCGCTAGGAAAATCCACATGGTTATACCCGATCATGAGGTTATCTTCTTACGGCATTCTGAAATCATAGCTTAGTAAGTAAATAATCTAGACCTCATAAGCATAAGGACTGATGTACTATATACTTTAGAAGTATTTGGTCGTAAGTGCCAGTTTACGATAAAGGCACATGCGACGAATGTTTCTGACGAATAATGGTACATCTGACCTTATGCTTCTGAGCTCTATATATAATGTACAACAATTTATGCTAGCACCTGCACCGTCTTCGTGCGAGTTCATGAAGGTATATGTACTGATATGGTGTCATAGTAGATCGATTAATAATCTTATACTAGGTAATACTAATATCTAAAGCCGAATAATTTGTTTGTTTGCTGGAACGCGCTAACCTCTGAAACTAATGGTACGATTTTAAAAATTATTTCATTGTTAGATAGCCCATTTATCGAGGAAGGCTATAGCCTGTAGTTGATTTTGAAGTTTTTACAGGAACAGGAGATATGCGTGTGAAATCGCGTGCGGGAATCAAAGAACAAACCAAGATTCCTTTTTTATTATAGTAGGTCTTTACCTATGAAATTGCCGTTTTGTATGAAAAAATTTAAATGAATTTTTTTCATGTATTTCTTATTTGTATTAATCAAAGTAATCACCCATGCAATCAATGCATCTTTGCCAACGCTGTGGCAGTTTATTGATGCCCTTCTTAAAGAAATCAGCTGGACGGGAGGCAACAAATTCTTCAACGGCATTTTGTACTGCCTCTCGGGTATTGAATTTTTTTCCCGCCAAGAAGTTATCCTTATTCTGGAAAACAACCCCAGTTCTTGCAACTTGGAGACCGTCTGCTGTGCAGTATGAGGTCGCGCGTTGTCGTGCAGGAGCAGCGGAGACGAGCGATTGACCAATGCTGGTTGGAGATGTGCCAGCTTCTCCATCATTGTGTTCAGTTCTTCACAGTACACATCTGCAGTAATGCTCACCCCGTTTGGTAAGAAGCTGTGATGAATCACACCGGCGCTAGACCACCAAACAGTGACCATCACTTTTCTAGGGGTAAGTTTTCGTTTAGGGCATTGTTTAGGTGCTGAACCAGAATCCAACCAACTTGCTGAGCGCTTGCGGTTATCAAACAGAATCCATTTTTCATCGCAAGTAACAAAGCGGTTCAAAATTCCTTCATTTGTGTGTCTGTTGAGCAGTGCAAGGCACGTCTCGGCGCGTACTTCGCGCTGGCGATCATTGAGTTCGTGGGGCACCCATTTGTCAAGCTTTTTTACCTTGCCAATTTGACGCTAACGTCAAAAGCTGCTGCTAATTCAGCCGTAGAGTGTGTATCATCAGCTTCCACAATCGCCTTTAATTCGTCATTGTCGACCAAAGTCTTCGGACGACCGCGAGGTTCATTTTTCAGGTCGAAATTTCCAGGACGGAAGCGGAGCAAACCAATAACAGGTGGTGAGGTGGTGCGTTGGTTTGTAGTGCCGTAAACGTCGTTGATGTTGCGTGCCGCTTGTGCCGCGTTGCTGCCTCGACGGTAGGTACTCAAATTCCATAATTACTTGAAGTTTTAACGTATCCATGATGACGAAAAAGTTTGAAATGCGATGAAAATGTAACTAATCAATAAACAAATGACTAATGTTGGAAAAAAAATTCCATGTTTTAAAATAAAATTAATTTGAAATTAGAATTCTTAGCCAAACAAAAATTATTTTGACTTGAAATGGCCAGTACTGCAGAACGGCAATTTCATTGGTGAAGACCTAATATTTGCTATATGAGGGTTTAGCTGAATTTGAAATATGAGATGATACAAATACCAGCTCATATAGGTATGTTATTTAGAGATTAGGCGCCACCGATTGAAAATCTGTGATAATTATTAATGAAATAATTTCCGGTGAATATATAATTTTATTTCAATGATTAAATATGCAACTTTTCCACTCATTTAATTGGTTAGCTTCAAAAGTAAACATTGTAAAAATAATACGCAATTGAATGAAAATGTTTGGTGTACCATCCGTCGCAATACACAAAATGCCATCGCGGTATATTTGGAGTTCTTAGTAGTTCAGATTTTCTATCTCACGAGAGCGCCTCCTTGTAAGCCTAGTCCTTGTCTCTCCGCTAACGGGGAGAGTAGAGGAATTATGACTTATATTTCTAGGGGAGTTTAGTGTACCTAACTGTCACTCTACTTAACAGTTCACGGGCCCGTCGATTTTTGGGTCCACGGATGAAGGAAAAACCCATTGCGTAGTATAAAAAAGCCGTAGATTATAAATAGACGTAGGTTTTTATCAATGTCCGAAATACCATAATTATAAGCTATGCAAATATCGTGAATGGTAAACAAGACAAACAAATCCAACATCCAAACGTAACAATATATAAAACTTAACAAAAGTCCGATAATAGTAACAAATGACTGCGAATTGTATACATGTCATGCTTGCTAACGCTTCTGCAAGATGAGAGCGTTTTTTTTGGAGGGACATATTGAGTTAGCCACTAGGCTTTTGTTACTTCACATCAGGATGAGAGCGGAGCTACGCGCGGGGTAATGGGAGGAGAGTTGATTTCCGAGCCCGGTTTCATGTTAATTCGCACGGGTAGTACAAGGCTTTTACTACGTAACCAGGCAAGAATGCGAGCAAGGGTCTTGCTCGCATTCTTGCGTTCATAGAGATTGTAGTAGGTACTCTACAAAAGAATATAATTGCAAAAAATATTTAAAGGAGTTTTAATTACGTGGGCAAAATAAAACAAGATAAACTACAATTATATAACCTACTAGCTGCGCCCCGCGGTTTTAACCGCGTTGGACTGCAACTTACTTGCAGTAACAATAACAAGAAATGCGTTAAAATTGTTGGTTTATAAATAAACCATCAGAAATGAAGGTATTTCATCGCAGTCTTAGTAATATTGTTACGCGAATAGCCACCAGGAATCATTGCGGTCAAGACGATGTAAGGAGTATAAATAAAAGATTAAGTTATTAATATATTTTTTATTAAAATATAAAAATAGCATAATTACAAACTATATTTTCCAAACTTTAATTAAGCACAATCTTGCGAATGTGAAATTACAGAAGCACTCTACTTACAATCAATCAAGCGACTATTGAACTTTTACATTAATATAATATAAATCATTATTTTATAATATACTAGTTAGTTTCGCTTAGAGGCCGATATCTTACCTATCTGCAAAAATATTGATGTCACTTAATTTCAAATAAGATAATAATAATATGTTTGTCGATAAAGAGATAAGTAAGGTTATCTTTTGCATGTTTTGTTTATTCGGTAAATTACTTTTTTGTCAAGACAAGAGTAACTACTCTCCGTACCTCGGAAAGCTTTATAAGTTTTCGTCCTGGCCAGGACGCTATGAAGCGTCCTTTAAGACAACATATTCCCGCGGTGAGATTACGTAAAACAATTGGCAGCAATTATTCAGATCTATCGCAAAAGTGAAATTATAGTTATATTTGACAAATAGCTACCAAATCTTATGGATATGTGACATTTTACAATTTATCTGCTAAATAATTGCTGTCGCATGTTTTGTTTAATCCCATAGCTCACAGCTGCGCAGTTGCCTGACAACTCTTGGGACTTGATTTGACAACTTTGGTGAGCGACACCCCCTTCGTGGGGAGTTCTTAGTCTTTAGACCATAGGTATATAAAATACCGATACCAATCAATATAAACTTTACAAACAAATCAACATAGATACAAGCTTACATGTATTACTGCGTAAATATGCGAAATAGTTTCATCCATTTGCAATAGGCAAATGGATGAAACTATTTCTTAAAATATTATTCATGCATTGCCATTGCAATCAAACTATAAAATGGGTTATTAATGTAATGGGCAAAATATGAGATTTGTTTAGCGATTTTGAACGAATTCGGATATGATATAAATTTACTGGAAATTTTTGTAAAACATTGTAAAGGAAGATGAGTTTCAGGTGTTTATAGGTTGTATTTGAAACGGGTGGACTATGTGCGGATATGGACACGTAAGTTCTAACACCACATTAATATATGAAAAAGGAAGTTTTAAGGACAGTGGAAAAAATATCATAGCCGCTTTAAATAGCTACGTGAAGTTAGAACTAAAACAACGTTAAGTATGTGTTTTAAGAAATATCAGATTATCTATAAGTGTATCAAAACAGTTCATAAACTAAATGAGCTTTTTTATCGCTTAAAAGAACATGATTTAACTACAATCATTAAGTATTCATTAAGTTGCAGTGAGTTATGATAAATGAAACTGGTTATGATAAATATATCTAGATAATTACAGTTCGGTAGGTATATGTAAACAGTGACATATTTTTTCAAGACTAGAGAAAGATCTAAGGGTACGTTCCCACTATGTCGTTATGATTAATTGATCATTGGACGACTTTTGTCTCTAATACACAATAATATCTGTCGTATCCATATAGTGGGATAGCGCCCTAACAAAAAGTATATGATTTTATTTTAAATACCTACTATATAAACCATAAAAAATATAAAAAAAACTACTGATTTACAAAATACATAATTAGGAGCGGTTTTTCGAGTTCGAGAAACGAAAAGCCTTGACGTTTTTTTAACTGGTAATTTATATTACTTCTTTATTTATTTCACTCATAGTTTTATAAAAAATAACTTCTTATTTTTTATAAAACTATGAGTGTACTTTCAAAATTCAAAATTCATTTATTCCGTAAAAATGGTGACATTTGTTTGGAATCGTCATATTTTTTTTCCTACCGTGCAGTGCGTGACGTGGCGACTACTGAGAAACACTGCCAAAAAACTCAGTAGAACCCTCATATTTTATATACAGGGTGAAATTTTAATCACCAGCCAAATTTTGATATGTTAATCTTTAGTAAAAATCATTGAATACGTGTTTTTTCATTTAGTATCACTCAATACAAAAATATTGAGAAATCACGTCACAAAGGCCCGCGAAGGGGTGCGCGTGGCCGACTAGATCATAGGTAGTGCCGCTCAGGGGTAGTGGGGGCGGGGGTAACGACGTGCGCTCTCATTGATGTTCGCGCGGCACGTAGTATTATTAACATTTTACTTGGTGACCACGCAGAGCGGATAATTCCTTCGAGTAAATTATAAATTATGAAAATTTTAGGTATCGTTTTTTTTTCAAAATTGGTGTTAGTGAATGATACCTAATGCCTAGAAAAAATTTGGCTGGTGACTAACATTTCACCCTGTATATGGTAATCAATTGGTAAAAAAAATATTTGTAGGTATTATCTCACTGATCATCTTACAAAGAATGCATACGTCATTGTTATAATATGAAGTAAATATTACTAGTACTAAATAATTACCTATACATATGTAGCTAATGGGAAAAACTATAAAATATTGCGTTGAGCGTTGTGAGTCTTCTAAGAACTGTATTTCTAAAGCTGGGCCAAGGCTATGCGATAAAATATGCGTATTTACTGTGGTAAAGTTGTAAAAACAAATTGGAAATAGAACATCATTTAAAAACCTTAGTGATATTTAAAAATATAGTTTCCCGTATAAATAATGACGATTTTTACGATATATCTGTCATTAAGACGTGATTGTAGCTATTTTTCTTTACTTTATATCTAAACTTGTAAAATCATGATGCAGGAATGAGGACAAATTCATAATTCAAAACATATTAAAAGCTCGACAAGTTATTCTAGATTATTTAATATAAAGCAAGATACCACCAACCACCTACTCAAAATGTTATAAAAACACTGATCAAACTGAGAAAAAAAATACCAGATTTGAGAAAAGTGTAATATGACATATCATGACAGTCACAAAAAAGGGACAAGACATGTTTTCTTTGCTCAAAATCCTCTTAAAGTTAACTTTAAGAGGATTTTGAGCAAAGACTGCTGATACCTACATTAATGTAGGTATCAGTTTGCTATAGACATCTAAATATATTTTACTTTTATTATATTGGTAACATAAAAAAAAATTAAAACGTTGTCTTTTTATGACTACATACAATACATTCAGAACATTAGTAAACCATAAAATGGCACACAAAATAAACACGTGATAGAATTATGAGGGTTTAATATATTAAAAGTAACATAAAAAAAATACAAATCTCGTGATAAAAAAAATGCTCAAGCAAATAAAAAGAGTAAACATTGGTATAATTCAAAACAGAAACGTTCACAATTTAATATATACAAATGATAAAATGCTTTCAACGTTTTCATAAAATACTTATCACAAATTGAACTCAATTTAGTACCTACCTACATATATCATTCTCAGTTTAATGAACATAAAAAAACTAAATAAATAGCTATTTTGACTTCAATTTATAATAAGTGTTACTACTAGCCTCCATAACGCAAAAAATATATATTTTGCTACTTTTTAAGTGCAACTGAAAGTCTATGAAATTATGCTTGAATTAAGTTTGATGTAAAATATAATTCAATATGGATTTATTATAATTCAATATAATTTATTCCTTCAAACAGTAACATATAACAGTGAACTGTACTTACGACTTTCCATTCAGAAACACATTCTTTCAAAAATATTGAATAATGCGAAACTTGACAATAAATAATGATACATATTATATATTATGTATATATTTATGACTTTCCATATATACATCTGCCAGGATACAGTATATTAATATTTAATTCACTGATTCTCTCAAGTAAATTATTATTTGTATCAACTTGCATCCATAAAACTATCAACGCAAATACTTGTATTCGTCTAGAATAAAGTCTGCGCTAAAATAATAAGCTAAAATATTTTGAGTTTTATTTTCTCCTTTTTTGTTAACTGACGTTGCACAGTATTTTTATTACTATAAAATTACAGTGTCTTCATGATAATTCATGAAAACTTACATGTGACCAAAAAGAAAACTACTGATTTTGTTACTGACTTACTTTGTTTTTTCAATGATTATAACATTAAAAATCCGGTATTTTCGTGTCCGAAATATACGTACTACTTAGCGATATTTAGGCGGGTACTAGTGAAAATATTAATTAAAGGAATCGTTTACTTTCAGCGTGGCAATTTCAACTTCTGACATGATATAGGTAATTGTCAAAATAAATTATAGTGTAAAAAAATATGTACAGCAAAAATGCTTTTAAGTAAAAGTCTATAATTTATAGCCAGTCAAATGCCATCATCTTTATGACTGGAAATGACAAATGTCGAATATTCAAGAGTTGAACTCTTGGGAAACATCGGATTTTTAAGTTATAAGCTGTAATGTGACTTCATCTTTATTATACAACTAACAACAATGCCCATATAGTTTGAACTGTTTTTTTAATATTCCATTACTTACAAATTGTAGTGGATGTCACATTACCTATGTGTCTGTTTATTGTTCATACAAAATTGTTTTTTATTTATTTCTTATATTATGTATGTTCTTGGCAAAAAAGGCACTTTGGCAACTATGTACATCTTTGCACAGATGTAAGCGAAGTTAACAGACATATGCAAATTAATGCAATGTCGCATTGGCTTGTCTGGCGGAGCGGCGGAGTACGTGAGGAAGGGTTGGATACCCACTTTCTACCACTCGAACTATACGAATGTTGATCTGAAAAAAAAAAGTTTTATTTTACCTGGAATGCGGGATGTCGTTTAATCAGGAAATAGCAATTATTACATTCGGTTTGACCCCAAGTAAATACAAGGCGAAACAAGGTGAAAGGTTAGTAAGAATTATTACTACTAACTATAGCAGCTAGCCCGATAGAAAAATCAATTGTATAATTGGCAATTCTTCCGCGATGATCTTTTACCTGGACTACATTTTTTTATGTACTTCTTACGTTCTTTGGTCTACGTACGCAAGTCTAGTTACCTTTCCTTATTTACTATAACACAACACTACAATTCAAACTACTAATGTGTGAAACAATACCTAATGTTTAAACATGAATGGTGTGTGTTACTGCTCCCTAATCTTCTTTTGGATCACATATATATACATATAGCATTTTATAAGGATAATAAATAAATGTACTGCCGCTTGTCGTACATTACACTGACAATATACGTATATTAAATGTACTGCTTTGTTGTAGAGTCGTACATTATCTGCTTGCAGATGGTTACTAATGATAATAATTTACCTCATGTTTAGATGCAGACCGCTTGAAGAACTTGTGGAAACGTGTGGAGAGGGCCCACACGGCGCCGTTGTCACGCTCCACCCACCTCACCTCGGCGCAGAACTGTAGCTTCTCTGGATCCTGCGCTAACACACTGAAAAACATAAAAAGACAGTACAGTATTTTCTATTATGTAGGGCAATATCTTCGTATGTCATAAACCACGGCACCAAGAGGGCTGTGACCTAATTATAGCTATCCACTATAATCTCACGGTGTTCACCTATTGTCCAGGCCACGAGATTGTTCAAGCATTCAACGCAGTCCGGATTGTTCTTTTCATACGGAAACGATCGAAAATAAGAGAAGGAATTATAATACTATTTCCTTCATTGTACAATAGCTTTAGAGTTTAGTCATAACAGACAATTGACGTGACGAGGCCGTAAAGTTAAAAAGAGTGTAGACATATATTGTATAGACCAGTGATTGCCAAAGTGGTCCAGGTCAATCCAATTCAACATTCACTAACTTATAATAAGATTCGGCGGAATCACATATTAATCGTTTATCATTTGTTACAAAACATTTGTGGTTGATTTAAATCTTAATGTGGAATACTAAGTTAAACATTATACTAGCTGCTATTATTGCTGCCCTTAACCAAACTACTATAAAATTGAAATGTTCTATGATTACACTTACCGTTGTGTGTTGGCGAGAGGATTCCACGCGGCAATCGCAGTTTCAGTAATAGGGCTGAAAATGATGGTGTCGTCTCTAGGGTCTACCGCCACGCCCAGACCTTGCGATGATTTGCGTCCCACGAGGTTGACCGGCAGATCGGTACCCTCAGCTGGAGGACCTGACGCTAACACTGCTGTTGACACACTGAAGATCCTGGAATATAGAATAGGATAATCGATTAGAAGGCTTTTTTTTAAACAGATTACTAGCAAAGTAATGCCGTCTACTAGTATTCTTGTTAACCCCTCGTACTAAGTTAAAATGCTTATGTTATGAGTGGGTTCACGTCGGTAGTGCAATGGGTTGGGATCGAACCGGTGACCACAAGATCACAAGTCCTTCGCCCCTAGCTATTGGGCTACGGCCGCTTTGAATTTAATTCTCTTGAAACCATTCCAATAAACTGCACCAAATGTAATGTACCAGTTTCCGGTGCCCGCATTACTAGCGTTCGAATGACCACCCGATGGGTTTTAATAAGTAGACTCTCTCCTTATGTAAGATTGTTATCCGTCCGGGTTTCCCCAGATCTGTCCTAGTTTAGGTGTGATCCGAGAAGCGGCCAAGCGGGGCTTCATTTTTAATCCGGTCTAATAATTTTAAAGGTTCTTATGTTTAAAAAATATGTTTACCCAAGTTTTTCATAGTTTATTTATTTATTCTTTATTGCACACAGTAAAAACATAACATAAAGTTTATACAACGGAGACAACATGGACAAAGGCGAGCTTAATTCAATAATGAATTTTCTTCCAGCAAACCTTTATGAAAGAACATTTGATTAAAAGTGCATAGCATAGTTGGCAAATTTTAGAGATAGCATCCCCATCCTCATGGTATAATTAGCGTATCATCTCTTTAAATAAGCTTAAACACACTTTTAGACCTATTAATACAGAAAACTGTATAAACTAATAACAAATTTAAAATCTTAATACGTGTACCACGTATTAACAACTTATATTTGTAACTCATAATACCTACTCAGACTAATTACAAAACAACAGTCGTTACTTCATGAATGAATGTATTTTTTATTACAAAATAACATATACGTATTGTTTTCATTTACTTAACGAGTATACAAATATCCTTATCTCAACAGACGAATTACTTTAAATGTTAATGATAATTGACGTAGCATAAAATTGCAAGTCATCATAGTAGGGTTAACGACCGCTACAAAATGACTGCATTGATCTTGATCTTGCGAACATAGGTCAGTTACATTCGTGTAATAGATAGTAATTGCAGCTGTATTTAATGGTATATTTGTATTGATTAAAGTAATCCATCAGGTTTATAGTATAATTATGATTGATTCAATTTATCATATCGCGAAGTGATAAGCATATTCAAAGTGAAGCTAATCAAACAGAATGATCTTTTCACATAAGTTTGTAAATTTTTGTAAAAAAAAATCGTATAGGTATCAGGGAATAAAAAATATCAGGAATCTTAAAGAAGTAATATAAAAGAATTGTGTAGTGAGCGTTGGAAAGATAAAATGATTTTAAAACGACATAAACTTGTTAAATGTCTGTGGAAAATGGGAATGCGTACTCATTAGCAACACGCATTTTTCGTCGAAAGATTCAATGTGTCAAATTGATTAAGGCCGAGATTATAACTGGCACGCATCTATAGATTGGACTAGTTCCTACCTACCGGACCTACTGTCACCGGAAAGTCCCACTTTATTGGATCCAGGAATTCTCGAATCTGAACATTATCTACACCAATACACAATATAAGACTTTTTGATTGTTTTCTTCTACCTGCCATTACCACCAAAAAGATACGTGACACGTGGGGCTGAAAATATTCTATGAAAGCAACACTGGACTACAAAAAATACAAAAACTACTGGAGATCCGGAATCGATCCCCAGATAGCGTAAAAAAATGTATGAATAAAATTTCCTCTCGAGAAAAATTTATGTTCCAGCCCGATGACAAGAAGTTGGTGGTGTTGGTGGACCCGTGTATCACAGGGCACGTAGAGCTGTCAGTCCTGCCTAATCTCTTCGTGTAGGCAGGACCGACCTACAGACTAAAGAATTCGAAAGTGCGTCTGTATTCACACATTTGTACACTATAATAATATCCTGCGCAGATATCTAATCTCGTTAGAAATTGCCACCGTGGCCGTAATCAGTCGTTATTTAATTTTAATGCGTTATTTTATTATGACTATCATTGAACAGAGTGCGATAGTTGTTAACTTCCTGGACACGGCATAAAAACGTATAGTATATGTATAGGTTTTATTCAACTCGACTCCAGCTCCGGGACAAAAAATAAGAGGTGGCAGCCTGAATGAGGTACGAGACGTTATTGTCATGGTATTCGTAGTGCTTCATAAGACCTACCTTTTTTCGGTTGGATAGTATGTAGTTCATCGGGCATAAAGGTGAAAACGTTAAAATAAGCAACCTGCGCAAGAGGACGGCCTCTGAGGGACTTGGACCTCCGCTTAGAGCAGTTGCTGACGGGGAAATTGAAGATTGATGACTTTAGATTCTATGGGGAATTTTGTGCAACTTGGGGTCGGGAAGGATTCCTATACCTGTATCTGTATTTTATGGCCTGACTATTTAAATTTTCGGAATGTTACCTGTCAGTAGCCAGAGGCTGGTAGTAGAGCAGTCCCTGAGCGGGCGAGTGAGCCAGTCCCACGATACCATCCA
Organism: Nycteola revayana; assembly: GCA_947037095.2. NCBI lineage: Eukaryota > Metazoa > Arthropoda > Insecta > Lepidoptera > Nolidae > Nycteola > Nycteola revayana. The sequence continues at coordinate 12,920,401 of OX344839.1, forward strand.
TGAGGGTGAATTTCTCACCGCCAATGTCGTATTCGCCGAGGTCAGGGTCTGGGTACATGGAAGCGTGGGTGACACGCCAAGCGTTGTCACGACGACCATCGTACACGATTAGGCCTAGAAAGTACAAAAGATTATATTATAAAAACAAAGAAAGGAAAACTAATAAAATTCAACCCCTACAGGATTGCTACGGGAGACCAAAATTTGTGAAAATAAATCGACAACGATCAAATAATTTACTCAATCCTTACTAATATTATAAAAGCAAGTTAGTTAATACCTATGGGTGGATGGACTGATGTTTGGTACTATTTTTATCAAAAACTGCCGACTGCATGGGTATAGTTTATAAGCTGGATTAATATATAACATACATTACATCATTCAACGACCTACAACGAGCACCAGTTCAAGGCGGATAAAACAGCGGGACGCATCTAGTAAAGAATACGTAAACCGTGTTTACCGTTAATGTAGTATTCAGATCGGTATTGGTTATTCATACCATTATCTAAATACTATCTGTTATGGTTCCCACGCTTTACTCGTGCGCACAAAACAGATAGTATCAGATAGTATCAAAACAGATAGAATTATTCGGTTCTGTGAGGAAAATTTCATTATTATGCTCAACGGCTGCGATCTAGAAACCTATTATTACCTCTTGTTATACCTCTATTTAAGTAGATCGTGTCTGATTTTATAATATACATCATGTTGCTAATGCTTAGCTTCAAGACAAAATGGATAAAAGAACAATACTTAAAATCAACACTGATTATTTCAGGTATGTCGATCATTTATATTATTGTCATCTGGAGGATAATCACGTCACGATATTATTATGACTAATAAAAATTCTGCTACGTAGCATTTATTAGCTTCGATAATACTTACTGTATTAATTTTTAATAACAAAGTCATATCGTTACGTGATTAGCCAGATTAAAAAGTCGATTGTCATTGAATTCGATTTCACCAACGGCTGTCATGTGTGCAGAGCATATATCATAGTGCATGCGTACCTATGCGAATTATACAAGGTTTTATCGACGAATTGATAAGAGATGTGCAGTTCCAACAGCTTAACGTGCTCTCCGAGACAAGGGTGTGCCCCGAGATCCGATTTTATGATGATTAAATGTTGTCTCTAGAGACAATATTTGAAATATTGTTTTTCCCGAACCGGGATCACTCTAGTTATATAGTCATGAACATAATAAGTATGAGACACAATGTCAGGATGGTAAAATTGCTGAGATGGATAATGAATGAATGAATGAATGAAATTTGATTCTTCGTTTATGCCGTAGATATTAATGCGATTAAAACGACTATATCTTCATTTTAGACCACAGTTCATTGGAAGCAAACGGAAGCGAAAAATTCATAATTCAACCAAAGTTTTTAAATGTTCGAGGCATAGCAACTAACACAACTAATTATGACCATACGTATAACACAGTGTATAAGCAGAATATCCAAAAGTTAAATATACAGGGTTATTTGTAAAACACCGGTAACCTCTCAGGACTACGTTACTAACATCATAATCAACAACTTTTATTCTATGACTTTTAAAAATTCATCATATTTTAATTCATCAGATTTACACACAAAAATAAAAATATTTAAATTCAACGCTCTAAATATTACGAAGTCTATGCGAAGCAAAAGAAAGCGATAGTACCGACAACAGCGAGGGGAGCGGGGAATACAGAGTTGAAATGTGTTAGATAGGATAACGAAATATTGAAGGTTTGTTTTTGGTAAATGTATTATTATTTTTATTATTATTCATTTATTTCAGGTAACAAAGACCCATATTACATACATAATACTATACAATATAAAATAAAATACTATACATAAACAATTAAAATATATAACTAAAATTATACACGATTACTGCTTGTTCAGCAGTATCGGCGCCGTGCATTGCGCAGGATCCGGTATCCGGCCACGGAAACGGCGGAATAGAACTCCCTTAGGCCAGAATTCTGGTGAAGTGAATTTTGAAAGGTGCTCAGTTGGCACTCTCACCACAAAGGAGTTAAAACTCACGTTGTGACGTGATTCCAACCTCACAACTCTCAAAGTCCACTTCGTCTTGACCTGTATGTACTCTACAATCTCCTCGGCCTTTGTAGAGTAATGCAGTCGGGACACGTAGAGCGGCGTCACGGGTGCAGCAGGACGCAGCAGGTGGTTCGGAATCTTTGTATAAAATCTATTTTTTCTTTCCGGGTCTCAACTAGAGACTTTCTGAGGCACGGAGGGACTACCCCCCGTGCCTCAGAAAGCTTGCAAACCGCAAATCAAGTTTTACGTTATATTAACACTTTTACTGATAATACCATTACATTTTATACAAGCTAGATAACCAAAGTAAACTAAGTAAAGTATTAGTACTTTTCATATGCTCATACTATAATGATACCCATAGGTACCTAGTTAGAAAATGTGAACACAGAGTATCCAATGCCAACGTTGGCCTTTAAGCATGGTAAGCAACTTAAACCTTGTTTTAACTTGATTTTGTATCAAGGTTGTTATTCACTACATGTATCGAGTAGAGGAGCAATTGACCCATTTATCTGTACTTAATAAGCCTATTAAACAACTTTTCTTCGATTTTTAATGATGTACTTATATGTACCTCATATAATAATAATAATTTATTCATCAACATACAGGATTGTAGTAGTTACAGAGGTTTAACCGTACTGTTCTTCTAGCTAGATTAATAAAATTGATCTATATTATAATTTACTGTAAATGTTTTTAACCCTGCTCGCCTTTATACCTGATGAAGTAGCAAAGGCATAATGACTAATTACGTATCTTACAACAACTGCTATGTGTAATTCAACGCAACACATGTTTTACTGTATCATCTCATCATCAGCCCGTAGCACTGCTGAACATGGGCATCCCTCGAAGGGGATGCTATAGTCACCATGCTTGGCAGGCGGGTTGGTGACCGCAGTATTATGTACAGCATTAACACAGGTAAACGCAGCTGACGGTAACCTAGTATACGATTGTCATAATATATGATCTTATGATAATCGGGACCAACGGCTTAAAGTGCTTCCCAAGGCACTGAAGTCCCTCAACCAACCAGACCCGGAAAGCTAGAAACGAACCCACGACCTCCAATTGTACAGAGATTCCAGATATCCAGCTTATAAATTGTACAGAGATTGTTTTTAATGGTGTAGAAAAATTATACCTACCATTACGTTTGTAAACGGCTGCTATTAAAACTGTAGGTAACCGTTTACAGTAGGTTATAATTACAAACCCATCATGATTTGTTCAACAATATACAATATCTTCAAATTGTAACAGCATGTAAATTTCAAGTGTATTTTGCCCAAGTCGGTGCTTTACTTACGTCACAATTACAGAGAAAGCATAAATTTGGCCGACGTACACCAACGATCACTAAACACCGACACCGTTATAAATTATGCATGTATTTAGCACGCAGTTAAATTTAACGTGCAACTTATTATGTGCTACGACCAATTACATGATGATTGATGCGATTCATGGATACTAAACAGTCGATTAAACATCATTGATTATATTGATGCTAAATTAGTATAAGTTTACAGGGTGCTAAGCAGATCGACACAATCCATAGCAACAAGTAAGTTCTGAGAACGAAACGGCTTAAAGAACTATATTAAATGAGCTATAGCTTCCCGCGTATCTTCCAATCCCGTGGGAACTACTTATTCAATAGAACTGGCGACAACGACGTACAATGCTACTGTGGCACCCAACCAGAGTCTATGTCGCACACGTTAGCCTGCCCTTCATGCCCTAACAGCTGCAAGATGGAGGAGATGATGACGGGAACCACAGAGGCCATTGGAGTGGCGACTTACTGGTCAAAATGGCTATAAATAAAGTCTAAAAACTAATAAGTAGAAACAATCGACACGAAAAAAGAAGAAGAATAAAACTAAAAAGTTTGTTTGCTTGAACGCACAAACTCAAGAACTACTGCTCTGATTAAAAAGGTCTTTCAATGATATATTTCATTAATCGAGAAAGTCTAATAGGCTTTATTTAAGTTTGAGGTTCTTACGGGAACGAGAATTACGCGGGTGAACCCGCAAGCAGGAAGCTAGTCATTAACTAGGTATAGTTGTTATTCAGTTTTAAAACGTAGTATGAATTTTAATGTTAATGTTAATTGTCATTAGTTTATTATTTGAATTCAGACGAATACTTATTAATTGTTTATATGTAATTAAAATACCTCTCAACAGGAAGCTATAAAATCAAAATTACGGAAACACGTTCATGAAAAGTCACTTATTCATTTGATACAACTACACGGACATATTATATAAAACTAGGAAAGTAATAAAAAGTCTAGTAGTCTCTCTCTACACGAATAACATATAGGTCCATAAGCATCCTGTATAGTCTGATCTTTTTCGTTAATAATAGAATGCAGTTAACCATTTATATCGCGTAATCGAAAAAAAAACAAAATATCGCGGTTATATAGCATATTATTTAAATCCGACGGGGAAATACGAAACATTTACATTTAAATACATTAAAACCACTTTGCCTAGAAAAGAATGGGCTAGTCACTATCTGGACATACGAGACTGGGCATGAGTGTGACGAGTTGGTGAAACTCGGAATTAGGATCACTTATTATTTCGTCATCTGGACATACCGATATTTATATGTGTGTCCACTTAGTGAAACTTAAATTTAAGCTTTTTTTGTTTTCGTCGACTGGACACACACTCACATTTTACCCGATTTCATGACATAGTACAGCCACGCAGATATTTTTTTTGAGTTACATTCATCATTGGCCTCTATTAGGCACGGATCATTTTGTATGTCATGGTAAAATTATTCACCATTTGTGATTTTTCTAAGATATTACACCGATAGTGATCGAAAATCACCATGTCACTATGCTTGTCTATAATCGTCATCACGGAACAAGTTTTATTACACTCTTTTGTATTCCCGAGGTGGCCGGTGACTAAAAATGACGTAGTCTGCTCTAATTGTTGACACAGGTAATAAATCCCACACATATAAATATCGGTATGCCCAGATGACGAAATAATAAGTGATCCTTATTCCGAGTTTCACAAACTCGACACACTCATGCCCAGTCTTGTATGTCCAGACAGTGACTAACCCAAAAGAATAGTGACTAACAAAAAATACAATTTGGACCGTCAATTAGATTACCAAATAATATTGGACATGCAAACAAAAAATAACGAAAACACGGCGGATATTTCATGAAACATCACTTCTAGGTGTTATCTAGAAGTGACGTTACAAGCCCCTCTTTCCTGTACTTTGTTGCTCTGTATCTTTGCCAGTTTTTATTAATATGATAAATAAAAATATACATGTCCAATAGATTTTTGAAGTCATCATCCCTCTTGTATTATTATTATTGTATTAACTGCATCGTTGTCTAGTAATAATATGTTCTATCGTAACAAACAAGGTACCACTCCCTGTCGGTCACAAAATTCTACTATTACAAAATAAAAGTACCAGCCAACGTCAGGAAGTTGGTGGTGTTACCTGTGTCTCAGAGAGCACGTTTAGCTGTCGGTCCTGTGGCCGTATCTCTCCCCAACTAGCAAAGAGATCGTATAAGCAATTACTCTCATGACTATGAATCGAAAAACACTCGTATGAAAGATCCTATTATTTCAAAAAGCCGTTTAAAAGCAGCTGTCTAGATATTTTAGCTTTCAACGCTTTTTGGCTCTATAAACATGTCTAGTAAACGTGTACTCGACGAATTCATATTGCATTTACTATATATATAAGATATCTCTCGATAACCTTCATGCAACCGCAAGTCCTATGACAGCTCTTTGAAAGCAACTGAATAGCTAATTTGTCCAAAAACTAGCTTTTATAGCACTATCTTTCGACATGTATTTATTACAGCATAATTATAGAGAAAACGCTGTTTATTTAGCATCTCAGTTACGATAACGGCCCTTAATGTCATATAATAGCTTTATACAAGGCGTTCATTCCGCTTAAATTTTGAAGTTGAGAAAACGCTTAAAAAATATCTATTACAGCCCCAAAGGTGCTCTAAACATCATTTGAAAGCCGTCTTACAGCATAGTTGTGGTATGAAAGTGGAATAAAATCTTTTACAGCACTAATGTTAGTCAACCATTTAAATTGCCACTAAAATAATTTGAAAAAGTCACTCATATAATATTTTTTTTGTTTGTTTCATTTTTTTTAATTCCTCTGGAGTAAGTATTCATAACAGTATTTTGATATAATATTAAGGATTTAACATTTTGCGCTAAGGAATCCCAAACTAACTGCAATGGCGGTCCTAGAAGTCGTAAAGTTGAAACCTCATGTCTATTTCTCTTGGACCAGTTGGACCACTGTTATAGTAATCCAACGCAGTTAAAGCCGCGGAGCACAGCTTGTTTAAATATAATAATAATTGATTACCTACGTAAAGAGACCCATACAAATTCATTCATTTTTATGGTAAATAAATGTATGACAGTTAATTACCATTACTTTAGTAAACAAAGAATTAATACACAATATATATATATTATACACAATATATATATACTATAGTAAATATTGTTAAATTACGGATTTTTTATGGGTATTTAATATAATATTTCTTATTAAACCATTTCAAATGTCAATTTAATTCCATACCACTTTAAAATGAATTTAGGTAAATAAACCTTTTTTTAATAAAATATTCAAAACAATGCCTTCGACGTCTATTCGACGACGACGAAAAAAACGATTTTAACTAGTTTGAATTTAACTAACAATGACAAAATGTGAAATAGGATTGATAGTACCAAATAAAAATATAAGTTACTAATTATAATGTCGCGGGTTGGATTTAGTATCGTGTGGCAGGCGGGGGGGTTAAAAGTGGTTAAATCTGGTAGAGGGTAGGCCCCCGATTATAACGCTACCACTCTTATTCAAAGGTAATGGATATTTTTAAAGAAATTTTCAAAAATAGTTTCTCACCTCAAATCAGATAAAAAGCGAACTGTCAACGTTATTATGTGTAACGGAACGTTAAAATGGGCGATTAACAACTGAATGTGTTCTAGTATATTGTCTGTGGTATACAATGACATACCAAATTGGAGAAACGGAACGCAAAAAAAAAACTGTCTATGGTATTTGCGAAAATTTATTTGTATTGTTGTTTTATTTTTATAACAACCTAGAAAGATGTGGAGTCTACTACAGGGTTACTCCTCTTTAGTATGTAAGAGCGAGCTTAAACTTGGGGCACGCCGACTTGGATAGGTTAGGTTAGACGGCGATGGCGGGGTCTGGAAGACCCCGCCATCCCCTTAGTGGTTTTTTTTTTAACTATGCAGAAGTAGGATCCCCGCGAAGCGGGGCTCCGTCGACGACACCTTTGTTACTATTGATTGGAAGCAAATTTAGACCCGAACATGATTTTTCCCGACCATAATAGGTGATTTTAGTGTTTTGAGGTCAAGTTACAAATATCTGATTTTCTCAAAAACGGTGCGTTACCTTTTCACCGGAGTTGTACCGGGGGATATGGGACACCGCCCCCCTTCCCTCCTCCACCTCCCACCCCAATTCGCCTGCGACACGATACAAAATTTTCCCCATAACGAACCATATAGAATAAACCATATAGTTAAAAACAAAAAAAATATATATTGTTTCTCCTGTCAATTATGATAATCGTTGATCGAATTAAACCGAATTTTACGTACAATATTATTTTACCTATTTTTTATGTTCGTCACGCAAAACATGCATATCGATACTTCTCAAAGCAGGTAGTTTTTTTTAGGAGCTCCGTACTTACAAAGAAGAAATCCAAATTCGTTGGTGATAACTTCTTGCGGATTTGAATTAATTGAATCACCTATAGAAAATATATTTACTTATACTACAGCTACAGATATGTATATACGTGACGTGCATATGCATACAATATGGCGTACAACATTTTGAATCGTTAAATCTCATAAACGGTGGCCTATAGGAAAATATTGATACGGTTTTACAGATAATTTTATGATCTACAATTTTTATCTGAAGTAATTTTGCGTTAACACTTACCTACCGTTTTTAAAGAAAATCTTCTTTCTTTCAGCTTGTTGTGAATTTAATTAACTCTTATTTTTTGGTTGAATTTGACCGGACTGTGCCGAGAATGAACAGTATGGCATATATTTGGTAGTACCTACTGTATAAAAAAATAAATAACATAAATAAAACTACTCGTCTTATTAAAATAGACAGCCTTAAAAATATGAAACTAAATATAATATAACATATAATAATCTCATTAACTAATGTCATTATTTGAATTTATGTAACCATTGAGATGTGGCAACAACATGCGCATAATTGATTTTTTTAACATGCGATAAATAATATAGAACGATTAATCAGGAAAGTTTAAAGTTTTTCTTTTACTGATTAATCACTCTATATTACATATCATAGTATGTCAGAGGCAGTATCATATTTTAGTCAGTTAAGCTCTGTTACAGTTATAAAAATGACGCCCAAACTTTTAGATAGACACTGAGACTTTCTAATATTACATGCGTCATTATTTATATATACATACATAGTTATATAAACAATTATACCTTTATGTAGTTTATTATATCAAGCGCGCATTTATACGGACAGATGTTAAATAACCTCACCGTTACCATAGTAATACATTGGCAATGATAAATGTACATGGTAAAATGAACTTTAGTGCGTAGCCATTTTTTTTGTTTAGGCGGATATTTGTTTAGTCACCCGCGAGGCTTTTACTGAGGAGCAGGGCTCTAACCTTATGAAATTTGGTAAACTACTAGCTTCACGAGCGCGGTTTCACCCACGTAGCACCAGTTCCCGTGGGAACTTCATACTGAAATATAGCCTATGTCATCCGGGGATAGTGTAGCTTTCTAACCGTGAAAGAATTTTTCAAAACGGTCCAGTAGTTTTGGAGCCTATTCAATACAAACAAACAATCAAATCTTTCCACTTTATAACATTAGTATAGACAACCTAAGCAGTCTGCAAGTGGAACTAGGCCTTGTGGCTCAGGGCGGTCACTGACGGAGAGATTAAGGGATAATGTGCGTACCTGGTGCTACTGTGTCAGAGATGTAAGCGAAGAGGTTGTCGCAGGAGCCATGGCGTCCGGACGAACGAGTGTCGTCCAGTACTATGTTGGTCAACAGCGACGCAGGGCGGAGCAATTCGCGTGGGAAGTACACGCTTCTGACCTGCAAAGTTAGAAGTCAATGTCAATATAAATATTCAGTAGACATTTGAGAACATGACCTAACCTAAGTTCAATTAATTTACACAAATGAAATACCTTAGATTTTAGATAGATTGGCGGTTATAATATATGGATTTGGACGGCTAAGATATGGTTTTTTTTATTGTAATTAAAAAAAACTATATCTTAGCCGTCCAAATCCATATATTATGACGGTCGGTAAGTAGGTCAAAAGCAACGTTGCCTGACTTTTTGGAATAGCGAAATTTTGAGTGAAAAAATTAGGGATTCTTTCATTAAATGTTTAGAGTTCATGAAAATATATTATTAAAAAAATAGGCATTTCTTTAACAAGCAAGCGTATTATTTTGTAGCCTATATGTTAATCCAGCTTATAAACTATCTGCATGCAATCTTTCGGCCAAATCCATTCAGAAGTGTTTGCGTGAAAGAGTAACAAACATACATACATCTACTCATACAAACTTTCGCATTTATATTATTAGTAGGATATCTAGAAACTTTCAATTTTATTCAAGATAAGTTCGCTGCACTAATGTTTTATACGGTCTTTAACAAAAGCAAGAGTTTCTCAGGCTTTGTTCAACAATTCATTTTCATAATTAAATACTCCTGAATAAAATGCAAATAAAATACCTACTTATTAATTCACACTCATCAAACTAGTATGAATAAATAATTTTGCCTTTATAATTGGTCTTTTACACCAGTCTTTTAGATATTATTTTATTCAATAAAATATTTAGTATTTGCTTAACTATTATAGTATGTGCCGTCATTATTACCGCATGCTTCATTTACTTGCTTTGTGTCCCAGTAGATACCACGAGGTAAAGCCTCGTGGTACAAAGCAAAGCAAAGGGTCACAAAATTTCGTCTAACTTAGTTCTTTAGACGATGTTTTCTGTTTATAAATTTGAATGGTATTCTATATCTTTAGCACATTTTCGTATTAATAACATACCATTAAGTTGGTATATATAAGTTCTAGCGCAATCTAAACAATTCATACTAAGGATAATTAATGCCAACGACCTCCCTATTTCATTGAATTCAGTGCACCTAATGGTTGAGAATTCCTACATGAATAAAATTAACCTGCGTGTAAGGTCGATGAAACCTAATTGTTTGGTGCAGCAGAAATTTTACGAAGAACAATAAGCAACTATTAATTGTGCGATAAAATCATTAAGTGCGAGGTTAAATACCATTCACCGGTTTAAAATTGCTTTGGTATCCAGCTACGTAGAGCTGAACGCCCACAAAATGTGCGTATTTGACTTGAACAATTGCATCACGGACAAATGGTCATACCACGGTAATGTCAACCCTTTCAAATTCGTTACACGGCCTCGATTGTGCACTGATACTAATTAAATAAATTTGCATCCGTGACTAGAAAAAATCTAGACCATTAGATATAACCTTGTCATGTCATACAATATAATATATCAAATTTATTTTTATTAATTTGTCAGTTACCAATCAATGGGTTAAATGACTATTGTTCTGATAATACTCTCGTAATAATAACATGCGTGTATGATCTGTATTTGGTACTAGCTTCCCGCACGCGGGTTCACCCGCGTAGCTCCCTTTCCCGTGGCAACTACATCATTAAATAAAGCCTTTAGCCTTCCTTGATAAAAGGGGCTATATATAACTTTAAGAGTATTTTTTAATCGGACCAGTAGTTCCTGAAGTTTGCACGTTCAAGCAAAAACACAAAAAAACTTTTCAGATTTAGGTGTATATTAGTAAAAATTGATTGTTAACTTTTGATGATTAATTCTCCAATCTTTTTTATTCAGCGGCCTGACTATATAGTTATATTTAATAATATGTTAATCATAGACACCAGTCATCGAATGCGAGACGAAATTTTGGTTCTAAGGGTTTTTCTATCTATACTAATATTATAAATAGGAAAGATTTGATTGTTTGTAATGAATAGGTATCGAAACTACTGGACCGATTTGAAAAATTCTTTCACCATCGGAAAGCTACACTATCCCCGGATGACAAAAGCTATATTCAATTATAAAGTTCTCACGGGAACGGGAGATACGCGAGTGAAACCGCGCAGGCAGCTAGTAATTCATATTTCAGAAACTGACTTTGATTTGACAGTTAACTATATAATCGGCTGTTACTTTAAGCGTACACCCACAAAACTTCTATTCTGATATTTATTTACCTAACAATAACCATTAAACAAAATTATCTTAATATTCGTCATGGAATTCAATAAAAACTCAACAGATACCTACATTGACATCGCCAATCATGTACCTATATAATGAGTAGCAGTTTGTTTACGTCATACAGCGTAATGTCATTCTGAATAAGGAGTAAAAAATACCGATAAGGCAAAATAAATGTGACCAACCAGTAATTACTGATACACCTTTTTTCAATAGTCGGTATAGATGTGTGACTGAATAAACGGTGAAAGTAAAATAGACTGTTTAATAGATACGAGGGTACGCCTTGCAAAACAAAAAATGTAGGTAACGAACATAAATTTCAATTGAGCAACTTACTGCCTATTAGGTAATTTTAATTGCCAATATTCACTGGCATCAAATAATTAAGTAAGTACAAAAAATAATAAAAGCATCAATAGTACGAATAAAATTAAACAATGACGATTAAATTCTTAGAACAAAATCGTATTTGACGTGTTATCTATTTTCAGAATGTATGATATTTTATAAAGGAAAAAGAAGACCAAAAAGCTATGAAAAGAAAGTATGGCAAGAAAATTGGTGACCTGTGAGATCACGTCGGATAGAAGAATGGAAGAAAAAGACTTGCTGCGCCGACCCCAAAGAATATCGACTGGCAAAAGGCACAGCTAAGCGACTTTAAAATTAATATTAAATTTTATACTTTATAACGGATTAACATATAATAAATAATTCAATATCGCTTGATGTCGCTTAGGTCGATTAGTCTTTTAGCCGTCGATATTAATATTAGGATAAAAGAAAAATCGTCAAAATACTTGCTTAAGTACCTACTTGTTGAGAACTAGTTTTTCGAGGCACGAAGGGTAACTTCTTTAACAACATACCCTAGTAAACAAATAAATTTAAGCAATAAGAGTAGTATAAATAACCTTTCGAAAATCTTTGATTTTTGAAGGTTACTTGTCCGACGGTGGACTTAAACCCATTTAAAGCTAGGCTTATAGACCATAGTGGGTATGCAATCTCCTGCGTTCTTTTTTTAGGGCTGGTTGCCAATCCTATTATAGTAATCCGTAACACATTTTAGCCCAGTAACAAAACAAAAAAATTATGCTTGGAGATCATTATCTTCTTTTATAAGTCCTAACCTAGTATGTCGCGACATTAATAATGTCAATGTAAATCGACGTTCCTTTTGGTAAACGTATTTAAGGGAATTCGAGACATTAGCCAAGTCTAATGTGTCTCAAATAGAAAATATATTACCTACCTATAAGATCAAGAAATAAACATCCTTGTTTCCGGCCTTTCTAATTCGATTACGTAATAAAATACTTGTACTATAAAACAGTGGACCTAATAGCCATAGTGAATTATCATATTATAGATACATTTTCCAACCTGTGACTTAGGGCTTATTTACGCGAATTCCGGTTGCCGCTTAATAAAATATATTGTGTTACTGGCTCGACTTAATTTTGCGGTTACCTAACTGTTTATATCTAGCTTATCTATATAAATACTAAGGACTACAACCAAGCTCCTTTCACTACAACGATCTTACATTCAAATTCTAACAATGAACATTGAATAGGTCCATGAATTTTAATGTTACACAATTTCTAATCCGCTTTTGCAGGCCTATTTTTAAATATATGAAAAATAATCGGTAGAATAATCATGTGTCTGTGAAATTGTATGACGTTTATATCGCTAAATCACACACGGTCACTGTTTTAATAATTATTGTAGTTCTATCTTTGGCATTCTAAAGCGATAATGAAGGCAATGTTCCAAAATTACTTTTTTGATTGTCTACTACTGCATATTGAATGTAACTAATTAATTAGTCAGAACCTTATTTAAAGTTTCAAACATATGTAATTAATATACCTTTTTTTTCATTTACTAATACTTAACCACCTCAAATAATATTCACAAGAATACACAATAACTACATTGTGTATTCTTCTCATTGTTATTGTTAGTATTCGATGTAAAACTGTTGATGGATTTAAATAAATAAAATAAAATTCTGAATTGATACCGGTGCCTAAATGCAAATATGAAATTATCGATCTAGTAATTACTAAGCACTACCTATAGATGTCACTAACACTTTTCGATTATGTAGCTTAGAATGCGGATCCCAAATAAACTCTGATAAGTATCTGTAGGGGATTTTATATCTCTTCATTTACATAAAATTTGACACACAATTAGTTGATAACCTGGATAACGACAGGCTGTGAAATATAAGTCTACGACTCATTGGAGCAGGATAATGATGCAATCCTCAGATTGCAGTTAGATATATAGAAATTTCTCGTTCTACCAACATGAGTCCTATGCTTAGTTCTGCCAAATACGGTCACCATAATTCGTGACTCGTTCAAACGGATAGTTTGCGCAACATCTAGTTATGTTAAGGTTATATGAGACTGTCCTATAAAAATAAATTAGACAATGTTTACAAGGTTATTTTATCTACACATGGAACTCGCGTTTTTGTATCGCGAATTTTTTTAGCTTGCGAAAGTTGAATTGATACCTTTTTATTATTAAACCAGAAGTGTGGCCTTCCTATAACTTATTGTAAATAATTTTATAGTTACTTATATGCCAATCATATTGGCATTTAACAGCTAAACCTAAAATATAACTAGTTTAAATATTTATTAATTGCGTATACCGTTTTATTGCGTAAAAATAACCCAAGTGTGAAGCGATTTCTCCTTTTTTTTTGTAAGATTTACTTTTTATTTTATTTAATTAGGTCTAAAAACTGGAATTCAAAATTAATAAATAAAATATAAACTATATAATTAAAATTAAAGTACTTAAAAGAGCGCTGAACGTGACCATGTGCCCAATGTATTAGAAACTTTACAAGACTTACGTATTGTATCTATAGGCATAGATGTATACACAGTGGTGGATTTACACATTTGCCACCAGTAGGTATAGTATTTTATTTTATATTGTATAGTATTATGTATGTAATATGGGTCTTTGTTACCTGAAATAAAAGAATAAATAAAAAAAATAAATAAAAAAAAACAACCAATTTTACCGCTCCTGCAGGCCTTAACAATTGTCTAGGTACCTATAGTTATCCATACCAAATTTAATTTTTAAAATTATTTGGCATAAGGAACTTGCGCTGTACGCGGTAATGCGTGTTTGTCATTCTGTTAATTATTGTATAATTACCTACTTAGTACTAAAAATACTACAATAATTTCTCTCTCAAATGTTTAAATCCCGAAAATTTGAGACGTTTACATTTTCTTTTCCAGTAGGTAATAAAAAAAAAGTGGGCCAAATTTGCCGCCCACTAAAACCAGCCGCCCTAGGATCCAGCCTACTGAGCCTGCTAGTAAATCCGCCACGGTGTATACAACTAAATAAATATTCTGTGTCTGCTTCAAGCGTCTACTTACCTGTTGCCATCTTTGAATCGAGCAAAAAACGTTTGTTGTATAAAATTATGATAGATATTCGTAGTTGCTAAAGCAACATAAATATAAATCAGTGAAAATTGAAACTGTCTAGTTCGAACGGTTCATGAAATATAGAGGGTCCAGTTTATACGGAACCCTAAAAATGCACTATATAAATCCGTGTGTTTGTCTCTGCCTATCATGAAAGTCTATAGTCATCACACAAGGATTTTATATGAAATACCTACATAATTGGATACTTAAAAGAATTAGAAGCTACACATGAAGAGCTAGACAAAGGATAACCTGCTTCTAGTCAAGGAGAATGGCACCAGAAATGTTGCAAGCAAATAAGGAGTGCAAGCCCTCCCTCAGTACGCATATGTTACGACTAGTAGGTCTATCTTTACGACAATACGTATGTGCCAGACCTCTCCGCACAGTCGCAATCGCCGCGCGGCGCAGTTTGATCTTGAACCCAAAGCTGAAAGAATCGGTCACGGGCAGAACAATTTCAACAACATGTTTGAAGCACGAGTATTTTCTGACAATCTAAATTATGTAAGTCTATCTTATTGAGTGGAAGCCACGTCTTTTAAGTGTAAGTCACTCTTATTGAGTGGATTTAAACTCTTAAAATATTTCTATATATAATTCTAATTGTAATAACCCAATAGGTATATCATAACAATAATAAATAATAATCCATTTGGATCAATAGTAAGCTTACGTAGCTAGTTACGTAGCTACGTAGCTATATAGCGTATAAGCGATAATAAAATATTTTATTTGAAGTCATTGCATATATTTTTTTTATTTTATTTCAAAACGAAAAAAAGATGTCAAAAATATTTCATTTTTTTATTTCGTAGCATAGCTAGATCTTTCAATGCTAACTGAATACCGTACAATAAGTAGATAGCAAAGTTATGCATAGATATATAAAGGTTGTATTAATTAACGTCATATCCATTAATGTTCAGTAAGCATGCCGACAGCAAATCATTAGTGCAACAATATTAGAATACACACCCATTCAATAAAACCATTCTTGCATAGAAATAATTGAAGTGAATAATTTTTTAAGAAATTATGAATCTGAGTGCAAAATTTAATATTAATCCTAGACTCTGAAATGTTGTATGGGAGTTATTTTATGGACGTACGTGCTGCTAAGACGGGTTTTTGTGAAATGCAATCCCTAAGGGGGCAAAAAGGCATAAAATGCAAACTGCATTGCACATACTATGCTTGCTACCGTAGCAAACAAACTATGACACTTGTTCTAATAGTTTCAATAGTAACGTTTGCAAATTACAAAAATAATATATTTATTACAAGCAATTAAAATGCAGTTAATTAATTTTTTAGACAACCAAACCAAACGAAACCAAAGTGGTGAATTTTGGGATGTAAAAAAAGAACACCGTACGTACACACCCATTCACAAAAACCAAACCATTCTTGCATAGAATTAATTGAAGTGTATCATTTGTAAATAAATTATTAATTAAATGCTCTATTTAGGGCGATAGAAACTATTGTTTATGCAAAGGATGTAATTTTCATCACTAATCGTTAACTGTGTGTACCGAAGGAAACTGAAACTGCTCTGCAATAGTTAATGAGTATGTAGACTGGTTGCACGACTGAATATACTCGTAGATTTTATACATAATATCCGCTGCAGTCTGGTTTATAGTGTGTAAAATATTCATTAGCGATAACTTTAGATACATTTTAGCGATAACAAATAATTTAGTTTAGGATTTTACAATAACTACTTGAATAATTAAAATTCTTTCGTTTAACATGCATTAAATTATTTTTATTACGGTTTTCGCAATTTTTGCAATGATAGTTTTTTTTTTGGTTGTATAGTCGTTAATTTTAATTCATGTTATTCTAAAAATGACTAACAAGATAACCGTCTTCTTCCTCCGTTCCGAAACGGAAAAACGTAAAACGTCAATTACATCACTTCGGGTAAATTATCCGTGTGATATGCGGACTATCGCTTTACCAAGTCCGTTTAATTCTCCCCGACATGATGAGGATAAAACATCCATCCACACGTTCGCATTTATAATATTAGGTCTTTACCTATGAAATTGCCGTTCTGCAGTACTGGCCATTTCAAATCAAAATAATTTTTGTTTGGCTAAGAATTCTAATTTCAAATTAATTTTATTTTAAAAACATTTATTTTTTTTAAACGTTGTCATTTGTTAATTGATCAGTGTTACATTTTCATCGCATTTCAATCTTTTTCGTCATCATGGATACGTTAAAAATTCGAGTAATTATGGAATATGAGTACCGTCGTGGCAACAACGCGGCACAAGCGGCACGCAACATCAACGACGTTTACTGAGCTAACACTACAAACCAACGCACCACCTGTTATTCGTTTGCTCGCTTTCGTTCTGGAAATTTCGACCTGAAAAATGAACCTCACGGTTGTCCGAAGACTTTGGTCGACAATGACGAATTAAAAGCGATTGTGGAAGCTAATGATACACAATCTACGGCTGAATTAGCAGCAGCTTTCGACGTTAGCGTCAAAACAATATTGGTCCATTTGCGTCAAATTGGCAAGGTAAAAAAGCTTGACAAATGGGTGCCCCACGAACTCAATGATCGCCAGCGCGAAGTACGCGTCGAGACGTGCCTTGCACTGCTCAACAGACACACAAATGAAGGAATTTTGAACCGCATTGTTACCTGCGATGAAAAATGGATTCTGTTTGATAACCGTAAGCGCTCAGCAAGTTGGTTGGATCCTGGTTCAGCACCTAAACAATGCCCTAAACGAAAACTTACCCCTAGAAAAGTGATGATCACTGTTTGGTGGTCTAGCGCCGGTGTGATTCATTACAGCTTCTTACCAAACGGGGTGAGCATTACTGCAGATGTGTACTGTAAAAAACTGAACACAATGATGGAGAAGCTGGCACATCTCCAACCAGCATTGGTCAATCACTCGCCTCCGCTGCTCCTGAACGACAACGCGCGACCTCATACTGCACAGCAGACGGTCTCCAAGTTGCAAGAACTGTGGTTGGAAGCTCTCCGTCATCTGCCCTACTCACCAGACCTTGCGCCTACAGACTACTACTTTTTCCAGAATTTGGATAACTTCTTGGCGGGAAAAAAATTCAATACCCGAGAGGCAGTAGGTAAAAAGCCTTTGAAGAATTTGTTGCCTCCCGTCCAGCTGATTTCTTTAAGAAGGGCATCAATAAACAGCCACTGCGTTGGCAAAGATGCATTTATTGCATGGGTGATTACTTCGATTAATACAAATAAAAAATACAAGAAAAAAATCGTTTAAATTTTTTCATACAAAACGGCAATTTCATAGGTAAAGACCTATTATAAGTAGGATACATAGTATTACATTCGTATCTAATAGACGATATTGACCCGACAACTATCGATTCTGCTCTTGCGCAATTTAAGCAAACAATAGATACTTAGAACAACTAGACCAGTCACCTAGCCGCAATAGCGTGAGAAGTGTCTCAACGTATTAATTAGCAATAAATTGTGTCGATCCGTATTGCGATTGATGGTAGATGGTATTAGATCGCACCATCATCATTACGTATCTCGCGGTCATTTACGACATAACAACTATAAGATATTGTAATTTAGTATATTCTTTAAGTGCCATTTACGGCGATAAACTAACTAATATTTACGTAGTAACTATTTATTAATCTGTGCTTATATCTATTTGATAGTACAAGATAAATTCAAATTTAGGATCTATTTTATAACCCAAGAAGCTACATTTTATATCCGAGAGCATTCCGAAATGACAGTAAGTACAGTACTTTATTAGTTTTCGAGTGACATTTATTAAGTAATTACTTTTAATACAACTACATGCGTACATGTAAATGTAATTAAACGTTCCTGCTTATTAAATACCTAAGTAGGTATTCGGGCGCAGATAAGTTTTACTACCAGACGGAGAGAAACCATCGAATTTGTATAGATATTTCATGTTCAAATTTAAAGTGATTTTTTATAAACGATTTTTTTTAAAGATTGTATTTATAATAATTTGCGAAATGTAAATTAATAATTTAATAATTTATCAATTTAAAGACAACCTAAACTTACAAAAACTATTTAGTTAATACTAAGTACTAGAGTTCGCTCATAGGTCGAAATTCAACTATAATAAAAAAAAAATGTATTCTTCTCTATTTAATATTTTAAAGTATAAAGTGTGCGAAATTTCATACTCCTCCATCAAAATGGCGTACAAAGTTTTTGCTTCACGTATCCTAAGAACCATACAATGCCCTCGTAGACTTCGGGTCCGAGAGGCCCGCGAACTATAAAATAGAGCGACAGTTGCACAAAACTCCCCTAAAATACTAAGTCATAATCCTTCAATCTCATCGCCAGCGACCGCCCTGAGCGGAGGTCCAAGTCCGCGCCCTCTTGCGCAGGTTGCTTAGTTTGTAGTTTTTATTAAGGCTGGAGCTCTGCTCGCCTTTATGCCCGAACGTATATGCAGCCGAAAAAAAAATCAGTCGAACCTGTCACCGTATTAGGTGTTCCTACATGCAATGGACTATAGATTAATAACAATGCGTACGCAGCTAAGTTGTGTAATAATATATGTACCTATAATAAACCACTTCAATTATTATAATATTAATGTGGTTTTTGTAGTTATAGTTACAATGGGTATAGCAAATGTTACTTAACATTGTTTTTTGCACCGACCGCAATTACAAAAATCACTTGCAAGAGTAATTGTTTTCTGTTATTAATGGTGCTTGCACTCATTGGAATAAATACTTAAGTTAGGTATCACTATGTACAAAAAACTAATAAAAAAAAACATTTTGAGTGTAACTTCTAAGCATACAATAGTGCATAACAGTGCAATAATATTATACAATATTCCGTGTGGGATATTTTACGATTGTATTGTATGTCAGTAGAAAAGTGACTATCCTAATAAACTACTTCCACACGTTACTCAACACTATGTATCCATTAGAAGTGATTGGTACCTATATTAATTATCAAGAGTGACATTTATGACACTTGAGCAACAAAAATTATTGCAATGTCAATCACAGCACGCAATGTTAATGATTTCTTAGCGGATTAACAAGTTTGGCCTGAAGCATTATTTTATTGAATATATGACATAACATGTGTTTATATTTTAATATTTATTAATTAACTGGACTAGTGGCTCAGTCTTTACTGCAGTTGCTTCTGAGACATTGTGATCTGTATTCAATTCCCACCGGGGACAATTATTTGTGTGGACTTTGTTCTCAATTGTCTTAAAAAATGCGTTAGGTACTGCCTTTGTTATATATAGTACTAGCTTCCCGCGCGCGGTTTCACCCGCGTAACTCCCGTTCCCGTGGGAAATTCATAATAAAATATAGCCTATGTTCTTTCTCAGGCTCTAGAATATATCTGTACCAAATTTCATTTAAATCGCTTCAGTAGTTTAGGCGTGATTGCGTAACAGACAGACAGACAGACAGAGTTACTTTCACATTTATAATATTAGTAAGGAAGTAAGGATTAATAAAGATGTGTATAGACAGTGTTCTACATCTTTATCATCCTTTAATTAATCCAAATACTGTTTTTACATCCCTTTTTATAGATTTTTATAGACTAATAATATAAATGTTGTATTTTTTTATGTTTGTTTCGGATAAACTCAAAAACTACTGAACGGATTTCGATAATTCTTTCACCATTAGAATGCTACATTATCCCTGAGTATCATAGGCTATAAAAGTCCAACCGTGCGAAGCCGAGGTGGGCCGCTAGTTAGGGTTCCGTAGCCAAATGGCAAAAAACGGAACCCTTATAGATTCGTCATGTCTGTCTGTCTGTCTGTCTGTCTGTCTGTCTGTCTGTCTGTCCGTCCGTATGTCACAGCCACTTTTTTCCGAAACTATAAGAACTATAATGTTGAAACTTGGCAAGTAGATGTATGTTGTGAACCGCATTAAGATTTTCACACAAAAATAGAAAAAAAACAATAAATTTTGGGGTTCCCCATACATAGAACTGAAACTCAAAAAAATTTTTTTCATCGAACCCATACGTGTGGGGTATCTATGAATAGGTCTTCAAAAATGATGTTGAGGTTTCTAATGTAATTTTTTTCTAAACTGAATAGTTTGCGCGAGAGACACTTCCAAAGTGGTAAAATGTGTGTCCCCCCCCTGTAACTTCTAAAATAAGAGAATGATAAATCTAAAAAAAATATATGATGTACATTACTATGTAAACTTCCACCGAAAATTGGTTTGAACGAGATCTTGTAAGTAGTTTTTTTTTAATACGTCAAAAATCGTAAACCGCAATTTAGCTTTCATTCAATCAACTCGAATATAAAAATATAAAATAACATTTCATTTCATAAACATACACTTTTTTATTTATTCTTGATATCAGAAATAGGTACGCACTTGTAACTGAAATGGAACCCTTCGTGCGCGAGTCCGACTCGCACTTGGCCGGTTTTTATTTTATAATTACATCAAATAAGATATATATAATCTCACACTTGTTCTTATCCTCACATAGTATTATATGTATGTTGCCTAACTTAATGATAAATAACGAAACACCACCAAAGGGACGGACGAATACCCAATAGGAAGAAGAGACAGAAAATATAGCGAATTTTCATGACCAATCCAGCCAGTTGACTTTTTTTGCAATTCAGGTTGGTCCCAAAATTAAAGACCTTCGATTTATTAATAGAAATGAGTCTGAACCGGACTTGAGAGAGACTTGCAATCTTACGTGACGCTAAGTTTGTTATCTAATATCGTCACCTTGTAGTGATAAATAATTAATGTTATGTCGACAGGTAAAAGGCGTGAACTAAGAGACACCATAAGGATTTTGAAAGTTATACCTTATGCAGGGACAACATAAAGTGTATAATTCAGTCCAGTGCGTCGCTTAGCACAATTAGCCTTTTACTCGTCGAAAAAAATCAATTTTGTCATCACATCACGGAAACTACACAGTCAAATGTTCTAATTGTGACTGACTTACAAGATCAAATTACAATAAGACATTGATTAGTTCCTGTTACTGCAATGTACGCATGATTAATACTCACACATTAATTCAAATCTCCAGGTATGAAAAGCGGCATGAAGTTGCATGTAGAACAACAAAATATTGTTCCGGTTTTAATTTAAACGTCGTACAGTATGTAATTATAAGTGATCAATTATTACATTCAATAACATGTAAGAATAACATTGTTATATACTTATCTAACTATACTAATCATGTAATTTATTGGGTTACTCAGACAGAAATAACATGATATGTACCTTCCTTCTGGTAGGCATTCATTATATTGATTATTGTTAATCAAATTAATACATTTATACGGTGAGTTCGAGCCTTTACCCAAATTGTATGCTGAAAAGGGACCATCTATAAAGTACGTCACACTAATTTCATGATTTTTGACACCCCTATCCCTCTTTCTTGTCACAGCTGGTTACGAAACTTCCTCTCCCACCCCTCGTCATACTATGTCGCAATTCGTCGACTTCCCCTACTTATTTTCGTGTGAGGTAATTTATGGGTGGCCCCCTTAACAATGATTGTTCTAAGCTTACCTAAATAGGAACTGAGCAAATTACACAAAAACAAATCGATAGTAGAAATAATGAGGAAAATATTATTGGCAATTCCTATTAATGTTTTGTAAGCCATTAGAAGTTTAGAAATACTATTTATGTTGCGTGCATATTGTTACTATAAGGAATATTTATTTTACATAGGTAGATACTTTATTAAATCTTAGGTAGGTGCCTATGATCTTATTTGTTTAAAAAAATATCAAAATATAACTAAGTATGTTTACAATACAATATAAGTTTATGTTTTCTGTGGTAGGTCAGGAGGCTAATCAGTAGGGACCGGATTATATGCAACATAAAAAGCTTGTTATATGCATGCAAATATGCATGAAAAATGCTTGAAATATGCATGAAAATTGGCTGAATATGCAAAATTAAATTATAAGTTATAATTCAATTAATCAATTCAGTCCTTAAAAAGAGAAGAAAAGTTAGTTTTAATTTTATTTTATTTCAAAATCAGCATACAATTAGTAAATTATCCTTGAATAGGCGACCATAGGTGTCACTACACATTACAGTAATGAAATAATGAAACAATGAAATTACATAGGTACACTTGTAACTGTCAAAATTACTCTGTATAAGACTATATCAAACAAAAGTATCACTTAAGTAGCTAAAAACATTGTTAAAATTATTTTATATTACAGAATTTTAATCAGTCTGTCCGTCTGTCGTGCGATAACAACAAATGTACACATTATACATAGTAAGATACCTTAGAGGTAACAGGTCTAAAAATTCCAAGAAGTCTAAGCGACATCCACCTGAGGGCACCCTTAAGGAGTTAGGACCAACGCTCAGTAGTCTAGTTAACAAGTTCAAAAACGTGTTTAATAGAAATAAAGCTCCTAAAAATATGCGCCATACCTCATTTGATTCGGAATGACGTCTAGAAAAATGTTTTTTAAGGGTATATTACCACATAAAAAAATGCGATTGTTATTAGAAAAAAAAGATAAAAAAAGGTATTTAGTTTTTCGTTAGTAACTTTTAAAATAATGATATTTAAGGAATTTTGAGAAAAGATCCTGAAAGAGAAGGAAATCTCCAATAAAAAAGTCCTAACTCCCGGAACTCTATCTATATTATTTATAATTTAAGGACTTATGCCGTAACGCCCTCGCGGAGCCCAATTTCCAGCGTTAAAGAAATTATAAATAATATAGATAGAGTATGTGTTGTCTCTGCGAGGATGATTAAATTGAAGTGTGGTGTAAGTGAAAAGAATTAACTGCATAAAATTTCCTCCAATCCTTACTAATCCTTATCCTTATCCTTACTAATCCTTACTTTACTATTACTAATTACTAATATTATAAATGTGAAAGTAACTCTGTCTGTCTGTCTGTTACGCAATCACGCCTTAACTACCGAAGCGATTTAAATGAATGAATGAAATTTGGTACAGATATAATCTAGAGCCTGAGAAAGAACATAGACTATATTTTATTATGAATTTCCCACGGGAACGGGAGTTACGCGGGTGAAACCGCGCGCGGGAAGCTAGTTGTGTATAATTTAGTTGCAATAGCCAACTTCGTATCTTTTCTTTGCACTTGTTGGTAGGAAGTCCGGTCCCTACTAATCAGTAATCACGTCACGATATAAGGTACTATGACTTTGATAAAAATGTCTTCGCTTGTCAACGTTTACTGTGCATGTAAGACATCTTACACTTACCCGAAATAAGTAATGTTACAAAACCCCTATTTAACAAAAATACGAGTAGGTACCTAGGTATTTAGAAATCTGCATACAACTCGGTCACATTATCTCGAGACCTCGCTGGAATGCCCCGTTCTCCCTTCACCTCCCCGCGCTCGCCACGGACGCACCATATCAGAGCGCCGACGCGACGTGACGTCATCAACGCCAGGTCTCGAGATATAATGTGGCCGAGTAGTACACTACTACGAAAGTCCAAAAGCAACGAAATACCTGTGTAGCATACTAAGTAGCACCCAATTGACTTTTTAGTCATTTGAAATCTTGAAACAAAACCTAGTTTATTTATTGAAATGTAAAATCGATCTACTTCGGCAATCATCAGAATTTAAATGTGTTTTCTCTAATTTATTAGATTTTCTGTTTAGAAAGTTTGGAATTCGTGGATTTCAAAGTATAAAATGGATGTGTGGAAGTGAAGTTAATTTTGTAAGTAGGAACAGTGAGCTGAGCACTTCTATGTTTACATGATAATAAAATGATGGCATTCCTTTTCAATGAACACGAGGCTCAACTAACTTGGAATATATATGTATTAAAAAGAGTATTTTATTTTACGGATGCCATAAATGTTTCGGCGCTGACCAGAGCTAACATAAGTAAACAAAATCATACCTACTTATCATCCTTATCAAATGAGTTTTTTTTTCCTACGGACATATGTACTTAGTCCTAAGGCTTTTGCTACTTCACCGGGCATAAAGGCGAGCAGAGCTCCAGCCTAGATAAATGGTTTAAACACTACAAACTAAGCAACCTGCGCAAGAGGGCGTCCCCTGTGGGACTTGGACCTCGGCTCAGGGCGGTCGCTGACGGGGAGATTGAGGGATTATGGCTTTTAGTTTCTTTAGGAAAGTTTTGTGCAACTGTCGCTCTACTTTACAATTCGCAGGCCTCTCGGACTTCGGGTCTACGAGGGCATCGGAAGGTTCTTAGCAAACTAAGGGTCAGGAGGGCGAGGGGGGACGCGTCGCGTTCGCGGGCACACTCTTCTCCGGCGGGTCGGATAGATGGTCTCTGTGTAGTGGTGCTCAAATGAGAGAACCAGGCTACTTCGACCTGATGCGGTGTTAGGCTGCCCGGGGCGCCAGATAATTGCTAATTTGCTAGTGGGGAGTGGAGGTTTTCGAATGTTTTTGTCATCGAATTGCTGTTTGGGGGCGCCGAAAAATCTCATGCCCAGGGCGCTGGTAGTGCTAAAATCGGCACTGATTTCTGATCGACACAACCCCCGTGTCCGCGCACGACACAACCCGCACGCAGTACGATAAGACGAATACGAGGGCGTACGGGCAGCAGGGTTCTTTTTTTTTTTGTTAAGCTACCTGGCAATTTTACTTGATAGCCTAGACACGGGGACATCATGCTTATAACCGGGACCTATGGCAACCCGAGCCTATTTGTCTACAGACACTGAAAGGTCAATTAGGTGACGATATGACTATGACTTCGATAAAATCTTGTTCCATCGACACGCAGAAAAATAATGTCATGTTTAGTAGTAACTCAGCTATATATTTATATTTGGTAGTACAATTAATTTATGTATATGTAACGGCTTATATCCGAAGTGCGGCTACACCTAGGTTTAGCCGGCTACATGCGGTTAAACTTAGATCAACCTCAATAAGTCCCTGTTCAACTCCATTGGTTTAGGTTTAGGTTATTTTTTTTTTTTAATCACCCCAACATCTTATGTCGTGCATAGGTATTGTTTATTTAATTAAAACCTAGTTCTAACCGAAGATAAGTAGGATAGGTACATCTAAGTTTAACCGCATGTGGTCGGCTGCACCTAGTTGTAGCCGGCTAAACCTAGGTGTAGCCGCACTTCGGCTATTAGCCGTAACATATATACTCTTTCTGATAATATAATCAAATCCAATTAGTGGTAATCATTGCACTAGAGCTCATTTTGTCATGTACATTCATCATTATACGAAAACATATTACGTATTTTTTTTTTATGTTACGCTTAATTAGTATAATAATGATGGCAAATCGTTCTGCCAATTATTAGCAACAATTGAATAAACACGGTAAAGTAAGTAGGTATATTACAAATATTTTTTACAAAACGTATTTGTATAATACTTGCCTACTTACAAAAGTGATGAGCTGCTTAAAGTATTTTATAAACCTATTAGTATTTTGTAGGTTTTGTATGTCTTGATTTTTTTTCTTTATCCATTATTACAGAAGTTAATTTTCAAAGTATTAAAACTTACCAATCAATGACGGATACACAAACAAAATACGAGTATCAAGGTACAATCTGATCTATTTGTAGCCAAGTCGCATAATTATATATTGGAATGTCTTATAGTAGCTATATCCGGTTTCCGACTTAATACCGTTGTTTTATTCTACGTCAGATCCAAGTTGTGCGAAAAGGTACCTACTGAAATAATATAAGTTCTCCAAATCAGCTTTCAAATATCCTGACGTATAACTTGTCCTTCGATTTTAGCTATTATGTTTTAAATCAAACACTTACCAAACGGTCCGTAGCCATGTCGAAGATAAGGATCTTAGGGGGGCATACTCTTCGGAAGTCATCGATACTGGTGACGACACCTGCGTCGAGGACCCAAAGACGGTTGCAACGATCAGCACGGACACGGTATACGGAGATAAGTCCAGTGCAGTTGATGTCTCCGCGCCCGGCCGTGTGCCACGACCAATCAGGATAAGCCTATAAAAAACAAAATAATAAATCATAGCATAATATATTTAAATTAAATTACGAATAAATAAAAAGTTACAGTACTATAGAAAATTTATTATAAAATTCATATTTAATCACATAAATAATAAATGACAAAAAAAGACATAAGTAATGAAAAATGCATACGATTTTCATTAATATTCAGATCAATAGCAGAGCGAGGTTTTGTTTTTTTTAGTATGGAGCTCTGCTCGCCCTTTTTCCCGGTGAAGTAGCAAAAGCGTCTTGGCTAAATATATAATGTTCATCCAAAAAAAAAATCAGAGAAAGGGACAAATATCTCATAGTCTAGGAATTTTATCACCAAAAATCGGTCCGCTCTGCATAAAATCCTTCTACGTGATTCTTCGATAGGATTAATTATGCCAGAGGGTGTCCCCTAAGTATAAAACCGAGTTTCTGTCGCCCGAAACCGTGAGCGTTAGCCGCCATCTTGGTAACCGTTTTTTTTGCATATAAGTATCTCGGAAACGGTAAGATTTACGTTAAAATAGTGGGAATCTTTTTTGTACTTATAGGACAAAATTTCCCATCTTTTTATATCAAACTTTTCCCAACTATTGTTGATATTTTGCGATATATTTAGGTAAAAAAAACATGTTTTTTGTTTTTGTAAAGTATCTTGATAATTTTCAGAGATACTATATATCAGTATATAAACAACTTGTATGTCCATAAAATGCCCATGTTCTGATCATGTCTACCATGGAATTGTTTTACTTTTAATGACATTTGTACGAATATAAACGTGTTCTTAATTACATAATTGTTGTTCAGGGTTATTTATACATAATACTTTTGATAGCATTGACCGGTTGCCAGTTACTATAACAGTTGTCAAACAACTGCCACGAATTGACTATGTTTAAACTTAGGTATTATATAACCACAAACAACTGGGAATTAACAAATTCTAAAAAATAATTCTGGGAATAATCCAGAATAACTTACAGGCAGATATTAAGGGTTAATTTTTCAATCGATATTTAAAGCAAAAATAACAGAAGGATAAATTTTATATTTTACAGAATTTGTGATCATCATCCGAGGCTTATAAAAATAGCCCTAAAAATTAAAGTAGGTTAGTACCTATTGTATTTATATATATATATATATATATATATATATATATATATATATATATATAGGGTGACTGGTAATTAGTGACCGATACCTAATTGAATAATTAAAAAAGGCTGGAGCTCTGCTCGCCTTTATGCCCGGTGAAGTAGCAAAAGCCTCGTGGCTACCTACGTAAGTCAAACCGAAAAAAAAAAGAATAATTAAAATGAAACTAGCAAAATAATAACGCTATAATGACGATAGGCATTCTTCTAGATATCATACCTACTTGTGACACGGGCAAAAAACAAAAAACATTATTTATGTATACGATTTATTGTTTCAATGGAATCTTATTTACTTTGAATGATGTCAGACGATAAATAACTGAACACTTAAAAATTCCAAGTGCTTGATTAAAATACTTGCAAAATTTAAGATTTCATTTAACACTTAAAAATATCTATTAAGTTATTTACTACAATCCACGCATTGAATGGTCACTGAACGGCAGCGGCGTTGCTCCGTCACCAAGGCTACGAGCCAGCTTGCATGCCCTTCACGCTTTCTCGTGCAGTGCTTACGCACTATAGTACAACATTACCGGTAAGTTATTTAACACTAACAAGGAAATTGCTAAAGATATTTGACAGTGAGATAAATATGGATGTACTTCTTCCGTGGGAACTACGAAGTAGAGTGTGGTAGCTTGAGAATGACGTTCTAATTTATAGTACCCTAGCCAAGCTAAGCTAAATATACGATTGGTATATAAGATATGATATTAATGGAAGAGGATTTATAGTAATCCTACTAATATTATAAATGCGAAAGTTTGTATGTGTGGATGTATGTATGTTTGTTACTCTTTCACGCAAAAACTACTGAATGGATTTGGCTGAAAGATTGCACGTGGATAGTATATAAGCTGGATTAACATATAGGCTACAACATATCACGCTCCGACCCACTGGAGCAGAGTCACGCGGGTAATACCGCGGAGCGCAGCTAGTACTAAATAATTACAAATTTGTCATAGGTTTTAAACTTAATTTTGTACTTTTGCTACATGCATCGTTCATAAAGAAAAATATATTGAAATATGTACCTGTAATGATAAATAATCTTCTGAACAACTTTATTTCCTACTACATATGCCCTGCATTAGTTTCCATATATGATATATGGCATTCCATGTAGGTATAACTTGTTGATTCAATAAAAAAAGAGATCACTTTTCTTTCCGCAACTCCGAATACGTAAACACGTTACATCAAAGAGTACATTTTGTGTTGTTGACATGTAATCAAATTATCTTAGGTACCTATCTACATTGTGTCAGAATGTCTTTGTAATGTAGTTTATATGGGATTATGATTGACATCAGTGTGTTATAAAATGTTATTTTGCTACTGATTTAGATGAAACTTTAACAAACTTATATAAGTTTACTTTTATTTTTATTGAGTTATTAGGGAAGAGGATTCTCTATAAATCGGTAAATTTATTTTTAAAATAATACAATGAAACCGTCATCGTAAAGGAAGTGGTGAAACCTCCATAAATATAGAAGACAGTAGTAGGTACCAAAAGAAACCATACTAATATTAATGAAAAAAAAACAGTAGGTAAACTAGACGTAAAAAAGACAACTGTTGCATTAGGTAAATTAATTCCTGAATCGCGGGGACATTCTTCTTCTTTCGTGTCGTTTTTTCAACTTATTAGTTTTTACTTTATACGTTATTTAAAGCCATTTTGACCAGTAAGTCGCCACTCCAATGGCCTCTGTGGCTCCCGCCATCAGATCCAATCTTATAAACAATCACGGATACAAAGTACACCCAAACTTAAAGCAAGTATTTGTGGTTCACACATAATTGTCCTGGGTGGGAATCGAACCTAGAACACCAGATATTAGAATCAATTATCGTAACCACTGACCCACCGGTGCAGTAATAATTACACAGCTGGTTGTGATTTAATACCTTGTTCAAATACTAAGAAATTGGCATATCGATTCAACTGTCGTGCTGTCTTGTTTGCTCAGTTTGATATAGCTGTACAAAGTACATACTGAATTAATTATTTATTCTAAATGTATTGGCATAATATAATTAATATAAATTTTATACAATTTTTGATGTTAATGTTTAGTACATTTACACAATATTGTAAAGCAATAAATATAAATAAGATCGAATAATGGGCTACTGTAAAATTCCTTCGGTATAACATTGTACGTTTAAACATTAATAAAGCATGTACCAGTTGTACCTCCTAACCATTCAAACCAAATGTTTATCTACAAGCTCCCCGCGCGCGGTTTCACCCGCGTAACTCTCGTTCCCGTGGGAACTTCATAATGAAATATAGCCTATGTCATCCGTGGATAGTGTAGCTTTCCAACAGTGAAATCTTTTTTTCAATTCGGTCGTGTAGTTTCGGCGCCTATTCAATTCAAATAAACAAACAATCATTTTTTTCTCTTTATAATATTAGTATGGATCTCTACTATTATTAAGAAGTATAAACCATTGCTTTGGAATCTACAATGGCAAGCAAGCAGTAAATAAACAATTACATTTTGCGCTACGTCTAAAGGTCAAAAATACAGGTCACTAAATTATTATTATAGCTATTTCTTTACGGACAGCGGTTAAAAGCATCTTAATATTTATCATGATACGCAAGTAAAATTTAAATTGTAATAACAATGAAGTACTAACATTATAGCAGTACTGTTGGTAAAAGGCCAGAAAACCTTCAAAATAATGACCCCCCGTGGCTAAGTTACTCAAAGTGTATTGAATCATAACATTTTTAATGGGTAACGCAAATATCGTGACACCAAACCTCTTAAAAATAAATGCAAATGACTTACAAATACATAAAAAGTGATATCCAGAAAAGGTTCTTCATTAATGTAAATACCGAGCATAAAGCTGGGGCTTTTAACATAGTTACGTGGCACGTATACACATTTCTGATTCTAGGTGGGGCCAGGTGACATGGCACGACAGAATCTTTTTAAATTGGGTAGGTATGGCATTGCCGTCAAAAAATTGGACTTTTGTCGTGGTAGTTTTTTATGTTCTTTTACAAAAACTTGGCAAAAAAAGTTACGGACCAAAAAAATTTAAAATATTGGTCACTTTATTTATTTTTATTTATAACTTACCTGTTTGTGCCCAGCATCACCTATCAAAAGATTTTTTGTTCTGTCGTGGATTAAAAGAAACTGCCATACAAACGAATACTCTAATATTTATTAAATCCGTCAAGTCACAAGCTGTGCGTGTGATACATTTTGCTATAATAAATACATCTTGATTTTTAATGGTTGCTACTCGTAATACTTGGTAGGATGATCTGGCATGAGAATTACTATCAATATGTAAGATTTTAAAATACACATGCGTTTTTTTACATGAACATCCTCTCTCAAGGTGTTAATGCAGTCTGCATTAATATATTACAAGGTACAATAAGCACCAGTGTCTTAATTTTAATCTGTAATGATTATTAAAAGAGGACCTAGGTATATAGATAGGAACATGGATCGGTTTTACTTCGAAAAATAAATCACTGAGTCTGAGCAACTATTTAAAACACGATGGATACATTTAGGCATGGAATGCGTTCCTACAATATCTATACTATACTATACTATAATATTATACGATTCGACTGCACCGGTAGCTCAGTGGTTACGGAAGTTGCTTCTGAGACCTGGTGTTCTGGGTTCGATTCCCACCCGGGACAATTATTTGTGTGAACCACAAATAGTTGTTTTGAGTCTGGGTGTTCTTTGTGTCCGTGAAACGAATGTT
Organism: Nycteola revayana; assembly: GCA_947037095.2. NCBI lineage: Eukaryota > Metazoa > Arthropoda > Insecta > Lepidoptera > Nolidae > Nycteola > Nycteola revayana. Next base: position 12,952,400 of record OX344839.1, read on the forward strand.
TGTAAAGTCCCCCGCGACACAGGGAATTATTTCCATAGAGGGAGAGTTGTCTTATAAAAAAAAAAAATTATAAAGCTGCTGTTTGTTTGTATGTTTGTTTGTTTGAACGCGCTAATCTCAGGAACTACTGATCCGATTTCAAAAATCCTTTCAGTGTTGGATAGTCCATTTATCTAGGATGGTTAAAGGCTATATTTTTTTTTTTAAATAGGGTTCCATAAGAAAATTGCGATTTGGTAACCCAAGGTGTAAAATAGAAAACCTATTTATGCATGCGCTGCAAAAACTATTGTCAATAGAACAAAATGATGTACTACGGGTTTTTAGGTCTTATTAAGATCTACAAAGAAGTGCGCGAGAACACATATTATTATCTAACTATTATAGTTTAGTCACAATAACCACTTTTGTGTTCATAAAATATATTAAATCGTCTGAAGAAAGAAACTACGTCAAATGTGTATCGTAATATTAATCCTTATCCAAATTAAGAATTATGTTATCAAGGGTATTTATGTAGAAGTAAAATACATTTTGTTTTATTCCAATCGGACATTTCGTCAGAAATTATCACGAGCATAAAAACGCAAAGAATTGGTACCTAATCATGAGTTATTTGCCATAATAGATAAAGCTGAAGAGTTTGTTTGCTTGAACGCGCTAATTCTCAGCAACTACTGGTCCGATTTAAAAAAATATTTCAGTTTTAGATAGCCCATTTATCGAGGAAGGCTATAGGCTATATTTTATCATAAAGTTTCTAAGGGAACGGGAGTTACGCGGGTGAAACCGCGCGCGGAAAGTATCACATAAAGATAATATTTAGTTAAAGAATTAGTTTACAAAGCACGCAGTTTTTCCCCACGAACACTCTTATTTGTAAACAATTGGTAAGTAGGTATTTACTTAGGAATGTCATGTATGACTTTGACATATCGATGGTCATACGTTGACAACATGTAACTGCAATTTATAAAATTTTACAGGAGAAGGAAAAAACTGTCTAATTTCGAAAATAATTAAAAATTAAATAAAATAAAAAAGTAGTTGGTAGATAATCAAATTATTTATTGATATAATTTAAAACAATAAAATGCCCACATAGGTTTTCATTTAAATAATCAATAAACAAACAGTTACGAGTAAACAATATTAAAAAAACCTCACTACTAAAGTGTTACGAGCAGTCAACAGTTACTTACGAGTAGTAAATTAAAAAAATAACTATTTTATTAGATCGAAACAAATACAAGTGTGGCAAATTATCGTAAAAAGAGTGATCATGAGAAGGTATTACAGTTTTCAGAGCTTCCAAGTAATTAAATTTGCATGAAGTAAGTTTAGACGAGTCCTTAAAAAGTTGCTCGTAGGTTGTTATGGCAAAATTAATATTTCTTGGCAACAAAGAATAGTTTTTGTCGCCAATCTTAATTTTATTGTAGGTAAATTTTGCCACTTGGTTTGTACAATAAAACTTTCAGATCTGTGAGGACAGGATCTCCTTTTTTTTCCAGGCCCGATACTTTCAGAAGGCATCACTTTTGGATACTGCATTTTGCGTTGACACCTCGTAACTCGCGCAACAGTAAGTTCAAGTTGATACTTTTCGCTGTAAGTTGTCAACTGTGGCATAAATTGTTCGAGTGACATTTTATGTGCATTACGAGTTCCAAAGAAAGAAACTAAGTATATTTAAATGTATGTGCTGGAATTTTAGAATGAATCATACTTAGCTTTATGATCTTTTTAATATTTTTTGTCCAAAGATTTTGTTACCGTTGCGTTGTTGTTTGATTAATTTAATGTTATTTTTATTATTATAAGTAGCTAATATAACATTAGTTTTCATTATTATTATAGAGACTTTAATTGAATAAGGTTGCTATTGCTTTGTATAAAAAAAGAACTTAAATGATTAAAATATATAATTAAAAAATACATTATGATTAACATATCAATTTAGGATATAACATTTATATAATAGCAAAAAAAATCTCTAAATTTAGAAATTGTGTGAAATTTGATGAATATTTACATTGTGCAACAAAAAAATCTATTGTGGACATATAATAATAAAAATGCGTAATTAATTCAGTATTCTTTCACTTTTTATTTTTTTATTACCTTACATTAATTAGAGTTTAAATCCTTCAACAAGTCTAAAGTAACTCAGTGGGTCATCTACGTCGTGTTAAAGTAACTTTCAAACACTGAACATTTAATTGTGTAACTTGAAATTGAATTCCGAACATCTACTGGAAGACCTCGTTTAAATGTCGCTTAACAGCATATTGCCTTATTTAAACCAACATTTAAGTATGAATGTTTATTAATTATAAACTTCACATCGAGATTTATGATGAGAAAGGGCAGGATATCTAAACTTAAAGGAGATTAGCCATCTGTGCAGAATATACTATGTAACTAAGTGTACTTAAGTGTATTTGCAAATGTACAGGCTTATCTACTTTACCTACTCTCAAATTTGGGTGAGATGAAGTACCGAAATCGTATAAAGGACGGACAACCATAATCGACAGTGACATCCTGATATCGGATTTCATGTAAAAAAAAAATGAGAGAGAGAAAGAATGTTAGTATGGTATGATAACACACATTTTGTTGAAATAAACGCATAGGTACCTACATAATACATTGAAATATTTTTATTTTTGAGCTTCTTATCACGTTGAACCGCTAGTAATCCCCATTTCATGGATTTCATGTAAAAAAAATATGAAAAGAATGTTAGTATGGTATGATAACACGTTTTTTGTTGAAATATACGCATAGGTACCTACATGATGCATTGAAATATTTTTATTTTTGAGCTTCTTATCACGTTGAACCGCTAGTAATCCCCAGTACGTCGTAGCGTGATGTTTTATAGCATCTAATATGTTAATCCAGCTTATAAACGATGTTTGCGCAAAATATCAACAAAATCAATCCAAGCAATGCCTAAAAGAGTAACAAACGACCATACATCGATCCATTCAAACTTTCGCGTTTATGGTATTATCAGGATAACTGTTAATACCGGAGATTTTCAAACAAATTCCTCAAACGTATTCGAGTTATTTCCGTCCATTCAAGGGAATTCTAAGACATACGTTGATTATCATAATTTAATTGACAGATTAAATTATGATAATCGTTTAGGATACGAACGTCTATCAATCCAAATCTATATTTATAAAGTTTGCTACTACTAGACGGATTTGAAAATTTATTTCAGTGTTAGATATTTCATTTATCGAAAAAAGCTATGTTTAATTATGAAGTTGCTAAAGGAACGGGTGTTACGCCGGTGAAACCGCGGGCGTGAAGCTAGTAGATAATAAACGTGAATAAATTGCATGCTGGTACAAACTATAAATGCCATTTTACAACTAATAATAATCGAAGCATATTGATTTGTTTAGTGTATAAGGTGCTACCAAAATATATACCATCCCTTTAACGGTAGATATAGTCATGTGTGGGTTAGTAGTCGATTCGCACGAAAATTATTCGCACGATCGTGCGAATCGTCCCCTTTCAATAAAAATATTTTTTTAGTAGGCGATTCGCACGGAAGTATTTAAATTGCGTGCGAATCGACCCCTTCAAGAATTAGTAGTATGCGATTCGCACACACCTATACTTTATCGAAAAGTTTCAAGAAAAAAGTACTATCACGTACAAAATGCTTTCTTTTAATACAGGAAGACCACCAAAACAGGGAAGAAATCGACGGAAACAATCTCATGAAATGAATGGTTCATAGGTACAACCGTAACCTTACAACTACAACAACTTAGTGAGGTAGGGTTGCCCGGTTGGCTCAGAGTCAGAACTGATTTTCTATTGTGCTCCAGCTTATGAAGGCGTCTAGATCTTATACACTGTATCAAAGTTATCGTAACACATTTGAACTATAGAACATTTAAATAATAAATAATTGCGAATACCCTGTTTATATTATACCTGATTAATAAACGATGGTCCCGTTTCTTTGTATGGGATGGGGCATCTGTACGTAAGTATTATGGTTATCTGTAGATTCGGTATAAGGCAAATGCCGGTGCTTTTTACGGGGTAGGATTAAATATAGGTACTATTGTTTTGACTTGGGTTTATTTATTATCTACTCTAAAAGGATTAAAATACGCAGAAAGATAAAATATATTTTTGGCAAATCCTACCACTACTGATTTATTGCTTAACTACTTCTTTGTGCAAGTGCTCAAGCGCCATGTACCGGCAATATTTGTGGTAAGTAAAATACAAAACAAAGGGCTACTCGGCAAGCCGCAATAAAAATTAATCCCCTGGAGCTAATAAAAAATATTTCTTCATTATTTTTGGGATCTGCTATTGTGAGTACTTAAGGGCGTTTCTTGTTATTAGTTTCTTTGTTATCTTTAACAGTTAGTATTATTTGTATAAAAATACACCGGCAATTTATTAAATCTCTCATTTATGGTGTTCATATTATAAGTTTTCATATTAAATACTGACAAAACTTTTCATCTTACCTCTTAACTAGTATTTTGTGCCTGACTGCGATGCGAATAGAGAATTATTGAATTTTAATATTAATATTCTAGAATATTGTACATGACTGTACTTAGATTTTTATTCGCACATTTTGTTAAGTGTGCGAATCGCATACTACTAATTCTTGAAGGGGTCGATTCGCACGCAATTTAAATACTTCCGTGCGAATCGCCTACTAAAAAAATATTTTTATTGAAAGGGGACGATTCGCACGATCATGCGAATAATTTTCGTGCGAATCGACTACTAACCCCATGTGTAGTGCAGATATTTTTGTTAAATAAAATTGTTTTTTATTTAAAATAAAATAACATTCAAATACACAATACAATGGCGAGGTGAGGTCCCTCTCACTCCACCATACACGGGAGTTGCGACAGCATACCTAGAATTGGGGGATGGCTATATTCAAAAGAAACATGAATCTATAGTAAAATATAAAGCTAAAGAGTTTGTTTGTTTGTTTAAACGTGCCAATCTGAGGAACTGCGGGTCCGAATTGAAAAATAAAGCAGTTTTAAATAGCCCATCCTTTGAGGAAGCTTTGAAGAGGAAAGAACGCTATATTTTACTATGTAGGTCCGGTTTATTCCACTTTGAACATCCTGGTGATATCACCTAGGTGTTCAAAGTGGGTTGAAACAGTGTCCTCTGATCACCTACGAATCAAATCACCCAGCTAGTATCACCCAGGTGATTCTAGGAGACTAAATTGGTGTCCTCTGATCACCTGGGAAACAAATCACCTAGGTGATCAGAGGAGACCGTTTCTATTATGTTCTGAACCTTGATCACCCACATAAATCCTGCCACAAACAAATATGTCGGAGGATGACGTATCGACCTATTATTTTTTCGAACAAGTTTATGTGTCTATTATATTATATTCTTGAATAATTTATTAGATTATATATAATAAAAGTATTTAGATTTTTTATTACAAATAATTTCCGAAATAAACATCGTTCTAAAATAATTTGATTAGAGTCAACTTGCAAGTATTCTTACTTTCTTAGACTACGCTTACCACTGCTTCTAGCGGTCAGTATCCTTTAGGTAATTTTTTTTTTGCACAACTAGGTACCTATTTATATAAAAATGTATTCGTATCTCATTTACATATAATATAATATAAATAAAACACAATAAAAATGCTAAAACCCTAATGTAATTAAACTTATTAAATAAATGTAATGTATTAAAATTGCACTTCTTCATGCTTTATGTAACAAAAACAGACTATTTCACACATCCTCGTTTGCTATTATATCCCCTGAGACAAATTTATTTATTTGGAGAACATAAAAATGATAATTAAAGTAAAATTGAACACACATTAGAACGGATATGAGTATAAAATCGAAAACTAGCCTTTCCGCTTTTAAATTCGTACTCATTTATTTTTCTAAGACTTGCCATAATTTTTCAAGGAAATTACCAACAGAAATATTCCCTTCGAGCACTGCCATCTGACATTTTTCTATGAAATTATTACGAATTATGGCTGGAGTTTGTTTGGACGAAAAAGAACATTCACCACGGTCCAGCGGTCATTATTTAAATTTTCTTTTAAACGAAACACGTTATATTATGATGATTGATTGCTAATGCAACCAATCAAATTTGTGATATTTAAGTATATAAGTAAATAGAATAGTACCTTTATTGTAATTGATCCTGTGCATCTATTTTTTATACGGTGACAGCAACTTCACCAAATGGCTCCAGATCTATATACTTTTTCTATATACTTTTTGTCTCCTCTGATCACCTAGGTGATTTGTTTCCCAGGTGATAAGAGGACACCAATTTAGTCTCCTAGAATTACCTGGGTGATACTAGCTGGGTGATTTGATTCGTAGGTGATCAGAGGACACTGTTTCATTCCACTTTGAACACCTAGGTGATATCACCTGGGTGTTCAAAGTGGAATAAACCGTAGGTCCGATGGGAACGGGAGCAACGCGGGCGAAGCCGCGCGCGTAATAAAATAAGTTTTATTATTTTACAGAAATATCGTCACTATCGTGATGACTACTTGAATACTATTTACTTTTGAAGGGACGGAATATATTTTAGAAGCAACTTTTGTAAGTGCTATTATAATTTAAAGTTGTATAAAACAACACAATTTTCCACAAGTAGGTACTTGGACAACCTAAATACATAATAATAAACACAAAGTCGATTGTACATAATAGGTAATTAACATTGAACGCTATATGGAAAGGGCACGTGCCCTAATCTATACAACATATTTTAATCTGATGAAAAATTATTGGTTTCGCGCGCTCGATTAGTTACAGCCGTCGTACGTGACTACGCCGAAATTGGCGTACCCGTGCCAGTTACGCAGCACGTGAGAGAAATACGTGCCGAAAGTTTGGTTATAATTGAAGTATGCCAGTAGTAACTGTGTAAAAATAACACTACCAGATATAAGAAGGGCATCGGGATGAAATACTATCGGTAGTGTCTTATACACACTACCATATTGACTAGTTTGTGAGGTTGTAAGGGATTTTGAAAATTCTTTTACCAATAGAAAGCCGCATTATTTGCAAGTATTATAGGCTATATTTTACGACGAGGTTCCCAAAGGAACGACAGTTGCGCGAGTAAAACCGCGCGGCATAGCTAGTTGATAGATAAACTTATGTAATGTCGTATTTTTATTAGCATACATATAATTCAATACTTATCGCAAAATCTCATAATATGTGAATGCAAAGAAAGGAAGAGAACTTACTGAGTCACCTATTGTAAGATAAAGGGAAAAGATTTATATGTCCGTTTGTTTTGTAACGAATAAAATCACAACAATTAAAATCGCGTTTAAAATACTTTCACCTATAAATTATTCTCTATCGTGAATAACCGATGTTACCTATTATTAATTACCTAAGCTTTTTCTTGATAACCTCCGTAGTGTAGTAGTAGGTATTTCGCTCGCTTTAAATCTCGGATGTCGTGGGCAAGAAATGTTTGTGTAAAGGATAAGATTTTTTCCGGGTCTGAATGGTTGAGGGACTACCCTCCGTGCCTCGGAAAGCACGTTAAGCTGTTGGTCCCGATTGTTATAACATTATCTATATCTGCGGTACCAAGCCTGCCAAGCGTGATGACTATGGCAAAACCCTACCTCGACAGGAGGCCCATGTTCAGCAGTGGACGTTATACGGGCTGATGATGATGAAGCTTTATTTATAAAATGAAAATTAGAGGACCGAAGTGTGCCCTAGCGCAAAAACCACAAGAAAGCTCCTACGTTTCTGTAATGAGAGTATATCATTATGTTTATTTTATATTCACATAGTAATTTATTTTATTAATTTTCTATTTCGCTATCAACTTTATAGGGTTTCAAGACATACTTTGCAATTATTATATTATTAGAATGCTTGGTTTTTAGCAGTTTATTGGAGGTCACTGGAATGTAGTATTCCAGTGAGCTCCAATAAACTGCTAAAAATTAAACATTTGAATGTTTATTACTTCACGCTGTATTACGGCAATTACTTGCCAGGCCATGGGCTCAAACTCTGCGTCCAGCGGGGCGGTCGGCGGCAGCGAGTATCGACACAGAACGGGCCATACGATCGATACGCCTCGCGTCGCTGCCATACCGCACCGCCTCGCTGGCCCCCAAATTCCTGGCCGCGTGCCGCGACTTAACAGCACTTCGTTATAATCGAACTCTCGATATGCTTCAACTTATAGGAAGCAATTATATGTATGTAGGTATTGTAATGCCTTTTGCTACTTCACTGAGCATAAAGACTAACAGGTAGTGTTTCCGGGGCCTATAGGCTTTTAGGCCTAAAATAAAAGCCTATTAGTTCTTTTTTATGGCTATGATAAAATAGTAGGCTTTAAAAAGACTTTAGATTTAAAAAAAGCCTATAGGCCTTAAAAGCCTATAGGCCTAAAAAACATTTAGGCCTAAAAAGCTAGCTAGGCTTTTTTTGCGACTAAAGTCTTTTTCAAGTAGTAGGCTTATTATCAGGCTATCTAAAGCCATTATTAAGATTATGACTTAGTATGAATTAAACAAGATTTATTTTTGTATTGTATTTATTTTCAAATTTAATGAAAACAAATATTATTTAAAATTGGAAGTACTTATTATTATATATAATTTCCAAAAAAAAATAAAAAATCTCCCAGCACACCCAGAAAAAGTTAAACAGTCATGCAATTTGAAACTAATATTTAAAATCGTAAAATTTTGTTGACGATTATTATACTCGAACAATAAATAAAATAGAATTCGCCTAAAGGACTAAAAACCTTTATTGGCTTTTAGCCTTTCAAGCCCTTTAAATATGCGCCTAGCTTTATCCCGCTGTAGCCCATTAATTCATAGGCAAGCCTTAAAAAAAAGCCTAGAAGCCTATAGGCCTCTGGAACACTACTAGCAGGGCCTTATAAAATTATTTCAAACCTACTAACTACGGGAAAAGACGAAGATCTGTAGGTACTTAACATATTCCAGTTACCGCTTTGAGTATTTCAAGGCGGTCAAGCTGGAATTCTGAAAATTTATCTCCTACTAGGCAACAATTTTAATAGAAACCATAAAACCGTAACCTATTAAAATACTGAACACCAGTTTTGAAAGGGAAAGTAAGTTGTCGTATCTAACAAATGCTAATATAAAATATGGTAAAGTGTTTCAACTGCAAACCTTTTTATTGTCCATTCAAAATATGTACACTAACTATAGCAAATATTTGCTATAAGTAATCTTTGCGGTTCAATAGCATGTTGTAAATAAATGAGGTTATTATTTAATCAGTTTGAACTATGTTCAGTGAGCTTACTGAGCGATCGTAGACCGCGTGATATGTCACGAATGCCTTTGTAACCACATTAAGAGCAAACCCACTTAATCACGAATAGGTATATATAAAGACTTGGCAAAACATTTACAAACGTAAAAATTTATGAAAACAAAATAGATTGCACGTTGGTGACGCAGCAGCAGATTACCAGCAGTAACTACCTTCAATGTTTTCAAAGAAATCGGTTCTATAGACACGTTAGAGTGCACTTTAGGGTTACTAATTATGCTATATCTGCTACCCAATAAAAGTCTCTATTATATAAAGCCCCTAAAGCCTAACACTAATTAATATATACAGGCATAGGTAACTTATTTGTTCTTTTTTCTGTCGCACATATACATGTAGTAATTTTAAGCCATGTGGGTTTTGTTACTTCACCGGGCATATAGACAAACAAGGCAACAGCCTTATTAAATATTTAAAAACTAAATTCGAATTGGGAGAAGTCTAAAAAAGTGCTTACCTGAAGTACAGGGCTGACGCCTGGTGGTAAGCTGCGGGGTATCCATGCAAGAGTAGCGGGAACGCCAGCCCTCAGCCGGGGAATGCCCACGTATATCCGATCCCAGCCTATTTCCAGCCCAGTGGGTACAGTATTCTCAGGTTGAAACTTTTCTAAAAGTGCTGGGTCTGGCGGGAAGTCGAACTGCATGAAGTTCCATTGGTTGACTACCTCCAAGGTAGCGCTCGCGGCTACAACGCACGCGCAAAGGACTATTAACTGCCCTCTCATTGTATCTGAAATTAAACATGCAAATTTATTATAATATTTTGCACAAAAACTGCATCATACATAATTAAAACGTTTATTATTGTTGCACGTACAGGGCTTAGTCGAAAAAAAATGTTACAGATTTGATTTGAATTATTTGTGTAGTTAAATGGTTCCGCAATACATACCAATCGAAATCAAGCGAGCGATTGAACAAAAAATACCGATCCATTACACATAATATACATTTCCTGTTACTATTCGGAAGGCAATCTACATACGGTCTTAATACAGAAATAAATTAATTTTGTATATTTATTTTTTTCGTTAATAAGTATTAGGACCCAATAATAGTTTTTCAATAAGAGCTTTTAGAAATTATCACAAATATATGGTCGAAAACTTAAAATAAATAGGCAGTCTACTTCTCTGTTTCCCATTTTAACCAGCTACCCACATTTGTTAAATATTATTAAACTCTTTCTAAGCTGCAGCTTTATCTAACTTAATTCAAACGACGACAATTTTTAAACACGTTGCGGAAAAGTTTAGTACATACAACATTTCAAAATTAAGAATAATAAATTTATACTTGTAACCGATTTGAACCAGTATCTTAAATATGGCTTCTTATGCCTTGACTATTCATCCACGATGGATCCCAACTATTTATCAATCTCTTTATAACACGTCTGTAATGGTAACGAGGTGCAAAATTTATGGCAAAAATGGCATTACTGAACTAATTTTATTTTTTTACAATTTACATGAAATAAAACTTACGTTAATTTATTTTTGTATATTTTTCAAGCATGTGCACGTAATCGCTGATGCCAACATATAAAATCATCATCATCATCATCATCATCAGCCCGTTTACGTCCACTACTGAACATGGGCCTCCTCTTAACAGACCTGCCAAGCCAGGATCGTTGAGGGACATAATCACCACGATTGGCAGTCGGATTGGTGATCGCAGTAAGATGTTAACATTGGGCTAAAAGACGCTGCTGCCCATCCATCAGCCATATGTCCCTGAGTCGCCTTTTACGACACATGGGTAGACACGGGGTGGTCTATTCTAAGCCGGAAACCACACGGCAAATCATATCACATATAAAATGCCTTTGTGTAATAAGATTTGATGTCAAGAACCTATGCAATTATTCCATTGTGTATTGAGTATTATGACTTCCTCGTGAAACTTCATATTTTTATATAAAACTGATTATATATATAACAATGCATTTTTTTATGAATAATACTAACTTTTTTCACTATTCATTAAACATATATTTAGATATAGTTATACCTAATACCTTCCATACTTTAAAAGTTCAACATAAATAGAGATTTAAATAATTAGTAAGTAGATATAAAACGATCAACTAGAATATGCTAGTGCCCTGTTCGCCTATATACCCGGTGAAGTAGCAAAAGCCTCGTGGCTGACTACATAGGTCCGTCTCAAAAAATACAATTATTTGCAATATTATCTACATCGATTATTAATCGCTAATTCAATAATTTAAATACATTACTAATGACACGGCTTGTATTCTAATAATATGTTCAAGAATCGCATTAAAGAGTCAAGAAAATTAATGGTTATATCGCATAAATCACTATCAAACGTAATACAAGAACACTATTGTTATGTAGTTATGACGTTAGGAAAGGAAAACTAAACCAAATTAAGCTCAATTTTCATGTCAGCAAAATGGTTATAGTGTCAGCTTATTTTATTGTAACGAGTTGATATACTCTTAATGAATATACAGTGATATAAGTTTCTTCACATATGTATATTCCATCCCTTTTATAGGAAATTGTATCATCTATTCTCGTCGGAATTTCATCATTTTTCACGCGTAGAAGAAAAAGCGCAGGGGGAAGCTATTAAAAATATTAATATTTTTTCTAAATCCATTAATAACTTGTAAATCAATCAATAACTTTATTTTTACTTGTGATTCACATTTGAGACAAATCTTAAATGTATCCTTTATTTAAAAAGTTGTCTGTCTTGCAATGTGGCTTGCCTTGTTTACAACAAGCAAAGCAAGTACGAGTATGTTGGCCTTGCCATCAAACCATAAAGCGAATAATTGTTTAAAATATGCAATTGCAGACACCAAATTCCGATAATTATGTATTTTTTTTCTTATATGTATATTTTATTATTAAAGGGAGACAAAACCTTTAATAATACATATTTGTTAATTTTTTTAATCGACTATTACGCAAAAAAATATTGCGAGAACCCAAATAAAATTTTAAAACTTACAATAAAACTGCTCCAGTTTGTAACGATCCTATACCATTACATAATATGACCAGCCGATCATTAATTGATACCCCTTTAATATATCGATCGATATCAGTATGATTAAGATTTGAGTAACATCTTAATCGATTTGTGGTAACTCAATTGTGAAGTGATTAATTAAAGGGATTAAAATAACCAACCTGTGAAAAAAGCGGGCTAGCTTACAGCAGTGATAACAATGTCTTTATTTTACCAATGTTGATTGAAATTCTCTCAACTTTAATACTTGTGCATTATCATCTAAGCCGTTATTATTGTCATTGGAATCAGCTATGTAACACCGGATTTATTTATACTTAAAACCAAGGCTATCTATCTATACATAGTCCATTCACCGATTAGGAAAGTAACCTGCGATCAAATACTAATTTGCAAACAAAGTTCTGTAACTATTTGCTTTACCTACATCTTAACGTTCGTCGTAGTAAAATACAATAAATGTCTAAATTGGCAGTAATATAGGTTAAAGAGTTATAATTCCTAGACGATAGTAAAATATTTTAAAGGAAGCTAATTAAAACGCACTTAGCTGTAAAATCCATTAGGCGAATTGTAGACCATTAAGTGAATTTTATTATATAATTAGTTCATAATATAGTAACTGAAATAAATATATAAAATTAATAACGATACACGAATATTAAATTCAAATGATTTTTTGATTAAAACAGGAATAGAGTTCTTCGTACATTTTATTTAAACTCCCCATTATTTATTGTTTTCTTTAAATCATATAAGTAAACAACGCAATGTTTTATGTCTATGATTGCACATAATTTCTATCTACGACCTTATTTTTATTACGATAATATCTTTTGTTTCGGCTCAAGGTCTGCGGAATTAGATTTGAACAGGAAATTTAAGGCGAAAACACATTATTAAAACGCCACGCCACGCCACGTGTCAACACCTGTGCATCAGTACGCGCGTGGCGTCGTGTCGGGTGTTCATAGTGTGATTCTGGTCTATAGAAAACAATACATTTGATCCGACTCAACACGCGTGGCGTGTCGTCGGGTGTCGTGGCGTTTTAATAATATGTTTCCGTCTTTATTCACCCAAGCCACTAAAAAAAAATATTTATAACTGTCATCCTTCTAATATTATAAATGTGAAAGTTTGTATGTGTGGATGTATGTATGTTTGATACTATTTCACGCAAAAACTAGTGAATGGATTTGGCTAAAAGTTTGCAAGCGGATATTTTATAAGCTGGATTAATATATGGGTTACATTACAGTGGTTCCCAACAGGTGGTCCGCGGACCACTGGTGGTCCCTGGAAGCAAAGGAAATGGACCTGAAAACTGCCAAAAGGATATTGCGACGCAGCAAAATATCTATTCACTAAACATAGTATTTTATAATATACATAAGTTATTGTTATACTCAATTTTAGGGTGATTACGCAAAACAGGTGGTCCGTAACGAGATAAACATTTAGTAAAATGGTCTTTCGTCGCTTAAAGGTTGGGAACCACTGGGTTACAAAATATCACGCTCCGACCCACTGGAGCAGAGTGACGCGGGTAAAACTGTGGGGTGCAGCTGGTCTACAATAAACAATGCTAGAGATGCGTAAGTAAGAGAAATCGTCGATAATTGAATATATCATCATCAGCTCTTCCACTGAACATGGGTCTCCGCTTCTAAAATGGCGTTACCGTAGTCACCACACTTATAAAGCGGGTTGATCGCAGTAGATATAAAATAGTAAGATTAGATTTATTATACATATATATAGAGCAAAATATTAGTAAGTTGTCTGGAATACGATTGTCATTATGATGAAGTTATGACAATCGGAACTAAAAACTTAGTATATCTAATTACCGAGGTACGGTAGTCACTCAACAAAGATTGGTCAGACGTGAAAATCGAATACATGACCTGACAAGGCTTTAGGTAAAATAAATAAATTTTGCAGGATTTCGCTGTGCCTACACTGTACTATAATTCCTACTTTCTCAAAGGTGGATCAATAACTGAAATTAAACCTAGTACAAAAAAAAGATAATATTATTTTTTACAATAAAGAAACAAATTTCTAGTTTTATGGGAAGTGTAGGATTCCTACAAATTAAATTGTTGGCAAGCTGCTAGCAATTTAATTTGAATTTGAATATAATTTCAGTAAGACACTAGCTCTGTATTGACTTAAGAAATAATATGTATATTTTCCAACAACTCACCTCATATTTAATTATATCGACAAAAGAGATTTGAATGTGCCTAACTTACAATAATAGTTTCCAGTCTCCTCGTGAAACCGAACATTCATTATACGAAATGCCAAAGAGTAGGTATAAGAAGAATCCTCATACATGCATCAAGACTTGTCGATCCCGGCAGCTACTACAGTCGATCGACTTTTATAATAAACTAGCTTCCCGCGCCCGTTCCCGTGGGAACTTTATAATTAAATATAGCCTATGTCATCCGGGGATAGGGTAGCTCTGGAACGGTGAAAGAATTTTTGAAATCGGTCCAGTAGTTTCGGAGCCTATTTAATACAATCAAACAAACAATTAAATATTTCCTTTTATTATATTAGTATAGAATACGTGCTACAGACGCACAAAGTTAGTGTTTTTCGTATAATAATCTGATAAAAGAGCTATTTATCGATTGACATTGGTCGATCGCACATGGTAAACAATCGATCTTAGGTCTTATTAAGTTGGCCTTCCCAGTTCCCAGTATTAATCATTTCACCTCGGATAATTAAACTAGCTGCTGGACTTCTCTTTCTTGCATACCTACAAATAACGTCACGTACGTATTTCTTTTTTTTACATACATATTGATGCTTAAGTTCAATCTATACTAATATTATAAAGCTGCAGAGTGTGTTTGTTTGTTTGAACGCGCTAATGTCAGGAACTACTGGTCCGATTTCAAAAATTCTTTAATTCCTATTTTTTTTTTATGAGCTTAAACGCGGTTATTATGACTAAACTATGATAGTTAGATATATGCTCTCGTGGATTTTTTGTAGATCTTAATAAGACCTACAAACCCGTAGTACATCATTTTGTTCTATTGTCAATAGTTTTTGCAGCGCACCTTCGATCAAGTCAGCGCACGCATAAATGGGTTTTCGCTTTTACGCCTTGGGTTACAAAATCGCAATTTTACTGATCCCTATCTTTTTTGAAAATAAAATATAGCCTATAACCTTCCTCGATAAATGGACTATCCAACATTGAAAGAATTTTTGAAATCGGACCAGTAGTTGCTAAGATTAGCGCGTTCAAGCAAACAAACTCTTCAGCTTTATCTATTATGGCAAATAACTCATTATTAGGTACCAATTCTTTGCGTTTTTAACCTCGTGATAATTTCTCAACGAAATGTCCGATTGGAATAAAACAAAAAGTATTTTTCTTCTAAATAAATATCCTTGATAACATAATGCTTAATTTGGATAAGGATTAATATTACGATATACATTTAACGTAGTTTATTTCTTCAGACGATTTAATATTTTTTTATGAACATAAAAGCGGTTATTGTGACTAAACTATGATAGTTAGATATATGCTCTCCTGGACTTTTTTGTAGATCTTAATAAGACCTACAAACCCGTAGTACATCATTTTGTTCTGTTGTGAATAGTTTTTGCAGCGCACGCATAAATAGGTTTTCGCTTTTACACCTTGGGTTACAAAATCGCAATTTTATTACGGATCCCTAATTTTTTTGAAAATAAAGTATTGCCTATATCCTTCCTCGATAAATGGACTATCCAACACTGAAATATTTTTTTAAATCGGATCAGAAGTTCCTGAGTTTAGCGCTTACAAACAAACAAACTCTACAGCTCTATAATATTAAAGTATAGATAATATTAAAGTATAGATTAGCTGATGCCCCCGACTGCCCGCGTGGTGTTTGTTATTCCTTCGGTTTTGTAACTATCCCACGGGAACTTTATTTTCTGTGATTACAAGTATTTTTAAATGTTGACCGGGGATGTAAGGTACCACCATGCAAAATTTCAAATCAAATCTGCATGTGTTCTATATTTCTCTTCTAACATCCCCCTAACTCGGATTTTAGCATATTTTTTTTCTATGTACAGACATTCGACCTCTACAGTTTTATTATATGTATAGATTACATGTCATGTTCTTTTATCTTCATTTTACGAGTTTCTATTGCACGATCTGGGCTTTGGTTTAGTTTTATTGGTTTAAACAATGTATCTTCCCGATCTCTAGATCATTATCATCATCATCAGCCCGTTTAACGCCCACTGCTGAATATGGGCTTCCTCCTGAGGGAGGGTATTTGCCATAGTCACCGCGCTTGGCAAGCGGGTTGGTAACCGCAGTAGTATCTCAGGATATCTGCTCTCTAGATCATCTGATCTCTAGATAATTGCATAAACATGTCAGAAACCGCCCAAAAAATAATTACATGGTGTAGGTACTTAAACGACGAAATCTTTGGCACGTTAATCACGACTTAACAATTAGCAATTAGCTAACAATTAGCTACTTCTCAGGGCGAGTAGGGCTCCAGATTTATAACAAATTAAGTCACGCAGAGAGAAAGAGGAAGAATAAAACAGCAAAAGATATAACTAAAACGGTTAATATATTCAAAGTAATCAATTTATATAATGATTGTATGTGGTTAAAATGAGCTAGCATACAAACAAAGGAATTAAGAATCATAATGTAAAGCAATAAACTATATTAATTCAACTTTTGATTATTAACTACCGAAACTTGTTTTGGCCAGAATTATAATGTAAATAATCAAATCTAATAAACACATCCCTTTAGTAACTGCCAACAATGCATAAATAACGTATTTATATGGAAGATTCTTATCAGCTTATATTCTTACGTCTGTCTGTTCTGGTAAACAATTCTCTAAATTAATCTCTACTAATATTATAAAGAGGAAAGATTTGATTGCTTTTTTGCATTGAATAGGCTCCGAAACAACTATACCGATTAAAAAATCCACTGTTCACAGTGAGAAAGGTTCTTTATCCAGGAGTATCGTAGGGTATATTTATTATTGAAGTTCCCACGGTAACAAGAGCTATGCCGGTGAAACCGCGCGCGGGATGCTAGTTTAAATCAGATTCATGTTGAAATAAAGTAAAAATATCTATAAAGTTATGTTTTGGGAATTGCTATTCCAAATTTATTGATGGAATTCTTGAATAGGCTGGAGTTCTGCTTGCCTTTATGGCCGGTGACGTAGCAAAAGCCTCCTGGCTAACTAATAATACGACCGTACGAAAAATAAAATCTTGATAGCCAGAAAAGAGACGCAACAAAGTCCTCGGTTGGTTCTTAGATTTTTCGCGAAAGAAAATTTCTAGAAAGATTATTTTTTCCGACCTGTAACTCGAACCTGGGATCACCTTTGTTACTGCCGACTTAAAATGTTACTGTTAGCCCATATAATCTAAAATAACACAAAATGTATTCTACAGGATACATTAAATTTACCGCACACATACATCAAATATACTGCAGGTAATATAGAGCTTCAATAAAATGTTCAAAGTTTTTCATTAAGCAGCCATTAACATAGTTTTAAATTGTAATAGTGTATAAACGATAGCATTAGCAATGAAGTAATCAAAAATTTAAAAAAATGTAGCTACATTGTTGAGTAAATTAACAAGACGGACATAGTAATTGACCTGCCACAAATGATTTATTGCTTCCAACATTTATGATAATGCAATAATAATTAATGTTCGCCCTTTAGCATATTTACACAAATTAAGACTTAAACTCCGTTTTTTTTTTAATGATTTAAAACAAACATGAGAGTGATTATGATATTTAATTTCTATAGGCACGAATTTATTATTCGAACATCAAACATAAATATCTTATATTTATTTTTATTTTTAAGTTGCAGTGTTTGTCAGCTGGCAAACAATATGCATATATTTCTTCCGCGATAAATGTTTCGGTTTCACTATGTTACTAGTTACTATGCTACGCGTGAATTCATCACTTAAACACAGAACAAACGTTAATATCGTAATCGGAAGTGCATAGTTTAATCCATATAACGATATACATAACACTTTTAAATGCTTAAAAACTGAGTATTAGTCTTTAATAGTTTCCACTAATAATCATTATTAGCTTTATTTGACTAAAACAATTTGTAATGAAATAATGATTTGTAGAGAACACGCATAATACTAAACATTCGCACGCATATATGTATGATTTTTAGATATATTAATCTATAAAAAATACCTACAACATATATTAATGGATGAAAACTATAGTTTACAACATCTGTTAAATGAGACATTACACCTAACAGAATTTTGGTTTTGGATATAAGATTTCTGGTTAATAAAAGCTTAAGCCCGCACTATATGTACAATATGACGATTCCAAATAAATGTTAAAGGAATAAATGATAATTGACTTTGTTAGATGTAGATTTTTAAACAACGAAATTTATTTATTAAAAAATACATTAAATACGTTTTTTATTTTTATTGATAGGTAGAACTATGGTTCAACCTTGATTTTAACATTTTCATTTAACACACTCAGTGAAAATATTCATATTATGTACTTGCCCAGGTAACATCGAAAACTGTATAAGCGCTGTACAATAAAAATTTTGAAGAAGTTAGGCTGTACAAACCTGCTGTTTTAGGGCTGTATATCCGGATATACAGCCGTTATATCCAAAAAATGGGCCCCAAATTATACAGCTAAGTGTAGATTAAGCTTCACGCTGACTAAGAGTCTCAGGCTTGTTAACATCTGAATATAAGTATTAAATTATGTTCGTTGTTGAATCCTTCCATACTTAATTTCTTAAGACATATTTATTGGATCATGTGCTACGTGGCGGCCATAATATTTTGATTTGTAAAGTGAACAAATATTATTTTGCTATATGGTAGTACTCATTCCTTTTTATAGGTCGGTATTTTGCTTGCGGCTGCTACTTCTTCGTGAATATGTATACTAATAAGTAAGCCAAAAACTCATGCGCTCTCGAAATAAAAGACATTAACGAAATCGTTTGTGTAATAAGAACCGTGTAACCCAATTTGAGACTAGCTTTATTAGTCCCCAGTACTTTCCTATTGAAAATAAATCAATTTTGTATTGTATCCAGGTAAAATTATGTTTAAATATCGCCGTAATTTTCCATAACATACATGTTAAATATAATTATGTAATGAAATATGGTACCATCATTTTTAGGTTATGGTTTAATGGCGTTTATTTACATGCAGCTGTTGCTCTTTTAGAACTCCATTAAGAAGCTTTGTGCGTAACTAAGCCGTAATTAAAGTATGTAAAACAGCCTTAAGAGTAACATTGGCTGTATATTAAAATTAAATTATTATAGTAGCTGCTTAATAGAATAGGTACGATCAGCAAATGTTACAGCAATTCAGGGTTCAATTGATAGTAAAGAAGAACCATTTATTATTTCCAATATAAAAAATAGGTAACTGTACAGATTGTTTGGTGCAAATTGATTCATAAGGAACACGTACTTATGTAATACGTAGCGTAACTACGTAATTTGTCTATGGGAACACGTCAAAATTGGTTCAAAGTTTTTGAGAAAGGGAAGGGAAGGGATGTTATTAATATACATATTGATTGAAGTGTGTTTTTTTTTGTTAAAGATTATACTTGCACTAGATGCAAATAAGTATCACAATAGGCGTTATCACGGTTATAATGATCTAGTGTTACACCAATGGCTGTACTAGAGGGGAAAAATATGTTAATAGCATTCGCTTTAGAATGAGCTAAGAATAAACTTTTATGCAGCAAAAAGCATTGTATTACACTCTTGTACAGTAATGGGCTTTCTAAGGGTTTCTTTGATAACCATTGAATAGCTATTATCAAGCATATATGATGACTTTACTACAGAGTAATAATACACCATTATCCATAACATAGCAAAATTTAATGCTTTTCTACAGAATTAAGCTGCACAAAAGTAGAATTCTAGAGCACAATTCAGTCGATATACGGTTCTAGTCTTATAGACTTGCTTATAACGGTTTTATATACCATACTCTGTGTTTCTTTCGGTTATATTTAACAGCCAAAAGTAATAATAACAGCCCTAAACTAGACTTACTGTATAAAATAATACAATTTATTTCCTTCTACAGCCTTAAATATATTTTTACGCTTTTGTACATCGTTTATATAGCTTCTAGCTGTTATTGTAATGGTTAAAAGATTTTTTTTCAGCTTAAATGTTACCTGGGTGGGTATTGTTTAATCAATTTTAATATTGCGATTTAAAAGATACAGCCTTGTGGCGGACAGAACGACCGCAGTATCGCGTATTTTTAGCATTCCTTATTAAATAAAAGCATTCCGTTTTAGGATAAATACTTAATTGAATAATTATAACTAGTATATGTATATATACTATTCTTTTGGTTTTCAATAATAAAAATGCGGCAATTCGCTTTTTATTGCCGAAGGAATTCCAATGCCGTGTGAGCCAATAAATCGTAAATCGCCATTTAATAATCATTTAAATCTATTACGAAATATTAATAGTTCAATCATGATACATTACAGACCACACAAGAAGACATCACGGCCGGTAAACCGAATCAATGAATGAAATCGTAAGTGATGACATAACAACGGAAAGTGAGTAGGTAAAAACAGTCACACGCGCTAAACCGGTTACAACTTACCATACTTCTAACTGCCTATAGGTATATATCAGACCAGCTGTCCCGCACGGTTTCACCCGTGATTTTTTTGGAACCCTATTTTTTATACAAGTATTAAAAGATAGGATCCTATGTGATATAAATTTAAATAATATCAGCAATTTTTTAGTAAAATCAATCTAGCCATTTCGAAGATTAGCTAGGGTCAAACAGACTGAAAGACTTTTCTTACTAAGGTAATATACATTACGTATCCATTTTGGTTTAGTTTTACATAGGTATATAGTGTAGTAGATAAAGGTACCTTTATGTTTATGGTATATTGAAAAGAAAGGAAAAATCTGTTATTTTGATATAACAAAAAGGCACTTCAATTTTATTTATTAGACGGTACCTGGTACGTATATTTTATAGATAATGAAGCGTTCAAAAATTCGATGTACTTGTATCTAGAAGAAAACCACTTTCACTAGGGCTCCCTCGATATGCTCTGCAATCGGTCAGTGTGTTTAAAACTAATAGTATTATATAATAGTACTATCCTTTGTCCATGACTTTATCTACTGATCTGTCTATATACAATTTGATTGTATTTGAAAAGTTTCAAACTTACTAACTTCATTATAATGAAGACCTATGAAGGAATGGATTTAAAAATATTAACTCGAAGTTAAAATTCAGCCGTCAAGTTAGTTATGACTTTTAAATATTAAGTTCATATTTGAAAACTTCCTACTCCTACATTTGGGCTACTCACGTAACGATATTACTATGACATTTAAAAAAAGGCTTCGCTACTCAACGTGTACTATGCAATGCATATAAAACAGAAGTATGTTAAATATGACAATTTATTAACTGAATGTAGCTTCAGTAATACAATAACAGTAACGTAGGAAATGTGTTACAATAACCCTACAGTAATGAAGACATTATTATCGAAGTCATAGTCATATCGTCAAGTGATTAACCCCTATAGACAAAACGACTTTACTGTGTGGGGACGGCAAAGGCTTTGGTAGCCAAAATTACTTTATCTCAACAGATACAAAGTTAGTAATAGTCACTTCCAACCGTAACAAACAAAATAATACTTAAGGAGAATCGATTATATTCGACCGAAATTAGTTAAAAAGTCACTTGTCCCCCTGATTGCACTACATAGGTACATAATGTAGTTGTTTAACGAACATAATCGTCATAACTACGGGTATGTATTTATGGTCATGGCCACATAAAAACGAATCCGTTTCGTAACATTTCGTATTTCACGAGAATTTTTAATAAGGGCAAAAATACTGGTCCAATTATTATGATGACACAGGGACCGGATTTTTAAGTAGGTTGTTTGCCTTACTAACCTTTGCTGTTTATGGAATTTTTCTGGGTTAAGAAATTGTTGCCCAAACCAAAATTTCCAAAAATGACATTGGAAAAGCTGCTGGCCTCATTGATACTAATATATTTTTCTCATGCGGTTTGGCACTCGTAGATCATATACGCATTGGAACTTCAATAATAAATGGTTATTTATTTTCTTCAAATTTAATGAACGCTTTTCAAAAATAATGATAGTGTAATAATGTCACTGGTTAGCGTAATTTAATTTTTTTTAATCTCAAGACTTTAACAGAATGTTACAATTTGACTGGTTGAGATAGACTACGGCATAATGATCAAAGCATTAGTGTTTTAATTCTACGGGTGGTCCAAATTGCCCGATGCCAGCTGCCCGTTTACGGCAACTGCTGAACATGGGCCTTTTAACAGGCCTTGATAAGCAACGGTTGTTGAGGGATATTGGCAGAATCATCATGCTCGGTAGGTGGATTGGAGATTGCAGCAAAATGGTAATATAGATGCTTCTGCCCATCCATTAGTAGTTTGTCCCTTAGTCGCCTTTTACGACACCAAAAAGATGATATGGGGTTGTCTATTCACGGCCAGAAACTACATGCGACTCCAAATTAATTATCATCATTTATTAGATTGCCGCAACTTGATAAAAAGTTAAATTTTACTTTAATTATTTCAATAAATAATTATAGACAGGCATACTATGCAATCACTAGCTGTAACTATATTTATAATAAGAACAAAAAGTGAATCAATTCTGAATTTATATAAATAATAAGTCACTGCAAGTATTGCTGCAAATGTACAAAACATTGCTAATGTTTCGTGTGGTTATTCGGCACATTTGTTACACTGACACGTTTGTTATTAAATAAATTAATGTCTTAAAATAAATATAAACTTACGTTCCAACAAGCCAAAAGGACTGAAGAAATGAACAAATACACGTTAGTCACGGATAAGTTTTCGATGTGAACTATTATTGCAGCAATACATATTAAAGATAATTACCAATTCTTATATCAAAACAATTACCATAAATTACATACTGACTACTGATTCATTCAGGAACATACTAATGCAGTGTGTATTATGCATGAGCGTATTTTACATAACGCATCGATAAAATATTTTTTTATTAGTACGATAGTCGATATTTTATAAATTATAAATAAAATGGTATAGTAATAATAATGCTGCCATCACACTTTTATATTAAAATGGTACCAAAGGCCCCTTTAATGTTGGCTTCGGCCAGAAATTACCCGGGCATCAAAGGTATCCGGTTCCGTTAAGTGGCAGTCAAAAGTAACCAAATTGTAAGTCAAATTTATCATTAATAATATAGCTTTATTGAATTCCACACAGAGTTTAACATATGTGACAATTTAATTTACCTATCATGAAAAAATATTGCAAGTATTTAGCTTTGTAGAAATCTAAGTTGCTCTTTCCTTTGGTGTATCTATTCATGAAATGTCTTATGAAATATTGAGTTTCATAAGTTGATAAGGTAAGCAATTTTAGAAGTACAAATTATGTTGCATTTCTCCCTTACTCCCTTACCCTTACAGGTCCTATGTCTGTGTATCTATCACATCAATACGCCACGCCGCGCCGCCGCGGCACCATAGCGCCCTGTATATTATGTTATCCTAGTACGATAGATCCTATTTCCTTCAACTGATACTATTCTGAACAGCTAGGTTATGGCGCAAAAGCAAATACAAAACCAATGTGTGACCGCAGACTGTAAAGTGGGGAAAACACTCTGGTGTGGTAATAATATAAAAATCTCATAAATAATACTAAAATATTAAAAAATTTCATTAATTGAATAACATAAATATAAATTAAACCATTAGTATTTACATATACATCAAACATAGGTATCTAATATATATCAAGTATCCGTAGAAAAAGAAATATAGTGAAAAACTTTCTCATTTACATTTCCACCAACATTAAATTTAATATTTACATGTTATCACCGCTCCTTCCTTCCGTATAGTTCGTTAATTTACTGTCGTGAACCCGGCAGACGACGACCTTCCTGAACTTTGCCTATAAAACCCCTTAAGACTTATCGCCATGTACCGACTTAAATTATAAATATGAAGCAGTAATTCTTAAATGTCCTCACGTAGAATCCCTTTTGGAATGTCTTATTTAGATAAATCTAAAGTACGCCGCAAAAGTACAGATCTTTAGAAAATAACTGATTTAAGCTCTTCAATTGAATTTGTCATCGATTTCAATAAAATTAATACAATAGATGTAGGTACTTATACAATATACCTATGAAAAAAAAAGGTCGGCACTATACTCTACAAAATGTATGTACTGTATTATTTTTTGAATTCATAAATTCCACAATCTACTATTTTTTTATTAATTTATAAATTCCGATATAGATACAGACAAGGATAGTTCACACTGCTAATTACCCATTTATCTAGGAACAATAGAATTACCTATGAGAACCATGTGTGTATTGTAAACATTTTGACATATAGCGGCGATTAGCAGAAACATGTGAAAATGCAAATAGTTATAGATTTACCCACGCTATTAATATATGCCCCATTGTTTTGTACACCTATAACACCATTTGTAAGAAATTACAGGAATTTATACTGTAATTTTACTATGTGTATTTTGTGTATTTTATTGTACAGCCCAATAAAAAAAAACATTAGCAAGCTTCGGTATCCAGGAGTAACATAGGCTTTATTTAATTATGAAGTGCTATAGTTGAAATCGCACGCGGGTAACTAGATCATTTATAAACGACATAATGCTAACTAAGACGCCCCATTAATAGGTACTACATAGTACGCTTATCAACTACACACTGTGCCCGCCACGTAGTCTGCAACATGCCGGATAAGGGACTACTCCCAATGATTTAGCTTGATTCAGCTTAATTAGGTCCATAGAAAACAAGGATATAGTATTGAGCGCGTACCTACGCGTCCGTAAAGCCTAACAGACGCTTACGCACTGCACACAACATTGATGATTTCTACGAACATACCTAAGCTAAATAAGTCCATAAGGCCTAAATGCCACACTTCATAATGTAAAGTCCTTAGCCATTTTAAAATACGTATTATGTGTGTCTACACGGAGTATCCTAACATGACATCTGATAAAGACTACGAACAAAACAGAAGGGAGGACAATAAATCATTAAACCTCTACAAAAATGGATAAATGCTATTTTTTACTTTTTATAATACTCGGTCATATAATTCTACTCTAAAACTTGGCCGAAAAGCATTACTATGCCTCTGAAAGCAGTGCACCTAAAAATATTTACAAGCTTCCTCGATAAATGGGATATCTAACACTGTAGGATTTTTTAAAATCGGACCAGTAGTTCCTAAAATTAGCGCATTCGAGCAAACAAACTCTTCAGCTTTATATATTATCATAGATTTTATTTAAGTTAGATTCCCACACTAATTGTAACCTCTTTTTTTTTTGTTGTCCGGGGGAAAATGCTTTTACGCATTCCCACCGCCGCGCCGGTGCCACCTATTCGCTCGCTGGCAGTGGGATATGTGGGAGTTGCCCTCTCCATAGCGTGGTATGCTACTCATACCACGAGGAGAGGACCCTACACCACTAAAACCCCCCCGGACACTTTTCGATCCGCCATAGGCGGGGGCCGGGTATGCAATAAACAATCCGGCCGCACACTAATTGTAACCTAGGTAACGAAGGTTGGTAAAAAATTAGTTGTAAAGCAGTGCATAAAGCGGCAGTGATACAAAAACATCCTTTTCTTGTTAGTCATAGTGTGTATGTCCATTGTTTCTTTCGTTTTGTAAACACGAGACGGCTAATTTGTCATACAATGAAGTATTGTTTACTTCAGATTATTATACCAATTGCCCAAACTCAATTATGAGTTGAAGATAGCTCTATTACATGCCTACATAGATAAGCCTTGGGTTTGCTGGTGTGAGGTTAATAGAAGGTCGCTCGTTTGCCGTTAGCCCTTTGTATACAGCGCTTAAAATGTAATGTAAAAAAATATATTTTTTTGCATTTTAATCTATAAAAATATGTATTTATTTTTTGCGTTATTCTTAGCTATAATAAATTCTTTCAGAAACATACTACTATCCATTTAACCAAATCGCATCCATTTCGCATTTGTGATATCAACTATGGATACGTTCGTAAAGCTAAAATAAAAGTAAGAGTCACTCATGCAACTCATGTACTTCACCGATGTAAAAGTGATACTTAATATGTGTTTAACTATATCATGATGTTGTTACTTATACCATCGTGATATGTTTTTGTACAAAATTGGCTGTCACAGGCGGATAGACAAACCGAAAACGCACGTTTTCTATCTTGATTCCCTGATAATTCCCTAATAATACAGTAAATTAGGTAGTCTAGTAGTCTACCAAACTTAATTAAATCATTCCGATATGTTTCATCAATTAGCTGTTAAGCTGCCATATTTATATACCTATGCTTACCTTCCACCTGCTAAAATCTTATTACCTATTCAAAATTTTGGTGTCTATTTCAACGCAGCGAGTTTATTAACACTGAAAATCATAGCTACTTATCGGAATCACGAAATTAGATTACGGTTAAACTATACGTTGTGAATGTAGAAAATAAAAAGTCATGCATTATCATTATCATTGCATTATTTATGCGCAAAAGGAAAACAACACACCAAGCTTTTAAAATGAAAGTGACCTCTTATATATCCTACTAATATTATAAAAGCCATATTTTGGATCTTTATTTCTCTTTCGCGCAACAACTACTGAAGATTGTTTTGCATTAATAAGCTAAATATATATATATATATATATATATATATATATTATAATATCCTACTTCCTACTAATATTATAAACGCGACGTGAGTTTGTTAGTATGGATGGATGTTTGTTACTCTTTCACGCTAAAACTACTGAACGTATTGGTTATACGATAGGTTATACGCTGGATTTACTTAGAGGCTCAACAGAACATCACGCTCCGACCCACTGGAGCAGAGTAACGCGGGTAAAACCGCGGGGCGCAGCTAGTAGGGTATAAAAATCACCCACACGAACAGAGTAACAGTCTAACGTGGGTAAAACCTCGGGACGCAGTAAATTATCAATTAAAAGTTTAAGTAATGTTTGTTTACATGGACTTAACTAAAGTAAACAAAGCTGTTTTCGTCGTACTTAAAGAAAAGTATCTATAATTTACCTATTCAATATAAATAAATTATTCTAGGGGGTGTAAAATATGAACATAAATTATGCTAATTTTATTTGTTTCTGCTTTTTCCTTTTTTATTTAAAAAAAATCTTGAGCTCTTATTTACTAATTAATTAATATTATGCAAATGATAATGGTTGTCATATAGGTAAAATCACCGTAGATAGAACCAAATTATGAATCTATTAATGCAAAACAGATGCAAATGAGCAGTAGAAAAACCTCTTTTCTATTGATTTATGTACTTTAATATTTATACGTATATTAATTAATCATTATATAATAGGATCGGTATTTTATTTTGTGTACGATTTAACATGTAACTTTGATTTTATATAGTGTTTTTTTCAAAGCAGTTTCCCTGAAATAAAGCCTTCATATATATGATACATTGCCGATTAAGCTCGGTCGCTACTACGGTTTTTGTAACCAAGCACTGCACAATACAACAAATAACGCATAATTATCACTGCACTACCTGATTGCGGCGATCACTGTTGCGTGACACTGCGCACGTGTTCAATCACAAATTCGCGAGCTACTCAGGGAGGCGATACGTGTCACGGTGCAACGCCTACTACCAACTGGGCAAGAACTTCGCTCTCGAGCGGATTTTAGTCGCCCCTCTACATATAATACCTTAAAAGTAAAAGTTACCGATCCCGAAGGCGTGGCACTGCTCCACGCACTGGCCGACAGCATTATTGTCAAGGTGCGTGATTGCCAAATGTGATAGCGTTATCATGCTCTACTATCACGCATTTTTAATAAGGAAATGTCATGTGCACTTCGTTTTGGTCTACGCCCAATGTTAGTACCATTAGTAACTAGTTATTATTTGCCTAATAGTGACCGAGGTCGGTTAGTCTTTTCGTTTCTGATCTAATGAACTTCAATTGCTTGTCATTTACATTATAGATGTAACGTTTCATTTGATTGGTTTATTGTATTGCAAAATATCCTTTGCGTTGCTATAATTAGATCAAATGTAACTGTGTTATTAATATTTGCAAATGGATTGCAATACAGTGTGTCCCATGATATTACTTATATAATAGTAACTTTAAAATAGGTCTATACCATTTTTAACTTTTCGAGAAATGCACAACATTTGAAACGGTTAATTAACAAATCACAGTAACACTTTCTTATACAAAAATAATCGTTACAGACGTAAAGTGATTAAATCTTGAGAACCACAGAAAATTGAAAAGATTGAGGGATTATGATTTTTAGTGTTAGGAGAGTTTTGTGCAACTGTCGCTCTACTTTACAGTTGGCGGGCCTCTAAGACTTCGGGTCGAGCTCTCAATAAGTCAGAGAGCTCGCTGAAAATCGAGAGGAATGGAGAAAGCGCCACCGACACAAGCATGGCCTTTAAAATTGGATGACAGATAAGATAAGATAAGATAAGATGCTTTATTTGTAAAAACATGTGGGGTTCATACAATGAAATACATTAGCATGCAAGATGTTACAAAATTGTTCAGGTCCAGTTCATACATGTTTGCCACGTGCTTTGGCGTACAAATATTAGTTTTAAATCAATTAACTGTCACATTATTACATTACAAATAAATTAAGGTTATGTCATTAAATTAAACAATTAGAATATAAACATTTGAATATTAATGAATTACAATAAGAAAATATTAATTATGTCTACAAAATTATAACAATGCAAAGAATTATAAATAACAAAAATAAAAATAAAAATAATAATTGTAATTAGATTTGAAAATTATAATTGGTCATTTAAATAGTCTGTGACATTATAATATGCTTTGTCACTTAAAAATGTTTTTATCCTTTTTTTGAATGTATCCATATTCAGCTCTTTCCAACTCTTTGGTAATTTATTGTAGATCACTGGAGCCATACAGACAACACTTTTGCGCATAAAAGCAGTTCTAGCCACATGTAGACATAGCCTGCTGTTATCGCGACGGTTTCGTGAGACTTTATCTTCCAGTCGTAGAAATAAATTAGGATTCGACTTAACAAATATCAACATTTCCAAAATATATAGCGACGGTAAAGTAAGTAGCTTATATCGTTTGAAATATGGCTGACAACTATCTGTACATTTCAATCTAAACATCGATCGTAGGCATCTCTTTTGGGCTTTAAATATTGTATCTTTATCCGTCTACTACATACTAAGTGTCCGGGATAAAGAGTACAGGGAATAGGAACTACTACTTACTCTCTTACTTAAGCTCGCAATGTGAGCCTTCCAATTTAGATTCCTATCAATGGTTAGGCCTAAAAACTTAGTAGAAGTCACCGCGTCAATACTAGTATGGTTATAATGAATGTCGAGATAATTGGATGTCATTGTTCGTTGGCTAAAATGCATTACCACCGTTTTATTAATATTTATTTTTAAATTATTATTATCTAGCCAGCTAGCCTAAATGTCATTTTCGAATAGATCTTTACATTTACATGGTATAATCACTGTACTATCATCGGCAAATAGTGTCATCTTATAATCTATAGCTATAGGGAAGTCATTAATATAGAGTGAGAAAAGGAGAGGTCCCAGGACGCTACCTTGTGGGACTCCATAAATAAGAGATCGCTCTCCTGATGAATGTAACTCTTCTTTATTATTTTTGTTTATCCTTCTAATTTGAGTAATTTGCTTCCGGGCACTCAAATACGATTCGATAAGTTGTAGGATATTACCTCTCACCCCATAGGCGTCTAGTTTTTAGGGTTCCGTAGCCAAATGGCAAAAAACGGAACCCTTATAGATTCGTCATGTCTGTCTGTCTGTCTGTCTGTCCGTCCGTATGTCACAGCCACTTTTTTCCGAAACTATAATGTTGAAACTTGGCAAGTATATGTATGTTGTGAACCGCATTAAGATTTTCACACAAAAATAGAAAAAAAAACAATAAATTTTGGGGTTCCCCATACATAGAACTGAAACTCAAAAAAATTTTTTTCATCGAACCCATACGTGTCTTTGAATAGGTCTTCAAAAATGATGTTGAGGTTTCTAATGTATTTTTTTTCTAAACTGAATAGTTTGCGCGAGAGACACTTCCAAAGTGGTAAAATGTGTGTCCCCCCCCCCTGTAACTTCTAAAATAAGAGAATGATAAATCTAAAAAAAATATATGATGTACATTACCATGCAAACTTCCACCGAAAATTGGTTTGAACGAGATCTTGTAAGTAGTTTTTTTTTAATACGTCAAAAATCGTAAACCGCAATTTAGCTTTCATTCAATCAACTCGAATATAAAAATATAAAATAACATTTCATTTCATAAACATACGCTTTTTTATTTATTCTTGATATCAAAAATAGGTACGCACTTGTAACTGAAACGGAACCCTTCGTGCGCGAGTCCGACTCGCACTTGGCCGGTTTTTTTTGAGAGTATATTGTGTTGAACATGATCAAATGCCTGTGTCATATCACAGAAAATTGCACTAACTGGCGTATTTTTGTCCATGTTCGTTAGTAAAGGGTGTAAGAAACCATATATAGCCATGTTTATTGATCTTTTTTCCCTAAAGCCCTTTTGTTCCTGACAAAGAATATTTTGTTTTGCTATATATGAATACAGCTCTTTATAAAAGTACTTCTCTAAGACTTTTGAGAAAACGGGAATTAAGGAGATAGGTCTATAATACTCCATTATTTCTCTATCTTGTTTTTTAAATAGAGGTTTTATTAATGACGTTTTTAGAGCATTTGGAAACAGATCTTCGCTTATGCACAAATTAACGATGTGACTTAATGGTCCACATATTTCATTAGCTACTACCTTGATGACTTTAGTACAGATGCCGTCGTACCCTACACTTTTTGTGTTTTTAAGTGTTATTATTATCTTATCTCTTAATATGTCGGATGGTAAACTTGGAGCCATGAACATAGAGTCTTTCTTATTGAAAATATTTTTTGTAATTGAAATTCCCGAACTAGTGTTGACTTGTACCTTATCAATAAAATAGTTGTTAAATAAATTACATATTAGGTTTGGGTCAGTAACTAATTCATTATTAATCTTAAGCTTATTAATGTCATTCCTAGGTACATTTAATTTTGTATCATTAATTAATTGCCATGTCGTTTTCGATTTATTTTTAGATGTCTTTATTTTGTGGTAATTTTGTGCTCTTTTTGTCAAACAGAATTTGCTTAGAATGCTCCAGGTAAGCTGATAAATCATTTTTATGAATGATCAAATTACCTTGCCGTTTCGGTTGTCAGCTCTTAGTCCAATACGGGCAATGTCGCAAACAACGTGTGAATCACAAATTCACTCCGCGTAGGTATAATTTCTTTAGGATTCGCATAATAAATATAAACTAAATTAGGGGTTCTGATGCCAATTGCGACAACCAGTTTATACATTTAGCCAAATGGTAAGCTACTAAATAAGCAAGAAATTCAATTACATCTTATTAGGGTTCCGTAGCCAAATGGCAAAAAACGGAGCCCTTATAGATTCGTCATGTCTGTCTGTCTGTCTGTCTGTCTGTCTGTCTGTCAGTCCGTATGTCACAGCCACTTTTTTCCGAAACTATAAGAACTATAATGTTGAAACTTGGCAAGTAGATGTATGTTGTGTACCGCATTAAGATTTTCACACAAAAATAGAAAAAAAAACAATAAATTTTGGGGTTCCCCATACATAGAACTGAAACTCAAAAAAAATTTTTTCATCGAACCCATACGTGTCTATATATATAATAGGTCTTCAAAAATTATGTTGAGGTTTCTAATAATTTTTTTTTCTAAACTGTATAGTTTGCGCGAGAGACACTTCCAAAGTGGTAAAATGTGTGTCCCCCCCCCCCCTGTAACTTCTAAAATAAGAGAATGATAAATCTAAAAAAAATATATGATGTAAATTACCATGCAAACTTCCACCGAAAATTGGTTTGAACGAGATCTTGTAAGTATTTTTTTTAATACGTCAAAAATCGTAAACCGCAATTTAGCTTTCATTCAATCAACTCGAATATAAAAATATAAAATAACATTTCATTTCATAAACATACGCTTTTTTATTTATTCTTGATATCAAAAATAGGTACGCACTTGTAACTGAAACGGAACCCTTCGTGCGCGAGCCAGACTCGCACTTGGCCGGTTTTTTTGTATTTTTATTTTAAAATGAGGCCAGCACTCTTCAAATCTTACTTCAAAACCCGCTATATCTTAATTCATCCTCCTATTCGTCTAAGGAACGGGCAGCAGCGTTGCCTTATGCACCATAATAATGCGGTCACCAACCCGCTAGCAAATCGTAGTGACTATGACTTAAATCTCCCGAAGGAGCCCTATTATCATCAGTGGATATTACGGACTGACGATGACGATCTTAAAGCCCTTTTGTTAACTATATAAATAATATATTTTACAATATAATGTTGAGATTTGTTGCTCTTTTCTTTCGTTCGGATATATTTAGTAAGGCACGAGGCTTTTCCATCTTTACCAGTTGTATAGGCGAGCAGAGCTAAAACCATTTATTAAATACTACGTAAATAGAAAATAAAAAAACGCAACTTAGTAAACGTTATTTACCTATAATATAAATATTACAGTAAATTTAAAAATGCCTACTGTAATAATTTAAGGTTACGTTTATGAATTTTAAGCAAATACTAATATAGTAGTTAAACTTACTTAAATAAATATGACAGTCATATTTTATTTAAGTAGGTATGTCACGAAACGATTACTAACACATTTTTATGAAAAATAGATGTTACCCAATATATATTTTTTTAGGCATGTTGTAAACTTACGCCTTATAAAAATATAATAATGTTATTTTGTAGATATATGTAAAATGTTCGATTTCATATAAAGTGTTTGTAACAAATTTTCCATGAAAAGTATATTCTAATTACGAGTATCTTTAAATATTTATGCGCGATGAAAAGTGTTTACCTGATAACACACTTTATTGCTATTCTGAGCCCATTTAAGACTTTACTATCCGTGAATCCTGATTATTACATAAATATTAAAAAGTTAAATTGCGTAACTAAACATCAAGCTATTTTAACTGCAGGAAAACGCTGGAAGTGAAGTGAAACATATTTGTTATTAGCGCTCTGTATAAATGCCGCAATACAGAAGGTTCCCAGAGATACAATCGCCGGTTTTTGTCCCCGATCAATATAATGACACGGCATATTACTGTGAGAGCAACAGGAAACATGAGCCCAGCCCAAATAGGAACAGTAGCTCAAGTTCCTGCAACAGCAATCAGACCGCAACGGAATTTTAAGTCCTATTGATTTACATGTCAGTATCGAACTTGCGTAATAAGTGTCACAACTTTGGCCCCATTTACTTCTAATGTTATAAGTAGCATTATAAAAAAAATCTAATAAACTAATTTCAATTTTGAATATGACAAAACCGTAACCGTAAGCATTTGATTTATAATAGGCACACCCGTAATACATTCAGTCCTTTAGAAATAACAATTTGAAATTCAAGATTGCGCTATCGTAAAATTTAATTTTCGTAAAGGTTAAAGTACTAGTTTCAGTTTTTATTTTAGTTTTATACCTAGACTTCAAAGTCCGCCTATTATTCCCGGATGGAAATGCATTACGCGTCCCTGTTTCGTAAATAGTAGCGTCTCCATGACGAGGTATGTGGGTAGACCTGTCATAAGCTATGGTATGATATTCATATACAATAAGGAGAAGGCCTACCCACTCAAGCCCCTGGCTGACCCAAATACCATTTGGGAGAGTTTTTTAGTCTAACCCCATGTGTGTAAACATTAATGAATCGCTCTACCCTTCAATCTTTAAGTGCCTCAAGTTTAGTTTGGATACTCAGCTATACAAATTGTATCACCGACGAAAAGAAACATTGTACCTATTAAACCAAATAATTGAATTTTGACATTCGAATCGCTCTAATTAACAAAACTTTAGGAGTTTGTCCCAAGATCACAAAAAAAGTTTAATAAAGGTAAAGGTATACTCAGCTATAGGTATCTACTTCCAATTTTTCATCGTCTTTAACAAACATTGTTCTTATTAAACCAAATAATTTCATTTTGACATTCCTTTTAAACTCAAAAGTTTGGCAATCCGATATAAGACTGTAACCAAATCGCTCGAATTAACAAAATTAAGGGGCTTGTGCCAAGATCCCAAAAAAAAAATATTCAAAAGTCTCGTGTTTTTGTTGTGTTCTGTATAATATTTGATTATTCATCAATTCACAATTGATATGCTAAAAGATTTATAGATCCGATTTTATGTCTGATATTTCATTGAAGAAAACTAATAGGATTCATAAAGTGTTATTAGTTGTGGTGGTTTATTTCTTCCTCTTGTTAGTTGGCATCCGCTACAGAACGAAATATTATTAAGCCTACTCTACCGTTTCCTTCTGTTGTCCTGGTTTTTAAGTGAATTTGCATAACATTTTCATGTAATGAAATAATTGTATTAAACACTATTACATTGCTAAAAGGTTCTTATTTACTGGTGAAATTTTCCATTTTATCAGACGTTCGAAGATCTGTAAATATTCCCATAGCATCATCTCATAACTGTGAGAAACTAACAACTAACTCTGCTATGATCATCTGGTTAAGAATCAATAATCTATAGATAATGAAATAGGTACATAGATAAGCTGAAAAATAACAGTGAGAGTACATCTGAATTCATTATGTTCTATTTTCTTTAAAAATATTCTACGTCTATTTACATGTAGGTAGACATATCCAAATCACTAATATCACTAATAAATCTCTTGATTTGAATATTTCTATCCTTAAAACGTGTTAAAAGTTAGGTATACTCGTAAGAAAAATAACTTTTTGGAATATCACAGAACTTTATACTATAAATGAGCTGTTATTATCAAACATCCAAAGTCTCAAACTTTTGCTCTTCCACATTTGCTTAGACGTAGCTAGGTACCTAATCAACTGGCGGCTGGATGAATTTTATATACCTAAGTATATTATTTACACTAACTGCTTGCAATATTAAATTTTTGCCTGTAATATTCATTACACTGAATAACAGCTTGCGAAAAGCCAAAACAAAAGTTATTGATTCGATGTATTGAAGTTATGACTAATTAAAGGAATTCAAAGAACACTCAGCATTTTATTAAATTAGCCACTCATTATTTCAGTCCCCAAAGAGCTCTTTGCGTGTTTGTCGTAGTATAAAAATGTGTCGATTTTTATTAAGTATAACTTTTCTTACTAATATTATAAACCTTTTATATGGTCATTCAAAAAATCTTGCTTGGAACGGTGGCCCTTTACACATGACCTGCGAACATGGACCGGATTTATGGATCAGGACAGGCCAGCATGTGTCAGATAATGTAATAGCTGTGAAGGCGCTGCCATTTCAAGAGGACATCTTTGTCATCACGCCGAGGTGATAAGTGCAGTAAACATTTTTTTTACATGCAGAGTTTTGCAGTCAACTAGTATGCTTGTTAACCCCTCGTGCTAAGCTAAAATGCTTGTGTTACGAGTGGGTTTATGTCGGTAGTGCAATGGGTGGAGATCGAACCGGCGACCACGAGATCACAAGTCCGATTCCCTAGCCTAATGGCTGATAGAAAAGAAAAACTTTTTTCTGTAATTAATTACTAATATTTTTTAGGGGAGAAGCTAGTAACTGCAACATAACTACTGCCATTACTATTCCATATTTTTCTGATATCCATGTGTGCTGTGTGTGCATTCCGTCATCAGCTCGTATAATGTCCACTGCTGAACATGGGTCTCCTCCCGAGGAAGGGTTTTCATAGTCACCACGTTTGGCAGGCAGGTTTGTGACCGCAGAATTTTGTTGTAACACACAAGAAAACACTACTGCCGGTTCCCTGGAATACGCTTAAATATGTTAAAACAATTGGGATCTTGACATGCCATGCGAGGCACGGAGGATAGAACCAGCCAAAAACCGGAATGAAACCTGGGAATTTACACAAAGATTTCTTGACCGGGATCGAACCCACGACCTCCAACGTTTAAATCGATACTTATACCGCTACGCCACAGATGTACAAAATACGTATATATATTTTTTTATCGATCTTGATTAAGTCCAGCTTCATTCTTTTTTATTAATTTAACAAAAGAAGTGCGAAGAGTTATTGTCACTTTAAATTTAAAAATCTAATTTAGGTTAAGCCACTATTTAATCATGATGAATTGAAATATGTTTCAATTAAATGTGTTTATAATATTTTTTGTTTAACCTTGTATTTATTTAATATATGACTATATATATCTAATTAGGCAATATATGCGTAATTACAGGCCTAGTTACTAAAACAACAAGATTTTGCAACACTGGGTACACTAAAATACTTAAAATGCTAATTTAAAAAGTTTGTAAAGTGCTTAATTTGATATATCTTTTCAGTTATCGAAGTGACAAATAGGAAACATAGCAAACTATATGTATTTTCACATTGCAATACATGTAGACACACATTTTCTCTGTCGACGATGTAGACATTCTCTAATAACATAAAACTATGGAAAATACTTTGTAATATCTGGATATTGTCCCATAAACCATATTAAACTCTTACTCTGGAAATACATAATAAATTTGTTCCTTATCCTTTCTCTAATAGAATGAAGCCCGGTATTATGGCGTCTCTTTGGTCAATCGTTAAAGGGAAGAATGGCGTAGAACTCCAACCGTATCCAAACCTTAGCTCCCATAATCTGAGAGACTGTGATGCTGTACAAAATGCTGTGGACTTTTATTTGGATCACCTTGTAAGTATTCCTACAATAAAAGATGTACGGGTTTGATGAAAAAAAATAATTGAGATTCAGTTCTAAGTATGGGGTACCCCCAAAATTTATTGTTTTTTTTCTATTTGTATGTGAAAATGTTAATGCGGTTCATGCCATTTGGCTACGGAACCCTAATAATCCGGCAGAAAATAAGAAATTTACCTATATGGGAAAGGAATTAACAAAAAGCGCTAACCATTTTCACTTTTCCTCCTCTAAAGTTATAATTTTTAGGTCCTTGCTATTATAATTTACACTAATATAAAGATAAACGAATAAAATAAAGCATAATAGATCCGATTTCTAAAAAGGTTTTATCATGAAAAGCTTCTTATCCAGAATATTTTTCTTATAATTGGTTTATCGAAACTGATAATTTTTTGATAAACCAATTAATATAATACCAATGAGAAGAATTTTCCTTAACTTTGTCAAGTTGTCAAATTTAAACCTGAATTATAAAAGACATAGAATTTATTAGCAACGTTCCTATTACCTATAAGTTAGCAATTACTATAAACCCAAAGGAAGCGTATGAGACTTGCACCGACTGGAAATACATAAAGGAATAGGTTTGTGTTAGATAAAAACGGTAAAAAAGATTGGTTTCGTGATAACCATTTGTTAACCAGAAAATAAGTTTCAATATTACTTTTTACCCGTACATCTTTTACTAGTTAGTAGGGACCTAATATTAAATATTAGGTCCCTACAAATTTTGTAATATGCTTAGGTACCATATAAAACGATATAAACTTAACCCACTTAGTTATGTTCCTATTGTAGACTATGGATGTATATCCTACGTAGTAAATACAAAGGTTCCAATGGATATTAGATTAGATTATTGTACACAAAAACAACATCTACAAGGCTAATTAGAATAGCTCAAGGCAGATACAATTGGCAGCCTCATCACCAATATGAACTCTTCCAGGCAACCGAGGAAAGAATCAAACATGAGTTTAAGAGATGGGTAGTGTGCAATCTGTGAGAAGCAGTTCTTTATGGGTACTATACTCGAGAATTCGCTCCACATAATGTACCAAACATACAGGGAAGGTAACTAACATACGCCAAACGTGGAAAAGCATTGTATTATCAGTTTCCATTCAATTGATCTATTGTTATGCAACGGAGCCGTGTGCACTCCAATGAATGCAGGCGACCTCGTTGGTAAAGTTACAACCAATTTTTTTACAGTAGGTAATAGATAATTGCCTCATGGCACACTAATTAATCAATCTAGTGTCTTAATTATTAAGAAATCGTATTTAATACATCTAACTTGATATCTGGTGTAGGCATTCATTTCCTAAATTAATAGTTGCGGAATAAACGAAAGTAGTTTCCTCATCCTGGTGTTATTAATTTGGCCAGCAAGAACAAAACTTAATTATGTAGTAGGCGCTGATCTATTTTTAAATTATAGCTCGTCAAAGATTCTGTGATATGAACTAGTAGTACTTACATATTAATAATGATGCTATATTGTGTCTACAACGCCTGCGTTTAAACTAAATAAAACGGCTTCTTTTGCTGGTTTGGAAGCACTTCTTGTGCTGGTTACGTACGTTTCGGTTTGACAGCAAAATGCGTGAAGCATTAGTAATTTAATAACGTAGATTCTAAATTTTTTCATACTAAAAACAAAAACTTAACTAAAAAACATATTAACCTCAGCCCCAAATAGTTTACATTTTGAAAAACTGAACAATTTTGAAATGGTGCAATAATGAAAGTATTAGACCTACTGACATGTTGCTTAAAACCAATCCACCTTGTACAGACAACTAAATTAATCAAAAACTAGAAAATGTGCAATTTTTCAGCTCTTTTAAATTTAAGTAGGTAGTATTTTTATAATCTACTTCGAAACAAAATAGAAAATGTAAAACCACCGATGCATATAAGTACGAGTAAGCTAAGTAGGTAGGTTTCATCGCTTTCAAAGTTCAAATGTCTAAGCAAATTATAATGAATCATAAATACGAATTTTCTTGACATTAGTGCAGATGTTTTTCATGACTAGAGACCAGGTATTATTTACTAAGAAAGAAAAAATGTTGAAAGACTATTTTTTCAAATTTTATGTCACATCCCATGGGACGAAACAGCGAATGAGTCCGTTGTTCTACCTACTTAATTATATTATTACTTAGTAGAATAAAGTACTTATGTAAGTTTTTTGGAGCATAAAATTATCCGTATCAGCCGTATTAAAGAGGCCCCGGATTACAAGGACCCCAAAAGTGCCTCTTCCACAGTTTTGATACTTGCCTGCCGGCCTGTCTAGGGCATTACAAGACCTGAAACTATAACCAACCAACTACGGATTTATTTTAAAAGTTTGTAGAATAGGCGTGTTTGCAATTCTTACTTCACCTGCCACCATGCAAAATTTCATTTGAATCAGTGCAACAGTTTGAAACTTTCAAAAGAATAAAAAGAGGTCTTAATGTGTTCTATTTAATTACTTCTTACATCTCCTGACTCGGTTCTTATCATTTTTTTATATGTAAAGAAATTCGACCTCTACAGTTTTATTACATGTATAAATACAAATTTATTTACAAATTCTGTGGCATAGCGGTTTGAGGCTCGCCTGAAATCTCGGAGGTCGTGGGTTTGATTCACTCTGCGGACAAAACCTTTATGCAAAAGTAAAGACTTATTTCGAGTCTGGTTGGTTGAGGGACCTCTGTGCCTCGGAAATTATATCAAGCTATTGGTCCCTATTGTCATAACGTCATCTATGACAATCTTGTACCAGGGTAAGGGGTTTGCCTGTGTATATGATGTACCTACACAATACTGCAGTCACCACCCGCCTGCCGTGGTAACTAAGGCAACACCCAATTCGAGGGAGATCCATGTTCTGCAGTGGACGTTAAACGGGCTGATGATTATTATCATCATATCTACAAAATACAATTAGCTAAATCTTTTACAGGGCAAGCTGTGGATACTGGACAGTGGTATAATTGACTCCCTAACAGCGCCGCGGTGCACCTGTCCTCCAAAAATAATTGTCATTAACGTATTACTAGGCAAACTTGTCAAAACCATTGAAATCTCCTCTCTCGTGGAACCAGCGTCGACTTTGCAAAACATCGTCGTAGAATACACTTTGGGAGGCAAGATTTTCATGTAAGTATTTTTATTTTTAAAGACATCTCCTGCCTCTTGGTTCATAAATCCCTGCTTTGCGGGAATTTAAAACACACAAAGCACACCCATACTCAGAACATGTATTCGTGGTTCACACAAATAATTGTCCCAGGGATCGAACTTAGAACACCAGGTCTCAGAAGCAACTACCGAAACCACTTCTCTTAATTTGTTTATGTACTGTACGCATCACCCAATTGCAATTGCTGAGGTAGAATCTAATAGATACATACCGTACCGTAAAGGTTAGTACCTACGTGCGGCTCCGGCTTAAGGCGCAACGTTCGCAACTTCAGGTATTTAACGGAGAAATTTTCGGAAAGTGGCATTTGTTATCTGATATATTTAAGATTATTTATTTTGCCAAAGTAAGTGGCAATAACAGACCTATGTTAAGTCAGCATTAGGTCAAAAACATAGAAAAAGCCTTGTGAATATCTGTAATCTAAATGTTATACTTTTATCATTGTATTGAAATTCCTTGGTCTACTGATGCTATTAACTTTTCTTACGGCTCATTAACAAAACACCTGTTGTTGATTTTTTTGTCGCAAAATAAAAATATATTTTTGTATCGATAAATACTTAAAGTGCGAACGTTGCGCCTTAAGGAGTTTCCTTACGGGTGAAAAAAATAGTTTGGTATACACCAAACACATAGGTACGTGTATCGCCCGTGCCTCGGAGAGCACGTTAAGCTGTCGGTCCTGAGCGTAATCTCTCACCATTTGTGTCGGCAGGGTCGTCCAACCTA
Organism: Nycteola revayana; assembly: GCA_947037095.2. Taxonomy (NCBI): domain Eukaryota; kingdom Metazoa; phylum Arthropoda; class Insecta; order Lepidoptera; family Nolidae; genus Nycteola; species Nycteola revayana. The sequence continues at coordinate 12,993,831 of OX344839.1, forward strand.
AGTAGGTATTTATTCTACTTACAGACATCGTTTATATACGTAACAAGGAACTGGAATTTAGAACCTTGAACATGCCTACTCGTTAATTCAATGTGTCAGTAATAGATATATAATTTATTACAATTAATTTGGGCTAAAAGCTCCGTGAAGCATAAAGGTTAGGTATATTTAGATACTTAGTGACCATGAAAGTTGAAAATAGGAGTTGGTTGTCTGCAAATACCTGCCGGCTAGAATTTACCCCACAGAAGATCGGACTACATAGAGAACAGCTAAAGTTTAAGTTCTGAATTTCGTCTTTTGCTTGGTTGCTTCTACCTGCCACAAAGACGAATACCTAATTATGCAAATTTGAACCAGCTAAGCAACACTGGCTTCCATCAAGGCGACTAGCCCCCTGTCATTTAGGTTTCCATATTTCATCACGTTTTGCACCTCTCATTTTGTGTACTTAGTTAGGTACTTACATAAATAGCGTGAACAATATACAAAAATATAGGTATATCGATTAATACCTAGTAACTAACAAGTACCTACCTACAAATTTATGTAAATACTAAACTTCAAGGCGGATAATGTAAATTACATATACCTTAAGATATGCCATAAGTATCAAGCTTTTTAATCAATCAGCTTATTTCAGTCTACAGTTACTGTTGTCAGCTGACATAGGCTTACGCCTTACGCCTATGTCCAGGAGAAAATAATTAGGGTAACCTAATTTGTGTCATATAGGTAACACTCGGTCCTCCGCTTTCCGCATCTAGTCGACAGTTCATCTTACCGGGGGGCGTGCTACCTTACGTTTGCCGACACGCGAGCTCATAGGTAGCTAGTATACTATTTTGATTTACAATTTACACTCTTCCACTACAATTTGGGCATATCTCTGTCTTTACAACAATGTCTCGCATAGAACCAACTCTCTCCTTCAAACCGCCAATACATACCCACATTGGTACCTATATCGAATGATTCTGATTTCTAAAAATCGGCGTTTTGAATAACGGAATTAAGTTTTTGGTATTCATGTAGTGCACCGTATATAAATGGGTAGGTAGCCCATCAGTTAAACTCTGTGAGACCTAGCTCCATTAGGTAATCCTAATAGTTATACTTTACTTTTTTTTTGTTACTCACAGATATGTATCAGACGCTTCACGGGGCGCTATTCTGGTCTACGAGTTGTCTTCAAGGGAGCAATGGTCAGTTGTTGTAAGCGGCCCGTCAACCGGTTTGCAGATGGTTCTGGTGAAACGAACGTCCCATACTGTCATTATTATCACGAGACTGCATCACCAAGGCATTATTGAATTGGATACAACAGCTTTAAGAAGAAAGGATTCTTTAGCTCCACTCACTGGTAGGTCACTCATAACTACTTAGTTCTACCAGCTAAAATGTATATGAGAGGTTTTACCTTCTTAATCGTCCTGTACACGATCTTAGTTAATCATCTCAATTCAGGGTCGGATATCGTAGCTTAATAAGCAGCAGGCATCATCATCATCTGGAGAATTACTTCCACGTTCAGTGGCGGACTTACACATTCGCCGCCAGTAGGCTATTTTTGCCGCCCCCTACAGACCTTAAACTTTTGAAAGTATTTGGTATAAGGAAGAGACGCTGCCCGCGGTGATTCATTCCAAAAGCTGACCAGCGGGTCAGATTCACGTTGAGACAGATGCACTATTCAGACGTTGGAGTATTCTGTTCAATATGATATAGCCTACCTCCTTAGTATTTAAAATACTACAATAATGTAATGTCCTCAAATGTTTAAATCTAGAAAATTTTAGACGTATACATTTTCTTTACCAGTAAGGAAAAAAATGTGGGCCCAATTTGCCGCCCCCTAAAATGTGCCGCCATAGGCTCCAGCCTACTGAGCCTGCTGGTAAATCCGCCACTGTCCACGTTACAGAATACGATAGCCAAATAATATGATTAAATAATATTATGTGTTTGTTGCTATTGTGTAAGTGTGACTTAACATCAGGTGTATTGGGTCCATTTGTCTGGTCGGTCAGAAAAAATGAAAATATTAGTTCGCATTCTTCAAACCTTGTAGATAGTATAGAGATCGGTAAACTTCTCTTAAAATATCGTTTTTCGTCTATTTTGTTAACTGTCACTGTATTTTCCATACATTAGCGATAGGTAGTGATTTTATCCTAGCAATCGCCACTGTAGTAACACTTTGTCTAGGCCCTCAGGGCGGTCGCTGGCGGATTGAAAAATTAGGTAGGTATGACTAAATTTGAAGGAAAATGTAATGCAACTGTCGCACTACTTTATCGTTCGCGGATTTGGACTTCGGGTTTACGAGGACATGAGAAAGTTCTTTAGAAACTAAGGGTCGAGAAGGTCATAAAGTTCTTTTAAATAAACATCTAAAGAAAAAGTAGAACTTTACTTGACCTTTCAGTCCTTATATAATATAAGGTTACTTAGGTACAAGTTTCAGGTTACTAGACCTAGATACACCCATGAAAACAACACATATCCACCAATTTACCTACTTACTAGATACGTGCCCACTGCGCCATTGAGACAGAGCTCAAAATCCAAATCTAATCTAAAGCATAAACATACGATCATATCGAAGGAGTTTCAAATATAGTTACAATCAATATTTAAACAATAGCATTGCCATAATTAATATTGCATTACAACACGGTCAGCACTAGACAATAAAAATATAGGTTTCCTGCACAGACTATTAATCATAAAAAATATTAAGCAGTTCCGGTAGCGCATGTTACGAAATAAGAATGGGTCTTAATTCATTTTATTTTTTTGCTCCTAGTTTTTGGCGAGCAGACAAAGCCGGTGGTGCTGTTAGGAGCGGACGGCGGCTACGTGTTCTTGCGCCACCTAGAATGTTCTGACGTTCTGGTGTGGCATACCCGCGACGCCTACAATGATTCACGTTTAGAAAACATCCACTCAGCCGGCCCTCGTCTTTCCCCTATCTCTGTAGCAGCTGAAACCTTCAAACAAAGCCTGATCATCCTCGATTCTAACTACGTCGAAAGCATACATACCAAGTCGCCTACATATCATAAGATTACATATGTTACTAAACCGTATTTATAAGTAACAACTATACAAAAGTGATCTTTGATTAAATTAAATCTAAAGCTCTTGTTTAAATTAAATCGTTCATTCACGACTTATTACATTTTAATGGTTATGTAGATATAGTGTAACACATTCTAAAAATAGAAGTGTAATAAATCAAACTTTGGCCACGGTGTCTGCAGTTCAAGGTGGACACCATTCGGTACATTGTCTAGCTTTTGTACGAATGTAACTTTAATTTTTAATTTTAGGTCTTAAAAGATCGGCGCCAGATTCTGGTTTCAGTGACTAGATTATCTTCTGGAACAATCGAAATAAAGTGATCACTATCCTATTCAGGAGTACCTTGAAATGCCAATATTTTATTTTTATTTTTGCTATTCTAACGATTGTTTACAAAAATGTTAAACAAAGCCGAAACTTGTAGTTCGAGAGCGACCAAATTCAGTTAACGAAAGTCCACTAATCAATACATGCTTTTTAGTGGATGATAATAGCGAAATCATTTAATAATGCTAGTAAAAACGATCTATGTAGATTGTAGGTATATATTACCGAAAATATATGAAACTTAGTAATACTATACAATACCTTGAAAATGTTTATTTTAAAATTATAATCTTAAGTCTACTAATGCTAGTAAATCGTCCTGCCAAGCATTAGGAACCATTAAAATTCACTGTGATTTTGTACCATATGTATCTTACAAAATGAAACAACAACTGTGGATATAACGTCTATATTTTAACATAACATGGTGAAATTAAAATAAACATCTTTAAATTAAAACAACGAACAAAATACAAATGTTCGGAGAACGGCCCATATTCCATATATCTATATGTTCAATACAATACAATTAAATAACATGTAACATAATAATGTACAAAAGAAAATAGCTCTTAGGATTAACCTACCTTTCGAATTAAGTAAAAAAATCAATTAGGCATATTGCAAGAAACAAAACAAGACTGATGTCAAATTTCAACCATAACTTAGTAATTTAAATTTGATAAGTGATCTTTATTGCAATATAAAAAACCTGTACATGAACAGAAGAAGAAGAAGTAATGTACATGACACACATTCTTAACAAATCCAATTTCAAAGTAACATTTCTCGAAGTCAAACTAATTATCTTTATCATAGGAGATTATTATGTAAGAGATGCATACTATTTTACGCACACAATAGTTTTATTTCATGAGCCGTAATCTCCGAATACTTATAAATAAATTAATCTGCGTTCAAAATCGAGAGCCATACATTTATACTTATAAAATATCAACTTTTCAATACAAACAATTATCATAATCTTTTAAATTAAGCACTTCCGCAAAAACACAGAAACATTTCGGCATTGCGAATCTCAGAAAGGCAAAGTATGCTAATGGGTGTAATGTTAAATATTAATGTCAGACATGAAATACCTAATTAAATTATTTGAGAACTTATCGAGATTATCGCTCTAGGCATAGATGCAACATATTAATTCGAAATAAGTAGTCAGTCAGGCTTAGGAATAAGAATTACAAATAGCATACAACTGTTAATTAAAAAGGACATACCAAAGGAAAAGTAAATGTATTGGTTCCAATCAATGCTAGAAATGTTTCTGGCCTCTCTAAGTTTAGTATCCTGATAAAATAATGGATCACAGGTACATCGGTTAAGCCACGTTACACTTGTTGTAATTGTGATCTTATAACAATAATAATTGTCTTTTATACAAAAAATAATTTCAATACAATAAATTAATCAAAAATTATCACGATAAAATATGCATAATGTCATCTAAATTATGTGCAATTATAAAGAATAATTTTGGTATTTACAAAATAATTTATATCCAAATTTTAATATCAGTTTATATTAATAATACAAACCACTGCATCTATAATAGTTATAGAACACTACTTGCGTACAGTGAATATGAAATTTATTAAAATCACAATATAATTGTTGTCGTAACTGGCAACTACATCAGGGATGTACCGATTACTGGGAGTATCATGTCCATTCTACAGACCAACATTCAATAAAAAGGTATATCGCAGTGTTATAGTTTCAATCTTATTGATACATAAATACCATTCCAATAATAAATTAATCGGTAATTTTTTTTTTGTATCAATACTAAAACCATTATTATACTGTCATTAATCATTTTATCAAAATGATTTTCTTTCATATACTGCGACATATTGATAAAAAAGCAAACGAAACAATTGTATGAATTATTTCCAAATAGCATCTAATTTGGTTAAGCTACTGTTCACATGACAAAAACAGTCTTTATAAATAATGAACCTTTTTCTTCTTGGGATGTACAAAAATCTTATAAAACAGTCAAAATGACGAATGAATCGTTAATCGATATAATCGTACATCTCTAATGAATATAGTCTATCGCAGGCAACACTGACAAACGCAAACTCTTAGAGCCCGTTCCCACTTAACCGATTCCGATCCGATTTCGTCTTTTTGCCCTGAAACCGGACGCCGGACGTGAGTGTTCACATTATATCCGATCAGTCTGTTTTGCCGGATCCTATACTTCGAGACCGATTTTTCTTCAGTCTTGACGCAACGTTCGTTCACACTCATCCAATCCGGGAGTTTTGACTGATCGTCGCAGTGGCAAAACGTCCGTCAAATAACTCGGATCAGTCTTTTTTCCCGGATCAGTCATAATGTGAACAGCTCCATACAAATTGTACTGCCACTGGCACATCCGTCTATTTACTGACCGAGAAAAAAGACTGGTCGGTTAAGTGGGAACGGGCTCTTAAATGTCCTCTCATATCAAGTAACTAGGATATTTAATATTTCGATTTCTTACATCGTATTAGCTATACAAATATTTAAGTTTAGTCGCAATGTACGCAGCAATGTATTTTACGTTAATTTTAAAAATCACAACATCTTCAGGGCAAAGGCACAAATGTGATTACTTAGTACGCCCTCTAGCTACTTTGATACATTACTAAGTTTATCTATTGTTGTACATTACAATAAATTATGGTATCTACAGTTACAGTTCGACAAGTATAAGTAAACATTTTCTATCGCAGCAAAATATGGGTTTTACCCAAACTTAATCTAAAATAATGCCTGCCAATAAAAAAAATATTAAGCAAAGAGAGATCAAACACAAAACTTTAGCCTATATTAATTTTTCGTCAAAGACATCTTGCATAATTTTGAAATATCAAACGCTTAAAAATATAAACTTATAATCTTGTCAAACTGTCTACAATCTGTTACCTAAACATCCAATATAATTTTAAAATTTGAAGAACACAATTCAATTGATGTATGGTGTGTTTGGTCCTACTTGTATCGAAAATTCTTCAGAGTTAGTTTTGTGACTTTAATATTATCAAAATGTTGATTAAACCTGGGCTTACATTAAAATAATACACACTTTTTAAATAAAAATCAACAAAATAAAATTTAAGAATACAGATTACATCCATGAACAGCTTTAGCATCCACAAAGTCTTTGAATACATTAAAGTATCCGAAAACTTGTGTTTTTCTTACTCATAGAAAAAAATTAGCAAATATTTAAAAATTATAATTTCAATTAATTATCCGATAAAAATTATCAGAAGAATAAATTAAATTCAGGCATCATTTAAATACAAAATCTGTCAAAATTTAAATTTATTCATCAAATTTTTTTTATCTGAAGATAGAAAAATTTACCTTTAGTAAAGTAGGTCTTGTTCGAAGAACGTCCCTTTCTATCAAATCAAAATGTTATTTAGTTTGTCAGGCTTAATAGCTAGTAACTTGTTTTTAGTTGTATCTATCAGAAAGAAAAAAAATAGTAAAGAACACAGATGGGCCTAGTGTTCCAGAGGCCTTATAGGCGTTTAGGCTTTTTTTTAAGGCTAGCCTATGAATTAAGGGGCTACAGCGGGATAAAAGCCTAAAAAGGCTTTTACAAAGGCCTAAAAGCCTTTTTAGGCTTTTATCCCGCTGTAGGCCTTTTTTTGTCTACCCGACAAAAAAACGCCTACAAATAGGCTTTTAGCCTTTTTGAAGGCTAGGCGCATATTAAAGGGCTTGAAAGGCTAAAAGCATATAAAGGTTTTTAGTCCTTTAGGCTAGTTCTATTTTATTTATTGTTCGAGTATAATAATCGTCAACTAAATTTTACGATTTTAAATATTAGTTTCAAATTGCATGACTGTTTAACTTTTTCTGGGTGTGCTGGGAGATTTTTTTTTTTTTTTTGGAAATAATATATAATAAGTATTTCCAATTTCAAATAATATTCGTTTTCATTAAATTTGAAAATAAATACAATACAAAAATAAATCTTGTTTAATTCATACTAAGTCATAATCTTAATAATGGCTATAGATAGCCTGATAATAAGCCTACTACTTGAAAAATACTTTAGTCGCAAAAAAAGCCTAACAGGTTTTTTAGGCCTATAGGCTTTTTAGGCATATAGGCTTTTTAGGCCTATAGGCTTTTTAGGCCTATAGGCCTAAAAAGGCTTTTTTTAAACCTAAAGGCTTTTTAAAGCCTACTATTTTATCATAGCCATAAAAAAGAACTAATAGGCCTTTATTTTAGGCCTAATAGCCTATAGGCCCCGGAAACACTAGATGGGCCTAGACTAGACACTAGACTACACATGCAACGTGTACAAAAACGTAGCATTGAATTTCAAAACGTTGAATGGGTTAAATATTCATAAAACGATGAAAAAAAAAATACTAGTCTACTGATAAAATACATAAGAGTAACAATACAATATGAAAGGGATATTCTTCATTTAAAACTCATTACGCACACACAGGGATGTTAGTCTCATAATAAGCTGCCCGGGTATTTATATATAATGGTAACTAAATTATACCAAAAACGTATGGACACACATTAAATGACGGATGTAACAATAAATAGGTACTAGGTCGCCACGACTGAAGTGTAACTGCTGCTTGGATTATAAAACTAAAATCTAAACTGAATCTAAATCGTAGTAACAACGCTATATTTGTCATGATAAAAACTATCTTATAATGCAGTAATAGAGTAGGATTTAGCATGTCAGTGTCAAACAACACATCTAGATAAGCAGTGAAGCTAAATAAATATATTTTTTCTAACTGTTTAATTAATTGTTGTCGGAATTCTTGTAGAATATATTATTTGGTTTGGTTTTTTTTTTGTGGGTTACTCTTCATCGGGCGACTTTGTGTATAAGGCTCAGCTTGTTTATATAACTTAGGTATATGCAGTTGATACATGAAGTATCGGTCAGCTACAAAAAAATCTCAGATCTAAAGTATCTAAAATAAATAAAGAATATTTTCGCACAGTATTGTATGCTTCAGACATCATCTTCGACTCTCACGTAGATATTCGAGTTTTCCAAATAGATGACTTCTCTCCTGTAAATATCATACAGTGATGTAGATATATACCATTACAAAGCTATTTTCTTTTATGATCTGAATTTGTTTTGTTTTTAAACTCAACCTGCCTTGACATGTTAAAAAAGGATGTCATGGTCATGACAGAGAGATCTATGTCATAAAATAGAACTGTTTGATTCACATATACACAACAAACTTCCAACAAAAAGCAACTATCACAGTTATATTCCTAAAACTTGTTCTATCAGGTGTCTAAGTTAATTAACTCACCAAATACCATCATCATATAAGACTACATATCAACATATTATTGTAAAAACAACACTAAAACTGAGCCCTGATCTTAAAATAGTCATCAAGCGTTTTAATATCCCATATTTTATATTTTCTAGCCTACCTAGGCTAGACTCTGTGAGGCAGTATGTCTATTACTACATTGATTTTGAACTTTATTACAAAACCATTGTCATGGTAGCAAATAATTTTGAACTATATGGCCATCAATTTTAAATTAATGTTACAAAACGAATATACATTACTAACCTGTCCTATGGGATTCCCCGGTAACGTGGTTCGGATGTCTTGGTACAATGTATTTTGACTCCTGAAACATTGACAGCATCAAATCTTCAGTGGTGGGATGATATTCGACCTCGTTTATACTAGCTACAAGAGGGGAACTCTCGTAGTTTCTATTGGCGTCTCTAGTGGCAGACGCCGATCTATTCGGATAGTCGACGGAGCGCGGCCGTCGCGTGTCCACGGGGGTCATCTTAGGATTAACGTGGACGTCCTTATGAATATACGGCTCTAGGGAGACGCTTTCGTTTTCGTGTTCGCTGATATCATCTGGGATATTGCCATTGACTTCGACCACGAGCGGGCGTTGAAGCGACGGTGACTGGAGAATAGCTGTGTTATGGATAACAGTGACTGTGTGTTGTATCGACGTTTCGGAAACACTATGCGGTACCTCAGTCGGTTGAGCTGTACCATGTTCCGATAGGCTGGCTGCACTTCGCGATAATGACGGACTATGAGTCGCCACGCTCTCACACTCAGAATCGGGTTCATTAACCGGCTGTCCTTCTACCTTCACTTTTTCTACAACACTCTCCTCCTTAACTTCAGTTAATTCAGTGGGTGTTTCAACAGCACGTTTTACATACTTCGGCATCCGCAACGCCCAATGACCGCTATCATCGGACGAGCACGAATGGGTAACGATTGGCTTTTTCCGCCTATAGAATAGCATGTAAGCCGTATTATTCACTAGTTCACTTGATGCGTTTTCGTCATCAACCGGGGTAACTTTGGAGTCGTCGAATTTATACCAATGTCCGTCGTATGGGTTTTTGCAAGCCGCTGTGTAGTGCCCAGTTTCTAAATCGTCACCGTGATGATAACATATTGCATACAAATCGTACATATTTTCGTGTACATTGTGGGTTAAAGTCTTGGAATGTCTTCGTCTTGGCGAGCGGGAATAGCCCGGCGACTCTGCCTGTTGCGTGGTCCTTCTGACTAAATGTGGCGTCATATCGAAATCAATTAATGGAAATTCTACCATCGCAGTTAATTTTGTGCTCGTACGACCCTTGGCTTGCCTAATAAACAAAAAAAAAGAATATTATTAAATAATCTTAAAAGTAGAACATCATGCAAAAGATTAAAAGCATAGGTACTCACTGTCGGAATCTTTTTAAATGTATAACTAAAATATCTGGAAGAGACCAAAGCCCGAGGGTTTTCACTACCGGCATATATCGCTGACATTGTGGACACCTGCACATAGAAATACATATTTAATAAAACTAAAAAAGTAAGAGAGGCTAATGCGTCGCTTTCGGAATTAAGATTCGATTTTCTGTATTTTGGTTGTAATAAATACAATTAAAAACCGACCGATTTCAACGATTCCTTAAAGTAAGTTATCAAGGGGTAACAGTCTATTATGTGATGACGTTCCGAAGAGAAAGAGGTACTTCCCGCCGCCGACACGTGCACCTCGCACGCCTCGCCCGACGAGCGGATTGTACTGACACATACCACTGTCATAGTCTCAAGTGAGAGTGATAGACGTACTTCCAGGCGTCCTCCTGCGCGAGGTGCTCGGCGCGCGTGTAGTGCGCCAGGCACGCGTGCAGCGTGAGCGGCGCCGCCGAGCCCGCCGCCGACACGTGCACCTCGCACGCCTCGCCCGACGAGCGGATTGTACTGACACATACCACTGTCATAGTCTCAAGTGAGAGTGATAGACGTACTTCCAGGCGTCCTCCTGCGCGAGGTGCTCGGCGCGCGTGTAGTGCGCCAGGCACGCGTGCAGCGTGAGCGGCGCCGCCGAGCCCGCCGCCGACACGTGCACCTCGCACGCCTCGCCCGACGAGCGGATTGTACTGACACATACCACTGTCATAGTCTCAAGTGAGAGTGATAGACGTACTTCCAGGCGTCCTCCTGCGCGAGGTGCTCGGCGCGCGTGTAGTGCGCCAGGCACGCGTGCAGCGTGAGCGGCGCCGCCGAGCCCGCCGCCGACACGTGCACCTCGCACGCCTCGCCCGACGAGCGGATTGTACTGACACATACCACTGTCATAGTCTCAAGTGAGAGTGATAGACGTACTTCCAGGCGTCCTCCTGCGCGAGGTGCTCGGCGCGCGTGTAGTGCGCCAGGCACGCGTGCAGCGTGAGCGGCGCCGCCGAGCCCGCCGCCGACACGTGCACCTCGCACGCCTCGCCCGACGAGCGGATTGTACTGACACATACCACTGTCATAGTCTCAAGTGAGAGTGATAGACGTACTTCCAGGCGTCCTCCTGCGCGAGGTGCTCGGCGCGCGTGTAGTGCGCCAGGCACGCGTGCAGCGTGAGCGGCGCCGCCGAGCCCGCCGCCGACACGTGCACCTCGCACGCCTCGCCCGACGAGCGGATTATGCTGTCACAAACAACAGGTTACAGATTGTTGTGAAGAAGTCTAAACCTACAATGGTTACCTATCTTAATACCGAATTTTAATATTCCGAATATCATGATCCCGAAAACGTTTGGCCATTTTTTCATAATCCCGTTTTTTCAAATTCCGAAGTATTATTTGCCATATAATCGCAACTCCGAATTTCATTTGGCCATTGTTTCATTTGTACGACGTTTTATAATCCAGACGAACGAGTTCCAGAAATACAAAATATAAATGCACAAAATCCAGATGAATGTAATCCATATGCACGAAAGCCGAATTTTTAAAACACAAATTTTTCAAATGCAACCAATGAAAACCAAGATTTTTTAAATTAAAATAAACGATATCCAGAAAAACTAAATCCTTTTATTTTAAATAAATTGTACCTGTCTGTAATGGGCAAGTAAAACAATAGCGAGTAGGTTCTGGTCCGTGCGGGGGTCGCAGTTCTAACCTAACCTAACCTACTGAGTCGAATTTGACACTTAAACCTATCTGTAATAGGCAACTAAAACAATAAATTTACTGACTGGCAATTTTTATTTTCCACATTATTTCCATAAACTATTGGAAAAATTACAAGGTAGGTACTTAACCTTAACCTGTCTGTAATGGGCAAGTAAAACAATAGCGAGTAGGTTCGGGGGTCGCAGTTCTAACCTAACAGTTTAGTTGGAACACAATTGTATGGGAACCAAATAAAAATATAATGAAAATTTGGCAATAGTTTATTTAGAAAATGGTACGATGGGAAACAAAAAAAATATTCTGAGAATCTGGTATTGGATAATATTTGGATTATGATAATATGGGAAACAAAAAAATACTATTTGAAAATTTTGTTTTAGTGCACCTGTAAATTCGTTCATCTGGGAAATTAAAAACGGAATTATAGAAAGTTGTCATCCATTACATCTGTCTTTTAAAAGTTCTACCAACCGTTTTCGGGGTTTTAAGATTCGGGTAACAGAAATTCGATATTTCAATAGGTTACCACCTACAATACAACAAGCAAATCCTAACAACGTTAAATATATTTTCATAATATATACTACTATAGGTCACGCGTCATGTGAAAAGAACGGTAAAAGAAAGTGGAGGGAGTCTGTTTGCGTATGGGTACACACGCGTACCCATACGCAAACACACTAGTAATTACTAGACCTACCGTTTTAATTTTTGACTACCTTATCGCTTGCGACTTAGTATATTAAGTTTTGAAAAATATAATAATATTAAATAGAGTATCATTAAATATAATTATAAACATATTTGATTCAGTATGTTTACTATTGCTCCGATTAACTTTAATTAACCAGGTCATTTATCATCATATCCCTTTATTTGGGACCAGGCCATTTCATAGGATTCAGATCCAGGTGATATAGGAACAAACGAAGTACAGATGGGCCCATTGAAATTTCGAATCAATAAAAAAAAAACGAATTCATCAAACTATTTGGTGTGCCATGGTATTTTGGGAACGAACGTAATGCGGACACTATGCGGAAAGCAAAGGTCGACTGACGAACCAATAGGACACCGGCAAATATGCGGCAATTGAGGCCGCACTAATAGAACAAAAAAAAAATTTTTGATTGATAAATCGCCTACTGCGCAGCTTTACCACCAGCGTTCTTTTTACGTGACGCGATCTGTTCTACCGCTAAATCTAGCTTTATGAATTATTTGCTGTACAAGAATTTTATAATTACTTTTTTTCGGTAAAAATAAATTTAATTCACAATTTAATTGACAAATACATAATACAAGCGCGCGGTGAGGCCCTATATAGAAATAATTATATATTGGAAGCATCTTTAATATAGTCAGGCCCTTCAAAACACATAAATTGCTTATCTACGTTGTGCTACATAGGAAATTACGTTAAATAAATTAGCCAAAGAATAATTAATGACATGAGTCGTCAGTAATTTTATAACAACTTTGATATATTTTTTACAAAATAATGAAAAAGTAAAGAAGGATATTTTATTCAATTTTAGTCCGCTGATAAAGTAAACAAAATAAAACTTTTCAACTGTAAATGGGCAGGAAAAAAGTTGAATTTGTTGTGAACATGATCTATCATGATCATCATCACCTACAATTTTTACACAATAAATAGCAAAAGAATTACCTGTCCCTATGAGCCGGATCCCATAGTAGTTCTAATCGAAGATGTGGATGCTTGTCGTGTGCACACATCGCCTGTTCCACGTCTAGAGAGAACAATGGGTGTGGAAGCTGAAAGATACAAAAAAAAACTATTTATAATTTGCATTCAAAATATACTGTATTAAATATAACAAAAAATATCATATATTTATATAAACATGTTTTTTTTGCAAATAATCAAAACAATAATTGAGTATTAATTTATCTGTACTTTGTTTTTTTTTATTGGTGCCGTCGTTTTTTTTATCATTCTTAAAATATTGAAGACTAGTTCTTGATTTAAATATTGGTGCACCCTTTCCCTGACAAATACACAGAACACAAAAATAAAAAACCAACAGCATTTTTTTATAAAGAAAATGCATTCTTAGTGCACACGATGCGTTGCGGCGCGGCACCGCAAAGATTTCACCGTATCGGCGGGCACACGAGCCGTGCGGCGCCGCAACGTTATTATGTCTTAGCGTTAGACAGTCTAGCGTTAGACAGTCTGTTAATAAAAATGGATCGTAAACGCATTCACCACTCCCCGCCGTGTGCCCGCCCGCACTTACTGTTTTCCAAAGTATTTCATTTATAAAGTAAAGAAAACGGTGACGCTCAAATATTTTTGTATTGGGCACTTCAAAATCATGTTCCATAAAAAAAAGAAAACAATACAGACTTTATACCTACCTCGGGCTGCAAATAGGCAGAATCTTTTGGTCGATGTGCTTCAGCGATTCTCGCACGAAATATATCGGTTCCTTGCGCGTTCTCTAACACCCGCTCGGATATCACTTGACACATTTCCTTCAACATCAGTTTCTGAAGATCCTCGTAAGATATCTCGCGGGGAACTTGCATCGCGTACGGTGATCCTGTAAGTAATATTAAAAGTAATAAAGTCATTATGTGGGCGTGTAGGAATATTAACTTCTACCACATAATATGGGTTAAGAAAAAAGGAAAGCAATTTATGGAGGCTAAATCATTCCGGCCGTTTTTATATAGACACTAGCTGACCCGGCAGACTTCGTACTGCCTCAATAGATACATAAAAGACCTAAACATTTGTATAAAATAAACTGGGCCGTAGAGACTTCGTTTATGCGGTACTCCTACCCCGACACTACCCCTACCCTACACTACCCCCACCCTACACTACCCCCACACTACACTACCCCTACCCTACACTACCCCTACCCTACACTACCCCTACCCTACACTACCCCTACCCTACACTACCCCTACCCTACACTACCCCTACCCTACACTACCCCTACCCTACACTACCCCTACCCTACACTACCCCTACCCTACACTACCCCTACCCTACACTACCCCTACCCTACACTACCCCTACCCTACACTACCCCTACCCTACCTCTACCCTACCCCTACCCTACACCTACCCCTACCCTACCCTAAAAAATGTTAGCAAAAAAATAAAGCTCAAATTGACTCTACATTTTAGTTAGAAAACGTTTGTATGGGAAAAAGAAAAAGGCTGTTTTAAGGGGTTTTCAGGCAACTACTAATAAATTAAAAATTAATTAAAAAAACATTGTCCAGCGGACAAAATTGTGAATATAAACCATTCCCAGATCCCCTTGAACACACACAAAAAAATTCATCAAAATCGGTCCAGTCGTTTGAGAGAAGTTCAGTGACATACACACTCACAGAAGAATTATATATATAAAGATAACCACAAATTGACAACATCCGTAGCGTAGCGGTATTTGGCTCGCTTTAAATCTCGGAGGTCGTGGGTTCGATCCCCACGCCAGTCAGGAAATCTCTGTGTAAATTCTAAGATTTATTTCCAGGTCTACTCTCCGTGCCCTGGAAAGCACGTTAAGCCGTTGGTCCCGATTGTTTTAACATCATCTATAATAATCGAATATCAAGGAACGGGCAGCAGCGTTTCTTTGAGTAAGTTCTTTGGTAATTCTGCGATCACCAATTCGCCTGCCAAGCGTGGTATCTATGGCAAATACCCTCCCCTGGAAGGAGGCCCATGTTCAGCAGTGGACGTTATACAGGCTGATGATGATGATGAAACACAAAAATGTGTCCACGAGACACTTGTGGGTAGTTGGTTTTTTTTTCACTTAGGGAAATATGACCACTTTACATGATACCATAGCGACATAGCATTGTAGATAAATGTTTTTTTTTTACTAATTATAGGCTTACGTTTGACCATAATCTTGCTTGATGGAAGGCGATGATAAGGCCTAAGATGATATACCTACGCTTGCCTAGTGTGTCTACCTTACTAACACTGTGTAGTGTTAACCTTACTCACAAAAGGTTTATTAAAGCACAACACGAAACTGTCCTTGCATATTGGTAACTTCTACCACTAAACATCAGAAGGATAAGGGTCTTTGCTGACTTACATACATACATACAACTCCACCAAGCTATGTTTGCACCTCGCTGGAATGCGGCGCCCCGTCCGCTTCCCCGCTCACCTTTCCGCAATCGCCCAGCAGCGTAAGCCGTACTAATAGACCGTACCTAAGCGTCAGTGTGATGTAATCGACGCGAGGTGCAAACTTAGCTTGGTGGAGTTCTAATAACAAAGCAACTAACCGAATCGTTCTCCTTCGAGCAGGTTGACCCACATAATCAGTAGGTACGGCGTTGTGGGTGTTTGTAAGAGAGGCGGTGCTTCCATACAATACAGAGCGCCAAAGTCTATTCCTGCCACCTCCCAGCTTGCTCGCGCGTTGCACCAGCCTTGGATTATAAAAAAATATATGATTAAATTATACTCAAAAGGATAAAGATAGACATTAGAACTTAGTTATTGAAATCAGTATAGAATAATATTTAAAAAAATCTATTACATTGTACACCCTCAAGCCTTAATTAGTCCAAGAAATTAAAATTCATATTCAGAATGGATTTTTTTGTAAATTCGATTTCCAAAGCATTAATAAGAATCTTATGAGTTTGTGTTTTTGGTATTCTTGGAATAATACTTGTTTTAATAATTGTTTTCTCTTAATATTAAATGAATACTACCAATATACAACTAATGCGATAATTATTTATTTGTCTTTTATTTCTTTAAATACTTTATCTAGTGAATATAAGAAACTATGTATTAAAATTTCATTGTGCATATTTAAAAACGTACCCATTTCGTTAATTTCGGCAAGTATAATGTGGTCTCGGTCGATGCCTGTGTCATTGTGTAGCGTCGTTCGGAGTTCATCCATAGTCGTGTTGGGTGTTAGCTCAACACCAATACGTACTTGTCTTGGTTGCTGATTCACGTACACTACCTAAAATGACAATTTCATCGAAATGTGACATGATACATTATTATTTATTATTATTATGAGCCTACGTTGTCCCACTGCAGGACAAAGGCCTCCCTTCCCTCCTTCCATCCCTCGCGATGTAATGCGATTGTAGGCCAATCCTTTAAAAATGAGTCCAGCTCATCTCGCCATCTTCTTCATGATACATGTGTATACTAAATAGCTATTGCTAACTTTTTACTAAATACTACCATAACTTATTTCACAAGTTAAAAAAAATGTGCTTGAGGAAAAATGTAGTATGTAGGTATTTGAATATACATATACTTTTCCAAAATGTAATATAGGAACGTTCATAATGGTTCTATTCATGACGATATATTTTGTTTTTTTCGCCGCATTATATGTATTTTTTGTATTCACGGATCCATCAAAATTGAATTTTGACCTTTATGATATTAGTAGTTATTTTAGTTATTTGTTTATATTTCACATACATTGACAGGAAGTGGAGACGGCTGAGCAGTGGCTAATCTTGAAGGAAGCTGCACACTGACGCAGTGAAAAGGGTCAAACGTGCATGATGTCCGCTCACATTTCGCACATGTCAATGCTGACCTGATGAACATAATTTTAGGGTATTAATCAGTTATTTTATAATGTGCCTTCTAAGACACAGCGTTGATATGAAGAAAGCTGATGTAAATTTGCCCTAAATTGTTTATCTATGGTTTAAAAACTTACCAAATTGTCCATGGTTTTATACCTGTCTCTCTTTTTCACCAGCGTGCGTCCCTTTCTTTTAGAGAAGGACGCTTGACACGAAGCTGTCAATGTCATAGCGTTTGTAAATTTTGCCGCGAGAAGATCGCAAAATTTTCCAGTTTCAAAATAACAGAAATTTGTTATATTAAATGAGCACACAGCGTTTATTTAAGTTGTGAGAGTGTTTATTCTAAGTGATTTGTGTTTTCGTGATGAATCCGGACGAAATTGTCTCGTCGTCATCATCATCATCATCTTCATCCTGAGAGGATGAGGAGGGCATAGCTTCACCTCCACCCAACAAAAGACGAAAAAAGTTTTAAGTACCGACAAGTCTAAACATGTTCGGACCCGCGTGTCGAGACACTGATTCAACAAGTGGGATTCATATCTAGCTATTTAACTAACTTGCCTTTTCTACCGACTAATCCTAGTCAGTTAAAACAATTGCCTGAACAACAGGAAACAATCCGATCCCATCCACATAAATTTTTTTTTGAGAATTACGACTACTTCACTTTTTAAGCTCTCTTTAGGTGAACTTGGTACAGAGTTTGACGAAAAGACAATTATTCCACACGCTGACAAAGATCGTTTACAAGAATTAGTTAACCTTCAGAAGTTTGATACCGCTTCATGGAAGGGCATTAGTTACAAAAAAAAAAAAAAAGTTACAACAGGTTCTTGCATTGCTAGTCTTCGTTTTGAAGGTCTTAAAGTTAATGAAGAGTTGTGTCATTTTAATAAGACTAAAGATTTTTTAGCTCCAACTGAACAGTTATTAGCGGGTTTGTAACATTTTAGAACAGTGACAACTATTAAAGTTAAAAAAATTAAATATTAACACATTGTATGAAAAGGTTTTCTTGTACTTTTGGTCCAGGGTCCCCATCATATAAAAATTCTGAAACTGCTATGCAGATTATGTGTGGTAAAAGAGCAGAGTGCATTGAAGAGAGGCGGGACGGTATTTTAAAAGAAATTGCAAAACAAAATTTGAAAGCTGCATAACAAAATGTTCCACCGAGTCAGGAGTATCTATTTAGCCGAGAAGCTTTGCACCCTATCATAGCTTCTTCAGGTGGATCTCAGGTTTGGCTGAATACTCCAACTTACATTAAAGAGAAAAAAGCTTTTAACTCTTCATATGTTCAGCCCTTTTCGTAAACATTACACAACAAATAACACACCCCGCATCACTAATAATAAACACTTGTGACTATCAAACCAAATCTTTCAGTGGGGGTTGTCTAAAGGACCATGCTCATTTATGGCAGCAACGGTAAGCAAACAATTATATTTTGAAGTTAATAACAGGTGGCCATATTCCATTTATAAAGAAACCTACCCTTCAGTATTTAGACAATCATGTATTAAAAAAGTTTGCCACCCGGACAACAAAGGACATGACAGACATGATCCTTCAGTTAAAACAAAAGAAAATATTGGAGACACCGCCAATTCTCAAGCCGGGTTTTTTATGTAGAATGTTTTATAGGAAAAAAAAAATACCATCGGAGGACAACGTCCCAACTTTGACCTCAGGGTATCTCTCAACACGTATGTGTCAGTGAAACATTTCCAGTTAATTTCACAAACAGATGTTGCAAATTTTTTGCAGACGAATGATTGGTTAGTGAAATAGACATTCATCAGACCTATTTTCACTTACCAATTGCAGAAACACACAGGAGGTTCCTCCGTGTGATTTATAACAACAAAGTGCTGCAGTTAACAGCCTTACCTTTTGGCCTATCATCGGTCCCAAAAATGTTTGCCACAGTAATCAACTGGATTGCGGAAATGCAACTCTTTCTAAGATCATTCAACCAAAACAGACTGCAAGAAAAACGAATTCTTCCTCTACCTGTTCAGCAAGCCCTAAAATGGTAGTTGATAACCATAGATCACAGTTTCAGTACCAATAGTCAAGAAAAGTGTGACTCACTTCTTGACTACAGATGCAACAGACTCAGGGTGGGGAGCCCAATTAAACAGCATTCATCTATCGGGAAGATGAACTCCTTTCCAAAAACCATGGCATTCAAATATTAAAGAAATGTATGCTGTATTTGCAGCCATAAACAGTCAGCGGATGACTCTAGAGCGTGCACAAACACTTATTCAGTCCGAAAACAAGCCTCTTGTTGCATACCTCAGAAACGAGGGGGGGGGGACATTCCCTTGCTTTACTTAGGCTGACAACCTGGCAACTAAAACTTGCAGAGCAGTTACATTTAACTCTCTCAGCCACTTATCTCCCGGGGAGTCTAAACGGAATTGCGGATCGCCTATCAAGGGGCCGCAAAGTACCAGAGTGGCACCTTCTACCCAAAGCCACGGAGGCTATATTCAGAGTGTGGGGTGTCTTAGACGTAGACCTGTTCGCGTCAAGAGAAACGGCTGTCGTACCAGAGTACGTAATGTTAGATTTCAGAGACTGTTACGCAAATTTTTGCGACACTTTCAGCCGACAATGGGACTATCAGCTAGGCTGGGCATTCTTAACACCAAGAGTGCTGTCTTTTTTAAACGGTGCGAGAGGAACGTACGTTCCGATAACACCACAATAGACTAAATACTTTTGGCTACCCTACCTGCGAGCGAGAGCCATAGGGGAGCCGCTTCCGGTAAAGAACCTGCGGAAGGCATTAATAGATCAGAGCAGAGGCAACTGCCCCGCACAAGTGGACAAGTTGACCTTCCTTGCTTGGAAAATTGGGGGTGGGCTGACCAAGTCTCTAACTGGACTGTAGAGGAACAAAACTTGTTAAAGAGTAGTTGGCGGACATCTACTCTAACAACATATAAAGCCCCAATTAAAAGATGGTTATCTTGGTATAACATTAATAAAATAAATCCTAAAATACCTGAGAGTGTACAAGTTGCTAGATTTTTGGCAAAACTATTTTTAGTAGACAAGCTAGCTTATAGAACTATTCTCCTTCATAAGTCAGCTATTTCAACTTACTGTGCAACATTAGCGGTAGACATTTCAGAACATTTTTTCACTCACCAAGATTTAAAGGCTATTGCACTTGCTAAGTCAGCTGTACAAAAACTACCATTATGGGACGCTGCAATACTATTTAACTGGCTAAAGACATCTGAAAACTTAGGGTCCTTAGTTGAAATAGGCTAGGCGAACGGCATTAATACTATTGCTCGCCTCAGGTCGTAGAATCCATGATCTGACATTACAAGAGAACAGCCCTGTTAATCTTATTTCTACCGGAGATGAGATTAGTCTTTGGCCAAAGTTTGTTTCAAAAACAGATTCAAAGACTCACAGACAGTCAGGTTGGTTGTTGCGGAAGCAACCAGACCATCGTATCTGCCCTATTCGACACATCCATAGCTTTATAGATAAATCTGGTAGAAAAGAAAGAAGAAGTACAGACAGGACTGTCACAAGTTTATTTATATCTCTATCAGGGATATTAAAACCTGCTTCAAGAACAATGATTGCAGGGTGTATACGTAGTATTTTTAAAGAAGCTAATATTGATGCCCCACCAGGCAGTGTCAGGTCAGCCTTAGCCTCCAGATGTTGTTTGGATAATAGACCTGTTCAAGAAATACTTGACAGAGGAAACTGGAAGAGTATTAAAACCTTTCAGAAATTTTATAGTCGTCCAGTAAACAAAATGGACAATAATAACTCAAAGGTTGGTTTATTGCAGTTAATTTTCTTCTAATATTGATAAGATGAGGAGTGTATAATTTTTTATTTTATTTTGTGTATGATTTTGATTCAAATAACGTTTTCCTTGATAAGGGTTTTTTTTATTAAGAATTTTATTATTATTTTGTTATGTCTTCAATGATTATATTGTTGATTCTTAAAGTTACTAATAGAGTAAGAAGTGTTATAATTGTTGTTACCTAAAGTGTGTTTATAAAACTGATTTATATTCTAGAAGAGTATTATAATTCATTCATCATAGCATTTGTGTTTTATCACCAGCAGAAACCAAACAGGTCTTCATATCAACGCTGTGTGTCTTAGAAGGCACACAATATGACTGTTTTGCATTCCAACAAAACAGGTATTATGTGTTGAATAAGACACACAGCGTTGCAGCAAGTCTCTTGCTGGTGAAGACTCTATGACATTGACAGCTTCGTGTCAAGCGTCCTTCTCTAAAAGAAAGGGACGCACGCTGGTGAAAAAGAGAGACAGGTATAAAACCATGGACAATTTGGTAATTTTTTAAACCATAGATAAACAATTTAGGGCAAATTTACATCAGCTTTCTTCATATCAACGCTGTGTGTCTTATTCAACACATAATACCTGTTTTGTTGGAATGCAAAACAGTCATATTTTGATTAATATAATTTACTAACAATTTGTTATGATCATTATCTATTCTTCTATCTTTTACTAATATATAAAACTGAAGAATTTGATTGCTTGACTCTCAAGAACTACTGGTCTAATTTGAAAAATTATTTCCGTGTAAGATAGCCTTTAATCAAGGAAGGCTAAAAGCTGTATTTGATTATGAAGTTCCTATGGGAACGGGAGTTACGCGATAAATGCAAAATTTCAATCCAAGCATGTTTGTTTGGATCTGTTAACTTGGCACAAAGATAATTATGGTCTAGAATTGACTAGATTAGAATTGATTATATAAGCACCTACTCTGCACCACCCTTAGGTTGACTGGCAGAAAATGCCTTTGGCATTAAGTCCGCCTCTGTACACGGATACATAAGATACGCCAGTGAATCCACGCAATAGAAATATATAATAAAGTGATTATTGGAATGTATTTTTTACCTGTACTGAGCTTGAAAAACTGCTTGTACAAATGAACTGTTCCTTCTTGCATGGTTTGCTAATGTTTCAGCAGCTACCACTTCATCTGGCTTACCGCATGTATTCTGTAAAATACATTTGAGATTATATATATATATATATATTAGGTTTTATTTATGTATAGTTTACAGGACTTTATTCTGCCCATGATATTTAACAACTATCACGAAAAAAACACAGAATTCTTACATTAAGAGGTCTGCATACAAATTGATTGTGTGAATTGCCATCAAGCGAAAAAATATCATATCTAATATTTTTCTATAATAATATACACCCAAATATTTAGAGCCTCCTCTCTCTATGATATTAATTTAGACTATATCTATGTCAAATAAATGTTTTGAACTCTTTATGGAAAAGATTACCTTATACTGTCCCCCTTAGAGACGTGTTACAAAGAGATTAATAAATTTCTATGATCGGTAGGGTTCCATCGTAGCCTAATTAGTTAAGGCATTGGGGGCTTAACCCAAAGATGCAGGTTCGAATCCTGCCGGTGGTCGAATTTTATTAATCTCAATTTTGAAATATATATCTATGTTGCCCGAAAAGGTTATTAATAATTGGTACCGCAATAATTGGTACCACTTTAATGTTAAATCACCTGTAAATACATTGTGAAATGCAATAAAGTATTGAGTATTACCGTTTTTTTAGGAGTATTCGTTTTAAGTTTCTTTGTATGGACTATGTATAATATAGTTTTAGTTAGTAGAAGTTTTACCTAATATATTAAGTACCTATTAAAATATTTTATACCTTTATAGTTTTATATTTTTTCTTTGTAGCTGTATTTAAGTCTTCGTGAACCTTATCAAGTAACCAGAAAAGAAATTCTTGTGCATCATGCTGACTGTTTCCTCTATATTGTGTACCATGTCTCTCTACCGCGCCCTGAAATAAAAAGAAAAATAACCCTTAGTAGTTTTTATTTATACTAAAAAGACCGTTAATGAACCCAATTTTTTTTAAGAGGCTTATTAAAATACTAACGTCCCGCCTCGGCTTCATACAGGTGCAATGACGTCATATAAACCTTGA
Source organism: Nycteola revayana (assembly GCA_947037095.2). Taxonomy (NCBI): domain Eukaryota; kingdom Metazoa; phylum Arthropoda; class Insecta; order Lepidoptera; family Nolidae; genus Nycteola; species Nycteola revayana. The sequence continues at coordinate 13,017,343 of OX344839.1, forward strand.
CATTGAATCATTTCATCTATTAAAAAAAACCACATCAAAATCCGTTGTGTAGTTATAAAGATCTAAACATACATAGGCACTGATAGACAGCGGCAGCTACTTTGTTTTATACTTTGTAGTGGTAAATTTTTAAACAAACTAGTAATGCTTGCATCACTTGCTTAAACTTATACAATAACTTATCTTAATTTTTTTTTTCTATTAAATATGCCCATGTGCTCAACATGTAAACAATGCTCTCTCGAAAGTCGTACTTTAGTTTAATGTAAACAATCTCGTTCTAAATGAAAAGAAAAACCAAGTCAATCAAATTTTCCACCCCTAATGTCAAACAGGTCGCAACCAACTTACTAATTAACGGAACGAATTTGGAGCCTGCGGAGTCAACAGTTTTTCTTGGTATAACTGTCGACTCCAAGTTGCAATGGGGACCACAAATTAAAAATCTATCTGGAAAACTTCGTTCTGCGGCATACGCCGTTAAGACAATAAGACGGCTTACAGATGTTGACACAGCCAGACTAGTATATTTTAGTTATTTTCATAGCATTATGTCCTATGGAATTCTTCTATGGGGAAACTGTGCGGATATTGATACTATATTTGTGCTGCAGAAACGCGCTGTAAGAGCCATATAAGTTAAGGAGAAGTTCAAAGACATTAAAATTCTTACTCTAGCTTCGCAATATGTTTATGAAAATTTGTTATACGTACATAAGAATATAGATAAGTTTCAGAAAAAAGTGATATACATAATATTAATACTAGACATAAGCATGACTTAGTAGTACTTGCAACTCGTCTCCATAGAATAAGCAACTCTTTTATGGGGCAATGTATTCGCTTCTATAACAAACTACCAAATAATATTAGAGAATTATCTGTTAATTAATTTAAAGCCACTGTCAAAGCCAAATTATGTAAAAAGGCGTATTATAAAATATCAGATTATGTAAATGACAGAATGGCTTGGGAGTAACTTGCTCTGGAATGACACTGCTGCTTAACAATATTGTAAAATAAATGATGATTTGATTATTTAAAAAAGGATTCCTCTGAGTTTCTTGCCAGTTTTTCTCAGTTGCCACGTCTTTGAACTGGTGGTAGGAAAAGGACGCATCATAAGAACATGATTTATTTTTTTTTGAATTGTGTCTTTATGTATAAAGATATTATTGACTTTGACATGACCCTAGTAAGTTTTGAACTTTCCAAGCCATTTCTGGAAGCTCAGTACAGTCAGTGTCATCGATTCCTCAAAGCAATTCAAGCCATTTTCCAACCCCTTATAACTTTGTTGTGTATATTAAATTTTACTGGTGATTGAGACACCAATGGATTTTTGATATGATATGAGGTAGAATTTCATTATTGCTTTTTCTTAAAGATTTTTTTATGATAAATTAAAATATAAATGATGAGTATCATTTAAAACGAATACCTTAAAGGTTGTGCTCATATCAGGTGTATAATGACACGCCCAAAGAGCTTTCAGTAATGTTGCCAGTTGTTCAGTCACTTCTCCACGAGTGCCATACTTTTTTGAGTTGATTTTGTTCCGTTTTTGCAAATCTACCTGAAAATACAAAAAAAATATAATGATGATTAACAAAAAAAAGCCTGGTTAAAAATTGTTGGCAATCTCCTTTAATTGTGAATGTTTGATGACTACATACTGTGGGTACACTTAACAAACTGAACATAGGTACATAATTATATGGAATTTGATACAATAAGTATCAAATTCCATATAATTATGAACCCATATAACCTGGATAAAGTTATATTTTGTACCCTTGCAGACTTTTAACTGGAAGAAACTATTTAAAATGCTTTTATGCATGCATTTATTTCATTATCATTATTATATTATCATCTTAGAGTAGTCTTACACACAAAGCCAGTTTATTTTTTTATGTACAACAACTCCTTTAATTGTTAACAATAGAAACCTCAATTTTATCTTATTAACAATGTAAACTGTGGAATCATTTAGCTGAATCATATAACCTAAGAATTTAACAATAAAAATAATAGTTGACAAGATTCACCAAATTCGCTTCCAGAATCAGTGATTTGCTATATTTATCAGTGTAATTTTTTAATGAGACTTACTTTATAATGGTCCAATACAAAATATTCAGCAATCACATCAGTATGGGAAAGACACTGCAAGACTGCATTCATATAACAAGTGTTGCCATGGTTCTTGATGCCTGTGGCTGCAGGTGTGGAACCAGGAGGCCAAGGCGGCTCTCCACTGCATGGCACTCGCTCCCCATTCACCAGTGCCGGTGGGGATTTAACCTGCAAATTTATTCAGTTACCTTTAAACAACATATTATGTGACATTCAAAGTTAGCTAAAAAAGGTGATTTATCAAGCTTTTTAAAACAAAAGTCATAATTTTTTTGTTTTTAACTTGAAACAATAAACATTTATTTTATACAATTATTGAATACCTTTAATGCCTTTTCAAATGAAAACATGTTTACAAAAACAAACAATTATTGTTAAAAGAAGAACTTCACAAGGTTTGACGTGTATGTTATCTGTCTGAAAATCATGAAGTTCAACCACAAGTAAAACATATTTATTTGTAAACACAATATATGTTGATGTTGAGGCTACACCTACAGTTAACATGATAAAATTGTAAAAGAATATTGTAATATTCTTTCATAATTTAACTGTGTTTACTATTTAAACAATAGTAGGTACTATGAAAACTTATTTTACAGACAACTGATTAATGTTTCCATCCCTATAGTCAAAGTCAAAATCAAAAATTTCTTTATTCATATAGACACAATTCAAAAAATAAATCATGTTCTTATGATGCGTCCATTTCTTTTCCTACCACCAGTTCAAGACGTGGCGACTCTTGAGAAGAACTGGCAAGAAACTCAGAGGAATCCTTTTTAAAAAAAAACAATTTATCGTTACTTTTACAATATTGTTTAGCAGCAGTGTCATTCCAGAACAAGTTACTCCCATGCGATTCTGTCATTTACATAGTCTGATATTTTATAATAAGCCTTTTTACATAATTTAGCTTTAACAATGGCTTTGAATTTATTAACAGGTAGTTTTCTAATATTATTTGGGAGTTTGTTATAAAGGCGAATACAGTGCCCCATAAAAGAGTTTCTTATTCTATGGAGAAGAGTTGCAAGTACAACTAAGTCATGCTTATGTCTAGTATTCATATTATGTATACTACTTTTTTTCTGAAACTTATTTATGTTCTTATGTACGTATATCAAATTTTCATATACATATTGCGAAGCTACAGTAAGAATTTTAATTTCTTTGAACATCTCCCGTAGGGAAACCCGCGGTCCAAGCTTATATATGGCTCTAACAGCGCGTTTCTGCAGCACAAATATGGTATCAATGTCCGCACAGTTTCCCCATAGAAGAATTCCATATGACATAATACTATGAAAATAACTAAAATACACTATTCTGGTCGTATCTACATCAGTCAACCGTCTTATTGTCTTTACTGCATACGCCGCAGAACTAAGTTTTCCGGATAGTATTTTTATATGTGGTCCCCATTGTAATTTGGAGTCGACAGTTATGCCAAGAAAAACTGTTGACTCCACTGGCTCCAATCTCGTTCCGTTAATTAATAAATTGGTTCGACCTGTCTAACATTAGGAGTTGAATATTTTATAAGTTTAGTTTTTTTCTCATTTAGAACGAGTTTACATTAAACCAATGCACGACTTTCGAGAGAGCATTGTTTACGTCGTCATAGTCGAGTAATTTTCTACTAATCTTAAAAGTCAAAGAAGTATCATCGGCAAACAATACAATCTCATGGTCATTCCCTATGTGGTAAGGCAAGTCATTTATATATACAAGAAACAGGAACAGTTCCAGGATAGAACCCTGTGGTTCACCTATATTAACAACGGACCCTGGAGATATTTTACCGTTTATATAGACCCTCTGAGTTCTATTGCACAAATATGAAGTCAGAAGATCGAGAGCCGTGTCCCTAATACCGTAGTGATGTAATTTCCTGACTAACGTATCATGGTGTACACAATCAAATGCCTTAGATAAAACACAGAATATACCCAAAGCATCCTGTGATTCCTCCCAGGCCGCGAATATGTTTTTCAATAATTAAATTCCAGTGTCTATGGTTGAGCAACCCCTCGTAAATAATAATAATAATAATAATATTATCTAGGGACAATGTCACACAGATCATCCTAGCCCCAAACTAAGCAAAGCTTGTACTATGGGTACCAGGCGACGATATACATACTTATATAGATAGATAAATACTTAAATACATAGAAAACATGCATGACTCAGAAACAAATATTCGTGCTCATCACACAAATATTTGCACTTACCGGGATTCGAACCCAGGACCACCAGCTTCGTAGGCAGGAGCACTACCAACTAGGCTACGGTGACCGTCATTGTTTGATGGGAAGTAAATTATATTTTGTAAAATGCCTAAGCAGTTGACTGAGAATATTTTTTTCAAAGATTTTACTCAGTGTGGGCAATATAGAGACAGGTAGAGATGAGACAATGTAGAGACATTCGAGGGATCAGAAGTATCACCTGACTTGAACAATGGAATAACTTTACTATGCTTCATTAAGTCAGGAAACACACCACAACTTACACAACTATTAAATATATTTGTTCGAGTGGGTGCAATTATCTCTACAATATAAGCTATGAATTTAACTGAATGCCCCCACAGATCTTTTGATTTTTTCCTCTCCATAGTTTTAAAAGTCTTTATATAATTCTCAATAATAATTCGGCCGCATATATACCGATGTATATATGAAAATACCATCAGGCAACAACTATTTTTGCTAGCTAGTATATTCAAAGAGATATTTATAAAATAATAGAACATTAGAAGTGCACAATGGCTAGGGCATTAAACTTGTGATCTTGTGGTCAACGGTTCAATCCCCACTAGCGGTCGAAAAGGCTCGAGCCTTGTAGCCCTAAATTTAAAGCTTGCGAGTCTTTTTTAAAGACGGACTCACAAAACAGTAGTTCTAAAAATGCTCACTAAAAAAGGGCTTGAGGCTTTTTTAGGCCTAGGCTTTTTTTAAAGCCTTTTTATAAGACTGGCGTCGTAATTAGAGTTTTATCATTTATTATAGCGGTCGAAAAGGCTCGAGCCTTTTAGCCTTTTTTAAGACTCGCCGCTTTACAATCTTCAAAATAACACATCGATTCCTATTTCGCCATTATTATCTTAGAGATGACAAAGAAAAATATTTATTTCGGTGGTGTTTAATATTTTAATGTGAGGGTAGGTAAGTATATTTATTCTTATGCGTTGCTGGTTGCACGGTTTAATTTACGTCATTCATTCGTTTTAATATTGTTCTATTCGAATTGTTGTTCGTATCATGACCAGGATCAAGCAGCTGAACAGCAATCCGATCTGTCAAAGTCTTCCGGTGCATCTGGAGTCAATAACAATATTTTTTCTTTAATTTATAAAAAAAGAAGACTTGATAATATTGAGCTGGAAAAATATTTATCCCTGCCGATTGAACCCAAAGACACCGATTTAATAGACTGGTGGAAAAACCAACAATTAAACTTACCACGCTTACAAAGATGGCTTTTGATATTTTATGTATACCAGCTACAAGGGTTCCCAGTGAACAGTCATTTTCCAAAGCTGGAAATGTAATCAATAAGAAAAGGAATCTTTTGAGTAATAAAAGCATACAATCATCAATGTGCCTTTCATCCTGGCTAAACGTTTTTGGTGATTAATTTTCGGGTACCTAACAATGTTTTACCTATGCTTTTTTTATTTCATTAATTGATTTAAAATATAATAAACTGTAATAGCATAACAAAACTTTCATTAATAATTCATTATGTTTCTATTAACCTGATCCTCAAAAGAGGCTTAAGAGTTTTTTTAACGCTAGAACTCTAATTAGCCAGTCTTCTAAAAAGGCTTTAAAAAAAACCTAGGCCGAAAAATAGCCTCAAGCCCTTTTTTAGTGAGCATTTTAAGAACTACTGTTTTGTGAGTCCGCATTCAAAAAAGACTCGCAAGCTTTAAATTTAGGGCTACAAGGCTCGAGCCTTTTCAACTGCTAACAAAAGCCATAAATACAATTAGCCTCGAGGGCTTAAGAGTTATTTAGCCTTTTAGCCTTCTGGCCATCGCTATAAAGCGGCGAGTTTTAAAAAAGGGCTAAAAGGCTCGAGCTTTTTCGATCACTAATCTACACCCATTGCACTATGTGAACCCACTCATAACAAAAGCATCTTAGCTAAGCACAAGGGGTTAACAAGAATACTATTATTCTAGACCGCAAAAACTCTGGCAATATAGTTTTTAAAAAATAGCAATATAAAAATTGTTGAAAGATCCCTCTGGACTCTATTTTAGTAGAGGTATTTAAATTATAACCCATAGTTGAGTGATGCAAGGAAAGCTTAATATATCCTATACTGAAGAAAATGGGGATTTGATCTAGATATTTTAATACTAATGTTATGTTAATTTTGCTCATATTAGGTAAGTAATTATTTATATTACTATTTACTTTTAATAAATCATAGCGCAAGAACGATTCTAAGCCCAAAAACATGTTCTGAAGGTACATACTACTATAATAATATTTAGCACATTAAAAATTACACATAAATAATACAATACAATAAACAACAAACCAAGTACTTACACTAGGTACGTGAACAGTGCTCATGTGCTGAGCAATTTTATTAAGGAATCTTTTCCATGATGGCCTTCTAAACAACTTCCTTTCCATGCCATTTTCGTCTTTAGGAGGTTCCCCAATAATTGAGCTGGCACTTGTTGGTTTATTATCACTATCTGTACTTTTGTTCTTACTAGATCCTGGCTTAGTAGACCCAAAAGGATTACGAGGCAGTGTAAATGTACGCTTTAAACGGGATCCTTCTACTTGCTTCTGTGTCATATTGTTATCAGACACTTCATTTATCAGTTCACTTTCAGAACAAGATTTCAAAGCTGTAGAGAGATTATTGGTAGACATATTAAAAGAAAAAACCAATTGTACAATTAAAACTTAATTTTTATCAAAAAAAATCGAATAGAATAGAAAACATTGATATGTCAGTGACGTTAACGCCATTTTGATATTATTGTTGTCTATTCTAAATTCTTAATATATCGTGTCTATGATGATATGTCATAGCATAATTAAAATGCGCCCATCGCGGTGCCAGTTGGACGAGTTGGGTCATGTATGCAAGTAATGTAATAGGAAGTATCGATATTATGTTTACAGTCAAACTAAATATGTTTATGTTATTAAATTCTAACAATGCTATCATTGTGTAAGGCAGGAAAGGTATCCTCTTTACATTTAATACTTTATAAATTTAAGACATAATGCTGAAAAGTCTTAGCATTATTATGAATATTAAAATATTAATTTAAATTACACATAGTTTAGATAAATTTTAGTTTAAGTTAACCATTAGTGATTGAACAGAAAGTATCGAATGATGTAATAAATAAAATAATAAATGAGCAGCTTTAATTTAATTCAAAAATACCATCGATTAATAAAAGTATCAATGAATTATTATTAAATATTTTTGAAGACTTTACGGAAAAGTTTACCATAAACTAAAGACTAAGATAAATAAAATTCGACCACCGGCAAGACTCAAACCTGTATCTTAAGTTAAGCCTTGCCTTAACCAATTAGGCTACGGTGGAACCCTACCGGTCATCGAAATTCATCAGTCTCTTTTATAACACGTATCTGCAGGCTTGAGTCCTGCCTGGTGGTGGTTGTATTTTATTAATCTCAATTTTGAATGGTAAGATTTTCCTTAAAGTATTCAAAAATATGTAAAAATGTGATACGGGCGGTGTCATCGTTTAATATTTAATACTAAATGCAACTTTGGAGATATTAGTCGAAGTAATGAGGAATATTACCTATAAATGGCACTATCGTCCCCCTTAGAGACGTGTTATAAAAGAGACTGATAAATTTCGATGACCGGTAGGGTTCCACCGTATCCTAATTGGTTAAGGCCTTAGGGGCTTAACCTAAGATGCAGTTACGAGTCTTGCCGGTGGTCGAATTTCATTCATCTCAATTTTGAAACAATGAATTATTATGTTTGAAATCGAGTTCTGGTTTTATCGATATATAAATTACTGATGGACGTATCCTTAGCCTGGTCATTACTAGAGATGGGCCGACTACAGTATTTGCCGACTAACAGACTAGCCGACTAATAGGTTTTTTGTCCGAGGTGTTCGGGCTTTTTCGTCATCACTCGGCCTAGTCATCGCGCGGCCGCTGAGCTTAATTACTGACTGATTAATACGTTCCTATGTTGTAAAGACTGCAACTTTAGATAACTACTTTAAGTAATGTTTAGAAATTATAAAACAAGTACAAATTATTTGTTTTATTTCATTTGCTATGCGCCGATCATAATCGGCATATTTTGCCGAATAGTCGCCGACTAGTCGCCGACTACAAACGATGCTGAATAGTCGGCTTTCCCGACTAGTCGGGGGCTAGTCGGCCCATCTCTAGTCATTACCTATCCAGAGTTACGAATAAGGTGCTATATAATATAATATATCCTTTTCTAGCAGTTTGTAAAGGTTATTTATGTAAGAACAATGTGAACTGTAGTAGTCGGCTGCTATTTGTTGCATTTTTAATTTAATGCTATCTCTATGTTTAAAGTATGTCAGTGGCAATTACAAACATTTCAAGATGATTAATAATGATAGTTGATTTCATCGATACTATATAGGCACAATAATTCATCAACATCACTAATAGGGATGGCGATTCTTTCCGAAAAAGATCGATTTTTAAATCGATTCGAATCGTGACCTAATGAATCGATCCACAAAAAAATCGAGGCCAAAAAGATCGATTTCTGAAAAATCGATCTTTTCTTCAAGTTTTTGTTTATAATGTTAAATTAAATTATTTTTTTGTAAATAAATCTATTTTATTAAAAACATGACACATATTATAATTTTACGATCTCTTATCAGTAAAATCAGGTGATTCGATGATAAAAAATATTTTTATTACCATATCAAAAGATCAGATCAGGTATAAAATAAGACATTTATTTTTTTATGTATTGGTTTACAAAGTTAAGAACATAGATAATGTAGCTTATAGTTCCCAATGCTTAATATCTAAACTTTTTAAAAACAACAGTCTGTCATAAAATCGAATGTCGATTTTTAAGGGTGAAATATCGATTCACTGAATCGATTCAGTACTACATATCGATTTAAAAAATCGATCTTTTTGGCTCCAAAAATCGATTTTTCGATTAATCGATCTCAGATCGCCATCCCTAATCACTAACGTACAGTCCTTTATAGACGACATTGTTGCTATTGATATGTTTTGTTCTATTGCCTATTTTTTCGATTCAACATATATTTTGCAGATTTTTACGTTTTGAATGATACTTATATTTTTAGAAAGTTTAAAATACCGAAGAGTCTTAACATAATAAAAAATGTATTACAACATAAAAAAGTTTGTCTGGAATTCATAGAACTGACTTTGACGTTTATTACGACAGTATAGTCCGTACAGGAAGTTCGGCGGGTTGTGTTGAATGTGCAGCAAATCGTAATTGGTCTATAGTTCGAAGCCTCATTAATTTAAATTATATATATTTAAAATATCTTTATTGTAAGATATGTGGTAAAAAATATTTTATTTTTATGGAGATGTGTGCTCGTGAGTGATAAGTGAGTGCAATTATGTATTATATTGGAATATAACAGGAATAGTAGAAAACGCCTCAGTGAAAATATACTGTTGTTCTTACGATCGATATATTTTATTAATTTATATCATGATGAAAATACCAATATCGGTTTATTTAACTGTCCTTATACGATTCTTATTAGTAACATTGTCAAAAGAGAAGATTCTATAGATAGCTACATTGCGAAACGCAATTGATTGTTTTGGAAAAATAATTAGATAATCAAAGAGAATTACCATGAAATATTATTGCAATTGCATAAAATTTAAAATCGTTTTGTTTTTTATTTAATATGTATGTTGGTATTTCTAAAAATAACTTAATCTGTTTTAAATAATAATAATAAATATGATATTACAAGCTATTTATAGCTTGAAGTTCTGTTGTTCAAGTTCTGTTTTTTTATTGAATAAACATAAGTAATTGTGCATAGATTCCCAGCATAGATAAATTCAAAGTAAAATTATATCTCTAACATACAATTTTATTTTATTTAAGTTAAATATTCCTAAGACTACCCACTGACATATTTGTATTTTTTATTTAAATAATTGTAAAAAATTGTTTTGTTTTAGAAAATAACAAGACACAATGTCTAGCTTTGAAAAATTAAAGCTTCTCATTTGGAAGAATTTTCTTCTACAGAGGAGACACAAATGGCAAACTGTTTTTGAGATTTCATCCCCTGTGATATTTTCATTGTTTCTGATTCTTACAAGATGCTTAGTGGACCCAAAGTCAAAGCCAGATGTGAGCTATCAACCTTTTCTTCCCACTTACTTCAATATGAGTGGAAGAAATTTGTGAGTATTATACAATATTAGTTCTATAAGCATTCAATTAGCATGAAAAGAGCAGATTGTTTTCACTTTGAAAATCTTATTCAAAATGAAAAAAAAATACATTACATTAAAAGGCATCTCTTTCTGTAATTCCTCCTCTGTAAATAATTAATAATTAAGGAGAAGTTAAACAGTGAGTGCAGATATAGATATTATTGCTCTTTGATTGGAGTATTACTCACAATTCAATTTAAATACAAATATGATGAGTAAAATCTATAAATAATACTGTATTAATATATAAATATTAATACTGTAAATATGTGAAAATAAACTTAAGGTAAGTTTAGGTTCACATATTTAAAGTATTTTAATTTAGAATTTATCTTAGCTTGATATTCATATTATTTTAATATAACTGCTTCAGAAATATTGTTTTAAAATACCTGTATATTTTATTCAGAGGAAACTTAACAACAGCTAGAACAGGAACACTGGCATTCTCACCAGAAAACCCACTCACTAGAAATGCTACAAGAGATGCCATAGCAATGGTAGCTGATGATAACCTCAGCCTCTTCTTTGCACTCCTGTTTGACTCAAGTCTTTTACCTCAACCCAAAGGCTATACAAATGCAAGAGACATGGAGGAGGCTCTTACCCAACCCAATGCTATGAGCCAGATCCTTGTTGGAATACAGTTTGATGATAATATGGCAAGTGAGTATTTATAATAGTACCTATAGTTTTCCTTGTTTTTATTGTTTATATTCTGAGCAATATGACTTTAATTTTAGCCAATATGCAACTTTTGTGTTAAGTATTTTTCCAATACATATGTCATATGTTTTTTAACTATTTTTAAATTAAGAATTGACTTAAGAATGTTATGTTTATATTGATAATTCTTATTTAAAAGGTTACCAATATGATACTGGACATTCATAAGTAAAGTCTTAGGCAAAAAGGCTTTTTAACCTAGAGTTCTACCTAAAGTTCTTCTAAGTTACACTTAATCATTTTTACAGTGAATAGGTACAAATCACATAATTCTAAGCTAACAATATGTTGGTAAATTTTATTCTCTAGTTTTTTTTTTATTGAACATATTATATTTTTAAAGACTATTTCATATAATTTATGTAATGATTAAATAATATAATAGTGTCAGAATCACATACCTATTCCAACCAGATAAAAGCTCACTAAACTTTGATTGGAAAATGTGTGTACCTACATGAAAGACTAAGATAATACTGTAATACCTAAATATAGGTATGTACATGCCTACCTAACTTAATTACAATTTTCAAGACATGTTAGTAACATTAGCATTATTATATAACTTTGTATGTACAATACACTGTTTGATAATTATGCTCATTGGCCTTACCTGTCAACCTACTCCTCATACATTTCGTTTTTATTTAGAAACAATCTACTAATGAACAATCATTTATGTATTTCTGCCACAAAATACACTAATTGGATACACTTTTCAAACCTAAAACAAGGTACTTAGTGAGTACCGACTTTGATACAATTGTTCGAAAATAAACAACCAAAGCTTTGTAGTGCACTGTAACAATAAATACAAATGTTGATTTATTCATGTCTAATAAGTTACACGTGCAGACCGGCCGGCGACGATAAAGCGGTACAATAAAATAACATTGATGCGCATGCACATTAAACAGCATTCATATATATATAAATATTCGTGGTAAAATATGTTTATTATAGAAGTAAAAATACACGACGTCCAAATAAGATTCAGAAGACCAAATGCCAATAAGTACATGGCTAGGTTTTATTTAATTGCGTAAACTTGTCTAAATAGTCTCAAACTTCAAGAACGCTGAAAAAGATGGCTGATAACAGTATCCATCAGCGCATCTCAGTGCACAAATGGCTAGCAGTTATAGTTTTTGCCATCGCACTCGGCCCTCCGCAATCTAGACTAGGTACGAAAATCAGATTTCATGTCCTAAAAACGACAAATCTACGACTTCATAAGTCTGGAACTGGGGTCGGAAACCTGCGGCTCGCCAGCCACATGCGGCTCTTTGGATTTGAAGCTGCGGCTCTTAAGTTCCATACGTAAATATTATTTAAGTTATAAAAAATATATAGAAAATTGTCCTAAATCGATTAATGAAAATTAGGTATAACTTTTATCTCTCAACCACTTGTATTCACTTTCCACCGCAATCCTCTGCGCCACGCGTTTCGCGGATGGCGCATTCGTTGGATGTTTCTAATTTTGTCCGTAGGTTATACCTAATTCGCTTTCGACGCGAGACATTTTGTGGCTTATTGAAACTTATTTTTTTTTAAAGTGGAAATTTTTGGCTCTAAATATTGCCGACCTCTGGTCTAGAATAAAAGATGCCGAGCTAGCGTTATATCCGCCATATTATTAGAAATCTTTACTCCAAAGGCATCTAGAGAACACCATAACAGACTATTGTCAGTCCGTTGCACCCGTTTAAAAAACAAACCGCATTTAAAGTAAACCTCTTCCTCACTTCAACAGCCTGTTGGCGTTGCTGCCCATCCATCATGGATGGGCAGAAGCATCTATCAGTTATCAGCTTGGATAATCCATCAGCTGTTTGTCTCTTAGTCGTCTTTTACGAAAGTCAGAAACCACACGGTGTAAACGAGTGAACAAATAAACTACTTCGGATTAATTTGCTTATTGAAAAGTATTAAAAGGTTGTATGGAACCCCTCTTGTCGCCTTCTACACGGTCTTGACCGGTGCCGTGTCCGAAAGGGTCGGCGACCGAAAGTGTAATTGCCTCACATCACTCACCTCGCTACATGAAAGCTTACTAACAAAGGTTCCAGACATATGGTGCCTATACTATTACATCGTTTATGGTCACATACTCATAAACTTGTGTACCTTTTCCGTATAGTACTGTCTTAACGGTATAAGCCGCGTCGGAAATAACATCTTAATATACACAAATACTACTCACTGTAATAGAACTAGGTATGAATAATGAGAAAATATTTGATTGCTTACAAGCTTGTAATAAATAAACTTTGAAAGTTCTAAACTAATTAAAGAAAATACATAATTAAACATCATAGATCGGTTACCTACGGTTACGGTATAACAGAGTTATCTTCTTCTTCGATATCTATACAATATACCCACGGATTTAGATATACCTAGATAACACAAGAGCAACTGCTTCGCGTGCCTAGCTTACGTACAAAAATCGTAAGTGGCCACTTTTGCGCTCAGTCTGCATCGGTGTATAGCGCTAGTAGGTAGGTAGTCAGTTAAAAATATTAAAATGGTAGATTGTGCTGTTATTAATTGTAAAAACTGTACAAATGCGAGGAGAAAAAATAAAGTAAACGTTTCCTTCCATCGGTAAGTCATTTTGTGATTAATATTATGCGTAATTAATTTAAAAAACAATTATTTTTAGCAATTGTTAGTCTAATACCCTCAGTAATACCTGATAATACTAGGTTTGAGAAGAACAAAACATTTGTATTACATTGTGGCTTTTACTTGGAGCGGTTGATGAGAGATGTTGTTTTAACAAGTGATGAATATCGAAACAAGCGATACTATCGTATATCGCTTCGGTTTTGTAGTACAGGGAATTTTGTCAATTTAAGCGTTTAGTGCTGTTTATCATTGCATATGATGAACAGCACTAAACGCTTAAATTGACTAAATTCCCTTTCACAAATTTTCGAGAATCGATTTCGGAAACAGACGAATGATTTTGTATTATATAAGTACTTATTATGTTGACAATTTTAATAAATAATCGTACCGTTTCGTGACTTTTTTAGCTTTCCCCATGTCATCCATTGATGACATGGGGAAAGCTAAAAAAGTCATTATGAACAAGCTAATATGCTTAAACCAACCAACGTTACAACTCAAGAAATTTATTTTAGACAGTTGGAGAACAAAAACAGACACAGACAGTAGTCAGTACGTCGAAGTATACACCAGCATTACGAAATACTTACAACTGCCTTATTTTATTTTATTTTCCTCTGTTTATCTCATTCCTCTGTCTATCTCATTACTCTGTCATAAAATCGATACATAAATCGATTTGAACGATTCATAATAATTCTTTACACAATTACTCAATAAATGTATATTCGTGCAATATATAGTATTCGTATAGTAATTGAGAAATGGTATACACGCAAATCGATACAAAGACCTCCTAAATCCTTACGCGGCGGCGCCTTTCCCATCACTAAATACTTAGTGCTTGTGACGTCGGCACGCTTGGTTTTCATACAGATTGTGATAATTGTGTTATCTAGGTATATATATATATATATATATGTGTGAATATACCTTTTTTTTTTTTTTTTTTTTTGTTGTCCGGGGTAAATTTTGTATGGTGGTACCTTACATTCCCGTTCAACATTTAAAGCGCAGCGGGCAGACATCTTATTAACTTGATCGAAACGTCGCGGCGTCGTCGGGTAAAATTATAATTATGATATGCGAAAGTTTAATAGTTTATATTTTAAATATTGTAATGACAGAAAATTAAAGAGTTCCTCTGGGATAGTTAAAAAACCAAAGGAATAATAAACACCACGTGGACAAAGTCGCGGGCATCAGCTGGTTAGCAATATAAGATTCACATAACTACATTCTGCAGTCGCTTTTACGGCCCAAGCTTAATACGTAACTACGAGTGTGACAAAATGCTCTTTCTCTTGAACTAAAGGCCCATCGCAGACTTTTTTTTTTCAGACGGTCATAATATGTAGTTTGCCCTGAGGCTTTTGCTACTTCACCGGGCATAAAGGTGAGCAGAGCTTCAGCCTAGATAAATGGTTTAAACACTACAAACTAAGCAACCTGCGCAAGAGGGCGTCCCCTGTGGGACTTGGACCTCGGCTCAGGGCGGTCGCTAACGGGGAGATTGAGGGATTATGGCTTTTAGTTTCTTAAGGGGAGTTTTGTGCAACTGTCGCTCTACTTTACAGTTCGCGGGCCTCTCGGACTTGCCCTTGAGGACGACTTGAGGATGCCCTCGTAGACCCGAAGTCCGAGAGGCCAGCGATCTGTAAAGTAAAGCGACAGTTCTACAAAGCTCCCCTAAAATACTAAAAGTCATAATCCCTCAATTTCATCGCCATCGACCGCCCTGAGCCGAGGTCCAAGCCCACAGGAGGCGCCTTCTTGCGCAGGTTGCTTAGTTTGTAGTTTTTAAACCATTTATTGAGGCTGGAGCTCTGTTCGCCTTTATGCCCGGTGAAGTAGCCAAAGCCTCGTGGCTAACTACGTATGACCATCCGAAAAAAAAACAGCAGACGGTTCGCATGGACTTTTGATGATGACTATTATGATTATCAAATTCAATGTGGATAATATATGTATAGAGGCTTATCTATTAACAATTAAGGTCAACTGTAGTATAGTGATAACTCTACTGACACATAAAAAGACTTTGTATCGTAAAAAAATAAGGAAGTATATTTATTTAACGAAAAAAACTGCGATATCTTCTTAAAATTAGACCTTAACGTTATTAACAAAGTTACACCATCTTCTGCACTCGTACTTAAAATGTTGGCAGTGTTTTTATTTCTGTAAACATAAATCAAGCGCCTCAAACGACCTTTACGGGCGATCGCTTTCTCATAATTTTGTAGTTTATTTAATCTGTTTATTTAAAATTTATATAATACCCGTTTTACCCGCGCAATGGTATTTCTGTGCCCATGCCCGGTCAACAATGGTTTTCAACCCGCTAGAAGCTAGCGCAGCGTAGCTTAAATAAATTGACCACATATAGGTGGTCAATTTATTGAAAAACAATGCTTTTATTTTAATAACTTAGCTAACTTATGCGGAACGAAATTTTGGAATAAGTCCAATAGTGAGTTTACCCTTTCACGCTTTTTTATAATCCAACTAATATTATAAATGCGAAAGTTTTATGTGTGGATGTATTATGTTTGTTACCCTTTCACGCAAAAGCTACTGAATGGATTTGGCTGAAAGTTTGCACGCGGATAGTTTATAAGCTGTATTAACATATAGGCTACAAAATATCAGCGCTATATTATCATCATCATCAGCCCGTATAAAATCCACTGCTGAACATGGGCCTCCTCCCGGGGAGGGTACCTATTTGCCATAGTCACCACGCTTGGCAGGCGGGTTGGTTGGCCGCTATATATAATACAAAATAGCTCCGACCCACTGGAGCAGAGTAACGCGTCCAAAACCACGGGGCGCAGCTAGTGTTAGTATATTATTGTTATACAGTAGAATCCGTTTATTATGACTCCGCCTATATTGACCAACCGTTTACTATGACGTAATAACACTACGAAGTTTGGTTTTCATATAAAATTCTTTAAAAAAAAGTCGGATATAATGACTTCCCTTACAGTGACATGTCGCTTATTATGACCCATTTTTTATAAATTATGTCCGGTTATAATGACCGACATGATTCTTTACACCTTCGGTAATGTTCGTTGATTCCCGACGACGTTCGGCACGTGACTCGTTTTTGTTTTGAATCTCAGTGAGTTATTAACACTTGAAGATCACGCATTGTTTTTCGTTTGTCGTTTGTGTTTTTCATTGCACTGTAAAAAAATGACATCTCAACGCCGTAAAGCATTTACGTTTTATTGACAAGAAAATGAAGAATCAAACTCATCTCTTGCAAAGGAATATGGCGTGGGTCATTTGGCAATTTTTATTTTGATTTAATATGTATGTATACATACTATGTTTCTTTGTTAATGTACTAAAGTACATATTTACATAAAAAAGGATTGTATTTTCACAAAACGCTTTGAATGACGTCCGCTTATTATGACGTATTTGTCAATTCCTTTCGATGTCATTATAAACGGATTCCACTGTAGATGTTAAGGTGACAACCAAAATGTTTGAATGAATGTTTTGAATGCACACGATATAGTTTAACGAAACCTCTCACCTCATTCACCGTATCGCGTAGGTATAAGTCCCTATTATTTAAGACATTCACTTGTATCAAAAAGCGAATAACATCTATTTAATAGTTTTGTAGAACATTATCCTTGAGACATCAGTCAACACAAATACCTACTAACAAAGTTATAAATTCTTAGACTAAACATAAATATACCTTTTCCGCTTCGTAACAGATAAAAAATATTAACACAAGATGAATTGTATCCATGCGTATTTGCTTTGAAGTTTTTTTTTAAGCTAATTTATTTTTTGCAGATGCTACCGAATGGCCAGACGATATTGTAATAACGTTAAGGTTCCCAGCAGTGATGCGAACGCCTATGCTTGAGCATCCATTAAGGGCTAGTTGGAGAACGAATTTGCTGTATCCACTATTCCCGAGACCGGGACCTAGGGATGCGGAAGATATGTATGGCGGGAAAACACCGGGTAAGCTATTATTGTAAGCTTTTCTTATCCATAAACAATTACAACAAAGTGATATTTTTCAATCCACAGATAAAAAATATCAGAGGAATATATTTTAATTTAACATAATTGCAAGATCAATATAGAGCATTAGCTTTTAGCTTTTTTATTATATTCATAATTTCATAGGGATTACGCACGATCTATTCTAGGGAATTAGGTTATAGAGTAAATACGCTCAAGGAGCTGTTCGACTGCAGAAGTAACTTACTGGATACCAAAGTAACACAAGTGATTAATTTGGTCACATACATAAGATACATACATTAGTTCGTAAGCTGCTTGAGGTTGTGATCTTCATTTTCTTTTGTAGTTTTATTTATAAGCTGAAAACAAAAACAAAACGTATAAAACAAATGACTAACGAGTTAGAGCTTGCTCGATGACCTACATATTGATGGTGACTAAAGACTTCTACTCTTAGTGGCTTATCATAATGCGTGTGTGTCTGTATTTTTTAAACATCCATAAATTTGGTCCATTTTCGATGTTATATGTTTAGGATAATTTCTTGGATCCTAGACAGTTTAATCAAGCATTTATTTACTCTACATTTTATCGCCACGAAAAAGATCTATGTTTAAATATTTAGCGTTAATCTACGGGGCCTTTATGTGACACTCTACTCAAATTTGCAAAAAATAAAATCATCAGGGCGATTTTGCTACTCAAGTTTCACTATACTTACAAAAAACCTATATTAATACGTGAAGCAAAATCTTTGTACCTACCTCTTTTTACAAAAATTGCGCGGTTGGAGGAGTATGAAATTTCTCACACTTATCTATACTATATAATATAAGATAATAAGTGAGTTAGTCAGATAAGTCAGTGTCTTAATTATGCAATAAAAAACACCTCCAACACCTAAATCTAAAATTACGTCTCGCATTCGATGACAGGTGTCTAGGATTAACAAATTATCTATACTAATATTATAAAAAGGTAAAGTTTGTGAGTTTGTGACGTTGTAGGGGGTAATCTCTGAATCTATTAAACCGATTTTGAAAATTCTTTTACCAATAGAAAGCCACGTCATTTGTGAGTTTCATAAACTATATTTAAAGTTAAAGTTTCCACGGGAACGGATCTTCGCGGATGGCACCGCGCGGGTCAGCTGTTAGTTTATATTATTATAGAAAACAAGTGCAGAATTAGCATTCTGCTTTTGTTTTCTTTACAAACATCGAAATTTAAATAAAGAATAAACGTCGAAAAAATATTAGCATATTTTTTTAAGTTTTAGCCGAAATTCGACCACAGGGCTAGTTTAAAAAAAAAAACTTATGTACCTATGACTATTGCGACTGACCGAAACATTTAAAAGTTTTCTACGCTACGTCTAAAAGATACCTATTATTAAAGTTAGTCATTCGTTCATGACTAACGTATTAGTTAACCGTATGGCATTGTTCTCATTGGCAAGGTTAAAACAAATGTCGCCCATTTGGGTTATCAGCTGTGGCGTAGCGAGTTCTAAACGGGCCCCGTATCCAATCCCGAAGAGCTTCTGCTACACAATTTCGAAGCCTCCTATCCCGGGGCTAGCTCAGGAACTACTGGCCCGATTTAAAAAAATCTTTCCCCATCAGAAAGCTACGGTATCCAAGAGTGACACAGGTTATATTTAATTATGAAGTTCCTATGGGAACGGGAGTTGCGCGGGTGAAACCGCGCGCGGGAAGCTTGTCATTAATACGGCTGTAACAGTAGCTACGCCGTCAGAAATTGAGGAAATACTTATTGTCACGATTATCCATTACTCATACAATCGGAATAAGTACATAGGTACATACTATTGATGAGTTGGTTACTTAATAATTCTGATTGATGTTGTGTATTAAAAATATTAAAAAGACCTTCGAATCGACTTCCAACAATGCGTGGCTACCGAATTAACGTATTGGATTGATAAATAATTAATCTTACTACAACACACCGTTTTATTTTATTATAATATTTAAAAATACTAAATATTGTATACAACAAACATTTGTATAGGTACTAGCTTCCGCGTGCGGTTTCACCCGCGTAACTCCCGTTACCTTGGAAGCTTCATAATTAAATATAGCCTTTCTAGATAAATGGGTTATCTAACACCGAAACACACCGAAAAATTGTCACAGCTGGAAATCGAACCCAGAATACAAATTCAACTACTACCGTAACCGCTTGTGGTGAACACTGAGTCACTGATGCAATCATCTCAGTTTATTAGAAATACCTACCTCTTTTCGCATTGTTAATGTAACTAATTTATTCTGTAGTTAGTCATTCAGTTAGTACCTATCTACTAATTAGCTTATTTAATAATTCGCTACTTAGCGATTATAGAATCGATTTTACCTACAATATATTTTTTACTATATATAAGACATATTGTACCTATCGTCCCAATAGATAAGTGGCGACCTACTGTTAAATTTCAATGCCATTGTCAACTTTTGTATGATCGATCGATAAAATTATGAATAGACTCATAATTTTATATTTATAGATCATACAAAAGTTATTATGATATATTTAAAAAAACTATTCTAGGGTAATAGGGTAGGGTAGAGTAGGGTAGGGTAGGGTAGGGTAGGGTAAGGTAGGGGTAGGGTAGGGGTAGGGTAGGGGTAGGGTAGGGTAGGGGTAGGGGTAGGGTAGGGGTAGGGTAGGAGTAGGATAGGGGTAGGGTAGGGCAGGGGTAGGGTATAAAAGTCCACCCGTGCGAAGCCGGGGCGGGCCGCTAGTTGTAGCTTCGGACTTGTGATCTTGAGGTCGCCGGTTCGAACCCCACCCATTGCACTACCGACGTGAACCCACTTGTAATACAAGCACTTTAGCTTAGCACTAGGGCTTAACAAGTAGACTGCAAAAATATGATAGTATTTTTTTTTTAATAAAAAAAAATAAAGCTGTCGCTTCTCAAGTAGGAACTTGTTCGTAAGATAAACCTATATTTGTCCTGGCCGACTTAGTCTTTTAATAGTTTTCTTAATTTGTCTAGTATTTTTTGAATTTAATCATGAATCAACAAAACAAAAAGCTAAAGTTCTCTCTTTATAAACTCATCATACATGCTTATAGGTATTTGATATTCTCTTTTTGAACTTGTCGTGGACGGTTCGTTGAAGTTTTCTATTGACCAACAAAATAGTTAGCATATAACGAATGTATGTAACGAATGTATTGTACATCGCGTGCGTAATAGCATCCATCCGCATCGTGGTCGTGACCTCGAACAGTTGCCGGACGTACGGAAAGCAAAATACACTGTGATTAGAGGAGGCGTCTCCGGCGGCGCTTCTACGAGATGTTCATAAACAGAGCTAAAAATAAATTGAATCGCTAGATACTTGGGAAGATACCGTATTCATGTGCTAAATAACAATAGATGTAAGCCGCCTTTTAAATAATATCTAAAGATTCTGTCATTGATAATCGCGTAATAATTAATATAGAGTCTGCGCTTAAAGTTGCATAAATACAAAGCCTAGAATTTTCAAAAACCTACTTAGGACTACTTAGTGCGTCTTGCAAGTTTTTAAGCGCTTATCGTTCTTTTCCCCTGAAATATTTTTACTTCATACAAAGCTGACATGCAGGCTGCAGCTAATGATTACAGTAATTTGTTTTCATCATCTATATGCCCTCCCGGTCCTCGCCGCATTGACGACGCTAGACGAAATTTAACCTATGCGCCCTTTCACATTCCATTCAGAAATATAGTATTTAATGAGATTGCTGCAGACAAGTGTTAGGTACCTATGCCTAGAATGTTTAGAATTGATTCAGGCGGCTTTATTTAACATAATTTTTCATTTAAACTCGTTTTGAATTTAATAAAAAAAAATTGCATGAATCCAAAGGCTGTGAAGTTCGCCACTGCCCAACCCTGGCCTATCGTTACCTATTAAATAAATGTGTTAATACGTGAGGTTTTTATAAACGTCAAATTATTAGGTAAGAGTCAACCAGCGGCATTATGCTGTTTATAATTCAATTATTATTTTCAGGGTATTCACCGGAAATGTTTTTAGCCGTACAGCATGCTATATCTCAAGTCGTAATTAAGCATAAAACAGGACAACCTATAGATACCAAAGTATATTTACAACGGCTGCCTCAGCGTGCTTATAGAGAAGACCAACTGCTAGTGGCGTTAGAGAGGTTTATATCAACAATCATCATGTTATGCTTCGCTTATCCCTTCGTCAATACCGTCAGAATGGTTACATCGGAAAAAGAGTTGCAGTTGAAGGTAATTCATTTATTTGGTTACTATAAATACATTTTATATAAAGCTTTAAAGTGGAAAGTAGTGACGATTTTCTTCTCTACCGAGGTATTAGCAAAAGTTAAAGAGGATTTTAACTCCAAACTGACGAGTTATTAAATCGATTCGATCGATTAGATCTAGATAATTTTAGAAAGTCTCTGCAATTTTTATTGTTAAACACTCGGTCGTCATACTACCCTTAAGTCAATTTATTTTGTCATGCAAAAAGAAAGAATAATGGATTACTAAAGTAAAAACTTGTCACCCTCAACAATGACCTTCGATATTTGCCTATCTGATATGGCATACTAGATTTTATTATACGCTCACTTGCTATGTAATATATGTACCTATTCTTCCGTGAATTTGATAACGAATATCTATGAATGAATTATGTAATTCAGCAGAGAATGCTAATACACGACCGTTCACGTTACGTTATTTATGTTTCTGAATGTATACTTAGTAAAACGTAGTATAAAGTTATCTTAGTACTAAATAGAAAATCACGTGGAATACAATTACACTAATACATTCGGAATAGGTACGTATCTATTAGTTGACGAATTGGTTACTTAATAATTCTGAATGTTGTGTTACAATTAAAGAGACCTTCAAATCGACTTCAAACAATGCGTGGCTACCGAATTAATTTATTGGGTAGATAAATAAATAGATCTAACTAAATATTGATCACCAGACATAGGCAAACGGTTTTATTTTATTAAAATTAAAACTGTTAAACCATTATTTTTTAACTTTTGGAAGTTTTAAATTCTTAGTTAGGTTTAATTATAGGTTATTTTTATTTGTTGAGTTTTAAAATTATTCTGTTGTTATTAATATAATATATAAGTATTTATATATGAATCATTGGTACTATGGCTATTACTGAAATTGAATGACAATATAGTTAATGCAATTCAATAAAGCATAATTTCTGTTCACCCTACGATATTGATGTGGTTGAATGTATAGTGAAACATAGTATAGATGATCTAAGTACTAAATGGAGAGTGACGTGGAAGCACCAACTCGCGTCTTAGCCAACCTAAGCTCTGTATATGTATTATAAATAATAGGAACAGAAACACTTTTACTTTAACATAGACTTTTACTTAGTACAATTACTTTAGTTAACGAGTTTTGCAGACGATTATAATGTTATTTTTTACATTAAACAACGCACAGTGAAATAGAAATTAAAATGTACTAGTTAAATCCATTCACATAATTAGAATCACTAGCCGTGTTATATTATTATAGCAGTTAGTTCGTATCATTTTAGAAACAAAAATCGGAGTATTTAATTTGCACTTTTTTTATAGTCAACTACCCACTGAGTTTATTATGCCCGGTGACGTCACCGTGGCAAATTACTTATTTTATGCTCATCACCTGAAAAAAACATGGCGTGACGTTTTATCGTATTGAAATGCTACTCTGGTCCAGTGCAAAATTTCAGCCTAAGCCCTTCAGTATTTTTTGTGTGAAGGAGTAACAAACATCGGATCTATGGATGTTTGTTACTCCTTCAAACAAAAATCCATACAAACGTTCACGTTTATAAAATTTGTAGGACCTTTCTCAAGAAATGGGCTACATACCAAATCTCTATTCATATTTCTTCTTATCTATACTATACAAAATATATAAAGCTGAAGAGTTGTTTGTTTGTCTGCTGGAACGCGCTAATTGGATTATTAATTTATTTTTTCAGTGTTAGGTAGCCCATTTATCGAGGAAGTATATTTAATTATAAAGTTCCTACGGGAACGGGTTATGTGGGTGAAACCGTGTGGGTGAAGGTACGAAACAAAAAAAAGAGTCTCAGAAAAATTGTTATATAGAGGAAACAGACTGATTCTCTTTAATTTTTCAACTAGCTTACAAAACGCAAGCTACTTGACAAATAAAAGAAAATAAGTCTGTGTCAGAGGACACAGACTGATTTTCTTAGATTAAATAGTCTCAGAAAAATGATTATATAGAGATATAATAATTTGTCTAAGACTCTTTTTTAGTTTCATACTTACGTAATATGCCGGCTGTACTTTGTTTTAATTGGCCCCTTTTTTTACAGGAAACAATGACAATCATGGGCCTACCATCCTGGTTACATTGGTTGGCTTGGTTCATCAAACAGTTTTCGTACATGCTCATATCTGTAATATTAATTGTTATAATATTTAAGGTAAGTTCTGTCGTGTTATATTGTTTAAACAAGTTATCAATATTATATATTTAGTTACTGTTGTTAATTCAAGGTTCTGAATATATTCGTATTTGTTAATATTGGTTTCAAATATTTAAATATGTAATATGATTACTCACTCCTATCCTTTCACACTTTTGAACCTTATCTTTTCTGCTTATTTTTTTCTTCTCCAGTGAATGCCCTGAGCCGAGGTCTTAGCCTTACAGGGCGTCCTTTTGCACAAGTTGCTTAGTTTATATTTTGTAATTTACTTAAAAAGCCTGAAGCTCTGATTGCCGTTATGTCCGGTGACAGAATAATTTAACGTCCTTTAAAGATTAACTAAATCTAGATTTCCAAAAGCCAAGATTACCTCCTTTATAATCACTATACTGCAAATGCCTTTAAATGTGATTTGTCTCAAATTCTGTTTAATATTTTTGAGTACTACGAAATGAGACAGGTTAAGTATTATTTTAAAGCAAACATAAATACACACTTGGCTCGTTTCCAAGATTTTACCTAGTTTTTATGCAGTCCTAATTTATTTTTGTTCTTTATCTCTGTTTTCGTATTAATTTATCAAATGTTAGTATATTAGTCAGTTACAAACAATATAATCTAAATGTAATAACGTAAGGTGAGGGCACTAAAATCCTTCTCTAGTCTAATGAAAAACTTCTAATTCTCCCTCCTTTTTTCCTGATCCATAGTGGATCCCAAATCTTTGGCTGAACCGCACCTAAATAAGATATCAGCAAAAATAAATAAAAAATGATTTCTAAAAAAATCGTTGGTCCCGATAGTTACGATTTTATCTGAAACAATCGTATACCAGGGAACGGACAGCATCGTTCTCTGCGTGTTAATACAACTGGTTACACCATCAGTCAGGCGGGTTGGCAAAACCCACCTAAAGAAAGATATATGTTCAGCAGTTGACGTTATAAGGACCGATGATAAAGTAATTTTTACTTGTTTAAATTTTTAAAATAATGTTTGTTGTAGATTCCATTTAAGCACACTGAGGCAGGCGACGGATATTCCGTACTCACGTTCACGCCATGGACAGTTTTATTTTTTTTCATGGTCCTATTCGTGATAACGTCCCTCGCATTTTCATTTATGGTTAGCGTCTTCTTTTCTAGAGGTAAGTCCCAGTATATAAACGCGTTTTCACGTTTTAGAGTTATCGATTTATAAATTCAAGAATGATTCCATCAAAAATAAATGATGAGCTATAAGTCTATAATAATATGTACTTATAGTATTTATTAGGTGTCAGTCTATTTCATCATTTAAAAAAATAAGTAATATACATTTTACTCCTTCTACCAACTACAATTATTAATAATGATTACGATATAAAACTTTGTATTAAATGTTCACGGACAAATGATCCAACATAATAAATATAACCTTTTTGAAATCGTACTTCGTTATTTCAATATTACTTTCTATAATATTAAAATTTATAAACATTGCAGCAAACACAGCGGCATCCTTCATGGGTTTGGCATGGTTCTCCGCCTATTCAGTGTTCATGTTAACCCAAATACTCTATGAAGATATAAGCCTCACAACTAAACTAGCTCTTAGTCTCATATCTAATACAGCTATGGGATACGCTTTTCAAATGCTAGTCATGTGCGAAGGTACTTCGCGAGGTAAGTATTTTTATAACTTCTTGATCATTTATGCATAGATTTTAAAGATAGTAATCCATTGTTCAACATAACTTTTTGTTATTCAAAATATTCCATGCTATTTTAAGCAGACTTATAAACTTCCATCGATATAAGATCCGAACATACAACGACCTTCACCTAGCTGATAATAGAATGAAACATGTTTTATAATAAATTTAGTATCTTAGAAAACACACAAAAAATGGGTTGGCTAAAAATCTATTTAAAAAAAGATAAGATAATAAGTAAATTTTATTTTGACTAAAAGTATAAAACGTATAGAACGTACAGCTGTTGGGTAGGACCTGGACGAACTACTGGTTTGCCGGTAGGTACAAAAAGGTGTGTAGATGACAGTAACTTTCACTTGATTGGATAATATAAACAAAATTATAACAACATAAGCGCTGTTTTTTGCGTTAATTTTATTTAATCTTTTTAACATTTCATAAAAATCATTTTTAAATATAAATTAAAAATAGTCTGTTCAGGATTTTTTAGCCAATCCATTTTTAATATATTTTCTAATATACTTAATTTATTATAAAAGATGTTTCATCTTGGTGGAGGTCGATGTAGGTTCGGATCTTAGACTATCAAGATTATTTCTTAACACGCACACAACATAGTATCTAGAAAGTTTTGAAGAAATCGAAGAGAGAACATAAAGATATATAAAATTACCTTTTATTAATACTCCCGAAAAACCTGCCAGGTAAAACTACTAAATAGTAAGGTTAGTTGCAAGTCATATAACAAAAATATCTTCTATCATTTTTCTAAGGAAATAAATTTAATTAAAATGAAGCCATAGACATGCCAATAAATCATTTTTGATTAAGTTATTCTTAATATACGTAATATTTCATAGGAACATGGCGTGCCCAAAATATTGCGTCATATTCCATTGGTTTGGAAAAGACAATTATTAATACTAAATTAAACGTGTGTCATTTTCAACTTTGGTACATGTGACCGACACAAAATAACTTCAAAAGGGAAAAAGTAGGATTACTATTTTTTTCAACTGACTACTCAACTCAAGTAGTCATCCTACTGTTTTCCTTTTAAACTACTTAAGCTATATAAAAATGTTGAAGTTCTGATGCAGGTCTGCAGTGGAACGAGTTTTTCAGTCCCATCTCCTACCACGATCAGTTACAACCAGGCCACATAGTGATAATGCTGATACTCGACGCGATACTATACATGCTAATCGCTATGTACGTAGAAAAGATCCGCCCTGGCTTGTATGGAGTCCCTTTGCCTTGGTATTTCCCGTTTACCAAGAGCTTCTGGCGGCCTAATAGGAGTAAGGTTTCGGGTAAGTTGTCATAACTTGTATTAATATGATATCTATATAACATTATGCTTTTGCATGCGAGTTTGAATAGCGGTTATTTCGTTTTTCTTAAAAAAAAAACTTTGTTATCCCTTTTCATTACCCGTGGAGGATGAATTTTCGAAAATCCTTTCTTAGAGGATGTCTCTGGAAGTCATAATAACGATCTGCGTTTGCCTATAAAGCGTAAAGTTCCTGGGCCTCTCACTAACGGCGGACGGAGAACCCGGGGAGTTTTAGAAAGTAGGGTACTCTCGTGGTATGATTAGCATACCACCGCTATGGAGAGGATGAGTCCTACATACCCTTTCGGTGGTGTGGAAACAAAAATTTAAACTTAAAAAAAGGTCAGCGTGCTAAATTCTCAGCTCAATCTAAGCTGTGTGATCGTTTGAAGCATTGGCTATGATAATTTACTTTTCTTATTTCTTAAAACTGACAATTTATATGTATACGAAATCATCAACTTTTGGCAAAACGGTTCAGTGAGTAACTTTAATTCTAATACCATGTTATTATTTTTACATAACCACAAGGTAGTATAAGGATTTCATTCGAAATAGTTGGATTTAGTTTCTTCCTCAAATCCAAGCAAGTAGAATTAATAAAATAATTGATGTTTGAAAGATAACTTTGTAATAGACAGCCCAAGCAGCAAAATGTAGTCTAGTAATCATCCTGGAACCACCATTTCATTAGGACTATAACGGAATAGTAAGCAATTATAACCACGGAAAAGGGCCCAATTTTTAGGCGTATTTTACCTAATTAAATATCTCTAGTAGACTTGGTGAACACCACGGATATAGATATACCTAGATAACACAAGAGCAACTACTTCGCGTGCCTAGCTTACGTACAAAAATCGTAAGTGGCCACTTTCGCGCTCAGTCTGCATCGGTGTATAGCGCTAGTAGGTAGTCAGTTAAAAATATTAAAATGGTAAATTGTGCTGTTATTAATTGTAAAAACTGTACAAATGCAAGGAGAAAAAATACAGTAAACGTTTCCTTCCATCGGTAAGTCATTTTTTGATTAATATTATGCGTAATTAATTTAAAAATCAATTATTTTTAGCAATTTGTAGTCTAATACCCTCAGGAATAACTGATAATACTAAATTTGAGAAGAACAACACATTCGTATTACATTGCGGCTTTTACTTGGAGCGGTTGATGAGAGATTTTGTTTTAACAAGTGATGAATATCGAAACAAGCGACACTATCGTATATCGCTTTGGTTTTGTAGTACAGGGACTTTAGTCAATTTTAGCGTTTAGTGTGTTCATCATATGCAACACAAATCGATTTTCGAGAAACGATTTCGGAAACAGACGAATGATTTTGTATTATATAAGTACTTATTATGTAGAGAATTTTAATAAATAATCGTACCATTTCGTGACTTTTTTACCTTTACCCATGTAATCAATGATAAACAAGTAATATGCTTAAAACAACTCAAGAAATTTATTTTAGACCGTTGAACAACAAAAACAGTCACAGACAGTAGTCAGTACGTCGAAATATACAACAGCATTACGAAATACTAACAATTTTGTAAAAAATATATATTCCTAACAGCCTTATAAGCCGATCAGAAATTTTATTTTCCTCTGTTTATCTCATTCCTCTGTCTATATCATTACTCTGTCATAAAATCATACATAAATCGATTTGAACGATTCTTAATAATTCTTTACTGTACACAATTACTCAATAAATGTATATCCGTGCAATAAATAGTATTCGTATAGTAATTGAGAAATGGTATATACAAAGGCGAACTTTATTCAAAATTGAGTACGCAAATCGATTCAAACCGCAAACCGCCGCCGCGTAAGGCGGCGTCTTCCCATCACTAAATAGTGCTTGTGACGTCATAATAGGCATTCAATAAATGGCACGCTTGGTTTTCATACAGATCGTGATACTTGTGTCATCTAGGTATATCTATATCTGTGGTGAACACCACTTTGACCAATTACGACCTTATAGTTGGACTACGTAGAACTATTTGCTCCCGCGAAGTTAACTATCAGCGCTTAATGGAACCAAACACGACAATAACATACACACTGAATCCCTTACAAGCTCATACAAACTGTTGTGAATTGGTATGCACATTTGTAAAAAATAATATTGATAAAGGTAAGTTATTCATCCATTTCTTATTATAATATTAATGTATAAGATCAGATATACTATAAGACCCAACTAACTCCATGCTTGCTATTACAAGCGTGGCAGCAAATACTAGAACCCTTAAGAGAACATTATAAGTGCTGTAGGCCTATAACATCTGCTGCACTATAGGATAATTTTGCTGTTTGGGAGTACCTCTATACCTAAAATGTAATTACAGAAGCTAGCCAACCGTCATAAGTACAAAATAAAAATGAAGACATATTAGGGATTGGACAAAAAAGTTTTTCGTATCAAATCACGTGATCATTTTATATGTTTTTTAATGCTAGTTGCTTTAGGTAATTGTCAATCCTGCCCCGATGGAGGGATATCCAAATGACGAACCCTAGTGGGTATGCCCTCTCCGCGGGGCGACTAGCGTCGCGTTATTTTTTGGAGAGAGAATTGCAAGTCCCACATAACTTTCGTTGACGTAGGGAACACATTTTATTTCTGACGTACATATTAAGTTAGCCTCGAGGCTTTTGCTACTTCACCTGGCATAAAAACGAGCAGAGCTCCACCCTTAATAAATGGTTTAAAACTACAAACAGAGCAATCTGCGCAAGAGGGCGCTCCCTGTGGGACTTGGACCACGGCTCAAGGCGGTCCCTGGCGATGAGATCGAGTGATTATGATTTAGTTTTCTAGGGGAGTTTTTTGCAACTGCCTACTTTACACAAATTGAGTTATCACAGCGTGCGATGCATTTTACCCCGTGAAAAAAAATAGTTGTAGCGATGAAAAAGTAAATTTACTACTGCAACGAAGTAGACAGATATATATTATACACAATAGTCAATTGGTTCGAAGTTACATAAAAACATTAATGAGGTCGTTTTAAACATCTGTCGGTGGTAGATAAAAAGATAAAATTCATAGCATATTCAATAATAATTATGCCGTATAAAAACGATTATTTATTTATTAACTAGCAGCGCCCTGTGGTTTCAACTATTTCACAGATGCTAGTCTACTCTAATGGCCTTAAGTTTTATGCCCGGTGAAGTAGCAAAAGCCTCAGGGCTAACTACATATGTCCGTCCGGAAAAAAAAGGCCTCAAGCTTCATGTGTTAAAGTTCATTGACGTGTGAATATTGGCCCAATGATTTTGGTATTTGCCGGAAACGAACAGATATTGAATAACGAAAGATTTTTTAGGTATTGCCATAGGTTGTATTTAGTCAAGAATTTTCATTTTTCTCTTTTAAAGACAACTTCCGCACTAGGGAATTTAATCCCGATGTCGCGGTCGCGGGGGACACTTAAACAACGGCAAAAAAGCACACTCAGACTCAGAACAACTATCTATGGTTCACACAAATCATTGTCCCGGGTGGGAACCGAACCCAGAACACCAGGTCTTAGAAGCAACTGCCGTAACCACTTAGGCACCAGCGTAGTTTCAAGCATCTGTCTGTATGTTGATAATACAGACAGACGCTTAAAATGTATTTATTTGTTTAAGTTACGTGTGTACATTTAAGATATTTTTCAGAGATAACGAATAAGGACGAAGTGGATTTGGAATACAACGACGCATTACTCAAGGTCATCCACGACGAGGAACCGAAAGGCGTCTCTATGGGAGTCAAAATTCAGGTTAGTGAAACTTAACTAATGCATAAAAAAGATAATGTAAAGAAAATTCATCCCAAATAATTAATTGAATCAAGGGGTTGATAGAGTTTTGGGAGGATTTAAGGTAAATACAATTAGGACAATCAAGTACAAATACCCACTCAAGAGGCCATTGCGGAAATCTTTTTGTTCAACTAAGTACTTCTTCTTTCTGCCCTTATCCCATATTACTGGGGGTCGGCGCAACACGTTTGTTTCTTCCATTCTGTCCTATCACCCGTCACACTATCACTAACTCCTCTTTCTTTCATATCACTCTTCACACAATCCATCCATCTTTTCTTTGGCCTTCCTCTCCCTCTCCATCCATTTTTACTTAAAACTCTTTTAGTAACATGCGTTTCATCCCTCCTCTTCACATGACCATACCAAGATAAACGATTCCCTTTCAACTTTTCAATCACTGGCGCCACTTTCAAACTCCCTCTAATATACTCATTTCTCACTCTATCCTTTCCCGTAACCACACCACTCTACACATCCATCTCAACATTCTGATCTCCGCCACAAGCAATCTTTTTTCATCCATCTTTTTCACAGCCCAACATTCCGATCCATACAGTATGACAGGTTTTATCACGGACTTGTAAATTTTACCCTTCAACTTAAGGCGCATCCGTGAATCGCAAGTAGTTTCCGTGATCTGTCGCTATTTCATCCATCCTACGTTCGTCTCGATCTCGGTATGGGTGTTCCGGGGAGAGCTAAAGGCACAAGATTGGAGAGACCGCCGAAATCGCAGAACAAGTACTCCGTTTTGGTTCTACTCAATTTCAGGCCAACCCTCCAATCTGTGCTACCACACCTCCAATCTGTTCTGGACTTCTAGGCCACTCTCGGCAACCAGCGCAATGTCATCGTCAAACTGCATACACCAGGGGGCCTCTTCCTGGATGTCCGAAGTCAGAGCGTCCATTATCATCAGGAAGAGGTACGGGCTGAGAGCCGACCCCAGATGTAGGCCGACAGCCACATTGAAGCTTCCAGTGGTGCCCATTGTGGACCGAACTTAGATACTACATCGTCAATACATCGCTCAGATCAGCTGCACATACTTCCCAGGCACACCTTTCTCCTTAAGGGCCCACGACAGAACCTCACGAGGTACCCGGTCGTATGCCTTCTCGAGTTCAACGAATACCATGTGCAAGTTTTTATGCGCACCTCAGTATTTCTCACACAGTTGGCGTATAGCGAAAATGGCATCCGTTGTACGACCAGGCTTAAAACCGAATTGGTTCTGTGAAATTTCAGTCTCTTCTCACAACCGCCTCTCAATAACTTTCTCCCTTTGTACTTTGTACTCAGCTTTCATAGTATGTGACATTAGCTTTATTCCTCTATAATTGTTGTATTCAAGCACATCACCTTTGTTTTTAAAGGTGGGCACCAGAGAACTGTTGCACCAATCATCAGGTATGGCTCTTCCTGCAACAACTTATTGAAAAACAAAAAATGGTTAATTTCCATTTATCCACCTGCAATAACTTCCACAATGCAACTGGTATTCCATCTGGACCAATGGCTTTACCATTCTTCATTCCATTTACTGCTATTCTGACTTCTTTTTTTTTTCGGTTTGACTTACGTAGGTAGCCACGAGGCTTTTGCTACTTCACCGGGCATAAAAAGCTATTCTGACTTCATCCATACGGACCATTCTCACTTACCCTACATTCACTGGTTTACTCTCTAAAATCCCACTCGAATTATTTTCCTCATTCATCAGTCTTTCAAAATACCTCATTCATCAGTCGTTCAACTAACTAACTGGGTCCAATTAACGGGTAAAAATAAAGGAAGTGACTGCGTCAGTTGGGAGTTAAGAACCTTAAAGTCTTAACTCCCAACTGATGCAGTCACTTCCACTTCACGTACACTGTTTGGAGGTCTGAGGTTAGTTTTTGAATTCAGAACATTGTGACATTTATAACGGTATGACATTTAGACGTATTTTTTGAGATAACACGATATTATAAGCAAATTGCAATCTGTTCCATCCAACCCTGTGTGCATTTTCAATCCAACCTGGCGTGAAAATGCAGACAGTCGTATATTAATTATGTCAATGAAACAATACAACAATTTTTGGTTCCTTATATATTGACCCCTTTACACTTTGAATTATCCAAGCACAACTAAACGTGTCTGAAATCTTAGCGTCTAGAGTAGGTAGTGGGCCTAATCTAGCATTCATGCAAAAAAATCTAAGATTAATGTTATGAGTAATTTAAAGGCCAGCGCAAACTGAAAGCATGGTATTTTATTTCTGACTACCTTCCTACGCGCGATGAAAAATAAATTAAAATCGGTGCAGTAGTTCCGGAGCATTAATTTGTTTACGCATTAGATTTACGCTTACCTCTTTTTTATTTTAATTTTTATTTCTTTCTAAATACTTTCTGTAATGTTTCAATAATGTTTTTATTTGTTAAAAAATGTTTTCTCAGTAAGTGAATTATTGTTAATTCTCTATGAGGAAAATAAAGTTCTTAAACCATATAATCATTAAAATAATAGTATATTATATTAAATATTCTAATGTCAAATGTACTTTTATTCAAAGTCTAGTATCTAATATCAAATATACCTACTATTATTAAAATAAAGAGATTAGATTGTTTGTAATTACTTTTAACATTATTATTTTTAAGCCGCTGTGACGCAAACTTAGAAACAGTTTAGGTATTTATTTACTTTTAGTTTATGGTTCATTTAGTGTACATTTCTATAAATTTCTACTGTCTATTCGGAACTACGAGTCACTATTGTTATTATTATGTTCGTCCAAAATAAATGCAAACATCGTTATGAGCTTATGCGCCGCCGCCCGCCGCGCGGCCTTGGCTTTGCGATGCGATGACTGTATGTTAGCCGGCTTGCTTACGTTATTGAACGTTAAAAAAAGTTTGTGTACTTTGAACTGATTATTGGATGTTATGTTATTATTTATCTATTAGCTGTATAGTTCCTTTTATTTCAAAGGCAATTTATGTAGGTACTTCCATATTTCATTCGCATTTGGAATATAAGTATAAAATAGCTACCTGGTTGGACTGGTTAGAAGGTAACCCTTTTTTTGTCTTTTTTATTTAAAAGAATATACGCACTTACTTATATTGCCAATTATCTCATGGCTGACTATTTAAATTTCCGCCCAAAAAAAAAAACAAATGCAGCCAGTCACCAACGTTAACTTGAACTTCATAAAATATTCAACCGTATATATATAACATATTTTGAAGTAGTAAACTTCTAGACATATATTTTCTACAATAAGACTATTAAGCACTCACTCCTACCAGTCATTAACAGCTTAATTACATGACACTCCCCACTGTTGCACGCCTCTCGTAGTTACGCTTACGATTATCATTCCAGAACACGATTCATATATTATTATGAAGGTTTCCATGAAGGACAAGTAAGCTAGGTATTAAGGCTAGGTGTTAGTTTTAACACACAGGAGTTTGTTTTCTTTTGTTTTTCGGTCTCGTATATGTGAATAATAAAATGAGGATAATGATATAAGTGACCCCTGAGCGCCAACCAACCGTTCTAGCTTCTTAGCTCTTAGCGATCGTGGGGTTATGTGGGATTGATATTTTTTGTTATTGTCATAGCTCAGTCTTTGCAAATATTTTTGTACAATGACTACATTGATATATATCTCACTCACAACTCTAGGAAGAAGTTATTAATTGGTGTCTTTTATTATTAGCTTTTTTTTGCGTGTAATAATATTCTTATGTGTTTTCTAATCAGTTTATGCGTTTTTGAGTCGTTGACAAACAGCCAACCATCCGAAGTTATATTTATCTATTATTATAGTATAAAGTAATTACTATACTGAAGAAGGAGTTTTAATATATAAGCATATGAAAGTAAAAGGAAAATGTTGACTAATATGCTTTGTTTTGTTTCAGAATCTTACAAAAGTGTTCAAGGGCCGTAAAAAGGCAGTAGACAATTTAAATTTACGGATGTATGAAAACGAAATCACCGTATTACTCGGCCATAATGGTGCCGGAAAAACCACTACTATATCCATGTTAACAGGTAATTAACTAAATAATTTAATTATCTGTGAGGAATTTTCTAATAAGTATAATTGTGATTAGCGAGAATACTTCGTATTACATTGTGTGTTGCGTTGTATACCGTGGCTTATTTGGATGTACATACATACCTTATTCATTAAAAGAAGTACATATATCGGATTTACATTGATGTAATTCCATATCATTTCTTGTGTTTCCACAGTAACCAGTTTTAACCTAATTATTCAATTATATTTATATTTTTTTTAAAGTTCTTTAGATTTGTCTTTTAGTAGTACTAGTATTTTTGATCTTATAATAAGAACTAGCTGTGCATCTTTGCTTGCCTCTTTGCGATACGACATCACGGCAATTAAAAAAAAATAATCTTAACGGATTGCTATATAAAACTGTATTGTAATTAGACCATGGCAAAGCTACATTAATGATTTAACAAAAATAATAAATAACTCATCATATATAGTTTGGTAACTAAAATGAGAGAAAAAATATTTCAAAATATTTCAAAATTATTCAACACATAAAAACCTTCTCTAATAAATTACACACTCTCGAACGACGATACTTAAAAGCGTCGTCAATTTAATAACATAAAGTAGTCCATTCAAAGACGATGAAACAGCGTGCCTTTGTAACAAATGTGTACCGACAAATACCTATCATTTGATTCAATTGGGTCGCAGTAATTGGTCCTCAACTGTGCGATGCCTTATAGAGCGGAACTTTGACAATATATGTTCACAGGATAGTAAGAAACGATGTGTTCTTCTACTAATATTTTATATTTACTAGTATTATAAAGGGTGAACAGTTCTATTTTGGTTTGTAACTACTAAGTAAGTAATGAGTATTTGTAAGTAGGTACTGAGCCGATTTCAAAAGTCTCTGGGATATTTCATAACGAGGTTTTCGCGGCAGCGGGAAAAACAATAAGCCAAATTACTCAAGTCGTTGTCAAGTTATGCGCGTACATACATTTTGGTGATTCATTTTTATTTATACAAGGTGTAACGGAAAGGGTAAATACATAGCTTTTTTGGATGATAACAAACGATATGGCAAGGGTTATTTAATCCTATCTGTACAAGTCCGGAAGTAATGATTATTTAAAATTCATAGATACCAGAAACCGAACTTTTCAAATTGAAATATCACTAGCACTCAATCAGCTGATCGATGTCAAGTAACGTGGAAAGTTATTGACCCACGTAGTGCGGTGACAGGTTTGTTATAATTTGAATTTAGGAAACATATGGAACCGAGAATTTGGTATCAATTCTTGGAGTATTTTTTTTGAGTTGAAACCCTTGCCATATCCTTTGGTATGATCCAAAGAAGCCTTGCGCTTTCTATGTATATACCCTTTCCGTTACACCTTGTATATTTGTAACTTTAATTAAGTATATTTATATTATATATTTCAACATTTTATTTTAAATGGCCATCCAGGCAAACTTATATGCTATATATAGATATAGCATATAGATAGTGCAGGTCTAGCTGTCCCTACCAGGTCCCATACCTATTATTATTTTTATAAAAAACCTAGACAAAATTGTTATTTTACAAAGCCTCGCGCATTAATTCGTATTACAGTGACGTATTATTACGTAGCCGATTGCAATTACAAGAATATATATAATTGGTCAATTAACACGCTAATGGTGGATTGCTATTACTATGTAGTCAACGATAATCTCGGCAGTTAGCTGTTCAACTTGAACTGCTTTTTTATTCTGAGAATACAATGTATGACTGTGGTATAAGAGGAAACATTTTAAATTTAATTAATTCCTATTTGTCAGGCCATACCAAGTATTTTTCTTTATCTATATCTTCCAAATGTAACTAAAATAACTACTTAACGAAGGCTTGTCCCGATCAATTACAAATACAGTAATACCACGGACTTACGCGATTGGTATTAGGTATTTGCAGTGTGATTTCCAGCTTAGAATAGACCACCCCATGTCCTCCCACGGGTGTCGTAAAAGGCGACTAAGGGATATATGGCTGATGGCATCTATTAGCTCAAGGCTTAGATCTTACTGCGATCACCAATCCGTCAGCCAAGCGTGGTGATTATGGCAATTTCCTTCAACGATCCTGGCTTGCCAAGGTCTGTTAAGAGGAGCAGTGGACGTAAACGGGCTTTTGATGATGACGCGATAGGTGGGACCACGGGATGGCCGTGTAAGTCGAATTCGCGTACCTAAGTCGGGGTTCAACTTTCCCTATAAATACATATAATGTTTGTGTAATCGGGACCAGGGTCTAAAAAAAACAATAGATCAGAAGAAACTTTGTTAATAATACGTTAAATTATAATTGATCTTTACATTATCACACCATAATTCTAACATGGTTTCCTGAATTAAAATAGAAAGATTTTCACTTATTATTTGGTTCGATCAAATATCTTTACTAATTCCTTTTTATATTTTACATTCAAAGTCCTCTTAAGGTTATAATAATAATATTTAGTTTTCACTCCAAAAGACAGTGTTTTTCATTTCATGTTAGGTTAGGTTAGCAGTTGAAAGTTTAACTTGCAGTAAACCGAACGGCGTGTTCGGTTTACTGCAAGTTATGCGCGTGGTGATCAAAAATAAAAACCGCGTATCTCCGAATTCGCGTAAGTCGGGGTATTACTGTACAATAAAAAGGCGTTCTCAAGTTATGCGCGTACTACACAGTACTACAAGACAAATTTTTATTTATATCCTATATGCGGGTGCTATTGTAGCGCGACGACTTACGCATGAGCTATATGTAAATATCCTTATCTCTCTGTGTAACCAATTTAATACAAAGTCGTTTAGTATTTATTTATTCCGTGAAAATGCCTCAACAACGCAGCCGCAGAAAATTTCGTATTTATATTATAATATAAATTCCTTATGCATCGCTAGTCAAAAAAATCTTATATTACCGTGGATTTTTACGATTTTATTGTTTCCTAAAAAACCTACAACAAATAAATAATGAATAAACAAAATCAGTCGTTATCTAGTGCGCTTCGTCTGTCGCTCTCTTCGAGGTGTTCTAATAAAAAAAATCTAAAAATGTATTGTTATGTATGAGTTTTACTTATATAAGATTAGATATAATAAAATATTCGTTTTTTAACAGGTATGGTACCACCTACATCAGGATCAGCTTATATAAACGGGTACAGCATAGTGAATGAAACAGGAATGGCGCGCAAATCTCTCGGTATCTGCCCACAACACAATGTGTTGTTCCCTGATCTCACAGTGGCTGAACACATTATATTCTATTCACAACTTAAAGGCGTACCCGCAAGTAAAATTGACAGTGAAGTTACGCATTTTGTAAAGTTACTGGAATTAGAAGCAAAGGTTAGTAATACTTTACAACTTCTTTATCTATTCCACGGAAATCTATTTCCGGAATAAAAATGCTGTGCTATTTCAGACTGTACAAAAATTTCATCTAGATCTCTTAGTCCTGATCCTAATACAGTTGCAAAAACTTCCCTAAAAATCTAAAAGCCATCATTCCACAATCCCCCCCTCCAGCAACCACCCTGAACTAAACTTTTATATCATTTAATAAGGACAGAGCACTGCTCACCTTTAATACCAGTGCAGTAACAAAAGTCTCATGGATTAATCCTTCCAAAAAAGAGAACTATCAATGCTACTCAGTCAAAATTCGTCCATTTAACAGGGGAAGCTCTCTCACGCAGGTTAAGCTTGGTTTGTTGGTTTTAAGCTTTAGCCTAAAACTTACAAAACAACCGGGCAAAAAGCCTTTTTTAAAACTGTCCAAAAAATAACACTTATAATATAAGTATAGTACGAAAGTATAATTATATACAACTAGCTGACCCGGCAAATAGATGTTGGCTGATTCTCAGACCTACTCAATATGCTCACAAAATTTCATGAGAATCGGTCAAGCCGTTTCGGAGGAGTACGGGAACAAACATTGTGACACGAGAATTTTATATATAAGATAATCTCTTACGTCATATCTTTTTAGTCGTAGTTTTTTGTGTGTTGATATAACTGTGGAGTCATAATTTTCACGCAGCTATGTTAATTGATTATATTGCTGTCACGTTTTAGGATTATATTGCTTATGTTTAATTATGACATTAATTTATATTGAACTATTGAGAATATTATATTATTTACTAGCGACCCGTCCCGGCTTCGCACAGTTGCAATGATGATGTATTATACATACTAGCTCCCTCTTGAATCCCTCTATTTATTACCTAACTCTATTATCATCTATTAGGAAAAACCGCATGAAAATCCGTTGCATAGTTTCAAAGTTATAAGCATACATAGGGACAGACAGACCGCGGGAAGCGACTTTGTTTTATACTATGTAGTGATATTAAGTTAATAAAAATCATTACTTAACAAACTCAAGTTATAGAAGCTATTGTTTTTATATATTACTTGATATATAGATGTAGTAGGTGTTTAAGTGTCGATAATACAGTGTCGGAGATGATAGGTACTTTTCTCAATTTTAGATTACAGGTAGCTTATATTTCAAAAACCGTCCTTGTATTACTTAAAACAATATGATAAAACAATAATATTTTTATAATATTATACCTTATTTCTATACAAACTGCATATAAATTAGAAATTACAAAATTTATACGTAGATGTAAACAAAAGTGTGCAAATAAGTTTCCGACATGTGGCGTAATGCAAACATTTATTGAATTCCCATATTAATTGTCTTAACTAATTTGAGATATGACGTCAAGCTATTTTCGTGTCGAGTATTAATATTGACCTTCATTTATTTCTTATTAAAACTTGCGCAATGATATGTTTGCAGCCTTAACCGTAATTGATCACTGCTGTATTTATTTGGGAGCCTCTGCACTTTATTATAAGGGTGCCATATATTTTAGAACCACCTTATATATTCATAAGAAAATTAAACAGATTAATCTCGGTTCTAGATATCAGTCAGATTTTGTATTTAATTACGACATGATTCGCAGAGTAGCTATCTAATGCCGAAAAGACCGCGAGGTGTCGTGATATCTACCTGCGACATGCTAGGCTTGTGTCCAACGCTTTCTTTCATGTGGTCCTAGGCATTCAATAGCCTAAATATTTTAGTAGCCCATTTATACTTCACAAAAAACTATAAATAATGTCGGAATGCTCAAAAGCTCATAGGCGAACCAGCTCCATAAGTACTATGTTAATGCGACGACGCATTCGTACTATCGTATGACCGGCATACATACTATACCTTCTCCAGTCACGGCAAACAAGTCGATCTATCGATCTAATGATTAAATGATATCTACATTCAGATAGAAATAGTATTTAGGATGAGATACTTGTTATCGATTTATTTGGAGTTAAATGAAAAGTTGTCGTTTATACTAAAGCTTTTATTGCGAATAGATGTAATAAGTAATGTGAGCCGAAATAAAACAAAAAATATATATAATCCTTGTTTGCGAATTGAGAGCAAAAAATATCTGCTCTAACTTGTTTTTAATGTTAGACTTATCGATATTATAAATTTTATTGTATATCTATTACAATTAACAATATTTTTACCTTGCATAGGTATTATTATTTCATATATGCATAAAAGACGATGTCATAATACTTTTCCAATCCTTATTGTCAGAAAGTGTTTTAGCCAAATATTATTAGGTACGTAATCGCTACTTGTAATTTGTTACCTGTGATTTGTTATAATTGGCTTGTCGCATTAAAAATAAGACATTTATTTTTATAAACAAGACAATGCGGTTATACACTGACCGAAAGTAACCTTGCAAGATTCTCTTAATTTAAAAGTCATATATGACAGATTATTCCCTAATAAGTCGAGTAGGTAACATTAGGTTATCTAAGTTTTTATTTATTTACTTGAATAATTATAGTTATGTATTTATTTAGTTGAATAAGTACAGTAAACAGTACGTAGGAATGCGATTCTTTTGCTCTTTGTTTTGATTCCCGCTATTTCTTTTTGAAAAACGTCCTGTAACTGCTGAAAACCCTGTATATCGTCTTAAGTCCTATAATGTTACTTTGCCAGATATGATGAAACCAAAATATAATCACATGATGCGACATCGGATTATTAAGACCTTATTCTAGAATGCTATCCTCAAAAGTATAAGGTCGAATGTCTATTATACTTTAGAAGCATTTGGTCGTAAGTGCAAGTTCACGATATAGGCACATGCGACATACGACGAATGTTTCTGACTTATGGCACATCCGACCTTATGCTACTGAGCTCTAGAACTACAATCTATCCTGAAAATATCCAAATAAACTGCGCACGATGCTGCAAGGCGGTGTTATATTAGTAGGAATTAGGTGATATATCTTTAAATTGTGGCTGAATTTCAACACTACTCTAGATACAAATAAGTGAAGTATTTTCGCTAGTAGACATGCTATCTAAATACTCGAAATTAGAGATGGACTTATTTCAGAGAGATGTGAAGTCAAGTAAGTTGTCGGGTGGACAAAAGCGTCGGCTGTCTGTAGCCGCTGCAATGTGCGGATCTTCCCGAGTGGTTTTACTGGATGAACCAACGTCGGGACTGGACCCCGCCGCACGAAGAGCGTTGTGGGACTTATTGCAGAAAGAGAAAAAAGGTATATGGCTTGTTTCTCTGTTATAGTTATTGAATAGTCAATTGATCAATATAAATAGTCTTATTAGAACCAGAAACTATATGGTGTTCCACTCATAACTCAGAGAGCCTGCTATCGGTTCTGCCCCTGGTCTAACCTCGGTAGAAAGGATATATCATATTTAGTAGACGGTCGTTATTATGTAAGAATCTAAAGACATCATTCCTCAATCTACCCGCCAGCGACTGTCCTGAGCCGAGGTACAGGGGGCGCCCTCTGGCGCAGGTTGCTTAGATTGTAGTTTTTTAACAATTTATTTAGGCTGGAGCTCTGCTCGCTTTTAAGCCCGGTGAGTAGCAAAAAATACGCCCGAAAAAAAAGTCGTTATTATCATATCAACGAATCAGACATGCAGGAAGACAATAAATAATTAAATTACATTTGTTCTTCAGTCACAATAATAGAATGCACTCCATTAAAATTTTCAAAATATCTTCAATGTGCAGACTTTTACCTCCTTCAGTTGTATTGTGTGTATATTGTATATATGGCAACGTATAATTTTTAATCATTATTTTGTACTTTAGGCATAAAACCTTAACCTTTACCACGTTTAATTGAAGAAGCTACATTTCATATTTTTTAATGACTATCCCTTGACCAGGTCGAACAATGATTCTGACAACGCATTTTATGGACGAAGCGGATGTGTTAGGTGATCGAATAGCTATAATGGCAGGAGGGAAACTACAGTGTGTAGGAACACCGTACTTTCTCAAAAAACACTACGGCATTGGCTACAAACTCAGTATTGTGAAAGGAGATGACTGTAACGTCGATGATGTCACCAAGTTCTTTAGAGAATATGTACCTGAAGTCAAAGAGAATACTAATATTGGTAAGTCGAGATATATAAGTGAATTATGTGCTTTTTCTTTTAACCTTAAAATAGATATAAGTAAGCTATAGAGCGCGCCTTACAAAGTATGCACTGGTGGTGCGAGTATGAATAACACCGTGGTGTCTTGACCAAAACAATATTCGTTATATTAAGTTGGAGACGTATATTTTATGTTTATGATATGATTAAATCTACAGAACTAAGTAGCAAAAGTGGAAGATGGTATATTTCATCTTCTATTTATTTCATATCTATTTTCACTAAAACAGCGCCATACCATATATTACACCTGCTTACAATCAACACAACAGACCGCAGCGATATCCGCGGTCTACGGTCTAGTATATGTTTAAGTACTGTAAACTTTTAACGTATTTTAAATAATATTTAGCTAGGAAAGGAAATGTTACATTTGATTAGTAAGTGTGCTTGAGTATACTTTTAGAGCATCAACCTTACCGTTACCGCAATTTATTAACCCTCTATTTACATTACAGGTTCCGAATTGACTTATATATTACCTAGTGATAACGTTAATAAATTCCCAAATA
The DNA here is from genome assembly GCA_947037095.2 of Nycteola revayana. Taxonomy (NCBI): domain Eukaryota; kingdom Metazoa; phylum Arthropoda; class Insecta; order Lepidoptera; family Nolidae; genus Nycteola; species Nycteola revayana. The sequence goes on from OX344839.1 coordinate 13,060,819, forward strand.
TGCTAAAAAATTTTGAAGCCCAAAAGACATCATTAAAAATCTGCAGTTACGGATTATCTGTCACTAGTTTAGAAGAGGTATTTATGAAGTAAGTATCCTCTACGAAATACTTGCGTTGATGAAATATGGAGTTTTATTTTATATATTTAATGTGCTTTTGATGATTTGTAGGGCGGGTGCAGAAGATCTCGAATATTCTTCGGCTAAGAAACAAAATAACCACAGTTTACCTTACAACGACAGCGCTGTAGTTCCTATGATGAATTTGTCTGGCAACTCACATATTGCAGGTAAGCTCTTACATGATCAAATTGAACAATTGGCTTGCCTGGAACTGTCTATGTAACATTTTTGGCTACATCCATCCATGAGCAAATAACACAAAATTAACTAAGTATATGTAAAATTACACATATTCACTTTAGTTCTAGGCTAGCCAATTATTCTTATTTTCAAATTACTATAACCAAGACTGAACATTCTTTGTTTTTTACAGCGGACAATGAACCGATACAAAAAGTGCGCGGCACCAAACTACTGAAAAACCACATAAAAGCAATGTTCTTGAAACTAGCTTACAATTCAACGAGAAATAAATTGACATCCTTCATACAATTCATCATGCCTATTATAAATATTACTTTATCTGTAATTATAGCTAGATCATGGGAATTTTTGTCCCAACTTCCGGCCTTAACTTTAAGTTTAGAAAGTGGTTTTAGAAAAACGGAAACGATTTTGTCACAGTCCGGAGCTATTGATGGTACTCCGGCTGCCAAAGCTATGTTGGCATACAAGGATTATTTTAAACGCTCCATTCACCCGGGAATGACATTGACGGATATAGGCACGTTAGACTTAGCGAGATTTTATTTGAAATTGGTGAGTATTTTTCTTTATGATAATGTAAAATATGGTGTACGCTGTGAGTAACTGAAAGGAAACAATATATTCATGGTGATTTTTCATAATATAAAACTTATATGCATAACTGGATTTCCGCGCGCCGTTTCACCTGCATAACGCCCGTTCCTGTAGAAACTTTTTAATTTAATATATCCTATAGAAGGCTATAGGCTTCTCAATAAATGGGTTATCTAACACTAAAGGAACTCTATAATCTAACTATCGGACTCGTTTCTGAGATTAGCTCGTTCAACCAACAAACTCTCCAGCTTTATTATTTATATGATTTGAAAAAAGAATGGATCAAACCGATTGACTAAAAGTTTATATATCTACATTATCAACATGACTTATCATAATTTATCATTCTAATACTATTTACAGAGTCTGTATTTTTCTGGCACTAAATTTTTGAATAAAGCCTACATTTTTTTCAGAGCGATGCCGATTTTGAGCGAGTTCGGTACGAGAATCTAATGGGTGCGACATTTGGAGCCAACAATATAACAGCGTGGTTCAGTAATTATGGCTATCATGATTCCGCCATATCGCTGGCACTAGCTAACAATGCGATTTTAGGAGCATTGTCACCTAATAGCACGTTGACGATCGTCAACCATCCGCTACCGTATTCTATTGAAAACTTGGTAAGTGTTGTCGATATATAAGGTGCTTTAAAAATATCTGCCACGGCTTTAATGGGAGGTAGTATTATGTTTAAAGATTACAATAGTGAAGAGCTTTCGTACCCCGGAACAGTTATTTCAATTTGAGAAAATAAATAAGTTAAATAAACATTGACTATACTCTGCATAAAGCCATTCACAAATTACGCGCGATGTGTCGCATCGTCAATGAAAACAACTGCTATCTCTTTCCATCTGTTCCGTGAATGAAAACTGAAATCACTATCTGTACGTGTAGGTACGCAATAATACGCTGTCAAACAAGTGTTTTAAAAGTGCAATTACTTACCAGCTTCTGCATTCTTCCAAAAAACTTACGTAAATAAGATGATAAACTTCCCATCACACTTAAAACAGGCTTTGGACTGTTAACTTAGTGTAAGAATCGCAATTTTTTTCTTATTATTTTTAAACAATAGGTAGGTACCTACTTAGATTCATATCAAATAACGATAAATTACAGTAACTTGGTGTGTTAAAAAGTTAATCATCTTATTTACAACAATTGCACCGTAGTTATTTACACACTCCCTACCTACTTATCTACAAAACTGTTGTACTAGTCCGCGTTGCACACAAATGTAGGCACGCTTACATACCTACGTGTCTCTTAACTTTGTTTAATGTGTCCGTTTCACTTTTTAATTGTCTAAATGCGCGTTTGATTCGCCTTATTAGTTCTACCACACTTCTGATATCATGTCCGGTTCAGCCGTACACTAGGTCCTTTACACGACCCCACAAAAAAAAGTCTAGAGGGGTTAAATCCAGCGAGGGAGGGGGCCACGGCACTGGCTCTCCTCGGCCCGGGCCTATCCAACTTTCACCGCCGTACCACACACCGTTTAAAAATTCCCGTACGTTGATGGCGAAATGAGGTGGTGCTCCATCATGTTTGAAGTGCAGCCCTCTTATCTCTTCAAGAGGAATACGTTCCAACATTCTTCTCACACGGGTTCGTAGTAAACGCAGATACGACTCTCCGTCCAGTCTGTCCAAGAACACTGGTCCTAGTATTCTGTTCCCCAGTATCTAGTGTTAATGTGTGGGCTGGCCAACACATTAACACTAAACCGAGTCTGAAAATGGTCAGGCCGCACAACACTACGTCGGAGTACACTAGTATGGAGGCCTGCCTGCGTCAACCGGAGGCGGGTCAAAGCGGCCGTGGTCTCTAAACCTGTACACGGCATCCAGAATGGTATGATGACTAACTCGCACACCAAACCTCTGCTGGTATAAGTTCACGGCATGTGCAGTTACGGCGTTACACTCGCGGTAGCACAATACCATTTCAAGGTATTCTTGATTAGAATACCGTCTTCTGGGATACATTTTTAATACAGGCGCGCGATATTCCCGTCGCTGACCGCTAAAACTATCTTCCGGATTCTTCCGAGCGGCCGGGCGGCCGGGGGACGAGGGGCGACTGGCGGGCGCCCGGCGATCGGCTAGCGCGTGCGACGAACGGGGTAGCGCGGGTGCGGGTCCCCACCCGCACCCGCGCTACCCCGTTCGGGGCTGTCGGGACTGTCTGTCTGTCTGCGGGGCTGTCCTTTGACAACCGCCGCGCGGCGGCATCGTATCGGCGTGCGGTGCGGCAACAGTTTATTAAGTCTACAGAATGGTGTTATGCCAATAAATCAATTCAAATTTATACGTACAATTTTTTGTATGAAAAAAAAATGACAACTTATCAATAATTTTTCTTCACTATTGTAATCTATAAACACAATACTGTCTCCCATTGCAGCCGTGGCAGATATTTTTATAGCACCTTATATATAAGAGTTTTGAAGTGTACTAGTATTCTTGTTAAACCCTCGTGTTAAGCTAAAATGCTTGTGTTACGAGTTGGTTCACGTCATTGATGGGTGGGGATAGAACCGGCGATCACAAGATCACAAGTTCGACAACGACAATTGGGCTATGGCCGCTTCAAATTATTTGTTGCCAGAATCATATAATTATCACAACGCCATATGCTTGAATTGAGTGCGACACCGCAAATGAGACCTTAGGGTGCATCGGACTAGCCGTCGGGGGGCCGGATTGCTTACGCGTGCCCGGCCCCCGCCAACGGCGGATCGAAGGAGTGTCCGGGGGGTTTTAGTGGTGTAGGGTCCTCTCCTCGTGGTATGAGTGGCATACCACGCTATGGAGAGGGCAAGTCCCACATATCCCACCGCCAGCGCGCGAATACGCTGCAGCGGCGGTGGGAAAGCGTAAAGACATTTCAAACCGTAAAAAAAAAAAGTTTGCATCTGAATAAAAGTTTACATATAGCACCGCTAAATGTTAAATCGTATCTTAAAAATTATTATCTGGTACGTTCCTTAAATATGCCGCAAATACAGAAACCAGAAACAGTACATATGGAATTTGTATAGGATTGTAGGGATGCCTACTAAGAAACCTTGTTTGGGCTCTCGGTACGTAATCAATTGGCAAAAATATCTATTTTTGTTTTTATATTCGTTTTCGATTGCTGTTTTACAAAGGCTATCTCGTCCAATAATGGACGCTTACTATCAAGGGATACTTATATTTTGCGGATTAAGATAATCCCGTCAATATACCTATTAAATATCTACTGACTGATATCATCTGAATCCGCAAAATAAGAAATATTTAGTCATGAATATAAGAGGAGTGATTCTTAACTTTTTAACCGGCGAATGTTGGATCCACGTGCAAAACCTTTTACGGTATCTAAATTTAATAAAAAAAAATAAGAGATCTAAGCAATTTGTTTGTGGTTTCAGGTGAAAGTAATGGCGGCCGGCAGCGGTATGGGATTCCAATTCTCATTTAACATCGGTTTCTGTATGGCCTTCGTGACCGCGTTTCTAGTACTCTTCGTTATCAAGGTAAAAACTTACTAGTATCGATTATTCATTATTTATTATCATTTCCCATACGCCCACGAGTTATTAAATAGCGACCTCCCTAGTCGGTTTCTCATTGATTATTGTATAGCTTATAATATATCATATTAACCGTATGACTGGGACTTCTTCATATTAAAAAAAACTATATTACAGGCAACTATCATATTAAGCTATATCACATGTGGATTTCTATAATTAAATGAGAAAAAATACATTTCATACAACAAAGCGGATTAGAGTCAACTTGGCTGTTTTATTGGATGATTTAAAATACCCTGAGTCGAATCTAATGCTCTTTCTTGCCACTTCTTTGGACCTTGAAAACGCACTTTATCAGAACTGCGAGATATATTATCATTTTAATCACAATTTAGGAAATTATGTTACGCGGAAAACAATGAACTTCTAATTATGCTTATAACACATATCCTTCGAGGAGCTCTAAAGTAGAGTGACAATTGCACGAAACTCCACTTAACATCTAAAAGTCATCATTCTGCAATTCCGTCAACGACCACTCTCTTGCATAAGTTAGGCTGGAATCTTGCTCGCCTAGCTGTTTGTCTGGTAAAGTAGTAAACTGGCTTACTAAATACGACCGTTCTAAAATCTACATCTATCTTCTCCGTAAGATTTTCGTGTGTCTTTTTTGCACCAAGAAGTCTTGAGATACATCCACAAGTACTATTAATACAATTTAAAATATAAATTCAATCTATTTACCAAACAACTTTATTATAAATTTATTGACTACCAGGAACGCATAAGCGGTGCGAAGTTACTACAGCGTGTATCGGGTGTGCGACCTGCTATTATGTGGATGACTGCGCTTGTATGGGACTGGGTGTGGCTCTTCTGTATCTATTTAGCCATCATCATCACTCTGGCTTGCTTCCAAGAAATGACTCTTTCTAAGCCCGACGAATTAGGTAAGTTTGCTTATTAGTAGTTGATGGTCGGGATCGCGTAGTGAAGAATTGTTTATTGACGTCCGAGAAAAAGTCATAGGTTTTATATTGCCCCCGTTAAAAAAAAATATAGATAGAACCCAGTGGGACAAAACAGTTTCAATTCTATACTAGGGAAAAATATACAGCGGTAGACTTTAAATAGATTACGGTGCTTACGACTTTTACAATAGTTACGTCGTAAACTACTGGAGTGAATTCAATAATGTTTTCACATTATAAAAAATAGTTATTCCAGTTTAACATGAATATTGAAGATAAGTTTTCAATGAAAACGGGAGGTACATTAGGTAAGGAATTAATGTTCAAAACATATTTTACTAAAATAACTCTAAGTCTTGCCTTGTGAATGGATCTGTGTACCTTATCAAATATGATATATCTTTTTAAATGCATTATTGATGGAATTGCAGGCCGAATACTCCTAGTCCTGATGGTTTTCTCACTGGCGACGATACCACTGCACTACCTAGCGTCCTTCTACTTCTCAGCAGCGGCTACGGGATTTTCCAAAATGTGTTTTTTAAATATATTCTCTGGTAAGTTTATATCAATATCTAGTTAAAAATACACATGAATTAGCGCTTGTCATACTTTTATATATTTTTTTACTTTACCACATACAAAATAAAAAAATACTAACAAATGTCCCCCGGGAAGGTTTAGATATTGCGGGCTATACTTAAGATGCAGGTCCGATTCCTGCTGGTGATCCAAATTCATTAATCAATTGTTTTAAATACGATTTAGACAATATTGTGACTGTAGTTTAACCGCTGTACCTCTTAGGTATGCGCGCGGTGAGGCGGGGGGGTTGTCGCCTACCGTATTGTCACCGCCGACGTCATTACTACATGTCCGCGTTTTCTTAAGACGTGGTACATTTTCGGCGGTTTCATTTTGTTGAATTAATACACGTAGCTCAGGTTTTAATCACTATTTAATATTAAAATAGCTTGAGATACAAAAAGTAATACACGGTCGCTTAATGTCACAGAGTATAGAGAGAGAGCAATATTTTTATAGTAGACAAATAACAAAGGCGCGAAATTCAAATTAAGAATATTACATTCTACACTCTTCCCGAATTTAAGCCTCAATATTTAACAAATAAATACTAAATAACTAATCAAATTAAACAGTATCTGACAAATTTAAACTTTACATCAGACATAGGCATAATATAATTTATATAGCAAAAACTTGGACCATAAACTATTCCTGAATCAATACAAAAGTAGGTTATATAATTACATTTCAAGACTTATGTCTTCTTAAGTCCTTAATCAATTGGAAACTGAATTATATGATAACACTCCAAGCTTTGACCTTAAATGTTGAAATTTATCTCTAGACAATGCTTTTGTAAGTATATCTGCAAGCTGACAATCACTACTAACAAACTTTAACTCAATTATCTTTTGATGATACTTTTCTTTAATAAAATGATATTTAATTTCAATATGCTTACACCTCTTATGGAAATTAATGTTTTTAATGACACTAATAGCACTTTGATTATCTAGATTAAGACACATTGACTCCTGTTTATATTCTTTAACATCACTTAAAAACTGTTTGATCCACATTGTTTCTTTGGTAGCAGCACAGGCTGCCATAAATTCAGCCTCTGTTGTAGACAGAGCCACTGTTTGTTGTCTTTGGCTGGACCAAGTCACAGCTGCCCCGTTCTTTATGAATACATAGCCAGTGACTGAACGGCGTGTATCCACATCATTTGCATAGTCTGCATCACTGTAGCCGGTGATGTCTGATGTATCTGGAGATCGTGTATAACACAACCCATACTCTTTTGTATCTTTCAAATATTTGAAAATTCGTTTAACTGCATTCCAATGGGTTTGATTGTAACAGTTAAGAAAACGACTCACCAGACTGACAGCAAACATGATATCTGGTCGACTCACAATAGCCAGGTGCATTAGAGAACCCACTGCTTCTCTATATGGTACATCTTTCTCAGCCTCTTTATTTTCTCTTTGCAATTTCATGTGAGGGTCAACTGGAACACTGTTAGAATTTGCATTAGTCATATTGAATTTAACCAGCATTTGTTGTATATATTTAGTTTGATGGATAAATATGCATTTACTAAATTGTTCAATTTGCATTCCCACAAAGTTTCCAGGTTTGGATAATATTTTTATTTCAAACATGGTACTTAATTCTTTGGTTACTTTTTGTAAAGCCAATTCATCAGAAGAAAATAACAATCCATCGTCAACATATAAGCATAAATAGCATTTGTTTTTATTGAATTCAGCAATATACACACATTGGTCGGCTTTACTGTTGACAAAGCCAAAGTTCTTAAGCACAGCGTCAAATTTGCTATTCCAACACCGTGGAGCCTGCTTTAGACCATATAGAGATTTATTAAGTTTACATACCATGTTGTCTTCATGGTGGAGACCTTCTGGTGGTTTAAGTTTCATGGTAATCGATACCCTGGGTCTGTGAATACCCTTTTGCACACAGTCTAGATTTATACCTTGGACCCGTTGGTTCATCCTTAATTCGGAATACCCATTTGCATGGTATTACTTTTGCATTCAGAGGTTTCTCAACCAATATCCAGGTGTTATTTTTCTGATGAGCATCTAGTTCCTCATGTATGGACTTAATCCATTTATCTTTATTTACTGAGTTCACAGCTTCCTTATATGTTAATGGATTGTCTGTGTAAATGTCATCACTTTGACACAGGTATGCACTTTCCTCAGAATCATCTACTTTATTTATCTTCTTTCTAGATCTCAATGTTATGTTGCTAGTTACTGGAGAATTTAAACTGATGTCAGGTAAGTACTCACTATCTGATGATGTATTGTTATCACATACAGTATCATGTGAACTTATTGAAGATTGTTCATCTATTTCAGGGGAATTATTTTCTTCACTCACATCTATTTTTGTTTCAGGAGTCTTTTCTGACAGTTGTACAGATACATAATCTCTTTTGACAGTAGATTCAAGAAAGGTTGCATCCCTGCTTTTCACCACTTTTCTGGAATTTGGTATTATGAATCTATTCCCTTTACTGTGATCACAATAGCCAATGAATATCATCTTTTGTGCCTTTGGGTCCCACTTTTTACGTTTCTCTTGTGGTAGGTGTACCATGGCTTCACAACCAAATATTCGCATATGTTTAACATTTGGTTTCCGCCCAGACCACAGTTCCTCTGGTGTTTTAAATGACAGGGACCTGGTTGGAGAACGGTTAATTATATAGGCGGCTGTATGTACTGCATCAGCCCAATATTGTTTTGGTAGTTTCGCATTGAGCAGCATACATTTCGCTCTTTCAATGAGGGTTTTGTTCATACGTTCTGCAGTTCCATTTTGTTCCGGAGTATATGGTGTGGTAGTCTGGTGTATGATACCCTTACTTTTTAAGTAGTCAGAGAATTCTTTATTGACATATTCTAGTCCATTATCCGTTCTCATAATCTTTATTTGGCTATGCAATTGATTTTCTACTTCATTTTTAAACTCTTTAAATTTTTCTAGAGTATCACTCTTGTTGCGAAGAAAATACACATAAATCTTCTTGCTATAATCATCAGTGAAGGTAAGGAAATACTTGGCACCTCCTATTGTTTGAGTTTCCATAGGTCCACATAAATCCGAGTGTACCAGTTGAAGAGGAACCATTGATCTGCTTCCTTCACTTTTAAAAGGTAGCCGTGTTTGTTTACCTTCTTTACAGGTGACACAAGTCAGACTTTCTGTATTTGTTGAGAAAGTTACATGGTCAGTATTTTCAGGCATTTTCTTTAAACTGTCGAAATTAAGGTGTCCCATTCTTTGGTGCCATAGAAAAATATCTTTTTCTTCAACATCGGACATGCATGCATAACCTCCTCTAGGAGTGTTCAACTGGTACATGTTGTTGATTATTCTAGCTGTTGCTACTATATGATTTTTACTGTTCATAATTACACAGCCAGTTCGGTTGAATTTCACTTGGCCACCACTTTGAATAATTTGACTCACAGATAACAAATTAGTTGCCAGTTCAGGAACATATAAAACATTGTTAAACAGTACCTTTTTCTCATAACCTTTATCATCATAAGTATCCAAGCTTACTTGACCTGAGGATTGTACAGATAACTCTTTGTTGTCTGCAACTCTTATTTTCTTTATTGTAGATGTCCGCTCATTCTGAAGCAAATCCTTGTGTTTGGTCATGTGCGAGGTTGCACCAGAGTCCACATACCAGGCATCATTTTGTGAGAGTGATGCTACAAATACAGCAGCATATGATGAACTATTTGATGTTTGTTTGTATTTAGCTTTAGATTTGCATTCTGAACTTTTATGACCATACTTATTGCAAGTATAGCATCTAGGGCCTTTAGCTGGCTTCTTATAGTTATGTTGAGTCTTCTTATTTACTGTAAATGCCTTGGAATCATTTTCAGACAGTCTTACTTCTTGTAATAACTTAGCCTTAATAGAATCTGAGGTAATTTTCATTCCGGAGCTCTCTATGGCTATTATCATAGGTTGATATGAATCAGGTAGACCAGAGAGTAGCAGCGTTCCCAGCCACTCATCATCTACCTTGAAGCCTATATTTCTGAGCTTATGAGCGGTACCCATTATTTTGCTAACATACTCCTCTATATTCTGACATCCACTGAGCGATGTATTACACAGATCACGCAGCAGACCCACTCGTCGTGTTAGCCCAGAGTCGTCGAACGCTGTCGACAATTTGTCCCATACTTCTTTTGCAGTGCCAGCCTCTTGAATGTGTACGTAATTTGTTAGATCGACTGACAGTATTATTTTCGTCTTGGCTTTTATGTCCCGTTTTTTATCTTTATCTGAGTTGTCTTCTATGCAACAATCCCATAGCTCTTCGTGCTGTAGGTACGTTTGCATTGCAAAACGCCAGGTTGCATAATTTTCACGGCCAGACAGCTTTTCGATAAACCCAAGAGTATTGTTTAATGCCATTTTCAAGTAAATAACTCAGTTCAATACGTAAATACTTTTCAAAAGTCCAAAAAATAACACGTACACTCGTAACACGTTTCGTTTTTGAGGTTAAGTTCACTTCAATGTTTTTGATCACTGATTTTACGATTAGATTTTGCACTGTATTTATTTATAAGCTTTTCTGGGCCCATAACCTGTTGAATTAATACACGTAGCTCAGGTTTTAATCACTATTTAATATTAAAATAGCTTGAGATACAAAAAGTAATACACGGTCGCTTAATGTCACAGAGTATAGAGAGAGAGAGCAATATTTTTATAGTAGACAAATAACAAAGGCGCGAAATTCAAATTAAGAATATTACATTCTACACATTTAAACTAAAAATTATATTGATTGTGATCACATTGTCACCGGACTAGGTCGAAATGAGGGTAAATTTGAAATCGTGTTACATATACGGATATCAAATACATTGTTTTTATTTTAATTAACATTACATAACCATGTTTATCTAATTAGTCGAATACCTGTGGCAATGCTTGTTGGGAATTAATTATATCAAGATAAAAATTAAAACAATGTTGATCGACAACCTATGTAGCGTAGCGGTATTTGGCTCGCCTTGAATCTCGGAGGTCGTGGGTTCGATTCCCACACCGGACATGAAATCTTTGTGTAAATTTTAAGATTTCTTTCCGGGTCTGGTTGGTTGAGGGACTACCCTCCGTGCCTCGGAAACCACGTTAAGCCGTTGGTCCCGATTGTTATCACATCATCTATAATAATAATCGTATCAAGGAACGGGCAGCAGCGTTTCCTTGTGTGGTACAACATAATACTGCGGTCACCAACCCGCCTGCCAAGCGTGGTGACTATGGCAAATACCCTCCCTCAGGAGGAGGCCCATTTTCAGCAGTGGACGTAATACGGGCTTATGATGATCGACAAGATAACGTACTAACCACAACATGAATCATTTTTTTATATTGTAACAACACAGAATAAAGAATTGACAATGGAAGCGATTCATTTTGTTCATCAAACTAATAGTCGGTGCCCGAGGTCGCCCGTTGGCCTTACTGACACTGCAGGATTTTTTAAAGTTACGAATGCAATAAATAAAGAATTAACCAAATTGGCCCAGTCGTTCTCAAGTTATGCGCGTTCATAATTTTTTATTTATATTGATTTTATTTATATGTTTATGTCAAAATTAGAGTTCATGATTATGTATAATGAATATAACTGTTAACTATAACAATAAATCAAAAAGGCATTTTTGTTGGTCTGTCCTTCGGAACATCTGAAAAAGTGACACTTTTTACGGTTGAACAATTATTTGCAAATCGGCATGAATGTTTTGTTGGAAGTTTTCTGACAGATACTTATGTAAAAAAAATATTAAACTTTAGAAATAATGAGGGGTCCACGCAAAATAATAAAAATTAAGGGGCTGAAACGGAGCTAAATAAAATTATCTTGTGTGGGTACAGTTAGCAGGATAATTTGTAAATAATATAACTCTTATTAGTGCAGTCATTGAAGCGAAAAATAGGGTGTAACCTCCGAATTTTTTTACTGTGACCCGATTTGCATGAAATTTTGGAATTAGGCTCATCTTGCCCTTAACTTCAAAAGTGAAAATGATCTGAACTCCGCACCCACCCTGGGGGAGGCCACCCCTTCTCGTTGGTGTATTTTTTTTTCAAAATCACCTCGGATGTCGATAGAAAGCCTAATTTCAAGAAAAAAATGTTCTATAAAGTTTTTCAAACACCCAATACATTTCAAGTTATTGGCAATTGAAAATTCGGAATTTTTCACGTTTTTCATCGGTTTTTTGCAAATATCTCCAAAAATATTCATTTTAACGAATTTTTTTTTTTTTTTTTAAAAAAAAAAAAACATTAGATGTTCCTCTTATTTGCATTACAGCTCACTCATTTTACGTGCAAAAGACTGCTTGCTGCTGTGCTTTTAACAGTGCTCATTTTAAAGCTTATTTCAAGTACTACAAAACCCTATTTTATTAGAATGCATAAAATGTATCTGCTCGCCGCTAGATGGCATTGAATACATCGATTAAATCTCAGCCAAATTAAAAACGGCTTCGATCTTTAATATCTAGCTTAATATTGCACTTAGAACACTTTATCAAAAACTGATTTGTTCAGTTTTTTACCTGCTACAATTTGTTCATCATAAAATTTTCGTTAAAATTAATATTTTTGGAGATATTTGCAAAACACCGATGAAAAACGTGAAAAATTCCGAATTTTCAATTGCCAATAACTTGAAAAGTATTGGGTTTTTTCTTGTTCTTGAAATTAGGCCTTTTAACGAAATCCGAGGTTATTTTGAAAAAAAAAATACTTTCACTTTTGAAGTTAAGGGTAAGATGAACCTAATTCCAAAATTTCATGCAAATCGGTTCACAGTAACAGCACTTACTAATTTTCTTTAATAGAGAACATTAGACCTCAAATAAACAGCGAAAGGTTTTGTAATTTCAAGTGTTAAACTAATTCCTTGTTGACCGTACCTACTTAATTCGTTAAATAGCTCTTTTTATAATATGTATTAATAAAAAATGTACCGACTGACTTTCATAGAATGGTTACCGACTGGCTTAGATCTTATTAAAATAATTTTGCTTTTTTTTTGTAGGTTGTATGCCGTTTTTGATCACTGAATTGTTGAGGCTACCCGAAGTTGGTAGTCCATTTTATGCTCATCTCTTCGACTGGATATTTTCACCGCTGCCGATCTACTGTATGAGTAGAAGTTTTAGGTAGGTAATATTTTTTTGTTATATTTTTGTTTTTCTATATCATAAGTCCAGACAAGTGTAGTTAATCCCCCCTAAATGAGTTTCGACGGCCTTATTTACGCAAAGAACACAATATCATATTTATAATCCGTTATGTTAATTGGTTGTAGTATTCTGTAAGGTGTATACAGTTGACCATTGCGTAAGTCAATGACGTACTGTCGCTGTACCCTACCTCTTTGTTTCTGGTAATCAATAATACATTACCTAATTTTCAAATTTAAAATATTACACCGTGGAAATCTTTACCAGTATTATAATAAGTAATTTATCACGTAATAGGGATCATTCTTGTATAGAACGATTTATAGTACTTAATTAATCATATTTCTTTGATAAACAATGTTCAAACTTAGTTTTATGTTCAAATGATGTCTTATATCGCCCCAACCATGCAAAATATTGAACTTAAATTTAAAAAAAATACTCTGGTCTCTGGTGTTCTCGGTTCCAGCTGGAACAAAATTATATTATTGTGTCTGTGAATGACATATTTCTAAACTCGGGGGATTTATACATAAATATAGATTCCTTTATCTATGTCACGAGTTGTTAAGTTAAAATTGCGTTATGAAATTTTAATATATAACATACTCGCTTATGCCCGCGGCCTTGCTCGCATTAAAGTCAATGTCCCTATTAATACCAAGAAGTGTACAAAGTTTCATGATCATCGGTTAAGTAGTTTTCGCGCCAAAGCGTAACAAACAAACTTTTATGCACATTTATAATACTAAGTAGGGATAAACATTTGTACTGAAGTTTGAATAATTATGTATTGGTTACAGAGATATGAGTGTATCATCGTTTGCTTTGATCGCGTGCGACAGTCTCTGCGAACAGCTGAGTGTCGACAACTGCACCCGACAGACTCTCTGCGAGAAAGTGCACCTCTCCGTATGTTGTAGTAAGTGAGTTTTGTGAGTGCGTGTCATGTTTAGTTATATGTAACTTAGTCATTTCGTCCGTCATGCCAGGTATATCTTTCTAACTTAAGTCCGAGTCGCTCGTGAACTGTAAAGTAGAGCGACAGTTGCACATAACTCCCCTAAAAGTCATAATAGCTAAATTCCCCCGCCAATCGCGCCGCCTGAGCCGAGATCCAAGTACCACTGGGGTCGCCTTCTAAACCATTTATTAAGGATGGAGCTCTATGTATGGGCCTATGCCCGGTGAAGTAGCATAAGCTTCGTGGCTTACTACATATTATTATGTTCTAAGTTCGTAGGACTACCAAAACTGATCAAACATTAATACAGGGTGTTTGGCGCATGGACCGACACAATTTTTTCTGGGATTTGGGAGGTCATTAGCTAGCTTCTACCCATACACCCTTTGTCCCAAATGTCACGGTTGGTTACATATGATTTTTTTTTAATGAAAAAAAAAATGCCCAAAATATTTCCTTTAATTCGAAATAACTTTACTTTTTACTTTTTACCTGCGCTTACATTGACGGTATCGTTCAAACTGGTTCCATTGTTGTGTGCGGTTCGGCCGTGGCATAGTAGTATCCCATATTTTTACAACATAATGAATAATTTCTATAGCATGTAGCATACCGTTAGAAAGGGTATCAACTAAAGAACTTTTTAAAATAAAGCTAAGTTCAAAATGACTTTTAGTTTTTTTTATAATTAATTTAGAAGTTGTAAAATTTCATTAATTAAATAAAATAAAAAAACTTTGGAAGCTTGTAAGGAATTATCTTTTAACCAGCTGTAATAAAACAAAGATGTTTTTAGATTTAAAAGACTTTGGAGAATGCAACAAAATTTGTTTTATGTC
The DNA here is from genome assembly GCA_947037095.2 of Nycteola revayana. NCBI lineage: Eukaryota > Metazoa > Arthropoda > Insecta > Lepidoptera > Nolidae > Nycteola > Nycteola revayana. The sequence continues at coordinate 13,075,866 of OX344839.1, forward strand.
ACTACCACAAACAAAAAAGTTATTTCGAATTAAAGGAAACATTTTGGGCATTTTTTTTATTAAAAAAGAATCATATGTAACCAACCGTGACATTTGGGACAAAGGGTGTATGGGTAAGAACCTAGCTAATGACCTCCCAAATCCCAGAAAGTCTAGTACTAGTACTATTGTCGCGTGTAAACCAGGCATAGTTCGACGCGACTTGTAACTTTTTCATTTCGCGCCCCCCAGACCAGATGGACAATATTATGCTGTATGTAACACTGCGTGCTTACATAGTGTAACTTTATGTACGCAATATTGTGAATATAAATAGTCGTTGGTATATTAGCAAATGATTTATGGGTGTTGTAATTGCTTAAATTGTGCTGTTAACGTTAAGATATGTATCTACTCATACAGCGTGTTACTTAGTCACTAGCATGTGGTTTAATTGGAGATCGATGTCACACCTTGTTAACCATCACATGGGGCGCTCACTTGCGCAGGTTGCTTTGTTTGTAGATTACAAACCATTTAATAAAGCTGGATTACTGCTGATCTCTTTGTCCGGTGAAGTAGCAATAGCCTCGTGGCTGACTACATAAACCTTCAACAAGTTAACTTTAAAATGACGTTGTTGATTTACCATTAAGCACAATATTATTCTCTATATTTAATAAATAAGGCGATATAGGACAATAGGAAAGTTATTGAGCCATTAACACCCCGCTGTGCTTTCCGAACATACAATACACTATATGTCAATACATATAACAATATGGGTTACAGTCATACGATAAAAGCACTAATGATTCCAATAATAAATGATAATAAAATTGTATCTTTATAAGGGTTATTACATTATGTTTTCAGTCGATGATGACCCATACTTCCAGTGGAGTGAACCTGGCATTGGAAGATATTTGTTCATGATGACCTTGGTTGGATTTTTATCGTTTACCTATTTACTCATCAAGGAATATGAACTTATGAACAAGGTTGGTTAAAATACTATCCAACATATACCTAATCGATTAATAGCAATCATTGCCGCAGGAGATTGTTGAGGGTAGTTTAGCTTGTTGTCGTCCACTGCTAAACATAGGCATTTGTTAAGCAGTGGACGACAACATGCTGATATGATAATATATTAATGATAATTATATAATAGATATAAAATTACGGAGCAATTTAATTGCAAGGAATTAAAGTTATTTGGCTGAAAAATTATACTTAATAAACTACTAAACTATAATTTACACCATTAGTAAAAGTCAACTTTAAAATGCATAGAACTGAAAGGTTGAGCCTAAAAAAAAAGTAGGGAAACTATTTACTTTAAACGAATAGTAATACTGTTTTTGTTTATTTATGTTATTAAAATAATAACCATTAATCTTATTTCGTCCAGGTATTTTATTCGTCGACTAATAACGAGCCACCCCTTATAACCGAAGAGGACAGTGACGTAGCACAGGAACGGACTGGAGTGCAGGCGTTGTCGAAACTCGCGCTCACACAACAGAGTCTAGTCACTAGAGACCTCACCAAGTACTACAGCCAGTTCCTAGCTGTCAACAGACTTAGTTTCGGTCAGTATGAACTATATACTCATAGGCTAAGAACTCACGGAGCGGGTTTCACCCGCGCCCGCAGCTTCTGTAGGATGTAGATTTATATTCAAAAATTAAGAGCACATTTCACGACGCGTTTTACGCCCGCGGCGCGCGCGGTTGTTACCTGGTCCCGCGGCACCGGCGGGTAACCGGTCTTGCGATCATCGCCCGCCTAGTTTGCCTGCGATAATCTTAACCGCGACCGCGCAAATCACCGGTCCCGTGAATATAGACAAACGTTGTCCTGTCTTAACTAAAACTTTAATTAATATTCAAATTGAACTTTTAATATTAGGCGTGACAGCTCTGACCTAACCGTGATGTGCACTAAGAGCGCCATAAGGTTACATTAAGTTTATATGGTCTAAGGTTACATTAGAAAATATAATATTGCAGTTAAGTTTCCTAAAATGTATAATGTTCCGCGCAATTTTCTTTATTTTTTCTTTTATAAGGACCTTATCCTGACAATAACAAACACAACAAAAAAAGTCCAAGTTGTCCTGCCGGTCACGCGTGTTGCCGTGACCAAGAGAAATAGGGATTCATTTTTATATGTATAGATTATATAATGTTGTAATAACACAGAAATATCTAATTAATAGGGTAATCTAGTACTAGTCGAGTACTACAATTATTATTCATGTAATTATTTTTGGAAATCATGTTTACAGCGGTTCACAAAGGCGAGTGTTTCGGTCTACTGGGCATCAACGGCGCGGGCAAAACGAGTACTTTTAAGATGTTGACGGGTGACACACGAATATCATCTGGCGACGCTTACGTACACGGACTGTCCATTAAGACACAGCTGCAACAAGTTTACACGCTTATTGGTAATTATATTGTTTTTTAATTAATCAAGTGACCCTGTTGTGTTCGAGATTATACCTACATTTTGTTTTCCTCTTCTATGTAATGAACTTTAACCATGCCGAATCGAATCGTTCGCGGATGGTTCGTAATGAGGGGTATACAGTTTTGGCTTCACGTACGCTTCACGATTCTAGTAGAAAATCGAAAACAATTTTTACTATACTTCTGCCTGCACAAAATGTTATATAACTTTTTTGCCGACTTGACGGGGCGCTTCCGTGCCTCTAGATAATTTTAATTATAGATAATGATAATATATATTAATAAGCGGCCGTAGCCCAATGGATAAGGCGTCGGACTTGTGATCTTGAGGTCGCCGGTTCGAACCCCACCCATTGCACTACCGACGTGAACACACTCGTAACACAAGCATTTAGCTTAGTACGAGAGGTTAACAAGAATACTAGTAGACTGGAAATGACTGCTAGAAACGTATAAAAAAATAATTGCTTCCTTACACTCAGACTAACAAGGCAACGACTCATAAAATCTTGATTTATATTACCAACTGTTTGAGCTAAGATTGGTATATAAATTCAGTTTTGAAGACTGTGCACTATTTAGCTAAGCATATGCATGACTTAATTTGTGTTGGTTAGTAAATTAACTTGTTATTGTTTTTATAAAAAAAATACCGGTAATTTGTCGACTCCGACTTTAGCGACATAGCTTTAACCTAGGAGTTAGGAGCTCCCAATGTTTAATTATAGTTAATTTTATTTGTATATACGGGTATGTTAAATAACACTACAAATTCTTTTACAGGCTATTGTCCTCAGTTCGATGCGTTATTCGACAATCTAACAGCACGAGAGACGCTACGAATATTCTGCCTACTGCGCGGTATCCCAGGACGCATTGGTAACGCGAGAGCCTTGCATCTAGCCTCCATGCTTGGATTCCTCAAGCATTATGATAAGAAGGTAAGAATTTATATAGGACGGGGGCGTAAAGAAGGTAGCTACTACCTTCTTTTTTTTTCGGACGGTCATTCGTCATGAGCCACGAGGCTTTTGTTACTTTTTCGGGCGTAAAAGCGAAGCTGTGGGACTTGGACCTCGGCTCAGGGCGGTCGCTGGCGATAAGATCGAGTGATTATGACTTTTAGTTATAATTTTACTTGAATAATTTTCTTTTTTGTGTAGTAAAAGGCAAAATATTAATTTGCTACATTTGATCTATAACCTTATTAGCTATTGCCTCATACGCGGTATTGCAGTATCATTGATGATTATATTAATATTATGTATTCGGCTAAACTTGAGTAAAAGCAAAAAGGTGTTTACTCATAACATATTTTCTTTATTTTAGGTGCATGAGTGCAGCGGTGGAACTAAAAGGAAAATTAGCACAGCGGTTGCTCTCTTAGGAGATTCACCACTGGTATTTTTAGACGAACCAACCACAGGTAATTATTTTATTTTGTTTTTATACAAATAATGTTACGGCACTCCATAATATTTGTGTGTCAAATACACACACACACACACGCACGCACGCACGCTTACTTATTTATATAATATATAACCTTTAGATTAATGTGATTTTTAATAAAATAAAAGTTAAAATACTGCAATCAGCCATTTTGACTGATATTGTAACCATCAAAGAGAATTTAACACTACGTTAGGTTTGGCGGACACAATGACATTTTTTGCAATAGCGTGACGTCATAGCCGACGCCATGACACTTGAGGCCTTTTTTCGCGCGCTATTTAAAATTTAATAGAAATATGGCTTAAACTTCGTTAAATTTAAATTTATTACCGAAATATTGTGTTTTTCGTACTTAGAAAATGACTACCCACGTTGCGCAAGAGGATTTCAAAATCTTGCCTCATGCCTATTGTTAATTATCATATAAAACTGTTGTTCTATTAGTTTGTGAGTATGTGAGGATGGATGGATGTTTCTAACATTTTCACCCAAAAATGACTAAATTGATTTTATAAAACTTTACAATAATAAAGCACATCAGAATAAAACATAGTCAATATTTCATTATAAAGTTCCTATGGGGACGGAAGCTATGCAGATGCATACGCAAGCAATAAGCTCGTTTTGCATAACTGTATGTGTTAATGAAATAAACGTTTTGTTCGTGTGAGGCATGGACCCCGCGTCCAAGCGCCTCGTGTGGGCCAGCGTGAGCGCGGCCGCCCGCGCGGGCCGCAGCGTGCTGCTGACGTCACACAGCATGGAGGAGTGCGAGGCGCTGTGCGAGCGGCTCACGGTCATGGTCAACGGCCGCATGTACTGCCTCGGGCCCCTGCAGCATCTCAAGAACAAGTTCTCGCAAGGTACGTAATAAATATAGGTAGTATCCCGTCATGCTCAAAGAACGCTGGCCGTTTACCTGGGGCTAGGAGAACGTTTCACCGGGATGTCTTATGTTTCATCGGTATACCTAATACATTCGGATGCGACTGTACCCATGCGCAAACAAATCCCCTGTACTGTCGCTCATCGTTCTTCTTAACTGACGGAACCTGTACAATACTCGCTCGATGTCTACCGGAAGACTAGTTGTACCTAGAATCAACAACTATTATGGAGACAGAACACTTAAAAAAACGCTTGACTTCGGCATGAAAGTAAAAAAAACATAAATTTTTGAACTAACGTTTCTGATTTTTTTGTAAACCAAAAATCTAAATTTACTGTTATATATTATAATATAATATCTTATACTAATATTAGTATAAGGTAAAGCTGAAGAGTTTGTTTGGTATTTGGTTTGTTTGCGGTAACGTCAGGAACTACTGGTCCGATTTGGAAAATTCTTCCAGTGTTAGCCCATATATCGAGGAAGGCTTATAGGCAGTGTTAGCCCATATATCGAGGAAGGCTTAAAGGCTATATTTTATTATGCAGTTCCCACTGGAACAGAAGTTACGCGGGTGAAACCGCGCGCGGGAAGCTAGTGATGTAATAAACATAATTACTGCACGAAGACTCGATCGTATAGGTAAACTGATAACTGTTTTGGGACATTATATACAATGAATAATAATTTTTACTTATAAAATGTTCTATGAAAATAAATAAAAGTAAATAATAAAATGCTCACCGGATAGTATCCGGTGCGCACATTACTGGCGTTCGGAGAAACAATCAGAGGATTTTAGTGGAATTTCATAGCTATCTATGGTGGGGGTTGTCGCAGCTAGGCTGAAGTGTGTAGGCCTTAGCGTTGTCCCTGCTGGTTAAACGACTGTAGTAGCTCGTCAGCTGTGGAAGCTATCTATTAATACATATGGAAACCTTTGCGGCCTATAAAGTTAAGTTATCGGATTTAATATAGTTATTTACCTGCAGTTACTTAAAAATAAAGTTATATAACAAATATCTGATGATCTTTAACTTAATAAAGTCATAAAAAAAATGGTTAAAAAAATTAAGTCGTCAGAAAATTTAACGAGGAATCGCCTATATAAGTTAAGTATGTATTTAGTTTTAATCCGTGAATAACTAACTCCTAGCTCTTTAATTTTCGCAGGATACACGTTAATAATAAAAAGTAAAGCTGGACCAAACAGAGAAAACGATGTCATCACAATAAATAATCACGTGACTGAAAAGTTCAGTGAGGCGAAACTTATGTAAGTATAAATCGAAATAAAACGTCACTTATACATGCAATACATTGATATGAGTTCAAGTCATATTTTAACGGGATCTAAAGTATCCTATGTTTTGATCTAGATAACCTTCACGTTCATAATATTAGCAGAAAGACGTTGATTGAATATGCGGTGTGATATCCAGCTGAAAATAGAACACCCCACATCTTCCTATAGGTGTCGGTAAGAGGCAACTAAGGGACATACAGCTGGTAGATGGGCAGCAGTATCTATCAGCTCAAAAATATTCGCTTATTATTGCGATCACCAATCCGCCCGTCAAGCCTATTGATTACGGCAACATCCCTCAACGACCATGTCATGCCAAGGTCTGTCAATGAGATGGTTTATGTTCGGCAGAGGAGGTAAACAGGCTGATAAAGTAAAAAAAAATATTTACGAGCTATGCTGTACATTGACCTGCATATGAAAACTTTGACAAACGTCATGTGTCTGTATCAGCAATAATGTAACATTGTAAAATTACATAATCATTATTTTTAGTGACAATAAAATCTTTGAAGAGATTTATCGTCTGCTCATTTTAACATTTTATCGCTTAACAAACAACAATTCACTGTTGGGATTGTACCTCAACATTTGGTCCATCGAGCCGGATTTAAACCAGCGACCTATGGAAAAATCTAATATAAAACAATAATGTTCCAGTGAGACATACCTCGGCATCAGTACATTTTATGTAAACGACATCGGACTACCGTGGTGGCAAGTTTTCGACGTCATGGAGAAAGCGCGGGGGCAGTTCCCTATCGAAGACTACTCCGTGTCACAAACTACTCTAGAACAAGTGTTCCTCAGATTCACGAGGATACATGGTGATGCGGATGCGTAAGACTAAAGTATTATTGATAGTGTATTTACTTAATTAGGTACCAAGGGCGTTTCCAACTTTTTCAGGGGAGTGGCGAAACGGAAACTTTACAACCAGGTCTGACTATTATTCTATGAAATATGTATGTATGACAAAAGAAGGTTCTCTAAAAGTTCCAGTCGGGAGTAACTACCCTCCCATGTCATCCCCCTGGGTTCGCCTTTGTATACCACCATTCTGCCGTGCCAATCCAAAATACTGTAAGTCGACTAACAATGTGTTAACTTAACAAAGCCCAATCAGTTTTTTCAGTCTGCTTTGTAACTCGGACCAAGAGATGTTAAGACAGATTTACAATGGTATGCAAGAGAAATACTTGGCTTTAAGTATTGAGTAAGTAGTGTTTGACTGTAGTGATCTCTATTAATATAGTAATAGAAATCATCAAAGTGACTGCTGACATTTCCAAGTAAAATCATAGTCTCAAGTGTTGTGCTGGCATAGGGCAAATAGAGAAAATGAAGAAGATTATGCAGGCTTTAAAACAAATAATTACACATTAATGGTCATATATCTCACAAGGGGTTTTCATCTCACAAGTTACAGTGTTTTGGATTGGCAGGACTGCAGTGTAAATGTGTGTTAAATCGTATATTATGATCAGTTTTGAATCCAATTCTCGATTGGGTCTGAAGGACAGTAATTTTTTTTTTTTTAATTTATTTAACAATTCTCCTATATAGCTTGAGAATGACTATTTGTAGTTGTGTACTACATATTTATGACTTTTACAAACAAATACAAAACTAACCAGCAAAAGTTTGATAACACCATTTTTATTAAATAATTTAATTTATTCAAAAGTACAATTTGACATCCGTGATAAAATATTTTTTTTTACTTTTCACATGTCGTCATTAGTATATAGACAAATGCTTATGGTTCAATAAATAGATTTCTGTTAGATACTTTAATTCAAGGGGTGATGTTTATAATGTGGACGACGGAATACATAACAAAACTTTATTTATTTATAATAAAATATCCTTTTTTACTGCAAGATCGAGTTTTATAATTTATTGTTAAAGATGTTACTACGCCTTGAATTTATAACATAACATAATAAATATCACCCCAACAGATTGTTGTTATACTGTAGTTCTTGTTATGTATTGACCACTGTAATCTACACCTAGATCTTAAGAAACCCGACAATCCACTTGAATGTTCAATATTTTATACTTGAATTTCGATGATATTTAGATAATTTTCATTGTGTTAGATACAAATACTGCATTGTTAAAACTTGTTTATGTGTATTCAATGCATAAATTCTTAGATATGTCAAATGTAATAAAAAAAATCTTCTAGATTAGGTACGTGTACAGGAAATCTATGTTAGTAATAATAAATGTATAAATTATTTTGTAACTCGTCTAAACCTTATATATTTTGTCGCATATTGTCACAAAGTTCCCGTTCCAATTTAAGGCTGAGAAACGTACTACTATACTTAAACATTGTAACATGCATTTATAAAGCCAATAAATCAATCAACTGAGATCTCGATGCTTAAATTACTTCGTGTAAGTCATTCAGTTTCATTTAAAATGTCTAGTTGTGTATGAAATTGTATTGTTGTAAACAGTTAACACAAGCATTGGATAAATATTGTGCATTTGTCTACCAATATACCTTCTACCTGTTTACTCATAAGGTGGTACTTAAAAATTGGTTCATTTAATATTTACTGTAAGTCATGGGCTAAGCTACCGCACGCTTGTGACATGCTCGTTACTTAAGCTATAAGATTATAATATAGTGTATTAAATGAAGACCATGTCTGAATGTTCATTCTAACTAACTGTTTTATAACTGGGTGTATCGGCATAAATGCGTTTTGATCTTTAATTAAAGGTACTAATATAAACTCGCACGTATACAACAAAACGTTTGTTTATCTTAACACCGTATATACGTTGGTGGGTATAAAGATATTCGTTCAACCTACTCACTGAATGCTGAATATTGTATTGAAAGCCTGATATTGCAGTTGGTTTATATTAGGATGTCTTTATTTATCGATTGAACCAAGAATTTATAATTAAAATCTTGATAACAATAATTAATTATGATGACGTGAAATAAAAAAATATGAATCTCCTCCGGCCTCCGAACGTTTTAAGATAATAATATTTTTTTTTTGGGAATGTTCCTATATTGTTGACATCAATGGAAGCCATGCAGTATTGTATAAATTAATTAAATGATGCTCGTAGACTCTGAAGTTCTACTTCTCATACAATTTAAAGAAATTCGTAATTACGCAGATATATACGAAAGTGAATTTAAATCTAAGAACCCAGATTTTTGTGATTGATTAACCAAAATTATTTAAATTTCGCTACAGCAATATAGATCTGGCATGTAATAGTTATCAAAATATAATATGAATGTTGATTATTTTCAATTGAACATAAGCTTTAGTGTTTAATTTTATGATTTTCTATAACTTTTAGTTCCTGTTTGTAAGTAACTATGTTGCGTGGAATGGAAAGTATACTATGGATTAAATGCATGAAATGTATTTCTTTTTCCTAACAAGAAGTATTATATATTATTCTTAATTTAAATAATATAGGTACCTAATGAAACTGGTGCTGTTTTTTATAGTTTGCGTAATGTATTGTGAAAATAATAATTGTATGGACTTAGGATTAATATACAAAGGTATTCTATTACTGTCGGGTACTAAGTTGCGGGTAGTTTTCTATGGTTGAGGTTATTTTTTTAATATATTCTTTCATAAAGAATTTTGTAGTTGAAAAATTATTTATACGTAAAGATAAAATGGACACAATAATAGTATACCATAATATTATAGAGGGTCAGATTGTATTCAAGATAGAATAGTGAAAAAGTCTACTACTAGACTAATTTGCACGGATTTTTTAAATATGTTATATTGTTTTAACTTATTTACACACGAAATCGGGACAGTACTTTTAAATTATGTATATGTACCTACAAAGTAATTATTTGAGTGATATTGTTTGTGATCTTGTTTAATGCCATTTGCAAATTTTTATTTATTTAGATATTAAATATTTACATATGAGGCCTATTGTGATATATAATTCGAATAAGCCTGGAAACCATCATAGACGCGTTTTTTTTTGATAGTACAAAGTTGAAATATTACGCAATTCCCAGTTTAAAAAAATACTATTATTAACTGCAACATTGAATCTTCTTGGATTCGCATTATAATCGAATGGGTGAGCAAAAAACTTAAAACATAATGGATTTTGCATTCAAAAATATCTCCTAGCTAGTATAATAATTGTAATACCAACCTATATTATGAATAAATCAATGAACGTTTAGAGTACAGCGTTCTTTCTTTATTTTTTAAATTAGTTATTTTGGTTATGGAATGTTACAATCGCAGATTCCTTATAAAATCTCGGGTAATTTTACTGGCGGATATTTTCATTGAGATGTTTCATAAAAATCTCACCTTTGACTGTATTCAATACTCTTTATACTGTTATAATACGCAACTATTTAATGACTAAATGAACTTACCTACTTAATGTTACGCTTGGACGGTATACAAGTGAAGTTTTATGTTACATTCTGGTATTATAATGCTATACCTCTCTGTTTTGTATGTGTATTTTATAGGCATGGTATTTGTATCGTGTAGTCTTTATAGAATATTTTAATAAACGTAAGAGTATTTTATAAAGCTTGTTTTCATTATAACCTTCCTTAATATAATATCATATTAATTCCATATATTTCTATTTTAAGCTCGACCCAGGTGTCGCCCGCCATTTCTCGTGAAAATTTTCAAAATTGTGTCTTTACATAAATCTAAAACGTTTGTTTGCTTGAACGCGCTAATCTCAGGAGCTATGCGCGTATAGACAATTTAGGCGATTCATTATTATTTATAAAGATTTCGTTAGAGCTAGTTCATGTTGTAACAGAGTTGAAACGCATCGAAATATCCACATAACGAAATTGCTGACATTGCATGATAATGTTTATCATTTGCAAAGGTTCAGGCGAAATATGCGTAACAATAATAAATACTATGTAGTATGTAAAATAGGTATCATCAGCTCGTATAACATCCACTGCTGAACATGAGCCTCCTCCCGAGGGAGGGTATTTGCCATAGTCACCACGCTTGGCAGGCGGGTTGGTGACCGCAGTATTATGTTGTACCAGACAACGAAACGCTGCTGCTTGTTGCTTGATATATTATTATATACTTAATATTATGTTCTAATAATCGGCACCAACGGCTTAAGTGCTTTCCGAGGCATGGAGTCTTGGTCTGGTTGGTAGTCCCTCAACCTACCAGACCCGGAAAGAAATCTTAGAATTTACACAAAGATCTCCTGTCCGGAGTGGAGATCGAATCCACAACCTCCGAGATTGAAAGTGAGCCAAATACCGCTATGCTAAAGAGGTTGTTGAAATAGGTATATAGGTACTTAAAATAAAATTACATCAATTCCACATTTTATATCCACAATCATTGTAATTGTAGCAACAACTAATAAATATACTCTAAATTATTATTACATTTCAGTTATAGACATATTTACTGCCATCTGTAGTGAGCATAGGCCCTGTTAGCTTCGCACATTCTATGTAGGTCCTGTTTTCTCTTTATGACTTTTCCAGAATTATTGGCAGCATCAAGAAGTTCCCATGCAAACTGCTCAGGGAAATGGATGGTTCTCTCCTTTTCATTAGCAGCATCCAATAACCATTTTATAGCCAGAAATAGTGATCTCTTCTCGGTGATAGGACCAGGTACCTGAAAAACAAGTTGTTCAAGTGATTATTACTTTTTTTTTTAAGCTTAAAGCTTTGCTTCAATCAAAGTCTAGAAAAAAATTAATAATGTCATCTTCAGTTCCTGTATGACGAACCCAACAATTTTTAACATCTAATATTTGAATAACTATTATGTATTTTTGTTTGCTGTGTGCTTAGTGCTGCTATGGTAATAATTACATAGATACTGTTTTAAAAAAATACAAACTAAGCAATCTGCGTAAGATGCCACCCCTCTGTGGGAATTGGTCCTAGGGTGGTCACTAGTGGGGGAATTGAGGAATGGTGATTTTTAGGGAATTTTTGTGCAACTTTCACTCTACATAAAAATGTGCAGGTCTACAAGGCTTCAGAAGATTAGGGAAATCTCAATCCTCCCTAAAAATATTTAAATAAAATGGCTTCCACAACATAATATCTTTAAATGTGTTGTACCTGATATGTTATGCCACCTCTTTTGATTGGTGACAGCTGAAGTAAAGGTTTGCAATTCTCAACAGCTTTATGAAGTATTTGCTTTGGGTCAAGCTCTATTTTGGCTTTATCTTCAGGTGTTGATGCTAAATGATAGCGTTCAATTTGTGTTCTTTTTATATTTTCAAATGTTTTTTCTACTAATGTTCTAGCCAACTGTTTCTTGCCCATTTCCATGACATGATTGATAACTTTGCTAAATAAAAAATAAACATATTAAAACACATTTTCATAAATTTAACATAAATCTGAACTTTCTTTCCAATAAGGGCTAATTGACACGTTTTTGAAATAAGTATAAAATTATAATTTATATGAAGCTGAAATAAATTTGTAATTTTAGAGGTAGAGAGATCTATGAAATACACATTTTTTATCAAAAATGCTGGCAATTTTTGTTAGATATAAATTTTTATTTTTTATATTTCGATAAGATTTTTATTAGAAATATATTTCCCAATTGAATTTATATAGCCATCTTGCACTTCTAATGACTTAAATTATTATTGTTAGGTTATCTTGAAATGATGACCTCTTCAGCATTCTACTATCAAAAATGTTTCTTAATAGTTCACACCTGTACAAATGTGGGTTGGAGTTGGATTGACTGAAATAATGTTTATTTTATCGATTCTCTCATATAGAACACCTAAATGTAAGGCGAAAAGCATCTGGGTGATTTTGTTTCCGACCAACCGCTTGTCGTAAAAACGATGTCGACGGGATTCTATTATAAAGACGTTGTAAGGGACCTAGAAAAAAAATGTTTTTTTTTCTCAAATCATTGGTTTTGTGATTCTATTGTATATAACACAAAAAAATAATCCTATTAGCTCGGAACATGGGGCATCTAATCTAAATACTACAAACATAAATCTTGAAAAAGCTTATGTATTTTTTAACATTTAGAGGGAACATTAAGGTATTTAATACTTTGGTTATTGTTACATTGAAGACAGAACAAGTGCTCATTTATAAGTAACTTAATTTTTATTCATACTACTTTAAACTATGCTGATTTAGTTGAATTATTATTAATTTAGTATGTACATTTATATATATTTTATTTGAGACATTTTGTTGCACTTAAAGAGATTGTTAATTATAATATTCTACTCACTTCACCAATGGGTCAAAATATATGGAGCTTGTCTCCGACACTCCTGGTGGTTTTACAGGTAAGGCAGCTATTTTAGGTAATTCAGAACTTTCTATAAGTGCAGCTTGGTCTTCCTTCCTGAATATTGGATTTTGAAAGAAATCCGGAAAACTCCTTCCTCTAGCATAGTCTCTACATGGCACCACTGCAATTCTGTAAAAAAGAATAGATTGACAACTCCTTGAGTAGCTGAATTCACCAATACAACAATAATTTGACCAAACCACTCCACAGGTACAGCCAATATGTGAGATGGCTGTGAATTCTAATACAATGGCCTGATTATTTCAGTTTATATTAGTTGATGTCAAGTGAAGCCTATCTATAATATTATAGAGAAGATTTGTATTTATTTGTATAAGTGCTAAAGCAATAGAAAAAATAGTTTACCAATAATAAGTTTTGATTATCCAGAACATTTTGAGGTTTGATTTAAAATGGTATGAATGTAGGTTTCATAATAGTCAAAGGGACTTACCTTAGAAATCCCACTGCTGACGCTTGCCACGACAGCAGCTTATTTAAATGTCTAATGTTGATAGCCATATTACTGTTAGTAACAATAAATGCTACTTTTATGGTTCAAAAAAGGAAAAAGATCAAATTAACCGCAACCCCATATCAACATAACCTCTTTCTTTCAATTTTACTTCGCGTAAAAAAGTAAGCAGAGTAGTCGATGACGTCGATGTACGTCAAAGAGAATGTAACGTACAAACACCGCCAGCTACCATCAAAAACTATCAAAGAGGGCGTTACTATGGATGGACAGAGTGTATTTTAAAGAATCCAACTTGAAATTTGAAAAAAAATAGTTCGAACATGTTATAAACAAGCTTTTTATTTTTGTAATTTATAAAGTTATCGACATCTACCGTCCATTATTAATTATTTTTAGATTTTTTTTCTGCCTATTTGTTTAAAACATTATATTTCTGAGCCCAGGTTTATTATTAATTCCACCTGGGCACCTGGGACCTTTTAATCTAACAGTAAAATCTGCAATGGCTGAACAGTTTTTTATGAAACTTGGCCCAGTTTATAATGTCAATTAAGAATAATAAAATATATTATTGATGTTCGATATATATCAAAGTTCCAGATTGAAAGTCTCCATTAGCTATCTGTAGCATTAGTACCAACTGACGCCCTCGTAGACACGAAATCCGAGAGACCCGCGAACTGTAAAGTAGACCGACAGCTGTTGCACAAAACCGCCCTAAAATACTAAGTCATAATCTCTCAACCTAATCTTGCCAACGACCGCCCTGAACCGAGGTCAAAGAGTAAAGTAAACCGAGGTCCAAGTCCCACAAGAGCGGCCCCCTTGCGCAGGTTGCTTTGTTCGTAGTTTTAAGCTATTTATTAAGGCTGGAGCTCTGCTCGCCTTTATGCCCTGTGAAGTAACAAAAGCGTCGTGCCTAAACTATGCATGTCCGTCCGAAATTAAAATGTAGCATTAGTATTAAATACGATAAATTTTATCATATTGAAATAGGAATAAAGAGAACTTAAATCAGAAATAAAATCCTATGCTGTGCTACAACGTCAGTCAGCATCCGCCTTTAAAGGCAAAACTGGTCAGCTGTGATAAAAATCAAATTATAAGGAAAAAATAAAAAGTGATATATATAGACAGTCTATTTTTAAAATAAAATCTACAACTTCATAAAATAAAATTGTACATTAAAATATCTAAAATATAAGTCATAGTTGATTTCTTTTCAGCAAAGCAATCATAGATTCTCACTATAATTTCCATTTCAAGTTCTTTTCTGGTAAGCACCAGATTTGATTGTATTATGGAGTCATTGTTATTCTTCACGTTTGTGTTTTTTTGATATCTTGGGTCCTGGTTCTGTTTGCTTCTGTTCTGTATCTAATCTACTGTGTCTTTTATTTTTAACTTTTTCCACAACAGTATTAGTATTACTTTCTACTTTTGCAGGTGATTTTCCATTTTGTTCTTTAGTAGGAGATTTTAAATTTGTTTTTGGTGTTGACTTGCAGTGACCATCTTCACTTTGCTTTTGAGTGTATGGCTTGGTTTTATCGAAATCAACATATGACACATTGATTGGATTCCCAGTGCCAGCAGCTACTTCATTTTCATCATCACCATCAGGTCCCATTTTCAGACACCTTGAAACCAATTTGAATATTAATAATGTTATAAATTTCTAAGGCTAGGGCATAGTGTTTCATGAAAGATGATAATTGGATCTTATTTAAAGCAATTTTATATAAGGTATAAACCAATTATTTACAAAGATACCTTTCATCTAACTCTCCTCTGATGTATGGTAATGCTCCATAGAGGTCAAGGACCACAATCCTAAATGTAAGTTGTTGTCCTTCCTGAATAGTGTTACCCACCCATTTATTGCCTGGCTCTTCTGTCGGTCTGGGTATCACCACATTGAATACCCTGAAATTATTAATTTTTCTTAATATGAATTCATGTAAAATAAATATCATTATTTGTTACCATAATAGGTTTAACTCACCTGTGTAAGAGAATTGCTAAGTGTGTAGTACTTTTTTTGTTGACAATTCCTGTTAAAGTTGCCCCTACATAGGGTCGAAATATAAAGTAGTCTGCCTGCACTTGAAAATGTATGTCTGAATTGTCATTCCTTATAGTGCCAATAGTTTGAGGTATTAAAAGATTTTTGTAACTTAAGAGAATCCCATTGATTCTGCAACAGAAAATGTAATTAATAGGCTTGCCTTTACTTTTATATACCTAATAGGTCTATGTACAGTTTTTAATGTACATACTCAAGCTTAGACAGACTAATTGACATAAAAGTTTAGCCTGATGATTTAAATATGTAATTAATTGTATCCAATTTTCCCCTCGACAACCCAAATTTGCGATTAAATGTAAAAAGCGATTGAGCGTAATTAAATTATGAGAAAATGAGGTGGAACTGTGGATATGTAGGAACAAAGAACTTACTCTTTATCAAACTTCCCAATTTTATAATCAAGTATGTTTTTAATAGATTCCTTGAGGTTTCCAAGACACCAAGGCTGTAATGCCAGGTTTTGTGTCACTTTTTTTTCCACAACACATGAGTTCTTATCGTTAGCAAGTTTTTTCAGTTCTTTGAGTTCGAATTTTATTATAGTCGACATTATCGTTTTATAAAACTTTGTCCATTTACATCTAATGATTACATGTCCAAATGAATGCCAATAAAATATTTTGTTTCTTAAAACAACCAAAACGTCATGCCAGCTAAAAGTTAAAATGTAATTGACAATTGACATTGTTTTGTTTTGACAGTGTCCATAGAAGATAGAATGAAAAAAGCTAGTTTTAATATGGTGTGATATTGTTTGCTCTATATTCTTCTTTATTAACTTCATTAATTTTACATTGAAAACTAACCTCTGATTCCGGTGGCAGTGGGTGGCAGGCATTTAATTTAACTTTTTACATTAACTGCCGACCATCATTAGAGACCGCGGCCCCATTGACTTGAAAGCATGAAGTTCAACTATTTCCATTATGTGTTTCTTGTAATCAAACTTGTAGAATATTTATATTAAAAACCGTTTAAAAATATAATATTCATGACAATCAAACAAACATTTTAAAGAATTAATGATTCAGTCATAAACTACGAAACCACAGACAATAAACGTAGAAGTGAGAGGCAGCCGAGTTGAGCCGAGGCAGGCCAGCTGTCAAAATAGTATTGAATGTTGTTGAAGTACGATGCTCAAATTTGACGATATATTTACACGGCATAATATGAAAACCTGACCAATATCGTAATTTAAACATTCAAATGGAGAATTTTGAAGCAATCATTCGTAGTTAAGAACTGTGAAAGCAATATAACTATCAATTTTGTTTAAAGATAAAAATGTCGAAGAATGGCGAAGTGTCATCAAACCAAGGTAATTTAAATCAAACCTATGCGCTATCTTAAAAATATACGTTTTAAATGGGATTTCTAAATAACATATTAGTTTATTTTAACACCCTAGGCCCAAGCAGACCGACAATGCCGAAACCAGAATTGAATCTGTTTTCTGGCTCAGAGAAGCGCAAAATTTTGAATCTGCCGTTAGGGGCGCCATCGAGTGATACTGCAGCTTTTATGCCATTTACTCCAAGCACTGCATCAATACAGAAGCCTCGAGTACAAACACGCACTATCAGGGATGTCTTACCAGAGAATACAAGGTAACTACTGACCCTACTGTGTGCATCATTTTCTACCTGTTTTTATCCTATACATGCTCAATTTGAGTAAAAAATGTGGTGATAAAGAAAAATCTTTGTGTTCAAATAACTATTTTACAAATAGTACATGATTATTTGTATTTCTTCAGGGATAGATGTAGGATATATCCATCAATGCAGTCATCAGGCAAGTTGCAGTTATCTGCCACAGAAGTGTATGACTTCACAGCTGATGACTTGCAAGACCTTGGAGAAATTGGCAGAGGTGCCTTTGGAGCTGTAAATAAAATGGTTCATAGGAAGTAAGATTCACATTTTTTTTACAATACATATCCATTTTTTCTGCTCAAGTATATATTATACAAAAATGTTGCCATCAAACTTTTGTATTTATTTTATAATAATTATTCTCAATGATGTCTGGCATTGATTTTTTTATTCTATAGATCAAACAGAGTAATGGCAGTGAAGCGAATCCGTTCTACGGTAGATGAAAAAGAACAGAAGCAGTTGCTTATGGACCTTGAAGTTGTCATGAAAAGCAATGAATGTGTGTATATTGTGCAGTTTTATGGAGCTCTATTTAAAGAGGTAAGTATGAATAAACCTGTCGGAATATTTAGCTGTATGATTTTATTCATGTAGTATTCCCATTTGAAAGTATTGTTGTCTGATGTGATTGTATTTAATTGTAGTTGTATTTATGTAAGCAGTATGTTGAGTTTAAAGTCAGATTCATTATATATTGGATACTGGGATTGACTTCCTCAAAAGTTACATTACAGACATAATAATTTAAAAAACATAATTCATTTAAAAAAAGGATTCCTCCAAGTTTCTTGTCAGTTACTCTTTGAGTTGCCAAATTAAAAATCTAATCAACCTTTATCAATATCTTAATTATGGATATGGACATGTAACATCTACAGCTTAACATGGGCCTCCCCAGAGGGGCTTATCAGTATGCTCTCTGTGCTTTCAATCATGTAACAATCTGACCTGGAAGAAAATCTTTGATTTTATACAAATATTTCTTGTCTAGTGTAATTTTAATTTTCTGACACTAAAAGCAGGCCTTATACTGGCTAGGCCACAGAACTAGTAATATTATGTTAATACTTTTTACTATGTGCACAATATTATGTTTTCAGGGTGACTGCTGGATTTGTATGGAGTTAATGGATACTTCATTAGATAAATTTTATAAGTTTATATGTGAAAGAATGCAAACTCGAATACCTGAAACCATTTTAGCTAAAATAACTCTTGCTACAGTTAAAGCATTAAATTATTTAAAAGAAAAGTTAAAAATAATACACAGGTAAGTGTTCTATTAAATGCATTTAAAAGTATTTCACTTCTTGCCCGTGGTCCACCTGCATAGTTCACCTGGTTGTATGATGGGTATTTTTTTTCCCCCGTGGTCCACCGCAGTCTAACTGGGTGTACCATGCAAATTAATGTTTTCCCATAGTCCACCTATGCTGTTATGAAGTATATGTTTTTAATTTATATTTCCCATAGTCCACCTATATCAAAAAACAAAAGACATTCGTATAATATTTATTTTTACGATTTTTTTAAGGTTGAAAATTCAAAGTGAGATAAATTGTCATAAATATTATAATATAATTTAACATAAAGATAACATAAAATAAACAATAATTGAACCCAACATTTCCTTATCTCAGTTTTTCTAAGGCTAATCCTATGCAAATTTCTTTATTTATTAGTTGCATTTGCACACATATTATGTCATCATCATTGTCTACATATATAATCCTTCTCCTTGTTCCAAGAACCGATTTGCTTTCGATGTCTTTGAATACCGTTAGCAGACGTACGACAGTGGCTTCGGTTTTTAGGGTTCCGTAGCCAAATGGCAAAAAACAGAACCCTTATAGATTTGTCATGTCTGTCTGTCTGTCTGTCTGTCTGTCTGTCTGTCCGTCCGTCCGTATGTCACAGCCACTTTTTTCCGAAACTATAGGAACTATAATGTTGAAACTTGGCAAGTAGATGTATGTTGTGAACCGCATTAAGATTTTCACACAAAAATAGAAAAAAAACAAAAAAAATTGGGGTTCCCCATACTTAGAACTGAAACTCAAAATTTTTTTTTTCATCAATCCCATATGTGTGGGATATCTATGGATAGGTCTTCAAAAATGATATTGAGGTTTCTAATGTCATTTTTTTCTTAACTGAAAAGTTTGCGCGAGAGACACTTCCAAAGTGGTAAAATGTGTGTCCCCCCCCTGTAACTTCTTAAATAAGAGAATGATAAAACAAAAAAAAAATATATGATGTTCATAACCATGCAAACTTCCGCCGAAAATTGGTTTGAACGAGATCAAGTAAGTAGTTTTTTTTTAATACGTCATAAACCGTAAACTACAATTTACCTTTCATTCAATCAACTATTATTAACATCGATCAAAGGTGCAACTAGTACGGAACCCTTCGTGCGAGAATTCGACTCGCACTTGGCCGGTTTTCTTATTCTTTTATTTAACTGTGAATGTTATGATTCCATTATATTGTTTGTGCGATGTCTCTGCCCAAACACGCACAAAATTTCAACGAAGTTTTTTGTCATCCAAAAGCTGTGAATATATTTTAATAACTTTTCCATTTTTGGTTTATTTAAACTTTCTATTTTGTTGTATTCTAAACCTTTTCTGTTATGTGCTCTTTTGGTAAAAGTGGCAACGCTGAAATAAGCCCAGTTAACCTTTTTTCTGTTTTACTTTTAAGGCTAAGTTGTTTGGCTTTTTTCCAGATTGCTTTACACCAATGATAATAACATCCAACAAGCTTAATTTCAGGAAATATTTCTTCTGCGGCATTAATAATGGCTTTCTCAAAGTCACAGTGTAGTTTAGAAGGTTTAAAGGAAGGCAGTTCTGACTTTATCAATTCAAATAATATTTTAGACGTTTCTTGTTTTTTGTCTGGCAATAATGCGTAAATCAATCGCAAAGTTTTAGTTGTAGTTATAGTACTTCCAACATCACCGTGGATTGTAAATAGCTGATAAAACGGTGGAGGACACGTATCGAAAGTGCCATCGGCGAAATATTCATCAATTTCATAAAGCTTTGCTCTATTGACACGTGAACAAAAAACAATTATACGTGACTCTGCATGATTATAATCTGCTAAAATAAAATCGAAAAATTAAGGCGGCACGCTAATTTCTTTGAAATTTTTGTAAACAGATTTTTTGATGCCTAATGATGTATTCCTGACCGTGTTTAGACTATGCTGGCAGCTAGTTAATGACGGTACATTAGCTACCATATCCATAGTGCTACTTTGAATATTTGATAGCATTTCGTTGTATAGTTTGGGGACTGGGTCAATACTATCTTTGACTTTGTCTTTTAATTGTTCAAATTCCTTTGCAATAATATTTTTCGCTAAATTGAGTGAACAAGAATGCTCTCTAGTTTTAATATTAAGGTTATCCTAAAACAAAAAGTTAATATAGTAGGTACCTATCAAAATTGTTTAACTAATCTCAAAAATTTTAAATATATCTTCAGGCAATACATTAAATTGTAGGTACATTTTAAATGCTAACCTTTATGATTATATTTCCTCTGCACTTAACTTTTTTGTAATTAGAGCATCGCCACAAACTTAAAGCATTTTTAAAATCTTTTACCTTGTAAAATTAGAAGTCTTTGTATAAGAGGATTGTACCTCCCTTTCTCTCAATGAATACAACATCTTCGTCACTCATTTTAACTAGTTGCAATTAATTGTAAATTAAGAAAACTACAATATATTTAAACTTTTGGACATTAATTATTAATTATCATGAAAAAATGAGGTAAACAATTAATTGGTATGAAGTTTGTATGCCTGTACAATATATTATCTTATACAGGTGGACCACAGGGAAAAAAATTACCCGTGGTACAACCAGGTGAACTATGTAGGTGGACCACAGGCAAGAAGTGAAGTATTTCAGATTTATGAAACATACAAATTAATGTACAATTTTTTTTTGCAGAGATGTAAAGCCATCAAATATTTTGTTGGATAGGAGAGGAAATATTAAACTGTGTGATTTTGGTATTTCTGGGAAGTTAGTGGATTCAATAGCACGCACACGAGATGCTGGATGTAGACCTTATATGGCTGTAAGTCTTTTGTATTATTAATTTCAGCTGACTATCATAAAGCTGCAAAAGTTTGTTTGTTTGCTTGCTTGGAAGCCCTAATATCAGGAACTACCAGGAAAAAAATATTTTAGTGTTACATAGCCCATTTATTGAGGAAGGCTATAGGCCATATATTATTAATAGGTTTTACCTATGAAATTGCCGTTTTGTATGAAAAAATTTAAACGAATTTTTTTCATGTATTTTTTATTTGGATTAATCGAAGTAATCACCTATACAATCAATGCATCTTTGCCAATGCAGTGGCAGTTTATTGATGCCCTTCTTAAAGAAATTAGCTGGACGGGAGGCAATAAATTCTTCAAAGGCATTTTGTACTGCCTCTCGGGTATTTAATTTTTTTCCCGCCAAGAAGTTATCCAAATTATGGAAAAAGTAGGAGTCTGTAGGCGCAAGGTCTGGTGAGTAGGGCGGATGACGGAGAGCTTCCAACCCCAGCTCTTGCAACTTGAAGACTGTCTGCTGTGCAGTATGAGGTCGCGCGTTGTCGTGCAGGAGCAGCGGAGACGAGTGATTGACCAATGCTGGTTGGAGATGTGCCAGCTTCTCCATCATTGTGTTCAGTTCTTCACAGTACACATTTGCAGTAATACTCACACCGTTTGGTAAGAAGCTGTGATGAATCACACCGGCGCTAGACCACCAAACATAGACCATCACTTTTCTAGAGGTAAGTTTTCGTTTAGGGCATTGTTTAGGTGCTGAACCAGGATCCAACCAACTTGCTGATTGCTTGCGGTTATCAAACAGAATCCATTTTTCAACAATGCGGTTCAAAATTCCTTCATTTGTGTGTCTGTTGAGCTGTTCAGTGCAAGGCACGTCTCGACGCATACTTCGCGCCGGCGGTCATTGAGTTCGTGGGGCACCCATTTGTCAAGCTTTTTTACCTTGCCAATTTGACGCAAATGGACCAATATTGTTTTGACGCTAACGTCGAAAGCTGCTGCTAATTCAGCCGTAGATTGTGTATCATCAGCTTCCACAATCGCCTTTAATTCGTCACTGTCGACCAAAGTCTTCGGACGACCGCGAGGTTAATTTTTAGGGCGAAATTTCCAGAACGGAAGCGAGCAAACCAATAACAGGTGGTGCGTTGGTTTGTAGTGTTAGCTCCGTAAACGTCGTTGATGTTGCGTGCCGCTTGTGCCGCGTTGCTGCCACGACGGTACTCATATTCCATAATTACTCGAATTTTTAACGTATCCATGATGACGAAAAAGATTGAAATGCGATGAAAATGTAACACTAATCATTAAACAAATGACTTGACTACCATGTTTTTAAAATAAAATTAATTTGTAATTAGAATTCTTAGCCAAACAAAAATTATGTTGAATTGAAATGGCCAGTACTGCAGAACGGCAATTTCATAGGTAAAGACCCAATATAAAGTGCCCACGGAAACGGGAGTTACGCGGGTAAAACCGCCGCAGGGAAGCTAGCAAATCATATTTTCAAAGTAAATCTAAAACTGTCCCTTGTTTTAAATCAATTAAAACAACAAAAAGTATGTCCTTCAAGTAACTAAACTTTCTTTTCTGAAATATATGCTTGCAATTAACCTTGATTCAACAAAGTGTGTGAGAGACCCTTTATACTTATTTCATTTTGAGCATCTGGGGATGAACATTTTTTATTTTTTTTTCGCCTCTGGCAACATTAACGTAAACACGTCAAAACAACTTCTCCCGATATTTTATTATGATTTAAATATATAAAAACTGTTTTTACCTATTTCTTGCAAATAATTTATAGTAATATAGTGTATATATTTGATGTAAAAGTATTTTTGTAAATATAGTTAAGTGAAAATAACCAAATATTTAGGTGAAGTTCCTAACTGTCACATTGCCGTTTGTAACTAACGAAATTTTAAAAATTCAACTAAATACTTTGTAGTGAAAACTAGATCTCTACTCGAATGCTTTGGTAAGTGTTTCTAAAAACTATCCATTAAGACCTATATTTTCGTTAAATTATGTCTTAATAATTTAGTGCCAAAGCAACCCTGTACTATTTACTATTGTCACACAAATCATTAAGTTAACTCCTATAACGAGACCAATGTACCTTGCACACTAACTTGAAAGTAAGCCAGTATACTTTTAGTAAATAACAACGTACATATATAATTTTTTACAAAACTTTAATAGTAAACAAATAATTAAATAACAGCTGTTGTTGTTGTGATTGGAGCTCAATGCCCTGGAGTTCAGTCTAAGTATTGTCGTTCTTGTGGGTGGATACTGTAATCTTACACACAACATAAGTACTCAGCTCAGCCCATCTACAGTATTGTCAAAAAAATGTATAAATCTGGTGCATCAAAATATTCAGGGGATAGGAAAGGAGTTAGAATTGGAACTGTTTATGAACTGTAACAATATTGACATTTTATGCATAACTGAATCTTGGCTCAAAAGCCACCAGGTCATTTTCAGTTCCAATAACCACCATATTGTGAGCTCTTTCAATAGGGACCGATTGATCAGAGGTGGCTCTTTAATAATAACTGAGAAATGTCTGAAATCTAAAGAAAGGAATGATATAGTGAACCTCTCTGTTAAAAGAGTATTAGAGATAGCATGTGTTGAACTGGGGCAAGTCATAGTTATGAGTGTTTACAAGCATCCATGTGCGCTTAATGAAGCATTTTTTAAATTATGGAGGATGCCTTATTTAAAATTACCAATAGCCATAAAACAGTTGTAATTTGTGGAGACTTTAATGTAAATATACTAGAAAATAATTCAGTGTCACTTAACTTTTTAAATCTGTTTAAATCATTTAACTTATATAATGTTTTCTGTGAGCCTACGAGGATTACTGCTTCTACTGCAACTTGCATTGACAATATCATAAGTCAGTAATCAATAGTCTACCCTCTGACCACTGTGGTCAGTTAATATCATTCCCTAAGAGACAATAAGGCTCAGAGAAAACATATAAGTTTTATTCCTATTAGCATACATCACATTGAGGAATTTAAAATTAGTTTACTTAGCAAACTTTCGGATTTGCCCACTCACAATGATCCTGATCAACTTTATAATTCTCTTTTTAACACAATTGTAACTGAGCATAGTAGGATATTTAAACTCAAAACTAAGATGATCAGTAATTGTTTAAGTTTCAGTGAATGGGCAACTACTGGCATCTACAAAAGTCGCAATAAACTATTTGAATTGTATCATGAAAAGACATATAATCATTGTCCGTCTTTTAAAAAAGATGTAAGTAGATATTCACAAGTTTTTAAACAAACCTGTTCTGCCGCTAAAGCTTTGTATTTGAAAAATAAGATAAAAAACTCTAGTAACAAAATAAAAGAAATATGGAACATTATTAATAATGAAACAGGTAGGGCTAAAAATTGTATTAAAGAATTTAATTTAAATATTAATAATGTAGATATCAAAGCTGATATGGATGTCGCGTCTGAGTTCGAATATATTTTCACAAATAAACCTTTAGCAACAACTGGACTTCTTAACTCGTCTTCCATAGCGGCCGAATTACTATTGAAGAAAAATGTTTGTAAATGTGATACTGATTTTAGTTTTACTTTAATTAACTATAAAGATATAATAAAGACTTTTAAAACTATGGAAATGAAAAAATCAAAAGATCTGTGGGGGCATTCAGTTAAATTCATAGCTAATATTGTAGAGATATTGCACCCACTCTAGCAAATATATTTAATAGTTGTGTTAGTTGCGGTGTGTTTCCTGACTTAATGAAGCATAGTAAAGTTATTCCATTGTGCAAGTCAGGTGATACTTCTGATCCTTCGAATTTCCGACCTGTCTCTATATTGCCCACACTGAGTAAAATCTTTGAAAAAATTATTCTCAGTCAACTGCTTAGGCATTTTACAAAATTTAATTTACTTCACACCAAACAGTTCGGATTTACGAGGGGTTGCTCAACCGTAGACGCTGGAATTGAATTATTAAAAAACATATTCGCGGCCTGGGAGGAATCACAGGATGCTTTGGGTATATTCTGTGATTTATGTAAGGCATTTGATTGTGTACACCATGATAACTTAGTCAGGAAATTACATCACTACGGTATTAGGGACACTGCTCTCGATCTTCTGACTTCATATTTGGGTAATAGAACTCAGAGGGTCGATATAAACGGTAAAATATCTCCAGGGTCCGTTGTTAATATAGGCGTACCACAGGGTTCTATCCTGGGACCGTTCCTTTTCCTTGTATATATAAATGACTTACCTTACCACATAGGGACTGACCATGAGATTGTATTGTTTGCCGATGATACTTCTTTGACTTTTAAAATTAGTAGAAAATTACTCAACTATGACGACGTAAACAATGCTCTCTCGAAAGTCGTGCATTGGTTTAATGTAAACAATCTCGTTCTAAATGAGAAAAAAACCAAAATTATAAAATTTTCAACCCCAAATGTCAGACAGGTCGCAACTAATTTATTAATTAACGGAACGAGATTGGAGCCAGTGGAGTCAACAGTTTTTCTTGGTATAACTGTCGACTCCTAATTACAATGGGGACCACATATAAAAATACTATCCGAATTAAACTTAGTTCTGCGGCATACGCAGTTAAGACAATAAGACGGCTCACTAATGTAGATACGGCCAGACTAGTGTATTTTAGTTATTTTCATAGTATTATGTCATATGGAATTCTTTTATGGGGAAACTGTGCGGACATTGATACCATATTTGTGCTGCAGAAACGCGCTGTTAAAGCCATATATCAGCTTGGACCGCGGGTTTCCCTACGGGAGAAGTTCAAAGAAATTAAAATTCTTACTGTAGCTTCGCAATATGTATATGAAAATTTGTTATACGTACATAAGAACATAAATAAGTTTCAGAGAAAAGTGATATACATAATATGAATACTAGACATAAGCATGACTTAGTTGTACTTGCAACTCGTCTCCATAGAATAAGCAACTCTTTTATGGGGCAATGTATTCGCTTTTATAACAAACTCCCAAATAATTTTAGAAAACTACCTGTAAATAAATTTAAATAAATAAAAAGGCATATTATAAAATATCAGACTATGTAAATGACAGAATGGCATGGGAGTAACTTGGTCTGGAATGACACTGCTGCTAAACAATATTGTAAAAGTAACGATAAATTGTATTTTTTTTAAAAAGGATTTCTCTGAGTTTCTTGCCAGTTCTTCTCAGAGTTGCCACGTCTTGAACTGGAGGTAGGAAAGGAAATGGACGCATCATAAGAACATGATTTCATTTTTTGAATTGTGTCTATATGAATAAAGAAATTTTGACTTCGACTTTGAATATTTCGGAGAATTAATCAATGTTTTACCCATTCCAGCCTGAGCGAATAGATCCTGGAAGGGCTCGCGGCTATGATGTACGGTCAGATGTGTGGTCTCTCGGTATTACGCTGATGGAGGTGGCTACCGGCGCATTTCCATACCCTCGCTGGGGCTCTGTGTTCGAACAGCTACAGCAAGTCGTCCAAGGCGACCCACCGCGTCTCACTAATAACAATAATGCTTTTTCCAACAACTTCGTTAATTTTGTCAATACTTGGTTAGTATGCAATTTTACGAAATGTAATTTATAAGCTTATACTCATTTTAATATCATGTGTCACTTTGATTTATTTTTTGCCTTTGTGTTTAAACATGGAATCTATACATGCAGTTCCTAAGTAAACACGTAGTGTTCGTCAAATTTATCAATTTTTCACTTAAATTTGCTAGAGAAATGTATTTACATTTATTTTTTATTTCAGCCTCATCAAAGAAGAAAACCAGCGCCCAAAATATAACAGATTGTTGGAACATCCATTTATCAAAGGCATTGATCAAAGCAGAGCTGATGTGGCCACATATGTGTGTGAGATCTTAGAAGCCATGGAACGCAATGGAGTTAGCCCATTCACCACCGACCAACCTGCACAAGCTTGGGTAGATTAAAATGAACCAATTAATGTGTGGGATATTGCTTAGACTAAAGTTAATAACACCAACACACGCAAACTATTCAATGTTTTACTATAGATTTATATAAATCAGTTACTGCTCAAGATGATATTATTAGAATGATACCAAATAATGTAGGGTTCCAAATTAAGCAATAATTATAATAGTCATGATCCTGTGGGTTAATTGACTAAATAAGTATTCTTGAATGTGTAAAATCTTTGATTAGATCTGTGCCATCAAGATTACAATTTAAGAATAGAGAATGTAGTGTGGAAACTCAAAATACAAGTTTGTATAATGTTGTATATGAAAATGTATATATATATTGGACATATGTGCAACGCTTCTATATATATGTTTTATTGATAATATAGGACATTGAGACCTTGACTTATGTTATGACTAATGGTTGCCTAGCGCAATTTTAAAAACCCTTATCTTTTTTGGTATCTTCTTCTAAATGATCTATATGCTCTATTTTGTTCCAAATTATTGACAATTGAAATTTTAACCAGTAAAATTTCATTGACATTGAGGGGATGTTGAATATCGTGTTAAGATGAAGCTGTAATTGCATATAATATTACATATGCCATCAAACAAATTATCGCGTAGGAAATGTTAGGGCAAGTAGGAAATTCATTGCCAGTGATTTGTTAGTTTTAATGTGATTGTGTTTTTTAGCGGTGTATAATATAATACCTTTGTGAAACCTCTATGTATCTAATTATCCTCACTTACACCAAACATTGACAGAGGAGCTACTTTGAGAAAACGAAGAGAAAGTATGCATACCACATACATATTTGTAAAGCAATTGTTACAGAAATTGTATAAAAAATGTGTCTTTCAATGGAAAGTTCTAAATATTTCTAGTTAATTAAAGACTATTTTAATTGCAATACACGCGTCATATGCTAGTTCAGTCTAACTTTAATTTAAAATATGTTTAAGTACACCTTTTCACAATACATACTAGAATTACTTGCACACTATAGTGAAATGTTTTAAAGTATTTACTTTTTAGTACATGCATAATAAAAACAACTTTTGAGTCTGGTTTAGCATTAATGAAGTTAAAAGCAATTATCATATATCATTGTTACAGATCGATTTTTAAACTTTTATAGTTATTTTGTGTACTTTACCAAAAATACTATTTCGAAATATACAATAAAATTCATAAACAAAACACGATGCTAAGTATTTTCTTGGCAATGTAACAATGTTTGGCAATGTAACTTGACAAGTAAATGCTAAGAACAGAGTGTTAAGTATTCGAAAGTTATTTATGTCAATAAAAAAAACAAAAACACTAGGGCTCATAAATGAATACCTAAAATATGAAAATAGGAAAGAGTATTCTTTGCTGTTATTATTATTATATTTTCCATTTTGTTAAAGCTTATATATGACATGCAGATTTCTTTACACAGCACTTCAAATTCATTATTTACATTATTATCTAAGTACTTAGATAAAATTAAAACTAACAAAGGTAACTGTTGAGGAAGATACATGTTTGTATATTTAACAAACTAAATGTATAAATAAACATCTACTAATTTTATTGATACATATGAAGGCTGGATCTTGATATGTGGTAGAATGTTTGAACAACAATTAAATCAGGCTTATAAAACAGTTACTTATTAATAAACCTTTCTTATTGCCACTAACACAATCATATAATAATATGTTCATTACTTAAAATAAGCATTTATGAGAGTTAATTATTTGGTTTAAAATAATAGATATATAACACCATAATGTGTATGTGTTGAGAAATTGTAATATGGTGTAAATTGCTTGTAGTTTATTTGGCTGGCTGACTGATGGTTAAATTAGACAATGGATCATTAAATATATAGGTAATTTTATAAATTTGTATATACCAACTAATTAAATATTGTCGATTTTATCATAGTATGTTATTATTAATCAATCATTTGGTTAATTCTGTCTACAGTTTAAATGAATTGAAATAAATTACAAAAATGTTACTTTTCTGCTTTATATCTTTTATTGATATTGATGTAGGAGCCATGATGGGTACCACAGGATGACTGACTTTACTTAATGTATTGTATGTATTCATATTATTTTGTCTAGATAAAAAGTATAGTGTTAAATATTGCTGCAATAATTTGTTCACAACTTTGATACACACGGATGAAGCTTGTTTTATAAAGATAGGAAAAAATCACTTGGAATTGTTGTTTTAAATATGTAATTCATCAAAATTTCACCTATTTATAAGATTCGGTTCTCAATGCTACTGTATTTTTAAGGAGTAGATTGATAACATTACAATTTTGTAGTTTCTTTTTAATCCTCCCCTCTGACTCAAGTTCCTGACTCATTCCAATACTTGACCCATTTTGGTTTTATTTAAAACCTGACCAAACCTTACAAATAATTTATATTTTGTGCCATCAGTGAGTTGTGGTGTGAGGTATAAGTTGTCCAATAATTTAGGTGGCATGTCCAGCAGTGGGATCCACTCATCACTTTTAATTTCTTTGTCTATTCTTTTGCCCCAGAAGTCAACAGAAGAGATCTTGATGTTATTATTATCTGCACTTATGTACAAAAATCCAATTGAATTTTTAAATGGTATACTAGCTAGTGATAGTAACATAGTTCCTGTGAGACCTGCAACAAAAATAATTATTGACTTGAATAAAAAACTTAGCATTGCTTTTATAATATTGGTGGTATGGAATATTGGGACATTTTATAAAAACAAGTACACTAACTGAAATTTTCCTGGAGATCTGTCATGAATACATTAAAGAATCATCATCATTAAATAAATTGTAAGAAAAGACTTAGATTCTTTAGAGGTTGGCTTAAACTCCTACTAAATCCCTCCCTAATGTTATTATGATAGATATCTGCTGGATGAAGGATTGCTCTCACAGATGATTATAGCTTTTAAAAAAGCAAACTAACAAACACTTAAGCTTTAAATATTAGTATTTGAAAAATATGACTGCTTACCAATATATGCAGCCGATAATAAAGCACCTTGAGGCAACACATCCAACGTTTGCAATATACCTGTACCAGGTACGGCCACTGAAGTCCCCACGATTTGGTAAACTTTTAGTCTATTTAAAACTGCAACATACTTTATAAAAGGAAATTTGAATACACTTTCGTACTCTTTGGAGGCCTCTTGTTGATGTATACTCCTCTGGTGTTTAAAACATAATGGTTTAAAATTAGAAACCCGTTTTAATGCCACTAATGACTTCAACATTTTTCAAAATGTTGTAATACAAGCTAAATAAATAAATTAATAACATAACCTTTATTTTTAGACATTCCGAACCTGAGTTAAAAACAGATGATTATGACAACTGGTGTTGCCAATTCGAGTGATAGCTTATCGATAGGTTAACGAGTTTTAAATAATGGCATGGCATTGATTCAATTGAAATATTATTATCTGTATTGTTTTTCTCATTATAAATTTAAATGATATGTAACTTAAGAAAAGAGTGAGTCATCAATTAAATGACACTTTCAAAATACTACTGACTTAAAATGTAAACCTTTTACAAAGAATAATAAAATATCTTCATTTCATCAAAATTAAACAACCTTGCACCAACAACAACTTGATATCCAGAATCCGTTTTTAACTAGAGTAAGTTTGTCGTTTCTATTTTTTTTATTGGCAATACACTATATGACATGTGTGAGATGTCAAATTTAAATGTAAAAACACTGAAATTGCTCTATTTAAATGATTAAAAATCTTAAGTTTAAAAAGTTTTGACTTATGTTTATTATTAGTTATATTACCAAATTCCTTGCAAATGTGTACTAATGTGTTAATGATAAAATAATTTAATGTAATATTGTACACATTGAGAATAGGTTATGTTCGAGAGGCCCCAATTTAACTAAATTATTTAACGTTTTACTGGAAAAATGACTACTTTATTGAAAGAAATGTGAGTAAATATAACCTCAATACTATTTACTCACTATTTAAGTCGTAAATGTGATAATTTTTTATGTGGAGTAGAATATCAACACTCACATGGCATGAATTAATGTAAATAAACACATGGTTATTCCAGTTTTATTTTTCTGTTAATTTTGCTATACTATTTGTAGTAGAATTAATTATGGTCAAAAATAAAGACTACGCACTGATCATATATATTGTGTACATTTTCGACATATTATAATCTATATCTAATTTAATAGGTACTTATAATATAACTGTAGAGGTTGAATGTCTTTACATAGAAAATACGCCTAAAACCGTGTCAGGGGGATGTTAGAAGTAAAATAGAACACATCCAAATATTTTAATTATTTAAAAAAATTAAAATCATTTCTATTTACGTAAACCAAACAGGCACTTGTAATTCATCAAACATTATTTGGAAATAAATTATTATTTAACTTAAATTTAAAAAAATATATTTCTCTCTGTTTGTATGGGATAATCTCCGAAACTTGCACCAATTTAAATGAAGTTTTTCATGGTGGTATCCATATAATAAAATTTATGAGTTCCTATGGGGTAGTTAAAAAAACAAAGGAATAACAAACACTTTGCGGATAGTCGCAGGCATCAGCTAGTTGAATTATAAATATTAAAATACAAGTTCTTTTTTTAATAAATGAAATAATAATTCATGTTACAAACATCATCATTATTACCAAATAGAGTACTTCTATAAATTTTCTTTAATTGTGAAAGAATTACAAACAAACCAAAACATTTTATAACATGAGTAATTAAAACTATTGATAATAAAACTATACTATGAATAAAAATAAAAATAAATATTTTATGCTAGCAATTATTCTGATAAAATATCTGTTCAGGTGTTCTATATTTTAATAAAAATATGCTATTGTTATAAATAAAAATAATAAATGTTATGTATTGTATCTTTCAGATATGAAAAAACTGCAGAATATACAGCATTTTATACTGGAGGAGATGTTCAATGGACTACAGACGGAGTCCATCTCCTGTGTCACTGTGATGATGTCATCAAAGTTGTTGATGTTAATACATTTTCCACTACAATTGCCATTGGAGAAGCAGAGGAAGATGCAGAACCAGATCAAATCTATACTTTTCAAATGTCCCATAACAATAATATTGTAGTTACTGCACACAAAAGTGGCTTGATGAAGTTATGGGACAGAGAAACTGGTACACAACAGAAGGTATGGAGAGCTGGTCATAAGGGTCCTGTAGCTAAATTGACATTTGATTCTACAGATGAAAATATTGCCTCGGGAGGATCTGATGGTAATATTAGGTTGTGGGACTTGACTCATCATACCTGTACAAGTAGCCTTCGTGGAGCCATGGGTGTTTACTCAGTGTTAAAGTACCATCCTGATACATCTAAACAGTTAATTTTTGGAGCAGCTGATGATACTAAAATTAGGTCATGGAATTCCAAAACAGGTAAAGAACATCTGATATACTCTGGACATTTTAGTAAAATCACTTCTCTACAGTTCACTCCTGATGGTGAACATATGGTTAGTTCTGGTAGGGATAGAGTTTTAATCTTGTGGAATCTTAATGAGAGTAAAGCCCTTAGAGTTTTACCTGTTTATGAAAGCATTGAAGCTACAGTATTGTTACCTCCTACATTCAAAATTCCCAATTTCAAAAAGAAATTGGAAACTGAAGGTATTTATGTTGCATGTGCTGGAGAGAAAGGTGTGATCAAAGTGTGGAATTTATTGATGAGTCGGCTTATGTTTGAACAAGCTAATAGCTTGGTGTCACCTGCAGCTGAAGAAGGTGGGCTAGCTATAACTCATCTAATTTTTAATGAATTACGCAATGTTATGTCAGTTGTCACTGCAGACCACAATATTATAATACATGATCTTGAAACATTTGAATGCAAGAAACAGTTGATTGGTTTTACTGATGAAGTTCTTGACATTATATTTGTTGGTAAAGAAGAAAAGCACTTGGTTGTAGCTACAAACAGTCAAGATTTGAAATATTATGAAATTGACTCTATGAACTGTGAAATACTTAAAGGACACACAGATATAGTTCTGGCTCTAGCTGGTTTTCCAACAAAACCTGAAATGTTTGTCTCATCAGGTAAAGATAACACTGTCAGAATTTGGCTCCAGATTATTGAAAATGGGATTTCATGTGTAGGAGTTGGATCCAGACATACTGCTTCTGTGGGATCTGTGTTTGCTTCCCAATCATCTAATGACTTTTTTGCTTCTGTCAGTCAAGACAATTGCTTAAAAGTTTGGAGTGTACCAAAAGAGTTTAATGAAACAGATCAGAAGATCAAATCGTCTCATACTGAATTAGCACATCAAATGGATATTAACTGTGTGTCCATATCACCTAATGATAAAATGATTGCCACTGGTTCTCAAGATAAAACTGCAAAGCTATGGTCAGATGACTTAACACTATTAGGTGTATTAAAAGGACATAGAAGAGGTGTATGGTGTGTACGTTTTTCATCTGTTGATCAGGTTGTACTGACTTCTTCAGCAGACAGTACAATCAAATTGTGGTCCATAGCAGATTTAAGCTGCTTAAAAACTTTTGAAGGACATGAGAGTTCAGTTTTGAAAATCGAATTTCTTAGTAGAGGTCAACAAATATTGTCAAGTGGAGCAGATGGACTCCTGAAATTGTGGAATATTAAAACATCAGAGAGTAAAATGTCTTTAGATAATCATGATGGCAAAGTTTGGTCATTAGCTATTAGTAAAAATGAATCCCTAGTTATTACTGGTGGTTCTGATTCTAAGTTAGTTAAACTGAAAGATGTTACATTAGAGAGAAGAGAACAATTGGCTAAAGAAAGAGAAGAGATGATTTTGCAAGAACAAGAATTAATGAATTTACTACACGACAAACAGTTGATAAAGGCTCTGAGATTAGCTTTACGTATGCAAAGACCTATGCATGTATTGAAAATAGTGAATGAAGTTCTGAAGGGTGGTAACGAAAAGCTATGTGTAACACTTAAAGAAATAAATCATACACAAAAGGAATCGCTACTGAAGTTTGCTGCGGAATGGAATACAAATAACAAAAACTGTCATGCGGCGCAACTCGTGTTTAACATTCTTGCGCCAGAGATTATTTCTGGAAACCTAACAGTACCTGCATTAGCCAGTTTTATTGAAGGTGCATTGCCATATACTGAAAGACATTTTGAAAGATTAACCAATTTACTACAAGACCTAAATTTTATTACTTATACTGTAAATTGCATGCAACCTCATTCTGTTACAAATGTATAAGGAGATAATAAAAATGAGGAATAATATTAAACTTTTTGTTTTAATTGATTGCCCTCTTGCATTAATCCACCTTAATAGCTCTAGATTCGAAGACAAAACTAAAACTTGAAATTAAAAATAAATAATGACTTAGTCCGAATGTACAATTGATTTTATCTCCATAACCTTAAAAAGGCTAGGTAAACGAAGTCGTTCCATTCATCTAGAACCGCTGTTCTAGACGAATAGAACGTCGAATTTCTAAAATGGCTAGATTTTAAACACAAAAATCCAAATGACCGAATCGCTTGTTTCATAGAAAAAATCAACCAATGAATGCCCGTCATTTTTAAATAGAATCGCTTAATCACGTGACAAATGTCAAGTTGGTACCATACATTTGCGTTAGCGATATTATGCTAGCGATCGTTCCGCTGTTGTGGTATTTTGGCCCTCTCATTATATCTAGCTTTTTAGGGTTCCTTAGCCGAAGGGTAAAATCGGGATCCTATTACTAAGGGTGTTACCACACCAATCGATCGTTCGTCGATCTATGCCATCAATCGATGCTAGAATGGATTAGTCAACGTCGATCGACAGTTTCTACCGCCCAATCGATCGATGGTAGAATGGTCGAGCGGCTTGAGATCCCCATTGTCACCCGCTGCCTGCCCGCGCCCCGCGCCCCGCGCGCTGACTACGTGGCCTGCTTGTGTTTATGAGTTCAGTTGTGTCAAGCTCGCGGTCGATAATACTGGTTTTTGTCTCGTGACTTGCAAAATGGTTATCGATCAACGTTGACCGATGCCATCGACCGGCAATCGATCGATTGGTTAGTCGACCGGTATCCGTCGATCAATTAAAGCTACCACACCAATCGGTGAACGTCGACCGATGTCGATCGATGGCATCGAACGACGATCGATCGATTGGTGTGGTAACACCCTAATACTTCGCTGTCTGTCTGTCACCAGGCCGTATCTTAAGGACCACGATAGCTAGACAGTTGAAATTTTGGACGGATGATGTATTGCTATTGCCGCTATAACAACGAATACTAAAAATACAATAAAATAAATATTTAAGGTGGGCTCCCGTACAACAATCGTTATTTTTTTATATATTTTTGCGCTTTTTTACTCGATATCACTAACGGCAACAGGTAGACGCTTGAAAATGGTACGGAACCATTCGTGCGCGAGTCCGACTCGCATTTGACCAGTTTTTTTAAAGTTATCAACCGACAATTTCGTTGCCAGCAGCAAGAAAACTTTTTTCTCAAAATAAAACTGTTAGCATAAATGCGCAAGCAGTTTTCGCATTCACTGTACAAATAGGCTGAAAGTCTTAAACATGCTTTAACCGGTACTAGGCAGCTCATTTCTAAATGTATTACCTATTTACTATATAGATCACTTTTAATTTATCAGTCCAAGTGGTAATGGAATGATATTAAAATGAAATGTTGATTTATTTCTTACTACCTGTTACCCGCGGGTTCGCTCGCATTGAAGCCAATGTCCATATGTTACTTCTAATACCTCCAAGAATATTATGTGTAGGTACAAAGTTTCATGATGATCGGTTTAGTAGTTTTCGCGTGCAAGCGAAACATATTCATATTTATAATATTATAAGCAATTGAAAGAATCTGATTACCTACATAAAATAGATTATAAATGTTTGTACCATCGAAAATAATTTTTATCCAAAGGTTACTGGTCTGGCGAAACCGCGTGTAACGGTTAGTATTGTATTAAACTTTTATCACTAGAAACATATTAGCCATGTCTATGACGCACTTAAATTTTCTTTACATAGCTTGAGATAAAATATCTTAATTTGCGTATGGTGTATGTAAAAGCTCATCCAGTATAGCCAGATGCGCGTGCGCTACCTTGTCCGCGCTAAGGATTTTCTGCTTGCGTTCACGCAGTTGTAGTGAATCGATCACGCGAAGCGGACCGATCGCGGATCTGTAACAATATATACATTATATTCATTACTAGTGAATCGCAATGTTTAACTTTTAAGTCTTATAATCATGAATATAAAAGTTTCGATTATTTGTATCTTAGTTGTAGTTTGCAGTTATGCAAAAGGACAGAAATCGCAGTCGTAAGTTTTTTTATTTATTCATATCTCTATTATTTTAAATGTATTTATTGAATTATGGGTATCTATTAAAATTTGCATACGAATATAGAGTACCAATAGCTGTATATATAGCATGTAATAAAATATGGGACCTAAATTTCAGAATCTGTTATACCTATCATCCTTTAAGTACCTACGTAGAATATGAAATAATAGTTTCGGAAACATTTTCATTTGTATTTTATTCATATATGCATACATATATATATGCTTAGGTTATTAGGAACCTATAAGACTATTGGTTAATAATTACATTATTTTAAATTTTTGAATACCTAATAAATTTGTCGCTTCCTCCTATCTGCTAACTTGCCGTACCCGACATGGCCCATACTTTGTACCTACTGGTTTTTTCTTTGTAACAACTTATTATACATATGGTGTGCAATAAATGAATATGAATATATACTAACGGGAATAATTTTAAATACCTACCGATGGTTTTATTTTTATAACGGTGCCGGGGTTGGTGATATTCGCAATGCTTACAAACTTAGGTACTTTCAAAACCTCACTGGGTAACATCATAAAATTGGGACTTCTAATTTATATCATTATTTATTTATCATCTATTACCTAAGATTAACCTACTTATTTAGGCACTCGACGTTCATTCAAAATTTAAAATTTTAGCTAAATTTAATCAGAAATGTATACAAAAAAAATAATAGGCAGATGGCATAGGTAGGATCACTTCCGAACTTTTAATATCAATCCCCCATAGGTAGGATCACTTCCGAACTTTTAATATTAATCCCTCAAAGGATGTGTTACCAATTGCCATAGGCTTCGAGGGATAGTCAGGCGGGTTGGTGATTAATGAAAATTGGGACAGCGCCTTATGTCGCTTTCCGAGGGAGAAGGTCGTCTCTCAACAAACCAGTTCCGAAAAGTATTTGCGCACATAGATTTTTTTTTCGGCGCGGAAATCAAGCCCACGACCCTCGAGACTTAAGGCTAGTCGACATGTGTTACTGCACTCATAATAAAAGGCTATATGTTAGCGCACAAACTTTTTAAATTAGTTTAATAATATTATTAATACATTTTTGCTTGGAAAATACTTATATGAATACTCACAAACTTTCGTATTTACAATAGGTACCTATTACTTAGAAGGATAATTCAATATGTTCACGATTTCCAGTAGGCCGCGTCGCGCATTTGAATAGTGTGTAGGTATTTACCGGTAAAGTGCGGTATGATACTACCAATAACAACTTTGATGAAGAGATAATAATTACCAAGATATGGTTGAGTGGTTCTAAAATAAACGTCACTTGTTATCTCGATCATCCTTATTTCTTAAACAGCAGACTCAACATTACCTAACGATAATTAATTTCGAATGTGTAACAATAGGCTGTAGAATTATCTATACGTATTATTATACGTATAGTGTCAGCAGTTGGTTGAGCTGAGACCAATGTGTAGGTACCTATTGTCTGATAGATTAATTAAGTTATTTTAATGTTATACACGTATCGAGACAACCATATGACTGACCAAGTTATTCTAAAGTTGCATTACATAACTGTATTTTCTAGATATCTAAGTGTTAGGCCAATAGGTAATTATGGACATTTATTTGACTACCGTTGTTGTTGCGGTAATAATTTTGTTTGTCTGTAACTAGCGAGATATTGGGTTCGATTCATAGTCGAGCTAAAATAATGTGTCAGAGTGGTTTCAGCCCATTACCCTAGCAATGGAATAGGTACAAATTACAAACAGGCATGAAGACTAAAAAATTCTATTTAGTCCGCCAGTTAGATTAATAAAAAATACGTGTCCAATATTTTTTTGTACCTAATCTAACCGACGGACTAAATAGATTTTTTTAGTTCTCATGCCTATTCGTAGCGAGCGGCGCTCGGCGCCCCCTTGGTCCGCTGCGCCAGTGCTGAATCTGCACTATTGGTAAAGACGCCTTTGAGTTAAGTAGGTAGGTATTATAAATTTTCTCTCACGAAAGATTATTTTCAAAATCTGTTGGGACGGTTCTACTGTCTCGACCGATGAGATCAGGTGCAGGACCGACGAGATAACGATAAGGAAAACTCCTAGGCACGGTTGAACACCACCAACTTCCAGCCTTCGGGCTGAAATTTATATATTATTATCTTCTATATAGAAAATATCTGTAACACAGCAAAAAAAAACATTGCCCGACCGGGGATTGAAACCGGGACCTTGCTTGTCCCGATCGAATATATTACCGCTGTAAATTATTATTTTACATATTAGGTGAAGTCTAGTGATTATAATATTTACTAAGAGGTATCAGTTGATGAATGGCTATATAATAATAATAATAAATGTTTCGATATTAGGAATATGTATACTTACTAATAATTGTAATGGAAAAACATCCATTAAAATTGCAGTCTGTAAATATCCATATGGTATATCTACAGAAAGATCTTAATGACAGCTATCTATCAAAGTGATACATTAAATAAATTAAATTACTATAGATACACTACTTTTATTACCGCTCCCGAGTCGAGCAGTTCATTGAGGATATTTATGCTCTATCTATAGGATAGATAGAGCATAAATATAAAAATGAAATGTTTTCTATGATTTCTATGATTCTCATCATAGAAATCAGTGCAGTGGTTTAGAAGTACGTTTGGTAATCTTTAAAGTGAAGCGCATGCTATTTAGGCTAGAGTAAAAAGGCTAGCTAGCATGGCAAATTAAATTATCTTTATTCTACAGCTCTAGAATAATGAAATCGCTTGTATTTTGTCGTTTCAAGGATAATGTAGTCTTTCCGTATTTTTGTTGGACTCTACTTCGTGTATCTACTGTCGAATGTCGCTATAGGTACTATAGCAAGACTAAGGTAGTGTTGCCCAATATCGGCCTTGGTCGTGCAGTCTTGGTCTTGTTTTTGAATTTTCGCAAGACCAAGACCGTCTAATTTTAGCAAGACCAAGACCAAGACTAACCCTGCGAGACTCTTGCGTCTTGCAGTTAGGACTGAGTGTCGTTTCAGGGAGTAGAGTTCGGGTATACACTTAGGGAATCTATGAGACGCAAAAACATATATAAAAAACATTGAAAATTGCACTTTGCGCATTACGAACAATACCATAAACAAGCATACCTACATACCTAGTTTTGACCATCGGCACTTTGACAGTGCGCGGCGTCTTGTTGTCGGCATCATCAAAGGTCGGATACTGACCGGTCAAAGAAATTTGACAAGTACACGGAAGTAAACCTCAGTTGGTTAGAGCATCGGCCATTCGGTCGTGGGTTCAAGCCCACTCGGGTCAGTTGATATTTTGAATTTCTCATTAAATGTTTAGATATTTATTAGTTTGGTCAATGTAAACTGTGGCTATGTTAATTCAAACTCAAAATGTACCTATTCTGTTATCGCAATACCAAGACCAAGACTGGCTAAGTCTCGTCTTGTTCTTACATTTGGGTAACACTAGACTGTGATCTAAACCGTGTTATCCATCTAAAAATAAAAAGAAATGAAAATTGTTAATAAGATAACATTAGGACAACGTTGAGTACAGGTAAATGTCTAGTATTATGTGCCTAATACCGACTTCTCTAGATATCATCGTAAATTTCCTGTTGTTCTTATGCAAATATAGGCAAACATGATCATGATGCATTTCTTGTAGGTATAATATGCAACCTTACTTAAGAAGAACTATGTAGTCTTCCATCGCATTTAGATAAAACACCTTTAGGTAGTAGTGGAGTTTGAGATAATAATATTGCAACAAACTTAGTGATTCGAGATAATTATCTTACACGAATGTCAAAAAGGTAACGATTTTTTGGTAACATTCATATTCGTCCTTGTAGATTTCGTTTTCTCCATACAAACTTTGGACCTCCATTTCATCCCTATTTATTAAGGCTGGAGCTCTGCTCGCCTTAATGCCCGGTGAAGTAGCAAACATTCCGTGGCTAAATACAAAATATCCGTATGAAAAAAAAAATCGTTTCAATACCTTTAGGGGATGATTTTTATAGAAACTTGTATTAATGCAATGAAGGGATTGCATTAATACAAGGTTAAGTAGGTAAGGTAAGATGCGCGAGTTGGCGATTAAAACATATAGATTTATGATTCGATCAGGTTCGACGCAAAAAAAAATGTGTCAAAATTATACCAATAGGCTAAAATCATAAATTTTTTTGGTTTTTATTTGTGGGCATTCTATTATCGGCAGTACGGGATACTTATTATTAGGTTTTTTTTTTTTTTTTTTTTCTACATATAGGCTTACGTTTGACCATAATCTCGCTTGATGGAAGGCGAAGATAAGGCCTAAGATGATACACGCTTGCCTAGAAAGTGTCTGTTCACTTTAGCCTTAAAGATGTCCAGATTATAGCGTTCCGGAAAAACTGACGCCGGCAGAGAATTCCACTCCTTAGCCGTCCGCATTATGAAAGAAGAAGCAAATCGCTTCGTGCGTATTGAAGGAATGTCTACAACAAAAGGGTGAAACCGCTCGCCGCGCCTAGTCGTCCGGTGATGGAAGGGTGAAGGGGGTATCA
Source organism: Nycteola revayana (assembly GCA_947037095.2). Taxonomy (NCBI): domain Eukaryota; kingdom Metazoa; phylum Arthropoda; class Insecta; order Lepidoptera; family Nolidae; genus Nycteola; species Nycteola revayana. The sequence continues at coordinate 13,117,607 of OX344839.1, forward strand.
GGTTATGTAGAACCTCCGCACACTCCCCGAAATGCAACCGGTAAAAAACTGATAGGCAGGCCACTCGTCTACGGTGTTCGAGGCTCTGAAGACTTGCCTCCACCAGTGAGTTATTGCCTATGACTCTCTTCGCTCGGCGCTCCAATGAGTCCAGAGCATCCAGCTGATATCCAGCAGACCCATCCCAAAGATGAGAACAGTATTCCATTGAGGAGCGAACTTGAGCTCTGTAAAGACTTAAGAGCTGCTCCGATGTGAAGTACCGCCTCACCTTGAAGAGAATGCCTAGTTTTTTGGCTGCAGTGTTTGCAATGGACTCGATGTAGTGACCGAAGTTTAGATTAGAAGAGAGGTCAAGCCCTAGGAGCTCAAGATGGTCGCTGATCGGAACGGAGACATTCCGGAAAGTCGGAGTCAGTTGGAATGGACTCCGTTTCGCCGAAAAAAGACACGCCTGTGTTTTTGAGGGGTTAAACCCAACCAGGTTGGCATCACCCCATAAGGAAACAGCCTTCAAGATCGAGTTCACCCCCTCAATCATTGACTCCCTGAACGACTGGACCATTGACCCCGACTTCGCATCAGACAAGTATCTCACCGAGACTGTGCTGTCGTCTGCATACCCAAAGATACCGGGAGTAACTAGCAGGTCGTTTATGTGCAGCAAAAAAAGAGTCGCGGAGAGAACAGATCCCTGAGGGACACCGGCATTAATACCAAGAAGATCGGACGAGGCGCCATCAATGACAACTCGAATCGACCTTCCCCTCAAGAAATCCTGAATCCAGGTACAAAGTACGGGAGCAATACCGTAAACCGGAAGCTTACCAATGAGACTTGCGTGCCAAACCCTGTCAAAAGCCTTAGAGATATCAAGAGACATGGCAAGAGCCTCACCGTGTCTCTCAATGGCTTCGCTCCAGAAGTGAGTAGCATATACAAGAAGATCCCCAGTAGACCGGCCTCGACGGAATCCGAATTGACGGTCACTGAGGAGGTCGTTGTCTTCCAGGTATGCCAGGAGACGGTTGTTTAAAACACGCTCCATAACCTTACAGAGTATGGAGGTGATTGCGATTGGTCGGTAGTTGGCAGGGTCGGCACGACTACCTTTCTTGGGGATCGGTTGAACATTGGCAATCTTCCAGGATGCTGGAACTAGACCAGTCTTCAGGGATAAACGATAGAGGCGAATCAAAACAGGAGACAACTCAGGCGCACATGACCGCAAGACAATGGCAGGAATGCCGTCAGGCCCACTAGCCTTATTCACATCTAGAGTGCTGAGAATTTTAAGTACCACTTTTTGCCGAATGTGCACCTCAGGCATAGTGGAAGTGCAATGTGGTAGCCTGGGTGGACTTTTACCAGCAGCATCTAGTTGTGAAATCTTCGCAAATAGAGACGCAAACAAGTCTGCTTTCTCTTTGGCGGTGTGAGCTAATGAACCGTTCGGCTTCTGCAGTGGCGGCAAAGAGGACCGACAGAAATTGGCTTCGACCGATTTGGCAAGAGACCAAAAAGCTTTACTCCCAGATGGGTAAGATGCTAGTCTGGCTCCAATGCGGCCAATATGGTCAAAGCGGGCCTTGCGTAGGACACGTTTGCAAGACTTGGCAGCACTATTGTAAGCTTTCTTCAGTTTCCGAATATTTGGCGCTTTGCGGGCTCGAGCATCCGCCCACGCTTGGTAAGCAGAGTGCTTATGTGCTTCAGCACTATCACACTCAGCGTTGAACCATGGACGGGCTTTGTCTTGGAGTGAGATGTCAGAAAATGGAATGTAATATTCCATAGCCTGACATATCACCCCAGAAACAGCCTCCGCGCAGCGAGTCGGGTCGTCTGAAGAGAAGCATAAGCGCAGCCAAGGGTAAGACGCGAAGAAATGCCGCATCTCATCCCAATCTGCTGACTTGTATCGCCATACTCGCCTAGTCCCCTTGAGATCGGGATCGGGTGGCGAGTAGACAGGCACAGATTTCACCAGACAGTGGTCGGAGCTACCCAACGGTGAGGAAACCGCGACTTGATATCGGTCTGGATCGGTTGTCAGCAGAAGGTCTAAGCAATTGGCCGTATGGCCATCAATGTCAGGCACCCGTGTCGGCCCAGTCACCAGTTGGGAGAGACCAAGCGTCAGTGCAGATGCATACGCTAATCTCCCAGCATGGTCGGTGTTCTGGTATGGGTACAGCCACTCCTGGTGGTGGGCATTGAAGTCCCCCAGAAAAACTAGCTGCGCCGATGGGTACCTGAGCAGAGCTAATTCAGCCGAGTCCGAAAGGTACTAAACAACCTGGTTGTCTCCATGTTGTCGGTGTGCGACCGATAGACACTGGCATAGAGTATCTGCTCCAAGCCAGTGTCCACCAGAACCCATAATACGGAGAAACTGGAATCCTCAATGTTACGGAGACGTCGAAAACAGATGTCATCGCGAGCATACACGCAGGTGCCAGCGCGTGGCTTAAAATTGTGCTCCAGGGTGTACCCTGGGTAGCGCAAGTATGCTGCGTCAGCTGGACATCTGATTTGCGTCTCCGTGAGGAACAGGAGATGTGGTTTTTCGGTCTTAAGGTGGTGATGGACCGGGATGAGATTGGAGTGCAGACCTCGGATGTTAGAGAGGTGCACTTTTAGTGCGAGGGAGTGCAACCGCTGTTTTACCAGTTTCCTATTTTTAACTTATATAAATACCTAGGTAATGAGTTCCGCGGAACTACCTATGTTTGGCAAACAGCTATCCGATCGCCAAGTAACAGTTGCAAGTAGCGCTCCACTAGTCATGTTGGGAATTTAAAAAACTCGTTGTACTTATTTTGAAAACTGCGGGCCTAAAAATAACATAGAAAACTTTATTATCGGCGAGTTACATACCTAGTCCATAACGTAACTTACCTTTCGTGGGGTGCCGGCATAGAATGTTGTTGTGGGGTGCAGGCACAGAATGTTGCCTCCCCATTTCTACTCGTGGGTGTCGTAAAAGGCGACTAAGAGAAATTCCAGGGAACGGGCAGCAGCGTTTCCTGTGATGATAAAATCCGCAAAGAACTGCACTGCGCTCGCCAAACCGCCTGCCAAGCGTGGCGAGTATTGGCAAAACACCCCTCATGGTGACACACAACAGGATCAGGCCCCTAGTCCCCGGCCACCCCGCTAGTCTTGGCCACGGTACGGTAGCCATGGTAACGGTGGGGCAGGGGGTGTTAAGAATCTCCGGAAGAGATCCGGGTACCACCCCACACGACAACTGGCCCTGGTAACACACAACACACGCACTCAGAGGACAGACGAGAGGATCGTAGAGCTGGAAGAGGAATTGGACAAGATGCGCTGGGATATAGTGGGTTTGTCAGAAGTCCGAAGAGCGGGACAGGACCCGATGACCCTGAATTTCGGCAACTTGTTCTTCTACCGGGAGGGCGAACAGCGGTCCCAAGGTGGTTTGGGGTTGATCGTCCGCGAGTCCCTCATTAACAATTTGGTGGCCGTCGACAGTGTGACGAGCTGGGTAGCGTACCTTATACTCAGAATATCAAAAAGATATTCCATGAAGGTTATACAGGTTTACGCACCTGTTTACGCACCTCAACACACTCAGACGAAGAAGTGGAAGCTATGTATGAGGATATAAGTAAAGCTATACATAGCTCCAAGACCCACTACACCGTTCTTATTGGGGATTTCAACACTAAACTGGGCAAACGAGGTGATGATGAGATGAAAGTGGGGTTGCATGGATATGGGCAACGGAACCGAAGGGGTCAGAGGTTGGCTGATTTCCGGGAGAAAGAGGACTCTATATGATTAACTCTTTCTTCCAGAAGCCACCTCACAGGAAATGGACCTGGATGGGCCCTGATGGTTCCACAAAAAGTGAGATTGACTTCATCATGACAACCAAAAGACAAATATTCAATGATGTCTCTGTGGGTTAAAACCGGAAGTGATCACCGAATAGTTAGAGGCACATTAAATATTAATGTCAAATTGGAACGATCCCGTCTGATAAAGTCTACGCTCCGACCTTCAAACGCACCCATCCAAAACCCCGACAGCTTTCAGATCGAACTAAGTAATCGCTTCGAATGTCTAGGTAGCTGCGAATCTGTGGACGATCTCAGCAGCGGGCTGGTAGACACTGTGCATACGGTGGGGTTTAAATATTTCAAACCCCACCCTCAGAAACTATTCACTAATACCCGGGACCTCATGGCTGAACGCCGTACGATGATGCTCCAGACTCCAGACGATGCGGAGTCATTTAGGCAGCTCAATAGACATATCTTAACGTCATTGCGACACGACATTCGCTCCTATAATACAAAATGTATTAAGGAGACGATAGAGCGAAACCAAGGCTTCAAAGTGTTCGCAAGAGACACCTCTATATTACCCAAAAATGTGTAGGTACCACGTTTATCTTGAAATCGTGATTTTGCAAGTACTGTGTTTGCATTAAGGAGGGCACATGTATTTCCAATAAATATAATGTATACCTAACACTACGACTATATAACAGCGCCACCATCTAAAAGCTCACACACAACATTTGCAGCAAAAATCGAAACATGGATACACTTTAAGTTGCGATTTGTTGACACATGCTTGATACAATATAACGACGTCTTCATAAGGACTACCACCTAGATGATCATGATACCTAATCTTTTTTAATGTTGTAGGTAGGACCTATATTCATAAGATATGCTACAAGGGAAGTTTAACGTACGGCCTAAGGGCTCATTAGCTGAGACACGGCCGCCGCAGTCTCGCGTTGTGTTTTCCGATTACTAGGTATACGGCGTATTTCATCTCACGTACAAACTCAAACAAATGGCAATTTACAATGTCGGTTGTAAAGATGCGAGACATGAAGAATAGTGGTGAAATAGTATATACTATGTATTACTATTAAAAATAAGAAATGCCCGTAAATTAGCTTCTCTAAAACTCCTTATACAACGTCATGTGTTTGACTTCAGTGTAGGCCGCACCGGTCACCGCCAAACACCACGCATGACGCCCCGAGTCTCCGTAAATGAGGCCTTATAATTTAAGTGAGACATTCGATAACATTTTTAGCTTACACTCTGTAGCCCTGAGATCCAATGGGCTCCCAATTATTATTGCCCTTATTGGTGGCTACGCCCTTGGTTCTAATTATATTCTCTTCATTTATATTTACGACCCAAATTTTAATAAATAACTCAGTCATTTATTGACCATTAAACGTCATAGGAATCTTTTCCGTAGAACACAATGAAACTTAATGTACTAACCAAGGTATGTATTAAGTGATCTAAGTTAATCCGACTGTCTGTCCGGGCTCGTACTCCGCCGTCACTGCACCGATTGTCACGAATATTGGTTTCCACCAATTTTCGTCTCTCCAGATGTATAGTGAAGATCCAAAACTTGATATTGAAAATTATGAAAAAAATATTTTATTTCTGCCCTCCTCCCATACAATGAAAAGTGAATTTTAAAAATTAAATAAGTCTAACCCCATCGTGTAGGGTATTGTTAGAAAGGTATCTTACAATTTACTAAGCAACAAAAACTGCCTTCGAACTATGTAGATCAAACCCCCCAGTCTCGAGATAACCTAATAGAAAGTTAAAATTAGAGCGCCCCCCTCTTAACTTTTGAAATATTACTAAAATAATTCTGAAAAAATGTGATATTTACCACTAAGTAAGTACTTTTAATTAACTATAGCGGAATATATAGTTACAGTCGTCCTAACAAAATGTATGGAGTCGACCGCAAAATGAAATTTAACTTTATTAATTAAAAACTAGGCATTTTATGCATGGTTACGGAATCCTTTCATGTGAGTGTTCGACACGCTCTTGGCCGGTTTTTCTTTCTATCTATAACCAAAAAATGCAAGATAATACTTGAGATGTGCCCGCGCCCATGAAAATTAACAGGTCCCAACCTATGCTCTATGGGTACCAACGGCAGGCAGGACTACGTAGAGTCGGTGTTGTAACCATTCATTTCTGGCACTAACTTTTGAAGCACAAAATATTTCTCTCTTTAAATATTATGCTGAATGAAATGAGGAATCTGAAATTGAACTACCTACTTATGGTTTTTAGTATATGTCAAATATAATTCTGTCGTTTTAATAGTATGCCACTGTAAATTTTACATACGGCTAAACAATAATAACATTCTTAACGAATACATAATATACTTAGAGAATATATAGACCCCAATAGTACAATAAGGTTAACGACTGCTTTATTATCCAGATTACTAATCAGGAGTTCATATACCTAAGCAGTGTTTATTGTTATAGTAGTTTATAGCAAAGCGGCAGTTATACAAAATTACCCCAAAAATCTAGTCATCATTCCTCAATAACCCCGCCAGCGACCGCCTTAAGTCGAGGTTTTACCTACACGAGGGGCGCCTGCGCATGTTGCGTAGTTTGTAGTTTTTAAACCATTTTTTAAGGCTGTAAGTCTACTCGCCTTTATGCTCAACGAAATAACAAAAGCCTTGTGGCTAACTACTGATTTGAGCTTTAATTGTAAAATAGAACTTAGTTACGTGTTTCTGGTTCAAATTAACGTATAAAGAACCTGGTTGGTTCTTTTTCTTTTTTCATTATTTTAAATATTGTTGAATATTTAAGTGAGTGTACAGATTATTTTATGTGTAGCAATTATAGGTAACAAATAGGTACTTAGCCAAATATCTAAAATTTAAATTTACAACCTCGGTCTGGGCGGTTGTTTTATCATACGCTAACTAAATATTGCGAAATTTATGCTACACAAAAAATTCTAAATTCTTTGTGAACAGAATTTACACAAGGAGAAGTATGCGCTCATAATTGCGGTCACGTGAAAACAATTATTATTCACAAGAAAATTTATATCCTACGGTTAATTAGGGTAATAGCCACGGGGCTTCTTCGGCCTTTGGCCGAGTAGGTGGCATGAAATAGTGGAGTAGAGTAATAGTGTATTGAACAGGTTTAGTGCTGCAAGTAAATATCTAATTAACCAAAAAAAAAAACAAAAAGTGTTAAACGCGATCGGGACGGACGCTACGCTTTTCTTTTGTTTTTCTTTATTTTCTTTTAATTTTCGGTTTGCGCGCTTTGCGTCTTTCTCTTTATTTGTTTTTTAATTAGGTTTACACTACTTAAACGTGTTTATAGTTTTTGTATAAACAGCCTTTCCAAATCTGGTATAACGCCTCTAATTACAGCGATGATGTAGGAAACTTTTTTAAAGTAAGCCCCTATAGATAATGATTTTCAAAATCTTATAGGTAGGTACCTTATTCAACCAACAACCCCTTAAAGAGATTCCATTATATTGATAAAGTTACATGAATAATAGTTTTGTTTAGCCATACTTAAAATTATGAATGGACCTATTTATAATGCCTGCCCCATAATTAAGTGAAATCCAAGCGAAGGATTATAAAAAAAATATCTATGGATTGTTTAATTATGGTATAATTATTGTTAATAATCCATGATACAAGATATTATCAATATTACAATGAAGTTAGTGTAGGAAAATTATTTTTTTCATGGATAAGTATGTCAATACCGTTTCTCCACGGGTCGTCCACTTAGGTAGCTAGTGAAAGGTTGCAGGTTAGCTAGGGTAGGATTCTCGCCGGCGAGGACCGCGTTGCGCCCCTACCCCTGCCCTGTGATTGAGCGCCTGTAGTCGGTGCTGGTGATCACATCCTCTTTATATATCTACCTTTTTACTTCAGTGGCACTCTGGGTCGTGGTCCTAAACCCCATAAGGGTGCCTTCAGGTGTGTGCCACTTAGATATAATGTGACCACTTGCAATTTGGATGCGGTTTTAATTTCTTCTTAGAATAATAATAATTGGTTAATTGCAAAATATATCACAGGACAGACGGACGGACTTTGCTTTTGCCTACCTACTACTGTTAATTACTTAGTCGGATATCTTATAGAGTAAGAATTATTTGTTAGTTATAATTTTTTATTATTTATTATTTTATCTTCTTACATTGTAATTCTGACAAGTACAAGTGTATGTAAATACCTGAGCGCTGAATAAAAATCATTATTTCATTGTTACCTTGTTAACTCCCTTAGGGGAGGGGGGAATGCAATACCCATTCCGCCACGCCACGACTTCTATTAGCACTGGTAGGTATTCAATTCATACCACCGTACCGTCTGGTAGGCATCTTCGGCCACTTTAAATCCAATCACGGCGGAACTCAATCTCAAAAATATTTTAATTCATATAGACACTTTTAAAATATTTCAAATGATGCTATGATGCGTGCTTCTTTTTACTACCACCAGTTCTGGACGAGGCGACTTTGAGAAGAACTGGCAAGAAACTCAGAGGAATGTTTTTCTATACGGAATAGCGGAATGCCATAAGCACTAAGGCGTCTCTCCTCTCCTCACGGGTTGGGGTCGGCCTCTAAGTGATAAGAGCCTATGTTCCTCACTCCCCGAGCCCGAGACGCCCTCGTTATCCCCTGATAATGTTACCATTGAATCTTATGTAAATTATTATTACAAAAAAAAATCTTTGGAATTAAAACGACACTTATGATAATTCTTGTTAAGTAAGACCTGTTGCTAAAAACGTGATTTATCTTTATTTGTTTGAGTGTAAACGCGGTTAGGTGTCTATGGACCATAAGATTGACATTAAAAGCTGAAGGTCAATGGAACTATTAGGTTTGTCATATTATCACTGAGATTAGAAGAAAACTTGTTAAACCACTGAATTATTGTCTGCCGAATCTTCTCAGCTGACGCGCATTAGATCCGGTGGTAGCGTTTATGCTCATGGTTCATCCAAATAATGACAATTATTCAAACATAATATAGACAGAATAAGCATTTTGCCTTTTAGACGCTTTTGCCATACTGGAATAAAAAATAACAGCTCATCTGTAGGCCCCGTCATATATTTCCCGTTCGTGGTGCTTTACAACTGGCTTCTCTAGTTGTAAATTACCCCTGAAGACTACTTATGTCTTATTTTATATTTCCTTTTTTTTTACTATTACCGCTTTATAATGAAGGAAAGTAAAAAATTGAGTCTTTCTTACTCCTCTTATTCCCTTTCTGATTAAATTCGTTGCGGGTCAATTTTTTTTTCCCGCAACTTGGTGAGCCACAGTGCTCATTGCCATTTCCAGTGTGGGCCACTGTCGATCCTGGCTTACAGGAGTTGCAGTGGTGGGAGTGTGGGTGGGATAAGGCCCGGGAGTTGGGAGTAAATAAATTCGCATATATATTATTATACATATAAACCTTCCGCTTGAATCACTTCATCTATATTAAAAAGATTGTAGAAACCGCATTAATATCCGTGCTGTAGTTTTAAAGATCTAAGCCTGCATAGGGACAGACAGCGGGAAGCAACTTTGTTTTATACTACACTAGATTCCCGCGCGCGGTTTTACCCGTATAACTCCCGTTCCCGTGGGAACTTCATAATTAAATATAGCCTCATTCAAGGTGAATGTAGCTTTCCAATTATGAAAGACATTTTAAATCAGCACAGTAGTTTTTGAGTTTACTCATTACAAACATACACACAAAAATACAAATCTTGCCTGTTTATAATATAAGTATAGATATGTATTGATGTTGCAACTTTTTTCTCGTAGATTTCGATATCTCCATATAAATGTTGCTTCGATCTAGAAGCAAATAAATAATGCGGAAACTGTCTACATAAAATGTATCGACTGTTGCCTGCAACTTTGTCGGCCGACAGTCTATAAAACATCACACACACGCGCACACACTGAGTTACAGACATTAGTAATATTATTTTTTTTACGAGACGAGAGCTTTTAATCAAATATTGGCTCTCTGGGGTAACACTTAGAGATACCTAAACATCGAAATATCCATGTACCAAACGCATTTGACCGTCAAATTTTGCAATGAAATATTAAGTGTACCAAAGAACATAGGTAAGTATTTTAATGCCAAAAGACGACGAAGCTGCCGCGATTAATAAAAGACTCATTGACACTAGTAGAATTAAAATTTGAACCCCCGATTAACAGTCTATCAAGATAACGTTCCTTTTTATCTTCCGCCGTCAAGTTGACTACATATTTCGTAATTGTCTATCTGCTTGCTACTCGTAGATCATTTTTTAAGACAACTCCCGCACTAGAGAAATTAATCCCAGTGCCGCGGGGCACTTTATAAACAATCAATTTACGGACACAAAACACACAGGTGTCTGTGGTTCACACAAAAATTGTCCTGGGTGGGAATTTAACCCAGACCACCAGTTATCAGAAGCAACTAGTGCATCCACTGAGTCACTGGTGCAGTCAAACATCAAGCTAGTAGTGGACACAAACATCAAGCTGATAGTTGTTGAATTTAAATACTGTCAAATATCACACATAGCGTTGACTGGAGTTCAAGGTCGTATACCTATATTTTCCCAATTTTAAACATTTACTACACTTTACAACTAACTAAATTATACTAAACTGCTTCAAAACATTTTTTATGGCCCGGAATTCCATTAGGTTATAGCGCCATCTTATATAACCTTAAACTCGGTAAAATACACCCCAGGTGGACAGTAGTAAAAATATAAATTTAATATTACCTACCAACTCAGAAGAAATTGAGCGTTAAAAGTTGTTATAATCGGATAAATTTCACCGCCAGTTAATCAGATTATTATCACTATATCACAAGGTGTTTTAATCTGTTAATTGTGTACCGAATAGCTAGACGACATCTCATAATGACCGAATGTTTATCAAATGTTGTCAGTGCGCTGAAGTATTCACTTAACCCGACTAGTGACTTACCCAAAGGTCGCAGTCACGTTATACTAACACAAGTAAAGATTTTTAAGTTTTTTCATGTTGGTTTGATCCAGAAATAATGGCTTAATGGCTTAGTAATTGGCTTTAATTTTCTTGAAATAATTATCAAGAATCTAATGAATCTGTGAATTCAATTATATTCTGAATTCTGGCAGAATTCGTAATACATACAACCGACATAGATCATTGGATTTGTATGTCGAAGTGGCAATGGATAGCCAAATCATTAATACAAGGGTACAATTATTCCTTGAGTGGTGACCATGAGCTGTAAGATACATAGCAATATTATGATTCCCAAGACATAGCCAGCGCACTAATTACGTAAATTCATGGACAGGATTTGAGGACGATTTGCTATCAATATTAGTAGCGAATTGTAGAATTAAAATTATAATATAGACGACTCTAAACGGCAGTAATACCCAAATGTACATAAAAAAATGAGCTTTTTTTTTGACATTTCATTAAATAATAAATAAAAAAAAAGTTTTTAATAACAAAAAAAAAATGTGATTTTCTAGAAAAAAGTGAAAAGATGTTTTCTACTTTAACTCAACCTTACTCTTATGGCTACTTACCCTTCAAACTTCCTGTATAGGTATATAGAGGTACAACGAGCTCTAGTGTAATGAAGACATTTTTGTTAAATTATGATCAGACGGTAAAAAAACAATATAACCATGCCATATTGTTATTTTATCGTCTGGTCATACGTAACAGCAGGGATCCATTGGTCGCAATCCCCCAATCGGTCGTTGTGAACGTCTTTGTAGAATGCACAAGTTAATCACTGGACTTTTGCGGCTGATATGTTGATAGCACCTTGCAGTGTGTGTAGAATTATGTATGCATTTGACACTATATACTTAATAGCCTTACATACCTATATATCTCTTTTCAATTATTTACGAATTCACGAATATCATTACAATACTTCGCCCAGGGCAACGCAAGAAATGAATTTTAACTACTCTAATTATGTATTTGCTAAAAAACGGTACAACAACAAAACTATGACAAGGTCCGATAATTGACCATGACCACCGCTGGCCAATATTCATCAATTCCGTATTTATATAATGTATTCTTTATAGTAGTGTATTCTTTATAGAGATCTAGCTTTTAAGTTTCGTAATTTCTATACGTAGTAAGTTAATTTACCATTTACCCTATCAGTGTCCTTACTGTGTATATTACAATATTAAAAATGTATCTGAAATAAAATGACATAAAGTAAGTACGTACCTATTGCTTAAATTAAATTAATTATCCGTAAATGATTTGTGATATATTTAACTTTATCTCTATTTAATTTATTACAGCGTGTTTATAATCTAATATCTACTAGCATTTTGGTTAAAAAAGTTCTAAGCAAAGTTAATTTTCAATACTGACACCTAATTTAGCTTTCGCTGTAATAAGTAAATAAGTAATTACTTATCAACCTTTTTAGATCCCATTTATATGCAACACTTTCACGTAAATGCTTACATTACCTAATTAACGTTGTTTTTACACGTAACAAAATCAATTACAAGTTGACTAATTGTCTCGAAAGAGAGAGGAAGCGGTGAATTGACCTTTTTCTAAGTTTTTATCTTTCAAGGTGCCCTCCGCCGGCGCAGTCATGGACCGATGTCTGTGAGAACAGTGAGCTCGTCTTATTTTATAATGTTAGTTGTTTTTGTATTTAGACTGACTAGAGAGCGTTAACTATTAGGATTTTATATCTGAAATCCAGCACATAATCTTATGGATAGCCTTATAGTAAGCGGTCACTGAAGCCTTTAAACGCTTGTAATACGAAACAATTCACACGTTGTTGTCCCTAATCCCCGACCCTCAAATTGAGCTCTAATAATTAATAATATTAATTAGTAATGTTATTTGGCTAAAGTATTTATTTTTTAAGTTAGATGTATTAATCGAGTCGAGCTGCTTATTGGGCGTGATAATGCAAGCTCAACCTCTTCTCTATATATAATTAATTAAGAATAAGTTCTAAGTAAGTATAGATAATTGGTTAAATAGTAAATATGCCGCAAATTTCATAATAAATTCTTTTTTTTAAATGAGCACAGTCCATCCGGTAAGCACCTGCTGTGCTACCAAAGTGTTTGACAGTGTTTTTGGAGCTAAAAAAAGCTTTTGACACTGTCTCTATTCCCATCCTAATAAACAAGTTGGAAGCTACAGGAGTAAGGGGAATTCCGCTCAAATTAGCTAAAAAAAGCTTTTGACACTGTCTCTATTCCCATCCTAATAAACAAGTTGGAAGCTACAGGAGTAAGGGGAATTCCGCTCAAATTTGCAAAGGACTACTTGACAGGCCGAAAACAACGCGTTAAAATGGGAGATTTTGTTAGTCGCGATGCTAATGTCATGTTTGGTGTTCCTCAGGAAGCGTGTTGGGTCCTACGTTATTCCTTCTTTATATGAATGACCTTAGCAACCTTAGGATCAGTAATGCTAAAGTGTTTTCCTATGCTGACGACACCGCTGTTGTTTTTACTGGGAAGTCCTGGGATTACGTTGCCCGGAGTGCAGAAGCGGGTATGGCCCAGGTAGCTAGATGGCTTAATGATAACCTGTTGACGTTTAATACAGCAAAAACTAAGTATATCTGCTTTAGTATCTTTAACCGTCCCATACCTTACACCGATCTTAACTTGAGAGTACATACCTGTGATGACTCAAATAATTGTCAATGCCCCACACTAGAGAAAGTTTCCCAAATTAAATATCTGGGTATCGTGATCCATCAAAAACTTTCCTGGTACCCCCACCTTGAACAAGTTACTAGTAGAATTAGAAAACTGAGCTGGATCCTTAAAATGCTGAGGCACATTGTTCCAAGAAATGTCTCCAATAATACAGATACACCTAGATATCTCCGTAATGAAATCTACATAGCTTTGGTGCAGTCTGTCTTGACGTACTGTATTCCCATTTGGGGAGGCGCAGCCAAAACTAAATTCATTGACGTCGAACGAGGACAACGTGCGCTAATAAAGCTTATGTATTTCAAAAACCTTAGGTTCCCTACTCACACCCTATACCAAATTAGCGACCTTCTCACTGTGAGAAAACTTAACATTATTAGAATTATTCTTAAAAAACAGAAAACCCTTCCCTATGACTCCAAAATAAATTTAAAAAGAAGAAAAGACATAATTGCAGAAGTTCCACAAACTAAAACTAAATTTGCCAGCATCCAATATAATAAGCGCTCGGCTCAGATCTACAACAAATTTAATAAAGTAATCTATGTACATAACAAAAAACTTCATGAATGCAAAAAAAATTAGTTGAATGGATTAAACCTTTAAGTTATGAAGAAACTGAGGCTCTACTGCTATAAATATACCCTATCACTATTCTAAGGCTAAATACCACTCGCTCGTAACACACTCATCCAAACACACACACAGTTACACACAGGTACTCTATACATACATAACTACACAAACATACACATACATCCTACACACACTTTCATTTAACTTTATAAGCACATTGTAATTCATCTAGTTTAGTGTAGTAGTTTTATTATATTATAAAAATAAACCATTCATTATAAAATAGATCTAAGCAAGTACCAACTGTATGTATATGTTACGGCTAATAGCCGAAGTGCGGCTACACCTAGTTTTAGCCGGCTACAACTAGGTGCAGTCGGCCACATGCGTTTATGAGTCCCTGTTCGACTCCATTGGTTTAGGTTCAGGTTATTTTTTTTAACCACCCCAACACCTTTTTGTCCCTTGCATAGGTATTGTTTAATTTAGAGTTAACTTAGAGGAACTTATTAAGGTTGACCTAAGTTTAACCGCAAGTGGTCGGCTGCACCTAGTTGTAGCCGGCTAAAACTAGGTGTAGCCGCACTTCGGCTATTAGCCGTAACATATACAAATAATGCTTGGAAGAGCAGTGTCTCCTAATACAGGCTTTATTCGCTTAAAAGGAGGCTCCAATCACTACTAATGTAAAAAAAAAGCTTGTTGATTCTAATAAACTATTTGATTGATTTGATTACCTACTCAGGTTCGGTGGAGCACACGGGATCTTTTAGTAGGTACTCTTGATAGAGATGATATGCCATGGCTATAGAGAGAGTGAAGGCCTACATATGTATTTGTATACCCCACCGTTGTGACTGTAAAGCATTTTTTTCCGGAAAAAAGGCAGCCTTTTGTGTGACTGTACATTCTAGATCGCTGAATAGTCATAGATGTTAGAATTTTGTTTTTATGTCAAGTTCTTTCGGTTAATACATTTGTTCAGAGTTTTTATCAAAGTGATTGTGGTACCAATCTCTTGGTACTTGGTGAGTAGGTTGAAATGTTATGCTAATTTATATTATTTTAGACTAGCTGTGGATGTACTGATAGTTTGCTCTAATAGTTCTTTATGTGGGGTCATTAAAAAAGAGTAAAATGAAGTAAATTAAAACTTTTATTTGATAAAGCTACCAATTGGTAGTTTTATCAAATAAAAGTTTTCAAATAACTGTCATTTTTCAAATAACTTACAATTTTAAACTTGTGATATCTTTCGAATGGATTGTCCAAATTAAATAATTCAAAAAGTTATATAATGGTTTTGAAGCAGACTTAAATATCAAGAATTAAATCATTTATTTTGATAAGGATTAATTCCAAAGTATAAATAAAAGAGCTTTTATAGCGGTAGCATTTTTTTTTTTTTTTAAATGAAAAAACACTTATTGTGACATAACTAGGTATAATAGTTAGACATATGCTGTCGCGATATTTTTTGTAGATAATTATGTTCTGCACAGACGTAGTACATTATTTTGTTCAATAATCAATAGTTTTCGCAGCGCACGCGATGCGATGTAAGAAAGTTTTTTGGTAATTTTTTCACACCTTGGGTTACATTGGAGTTTTAGTATGGATCCCTAACTTTTTGAAAATTTTATATAGCCTTTGTTCACCGGAGATAGTGTAGCTTTCCAACAGTGAAAGAATTTTTTAAATCGGTCAAGTAGTTTCGGAGCCTATTCAATGCAAACAAACAAACAAACAAAAAAACAATCAAATCTCTCCTATTTATAATATAAGTGTAGTTGCCTGGCAAAATTGGTCCAGTAACAGTTGTGTGAAAGAGCTTGCATAGATCCGCACAAACTTTCGCGTTTATAATATAATTATTAGTAGGATAGGTAAGGTTTTTAGGATAGGTGGTGTTTTCCGGGCATGTCAATCATTCACTAATTAAATTATGTAGTTTGCTTCGAGACCTTTGCTACTTCACCGGGTATAAGGGCAAAGACTGTAGGTAACTTTATTATAAAATATAAACTAAACAAGAGGCTTATAGGTACGTATGTATTTATAATGAACTAGTGACCCGCCCCGGCTTCGCACGGGTGCAATGCTGATGTATCATACATATAAATCTTCCTCTTGAATCACTATCTATTTTTTTGATGCGGTATTAAAAAAACCGCATCAATAAAATCTGTTGCGTAGTTTTAAAGATCTAAGCAAACATAGGGACGGACAGACAGCGGCAAGCGACATTGTTTATACTATGTCGTGATTATAGATGTTTTAATATAGCCATGCAATTTATCATTTCATGTAATTAAAGCCTATTATTATTTTAATAGGCAAGAAAAGGTCAAGCTTTAATGGTCTTCATTTATAGGAGGGTTGTATAGGTAAGGTTTAACATGATAATAGCTTGTAAGTAACTCGTGTTATTCCAATAAGTGTATGACACACATATTTTGCATATTACGTAGTTTGACATTGTATTTCTATCACTCTACCTACAGAGTTTATGAGTAGGTAAGTACCTACATTCTACAACAACATTTTAATGCGAATAATTTGTAGATTTATAGTTATAGACGATCTATAACAATACATAAAGTTGAAGAGTTTGTTTGTTTGAACGCGCTAATCGCAGGAACCACTGGTCCGATTTCAAAAATTCTTTCAGTGCTAGATAGCCCATTTATTGAGGAAACTATAGACTACATTTAATTATGCAGTTTTCACGGGAACGGACGTCACGCGGGTGAAACCGCGCGTAAGAAGCTAGACCTACTAATATTATACACGCGAAAGTTTGTAAGTATAGATGGATGGATGGATAGATGTTTGTTACTCTTTACGGAATTGGCTGAAATTTTGCACCGGGATTTGTTATACGCTGGATTAACATATAGGCTACAAAGCAACAAGCTCCGACCCACTGGAGTGGGTAAAACCGCGGGGCGCAGCTAGTATTTTACAAGGTAGTCTTATTTAATAGGGGACAAATGTCCGTTGTCCGGGCGACTCGGCAGACAATCTACCATATTATTTAGATTTATGTTTATCATCAGCCTGTAGGTACCTATAACATCCACTGCTAAATCTTCTCCCGAAGGAAGTATTTCCATAGTCACCACACTTTGCAGACGGGTTGGTGACCGCAGTATTATGTTGTAACACACAAGCAACGCTGCTGCCGTTCCCTGGTATACGATTGTGATAGGTATATGATGTAAAAGGCTTAGCGTGCTTTCCGAGGCAGTCCGTAGTCCCTCAGCCTACTAGACCCGGAAGGAAATCTTAGAATCGACCCAATGATTTCTTGTCCTGGGGATCAAACCCATGACTTCCGAGATTTAAAGAGATTTTTTACGAAGTACCTGCAAATTTCGGGTACTTACCTAACTTGTTTACTTAAATTAACAATTTAGTTGATTAAAATCTAAATTCGTCACACGTCAGTGCACAAAATGTTTAGGTAAATTTATACATTGTTTCTGTCGCTACCTATTTCTCGGAAAAGCGCGATTTACGTCAATTAGAACCCAATATAATGGTTTTATTTATTTTTAGTGGGCATTTAAGTTCAGAATATAGATACTTACACTAACTATTACTTAGCTCAATACGCGTGTAAATTCTACAAAATGTTCAGTTATGTAACTACCTATTGATTTTTTTCGGGCGAGTGTATATAATTATATTTTATACTTGCATGGGAGGTTATTGATTCTCATCCTATTCATAAATCGGTAGCTGACGAGTCTACATGGATATATTATATGTCCCTCTGAAGGAATTTAAAGTCGGAGTCCGTAAATAATTCGTTATTAATTTTCTGTTCTTACAATATATAAAAAAAAAAACTTAATGGTGTCGTGGGACAACAGGTAGGAACGAAGTTCCTTCGGCTAATGTAGAATCGACACAATTTGCAAAAGAAAAATCGTGCTCAATTTTATGTAAGTTTTCTTGATTTTGCTGATTAGTTTTTATTTAAGTACAGGAAAGTAGTTAGGAAATTCAGTATTTTAGGAAATAATAAATTACGTAAAATAAAAGAAAATCGTAATTCAAATTATCAACTAAAATAACAAAATATGTCCCTTTATTTTTGTTTGACAACATAAAATTACATATGTAAGCGCAGGATGGGTCTTCATTTAGTCCATTGAAAAGTTACATTTAGGGTTGCGTTTTTTAGAGGACGCAATTTTATTTTTTTGATGTGTAGGGGGGGTCAGTGTAAAGCTAAAACCAAGTTTGTGGGGTCGCCACCCTCGTCCCACGGCCGCCATCTTGAAAATAGGGGTTGAAATGGTTTTTACGACGTATCTCTTAAACTATTTATCTGATAAAAAAAAATTATTTACATTTTTTGTTGCAAATCAAATCCTCTACAACTTTAGTCAAGTAACTTTTTGTCGTAGAACTATAAATAAAAAAGTTATAAGCGAAAATGTTTAGAAATTCGAAAAAATAATTTATATTTTTTGATATAACTTTTTTTTTATCATTTTACGAAAAAATAATATCACACCATTTTTGTAGATCGTTTTTTGAGGAACAACTTTTATAAGCAAAATTTTTTCATTAAGTCAATATTTAAGGTTTTACAGCGCTCCGAAGTGAGTACTATTTTATAGTACTCGTAACTAGACTTATATTATACGTGTGTACTAATAATGTGTCATTAGTAATTGTTTTTTTTTTTGTTATTATAATATTTTTAATTATTAATAATTAATTATTGACTCTTTTCCACTCCATAACAGAATTTGACAATTATTGATTTTTAAAATAATTGTAATCTGATAGCCGTTACCGAGATTTCTGTCCAGGTAGAAAATACCCAAGCGACCATCAGGGAACAAAAGAACATCTGCCGGCCATTATTATTATTATTATTTCTAACCTTTCGTATTGAAAGAATAGCTGATGATATTGTGTTGAAGTTGTCGTTCAACTTATACCTTTTAGTTGTGCTACATATTTCTCCACGTGCGGATGTATTTTATTCTGTTTTTAATTGTGAAGACGATTTCGAATGATTTTATATACGTTTTTAACTTCAGTGAAAACTATATTTTTTTAGACTAGCATTTAGACTTTTTAAACGAGCTTTTTATATTATTTCATAATGAGTGATTGCTTTATTTGTAAGAAACCTTTAGGTGAAAATAAAATAAGAACTGTGAAGGCAAAAGGTGTAAAAACTTTACTAGACCGAGCTGTAGCAAAAAATGATGAGGCTAATGAACAATTTTTACGAACTGTTTCGGAAGTTACTGTACATATTGCGTGTTATTGTTATTACGTGGACAATCGAACCGATAATGTTGTTCGTCGTCGCAGCAGCAGCTCCAGTAGTTTATCGTCAGTTTCAGAAGCTCCAGAGCCAGACTTCTATTTTGCGAACAATTGTTTCATCTGTGCCAAAGCGGTTCAGGATCCAAGTAATTCGCGTACAAGCCGACAAGCGCGGGTTTGTGTTGTACGTAATGAGAGTACAAAAACAAGTATTATGGACCTTATAAACAGACGTTCCGATGACGTTGCAATGAATATTACTAATCGAATAGCTAATATTCCCAGCTTAGTGGAAGTTGGAGCAAAGTATCATAACAACTGCAGCAAGCAATTATATTCCAAAAAATGGTCGGTCACAAATAAAAAGGATGAACGTAAAAATAATATTGACGCAGCAATGGCAGATGTTTTTTCTTACTTGCATGAAAATAGTGAAGAGTGTCAATTCTTAATGACGGATTTAATGAAATCGATTACAGGAGAGTACATTCCCCAGAAGCGTACAATCATTGAACGATTGAAAGTAAAGTACAAAGATGAAATTGTATTTTTCAACGAATCCGGTCACGATTGTATAGTCTGTTTTAAAGGGTTCATTTATAAAATTATAACAAACAAAGCGCCTTCTCATAAAAAAAATGATGTTCGTGAAGAGAGATTACAAATAGTTAGAGATGCAGCTGCTATTATTTTGGAAGATATTCGTTCACAGTATTACGAGACAAAGAAGTATCCACCTTCTGATAGTTTTCTGAAGGATGTTAATACTCTAATTCCTGAAAGTTTGTCAGTTTTATTTCTAAACATTTTCGCTTATAACTTTTTTATTTATAGTTCTACGACAAAAAGTTACTTGACTAAAGTTGTAGAGGATTTGATTTGCAACAAAAAATGTTAATAAATTTTTTTTATCAGATAAATAGTTTGAGAGATACGTCGTAAAAACCATTTCAACCCCTATTTTCAAGATGGCGGCCGTGGGACGAGGGTGGCGACCCCACAAACTTGGTTTTAGCTTTACACTGACCCCCCCTACACATCAAAAAAATAAAATTGCGTCCTCTAAAAAATGCAAGGTTAGGCCTAAAAAATGTAACATTTCAATGGACTAATTAGAATCTGTCATAGTTGGTCAGGCGTGGATACTTGGGCAGGGGATCGTTATTTTAATTAACACTCGAGTTTTGATCAAAGTCACTATAATTCGCGTTAACAAAGATTGATTCACAAAATAACTGTTCTATATTCTAGCTAAAGTCAATTAGTAATCAAATTCACTATTATAATTGCATTTCACACTAGGATGACACAAAATATCAGCGATTCGTCTAGCGCGTGGTGCACGGTCCGCTCCCGTTCAAACAGTGAAGTTTCAACATGGCCGCCGTGCTCCCACCTGCCCGACGCTCCGCTAGAGTGACGGCTGTCACTCTTATTCTGACGTCTGACATTGACACCTGACGTTAACTGTCACCAATCAGTAGAAGCTGTCATCGATGGCAGCTGACAGTAGCCGTCCAAATACGACATATTAGCGATGCGCCGTCACATAGAAATAGAAATAATTACAAATTACAAAAAATAGTCTTTAAAGTATTTTATACGGCTACTCGCACGCGCTCCGTCGGGGCTCGACACTCGACCGAGTCTCGCTCGCCGTCGCGCGTCCGTCGGCCCGCCTCGGGAAGGTTCGGCCACGTTCGGGCGGCCGGGCAGGTCTCGCTACGATACAATTTCGCATGAAAGTATTTGTTTGTAAACAAACCCCTTTTTATTTACTAGCTTTCCGCGCCCGGTTTCACCCGCGTAACTCCCGTTGCCGTTGTAACTTTATAATAAAATATAGCTTATAACCTTCCTCGATAAATGAGCTATCTAACATTGAAAGAATTTTTCAAATCGGATCAGTAGTTGCTGAGATTAGCGCGTTCAAGCAAACAAACTCTTCAGCTTTATCTATTATGGCAAATAATTCATTATTAGGTACCAATTCTTTGCGTTTTTATACTCGTGATAATTTCTCGAAATGTCCGGTTGGAATAAAACAAAAAGTATTTTACTTCTACATAAATACCCTTGATAACATAATGCTTAATTTGGATAAGGATTAATATAATGATTTACATTTAACGTAGTTTCTTTCTTCAGACGATTTAATATATTTTATGAACATAAAAGCGGTTATTGTGACTAAATTATGATAGTTAGATATATGCTCTCCCGGACTTTTTTGTAGATCTTAATAAGACCTACAAACCCGTAGTACATCATTTTGTTCTATTGTCAATAGTTTTTGCAGCGCACGCATTAATAGGTTTTTGCTTTTACACCTTGGGTTACAAAATCACAATTTGCTTACGGATCCCAAATTTTTTTGAAAATAAAATATAACCTATAGCCTTCCTCGATAAATAGACTATCCAACACTGAAAGAATTTTTGAAATCGGACCTGTAGTTTCTGAGATTAACGTCTCATTTAACGGTTTTATTCTACGGACTTTTTCTTACGGTTTTACTATTACATTTTTTTCAGTTCGGTCTCGCAGCAAAATCCCTTTCTCCTCCAAGCCTGCCGTAAGGAACTTCGTTCCAAAAAAAATGTAATGTAGCAAATTTAGTAAATGGGTAATCACGTACTATGACTTTGATAAAAATGTCTTGTTCTTGATGTCTTCGCTACTCTGCGTTTAGTTTGCATGCAAAAAATAAGTATTTTAAATTATTTAAATCTATTATGTTAACGTAGGTTATATACTTAATACAATCACAATAATTTTAGAGATGCGTTACAATAACCCTTCACAAGGCCGGATTCCAGATCGGATCAATCCAGGGCAACTGCCCCGGGGCTTCCACAATAGAGGGGCACCCACAATAGAGATTTAAAATCTTTCAAATTCTGACATGTAATCTCTACAACTCTGTGTTGTACCTTTAAACACAGTACTTTGAAGAATTATGAGAACTATTACATTAATATGTAATAGTTCTTAAATATTGTAATAACGGTTATTCATCTATATCTGTTCACTTAAATTAGACAATCAGTAAAATATCAGAATTCAAATCGTCCTGAAAAGTAGGTGCATACTTAAAATTTTCTACACATTTAGAGGGAAACTAATTTGTGGCCAGGGAGCCTCTTCTCCTTTGGTGCCCTGGGGCCTCCGGACTTCAAAATTCGGCCCTGACCCTTCAGTAAAGAAAACATTTTTATCGAAATCATAGTAATATCGTTATACTCTTCTGTGGTTATAATTAGCCTCCAGGGGTATTTGTAGCGCTGATATGTGCATTTTTCTATCTTAAAATGATTTTTTCTTTTTTAACAAAGTGACAGGTACTGAGTAAAGTATAGGAATATTAAGTTAACTAGATGATTATATTCTCACAACGTCCTACATATGGCTATTGAATAATAATGATAAGAAGAAGTTGCAGCGTAATTCGTTCTTACCACCTGTTCGTGGATTAACAATGAATGTCGCGAGTCTATTTTAATGCAGATTGATGCGCGTGCGCTGTTGTGGCACTGAGACACTGACGTTGACCACTCGACCTTACTGCCTCGAAGCCTCTGCAGTCTACCGTATTATTATAGAATACATTAAATGTAAATAATTGAATCCTACGGAACTATTTCCGAATCATTTCCTCTGAGCTCGTAAGTATGCGATCCTCGGCCTTGTGCAGGAGGTAAATGTGCGTTGCGAATTATTGTGTATTTATTCGATTAGTTTTATGAAAAAGTTTAATACTGTATAAAATAAAAAAATGGATTAAATTGTGCACATTTATAGAATACCTACTAGCTGACCCGACAGACGACGTCTTGTCTTTACTAAAACTCTATATTAAATAGAACTTTTAATATTAAACCCAGTTTATATTGTCAAAAGCGCTAAGGTAAAATTAGAAAATGTAGATAATATTGTGGTTAAGTATTATAAAATTTTTCTAATTATGCGGCCAATTTTCTGATTTATTTTTTTCAAAAGAACCTGTTCCTGAAAATAACAAAAACAAAAAAAAAAAAAATAAGCGAAATCGGTCTAGCCGTTCACGCGTGATGCCGTGACCAAAAGAAATAGGAATTCATTTTTATATAGATATGCTTATATATATAACCCGTATACGTATTACTTAACGATAGGAGTATTAATTCCATAAATGTGTTAGTTACTCAGGGTTTACGAGGCCTGCAATAAATATATGTTCGTTGTGGCAATTTATTCAGGTTAATTTTTCATTACTAAACTAATGTTTTACAATAACCCTACAAAATAAAGACATTTTTTCGAAGGCATATAATAGTCAGTCACTTCAAAGCATTATTACGCCTCTGATTGATCAATCAATTACAAATCAATTTTGATTGTTAATTTATACTTCACATAAAAACTTGACTGAGAATCATATCGTGTTTATATAAAATGAGTCTCCATTTTATAATTGTCTGACATAAGACAGACAGCCAGCACCCGCTATAACATAGATCTCTTTTGTTACTTATAATTAATACATTTGATGTAATTTAATGTTATGAATTTCAACAAATACAAGTCTTGAATAAAAATTAAATAAATATTATTTCTTTTTTTTATAATAAACCAGAACTAATGAACCATTCATGTGTAGTAGGTACATCCGTCAGTGATGATTTGTGAAAAATTTTGTGACATGAATGAATAGATGAATAATGAACTGGTCGTCATTTAATTCTAAGATTGAATTATTATTATTAAAATACGCAAAAGGTTAAGTATTGTTAAATAAAACGCCTTTGAGAACTTTTAACACGATTTGTAGTATCAATTCTCCAATGCTTTATTAGTTCTTTCTAGGTTACCCATACCTAGATTAGATTTTTGGGATTTGTTTATTTTTTACTAAAATTTGTGATCTTTTGATCATGCTCGGTGATAAAATAAATAAATAAATAATAACATTTAAAATATCACTGGTGTAAATTTAAATGTTGATCTATTTTTTATAAAAATCCTCAGAACATTAAAATATATTATTTTCACTGATTTTATCCGAGTAAAAAACCATCCCTTACTAACGGATATAAAATACATTAATAATTATTTTGGTACACTGTAAGTTCAAAAAGAAAAAAAGTATGAAATGTGTTGGATCACTCATTTTACAGACAAGACAAAATATAACAATCAGACAATAAGCTGCAAATCAAATTGTTTATTTGCATAACACAGGTTATAAAAGTTTACAGATATTATGTTCATAGAATGTAGTGTGTTAGACCACAGAGGTGTGCTTCTCACTCCTCATATTATTAAAAAGGTAATATGAGGAGTGAGGTATAGGTTTGCCTTAAAATTGTACCGCGATTCAGACCCCGAGACTACTATAAATAAACTTAAGCGTTTTGTTCACATAGAATAAAACGCTTAAGTAAAGAAAATTATAAATATTGTGTGTGTGACACCTATTCAACCTGCGATTCACAATAAATGTTATTGATTGGTGAAAAACGTTTAAAAACATTAATAAGCTGTTCAACTGGGAAAGTACCTTACAGAATACCACAGCTAATTAATATGATTGATTAATGTTGAGTTCCTGTGTCCTTTCAACTCTTCCCCTGCGAGCTCTGGCGACCTCACTCATGGGGGAGGGGAAAAGGCCGACAGTATAAGTCTGGTGCTGTATAAGTATCTACTGCACTGGCACTAGCTCTCCTTGTATTTGGACCTCTATGCTACATAACATTAGATGGCTAGGGATAATTTGCCAGTCCTCTACTCGTGGTATGAGTAAGCATACCACCGCTATGGAGAGGGCGAGTCCCACATATCCCGCTGCCAGCGTGCGGATACGCTGCAGCGGTGGCGGTGGGAATGCGTAAATGCATTTCCCTCCGGACAACAAAAACAAAGGGACAATTTGCCAAAATGAAAAGCTGTTAAGAAAATGGACCACGGTACAAAAAATGCCAGTCTCAGGAAATTCAGTCACATAGGTAGATAGATAATTAAAATAATATAGGTACCTACCAATTTTTTTTTATTTAATATGGATCACAACCATCCATTTTATCCTAATGCGAACATTATAATACAACAACAATGAATTATAATATCATTTGATGCAAATAAAATGCTTAATCGCTCATAGGGAAAAAGTGAAAGTGAACACATAAAAAATAGATAAAAATATATAAAAAAAATGATATAATTTTCCTAGTAGGACAAAAACTGTTGATCGGCCCAGCCAGCACTTTTATAAAATTAAATAAACACCATAAAAGTGTCATAACAATGTCATTGTTCCACAAAAAATTTAATCATTTACATAATAATATGTAATACAACGGTGGCATTAATTTACTTTAGACTTACGTAAAGTCGGAACGTAAATAGTAATATACATGTCTAATGATTTGCTAATTATGTTAAATGTGAGGTTAATATCTAATCAGCTTTTTCGTGACACTAAACCGTGACTATATTAATCTGTGTACCTACAGTATTTTATTTGCCTACCACATTATCAGTAATAGTACCTACAGAAATAGGAAATAGTACAAACGTCCGATATAACTATTTTGATGTAATATGTTATGTACTATATAATGTTTGTGTACTCACATTCATACAATCTATACTTATATATAAACATGAACAGTTTGTTTCTCAGCAACTAATGGACCGATTTGAAAAAATATTTTAGTGATAGATGATAGCCCAGTTATCGAGGGTCCATATATAGGGTGACTGGTACCTAATTAGTGACCGATAAAAAAAAATCTGCTGCTTCCTACCATGTTGACGAGTTATGTGAACATGAATGTATGGAGCAGCTGATTTCTTTTCGCGATTTCAGGTTTGGTGCCATAGTAAAAGTTGTTTGTTATCATGAGCACAATCATGTGTTTAGGTATCGGTCACTAATTACCAGTCACCCTATATATGCTATCGCCCCGGCTTCGCACGAGTACAATGCTGATGTATCATACATATAAACCATCCTCCTGAATCACTCTATCTATTAAGAAAACCGTATCCATATCTGTTGCGTAGTTTTAAAGATCTAAGCATATATAGGGACGGACAGACAGCGGCAAGCGACTTTGTTTTATACTATGTAGTGATTTAATTGTGAAGTTCCTATGGGCACGGGAGTTACGCAGGTGAAACCGTGTGCGGGAAGCTTGTATTTAATATTTGTATGCCTACAACATTGTAGCGATGCTACAGCTGTCACAAGATCATTCCTCTATGATATGGAGTATTTAATAGGTCAGAGAATAGTATAGGTAGGTACTATACTCACTTATAAACTTACCTTCACTTACAAAATGACGCTGTTTTAAATAAATAGTAATAGAAAAACATTTATTTTCTTCTGGAACATTGTTAAAAGATACAGTTTACTTCTAACAAAGTAAGTCTAATGGTCACGAAATTCCAAGGTCAGACAGCCACAGATTTGGTCTCGCTAGTCGTCCGTTGCCCTCGTAGAGCCGAAGTCCGAGAGGCCCGCGAACTATAAAGTACAGCGACAGCACAAAACTGTTCTAGAAATCTAAAAAGCACCTT
The DNA here is from genome assembly GCA_947037095.2 of Nycteola revayana. NCBI lineage: Eukaryota > Metazoa > Arthropoda > Insecta > Lepidoptera > Nolidae > Nycteola > Nycteola revayana. The sequence goes on from OX344839.1 coordinate 13,144,626, forward strand.
TCGGTCAGCGACCGCCTTCTAATTCCAACCCCTTGCGCAGGTTGCTTAGTTTGTAGTTTTCAAACCATTTAATAAGGCTGGACCACCACTCATAGAAGTTAGTTCAGTACCTACTAAGAATGTAATAACTATAAATGTAATAACAAAAATGTTAGTACCTACTTTTTTACTGATACAGATTCCTTATAATGCGATTCTATGAGTAGAGCTAGAAATAATACACATACCTAAACACTTTAAAATTTTGCATACCAACTGTCTGGTTATTACATTAACATGCACCAATTAATAGATTCATAAAAAACAATTTATAGTCAATAAAATATGATAGTGACCTTTAAATAATATTGATTACTTGTGTATTTCATCTATTCGATGATTAAAACAGGTACAAAGGCACCGCGAAAATAAGATTGTCCCAATTATATCGTAACTCTTCGTAATCTGAATAAGAAGTACCTGGTTCGAACGACGAATGTTGGCAATAGACATAAATTATATGCCTATAAAATTTCGTGGTATAATTTAAATTTTATGGTGTTTTCACAAGGCTACGCACAGAGATAACGTCCTTTTTTCGCTCACAAACAATAGGAGACAGGTCGTAATAAATTGTGATTAATTACATACTACATACGTGTTTCAATATCATGACGAAAAGTAAATTCTCTTCCAATTCATTATAATGTTGACATTTCCTTGTTAAGTAAACTTCTAACATTTAACAGTACAGTTTGAATTACATAAGAATTAGGAATTAGGACAACCTCCGTAGCGTAGCGGTATTTGGCTCGCTTTAAATTTCGGAGTTCGTGGGTTCGATCCCCATGCCGGACAAGAAGTCTTTGTGTAGATTATAAGATTTATTTCCGGGTTTGGTTGGCTGACCCTCCTTGCCTCGGAAAGCACGTTAAACCGTTGGTCTCGATTGTTATTACATCATCTATAACAATTGTATACCAGGGAACGGCAGCAGCGTTTCATTGTATGTTACAACATAATACTGCAGTCACCAACCCGCCTGCAAAGCGTGGTGACTATGGCAAAAAACCCTGCCACGGGAGGAGGCACATGTTCAGCAAAGGATGTTGTACGGGCTGATGATGGTGATGATGATGAAGAATTAGATAATTGAACTTAAAATTGGTGATCAGATTTCGAATTATTAAGGCACATAATAAAATTACTTTAAAAAATTATATGAAAAATATTGTGCATTTTTTACGGGCACAGGAAGGCAGTGCAGAATAGTAGCAATTTTTGATCGAAATTAACACTAGATATTATGTACATGCAACTGTTTGGTTGAAATGCTGAAATAATAACATGTAACTGTTTGGTTGACCGCAAATAATGTGGGATAAGGACAGTAGGAAGAAAAAGATAAACATACAAGTAAGTAGGTAGGTACTAGATATAATTTGTTAAGAGTTCGTATTAAATCATGAGTAAGAAAAGGCAGGATAAGATAGCTAATTTTCTTTGTAATTACTGAATGTGTAAATAGCACATAATATATCTAATGAAACAATTTATAATTGTGTACCTAAATAATTCTTTAAGTCGTTCCTAACACCAGTTTACAAATGGATTTTCTTTGAAAACAGTGGCGGTATATTACATAGTGGTATTACTTAGGCATAATTTATTTACTTTGACTAATAAGTGCGCCACGTCTGCATACAGTAGTCTTGTGATAAAACCATAGTAATTATCTATGTTCATTACTACCAATATTATTCATGATAGTTTTGTTTGCTTGTATGTGTCAACTGTAGTTGCAAATATACTGGAGTAGGCCGGGGCTAATTAAATTAATTAAATGTCTATTAAATAAATAAAATAAGGTTAATTTCTTAATTTGGAATATAGGTTATCGAGATTTTGCATACTTTAAGATAATATTCTTACAATGAGAGCGGGAGAAATAAGGTATCAATTTTAGGGATTATTCTTCTAATTGTTTGATGTTTTTAGATTTTTTTCTGTTGAATATTTTACTTGATCATTCCTGAAATTGAACAAGATTATCTTCTTATAAGTAGAATATGCCCCTTGAAAACGTATAACTTATACTTACTTCCTGTTTCCCTGAAGAAAATGCATCTCACATTGGATACGCTGACACTACATACATCTAACATTGTATAGTTAAGTAGGTAGGTAAGTCAATAATGACAGTAATTCCAGTAGATGGCTGAACATTTCAATAAACTTAAGTTGTTGGTCATAAAAACTAACTAGCAGCAGTAACTGATATGAGTTGACCATTGACAAATCATCATCTGGCTAATTTTACTTAGTTATCTAAAGTAGCCTCCAGGCTTGCCAACATTCGGAAGGGAGGTTATTTAGTTTATTTAGTTATTAGGTATATCGTATTTATTGGGTATCGAGTGATCGGTTGTGTTTATCGAATGAAATTAAATGTTTAATCGAATAAATTAATCGGGTAAGTATATTAAATGAAATTTCATTTCATTTCATATGTCGTGTCGTTTCATATATCGTACCTATTTATTGTATATCGAGTAGGTACACAAAAAATACCGAATAATTTAAATAATGCCTATAGTGTTTAGCAATAGTTAGGTATGGGATAATTATATATTTATAGAGGAATAAAGAAGTGGAAAGATTTGTTTGAAGGCTTTAACTCTGAGTAGTTTCAGTCGCAACAATTATAACACCAAAAGAAGAATAAAACGCGGTGTACCTACTTCGTTTTCTTACTTTCGTTTCATTAACACCTACACACTTTCATTAATACCTACACAGATAAATGCAAAGATACCTATTAACATTTAACATTTTGTTCTAGATGTACGTAATTAGTATATGTATTACATACATATAGACTTCACCTATACCAATAAGTCAGGTAGAGACATATCTCGGCTGACTAGCTATGTCTACATACCTGAATGTATATTGTATACTAAGCTAGTGCAGTAAAATTAAAATTATCTGTTAAAATTGGTAATTTGTGTATCTATATTAAACTAGCGGCCCGCCCCGGCTTCGCACGGGTGGACTTTTTCTACCCCTGCCCTACCCTACCCTTACCCTAACCCTACCCTACTCCTACCCTACCCCTACCGTACCCCTACCCTACCCCTACCCCTACCCTCCCCCTACCCTACCCCTACCCTACCCCTACCCACCACCTACCCTGCCCTACAACCATACCCCTACCATACCCCTACCCTACCCTACCCTACCCCTACCCTACCCCTACCCCTACCCCTACCCTACCCTACCCCTACCCAAAAGTATCCTATGTCCTTCTCCCAGTTCTTAGCTACCTCCCTACCAATTTTCAGCCAAATCGGTTCAGCCGTTCTTGAGTTATAAATAGTGTAACTAACACGACTTTCTTTTGTTTTTAAAATGTATTCTGCTATTCGGGACGGAAACAAATCCAACAAATCAAAAACCATGGCAATCGGTCCAGCCGTTCTCGAATTATAAGTGTTGTAACAAACACGACTTTCTTTTATATATATAGATTAAAAAAGATTTGTACGGTACCTACCATCCGTTTTGAGTAAAATAACCTTCAGTGTACTTTCAGAATTATAGGATAGGTTCATCTTCATAGTAACATATTATGGCTGCTGAGATAAATAAGGATAACAAAATACCGCAATCGTAGAACAAAAAAAAGATAATAATCTACTTTACCAATAAGAACAAAAATGTAGGTTTTTAAAGTGTGTAAACATACCGGCCGGCTTAGCGGTACCTAATCTAAGAGTAAATCTTGTGGGTACGAGAAAATTGGTTAATAATGTTATCAGTTAGCACAAATATTAGCCTTGTTGACGTTATTAGCTTCTTGTGACCTTGTCGCACAATGAATCCATATATTAAACCAATGCAACGGCATTCAGTAAACAGTTACCCTTTGTTATTTAAAAGAGAGTTTGTTAAACATGCAATCACTGTCGTAGCGGATGCGTGATCGAGCAAAGATAACATAATGTACCTAATATCTACTCATTTATGTACAGCCACAGTATACATTGTTACTCAGAAATTAGCCCACGACGAAAGTTAAACGTAGCAGATAAACATAATAATATGTTTAGTATCTTTGATAATACCATCATTTGCTGATTTTTTTTCCTCGCGAAAAATGCGATCGTGTTTCTGAAATACGGCGAATTTTTTATGTTTTGGGATAAATCGCAAAAAATAAATATTAAATGATTTCGATAGAATTGTATAGACTGCAACTATAGCTCTATTAAATTCAACAACCCTTTGGGTACGGAGCCCTAAATGAAAACTATGGTAAATACCAAATTATAATTTTATCGTGCAACATAGCTTGTGCAAACACTAGGTACTACTTAAAATGGTAATGCAATCATCGCAATCTTTCTACTTTACTACTTCTTGTACTAAAAAGTATTTCTTTTACGCGTATACAGACGTTCCCAACTCATAATTTCGTGAAAATTTACTAAAAGACCCTACATTTCAGTTAAATGACCAAATCATTGAAATCACAATGGAAACTTATAATCGGCAATTACTATACTTCCTTATTGTTAAACTACAATATACCTACATATTGTTTTTGTAAATACAGCATATATATCTACATACTGAAATACTTTGTAAATTCATAAAATTTGTAATTTGTAAATTCATTTCGGCATATGTTTTATTTTTTCCTTGATATATTTAGGCGTAAATGCCTGATCCTGGGCCTCGCAATTATAGAATGGTAACTTACAAAGTACCTACTCAATCTAAGTATTAATGTATTCATGTAGAATCTAAATTTAAACATAAAATATTAATAATTTATGCAAGTATCTATTATACTCTGATGACAATGGTAACTGTATAGTGATGTCAAGTTATATTCATCTGCACCTATTTCGGTAATTAAAAAAATATGTATGTGCCAGTCGAACAATGACAAACTTTTTTTTTCGGACGGACATATTTAGTTAGCCATGAGATTTTACTGATTTCACCGGGCATAAAGACAAGCTGTCCTCCAGCCTTAATATGTGCTTTAAAAACTACAAACCAAGCAACTTCCGCCTCCTGTGGGGATCAACCTCGGACGGTCGTTGACGGGGGATTAGAGGACCTTTCGATTCTTAGGGGAGTTTTGTGCAACTATAGCTCTATTTTACAGTTCGCGGGCATCTCGGACTTTCTCGAGCCAACGAGGGGATTGGAATTCAATGCGAGTCAATGAGGAATATAATATAAGATGTAATGAGCTCCGTTTCAAATCTATTTTATCCTTTAGATAGTGCCTTATGAATTATTAATAACACGTCACACATTAGCTCTAATCATAGTTGTAGCGGCCTTTAATGTTTTATTTACGGCAGGAATTGATCGGGATAAGGAAAATAGTACATGTCTGCTACATGTTCAAAATCAATGGTGCAATTTTCGCGTGTTGTCCTCGATCGAGGACACAATATCACTCGTGATTTCAACTATCTGTTCTATTGTCCCTACGTGACGAGATGATCAATGAGGCATTGTGCTGCTGTCAGAAAACTATAAACGATATGGTTTACCTATATAAATAATTAATATTAAGTGTCAAATAAACATGGATCTCCCCGTAAGTTAGCGATACGAACCATTAATGACTGCAGTTAATTAGTTATTAATCATAAGATAATAAGATATGTGACAAAAGTAATTCAGACAAAATATTATTATTATTTATGTACCAGCGTACATAAATAATTGTAATATTTTGTGTACAAAAGAGAATCAATTGTTTTAGTGCAAATGGATATTATTTTATTCGTTCGAGCAATATTGCTCTATTTAGTGCTCTTTGTCCCCTTAGGGTGACAGATAGAAAAAAAAGGTTTGATCTGTCCCCCTGTTAGCAATGAGGGGACAATTCGAACTTTATTCACTCCTTAACGGTTTCATCTGTCCCCCTATTCACTGATAGGGGGGCTGATAAAACTTTTCATTCCTGTTTGTCCCCCTACAGAATTTAATATATTAATTCTTAAAAGTAATGCCACACATACTGCAACATTACATTAAATTAAAGACTAGTAAAGTAAAGTGGTTTAGGTTTATAATCATCTGAATTTAAATAAGTAAAAAATATTTCTTTTGTTTTTCTATTAATCAGACACAGTCCCATAAATTACAGTACGTATTGAGATTATTTACAACTTTAAGTTAATTATTAGTTTATTTAAAAGTTTTCATTTGTAGCTTTCGTTAATTTATATTTTGAGATAATTTACAACTTTAAGTTTATTATTATTTAAAAATCCTCTTTATCGAAGTACAAAAATATCTAACTGATATTTTTTTTTGTTTTTTGGTTTTAGGTATATTACTAAGGCTTATGTTTAACTTACCATCAGATATAGTAACATATAACACCAAAATTAAACCCGCATTTTAATGTAAAATTGTAACCAAAGTTTTAACATTTCGCTATCGTATTTAAGCAAAATGACTCCAAATAAATCATTGTTAACCCAAAAGTAGTAAATGATCACCAAAAGTAGTAAATGAACACCAAAAGTACCTAAATGTTTTACTAATTTACTATTCGGTTCTGGCCGCAGCTCTAACCTAACCTAACCGATTGTCATTTTTCATTGATTTTATTAAGGTAGAAATAGCGCAATAATTTGCTCGCTAAGATTTGGTGATCATTAACTACATTTGGTGATCATTAACTACATTTGGTGTTCGAATACAATTTGAAGTGCAGTCGTGAGTAAAATAGCTAGTACTATTACAATTTTAGACTTTATTTTTCTGGTGTCAAGTATATATTTTTGGTGGTCATTATATTTTATCCCTATTACTAATACGATTATATATTTTTCTAACTAAATAATTACATATCCTATCGCTACGCATTACACGGAGTCCCTACTCGTGTGGCAATACTGCTCACATCTCCTGTAATTGGTGGCAGATTATTTAGATGTCTGCAGTTGTTTTGAACTTATAGTGTACATTTATACTAAATATAAACAGCGAAAAAAAAATACCATAGTGCGGTCTGTTCTTGGCTTGTTTTTAAAAGTTATCAGAAATGGCTTGGTAGATACCTACTACACTTTTTACTGTATGCGGTCGATTCACATAACAATTGTTTAGTTCATTCAATTTGTCAATTCTTCAGTGTTTCGGCAAGGTATGGTATACATAGGTACCAAGAGATAAATGCGCACATGATTAAAGGGCAACCTACTAATACCCCCGGGTGCATTCGGAGAAGCCCAGCACGACGCAACTTTGGCAACAATGGGTCGGTTTTGCATTTTTTTAACGAAGATTCGACTTTACATTGATAACTATCAAAATCACACTAATAACATCTCTTTCTGGGTCCGTTTGCTTGAAACATAACGAACGTTTTATCTGTCAGTACTGTGTTAACAGGCTGAGACGCAAATGCAATATATGATAATAGTTATGATTTAATTTGTTTGCATATTTCTTGCAATTTTAATGTTACTCTAAGATAAAATCACGTTTTGTTACCAAATTTTGGTATTGTATTTTGTTGTAAACGCAACCTCATTCTTTCTTAATAAATAATATTCTAGCATAAAACTTATTTTTTTACTGACAAGAGATTAAAAGAGGTTATTTCTTCAATCGCTATATAATCTAAATCAGTACAGAGTTATAAAAAAGAATAGAGCACGCGCTGTAGACTTGCAGCAGTGACGCTTTGTTCCCAAAATGCGATATGGGGATACCAGGATTAGTTCATTAATAATCTAACGTTAGAATAAACTGCAGTCTAAGCAAGTTTTATTTTCTTTTCAGGCAAGGTGTAGTCCCCGATTGTCCGAGCCTAGAGAATGGCGACAGTTACACGCAGTCAGAGTTCCTATCACGACTAGCCAGTCAGTGCCGGTACGACCGTCTCCTGTTACCCACCTACGAACAGAGGGGCAGTGTTGTGTACGTGCACGCTAGCGCCTACGTCTACTTCATACAGCCAGCAGAAGCACATGACCTTGTAAGACATATTTTTTAATTTACAGAGAATTTTCGAAACATTAGGTAGGTACACTAAGTCAATTGACATATTTTTTAGATTGCCCACTAAATGCTTCCACGTAGTTAGGTGCTAAACAAAATGGATCTGAAAAAAAACGAATTTTGTCTAAAGACTTATAATATATTTTTTACAAAAATAAATATGATATAAATTAAACACTGACTTAAAAAAATATGGCAGTACCTTCAGTACCCACATTAAGTAACAAGATGGGTATGTGTTTAAATAATTTACTAATATTTTAATAAAATATTTATGATACGATTATCTTTTCATTTCATAGAGGTAACAATCTATATATAAAGTCGTGTTAGTTACACTATTTATAACTCAGGAACGGCTGATCCGATTTGGCTGAAAATTGGTAGGGAGGTAGCTAAGAACTGGGAGAAGGACATAGGATACTTTATGCCGTTCCTGTGTGACGTGACATAAAACGTGGTATGGGGTAGGGGTAAGGTAGGGTAGGGGTAGTTTAGGGTAGCGTAGGGGTAGGGTAGGGACAGGGTAGGGGTAGGGTAGGGTTGGGTTAGGGTATAAAAGTCCACCCGTGCGAAGCCGGGGCGGGCCGCTAGTAATATATAAAAATTAGGCAAATATTATTTTCTTGGTTTAAAAATTAATTAAACATTAAAACCAAGAAAGGAACGCTTAATTGTGATGTTCTAGGATAAATAGTTTTCCCGGAGGGCATTGCACGGTGGCGGAGTGAAGTCCGTCGCCAGACCCTCCGGAGTTGGCAAGAGCGGCTGGAAGCCGCGTCTGGGAGCGGATCACGAGTCGTTGAAGCGATCCGGCCCCACCTTTTGAAGTGGGCCGGTCGCAAATGGGGCGATGTGTCCTACCACATTGCACAGGTGGTATCAGGCCATGGCTGTTTTGGTCACTACCTGTGCAATGTGGCACAGAGGGAGCCGGACACTCGGTGCCACCACTGCGGGGGCACCGATGATACGGCGCAACACACTGTCGAGGTGTGTCCGGCGTGGTCCGATGAGCGCGCTGTGCTCATCGGAGTCGTGGGTTCCGACCTCTCGCTACCGGCCATCATCTCTGAGATGGTCGAGAGTGAGGGGTCGTGGGCGGCGGTTGCCTCCTTCTGTGGACGTGTCATGTCGCAGAAGGAGGTTGCGGAGCGGGCAAGGGAGGAGGATCCCGGTGCGCACCCGTTCCGCAGGCGGCGTGTTGGCAGCAGGCGGCGGGCTGAGACCCGACGGCCGCCGTAGGGGTTCACCGGAAATGTAAGCGCTTCTCAGCGATACTCGGTGGCCCTCACACTCAAGGCGGAAGAAGGAGTACCCGGGGGATTTTAGTGGCGGTAGGGTCCTCTCCTCGTGGTATGAGTAGCATATCACGCACTGGAGAAGGCGAGTCCCCACATATCCCAGCGCCGGTTTCATAACGGCGGGGGATGAATGCGTCAGAGCATTTTCCACCGGTCAAAAAAAAAAAATTATAAATAGTTTAGATCACTACAACAAATAAGTTGTTACGTGTCGATACTATAACAACTTATTTAAATATGTTTTGTTTTTAATACGATTAAACTACTTTTATTACATTTTATTTTCTATTAATTTAAATAAAATAAAATAATAAAATTTTGTCAACATCTTAAAAATATAAGTCTACTACGAACAATACTTTTACATAGTAATAATGATAACTTATTACGCGCACGTCTGTGTTGGACACGTATGTTTTCTTATTAGCTACATCCATAAATTTTAATGGAGTCCATGTGGAAGTGGACTTAAACGTGCATTAGAATATTGTTCACTAATTAAGAATTAAGTGCAAAAGAAATCGGGTAACTAATGGTTTGCTCGTAAACTATTATAACTCTATTGTTTATGCATACCTACCCATGTCGCAACCAGTATGGATAATTTTTAAATTAACAAATATGACTTCGCTATATTTATGCTTTTGCCAGCTTTAATACCTGAGCATTTTATAAAAAAATGCCTTGAAATCAATGACCTTAAAAGCCGTCACGTGCTTCCACGAAATCGTAATTAAAATAGTTTCTATTAAAAGCAAGAAAGTTCTCATATTCAAAAATCTCAGTCAAGTCGTATTACACAATCTAGGTAATAAATTATTAAATAAATGGAGTCATAAAAATATGTATATCTTATTTGATGTACCAAACTAAAACTGTTGCTTCTACCCGTCTTTAAAGCAAGTGCTGGCGGAGCCAGACAAAATGCCACTACAGCAAAGTGATCGAAGAAAATCGCTAACGCTAATGTATGGATACTTGAAATTTATCATTCATTGGTCGATTCGACTTTGAAACAAGCGATTCGTTCGTTCGAATTTCGGGTGCTTAATCCTTGTAGATAGCATAGCGATTTTATAAGTAAACTATGTTCTTATATATTTGATATTTATTTAAATGGTAAACTTGCTTAAAAACATATTTTTTCGTCTTTTTACCTGTCACTGTTTTTTTAATAAAATTGAACAGCTGATTAAAAATCGCTATGCTATTTGCAAGGTTTATGAAACCGCAATACAAACGATCAAATCGCGTGTTCCAAAAAAGTATCAACCAATCAATGAATGTCAGTAGTTTTTTCCCGCGCCCGCTTATTCACATATCCAGTCACCTCAGTCCCGCTTTTCGGACAACTTAACCACTATAGGGTAACTCTGATTGTAGATCAAACAGTTATTGTCCTTATTGTTAAAGTTTCATATTTTAGTTGAAATACATTTTCTATGGCTATTTTAGCTATTTTTATTTTCATGTAGTTAAACGTAAATTAAAACTCTAATAAAAAGATAAGTTTCAAAGTAAAAAAAATAGGGGCAATGCAATTGTTTTAGTTTTATTAAGTTAGTTGCTGAAATACTTTGTATTTTATTACTTATTTTAAAGTTTAAATGTATGTTTACAAAACTAAATGTATCAAAACATAAACGAAGCGAGGAATCATACTTACAGAAGAGTTTTGGAAAATCGCGAAAAATATTTATTTTGTACGTAAAATAAATATATTATAATTTCAGAATTTCAAACTGCATTTTCTTCTCCAACTACGATGGTCGGATCCCCGATTAGCATACGCTTTATATTCACCGGAGCGCTCCAAGATCATTGGAGAGAGCGATCTCAGAGAGAGGATATGGGTGCCACATTTGTACATGTCTAACGAACAGTCTTCGAGCTTAATGGGCACCGACAGCAAAGACGTCCTCATATCCATCGCGCCTGATGGAGAGGTGCTCTTCAGTAGACGCATGCAGGCAGTCCTCTACTGCTGGATGAACCTACAAAAGTTCCCCTTCGATATCCAAACCTGCTCTATGAACTTAGAAAGCTGTAAGTTATGTTTAATAAGTACCACTTTTATGCGCGCGGTGTTACTTGTGTAGCTCCTGTTCTCATGGGACCTTCGAGATTACATATAATCTAAGTTACTTCTAGATAGCGTAGCTGTGTTATTACAAAACTACAGTACCTATCCAAAAGATTTTTTGAAATCGGTTCAATTGTTAAAGAGCCTACTCAATGCAAACAAACATACACACAATCAAATCTTTCCTCTTTATAATATTAGGTTAGAAACATGTTTAACAAACATCAATCCGAATAATTTTCTATTGATTTTTATAATTATGTTAGTTGACGAAAAGGAATTCCGCCTTTATCTACCTTTTAAATGGACTTCTTATACTTACCAATATTATATTGTTTTAAATTTTCAGGGAAATACAATGCTTCAACACTACGTCTTATGTGGGAGAAGGAAAACCCTGTGAGATTGTCGTCCGAGCTACATCTTACCGAATACTCTCTAATGGACTTCTGGACCAACGAATCGGTGGTGCGCGGAGATATCGTTAACATGCGACTCGGCGGAGGTAGATGTAATGTCGTTTTCTATGTTTGTGACGTTATATGATAACAATTACGTACATATGCGTAACACTATTATTAAACAACAATTTGTTTACTTTGCAGCGGGAAATTACAGCGCTCTTAAGTTCACATTTAAACTAGGACGCGAAGTTGGTTACTACCTCATGGATTACTTTATACCATCCATGATGATAGTCGCCATGTCATGGGTCACCTTCTGGCTACAAGCAGATGCTTCAGCGCCAAGGATCACGCTAGGTACGTTTCGAATTAAGAATATACCTTAAGTTAACCTATTTATTTATCTAAAACATATGGTACAAGTGGCTTGTTACTAGTTGAACCATATGCATGACCTTTATTAGATCAACCATTATTATGAAATGAAAGAGTTATTACTCTTTAAAGTTACAAGGATTTATTATATATTGGTAAGGGGGTTCCCTTATAAATCGTACTAATATGGTATTTTTATTTGTAAGTATGGATGGATAGATGTTTATTACTTTTTCACGTAAAAACTAACTCGGTTGCCTGGAAGAGATCACATTTTGTGATAAGGCCGCCAATTGTATATGCTCTGTATACCGATTTGTTTGTAAGTTTTCTGTGTTTTTGGTTTATTAGTACAATAAAGAGTTTATCTATCTATCTAATAAATGGATTTGGCTAAAACTTTGCGCGAGGATAGTTAATAAGCTCGATTAACATATGGGCTCCGACCCACTGGAGCAAAGTTACGCGGGTAAAACCGGGGGCGCAGCTAGTATATAATAAATCCCTGTAACCCAGAATTAAAAAAAAAACGGAATAGCAAAACATATATCTAGTTATATAATAAGGTATATAATATAAATATTTTCGCTATTTTCAGGTACAAGTACGATGTTATCGTTCATCACATTAGCGTCTTCTCAAGCCAAAACTCTCCCGAAGGTGTCCTACATCAAGGCTAGTGAGATATGGTTCCTGGGATGTATTGGCTTCATCTTCTCTGCTCTCGTGGAATTCGCCTTTGTTAATACTATTTGGCGAAGAAAGTACGTTGATTCGATGTTTTGTTATTTATTATACATGTTTGTATTATTTTGATCAACAGTGTTGAATAAGTTACAAGTAGTTACCTACTTGAAACCACATTTTACGTATAGTAGCAGTACCTATCGCTTCCACGAAAAAGAAACTTGCGAAATCTTTTTAAGAATAAATTAAATCATCAATGTTCATAAAAAAAAAATACTTATCATTAATATAAATAATCGTGTCAATTGCAGGAAAGCGGTTAGTCTGAAGAAGGTGAACAGCAAATACATATTGAAGAGCACATTGACTCCTCGACTGGCGCGCAAAGAATTGCAAAAGGAGCTTCAAGAATCTCCACAGCTGACTAAGTCACGTTCGTGTACATCACTCAACCGAGAGACCAGCAGTGACCCAGCCGGCCCCGGTTACAACAACTATCTTACAGTACATGTATGTATACTTTATCAACGATAAATGTTGCTACTTAATATTATAATTATATTTATAAAAAAATAAATGGTTATGACCATAATTTGTATAATGGAGCATAACTTGAAATTATCTAAAAATGTGTTTGTCGGAATAAAAAATTATATTAAGTCCGTTAATTAAATTACTACAAAATATTAGACACGTATTTTTTTTCGTTCCTCAAACAAAAAATGACGAAGATACAGCGAATTGAAATTTCGTGTGACGTTACTTCTAGGTACAATTTTTCCTAGTGACGTTACAAGCCCGCCTTTCCTGAAATGTATAGTTTGTTGTTGCTCTGTATCTTTGTCAATTTTTAATTTGATCAATAAAAAATACGTGTGAAATATTTTTGAGTAATCTGACTGACGGACTAATTATATATTTGTTGCCTTCATGTCTATTATATTTTGTTGATAATTAAAATTCCGCTCTTCAATGTATTTTTCCTTTTTAGAGCTTCCCATCTGCGATGAATCTGCCGACGATCACAACTCAGAGCTTCGACGATCTAATCGGAGGTCCGGGTGGCAAGGCTCAACAGGGCCAGGGCAGCGACGGAGGAGACTCCGACGAGCCTCCAAAGCATACCTGGACCACGATGACACCGCAAGAGATCGCCACCTGGATCGACAAGCGGTCACGTTTCCTGTTCCCTCTTTTGTTCATATTCTTCAATATAATTTACTGGACCTTCGTCTACTGCTTATAATTACGATTTAACTTTAAATTAGATCAACTAGTGCAACTAATATAACGAACTGTCGATTCGTTTTATATAATAAAATATGTTTTTCATGCAGTATTCGATGTAAATAAGGTATCTTTTGATAACATTTAATTAAATATAGATCTTTTCTAAGGAAAACGAATCTTGCGATCTGGCGCAAAAAGGTTGTAAACTAGTACTGACTTTAGTGGCCATATTTTGTATTTAAAGAGGAGACGAAGATAGTTCCTTTTATAAAGAAGAATAAAGTTTTGCCGATACTTGCACCTTGCCTGCTGCTAAACGAGTTTGTCTACGTAGTAAATGTTAATAAATCTACGTTAACCGACTAATTAGGAAAACTTTTGGGATCATATTTGGAGATGAATCACACTTATCACAATATATTATTATTTGTCTCTTATTTGTCTTTGTTTATTGAATTTAGGACAATACAAAAAGCGTTAAGACATGAACCAAGAAGAAGGATTTTCATGAAGAACCTTCTTCATGTATGTAGATGTCTTAATAATATCGAATTAAGCCATAATTTTCAAATTAGGGTCCATCTCTAAAAACAGGTCGTTTTTAATATGTAAGTACTTAAGTACCTATATTAAGCCATATCAGGCAACAATAATAAAAAAAAAACGTAGGACAGAAAAAAAGGCAACAGATTTCTTCAAGTAGTGAAAATAAGAATACCACGTTTTTATTTATGTAGATAGTGAAAAAAAAATACATTATTCCTCACGTACTTAGTGTGAATGGGAAATTGGGACCAATTTGTTGTATAAAAACCAATGACCAAATTAGTTTAAGTATCAAATAGATTTGTAAAAAGCAGTTTATAATATTTTTGCTAAAATATCGTATCGATTTAAAAGATAAATGTTTGAAGTTCATTAAGTAAACTAGGAATAATTCAACGTATCGTAGAAATAACAATTATTTAACAACCTTTCAAGGCTCGTATTTAGAAATCACACTTTTAGCAACCTTCTTATGTTCATAACTGTAGATCTCATTAGCTTAGAAACAATACATTTGTATTTGTGCTTAGGTTAAAAAAAGGTTCTATTTTATGATTTCAAAACAGAACTTTCTTTTTACTTTTTCTAAATTTGAGCTATCATTATTGCTGTAAATCTCGGCAGTCATAACAGTTAGTGGATGTTAAATGGTTCAGAAGGTAGCATTTTTCGTAAAACAATGGTTTTATAAATAAATAGAATTATGTACTTAATAATACACCTATTTATTAATATATTAATTGAGATTATTCGACTTAAGTCAAATAACTAATAAGAATATCAATATTCTAATTTATTAATATTATTTATTTTATTGTTGTGTGGGAAAATGTTTACACTTAAAGATACCTATACTACATTAAACATTTTTAAGTTTTATGATCTATCCTCGCAATTTAATTTAGTTTATAACCGTACGTAGTTTTGTGCTAAACCTACATTTTTAATTTAATTAATTACTATTGCAATTATCTAATTAGGTTAATGTTTTGAAATGTTGTTGAATAAGTGAGTGCCTTAAAGAGATTATTATAGGTAAAATAAGGAAATTGTCTGTATAATTCTAGATACGTCCTGTTTGTAATCTCGATTATACAATGAAGTCATTTCATTTTGCTTTTGCGTTTTATTTTAACATTAACTGATTATTCGTAATATTAATTGATTAATTAATTATTTACCCGAAATATTTTACCCAAATGTATTACCCACTGATCTAATCGGAATGTTAAGCACAAACCCAGTTTCTAGAAATCTACGTTGAAATTAACAAGTTGTATCAAATCTCTCGTTAAGAGTCATATGAGTTTCCAAAAGCTTGATTAGCTAACTTGATTCCATATCTTTGATAAAAAATTAATTCAGAATCAAATGTCAAACGTAATTTTAGTCTGGTCAATTTTTCTTAATTAATGTTTCATTTAAAAAACATTGAGATTTAGCTCTGTGTCTTCTGATTTGTCTGCAAAATTGCCTTTGGTAGAGGTTTTTTGACAAGTAGATACTTCGTACTATAATTTCGTTCCACTCTAATACTTGCTTTAGCTTTCAGCAGTGGCTGCATAGATAAGTACAATTACAGTTACTGGTAGAACGTTGCATGTTTTAAGTCAAGATGATTATTTTATAAGTAAGAACTAAATACATAGACAAAACAATATTATAATAAATAGTAGATACTCTTCGAGTTGTTATTATTCTTCAAAAATAAAACTTCCGCCGCCTACTTATATGAAGGCTATATTATACTTGCAGGCAAAGGATTAATATGTCTTTTACAGTGGCGGATTTACCAGCAAGCTAAGTACGGCCCAAAATCTTTACGTTTAAAAATTTCAGTAGTTCAACAGTAGGGGTCGCAAATGTGTAAGTGTGCCACTGGTCTTTTACCTGTAGCCTAAAGAATAATCTTCATTTATAGCCATGCATCGATCATCCTTTGAAAACAAAGAATCTTGTTCTGCAGTGTTCCTAGACATACAGGCTGCATTTGACACCCGCTCCCGTCGAGGCCAACCCATGGCGAGTAGGGACGTCTCTACACTCAGGACCTAGGCAAATGGGCGGCGCCAGGTTGGCCGCGGGTGCCGCCGGAGGGCCGGATTGCACAGCGCACCTGGCCCTCACCAACGGCGGACGGAGGAGTTTCCGGGGGGATTTAGTGGTCTAGTGTCCACGTGTTTATATCTAGCTATAGCGATAAAAAGGATGAGAGCGGTTAGCTTGTTCAATGTACCTACCAAATATAATGAAGTGGTCCAATGTACCTCCGTTGTTTCTACAGAAACGACCTCTGTAGTCGATTTCCATCTAGCAGGGCCCTCCGTCGTTATCAGGCTGAGATACCTAAAAATGGTGTCAGACGAAACTTGGCCCAATGTACCTTCCTAGTCAGGTATTTGTTCTTAAAAATATTTGATGGTATACCAGAAATTAAGTTTCGAAGTTTTGTCTAGCCAGCGGGGCCCTTTGTTATTTGAATTAACACGTGCGGAATATGCAGACCATTCTTATGTTTTCTAAATGTACCTCACAGTTATTCACCATTTACCAATTTTTTTTGTTTCCACAAACAGACTGTTTTGTATGAAAAGTCGACTTTTTGTTTAGGTTAGCTACCTCGAAAAATTTGCTAAATAGTGAATAACTGTGAAGTACATTTAGAAAACATAAGAATGGTCTGCATCACATACACAGGGCATATCTACAAATACACGGGGCAACCACTACAGTATGATCAGCAAAATCATCATCAGCGTTTCTAGGCGTCTCTTTCGGGAAAAAATATTATCATTGTAATGGATTCAATAATCAGACGTTGTTTCAGATTAACATAATATTATATATGACTATTGTATACTAGGCAACTTGTTTTACAATATGATACTGCGATAACGAACCCCTCTCCATAGAGTGAATTATGGCAAATCCTCATCGGGTAGACATAATATCTTGTGGGCCTTAATGATAATAATGGTAACCAAAATAAAACAAATACGTTTATAACTTTTACATTTATTAGCTACTTAACTATTACACATTTTACAAAACAAAATCAAAACTCCTCGACTAGCCTTAGTTAAAACTTGGAAAACTTGCAGTACACTCCACATACCACTACAGCACACGATTACACACACCGCTAACTATATCTAACGCTTATCCAAAGAGAGTTGCAGGAATGTAGGTTAATTAAAATCACAACGAATAAAAGCTATGATATCAGATAAATTAGCAATATTTTATACATTTTGATATTTGTCGAAAGTTAAACAAAATCGATTAATGTTATATAGAATAGAATATAAGCCGTAAAGTTATTACAACAACAACATTTTATATTACCTTCGCTGTCTTCTATCATCATTCCAGCGTTAGTGACAGCCCGTAAAATTATTTAAGACTTAGAAACATACAAACTCATTTTTTCAAGAAACAAGAAGTCAGTTCTTATTGGATCAACACCTTTGCAAAAAACATTAGTTACGTCTCTCCTTGAACAAACTTTAATAATTCCACTGTCGATGAAAGTGTGTAGGAGCAAACGGGAGTCATCGATGAACAAGGGTTAAAACCACCATGTTATACATCGTGAGTTCAAGGCTCCGGGGGTTCGTCGATCCGATGCACCGCTGTCACCAGGCTGTCATCACTGGCATAGCGTTTCATTGCTGATGCACTCGCTTGACTGAAAGACGAGGAATACACGTTAAAGTTAGGTACATTTCGTTATTCTATACTAACTTTCCGCGCGCGGTTTTACCTGCGTAGCTCCCTTTCTCGCCGGAACTTAATGATAAAATATAGCCTGGGCTATCAGACACTGAACGAATTTTTAAAATCGGACCAGTAGTTTCTGAGATTAGCGCATTCAAGCAAACAAACAAACAAGCTCTTCAGCTTTATACATGACTAGCTTCCCGCGCGCGGTTTCACGCGCGTAACTCCCGTTCCCATAGAAACTATATAGCTTATAGCCTTCCTCAATAAATGGGCTATCTAACACTGAAATAATTTTTCAAATCGGACCAAGTAGTTGCTGATATTAGCGCGTTCAAGCAAACAAACTCTTCAGCTTTATTTATTACTAGCAACCCGCCCCGGCTCCGCACGGGCGCAATGCTGATGTATTATACCTAATTAATGTAACTAAACCAAACAAACCTAACTATTGTACCTAATTAAAATAATTTAATTTACTTCAGCACAAGGGGCAAAATGTCCGAATAATGCAAAAATCTTTAAAAATCAAATATACTTATAATAAGGTAAGCTAAGCTAAGTAGCTAGCATAAATGCAAGTTGAAATGAAATAGTTTATTAGTAACGTAGACGAATAATTCGCGCTTGTTATACGTCATTTACAAAGTATAACACATTTAAGTACATTTTTTTGATACTTCATTAAGAACAATATTTTTATATTATCACTTATGTTAAACTACTATTATAATCTTATTTTTAATATCAATAAAATAATATCAATAGATATATATAAATAAAATAAAATGAAAAATTGTCGCGAGCAAAACGAGTATACACAAAATAATTATAAGTCGCGTGGTTTGAGAAATTAGATCAACCAGCGCGGGCTGGGATCTGGTCGAAAGCCAAGCCAAGAACGCGTCGCGAATCTAGCCTCTCCCCCGTCCCTATCTTTGCTTACTACGAGTCTTTCTCTATCTACCTACGGTGTGACATCCGGAGAAGAAAGACTTAAAGAAACTCCGGAATTTTTCTTTTAGTCATCTTTCGTCGAGTTCGTAGATATATTCGACCGCGTAGAATAATAATTAATAGTTTTAAAAAATGACATCAGAATAGCTCTAATATTCTATCTCTAACCTTATAAATTTCCATACAAACTTTCTTCCCCTTTTCCCTAGTATTATTTTACCAAGGTAAATTTGATGATGCTATTTAATGAGTTGGTATGAAGTATTTCTGAATAGTCATCATTAATTACACAGTTTAAAAATTGTTAATTAACCACAATTTATTACGTATTCCTCGAGTCATTTGATGCTTTTTGCAAATCATTTTCCGTGTACTATTACTTATACCTAAAGTTCGTAAACCGCATTAATTTCATATTGATTCATGATGTAGGTAAAATCTCCTAAAAGGTAAAATCCTTCTCTCTCGTTTTTAAATGCACGATGTTTATCTTTTTTCTTGAGGATATTAATGACTATTGATTTAGCCAAAATTTATGAAAATGTTCCAAAGTAAATATAATTAGCGAACATAGGTACTGTAATGTCACAATTAAATAAAATAATTGCAAAACAAAATTTCGTTCTTCTCAGAGTTGTTCACTTATAATAAAATACAGAGCCTAATATCAAGAAAATTATAATTCGGCAATTTATTAATACATGTTATTTTGATAATTGCACGTGAATTATGCCGAAGTAAGATTTGTAGGTTATTTATTTTAGTTATTTTATTTCTGAATTCAATTCTGAATTAAAAGCTCAAAATCGATAGGTATATAGGTATATATTGGTCTAGTAAAAATAATTGTAACTTAGAAAAAAATAATAGTCCATCCTGTTAACATTTTGTTAAAATAATTATGCTACGAATTTGCTACGCCACCGGCGCCGTAGCACAGAGTAGACCGATATGCTGTAGCCTTGTCTAGGTACTAATTAGGCAGAAATTGGATTTATCATAAAATGACAAAAAATGGTTTAATTGCCATAGCAACGCGACATTTTTTTACGTTGTCGTTGCAATCTTTTTTTTTTTTTTTTTTTTTCGGATTGACACACGTACATAGCCACGAGGCTTTTGCTACTTCACCGGGCAAAAAGGCGAGCAGAGCTCCAGCCTTAATAAATGGTTTAAAATCTACAAACTAAGCAACCTGCGCAAGAGGGCGCCCCCTGTGGGGCTTGGACCTCGGCTCCGGGCGGTCGCTGGCGATGAGATTGAGGGATTATGACATTTAGTATTTTAGGGGAGTTTTGTGCAACTGTCGCTCTACTTTACAGTTCGTGGGCCTCTCGGACTTCAGGTCTACGAGGGCATCGGATGGTTCTTTGCAAGCTAAGGGTCAGGAGGACGAGGGGGGACGCGTCGCGTTCGCGGGTGCACTCTTCTCCGGCGGGTCGGATGTCGTTGCAACCAACAACAGATTATAACTATATAATAGTTGACATTTTTGAACTGCTTGATTATCGCTGGCGCAATTATTGCCCGCCGGATTTTATGATATGATATTGATGAACTACATATAAAACATATTTCTACAATGTATTGTACTTTCACATAAAGGGTTTTTGAGGAATGTTTCGTGACATCTTAAATCCCTCATTGATTTGTACCTGTTACCGTGAACGTCACATAGTACCTATAGCAGTAAAAATTGAGTTTTCCAGACTATTAGAAACGTATTACGTTTATTTTCGAGTATTAATATAGATTATTAGATTATTATGTCGTCACTAAACCACCGAGCGTATTCAAGTGATCTTTGCATGCGACTTCGTCCGGGTTGGTTTCGATTTTTCAATATAAACTTTGATGGCATGAATTAAATATACATATAATTAAACATTAAATCCTTTCGTACTGTCTTGGGTACCCAAACAATCATACTCATATCAGCCTGTGGTCGTCCACTGCTGCGCATAGGCCGCACCAAAAATTGATAAACCAAACAATATATTATCCAAATTGTAGGTTCTACTCTAAAGCTGTGCAATTTCCGATTGACATTCGTTTCTTAACGACGGTATTGTATTTATATGCAGAACACATAAGATGATGATAAAGTCGTAAGCTAGAGTAGGTTTGCTTGGTAATCACCTGTATCGAGTCCTGGGTCGGGGAGTGGGCACGAGGCGAGGCAGACGAGGCTCCAGCGTCCCGCCCGAGCCCGAGCTCGAGCCGCGACCCGACCCGCTTGAGCTCTCCGACCACGTCAGTTCCGACAAGCTGGACAAAAACAAAATACATACAGTATTTTCTTCAATGACAACCCAAGTACGGAGGACAAACATAATTCATGGACACGAAGCACATATAAATACAGAAAAATTCCGTGGTTCACACATTTATTTGTCTCGGGTGGGATTCGAATACAACACTACGTGAGTCTCCGGTCGCGAGTTATATTTTGAAATGGCTTATTCTGCTTAACCCAAAAAATCGTTCCACTGCTCCCTATGCAATACATTTGTTTTGAGCCTGTGACTCCACCAATATTATTTTGGGGCTTAATTTGAAGTGAATCAAGGAAATAAGTAATCCTTAATTGAATGTTATCCTACAACCAAACCACGTTGGGATTATGGACTATAAAGTTTCGAGAATAATGGTTTCGGAGTTTAATTGACTTGACAATCTTCGATTCAACTATACAACTCTACATGTGTTGATCGCATGAAGTGCTGCACAAATTCCTTGGAGCTGTATAAGTTCAACGTATTTTCTTGTTGATTGTGAGTTTTAGGTAATCGCTTAGTACCTACCATCAGTTAAGCTTGTTTGTCAACCTAATGATATAAAATAGTATACCTGGTAGATATAGGCGGAAGCCGGTAGGGTGGCGTGTAGATCTCGTTGTTCTCCGTGTAGGTGGAGGCGTGTATCTCCTGTTGGTACAGCTCGTACAACTGCGCTAGCTCTGGGGGCACGCCCAAGCCTACCTCTGAGTACAAAAACAGAAATGTTACATACTGGCCACTAAGAGTCATAACACAGGTTCAATATGCGATGGCAAATTACGGCACTCGACCGACCAATGTGGTTCTTGCCGTTATAGACTTTTTTATAGGCCACATTGTTAGTCATATCTGAAAATGCCTCCAACTCAAGATAAATTTTGTACCAGTATTTCAGATGGTACATCAGAAATATGATAAGTAGCTTAAGACGGAATTTAACATGATGAAAAAAAACCTCGCGTCCTGAACCATTACTTTTAACATCTCCACTGTATCAAAAGCTGGGTAGGAACTTCCCTGGATATATATTTTTGGTGGATTACTAGTAAAATATACATACCCTGCAACGCGCGCCTTTGCCTAGTAATAATTTCGTCGGTCAGTCTCCTCTGCGCGTCCCTCCGCTGCAGCGCGAGGTCTCTCCTGCGCAGCTCGTGCGCCCGCGCCGCGCGCTCCCCCTGCAGCGCTAACTTGTCGGCCTCCAGCTCGTGCACCCGACACACGAGCGCTAGGACTTCGCGTTCCGGACCGTTGCTTATAGTCGCTGGGAGCTCCTGCGAACAAGCAGTTTTGACGGATTGAAGTGAACTGATACTGATCATTGTTGGAAAAGAAAATAGTACTTTTCCAAATTGTTAAGTTCATTATAACACATGTATTGAAATAATTAATAATGAATTGAAATGAAATAATTTTTATTCAGCACTTAGGTATTTACATACATTTGTACTTGTCAGAATTACAATGTAAGAAGATAGATTAATGAACAAAAACTATAACTAACAGATAATTCATACTCTATAAAATATCTGACTAGGTAACTAACAGTAGAAGGTAGGCAATAGCAAATCATACAAATCTACAGACTGCAAAGTCCGTACGTCTGTCCTGTGACATTTTTTGCAATTAACCAATTATTATTATTATAAGAAGAAATTAAAACCGCATCCAAATTGCAAGTGGTCACACTATATCTAAGTGGCACACACCACAAGGCACCTTTATGGGGCTTAGGACTACGACCCAGAGTGCCACTGAAGTAAAAAGGTAGA
This sequence comes from Nycteola revayana, assembly GCA_947037095.2. Taxonomy (NCBI): domain Eukaryota; kingdom Metazoa; phylum Arthropoda; class Insecta; order Lepidoptera; family Nolidae; genus Nycteola; species Nycteola revayana. The sequence goes on from OX344839.1 coordinate 13,168,008, forward strand.
TATATAAAGAGGATGTGATCACTGGCTCCGACTACAGGCGCTCAATTACAGAGCAGAAGTAGGGGCGAGACGCGGTCCTCGCCGGTATTCATTGTAACTTTTCGGAATTGTATAACTGCTAATATAAAATTATTAATGTAATTAAGTGAAAATTAATGGTATTATGGTTTCAGACAAACATGGTGGCTCAGTGGTTATGATAGTTGCCTCTGAGACCTGGTGTTCTGGGTTCGATTCCCACCCGGGACAATTATTTGTGTGAACCACAAATAATTGTTCTGAGTCTGGGTGTTCTTTGTGTCCGTGAAATGAATGTTTGTAAAGTCCCCCGCGACACAGGGATTTATTTCCCTAGTGCGGGAGTTGTCTTTTTAAAAAAGAAAGAAAAAGAAAGATATACCATTAATTTTCACTCACCTAGTAACATCAAACAATCTTATTTTGCAAATGCTACAAACGCTCTATAAGCTCTTCTTAGCGGCATTAGCAATTTTGTATCTAATAGTCGATTGAAACATTCCCAGATATAATCCTCAAAATTTATCTGTAAAAAGTACAGCTGTGTACTTAGATCAATATTTTAACAGGGAGATAATCTCAAGTAAACTATGCTAGCCATGGCCTCATTGTTAAAAAAATATGATAAGATTTAATTTGGTCATGTGACTTAAGCAAATTAAATCCATGACCTATATAACCAGTAGCCGCCAGTTCAGCACTGGCCTACTCTTAAGTACCTCCAAGTTGCTCGGCTAGGGAAGTACGTCTGCCTTACAGAATACCACATCTGATGGATAAGGGTCATTTACCCTGTTCAGAATTAAAATATACCTGTTCAAGCTGGGCTCCTCTCAGACGCACTTGCTCCAGCTGCCGCTCGACGCGCTCGCGCTCGGAGCGCGCGGACTCCTGCTCGCGCTCGACGGCTGCCAGTTCAGCCCACGCCTGCTCCACTGCCACCTCGGCCTCCGCGCGCTCACTGGTGGATGATAGACCAGTACCGCCTCTGCACATAATGCCACACAATATGTCAAGCTGATATGGTGAACACACCGTACATCGTAGACTAGGAGATCGAGGGTTCGTATCCCTAAAAAATTGCGCCAAGTAATAAATCTTTGTGATTTAAGAACTATATTGACGATCCGTGCTTCGGAATTAATGTCCAATATAATATTATGTTCCACAGAAAAGTAAAATTTGCATAAGTACCTAGGTGTCAACATCAGATACCAGCATAGTGAATGTGGCAGAAACCGTTCTCTAGATTCGCCTATTATAATATGAATTAAAATCATACCGCTTAAAATGAAAATAATGACTTCTAAATAATAGAACAGCTTCAAAGTATTTATCTTAATCTCTTAGGTACTATGAAAGTGCCAAGACTATCCCACCTGTAACTTTGCTGTGTGCTGAGCCTTGACCCTGGGATATTGATAGGCTTGTACAATCTATTAAACCTCGCCTCCCAGTGTGAAATGGCTGCATGTTGCCGTTCAGCATCCAACGCTAGACCTAGCAGGTGACTGTCCAGCTCCATCAGTCGACGTCGCAATCGCATTTGTTGCTTAAAAGTGGAGACTATTGCTTCACGGAGCGACTTTAGATGTGCAGCATTTTCTTCTGCCTCTTCTTTAGACATTTCAACGTCTGGTTTTTTTAAATCTTTGGATCTGTGAAATTATGAAGAATTTGTACCTACACCATTTATTTCAGATATCAGTCCGGTTTGATCTGAATATAATTAATAAAAATCACATATTAATTATTAAGAGTGTTTGTGACTATGCATATGTGTATAGATATTGTTTATGGTGCATCTAGTAATTTATTAGAAAGCATTAATGACCCTTCATGCAATTACTTATTTTTAATACTAAGACTATTTTATAATGAATCATTTACGACAGTACTAATGATACTAGGAAATGGATTGGTTTGGCAGGAGTTATTCGGGTAATTTCCTTTTACCTTGAATGATCGTCCTTCATTTTAACTTTAAGCCGAGCTATTTCCTCACGCAAGTCATTTATGACTGTTCGATATTGAGAGAGGTGCATCGGTGTTTGTACTAATTCCCTTTCCACCTGGAAATGAATTTCATCCAAGTCAATTATTATTAGAAACTTAAATAAATCATTAATTTATTCTAAGCGCAAACCTATGGCTTAAAATCAGCAAACAATTTATTAGTTTATAAATCTTTTCGTGCGATCTTGAAAGTAACTCCCGACCCTTAGTTTGCAAAGAACCTTCCGATGCTCTTGTAGACCTGCGTACTGTAAAGTAGAGGTTGCACTGTTGCACAATACTCCCCTAAAAAACTAAAAGCGACAATCTCTCAATTTCCCCGCCAGCGACCGCCCTGAGCCAAGGTCCAAGTCCCAAAGGGTACGCCCTCTTGCGTACCTTGCTTAATTTGTAGTTTTAAAACCATTTATCTATTCTGGAGCTCTGCTCGCCTGTATGCCCCGTGAAGTAGCAAAAGCCTCAAAAAAAAGTGAAAGTAAACTACAGCAATTCAGAGTAAGAACCCTATTTAAAAAAAAACGTTCACATTAGGGATGTGAACGTTTTTTTAAAAATTGATGATTCTGTTACTCTTATTACAAGTATTTGAAACAATGTTCGATACAAATCTATATATATAAAACAAAGACGGGTTTGTTACAACACTTATAACTCGAGATCGGCTGGATCAATTTTCATGTTTTTTGTTTCGTTGGATTTGTCTCCGCCCTGAATAGCAGAATACATTTTAAAAATAAAAGAAAGTCGTGTTAGTTACACTATTTATAACTCAAGAACGGCTGAACCGATTTGGCTGAAAATTGGTAGGGAGGTAGCTAAGAACTGGGAGAAGGACATAGGATACTTTTGGGTAGGGGTAGGGTAGGGTAGGGTAGGGTAGGGTAGGGTTAGGGTAGGGGTAGGGTAGGGCAGGGGTAGGGTATAAAAGTTAACCCGTGCGAAGCCGGGGCGGGCCGCTAGTAATCAAAATAAATAATTCAATTCATGTTTAAATTTTGAACAGCTGCATTTGTTTTTCTTGCATCCATATGAATCGATATTCGATTAGTTAGCACTTGACTGGTTACAAAACTAATTGATAAAATATGAAATATGACGTAATACATTTCCACTTGTAATTAGTAAGTGCCTACATATTATCATGAATGACGAATGAATGTTATGACTATTTATACCTACCTACTTATATTTCGAAGAATTCTTATTCATACTGTTTAAGTATGTAGTAAGTAATTATTGTGATTGAAGCGGTAGTTAATTAAAAAATGTTTTGCGATTATTGAACTCTTTAACAACTTTTTCTTTTTTGAATTGAAATCGTATTATTTTATGTGTCCTGTTACAAACCTATTCAAACTTTGTTTGCATTTTGGAATAGTCGTGTAACCGGAAAGAATAAATGTAGGCATTTCTCGGAAATAAGATCAATAGGTTAATACAGGCCTCAGCCTCACACATTTTCTTCGTATCAGAATCGAAATACACAAAAAAACTGTAAAAATACATAGATTGTTCTGACTTAAAAACAATACATACATATTTCTTGTCACTGATTTTGGAGTCAGCTGAACGCACGTATTTAGTTTAAAATATTATATCGGTTTAACTGCGGGGCTGCTATGTTTCATACATATTTGAGAAAAAAATAAGAGCAGTACAATGTTGATCTATATGAAATATTTCATTCATAAACCTTATTAGTGATTGAAGAAGCTCGTTGCGCATAATGTAGTGTGGAGCGTGTTGTATCGCGGTGAGAGCCGCCGGCCGCCACGTGTGCCACCATAGCGGTGCGGCAACGCCCGCCCAGCACCTCGCGCAACAACCGAGTCAGCTTCGAGTCGCGGTAGTTCACGTACCTATTACAATAAACACCAAGGTCTAATATATCGAGGGAAATTTATGTTGTTGTTTTCCAGCGGCAAAATAATTAACCGTAACGAGAATTATAAAAAATAGAGCAAAAAATTTTTTTTATCGTAATTATGACTATGGTCAATTTTTTTTACTGCGAGAAAACCACCACAACTCCCTGTTCTACTTCAATACCAATAAGTATTATAAAGAGGAAAAGTTTGTGAGTTTGTGACGTTGTAGGGGATAATCTCTAAATTTACAGAACCGATTTTTAAAATTATTTTACCAATAGAAAGCAACGTTATTTGTGTGTGTCATAAGCATATTTTAAGTCAAGGTTTGCAAATTAACGGGATCTGCGAGGGTAAAACCGCGCGGGGCAGCTAGTTAACATTAAATTACTGGCTGTGTTCCAAGCCGGTAAGCTCTTTCTTACTCCGAAGGGTTTGATGGCAAACTGTCGTCGCGATTTTTGCGCGCCCTCTCGCACCTCTGCCTTTACTTGAGGGCTAAAATCTCCGACTTTAGGTGGAGACCCCGCCAGGAGGCAAGCCGCATGACAATCGACCGTAAACTTCACGGCGTGAAGTATATTTGGGAAGCCAACATACATAACACAGCTTAACGAGTATTTCGAAGGTTAGAGGTTAGAGAGAAATGTTTTCGAGTAGGTGTAGTTACCTAGTGTGGAGCTAAGGAAAACCTATTTTTAAAAGTTTTTTTTTCTTATATTGCTTTAATATGCTATTGTTACGCCTGCATCCAAGTTTATGATTTTATTTTTACATTGGGTGATAGAAAAAATGATATAAATATTAGGCGTTCCTACAAAATAAACTTCGCAATGTGTATTGCAATCACGTATGTGTATTACATTAGTATAGGCGTTGCGATGTTCAAAAAATGGACATAAGACAGAAACGTCTAATTGAAAATTACTATTCACATTTTCAGTAATACGTTTTTACTACATAAGACTGAAATGTCTTTTGTAGTAAAAAAATCAAACAAATCATGTAATCGTTATATTAATCAAGTCATTAGTCTTTTCTCTTCGATATAAATGGTCAGATAATAACAAAATACCTACAGTTGTTTTCTTTCATATAGGGCTTATGGCTTGGGTCAGATTAGATATGACATATAATTAAGGATATTTATTTTTTTACAAAAATTATTCTACGCACCTAGCTCCACCAGAAAGTGCCATAATGCAGTTCGCTAGAGCAAGAAGAGACCGATTGATGTGAGCTCCCTCGAGCCTGCGTGCACGAATCCCTGCACGTTCGGAGCCAGCCAAGTCAATGAGAAATAATCTTCCACGTTGAGTGCCGCCCTCAACTTGTTGGCTCACTGTTACACTGAAATAAATCTTTTCATGTGATTGGATTGCATCTCATTTAATTCATGTTATTAAAACTCAAAATTGTATTGAATGATTACGTAAATACCGTCGATAACTGGCTAAATAGTAACGCAAAACGAAGTTTTTAAAAAAGGCGGCGGGCAAGATATATCAAAGAATAAAAAGGTTACTGTCCATTCGGCTTTGAAATCGCTGATGAAGATACCTCAATAATGCATGTCCTCTCGACGAGTGTTCATTCATATGGGTAGGCTCCGCAGTCCTGGCGCGGTCGCCTCTGGCCAGCAGCTCCGACACATGGGCCGCACTGGTGGCCTTCATCTCTGTGAGACCAGCCACTACTGGGGTAGCAAGAGCCCCGCTGCCACCTTCGTCTCGAAGCTCCAGCGGACCAGCGGAAGGGTTAAGGAGGTCTCGAATATTTTCGTTGTATATCTCGATGTAGGACATTTTTACCTGTCAACCATATTTTATTGATATATGTACACACACAAGATACAAAAAAAAAGAAACAACAAAAAGACAACTATAAACAAAGGTACTACCTACTTATTTCTACAGAAATCTCTTCCAGAAGAACTGCGAGAGGAGAAGTCGAAAGGTAGAATAATTTAGAAGTGTTCCACAGTTTATTTATCAAATCTTTTAGATTTTTGTAATTGTTATTAGTAATTAAATCAAAAACAACTGAAGACCTAGAAAAGCAGCTTCTTAAGTATTTTCGACCGAATATAATCCAGTACCATTGACTTTGTTTGTAAAATTTTGTTTGTCAAAAAAGCGACCGCTTTCTAATATAATAATTGTCTAAGCCCTCAGGACCGATTAAAAAATATCTATTTATAGGAAACTACATTATCAGCGAGTTTTCCGCAAGTGAAATCTTTCGAGATGCAAGTCCACATTGAATTTTATTATTTTGTTTAATTTATTGATCTGTGTTTGAAGCTTAATTCTGTAGGTGAAAGCTAAAAGACCTTAAGTCCATTTTTTGTACTGGACTTAATGTCTTTTACCATTTCATCAATACGGGTAGTATAAATAAGAATCAATAAAAATACAAAAATGACAAAAAATGGACTTAGGGTCTTTTAGCTTTCACCTACAGAATTAATTCCGTAGTTTATACCAGAACTAGCGACCCGCCCCGGCGTCGCACGGGCAATGCTAATGTATTATACATATAAACCTTCCTCTCAAGTCACTCAATCTATTAAAAAACCCGCATCAAAATTCGATACATAGTTCTAAAGATCTAAGCATACATAGGTCATTTGTTCTTTCGTTTGTGAATCAACGCCAAAGACCCCAATTATTTACAATGTATTTTGATTGAAGTAATGCGCGTGACATTAATGAGGTCATTAAGTAGACAGTTACAGGTGGTTATACCAATTTCGATAGCATGTATCTAATTGTTATGCCTACAGATTACTGATAGACTGTAGTATACAAGTATACTGACGACTACAGCTAATCATCGCGTAGCACCCGTTCCTGTGGAAACTCCATAACGAAATATACGAAATATACGGTTTTAACCATTATTAAACAACATTATAAAAGCAAATAAATAAAAAGTTCACCGCTTCAAAAAGTAGGTATAACAAAAATGTCACCTAATAAAACAACTTACAAATATTTGGTATTTAAAAAAGAAACAAAATTCCAACAGCTCTTTGGACTTTCTAGTGCAAAGCAAGAGCGAGGCAACCCATTCGTAAGCTGCTTTACACTTAACAAATAATTATAATTATTTTTGAAATAGCTGACTTTGTGTTAAGGCTATGTAACTGAAGCATACAAAGACATATTCACAGTCTAATGATGATGAGATGGTCACTTTGAAATAGAACAGAGTCAGGAGGACTTAAGTAGGTACTTAGTTTATGTGTGTTTTAAGGAGGTTAGAAATAAAGTGTGTTAATTATAACTTTTTCTGAAATATATTTCTAAAACTCTGAACAAACAATAATTAGTGTGCACGTTTCAACAATTTATTTAGTGACAAACATCGATGACCATTATATAGTCGTTAGCCGTAAAGCCTCCATACTCTTATTGATTCCCCTCCTTCAATACATAGTAAACATTCATTTCCTACGCTATGAATATCAAATGTAACGTCAGTAAACAAATTACTATGAAACGTAGTATAAGTAAGTAAACACTTTTTTCTTTAGTTATACAGTATACCAGTCAATATGTAATGGGCGACGCAAATGAATTTATACAGGCTGAATTATTAAAGGTTGTTTTCCCGCAGCGGAATTATGATGTCTTTGATGTTAAATCGATCTTATAGTTTAAAAATTCCATAGAATGATAGACTGATTATAATAGTTTACAATTGCGTAATAAGTTTTTGTTAACCGAGCGTTAAAGCTTAAGTATTTAACTTGTACATTAGTAATCTTCACTTTGTTTACTTATTCGAAGTCCAAGTGATACCTACGTCTAAGGAAATAGCTTAAGTTTTGTTTTTTTTGTGTTATTTATCCTTTTATTATATTTAAGTAAATGAAATCGTTACTGATGATGATTGATGCTCACTGAACTTAATTCATTGAAGAGGAGGCAAGCTATGTGTTTGCAGATCAAACTGTAATAACTACTTCTTCGTCTTGTACATTTAAGGCTCGAGCACACCAAATGCGTATGCGTGACTACGGCGTAATCACGCCGTAGACACGCGCGTAGTTACGGCGTAACCCGATGTCACACCGGGCTACGCATACGCTTACGCATCCGAGCCGAGTACGCAACGCACATGGCCTATTGCGTACCCGGCTGCGGCAGCCATATTTTATTCTGTTTTCGAAGGTTGTGTTGTGCACGATGTCTGAAATGACGAGGAAGAAGCAATATTAATACTATTGTGCCAGAATAATCCTGCGGAATATATATATTTATACGATGCATTTTTGTAGAATTTACTTTTTGGATTGTAGATACATTCATAAATACGCACAATTTCAATAAGTTTTTCTTTCATCTCTATTCATTACAAAAACAATACAAAACATCACTACGTGCCAGTATATCTGTAAAAATATACAACTGACTGCAAGTTACGTGCGTAGGGCTACGCACAGCAAAGGTACGTGCGTGTACAAAATTGTTCGGTGTGACGTCTAATAAGGCGCGCCATTGAATACAACGTCATCATGCTACGTTGCCGTTCTGCTCTGCGTCAGGTACGGCGTAAGTCACGCAGTCAGTTTGTGCCTTGGGAGCTGCATTGCGTTGGGCTACGCATTACGTCTACGCGCACGTCTACGTTACGCAAGCGGTGTGACCTGTCTCATACGGTTCCATACATTACAACTCAGTGGTACGTGCACGTCTACGGTTACGTCTACGCATACGCATCCGGTGTGCTCAAGGCATTAGACTATGTTGAGATATTCTTGATATTCGTTTGTATTTTATCTATCTAAATTTTTCTAAACTTCTGATTCTACGGTAAGCTATAAATCTTTAAAGCATGTCTTTCATATAGCATCAAGTAATTACTAATATCGCTAATAATCCACCAATAATTGGATAAAAATTCCAGGCAACTCCGAAAAAAAAGCGAAAACAAGTTTTTTTGTATGCGAAACTAGCCGATAATTATTATTTAAATTAAAAGTAAAAAAAACCATCGTTCGAATTTCAAATTCCCCTCCACAATTGGTTAGACGGTTAAATTAAAATATGATGATTTTATATGATTTCAAATGTGGCCCAAAACCGGACGTGTCGTTTGTTCGTCTTCAAATAGCTTTTATGGATGAAGGACCTTCTAAAGCAACCATTTACCGTTGGTACAACGTATTAAAGCGCGGTTGTCTAACGTAGGAGGATGAAGAAGTAGCGGTCGTACTTCGACGGTTGTTACCGCAGAAAACGTGCTGGTAGTGAAAAGTTTAATTCAATAAAATTAGCGAATAACGTACGAAGAGATTCAGCATACTCTTCAGATTGGTTCGGGAAGCGTTTATAAGATTCTACACGAACATCTTCGCGTGAGAAATAGTTTCGCGCTGAGTGCCGCACACCCTCACTGAAGCTCAAAGCAGGCCCGTGTGGAATGGTGCCATGTCATGATCAATAAGTTTGAAGCAGGCTCATCTCGACGCGTTTACGACATTATTGATAGGTGATGAATCCTGGATTTATCAATACGATCCAGAAACAAAACTTCAGTCAACAGTTTGGCTTTTTCAAAACGGACCAATGCCTACAAAAGTGAAGCGATCGAGAAGCTCAGGGAAAATTTTGATATCTAGTTTCTTTACTTTGACGGGGTATCTGACATCAATATCAGTACGGAACGAAAGCAACATTAACGCCAAATGGTAAACTACGAAATGCTTACCAGAAGTTTTTACTGCAATGAGCAACAAGCGACCGAAATTCTGGCTTCGGGGGCTACTGCTTCACCATGACAACGCACCGCGCACACTGCGCTCAAAACGAGGGAATAATAGCTCAACAATGACTCTAACACATTGTTGGAGTCAACAGTAATCAATTTCAACTGTCTAGCTATCACGGTTCATAAGATACAGCCTGATGACAGACAGACAGACAGTGGAGTTTCAGTAATAGGGTCGCATATTTAACCTTTCAGTACGAAACCCTAAAAAACAAAACAGAAGATAAATTCAAATTTATCCAAAGTCTTTTTATTTAATTTCATCAGTCTACGTGATGTCTGTGAATTCGAGGGACGACTGTGTTTTGCATTGTGTACTTCCTGGATACTACACCGGTCAAAGTCTTTGGTCACCCTCATTACAGTCCTGATCTGGTACCGTGTGACTTCTTTTTATTTCCCAAAATAAAAAAATATCTAAAGGGGGGATACAGTTTTCATCGCCGGAAGATGCGCTAACAGAGTTTGAGAAGGCCGTTGTGGAAATGTCTGCGGCGGACTGGAAAAAGTGCTTCGAAAATTGGTTCAGACTAGGGAATGCAATCCCACAGCAAAATTTCAATTGCTGGATCCCGCGGGATTGAGAGATTCGATCCCGCGGGATCCAGGTATTTGCGGGATCCCGCATGTTTTTTTAAAGTCATTGAAAAAAGAGAGGAATCCTGTATCATAAACGAGTCTATAGAACTTAAAATGAAACTAAAAATATTATTGACACTATTTATTAAGTAATCAAACAAACAAACAAAAAACAACTATCCATTATTTAGGAAGGAGCTGCGCAAATGCTATGTGCATTTGTTTTATCGTAGCGTCTAAATAGTTTTGTGAAAGTGAAACTATTTATAAGTAATGAAATCAATTTAGAAATAACTAATTAGAAATAAGAATAACTATTACAAATAAACAAAAAACAATTATCCATTATTTTGGAAGTAGCTCCGCATGAAACATAGCGTGTCAATAGTTTTGTCAGCTAAACGGCTTCTTACTTTGCATGCTAGGTATCCGGCAGCAGAAAATGCCCTTTCCGCTTCCACGCTGGTGGGCACAACTGTTAATAACGCATTGTAGACGAATTGAAGATTTTCACCTTTGAGCCCACCAGACTCCAACAAATTCATTTCTTTCCTGATATGATACCTTCAAGAGAATGAAGTCCCGATCCCGAAGAAGATCGACCAGCGGTTTTTCGCGAGCCGGCCGACTCAGTTCACGCGCTTCCGCGTGCCGAACAACACATGCCGTATGTCGCTGCGCAGCCCGCAAATCCCGCGGGATCCCGCACGATTTAGGCGCGGGACTGGTCCCGCAAAAATGGTGCGGGATCCCGGTATTTCGGGATGGATAATGATAATGGATAATGGCTAGTTGAATATTTTAATATCTAGTTAAGCATCCTTATATGTTTTAATCAGTTTTCTAGAAATTATACCTACAAATATACTGCCCTGTATCCATTGGTCACCATAGCTATTACCTACTCATAACGATATTCTTTATTATACTAGGTATATGTGAACTGTAATACATTAAATAACTGTATATTTATTTAGTTTATTCTGCTGTATTGTTAATAATTAACAACACTGAAACTTAGTAGTCTGACCCATGTAATTATAATTATTATACACGAATGCTTCTACATGGTACAATTAACATCATAGTCACGAATAACAGAAGTAGACAATTTATGCTATATTAACTGTGAATCACCCATTCTGTCTTTTTCGTTATGAATAAAAATGTAGTATTCATTTAAATTTCTATAAAGTGAATAAAAAGCTTCTCACTGGCACTCAGGCCCTGGGCGCTGGTCACTTAGTTTGTATTTACTAAACTATTTATTGAGGCTGGAGCCGTGCTCGCCGTGCGCGGTAAAGTATAAAAATAGCATGTTTATCCGAAAAAAACACATCTAGCATGTACATACAGACATCAATTGGGTAAGAATATCTCTATGTGTAAAATAATATAGATAAAATACTCTTAACATTTGAAAAAGTTCCAAATACGTTCACACATTTAATGTTACTATAATTGCTAGGCTTGGTGGTAGACAAGTAGGTAAGTACATTTTACATGAATCATTTCCTCGTTTACTTGAACTAACATAACGTAGGGTCACAGTTTATGTCAATGGCATTAAAAATAAATACAATGACCGAATTGTAAGAGGCTGGTTGTGGTGGATTCAGGACATAGGACGGTGCTTGAACCCAATTAGTAAGGGCGTTCACACTCATTTATGGAGATGAGGGGCGTCTCGCGTAGCGTACATCTCAATATTGAATGAAAATAAAATCATTTCCGGTGGGAAACGCACACATATAAAGTTTTTTTAATAAATGTTTGAACCAAAATTCAAACGTATAGCGTTGGCCATGCCAACAACAACGCCAGCGCAACGCGCTGTCTCCGTCAATGAGACCTTAGGCATTCCTAATAATAGTTTTATTAGGTAAATATCGTAATGAATTGACGATAATCAAAGATAATTAAATAATGACAAATGTGCCTAATACAATTTACCTACATGAATTTAGAATTATAAATAAAACTGTACTGTAAAAAAAATGCAACACGTAAAACGTTTAGCACCTTCAACTTATTTGTTAATATGTTGAAGGTGACAAACGTTTTATTAGCGAATCGTGTCAGTTTACATATTAAAACAGATTAAACTGACAATAAATGCTTTTTTGTTCGAGCCCCAACCCCTATAAATACCTACCACTAGAGGCTACTGAGCAAAGTGTCCACATACTATATCAGTGGATGTGACTACGTGACCATTAAACAGAGGTATATTATTACAGGCAATCAAGATACATAATAATAATTTGTAAGTTAATATGATCAACTGTTTGGTCACACGATATTTATTCAGCGTTTAAAAATGATTACCTTTCTAACATTGTCGTAGTCTTTGAATTGCCACCAATTACTATAAATCATAAATCTTTCTTTGTATAAATGTGGTGAATACAGGTGTTATTGTTTACATTAATAAGTTTCACACATTTGCCATATTGTACATGGCATACAAATGTTGTACTTACAAACTAGGTAGGTATATTAAATTCAAAATATTTACTTCTTTGTGATACACTATTGACACATTATTATACATTTACATTATTATTTATTAGGTATATATTATTATTTGTACTAAAAAAAAACAATAATTATATTCATTTAAAATTATCAGAAAACAAAATAAATAAATAAATAAATAATAGGGAACCCTAATACAATAAGAAAAATTAAAAACATTACACATCAATCTTTACATTTTAAATACTCCTTTACCGAATAGAAGCATTTTTCAATTAAATGACCATATTTTTAACTTTCTAATAGGTAATTCTCGCACACCCTGAGGAAGATGGTTAAACATTCTTACAGCCATGGCATAACTATTCCGACTACACAATTCAGTTTTTACTGGTGGGAGAGTGAGTTTGTTAGGTGTATAGGTAGATACCTTTCAAGGTTTTCATATCGTTACAATATTATTTAAAACCGTTATACCTTTTTCATATGTAGGTATCTATATATATTTCACCGAAAAATAATAAGAATCATAAGTTGATCCAACTTACTCGTTAGTTGATAAACTATTGAGGTTTAGGGTGGTTTAAAAAAATGACCTACACCAATGGAGTTCAACAGGACTTGAAGTTTTTTGTTTTGTTACAACAGTAGCATAGTCTCGTTTGGTTTGGTCAAGTCAAGTGTCATAATAATTAATCTATACTAATATTATAATGAGGAAAAAATTCTATGTACCTAATACTTACATACAATTTTTTGACGTAACGAATTGTCTCAAAAAGTACAGGAACGATTTTAAAAATTCTTTCACCATTTGAATGCATTGTCACTGACTAATATAGGCTATATTTAATTATGAAATTCCCACGGGAACGAGAGTTGCGCGGGTGAAACCGCGCGTGGGAAGCTGGTAAATAATATAATAATTATACTCGTTGCCTGGAACTGGCAACTATATTAAACATTTAAATTGAATATTCATTTAAAAGAATCGTAATCTTAAATTTCTTATATAAACTAAACTATTATTTTTCAAATATATATGTAATTACCTACAAAGATAACGTAACTGTTTCAGTGACCTATACAAGGTCTATAACACATAAAAATATGTACATCCTAATACATATTTATATCCTACTCCACATTATCCACAAGTACCTATGTTGCATTTATACCAGAATGTATTTATTATTTTATTGTATGAAACAGTTACATTATGCCAACACATAGGTAATTTAATTGGATGACGCCGTGCAATTAAGGAACCAGCTACATAATTCCATATGAAATGGAAGTAAACAACAAGTTTGTCCTCATTTTAACTATGCGGCAAGAAATAAACGAAATTCAAACGTAGTATTTCGTTATCAGATGAAACCCAAAGCGGCTTTACAATGTACATTACTGTGTATGCTAAAATATCGAGCCTTATAACACACTCGAAATGCAAATACCTACGTCATTTGGTTATCAGAACATTACTATCGCTCCATAAATAACGATGCCTTGATAACAGCGAGTTTGAGGTGGTAAACGCGGTTTTCAAGAATCATGTATTTGATACGGATTGATACAACGATGTTGATCAAGGTCATTCAAGGTACTTAAGAGTCTCGAGACGTTTAAAGTTATGGCTTTATAAATCTGTATCTTTCAAATTCATTATTGTGAAAAATCTTTGAAACAGCATTTACTTACCACCTCGCACTCGCAGTTATCAATACATCGTTATTTATGAAGCGATAGTAATATTGTAATAACCAAATGACGCAGCTTTTTGCATTTCGAGTAAGGGTCTATATTTTAGCATACACAGCTGGTGTGTACATTGTGGTACCTTTACTCATACTGACAATGGCTGATTTTATGAAATTGCATCAAACTTCAAACAGTTTCTGTAAGTCTGCATTTCCAAAATGGTCCCGAACGATATTATAAGCAATTTGTTATCGATATATCATAGATTAATAATAGTAAATGCGATCTGGGTGATTTTCCTTTTAAAGAGACCAAAAAATCCGGTTAAATGACACCCTATATGTTTCTCAAGTAATAAATAATAGATTATTACTTCATTATAAATTAACATTAAGTACATTCAAAGTAAGACGTAATGCAAAAATGTAGGTAAAGGTTATGCTCAATCCGGTTTGCCCTAGAATGTCGCCCCAGAAATAGCATACCTTATTAAAAACGGTGTTAATGGAAGGTCAGCCCTTTAAAATACATGTTTATAGATCATTCATCAAAGTGCTGTTGGCAAAACGAATGCTAGAAATTAAGCAGTTATTTTTTAACCAGGTAAAAGAAGATTTTTTATATGAAAAGTGACGGTAACACCTGTTTGTAATTCGTTACCTATGGTTATTATCACTTTGCACAGGTCACGCGAACATGCTCGGGTTAATAGAATGCCTCTATCAGCCTTGAATATTTAAAGACCTTTCTTCTATTGAAGACTAATTTCATGGCTCTTCGGTGAACTTGATATTTTCGTAATCATATGGAATGTCTGATTAGGATTATTTGTTTTTGTTATTGAGGATTACGCAACAAGGGGGTTTAATATATTTTTGTAGTAGGTAGGTATAGGTCGGGTTTCTTTATCTTAGGAAATGCATCGCATGCAATTTGTAGCTTGTATTTAATTAATGGGGTCGCTGAGGTAATATCCAATTTTCCCAACTGTTCACTTCTGATTCATGCTAGAGGCGACAACTGTTAAGTTTTTTATTTTAATTGTTACGATATACAAAATAACAAAGGACAAACATTAGCACGTAGGCAGCCACCAACTTTTTTGACTCAGCCGATATTCATAATAAGCGAACTACTTATAACAAACATCTACAATGTCTACAACATTACATTCAACTTAACAACTGTTGTGACTCACGAAACTTACAATGCAAAGAAAAATAGGTGCTAATATTAAAGTAGGGTTCTAAAACAATCTATGGAAAACTAGCTGGGACGGAGCGTTGCCGCGTTGGTGTCAATAAGGCGGGTGGAACCATGACACCACGCGTCGGGGTGAACTGAGTCGTCGGCAATGACCTTGTGGTGAACCACCTTCTAGTGCCGTGGACTATCGAGTAGTGTTAACCGAAGGCAGATTACTAGCCGAAGCTTAAATAATGCCATTGCCCTTCGGCCTAAAAGCTTAAAATTAAAAACTTATAAGTTTATTTCTTATCAGGATTCGAAACAAACTTTAATTTACCTATCGTATAACTAAATAATTGTAAGTCTTTACTGACTGTACAATTTAGAAAGGTAATTTTAATCGTCTCTTGAAGTTGATCGAGAAATGATAAATATTTTCCTGCAATTTATTTCCTTGGTTACAACTTAGAACAATAGGCACGCAGCAACATAACAAGACAGAATGTATGCAACAATATCTTGAAAACACTCAATAATAAGGAAGGAATATCAAAATTTGTTTATACAAAAGGACAAAGTGCGGAACGTTCTCCGAGTGCTGGTTTTTACTTTGCACAGCAGGTAAGCTTTGCCATTTAACGGGGTAACGCTGCCAGCATTCTGGGAACCTTGCCAAGAAGAATAGATTTCGAATATGTACTAGTATTTTATAAGTAAGTTTTATTTAAATTAAGCTGCTTTTAGTTGTATTTATTATTATGTATTTTATTCATCGTAAAAAAAGGACAAATAATCCCAGCCAGCTCATATATATAAAATATCTATAAAAGGTTGGTATGTCTATAACCCTTGAGTTTCCATATCATTTATCTTCGGCACATACAGGTCCAAGATTTCACGGAAGGCTTTTTTGGGCCGAAGATGATCGAAACCGAAGCCGAAGGTCAAACAAGCCCTATAATCATTCATCAACTTGACTTCACTTGCTACTAAATTCGATGGTTATAATCATAATAAAGGATACTAACTCAACACTTATCTGATTAATCGATAAGATAACGCTTATGTCAATAACATTGTTTTGTCATAGGACGTAGGTACCTTTTTCAAGAATGAAATGAAAATGAAAGAAAATGGTTTGTAATAATTCATCAGAACGAATACTAACAACATTGAATTTATATATTATATGTAGGTATTACATACCTAGTAGGAAAGTTATAACAATACAATCACAATATCGTATTTTATATCATGGAAAAGCGAAAGTAAGTATGTGATATTTTATTGTCAATCTTTCACCTTTAAAAACACAACAGCCTACATTAAGGCCCCTCGCCCAAGGCGACTTTTTGCAGCGATGCTGTCGCGCGTTTGCATCGATACAGTCGCTATGCGGTCACTATCTGTGTGCTATCGCCCACATAACCACGATTTAGTCGCGATGCTGTTGCGCGTTTACGAAACGCGCGACTGCATCGCTGTACTTATTAGTACAGCGATGCAGTTACTTAGTACTTATTAGTTACGCTAGGTACAGATTTAATAGCATTTCTTATTCATTTCGGTGTGGTATGCAGTTATGCACACGTAAATTTAATTTATTTCGCTTTTATTTCATGGCGTTTCTAGGCTAGCTATTTCAGTATATACAGTAATTATTATGCTAATAAATAAATTTACCTAGTTATGTTTGAGTTTTACATATAATATAATAATTTTCAGTGCACGTTTTAGTTCGTAACACGTTTCATGAATAATGTGCATAGTAAAACAAACATTAAGACTGTCCTTCGTGTCAAGGTCTTTTGAGACCACTTCACCTCACATCATTTAACGTAATGGGTGAAAACCTTACCATTGCCACATTATTTTTATAATCTTTATATTATAAAACGCTTAAATATCTTAAGTGGTAGAGTCACGATTTATTTATTTATTTGTACTTTTTTATTTTATTATTTATTTAAGGTCGCTTTTTAACATCTAAGGTCATTATCGACCACATTATCACAGAAATTTTACAAGATATTAAACAAGACTATACACATGGTTTTATATTATACTAGCGACCCGCCCCGGCTTCGCACGGGTACAATACTGATAATTATACTACATAATGTCTTTAAACCTCTAACAAACGGGCGAAATTTGGTCAAAACAAACAGAAACAAATTAATATAGGTACCTACTAAAACTCAGTGAAATAAGTAGGTGGGTATACTTTTATCGTATGAAATATCTATACTCTTCAGGACTAACAATACAACAAACACTAAATAAATAGGTATTCAGGTATCTATCCATCATAGTTACAACGAACACAAAACAAAAAATTTGCCCTATAATTCTTAAGGATCGAGCGCGCATAATCGCATTCGGCCTACCTCCGTAGCGTAGCGGTAATTGGCTCGCTTTAAATCTCGGAGGTCGTGGGTTTGATCCCCACACCGGACATGAAATCTTTGTGTAAATTCTAAGATTTCTTTCCGGGTCTGGTTGGTTGAGGGACTACCCTCCGTGCCTCGGAAAGCACGTTAAGCCGTTGGTCCCGATTGTTATAACATCATCTATTATAATCGTATATCAAGGAAGGGGCAGCAGCGTTTCCTTGTGTGTTACAACATAATTCTGCGGTCACAAACCCGCCTGCCAAACGTGGTGACTATGGCAATACCCTCCCTCGGGAGGAGGCCCATGTTCAGCAGTGGACGATATACGTGCTGATGACGATGATGACCTACTAAAACTCAGTGAAATAAGTAGGTGGGTATACTTTTATCATATGAAATACCTATACTCTTCAGGACTAACAATACAACAAACACTAAATAAATAGGTATTCAAGTATCTATCCATCATAGTTACAACGAACACAAAACAAAAAATTTGCCCTATAATTCTTAAGGATCGAGCGCGCATAATCGCATTCGGCCTACCTAAAACACGCGCTGTTATTTTGCGATAACTTATAAGTTATTCATTAAAAGTATATAGTGTAGGGGTAAAATAATCTGCATGAAATGCTTAAGAATATTAACTCATTTAAAATGATAAGGATAAATACTGAATCCGTCTGATTAGCTTTACAATTACCGCATTAGAAATTATCATTTTTCTAAGATATAATGGATATAGCAAGTTAACCTTGAAAGATAGACATATGCTATCGCAGACTTTTTTGTAGATCTAAAAGAGAAGAATATTTGCCACCATACATTGTTTTGTTATATCTCATAGGGCTTAGGCAGCGTTTTCGTTGAAAGCTCCCAAATGGCTTAATTTTTTCCGACACCTCTGACAAATATCAATATATATTAGTCAAATGTACACATAAACTAAACAAATCATATACGTAAACCTTCCGGAAGAATCGTTCTATCGATTGGTAATATCCGCATGAAAATCGATGTAGTAGTTTTTGAGTTTATCGCGAACAGACAGACAGACGCAGCCGGAGACTTTGTTTTATAATATTTAGTGATGTAGTGATACCGGTCGCCCGCGGCTCCGTGTGGATGTCGGTTACCGCTGCAAAAAGCCTACCCAGGAAAGACACGGTCAGCAAAATGATTCCCAGGTCAATTCACAGACACCTACACTAACATCGACGACGCAGTCATTATCCGCAGGTTGCACAGATTGTCTTTCTGTGGATGTTAAAGTTGTTAATGATGAAAATATAATTAATGATGTAATTAATAGGCATTTTAGGGATTAGGCATTTTAGGCATTTTCAAAGCTCTGAAAAGAACTGTTGTTTAGCTCTTAGAAGAACTGTTGATTAGCTCTGAGAAGAACTTTTGCGTAGGTGTAGTTTTAAGAACGAAATCTAAAAAAAATCGCACGAAAATTATTAGACTTCGCAACGGGCCGTGCAGCAGAAATCGTAATATTTTAATTTCGCCATAACTTCAAAACCAAACGTCCAATTTTAATCATTCAACGACCAAATATTATCTACATAAACTGTACTTAGTGATGAAATAATTTATTTTGATAAGGATTAATAGCATGAGTAAAATAAACGCGTTTAAATGTAGTCCAAAAAAAGTTATAAAAAAATGGTTGTTGTGCCTCACTCGACATAGATAGGTATAGTGTGTCGCGGACTTTTTTGTAGATATTTATAAGA
This sequence comes from Nycteola revayana, assembly GCA_947037095.2. Classification (NCBI taxonomy): domain Eukaryota; kingdom Metazoa; phylum Arthropoda; class Insecta; order Lepidoptera; family Nolidae; genus Nycteola; species Nycteola revayana. Next base: position 13,187,769 of record OX344839.1, read on the forward strand.
TCTACAATTAATAAGAACATTTTATGGTTCTATCTTTTATAGTTTAGGCAGCGTACGCAAAATAAGTAACTTTTCTGGTTGATTTTTTACACCTTGTGTCAGAAAAACCCAAATATCTTACGGAACCCTATTTTTTTTCAAAATAAAATTTAGCCTATGTTACTCGTGGATAATGTAGCTTTCGAATGGTGAAAGAATTTTTGAAATCGGCCTAGTACTTTTTGAGCCTATTCATTACAAACATACAAACATACAAAAATAGGTACAAATCTTTCCTCTTTATAATATTAGTGTAGATATTGGTAGATTACATAAACATTTAATAAGCATTTGCACTTTATTGCACACTGAAAATTAAATTTTATAAAATGTATAAATTGGAAACAACAAGTAGTAGGTACAAAAGCGAGCTTAATCCAATGAATTCTTTTCCAGCAAAAATTTAAGTAAGAGTTACCTACGTGATAACGAGATTAGGTGTAGCAAGTGTACAACCACAGAACAGAAGAATGTAAAACAATTTAAATTAGAATCAATTTATACCAAATTAGTAAATAAACATCTATAAATATACATACCCATTATTTTTCTTTTTCTTTTTCTTTATAAGTATGTTTATGGAGGTTAAGTTAATTTGAAGTAGAATCCCTAAAATATTTTAAATACAAGACTCCGTTAGATAAATGCACATAATTAAAACAGAAAGTTTCCATTTCTTACATTTCACAGTAAGTTGGCAAAGCATTATTTAGACCTACCTATCAAAGTAACGAAACTTTAAATACGAAAAGCTTATTTATTTACTATATATGATTTTACATACAATATACCGATATTTACATATCAGATGGATGATATTGATTGTATAATTGTATTGAGGTATAATAAATTTATGTTAAATAATTGTATGAAACTCGCTAATAGCTTAACAATGGAACGAGCAATTTACTATTTTATTTCACGTGCAATGTTATTATAACACAAGGCCTGATAGAACACGCAATATGAAAACTGTTTGTTAACACATGTCATACGCTAAAACACACAACAATGTGCATTAATGAGACCAACGTAAATACACTTAGCTTTAATATTCCTAGAATGGACATACAGTTTTGATTAAATCAAGTCCAGCTAAGTAACCTACTTGAAGATAAAACGCACGCAACCATTAAACCTTAAATTATTATTAATTTTGCCTTTTGAAGCTTTTTACTAAAAATCGAATAAAGTGACCCAATCATTTTTTATGAGACTGCGTTCTTATTTGTTACAAAGTAAACAAACATTGAAATAAATTAACAAATAGGTATTTAAATATATTTGATGGCGATATTCTGGTACCTACGATATGTCAAGTTAGTAAGTACTCAAAGTAAAGTAAAGTAATGCAACTTTATAAGCAGTGGGTGCTTATAAAGCTGCATTACTAGTTAATCAAGCTAACTTAATCACGCCATAATTGAGCGTAGATACCGACAAAATACGGCACAAAACTGCTATTTACAAATAATACGAATTCCAGCTTTTGCAAATAAAAACTTGAAATTTGATTGAAACTTTTGAGTAGCAAAATAGAAGGGAGATAGGGGATGTCGTCGGTAATGCCGTGTGGTTTCCGGCTTAGAATAGATCAACCTATATGGGCGGGCAGCACAAATATTGAGTAACTCTTGATAACTCTCCATAGGCATTATATGCTAAACATACCATGAGGGGTCTAAGTGCCCACTAAAACTGCCCTCGTCACGCCAATAATGAGGACACCAGAAATGGTAAACAACTGAAGCAAAGGATACACTACAGGGCAAATGTCCCAAGACATCTGTCGGCGACATCTCAAACGAAGCCAGTCGTTTTCATATTTGACGACATCGCGTTCTTGTGTCCGTATATAGTGTCAATACACTGCTAAACATCCAACAACATCGCGTCACGTCGCTGGCCTCACGTGTCTCAGGACATACTTCCCCCAGAGGGGATTTTACCAGGATTTTGCAATTGATCTTCAAAAATTCTGGTAAATACGATAACCAAAATCCAATGTACGAAAGAATTTAATACTTATAACAATTAACAGTATAATAGAGAGTCGTTGAAGGCCACGACGATAGTTCTAGTCTTTCTTGAGCAAAAACCGATAATGATAGTATTCGACCTCCATCCAACTAATGAAAAACCACTCGACGCTATTGAGGTAAAATACTCACAATTTGAGCTATTGTGTACTGGGAAAATAGAAAAATGGTACCTACTAGGGCTGGAATACAAACATGTGACAAAACATGTTGACTTAGCCTAAATTTATTTCCTAAGGGTCATTTATAACTATGACGTTGAAATAATAAAACCTGTGGATAGTAACTATTTGTCAAGTAGGCATTAGTTGAGCACGAAAAACGTATGAATTAAGTTCATCAATGGGATAATTCTCGAAGAAGACTCATTTTAGCATCTTAAATATAAAACCCTTGGAAATATTGCCTCTATATTATTTATCGTTATTATTATATAATTGTTTAAGGTTAAACTTAGATATGTAGGTACTTAAAATACTGCAATTAATCAAAATCTACCTATATACCTAGGTACCACAAAACCTTTCATTTGTTAAATTTAAATTGGAAATTAAGAAAATTTTAATGAGAAAGGCTTATTACGCACTAAATGACTATTTAAATGGTAATAACGCTTGGTCGCTTGGCTAACCTGGAAAACGTAAAAATGTATTGAAGTCGTTTGTTCCTTTGTTTGCAACTCAGAAACTTCAAGTCCGATTTGAAAAATTGTTTCAGTGTCAGATTGCATATTTATAAGAATTTTACTATGAAGTTCCCATGGGAACGGGAGCTACGCGCGTGAAACCGCGCGCGGGAAGCTAATAAATATATATTTTACTTACCTCATATGAGTCGGGATTGTCACTACTAGCGATGCTCGTAAACAGATTGCTGAGGGCCCTGGACATCAGACCCGTCATGGTATAGGTCTTGCCAGCCCCAGTAGCTCCATAGGCGAACACTGCCCCAGCAAACCCTTGTAGCGTATCACCGACGAGGGGGGCGCACACAGCATCGTAAACTTCCTCCTAACATTATAAAATTTTTTCTTTCATCAAAATAAAAATGAAATAAAAAAATTCAGTGTCATTATCTATATAGATATATATCAAGCTTAGCGCGCGGTTTCACCCGTGTAAATTCAGTTCCCGATGGAACTTCATTAATAAAAATTTGCTTGAACTTACTTACCTAATCTCAGAAACTAACGGTTCAATTTGAAAAAATATTTTAGTGTTAGATAGCCCATTTATTGAGGAAGGCTATATTTAATTATGAAATTCCTACGAGGACGGGAGTAACGCGGGTGAAATCGCGCGCGGGAATCTAGTTATTTATAATATTAATTCTTTTATAGTGTTAGTTTTGTTGTTGTTAGTGTGCCAGCTAATACTTCATGTAGGCGTGTAGGTATATTATGTATTAAGATATCGGACACTGTTTTGTCTTTCATAGTAACCACAAAAAATGATAGCCATGATACTAACTTTAGATGGTCTTTCATAATAACAACTTACTTATGTTACAAATTACATAAGTTAGTATATAAAATATTCGCATCTTAAACACGCTGCGCAGTTGCAGTTTCCCAACTAGGCACAGGATTGTCATTGATGATGTTGGAACAATGGTGAACGACGACTTAAATGGGAAGCATTAATTATGAAAATTAATGGTTATTTTAAAAATAGATTGCTAACGATTAGATCGATATGCGTTACACAGAAAATGTATCATATGTACTATGTACTATGTAGATATAGTGCCGATAGCATCACAAGCCGCACGACCGTGATACGGCTGCTGACCTTTTAGCTAGGCTTCACTCACCTTTGTCTTGTTGGTTAGCGTCAAAGATATTATTAATTATACCTAAGTAAAAACGTGTTGTGATAACTGATAATCACTCAATAAAACACCATCATGTTAAATATGTTTATAAACGACTAATATATATGGGCGAATAAATATTAAACTGTTGTACTTAATTAAAATTAATTGACTACAATCGGTACCTACTATTAAGTCATCGGAATAATTCATCAAAAAAGTATTTTGATGCAAAATGTGCATGTATGTACGTTGTTCAATATGCATGAATCTATCTAAAAGTATATAGGTATGAAAAAAATATACTTTCGCTTCCATTTCTCATGTTTCTGCTGTTTCTCATTCGTTGTTTCGTATGACACAGCCCATGGGATGTGTCGTAGAATTTATATAGTTTTTCTACGATTCCTCTTATAGGACGAAAGGGTCGTGAGACGAAACAGTGAATACGTCTCAGAAAACACATCAAATTTTATCATAGTAGTTACATAATTTGCCACTAGCCAAGGTCGACATAAATCTGCGTGAAACAGTGTTAGTATTTGTATTATATACGTCATAACCAGCTAATTTTAGGTTTTTTGTATATACGTACTTGCGTGCTGTCCTCGCCAAAGACGCGGTCATACACGTAATGCTTGTCGTTGACGCGCCGCTGACGCAACACGTCGCGGCGACTATCCGCCTCTTCCTCCAACACCAACATCTGTTACCATATTTTGTATTGTGAAGAGCAGTTTATAGGGTACGGTAATCCCACAACACTAGGGCCGTATGATTTTATGGCTATTTTATAATATAGAAATCAAGACTTAGCCGCTTAACTGGAGAAGCTAAATCTATTTTAGATAATGTTGTATTCTGTAAAGCACAGATGTCAGATACTAAACTTATTTATGAATAAGTGTCACGGAGAAAATTTGGACCATCCCGGACGGTCATCAAGTGGAATTGTTTGTTCCTATATACTTAATAAATAAATGATCTTCTTTTTATTCATCATCATCTATCGCATGATATGCAACACACGCAATTTCAGGAACCTTGGAAACGGTTTTACCAGTTAGGCAGAAAGTAACTAAAAGCCCCTTAACTATACGTAGTAGGCAGACTAGAGCCGTGGTACCGAGGCTAAACAAACGTCTAACACGTAAGCTACTGCACTTCACAAGGAATAGACTAAGCACGATAATTAGTATAGAACAGGACACTGCTGTCTAAATCAGCATCTGGCTAACCTAGGAATAACGGACAGCCCACTATGCAGAGGATGCATGGCAGCTCCCGAAACACCAGCACACGTAATTCTTGACTGCAAAGGCATATGTCAACAACAGGCAAACTTCCTAAACAACCCAAACTCAATGTCCGTAGTTCTACTTGCATCTTGGCCCTCGGTGCGTGCGGACGTGTTCCGTGTGCGCTCCGCCAATTTACAAGGATACGTACGCTTGCCGTACGTTTCAGTCGTTTACGACTATCACTTTATCAGAGGGATGGCGTCTTTTTCAAGACAGCGTCTCTCTGAGTTTTTTCTGTTTCTAGACTCTTTGCCCCTTCAGGGAAAAGCCACGTTGTGGTCCTTGGTGGAAACGTAACCGCGCCAACGAAGCCAAGTGGGGTGTTGACCCGATTCACCCAGCTTTGTCCCCTCAGGACAACGCAATCAATTGGAAGGGACTAGAACCACCGGCCTTGGGGGCTCTCCTAGTCGACGCTAGTTTTCTCCTTATTCCCACCCTACCCTTTCCCTATTCATCCCATTCTTTAGTGTTTTTTGGGTGCTGACGGCTTCGGCCCATATAATCCTGGACACTAAAGCTGATAGAAACCCTTCGCACATTGAGATTGGCGAAGGGAACACAAGCTTAGGGCTCACCTATTGGCACTCAAACCTCCTCGCTTATACCCGGCGAGGAGGGTTACACATACTCACACATCCCTGGGCCTATCCAACCCGGGGACTAGGTAACGTAACAAATAGGAGCGACAGCCGAGGAGTTTGTTGTGGGTTCTTCTCCTCGGAACGCTACGCGAGGAACCCCTGTAACTTCGTAGTAATCTTAACATCCTGCGCGAATCATGTCGGAAACTTTCTCCCAGGGGCCGTCTGACTACTTCTCACGTGTAGGCCAAATTATTAGATCGCGAGATCCAAAAATTTGGCTGGAGCTATGTGAGAAGTTCGGAATACCGCAACCAGGGGAAAGCGACCTCACGATGTCGCCCGATGAAAGGCTCGGTATTGTTAAACCAGGCCTTTGTTCAGTGCCTGATAAGGCAGCGAACAAAATAAATCCCGCCGACCATTGTTCGTTACTTGCACCTGCAAGTAATAAAACGAACAATGGGTCCAAATCCCTTTGTCCACGTCCGACCGCCGCGCCGCCGAGTCATTACGGAACAAAAAGACCGCGAGATCAAAAGCCGCGAAGAGATTCCGCGAAGGATCAGATGAGGCCGTGCTCAGGTAGCGACCGCGATCGCTCTCCTATCAATTCGCGAATAAGCCAAACATGGTCCCCCTCGCCCTCTGCCTCGTCCGTCATGTCAACGGACGAACTCCCTTGCGGAGGAAACTCTCGGTCGTCTGAGTCTTCGGACTCGGATGATAATGACTCGGGAGCTCCATGGCAAGTGGCAGGCAAAAGGGGAAAGGTAAAAAGGAAGTCCGAGACCGGTTCGGACTCCGAGTCAAGATCTCCAAAGCCAAAGAGGACTCCAGCCTCTGACGCTAAATTATCCTCACCTCGCCCAGGGACATCCGCGAACTCGCAGCTTCTATCCCAATCGGCTTCCGGTAAATCCGACAAATCGACGCCGATCATGATTAAAGACATGCACAAATGGTCGCAGATTAAAAGTTACCTTCCGGCTAAACGTATAACAGATTTTAGGGCTACACCCATTCTTAAAATGGGAGTAATTCGCCTTCAATTAAAATCATCTCGCGATCATCGCTCAATCACGACACTATTAGATAACGAAAAAGTGCAATACTTTTACTATGGACTCCCGGCCGAGCAGCCTTTACTTTATTACTTTATTCGCCGTGTCCCACGTCAACTCGAGATTGATGACATCAAGGCATCAATCTCGAGTCAAGGATTCCCTGTGCGTGAAGTGCACCGTATGCGCAAAGCAAACGGGGAATCTTTCGACATGATTCTGGTCCATCTTGAAAAGTCTGCGGAGGGTCAAAAGATCTTCGCTATTAAATCCATCTGCGATCTAGATGGAGTAATAGTTGAACCTCCCAGGCGCAACGCTACTATAGGGCAGTGTCATAATTGTCAGCAATTCGGACATTCCTCTAGATATTGCCACGTAGAACCGAGGTGCGTGAAATGTTTGACCCCCGGGCATCACATGACAGATTGCAGTCCGCAACGATAGTTCCGACCCACCTGGTTGTGTAAACTGCCAGGAATAGGGCATCCAGCGAACTATCGGGGCTGTCCGAAAGCTCCCAACAAAGGGCGTAAGCTCAAAGGAGGATACAAAAGCAAACGAAGCAGGTCCAAGACCACTAAGCTTCCATCTTATCCATATGCTTCCGTTTCAGTCCCCAAACCTGAAACTACCATCCCTCCTATTAACTCCGTTCAGGTCCGAGGTACTACGCTAGGACCGGCTTGGCCGTATCCAACGTCGTCTCACCAGTGGTTGAGGAAGTCCATTCTACAGTCGCTCAAGCCTCGAAGGCCCCTCAGGCCATAAAGGCTAAAAACTCTCAAGCCTCACAGGCCCCTCAGGCCCAAAAGGTTAAGATTTCCCAGGCCTCGCAAGCCCCTCAGGCCCAAGCAAAGGTGGCCCGGGCCCCAAAACCCACACCCCTTTTGCACAAATCTCACAACTCCGCTAGCGCTAAATTAGACATAATTGCCGATTATATAGCGTCTATCGATATTGACGTCATCATGGAGATTGTTGATCTCATTGAGAGGTTAAAAGAGAACCCTAATGACATCAAACTCGCACTACAGACTAGGCTACAAACAGCCGTGGTAATTAGCTATTTTTCTAATAAAAACTAACTATGGATAGTGTTAGTCAAATAGGAATGAGTAAAGTCTCAAGTAGGATTAAACCCAGATCCCTCCGGATAGGGTTCTTTAACGCGGACGGTATACTAAAGCAGCGAGATGATATCGGAGAATTTCTCCGTGACCATCAATTAGACCTGTTTTTAGTTCAAGAGACATTCCTCAAGCCGTCCAATCGGAGTAGTCCTGGCATCGCGAATTACCGAGTTAGAAATGACAGGACTATTTCTGCAAAAGGTGGCACTTTGATCTATTTCAAAAGGTCACTGCATTGCATACCGTTGGACACGCCAGTCGATCTCGTAAACATAGAAGTTTCTATCTGTCGGCTAGGCATGACAGGACATCAGCCAATCACCATCGTTTCGGCTTACCTTCCCCCAGACAAGGAGTTGTTACGGAGCGATATCCAAATCCTTCATGACTTAGGGGGAGCGGTCATCGTCGCCGGTGACCTAAATGCTAAGCATGTGACATGGAGCTGCAACACGAACAACTCGAGAGGCACCTCATTGTCACAATGCTTAGAACTCATTCCCTTCGATCCTATTATTCCTTTCGAACCTACCCATTTCCCTCACACTCCTGGCCACCGACCGGACATACTCGACATTGCACTTGTAAAGAACATAAACTTACGTTTATCTTCTATACAGGTGCATCACGAGTTATGTTCGGACCACAGGCCCGTCATCATAGAACTACTGTGTCCCAGTGGTCACTCAGATTCTTCTCAGACCAAGACTGTTACTGACTGGAAAAAGCTCGGGTCCCGACTCGAGTCTGCTTCCTCAGAATATCTTGACTCCATACCCTCTCGAATCCAAACCCCCGAGCAAACGCTTGACGCTATTGACTCCCACACGGCTCACGTCCATTGTCAGTTGAATGAATGTTCACGGGAGGTTTCAGCGATTGATAATCTTGATCGATGGAAGCTCCCTGACGATGTGCGTGCGTTGATGACCGAGAAGAATGCGGCCATTAGAGCCTACGACTCGTATCACACCGAGGAAAACCGCTTGCGTATGCGATCCCTTCAGCGCGCTGTAAGAGATCGCATCAGCGATATGCGAAACTCCAGATGGGATACGATGTTGAGTGACCTTAAACCGTCACATTTGGCCTTTTGGGATCTATGTAAGAAGCTCAAATCCATAACCTGTTCCTCTATGCCCCCTCTTAATCGCCCGAATCAACGCCCGAATCAACGCCCTGCGTTTGACGATGACGACAAGGCCGAATGCCTAGCTGATAGTCTGGAAACCCAGTGTTCTCCAAGTACTCTACCTGTAGATCCAGTCCACCTCGCAGAGGTCAACACTGAGGTCGAACGTAGAGCCGCAATTCCCCTACCCGCGATACATGTCCATACCGCCGACGAGCCCCTGGCCAATGGGGAGGACGAAAATAATGACGCGCTACCGGCAGTTACCGTAGACGAAGTGAAATCTTTGATCAAGGACTTACATCCCAGAAAAGCCCCAGGTCCCGATGGAATTACCAATCGAGTGCTTAAGCAATTCTCAATTCCACTGCTTTGCCTCTTGACCGCAATTTTCAACGCGGCTCTAGCCAACAACATATTTCCATACCAGTGGAAAAAAGCTACCGTGATTGGTATTCCTAAGCCTGACAAGCCAAAGCAGGGTCCCACTTCTTATCGCCCTATAAGTCTTCTCAAATCCTTGGGTAAGCTTTATGAGCGCATAATCTATGCCCGCCTACTAGCATTCACTATGAATAACAATCTTCTTCCTGATGAGGTTTTCGAGCCAAACACTCCTGTGTTCACCAAGTGCACCGCATTGTCGAACACATCCTTGTTAAATCAGCTAAACACAAATGCCATACGGGAGCACTCTTCTTCGACGTAGCAAAAGCGTTCGACAAAGTCTAGCACAATGGTTTAATTTATAAGCTCTACCAACTCAAAGTGCCGGAACGTCTCGTGCACATCATTCGAGACTATCTCTCGGGGAGAACCTTTAGGTATCTTGTAGAAGGAGATTACTCTTCCCCTCACCCGATCCAAGCAGGAGTGCCACAAGGCTCAGTACTTTCGCCACTCCTATTTTCGCTTTACACAAGTGACCTCCCGAAACCCAAGAAAGCCCATCTGGCTCTATTCGCGGACGATACCGTTTTATACTACTCGGGCCGCAGTCCTGCCGCCATTCACGACGCTCTACAATCCGCATCAAATGCTTTAGGCAAATGGTTCAGAAAGTGGAGAATCGAAGTAAATCCGACAAAGAGCGCCGCGGTACTCTTCTCGAGATTTAACAGTCCACCGGACCTTCCACCGGTCAAGATGTTTGGCGAACCAACCCCTTGGGAACGGCAAGCCAAGTACTTAGGCGTAATCCTTGACCGAAAGCTAAACTTTAGAGCGCATGTAGAAATCGTTCGTGCTCGCGCTTTACTTACGCTTAGTCGACTACACTGTCTTCTAAATTCACGCAGCAAACTATCACTAGATAATAAGGTTAGGATTTACACCACGTGTATACGACCGATTATGACGTACGAGAGCACCGTATTTGCTCATACCGCGTCTAGCAGTTTGTACCGCTTACAGACTGTTCAAAGTAGATTCACTCGACGAGCCACCGGGGCGCCGTGGTTCATTCGTAATCGCAATTTACATTCTGATCTCCAACTGCCTTCCATCAAGCAGTGGATGAAAGAGGCGTCGGAACGCTTCTTCGAATCCGCGGCGCAACACCCAAACCCATTGGTTGTTGCAGCATCTGACTATAGGCCTTTGCCCACAAAGCGTGGTAAACACCGTCGGCCTCGGGGCGTCCTAGATGACCCAGACGACGAAATAACAATCTACCAACTAGCATTAAAAAGACTGCAAGAAACTAGCACCACTACACAGAGACCACTCTATCCGACCCACCGGAGAAGAGTGCACCCACGAACGCGACGCGTCCCCCCTCGTCCTCCTGACCCTTAGCTTGCAAAGAACCATCCGATGCCCTCATAGACCCGAAGTCCGAGAGGCCCACGAACTGTAAAGTAGAGCGACAGTTGCACAAAACTCCCCTAAAATACTAAATGTCATAATCCCTCAATCTCAATGCCAGCGACCGCCCTGAGCCGAGGTCCAAGCCCCACAGGGGGCGCCCTCTTGCGCAGGTTGCTTAGTTTGTAGTTTTTAAACCATTTATTAAGGCTGGAGCTCTGCTCGCCTTTATGCCCGGTGAAGTAGCAAAAGCCTCGTGGCTACCTACGTATGTCAATCTGAAAAAAAAAAAAAAAAAGTTCGTAGTTCTTCAAAACATCAAGGGGCTGATAGAGTTCTGGGAGTATTTAGGGTGGTTAAATTAATTATTCGGACGATAACGTTCAACGGCCCACTCAGCAGGCTAAGTGCGGAAATCCTTTTGCCTAACTGACTTTTGCCTACCTACGTATTTTCTGGGATCAAATTGCATAATCGCATATCAGGACAAAAACCATTTATACCTACGAGCAATCTTTTGGTATTGCGTCCAAGCAATACCTAACATAATATTTAAATTTATGATGTCAATAATCACGTTTAACGAACTCGTGATGTTTCGATATTTCATCTCCATACAAATAGGTACGTACTTAAAAAAAATAGATAGCTGTAAAAAATCTTTAGACGATAGTAGATACATAATGTGTACAAAACAATACAAAGAAAGTAGGTAGGTATCATAACTATATTTTATAGATACAAATCAATCCATCAACATCCTATTGTTAAGATAAAGGGCGATGATAGAGGTAGAGGTAGAGCGTTGTTATCGTAGCAGCGAATACAAAACATATTTACTCAGAAATTTGTGATATACTTAAATTCTTCTTAACTAATTTATTCTTTGTTGTATCAGCAAAGCATGACGGTCACTTTTTACTCAACAGTTCAATACCATTAACGGCATGGCAATGAAATCAACGTCTGTCAACCCATACGATTGAAGTAATACACGAACTTACAAAAAAGAGAGTGGGCAAAATGCGACTAATTTTGCTACGCAGAGCTAACGGGTTTGGGGAACAGATTTAACTCAAGTGAATACAGTCTAATTTTCACTAAGCAGCATGTCACCCGACATTACAAACGGAGGCAGTCAGTCTCTACAACAATCGCATGACATTTAACTTGCGCACCACTGGTAAAGAAATTTCGAATACCTTTATAGAACTATTGACGTGAGAACACATGGGTATATAAGCCACGTATTCTCGCGTCAAAACTGTCGAAAGTTTACAACATGCAAATGTCGCAAGGGATGTCGATCGACATCGCATACAATGTCGCAGAACACGTACCTAAATAGATTTTTTTTTCGATCAACTAGTTCCTAAGTAAAGAAATCCTAGTATCCGAGGCATATGTTATTGTAATTTGTAACAAAATGATTAATTATTGCAACTTGTAACCTTATCGCTGACCACGTGCACGATGCGGGAACCTTCATCTGGTCGCAGCGGCCGGACGCGCACCGCCACCTGTTGCAAACATACTTCATATTAGAGCCAAAGTCACTTAAATGTCGCACAGATACTTATTTATTATTCCATGTACATACGACGTGTGTCAACTAGGTCGAGGGCTGGCGGTTCCGCTTAGTAACAAGATATAATGAACTTCTTGATCGATGCATTGATACCTACTTACCTACTTAGTGCTAGTAGGTAATTATTAATAGGAGAATTATATTTGCGTGAAGTCGTTGACGTTTTTTTATTTCCTCCTTATAATATGCAATTAGATTCATCATAGATATAAAGTTCAGCTAGACTGCATTAGGTACCTAAGTTAAACACAGAATAAAGGCCGAGACACATGATTAACACGCGAAGCGCCGCAACGTGTCGACGACACCCGATAGGCACCCACATGGCGTCGCGTGGGATGTTCATAGTGTGATTCTGGTCTATAGAAAACAATACATTTGATTCGACTCAAAACGCGTCGCGTTTCATTGGGTCGCGACGCGTTTTAATAATGTGTTTCCGCCTTAATGTTCCACCAGTTGTATGAAGGTATACCAACTCAACTATGTTTGTTGTTTAAACTTATCTGTTATGATGGTAGATAATTTGGTACATTATTATAGGTACAACACTCAATAATAATAATACACACACAAATAAATACATGCACGCCCACACACACATATTCACGCACACCAGTCCTATACAAGTACATGGTACGAATTAACCGCATCTGGCGCTTACACTCTACCTACATGACTATCGCTGAACACTAGGTATCTCCTAAGATACAGGATTACCTAGTTTGGGAGGCAGGGCAGGACATAAATATTAGTAGATTTATGTGGATAAACCCTAAGTTAAGATTTTATATCTGTATCTACACACTATCTACCTTCTTATACCATCTATGTAAAATATTTTATTGTTTAAATAATAATTATTATTAGATATTATAAATCACACATAAATACTAAGTTAGGGTTTAACTTTTATTAATTGGTTCTAGCTGGAATATCTAGAGTAGGTTAAACCCACTAAAACCACCACGGTATTCGGGCTATAGCGGAAGAGGTTCTGGATACTGGAGGCGATCTCCATGACCAGAACCGGAACCACCATGATTTCTAGATTTGGCCTGAGGCGGATTTACCAGCAGGCTAAGTAGGCTGGAGCCTAGGGCGGCAGAATTTAGGGGGCGGCAAATTAGGCCGACATTTTCTTTTCTTACAGAAAAAAAAGTATCGTCTATTTACAATTGATAAATTTTCTGTAGTTAAATAGTAGGGGCGGCAAAATTTGAATAGCCTACTGGCAGCAAAAGTGTAATCTGCCTCTGGATTTGGCCTTACAGGGACATCAAAAAAAAATTGACAGAATTAGTTTACCTTCACCCAATTACCTAAGTTAACAAATAAAATGATAACAGTTCTAATTAGTTAAAGTTGCCATAATTGGTACCTACAACTCATTGCAATGACTTTCTGTAGTAGAAAATCAATAATCACATATGCACAAATCACAGCATTTATTCAGACCTAATTATGGTCGGTATACCTATACTCAATAGCAGAAACGGATTATATATGCATCCAGCATTGTGACCTATACCAACATATTTGTCTTTATAACTTACGTTCCTAACCTGGAGTAAAATGTAAATTAACGGGTCACACGGTTCGGCGCAGTGCGGTCGTCCTAACCTGAACTCGAAATGTCCTGAATATACTTCAGTGTACAATTACGGTATCGGTAATTATATCGGTACAGTTGCTTGTTATTAAAACGTTCTTAAAGCAAAATTGAGTACTTATCTTAAATTGATTTTAAACAAATTACACAGTTCTCAGTTACTGAAGAGCACTATAAATCCAGCGACTTTTAAATAGGTTTATAAATTAGAGACTAGAGTGAAGAGTATAGAATGTCAAAAATGGTACAAATACCTTTTTATCTTCTTTCTTCTTTTAATCTTTTTAAATTTTAGATTAATAATACGTTTTTTATCGATATTAGTCATAAACAAAATTAAAATAAGACTTTGAAATGTGAGATGTCAGGAAACTTAACCACATCCTCCCACCCCTTGTCACACCATATAACACCATGTCACACTTCCTCAACTCCCTCCTCTCCTCCCCCTTTGCGTGTAAAGAAGGTACCTACTTTATGGATGGCCCCTTACAGTAATGAGCTAATCATAGTTTAAAGTACGTCATCTACCTCTTCCTTGTGTATTTGTAAAGACGATGATTGATTGTATTAATATGTGTACCCACGCATCTGGAAGAATCGAAGGAGTGTCCGGGGGGTTTTAGTGGTGTAGGGTCCTCTCCTCGTGGTATGAGTTAGCATACCACGCTATGGAGAGGGCGAGTCTCACATATCCCACCGCCAGCGCGCGAATACGCTGCAGCGGCGGTGGGAATACCAACGGACAAAAAAAAATAAAAGTACCTATAGGGTAAGTTCGCATGTTTGCGTCCATCGCCCAATTCGCGTCCATTTTACGGATCTCCCTTTAAAAATCCTCAAAAATAAGTAAACTAACGCACTAATCAAAGGAAAAGTCATTACCGCTAATACCTCAATGCATAAGAGGCACGCACATATGGACAAAAGGTCTGTGCGATAAACCAATCCCGTTTAAAAATATAAAAATCTCGGCTGTTCAACACGCGCGGGATTTTTAGAAAAAAAATAGTGTGCAGCGGTGCATTCGATGGTAAGTTTTTTATTGTTTTATGTAAATTTTAGGATACATAGCTAAATTTTGACTCTTATAATGAAAAAAGGAATAATATTCATTATTAATTTGATTATGTTTTTTTAGATTTAACCCTTAAAATTATATAATAGAATATAATAGTAAATTCGATGTTTACTACATCGAATCTACATCGCCCACCTTGGGCGCGAATTACTTCATCGAATTTACAAAACTTCCACTTTGCGTCCGCAATGGACGCAAACTGTACATACAGGGGATAATGATAAACCAAATTGCGTCCACTATTTTCGTTAGATACAAACGACTAGCTTGTAAAAATAACTGAAAATGAAAGGTGACAAAACCATGTTGAAGAATTATAGACCCATCACATTGCTGATCCATGATTATAAGCTGTTCTCGAGACTCGTTACAAATCGTCTCGAATACAGGCTCGATGACTTCCAGCTTCCCGAACAAGCCGGCTTTCGAAAAGGCTTTAGTACCATAGATCACATACATACGCTGCGGCAGATTAAACAGTAGACCGAGGAGTATAATCAGTCCCTAAGCTTGGCGTGGACTATGAGAAAGCCTTTGATTCGGTCGAAATTTGGGCGGTTCTAAGCCGCCCAAGAGACTTGAGCGGTGTCGTATCGACTATCGCTACATTGAAGTGCTGAAGTGCTTGTACAAAAACGCCACAATGTCAGTCCGAGTACAGGGCCCATGTACGAAGGCAATCCCTTTACGAAGAGGCGTAAGACAGGGAGATGTTATATCTCCCATACTTTTTACGGCTGCTCTGGAGGACGCTGCATCAACATAAATGGCGAGTACATCACTCACCTTCGATTTGCCGACGACATAGTCAGTCATCATGGCAGAATTGCTGGAGGACCTTGGACAGATGCTCAATGACCTCGATGGAGTTTCCTAACAAGTTGGGCTTAGAATAAACATGGGCGAGACGACTGACATGTATAACGCCTATGTAGTGCCCAACTCCATAGCTGTTGGGAACTCCATTCTCGAAGTTGTTGTGTATACCTAGGTCAAACGATCCAACTAGGCAGCACCAATTTAGAGAAAAAGGTCAATCGTCAAATCCGACTCGGCTGGGCAGCGTTTGGGAAGCTTCGGGAGATCTTCTCGTCTAAAATACCTCAGTGCCTGAAGACAAAAGTCTTCAATCAATGTGTGTTACCAGTGATGACATATGGATCTGAGACGTGGTCTCTTACTGTGTGCCTCATAAGAAAACTCAAAGTCACTCAGCGAGCTATGGAAAGAGCTTTGCTCGGAGTTTTCCTGCATGTTCGAATCAGAAATTAAGAAATCCGCAGGTGAACGAAGGTCACTGACATAGCCCAACGGATTAGCAAGCTGAAGTGGCAATGGGCAGGACACATAGCTCGAAGAACTGACTACCGATGGAGCAGAAAGGTTCTCGAGTGGAGACGACCACGAACTGGCAAGAGCAGCGTAGGACGACCGCCTGAACGATGGACCGAACACGATGGAGCTAAAAAAATATTTCAAACCCCTACTACTTAGCTAATTTTAAGTTCAATCAATGTGTTTTTTTAATGATAATAATGTTGATTTTTAATTTTTATATTCTTAATTAAAGGAATTGTCAAAATACAAACTTTCTTTACAAATTCTTAAAAAATTTCACCTCTATATTCCTTTTTTAAGCTGGTGGACGCATAATGGTCCACGGGTGGACGCAATTTGGATTTTTTGGACACGAACTGGGTAAAACGCCTATTTCTGATGTTTATCTATTTAAAAAAAACTCAAGGTGTTTCGAACAAAACTGAAAGTTTATCTTAAAATAGACTACTATATTTTTCATAGAAATTAGTGCTGCAACATTTTTACTATCGCCGTCAAACTTGCCAACTGCGCTAAATGGACGCGAACAGGCGAAATGACCCTATGTAGTTTATATTTACCGTCCTAATGAGGTAATACTTGTAAAATAGTTTCATGTCCTCGTGCTAAGCTTAAATGCTTGTGTTACGAGTGGGTACACGTCGGTAGTGCAAAGGGTGGGGATCGAACCGGCGACCACAAGATCACAAGTCCGACGCCCTTAGCCATGACCTAATAACCAACACAATGTTAAAAAACGCAATTGAGTATAACTCTCATTATTTTGCATTTATTAAATCATTTTTATTATCTACATACCTACCTAATTATTTGATATAGGTACCTACAATCAGCAGATCGAAGAAAATAATATCTCATCGTAATTAATGATTATCTAGCCTGAAACCTAAAATAAGTACCTACTCTCCTATGTTATTTTTTTTTAATGTTTGTTTTTTTAGAATGCTACGTAAAGCTTTATTAAAATCTTAAACATGCTACTAGTTCATTTCAATTACCATTAGCTTCTCCTCAGTGACGGTGCGAAGGCTGCCGTGTGATCTCTCAGACCCCGAGATGATACTTTGAGTCATGGCATCACTTCACTACTCAGACGCATACAACCACTTTTAAAGTCAGCTGAACATACGCTGCTAAAAAAAACTTAACCACACAATTGCACCATTAAAATAATTTTACTAGTACTAGTACCTAATTGCTAGATCAGATATTCAACCAGTAAGTAATAAACACAATTTTGAAGACGTAAGTAAAGCGCCCTCTGCCCTCGCTGAACTCACGTGGACTGAGTGTTGGTCAAAATATAGCCTTCGCTTTTGGTGGTCGCTACGGCAACTACTAATCATCACAAATAAAACTTTCATGCGCTGTCATGTAGGCTGTTATTAATTTTATAATAAGCATTACATTCGTTTAGTAATGTGTCAATCATAATTATAGGTACATAGTTAGATCCAGAATCCTGACTGATTATATCTTAGCTTTTCTCATTTTGTAGGTCGGTATGCTATATGAGTTATTCGACTGGAGAAACCATAACAAAATAACATAATTCAAAGTATTAGCCACGCCTAGGTACCATAGATATGTCTCGTACCTATAGCAAGTGTTCATACGCTACGGTAACCAAAGTAATTTAAACAATTAAGTACACATTGAATAACTACCTGAATATCGCTCAAAAGTGGTCCTATTAGATAATCCTAGTCCCCTAAACGGGCCGCGTAGGTATCAAATCTTTTTGGATGAGATTTCTGCCTAAGAGGGAAAATTTGTCGATTTTTGCTGAACATATGATGAAACGGAGATTAAAATGCTTTAGCAAGGTAGGAAATGTAAAATATCGCGTAACACCAGTGGCGGACTTACACATTTGCCGCCAGTAGGCTATTTTTGCCGCCCCTACAGACCTTAACCTAGTTACTTACCTATAGTTAGATAGTTACCCATACCAAATTTTATTTTTGAAAGTATTTGGTATTAGGAAGACGCACAGCACGCGGTAATTAATTCTGACCTGATTAAAGCTGACCAGCGGGTCAGATTCACGTAGAGTATTACGTAGAGTATAGATATTCAGACGTTGGAGTATTCTGTTCAATATTGCCTATATAGCCTACCTACTTTTTACATAATGTCTCAAATGTTTAAATCTAGAAAATTTTAGACGTATACATTTTCTTTATCAGTAAGACAAAAATGTGGGCCAAATTTGCCGCCGCCTAAAATCTGCCCTAGGCTCCAGCCTACTGAGCCTACTGGTAAATCCGCCACTGCGTAACACCGCGCCGCGCCGGAGACATTCGTGTTGAATAGATGCAGTGGCCGTCAGAATTATTTTTGGAAATCAGAACAAATCTCGATAATATTTAGGTAATTTATTTTCTAATAATTCTATATTCTAATTCTATCTTACGATAGAAGCGGCCTTGAAGTTTCTGATGCTCTTTAAGATCCGTAGTCCGTGAGGCTGGCGAACTGTAACGAGTGACAGTTGCAGGAAACTCCCTTAAATACCAAAAGTCACAATCCCTCAATCCCTCCGTCAGCGACCGCCCTTTGCCGAGGTTCAAGTACCACAGGGGCGACCTTATGCCTAGATTGCTTAATTTGTAGTAAAAAAAACCATTTAATAAGGCTAGATCTCTACTAGCTTTTATGCCCGGTGAAGTAGCAAAAGCCTCGTGGCCGACAATAAAAAAGGCCTCTAAATCTACACAAATTAAACCAGATGTCAGTATTTCTATTTGTATATAGTACCTACACAGAAAATTTAAACCCTAGTAACCCCAGGGGCGGAATATAAAATTGAGGGGCCTTAGGCCAACGCGACTTACGAGGCCCCTTTCGACCCGCCGTTGCTGCTGATTCAGTTTCCGGTGTTTATGGATAGAGGGGAATCCTACATACTAGGGTACTCCACAGATGCGGCGGCGGCATGCGTAGCTCATTTTCCCGTGGAAAAAAGGGGCCAATTATATCCTCGGAGCACTGGCCAACATCTTAAGTTTATAGGTATGCAGATCCATAATTGTGTTGGTGTCTATAATAATCAGTTTATACTGACATTAATGTAAATTTATTATCAGATAAAAAGGTTGGACCTGTTTGACTGGGAGAGTACCTCCACCATACAGAATAACACATTCAAATTATATAATTGGAGTGCCTCACTAAAGTTGCCAGGCAGGAGGGTGACTAGTGTTGTACATCCACTGCACTAGTAATGTCTGCCTTGGCACTTAAACTTTTCTACCAGTTTACATCAAGTAAATTAGGATCATTTATCTACTTCTATGTAATAAAAAATAAATAAAACAAAAAATTAAATGAATAGATTTTATAATACTTTACAATATGATACATTAAAAACAAACACAAATAGTAGCATCTAAACAGTCCCTGGTGCAAACAGTCTAAAACCCCTTTCAAATAACTTGAAAAGATATTTTGATGGTTTAATATCCATAGTGTATAAATGGTCTACATCAAACTTTTTCCCTGGATACTTTATAGTCAAATGTCCCGATACATCTGTACTCCAACCAGAGGAGAGATTCTCTACCTCCAACACTGTATGTGCTTTATGAGATAATAAGTTTGACATTACACATGAAATATCATCATCATGAGCTAGATCACAATGAGCAAGGAAAAAGGATTCATTGTAACTTGTCACTAAGCTAATGAGTTCTCCACAAAAAGTATTTATATCCCTCAATGTATAGCTAAGATCAAACAAATGTGAAATGCCATCTACAATCACATTGACCGATGCATGCTTCTGTTGCATAGACTGTATAAATTCTTGGAGTTTTGGATATAGTGGAGGTAATTTTTTATCACACAGTAAACTATTAACACAATATTCTCCTAAATTAAAGAATGCAATAAGTCCAGTATCCATATGCCTCTGTAAATTGTAGTTCATTTTGAGTCCAACATTCTGGTAATGTTGAAATGAGTTGTGTGTTGATACTAGAAGTACAGCACTTTTTGATTTGATACAGTGATTTAATACACAACTAGTGATAAATGTACCATCACATCTGTTAATTTGTTTCACTAGTGTAACTCGGCTTGATAACTCTTTATTCAGATGTAGTAAGTTCACAATATCTGATGACATTCTGAAAAAACAACCTTTTTTAAGTAAAGTGATACATTATACTGATATCTAAACTGCTAGTTATTCTGTTGACTAAAAATACTAGTGGCTTGGGAGATCATGAAAACTGTGTAATTATTAGTGTTCCCCTCCGTGACAGAGAACCGAGTGGCGGACGATAAGCGTCAGTCATTACTGGACGGTTTAACACGCTCCGCTTCTACGCTCTCCGCGTGCCATGCACGATGAAAGACACTCCGCGCGACCTTCCATAGCACTCGTTAGTTTACCGGTAATGCCATTACTGAATGGAATTATTATGTAATATACTGCAAAAACCGATCCGATAACGATATTAGTGTCCACTTTTTAAGTTAAATACATAATAAAACTAATTAGTGTCTGAAATATTGGAAGTGATTATTCAAAAAATGTAAGTACCTAATAATTGATTACACAGTATTGTTATGAGTTTTTTATTCTTTCCGGAGGGAATCAGGGAAGTTTGCCAAATAAAATAATGTAGTACAATGTCGCTAAGCCTTGACTTTAAACTTTAAATGAAGGTTATTTTAAAAGTTTTAGGTTATTTTTATCACGTCAAAAATGACAGATAAGAACCATCGATAATTAAAGTAAACATTTGTAGTTTTTGCTAAGCATTATCCCAATATTGTTAGCGTAAAGTGATTAATACATATTGTTTTTCACATTTCTTACCTAACACTGAGACCCACTTTATTGCTATATATATTATTGATTTTCTTTTCTTTGATCGTAATCTCTAGTTAAGACTTAATATCATAAAAAAGAAAGGGACCAAAGTTTTTTTTTTATTTAAGACTGCTGTCAATTAAAACCTGTCACTTGTCACCAACGTCGTCACTGACTGATTACTGATTGTCATTTGTCAGTCAGTTCTCAGCATGGATTCGTTTCAGGCTTCATGTTCTGGTCGTGGTAAAGAAAAAAGATAGCAAATTCAAATAATCTGAATAAAAACATTTGTGTGCAACAAGAATAAAATATAAATTCATTATTCCTACTAAAAGTAAGTAGTGGCGTATAGTTTTGCAGTTGGGTGCTCTTTTTCAAAAATAAATGTTGAAAAAATATAATTTATAAATTATGAGACCTTTATGACATAAAATTCCAAGAAACTCTTATTCGGAGACCTTACTGGTTTATAATTAAATAATTAAAAGAATTGAAAAAAAAATTTAAAAAAATGGGCAATATGTTTTTAAACAGAATTTAATTATATGTATATTGAATTACTTTTATTACATACATTGTGGAAACAGGTACCTAATGCTTTAATTAAGAAATTCTAATATTTCTGCTAAAGTTACTAATTAGAGAGAGTTAATAAATAACTGTTTATTAGTTAGGAATTTTAAATTGAAACCTAGTTAAGAACAGTTTTAAATCTCTAAAATCTACCTATATGATGTATTAACATTTTTTATTTTATGTTACTTTTATATCATTCTACAAATAACTAGCATATTTAACTCTATTGTTTCAAAGTATTGTATAAGAAATTATAAATGTTTACCAAAATATGCAGCCTTTCCAAAATGCAACAATACTGCAGCACACTACTCTTAACACTGTGTACTAGTAATACCCAACTTACGCTACCCCATTTTGCAGGTTTTTATTTTTGATCACCATGCACTTGGGCATGTTCGGTTTACTGAAAGTTAAACTGCTAATTGCTAACCTAACCTAACAAGAAACGAAAAACACTGTCTCCTGGAGTGTTTAAACTAAATAATATTTAAATATTAAATAACATAACATTAATAACATACATAACATTAAGTAAATAACATTATAAACTTCAAAGGACTTTGAATCTTAAATAAATAAAAGAAATTCAAAAAGGTATTTGATTGACGGGAATGATAAGGAAACTGTGAAAATATCTTTCTCTTTGAATTCAAACTTCACGGTATTATTGGTTAGATGGAAACCATGTTAGAATTATGGTGTGATTATGTAAACATCATTAATAATTTAATATATTATTAAACATGTTTCTTCTGATCTATTGTTTTTTTTAGACTCTGGTCCCAATTACACAAACATTATATATATTTATAGGGAAAGTCGAACCACGACTTACGCGAAATCAACTTACTTGGATATCCTGTTGTCTCACCGTGTAAATCCGGGGTATTACTGTATATATAATATACTGAAGAGTTCCACTAGCCTATAGTTTGTTCGCGTTAAGAATGCAGTGACACATCAGTGCAACTGAAGGGTAAAGGTGAATTTACAGTGGTGTTAAAATTCAAACAAATTATATTTTATAAGATTAAGTTTAATGAATTTATAAAAAATACACTTAAAAGTTTAAAATCAAAATTAAACCATTATTATCGTATTTTAATCACTATCACTAGTATCCTCGTTAGTATCTAGATATAACGAAAGTATTTTCTGCAGCGAGTCCCATGAAGTAATCTAAATTCCACATGGTATTTTCTTGTAAGACAGTTCAGTTTCTTCCATCAATCATCGTCCACTAAGTGGACTGCATCATAAATCTTTTTTTTATAAATTGTTACATTGTAAATTACTTTTCTTTCCGCACTTTGAATTATCGAAATACTTTTATTTTTACGAATTGAAGAGGTATTCATTCTTTAACATTTAAATCAGTTAACACAAATGACAGGACTGTCGTCACCGTCACTGTGAACTTGACTTTGTAATTTGAAAAGATGATTTGATTGGTTTGGGGGCGGATCTACGCCGGGTGACATTGATGACTCACTGCATTCTTAACGCGAACGAAGTATAACACTATTAGAAATAAATATAAATTTTACTTTTGGAATTAAAAACAAAATATTTGCTATTGTTAACTTCTAATACATTTTTTTTATTATTGTAGTATATTGAATTTTTTTTTATTACACTTTAAATTTAATAATTTAATTAGAATATAATGAAAAGGAAAATGTTTTTTCTAACAGTCATAAAAATAGAGCAATAATAATTGATCATTAGTTAAGGGTGGTTTTCCTGCTACTCATAACTTTCGTGTAGTAAGGAAAATGTTTTTACAAGCAATCTTATAAAGAAATAAATTGATCATTAGTTATGGTTGATTTCCTGCAACTTATAGCTCTCATTTGAATAAAAAAGTAGAGTAATTCCTTTGTAGGTGTCCAATTATTTGAACATGTTAATGTATTAGTAAGTGTAATTTATAGTAGACACAAGTGTTAATCACAGTACCTTTTTATTTATGCAAAATTTGGTGTGGGTTATACAAAGTCTTAGTATTATTATTTGTTCTTTCTAGCAAACGATGGCTGCCATACAAGAGAAACGCATTGGGAAATGGTACCATGGTGGGCTCGCTTCAGCAGCAGCTGCAAGTATTACACATCCACTTGACTTACTGAAAGTCCAAATGCAAACACAGAAAGGAAAAAATGTCTCTGTTCTACATTTTGTTGGAGTTGTTATCAAGAATCAAGGTAAAGTTGTCAAAACTGTATACATAATATTAATGCATCACTGGCTCAATGATTGTGGTAGTTGGTTTTGAGACCTGGTGTTTAAGATTTGATTCCAACCCAGGACAATTGTTTGTGTGAACCACAGACATTTGTTCTGAGTCTGGGTGTGCTGACAATTAAGGACTAATTTCCAAAGTGTGGGAGATGCCTTTAAAAAAAAAGCAACTTTTATTTATTGGCAATGTCAAACAGGAGCGATTTTTTTTTGAATATTAGGTACCAACTAGCGACCCACCCCGGCTCCGCACGGGTACAATGCATATAAACCTTCCTCTTGAATCCCTCTATCTATTAAAAAACCGCATCAAAATCCATTGCGTAGTTTTAAAGATTTAAGCATACATAGGGATAGAGAAAGCGACTTTGTTTTATACTATGTAGTGATTTTGAAGCAACTATTAATGTGTAATGTTTTTAAAATAAAATAATGCAACTGTTTTTTTTCTTATATATAAATACCTACATCATAACCATGAGAAACGACCAATATTACATACATTTTTCAATTTAATTGCTCTTCTATCTGTTTAATATGATAACCTTATTGCCCCTTCATAACTTTATCAACCTAAAGTATCGTTATTTTAACTGTTCTTTTGATAAAATCCCTCATAACTCTACAGGGTTAATGGTAATTCGACGTATATCCGGCAGGGGCTGATAAGGGGGCCAAAATGCAACAAATTGAACCCCCCATATGTATGGCCGAAATTCAATAGTTTTCGAGATATTAGAATTTTAAGGGTTTTTCGATATTTACCCAAAATTTGACATTTAATTCCAAATAAAATAAAAACTACATATTTGAATGGGTACCATTAAAAATGATGTTGTAGCTGGCACTTCAATTAAGCTATGGACATAATTAAAACTACTTAATTTAACAAAATAATGAAAATAATGAGCGATATAAGAATAATATCTTACCAATATTTTCATTTTACGCTTCAAAAATGTTGTCTCGTCACAATAATTTCTATGACATTAATCGTACAAATAACTAAAACAACTTGCTTATTCTGTAAGCTTTCCAGAAAGCTATAAAAGTCAATTTTAAAATACATAATTCGTGCCAAGGCATGTGTTTGAATCGGCGCGGGGAAAGAAAGGGTCATTTGTATTTGTATGAAATAAAATGCATAAAAAAATGTACATCAAATTTTATTACAAATTTTACACATCTTGTTCAAAATGAGCCCCTCGATTACGAATGCAGGTTCGAATTCTCTTCCTAACTTCGGTTTTCGTCACTCTTGATGTGAACGTTGTTCTCATCTGTTGCGTCGCGTTTATTATTCGCTGTCGAAGTTCTTCGACTGAATTTATTGGGGTCACATAAACGAATGCCTTCATATGACCCCAAACGTAAAAATCAAGTGGTGTGATATCAGGGCTTCGTGCTGGCCACGGAATTGGCCCTCCCCTCCCAATCCATCGGTTTGGATATCTCTCGTCTAGCCACTGTCGGACAGTAATCCGGTAATGTGCTGGGCAACCATCATGTTGAAACATGAGGTTGTTTTTTATTTCTTCGGGAACATCCGCCAACAAATCGTCTAGGTTGTTTCTCAAAAACTCCTCGTAATTTTCGCCGTTCAAATTTTGGGGCAAGAAATGAGGGCCCACCAAATAATTATCAACGACACCCATCCATACGTTCAGGGAAAATCTCATTTGCGACGCAGTTTCTTTTAGTTTTTTTGAATTCCTGCCTGCTTTAGGTGCCCAAAAATGCAAGTTATGGTAATTCGTTATTTCATCCCGGTCAAACTTTGACTCGTCAGTCCACAAAATATTTCTTAGGAAATGTCAGCGTCAGCGTTTAACATAAACCGAGAAAATTCGAGTCGCCTGGCAGGATCTCCCTCGTGCAATGTTTGAACAGGTTGATAATGGTACGGGTGTCTACCTGATAGATGTACTACCGACCACATTTTCCACTGGGACATACCGAGCTGTCTTGCAACAATGTTCGTTGAGATGTTTGGGTCATCAATAAAACACTGAAGAATGGTGTCCTCTTCGTCAGCACTGTACCGTCGAGGTCTGCCAGCGTTGAATTGTGCTCTTTGAACACTGCCAGTTTTAGACAATCGTCGATAGGTGCTCCCGAAAACAGTAACGTGGGGAAGTCGACGATCGGGAAAGCGGCGTTGGTATTCTCGCCGAGCCGCAGCCGCGTTTCCATCGGCAAAACCATAACAAAACATTATGTCTGCGCATTCGTTATTAGGATACGAAGCCATGTTATCCGAAATAACAATGATAACAAAAAGAATAACAAGAATTAACAATAATGATCGATAACAAATTAACGGGATGAGAAATTGGTAGCAAGATAACAACACACGTGCTTGCGCGGCGGAGAGTCAAAACTTATTAAGGAAGGCAACGCGAGCGCAGCAGACGCCGCGACGTAGGTCTTCCGCGGAGACTCTGGTGAGCTCCGGGGAAACTGATCAGGCCATAGGCCTCTGCAGTGGGTTCGTCCGCCACCTGTAACGACAGGTGGGTCATTGGGTGGGGGCCCGGGGGCCCTCGTGGTCTTGTCCTTGTTCCTAGTTGGCGCCGCTAGCGAGGTCAAGCCCCTACAGACGAGTCCGAAGGGGCGACCAACATGCTAGCGGCGCTTGCGTCAGGTCCGGTAGTCATCGCTCCCTTCAGTGCGGGCGAGGTCGAGCCCGCCAGGGAAATGTCCCCGGGGGCGACCGTCAGCCGGCAGGTGAAGGGAGCGGTCGTCATATCTGGGGGCGCAGGAGACTGCTCCGCGCTATTGGTACGCCTCAAGGAGGCACTGCAGGATCAGCTGGGTGGGGTCCCGCTGCTCCTGGAGCGCGATCAGTACCTTCTGGAGGGTACCAATAACGCTGGTCATCCTGGGGTCTCTAGCCGGCTGCTGCTTCGCCTTCGTCCCCTCCGATGGGGCGGCGACCACAGCAGTCGACGGCTTCGTGGGCTTTTCCCCTTGGGCCTTTGCCTTGCGTTTCCGCTGGCGCTTCCTCTTCGTTGTACGCCCCCCCGGGGCGTTGGCGGCAGCCATCAGGGAGGTCGGGGCGTTCCCCTCCTCAACCTGACGGTGGGCAACAGGCTTAGCGCCTGTGGTGGTCCTGGCGACGGTCCCGGCCTTCCTATTGCGAGTTTCTCGCCGGAAGACCGGGCACTGGGCGTTGTTGGCCGTGTGCGGCCCACCACAGTTGGCGCACGTCGGCGGCTCCTCACGGGGGCGCGTACAGTCCCGGGCGTTGTGATGCTCGCCGCACCGCACACAAGCAATCGGCCTGTGGCAGTGGTGCGACGAGTGCCGGAACTGTTGGCAGCGGTGGCATTGCGCGGGGCCTTTCTTCCCGCGCCACGCCTCGATTTTCACACCGGGCATACACAGAAGCTCGGTGACTTCGTATATGCCCGGCATGAGGTTTGCCGTCCTCGCCAGCTGCGCGAAGAAAATGCAGCCGGGGCGTCCTTGACGAGCGCGAATGGGTCTGACGAGCTCAGGCTTAAAGCCGAGCTCAGTCAGTTCGCGCTCGATCTCCTCCGGCTGGGTGTCGACAGGTAGCCCTCGGATGGCCACCTTCAAACTCCGCTCGTCGGGAAGGGTGTATGAGAACCAAGGGGTCTCCGCTTGGTCCAGCGTGTACAAGTACCGCTGGACGTAGCGATACTCCTCCTCGGTCCTCGGGATGAATCGCACACCCTTCCCATACGGGCGTGCGTTCGGGGTGTGGCCGAGGGCTTTCTTTATCTCCCTGAAGTGGCGTGGCCAATCCGGGAGTTTCTCCACCACAAAGGGTGGGAACCTGCGACCGGATGGCTTCAGGGAGGCGTCGGTGGTGGTGGTGGCAGCAGCGGGGACGGCGTTGAGGCGTGGCGAGGCCTGTGGCGATGCACGCGGCGAGGGGCGCGGCGATGCCGCCATGGTGGCGTATGAGGGGCCCTCCTCCATGGGGGACCCTTCAGGGTTTCGGGGACCGGTGAGGACGAACGGAGGCGTCCTCTCCAGGTCGACCCGCTTGAATGGCTGCGGCGGCGAGGGGAATCTTCCCGGCGCGACGGATGTTGGTGGCGCGGGGAAGCGGGATGGAGATTGTGTCATCCTCGCTTTGGGCGCCCTCTGTTGTAGTGGTGGCGCAGGCGGGGGTGGCTGCCGGGTCGCAGGCGGGCGCTCCCTCTTGGAGGCCGCCCTGCTCTGCGGCACGGGGGTCAGGAGGAATGTGGGCGGCTTTTGTTTCGGCGGCGTCGTGTTGCGGGTAGGCTGCGGCTTGGCAGCCCTCGCCTTAGGCGCCCTCTGTGGGAGTGGCGCAGGCGGGGCTGGCTTCGTCGCCGGTGGCTCCCTCTTGACGGCCGCCTTGCTTTGCGGCACGGGGGTCAGGGGGAGGGTGGGCAGTTCGCGCGGTGTTGGCGCGGGCGGTAGGATATCCGTCCAGTCCGGCCAGTATGGCCGGGCCGGGGCGGGTCGCTGGGTCCCGGTTGGGCCCGGGGGGGGCGGCTGCGGGTGGGGGAGGGTCGCAGAGTGGCCCTCCCCCGCTCCTGGTGGTGATGCCGGCGACTCCGGCAGGGGCGACTCGGGCGGCGTGGTCCGGTGGGTCGCCCGATCGGCGGCCACCGCTCGGTCCATCATGGACCTAACGGCGGCCGGCGTCGACCGGGAGAACACCCGTCGTTTCACGCCGGACGTAGGCGGAGGTTGGGGCCGGGTGGCCCGACGCGCGGCTGATGGGGGCAGTTGCCCCGACATCATGCCGGGTTTCTTCCCCTTGGGGGGGTGGAGGGTGCGCAGCGCGTGCCTCGGGGAGTGCCCCGGCTACAGAGCACCCACTGCACCGAACCTCCGGGGCTTGCCGCTGGTGGCAGACCGGAGGCCGATACAGCAGTGTGCCCCGCTTTCCGGGGGGCCGAAGCTACGCGGTGAGGTGCGCAGGGGGGGCGGGGCTCTTCAGCCCGCGGGATTCGGGGGGGCGCGCGTCACGCGACCGCCACCCGACGCTCCCGGCACTGTTGTGGCGGGTTTGTCGGGAAGGTTCCGATTTCCGCCGGTAGGCGGCAGAGGTGCGGTCCGTGCGTAGGCAGATGTTGATGGCTTGACGGCGCGGCGAATCCCAGCAGACGCCGTGTACTCCCCCGCCCGCACACCCCGCCCCATCGCGAAGAATTTCGCCAGGAAAATCGGTTGTTTTAGCGAGGATCATAAACTAAAAACACAGATAATTTCTCTCCCCGCGCCGGTTCAAACACATGCCATGCCACGAATTATGTATTTTTAAATTGACTTTTATACCTTTCTGGAAAGCTTACAGGATAAGCAAGTTGTTTTAGTTATTTGTACGATTAATGTCATAGAAATTATTGTGACGAGACAACATTTTTGAAGCGTAAAATGAAAATATTGGTAAGATATTATTCTTATATCGCTCATTATTTTCATTATTTTGTTAAATTAAGTAGTTTTAATTATGTCCATAGCTTAATTGAAGTGCCAGCTACAACATCATTTTTAATGGTACCCATTCAAATATGTAGTTTTTATTTTATTTGGAATTAAATGTCAAATTTTGGGTAAATATCGAAAAACCCTTAAAATTCTAATATCTCGAAAACTATTGAATTTCGGCCATACATATGGGGGGTTCAATTTGTTGCATTTTGGCCCCCTTATCAGCCCCTGCCGGATATACGTCGAATTACCATTAACCCTGTATAATGAGGCTTGGTCACTTTGGCATACAATGTTACTCATGCCATAGAAATGAATAAAAAGCTTTTTACAAATTAGCTGATGTGCATAGTAACTATAGAATATGTTAACATTATAATATATTTGTTTACGGAAAGGCACTAGCCTCCACGACACAGGGAATCCTAGTGTGGAAATTAGTGAACTACTAAAGTTATGTATTTTTAATTAATTAATCTAGAATAATACTTTGTTCATCACATAACTGTTCTGTACTAATTTTTTTGAACTAAATAAAGTATCTATCTATCTATCTTCAAGTTGGGTCGATTTGCACACGGTGTGCAAATCAAATTTAAAATTGGTTCAGTAGTTTAGGAGTCCATCGCGGACAAACAACGTGACACGTAATTTTTATATATAAAGATTATATGAAATCTACTATAATGTATAAGGTAGATTTCAGTAATATAATAATTGTGCGTATTTTATATAAGCAGCGCAAAAGGTTTTTGGGTGGTGAAAAAAAAAGAACCGAAACCTAAACCAATGGTGTTCCATTAAACTTAGTAGTGTCAGTGCATTTTTCATAATGACTGGGCATTATATATAATGCCCAATTTCTCACTTGGTCCATAACAAAGTCATTTGTACCTACAAGATGTTTTTTTTTTTAGGTGTCATGGGTCTCTACAATGGTATATCAGCATCACTTCTACGTCAACTAACATACTCACTCACAAGATTTGGCATCTACGAAACTGCTAAACAACATTTTGCACCCAAAGATGTAAGATTTATTTTTTACTATAGGTATATAAGTAAACGTCACATAATTTATATTAGAAATAGTAATTTTTCTGGAAAGTGTAAAAGTAATATTATTTTATACTAGCTTATGCCCTATGCTATGGCTTATCTCGCGTTGATTTTTTTTAAATAAAAAGTATCCTATGTTACTTCTGATACCTCCAAGAGTATGTGTACAAAGTTTCATGATGATCGGTTGAGTAGTTTTCACGTGAAAGCTTAACAAACAAACGGACATTCACATTTTTAATATTATAGTAGGGATGCAGGGATAGTCATCATTTTAATACCCTTTTAGTTTTTACTTGGTTTTATTGGACATTGTTTTTTTTTAGCTGCAATACTACATACTTACCGTGTACTAAACTTTCATTCAAATCTCTAGCAAATAGTATCAAAATAGTCAAAACCGCCATCGATACTTACATGGAGTAGGCACTTAATAAATTTGGTTTTGAATGTAATACAAACTTAACTATATTGCAGGGTGGACCAATACCATTTTACATGTCGGCAGCGTTAGCCGGAGTGGGTGGACTTGCTGGTGGATTTGTTGGGAACCCAGCAGATTTGGTCAATGTGCGGATGCAAAATGATGTCAAGCTTCCCCCTGAGCAACGTAGAAAGTAAGTGTGTCTAGATGTGCCATACATTAGCAATACATTTATACAATTTTCTATGCATCAAATGATACAGGTATACGAAACGATCTCCTTAATTACATTCTGACCATGAACATTATCTCAATGAAGGCAATATACATATAATAAATATGTATTGTCACAACACTTTAACTAAGAAGTTTTATCAATACAGTGTGAAAAGTACAATACAAAATTATATAAAATCCATACTAATATATAAAATTGAAAACTTAGTATGTTGTCTGCTTGAATGCGCTTATCTCCGGAACTTCAAGTCCGATTCGAAGTTCCTACGGGAACCGGA
Source organism: Nycteola revayana (assembly GCA_947037095.2). NCBI lineage: Eukaryota > Metazoa > Arthropoda > Insecta > Lepidoptera > Nolidae > Nycteola > Nycteola revayana. The sequence goes on from OX344839.1 coordinate 13,219,377, forward strand.
GTTTCGTGGGTGCAACCGCGGGCGGAAAGCAAGTAATGATATAAAGGCAAAGTATAAAAACAAAATACAAATAAAAATGTATCTATTCATAGTAAAATGTATAACATTATTATATACCACACGCTAGAATACACATAATCAACTCAATAGTTGCATACATAAAACATTTAATTACAGGGTCAATTACTAATTATACATTTTACTTTAGTTACAAAAATGCGTTTCACGGTATATATCGCGTGGCCCGAACTGAGGGTGTCATGCAGCTGTGGGCCGGAGCCAGTATGACATGTAGCCGAGCAGTTCTCATGACCATTGGACAACTGTCATTCTACGACAAGATCAAGGAACTTTTGTTGACTACTCCATATTTCGCTGACAACGTGGTGACACATATTACTGCAGCAGTTATGGCGGTAAGACTTTTGCAAAATAATAATATTGTAGACCGCACCATTTTTTGTAGGTGGTGAGTGATAGCTAAGTGTGTCAACCAAAATTCATTTAGCTAAAAACAAAAGTAAAACTCTGCCTTGCTTGTACAAAGACACACAGCGTACGCCCACACGCGTACAAAAACTATGCCGTACCTTGTCATTCGATCTGTCACAGCATCAGGCTTGATATCATAACAATCTTCATTATTTGTTAACAAAGGTTGTGTCGTGAAAGGGTGTACAAGTCAAAGCTCCATCTTTAATTCTTATTTGGTCTAAGATCCCCAATAGCAAATGTTCAAAGAGTTGTGAAAGCTTTGAAACAGAAATCAAATTTCCCAGATACATAACTTAAGGTCTCTTAAATAGTTATACATTTATATATGACGGTTAACAAGTTACATTATAATAGTATTTTAAAATTTTCAGGGCGGTATAGCGACTACTATGACTCAACCAGCGGATGTCCTGAAAACTCGGGCAATGAACGCCAAAAAAGGCGAAGTACAGAGTATGTTAAAACTTGTTGTTAGTACTGCTAAAGAAAGCCCATTAGCATTCTTCAAAGGGTACCTTCCAGCGTTTGTTAGACTAGCGCCTCACACCATATTGACTTTTGTATTTTTAGAACAACTTAGAATGAACTTTGGTGATGTTGTAAAAGCGAAACAATAGAAACATTTATTTAGGTTACTTTTTATACTAGTTTGGAGGTAACTCGCAGCAAAACTCATAACTAGAACTATACTTGGTAGGTTGGAATGGAAAACTATTTATAATAATGTTAGTAAGTGTGTATTTATATTAATATGTCATGTGCAAGATAATACAAGTCTAGTTCGGCAAAGATGTGGTGTTAGTTATTGCGAATTTTACAAATTACAGTGTTTAATAGATTGTAGGTATTTAGTAAGTTAGCAGCGAGTTATCGACATTCTGTTTTTATTTCATATTGTGAAGTCGGAATAGTAAAAAATGTATCACAGATACTCTAGTTGTCCTTTATAGAAGCATTTTGTTGTTAGAGTTAGTAAGTTAAATTGTTATCTTCTACTATAGATGTTATAAATCGAGAATTGATGACAAAACTGTCACCACAGTTCGAAGTTACCAGTATAGTCTGACGGCTATGACCTATTTATTAATATTTTTGACATGAAATGTTTTATCAGAACTTCCAAGGATGGCGTGACAATAACTAATGATACTATCGTTAGGAAAAGCCATTCATTTTGAAAACTTACTGCAGTAAGTAATTATATAAAGATGTTTGATGTACATTGATTTTTTTACCATCATACAACTGCTACAGTGTACTAACAATGCAAATAACACCATTTCAATGTATGTAAAAATATACACATTTTCTTAATAAAAATGGAGATTGTTTTACAGCAGCTTAACCTGCCAACATGTCATATTATTCATTTTCTTAATGGATATCTAAAATACTTTTGTTATTGATTGTCTATTATTATTGTTGTGTATGTTATGTTTATTGTCACTGGTATTACAAACCATTGTTATTCAGGCAATCAAGATAATATGGTACCATCTATAAGTTTTAATTAACAACAATTTGTTAATAATATTGGAGTTGCCAAGCATTCTCCTTTACACAATAATTTGTGTAAAAACCTATATTGAGATTATTTGTATTGTTCTATGCGCTATGCGCTGGCTGTGTTTAAAAACAATAGATTATTTTATTTATATAGTGCCAAAACTATAATTCTTAATATTAACAGATTTTTTTAAATATTTTCCGTAAAGGTAACTGAATTCCATTTATTACAATAATAGTATTTATTTTTGGATAATTTTATAACATGTTTAGATACATTCCTAATGAACATGGTTCACTCTGTTATTTGTGCGTTTATATGAGGCCTAACCAATGTTGAATCTTTATTTGTATTGACGTCTGTTTTTTTACAACTTAGACCCTTTTAAACGATAACTTAATTGAAATTTACGGCAATGCTATATGTTGTGTAATTGACCGTCGTTTACTTTATAGTTATAGTCTCGTAAATAACATGTGTTACCTGTCAATGTCTTTCTCAATTTTTTTGGAAATAATATTCAACATTTTAATAATTTAATACTTAATATAAATGTTGGTCTGTCTGTAATGTATATTATGTGCTTATTTAAATGTATGTTATGTGTTATAATATACGTTGATTAGTAATCCATTGTTGTTATTAACAGATGCTATGAGTTTCATGCTGATATTTTTATAGTAAATAAATGTACCGAATTGTATATTACTGTTATTACTTATTTATATGTATTCTACATATAAATAAGAATGTTATCATCAGCCATATTGCAGTACCGCGTAAGTGACTAACGCTAACAAGGTTCTAAATCAAATGTAGCAAATTTATACTGCGCCCTTTTCTACACAAATAATAAATATTCATTGACGGATGAAATTACACCTTATGAGCCACAGTCACTTACGCTTAATCGCAGTATCATCGACGTTATATTTTATGACTAGCATATAGTCAATCACCAAATATTAAATGTAAAAAACTACATGCAACGTTATTCACAATAAAAATAATGCCATTAGATGTGGTTTGAAATTAAATAAAAGATTTATTTTACTATTTTTGAGGACGCAAACTTATTCTGTATGTTCTGTTATTACATAATTAAGTCACTTATTATGTGACTAAATATTATTTTCGATTATTATAATAACTTTTTATAAAGAAAACCAATAGAACTTTTTAAAATAATTTGTTCCAAAGGTTTTACACTTGTTTTTGATTTGCGGGTATATTATGTATAACAAAGAGAAGTATATATACTTATAAGAAATTAACATAATTTAAGTATTCGTAACCAAGTTCCTACATTAAAGTTCAAGTGGTCACAAATAATAGTTTCTTCCATGTCTCAGCAAGATTCTTCGAATTATTGACGACCGGATGACATTAAAGCGGCTAATGCGAAAAAAATAACGATTTCTGCATAATGGCGCTTATTCTAATACTTTCCATCAATATTCTAGAGTTTACTGACGTAAAAGTATGCTAAACTTTCTTTGGGTTATGGTGCAATGGAAATTAAACCATCACAGTGTTGTAATAAAGTATATTTTTCAAGATACAAGATAGTCACTTTAGTAAAACGGTATACCAAGTATTAGAAGTGATTTGCCTGGTAATTGCTAATAATTTATTCACTTCAATGTCATGTAAACCTCCTTGCTTAAACCCGATTCTAAAAAATTGGCAACAACAGCGTCGAATACATTTTTTTGTTACCTCTCTTCTAAGAAAGGTATATTTAATCGAAAAACAATAAAGATTTTTCTGCAAAATTAACAATATCTATAGCTAAATTTTACAAATATTTTTAGAAAGTTGTTAGCAAAAGTTAGAAAGTTATTATATGGGCTTAAAAATCTAGGTCCTAAAACAAGAATGTATCTCTGTATACAAATTATAGTCATCGACATCATAATAGTAGTCTGAGTTTCATGATTTATTGAGAAAACTATCTCAATAATGAATACTCACTATTGAAACTGCCGAACCTTTCCATCATTTTTATAAACATTTTAAAATGTATAATTTTGTAGTGTTCCATAGTTTTAGAATAATAACGTAAATATTATTGTGGTTGTATATTAAAATGATTGTTATTCATATGTTTTCTTTTATTTCTTCACATAAACTTTAATCTTATTCATTAAAGCATTCATAAATTTAATCTTAAATGTAAATATAAGGTCCAAATTTATTTTTTTACAAACGCCGTTTTTAGTCACCCGATAGCAGACGTAAGTACCTAAAACCCTTCCGACCTTTAATTTGCAAAGAAATTTCCGATGTTCTCGTAGAAAAGTCTGAGACGCCCGCGAACTTTAAAGTAGGGCGACAGTTGCCAAATTTCCCCTAAAAATCTAAATTCATCATTCCTCAATCCCCCCGCGACCGACCTGAGTCGAGATTAGGTTGCTTTGCGCAGATTGCTTAGTTTGTAGTATTTAAACCATTTATTGAGGATGGAGCTGTGCTCACCTTTATGACCGGTGAAGTAGCAAAAGTAGGACGCTTTTGCTACACAACTTTGCTGCTATATCATGTCAGTCCAAAAAAACCGTCATCGTCAAGCTCATCAGCAGCTTATGAGGATGACTTGTGCACTAGTACTTGCTTTATTTCAATTTAGTCTCAATCATATGATAAAGAAGACCTAATATAGAATGAGCAAATTTTGAAACAAGATTTTGAAATAATTAATAATATATATGTCGCTAAAAATATATATGTATGCTAGGGAACGGCCTGCATCGTTTTCTTGTATGTGTATTACGTTATACTGCGGTCACCAATCCGCCTGCCCAGCGCGGTGACTTGACAAACATCCTCCCTCGGGAGGAGGCCCATATTCCGCAGTGGATTTTGTACGGAATGAAGATGATTTAAAAAACAGTGTTTTCAATCTGCTTCGCTGACTTACTTACCTTCTTTTGGTATATAGGTAGGTACGGAACATTAAATGATCCTTCCTAACACCTATTTAAACTCTTCAATATATAAAATTTGAAATTCAATAGAAAGGGTGCTGTAGCAATGATATAAGTATCAAACCTTTGAAATATTTTCTTTCCAACAAAAAAGAATAATCAAAATCGGTTCATAAACTACGAAGTTATCCGCGAACAAACATAAAAAAATATATAGGTATAAAAAAATATATATATATAGGTCGCAGGATTTCCGCACTTAGCCTCCTGAGTGGGCCTTTGTACGTGATCGTCCGAATTATCAATGAAACCTCATCCTCCCAAAACTCTATCAACCCATTGATGTTTTTAAGGGCTTCGGATATTGAGTTTGGGTTGTTCAGGAAGTTAGCCTGTTGTTGACATACGCTTCTGCATATAGGTATATCCTCTTATACCTACTTAGCAGGGCTAAGCAAAGGTCCACTGGAATTTTTGCGCCTAGCACCGTAGATGATATTAAGGTTTGTATTTTTAGAAAAACTCATAACGCTCTTTGGACATCTGATATAGAACGATTTTTTTTTACATTGCATAGTATTCTTAGTCCGAATCATTGACTATTTTGCTGCAAGCTTTATTAATTTAATCAAACATTAGGTGATTTTTAGTCACTACATTTAGTACTAGACTACCACATTTAGTAACTTTGTAGTAGGGGTACTGCAAAGTTTTAATCGCAGATTTAGTTGGACGAGGCTCATATCCAGTGGCGGCGTAAGGCGTGGGCTCCGTGGGCCACCGCCTACGGCCTCGCGGTACAAGGGGCCTTGCGCCTCAACATTTTTTATGGATTGCTTCAAAGCGAGAATAAAATAAAAAAAGATTTAATTTCAATTTTTTCCCTATGAGTAACTTCGACGGGAAGCGTCGCGCATTTTACGAGAACTCTCGTTCATACATTGTTACTAGGCGACTATATTGTTCTGAATATGGATTACGGCGAATTAGTGAATCTCCGAGTGCTAATTTAATTAAAATATGGGTAAAGCGTTTTGAAGAGACCGGTTCAACGTTTTAACCACAAGCAAAAGGTCGTCCAAGAATATCTAGGACCGAAGACAATATTGAGACAGTAATGCAGTCGGTACGAGGAGATCCACAACTGTCTACTCGCAAGAGATCGTCTGTCTTACACTTATCGCGACGAAGTTTGCAACGAATTTTAACCTTGGATCTTAAATTGCATCCATACAAACTGCAACTAACACAATAATTGAAAGAATCTAACTTCGGAGCAAGGCTCGCATTTGCTAATGAAATGCTTAATCGATTTTCCACTTTTGACAATATCGTTTTCTCTGATGAAGCCCATATCCATATCAATGGGTTTGTAAACCGTCAAAATTGTCGTTACTGGAACAATGAAAATCCCAAACTCAGAAACCACTGCATAGTCCTAAACTTACAATATGGGCAGCAATCTCGGGCAGAGGAATAATTGGACCTTTTTTCTTTGAAAATGCGCGGGGGCAAAAATTACTGTTACCTAATACCGAACGCTATGTGGCGATGATGGAAGGTTTTTTGGCTCCAGAACTTGAAAATTCACAAATAGTGAATTCCAGGACTTGGTTTCAACAAGACGGAGCTACCAGTCACACATCAAATGACTCCGTGGCGTTTATGAAACCGATGTTCCCTGGCAGACTGATTTCGAAAAGAGGTGATATCCCATGGCCCCCCGTAGTCCAGACTTGACGCCTCCTGACTTTTTTTGTGGTGATACCTCAAACACAAAGTCTTCAGCAATAATCCGAGAACCATCAATCAACTCAAGGAGAATATCCAGCAATTACACCAGCAATACTGAAGAAAGTTTTCAATAATTTCCGTTTGCGGTTAGAGGAGTGCCGTCGTAGAGTGGGTTATCATTTAGATGTTATTTAAAAAAAATAAACTTCAGTAATTACTTTACAATGCCTCATTTTTATTTTAAATATACTTTTTGTATTTATTTTTAAATATGCACGTTCCCTATATTTACGATATGTAATTTTTCATTAATATTAATCTAATTTGTATTTTTACCACGCTTTTATTAGCTTGGGTTGTATGTATGCAACGGAATCTTTGAACTTAATTTTCACCAGTTTCCAGAAGTCTGATTAATTTGAAACTTTGCATACGTATCAAGGACCGATGACAATCCAATAATTTGATAACAGTTTCCCATTATCCTTAAAAAATAAAAAATAAATAATAGTTTAAAAAAACACGCTTTTATAGCTAAACGAACTGAAAAATAGAAAATAATTTTCACCTCAAAATAAAATTATAATAAAGTTTAAGTTATTAACAGAATAATTTAATTCAGAGTGAAAAGCGTGGGGTGCTTGATAAAGTAAATGTCACAATCATTCTATTGGCAACTATCTATGAGAGGAGAGTTATGAAAAGTGGTTAAATGCACCCCACGCTTTTTACTCTGAATTGAATTATTCTGTTAATAACTTAAACTTTATTATAATTTATTTTGAGGTGAAAATTATTTTCAATTTTTTAGTTCGGTTAGCTATAGCGTGTTTTTTGGCAAACTTGGCAGTGTTAATTGTTTTGTTTTTTTTATTATTTTATAAAATCCGCCTTCAGGACGTCACAGAACAGGGCCTCGCGAAATCTGTCTTGCCCACATCAAATTTAGGTCTTGCCCCGCCACTGCTCAAATCTTTATATATATAATTCTTCTGTGAGTGTGTATGTCACTGAACTTCTCTCAAACGACTGGACCGATTTTGATGAATTTTTTTGTGTGTGTTCAAGGGGATCTGGGAATGGTTTAGATTCACAATTTTGTCCGCTGGACAATGTTTTTTTAATTAATTTTTAATTTATTAGTAGTTGCCTGAAAACCCCTTAAAACAGCCTTTTTCTTTTTCCCATACAAACGTTTTCTAACTAAAATGTAGAGTCAATTTGAGCTTTATTTTTTTGCTAAGATTTTTTAGGGTAGGTGTAGGGTAGGGGTAGATTAGGGGTAGGGGTAGATTAGGGGTAGGTGTAGGGTAGGGGTAGGGTAGAGGTAGGGTAGGGGTAGTGTAGGGTAGGGGTAGTGTAGGGTAGGGGTAGTGTAGGGTAGGGGTAGTGTAGGGTAGGGGTAGTGTAGGGTAGGGGTAGTGTAGGGTGGGGGTAGTGTAGGGTGGGGGTAGTGGTAGGGTGGGGGTAGTGTAGGGTAGGGGTAGGAGTACCGCATAAACGAAGTCTCTACGGCCCAGTTTGTTTTATACAAATGTTTAGGTCTTTTATGTATCGATTGAGGCAGTACGAAGTCTGCCGGGTCAGCTAGTCATTTATATAATTCTTTCTCCTAAATAATGACAATGAATAATGAAAAAATTAAGATTGGTAAAGTATTGCTATAATTAATTACAAAATATGTCTTTATAATATAAGTATAGATGAAATAAAAGTTAAAATGTTTTGTTAATTAATATTTTAATATAGACCAAAAATAACACAAAACATTTGACCCGAACATTAATGGTGGGATTTTTTAACGGTTATAATATACTGGTGAACAATACAAATAGGCCACATACCAAACATTCTGTTGTGATATAAAAACTAATTGATGAATAAATGGCATCAATATGTTTATAACTTGATCATTTTATAGACACCTTCTTTAAGATTAAAAAGAACCGTTTAAAAAAGTATTACTTATATTTATTTTAATTTGAAACATAACGTAATTATTATAAAATCATACAAATGGGAGTGAACTCTTTTTTTGTTCACCAGTACAACAATATACATATATTTTCAATATTACAATTATCACATCTAAATACAATTAAAACTTAATCGAAAGGCTGCCCAATTATTTTTATATGGAAATAAGAACAATAACATAAGTAACATCCACTCGTGAATATTTTTTACATTTAATGCAAGTACCGCATTTCGAAACTTTATTTTAATTCTTGGCTTGGAGTATAACTGTCGTTATCTACCTCTAAACTAGGAAAGATATCACGAATAAAAGACAAGTTACGTAAATTTCAATCTTTATAACTCGTATCCACAGACCATAATAAAAAAAAGGCGGAGCGCTACGAGGAACGTATTGAAGCTATTGTAAAATTTCGGCCTTAGCGTGTACATACACAGCTTACGCACACAGACGTACCAATACTATGTCTTACCTCGTCAGTCGATATGTCATTCTAATGCAGCTTTTTTTTTTCTCCGAACATATTTATGTAGTTCGGCCCGAGTCTTTTGCTACTTCACCGGGCATATCTATCGCAGCGTTAGGTGCTTGGTGTCATAATAAACTTCATTATTTGTTTACAAAAAATACCAATTGTGTCAAGTAATGGTGTTACAAATCAAAGTTTTACGTTATTTTTATAACATTGGGTTACTGAGAAAAATCATAGCAACAATTTCACTCACACTACTGCACAAAAATATCGGATTCAGTGCATTGTTCGACAGCGCTCCGCCTTCGCTTTTTATTTGGTCAGAGCTCGTATTATCGTATCATAATTTTATATACCAATAAACCCCCTTAACTTTACACCATAAACCAAGTAAGACTACAAAATGTAGCTCTTTAGTTAGTAATTATATAACTACCTACAATATTAATACACATATATTATTATAGCAAATACACATCACAATACACATTAATACTTAGTTACATTAAAATAGAGACAAAAAAATTATATCGTTTTTAAATAATAACACAAAATTACTACTAAATAAGATTATATATAGGTATTCGACTAAATGCTTGTAATAAGGTACAATGATTTAGTCGAATATATACAATTTTTTATAAAGGCACATACGACCAAATGATTCTGACGTCCGGAAATTGTAATATCTATAATAATTGTAAGTTCACCGAATTAATATTAAGTATATTATATTTATATCGCAAACAATCTTATAGCGCTAAATGACTGGGCAGCCAAGTGTTAAAGTGAGATCAATACAATATTTATTAAGGAATGTTAGTACTAATTAACATTACAATAACATTTGCGATTATTATCTATGAGTTTGCGCGTAACATGAGGCTCTGTCCAGCGGGCTCAATCATAATAGTGGCGGGTCCTTGCATCCACGGCTCACCGTCGACTTGCATAGCACACGAGGCTCCATCTAATTCCATCTGAAAATAATTAAAAAATAATACAATAATAATAATAATTAAACATATGGCAATCGACGATGTCTATAAGATCGAGATCGAGACGTGAAGAGAGACGGTGAAATAGTAGTAATTGTAAAAAAAACGCGTGTAAAATGGCGTAAGTATCCGTAAACGCACTCTAACATAACTCCAATAATATGTATGAATTCAGTGCAGGACGCGCCCGGTCTCTGTGAATGACGTTTGCCCACGGCGTATTTTTAACGAGCGTACTCAGCACATATTATAGTAGGGGCCTGTTTAATAAAAGCGACAATACGACCATTTTGTCGCTTTATGACAAATTAGTAGAATTGTCGCGGCAAGTGGCGTTTAAAAAAATTAAAAAAAAAAAAAATTGTGTTGTAAATTAAGTCTAAATGCGACAGGCAAATACTGACAAAATTGTCAAGCTATAAAACTGTTTAATAAAAGCGACAATTGTCAGGTTTTACCTGTGGAGTCTCTAAGAAAATATTATGGGACTTGTTTGTCATGACAATTGACAGTTTGTCACTAATTCCGACATATTTGTCGCAACTCAATATCGAGGCATGCATATGAGACAACATGAGGGTAATATCAAAAAAAGTAGGTACCTACAACAATTTTATTGTTGTTTTTGACTTGAACTAGTGTTGTTTGCTTTTTAAAATGAACGCCAAGTTAACAATTTTAGGGCTTATCTATGAAAACAGAGTGGTTTTATTTGGCAGATTTAGTGATAGTTTAACACACGAAATGAAAATTAATTAATGGAATGAAATTTTTTAAACTAATCTTACTAATTTAATTCCCGATTACCGTTGACATTGGATGAAATGCCTGTCGAAAATCTGTGACAAATTGACAAATATGTCCGCCTGCAATGACAATTTAGTGTTTAATAAAACAAATTTTACAAGTTTTTCCTGACAAATTGTCACCTGTCGCCTGTCAAGGTTTAATATTTATTAAACAGAAATAAGTCAAATTGTCATAAAAAGTCGACATTATTGTAGATTTTCCACCGTGACTTATTTGTCAGCAATAATTTATATTAAACAAAATATTGTGAAATTGTCGGATTGTCGCCTGTCGCCTGTCACCTGTCATTGTCGCGTTTATTAAATAGGCCCCTGGTGACAATTTATGGCTAGGTATTTGAGACGTGCTGAAACCTTGTCACATACCTCTCCTATTATACCCCAACACAGAACTGCAGATCTGGCTGGTGAGTAGCGGGGCTAAGACCTATTTTTAGAAAACATTCAATTTTCATTAGACAGGCTTGCGTTTTCTGAGCATACTGATAGAGTTCTAGGCGCTTCGTCAGCTCGTTAAAAATACGCTTTATGCTATAGCTCTAAGGCGAGATTCATGTACTACATTATCTACGTTACCACCGCATTTTCTAAAGTAACCTAGGCCTTACCAAAAGTTTATTTGCTTGAGTAAACCGATATGGCTCGGCTAATCCACACTGTAATCTTGCAATGTGGATTGATGATGAGATTCCCGCGACCTGCAGTAAAAAAATACATTTAAGTATATTATTTTCACATAGCGTGTAAACAATCGGAACTGAACCAAGTTTCGAAATGGTATTAAAATGAAAACATGTTACCTTGCTAACAAAAGTATCGCAAGTGTTTGTTACTTGTACAGTTACCAATTTCCACTTAATAAACTAAGGGAATATTTTTCGATTAGAAAAAAAAACAGAGGAATAAATTTGATTTTTGACAGAATTTCCATGCAATATCTGATATATTTCTTTATATTTGACGATATAAAAGCTCTTATAAAATTACCTCGAGTTTTCCGTCGTTTATACTTTGTTCTCCAACTTCATCCTCATTGCCCATGCCTACAATTTAAAACAACCAAAATCAGAATCAGAATCATACCGATGTTGTGTGTATGTATGTGTAATACCAGAGACTATATAAATATTTACTGACAAAGCGGAACAAAAAAACGTAACTCGATTTTAGGGACCATGGATGCTAACAGATGTCGCCTGTAGTAGCGTTCTAGCGATAATAATGGTCGTTTGTCGAAGTCGAATGGCATTATTTATTATTATTCAACTAGATGGCGCAAATGTTAATTATTGAAATTAAATGTTTTGTTATTTTACAACAACAAATATAGCGATATTTCGATTTTAATTTTGCGATTGATGCAAAAAAACACAAATAAGTAGTAAAATTTATTATTTACTTAAATACAAAAATAACACTATAAAAATGCTGACGTTGCCGCCCGTATCTCTTTAAATTTACTAAAGCTGTTAGTTAAATCATAAACAAAAAATAAAAAACAATATTATATTATAATATTGTTATAATTACTTATATTATTAAAACAACTGAACTCGTGCCGCAATCACAAATGAATGAAAGGAGTGGGCGAAATAGCATTACTAGATAGTTATGCTATTTCGCTCACTACTAGGTACTTAGGTACGCAGTTCTACAGTTAAGATGTTATTAACACTGAATAGTTATTTTAGAGATGATTTATATCTTCGCTTCATACTTTTAAGGGCGTAGGACCTTCTGACATGCTGTATTTGTTTTGTTACCTACATGTTAAACGAGTCATTAGGCAGCTTTATCAGTATAAATAAAATATTACGCGCACTGATTTCCGACTAAAAGTTCGGAAGCGCCGTTATTTGGACCTCGGCTCAGGGCGATCGCTGCCGATGAGATTGAGGGATTATGACTTTTAGTATTTTAGGGGGGTTTTGATGCCATTGTAGCTCTACTTTACAGTTCGCGGGCCTCTCGGACTTCGGGTCTACGAGGGCATCGGATGGTTCTTTGCAAACTAAGGGTTGGGAGGACGAGCGGGGACGCGTCGCGAACGCGGGCGCACGTTCTCCGACGGGTCGGATAGAGTGGTCTGTGTGTATTGGTGCTAGGTGCTTGCAGTCTTTTTAATGCTAGTTGGTAACTGACGGTGACTACGACGCTTTGTGGCCGATTACAGCATTCCAAATCGCCTTTCATTCTGCATTCATAGATCGGAAGCACCTGGGTCAATCAACTATTTTACCCATACTTTGCTGTCGCCATATTTTTATAAAAATACGCTGATTGGTAATATTCGCAAACAAAACGGTAATCACTATTGTATCTATCGTTAGGCACAACGGGAAACTGAATTAAGTTTTAATGTTTTATTTCTACAAAATTTTATGGTAACTCAGGATACTAAATATGCGCGCCATACAAAATATATCTGTCCGAAAGCCATATTCACCCATTAACTTTTATTATAAATTGACTATTACTTCTTATATAACTTTTATTATGGAATACGATGGTTTTATACAGTTTACGGTGTGCAATATTATACAAAACAGCAATAAGACCAACCAGTTTTACAAAAAAAACTAGAAGTAGTGTCCCTTGCTAGTATGATTTCGCCTTTGTATACTGAGTTGCCTTCATGAATTCCGAATGCAAATACATAGGTGGCTCTGTTATTCGTAAGTAGCTTCTATTCCATTTGCTTTCGCTCGCACGGCGCGTCGATGAACTTTAATCGTGACCATCGTGCCGTCAGTTCACGAAAAACATCAGAAACGACCTTTTTGTGTCGTCTTTTGAGTGACCGCGTTAAATATTTATTTATATTATTAACATAATCTTGTAGCAACTATCATATGTTATCGACAAAAGTTCACACTAAATATATTAATCAAATAATAATGTGCTTTTTTTAATGTGATTGAGTTGTATATTGAGTTACTTTGGCGGTAACTCCATAGACATTCTTAGTAACTCCTAAGACATATACGTTCCTATTCGTGAATAAGTCATTTGCTTGGTTAGCTTGTAGCACTTAAAAGTAAACCTCACTCTATTTACCCGACTGCGTAGTAACACGGAAGGAGAGTTATGTTATATGATATGATTATTATAATATTTACGATCGATCTTAGATGCAACACCACTAATATCTCCGGTATTTGACGGCATCAATTTTCACAATTAGACACCACAAAGAAGGGCAAATATTTAATAAAACTTAATCATTTTTTATTGTATTACTTTTAAATTTCGTTTTATTAAATATTTGCCCTTCTTCTTTATGTTAATGGTAACGCAAAAGACAAATCTAACTGCCGTTTTGCATTAAAATTTAAGAAAATTGAAAACTGATTATGCCATAATGGTTGATTATATATATGTATAAATAAAAAATAATTAAAAATATTTTCATATTAATGTGTGTAACGCTGGCGACAGTTTTGGCGGTATGTATTTTAGTTTTGTTAACCGTCTTAAACTATTAATTGCGCAGCCTTTCTAGATTATTATAGTTGATTATATTTCTAATGCCTTAATCAAAATAGTATAAAGGAAAATTAATATTTATTTTTTCTAATAAAATATTTCTAGCATGTCCTTAGTGTAGGTATAATAGTTGATTGACCCATCTATCACTAATATTCGAACACAGCAGATCAAAGAAGGAGTACAGTGAAGCATTTTAAGCCATCTTTGCTTTTAGTCGGTTCCAATCACCCAGCGCTATTTATTTCTGGAATTATGGGCGCACAATTTACCTTATCACCTCCTATTGTATACGAGACACTGTATTGTACTGCATTATCATAAATCTCATGTACACAATTGGCGAACCACTTTAGAAAAACTGTAAGCTGCTCACAGAACGGCGGATTGAATTTATCTGTCTCTATATACTACTCCTGCGAATTAACATGAGACCTGGCTTAAAATAAAGTTTTGGATTTTATTCAAATTTTTGTCTGCGTGTCGGAATAACATAATTTTAAAACAGACTATCTTTTTTAATATAAAATACAACTTACAGCAAAACAATACATTTCAATAACAAATACTTCCAAAGGTAAAATTGTCAATATGATAACAGTAAAAAATAACAGCAAACAAATTATTCTTAATTGCATGGATTTCATTCTAACGCTACTGCGGGACGGAAAGGAGACCTCCTGCGGGGAGGACCCACTCTCTTCCCGATAGATAATTAAACATATTACTCTACATATTACTCACTCCATAAATCCACCCCGGCACCCCAGGAAGGTATATTAAGTGCCACAAGCGCCTGTAGGGGCGGTAGCGCTAGGGGCGGTCCTTCAGCGTTCGGGTACACCAGCAGTCGCTTCTCTAGGCCACCGCAACCGCCCGTGTCTAACGCACGACCCACGCCCAAAAACGCGTATGCTATCTGAAATAGCCGTAGATAGGGTGATTGAATATATAGGAATACTTTTTTTTTCGGACGGACATATTTATTTAGCCACGTGGCTTCTTCACCGGACATAAATGCGAGCAGAGCTCTATCCTTAATAAATTGTTTAAAAACTACAAACTAAGCAACCCGCGCAAGAGGACCCCCCCTGTGGGGCTTGGACCTCGGCTCAGGGCGGTCGCTGGCCATGAGATTGAGGGATTATGACTTTTTAGGAGAGTTTGGTGCAACTGTCGCTCTTTACAGTTCGCGAGACCCTCGGACTTCTGGTCTACGGGCAACGGAGGGTAGGAATCCATCGATTTTATTAATGTAGTTTAAACTACAACGTCTACAACTCACACTGATGGAAGCATAAGGCTTCCATCAGTTTTTGATATAATTGCGATTGCGAAAGGTTAATCTAAGTTATGCGCTATTGTCAATTTATTACGATTAAGGAATAATGTAAAAGTTACAGAAGTTAATAACCTAATGCCACTAATTATCTAACAGAAAATTGGTGCACCAATGGACTTTCCTAAAATAACTACCAGAATACAAAATGCCCAAAATCGTCTACCGGCTACATTGAGATTCCTTTAAGCGTTTTTAAATTAGATGGACTGGTGCCCTGATTGCCAACTTTTTTTTATTTTATCGATATATGCACTTCTTTAAAGCTCTGCTCACCACTGATGACAATGGAGGCTGAAATATGACTTAAAATACAAAAACACATACCTATTCATTTAAAATAGGACCACTTACATAATTGAGTGTTCGGCTGGCATATCTGTAAAGGAACTGCGACCTCGCATAGTGGAAGTCCAACGCGACTTGTGCGTCCACTCCGATGCTCGTGTAGTTATACGCATACAGTACGCGCGTCTGACGCAGACGACCGAGCCTTGTGCGCTTGGGCTTTATCGTTACCTTCCATCTACAAATAACAAATATAATATTTATTTTAATTAACTTTATAAGCGGCCGTAGCCGTAGTGGCTAGGGCGTCGAACTTGTGATCTTGTGGTCGCCGGGAAGATTTTTTTTTTTTTTACGGACCATCATTTATTTTTTCCTGAGGCTTTTGCTACTTCACCGGGGGTTCGATCCCCACCCATTGCATTACCGACGGGAACCCACTCGTAACACAAGCATTTTTAGCTTAGCACGGGGGGGAGTTCACAATAATACTAGTAGAATGCAACGGGGCACTGCTAGTAATTTTCAAAATTGAGATTAATTAATTTAGAACACGGGCAGGACTCGAATCTGCATCTTGGGTATAGTCCCTAATGCTTAAAACAATTCGGCTACGGTGGAACCCAACCGAGCATACATATAGGGACAGAGAAAGCGACTTTGTTTCATACTATGTAGTGATTTATAATGTTTTTTTCCATAGAAAAAAGAACCATTATAAATCCTACTTGAATTTCAATGTACTCAGAAATGTGGAGTCGATTGAGTTATGTTTAGAACAAAATAAGCCCTCGTGCGTTTAATATATTTTATTGCTCACAGTGGCAGGCGACGGCCACCTGATCGTAGGTAATCTATTTTTTTCGGACGGTCATTTATGTAGTTAGCCACGACGCTTGTGCTACTTCACCGGGCATAAAGGCGAACAGAGCTCCAGCCTTATTAAATGTTTTTTAAACTACAAACTAAGCTACCTGCGCATGAGGGCGCCCCCTATGGGACTTGGACCTCGGGTTGGGAGTAGTCGCTGTAGGAGGATTTAAGGGATTATTACTTTACTAAATACTACTTTATTGCTACATCCATACTACCCAGCTCTGATTTATCTCTGACAAGTTCGTGCTAAGGTTGTCTGGAAGAAATCGCAGCAGCGATAAGACCGCCATTTGTACTTTGTTATTATTATACACAATTTATTTTGTATTATTCCTGGTGTACAATAAAGAGTATTTTACTTTACTTAAATACTAGCTGCGCCTCGCCCAAGTTACTCTGCTCTGCTTATAAACTATCCGCGTACCAACTTTTAGTTAAATCCGTTCAATAGTTTTTTCGAGAAAGAGTAGCAAACATCCATCCCACAATACTTTCGCTTTTATAATATTAATAAGGACAAATCTAGATGGATAGAGACGAAAAGGAAAAAATATATGGATTGTGTAAGAAGTGATATGAAGGAAAAGGGAGTTAGTGGTAGCGTGACGGCTGATAGGATAGAATGGAAGAGAAAAACGTGTTACGCCGACCCCAAACAAATTGGGATAAGAACAGGGAGATGATGATATAATATAATCAATACCTATCAAGTGGTTGGTGGTGTGCTCGTTGGACAGCAGATATTAGTGAGTGTGCGTCCAAATGTGACTCGGCCCCGGCGCCCCAGCCAAGCACCCGAGACAAATCATTGCCCGTTCCCATTGGTAAAATAGCTACAGCTGCCTGAAAAGACAAAAAAATGTGTCCTGCATACGTCAAAGTAAAACCATCGTAGTTAATGAACAATAATAGTTAAATATTATTGAATTCATTTACTTACTAGATACTTTATTAACTATCGTGGCTACGAACGATGCAGCTATGTTTAAACATTATGAATGCATAGGGAAAGAAGTTTTACGGATGTTGACCGTATTTGGCACATGAGAATTGTCTGCATGTAGGTAGGCTTACAACACAACATGCAACAATGATCAAACTTAAGTTGAAACGTTCGCATTTTAGGTATAGAATGGGCAATTTATTGGAACATGGAATTTCGTAGGTATCTAAAACTTAAATTAACAGATCGTGTTTATGATAAATTATTCGGTCAAATTCTCCGTTAAATACCTAAAGTTCGAACGTTTCACCTTAAGGTCAATTTAAGATACAAAAGTCTAGAAAATACGAATATAAAATATATTTCATATCTATTTCTCTAAAATAACTTACTTTGATATGGGGCACAGACCACAGTGCGTTCAAAACCCATGCTACAGTGCCGTCTCCTCCCGCCACTAAAATGCGACATCTTGGTGGCAGCCACCGCACTACCTTCTCTGGTGAAGTTATAGTAATGTCCACTACCTGAATATAAAAAAAAAAACACACAAAATAATATATTAAACCCACATTCCTCCTACTTACATTATATGTACTATTGGGGTCATAGGATGTTGGCGCCAACAATGAACCATAAAGGTTTTACTGTACTCGAGGAGGTTGCAAACCTCTTCAATAGTCTAATTAATATTTTTAAAAAAACTGATATTTATTCCAGTCAATTATTATAATTTTAGCGTTATTCGTATTAACCCGAATTTTACATTAAGTTAATGTTACAAACCTAATTTTCTAATTTTTTATGTTCATCACGCAAATAAGTGGCAAGCTTGAACATAAGAAAATACACTTTATACCATTGCATTAAGGTTTATGAGTTGTTTTTTTATCATTGTAGATATAGCTTAGGCAGCACGCAGCCCCTCATTATGAAGTGGCAGCATGCTGCGTCCATAATAGGGTTGCAATCTCTAAAATTTGGCTACCCGGGCAAGATACGTGAAAACCCCGGATTCTAGAGCCCAAAACCCGGACATGACATCAGGTTTTTTTAATCATAGTAAGTGTAAAAATAAACGCGGCGTGCGGGCATAGTGCGTTTGTCGTGGGCGGTCCAAGACTTTAAATTTTAAACCCGGACTACAAATGTAGTCCGGCCTGGACACTCCCTGTACACCCTCTAAACTAGGTCAAATCCGGGAAATCTGGACGAATAGCAACCCTAGTCCATAACCTGTAATAAAACAACCATGTTCGAATTTCCCAGCAGACTGACTAAAATGTATTTTGGAAAACTTTAATAAAATACTATTCATCAAATCAATGTTTGTTACATTTAAACAGCCATTAACACTGTTTTAATATCTTGAATTTTCATAATCTTCATGTAACAGAACCTTAAATCATTTGCCATGCCAAAAAAACTTTATCTATGTGACAAATGGTTGAAGTTTTGTTACAAATAAATGTTTCTATTTCAATTCACCTTAAGTTTTGTACTACACAAAACTAAAGGTGCATTGTTTTTTTGAAGTAAGATTAATAAATTACCTGAATTGGATTTAATAGGCCTCTAAATAATGACAAGACTTCATCGCTTCTATTACTTCCAGAATTTGGATTGGCTGAAATTATTGATGCATGTTTAATATCCAAAACATTACAAATGTTTAAGTGACTTCTATAGAGCTGAGAAAATAATGTTTTTGCATTTGAATAAAAATGTTCAATTAAATTTCAATAAATCAAAATATATTGAGGGGTTAAAGGCTAATTGCGCTTAGGTATTTAATTCATTGATCACACATCCTAGATTAGGATATGTTAAGATTTACCAAGTAAGTGGTGGTAAAAGTTCGAATTGAAAATCTTTTTGGACTTTTATCATTAATAGTTGGTAAATTTTAGAATTTACAGTAGTTTGAGCTTTTGCAGTAAAATATATACATAAAAATACACTGACATACCTAAAATTATAAATGGTTCCCAACTATCGTCTCCAGTGTGTATTATATTGGAAACAACTCCTTTATCTATTTGCACGCAGCTTGGAGGAATTATTACATTCCTATATTTCTGTAGGTCACATTGCTGCAAAATATTAGTATGTATTCAAAAGTTAAAGTTATTTGTTAATAGTGTAGGTATTAAATGATATCACTTAGATAATACAATATACACGTAAGCAGTGGCATGACTGGGGCCTATGGTCATCTACGCCAATATTATGAACAGGATATATTTGATTTGTTACTCAAATACCGATTTCAAAAAAAATATTTTGCCATTAGGAAGCTACATTAACCAGCAGTAATTTATGCTTTATTTAATTATGAAATTTCGACAGGCACAGGAGTTATGCGGATGAAACCATGCACAGGAACCAGTTTTAATATATTTTTCTAAGGACTCCTTTTTTTTCAATCTTTTGAACAGTTGCATGTGTTTAAAGTACACACCTAAAGTAGTCAATTAACATTTTTTACAGCATGGTGCAAAATGAGATGGATTTAAACTTTTTATCCATACTAAGTTTAAAATATGGTTCTTTCTATTTACTTGAAATTATTATGTAGCTTAAATACTATCACAACTTATATACAACAAATTAACATATGTATTGACCTCAGTGTCATTTTCAAGTGTCTGAGTGCATAACTTAGTTCTGTGACACCAACAGCAGTAATACTTCTGTAGGTCTTCTCCATGTTCCAAATTCTCACTCTGACTTGTGCCAACTGACAAAAAAAAAATAGAATATCATAAACATCATTATACTTCCATGTCGGAATATAGGTAAACGATTACTAGATAACTATAGTTTTTTTAACATTAACATGATAAAGGACATACCGTGTACCCAGTGATGGGGAAACGGTTTCTCAGCCGGCCAAGATATTTGTTTACATCTATATTTTCTATTAATTATTCTGCGACATTTTTTACATGCGCTTACAGCACAGCACTCACAAAATAACCCAATAGTAGGTAGCATTAATATGCTACAGTTTGTGCACTGGAAAAATAAATTTGATGTAAGTATAAATAAATTTTAGTCAACATAAATAATTTATGTCTGTATTAAAAGTTTTACTCACGTAAATATTGTAAAGAACCGATTTATTACACTGAATACTTCTCCAAGTGTGACTACGATGCCTATATTTTGTTTTCATAAAATTATTATCAGCAAATAGCGAATGAATAATACGATAAATCAAATATCCTAAAAATGCAACGCCTATCACAAAATAGTGGTTAGAAGTCACATCGTTGAAAACTAAATAAGTATCCATTTTAAAGAATATATTTTAATTGATGTATTGTAAATTAATATAAAGCTACACAAAAAAAGATTCAAGTTCAACAGAAAATCGATCACAAATCATTTTCATTGTTTATATTTACATTGACATATAAGTGTCAATGTCAACATGACATTGCAACTAGGACCAAGGAGGGACCAAGTATCGGAAATCGGAATCGGAATTCCGATACTTGGTCCTAGCATTGCAAGAAGGAAATGTACAACGTCTGGAAAGTGCTCTGTTACCGAAAACGCGAGCCGAAAGCACTTTGACCATATTTTAATGGCAATTTAGAGATAGATAAAAAATAATACATCTCCTCCGGCAAATTTTTATCTGCCGGTAGATGTATTTTTTTAATATTATAGAAGTAAATCATCTTATTTTTGTAATTAATTAAATCAATTCATATGTAGAAGTTGGATTTGAATTTATATAAAATGTATTTTTTTTTTAAGTTTTCTACATCATAACCAGCCTTGTATCCAGCAACATATTTTTCTGTTAACGAGCTACTCAACGGCATAAAATTTAAAACCACTTTATTTCACCACGTGGAAAAATTAAATTAATTATTTATTTTAAATCTAGTCTTGTTTTATCTAATGACCGGCTGTAAATTTTGTTAGATAAGTAGGTATTTTATCAAATAATGTCGATCTCATGGCCAAACAACTTCTAACAAAATATTCGTTGTTATGGCTACCTACTGTCTACAGCTTGGCAAAAAAGAGTAGAAAATAATGGGGGCGCCACTGTGTTGTTTGTGTGGCAACCCGTTGCAACCGAATAGCATATAAACCTAATCTTGATATTTCCCTTATTTTTTTAGACATATATTTATTATTATTTTATTTGTATTATTTTTTCAAATTTTACACATTATTTTGGGAATGTTGCCAACTGACAAAAAATTAGTTCCGTTTCTAGACTTTTGCCAAGCTGTACTAACTTGTAGGGATGTCGATTCTTTCCAAAAAAGATCGATTTTTAAATCGATTCGAATCGTGACCTAATGAATCGATCCACAAAAAAATCGAGGCCAAAAAGATCGATTTCTGAAAAATCGATCTTTTCTTCAAGTTTTTGTTTATAATGTTAAATTAAATTATTTTTTTGTAAATAAATCTATTTTATTAAAAACATGACACATATTATAATTTAACGATCTCTTATCAGTAAAATCAGGTGATTCGATGATAAAAAATATTTTTATTACCATATCAAAAGATCAGATCAGGTATAAAATAAGACATTTATTTTTTTATGTATTGGTTTACAAAGTTAAGAAAATAGATAGTGTAGCTTATAGTTCCCAATGCTTAATTTCTAAACTTTTTAAAAACAACAGTCTGTCATAAAATCGAATGTCGATTTTTAAGGGTGAAATATCGATTCACTGAATCGATTCAGTACTACATATCGATTTAAAAAATCGATATTTTTGGCTCCAAAAATCGATTCTTCGATTAATCGATCTCAGATCGACATCCCTACTAACTTGACTAGTGATGAGAGTGAGAGAGACAGCGTAAAGAAGCTGAAAGACGACTCGATTGTCTTACGCTGTGTAAGACAATCGAGTCGTCTTTCAGCTTGCTTTTTTCCGTATATTTTTGCAGGAAATGAATGTTCCTGAAGTACAACTTCTTTGCATGCACCGGGCATGTGAGGTCATGTACGCAAGTGCCGTGGTGCTGTAGCCGGAGTCGGTGGAGCCGTGTTGTGGAAGCTAGTTGCTTGTTGTTGTTGGTTGTGGAGCTGGAGGAGGAGTACTTTGCTGGAGTAGCCGGTTGCGTGTTGTCTTCGGGGTTACCAATTGTAGAGGAACGGTTGGTGGTGTTCCTCCACAGAAAATGAAGATCTTAGCCGGGCGAGGTGGTGTGCCCGGCGACCGACGGCCATTTGTTACTGTTCGGAACTTGTATATGTTCGAATTGGCTTGCGAACTTGTATTGCGCGATACAGGCTAGTTGGAGTGCTTGGTGGTAGATGGCGCTGCTAGTTGTGTTGTGATATTGTGCGGCTACTGTAGATGTCGCTACACTATTAATTTCTGGTTGGAAAACTCTCTAAAAACCATTGAATTTACAACCTTTCGGTACTAATAGGTGCATCTATTGATATTGAAGATCTCTGATCTCTTGGGTAAACTCGTAAAAAATTGGGTAAATTATTTTTAAAGAGTGAATTACATTTTTAAATAAAAAAATAAATAATAACTGATGAAAACACTTATTCATATTTTTATTCCAGCAAATTTGTTAACATTTTCCTTATTTTACTAGAACACAAATCCAGTTGTGTCTTTTCTTCTTTGTTCTTTATATCTAATCGAGCGCCAGCTTTTACTAGCATACTTGCAACAGATTCTCTGTCTTCCTCACAAGCTGCATGTCTGAAAATAAATCTTAATAATGAACAATATTCTAGTTGACTCACAGCAAACCTAAGTGTTTTAGTGGTAGATTTTCTGTGGCTGAATGATTTTATGAAGGATGAACCTTCACAAAATCATTTATTTTAATAAAAGCTCAATATATTCTTTAATTCATTATAAATTTGTGTTTTGTGTTTATATTAAAAAGTTATTAATATGTAAAAACCTCCCTGGTGTAGTGGAATAAGCTTTAGGGGTCATGTGACAAGAAATCTTTGGGTAACCACACAACAGACAAGAATTCTTTGAGTAAAATCTAAGATTTCTTTCCCAGTTTGGTGGCTTGAGGGAACTCCATTGTCCCTAGATATTATTATTATTTTATATAAAAATATTAGCTTTCTGAACTACTTTTTTTTTTGTGAGAAGACACCTCCCGCACTAGGGAAATAAATCCCTGTGTCGCGGGGGGCTTTACAAACATTCATTTCACGGACACACAGAACACCCAGACTCAGAACAACTATTTGTGGTTCACACAAATAATTGTCCTGGGTGGGAATCAAACCCAGAACACCAGGTCTCAGAGGCAACTATCGTAACCACTGAGCTACCGGTGCAGTCGATACAACATTAATGGCATTGGGTCGGCTGAATTTTAATAACAGGGTTACAAGTTGTTTTACAAATTAAATAATTCTTGAGTTTTTGAATAAAAGAACTAAAGTCAATATTCCAAAAATATATACTTACAAAGGTGTTGAACCAGTGGAGTCACAAACATTAACTTCAATCCCGGGAGTGGCTAACAGTAACTCCACAATAGCATTCCTGCCTTGTGCTGCAGCTCTGTGCAATGATGTTGCACCAAGTACATCAGCTTCATTGACATTTGCATCTGAATTAATTAACAACTTTGCAACCTGAAAATAATAATTTTCATTTTAGTTATAAATTTAGATTCTTATTTATTCAAAGTTTGTGAGTTTTAGGACTAATCTCTGGATCTACTGAACCAATTTTGAAAATTCGTTTATCAATAGAAAGCCATGTCATTTATGAGTGTCACGCGTTTTTAATTAAACTTTCCATGGGAACGGGATTTTCCGCTGGTGGAAGCACGCGGAAGAGCTACTACAATATACAAATGTATTTTAAAATTGGATTACACAAAATATATGGCTGACTGCATAATCAGTAGTTTCAGTAGTTTTTTCTGAGACCTGGTGTTCTGTGTTCAATACCCACCCAGGACAAATATTTGTGTCATGGACAGTTGTTGAAAATCTGGGAATGATTTACATTAACAAATTGAGCTAGAGAGACTAAATTCTCTAACGATTTACATTAGAGAATTTAGTCTCTGTGACATAGAGATTTATTGCCATAGTGCAGGAGTTGTGTTTTTTTTAAATTTAATACAGTAATACCCAGACTTACGCGAATTCGAAGATACGCGGTTTTTATTTTTGATCACCACGCGCATAACTTGCAGTAGGTAAACCGAACACGCCGTTCGGCTTACTGCAAGTTAAACTGCTAACTGCTAACCTAACCTAACATGAAATGAAAAAACAGTCTTTTGGAATGTAAACTAAATATTATCATTATAACCTTATGAGGACTTTAAATCTAAAATAAAAAAAGGGTCGAACCAAATAATAAGTGAAAATCTTTCAATTTAATTCAGACGTCATGGTACTATAGTTTAGATGGAAACCATGTTAGAATTGGAAGTAGTTATGCGAAAACGTTCCAACCCACAAGTCACTCGAAATACATTGACTAGTATACCTTTTTTGACACCTTACATCATTGACATCATTCTAGCAAAAATGTTTCAGTGCTCA
This sequence comes from Nycteola revayana, assembly GCA_947037095.2. Taxonomy (NCBI): domain Eukaryota; kingdom Metazoa; phylum Arthropoda; class Insecta; order Lepidoptera; family Nolidae; genus Nycteola; species Nycteola revayana. Next base: position 13,244,769 of record OX344839.1, read on the forward strand.
AGTAATATTTCAATATTTATATTTTTCACTGTAGGTTCCAACCCACAAATTTACCAATCAAGTGTTTTTATTGTAAAATAATACGTATTAATCCGTCTGAAACGTTTTTATTTAATACTATTCTATAATAATATTTTGCTACAATGACTCAATAATGGAACGTTTTAGCCACAACCCATGTAATTTTTTTGTTACTTGTAAAGAATGTTTCAGTGCTTATGGAATGTTTTAGTGAAATAACTAAAGTGATAAAAACATCATGAATAGAAAAAAAATCAATGATAAAAGTAAAGTGAATTGGTTAGGTACATACAAAATAAATAAAAATTTAAAAGGATTAAAAAAAAACATTTATTTTTATGAGGTCATCATTAGAAGAAGACTTATAGGTTATAGAAAAAAGGAGAAATACGTAAAATTAGACAAGATGAAATCTGTCTGTTGTGGCCTGACCTATTGCTCCAGCGAAATGAGCAGATTTATAATTATATTCTTGAGGATTGTCTCCAATTTTATAAAACCTTAACAAGTTCGGAAGACATCATTGATGATGTCGATGGCTTTGGTGGAGAGCCAAACTTCGACATACAAGACGTTGACATTATACCCGATGACAATAATGTATGAACCGAACAATATTGATTGAACTTTTTAAATAAAACATTTCCTATTATTCCTTTCTTTTTATATTTTGTATTTATTTTAACGAATTTTTCTATAAAATTATCATGTTAAAGTTTTAAATATCTTGTGGAACATTTTTGCAAAATGATTTGGAATGAGCGTTCTTACAAAAACATATTTTGCAAAAATGTTCCAGTAACATTTATCCCAATTACTAACCATACTAACAAAAAAAAAAAAAAGCAAATATCACAATGAATGGTACATGATTATGTAATGATTATATTTTACTACAGTAAAAACTATTGTGTTTGACTATAGTAGTTAGGGCAAAAAAGTGTACCAATGATACACTAAATTGCGTTTTTCTCAAATTGAAATCATTGTGGACTGGAACGTTTTCGCATAACTACGTCCAATTATAATTTAACGTATTATTAACCATGTTTCTTCTGATCTATTGTTTTTTTTTATAATTACACAAACATTATATGTATTTATAGGGAAAGTTGAACCCCGACTTACGCGAATTCGACTTACACGGCTATCCCGTGGTCCCACCTATCCCGTAAGTCCGGGGTATTACTGTAATATTATATGCTATTATTTTAGTAGTATCAAATAAATTACTTTGGTACTAACCTCTAATTGGCCTTTTGAACAAGCATAATGTAAAGATGTTTGGCCACGACTAGTTCTTTTATCAACATTAGCTCCTTTGCTTATCAATAACTTTACCACAGCAGTTCTTCCAGCAGAGGAGGCCAAGATTAAAGGAGTTGAACTAGTATCATCTATGGGATCAATTGGACTTCCTAAATCTATAAGAAAGTCTACTAAATTCTCATTTCCTCCAAGAGCTGCCCAGTGAATAAGTAAGCGCTGATTCTGAAAAGCAAAAACAATTTAAATCATATTAAATTCACACATTTCATACAAGCGTATTTTATTTTGTTTATTTAACTTACTTCGTCTGGTTTATGAATTAAATCATTATCGGCGTCAACTTTAACTTTGACTTGGTTAAAGTCACCCTTATAAGCGGTTTCGTAAACGGATCCTATAGACATTGTAACAAAATATTAAAAACCTTAGAAATATTCATATAGCTATGAAAACCTAGGTAAATTAAACGTTGATAATCTTCTTCTTGTTTCAACTTCTATTAATAACTACGGGGCTTGTCGTAATAAGCGGTGCATTAACTTTATAATTAATTTATGGCAATATTTGTTTTGAGTTCTGTAATTTCTGAAAATTTGAAGTCACGATGACACTTTAATAACCACTCTATCTTGTCCCTTCTTGTCCAATGTCCACAGACTCAAAATGTATCGAACATTTTTAATAATTGTCAAAGTCGGAATTTTCGTAAATAAGTTTGCATCTAGCGCTAGTGTAGATAGTACTACAGATCGACACCAGCAATTTATACTACGCCAACTCTTAAAACCCTACTTTACAGTAGAAGCTTACAAAGGGAAAAATGTGATTATGATTACATTAATTAAGATACTACTTTGAAATTTGGTACACTGTATAATAAATGTATTTATTACAATTCCCCATATTTACTTTTTCTTAATTATTTATATTTTTGGATTTAGCGTTAGTTAGCCGTATATGCACGTAATTGCCGAATAAAATTTCACATATAACACTCCGCTAACTAATGTTAGCGTAGTACATTACGGAGAAACATAATGCTCAATAAAGTTATTTTTATTGCGTTGGAATTATATTTCTTAAATATTTTTCAGGTGAATATATTTATTAGGTTTATACGATTATACATGAAATATAATATCGGTAAGTATTCCCCTAAATTCTAAGTTTTTAAAGTTAGCGTTGTTTAACAGGTAAGTGCGTGACAGGTGGATATCGTTTTAAAGGCCTTTAAATTATACATAGCCTACTATAGATTGACCATTGCTACTAATTAGCGCATCATTTAACTTCAATCCTACTAAAAGGATTAAGTTGAAAGTTTATTCATGGATTACTGATTGGTTACTGACTCAAAAACTACTGAACGGAGTTCGATGAAATTTGGCACATAGATAGATTATTTAGTATCAAGTAGACTTAAGATAGTTTTTTTATCAATGAAATAGCATCATCCCTAAAGGGGTCTACTGTTGAAGTATAATTAAAACGATTATAGCAAACAATTAAATTGTTTATTAAACTTAAGTAACTATTTATTTATTAAGTGATCAGATCAAATCACAGACATCGTGAGTAAATTATAGGTATTTAAATCAAAATTGTACATAATATTACAAAAACAAATACCACATCATTTTCGAAATTGGCTATAGGGGTGAAATACATTTACGCATTCCCACCGCCGTTGCAGCGTATTCACGAGCTGGCGGTGGGATATATGGGACTCGCCCTCTCTATAGCGTGGTATGCTAACCTCATACTACGAGGAGAGGACCCTACACCACTAAAATCCCCCGGACACTCCTTCGATCCGCCATTGGCGGGGGCCAGGTACGCATAAGCAATCCGGCCCCCCGACGGCACACACTTACAGTGGCCCATTTGCCCAATTATACGCCTGGAGTGTAGAGGCGTCCCTACTCCTCATGGGTCAGCCTCGAAGGGAGCGGGGCCCATGTGCCCCACTCCCCGAAGCCGAGCCTAGGGCGGTAGGCGGCGGGTTTCGGCCTGCCGCCGACGGCCAACACGCCATCTGCGGAGCGGGTGGGCGGAGGGATCTTCTTCTCTCTCCCGCTCCGCCGCGCCTCCTTCTGTGACATAACTTGTCTACAGAAGGAGGCAACCGCCTCCCACGACCTCTCGCTTTAGACCATCTTTGAAATTATGGTCGGCACCGAGAGGTCGTCTCCCACCACGCCAACGAACTCCTCCCGCTCGTTGCCCCACGCCGGACACTTCACCACCCTGTGCGGTGCCGTATCGTCGGCATAGTCACAGTGGCGACAGCGAGCCGGCTCTCTCTGCGCCACGTTTCCCAGGTAGTGGCCGAAGCAGCTATGTCCTGTTACTACCTGTGCAACGTGGTAGGTGACGTCGCCGTGACGGCGACCGGCCCACCCTTTTATATGGGGCCGAATCGCCTTCACCGTACGCAACCTGCTCCGCGGCGCGGCCTCTAGCCTCTCCTGCCATTTCCGGAGCGTTTGGCGACGGACCTCAGTCCACCACCGTGCAACACTCTCCGGAAAGGGGTCGCGGCCAGAACGCACCTCCTCACACCTCCGCCGGTATGCGGCGGCCTAAACCTCCGCCTTAAGGACCCACGGAGGGGACCCCGCAAGGAGACAGGCCGCGTCAAACGCGACCGTAAGGTAGGCGCGGGATACCTTTTCTTATAAATTTATATTTTTACCATTAATTATTATTTATCAAGAGATAAGTTGCAGCTAGAAATGCGGGTAGGTACACGATAATCGCCTCGCCCTATAACCGAAGTAGGTACGTATGTTTAGGCTACAGGCAATAGATTATAATTTACTAGCGACCCGCCCCGGCTCGGCACGGGTACAATGCTGATGTATTATATATATAAACCTTGCTCTTGAATCCCTCTATCTATTAAAAACAAACCGCATCAAAATCCGTCACGTAGTTTTAAAGATTTAAGCATACATAGGGATATAGGGACAGAGAAAGTGACTTTGTTTTATACTATGTAGTGATGATAACAAAAAAAACCGACTTCATGCAAAATTAAGACTTATATGGTTCTCATAGAAGTAATTGTCAGAACTGGATCTAATTGAAATGGGACCACACAGGAAACACCAGCTGTCAAATAAAATTAAATCATCAAAGTCGGTTCACCCAGTCGAAAGTTCTGAGGTAGCAAACATAAAAAAATACAGTCGAATTAAGAATCTCCTCCTTTTTAGAAGTCGGTTAAAAGAGATTAAACCGGCCCGGGATTCGAACCCTACCTGGCCCACACCACTAGACTAATAGACACATTTTAATTAAGCTAAGTAGTACATTAACGGACAAACAAGGAATACACGACCGCTTATATACTACGCTAACTGTGAGTTAGCGTAGTATACAATGGCTTTGAGCAAAACTTCTTAAATTTTCTAAAAAGTATGTAAAGTATGTAGAATTACTATTATACATATAATTTTGTAACATAATATACATTTAAATACATTTCAATCTTTTAAAACATTAAACTACCCTCTCTCGACAAATGAAAGTGGAATTTCATTATTGTTGTTATTATACTCCACCAGGAATTTTCGTCGGTTTTTGCTAATTCCACTAAATATTATGCCCGTTTTCTTGACATTTTTGTTATAATTTAAGTTAACTATCAGGGTCTATAAAATAAGCAGTAGCTGGATACCATAACCTATTATTTACTTATATAAAAATATAAATTCGCGCAATCACGCGCAATACAGCGGCAAGTGTCGTTGGAGTAATGTAAGCAAACAAGCGGCGCGTCCCACCCCCCGCGCATACGGCGCTAACAATACTTGGCGTAATGTAGATCGATCGATTTTCAAAATTATGTTTAGTTAGCGCTGTATACCATTTATAACTTTTTAGTTTTTATTTTTTCTTCACATTTTTTTTATGCCACAGATAAAACACAATATTTTAAACAACTTTGCATTAAAAACATAATTTACCTAAATTTCGAGTTAGCGTAGTATAAATTGCTGGTGTCGAGATAGTATACTTAAAATATACTATACACCTATAAAATAAAAATATTTGATATATAGGTACATGTTTTTACTTCATATGATAACATAGATAATTTTGTTTGATTTGAACTCGCTATTGCTTTGAAATTCCAATTATTCTTACTTGTACTCTACAATGTTTACCTCTTAGTTTAATTCAAAAAATCAAAATTAAGTTTGCCAGTTAGTTCGGATCTCTCTCACGAAGCAATTTTATTGAATATTTTAAATTTTACGCCATTAATGAGTTTTAAATTTTAATATTTCACACTTTGTAGACGATGTATGCTGTCAAATCATTGAAATCAAAACGTCAAGCTAACCAACACATAATTCATTCCACATTCGTTCAATCTCTACAAAATTAACAATTGCATACAAAGGTATGACGTCTCACATCATACGATTTACGAGCCCAAGTTCTTACTAATACTAATCCCACATACTCATACGTAGTAGTGTGAAGTTGAAGTGTATTGTTATTCGTGTTATTTGTTGTGTTGTTTCGAAGTCTCAATTAAATAGAAACAACCGTTAGGTAGGTAAATGTGACTAATATTATAATTTCTTTTGTGTAGGGTTTAAGTATTTCTAAAAGAGTATATTCTACTAATTTACTTAACTAACATAATTAAATCGTATTAGACAATAGAAAATGTATGTCCCCTTTATTTCATTAAATTTTAAATAAGTATAATTTTATTTCAGCCAAAACAAATAAGAAATGACGACTTATTTTGATTATTATGATGGCAGTAAACTTTTCCTGTTTTTAGCTAATAAAACAGGCCTTCCTATTGATCTGGTAAGTGTTACAATGTAAACTTAATTGTTTATTTTAGTTTCATAAATGTATGTCCACATTAGTGACTAGAAACTGTAGTCTAGAAACCATATCGCAATTATTTTACGAAGTTTTAACATATTATTGTATTATAGTACTGATCATATTGTAATATAATATAGTAAATTATCAAACTATAATTTCTAGTTAAAAAAATAGGTGAACCACACCAGTTCAGACTAAGGAACTAGTTTGACTCAAAACTTGATATTTTATGTGCTCACCATCTTAGTCAAGTTTTAGTTTAAAGATTTTAATGTCTCTAAAAAAAATTGTTTATATATATATATATTTTTTTATGACATCTCCCACACTATTATGTACAAGGTGTTCCGCAACTTCTTAAAATAAATATTTTCTTAGCTATTTATCAATGAAAGTTTTTTTTTTAATTGGTCCAGATAAAGTAAGAGTAAATGAGATTAACTGGAGCGGACAGACAAAAAAAAGGGGTTTTATACATGGATAAGAATTTTTTTAAACCTGTTTTTTTTTCCATTACAAACAGACACTTACATTTACACTTAAATTTATTTATTTACCAGAAAACTGTTGTAAGCATTTGTTGACTTATGAATGTGTGAAAGTAAATCTCTATTAATTAAATATTTGAGCATTTTTTTTGTATCATATCAGTGATTGGGAGTAGGTAGATTGATTTTTGGTACTTGTATCATAAATGCACTAGAAAGAATAACAAAGATAAGCCATTTGATTCAATTTAATATTGTTTATGTTGGGAGTGATATTATTACTAATCAATTCAAAATTTATAGGAAGGTCTTATCTTTTGAATAATAAAAACAATCAAATGATGGAAGCATTCATTATATTTTTTATTTTTAGCCTTTTTATGGCCTTTAACTTTATATAAATTGTTGTAGTTTAATTTCAATATTTTCATAGTGGTCATGGTAATTTATTTTAAGGGTAATCAACCAATTCCAGAGGAATGTCTATATTAATATATATGTTTGGGATCACTGACCCTAATTCAATCTACCTTTGCCGATCACTGATCATATTGTAATACATACATTATATGTAATAAAATAAAAATATACATAAATAATACTATATGAGAGGCATTATGCAGTTAGTTATGTCTCAAAAGCTTAAAAATGTTAAATGTATATATTTAAAAACCATTAACTTCCATATGTGAGAATACAACTTGAGACTGAGTTTACATGGGGAAGTCAGATGTCACTTTGATGATTTCTATTACCATAGCGATAGAGACCACAGCAGATAAACACTACTTACTCAATTGAATACTTAAACTAATTATTGTTCTTGCATACCACTGTAAGATAAAACTGACAGAGTAAGGATTGTTTTCTAAGACAATGTCATGTCATACTTTATCCACTCCATGCAATATCACTTTAATAAAAATAAAAAAACATTTACAGAAGTATAATTTTTCTTTTGGTCTAATCTGTATAAATCAAAATATATGTATGCAAGAAAATTGTGGAAAAAACTAAATAAAAAGTAAAAGTCAGAATATTTTAATGGGCACAAATAGGTACCTACTCTAAGTAAAAACAAAGACCTCACAAGACTCATACAGTAACTTAACATTCATTACAGTTTTAACATGTATGCTAATGTGGTTGTGAATGTTGGTTATTATTAATAGTACTGTTGTATTGTCAGTACTCATAAACTCAATTATGAAAACATTTGCTTTGTATATTTAACAAAATGTATATTGCTCTCTTTCTGAATTTTATTGCTTTACCTTTGCATTATGGTTTTTAGAAAATATGTGTATACAATATGACATTAATCATAATAAAGTATCTGGACCATTCATAGAAATTAATTCCAACCATAGTTATATCTTGACATAATGCTGAAATTATCAAAATAGAGGTAAATAGAATAAAAATGGGTAAAACATTTTATGAAAAAATAGATCACATAATTTAAGAAAACATTTTTTTTTTATAATACCTACTAACTTCTATACTTACATGTTTCTTTACCACCACTTTTTAAACAGTGCAGTAAAAAAACATTATTGTTACACTATATAAAAGCACTAGCTTGTGCCCGCGACTTCGTCCATATCCTACGTCCTTCCTCGATAAATGGGCTATCTAACACTGAAAGATTTTTTTTTATTGGACCTGTATTTCCAATATTTGTATGTTCAAGACAACAAACTTCAGCTTTAATATTAGTATAGACACAAGCGCATTTCTTTGCCAGAATCTCAAAGTTACATACCTATATATTAGCAATTAGAATTCGTAATACGGCCACATTTATTGCTCAATCACTTTAGATTATAATTTGACATATTTTTACTACATAGTACCATAGGGTATTTATTTTCACATGTTGCACTTTATTCATTAGTATCATTTTTTTTTTCAATAGGTAAATTTTTTGATTGCACAAGTAGCTGCACTATGCCTGGCAAGACTATTTCGAAAACCTTTGAAATTTGCTTCGCCCGAATTTCGACATTCTGTTTGCCTGGTAATAGGTTTATTTATGGGCTATTTCTGTTTTGGAAGGTAATTTTTTTATTTTATTAATCATTATCTAACACGTAATTCTAAGCTTACGATCTCTACGATATACCTAACTTCTATCGCTCTGCCTTGCTACAAACAGGGCACTACTTGCTGACTTGGACAGCAAACTTACTTATATTCAAAAACACATGATGAATACCTAATACTCGCGTGTTTACTTGTGGAAGGCAAATGAAGAAAACGTCTTGGATGTTTTATTAGCATTTTCATCGTCTAATCAGATATAATTCATGTTAATGTTTTATTCAAGGAGATGGTCAAATTGTTATCGGAATGAGTATGAACTAATAATGTGATTCACTAGTTGAAAAGATAGGTAATAAGACGATGTTTCTAAATAAATTCCTTGTATGCTTTACACTAATAAAATAGAAGATAATATTTCAATTATTTATGAAAGAAGATTGTCAGCGTCGCGTCACTGTAATTTAAAAAGGTGGACTTGTTCATTGAGGCAACCTATAGAGAGTCAATTGAATACGATTAGTGTTCACAGTGTGCTGATTGAAACATCTTCACACATTTGTAAAATCAAAATACATATAAGTATACCTATCTACACTAAACCCGACCGACTTTTGGCATGCCCCACTCTTAAAAGTGGTGGCTAATCCACCAACGCAGCACAAAGTATCCGCAAACACAGTTGCACTCTCTATTGTTTTATTATCAAAAACAGATGGATCGTGTTTACTGACATGACTGGTAATCAGTAGTTGGGCCAACAGTTTTACATGCTATTCGAGACATGAAACACCACAAATACCTGAACACGGGCAATAAAAAAAACCACCTCTTTTCCTAACATTTGAATCCACGAACGTTGCTAATGTTCGTATACGGTAAACCAAAACATTAGTAAGTAATAGAGACATAAACCTTGAAGATAAGAAAACTGAGGTACAATTCATCATTAATCTCGGTATCGTCATCGAGACTGTATTACCTACATAAGTACCTACCTACCTAACAATCATGTTGTTAGGTTAAATAAAAACAACAAAATGGTAGGGAAATTACGAATGTCACACGACATATACCAACTAGCCTTGTAAACTTTCTTCTTCATTCCGCGAACTATTGACCATCTTCTAGCTAAAGCTGTTGATAGTTGGCAGGGGTAAACATGTTTATAGTTGACATTAGTTTCATTTAAAAAGTACCTACATATTTTAAATAGGACAAAGATTCAGGAACATTTCCTGTGTAGATTAGAAATAACTTGTAGTAAACAGAAGTGCCCCGCTACGGATTTACCCCGAAACAAATTATAGGTACTTACCTACATTATGAAACAATATGTATTTACTTATACTTATTTAAATTCTGTGGTTCCGTTGTAAAAGCCTTGAACAATGTTGATATACTATTATAGAATGCTAGAATTTAAAAAAATAATAGGTAGTTGTAAAGTTCATATTTTACCAAAATGTCAGTTCATTGGTTAAAGGTCGTTACACGAGTTCATTAGTACAGATTTTTTTAAATGTCATTTTTATTTATTTTGAATATTTTTCAGGCAATCCATACATTTATCAATTGTACCAATGATGTGTTATATATTATTAAAAACAGTCCCACATAATATAATGGGCAAGTAAGTATGAATACAGTTCCTAAATATAATTCAAAGAAAACAATATATCAATTGACATAATATATCGACAAGTAATTCTGATTAATTTTCAGTGTTATTTTAGCGGCTTCTATGCTATATCTATCATGCCTGCATTTACATCGACAAATATATCATACCGCTGATTACACATTAGATATAACAGGTGCGTTGAATCATTATTTGAACTTGGTCTATGATTCGTTCTTAGGTGTGTTTACTGAGTTTTCCTTCTTTTTCTAGGTCCGTTGATGGTGATAACTCAACGGGTGACGTCATTGGCATATTCACTTCAAGATGCATTAGTTGCCAAAGAAATTAATGGAAATAAATCAGTGGAATCGAATGATTCGCAACTGGCTAAGTTTAAGAAAATTCCTTCCCCTCTTGAGTATTTCGCGTACACTCTGGCCTTCCAAACACTCATGTGTGGTCCGGTTGTGTTCTACTCTGATTATATCAAGTTCATTGAAGGAGCACATATAGACGAGGTAATTAACCCATGCCATTTTGTAATATTGTTTTCTATTGCAACAATAAGTAATTAAGATTTACTTTTGATCGAATGATTCCCCCAAGAGCTCAAATCATTCATCAAAAAAATGCTTTTGAAAATATAAATACCTGTGTACTTAGCTACCTATCTAGGTATATATTTTCTTTCTTTTTGTTTTATATTGACTCCTCATCGATTTAAATATAAGATTAGTAAATATTTGTCAATATTAAATCCACCTTATTGTGTCCGTTAGTCCACTGCTAGATGTGATTCGTTAAAGTTGAATTGCAAGTCTACCTCAATTATCGTATAGCGTGATAGTTGTTACCCGCTTTGAAGTTGCTTAAGAACTACCAGTGTTGCCAGTATGATTACCCAAAAAAGGACGGTTGCCTTTCTGAAAAGGTACGGTTTTTAACTTCAAAGTACGGTCGGTTTTTTTTTTTCGATTTTACTTACCGCCCTTACTTAAGTAGCCCCGAGGCTTTTGCTTCTTCACCGGGCATAAAGGCGAGCAGAGCTCCAGCCTTAATAAATGGTTTAAACATTACAATCTAAGCAACCTGCGCAAGAGGGCGACCCTGTGGGGCTTGGACCTGGGCTCAGGGCGGTCGCTGGCGATGATATTGAAGGATTATGACTTTTAGTGTTTTAGGGGAGTTTTGTGCAACTGTCGCTCTATTTTACAGTTTGCGGGCCTCTCAGACTTCGGGTCTACGAGGGCATCGGATGGTTCTTTGCAAACTAAGGGTCAGGACGACGAGGGGGAGGTACGGTTGGGTAGGGATATTTCTGCAAGAACTAGATCAGTTTTATTTTTCTTCGAGTTGGCTGCCTTCGACCATTGGTTGGAAAAAAAAAACGATAGTGAAATTAGGGAATCGAACAAAAAGAAACCTCATTTCAGTATTCAAAGTTCTCGACAGGGCGCGCTGGAGTTGTCTTTTGGAATCATTTTGAATTTGAAGATATTTTTAATATCAGAGGAGTATTTAAACATTTTTACATAAACAGAGAAATTGTAGATGTTTGAAGAATGTAAGTCAAGTAAATATATAAATTAGCAACGAAAATCGTATGAATTTACTTAAATTATTTACATAATTTAATCAAATTAAATTAGATATTTTTCCATTTTTCTTAATGTACTCAGATCTAAGTAAATTGTAGTCAATTGTAGATCTAAGTTTATCTGAATAGATTGAGATTGATTTCAACAAATGTAGATGTTTCTACAAAAAAAATATTTGATTTAAGTACAAAGTCTTTTTAGATCTAAAAATATCAATTTCCATCTAAAAATATCAAATAGAAAATATAAAAATATCAAATTACAATCCAAATTTTTTTACCATAATTTTGTTTAATTGTATTATAATACAATTAAACAAAATTATTGTAATTTCGTTTCAAGTTTCAGACAGATATGTAAACAACAGAATTTTGCACTCTTGTTTAAAAATAATAAAATAAAATAATACTTTTTGTTCCTTTACATATGGAGAATAGTATCGCATAATATCTGAACTTCCTCATCACATTATTCCTATGATAAATTGGGTATTAAGTTTAAAAAAATATATTAATTCACTGCATCGTTAACGAATTTAATGACTTTACTCCATTCCGTAACTCTGTATTGATTTGTAACCTCATTTCTATAATTGATTTACAAATGGATTTGTTCGATATTGGCAGTCGGTAATTATGTTCTACTTTACCATATCCTTTTGAATATTCGAATCCCTATCGCTTTTTTCAAACCTATGGTCGCAGACAGCCAATTCGAAGAAAAACTGATCTAGTTCTTGCAGAAGTATTCCGACCCATACGTTTGGTACAATGTTGAAAAATTATATAGTCTACTCATATTCTATAACAGGATTCCTCCGAGATAACAGAAGGCGATTTTTTTTGTTTTTTACCCTTTGTAGTTTGTAGTGAAAAATAAATCACTAATATAGAAAAAGCGAAAAGGTACGAAAAAGGTACGGTCTACACTGAGGTACGGATATGGTACGGTTGTGTGATGAATAGTACGGAAAACCGTACTTTTTGGTACGGTCTGGCAACACTGAGAACTACCCTGGTTTTAAATGAGACTGAAACGCTATAGGTACTATAGAGAAACTGTTCGTGGTGTTATTGTACAAAAAAAAGTTATTTTGCAGCCTGCCAGCAGCAGGCTGCCAAATAACTTTCCAATGAGCTTCGCGCTCCAATTCGAACATAAACAAGTTCTGTGCACTAAGAACTTGTTTATGTTCGAATTGGAGCGCGAACTGCTATTGCGCTAAATCCCTACTAAATATTCTCCCAAGTTGTATGGCAACTGTAAGGGGCACTATAGTTTCAGACAAAATATGTTAACTTCTTAAATTTATTGTTATGTATTAGTTATCAGGTAAAATTGTGTTGGCATTTGAAAATAATACCTCCATACAATAAATATTTATTTCTACTTTGTTATTATTAAATTTTGAAGTTTAGTTTAATAGTAGGTACCTATATAATGTCAACCTACACACAGAAATAAAGTCAATTATTTCGTACATTTAATTTTATACATAATACAAGAACCTGAGTTCAAAAATAGTACCTAAATATCATTATTATGTATGTATAGTACGTACCTACCAAATTCTTGAATAATTTGTTGCATACTAATGACTGATACATAAAAATTGATTGTTACACAAACTTAGGTATATACTGTATATTGGTATGTATTATTCGTAAGAGCAATATTTACGCTAACAGTGACTTAGCTATTACCGATAGTCATTTGAATTAAATAAATGATTGAGGAATATCGAATTTTCCCACGTGTTAGTTAACAAAATAAATAAATGTTATTTGCATGTAGATGGGTAGGTACTGTTTAATGTCGCTGCTTTGCGAGAATAACGACACAAATGAAAAATAGTAAGTCGGGAAAAAAAATAATTAATGCCTGAAATCTTAAGAACTGTTTTCTCAATGTTTCTCTTTTTGAATTGCGCCGTTCTTCTCCCAAAACAGCGATGTGCAGTCGAATCTGTGGGCAAGAAGGACGATGTAAAGCGGGTCAGAGGAGAAGATCCCTCTGCACATCCGCTCGGCAGACGGCGTGTCGTTCATAGGTTCGGACCCGCAGCTTACCGCATTAGGCTCAGCCTCAGAGGGTAGGAAACATAGACACTACTCCCCTAAAGGACGACTTGGGAGAAGGAGGGAAGCCTTAGTGATCTGTTAGTCTCTATAAGTGAGATATATGGGCTACTGGCCCAGGTGCGCCTGACGCGGACACGGGACGTCACAGGGCCTGTTCTGCTTCAATGGCCTTTTGAGCCTGTCATAAACTGTCAATTTATAATTATCAAGAGTCTTTTACTTTTATGTCTTGAGCACACCAGATGCGTATGCGTAGACGTAAGCGTAGACGTGCACGTACCGCTGAGTTGTAATGTATGGAACCGTATGAGACAGGACACACCGCTTGCGTAACGTAGACGTGCGCGTAGACGTAATGCGTAGCCCTACGCAATGCAGCTCCCAAGGCACAAACTGACTGCGTGACCTACGCCGTACCTTACGCAGAGCAGAGCGGCAACGTTGCATGATGACGTTGTATTCAATGGCGCGCCTTATTGGACGTCACATCGAACAATTTTGTACACGCACATACCTTTGCTGTGCGTAGCCCTACGCACGTAACTTGCAGTCAGTTGTATTTTTTTACAATTAAGGCTCGAGCACACCGAATGCGTATGCGTTACTACGGCGTAATCACGCCGTAGACACGCGCGTAGTTACGGCGTAACCCGATGTCACACCGGGTTACGCATACGCTTACGCATCCGAGCCGAGTACGCAACGCACATGGCCTATTGCGTACCCGGCTGCGGCAGCCATATTTTATTCTGTTTTCGAAGGTTGTGCTGTGCACGATGTCTGACATGACGAGGAAGAAGCAATATTAATACTATTGTGCCAGAATAATCCTGCGGAATATATATATTTATACGATGCATTTTTGTAGAATTTACTTTTTGGATTGTAGATACATTCATAAATACGCACAATTTCAATAAGTTTTTCTATTCATTATAAAAACAATACAAAACACCACTACTCGCCAGTATATTTGTAAAAAAATACAACTGACTGCAAGTTACGCGCGTAGGGCTACGCACAGCAAAGGTACGTGCGTGTACACGCACGTACTTTTGCTGCTCGGTGTGACGTCCAATAAGGCGCGCCATTGAATACAACGTCATCATGCAACGTTGCCGCTCTGCTCTGCGTAAGGTACGGCGTAGGTCACGCAGTCAGTTTGTGCCTTGGGAGCTGCATTGCGTAGGGCTACGCATTACGTCTACGCGCACGTCTACGTTACGCAAGTGGTGTGTCCTGTCTCATACGGTTCCATACATTACAACTCAGCGGTACGTGTACGTCTACGCTTACGTCTACGCATACGCATCCGGTGTGCTCAAGGCATTAATATTGCTTCTTCCTCGTCATGTCAGACATCGTGCACAACACAACCTTCGAAAACAGAATAAAATATGGCTGCCGCAGCCGGGTACGCAATAGGCCGTCTGCGTTGCGTACTCAGCTCGGATGCGTAAGCGTATGCGTAACCCGGTGTGACATTGGGTTACGCAGTAACTACACGCGTGACTACGACGTGATTACGCCGTAGTCACGCATACGCATTTGGTGTGCTCGAGCCTTTATTCTTGCATATTCGTACAAAACTAATGATAATTACTGCGTTTCTTCTTTAGTTTAACAAAATTCATGGTTTTAAAAACTCAGTTGTATATGATATAAAACAATTCTTAATTACGTAAAAGCAATTTCAAAAATGTGACAACTATTTTTTATACCTACTTTTTGTTTTTTTCAGTGTGAGAAATCTAAAAATGTAACGGAACCATCGCCTCGTCGGGCTGTTATGTATAAAATGGCGGGATCTGTTGCTGCCGCTGTACTGTATTTGACTCTAGCAAAAAAATATCCTTTGGCTGTTTTGGAAGGTGAAGATTTAATAACAAATTAATATTTTTTTCGGCTTAAGTAATTAAAAAAGACTTGGGTATCCTAATTGGGGATTAGATAAGGTCTTGTCGCGCGTCGTTTTAATTACTTCAATTAAGGAAACGATCAATGTAAATGCTTTGTTTTCCAGTATATTTTTGGTCCATTCTTCATTAACATAAACATAGGCAAATATTAGTTAGCGTCAGAATGGCTGGTTGCCTATGGCAGGCGGCTCTGAAAGTATATTAAAGAATTGCTATCCAATTGCTTATATTTGATTCGTTTCTTCAATAATTGCTACATATGATACATTCGGAGAAATATGAATATTTTTTTGACCAGACATTCTGACGTCAGGATGGATGGTGGTCTCCGTGTTCAGTGTAAAGGACGCAGAATTTCTAAAAGTTTGTTATATCAATAATTGCTTACTAATTGCTTAATTCGACAATTTAAGTTTGAGCTTCGTACATACATAAATTAAAAAAATATAGCTTTTATTAATATTATTATTAACTCGAATATTCGGTTCATATACTATAAAATATTTTATTACGTTGTTATATTTATGCTTATTTCCGAGTGGGTACACTACTGAATCAAGTAAGTTATTGAATAAATATGCTTTTCACATTGGCGTGATTTTTTTTTGTATTTGATTATCTATAAAAAGTTATCAGAAGGTAGCATTTTACATAGACCATAATTTTATACAGAATTAATGTGAAAGTATTTCCACATAATATAGTTTATATATTTTTTCAATACAACGTAATAAAGTATCCACCATCTTACCACGGGGGAGAAGAATCAAAACCCAGAATTATCTTACGAAATAGACGCCCTTATAAAATGGCAACCAATTTTGTACAATGTAATATCATGGGCAGTATGTTATACTGTAAATATGCTATAGCTTCATATATTTATGCTTATTAAGAAACGTGTCTAATTTCTTCCATTCAGTGCCATCTGGACGTAACTAGACAACTAGGGTGGCATAGAAGTTGACAACTAGGGCATAGGAGTGGACAACTAGGGCATAAAAGTTGACAACTAGGCCATAGGTGTTGACAGCTAGGCCATAGGTGTTGACAACTAGGGCATAAGAGTTGATTAATAGGGTATAGGAGTATTAAATGTAACAACGCGGGAAGAATCGTGCGGTATGGCTAATAATAAAATTTGTTAATCATAGCAAATATAATAGTAATTTTAACGTAGACAACACGAGTCGCCCCCTCCAAATTAAATTACGTTTAGCGTCTAGGCTAATCTAGTTACGTCCTAACTCTGAAGGGTACAATCGGTGCCAACGGCTTAACGTGCTTTCCGAGTCATGGAGGGTAGTTCCCTCAACCAACCAGTCTCGGGAATAAATTTTAAAATATACTCTAATATTTCTTGTCCGACGTGGAGAACGAACTCACGCCCAGCGAGACATCTACGTTTTGTGTACATTTGCAGAACTTACAGACCCCACATCAGAGGTGTCCCGCTCATGGTCAGCTGTGTACCTGCTATGGTACGCGTATCTGTCCTCTCTGGTCATCCGCTGCAAGTACTACCACGCGTGGTTGCTCTCCGAGGCCATCTGCAACAACTCCGGAATGGGATTCAACGGCTACGATAGCGACGGTAAACCGAAGTGGGATAAGATGTCGAACATTGATATTTTTGGGTTTGAGGTATGTGATTCTAAGTCTAAGAGTAATAGAGGTCCCCCAGTAGTGGAAAAATAAACTTTTTTATTACACAAACAAATGCCTACATAAAAAAAAACAATGTTAAACATCAGCTAAAAGGCTTTTAATAACTACAAACATTGAAACCCTTATCTCTAAACTAGGGATGTCCCTGTATCTTAGAAATCAAACTTACTTAAAGTGTGCGAAATTTCATTCCGCGCAATTTTTGTAAAATGGGGGACATAAAGTTTTTGCTTCACGTATTGATTAATAAATAGATAGCGGTATCTGTGCTTTTATTAAATTAATTTTCGGTTAATCTCAATAACCCTGTATCTTTTATATGCCTTATAAAATATAGTAGGTACAAAATGTTACTCTGAGATTTACTTAAGGTTATTTATAGAAACTATTTGTTGGTGAAATACAACGGCAAATATTACTGTAACTATATTTTATATTATATATTTTAATCGACAAGGATGTGCCCGCCACCGTATCAATATGGGGCCTTGGGTTATAGGGGTTAACCTAACCCTAAGTATTTGAGAAAAAAATGTAAAATGATATACCCAATCTCACTGAAAGTCTCTTGACTATTGAAACAGAATCTAGACATAAGTAACAAGGTTAGGATTTATACCACGTGTATACGACCGATTATGAGGTACGCGAGCACCGTATTCGCTAACAAACTGTTCAAAGCACCAGGGCACCATGGTTCATTGGTAATCGCAACTTGCAGTCTGATCTCCAACTGCCTTCCATTAAGCAGTTGATGAAACAAGGATCGGAACGCTTCTTGGAATCCGTGGCTTAACACCCAAACCCATTGGTTGTTGCAGCATCAGACTATAGGCCTTTGCCCACAATGCGTCGTAAACACCGTCGGCCTCGGGGCGTCCTAGACGACGCGGACGACAAGATCACAACTTACCAATTAGCAGTACAGAGACTGCAAGAAACTAGCATCACTACACCGAGACCACTCTATCCGACCCGCCGGAGAAGAGTGCGCCCGCGAACGCGCCGCGTCCCCCCTCGCCCTCTCGACCCTTAGTTTGCTAAGAACCTTCAGATGACCACGTAGACCCGAAGTCCGAAAGGCCCGCGAACTCGAAGAGCGACAGTTGCACAAAACTCCCATAAAAAACTAAAAGCCATAATCCCTCAATCTCCCCGTCAGCGACCGCCCTGACCCGAGGTATTGCGCAGGTTGCTTAGTTTGTAGTGTTTAAACCATTTATTTAGGCTGGAGCTTTGCTCGCCTTTATGCCCGGTGAAGTAGCAAAAGCCTCGGGGCTAAATACAGACTACGTCGTCCGCAAAAAAAAAATATATAGGTAAGGTTCGCACGATCACGAGGTCACAAGTGCAGCTCCCTTATGCAATAATAAAATATTATCTTAACTAATATTAACTTTGCGGATAGTTCGCACAAAACTTCCGCACGGCGGTGGCGAGTTGGAACAAGAACACGAACGCGTGGCTGCGGGACGTGGCGTACGAGCGCGGCGGAGCGGCGTTCCGCACGGCGCGGGTGTACGCGCTGTCCGCCGTGTGGCACGGGTTCCATCCCGGGTACTACATGACGTTCCTGGCCGGGGGCATATTTACTGTGGCTGCTAGAAAGGTATTGTATACCAGTGTTTTTCAATACTTTAGATTTCCTGACCCCTTTACGGGTAAAAAAATTTAGCGACCCCCTTGTGCCGTAGACAGTCAAATAAATAATTTATAAGAGTATGTACCTAAATGTTTTTATTAATAAGCTATATCTATACTAATATTATAAAGAAAATAGAATTTATTGTTTGTTTGCATTAGGCTCCGGAACTACTCGACCGATTTCAAACATACTAAATATATACTGTAGTGGAATAAAATATCAGAACTTTAAAAAATTAACTATATTGTCAATTGCAGATAAGAACTATAGCGCGCCCGATGTTCCTAGACAGCGCTCCCAAGAAGTTGTTTTATGACTCTTTGTCGTTTGTGACGACGCGTGTCGCGATGACTTACGCTACTGTGCCATTTATCTTGCTACATCTAGCGCCAAGCCTCGCTTTTTACGGGTATGTACCTAAATATAACACTCTAATTTATCACTCATTACAAAAAATACTAAATAAATAATCGAAAAACCCCCGTAGCTTTGTAGGTATTTGGCTCGCTTCAAATCTCGGAGATTGAATTGAATATGGGCTGATGATAATGAATAGAAAAACAAAAAAATGATCTAGAACACATGCAACCACTGTGTTCCAAACCAATTTTTGATAATAATAATAATAATAATAATAATAATAATTTTATTCATCAACATACAGGATTGTAGTAGGTACAGAGGTTTAGCTTAGATTAGTTAGTAGGTATACTAAAATGTGTCTACAATCAAGTTGGTCAAGCGAACTGTTCTCCTAGCTAGATTAATAAAATTAATCTGTATTAAGGAGTAACAATGCCTTTCCATCCTAAAGTAAGGGTGAGGTTGTTTAGTATACAAACTCTATTTTTAGGACAAAATTATAGTAAGTAGGAAGATGAATTATAGAAAAATCAATTTAAAACAATTTAGCTAGAGTGTGTGTGTGGGTGTGCGTGCGTGCGTGCGTGCGTGCGTGCGTGCGTGCGTGCGTGTGTGTGTGTGTGTGTGTGTGTGAGTGTTTATTTGTTGTGGTACAAGTTTGGATGAGTGTGTGAGCCTGTGCGGACATGAAATTAATATAATATGTATGACAACGTTTAAGTTAATTATTAAATGTATGTATGTGTAGGAATTAGCTAAGGTATGTTTCTGTTTCGTCGTAGGTATAGTTTTGAAGAATAGATATAACTTTCTTTTTACATTCGTGGTGCGTTAGGTCATAAATCGAGCATATCGCGCTTATTTTATTATACAGCGATGGACCCAAGAAGTAAAAGAAGCGTTTAGCAAAGGTGGTTCGTACATGAGGAATTTTGAAAACTTTATCTTGTCGTCTCTTATTTATGGGTTGATGCTGTTGTGTATGGTGTTGTAATAAAATGGTTTTGAGAATGTACAGTTGACGAACATTTAATACATTACAGTTTCTGTATAGTTCAGTGGTAGGGAACAAAATGGAGCGAAATGTAGCTACTTTAAGAATTGCTCTGTGCGCAATTTCAAGTGGCTTTATAATAGTTTTGGCTGCTCCACCCCAGGTGGAGATGCAGTATGTTATCACCGATTGGCAGAGAGCAAAATAAACGTTCCGTATTATGTTAGGACTGGCGACGGATCTTAGCGTTTTGAAAATGTAAATTAGTTTACGAACTCTAGAGGTCAGGGAATTTATATGGGGTTTAAAATTTAAGTTACTGTCCAGAACAATGCCCAGATACTTAAGACTGTAAACATATGACAGTTGTGGACATTGACAAAGATGAGTTTCCAAGTCACAAGTATGGGCTTTTATATTTATGGGGGGTTTAGGTTGAGATATTGGGCTAATAGAGAAATTCATGAATTTGGTTTTACTAATGTTTAGAGTAAGAAAGTGGGATTGTAGCCAATGTAATACTTTATCAAATCCATGTTGAGCAGCAGATTCCAGCTGTGTCCAGGAACCTGCATAAAAGGTCAGAGCAGTATCGTCCGCATAGGAAATTATTTGGGCATTTGGGATATGGTAATTACAGAGGTCGTTAATAAATATTAAAAACAATGTAGGCCCAAGAATGCTGCCTTGAGGCACTCCGTAGTAGATTGGTAACTCGGCACTGCTGTGACCCTCTATATTGACTATCTGTGAGCGATTAGAAAGGTAACTACGGAAAAAATCCAGTTGTAACCCCCTGACACCAATATTTTCTAGTTTCAAAAGAAGCATAGGAACGGGGACAGTGTCGAACGCTTTAGCTAAATCTAAAAATATTGTTAGGACTTTTTTATTTGAATTTAAATTTTCTACTATATAATTACATAATTTATGTACTGCATCACTTGTTGATTTATTTTTTCGAAAGCCAAATTGTTGTGGGGATAATAATTGAAACTGTTCTAGGTAATGGGTTAATCTTTTATTAATTATGCGTTCAAGCACTTTCGACAAGGCAGTTAAGACAGCTATTGGACGATAGTTGTTTGGAACCTTCCCGTCGCCACCTTTAAAAATGGGATGAATAATAGCCTTCTTTAAAGGAGCGGGAAAGATTGCTTTTGCAAAGCATAGATTGAAAATATGACTTAAAATTGGTGCCAGAATGGTTGAGTATCTCTTCAGCATGATTGCCGAGACACCATCCCATCCTGTGGCAGCATTTGCTCGCAATGAGTCAATAACTGTTATAACCTCACTTGTATCTGTATTATCCAGTACAAATGACGACAGGATTTGACTATTTCTGGTGTTTGCGGAGGTATTATGATGGAGATGTTGTCGCGTATTTACATTGTCTGCAAGATTTTGACCAATATTAACAAAAAATTGGTTTACATCGTTGCACGATTGTTCAGGTGAGGGAGCAATACCTAGCAAGTGTGTTGGAGAGTGTTTCTGTTTTCCAGAGTTTGTGATGCGTTTAATATTTTCCCATAGAGATTTAGGATTTTGGCTAGCCTTATAAAGTTCGTGTCTGTCATATTGCTGTTTAACTTTCCTTAGGATTTTAACACAGAAGTTTCTGTATCTTTTATAGGTGATCTTAATAGTTTCATTGTCAGGAAATTGTTTACTTTTTCTGTGCAGTGCATCCCTGTTCCTAATACACCGCAACAGTCCGGGCGTTATCCAAGGTTTTAATATTCTTTTCTTAGACGAAATTTTAGTTATGGTTGTATGTTTAGTGATAGCTATTTTTAGAAGTTTTATTAAGTTATCGATAGCGAGGTTAGGGTCTGTTATGGAGTAGAGTGAATTTAAGTCGAGCTGTGAGATTGTTATGTCTAATAATTCGTAATTAATCTTACTTATATTCTTAGTAACTGTAGTTTGTACGTTTTCATTATAGAGGCAAAGCATGGTTGAATAATGATCGGTGACGGTAGAGTCGTAGATAAACGTTAGTGACTGCGATTTCGTTTTTAAAACAATGTGATCCAGGCAGTTGTTACCCCTGGTGGGCTCGTTATGAGCAGGTAAAAAGCCGTGAAAAGCAAGACAGTTTAGATAATCGTGTGATCGACTATCGAGAGAATCAATTTTAATGTCTAAATTGATGTCACCTGTTATTATAACTGTCTTGTAACTATGGAGTTGGGGTAGCAGTATGTTTAAGGATGTGATAAAAGGTTGAATATTTTCATTTGATGGCGATCGATATATGCATACTATAGCTACATCGGTGTTAATCTTTATTATTAGACTTGATGCGGTGTTATGAAAGTTCGGTTCCTCGCAAGATGCAACTATATTTGATTTTATGTAGACCACGACACCGTCGCTCTGGTTTAAATGAGTCGTGGTGTTGTAAATTGAGTAGTTCGATAGACGTGGGATATAACTGTTGCTGGCACACGAAAGCCAGCATTCCGTTAAAACTAGCACATCACAGTCAAAGGGGATCCGGTGAAGAAGTGTTTGTAAATTTGTGAAGTTGCGATTTATGGAACGAATGTTCTGAGTCAGGATTTTTAAGTAGGAACTGGGCTGTTGTACAAGAGGCATGGTTTGTTCAGGGGAGCAATTATGTGTTATCGACACAGAGAGCTGGTCTATGTTATCTAAAAGTGAGTTAATTTTATCAATCATTATGAAGTTTTTTACCTATGGACAATAAGATGGTGTCGTTGAATTCAGCTGGTGTAACATTTAATACTTCTGTTTTATAAGGAAAGTACCTAGTTATGATAGTTATTTTTCTGTATATAAAGAAGGCTATATTATTTTCTATTAAACGAAGGTTTGTAGGTTCAATGTAATTCTGTTTGTATGTGTGTAACCTTGTGTAAATTTCTTTGTGTTTTGTTGTTTTTGTATAATAGTATAAATAAATACATGTACAAAGATGTGTGTTTGACATATAAGGTGCAAAGATGTTATATGTGTTATGTTTATATGTTATGATTGAAAACAGTGTAAGTGTATGAGTGTAGAAACAATTAATAGTTATGCGGTATATTATACAATTAATATAGAGAAAGTTTGAATATTTGTAACTATAAAGTAGTCATGCAGTGCTTGAAGACAATTCTTTTAGATGTGATTCCGATTTAACGTAGATAGGTTGGCTATCGACATCCTTTTTTAGCATAATACGTCCGTTTGATGTCCAACAAAATGTAAACTGGTTAGTTTTCGCGTAGTTTCTGGCTAAGTAAAATAATCGTTTAGAGTTTGTAGACAATTGTTCAGTTATGTAAATTGGCGTTGTCTGTGAACCCGTAATGCCCAGGTGAGAAGAATTGAGTTTATTGGTAATGTTGGATTTGTTGTATAGTTTTACCGCAGATAAAAGGTTGGCTTTCATAAGTGTGTTGGTCAGTTCAATTGTAACACTAGAGGTAGTTTTTTCTTTCTTGGAGGGTTGTCTCATTACGTCTCGTATATTATGAGCCTGTAAATTCAGATCTAAACACTTGGATAACTGACTGACCATGTCATAAAGCATAGTTTTTGTTTCTCCCGAGCTCTTGGGAACGTTTCGGATTTCCAATGAGGTTTTAAGGGTGTTGCGGTCAAAATGCTCGACTTTCTCTTCCAACACAGAAATCCTAGACACCATAGAGCATCGTTCTTTTTCTAAACCCACGATTTTGGTTTCTAGTTCACTCAGCTGACCGGAAATGAATGTCATAGATTTTTCAATATTGGAGTTAGTCTCGCAGACATTCGATACGGAATTTTTAAGCTCTAAAATATAGTTCTCCAGTTTGTCCATTCTTGCATTCTGAGCAGATGCCATGTTAGAGATCATATCTTCTATTGATATCTTAAAGTTTGTGAAATC
Source organism: Nycteola revayana (assembly GCA_947037095.2). Classification (NCBI taxonomy): domain Eukaryota; kingdom Metazoa; phylum Arthropoda; class Insecta; order Lepidoptera; family Nolidae; genus Nycteola; species Nycteola revayana. Next base: position 13,269,228 of record OX344839.1, read on the forward strand.
ATCATTACCAATTACTCCAAAAGCCTCGGACGGTGACATAGGCGTACGTTTGCGTTTTATTCTCTGGGTAATGTTTAACTGGGCGGTGTTTGGGTTGTTTGGGTCATCTTCGGTGCATAATTTTACGATATCAGACTCAGAACGTGAATTCTGTTGAGGCGGTGTTCTAGATAACGACATGTTTGTCTATATTTACAAAGAAGTAAAGGTAAGTTGAAGCTCACCGAGTTTCAGTGCGTTCCCGATGTGCAAGTAGTAAAGTGTAGTAGGTAGATATTCTGTAGCTGCGTAGCTGGTGCTTAGTGCGGTTATCTTGCTTCCTCCTCAACGTGCGAAGCTGGTGCGAGAGAGATGTAGGTGCCCGCGGCTACGGTGCGGCTACGTTGGTCGGAGTAAGATGGGAATTATTGGCCTCTCTTTTCCTCGGTGTGCGCGCGGAGCGGCGGCGGCGATGCGTCAGCGCTGCTGCGGTGCCAGAGCGAGAGAGCAATTATGGGGTACTTCTCTTTTCCTCGAGGTGCGCGCGGGGTGAAGTAACCACAATATTTTAAAATTTTTATCCGGTCAGAGGATGCAATAAGGGCGGCACTGGGTAAACAAATAAATACCAAAATAGCGTAAACTTTTTGAATATTTTTGAGAGCGTAACTAGTAACACGACTGCTTCTAACAAGATTTCGGACGGAAGGGGTAATGGCTTCTCCATTGTTTTTCTATATGTATAAAGTTCTTATAACAAAATGTATGCAAATAAATTATCATTATTTTTCAGGAAATTCTACTATTCTCTGCATTTCATCGCATTAGGTGCCATGCTCATACCTGTCAAGTCGAACAGGATATCAAAATCATCACCAAGTAACGAGCTATCATCTTTGTCTTCCATACCCTGTAAAGATAAACTGTCCTTGCCAACCAGAGAGGCAAGCGCAGAATTGAATGGTAAATTAAAAATAACCTAATTTAATTTTTATATTATTTATAGACTGACTTTAAAACACAAGTAAGTTATATAAAAATGATCTTCATAGGTAACCGCAAAAGGATTTTGACGATTCCCTTCGATTTCAAAATTGTTCAACGTTATATTTTTGTATTAAACAGATTTTATACTTACCGACATTTATTCCTAAAACAGACGTAAGATATTAATTACATCAATGGAAACACTGAATTTTCTGTTAAATTATCATAGATTATTTGGAAACGTAACAAGAATAGAATAGTGTCATAGCTGTAATGAAAATAGTTAAGTGCCCAGTGCTTCACAAACCATTTTATACAAATGAAAATAACACCGATATTTTAAACAATACATTGATAAATGTGCATTCCGGTAGAAAAAAACTTTGCTTTGATTAGTTATTGAACGTGGTTTATGTTATTCAGAGAGCAGTCTCTGATATACCGAAGGGTAAAAGAATAATAGAGATAAGCGATACCATTAGCCATATTGAATTATAGACTTTATTAACAATACCACATGCCAAATAGCATCATTGAAATCAGATTTTTTTTGACCCGAGTAAAATGCGTTACGCATCCTTTCGCTCTCGCGGGAATCACAAAAGTGATTCCGCGTCAGCGAAGGGTATGTAGGACTCTACCTCTCATCCAAAATGAGAACAGAGGGCTTACACACTTAAAAGCCACTGGCCTTTCCCGGCCGATAATGAGGGCCACAAAGACCTGTCTTGTCCTTTTAGGTATAAAGGGCAGATTTGGCATGGCTTAAACACCTCACGTCATGTAGGTATGTGTTGAACAACAATAATCTCATGGGACAATCTCATAAGCTAAACAACTGTGTATACGTTCGTTTACACGAGCCTTCTAACTACATATCGGGAATAATGTGGCTTTACTTTATAACCACGACAGCAGACATTAGTTAGCCAATATTATTTATTATCTATTTATTTGAACTCAGTATTATGTTAAATAAATGTGTTACAATGCAGAAAGTCAATAACCCAATAACCCAATTTAGTACTAGCGATCAGCGATTTTCACCGTTTCTTTATTGCATTTTGTTTACATCCGTGTACTGCATTTAATGATATGACAATGTGGTTTGCTTTGCATCTAAGAGTATTAATGTCCTGAATTTGAATTCCTGAAGCAACAAAATCGCCAATCGCCGGTAAACAGGACTGCCATTGCTAAGATTTTAGATAGTCCATCTAAGAAAGATCCTATTAGGCAGCTATTTGTTAATCCAGAAAAAAATGTTTCAGACTGGTCTGACCACTTCCATTCATAGTGTGTGATAAGACTGCATAATCAAGCGTATTATTGTTTTTGCTATAAATCTCACATGAATGTACCAGTTTGCGTTTTATTAGTGTATATTTAATGACCAATTTTGTAGTATGTTATTAGAAAGTTATCAGGGTGAATACAGACATGCGTGTAAAAATATGGGAACAATAAACTTTAGGTTACCTACGTCCGTATTTACTTGTTTGTTGCTTTATACAGTTTGTAACAAATTATTATTGTTTTTTATGCACATTTTTAATCTATTATATCGAAATTAATATATTAAAAAAACTTACATATTTATATTGCCGAAAATTTTAACTAACATGTTTTAAGGATTAATTAAAAACATAAAAATATATTTTTAAAATAACATAGACTTATATTTTCAAACAAAGAAAAAACATCAGTTAAACCATATAGTTTGTTTTAAGATTAAATATTATAGTCCGTGACAAACAGGCGATAAATCTGTATAATGTCGCATAAAAAAATAATTTAATTGTATTTTCACACGCTCATTGGTCCTCACTGTAGGTTCCGCCTGTATTTCGTGAACTAAGGTAATCTCACAAAAAAGCCATTCGGTATAAAGCTTAAACATTAATTAGACGCATAAATATGTAAAAAAATGCTAACTGCAGTATTTGAAGTAATGGAGTATGGACTTCTCTAAGTTGTCATTACCATGTTCTGGTGTTAACTGTATTCTAAAATGGAAGGTTCAGCATTCTACGGTCATGTTGACACGTATTAATAAACTGTTACTTGACCTTACTATTGTATCCTCATGAAATCATGTATGTCATTTCAGCAGTATTGAGCTTTATAATATGTCAGGGTAAATAAATGATCACAGAGTTAGGAGTGACATTCCTCAGCCTGTATACAGCTGCTAGAAATGTTAAATTTACAAAAAAAGGACTGATGAAAGAAACTTAATTTCCCAACTTACATGTTACATACTAGGTGTCATAAAATATTTTGAACCTTTGGAATACTAACATAATTATGTAAATGAAATGAAACGTAATTGTAATTGATTGTATTATGATTGACAGCAATTTTAAGGAATATCTACTAAACTAATTATAATATGTTGTGACATTTTGTAGGTTGTTTTAAGGTAAAATAACATTCTGATTTGCAAGGAGATGAAATAAAGAAATGAAAATTATAAAGAAAAAGTTTTTAAATACAGTATATTTAATTATCAAATATTGTTAAAGTAATTGAATCCATTTATTTAACAAATGCCCATAAACAATACAATTGTAAATATTTTAGACTTCCATAAAAATTACAAATACAATTTAGGACAATAATTGATCTGGTATTTTAATTATTTGGCTATTTGCACAATATTCTTACTACAAACTTCTCGTATCATTAATTATTTTAGTTTCTATGGTTATGAAGATAAAAAATTAAAAGTAAACATTGCATAAATTGGATCAATTTATTTTTATGACTAAAATTGAGGCATTAAATATTAAAAATTGATCATTTTATTGTATTCATTACAATTTGGATGTCATACCATAGAAAAATATTTGTTGGAAGTTAAAAAAAGTCCCATAAATTAGTGCCCAATTGGCACTGAAAGAGCCCTGTAAAATTGTTCAAATTTCACAAATGTTTCTAGACCTCATAAGCATAAGGTTGAATGTGTTATTATATGTCAAAATCATTTGGTTGTACCTATATCAAGGAATGGCATGCTCAAGCTTACTTAACTTATGCTTCTGAAGTAGAATGGAACCATTCGACCTCATAATTCTGAGGAATACATTTAATTACTGATATCATAACAGTGAATGTTATACCTGTCAATACCTCATACATGAAATAGTATTTATTTTTGTTAAACATTAATTTTATATTTTATATGGTTAATAAAAAATATATTTTTAAATTGTGTTATTTTTAATAATTCTACCTCTATTATGTACCTGGTGTAGGTATAACACAATAAAACAATGATACATTAAAAGTCGTGGTGTATTATTTACATAATTATTTCTAATATACAGGTTGAAATGACACAGCAAGTTCAAGGATGGCCTCTACATACATAAAATTTAGAAATATTGTATCAAATCAGCATACAATTTTTATATTTTGCCATAATATTGTCTTCGTGAAGTTCTATTTTGTTGGTTAGGCCACTGGGGCCCCAACAAAATTGAAAATACCACAGTTTCCAGTTGCTGATAGGCACAGATTGTTGTTTCGACCATACTTGCTCTCTCTACTTCAAATATTGTTTCTCAGTTCAGAATCATTGTCTATCAAATTAAAAATTATACTTATAAACAATAGCATACAAATACATATATTCAGAATTAAGTGAAGATGTTTAACTAAATGTCAATTATTTGCTGTATTTTTTTTATTTAAATTTATAAGAATGATGGTAGACTCCTAAGACACAAAGACCATTCAGTTAAAAGAAAACAAACATGACAAGTATATCTTGTACTGCAATTTGATGTTTGCCTCAATAAAGTGTTATTAATGTTAAAGCTAGTGTTTTTCAATGTGATAAGTTAACTCAATATATTACATTACATACATTAGAACCAAAGAAAAGAATATTCTTATTATTATCAACTATTCCTTTTTTCCATATCACTTCTTTTTCATTTTAATATTTGAAAATGCCTGTCTTATAGAGCAAAGTGTGCCAGGTACATCATTAGTTTCTTGTAACGATTGCTGCATCGCCTTGAATCCATGAATCTTTGGAATAACACTTAATACTGAAACAAAACACAACATTGAGTGTTAGGAAACTCAGTGGATGGAAACAACATAATTAAAACTAAGTACACTAGATTAGACAGTACATAGTTAATAACAAAACAATATACTGATAACTTCCCGGGCACTGTTTTACACATGTTATCTTCAGTTCCAGTAGGAATTGATAAATGGACTATGTAACATGGATATAATTTTTCAGATTGGACCAGTAGTAGTCAGGTTAGAACATTCAAGTGAGCAAACAAACAAACTCTTTAGCTCTATATACAAGTGACACTTCCTCCATTTTGAATCTACAGATATAAATTAATTTAAAGATTTTATTTTTATAACTCCACCTCCACATCAATTCCAATTTCACAGGACTTTTACTTACACATAATTCATAGTTAGAAACAAACATAGACTCTGAACAATTATCTGTGATCACTAACAGTATTGTAGTGAAATTATCTGTAATTAGTTCAATGATTGTCACACACAAACTCAAAGAGGTTTAAGTGGCAGTAACAATAGTATGTACTCATTATAATTTGTATTTGTGGTAATTATAGAAAACAATAAAAAATACAATTAATAACTTACACATATAACATCCAGTTTTAGTGTTTCTTGACAAACGGACTGAGTAATTCTCAGATTCTTTTTTAGCCTCTGTAAAAAACTGAACAAATATTGTCTGGATTCCACCATTCTTGGATTCGATGGTAAAGTATAGTTTTAGAAATTTCTTGTAATATTTCTTTGCCATTAGAAAAGCTTCATGGGTTTCTTTTATTTCTTGAGATAAAAGTTTTTGATCTGAAACAAAATGGTGTTCTTAAAAAATCACAGAGTAGTAAAATAAGCCTAAACAACTATGTATTAAATATGATTTTATTATAAAGACTTTTGGAATATCTTTCTTTAATAGACCTGTTGATCTACCAATAATATTGATCAACAGGTTGAAAATTTTGTTGGTCATTAGAGAAATTGTTATTTTTTAAAAGACACAACTTTAATATTGTTATTTATCGTCTCTAAAACCGTTTCACCAGTGGCTCAATGGTCAGAGGCTTTAACAAGGATTGTATGTTTGGATCCTACTGGTAGCCTTAGTTTAAATATACTCAAAATTAGTTCATCCACTGACCAAATTTTTAAATATTTAATATTTTTTATCTAAGTTATAAACAAGAGGTATCTAATTATCTTATCCTTGTTAACAATTACCTAATATTAATTTGGACGATCTGAATTCAATACCAACAGAAAACTGGGTCAGTGGGTAGTCTTAGGGGTGGATTGATCTAACTTACGTACCTTTTTTGTAGTTTTCATAATGGGTTTTTCGTTTAGATAGTTCAGCTACTTTGATATCAATTTCGTGTATAAGTTCTTTATTTTTTTGCACCAAAGATTTTAGTTCACTGTCATGATTTTGGGTCAAGTTTCCGTAGTAATTAGGTTTCTGTACCTTAAATTCATCTATTAAATTTATAACATGTTGATGTATGCATTCAAATTTCGCATCAAATTCTTTGAAGCTGATTTCATCGATGATATTTATATTCGAATTTATATACCAATTTTCGTTAATTAATGTCATTTTGTAGATATTACGGATAAAGTTATCACACAACAATCTTGTTTGTTAATTAAACTCTTTGAGAAACACTCTAATCGTCACAAAACAATAATAAACATAAATTTACGCTTCGTTTTAATTTTTGAAATGAAACGAACTTTTACTGTCAACACGGTTCTGCCAACATCCACTTAACTGTCATAGGTATAAATGAACAGTATTGCCACCTGTCAAACTAATATGTCACTAGAACCGGATTCAAAACTCGCTAGATTTCAGACATTTTGTATTCAAAAAAACCGCTAGAAATCTCTGACGATATTATCAAATTTATAAGTGGTTATTTTTATTTTCAGGATCGAAAAAACATTTAATTTTATCATACCTGTTGTAGCGGTATCTAAGTAGTCATACAAACTACTAGAAGACATGCAGCGCCATCTATCACCTAGCATTCCAACTAACCTGTATCGCGCAATACAAGTTCGCAAGCTAATTCAAACAGACACAAGTTTTGAATATCAGACAATTAGCCGTCGCCGCGTCGGCCATCGGGCATACCACCTCGCCCAACAAAGAAGATTTTCATTTTCTGAGGAGGACCACCAACCTTTCCTCTAAACAGATATATTTAAATTTCTTTTATTTTGCGAATACCTTATATTCTTATGAAACGAGCATATCAAAAGAAAATATGTATATTTCTAGTCTTCTTTGGAGAAAAATATAATTTATGTAATTAAAAAAACTGAGTACATACCTATATTGTATATCAGATGCCGCAATTTCAACGCAAAAGTCACATCCAATTTTTATATAGTACATTGCGGTTTAGGTCGGCGATGAAATCAGTCGCCACCGATCAAAAACTGCAATGACTTAAAATTTACTTACAGGTCAATTAACGTTGCCATGTAATTTGCATTACAACTGTAACTATTCATACAGCACAAACAGCTTTGCTGGACTTGTAATCTTGCAATACTAATAATAATAATTCTTTATTGACATAAATATTTTTACAAAAGTTATGAGGCCCTGACTCCTGCGCTAGGTATAATACCTGTGTTACAGGAGCAATAATATTTGTTGCAAGCCTATTAAATAAATATTAATATGGGAAGTGTTGTTGCGGCTTAATTGTTAAATCCTCAATATATTGCGATATCTTAAATTATCACTAAAAGTCGCTAAAATATTTTTTTGCGAGCAAAAATATCAGAAAATCGCTGTGCAGCTCTGAAAATCGCTAGATCAGGTGACAAAGTCGCTGAGGTGGTAGCACTGTAAATGAATCGGTAAAATCCTGTCAGACAATAATAATATTTAATGGGGATGTATGATGCAATGGTAGACTATATCGCTTTAAACGATATTTTTTTAACTGAACATGAACGTTTTCTAAATTAACATAAGTAATAGGCTAATGCTTTTAGTCGAATAAGAAAATCGTAACTGAGTCAACCTCTAATGAAGTGAAATGTCAACGAGATGAATGTCACATCGAATTTTGTATACCTATCTATTTTGTTGTACGAAAATTTCACTCATTTTAAATGTTACAATTTAAATCTATACAGATAATATCATTAATTAATTGATATGAAACAATCAAGTTTTATGTCTAAGCATTTTAATCATGTGGGACTGTGTTGTGTTAAAATAAATTGATATGAATTATTGGTCAGTAAATCAGTGCGCAAATTTTACACTTTGTCATGAGTTGATTTTAGAGCTATCAATCAATTATATTTTATTGCAGGTTTATGTTTCAACATCTCAAGAAGACATATCAACAAACGGTTAATTATCATTATGTTTTATTGCGTTTATGATGAAAAAATAGTGAAGTCCGATTGTGTGCTTCTTAAGAGTTTTATGACTTTAAAGCAAATTCCGAATACTTTGTCCAATGGGCCATTGTCTCAGCTGTTTCAAAAATCAAGCTAATGCTGATATTACCTCCTCCCCTCACAGAAACAAAGATGGTGAGTATTATGTCAGTCAATTAGAAACTATCAATTTCCTTATACATTACCTACAGGAAATTTTTAAATGCACATTTTAAAAATATCCTGTAGGTGAATCATTATTTGGATACCATGCGAATATGTTATTTTTACAAATAACATTGCAACATTCAAATCTGCACTGCTATTTTGAGAAATATTATCTTCTACTCTTTAAAGAAATGACTCCTTTTAAGAGTAGTCATTAATTTTTGTATTATTCTATGAAATATTATTGGATGTTTTATATCCATTGTTTATAAATAGTAATAGTGTAATATAAAGCCAATTCATGTGACTTCTTAATGAATAAACAAGTTATAGTGCAACTCAGTTTAAGTATTCAATGGACAATTGTAATAAAAGGAGGTTGTGGGTTTGATCTCCACACCAGATGGGAATTTGTGTAAATTCTAAGATGTCTTTTAGGGTCTGCTTGGTTGAGGGACTACCCTCCGTGCCTCGGAAAGCACATTAGACCATTGGTCCTGATTGTTATAACATCATCTATAAAAATCATATACCTGTAAAGGAACAGGCAGCAGAATTTTCTTGTGTTGTGCAACATAATAATGTGGTCACCAACTCATCTGCCAAGCGTGGTGACCATGGCAATAACCCTCTTACAAGAGGAGGCCCATGTTCAGCAGAGGACATTGTACAGGCTGATGATAATGATGATGATTAAAGAAAAATACTTTTATTTTTCTTTATAAAATTAAAAGATTTATTTAGCAATTTAATGTAGAAGGCAATAATGGGTCAATGTTCAATAATGCTAAAAAGTTAATTGCAGTAGTATATGTTTAGACAGGAGATATTTACAAGGACTTTATTAAGATTTTAAGGAGAAACATAGGTCTGTTATTGTTTTTTACATGTTTACAAAAGCCATTTTCAGGGATAATTGTACATAACATACACAAAGTATGAATGTTTCATATTCAATCCAACAGATTTTACTAATTATTTTAATTGAAAATGTAGTATTTTACAGCTAGATGATATGTGCCACTTTATAATCTAAACTAGAGTTGTTGCTTTCTAAATTAATATCTAGTCTTACTTTCAGAGATGACAGAAATAGCTGTTTCTGTATCAGTTTACCAGCAGGAGGAACCATTACTTCATGAAAATCAAAATAGCATTAATAGTCATAGAAATACCAGCACTTCACAGATTACAAATTGTATGGACAATAATCCTATAGAGTTGACAACTGTACATAAATCAGTCATTGTGTCTGACAAGAACCCTAAACCTTTCTACCAGAAATTGCCATCAATACCCAGAACTATGTCATCTTTGTCAGAAACTAAAATTAACCAGCTATTTGATCAATACAAAGACTCATTAGAAGAGGCAATACTGGCAGAAGGTATTGAAAATCTCTGTAATGATCTTCAACTTAATCCAGATGACTTTAAAGTTTTGGTGTTGGCTTGGAAGTTAAATGCTAGTCAAATGTGTAGGTTTACTAAAGCAGAGTTTATACAAGGATTGAAAAATATGAAGACAGATTCTATTAAAGGAATACAGCATAAATTGAATGAGATCACTGGTGACCTAAAGAGAGATACTGAACAGTTCAAGGATTTATACAGATTTACTTTTAAATTTGGCCTGGATGTAAGTACCGGCCAAAGAATATTGCCCACAGACATTTCTATAGTGCTGTGGCGTCTAGTGTTCACCATCAATGAACCTCCTATATTAGACAGATGGTTAGTATACTTAGAGAAGAATCCACACATAAGGGGCGTACCTAAGGACACTTGGTATATGTTTTTAAATTTCTGTGAATTCATAGGAGATGATCTCAGCAGTTATGATGATACAGAGGCTTGGCCCAGCCTCTTTGATGACTTTGTTGAATATGAAAATGATCAGATGAATCAAAATGTTAAAAAGCAGGAGATACAATCACAGGATTAAAATATCCATTGCCAAATTTTAGCTATTTTAGGTACTTAATTAAGATATTGAGACTGATAATCTGGTAATGAATGTTCAATGATGTTAGTCTTGTATCTGGGATGGAGCTCATAAGTGTTGATAAGGTAAATTAATGTATTATTTAGTAGGTACTACGTACTGAACATACAAAATTGTGTAGGTACATGTTGTGAGATTGGAAATGTACATAGAATACTAATATTTTATAACTGTTCAATTTTAGGTTTATCTTTTAAATTTATTTTACATTCCAGTAATGGAATTAGACAGAAATTATGTAAATATTGTTCTTAGTTGCATCAAAGGTACCTACTGTTTATTTCTATTATATTTGTATGTTGTATATTTATTTTACATAACTACCAGCATTACTATTTGAGGTCTAAATCTTGCACAACTGAATAATGCCTGATTAATAATAGAAAACTGACTGTAAACAAGTTTTTCCTTTTTCCTATTAGTTTGGTAATGTTGTTACTTAAATACCAAAAGGTGAGTATTTTAGTATATTTGCTGTTTGTAATCATCTTACAATCAGTATATGAAAAAGAAAATTAGTGCTTTAGTAGAAAAATCTAGGCTGAGTGCCAACATTTTTATATTCCTATGAATGACAATCCATTGCCAATCTGTTGATTACAATCATACCTGAAGCATGCTTATACCTGCATAAACCTTATGAATCATTTTGATTAGTGATAACCATATAAAGAAAATAACATTGTTTATCAGTTTACATTTAGACAAAGCATACCAACATATGGTAGAGGGTTTCTGAAATGATACGTAACAATAAATAAGAGCTTCCAAGATGCTGAAATGTATCATACCGTTCATGAGATGAGCCTATTGACAGAGAGAGACAGACAGACAGCGGATTCCTTCTTACTAATAGGGTCCTATTTGTGCAAAGCACCAAAAATGTTAGTTCAAACTTTAATAAAATTGTAGACTTAATAGTCCAAGAGCTGGCACCAATTTATGGATAGGTATTTGAGGCAAGCTAAAAACTTGTCACATTTCTCTCCTACTATACCTCAACAAGGAACTGCAAACCTGGCTGGTAAGTAGCGGGGCTAGCTTGAACACATTTTTTTTTTTTTTCAAACTTATTTGAGGCAATGGCATTTTAGTTTCGAAAATCTTATTTTTTAGTTTTAAATAATACTCTTTTAAAATTTGAAGATGCTTTAATACATTTTTATATATTTTTGCAAAATGTGTTTGCTGCGCCTGGCAATGTGAAAATCCTGACTAAATCGTCAGGTCTTCGGTTCTTGTTGGGGTATGTATAACAGGAGAGGTACCTATTTGGCAAGTTTTCACCTTGCCTCAAATACCTACTCAAAAATTGGTACCAGCCTAAACCATGATAAGGCAGTAACTCATTTTGAATAGTAGTTTAGTAGTTTTTAAACTATTTAATGAGGCTCGAGTCTTACTTGCCCTCATAACCAGTGTAATAGCAAAAATCTCTTAGCTATGTCTTTCCTAAGATAATAACTTAACCTGCACACTGGAGGACGTCTTCCACTGTATGATGGGGCATTAATAACAACGGTGAACACAAGTCGCATCTTCGATTTACCAACGTTATCGTCATGGGAGATACAGGTACCTACTTCATTAAATAATTCTTCCTATCGAAAAGGTCCCGTGGCTTAGCGGTATTTGGCTCGCTTTAAATCTCGAAGAGATATTTTAATATCGTGGGTTCGATCCCCACGCCGGACAAGAAATCTTTGTGTCGATTCTAAGATTTCCTTTAGGGTCTGCCCCCGTATTCTAATTCATTCGTAAAGTTCCGACTGCGGAATCAACGCTGCTGATCGGAAACGTATTGCATTCCGACGGAAATGAAAAAGGCTATTCACAAATCCGGACGGAATGATCTTCGGTAATCTTCGGCATTTTCCGATCGGAACCTTGGCGCAAACCGTTTATGCGGGCTACACACCTTCAGTTTTATCTGTGCGATAAAATTGTGCAGTTTAACTGTACAGATAAATCGTACGTCCCTACAGCCCACACACGTTCAAGTAAAAATATACGATCTTTTAGTTTTTATCATCATGGCCTCCATAGACGACGCTTTAGCGATCGTAGGGCTAATGTGTGTGTTAAAAGAAAATAGAAAAAAACGAAAAAAACGTGAATTGTGGTGTAAACACTGGCTTCTGTTGAGAAAATCGTATTCACACATCCTTGATAAATGAATTGAGAATTACTCCAAAAGATTTCAATAATTATTTGAGAATGAATGAAGATACATATTTGCATCTGCTGTCATTAGTGACACCATTAATAAAAAGGCAAGACACCATATTGAGAAATAAATGCTATAACACCTCATGAAAGATTAACGGCAACTTTAAGATTTCTAGCTACAGGGAGATCTTATGAATGTTTAAAATTTTCTACAATAATATCGCCACAAGCACTTTCCGCCATCATACCAGAAACCTGTGAAGAAGTTTATAAGGTTTTACACAAGGACTACTTAAAGGTAAGAAATAAAAAGACTCATATTTTATTTATTTATTTTTTATTCAAATCATCTTGTGAAATCTTGTCATCAAACTACAAATTTCAATTATTGTTCAATGTAAATCGCGATACATCCCCCCCGCTGTTTCCTGTGTCCAGTCCGGGATTGATAGTTGGACAGTAGTATCACCCATAGCATTTATTGCTTGTGTCTCTTGAATTTCTTGACCATACGAAGATGTGTTTGTTTGTGGTACTATATTTGTCATCTGAGGTGCTAGTGTGCCTGCTTGATAGTACTGAGGTTGATGTATGGGTGACTGATTTGAAGTACCTGTATATTGTAATGGCGATGGCATAGAGTTATGAGATGGTGATGGCAAAGAGTTATGATATGGTGATGGTATAGAAGTTGAACTACTTGACCGTAATCGGAAATCATTTAGTATCATTGTTTTTGGAGCCATTACTCTATGTGACATTGTAAGATTTCCCATCTCAGCTTCGAATAAAGTTTCATTTATTATTTTTTCAGCCAACAACTGTTGCTGTTTATTTTTAAATTCTCGAAGTTTCAATGCTACCATTTTTCCGATAATGTCGTAGCGATCCTCTTGATATGTCGGCCGTTTAAAGTGGTCCTGAACGGATTGCAAAACGTCTTTTGTTAGATCTTCATTATTTTTCCGCTTTGTTTGCCGTTTAGATGCCGAACCATGAGCAGACGAAGTTGAAGCAGTAATTGAGGTGAAAGCCGCAGGACTCTGAGCAGAAAGATTTTCAGTAACATCTAACTCTGAATGCGCTGCTTCCACAAAGTTGCAGTGAATGGAAAGCAATTAGTGCATTATTTGAAGAAAGATGGAACTTTCCACATCTACTTGGCACAATAGATGGTAAACATATTGCTATTACTCCACCTAAAGGATGTGGATCGGAATTTTACAATTATAAAAGACACCACAGCATGGTACTTATGGCTATTGTTGACGCTCAATATCAGTTTTTATTATGTGATTTCGGTACAAATGGGCGAGTTTCAGATGGAGGCGTATTACAAAATATGAAATTTTTTGAAATGCTCCGTAACAACCAATTGGAAATTCCAAGCGAAGAAGCAGTAAGAAATAGTCAGAGACGTTTGCCATACGTTTTTGTTTCTGATGACGCATTTCGGTTGAGACCTGATATGATGAAACCGTTCAGACAAGCAGAATTGACTTCAACAGATAAAAAAATCTATAATCATCGTGTTTCGCGCGCACGACGAATTGTGGAAAATGACTTTGGCATTCTGGCTTCACGTTTCAGAATCTTCCATACGGCTATAAATTTACATCCAAATAAAATTGAGTCCGTCGTTATGGCATGTTGTGCATTACATAATTATCTAATTAGGAAACTGCCAAATTCTTATACTAATCCAGATTGCTTTGATCGAGAAGACTATGATACCGGAACCATCATACCAGGATGTACAACAGATATTTCGACTATGGAACCTTTAGAAAGAAGAAATGTGGGAAACATAAGTCGGACACCCAAAAAGATAAGAGAAGAATTTATGAACTATTTTAACAATGAAGGTCAGGTCCCTTGGCAAAATAATTTTATTTGATTTAATAAACTTATACTTATTTAACAAAGATACCTATAAGTTTCATTTACTTACCTCATCTTCTTCATCCAAATTCGACCGACTAGGCCTTGGTATATTTTGATCGTCTAAGAAACGTAATAGTGGGTAATACCATAACTTTGGCTCATAAATATCTTCGGCGCCTGATCCGGATTTTGAGGCCATGACTTTTTTATGTTCCTTGTTATATGTACAGCGTAGGTTATTAATTTTCTATATAACAGCCTCTTTATTACTTTTAGAATCTATTTCGCGTAGTTTTAAAATAAGCTTTTCATAAGCTGAATATTTTATTACTTTATTATGATAATCCTTGCTCTTGATTTTCCATAACGAAGGCTCCGATTGGTATAGTAGTATAAACTCTTCCAGCCATTCGCGTTGAGCCATGGTCGATGAGTTTTCGCAAAGGCAGATAGCAAGGTCGATACGTGTTCACTTCACGCTCGCTGTGACAAAACTGACAAAACTGCGCAGTTTCGACTACACACTCTCAGTTTTAACTGTACAGTTCTATCTGTACAGATTTATCTATTCATATTTTGATTAGATTCAGTTAAAACTGTACAGCTCAACTGTTTGTTCTACACACCTAACGATTTAACTGTACAGTTCGACTGCACATTTAAATCGCACAGATAAAACTGAAGGTGTGTAGCCCGCATTACAGAGAATGCTTTATGTTGGTAGAAAACGGGATCCTTGGTAGTTATTTAAAGGAATAAAATATTGATAATAAACTCGTTAGTAAAATAATATGTGACTTATTTTAAATTCAAGTTATAGTTTTCAAAACAATTTATGTATCTATGTTGTATTTAATTATAATACTTAACAATAATATTGCGTTATTGAAATCACACGTAAACATTCTTCGTAAAGCTGTCAAAATTGTCATTTACCTACAAACAGTGTGACTACAATGTTTAATAGATTCTAGTCTAGAATAAAATCTTACTATCATTTTTGTTAAGTATTATATAAGAGTAAATAAGTTATTTTAGTATAAAAAAAATATTTTGTTTACGTGGAAAGCAATAAAAAAGCCCCATTACAAATTAATGATATTTTGGATTTTTTAAATGGTATTTACTTAATAATAAATAAAATAATACAATAATCATGCCCAACGTTCTATGGAGTTTCGCCCACCTCCTTTATAAAGAAAGGTAATATGAGTATGTAGAAATAAATACAAACTCGTCATTTTCTGCTGCCTTTCATTTAATCCACATGGAAAGCGTATCCACTTGCACAGCACGGGTGGCACATTCAGGGCATTCGTTGTTTGGGCTATAGCTCTGGAAACTGACGCTTGACTCAGGCTCACAGTAGCGTCCTTGCCATCAGGTTTTATTGAACCGTATTGAACGATGTAGATTTAAGGCTTGGCGTCGCCGTCGTGCTCCATCACTACGGTTAATTAGGCGCATAGCGAGAAGGTGCTCCATCTAAAATTAATGTTTACCTATAATAACTAACCTCAAAACATAAAACAACAATTAAACGAATGAATGTAGTTATATATAGATTTGTGATGGACAAAAACTCTCATTAATTACTACTTACTATACACTGAAACAAGTTCTGCGACAAATTGTCTCAATTTATATTAAAAAATAATAATTCGGAATGACTTCCGACAGCAAATAGCTCACGGAAATATTTCCGAGAAAAAGCCGCTGATTATCCGATTTCAAATGTCAAAGTTTCCGCATTCTGAAATATGAATAGCGTTTTTAGACTCCGTCTCGGAAACAGCTACTTTCCGGTCGGAAAGGCCATTACTAATGAATTAGAATACGGGGGCTGGTCTGCTGAAAGACTACCCTACGTGCCTCTGAAAGCACTTTAAGCGGTTGGCTTCGATTGTTACAACAAAATACTGCGGTCACCAAGCTGCCTTCCAAGCGTGGTGACTATGGCAGTACCCTCCCTCGTGAGGAGGCCCTTGTTCAGCAGTGGACGTTATAGGGACTGATGGTGATTGAAAAATTCTTTATTCTTTATTCCCCAGTCATCGCATGAGTCCCGTTGAGCTGGAAATATACCGCAATGCCTAAAGATCAAAGTCAATGGTCAGTTCGTTCTATCCTGTCATGACCTACGGTGCCAGGACCTGGGCACTTAGGGTAGCTTTCGGATCTAGGTAGTCGCAACCGTGGTCGCTCCGTACCCATTTGTAGGGCTTTGAATGAAACTGACATAAGCAACCGGGGATCGTAGAATGTCCGTTCTCTCTCCGGGTCTCGTTCCGGCAATATGTATTGTCTCTACCCGCTTGCGGTAGTTGACAAAATGACTAACTTTTGATTTACTACACAGTACTTAAGTGGCAGTCGCTGACGCTGCTATTCGAACTTAACTTCTGGTAGTGTCCCTACCAGTCGCGGCAACTGGTTTAAAACTGCCTGGATCCGAATACAGCTATACAGCTGAGCTTCTCAATAAGAACAAGACTCGACCACTTGCTTTGAGTTTCTCTGAACGATAAGCTTAACAATGCGATTATCCGACAGACCTAAAGTTATCATAGCCCGAAAAAACTGAAGTGACGGTGTCTTGGTAATAGCTGCCGAAAGACCAACGGCCTGTAGAGCAGATACGTTCTAAGTGGAGACGGACGGCGCAGGCCTATGTCTGGCAGTGGGCTAACGGTAAATGGGAACTATAAAATGCTGCGCCTTTATAGTAAATTCCATCCACCTCCAAATATATGATCGGAAGCGAAAGAGGTAATATTGCTTGTATTAATTACCTAATCACCTAATCTCAAAACTTATCTTTACATGGTACTAAATCAAAACTTTATTGGTTGATCGGAGTGGTTACTGCATGCATTTTGTCACTGTAAGATTGTACATAGTTATAACTTCTTCAATGAGTGTGATCGTCAAACTCACGACGTGGACGATATTTGCCGGTCCGCTGTGATTAGTGCACTCATTGAAGCGAAAAATAGGGTCTTACCTCCGATTTTTTTTACTGTGAACCGATTTGCATGAAATTTTGGAATTAGGCTTATCTTACCCTTAACTTCAAAAGTGAAAATGATCTGAGCTCCACATTTTATTTTTAAGGGGTGTAAACAACCCCATAATGGAAAAATTTACATTGAGCCATTTTATCGCTAGAATTCGATTAGTTTTTGGACCATAGCTCCTTCAATTCTGATGCTATCACAGCTTATAAAAAACCATTTTAAAGGTAATCAAAAGAGATACAACTTTAGATTACAATATATAGTGAAAATCCTTTTATTTTAAAACAGTGAAGGGTCAAAGGGCTCGAGAGAGACAGTGATTGCGCTGCCGCGCGCTCTATCTCCGTCAATTTTTGTGTGACAGAAAAAGACAATTTTTTATCATTATACTTATTTTATATTCATCATTTTTGAGATATTATGAAAAGAAGGTGGTTCTTGTAAAATTTCGAAAATTATTTTTTTCTTAAAATCGTGATTTTTTTGAAAAATATGTGGTCTAAAGCAGCCAAACTGCTAAAATCCATCAAACTCTTTATATTAAAGTTAATTCTAGACGGAATACGATAATTTTTAATTTTGGTAGAAATGGCACTTATGAAACCCATTTATTTAAAAGAAAAAACCATTAGATGTTCCTCTTATTTGCATTACAGCTCACTCATTTTACGTGCAAAAGACTTTTAACAGTACTCATTTTAAAGATTATTTCAAGCACTACAAAACCCTATTTTATTAGAATGCCTAAAATGTATCTGCTCGCCGCTAGAGGGCATTGAATACATCGATTAAATTTCTGACAAAATAAAAAACGGCTTCGATCTTTAATATCAATTTAATATTGCACTTAGAACACTTTATAAAAAACCGATTTGTTCAGTTTTTTACTTGCTACAATTTTGTACATCATAAAATTTTCGTGAAAATGAATATTTTTGGAGATATTTGCAAAAAACCGATGAAAAACGAGAAAATATTCCGAACTTTCAATTGCCAATAACTTAAAAGTATTGGGTTTTTTGATAAACTGAAATTGAAATTAGGCCTTCAATCGACAATCGAGGTTATTTTGAAAAAAAAAATTTCACCACCGAGACGGGATGGCAACCCCCTCCCTCCCCCCAGCGTGGGTGCGGAGTTCATCATTTTCAATTTTGAAGTTTAGGGTAAGATGAGCCTAATTCCAAAATTTCATGCAAATCGGTTCACATTAAAAAAAAATCGGACCAATAACGCTTCAATGACTTCACTAGATACCCTACATTATTAAAATGACTGTAGCAAATGAATGAATGTAGCAACGTTTATCAAGCGTGGTCTGCGAGGGAGGCCCATGTTCATCAGTGTTAAGCAGTCTGTATGATAATGTAAGTTGTATTTTTCATTAGAGCTAAGTATATCGGTTGTCTCGTACATAATATATATTTGATTATAGAGGAGTCTGTGTACCAATAAGATCTGCATTAACCATTAGGTACATGTAATGGTTACATAGGCTATCTAATTTAATCTCCTGTTTAAGTCCTACTTAAGTATCAAAAGTGGAACTTACAACAATTTGCCGGATCTCGGAAAAGTTTAGAGTGTAACAAGCTGGGCAGTAGGTATTAAAAGTCTAAGTGTTTTCATCGGCTATACTTTGATGGTTAAAGATCAAAGTGTTCCTTGTCTCCTTGGTATAAGTATGTTTTTTTTTATTAATGACTATTATTGAAACCCCCACGGGAAAAACAATGATTGTCAAGTAATCAGTCAGAGATAAATGACTATTTATGGTTTTAAATTCCTACACAATATATGAATAGAAATTTAGCTGTTACAGCCGGCTAAATCGGTTTACCTATTTCTTATTATTGTATAAAAATAATAAACCAAATAGCCACCAGATGTCATTAAAAGATCTTTTTATAAAATCAAGGACGCATTGTTTTTACCGTTGAGTCTTCATTTGAGTGTCATAAAAATTGCGATAATGCTCTTAAATCAATCAAGCCGTGAACCTCTGGGATTTACGACACGGGCTCCTCAGCAGTTCATCACCCAATCAAGTTTAAGAAAACTTTTGATATATTTATACATGCCCATCTGCCTCGTAAACATTACTTTAACCCTTTCCATGCGGCATCATATTTTCAATGTCGCCTCCTGTATAGGCGATAGTGACTTTGATAATAATGTTTATTTTATTCTTAAAATGAAAAAAACCTTAATATAATTTATAATAATTCTAAAAAATCCACCATACCAATCATATTATTCATAATGCTTTAGGTATATATTTATACTTTTGAAGCCAGTAATTGTTCTAATTATTATGTTAATGTAAAGTTTTTGTAAGTACATGGGACCGAGTGAGTATACGTAGTAATTTGCGCACCGTGTGGTATTACGCCAGCCACATTGAAAGGGTTAAAAGAACACAGGAACTGCCCAGAATATTTTTCGATATGGTGTTCTTCATTGTCTTTTTAGTATCATTTGGCTCCTATAAAAATGACCGGCTTATGATTACTCAAATAAAAATGTGACTGTACATTTTCAGTTTCAATTAATTTTATTTAAAAACTGCAATATTGTATTTAATAACAGGATTCCACTCTAATCTAATTTCTCGAGTGTTTCAAATTAAACACTAACTTCATACTACGGAATAAATTAAAAATATTAAAATTTGGACGGTTTTATGGCAGTAACTTGCGTAGTATTTGTGACAGATGTGATTTTCAATACACCGTCTATCATCAACATTGGTACTTACATTCATAACCAATAAAAAATTAAAATAAACTTGGCTGTAATATGCTGGTCAACTTCGGTCGTGCTTTAACCTTTTGAATTATTCTTTCACATAAACACGATGTAAACACTTTATAGCGTTGACGAGCTAAGCTATGCTACGTGGGGGTGTATACTTAAGGACATAGCTTATATTTAGATAGTTAGATTTTGTTAGAAAAAAATAACAACTCCATGTATCAAAGCAAAGTCCATAAACACCTCAGTATCTACCACCTATTCAAGAACAGCAATGACCGGTAGTAATAAATAACTAAATAATAAACAGGTGTGTCAAAAATATAAGTACAGTAGTATTAATAAAATTTTATTTTAAACAAAATAATATAGTCGCAGCCTGCCAGGTCTGGGGTGGCTCGGCCGGAGGCGCACGCTGCCCACAGCCGTCGGCAACACAAAGGCACTACGGCGCACTACTGGTACTGACTGTACCGCTGTACGTATGTACGGACTGTACCGGCACTGACTGTACCGCTGTACGTATGTACGGACTGTACCGGCACTGGCGCGCGACGGGCGCGCGGCAAGCGTGGCGACGGAAACTAAACACGGAGTGAACCCGGCCCTTGAGCCACGTGCGCCTCGCCTCTTGTCCACTGATATACACAAAATATTGATAATATATAATCGGCCTACATGTAAATCTGATTATATTAAAAAAGCTGACAATTTATAAATTCATAATATACATTATCATAACGATCTGGTGTTTGAGTTTAGTTGTAAGAATTAACAATCGTAAAGTTCCCTTTTTCATATCTTTTCATAAGTACTCTCATTATGTTCCTACTTTAATATTTTATGCGCAAGTAAAAATTAGGGGCATCTTCAAATATCGAGCATAATATCTAAATATGTCTCATACCGATAATATCTACGTAGCATCTGTTAATTTTCTATTTTTCTATAGATATACGTAAGAAATTAGCCGCTTCCATACAAAGCGGGGCGGCCTTCGGTATATATAAAATATTATTGCTTTATTTCATTGGCGTCATTGATTTTGTATGTTTCGTCGGCCACTAAGAAATAAAATAAAATCTATCATCGTAATACAATAAAATATTGCAGATATTATAATAAGTAACACTAAAACAGTTATGGGCCCGAACTGATAAGATATGCAAATAAACATGTTTAAATAACTTGAATATTATAAACAGTTACCATTACTACAGTAAAAAGTTGAAATAAAACGTAATTATTAAAATAGGAAACAGTATTATAATAACCATTATATCAATAATATGTGAAAATATAATAAGCACTATTATAAAAACCGATTAGATTGATCATCGTGCCTAGTTGAGTTGAGCTTAGCGGAAGTGACGAGTAGCGTCTGAGAGGCAAGAAACAAGTTGTTCCGTTGATAACAATAATAAATTCAAACAAAAAGCCCGCTACTCTTTACTAACGCTAAGTGGGTGATCATTCTAACAATTTACATGAGAGCCTTAACCATCTTTAACCACATCGTTCTTTATGACCTTTGAGGAATTGCAACACAATAACCGAGGCTTTTCAAACGCAAATTAATTAGCATTTCAAAGTTAAACTCACTAATAGGTTTAACGCGTTAACGTACTGAAATTCTACGCCGAATTTGACGACAATAATGGCGCGGAATCTTAACTACAAGAATAAAATAATGACTAATTTTTACGAAATAGAATATAATATTCTTTTTTCATCATAATTTCTAACATTTTTGAGGTAAGCACGCAGCCTCATCAAACTTAGATCTGTTCTGATTTTCTTGTTATCATTTGTGATCAGACTGTGTGCCATACCTCAACTATCCATAACATGCTCACTTTTAACCATTCTAATGGAACTCATTGACATGAACTCAAGAGTCATGAATGGCTCCCTCACACCTAGGCCAATAAATATTGCGGTAACAATAAAAGAAGAATGCATTAGAGTAAAAGCTAGTAGGTAATTATTAGTCACATAACAGTTCAAAGTCACCCATAACAGCCAATTACTATATTTTCTATTATTTATTTATTTTACACTGGCCGCCAAACCGGTTTTGTGAATACAATATTAGGTACTTAATTTACTCTGTCATTTGCACAACAATGAGGCACATTATTAAACCTGGCAATATGAGAATTTCAGTATGCTCCGCTTCTAGCTATGTTTGTTATCTTATATAAAGCCTAGCTGTACTATGTTACTGAAAAATTGGGAAATGAAAACAAATGTAATTGTGATAAAGCAAAACACTCGAGTTCTCACAGGATACAGTACCCAATGTTCAGGATTACATATTGCATGCATTCTCTGTTGATATAGGTTTTGGAAAGGCCTATCCTAGCTAAATTACAAATTGTAGTGCCAATTTATTCAACCACTTTTAGGACTTTGCCGATCGCGATAGTTTTATCTGAAACAAAGATAATAATTAGTTAGAAATTGTCTGTTATAACAGTAGTTTTGATGACATTTTTTCAATTGGGCTATTGATTTCTAGTAATGGATTCATTACAGAAATTAAGATATTAATATTAATGGTGAAATAACCATTTTCAATAATAATGTGACAAATATGGATAATTGTAAAATGAGTTTTAAGAAATTATCCCAGCGACCACCACAACTTTCATAATAATGTTATGTGCCTATCTATCTCAATAACGCTAACGAGAAATTACTAGAATAAAAGTAATACTAGAATTAAAGTAATACAACAATAAGGGTATCTTGCAACTAGCGATACTAAGGAATCGCTACAATAATGAACTAAATAAAATATTCTACATGCATACATAACAATGTGGAAAATGGATGGTTATTGTTGATAAAATATAACTTACTAGCGGCCCGCCCCGGCTTCGCACGGGTGGACTTTTATACCCTACCCCTGCCCTACCCTACCCTACCCCTACCCAAAAGTATCCTATGTCCTTCTCCCAGTTCTTAGCTACCTCCCTACCAATTTTCAGCCAAATCGGTTCAGCCGTTCTTGAGTTATAAATAGTGTAACTAACACGACTTTCTTTTGTTTTTAAAATGTATGGCAAAAAAAAACTATGGCAATCGGTCCAGCCGTTCTCGAGTTATAAGTGTTGTAACAAACACGACTTTCTTTTATATATATATATATAGATATATAGATATAGATATGAAGGAATGTTCTTCTCATGGTATATTATCTCAACTGTGGATTGGCCCCCGTCAGGGCCACATGTCAGATGCCGCTCCTGTAGGCTGGCCCCCAAGAGGAACGTCACGTATGCGTTCAAACTGTTCCCCAAAGACGACACTAAAATCGACATTTTGCGTCTCCAGATTTGAGAGGATATATAGAAATACTTTTGTACAAAAATGGTAAAGCTATGGATATAATACTCTGTTTTATATGCTCGCACAGAAGATTAACAGTTACTTACTTTCATCTCTTAAGGTGAATCTGCCCATTTGAGCAAACTTCTTGAATGGTTCTAGACAGATGACTCCCGCGCACTCTATTCTCATGATGGCGACTTGGTCTTGTTTCACGAAACGCGGTCGCGTCTTGGACTTGTCGCCCGTTTTCTTATCTACCAAGCAGATAAGAGCCTGCAAATACATTAAAAAATAAAATTAATAATAACAAATACAACATCCAAATGTCAGTAAGTAATTAACAAAAATCTGAAAATTTGATCAAAAGGTTTAAATTTTTCTCCGAATTGATTAGGCAAATATGTAGTTGTAAAGGAAATACTTTTTATTTACTCTATTATCTTTTAACTATATAATATGCTTATATTGGATATTAAAATTACCTTAACAGTAACTTCCTCAGCAGCGCAGTGTATGTGCATTACAGCGGAATAACCTGCGCAGATGATAGACTTGTGCTCTAAAATAACCACTTGAGCATCAAAAACCTGTAAATAAAAACAAAAAACTTTAGATTAACCTATTATTGAAACACATTGAAAACGATATTTGGAAATCATTAAGGTGCATGCTCCGATCGACCGTCCATACAATGTTTGTAGGGGCTTTATGCTAAAAATAGACACTCTTTGTTTGAAACGAATCATTTTATCACTTTTCTACAATCAAATGTGCTCGCCTTCGACGTTTCAGGAAATAACTTACACTAATTACTGAGAAAAACAATCGTGAAATTCAGGCAAAATTTGACACTTCTTTACATGTGTGGGTTCGTTTTGACAAGCAAACTAAGCGCCATGTTTGTTATAGTTTAAGCTAGATGGCGTGCAAGTGATATTATAATTCTTATAAAACAATATACAATAATATCTATCTACGTGTCGATGTTGTTATTATGTAGATAAATTTTTGGTCAACCATGATCTAAATTATTACAAATCGGTAAGTCACCAAAGTAGCACAGAATTAAATTTCGTGAAAAAAGGAATCGTGGGATATGTTTTTACTAGGTAAAGAATACTTTCTATGCATTTTACAAACAGACAAACAATACATTAGTTTGATATGTCGCGTCGGTCGCGTGTCTCGCAGAACGGTGTGATGCGTTCAGAAACGAACAAATATTTACATCAAATGGACGTCATTTATTGTTTATAAATAAATAACTTATTCTAATAAGATTTTGATTTTCTTATTCGTCGACCAATACCAGGAATATAAAGATAAGTAATTTTTTTCTGTACATTTTATTGTTCTATTATTTCAGGATGTGTTCAGTGTTCTGAACGCATAATGAATAATCTGCATGAGTTGAAACTTCCCGCGTGAAACTGTTGACTAGTTTGCTACTATATCTGTGCCCTTGACAACATGATGACCAGAGTAGCCAACCCTACAGTTTTAACTGTAGATCTACCGTTTTTTGGAAATGCTCTCAGTTTTTAGTTTAGACCTCGAAATCTACAGTTTTCTATTGAAGACGATGGCGTCATGTATTTTATTTTCTAATGTGTTGAATTTACTAGTTTTTACGTAATATCATATTTGATACTAGCTTCCCGCGCGCGGTTTTACACACGTAACGTGGAAACTTCGTAATAAAATATAGCCTTTTACCTTCCTCGATAACTGGTGTTGTCTTTCTTTCTCTATCTTCTTTTTGAATGTGTACATAAAAAAATAAATAAATATATAGATTAACTATTTTCTTAATTATTATTTGATATTTACAGTTTCCTACAGTTTTTTTTCAAGCATATCTACAGTTTTATACTAAGATAGGGTTGGCAACACTGATGATGACAAATGACAATTTCTCGACTAACTGACCTGTGAACTGACCGCTGTCTAATGGTTGTGAAAAACGATACTATTCGATTTTATTCAAATACTGTGTGTAAAAGTAACATATTCTTTTGTTTTTTATTTGCTTTTCTATATTTCAGATTTAGATTACGTCTACAATGTATCCAACAAGCAAGAAGGCGTACAGTCGACATGTATATTCGGGGCCGCGCAAATCTTTGAAACGAGTTCGAGGTGGACTCAGACAATTTTACGATGAAGAGAGGTAAACATGCCTAATAAAACTAATTCTGTGTCAATTTCCCGATCTTATTTATAAGTACCGTTTTCTGTTGACAAATATTTATTCATAAATCGTTTTACAGCCGTAAGAAAGTTTGGCGTTCTGAAAATAAGAAAAACCCAGTGAATGAAGAAATCGTCGTAGATAATTATTTAGCGTATGTATCAAATAAGCGTGATATATTCTACTTGTTGCTCGTAAAAGTAACTGTACATTTAGTTGTCATACCTACATATATAATCTAAGATCATTACATTTTTATTTGTTTCTTTCAGTACCCAGAATACACAACCAAGAACATACGGGCGTGGAAAACCAAAAATCCGCTTAGAGGCCACCTATAGTGCACCTAGTACTAGCACAGTGACAGCTGAACCTGCGATTGAACCTTTAGATATTTGGCCACAAGCTGACCCTGAAACGGATTCATTTCAATTGACTGTGGAAGCTGTTTCCAATAAATGTTTATCTGCAATATCTGGGTATCGCATTGTGGACCTGAAACATGTAATTGAGTGGGCATTCCTTTTGGAAAGACACCGAAGTATGTGTGAATCTTCACAAATTGATTTTGTTAGTGAGAGACTTGATGGATTTCGAAGTGAATTAATTTTCAAGTGTAGTATGTGTGTACTTTATATTGATGAAGAATTTGGATGTTTAGCTGGCAGTCCAGATGGTAAGTTTTTCTTTATCAAGCTTCAATTTTATTAATGTATTAGGCAAATGTGGAAATTTATAATACTAGTTATAATGGTAAGAGACCAAAGATTATGAGCATGATAGGCGATTGAATTTCTAGTATCAAATTTCATGAAGTGCTCCATTGCATTGATACATATTTTGTGTCAATTTGTTACAGGTATAATAGAAAATGAGAGAGCTGTTATTGAGGTCAAGTGCTTTCCATCATTGGCGGGAAAATCAAAGCCTAGAGGCAGCTGCACTAGAAAAGAAAAACTTTGCTCTAAAATTGGATAATAATGTTTTAGTCATGAATAAAAAACACGATTATTACTATCAAGTAAATTGATAATTCTATTGCATGATTACTTTATAATTTATTTCAATATCTTATTTTTTCTTATTATAATTAAAATATCTTTCAGGTTCAAGGACAAATGCGTGTCAGCAAAATGGATAAGTGCTACTTCATATGTTTTATTTCAGTCACTGAACCTTTGACTGTAATAGAAGTTGCTCGAGATAATAAATTTATCAGCAATATGATACCAAAGCTATTAGACTTTTTCAAAAACTGTATTCTGCCAGAAATCATTTTAAGACGTGTTCAGAAAAATGCGAAATGTATAGATTTGAATGGTATGTACCTGCCAGTATGTACACCAGGCTATTTTATTGACTTCTTCATAAGTTTTATCAATTAATAAGTTATTATTTTATTCTAGTGAAAAATCGTCCTTCAACATCAATATCACATGGAAATTCGAGCATGGAATAAAGTTTCATTTTGGAGCAGCTTTGGAGATTGATGGTAAATAACAGATTGAAATGAATGAGAAACAATATCCATCAAAAAGTAACAAATATACTAAGTAAAGTTATTTTTCTTTGCAGAACCTGTGAAGCAGTGGTTTCAAGACAAGAAGAAATGAGTTTTGTTCAATTGCATTTTTTTTGTAGTAGTTTGTTTAGAATCTACATTTTCATTGTATTTATATTTATTTACTTCATAAGTTTTATCAATTAATAAGTTATTATTTTATTCTAGTGAAAAATCGTCCTTCAACATCAATATCACATGGAAATTCGAGCATGGAATAAAGTTTCATTATGGAGCAGCTTTGGAGATTGATGGTAAATAACAGATTGAAATGAATGAGAAACACTATCCATCAAAAAGTAACAAATATACTAAGTAAAGTTATTTTTCTTTGCAGAACCTGTGAAGCAGTGGTTTCAAGACAAGAAGAAATGAGTTTTGTTCAATTGCATTTTTTTATTGGTAGTTTGTTTAGAATCTACATTTTCATTGTATTTATATTTATTTACTTCATAAGTTTTATCAATTAATAAGTAATTATTTTATTCTAGTGAAAAATCGTCCTTCAACATCAATATCACATGGAAATTCGAGCATGGAATAAAGTTTCATTTTGGAGCAGCTTTGGAGATTGATGGTAAATAACAGATTGAAATGAATGAGAAACAATATCCATCAAAAAGTAACAAATATACTAAGTAAAGTTATTTTTATTTGCAGAACCTGTGAAGCAGTGGTTTCAAGACAAGAAGAAATGAGTTTTGTTCAATTGCATTTTTTTAGTAGTAATTTGTTTAGAATCTACATTTTCATTGTATATAACTTTTTATTTGTATTTACTATAAAGGGTGAAATAAAACTTTATTGAACTCAATAAGCTGCTCTTTAGAGAATTGGTTTACTAAAAACTTAGGTAATCAAATAAAACTATATTTTACTTCATATATTATTGACATTATTTATTACCTTTTTTATTAATCAATTAAATGGTTTACGCCATAAAATATAACTTTTATTTTCCTTAAATAGTACTAGTTTTAATTTATCGTAAAAGGTGGCGTTCTGCCTATCCCTATGGATATGTAGAGTATTTCTACAAAATATTTTAGCCCCTTTTTAAATACACGCCATCTAGTGTCTACTTTGTAAACGTAGGGAATACGTCTTATGTGTGTGTAAAAGACTGTACATTCAATGACAGATGTTATTTTCGGGTTTTTTGTCGAATTGGGTGGATTTTGAGGCATTGTTATAATCTAGTTAAATAAAGGGTCATGACCGAGTCTCGCAAACACAATCCTACGACTTAGTAATGCTCCGATTTCACATAAAACGAAATAAACTAAGAATAAGAATATTAGCGCCATCTAGCGGGAAAAGTGCCGGGAACAGACCGTATCTTTCACCTTAATATAAAAACGATTAAATATAGCTATGAAGATATATTCAGTAGTAAGGCAAACTATATCACAAAAAAAAAACCCCTCATTTTCTTTTTTTGAGGATTTACTAACATAGATTGGTATGAATTTTGGCTTTTAATAATAGTAATACTTTGTAAATATTTAACAAACTTACTCTTCCAGTGGTGATGGGTTCCGCGGCGTCGCACAAAACGAAACCGGGGGAGACATCTTCTTCTTCAATACCTTTGAGCTTTACTTTCACATTTTCTCCAGGACCAATGGAGGTTACTTCTATATCGTCAGACCATAACTGGTCTACAGTTACTTGGACCTGTGTTTAAAAGGAAAATTAGTAATTTTCAAGATATTGTCATAAAAGCATAATATTGTCGATGCCAAATTAGTTAAGCTGTGTCACATTTTAGAAAATACATACGGAGTTTTAATTAAAATAAAAAACAAAACTTATTGTTTGCAATTAAACCATTTAATCAGATGATTAAACAAAAAGAAGTTTATTTTAGGTCTAAATTTAACAGTAGGTATTAACACGAGTACACCATACTGAGTACCTAGTAGTATCAGGCAAGTTAGTGGAATGAATGTAGTTTATTTGTAGATTCCTTAGAAAACAAAATTCGTCGTTTTAAGTCTTTACAATTTAAACTTTGTATTCATCATCACCAGCCTGTTGTAGTCCACTGCTGAACATAGGCCTCCCCCATCGATTTCCAGCGGGAACGATCGCTAGCGGCCTGCATCCACCGACTTCCTGCGACCTTAATGAGGTCGTCGGTCCATCGTGCAGGCGGTCGTCCTACGCTGCGCTTGCCAGTACGTGGTCTCCAATCGAGAACCTTTTTTCTCCATCGGCCGTCAGTTCTTCGAGCTATATGTCCTGCCCATTGCCACTTCAGCTTGCTTATCCGTTGAGCTATGTCAGTGACCTTTGTTCTCCTGCGGATCTCTTCATTTCTGATTCGATCACGCAGGGAAACGCCGAGTATAGCTCTTTCCATAGCTCGCTGAGCGACTTTGAGCTTTCTTATGAGGCACACAGTAAGAGACCACGTCTCAGATCCATATGTCATCACTGGTTACACACATTTATTGAAGACTTTGGTCTTCAAGCACTGAGGTATTTTGGACGAGAAGATCTCTCGAAGCTTCCCAAACGCTGCCCAGCCGAGTCGGATTCGACGGTTGACCTCTTTCTCTAAGTTGGTCCTACCTAGTTGGATCGTTTGACCTAGATATATGTATTCGGTCACAACTTCGAGAATGGAGTTCCCAACGACTATAGAGTTGGGCACTACATGGGCGTTATGCATGATTTTCGTCTTGCCCATGTTCATTCTAAGCCCAACTTGTTGAGAAACTCCATCGAGGTCATTGAGCATCTGTCCAAGGTCCTCCAGCGATTCTGCCATGATCACTATGTCGTCGGCAAATCGAAGGTGAGTGATGTACTCGCCATTTATGTTGATGCCGTGTCCTTGCCATTCCAGGAGCTTGAAGGCGTCCTCCAGAGCAGCCGTAAAAAGTTTGTATTAAAAAGTTGCTTTTGCATAATCTGCGACTCCTGCTACGTCAAACTGAGCGCATATGGTCCGTGTTAAACTCCCGGCCCGCGTCCTAATAGTGCCTACTGCTGATTTAGTATGAAAACAAATTTTAGCGGCCTTATCGCACATGAGCGTGACGTCTACTGATCTACATCCATATATTAAGCTATTAAAAACTAATCAACAAAAGCTTTACTTACCCTATTAGGCATAAGGAACAATGTGCTACCCTTTCTGGTACATCCAGCTTCGACCTTTCCCATAAGGACCGTGCCCATATCCTTGTATTTATCTACAACGGGCATTATGAAAGGGCCGTCCATTTTACGGTTAAGGGATGGTAACTCGTCGATAAGCTGGATGAAGGAAGGTCCACGGTACCAAGTACAGATTTCTTCAGATACCTAATAAAAAAATATAATTTGTAGGTTAGTTCACAATATAGAAAAAATGTATTGATTAAATATTGTATAAAACAAGAATTATCAACAATATTTTAAACGGGCAACTTCTTTTAATAAAAAAAAAACTGCGATGCGACGTCATATCTTAGGGAGCTTCAGAACTATTTGAAGTAAAGTAATTGATGAACACTTGTGTGCAACTCGAAAGAAATTGTGTTATAGCTATCAAATTATGCGATTTGGATTGCTATTTTGTGATAAGGCGCCCCCCGAAAATTATACAATTATAATAAATAATTAAAGTAAAAATGTTTTTAGAATTACTTACTTTTTCTAATAAACCTTGTCCAGTTTGACCCGATACGGGTAAGAAAGTCAAATCCTTTGCTGGGTTAAAGCCTAATTTTTTGAGATAAGGCATAATTTTGTCCCGACATTCGTTGTATCTGAAAAAAATTAAACCATGTTGTAGTTTTTCATTTCTTATTTTAAAATTTAATATAACCTACCTATATTAGTTTTTTGGTGCTATGATTTGGATCAAAAAATGATTATAGGATTGCAAAAGGATAATTCAATAAAAAAAACGATCAAACAAAATATAAAATGATAACCTAACTTATCGTTATCTTATTATCTTTAGAATTCAAATTACGAAGCATACTATTTAATAGTACACCTGAAGTAATACGAAATATATTTTTAACAGGCTCTAAGCTGCTGCTGTTTGGACCGACTGATAGATAGATACAAGGACACAACTATAAGCGACAGTTGCACAAAACCCCCTAAAATACTAAAAGTCATAATCCCTCAATGTCATCGCCAGCGACCGCCCTGAACCGAGGTCCAAGCCCCACAGGGGCGCCCGCCCTCTTGCACAGAATGCTTTGTTTGTAGTTTTTAAACCATTAATTAGGGCTGGAGCTCTGCTCGTCTTTATGCCCGTCAGAAAAAAAAACAAAAAAAGGAGACTAATGTAATCTTCTGTAATAATACATTTATAATTTTTATTATTATGTAACATACATCATTCCGACGTAAGATTATTCTCATAAAAATCTACCATCAAGGTTAATTCGTTGTTTGCATAAATTATTTCAGTCAGTTACCAGCAGATAACTACCTTTTTTCTTCCCAGTTGACAGTGGGGTCATCCATCTTGTTGACAAGTGCCACTAAATGTTTGACGCCGGCAGTCTTAGCTAACATGGCATGCTCACGAGTTTGTCCTCCTCGATCGAATCCAGTTTCGAATTCACCTTTACGCGCTGATATTACCTATAATAAACAGAAAGGTATATTATTAAAAGAATTAAACTTTAGATGTAGTTACACAACTAAATGCAGGGATAATGCTTATATACTTCATAAGCTGTGTCATATACCGTCGCTGCGCTTTCCATAATAGCTATGTGTTTTTTACGCACTTTACAGCAGACGCAAAAAACTGATTTTCTCAAAAAATACCCAGAGTATTCAAATAATTTACTTTTACTTTAATACATAATTATAACAAATTGACGTAGTTTTAGATTACTTTTGAATAGATAACATTATTAACAATGCCAAAATTAAATATAATGAGGCAAATTTTACACATAGATATTTATTTGAGTCGTATATACACGACCTGTGCGTTTCGTGATCGAGCGAGCGAGTTTAAACTTAACCAAAAAACTCGCTATTTGCAGTGAAGCACATATCGGGCGCAATTTTTGCTTTAGCTGAATTTTTGATGTATGAATGTCAAATAGCTACATTAGCTACATTCCGTAACTCTTTAAATATTGCATTTATCACATAGCTGTTTTTACAGTATGTGTATTGAAATAACGATTCAAACTGCATAAAAAACCGAAAATCACGAAATAACACATAGCGACTTTTGCACGCGCAACGACGATACACAATTTTTTTATTTTGGATTTCGAAAGATTTTCGTTATAAGGTTTTTTTTGCTGTCAACCGCCATATTCTTTTTCAGAGAAGTATACTTACAAGGACAGCGAGATCAGCCTGCGCGGCCCCACCAATCATGTTGGGGACGAAGCTTTTGTGCCCAGGTGCGTCGAGGATTGTAAAATGCTTCTTGTCAGTCTCAAAGTATGCTCTACCGACTTCTACGGTTTTGCCTTTGTCACGTTCTAAAAGATAAAAAAAAGATTGAAATCATAAAAAAAATAATTTGGTAAATGTTAGGCCTTCAACTTGTGTAACACAGGTTTTACTCAGCTAGGAAGTCAGGAACTTCATGGTTTACGTAGTAGAAAAAGTGATGGGTTAACTTTTTATTAAACATATATCATTTCTTTTGTTTATTTATCATAAAACAAAAAAAAATGCAATATAAAAAATAAATACGCATTTAAATTACCTTCTTGGTTAGTGTCCAATGCCCAGGATAAGTACCAGGATTCTCTAGATTTTTCTCGTGCTTCTCTTTCATATTTGTCTAGAGTTCGCTTATCTACCATACCAGTTAATGACATAATTTGACCTCCAATAGTAGACTTTCCAGCATCTAATATTTATAAAAAACATGTTAATTAAAAGTTGCAATAAAAATACTAGTAGTAGTATTTTTATTGCAACTTTTAATTAACTACTTAATTTACTAATATTATAAATATATAATAATTGACATACAACAATCCATGCTTGACCAAATAAAGGCCTTGATACCAGGAATCTTAAGACTTAGACCAAGAGCAACATAATATGGGATTATATAAAATATAATAACAAGAGAATAATTAAGTTTCGCTTGCATCTTTATGGTTCTAGGTTTCGGTATATCAATTTTAACTTAAAAGTGACAACCTTAGACTGAAAAATATTTTTTTGATGTTTCAGAATGCATCTTATCTTTAAGGATTAGTGTCCGGAATATTAAGAATCCTGTTTATCAACTGTCAATTCAAGGGTCACTTGAATTATACATTCACATCTTGATAAAAAAATATGACGATCTAAACATGTATAGAAAATGAGTGACACTGCATTACATACCTACATGTCCTATGAATACAACATTTACGTGTTCCTTTTTGCTGCAAGTTTCTTCGACGCGTGGGGGTTTCTTCTTCGGAATTTTCTTTGTTGCTTCGCCATCCTCCTAAACAACAATGATTAAATTCATTAATAAATAAATCTTACGAATTTAGTAAACCTTCCTATAATATCACTTCAATTGACATTTAATATATTTACTCATTACTCACACGTCACTCGAATTAATTATTTAGATAATACCTTAATGTATAAACCAGGGGTCTCCAAACCTTGACGCATTAGGGCCATAACGATTTTTTTAATATGTTCGAAGGGCCAAAACAGCTTAAATTTTTCTATTCTTAACTATACTCTGATTTCTAGACTAGTCGCAAAGTGTGCGACCGCCTAATTATTATTTTGTGTTGTCTTTTTTAACTTATCGCAGCAATAAGACAATGGATGCGCGGACTAGATTGATGACACCTAGTCTTACGGTGTCGCGGGCCGGATTGTTGGCACTGGCGGGCCGGATTTGGCCCGCGGGCCGTAGTTTGGAGACCTTTGGTATAGACTATTCCTTTATATAGTACCTATTATATTTAATATAAAGCAGTCACTCCGGCGCAGGTTACGCGACCGATACGGATTAGATCAAAACAAACAACGGAAGCTATATAGTGCTTTACTATGCTAAAATTGTATAACCATATTAATGCCTACCTGGTGCTAACTATATTAACAATCGCGCCGGTTATGTACGTGCGTACGTCTAACGTCTACTGAGCGCTGATGCTGACTCATCCGAATTTTCCATTAAAAAAATCCATTAGATATTGTAAAAACAATACTGGGTTTAAGTTTATACTATGTTACAAAAAAGTTATTAAAAATAAATACATAGGTAGATAAAAGTACTTTTTTGATTATATCTTTGAAAAAATAAAAAGTGAAAATCCGACAATACCTAGAAGCAATGCGCGTGCTTGTTTAAAGCCACCAACGGTATAGGGGCAAATTTCCCATTTACCTACCATTTAACGGCAAGACGAAATATTAAACTGATTATTAAGTGATGGATGGATGCATTAAAGTGATGTTGCCACAGGTTTAAACAATCACAGTTAGGCTGAACTCCACGTTGAGCGTGGGCGTTTTTTGAGCTAGTGAACGACGCGAGCGCCGTGCGCGAGCTCTAGAACCCGTCACAGGCGTCGTCCGCATGTGACACGCTGGAGGAATACATACGCCCAATGCGGGGTCAGCATTAAGAAGATTTAATAGTTTTTGTTTTATATTTGAATCTAAGACTCTTATTTCCTCTCTATAGTATTCCTCTCATCTATACTAATACTAGCTGGCCCGGCAAACTTCGTACCGCCTCAAAATCTACGCGGTGTCCTACATCTACCCTACCCTACCTAGGGATAGGGTAGAGGTAGAGTAGTGTAGGCACTACCCCTACCCTACCCCTGCCTCTACCCTACACCTACCCTACTCCTACCCTAAAGTATCCTATGTCCTTCTCCCAGTTCTTAGCTACCTCCCTACCAATTTTCAGCCAAATCGGTTCAGCCGTTTTTGAGTTATAAATAGTGTTACTAACACGACTTTCTTTTATATATATAGATTATAAACGTGCAGAGTTTGTTTGTTTGTTTATTTGTTTGAACGCGGTAATTTCAGGAACTACTGGTCCGATTTCAAATATTTTTCAGTTTTGGATAGTCTATTTATTGCGGAAGGTTATAGGCCACATTTTATTTTCAAAAAAATTAGGTATCCGTAACACAATTGCGATTTTGTAATCCAAGGTGTAAAATCGAAAACCTATTTATGCATGCTCTGCAAAAACTATTGACAATAGTACAAAATCAGGTACTACGGGTTTTTAGGTCTTATTAAGATCTACAAAAAAGTCCGCGAGAGCACATATCTAAATATCATAGTTTAGTCACAATAAACGCTTTTGTGTTTATAAAAAATATTGAATCGTCTGAAGAAAGAAACTATGATAAATGTGTATCGTAATATTAATCCTTATCCAAATTAAGCATTATGCTATCAAGGGTAAATATGTAGAAGTAAAATACTTTTTGTTTTATTTCAATCAGACATTTCGTTGAGAAATTGAGAGTATAAAAACGCAAAGAATTGGTACCTAATAATGAGATACTTGCCAAAGAGTTTTAACATAATAATATTAATCTTTATCGAAATAATTAATCGAAGTTGTTGATTAAGAGTATTTCATTGTGAATTTAATTATGACGTTCCCACGGGAACGGGAGTTACGCGGGAAGCTAGTCTATCATATATATCCATTATGTTTGAACAATACAAGTGTTAAGTAGAATTGATTCTTTCAATGATAAGATAATAAAACTATGTTGATAAAGTATGGATCACACTTTTGATTTAAATCAAATTTAATAGTTGTTATAACATGTCTGAGTAATGCCACCTTAGTAACGAGGAGACCAGTTTTATAAAAGGCTATTTGATACAAGTACAGTCATACTCCATAGAAGTCTTGGAAATTCTGGATACTCTTTGTAATTATTTATTGCTTTCCTGTATTTGTTTTATGATCTTATATTAAAGTTACAGTTTAAGAAATAGAACACATGGCCAGACATTTATCACATAGAAATGGTCAGAATTGGTAATCTATCAGTGGTTCCCTTGGTCCAGGGGACTTGTAACTAAAGTACCTGGGGTCTTTATTGGCATAAAAAAATTGGGATCAGAAGTTGTGTATGTAATGAAGAATAAATGGACATAAGTTTGGGAGCTACTAATCTAAATTGAGCATATATGATGTGCAAGTGCAAGCATAATTTTGTATAAAGTCAAATTGAATATTATAATGCTCAAAATTTTTCATGATTTATCTAGTCTGGACAAGTTATTTGTGAATCATTGTATACAAAAATTCTGATGGTGAAGAAAACCTTCAAAATAGTTTGTACCAAAAGAAATAACAGCAATGGTACGGCAAGACCCTTTGGTCTTGCCGTACCATTGCTGTTATTTCCTTTATGAAGATAAAGTGGATTAATTATGTGAATAGAGTAAATTTTCCTATATACTGTATAATATTTTGTATAAATTACCTTATTAAATTTATTTAGTCATTGTAATTACAATAATATAAGTAGGTAAATTTTATAGACATCCTATGGTGTTGCTTTAGACAGTGTTCACTGCAAACATACCGGTTGATCATTTTCTTCATCCTCAGCTTCATTGTTTTCTTCGGGGGTAAGTAATGCATCATCAGCCTCAGCTTCCCAACTGTCAGCAGTGGGAGAGACATCAGCTGGCACTGGAAGGGTGTTGGGGACTGCAGCAGCCGGCGGCACAGGAGGTGGCTCCTCAACACGGGGTGAGGCAGATGCTGCTCCACTGTCTCCACTTTCTCCACCACCATCTCCACAGCCTGTGAAAAGACATTGAAAATTTTAATAAGATTTAATTCAACAGGTACAATTAACATTTTTCAAATTATAACAAAGTTTGAATTTATTTAATTTGGTACCTATTCAGTTTTAAAATATTAAAAATAAAAATTATTATTAAGTTAAAAGATTTTTATTTATTTACTTTTTTTAATATATATTGATTAATCCTAAATTGTCCAATTAAAGTTATATAATTGACTATTATTTAACATAATAATATCTAAAAATAAGTATTAATAATTATGTTAAGAATTGTACTTCAGAATTAGCCTCAACTTATAAAAAGTTCATTAGTACAAAACATTACACAACTTGGAAGTATCGTTTTCCTCATACATTTTTATAGGTACCACAAGTACTCCACTATTATTATGTAGTATTATGTACCAATTCACTTTGCTTATTTACCAACTATAATCAAACATTTCTTCCTGCCAGTCTGTCCAGACTTGATTGTATTAGGGAGAGTTAATTATGCCACATATGGTTTGGTTTGTTACCAAGCAATTCAGATAACCAAACTTATTTCATATCAATAAAACAACAGTGTAAGTTACTTATCTGAAAATAACCATAAAATAAATAGTTAAAGTATCGTAAAAGTAAGTGCTTTATTTCATTTATAAAGTATAATGTTAAGTTTGCCACATCCAAGTTTCATACATGAGAATGAGTTGGCCAAATAAACGAAAGTGCCAACTTATGTACAGAATGTTTAAACTAATAAGAATTCATACACACCTTTAGCCATTATCCTTTTGTAGATTAACTAAATCGTTTGTTTTATATCGTTAATTAAGAGAAAGTTAAAAACTAGACAAAATTATATTAAAATGTATAGACAAAGTCGCGCGCCGCGTGTCGAGAAATAACCCGTTATAACTGGATTCAGAAAAAAAATAAAGTCATCGAACGTATGTTCCGCTTAAGTAACAATTCGGATATCCATCGTATAGGTTAACTATAAATACGTTTTCAAGTGTTGTAAAAATAAATTGTAATAATTATTTTACGGATCTAAGCTCCAATGCGGATAGTTATGACAAGACGTATGACTTACCGTTTAGGACAGGACTCCCGGCGGATACGGAATTTGTTGAATCACTTTCAGATTTTTGAGGTGTAGTGGGGGATTCGGAATTGTCGTCAGCCTGAGAAGGTATACAAAAAGAAGGCACAAACTCCACGGCATTAACGTTCAACGTGGAAAATTTTGTAGACACATCGTCCGAATCTTTCGCACCTTGTTCACTTATGACTTCGGCTTGACTTTCCCACGAGTCCGGAGCACCGTTATTGGACATCTTAAAATGAGACTGTGTAAATTTACTAATGAAGTCTTCCTTTTTTAGTTAATTTAATGATTATTCGCATTCTTTTCTCGATAGATCCGCGTGTGTCTTTATCTTACACCGGAAGTTCATGGCAATTTGCCAAATATGTAGAAATTCAATAGCATAGTACTTTATTTGCAAAAACCTTCTGTAGTGTTCAAAAATCATCGACCATCAAAATATTGTAGAAAATAAATATTTTTGGGGAAATATAAAGAAAAAGAATAAATTTCAGTGAAATTAAATTTATATATTTTAATACTGATTTCCGGCCAGTGCTGCCATTTTAATTTCGTATTGCCAGTGTATAATACCAAAAAGTACAATCGATTCTTAAAATAAAAGTAAATCATTAAACAAAACGATAAATTGAAATATAAAATAGTTTTTTTTAACGGTATACATGTTGACAGAAAAAAATACCACAATAAATAACAATCATTCAAACATTTATTATTTATTTCGCTGCAGGTAATTCAGCAAAATAATTATAAAAAAATACTACGTGCTTAAACGCTATTTGAAAATGTATGTAATGTATAGTAACAGTTAAGATATTTACCTAGAATTATAGGTTTTAAAGTATTTTAAAGTAACTTCCGATGCCCTCACAGACCCGAAGGCTGACAGACCCGTGTACTGTAAAGTAAAGGAACAGTTGCTAAACACTCCCCTAGAATTCTAAAAGTCACGACTCCTCAACCCTTTCAATAAATTGCTTATTTTATAGCTTCTAAACCATTTTAGCATACCTTATTGCTTGCTTTTTGCTCGGTGAAGTGGCAAAAGCCTCTTAATTAACTACATAATTATTTTTTTTACTATAAATGGAATCATATTTTATTTTATATTGTTATTAAGGCATTCCAACTGTTCAAATGTTATAATATATTATGCTCACCTATTATAATATATACACAATAAAATTTAATAACTACGAGACGGATAAAGCAAGCCCATCTGGCCAGTTAGAAGGGTCAGGATAATAAACTTAGAAGATTTTTAATGTCTTCACCAAATGTCTGATAAAACAGTTCCTCAGAGTGACTACTACTAAATCCCATATTATATCGATTTTCAACAGGTAGGTTATCTACGTAATAGCAATTTACTATAAAATACGTAGTTATTGTGCACTGATATAAAAATAAGACAATTCCATATTTATCGGGTACTATTATATACTCTTTGGTATCAGCCAATGATCTATGTAGATTAATCTTAAAAATATTATGTTCTCTGTGGATAGGACGTAGTCCAAAATGGCGGCGTGTTGCTAAAT
Source organism: Nycteola revayana (assembly GCA_947037095.2). NCBI lineage: Eukaryota > Metazoa > Arthropoda > Insecta > Lepidoptera > Nolidae > Nycteola > Nycteola revayana. The sequence continues at coordinate 13,309,131 of OX344839.1, forward strand.
TGATTCGGCCGTTTTATATTGTAACCTATATTTTTATTTGCTGCTAGATAAATTATTATATTAAAAATACAATATTATTAATAGGCGAGTATGTAAGTTTAAAATAACAGAAATTGTTAATTATCCAGTACCTAGTTAGTTTTATGTGCATAATTTCTGCCGAAAGCTGTAGATACTTACCTGATGCTCGTTGAGGAGATAGAAATAACTTAGTGTAGTGTTCTGACATGTTTTTAATTAATAAGTATATTCAAAACTTGAGATGTCTGTGCATTACAAGTTCAAAAGTGCGCTGGATTACGATACAGTTACATTTGATGGACTTCATATATCTGTAGGAGATTTAAAGGCTGCTATCTCCCAACAGAAACGCATTGGAAAAACTTCTGATTTTGATTTGCAAATAACTAATGCTCAAACAAAGGAAGGTAAGATTAAATCAATTTTTTGATACTCTAATTTTCACTTAAGAATACACATTCGCTATTTTTAAAATCAATATCCTAATTAGCAAAAAAGGTTTATGGACTCTTATAATTCTATTTTATATATTTTCTCTTTTCTTTTATTTGCATTCATTTCAATAATTAATTGAGGAAAAATGTGGTGTATATTTTGTACTTGATAATAAAAGGAAAATTAAAAATACTGAAAGCTACATTTCTTAGTTAATTAATTAATATTTATTGTTTTCGTTTAATATTGAATTAATCTATTGTTCCTGCCGTAAAATGGTTTTATAATGTTTAGTAAATTTAGACTAATGATAAAAAATATGCTTGCACTACAATTTTATATTTTGTTTATTAAAATTAAATATTATTCAATTAGGAAGAGGGATTGTTTTTTTAATTAAAAAAATGATAAACTAGTATTTGTATAACCTTATATTCTTTTGCAGTTTATGTGGATGATAACACTCTTATACCAAAGAATACATCACTATTAGTCGCTAGAGTGCCATTAGCGCAACAGCCTAAAAAACAGTGGGAAGGAGCAAACAACCAAGCATCACTACACAAAGATGTTGCTCCTAACAAAGGATTGGCTGACCTGTCTCGCATGGAAGGTAGCGAACAGGATAAAATAAATGCTATGATTTCACAATCCACTTTTGACTACGACCCTAGCAAGTAAGAGAAAATCAAAATTTTCCTACAAGAGGTATATTATTAAAAAATATAGAAGCTGTTTGTGCCTGGTGTTCCCCATCTATGGTACTGACTTTTCCCATGGACTTTCAAAATGTTCATTCATACAACCCTTGTTTCCATTATTATGAATATAATTTAAAAAAAAAATACCAAAATGGTAAGGTCACTCTCAAGTTATGTGCATACATCAATTTTGGTGATTCATTTTGATTTAGGTATATAGATTATATTACAATTTTAAATACCACCATTTTTACAAGCATATTTAAATTAATTATGCTGGCTGGCCAAGGTTTGTTAAGAGGAGGCCCATTTTCAGCAGTGGAAATAAATAGTATGACATGAAGAGAATTTGTGAGCCACAAAAGTAATATAATTAGTTACTGTATACTATTTTAATCTCCATTATGGTGAAATGTTTGATGAGCTTACATTGTTAAAAACTCGCTACTTTTGAATTATCATTACATGTGCCAACCTTTGGGTACTGTGGTTTCATTTTACTTTTATATTAATGAAGAAGCGGAACTGTTTAAAGAAACAACTTTATAGCAATGTAATTTCATTACTGTACTGCTATTAATTTAGACCTTGAACTATAACATACTTGTCAAAACAAAACAATGTAGTTTAAAGTATTATGTAAAAGGATAATATTCTAAGTTGATATTTCACAATTTCAGCTATCAAAAAATAAGAGGACAAAATCAAAGAGGTGTTGTTCCTAGCAATTATACTTGTTACAAGTGTCAAAAACGTGGCCACTGGATCAAAGACTGTCCAGCTGCTGTTCAGGTATGTTCAAAGATACAAGGTGGTCTTTAAATTTGTAATAATAAGACATTCAAAAGATAATTCATTTCTTTATTTTATTGACTATTAATGATGTGCACAATGTCATACTTACAAATTAATTGAAGTAGTTTAAACATTAATTAAACTCAGGTTAAAGAAATAACAGTTTCAACCCCAACAATAAACATGCATCATTTCAAATATTAGACTTGTTAAGTTATACAACTACATGAAAGTTTTTAAAGTATCATTGTTTTCGCCAAAAGCATTTTCATTGTACTTCTTAGTAACACCAACACTTTTAATTTATTCATGAAATAAAAAAAGTATTATTGTATATGTAACAATATTTCATTACTATATTCTAGGGAGATCCAGTAGAGATAAGGAGAAGTACAGGAATTCCCCGGAGTTTTATGGTACCAGTTGAAGGCCCAAAAGCACCTGGCGCCATGATGACCCCGAGTGGAACCTTTGCTGTGCCAGCTGTTGATCAGTAAGTAAAAATTAACAAAACAAATAAACTTTAAACAAATGTATTTTTCCCCTTCTGAACTCATAAAAACTAAGTTGATGGTCACAGCACACAATATCACAGTCTTTAAAGCAATCTATTAAATAGAATTACATAGTTCTATGAATAGAGTTTAAGTTGTATTTGTCACGAAACTCAATATTATTAAAACTGTATGCTAGATAAATAGATAACTTTGTTGCTCGGACTTAGGGACAATTTATCAATGAAAAACCGAAAAACCTATGCTCTGCCCATTTAAGTATGTTTCGCCGGACCGTCTCATGTGGGTCGTGCTAAAACCGGCAGTAGAATAACCCACTGAGTTTGTTTCGCCGGATCTTCTCAGTTGGGGCGTATTGGATCCGGTGGTAGCATTAAAGCGCGTCCGTCGTTATATACAGTCCCCGGCACGTAACTTGGCAAGAGTCGTTTTATAGGTCTCTTTGGTGGTCAAGCGGTACGCGGGGTATGAGGTAGCGCCGATCCGAGCGCGCGATTCGTCCATCAGTCGACCCCTGCGTGCCGCACCGTGTCTACATTCCGTTCGCTCCCGATTACACTTTTGAACACTTTGTTTTTGTTGAGTTTTTGTTAAGAGTTGTTATTGTTTTTAATTTAGGTTTTTTTATAGTTGTTGTTGTTTTAAATTTAGTTTTTGTAACGTTGATTCTAATGCCAGGACCAAATACCGTTAACTACCTAATTTTTTAATAAAACTTAATATTTTTTTAATATTTTTTTTTTTACTTTGCTTATATATATTTTATTTATAACACCTAATAAACTTTACGAATTCCTCTCCTTTCTTTAATAATGACAAGAAAAAAGTGACCAGTTTTTGTTCCACTAAGTGCACGATGCGCGAACTTTCCCCCACTGCGCCAAAACATTGCCAAGTTACGTGCCGGGGACCTCATGGTCAGCCCAAATAATGACAATTGTTCTTAATATAATTTAATATAGACAGAACAAGCTATTGGACACAATAAAGTAAAATAATAAAGTTAAGACTAAAATGATTAAAAACAATAACTAAAATACCTGCTTAATATGCTCATTTATAAATGTTAAAATTATACATAGATTAATAATAAATTATTGTTTTCACTATTTGCAAGTGCCTGTAATAGGTTAACGTAAATAAAAATCATTTTTATTTTATTTTATTTTTTATTTACATAACTTAATAGTAAATTCGTTTTGTTTACGTTTCAGTGAGGCATACTTGGCCTCTGAGAGCGCTGGCGGCGCGGACACGCCGACGAACGCGCCGGCCGCCCCCGAGCCCAACATTCCTGATGAACTTATATGTAGTTTGTGTCGGGATTTACTCACAGATGCTGTGATGATACCATGTTGTGGAAACTCCTTTTGTGACGAATGTAAGAGTTTAGTAATAAACATCCATTTACAAATTTTATTATGTTACTAGCATCTCGCGCACGGTTTCACCCGCGTAGCTTCATTTCATCATTGCATAGTTATGATAATAATAATAAAGTCCTTTATTCTGAAATCAGCAGTTACAATACAGTATAATCTATTACTACTCCATATCTTTAACAATTTATCTCTAATTTTAATGTGCTCCTTGTCATTGGCCTTCTCCGAAAACTTCCAATGACTTTTGTATAGTTCATCATCAATATCAGCCCGTATAATGTCCACTGGGGAGGGTATTTGCCATGGTCACCAACCCTAGTCACGACGCGTGGCAGGCGGGTTGGTGACCGCAGGATTATGTTGTACAACACAAGGAAACGCTGCTAAGCGTTCCTTGATATACGATTATTATAGATGATGCTATAATAATCGGGACCAATGGCGTAACGTGCTTTCCGAGGCATGTAGGGTAGTCCCTCAAACAACCAGAAATCATAGAATTTACACAAAGATTCCTGTCTGGTGTGGGGATCGAACCCACGACCTCTGAGATTTAAAGCGAGCCAAATACCGTTACGCTATGGAGGTTGTGTAGTAGAACCTGTATAGTTACTCCTTGATAATGTAGCTTACTTATGGTAATTTTTTTGAAATTCGTCCTGTAGCCTATTCAATGCAATCAACGAATCAAATTGTTCCTCTTTATTAGTATAGAATAGTCAATGTAGCAAAAAAAATAGTAATAAACATCCACTCACAAACTTTATCTTATTATTACTTAGTGCAAAATCATTTTTGTATTAAAATTGTATTTTTATTTCTTGAACATAATTTGAGTTTTCTATGTGCCTAGGTATACGAGGTGCCCTACTGGAATCTGAAGATCATGAATGTCCCGACTGTAGAGAAAAAGAAATAGCACCTACAACATTAATACCTAACAGGTATGCTTTTTAGTTAGTAATACTTTATATGACTGATCAGCCATTCCGGATTCATTGATTAATAAACTTCCATCCATCCAAACTTTCGCATTTCTCTTAATAATTCTAAAATAGATGAAATAATTTAGTACACCCACTATCATTGTATCTGCACCATCTAAAGGTTAACTGGTGGAGAATGCATCTGGCATTAAGTCCGCCCATCTACAGTTTTTTTTTGTACTGAAGTTAATAGATAAAAATAAACATTGAAATAGATGAGATTTCCCAAATCAGAATGTCTAAGTGATATAATAATATAATATCTATTAATTATGATATAGATATATGAATATGATATTAATTATATCATATCCATACAATTATACATATTCGTAACAAACTTGGATACACACAAAAATACTAATATTTAGGTAACTATAATCATAATAAAGGAAGAATTATTCATATTGTATACATGTAATAGTGTTTTTGTAATTGCCTATTTATATTTGTATATTTTTCAATAGGTTCCTGAGAAATTCAGTATCGTCGTTCCGTAACCAGACTGGCTACAGTCGTCGAACACCACACCGCCCGGCGGCGCCCGTGCTGCAGAGGCCGCCTGTGCAAGGTATTATTATTTTATAGTTCTAGATCTCAGAAGCATAAGATGTAGTATTATATTATGGAAGTTTTTGGTCGTAAGTGCCAGTTATAATAACGATAAAGACATATACGACGAATGTTTCTGACGTATAATGGCACATGACCTAAAGCGCGCGGTTGTTTTATGCGGAGATCGCAGCGTCAGACGCATGCGATCAACGGATGCACTCAACTCGCGCTGCGCTTGGCGCTGCGTCAACCGCGCAAAACAATGGTTTGTAATTATATTACCTGACATGAAATTATGTGCGTTAATCGCATTGCGTGTAACGCAGCGTTTATCGCATAAAACAACCGCGCACTTTATAGTTCTGATCTGTTAATCAGGGTCGTCCCGTTCATATCCGGCCATAGGGTTAGCATTACTATCAAGTATGGATCATGCTTTTGATGAATGTGCCTGTTAATAATGCTTGTGAATCAATTCATTCCATTGAATGATCAACATTTTCAATGGCCCCTGTCATAGAAAGAAGCTCTAGTCGGTCGGCGTCTTGTACGTTCAAAACCCCTTGGTTTGAACGCCTAAGACGCGGACCTACGGATCTTCTTAAACCATTTTAATATAATTAGCCAATCACAGAGAATCCAGTATTTTTTGTTGCATAGTAATAATCTACTTTTACATTCAAACTTTTTTCTCACATATTTATACTTTTTGTTTGCAGAGCCTCCACCAAATGCTGGGCTTCCTCCGCCCAATGGACCTATGCCGCCACAACCATCTGCGAGTCATACCGGTTTGTATTTAGTTATATTATTACTTATGTGTCTGGATTAACTAATATTTACTGAGTGAATTACTAATTATACTTTGATAGACATTTTATCCTACTTTTCCATGCCATTCAAAATCACATCTGTAAATTATTTACATATAAGAGTAAGATGATGTGTTCTATGAAACTGGTTTTGATATGTTTATTATATGTTTTATGGCCTTTTGGAGTGTTTTGGTGTGCCTAATATTTATTCAGGAAAAACCATTCATTGAAACATCATTTTGGTGATAGGCTAAATTTACATCGTTGATGTTGTAATCACCCACATTCATGTTTTAATTGCAACATAATGTTGTACACATATACATATTAAAAATAAAATTTGTTAGATTAATATTTATTTAAAATTTCAACCGCGAAAATACAGTTCCCGTGTGAACCTCTTCTTAAAATATATTGATAAATAAAACTAGTTAACTGCTTTATGTTAACATTGTTATTCCAAATGTCCTTGATCATCAGCCATCGGAATATACAATACTACATTCAATAATGATTGCTATACAGGCGGTTGTGACCAGCCAGTCGATGTCTACAAAGGCTCGATTGGCTGTTCACAATGGTGTTCTGGTGCCTACGCTTATGTGTGGAAGTGAATGTTGGGTGTGGCAAAATAGACATGAAAGTAGGATAAATGCTGTAGAGATGCGTTCTTTACGAAGTATATGTCGTGTAACTCTAAATGATAGATTAAGGAATGATATGATTAGACAACGTTGCGGTTTAAAAGAAGATGTAGTGACAAAAATTGAAAAGAGTATGCTTAGGTGGTTTGATCAGGTGGAAAGGATGAATGAAAGGCGAGTAACAAAAGGTATTTACAAGGCAGATGTGAGTGGAAACGCTGGGAGGGGACGCCCTAGAAGGACATACACTGACCTCATAGGTGATGTTCTTCACAAAGGTCAGGTGCGTTGTACTCGCAACCGGCGTGCGTGTATGACCAGATGTATGAACGTGGACGAGGCAAAGGGAGTGTGTAAGGATCATAGCAGGTGGCGTTCTGTAGTTTCTGCCTACCCCCATGGGAGAAAGGCGTGATTATATTATTATGTATGTATTCAATAATTTGATTAACGGATTCATATTTCAAATAACTAAAAGTATTGAAAATTCAAATGTCTATATTGTTCTATTGATTTATTTTGAATAAATAATGAAAGACATGTTAATGTAAGCAGCAATAAACGTCAATTTAAGGTATTAAAATAACACAATTTCAACATAATGCGCGGGTGACTTGTGTGGCTTAACATGGATTTAACATTGAAGAACGGGCTGGTCCCCGCGGGTCCCCGGGTGACGAGTCGGATGGTTCCGCGGAAGACAACATCACGCTCACGCTGCCCGCCGCCCACCGCGCTCCTGGCCCCGGGCCGCACGGTCCGCCCGGCCTCCACGGCCCACACGGTCCGCCCGGCCACCACGGCCCACACGGTCCGCCCGGCCATCACGGCCCACACGGTCCACCCGGCCATCATGGCCCGTCCGGCCAACACGGTCCGCCCGGCCGGCACGACCGCCATCCGCGACGTTTAGGTATTGCGTACTACCGACATAGTTTCAATATGAAATCGAGATATAGATATCTAGCTAGCCGCTTCTAGCTAGACACATTAATTTTCCTAAATATTAATGTAATAGACTTTGATTTTAAATTTAACATTATTAAAGATTTTAATTACTTAATAACGACATGATAAACCTATGATGTAGATAATAAAACTAGACATCAATGAAATTTGACCTGCCATACAAGTACCGATTTCCTTTTGATGTTGTTAAAGTTTGTCTCGATTTTAAATGGAAACAAAGAAGGTTGTATCTATCCAACCGTGCTTACTGCCTGCATGCAACACATACCATAATCGTGCCTTGTGAATGTTGCTTCCAAATCTTGTTCAATCGTGTCTCTTTCTCTTCTTACTATAGGTTTAGAAAATATAATTGAATTTCAATTTTTAAACCATCGAACCAGTATTGACACATATTTATTCTTTGAAAATAAGTTTCTTTATTTTCGATAAATGTGTCTTCCACGTGTATAATACCGTGTAAATAAATGTAATGTGTGATAATATCATTTATGGAATATATATGTATATTATCTAAAATATCACTCGTTCAGACAAACCATATTCAAATTTGAAACAGTTTGTGATTTTGTTATTGTGGTCATTGTGATCAAATTGGTTATTAGGTAGTAGGTACTGACTTTATAAATATTTTTAAATTTCATTTCATTCTTATGGTTATTAATTTGTTGTAGGTCATCCACCATCTCTAAAACCTCCAGGAATTGAAATACCGCCCGTTAACATACCTCCAAATGTAAGTATCAGCCTTTGTCATCATAACATATTAACACATATAATAAATGTTAAACCCTTGGCCTTTAAGCATGCGCACACTTGCTGTTTAATAAAAACTTAAATATCTACTGTAAGCTAGTAGTGCGCAGCTTTGCCTGGGTATACTTTTGGTATCAAGAGAACAAGGTCCAATCGTATTTTCAAATCATCCAGGACCCACTCTTATAACTTATACTCCAGGTGAGTATACAGGGTGGGCCGGATTGCTCATGCGTACCCGACCCCCGCCAACGGCGGATCGAAGGAGTGTCCAGGAGGTTTTAGTGGTGTAGGGTCCTCTCCTCGTGGTATGACCTTAGCATACCACGCTATGGAGAGGGCGAGTCCCACATATCCCACCGCCAGCGCGCGAATACGCTGCAGCGGTGGTGGGAATGCGTCAATGCATTTCCTCCCGGACAACAAAAAAAAAAAAAAAAAAAAAGGTGAGTATACAGGGTGTCCCAAAAGATTACGTAGCTGGGAAGGGGGGTGATAGGGATGGTCACAAGGGTCACCAGAAAAATATAAAAAATTCCCTCTGGGTGTTTAAAAAAATAAATGGCATTTTTTAAAAGACTAAAAATTTTACACCTTGTGCTAACTGTACCTACAAATATGGCTATTATGGTATTTAAAAAAAAATGCTGTTATGTAATCTTCAATAACAACAGGGTCATCAACATCAACATCAAAAATAACAAGGTGTAAAATTTTAAGTTTTTAATAAAATGCCATTTTTTTTTAAATACTCAGAGCGGTTTTTTTTTTTATTTTTCTATTGACCATTGTGTCCACCCCTGTCACCCCCTTTCCCAGCTACTTAACCTTTTGGGACACCCTGTATATAAAAATGACACTAAAAAAATGTTGTGTACATGGACCAAAGGTATAATTTACACACATTAGGCTGAGCCACAGCAAAAAGTGGTAGCTAACTCAGAACCATAAGGACGAATGTACAGTCAACAAAAGAGATAGGTTTACACCGTCAGTATTAAAAAATGCAAATAAATATGTTTATCTCACTACGACAGCTGGTAATTTTTTATGGGTGAAGAGTTCGGTGCTAGCTGTATACAAATACACATAATAGTAAACTCTTGTCAAAAACATGTACATATAAATTTAAAATTCGTTTTACTAAGTGTCTAACCTATCTCATTTGCTGACTGTACTATTATACATCAGAAGCTTTTGGTCCTACGTAAGTGCCAGTTTATGATAATGCCACATCCGACCTTATGCTTCTGAGCTCTAGATATAATAAAAATGATTTTTTTGTGTGTAGATGCAACGAATAGACGAGCAGCGAGCCAGCACACCAACCATTGATGAGCGTAGAGATCCTGGACAGGTAACAAATTTAACACTACTTATTGGAAAATATTTATAAATCAAATAAAAGTTATTACAATAGGGATGAAGACTACAAAATTCTATTAAGTCCGTTAGATTATCTAAACAAAAGAATGACGGAGATACAGCGCGTTAAAATTTCCTGTGACGTCACTTGTAGGTACAATTATTTTACATAGAAGGGACGTCACAAGCCCCCCCCCCCTGTCCTGAACTTTTTAGTTTGTTGTTGCTCTGTATCTTTGTTTTTTTTTATTGTCGTTATGTGTCCATTACTTCTTAGTAATCTATCTGACGAACTAAATACATTTTTTTGTCGTCATCCCTTTTGAAGTAATCGTATGTCGTTAATTATTATTAAGATATTGTGTATCTATATATATTAATATATGCTTACTAGTAGTAACTTAGTTGAAATAAGTATGCTTATCTTTTTGTCTCTTACGTTGGTTTCCTATGGACTACTTATCGGGATATTATTTAAAAATGACTGTTTCTCACAGGTGCCATACAGTCGCAGTCACCCTCCTCCATTCATCCCGGGTGTTCCGCCGCCGTCACGTCGTTATAAGTTAGTGGATATCTGATTTTTTGATTTTAATTCTGTTTATTTTTTGTTTTCCGGCGAACATGTGTGCCAAAGTTAGCTACGATGCTTTTACTACTCCGCCATTCTCATCCACCCCATCGGCCGTGCACCTTACGCAGGTCGTGATTCTAGGACATGACTCCCCCGTTATTGATTAATATGCTATTGATCGCTCAATAGCTGCTTCATAATCGCAAACTGTCTTAGACTTAGACTAAACTGTCTTTTTCTTATAGTAGAGGTCTACAAATTGATAATATATTTTATAGCAGTGTGACCTAAACCCGCATTTTACGCACGCTTTTCCGTGACCTAAGTTGCCTATTTCTGCACGGTGCGTAAATTAATCGACTAACTTCACACATGCATGAAAAATGAAAGCAAACACTTTTAATGTCATTTGAAGTTTGAAAATTCACAGCGAACAAATGACAGAAAAAAGTATGAAGAAATGAATAATAAAATGATGACATTAAAAATTGAAATGATTTGAATGTGACTTTTAACTTAATAAATTCATCCAGCGGGGGGAGGGGGCTGCGCCACCCCCCACAAACCCCCCTGCTCCCCCCAACACGCCCCCAGCACCCTCGCTACGCTCGGGCGCTAACTTCACGCCGTGCAATAATAGGCTGCTTAGGTCACGTGTGTCGTAATCCACCACGCCCCGCGAGTCCGGGGCGGGTTTATGTCACATCTGCTATAAAATAGTATACGATACTCCTGAACTAAGTAGCCTATTATTGCACGGCGTGAAGTTAGCGCCCGAGCGTAGCGAGGGTGCTGGGGGGGTGTTGGGGGGAGCAGGGGGGTTGGTGGGAGGTGGCGCAGCCGGCTAAACGCCGTTCAATACTTAGGTCACACGTATCGTAATGTACTATAATGATTTATTTATTTTCACAGATCTCCCTTCGGAAGGAGTTTGGGTCCACGAGGGCCACCCTACAATGATCGTTTTCCCCCGGAGCCATACCAGCCGCCTCCGCCTGGCATTAAAGATTCTCCTAGCAACGGGTAAAGTTGCCCTTTAATAGTAATCAAATTGTTTAGACCTTATTAACCTCTCGCTAAAAATAAAGTTATATGAATATAGTAGTGACTGAACTATATATACCTACTTATAATTCAAAAGTAAGGTGTATTTTTATTCTAGTCTGTACTATTGATTTTTTGTGGTTATATCTTATATATATAAAATTCTCGTGTCACAATGTTCGTTCCCGTACTCCTCCGAAACGGCTTGACCGATTCTCATGAAATTTTGTGAGCATATTGAAGAGCATAGGTCTGAGAATCGGCCAACATCTATTTGCCGGGTCAGCTAGTTGTTATCTATAAAATTTTCAATATTATATAAACTATGAGAAATGCTCCACTTTGCATAAAAATAATGTCTTAAGTCAAGAGTGTGTCGCATCTGTCAAATTGTCATAATTGTATACTGTGTAATATTGTTGCCTCTGTAGACCAGTGGTATCTGCGTGTCAGATCTAAGTCATTTTCATTTATATTTTGTAATATATTTACTTTATAAAAATTTGGTTTATTTTTGTTTTTTAACAATGCATATTTCATGTTTCCTTTTCTTAATTTTTTGTTTTTATCTGTGAAGTCTTTTAAAATTCAATAAAAAAATAGTTTAGACAACGACGGAACAGTAAAGTAGTATGATGTACAATTTTTATCCTTTTGATTTAATCACACTTTAAAATACGACTGTAAAAATGGTTATCGTGATTATTTTCGTTTGTTTATTTTAATTTGAATCCAAACATTTCTCTCGTCTCCATCTCTGGATAAATCTCCATTTCGTCACTCATAATATTATATTGCCGTAGGCATGGCGAGGATCCTCTCGAGGCTTTCAACCGGATGATTCGGGAGAAGGAGATGCGCGCCAAGCGGCGGGAGGAGGAGCGCCGGCGGGTCGCGTCCGGGTCCCGCAGCCCTCGCTCGCGCACCTCCCGCTCCCCGCGCTCCGTGCGCTCCCCGCGGTCGCCCCGCTCGCCCCGCGCGCTCCGCTCCCCGCGCCCGGCCCGCTCCCCGCGCCCGCCCCGCTCCCCGCGCCCGCCTCGCTCGCCGCGGCCGCCTCGCTCGCCCCGATCGCCGCGCTCGCCGCGCGCTCGTCCACGTAGTCGTGGCAACAGCAGGATCCGATATTCTAGGTTCGTCATTATGTTCCTCATGGCTTGTTCTTAGTTGATGAGATTGGTTGTGGGTTGCTTGAGATGCATTATCGTGAATTTTACTATTCAGATGCGTGATCGTATAAAAAATCAACATTGTCCAATTGCTGTTGAATTTTACCTTGACTGTAACCTCTTTTGTAATTGAAATGCATGATTAATCTTTGTTCTGATAAATGACTGTTTCTTGAATATTATAGTTGGCTTCATGAAATAATTATATGGGTGGAGGCTTAACATATTATGATAACATAAGTTTTTTGTTTGTCTGTATTTTTGTGACATTAGTTGTGTATTGTTATCTTGTTATACCTAGTCTGCATGGCTCAATACTTCTTTAATATAATCAATAAATGTATGGTGCTTGATCTTACTATAAGAGCAGTATTTGTTATTATTTTACGAAAACTGTCGAATTCTTAATTACCATATGTAATGATATAGGATTATTTCGATATACAGTAAAAGCTCTCTATTCGCGGGGTATACGTTCCGTAAATATACCGCGAATACAGAAACCGTGAATATGGAATGGTAATTTATATGGGATTATAGGGGATACGTTCCTAGGAGACAGTAGATGGATCAATTTTCATTAAAAAATGTCACGTTTCCAGTGTTTGTTCCACATGCACTGGAAACATGACTTTCCAAAGCGTAAATGATCAAAGCATATCTATTTCCACTTAAAGCTGTAATACAGATATTTTTCGTGTCGAAAAACTTATTTTTAGTCGACATTATAAAGCACAGTACATCTAATATGTGGCAGCATTAAACAAAAACTTAAGGCGTAGTCGTAATATCACTATAATCTTCATTTCTTAGTCCAATTACCGACACGTTTATAAAGGAACCCGAATCCTTTCTATTAATATATGTATGTATGTAGTGATGTACCGATTAGTTCCGCGAATATGGGATTTTTTTGCCGCGAATACAGGAATTCGGTCGCAATTTTTTAATCCGCGAATAGTGAAAACGCGAATGAAGGAAGCGCGAATAAGGAGCTTTTACTGTACAGTAAAAGCTCTCTATTCGCGTGGTATACGTTCCGGAAATATGCCGCGAATACAGAAACCGTGAATATGGAATGGTAATTTATATGGGATTATAGGGGATACGTTCCTAGGAAACAGCAGATGGATCAATTTTCATTAAAAAATGTCACGTTTCCAGTGTTTGTTCCATATGCACTGGAAAGGTGACGCTGTATCTTGGGCTGTGAATTAAAAATTTTCACCAAAGTGTAAATGATCAATTGTTATAACATCATTTATAATAATCATATATCAAGGAACGGGCAGCAGCGTTTTCCTTGTTGCCTTACAACATAATTCTGCGGTCACCAACCCGCCTGCCAAGCCTGGTGACGATGGCAAATACCCTCTCCAGAAGTAGGCCCATGTTCAGCAGTGAACGTTATACGGGCTGATGATGAAGGTGTAGTCGTAATAAGATCTTAATTTTTACTGATACGTTTACAATGGATACCGAATCCTTTCTATTAATATATTATTATGTATGTGATGATGATCTGATGTACCGATTGGTTCCGCGAATATGGGAATTTTTTTGCCGCGAATACATGATTTTTTTAATCCGCGAATAGTGATAACGCGAATGGAGGAAGCGCGAATAAGGAGCTTTTACTGTATTATTTTAAAAGTATTTTTTATTGATTACAATTTTCTTGTATTACTTCCTGGCTGCACATATATTTATCCACATATATAATTATACATTGGCTATAGTGCAGGACTATAGACAATATTTTCCCAACCTTTATGAGCGAATTATTTCATATTAACCATTATTATGTCTAAAAAGGGTTTTAAATACATTAATACCTTAACGAACGTTATAAACCGAGAACCCTTGAGAAAGATTTGCGAAAATCATTTTTTCGCTCCTACACGCCAGCAAAGTTACCGACTGTAATAAGAATAATAAATATATGAATAGTTAAAGTTTATAAAATACTGTTCCGATACGTAGATAGATTATTCATTAGTCTTCCTCGTTAGTCTATCTATTAATATTTTGGACTGTAACTAGCGAGGTTGTGTTCGATCCTCGGATCAGACAAAACATTGTTATCCTAGAAATTTACTTAATAAAAAAATGACCAGCCCAGAGTCTGAAAGTTGGTTTGTGGCCCGTGCCTCGACGTTAAGGTGTCGGCCTGATCCCTCACCGGTCGTGTCGGTAGAATCGTATCACTGGATTTTAAGAAATTATAAAGGAATAGAAAGTGCATCTGTCACACACTTGTGCCCTATAATATATCCTGCGCAGATGGTCTGGCATCCATATATATGACCTGGCAGTCAATCTCCATTGAGATTGACTGCGGTCGGGACACATATATTTTGATTTTTTTAGATGGCACTAAACTATTTGAAACTATAAATATATCCAGGTATCAGAATAGTACCTTTTATGCGCCTATTTATGCTTTTTATTGCATGACGTCTGATTATTAGATATTTTGTTAATGCATCCGTATACGGATATGAGTTATGAGAATTCTGTAATTGTATAATTTTTATTGTACTTTACAGATCTCGTTCGATATCGCGCGGTCGTATGCGTCGCTCCCCGTGGTCACCCCGACGCCGTCGCACTCGGGAAAGGACGCTTTCCTTGACTAGGTCAGAACTTTTACATTACCGTAGACTGATGGTTAAGGTGACAATAATTATGAAACTCTTAATTATTTTTACTTTTTTTAACACTTTATATAAAAGTTTTACGCATTTAATTGAGATTAATTTATTTAGACCAGGGGTCTTTAAACTTTGAAGCCTTAGGGCCTTAATGCTTTTTCAGAATGTTTTAAGGGCCAAAACAGATTATTTTTTTCTGCCATTTATATACTCGTATTTCTAGACTAGTCGCTAAGTGCGCGATCGAGTAATAATTATTTTGTGTTTTCTTCCTAACTTAACTCAACAATAGGACATTGGCAGTCGTGGACCAGATTGAGACACTAGTCTTAAGGTCTTGGGCCGAATTGTTGGCACTGGCGGGTCGGATTTGGCCCGCGGGCCGTTGTTTGGAGACCCCTGATTAAGACCATCGGCGGCAGATTTGAATTTCCATCTTAGGCATAGCCTTAGAGACTTATTAAATTTATTTATTTAATATTTTTACAAAATTTTATTTAATTTAAATTATAATTACAAGTGCTGCATCGTATTATCTATGCCGGTCGATGGTCTACATTAATTATTCTCAATGTTTAAACTTATAAATATTGTCATTCAATAGTAACAAAAATAAAAAAAGTGGCCGTTGCCCAATGCCTACGGCGTCCAACTTGTGATCTTGTGGTCGCCGGTTCGATCCCCATTGCATGTGTTAATAAGAATACTTGTAGACAGCAAAACTCTGCTAGTAATCTTGAAAAAAAAAAAACAAATTCTCTCGTTTAAGTATTTATTATATGTACGTAAGCACTAAACGCAATGTAGTCTAAAATGATTAAATATAGACGTAGCTGACAATAATATACTGTTTAAATCTTAAAAGAGAGAAATCAGAACTTAACTAATATGCGACAGATCGCCGTCCCCCCGGCGCCGACACCGCTCGCCGCTGCGGTACCGCTCGCCGCTGCGCTCGCCGCCGCGCTCGCCGCCGCGCTCCCCGCTGCGAACACCGCTGCGCTCGCCGCTGCGCTCCCCGCTGCGCTCGCCGCTGCGCTCGCCGCCGAGGTCCCCGCTGCGTTCCCCGCCTCGATCGCCACTTCGGTCGCCGCACCGATCACAGCTGCGATCTCCGCCGCCGCGCAACGCTTCGCCTCATAGGTTAGTGTTTAAGTATTATCATGATCATGATCGAATCCTATTAACATTAAATGAGACTAAATAAATCGCAAATGGTTACGACATCCCGCTACAAGTTTTTTTGTTTTTTTTTTTTTTACTAAATATAGCATTACGTTTGACCATAATCTCGCTTGATGGAAGGCGAAGATAAGGCCTAAGATGATACACGCTTGCCTAGAAAGTGTCTGTTCACTTTAGCCTTAAAGATGTCCAGATTATAGCGTTCCGGAAAAACCGACCCCGGCAGAGAATGCCACTCCTTAGCCGTCCGCATTATAAAAGAAGAAGCAAATCGCTTCGTGCGTATTGAAGGAATGTCTACAACAAAAGGGTGAAACCGCTCGCCGCGCCTAGTCGTCTGGTGATGGAAGGGTGAAGGGGGTATCAGGTTATGTAGAACCTCCGCACACTCCCCGAAATGTAACCGATAAAAAATCGATAGGCAGGCTACTCGTCTACGGTGTTCGAGGCTCTGAAGACTTGCCTCCACCAGTGAGTTATTGCCTATGACTCTCTTCGCTCGGCGCTCCAATGAGTCCAGAGCATCCAGCTGATATCTAGCAGACCCATCCCAAAGATGAGAACAGTATTTTCATAGAGGAGCGAACTTAAGCTCTGTAAAGACTTAAGATCTGCTCCGGTGTGAAGTACCGCCTCACCTTGGAGAGAATGCCAAGTTTTTTGGCTGCAGTGTTTGCAATGGACTCGATGATGTAGACAGCCTCCAAGATCGAGTTCACCCCCTCAATCATCGACTCCCTGAACGACTGGACCTTTGACCCAGACTTCGCATCAGACAAGTATCTCACCGAGACTGTGCTGTCGTCTGCATACCCAAAGATACCGGGAGTAACTAGCAGGTCGTTTATGTGCAGCAAAAAAAGAGTCACGGAGAGAACAGATACAGGCAGAAGAGACACCGGCATTAATACCAAGAAGATCGGACGAGGCGCCATCAATGACAACTCGAATCGACCTTCCCCTCAAGAAATCCTGAATCCAAGTACAAAGTTCGGGAGCAATACCATAAACCGGAAGCTTACCAATGAGACTTGCGTGCCAAACCCTGTCAAAAGCCTTAGAGATATCAAGAGATGAGAAAGATGTTAGGGTATAGTAGCAATTAAACTTGTGTCAAACTGCAAGTTACTAATACTTTACCTTTTCACCGTCACTTTAATTGTAACAATATATTTTCAAACCAATAGTTAGGAGAAAATGTTATTTGCATTCCCAAACCTGGCAAGATAAATCAAGAATCAAGGTCACACTAATTGCCCTATATGTTGTTGAATCGTCAGATACAGTAGTACTTTTCTTTGACGTAGCTAAGATGACAAAGTATAGAGCAATTTATACCTTTCTGTTGGCTATACCAACAGAAAATTGCTTCGCGCAAACCATACGGGTCTAGCTCTCGAGTAGAACTTGTACCGCTTGGAGAATATTATTCCTATTCTCCGACACCGCTTTGTTCTATGCAATTTAGTCGTCGTTCACGTAGTGATGTACAAGTCTCGAGGCGTCCGAGTCCCTTTGCCTAGAGCTCGGTGTCATTTACAGGGCTCGCCTCGTATGTATGGCGCCCGTCGACTTGGGAGTCTTTTTCAGAGCTCGAGCTTTTTTTGAAGTCTCGAAACCTTTTTGAAGGCTCGAGCCCTTTTCGAAGGTTCGAGCTCTTTTGAAGGTTCGAGTTCTTTTTTAAGACTCGAGCCCTTTTGAGCGCTCGATCGATCTTGAAGCATTTCTCTTTAGCGCACTAGTTTTTTTCTGCCCTCTAGTTTTAATAGATGCTGATGAATGAAAATAAGTAGAGGTAAACCACCAATACATTAAGCGTTTACGGTGCACTTTATAGTTTTAGTTTCTTTGAAAGCTCGAACTCTTTTGAAGCCTCGAGGCTTGGCTCAAAAAAATTGCGGCTCGGTTAGGCTCGGGACTCCGAGCTTACCGAGCTCACTGAGTCTTGCCTTTCCGCCTCGAGGCTTCAGAAATAACACTCAAAGCGGCGACGCCTCGAGGCTTGTACATCACTACGTTCACGACGCTCTAGAATCAGAATGAAAAAATGCAAATGATTCATAAAATCGAGAATTGAAGTCAATCCAATCTTTACTGTCAGCTAGCAATTCCATAAGTCTATGCGTCGTAAGGACCGTCTTCGGGCTTGCTAGACCATGATTACAATTTAACAACTAGCATTACAGACACACTCGTAGTACATAGTAGAGTAATAACTCATACCAATATCCGGTTTCAACCTCCTTGGCGTAGCGGTATAAGTCTCGCTTTAAGTCTAGGGTCGTGGGTTCGATCCCCAAGCCGGACAAGAAATCTTTTTGTAAACTCTTAAGATTTATTTCTGGGTCTGGTTAGATAATTTCCGTGCCTCGGAAAGCAGGTTAAGCCGTTGGTCCTGATTGTTACAACATCATCTATAACAATCGTATACGAGGACCAGGAAACAGGCAGAAGCGTATTCTTGTATTATAGGTACATAATACTGCGGTCACCAACCCGCCTGCCAGGCGTGGTGATTATTCAGCAGTTGACGTTTTACGGGATGATGAAGATGACCACTATCCGGCCAGATAGTGCCTTCTAGCGTTATCAAGTTGCAAAACATCTTATTTCTTTTAAAATACAGCACAGTATTTAATGCGGGTTGATCTTCTATAGAGGAGTTATTGATTCTTAAGATTGTATACTTTATGTACTTCAATGAATGACTTTAAAAACAGGGCCGTTTTATGCTAAGGTGTGCTGATGTTAAAACAAATCGCATTACGGCTAAATAACTGTCGCCGTATTACTATGCCGTACTGACTGATAATGCTATGCTGACTGACTATGACTATGCTGACTGCTAATCAGATCAATATCTCATAGCGTTGCTTGACAAATGTCAGAAATGTAACTTTTCATTATAGTTAAATAATTATAGAATTTTACACAGACGCCTAATTTTACGAGTTTCTATCGTGCGATGTGTATTTTAAATTAATGATAAACAATGTCAAAGCTACTAAAAGATTACTTACACAGTACACTACGTTGGAACTTAAACACGATATATATTGAGATGTTTTTCTAAACCGTCTGCTCCATAGATTAACGCGTTTGCCGGATTGAAAATTGAGATTAAAACCAAATCAAAATATTACCTCTTAAAAAAATACCTCAATGTTCCATTTCTTTCCTATTGCTATGCTAATTTTCCCTTAGCATAAATCTTTTTTTTAATTTATAACCTCAATTATGTTGATGGAATGTCTTAAAAATGAACTTATGAAATAGTTTATAAGTCAAAGTCAAAGTCAATAATATCTTTATTCATATAGACACAATTCAAAAATAATTAAATCATGTTCTTATGATGCGTCCATTTTCTTTTCCTACCACCAGTTCAAAGACGTGGCAACTCTGAGAAGAACTAACTGGCAAGAAACTAAGAGGAATCCTTTTTTAAATAATCAAATCATCATTTATTTTACAATATTGTTAAGCAGCAGTGTCATTCCAGAGCAAGTTACTCCCAAGCCTTTCTCTCATTTACATAATCTGATATTTTATAATATGCCTTTTTACATAGTTTAGCTTTGACAGTGGCTTTAAATTTATTAACAGATAATTCTCTAATATTATTTGGGAGTTTGTTATAGAAGCGAATACATTGCCCTATAAAAGAGTTGCTTATTCTATGGAGACGAGTTGCAAGTACTACTAAGTCATGCTTATGTCTAGTATTCATATTATGCATATCACTTTTTTTCTGAAACTTATCTATATTCTTATGTACGTATAACAAATTTTCATAAACATATTGCGAAGCTAGAGTAAGAATTTTATTGTCTTTGAACTTCTCCCGTAGGGAAACCCGCGGTCCAAGTTTGTATATGGCTCTTACAGCGCGTTTCTGCAGCACAAATATAGTATCAATGTCCGCACAGTTTCCCCATAGAATAATTCCATAGGACATAATGCTATGAAAATAACTAAAATATACTAGTCTGGCCGTGTCCACATCAGTAAGCCGTCTTATTGTCTTAACTGCGTATGCCGCAGAACTAAGTTTACCAGATAGATTTTCAATTTGTGGTCCCCATTGCAATTTGGAGTCGACAGTTATACCAAGAAAAACTGTTGACTCCACAGGCTCCAATCTCGTTCCGTTAATTAGTAAGTTGGTGGCGACCTGTTTGACATTAGGGGTGGAAAATTTGAT
This sequence comes from Nycteola revayana, assembly GCA_947037095.2. Taxonomy (NCBI): domain Eukaryota; kingdom Metazoa; phylum Arthropoda; class Insecta; order Lepidoptera; family Nolidae; genus Nycteola; species Nycteola revayana. The sequence goes on from OX344839.1 coordinate 13,329,897, forward strand.
AAGCTTGGTTTTTTTCTCATTTAGAACGAGATTGTTTACATTAAACTAATGCACGACTTTCGAGAGAGCATTGTTTACGTCGTCAAAGTTAAGTAATTTTCTACTAATTTTAAATTTCAAAGAAGTATCATCAAACAATACAATCTCATGGTCATTCCTTATGTGGAAGGCAAGTCGTTTATATATACAAGAAACAGGAACGGTCCCAGGATAGAACCCTGTGGTACGTCTATATTAACAACGGACCCTGGAGATATTTTACCGTTTATACCGACCCTCTGAGTTCTATTGCCCAAATATGAAATCAGAAGATCGAGAGCCGTGTTCCTAATACCGTAGTGGTGTAATTTCCTGACTAGCGTATCATGGTGTACACAATCAAGTGCCTTAGATAAATCACAGAATATACCCAAAGCATCCTGTGATTCCTCCCAGGCCGCGAATATGTTCTTCAATAATTCGATTCCAGCGTCTACGGTTGAGCAACCCCTCGTAAATCTAATGACTAAGAATCACTTTTTCAAAGATTTTACTCAGTGTGGGCAATATAGAGACAGGTCGGAAATTCGAGGGATCAGAAGAATCACCTGACTTAAACAATGGAATAACTTTACTATGCTTCATTAAGTCAGGAACTACACCACTACTTACACAACTATTAAATATATTTGCTAGGGTGGGTGCAATTATTTCTACAATATTAGCTACGAATTTTACTGAATGCCCCCACAAATCTTTTGATTTTTTCATCTCCATAGTTATAAAAGTCTTTATTATATCTATATAGTTAATAAAAGTAAAAGTAAAGTCAGTATCACATTTACAAACATTTTCCTTCAAAAGTAATTCAGCTTCTATGGAAGACGAGTTGAGAAGTTCTGTTGTTACTAAAGGTATATTTGTAAAAAAATATTCGAACTCAGTCGCGACATCCATATCAGCTTTAATATCTACATTATTAATATTTAAATTGAATTCTATAAGATTTTTAGCCCTACCTGTTTCATTATTAATTATGTTTCATATTTCTTTAATTTTGTTTGTTGAGTTTTTTATCTTATTTTTCAAATACAAAGCATTAGCAGCATAACAGGTTTGTACTTTTGAATATTTACTAACATGATTTTTAAAAGTAGGACAATGATTATATGTCTTTTCATAATACAATTCAAACAGTTTATTGCGACTTTTGTAGATACCAGTAGTTGCCCATTCACTGAAACTAAAACCTTCACTGATCATCTTAGTTTTGAGTTTAAATATCCTATTATGCTCAGTTATAATTGTGTTAAAAAGAGAATTATAACGTTGATCAGGATCATTGTGAGGGGGCAACTCCGATAGTTTGCGAAACAAACTTATTTTAAATTCATCAATCCGATGCTTAGTAATAGGAATAATTTTCTCTGAGCCTTATTGTCTCTCTTAGGAAATGAGATTAACTGACCACAATGGTCAGAGGGTAGACTATTGATTACTGACTTATGACTTGGTATTATGTTAGTAAAAATATTGTCAATGCAAGTTGCAGTAGAAGCAGTAATCCTCGTAGGTTCACAGAAAACATTATATAAGTTAAATGATTTAAATAGATTTAAAAAGTTAAGTGACACTGAATTATTCTCTAGTATATTTACATTGAAGTCTCCACAAATGACAACTGTTTTATGGCTATTGGTTACTTTAAATAAGGCATCCTCCATAATTTAAAAAAAAGCTTCATTATGCGCACATGGAGTCTTGTAAACACTCATAACTATGACTTGCTCCAGTTCAACGCATGCTATTTCTAATACTCTTTCAATAGAGAGGCTCACTATATCATTCCTTTCTTTAGATTTTAGACAATTCCTAGTAATTATTAAAGAGCCACCTCTGATAAATCGGTCCCTATTGAAAGAGCTCACAATATGGTGGTTATTGGAACTGAAAATGACCTGGTGACTTTTGAGCCAAGATTCAGTTATACATAAAATGTCAATATTGTTACAGTTCAAAAACAGTTCCAATTCTAACTCCTTTCCTATCATCCCCTGAATATTTTGATGTACCAGATGGATACATTTTTTTGACAATCCAGTAGATGGGGATCATATAATCATTTTTTCCTTTATTTCTTATACGAATACTGGTTTCTATAGCATTACCAGTAACTACATAGCCAGTGTTCAACTCTATTGTCCTAATATCTAATTTAAAGCATTTGGAACATATTCCAAATTATCATTCAATGTCAACTGCTCAATAGAGTCAGTATTGTCAGCCAACATATTGGCTGAATGTTTAAAAAAAATGATAGCGTATCTGCTATCGGTCCTTTATATAAAAATGGAAGATACTAATTATCTTCTGTTCTAAAATTAAAATCTTTAATAAATATATTAATGTCAAATATTTGAAATTTATTATTGTACAATGTCAAAGTGTGCAATCTATCATTTAATTTATATCTATAATTATTTTCCGTCTCCAGCAACAAATTACTATATGGAAAAGCAAGCAAAATTATCTTTTTTACATTTAATTTTGATAATAAATCAAAGTACTTGTTTAACATATATGAGTTAGTGTTACCTCTCCTCCCGATAAAGATCATTATTGTTGAGTCAGGATGGTGGCTATTTTTAACTACTCTATTTAATATTTGTGTAAAAGTAGCACCTGGCATACAACAGTTGGTTACTAATTGACCAGATGACTCTCATAATAATTGACCCATATTTTTACCTATTTCATCGCTGTACATTATAAACTTTGGTTGATTTGTAATGCTGTCTGTACCTGATGACAATTTCTAGAAGCGACTATCACTATTATCTTCAGACAAGTTCTGAGATTGTATTGGATCAGATAATAATACTGGAGAAGCAATAGTAATAGTATAAATTATATTTATTAATGTATCTTTTTGATTCTGTTACTGTTAATATTATATGCATTTTTGGATGTAGCAGAGTTTGACTATAGTTATTTGTTAACAGATATGCCGGTGTATACGATGAACTGTTGTCGCCGCCCCGACGTAGTGTAGAGCCGCCTTACGGAGCCAGGTACGATTGTAAAAGTATAAATAGTGTCTTCATGCGCCTTTTATCGACGTCTAAGATTAAACATTTATTGCTGATGTTATAAAATTACTGTGCGGATTGAACCTGTGATTGCGTTTCGGTGCACAAACTCAAACTCGGTATAATTCTTTCGTTTGCCTATTTTTTGATTGTGTTAGATTAAGTTGTTAAATGTTATTTATTTAATGTTATTGTTTAATGTAACGAGTTTCATTAAACTACTACAATGATGAAATAGCAGATTTCGGTGTGATGTAATACACATTATTGGCGTTTGGTGTGGTAAGTATTGTTCTCATAAACAACAACAAATGACATTGAATCAGCAAGTTGTGAAATTGTTATATATTTAAGACTAGATTACAACGATAAATTATTGTCAAACATGATTTCAAGCTTTTGTCTTATTCTCCTAATGATAGATGTTATGCTAAATTTGAAGCAGTCTATCATTGTGAGTAAATATGTACCTAGTTAGAATATATTTTTCTTAGTTTCATTGCTTGAAATCATGTAATATTTCATTTGTAAATTGCAGTATTACACTACGTGGAATGATGTTCTTGTATGTAAAAATGTATTTACTCAATAGCTTTTATATTGTGTGTAATTATTTGGAGACTGTTTTATTACTAGTTATCATTATTGTATATATAACATTTGGTGAAGAAGGAGAGCGTCCGATGGAATGCAGAGACCTTGCTTATAAGGTTAATTACTAAGAAACTTTAGTACGTATTGTATTACTAAATTTAGCAAAGTTTACACATTAACTAGTGGTGGACCGATGTGTCTCTTTTGTGATAATCGCTTTATTAGATACTAGCGGCCCGCCCCGGCTTCGCACGGGTGGACTTTTATACCCTACCCCTGCCCTACTCTAACCCTAATTTGGCTTCAGTGGTAACTCAACCAATAAATATCTGATCGAGTTGGATGTGTTTTCCAATTAATTATGGTAAACTTAATTTTGCCGTGTGGTTTCCGGCTTAGAATAGACCACCCCATGTCTTCCCATGGGTGTCGTAAAGGGCGACTAAGGGACATATGGCTGATGGATGGGCAGCAGCATCTATTAGCTCAACATTTGCATCTTACTGCGATCACCAATCCGTCTGCCAAGCGTGGTGATTATGGCAATATCCCTTTACGATCTGTTAAGAGGAGGGCCATGTTCAGCAGTGGACGTCAACGGGCTGTTGATGATGATGGTAAACTTACCCATTAGACTCAGCGAAATGAATGAGTCAGAAATATTTTTTTATTAAAGAATAGCGGCCCGCCCCGGCTTCGCACGGGTTGACTGTTATACCTTACCCCCACCCTACCCTACCCTACCCCTACCCTACCCCTACCCTACCCCTACCCTACCCCTACCCTACCCCTACCCTACCCCTACCCTACCCTACCCTACCCTACCCTACCCCTACCCAAAAGTATCCTATGTCCTTCTCCCAGTTCTTAGCTACCTCCCTACCAATTTTCAGCCAAATCGGTTCAGCCGTTCTTGAGTTATAAATAGTGTAACTAACACGACTTTCTTTTGTTTTTAAAATGTATTCTGCTATTCAGGGCGGAGACAAATCCAACGAAACAAAAACCATGAAAATTGATCCAGCCGATCTCGAGTTATAAGTGTTGTAACAAACCCGTCTTTGTTTTATATATATAGACTAGCGGCTCGCCCCGGCTTCGCACGGGTGGACTTTTATACCCTACCCCTGCCCTACCCTACCCCTGCCCTACCCTACCCCTACCCTAACCCACCCCTACCCTAACCCTACCCTACCCCTACCCTACCCCTACCCCTACCCTACCCCTATCCTACCCCTACCCCTACCGTACCCTACCCCTACCCTACCCTACCCTACCCCTACCCTACCCTACCCTACCCTACCCTACCCTACCCTACCCTACCCTACCCCTACCCCTACCCAAAAATATCCTATGTCCTTCTCCCAGTTCTTAGCTACCTCCCTACCAATTTTCAGCTAAATCGGTTCAGCCGTTCTTGAGTTATAAATAGAGTAACTAACACGACTTTCTTTTGTTTTTAGATGTATTCTGCTATTCGGGACGGAAACAAATCCAACAAATCAAAAACCATGGCAATCGGTCAAGCCGTTCTCGAGTTATAAGTGTTGTAACAAACACGACTTTCTTTTATATATATAGATAAATAAAACTTGGAACTAGTCAAGTTCTAAGTTACATTCGTGACCGAACACTTTATTAATTATGTCACGTTAAATACACAATACTTCGATTTGCCATGCATTGTGCCATTAGCCATTATTCATTCAAAGAGCTTAGTTAATTGATAGGCTATTACTTAGTCGTGACCGGGCTGTAGAAAATTAAGAGTAAGGATTTGAAATAATAATCGACAATAAGACTGAATGAAGGTAGAAGTCGTGATCTCAGGTGATGGTAGTCGATATTCGATATTACAAAGAAATATATATCAGACATAATTTTATCTTAATTAATGTGTCCTAAAGAATATAGCTTTACACATTGTGAAACTAATTTGAAATTTGTATGTTTACGCTTATTCAAAGAGTTTAATGTCATGCAGACAAGTTCAGAAGAAATACTAGAGTAGGCTGGAACCACAGTATCAAAGTAGGGAAAACGAGTCACGGTTACTACACTACAAACTGTTTTTAATAACGGCTGATTGAGTGGGCGGTTAAGTATGCCAGTAGCACAAAACTTCCCTAAAAACTAAGTTATAATCCCTGAATCCCTCCAAGCCCCGGCCCTGAGCCGAGGTCAAAGTCTCACAGGCGGCGCTAGTGTTGTAAATACGCTCTAGTCGGCGCTAAAACGCACGAGCAGTTTAGAAACGCTCAAGTCAATGCTCGAGCAGCTTAGAAACGCTCGAGTCAATGCTCGAGTAGTTTAGAAACGTTCAAGTCGGGCTAAAACACTCGTGCGCTGGCTTGAGCTTTTAGAAAAATAAAGCTAAATTATAGCACTGCACTCGTCGCTCGACTCGACCTTGAGCGCAAGTCTCTATAAAGTATGTTAAGAACAAATCAGCTTAATAATAACTACCTATTGTATATGCTTAAGCTATGCCCGCGGATTTACCCGCGTGGATTTTTTTGTTACAGATAGTTTTATCAATTTTCTAGTGATGACTTATAGCAAATATGCAAACTCGCCGATAAAAATGATTTCCAATTTGAGTCGAAGTACATATGCCATAATGATAACTGGGGGTATATTAATAATAATATGACTAGAGGCTCTAGTCAAATTATTATTAATTATTAATATACCCCCAGTGAAAATGACAACGCTTCGACGCTCGAGCGCCCTTTTCGAACGCCGAGCCCCGAGTCTTCAGCGCTCACGATTCTTAAACGCTCGAGCGTTTCACGCTCGAGTCTTGAACGCCCAATAGCATCGACTCAGCGCTCGGCGCTCAGTGTTTATTTTTGCAATACAAGCCGGCGCCCTCTTTCACCGGTTGCTTATTTTGTAGTTTATAAACCATTTGATACGTCTGGAGCCCTTCCTTGCCTTCATGCACGGTGAAGTAACAAAACCCTCGTGACTACATAAATGTTCGAACATCCGAAAAAAAATATCATCATCGTCATTTAATTTTAGTTCAGCGAGTGCATTGTTTTATTCCGTAATTATGTCTCTTTACCTTTATATTTTATATTGCCGGAATATCAGGCGACCACAAAATAAGATCAAAGATTAGTCTAAGGCCAAATTCCTTTCCAGAGAATAATACATTTTGACATTGAAGGGTCTTATTATGTTTTTGCGTTTATTCATTCGAGCAGGATCTTCATCTACTTCAACAAAATGAGGGCTTCGCAGAATAAGCTGGAACCCGTTTCTTGATATATTTAGAGAATACCGATTTATATAATCGATGCGATTTTCCGTAATCAACCTAACGGTTCATTTTCATGTACTAAAGTCTGCTATCCTTAGTGGTTTCCAATTCGTAATACGAGATCTACAATGCTGAGAAAATTTCTTCTGTATACCATTAGTAGATCAACAATTCTTTGGAGGGTAGGAGAAATATTTAAATATACCCTCTAGGATTATCTGGCAGTTAAGTTCGTTTGTTTTGGTGAAAGAAAAATCTCTCATTTATTTTACTAGAATTGTTAGTTCAATGTGTCGTATGATGCTAATTTGTGTGGCTGCTGAGGCCTAGTCGGTGCCGTCCCTTGGTTTGGGTTAGGCAGTAGTTGGCAGTACTTGGGCAGACAGCACCGGTGTTGCAGGCATCGACGACTGGAGACATCGATAGGTTTTGCAGTTTCCACCTCCTCCTCATTCTTCTCTTCTTCAGATTCTGAATTTTCATGACCTTCGTTGGCTATATAGTCTATGTCATGTAAATCACTTCCTGCGAAAACATAGCATATAAAACACAACACAAGTCGTCAGATTATTGTAAATATTCTTCGAATTCCGCACGTTTTAGTTGTTTTCCCATTGCACGCCTTGTGCGTGGCGAGTTTCGACCTTGCTAACCTTTTGGCGAGTGAAACCACCGATAGCTGCATACAGGCCACATCCACTTAAATAGGTTCTCTAGTGACCAAAACAAACACCAGAAGCCAATACGTTACGCTATTTTGTAGCTCAAACCTAATTGTAAGGTGAAGCCTAAGTAGCGTGCGAAATCAACATGTAACACAAACTTAGATTCATTGATAAATAAGATGTAAAGCTATATCCTACTGCGACTGCACAACATATTCTTGAACCAATTTGTGATACATTTGTCACCTATCTATTTAATTACATTTGGTTTATGATTATATTTATTGTTTTTTTGACAATTTATTTTAATAGGATAGCACTCTATAATAATAAACATGTATACAGAGCTTGCACTAGACCTTGGTACATTTTATGAAAACCTATTAAATGCCTGAAGTGAAAAAGAATATAGAAAATCCTCATTAAGGGAATCATTAAAAAAAAAAAATAGAAATATATTAGCGAACAAAAACTAATTTATGATCCATGTTGTTATAATAATTCAGTCAAAAGATACATAACGTTATAATTTTTTACACATTTTCATACATTTTTACATAACATTAAAAATTTGATAGAAATTGGCTAACTGACCCGACACTCCCGACAGACGTTGTCTTGTCTTAATAGTAGGAGAGCTGGTACCAATTTTTAGGTAGGTAGGTATATTAGGCAATCTGAAAACTTGTCACATGCCTCTCCTACTATACCCCAACACGGAACTGCAGACCTGGCTGATGAGTAGCTGGGCTATGATCCCTATTGTTTTTTAATGTTCGAAAATATAAAAAATATTTTTGAGGCAGTATGACATTTATATAAGAATTTTAAAAATAATAAGCCAGACGATTTTGTCGGGATTTTAACATTGCCAGACGCATGCAAACATATTTTGCAAAAATATAAAAAAATGTATTGAGATAACTTGAAATTTTAAAAGAGCATAACTTAAAAATAAGATTTTCGAAAAGAAACTATGCCTCAAACATATTTTTTTAAAAAGCCTATGGTTCGAGGTAGCCCCGCTACTCACCAGCCAGGTCTGCAGTTCCGTGTTGGGGTATAGAAGGAGACGAATGTAACAAGTTTTCAGCTTGCCTCAAATACCTATCCAAAAATTGTTGCCAGCTCTCGGACAATAACTATGCATATTTAATTCGAAGTGATATTGATAACTCCGGCAGAACTATCTGTTTTTAAACGATATTATTTGTTTTTAAATCCTCTTTGACGATATTTGCAGCAACTCTCAATGTTATGTCAAACGCCATAAGGTTACATTAGATAATATAAGGTGGTTAAGTATTCTTAAAATTTCCGCGCAATTTTCTTATTTTTTTCTTTCAATAAGAACCTTCCCCTGACAATAGGAAACACAACAAAAAAAATATTAACGAAATCAGTCCAGCAGTTCACGCTTGCTGCCGTGACCAAGGGAAATAGGGATTCATTGATATATAAATATATGTATAGATATAATATCAATGTTGGTATTGTGTTGGTCATATTTTACATAGTATACTTATTTCGTATCTTAATTAAAAAATGACATATTAAAGATAAAGATATTGTCTAGGACATATACAAGCGCTATTCGTTTATTAGGTGTCGCAAATTTTCGCATTAACCGTTTTAATTTTCCTTCAGACAAATTAAATGGTTTTGCTAAATAATTATATTCGTTACTTTTACTTTTGACATTTCAAGCATTTTATAGGTTATATATATTTTATTTTAATAAGTACCTAACATTAATCTTCATTAACTCATATTTGAAGAGGACAGGTTTTGTAGTGTTTTTATTTTATGTCTTAATTATTTTGTATTTTGTACGTACCTAAGCTCTGAGTGTTAAAGCATATTTTATTACCTTTACTTGAAGACTGAATAAATCTGTGATAATTATGATATGAATAAATTGCGTTTTGTATAATGTCGCTGTTTTATTTCATGTTATCGACTATATTTATATTATACGTGGTAAGGGGTGTCTCGGAAGGATATTTTTTTGAATTAGCATCAATTACTCTGTTCCAAAAACAACAAAGCGCAACAACATTGGTCAATTATTTTTTTAAGTTACGATTGAATCTGATATCTGGTAGTTAACTATCCGATTTCAAGTAATACACTTGGAACTGTGTGTTAAGTATTAAATAAAAACAAGAATTAATAAAAAAATTAGTTGAGACAATGTGCAATAACAAATAATAATCTTTAAGTACTAATTCTAATTAACACAACCATTGTTGTTACTTTGCGATGTTTGAAGACGTTTTTTTCTGCTTTTGCTAGTAAAATTATTTTTCATGATTCTAGTGGAACGCTTTAGAATATTAGATTCATTTTACCTAGCATCTCTCCAATCCTCCAGTATCAGCCTAATGTGATGATACAAATTATACAGTTTAGGCCGTAAACTGTATTATTTCTATCGTATTTGAGCACCGTGCAATCCTATTGCACGAATTCATCCTTGATCCTTAAAGATTGGTAATAAAACATTGCATCTTCAATAATAAATAGAAACTTAGCTTTTCCGTACCGAAATGTTGGTAATATACCATTCGGTCTATGCCCGGTGCACTAGCAAAAGCCACTAGGCTAACTACGTAAGTCCTTCCGAAAAAATGTACCATTCGGTCGTCGTGTCAGGGCTGTCGCTATTTCTGCGAGTTAATATTTTTTTTCTTAACTCACGAGCCCCCTATTTTGCAAAGGTGTATTTATTGTTAACCCATATAGTTCCCATAAAGTATACGTCTCATAACTGATATATTTGTCAAGCATTGATAAGACCTTTTTCGCCTATTGCTCGGTGCGGATGAAATAGTCCGTCCGAAAAAAAAGTTTAGTTTATTACACCAGAAACATGGTTAAAAATAAATCAAACATATCAGAGACACCCTTTAATTTTAGAGTAAAATATGTTTTTTTTTATAATGCATATGTGCAAATCTGTATGTTGGCAAGTATGTGCTTTAGCCTAATTATTGTATTAAATAGTTCTAATTTTTGTCTAATTAATTGTAAGTTTTTGTTATTGTATAGTGCTGTGATCTTGTATACCAAGTACTTTGTTGTTTATGAATAATATTGTATATGCAAAATAATTAATATTGTATAAAACATTTCTTAAACAGTTAAAAACATGTTGCAACTTAGAAATGAGTATAACTTTGCAGTCTTATTTTTAGAATTACTATACTTGTGTTATTTATACCTAATAAGTTTATATTAATACTATTAGACTAGCTAGCTGTAATATTTTGATAAACACAATTGAATGTTCTATCTTTTAAATAAGGTATATGTTTTTTTTTTAAGTTGAAATTTAACTATAACATCTTTAGCGGCTATGTACCCATTGTATGTAAACAGAATAGCTATGTTGATGTACATTGTATAATTTTATGCTAACATTTTTGTGTAAAAATAATTATTACCATGATTGAATAAGTGATCGTATGTCCTTAACTTACCAACCTTATTTAGATAATTCTACTGTACTTGTGTTTGTCACTGACACGGCTGGACCGACTTGAATTACATTTTTTGTATGCACTTGGCTGGAACCCTGAATGGTTTAGATTCACAAATCATATATAATATATATGTTATTACATTATCATGCAGGACAACGTCTTTCGGGTCCGCTAGTATGATATATATATAATTGTAATACGTTTTGATTATGTGAGTGTGTTAGTTTAAACAAGGGATAAAGTTCTGATTGCTGGTAGGTCGTAACGGTTAGATAGAAAAGTTTAAAAATAGAAGTAAAACCAAATCTTCTATGAAAAGGTCAATTCGACGCATATTTTCGCCTAATTAAATAAAAATATAATTGATTTGCAATATGTTTAGTCCCTTGTGTATTTATTAGGCTTAATTTTTTTTAACTAGGGTTTTCAGCCCGGGTACCCTACATGTTTAAGGTGAATATGAGCAAAACACGTACCTATGTGTTTCGATGTTCATATTAAGTTCCTGTTCCCCCTCTCAATGTTCACAAAAAATAATATTTTGTTGAACATCATCATTTTTATCAAACTTCAAGGTTAAGAATCAACTATACAGTAGTTACACTTGACGTGTTCATAATTTAAACTAACATGCTACATATAATATAAAGGTCAAATCAGGAATATAGACTAAGAAATAATCATATATAATTATTATTGCTTTTTTGTAAAATTCTTAATTTTAATTATTCTTGAATATATTTGTAATATTGAATTGTATGTAAAGTTATTATGAAACTAAATTCATATTGATTATGTTATTACTGGCAGTATTATAGAGAAAAGTATCTACTGTTGAAACGGTGATGAAATGTATTTTATTATAATATTTTTAGTTTAGAACCTTCTGTAAAATTTTTGCACTTGTATTTAATATTTTTTTTCTGTCATACTAACGAAAAGTAATCGACTATATATCGCACGCTTACAAATATAGTGACCTTATTAAAAAAAAAGCAAATGCAAAAGCAACAATATTTTTTCGCCATTTACCTAAAAATGGCGAAAAAATATTGTTAGATCCATACATTTTGTAGAATATATAAAATATTCGGCTGTTTTAAAAATATGTGTAAGTATTTTATTAGTTTCATATCAAACTTATTAATATGGGTCCATGAAAATGGTGAATTTAGGTCATATTCTGAATAAAAGTCACACATACGAATTTTTGAATTGGGTCCCTATATTTCTGAGCGATATTTTTTCACCATAAACTTGAAGATTCGTTATGACATCGAAACAGTCCCTCATTTTGTTATTGTTCCGAAATATGTACCTCTTCACGAGGATTTTGCTACTTCACAAGGCATAGAGGCGAAGCTCTAACCTTAATCCATCCGTGACTTTGCAGTAGGTGTATTAAGAAATAAGAAAACGAGATATTATGAGATATAAGAAAATGGTGACAGAAATTAACTATTTAAAGATATAACAAGTATAATCAATAACTTATTATGATATTATATTTTGATTTTCTTGTATTAAAAAAAAAAAACTAGTTCTTGTTGATTATTCTCGATAGCACTTTATTTTGTATAAGATCTACCGTATTGCAATAATTATTTCAGGCATACGCTAATACTTCTTATCATTTAGTTAATCTTCCGAGAAGGTTGAAGATCCCTCGCGCCTACGAAGATGAATAATTACGGAGCTGAGGAGGCAGACTGACTGCGGGTAAACTTAAATTTCAATAAGATTAGGAACTTATTGATGACGTTGCTCTCAATCATAGCAGCGAGTTCATTTCTTATAAGTAGTGTCCGGCCGGACATTGATTTCTAATCGTACCACCATTTAAAAGCTCTAAGAAATTTTGTCCACTATTGGTTATAACTAACAGTTAATAATAATTGTCGAAATTGATCTGGTAATGATAAAAATAAACCAATATATTTGACGATCGGCTCATATTAGCCAAAGCAGAAAGGAGCTTTAGAAGTCAGTCGGGGAAGCTTCAGTCAGACACTACTTATAGTTTATCCATTATAGGCATTATATTATAAGGTCATCTTAAAAGAGACTTATTGCGAGTAAATGGTTAAACTTATTATTTTTTACATATAAAATGCATATTTGATTGAATGAGTAATAAAGACATACTTAGTATGTAAAATAAAACACAAAAATACATAAAAGTTAAAAAATACCGAAAGATAATTCTAATCATTAACGAAATAATTTTAGTTTTAGAGTTGACCTTATAAACAAACGTTTCTTACAAAATTTTATATTTTTTACGTTAAAGGTTCAAACGTTCAAGACTCATTAATTCATATAAACTTTTATGGGTCATATTTTCAAGCATTTCATGGATAATACTTATTTTTATAATACATTTAATTTATGGTCTGTGATAGTCCCGAAACTCACACATTTATGATATCGATGTTGCGAGATATAAGTTTTATACATAAAATATGTACGCGTAGTAAATTGTTATATTTTATAAATAATGAAAGTAAAATATTCATAGGTTCGCTACTCGATATTTAGAAGTAACGCCGAATATAATTCCATAAAATTTATGTATCTTAGTAAAACATTGTACGACAAAATTATGGAGCCTCAAATGTAAGTTTTAGACTTCGCTAACTTTATTATACTCGGCATCGAAATCAGACGACGATGGACCGTTAAAACGTTACATCAAATCGTTTTGTTATGCGTTGTTTTGTCTTATTGATATCATGGTATGGCCCTCCATGTAAACGCATATTTCACCGTGCATATCGGTGCATTTGTTCTTTCAGCATTTATAACATTTTAAATTTTGTTAAAACTGTTCATTGATGATGCACTAAACATGTTAGTCGGTTTAATTTGACCAATTCTGACTAAACCAAAAGAATAGTTAAAAGTAATCAATTGATAGTTAAATATAACTTTACGAGTTCTAATGTGAGAAAGACAAAATACAGTAAAATTATTCTAATAGTTTGGCCCTACAAACATCGTTAACTTGGCACTAATAGGTACGACCGAATTAATTGAATATTAAAAATCCGAAAGACGTGCCGTCCTAAATAGACTAAACCAATGAATTTAGATTCGATTAAATTGTGAATTATGTATTATGAATATTATTACATATTTAACAATAATTAACCGCTAATAGTGAGGCTGGATTATTAAATGTCACTTCAGAAAGTCTTTTTATTATATATTTAAATTAAAGGAAGGCTCGGAATCAAGATTTTTGCAGGTTCGATTCGCGCGGTATATTTAAATACAAGAGTATAAATAATGAATGTTAATATTTAATAAGTAATATTTATTTTTTATTTACAGATACGGTCACCGAGGAGTAGCACCACCTCCTGCATATCCACCCATGGGTATTAAGCAAATACCTCCCTTGATTCCTGTGCAAGTCGAACCTCCTCCGGGTTATCGAGGCCGCTACGATGGTCCACCCTTTGATGAAGCTCCTCCTGGCGTAGAACCCCCAGTTCCTGGATTCGAACCGTCACCTTTTGAAAAGCCTCCACCATTTGCTCCGCCAGGATCAATAGATCGTGAAAGATTGCCACCTCTAAATTATAGAGATCCATATAGAGCTCCGCCGTTTGGTGAAGGTCCTATTTATAGAGATGCGGCAATACCACCTGCAGTTCCGAATGAAATTCCCGTACATGTAGGTGAGCAACCACTAAGATTTAGGGATAATTATAGACCACCTCTCTCGTATCGCGATGGATCTGGACCATACAGAGATGGTCAATCATTCCGAGAACCTGGCCCTCAAGGACCGTATCGAGATCCTAACTTTAGAGGAGGACCTCCCACATTTCGAGAAGGTTCATATAGAAATCACCCGTTTAGAGACGGAAATTTCCGAGAAAATCCGCCAATTCATAGCACTTTTCGTGAACCAGGTGCTCCATATAGACCACCTAGTGCGGACCCAAGAGATGTGCCAATAAATTATCATGATCCCAACTATCGTGACAGTTTTCGTGAAGAAAATGGAGCTCCTCGTGATCACTCAAGACCGGGGTATAGATCGAATGCCCGTAATAGAGGTGGGACAACAAGACGTAATCCAAATATTGAACATGAAAGGCATAGGGAAAGAGAAGGTCGTGACAGAGACAGATACAATGAAAACCGAGAGCCTACAGATAAGACAGAAAGACCTCGCGATTCGGAGAGGAGATCTGGTTATGATAAAACCCGAGACACACGTGAAAATCGAGAGGATAGAACTCGAGATCATGAGCGAGGACGAGATTATGAAAAAGAACGTGAGCATGATAAACAAGCTACGCCTGATAAGAAGAGTCGTTTGTCTCCAAAACGAAACAGAGAGGTTCGCGAAAAGAAACGAAGTGAATCAAGAGGACGTTCTCGTGATCGTGAAAGTAGACGAGATAAAAAAGAAGAACGAATTCGTGATAAAACTTCGACTGATAGAAGCAAAGATCATAAGGATAAAGATAAAAAAAATAAGGAACGTAAGAAAAAGAAGCGAGAAAAAGAGAAAGAGACAGAAAAAAAGAAAAAACGTGAAAAGAAAGAGAAGAAAGACAAAGATCATACTAAAAAGGAAGAAGATGTAGAAAAGGAACAACTTAAAGAAGTTAAAGAAGATTCAAATAATATTGAAACTGACAAAGTTTCTTCTGAGCAAGATGCTGCTCCTGAGATATCTGAAAATACAATTAAAACTGAAATTGACGTACAAAAAGAGGAGTCTCCTAAAACTGAGGTAAACGAAAACCCCAAAGATGATCTTTATGGAGATGAAGTGGGAGCCGTTGACAAAGAAATAATAGAAAATTACGTTAAAAGTGAGGAAATAGAGGCACCGCCAGAAATTAAAACTGATTTAAATACAAGTAAAGAAGAACCATTCGATGGTATCGAACTTCAAGCCAGCACAGACGATTTAGATTTGAAACCTGATGTAGAATCAGCCACACAGCCCAGTAAAGAAATGTTAGCATCATTACCGGGACTATCCAAGTGGGAGGTGGATGAAGACAATCCAGAAAAGGCTAAAGAACCTGGAGAAATCACTTCACCTGATGAAGAAGAGGACGGAAGCAAAGTGACCTCGGATGTTATAAAGCGTGCAGAAAACGCTATATTTGCAAAAGCAATAAACTCTTTGAGGCCAATAGAAATTAAGAAAATAAGTAATGATCGTCTAAAGTTATACGGCGATGATGCATCAAAAACATCTATGAATAATATTCAGATAACGGTTCCAGTTGTTGGTGAATCAGAACCTAGATCTATTGAGGTAAATGAAAAAAAGAAAAGATATTCTAAAACTCCACCACCTCGTCTATCAGTGAAAGAACGTCTCGGTGGCAAAGTTGATGATGTACGTAGAGGCAGAGAGCCAAGAGTTGTTCATAGCACGGTAGAACGAGTGAAATCTAGATCTAAAACTCCTAAGCGAGAACAACCATATAGACGTGTTACCGTCGATAGAGAAAGAGGTAGAAAACCGGATCCTGCTAATCGACCTGAAAATATTAAGAGTGAGAGACGCGTCATATCGGAAGCCGTAAAAAGTGATAAACGTCGGGGACCCTCGGATAAAAAATATTCTGAAATACATACAAAAGAGAGGAAGAAATCTAATTCATACGAAAGTGGACAACGAAATCGTGATCACCAAAGTGGTGGAACAGCAGATCCAAAAGCTTCAAACATTGACCGAGAAAGGAAGAAATCTACTCTAGACGAGGCACATTTTGAACCGGATTATGACGAAACTGTAGAATCTGATTCTGAAAATAAAGAAGAAACTGGTAAGAAACGTGAACGATCCACTTCACCAACTACTATTGACACTAAAAAACCTAAACTTGACAATGAAACCATAAAATTGGATCTTACTAACGTCAAAAAGAAGCCTGATTCTGAAAGCGAGTCGTCAAGCGATTCAGAATATTCTTCTTCGTCGTCATCATCCGATACACGAAAACGTAAGAAGAAAAAGAAGCGTAGCAAGAAGAAGAAAAAACGTGCTGCAAGTGACAGCGAAAGCGAGTCCGACTCGGACTCGGATGATCATAAGAAAAAGAAAAAGAAACGTAAACATAAGAAGAAGTCGAGTAAAAAGAAGAAGAAGTCTAAGCATAAGTAAAACCTTATTTAATTTGCTCGTTTTTTAACTTTGCTTCGTTCTTTACTTAGGTAGAATACATATTATGTAAAAAAGAAATACAACAAACACCTAAGCTAATATTCTGCTAATTAAATGCATAAGAATATTAGTAATTTAGTCATGTAGGAAGTGGGTTTAGTGTACTAATTTTAATGACTTTGTTTAATAAATCCATAAATATAATATTTAATTTGTTTTTTTTTATTCCAAGTCATACAGCTTAGGCACGTACTAGCCATCACATACTAGGCCGTTGTTCCGTTATTGTGTTAATAAAAATAGTTTTATGTATTATGTTAAGCCAGTGATGTACTTCTTAAGTATTTAATATAAACTACATTATAATATGTTGTACACAACATTGGTAGGAACACAATGTCGGAACAAATAACTCATAGTAGACCCGAATGTAATAACATCATCTGTAACAAGCGTACAACATAATACTGCGGTCAACATAAAACCATCCATCGCATCGGGTGGAGGCTTATCGTGGCTTATACATGCAAATAAATATGTAATATAATAAAATACTTTGAGCGCATTCAAACTCTACCAGCCTTATTGCCTCCACCAACAAATTTATAATCACAACCAAATGGAGAGAGAGAAAGACAGATAGTAGAGGAGACGTGGAAGATCGACCTTCACCAATCTGATAACCAGATGAGACATATAACCAGGGTAGATAATTTTTGAAACCCAAAAAAAATTATAGTAGTAAATAAAAATATTGTAGTAAATAGTATAGTAGTAAATAAAAAAAATAGTAAATAAAAAACCAAAAACTCGGTTTTTTGAGTTTTTCACATGATTTGGAGGTTAAGGTAAAAAGTATAATATAAAAGTTGTAGATCTTTTTATTACCTACAACTTTGCTATTTAACTTTTTTCCATAGGACTTGTAGTTTTGTCGGAAATAACCCACCCTTTACCACTTCCCAACCTTAGATCGCCCGTAATTTATTTTTCCTTTAATTTTTGTTTTAAACTCTTCCTTTTCCAATGGGTTTCATACAACTATAATTTTTTTTCAATTTTAACCATTTTCAAAGGCTTCGGCACTGGTCTAATATTTTTTGTCAAAAATATTAGTGTATTCATTATCAAACATGCCTGTCATAGGCATGTTTGATAATGAATACAAAAAATATTAGACCAGTGCTTGTTGAACTTGCCTATCAAAAGTGTCATGGCTATTTTCGATTGGATTAATTTTAATCAATAATATTAGACGAAAAATATCATCATCTATGTTTTATGAGCTCAATTGTTATTTATTACTATGATGTCAAATATTGGGGAAGTTACTAGTAGTCGTTTTTGCTTAGTTTTGTAAAAAAATAATATTTTATGATTTTATTTAAACTGTTTTTTAAGAATATTTTGTAAATTTATAACAAAGTCAAAATGTTGTAATCAGGTCGACCTAGAACAATAACGTCTAGCTCTATGCAAAAACAAATGATTATAGCTGCAGTATTTTGAGAGATATTTACTAATTTATGATTTTTAGAAAACATTTTTTTCCATCTTCCTGTGTGAGTTTAGGCAATATTTCTCACTTTAGATTGATGCATCATATAATTATCTATACTATCTAAAAATAATAGGTTTTTACTTATGAATTTGCCGTTTTGTATGAAAAAATTTAGACGAATGTTTTTTTTATGTATCTTTTATTTGTATTAATCTAAGTAATCCCCCATGCAATCAATGCATCTTTGCCAACGCAGTGGCAGTTTATTGATGCCCTTCTTAAAGAAATCACCTGGACGGGAGGCAACAAATTCTTCAAAGGCATTTTGTACTGCCTCTCGGGTATTGAATTTTTTTCCCGCCAAGAAGTTATCCAAATTCTGGAAAAAGTAGTAGTCTGTAGGCGCAAGGTCTGGTGAGTAGGGCGGATGACGGAGAGCTTCCAACCCCAGTTCTTGCAACTTGGAGACCTTCTGCTGTGCAGTATGAGGTCGCGCGTTGTCATGCAGGAGCAGCGGAGACGAGCGATTGACCAATGCTGGTTGGAGATGTGCCAGCTTCTCCATCATTGTGTTCAGTTCTTCACAGTACACATCTGCAGTAATGCTCACCCCGTTTGGTAAGAAGCTGTGATAAATCACACCACATCACTTTTTTAGGGGTTAGTTTTCGTTTAGGGCATTGTTTAGGTGCTGAACCAGGATCCAACCAACTTGCTGAGTGCTAGCGGTTATCAAACAGAATCCATTTTTCATCGCAGGTAACAATGCGGTTCAAAATTCCTTCATTTGTGTGTCAGTGAGCAGTGCAAGGCACGTCTCGACGCGTAATTCGCGCTGGCGATCATTAAGTTCGTCAGGCACCCATTTGTCAACCTTTTTACCTTGCCAATTTGACGCAAATGGACCAATATTGTTTTGACGCTAACGTCGAAAGCTGCTGCTAATTCAGCCGTAGTTTGTGTATCATCAGCTTCCACAATCGCCTTTAATTTGTCATTTTCGACCAGTCTTCGGACGACCGCGAGGTTCATTTTTCAGGTCGAAATTTCCAGAACGGAAGCGAGCAAACCAATAACAGGTGGTGCGTTGGTTTGTAGTGTTAGCTCCGTAAACGACGTTAATGTTGCGTGCAGCGTTGCTGAAAAAATTCCATGTTTTTAAAATAAAATTAATTTGGAATTAGAATTTTTAGCCAAACAATAATTATTTTGATTTGAAATGGCCAGTACTGAAGAACGACAATTTCATAGGTATAGACCTAATATGACTTGCCTATCTCATAGGACTTTGGAGATATTGCATTTCTAAGGATTTGGACAATTTCTATGGAAATTGGGTTATCAACTGAGTTTTTTTTGAGACCATTTTTTAATGATCCTTATTATTTGTCCAAGGAATTTTATAATATAGATAGGACAGCAGCTGTAAGCTAACATTACTGTACTGAAAAATGCCGTGATAGTAATTGACACATTTTACGGAAATAAAATTAATAAATGACATGGACTAAGAGCTGACAACCGAAAAGGCAAGGTAATTTGATCATTCATAAAAATGAGTTATCAGCTTACCTGGAGAATTCTAAGCATAAAGACGTCGACCTGGCAGGATTCGCGTGGTGGATGTGGGAGTTATGGGGTGGGGAAAAAAAAAGGTAATGTGATCAGGATTACTTTTTATGCCAAATGGTAGGCCTACCTCCCCAAAGCACACAAAAAAAATCTGGCGTCATTTGGTTGGTGGAAAGGTATCGCCAGGCTTAATTATAGTGAGGAAAAAAATAATTGAAAATTTATATTTTAAATTGTATTTTGCTCGAGAAAGAGCTAAGGGGCATGAAAAAGAGCGCGTGGAGGGGATACACGTGACTACGGCGTCCGTGCTCTTTCGGTAATGTGCCTGTAATTGGTTTACGTAAATAAATATGATTTTTATTTTATTTAAACAATATAAAAACACGTCCACGCGCTGTAAAATAGACGCTAAACTGCAACAGCTGGCGCTCCGGAAACGTTCGGCTCTTTCCGCTCAACGAGTGCGACGAGGCCAGCCAGGCGCGTTCGGTTTACCGAACATGAACGACGCGCCGAGAGAGCACGGACGCCGTCGTTGCGTGTATCCCCTCCACGCGCTCTTTTTCATGCCCCTTAGCTCTTTCTCGAGCAAAATACAATTTAAAATATAAATTTTCAATTATTTTTTTCGACATGTTCCCACCACTATTATTGGCTGGCTTTTTTTTCCTAGCCTCTGGGAATAATAAACTTTAAGCACAACAAAAGCCAGCCTTGTTCTTATTACCTAAAAATATTTTTTTTTTCCTCACTTTAATTAAGCCTGGCGATACCTTTCCACCAACCAAATGACGCCAGATTTTTTTTGTGTGCTTTGGGGAGGTAGGCAAACCATTTGGCATAAAAAGTAATCCTGATCACATTACCTTTTTTTTTATTTTTTTCCCACCCCATAACTCCCACATCCACCACGCGAATCCTGCCAGGTCGACGTCTTTATGCTTAGAATTCTCCGGGTAAGCTGATAAATCATTTTTATGAATGATCAAATTACCTTGCCGTTTCGGTTGTCAGCTCTCCGTCCAACACATTCTCCTACTTCAAAACAAGAGACGATATTCTTAATTTGAATTTTAGTTCCGTGGTGACATGGTGACGGGTGTTGCTGGGACCGCTGTCTGGAATGCAACTCAATGCAATGTGGTCAATTATCTTTAAGTCATCTTGCCACTTTTGAATTTAAGAGGCCATTTTTTACATATAAAAATTTATTGGTTCATTCATTATTTGTGCTAACCTTTGCTATCTGAGTGAGCAAAAATATTATGTTCTGATGGTAGTACAATATTGTCTGGATCTATTGAAGTATCTAGATCTGTATAGTTTGTAGCGCTTAGTACGGGTTCCGTATGGATGATTATATTTTGTAACGTGGGTTTCATTGGAGAAACAACACAGAAATATTGAACAGCTCTCGAGAATGACGTTGGGATCACATATAAGCATATACAGCAAAAATAATTTAAAACGTAATCCTATTATCGTTGTGTTAAAATTAATATGAAGACTGATTTTGTGTTGCTTTATTTACTATGTATATTATTACCATTACCATGTACGATTTTATTTTTTGGAAAACAGTTACAGAATTTTAAAAATACTCGAGTGACAACCCTAGGCTGTTGATTTTCATATCTCTGAAGTCCTGCATAATTTTTGCATGACATTTTATAAGGAATAAGTAATATATGAACAAGAATATTGGGCCTTAAAATGATTGCATATATTTAACACTTTTTGAGAAAAAATATATTTTCATAATTTAATGTAAATTATTTTTTTTACCGTATCTAGTGGTTTTTAATTTTATTTTCCTAACCTCATCCTTAAAACAGGCAGGGGAAATATAGAACCCACCATATTTGAACTTTATGTAATTGTAATAAAGACCAAAACCAATCAATTCTAAACATACCCACGGCCTGGTTAAGGGTTAACTGCGTACTACAATTTTAGCTAAAAAAATGGTTCTTAGGTATAATTTTGTGTTTTTATGGTTTTTATGGAATTTTCTCGAATTTCTCAATAACTCAAAAACCAAGCAACAGAAACCTATGGTTACTTCTACATTGTTGTAATTCTTAATTGGATCTATCCAATGAGCTCATAAAACATGAATGGCCGCAACCAAGGCAAAATTTCACACTGTGGATGGGTGAGAGATCGATCTTCGAGTCAACCTTCCACGGCTCTTAGGCTAAGAGAATTATTCATTATTTGTGATTATTATGAGATAATAGACAGACATAGAAAATTGGTATAAGTAACAGTTATACATTATAGTTAAGTGATCCGTTCATTCGTTGCGTTGGTTTGTTTTATTAAGGGCTCAACGGGCTCGGGCTTACTGTGAAAAATCATAGCAACGGTTTTACCCGCCCTGATGCACAATAAAACCGACTTCAGTGCATTGTTCGCCAGTGCTGCCTTTACTTTTTATTTGGGCATATGTAAAACCTAGTCTTGGCGATACTTTTGACATGAATTAAATGACTGATGAATGAATGAGTGCTGAAATCAATTCAAATTCATAACATTTTAATTTGAACTCTATAGTCTACTTTACTTTAAGGAGGTAGTGTTAGTCTAAGCAATTTGATCACTGTAGGTAATGCGTCAATATTAACGTTTATTGCCCGTGGTACCAGTAGTACTATGGGTAAATCGCGTAGTACCTATCTACTATCAAGCGAACAAGTGTTTTCTTAACGGGAAGTTTTCTTTTACCCATGTTACACTTGGTTCAGTCCAATTCGGGTGTGGCTTTTGTGGAGAGGTCTAACACAATACTTTATAGATTGGCAACTCCCTATAACACCTGTCATTCAGGTACCTATCATATACCTGTCTGCAGCAGCTGCCATGGCATGGCACGCCGCAGCCTACGGTTTGTCTTACCTCAGTCACTAACTCAATTTGGGTCTTTAAATAAAACGCAGAAACGTGCTTAATTAAATATTTATTATAAAATATTAATTTGTAAATTCCATCTAAAATGTTGGCATAATTGTCCTGGTTAGGTGTGTTTGTTAACTGAATAAATTTAACAAATAAATTAAACACTTGTTTATGTCAAATAATAAATAGGTATCTTAAAATAAATAATGTCTTAAAATTTAGTGTATCAGTTTCGAGATATTCAAAAATTTTAATGAAGAATTATTTGCGACCCCATCGGTATCCTCCAA
Source organism: Nycteola revayana (assembly GCA_947037095.2). Lineage (NCBI taxonomy): Eukaryota > Metazoa > Arthropoda > Insecta > Lepidoptera > Nolidae > Nycteola > Nycteola revayana. Next base: position 13,353,386 of record OX344839.1, read on the forward strand.
CTAGAATGAGTGCGATGTGATGGAACCAATTTTTGCGTTTTAGTTCGCGATCGTATTTGGCATTGCGGCGGAACTCCAACCATTCTTCCTTCACTTTTGGGATTCGGGGACCGTAAGTCTCCTTTGGTCTAAATGATCTTTTCAAAGTCTGAAATCAATATAATATATGTATTCCTATGGATTTTTTTTGCAGGACGTGAACAAATAGTCGCGTTGCTATGACAATGCGTTTTTTTTGCGTTTTGCGAATAATATGCAAAATGTGTCGCATGTAAGGATGGAAAACCAGTCTGTAATCGGTCTACTTTGATAGAAGAGCAATTACTTATCTACATCTCTAATACTATTCAAGAAACGCGTCCACAGACGCGATTTTTTCGAAACTCATGGCAAATGTAATGGGCATCTTTATATTTCCAGAATTGTGGAGGAATTAAAATAAATTATTAACGTAATACTTATCTATATTCGAATTTGAATCTATACCTACTACTCATATTATAAACAGGTAAAGTTTGTGAGTTTGTGACGTTATAGGGGGAACTCTGGATCTACTGAACCGATTTAAAAAAATATTTTACCAATAGAAGCCTCGTCATTTGTGAGTTTCCCCGTGAAGCAAAAACTTTGTACCTTTTTACGAAAATTGCGCGGACGGCGAAGGAGCGAAGGAGTGCCCCGAATGGAAATATTCTTTTCGATCACTGGGCGACCACTATTTTTAGATAGATAGCTACACTAAAAGGAGTTAGTGTAGTACACAACTTAATGTGATTATATTTGTTCTCACCTCAATTGTATCGCTTGATCTATATCTCCAAAAAGTAAGCAGCATACAGAAGGGTATCAAAGCTATTCCGAAGTATTGAAGAGCAGAGCCAGCAACTGAAAATTGATTATAAAAATAAATAGGTATTTAACAAAGTAGGTTCCGAATGACTAAAAAATAAGTAGTGTATATTTTTTTTCCAGACGGACATAATTATGTAGATTCCTGCCAACTAGGCAACTAGGCCACGAAGCTTGTTACTGCACCAAGCATAAAAGCGAGTAAGGACTTGTTAAATTATTTAAAAACTACCACGTCAGCAATGTTGGTTGATGCTAGAAGGTTGCATCGATTCAGATGAAACAAAAAAGCTGTGTAGATGATAGTTACTTTCACTCGATTGGATAATATATACAAAAATATAACAACATAAGTGCTGATTTTTGGGTGATTTAATTTAATCTTTTTAAAATTTCATAATAATCATTTTTTAAATAATAACTTAAAATAGTCTGTCCAGGATTTTTATAGCCAAACCATTTTTAATATATTTTCTAATATACTTAAACAGTTTCATTCTAAACTAGTGGAAAAAATTAAGGGATCAAAAAAAAAATTCAAATTTTTAGGTGATTTTCAAAAGGCTGTAACTTGGATAAAAATCGTCGTACAGACATTTAAAAAAAAGCAAATTGTAGCTCCAAGTGTCTAGTTTTTGGGACCAAAATCATAAAAAAAAACATTTATTTTTTTGATTTTGGACCCAAAAACGCACTTTTGAATTTTTTTTTGATCCCTTTATTTCTTCCACTAGTGTATTATCAGCTCGGTGAAGGTCGATGTAGGTTCAGATCTTAGACTAATAGGAGTGTGTAAACTAGAATTATAGTTCATTTATAGGTATAAATAAATGGCCGGTATAAATAGCTGGTATGATTGAATCCCTTATACATAGGCCTCCCTCATAGATCAATCCAAATAGGTATTACGGTTGGAAGCGGTCTGCATCCACCGTGATCCCGCGGCTTTCACTAGATCATCCGATCATATAGTTTGGTCAGGTTAGTAGAATACTAGGTTCCTAAAGCTTAGGAGGGCTAGTGTATTGATATAATTCAGAACCATTAAAAAGTACAACTTACTGTAGGCGCCGTCAGGATACACATAAGTTCCACCAAACATTAGTTTATTACTAGATATGAGGGAATACATGCACACGAAGATCATCATAGCAGGAGTGATGATGCCCCAACACATACGCCAGTAGAACGAACTCTTCAAACCCAACATGAATTCTATGTCCAGACACATATTTTCCAATCCTGAAATCAAAATTGTGAATAGTAAAATAGTTTACCGTGGAATACATTCCCGCGCCGGACAAAAGTCTTTGTGTAAAATCAATCAACCCATTTACCGAGGTACGGATGGCAGTCTCTCACTCAACCAACCAGACCCGGAAAGAAATCTCAGAATCTTCATTGTCCCTCGCCATTTAATACCGCTCTGGAGGTTGTTAGAACATATTCATACCATTAAATTAACAATGGATATGTTATTTTATTACCGTAGATCCAGATAACACCAATGATTTCAATTATAGCAGCAAACAACCTCATGAAAGTTCCTCCGTAATAATCCACTATTTCTAGGACGTATTGCCCGCCCTGTAATAAAATAAAATTAATAAAAAACTTTTGAAACCAACTGTTGCCAACCACAATTTCAAAAAGCTGGGACTTAAAGTTGGAAAAACCTTGAAAGTGCGTCTTGTTTTTAAAAAAAAGTTTTAAAATCAAGACGCAGTAGCAACATTTCAATGAATGTCAAGAAAAAGTAGATGAAGAAAAATAATATCAAGTAATATTGGCGCGCGAATTTATAATAGATGACATTATCTAGGCGCTTTTCAAAACCCAGGACGCTGCTGTTTAAAAACTATCCAGGACTTCCCAGGACATGTCCTGGAAAAAATAGGACGGTTGGGACACTATTGTCATTTCAACATGAATGCAAAATGCCAATCGCAATGTAATATTTCCTCCGCAAAAAAATCATGCTCGGAAGAATTGTTGCCAATCTCGAACCTTCGCACTTGCGAAGGAAATGACACCTTTTTAAATAGATATATAAGTATACAACTATTCGTCCCGCGCGCGGTTTCACTTTCACTTCACTCATTCAGATTAAAGTAGTTATAATTTCATGTGTGAAAAAATATTTTCTAGCATGTCTGCCAAACATGGTGATGACGGCATTATCCCTCAACGCACCTGGCTTGGTCTATTAAAGATGAGGCCCATGTTCAGCTGTAGACGTACTGTAAGTGTCTGATAAAATATGTGTCAAAAATCTTACCGGTGTAACATATACTAGTCCAATCAAGAACATAGTGGTGCAGGACATCGCGGATATGTAAAGTACTGGTATCCTGGGGAACTTGTCGAGTAGAATGGTGTTGATGGTCGAGATGAGCGCCACGCCCGAGCCCACGCCCAGCACTGCCATCATCAGGAAGAACAAGGAGGAGAAGAGCTGAAAACAGAAAATATTTGAAGATAGTGGTGCACATTTTGAGGGGTACACCGTATGTACCTACAGAAGGTAAGAAAAGTATATATATCACCGGAAAATAATACGAATCCTAAGTTGATCAAATTCCGTGCCACTCATATTGTTAAATTTAGTTGCCAGTTTGAACGCGCATAGTTATTATATTATTTACTTAATTGTTATGACACTTTACCTAACTTAACAAAACGAGATTAGGAACCTATGCTACTATTGTAACAAAACAAAAAAAAAATAACCTCAATAAGTCCTGTTGAACCCTATTGGTTTAGGTTTAAGTTATTTTTTTTAACCACCCGAAACCTCGTTAGTTTATTAACTTGAATGTTGATCAAATAACTAGTAAGTTGATCAGCTTATGATTCTCATTATTTTCCGGTGATATAAAAACCTCGGACTGCCTTTGATTCTGTAACACAATATTGGCTTATCAAAGCCTTAATATTACTTAGAACAGTTTATAGGCTGCAGTATCCACTTAGGTACTATTGACTAGGCTGGTCGTATGTTAGTACCGACGCGACCTTATAATACGCAAAAAAAACCAAGATTGTTACCATTTTCGGTAGGTTCCTACGTGAGGCATAGTAATTTTATAGGTAGGTAGTGTAAAACCTAAGATTTAAGATAGCATTAAAAAGATTATATAATATAAAAGTTAATGTAAACAGTATAATATATCAATTTCTATGACAAAAAACAATCGCTAACGACGTTAAAGCTTACCTGAGGTACAAACGGAGATTGAGCTATAGCATCTGGGTACGAGATGAAAGCCAGACTGGATCCCCCGGAGCCGATGACGTCACTAACGTTCTCATAACCCAGTTGGTAGGCGAGGTTGCCCAATATTCCAAAGATGGTGATACCAGATATCAAACTCGTGATAGTGTCTAGAGTTGTTACAATCAAGGAATCCCTGAAGATAACAATAATTTTTTTCATTTAAATAATAAAATCGGGCCAAATGCGAATAGGCATGAGGACTAAAAAAATCTATTTAGTCCGTCATTTAGATTACCAAAAAATATTGGACACGTATTTTTTTTTTCGTTCTTCAAACAAAAAATGACGATAATACAGCGTGTTGAAATTTTGTGTGACGTCACTATAGGTACAATTTTACCTAATAGTGACGTCACAAGCCCCCCTGAACTTTATAGTTGGTTTTGGCTCTGTATCTTTGTCAATTTTTAATCTAACTGACGGACTAAATAGATTTTTTTAGTCCTCATGCCCATTAGAATCGTGCACGAATCGTTGCTTATGACCGCAATTTATTTAATCGTTCCTAATAATTGGCAAGACGATTTGCTATCAATATTACTATAGATACGCAACATTAAAATCTTTAAAATATACATATGTTTAAAAAAATGTAACATGGCAAAATGACCTATACTACCTTGCAATAAAAGTTTATTTAGGTTGTACGAACGGTCTAGCTGGCTAGAACAAAGGTTCGAAGTAATTTTAATCTGTAATTTTGAATGCCATTGAAAAACATCTAGATACATAGATCGATAGTAGGTACTACTTAAAATAATTATAATTTCGCCGAGTGTTAGTACCGACAAAAAATTGTTGTATGGGAGCCATATTAGGTATTTTGCCAGGCATAAATATTTGTTTATTTTGTTTTTAGTTTTTTAATTTGTTGTTACAGCGCCAATAGAAATACATCATTTGTGAAAATTTCAACTGTCGAGCTATCACGGCTCTTGTGATACACCCTGGTGACAGTCAGACAGCGGAGTCTTAGTGATAGGGTTACGTTTTTACCCTTCGAATACGAAACCCTAAAAAGCGTCAATAAAAACACTCTTACTTAATAGTGTCTATGGAAAGGAAGGAATGACACCTCAAATGGACAAACTATATAAGTTGTGCCCTTTTCTAAATTGCATATTTAAAAAAAAAAACATACCTGTAAACATTGGTCTTGAAGTTATTGTACGAAGCGAACATAATGAGAGCTCCCGAACACGTAGACAAAGAAAAGAATGCCTGTGTCACTGCAGCATACCATACCTGAAACGGATAAACATTTCTAAGATACATTTAGTAAGAAAAGTGACTTTCACAATATAAATACTACAAATAAGGACAAACTAGCTATGCCGTGCTTTGGAGTTAGTAAGTCATTCATGGGAAATTGCATTCGATTTTATATCAAGGAACTGGCAGCAGCGTTTCCTTGTGTGCTACAACATTATACTGCGGTCACCAACCCGCCTGCCAAGCGTGGTGATGATCCAGCAAAACATACTAAGATGGGCATGTCCAAGAAGTTTTAGTCCAGTTACGTTTATTATTTAGTTGGCATTCACAATTTACCAATCGGTTACACGAATCGGGTATACGAATTTTATTTATGTTTTTATTGAAAAGCAGATTAAATCGGTTATTTTAAGACAGAACTGAGTATGTGGTAGTATTATTTTTATTATTACAGATAGTACACAGAATACATTCATACAGATACAGTATCATGGTCTTTCAAAGCTTCATCAGCTATAAATATAGGGTATCTGATCTAGTGCAAGGATTGTACAACTTGCCATACATGTTTATTTATCATCTACATACTCTTTATTACTATAATATCCTCTAGTCATAAGGATTCGTTTGACGTGCATCTTAAATATATAGATGATGTAATAAAAATCGGAACCAACGGCTTAACGTGATTTTCAAGGCACGGAGGGTAGGCCCTCAACCAACCAGACCCGGAAAGAAATCTTATAATTTACACAAGGATTTCCTGTCGGGCGTGGGGACCGAACCCACGAACTCCAGATTTAAGGCGAGCCAAATACCGCTACGCTACGGAGGTTGTCGTTGTTATACCTTATAACTAGCAATAATCAACTTAATTAATTTAACACAGTAAATTGATAAGCCAAAATTTACGTAAATAAAAACGGTAAGGTAAAACCTTCCCGCACGCGATTTCACTTGCATAGCATAATTAAATATAGCCTATCTATACAAATATTGAATAGTATTTTTGTGTTTGTGTGTGTATGTTTGTATTGCATAAACTCAAAAACTTATGTGCCGATTTCAAAAATTCTTTTATCATTGGAAAGCTACATTCACCCTGAGTGACATAGGCTATATTTAATTATGAAGAACCCACGGGAGCGAGAGTTACGCGGGTGAAATCGCGCGCGGGATGCTAGTATAATATAATCACGTAGGTTTCTAATGATGAAAGATTTTTTCTAGATCCAGTGGTTCTGGAGCTTATTCAATCCTAACAAACAATCAAATCTTTAATTTTAACAATATTAGTATATCTACTTAGATATGAACGTTATAAAGTTACAAACCTAATTTATAAAATAAAAGTTTTTATTAATTTACATTTAATTTAGATAAATCGAAAACGGAACTAATAGGTAAGAGTTTTAAAAGGTACCTATAAAATTAGTTAAAAAAAAGTATCGTTTCACTACCTCAAACCATAACTACCTACTCTACATACGAGGTAATAGTTCCAAAAATAACGGGTCAGTCACATAAACCCGAATATCTCCCGAACTACGTATGCCATCCTAATGAAACGAAGACTGTTCAATTGAGAATTTAATTATACAGATAAAAAATAAAATAAAACTTAGTTGCACCCACAATATTAATCTCTAAATTAAAAAAGAAACTAAAGTAGTCATATTTTTCTTAAGATTAAATTTTTTTTATGATTGTTTTTTTGCTGTTTTTCATCACTTTCTTCATTTAATACTTTGTATTGCCTACACAAGCTCTTCTGACAGCTTCCAAGCGATTAGGCATGCTGTACACCAAATTTCGGAGCCGGTGCTGAGGAATACCTTCCCATTCCTCCACCAGTGCTTGTTTGAGCTCGGGAAGCGTGATTGGTGGGGGGTTTCGACCTTTCACGCATCTCTGAAGCTCGTCCCAGGCGTGCTCGATGGGGTTTAAGTCCGGGCTTCGCGCTGGCCACTGCATGAGTTCGATACCGACCTCTTCAAGGTAGTCATGTACAATTCTGGCGGTATGGGGACGCGCATTATCATGCATTAATATGCCATGCCGGTCCATCCTGGCCATGAAAGAACCTACATGTTCATTGAGGATCTCTTCCACGTACCTCTCTGCATTTAGAGTTCCATTTTGAATGAGTACCAGCTCGGTGCGGGCCTCAGCAGAAATCCCAGCCCAAACTTGTACGGAGCCTCCACCGTACGCCACTTTTTCCTCCACACACGCTTGATGGAAGCGCTCCCATGGTCTTCTGTACACCAACTGCCTACCATCATGCTTATAAAGCATGAATTTAGACTCGTCCGTGAACATTACCCTAGACCAATCGTCTAGTTTCCAGTTTAGGTGCTCGCGCACGTATCTCTGTCTTGCAATTCGATGTCCCCGTTCCAGTTTGGGGCCATTTGCGCGCCTCAATGGTTTCAAATTTGCTTCAGCAAGACGTCTTCTTACTGTTTGAGCGCTTAAATTGCCACCTCCAAAGCGAATAAAGTGAGTTTTTAGACCAACAGCAGTTTGAAAACGATTTCGGAGCATTGTAGCCACCAGTTGTCTGTCTTCCCTGGCCGTTGTGCATCTTGGTCTGCCATTTCCTGGTCTTCTAAGGTGTGATCCGGTCTCTTGGTACCGCTGGACTACCCGCTGAACAGTCGACAAAGATACACCAATGTTTCTGGCTGTTTCACGCTGGCTCCGCCCAAGTTCCAAAAAAGTTAGGATTCTGGTACATTCCTCTAGCGTGACTGCTATGCTTCACCTCACAGAATAATAATTATGCACGTGGAAGACGTTCACGATAATTTTTTTTGTGACAGAATATAAATACAGCAAAAAAACAATCATAAAAAAAATGTAATCTTAAGAAAAATATGACTACTTTAGTTTTTTTTTAATTTAGAAATTAATATTGTGGGTGCAACTAAGTTTTATTTTATTTTTTATCTGTATAATTAAATTCTCAATTGAACAGTCTTCGTTTCATTAGGATGGCATACGTAGTTCGGGAGATATTCGGGTTTATGTGACTGACCCGTTATTTTTGGAACCGACCCAACTAGCAAAACAGTCTCAGAACTCGCACTTTTTAAGAGTGGTAGGCTTAAAGCGCTCTTATATTTGTTTTAGAACATACCATCGATCCTATATTACTTTTAGACAAGCTGGTATGGTCTCAAGAACGCTCAGTCTCATAACCAAATCTCATATATGTATATAAGAGCATTTACTAAGACTGGTTGCACTTGAGAAAAACTTGCTCTTATATGGGTATTTTCTAAGCTCGTTTGATTTTATATTAGACTTGTTAAATGCTAATGTAAGATGTCAGACTAATATCAGCATAGCATAAGAGTACTGTGAGTACGTGCATTTCTGATCTTATTTGAAACTAATATAAGATCAATAGCACTGGATAAGTATGATATTAGAGTGATTTTGGACAACATATTTACAATACAAAAGACAAGACCTATTTAAGAGCGTTTGATCTTAGATCGATTTTGGGAATAACTAATTTTAATAGTTTTAAGAGTAATTTTGCAAACGCGCGGGCACTGCTAGACTGGTGCGCACCGCGCACCACTCCTACGTACGCCGCTCCCCGCGCCACCGCCGCCCCGCCACCGCCACCCGCGCCGCGCGCGCCGACTTCGTGTCCGTATAGCCTTAAGATTAAGTTCTTTTTTTTTCTCTCTGTCGATTTAAGGTTTTATGTAAAATTGCGAGGAACCCTAATTTATTCCAATATGGAGTTATCTTTAGTAGTTATACCGAATGCTAAAATTAGAGTAAACAATCTTACATTAGTCTAATAGTGCATTTGTAAAATGCAGCTATACTAATGGCGACACTATCAATACAAATTAACAAATAAAATAATTTAACGAGAACACGAAATACCTTATTTAACAAGGCGCATGAATTTTGAAGCGTAAAACGAGGTCTAATTAACAGTAAATAATAAATTCCAATATGATTACTGACCGTAAAACTACTTTAACTCGTACTTGTATACTTTTAATATAGTATAAACATTAACTTCACGCAACTTTAATTTGTTTTATTTTAATTTCCAACACTCACACGAACTTTTAAGTTGGATCTGACGTAAAATTCTCAAAATATTCTAACTTTAGACCAATATAAGCCTATGCAGGCTTATAAGATACTTACGTAAAAGCAATATTAGCCTAAGTCGGCTTAAATTAATTTTGGCTACATTTCAGTAAGTGCAAACAGCATTCAATTAGACTGATATTAGATCGATATTAAACTAAATATGCTTATAATTAGTGCCCAAACCCAGGCTTATATTATTATATAGGAGCGATGTAAGATCAAAAAAACAGTAGTCTTGAGATTGTTGTAAGCCTAGTTTTTGCTAGTTGGGGAGTGTACTTTGAGATACGATGGAGCATGTTTCATTGTACGTAGGGAGTAGTATTAAGTAGGAAGACATTCATAGATAACATTTGTTCTCGATTTCTTGAATCAAGTGGTATTGTACTATTTTTTTTCGTAATTACTAACCTTAACTTGCAAGACTTTCTCCCATTGTGGAGTGATGAAGAACAATATTCCATTACTAGCTCCAGGTAGTGTAACAGACCTGAAATGAATTAAGTAATGCCAAAATTAATGATAAAGTCAGCGTCATTACGAAACGTAGTATAGCAGAAGTCAGGCAAACGGCCCTCGGATATCAGAGGTTTTAATTCACGTCTCCGATCTTTAGGTATTTACCAATGCATGCAGGTATTGACGAATGACCCCATGCACTTGGAAATACATAATTAATCATTTAACGTTCTTTGTATTTATTATACTGTGAGGTATACTAAATACAAAGAACGTTAAATAAAGTAATGGTACCTAGGCAGTTTAAAGGAAAACCCCTCTGTCGTATCAACGTTGTATATCAACGCACTGATTTTCTTACGACCGACAGCGTCATCCATAATAACTCTCAGAGCCTAAACCCTCTTTAGCTCTAACAAGATATGCCCTGGCCACACTCCAAAAGTAAAAAACGACCCTGTATTTGTGGTATCACAATGATATAACGATAGAGACTTATGTACTAGAGATTACATAAATTAGAACTCACCTAATAAGTAGAATAATCAACACAACATATGGGAACAATGCGAGAAAGTACGCCGCTTTCCCTGAACTCTTGATTCCACGAGCAATGATCACGAAGATGATGAACCATGCAGCGAATAAACTGAGGGTTAAATCCCAAAGCGGTGTTCCTGAAATATGAAATGTTATATTCAATCCATTTCTCTATATCGCTGCTCAAAAACAAAAGTGGCCCAAATAACAAAAACATGAAATGTAAAAATTGTACCAATTATTTAATTTCATTTTTTTTATTTGTTTGGCACAAATATTGGCGAAAATTCGGTATTTGAAGCAGCGATATGTTTCATTTTTTCACTTTACTAAGTCCTCAAAGGAATATAATCTCACATATCTAAAATTAAATTTAAGAACTTTAATCAAGTAGGTAAACTTATTACAGACATTTGTAATTAGCTAAACTTACTTGGATATTATAATTATTTTACTTTATCATTTCTTATTTAAATTTAATTGATTTTTTTTATTTGTTCCTCAAACGGCCCTGTGAGTTCTGTCTCACGAAAAAAAACCCTTATTGTCCCGGTCTGTATGCCTCGATTGTCCCAAAATTTATATTTGTATTATTTTTTCCTAGTTTGTCCCGATCGCTATTCCTGCTACGGCCTAGTCTTCATAAGTATAAATTAATTTATATTTTCATTTTTAGTACATTATAGTACAGTCAACCAAAAAAGAGTTATATGAAAACTTAAGTTAACTCTAAATATTATATTATATCTTGTGAAAAAAACCGAGTCTACATAATGAAACTGTATTCGCTCTAATCGAATCGCATATTAGTGATTGGAATCCGATTTATTTCGTCGTGTCTGGAAAATGAGTAGGTCAAAGGAAAATGGGATATTTTGAAAACATACTATTATATAAAACAATAACCCAGTAGAAGGCAGTAACGCCAAGTTAAATAGAACCTTTTCAGATAAGCTTTTCTAAAAAGGTTCAGTACATAATCAGGTTTTTGAACGAAATAAGAAACGATGCTGCATTAGATCGTATTCGCCAAGGTAAGGAATGATGTTCAGACGATATAAACAAAACAAAATCATCTATGACTCAATAACAGCTATGTGCCTTTAGGGAGGGAGCGCTAGTGTCGCGAAAGTAATAAGACGTAACCTCCGTATCTCTTGTGTTTATAAATTAAGATAGTGATAATTCCAAAGTGATAATATTAAAAACTGATCTATTACAATAAAATAACAGTGAAAAATTATTATCTTTAATAAATATTAACTGGATAAATAATTAAAACAAAACTGACCGTAACTACAGTGGTGACATTTTTTTCTGAAATAGTACATTGACTACAATAAAATTGAATGTGTCGTGAACAAACTTATATAGGGTGACTGTGCCTCGCCTTTATGTGTCGAATCAAGTGAATCAAGTGAATCCATAATCTTATTTCATAAATGCAGAATTTTAACCGTTCCAAATATTAAACATTTAAAAAAAATTGACACATAAACAAACCAACACTAGCACCATCTACATTCATCGGAAATAACTACATAATCTAACTCGGTAAAACAGCCCACAACAACAGATTAAAAACTGATATAGTTAATGACATCTAGTGGCTATTACTGGAAACACCAAACGTCATACAATTACGTTTGCCGGAAGAATAACATGATGACTTAATTCAAAAAATACGTCATCGTCTAGTTGGCCGCATTGATACTACTACTGCTCGATATAATCTTAGCCCAAGATCAATTCCCAAAACGTGCAATTCTTTTTGAGAATTTTCAACATTACATATGTTTCAACGAGTCATACTCTAGATAACAGTTGCAAATCCCAGACGTTTGGTCCTAAGTAATTTTAAACTTAAAAATGGATACGGAATTTAACAATATAACGCATCGTAAACAATATAACACTGTTTCCGCACTGGATGTGTCAGATGAAAAAGCTTCATTGTTTGATACCACAACGTTAAGCATACCAGATAGCTTCCAAGATACGAGCGAAAATGAAACAATTATTGCTCTAAACGAACAAATTAAATCTCTGCAAATACAGCTAATGAGTGCCCATCACGAAATAGAAAACCTACATAGCGAAAATCATCAATTGAATGTTGACTTACAAAAATCTTTGAAATCTATTGAAACATTTAAAAAAATATGTTCAACACCTAGCATACGAACTAACACACCGGTATCAGGCCGCAAAAAGAAGTCTAGACAACGTAAATCCTCACTAAATAATAATGATTCAAATATCTTGGATAATGGCAGTAAAAAAATAATAACAGACCTACGCCATAAAGAAACCCAAACGTATAATTTAACTATCAACAATCCGCATCCACCAAAGCAAAATACTTCAATCATGGAACATCAGAACATTACTAACCAAATGTCAACAGGCGCTTTATCAGCAACAAAACAAAAACATAAGATATGTGTTATAAGCAGTGATTGCACAAAGGGAACCTTGCCTTTAATTGAAGAAACCTTTTCAAACTATTTTAACTATTGTCATTATATACTACCACATAATACTATATTCAATTATATAACTAACATCAAGCTGAAGCTACATGACTACACATTGAACGATTACTGTCTCATCTTCATAGGAGAGAACGATTTGAAAAATATAGATTTTCTAAGTATGCTGGAGAAAATAAGTCCATCACTGAAAGACCTTACTCATACAAATATTATTCTGTGCGCACCGACGTATATAAAAGGCGCACTGATATACAATTATAAAGTTGAGTTATTCAATAATGTACTTAACATGGACATACATCGATTAAAATATGCATATTTCTATGACAGTAACCGACCCCTATCACACGATATGTTTTCCCACAATACGGGGAAAATAAACAAATATGGGTGGAAAACAATTTACCAACAAATAATGAACAACATTAAAATAGACTACGACACCTACCTCTCTGATGAAAACTTGACCAATAACAAAGAAAACAAAATGCACGCGGAACCTATAGACAACATTGCACTGACACCAAATTGTAACAAAAATAACATTCAACCAACGCAGCTTTTTCGGTCATAATTACATCAACATACTTCATCAAAATATTGCAGGATTAAGAGGCAAAAGTAATGAACTATCAGTATGTTTACAAGAATTTTTCGATAAAAAAACTGCTATAGATATAATATGCGTGACAGAACACTTCATGATGTCAGGGCAAGAAGACACGTGCACAATTCCTAATTTCCACCTAGCAGCCTATTTCAGCAGACAAACATCTCGCAGGGGAGGTTCATGCATTTTTGTCAAAAAAGGACACCATTGGAAACCCGTCCCTGAATCAATAACACTCCCTATCGTCTCGACCTTTGAATGCTGTGCTATCGAATTAACCACATATAAAATTGTGATTGTATGTTTATACAGAGTCCCTCAAACTAGCAACATTAAGACTTTCTTTGACAGGCTAGATAAGGTACTACACAACTTAAGTAGACACTATAAAAGACATAAAGTGATAATAGGCGGGGACTATAATATTAACTTACTAACTAATAGCAATATTGCCAGTGAATTTGAATGTTTATTGCTCAACTATAACTTTAGTTTACAATTTCGGGAACCTACTAGGAAACGGAGTGGCACGTGCATAGATAACTTTGCCCATAACTTTAATTACAAGTGTAAGTCAAGCGTACTAGACTTGGCACTATCTGACCATACTGCCCAATTGATACAGTGTCCCGTCAAAAAAGTGTGTCTCATAAAACAGTGGAGCATTAGGCGCCGAGATTACTCTAATGAGAACCTTTTAAAATTCAAGAACTGTATTGAAAGTCTTTCTTTTTCCGATGTTTATACATCTGTCGATCCAAACACAGCCTACAACATGTTTCTTGACCAGTTCAAACTATTTTATGAACTTTGTTTTCCATTGAGACGTATTACCATTAGAGCGCACAGAAAACCAAGATGGGTTTCACGTGGAATAAAAGCATGTAGTCTAAACAAAAGAAAAATTCTATGGCAATACTATAAGAAACCCAATGCTGCAAATAAAAACTCATTTGTACAATACTCTAAAAGATATAAAAAAATAATAAAATTCACACAGTTAGCACAGAACACCCACGCTATAAACAACTCAAGCAACAAAACAAAGACAGCATGGAGCATCATTAATAATTTAAAAAAAAACACCCCACGTGAATCGATAACCAGTATAAAAATAAAAGATGAAACAACCACAGATCCTAAAAAAATATGTAATGCTTTCAACAATTACTTTATCGATAAAACTGCTCCAAACCTTACCCCAAATAAGACAAAATACCCATACAATATGTGCTCCACTCAGAAATCTATGTTCATGAAACCGTGTTCTCCATTTGATATATTCCAAATTATAAAAAACCTAAAAAACACCAATAGCGTTGGCATCGATGGAATCGCTACTAATGTAATAAAATTTGTTGCGAATAGTATTTGCTACCACATAAGCTATATCATAAACCTAAGTATAGAAACTGGCCTTTTTCCCGAACAACTTAAAATAACCATAGTAAAACCTCTCCATAAAAAGAAAAGTAGAGACAACATTTCAAACTACCGACCTATAGCATTAGTACCGATTATATCAAAGATATTTGAAAAATACATTTATAGAGAAATTAGAGATTTTGTGGAAAAAAATGGTATACTAGCTAACGAACAAAAAGGATTTCGACGTAACAAAACAATTAATATGGCCATTTACGACTTCTTAGATTATATAATCAAGAATGTCGACAACAGGATACCAGTATGTTCCATATACATGGATATGACTCAAGCATTTGATTATGTAGAGCACGACATACTTTTATCCAAACTAAATACACTTGGAATACGCGGCAATATCCTACAGTTAATTGAATCTTATTTAAAAAACCGTACACAGTATACAGAAATAACAAGAATAAATCCTAGTACAAAAAAGGAGGAAATATACCGATCCGACCCACGTAAAATGCTACAAGGAGTTCCTCAAGGCGGCATTATTGGACCGCTAATGTTCATACTGTACATAAATGACTTACCTAGAGCAACAATACATCCTACATCTTTATTCGCAGACGATAGTACAGTCACTATTAAATTTAAAAATAATAAAAATACTTATGAAAATGACATTAATAATTCCCTGAATTCAATTGTTGACTGGTTAAATGCAAATAACCTGAATATTAATATTGAGAAAACGCTTCTTATGCAGTTCAGTCAGCGAACCCCTAAAATAGAGCATATTAATATTAAAATCAACAGCCAGCCCATACAGGACGTAGACACCACTAAATTTTTGGGTCTAACGGTAGATCGTAACTTAGCATGGAAGCAGCATATTGACCAATTATGCAAAAAAGTCAGTAAATCCGTTTATGCACTGTATGAATTAGCTCAGACTGTAAAGGTAAATGCTCTACTAACGGCATATCACGGATTAGTGGCGTCCGTCCTTAGATATGGCATCATCTTTTGGGGCAACTCAACTCACAAGCTTAAAATTTTCAGAGCACAAAAGCGCTGTATGCGAGCAATGTTTTCTTTAAAAAACACTGACAGTTGTATGCCCTATTTAAAAAAATACAAAATCCTAACCCTACCTAGCTTATACGTATACGAAGTAGCAGTATTTGTTAAACTAAACTTAAACTTATTCCAAAACGCTTCCGAATCCTCCCACCGACAACAAAGAGATAAAAGACGTCTGCTATTGCGTAAAGCAAATACTACCCTAATGCACAATAGTGTATTCTGCATGGGCCCAAAAATTTACAACAAACTGCCAATAAGTATTAGAGAGACAAAAGTAACTATTTTTAAATTAAGATTAAGAAACCTGCTTATTGAAAAATGTTACTATAATGTCACGGATTTTCTGCAGGATAAATTTTAATTGACATTTCTTAATATTACACTAATTTGACATTCCTTACATTTATTCTGAATATTATTGACTTTTAATTTTTATCTTTTACGAACTTTATGACATTATGGATTATTAATAGCATGTTTGATTTTGACATTATGTATTATCAATATTATATCCGATTTTGACATTATGATTGTTAACAGCATATTTGATTTTTGCATACTGGATTATAAACAACATTGAAAATATTAAAAAATTAACTTGTAACCTGTAAGCAACATTTGCACACCCAGACAGGGTTATAATTCAGCGGACTCCACGTATTGTAACACCACCTATTGTAACCTGATTTATGCAAATAAATTTGATTTGATTTGATTTGATTTGAGGGTAGGGGTAGGGTAGGGGTAGGTTAGGGGTAGGTTAGGTGTAGGTTAGGGGTAGGGTAGGGGTAGGGGTAGGGTAGGGGTAGGGGTAGGGTAGGGGTAGGGGTAGGGTAGGGGTAGGGGTAGGGTAGGGGTAGGGTAGGGGTAGGGTAGGGGTAGGGTAGGGGTAGGGTAGAGGTAGGGTAGCGGTAGGATAGGGGTAGCATTGGGGTAGGGTAGGGGTAGTGTAGGGGTAGTGTAGGGGTAGTGTAGGGGTAGGGTAGGGTAGGGGTAGGGTAGGGTAGGGGTAGGGTAGGGGTAGGGTAGGGGTAGGGTAGGGGTAGGGTAGGGGTAGGGTAGGGGTAGGGTAGGGGTAGGGTAGGGGTAGGGTAGGGGTAGGGTAGGGGTAGGGTAGGGGTAGGGTAGGGGTAGGGTAGCGGTAGGGTAGGGGTAGGGTAGGGGTAGGGTAGGGGTAGGGTAGGGGTAGGGTAGGGGTAGGGTATGGGTAGGGTAGGGGTAGGGTAGGGGTAGGGTAGGGGTATGGTAGGGGTATGGTAGGAGTAGGGTAGGGATAGGAGTAGGGTAGATGTAGGACACCGCATAAACGAAGTCTCTCCGGGCCATTTTATTTTATAAAAATGTTTAGGTCTTTTATTTATCGATTGAGGCAGTACAAACCCAAGTAACACAGTCATGCTGAATAAAGTTTGAGTAATAGCGATCAGCGAAACTATAATCTGAAACTATTGTCTGGATAATGTTTGAGTAAACGTCAATTCAGCTGTTTTCATTTTCATTCAAGCAATTTGGGCACATTTTTAAATGCTCGAGTCCGTATAACAGCGATGTTATGTTTGGGTAATAGCTTAGTAATGGCCCACTGAGCTTAGTAACATCTGAAAAAAAGCTGAAATCTCTTTTATACAGCTGTTATTTCAGATTTATTCACACAAATGCATGTGGATATTGATATTCAAAAATTATTAAGAATAAAGTTCATTTGCGTAATACTTTTCGAATAAAATTAAGCGTTAAGTTGTAATGTAGAAAAAAAGTGGTGTTTAATATTGCAGTGCTTCTTTTTTCTGACACTTCATAGTTTAGTTGAATTGAAAAAATCAAGAACGAGGTGCATGGTGAAATTGAGAAACGGTAATTATATGTTATAGTTATGTATTATAACGAAGATTATAACCATGATACTCCTTAAATATTACTGCGCAAGTAGTTTTATCGTGAATAGACTATGAATTGTCTCAATATTTTTCACGCGCCGCTTAGGTAATCAAGTTTAGTGAGAGTAAATAAGACATAAACAACGACTTTTTGATGTGAACAAAAATAGGATAAAACAGCTAATGCTTATCTCTCAAGTCTTTAAATAATAAATAATAAATTGTATTTTTAACTGTAATGAATTACTAAAATAAGGCATTTGATATACATAATGATTCAATATTTTACTTAAAAATAAGTTTTAATGGCGATTCATTATAACCTGGATAAAAGCTCTCCACGCAGCTATTTTACAGCATAACTCTGAATAAAAGGTCACGCTTTTCTAATAATTAAGGTTTTATTTGAGAAATTGTGATCTGGTAGTACAAATATCTGAACAACAGTTGAATAAGTTACTAAATATGATTGATTATACAGCTAATTAGGGTTCAAAATAAAATGCGGTCGACCCAATTTCTCAGGAAGATTGATACAAGTATCAACAAAAAGTACGAATATACTTTATCTACCTAATGTACGCGCGCACATATATGTTTTACCTTTTTAATTTGTTTTTTTTTTCAGATCGATTCTTCAATTGTATCTGCGGATACTGGAACATTTGCACAAAATTCGAGTATTGTAAATTTTAATTTTAATGTCAACGGAAATAAAAATAATGGTAACGAAGACAATGAAAATGAATCTAAGAATGACAATGAAAATGAATCTAAGAATTACAATGAAAATGACTCTAATAACAACAATGAACATGGTCCTGAAGAGGAGGATGAAGAATCTCTTTGTTTGATTTAATTTGTTATGCAGTATTTTAATTAATGAAAGGTTAGGGCCTATGCACACCACGTTTTTTTTACGCGCCGTCGACGGCGCGCTTTTATCCTACAGAGCAGTTTGTTGTCGTTTGTATCGATACACACGCGCGTTAACAATTTGGTGGCTTTTGCATCGCGTCTGTATTGATACACACGCGCGTTTGTATCGATTCATAAGCGTGCAGGTGTGCAAAGGTCTGCTGGCTGCGTCTGACTCGCGTGCGTATCGCGTCTGTATCGCTACAGACGCGCTGCAACGGCGCGTTTAAAAAACGTGGTGTGCATAGGCCCTTAAAGGTTTTGTGAGTTTGTAACATGTCGAATCAGCCAAAGAATATGTGTACCTTATGTCTGTTTGTATGTGACTGATTTTGAATATTGGTATACTACACACTTGTTGATTTTTAATTCTGTTGGCCATCCCACTAGCGTTTGGTGGGTGTGCAACTTATTTACGCAGGTATCTACGTTAAACCCTAGAGGAACGTCCAGCTGACGCTAGTGGGGTCTGAAACTACATATTGTTGACTGAAAATAATTAAAATTATGTAACACGGAGTCTTAAGTTAGCACTCGGGTGAGCGGTATCTTAAATACGCGTTATATGCGTAGTAACCCCCCCGCGACATATTCCCGATCAGTAGCGAATCCGAGTGCTAGCCCTCCACAGACCGCGCATAATTATTCTTCCGATATAGTTAACCCTTCGCAGGTCGGTTATAATTATTCCTCATTAAATGATGAGGAATAATTCACAGGTAAAACATAATTATTCTTCTGGCATGTTTAATAAATCGAATATTAAAGTAAATGACGAAAGTGGAAAAAAACGTTGCCGTCCGAAATGTACTTTTTGCAAACTATTCGGGCATACAATTGATGAATGTAGGAAAAAAGATAGTAAAGTAGGTAACAAAGTACAAGGTAGTCAATTGCGTTTTCACGGATGCGGTCAGCTGGGAGTCGTGCGATCCAAGTGCGACAACTGTAATTCCACATCCGGATTAAACAAAACGGACTTTTGTACAACGTGCGTTGTTGAGAACGAAGATTCGCGCCCTTTAGTACAAATCGAGGTAGCCAAACATAAAGGTGTAGCCATATTAGACACTTGAGCCACACATTGCATCGCGGGTCCTATGCTGTACGATCTCTTAATTAAGTCCGGCGTAGAATTTACGGAGAAACCGCGGACTATCGGACTCGCGAATGGATCGCAGCAATTGTGCAGCACGCTTGAGTGCACTGTTGACGTTACACTACAAAACCGCACGATTTGTACCACGTTCCTGGTACTACCGGACGCAAATACAAGAACCCTATTAGGAAGGGATTTCATTACTAAGGCTAATATAATGTTAGATTTACCACAACTTAGCTGGTGTTATAATGATGAGCGAAAAGTTTGGCATCCATTTGTCACCAGCTTCGTGTTGCCCACGGTCGACGAAACGGAGGCATTGAAACAAGAACCTTCGAAGTTTATGCTTAGAGCAGATGAAGGTACAAGGTTGACGAAAGAACAAAAGGTGCAGCTGAACGCTTTCCTTGTACAAAGAGCCGACCGTTTCGCAGAGCAGGGGCCTCCAACAGACTACGCCACCCATCGTCTAAAAATTGACGCATTGCAGGAGCCTGTCGCCTCACCGCCTTAGCGGATGTCCCCCGGTAAAAAGGCGATACTGGAAAAGGAATTGCAGAAGTTACTCGACGCTGACGTGATTGAAGAATGTGACTTACCATGGGCAGCTAACGTCGTCCTTGTCAACAAGAAGGATGGGGGCGTTCGGCTTTGTGTGGATTACAGAAAGCTGAATGCGATAACAGAGCCTGATCGCTATCCCATTTCCCGGATCGAGGACGTTCTTCATGCAGCAAAAACAACGAGTTTCATGACAACCTGCGATCTCCGATCCGGCTACTTTCAGGTAAGTGTTGATCCCGATGATCGCGACAAAACAGCCTTCGTGAGCCCACTTGGGTGTTATCGTTTTAAGAGAATGCCCATGGGTTTGAGAAATTTAGGGGCAACATTTCAGCGTCTTATGGATCGATTTAGGTCTGGAAAGGATTTAGCTGACGTATGCCTACTGACATATTTAGATGACGTCATTATCCTCTCAGAATCGTTCCCGAAGCACTTGGAGGACCTTAATGCCGTGTTTGACAGACTCGATATGTATAACTTACGCGTGAATAGAGAAAAAAGTTTCTACGCACGCGACTCAGTAAAGTTCTTAGGTCACCTGATAGTACCGGGAGGAGTCGGTCCCGATAAGACGGCAGCAATTGAATATGCCCCCACCCATGAACACTAAACACTTGAAAACCTTTTTGCAAACGTCCAGCTGGTTCCGGCGATTTATACCTAACTACGCCGAGGTAGCCAGAACTTTGACTGATATCCTCAAAAAGGACAGCAAGTGGATGTGGACTTCAAGGCAACAAGATGCCTTTGATTGTATAAAACATCTGCTCATCACAGCTCCTATATTACGGCAAGCTGATGAATCCATGCCATTCACGCTTAGAACCGACAGTAGCGGATATTGCCTCGGAGCAGTGTTGATGCAGTGGGAGTCGGGCCCCGACGAACGGCCAGTCGAATACGCAAGCCGATTGTTGAACACTGCGGAGAAGAATTATAATACCACAGAGAGAGAAGCATTAGCTGTAGTGTGGGCATTATCCAAATTTCGAGGATACATCGAAGGGTCAGAAGTCATAATAAAGAGCGACCATCAACCCTTGCGATGGCTTATGTCCGTGAAATCGCCTAGTGGACGTCTAGCACGATGGGCCCTCACTTTGCAAAATATAATCTCCGTATAGAATACACACCTGGCAAAAGGCCGCCGTATGTAGATGAGACGAATTGTGATCTAGCATACGCCGAGGTCGATATACCTTCGGGAAATTCGAAAGACGTACGTGAAAATCAACTTAAGGATCCTGACTTGCGTAAAATCGTCGAAGATCTGGAGTCAGATGACGATCCGTTTAGGGGGAGGAGTTGGTCGGATCGAGGTTACACCATATCGGATGGTACGGCCCTGGTGAATTGGATGAAGAAATAGCGTGCCTCGTCGTGCCGGAACAAGAGAGAGAAAAGATTCTTAAAGAATACGTACGTACCTCACCCCCGCCGCCCCTCACCAACGACCGGGACGCGGCGTCTCAGTAGTCCGCCCACAGCGACGCTACAGGGGCACGCGCTTTTCTAGATTGTTCCATTATTCCTATTTTGTGTTGTATCGTATTTTTAATGTTAATTGTTTTGTTTTCGAGTAATTAAAGTAGTTATAAACGTTAACCTGTGATTTTTAATTCCAACCGTAACCCCAAAGCTACCGGAGGAAGACAATCAGGTTAAAATTATTATTTTAGTAAGCGGTAGTTTTTATTTATTTTTGATGTTTTTTTTTTCAGGTGATTGCTATGTTTTTGCAGTTTAGGAAGGACGTGATAGTAACGAAACTAAAAATGGGGAAAAATTAAGTGTTCTTAACATGCTGGATACAACCTCCGTAGCGTAGCGGTATTTGGCTCGCCTTGAATCTCGGAGGTCGTGGGTTCGATCCCCACACCGGACATGAAATCTTTGTGTAATTTCTAAGATTTATTTCCGGGTCTGGTTGGTTGAGGGAGTACCCTCCGTGCCTCGGAAAGCACGCTAAGCCGTTGGTCCCGATTGTTATAACATCATCTATAATAATCGTATATGTCAAGGAACGGGCAGCAGCGTTTCCTTGTGTGGTACAACATAATACTGCGGTCACCAACCCGCCTGCCAAGCGTGGTGAGTATGGCAAATACCCTCCCTCGGGGGGAGGCCCATGTTCAGCAGTGGACGTTATACGGGCTGATGATGATGATGAACATGCTGGATAAGGTATTAACTTTTGTAGTGTACACATATAACAGCTGATTTTTTCGCGCACTCAGTATTGGTTCCATAGTAAAAGTTGTTATGTTTCGTGGGTACGATCTCCTCATTCCGGGGCTGCAACCACTAGAAAATCGACCTACATACTTTATAACTGTTGTCTTTTTTAGAGTTTAAATATTATGCTTAGGGCCGTTTCACATAGGCTAAATCTATTGACGATTGCCAAATAATTGATAGATGTTCTGTTAGGTGAAGCAGGAACAGTCGGAATTCGCTCACTCTTTTCATTAGTGCCATACCATAGTGAGTACAATACGTCGTCTTTAGAGCTTGCCTTGAGCTCACCGAGATTTTATTTATAGGCAGGTTTGAGAAATCATTCCTCAGAACGCTTAGTGTTTTTTTTTAATTTACTAATTACAAGTTTATACGGAATTTAAAAAAAAAAAGTAATTGACATTATTTTAAACGATTTTTATTTATAATAATTAACTAGGTACCTACTATTCTTCAAATTACTTTTATGGTGTAAAAGTATGCAACAAAGGAATAAAATAAATTTCGTTATTGTGTAGGTATGTTTTACTCACTAATTTCAGTTTGATATTAGAAAAACTTACATTAATTTTTCGATTACACTTCTTTAGTGCACTTTTTTTGAACATATTATAATAAGATGATTTTAAAGGTTTATCGTATATTTCAATAGTATCTTCTATTTGATGCCCTTCAATATATTTTTCAGTTATTTCTAGGACTTCTACTATTGCTCCTTCGAAAGTCATAAAATATTTATCATTACTTTTATGTGAAATTCAAAATTTTCCCAAATGAAGCATCTTATTTTTATTCATATTATATTTGAATTCCATTTATCAGAATATAATCGATTTCAGTAACAAAATCTTCTAAATATTCATTTAAGTTTCTAGGTTTTCTAGATCCATAATAAATTCACACAATAAAAGGTTCTATCTCCGGTATTCCATAAAAATTACACAGTATTGGCCAAAAATCTTTTCTGTACTTTTAAATATTGTTAAAAAAATAGCTTGTATGCAATATCTGGTACTTCCTCCAAAGCACTAAAATCAATTTTTAATGGTGCAGTGAGACCGTTATGCCAGTACCCGCCACCTTCAATTGTTTTTAAAGTGATATTTCGGGGAGTTTGTAGTAAGGTTCTAGGATCTGTCGGTAAGATTCCGGGAATCCTCTCATTGATAATTGCCATTATATCTTTCAATGCGACTTTTGAGATATTTTTACTAAGAGCCCATTCTTTAATTTTACAGCAAAAAGTTATATTTTTAAATTCAATGAAATTCACATCTGATTCATCTTCACTAGATGCGGGGAACCATTGTCTTCTGAATTCCGTACAAAATCAATATCAACATTATTTGAAGGTTCAACTGGATATGTTCGGACTTGACTCATTTTATACTACACTTGTTCTCAGTACATATTTGATTCGTTTGTGCATTCGTATTTCTCTCTAAAACTGTATCTTTCAACTCTTTCATACATTTACGACGTATTCCTCCAGTTTTTCTTCTTGATTTCCATGATTTACTTTCCATTTTTTATCAAACTGTTTACAACAAACGTGCGGTACAACTAATTCAATTACTACCCAGAAAAACTTTGTATAACATGTTTCAAAATGGTACTTTTACAAGTAATTGCGGAATAAGAATACATCATTCAGCTTGCATTTGTGTTATATGGCTATAAATTATGACTTTAGTTCCATTATACCGAAATAAGGTCTATAAAGAACCCAGAAAACACTTTTATACAGTAGCTGAATAATTAATAAAATGTGGAACCTTATGTGACTTGAAGACAACATAAAAGCGGTTATTCAAAATCAAGCTTTTTAACAGAAATTAACTACACCATTATTCAGAAGACAGCTGGTTACGACACTATTTTATAGCTTAAAGTGGTTTCATAAGCAATAAGCTGAATAAAGTTTGTATATTAGTGTTAGTTAACTAAGTTTATTCAGCTACTTGTGCTATCATACAGATAAATGCTGTCCCAGGCACACTTTTTCAAATTAAAGTCATTTGTAATGCTTTAGGCTTCTTAACCTTTAAAACTCGTTTAGCTTGGTAAAAGTTGTGTTAAAGCTTAGTAATAACTTCTATACCGCATATAACACAGACGATATGCGATATAGAAGTTATTACTAAGCTTTAACACAACTTTTACCAAGCTAAAAGAGTTATAAAGGCCGAAATAGAATATTATTCAGAATTTGGCTCTTTCGATAGCCACTTACTCACACCTTATATGTAGCTTATAGCTGTAAACATTTGGGAATTGCGATTACTCAAACTATATTCAGCATGTCTGTTTGGGAAGTCTGCCGGGTCAGCTAGTAGTTTATAAGTATTACATTTATTTTTATAGATAGATAGACCTCCGTTTTTGTACGAATTTCACGGTATCTACTGACCTAATGAATCCCATTATCCATCCAAAAGTTGTTTGGAAGAAATCACTTTAAGCTATAAGACCGCCTATTGTACTGGGTCTGTAGTGTTTTCTTTCTTATGATTTTCTTTGTCTTGTTTGCTTATGTAGCTTAGGTAAATAAAGAGTATTTTATTCTATTCCAAGTGCGTTACGAAGGTGCAATGTAAAAATCACCGGACCATGGCAGCACAATGTTTCGCAAACACGACTGGTCTAATAAACATAAGTAGCTATAGTGTTATTAAATCAGAGTTATGAGATAACATTACAGATTAGGAAAAATAGGTTTAGGTGAAATATATTTGATGGCGTTTGTTAGATATCAAGTAAAGTATCTATTTTGGCTTAATTATCATAAGCTTACTTAAACGTAATCAATCATTTAAATGTGATTACCGTTATCAGTAGCGTTAAAGTATTTGATAATTAGTGTCTACATAATTATGAAAACGCTTGGTCATTATTGTATTTTCTGCTTGTTTAATGCGTCTACGCGCCCGCCACGGGTCGTAATACGATGCGTGCTCTGTGCGTGGCACCTGTAATATTGGTGATAGTAGATAGTAGGCTGTCTGCTTATTCATTACACGTAGGTGTATTCGCCCATCGACCGGGTACACTACATATGATGAGGATATAAATAGTAAATAGTATGAAAAACAGTCAAAATATAAGTAATTAAAATATTTTGAGTACCTAATGATTCGTAATTGAAAAAAGCAGAAATTTCCTATTTTTATTATACCCACTTTTCAATATCCTAATGTATACCTATAAGTAATTACGATTATCGGAATGCCGTGTTTCAAGTTTTAAAGTAGAAAATCCTGAAATCTAAAAAAGGATTGTAACTAACTTTGTTCACTTACCTATGCCATCGTGGATTCCATCCGACTGTCGCAATATGACTCTCCTGTTAGAAAGAAATTAAATTAATTATTAATAAGTATGTCACCAATAATAATGTTTATACCTTCTCTTGTTTAGCACAATTATATTCTGTTATTATTCTTGTTTTAACAAATTATAAACAATGGATTCGTAATCAAAGGGAAGGGAAGGAAAGGAATTACGCTTTGTGCTACGAATTTCTATGGGGAGGTACTTCACATTAGTTCATTTGATTATTTTTATGGTAGGTATATTAACATTTTATTTAAATAATGTTACATTATTTTTTTATTATTTCTATAATATATTTGGATAAAGTCTTTCTTTATCCTGATGTATTCGGACGTAGTGTTCGTTATTGAACGTAGTGAATTTGTAGTTACCTTCAGCCAGCTGGAATTCAGTTCAAGCACGTTCAAGTATGCGTATTTTATAAAGTCATCATTGTTAGTTGTTTCTAAGTCTATTTGTCGTTTCCACAATAAAGCGGCATAGAGCTTATTTTACTAGCTCAGAACTGTTATTGCTGGTACCGACTACATACAATTTAGTAAACCGCAAACAATCTCTTAAAAAATACACATATGCATTTTTTACAGACATTTAATTCGACAATCGCCCTCGACATTTCTTATTATTTTGGGTTATTTCATAACATTAATCTTTTTGTTGCTTTTAGTATGGATTCTAAGTATGTACTTACTTGTTTATTTAGTTTCGGATTTATGGTAAAGGTCACATTTTCATAATGCCACTTAAGAATGAATGAAACTTTTTGATATTATAATAAGAACAACAAAAATATTTTTTTTATAAAACTATTTTGAATGTCTTCAGAGTTCTAAAACTTATATCTAACATGCATTATTAATAATTTTGAGACGCATGGCACTCTCCTTTTCACCTTAATCTATTTTGGTGTTAATGATAATCCCCAAAATATACATAGTAATTTATCTTAATTCAGAATTAATTAATTATCTCTGGTTATCTCATCAGAAAATGACTTGCAGTAGGTAATTATGTAAATCCATAATATTTTTCGCTTTGTAACTGTATTTATTTCGTAGTGTCATTTACCTTTGCGATTAAAACAGTATGAATAATGTTATTTTTGACGGTCCTGAATTAAAGAACACTAACAGCGCGGGCAGCAACGACCATTTGCACGAGTAATAAAGATCGCTTACTTAAGAGGAGAGACGATGCAGATCGTAAGGAATCTAACCCGCCGGGGATCAGTATGGGACATCTGTACAAAGACGTATACGTCTATCGTCTCGGAAGTTGGCGGGTTCAGCAGTGGGAACGGAGATGTGCCAACTCCTCCTGCACTGTAGGCACTGGAAAAAATGCTGTCGCATTTCCCGGTATCCGTAACAACGTTCAGAGGCTATCGTTTTTTTTTTTTGCGACATTATGTATCGCATAATTAGTATGTATTGTAGTTAGCTTTTGCTATTTCACCGGATATAAGCGTTTGGAGGAACACTCGGGAAGTTTAAGAGGGTAACCCTCTTCTCCGTGATATTAGTAGCATATCATCGCAATGAAGAGGGGAGTCCCACATAGCTCGCTGCCGCGGGAACGTAATTATTAGGTCACATGCAAAAAGCGTATTGAGATGTTCTTAGCAAACAAGGATTATGAAAACACGGAAATAGTTATTTGTTATACAAGAGTGCAAAGTTGCTTTTTAACCGCGTGTTCAATTTTGATGACCGAGCAAGCGAAGGATTCAAAATTAGAATCCTGAGCGTTAGCGAGGGAATCAAAAGAGCACGAGGTGAAAAATCTTTGCACTCGAGTGCAACACGTAACTTTTCATTCCACCTCAGCGAGGAAATGCGCATTATTAACAGTTTCAGTCAATTCTGTTGGCGTCAAACAAACTTCCTCGTCGCTAGAATCACTCATTTTAGTTTTTTCACTTGTTTTCAAGTTTCTTGTTTTTAATATAAGGTTTAACAATGACGTGAAAAAATGCTGCGTAAAGAACCGCGTACAAAGGAAATTGAAAATAGAACACCAAGAAGGTTCCGAGTCTGAGTTTTAAACAAATTAAAAAAAAGTTGTATGATATATTCGGCACCATAGTGGTAGCAGTAAATAGGTTTAATGTTTTTTTTAATTCACAAACTTAGTGCACACGATGTTCTAAATTCAATTTACTTTATCCTCTAGAGAATAAAAACGGCTTTTCCACTCAGATATTGAAGATTAAAAATACTCTTTCCGAGATGGTGGGATGAAAAAATTATTAAGAACGTAATGTAATACCCATACACTCTACACATGCATTCACACACAAATACATACACACACACACACATACACACACACACACGCACTCACACACACACTCACACACACACACACACTCACACACACAGACAGACACCCTACCTAACCTAACTGTGACGCCTCACGGCGCTTTAACACTACCTAACTAAGTCAAAATTCATCACTTTGCCAAACTTACAGAGTACTAAATTCTAAATTACCTTATAAATTCTAATGTTGTTACACCGAAAGAGACTGGCCTCCACGACACAGGGAATCCTAGTGTGGAGGTCAGTGATTAACATGTCAATGTATATTTTTTTTTCTGAACAATAAAACTTTATTATTATTATTATGGGTTTTAGCAATGGACGTCTCTTGGCTGAAATTGTGACGATTTCATCCGACTAATTTATTATTATTATAGCTCTAATGGCAGACGAATTCACTATTTCTTTACTGTTTTACTTTTTTGTTTACCTCCACCTAATACGGCGCTAGACCAGTGCTTCATATTAAGTGTACCATTGTTATCAATTTATCATATATCTTTATTCATTGAGACACCATTTTATACGAATGTCCTAAATCAGGTTATTATGACGCGTCCATTTCATTTTTAGACATACCAAGTCTGAGATATTATTAAAGAACGTAGATAATTGAAATGGATTTAAAATGACCGGACAGCTCTCTAATATTATCTGGAAGTTTGCTATAAAATCGAATAGTTACAATGGTCTCTGGTGTTTATACACCAGAGACCATTGTAAGGTGTGTAAACCTATTGTAAGGTGCTTATGCACCTTTATTATATATAATACTAGCGATCCGCCCTGGCGTCGCACAGGAGTAATGCTGATTGATTATACATATTATTATAAAACTTCCTCTTGAATCACGCAATCTATTAAAAAAACCGCATCAAAATCTGTTGCGTAGTTCTAAAGATCTAAGCATACGTAGGTTTAGACAGACAGCGGGAAGCGACTTTGTTTTATACAATGTAGTGATTATGTAATATATTTGGACAAAACATACAGAATAAAATTCTAACATATTTGTATATAACTACTTACGTGAAATATAACTCGGCGCTGCTAGTAGCATTGCCAGTGAATGTCGCGTCTGCCGCCGACTGTCCGGAGGGGACACAGTTCTCCCACTCAGGCTGACAGACTGACCACGGCAAAGTGGAGTTAAAGCTAAGAATCAGATAGTACAGGCACAGTCCGACGATCGACACGTAGTAGGAGACCACGTAACCTGCGCTTAGAGCCTGCGCGTAACCCGTACCTGAAACAATAATTCAGTTTTGAGAATTGGGTGTTTTCATAACATAATAATATATAACATCCATGCTTATTCATTGAATCTACAGCTTAGTTCTACTGGAAACAAGTATTTGGTAATCAATAATGCTTATTCGCAAGTTTAATATGTTGAAGCGGCCGTAGCCCAATGGCTAGGGCGTCGGAAAAAGGCGTCGTTGTGGTCGCCGGTTCGATCCCCACCCATTGCACTACCGACGTAAACCCGCTCGCAACAAGCATAGCAACAAGCATATTTTAATGCTAAGCTAAAGTTTTAGTATTAAAATGCTAAAGCTTTAGCTTAGCACGAGGGGTTAACAAGAGTACTAGTAGACTGCAAAACTCTGCTAGTAATATTTTTAAGTGTTTTTCTATAAAATATTACAATTGGTAAAGCAGTTGGTAGAACTACGAACAACCCGTAATAAAATTACGCTCTGATATTTACCTTTTTTTTAACAAGTGCTCACCTTTCATCGCTGGTGACAATGCCCATATTTTGACACAGTTACTGCTACTGAACTGACCAAGTGATGTTTCTAAATAATACATAGGTTTTCCAATCAGAATTAGTACAATGAGGTACGGTAGTACGAAAGCTCCTCCACCGTTCTGGTAGGCCACAAAGGGGAACCGCCACACGTTTCCCAGGCCGACTGACGTGGCGATACATGACATGAGGAACTCGAGTGGGTTATCCCATTCTGGTCTTTCGTTCTTAACGTCATCCTGAAATATGAAAAAAAAACTCTTTTGAAAGTCCTCGGCTGCGGATGGTGTTTTTCTTATTCGCTTATGCTTCACGATACGGTTATTTTGACATATAAGGCAACAATATATCTTTACGTATTTCCTATGCATGGTCTTGAAGAACGTTCAATAAAACTTCATCATTATCATAATCTTTTCAGCCGTAGGACGTCTACTGCTGGACATAGGCCTCCCTCATAGATCTTCAGTTGTTGCGGTTAGAAGCGGCCTGCATCCACCATGCTCCCGCGGCCCTAACCAGATCCCCCTGTTCCACATATCCCTACTGACATATCCCCACTGGTAGGGATACTAGGATTTTTTTTCCAATTATAGCCACCGGTAGGGATATATGGAATATTTTGCTGCAGATATCTCCACCGATTTGGACTGGTTGGGATAGTTGGAGTTTTATTTCCATTTATTTTATTTGATATTTGCCATGCCCAATATATATGAAAAGGCAAATTTGTAACAAATGCTAGTCAAACTTGCACAAAACTTTTTACTATTAACATAACTAAAAAAGTATAGTTCAAAAAAACCGCTTGAAATCTATTATACACGACTTGAAAGCACCAAAACCCCGAAACCAGGGATATGTTTTACGTGATATTGCAATCCAAAATGCACAACTACAACTTGTTATGGCAGAAATTACAGTAGGTGCTTTCTTAGATATGGTAAGGTAAACGGCTACATTGCATTGTACAATTTTATATTTTACGTTGTCTCAAATGAAGTTATGTTTTTAATAGTAAGTAAATAAGTTTTGTGCAAGTTTTACTAGCATTTTTCCTTTTCATATATATTGGGCATGGCAAATATCAAATAAAGTTTGCAACAAACAACCCTAAATAAATATCCCTGCTAGTAGCGATAAATGGAAATAAAAATCCAATTATCCCAACCAGTCCAAATCGGTGGAGATATCTGGAGCAAAATATTCCATATATCCCTACCGGTGGCTATAATTGGAAAAAAAATCCTAGTATCCCTAGTAGTACCAGTGGGGATATGTCAGTAGGGATATGTGGAATAGGGGACCAGATCATAATCAATAAAACGTATGTAATCCCGTTAACGTCTACTGCTGAACATGGGCCTCCTCCTCAAACCTTGGCAAGCCAGGATCGATGTTGAGGGGTATCGACGTAATCACTACGCTTGGCAGGGAGATTGTTGTAAGATGTGAGTGTCTTTGAGCTGATAGATGCTGCTGCCCATCTATGAGGAGTCTATCCCTTACTCGCCTCTTATGTCCCCCATGGTAAGATATGGGGTGGTCTATTCTAATTCGCAAACCAAACTTTGCAATATTTGTCTATCGAAATAATATTATTAGGTACTAAATCGTGTTTACCCCACGGTTTAATAGCATTATTTTAGATTTATACATTTTAACATTATTGTAAGAGCTAAAAACATTTGTCAAAATGGTGAATATAATATCAAATTTTGGACACTCAATAATAAAGATGATATTGGAAACCACATAATGTCTGCACAAACGGTATTTGCGTATTAATATTACCAAATGAATCTATAATTCTATTTTATTAATTGTAACTTACGTTTTTATTAGTTCGCATTACATTTAATCTGGAGGTGGTAGATTTTAACCGTAGCGTCAAATTCTGTCTATGATTTAAACGTGCCTTTTTAAATTCGTCTATGAAATTTCACCAAAACCCGTACAGAAAATAAGTGATTGCCATATTATAAACAAAGAAAAAAATGTCATCGGCCTATATAAATATGTATTCCGCGCGTGGTTTTACCCGCGTAAGTCCAGTTCCCGTAGGGAACTTAATGATTAAATATAGCATATTTCACTCAGGGTGAATGTAGCTTTCCAATGGTGAAAGAATTTTTGAAATCGGCACAGTACTTTTTGAGTTTATTCATTACAAACATACACACAAAAATACAAATCCTTTTTCCTTGTTTCCTCTTTATAATATAAGTATAGATAATATATTATTATATGTATAAAATAAATGCTCTATTTTTTATCCTGCAATGCTACATCACTCTTCGTAGACCTTTTTTTTTTGTTGTCCGGGTGGAAATGCATTTACCCATTCCCACCGCCGCTGCAGCGTATTCGCGCGCTGGCGGTGGGATATGAGGGGACTCGCCCATTCCATAGCGTGATATGCTAAACTCATACCACGAGGAGAGGACCCTACACCACTAAAACCTCCCGGACACTCCTTCGATCCGCCTTTGGCAGGGGCCGGGTACGCATGAGCAATCCGGCCCACTCTTCGTAGCCCTACGGGTTTATGTTCGTAGACTACGCGGCGTAACGCCGTAACTTACGCGTCGTAGCAGCGTTGCTACAAGGTGGGGTAACCATGAATACCCATACCATTTTAAGAATATTTTTCCGTTTTACAAATAAATGATGAATATAATACTGATGCTTGCAATTTTTGTTGTCATTATAGCTGGTCAAAGTTATCTCAATATTATACATATTATAAACAATTATGTAGGGTCAATACCCAAACACGTGTACCCTGATAAAGATAGGTAATCTGTACATAGGTTGCGCGCAATAAATAGCAATTGTTGGTATAGTGGGGGATTGGTGGAGTTGGGTAGTTACTATTATCGGCCGTGTACATACTACAGTAAAGAACTGAATATCATTATGTATGCGTTGTTTATAAGACACAAATATCGGCGTCTTATTTCACCTTGTAGATAAATACCTGATAAGGCTTAAAACCTAATAAACTGAGTATGGAATAAAATGTTATCACGTAACCGGAAGACATGATATAAAAAAATTCAGTGCGAACACATCTATCGCATAATTATTTTTCATAATTAAATAATGCTTAATGTCAAAGTATCATTAGTAGTCATTTACATACGGATAAAACAAGCATACATTTTAATTATTATTTTATTATATTTATTTATTATATTTTTTATTATTATTATTTTCTGTAAGTTTTCGATAAATTTAATAAATATGTTGTTAATAATTTTAAACACTACTAACTAGTTAAAAACACGTTTAATTATATTGCTATGGGAATATCTACACAATTCGTCAAAAAAGTTTATTGCGAAAATATCAATAACAAAGTCAAATTAATAAGAATGCAGGACTTACCGTCCCTATACCTTCGACATCCCCTTTTCCATTTTTAGCTGCGACGCCAGGGTTATCCTTGGAACTACCTTGTGGTGAGTCAACATCATTGGGGCTTGGATTAAATCCATCGTTTACATGTGAGCCGTTATCAAACGTTTTTGCCAGATCCTCTTTCGTAGCCTGTAGAAAGTTTAATCAATTAATTATAAATAAACTATTTAATTCATCGGATATATATTCTTTTTATAAAATAAGGTTTACCATTTTCGTGTGTTTAGTCAATACTTCATCTGAACGCGCACATGTAGGCGCAGAGCTTGTGCACGTTTGCTTGATATTTTGTTCGATCATTTATCGTGGAGATAAATTACTTGATACCATTATCTTACTATTGAATAGATTAGTGAATCGCATAAATTGGTATTATAGAATTACTATATTACTTCTCGCGTACTAGCTGTCCCACGCGGTTTCACCCGCATTTTTTGCCCACACCCACAGCTATGTTCATGCCCATGTACCTTGTGAAATTTCCGTTTGAACGGTTTCCAGCTCGACAAAATATAGCCTTACCGCGCACATCACCATCGTAGCTCTTCTTCCTTGGAACCTCTTTATTAAATATAGCCTATTCTACGATAACTTAGTTTTTCTAATGGTGAAAAGTATTTGAAATCAGTCCAATAGTTTTTAATTTTTTTCGTAACGAACAAAAATACAAATGTTCTCTCTTCATAATATTAGTATAGATATAATTTTCTAAGTATGATAAAACTATAATCTATGTCTAATTTACATACAATGTTTTTAATACGTTATAACAGAAGATGTATCGATAGGTGAAAGTTTGAAAAGCATTTGAAGAGAGGTACCTGTAATAAAAATCAAGTAAATTGTAATCTGGGGGCACGGAAGTGCCCCCCCAAGTCGAGTAAGAAAAAAAAAAAAAAAAAAAAAAAAAAGGTGCACGGCCGTACCTATCTTTTCTCGAAGCAACTCAGCCGATTTTCGACCCCCTATAACTTCGTTGTGGATAAAGATAGGAGCCTGAATTTTCAGTAACTAAACAAGCTTTGTAAAACTACAGTATATTTCAAATTTCATTCAATTTGAACCAGTACTTTACGAATTATAACTAGTCAAAGTTTGGTATTTTCGGTAGTTTTGTCACTCGCTCACTACTGACTGACCGATCATCAAAATGTTTAGGCACTTCTAGCAGACGTAGAAGCTTCAAATTTTTAGTATTAGGAGAGTTTAGTGTAAAACTCATGGGAAAATTCCAACATTTTGCAATTTCGGTCTAGCTGTTCAGTTTCATCAACTGCATTAATAACTTTGTTATTTCTTATAAATGTATAGGATTACAAAGTTACATTTGCAGTCAGTGAATCAGTGTACATGAATATGTTTGATTTAATGGAGGAATAGGTGTAGATAGGGACCTAGATGGAATTATGTTGAAAGGTGGTGTCTAAGTGGTTAGATTAGTTGTTTCAGAGACCTGGTTTTCTGCGTTCGATTCCCACCCGGGACAATTATTCGTCTGAAATTCAAACAGTTGTACTGAGTCAGGGGGTGCTTTGTTTTCGTGAATCTATTGAGCGGTGAGACCTTCGCGACAGAGGGATTAATTTAACAAGTAATAAAAAAAAAAAAAAAAAACTCGTAGGAAAAAAAAAAAGACAATGGATTGTAAAAGCAAGATAGTACATAAGTTGTGCTATGAACGATAGGATACTAACAATCATAACAGCGTCTGATGGAGGTGGCTTGCCCGCTTGAGCCATGTCTCAGCAGGAGGCTGCGGTCCCTTGAGAAGTAGGGACCCCGTGTAATCTGGGCGTCCCTGAAACTGGTTATTTGGGCGCAAGAGAGCCCGCAACACCAATTGAGTCGCGGACGCTGCCAGAGGGTATCCCAGATAGGCAACAGTACCTGGGCCCCTCACCAATTGTGGTCGGAGGAGTAACCAGGGGTTTTACTCTCATGTTATGATTAGCATTCCACTGCTATGAAGAGGGCGAGTCCCACATACCCCACTGCCCGTGCCGGAACACCGCAGTGGCGGAGGAGATGCGTAACATTCTTGCATTTCCCGGACAAACTTACACCACGGCTTTCACGCTTCCCGTTCGAAACACAGAAAGACGGTCACTTTCTTCCAAGCAACTAACAAATCTTACTGTGATATCGAAGGTATACACACAAACCACGTTTTATTAATCTGACACAAACTATATTTATATAATCATTTTATCAAATATTTTTATACACAGTTTGATGTTAACTAGGTAGCTTTAAATTTACTTATGTACATAAGCTTGTTCCCTAGTGCGGGAGCTGTCTTAAAAAAAGGCCATAATCGGACATGTATTATGTAGTTGTACCAAAATTCCATCAAAAACAGTTCATCAATTTCGTAATTTTAAAAACCTTTGACAGGCTGGAGGCCAGGAGGCCGTGAGTGCCATACATAAGTTCATGTTAATCCTCTGTTAAGCTTGATGTTGTAGTTTTCGATTAGGTACATTGACAATATTTATAACCAATGAGAGATAACAATTTTACATACGGATTAATTTTAAATGACGTTTGACGAGTGCGACGAATATCAATAAAGCATAAAAAAAGTATACGACGCATCTGTTCTTGATTCATATGGTGAGTGTTGCCATGCCAGCTAGGTACGTGGATATTCATAAGTGCGTAAGTTAAGTTATTCTGTAAATAAGGGCACAGAGTTACTAGTCTGGATGGTTTACATCTAATTTAAGTCTACTTTCTAAACTATTAAAGCGCAGGAATCATTCATTTGTGAATACAATAGACTAAAACCGGCCAAGTGCGAGTCAGACTCGCGTACTAAGGGTTCCGTACCATTTTTAAGTGCCTACCTGTTGTTATAGATATCGAGCAAAAAAGGTAAAAAAAAAAGTTGTTGTATGGGAGCCCACCCTAAATACTTATTTTATGTTTAGTTTGTTATTATAGCAACAGAAATACATAATTTGTGAATTTTTCAACTGTTTAGGTATCGCGGTTCTTGAGATACAGCCTGGTGATAGACAGACAGACAGCTAAGTCTTAGTAATAGGGTCCCGTTTTCACCCTTCGGGTACGGAATCCAAGCATTCAATGTCTAGACATGCTTAATATTGTTGCATCAAAGATATCGAGAAAAACCCATAGAGAAATGGAGTGGGCTTTGAGAAAAACTGTAGCTGAAGTTCAAGAAGTAGTACCGGTAAAGAAAAAGAGGAACACAACCTACAAAAATTGGAAAGCTCATAGTGACAGTGGCAGAGTGGTAAAATCCATTGTTGGTATTTTAAAAATTAATGTAAATTGTAAAGCAAAGGAAAAAAGTACAACTATCTACAAAAAGAAATGAGATGCCATCAAAAACATACTTGTAAAAAAACCCAAGTCTCGTAACGCAGTTCTTTTACCGTAAAACGTTGTGAGATCTATGTAATACCAAGTCGGTTAATTTATTCAGTCCCTACTTAAGGGACCTTCTATCTCAAGCTATTACGTAATTATCTCACCTTACAGAATTTTATTTTGACCTTATCAAAGTTTAAAACTTTTATGTTATGAATATTAGATTGACTTGGCCATCGCAATAAACACTTGTGAGATACATTCTAATTATATCCGATGGCCAAGTTAATCTATTATTTAAAACTTTAAAGTTTTGAACTTTGATAAGGTCAAAATAAAATTCTGTAAGGTGAGATAATTACGTAATAGCTTGAGATAGAAGGTCCCTTAAGTAGGGACTGAATAAATTAACCGACTTGGTATTACATAGATCTCACAACGTTTTACGGTAAAAGAACTGCGTTACGAGACTTGGGTTTTTTTACAAGTATGTTTTTGATGGCATATAGCTTACTGTTAGTAACTTTATTTTTATTTCATTCAAGTGCAGACTACGCACGGCCAGGTACAGTGCCAGCCAAACGGTAAAGTAATGCGGTGCTATGGTAATGCGGCGATAACAATACATAAAAACCGGCCAAGTGCGAGTCTGACTCGCGCACGAAGGGTTCCGTACCAATTTCAAGTGCCAATTGCCAATAAAAAAGCGTATGTTTATGAAATTAAATGGTTTTTTTTTTTAATTTTTATATTTACGATTTATGACGTATTAAAAAAAAACTACCTACTAGATCTCGTTCAAACCAATTTTTGGTGGAAGTTTGCATGGTAATGTACATCAGATATTTTTTTTAGTTTTATCATTCTCTTATTTTAGAAGTTACAGGGGGGGGCATACATTTTATCACTTTGGAAGTGTCTCTCGCGCAAACTATTCAGTTTAGAAAAAAATCACATTAGGAACCTCAACATCATTTTTGAAGACCTATCCATAGATACCACAAACAAATAGGTTCGATGAAAAAAAATAATAGTTTCAGTTCTATGTATGGGGAACCCTAAAATTTTTTTTTTATTTTTTTTTATTTTTGTGTGAAAATCTTAATGCGGTTTACAAAATACATCTACTTACCAAGTTTCAACATTATAGTTCTTAGAGTTTCGGAAAAAAGTGGCTGTGACATACGGACGGACAGACAGTCAGACAGACATGACGAATCTATAAGGGTTCCGTATTTTGCCATTTGGCTACGGAACCCTAAAAAAAGCCGGTAACACAATATATACCTACATATAGGTTTGATTAGGTCTTTTTTTTTGTCCGGGGGGTAATGCATTTACGCATTCCCACCGCCGCTGCAGCGTATTCGCGCGCTGGCGGTGGTATATGTAGGACTCGCCCTCTCCATAGCGTGGTATGCTAAACTCATACCACGAGGAGAGGACCCTACAACCACTAAAACCTCCCGGACACTCCTTCGATCCGCCGTTGGCGGTGGCCGGGTACGCATGAGCAATCCGGCCCCCCGACGGCAGGGTTAGGCCTACTGCACCATTTAACCCGGTCCATAAAATGTTCGAGGTCGTATATCTATGTGTAGCTCTTGACACATTATAAAATGATGTTTAAAAATATAATTCTATACCTGATCTCGTCAGTCAAGAAAATAGAAAATTAAACGTCATGATATGCTGTGAGTGAACCTCTGTGAACAATAATACAACCATAGTTCATAGAGGTAAAATTTACAAGAGGGGATTAGTCACTATCTGGACATACGAGACTGGGCATGAGTGTGTCGAGTTGGTGAAACTCGGAATTAGGATCACTTATTATTTCGTCATCTGGACAAACCGATATTTATATGTGTATCGACTAAGTGAAACTTAAATTTAAGCTTTTTTGTTTTCGTCACGCTGTTGTTCGTCATGTTTCGTCGTATTTTATAAGTTAGTTTTGTTTATTAACTACTTTTAGTTTTATATTATGTATTTTATCGACGTAAATAAAATTAAAAGTTAAAAAAAAAAAACTTATTGGCTTCAAAACATCACGCTCTGACCCACTAGAGCAGAGTAACGCGGATAAAACCGTGGGGCGCAGCTAGTACTACATATCACAGTTTTTAATTTTAAGGCATACACAAAAACGGTGTTTTTTTTAAATAGTTAATAATATTTGAAAGGCAATTTAATATACTTACGACCTAACACTGGCATTATATTCAATATTGAAAATACGTTTTCAGGTAATTGTTAATTGCAAAAATAACCTAACAATTTTAGATAACACTTGCTTCCGCGCGCTGTTTCACCTGTGTCCCTCCCGTACCCGTTTTCAAATCGGACCCGTATTAAACAAACTCTTAAGCTTTATATATCAGTAGAACAAAGTATAAATAATTATGTCATGTAAAATATGTATTCAAGGTACTAAAGAGTTATCTTTTTCAAATCATTTAGGTAGGTAGGTACTTCCTTACTTT
Source organism: Nycteola revayana (assembly GCA_947037095.2). Classification (NCBI taxonomy): domain Eukaryota; kingdom Metazoa; phylum Arthropoda; class Insecta; order Lepidoptera; family Nolidae; genus Nycteola; species Nycteola revayana. The sequence continues at coordinate 13,392,773 of OX344839.1, forward strand.
GCATAGATAGAGTGACAGCCCTTGTTAAAATTCCGATTAACCTCTCTCTCGAACCTATTATCCCCGTTAGGGGTAAATTGGAATCCAATAGGGTTTTTGTTGAATTTTTCAAAATATAATGATAATATGTGAATATATGGCTACTTAACATCTAAAAGAGCTTATCATACATTCATCTGTAAACCTTGAAATACTCTATGTATTACGGAAGAAGGTTTAAATTCCAGTTAAAAGTAAAGATTGGACCAATTTACCCCGTTTTACGGTACTGAGTATCATAATTATAAGCTATTTAAATATCATAACAGTTCAGCAAAACAATCAAAATCAAGCTTGAAGCCTAGCTCGCCTTTATACCCGGTAAAGTAGCAAAAGGAGGAATCTGAAAAAAAAGCAAAGGCGAATGCAAGGCCGACCGTCCACAATTACTCGCAACATCCACGGACGTGACCGCTGGGGATCCTTCGTTTGTAAAGCCATAACGTTAAGTATTCTTACTGTACAAGCCCGTAGACTTCCAACTGCTATTGTAATTGTTTTTGTAGCATACCGTTGACCAAAAGATTTTACAACATAACATAGTACATTAATTTTAAAAATAATTAGGTATACCTAAAATAGCATAAAATAAATATTAACTATTTTTATTCTCCACTTCTGATATTTGGAAGAGTATCCGGAGGCTATAAAGTACCTAGTAGTACCCTCACCTAGTGGTAGGTATGATTAGCATATCATCGCTATTGAGAGGGGAATCTTACATAATAATATCCTTTCTCGCCCCGCTGCAGCTATGGGGATATACCTAGTGCATATCCCCCACGAAAAAGTGAACTATTGTAAATACAATCTTCACATTCAAATATAATAATTGTTATAAAAATAACATTGAATAAAAAACGTCATGATATGCAAGCCTGTCATTTAAAGCTCTGTTTTTCAAATAATTAATTAAAAATTATTGGTGCACTCGTTTTTAATTTAGAGGGCGTTGAAGTTGCTCTCTTAAAGTGCTTAAGCTTTGAAATTATTTTGAAAAGACGGGAATCACGCTTTCAACTACAACAGCTGTTTTTTATTTTGACTTTATAGAATATTTGTTGTGAATTTTGACATCTATGATGCTGAACTGGTTGCCGTAGCAACCATGGCGCCGAGCAGCGGAGCGCATGCGGTGCTGCTCGCCATTGGACGCGCATCTGTTGCGCATGATACCTGTCGTGGTAGTGCCGTCATGTGCTGTTTTGACGTGTTGTAAATTAAATTGTAAATATTTTGGTGGATAATTTGTGTTTTCTGGTGAAATTGTTTAAGTAATTCGACTTCCTTTGTATGTTTATTTTGATTTTATCCATTTTTGCTTTTTGTTTTTATATTTTATATAAAAAACAACCCCGACAAATCGACAACAATCTGATGGCTACTCGGAATGCAGACGTGGCTGTATCTTTGGACAATACTTTCATATGTAACAGTTGCTCCCAACCTCGTTCCTTCCAAACTTCTAGAGGCTTAAAAATCCACATAGGCAAAATTCATAAATATACAGAATTACAACTGCAAACTTTAACTCATGGCCTTACAAACTCACAAAATTCTAGCATTTTACAGGACTTACCCTTTTGGAAACTATTATCTAAATTAAAAGCCGATGTATCAGTCATTCGACGTATTCCTCGAGGCGCTCGCATTTCTGTGGCGCAAGTACTAACTCAAAATATTAGAAATGCTATAACAGAAAATTCAGAACGGGCTTGGGAACAATTGTTAACATTTCCGTATAGAATATTACATGTTTCTCATTTAACTTCAGACCGTTCATCTTTGACTTCAAAAATCAAACGTAATTGCACTAATAATCCAAACATATTTAGTGAAACCATTCAGCCACAATCAACAGCTCAATCTCTTTCTTCAACCAAAAACAAATTTCCATTACATCTGATAGAGAATAAATTAAGTGACGGTGACATCAGAGGTGCAGCTCGTATATTATTTTCCAATGATACAGTCGCACCTTATAACTCAGATACTCTCACAGCTCTGCGTTTAAAGCATCCACCTGCATCGAACACACCTCTTCCGCCTCCACCAGAAGCCGACGAAATAAGTTGTCCTGTAGTGACGACAGAGGAAATACTCAGCGCTATAGGCTGCTTCCCCAGTGGATCTGCCGGAGGGCTTGATGCTCTCACGCCTCAGCACCTTAAGGATTTAATTAGTGGTGCTTGTGGCAGTGCGGGTGAGGCTTTAGCTATAGCGCTGACTGATTTAATTAACTTCCTGTTAGCAGGTCGTGTTAATGGTAATATTACAGATATTTTATATGGAGCAAACCTATGTGCCTTGAACAAAAAAGATGGAGGTATACGGCCTATTGCCATTGGCACGACCTACCGTCGCCTAGCTGCAAAAGTATGTTGCAAGCTAAACGTTAAACAACTGGCCGAATATTTCCAACCGACGCAGCTAGGATTCGGCTCTCGTGGAGGTTGTGAAGCTGCTGTACATGCCCTTAGGACTTTCCTTTTAAATGACGGAGGTGATGTTTTGTTGAAGGTGGATGTTAAAAATGCCTTCAATTCCGTTGACAGATCCTCCTTGTTGACAGAGATCAAAACAATTATTCCAGATCTGTATCCTTTTCTATATCAATGTTATGGCCAAAATTCAAAATTAGTTTACCGCAATGATCTCATTTTATCTGAAGTCGGTTGTCAGCAAGGAGACCCCCTTGGGCCAGCTATTTTTAGTCTTGCAATTCACCCTATCATTACACGTTTAGAATCTAAATTTAATGTGTGGTATTTAGATGACGGAACTATTGGAGGCGATGTTGATACTGTTTTGAAAGATTTAAATACCTTGATTACTGAATTTCGAAAGATCGGCCTGGAATTAAATTTTGCAAAATGTGAATTATTCATTTCTGACCACTGTGTATCAAAAAATGATATTATTGCTAATTTCAATTCTCTTGCACCTAACATCAAAATCATCGATAATTCTTCTCTTCGCCTCCTTGGTTCACCAGTCCTTAATGAGTCTATACCTGATTTTATTTCAGAAAAAATTCAAAATTTCAATTCGGTTTCAGATAGACTTTGTAAAATTAATACGCATATGGCTTACGTTTTAATCAGATATTGTTTGTTTGTTCCAAATTTTACGTATTTCTTACGTTGTTGCCCTTTTTGGAATCATCCTGAGCTATTACAAAAATTGGACAGCATCGTTAAGAATACACTCACAACCATTTTCAATACAATTTTTAACGACCGTAGCTATTCTCAGGCTTCACTTCCCATTCGGTATGGGGGCCTTGGGATTAGAAAAATTTCTAGTGTGTCTTTGCCAGCTTTCCTGTCTTCAGTCTCAAGCACTCAAAATTTATCTCTATCAATTTTATCACCCAGTTTAGGCAATGTACAAATTTCTTTTTTGGCTGAAGCTACAAATGCATGGAAAGTAGTTTGCCCAAACACGGCTTTGCCCAAAGACCAGTCCTCACAGAAGCAGTGGGACGGGCCGCTCTGCGAGTTGGAACGGAATAAACTTTTACAAACGTCTACAACTCCGTCAGAGCGAGCGCGTCTCCTAGCTGTGTCACGTTGGGAATCTGGTCTTTGGCTGCAGGCATTGCCAAATTTTCAGCTAGGAAACGTTTTAGACAACAATACATTCCGGGTCGCCTTATCATTACGTATCGGTGCACCCTGCGTCGTTCCCCACCGTTGTGTATGTGGCGATGCAGTCGACAGCCTGGGTCACCACGGGCTGTCTTGTGTTAAAAGTGCAGGTCGTATGGCTCGACACTGCGCTTTAAATGACGTCATTCGTCGGGCCTTCGTTAGTGCCAATGTTACAGCAGTTCTAGAGCCAAATGGTTTAATTCGCGACGATGGTAAGAGGCCCGACGGCATGACTTTAATTCCCTGGAAGATGGGACGGCCTTTAGTTTGGGATGCTACATGTGTAGACACCCTTGCACCGTCTCATCTTTCAGAGACTGTTAATTTGGCAGGTGGTGCTGCTTCAGCTGCGGAATCCCTCAAACGGCGTAAATATTCTAGCCTTGATAAAGGCTATCTATTTGTGCCGTTTGGGGTGGAAACTTTCGGCCCTTGGGGACCTGGTGCACTCGAAATTTTTAAAGATTTGTCGGGGAGGTTAAGAGAATGCACGCATGACCAGAAGGCTGGCCTGTACTTTGGACAAAAGGTGAGCATTACTATCCAGCGAGGCAATGCGGCCAGCATTTTGGGCACGTTACCATACTTTATAGATTAGATTTTAAATTTTTGTAAGGGTTTTTCTTTTTTCCAGTATATGTATGTATATATTTATTTTTTTGTATAAATACTTATTTACTTTTATGGTACATAGAAATAAGTCTGTATAATTTATATAATAATTGTTCATAAAATAAAATAAATATTATGTTCATAAAAAAAAAAAAAAAAAAAAAAAAAAAAAAAAAAAAAAAAAAAAAAATTGTTATTAAATACTTAAGTATAATATGTAGAAGAGACGTGGAAGATCAACCTTCAAGCAACTGATAATCAGATGAAACATACTTTTTGTCAAACATTTATTCATTAACAAACATGCTTATGATAACTTGTCTATCGAAGAGTGTTCATGGCTAATTTCATTGGATTAATTTTAATCAACTGTCTTTCATATCCTACACTCTTTTGATGACCAAATGAATAGATAGTAGTAGTAGGTACTATTATTTTACTTACACTATTCGAAAGGTAAAAATATTACGTAAGTGGAACTTTGGTTGTCAATCGCATCAGACGAAGGGTCCTGCTGGGTATACGGCCACTATGAAATGTAGCATAAAAAAAGTACTTATTTGAATTAGATTATGTTATTAGTGTTATTGTACAGGTGACTCGACAGTAATTTTGAACTTCGACGCTATACTTTCTCTAAAGTTATTTAATGAAAATACCCATGTTAGTTAATGTTTGACAAAAAAATATGTATCATCAAGTTATCAAATGGGTGAAGGTCTATTTTCATGATATTTTCTATTAGATACTTTTAATAGCTTTATTTTTCCTTAAGTCAGAACTATTATTTCGAGATAACTCAAATATGTCAGCTTGTATTTATTTAATATACTTAGTACTAGTACCTGTCGAGATGGAGGCTAATAGAGGAGTATGTAAGAAAAGGACATAAGTCTTTGGGCCGTCTCCAAATAAATTGGGATGAGGGCAGTTTAATGATAATGTATATATACCTAACATCTTAATAATATCAGAGTGTAATGTAATGCTCTTCCTGCAACATATTGCAAATATTTTAGTTCCTGTAGTTTGCTAATCAACAAAAGGACAAACTTAAAAACAAAACAAAAAAATACGAAAGTATATTTCATTTATTTTCAATAAAAAATATTTTACAACAATTCACATGACTTAAATATATTTTATATAATATCAAAACGTTTATGAAACTTACATAGTTTTAAAATAAATAACCTTACAAAACTATTATACCTCTATAATACAATATAAAGATTGTTCCAATGCCGTCATGACCGACTACTTTTGACCATGACGGCCAAACTTTAAGGAGATTGGCCATATGTGCAGGACATATTATAGTTCACACACTTGTGTGTACGAAAACACAGGTGCACTCACTGTTCCTTTAATCTCATAACCTGTTGGAAGTAACCGATACAACTGTAAGAGATCAAGCAGAGCCTAAGGTGCTCTCCGAGCCACGAGTGAGACCCTTCCTTCCTGACTTCGGAGTGGTACTTAGATTTATCTGGAGGGAAAATGTCTTAAGTTACAATTTCTTTTTGTCCGACCCACTCGAAGCCCAGAAATCGCTTCTGCGGATCTTCTGCTAAAAAGTTAATACTTATATGTAGGTTTGTATTTGTACAATTTTTTTGTTGTTGGCAAAACTACGGCTATTACAAAACGTATATCACAAAGATACTGCTGGTTTAAACCACGTCTTACACAATGCAAGGCGGATTCAAAAGTCTATAGTATTTATTGAACTACTAAGTAATAAGAAATGCAGTGGCGTGGCGAGGATGGGGCCGAGGTCGCATCGCCCTGGGCGGCATATAAAAAGTGGCGGCGCGGCGCTGAGACCAGCGGCATAGTGGTAACCACCCCGAATTAAACAATAAAAATATTTAATTTCTAACTTAAAATCGTGCCCACGCTGATGAAGGCCAAGCGGGATAGCATCTCTTAATAAAATTACACACAAATAAGTAACATTAAGGGAGCAAGTTTTGTGGTAGGCCCGGGTGGAAAAATACCACGCTTCGCCACTAAAGAAATGATAATAAAAGTTGTAGAACCGAATGTGTGTTGGTTAATTTTCTACTAACTATTAAATAGTTATTGTCGAAACGAGGTACAATTTCTTAATCACTATGAAATTCCTTAAATCATAGAGCAATGAAAATGGCGATAATTGACTAAGATTAATATGTATAGAATATGTGAGTCTCTTTATGCAATTGAATTGAAGCTTCTTCTTCTTCCTGCCCTTATCCCATATTACTTGGGGTCGGCGCAACACGTTTGTTTCTTCCACTCTGTCCTGTCACCCGTCACATTATCACTAACTTCCTTTTCTTTCATATCACTCTTCACACAATCCATCTATCTTTTATTTGGCCTTCCTCTCCCTCTCCATCTACATGTATACTTAAAACTATTTTAGTAAAATGCGTTTCATCTCTCCTCTTCACATAACTATCCCAAGATAAACGATTCCCTTTTAACTTTTCAGTCACGGGCGCCACTTTCGAACTCCCTTTAATATACTCATTTCTCAGTTTATCCTTTCTTGTCACACCACACACCCATCTCAACATTTTTATCTCTGCTACATGCAATGCTTTTTCATCCATCTTTTTAATAGTCTAACATTCCGATCCATACAGTATGACAGATCTTATCACGGGCTTGTGTGCTTCAACTTAAGGGGCGTCCGTGGGTCGCAAGTTGTTCCCGTGACCTGTCGCCATTTCATCCATCCTGCGTTGATCCAATGTGTTACGTCTCGATCTACCTCACCATCCCCTTCGACAAGCGACCCGAGGTACCGAAAGTCGGAACAGAACAAGTACTCCAATTTAATTGTAGTTTATCTTTATAAAATAAGGCTAAAATAGGTAATATTTGTAGGCTGGACTGTTTTTGTTCATTATCAAGTCCAATGCTGGGCATAGGACTCAATGGAGGTAAAGACACAGTCACAATACGTAAAGCAATAGTTACTATCCTTATCGAATAGCTAGTCTATAGAGAAAGGGATGGCAAAGTTTGTGTGGAGAATTCATAATCGAAATACGTAGTCGCAGGTAAAGATTCCTAATTTTGTAATTACTTGTCGTGTTCTTATCCTCATTAATAAATCGCTTTTCATCACAGCAATATAATAAGTTTTGGTTTTTCAGTGGGGTTTCTATTTTCTAAATCTGACATCTTGAAGGTATAGCCTAAGTTTGTACGAGTTTTCTAATGTTTAAATTATAATTTTGTAGTGACTATTTAAATTCTTTTTCTGTACCCTCCTGTGAGACTGAACCACCAATGCTTGAGTGTGGAAGTCCTCATCTTGTCTTGTTCCATCTCGGCTTCTCTCTTGAATTGCTGCCATTGTCTATTTAGTTCAGGATTACGAGGTCCCCAAGAAGGCTTAGGAGAGAAGGCAATTTTCAGAGTCTGTGAACAAAATTATATGAAAAAATAAATAATTAAAAACATATTTTATTCTCAGCAAAAAGTCTTTTACAATATAGTTATACTACTGCCAAACTGTATGACAGATTGTTGTCAGATGTAACTCCCTATTTTTTATCTTATAAATTAATAATTAACTTTTTCACCTAGCTATAGGTATAAAAATGCTATCATGTTTCGAATTGCAATCCGTAGTTTTTCCGCAACCAGAATTTAAAACCATTTTATGATCATTTTTTATTAAAAAAAGTTCGAAAGCGCCTGGTTTTTTTTCTGCGGTAACGCTTTTTGGCCTGTAGCTAATATATTATTGTAGCTTTGCCATATAATTTAATGATCTATAATACTCTTCAACAGCCCGTTTACATCCAATGCTGAACATAAGAGTTCTCTTGGACTTTCGGCCTAGTCGTTGAATGGGTTTCGGAATAGTCGTGGTTATGGTTATGGTTTAAGTATGATGGGTATTGCCATCATAATTAAACCATAGCCTCGTAAATGCCCATTTTTACCACATAGTTTTAGGTAAAACGCAAACTAACATTCGATGATAAACAAAATTTAATAAACTTTCGACACGTATTCTTCCTCGCACAGAGCGTGACTGGTTCGGGCTACAATTTGTTTACCGCATTTGTCAAGCACGACGGCGATATCTACTCGAGCGCGCGATACCAATCATATATCTAAATACTCTAGCTACACCCCGCGACACTCTGCTCCAATGCCACAAAAAAAAAATATCATATATATAGTGATATTTTTTTTTTGTGGCAGCACATCTTCATATTTCAATATGGAAAGTGTGGAAAGTTCTTCAGCAAAACGAAAAGCATCCATTCGATTACACTCCGGTGCAAGGTAGCCCATATGTTAATCCACCTTATAAACTATCCGCGTGCAAACTTTCAGCCAAATCTATTCAGTAGTTTTTGCGTGAAAGAGTAACAAACATTACAAGAATTTATAATATTAGGATTATAAGCGTAATATTTTCTCACCTTGTTGAGGTCGCCTGTCTTGTATTTATAGCAAGCCAAAGCGATAGAGATGGGTACCAGCAACATTCCGACGATCAGCATCATGTACCCGCTCACTGAAACAAACATTACTCTGATTCAAAGAGTCCAATTCATTCATTCCGTAATAATTTTTAAATTTGTTTGGAATCGTCATATTTTTGTGCTTGAATATAAAGGTTTATTAACTCTAATATTTAAGTAATTCTAATTATAAGCTATTATTTACTTTCAATATCTGTAGGTATTCTAGATAACCCAAATAAAATTTTGCATAAATAATTTGACGATAAATATGTGACATCATTATATTATTACACAAATCCCATGGTTTGGATATCAATTAAAGCTTTTAAACGTAATATTAGGTCTTTACCTATGAAATTGCCGTTCTGCTGTACTGGCCATTTCAAATCAAAATAATTTTTGTTTGTCTAAGAATTCTAATTTCAAATTAATTTTATTTTAAAAACATGGATTTTTTTTTCCAAAAGTAGTCATTTGTTTATTGATTAGTGTTACATTTTCATCGCATTTCAATCTTTTTCGACATCATGGATACGTTAAAAATTCGAGTAATTATGGAATATGAGTACCGTCGCGTCGTGGCAGCAACGCGGCACAAGCGGCACGCAACATCAACGACGTTTACGGAGCTAACACTACAAACCAACATACACATATAGGTGTGCTCGTTTCCGTTCTGGAAATTTCGACCTGAAAAATGAACCTCGCGGTCGTCCGAAGACTTTGGTCGAAAATGACGAATTAAAGGCGATTGTGGAAGCTGATGATACACAATCTACGGCTGAATTAGTAGCAGCTTTCGACGTTAGCGTCAAAACAATATTGGTCCATTTGCGTCAAATTGGCAAGGTAAAAAAGCTTGACAAATGGGTGCCCCATGAAACTCAAAGATCGCCAGCGCGAAGTACGCGTCGAGACGTGCTGTGCACTGCTCAATAGACACACAAATGAAGGAATTTTGAACCGCATTGTTACCTGCGATGAAAAATGGATTCTGTTTGATAACCGCAAGCGCTCAGCAAGTTGGTTGGATCCTGGTTCAGCACCTAAACAATGCCCTAAACGAAAACTAACCCCTAGAAAAGTGATGGTCACTGTTTGGTGGTCTAGCGCCGGTGTGATTCATCACAGCTTCTTACCAAACGGGGTGAGCATTACTGCAGATGTGTACTGTGAAGAACTGAACACAATGATGGAGAAGCTGGCACATCTCTAACCAGCATTGGTCAATCGCTCGTCTCCGCTGCTCCTGCACGACAACGCGCGACCTCATACTGCACAGCAGACGGTCTCCAAGTTGCAAGAACTGGGGTTGGAAGCTCTCCGTCATCCGCCCTATTCACCAGACCTTGCGCCTACAGATTACTACTTTTTCCAGAATTTGGATAACTTCTTGGCGGGAAAAAAATTCAATACCCGAGAGACAGTACAAAATGCCTTTGAAGAATTTGTTGCCTCCCGTCGGTATGCTTTTTTGTTAATTATGTGATATACTAGCTGTTGATATATTTCGATTTCATACACTTGGGGGCAGATTTTTTTTAAATCGATTGCTTTCGTCTTATACATAATACACCATCTTAATATCTGGTCTCTACGATAAGCAATTTAGGTTGTTCTTTGACCCGTCAGTCAGTCATTCATTCAGGATAATGCATTTTATGTTAGCGGAATTAATGTCACATTTAGCTATACCTAGCTTCTACCTCGCGCGCGGTTATATGTGTGTAATTTTCCGTAAGAACTGCATAATTATATACAGCTTATGTAACTCCTGGATTCCTTTCTAATGGTGTTTTTTGTTGGAATCGATCCAATAGTTACGGAGCTTATTCAATTCAAACAAACATTTTTGCTTGAATTGAATAGGCTCCGAAACTACGGGACCGAATCCAAGTTTTTTTTTAAATCTTAAAAAAAGATGAGTACCGTAAGCCCCGGTTGGGTAGAGGTAGTAACCTCCGAAGAGTAGCGCCTCGTATGAGGCGAAGGCGTACACGAAAACGACGATCATCATGATGGGCATGATGATGCCCCAGCAGATCCGCCAGTACACCGACGTCTTCTTCTCCGACATGAACTCGATGTCCAGGCACAGGTTCTCCAAGCCTGCATAATATCATTTGTTATATTTTATGTTTTGCAAATTGCAAAGCAATAGCCGTGTAGTTTTCGGCGTTCGTAAGAGGCGGCAAACGGGATATCCAGCACTACGGGACATTAAGTAAACTAAGCTCTACTTTACTTAATCATTTGAGAGAAAGATCTTAAAAAAGTAAATAAGAAAGTATTTAAGGTATTCCGTATTTACTTTCTATTTTATCTTTTATCAAGTTCATACCGATAGCTGCATATAACACCCCTAAAAATCTTAAAAATTATCGTCTCGTGATTCTGGAGGCGTTATCGGACCAGGTTAAGGAACACTTGAGCCGAGGCTAACGCCTTTGGAGGGTGGGAAACCAAATATAAAGATATTTGGTATAACATACCGTAGATCCAGAAGACACCGGTGATCTCCGCGATGGCGCAGAACAGGATAAGGAAGGTTCCACCGTAGTAGTCAACCAACTCCAAAATGTACTGACCACCCTGAAATAACACAAAGGTTCTAGTTAAACTTGTGAGCAATGAAGAACTAATTCGGTATTTTATCTATACATGTTATTAGAAACCTTTACGCATACACAAACCTTTACACGTACATTAGATGAAATGATAGGATATTGATACCTTGGGATTGAACTACCTACCCTCTCCATAATACTAAATAAATTCCCAGTAATGTAAATTGTATTTTTTATTAGGGTTCCGTAGCCAAATGGCAAAAAACGGAACCCTTATAGATTCGTCATGTCTGTCTGTCTGTCTGTCTGTCTGTCTGTCTGTCTGTCTGTCTGTCTGTCTGTCTGTCCGTCCGTATGTCACAGCCACTTTTTTCCGAAACTATAAGAACTATAATGTTGAAACTTGGCAAGTAGATGTATGTTGTGAACCGCATAAAGATTTTCACACAAAAATAGAAAAAAAACAATAAATTTTGGGGTTCCCCATACATAGAAATGAAACTCAAAAAAAATTTTTTCATCGAACCCATACGTGTGGGGCATCTATGAATAGGTCTTCAAAAATGATGTTGAGGTTTCTAATGTAATTTTTTTCTAAACTGAATAGTTTGCGCGAGAGACACTTCCAAAGTGGTAAAATGTGTGTCCCCCCCCCTGTAACTTCTAAAATAAGAGAATGATAAATCTAAAAAAAATATATGATGTACATTACCATGTAAACTTCCACCGAAAATTGGTTTGAACGAGATCTTGTAAGTAGTTTTTTTTTAATACGTCAAAAATCGTAAACCGCAATTTAGCTTTCATTCAATCAACTCGAATATAAAAATATAAAATAACATTTCATTTCATAAACATACGCTTTTTTATTTATTCTTGATATCAAAAATATGTACGCACTTGTAACTGAAACGGAACCCTTCGTGCGCGAGTCCGACTCGCACTTGGCCGGTTTTTACAAACAAGTTTTAGTTATATATAAAAAATAGCAAGCTAAGATCCAAATATGAATTGAAAATGAATCGAAAAAAATATGTGTATTTACAAATACCTGTAATAGGTTTACGTGAATAAAAACTTTTATTTATTTATTTTATTTAATCACAATTATTATTATTATAAGCCAAATACAATAAAGAGCCTGCACGATGGACCGACGACCTCATAAAGGTCGCAAGGAGTCAATGGATGCAGGCCGCTAGCAATCGTTCCCGATGGAAATCGATAGGGGAGGCCTATGTTCAGCAGTGGACGACAACAGGCTGATAATGATGATGATATTATATGTATACTTACAGGGGTTACATAAATAAGTCCGATCGCGAAACCAACAGTGCATCCGATGGCAGAGATGTAGACGGTCTTGACTTTGGGGAACGCGTCCAAGACCACGGTGTTGATGGCGGAGTACAGAGCCACAGAGGAACCGACGCCGAGCACCACCATCATCAAGAAAAACAGCACGGACAACAGCTGCAACAAAACAAACACCATAAATATTTTTTCGAACGGACATATATTTTTTATTAGCCAAGTTTCATGAAGTTTTTGCTACTTCCGCCGGGCATTAAGACGAGTAGACCTGCAGCCTTAATAAATCTATAAATCTATATATATAAAAGAAAGTCGTATTAGTTACACTATTAGGGTTCCGTAGCCAAATGGCAAAAAACGGAACCCTTATAGATTCGTCATGTCTGTCTGTCTGTCTGTCTGTCTGTCTGTCTGTCTGTCTGTCTGTCTGTCTGTCTGTCCGTCCGTATGTCACAGCCACTTTTTTCCGAAACTATAAGAACTATAATGTTGAAACTTGGCAAGTAGATGTATGTTGTGAACCGCATAAAGATTTTCACACAAAAATAGAAAAAAAACAATAAATTTTGGGGTTCCCCATACATAGAAATGAAACTCAAAAAAAATTTTTTCATCGAACCCATACGTGTGGGGCATCTATGAATAGGTCTTCAAAAATGATGTTGAGGTTTCTAATGTAATTTTTTTCTAAACTGAATAGTTTGCGCGAGAGACACTTCCAAAGTGGTAAAATGTGTGTCCCCCCCCCTGTAACTTCTAAAATAAGAGAATGATAAATCTAAAAAAAATATATGATGTACATTACCATGTAAACTTCCACCGAAAATTGGTTTGAACGAGATCTTGTAAGTAGTTTTTTTTTAATACGTCAAAAATCGTAAACCGCAATTTAGCTTTCATTCAATCAACTCGAATATAAAAATATAAAATAACATTTCATTTCATAAACATACGCTTTTTTATTTATTCTTGATATCAAAAATATGTACGCACTTGTAACTGAAACGGAACCCTTCGTGCGCGAGTCCGACTCGCACTTGGCCGGTTTTTTATAACTCAAGAACGGCTGAACCGATTTGGCTGAAAATTGGTAGGGAGGTAGCTAAGAACTGGGAGAAGGACATAGGATACTTTTTATGCCGTTCACGTCGTTCCTGTGTGACGTGACATAAAACGTGGTATAACAAAACGCAACTGACATGAAATAACAAAACAACTGAGTCAAAATATAAGTCAGCGGTTCATTTGTTAAAAATGGTATAACAAAACGCAACTGACAGCTGAGCATATTTAAAAAAAAAGTCTTATTTTATTTTCCCATACAAATTATTATAACTGTCAAACGTTACAGTTTTGTTCCGTCATAGATTGATTGAGCAACCAAAAAGTGACAGATAGTCGATAGTATTTTAAAATCAGAAGAAGTACATTTCTAGACGAAAGTTGATCTGTCACCATTGTCAAATATTTATAGGTGGGTTCAGAATTTTATTTTGAAAAGAGTAACGATATACTTAGTACACTGTTCGTGTTGTGATTCTGGCTTCTTTCGGTCATTTCCAATTGTTTAAACTCTTTCGCGGTGATATTGAAATCTAGAAAACTTACTCTATCCATAATCGATGGCGTTAATGAAATTACGAATTTATAATTCTAATTTGTGTGTGAATTGTTTTTTTGTTTTATTAATTGTTTTTGTTCGACGTGAACTGTGACCACATTTTGAACAAAATATAAACTGCTGCAGTTATTGCTTTAAATTCGTCAAAACGTAAATTACGTAAAAAAATTTTGCTACGATAAGAAATTCGTCGCTGTCGTTCAATGTCCATTTTTTTCCTGGTTGAAAATGCATTAGGCATCCACGGCCACAGTGGTGGTATGGAGTATGTAGAACTCCCCTGTTTATAGCGATGATATGCTTATTATATCACTAGAAGATGGTTTACCTACTTAACTTAACCCAGGATGTTCCTCTAAATGCCAGTAAATTGAGCACCGGGCATAGCTAATGCATATTATTATACATCCATACCGTCCTATGACCTAGCAGTCATGGACTCTCCTGGGTCCATTCAATGCACCTTTTGGGGGCGCACGGAGCACAACTACAACTATACGCATCATGGGTTGGCCTCTAAAATAAATTAGGACTTTGATCCCTACTCCTCGAAGCCGAGGCTCGGGGGACAGCCTGCTGTCTGTGCGCATTCGGTGAAATGGGTAGGAGAGATCTTTTTCCTGAAAACACTTCGCGGACTTCTACTGAATGGGCAATGGTCGGTAGCAAGAGGACGGATCGCATCACTCTCGCTCCACCGCCCAAGCCGGAAACTCCTCGCACCAATGTACCGTGTGCTGTCGCTGTGATGACTGATGACATTAAGTTTCCGGATCACCCTCCCTCTTTTCTTTCAGAACATTCTAGCATTTTGGGCTAGATCGCTTGAACCAGTTTTTGAAGTTTTTTTTCATAACTAATAATAGGTAGGTGATACGAAGTGCATCGATGAACTTCGTATCACCCTACTTAACATTCGTTATTAAAAATCATTGGCATATCATCGATCATGGATAGAGTAAATTTATTTTTATTTTTTATTGTTATCTTATGGCGTTTGACATAACAGTGACCTAATGCGTGCTACTATTAGTACACATCACGGTTAGTTCATTGCTATCACGCCTTATATTAAAAGTTCAATTCAATTTATATTTTTAGCTAAGACGGAACAACGTCTGTCGGGTCAGCTAGTGGTTAATAAATTACAAATGTGTAGCGAAAGCTTTGTACCCCTTTTTATACAATAATTGCGTGGATAGATGAGGAGAAGGAGTATGAAACTTCGCACTTATTTATACTACTAAGTACTATACTAATATTATAAAGAGGTAAAAGTTCGTGAATTGTTTGTTAGGTTGTAGGGGATAATCTCAGGATCTATATACGGAACCGATTTTGCAATTTTTAGGGTTCCGTAGCCAAATGGCAAAAAACGGAACCCTTATAGATTCGTCATGTCTGTCTGTCTGTCTGTCTGTCTGTCTGTCTGTCTGTCTGTCTGTCTGTCTGTCTGTCCGTCCGTATGTCACAGCCACTTTTTTCCGAAACTATAAGAACTATAATGTTGAAACTTGGCAAGTAGATGTATGTTGTGAACCGCATAAAGATTTTCACACAAAAATAGAAAAAAAACAATAAATTTTGGGGTTCCCCATACATAGAAATGAAACTCAAAAAAAATTTTTTCATCGAACCCATACGTGTGGGGCATCTATGAATAGGTCTTCAAAAATGATGTTGAGGTTTCTAATGTAATTTTTTTCTAAACTGAATAGTTTGCGCGAGAGACACTTCCAAAGTGGTAAAATGTGTGTCCCCCCCCCTGTAACTTCTAAAATAAGAGAATGATAAATCTAAAAAAAATATATGATGTACATTACCATGTAAACTTCCACCGAAAATTGGTTTGAACGAGATCTTGTAAGTAGTTTTTTTTTAATACGTCAAAAATCGTAAACCGCAATTTAGCTTTCATTCAATCAACTCGAATATAAAAATATAAAATAACATTTCATTTCATAAACATACGCTTTTTTATTTATTCTTGATATCAAAAATATGTACGCACTTGTAACTGAAACGGAACCCTTCGTGCGCGAGTCCGACTCGCACTTGGCCGGTTTTTTAAATTGCGACCACTGGTCGACCACGTATATCCATACCTACATCACGATGGTGTTGTATTGAGACAGTATCATTTACCTGAGGCTGGAAAGTCTTAGAAATGGCGTCAGGGTAGGAGATGAAGGCCAGCCCAGTTCCTCCGGAGCCGACTACATCACTCACGGGCTGGTTAAGCTCGAACGCCAAGTTGCCCAGGATACCGAAGATTGTGATACCAGAGAGTAGACTTGTGAAAGTGTCGAGTGTTGTCACTATCATTGCGTCCCTGAACACAAACATTTACATTATAACCTCTTGTAAAAGTCTATTATCGTTGGTGGCAGTTTTTTTTTTACAAAAAGGAAATACTCCCGCACTAAGGAAATTAATTCCCTTTGTCGCGGGGGACTTTACAAACACTCAAACTCACGGTCGCAGACTCAGAACAATTATCTGTGGTAATTACAAAAATATAACCGGGTGAATCGAAACTAGAACACCAGGTCTCAGAAGCAACTTCCGAAACCACTAAGCCACCGGTTCAGTCACTTGTCTATTGCAGGATCGAATCTTCATCATTTTTATCAGCCCGTTGACGCCCACTGCTGTACACAGGTGTCCTCTTAACAGACCTTAGCAATCCAGGGTAGTGGAGTGACATTGCAATAACCACCACGCTTAGCAGGCGGATAGAAACTGCTGCCAATATATCATCTGTAGGTATGTCTCTTAGCCGAATCATCGTACACGTTTCGTGATATTGTCATAAACATCACGCTTGGCAGGTGTATTGATGAACACACATACCTGTACACGTTGCCCCTGAAGGAGTTGTAGGAAGAAAACATGATGATGGCACCGGTACCGACGGACAGGGAGAAGAACACTTGAGTCACTGCGGCGTACCATACCTGTGGTTACCACAACATTTTGTTATAAGTACATGAAGGAATTGTCATGGTAATTTTACCGCAGCGGAATAATTTTGTTTAAGCCACGATTCACACAGAGAGCCATCGGCGAAAGCCTGACGGCATTTTACAATGCAGTACATCTATATACATAAAAATTAATCGCTATACCCGCATAACTTGATAAAGACTACCACTTTGGTTAATTCACCCGCGTAATGGCGCATCCACACATGCCGCTTGGTTTGCCGCCGGCTTCCAAGCTGCCTATGCGCGTTCCTAAAGATGCGCGTGCCGAAAGCCGCCGGCCATGCCGCTCGGCATGTGTGTGTGTGAGTTAAGCGGATTAAACTGCGCGCTTTATATATTATTTGTATACGTCACTACTAACTTCAAGTTCCAAGATTTTTCCCCACTGTGGTGTCAAGAAGAACAAAATGCCATCGCCAGCTCCAGGAAGAATGGCAGTACTGTGGAAGAAATACTGGAGTTTACTCTCTACTCAATACATGTTACTACAAAGACAATAATGTGTATGCCTAATCCTACTAATATTATAAATTATGCGAAAGTTTGTATGTGTGAATGTATTATGTTTGTTACTCTTTCGCGCAAAAACTAGTGAACGGATTTGGCTGACAGTTTGCACGCGGATAGTATATATAAGCTGGATCAACATATAGGCTACAAAACATTATGCTCCAACCCACTGGAGCAGAGTAACGCCGGTAAAACCGTGGAGCGCATCTAGTATTGTATAATGAGGCAACTCAATTTTGTAGTGTGTGTAAGAAACTGTACCGATGGTATGTAAATTGATAATAATATATTACTTCGATTATAGCCAAAATTTAATAAAATTTTAGACAGGTATTTCTCGCACTGAGCGTGCCACCGTGCGTAGTATTTTTTGCCGCATTTTTTAAGTACGAGAGTGGTATGTAATCAAGCGCGCGAGGCCAATATTTATTTAAGAACTTACGTAATAAGTAAAGTGATCATCACAATGTAGGGGAAGATAGCCAGAAAGTACGCAGCCTTGCCGGAACTCTTCACGCCTTGGGACACGATGCCGAAGACCATGAACCACGAGATGAACAGGCACAAAGCAAGATACCATACGGGTAGACCTAGAACATATTTTATTTATTAATTTATTTAAAACTTTCAGGCGCTATAAGAGTACATAGGCGGAAATAATGCTAGTTGCATACTGGTGTGCAACTGGCATACTGAAGAGAGGGACTGGTTTAATGTTTATTTTATATTTTGTAGAAATATTTTGGGTAAAATTTATCATTTAAATGAAATTTCTTCACAGATTTAATCCCTAGACACATATTATAAACTGTTTAAAGGATTGCATTTATTTCGGAAGCACCTTCAGGATACAAAAATGACAACTATGTACTTATGTCAAAATAGTTATGTCAACTGTGAACTTAAAGATTCAGTAAACAATAATAAAAACAGTATGAAAGCATTTTAGTGACGCAAACATGTACCATATTATTTATGAATTAATGAAGTAAGAAGAGAGAATTGACCTAAAGTACGTAAACATTTTTCTGTTCCCAAGTTCTAGTCTAGATATGTATTGTCATTGAATTAAAAAGTAAGTAACTTAAAGCCTTCTTAAAGCGGAAACATATTGTTAAAACGCGATGCGACTTGATGAAACGGGACGCGTGTTGAGTCGAATCAAATGTATTGTTTTCTATAGACTAAAATCACACTATGAACACCCGATACGACGCCACGCGCGCACTGACGCACGGTGCATATAAGGTGTCGACGTGGCGTCACGTCGCGTTTTAATAATGTGTTTTCGCTTTTATACTTTACTAAGACACGTTTGACATAAATAAACGTACCGAGTCCACCTTTAATGCCATCTCTTTGCTGGAGCACCGTTTTACTGAAAGAAAAACCCATACATTTTAAACCATAATCAAGACCATAATACATGAAATAAATAACAACGCTGTAGATAAAGCAAAGATAGATTTTTTCGTACCAGTGCTGAAGATTATGAAATAGTGCAGCTCAAAGGTCACGAACAATTTTGGGCAAATAAAGCGACATTCATTAAATTAATAAATATTTGCATCAAAATGATATTCCTTACGTAATTCTGTCATTTCGCTATCATTTACTTTTGCTTGTAGATTTTGCTTTTTTAAAAACCGTCCGATAAAAATAGTTAGATAAAATATGTTCGTATACAAATAAATAAAATTTAAGTGTCTATTTTGTAATGGCAAACTAACAAGGTTTTACTAAATGTAAAGTAATGTGTGTACCTTTAAAGAATACTTATATTGTATAAACGTCTATGTAAGTGATTACGTCTGTATATTTTTGTTCTCTTTACTTTAAGGAATTATTGTAGCTAAGGTGCTTTAGTTTGACTTTTCGTTATTATTGTAAGCGGTGTTAACCTATAAGTAATTGTTGCATTGTTAATGGCCATTTTTATTATGTATCTTAATTCATGTACTTATGCAAAAAAAAATTGGTGAAACTAATAAAATACCTAAAAAATGTTTAATCTGGCAAATGTCAGTAATGGCTGGACTAACGACTGCAGCTAGATATTAATAAATATATAAATGTGTAATTATATTGCATTTTTATGCACATATACAAATAAACAGAAAATAATTTAAAGTAATAAAAATAAGATAAGAGAACGGTGTGGAGTGAAAGAGGACGTGATTACGAAGATAGAGAAGGGAATGTTGAGATGGTTTGGTCACGTGGAAAGAATGGATGAAGAGAGATTGACAAAACAGGTATACATGGCAAGTGTGAGTGGCAAAATCGGAAGGGGAAGACCTCGACGAACGTTCTCTGACCAAATCGGAGACATCCTCGCAAAAGGTCAAATAAGATCCACCCTAAACCGACGTGCTTGTATGAAGAATGTTATGAGAGTGAATGAAGCGAAAGATGTGTGTAGGGATCGTAGCAAGTGGAGGTCCATTGTCTCTGCCTACCCCGCTGGGAAACAGGCGTGAGCTTATGTATGTATGTATGTATGTAAGTAAAGGCCATATTTACACGAAATATAATTCGGCGCTACTGACGCCTGGTCCAGTGATGGGGTTGACAGGCTGGCTAGGGTCAGATGGGATGCAGTTGACCCACTCGGGCTGGCACACTCCCCATGGCAGCGTGGCTTGGAAGCTCTGAACCAAGTAGAACAGACACAGGCCCACGATAGACACGTAGTACGACAGGATGTAACCGCTGCCTAAGATCGTGGCTACACCAGTACCTGGTAAAGTTATTAACTGTTAAGAAACTGACGTCGAAATATTAAAGCCGTGGGTACCGGGAAACAAATTAATTTATAAAAGCCTAGCAGCAGCTACCGTTAATGCGGCACGTTCTCCGAGTGCTGGTATAGAATTTGCACAGCATATATAGGTACTAAATGGGAATGAAAAGTAGCATAGATTTAGAATAGTTAGTATTTTGAAAGTTAGTTTTAAGGTGAGCTACTTTCAGGTAGTAATTTACCTACATGTATTATTGTCGTATATGTATTTATATTCAAATAATAAAAACTACAGTTAATGTGATTAGAAGGTAATTTTACGGCGAAACTAATGTGAATCTTAAGTTTTGAGCATAAAGTTATAAATTTATGGATATCTCTTGCAGACTAAAGTTAGTTTTTGTTGTAAGTACTAAAATTACCGCTGCTATTTAGAACAAATATTATGAAGGATTTTTCTCAATTTGGGGTCCAGATATTGCGTACTACTTAATTTTTATATATTTCCTATTGCAAATGTACCTATAGACATAGTTTTTATAGACATAAATATCATATTAACTACCTTTGACTGTGTCACCAAAAAAACATTAACTTCTCATTAAAATAAATAATTAAATAATATAATTTTCATTATTTTCAAATCCTCGGATTTCAAAAAAATCATCAAAAAGATAGTTTTTATTAATTCAAATGGAATTAAGCTGAATTGTAACTGTATAATGATTGAGATTTAAAATAATATTTATTTCATCTGTATTCAAAAGTCAATTGAAATAACAGCTGATAAAAATACCTTTCCACGCCGGCGATAGAGACCAGACTCGGACGGCATTTCTTGAGCTGAACTGTCCCAGTACACACTCCAAGTAGTACATAGGCCTGCCAATAAGGATAAGTACGATGATGTAAGGCACCAGGAACGCGCCGCCTCCGTTCTGATACGCGACGAATGGGAAACGCCACACGTTGCCCAGACCCACTGAGGCAGCGATGCAAGACATAAGGAACTCGATTTGGTTGGACCACACTATACGATCTGGTACTGCCGGGTTTTCTGTATCCTGGTATATATAAATGGGTCTTTAGTTTCTAGCTTATTTAAAAACACATAAAGCTTTAGGTTGAAAAAACCACAAGATTAACATAACGTTTTTTCAATAAAGATGGTAATGTCAGTTAGCTATTGAAAATTTATATTTTAAATTTGTGCATGGCGATTTAGCAAAGCATTAATTTTAATATGAATACGTGTTTGTAGAATACACGCAATTATAGCTTAATTATAGTGTAATTAGCTGCAGTAAATTATTTTGTGTTGAGTAGATCTACATTTTAACTTAAATTTTATAGAAAAATATCTCCTACTAATATTCTGTTACTATTCCATCGAATGTACCTATATGTTGCATTAAACATGAACGCCCACTAAATATTCATATAGATCAGAGGCTCCCAAAAAAAAATATTTCGAAGACCCTATAAAATATAAACCCATAAAAAATTTACTGGTTACGTGGACCCCCTGTTGGACTTACAACTTGTGAACCCGATTTTTTTTATGCCAACGTAGACCCCCGTCAAAGGCTTCGTTGACCCTCCCCTGAACCACTTTGGGAATCACTGATTAGATATATTATTAGTTTTCATATGTCTTAATTACTTAGAATTATCGGCATCAATGAACAACACTCAACAGTCAATAAAAAGAAAATGTATATTATTATCTGTACACTGCTTACCTCTACTTTAGGTGAGTCATTGTCGAATGGTTTCGATGGCGGTGGTGTTGGTACAAATGGTCTCAGGCCTCTTTTAGTCAGTTGGGGCGGTTCCGGTTGGGGCACGGGCAACTCCGCGAATGGGGGAGGTGCACTGGAATATGGCGCTGACCCGCCTGGTACTGGTTCAGTCTGTATATCGTCCTAAAACAGTAACCACTAGGTTAAAATACTGGTATAAGTGTTAAGTTAATATATATTTGAACCTCCGTGGCTTAGCGGTTTAAGTCCCTCTATAAGAGGGGCGAGGGTTCGATTTCATACATTCCTTTCGTTTAAAATCAGTGATTTATTTTTGAGTCTGGTTGGTTAAGAGACTACCTTCCATAAGCCTAATTTTCATAATAACAACTATGGTAATCAAATACCAGGTAACGTTCAGCAGCGTTTACCCGCGGCGATAATCCGATATGCCAACTGCGGTGACTATATATACGCTTTCAAAGGGAGGCCCATGTATAGTTTATATGTAAAAGAAGTCGTAAGTGTGTGATTTTCTTTAAAAAAAAACAGCAACAATATATCTCGAAATTTATGTGGGCACTAAAAAAAAAATCGCGGCCGCGAGTTACTGTTCACATTTAACTAACAACGCCTAAGCGATGATGTAGCGGAAGCGCTTATAAATACAAACAAATAGCGTTAATCATCATTGCGTGCTAACAATTGTTTTGCAAAATATACTGAACACACCACGTATGTTAGTGAGATCTAATATTGTATCTATTAGTAAGGGAGCCGACGAGGCTAAATGGGGATTTACTCGAGCGTCGTAGAGACCTATTGGGATGCAAAGCTTAGATGATAAGAAGAAAAAAATGTTATATGATATATACCTTTACATCGGTGGGGGAAGCGGCTATAGATTTTTAAATATGTAAAAAAAAACTGTTGCATGGACATCCTCGAGCGCGTCAGATATTGATAGCATCAATGACCTTCGTATTTTTAATAATGTACGTATGTTAATCTGATCGTTTGCATGATGCGGGTGGTTGTATTTAAGGGTTGAAAAAAAAAAAAAAAAAAAAATTAATCGAGCGCGTCAGATTTTCTAAGGGAGTGTTAAGTACACCAAAAAAAAGCTCTCATTCACTAATCTGACGATTTCGATGGGACGCAAACTCGCGGCCATTTTCATAATGTGCAAAAAAAATTCGCCATTTTGAAATACTCAAGCGTGTCAGATTAAGATATATATGGTTCATCTTTATGTTCTAAACGTACTGTCTCATAATCTGACGATTAACTAGAGGGATTCCCCTATCTGACAAAAAAAAATTAGAAAAACGGTTCACCTTAAAGGCCATCCCTGCAACTTCCCGCTAATTCCATTCCTGGGAGCTTAAAATTGTACTTATGACATTTTTGAGCTCAAAATATAATTTATGTGATATTTTGAGCTCGCTGAGTTCAAAGAAATAATATTTCTATGCATTTGAGCTCTCCCAGCTCGAAAGTCTGATAGAAGTTTCATAGAACACTATTTTTGGAATTTTCAAACCGCAATAACTTTTGAATGGATCAAGCAATTTTCACGCGGTTGGCGGCATTCGACGCAGTTTTATCATCCTCATAAGTAATTTTGCAATTTTAATTGATCTAACCACAAATTTCGGAGTAATCCCGAAAAAACACTTTTTCGGGTTTCTTTCGTTCACGATATCTTTCGAACGAATCAACCGCTTTTGACCAGCTTAGTGGCGATCGACGTGGTTTTTCAAGCTCAAAGGCGGATTAGTTTTTGAAATTGATCGATAAAGCCGGTTAAAAGTTATTCCAAAAAAACACTTTCAAAAAAAATGTTTTTCTTATTTTTTTTGAGATTTTTCACCATTTCTCAAAATCTATCGGTCCGAATCGGTTCAAATTCAAAGGAAATCTAATTTTGAGGGAAATATTTAGAACGCCGTTTAGTAGATTCCGATCGGTTTAGTCGTTCAAAAGTTATAAGCGAGTAATATTAAATATAGCATAATTATAATTTATAGCACTGTGCGTGATATAAATCATTTAATGATGATTCCATCGACAATTCGAGGTTATCATATGATCCTCGAGACTTTCGGATAACCGGCTTGCTCCGACGATATTCCAAAATATTTACACATTTTTTTAATGTTTCTACCGTAAATTTAATTGTTTTTTGTAAGGTACTTTCACCACAAAATACACATTTCAAATTAATGTCACTAATATTAAATATTTATGAACTTTAATTCACACAAATAATATTAAAATAGCAAAAAAATCATCAGTATCAGTGGTACCACTGGGTCGTGGTCCTAACCCCTTAAGGGTGCCCCCAGGTGTGTGCCACTTAATTGTATGTATTTTTTCCAATTTTTTCTATATTGATCCATTAAAGTCTAAAATAATTAATATGAACTTAAACTTATTATGAGTAGAGAAATTAATGACCAGCTGACGGACGGACTACTTTGTCTGTAATATCCTACAATTTGCTACCGGTTAATTAAGTATCTAGTTTAATTAATATAATAAGAATAATTGTGTAACATTGTGATTCTGACAAGTACAAGTGTATGTAAATACCTAAGTGCTGAATAAATTCATTATTTTACATTATTTTAAAAGCCAAAACGTTGGAAACACGTTGTAAACAGTATGCCACGAACGAGTCTTTATGATCAGCTGTGATGGAGTCATGGCAACAGAAACCAGAGTGGGGACGGAGTGAGAGAGTAATAGATAGAGAAAGAGTGAGAGAGGAATAGAAACGCGGAGAAGGAAATGTAGGCATAACGCAGCTGCACGCATTTAACTTTATCGACGAATTTTTGTTATTTCGGCTTGCGGAAATCGTCAGATTATACAGGGTGTCCGGTAATTAATGGATAACCTTAAAATGGGTCATGGTAAAACTAATGGCCATTCAGAAAAAAAATACAAATAAAAAAAAAAACAGTTGGTACCAAAGATATTATTTTTTTAATAATAATCGGTGTTTTTTGTTACCATATTTCACATTTTTATACACCATGGCCACAAATTAAGGAATTCTATCGGTTTTTTTTTGTTATAGTAATTTACGTTAACTAAGCTGATAGATAGGCAATAAATAGTATGACTATTATTACACGGTTTTTTTTTAAACAATTTGAATGTTTGTTCTGGGGAAAATTTGTGAAAAATATTCAATTTGACAAAGTTTGAGCAACCGTAACTTTAAAAAAAAGTATCCAGACACAAGTGACCAATTATTTTAAAATATTATGTGCTTCAAGCCAATTTCAAAATGGTATCATTCATTATTGTATCTAATGTAAATTCTGAATTATTGCTATTAGTGTAGAAAATGTGTGAATTTTGGATAAACAACAAAATTTGCAATATTGGAATATTTATTTACATTGAATGTACCTGACCATTCGGGGTTAATAAAAACATTAATAGACGTAAGTAATGAATAGTAATAATTAAATAAAGTCTCTTTAAAACCAGAAATATTTTAACAAATACAAATTGGCTTTGCAATAAATGTCGTGCGTGTAAGTCGTGTGACCGCCATACTAGCTACCTGCGCGCACCCTGCACCACCCGTCTTTTGTTCATGTTAGACAAAGAGGATATGAGTTGGATGAGTGCGAGCGAGATAGTAAATGTAAAAAAACCGGTAGGGGACTAACAGAACTTACAGGAACAGGGACTTAGACTTAGTGCGTCACTCGACTTGCTCGACTTCGCATGTGTTTATTTCGTTTCCGGTTGCAATTGTTGCTAGTTACTGTGAATCAGTGTTAAAACGACGACCTGGCTATTTTACTGGACTATTCGTTTTGTTTACCGATTTGGACTTGTTTTGTGTGGTGATATTTGCGACGACTTGGCTTGTAACTGGATTGTTTATTTTGTGAATCAACATGCCACGTGTTGAGTATACGCCACAAGAATATGCAAACATGCATTTTATTTATGGGGAATGCAGAGGCAATGGAAACGCAGCCGCAGCTCTTTATAGGGAAAGATACCCTAATGCGCGTCATCCAGATTACCGCGTATTTATAAGAGTCCACGGTTGTTACTCAGAAGGAAGAATCCCTGGTACTGGTGTTGGTGGTACTAGTGGTGGAAGAAGCGCTCGTGCTGATGTAGAAGACGTGGTACTTGAGGAAATTGCGCAAGATCCTTCAATTTCTACGCGATCAATAGCTCGACGCACGGGTATAGGGAAATCGACTGTGCATGATATCTTAAAAAAGAACAAATTTCACCCGTTCCACGTTACGCGCGTGCAGACCCTTCAACCAAGAGATTATAATGCAAGATTGCGTTTCTGCCGAAAAATGCTGGGGAAGATGGAAGCAGACCCGCAGTTTTTTAATAAAATTCTATGGAGTGATGAATCAACATTGAAAAGAGATGGCTACATGAATTTACACAATCTCCATAGCTGGCAACTAACGAACCCTCGTGCTATGCGTGAAGACAGGTCACAGTACCAATTTAAAATAAATTATTGGACTGGAATATTAAACGGAAAAATAATAGGCCCATTTGAATTACCGGGGAACCTAACTGGCCAAAATTATTTAGAATTCCTTGAAAATGATCTTCCAAACTTATTGCAAGAGGTGCCCGAGGTGGAGAGAGAATCATATTGGTTGCAAAATGACGGCTGTCCTGCGCATTATGCTGTATCTGTTCGTGCATACTTAAATAGAACATACCCAAACAGATGGATTGGCCGCCTGGGGCCAATTTTGTGGCCCCCACGTTCACCAGATCTAAATCCACTTGATTTTTTTTACTGGGGCTGTCTTAAGGAAGAAGTTTACGCAAAGCCGATCCGTTCCTTGGAAGATTTACGTAGCCGTGTCCGGGCAGCCGCATCGAAAATAAGCGATCGACGCTATACGCGACTGCTCAGGAGAGCATTCATTCGTAGATGTAGAGCCTGTATCAGAGTGGGTGGCAGACAATTTGAACATTTATTGTAATTAATAACGAATACAGTTTTACTAATGTCAAATGTTGTTTTTTATTAAACTCCAATGGTCAGGTACATTCAATGTAAATAAATATTCCAATATTGCAAATTTTGATGTTTATCCAAAATTCACACCTTTTCTACACAAATAGCCATTATTCAGAATTTACATTAGATACAATAATGAATGATACCATTTTGAAATTGGCTTGAAGCACATAATATTTTAAAATAATTGGTCACTTGTGTCTGGATACTTTTTTTTTAAGTTACGGTTGCTCAAACTTTGTCAAATTGAATATTTTTCACAAATTTTCCCCAGAACAAACATTCAAGTTGTTTAAAAAAAAACCGTGTAATAGTAGTCATACTATTTATTACCTATCTATCAGCTCAGTTAACGTAAATTACTATAACAAAAAAAAACCGATAGAATTCCTTAATTTGTGGCCGTGGTGTATAAAAATGTGAAATAAGGTAACAAAAAACACCGATTATTATTAAAAAAATCATATCTTTGGTACCAACTGTATTTTTTTTTATTTGTATTTTTTTTCTGAATGGTCATTAGTTTTACCATTACCCATTTTAAGGTTATCCATTAATTACCGGACACCCTGTATATTTTTCATTATTCTTGAATTATTTCCTTCAAAATAAAAAAAAATTTAGCTACGCTCGAGAATGTCGAGATGACGTTTTTTTTTTACAACTTTGTTGCCCTCCCCTTCTTTTACGTCACTCTCAAATTGTCAGATTAGTGGAATATACACTTTTTAGGATGTAATTAACTCACCCTACCTTAATCTGACGCGCTCGAGAATTTCTGATGGTCAATTTTTTTTTACTAATCTGATCCTGTATCCTTCACGGGCGGCCGACAGCACCCGCGGCCAATATGGCACCGCGGGTTCTCCTGGGCCACACTTATAGTGCCCAGTAATAGGGACGCCCGAAGTGTAGAGACGTCCCTACTCCTCATGGGTCAGCTCCGAAGGGAGTGGGGCCCATGTACCCCACTCCCCGAGGCCGAGCCTAGGGCGATAGGCGGCAAGAGAGGTTCCTGGCGGGGGATTGAGGAATTACGAAACCTTGCAGAATAACAAATAGCCGCTTACCTTCAAAAGGCCCTTCTAGGAATAAAGCTGGAGCCTTGCTCTGTGGCCGGTAAAGTAGCAAATGCTATTAAAAAAATTAAAATGTTCCATCTACATATACATGGTGATCTTTTTTTTCATCACTTACATCATTCGGTAGTGGTGGTTTCGAGGTTTCTGCAGGTGGCTGTGTCGATGATTCTGACGGGAGTGTCTCCGGTGGCGGTGGTGGTGGATCTGACGGCGGGACATCGCCCGATGTATTGATGACTGCTGTGTCACTCTGAAAAAACAAAAAACAGTCATAAACTGGTAAATGGGAACCATTACATAAAGTGTTAAAAGACACAGCCAATTGCATGAGTGTAGTCCGACTAAATGCACTTTTTCTTGTGCAAGAATGTTGTAATTTCAAGAGAGACGGACGGGCGGAAACTATTAGAGTAATCAATTACTTTATGCTTATTATATTATGATCGCTCAGCTCCCATATTTTATAGAGGTATGATTTATAGGAAAATCTAAAATCAAAAAAAAAAAATATTTTGATATCACAAATACAAATAAAAACAGTACTGTAGGTACGAACAGTGTGAAAGTGTGCAAGTAGAAGTTAGCTATTTTACGACTTATACGTTAATATTTTGCATGGCTCGTTGTAATGAAAAAAAATGTTTAATTTTTACACATTTAAAAAAAAAATGTGTCTTAATTGTTTTAGTACGGTGACTTAAATAATTAAATAAGTAACTTATTAAAATTAAGTATCTGATAAATAGGTAACTGACCTAGGTTCCAATACATTGACCTAGGTCTGGAATGTTAATAGCGCTCATCTCAAGAGTAAGACTACTTACTCATCATAGGGCTTATCTGTAAGTAGATAGGCTTACTTGAATTTGACTGATATAGAATAATTAGGGCAGTTGGTTGAGATTTGCATATAGAAATGCATTGCATACTTAAGTAGGTACTTGACAGCTGTGAATGATTAAAACGATACACGATTTAATCATCATGATCATGTCAACCTATTTTGTTCGCTGCTGAACATTGGCCTCCCACAACGATTATTTGCGGAAACGCTAACGGCCTGCATCCACTGGCTACCTATGACCTTTATAAGAACCTTTGTCTATCGTAGATGCGGTAATCGCGCGCTGCCATTTTATGGTCTCAATTCGATTCGATCGGCATTTCCCTACATGCATGTAGGGAAATGCCGAACATAGCTCTTTTCAAAATTCGGTTTTTGATTTTAAGGTTTCTTATAAGACATACAGTGAGTGACCAGGTCTCAGACCCATACCTATATCATCACCGGTAACACATATTGATTGTATACTTTCGTTTTTAGGCAGTGAGTATTGTGGACGAGAAAATATCTCACATGTTATTATGTTCTGAATAGTCCCTGTAGCATTTTTAAATATAATTGTCCTGTCGGTAAAGCCATTTTAAATAACAGAGTTAACTTTTCTGTCAAATTAACTCCAGTTTTTTAACATTAAAGAAAAACTTCTAACACCTTTAACCCTAACATCCAAAATACGTTGGCCATTCTGAACAAAAATAAGTATCTACTAATTAAGTGTACTAACATTCAATTTTTAGTATCCAATCTTATGGTAGGTATATAATATTATTTTATGTCTCAACTGAAATAAGTTTTCCCGATAGACAATGCCGTGTGGTCAATTTGTGGTTGTGCATTGGAAATACAAGCACCTTTATAAATTTGTAGACGGATATAAATATTCGTCTTTACACTGTAATATAACAAACCAATATTGCTTACCACGAAACTATAGCAAGCAATCAATTTTATAGCAGCCACATATTGACTGTGATATGACAATTGTAAATATAAGATACAAATGGTACCATTAAATTTAATCTCATATTTATAGTCCTATTTAACTTCAAGCAGTATCTGATCAAAAATGTATAGTTTTCTAAAAAATATACTTTTTATTCTGATAATGAAGAAAATATTGAAATTTAATAAAGACTTCCTTAAAACCCCCATAGTAACATTCAAAAATGTAACTCGGATCAAAAGCCAATCTATTTTTTTTTCCAGTAATATGATGATTTTTTTTTCTGTGTAATTTCTAAAAATGGAAATTTTGAGTTTTGATCAGACACTCCTCACTTATATCACCAATATATGAATATTGTACTTATTTCATAATAAATTTTATTTATCTCTCTAATGGTTTTATGTGGGAAAATTAGCTAATTATATCATTATATTTAGCTAATTTGTCCATCATCTCAAATATTCCAAAGATCTGATAGAATTTTCGTCAATTGTGAAATTCAGTCAACTCGTCGAATGTTTCCGTTATTACACACAAGGAAAGAGATTTTATCCGAAAACTCTAATATTAACATTTAAGTTTCATGTGTTTCATTGACTAAAATGTATTCGGCTAATCCTTGGACTATTTATGTAAGTATAAGATTATTTTACAAATGCACCGTTTTCTGTATAATGCAACTTTTGTTATCGAGCTGTGATTAGTAAAACTATACATTGCTGTAGTTTTCAAGTTACACGAAGAAATAATGTCACGTATTAGAAACATATTTTCGTTGTTAAAACAATTTTTCATTGAGTAAGTTTGAAGGCAGGTAATATACAACATACTTGTATATTATCTACTATACAATTTAATGATTACTAATGTAATAATTTTATTGATACCAAGATAATATAACGATATTAGTCGATATATTCATTTTTGTACGAAGATAATATAATGCTGAAGAGTTTGTTTGATTGATTGTTTGCTTGAATGCGTGCTAATCTCAGGAACTACTGTTACGGTTTGAAAAATTATTTCAGTGTTAGATACTTAGCCCATTTATTGAGGAAGGCTATAGGCTATATTTAATAATAACGTTCCTACGGAAACAGGAGTACGCGGGTGAAATAGCGCGCGGAAAGCTAGTACCTACTATTATATAAAGGTAAACAGTTTGTTAGTTTGCTTGAGCGCGCTAATCTCAGGAACTATTCGTCCGATTTGAATGATTATTTCAGTGATATAGTCAATTTATGGAGGAAGGCTATATTTAATTATAAAGTTATTACTAGAACAGGAGTTAGGCGGGCGATACAGCGCGCGGAATATTGTTTACCGTTATCTCTATTATCAAATTGTTAGCTTTATAAGGTCATTACTCACGTTATCCTTGGTAGGAGTCGTTCTTCACGTTTCTGTTTTGGCTTACTATGCTAATCATTATAAAGTTGATAATACTCCCTATCATATAAATTTAATTTAATTCGATGATTTACATATTTTGCGTCACGTTTATTCATTACTTAGATCAAGATTAAGTGGCGGTATGAACGGAAACAAGCGGCCGTAGCCCAATGGCTAGGGCATCGGACTTGTGATGTTGTGGTCGCCTGTTCGATCCGCAGCCATTGCACTACAAGCATTTTGGCTTAGCACGAGGGGTTAACACACATTCTAGCAGTCTGCAAAAAATCTGTTGTAATCTTTGATTTTCTTTTAAAGGAAAACAAAGTAATTTCTAGTTGACATGTGGGCACATCTAATGTGACACATTATTATATTAATCAAGGTTAAATATGTTATGACAGTAGGTTAACCGTAAAGTATACCATTCACCAAGCAATATTAACTTATTATGACAACAGTATGAATTTAAACTTTTGATTTCTCGTTTTGTAGCGACGACCAGTCATAGATGTACGTTAATAGCTGTAGTTTCATTGAGCATATTTCGCTGTTTAAGTTATAATACGACGTAATAATATTTAGCTTTGTTAAAGAATTGAGTTTAGGTAAATAGAAGCGGCCCAATGGGTAGGTTTTCGGACTTGTTATCCGAATCGTAACACAAACATTTTAGCTTAGCACGAGGGGTTAACAAGAATATTAGTAGACTGCAAAACTCTGTTTAGCAAACTAGAAACGCATTGTCCGATAGAAACTCCTCAAAATAAAGTAAACCTAAAGTAAGATATTTGTAAAATATAAAAAATATTTTTTGACTCAACTAAAAAAATACTATTTCAGACATACGTGGTGTTAGAACTTAAGTGTCGATTCGGAAAAATACTTAAACAACATTTTATATTCGCAGTAGATTCCTAGAATCTGACTCAAAAGAGCAGGATAAAAGTGAATTGATATAACCCCTGCCATGGTTTAAAACAAAAAACATCTACTTACGGTTCCTCTTATCCTCGTGTGTCATGATAGCGGTCCCGAGAGCATAATTTTGAATAGGAGTATTTTTACGCAGCCTATGATATGGGTCCTTCAGTACCTTGAGAAGTTCTTTGGGAGTTATTTCTATCTTGTTTGTTAAGTTACTATTCTTGGATAAGTAGGTAAGTTTCGTTATAATTATTGTTAATTATTACTTTAAAGTTGGACTACCATAAACATTGGCGGCGATATCATTTTAGGATTTTCGTAATACAAAGGAAATCCTGAAAAATACTTTTAATCCTAATACTTTTATACCAGAGCACTTAGTAAAGTGTATTAAAATGAATACCGTACCCACGAAAGGGAAGCTAGGTGTAGCGAGTTATCAATTACGTATGCTCACAACCCGGATCCAAGTTTGTGGTCCAAACGAAACCAATTTATGATCGTAAGTACAGAGAGCCGGGTACTGCGTCGCACCAAATTAATAAAGAAACTACTAGGTAGTACTATAAACATTATATATAACATAAACACCAAAAAATACATGTTACTGTTCATTCTGCTTGAATAATTGGACATTGTTTAATAACATTTTTATTATGTAAAAGAAAAAAATCTAAAAATATTTAAACTGCAAATGTATTTTTTTGCTGACAAGGTCACATGCTCACTGTACCTTCTACCACAATACTCAATAAGGAGTAGACGTGAATAAACGTATTATGGTCATAATCATATTAATTTATTGCGCACCATATGTAATGGCTAATGTCAGCGAAGTGGGTGTCAACAAACTTTTATCCAGCTTTTTTTGGCTCAGAAGGAGGAAGTAAGGAAAATCTTTGCACTTAAAAGTAATCCTCGGCGGATAAATTCAAATCGCACTTGGCCGTCTTTTTCTTTATGGACAACACAATGATATTTTTCTTAAAAATCTCACCATTTTTTGAGTGTTTTTTATTTACTATCAGGCGAGCAACGCGTCACGTGTCGGTAAACAGCGAGGCTACAATGCCTGCTAAACGCGAGTGGAGCTCCGCGCTGAAAATACACCAGTTTTATACAAACACGTATCAATCGTCGAAGCGATGCCTTCGTAGATTTTATTTTTAATCACATTTAAGTAAAGTACATGCACTTTATAATCAAACAGAACACAGACTAGGGCAGCAGTAAATTGTAGCAGCACCGTGTCGGCGTCTTCTTGATGATTTAATTGATACTTTATGAATGGCTTTGTTGCCTTGATTAGGTTTATCAATATTTAAAAATGTGCTCCCGACCGTATACGTTACTTATGTGATATGCGATTAGTGATCGGTTCAACAGCTTTTCTTTGTCCAAAGTTAAAATACTAAAATGAATGTCACTGGACCCTACCCTTATCTAAAGATATTTTAAGGAAAAAAATTGCGTCCCAAAAATTTTTGTAACATTTCCTTTTAATGCACTACATTAAAAGAAGTTTACTGTTTTTGTTATGAAGTGTTTACTATGACTTATTTATAGAGTCTCTCAAAATATTCTGCAAGAACGTCACGGTTATAGTCAGGACAACAAAGGAGTAAGATCATTAGCCGCTACTTAGGTCAGTAGGTACGAGTTAATGATCTTGTTTATTTTGTCTTTTGCGACTATAATTAATTAGTTGGTCAGAAAATATTATGTAAATGCCAAAGGTGTCGTATACGTTTATTAGCTGTATAATGTCCACTGCTGAACATGGGCCTTCCTCGAAGGGAGTAATGCCATAGTACCACGGGTTGTAGGCGGGTTGTTAACCGCAGTTTTGTACAAAGGTTATCGCTGCAGGTACCTGGTATACGATTGTCATATAAGATGATGTTATGACAATTGAGCCCCGTCAACCAGAAGACCCGGACGGAGAAGTCTTGGAAAAAGTTGTTTTTTAAGTCCGAAGCGAGAATTGAACCGACGACTACCGGGAATTAACGCGAGCGTGATTTTGCTTCGTCACGAAAGTTGTCTTTTGAAGGTTGTTGTTATTTTGTAACATATCTTTAAAACGCTTTTTTTTATTACTAAAGGTAGGTAAAATTCGTGACGTTGCAGGGCGTTCTCTAGGCACTAGAAAACCACATAACTATTTGTGATTGTCATTTTAAGATGGGATTCCCAAAGGACCGGGGTCTAAGTAGGAGAAACCACACAGGACAACTAATAATTTTCTCCTGGAGACTATTCAATACAAACAAAACATCAAATATTTCCTGTTTATAATACAAGCACAGAACAGAGATAAATACAATATAGATATGAAAATTATATGACTCAACCTTTGCTCCGTCAATAAGTATTGGGTTATTACCTAGTAGGTTTTATGACTACTGTTCGTTTAAATTGAGTAGATACAAAGTAGAAAATTATTTTATTCGTTAAGAAAATGAAAAGGTATTTCACACCCCTCTTAGTGACACACACCAAGATCAGGCCCCTTGTCCCCGGCCGCCACGCTAGTCTTGGCCACAGTACCAGCCATGGTAACGGCAGTGCAGAGGTTGCTAAGAATCCCCTGAAGAGATCCGGTTACCACCCCACACTCTGCGGGTAGAGCTGGAAGAGGAATTGGGAGCAGGCCCATGTTCAGCAGTGGACGTGATACGGGCTGATTATGATGATGATACCTATTTGTCTAATTGAACCTAAGCCGTTATCAATATATAATAAGTTCCTATACTTAATAATTGTAACATATTAAATTTACTGAATAATACCTAATTTGGTTTTGTATAATGTGTATGTTTCTTTTCGAAGTTCGCGTATTTCATCAAGCGCATGGGTTGACTCTTGAAAGACATTGATTACTCCAACAGATTTTTCCTGACCTCCCTTTTTAGCGTATTCAATTTATTAATTACAACTTTTTCAAGTTTAAATATGAAGATTCCTTCAAAATGATTAATACTCGATACTCGTACTTAGAACTGTGATAATAGCAATATTGTGTCCAATATCCTTTTAGTTGAAAACTGTCATTGGATTTGTTCTATTATTTTGAACGGTATAGTGCCATTGAATGACATACGCTATGTGATGTTAATAGAACAATGCAAATCGTGCAGCCGACATTATGCTAAATCATTGTACTGTAATGTAAATCTACTTCACACTATTTAGACAAATATTTAAAACTTATTATGTAAGTAGCTATATCTAGCGTAAGTACCTATATAGTGAGTAATATTGATTCAATCTAAAACATTAGTCGATTATTTCGCTAATGCGTATCTAATGTATCTTGTCTGATATATTCCTATTTCTACATCTACGAGTATACATGTAAAAATGAATCCCTATTTCCTTGGTCATCGCAATAGGCGTGAACGAATGGACCAAATTCGCTAATTATTTTGTTGTTGTTTGTTATTACCAGGAGAAGGTTATTATTAAAGAAGAAAAAAAGAAAATTGCAGGGAAAATTAGAAATTTAAGAATACTTAACCACCATATCAAATTTTCTAATGTAATCTTGGGTCTTTTGACAATATAAACTTTTTAAATGTAATGTTATGGTGTTTGACATTGACCGAATGACTGCTGCTCTTAGTGCACAACACGGTAACCTAGTTCAGAGCTATCCCGCCTAATATTTAAAGTTCAATTTAATATAGAGTTTTAGTTAAGACTGGTTAACATCTGTCGGGTCAGCTAGTTTTCACATAAAAATAGCCAAAAATAGAAACAGAAGCCTTTCGAAGCCAATCCTTTTTCATACAGCAATTCAGGAGAACCCGCTCCATCACTGTTGAATTGCTCTAGTTCACGCTGTTATTATGCTCATTTACGCTGCAAAGCAATGTCATATACATTGCTGTCATCGAAAAATAATAAGAATCAGTTAGTTAGTTGATCATATTTCTAGTTAGTTGATAAACTAACGAGGTGGTTTAAAAAAATAACCTAAACCTAAGCCAATGTGGTTCAACAGGACTTATTGAAGTTTGAAGTTTTTTTGTTTTGGTACAACATTAGCATTGTCTCGTTTGGTTAGGTTAGATCAAGTGTCATAACAATTAAGTAAGTATCTAACTAGCCTGTGTTGTCCCACAACGAAAACGAAACGAACAAAGTAAATAATATAATAATAATGCGCGTTCACTGAAACTTGCAACTAAATTTAACAATATTAGTGGCACGGAAGTTGATATTGATGAACGATTCGTATTATTTTCCCTAAATAAAAATTAAAATAAATTGGCGAAATGTAAGTACGCGCATAAGTTGATAACGAAATCACCAATTTGGTTAATTCTTTTTTTAATTATGGAGTCAAGGTCATACAAAATGAAAGTTTTTTTTGGAAAATCCATGTTAAATGGGGTCGAGGGGCTTTTAGGACCGGGGCCGCGGTCCCGGATTCCACCTATAAATTAAATATTTATTTTTCAGTAGTATTTTGGGACCACAAATATAGATTAAAATATGACTTACGAAAGTACGGTCAACCAAAAATATATATTCCAATAGAAAGCTGTGATTTTAGAAATAGAAGACAAATTATCATTTAACTAAAATAGTTTTTTTATACTTATTCAAAATTTTTTGGTTGACCGTACTTTCGTAAGACATACTTTACTTTTTTTATTTGTGGTCCCAAAATACTACTGAAAAATAAATATTTAATTTATAGGTGGAATCCGGGACCGCGGTCCCGGTCCTAAAAGCCCCTCGACCCGTTAAATGTCAGTACGAGCGACGGGCTCACGCGACGTCGGGCATGAGCAGCTATTTTAATAAAATATATTACTATAATCGATGCTTCACAATTAGATGGAATTATTGCAGTTCTTTCGCAAAAAACGGCGGTAAAATGTCCATGAGGGAAAGATTTGAGAAAGATGCGGATAGAATACGGCAGGAAGAACGAATAGATTCCATTTATAAAATAAGCGGGAGTTAGGTATACCTTTTTTAATTACAATACAATTCATACAGAAAAAAGCAATACGAAAATAGTTATATTTTTAAATACGCCACGATATAAGCTAGCTTAGCTGATATCGTTGCGTATTTAAAACTAATCATTTTTTTATGAAATAAAAACACTTCTTAATCTTAATTAAAGTTTATTTCGGAAATGTCAGTCAAAAAAAAAAAATCTTGATTTTGAATGGATGTCTTTATACCTCAAAAGGTATCAAAGTAATTCAACTAAGTACTTGTATGTGATTTTTTATAAAAATCCGTCAAATCGTTATAAAGTGGTTTATTGACACACTTCAAAACCCACAAACTCTCCACATTCAAACTTAAATTAGGATACTTAGTCAAAGACGGAACATGGCTGATTGTTTAATATGTAGGTACTTTTACAAGACGATAGCTGTTAAAAATGTTTAGTTGATAATGTTGATAATTGATAAGGTAAGGCGTAGGTTTCGTCTATCTCCTTTCTGCCATTTAACGCGATTTTAAAGTTCTGAGAGATACTCACGGTAAAATCGTTTCCAAAAGTGGTTACCCAACACTTTAGCTTTCGTACCGTGGTAAAGAAGCGATTGTTCTATTTTCTTCTAAATCTGTAGTGGATGGCCTAGAGTTTAAAATATCTTCAATTTGAATGAGAACATCACCGCGACTCCCGTTCCCTTAGGAACTTTATAATTAAATAATACATTCCTCGATAAATGGGCTATCTAATACCTACAGAAAGATTTTTTTAAATCGGACCAGGTTTCTCTGAGGTTGCCGCGTTCAAGCAGTCCAACAAACTCTCTAGCTTTATATAAGAGCATAAGATTAATAAATTACTTACCTACTAATGCCGATCATAACTGTAATCAAGGTGATATTCATTTAAATCTGTTGGTGATATTTACGGTATCTAAGTTATTATCAATATTGTATCGGCTAACACGCCCGAGGTTAACGACTTAAGATTGGATTTCAGATTTAACTTTTACCTATTATGACGTCAGCCCGTATAACGTCCACTGCTGAACATGGGCCTCCCCCGGGGAGGGTATTTGCCGTAGTCACCACGCTTGGCAGGCGGATTGATGACCGCAGTATTATGTTGTAGCACACGAGGAAACGCTGCTGCCCGTTCCTTGATATACGATTATCATAGATGATGTTATAACAATCGGGACCAACGGCTTAACGTGCTTTCCGAGGCATGAAGTCCCTCCACCAACCAGACCCGGAAAGATATCTTAGAATTTACACAAAGTTTTTTTTCCGGCGTGGAGATCGAACCCACGACCTCCGAGAATTAAAGCGAGCCAAATACCGCTAGGCTACGGAAGTTGTGATACTCAGACCAAATAAAAAGTAAAGACGAGCGCTGCGAGTAACGCACTGACGCCAGTAAAACTCTGACTTGGCGTACCAAAACTATGCCTTGTCAATCGATCTGTCGCAGCGTCAGGTGCTTGATGTCTTAACAAACTTCATTATTACAAAAATGTCAATTATGTCAAGGAAGGATCAATCAAAGTCAAAGTTATTTTGATAACATTGGTACTTTTTTAAATGTTTTTGAATACTTTACGGAAAAGTTTACTATATACTATGTTTCAAAATTGAGATTAATAAAATTCGACCACCAGCGGGACTCAAACCCGCATCTTAGGTTAAGAAGTAGGTTACTAACGGCCCCCTTAAAGACGTGTTATAAAAAAGATTGATAAATTTCGATGACCGGTAGGATTTCACCGTAGCCTAATTGGTAAAGGCATAAGGGGTTTAACCTAAGATGCGAATGCGAATTTTATTAATCTCAATTTTGAAACATTGGTATTGTGAAAATCATAGGAACAATTTTACCTACACCAGTGCACAAAAAACCGGCCACAATGCATTGTTCGACAACGCTCCGTCTTTACTTATTACTTAGTCTAAGCTGTGTGTTGAAATATGAAATATTGAACCTTACTTTACCATAGATATAAGCAAAAAAAAAGAATCTGTCACTCTGTGTCATAGTTAAAAATTCTCTCAGAAATATAAACTACGTTTTGTAAAATAAATACTTTATTTTCATTAAATACAACACTGTGATACACTGAGTTTTACAAGTAACTCAGTGTATCATTTATTTTTATTATTTATCTTTATTAATATAGCCCATGATACTCCTGCATAACCTAGCTTTGTAATAGTGAAAGACTTTTCAAAGCGGTTCAGTAGTTTCAAAGCCTATTCAACAACAAATCAAATCTTTCCTCTTTGAAAAAGCCGAAGTCCGAGAGGCCCGCGAACTGTAAAGTAGAGCGACAGTAGCACAAAACGCCCCTAAAGTACTAAAAGTCATAATCCCTCAATCTCATCGCCAGCGACCGCCCTTTACCGAGGTCCAAGCCTCAAATGGTGGGTAGGGTGGTGTAGGGTGCCCCCCTATTGCGCAGGTTGCTTAGTTTGTAGTTTTTAAACCATTTATTAAGGCTGGGGCTCCGCTCGCCAAAATATAAGAAAAAGCTAATGTATTAACTTTTTTTTTAACTATTTATTCGTATTTGGTCTGCATTAAACAAAATCACAATGTTTTTATGGAGATAGAAAGACATAGATTCCTACTAATAATAAAATACTTCGTTTCAAATTTGTAATAAAATTCAATGTCAAACTAATTCATTAAAAATTATAAGGATTTTCCAAATTAACACTTTATAATCTCAATATACGTAGGAATAGATTATACACATATCTAGTACAAGATTAATTCATGTATTAATCTTTATTACGTGGGACACGTGCGCTACGCTTAAATCACCTAGGTGCTTTAAGTATAACAAACAGAAGAGTTAGTCCGGTCAATCTAGATATAAAAATAGTAGTCAAATTGTTAATTCCCGGAAAGCTGAAACTTCGTGGAGAACTTGGATTTACCATGAGAAAGGATGTTTTAAAAGTCCCCATTAATCCCGTGTGCGCTACAAAAGTTATTCGGGGTCAAAGGTCAAAATTTGAGGATTTTTCGTTTTTTTTCGAAAATGGTAAGTTTTATCGAAAAATACTTCAGACCAAAGTTGTAGATCTTAAAATTATCTACAAAAATGATCCTTATGATTATTTTCTAAGAGTTACCATTTCTGAACTATTGCGATTGTAAGTCACGTTAAACATGTTATGCACATATATGCCACGTATATACATTGCCAGGCACTTAACTCAAATAAAAGTGCCTATTTTATGTATACTATACTATAATCTATACAATTCTGAAAATATTATCCACCTCGGATGCACCTAATAAAATATCGATTTTATTAGACCTATAGTACCTACTCCGGGTCAGCTAAGACATCATCAGCCAAGTCAACCTATTCTACCTTGGTTACTTTTGTAACTGGAAGAAGGGCCGTGACTGATTTAAGAACGTAGGCGTGGACTCTTATTTGCAACTTAGGATCTTTCCTAGAAATAAAATTCACGACCTCTGAGTGTTTTGAGACAACACTTTTGTATCCACATACATCTAAAACAGTGTTCCTTGTCGCAACTTTGCGCAGACCCAAATACTGAACCATTGACTCAGTAATAAATGAACTCTGCGACCCTTGATCCCTCCAATTCCATCTTTCGATTCTGCTCTAACTAGTGCAGTAGTTAACAGAACTGTATTTTTAAATAAGTCCCTAAAAGTGATCCATTCGGAATACTTTCCAGAAAAAGATTATATTTTTATTTCAATTAATATAACATTATTTACTACTCTTCGTACTTGACTTTCAGAACTTTGTAAAGTCAAACCGCTTAATTTATCTGTCAAACTACAAATTCTATCTTTTAATTGCTATATAAAACTTCTGAATATCATCATACATTTTTTGTTTATATTATTCCGAATCTTTATATTCCGTTCTCTTAATAGTTTTGATAATCTTTATTAGACGCTTGTAATAAATAGATATATTCACTCGAACCGAACGTTGAGCACTAAAAGAAGCAGGTGTACGGTAGAGGGAAGCGGTTAGAGGGGATTCAGTTGAGGACTGACTGTCTTTTCAGTGTATATTTTCAGAATTGTGTAGGTAGTTTACAGTAGAGTATACATAAAAGAGACACAAATAGGCACTTTTATTTGAGTGAAGTGCCTGGCAATGTATCTACGTGGCATATATGTGCATATCATGTTTAACGTGACTTACAATCGCGAAATCTCAGAAATGTGACTCTTAGAAAAAAAATCATCAGGATTATTTTTGCAGATAATTTTAAGATCTACAACTTTGGTCTGAGGTATTTTTCGATAAAACTTACCGTTTTCAAAATCAAATTTTGACCTTTGACCCCGAATAACTTGTGTAGCGCACATGGGATTAATGGGGACTTTTAAAACATCCTTTCTCATGGTAAACCCAAGCTCTCCACGAAGTTTCAGCTTTCCGGGAATTAATGTTATTTCAAATGTCTAAATCGACCGGACTAAGTTAGTCATCCAGCTATTACAACAAGTGTTCGCCCAGTGGGACCGTTATTTAAAAAAAAAACATCTTTCTCTATATAAACTACTAGCATTTCACCGCGCGCGGTTTCACCCGTTTATTTTCCGTTCCCGTGGGAATTTCAAAATAAAATAAAGGCTACGGCCTTCCTCAATAAAACGGATTTAAGCGAGCAGATGTCAACATTAAATCGTTTACAAAAAAAAAGCCCTAAGTACGGAATTAGATAATCTATACATATAATAAAACGGTGGAGGTCGAAGGTCTGTTCTGTACATAGAAAAACCGAGTCATGGGGATGTTAGAAGTAAATTAGAACATATCCACATTTTTTTTTTGTTTCTCTGTCTGTTTATAGGGGCTAATATCCGAAGCTGTTGTACCGATTTAGAAGAAATTTTGCATGGTGGTACCTTACATCCCCGGTCAACATTTTAAATACTTTTAATCACAGAAAATAATTGAGTACTCGGGGATAGTTGAAAAACCGAAGGAATAGTAGATAGATATAGAGTAATAAATAGAGTAATAAATACCGAAGAAAATATGGAATAGATCCAGAGTCCAGAACTGACTTCTGCTCTCACATGGTACACACTGACAGATGTATTTTACGTTTAATACAACTAAATAATAACATACTCAAAGGACAGAACTTAGACTATTTAATCATAGATATAAAATTATATAATAATAATGTATTTTCATACTTGACAGTTTTTAGGCTAAACCAGGATTATTGCGTATTAATATACTATATTAATACGCAATAATCAAATGAACTATTAATATAACACAATAAATTGATAAGCCAAAATAGGTTTTGACTATTTACTAGTAGACCAGCTGTAATAGGCATACGTGAATAAAACCCCTTTTTTATTTAATATTATTTATTTATATATCTTTGAGAAAAAATATATTATTATTATTATATACGCAGGTGATTTAAGTGGAACAATTCTTTATTACGCTATAAAATATATACTATGTAGTTAATCAAAATTATCATGTACCTTCTATCAGTTACCTATCAGCGTTGTTCACAGTATCATTAATAGTATTTTATACTGCCGGATACGAGCTTAACTGAAAATTTAGTTCTGAGTTGATGATAATTGTGACTAACTGACTCAATGTTACATAGGTATTAAGTTCCACTGTGATGTTTGAGATCTCGGGTTCGATCCCCTGATGGGTAAGACTAGATTTTCCTTTAGGGACTACCACCATGCAAAATCTCATTTAAATTGGTCCAAAAGTTTCGGAGATTAGCCCGTACAAACAGAGAAACAAAAAAGTACATATATCTGGATGTGTTATATTTTACTCTTAACATCCCCCTGACTCGGTGTTTAGCTTGTTTGTTGTATGTACAGACATTCGAAATCTACAGTTTTATTATATGTATAGATTAAAATTTAAAAGTGAAATATGGCATATTAAAATGGCTGTGCTTTTATATGTAGTAAGATTTAATGCCACTTCTGAAGTCAATTTGTTTTTATACTACGAGCGCGCGAGCGTAGCTACGTGCTACGATTCTACGGGCGAAACTTGAATTGATTTACAAACGTCATACATTTTACGGATAGAATAACTAAGGCTCCGCGCAAACGGGCCACCGACCACGGCCACTGGTGGCCAGCGACAGCCACTTAACATACTTTTTCATGTATAACGCGCCGCACACGTGTTAGCCAGTAGCGGCCACTCGCTACTATATGATAAAGTATGATAAGTGGCTGTGTTGCTGGCCACCAGTGGCCGTGATCGGTGGCCCGTTTGCGCGGAGCCTTAAAATCACAAAATTTGTTGTGTCAAAATCGTATTACGAAATTATGACAATGATGTGTTAAAATAGAATACTAACTACGAGACAAACTTTAGCCACGAAATCAATCTCATTAATTTCTGTCATACTTCCGGTTTTCACAATAATTAAAATCATCAAATATATAAACTCACCATTTAATATGAATAATGAAAAATTTAAACAGCTTTTTATACATTCCAGAGAACAAACATAAGGGTCATGACCGTTGGCCTCTCTAAGAAGTTTCTAGAAGACCTGCTTTTGGCTTTGGTTAAAGTGACCAGGGGTGGTGAACTCAGCGGCTCCAGGCTTTGCAGAAGTAGAGTTTCCATTGCAGCATATGATTCGTGTACTACACGCTGTAATA
This sequence comes from Nycteola revayana, assembly GCA_947037095.2. Lineage (NCBI taxonomy): Eukaryota > Metazoa > Arthropoda > Insecta > Lepidoptera > Nolidae > Nycteola > Nycteola revayana. The sequence goes on from OX344839.1 coordinate 13,436,921, forward strand.
AACAATTCGTATTTAAAGTACGTCCAAGTTAACTTTTATGTTATTTGTAGGTACCCGGTAACTACTTGTAACGACCAATAAAAAATGAAAACTGGTAACAAGGAGCTGCAAAGAACCAGCTCTTTTAGTAATTAAAAGAGCTTGTTTTTTGTAACTGAGTAAATAACCCCGAAGAGTGTAAAGTTTCATTTTTGTTTTAGAATAGAATGTCTACGAAAATGTATTCATAAGAAATACCTCAGTTGTCAGTTTGGAATTGTGTATATCTCTCGACCCGAACACCATGATCGTGTAGGTGTTATCAATTCCGAGGTGTCCATCCATCCAGTCTTCTATACCACCCGCGTATAGAGCTGCAACATTCAAGACCAAATGGGTACCAAGTTCGATATTAATGGTATTTTTGCTGGGTCTACAGGATTTTTTTAGTGTTACTTATGTTCTTAATATAAATCCCACCAAAAACATAAATGTAAAGAAAGGAAAGCAAAGTTCAATACAACAATTAAGCTTGGCTGTGGGCTTCGCCGCAAAAAGAATGGAGATCTGAATGAGTGCCAAGTTCTATGCAAAATCGAAATATGTATTTATAGGAACAACATAACATTATGAACAAGTATTAAACTCTAATTCTTTGCTTTAATGGATACCTATAACAATTGCTGTTATTTAAAAATGTAAGATCTTAAAGTAGGTTAGATTTGAATTGGCCAGTTTTCATTACATCAGTCATTTTATAAAGTTAATCGGCATTTGAATACTGATAAAAACTGGGCAAGTCAGATCGTTGGTCGGTTTTTTAGAGCGTATCAAAAGTTTTTTCTATGGGGACAACACATTTTTTTTTTTGACTTTTTTTGATTTTTTGATTTTTTCCTGGGCTTACACACAATTACTGAGCTGGATTCCAAATTTCATCCTTCTAGGTCATCTGGAAGTAGGTTAGAATTAGGTACTATATGTCAGTCAGTCAGTCAGTGCTAAAATTTACGACTTTTTGACCTTCATATCTTTATAACCGTTTGAGCTAGCTTCATGAAATTTGGGCTTCTACATGTCCTTATGGATATAATTAAACACACGTAGTTTTATTTGTTTACGTTAAAGAGGTTTTGAGTTATAGAAGGGTCAAAAGTGGCACCAAGTGGTTCGTGTAATATTACACTTGGCGCTGGCTAGCCAGTTCTTTGCTTGAACTTGGCTTTGACACGCTGCCGCGTGTCTAGATACAAATTGAAGTAAAATGAGCGTGAGCTTGCTTTTATAATTAATATAAAATCGAATGTTGGTTCCGTTGAGTGACGAATTTCAAACTTTGCGTGGGAACTTTGTAGTTCCCACGCAAAGTTCATAAAAATCTAAGAACTTCAAAATGGCACTACTTACATAAAAACTCCGACGTTTGTCCGGCTACATAAGGAGAACTGCTAATGCTGTATGCAGCCGCGGCGGCTCGCGATGCTCGCTGCCTCTATATGGTATCAACAGTTTACCGTTTATACTTAGTTCTTGCACAGTATCTGGTATTAGGAGACTAAAATGCAATTATTTTCCACTATTAAATCTTAGACCAAACGAAACCTATTGAAGATATTATTATTTATTAAGCATTTGACAAACAAGTGGTTCTTATAAAATATAGCAAATTTTTTCGACATTAGTGGTCATCAAAGTTCTATTGAAACTGCATATTGATTGAAATATTATATTTATTTATTACAATGAAACAGTTAAAGATGGTGTAAATATTATAAATTGAAACATTTGGTCATACAGATATAAGTTTTTCTTCGAGCAGCGTAATGATTACTAACAAATGCTGTGTCAGCCCGTTTACGTCCACTGCTTAACATGGGCCTCCTCGCAGACCTTGGTAAACCAGGGTCTTTGATGGATATTGCCGTTATCACCAAGCTTGGTAGGTGAATTGGTGATCGCAGTAAGATGGCCTATCCTGAAGTTAATAGAAGGTACTGCCCATCCATCAGCTCTTACGACAGCCATGGGAAGACATAAAAAAAACTAATATTTTTAAAAATCTGTAGGTATAATACTAACATACACATGGTCGAACGCGCGCTTCTTTTTGGTGTGGGAGTAAGGGTAAAAAACTCCCTGTGGAATAATAAAATAATAATGAAAATGTATACCTATACCATATATTTTCTTAGACTGTGTTAATTAAAACAAATAAAATGTTAAACCATACATTTTTTTAATTTTAGCATTCCTAAATAAATTAATATTAGTTTCTAGCCTTTGACGCGCAGTTTGACCCGCATTGCGCCTGTTCCCATGGACATTTCATAAGTAAATATAGCTTATGTTACTCCTGGATAAAGTAGCTTCGTAATGGTGAAAGAATTTCTGAAATCGGTATAGAAGTCGCGGAGACTATTTAATGCAAACAAACAAACAATTAAAAATTGTATAGATTTGAAATCACTAACTAGAATGTCGCCTTCCTTGAGGGCAATGAAAGTTGTAAGAGGAGTACGTTGATTGTGTAGGTATTTTGTAAGGGCTCGGGTCTCCGCCTCACTTAGTTGTCGCTTCCCAGCATACAGGGCTCCACAAGGGTGCTCCGCCCGAAGCTCTTCGGCTGAGAGCATCATAATTTAAATAGTGGAAAGTATAAAGTATTTAGGTAAAATTATTATAAGATATACAATGCGTAGGTACACAAGTATAAATTATTATTAATTAATAGAAATAGGTAGCAGCTGGATACTAGTAGATATATTATGTTTCATATAAATTAGATATACCTATTAAGGTTTTATCAATTATAATTTAACTGGCTTGTGCCCACGACGACGTCGTCCATGTGGAATAGTTACTTTGGAATTGTTAAATTAAAGGCGTGTGCGTTGAGTTCAATCGTATATTGAAACTGACATCTACATTTGACATTTTAGATACCTGTTACATTGTACCATTCCAAATAGTATTGCCACTTATCTTATAATAATATGTAACACCTCCCTTCTTAAATCTATGACATATTTCTTAATTCTAATATCTTTTTCTTAATTCTAATATCTTTTTCTTAATTCTAATATCTTTTCTTAATTCTAATATCTTTTTCTTAAATCTAATATCTTTTCTTAAATCTAATACATGGTTCTTAAATTTAGTATATTTTTATCAATCTATATTACTTACTTTCTAAATCTTATTACTATACATCTCAATAACATGACAACACAATAACTAAATATATTCCTCTATTAACCTCTTCACTGGCTTACGTTGGCGCCGTTGAATCGTCGGTTGATTATTAACAACCGAAGACTTAGGGCTTGGATTACCTATCTCCTGTACATTGGGCACATTACTATTCGCAGAAGATTCTATCTCGGTGCCTTCAGTTAGCCCGGGGGATGTGGCCGCCGACATAGGAGAGTTATTCTTATCCTGTTCGTTAAGCCGATCATTACTATTTGAGGGATACACCAAAGAGGTCCGGGAACTTTTAACAGGCTTTACTGGTTGAACATCCCTAATATAAACTCCATCATTCTTTCTAGTGGCCTCACTTACTGTTCTTAACTTTAATTGATCTATGTGCCTATGAACCTCTGTGCCGTGAGAAGACCTAACATTGTAATCCGTATCACCTTTTCTCTCTATGACAGACCCTGCCGTCCACTTATCAGGATTACGGTATTCCCTGAACCAGACATGGTCCCCTGGATTAAATTGTCTAATCACACCACCCGCAGTCTCTACCGCGCGCTCTTGACGAGCTCTAACCTGTTCTTTCTGGTCCGGCTTCAAGCAATCTAAACGCATTCTTAAGTTACGCCCTAACAGCATCTTAGCCGGACTTTCCCCGGTAGTATAATGCTGTGTGTTTCTGTACGCTAGTAAAAATCTACATAAGGTAGAATCTATTTCTGATTTGGATTTAAGTGCTTTCTTAATACTCCTTTTACATATTTTCACGGCATTTTCTGCTGCTCCATTAGAAACAGGATGATAAGGTGCCGAAAACATCTGTTCAATACCGTTATTCTTTAAAAAATCTTTAAATTCAGAACTGAAGAATGGAGGGCCATTATCACTTACTAACTGTCTTGGTAACCCGAATCTCGCAAACATTTCACGTAATTCCTTTATTACCGCTTGTGCCGATGTACTTTTCATTTTAATGGCTTCTATCCACTTTGAATGAGCATCGACTACAATGAAATAAGTAAGACCGCTAATCGGTCCTAAGAAGTCAACATGTATCCTGGACCACGGGCGATCTGGCCATGGCCAAGCTCGAGGTGCATGTGCCGGTGGCGCTTCCGCAACCGCCGCACACACTACACACGTTCGACATGCCGTCTCCAAGGCCTCATCCAACCCTGGCCACCACACATAACTTCGTGCTAATGACTTAGTTTTGACAATACCCATGTGACCCTCATGAAGTTCCGCTACGACCTTATTTCTACATGAGTTAGGTATAACTACTCTGTGTCCCCACATAATACACCCTAATTCGGTATATAGTTCATTTTTCCGATTGAAATAGGGTTTTAATTCCTTGATATCTACCTCGGCCGGCCAACCGTCATTTATATATCTAATCACTCTGCTTAATATGTTGTCTGAAAAAGTTTCTTTTTTTAATGTTTGATAGTCTAATAATAATGCTTCTGTAGCAAAATGTAAATAAGTTTGTTCCGGTGTATCTAACTCTTCACTAATAATGTCTTCTTTATGTTTACTAATTAATCTAGATAATACATCTGCCGTATTTTTATCTGTGCGAATGTATTCTATAGTAAAATCATAAGCTGAAAGTTTAATCGCCCACCGCTGTAAACGACTAGCTGCCGTGTTTGGAATCCCTGCCTGAGGGCCAAAAATTGAGACTAGTGGTTTGTGATCTGTGCGTAATGTAAACTTCCTACCATATATATATTGATGAAACTTATCTACCGCGAATATAATGGCCAGAGCTTCTTTGTGAATCTGACTGTAATGCACTTCGGCGGCGGTGAGCGCCCGTGACGCGTACGCCACCACCCGCTCGCCGCCGTCGCTGGCACGCTGAGTCAACACGGCACCGAGACCCCGTGAGCTAGCATCGCAAGTCACAATACTCTCTAATGACATATCGAAATGTGTCAGCACTTTGGTACTACATAATAGTTTTTTCATTTTATCAAAAACATTGGAATGCAAATTAGTCCATTTCCAATGTCTACCCTTCCTGAGCAGCTCGTATAACGGTGCCATATGTGTACCCAAATTTCTAATAAATTTACCATAGAAATTCACCATTCCAAGAAATGATCTCAACTCAGAAACATCATTCGGGTGAGGCATAGATAGAATGGGTTTTAACTTATCTGGATTAACACGCACACCATTTTTATCAATAATGAATCCTAAATATTTTACTTCCGCGGCCATGAACTCACACTTTTCTTTTTTTATTTTTAAACCATACTTCTCTAAAATTGTAAATACCTGTTCAATTTTCTCTAAATGGGATTCTAACGATTTACTTTTAATTAAAATGTCATCATAAAATACTATCACATCTGACACGTTTTTGAACAGATTCATCATAAATTTTTGAAAAATGCCTGGACTAGAAGAAAGACCATACACTAAACGATTATATATAAATAGTCCTCTGTGTGTATTTATAACTGTGTACTTTCGAGAGGCTTCATTTAAAACTATTTGATTATATGCCTGCGACAAATCTAGTTTAGTAAAATAATGATTACCACTTAAGTTACTAAATAAATCATCAACTTTCGGAACTGGGTACCGATCAACCAATAAAGCCTTGTTGAGTGTCACCTTATAATCAGCGCACAAGCGTATCCCTCCATCTGCCTTCCTTGCTATAACCAGCGGTGTGGCCCAGTCGGACCGGTCAACGGGCTCGATGACGCCGGCGCGCAACATAGCATCCAGTTCCGCGTCCACCCGCGTGAGCAGTGCATAAGGCACCGGGCGCGCGCGGCAGTAGATCGGTTCAGCTCCATCCCGCACATATAACTTGGCCTCTTCACCAGTATATTTGCCCAATGTACCGTCGAATTTGTTTTCATGTCTGGAGATAATATCATTAAACATGTTATGTTTACATACTTTAATATTATTACATTTAGAAAGTTTTGGTATCTCTATGCTTAACTCTGATAACCATTGTCGCCCTACTAAACTTGTAGTGCCTTTATCAATTACATATAAATCCAACTTTTTTTTATTTCCCAAATATTCAACATAAGTCTCTAAGTACCCTATCGGTTGAATCACAGAACCATCATAGAATTTTAATTTGAATCGACAGGACTTTAAACATAAATTTTTAAAATGTTCCAAATACATTGACTTGCTTATACAGGATAATGCCGATCCTGTGTCAATTTCCATACTTAACTTTTTGTTATTAACTAAAAGCGTCATACGCACCGGTTTATAATCAGTTAATGACATCTGATACATAGGTTCATCGCCGTCACCACACACTTGTTCAGTCTCCGAGTCTTCGCTCGAAGCCGGCTCACGTAACCAATGCGCCGCCCGAGCATCCCTGCTGCTTGTCTGGCCACTGGCGTGGCCGCGGCCGCGCCCTAAAGACCGCGCCGCGTTCCCGCGTCGCCATGCACCCCCTTCGCCACTGCTTGAACCAATCACGCGACCGCCACGTGACCTACCACGCGCGCTGTTACCGCCGGCATTTTTACGTAGATCGAAATCTTTTTTCATACATACTCTTTGTAAATGTCCTAATTTTCCACAATAACTACACTCGAATTCCTTGTATCTACAGCTATGTACACTATGTCGGTTATTTCCGCACGCTGAACATTTATTGACCCCTAGATTGTGTATATTTTCAATGAGTTCCCGATTCCGAGCCTGTTCCCGCGTTCCCTCGACGGCTCCGGCGTCCCGCTCGGCTGCTTCCAGGGTGTTGGCTAAAGCCACTGCCTTTTTATAATCCAAACTTTCCTCCGCGAACAACCTCTGCCGTATAAAATCACTGCTTAAACCGCATACAAACTGGTCTCGTAGGTTCTCTTCAAGATTGGATTTGAATTCACAATAACGTGACATTTTCTTTAAGTCCGCTACATAGTCGGCTATTGATTCCGCCGACCCTTGGCGCCTTTGTCGGAATCTATACCTCTCCGCTAGTAGGCTAGGTTTAGGTTGCAGGTGTGCTTGCAGTAGATCCACCGCCTCCCTAAACGTCAGGGATGATGGTTTCTTTGGACTCGCTAAAGTCGACAACAATTCATAAGTCGATTCACCAATTAGTGCTATTAACGTAGGTAGTTTGAGTTCGTCCGTTATTTTGTTGGCTACAAAATACATATCTAGACGGTCTATGTACGCCGACCAATTCCCATTCTTTATGTCGAATTCTCTTACTTTACCAACCGACATTGTTGCAAATAATGGATTTCGCTTCAGTAACAACTTTAAATTAATTATAATTTTCGTCCATTGTCCTCGTCGCCATTGTTAAATTAAAGGCGTGTGCGTTGAGTTCAATCGTATATTGAAACTGACATCTACATTTGACATTTTAGATACCTGTTACATTGTACCATTCCAAATAGTATTGCCACTTATCTTATAATAATATGTAACAGGAATGACGCTTACATTGAAGGTGAAAATATTTTTAAATAAACGTACCTACGTTAAAGAGTTTTAAGTACCTACATAGCTCTTTTATCAGTTACAATGGAACTCTAAATCGTATTAAGAGCGGGGTAACATTCTAAGTCAAAAGTTCTTCTGGAAAACGTACATTAAGCAAATAACGTTAGTCAACATTAATACTTACCAGGAATCCACTGATATTCAAAATTTCTGTCAAGATTGACTCCGTAACAAGGCTGCACTGTACATCGTACACCGTACTCGTCACAGCTCTTGCACGATTGACGTCCTTGACACAAATCCCAATACTGACGCAAATTTTTCTTCCATTGTCGTCTCTAAAATTAATAATACAATAAGTAGGTATACTTTCGTGTTTCGTATGTCCTCTCGACCGATTTCGACCACCACGGTGCCAAATCTTAGCCTTTGCCCAATCTGTGTAGGGCATATATTAGTGCACAAGTGCGCAAACACAGATGCGCTCTTTATACTTTACTCACTGAAACCGATGGCAATTAAGAAGTATATTTACAGTGGTAAATTCACGAACAATATTAGGGATTTTCTAATCTTCTATCTTTTGCTATGGTAATACAAAATAATTAAATGACACTTAACAATCCGAAGTAAACTGAGTATTAAGTATATAATTGTTTTTGAAAATGAGAGTGAATTATATCAATACCAAGTTTAACTCGTGCAAAATAACATGACACCTGGCTCGAACGACGTTTGCAAAAAAGTTTTATAAAAAAAATCTGCTTCTGTAATACATGTTATTAGAGAAGCAGACATTATCATTAATATCGTTCAACTTAAACATAACAATCAAATGCAATAACAAATACGACGTCAAACGTAACAATAGCTATGAATTAATAAAACACAAAAACAGTACCTAACAAGTAAGTTACCTACTCCGAATTACATGCTTGGCGAAAGCGGGGCTCGCGCGGGACACCGGGAGATGGGTTAATTTTCAAGCTAAGTGTCTCGTTAATTCGTACGAGTTATATAGGAGGTCATAGCATGAACAATATTTAAAGGAATATACCTACGTGAGGAAAAGTCATAGAATAATCGTATCCGTCTGGATTAAATACCGGGATAACCCAAAACCGGTACTTTGTGAGTAAATCTGCATGCGACTCACTTTTTTCTATAAGCTGGTACATAAGATACATGGCGGATGCTACCGCTTGATGATCTCGTCCCTGTATACCTGCAATTTGGTCGTTCACTGTTAGATCAACTACGTCTCACGCTGTTCATCATGAAACATGAATGGTAATGGAAACGTGATGTCAATCTTTATATATCAAATGAATATCAATTTCCCTTGCTCACGGCATCACGCGTGAACGGCTGGACCGTTTTCACTAACTTTGTTGTGTTTGTTAATATGAGGAGAAGGTTCTTATGAAAGAAAACATTAAGAAAACTGTGCGAAAAAGTGAAGAGATTGATGATTACGAAGAGCACTTTGCGCGTCTGACAATATAAATATAATCTTACGGCGTTTGACATAACATTGACAAACGGCGTGCTGCTCTTATTGCACAACACGGTTAGTTTAGAGCTATCACGCTTAATATCAAAAGTTCAATTTAATATAGAGTTTTAGTTATGACAGGATTTCCACGCGGACGTAGCCGTGGGCACACGCTAGAATAATATAATCACAGATTTAATATGTCATAAAAAAAACAGTTAGTCTACTCGTATTTTCACTGCACTTACCTGCTACTATCAATACAGTTTGTTTAGCAGATAAAATTTGACCACTGCTTGGATCATCAACTATCATCATATAAATAGGATTTTCCATAGTAGTATAATTGCCAATTGTAATATCTACCCACTTCGCCAACGGACTGTTTTCAGCCCATTGTCTCATTTGAACAATTATCTGAAAAACTTTGATACAAAGTAAATACTTAAAAGACCTAGTATTATATTGATTTTGATGAAATCTTTAAAATTTACCTCAGGCAATGTGCGAGGGGAATTAAAATTGAGCGGACGCAATTTCAGTAAACTGCAAGTCTGCCCCTTCTTCTCCCGATCTTTAAAAGAGTTCAATGAACTTAATTCAGATCCAGGTATGCCAAGAATACCCCCGTTTCTTTTGTAGAATTCTTTGTCAGTTTTGTTGAAAGAGTCCTGTTTATATGATGCATTTCTAATATTGACATCAACATATAAATCATCGCTTAAATCTTCCAATTCGTTATCAGCTAAATCTCTTAAATTTGTATTTTCTTTTAAATTTCCTTTTTTATTATATTCATTACTTTCTTCTTCTTTTGTAGCACTTAACGGCACATCTTCATCTTCATTATAAAACAACATATTATAAGATAATTCAGAATCCTTTTCTACAATTTTCTTTATTTCTTCTCTTCTTCTGTTATCCTCAAAATATTTTAAAGGTGTAGCAGTTGGTATCATATTTTCGTCCTCTACGTCTAAAACACTACTTAACTCGGTTTCAAACGAAGACGTTCTTTCTGGTGTTACATGTGTGGTCCGAGTTACATACATTAGACCTTTAATATCGTCATTATGGTTACCCTTAGTGAAATCAAATGGATAAGGTGTGCGTGTAAGAGTTGACATTTTAAACGCTATGTCCCAAGCATTTCCAACCTATAAAGTTATTTATAGATATAGATTTTCAAGCTGATTTGAAACACCAAGATTTATTTTTAATTGTGAAATACTTACATACGGGCTAAGGGAAGTTGGTGTTACTGGAGCCACGGAATATCTACGATTGAAGGCGACAGACGCAACGGGAGCATATTGACGTGGCAATAGGTCCGGCGTTCTCGCGAGGAACTGAGGACTAGCAGGGGGACTGTCATCACGTTCTGAGTTACGAATGCCTTAAATCACATAAAGTTTTACTAAAAATGTTTACGTATAATTTAAATATGAGTAATACAATTTTATTTTGAGTACCTATGTAATTATTTCAATAACATAAATTTACTAAATTTTATGCTGAAATACAATAAATAATAGTTATCGTTTGTTACGTCTATATTAATATATATACTTTGCCAGGCTTCGCTTCTTACTTACCTTTGGGCAACGTGTTTGTCGTCAAGTCATTAGAATGCACTGGAGCAAGGTATAGGTCACCATCAACTTGTGATACTTTTATGGTGGTAGGGGGCACAAAACGTGTGTAATCGTTCAATGGTTCGTGGGTAGTAGTTATGGGAGGCGGAACTTCTACTCCTCCAATAATTATCTTATCTTCACCATGAGTTGCAGACTGTATATTGACGGCTACTACAGGCTTTGCAGTCAAATCATCATCCAAAACCTTAACTATAAATTCATTTGTAGTTTGTTGGGTTGCTCTCCACCTTGTATATTCTATTGCTCTTTTTCGACGGAACCCTATGTCGAAAGTTCATTTTAGTTTTTTAATTACATAAAGAAAATAACATTGGGAGATCTCTGGAAAATCACAGAAAAGTTGCTTATAGCTAATTTCATAAATGTGGAGGTTTGTGAGGATGGATGAATATTTTTTTATTACTATTCTTTCACTTAAAAAACGACTGAGTGACTTTGGTTGAATATTATTATTGACATCGTTTTTAAGCTGGATTATCATCATGAAGCAGCAGGACGCCACTGGGGCACAGTACCATCCAACTGTTTCAATCACTTCCAAGTGTTAAAATCACGGGTCGTAACTAGAGCTTATGATAACAAATATCTATCTACTTACAGCGGACCGGACATGAGGAACTGAAATCATATTCGGTTATATTGAAGTTCTGGTTGCAGACTATTACTTGTATAGCGCCTAATAATATCAAAAATACATGAGTTTTCATAGTTATAAAATAACTATATTTTGACATAACATGATGGTTTGTCGAACAGATCTAAACAATTTTTTTTCTTATCTGACGAAATCGATGGCTAGAATTAGAAGAAGTTTATCTATATCTCTACTAATATATAAAGCTGAAGGGTTTGTTTGTTAGCTTGAACGCATTTTCTCAGAAACTACAGGTCCGATTTGAAAATATATTTCAGTGTTAGATAGCCCATTTATTGAGGAAGACTATAGACTATATTTAATTATGAAGTTCCTACGGAAACAGGAGCTACGCGGGTGAAAGTCGGCAGAAGCTAGTATCTTTATATACAAAAAGTTCACATATTGCGTTGTGGCCAAAGCATGCTTGTCAATAATGAAATGATGCTTGACATTTAACTCCGTTCTAATTTTTGTACACGACATTTAATATTACTAAAACAAACATGCTTTTGCAATTTAAAGTTTATTTGATAGTCACAGTGTACATCCTTGGTGCCTTGTTCATGATGTTATTTCCACCTAGAAATTATGATTTGTATGTAAAGCTTGTGGTAACGTTGAAAGTTATACATAGTTCCAGGTCCATAGCCATGAAGGGAGTATTGTGGGAGGGTGCCCTACCTTTCCCTGATACTCCCCTACTCATCCGTTAACTCCGAAGATAAGATCATAACAAGAGTAAAATTTCTGGGAGCACATTTACCTTTCTATAGATAAAAGTAAAGCTTCCATGCCAATCCAAAAGACGGTGCTTAACAACGCCGAGTTAGTTTATTTAAATCTTGTCTTTAGTACCCCTCACCAAACTGCAATGTATATTAAGCAAGACAATTCATACTAAAAACAACAATAAAATTTAAATCGTCAAATATCTCAGGGTTGGCAGGGCAGAAAGGGAATGTTGTCCGGGAAGGTTTACGGCTTAGAATAGACCGCCCCATGTCTTTCGGAACATATTGCTTATGGATGGGCTGCAGCATGCATCGGCTCTAGATTATTATTAACCATTTTACTGCGATCGCCAATCCGCCTATCAAGCGTGGTAATTATGGCGATAACCCGTCAAGGACCTTGGATTGCCTGGTCATGGCCAATGGCCAAGGTTTATTAAGAGCAGGCTATATTCTGCAGTGGACGTAAACGGGCTGTTGAAGAAGGGCAGAATGGTAACACGTACTACCGTTACTCATATACATTTTTTTTACGTATAAATATTGTTTCTAGATCAGGAGCTAAAGTAAGAGCCTTAAGAAGTGTTGGTGAAGAGAATATAAAATATATGAACTTCATTGATTATAAGACAATGGTGAAAGCTTTCGAAAGTTATGTCCAGCGTGACCCTGATGTTGTCAACATTGTTCACTTGACACCCCGTACTGCTGAGAATCGTTCTATCATTGCTTTGGAACTCCGTAGTGACATCCAAAGTAAAAAGCCAGGAATTCTTATTATAGCGGGTTATTATAGTTAACAATATTGACCAATAACAACGTTGAGTTCAAAATTTAAAAAGTAATATATGTATAAAGTTTAAACTTGACGGTCGTCTTATTATCGTTTTAAGTTTTAAAAACAAGAAATATTATTATTGAATTCAATTCCTCAGGGTTGAACGGAATGGTCTGGGCCGCACCAAATGCACTGTTGGAATTATCTGAAAAGTTACTCTACGACACAAAATATCAAACACCGTTCTTTAATGACTACGACTGGTATGTTTTTTTCTTATTCTATTTCGTTTATTGCTGAAAGAATGGCCGCTCTAAAATTTCATGACGGAATCGGTGACGAGCTGCTTCTACACCGCTAGGCAAACATAAAATAATAATAAATAAAAAATTAAGTTTATTCTACCAGAGAGTTGATTAACAATTAATGAAAATGTGGTGGTGTTGACTGCAACCTATTTTAGAACTCCAGGACACTCATCTAGGGTTTACAATTTATCGGTGCAAATTCTAGGTAGATGTTGGAGACAAAAGTGGACAATGTTTAATAAGACTTAAGAGTGTGTAAGTTCGCGTGTATGCACATGCGAAAATGAAAAATTAAGATCTTGCTATTATACGAAAGTTATGAAAAAAAAAAATAATGAAAAAGTGTTTATTCTCATAACTTATGCATGCTTACAAATGTTTAATACTTCTGCCAAACTGCAGAGCAGTTTGTTGGCAGACGTAGCTCCCGGTTTCCACAGAAAAATATTAATTAACATATTCTAAAACACTTCTTCATAATTAATTTAAATAATAATCAAAATTAAAGTAAGTTAAAAACATAATTAAATAATAAGTAAAAATTAAAATATATTAAAGTACATTATTAAAATAACAGCAAATTAGAATAATTAAAATTAAAATAACAACAAATTAGAATAATTAAAATTAAAATATTTCATTCATTATAATTGATTTACTAATTACTGCTCGATACCCTCACGAAACATGTCTAGGAGGAATTTTGAGGTTTTATTTTTAAATGCTTGTTTAGTATTTGAATCACTTTCAACGTTTGGAGGTAGACTGTTGAATATAGTAGGGACTAGATATTTAGAACATCTTCGTCCGTAATAATTGCTGGAGGTGGGCACATTAAATGCAATACATTGCTTAACGCTACGCGGCCTTGGGTGTGATGTTTTTAGTTTGTACTCATTACGGGCGTAGTGTTCCAAAGCTACTAATAGCACTACCCTCTCATGCACTGGCAGCAGTTTGCACTCAAGAAATAGTTCTTCATATTTACTACCTTTACACCGTAATTTTGTTTTATGGCTTACCAATAACTTCAAAAATCTAATTTGCACTGCTTTGATTTTATCTAAGTATGTTTTAAAAGTACGTCCGTAACATGCCAGTCCATAGGACAGTAGTGAGTCTACTAGCGCATAATACACTACAATTAAAGTGGCCCTATCTAGTACGGCACTGAGGTGGTGAAATTGTATAAGTACAGAGCGTAGTTTATCAGATAATTGTGTTATGTGATGTTTCCACGAGAAGTTGTTATCGATTACCAAACCCAAATACTTATATTCTTCCACCACCTCAATAGCTATACACTCACACTCTGTGGGCGACTGTCTATCGGCGCTGGCACTATGCAGGCACTTGTATGTGTGTCCAACAATGCGCGGCGACTGCCCGATACTTTTGCTATGGGGCGAGCGTATATGCATACATTTAGTCTTCTTAATGTTAATGACTATCCCATTATCGTGTGACCATTTTATTATATTTGTGAAATCTGTTTCTATACCTATTGTACTGTAGCCTCAGATTACTATCACTTGGATTAGTTTTCCACCTTTCAAAAAGTTCATCCCTAGTATAAATCATGTTTTTAATTGTTTCTGTGATCCACGGTTTACTTTTTCTCTTATTACGGACAGTAACTTGTATTTTAGACTTATTGTAAACATCATTAAACAATAAATATAGGCTATTATATAGCTCAATAGGGCACCTATAGTTCAAAAGGTCCGTCCACATAATTTTATTCAATAATTCAATTACTTTTTTCTGGCTAATAATAGTCCGGGTGAACTGTTTAGTACAGTCAGCATCAAAAGTTGATGACCACATTTAGATTTCCAAAACCGCTGAACACTATATCACCCATAAATCGCTGAACGAAATAGGCGCCAGTATTGAATGAACATCATTAAAGTTCAAAATTAACTGAACACTACTCGTCAAAGGTCACTGAACACCATTTTGTCAAAAATCGCTGATCGTTATAATACCCGAAAATATCATAACATTCAGTTTTACAAAAGTCACTGAACAATATAAAATGCTTGTTTTAGTTATCTAGTATAATCACGGCAATGTCCAAAAATAACTTAACATAATAAAGCAAAAGTTACTGAACTTTTTTATTTAACTTGCTTTGTATGTAATTTGTTCGGGTGGAATCTTGCAACTAAATTTTGAAGCACATACCCTCAACCGATTGAGCTGAAATTTTGCAAGCATATGTATATCGCGTGACAATGCAATAGTACCATGGAGCTGATCTGATGATGGAGTCGGAAGGTGGCCATAGGAACTCCTGTACCTACTGAATAAGATAGTTGAGTTTGGGCTCGTTTGTTTTGGGTTTATGAGCACTTTCCATTGCACATGATGACGAGGGTCTGATGAGGAGCAGGAACATTACCACTGGTACGCCCTTAATGCAAGCGCTAAGATGGTCGAGTTTGGGCTCGTTTGTTTTGAGTTAGTGAATATTTTGCATTGCACATGATGACGGGGGTTTGATGAGGAGCAGGAACATCACCACTGGTACGCCCTTAATGCAAGCGCTAAGATAGTCGAGTTTGGGCTCGTTTGTTTTGTGTTTAGGAGTACTTTCCATTGCACATGATGACGAGGGTCTGATGATGAGCAGGAACATTACCACTGGTACACCTTTAATGCAAGCGCTAAGATAGTCGAGTTCAGGATCGTTTGTTTTGTGTTAGTGAGTATTGTCCATTGCACATGATGAGGGACGTCTAATGAGGAGCAGGCACTTTACCACTGGTGCTTGCGTACGTCGTAATCGGTCGTACACACGTGGTGTAAATCTTAACCTTGTTATCATGTGAAAGTTTGCTGTGTGAATTTAGAAGACAATGTAGTTGACTGAGCTTAAGTGCTTTACTTAAGCTCAGTCAACTACATTGTCTGTGTCTGTCTCGTGCACGAACGGTTTGCACATGCGCTCTGAAGTTTCGTTTTCGGTCAAGAATTATACAAATTAAGATGATTGCCAATAGTTATTATGAAAATAGACGCCCTATCCAGTAAATAGGGTTATAAGCTAAAGACTAAAACGTAAAAAATAAAATAAAAAGTAAAAAAACATTTTTAATTTTTATTTTATTATAAACTAGCTTCCGCCCGCGACTTTGTACGCGGATCCTGTTGCTAATGCCAGCGACAACGGGGTCGTCAAAATTGAAGATCTGAAACGTCTGATGTTGAACTCTAAAGCCCGGGACAGCTGTTCAGAGAATGTTGAAGTCGATCAGAATTCAAACGTTCCTTGCGCTCTTCTTCTGTCTCTTCATGCCGTACTCCAGCAATTCTTTCTCTCTCACTTTCTAACGGATTATGAATATTTTGTTGTGTGTGTGTTCGGGACAATGTATGTTAATATCGATCAGCAGTTAGTCGCCTGAATAATAAAGACCTGTTAGTAGATGTGCGAATATGCTGAGAATTAAAGCGTGATTCTGTATCGATAAACGTTTCCGATTCGCGAGACAATGCATGTCGCTCGCGATCAGCGGACAGTTGCGCATCACGTTTTCTCTAGAGACCTAGAAATAGATGCGTTGATACTCTGAGAAGTCAATCGCAATTCTCTATCCGTGAACGTCTCCGATTCGCAAGACAATGCGTGACGTTCACGATCAGCGGACAGTCGCGCATCACGTTCCGCACTTGTCTCTAGAAACCTAGAAGCAGATGCGTAGATACGCTGTGAACTCAAGCGCAATTCTCTATCAGTGAACGTCTCCGACTCGCGAGACAATGCGTGACGTTCACGATCAGCAGTCAGTCGCGGATCATATTCTTCACTGGTCTCTAGAGACCTGGATGAATATGCGTAAATACGCTGAGAACGCAGATGTGCTTTGCGATCCGAAGAGATTTTCACGGAGCGAGTTGCAGCCTGATGTTCTCGAACAGTACAAGTCTCTCCTGACGCTCTTCGGTACATTCTTGGGATCTTATGATTCTCAATCTTTTAGCTCCTTTGGAACATTGGGAAAGATTTGACGTCTTTCTAGGCATGGTAATAGTTTTATTCTGAAGAAGATACCTGATCAATTAAAATCTAAGTGACTGCTAACGCAGGGGTTGTTAGGGTACCGTACCCGCACCGGGTAGGCTACCGTGTCACTAAGATAAATGGAAAAGGAAATTAAACACATAAGTCCGAAGGCATATTTATTCGATAAAATAAAAAAAATAATGGGAGTTTTGGCCAGTATAGTTTTCATTGATTCATTTTCATCGAAAATTTGTCCTAAACTGCCACCGCGTGGAGGTACACCCAGCTTATGTTATTTTATAATTATATAGTGAAATTTGTGATAGCTTTGATTTCCAAATCAGATGTTTATGATCTTCGATTTTTATAAGTCAACAGGAAATGCCCATCAGACCGAAAAACTTTTGCTAAGACGTCATTCCTATATGTTTTATAGTGTATGTGTATATGTATATGCGTAAAGGCACTTCCAACGGATAACAAAAAAAAAATGCTGAACAACTTGCTAAGACGTCATTCCTATATATGTTACAGTGTAGCTGGGCTCTTGGAGTTCCACAGCAAGTGTTCCAGATCTTCAATTTTAATACGTCAACAGAGAGTGCTCATCATTCTGAACAACTCTTGCAAAGATATAAGATTATAGTGTATGTGTATATGTATATGCGTAAAGGCACTTCCAACGGATAACAAAAAAAAAAATGCTGAACAACTTGCTAAGACGTCATTCGTATATATGTTATAGTGTAGCTGGACTCTTGGAGTTCCACATCAGGTGTTCCAGATCTTCAAATTTATTGTCTCAGCAGAAAATGCTCATCACGTGGAACAATTTTAGCTATGTACCATTTTTGTATCTCTTATAGTTTAGCTGGTCAGTTGCGGTTCTGCATCAGGTGTTCAAGTTTCCAAGATAAATTAAAGCCTATATGTTACCCAGAATTAATACCTATACAACAAAAAAATCATTCAAATCCGTCGAGTAGTTCCGAAGATTAGCGTGTACAAACAAACAGACAAACAGACAGATTTTTTTTTTGGATTCGTCCTCAATTACTATTTCTAAACCCCCCTCAATTGTTTATTTTTTTAATATATTCAATGTATAGACACAGTTTTTTACTGTTTTATTATATGTATAGATATATATATAAATTATAAAAGCTTGAGGCGTTCATTACTATATTTCAGTGCCTCAAGCTATTACAATTTATATATTTTGATATTTGAAATTGTACTATGAGTACACATTATTTTTTAATAAAAGCCTGTTTTAAAATACATTTTTTTACTTTTTATTTAATTTTTGACTTTTTAGACTTAAGCTTGTAACCCTATTTACAGCGGGTCACGCACGGTCGATGCCATCCGGTCATCATATGCAATGGAAAGTAGGTACTCATAAACACAAAACAAACGAGCCCAAACTGGACTATTTTATTCAGTACAGAAGTGAGTTCCTATGACCACCTTCCGACTCCATCATCAGATAAGCTCAAGGTACCATATTATTGCATTGTCACGCAATATACATATGCTTGCAAGATTCCACCCGAACAAATTACATACATGCATTGCAAGTTAAATAAAAGCTTGTAAAATACACACACATATTAAACCCAATTTTTTTTCATTTTGTTCAGGGACTTATGAGATAAACGATGGTATGCTGTTTTTGTCAAAAAGTTGTTCAGAGACTTTAGAGACGAAGAATGTTATGCTATTTTTACTATAATTTTGTTTAGCGACTTTTGAAAAGTGATGGTCACCTACTTATGGCCTTTTATGATAATCATTCATTTCTGGCGCTTGTCATGTTGAGCGATTTAGGTATAATACGGTGTTCAGCGGTTCTGGAAATCTAAATGTGGTCATCAACTTTTGATGCTGACTGTACTTACAGAGTTTATCGAATCATTTTCAAGAGAGATGTTGTGTCATTATACTTAATTTAAATAATTATTATAAGGTAAAATAAACCAAGGAGTAGGTGATCGTCTCAGTGCATTTTTATTAAGACTACCAGTTTGTTGGAGATATCGTTGCATATGGCCAAATTAACTTAGTAAAAGCATAATGTAAAGAAACTGGTTTGATCTTTAGGTAATACGTACATATATACTCGACTTATCTATGCGTCTCGATATACTTACATTAACATTCTCCTACAAATGTAGGCGTATGTAATTTGTACCTGCAATTGTAACTTGGGTAATCACGTGAGTTACAAATTATACTCAACTGTATTGTACCTACTAAAAATAAAAGAATAATAATTATGTAAAATAAAATGTGCAAATCATGAAAAAATGGGCAATCAATCAAATTTTGCCATTAATTATGTCTACGTAAGTCCAGATATATCATTGATATGCATCTGTAAATGTTATCTTTAATAATAAATCGTCTAGACATTGTAGTGTTGATATATTTACTTACAGCTTAATCAATAAAACTAGTCCAATGTTCATCATCTACACTGGCTTCTAAATATTTATAGTCGTTGGGTGGAGGCCCAACGACTTTCTCAGTATACTTTACTTAGAGTCACTAGAAATTTGTGCTTTGTTCCCTAATTTAGCAGAATTTTTCTGCTGAATATCCTTCCGATGCTTTCGTAGACCCGAAGTCCCTGAGGCCTGCACATTGTAAGGTAGAGTGACAGTTGCATAAAATTCCGCGATACAAATCCAAAGTCATTATTCAACGATCCCCAATGCCATGAGCCGAGGTCCAAGTCCTGTCAAAAATCTGCTTATAATGCTAACTTACTAGATTTACTACTTTTGAAATAGACGATCGTAGGTATGAGAACCGTAACAATTTGTTAGCACGTAGAAGAACAAATACACAACAAAGTATATTCAAATGTCATTATGAGTATACCTACTTCATATAGCTTTTATTAAATAATTCGTCAGTGTGGCCCGATTTACCAGTAGGTACATTTAATTCACCATATATAAAATTAAAGATTTGGTGCCTACATAACAACTTTGAGAAACTTTAGAATATTATAACACAGTTAACCCTTGTCTCCTATAGAATTGGAAACTGTATTCTTTCGTGTTTCACTAGTTTATCACATTTAAAAAGTATAATTAATTTTTAATTTATTTATTTATTACATACTTATGTTTACATACAATTAGTGTGCATTCATAGTATTTCTTCTTCCTATACTACCATCAGGCCCCCTTTATTGTTGATAAATTATTTGGGTTAGTTTAGAACACTAACCGCTTAATATAGGCGAGCAAGCTAAGCGCCAGATCCTCACTATTTGTGCTCGTATTTAGCCACGAGGCGTTTGCTACTTCATCAGACTTATAGGCCAGCAGGGCTGCAGCCTTATTCGGATTACGATCATTCCGATTTATTACGGTTCGGTGTCTTGAAATACGCAACTCTGATCATCGTAATTATAAACTTTAGGAATTTTGAAAATTATATACATATCGCCAAGCCTTTCGCGCAGGGGTAGGTACAAAGAAACCACACCTATCTCGATCCTGGCAAACCACTTCTGCTTCTTCCACAGAGATCAGTCTCTTCATGCATACTCGCCGGTTATAAGTAGATACTATTTAATTGGCGCTTTTTAATTGTATTAGTAATTGAAGTTAAAACAATCTTGGAAAATTATGTTTTATGGTAATAGAAGTCATAATAAATCGGACTTCGGACTTCTGATTTTCGGAATTTCAAAAAATTCTAAAAATCGGTATTTTGAAATTCGTGATTTTGACTATCAGAGTTAAGTTTTTCATGTGTGTATGTAGTGTACCCGTCTAAAATAACGAAAGTAGTTATTCTGCAGTTCATATACATAAAACAAAAAGTAAAAAGTAAAATCATTAAAAACATTTAGTTACTTATACATATAAAATGAGTAAAAGATAATGTTACTCTCCTATCATCTAATCAATCTAATAACTCGCTTTAGTTATCTTAGGTATATACTGCGTAGTCATTATTCGATTTCCAGCTGTACCTACATACTTCTTAATAATCGTTGTTAATCCTCCATCTTGATAATAATGCTTGATATAAAAAAATTTACTACGTCTACGCTAATGTGTAGGTATTCATCATCAGCCCGTATAAAGTCAACTGCTTATGGGTTTTTGCCATAGTCTTCACGCTAGTCAGGCGAGTTGGCGACCCACAGTGTGAAATTTGGCCATTCATGTTTTATGAGCTCATTGGATAGGTCCAATTGAGAATTACAACAATTTAGAAGTAACCATAGGTTTCTGTTGGTTGGTTTTTGAGTTATTGAGAAACTCGAGAAAATTCCATAAAAACCATAAAAACACAAAATCATACCTAAGAACCATTTTTTTAGCTAAAATACGCAGTTAAAATACTTCTAAAATGACGATGAGTTTAGGAAAATAAAATTAAAAACCACTAGATACGGTAAAAAAATAATTTATGTCAAATTATGAAAATATTTTTTTTTCTCAAAGAGTGTTAAATATATACAATCATTTTAAGGCCCAATATTCTTGTTCATATATTACTTATGCATGCAAAAATTATGCAGAACTTCAGAGATATGAAAATCAATCAAACAGCCTAGGGTTGTCACTCGAGTATTTTTAAAATTCTGTAACTGTTTTCCAAAAAATAAAATCGTACATGGTAATGGTAATAATATACATAGTAAATAAAGCAACACAAAATCAGTCTTCATATTAATTTTAACACAACGATAATAGTATTACGTTTTAAATTATTTTTGCTGTATATGCTTATATGTGATCCCAACGTCATTCTCGAGAGCTGTTCAATATTTCTGTGTTGTTTCTCCAATGAAACCCACGTTACAAAATATAATCATCCATACTGAACCCGTACTAAGCGCTACAAATTATACAGATCTAGATACTTCAATAGATCCAGACAATATTGTACTACCATCAGAACATAATATTTTTGCTCACTCAGATAGCAAAGGTTAGCACAAATAATGAATGAACCAATAATTTTTTATATGTAAGAATGGCCTCTTAAATTCAAAAGTGGCAAGATGAGCAAGATAATTGACCACATTGCATTTAGTTGCATTCCAGGCAGCGGTCCCAGCAACACCCGTCACCATATGTCACCACGGAACTAAAATTCAAATTACGAATATCGTCTTTTGTTTTGAGTTAGGAATATGTGTCATTTATTAATTTTATTTCCGTAAAATGGTTCAATTACTATCACGGCATTTTTCAGTACAGTAATGTTAGCTTACAGCTGTCCTATCTATATTATAAAATTCATTGGACAAATAATAAGGAGCATTTAAAAATTATGTCTCAAAAAAAAATCATTTGATAACCCTATTTCCATATATAAATTTATATATATTATATATAAATTTTCCAAATCCTTAGAAATGCAATATCTCCAAAGTCCTATGAGATAGGTAAGTCATATTTTTAGATAGTACCTATAGATAATTATATGATTCATCAATATAAAGTGAGAAATATTGCCTAAACTGTAGGAAAACGGAAAAAAAATGTTTTCTAAAAATCATAAATTAGTAAACATCTCTCAAAATACTGCAGCTATAATCATTTGTTTTTGCATAGAGCTAGACGTTATTGTTCTAGGTCGGCCTAATTACAACATTTTGACTTTATGTTATAATTTTACAAAATATTCTTAAAAAACAGTTTTTAAATAAAATCATAAAATATTATTTTTTTACAAAACTAAGCAAAAACGACTACTAGTAACTTCCCCAATATTTGACATCATAGTAATAACTAACAATTGAGCTCATAAAACATAGATGACCGCAACTAAGGCAAAATTTCATACTGTGCGACCGCAGTATTATGTTGTAAATACAAGGATACGCTAATGACGAAACAATTGTTATAGACGATGTTATAACAATCGGGACTAAGGGTTAACGCGCTTTCCGAGGCCCGGAGGATAGTCCCTCAACCAACCAGACCAGAAAATTTGCACAAAGATATCTTAGCCGGCGTAGGAATTGAACCCACGAGCTCCGAGACTTAAGTAGGTATACCGCTACACCACGGTTCTTGTATTTTCAATAACATTCACTCGGTATAAATAATATAAAGATTTTTGAGAGAAAGTCCGCTCGGAGAAGTTTTGGGTTAACACCGAATGTTGGCTAGTCATTATAATAACGATAGGTATTATTCCAACTTGGAGAAGACTACTAACTCAGTAATAATATTTGATTAAGCTGAAACAATAGCTTTTAATAAATTATTTTCTCACTCATTTTTGTACCAGGTACCTCATACCAATGTCAAATCCTGACGGTTTTGAGTTTACTCATAGCATTCGTTCGCGTCCTCCTTTAGAGGCACTGTCATGGTCTACCAACGGTACAGCTAGGCCTTACACCCGTCCATCGGAATGGCACAAAAATAATGACAAAGAAGAAAAAATGGAATGTTTTGGAACTAACATTAACCGGAATTTTGCTTATCACTGGCAAGGTAAGTAATTTTGCCGCTGATAATATTGATAATGGGCATGAAAATTATAATAAAAATTATCAGATACAATTTAATATTATTGATACTGTAAAACGTGACTATATAGGTACCACTACAATGTTATTAGAGTTGTAATTTTTTGCCTTATAAAATCCTTTCCGATTTGTTAGTATTGGACCTCCTGTGTATAATTGGCCGTCCAGTTACAATAATTTAGCATCGTGTTCCACAACATCTTTCCTAATTAAAGTTCGGATTGGATGAAGGCATATTTATCCAGTCGTAATGGTGTTGTACCTACTGTAGCTAGGTAGGTAGGTTATTTGCCTGCTTTTATACAAAAGAGTAAGTACTCTTTTGTATAAAAGCAGGCAAATAACCGCAATCTACTCTATTGATTTTCTCTTCTCTCTCCACCAACTGGTTGACTGAGAAAACATACCTCAGGCCTCAGGTATTAAGTCCTATATGTACTGTCACCTACATCAATAACAACGAGATTGAGACCAAGTAACTTAGGAGTCAGATTATGTAAAATAACTTTTTATGTCTGTAAATTCTAAATACTCTGAGTAACGTTGCTTGTATGTTTTAATACCCATTCAATAGCATTAACCACTTCATTTATAAGTAGGTATTTAATATCTTCGTTAAAAATACAAGTATGCTTGGCAAAAAAGTCTAGAAACGGATCTAATTTTTTGTCTGTTGGCAACATTCCCAAAATAATGTCATTTCATAATAAACAAAATTAAAATCAATAAGTAGAATTACTTATTGACTTGAAAAAATAATACATAAATAAAATAGGAATAAATATATGTCTAAAAAAAACCCAGGTAAGTATCAAGATTAGATTTATATGCTATTCGGTTGCAACGGGTTGCCACACAAACAACACAGTGGCGCCCCTATTATTTTCTACTCTTTTTTGCCAAGCTATACAGGATTACGTTATCTGTCAAAATAAAGACGGCACTGGTAGGTATTGTGTAAAGCGTTTTCCTTTTGGTGACATCCTGGCATCCCGGTTCGTGAAATTTTTATACAGGGTTGCATCCTTACAAGCTTACGGTTTGTAGAGGAACGGATGGTGGTGTACCCCCATTTGAATTGGCTTGCGAACTTATGTTGCGCGATACAGGTTAGTACTGATGCCAGGTGCTAGATGGCGCTGCCAGTCTTCGTGTACGACTATTGTAGATGTCGCTTCAGTTTAAAAATCTTTATTTTTCAAAAGAATAGGTTTTTTTATTCAAAGAATATTTATAAGTCCCCCGTATTAACATTATACTTGGCTTAAAAATAAATACGTTACAACGCGCGGGACTAGAGAGACTGAGAGATTCAAAATAGGTATTTAAGGGTGACAGGATTACGTTTTAAGTAGGTAGGTATAAACCATGACATTAACGGTAAATTAAATGCGTAGGTAGTGAAAATCCACACTACAATGAATGGCTGTGCGAAATCAATACGCTAGTCTATCTGTATCTAACCCTTGGAGTTTTGGTATTTTTCCTTCAGATGATGTTCATAAAGCGCCTCCGCGATGTTGTCAGCACTATCCTGGCGCTAAACCATTCTCCACGGCCGAAGCGCAAGCTATACGCAAGTATGTGGACAAGCTGGGGGATGTCGTCAGCTTGGCTTTACATTTGCACGCCAGTTTTATACCCAAAAAGGTGAATTGTAGTAATATTTATCTACCTAGTAATGATGTTACGAGACCCCAGGACAAAGGACCCCAGACAAGGACTTTGTGAGGCCTTCGTTTAATGATTATTTATTGTACGTGTATGAAACTTAAACTTTTAATAAAACTTATAGCAAAATTGTTTAAAGTCTTGAATCGCGAAGCCCCATCAAAGTGAGGCCCGTATTAAATTATTACGTATCCTAGGTATCTAGTAGGTACAGTAATATATATATAGTGACAGTTAATATCTTTAAATTTATTGCAACATCTAAAAGTATCCAGGGCCGGATTTAAGGGAGGGCATCCAGGGCAATTGCCCCGGGGCCTCCACAATAGAGGGGACCCCACAATAGAAATTTAAAATCTTTCAAATTCGGACTTACTCGTCCGACCCGGGGCCTCCGCACTTCTAAATCCGGCCCTGAAGGTATCATAAATTCCAACGCATATAATATATGTTTAGATCACTGTAGATGCGTAGGTATTAATGGTAATTTAAGATGAATATTATTGTAGAGATATTTGGACATATATCTTTGATACTGACTGTACAACAATATAAATATTTTTTCTGATAAGATATTAGTCTTAGGTAAGAAGATTATCACTCAGATTAATTTAAGACAATCAGTTACTAAGTGGGCTTAGGGCTTCGGTAAATTATGGTACATTTATTTCTACCTAAACAACATAGGTAATAATGAAGGGCAAAGTTTTTAAACCTTAGAAAAGAGAGGAATAATTAGTTTTGACAGTTTGTTTATACAAAATATGATAAATTTAAAATTGTTTACTCTGATCATTTTTATTAGTCGATTAAACATTTGGCCGTGCGTGTTCCTCGCGCGGGTGAACGACGCGAGCACCGATCTACCGACCCCGTCACTTGCTACACCCGCCGTCTTCTGCATCTAGCCCACGCTCGTGGAATGTGCATGCCTTATCGCTCACGTAACCCTATTACAGTAAAAGGTTTTTTCCAATTTTATACCAACTCATTTAATTAAATATACATTGTTATTTTAAAGAGGCACAAATAGAGTTCTGAATAATATCACACCACAAACATTTTTATATGGTGTGACACTATCTCAAATAGCTTATAAACTAAATATTTTTTAGGAGTACATTCTATATCCATGGCGGTACTCACGACGGCAACCAAGCAATTATCGTACTTTACAAGAAATCGGGGAATATGCAGCAAGACAAGCGCGCCTTCCTGATGGAAGATTATATGAGGTTACACCTATTTCAAATAGCATGTAAAGGCACGGTTGGTGGTATTCCTCCACAGAGAGTGAAGATGTTTGCCGGGCGAGTTGGTATACCCGGCCAACAACGGACGGTTGTTATTGTTTAGAAACTTTATACCTATTTTTGAATTGGCTTGCGAACTTGTATTTCGTGATACAGGTTAGTTGAAATGTTAGGTGCTTGATGGCGCTGCTAGACGGGGCGTCGCTCCAAGCACCTGATATAATGCTTGAGCATATGAAAGATTTGGTAATTTTTTATGTAATATTTAAATTAAAATAAAGCTACCAAACCAAAGACGTTTATATCTAATCAACGTAGATCCAGACGAAGATGATCGGTTACACCTTGGTTTTAGCCGACTTACCCTCTTTTCATGCTACAGTACGTGAGATAAATGATAAAAAATCAAACGCCATCCAAGAAGCGACAAAATTTATGGCTTAACTAAATATAAATATTAAATAAATCTTCAGGTCCATCAAAGTAGCAACGACGAGCAAGTAGCGGGAACTTTATGCGACTACATAGCAGGTGTCGTCGGCATAGACCTTGTGTTTCTCCTCAAACCGTATCACCAAATCTTTCCCGATGACAACTCCACAGTTCTGCGTACGTATATAAAACTTTTGGAAACTAAAGCACTTCTTTCATATGAAATGATAATGTTTTATTTTTAGAGGAACGGTTGATGGTGTTCCTCCACAGAATATTAAGATATGCTTTGCCGGGCGAGGTGGTATGCCCGACAAAAGGCTGTCGCCTTTTGTTGATACTTGTATATTATTATGTTCGAATTGGCTTGCAAACTTGTATTGCACGATACAGGTTAGTTGAGATACTATGGGCTAGATGGCGCTACTAGTCTTCTTCTAGTTTGTGCGGCTACTGTAGATGACGCTCCATATTTTTATACATCGTCTTTGCTAATACTTGCCGAAATGATTTATTTTTGGTAGTACAATCGATCTAAGAATATTCTTTTTCAATAGCATTAAAATTACAGATTAAAACGACTTCGAACCGGTTTTATAGCCCATTCGAAAAACCTAAATTGTCTTGTATTATTGTATTGTATTATTGGGCACTAGAGCCCATTTTGCCATGTATATTTAACATTGCAGTCTTTTTGGGGGAAACTATTTTATGTAAAAGAATATTTTAACTTTTTAATTTATTAATGTTACGTTTCGATACCTAGCATTACTGATGGCAATTCGTCGTGCTATTTATTAGCAACGATTAAATAAATAATATGCATTATATTATTTTCCAGAAGTGTATGTGAAGAAGTCTATAGAATCTTTACTCAGCGTGGTTCGAGGCTGGCGTAGTAGCACCAAACAAAGTACCCTGTCATTCTTCGGAAAAGACGTTGAATTCTAAATGCCGGAGAAATTATTAAAATATCTATTCGATCTTAATTTTTTCATTTATTTAGATTTGACGCTTTAGCGGAGAGCAGGTATAGTTATAGTTCACTTGAAAGTTAAAAATTCCCTGTGACTACTAGACGTGAGGCATAAATATTAGAATAGGTTAGTGTATTAGGTATTTTTCGATCCGAATCAGTACCTAATCAAAAGCGTCGAGGATTAGGTATGGTACAAAATATTCGTTACATAGAGTACAATTTACATTCCTTTTTTTTTTAATACTCTGACTTTGCTAGAGGCGTAACTAATATGACATATATCTAATTTAGTATCGATATCAAAGTAAGTAAAATAAAAGTGAATTACAATATTCTATTTCTCAATTCAATTACTAATTCTCAATTCTACCATGAATGGAATAATTAATAAAAATCTACCTAGAATATTAATTGTTATAAATTTAATTTCGAAAGTACTTCAATTTCAACCATAATTTATGATTAGTACGAGTGAAAACATATTATAAACTTTTCATATGCCAACTTCCCGATTACTTAACAGGAACGATCATGCTGAATATTTCCTACGTAATCCACATACGATACCTACATAATATTGGTAACAGGCCAGCTATATTGAATAAATATTAGGATTAGGTGGATTAGGTATCATTTTTAACTAATCCAACCCATCTCTAGTGACTACCCAGTGATCTGTTTTTTTATTTTGTGTCAATGAATCGCGCACAAATTAAGGTTGCCTCACAAGTCTCTCTCGCTCTATTATTGAATATCGCTCTATGGATTGGCCAAAGAGTACACTAGAGTTAAGGGCTTATTTATCTTTACTCAGATTAAAAAATATCACGGGAATGAATGACTGAATGCATACTGAATGTTTATACATTCTTTCAAATTTTAAAATTATTCCTCTGATCATTTTTGAGGATAAAAAAATAGCCGCCCTTAATAAAAATAGTGAGTCTTAATATTGGAATTGTTATCGTTAAGATCTGTTATACAAAATAAGGAAAATAAATAACAACAACAAAAAGCTTGTTATCAACATGTAATAGTATTTGTTTCAAAAATAAATAACACAGCTACATAATATAGTCTAGATGAGCAATATACACTATTTACACCATATAACCTAATATCAGCTTCCCGTTCTCTGTGATGTCGTCGAATTATGTACTAAAGCTGAGACATCAATGTCCCAATGTGTGGATAATTCACTAAGAATGTTTATGAGTGATGTCTTTTTATCACTGTTAACACTGAGATTCGTTACGTGGAACAAACTTAAGTATAACGAAAGATCGTGTAAATATCGCAGTCTCGTGAATAGGGCTTTTTTAACGGTTTTATTTTCAGTCCGTCTCCAATACTTGAGGTTTCTACCAATGATATTAGTCACGTGGTCTCTTATGTCCTTTAAACATGTTTTCCTCTCGGCGAAACCCTGGAAGAATGTACGATTATTATACTATGTATTTTGTGTAATAATACCATGGTAGATACACAATATCAGTGGGTAATTTAGTGAAGGTGAATAGGCAAATTGACAAAACAGATACATCAATGTCTATATCTTTATCGAAAAAAAATATCATGAATATGTTTAATGATTATATTATCATTTGTTTAAATGATAAATTCAAGGATTACATAAAACAACAGTATTTAAATTAGCTGTAATCATTATGTACCCGCTAATTTGAAATAGTCTTTCAAATACTATAAACTTCTTTTTACCATATTCCGCGTAATGAACTAGTTACATAATTGTGAAGGAATGAAACTGACCATCAAGATACAGTATTTTACTAGTTTGAAGGTCTGGGTCTCACCTAAATTAAGTTTGTAGAAATTCATAATAAATAATTATTATAACAAATTCACACGGTCACCAGATCACGGATTTACGGATGGAGGTCAAAGTTGGTCTAAATAAAAATAAACTAGGAAAAAATAATTCGCTTAGATACAGTAGAGTATAATAAATCCAGATGACAATGACGTGATTATATAAATGTGTACATTAATCTACCATGATAATCTATACTAATATTATAAAGATTTGTATTTTTGTTTGTAATGCACAAACTCAAGAACATACGCTTTCAAAAATCTCATTATCGAAATAAACAATTTCAACAACTGATTACCAATTACTATCCTTTGGTGTTGAAAATAACAAGGGCAAGAATTTCACTGACTTGAACGTGTCTGTGTATATAATCTAATGCTGGCGTTTGTGTCAGTTCCTTGGGATTCTGAGCTCAGGTCAAATAATTTTTCGAGAAGTTAATGCAAGAAAATCCTTCAGTGATTACTTAACATACTGCCTAAGCAGCATAATCTAAGCTCCTTTAAAAATATTTATATGAATAAAAATATATTTAGATGATCTCAAACGAAAGATACGCGCTTGGAACCGCAGTAACAATTATTAATAGCAAATACATACGTGTACTCTCTCGCAGAGCGCGAGTCGCACGCGCAGGTGGTGCGGCGCGCGGAGCGAGCGCAGCGCCAGCGCCGCCGCGCCGCCCGCCGACAGCTGCGCGTGCGCCGGGTACGCGCTACTGTCCGCCTCGCCACGACTGCGATGTACCATACACATTATACGTCATTACCACTTTCTTTTTCTATAAACTGTATTTTTTGCACAAGTAATAATAATTATAAAAAATAATATAATACCAAATATATATAAAAAAAAATAACAGAATAATTATGATAAACACTAAATATGCCTACCAAATAAAAAAGCTACCAATTTTTTTTAGAAAATTTGTGCGACTGCCGCCCTCGGCAATGCCTCTTAGAGTACAAGAGCGTTGGAAGGTTTTTTACAAAGGGTTGGAGGAGAGGGAGAGGACGCGTTGTGTCCCCCAAGCCATAATTAATATTTCTTACCTGTTAGCATGAAATACAAATAGTGTAGGGTAGTGTTGCACGGTGTACTGCCACGGCAGGTCATGACGTAGCGCGTCGATCCGTGCGATGCGCACGCGCACCCCACAAGCTTGTAGCAAGCGTCGAGCATCGACCAGTGCTCGGGTGTTCAACGCGTTGCATGCTCCTCCACAAACAATCACCATTGTTAACTGTTATAAACAAACAAATAATAAAATAACTGCGCTAATTTAAAACTTAATTTATTAAGTAAATCTTTTAAGTCGCTTGCCGCTGTCTGTCCTTCCCTATGTATGCTTAGATCTTTAAAACTACGCAACAGATTATGTTGTGTGCGGTTTTTTTTAATAGGTAGAGTATGTATTCAAGAGGATGGTGGTTTATATGTATGATACATCAACATGGCACCCTTGCGAAGCCGGGGCGGGTCGCTAGTACATCATGAACAATCGAAAATGTCTCATGAACCTTAATGCAATGCATTAAAGTTTAATTTCCACCAATCGCCGTTCTAGTATATACGTAATGCATTTCTAGCGACATATACACGAAAGTTGTGCGTGTTGACATTATAATCATTATTATGTCAAATAAAATTATAAATATTAGAGATAGAGTTCTGTTTTATCTGATCATTTTATTTACGCTATCGGCTAAAGTATTATCGCCCGCCCGCCTTTCACTGCGAGCGGAGCGGACTCCGTTTAGAGACCGTTTAACTCGCAATGGCGAATGGCATATAAGTGCTTCCACTGATTAAAAATAAGCGGAGCGGACAAAACGAGTTCAAAGAGTCACAAAAGTGGTCGAAGAGTCGAGCGGATTCCGAGCGGACTCCGCTCGACTCGCAATACTGATTTTCATACAAGTACATCCACCGCGAGCGAGTAAACGGAGCGGACTGAGCGAGTTAAAATGGGTCCGCTGCGTCATGGCGTCGCGCGCTAGTTTTGAACGGACTCCGCTCACAGCCCCGCACCCTCCAGCCACCGCTACCCCTTTCACGTCCTTGAACGGTCTAGTAATTGCCGTGACCTTGCGATTCGCAATAGATCGCCTTTGACGGCTCTTTGTCTTATATTGTTGCTCATCCAGAATCTGGGTTTGTTACGCTTCCCTTTTTTTTCTTCTTATAGTGGTAAAGAAGCAAACATTTCATTATTGTTTTATAAAAATCATCATCACTTGAATCGTCCGACATTGTGCACATGACTTGTTTCTATCACGGCTGTCTGTATACTGGCTAGCAGGCCTCCAAGTCCGCTTTTAATGGAAGCTTAAAACTCGCTCAGCCTCATTTTTAGCCTCGCTCGCTCCGCTTCTCGCTGGCAGTGGAAGGCAAATGCCGAAACTCTTTTTTAGTGGAAGTGCACAGCTAATTTCCTTCGCTCCGCTCAGTTCGCTAGGTCCGTTTCCGCTCATTACCCTTTTTTAGTGGATAGCCAGCATTAAGGCCGTATCCTTTACGAAAAAAGAAATGCCTTTGGTTTATCTTTATTTTAATCAAATTGACGTTTTTTTATGTTGTGCTGTGAAAACATTCCGATTAATTATTTAAGCATTGTTCTGAAACCAGCAAGATATAACGCATTGCGAAGTCATATTCTTGAAGGATGCTTAATAGAGTAAAATCCCAGGCCCATCAGACGTCACGTATTTTCTGACGAACGTAATGTGGACGATTGAGTAGTTTAAGTATGTACTAAGAACGCATGCCTACCAGCTAGCTTACTTAGACAGCTAATTTTCAGGTATCCGGTAATCAAGGTACATAAAAACATTAATTATCTCTCGTAAATTCTCCAAGCTAATTTTTACGTATATTATAGATATAATATCCTTAAAAATAAGTCGCCTATACTCCAAGACACTTTCCGTCGGCCGTATTGCTACGCAGACAGTTTAAAGCTCCCAAAATAATTACTTAACTTCACGTAAATTCAGATGCTCCGTTTTTATATATGTCCACCAGACAACTATTTTAAAACCTTAAAAAAAACCCATGGGAAGACATCAGGTGGTCTAATACCGGTGGATGCAATTTATGTTAACTGTCTTTGCATTTGGACTATCTTAGTTAAAATTATATATTAAGAGTCGAGATCATCATTATGATCATCAGCCCGTATCGCTCACTGCTCACAATGAGCCTCACCAACCGGAGTTTAGCAATAAACACTGTGCTTTAGTTTGGGTGTTTATTAGTAGATCAAGCCAGGACGACTGCTCGTAACCGACCGAGTTACTACTGTTAGTCCCAGAAGGAATAACGGGTCCCATGCCCGGATGGGTAAACAACTTTGCACAAGTATTGGTGACTGATTATGTTATAATACATAGGGTAAACGCTGCGGCTCGTCCTATGGTATATAACTGTAATAGATGTTATAACCATCGAGACCAACTAGTGTTCCAGAGGCCTATAGGCTTTTAGGCTTTTTTTTAAGGCTAGCCTATGAATTAAGGGGCTACAGCGGGATAAAAGCCTAAAAAGGCTTTTAGGCCTTTGCGCTAGGCCTTTTTTTTGTCTACCCGAGGACTAGAGGCTTTAAGCCTTTTTGTAGGCTAGGCGCATATTTAAAGGGCTTGAAAGGTTTCTAGTCCTTTAGGCTAGTTCTATTTTATTTATTGTTCGAGTATAATAATCGTCAACTAAATTTTACGATTTTAGATATTAGTTTCAAATTGCATGACTGTTTAACTTTTTCTGGGTGTGCTGGGAGATTTTTTATATAATGATATAATAAGTACTTCCAATTTCAAATAATATTCGTTTTCATTAAATTTGAAAATAAATACAATACAAAAATAAATCTTGTTTAATTCATACTAAGTCATAATCTGAATAATGGCTATAGATAGCCTGATAATAAGCCTGCTACTTGAAAACGACTTAAGTCGCAAAAAAAGCCTAACAGGCTTTTTAGGCCTAAAGGTTTTTTAAGCCTATAGGCTTTTTAGGCCTATAGGCTTTTTTAAAATTATGTGCTGTTATGATTAATGACTTGCCTGCGGTTATTCAGCATGCCGAGTGTCTGCTGTTTGCAGATGACTTGAAGGTGTATCTGTCAATAGCAAGCCGATATTGATCGCATAGTGCAGTGGAGCTACACAAACAAGCTTTATTTCAACTCAGCCAAGTGCGGAATAATGAGTTATTCTAGGGCTAGAACACCATTGCAGTATCCGTATAATATGAAAGACATTTTGATTCCACGCCTTAGTCGTACTCGGGACTTAGGGGTAGAAATGGTGCCTGAACTAACGTTTCGTAAGCACATTATAAATATCTGTGGAAAAGCATTTAGAAATTTGGGTGTTATCTTGAGAACTTGTAAAGATTTTGATGATACGGTAACTGTCAGAATATTATATAATGCGCTAGTTCGGAGTTATCTAGAAGGAACGGCCATAATTTGGAACCCCTATGAGGCTAAGTATAGCAGTATGCTCGAAAAATTCAAAATATTTTTTACGATTTTTATATTTAAAAGAGTACGGAGTGTACCCCTTGTACCCATTAATGTACCCTAGTTTGTTCGTCCTCGGCATGGTCGGGTACGATCAGCTGGCTGTGCGGCGCGACATAGCACTCGCGTGCTGCGCGAGGTGGGTATGTGGGCGCGCGTCGTCAGCCCAACACACTCAATGTTCCGACGGCAAGAACAAATTTACAAAATTTGCTCCACTATCGCGTGCCATACGTATTATTAATAAAGTAGCCTTAGATGTCGATATATATAACTGTAGCCTGCCGAAATTCACAGAAGTAGCACAGAAGTGCATTACTTGTGTAATATAGGATATAGGTTACTTTATGTTTAAGTTTTTTAAGATAGATGTAAGCTTACAATGTCGCTTTAGGAGTCTCTTCTGTTACGATATTGTAAATGTGTATTAATAATAAATAAAATGAAAATAAAGTAATATTTTTGTAAGTATGTACGGAGTTCAGGGATTTTTTCCTTTTGAAATCTTTGTCACATGATGTATAAAGTTATGGTACTATAACGCCCGCGCTATTATATTAGCTCGCGACTGGGGGTCGGCAAGGCTCATCTGGTCCTCAAATAGGGTGTGTCAGGGCAATATTTCCATGCAGTGATATAACAAAAGATGGTACACTTTGAGATGCTATATTATGAAACACTAACAACAAAGTACAATGGGCTTTCGCCTTAACTCCTGCACCTTCGCCAGAACAAATCTATCTATCAAATATAAATTTTATTTAAAATAAATAAATACTTACAATGCCAGGCGTCCTGACTATCCTCCTGAAAGTTCTAGAAGTGAGGTCTGTAATATGTACGGAATGTTCATTGACCCCCATCTGTTCGGTCTTGCCGTCAGAGCCGAAGTAATGCGTGTGCGCAGCATCGTACATGTGCGAGCGCAGCGTACGCTTCAGCGACTTGTTCGTGTAGTTGTATATGAACTCTCGTATTGATCTAGCGTTGTACTCTTCTAACATCACGTATTGACTTTCGTGCTGGGGAAATAAATGTTATGTTATGTAATAAATAATATGTGTATTCGCTTTACATGTATTTCTCACATAATGAGAAATTGGCTTGTTAATTGTTTTAATAAAGCTAAGCAAATGGCTACGTTATTGGAGGGTGCGCTCACCGTATTCATGAGCTAGTATTGTATAAGTTATGAAACACCTAGTAAGTTATATACATCTGTGTACCTTTGTTATTTTGGATTGTACTTACTATGTGACTCCATTCATTTTGCTACGACTAGGTATTAGTTTTATATCGAGAATCCAGTGGTTGGACAAACCTAACTTAGGCTTTAAGTTTTTTTTTTTTGGAAAAAAAAATACTAAGATGTGTGTTAAATGAAATAAATAAATAAATTATATTATAATATAGAAAATTACAGAATTATTAGACGGGAAATTGTTTTAGTCTATTAAAATGAAAGATTTACATGTTTGTTTGTTTGCATTGAATAGGCTCAGGAACTAATGAGCCGATTTAAAAAAATCTTTAAAGCATAAAATAACTAGGTTATCGAGGAGTAACATAGGCTATATTTAGTGATGAAGTTCCCACGGGAACGTGAGCTACGCGGCTAAAGCCGCGCGCGCGACACGAAATAAGAACTTACAGGTTCCAAATCTGATACAAGCAATAGTTTACTGTGTCAATCACAAGTAATATTTTTTTCTCGTACATACAGCGCCTCCAACGAAAAATTAAATGAACTTAAAATTGCTGTCGATCAAGTAAACTTAATTATAGCAATTTCGTTCAAATTAAATTTTACTAGCAAAAAATTACTTATATAATAAATTAACGTAAATCTGTCTGTATGTCTGTTATGCTTTAATGCCTAAACCACAGAACCGATTTTAATTAAATGTGTTATTAAACGAATTACGCAATAAAAAAACCTGCCCCAAGTAACGATATCAAGCACACGAAATCGCAGTTAAAACCTATTGATAGTCCCAAGTTATGATATAATATATTTGTAATTTTACCTTACTATCCAATATAACGACCGCAGTCATATCCTTCTTATTGCGAATATCAATGCCTAAAGATTCCGCAAAATGATGATTCCGTACACTGTCCACCGCCAAAATATGCAGAGTAAAATTATTAGCACACGCCATTCCTTGTATTTTGGTCATGTTTTGTCTCTCATTCACATCGGTTAGTCCGCGAGGTAAAATCGGTGGTCCCCATTCGTGAGCAAACTTTGAGATCTTACAAAAATGTTTGACATTGTCTTGTATTAGATTTTTTGGAGATAACGGATCGTCGTCGTAGGGCAACATAGTGGTTTTGATCCTGGAACAAGTAATAAGCAAAATTTATTTTAAATTTAAGTAACCCTATTTGTTAAGAAGCTAAGCAAACTTTGAGACATAATATACCCCCAATAGGGTTGGAAAAAGTTGAATTACTACTTAGCAAAGGTGCTAGTGTTTGCACAGCGACGAGCGGGACAGCGAAACCTCTACATACTGCATTGTAACTAGTCGTTTATATCCTCCTTATTTTATACAAAAATAAATTATTATTATTAGTAATTACTAGCTTTCCACGCGCGGTTTCACTCACGCAACTCCTTATAATTAAATATAGCCTATAGCCTTCCTCTACAAATGGGCCATCCAGCACTGAACTATTTTTTCAAATCTATGATTTATCTCTATGCCAAATTTCATCTAGATCCTTCAAGCTATTCTAGTAATTGAGTAACAGATACCATTCGCATTTATAAATTATCCCATTTATGATTATCACAGGCAGATATAATTAAACCACAATTGTTCTGAGTTGGATTCCTACTCAGGATATTTGCCTGTATGTGTATTTTGGCCGTGGATTATCACACAGAATGATAGAATGGACTATTTCGTCAGAAGAGCTAAACATAACTGAATATAAAAAAATACGTATAATAAATAGTAATACTCACTCTCCCGGTTCTGGATTCAATTCTAGTTCTAAATTATAAATTTCTTCTAAAGTTTGGCACTGTGCATATTGTTCGTAAAAGTTTTTCTCCGCTGGCAACACTTTCATGCTACATTCTTGTAACCAATCCAGCGATGACACTAGTTGCGAACCATCATTGTCCACAGGCTTCGGTACAGTAAAACCTCTTTTCAAAAGAAAATTAAATATACCATTCTTTTCATTTTTATTCGTAGTATTATACCAGGGATATTTATTGTTATGCGATTCCACTTCTTTCTTAACCTTCTGCTTTTTTACTGGAATGTTGAATTTAAATTCGTTGCAGAATTTAGTAAAGTTTTTCTGCTGATAGAGTAGACGTTGTGCTTGTTGTAATTTGACTAGTTCTGTTGTCCATTGCGAGCTTTCTTTGTTTTTACAACTGTAGTATTCCATAGCAACTTCACGCATCTGATGACAATATAATTTATCAGTCAGAAGTTCAATTACAAGTATAATTTTAATATGAGGAAACAATAACTGCGGATTGAAACAAGATTAAAAAAAAAATACGGTTTATATCTAACAGAAACAACCTCCGTGTTGTAGTGATGTAAGTCTCGCTTTATATCTTGGAAGTGGTGGATTCGATCCCTACGACCGACAAGAAATCATTGTGTAAATTCTAAGATTTTTTCTGGGTTGGTTTGAGGGACTTCTGCGGTCATCAACCCACCTGCCAATCGTGGTAACTATGGCAAAAACCCTCCCTCGGGAGGCTCATGTGCAGCAGTTGACGTTATACGGGCTGATGAATATGGTAGTGGAAATATTATGGCGAATGATGTAAGAATGAATATGCCAAGACTAATTTATATTTTACTAGCGACCCGCCCCGGCTCCGCACAGGTACAATGGTGATGTATTATACATATAAACCTTCCTCTTGAATCCCTCTATCTATTAAAAACCGCATCAAAATCCGTTGCGTAGTTTTAAAGATTTAAGCATACATAGGGACATAGGGATATAGGGACAGAGACAGAGAGTATAAAACAAAGTCGCTTTTGTTTTATACTATGTAGAGATTATCACATTAGCCTCAATGACTCTTTTAGATCCGTTCGAGCGCCAATAAATACGAACATCCATTCATCCTGCATCCACGTTTTCGCATTTATATCTAATATATAATATTAATAAGAGGAACCAGGGTTACCAGCGCGTAAGACGGTATCTGCTCGTTTAGTGGGTTTAGCGGGGTGAAGAGCAACAGTATGGGGCTGCCATCCGCATATCTCTCGAAGTTAAAGTCCTTTCTCCACGTGGGCACTATACGTGCTACTGGCTGGGCGAAGTTTTGCAGTACCCAGTTTATGAGCAACGAATCGTTCCAAGCTTGAATGTCACCGTCGCGCGTTATGTACTCCTGTAATTATATTAAAGTTTGTGTTAAAAAGTATTACATACAATTGACAGCAGTTCGCAGACAGTGCAAAAGAAGTAAAGCAACTACGGTTAACGGTGTATCCAATATAACAGGGGTCTCCAAACTCTGACGCCTTAGGGCCATAACGATTTTTTCAATATGTTCGAAGGGCAAAAACAGTTTTAACTTTTCTATCCTTAACTATACTCTTATTTCTAGACTAGTCGCAAAGTGTGCGACCGAGTAATTATCATTTTGTGTTGTCTTTTTCAACTTATCACAGCAATACTAACAACAATAAGACATCGCGAACCAGATTGAAGTCACTAGTCTTAAGCTGTCGCGGGCCGGATTGTTGGCACTGGCGAGCCGAATTTAGCCCGCGGGCCGTAGTTTGGAGACCTCTGCAATATAAGGATAGAGAAGAGCATCGTTGTAAGAGTAATTTACCGTCATCATTCAAACAAAGTTTTCAAGTACCAAATAACGTCATTTTGTCATGCCTACGATACGATACAGAAAGTAGCTCCTTCCTACTTGTTTAACTTATAATTTTACCCGTATCATTGATAAGGCGATAGCTAAGCCCGTTAGCTACCGCTGTATCAATTATATGGGACTGGAAATTGTTTGGTAGAAGTTTCATTAGGCCTGTAGAACGTACACCACAGATGTTACGATGACAGAAAATATCTTTTAACTCCATTGCATAACAATAAGGTTAAGAGATTTTTAGACAAACGATTATAAATCTTAATGCAATTCCATAAAGCCTTATTTCCTATATTAGTCATATCTTTCGCTATATCAATCCTTGTTAATATTATAAATGCGATAGTAACTTTGTCTGACTGTCTGTCTGTGTCGGCCTTTAAACTACTGAACCGATTTAAATGAAATTTGGCACACAAATAGTGTAGAACTTGAGAATGGACATAGGACATACTTTTTATCGCCGAAAAGGGTTGTGATTAAATTATTAAAACTGCTACTCAAAGTCATTATATCATCATTATTAAGTCGCGGGCAAAGCTAGTTTTATATAAAATGCATATAGAAATGGTGAATATCTTACCTTCGTATCATTCCACAGCATCAGTCTAGCATTGGGTACACTCTCCACGCCCAGTTCCTGAGCTAATTCCTCTGACGTCACGGAGGCGAAGCAGATCTCACCTATAGTGTCGGCTTCTCTGACTTTCAATGCCACTGTGTACCACACGTTGTAATATTTGGAAGTATCTGTGAGCGGAGTATATCCTACAGCTACAGCCTGCCAAGTTGTAATTACAAAATTAAAAATAAGGTGAATATATAAAAAATAGTCCCCACTTCCCGTCACGCCATAACTAGAGAACAACATAATAAATTTAGCATATTCCATTTTCGATTTACATCCATATAATTTCGATTCGTAACTATGAGGAGAATGTTTTTTTTTAAGATTTTATTGCTTAAATCCATGAAAGTTGACAAATTTAAAGCCGGAAGTTTTGGCCATGATGGCCACACTCGAAGAATCTATATATAGGGCTTGTTATAGAAAACAAATTTTGAAATATTTTTCGTCCAAAGAACCCTTCATGTTGTATGCTTTAGATGCTCTCATAGAAAAAGACCTTTCATAGCTGATTTTTATAAAATGTTGTACTCAAGTCCTTCCAGCTCCTAGGTATTTAATTATAAAAAAAAATCAAAATCATTTATTTACAGCAAAGACAATTACTTGTCATTTTGAGCTGGGCGGAAATTTTGTATGATTTGTTATGTCAATATCAATGTGTATTACATATCATCATCATCATCATCATCAGCCCATATAACGTCTACTGCTGAACATGGGCCACCTCC
The DNA here is from genome assembly GCA_947037095.2 of Nycteola revayana. Taxonomy (NCBI): domain Eukaryota; kingdom Metazoa; phylum Arthropoda; class Insecta; order Lepidoptera; family Nolidae; genus Nycteola; species Nycteola revayana. The sequence continues at coordinate 13,477,612 of OX344839.1, forward strand.
GGGGGGAGTGTATTTGCCATAGCCGCTTGGCAGGCGGATGGGTGACCGCAGTATTATGTTGTACCACACAAGCAAACGCTGCTGCCCATTACTTGATATACGATTATTATAGATGATGTTATAATAATTGGGACCAACGGCTTACCGTGCTTTCCGAAGCACGGTAGTACTACAACCAACCAGACCCGGAAAAATATCTTAGAATTTACACAAAGATTTCTTGGCCGGCGTGGGGATCGAACCCACGACCTCCGAGATCTAAAGCGAGCCAAATACCGCTACGATACGGAGGTTGTACATATAGGTTTATAAAATTAAATATGTAGATACAAACATCACATCGAGAGAGCAAATTCACGAGATCTTCAGATGAAGAGACTCTTCTCAGAGGTTTCATCATTATTTCCAAAAAGTTTACCATGCTATGTGCATCTCGGGGGCCTGTAACAATAATCGAGTTTTAAGAAACAAAGCTTCTATTTTAAATAATCTTATCACCAAAGCAGCCAAACGAGAAAAATATACAAAGTATTGAAAACTTTATCTGAGCCTTAGGCCGGCTAACCGCAGGACGCGGTTGCGCTTGCGGTCACCGTCGCAAGCGCAAGCTTACGGTGGCCGTCAGTCGACCGGAGCGGTTGACCGGCTGCCGCATCACAGTGCGAATAAAAACTACTTTCTCGTACAAATATCTGAGTACGGTCAGCCGTAGCACCGAGGCTCCCCAAGTCCCGGCTCAAAAAGTTATACTGCCCTGGGACCCGCAACAAATTTAATCATACACACACACATTACTGACCTTTATAAAGGACTCCTCGTGATATACTTGTATATACCATTAATATTGGCCATGACGGAATTTTGTTATTCTGTAATCTGCATTCACTTCCTGGACTCCAACAGTTGATTGCAGAAAACATTACCTGAAACAATTTGGTTAAAAAATAAATTATATGTTAACATAGGTGAGTTGTATGGTATGTTCATCTCTATTATGTACATGACAGAGAAAATTAAGCAAAATTTATAGTTGTGTATAATACTAGCTGTGCCACGCAGTTTCTCCCGAATAGATCCAGTTCCCATGGAAACTTTAACATAAAATATAGCATGTGACACTCACAAATGACGTGACTTTCTATTGGTAAAAGAATTTTCAAAATTGGTTCAGTAGATCCAGAGATTACCCCCTACAACACCACAAACTTTACCTCTTTATAATATTAGTATAGATACGTCAACATTAGTTCAAATAAAATTTACTCAATCTTAAATTGTCCAATGTTGAGTTTTTTTTTTTTATATTACTAGCTGGGTTTTGCAATCTACTAGTATTCTTGTTAACCCCTAATGCTAAACTAAAATGCTTGGGTTACGGGTGGGTTCACATTGGTAGTGCAAAGGGTGGGGGTTTCAAACCGGCAACCTCAAGATCACAAGTCCAACAACCTAGCCATTGTGCTATGACTGCTTATTGTGGAAAAAATAATTTTACTTATTTTCCAGTTATGCATAGGAATACATAAAGGTATTGTTTTATTTGAATAATGTGAATTATTTGCATAATAAACATTTTTTAACCTTGAAATAATTATACATAGATGTTGAACATATTATTATTATATTCATTTAGAATTGCACTTGCTACAATATTAGCAATATCATGTACACAATATAATATTATGATTAATAGAGACTGGATTATATGAAACATAAAAAGCTAGTTATATGCACGAAAATTGGCAGAATAAACGAAATTAAATTATAAGTTTTAATTCAACCAATCAATTCAATCCTAAAACAAGAAGAAAAGTAAGTTTAAATATTTTATTATTTTATTTTTATTTATTTTAAAATCAGTATACAATAGGCTAGTTGACACTTTTTTGAAATTATTTTTATATGGTCACGAATGGTTAAACTAGATCAAGAAAAAAATATGGCATTTATTTGATACCTACCTAGAAAGCACTAAAATAAATATTGCAAAATTGGCTTGACATTTGGAGACGAAAACGATGTCAGATATGTTGATCTATATCAGGGTTTCTCAAAGTGGGGTACGCGAACCATTAGGGGTTCGCGACAAGATTTACGTAATGGTGGTTTGATAACTGGCAGGCGCGCGCGCGACTGAATTCCTCGCTCGCTCTCGCTCTTGTGAAAAAGATTTTTTTTTTTTAAAACTATAAATGATTTTATTGAAAGACATGGCAAAGGACAAAGTGGACAAAGTACGTTGGAATATCCACTGACGGTGCAGGATCCAGGATTAAAAATCTCGCTCCTGAGGTCAAAAGTATGCATTGTGCGTTGCACAGAGATGCATTGGCGAGCAAGAAAATACCTGATGATTAAAAAAAAACAGCACTTTCAGAGGTCGTAAAAATAATAAATTACATAAAAGGGCGTCCGCTAAATTCAAGACTTTTCGCATTATTATGCCGAGACATGGGTAGTGAACATGTTTCATTACTGCTACACTGTGAAGTTCGCTGGTTGTCAAAAGGCAGGATATTAGCTCGGTTTGTTGAACTTCGTCACGAAATCTATATATTTTTGAAAGACAGTAACTTCAACCGATTTGAAGATGAAACCTGGCTTAAAAGAGTGACTTATTTACATTTTTTACTGACATTTTTTCTTGTCTCAATGAAACGAATGCGTCGATGCAAGGTTCCACGTGCAGTGTATTCACTGTGCAGGACGAAATACACGCACTTGTAAAAAAATAGAATTTTGGAAAACCTACTTAAGATCAAATATCTTTGAATGTTTTCCTCTTTTGTATGAATTTATCACGATGAACGCCTTATCCGTGGATTCCGCAATAAGGGCTGACATTGTTCTGCATCATTCTCAGCTCTCCGACAAAATGAAAAGGTATTTTCCGGATATTGATAATGCTAAAAATGGCTGGATTCGTAACCCGTTTGCGGTCACGAGCGAGAGCATCATTTATAGTTTGAGTATTAAGCAACAGGAGTCATTTTTAGAAATGTCCGTAGATGAAACTCTTCAAGCTGGTTTAAAAAGGATGTCTTTGATAGATTTTTGGGCAGCTAGATGGGCAGAGTAGTAAAATTGAATCCATTTGCGACAAAAAACAAGCACACCCATCACATTAATATTAAGAAGATATTTCTTATGGCACTTTATTTGTTACCTTTTATTCAAATAAAAACCTTATTTTCTTCAACAGTCAATTTTATTATTTTCTTTGGGGGTGGGGGGATTTAATTAGTTAGTTAGAGGTTCGCTGTCAACTGTAATTTTAACAGGGGTTCGTGGAGCCGAAAGTTTGACAAACCCTGATCTATATAGATTATGATCTGTGCTCAAGAGGAATGACGTCATGACTCAGAAAGTGTACTAGAAAAGGATCACGTTTAAGTTTATTAACAAGATGTATGACGTCATAAAATGGCTGATAGCATTTTCGGAAGTTAAAGACATAGACAAAATAAATAATTTTCATATTGAGTTTATACAAACATATTCAAGGTTTATGAACAGAAATTATTATATTTAGGTTCCATATGACAAATACTTTTAGAAATAAACATCATTGTAACATAATTGCATACGTGTCAACTAGCCTATTATTAAATTATCCTTGACTAGGCAACCATGAAATTACACATTACAGTAACATTATATGACATTAAAATTTTTGTAATCGTAATTCACCAATTATTATTATTTAATATAATTATTATAATTAAAAATATGTAATTTATTTTGTGACTCAAATTCGCGATACTATAACTTTTATCGCATATAGGAATGCATGATTACTGCACTGCTCTCGGAAAAATATTGTAAATATACCAATAATATGCATCATACTAGATCTTAGGTAACATATGCTAGTACCATTGAAAATGGCTTAAATATGCCAATGCATATAAACCGGTCCCTAATGATTAAATACAACTAAGGGCTCCCACACAAAACCGCGAATTCGCATTGCATTGCAAATATCTGTGAGCTTGCACATAGATATTTGCTGCATGCGGCGTCGTATCGCATCGCATCGCGGTTTTGTGTGGGCGCCCTAAGGGCTTTGTATTTTATCATATCAAAGGGTGATGGGTAAAAGGCTAATTGAGCTAAGCAACACCATGGATGATATTGAATTATATATTTTATGTAATCTGTTATGTGTGTAATAGTGGTGGACTGTTTAGTACATAAATAAAAATATGTTATGAATGAATAATAATGATGGTTGTCATTTGAAAACTTGTTGGGTAGTCCCTCTACTGCACACTTTCAGGGCCCCTGTAACCTAATATGGCATTAGCCAAGCCAGTTAGAATATAACAAAATTCTGTGATTTACTAGTCAATATTTACAATACAATCAAAATTTTTTAGACAATATAGGGAGGAGAAAACAAAGATGACACATCATAAGAACATTATTTAAAAAATATTTTCAAATGTCTATGTGAATAAAGATATTTTGACTTTAACTCAATACTTACACGATCCTTTAAAACTAAGGCAGCCTTCTCAAATTCTCCTCTCACATACTGGGATTCAGCATCCCAAGGTGCATAATACATAACAAATGCCACATCCACTCTGTTGATAGCCCCAAGTGCATGACTAAGTTGCCCTTGATACCAGTCTTTTACAATGGAATCTGATTGGAAAAACCTGATTGAATTGGGATGCTTCCATATCTTTGTTGGCCTAAAATAAAAGTTACTATGAATAAATGGATGTAGAAGTTGGATAATAAATATTTCATTAACAAACGATAATGACCTATTCAAATGAGATTTTTATTAAATTGGTCAATTAAGTAAAATACTTTTGTGATCATTCAATTTAGTAGGTATATGATATGTATTAATGTTGATATATTAATTCAATTAAGACTTTTCTGGAAGAAAACAATAGGTACAGAAGAATCAAACAAACCAAATATCAGAATAAACATGCTTGTAATAACCATTATTATTAAAAATGTGTAAATTTAGAAAGTTGTACAATTGAAACCACCTTTAACCTTTTACTACAGCAAATTTTCCTTAACCAATATCTTACTTACTATTAATTTTACATAAAGTTGAGGTAATTTACTAAAATAAACAAAACACTTACGTGTTGTGTAGGGCCCCGTATGTGGTCAGGGCCAGGGCTAAGCAAAAGACCATTTCTTTAATTAACATTTTGAGAGTTAACTCCCTGTTGTTACGTTGTGTTGCGCCTTGAGTATTTTCACTCGGGTTTCGAGCATCGCTAGCAGTGCGAGACTTTGTTGATAATGACGTGACCTGCGAAATATCTTCAGAGTCCGCCGTTGGAAACATTACACGTCATTCAACAACAATAACGTTATAGAAATTCTTTCATCGAGAATAAAACATTTCTGTAATTTAGGATAATCAACGGTATTGGCACTTATTAAATTATGTAAAACGAACAGACAATTCATAATAAATTCCCAATGAACCTGTTGGTGTATCGTAGGCTTTTTATTTATCTCATAATATTTATCAGCCTTTTATCGAAGAAGTGAGGGGAGAGTGGCCAAATCAGCTGTCAGTCATCTGTCAATGATGATGTCAAAGCAAAAATTGCAAGATTCATAGAGAGTGCTATATAAATAGAGTTACGTGTTATTTATTTTTGAGTACAAAAACTTCAATATGCGGATCAAAAATTACTTTTTTTTACTTCCCACTGACAAAATAAAATTACTCTCTTAATATAAACCTAGTAAAATAATTATAACGTTCGAAACATTTATCCACCGAATCTACGAAAAGTTAAAAACATTAATATCAACTATAAGTATGCAAAATTTCTTCCTACCGTTAAAGGGTTAGTTTTCCTTTAAAGGGGTACAATATTTTTGCTACTGAATATATCGCAGTCGAATAGTCTTATCTGCCATATTACATTAAAGTAAGATGTTATCAAAAATTGCACAGTTTTGAAATGCAGTGGTTCAACGATTAGCCGAATTGTCATTGCGATACTTATTTTAAGTAGTAGGCGCGCGGCGCGACGCAAAACTATTTGTTTCAATTAAATAAATATTTTTGAAATGAAAAAAATGAACATTGTTTTATGCAGTTAATCAGTGCATATTAGGTTTTGTGGTAAAAAAAACCTAAACCAATGAAGTTCTACCGAATTTGGACTTTCAAAGCGATGGCTAATGACTCTCTGAAGAACATATGTTGTCGAATATATTCCGACGGATTTTTTTTCATCTACATTAATTCCGGGTAATCGATAAACCACCGCATTTTAAAAACAGTTCTATTTTTGATAACGGCCAAGTGTAATGTATTATCCGATCCGACTGTTACAAATACACTATGGCCGACAATACACGCTCAATCTGGATCGAGATCAATGATCTCAATCCAGATTGACTGTTTAATGTTTGTGATTGACGGATCGCGACATCGGATCGCTAATTATCAAATATTTTGAAATCCATGATCTCGATCCGTTTATCGCAATCCAGATTGAGCGTCTAATGTGCAACATATAATTCGAAAGATACTATTAAAATTACTAGTAGTAATAAGAGAATAAAAAAATATATTAAAATGAATTACTACACATGCTTTTTTTGTTCAGATCCATTTTGCAATTCGTCATCATCAGCCCGTATAACGTCCACTGCTGAACATGGGCCTCCTCCCGGGGAGGGTATTCGCCATAGTCACCACGCTTGGCAGGCGGGTTGATGACCGCAGTATTATGTTGTACCACACAACGATTATTATAGATGAATTTATATCAATCGCCCAACGGCTTAACGTGCTTTCCGAGGCACGGAGGGTAGTCCCTCAATCAACCAGACCCGGAAGGATATCTTAGAATTTACACAAAGATTTACTGCCCGGCGTGGGAATCGAATCCCCGACCTCCTAGATTTAAATGGAGTCAAATACCGCTACGCTACGGAGGCTTTCGCGATTGTGAACACACAATCTTCATATTTTTTTATTTATTGGCAATCAGAATCCCCTGAGCACACGTCTTCATGTGATCATTGCGAACAGTGGACTGACGTGATCTGGATTGACTGTGTAATGTGACAACAATCCAAATCAGTTTATAACAATCTACCGCGATCACGGATCTCGATCCAGATTGAGCGTGTAATGTTGGCCTATGAGCTTAAAACCCTTAAACAAACGAACTCCAAAGTGACATCTATTTTTTTTATAGGCACAATTATACAAATTGTCATTGTCTTTGCTTCAGTGCAGCCATTTTAATTTCAATGGAATACAATAGGCTGCAATAAACTTGTTTTGGATTTTTGACGACAACGTTGTGTAATTTTTTGTGTTTTAACGACATATTATTTCTAATAACGTAAAACATATAAATCGCAACGACTACGATACGAAATAATGATTAAAATTTAGTCTGCACTTTAGTTTGTAATTTGAGTAAAATTATTCTGTTATGATTTACTAAACATCCTTGGAATCTCATTTGTTGAAATTAAATTGCCAAACATGGAATCTCCTAGGCATTCTGAGTCCGATAATGTCGAGTATTGGAAGAAACAAGCAAAATGCTACGAGCAAAAGTAAGTTTATAAAGACATTGACTAGTTAATGTAACGTACTATGTTTTTCTTAATGATGATCATCACATGTCTTGAATCATGCTGCAATCAATCTTAATTATGTATTTCAGAGTAAACGATATCCAGCAAGAATTAGATGAATATACAGAAAACTCGGCACAGCTCGAAAAAGAATTAGAGGCTTCATTAGTACAAGTTGAGAAACAAAACAGAGATTTGGAACATCAGAATCAACGTTTGAAAAGTGAAATTGAATTGCTTAGGGTTTGTATTCTTTGTGTTCTATTAAATTCAAGTGTCCAATTTAAATTATTACTCAAACTCACAGGAAAATCAGATAGATGTGCACCTAACATTGTGAAAGAAAGTAAGTAGTAGTAAGTTAAACTAGTTTGTTAGTTACCATTCTTTAAGTTGTATCAATATTCTAATTATTTCTATACATTAGGTATGGTCAGTGGGTTGTCTCCACCACTCACCATAGCTTGGAGGGCTCAAAGGTTCTCATATTTCTTGTATACATTCCTTATATCTAGATTTAGTGTACATTTTTATACTGTAATCAAGTTTACAGTCCTAATTTTATCTTAACACATTTACTATTATGTCCCATGAACCCTTTGTCTTATAAGAGGAATGGCAAAATCACTTTTCAAATTATGTCACACATCTCAAGGGAAAAAACAGTGAATGAGCATTTACTGTTTGTGATGTACATAAACATAAATTAGTGTTTTATCCATATTCAAATAATATAGTTGCTTCAGTTATATTATTTATTGTCAATACATTTATTTAGGCATAATTGTTTCATGAACATTTTTAATATGAAAGAAAAAAATAGATTAGTGGAATTTGATTATTTGAGGTTTTTACACAATATTCATATCTATAGAACAAACTGGAAAGGAGTCAGCACGAAACAAATGCCTTAGAGAATGAACTGCAAGCACTTAAGATAGATAAAGACAAACAAGGAGTGTACATCAGAGAGCTTGAACAGAAAAATGATGATTTGGAAAGAGGACAAAGGTATGTATTTTGTTATTAGTTTCTTATATATAGCAGATTGAGTTATAGTAGTCCTCCCGATCCTTTGTTGTCTGCAAATTGTAAAACTAGGCAAAATTTGTATAAAATTCACTAGATTTTTTAAAAAGTCTTCACTACTTCCATCCTCCCACCAGTGACTGCCTGAGTTGAGATCCAACAGGTTTCTTGGTTTATGCCTATGTATGCTTAGATCTTTAAAACTATGCAACAGATTTTCATGCAGTTTTTTTTAATATATAGTGATTCAAATGGAAAGTTTATATGTATGATACATCAGTGTGCAATGCTGATGTAACTAACTGACAGACTTAATAGATTTTTTTAATCTTCATGCCCATTGTGTGAAATATCTACTGTGAAATGCCTCAATGAGTATAGCATACTCCACGCTGGTAAAAGCACCTTTTATTTATTTATTTGGCCTTTTATTTATATTTAACTTTTAACATTCTCAACATACAACTCACACTAGTTTCAAATCAGTGCTTATATCTTAATTTTGAAATGTATTTTTGTTGCAGTAAAGATTTATTATTATTCTTGAAATAACTAATGATAAATTAAATTATGATTTTGCAGAGTAATATCAGAATCAGTGGCATACATAGAGTCACTGCTAAATCAAGCATATGAAAGAAATGCTGTGCTGGAGAGTGAAGTTGATGAAGTTGAGAACTTGAGGGTCAAATTGCAAAGAGCAACAGATGAAGCCAGAGGTAAATTAATATTAATATAATGATCCCTTTTTGTATAATTGAACACCTCAAAGGTCTTGGTAATTGATTTAGTCAGCATTTGGAAAGTACATTTTCCAGGTAACAGATTTTGATAGAATAAGGATATGATATAATAATAATAATAATTCATCAGTTCTAACTGTTAACCAGCCACCTGAATAATATTCTAAACATATAAAAGTAATAACATTCCTTCCACACAGTCTTTAACACAAACTTTGGATTCCCAAGAGATTCATAGTGCATTCAAATAAAACAATAGATACAAACATACAATGCAATAAAATCCAGATTACATCATGCACACAATAGACCTCCAATAGAAAAAATGATCATCAGACTGTGGCTAGTTAGCTTGAGAATTTTTTGATAAGACAAAGTTTAAATAAATAGCTCAACTGGTGCATTTTATTAACAAAATTAACACACAAATTTGTACAATTTGAGAATATACAGTCTTCTTCTATAGTTTTTTTTTATCTAAATTTAAAGGCGCAATAGCACCCTTGCGAAAACTGGACAATAATTCAGAATCAGAATTTCCTTACTTAATTAACTATGTTCAGAATTCTAAGGTAGTTCTAGTAAACCCACTAGAAGTACATTAAGATTTAAATGAGGAAATATGATTTGCAATATTTCTTAAACTACTGGTTCAACTTTAATGGAAGACATAGGTTTTGATTTACAACCTCCATGGTGTTCGGTCCCCACTATTAGGCAATTTTCCTAAGTCATGTTGTTGCACACATTGATAGGCTATGATAACCAGCTGGCAGTATAATATTTTGCCAACCTTGCCATTAAAAAAAATCGAACCCTATGATTGATATGGAGTGCTTTGGGAATCAATATTCTAAATTGTCATATTTATTGCTTTGGAATTTCAGATCTGAAGCAAGAACTAAAAGTGATTGAAAAAGTTCCTCCGAAACCAAAGAGAGAAGATAGCAATGATACTTCATTGGTTAATGGACTCATTCCTAATCCATCTCGAACTCAGGTTGAAATAGAAACACAAACTTCTTTAATGTCACCACAAAAACGTAAGTCTATATGAACATATTTCAAAAATTACTTAATATATTGTCATCACAATCTTTTTAATATAAATATTTTCTTCATTTTTCAATTGTTATATTTTTTTATGATGTCTTGTTGTTGAAAACTATCTAAATTCAAATTTGTGTAGAGTCCTATACATTCCTTTATGTTATAAAACAGTCCCACAATTTGCAAGAAATGCATACACAGAAACGAAATTCTCGAAAGTATTATCTGTATATGTAAAAATATAACCAAAAAAAAATAAACGAAATTGTTACCAAACACATAAATATAACTAGATATAGTAGTAATTCTATTAACTCATTGATTTAGAACTCATCAGTCAAAATATTTTACCAATTATATAACAAATGAAATTTGGGGTAGTAGTTTCTTTTAGGAAATTTTGACAAACTACAAGAGCTAAGTTATGGCTTTAAATTAGAAACACTTGTTAATTACTTCTTTGATCTCAATTTCCATTTCTCAATTTAACAAATCATTGTTTAATCTTTCTTGCAATCATAGAACCAGTAAGAAATTACGTAGGTAGGTAACTTAGAAAAAATAAATAATAAACGGGTGTGCGTTTTAGTTTGTCATAAGTGTACAATGCGCAAAGCGATCCCCACTCTTCGCCGAGCGCTCAAGAACCATTTTTGAGCGCTCAATATTTTTTCTAAGTTACCTACCTACGTAATTTCTTACTGGTTCTATGATTGAAAGAAAGATTAAACAATGATTTCTTAAATTGAGAAATGGAAATTGAGATCAAAGAAGTAATTAACAAGTGTTTCTAAATTAAAACCATAACTTAGTTCTTGTAGTTTGACAAAAATTCCTAAAAGAAACTACTACCCCAAATTTCATTTGTTCATTAATGAAATGAAAAATATTTTTACAAAAAAGAAAAATATATTTTATAAAAATTGGTGTCAATTAAATTGGCCGGAATTGTACTCGTCGTTGTAAGGTACGTGCAACAGGAGTAAATAACCAATCACAAGTGACGACTATGACGCGATGCGCTACGGGCCAATCACTGCACTTTACCCCGCCCCACTCCTCACTTCATACCACCAAAGGGACCCAATAAATCACTTCTGCGCAGGTCAAGTTCAGCTCTCAAGAATCTTGCCGATCATTCTACCTTACAGTTTAATCATGTTATGTGTGTTGTATTGATTAAAATTTGTAAATAAAAATGTTTAACAGGTGAGATAAATGGCAATGCCATGACAACATCATCTCGGGTAACAGCTATCAACATTGTAGGTGATCTACTGCGAAAAGTTGGGGTGAGTGTGGATATTAATATTTTTACTTTAGTTAAAGCTGTACTAGTTTTATTTGTAGTAATAGTCACTTTAGAATGCACCAGCTAGTAGGGGTAGCTACTATATTTATTTATTTAATATGTTTTATGTAAAATTTGTTTATCATAAAGTTAAATTGTAGATATCTCAGAGGCTTAAATTATATATGTATTATAATATTTATTTTATGTATACAGTTCTATCCACGCTAGATGTAAGTATCAAAGTAAATAAATTGACAGATCTAGCAGGTGATTTGTTTTTATTGACATTTGTAGATATTGTAGATAGAAGTTTATATGAAAAATAAACATATATTAATAATATACATATGTTTGTCACTAAAGATTTGTATTGAATTGAGGAGATATTGCCATTTTATATGTGGGTCTAATTTGTATGAGTTTTTTCGACGCCACATCATAGGTGTATGTTATTACTAAATGTTAGTTGAACTTAAAACCATCAAGAAATGGCAGTAGTAGTACACACTGGTTCATAATTCAAACTTTACAGTAAAATACTTGCTTTAAAAGAATATACTACCAATACGCTACGGCTGTCGTCTTAATTTCACTTTGCACTACAAGAAATCATCCATTTACATTACTTATTTTGACTATTGAACCAGTGTACTCTTTGGCAGTATAATTTTGATATTCCATTTGTAATTTGTATTTGCATGGTTGTGTTGAGTAGTACGCATGGTATTTATTGCTTACAGCTTGAAAGGTTTCTTTGCCGTGAATGTGGTAAGGTAAAATGCGCCTGTGAGTCACCTTCAGCTGCTAATCATCCAGTAACAACACCGAGCGCCGCCTGTGAAATACCAGAGACCAGGCCAAATGAGGCTGAATTAGATACTAACGATAGTGTAGAATACAGAAATCAGAGAATATACACACGCCAACATTCCGGATCTGAAGTTATTAATTTATCGAAGAAACCACCTGTGTTAAGCCAGCGCTCTTCTGAACATCCGTTTGTGCGCTCTACGCAGGCTGAAAGTGGAAAGTTGAGAAGATCTTTCGCTGTACGATCGCGGGAGGGATTGGAAAATCTTCTCAGTTTTGCTTCGATTCGGAAAGGGCATGATCAGGGGAAAGCAAAACAAGTACAAAACCAATGATGAGATAGTAACACCAGTATTTACGTGCAGTGTATATCGAATACTTATGCACAGTGTGCTAGTCTTTGTTTGTTTATATATATATATTTATATATAAATTCAAAAATCTCCCAAGTTAGCCAATTGCAGCTGATACTCAATAATGCGAGTAACAATAAAAATTATTCCAGTTTTCAAATATGGGTTGAAATAAAATAATTATGAAGGGTTGCGAGCCGTTCGTGCCTTCTAGATACAAAAGAATATTAGCAAATATTTTTTAATAAATATTTAATATTGATAATACAAAATACAATACTAATAACGACTGAATATTTGATGAAATGTAGTTATTGTAATGACTAATTATGTTAGCTATTCTTTTAGCATATTATAGTTTACTGCATATATTTTATATTTTTGCCTATTGATTATTCTAATCAATAAGATCTTGTATAACTTTTTTTTTATACAGGTTTGTTTTATCTGACTAAAGTATATAATATTTTTTACAAAGTTGCATGCATCTTTGTTGTGATCTTATCGTACAAATAAATTAAACGCGTCTATCACAATATATAAAGGGCAATATCCCTATGACATAACACTCAGTAAGTAGTTGTTAGTAAATATTGGTGTTATCGCTATTGAGAAGTAGCACATTTTTAAATGTTAATGTTTCATAGCTTTACTTATTACTCTTAATTTTTTATGTCTTTAATCATCGGCCATATTAGTCAATATTACTTAATAATGTAATTAAATTAGTATTACAATTGTACAAATTTTATGTAAACATGTCACTTAGGTTCAATATAATGTATTACCACAGTCACTGTATTATATAACATACAATCAATGTATTATGACTATTCGACTTGTATTTTCAGCTTTTCACACTCATTGTTGTACATAGTATGTTTTGTTTGCTTTGTATTGCAGGTGTCGGTTATAACTGCACTTCTTTTCATCTACTAATATTAACATCATTCATTTATCGTGTACTTTTCTTCATTGTAGGCGTTGGAATCAAAGTTAGCGTCGTGTCGTGGTACAGTTAGACCTAAAGAGCATTCACCAAATTCAACTTCGGATGTGAATAAGGACTTCAGGTGTGTACTCAAGAACTAAACACGTCTCTAACATCATCACATCTGTATTGTGACGTTCCGCCGCGCCGCAGCTTTTATCATAGTGTGATATTATGTCGAGCGAATTTTTGAACATCGCTTCAAGTCAATATTGCAGATCATATACAAGTCGACTCGAGTACTGTGATCGATATCACATTTTTTTTCCTAATTTTCCTAATATCTGTGATGATAATGAAATAGTTAAGGATCGGTATATCTATGTGAACGGTTTTGGCCTACCCACCGGAGAACTAGCACCAGGCGAGTTAAATATTGCACGCCACGTAGCCAGCTTCATTCAACACGTGTTGTTTATATACGATCATTAAAGTAATAACATCATCGAATATAATAATAATGGTGAGTTTCAATTCAACGGCAATATATCGACGTCTGTCGTACTAGACACGCAACTGTTATGGTCAGTATACCACTTGAGGGCAAAAGTTAGAGGAGCCAGCGAACTCTCCTTTATTAATGATAGAATAGTAAAGAAATAAGTTACTTTTAGTATATTGGTGGACAAAAATATTTTGGAAAGATATTTATGTAAATAGTAGGTAAAGAGGTATGTATTAAATTGTTACAATTAAATATAAAATTTATCAACAAAAATGCAATGACATATTATGTATATCCTGTGTACGTATATGTATTTTGTACTTATGCATAATAATAACATATACATAAGTAGAATCAGAATTATTATCCGGCAATACGCGGAGATTGAAATTATTATTTATGAATTTCGATAAAAATTGTATAAGTTGAATTAGTAAAATTTCTCACCAATGTGCTGTCGCATTGTGTAATAACATATTAATATTACTTTTTATATATTTCGACAACACTAAACTTATAACGCCTACGTTATAATAATCAGGTGCTCAATACACAATTAGTAAATGTTTAGTACTGATACAATTTAAATAGTAACTTTAAGTATTCATGCTCGTATGATTTCAAATAGACACACTGTGTATAAACTTTAGTTCGATATTATGGTTCAACCAGTAGTAAACTTGCGTTTTGTTTTTATCTTCTACATTGGATTAGATACTACGTCCATAGATGCCGATTCAACCATAATATAGACCTTGGTTTAAATAATGCTATAACTATTTTGTGACTAACTTAGGAACTTTTGGGTAATAATCGCATGAGTGATACACTATTTCGTTTTCTGGCATGTACTAATATTATATTGTTTTTATTTATTCGTGATTTAAAAAATTTCGTGTTTGTACATTCAAAGTTAGAATCGGCTGAAACAGTGCTGTTCTATCACCATTTACGATACCAAGTCATTAATACTCTATCGGTCATTACTTTTCTTTATATTCATTTGAATAACAAACTTGGTACAAAATAATTTAATTAGTTATTATTAACATTATAAAGAGTAAGTCGTGTCTTGCCTTGTGAAAATTTTAGTGAGCGGCGTTAATATTTATAATTCTAATGATTGAGTTGTATAAGAATTTAACGACGTTTGTCCATAACTTAGTAAGGACTAATCATATTAAAGTCATTAACATAAATAATACTAGTAAATCATAACAATAAAAATAAAATTAACAGCTTTGACATAATTATAGTACTCAATTTAAATATAAATATTTTCCCAAATTTATCTTTTCTATGGTTTGTCCTTATATACGTTAAATAATTTTATCATGTGACTAGATTTAAAAAAGTAATTTAAATATTTTTGCTATATAGACCCTGCGTCATAATTTTATATAATATGTATATCCTTTTTCTGCGTATCGTAAAACTCAAAATGTTAGTAGATAACTTCGCAATAACAATAAATATCATACCTCTAAACGATTTGTGTGACTGTAAAAAATAATAATAGAATGTACTGAAAATTGTTATAGCAAGTAAAATTAGATGTCAAAAAATGATTTGTAATTTGCGTAATATTACTCAAATGTATTAGCCCAGTTTTCTGCAAATAGTTTTTAAGTATCTAGCATTTATACGTTCACGCGTGTGGTGACCAAACATCTTTTTATTTTACGCAATATGGAATATCGAACGATAAATTAAATAAGTTGAAATACTTAATCCGTTTATTTTATTTTCCTTTCAACTCTACAAAATCAGTTCAAACTATTTGCTTTCCAACAAGGATATTAGATAACAAGTTGGTCCATTCCACTTCATTCGGCACTTTAACAGGTGGCTTAAATATTTTAACCAGCTCTGGTATAGATTTGCTGCCCAGTTTTATCCAGAGTATGATAGGCATATTTTCTTCTCTGCTGATTTCTACAACTGAAATGTTACCTGAAAAATAAGATATGTTTTTAAGATATCAAATAACGAACTTTAAACCAATTATATCTCAAAAAATACTATATCATATAAATATGTATGGTTTGTTTTTTTTACTCATGTCCTCCCATGGGTGTCTTAAAATGCGACTAAGGGACATATGGCCGATGGATGGGCAGCAGCATCTTTTAGCTCAAGTTTTACACCTTACTGCGATCACCCATCCGTCTGCCGAGCGTGGTGATTATGGCGATATCCCTCAACAATCCCTGGTTTGTCAAGGCCTTTTAAGAGAAAGCCCATGTTCAGCAGTGGACGTAAACGGGCTGTTGATGGTGATGATAAACAATAATATGTTAATTTATGAAATAAATATCATCATATTAATAAACGCACAACTGTACAAGCTGACATTCTATGTGCATTGAGAAGACTGGGTTATATTAGATTAATCTAATAGTAACATAAATTCCTGCCAAAAAACTTTGATCGTAAACTGGCACTTACGACCAAATGAATCTGAAGTATAATAGTCATCCGTCCTTATGCTTCTTTCTTAGGTCTAAATTTATCAATGGTATGTAGGTAGTGTTAATCGCCGTAGCGTGTCGGTATTTGGCTCGCTTTAAATCTCGGAGGTCGTGGGTTCGATTACCACGTTGGACAGGAAATCTTTGTGTAAATTCTAAGATTTCGTTCCGGGTCTTGTTGGTTGAGGGACTACCCTCCGTGCCTCGGAAAGCACGTTAAGCCGTGATGGTGACGTAGTGTTAAACAGGCACTGCTAGTTAGGCGTTATTCGTAGTTTGTCGGCAATGATGAGTTCATTGCCGACATACTATTGGTAAATCTAGACCTCAGAAGCATAAGGACGGATGACTATTATACTTCAGAAGCATTTGGTCGTAAGTGTCAGTTTACGATAAAGGCACATACGACGAATGTTTCTGACGTATTATGACACATCCGACCTTATGCTTTTGAGCTCTAGAAATATAAACTTACCTGTAACTTTGGGGGAATTAGTGATCCAAAGAGACACGACGTATAATGGTAATGTTTGTACTACGTAAATTAACTTCGCCAATAAATACTGGACGGCTAGAGACAGGATACGGAACTGAAATAGTATCAAATTCATAAATAAATTATTTGAATGTACAATAGGCATGAAGAATAAAAACAAAAGGTTTAGTCCGTCAGTTCGATTACCAAAAAATGTTGGACACGTAGGTATTTTATTTTTGTTTCTCAAACAAAAAATGATGAAGATACAGCGCGTTGAAATTTCATGTGACATCGCTTTCAGGTACATTTTTACCTAGTAGTGACGTCACAAGCCCCCCTGTCCTGAACTTTATAGTTTGTTGCTGCTCTGTATCTTTGTCAATTTTTATTGATTTGATTAATAAAAAATACGTGTCCAATATTTTTCAGTAATCTGACTGACTAAATATATTTTTTTAATCTAGATGCCTATTAGAAGGATTGCTATGAAACAATATTGCTTTGGCTTTGGAAGGTTTCTTTATTAGCCCTTTTATGTCCACTGCTGAACGTAAACGTAACGTCCTCTTAACAGACCTTGGGAAGCCAGGATGTAATCACCACCCTTGGCAGGCGGATTGGTGATCTCAGTAAAATGAGTATCCCTGAGCCGATAGATACTGTTACCTATTCCTCAGGGGATGGTCTATTCTAAGCTACACAGCATTATTCGTTTGGCACAGATATATATTTAAGAGGGTTCTACTGTTTTTTTTGGCAATTAGTGTTTCTCTGTAGTCGCTACGTTACGCACTGCACGGTTAAAATATGAATTTCAAATAAAAGTAACCACGGTTACGGTTTACGGTAGGTACCTACTTTATTTTATTAAAGGTAACTAAAACAAGTTTATCTTTTACGTTTCATAGGCAAAATCATATATAGGTAGCTTCCGTCGCGCGCGTGGTTTCACCCGCGTAATTCCCGTTCCCGCAGGAATTTCCTAATGGTGAAAGATTTTTTTTTTAATTGGTCTAATAGCGCGTTCATGCAACAACACAAACGTTACAGCTTTATAATATTAGTGTAGATTTAATTTTTTTTAAACATACCATTGTAAAAACTATATAGTATAGGGCAGTAGTTGGTAGCAGTAGCAGTAAGATGGTGAATGCTACAGTGCCCACAAATAATTCTTGGTTAGTATACTCGCAAGAATCAATGCCACCTCGCAATGGATTGTATTTTCTTCCAACAAACAACCTCAGCAGTGCCACAAGCCCTGATATTTGGATATTAAATAATCTGAAAAACAACAAGAATATCAAAATACATATAATGAGAACACCTACAAGTAGTTATCACTTTATGGAATAATTTATGAGGAGATAGAAAAATCATTGCCAGAGCTAGACTAGTGTTCCCTGTTCGGCAAAGTATTTAGCAGCTATTTCTGCCTCAAGTAAAAGGATAGTGACAGTTAACATCTTATCATCATCATTTCGACCGTAGGACGTCCACTGCTAGACATAAGCCTCCCTCATAGATTTCCAGTTGTTGCGGTTAGAAGCGGCTTACATCCACCGTGATTCCGCGGCCAGTTGGTGGACGTTCTACGCTACGCTTGCCGATCCACGGTTTCCATTAGATAAATTTTTGGTCCCAACGGCCATCTGTTTTCCGTGCTATATGGCCTGCCTATTGCCACTTCAAGGTACGAATCCGTTGGACTATATAGGTAACCCGCGTTCTTATACATGCGTGGAAACATCTTATACATGCATGGAAATTTAAACCATGGAGTTAGGTACATATATATTCCTGACAATGTGCACTTTTAAAATCTAATACATCATTCAAATCATTTGCCAATGATTACAAATATACATGGTGGAAACACCTTTACTTGGGCTTATTTAAATAACAAGAACATCAAATTAATGCAGCAAATGGATATTTACCTGGCAGCATATACATAAATGCAGTATGAATGAAATGTAGTAATACAAATAAGGTCTGATATCATGGCAGTTTGCAAAGTGATTCCCAAATAACCAACATAATGATATATTTGCAGTATTATATCAAGCTTTGTTCCTGACACATCTGAAAAAAATGTTTGCATATATTATTTCACTCAAGATTTAATGAATATTTAATTACTACCACTACTGTTTCTTTCACATTCAACAAATAAATTATATTTAATAGGATGTATCATCTTTTTTTTTCAGCAAAGCCTATCCAGTCAGTATTTTTTAGAAGAGAGTAGAGGTAGGTACCTATTTGTGTAATCATAATAAATATTACATGATGTCATATTTCATAATCTCCTCTTCATTCATGTTAACTACCATTAAATGTTAAAATTTATTTATTTAATAAACACGTAAGTAACTAATAACATTAGCATCTTACCCAAAAATAGCCACCAGAGTTGCACATGATAAGAAAAATATTTTCCTAGCATTTTGTTGAAAGCATTGTTGAGTTTCAGACCAACAGGTGCCCCCATCAGCCATTTCAACAGAGAATATAGGAAATTTATTAATTGCTGTAACCGTAATAAAGCTATTAATTTATGAAATATAGATAAAAAATTACATACTTTTTCTGTGCATAGTTTAGAAAGCTATGCATTGATTTAGCATGTTTTATAGATTTGGTATTTAGTAATAGTCCAAAAGCTGGCATCAATTTTTGTGTAGGTATTTGAGGCAAGCTGAAAACTTATCATCCACCTCTCCTACTATACCCCAACACGAAACTGCAGACCTGGCTGGTGAGTAGCGGGGCTACCTCAACCCCTTACTTTTTCAAAATATTTCTTACTAGCGACCCGCCCCGGCTTCGCACGGGTACAATACTGATACTAATACTACAGAATGTCTTTAAACCTCTAACAAAACGGGCGAAATTTAGTCAAAACAAACAGAAACAAATTAATATAGGTACCTACTAAAACTCAATGAAATAAGTAGGTGGGTATACTTTTATCGTATGAAATACCTATACTCTTCAGGACTAACAATACAACAAACACAAAATAAATAGGTATTCAAGAATCTATCCATCATAGTTACAACGAACACAAAACAAAAAATTTGCCCTATAATTCTTAAGGATCGAGCGCGCATAATCGCATTCGGCCTAACTCACTCGCTGCGCTACGTAAACACGCGCTGTTACTTTGCGATAACTTCTATGTTATTATAAATAAAATAAAAAAGTTTTTATTCACGTAAACCTATTACAGGTATCTGTAAATAGTCAAAACATATTTGGCTTATTAATATTTAATTAATGTTATTTGTTTATTGCTACGTATAATAATAGTTTATATAACTTTAGCCTAAAAGCTGTCAGGTATGAAAGTACAATATTATTTTATATCTATGATTAAATCTAAGTTCTGTCCTTTGAGTAAGTATGTTATTATTTAAACGGACCATAAGTATCTCGACGAACGCGCTTTAGTGCTACCACCGGATCCAATACGCCCCAACTGAGAAGATCCGGCGAAACAAACTCAGTGGGGTTATTCTACTGCCGGTTTCAGCGCGGCCTCATCGAGACGATCCGGCGAAACATACTCAGATGGGCATGTCCAAGAAGTTTAGGTCCAGTTACTTTTATTATTTAGTTGGCATTCACTATTTACCAATCGGTTGTCTTTTAAATACGAATTTTATTTACATTTTCATTTAAAAACAGATTAAATAATTTATTTAAAGACAGAACTGAATATATATTAATTTAAAGTATAATAATATAGTGTAGGGGTAACATAATCTGCATGAAATGCTTAAGAACTCATTTAAAATGATAAGGATAAATACTGAATCCGTCTGATTAGCTTTACAATTAGGTACCGCATTAGAAATGATATTTTTTCTAAAAGATAATGGATATAGCAAGTTAACCTTGAAAGATAGACATATGCTATTGCGGACTTTTTCGTAGATCTAAAAGAGAAGAATATTGCCGCCATACATTGTTTTGTTATATCTCATAGGGTTTAGGCAGCGTTTTCGTTGAAAGCTCCCAAATGGCTTAATTTTTTCCGACACCTCTGACAAATATATCAATATATATTAGTCAAATGAACACAATAACTAAACAAATTATATACGTAAACCTTCCGGAAGAATCGTTCTATCGATTGGTAACAACCGCATGAAAATCCATGTAGTAGTTTTTGAGTTTATCGCGAACAGACAGACAGACAGACGCGGCCGGGGACTTTGTTTTATAATAGTGATAGCGGTCGCCCGCGGCTCCGTGCGGATGTCGGTTACCGCTGCAAAAAGCCTGCCCAGGAAAGACACGGTCAGCAAAATGATTCCCAGGTCAATTCACAGACACCGATACTAACATCGACGACGCAATCATTATCCGCAGGCTGCACAGGTTGTCTTTCTGTGGATGTTAAAGTTGTTAATTATGAAAATATTTAAATGTAATTAATACTAAGTTTTCACTTCTGCCGGCAGTCCCGGAGTGCAACCCGTTGTTTAAGGATAGATAACTAAAGCGATTATTGTAGAGCTTCTCTATAAACAACATTTGACGTAAAATTATTTTCAGTTAACAAAATAAACTGATGGATGGAAGTTGCAACAGAAATCGTAATATTTTAATTTCGCCATAACTTCAAAAACGAACGTCCAATTTTAGTCATTTAAAGATTATCTACATAAACTGTACTTAGTGATGAAATAATTTATTTTGATAAGGATTAATAGCATGAGTAAAATAAACGCTTCTAAATGTAGTCCAAAAAAGTTCAAGATTTCTAAATAAAAAATGGTCGTTGTGCCTCACTCGACATAGATAGGTATAGTGTGTTGCCGACTTTTTTGTAGATATTTATAAGATCTACAATTAATTAGAACATTTTATGGTTCTATCTTTTATAGTTTAGGCAGCGTACGCAAAATAAGTAACTTTTCTGGTTGATGTTTTACACCTTGTGTCAGAAAAACCCAAATATCTTACGGAACCCAATTTTTTTCCAAAATAAAATTTAGCCTATGTTACTCGTAGATAATGTAGCTTTCGAATGGTGAAAGAATTTTTGAAATCGGTTCAGTACTTATTGAGCCTATTCATTACAAACAAACAAACATACAAACAAAGTTTTCCTCTTTATAATATTAGTATAGAAGTAGGTATAGATTAAACATTAAAAAAAAATGGGGTCCTGGCCCTGCTACTTAGCAGCCGGAAAATCTACCCAAATATTGGTACCAGCTCTCCTACTACAATGATTATGAACTATCTGATAGCAGAAACTAGTTACAAATGGTATGGGCATCTGACTTCTGCGACTTATACCACAAGGCCATGGAGGGCATCTGCTAGAGTCATCATCATCATCAACAGCCCGTTTACGTCCACTGCTGAACATGGGCCTCCTCTTAACAGACCTTGGCAAGCCAGGATCGTAGAGGGATATTGCCATAATCACCACGCTTGGCAGACGGATTGGTGATCGCAGTAAGATGTTAACCTTGAGCTAATAGATGCTGCTGCCCATCCATCAGCCATAAGTCCCTTAGTCTCCTTTTACGACACCCATGGGAAGACATGGGGTGGTCTATTCTAAGCCGGAAACCACATCTGCTAGAGTAGAAATCACAAAGTATAGTTGGTTTATAATTTATAATGGATTCTTTTAAGATACCATATTACATTTTAAACTCTATGGTTTAATTAAGTTCAGCAGTGAATTCAGGATTCTAGCAAATGCAGCGCCGTTTCAATCTTATCAATGATACTAGGCTAGATTTTTTTTTTCAGATCGACCTTACCCTATTTTGCCAACAGGCTTTTGCTACTTCGCCAGACATAAAGGCGAGCAGAGCTCTAGCCTCAATAAATGGATTAAATGCTACAAACTAAGCAACCTGCGCAAGAGGGCGCCCCATGTAGGACTTGGACCTCTGAACACTGGCGGGGGGATTGAGGAATGATGATTTTAGATTTTTAGGGGAATTTAGTGCAACAGTCGCTCTACTTTACAGTTTGTGGGCATCTCAGACGTTGGGTCTAAGAGGGCATTGGAATGTTCTTTGCAAACTAAAGGTCGGGAGGGCGAGACTAGGCTAGAAAATGCCTTTAAGTGTGTGGTAAAAGGGATTTTTAAAAAGGTTTGATATTTGGCCCATATAGGCCCTATATGGGCCAAATATCAAACCTTTGCCTATGCCACTGATAGAAATATAAATCATAGCTGATATCATAAAAGCTTTATATTTCAGACAATATTACCTCCAAGACTGCCATTAAAACATGACTGATTTCCTTCTTCTCTTGTGATAACATCTGCAATACTATGTATCCAAGTATGATATCTATCAGTATGGCCACTATTATATTACCTTGTTTAACTTGTACCTGAAAACGATAGTAATATAATAATTTTAGTATGTACTAGCTTCTCATATCACTATTCTAGCTCCCGTTCCCGTTGGAACTTCATAATTAAATATAGGTTGTTGAACTCAAGGATAATGTAGAATTTTAATGGAGAAATAATTATCAAAATGTATCCAGTTGTTTTTGAGTTTACTAGTAACAAACATATATAAAAGTATACAAATCTTTCCTCTTTATTATATTAGTAAGATATATTGAGAAATGATTTTATTATAAAGTTTACATAGGTACATTGAATCTCAATGTAAACATTAAAGTTAAAGTACGGTCATTGGGTCCCCTCTCCCTGCAGGAATATCTTTCTCTATTATATAATATATTATATTATGAGAGATTATAATTTATTCTACTGCATTTAAAAGTCTCACCTTTTTATTTCTTTTGATAGTTGATACCAGCCAGCTTAGTAGCTGTCCATAGTTAAAAATATGTTGCAAAAACATAGAAGATGTTAGCCACGGTGGGGACCTATGCTTTGACTTATAGTCTTCATCAACAAATGGTTCATGTTCATCACTAATTAATTCCACTAATTTTGATAAGTAATCACCATTTGTATTGCTTATCGCTTGGGTGTCTCTAATGCTATTATAATCATAAAGCATTAATATACAATTATTCAATTGCTTGATTTCTTTTCCATATAATTTAAATATGTTGATTTTTACTAAGGATTTCTGTTCAATTGCCAGAAAATTGTAAAACTTATCGGTAATATTCTTTGGGTAATCATTTCCACAGCAGCCATATATTATATGATCATTTTTCGGATCTTCTTCGAATAATAATTCGGTATTTGTGGAATAATTTGTGATATAAATCGTAATAAAATCCGATTTATCAACATAGCCTTTAAAATATTTTTTTTCTTTAGAAGTAGGAAATATGGGAAGTAATACTTTTACTGTTTCGTGCATTATTAGTAATTATCTTTTAGATTGGTTAGATTTTCTTAGTCTCTAAACTAATTCGTATAAATCCTTGAATATTCAAAAAAATCTCAACAACTTTGTTTTGGGTTTTGGTTGACAGCTGATTAATATAAATTGAGCATAAAAGCAATAGAAGGTACAGTTTAAATCGCGCAATGAGATTTGAATAAATTGAATTAGATATAGAAATAAATTAGGCAGCGAAAACCGCAGCGCTGCGCCGCGGCCGCCATCAGAGCCAGAATCGTAATTATAAGCATAAAATATATTTACAATAGAATATATTTTATGCTTATATATATATATATATAATATAGTTACAATTTTAGTAAATACATTCTTGCTTTAATAAATGTAAAAGAACCTTAAAGGTTTTAATAACTAAAAATAAAAAACTGGCCAAGTGCGATTCGGACTTGCACTTGTATGGGAGTTCCCACTAAATATCTATTTTATTTTATTTTTAGTATTTGTTGTTATAGCGGCAACAGAAATATATCATTTGTGAAAATTTCATCTGTCTAACTATCGCGGTTCTTGAGGTACAACCTGGTGACAGACAGACAGACAGCAAAGTCTTAGTAATAGGGTCCCGTTTTTACCCTTTGGGTACGGAAGCCTAATAACGGTGTGTTGTTATTTTTATTATTCATTTCATCATTCTATTGTTGATCATAATAAATCTATAGTACTTGGGAATTTTAAAAAATAAACTCTAAAAAATATGTAAGTAAAACATACATTTTTCTCAGTCACCAATTTCGCTAGATGCCAACACTAAGACTTCAACAATTATAACACTCACAAATTCTTCTCTGCCTATATGTACTACTTTCTCCTTTTCTGCGGTCACTGAGCGAGATATTAGTAGAGCTGTCAAATCCATCTCCACTAAGGCGGTAGGTGTCGATGGCCTTAACCTCCAAATGATCTCACTTATACTAGAAGAACTTGCTCCAGTTATCACAAACATAATAAATTTCTCGTTGGAAACAAGTTCTTTCCCTTCTCCTTGGAAAAAAGCCATCGTAATACCGGTAATCCGTCTTCTCCTTCCCATTACCGACCTATATCTATCCTTCCCATTTTATCCAAAGTCCTAGAGAGTGTGGTCCATCAACAACTCTCTCACTACCTATCCTGTCAAAGTCTACTGAGTCCATACCAATCAGGTTTTCGTTCCGGCCACAGCACTACTACAGCCCTAGTAAAAATAACGGACGACATTCGTCTGGCCATAGAGCGAAAGTTTTTAACGGTTGTAGTCTTGCTTGACTTCAGTAGCGCCTTCAATTCAGTGGACTTTGACATCCTTCTCAGTATCCTATCCTCCTTGAATATATCTCATTCGGTGATTGCCTGGTTCAACTCATATCTTCGAGGGCGCTCGCAGTCGGTACGCTGCGAAGAAATATCTTTTGAGTGGTGTGATCTTGCTACGGGTGTCCCTCAGGTGGCATTCTTTCTCCGCTTCTCTTCTCGGTATTTATTAATGCCATTACCAAAATCATATCTTCTAACTACCATCTCTATGCAGACGACTTGCAGCTTTATCGTCACTTTAAAGCAGAGGACATTAGTCTTGCTATTGACGCCATTAATAATGATCTTGGAAACATTAGTGAATGGGCAAAGTCCTTTGGACTTCTAGTAAACCCCACTAAGTCACAAGCTCTCATTGTTGGTGGCAAGCATGCGACAGGCCTTTTATCTCTAAGCTCTGTTCCACCAGTAATTTTTAACAATGTGCCTATAGCTTATTCCGCTACCGTGAAAAATCTTGGGGTCATAATTGATAGCTCCCTATCTTGGAACAGCCATGTTGCAGAGGTAAGCAGGAGGGTATACGGTTCGTTTCAGTCCCTTAAGCGTCTCCAAAAATTCCTTCCCTTTCATACCAAAGTCTCTTTAGCCCAAAGCCTTCTTTTACCTCTTCTGGATTATGCTGATGTCTGTTTTCTGGATGCAACCGAGGAACTTCTAGGAAAACTCGAGCGGCTGCAAAATTTGTGCATCCGATTTATTTTTGGCCTACGCAAATATGACCATGTGTCGGAGTTCCGATCACAGTTGAAGTGGATGCCAATCCGACGACGTCGCGATTGCCATATTCTTTTTCTTCTCTTTTCTGTCCTGCATAATCCAAATGCTCCTTTCTATCTACGTGAACGCTTTGAGTATTTAATCCCACGCGATAAAATTTGCCGTACAGCTACTTCTCTTCTTCTCCGAATGCCTACACACACTTCCAGCCGCTATGATGGCTCTTTCACCATACGTGCAGTACGCCTTTGGAACTCTCTTCCCCACTCCATTCGTGCTAGCTCATCTATCGACATTTTTAGAAAAAGAACAAAAGAACATTATCTCTTATCTCATTAGTAGTGTTTATTATATGTATTAGTTTATTTTTATTAAGTATGTATGTATTGTATTCATATATATTATTATACGTATTAGCAAGGGCGTCGCCAGCCGATGGCGCAGGGGGAGGCAAGTTGTTTCCCAACAATGCACGGCATTGAAGTGATATCCTCTTCCAGGCCGACTTTCTCCGCAACAACAGTAGCAGCCTTTATAATTTCATCTGTGGCTCTTTCATTTTATCACGGTGACTCTTAAGCAATTGCAAAATGCGTTTAACGTGTTGCGAGGCCTTAACTACATCCAAAGCTATGGATTGGAGTGTTAGAGAGTCGCACTGTTTCCTTCACGCGATAAGTTTTCTAAGGCTTCCAATATAACAGGAAAATTCTCCTTAAATATTAGGTACCAATTTTCTTCTCAAAACAGATTCCCGAAAAACAAAATATCTTTAGTGGTTCCCATGGTGTTTTGAATTTCAGGAAGAATATTGAGATCATTTATTACCAGATTCAGTTTATAGGACGAGCAATGAAAGAACAATACTTTGGTATATTTTTTGCGCAGGATCGCTTGTACTCCACCGTCTTTTCCGGACATCGTCGAACAACCGTCAAATCCAATACCAACGCATTTATCAGCAGGATTAAGGTCTTCTTTTGTCAGAAACTCATCGATGCAATATGCAATAGATTTCGCATCCAGACATTTCAGCTCAACAAATCCGACGAACATTTCTTGGACCTTATTGGCTTCCTCGTGAAAATATCGCAGCCCAATCGATAATTGTTCAGTACCGGAAATATCAGCTGTTTCGTCTGCTAACACACTATAAGCTTCTGCTTCTTTTACTTTTTTCACAATGTCTGCCTTAATAACATCTCCACAAATTGCGATAATTTCATTTTGATTATTTTTCCCATGCTCAATGTGTTTCTTCAAAACCCGCGTCAATTCGTAGCTTGAATAAGTCCTCGAGAATACCTTCGCCATAATGTTTTCCTCTCAGAGCTAAGTCGTGCGACCCGCAAAACGTAATGCAGGAAATAATAGATGTTATAATTTTTCGGTTTTCTTCAATAATGCCCTGGGAGTATTTGTTAAGTTGTAAATCTACAGGCACACTTCTAAGAAATGATTTAGCGGCTTCCAGTGCCATCTTATGGAAGTGGGTTTCCATGTGCTTTTTGCAATTCTCGTGAATATCTTTGAACTTACAAAACGGCCTTATGATAAA
Source organism: Nycteola revayana (assembly GCA_947037095.2). Taxonomy (NCBI): domain Eukaryota; kingdom Metazoa; phylum Arthropoda; class Insecta; order Lepidoptera; family Nolidae; genus Nycteola; species Nycteola revayana. Next base: position 13,505,825 of record OX344839.1, read on the forward strand.
TGATCCTAATACGCCTCTAAAAGAATTTGGATTTGGCAGGTACAACGTACAATATTTACAAAAGGCTCCATTTTGGTGCCTGGAATAGGCCAACCATGGAGAGTATGTTTCCAACCATGAATAATTGAATTTCCTCTTTAAATGTTAAGCGTCTTCCGCAAAGTCATACGTCGCAGACGGTGACCAAGTGTTTTCAAGCAATTCTTTCTTCATTTCAGTCGATAACATTGATGCTTGTCCAATAAATTTACCGATGTCATTTTCGTTGCAGTCATTTATCGGAGAGTCGGGAACTAAGTCCGGTTCTTTGGATGTGCTAGGTCCATCCAAAAAACCGGACTTAGTTCCCATAGTAGGAATCATCGCTGTCACTGCTTGCTCCTTCAGGTTTCTTTTTTTTTTAAACTGCAAAACAAAATATTTGAAATAGCTATAACTTCTTCTGGTCCGCAATTCACATTGAAAGCATAAATGCGCTTCAAGACGGCGGCAGGCTCAAGCCCGCGCAAGGACGAGCGTCAACGATATTTTTTATAACAGTCCTAGCTATTTCGGGCGGTTTAACCGCCGCGGCTATGCTCGCGCGGTCTCGGGCATCCTTGCCCGAGCACTCTAGAGCGGGCGCGACGACACGCACGCGCCGAAGTCTCAAGCATACGCGAGCCGACTGTGCCGAATCGGCACTGCCGATATTTATTCATACAATTTTCTACTTTAAGCTATGGTAATACGGTCCTATTTTCGATTGAGCCATTAAATTGAGCAATTTTCCTTTTGGTTTAAACTGACTACCCTTAAGAATCGGATATCGTGCCTAGAAACGGATTTTTTGCGATTTTAAAAACCGATGCAAAATCAGCATTTATAATCAAATCAATTGACGTTATTTTACGGACGGAAAATACGCAAGTGATACTCACCAAAAAACTTTCTGATGTCCATATTGATTATGTGGTCACAGTAACTATTTAGATGTGATAATAGCGCACAAAACAAACGTAAAAGCGGGCAGTGGCAACGCTAACGCACGAATAAATGACAGACAGACGCTAAAACAAAGGCGGCTGTGCGGGAGGCGCGGGCGCCGCGCGATTACACTCCCCCTCTCCCGCTTCAACGATAGAGTAGAGCAGAGCGTAGTTGAGCGTACGGAATATTAGGAGTGGATTGGTGAATTCATTCGAGTTTCGACGTACGGGAATGATTGTTCAAGGCTTGAACTTCAAGCAAATCAACTCAAAGACTTAGGACTTTGGTTGCATTATATTTGGCAACTTTTATAGAATCTCTAGGGGGGGGCAGCTGCCCCTCCCTGCCCCCCCTTGGCGACGCCCTTGCGTATTAGCATTAGTTTGATATACTCAAACTGTAACTATTGTTGTGTACACTGTTCTTGCCCGTTTATCACAAATCTCACTCTGAATATGGTTTGCTGGAAGAAAACTCATAAATGAGTTAAGCTCGCCATTGTACATCATGTTTAATTGTTGAACTTTCATAACTTGTTTTCATGTGTACAATAAAGTATAAATAAATAAGTAATTATATTTTCATTGACAAATGGCGATGATAGTGAGAAAAGTGGCAACATTCTCCATTCGCTTTAGGTAGCCAATAAAGTACTCTGTGAGGTAGCCATTTTAATTTCGTAACACGATTGATTTGTTGGCTTGTGTGGTTGCGATTAATTTCGCTACTATTTGGAGAAGTCCTCGTTTTAACTTGGAATGAGATATATAAATTGTGGGCGTATAATTTGAAGTTTTCTTTTTAAGCTTTCAAGATTACATTTTAATACTAAATTGTACAATACAACAACAACATGTCAGCCCACGAGCAAATGAGGGCAATGTTGGACCAACTGATGGGCACTGCTCGGAATGGTAATAATTTTATATCAGTACTTTTGTAGAAAACTGGTTTCATATTGAATGTGTGATTTATATTTGTATTGAAAAGCACCACGAAATGGTCCTTCAGGCTCTTAGGAGCATCCTTCTGGTGCTTGTCCATGATGTATTTAAAAAATATTTTATCTTTAAATCTTATTTCAGGTGAGACTGATAGACATGGTGTGAAATTTTATGATGATGCTGTGTGCAAATCATTCTTATTGCAATGTTGTCCACATGAAATTCTCTCCTCCACTGTAAGTAATTCTGTTTTGATATAATTATTTCTTAAAACAATTCTGAGTTTTCATTAAAATATGTTCACGGCCATAGATTTTATTATTAAATTTTTTAAAATTATTACACTGAATTGTTTCTTTTTTGTATTAATGAAATCTCAGTTTGTTAATTTTTTACTATACAATGAAGGTGCTTTTTAAGTCTTTATTCCACATACATTGAGATATTCCTTGTTAAGCCATGTGATGTGTTATTTTACAATGTTTATTTTTATGTATGTGGTAAATTTTCACTCTCACATCAATTGCCGTTTAATCATGTAGTGCCTGGAGAAATCTTACATCGGAGTGGCATTAACTGTGGTGAAATATGCTTTTCAGAAAATGCCCAACACTAGTCTTTATTGCTCATCACAATACTTAACAGATGAGGGATAGATTGTATGAGTTAGGCTGTTCTGTAAGTACCAAGATGTACGTATAAAACATTTATAGTTAGCTGATTGTATTACTGCTATGCAGTCTTTAATTTAATAATAAGGCTCTTGAATTAAAATAAATTTTCCAACGGTTTCTAATGCTGCTTCGGTGAGTACATGTGAAAAATTTTAGGAACGTGAAAAATCTTAAGCTGGGTGAGAGCATTTGGTGTTGTACATTCTAACTCCATTGGGTACGTACTGTGCTGTTTACAATGCTAGCAATCCAAAAAAATGCATGTACTGAGACAATATTTTTTTAATGTTAAAGTTATCTTGAACTGCAGAAAGCATTGTATATTTGGCTCCTTATTCTTCATTATATACCTAAGTGAAAATAAACAATTCAGATATTTTGTAAATGATAATATTTTTATTGAATAGTTAATTTCTTAACCTAATATCAGTTAAGACTATTTGAAGCTAGCATTCATTTAGTTTATGATGTGTTAGATTGGTAACACCAACTACACAAAACAACTTTAAGAAAGTATGGCAATATATCATTATCTTACCTTCCTTATAAATCATTATAATAATATAATTTATATCATGTCAATATTAGTTCTGGTATCTTTACAATTATCTAATTAGGATATGGGTGTTTCCTCTATCATTTGTAAGTATTTATGATAAATCTACATTATCCAGCATTCCAGACCTGGGCTGTGAGAGCTGTGGTGATGTAGTATGTATTACTTGAAATATTTTTATGAACAATCTTTGTGTATATTCAGAATATTTATGTTTCTTTTGTTCAATCTGTTAGGTTATATTATGTATGATAAAGAAAATGTAGTTAAACATAAAATTTTCTGAAATAAAATAACATTTAGTAACAATTACACACTTTACTTTTAATTGTTGTTTATTAAATGTTAGGGCACTTAGTATTTATGTGGTTTTAATTTTCATTGCAGCGAATGGACCTAGGTGAGTGTCCAAAAATACATGACTTGGCTCTCCGTGCAGACTTTGAATTAGCATCGAAAACCAAAGACTATTTCTATGATATTGATGTAAGTATTATTTATAATATTATGTGGAATGCAATATATCTGTGTACCTACATGTTTTATTAGCTAATGATTTTTTGTATTGTACATAGAGTTGACTTTAAGCCTTATGACATAGAAATGTATATATTTGATATCTAAAAGAATAATTTAAAAAAATTGAGATAAATAAATTTGACCACTGTCTAGGTTTGAACCTGCATTGTAGGTATATAGGCTATATGGCTAGACTTTTCAGTCACGGTGGATCCTAAATGGTTGTCGAACTTTATTAATCTTTTTATGCCATGTCTCTATTGTAGATTATATCTATTACCATGATCTCCAAAGTTACATTTGGAAGTAAATATTTAAATGAGTAATGTTTACCATTACCACCAATTAGGATTGACCATGACCAAATGGCTTAGCTAGAGATTAGGCCCTTTATCTAAGCTGCAATTTCCAATCCTGATGGTGATCTAAATTAATTCATCCCAATTTTTTAAATACACTTTACTTTTCTGTAAATTGTTCTAAAATCTAAAAAATAGTAATAAAATATCTTATTACTTATTTTATCTGTTCACTATGTTATGTAAACAGAAGTTAAGACTTTATCAGCCCTTAAACTTAATATAATACTTTTATATATTACTTAAATTACAAACAGGACATAGCTTACAGAACTATCTATACTGTAACTACTGCTAAATATGTATGTTTGGTTATGATTTTACCCTAGAAGTTAATATTTGCATATAATAATATGTCTAGAGATTTATATAGGGTGACTGGTAATTAGTGACCGATACCGATACCGATACTACGGCACCAACCCTGAAATCGCGAAAAAAAATCAGCTGTTCCATACATTCATGCACATAACTAGTCAACATGGTATGGAGCAGCTGATTATTTTTTCGCGATTTCAGATTTGGTGCCATAGTAAAAGTTGTTTGTTATCATGAGCACAATCATGTGTTTAGGTATCGGTCACTAATTACCAGTCACCCTATAAAGGAGAAAGAAATATCTCTGTAAAAAAAGAGTTATTTGCATTATTCAGACAAAACAGTTAAATCATTTAAAAATAGAGCAAAAGTACAACAAAAGTATATATACATATGGGCTATTGCATTTTAAAATATTTTTTTGTATATAACTTAAATATTATGTGTATTTCTAAAACACAGTGTTAAGTTGAAGAAGCAGTCTGTGATGCCAAGCCTTTAAATAGTCTATGCAATTAAAAACTTACCGAATTTGTCTCTGGTTACCTTAAGTTCACCTTATCCGTCACCAGCTGGCGCCTCTGTCTATGCGAAAATAGGCGCGATGACAACTGTCATTGTCATAGGGATGGACAAATGGATCAAATATACCGATATATATCGTATCGATATTTTTCAAATATATCGATATATAATTAAAAAAAATATCGATATTCCGATATATCGATATTTATTGCTCAAGAGAAGGTTACCTATATATCACTCACTTAAAATTAAAAATAATAAATATATGAGTACATATTATATTGATTAAAATTAACCATAACTGAAACCAGTATTCGTCTGATATAGACAACAGCAGCACTCTTTCTTTTATGTACTCACCTATCAATCTGCTTCTATTATCCGTACTCCTTTCGGATGATACCGACCAGAGCTTGAAATTTAAATATTTCAGAGCGATTTCTAAAAGAACCGGCCTGAAATGTCGGCAATTCACCCAAAACTTTATTGGATCTGACTTCCTCTCAAGAAGTGGTAAGTCCAAATACTGCTTAAGCTCATTGGGGACAAGCTCAAGCTCAAGCTTTAGCTGGCTCCATTGCACAGACTACTAACGGGTTTTATTTATTGTGTCCGACGCGACCGAACATATTCAACGAAAATGTGAAGCGAAATAATATCATTTTTGATATCCGAAAATAAATATCGAAAATCGATATATCGAAAAATTAAAAATCGCCGATATATATCGATTATTTTTTGAAAAAATATCTAAATTTTAAAAATCGATATTTTTTACCCAAGCCTACATTATCATAGCATTTGTGATATTGCCGCTGAATGCCGCAAAATTTTTCTAATTTTCTAAACTTTCTAACACAGTGTTAAATAAGTTAATTTTTATGATGAGTGAGGCTAAAACTGATGAAGAAACTGCTCGCCCTGTCGCTTCGGACGAAGGACAGGCGCGTAGCAGTATTAACGAATCCGACGCTAGCTCTTCATCCTCGGAGGATGAGCCTAGATTTGCATCTCCACCACCTACCAAGCGACGTAAGTACGCCCAAAGTTACTCCGACCCTCGCGTCGATTCATTAATAGCCCAGGTAGAGTATATTTCAAATTACGTTTGTCAATTGACCCAAACTTTCAATACCAACTCTCTAACTTCAAGTATTGCATTACCTGGCCCAAGTACCATTCAAACTAATAACACCCAGTTCCTTAATAACCCGTGTTCTCAGTCGAATAACCTAACTTTAGGAGAAATCAATATTGATTTCGATGAAAAGAAAATTGTACCTTCTGCTAATAAAGAGCGTTTACTAGAACTTGAAAAACTTCAAAAGTTCAACACACAAGCATGGAAGGGTATTCGTTATAAGAAAGCTATGCAATCTTATACTGCATCACCAGGATTTTTAGGTCTCAAAATTAATGAAGAACTTTGTCATTTCAACAAAGTTAGGACTACTTAGCATCAACCGAACAATTATTAGCTAGCTTATCGAATGCTGTTTTAGAGCAGTCCTGGTTCAGACATTTCAAAGAATTCTGAGACTTCAATGCAAATTATAGGCGGTAAGAGAGCCGAATGTATTGAAGTTAGGCATGATCGCATACTTAAAGAAATCAATAATCCTAATCTCCGGGCAACATTACAGAACATTCCTCCCAGTTCTGAGTATTTGTTTGGCAAAGAAACACTGCAGCCTATTATCCAGACACTTGGTGGCTCCCAAACTTGGTTAAGTACACCTAGTTATTTGAAAGAAAAGAAGTATAATTCATACCAGGACCAGCAAAATACTAATAAGAAATAACCAAGATTCTCAATGACTAAAGGTTACAAAAATGAAAAGAAAACCAAATTTAATACCAAAAAGAATTAGCCCTTTCGTAGAAACAACCAAACAGAAAATAATTCAACCCAATCTCATAAAAAACAAAAATGACTGTCACTTGAGAGTTTTCACGGGAGGATACTTAAGGGATCGTGTAGTAGCTTGGCAGCCATTAGGGGCAAACAATTTCATTCTAAAAATAGTTTCCGGTGGTCGAATCCTCTTCACGACCAAGCCCCCTTTACATTATCCTTACAGAAGCATCCAAAAGAAATATTCAACGAAAGTCTCTCCAGAAATGACAATTATGATCAATGAGCTAAAGAAAAAGAAAATATTTGAGTGACCTCTGGTACTCAATGCGGGTTTTCATTCAAAGATGTTTCTCGTGGCCAAATCAGATGGTGCAATGCGTCCTATATTCGACCTCAGAGGTCTAAATTTACATGTGACCACAAAACATTTTCAGCTCATATCGCAGACAGGTTTTTTACAGGACAAAGATTGGTTGGTCAAGATCAACCTCCATCAAGCATACTTTCACCTGCCCATTGCAGAGTCACACAGACGTTTCTTGCGAGTAGTTTACAATCAGGAGGTGTTGCAACTAACAGCGCTCCCATTCGGCCTTTCATCTGCACCTCGAACTTTTGCAGCAATTTCAAATTGGGTTGCAGAAACACTACGAGCCAGGGGAATACGGCTAGTTGTATACCTGGACGACTTTCTTCTAGCTCATCAGGACCGTTACATCCTAGTAACTCAGGTTGCGAAAACGCTGAATACTATGGAACTCTAGGATGGCATGTAAATTACCAAAAGTCTATCCTGGAACCGAGCTAGAATATTTGGGCCTAACTTGGAATACTCAAACCAATGTCCTATCATTACCTCAAAAGAAAGTCTCAAAGATACAAGATCTAATATCTCTCTTGCAAAGACAAGGGTCATGCACACTGAAGGAGATGCAGAGTTTACTAGGCATGCTAAATTTTGCAAACTTCACCATTTTAAACGGCCGGCTTCATTGTTGCAGAATGCTAATATTTATAAAGAAGTTTTAAAAGAGCAGACCGAGGGAGAGAAGAGCACTACCGGCCATTGTCATTCAAGATCTGAATTGGTGGTTGGACTCCATCAGTCACAGTGCTCTACTGATGTATCAAAAAGAAATAACACATTTCTTAACCACAGACGCAGCGGATGCGGGCTGGGGTGCACATCTGAACGGATTGTTTCTCTCAGGCAAGTGGGCTCCCAGCCAGATGAAATGGCACTCAAATCTCAAAGAGATGTTTGCAGTATACGGCACAATAAACAGTCAACGTGCAAGACTGCAGGCAGCTCACATACTGTTGCAGACAGACAACCGAACGCTTGTCGCATATGTCAGAAACGAAGATGGCACCCGTTCGCTGGCCTTATTAGATCTGACAGGCAAAGTGCTGGAACTGACCGAGCAGCTAAACATCACGCTGTCGACTTGCTACCTACCAGGGAGGTTGAACGGAATAGCAGATCGCCTCTCAAGAGGCCGACCAGTTCCCGAATGGCACCTACTGCCCCCGGCCACGGAGGCCGTTTTCAAAGTATAAGGGGTCCCGGATATAGACCTTTTCGCCTCAAGAGAGACAGCTGTGGTCCAGGCTTACGTGACATTAGACTCGAAAGATGGGTACGCGACTTTTTACGACGCATTCAGTCGTCAGTGGGATTATCAGTTGGGCTGGATATTCCCTCCTCCCAACTTGATACCTCGGGTGCTAGCCCACCTCAACAAAGCCAACGGAACCTACATCCTGATAACCCCTCATTGGACCCAGTGCTTCTGGCTTCCAGACCTGCAAGCGAGAGCCCTCAGGGAACCACTGATAATCAAGGATCTGCAGAAGACCTTAATAGATTGCTCGACAGGCAGAACTCCAGCACATGTGGACAAGTTAACTCTTCTAGCTTGGAAAGTTGGGGGTGGTTCCATCAAGTTGCACACTGGGACCTAGCTGAGAAAAAATTGTTAAGAAATAGTTGGCGGCAGTCCACTCTTAACACATACAAGGCTCCCATTAACAGATGGTTATCATGGTGTAAATCTCAGAACATTAATCCTAAAAATCCAGATGGTAATACAGTGGCTATATTTTTGGCAAAATTGTTTTTGAGGATAAATTGGCATACAGTACTATTTTATTACATAAATCAGCCATTTCAACATTTTGTGACACATCTAGAGAAAAATTTTCAAATAACTTTTTTGTTATTCAAATATTAAAAGCCATATCTCTTGCCAAACCAGTAACACATAAAATCCCTATATTTGATATCAAACTCTTATTTACTTGGCTTCAAAGTACTTCAGAAGTAAACACGTCACGTCAGACAGCCTTGATTCTTTTGTTAGCCTCGGGACGTAGAATACATGACCTGACATTATTAGATGTTCCACAAATTGATAAATCAAGTGACAAGGTCTATCTTTGGCCTAGGTTCGGATCTAAGACTGACTCTAGCTCTCACAGACAATCTGGTTGGTGTCTATTAAGACATCCAGACGAAAAGATATGTCCAGTCAGACATATTATACATCTTGTTGAAAAATCTGGAATAAGACGATGTCAGCAGAATATTTCTAACTTGTTTCTATCAAAAACTGGTCCTGTCAAACCGGCTACCAGGACCATAATTGCAGGATGGATAAGATCCATCTTTAAAGAAATTAACATTGAGGCTACACCAGGCAGTATTCGAGCAGCAGTTGCTTCCAGAGGCTGGATGGACAACAGGCCAATAGAAGAAATCCTAAGTCGAGGAAATTGGAAAAGTGTTCAGACTTTTAGTAAATATTATTGTCGCCAGGTGCGAACAATTGATAATAATAACACTCCAGCTGCAGATTTATTGGGTGATAATTTCTCAAGTGTGTGATTCAGATTTAGTCTACAGTAATTATATGGTTATAACAAAGTTTAATTGCCATTGCTTAGGTAAAAGTCTTCTTAGTCATACTATCATACCCTGTTTATAATTGTGGGTCATTTAATTTCTTTTAATTTTATTTAATTTAATTAATCGTTTTCATTCTGGGGAAGAATTTTTATTTTCGTCTGTTTTGAGTTTATTTTAATTATTAAATGCTTACTTCAGTAAGAGATTTTTAGTTTAATAGTGAAATATTATTTCATCTATGGACATATAATTTATAATTTTCCATTCCATTTCTGTACATAGGTAAGGTACCAATTAGGTAGGTACCTACTACTGATTTATTTTCAATGAGTCACATAGCGTTTGTGTCACCAGCAGATATCAAACACGTCTTCAACTTAACACTGTGTTTTAGAAAGACACATAATTTAACTGTTTTGCATTAAAACAAAACAATTATTATGTGTCGAATAAAACACAGTGTTGCAGCAAGGTCTTGCTGGTGATGAAGACCCTATGACAATGACAGTTGTCATCGCGCCTGTTTTCGCATAGACAGAGGCGCCAGCTGGTGACGGATAAGGTGAACTAAAGGTAACCAGAGACAAATTCGGTAAGTTTTTAATTGCATAGACTATTTAAAGGCTTGGCATCACAGACTGCTTCTTCAACTTAACACTGTGTTTTATTCGACACATAATAATTGTTGTGTTTTAATGCAAAACAGTTATATTATTTTGTAATGTGTAGGCAACAGAACATTTAGAAGCATTTATAGCTGATTGTGATCGACGCACCACTGCGGCGAAGCAACGGCTTGCCGAAACACAGGAGGAATTATCGGCTGAAGTCACAGAAAAAGCCAATGCTGTGCATGAACTAGCTGAACAGATTGGTCAGAAATTAGCCCGGGCCGAGGCTTTAGGCGAAGAGGGTATGGTAGAAGAAAGTGTTAAGCTGATGGGAGAAGTAAGGAAATTATTTAATAATTTATCATTTATTATATTACATATACATTATAATTTTAATTAATTAATTATGTAACAGTTGGACGTCTGCTAGATCTGGCAATCACTGAGAAATGTAAAATGTAGTTTAATATATATTAATCTATATATAGATCTGGCAATCACTGAGAATTGTAAAATGTAGTTATGTATATATTAATCTATAAAACTCCATGAAATTATTAATAACATCAGAAAAGACACCATCTCTTGTTAAAAAAGCCCTGCACTGAGTGACACGCGCAGATTGACATATTCTAGATTTCATGGAGTGATTTATTATCTCAATGTTAACAGCTGTAACTAATAGATTATTTTGTTTTTTTGTAATACATAACTGAATAGGTAACTAACACCTTTCATGGGATTTAAAAATACTGCTTAGGGCTATTGAAGTTAAAAGTCTGATTTACCAAGAGAAGGTATTAGATGGCACATACTAATTTAATTTAGCTTTTTAATCTTTAACATTATTTTTTCCAGATAGATGAACTACGCAAAAAGAAAGCTGTTGCTGAACAAGAATACCGTAATTCTATGCCTGCGTCATCTTACCAACAACAGAAACTGCGCGTCTGTGAAGTCTGTTCTGCATACCTGGGCATACACGACAATGATAGGCGGTTAGCTGACCATTTTGGAGGGAAATTACATCTTGGGTTTATAACTATTAGGGAAAAATTATCAGAGTTGAAGGTACATTATTTTAACATCTGGTGAAATTTTAGTTACGTTACATTAGTCTACTTTGCTTGTCACAAGCAAAGTAGACTAATACGTTACATTAGTCTAACTAAAATTTTCTCATTTATACTTATTTGCATCACTAACTTGTCTCATTTATACTTATGGAATATCCATTGAAAATTGACCATCTAAAGAATTACCAAATAGATGTCATAAATCTGGGCTATTGAATATTATCTTGCACAGCAGTCAAAACATAAAAAATGGATACAGTCCAAATTTTTACTCTTTCTATTTTATATTTGAAGCACATCTTTGGTACCCGCAAATTTGGTAATCGCAAACTACTAAAAAGGTATACAGATGGCACCAAAAAGACGTTTAAGTTTAGCATTTATATTCCTTGTTCTTTACCTGCACCCTTAAAATGCAAAATGAATATGGGCCATAAGTCCGCAGTAAGATTTGACAAGATCAACTAAAAAATATAGTGAAATTTATAATAAATACTTATTTTCAGAAAACCGTAGAAAAACGTCGCGAAGAACGCGGCGCTTCGGAGCGTGAGCGCAGCGGTGGTCGTCGTCATTACGTGGGAGGTCGTGAGCTGGACCGCCGCGCTAGACGCCATCGTGAGACCGCGCGCGACCGGGACCGCAACAAGGAGGACCGGGACCGCAACAAGGAAGAGCGGGAGCGCAACAAGGAGGACCGGGACCGCGACCGAAAGGAGAGGGGAGACCGCGACCGAGAACGAGAACGTGAAAGAGAAACGAGAAGGTAGGATTAAGTTATATATTTAGGTTATGCAAGACAAATTGTTAAATACAATTACTAAAAGCAGAAAAATAACCTGGGGGGCTAAGTTAATTTTTCCTTAATCGTTTTCTTTTCTTTTGTTAAATAATAGAACAAAACCATTTTTTACATCAGGAGTTTCATAATGCCAGTTATTGCACGTGATTAACTTGACAGACTTAGTTGATTTCTTTATTGTATTCGTATTAGTCAGAACTAGTTTATGGCAGTAGAACTCAGAAAATTTCTAAAGACACCCTTAACCTATTGGTTGAACGCCGTTCGCTAAGACTGCAATCTCCTGATGATGCTAAGTCACATAGGCAGCTTAATAGACGAATTAAAAAATCCTTGCGACACGATATCCGTAGCTTTAATACGTCCCGTATTAAATATACGATAGAGCGGACCCAGGGCTCCATAGTGAAGATATATGTCTATTGGGCAAAGCCAGATGACAAAGCTGAAGAGGGATGATGGCAGTCTTGCGTCGACAAAAGCGGAAGTGTTAAGGGAAGTCGAAAAGTTCTACGGACAGCGGCTACAGACCCAAGAGCCAAACTGACCCGACACTATACCGAGGATATCCCGGACATCAGCCTGTACGAGATAAACATGGCCCTGAAACAGCTAAAGAACAACAAGGCGCCGGGTGAGGACGGAATCACATCAGAGCTCCTGAAAGTGGTGGATTACCGGTACTTAACCCGCCACTTGTGACGTGAATTTGACTTACATCTTTGGTGACGCCGGTCCTACGCACCGGGTTTTTCAACCAAAGATTTTCTTTATAAGCAATACTCCATGCTACTTTTACTCGGCCAAATATTAAAAAGACATGTTTTTTTATCAATAAAACAAAGACGTATCATAAAAAAATTACGTTTATCAATTTTTACTGTATTACACTTATAACAATGAAAATAATCGATTTTTTTTCTAGACTTACTTTAAAATATAGAAATTGTAATAAAAAAATATTTTTTATGGCTTAATCAGCCTTTGGCAGTCTTATGACAATGGGAACTATAAAATTAAACCAAAAAACGCACTCCTTCCAACAAAAAAATACAAAAAAAGTCCCCTCAAAAATTTGTCTGTTTCAAGAGCCAAGCAGCTAGTGCATTTTGGCACTACATGCTCCAAACATAAATATTTCCTGCAATGGTACCTAGCAAGTATACCTTGTTTTTCGGTTTTTCTGCATGTTTTCTGCATCTAGTAGGTATAAGAGCTTCAAGACGACGAGTTTCACGTTCGTAAGTTCGTAAAACAAAGTTATAAATTAGAAAATAAATTCCTAAAATACTAAGTATTTTAGTTAAAAATTGATAGAATTATGCAAAATGTTTACTGATTACAGAATAATAATAATCACAATAATTATAGTATCAAAATAAATACATAAACTTTGCAAAAAGTCACAATTAAAAAAATTAAGCTATGACTATTTGACTTACGTAGTCTGTAACCCCGGTCTCACGCACCGGGTTAGCGCCAAAACCCCAAGACGTCGTCTTGCGTCGCCGGCGCAGGGTGGACTTACGGTAGGGGACGCGTAATGAGGAAAGTACACGAAATCACTACTCGATTCTATAGCGGATAAAATAGTTATACGACTTTTTTGAACTACCCGGTCTTACAGACATACACGTCACAAATGGCGGGTTAAAGTCCTTCAGAAGCTCTTCAATTCTGCCTTGCTCGGAGGCACCACGCCTAAAGCATGGAACAAAAGCTAGGTGGTGTTGTTCTTTAAGAAAGGCGATTACACCTTACTAAGGAACTACAGGCCCACCTCGCTTTTGAGTCATGTCTATAAGCTGTTCTCCAGGGTTATTGCGAATCGTCTCGAACGAAGGCTTGATGACTTTCAGCCTCCCGAACAAGCCGGATTCCGAAAAGGTTATAGTACCGTAGACCACATACATACGCTGCGGCAAGTAATACAGAAGACCGAAGAGTATAACTTGCCGCTCTGTTTAGCGTTTGTGGACTACGAGAAAGCCTTTGATTCGGTCGAAACATGGGCCGTACTTGAGTCTCTCCAGTGATGCCGTATTGACTATCGGTATATCGAAGTGTTGAAATGTTTGTATAGAAACGCCACAATGTCGGTCCGAGTACAAGAACAGAGTACGAAGGCGATTCCACTAAAAAGAGGCGTAAGACAGGGAGCCGTTATTTCTCCGAAACTGTTTACGACCACTTTGGAAGACATCTTCAAACTTCTGAATTGGAAAGGACTAGGCATGAACATCAACGGCGAACACATCGCTGATGATTTCGTGGTCATGGCAAAGTCGATGGAAGAACTCAGTACAATGCTCGAAGACCTCAACTGAGTCTCCCAACGGGTAGGTCTTAAAATGAACATGGACAAGACGAAAATCATGTCTAACGTCCATGTTGTGCCTGCCCCTATAATGGTTGAGAATACGGTTCTTGAAGTTGTTGACGCATATGTATACCTAGGACAGACAGTCCAATTAGGTAGGTCGAACTTCGAGAAGGAGGTCAATCGCCGAATCCAACTCGGATGGGCAGCGTTCGGGAAACTTCGCAACGTCTTTTCCTCCAATATACCCCAGTGCCTGAAGGCGAAAGTCTTTAACCAGTGCGTGTTGCCAGTGAAACGTGGTCCTATACTATAGGCCTTATGAACAGGCTCTAGAGTCGCTCAACGAGCTATGGAGAGGGCTATGCTCGGGGTTTCTCTACGAGATCGAATCAGAAATGAGGAGATACGTAGAAGAGCGCGGGTTACCGACATAGCCCAACGGATTAGTTCGTTGAAGTGGCAATGGGCAGGCCATATAGCACGGAGAACAGATGGCCGTTGGGGCCGAAAAGTTCTCGAATGGAGACCGCGGATCGGCAAGCGTAGCGTAGGACGTCCACCTACTAGATGGACGGATGATCTGGTTAAGGCGCCGCGGGATCACGGTGGATGCAGGCCGCTTGTAACCGCAACAACTGGAGATCTATGAGGGAGGCCTATGTCCAGCAGTGGACGTCCAACGGCTGAAATGATGATGAATGATGAGTTTATGGCCGAATATGAACAACTAGTTATCGTTATTTTTTTTTATATAGACGCAGCCGATCGCATAGCAGAAGTAGACGCGAGGAGAAAGACGAATCCCGTGAGCGGTCCCGCGGGCGCGACAGAGACCGAGAACGCGATCGCGACTCTCGTCGTAGCCGATCTCATCGCTCTACGTCACGAGAACGTAGACGAGACTAGTCGACAGCATTCTGTGGACATAGTAACTTTCTGTCTCTATTCTTATGTGGTACTGATATATAAAGTGTAGCAAAGAAAACTGATTCCTCACAGCTTAGTTTTCAATTTCTTCCTCTTCTTGTTTCTTTGTTTTCCAAGAGAATGTTATTCTACACAAGCATGATCATGTTTTCGTTGATTTACACGTTATTCAGGTACCACATTTGACCTAATATACTATGACTGTATAATTTATTTAGTAAGTTTGATTATAAGGAAATTCTTATATGTTTTTGCTTTGATATAAGTCTCGCAATACCTTTGCAATCTCGCAGTTAGAAGAATCCGAGTGACTAGTGGCCAAAATGTAATTATCTCGGTTTTCATAAACAGCTGATAAGCAGCTCGCTATTTTATATGGAGTCAAATAAATATTAGTTAAAATTTTATTCAACGCTTGCGATTTTTTTTAGATGTTTTACTTTATTTACATCACCAATAAAATATGGGTTTCTTAAATTTAATTCGTAGATTTGGGCAAGTACAAATCAACGATCACGCACATAATCTCTGATTTGGGTGTATTTTTATTAGTTTGGTTTGTAATAAAAAATAGATTATTAATAATTAAAAAAATATGCACTAAACAAGTAGTAAAAAAAAACAATGAAAAGGATTTTATGTGTCGACTGATAATTTAACACAACTTGTTTAATTGGAGTTTATTTACTATTCTACATAATATAACCAACAATTAAAATAACCCATTCAGATGTAGCATAGGTAATGATTATATTACTTTCATGTAAGTATATTATATAAGACTTAGATTTAAATGTATTATTTGAAATACGAATGTATATGTCATGTTGGTACAGGTATATTATTCAAGAGTCCTAAGCAAATCAGTTACAAAAAAATGGAGTAATTCGGTAAATGACATGAGTTTTATATAAAAGCATGGTGTCAAATGTAGTTCAGTGCTTTTTGTTTGTTACAATTAAAATCATTATAATTATACTTGTTTTTTATTATGTACATCACTATTATGCTGATTTTCCACCAGAGGGACGAGACGAGACGAGGAGGGAATTGAAATCGCACTGACCCTTTTCCACTAAAAATAGCCATCGCAATTCTCAGGTAGTAGGGTATTTCCGCCAATGGCAAAATAACTAGTAACAACTACCTAGCAGCAAATTTTCGGACTATTTGGGTGGTTTAAAAATTTAATTTTTTTTGCTATTTCGTAGACGCCAAATGCTGTGTAACAAACTGCGTTTTTGGCATTAATTATTAATTTAATAGAAAATTAACTTATAAATCGTCTTTAATATTTTATTTATAGATTCTTATAACTCTTGCCAATATCCGGTTATAAAAATAACTTAATTATATTATGTACACCTATGTTCTTTTGTTTGTAATATAAAGGGATATCGAAAGTCGGTCGTTACCAAATTCACTACAAAATGTTTATTTGTATGTTACGTACGCCATCTTGGGTGACGTGTCGCGACGCGCACTCCGCCAGTGGTCGTGAAATGTGGTTGTGACTCGAATTACGGGGTGGGCACGTGTTCTTTCACGAATATATAAAAAGTGTCCTTACCATCATCGGCTTTATTTTTAAGGTAAGTAAAAACTTTATTTTGTTAATTCCTATAGGAAGTTATATATAGAGGTGTAATTAATCTCTGCATGATGATTGGAAACAATGAAGTTGTAATTAAGTTACGTAATAATAGAAAATGTTCTAAATGTCCTTTCCACTCCTGTCCTTACCGTGTACATTTGCAGGCTACGGTAAGGACATTTAGGTTACGGTAATGACTTTCTTTAGGCAAGCTTTTTTTGGTTACTGGTCGATAAGATATATCGTTATTATTATATCCAACTTCAACAAAGCCTAAGATATGGATTACGTTATATTATGGTACAAAAATATGCTTTTGCAACTAAAATTACGTATTTAATTTGGTGAGAATTATTGCTTTTAAAATAATTATCTTTTTCCATATCATTATCCTGCTGTCCCTGTCATTGATTTTTACGTTTTTTTTATAATTGCCTATTTGTTTACAGTCAAACTCAAAAATGCCGAAGGCGAGTTCATCAGCAAGCAAAGAAAGATAGAAGGTTTGTAAATCGAAACGATATGAATTTATTAAACTCGACGACCCTGAAAAATATGCAGAATTGTTAAATAAAGAAAAAGAGCGTTACAAAAAGCGAAGAGAAACCAAAAAATTGAAAAACATTACAGAAATGACAGAAAGAGAAAAGAGATCGAAAAGAAAGCAATGGAGAATTAATAAGAGAAATTATAGACGTAAGAAACAGGAAAACTCTACGATACAAGAAGTAAATATGGAGCAAGCAGATGATGTTAACCCAATTCAACCCATTCAAGATAAAGATCCACTGCTAGATTTGAATGATAATCAAGATCCTCAAATTAATAGCCGATTATTCAGGTTAAGGAAATTAACGGTACATCTTAAAAGCAAGCTAAGGTTGTATGAACAGAAAATTCAGAGGCTTCAAAATATTAATAATAGATACAGAGTAAAAATACATAGATTAAGAAAAGATAAAAATATTAAAAGTCGAAATAAGCAGTCTAAAATACGAATTACAACTATTATTAACGAGATTCACAAATTTTATGAAGAAGAAATTAATAGTAGACAAGCAGCAGGCAAAAAAGAATTCATAACAAGACAAGGAATTAAGAAGGCAAAAAGGTACTTAGTGATGAGTTTAAAGAACCTCTACAGTAAATTTATTACCACCAGTCAAATAAATATTAGCTACTCTACTTTTTGCAAGTATAGACCGTTTTGGATAATTTTTCCAAAACCGAATAACCGAGAGACATGTTCATGCCAAATTCACGTCAATATTAAGTTATTGGTCGAGGCTCTACATAAAGCAAAAATTATAAACGAAAAAAGTGACTATGATTTTATAAACTCTTTATGCTGTTCACCGAAAACCGACAACTGTTTGTTAAGAATGTGTGAAGTATGCCAAGATAAAGAGATCATTTGCAATGAGTTCAACAATGAAGATGTCGTAGAGTTTAGTTACTGGTGTAAAATTAAGGAGCCTATTCTCGGTGATATCAGGAAAGTCAAAATCATAACGACAAAGAAAAAAGAAAAGCTAAACCAATGGACCTTATTGAAAAATTACGTCGCAATACCAAATCATTTCTGAAACATTGTTTTAATATTGAGAAACAGTATAAAGAAATGAAAAAATTAGATAGTAGTAATGAAGCAACCATTCACATGGATTGGTCCGAAAACTATGAGCTGAAATATCACGAAGAAGTACAATCGATGCATTTTGGCGGAAGCCACCGTCAAGTAGCCTTACATACTTCTGTATTATATTTGCACGAAGAATTGACCGGCCAAAAGATAACGAAGTCTTTTTGTTCTATTAGCGCTAACGTGCGTCATGATGCTGCTGCGGTGTGGGTGCATCTTAAACCTGTACTAGACTATATTTATCAGATAAACACAAATATTGACTCAATACATATTTTTACTGACTCTCCAAGCAGCCAATATCGAAACAAAAAGATTTTTTGGATAATGACCCAAATACACAAAGATTATGCGGGATTCTTGAATAAGTTGTCTTGGAATTATAGTGAGTCTGGCCATGGAAAGGGGGCTGCAGATGGAGTAGGTGCCATTCTTAAAACAACTGCGGATAGACTAGTCAACTTTGGTCATAATATTGGTAACTTAAACGATTTTTATAGTATTTTAAAGGAAAACATTCCTAATATAAAAATAGAGGTTTTTAGTGAGACTGTCATTACTGCAAAATCGGAAAGTTTACCTATTTGCTTACCAACTTTTAAAGGCACTCTTGATGTGCATCAAGTTCTATGGGACTTATTTTGTGGGCAAGACCTAACATTCCGAAAATTTTGCTGTTTTGTCTGCGAGGCGAATGTTCAGTGTGAGCACGGTGCACATCTAGGATTTCTTAGCGAACCTGATGTAACAGAATTGGTCGAAGTAACGACTTTAGCTGAATCAAGAAATATGATTGCTAATAATCCTATTTGTCTGACAATTGCCAGCGCGCCAGATAATTCTCTAATTAATACTGTTTTTACTGAAATGTCTAATATTAATCCTATTATATTAAGTACTCCATCAACATCTAAATCTTGCACGTCTACCTATGATGATTTTGAGGAATTAGTGCCTGCAGCTAGCTTAAGTGGCCTGGCAACGTTCAAAGAAAATATTGAACAACTTCCACTTCAACTTCGTTCGAGTAACAGTGCTGATTTTTTGAATTTACATGTCGCCGATTGTGTTTTAATTAAAAAGACAGACAGAGCAAAAAACCATCAGATAGGTCGGATAATCGGAATATATGGTGATAATATTTCGATTTCAGTCCTTAAAAAAATTTCAGCTGGATTTGGGTGGCCAAAGTCACGAAAGAGGGAGGTGATATCTAGGAACTGCATAAGGCAGATCTTTCTGAACCAAATATTGATGCCAAACTTAATTTTCACTTTCAAAATATTTATTTTATACAATTTTAAATTTGTGATTAATATACCCAATTAAAGAATGCTAATCACATTCTTCAATTATATTAATCACAGATCACAACGAAAATTTTATGAACCACCCATCATTATTTTTTTACATCTTTAGTGTTAAGTCGCATGATTCTTATCGACTAACTAAAAAAGGTTCTTATAAAAATGTGTAATGGGCATGAGGACTAAAAAAATCTATTTAATCCGTCAGATTACTAAAAAATATTGGACACGTATTTTTTTTTCGTTTCTCAAACAAAAAATGAAGATACAGCGCGTTGAAATTTTGTGTGACGTCATTATTAGGTACAATTTTACCTAATAGTGACGTCACATTTCCTGAACTTTATAGTTGGTTTTTACTCTGTATCTTTGTAATTTTTTATTGATTTGATAAATAACAAAATACGTGTCCAATATTTTTTTGTAATCTAACTGACGGACTAAATAGATTGTTTAGTCCTCATGCCCATTGTATCATTATACAATTACACATTTTTATAAGAACGTTATACATTTATAAGGTTAATTAAATATATACATTTTTTACTATTAAGTAAAAACAGATAAAAAAAAAAAAGTTTGGCATCAATATTTACCTAATAGTGACGTCACAAGCCCCCCTCTCCTGAACTTTATAGTTTGTTATTGCTCTGTATCTTTGTAATTTTTTATTGATTTGATAAATTAAAAAATACATGTCCAATATTTTTTTGTAATTTTACTGACAGACCAAATAGTTTTTTTTTAGTCCTTATGCCCATTGTATCATTAAACAATTACACATTTTTATAAGAACCGTATAAATTTAAGGTTAATAAAATATATTCATTTTTTACAATTGAATAAAAACAGTAAAATTAAAAAAAATTGACTGTTTTTACTCAATTGTAAAAATTACTAATTATTCTGTGATTATAGTAATATTTGAGACTGATTTAAACTTAAGTGATTTGTTATTACGAATTATTTACATTAAAATAAAATTGATTACATATGCCTGTTGTTTTATTTCTATTTTAGTGTTGTCATTTTATCAGAGACCATAAAATACCAATAGGGAATGTTACTGCAATATTCTGACGCCAGAGTGCAGCACTAGCACGAACCGTAAACAAAGGTTTGACAAGTGGTACGAAGTGTGAAGAAAATTTGTAAATTCTGTAAATGGCTATATAGTACCATAAAATATTCATTACAGGTCTGTGCGTTAAACAACAATAATAATACAACTTGAATGAGTTTCGCAGAGTGGTTACAATGAGAGTTCTCAACTAACACAATGATATTTGGCGCCATGACGGTTTGTTTACGGTATGTGCTAGTGGCGCCCTCTGCGCCGAGCTTTGCGTAATCTTCCCTATTAGAACTGTTTAAACAAAGGTCATTACCGGGTTACGTGTGTCCTTACCGTTCATTCATTAAATTATATTTTGTAGACCTTAGAAATAAATATATGAGTGACAACAACCTATTTGTGGATTTTGTACTAATTGCAGTTATCTAATTTTAATAATTAAATAATTTTGTCCTTACCGGAATTTTTGAGTCTTTACCATTTAAAAAAAAGTTAATTAACAACGATACGTTTGACATAATTAGTGTACACACAAAGTGGGATATTTGTGATTGCTGTTACAATACATTGCACCTATTTTTAAAGAAATATCTGACACTTTTTTCGTATCCATCGAAAAGCGTGATTTGGCGGAAATGCCCAGTAGTAAAGTAGCAATGAACAACAATTAGCATATCGCGAGAAGCGTGTTTCTGTTGCAAAGTAATTTATACTCTATATCGTAAGTAATACGGTTCATACACAAACAAATATTTCAATTCACGCCTCGCCTCGTCTTGTCTCGCCACACTGTTTCCACCAAAGATGCGCTGGGAGAGGATTGAACATTTGCCATACAAATTTCAATTCCCTCCTCGTCTCGTCTCGTCTCGCCCCTCAGGTGGAAAATCAGCATTATTCACGTTTTTTTATTATTATTTGTACTGGAAAACAAAGTAACAATACATTTTAAACAAAAAAAAGGGGGAAAAGGCGAGTTTAGTTTAATTATGATTTTTCTTCCAGTAAATGCATCTCAGAGATAATGATTATCAGTGTTTCTAACATGTATAAGGGAGTATACTACTGCTAAAAACTAAGTTAGTTCATCCCGGTTAGCTGCACTGGTATGGGCCCGCTATGACACCTTTATAAAGTCCCACTGATGGGGTACCAATGCGCGACTATATAGATAGATATTTTAGGATGTTGTAACAGAACTGAACAATTTATCCATTGTGTGCGTTACCCCAGCAAAGTAATATCGAAATCTGTCATTTAAATGACTAATTGCATTGAAAAAGACGAGATTTTATGTAATTTTTCTAAAAGAATTGTATAACATCTCTGCTCCGGTGCACAGACAGCTTTTTACTGTCACTCTGGTCTTGTGTTACCGCCTCCGAGTACACCGAATCCAATTACGTTAATAATATAGTAAATATCACTATGTTACATTGATGGGCAAAAAGTAATTAGATTAATAATTACAAATTACAGTTACATTGTAATTTGTAATTAAAATACTTTGGAACAGATTACTTAAGTAACTAATTACATTGAGTACTTACTGTTATTAAATACAGAGTAATTTAATTGCAAGTTAATCTAATTACATTATAACAGATTACATAAGTAATCTGATAAAATGTAATTCTTTTACTAATAAATTCTTGACTATACCATATTTTGACTGGCCAATTAATGATGTCCACTTAAACTTTAAATATTTTGGATGAGAAATGGCAGCACCAGCACGAGCACAATGCGTAGAACCTCCCCGCACCCCCGCACATTATCCTTACTACTTCCCGATGACGCCGTACGGGTCTAACTTGCAGTACCTACATCGCAGCCATGCGATGCAAACATGCGACATTTAGCCGGAGAGCTGGCACCAATTTTTGGGTAGGTAATTGAGGCAAGCTGAAAAGTTTTCACAAACCTCTCATATTATACCCCAACACGGAACTCCCGACCTGACTGTTGAGTAGTGGGGATAAATCAAACACATTTTTTTTTTGTTTTTCAAAAATGTATTTTAAGCAATATATTTTTTTATATGTTATAGTTTAATGTTTAAATAATTTAAAAAAAATAAGCTAGAAGATTCAATCGGGGTTTTATTATTGCCAGGCGAGTGCAAAAGCATTTTGCAAAAAAAGTTTAAAACTGTATATTGACAACTTGAAATTTTAATTGGGTATAACTAAATTTTTTTTATTCTCAAAAAAACAGATCATTTGGTTGGGACTTTCTACCTGCCAGGTGAGGTGACAAATTGTATATAGGTGCGAGTGAGCTGAGGGAATGGCTAGTGATTGTATTTTTGCACGTTTTATTTTTCCTACCTGCGTGTGAATAATTTTTACGGGCGGGAGGGCGGTGCAAATACAGCATTACAGCATATAGACACATTTTTTGCGGAGTTAACACTACCTCTACTCACCAGCCAGGTCTACAATTCCGTGTTGTGGTACAATAGGAGAGGTTTGTGACAGCTTTTCAGCTTGCCTCAAATACCTACCCAAAAATTTGTGCCAGCTCTCGGACTTGTTCATATTCAACGTTATTATAATTACAATATAATTGATTACTTTGTCATTAAATTACATTGTTTTCAAATTATTTTGTAATCAAATACATTATAATTAATTTCATAGCACATCCAAAGTAATCTTATTACAATGTAATTGAATATTTTGTAATTAGATTACATTTTAATCAAATTATTATGTAATTCAATTATTAATTAGATTACATTAGTAACTAGTTACGCCCATCACTGCTATGTTACTTACCGTAAATATTGCGTTAAAATTATATGAGGCGGACGCTAACAAGTAATCGAAATGCTAAGTGACCGGTATATGCCAAAGTATTGCAAGAAGAAAAAGTTATGGATTCTCATTAAAACACATTATTTTCTAGATATTTATATTTTTAATAAAGAGGCATTTCATGCTTACTCTTAAAGTTTTTACATAATATTTGTAACAACAATAAGATTTAATATAATACCTCCCCATATTATGACAGCACCCACATTCGAGTCCATAAATTAACTACTTATTATGCATTCAATTATACTTCATTTCGTATAGTAATGGTACGGTTGCACATGTGTCTATCATATGAAATATACTTTTATACTATCAATAACGTTCACATCAAAAACCAGGTTTATTTCTTTTGAATAACCTGCAATTTTCAATTTCCAATACCTTATGTTAAAAATATTTATTTTTATTGAATAGCTATTTTATTCAACAAAAATAAATATATGACAAATGTAAACAGTCGTTTCACATTAAATTATACCGAGATAAGTTTTTGATGCCAATGTTAAAATATCATTATGTACCTTCTTATAAATATTTGAATGTCTAAACCATATATTATTTTACAGTAGGTATGTAAGTCAAAGTATGTAAATATACTGCGGTCATAACCTCACTCACTACACGCTTATGGTACGTGAATGCACTATTCGTAGTATCTATTTCATAAAAAAAAACACTTATCCTTATTAAAATAAAAGTCATTATCAGGTATTAACGCGACAAAGTCTATGTATAGATCATTTAAATTTATTCAGTATGTAAGAAACGAAAAGGCCATATTAATAAAAAACAACTACTGTAACATGATTTGATGTCGATTACAAATATAAACAATTGCTTCAATATAAAAAAAAAGTCTTAGGTTGCCTTAATTATGCTAACGAGATCTGTGATTAATTTGTACAGTTATCCCTTATTAATAGCAACACTATCTAGATCCCTGAAGTCCCAATAGTTATGAGAAAGCAAAAATATTGTATACAATGTTTTTTTATTTAGCGGTACATTTGCTACTTAGCTTGGGTAATAATTTAGTGATCGTACTTATTCGTTACTAAAACTAAAACAGACTCTAGTCTACATTTTGTATTTTATCGGAGTGTCAACCAGCTTGTTTAGTCAACATATATACAGCCTAAAAATAGGTACAATTATACTAGACAGATCACAGAACAGGGAATAATAGACATTAAAAAAAATAAAAAATAAATTAATATGTATTATTTTATATTCTTCTCCTTTAAACTGGTGTGCAGTGCAGCTTTAAACTAATAGTTTTATATCAAGAATGTAATATCTATTGAATGTAAAGCGCTATGCAACTACTCTATTGCGACTCGACTAAGTTTAAATTTAACACAAGTAAACATATAGTTTATAATTGTATTTCCTGTCTCAGTGTGGATACGGTGCAGCGGTGATTGATTAATTTAATTTGGACAAAACACATAAAAAATATATTTGAGATAGATAAAAAACGCAATAAGTGAGCTGCCTTGGTGTGGTTAGAATAACATAAAAATATATAGGTATATTGTATTGTATTGATGTTACTAAGTAAACATTATTTTTTTATAAAATAAAATATCTTAAACAAAATATGAGTAAAAAGGGAAATAAAAAATATATATTTAGACCGGGATATTACTTAAACTTAATAATCCCTGTTTCTTTTAATAAGTAACAAATAACTTATAATATGTACTAACTAGTAATTTCTACTATCTACAGTATACAAGGAACATGCAAAAAATCTTCAATTTGCATATAAAATAATAATGCTTTACTCTTATTACATTATAAACTTTTAAACTTTCGCGTATCATAATTCATTATACACAGGTATTAACGCGATAAAATTACCTTTTTATTACGTTGTTGAGATATCAAGGATTACCTACTAGTGGGTTATTGGCCCAAATTCTAAATCATTTTGATTACCTAAAACTTTATATTATTATATAAGCTTATATTAAAGTGATAGTATATCACAGAAGTATCATTCAGTGAAATTAATGTCTTGTATAATATAACTAAGACTTTTACTAAAATTTAAAGGGTAGAAATTTGAAACTTTATATATTTTTTATAATTTCGTAATTTCAATGGCTCTTAATTAAAAAGTCAACAAATTACCCGTCTACGATTGATTGTATTTTTAATTATTTGAAATATATAACAAGAATGAATTACGATAATTGTCACAATGATAACCATATTAGAAAACCGTTAAACATAGCCTTAACAAACATTCAGTATAATTCCTTCTTTAAAACAATCCTTCTCGACTTTACGGCATTAAGCATTAGAATTTAACGCTTAATTTTTCCATACGTTATGTGTTCCGGACTTCGCCTCTCCCGGATATGCTCTTACTATAGTTAACATGCAGATTTCGATTGCAGTAGATAACAACCGACACTACAATTGCATAAAAAAGGCGAAAGCAATTACAGAGTAGCCAGCGGTCAATGGCAAATCTTCAACATTGTATTGCCTTTTTACGCCATTGAATGAAACGCAAAAAAGGGACTTTATTTTGTCCTTGTTTTTCAACAGACCAAACATGAAAGTGTAGATAAGATTTTATGCCCTAGCCTAGCCTTACGAGTGTCGCTTTAAGCCAAGGTTGATTTTTTATTACTTTTACATTAAGAGTCCAATGTTAGGTCAGTCACAATAACCACTCAAAATATAAATTGATTCAAGTTAGTTATGCATCGCATCATTAGATGTGTATTTCATAGATACATCTATATGGCCACAAGGACTAGGATGTCAACTAAATACTATAAAGTGCATCTTTTCATATTTTATAAAGTAATTGCATCTACCCTCTATTCCAGGTGATATCTGTCAGTTTTGTATATATGTTACGGCTAATAGCCGAAGTGCGGCTACACCTAGGTTTAGCCGGCTACAACTAGGTGCAGCCGACCACATGCGGTTAAACTTAGATGTACCTATCCTACTTATCTTCGGTTAGAACTAGGTTTTTATTAAATAAACAATACCTATGCAGGACAAAAAAAGATGTTGGGGTGGTTAAAAAAAATAAATAACCTAAACCTAAACCAATGTAGTTGAACAGGGACTTATTGAGGTTGATCTAAGTTTAACCGCATGTAGCCGGCTAAACCTAGGTGTAGCCGCACTTCGGCTATTAGCCGTAACATATATATATATATATGTTACGGCTAAAGGTAGGTGTGAACATAAACTTAATATTAGCCGGCTAAAGCTAGGTCTAGCCGATCACATGCGGTTAAACTTAGATCAACCTCTATAAGTTCCTGTTCAACTCCATTGGTTTAGGTTATTTTTTTTTAACCGCCCCAACACCTTTTTGGGTTTTGCATAGATACCTATGCACGGCACAAAAAGGTGTAATTTAATTAAAACCTAGAATATCACGACGCAAACTAACATGTTATCGAACTTTAGCTGCTTCTCGGAGATAAACCTAAGTTTAGCCGGCTAATCTTAAGTTTATGTTCCCACCTACCTTTAGCCGTAACATATATATGTTTGACATTAAGAAGCACCATAAGGCTGTCCACTGGAGCGGAAATAATAACAAAGCTGTGAACGGGGTAAGAATCTACCAATAGAAATAAATATCACCTCCGTTCTGCTGTCTCAATCCGCTTCTGAGGACAGGCAGCCTAATACTGCCGTCATAACGAAAAGGGCACAACTCACATTTTTTTAGAATTTGACTAAAATATTTCGAATCCGACAAAAAACGAAAACTCTATTCTGCCATTTTTATTATGACGGCAGAATACTCCGTCAGTTTTTCTAGTTTTGTATTGCATAACGTTCGTAATATGAGGGGAAGAATATAAACCCTATTTCCTTGGACACAAAAAAATATATTTTTGGTCAAAGACGATAAAGATGGATGGAGTACGCAATACGAATAGATTTAAAAGGTTAACGAACGGAGATCGCTGAGATTGTAATGAGTAAGTAGAATAAATTTAGAGTGAAATACAGAATACGTCAACTAAAATATCAACTTTTGTTTATAATTAAAAACTGAAATTGAGCTTTATATATTTATATATAAGTTCAATTTCAGTTTTTATTCCCCTCAGATTGAGGAAAAATTGGAATACTAAACTATAACGTATCAAAACAGAATATTAGGATCTGCTTCCCACGTCAAACATTTGCAAAATTAACTACAATAAAAAAATTGTCTACTTAATTTTAATTTTATGTAGTTTTAATTTGAAACCTAACATTTCGGACAGCACCCCAGATAACGCCGACAATATCACCACTTTAGTGATAGTGTATAAGTAATGGTTTGCACATATACCGGATATCTTGAACGGTGCATCTAGTTCCTGAAACAATTTAAATATGGTTAGAATCCTACTAATATTATAAACGCGAAAGTTTGTAAGTATGGATGGATGGATGGATGTTTGTTACTCTGTCACGCCAAAACTTCTAAACGGAATTGGCTGAAATTTTGCACCGGGATAGGTTAAAGTTGGATTAACATATAGGCTACAAAACACCACGCTCCGACCTACTGGAGCAGAGTAACGCGGGTAATAAATATATATTTATTACCAGCAGGTATAAATTTGATGAGCTTGCTAAAAATATAGCTCCGTAAATGCGGCAACTCAATATTGTAGTGTATAAGACACTGTACCGATGGTATGTGATCCCAATGTCCTTATTATTTCTATAGTATTATTCTACGTCAATTGGCATATTATTTCGATTATAACCAAAATTTAATAACAACCTTCGACACGCACTCCTCGCACAGAGCGTGACTGGTTCGCGTACACCGATTTACTACTACTAACAAACTGCAAGATTTGCATGTTTCTTTGTTTGCATTGAGTAAGCTTCGGAACTAATGGACCGTTTAAAAAAAATCTTTCAGTATTAGAAAGGTCAAGGACAAAATAATTTAGGAAGTTTCCTCGGGAACGGGAACTATGCGGGTGAAATCGTGCACCTAATAGAGTTATAATAGGCTAGTGACACTTTTTTAAAATTATTTTATATTGTTAAGAATGGTTTAACTAGATCAAGAAAAAAATATGGCATTTATTTGAGATCTAGAAAGCACTAAAATAAATATTTTAAAATTGGCTTGATTTTTAGAGATGAAAACGATGTCAGCCATGTTGATCTATATAATTATCTGTGTTCAAGAGCGATAACGTCATGACGCAGAAAGTATAATAGTAAAAGATCGCATTCATGTTTTTTAACAAGATGTACGACGTTACAAAATGGCTGATAGAGTTTTCGGAGGTTAAAGACATAGACATAAGAAATAATTTTAATATTAAGTTTATACAAACATATTCAAGTTTTTTGAACAGAAATTATTATATTTAGGTTCCATATGACAAATACTTTTAGAAATAAACATCATTGTAATAATTTCATATGTGTCAACTAGCCTATTCTATACACCTACCTTAAGCAGATCAGCCGCCAATTTCAATACATTGTTGGCCACAGTAAGTTGTTCCTTGCTCTCAGGCCGTTGTTCTATAGCCAGGTGGAGATTTATCTGTTCGGTCAGTATAGCGGATAGACAACCGCGGTATTTCTTATTGACATTGCTGCCCAAAGTGAATAGACGCAGAAGATATATCCCGAGGCAAAAACTCCATACCATCGCTTCGAGAAGCCAGCCGCATTCTATGGTCACTGTTTCCTGTGAACAAAACGTATGTGTGTTAGAAATAAGGTTAAGAAAAGAAAGGCTTTCATTACTTCTGTTAAATACTGAAAAGTGAAAATGGCCACATAATATAATGGCCATAAAATATCAAAATATAGTATTGGAAATATGATGAATAACATCTAATACTATAAAATCTTAGCTAGTTAAAAATGGTTTTACTATTGGACTAAATCGTCGCTGTACTTGACAAATGCGGCAAAAAATTGTACCCGAGCCAGGCACGCTATGCGACGAATACATGTCAAAAGTTTTATTTAATTTTGGTTATACATACATACATATAATCACGCTTTTCTCCCATGGAGGTAGGCAGAAACTACAGAACGCCACATGCTACGATCCTTACACACTCCCTTTGCCTCGCCCACGTTCATAAATCTGGTCATACACGCACGCCGGTTGCGAGTACTACGTACCTGACCTTTCTGAAGAACATCACCTATGAGGTCAGTGTGTGTCCTTCTAGAGCGTCCACTCCCGGCGTTTCCACTCACATTTGAGTTATAATCAAAGTAATATGCCAGTTTGCATAGTAAACTGTGTAAAAATAACACTACAAGAAATAAGGACCTCATACCAGCGGTACACACTAGAATATCGAGTTGTCGTATGTACGGAGATATGGTTTTAAGCTAGTGCGATATCTAGTCGAGCTCGCGAGAACAATCATTTATCTAAGACCTTACGTAGTAAATTGACGTTCACTTAGTGTTTTGTTTCAATACATCAATTGTATATTAAATCCGCAGCCGATTTGTATGCATCTCTTAAACAGCAAAGCTGATTTAGATGTTTTTTAAAAATCCCCCAATCTCATCGCCAGCGACCGCCCTGAGCCGAGGTCCAAGTTCCATAGGGGACGCCCTCTTGCGCAGGTTTCTTAGTTTGTAGTGTTTAAACCATTTATCTAGGCTGGACCTCTGCTCGCCTTTATGCCCGGTGAAGTAACAAAAGCCTGGCGGCAACAAAACAAGTGCGTCCGTAAAAAAAAATAAAAAAATGGGACACTTTGTTTTTTACACAATATCCAGATGACCCCAACACGCGATATTGTGGTCTGATAGCGAAAGATAAGTAGGTAGTTTTCAATAACGCACATCTTAAACAAACCATTGGGCTAAGAAATTTCAAATTTGTCGAATATATTCAAAATCAAACAAAGGCTGTTAATAACGTTAAAAAAATACGTTTGATAATATTTTTGATGATTGATTAGTGGATCAATACCTTTTAACATCCCTGGATATAATTAAAGTACAATTTACCCGCAAAAGTTGTGCGCTGACGCAGGCGAGCAGTATGAGTGTGAGCATGAACGCGGCTGACACGATCACGTCTACGGAGCGCTGGGGACCGCGCCGCTGAAACGTACAACATAATATTATATGCTATGTGATAGTGAACTAATCTAATATAATCATCAAAACAATAAGTAACATATCATTATCTCGTCATATTGGTGGTTATATGCCCGGTGAACTAGCAAAAGCCTCATGGCTAACTACATTATGTCCGTACGTAAAAAAAGGCATGTTGGTGACCGCAGTAATAACACACACAGGGAAACGCTACTGCCCGTTCCCTGGTATGCAATTGCTATAGGTGATGTTATAAAGTGACCAATGGCGTAACGTATTGTCCGAGGCACGGAGGGTAGGCCCTTAACCAACCAGATCCTGAAAGAAATACTCGATTTTTACCTAAAGATCTAGTCCGGCGTGGGGATTTAACTCTTGACCTTCGAGCCTTTTTTCAATAAACCTTTTTTATTTCGAATACAATTAAAATAATAAATTAAAATACTTACTCGTAAATATGATCTCGTAGATAGCCAAGTCTTAATATTCCTTACAGTATTCAGTCTAAAGTGTGGCAACTCGGACTTGCGTGCGCGTCTTGCTGACGTCAAATGTGAGAACAGCTTAGCGTATAAGAACCGCTGCTTAAACGCTCGCTCTGCTACAGCCAGCAAGAAGAATACTAGAGCGCTTAAAGCGAAGCGGAGCGAGCACGATAATAGATTTGTTGATATTACCCTGGGAAAGATGGAAAGTGGGTTAAATTCTTATTGTATTACTTGTGAAATTGCAGGAGCAAATTAATAGAAGGAAAGAATGGAAGATCAAAAACAAAGATATTCCACCTGTATTTTTGATCAAGCACAGGGCTATTTGATTTTAGAGAATATAAAAAAGACTACAACTTGATCGAAGTATCGAATAATATGATAAAACAGACATATCTTTATTCACATATACACATTTAAAAATATTTTTAAGTAATGTTCTTATGATGCGTCCTTTATGTTATTTTTCCTACCACCAACTCTTATAATGTGGCTATTAGATATTTCAACGCGAAAATGGTCGTCGGTGTAAGGCTTACATTTTAATCGATATGTTGGCTAAATTAATTATGTCGCTTTACCTTTTCAGTAATAATTACCATATATTGTCACCGAAAGCACCATTGAGGACAGAGAACATAGACCCTTGGCTGTAGTTGGCCACCACGGAAGGGAAGTACGACACGAACGACAGCGATTGAATCTCCTCTTCCGACCGAGTGTCTTGTTCTACAGCCACCTAATAACATAAAATATGGTTAAAAATAAATATTAAAAGAATTTGATCAGAATTCGCTATGTTTATATTGTTTTCTTAAGTTTATATGGTGAACAGTCAAATTTTATTATAAATACGGTTTAAGGTTAAGCCGGTAGGGTAGCTACCCTCACAATAGGATTCCGGTGTTACTTAACATCTGGTGGATTGGTTCTTCACCTTTATAAAATAATGATTTTGCCTTTCCAGGGGCTTAGATTTTATTTCTGTTATGGTAAGTGATAACATAATGCTAAAAAATATTTCAAATAAGTTTATACGGTTTATTCCACTTTGAACACCCAGGTGATATCACCTAGGTGTTCAAAGTGGAATGAAACAGTGTCCTCTGATCACCTACGAATCAAAT
This sequence comes from Nycteola revayana, assembly GCA_947037095.2. Taxonomy (NCBI): domain Eukaryota; kingdom Metazoa; phylum Arthropoda; class Insecta; order Lepidoptera; family Nolidae; genus Nycteola; species Nycteola revayana. The sequence goes on from OX344839.1 coordinate 13,538,338, forward strand.
CACCCAGCTAGTATCACCCAGGTGATTCTAGGAGACTAAATTGCTGTCCTCTGATCACCTGGGAAACAAATCACCTAGGTGATCAGAGGAGACCGTTTCTATTATGTACTGAAACTTGATCACCCACATAAATCCTGCTACAAACTTTCAAATAAAATGTTGCAAAATTGAACCTAATATGACAGAATTAAAACGAACATCTATATCGAATATAATTTCAATATTTCATTCCATGTTGTTAGTACGACAAGACAGACTATTAAAAAATAAAAGTGGTGCAAAAATTGACAATTTTTCCTTAATTAATAAAGGACGGGAAAAAGTACTCTGATATAATGGGTACGAATACGTAAAAAAAGTATATAGATCTGGAGCCATTTGGTGGAGTTGCTGTCACTGTATAAAAAATAGATGGACAGGATCAATTACAATGAAAGTACTATTCTATATACTTATATAGTAAAGTACTATTATATATATCACAATTTTGATTGGTTGCATTAGCAAGCAATCATCATAATAATATAACGTGTTTCGTTTAAAAGAAAAAGTAAAGTGAGTTCAATTTTACTTTAATTATCATTTTTATGTTCTCCAAATAAATAAATTTGTCTCAGGGGCATATAATAGCAAACGAGGATGTGTGAAATAAGACTTCTTTTGTTACATAAAGCATGAAGAAGTGCAATTTTAGTTTAATTATATTAGGGTTTTAGCATTTTTGTTGTGTTTTATTTATATTATATTATATGTAAATGAGATACGAATACATTTTTATATAAATACCTACTTGTGCAAAACATTTTTTACCTAAAGGATACTGACCGCTAGAAGCAGTAAGTGGTAAGCGTAGTCTAAGAATACTTGCAAGTTGACTCTAATCAAATTATTTTAGAACGATGTTTATTTCGGAAATTATTTGTAATAAAAAATCTAAATGCTTGTATTTAAACGGTTGCATAAATAAATTATTCAAGATTATAATATAATAGACACATAAATTTGTTCGAAAAAATAATAGGTCGATACGGCATCCTCCGACATATTTGTTTGTGGCAGGATTTATGTGGGTGATCAAGGTTCAGAACATAATAGAAACGGTCTCCTCTGATCACCTAGGTGATTTGTTTCCCAGGTCTTCTTCTCGAGTCGAAAGGCTATTCGGTAATCTAAATCAAACTTGACCAGTATTAGGCCACAGCGATTCCCTGGTCACTTGCCTCATCTAGGTCTTGTATTGTGCAGGATGTGGGGCAGTTCGGGCATGACAATAAGTGGTTCATTGATTGGACCACGCCACACTCGCATTTGTCGTTTTCGGAGTACCGCCACCTAACACGATTTTCTAGGCATCTCCCAACACCAGTTCGAAGTCTATTTAAAGACTTCCAGACTGCCCAGGGGAGGTCGGCACCCGGCGGAAGTTTTTCAGCTGGTGGGAGATCAGAGGGTGAGTCCGGAAATTGATGGTCCCATAGCTCCACTCTAGATTTAGGGGTTTCTTTTGCATCGATGGCTGGCTGTCTGAGAAAGCTGTTGCGGCTTTTCAGACGTATGGGTGGTGGTACACAGCCAAAAACTGGATGCCTGCCATCGTGTGTCTGCCTGTGTCTCTCCACTGCACAAGCCACGGTTCTTCGTACACTAGGCGGAGCTATTCCAGCCATGGCGTATACGTGGGGCAGGGGTGTTGGCTCTAAGGTGCCGGTGACAGTACGGCAGGAGTTATTAAGTGCCACATCGACCTCTTTGGCGTGAGCAGAACGCGCCCAAACTGGGCATGCGTATTCGCCCGCTGAGTAACACAGAGCTAAGCAGCTTGTACGAAGGGTATGAGGCGATGCTCCCCAAGAAGTGGTAGTGAGACGGCGCAGGATATTGTTGCGTGAGTTCACTTTGGACTTCACACTTTGACAATGTTCTTTGTAAGTCAGGGATCGGTCCAAAGTGACCCCGAGGTATTTCGGTGCGTAGTTATGTTTGATGTCTACGCCGTCCCACGAGATCTTCAACTTCCTGTTGGCCCGCTTGTTACACAGGTGGAAAGCGCAGGCCTCTGTCTTCGCTGGATTTGGGCGCAGAGAGTTGTTCCTGTAGTAGTTCGAAAGCAGGCTCAGGTGCTGCGATAGGTTGGCTTCTACCGCCTCGAAACTCCTTTCTTGGCATGTAACAGCCAGGTCAGTGGCGTAAATAAAACGGCTTGTCAGTGGGTGGTGTGGCTGATCATTAGTATATATGTTAAACAGGGTAGGTGCAAGGACACTACCCTGTGGAAGGCCGTTTTTTTGATTACGCCATCTACTTTTTTTATTGTGCAGCAGAACTTGGAATCGGCGGTTACGCAACATCTCTCCCAGAATTTTTACAAAACACTTATCCTCAGTAAGTGCAGCTACCTTTGCCAGCAGACGCTTGATGTTAACAGTATCATAAGCCGCACTCAGGTCCACAAATACTGCTCCTATAATTAAACCTTGCTCAAAACCATCTTCAATGTGTTGATTCAGATTAAGAACCTGTCCGCAACAGGATTTTCCCGGCCGGAAGCCAGCCTGCTCTAGGATTAACTGTGGTTCTATTGCCTTCGTCAGTCTGTCCAGTAGGAGTCGCTCAAAAAGTTTGAACGTGTGACATAAGAGCGATATTGGGCGGTAATTTTTGGGATCGTCTGCTGTTTTACCTGGTTTAAGCAGGGCTATTACTTTTGCCTTACGCCATTTTTTTGGGATCTTTGTGGAGCTGACACAGTTATTATACATAGCCAGCAGCCACGACACCGCCCTGGGACCCAAATGTTTCAGTTGCTCAACTGAGATGTCATCAATGCCACAGGCTTTCCCATTCTTGAGATCCTTAATATATGTGACTATCTCATCGATAGTGAAAGGTTGGCTAATCTTGTTAGTACTCTCATAGATTACCGGTTTAGCCTGAGGAAGTTTGTGAGGAGGTTTCCCATTGACTAGGAGTTGTTGAGCAACTTGATTGGCAGTCACCGGGCCAGATTGTGTGGCAGCTGGTGGGTCGCTAGTTAGTCGTCGAAGAGTGCTCCAAGCTTTTTTGCTATTATGGGTCATGTCTATTGACTCCACAAGGATTACCCATTTCTTTTTTCGACTTTCGGTGATTTGTTCCATGAGCTTCTCCCCGGCAGATATTGTTACTTCGGAGAATGGATCTGCGGCAAACATTGACGCATACTGTTCCATCAAGTCCGCAGAACTTCGTGTCAGGCCCGGAATGTAAGCAGTACTGCAGCCACGTGGGATGTGCTGACGAGACGCCTTCCAGATTACATTGACGAACACATCGTAGTTTTCTGGTATGGGGCATAAGTCGAGTAGTCCATCGTCCACTTTAGCTGAGTATTTATCCCAGTTTGCCTTACTAAAGTTAAATCGACGTCTAAAAGGGACTATAGTTGGTCGTACAGTTCCGTTTATAGAGCACATGATGGGTCTGTGTTGGGTTTTTGGAATGGGGTTACAGATGGACTTCACAGCGTTCTGGGATATGGTGGGGCTAACGAATAGGAGGTCCGGGTTGTAGCCACGCTTCCACCTGCCACTGTAAAAAGAAGCCGGGAGTTTTGGGTTGTGTAGCAACTCCATGTCGTCTAACTCGGCCCATTTTTCCACAGAATCACCACTCTCGTCCTTTTTGCTGTAGCCCCATGTGGTACTGCGGCTGTTGAAGTCTCCTATTACAACTCTTGCTTTGTGTTTTGCAAACTCTACAGTATTATGAAAGTCAAAAACTTGTCCCGGCGGGCTATAAACTGAAGTGGCTGAGCTATTGCCAGTATCGACACTGAGAATTTCAGTTTTATTCTGAGTTAAGGTGGATGAAGCAGAGATAATGGACATGTCTGGTATAACAAAAATTGCACTACCATGTACAGGACTGGCGATCTCTGCAATGAGGGTCATACCTTTAATGTTTGGACGAACAGATGTTGAGCCCCTATCGGTTTCTTGGACGCAAAGGATGTGACATTGCGTTTTATAGCATAAATCAGCGAGAATTTCAGCTTTGGTATTGGAGAAACCCTCTATGTTTATTGATATGATGGTGAGTGCTGATTTTGTGAGTTGTTGGTTACTTGGCGCTGTGAAGTGCCTTTTTTGTTGGGTTGGCTCTGAGAAGAGCCGTTGGTTTTTTATAGCCATTTCGTGGCGAAAGGATCAGCCAATCTGCGTTACCGACTAGACTGTCCTCGCAGTTTGCCCAGGGTGCGCCGGACGTACAGGGGGCTTAGTACGTCACTCGGGGACGTTTCCCAGGTGATCAGAGGACACCAATTTAGTCTCCTTGAATCACTTGGGTGATTTGATTCGTAGGTGATCAGAGGACACTGTTTCATTCCACTTTGAACACTTAGGTGATATCACCTGGGTGTTCAAAGTGGAATAAACCGTTTATACTGACATCACTAGGCTTACAAGTATTGTCATTCAAATTGCAAGCAGGTATGCAAAATTTCAGGTAGCTAAGTAGGTAGGTTTAAAATTCAGTTGTAAGACTTTACCTGAATACACAATGATACATACCTATAATATAAAATGAAAGTCAAATAAGCCGGCCGTAGCTCAATTGCTAGGGGCGTCGGACCTGTGATTTAGTGGTCGCCGGTTCCATCCCCACCCATTGCACGCATTTTAGCTTAGCACTAGGGGTTAACAAGAATACTAGTACTTGCAGTACTAGTATTCTTGTTAACAAAGTGGACAAATTAACTCTGCTAGTAATCATAAAAAAGCTTGTAAACGGAAAGTATATTGTACCTGCAATATACGTATGATAGGAGCCACGATAGCCACTGCTGCCGCCATCACAAGGCCTGCCCACAAACCACCATCAGCGGCTATAGCCCGCTCGGCCCGCGCCACCACGTACCAGCTTATATCGACAGCGGATAGTTCAGCGCGAAGGGTGGACCCACGCTCCCACATTGTACATTTTACTGTGAGAATTATAAAATAAAACACTGCACATTTAAAATAATAAATTGATACAAGTTGTATCAATTTAATTTAACTAAAATATTGAAAATTACTAAAGTAAAAACTATTGATAATCATATTGATCACTTTCTAATTATTTTTTTTCAAATCGATTCATTTAATACTTTATTGGCCCGTTTACGTCCACTGTTGAACATGAACCTCCTCCTTTTTATCTTCCTACGTAATTAATGTATTTAAAGCAAAAGCAAGTACCTATCCATAAAAGTGGAAACAATGGTGCTTTTTTTTAAATCTTACTAATAAATAAATAATTGAATAAACTGTGGACCCGATGACTATTTTATGGTATTAAAAGGTATTAGACGGACAACGGAAGTCACAGAAAACACATTTGATTTTTTTTATTATAAAAAAGCGTACATATTTCTTAAACGACCAAATCGTGGTTTTATATAAGGTTATAATTGTGGTTTGGTGCTTTAAGAGATGTGGACGCATCCTATAAATTAATAGGACTATTCTAAATTTAAGTATTTTCAAATATATTTTTTACTAGTTGTGGATGTTGATTTCTCCCTACAAACTTTGAACTACCGTTTAAAGTGATTGAGGCGATTTTTTTAAATCCTTATCGGATACCTATGTTATAAAGAGAAGAAGCCATCCAAGTTTCAGATCTCTACGATAAGCTGTATGGCTGCGATGATCTGCCAGCTAGTCAATCGTTATTCATAAAAAGCTTTGTCCTGATTGGAATGACTGAGTGACTGAATGTAGATAATGGCAGTTTTCATAATAATGTATACCTGTATCACTACTCGGGTCAAGTATAGCAAACGGGTCCCACGAACTATCTGCTGTATAAGGGAAGCCAACGTCACAATGTCCCCCTTCTGATTGAGAACCATAACTGCTTTCCTCGCCTGTAACATGTACTAAAAGTTTAAAAACATACTCATAAGACAAAAAATATGGAGGCTTATAATAAATTTAGCTATGACGTCAGTGATACTGCAATACCGCTTAAGTGGCAATAGTTAATAAGATTTGATTGATGTTTTACCCTTTACTACACAAAGAAAATATTTCTTGCCAGATGAAATAACACCTTATTAGCTACTACTGTCACTTTCGCGGTATTGCATTTTCAACGGCGATTCCTATTAAGGTACAAATTAGTAATTTACTATTATAGCCCTTATATCTACGGAAATATGTTTCATGGTAGTAGTGAAATTTACCAATTAGGTACACAGTAAAGCAATCCTTTTTCCCTACGCAAGCTCTGCTATTTAAGTACAGCTAATTAGATAATTTTATATAAAAAAAAAAAAACAGATTTTATTCATTTTCCAGTGCAAGATTTATACATCCATACAATTATTTAATGCGTTTGGCTCACGTAATGTGCACCACAAATTAACTTAATTGTCTCAGTAAATTTGCAGCAAACTGAAATTAGTCTTACTTAGTCATGACTAATAATCCTCACAAAATTATCACTGTAGTTGCTAGACGTGCGTCGCGAATGTTTCGTCACGTATACCTCGAACTGTAGACGTGTGTGCTCACTATGAGCATTCGCCACATACGATCGTTACGAACGCCACCTCAATGCGAGCTGTGTAATTGCTAAGTATTCAGCATGCGTCGTTCGCAGCGAGAAACTATTTTCTGGTTTGAACTCTCGCTATTTTCGTAAAACACATTAGTTTTGCTGAATTAATATAATAGTAATTAATATTGTGTAAAATATAAAAAAGACTGTAACTTTACATGCCTCTGTGTTTAGTAAAGCAACTTTATTTTCAGAGGGACATATGTACCAGGTGAAGCATACGTATAAATATCCATCCGAAAAATGTGTACAATTTTGGGGTTTGTTGTAACGAGTTATTTTACTTGAATGGGTGATTTAAGTTAGTTGATAGTAGATATAAGGGCCCATAGAACAGATAGTTAACAAAATTATGCTTACTGTTAGTAGTTTGCCCAACCCAATCTGACATGGTATGGTGGGATGGTAGAGCGATGGAGGGGGCGGACGCCGAGCATTCTCCGTCGGAGGACGATGACTGGTAATTATCTAATTTCTATGGAAATTCATTAATTAAATTTAATATTTATCGAAAAATCTGATTTATTTACAAAGAACGTATCTGTAATAGGATGAAATGAGTTCGAAGAAATATTTATCTTAATTGTAGGTATGAAACAGGTATCTGACTGAAAGATCATGTGTGAAATTTAAGGTACAATAACTATAAAATTATGTTTTCTATTCGATTCCATTATGCGATTCACAGACGCGGTTACATTATGAGATATTGATAGCGAAATTTTAGTAATTCAATGTTAAAGACATGCTAATTCCCAAACGCTCAACAGATACCTGATTTCGCGTGTTGATATTTTCTCCCATCTATCACCTATTGTTAAAAAATAGGAAGAGTTAATTAGTGTTCAGATTATAATAAAGAAGTGCAATACTATTAATACAGTGCACGACATATTCGAAGCTAGCTTGTGGAGTAAAAATAAATGTATGAAGTGTACCTTCTCTTTTTTCTTTACAGTGTAATCATCGTCACTTGATTCCTCTTGAGCCCATGAGTTTCTGAACCGCACACCGATCCTCTTTGCTGTGCTTGGACTACTAGTGGGTATAACTCCATCGGAATCGCCGTCATCAGATTTATCATTGTCAATTTTTTTCAATTTATTACAATTTGCAAAAATATCAGCTACTTCATTATCCTTACAATCTACATCTTTACATTCCTTATTATCTTCAGTCTCTTTCCTTAAATGTATTGCATTTTTATCAGTCCCATTAGTAGGTTTGCTAGAACCTGCTGTTATCAAATTTTCAGTCGTATTTTTTATTCTATCGCCTTCACTGCCGTTAGAATTGTAGCCGTTCAGGCTTTCGAAGCCATCGTCACCATCAGCTAGAACTCTAGAGGCGTTTATTTGTTGATTCTGCCTGACGTTGAAAGATTCTAGTTGTTTCTTAGTTAAAACGTTGGGTTTATACCGGAACGAAGAACTAGGTGTGGCGTCATCGGGGGGCGGTGTGAACGTCACTATAGGCGCAGTCAAGTCAGGTTTCTTCCACACCATGTAATCTTCGTCGTCTGAATCTTTCGCTTTCAATTTTATCATTGGTTTATTTTTTAGTGACGGTTCTAGATTCTTTATGATTTCTTTTGTTAGTTCCTTTTTTCGTTTCCTGGAAATATTTTTTTTTGTAAAGTTATTTGTTTATTTCAAATAATTAGTACTAGGACTAATAAAATCATGTAAATCGACTGGTTTAAATGTTATTCACCTGTTATGCACCTTCTAAAAATTAGTAACACGTGAAACAATTTTAATACTGACTACAAATGAGTTATTATTAAATTTATTAAGGGGTACAAAAATTGCAATTTCTCGTCTTGGGCTTATAATGTGTAACCAATAATAGTAAATCACGATACATAAGTTATTATAATTAATTCAAAAAAACATATGTTACCTGATACCATTCTCTGCGACATCAGTGCGTGATTGTCTCCGTCTGAACTTAGCCGGCTTAGTGGAGGGAGTTTTGCTTTGACTAGATGTGGCACCACTTTCTCCAGAACCGCCGCCATTGCCTCCATCACATTCTGACCTGGACCGCCTATGATTTAAATAAAAAAACAAAAATTATTTTTATAAAAGAACAAAATCAAAATTCCCGACTTCGGCTTTAATGGGATGGATTTGTTGTATTAGGTAGTGGGAATAGGTAACATGCGTTGCTATGGAAATATTTAGAGTAGATAAAATAGAAGGACCGATGAAGTCAAAAGGGTACCTGAAGCAGATTAGATGCTTAAAGTGATGTATAGCGTGATATGACAATCACAATATATATATGAGAATGTGTTATATGTACATAAAAATATTGACTCGTTTTGTAAAAAAAGCGACACACATAGTGTAAATACCAGATATAAGCATAATCTTGTGGCTCATGCTAGCCGTCTCCGCAAAATAAGTGAAATAATGAATTTATTCAGCACTTAGGTATTTACATACACTTGTACTTGTCAGAATCACAATGTTACACAATTATTCTTATTCTATGAATTAAACTAGATACTTAATTAACCGGTAGCAAATTGTAGGATATTACAGACAAAGTAGTCCGTCCGTCAGCTGGTCATTAATTTCTCTACTCATAATAAGTTTATGTTCATATTAATTATTTTAGACTTTAATGGTTCAATATAGAAAAATTTGGAAAAAAAACATACAATTAAGTGGCACACACCTGGGGGCACCCTTAATGGGTTAGGACCACGACCCAGTGGTACCACTGATATATAAGTCAGATTTATGAACATAAAAGGAAGTGATCGGCCTACAGGCGCTGGATCACAGGGCAGGGGTAGGGGTGCAACGCGGTCCTCGCCGGCGAGAATCCTACCCTAGCTAACCTGCAACCTTTCACTAGCTACCTATGTGGACGACTCGGAGAAGAAAGGAAGAAAGAAACTCCGGGCTTTTTCTTTTTCGTCATCTTTTGTATCACAGTTTATGTACCTTTTTTTTTAATAACTTTTGTTTACAATATTTTATTTAATATACATTTCAAATATCAGTATTCACATTCAATTCACAGCACATTTCCAAGGAACTAGCTACATGAGAAGATTATCGCCGTAAAGGTCACAATAATGTACTACTACCTCAAACACATCCATCAGATGGTCGACCAGTCACCACAAGCAGCACCCGTTCACGAGTATAACGTGTGAGCACACAGCCATCGCCTCCCTCGCCATATTAGAGGGAAGGAGGCGACCCGACTCACATCGCCACCGCAAGCAATGACAAACAATGGGAGCATGACGAGTACACTGATAGTAGTATTTGAGGAATCGCATTTAAAAAGAGAGACAGTTAAACTCAGCATAGCTTGTTCCGAAATACATCAGTGTATACAATAACAAATTTGATAAATGACAATAAAAAATTAAAAAAGTCTAATGTTGGTATATCAGTTCGGTGAACAGGCACCTGGTGTGTAAGTTTGCTTGTGTTACACCGCTAGCACCATGCAGTTTTATCATTAATATATTCATTAATTGTGTAATAACCTTTTTTCATTAAGGTAGTCTTTACATGGGATTTAAATTTATTTAGGGGTAACTCTTGCACACATTCTGGTATTTTGTTGAACATACGCACACTAAGCCCTACAAACGAAGAATGGACTCTCTGCAGACGGTGGTAATCAGCACACAATTTCTGTTTGTTTCTTGTATTTACGCCTTGCACACATGCAAGGCGCTTCTCTTTTGATATAGATTTAGGTTTTGTCTAATATGAATTAAATTTGCATAAATGTATTGAGAAGCAACCGTTAATATATTAATATTTTTAAACAAATCTCTTAAGGAAGAGCGGGCACTTAGTTGGTAAATTGATCTAATTGCCCGTTTCTGTAAAATAAATATGCTTTGGATATCAGCAGATTTGCCCCAAAGTAAAATTCCATATGATAAAATGCTGTGGAAATAACTAAAATAGACCATCCGTGCAGTTTCTACGTTGGTCAGTTGTCTTACTTTCCTTACAGCGTAAGCAGCAGAGGTCAACTTTTTAGCCAAGTTCGATACATGAGCATTCCATATTAAATTTTTATCCAGCGTTATTCCTAAGAACACTGTGGAGTTGACAGTATCCAGCACTTCATTATTAATCATTAAATTAGGCCCAATATTTTTCACATTGGGTGTAGTAAATTTAATACATTTGGTTTTATTGGCGTTTAGGACCAAATTATTTACAGTAAACCAATGGGTTATCTGTGTGAGTGCACAATTAATAAAGTCAAAATCGTCAATATTACGTTTCACTTTAAAAACAAGTGAAGTGTCATCAGCAAAGAGGACAACATCACACAAATTCTCCAAATAATACGGCAAATCATTGATGTATACCAGGAATAAAAAAGGACCCAGAATGGAACCTTGTGGCACACCTAACTTAACAGGCAAGGATCCCGAGACTACACCACCTACGTCAACGCATTGAACTCTCTGTGTAAGATATGAAAATAGCATATCCAGTGCACCATCATTTACACCATAGTGACGTAATTTTAATAAAAGCGTATCGTGCTGAACGCAATCAAATGCTTTTGAAAGATCGCAGAATACACCGATGGCATTTTGCGACTGCTCCCACGCATTGTATATAAGTTTTATAAGAGCGACACCAGCATCTATTGTTGAGCGACCTTTAGTAAAACCAAACTGATTCGCGTGCAAGAGGTTATTTAAATTGAAATGCTTGAGGAGCTGATTGAGTATTATTTTTTCAAAGACTTTACTAAACACTGGTAAAATTGAAATTGGTTTATAATTGGCTGGGTCGTCTTTCGCACCTGATTTTAATAAAGGTATGATTTTACTGTACTTCATTTTATCAGGAAATGTGCCAGTGTCTACACATTCATTAAAAATAATCATTAAATATGGCGCTACTATTTCTATTATTTCTTTAAGGATTTTAACTGATAAACCCCACAAATCTCCCGTATTTTTTGATTCAAAAGCTTTGACAACGTTTATTACTTCCGTTACAGTAACATGCTTGAATTGGAATAACGAATTACATCCCGGCACGTTTCTGCGTAAAAGTAGCTCTGCGTCACTGGGTGAAGAATTTAGAGAACGCGTAGTGGATATTGGTATGTCAGAATTTTTTTTATTAAATACATGAGCCACTTCAGATTGATTGCTAATAGGTATACTATCGACTTTTAATTGTAACTGATTATCTCGATTAAAAGTCTTGCCACTTTCTTTATTTATTATTCCCCAGGTGGTTTTTATTTTGTTACTGGAGTTCTCTATCTTATGTCTAATGTGATTGGCTCAAAAGTAACTCTTTTATGGGGCAATGTATACGGTTCTACAACAAACTTCCCAATAGTATAAGAGAATTGTCTATAAATAAGTTTAAAATGACTATTAAAGCCAAATTGTTCAGCAGGGCTTATTATAAAATTTCTGATTATCTTTGTGACAAAAATGCTTGGGATTAAATCGCTCTAATCTCAATGTAAAATAAAGTATATTGTAATTAGGTTAATACAATATTGTGATATAACATAATTTTTAAAAAAGAGGGTTCTACTGAGTTTTTTTCGCAGTGTTTCTCAGTAGTCGCCACGTCACACACTGCACGGTAGGGAAAAAATATGACGATTCCAAACAAATGTAAACATTTTTACGGAATAAATGAATTTTGAATTTTATGGTTTTGCTACTTAATCAATATGGTGAGTAGTATTCTAAACTAATTAAATGCAGACCGCTTGTCTCATGATGGACAATGGCAACGGATTGCGGAATGGTTTATTAAATTGTTTTTTTAGAGGATTTTTTGCAACTGTCATTTTACGGTTCGCGGACCTCTCAGGTTGGCAGGGCGAAGGAAGACATTTCACGGTAGCGAGCGCACTCATTTTCGGCGGGTCAGAAAAAGTGATGAATTTAAAATTTTACTTGGCTTGTAGTATTTGTAAATATAATAAAAACGTGTTACCTGAAATATCTAGGCAGTTTCCTCCGATATGTGGCGCGTGGTCGGACTCTCCCGAGCTCCATCTCTGTAGTGCTTACTATTTGTGAGTGCACCACACTCAGTACCAACATCAGCGCTAGTGGCACTAACCAACAGTTCGGCTGGAAATGAACTAACATATTAACAATAGAACAAGAATAATTAAAATGATGGAATGGTTCTAACTTTTGAACTTCGTTTTTGATGTAGCTGTTTTTATGACTAAGGTAAAACAATGGTTTCACTGGCAACAACAATTGTTGCTAGGGAATTCTTATATGGACTATAAGGGAATTATTCCCGATTGTCCCCTCTAGCCATGTCCTCTGGGGTGACATCTGGGAATTGTCTTCCCAGTTGTCACCAGGGTGACAATTTGTGCCGACTGTTCCCTTTGAAAACTGAGTAAAGGGGACAAACGGGAAGTATTTTTCTCAGCTGTCACCGGGGGGGTGACATTTGCTACGATTGTTTCTTTTTCGGGAAAAAAATGTAATCACCGTACATTTCAGCTTTTTTTATTTCTTATGTTACATGGAATCAAATAAAAAAAATGTCAACACGCTTACAACATAGGAAAAATATTAACTATTAAGTAAGTAAATATAAATGTCAAAAAAATTATATAGAATCAAATATGAAATAAAAAAAGCTTTTGAGAAGAAAGTTTTTTGAAAATCGATCACTTTCTATTTAGATATTCAGAAAAAAAAAATTACATTTAAACTAAGAGTGATAGAAATAACGATGTTAGATACATTGATGGCGCATCTTATGCCGAGTATTTAAGTGCATAAATGAACCTCGTAATTTTGCTAAATCCAGATATATACGAGTTTTTCGGTTTCCAGTTTTTCTTAATTTTCTCCCAAACATCCGCCATTTCGGGAAAAGTTATTTATACTGAAATGATTTCAATAACTTCGCCAACACACCACAAAAAATTCACATCCTAATTCCATGGAACTTGGAAACAACAACGATTTTAAGTTTTATCCGGATTTTAAGTCGTTAGGGTTGTCAAAATCTCAGATGATGATTGATATCCGGATTTTATATAACTTTGCCAAAAAATATATCTACCTTCGGTGGTTTGGATTATTATCTGACGTGAAGACGGGCGGATACCAGCTTGATATAAAATAAGATTTATTCATCAATGTACGTTAAGAGGCATATTTATGCCTTCGGGCTTATGTTGTTTTCGTTTGTCTATTGCGTATATCTGTTTAGTGGTACGGTAGCCACATACATAGAGAGTGAGGTTTAACGTTTGTACAATTTGATAAATAATCGAAATCAGAATCGTAGGCTACGGCTAAATTTGAAAAAGCATGAAAAATTAACTTTATATGAAGTTGATTTATTTCGAAGTCTACCAACAAACAAACAAATGTAGTAAACCTGAAGGGGACTTTTAACATTATGTTTTTTTACTTGTGTATAGACATTTTAACAAATAATAACAAATAAATAAATATTTTTGGAAGGTCTCAGTAGGCTGCCAGTTAACTAGTTCACTTTCTGTTTGTCATTCTTTTATTTCTACGATAAATTTGATCCACACAATAAGGATAAAAAAAATGGAAACCCTAACAAAAATAGTTTAATTAGAATTACTTCTAAGTTCCATGGATTTGGGATGTCATACTTATGTGGTGTATTGGGGTAGTTAAAGAATTATTTCTGTATATATAACTTTCCCCGAAACAGCGGAAATTTCGAGAAAAATAAGAAAAAAGAAAAACCGAAAAACTCGTATAAATCTCGATCTAACAATGGTACGAGGTTTATTTACGGACTAAAATATTTGGCATAAAATAATCTATCAATGTATCTAACATCATTATTTCGTATCATGCTTAGTTTAAGCGTAATTAATTTTTTCCGGATTAATATCCGGATGGAAAAATTACAAAATTATAACTCGGAATCTCGACTTGGTAGCTAAATGGGGTTTCGAAATCTTGCATTTAAATGATCATTTCTGTCAGGTTTTTCAATAAAAAAGGGATGTCCGAAAATCGGGCTTTATAAAACACTGTGCCCCGGTGACAACTGAGAAAAATACTTCCCGTTTGTCCCCTTTAGTCAGTTTTCAAAGGGAACAGTCGGCACAAATTGTCACCCTGGTGACAACTGGGAAGACAATTCCCAGATGTCACCCCGGAGGACATGGCTAGTGGGGACAATCGGGAATAATTCCTATAAGGGGGCGTTGGATATTTTTCCTAGTAATGGTTGTGCCATTGCCAGGAAATAAATCCAACACCTTTAATTTTTGTGACTTACGATTGTCAAATTAAAAGTGCTCTGTTAAAATCAATCTAAATTGAATTATGGATCAAAGTATTTGATAACTATCAATTCGAAACATTAAGTTGCTAAATTTATTTGAGAATAGAGGGTACTGCTTACATCGATATCCACGGTGTCTGGTGTTATGAAGTAAATGGACATATTGACGACCTGCATGAGCCACAGGGTTAGTAGGAACTTGGTGCACGAGGGTGACGTCTGCTGCGCCCACCACTGGTATAGGGCCGGTAAGAACAAGAGCCTGACTAGAGCGAACCATACCACGCGACGCATACCTAACGTGGGTTTCGCTTTGGGGAACGAAGATCCTGGACAAGAAAGGTTTTTTCTCTACAAAATATTCTAGTGATTCAAGCGTTATAGAGTTAGCGGCAGCAGAGTTTCAGTCGAGTGCGATCATAAAGTAATCTCAACTTTAATGTTTTTCTCAATATTAAACAATTATAGCCCTATTCTTTTAATTTACTCTCGTACATTTAGTCTACATACCACGAGCAAAGGGTCTAACTACTAATACCCTGCGGGTGCTCATCCAATAGACAGTAATGTTTCACAACGAATTGTAAATTCATGAAATACGGTGTTCGTAACCCAGTTCATGGTCTCACCTGGGACTTTTATAATGGATATGGGTTTGGACCAATGAGATAACATACAATAAACGTACATTTTTGTATTTTTATTCTTCAAGTGCAGAGTGAAGTGTGTAGAGTTAAGTCTGTTTAACAAGATATCTGCGATCTGGTCACAGATGCCTCCAGGGGGCACCAAGAGTCATACATTCGTCGTTCCCGTGCCTTATTACTAGCGCTCGGAAGAGTAACTAGGTGTTTTAGTGGGAATATTATCTCATCATGGTATTATTAGTATTATTTCGCAATGAAGAAGGGCCCTACATACCCTAGCCGTAAAAAGGGTTAACATACCTCTAACTAAATCGACGTCAATGAGATACGACCGCGGGTGAGAGGAGAAGTCGACGATGCGGCGGCGGTAGGTGCCCCGCATCAGCAATTGTTCCACCATCGTCTCCCATTCTTCTTTGTCGTACGAACTTATTTTCTTTTGATACCTGCCAATTCATAGTCAAATATAAAGGAACCAGTTTAAATCAGTTAAACTTAGGCTTGGGTAAAAAATATCGATATATCAAAATATCGATATTTTTTCAAAAAATAATCGATATATATCGGCGATTTTTAAATTTTCGATATATCGATTTTCGATATTTATTTTCGGATATCAAAAATGATATTATTTCGCTTCAAATTTTCGTTGAAAATCGGTCCAAATACTGCTTACGCTCTTTGGGGACATATCCAGAGCTTTAGTTGGCTCCATTACACAGACTACTAACGGGTTTTATTTATTGTGTCCGAGGCGACCGAACATATTCAACGAAAATTTGAAGCCAAGTAATATCATTTTTGATATCCGAAAAAAAATATCGAAAATCGATATATCGAAGAAAAAAAAATCGCCGATATATATCGAATATTTTTTGAAAAAATATCGATATTTTGATATATCGATATTTTTTACCCAAGCCTATATCGATAGATTTTATCCATTCGCCCATCCCTAGTTAAACTATCTTGTTTAAGATCCTCTTAAAATTAATGATGTTTCTGAAGATGGTTTTTTAAGTTATTAGCGTAATAGAACGTGCGGCCCGTAATAAATTCAAACGTATGACGTGGTATTAGTGCGTTTACAGCAAAGTTTTTTTTTAATACTGCTATCTGTGTTTTTGCTCACATCTCGAATTCTTGTTAAACCTTCGTGCTAAGCATAAATGCTTGTGTTACGAGTGGGTTCACGTAGGTAGAGCAATGGGTGGGGATCGTATGGGTGACCACATGATAGCAAGTCCAACGCTTATTTTTTTACGAATACTACTAGAATTCTCCTATTATTTTTACCGCCACTCTTTACTTCTCTTATAAACAACATCGTAAATCGTCATTATGTTGAAGCGAAACGCGAAACGCCACGCGCGGTTCCAGGCGTCTCCCAAAATGAGGACTACGAGCCCTCATTATGCTTGATACACACTTGCTTGATATAATAAATATTCACGCAACCAGTTCTTTAGTAATGTTAGTAAAAATGTATAAGTCAAGCCTGACATCATATGAAAAAATAATAAAAGTGAATGTCCGAAAGATTATTTTAACCACCCTAAATCCTCCCCGAACTCTATCAGCCCCTTGATGATTTCAAGAGCTGCGGACATTGAGTTTGGGTTGTTCAGGAAGTTTGCCCTTTGTTGACATACGCTTTTGCAGTCAAGAATTACGTGTGCCGGTGCTTCGGGAGCTTTCAGGCATCCTCTGCATAGTGGGCTATCCATTATTCCTAGGTTGGCCAGATGCTAATGTAGGCAGCAGTGCCTATTAAACTTATAATTTGTGCACCATACTTGCGATACTCATTGGTTCATAAAAATAATTTCTTATTTTACATTCATAAAACTTCTTATTTGTTTCACTGTGAGAAATAACACTTATATATTATCTTTGTGTTACACTTACCAAGCCGCTAATTGATTCATCTTGTTTGGTGAAGAGATTTTTTTCAAATGTTAACAAATTGATTGTGCTTGAAAGCTAAAAAAAGAAAGTAGGATATATAATACATTAAATAAATCATGTTATATAGCACTTGAAAGCTAAAAAAAGAAAGTAGGGTATATAATACATTAAATAAATCATGTTATATAAAAAGAGATAGATACATCATGCTTGGGTTTTGTTAAGACAAAATATGTCCCTAAAGAGAAAACAGGACAACATGAAAATTAGTGTGTACAAAAACAAGACAAACATATTATTAGTGATACTGCAATACCGCACAGGTGACAATAGCTAATAAGGTAGAAGATCAAATGTAACAAATTGAAAAAACCCTTTACAACACAGATAAAGAAATAATTCTTGCCAAATGAAGTTACACCTTATGAACAACAGTAACTAATGAAGTATTGCTGTATCACCAATGATATGGCACCTGGGCTTGAAAAATAACCCAGGTGCCATATCTACTTCTTTTTACTATAAAATCTTTGTTTGAAATGTAACAAAAATGGTATCTCAGTGATGACTATAATCTTAGGCATGGTATTCTATGTTTGATGACACAAGACAAATGTAGTTAGCCACAAGACTTCTCCAACTTCTCCAGGTATAAAGGCAAGCATTGCGGCAGCCTTATTAAATGCCAAAAGCCTGAGTGTTACAGAAAAAAAGACATGGAGTTTTGAGTTTGTTTTTCAAACAAGACACCTATTTGTGTGTTCCTACTCTTAGAGTATATAGAAGTAAGCTATATAGGACATCTTAGAGAGTGTAAGATGTTGGCACAGGTATAAACAACACAGTGAGGTCTTGACCAAAAGAATTCATGTTATACAAGATTGCAACCTTTGTTTTTATGCATTTTGTGATAATTATGATGAAAACTATATTATGTCACAAAAGTAATTTGCAGAACTGAAATGAGAGGCATATAAATATTTATTTAAGCTCCATGCCATAGAGCACCTACATACAATCAATACTATGGACGGTAGCAATATCAGACCTCTCTATTTTTATGATTACGTTTTAAGTTAAGTATATACTACAATGATAATTATCTCTTTGGTGAATACAAACAGTAGATCAACATTTTAACTTGGTTTCCGAGGCATGGAGGGTAGTTCAGACAGTCTTAGTAATTCAGACTCAGACACAATATTCATAACCATTCTTGTGTATCACAGGAATATAACATAAGTATGTATAAGTTCTTAAAGCTAAAATTTCAGTAACAGATGCAATATAGTATGAAACAAAGTACTTCAAGTTTTAACTGGTTTTGACTACTTGCGGGTTTGAAATGTTATAGCTATTGTACTGAAGACGGAATCTGCCATTATTCAATTGTGTTAATTACTGCTTACTAAAAGTCAGTAAAATATATAATTTTGAAAAAAGAAAATAGTTGATTAAAGATTATATCGTACTTACCATTGGACTCAAAAGTATTCTACTAAAATATTGTAATGATGAATGGCTAATGCTATGTTAGCGGTTTATTTTCGAAACTGATAAGGTATACATCAAACAAAGACTGTTTTTATCAGCTGCATCAACAGTACATCGCTTGTTATGAAATGATTTTGTTTTTTGTAACATTGCCGCATAAACCATATAGTTCAAAGTTAAAATTATAAGGTCACCTTTCATATATAATGGATGTTCACTTTTAAAAGCTCTATATATTTTGATTTTTACGATTCCCGTTATGTACACTGCGCGCTACATTTTGCGTATTTAGTTAGTATGGTAGGAGATTTTTGTATACAGTAGAAACTAGTGCTTGAACTTCATTAACAAATAAACGCGGTCCACTCAACGGGTGAATTATTTAACAACTGATTTCTTATTAAAAAGAAACGATTTCGTGATTGTATGAAAACAACAATATGTTCTAAATCTTCAATTTTGACATTTATATGCGGTTATCCCAACATAACAAAAATAACTGTCATAAAGAGAAATGACAGTTTGCAGCTGTTTGCCATAAATAATTATTAGAAATTTCTTGCTGTTGGGTTCTATAAGGTTGGAATGAGTAGACACAAAACCTTTACAATGCATACAGTAATAGACCAGGAGATACTGACACAAAATACTGGGTCATTTGTACCAGTATGGCGGTTCTTTAGGGGTCTTATTACGTAATGACATAAAGAAGAATGATGATCATAGTTCATCATAGCGCTGGTACCGGCGGCCCAATCGCGTGGGCGTTATTCGAACTCGATAAATTACGAAAGTCAAACGATTTGTTCCACAAAAATTTAAGTATTTTCCGATAGTTCATAAAAAAGAAGTAGGCGGTAGTGTCATGCCATACTTCTCCGGTGTGACTTACAGCCAGCCATACCGACGCGAATACGTTAATTAAAAAACACAATTCAACCATTTGTACCAGGCTAATTTTTGCACAGTTAATCATCGTCGTGCAGCCCTTTACGAACATCACCATACCATACTTTTCGGACGGTTCCAAATGGCCGCCATACCACCGCTATGATCATCATTTTTCTTTATGTCATAACGTAATTAAACCCCTCAAGAACCGCCATACTTGTACAAATGACCCAGTATTTTGTGACAGTATTTCCCGGTCTATAAGCTAAGTATGTAAAATAAATGGTATGTTTAACTGAATTGTATATTATTTCCATGCAATTTTGGAAATATACTATGACAACCGTTTATATACGATGTTTGTTACAATAGCAGCGCAATATACAGGGTGTCCAAGAACCTGGCGTCCAACTGGATTCCCACGATGCCCCAAGTTCTAACAGTACTCAGAAAAATATTTTAAAAAATCCACCCCATGTACTTACAGAATTATACTGATTTAAAAAAAAAAGGGGAAATGAGCACCCTGTGACATACTTTTGAATGCTGTGACTGCTAATGCTGATAATTTCGATATTTCTTGGAGGTTTTGTAATCTAGGGTATTGCTGTGTCTAAATAGAATGTAAAAATAAAGTACTTATTGTACCATTTTAAAATAAAATATTATTTTAACTAAAGGTGATATGGAAAACTATTGAATTTCGCAACTTTGACCGACTGTAGTGTAAAAAAAATGTACCAAAATAGTATGGCAAGTGACGTCAAATTTTGACGCGTTTATTCCTCTTTTTAAAAAGGTATAATACTTACACATTAATTTGAAAAAAAAAATTTTGATAATATTTTTACTCAACAACCCAATTTTTACGAAGTGCCTACCTACTAACGGTAACTGTCGGACCCTTTCTTATCTTAGAAACTGTTATGTTACTACTATTATTTACTTCGGTTCCAAGAGTGAGCAAGAAGGAAATACACACAGGTAGATGGGTTCCCAGTAGAATAAAAGCAAAGAATGTTAGTTTAAAGATATTTTATTACAATAAATGTTCAAAATGTTGACCACCCGCGGCAATACAAGCTCTCACTCTCCTTAAAAAGGACCGCTTTATGTTTCGCGAGTAACTTTTTTGACGTATCACCTGCACTGCTTGTGTTATCTTCTCACGAAGGTCAGCGATGTCATTAATGGGCTTCGCATAAACGAGCTCCTTCATAGTTCCCCAGAAAAAAAAATCCAGCGGATTTAAGTCAGGTGAGCGGGCTGGCCACGGGATTGTTCCTGATCGCCCAATCCACCTGTTCGGGTATTGCTCGTCCAAAAACTCTCTAACGGATACGCGAAAATGTGCTGGACAGCCGTCGTGTTGGAACCACATATCTGGTGGGGTCTCTTCTAGTAAGTTTGGCAAATCATTTTGAAGAAAATTTAAATATGATTCGCCAGTCAAATTCTCGGGCATCTCAAATGGACCAATAATATTCCCACAGAGAATACCGGTCCACATGTTCACTTTGAACCGGTACTGGGATCTATCTTCTCGCATCAAGTGCGGATTTTCCACATGCCACTCGTGCAAGTTGTGTAGGTTCATGTAGCCATCCTTCTTAAATGTTGATTCATCTGACCACAAAATTTTGTCGATAAAGTTTTCGTCTTCTCGATGTTTTTGCAGGATTGTTTCACAAAACGCGACTCGGCTCGGATAGTCTCAAGGTAAAAGACTTTGCACTCGCTGTACGTGGTACGGATGATATTCTTCTTTTTGGAGAATACTGTGTGCTGTGCTCTTCGGTATCCCCGTATCAGCTTCTATTCCTCGCACAGAGATGCTTGGATTTGCCGACACCGCCTCTAAAACTTCATCGCGTATGAAGTCATTTACGGGTCGTCCTTCACCAGCTACTTGATTGGGGAACCGCCCGTCACATAGTGATCTGTGCACATTAATGAAAACTCGATGGTCGGGATATCGCGTAGCCCTCGGATACCTTTCTCTGTAAAGTCTCGCTGCAGCTCGTCCATTACCTCTACATTCTCCATAAATGTAGTGCATATTTGCGTATTCTTGCGGAGTGTAGGTCGCCATGGTAGCACACACAAAACACAAACTGTCCAAACACAGGCAAAGGTCGTCGTAAAGAGTTCGTTTCAAAGTCCAGAGCACAAAGAGTAATCGAGTCCAATAAACAAAGCTTTAAATCGTAGTACGTGATCAATGGTAACAATAAGAGAGAGGTGCGTAGTAACGGCAGGAGGCAGTGACGCGTACTGACCGTACTGTTATCCTAAATAGCACGATCCCAGATAGCGTCACTATCTATCTCACTCGCACCTCTAACCTTTTTCTCCCTCACTCTTACCTGAATAATGGGGTACCATAAAGAAGAACCAGCAAATCGCAAAGATAGTTTCTGTCTTGCTCCCTCCTGTTGTAATAACGAATCACTATGGTGAGATGCATGCACATACCGTCCCTTACGGTCTAACCTGTTTTTTGAGAGGCCTGTTGTTATTTTTATGAGCATACAATAGTAATTCTTTAGAGGTTAGATTCAATTCGTCGTAAATTTTTCTTTCTAAGAATTCTGTAAGACATCGTAAAAATTGGGTTGTTGAGTAAAAATATTATCAAATTTTTTTTTTTCAAATTAATGTGTAAGTATTATACCTTTTTAAAAAGAGGAATAAACGCGTCAAAATTTGACGTCACTTGCCATACTATTTTGGTACATTTTTTTTACACTACAGTCGGTCAAAGTTGCGAAATTCAATAGTTTTCCATATCACCTTTAGTTAAAATAATATTTTATTTTAAAATGGTACAATAAGTACTTTATTTTTACATTCTATTTAGACACAGCAATACCCTAGATTACAAAACCTCCAAGAAATATCGAAATTATCAGCATTAGCAGTCACAGCATTCAAAAGTATGTCACAGGGTGCTCATTTCCCCTTTTTTTTTAAATCAGTATAATTCTGTAAGTACATGGGGTGGATTTTTTAAAATATTTTTCTGAGTACTGTTAGAACTTGGGGCATCGTGGGAATCCAGTTGGACGCCAGGTTCTTGGACACCCTGTATAAAATGATGGAACTTGGCTTGAAATACCGTTTGAGAGCTTGGGTTACCGTAACAGCAAAATATTATTACACAGGAACGTATTATAAGCATATCAAGAATCCTATGTCTCAATCCAGATATTTCTCTATCTATACGCCAAGTTTCATGCAAATCAGTCTTGCCGTTATTGCTCGATTGTGTAACAAATATCCAAACGTTCGAATAAATCCCAATAACTTCACAAACTGACACATTTACAATATTAATAAGAAGAAGGATAGGATAGGATTAGTAGAATAGGATGTGGGTTTACAGGTAGGTTACAAACGGGGAATTTAAAAAATGATACCTACAAGCAGAGAGGATTATCCATAAGGCAAACTATGCACGTGCATACGGGCCCGGGCGCTAGGGGAACAAAGGGGCGCGCGGGTGGAATAGACACTGGAACAGCAACTGTAGTTGAGGCTACAAATTGGAGTTACCTCTACCACTCATGTAGTAACGCCCACTAGTCATCCAATTTTTACTAAGTAGTAGGTACTAGCTTATTAAAATATAGGTGCGCCGATGAGATGCTTGTCTACGGCGCTCTCAACGTTTAATCCGCTTCTGACTACAAGCCCCGTCTGACTTTTTACTGTGCATACAATAATATGTAAGTATTTCCGTATTATTGGCCAATATTGTTTTGACCATATAATTATAATTCGATGGATTCATAAATGAATGGCAGCTTAGAGAAGAGTCCATGCCGTAACGCTCATAAGTCAATTTGGAAACCTAAAAAAGATGATAGGAAAGGTAAAGAAATATAAAATGAACAAGAATATATTCTTTTTATTATTATTAAAAACATTCGATAAGTAGGTAAGTATTCTAGATATTCGTTGTTTCTATATTAGTTTTAGGCATTTCTTCTTATGTGGTTATTAGTCAACAGCTAGTTACAAACTAGTTAGAGAGTTGAGATTGAGATATGGGCAATCGTAATCGCAACTGATGAATTGTCACAGAGTATACTTAGAAATAATTAGTCTAAAAACATTTCGGAGGCCGCCATTGCCCATAGGGTAATTAAATGTCACAAAAAAATTGCAGTTACCTACTTTAAAGAGTAAGTATTCAAGACATCGTTATGATGAAAATGTAAAAAAACGAAGATTTGGTATAAGCCACGCTTAGAAGAATATATACTTAGCTATATTCGAACACAACCGTATTTATATAATTATGTATGTGAAAATTAGTATTTTTCTAATGATAATTATTCGTTTACAGTATCTACGTAGGTACCTACATTACTTGGTTTCTACTCTTTACTTGCCATGATAGGTAGGCAGTTATATTGATAATAATCACTTTATCTACAACAATTCTAATATTGCAAATAAGAGAATGTTGGCAGGTTGTTTGTACCTAATGCTTAATCTACTAAAACTACTGAACACAAAAAAAAAAAACATTCTCTATTGGGGTGCTTTTGATGGGTTTCTGACGACAGGAATAAGTGGTCCATATGTGAAACCGTGCGGGAAAGCTAGTTCTAGGTTCTAGGTACCTAAGGTCGTTGAAAGTACTTAAACTAACTTTACAATCTTCGTGATTTACAGGTGGTATAAAATAAATAATTTTATGTCTTTTTCATAAATATTTTTTACATTTTATTATAATAATTTTAAAGATAACTAACGAATTTCTTTATTAGACTAGATAAACTAGATAACTATGATACATTCTACTTTGGTTTTTAGGTGTCTATAATATAGTCTAAATAACTATCTACAAAAAACATATAATTATAAAATATGTAAATGTATTCATAAATACATAGGTAAATACATTTTATTAGCGCCAGGTGTTTCTAAACTTTTTAAAGTTGAAATTTCAGAACGAGTTACAAAACTGAGAGAAGACACGTTGTAGTAATTTTTATAGCTTTCGTTTCGTAATGTTTTTCAACACGTTTTCAAATCAGCTGTTTCAATATCTACACGTTTTGTGTTACGTGTATCAAGGTTCCTACGATTGCGTGTGTAATTTTTTTTTATTTATTTTGCTTATACAAACAATTACAATATTATTTTATATTTTCAAGCTATGAAAATTTAGATTTAGTTTTATGAATGAATTTTTGATAGGTTGGGCCGGATTGCCCAGTGTACCTGGCCCTCACCAACGGCAGATAGAGGAGTGTCCGGGGAAGTGTTGTGGTGTAGGGTCCTCTCCTCGTCCTCGTGGTATGAGTAGCATACCACCGCTATGGAGAGGGCGAGTCCCACATACCTACCTCTTCACTGCCGGCGCGGGAACACTGCAGAGGCGGAGGGAATGCGTAAATACATTACGCCCAGACAAAAAAAAATGTACCTAGGTACATAGGAAATTAAGACTAAGCTGGCGCTAAGTCTAACGTTGTGTACTATTCTAGACCTCAGAAGCATAAGGACGAATGTACTATTATCTTCAGAAGCATTTAGTCGTAAGTGCCAGTTTACGATGAAGGCACATGCGACGAATGTTTCTGTATGTATGGATGTAAGTATAGTAGACGCAACTGACATTACGCTTCAGAATTATATTCTTTTCCATTGTACACATCTTTATCAATGGTTGTTACTAACTAAAAAAAATACAAATAAGGTATAAATATACCGAGTACGGTATTGTTATTGGTACCTTATTTGTATTTTATATAAAAAACACATCATTTTTTAAAACACAAGGCAGGCAAAGATGCATATTTACAAGCGTCTAAGCACCGCTACAAACTTACACAATATTACATTCTAAATATTAGTAAACTTGTATTTTGTACTTATCAGACTTGGAATGGTGTACCAAACGCTTATAAAATAAAAATTAGTTACAAGATATGTTACACTTTGTTCCGTATATGATGTTTCGCTTTCTTTAGTACCTGTCTATATGTATCTATAGGTTAACCGTTAAACTATGTATAGGTATGTATACTCTATAATTCTCAAATTAAGACTTATCGCGAAACGATATGACTATGACTTCGATAAAAACGTCTTCATTACTGTAGGGATATTCTATCGCACTTCCTATGCTGTTGCTACTTTATTACTGAAACTAAATTAACGTAATAAATTGATTCATGATTGCATGCATAGTATGCTTAGTAAACACTGAAAAGCGAAGACATTTGTATCAAATTCATAGTAATATCGTCACGTGATAAGCCTCCAGGACATGGTCAACGAAATCATATTTGGAACAGTACTAAATAAATATATTTATCAAAGTTCAGTGGTAAGTTCGTCTTGAGGTCGTCTCGTCATTTCGAAGAATTCGTCTTCCAGCCACACGCTTTCTCTTCTCACAATGGGCCTCCTTTCCCAAGGATCGGTGAGATTGATAGTCTCTCTTTCCACTTGGGAGTAGCTTGGGGGTCTGCCCTCGCTCCACTCGCACTCCATCTCCTTGTCTATGATATTCGTGTCATATGAGGTGGGGGAGTAAGACGGGGGTTTGAAGGTGGAGAAGGATTGCTGAGTGGTGTCCGAGTCGGAGGCGCTCGGTGGGGCGGGCAGACTAACCAGCTGACCTTCTTGTTGGGGATTGGCGATTGAGCGGCTGTAGCGTTTCAGTATCCTGAGAAAAGTACGGTTAAAGCTGATTAGAAATATATTATGGCACTACTTTACGTCTGATTACACGTAAAGTATTTCCATTCTGGGAGAATTGGGTTAACTCACGGTTTCCCAGAGGCAAGGGTTGCCATGTTATTTGTTAATATTGACTGTATTTTATCACAAAGTCGGCAACTTAATGTCAACTTAATGTATTCTCAACCAGTCAACCTCAAGATGAAGCAGAGAATGATACAATTGTACCTACCTAGTATTGTTATTAGTAGATGTTTCATTCTTTCAGACAGAAAATTCTTGCTTACCGATTCTAATACGGATAGTCTAAACTGTTATTAGGAAAGTTATCATAATTTTCCCGGAGACAAGGTTGTCTCCGTTTTAGTTTATATCCTTACTATATTATAAAAAAAAAACTGATAAAAGGCACATGTATCTACACTAATATTATAAAGAGGAAAACTTTGTTTGTTTGGTTGTAATGAATAGGCTTAAAAAGTACAGGACCGATTTCAAAAATTCTTTCACCATTCGAAAGCTACCACGAGTAACATAGGCTAAATTTTATTTTGGAAAAAAATAGGGTTCCGTAAAATATATGGGTTTTTCTGACACAAGGTGTAAAAAATCAACCAGAAAAGTTACTTATTTTGCGTACGCTGCCTAAACTATAAAAGATAGAACCATAAAATGTTCTAATTAATTGTAGATTTATTTATTTTTTATTTTATTTAGAAATCTTGAATTTTTTTGGACTACATTTAAACGCGTTTATTTTACTCATGCAATTAATCCTTATCAAAATAAATTATTTCATCACTAAGTACAGTTTATGTAGATAATATTTAGTCTTTGAATGATTAAAATTGGACGTTTGGTTTTGAAGTTATGGCGAAATTAAAATATTACGATTTCTGCTGCACGGCCCGTTGCGAAGTCTAATAATTTTCGTGTGATTTTTTTTAGATTTCGTTCTTAAAACTACACCTACGCAAAAGTTCTTCTCAGAGCTAATCAACAGTTCTTCTCAGAGCTAAACAACAGTTCATATCAGGGCTAACCAACAGTTCTTTTCAGGCCTAAACAACAGTTCTTTTCAGAGCTAGAATATTACATGCTATTAATATTTTCCTGAACATTTGAAAATGATTAAAATGCCTAATGCCTAAAATGCCTATTAATTACATTTAAATATTTTCATCATTAACAACTTTAACATCCACAGAAAGACAATCTGTGCAGCCTGCGGATAATTACTGCGTCGTCGATGTTTATGTCGGTGTCTGTGAATTGACCTGGGAATCATTTTGATGACCGTTTCTTTCCTGGGTAGGCTTTTTGCATCGGTAACCGACATCCGCACGGAGCCGCGGGCGACCGCTATCACTACATATTATAAAACAAAGTCCCCGGCCGCGTCTGTCTGTCTGTCTGTTCGCGATAAACTCAAAAATTACTACATGGATTTTCATGCGGTTGTTACCAATCGATAGAACGATTCTTCCGGAAGGTTTACGTATATGATTTGTTTAGTTTATGTGTACATTTTACTAATATATATTGATATTTGTCAGAGGTGTCGGAAAAATTAAGCCATTTGGGAGCTTTCAACGAAAATGCTGCCTAAACCCTATGAGATATAAAAAAACAATGTATGGCCAAAATATTCTTCTCTTTTAGCTCTACAAAAAAGTCTGCGATAGCATATGTCTATCTTTCAAGGTTAACTTGCTATATCCATTATATCTTTTAGAAAAATGATAATTTCTAATGCGGTAATTGTAAAGCTAATCAGACGGATTCAGTATTTATCCTTATCATTTTAAATGAGTTAATATTCTTAAGCATTTCATGCAGATTATTTTACCCCTACACTATATACTTTAAATGAATAACTTAGAAGTAATCGCAAAATAACAGCGCGTGTTTTAGGTAGGTCGAATGCGATTATGCGCGCTCGATCCTTAAGAATTATTGAGCAAATTTTTTGTTTTGTGTTCGTTGTAACTATGATGGATAGATACTTGAAATAATGAAATAATGATAATTATATTTATTTATTTATTTTTTTTATTTATTTATTTATGTACACACACAAGATACAAAAAAGAAACAACATACAAAGATAACTATGTACAAAGGTACTACTTATTTCTAAAGAAATCTCTTCCAGTAGACCTGCAAGAGGAGAAGTCGAAAGATAGAAGAATTTAGAAGTGTGTAGGTAGATATACATACATACATACATACAATAACTAAACATATACATAGATACATATATATAAAATAGGAATAAACTACATACTAAATATAAATACATACTTACACGTACATTATGATGAAGAAGAGAGATAAAATTCTTTCACCTTTCTCTTAAATGACAAAAGAGAATTGCAGTTGCGGATGTGAGCGGGCAACGAATTCCATAATCTAACCCCATGCACGGAAAAGGAGTAGGAATAAAAATCGGATTTGTGAGGGGGAAAACTGAGGAGAGACTTAAGGTGAGACCTGCATTGATCGTCAGGAGAATGCAAAAAGGAAAAACGATCACGTAAATAGGAAGGGTATGTAGGATTGTGTAGGATGTTGAAGAGGAGACATAATATCCGAGTGTTCCTGCGAAGGCGGATTGGGAGCCACTTGAGATCCTTGCGAAATTGAGAGACATGATCGAATTTACGAAGGTTAAATATAAAACGAATACAGAGATTTTGCAAGCGCTCAAGCTTATTTAATAGCTCCTCTGTGGCATCCAAGTAGCAGATATCAGCATAGTCCAAAATGGGTTGAATAAGAGACTGAGCTAGGATAATCTTGGTTTGTAACGGCAAGAAATGCTGGAGGCACTTAAGTGTATGGAAAGTGAAGTGTACCCTTTTACTGACTTCATTTATGTGAGCTTTCCATGATAGGTTACGATCAATAAGGATCCCTAGGTTTTTAGCAACATCAGTATAGGGTATGTTTGCTCCACCTAGCAGAATCTGTGGAAAAGTTGCTGCATCTAGTCCATTGCGAAATTGTCTGCTACCAATTAATATAGCCTGCGATTTGGCAGGGTTAATACGAAGTCCGTATGATTGGGCCCAGTCGTAAATTTTGCTAAGGTCATAATTAATTGCAGCGATGGCGTTTCTGGCCTCATTTATAGAGAAATGTCGATAAAGCTGTAAATCATCTGCATAGAGATGGAAATTAGAGGAAATTACTCCAGATACAGAGTTGATGAAAATGGAGAATAGTAAAGGAGATAGCACGCCACCTTGAGGTACGCCTGCTACTAGTGAACACCATTCAGAGTAAGACTCTTTATGGCGAACACGTTGAGAGCGACCTCGAATATATGAACTGAACCAGGCCACAGCTTCCGAGGAGAAATTGTGCGATTTAAGAATTTCAAGGAGAATATCAAAATCCACGGAGTTAAAGGCATTACTAAAGTCAAGAAGCACCAAAACAGTGAGCGACTTTTGCTCCATGGCCCAGCGTATGTCCTCAGTGACCTTAAGTAATGCCGTCACCGTACTGTGACCTGGTCTAAAGCCTGATTGAAAGGGGCTGAGGATACTGTTCTGAGACAAGTATGCAGAAAGTTGGCGATGAACTATATGCTCCAGAACTTTTGATAGGAATGGGAGTATGGAAATGGGTCGGAAATGGGACACAAGAGAAGGATTAGCTATTTTTGGTATGGGGATTATATTTGCTAGTTTCCAGACATTTGGAAAGCAGCAGGAAAACAAAGAGAAATTGAAGATATGCGTAAGGATAGGTAGTAAAATATAAAGTAGTGGAATAAGCATTCTGGAGCACAATTTATCAGTACCAACAGCCGCAGAAGAAATCGACATGATAGATTTTCTGACCTCGTCTTCATTCACTGCTGTGAATTTGTTTCTGTTTGTTTTGACCAAATTTCGCCCGTTTGTAAGAGGTTTAAAGACATTCTGTAGTATAAGTATCAGTATTGTGCCCGTGCGAAGCCGGGGTGGGTCGCTAGTATTAAATATAACCTGGAATACGCGTCAAGTGTGGTTCAGCAATCTAATTTGGATGAATGGCAAAAAAAGTAAGTTTCCTATGTTTTATCCAGTTGATAGAGTAATTTGCGTTAGCGCGTCCCCTTATGCACTTAAAAATATTACTGCGCAGCTGACTGCTTCCGGATATTGGACTCCAAAAAGACACGGGAGTTGAAGCAGTCGCCCTGGCCAAAATCGGTCGGATCATCATTATCATCATCATATAGTAATCAACATTCACCTGTCTGCCCAGCTCGCGAGCCGTGGCCACTCATCAGGCACCACGGGGACTTGCTGCTTGTTCAACAATATCAACAGCTTGGCTAAGTCACTCAGGATGCAACTGTAACAACGTTGATGGTAATGTCTTAATAGTGTGTAAGGTCCTATTATATTACTGCGCAGCTACATATACATACATCATGACCATCAGTTAAAAAAATACTAATGTTCTTTTGTTTTTCAAAAATTGTAAGCTAGGTACATGGCAAAATGAGCTCTAGGGCCGTACAATATAAGATACTCTAGGTTAATTTAACGGACAATCATAACACTAGTTCAAAGTGATTTTAATATGTATTTTGTATGCTATTGAAAAAGTAATACATAGATCGATTATACTACCAAAAATATATAATTTCGCTGAATATTAGCAACGACTAAAAACTCACGGTATAGGAAATCTAAGCACATAATTTTAAGGTATATAAACAGAAAAGTCCCTCGGGAGGAGGTCCATGTTCAGCAGTGGACGTTATACGGGCTGATGATGAAGAACCCATTCAAAGACCTTCTCCGTCCTCCCGAGGGACGGTATTTGCCTTTGAATGGGTTAAGAATATATCATGGTATATTTACAATTATTAAATAGTTTACGGAAAAAATTACCGATTACTACATTTCAAAATTGAGATGAATAAACTTAGACAACCGGCAGGATTCGTACCTGCAGTTTACGATTAGCCCTTAATGCCTTAATCATTAGGCGACGGTGGACCCCAACCGGTCGTCGAAATTTATCAATGGTATAATCTTTAATGCGTTACACTACGTAAGTAGCTTACATTTTTATGATAATCAGTGCTGGTAACTAAAACCGGAAGAAAGTAGTTAGGACATGAAACTCTTTGAACTTCGTGTTGTTAACCTAAATATACAAACAAAGTATGCACAGTTGAAGAATTGTTTACAATGTTTAATAGGTTATCTCTGTCAGCGACGCTATTACGTCGTTATGGTTCTTTTGCAACCTGCGCCTAGTTGCACCACACATTTCAACCATATGAGGAAAGTGTTATTAAGAACAGATGACTAAATCAGCTATGGAACTTTGACATTCGAATTTAATTAGCTTTGATTGATGAGCAGCAGCGGCGTAGACGCGTGTGGTTTCCGGCTTAGAATAGAGCACTCCAAATCTTTCTTATGGGTGTCGTAAGAGGCGACATAGGGACATACATCAGCCTGATAGGTGGGCAGCAGCATCAATCAGTTCAATGATACTCTCATCTTAATGCGATCACCAATCCGCCTGTCAAGCGTGGTGATTACAGTAATATCCCATAACAATACTGGCTTGCCAAAGTCTGTTAAAGAGGAGGTCCATGTTAGCCAGTGGACGTTGACGAGCTGATAAAGGAAATAACTAAGTAAAGTGGCGTAAAGAGCCCATCGACTAGCCTCGTTTCAAAAATGGTTGACGAGAGCCTCTACCATACACATTCGGAGCCTTTATTGCGTTGGGCCCCGTATAATTGATACAGCTGTAGCCCTTATGATCAGTAAACTATGTTATATTATGTACCTTCTTACTTTGATATTAACCAAAGCGAGCAAAGTTATAGCTCGGTGATTTGAGTTCAAGTTCGGAACAATTTTGTTAACGTCTTTTAAATCACTATCAAAGTGAAATGGAAAAGCCAGGCAGTGTCGTGGTGTATTTACAGGTAAAATATAAACTTAAAGCGAGCGTGGCCACAAGACAAAGATACTTCTAACCCGTAGAGATTACTTATATAAAAGTCTTCTGTGATACTACACAGCAAAGTTTTTGTTTTTATTACAATCACAATTGAGAGTTGTGTAGGTATTATTTGGCACATAAGATTAGTCATAATCATTTGAAAATTATTTTATAATAAAATAACACGATTGTTCTGGGGTAAATTACCCTCGCGGGGGTAAATAAGCTTTGTCCTGGGGTAACGAAGTAACAATTATTGGTATTTGCTTGTATTGTTCGTATTAATCAAATTTTTAGGGCAGGGTAAAATCAGTTTCTCTAATATGTCAGAGGGGGTAACAATATTAAAAAGGTTAGAAGCCACTGCTCTAGACTTTCTTTCAAGCATGTCTACAATTTCTTTTAGTATCAATTGTTCAGTACTACTTACTTATAAACCTGTCAATAAAATACTTAAGTAGTATTGCATCAAGAAAATGCTATACGTATTAAGTTTCCCAACCGCTTTCAACGCAACTAAAGTAAAAAAACATTGCACCAACATAAGTACACGGTAAAGTTAATTGAGAAAGTGTTACCACACCTGTACGCCATGGCAGCATCATTGTTGCCGAGTTGGTAGAGCTCTCGCACTTGATGTCTCGTATGATTCAATATCGCCAGCAGAGTGTACGCGTGCGGCTGTAATCAACACACAATAGTATTAGATAGCAGTTACGAAACCTTAGAAACGATTTCTTTGATTGTGTTATAGTTTTTTTTTATTCCTGGCCAGGAAAATTACCTCTATCCATCTGATGGTCAAGGGGTCCAAATACAAGGACAGCTTGCGCCAGTACAACAGATGTACCGCATTAGGCAAACAGCTCAGTAGAGCATACAAACGTTGCCTCATCCTCAAAATTATTCGAGTGTTTAGGAATAACTGGTTCGACTTGAAAAATTCTTTCGGTGTAAGGTTGCCTATTTATCTAGGAGAACTATAGGTTACATTTTATTATGAACTTCCCACGGGGACGTTGAAGGCCTGCGCGGGAAGCTGTTTGATATCGGTCCATTAGTTCCAAAGCTAATTCATAATCAAACCTTTCCTCTTTATAATATTAGTACATACCTATAAATATAGAAGTTTTTTTTCGGACGGAAATATGTTAGCCACGAGTGCATAAAGGCAAGCACAGCTCCAGCGTCGCTAAATGATTAATAAAATACAAACTAAGCAACCTGCGCAAGAGGGCGCCCCCTGTGGGGCTTGAACCTCAGCTCAGGGCGGTCGCTGACGGGAGGATTGAGGTATTATGACTTTTAGTTGTTGAGGGGAGTTACGTTATAGTTCTCGGACTTCGGGTCTACGAGGGTATCGTTAAGTTATTTACTAGCTAAGGGTCGGGAGGACGATGGGGAGGCGTCGCATTTGCGGGCGCACACTTCCCCGGCGGGTTGGATAGAGTGCCCTATGTGTAGTAGAGATGTGATGGTAAAGTAGTTACAATGGTAAAATTTTAAAATGTATGATGTTGACCTATTTAAGTTAATTAACATAATCGTATTAGGTAGTTAAAGAAAGGTAAAGTTTATTTAATTTTGCGCCAACTGGTTATTTATGTAAGAAATTGATGAATACGCCATGTGACCTAAAGTTAATGACTATGTTACGTTATGAACTTATGAATACTATGTTGACATTATAATCATCCGTTTTTTTTATCTACCTACTAATATTTTAAAGAGTCAAAATATTTGACTGTTTCTTTGTTTGCATTAAATAAGTTCTGGAATTACTGAAAGCTACATTATCCAGGATTTACATTGGCTATATTTAATGATGAAGTAACCTCGGGAACGGGAGCTTGAATGAACCTGCCTAAAATGCTATAAATATTCACAAATTATAGGTACTATAAATATTCGAAACTAACCCGTTTTTTTATATTTTTTGGGTGGATATACGTAGGCATTTTGTGCATCACCGGGCAGAGCTCCAGCCTTAATAAATGGTTTAATAATTACATCTAAGCAACCTACGCCCCCTGCGGTGCTTGGACCTCTTAGGGCGGTCGCTGGCGATGAGATTGAGTGTGACTATATTATAACTTTTATTGTTTTTAGGGGAGTTTTGTGTCAACTTTGCACTTCGCGGGCCTCTCAGACTTCCAGTCTACAAGGGCATGGGAGGGTTCTCTGCAAACTAACGGTCGGGAGTACCTCACTCACCCGTAAACAATCCAACTGCTTATGGAACTCCCTCAAGCGTGTGTCGTCGTCGTGCCGCTGCGGCAATGGCTGTGGTTGATCACGTTTCTTGCTCTTGCAGCGGGCGTATGCTGCACCAGCTATCACAAGCACTATGCACGCAGCAAGCCCGCAAGCACTGCCTACTATCACCTGTGAAATTTAAGACTTCTTAGTAAGATATATTTTTTTAAGACAACTGCCGCACTATTGAAATAAAACCATGTATCGCGGCTATCATCTGTAAAATTAATTCTTAGTTAGATCGTTTTTTTTGTTTGTTTAAATGCATCTCCCGCACTAGGGAAATTACTCCGTTTATTGCGGGGCACTTTACAAACATTTATTTCAAGCACTTTGTGTGCGCCCAGACATAGAACAACTAGGTATCTGTGTTTCACACAAATTACTGTCCTGGCTGAGAATCGAACCCAGAATGATGCCTATTGATGGAAATATGAAAGAAAGGCAAATATTTCATAAACAGTATATCGAGATCAATAAGTTAAGTTTAGGAAAATTATAGTGCGGTATTGCAGAATTTAAACAAATTTAATTGGTCACATGTCTACAGTAAATTTAAGAGTACAAACCCTTTCAAAATCATTATTATGTCAGTTGGGGCGCAAAGCTATGAATGCTACTTGCTTGGAAATTTGGGAACAGTCCCTTAGTAAGTGTTTCCTCAGTCTATTACAACTTGGGACCAACACTTCCTTGATTTGGATAAAATGCTTTGTTTACAAATTTAGACGCTTTTGCGTTATAAATGTATTTGTTACTTGTGAGTATTCTGTTTTGTTTTTTTTATTTTATTTTTGCATACATTATGGTAACATAATACCGCGTAAGTGACTAGCTAATTAGGTTGAGTATCAAACGTAGCAAATTGATACATTGCCCTTTACTTCATAAATTAAGAAAATATTTTTTTATGAAATAACAACTTATTAGCAACTGAAAATTATTCGGTATTGCAGTATCACCGACGATAAGTTACTCTTTCTAATCCCTTAAAAGTCGAAAAGTAATCTTTTAAAATATATCTATTTCAAAAGACTACTCCTGTACTAGTCAATATTTGTGTCGCGGGAGACTTAACAAATACGGACTTAATAATTTACGGACAAAAGGCACAACCAGACCAGACCAAAGAACAACTAGGAATCCATGGTCACACAATCAACAGTTGTCCCGGTTGGAAATACTATCCAGAACTCCAGGTCGCAGAAGTATCTACAACTAAGCCACCAGTGCAGTCCTATAATTGTTATATTAGTTAGTGTCTCGTGGCAGCTGGCTCGGAAATGTAAACGTTATCAATGTCTCGGTCGGGAGGAAGCTGATACAACAACATAAGTGGGTAGCTAAGTGATGTCTTACTAGATTGTATTTGCATACTGAAACCGCAATCAGTTCGACCTCGCGACACACTTTGCTGTTATGATTTGCCCTTTATAAGTCTACACTTATCTATACGTACCTACTTATTATATTTATGTAGAGAAGTTTTTTTTAAGGACCACTCAACAAAATATAGCTTTTCGTAATTGCAACTGTAGGTATGAGGTGCGCAGTTTATTGGACATTCGTTTATAGGTCACCAACACCACAAGGTTTTAGTAGACTATGTTTAACCAAAAGGAATTGGGTAAAGGGCCAAACAGGGCTCTTCTCCCAGGCACAGGTGCAACACCATCAACTTCTAGACTTAGGGCTATCACTTCGATTTTTATAAATCTATATTAATATATAAAGCTGATGAGTTTGTTTGTTTATTTGCTTGCTTGAATAACTCGGTAATCTCAGGAACTAGGTACTGATCCGATCAGAAAAAATATTTCAGTGTTAGATAGCCTATTTATGGAGGAAGGCTAACAATATATAATTTATAAAGAAGGAAGGATAATATATAAATAGGCTAGTTTAGCCTATACCTCATAAAATATATCTTATAGGCTATTCTGGCGTATAAGATATATTTTCGTGTTCTTACGGGAACAGAAGTTAGGTAGATGAAACCGCGCGCGGTCATTAGAAAATATCGAGTAACACAATTTTTTTGTCCGACTCCAGATGCAGAAAGTGTCACGTGACAGTGCGTTTCTGCAATGTGATTGGTCGGCCTCCGTAGAGTAGACTCGAGTCGCGCTGCCTATGCTGGCCGGGCAGGTTTGAACTAACGAGGCAGTCAGTTAAAATAGTTAACTAAACAATATAGAAAAAGGAAGGTAATGATAATGATATCAAATAATATGATTTAATTAAGGTCCAATTAATTTTATATTACCTACTTAAATCGATATAGTTAGTACTGGTTATAATAACCGGTATATATTGATTTAATGTACGTATAAGTGATAATAAACATCGATTTGTTTACTATTGACTCCGAAAATTATCGGTTTTGAGCCATAATTTTTATATAGTTAACCTGCTGTTCCATGCAGTTTACCTGCGGTAGATTTCTTTCCCCAAAGATATTTAAAATAATGTGACTTTCTATTGGTAAATTAATTTTCAAAATCGTTACAGAAGGTGCATCCAGAGATTATCTACGTACAGTTGTACGGATAATCTCTGGATGGCTGGATAGAATTGTGGACTGTGTGTCTTTACCTCTTTATAATATTAGTATAGATTATACCTCTATAGGTAAAATGAATCGCTGAATGTGTTGCTAAGCGCAAATCTCGAGAACAGCTAAACCTATTTCGCTTATACTTTTTTTTTGTGTTGATATTGTCAGGAGTAGGTTTTTTATGAAAAATGAAAAGTTAAGATAATTGCGCGGAAAATGCTTGCTCGGTTTGCTGCAAATATCGTCACCAGTTCAGAGCTATGACGCCTAATTTAATATTAGTTCAATTGAATATAGAGTTTTAGTTAAGACTGGACACGGGACTAGCTGACCCGACAGATGTCTGTCGGGTCAGCTAGTAGGTAATAAGTATAAGTATAGGTAGATAATAATTATCTACGCAATAAGCGTGACTAAACAATGCCCGACTTGATCAAGAAATTTATTATTGTTGATATCATCTCATTTCAATACAGTCACGACAGATTTAGAAAGCGAAATTATAGTTACTTACCTCGTTATCAGAAAACGTTTTGAATGAATTATGCTTTGTCAACCAATTAAGATAGTCTGCACAGATCACCGGTCTGTTTGGCAACTGCGCAAATGGTACCTCCCCTAAGTATACACGAAAGGCACCTATGAATAAAGGTACCGAAGAGCACCTGCACTTCGTAGATTCTGATTTATTTGAAAAAAAAACGTGAGAAAAATAATGTCAGAACAAAATCCAAATAATCCAAATGATCAAAAACAAGGTAGGAACTTTTTTAGGATCGCTTTTTTATCTGAAGAAACCTTTATCTTAGAAAGGGTAGAGATAAAAAAAGATACAAATATGACATTAAAATATATCGAAGCTACCAAGATTTGTGATTCCTTCGAAAATTCAAGCTTTTAAATCATAAAATCTATGTAAAAAATTAAATTAAAAGCTTATACGCCCCGTGAGTTTCTACTCATGGGGTACTAGGTGAAATGATTCATTTTTGATACTATAAACCATCTATGTACCTATATCTATCAACAGTATTAAAAATTAAAAATTATAATTACGTCAAAAATTACGTTGAAAATAATTTGGTATTATTATATTGGTTTTTTAACTTAAATCCAAAAATTTATATTATAATAATTAGTCCGTATTTAAATTTCAATGTTACGTTTCTATGTATATATCTGTTCAGTAATGCTGATGTCAAATCGTCCTGTCAATTATCCTACACTTTCATGAAACTTTTTTATAGTAAGTAAATCCCATTAAGTCCTCCCATGTTCGCCAAAAAATATTAATAAATAAAATTTTGACTAGAGTCCTGATTAAATGCAATATAAAAATCATGAAAAATTCTTGAAATATGCATGAAATTCGGCAGAATAAGTGAAATGAAGTAATAAGTTTTCATTCAATCAATCAATTCAATCCTAAAAAAAGAAGAATACCAGTGAGTATATAAAAAAGTTAAGGGCGCATTACTCGTCCCCTAAAGGCTACACGGATATTTATAGGCACGAATGTTTCTGATTTATAGCTTAAGATAACCATAAGTGTAACTGGAACGGGCATAAAAGCAGTTGCACCATTTTATCTAATCTTAAAGTTTTTAACTTTGATCTTAGAATACGGTAATAAATTATAGCACATCTTGTGCAACTGCTGCTTAATGTGTTACAGATGGAAATTAATTCGTATGGTGTCATATTAGCAAATTTACCGTGACTTACCGTGTGTTGTGCGTGGATCGGCCACGGTACTAGGTATATGAGGTCATGGTTATGGTATAATATATTGCAACATCGTGTACCTACTAGTATCAGAAAAAGAATAGATTACGTAGGTATCTATTCTTCTTCTAAAGGTAAGTATATTATGTTGTTGCAACGTATTATGTTTTCTATATGTAAAATTGTTATTTATAATCATGTCCCTATTTATAAGAGGTTTGGACAGACGTGAGAATAGGTAATAAACATCTATACACTCACAAAAAAGACCTTACTGTAGAATTGTGTGGGCTAGAAGAACCTGCCCCTAGTCTTTGGTAGGCTAGGTGCTAGGTGGGCCGGATTGCTTATGCGTGGCCGGCTTCCGCCAACGGCGGATCGATCGAGTGTCCGGGGGGTTTTAGTTGTGTAGGGTCCTCTCCTCGTGGTATGAGTTAGTATGCTAACTCACCCACGCTATTGAGAGGGCGAGTCCCACATATTTCGCCGCCAGCGCGCGAATACGCTGCAGCGGCGGTAAGAATGTGTAAATGCATTTCAACCCGGA
Organism: Nycteola revayana; assembly: GCA_947037095.2. NCBI lineage: Eukaryota > Metazoa > Arthropoda > Insecta > Lepidoptera > Nolidae > Nycteola > Nycteola revayana. The sequence continues at coordinate 13,577,908 of OX344839.1, forward strand.
CAAAAAAAATGCTAGGTGCTGGGTACAAGCTTTGGTTCACCAAAGCTTCTACCCGGAAAAAGAGTGACTCCAAACAATATTAGCGATTTAGTAAAAACTTCAATACAGTCTCAGAAATAGGACAAGATTTATGTCCGGAATTTTACTATGACTTACCTCGTTATAAGTTTGTGCGGGGTAGCAGACCCTACCCATAAGGTGGTCGTCATGAGCCCAGGCCTCCTTGCTGCCGGGCGGACAGTCATGAGCACAAGTGCCTCCAGGCCACACCAGCAGTCGGGCGCACTTGACGCAGCCGTCAGCAGCACAACGAACGCATTCCGCTCCGCATCCTGTCGAAAACAATGTTAAAAATTGTTAGGTATATTATATTGTGGTTACTATATACTATATGCTATGAAAAAGAAATAGTTGTTTAGGTACTATCTGTGCCTACGTGGGTTCAACAGCATATTGTACACAAATCGAATCACTCCGTTAACTACCATAGAAACTGTATGGAAATGCATGGGTAGTTCTTGAGTTTCTCACGTTTAGACATTTGTAATCCTTTGCTTGATAGAGCTTTGTAATCCTTAAACTATACCGTAGTTATATAGTAATATGGCACTAGGTATGTTTAGAATTTATTGATACTGAACTTTTTTAAAGGTACATAGAGTTCAAAATGTTTTTCAAAATTGACCATAACAAATCTAGTATAGCTTTTACGCTATCTTAAATAAGATATGGATTGATTGAAATACCCACGTGGATGTAATTTATCTAGAGTTACTCTATTTAGTAAAGTATTTATGATCCCTTATGTAAAATAGCTATCCATTTTGCAGTACTCACTCCTCAGATAAAAAACAATATTCTAACTTCATTTTGAATTATTTTTTAGAGCTTAGTATAATTGTCGTCTTATTATGTAGACACATATGGCCGCTTACTGGTTTTACCCATTCGTACCACTGTACGTACATCCACACGACTGCACTGAAATATTTTGAATTGCTATGCTAATATTGGTCCCATGTTTGGGCGTAATGCATGCATGATAGTGCACCATGCTTATTCTATAACTAGTTACAACACTCACTGAGCATGGTGAATGTAAAATTTCACCTCACCCACGGTACGGACGAACGACCGAAGCTATTAATGTTCATATTTTATAATAGATAGCTTCGCCAACCGAATGGCTATAGAAACTGTAACTCTACATGAAATAAAAATTTTGACAATGATTTTTTTTATAAGATTACTAGTAGAGTTATTACCTATTGTTGTTAACCTCTCGTGATAAGCTACAATGCTTGTATAACGAGTGGGTTCACGTTATTAATGCAAAGTGTGGGCATCGAATCGGCGACCACTTTATGATCGCAAGTCCGACGCCCTAGCAATTGAGCTAAGGTTGCTTCAGTTGCATTAATATATATTTTTTAAAGATAACTCACGCACTAGGGTTATTTTTTTTCGGACGGACGTATTTATTTAGCTCCTTGGCTTTTGCTACTTCACCGGGCATAAAAGCGAGCAGAGCTCCAGCCTAGATAAATGGTTTAAACACTACAAACTAAGCAACCTGCGCAAGAGGGCGTCCCCTGTGGGACTTGGACAGTTGCTGACGGGGAACTAGGGGAATTAATCCCTGTGTTGCGAAAGACAAACACATCGTTCACAGACATAAAGTACACACCAAGACTCAGAACAGATTCAGATACTTGGTGTGTCTTCTGTCTGTCTGTCTTCAGCCTTCAAATAAACAAAGATATTTATAGCGCCAAATATAATACCGAATTTTAAAAGAAAATACTGGTCAAGTGCGAATCGGACTCGCGCACGAAGGGTTCCGTACCATTTTTAAGCGTCTACCGGTTGCCGTTATTGATATCGAGCAAAATAAGGGCAAAAAAAAAGTTTGTTGTATGGGAGCCCCCCTTCAATATTTATTTTATTTTAAGTGTTTGTTGTTATAGCGGCAATAGAAATACATCATCTGTGAAAATTTCAACTGTCTACCCTTCGAGTGCGGAACCCTAAAAATATGTAATAAATTGAGCTCAATACGCGTAACAAACATTTCAAAGTTACCGCGCCATAAATACTAAAGCGGGCAGGCAACCTTAATTCTCCCATTTTCGAAGCAATGACTTTGAAAATCAATTTATATTCAACTTCAGTGATTTAGATCGTATTTCGATACTTTCCAAAGGGAAAGCGCGGGCAATATGCGATTAGTGAGCCAGTGTTCAATTAACGGGACCGGGCGGTAGCCATATTGTACAACGTTTTGTTTACTTTAAGTTTTAGCACTTCGGCGCTGTAGTATGTTCGGTATTAACTTGTCAGAGTATGAAAGTTGGTTTGCCCGGAACATTGCATGTTAGGGCGCGTTCGTTAATATGTAGTGATGATAGTTTATCGTATCGTGTACCTACAACGTCGTGGCTTGTGTATTCGACTGCTTATGTCTATCTTCTATATTATTATATCGATATATCTTTTGTATCTTCTATTTATTTTCTTCTATCTTCTGTATATATAAAAACATTAACTGATTGACTGATCGATCAACGCACAGCTGAAACCGCTGCAGCGCTGGGTAGAACCATGGATTTTTGCACAAATATTCGTTAAGTGAAGTAAGTGTGCACTAAGAAACGTTTTTTGAAAATTCAACCTCTTAGTGGTTAAAAGGGGGTGGTAAGGTTTGTATGAAGAAATTGAAATCTACGCGGGCAGTTTATATTTATAATAAGACATATCTAACAAGAAAGTGAAATGCAACTATGTCATAAAGTTTTTGACTGTTATCTAATGCATAAATTAAAATATTAGGAAATTATTTTAATAGTGTGAACTGGGTCTTTTTAAATAATGGGAAAATAAATTAATAAGTATTCTTAGATTAAATTAAATATTCTCAGATTAAGTTAATATCTTAAACGGCTAAACAATTAAAAAGAAGATATTGAAATTAGTTGCTTATACGGTATACCTCTATAAAACATTGTTATCTATAAAATAAAATGACCAGGGATAAGATACATATTTTTACATATTAAATCGAAACCTAATGCAATGAATATAAGTTATGTTATAGATTAAAATTAAATTAAATGTATAGAATACCTATTACCTATGTATAATATGTGTATCAATTTATTATTATTATTTTTGCATATTAATACTTAACACACCAGCTCTATTCAGTTCGTCTAGTGCGGTTTTTGTCGGGAAGCTTTCACAATTATGCCAATGTCTGTGTTTTAGGATAATTGAGAAGGAAATTTTATAGATACTTTTATTACGTGCGTTAATTATACATTACTAACATAGATTTAAGGAATACAATAAGAAATTAAGTTTTCTTTGTTTTGGCTTCCTCTTTGATAAGCTGCTGGAGGCGCATTCTTTAAAAATAATCACCAACTGATCATTGGTTTCAGTAAGTTTTTTTATTTTTTTATTGCTTGTGTGTAATAAAGGCTCAGAGTCTATAGTAGATAAGTATACCTAATGGGTATGTATAAAAGTAAATTGACGGTGTAGGTACTTCCCGTTCAGTTCAGTTTACTACTCATAAATCTCTTACATCACAATCTTTAGAAAGTTATTAGCATATACCAGTTTTTACTCCCGGCTCAATTAGAATACTTGTGATGATTTTAAAATTCTTTAAACGAATTGTTAAATCATTTTTATACAACCTATCATGAGGACGATGAATAATTACAATTTTGTTATCGGTTTGAAATAAATAGTAATTTGCTGATAAATTCTAATAATTTCGTAATTTCCTCGTTTTACGATTCTTTTTAGTATTTATTCCTGGATATACTTAGGTATAATAGATCTGGGGGAAAGAGAAGGCTACGGCAGATTATAGTAAATGTCTCCTTCATTTTTAGTAAGCCAAAAAAAAGAACATTTCCGAGAGAACTATATAGCCCCCTAGCTCTTTAAATTACCCTCTCAAACACTCTATTTTTAGTTTTTGAAGAACCTGTCGATGCTCAAGTAGAGGTCAGGTTGCTAGATAATGCTCGCGACCTAAAGTAGAGCGACAGTTGCTAAAACTCCCCTAAAAATCAAAAATCAATATTTCTTAATCCCCCCTCGGCGAGAGTGGAATCGACTTCTAAGTCCCACAGGGAGCTCCCTCTGCTCCGTGCACTGCTCGCCTTTATGCCCGGTAAAGTATCAAAAGCTTCGCGGAGTGCGAGATTTTCCAAAAAAAAAGCAGAGCTCTTTAAAAGCTTTTAAAGTGACATATCCCCAAAGCGGTTTACATTACTTAACATTTTACGGAATACTGCTTCGTTTACAATAAAATAAATCCAGCCTAGTACATAATATATTATTAGCTATACCTACTACTTTTGTAAGCATACATTAAAAATAATTCTCTTTGTCTCTCTCTTTCAATGAACGTGCTCCTCGTGGTCGTGGTTGAGGGTCTGATTGTTAACTAATGAAAAAAAAAGTTATAATAAAAATATTTAATTCAGCCAAAATGTTAAAAAGAAAATTATTAATTATCTAACATAATATGCAAGATAATACTTTGGACCTCCTACCGCCCTTTAACATCTCCAGCGCCCAATAGTGTTGTAGTATTGTTCCCCCGATTGGGAACATATGATAAAACGCGATGAGGGGTTAAAAGAATACTAAAATGTGCAAAAACTCTACTAGTAATCTTTCTATAAAAAAAGAGATAGGTACACTCTTTATTTATCGTAGCTTTGCTTGACTACATCGAAGTTTAAAAACAACAATAATACATACATATATATATATATATTGTATCTTTGTTTATTACTACTATGTACTATGTTTTTACACGAAATTAATGAATGTTTTAAACACGCAATGACCAAATTTAAAACATTCATTAATTTCGTGTAAACGCGTCAAATTACCTTTTCATGTCTCGATTAATTACAACTGTCAGCGTGAACATTACAGCGAAAATAAATAACTAAGTGCTTACTAATAGTTTCCTGGAGAAATCGACAGGTTTGTGTTTATTAAACCATGTCTAATTTGCTAGTGGCAAACAAGAAAATGTCAGGAAACTAGGTGTCAGTTACTAGTCTTTTACTCATTTACATAATTATAGTCACATAACTGTTGGTAAATATCAATCTCTTCTATATTTAAATGTTATTTGATCTTAACACGTAACTTCCAAAATAAAAATAAAGTATCTAATTCTATAACTATTATTAATTGAAATACTTTATTTTTTAGTTGTTAACAAAAGTTATTATTATAGTCACAAAGCTACGAGTTTAATACATTTTATTATAATATTAATTAAAAGTAAAACTAGTTTGACTAAAACAATCACGGTTCTTTTTCAGATCCTGCCAACTATCTATTAACTTTGTCCCCGAATTTGACACCTGGGTTAACCGTTCCGGTTACTGGCTCTCTATGGCATTCTAGGTCAGACTACAGTCATTCGTCACTCTCCATATAAGGGGTCGAGTCGCGAATCTACGTAGCGTCGCCTAATTGTATAAATTTTAGCTTGGGTTGGGCCCTAGAAAAACGAGTAGTATTCGTTATTAGTCTTTACGCTCACCGTCGCTAGGACCAGTGCCACGATCGTCATCGCACTCCATTGCTCATTCTGCTACCACTGAAATACTACGGGACTCATGTGTGTCGTTGATGGGTGGCGGCGGGTTAACGGGCCGCAGCCGCGCGCTTGCCTTTGCTAGAACTGCCAGCGCTACCAGCGCGGATGTCATTGCACCCCGCTGCTCATTCTGCTACCTCTGTAATACTACGGGACTCACTCACGTGTGTCGTTGATGGGTGGCGGCGCGTCTGCAGGCCGCAGCTGCGCGCTCGCCGTGGCTAGAACTGCCAGCGCCACCAGCGCGAACGTCATCGCACTTCGCTGCTCATCATGCAGTCACTGCAACCAGAGATTAACTGACATCACTTTTGGTAAAATGATTTTATAAGGGTCCAGTATGTACCAATAGGTATATATATTTTTTATTTTATTTTAATAGATTAAGTACTAGCAGAGTTTGGCTGCCTACTAACATTCTTGGTAACCCCTCGTGCCGCGTGCGCGCGTTCGTTCTTCTGCGGATCTCTTCATTTCTGATTCGATCACGTAGGGAAATGCCGAGCATAGCTCTTTCCATAGCTCGCTGAGCGATTTTGAGCATTCTTAGGTATACAATAAGAGACTACGTCTCAGATCCATATGTCACCACTGGTAACACAATGATTGTAATGGTTCTTTGTTTCAAAATCATAAAAACTCTTCGTGCGCGAGTCGGGCTCGCACTTGGCTGGTTAATTTAATATAGGTGTGTTGGTCGAAATACTGATCATTGTCCCCTTGATTCAAATTATTTTGTACCCATTTTAGTGGAGGGTGAAACTAATATAACACGACAGTTGTCACGTACTTCTAAATCCCAATATCATAATGTAAACATACAACGGTTCACTGACATCGTTTTGACCAAGAAAACCCACGCTGTTACTTGAATTTTAATTCTCTGGCTCTGTAACACTAAACCAGCGATTTGGTTTCTTGTTGTGTCATCATCACTGATGACCACATATAAATTAAAGGTCGTTTCTGTAATAACTATTAGAATAGACTTATAACTTTTCAAGTCGTAGAAGAAAACTTATAGTATACATAAAAATATAGAGCGCGCGTATCGCTGAAGTTCATTGTGTCGATTGTAAGCAGGTGTAATGTATGATTTAGCACTTTTATCGTGAAATTAAATACTTTAGATTCTTTTATTTTGGTTCCGGAAGTCACATTTGCAATTTAATAGGCACCTTTAATTTAATCATAATGATTATAAAATATATGTAGAATATATATCGAGGGGTGAAAGGCTATTTGTTTGAAGCGACATTTTGGACGATATGGAGTTATATACATATTCGGATTCAGCGAATTTTTCTGCGTCGTCTGAGCCGGGTTTCGTACAATTCTGAGCACTTTTATGGCGCTTAAAACAATGCCATTTTAGTGCATAATTCTCAAACATGATGTATGATCAGACTTCAAATTAGCCATATTTTTTTAGTATATCATTTAAGCTGTATACAAAAACAGAGAATCGGATCATAAGCCGTTATTCCGTTCCTAAAATTTTAGGTCGATGGTAGATAAATCGTTTTTCGATGTAGCTATCTTTAGATGAAAAGTCCCTTCAAACATTTTGCTTACGACTACTTACTCTGTGCAATGTCGCTTCAACCAATTTGCCGTCAGCCAAATTCATTAAGACATGTCGTCGGTTCAACCCTTTCGCTACAACTGTTTTTCACTCTGTTTAGAACAACCAAGTTATAAACTCCTTTCAAAATCTGAGACATCAAACAACTCTTTAAGAATGTTCATCGTTGCTTAAGCCAACTTTCCTGAATCGTTAACAAAACCCAAAACCCAAACCCAAATTGGTAGTTAAACAAAATAGCCTATTCCTATTATTATTGAGTAACGTCGATTCAATCATTTTGCTTTCTCCTGCATAATTACTGTAAAGTCACTTAAACCATTTTGCCTGCTGCTGATTAGTGACAATGTTGGAAGTTGAATCATTTTTCTTTACTCTAAAAATAAGGCGATACAGATCATTTTGTATTAAGCGACAATTTATCTTATACTCATAACTGTTTTTTAATTGAAAATTATTCCAAAACATGCAGGGATTTTTTTTCAATAAAAATTTGCGATCCCCATTATAGAAAGAGCACTAGTTTTTTCATAACGATTTTTTTTCCAAATTTTGAATCTTTAAATGGCTCTCCTGTAAAGTTCGTAAAATGTCGCTTCAAACAAATAGCCTTTCACCCCTCGATATCATAGAGGTAAACTAACTTATTTAATATATTTTATCATGAAGTTCCCACGGGAAGGGTAGCTACGCAGGTTAAGGAAGGAAGCTAGTATTTAATATAACGATCATTATTTGGTCAACACCATGGTGTCGTCGTGCTTATCTTTACTAATATGCGAAAATAACTCTATCTGTCTGCCTGTCGCCCTTTCATGCCAAAAGTACTGAACCGATTAAAATTAGAGTTGGTACACAGATAGTGCAGAAACTGAGAAAGGACATAGGCTATTTTTTATAGCGAAAATAAGGGTTTAATTAAAATAATTAAAACTGCTACTCAATCATTATTCCGTCCGGACGAAGTCACGGGCACAGTTCGTATTCGGTAAGTCGTGCTCTATAGTTTATATGTACCTACTCTAAGGAGGAAACGTTATGCGTGCATTCATAATGTGCTCGGTATAGTGCCGGACACGCAAATCTAGCTATTAACTTTCACTCTGATGTGTATTAAGTAATGTTTGTTATGTTCGCTGTACGAGAGTAATTTTAAGTAATAACCGGTTCTAAGGTCGATCGTTTTTTACATAAGGTATTTAAGTATCATCACAATTAAAAAAGCAAAACTTCTTATATGTTTAAGAAGTTTTGCTTTTATAATACGAGTTTTAATAAAACAGGTTTTGATTGTTTTTGTTTATTTGCGTATTTGTTGCTTTATTTTTTATTCTTATTTAGTTAAATTTTTTAAGGCTTTTTTAATTAATCATGTCAGTTGCGAAACTTTTCTATAATAAAGTGACTGTAAAATCAAATAATAACTTTTTAGATATTTAAGTTATCAGCGTTTCTCCCGTTCTCGTAAGAACTTTTTAATTAAATACAGCCTATAGCCTTTCTCGATGAATAGGCTATCTAACACTGAAAAATTCTTTCAAAATCAGATCAGTCCGAATCAGACCAGTAGTAGATCTAAGGAAGATTAGCGCGTTCAAGCAAACAAACAAAAAAACTCTTGAGTTTCAAATATATATAGCGCCATCTCTTTTATCAATTAAAATGTTATTACCTAGTTTTTTTTAAGTTATGTTGCTACACCCATACTACCCAGCTCTGATTTCTCTCTAACAAGATCGTGCTGAGGTTGTCTGGAAGAAATCGCAGCAGCGATAAGACCGCCACTTGTACTTTGTCATTATTATGCACAATTTATTTTGTATAATTCCTGGTGTACAATAAAGAGTATTTTACTTTTACTTTACTTAAAATGTTCTTGGCACTTTTCACCTATCTCCTTCACACTCAGGTTATCCAAACGTTATAGCCATTCCTTTCTACCATCAATGAGCATTACAATCCTAAGAATATACAATTACAGAATTCACTATAATTCCTGGAATATTCACAATGCATGTTTTATTTATACCCGAGTTTGCATGATAATAAGCGTGAGCCTCTATACGAATTAACATATTAAATATTTGTTTACTTCCGCATAGCAAAATCCTTATACACAAATAGGAAATGGCACAAACTAGAACACTTATGAGACACTATTATATATTTTTAATAGATTTTAACCCTTTAACGGGTAATGTTTAGAATTGATTGGTTTTAATCTTTATTATAAGTACATAAAGTTCCAAATATGGTAGCAACTATATTGCCACTGCCTATTAAAGGGTTAAAGCGTTAAATAATTTAATACGGAAAGATAAAAGTTATGATCCGTCTTTTATGGACACAATAATTATGGTATATTCATTATTATAGGCAGGCCTTAAAAATGTTGTGTTAAAAGTAAGATTTCTTTCCGGGTCTGGTTGGTTGAGGAACTAGCCTCAGTGCTTTTAAAAGCACGTTAAGCCTTTGGTCCCTAGTATTCTTTATGTAAATTATTCTAAATAAAACATTATTAAACGATAATATGTGTTTTTTTATAATACGAATGCGAATATTAAACAATTTAACGATCGCTGGATATTTTTTTCCCAACCATTTATTAATTCAAGTAGGTATTAGACGTGATCTAAACTCGGAAGCATAAGTAAAAATGCAAAATGGTACCACCATATTTACAAGGACAATATCTACAAAACCCAGATTCTTTCTACAATTAAGCTGGGTTGTACGACTTTTTAATGCGCCCTCTACCTGCCGTATAGTTAGAAAGTATTGTAATTCATCCCATCCTTTACAAACACAGGGAGTAGTAATTACGTAGTTAGTATTACATGTAGGTCAGGTAGTCTCCTCCAAGCGTCTCGGCGTAACAGTAGAGACGGGTTTGCAAATTAGCTGACATTGGCATTCTGTAAATGCTACCGAAGGCTTCGCACGCCTACTCGGCTACTCACCACGTGTGCTGGGTAGCTTTTGTTATTTATGTTTGTTCCTGTTTATACTGTGATTGTTAATGGTTGGTAATAAATGGCGGGACGATTTATCAGTATTACCAACAAAACATAAGTAATATTTGAATCTATACTTCTATAGTCTATACTAATATTATAAACAGGAAAGATTTGTATGTAAGTATGATTGTAACGAATTGGCTCAACAAGTACTGGACCGATTTAAAAAAATCTTACACTATTTGATTGCTACATTATCACTGATTAATATAGGCTATATTTAATTATGAAGTCCCCACGGGAACTGAAGTTACGCGGGCGAAACCGTGCGCGGGAAGCTAGTAATATTTAAAGCTTAAGCGTTTGTTTGTTTACTTGAACACGCTAATATTAGTAATTACTGGTCCGATTTAAAATTTCCGTCAGTGCTAGATAGCCTATTTATCGAAGAAAGCCTTCGATGAATGCGCTATCTAACTATCCATCTACTTTTAATTATGAACTTTCCATGGGAACGGAATAATGCTACCGCGCGCGAGAAACTAGTTTTAAAATAAACGTTCAAAATGTATTTACAATTATCATGATTAAATTAGCTGGATACCTTACAATAGACAATAATGTATATTTTGCGAACGGGAGTAAAAATTACAGATTAAAAATAAAAAAATAAGTTTTTACTAATTATTTTTAAGCAGTAGTTTTTAATGGTTTTAAAAATGTATATAAATAGACCGATTTTATTCCAAAAATAAATAAAACCCGGACGAATTATATTGTGTATCATCACTGAATTCACTGAATAACTAGTAAGTAACTTGCTGCAGAACTTTATGACCAGTATACGAGTGTTTATACAATAATCTTGTAATCTTAACTAACTATCTGTTACCTTGATTACGAAGGAAGCATAATTTGATTAGAAGGCATCTCGATATACTTTATGTATATAATATGAAATCAGTAGAATCATGTATGTGTCGAGATAATATGCGCTTAGTAAAATATTATAACTGTACTTTTATAACATTGAGTAATGCAATTGTTACATAGAGTCCTAGTGTAATTGTGTTTAGTTTCAAAAATCTTCTTCATCATCAGCCCGTATACGTCCACTGCTGAATATTCTTTTTGTTATAAGCATTCAGCTGAGTTTTGCAGTCTACTAGTATTCTTGTTAATTCCTCGTGGTAATCTAAAATGCTTGTGTTATGAGTTTACGTCGGTAGTGCAATGGGTCGGGATCGAACCGGCGGCGCGGCGACCACAAGATCACAATTCCGACGCCCATTGAGCTATGGTCATTAAAGATGAATATGGGCCTCTTCTTTACAGGCCTTGGCAAGCCAGGGTTATTTAGTGATATTACCATAATCTCTACGCTTGGCTGCTTGCCAAGCGTGATCGCAGAAAGATGGTGAGTACGCTTGAGCTGATAGAAGCTGCCGCCCATCCATGTCATTAGGTGTATGTTCAGATGATTTGTCTGCCACGTTAGTGGTACACTCGATATCCGAAACTTAGGTTGACCCCACATTGGGTGTTAGCGTTCCTCGAAAATGTGTCACATGCGTCCAACGGTGTGGGTAGAGATATGGCAGGTAGTCTCACATGCCTTCACACATTCGAGGAACGCGCACGGCCAATATGGGGTCAACCTTAAACTGAGAACCATACCGCTAGGCTGCAAAGGTTGTCAGACTTATATGTAGGTAATTAGGTTAAAACATTATAAGTAGGCAAAACCTAGGTTTTGCCTAAGAACCGCTTGTGAGTAATCGGTGGTTGAGAAACTTTGTAGGCGTTAGTAATGGAACAGTAATTGTGAATACGATTTTAGTAAAGCCTTGTCAAATGTCATAAGAGTGAGACGATAAGCAATTTGCCATCAGGTATTTTGTTTATCTATTGATGTAGGTAATGCTGCGGTAATGTGTATTGGATACTTAATTTACGTTCGTTAAGAGTATATATTTTTTTAAGAAAATATTTGTAACAGGGTAAGATACTACCTACTCTGGTAGGTACATACATTTTCTCGGAAAAAACGGAATATCTAACCTACTATTTCTTGGAAAAAGTACTATAACATTCGTCTATTGTGATGTTTTATAGTTATCAGAATTTTATAAGTAATTATTTCGGGTTATCTATTAATATATTTATGAAAAGTAAAGCTGGTTGCATATCGACTGTTGTGTTGCCTATTTTTTTAGTTTTTCTTGAATTTATTTTACATTAAAATGAAACAAACTCAATGTTATCAATGAAATAAAACACTTAAGCTTGAAATACTAATGAATTATATTTTCTGGCCACAATTTACAATTAGTGTGTAATAACTCCGAAATGCTTTAAGTGAATCATTTATAAATAAAATATTAAAAAAGAGTAAATAAAACCTCTTTATGGCATTCTACATATATCCAACAACTCTGTTATCAAAGAATGGGGCATGTTTGTACTAATACGATTGATATATTTCTGGAGGCGGTGTCATAACAGTTTAGTTATTTAGTTAGTTGCTGGTAACAACAACCTAGCTTGATAGTAACAACCGACAATGTTATTGCGATACTAACTATGGTCATTACTTAGATATGCATACAATTTACTAGCTTTCAATGTAATAGACAATAACCTACATACTGGAACCTACAACCGCTGCAACGAGTTAAAATCACGATGTACCTACATATTATTATGTTGGCATACGACCTATTAATTTTTTTTTGTCCTTAACGAAATGCTTTTCCGCATTCCCACCGCCGCTGCAGCGTATTCGCGCGCTACCGGTAGGATATGTGGAACTCGCCATCTCCATACACCACTAAACCCCCCTCGGACACTCCTACGATCCATCGTTGGCGGGGGCCGGGTACGCACGAAGCAATCCGGCCCGTACTTCTACTAGCCCGTGCGCGGTTTCACCCGCAAAGCTTCCGTTCCCGTGCGAACATCATTATAATAACATGGGCAGCCCATCACGGGCTATCTAACACTGAAATAATTTTTCATTTGGGACCAGTAGTTCCTGAGACTTGCGCCTTCAAGACAGGCGTAAAAAAAAAGATTGTTATTGTAATAAAAAGTATAGAGTACAGATTACCTGAGCCGCGCGGTTTCACCTACGTAGATCAGTTATCGTGGGAACTACGATTTAAGTTTATTGTAAGACTATACAAATATGTGGCCTTGACGTTTAAAAATAACGTAGCTCGCTATTGATAACACAATTTTCAAAATCAGTTATGTAAATCCAGAGATTACCCTCTTAAACTCACTAACTTTACTTTTTCTGTGTCAGAAACTTATGACTTCGACATCTAGTTTATTCGCTGTACCTAGTTTCTATTTAAAAGCTGTTTCACTATAACACCCTGTTACACTCTATCGTGTACTTGCCTAAGTTCTAGACATAGTACCTACCTACATTATGAGATCACTTAACTTGTTGTTAATCTATAAACCATACAATTTGTGCCGGAACGAAATAATATTTAAAAGATTAATGCGGCCTTAAAATTTGTCACGCGTTGAACGGCCGTAATTTGTAATTAGTAGTAGGTAAATATAGGTACTTACTCGGTATAAAAAATGAAGAAAACAATTTTACTTGCACGAAAAAAATACAACGATAATTAATAAATGTAACGATAAAGGTAGGTACTATGTCTTCGATAAAAATGTCTTTGTTACTCAGTGATTACAATGTGTGCAAAACATATTAAGCATGCCAATTTATTAAGTAAATGTAGCTTAAATAATACCTACAAAAATATAACATAGGAAATGTATTAATATAACCCTAATGTACAGTAATGAAGATATTTTTATAAAAGCCATAGACATATCGATACGTAATTGACGTCCAGCTATTGTAGGTAATCTAAACTAAACGTGTACGCCAAATTTGATGTCATTCGTTTATATGTAGATTCAAAATTCAGTTGCAATACTTGACTTGAAAAACCATCACATAGCGCAGGCAAAACAACAATCATTGTAAGATGAGTAGAAGCATTTTTTCCGAGTAGAAACTTTACTTTACCAGGCATAAAGTTCAGTAGAGCATGTAGTAAATAATTTTTCAAAGTATTAAGAGCGCGATAGTTCAGTAAGTCCCTTCTATTATACTTTCGGAGCCTTGATCATAATAACGTTCAGCATAATAATATCGCAGTTCGACCATATGGCTGCGTTGTTTCTCGACAGAGGTCGTCAAATATGTGTTACGAACATTTCAAGCCATGCACTAATATAATTTCACACGTGTTCAGATTTTTTGTTTAAACTGAGTTATGGACAAATATAGATGGCCGCATGATTTAGAATTTGGGTTAATCATTAATGTTTTCATATAGAGTGGACTGCAATTTTGTATCTATTGACTGTAATACAGAATTATACTTTACTACATAGTAAAGTTAGTTAGTTAGTTAATTTATTTCTGCATACTTATAAAATATTAGCATTAATATGTAGAAAGTATTTTTTGCGTTCACGTGAGTTCAACTGTAAATTACATATTCATAGCTATAAAATGTATATTCATATTTTTCACGTCATTGTTCTTTGCATCTTTTCAACGTCTCTTAAGTCTTCCATAATTATATCTACTTAGTTATAGGTACTCTAAAACGATTAGGTCTGATCTCAAAAGTTACTCATCTATAGTAAATTACTCTTTAGTTATGGGTTTGATTTGAAAAGCAAAGTGTGGATCAATCGTCACTGTAATAGGAATTTTCGATTTTTGTGGATGTATGTGTGTATCTATTGATGATAGGTAGTACTTATATGACTTTATTTGTTTTTATTCCTGTTGATATTGAAAAGTAAGTATGAAATGGAACTGAATCAAGGCTAGTCAATGCATAGTGCGTGTGTTTGCGACTATCTCTTGGTACTTAAGTATTACTCGTGGTGAAAGTTGACGGTGACGCACTTCTGTATTCACGCAACTCGCGAGGCACTGGTAATTTACGTCGCCACACTAAGTAGACCTTCCTCGTCTCCCACTTTAATTCATTACAAGTTTGTAAAAAACGGGGGTCTATTGAGATTTGGCAGGTCAGGTTATATTTGTCGTTTCTATATAAATCGTCGGTCACGGCCCTCAGTTCGCCGGATCTACGGGAGAGATGCGGGCTTGGCGACGACGCCGCCACCGTCAAACATCCGGGACTCTTGTAGCGTTTAACTCACTATAAATAACTTCAGCAAAAATGTATCGGAAATTGAAAAAGTAGGAATGTTCGATTTTGGAAAGAATTCTTTAATTTTGGAGTAATGGTGTAGGAAACTTTATGGTGTAACTAGTCGTCTTCGTTTTGTGTTACATGTATTTAAATGTAGAACTGAAATTAAAAGTCCTAAACCATAAAATTACTAACCGGGGCAGCACGTTGGTGGTTCTTAGTTTATATTTAAATAAATGTAAAATAAAGAAAAAATAAAAGTGCGTTTCTGATTAATGCAGTTCCATCATTTTGTTTTTAAGAAAAGAGTGAATCTCCGGCTTTCGGCTTGAAACCGACTTTAGCGATTTAATTTTTTTTTGTAGCTAACAAGCTATTTATATTGAAATAAACATATCAACTACATTTATCGTATATTACTAAGACAATAATTTTGCAAATGAAGTATTGTATTCGGAACTAACGCCACCCATTAATTTGTGCTGCTCACGAACCATTCTAAAATATTCTTCTTCTATGACTCGTAGTTCTTCTTCCTCGTCAACATCCTCCTCAGTTACTACAACACGGGCTGGCTCATATTGATCCACTCGAGCCTTCAAACGAACCTCTTTTAAACGATTATCCAAAATATGTTCACGCCTAGTTTCACGTTCATAAATTTGAAACATGCGCGCTTTGTCCTGGCTCCTCGGTATTACCAAATTTTCTGATAATTGCAACAAATATAAAGTTCCTTGGCTGTCTCCAATTGCAACAGATTCTCCTACTGCACAAGGTGCGAATATAGTAAGCTCATGCTTCGATACTTGTAGAGTCGTTATCGGTTCTTTATATTTCCGCAATAAGTCCCAGTAATAAAATCTTCCACCAGCACATATTGACATATAACAAGAGGGTCTTAGCGGAGCCCACGAGGCGTATGTGACAGGGTTTTTATAAGCCTTAGTAACTACAATTGGACCTGTTTTTATTTCTTCAGCCCAAATTTTTACTGTATAATCTCCACAAGTAAGAAACATTCTAGAGGTACATATACTTCTTTGAACAATTCGAACCGGACCATCATGTGATTTCCAGTATGAAGACAATACTTCAGAATGACTTTTCCCCATACGATTTACACTGATTACTAAACCTGATTCAGTGCCACTAAGAAATCTTGTAGGAAAACCATAGTCATATTCCAGAGAACTTATGCCCTCGGCATTACTCAAGTCTGGTATTTGGTTCGGTTTGAGCCTAATGGACAGCGGTAACCGATCCAAAGGCATAGAAAGATTTCTTGTATCCCACCAAATGCACTGACCATCGGTAGAACCAGTGAAGAATTCGGAGTTTGTGCGAGAGTATATAAAAAGAATCGATGTTATTGGTTCACGGTGCGAATTATAGATTTCACTAGATGATACAGGTCTCAGGCCTTCTCGAACATCGAATAAGTTAACTGTACCTTTCTCGAGGCCGCAAATTATAAGTCTTGGGTCTACCGGTGAGCATGCTAATTTCCAACAGGGGTAGTCGGGTCTGAATTCGTAGATGGGCTTTGTTTGTATATGGATATCCCATAAGTTACAATCGTTGAAATTATTTAACGTACTATCGGGATAACATGTTTTAAAACAGTAAGAAACGGCCAGTTTTGGATCTTTTTCGTGTGTCCACGTGACGCATGATATTGGTCTTAGATTTCTGTCGCGAAAGACGTTAGCGATCCTAATACTACATTTATCTACTGGTTCTTGGGCATTCATGTTCGCAAAATATGTTTCATACATTTCAATAGCGTTGTTCTGATTTAAGCAGTGCTGTATAGAGGGCGTAACATTAAGAATGGAGCTTACATAACCGTCGTCGTGCATAACTCGGCGGCGATATCGGGCAACATGCTCTTCGTTATGAGGATGAACATCACGAGGCCACCCACCTTCGGAGTGATCTATACCTTGCTCACGAGTTTCAACAAGGGGCGTATTCGATTCGTTTACCGATTGCGGCAATGTAGCTTGTACACTTCGATGAACAGGGCTCCGAAGTATGTATTCCTTTTGGGCATCTTTACATGGAGCGATAGAATCTAGAATTTGTCCAGGCACCATTTGGAATAGTGGTTGTTTGCCAAAGTTTCGACGTGGTTTCGTATATTCCATCTTTTCGTAACGAGACATTATACGAAATAAATTCTTGAAATGTTATTATAATCACTCTTATAAATAATTGATTTTAGAGAAGTGTCAACTGTAATTAAGGCAGTAGAAATCACCAAGGCCATGATATAAAATGAATATAAATGGCGGAATTAAAATATATCAAGTATGGTACGTCATGAATGTCTAGAAACAGATGTGTCCTTGTATGGTTAACAAGTCGTTTCTGCTACATTACTTAATAATTGTTTCTTTTATGTAATTAACATTGAAAATGTATGCTACAATTATGTCCTTTATCTTCAATTAAATATTTTTCAATAACGCGATTCCTTAGTCATATCTATAATAATCATTTCTGACAATTTAGTACCTATTACACTTTTCTGTAACGGACATAATCTTGGCCAAAATTCTGGAAAGGTACTGTTGAAGGAAAAGAAAGAGATAAAATAGGTACCCAACTTTTAAAAATGTTATCCGTAATTAAGATAAATAACATCTCATATAACAATATATATACAATTTTATTTCTATTTAATTACATACAAAACGATAATACATTTTAGTAATGACGAGACTAAACGTTAGGGTTCCGTCAATAGGTTTCTTGATAGTAGTTTAAGAGCGGTTTCGCACTACGTCCGATCTGAATCCGATCCGAACCCGTGAAAATATTGGTCTAGAAATTTGGAAAAAAGTTGGATGACGGATCTCGGATCGAGTGCGTAAATTACCATAAAAATAGTTCTACGGCTACTACGGATGGTCCGTAGTAGCCGTATTTTCACGGGTTCGGATCGGATTCGGATCGGACGTAGTGCGAAACCGCTCTAAAGATCTGAAATACATTTTTTATTATCAATTTTGTGGTGACAATGAAGTTACTGGCATGGTCTCAAATTTATCGTTGTTGTTTCCTGTAGACACAATCTACATGGCATTGTGGTCGGTTTGGACCAGGAAGTGTCGTAACAACATTGTTGAAGGCAAGTAGTTATTCGGTTCGCATTAATATGGATCTAGTCCATATGCGAGACGTAAGACGATTCTCCATGTTGCACAAATTTTCCATAAAAATCTGAAAGTCATCTGTCCTCAATCTCTCTACCAGCGACCTTAATCAAGATACATTAAAGCCCTTCAGAACGCTTTCATGCTCAGTTTGTAGATTTTTAGACATTTAATATGTCTGGGGCCCATTTTTTTTTGTTCGGGGGTAAGTGTCTTAACGCATCCCTTCCGCCGCTTCAGCGTTCCCGCGCCGGCGAAGGGATGCGCCGGTGTGGGAGTCGTCCTCTCCATAGTGGTGGTATGCTGATCATACCACGAGCAGAGGATCCTACACCACTAAAACCCCCCGGGTACTCCTCCGTGGCAATCCGGGACACCCTCTGGCGGATGTCTGGAGCCCTGCTCGCTTTATGTCCCGTGAAGTAGCAAAAGCCTCGAGGCCTACATATGTATGTTCCTCCGAAAAAAAAGATTCTCGATGTTACTTATGTTGGATTCACTCTAATTATTCTAGTTTCGATACCGTTTATTTTGTAAAACTATTATGAAACTAAAGACGTAAGTGTTGCTTATATAGTTTTAATTACCTGTAATAGATATGATGATATCGAGCAATGTAATGCATTTCTGTGTCTTGCGTTCATTGCAACATAGTCAAACGTGTTGGTAGGTGCAATTTGAACGTTGATATTTATAAAGGAATGTAGGTTTTCTTTGATCTTAGCGATTATAAAACTATAACTGATTATCATTTAAGAGGACAAAACTAAGTAAATGAAGTTAGTAAGACTCTAATAGTAGGTATAAACGGTATGTACCTACTTTCGGAGTGCTAAAGCTCTTAAATAAATAATTAGGTAGTTACTACGTAAATACTAACATAGGTACTAATGATAAGCTCTATAGACAAAGAGCATAGCAAACCTTCTAATTTAGAAGGCTAAACAAACTTATACAAACTTGAATCCGAAATTACCTAGGTAGATAGGTAGCTGGGTAGGTAGGTTTATTGGTTTTACTTCTATTGTGATTTGGAAGATAGAGATTATTTTAATTGATTTTGAGTTTTTACCTTAAATTAATAATGTTTTTTAACATTGTACCTTAACTAAATACCTATCTACTGTTACGTATACAGCAATCAGCAGTAGGTTGATTCTTAGATTTGATTCAACTATAGGTACGTGTTACTATACCTACTACAGCTCTGCATCTTAAATTCATCATATTTAAAATAGAGGGATGAATATTAATGTCACCCTAAAGAATAAGCTCAACTATTGAAAATATCTAGAGTAGGTAGGTAGGTATAAGAAATATTCATTAATAAAGACCCATTTAATTAATTCTCTAAGAAACTGCTTACCGATAAAGTTGCAATTTATAGGTATTGATAACATGAACTAGTAAACAATGATCTCCATTTTTTATATAATACAACTTGCCATTGTTTTTATGAGTATAATGCAAATGTGCTTTACCTACATATGACAATGTCAAAGAACCCATACAAATAACAATAAAAAATGTTTCCTCACCATGAAAATATTAACTTCTTCCATATTAGTGTTGAACAATCACAAACCACTACACGTCATTGTATAATTGCTAATTCACTAAAGGTAACATCGATAGTATCGATACACTGTCACGAAACTCACGAATTGGCACAAGTCACAACACTGTTTCGCGTCACGTTTAGAAATCGAAACACCGAAAAGTGCGCGCGCGCAGCGACATAGGTACGCACGGGAGAACGTCGGAACGGAGACTGGCGCGCGCGGCACATTGGAACTCCAAAGTATGTAGAAAGAGCACAAGCCCTGTCAAGTACCACGACTGGTTTTGTTATTATGTTCGCTCGTAGTACCTACGGCCGTAAACCGTTTACTATCGATGTCTTGAATGATGACTATACAGATGTCTTAGTTAACACCAGCGCCAATGTTGACTTTGTCTTTAACAGGTAGAACAGTACCTACCACATGACCTCGTCCTTTTCTTTCTTTTATCGTTATGGATATCTTTCGATGAATCATCGAATTTAAAATGTCAAGGAGAATATCATGATTGATATTACAGATTTAGGTCTCAACTGCAATTGTTATTAATTAGTCCGAAACTATTTGATCACATCCATCAATTTTAATGTGGGAGACCCAACGGGGGTAACTAATCCCACTATTGATAATCAGGTAAGCAAAAACAGGTGCACTCTTGTAAATCAATGGAAAATCCGAGCGTTAGCATTTCATCCTTTCTAATCCAAGAGGGTGTGATACCGCTAACTTCCTGACTCTGGCCTGAATTGCAACCGTTGTTTTACGTTCATTAAGTTGATCCATTGAGCTCCACCGTTTAGAATTCCGCGGCGTATATATTTAATAAGTGCAAATCTGAAAAGACATCGTTCTTTATTAGCAGTTCAGTTTCATTTTCCGATATACTGCATATGACATGATGAAAACTGTTAGTCTACATCACTTAAACTCACTTTAGCCCTCCATTTAGACACTTGTCACTGAACTTTTGGTTTGTTCATATATAGGGTGACTGGTAATTAGTGACCGATACCTAAACACATGATTGTGCTCATGATAACAAACAACTTTTACTATGGCACTAACCCTGAAATCGCGAAAAAAAAATCAGCTGTTCCATACATTCATGTTCACATAACTCGTCAACATGGTAGGGAGCAGCTGTTTTTTCTTCGCGATTTCAGATTTGGTGCCATAGTAAAAGTTGTTTGTTATCATGAGCACAATCATGTGTTTAGGTATCGGTCACTAAGTACCAGTCACCCTATATAAAAATACAGTATCTTGTAATCTAGGACCGATGATGCTCATTCAAATTACAATATTTAGTCAAACTCCCCCACGTAGATATTAGTCATTCTGTGCTGTATAGTCAGTTAACTTGAGTATGAACATTATTTTTCGTCTAACAAAACACAGGTCAAAATTGTATTTCCAACGTTAAATCGTGTTAAGAAAAGGTACACGGAAAATCCATTAGTACTTACAAGAAACTGTTATGCGGATATGCAGTAAGGATACTCAAACAAAACATGTAGTTATTGCTTAGGAAAAGTGTATTTAGCGATGTAGGGCAATGTAATGACCGAGGCAAGGCGACCACCAGTCGTCAGAATAACACCACGTGGTACAGAACTACAGACTCGTTTCTACCAACTGGGCTTTATAGTAATAAGAGGTTAAGTGTAATTAGTTAATTAGTGTTTAGTATCTGGGTTACAG
This sequence comes from Nycteola revayana, assembly GCA_947037095.2. Taxonomy (NCBI): domain Eukaryota; kingdom Metazoa; phylum Arthropoda; class Insecta; order Lepidoptera; family Nolidae; genus Nycteola; species Nycteola revayana. The sequence goes on from OX344839.1 coordinate 13,599,716, forward strand.
AGCTTTGCTCGGCGTCTTAGTTTTAAGGTTAAAGCGGAGGTATGAGTAAGAAAAACTTGAAATATCTAAGTATATTTACTGCCGTAGTAAGGCAACCTTCGAGGCGTAGTGGTATAATTTTCGCCTTAAATTTCTAAGGTCGTGGATTGGTTCACGCTTTAAAATATTTGAGTTAAATCAAAGATTTATTTCCGAATATACGACTAACAGATTTGGAAGAAAATATTTGACTTAACACAAATATTTTTTGTCCGGAGCGCGTTCTTGCCTCGGAAAGCAAGTTAAGCTGTTAGTTCAGTTTATCATAAACATAATCTACGAAAGTAAAAAAGCGTTATATAATGCTCATGTTTTTAGATTCCGTTTTTGCTTTTTATGACCGATACTTTCGTATAGTATCGGTCATAGATCATCGTGGTAAAAAAATAATCTGAGTTACTAGACCAGTGTCAAAACCTTTGAAAATGGTTAAAAATGAAAAAAAATTATAGTTGTATGAAACCCATTGAAAAGGAAGAGAATATAACAAAAAATAAAGGAAAAATAAATGTTTGAGTATAAGGAGAAATAAAATAATTTTTGAATAAAAAAAAATCTTGTATGTTTAGGACATACTCAGGTAAGTTTTCAGCAAATTTTGAGGAAAAAAATCAAAATTTGTAAAAAATAAAAATAAAAAACCAAAAACTCGGTTTTTTGAGTTTTTCACATGATTTTGGAGGTTAAGGTAAAAAGTGTAAATATAAAAGTTGTAGATCTTTTTATTACCTACAACTTTGCCATTTAACTTTTTTCCATAGGACTTGTAGTTTTGTTGGAAATCGAGGGTAACCTTTTTTTACCCCTAAAACCCCATTTTTTACCACTTTCCAACCTCAGATCGCCTGTAATTTATTTTTCCTTTAATTTTTGTTATATTTTCTCCCTTTTCCAATGGGTTTCATACTACTATATTTTTTTTTGGTTTCAAACATTATCTACCCTGGTCTATACTGTTAACGCTTATGGACAATTCTGTATAGTCTTTACTTATTACTCACTTGCTGCGCCCCGCGGTTTTACCCGCGTTAGTCTGATCCATTGGGTCGGAGCGTGATTTTTTGTAGCCTATATGTTATTCCAGCGTATAACCTATCCCGGTGTAAAATTTCAGCCAATTCTGTTCAGTAGTTTTGGCGCGAAAGAGTTACAAACATCCATCCATCCATCCATACTTACAATCTTTCGCGTTTATAATATTAGTAGGATATAAACGTGTATCTGCTTATCTATACTTATCTATACTAATATTATAAAGAGAAAAGATTTGTATGTAATTATGTTTGTAACGAATTGGTTCAAAAAGTACTGGACTTTAAAAATTCCTTTACCGTTCGAATGCTACATTATTACTGATTAATATAGGCTATATTTAATTATGAAGTTCCCTCGGGAACGGAAGTTACGCGGGTGAAACCGCGCGCGCGCGGGAAGCTAGTACTATTACTAGTTATAAAGAGTAAAGTTTGTGACTTTTTAACTTTGTAGGTAATCTGCTGAACCGATTTTGAAAATTATTTTCCCAATAGAAAGCCACGTATTTTGTGTATGTCATACACAAATGACGTGGTGCTATATTTTAAGTTAAACTTTCCACGGGAACGGGATCTCCGTGAGTGAAACCGCGCGGGACGGCTAGTAACAAATAATTTAATTTAAACCGTAAAAGTAAGTCATAATAAAATAAACAGTATTCTACTGTATTTATATACCTACTTAATAGGTACATTGTATTCGTTTGTACATTAATTTACTATAAATAATTTGAATACCAACATCGACCATGTTTTATTCAATTTGTTAAGCTATATCAAATAATATCATAACAATAACAATTATAATAGCACAGTAACCGTTGAAAATATTCCGCATCAATTATAATTGAATACAATCGCTCAAAGCATAATAACAACATTAATAACATTATACAGAGAACCTCATTAGTCAGCTTAAATTGCATAGAGTAAAAAGCGAAGTGCGAGTTGGACTCGCGCGAGATGAGTTTCGTACCATTATCTTGTTTATGGGATAAAAGCCCCCTCTTATGGAAAATATTGTATTTTTATATTTTTTTATGTTTGTTTCGAATAACCCAAACACTACTAAACGGATTTTTTGATTAGACTAGCAAAATTAAGAATGTTTTAATCGTTTTAAATTATAAATACGCAAAGGTAAATAAGGCAATATTTCAGTCAACCGTAACTATGACGTCATTATGCATTTTCCAAACATAAACGGCAAAAAGTCACGTTTATTGTATCGGAGCCCCACTTAAATATTTATTTTATTTGTTGTTATAAATAATAACTATCAGGGTTCCTGAGATACAGCCTAAAGACAAACAGACAAACAGACAGTCTTAGTAGTACAAAGTAAAACCTCTGCAGTAGGTACATTAAGCGAGGCATGTTATTATTAACATTTTATCGATAAGTACATGTAAACACGAAAAACAAAGAGTTCCACAGAATAATTCAACAACAGTCGGATGCGGTGCTTTCATGGATTATACGAAAACACTGCATAAAACAAGCAAAGGAAATAAAACACATCATTGTTGTATGTATTGACAATGCACCAAGGATATTTAACTCGTAATAAATACGCATAATTGATAAATGATCTTCGATTCCGTTAATTATAATTACTTCCATAGGTGTGCTGTAGAACTGTTTCATGAATAATACCTACTGCTATTTTTTTCGGACTGACATTGATGTGTTCAGCCACGAAGCGTCTGCTTCTTCAAACGTAGTAAGCCCAATCTTAGACATTATTCAAGTTCTCCTCAGTACCACGTACTACGCTACGTTAGGCATACTTTATTTCTACACCTCAGAAGCATAAGGACGAATGTGCTATAATCGTCAGAAGCTTTTGGTCGTAAGTGTCAGTTTACGATAAAGGCACATACGACAAATGTTTCTGACGTATAATGGCACATCCGATCTTATGTTTCTAAGCTCTAGAATTGTATAAGTTTTGACGGTGCTTCAAACCGGCTTACAATGTCAACCCGAATAATTAAACTTCCCGGATTAAAGGAAGTATAACTTTGGTAACATTGCTTATATATATTTGATACAAGTATTTAAATAAATAAATAAAATAAAATATAAAATAAATAAAAAAAGTTTTTATTTACGTAAACCTATTACAGGCATTTGCAAATAGTCAAAACATATTTGGCTCATTAATATAATATATTTAATTTATTAATTTAGTTTAGTTATTATAGTTATAATAATAATAAATGGTTTGTATTAGATTTTTATAGCTTTAGCGTAAAAGCTGTCAGGTATGAAAATAGAATTTTATTTTTTATCTATAATTTAATAGTCTAAAGTTTTGTCATTTGAGTATGTTATTATTTAGATAGACCATAAGTATATCGTCGGACGCGATTTTATGCTACCACCGGATCCAATACGCCCCAACTGAGAATATCCGGCGAAACAAACTCAGTGGGGTATTGTACTGCCGGTTTCATCGCGGCCTCATTGAGACGATCCGGCGAAACATACTCAGATGGGCATGTCAACATTATTTAGGTCCAGTTACTGTCTTTATTTAGTTAATTGGCTTACACAATTTACCAATCGGCTGTCTTTATACAACTTTTATTTTTATTTTGCTAATTTAACAGATCAGAAAAGTTATTTATGTGATTTATGTGATAAACTGTTTTGATAGTGGCGTTATAGGTATGTTCATACAAGAGGCGTACCTACCGCCATATCAGCATCAAATAACCACGCGGTACAGGGACCACAAAAATTTGCATTATCAGTCAGGTAGAAAGCCCCCAGACATTTTATGGTACAGGGCTCACTTAAAGGTCGTTGCGCCACTGATAGGGGATTTTGCATATTAGGAAATCAAAACTTTCCTGAGCAAATTTCAAAAGAACAACGTACAAATCAACAAAGTTTAAAATAACGCTGGTCATTTGATCAAAAGTTCAGCTGTCGAAAGTCTGGAATATCAATGTTTAAATTATATACACTATTGACCAAATCGTTTGAAGGTCAAAATGGATTACTGGATAAATTATTTATTATCAAATGGATTAGCTGAAAAAGGTAAAAATAATATTAATATTAGCGAACACACCGCGGCACCACTCGCTTCGCTCGCTCGGCTCGCGCGCGGTTGGTCGCAGTTCTAACATAACCTTACCTATTTTACCCATTTCGAAATGACGAATCATAATCTGCCGCAGAAATGTTTTTACCATTTTTTAATTATCTAGTAGCAGGCAGATTGTATGATTCATCATTTTGAACTGGGTGAAATAGGTAAGGTTATGTTAGAACCGCGACCAACCGCCACTTCCCTAAGGCTCCGACTACGCTATTTAGGCAACTCTACAGTATTAATAATCTGTAGGAGAGTCCGTTACTTCAATCAACTTTTGATCAATCGTTCATTTGATGTCACATTCATTGGGATTTTAATTGTTTTCTAAATAAAACATTTGGTCATTTAAATTTTGTTATTTCGTTTATTGAAATTTGCTCGAGAAAGTTTTGATTTTCTAATATGCAACCCTGATAGGATATACACACTGCAAAAATTGCAACACTTCCTTTTGCTAGAAAGCTAAAGGTAAAATAAAGGTGTCGTTTTTATTTTGTTTGAACGTTTTCTCGCGTGCGGTTCCACTCGAGTAGCTTCCGTTCCCATGGGAACTTCTTAATAAAGTATAGCCTACCTTCTTCGATAAATGGGTTATTAAACACTGAAAGAATTTATCAAATCGGGCCAGTAGGTTCTCCTGAGTTTAGCGATCATGCAAACAAAAACTCTTCATATAGCTTTATATATTATTGAAGCAAACTTTTTTTTTTCTGACGGACATATTTAATTACCTCTAAGGCTTTTGCTACTTTCCCGGGCATAGAAGAAGCAAACAAGCAAACTCCTTATATTGCTGTATATATTAGTATAGGGTATAAATTACCCAACTTGAATATTTACGTTATGTTTATATTTAAACTATTGTGTACTGAAATATGTATGTATTTCACGGTCCGTAATTTTGGTAAAATGCATTGAATCAGCTAAATAAAAGAAAAGTGATACACGCAATTTGTTTTTTGAGTGTAACAAATCATAAATAATTCATTAGTAATGTAACGCTTATTTGTAAAACATCTACAAAAAGTCGGTCAAGTGTGAGTGGGAATGCGTTGAGAGATAGCAGTAACATTTACTACAAAACTGTCAATTAGTTTCTAGTTTTGGATTGACCTGAAAGTGAAGATTTAGGTATTTATTTCAAATAAGCGTAAGGGTATGTAAGGAATCTTTGTGTAAATTCTAAGATTTCTTTCCGGATCTGGTTTGAAAGCACGTTAAGCCGTTGCGTTGGTCCTGGTTGTTATAACATCATCTATGACAAGTGTAGGTTCCTGGGAACGGGTAGCAGCGTTTGCCTGTGTATTACAATATAAAACTGCAGTCACCAAATCGGCTGCCAAGCTGAGGAAGTGTTTTGCCATAGTCATCACTATGGCAAAACCCTTCCTCAGGAGGAGGCCCATGTTCAGCAGTGGACGTTATGCGGGCCGATGATGATGATGAAGATGATCAAAATATTTTGAGAAATACCTTTGTAGTATAAATTAAAGAAATGGCTATTAGAAAAAATCATTTTACACACTCAAAGAGTATTTCTGTTGGGGAAAGGACTATATAACTTAATATTTTACTTCTAGTCTACCTAAATTTGCATGCCTTGTCTAGCAGGCGGAATATATGTCACTATGTATGCTAAACCATCTGCAAATGTATTTTAAAACTTGTATATTCCTGCAAATAAATGATTATTATGTTGGTACATTTTACTGTCACGGGCCCATGGGGACCCGGTCATTTGAAAGGCATTCATGGGGCCGAAGACAACATTGAAGAGGCCTTTGGTACCTTTTAATATAAAAGTGAGATGGCTGCATCTATGAAAGTTTATCCACTGATATGCCATTGAGATATACCAATGGACAGTCCTCCACAGATACGAAACTATTGCCGTAAAGGAAGAAACTTGGTTTGGGCTATACGTATGGGATGTTAAATGTACTGTAATACTGGGCTATGGAGTGAGATCGGACATCTGCCTCGAGAACTCTCACATATTTTATATTGGCAGACGGTAGCTCGCTGTCTGACGCTTACCAACGAGTTAGCTTCGGTGGGCCCCCTATCAAAAGCCACAACATGGCGGCCAGGAAGCAACACTATGTAAACAGCTAAGGTTGTCGGAGTTGAGACTGCGGGGCGCAAGATCCTTGTACAGTCAAGTGCCCCCGGCGTTATGACATTTTACACTTCCAACCTGGAGCATAGGTTCCGCTCTTGCAACTCCACTCTGGCCGGCCAGTTAAGGCAAGCTCAGAGGCAGGGAATGTGTCACTGTGTGTATGTGTGTGTAGTGTGCATGTCTGTATGTGTCCCCGGGAGATAGGGTCCGTGGTGTCGCCACTCACCAACAGCTCGCCACAAGCTGCCCTGCGGTGACTGCTTGCACTGGATAAACCAGTGGGCGATGGGGTCGTCACATCCCGACGCCGTTTATTATTATTATATTTTCAAATGTTGGAATGATTCATTTACCCCTTGTGTCCATAGTCAATTTCATTCAGAGAAAATGTAAAAGGCTAAAATATTGAATGTCTAATATATTTTAGTTACGTTATTAAGGAAGTCGTAACAGTTAAAGACGTTGGTATATTATTGTGTGTTTTCACAATTATAACTGCGTAATAGTACTTGGTTAAAAGTACAGTGATCATTTGTTGAATAACGTAATGCTTAATGCACATATACAAGCCTACCTTTATTTTATACTTCATTCAAACAACTGATGAATGCAATAATTATGAATTAAATCAACCTTATCTCATCATATGTAGTAATGAACGTACTAGCGGTTTTACCCGCGTTACTCTGCTCCAGTGGGTCGGAGCGTGATATTTTGTAGCCTATGATATTGAATCCAGCTTATAAACTATCGGCGTGCAAACTTTCAGCCAAATCCATTCAGTAGTTTTTACGTGAAAGAGTAACAAATATCCATCTATCCATACTTACAAACTTTCGCGTTCATAATATTAGTAGAATATGTTTACTCTTTCATACAATAGTCTTTATATTTTGGCTAACCTTCGCCATGTGTTTTCCGGCTTAGAATAGACCACCCCATTTCTTCCCATGGGTATCGTAAAGGACGACTAGGAGACATATACTCTCATATATAGATACCTGATGGATGGCAGGCAGCATCTATGAGATCAAGATGTCTCTCCATCTTATTGCGATCACCAAGCCTGCCAAGCGTGGTGATTATGGCAATATCCCTCAACAACTCTGTCTTGCCAAGGTCTGTTAAACTGAGGCCGATGTTCAGCAGTTGACGTAATTCGACTGTTAAAGTATAAAGGAAAAAATATAATATAGCGCTAAAAACATGAAACATAATAAATATTACTAAGATTATTTGAAATTATAGTCATTGCTTGTATCAAGGATTTAAGAAAAATGTTTTGGTCAAAAGTTAATTGGTATAATTGATGATTAGTGGCCGAGAGCAACCGTTGACTTAGTTGATTAGTAATTGACCTGCGCCTGGCCTTGTGTTGCGTCTCGTCACGGTACTGTTTTGTATATTAGGTTATCACTGACATCGGGTTAACTGTCAAGGCGTGTAGAAAGCTGACTGCAGTTACGATAAGTGGTAATATTAGATTTGTAACTCATATCATTGGATTTAGTTTAGCGAATTTATACCTATCTTATATCTGGTTTTGATGTAATTGGATACCGTACCTAAAGATACTACTAGGGGTAAATCCGTGGCACGGATTCACGAACACATAGCGTGACCAGATTTAGAACAACTAAATCTGGGCTTGCTTTGTGTTCGTGAATCCGTGAATGATGTGTTTTTAAATTTCTCCGCAAAAAGAAATTAAAATCTTATGATATATTATAAAGTTTTAGTTAACGAATCACCCACCAGCATCGAGCAGACTCGCTCTTGCAATCAGCATACTTAATCATGAAGCAGACGTACGTAACGGGCATAATTGTTTAGAAATTTAATGGATTTTTAAATGAGATTCATATGACTCACCTACTTTAACCAAAGAGTCAATAGTGAATTATAAAATTCTTCGCAAACTTAGAGGGTCTTCTTTCATCAAATAAACAAAGGTTTATGAGGTCTATTTTGAATTCAAAAACGTTGTGCCATAACGACATAAACGTCAAAAAATGGTTAAAGGATCGGAATGAAATCTGCCATGTTATCGGATTATTGGATTAAGACATCACAATATCTGGATAAGAATAGGATCTTTTTATTCCGGAAAAAAGGCTCCCATGGGCCTATTAATGCCATGGTCGCATCTAGTTATACAGATATTCATTTAATATAGAACCATCTTGTTAATCTTGGTGGAATGCTCACCGAAATAAACCCTTTTAACTATACAAATATTACAATAACAATTCTGCATTGGTACCTAATTCAAACAATTTCGCTGAAGCTATACTCGGGTTTAGCTTATCTCTATTTTCCACGTACGAATTTGCTTCGGAAATTGCAATAGTGTGTTGTGGAATTGGCAATTGTGACATAATTTAATTATTAATGAAACCTTAGATCATTTGATCCGTAGTAACTACATTCAATTATAGGTATAATCACGTTGTCTCATGCATAATTAAAAGTGGCCGTGGCCTGATTGGTCACGTATTGTCTTTACTGACTTTACTAAACTCAGTGGTGGCATCCATTAGTGTCAGTTTTATAGGTATTTTAAGAGAATTATGTATCGCAGCGATTCCTAAAGTTGGCTTCGTGGAGACATAGGGTGTAGAAAATTCAATAAATTTATTTACTATTGTACGTAAAGTAAAATCGCAATCACAATATGTGATGCGAAAATAGGTTTCTCGGATCACAGTTTTAAACTTAATGATGTGTAAATAGGTAGGCAGTAAGGCAGACTATGACGTAAAATGCGAGGATGCTGTATCTTCGATTTGATTGAGGTTCCATAAATTAAAAGGCACTTCATCAACTATAAAATAAAAGGTACTACGGTATCGTCAGCCATATACCGTTATATTAGTAGTTAAGAAATACCTAATATAAAGTAAATATACCTACATTGTCTTTCTACTGTTAGTTAAAAGATAAATAAGGAACACTTGCTCGGAACTAGACAATAGGCGCGTGATGTATCGAGGAATTGAAGAATCGCTGGTCTTCAATTCGCAAAAGTGAACCAATTCTTTGTACGAACTTACACAATGGACATTGGAGCGTGCTAAGCGGGAGATGATCATAAACTGTTTGTATTCAATGGGCTATGGTTCTTAAACATTTAAAAACTATAGAAAAAGTCCATCCATTATTGACAGTCTTAGAAAAAGGGGAACTTTCTATGTTTTTTATGACACTTTTTGGGTTCCGTACCCGAAGGGTAAAAACGGGACTAAGACTTCACTGTGTATTTGTCTGTCACCAGGCTGTATCTCAAGCGCGATAGCTAGACAGTTGAAATTTTAACAAATTATGTATTTCTGTTGCCGTTGTAAAAACAAATACTAAAAATAAAATAAATATTTAAGGGGGGCTCCCATACAACAAACTTTATTTTTTGCCCTATTTTGCTCGACTTCAATAACTGCAACAGGTAGGCACTTGAAAATGGTACCCTTCGTGTGCGAGTCCGACTCGCACTTGGCCGGTTTTATTTAAATATCATGTTTTAACAAATGATGCACGTGTTTGTTATTCGGTTATAGTTTTCGTTATTGTTGTTGCGTTCAGTTCCTCATTGTTTGCAACTTTACTAATATAGAAATATATTTTTTGAATACTTTACCGAAAAGTTTACCGCATCCATAATTTCAACGTTCCCCTTGTAGTTATGCCCGTTGAAGTAGCAAAAGCCTCAGGGCTAACTACATAAGTCCGTCAGAAAAAAAAAGTTCTCCTTGTAGAAGTCCTATAAAGAGATAAATTTGGACGACCAGTTGTGATACACCGTGGCCATATGATTAAGGCATTAGGGGCGGCTATGCCTAATGCAAGTTTGAATTCTGCCGATGGTTAAAATGAATTAATCTCAATTTCGAATTAAAGAGGTTAAGTTTGTAGCCGGATTATTTGTGAGTGTAATTAATAACACTCACAAATAATCTGGTTTTCCGTTGGTACTCGTAAAATAATTTTCAAAATCGGTTCAGTACGTCAAGAGACCCTACAAACTTTACCTCTTTAATTCGAAATTAAGATTAATTCATTTAAACCACCGGCTATTTATTAATATTATATATTAAGACCAGGCTCCCACAGGGACAGCTATTTATTGTATGTAGGTATTAGTTTCTGCAATGAAAATATGTAGGAAGTCATGGATCAGATTTTTTTTGTCTCTGTTAAAACTGTAGTTCTGGGTTGATACGACATCGGACCGGGTGTCATTCATGTAGTTCCCGGCGCCCCCATTACTGGCGTTCAGAAGCACCTGGGGGTGGTATGGTTGGCATATCGCCACCATGGAGAGGTGAGTCCTACATATCCCAGTACTGCAAGCAGCACTTCCCCACGGCAGTGGCACGTAACGCATATCTTCCCGAAAAAAGGAAGAAAGATACATATTCGGCATCGTTTTTTGTCTTTCGTAATGTAGGATCTTTGAGAACCACTGATGTAGAGAGATAATGCGAACTTCGTCACGGTCATTGTATGTGTGCCGGCAATCTGTTTATCAACATTTCAGAACGTAGAAAGCGTGCCTTCCAGTTAAGCTACGTATTAAGTAGATATACGAAGATAAACAGTAGAGATACATATGATACTACTACAATTATACTTAGTTACAACGTATGTAAATACCTAATTGCTGAAAAAAAATCGTTGAAATGATAACAAATAACAGATTATATATATTATATTCATTGTAATAATGGTCATTGATATAATGTGCTGGCATTCTTAAAGCATTGTACACAATGACATGCTAAACGAATGTCAAGAAATATATAGAAAGCAGGATATACAAAGTATCTATTACTTTGGATAAAATGCTAACTTAGTTTTTTTCTAATACAATCTATTGATAGATAATATTTTAATGAAAAATAGTATATTTTTTCCGTAGTAATGGAAATCATATATTATTAAAATCAAGAGGAAAGTGCTATAATATTAATTGCAAAAACCTTATACAGTTGGGGCTCTTTTTTTTCCTTTGCTCTATCGGCATTTATATCGCTACCAGAAATTTTAGTAAGTTCCTTAAAAAGAATACTTAATAAAAATTCTTATTTAAGTACAACGTCTAGGTAATATTATAAACGCGTTTTTTTTTTAGTATGTGTGGATGGATGTTTGTTACTCTTTCACGCAAAAACTACCGAACGGATTTGGGTTAAAGTTTGCACAGGGATAGTCTATAAACTGGATTAACATTCAGGCTACAAAACATCATGCTACGACCCACTGGAGCAGAGTAACCCGGGTAAAACCACGGGGCGCCACTTGTACTTCATAAACCTATTCCGTCACATAAGGCTAAAATGGATCCGTCGTATGTACAGTTACGGGTATATCTCAAGGAAAACGTCACTGATTTCAGAGTACGGACGGTAAATCCGGGTACAGTCGTTACTGGACGGACGGCCACAAGTCTGATTGACCTTGTAGTCCGTACCCAGCTACCCCCGTAATTGGGCCTTTGTGCCTCGGATCTATCCAATAATGTGACCGCCACAGAGGTGCCCACATTATGTTTATTAGGCTCGATTCATACAAACGTAGAGACGAAGTGAACGTCAAATTCTTTACTCGAAAAAGGTAAACTTATTGATATTTTTTTCAAGATTACTAGCAATGTTTTTGCACACTACTAGTAATCTTGTTAACTCCTCGTGCTAAGCTTAAATGTTTGTGTTACGAGTTCAAGTCGGTGCTGCAATGGGTGGGGAGCGAACCGGCGACGACATGATCGCAAGTGCCGACGCCCGACGCCCAAGCCATTGGGCTACGGCCGCTTCAAACATCCGCATATACTTATTTTACAGAAACACGGTAGGTGTTATATAATTTGTGTTCAACATGTTTCGCCGCATACGCAGCATTTAATCAGTATTTTTTTAAATAAATAATTTCAGTTCGAAATACAAATACTTATATGTAAAAAAAAAATAAGTACTTACCTATTAATGGCAAATATTACGGCATTACAGGTCAAATTACTGACGCTTTAGTCCACCCAGTAAACAGTGTACGGTCAAAGCTTTGTAAATACAACAAAAACCAACTGAGACTAAATTAGCAGTACCTATTGACGGACCAATTGCGCATGAAAAACCATGTTCAAAGAAATTGTCTTTCGAATTTTTTTTCATAATACTTACACATTCTTTTCAATCTTGGAGCGGGAACAAATATGACCCAACTGGGCTTTGCAAATCCAAGATGTGCCCTATACCCGTCGTACAAAGCTTTGATTAGCTTTGCACTACCTGTGCTTTAAACAACGGAAGAATACCTACGAGTCAAAGTGTCATTCCTACAGAACTTAAACCCGATGAGGATAAGATGAGATACAAATTTATAAGAAGACACTAACGTTTGCCTCAGGGATTTACTGCATTTATTCAGCTCAATTCAGCTGCTGTCCATGGAATTTACTTGTTTTTTATATTATATTATATTATTTATGGATATGCTTATGTATCCGTTTAGCCTTCCGCGTATACTCATATATTATCATCATCGTTCAAACATTGATCTTTTCGGCTGATAGAAATGAAACTGTTTACGTGTAGGTACCCAAACAGATTGACGTTGCACTTACGCGATCAGACCGCGCTAGTATGAACTGGCCTTTACTCTGCATTGTGATGGCATCTATCTTGTGATTCATATCTGCTTCATATCGTCCCGATATTTCGTAGTTTACTAACAATTTTGACTACTAATATTGTATAGTAAATTTCTAATATCACGTTTTTAAAGATAAACATTGTAAAGGTACCTACGTCAAGTATCTACGCGAACAATGTAACAATGTTTGTTTGTTTCATATCTACTTACATTACTTTTATTTTATATTATACTAGCTGCGCCCCGCAGTTTTATCCGCGTTACTCGGCTCCAGTGGGTCGGAGCGTGATGTTTTCTCCTATCCCGATGCAAAATTTCAACCGTTCAGTAGTTTTGCCGTGATCAATCCATCCATACTTACAAACTTTCGCGTTTATAATATGTATTAGTAGGATTTAACGGAAATATAAGTAAATGTTAGCCATATCTTTCATATCTTAAGTAACTTTAGTGTAAGTCATTTTTCTTTATAAATGTCTTAATATACATATAATAAATGTGTCGAATGTCTAGCATATCATCATAAAACGTTGTTCGCTAGTACCTAATATGAATTTCAGAAAACTGTCTGTATTCTGTATATCAACGAGAGAAATATATATTTACTAATAATTTCACTTCGTATATCAAAGCGATTCTTTCAATATTGCGTATATTTACGTTGACAAATGTCTATTGATCTGTTTAACTATTTAGATATTATTTACATGATAACTATATTGCTATTTTCGAATCCTCCAGCTAAAATCGTGATATTACTTTTTTTTCTTTTTGATTTATTTTTACTTTCAACTAGTTGTGTACTTTAAGGCTTAGAATATACCCAGTGGCGTAAATAGCGCGGTCACCGGTGCCCAGGCACAGGGCGTAGAATCTGGGGGGCGCAAAAATTGAAGGAAGGACTATTATTTTTTTGGTTTTCTCATAAATTTTTATCTTAAGCATCAGGGTGGGCAACGCATTTGCACTAGTGCACTAGTGAACTTGCGAGATTTAGTGAACAAGGTCACAGTTATAGAAGCTCGCACAGGGCGCAGAAAAGGCTATTTATGGCACTGAATATACCGCCCCATATCTTCCCATGGGTGTCGTAAGAAGCGGCTAATTTTGCCAGGATGTGCAGCAGCATTTATCAGATCAAGCATAATCATTATCTAACTGCGATCACCAATATGCCTGCCAAGTGTGGTGATTATGGCAATATCCGTCAACTACTCTGGCTTGACAATGTCTGTTAAGAGGTCTATGTTCACCATAGAGATAAACGGGGTGATGAAGTGAAACAGACAGACAAACATATTATAAATTGTGTTTGTTACGTAAGTGCTCTTAGTACCATAATACATTTAGTAAAAAGGTATAATTTCGACATTACAAAATGCACTTCGATTTCATTTAATTGTTGTGTTTAGATCACAGCCAACTAGTCGAATCAGCTATTCAATGAGACGGCCTAACCACCAATGAAACCCGACATGTAATTGAATGCCTAGGCCAATCGTTGATTGATAATGACTTAACGTTTACTAGTTGCCTTATATTAAGCTAACCCTTTGAGTTTGACTGAAGTAAAATCAGTTAGATGATATAAATTTAGTTTAGGTTTAGGTATTTTAGACCACCCAAAATCAAAGATTTGGCTAGCTTTCCTTTAGCCATTTCATTGAGTGTCAGCGTCCAATTAACGGGTAGCCGCCCCATTGAATGGCCGATCCAACTAGCTAACTAACTGGCTGCGACGTTTATATTACCTATAACTAGCATAGAGTATTCCAATCCATATCCATAAGCGTAGTAGCTCATTATATCTTCACACTATGATACTTAAACATCAGCGTGATTTATGCGAACCTCGGAAAGCATTAATCATGGTATTGTCAATTGGAAAGCGACCCATTTTACGCCGAGAATATCTGTTCGATTTTCTGTTGGAATTCACTGAGACCCGCTGACGGAACATTTTTTATCTGTATTTTATTATGATGAGTGCGGCCATTCGCTTGCAAAAAATCTATTTAGGTCACCGCAGCGGTGACAAATGGGGACACCAACTTCTGAATAAGGAGGTATGTATATAATGTCACCGGAAAATTATAAGAATCGTAAGTTGATCAACTTACTAGTTAGCTCATCAACTTTCTAGTTGGGTGATAATCTAATGAAATTTCGGGTGGTTAAAAAATAACCTAAACCTAAACCAACAACAGGAATTATTGAAGTTGAGGATTTTTTTTTGTCATACCAAATAAAAAATCATATAATAAATATGTGCGTTCACTGAAACTGGAAACTAAATTTAACAATATACTCAAATGGCACAAAAAAATTTCAACTTACGATTCGCATTATTTTCCGGTAACATATATACAAGAATTAAACATTGTTTTGCTACTGTTTTCCCATAAAGCTAAATTAAACGGCGGTTTTGGTTTCGTAATACCTTTACAAAGAGTACTGTAACACATTGGAAATTGGAATGTTGCGCAAAATCCACAGTTAGCTGATAAATACGGATAATTTTCCGATGCTAATGGCCGCATTCAGGTTTATAATGGCATTAACTCGGGAATAGTTGAAATATATGAGCTAATAAGTTTCACTGTATATTCAATTTCGCATTTAATAATCCGCCAAATAAGCTAAATCAGAGCTTTTGATAGTTTGAGTATTCATAGTATTAAGTACTTAAGTATACATATTTTATGGCTATGTATTAAAGAACTAATTCATAAAGTAGGCAGTGTGTGTTGAGGGTTTGCTTCGTGGTGTAAAGTGTTATGTGTTCTAAACTATCTGATGCTCGTGGTTTCGCTCATAGCCTGTGGATACTATATCGTGTTTTTCCGAATTGATATTATTTATAGTTTATATTAAAATACCCTGTCAATTATGAGCTATTTAAAAGTGAAACATTCTTTCAAATCGGAACAGTAGTTACCCAGATTAGCGCGTTCAAGAGAACAAACAAACTCTTCAGCTTGAAAATAATATATTTGTATAGTAGTGTCCAGTTCCACCACTTGTCCTAATTTCTGGCTATCTTAGATTTTGGATAAAAATATCTTATCTGATCAATGTAGAGTAAGTATATTTTTCAATGGAATTTCCATCTTGGGTTTCTTACATTTTTCACAGTTGCTTATCTGTTGAAAAATAGCAAATGTTGTTTAACGGTGTTCGTGATAAATCATTTGCTTTCATTTCATTAGTTTATCCCCGCCAATGACTGCTCTGAGCCGAGGTCCAAGTCCCACAGGGGACGCCCTCTTACGCAGGTTGTTTAGTTTGCAGTTTTTAAACCATTTATTAAAGTTGGAGCTCTTCTCGCCTTTATGTCCTGTGAAGTAGCAAAATCCTCGTGGCTAACTATAAATGACCGTCTGAATAAAAACATTACTTTAGCCATACCTAAATACAAGATTGTATCTATACCTTTACTAGTAGATAGTAATTGAATAATTTGATTGCTAATATTACAATCAGAATTAATGGACTGTTCTATCACGGCACTAGCCACAGCAAAAGCGGAAACACATGATTTACTTAACATAGACTTCTCTAAGTATAGACAATTCTTCACTCCGTTGTGCTCTACACTTTATTTTGGTTTAGATTAGCCCAAATAAATATGTTAATTAGTGGTTTAGTACGTGTATAATAATGTTTATTTCTAATACTAGCTTGTGCTTGCGACTTTGTTCACGTGGAATCATTATTCATTGGTGCTCCGTCACTTTTGGTCATAGCATGATGCCTATAGCATTCTTCAATAAATTAACTATCCAACAATGAAATCATTTTACAAATCTGACGAGCAGTTCCTGAGATTAGTGCGTTCAAGCAAACAATACCTAATTAGTAATTATAATATTAGTATTAATATAAAATACGTTAAAGTTAAGCTTTTTTTTATTTCTTTTTATACATAACGAACTCTAATCATCCCTTCACAATACAGTTTTTCGGAAGCAAGGCTTGTTCTTGGCCGGATTTGTTACAGTCCACTTTAGATATATATCCTTTAGATTGAATATTATTGTAATAGGATAATGGGATAATTTCTTGTTATTTTTTTATTCCTCTTTTAAAAAACTTTGTACCTAATTTATGAGAAGATGAAGTATTTCAGAAATGATATTTGAATTTGTATTAGTTTTCTGTAGTAATTTTCGTAGTAGGTACCTACGTATTTATCATCATATTATGATGGTTTATCATAATATTATTAAATTTATGTTAAAGTCTACTGAAAAGTATTTATGACACTTAATAACATTTCAGAATATTAACATAAAAAATAATTGTTGTCCTTATTAAATGGAAGGTCTTATATATTTTTTATCCCTATCCATCAAACAAGAAGAAATGATTCTACAATATGCCACATAAAAAAATATTTATTTCATATATGTTTGGTAAAATACAGATGTCGTAAAATATTCGATTATCATTTTTTGTCAATTATCGAAGTATCAATGCACAATGCATACACAATAAAAACAGGCATAGTTTTATAATATATATTTTTGTCCGCTGTCAAAAACAACAATTGCTTAGCATATCTTATAGCTGACAACTTAAACCATACTTAATCGTTAGCTCCGTCTATTCTTATATTATCTTTTATATACATTGCTGTCTTACATTACATTAATGGCACATTTGCTCATAACAGCACAAGAGATGAAGGGATACAAGGAAATTGTAACATAGAGAATTGTTGTTATTTGTTTCATTTATTAGAGAAGCACAATATGGTATAACAAGTGTAGATGCAACAATTACGGGGTATGTCGATTGCCCTGTCCATAGCGATGATATGCTTATTATATTCTACCCATCAAAACCCTCGGGTGCTCCTCTAAACGCCAACAATGGGGGCACCGGGAAACTACTATACATAAGTTTTGCGACTTATTAATAAAACAAGTAAGCGCCTGCAATATTTGAGCTTGTGACCTGCGTGGCGTTGTAAGTCTCGATTCACCAAAAATACTCGTTTAAGATTAATTAATATGTATCCGGATCTGGTAGGTTAAGGGTGATCAGTTCTCGCATTTGCCCTTTGATGATAACAGTATCCAATCTTGTCAGTAAGGGACTACTCACTCTTAGTTAGCTTATGTCCATAGAACACAACGATTTTGTAAGGAGATGCCGCACGCGTTAAACATGAGCATTGGTTAATCGTGAGGACACTATTGACATGTTTCAAAAGATGGGTGCTGACAACTTCCGTGGCGTAGTGGTATTAGCCTCGCTTTAATTCTCGGAAGTCGTGGATTCGATCCCCAAGCCAGAAAAGAAATCTTTGTGTAGATTATAACATTTATTTCCGGTTGAGGGACTACAATTCGTACCTCGGAAAGATCGTTAAGCCGTTGTTGGTCCCGATTGTTATAACAACATCTTTAACAATCTTATACATGGGAACGGGTAGCAGCTTTTCCTTATGTGTTAATTACATAATACTGTGGTCACGAACCCACCTGCCAAGCGTGGTGACTATGGCAAAAGCCCACCTCGGGAGGAGGCCCATGTTCAGTAGACTTACTTGGGTATATCATCTGTTAATTAAATGGATTTTATTGCTCTATTAGTAGCAACCACAAATACTACAAATTACATTCCAAGAATACTTAATGCTAAATATCGATGTTGAAGATCAGTATAAGGGCATCGTTTAAAGGAGGGGGCAGCAGCGCAGCTTTGTACCTATGTATTTCAAGATAATACGGACCTCGATAAACCATCCGGTATCAAACGTGGTAACTACGGCAACACCCCCTTCGAGAGGAGCTTATGACAATAATACGGGCTGATAATGGTTATATATATGGTACGTTAAGTATTCCCTGTGTCGCTGGGACTTTAAAAACACATAAATGACGGACGGAAAGCACACAAAGACTCGGTTGGGAATTGAATCCGGGAATCGCACCAGAGATTCTTTCAAGCAAGTACCATAACCACTGAGTCATTGGTGCAGTCAAATTAAATTCTTACTCCTATGAAATATTTTAAAAATGTGCTGCCGAATTCGTGATACAACTCTACAGCTCAGAAGCATAAAGTCGGTTGTGATGTGCACGTCAGAAACAATCCTCGTATGTGCCTTTATCGTGAACTGACACTTACGACCAAATGCTTCTGAAGTATATAGTACATCCGTCCTTATGCTTCTGAGGTCTAGAAATATATACGAAATTTAACGTTCGAGTCGTTGCTTGTTAGATTAATTTGAAATTCAAATATATATTTTTAACGAAAAATATATATTTGATTTCTATTAAAGCTTTTGTTTCGATTGAAGCCGTATTATAAAAGCCTTTTCAAGGGCGAAACATCCTATCGGAAGCGTTGGGAATCGGTCGGCTTACTATCAAATTTATCACAGGTCGCGAACGATTCCAACAAATGGTAGTGGAGCGTGAATTTTATTGTTTCCCCGGCTATGGTTGTACAAAGATCTGTACCACGACCACGAGTCAGCGGAGTCGTGAAAGAAGAAATATTATTCCTCTGCTCTTTTTAGAATACACGTCATTGCTAATTTAGTATACTTACTACTATTGCACTACTCTATATCTTAATTTTATATGTATACAAATATTAGTTTGTTAGTTTGTTTGTACGCGCTAATCTCAGGGACTACTTGGTCTGCTTTGAAAAAAACTCTCACCATTAGAAAACTACGTTACCCAGGGGTAGAATAAATGATAATAGAATATATTTAATGATTAAGTTCCTACGAGAACGGGAGATATGCGGATGAAACCGCTGCGGGAAGCTATTTTTTTGAATAAAAAATATTATTTTATATAAATTCTGCTTTCTAAGGGGTTATGAGCTCTTTGGACTTTCATTCAGGCTACTATATAATCTAGTTCATTTAGTTCATTACACCAGTTTCATTTCATTATGTTACCTACGACGGACGGACATATGCAGTTAGCCACGAGCCCCTTTTACATCACCGGGTAAAAAGGCGAGCAGTGTTACAGCCTTAACGTTCAAAAGTCACTGCTGAATATGGGCCTCCTCTTAATAGATCTTGGCAAGCCGTGGTCGTTGAGGGATATTGCCTACGCTCGGCAGGTGAATTGGTGATCGCAGTAAGATGGTAACCAACCTTGAGCTGAAAGATGCTGCTTGCCATTCATTAGCTGTATATTACTTAGTCGCCTCTTGAAGACATGGGGTAGTCTATTCAAAGCCGGAGCCTTAATTAAATCTATAAACTAAGCAACCTGCGCACGAGAGTGCCCTCTGTGGTACTTAGAAGTCAGCTTAGGCCACTTGTTGGCGGGGGGATTGAGGCATAATGACTTCACTAAAGGAGTAGTTATTTTTTTATTGTAGTAGTTTAGTTTGCACACTACTAATATTCTTGTTACCCTCATGCTAAGCTATAATGCTTGTGTTACGAGTGCGACCACATGATCGCAAGTACGGTCGTATTACGTATGTATTGCGCTACGGCCGTTTTATGATAGTATGAAAGTCCTGGTACGCGTCTTGTGTTTACACGTACGATATCAGACTATTCGGTTAGCCATTATTAGATAATTTTGTGCTCTTGGATTCCTTCGGGATGTTTCTCTCGTATGGACGTAGGTTTCTTGATTTGTTTTGTGATTGTATTACGATTTATAGAATTGATTTATCGGTTTTATTTATTTGGAATATAAAATATTTTTGTTTAGTCGGATTTTTGTCCTGATGAATACAAAAATCATATAAAACAGCAACCTACTTCTACTGCTAAAATTCTTTGATTTAGCTCTTTGGAATTCATTCACTACGTTTTGAGTCTCATTATAGACTCGCTCAACAGGAGTGGAGCGAATAGTGTATTGTGGTGTGTTAACTTTTAAGTTAAATTTAAATAATTATATATTTCATATTAAAACAATATGAACTTCTACTGGCCATGAAAGTAACTAGTCGTGGGCATAGTCGTGGGGCAGCGGGTGTCATATTGATGCAGATTCCAGCTTGCGTCCCCATAACTGGTATTTGTGGGTGGAGACGGAGGTTTAAGTGGGTACCTATACCCTAGCCCTTCCTTTTCACTGGACACTATGGGCAATTACCAAGGGCCCCGGTTTGTCTAATAGATAGTTCATACAAATTAATTGCTAGAACAAATATAATCAAATCCATTACGAATAAGCTAATCCTCCGGCCCATTAGGCTTTTATCACGTTTTATGCACATATTACTATTATTTAATTGTATCCTATTTACCTATTCATTTCATTTAAGTATTATCGCATTTTATTTCATACACAACACAAAATATACTACAGAATCCAAATTGCATGCAAATCTACATAGAATACTTTGTTAATTTTTTAACTGATCTCAGGTAAAAATAATAAGTAATTATAAAGAAACCTCCGTAGCGTAGCGGTATTTGGCTCGCCTTGAATCTCGGAGGTCGTGGGTTCGATCCCCATACCGGACATGAAATCTTTGTGTAATTTCTAAGATTTCTTTCCGGGTCTGGTTGGTTGAGGGACTACCCTCCGCGCCTCGGAAAGCACGTTAAGCCGTTGGTCCCGATTGTTATAACATCATCTATAACAATCGAATATCAAGGAACGGGCAGCAGCGTTTCCTTGTTTGGTACAACATAATACTGCCAAGCGTGGTGACTATGGCAAATACCCTCCCTCGGGAGGAGGCCCATGTTCAGCAGTGGACGTTATACGGGCTGATGATGATATAGAAAGAGACAAACACACACATTAAATAGGATGAGTGTAATACTCGAACGTAAAACAACCCTTTTAACTTAAACCGTCAATTACGAGAATATTTCTTTGTCTTGTTTGTCTTTTGTTTCACGCTCTATGCCTATTTGTATATTTTTTAAATATTGTATACACTCTTGTTCAGTACATTTTTGTAGGTGGGGAAATCCCGTGGGATTGCACGGTGTCAAGGGGGCTGCACCGCACTTATGTATTCGTATTGTCGCGATGACACCCCGCGGTGTTGCTCGGTCAACTATTGTCCGGCTTGCGCATTTACCGTATTCCTATTTTTTTTTTCATTTATATCATAAAAATACGTGTAAATTCTTACTCGGTTAGGGGAAGGCACTTGCGTGCTCTCTATCAAGTGACAGTCTTTATTTGTCTGCCAGAAAAATACCTATCAGAATTAGTTCAGTAGAAGAAAAAAAGTTGCATCAAGTAATCGCGGAGTCATTATGTTGACTTATGAACTTAACTCAACGCAATGATGATACATATTGTACAATATAAAATAATAGCAACCATTTCATTGTGCTTAGAAATTCGTTCGTACTTATAACAGTTAGTTATCTACTGGGATAACATAGAGTCGTTGATAGTGGTTCGACGCGCTTAAGATTGCCGCGAGGCAAATGATAGTCATAACAATAGAGAAAGCACCATTTATTTTGCATTGCTTGGAAGTAAGTGGTGCAATAGAGGATAATATTCGAATATTGGACTTTGTTTTGAGCACTTTACGTGGATTTGTTGATATTGTTGTGCATTTAATGGCGTAATATGAAAATAAGGAAGGTAGTTCAACTAGACATACAATGCTCTGCAGCTGCAGATTATCGCGGTTCATGTCTCTACTTTAGACCAATAAGGACCAATCTCGCCATTTGACCGGTCAATATACTACCTATATTCTTTTTATAAATGTATTTTATTTAAAAAATCCAAAATGTTTCAAAATTGAAATTAATTTTAAACCACCGGCAGGATTCAAAACTGCATCTTAGGTATAGCCCCTAATGCCTTATCCGTTCGGCCACGGTGGAACCCAATCGGTCATCGAAATTTATAAAACTCTATAGAGAAGGTACGTACACTTTTCCATAAAGTATTCAAAAATGTTAAAAATTCTAACATACTTTATTAATACATAAGAAATTATGACTCAAGACTGACTTCTAGCACATCTGAAATAAATATAAACATAATTTAATAGTAAGTGCATATAAAATTAATAATAATTTTATATACACATTGTATATAAAATTATTATTAATTTTATATACAATGTGTATTTTCTTGACAAGCACATGTTTATGTTAACACATAGGTGATGAATAAAATTCCCCTAAAAATCTAAAGTTTCAATCCCCCCGCTAGCGGCCGCCCTGAGGCGAGGCCCAGGCGCCACGAGGGGCGCCCTATTGTGCAGGTTGCTTAGTTTGTATTTTTTAAACCATTTATTTAGGCTGGAGCTCTGTTCGCCTTCATGGTCGGTGTAGTAGAAAAAGTCTCCTGACCAACTAAATAATGTACGAACGTCTCAAAAAAATTGAGGCTGGTAGATGGTATAGACTGGATGCCGAGGCCCGAGAATTATTCAAGATTAATCAATATGTCTTCCCTAGTGCGGGAGATGTCTTTAACAACAATGTCCCTTTGTTTTTACGTCAGCAAGTATATAAAACACAGTATTTTCAATACTCTCTACTATCAGTACCGGATTTATAGACAATAATTGGTTAATTAGGTATTAAAATAATTATTTAATTAAAAAAACTACCTATTCTGGTCATAACATAAGGTAATATTGACTTCTGTAAAGCGTAACATACTTTTCTACTTTACTTGACAATAAAATTTCCTGTCCCTAATATATAATAGAAGGGTTCGTTCTGAAGGAATATCATAAGTTGCGCAAAGTATTACCCATTTTTTTACACCCTTCATCATAGAAAGGATATCAACTTGAATGAGATCCAAAGTAGTTTAGAGAACTCGAATGAGATCAAAAGAGAAAAGGACGAAGTTGTGAACGATCAAGTTAGGTATTACCTACTTAATGGTTGTTTTTTTTATAATGAAGTAGGCTTGCATATGTCCGCAAACTTACCTGGTAATAAGTGTCCATGCGAAATAAGGTGAATCACGCTTGCCAAGCAAATGCCCATTCACTCTTGACTTGAGGATCACCAGATTAAATTGTTCAGAAAACACAGACGTTGGCAATAGTTGAATAAATGAAACTCATAGTGTAATTTCTGGACAGACAACATGGCGCACGTAGCTATTGGCTGAAGTAGATAATCCTCTCGGGGCCTTTGGGAGGTATATATTACGCAAAGGCCGGGAGAAGTCACCGGTTGTCACCATTGCGGTGAACCCAAAGCCACGGCGCTCTACACTCTGGTGGTGTTTTCTGGGCCGTGGCAACTCTATGTGCGAGGTGATAATTAAGCGGTCTAACTGAGCGTCGGAAGGTGCAAATTAATAATCTCCGGACTACATAAATAGTAGCCCGAAGGGGACAAACTTAGATCAATCATCGGCTGACATGATCCGGCTCGAGATGGTGGCGTGCGTATTCCACGCGCGCCTTTCTGAAGTAAAAACGCAGAGTACCATCTGAACAAGAGGGCTAGCACTTTACCGGACTGCGATAAATGTGTGACTCAATCCTGTGACCCGGCTGATAGAGAGAGATCCAGTGACCGAGGAAACACCTCACAACCACAAAGAAAAAAAGAGGTTAACAAAGTCAAATACGGTATGTAATAGAAAGATCTTTATGCTACAAGTAGAACGTCTGCCAAGTACACACACGTACATAAAGATTGCTCTTGGCACCCATTTGACAAAAGTTCATTTTAGTTATCTTTATTTATGCATATGATATTTACTCATCTCTCTGAACTAACGGAACACTATGGTAAATAAATAATGTACCGTAAATACAGGCATTTTAGACAGAAAAACACAGTTTTCAGTCTGTATTTTTTAGATAAGCTAAAAGTTAAATGTCTAAGAAAATAAAACATGTTATGAACCTCTTAACTGATATCTACATCTGATATATACATAATAAAACTGTAGAGGTCGAATGTCTGTAGGTACATAGAAAAAAAAACGCTAAAAACTGAGTCAGGTGCATCCACCTGACTTGGTTTTTAGCGTTTTTTTTTAGAAGATATCCAGATTATCCAGATCCAGATGAATATCCAGATTCATCCAGATTTATTTTTATTTTTTATGTTTCCGTCTGTTTGTACGGGATAATCTACGAAACTGTTGCGCCGAATTAAATTAAATTTTGCATGGTGGTACCTTACATCCCCGGCCAACATTTTAAATACTTTTAATCACAGAAAATTAATGAATAGTTGAAAAACCGGGACAACAAACACCATACGGACAATGTCGCGGGCATCAGCTAGTCTTAAATATTTAAGCAGACACCCATATATAATCTTCAAAGATGCTAAAAGTGATTTATTATATCTACATGAATAATGCATTATGCAAGGGCCATATCCATCACACAAAGGTTGTTTGAATAACACTGGGGGCATTTCTTGGTGATACAAATTAGTTTCGTTTTGATCTTCTTGTTGCAGTGCATTACATGAGTAATGTATTTATTTTACTTATAATGGGTGGTAACCTATAAGGTTTCTTATGTTATTTGAATAAGATTTGGATCATCAAATACATTTCAATAATAAAAAAAACAATAACAACTTGACGTATTTAGCGTCACTAACAAGATAGTACTATAATTAACCAATGTAGGGCCATCGTACTTACGCGTTATTTTGTAAGTTGCTTCTCCAGCCAACTCATTGAGCATATTGTCGCTGCCACACTTCTACTAAATACATATTATGTGGTCCACATCTATACTAATATTATAAAGCTGCAGAGTTTGTTTGTTTGTTTGAACGCGGTAATATCAGGAACTACTGGTCCGATTTCAAAAAATATTTCAGTGTTGGATAGTCCATTTATCGAGGAAGGTTATAGGCTATATTTTATTATGAAGTTCCCACGGGCACGGGAGCTACGCGGGTGAAACCGCGCGCGGGAAGCTAGTACTAGATATACCGCCCAAGCTTAGGATTTGCCTTTTATTTAGTAGGTACTACGCTCAAAAGTATAGAACATAGTACACGTGTGCTGTGTTGTGACAGCCATTAGTCCGCGGTGTTGTGAATGTATTGCGTCCTAAATCTACCCGTAAACGGTGTAATTGCTCTTTGTACGGAACCATAGCGCGCCTTATGAAATGCGTCGCTGGAACAAATAGCACGGTAGGTACACATTTGGTTTTTGTGTCGTACAAAAATAGAAATACTGATTTATGGCGGCACATGCGAAGTTGGAGCTTTTGGTCCATTTATTACAGATATTAATATGACCGATCATAATCCCATTGCTGGGATTATTTACTTTTAACGGTTTTTGCAAATGGTATAAGTTTTATTAAAAAAAAATTAGATAATACTTACCTACCTATTTATTTATTTATTAAATATTCATATTTATTACGTTTTATCCTTATTCGATTACTTTATACAATTTGTAAAAATATTGCTTAATTTGGTTTTGCTTTTAAAATTTATTTTAAAGTATTTAAGAACATACAAATGTAGCTATGTAGCTAGGTAAGTACTTGTTTTAAACCTTCATAACTGATGCAGTAGGAAAAATCTTAGTGTAAAACAAATATTGATATTGTATTACTGGTTTAAGAGACTAAGTTCCAAAATTTTCACGGGATCTTTCAGCTCATTTGTCCTCCTGCTTGTACCTATATATAAGTTGAGTTAAGAAAGGCTCGTACTGAGAAAAGGTCGTAAGTTGTCCGAAAAAATATACCATTAGGTTGTTGTGGTACTGATATTTTACAAATATTTAAATCTATCCTAGTAATATTATAAACGCGAAAGTTCGTAAGTTTAAATGGATGGATGGATGTTTATTACTCTTTCACGCCAAAACTACTGAACGGAATTGGCTGAAATTTTGCACCAGGATAGGTTACGACCCACTGGTAAAACCGCAAACCGTAAAAAAAACTCATTTTTCTTCAATGGATAAACATGCCCCCCCTCCAATCTTAAGCTGAACCCGCGTCAATGTAGGCACCGCACGGCACTAGATCAATGTGTACCGAACCGTGTGATTGTTTTCCAATGCTGCCCGTGGAATGCAAACTTTTGCTTTGTGCCCTACTTGACGGACAATTATCTATCAGTGGCCGTTACGACTGTATCGACGGACAGTGTTATTTTTTGCGGCAAAGCAAAAATGAAGGGTATCATTTTAGTATAATCGACTTATCGATAATTCGATTACGATGAATGAGCCATCGTTAAAATTGTTTTATGGGAAATGGCAACGTAACACTAATTATAAAGAAAAAGTAGTTCTTAACTTGTTTTTTTTCCAAAGAACGTAGATATGAATAGAATAGAATAGAATAGAATTATTTATCGTCATAAAGATAAGTTGTTATAATCTAAAATTACCCGAGACACTTTGTAATAACCATGACGTGACAATGAATCGATATATTAATTATATTTTTTATTTATGATTTATTATGAATACTGTAACATTAAAATTTAGTTTCAAAAATGAAATATGAATATGAACCTGTAACATTAAAATTTAGTTTCAAAAATGAAATGAATATGAACCTGTAACATTAAAATTTAGTTTCAAAAATGAAATGAATATGAACCTGTAACATTAAAATTTAGTTTCAAAAATGAAATGAATATGAACCTGTAACATTAAAATTTAGTTTCCAAAATGGAATTTCATGGAATAGAAAGTATGTTCAGTCAACCATTTTTTTTTTGGCACACCTTTCATTTTTATTAGAGGCAACTCACGAATTGCTTTTGGAACTCTGTTGAATACTCTTATACACATAAAGAAGCAGTTATTTCTAAAAAGTGAAGTCCTGCAAGCAGGCATCAATAACCTGGTTGGGTCTCTTTTACCTATGATAGAATTGTCACGGGCACTGCTAAATTCATTAGGAAATTTCTTAACGTGAGTGCATATTTCTAATATATATAGTCCTGTAAGCGTGAATAAAGGCCTATATGATTCTAGAGGCCCAACATTGAATAATGCCCGTATGCATTTTTTTTGGGTAATAAATGCTTTATTTATATCTGGAGAGTTTCCCCATATCAGTAAACCATATCTAAGCACAGAGGCTACATATCCATAGTAGGCAATTAACGCTGTTGGCCTTCCAGCAACATGTCCGACGCTTTTGCTACTAATTAATAAATAATGTATGTAAGTATCTATATGTAAGTCCGTGTATATCAACTTAAATCAATATTTGGTTCATTTTTTTAAGCTTTTATCTTGTTATTATAAGCTTTGTCAGTCTTATAACCGTATGTTTTTGGTTATTGTTATTTATAATTTAAATTATCACACCATACTAAATTCATTCAACTCAACCAACAATATTTATGGTTTTTACCAAGTCGGTTATTTATAAGTTGTAGGTAATCTAGGCTTTTAATAGTCGGTACTACTTACAATAGACGTAGGTACATCTATATCATGTATCATGCTACTGCTGAGTAACTCAACTAGAAAATATCAATCAAAATCAAGGTCCTTAGTATAAAATTAGCATAATAGACTACAAGAGATTAGCCTTAGATAGATTCTTCTATATGACCTTCTAATCTACTGACCATAGTAGAGGAAAATGTCTGCAGAATGCAAATAAAGTGTTATGTATTTCTTAGAATTCTGTACTCAAATTGTGCCAACGGATTAGCAAGCCGTTCGCTTGTCATTTACTAGTAACTATATACACCGTGAAATTTTAATGGTTGTTTTCCCGAAGCAAAACAACTTGCCGTCGGTAGTACTATCGAAAAATATATTTTTTTTAGACATGTTTTGGATTTAAAATTATTAAAAAAAATATTAGACAACTCGAAAGCGTGATAAAGAGTAGTAACACTAGACGGAGTGAACGGACCTTGTAGGTACTACTCGAATCGCACGCGCTGCTGACAAAGTAAAGAACGATCCATAAACGTTCAAAGCAAAATAAGAGCTCAATGGTAGTTATACGGCATAAAATAGCCTGCACGCAAGAATCACAAACGAGCCGGCTTCTTTTGTAATTCGCCGCGAGGCGCCGACGCCGGATCACCCCGCGCTCTCCTTCGACTCCCTCCTTCCTTAGTTGTCCCGTGAACGTCGGAAGCGCAGCACGCGTTATCTTATTACTTTATTAGTATTATGGATCGACATTACAGTTTTAGTAATTTAGAGTACGTCGCTATGGTGCAACTGTACGCTAGGGCTAATTAAAATACTGCCTGGCGTCTTTACGCCGAGCTGCAACACTTGGTGTCACTCCGTCTTCGCGGAGTTCTGAACCCTCAAGTCATACAGGACCGGACGATCGTAGCGGCGACGGCTACTCGATCATGGGCAGTTCCAAGTGCCAGCACATGCACAGGGCAGAGGTCGATCGGCCGTTCTTTCGCCAGAGCTCGACGAGGAGATCATCGAGTACTTCGAACGCGATCCTCGCCGAAGTACGCGAATGGCGGCAGCTAAGTTTGGCGTAAGCCAATTCTACGTCTGGAAACTACTCAACTCAGAAGGACTGCATCCATATCATTTCCGCGGAGTTCATTTAATTTTTCATTTTTGTTAAATACCTACGCCTTAAATACTTTACTATGTAGGTATCTAATTCAGAAAATTATTGTTCTTATTATAATAAACTTGTTTTAAGTTACGTTTTCTGTAAGTTATAGCTAAAAAGGTATTGGATAAAGCTTATTGTTATGATTGGGTACCTACTGTGTTACATTACCTAAGGTGTAGGTATCAGCTGATTGACTAACACCCGGGTCAACGAACGCGCGACCGATCGACGCGAGCGCTAGGTATCGCGAGGTATTACTATCGGTTCGATGTCACTTTCGAGTTCGGTTTTTCACGATTGTTAATCGGCCATTTTTGGTTTATAATATTTAGTTTTTGTATAAATTGAATGTTTAACTAAGACTTTAAACCTTTTCGCTGCGGGAAAACAACCATATAAATTTCAGCGTGTATAGTATTTATTTAATTTTAAGAATATTTCATATCTGGAAACATTAGGTAAGTATTGAATGTAGATGGATGGAGAGGAAGAGCGAGGCCAAAGAAAAGATGGATGAATTGTGTTAAAATTGATATGAAGGAAAACGGTGATAGCATGACGGCTGACAGGATATATTGGAAAAGAAAAAGGTGTTGCGCTGACACTATATAAATTGGGATAAGGACAGGGAGATGTTGATGATGATTGGAAACCATTTTTGTTACGTGCAGTAATTATATTAAAATAAATACTAAAAATATAACGTAGCTTCTAATTAAATGGCTCACTAACAATAAATTTATCACTCTGGCACGGAAATCTTTATGAATTTTCATGTAGGTATAAATCAACTCGGACTTCACCGGTATTTTACTATTTAAATTGGAATTGCAATAGATGGAGTAGAACCAAACTGCTGCGTGCATAGTAATTAGAGTCAACCTACATACATACTTACTTTAAGTACAATCTGTACGTATTGGTAATTATTGAACCTTGATACTATAACCAGCTGTCAGATACTGTACATACCTATAGTCGGTAGTTATTTTTTTTCGAACGGATATATCAAGTTAGACAACCTCCGTAGCGTAGCGGTATTAGGCTCGCTTTAAATCTCGGAGGTCGTGGGTTCGATCACCACGCCAGACAAGAAGTCTTTGTATCAATTCTAAGATTTCTTTCCGGGTCTGGATGGTTGAGGTACTACCCTCCGTGGCTCGGAAAGCACGTTAAGCCGTTGGTCCCGATTGTAATAACATCATCTAATCATCTATAACAATCGTATACCAGGGAACGGGCAGCAGCGTTTCCCTGTGTGTTACTACATAATACTGCGGTCACCAACCCGCCTACCAAGCGTGGTGACTATGGCAAAACCCTCCCTCGGGAGCAGGCCCATACTCAGCAGTGGACGTTATACGGGCTGATGATGATGATGATGATGATATGAAGTTAGCCACGAGGCTGTTCCTAGTTCACCGGGCATAATAGTCCGGAGTACGACAATTCGTCATCAGTGATCATACCATAAACACCACGTTTGGCAGGCGAATTAGTAGTAGATCGTAGTAAAACTGTAAGATGCTGCTGCCCATCCATCAGGCGTATGGCTTTTATTCACCTCGTAAGCGACATATGTATGACGTAAAGGTCCTCTTATGCTTGGGAAGATATGGAGTAGACCAGAAACAAACGGCAGTTTGGTTTGGCTAAAATATCGTATTAAGTGAGAGGTAGTAAACAAATACCTACATTATATCTATATTTTAATGTAATTAAAATACAATCATCCCTCGCAGAATAAACAGCATAGTCCATAACAGCACACAATAGAAAGGTAATTATAAATATTAAGCTAATAAATAGTTCCATTTGTCCAATCTATTATCCATCGGGCTGTAGTGTTGACTACTCAAATGTTTACATATTTACCTTCCTGTTCAGTGAGCTCGCTACTGAAATAAAAGAATGCATAGTTTGTGAAGCTTTCCCATAAATATCCAAAAACGACAGTCGGGTCCGCCATTTTCCTGTTGACAAAATCACACCCACAATACATTCAAACTTGTCTAAAGTTTTCATTGTTTATAGTTCTCTCGCAGATTGTAAGTGGAACTCCAACTACACCCTTTTAATTCAATTATACACTATTCGTGCTAATGGAAGTGACTGTGCTTTTTCACCAGTTCGCTTTATTGTATTCAGAAATAAGTGCTACTAAATGAATAATAGGCACGAAGGCTAAAAAATTAAACTTATTTAGTCCGTCTGTTAGATTACAAAAAAATATTGGAAGCGTACTTTTTTATTTATCAAATCAATAATAATTTACATAGATAAAGAGCAACAACAAACAATAAAGTTCAGGAGAGGGGGCTTGTGACGTCACTGCTAGGTAAAATTGTACCTAGAAGTGACGTCACATAAAATTTCAACGCGCTATATCTTCGTCATTTTTTGTGTGAGAAACGAACAAAAAACTACGTATCCAATATTGTTTGGTAATCTAACTGATGGACACAATAGATTTTATAGTCTTCTTTCCTATTGTAGCAATCGACAGTTCCATTATCGATGTCTCCGTAGATACGTCTCTAAATATATGTGGAAGAGTCTAGTAAAAAATGGTATAACGTGGTTTCTTGTCGCGAGAATTGATAGCGTCCATTCAAGTGGCGGAACATCGAGAACGTCTTGAAAAGAAAATAATCTTGATGAAACGTCTTCCTTTAAAGAGAAGACTGGAGCCGTTGTCGACGCCTCGCGCTTTCGTTGAAATAAACCGGGACACGGCGACGACGAATCTCACGAAAACTTCATTTTTACCCTGAGACTTTTATTGTCTATGTTAATAACTAGACTTGACAACTTAATTTCGCGTATAGTATTTTTTGATTTTTATTATGGGCAGCACTGAAGCTAGTTACATTTAATGTAGGTACTTCTGTTGTTCTAAAACATGTTTTCATACATATTTTATCATATTTGGACGAATGGAAACATGTGGAACGGTTTTGTGTTTCGTTTGAACTTTAATGCCAGAATTAATAATATGGCTACTGTAAAGTAAATAATCATTATTTTATTCCAATATTTACTTATCATATTGGTTTGGCTAGGGATTTTGCAAAATGTTGTAGTTGGTACTGATGTTTTACTGCGGTTTTATTTAAATGTGGAACGGAATAAAATTTTAATACTTTTACTCTACTTAGCGATAATGAAACTTGGTTCCATTTTTCAAACTGTATCGGACTTTTATTACCGAGCTTATGCGAGGTGAGGATAAAAACTTATCCTTAACAAAATCGCATAGGGTTGTTTTATACATACTACAAGTGTCATACTTATATCAAATATCAATTGTTTGTATTTAATGGCTTTAAAAATATAAGTAACACTATTGGAGTCTGATATCTACTTCTTTTCGATCATTGCTTACCACTTTGGACCGACTTTTTTCACAAGGTTTTTCGGCCAGCTCAAAGGCCAGAAAAAAAAAGTGTATATCCGAGTTACAACATTTTGAAAGAAATTAATCATAGACAAATAGCTGTTTAATAGATGAACATCCCTCCAGGTGCCCAAAGTAACGTCGACACGAAACAGGAAGCTTTACAAAGTGCGCTCGTTAGTACACACATAGCTATTTGTTCCAAAACTCTGATAAAGTTAAGCGGCAAGTTTTGTGATATTCATCTCCAACTCGAAGGATAAGTTTTCGTGGAACTTCATAAATACTTAGATCATGAGATATGTTTAGCGACTTTTACAATGTTATTCTATAACAACGTTGTCATGTACCTCATGGCAACTTACGGAGTTTAATGAATCAGTTTTGAAATGGTTTGCTAGTTGTAGATTAAGTATGAAGCTCATTGGAATGAATAACGTGATATTTAAAAAAAAATGTTTTTCCTATACTTATTGGTTTATCAAAACTGTTGAAGGTCTTTTTTGCATTAGGTACTGCTACCAATTGTAATATTTTTAACATAAAAGTGTGGGTTATAGACTTGGTAACATTTAAAGTTGGGTAAATTTTATACCTACTTGTCAGATGTCTTGGTCTCCTTCAGCAAAGCAAGAGTCATACTAGAAGTAGTCACTATATAGTTCTAGCATTACTCGAAAGATGGGTAAAAATAGTAACACAAACATGCTGTTAAATGTTGTTGCCAGTTTCAGTGAATTCGCATAATTATTATATTATTTGCTTAATTATTATGAAACTTGACATAACCTAACCAAACGAGACTACTACGACGAGGCTACTGTTGTAACAAAACAAAGAAACTTCAATAAACCCTGTTGAACTCCATTGGTTTAGGTTTAGTTTATTTTTTTTTAACCACCCGAAACCGCGTTAATTTATCGAGTGACTAGTTAGTTGATCAACCTACGATTTTTATTACAAGGCAGATTTTATTAAACAGTTTTTTGCAGATTATTTTCTCACTATTCTGTATTTAGATTAATATATTTACAAAAATCTAAATTAATATTCAATACGGTTAGAAATTCATTTAAAATAATTAATATACAATTATTCATTTATTAATAATTCAGCAAACATTTGTCCAGAAAATCAAAAGAACACACTGTGACATATCTCGCGCACTGACGCAGAACTTCCGCCTCCACGCAGTGCGCAATGCAAAAAGTTTTTATACCAATGAAATGAAATAAATTCAATAGTTAATATGATGCGTTGTAACGCAACACTCGTGTTTACTATCTTTGGTTTGAAGGATGACTAAACATGAAGATGCTCCAGACAGAAAAAGAACGTTGCATCAATTAGCTACATATTATAACAAAGTCAAGCATAACACTTAAAAATATATGAAGTTGAAGAGGTCAACTTGTTTATTTGAAGGATTAAATATATGCGCGACAAATATAGATATAGTTACACTCGTAAGACATATTATGTATTGAAATTATTTTTTTCCAAATTTTATTAAGTAGGTATGTTAAAATGTTATTAACAATAATATACAATATTAAAATTAAAGAATTGAAATTAAAATGAATTAAATGTGCTCTAAAAGTATTAAGTATCTAGGATTTGCGTTTTTTATATGAAATGAAATGCAAAAAAGATTTTCAGGGGTAATGTAGCATTTTAATGGAGAAAGAATGATCGAAATCCGTCCAATTGTTTTTGAGTTTATTCGTAACAAACATACATACAAAAATATTTCCTCTTAATTGCAAATAAGAAAAACTGAAATTACCTTATCACAAATTAGGTTGCAGTAGCTACTGTATATAAGAATATAGGATGTGGAAAAGGTCACGACGTTGATTGCTAGGATTAGGTGGTTGGCGAGAGAATTCATGTTGTTGGAACATTTGTCGAATGTAATGTTATCCTCCTAGACTTGTAATGCAGATTGCTGACAAAGTTGACAATACAAATTCTTTTGTCAGAACCGTACGTTTGTACCGTAACAAATCCAAACTCACAAAGTACAGAAAAAATGTAATATTAAAAGGTTATTTAATCGCGTGTGTGCTATAAATTATAATTATGATACGCGAATGTTTAAAAGTTTATAGTAGTTATACCTTCATCAATATACCCACGCCCCTCTTTCCCACTGAGCACACTGGGCAAGTGCCCAGGGCCCCGCGATGGTTTAGGGCCCCCTAGTCCCTACTCCAAACGATACCCGATAGCCACTCTAAGGACTAATCGTAGTTGTACCGGAAACGTGCGCAAGTAAGAAATTGGATCCAATGAATAATCCTATCCGAATCATGGTGCTGCAAATTGGTAATACGGCAATAAAAAACTTTTATATCTGCGTTCTATTTACTATGCCCCATTATCCTAATGTGTCCAGGGCCTCGAATAGGTGAAAGACGGCCCTGAATATACCTAATGAATAGTTGTAACACTTATTACCATTTCTTATACTTACTTAATTAACGCTCATGATCTGCTATAATAATTCTAGAACTCATTAGGAGGGATGTCTATTATACTTCAAAGCATTTGGTCGTAAGTTCCAGTTTAAGATAAAGGCACATACATACATAACATTCATGTTTCTGGCGTATAATGACACTTCCGACCTTTTAATTATCAGCTCTAGAATTTTATGTAGATATTCTTATTGGAACAATCTCGTGGGTAAAAGCGCGCGGGGTGGGTGGCCTTTCTATACATCGTGATTATTAGTTGTTGCAAACAGGTCCCTCTCACCCACTGGGCACACTGGGCACGTGCCCAGTGCCCTGCGATGGTTTAGGGCCCCCTAGTCCCTACTCCAAACGATAACCGATAGCCACTCTAAGGACTAATCGTAGATGCTTAGTATGGATTACGTTATGTTATCTACTCATCATATCTAATGTCACCGTAAAGAAGTAAAAATAAAGCTTAAACTTTTCATATCTGCGTTCTTTGTAAAAAAATATTCGAATTTACTATGGTCATAGGCCCCATTATCACAATGTTCCTAGGACCTCTAATAGGTGAAAGTCGGCCTTAGTTGCAAATACTCACCGAATTGTTTATTTTTGGTAATACAATCGATCTATGCTATGTTATAACCAACTGGTTAAAATAGCTGTTTAAAGGCACAGGTTACCTGCTATTTAAGGGAAAATCTCCGTAGCGGTATTTGGCTCGCTTAATATCTCATATCACATAGGTCGTGGGTTCGATTCCCACGCCGGACAGAAAATCTTCGTGTAAATTCTAAGATTTCTTTCCGCGTCTGGTTGGTTGAGGGACTACCCACCGTGCCTCGGAAAGCACTCTAAGCCGTTGGTCCCGATTATTATAACACCATCTATAATTACCGTATAGCAAGGAACGGGCATTTCCTTGTGTGGTACAACATAATACTGCGGTCACCAACCCGCCTGCCAAGCGTGGTGACTATGGCAAATACATCCCTCGGGAGGAGACCCATTCAGCAGTGGACGTTATACGGGCTGATGATGATAATATTATAGTATACTAGGCGTCCACGTGGAAGTAAACAAAAAAAAATTAAGTTATCTGCCAGTAAAAATCCCCTCAAAAGGGGTCCAGCCGTTCCAGAGATAAGCCGGTACGAACAGATAGACGGACAACAATTGTAAATAATGTTACTTTAGTATATATGTACCGTATTCGAATGCCTACGCAAGTAGTAAAAAGCAGTTATTTTAATATTACCTACAAACAGAATATGTATAGGTTATACATCGTTTTAACAGAGACTATATCTAGTTAATGTTTCTTGTGATGTCATCAAGTTCCTTTGTCTGTGGCTCGTATGAATATGCTTCAAAGAGTAATGCATTATAGTAGATTGGGCGAGATTCCAAATATTTCTTGGAAGGCGTTATACTGGTTACTGAAGCCAGGAGTTATGGCTACATTTCCCCGAATAAACCTCTAGGCGTGGGAAGTTACGAGTCTCAATGCGGTAAATTAAAAGTTTGTAAATATACATTACCGCCGCGTAACTCCCGTTCCCATAAGAACTTCATAATTAAATGTAGCCTATATAGGTAGGCATTGAAATATTTTTTTTACATCGGACCAGTAGTTCATGATATAACCGCGTTCAAGCAAACAAACAAACACTTCAGCTTTATATATAGATAGGTATATTCATCCATAATTTTTCATCATTCTATAATCTTTTATTACTAAATTATAGAATGATGAAAAATTATGGATGAAAACAATCCTATTTTAGATAAATGTATTTTACCAAAAACATTCCCATATAAAATGCTACCAAAACGAAACCTGACTTACCGTTATCAGATCTCTTGTAGAACCAACTCTACTCTTTAACCTAAGAAAATTTACACTTTAGTCAACATATTATGTGACCTGGCCGCTTGCACAGCAGATTAGCATTGCCAATTGCCATTTAAGGGACCAACGCGTTTTGGGAATAATAAATAATAATAATAGGTATAGATTTGTATTACAAAATTTATTATTTTTATTTGTACATAAGCATATTATTTATTTTTTTATTTAAATTTTAGCTATTTATAAGGTCCATGTTGAATGTGAATTTCTATAGATATAAAGAACAGTCGCGGTGACCACAAAATACCAAAAGAGAAATATATATAACACATCTAATTTATATTTTATATTTATATTTTACACAGACGGCAAAAATAAATTCTATGAATCATATTTCACAGAACTTTTTTTTTCTAAAAAGTTATCAAAACTTTGACTCAATCAGTAGCTGAATAAACTTAATTAAAAAACATAAATAAATTAAAACAGCATGTTACATTTTGTGTTATTCTAATTTCTTTCTTTGGTGGATGTTTTTCAAGCTTCTATTTATCTTTCAATGTTGGTTTTTGTATTACGGTCAAATATTTCAACTGAACTTTAAAGGAGTTATTACAACCGATACCTAATGGTAAAATTTTGCACCATGTTAAGTATGGAAAATAATATTTTAGTTGAGTAATAAAAGTCTATTTTAACCTTATCTATACTTAATATATTAAGCGGAAGAGCTTGTTTGTTTATGTAGGCCGGAGCTCTGCTCACCTTTATGGACGGTGAAGAAGCAAAAGCCTTGGGGCTAACTACATAAGTCCGTCAAAAAAAAACCTTTGCTTGAATGCGCTAATCTCAGGATCCATTTGGAAAAATGCCATTTTTATTTAATTGTGAAGTTAATTCGGGAATTGGAGTAAAGCTTGTGCAATAGATGCGTGGGAAGCTAATAATTAATTATTTTTGTTAGGTTTTTGCCGCGGCTCAAAATGTCAGCGTAACATAGATAGATAGATTCATTTATTTGCCCGAAATATGGTATTTTACAGATTTTATCACATATACACAATAGTTCATCATATTTCGCCTACTAAATTCGGCATGCAAATTTTGTGACAATAACAAAGATTCTAATTTCAAACAAAATACTTAAATTCCAATGTCAAAAATAAGTGCTAAATTAAGAATTGTCAAAATTATCAAATTACAAATGTCAAAAAAAAAAAAATGATAATTCAATTAAATTAAACATAAATGATAACGACGGAAATTAAATTACAAAATATGTCAATAGCTTAAAATGAAAATGTCAAATGTAATTTAAATGTCATGCAATTTTCCTACAATTCATAAATTCCTTAATACTATAAAAACAGTTTTCTATAAGCCATGCTCTGAGATGCTTTTGAAATAAGCTGGTACGCAGTTCTCTAATAACCTTCGGTATACAATTAAATATCTGTATTGCCATTCGACTCGTGTTTTTATGGCAGTACGCTGTTCTACATCTTGGCATTGCTAATTTTGTTGGATCTCTTGACATTTTGCCCACCTTATAAACATTGACGCTATCGGCTGTACTGAATAGGTGAGGATGTTTTTTTACAAATACTGCCATTTCCAGTATGTATAAGCATGTTAACGTTAATAATTTATGTTTTTTAAAAATAGGTCTGCACGATTCTAATGGGTCTGCACCAAACACAGCTCGTAAACATTTTTTTTGCACAATAAATGCCTTATTGCTGTCAGTGGAATTGCCCCATATAATTAAGCCGTATCTTAGCACAGATGAGACATATCCATGATAAGCTAACAGCGCAGCATTGCGTCCAACAGTTTTCCTGAGATTTCTTAGTGCAAATGCAAAGGTATTTAGCCTATTACATACTTTTTCAATATGTTTTTTCCAATTACAATTTTTATCAATTACTACCTATGCCTTAAAATTTCGTATGGTCAACTTCTTCAATTTCATTATCACCTCCGATAATTTTCATGGTTTCATTTGTCATTTTATAATTACAGAA
Source organism: Nycteola revayana (assembly GCA_947037095.2). Taxonomy (NCBI): domain Eukaryota; kingdom Metazoa; phylum Arthropoda; class Insecta; order Lepidoptera; family Nolidae; genus Nycteola; species Nycteola revayana. The sequence goes on from OX344839.1 coordinate 13,638,870, forward strand.
ATTAATATATTTTGTTTTGGAAACATTCACACATAAATTATTTTGTTCAAGCCATTCTATTACAGCTTCTACTGCAGCATTAATTTTATCCTCAAATTGTTCATTTTCATTATCTTTATTTATTATCAATGAGATGTCGTCTGCAAACAACACGCACTTATGCCTCGTTACTGTTGGCAAATCATTTATATAAAGAAGAAAAAACAATGGCCCCAAAATACTACCTTGTGGCACGCCATACGTATTGGTCCTATATTGAGATTTATACGTTATCACTTCTCTGTCTTTATTAACGCCTAAAATTTCAACCCGTTGTTGTCTATTTGTTAAGTAATCTTTTAACCAATTTAGCGCTTTTCCTCTTATTCCGTAACTCTCACACCTTTCTAACAGTTTATCATGATTTACAAAGTCAAATGCTTTGGTCATGTCGAAAAATATTGCAGTGACCGGTAACTTCTTATCTATATTCTCTGTAATCGATTTTATTAGTTGATAACAAGCCAGTGCGGTTGACTTTCCCCTTTGAAAACCATTTTGTTCCGTACTTATTATATTGTATTTGGATATAAATGAGACAATTCGATTATACATTGCTTTTTCGTATATTTTTGAAATTATAGGTATTAAGGTCACTGGACGATAATTGTCTAAATCATGTTTATTTATTTTTTTAAATAATGGTTTTACAACTGAGAACTTTAGTTTGTTCGGGTACTTTTCTTCAAAGAAACTCAAATTAAAAAGATGAGCTATTATAGGAGACAATATATCAGCACATGATTTTATTATGTGGGTGGAAACGTCATCATATCCTACTGCTTTGGTATTATTTAGTGATTCAATTATGTTATTCATACGAGTCCTTTCATTACTACGGGTCTCCAACTGAAGTAACATATGCGTAACATGGTTATGCTTCGTGGGTATCTTTACATTGAATGAACTCATGGTTAAGTTCGAGATGATGATGGGTATAGCTTAGCGTTATCTATGTGTACAGGCAACAAGCAGCTGCAACTAATTCTCCACTCTTACCAATAGAGGCAGGCACAACTGATACTTAGGTATATTCAAATAATCGATGGACACATTAACGTTAAGTAAAGCGACAGTTCCGCAAAAATATCAAAAAATCTAAAAGTAATAATACCGCAAACACTCCCTCCCTAGACTACCATGAGCCTAAAAGTGTGAACTAAGCAACTCTTGCGCAGGATGCTTTTTAAACCATTTATTAATGACTGAAGACCAGCTCGCCTTTATGCCCTGTGAAGTAGCAAAATCCTCTTGGACCACCTTGTAGAATAATTTGGTCGCTGTCAGCTATCTTCTTTATTCCAGCGCTGAAAGAACTAAAGAAAAAACCGGCCAAGTGCGAGTCGGACTCACGCACGAAGGGTTCCGTTTCAGTTACAAGTGCGTACCTATTTTTGATATCAAGAATAAATAAAAAAGCGTATGTTTATGAAATGAAATGTTATTTTATATTTTTATATTCGAGTTGATTGAATGAAAGCTAAATTGCGGTTTACGATTTATGACGTATTAAAAAAAAACTACTTACAAGATCTCGTTCAAACCAATTTTCGGTGGAAGTTTGCATGGTAATGTACATCATATATTTTTTTTAGATTTATCATTCTCTTATTTTAGAAGTTACAGGGGGGGGACACACACATTTTACCACTTTGGAAGTGTCTCTCGCGCAAACTATTCAGTTTAGAAAAAAATGACATAAGAAACCTCAACATCATTTTGGAAGACCTATTCATAGATACCCCACGTATGGGTTCGATGAAAAAAAATTTTTTGAGTTTCAGTTCTATGTAAGTATGGGGAACCCCAAAATTTATTGTTTTTTTTTTCTATTTTTGTGTGAAAATCTTAATGCGGTTCACAACATACATCTACTTGCCAAGTTTCAACATTATAGTTCTTATAGTTTTAGAAAAAAGTGGCTATGACATACGGACGGACAGACAAACAGACAGACAGACAGACAGACATGACGAATCTATAAGGGTTCCGTTTTTTGCCATTTGGCTGCGGAACCCTAAAAACCCGAAATTAAAATATTCTACTCTGTAGTCATACATTCTATCCCTTCTTAGTCAATATTTGTGTCTTCAGGCTGGAGGTACCTACTGTTGTTTCTCAAAGTTGCAAAATAAAACCATTAAGACTACCCCTCAAATGGTTAATCGTATCTCTTGTATATCTAAGGAGTCTTCTAGTGGTTTTATACACAAAGCAATTTACATTTTAAATATTCAAATTTCTACTCTATTTCAGTATATAGAGTAAGATTTTGAATATCTAAATGTAAATTAAGTTGCGTCCCGAAAATCGTTATTTTTTTTCTAATCAAAATTGAAATTTCTTCCGAGATTGTTATGAATACAGGAAAGCGGAAATGAACCAGGAATATAACCTGGGTTATCCATAGAAAATTATATGGGATGGGCATACACCGTAGCTCATACCTTCCGATTCTTCCAAATATGTCGAGAAAAGTTCTATTTTTTTTTCAAGTACTAGTCAACGTTAGTCCTCAGCGTAGTTACAGAATATTTACAGGCTTTATCGAATAACAATATCCCAACAATGAGGTTATTTATATTAGATTACTATTCAAACCCTTATAAAGTTTCCACACAGGTAGTTAAATCAATAAAAATAGATTAAATGTCAATGAATTTGAAGGTCAATGAAATAATATATAGACGTAATGTATTCATTATTTCGTGAATATTTATATTTCGCGGCACATAAATAACCAGCCAGTAACTTTTAGTTTCTTTTTCGGAGACTATTCCTTTTCAGGCAGTAAAATTATTAAGAACCTATATAAAATGGTGTGAGGGAAGAGTATTTTGGAAAGCCACAGATAATTGTATAATGCCCTGCTATTTCACAATTTTCTGTATATTTTACAAATTTTTTTTCTAAAATTCTTATTTTTTTCTAGTAAGTACGAACACATTGAAAATAATCAGGTAGGTAAGTTGTTCTCAAGATATAGCATGACCAAGATTAATAAGGATTTATTTTCATACCGACGGTTGAAAGGCTAATTGATCTAAGCGACATTTTGTAAAACTTGCAGGAGGACCGATCAAAGTTATTTTTTTGAAAAAAAAAATCATTACAAAGCAGCTGTTTGATTGACTTTTATTTGCTTAACACAATTATATCCCTAATTAAGGAAGGATTTTTTTAAAGATATTACTGTTGAAAATTGTGTATTATTTTAGAAAATTTATGTCATTTAGACCAAAATGCATCAAAATTAGTTATTTTTAGAGAAAAGCAAAATGATTCAAATGCCTCCCGTAAATAAAATAGCTGAAAGTAAACTAGCTCAAGCATCGACTTAGAATGAAATAATACGAAAGAAAATAATTTTAGCGCCAAGTCAACTGACAGTTGAATATGCCATAGGAGCCTAAGCAACAAGATGGTGTTGCACCAGAGCGAAATAGTTTGATGCAGATGCCCATTAGAGGGACTGCAGGTTGAAACTAAATGAACACATACTAGATTATAGTAGATTTTGATGCTTAGGCCATCATTATTCAGCAACATCCTAACATATTTTTGAGGTTGGTATGCCACTTTATACAATATTAGACAGTGTCTTGTATAATTTTTACATAATAAAAAACAATTTTGTTTAGAAGAATCATTCTAGATGTTGATCCAATGTGTCTTGGAACAAGGTATAAGATAAGGTAGTATATCGCCCTAAGCTTAGGTAGTATCACCACGGAATAAATTTTCCTTAATATCATTTATATTAAAACAACAAATAAATTGTTTTTAATTATAATTTATTCAAAATCGGTCTTAAAAGTGGACGCACCTAATTTAAATCAATAAGTTGTAACAATCAAAAATTAATATTAAAAAAGAAAATAACAATCGCGTCAGAAAACAAACAAAAATTATTTCCATCTTTTTTCACATAGTTACTCTTTTCCTTTTTCTCGCAAAATGTTTGCTTCTTTGCGTTTATTCTTTTTTTTCTTTTTCAATCCTGCTTTACTCACTTTACCGTCTTCTGATCTTACTTTTTTTTTCTTTTCTTGAAGTTCATTGCTTTTATTTGATGAAGATTCATCCCCAGCTTCTTTCCAAGAAGAGGAATCCCATACGAAATCCTCTTCCTCAGATAGAAAATCGACATAACTTTTATTAATGCTCCTCTTCTTCCTTTTTTTGGATTTGACTTGATCATCATTTGTATCATTATTGTTCTCTGTTTGTATGTCATCTTCATCTGCTTCAAGAGACTTCCTCAGCAACTCCACGTCACTCTCAGCAATTACTTCCGTTAATGTAGAAATAAGTTCAGGTTCTTTTTATTTGTATTTTTTTTCATTTTTAGATATCAGTTCATCATCATCGTTATCTTTTTGTATAAATATATCACTCGAGTTTCCCTTATTCAAAATTCCTTCAGTATTCTCAGTCTGAAAAAAAAAGCAATGCTATTTCCACGCGGATGAAGTCTTAGGCAGCTAGTATTACAATTAATTACAAACAATTACAACAAAACAAAAAACAACTTAAATCAATGAGAGCTCATGTTATAATAATATTTTCATCGGTATGAATATTAATTTACATGTGACACTTTTTCCATATTGCTGTTATCAGGGTTTGGAGGAATCGTATTCACAAATGGAAATCTTTGGATTTGGTCATCGTAGGATTGACTTCCCAATAGTGTTAAATCATAATATTCTTCATCAGCTTCATTATTTTGACTGTTTTCATTCTGAACTTGTAGGCACTTCACTCTCCTGTTCAGACAAGTCTTTCATTATCTGTTTCTTAAAATACAACCGGCGTTGTGATTCCATAGTTGCTGAAAATAAATCAAAACCGATTTAAAAAACATTTTATATTGATAAGTACCTAATTCTAATGTACAGACGCCAGCACATCAAGCTACCACCATCTGTCAAATTTCTTTAAACATTGTTCAACCTTATCGCAATAGTGGAAAGTTAATGATCGATTGGTTGATTAAAATTGGTTGGTAAAATTTGACAGATTCGGGTAGAATGACCTTTTTTTTTTTTTTTTTGTTGTCCGGGAGGAAATGCATTGACGCATTCCCACCACGGGTAGTTTGACCTGCTGGCGTCTGTACAATGACTCATTATAAATTGAAAGAGAGACTTAGGAACATCTAGAAGACCTACCAAATAAGTATAAGCTAACAACAATGAATTAGAAATACAAAGACACTACGAATAAGTTCCCCGAGACTTTGTGTACCAAAACTTTAAAAGGCTTAGAAACAGAAAGCATGGCGAGGCGCGATACCAGCCTAACGTTTTTTAAATTAAAATTTTCTTGTGTTTTTTGTGATTTGTATATCGGTGAAAAATTGTAACTTGATCAAAATATGATTCGCGACATTAACAAGTATAATTTAAAATATAAGAACACTAAGAATATTACTATTACACAGTTACATACAACAGTTCTTTCGTGAACAAGTCGCGACATGAACTAGGTTGAATTTAATGTAGGTACCTATTTTGAATCAAAACAATGTCTTTCTTATTCTATCTTCCTAGCGTAATAACAGATTCTGATCTTTTCATTGATTATCACTTAGATAAAACAAAATAATTTTGTACTTACCAGAGAAATCAACCGTCTGTCTTCACTCTTAACGGACACTTCAGAGCGCGCAATAATTTGAACTTAGTTCCAAGCGACTAAGGAGTAGGAACATCATGAATTTATTGGACGGCCTTTGTGTGAAAACCGATATGATAAAATGATGGAAATGTCAATTTTACAAATACTAAATTTAATCAAAATGTTTCAACTGCCGTGACACTGATGAGATAGTTAGGTCAAAATAGCTTAAGTGATATTACTCATTATCCTTAATAGAGGCAAAATGGTTCAAGCGACACGGCTTTCTAAAGAAGTTGAATACAAAATGGGCCAAACGACATAGCATATTGTTTTGGTTTAATGCAAAACAGGACAAACGACAAAACCACGTCTATGGCAAAAAAGCCAAATGCCTTAATCGACACATGATATAAAAGTTCGAAAAATCAAAATAGCTTAAGTCATCGAGCCCTCAAATTTGTATAATTTTATGTTGTTTAGATCAATGAGCTTAGAAATGAGACCTGTTTTGCTGTGGGTACTAAGCGCCAAAAAAGTAGTCAAAAAAAATTTAAAGCCGACTCAATCGACAGAGAAAAATTTGCTGATTCCGAATATAACTCAATATCGCAAAAAATGTCGCTTAGATCAATTAGCCTTTCAACCGTCGATACATATTTATGGACTAACTGTCCCGCGCAGTTTCTAAAGATGGCGGAGTTCCAAACCTAATAATTTTCAACCGCATACCGATTCCCTTTGAAACCTCGTCACAAAATATAGCTTATAGATAGTATGTTATTCGTGGATAAAGTACCTTTCTAATTAGGAAAATTATTGAAATGAGTATTTACCCTAGTTTTTAAATTTATTCATTACAAAAAACAAATATTCTCTTTATTAGACAGTATACATAGATACTGGTTTCAGCAGTAAATAAAATAGGGACGTCAAAAACCTTTCTCGCTTCTCGAATAAACCAAAAACTGTTCGAGACTTTTCCTATTTGTCGTATCCACAGTTTTGCGGATTCAGATTTTTTCACGAATTTCAAATAAATCTGTACGAGTACGAGTAGCCCAGTCTTATGAATGGAACGATGTCCATTTTGTTCATAGTCTATATACCTAACTATTTATTACAAGATGTTTACAAGTCCCTATTCAAAATACAAACGAATTGAATACTTTTAGGCTATGTTCGAATAAATAGAAACGTTTATTACTTTTTATCTGTATTTACTAATATTCTTCTCGCTTCATTACAGCCGTCCGTTTACGTCCATTGCTTAACAAGAGCATATTTTTAATAGAGCAAGGGTCGTTGAAGTATATTGCCTGCCATCACCACGCTTGGCAGATGGATTGATAATCGCAGTAAGATTGTAGGTAATCTTGAGCTAATGACCATCCATCAGGTTTATATCCCTTAGTCACTTCTTAAGACTCCCATGGGAAGTTATAGGGTGGGTTATTCTATGCTGGCAATCAAATGGAATCGAAAACTACTCAAAAATAATTGGAGTGGATGTTAATTTTATGACTATACTGCTAGACCACGTTCAATTTAATTCCTGTTATGTTTTGATAAATCCTGCTTCCTACACTAATACGTAATAATAATAATAATAATAATTTATTTGTCAGAACATGAGTACATAGGTTGTTACACATTAATTTAAGAATCATCATATTCTACCGGGGTACCTATCCGGTGTACAAACGTTAGTTAGAATTAAGAACTTCACACTATATTGGTTAGTTACAATGATCACTACAAAAATGACAAATTAATTAGAAATAAGTTATTAGAATATAATAATGTCAAAAAATTGTGTCAATGTAATATAATTTAATAGTTTGTTTGTATTAAAAAGGCTTTGGACCTACTGGGCTGATTTCAGAAATGCTTTCACCAATAAAGCTACGTTATCCAGGAGTCATCATCATCATCATCATCAACAGCCCATTTACTGCTGAACATGGGCCTCCTCTTAACAGACCTTGGCAAGCCAGGATCGTTGAGGGATATTGCCATAATCACCAGGCTTGGCAGACGGATTGGTGATCGCAGTAAGATGTAAACCTTGAGCTAATAGATGCTGCTGCCCATCCATCAGCCATATGTCCCTTAGTCGCCTTTTACGACAACCATGGGAGGACATAATATGGTAGAAAAGCTTTAATAAGAGCTTTTTTATTAAATTGAACGTTATTTATGTTCTATATTTAAACGTCGAATAACATACTCCTAGTCAGATTTCAACACTAAAAGTAAAATTAAAAAAGCCGAAACCTACACGGAATCCGAACCTTTTAGTAATGTAGGTATATTTTATTACTAGTAAGCTGGTACACTTGACCCACATGTGTAGAAATTCCTTATAAAACGAACTAGCAGCAATATTTCAAATACTAAATGTTACACTGTAGATAAATCTAGAGTTATTTTAAGTCTCAGCTAGATTGTTTTTACACTTTTTATGCGTAATTAGTAATTACGTAACGATACGACTTTGATAAATTTTCTTCATTACTTTAAGGTTATTGTAATACTTTTTCTATGTAAAACTTTTATTGTGAAGCCTGAATCTACTACTAATATATAAAGCTGAAGAGTTTGCTTGTTTGCTAGAATAGGCTAATCTCAGGAACTACTAGTTTGATTAGAAAAAATATTCTGGACCATGAGCATATAACGACGGACGCGCTTTAATGCTACCACCGGATCCAATGCGGCCCAACTGAGAAGATCCGGCGAAACAAAGTCAGTAGGTTACTCTAATAGATATATCTATTATGCGATGGTAAAGTGTTGAGATTTTGTGTTTATTAAATCTAGATTTGCATTCAGTTGAAGGCTAATGTATCACATCAAGAATAATATTATATTATTTTTATATCAAAAATAATACATTTCCCTGTGGGTTACTACATAATACTGCGGTCACCAACCCGCCTGCCAAGCATGGTGACTATGGCAAAAACCCTCCCTCGAGAGGAGGCCCATGTTCAACAGTGGACGTTATACGGACTGATGAAGGTATTTTAGGTAGTTCTATTAAAGTAACATTAAACAAATACCGCAACAAAATTGCCTACTTAAGAGTCTAGAGCCCGATAATCCCGTAAGTGAAAACCGCGTCAGCGATATAACACCGGAATACCAATGTACGATTTTAGTGGTAATAGTATTACGTACTTACGCCTAGGTTATGTGTTGTGGCGTGCATCCTTTGCGGTTGACCTATTCGGCACTGGGCCAAGCACGTACACAATTTACTTACCCACCGTCCCACCTACACCGTGATTTGAATACACTTTAAACTTTAAAATATGTCTACGTGTTTTGGTGGACGGAATTGCAGTCACACCTTTGTGAAATATAAATATGTGTCTTGCGATGTGTAACGTGAAAGTCAACGATGTAAGGTACTATGTTAGTGAATTTTTTGGACGTAATACTTTGCAGTACATCGCTGCATTGCAACTAGACTGCTATAGAAAAAATAAATATTGTTAGTATTATTTTCTTAACAATTCTGTATGTCATAAGTAGATTGACAGCCAGTTATTCAAAATTCAATGAAAACATCAATCAACTAACATAGATGTTGCTGTTCTTCTTCTTTAATTAATAGCAATATACTGGATGACGTCAATGCTGCCAATGTCAGGCGTGAAATGAAGAAACGTGTATTATGTCAAGTTAGTAAAACATCGTGAATCAATTTACAGAATCTATCTATCTGTATAAACTGAATTTAATATGCCACCGATTTAAGCGGGATAACATCTATGTCACAGGTCGAATTATACAGAAACGGCGTAAGGTGAAGGTGTGGCGCAGTCATCTTGCGGCTTCAAAACGTTTCAATACAAAATGTATGTAGGCGACACGATGTAAATTATACTCAAGCGGCGTGACGCAGGCACAAAGTACTCTGTGCTAGCAGTCGTGACTGGACAGACGCGCAAGCAGCAAGACTTTTGTTTATACAGTAGGTGTAGAAAAATGCGCAGAAATCAATAATCTTTCTTCAGAACAGACCGGTTCTCTCCAATTTGTATGCTTCTTCTGAAGACCATTTTTTACTTTCGACAATAGAATGTGGAAACATTCTAGTGACATTTTATACACTGTAGGAAACGATCAGGATATTCGCATAATTTCTTTTTTTTTTCTTATCTTTATTTACAATAAAAGAGTTAGGTCACGCAGTGACAAGCCACTCTTATGGGAGAAGAACAAAATAATAATATAAAATTAATTGAACAATACACTTCTATCGCTTAAAGCAAATAATGCCAGAGTGGATAACATACTTGCTTCTTCCGAAAACGGAGAAGCAAGCATGTTATTACATACACCAATGTTATAATCTGTGCAAAACATTTTTTTCTCTTATACTACATCTTCTATTATATTACATAGTGAACAATTTGGTGAATTAACTTTACCCATCAAATATGCAAAACTATTTAAAGGGATATGACCTGATCGAAGTCTTAGTGCCATCACAATATTAGTTCTGCTCATATTGGTCTGATCAATCTATGGAAAACGGGAAACGTTGGGCTGAATCTCCATTATTTTAAAATATCTAATATGCTCTTGCGACATTTTCCACACAGGGTGCACCCAATATCTTCGGTGTCTGCACATTAATGAGTTGCAGCAAAGCAAGCGCATCTTCATCGTCTGAAGAGGAAGACATGCTATCACAATAAAGTCAGCCTATACAAGTTACGGCGTCTCTTCGCCTCTTTGATATAATTTAAATAGTGTCCGTGCCTTATATGTTCCACGCCTGCTCTGCGCCTGCACCGTACGCCGTTTCTGTATAATTCGCACCATAGATGTTATCCCGCTGAAATTCGGTGTCATATTATATTCAGTTTATAAATGAAGAAAAACTTTATTTAATTTAGGATTGTACCTTAACGATAATGTTAATCGTAGATTAACTTATATGATAATCAGATGTAATTAGCTATTTATATCAGTTAACAGAAACTCACTAATTACTAATTTTACTTACAAGAGTTTTGAGAGTTGATTAGTGAATTACAACGTTAATTATCGTTTCGGTTACTAGGAGCGAGTCCTATAAAATATTATCGTAAAAAGTAGGTACTGTTTAGGTTTACATGTTTACAACAAGTGGGTACCTAGACTAAATTTATATCTAGCTTGTTCTCAATCAATTATTTTCACTAAAGTTGACCCCACGTTACTCGAAATTGCGAGCGCGAAATTCACGACGTCACGCTCGGCAAACCCGCATATGCAAAGTGGGGACTGCCTAACACCAATCCTTAGTTTAGTTTTTTCTTATTTACCTATTTAATTCTATACAGGAAATAAACTTGTGACTGTCATTTTATACAAAGACAACTGTCGTTTGCAAAATGTAAATAGGGATTTGTTCCCTCGGTATAAAACTAAGTTTGATATGAAACTTGGCAGAACGTATAAATAACTAAATTCCCCCGTCTTAGTTTTCCCTAGTTCCATTTACTTTTGTTTCCGTTGCGTATGTATGTTACTCTGTTTCATATATATTCTGTTTTATATTGAACATTTTATGTCGTTTATTTTTACTTGAAGTATATACTAGGCGTGCAGTGAAGAACCAGTGGCGTGATGTTATAATGAGATGTATCAAGAGAAAATTTTATGTGGAAAAATGTGGTTTATATTTAAATTTTTTTACTTGGCGTAAACACACATGATAGATAAATGTATAACACAAATATAACAGAACTAGCTTGTGTAACATTCCTCATTAGTGCTCTGCTCCTATTGGTCTTACCTTGTTAGATAGCGATTCTTTCAGATAGCGTATTTATCGAGGAAGGCTATAGGCTATATAAAATACTAGCGACCCGCCCCGGCTTCGCACGGGTACAATACTGATACTTATACTACAGAATGTCTTTAAACCTCTAACAAACGGGCGAAATTTGGTCAAAACAAACAGAAACAAATTAATATGGGTACCTACTAAAACTCAGTGAAATAAGTAGGTGGGTATACTTTTATCGTATGAAATACCTACCTATACTCCTCAGGACTAACAATACAACAAACACTAAATAAATTGGTATTCAAGTAGATACTGGAATACCTATTTACTTTTTGTTTTGTGTTCGTTGTAACTATGATGTATAGATATCCATCATAGTTACAACGAACACAAAACAAAAAAATTGCCTTATAATTCTTAAGGATCGAGCGCGCATAATCACATATGGTCTACCTCACTCGCTGCGCTGCGAAAACACACGCTGTTATTTTGCGATAACTTCTAAGTTATTCATTTAAAGTATATTGTGTAAGGGTAAAATAATCTGCATGAAATGCTTAAGAATATTAACTCATTTAAAATGATAAGGATAAATACTGAATCCGACTTATTAGCTTTACAATTATCGCATTAGAAATGATAATTTTTCTAAAAGATAAAATGGATATAGCAAGTTAACATTGAAAGATAGACATATGCTATCCACGACTTTTTTGTAGATCTAAAAGGGAAGAATATTTCCGCCATACATTGTTTCGTTATATCTCATAGGGTTTAGGTAGCGTTTTCGTTGTAAGCTCCCAAATGGCTTAATTTTTTCCGACACCTCTGACAAAATATCAATATAGTTATATTAGTCAAATGTACACATAAACTAAACAAATCATATACGTAAAGCCTTCCGGAAGAATCGTTCTATCGATTGGTAACAACCGTATGAAAATCCATGTAGTAGTTTTTGAGTTTATTGCGAACAGATAGCTAGCCAGACAGACTCGGCCGGGGACTTTGTTTTATAATATGTAGTGATAGCGGTCGCCTGCGGCTCCGTGCGGATGTCGGTTACCGCTGCAAAAAGCCTACCCAGGAAAGTCAGGGTCAGCAAAATGATTCCCAGGTCAATTCACAGACACCGACACTAACATCGACGACGCAGTCATTATCCGCAGGCTGCACAGATTGTCTTTCTGTGGATGTTAAAGTTGTTAATGATGAAAATATTTAAATGTAATTAATACTAAGTTTTCACTTCTGCCGGCAGTCCCGGAGTGCAACCCGTTGTTTTAGTATAGATAACTAAAGCGATTATTGTAGAGCTTATCTATAAACAACATTTGACGTTAAATTATTTTCAGGTAACAAAATATACTGATGGTCGGGAGCCCCGACCCGTGATATGGCAACGTAAAGTTACCCATGCGTAAAATATTATTTGCGTAAATCAATACCTACTAATTTGAATGTTTGGCCCTGGGATTTGTTTATCGTTAGTGCGAAAGAAATTTTACTGGAAATTGGAGCCTTTTGAAGGATGTAGGCAAATCAGTAGGGATCATGGGTATTCTTGGTATATGAGCTAATTCACCAGTTGCAGGGCCGGTGATAATCTTCGCTACTATTAAGTTATCTTTTAGCTTCTTTATAAGAAGTCTCGTACCCTGTTGGGGGGGCTTAAATTTCTGAGAAGCATTATCGGCGTGCCAACTTTTAACGACAGTTCATGAGGTGGTAGCCCTGCGGGGTTCAGAGAATTTAAAAATTCCTGGGGGTAGTGCACTGCGTCCTCGATGTTAGTGACGGTGTCCATGGATTTAGCAGAAATCGTAATATTTTAATTTCGCCATATCTTTAAAACCAAACGTCCAATTTTAATCATTCAAGGACCAAATATTATTTACATAAACTGTACTTAGTGATGAACTAATTTATTTTGATAAAATAAACGCGTTTAAATGTAGTCCAAAAAAAATGCAAGATTTCTAAATAAAAAAATGGTTGTTGTGCCTCACTCGACATAGATAGGTATAGTGTGTAGCGGACTTTTTTGTAGATATTTATAAAATCTACAATTAATTAGAACATTTTATGGTTCTATCTTTTATAGTTTAGGCAGCGTACGCAAACTAAGTAACTTTTCTGGTTGTTTTTTTACACCTTGTGTCCGAAAAACCCAAATATCTTACAGAACCCTATTTTTTTCCAAAATACAATTTAGCCTATGTTACTCGTGGATAATGTAGCTTTCGAATGGTGAAAGAATTTTTGAAATCGGTCCAGTACTTTTTGAGCCTATTCATTACAACCAAACAAACAAACAAAGTTTTCCTCTTTATAATATTAGTATAGATATAGCCTTTACCCTTCCTCAATAAATGGGCTATCTGACACTCAAATAATTATTCAAATCGTTCCGGTAGTTCCTGAGATTTAAGCAAACAAACAAACTCTTCAGTTTTATAATATAAGTATACAGATTTTATTTCTATAAACTTATAACGAATCATTTTCCACTCTTCTGTAAATATTTGATTTCGTGAGGTATATTAATTTCCTGCAACCATTTCGTGAAGTCTAAATGGATAGGGTGCCGAAATAATTTCTGACTCAGCACAAACAATGAAATTTGAAGGGTGGAAATCATTTAATAACGCAAATATTTTACTCAAGTCAGCCGATGCTACGTCGGAACGGAGTTATGCTAACGAACTGCTATTATGTTTCACCCTCGTGTCACTGTGTGAAGGTTTTGCACTCTCGACCGAGTTACGCCAGGGGTTGTTTCAGAAAATCATGTGTTGCTTTAGGGAAAGCTTGCAGTACGAACACGCTGGTCGGGGTGGATTGACGCTCGGTCGTTTCCCGGAGCGCGCCAACTGCGAACAATACTCCGATACTATTGCGCCAATGTCTGTTTATATATATCGATGAGCTATGGCGCGTTTGTGATCAGTAACTAAACAAAAACATAGAAAAAAATTGTGATTAAAAAAACCGTAATTGACAACCGATACTCACTGTGATTGACATGGTTATGGATGTTTTCCGAAGGCGTTGATGGATAGTAATGTTAGTCTGACATTTGGAATGAATAAATTAAGTAAGTAATTCGTAGTTAAGTTGTAGATGTAGTAATTTTATATGAGATATAGAACTTGTTTGATAAGATTTGTTCTCGAATTTATTCATTAAAGTTGTCTTGTCTCATTTGGATCGTTTGTAACTTTGTTAAATTCGTTTGTTAAAGTTAAGATTGAAGCGGTACTTTACTTTTGAGACACCTAAGTCAATTACTGTTAATTATTAGAAAATTGTTAAATTAGAGGTTTACATTGTAGTGACATAATAAGTTTCTATTCGTTTTCCTTATGTAGTCTTTCGCTTAGTATACTACATTTGAACCAATTATTTTAAGTCTTGAATAGGTTAGAAAAATTAATAAAATGGCAATTTATTTAAAAGACATTGTGATAATTAAAATTGGCTTGTAATTGGCTTTCAGTTAACTACACGTGTAATATATTTAAGATTGGACAGCTGTAAGTCTTCCATGTATTAATAAATAAATAATCGTGGCAAAATACAGTCGCTAAATTCTGCTTCTCTTAACTAAGAATTTAGCGATAAAAATAATTTTAATCATTCACTGTAACATTGGCGTTAGAAATTAAATTGAGTTACAAAATAACGTAAATGCGATTAAAATGAAATACACAAATAACAATAAAAAGTTTATCTATCTATTTATCTTTAAATCATAGTTTTTTATCGACTGATTTTCCAACCAATTTTTCATTGTGCGAATATGATTTATGAGTATGATAGATTAATAATAATAGTCTATTTATTGTACACTTATTAGAACAGAACACAGAAAAAACCATTAAAATTTAAATACTAGTAGTTTGCTGGACACTATGCCATCTTAGATTTTGAAGATTAAAATAGCGATTATTGACCTTACATTTGAAATTATTAAATAATATTGAGCATGCTTCAGTAAATTTCGAAGGTAAACAGATCAAAATTACTAATAATTCTGTTCTTCACTGTGTAGGTTTGAAACAACATTGGTTGGTTAATATTTACGAATAATAAAACCTACTCAAATTAATGAGTACTCTCAACCATTAGTAATATTATGTAAATTATAAAATTTTTAGAAAGGCATAATATTTTAATGAATGCCTGTGACTTCGTCCGCGTGGAATAGTTACTTTGGGCTAACCCCGATACTATTATCATTGGTCTCTCTATTGTCACCTCCTATTGGTTTAAGCTTGATGGATAGCTTTTATCTTTCTTCGATTAATGGGATTTCTTCGATTAAATATAACTCTGAAACACTTTAACAATCGAATCAGTAGAATTCGGTCGCCAAAGCGTTTTCAATAAATAAGCAATCGCTTCACAGATCGTCTCATCTCACCTAGTCATTTAGTCTCGGCTCTTATATCGAATCTAAAACCTTTATCTAAACAAATTTGATACATTTTAGATACATCCAAAATAATAACTGTCTTAATTTTTTTTTTCCTTTTAAAGTTGATTATAAATGTACCCTAATTAATAATATATCTAGTATGTACTGTGATTAAAAAAATCCCTTTCTATAATTATAATTGAATTGATGCATCAATTCCATCAAAATTGGAAAATAATAAACGGCCGCGCCGTAAAAAGAAATGTTTATGTTAAAGCAAAGATTATTTCTGATTCTGGTTGGTTAAGGGACTGTCATCTGCCCCTTTGGAAAACTCAAGCACGTTATCTAAGCTATTGGAATACAGTCCCGATTAAGATCTATAACAATCGTAGACCGTTTACAGCATACCTACATACTGTAGTCACCAATCCGCCTGCCAAGCGTGGTGACTATTAAAAAGAAAAACCCTTCAAGGATAGGCTTATATTCACTAGTGCTACGCACTTTTGTTGTAAATCACAATCATTATTCTGCTTCGTTATGACTAAGCTGGTAAAAAATCAATTTCTCTCTCTTAGGCCTTTTTTACCAATTAGTTAGCCGACGTCCTAGCCCCAAAGGTGGCGCCCTCTTGCGCAGGTTGCTTAGTTTGTAGTTTTTATGCCCGATGAACTAGCAAAAGCCGCGTGACTGTTGTTTTTATATTTGTTAGCCGTTGTATTTATTCGTCTAACTACAAATGTTTGTCCGAAAAACAAAAAAAAAAAACAAACAGTTTAGCTATATTTTAATAAAGGTACTTAGTAATTAATGTAAATATGACTGTGTAAACATAAAAGAAGGTGCGACATCCATAGATTCGGAGCAATTAAACTGATTTACCGGTCGGATGCTCGCCTGCCAATGTTGACAGAATGTTAACTTGAAAACTGTATCCGACAGTGCACCGAGCCAAATTGCTGTCACTGTCTAGTCACCGACTCAATTAACGAAACCAGTGGTATCTTTAAACATTACCAATTTAACTTAGTGCTCGCTCGTTTTAAATGCTATTATGAAATGTTGAAATTTATACGATACGATAATGAATTCATTTTAACTTCTGAACTACCGATATACATATTATTATGGATACTTGCACACCGTAGTGAGTGGGATGCGTTAAAGTAATAATGTAGCAGTAAAAATTATGTCTTCCTGATGTGTTAATAATGTTTATCAGACCAAAATGTTATTTTTTTTGGGTGGAAACACTTAATTATTGTTGATAAGAACAAAAAAATATATAACTACACTATCCCGACAGCTAGTCTAAAAACTACGTCAGCAAAAAAGTTTAACAAAACAGATGTTGCGATTCTGTAAATTTTTTACATACTGCTTTCCGCCCATAGTCATATCCCACAATGCATTCATTAGATATGAAGGTTCTATAAAAACTAGGTATAGGTTCCTAATGAATAGGTACTTAATAGGTAGGTACATCCCTCCATCAGTTATACTTAAGTATGATGGATAGTGCGAAAACACAATAAGAGCGGTTTGTAGAAGACAGTAAGCTACTATAATAATTCAATCACTAGATTCTTAGGTATTTTTCTAGCTAAGTGTGAGCCCACCTACTGCTGAGTCCTGTGTTACAATAATTTCATACGCTTGTAATTTATGATTGTAACGATAGTTCAAAAGCTGATAGGTGATAGTTGCTAGCTTCATAGCTTATGTGTCAAATCAGATTAGTAAGGTATCTTAGTTTCAATATTTATTCAAATTCGTTAAGTGATCTATACAATTCATTACATATACCATAGTTCTGAGTTAACCACATTCGTAATTCTGCCTAATAGTATGTAGGTAAGTCCAAACTACCCGCACATGTGGCGTGTATTGATAGGTGTAACATGACAATCCTACATTAAGCCTCCACGGAACAAGTTTGACAACGGACAGCCTCCGCGCGCAATTAGAGAGGTTGCGACTATCCAACATTTACATTTAAATTTAAATTTCGCCCTGACGAGATTCAAGATAAATTGGACTGCGTATTTAGCGCAATAATTCGAATCTCGCTACGCTCCGTGGTATTTTCAATTTGAGGGGCATGGTAATTGTTTACGTTATAATTAATAACAATTGATAATAATACTGTTAACGCGACTGTTACCCGTGAACGCTTGCTCGTGTAAATCTAAGCTGTGCTGCCGCTTAACTTATTATGGCAATTAAATAAATTAAACATACCTATATGAAATAGGATTGCAGCCTCGGTTTAACTGCTTAATTTTTAGTTTATTCATAAAACATAGGTACTCATACGTAACATCCAAACGCTGGCAGCAATCCCCCGGGCATTTATTTTTAAATTTCTTCGGCAAAACAACAACAACAAATTGACAAAGTTTTGGGCAAAAATTCAGGGCAGTCAGTCAGGCTACATTTTATATTGATGAATACGACGAGTTCAAAATTAATTAACATAACAATTTGAAGGAAGGCGATAACATGGCGTGTGATGTATTGCGTTTAAACTGGGTTGTGGTTACATCCGATGTCGATCGTTCACTGACATGATTGACATTCAATTATTATCTGTGGCAGCTCGTTCAATGCCGCCGCTGTTAAAATTATATTTAGCTCGCAGTCAGCGGTGGATTTATACTAGGGGCAGTCGGGGCTAGTGCCCAGGGCGGCGTGTAAAAGAAAAATCCAGTCTTATCAAGATTTTTCAATATACCTCATTAATTATTTTTTTTAATTAATCATTTTTCATCAATTCAATATTCATGACACTAGCTGTAACAAACTGTAGCGCAGAAAGATCGTTTTCATCTTTGAAAAGAGTTAAAAACTTACGTTTTTCAATGAGTGCAAATAGACTCAATAGCTTCGCTATTCTAAGCATCGAATCAGACGTACTTCAACGTTTAGATTGCGAAGATTTAATCGACTAATTTGCATTTAAAAAAGTCAGGCGTGTCTGCCTGTGAAAAAAATAATGTAAAACAATTATGAGTCACCCTTAGTGCAAATTTATAATTCGTAGAAAAAATAACAAATATTTTTTTATGTTTTTGAAGTACATAATAAATAATACATTTTCGGCGTTAAATAAGTTATTTTAATATTAAAATATAAGGTGTATAAACTAAAAGTTTGAGTAAAATTTCAGTAATGGGGCGGCATTTTTTCTGGTGCTCAGGGGTGGCATAAGTTTAAATCCGGCCCTGCTCGCAGTTATATGTATATATAACTATGCATTTAACCCAGGGAATACAATATCAAACCAAGATAAAACCTTGTTGGTACTAACAAAACCATTTAGAACAACACAGACGATCCAAATAAAAACAATTCAAAAAGGATAGCCGATTGCGCCTCAGCATCGACATTGATATACGAATGAAACATTCGATTCGTTAGTGGAAAAAGGAACATAATGCAAAATGGGGGAGGATTGAAGAATTGGAAGAGGGAATGATAACAAAAGAATTGCAATGGAAATATCGTTTGATGGTCGGTCGTAGGCTCTGGGCGCAGGGCGCGCCGAGGCCGTAGCGCGTAGCACCGCCTGCTCCGAACACGCTTCAGCTATTGTGTTTTGATTGCTTGCCAGCGGCCTTTTATTGATTAAGGTCGGAACTCAAGCAAATGATTACCTCGCCCATACTAAAGTTGGTAAACAAAAACATTTAATTACGAAGAATTCAGCATACAAAGTATACACGTGAAATTAGCGTAGCGTGTTTCGCTTCTACGATGGGTAGAGATTTCATGAATTTAATTTCACTTACCTCTTGCGAAAATATTTAAATGTTAATTGCGGGAGCACCTTTCTACTCGTTTATCTAAACTTTGTTAAAGGGAAATGTTTACAATGTCTCTAATGATACTAAGTGCTACTTACGTTAAAAGCTTTGTAATGTTTGTTTAATTTGTAATTTCAATCGCAAAAATTAATTGATCAAAGGTAATTAGATCAAAGCTAAGAAAATAGTAAGAAATGATTTTTGAAGTAAATAAGTTAAATTATCCAATGATTTGTATTCCAAAAGGCGGTTTCAATAACAATTGACACTTTTTTACTCGGTGCGTTAAACTTAGCTGAAATAGAGAAGGGTTTCAGTAGGCCTTAAGGATTTATGTTTCCCTTAAAATAAGTGATACGGGTTGTAACTAATGAGCAAAGCTGTGTAAATAATAATGTATATTATTATCATTAATGTTATTATAAATCGTTATTTTACTCATATCGTTGATCTCACAGTTAAATCAAAGTGTATCTTTCAAACATTCCTACCCAACGCGGCAGCTGCTTTGACAGGAAATAGGCAATTTTGTGAGAGATATAAGATAGGTACCCACTCTAATGTTGGAAAAGAAATCTAATTTAATGTGTGATTAAATCTGTGATAAAAAATAAAACAGAGTCCCCCGCCCCCGCATAGATTCCGCAATTCTCCGATCCCTTCGTGAATATTAAGTTTCCCCATTACGCCACTCGGTAATTCGAAAGCATTTAAAGCGTTCCCCGCAACGAATTTATTACTTAATATCACTTTGACCCGACGACGCCTGGCACTGATTATGAATCGCACTGCCTGACAAATATGCACAAATTTTATTGAAAGATTTAAGGCGGCAATTTTGATAATTAAATTGCTTTGGCGCGACATAAAGAACTGTTGTTTAACAGTTGCTGAGTCTTGTGTGTTTTCATTACTTTTGTTACGTAAAATAAGATTTAGGACTTCTTGATTTGATCCTAAGTTCAGTGACATTGTTGAGAAGTACTTTTATTATATAAACTACCTAACAACTCATTTTAAAAATTTTGAAAATGGCTTTGTCGTATTTATCTCAATTTTATTCTATCTATACTATATAAAGTACCATGTCCTGACTGACTGATTAATTTCCGAGGCAAGACTGCTGAAGTTAGACACGTAATATTTGGACCGTGGCTTCCTTTTGTGAGGTATAGGACCACTAAGAAAGGATTTTGTAAAATTCAATCCCTAAGGGGGTGAAAAAGGGGGGCATTTAATAATAAGGCGGGAATGGAAACGGGTTACGCGGGTGAAACCGTGCGCGGGCAGCTAGTTACATAAACGATGAAATCATGATTTTTTTGCGTATAAACGAGTATATATTGTTTGAAAGGTTCTCAGCGCTTGTTGGAGTATCAGAATTTAGGTATCCTGGAGTAGCCCATAGGCGATATCGATTTGTGTTGTTAAGTTAACACTAACAACAATATACCTACTAGTTCAATATTAAACGAAATGAATACATTACAAGACGTTTTATTAAACGGTTTAGGTAATAGTGCTGGAACCCTGATCGTCTTCTTCTCCGGTGACGTAGCAGCCGCGTTGCTACATACAAAAGTCCGACGGAATGAAAGCAAAATAATGGCGGTACAACAAGTATAACATTCCTAAGTAGGCACCAATTTATTTTCTGCAATTCGCGAATCGTATTCTGTGCCATATGGGAAATTGTAATTGAAAATTCGTAACATTAAAGGAAGTGACGCGTGATAATATTGTTATATAACGAAAGCTATTCGCAATATATCGCATGACATTTTGACATATGAACAAGACATGAAAAGATAGATAAATATCACATCAATGTTCATAACTTACTTAATAGAAATTGTATAAGTGAAAATCAATATGGTATATGCCACCAATTACAATATAAACAGTTTTTGCATTATACCTACTTGGTCGGGATCAATTTTTTTTTTTTGGTTTTGTTGTAATTCGCTAAATGGTTTTCAGACCAATACACACCGGTTAGCACGATGGAAAAAACAAAATTGATAAACATTTTCTTTAAGAATATTTTATATACCTACTGACATAAAATGTAAAAAATGTACTATCCCGAGCTCATAAAGAAGACAGAGTACGTTGTCTATCCGTTCGACAAGCCCTTTTTACTCAATTCGACTTAGTTGCCAGTGTATTTCTGTAGTTCACTTATTTCAGTTTATTTTCCTTAATGAATGCTATTAAAATTTTCCTTATAGAACTGACACATGTAATTATCAGCATATATTTAAAACGTCTCGTTATTTTGTTTAAATACAACTATTCAAAGAGCTTCTCTGATTGCATATTAATTCTAACTTTAACAAGTTTCATTTATCATCTGAATTATTATAAACATACCGAAATTAGTACAAAAAAGATATCCCGAACTTTTTATGTACTTCTTATATATACATTCTTTTATATTACATTATATTCTCTTTTTTACAAAAAACAGAAAAAGGTTCGGGATATGTTTTTGTACTCATCGTATCGGCAAAACATTTGATGAAGACTTTACGAAGATAAAGTCAGAAAGTAAAATACTTTCTATATTGCCTTCACATTATTCCGTTAAATTAACACATGTGTCGTACAATATTAAGTAAGAATAAATTCGGGTAGGTACGGTTGAAGAAGGATACAGCTTCGCATATGTTAATCGCAATTTCAATTATATATTCTTTATTTTTAATTTTATTAGCAGAGTTTTGCAATCTACTAGTATTCTTGTTAACCCCTCGTACTAAGCTAAAATGCTTGTGTTACGAGTGGGTTCACGTCGGTAGTGCAAAGGGTGCATGGGGTTCGAACCGGCGACCTCAAGATCACAAGTACGATGCCCTGGCTATTAGGCTACGGCCGCTTCTATATTAACTTTAATAATAATGAATTCCTGTTATGTAAATTGGTATACATTTAAAAATAAATTGGTTCACTTTAAGTTTATAAGGATTTGCCGCTTGTGATAGGTAATGACTCAGACATCATTATGTTTTTTTTTTCTTATAATTAATAAGGTTTACGTTTATCCGTTTATTACACCTGCTGAGTAGGTATCGATGCAGACTAAAATTGAAAACTAAAAATGTAAATTATATAGGTATTCCTTTTATTTAAGTATCGATTACAATAAGTGTAAAGCTATTTCTTTACTCAACTGTATATGGTCCTAAACCGTAGGGCCATAAGGCACGATTCATTATAAATTTATCCATTGATATCGATTGAAAGCGAGCGGGTAGACGTTTGACCGTGAGGGTATTTTTGAGGTTCTCATTACTTACATATTAATAGATTCTACTTCGATCATCGAAGAGATTCTAGAATAAAAGAGGTCACAACGTGCCATATGAATATGACATGTCATGGCGGCTAGAGCCTTCTAGCATGTCTTCGTAAATTCGTTGAAATGCATCGTCGGAGCCTTCCAATGATGCATTTTAACGAATTTTCAAAGTAAAAAGGTAGCACATCAAAATATTTGCAGTAGGTACACGAAATATAGCTAATGATAAAAGTTGCTTTGCACTATTAAAGTATTACAATATCTATACTTTTATACTTGATATATAAAGCTTAAGAGTTTGTTTGTAAATTTGATTGCTTGAACGCGATAATCTCAGGAATTACTGATCCGATTTGAAAAAATATTTCAGTGTTATATAGCCCATTTATCGAGGAAAGCTATAAGTTATATTTTATAATTTAAGTTTCCACGGGAAAGGGAGCTACGCGTGCGAAACCGCGCACGGGAAGTGATATTGTGCCTACATATACGTATTTATAATTTAACTATATCAAACCTACACAGTTAATTTCTGGCTCAACTCTTTGATCCCACCAAAGTCTATGGTTACCTAGTAACGCCACTGGTTCGTTGAGTGAAATTTGGAAAATTATATGAACTTCGACCCGTGTGCTTACACGTGAACGCTCTATTGGAACTTAACGATTCTAACCAATAAGTGTATGTGACAAATAACGGGCGAAAAACCGCCTTTTTCGCCCGTCAAGTCCCTCGGATAATTCTAACAAGAAAGCATTAAACACGTATTGCCTAAGAAAATTTCACTTCGATTAAGTATTTCACGCAGTAGTGCATGAAATACTACATTGCGTTGCGTTTAGTCTAGATATACATGGGTAGGTATATTTATTTGTTTTACGGAATCTCTATGTTACTAAAGCATTTAAAAGAATATTACTTAAACTTTAGTTTTAAGTGTATTTTCGTTTATATACCAGTTAGCAGATTGAACTATTTATGTTTCTGCACCTATGTTAGATTGGTAGAGATCGTCTATATTAATTTATAGTACCGAAGGTTAAATAAGTAAAATATGGGGAAAATCTACAACTTGTTCCATTTCTAGCGTAAATTCCTAACTATTTGTTTGGTACTGATTGTATTATTATTGGTTACGACCTTCTTACCAATATCAGAGTCTTCAAGTCTAATAAAGTTTCTATTAACAACATTAATAAATGTAGGTATTCACTCAATGAGAAAGTTATAAAAAAACAGCGAGAAGGAATTAAAAACAAACTTGGGTAATGATTGCTTCAGCCTAACAGAAACTAGGTAATCACGTACACATTCATTGTTTCAAAAGATTCTATCAAAAGAATTCGAAGTAAATGCCATCTAACAAGCGTACTTAATGATCAAGGGATACCCTTCGTCGGGAACTCAAAAGACAAACGAATCAAGGCGAACAAAGAAATCGCTTTTATATTTTTTTCTTCCTTAAATATTTCCGTGCAGATTGGAGAACATTAAAGATGTATGCGTATGTAAACCCGTATAAATTCGTTTAACGGCAAATGAATCGAGGTAAGTGTTTTTATTTGGACGGGTGGTATTGTGGGAATCGGTTTCCTTGTTTTTGCTGTCTGTGAGTTAATGAAGGTAAGTATTGATCGAAAAATCGGATTCATTTATTATATAGTCAGTGTTTATCGCTTCGTTTGTTTCGTCGAAGGTACTACGAATTGTGAATGTTTTAGAAAAAGATTTGAAAGAATGAGTGAAATATATTCTGTTGTACACTAGCTATGCACTCATTATCATGTATCTCTTTCCTAAAGGTTTGTTGGAAGAGAATTCATAATTGAATTAAGCTCGCCATTTATAAAATTTATTTCATGTAATTTTCTGTGGGCAATAAAGTATAAATAAATAAATAAATAAAATAAATATATATATATTTTTTAAACAATTAGCATACTAGTTAGTTTGTTCGTATTTATTGTTTATTTTGTTGGTCAATCACGCCAGAACGACTGAACAGCCCTGGATAAAAATGGGTGCCTATCATACAAATAATACTGACATGTATTATAACCTGAAATAAAACATACGTAGGTAATATACTCATATATAACCAATGTTAAATAAAAAATAATATATGAAAAGTTAACCCGAACGTCTCACTGACCCCACATTAGATGCTTCTTCAGACTCATTCCATCAGGCTGAGTATGGGATAATTACCGCGCTGTAAAATTCGTAAAACTAAAACTCTACTAGAGGAAGGTAAAGTATGGCGTTAGAATACTCAATGACCTGCTCGTCAGGGGTACTGCCTCCACCTTACACGGTGAATAGGGGAGGGGATTAAGTAACATGTCTTTGTAATGAATGCTTGTATTGCTAGGGTATGAACAATGCTAGCAATACAAGAGTTAGCACTCATCACTACTGAATTACTATGAAGGTTTTAGTAGGTTCTAGATTGAACGGCTGTCGGCTGTCTATTTGTTTGCATATATTGTTTTTTTGTTTAAGGACATTACTTAGTTACCCAGGAGGCATTGGCTACCGGACATAAGATATTTTGCCTATATTAAACCTAAAAAAAATAATTTAAGCAAATTTTAAGCCGTTGATAATACTCAAGAAACGTATCTATTCTTGGTAGTAAAATACTTTTATGTATGTATACTTTTTAAATATTACATTATTGCATTAAAAATTACAGGTAAAAATGACCTCGAACCTGTGTTAGTAGGCATCCGTTCGTAGAACCTATATTGTCTTGTATTGCAAGGTGCTGGAGCTCATTTTGCTATTTACATTTATCGTTGCCGTTAATCTTCCTGCTTATTATTATAAAGAACAACTAAGTAGGTATACATAAGGAAACTAGACGGAGTATAGATCATGCTTTCTCTTATTTTTTTTATAAAAAGATAAAAGAAGAAGAAATTAATATGGTATATCTAAAAGTTTGTATCTTATTACGAGCGTTCCTAAACTGTTTACTAAATGTATTTACCCTGTTTATTATTTAATTAGCAAATAAGGAAAACACTTTCTCGGCAATAACATTAACTCTAGTTTGCATAAAAAATAATAGATGTTAATAATTTTCTGGTATCCGACAACATGTTTCCTTGTTTACAAGATAAAGTTTAACGATTAAGTAGATAAATTGTACCGCAACCCATAAAGTTCGCCTTCACAGTAGGTTGATCCCAACCGCCAACGATTCGCAAACGACTCCTAGGGGATTAAGAACTCAGAAAATAAATTATATTGGATTTAATTGCAATTATGTTCAGTGACCGCAACCATGATCAGATAAAATAACAGCCTATAAAAGACTCTGCGAAGTTTTAACAAGTTCTGTTTTAATATCGTCGGCGAGAGTTCTTCTTATAATTGTTTTTTCTGCCTTGCGACTGGTGAAGTCGTGCGCAAACAAATTCGAAACAAATGCCTGGCGGTATTGGCGCTGAAAGAACCAAGTATTAAAATATGTACATGACTTAAACGTTAATGGACTAGTAGTATAGTTTTTAGTACCGAAGCAATATAACATAAAACTTAATTTTTATAGAGTGTTTTTTATAGACGGACTCATAAAGAGTGTACCTAGTATAAGTTGCTCCCTAAGACCGGCTTGTTTAATTCAAAAACCTTAGTCTTAAAAGAAGCTTAAGTTTGGTTAAAAAATACATTTTTTTAAGGTTTGCATAACTAGGACAAGCCTCAAAGGCTTAGAGTATTTCGCTCTTTAAACAACTAGCAATTCTTAAAAAAAAACTAAAAGACTTGAGTCTTTTCCATTACTAATCTGATCCCTATGTATGGCAAACGACAGTAGAAGTAGTAATTAGAATTAAATAAACCTATTCATAAATTAATCCAAATTCAATTTAGTGACTAAGCAAAATCGTTTTATAATGGCCGTGACCTATTGGCCTTAAAATGCTATAAAATTGACAGAAAATCCATACAAAATAGGTACGTCAAAATTAAAATTTTATTCTCTGCCAATTTTTATCCGATAATTAAAAAAATATTCGTGAATACGACAGAATGACTACAAACAATTAAAAGCTACAAGTTTTCTTAATCTTTGTCCGGAAGTAGCAAAAGCCTCATGGCTATCTGTGACACACATCCGCAGATAAAAAAAATCATTTTATCATGTTCTGCTTACGAAATCTGAAACATACAAATGAGTTAAGGCAAAAAATGTAGTGGAAAACGGAATCATCTTTCGGGATCAGATTTGATAAACTGTGGATATATTAATGAAACAGAGGGAACGTTAATCTTTGTCAGTAACACCGACCGGCTAAATGGACCTTGAAATTTTAGCTTCGCTTTTACGGGGATAGAATCTGTAGAAATTAAGATAATGGGTTTTTTAGCATTCGTTACGTTGCAGATTTATGAACATTTAGCACGGCTTAGTGTGAATAAAGTACGAATATATCTGAAATAAGTAAAACTATTTATTAAATAAGATATATACCTACATGTCTACTGGTAATAAAATATGTATATATTTTAAGTTTTCTCTTCTGAATATAAATTGTCATTTTAAAATATTAATTACTGGAATTTTAAATTTTGACATTATCTTAAAGAACATTTATGAATCTTTAAGTTTTAAATTAAATTTGGATTAATTTAACCAATGAACAGCCTTAAATTTCTCGCTAGAAAACGCTGAGGCGAAGCCGCTATGTATCGCGATGAAACCACAATTTAACATTTTATCTGCATTTGTATACCGCAAGCTAGGCTTTTTTAGAAATTAACTCGCAGTGGATCTTGTTAATACGGCACGTACCCGAGTGCTGGTATTTCTACACTAAAAATAATAATATTATAAAGAGGAAAGACTTGATTGTTTTTTGTTTGTTTGTTTGCATTGAAAGGGCACCGAAACTACTTGACCGATTTGAAAAATTCTTTCACTGTTGGGAAGCTACACTATCTCCGGTGGACATAGGCTATATTAAATTTTTACAAAAGTTAGGGATCTATACTACAAACTTTTTTACAATGCGTGCGCTGCGAAGACTATTGATTATAGAACGAAATAATATACTACGTCTTTTCAGAACATATAATTATCTACAAAAAATATCCGACAGCATATGTCTAACTAGTACAGTTATGTAACAATAAGTGTTTTTTCATTTCAAAAAATATATATAAATGCCACCGCTATAAAAGCTCTTTAATTTATACTTTCATATTTAAGTCTGCTTCAAAACCATTATATAACTTTTTGAATTATTCAATTTGAACAATCCATTCGAAAGATATCACAAGTTTAAAATTGTAAGTTATTTAAAAAATGTCGCATGGTCGCCGCTCCTCTCATGGGCGGGATTACTTTTGTATTTGCTGGAGATTTCCGACAAACTCTTCGTGTCATTAACAGAGGTACGCAAGCAGATATCATCAAAGCATGCTTAATGGAGTCGCCCTTATGAACTTTGTTTGAAAATATAAAATTACAGACGAATATGAGAGCTCATCTTCATGGAATCACCGATGGTGATTTTCCACAGCTACTGCTTAAGCTTGGGGAAAGAATTTTTCCCACTCCAAATTTAAGCAGTAATTGTTACATCCTTCTGGATGAGTCTCTAGGCCAAATAGTCCATATTTTAGATATCGATAATTTGCACGAAAAGGATTTTCATTTGTTATGTTCTAGAGCAATATTATCACCCAGGAATGAACAATCGAACGAACAACGAAATAAACAATCTAATTATTCAAAAAGTTCCCGGACAAATAAAAAGATATAAATCGATAAACACCGTGACTAATATCGAAGACGCAGTCCATTATCCCCAGGAGTTTTTAAATTCATTAAACCCTTCTGGACTGCCACCACATGAATTGACTTAAAAAATTGGAATTCCAATTATGCTTTTGAGGAATTTAAGCCCTCCAAGCATGTGCAACGGGACGAGACTGCTTATTAAGGAATTGAAGGACAATTTAACTGTAGCAACCATTATCACCGGCCCAGCAGCTGGTCAACTAGCTCATATACCGAGGATTCCGATGATCCCAAGTGATCTGCCAATCCCATTTAAACGGCTTCAATTATCAATAAGTCCCAAGGCCAAACTTTTGAATTAGTAGGGATTGACCTACGAAAATAATGTTTTACTTATAGCCAACGGCCATGGTATGTTGGTCTATCGCGGGTGATGAAACAACTTGCCGTCGGTAGTACTATCGAAACATTTTTTTTTTTTTTTTAGACATGTTTTGGATTTAAAATTATTAAAAAAAATATTAGACAACTCGAAAGCGTGATAAACAGTAGTAACACTAGACGGAGTGAACGGACCTTGTAGGTACTACTCGAATCGCACGCGCTGCTGACAAAGTAAAGAACGATCCATAAACGTTCAAAGCAAAATAAGAGCTCAATGGTAGTTATACGGCATAAAATAGCCTGCACGCAAGAATCACAAACGAGCCGGCTTCCTTTGTCATTCGCCGCGCGGCGCCGACGCCGGAACGCCCCGCGCTCTCCTTCGACTGCCTCCTTCCTTAGTTGTCCCGTGAACGGCGGAAGCGCAGCACGCGTTATCTTATTACTTTATTAGTATTATGGATCGACATTACAGTTTTAGTAATTTAGAGTACGTCGCTATGGTGCAACTGTACGCTAGGGCTAATTATAATTCCCATACTGCCTGGCGTCTTTACGCCGAGCTGCAACACTTGGCGTCACTCCGTCTTCGCGGAGTTCTGAACCCTCAAGTCATACAGGACCGGACGATCGTAGCGGCGACGGCTACTCGATCATGGGCAGTTCCAAGTGCCAGCACATGCACAGGGCAGAGGTCGATCGGCCGTTCTTTCGCCAGAGCTCGACGAGGAGATCATCGAGTACTTCGAACGCGATCCTCGCCGAAGTACGCGAATGGCGGCAGCTAAGTTTGGCGTAAGCCAATACTACGTCTGGAAACTACTCAACTCAGAAGGACTGCATCCATATCATTTCCGCGGAGTTCATTTAATTTTTCATTTTTGTTAAATACGCCTTAAATACTTTATTAGGTATCTAATTCAGAAAATTATTGTTCTTAGATAATAAATTTGTTTTAAGTTACGTTTTCTGTAAGTTATAGCTAAAAAGGTATTGGATAAAGCTTATTATTATGATTGGGTACTGTGTTACATTACCTAAGGTGTAGGTATCAGCTGATTGACTAACACCCGGGTCAACGAACGCGCGACCGATCGACGCGAGCGCTAGGTATCGTGAGGTATTACTATCGGTTCGATGTCACTTTCGAGTTCGGTTTTTCACGATTGTTAATCGGCCATTTTTGGTTTATAATATTTAGTTTTTGTATAAATTGAATGTTTAACTAAGACCAAACCTTTTCGCTGCGGGAAAACAACCATTTAAATTTCAGCGTGTATAACTGGCTTCCCGTGCGCGGATTCGACCGCGAAGCTCCCGTTCCTGTGGGAACTTCATTATTTATTGTAGCCTATAGCCTTCCTTGATAAATATACTATCTAATAATTAAATAATTTTTCAAATCAGTCCAGTAGTTCCTGAGACAACCGCGTTCAAGCAAAGAAACAAACTCTTCAGCGTTATATATAAGTATAAGATTATTGAAAGAGCTGTATATTATAACTACAAAATAATATACATATATTTAAACAAACGGGACGGAACGCCTGATAAAGTTAAATACAAAAACAGTCCAGCGTACACAATGTTTGTCCTCCAGCAAGGGTCAGCCTTAGTGCAATGTTGCTGAGTGTACTCGTAGGTACATAAACATATTATCAACTCTAGTTGGTGTTATCACACCAAAACTTTGCTTTTACCCTGGAAGAAACCTGCGCATGCTCTTCATTAGATCGTGTACATACAGACCATCAGGTACTTAGGTGTGACTAAAGACAGTAATCTAAATTTCAAAGGACATATCAGGCTGCTTGGCGCACGAGTACGCAAACTCATATATGTTTTCAAAAACCTACGGCACATTGCCGAGCCTCATCTCCTAAAACAAATTTATTATGCCCTAGTTCAGTCATTACTTAATTATTGCATCTCATCCTGGGGGGGTTCTTACAAAACCACTATGAAATGCATCTAAATCGCTCAACGCGCAACTTAAAAGTGTCAATTTTCCAACCATTCTATTTCCCTACAGTCTCTCTATATCAGATTTGTGATGTTCTGACAGTTAGACAACTTTTTATCCTCAACATTATTCTAAAACAACATGTAAAACTAGCCTACGACCCCTTAGCACAAAAACGTCGAAAGCATAAAGTATGTCTACAACGAACCACCTGTAAAACCAAGTTTATCGGAAAATTTATTGAATTTTTGGGTCCGTTCCTTTAAAACAAAATTAATAAGGACTTAAATGTTTACCCTCTCACAAAACTAAAATGTAAACAAAAAGTAAGTGAATATTTACGTCACTTATGAAGAAACGGAGTTATTACTTAACGTTTTACAGTAATTAGAATGTTAGGTATCAATAATTACTCAACAAAAGGTTATAAATCACGCTCATGCACTCACACTCATACACACCCACATTCTAACACACAAACACACCCTCATACCGACAAACTTTCTCAAACTCCACATAAATCTCCCACTAGTCCACACACACACGCACACACAAAAATAGTATAACATATACAGGGTTATTTGTAAAACACCGGTAATCTCTCAGGAATACGTTACTAACATCATAATCAAAAACTTTTGTTCTATGACTTAAAAATTCATCATATTTTAATTCATCAGATTTACACACAAAAATAAAAATATTTAAATTCAACGCTCTAAATGTTACGAAGTCTATGCGAAGCAAAATAAAGCGATAGTACCGGACAGTGCGCGGCAATGTATGTAGTTACAGCAAAATACAGAGTTGAAATGTGTTAGATAGGACAACGAAATATTGAAGGTTTGTTTTTGGTAAATGTATTATGTTTTGTAAAAAGTCGTAGAACAAAAGTTGTTGTTTATGATGTTAGTAATATAGTCCTGAGAGGTTACCGGTGAAAAAATTATTATAAAAATAAAATAGTTTTATAATCAAAGGTTTTATTATATTATATACGCAGTTTATATCTGATTTAGTAATTTTTTTGTAAGAGCTATAGGTATAATACATTCCCGCGCGCGGTTTTCCCCGCAAATTTTCCATTCCTGTGGGACCTTTATGATTAAAATATAGTCGTTTTTACTCAAGGAGTAATTCTAATGATGAATTATCGGGATCCGACCAGTAGTATTTGAGTTAATTCGTAGCAAACATACATACAATAAATACAAATATTTGCTATGTAGTAACATATTGTTATATGGTTTTATTTAACACAATAGGTTCTTAATGTAAAATTATATTATATTCAGTACCTAGTACCTAGGTATTAAGAAATGTCATTGGTTTTTATATTATTAAACTATATAAGTAATAAATGTTTCAAGAATTTACACACATTTCATTGAACAGTGATAGTATGGTCTTAGATACTAAGTTTTATAAGGATCATCTTCACAATTTCAGTTTAATAAAATAAATAATATCTCGCCTTGAGCCATGGATTATATACATATTGATCTAAAGCTGACCCTACATTGAGCGTGCGTATTCTTCGAGCGTGTGTACGAGTACGTGGGCGCCGATCTTAGCCTCTGTCACTCACTACCCGCCGTCGACCGCATGTGACGATTACCGGTCCAAATCGAAGACTTTATAGCACCAGAAATAAAACCAGATGTTGTGTTATTAAAGTTTTTTTATAAAAAAGTGTTTCTATTAATTGAAATCACTTATATTGAACCTATTTATTGTCGAGCCTAATTTATGATGGAACATACTACCGAATGTAAAAGCGTTT
Organism: Nycteola revayana; assembly: GCA_947037095.2. NCBI lineage: Eukaryota > Metazoa > Arthropoda > Insecta > Lepidoptera > Nolidae > Nycteola > Nycteola revayana. The sequence continues at coordinate 13,671,734 of OX344839.1, forward strand.
TTCATGAAATTTATCTGCGTTGTCGTATTAGTGAACAACGAACAATTTACATCTTGAGAACGTATAGTGAGTCGTGACGAACGCTCAGAAATTGAGAAGTTGTACTATTAGGTATTAAATATTTACTATTAAGACTAAAAATCTCGTTTACATGTGACACACGCTTGAGGTCAGCCTAAGATTGCAAATTAATCAAAGATATACCTAGCACCAGAATTTAAATCAGACGTGTATAAAGTGTAACAATTAATTGAAATCACTTATTGAACCTATTTATCGCCGAGTTAAATTAATAATGGAACATACTAACGAGTGAAAAAGCGAGTTTAATTTTTGTTTGCGTCGTATTAGTGAACGACGGAAGATTTTCATCTTGAGAACGTGTAGTGAGTCGTGACGAACGCATGCAACGAAGACTAAAAAAATATATTCAGTCCGTCAGTTAGATTATTAAAAAAATATTGAAATACATTATTAAATAATATATATATATATATATAATTTTAAAAAAAATTATTAATGACAAAGATGCAGATAGATAATAGGGGACTTGTGACTTCACTACTAGATAATAATATCGTAGGTACCTAAAAGTGACGTCACTTAAATTTCGACGCGCTGTATCTTCATCATTTTTTGTAGAAACGAAAATATAAGGTACCTATTCAATATTTGCTATTAAGACTAAAATTCGGTAATCCGTATTTGCCCCGCCCTGAGCCGTCGTCGTCTTTTTACTGTAGCAAAAGCCTCGTGGTAAACATTTCCTCCGAAAAAAATCATGCTTTGGAGGAAGTTGTACGACGTGTGATCGTGGAAAAAACTGTAGTAGTTAAGAAAACCTAAAATGTTTACATTAGTTAAGAAAACAGAAAGCTTTAGAAGATTCTACACACAAAGTTTGAAATCTTGATAAGACATTTATATTTATCAGGTGATGTACTCGTATTAATATGAGGAAATAGCACGAACAAATGTTTCAACGGACATCAGAAATTCTTGTAGGATTTTTTTATATATTATTTATCTTTAATATTGAAACATATTAATTATCCGGTATAACTATGTAATATCGTCGGCGATACTCCAATATCGCGTAAGTGTCAATAGCTTATAAGGTTCAAAATCAAATGTAGGTACCAAATTTATGTTTTACCCTTGACAACACCTATATAGAAAATATTCCTTGATAGATAAAATTACACCTTATAAGCAACTGTCACTTAGATTATATAAGTTCGTCACACATAAAGTTGTAAGGTCACACATATAATTCAGTGTAGTGTAGTAGTTTATCCCGAACTAGATGAATAAAACAATACAGGGATTTATAAATCTAGTGCGGGTGTTGTCTATTTAAATGAAACCAAAAATATACAGATCTCCTAATGACGAGCCCTTACCATAACCTTGAACATAACATCAAACAACAACATTTTATTTTGATGTTAAACCACGATAAACCACAGATTATAATTAAATAGTTACTACGTTATACTCTGTAATGCGGGGGCACTTCCTCAAACCAGCGGCTTATTAAGCATTAGCATTAAGTTTTTAATATGCTAACAGTAATGTAATCTAGTGGTAGGTACTCAAGGAATACATTTTCCAAAGTAGTAGGCTTAGTCTTTATATAATTTATAAACCAATAGAGCCAGTCACACAGTCACTGTAAGTGTGTGAGAGTACTGGATTCAATGAGTATTGAAATTTAAAAATTATGGAATATAATAACTTATGTATAATATTTTATATCAACAAATCACAAACGCAAAGCGCAAATAGACATCGACAATAATAAACTATGACAAAATAATATAAATGACTAAAAAACGAAACATGTTTAATTGCTGAAATAAACATAAATATTTTATTAAAAAGACAGTCATTCCCCTGCGTTTTATATACCACGCTATGAGGACGGGTCCAACGCAGGGCTCGACGTGCGTTTCCGAGGCATGGAGGGTAGTTCCACAACCAACTAGACTTCTGGGATCTGGTAATAAATCTTAGGAAAGATTTTGTAGCGACATCTACAGTAGCCGCACAAAAACTTCAAGAAGACAAGCAGCGCCATCTACCACCTAGAATCCCAACTAACCTGTATCACGCAATACAAGTTCGCAAGCCAATTCGAACATATACAAGTTCCGAACAGTAACAAATGGCCGTCGGTCGCCGGGCACACCACCTCGCCCGGCAAAGAAGATCTTCATTTTCTGTGGAGGAACACCATCAACCGTTCCTCTACAATTTCTTGATCAGTGTCGGGGATCGAACCCACGATTTCCGATATTTAAAGCGAGCCTAATACCGCTACGCAACTGAGTATGTTATTGATTAAATATTGGTGAATTAATCAATAATGTGTCTTGTTAGAGTAGGTTCCATTATATAGTTTAGGGACTTATGGTTTAGAGTTGGCCATAAAATTGTGAGCCGATAAAACAGGGTCGGCAGTAATACGAAATGGGTAGGTGGGGTTTATGAGCCAGTAGTAAAGCTCCACACTTTTTGAAGTAATTACCTACATATGGACGGGAAATTAATTACAGACACAAATATTAACATATATAGCACACAGGTATTAACGCGATAAAATTACCTTTTTATATTACTCGACGTTTCGATCAAGTTTATAAAAACATTGACAGCTTAAAAAAATAAGAACTGATATTATAAAGAGGTTTTTTTACTTTATTTTAAAAACTACTGAACCGATTACTAAATTTTTTTCACCATAAGTAGTTTCCACGGGGACGGATGCAACGAGGGTAAAATTGTATGGAAAGCTAGTAATTAATATTAGAGTTTCATGCATATTTATTAAAAATTGTATTATACTCAGATAAAGATATTTCTGTTGGGCACAGGCCCAGCGAGAGCCCTAGAGTTGTAAAGACTGATGATATGGAGGATAGGGAGATACAGAAGGCCAATCACCATCAGCCCGTATAACGTCTATTGCTGAACATGGGGCTCCCGAGAGAGGGTAGTTGCCATAGTCACCACGCTTGGCAGGCGGGTTGGTAACTGAGTATTATGTTGTACCACACAAGGAAACGCTGCTGCCCGTTCCTTAATATAAGATTATTATAGATGATGTTGTAACAATCGGGACCAACGGCTTAACGTGCTTTCCGAGGCACGCGCGGGTAGTCCCTCAACCAACCAGACCCGGAAATAAATCTTAGAATTTACACAAAGAGTTTCTGTCTGGCGTGGAGATCGAACCCACGACCTCCGAGATATAAAGCGAGCCAAATACCCCTACGCTACGGAGGTTGTCATGGAGGCCAATACCTCCCCTGTTTTACCTATTGGTTTCCGGCTGGTTTCATGGTTACGACAACTTCCGTGGTGGTATAAGAAACACTTTATGATTCAAATGTCAATACTAACGCTGGACAAGTATTCTTTGTGTAATTCTAAGATATACTTGCGGGTCTAGTAAAGATCTCGATTGTTAGAACATCATCTATAACAAGCAAAGTGTTCCGGAACTACCAGGGAACGGGCATCAGCGTTTCCTTGTGCACCATCTGTGAAACGTGGTGACTGTGGCAAAACCATCCTTCGGGAGGAGGCCCGTTCATCCGTGGACTTTATATAGACTGATGATTAAGGTTTACTGCAGATAATTGCTTCTCCAAAAGAGGCTTGAAGATTTAAACAGGAAATATTAATTTAAGATTTTTAAATGATTTATTAAAGTTACGGAACTCAAATATTCCATGAAAGTCTGCTACAAAAATCTGTTAATTTCCTCTTGAAATAAGTATCTTTATTCCACGAGGAAATTAATATTTTTTGTTTATTTTTTAATTTGGCCGTCGGATATTAACATCCATTAATTAATAAAGGTTCAAGTTCAAAAGACACTGTCAATTATAAGGTAAATTAATTGTAGCTATTTAATAACGAAATATTAAACTAAAAACGTAACTTTTCTTTAAGATTAAGATATTTTTGTTATATACGCTACACAAAGCATACCGTAAGCGGCCATAGCCCAATGGCGTGCGTCGGACTTGCGATCATGTGGTCAACGGTTCGATCCACACTCATTGCTACCGACGTGAATCCACTAATTAATTCAAGCGGTTTAGCTTATCACGAGGGGTTAACAAGAATACTATAGTATAGCGAGCAAAAAATCTGCTAGTAATCTTGTAAGCAAAAAGACAATTTGATTTTAGTTTAGACTGCACCGGTGGCTCAGTGGTTACGATAGTTTCCTCTGAGACCTGGTGTTCTGGGTTCGATTCCCACCCGGGACAATTATTTGTGTGAACCACAAATAGTTGTTCTGAGTCTGGGTGTTCTGTGTGTCCGTGAAATGAATGTTTGTAAAATCCCCCGCGACACAGGAATTTATTTCCCTAGTGAGGGACTTGTCTTTTTAAAAACAAACAAACAAACAAAGTTTTATAAAAATGTTAGTGTTTCGTGGCAGCTGGGTCGAAAATGTTATTGTTATCAATGTCTCGGCCAAGAGAAAGCACAACAAAATAAGCGTCAATCTAAGTTATAACTGGAACCCAGAAAACCAGGTTTTACAAGCAAATACCTTCCCCAAATGATTAACCAGTGCACTCACTTTACTCTATCGTAGAAACTGCTCTTCTCTCACATTTCTAGCTCATATATCGAATTCAGATATATGTGTAGGAGTACCTAACTATTGTCTTTGGAAACAGAACGGCTCCGAAGCATTGATAACTTGCGTCACCCGTCGTCTTCGCCCCAAGTACGCATCACTCACTCGTTAAGCCTCGCTTACATGATCCACAGTATAAAATATATAGTTTGGTGAAATCGTATCATGCTTTTACTCAAGAAGTTATAAGCAAACCGGAAATTATTACGTAGGTACTTACTAACACACATTAGACGAGCAAAGGGAATTTTAAGATACGCATAACGTAACTAAAAATGCCAAAACTCGACACTAATAACGTATAGTAATGTAAAATTTGAGCTCCATAGTTTAAAGACAAGGAACCTAAATACATATGTAGTTAGGTTTTTTTCAATTAGTACACGGTATAACATTTTAGTTTCAGAGAAATAAAGTGTATAACACATAAAAGTGTATTTTAATTTATTTATTCAAGTTAAAACTTAAGCACAAACCGTTGTACCAAAGTTGACTTGTGTTATGCCTGGTGAGTATAGTATGTTGTACTTGTTCGATATAATCCTACCATTTATCTTATGCTGCGGGTACGGCAATACAACCCCTTACCACGTGCCGACACTGTCTTACGCTAAAGTAATTTGTCTTACATGTACCTAACAGGCACCTAAGGAAATGTCTCTTGGCTTTTTGCTTGGCTTTCTTGTGAGCAAAGCTAAGCTTTACACAACGACGTTTAATGTAATAGTTCTACCATCTTATATTTAGCCATAGAGAGGAAATCATCTACTCTCTTATTTTTATTTAGTAGAAGTAATATTAAAAGGTTCCATATAAAAAAAATACTAATATATAAATCTGAGGAGTTTGTTTGTTTGCTTGAACGCGCTAATCTCAGAATCTACTGGTCCGATTTGAAAAATTCAGTGTTAGATTTTTTTTTTTTTTTTTAAAGTATATTATTAACAAACATGAATAAAATACAAACTAAAAGTAACTAATTAAAAATAAAACTAACTTATATAAAACTATTCTAAATCTATACTACTTGGCAAGGTTCCCAGAATGCTGGCAGCATTACCACGTTGAATGGCAATGCTTACCTGCTGTGCAAAGTAGAAACCAGCACTCGGAGAACGTGCCGCACTTAAGAGGGCCGCTGCGAGGTATTTATAAATTAATTTGGCTCCCGGTCCCCACGGCCCCAATGTTTCGACACCAAAAGGCACAAATACATAACCACTATCAAGGGTACTATACTTGCGATAGTGTTAGATAGCCCAGTTACTATATTTTATTATAAAGTTCTTATGTGAATGTGAGTTGCGCGATGAAGTATGTAGTTTTATAAGTCAGTATTGTAGGCTTTCATATGCGTAGCTTAATATCATTTATTCCTCTTAATGAAATTAATCCTAAATGTTACTCCTGAATTAGGTAGTCTTATAGGTTTCTTTTAATAACGATTTTGGAATTTTCGCGTGAAGCTATCACACATACAAGTTGAAAGTTATATCAAATACTAATAACTTAGTTACTTCTGCAAAAAAAAAACAAGTTTCTAAGCCAACACAATCAGAAGTATCGGTCACATACGTGCGTTATTAGTAAAATTTTTAGAGTACCCGTTGAACTATCATCATATATAATTTTGTATTATAACATAAATCCTTGTGTTTTGCTAGTCGAATATTAATTACTTACACTGTCGTATTTTTGAAGCCTTAGTACTAGGTGTATTTACACCTTTGAAAATAGTGTAGTCATCATTTTGATAACATTTAAGTACCTAATCTAATTTTAATGTGTCCTGAATATTCGTACATGGAAAGCTTTGCTGCTGAAAGCTGGTAATGAGTAAGCATTTTAACTACAGTTTAATAATACCTATAACAGTAAATAAACTAGTATGGTAACTAGAATGTCGAATAAAAAGAAGAAAAAAATATAGTAAAGAGAGGTAATAAATGGGTAGGTTGTACCTATAACTTGATATTTTGAATGATTTAACGTTTAACATTAAAATTTTATTTTAATCTAACATCGAGGTCGCAAAGTTCTTTTTATATGAACTTAAAAAAAAATGAAACTAGCGGTTGGGTTCTCTTTGCATACATATCTGTATCCTAAGAGAACCCAACAGTGTAGGTTAAGTAAACTTTTGGCAAATATCTTGCGGCTTTTTTTCTATTTTGGATCTGAAGTTATCCGAACTACGATTCATACCAATTGTTTTCATTCAGATTTCTTAATCTATAGTCTAGTTAATGCAACCATATTACACCTACCAATGAAAACTAGTTAAGAAAATGCCAGATCCCCTTGTGCCTGAGCCCTGAGCCGAGGTCCAAGACTCATAGTCACATTTTAAATTGCACATGACCGCCAATAATCATGATCATGAGCTCGTTTAACGTCCACTGCTAAACATGGGCCTTCTCCCGAGGGAGGATTCATTGTAACACACAGGGAAACGCTGCTGCCTATTCCTTGTTATACGATTGTAATAGATGAAGTTTAATAATCGGGACCAACGGCTTAACGTGCTTTCCGAAGCAGTCGCTCTAACAACCAGGCCCGGAAAGTAATCTTAAATATTATACAAATATTTCTTGTCTCAAAGAAACTCATACGGACATCTCCAGAAAAAAATGTTATAAAATGACATAAGTATGTCCCAATAAAAATGGACTGGTATATTAATGTTAATCAAATTCGGTTCTACTCCTATTAACTAAGTAAATACATAAAAGCTCGCAAACACATAAAACAGTGCGTAACAAACGACGAGAGGGTTCAATTACTACTACTTACGAGGTATTTTACAGCTTCATAAAGATCTCGCGAGTTACGAGCGACATGCAAAATATGAGCTAATTTTTCTCTTCGGTATTCTGTCACGGAGGAAAAGAATAGTTTATAAGTCAGAAATTAAAAAATAACATTACATAGTGTGTTGTTATACACGTAAATTTTAAATTGGTACAGATGTGTGTGTTATAGCCTTAATAAGTTAAGACGAATTATCTACCGGTTTAATTTCAGAAAACGGTGGACCAATAACTGAGGTAGGTATCTTTTTCGCACTTAAAGCAGCGCCGCGCTGCTATAATAGCTAGTTTTTCGTATGCAAAGGCTCATGGTGATGATACAATTTTTTATGTGCAATTATCCTAAGAGCCAATTAAGAACTATGACAGACTTTATATAAAAATTCTGACAAAATAAAAATTTATTCTTTTGTAACTTTTTATCTGAGGATTGAAAAATTAGCCCTTAATCATGAAAGACTGATAACCAATAGTGATGACTTATATAACAAAATATGATGTTAACACGAATATGTTAATGTTATTAAGATTCTATCGTTAAATAACCCATCCAGCCAGCAGCGTTTCCTTGTGTGGTACAACATGATACTGCGGTCACCAACCCGCCTGCCAAGCGTGGTGACTATGGCAACTACCCACTCTCGGGAGGAGGCCTATGTTCAGCAGTGGACGTTATACGGGCTGATGATGATGATGAAACAAATAAGTTATTCTATATACTGTATTAGGTACACACTGTAAAAGTTACAATAAATTTATTCAGAAAAGCAAACTGCAAAAAGGCAAGCTTTATTCAATTATAAAATTTCTTCCAACAAAACCCTTAGAGAGTGATATTTGATACTACCTAGCTTTACCGAAAAGTTAAAGTAGTTAACTTAACAAATCTCTAAATTATCTATAAACAAAAGCGATTACTTTGCAACAAAGATATGAGGTCAACATAGGTTGTCTACTACTAGAGGTCAAATAAAAGAAAACTGTCATAATAAAGGCCTGACCTTGTAAAATATTGTATTACATTACGTAAAAGAAAATATAAAACTGCCTGACTGAAAAATGTAATATTCTAAGTTTGCAAAATGTCTCCCAAGTGTAGTTTACATAATTTTATATGACACTAGGTGCTTGAATTAATTTTAAAAAATACCTGTAGTAAGTAATAACCTTACTACAGGTCAGATCTTCTAGTGGTTTTGTACGCACAAACTTACCTAATTACCTATGATATGGTTTTAGATAAGTACTTAAAATTTGTTATAAAATTAATGATTATATAAATTAAAAGAAATGTACTCGTACAAAACTGTGAGTAGTATTTTCAATTATTATAATTTTAGTCCTATTAAATTTCTAATCACTGGATCGTCAATTTTTAATTGACTTTTCCAACGCCTTTAATACCGTCAGTTATGACATCCTGCTTTCCATTCTTTAACATCCCATGATCGCCGATGAAGCTCTGGAGTGGTTCTCCTCATATCTTCGGGATCGCCAGCAGTCTGTTCGCAATACCATCTAATTGGTGTAACTTAGTCTCTGGGGTTCCTCAAGGCGGTATTCTCTCTCCTATCCTTTTTTCAGTTTTTATAAATCTTGTCACAAATCATCTTCAGTGCGCGTATCATCTGTATGACTGGGGTAATATTTTTTTATAATATTAACCGGGATCTTGTGGTGCTACAAGAATAGTCTAGTAGATTTGGTTTGGCAGTAAACCCTTTAAAATGTCAAGCCATTGTTCTAGGCTTTGAAACATTAAAATAAGTTTACGAGACATATTTAAAGATATTTTTAGGGTTTATCCGAAATATATACCATCCCTTTTGCAGTCTGTATTAAAATGCGTAGAAAAAAAATTTTACTATAAATAAACCTACCACAAAATATACTCCACTATACTTCGGGAGTGCGGCCATCACAATTAATTTTAAGGGATGACTTTATTGAGACATGTTATATTTTTTGTTGAGCAAAATAAAAATTTGTGATTTTACAGAAACTTAACTAACGTAATCAGTAGGTATAGTGACACTATTTCCAGTTAAAGAAACACTTAATCTATTTGCAAGTAGACGCAAAGTATAGATAAAACTATGTGAATTGATGGCCTTATAGTAAAATGACAGTACCTTAAAAATCCAGTCTTCTAATATAGCCACATAATGAGTATAAGTTTAAGTTATGTTATAGAACTGCAATGTATCTAAGTAACCATTATGTTTTATATGACAGTTAGTACGGTGCCTACTCTCCTGATTTCGCTCACTTTTCCCCTTTTATCTATCCCATAAGTAGTCGTATCTATTCAAACATTTTATTCATCCGTGTCTTCATCTTCGTTCGTTAAGCCCCTCTGTAAACTAAAGTCTGCAACGATTTGCGCATAGGTTCGCATTTTCACAGACCCACTGGCTCTGCCTTTCCAATTCCTGGTGTGAGATAAGTAAACATTTAACGGTAATACAGCCTTACTTCATTTGCACGGGTGGTAAGTTGAAGTTAACAGGGCCGTCTGCGTCAGCCGTAGGCGGCATATAAATTACGATAGGGCCCCGAATCAAAAATTAGTTAATTGGAATGAAATCCGTATATATATTTTTATAACTTATTTAATGTACTATTTCCAAAAAAAATGATGAATAAAAAAAAACCATGCTTGCTAATGTGCATAATTATCACTGTACCAATATATGCCATGCCATTTGATGTCCTCCGAGACTAGATATATATTTGTTTTTTATAGTAAACTAGCTTCTGCCCGCGGCTTCGCACGCGTGGCCTACAGGAAACAAAATAAAATATTTTTATCCGGAAACTATTGTCAATCAAAAATCAAAGCCCTCTCAATTGAATGAAGCTCAGTCAGTGGCTTACTGGGCGGCTTGAACTACTCTGACACCATTGTAGCCACTACATTTACGATAAAAGGAGAGGAATTAAATATACAAATGGACAATATGCCAAACAAAGCAGTAAGGACGAAGTTCTCCGTAACATTTATTTGGGGTGAGAGTACTATGGTTTTAACAGAACTTACGGCGTGTTTGAAAAGATGTAATTAAGAGACAACCAAGAGTGGATAATATGTAACTAAAACTGGTAACAACGAAACACTGTGATTACCTATTGCAGTATTTCTTTGTAAACAATATTTCTTGTTTTACCTTGAGGTGCTAGAATCACCAGGCTGCTCCGTGAGCTTACTCTGGAGCAAGCCACGTATAAGTGACCATGTGATAAGCAGTTCTCCCTTAAGTCTACCCCTGCTAAATCAAGAGTTTGGCCCTGAGATTTGTTTATGGTCATGGCAAAGCAGACTTTGAGGGGAAATTGCACTCTTTTGAACTCGAAGGGGTAGTTCGATGGAGTTAGAGGGATTTTCGGAATAAACACAGACTTCCCTCGGGAACAACCGGTCAGTATAGTTTGGTGCTAGGATGGCACGCTCGCACAACCATTCTGCAGGATTATTGTGGATATACTAATATCTGGATAGATTTTATCAATTAACTCTTCTAAAGTGATCACGATTGTGCCTAACTCTGTAGGAATAATTATCTCATTATCCACTTCTGGGTAGTAACCATTTCCTAATTTGAGTAACAGTTCTGAAAATTTACCTTATGTTTTTTGTAAGACTAACTTTAATCACTGATAGCCACAAATGAGACCGCTTCACACACGCTTTCACTTCATCCGCTCGCGTTCCTCTAGGCACTATTGGTAATGTCTGCCGGAAATCACCTGCTAACAATACAGTTACTCCCCCCATTTTACTATTATTATTCCTTATATCTTGTAAAGATCTATTTAGGCTTCGAATCCCCCCTTGTGAGTCATAGTACTCTCATCCCAAACAATTAATTTAGTTTTACGTAGCACTTCAGCCATATTGCTTTGTTTAGAAATATTACAGAGTGGGGTTTCAGCTTGTATTAAATTGAGAGGGAGTTTAAACGTAGAGTGTGCAGTTTTCTTTATCCAGTAGCGTGGCAGCAATTCCAGACGATGCGACTGCTACTGATACCACGATAATTTCTTACTTTGGCCAGTAGTAAGTTAATAAGAAAAGTCCTACCAGTTCCACCAGGAGTATCTAAGAAAAAGATCTCACCTACCCCTGTTTCTATACTGGTTAGTATTTTCCTATAAATTTTCATTTGTTCGTCGGTTAGAGAGTCTTCACAACTTGATACCACTTCTGCTATATAATCGATATTGTAACTTGTTTTCCTCAGATAGTCCCGGTTGTGTAAGCCTTCAGACCTTCAGGCTGAGGCAACCCGTATTGCTGTAGGTTTTGTCCCCCTAATGCTAATACAGCTTCTTCTATTGTGACTAAGCACTTATCATAGATTTTATCTGTATATTTTACTATTGATCCGTTATTTTTGAGATATTTATGTTATTATCGATCACAAAGTCGTTTCTTTTGTGAATAAAGTAATAATTCCTATGAGATTTTGTGGATAAAAATATTGTTCTTAGTAAAATTAACATCAAAAGGAACACACTTACCTCCTGAATTAACAGAGTAAGATGGTAGTGCGTTAATTAATATAGTCGGTATGTGCCCAATTTTTTTTTACTTATATTGTTAATATATAATAAAAAATAGTTAGTGTAAGTAGGTATTTAATTTTATTTAATACAGAAACAAACGCATTTTTTACCATTACGCATTTAAACTTAAAGTTTCTGGCGAGTTTCAAGTCAATTGACTCAAGCAATAAGATTTTTCATAGATTCATTTAGAGGGTAGTTTAGGAAAAATAAAAATGACAATTTTTATCATTCGTTTCGATTAGTATTCGCGCCAAGTTTCAAGTCCATTAACTCAAGGAATACGAATTTTAATAGAAACTTTCATCTCCATTTTTACCCCTTTTAGGGGGTAGTTTAGGAATAATAAAAATGTCTAATTGTATAATTTGTTTAGTTAAGTATTCGTGCGAAGTTTCAATTCTATTAACTCAAGGAATAAGATTTTTCATAAAAAAAATTATCTCCTTTTTTACTCCCTTAGGGGTAGAATTTCGAAAAATCCTTTCTTAGTACATACCTACGCTTTACAAAGAACATACCCTCCAACGTCAGTCAGGACTTTGAATTTTATCTTATATATATATATATAGATGTAAAGAACTATTAAACAGATAAAGCTTAAAAAAAGTTTTACCTTCCTTGAAACCCTAGAAATAAATATTCGAATGTTATAGCATATTCGCTGAACTTACTTAAAGGGTTCAAGAGTGCCCTTCACGGGCACCACCTATATGTCAAAGTTCGACTCTGTGTATTAACTGTAGTAGGTACATAAGTATCTCGGGGCGAGAGTTTATTTTTCTCGGTGAATGCTCCATGGAAGCACTGTTTTGTTTCCTTAAGCGCCCTCCGCTCGATTAATCGTTTCCTTTTTATTCAGCGACACGTGCGGAAACCAGATGCTATCGATGTACTTCGATACGTCTATTGACCGAGTTTGTTCGTTTTGTTTATGTTATTAATTAGACTAGATATACTTAGACATACCTATAAACGCCCATACCCTTAGGGTGTGCTATTATTAACCTTGTATGACTAACGCCGTAAAGGTGCTGTGCTGAGCGCGTTATATGCTTAATAGGTTGACATATAAATAAAGTTTTTGATATGACAATGGCTTTTTGGACTAACATAACATTATCATATAAAATAAAATGATAAACTTTTACATATGTCTTAAGGAGGAAAAATAAAAAACTGAAGCTATATCTTAAATGTAAATATATTTTCAAACTCAGTATTAAAATATTCCTCTGCAAAGTTTATTTGAGGAAAACATTTAAAAATAAAGAAGTTTTATATAACATCTCACTTGAACTAGAAACACGAATATGAAATTTCAACGGCCCAATTTTGGTTGGTTTTGCAAGGTAGGTTAATATATTTGAATATTTTTCATTTCTGACTGCACTATGATTTATGGTGGTTGCTTATGAGAGCTTCGATTTCTACCCGAGACTTGTCCGAGGTGTGCTTTGTGTGTGTGAATTATGTGTTGTGTGTAAGTGCCCAAATATGCTTTTTGTTATAGATCCGATTAGAAATTCTTTCACCATTAGAAAGCTATGTTATGCGGAAGTAACATAAGCATATATTTAATTATATAGTTTCAACGAGAACGAGAGTTAAGCGAGTGAAACCGCGCGCGGGAATCTAGTTTGTATATAATTGTTATATTTACACCATCGACCTGAAATCTTTCGTTTCTAAATATATTAAACAGTCCATAAATTGAAATGTCAAGGATTCCTAGTTGTAATGCCATATAGCTACAGCTAAGCTAAGCTAATAAATGGACCGACGAATTGACTCCGTAAGTTTTTTTACTGTAGAGTGTTTTTACTTCAGAGATTGATGTTGCTTTGCTGCAAGTGAATAAAGGTGGCAAAACCCACCTTTAGTATGTAGGTGGGGTTTGCCGACTTTAAGCTAAGTCACTTCCTGCTGTCAGTCTGTCACTATGTATGCTAAGATCTTTAAAAGTACACAACGTATTTTGATGCGGTATTTATTTGATTTCGAATTCGATTGCGATTCAAGAGGAAAAGTCGTGCTAGATACATTAAGGAGGTGTAGTACCCATCATTTCTGACTAATTTCACTATGAAACACCCTACGCTAATCTTAACCTTTTCCGAGATATTTTAATTTTATTTTTTTAATAAGAATGCCGATTTTTTTGCTATTACATTATTTATTTTTAATTTTGTGAGTCTTACTACTATGGGTAAATGATGGGTACTACACGCCCTTAACGGATCTAGCACGACTCTTCCTGTAACCCTATATATAATAAATCACCATTGCACCCGTGCGAAGCCGGGTCGGGTCGCTAGTGAGCTTATAAACCCAAGATTCTATCTGTGTTAAGTAAACGAATAGATATCAGTTTCAAAACCCCACATTCTAAACTCTGTTAAACAATAAAAGGAGGTAAAATAAGTACGTTAAAGTATTTGCACATTAATATTATAGTAGAACACGGGTTCCTACAATATGGCACTATATGGTTCGCCCGTAACCGCATCTGACAGCATATGTACACAACTTTTATTGCACAAGTTTTGCAAACTCCAGAATAAATACGCTAGCAATACTTTTTAATGGACCACCATTTACTAACTAGCGTTCGTTAGCATTTTTACTTGTTTGCATTAATTTATCTTGACTTGTTTATTTGTTCTTTCGTTTGGCACATATTTTATAAGGCTGATCAATTTCCACTTAGAACTTGGTATGGATAAAGCAATTTGGCGACGATATAATAACACATACTGCTCCAGCTATGATTACTTTCTTACGTGAAAGTTTTAATAGCGAAAATTGTGTTGTTAACTAAACATGCCCAATAATTTGTTTATAGTTTTCTGAAAAATCTGTTTATTGTCTGAGAGGAATCAGATTTTTCCTTCTTGTTGTCTTCTGCTCTTCCTCAAATCATGTCTCAATAAAAAAATGATGATTTTTTGAATAACGACCAATTTCTACTTATTCTATTTTTACTAATCTTTGGTGCGCCAACACCTGACTGACTAAATACTTACAAAACGTTTAGCTACCTGACACTTCTGAAAATAACATAACCGTCGGCGTTTCAAAATATATTAAAATCATTAAGTAGAGACTCGGCCCCTTCATTCAACAGAAATTTCATATAATTTCGTTTATCAGAAAATGTTCCATAGAAAATGTAATCTTGTACTTATACAGGGTGTCCAAGAACCTGGCGTCCAACTGGATTCCCACGATGCCCCAAGTTCTAACAGTACTCAGAAAAATATTTTAAAAAATCCACCCCATGTACTTACAGAATTATACTGATTTAAAAAAAAAGGGGAAATGAGCACCCTGTGACATACTTTTGAATGCTGTGACTGCTAATGCTGATAATTTCGATATTTCTTGGAGGTTTTGTAATCTAGGGTATTGCTGTGTCTAAATAGAATGTAAAAATAAAGTACTTATTGTACCATTTTAAAATAAAATATTATTTTAACTAAAGGTGATATGGAAAACTATTGAATTTCGCAACTTTGACCGACTGTAGTGTAAAAAAAATGTACCAAAATAGTATGGCAAGTGACGTCAAATTTTGACGCGTTTATTCCTCTTTTTAAAAAGGTATAATACTTACACATTAATTTGAAAAAAAAAAAATTTGATAATATTTTTACTCAACAACCCAATTTTTACGATGTCTTACAGAATTCTTAGAAAGAAAAATTTACGACGAATTGAATCTAACCTCTAAAGAATTACTATTGTATGCTCATAAAAATAACAACAGGCCTCTCAAAAAACAGGTTAGACCGTAAGGGACGGTATGTGCATGCATCTCACCATAGTGATTCGTTATTACAACAGGAGGGAGCAAGACAGAAACTATCTTTGCGATTTGCTGGTTCTTCTTTATGGTACCCCATTATTCAGGTAAGAGTGAGGGAGAAAAAGGTAAGAGGTGCGAGTGAGATAGATAGTGACGCTATCTGGGACCGTGCTATTTAGGATAACAGTACGGTCAGTACGCGTCACTGCCTCCTGCCGTTACTACGCACCTCTCTCTTATTGTTACCATTGATCACGTACTACGATTTAAAGCTTTGTTTATTGGACTCGATTACTCTTTGTGCTCTGGACTTTGAAAC
The DNA here is from genome assembly GCA_947037095.2 of Nycteola revayana. NCBI lineage: Eukaryota > Metazoa > Arthropoda > Insecta > Lepidoptera > Nolidae > Nycteola > Nycteola revayana. The sequence continues at coordinate 13,687,900 of OX344839.1, forward strand.
GAACTCTTTACGACGACCTTTGCCTGTGTTTGGACAGTTTGTGTTTTGTGTGTGCTACCATGGCGACCTACACTCCGCAAGAATACGCAAATATGCACTACATTTATGGAGAATGTAGAGGTAATGGACGAGCTGCAGCGAGACTTTACAGAGAAAGGTATCCGAGGGCTACGCGATATCCCGACCATCGAGTTTTCATTAATGTGCACAGATCACTATGTGACGGGCGGTTCCCCAATCAAGTAGCTGGTGAAGGACGACCCGTAAATGACTTCATACGCGATGAAGTTTTAGAGGCGGTGTCGGCAAATCCAAGCATCTCTGTGCGAGGAATAGAAGCTGATACGGGGATACCGAAGAGCACAGCACACAGTATTCTCCAAAAAGAAGAATATCATCCGTACCACGTACAGCGAGTGCAAAGTCTTTTACCTCGAGTCTATCCGAGCCGAGTCGCGTTTTGTGAAAAAATCCTGCAAAAACATCGAGAAGACGAAAACTTTATCGACAAAATTTTGTGGTCAGATGAATCAACATTTAAGAAGGATGGCTACATGAACCTACACAACTTGCACGAGTGGCATGTGGAAAATCCGCACTTGATGCGAGAAGATAGATCCCAGTACCGGTTCAAAGTGAACATGTGGACCGGTATTCTCTGTGGGAATATTATTGGTCCATTTGAGATGCCCGAGAATTTGACTGGCGAATCATATTTAAATTTTCTTCAAAATGATTTGCCAAACTTACTAGAAGAGACCCCACCAGATATGTGGTTCCAACACGACGGCTGTCCAGCACATTTTCGCGTATCCGTTAGAGAGTTTTTGGACGAGCAATACCCGAACAGGTGGATTGGGCGATCAGGAACAATCCCGTGGCCAGCCCGCTCACCTGACTTAAATCCGCTGGATTTTTTTTTCTGGGGAACTATGAAGGAGCTCGTTTATGCGAAGCCCATTAATGACATCGCTGACCTTCGTGAGAAGATAACACAAGCAGTGCAGGTGATACGTCAAAAAAGTTACTCGCGAAACATAAAGCGGTCCTTTTTAAGGAGAGTGAGAGCTTGTATTGCCGCGGGTGGTCAACATTTTGAACATTTATTGTAATAAAATATCTTTAAACTAACATTCTTTGCTTTTATTCTACTGGGAACCCATCTACCTGTGTGTATTTCCTTCTTGCTCACTCTTGGAACCGAAGTAAATAATAGTAGTAACATAACAGTTTCTAAGATAAGAAAGGGTCCGACAGTTACCGTTAGTAGGTAGGCACTTCGTAAAAATTGGGTTGTTGAGTAAAAATATTATCAAAAATTTTTTTTTCAAATTAATGTGTAAGTATTATACCTTTTTAAAAAGAGGAATAAACGCGTCAAAATTTGACGTCACTTGCCATACTATTTTGGTACATTTTTTTTACACTACAGTCGGTCAAAGTTGCGAAATTCAATAGTTTTCCATATCACCTTTAGTTAAAATAATATTTTATTTTAAAATGGTACAATAAGTACTTTATTTTTACATTCTATTTAGACACAGCAATACCCTAGATTACAAAACCTCCAAGAAATATCGAAATTATCAGCATTAGCAGTCACAGCATTCAAAAGTATGTCACAGGGTGCTCATTTCCCCTTTTTTTTTTAAATCAGTATAATTCTGTAAGTACATGGGGTGGATTTTTTAAAATATTTTTCTGAGTACTGTTAGAACTTGGGGCATCGTGGGAATCCAGTTGGACGCCAGGTTCTTGGACACCCTGTATATACTATATTGAGTATCATTCCAACGGTTATTGTCTGCAACGAAATAAATTTCATAGAAATACAGTTGTCAAACAGTTGAATTATTTTTATTTTTAAGGAATGTTGCTTGTTAGGTATATTTTTCAATGGTAACCATACAACTAACAATGCCAGGAAAAAAATATTTACCCAAGCAAACAAACAAAATTACCTGGTAAAAAGGTTTTTGGTAAAAACTGTACATAAATTTACAAAAAAAAATGAGGATAAAGCATATATGATTTTCTTTTCTATGGTAAGCATACCTTAAACAAAGAAAATTGTATGAATGTAATTGTACAAATCTGTAGTAAATATTATGTGAATTGATTATTCTATGAAATTATAATATCAGATACAAAAATGTGAAACGAAATTCTATAAAACGACTTACAACCGTAGAGGACTATGGACATTCAGCCATACTTTCCAGTAATTTCTATTCTGTCAAATACTCACGTAACTTAATTAAATTTACTCGCTAACCAGCTTATTGTTTTCGTGGGTCGTTCTCTACATTTTGTCAATAATCGTTGATGTCATTAGTGACTGAGTTTTATATTCAAAACGTCCCCTTCGTGAGAAAATTTCCTCCAAAATTGAGCTTCTATTGGCCGGCTATTGAGCCTCGATCAATGTTTTTTTGGGATCTTTTTCATAAAAGTAAAACAACACTTAATGTTTTTGTAATGAAACTTTTTAAGTGGATCTTAACGACTCTTTTGTTTTGATAAGATGAGTATGTTGTTTTTGTATAGTTAAGTTTATTCATATTTGTAGGTACAACATAGCATACAAGTAAAATCGACTTAAAATCCATTAAGGAAATTCAAAAATGGGTATTATTTAGCATCATGTATAACGTCTACTGCTGAACCACCTCCCGAGAGAGGGATAATGCCATAGTCACCACACTTGACAGGTGGGTTGGTGACCGCAATATTATGTTGTAACTCAAGAGAAAACCCTGCTGCCCGTTCCCTAGTATACGCTTTTTAAGATGGTGTTAGCAATCGGACTATATTATATCTACTATAGTAAATCGGACTATATAGTAAAAGGAGTCACATAAAAAAGTCGTTGTTATCTTGTCTTTTCTCCACTTTTGATGCGCTTACATTAAATATTATTCATTTACGTTACATAGAACTATTAAAGTAATACAAACAAAAGACAATCTGTTTTCAGAACTCCACAAGTTCCACAACTATAGTGCGATATCTGTGACAGATCAGTTTAAAAACTATACTAGTAAGCATTCGAATTTAAATGTGTTGATCTAGAAATAGAACCGTTATTTTTACTAGATGTTTTAGTTATTCATCATAGGTGTTTTACCCAAATGTTCTAGAACTAACACTGATAGGTAAAAATCAAACCATCATTATAATAAAAAATAAAGAAGAATAGCATATACTCATTTGGAATAGCTAGTATATTTTGAGTTATTTTTTATTTAAATTTACTGCTTTTAGTTGTACAAATGCACTATAATAATACCAAAAAATATCACAGTACCCCATTAGAAATTCATATTCACCTAGACGCCAATTGTACCTACCTATAATAATAGGTCTTTAACTATGAAATTGCCGTTTTGTATGAAAAAAATTTAACGAATTTTTGCATGTAATTTTTTATTTGTATGAATCGAAGTTATCACCCATGCAATCAATGCATCTTTGCCAACGCAGTGGCAGTTTATTGATGCCCTTCTAAAAGAAATCAGCTGGACGGGAGGCAACAAATTCTTCAAAGGCATTTTGTACTGCCTCTCGGGTATTACATTTTTTTTCCGCCAAGAAGTTATCCAAATTCTGGAAAAAGTAGAAGTCTGTAGGCGCAAGGTCTGGTGCGTAGGGCGGATGACGGAGAGCTTCCAACCCCAGTTCTTGCAACTTGGAAACCGTCTGAGGTACAGTATGAGGTCGCGCGTTGTCGTGCAGGAGCAGCGGAGACGAGCGATTGACCAATGCTGGTTGGAGATGTGCCAGCTTCTCCATCATTGTGTTCAGTTCTTCACAGTACACATCTGCAGTAATGCTCACCCCGTTTGGTAAGAAGCTGTGATGAATCACACCGGCGCTAGACCACCAAACAGTAACCATCACTTTTCTAGGGGTAAGTTTTCGTTTAGGGCATTGTTTAGGTACTGAACCAGGATCTAACCAACTTGCTGAGTGCTTGTGGTTATCAAACAGAATCCATTTTTCATCGCAGGTAACAATGCGGTTCAAAATTCCTTATTTGTGTGTCTGTTGAGCAGTGCAAGGCACGTCTCGACGCGTACTTCGCACTGGCGATCATTAAGTTCGTGGGGCACCCATTTGACAAGCTTTTTTACCTTGCCAATTTGACGCAAATGGACCAATATTGTTTTGACACTAACGTCGAAAGCTGCTGTTAATTCAGCCGTTGATTGTGTATCATCAGCTTCCACAATCGCCTTTAATTCATCATTGTCGACCAAAGTCTTCGGACGACCGCGAAGTTCATTTTTCAGGTCGAAATTTCCAGAACGGAAGCGAGCAAACCAATAACAGGTGGTGCGTTGGTTTGTAGTGTTAGCTCCGTAAACGTCGTCGTTGATGTTGCGTGCCGCTTGTGCCGCGTTGCTGCCATGACGGTACTCATATTCCATAATTACTCGAATTTTTAACGTATCTATGATGAAGAAAAAGATTGAAATGCGATGAAAATGTAACACTAATCAATAAACATATGAATACTTTTGGAAAAAAACCATGTTTTTAAAATAAAATTAATTTGAAATTAGAATTCATAGCCAAACAAAAATTATTTTGATTTGAAATAGCCAGTACTGCAGCACGGCAATTTCATAGGTAAAGACCTAATATTTTGGTAATAGCATGAAATGGTAGAAAACTAGCTTTAGTTTCGTACGTATAAAACTTTATAATACACCGAGGTCATCACCGAGGTAGGCACTAGAAATCAAAACTTTTACGTCCACTGCTGTATATGGGCCTTTTCTTTAATAGAACTTGTAAAGCCGTGTGGTTTCCGGCTCAGAATAGACCACCCCATATCTTTCTATAGGTGTCGTATGAGGCTTCTTAGGGACATGTATGTATGTATGTATGTACCAATCTGCCTGCCAATCATGGAGATTACGGCCATATCCTTTAACAACCCTGGCTTAAAATAGAAACACATAGAAACAATAAATCTAAGACATTGTTACTAACCTTATAATCAGCGCCAGTAATGCACTAAGTATGCGCATTGTCTACTCAATAGAGAACAATTAAGAATGCTCCCTCCCCTTCTCTCCCACCTCCCCACACGGAAAGAGACTTTTTCTCTTTATTGTTCGTTAATTGCTCTGATTGGTGCGACGGAACGAAATAAAGCCGCATTCGAAGGGATTTGTAGGCTCGCGTTCAAACGTAGCAACCTCTAATTTAGACTCGATTGTAAAACTGCTACGAGCACTCCTACTTTTACTATTTGTATTTTCTCTTTTGCTTTATTGAAATTGCATTGATCTTCATGGAGTAGAAGGCCGATGGAAAGTTATTTCCATTTAATCGAATGTTGAATTAAATAAATGTTTTCTCGATACGAAGCGTAATGTAAAACACGAGAACGGAAGGGATAAAAGTGATCCATATGTATTGCGCTGGGGTATATGTAATTTATCAAGTGGAACATTTATCAAGTGACCGCATGGACACTAAACTAATTAACGGTATTGCGATAGAATGAATCTTCTAACTTCACTCAGATTAATCATCGGGAAGGTCCCTCATCGCATTGCGGATAAGGGATCAGTTATACACTACGTCACATGAATTTAATTATATTTGATACCGTTCATTTTCTAGTGTGACCTCACATTTTTAGCAAGCTTACATGTAACAATTATATAAATATAAGGAGCATTTCGAACATTAAAGTCACAAGGGCTTATAGGCAACCGGCACGTGACACTAGCAAAGTGAGTATGAGTTTGAATTGAAGTGGAATAATGTAGACGAATCGATCGTACTTATTATAAGTCAAAAACAATGATAAAAAGATAAAAATAAAAAAAGACTAATTAATTAGTATACATTTCAGCAGTAATGTTATTAAATAGAATTTAAATCTACCAATGTGGCATGAAATAGTCGCGCATCATAAATATAATTGGAATCAACCAAAATAATTTGAACCCTGTATTTAAACAGATAGACTTGAAAATATTTTAAGGATTTTCTATAATAGTTCAAATTCCGCGATATCACCTAGATATATTTGATTTTGAAATGTGATAACACCAAACTTAGGACCCCTCCCACCTTTTGCCACAGCATGTCATACTTCGTGGATCCAGTCCCCTTCCCTTTACGTGTGACGTATATTATGGATGGGCCCTATGTTGAATGTAACCATAAAACTTCTTATAAGAACTCTTATCTATTAATACTTAGTTGAAACTTGAAACTAAGTGACATATATTACCGGTGATAAAAGATATCTATTCGTTGAAAATATATTTCAACGAATAGATATCTTTTATCGGCTAGAACTTTAAGATTTTAATAGAATACTAGCTGCGCCCCGCGGTTTTACCCGCGTTACTCTGCTCTAGTGGGTCGGAGCGTGATGTTTTGTAGCCTATATGTTAATCCAGCGTATAACCTATCCCGGTACAAAATTTCAGCCAATTCCATTCAGTTATTTTGGCGCTAAAGAGTAACAAACATCCATCCGTCCATCCATCCATACTTACAAACTTTCGCGTTTTCGCGTAAGTAGAACGTACGTACGAGTACGTTTCGATATATATTTATATATATATATATATATATATATATATATATATATATATATATATATATATTTATGTTAGAACGCTCAACGAACTGCTCGACTGGGGAAGTACTTCCATCTTACGGAATACCATAGCCAAATTTGCCCTTTGTGTTACTACACAGTAAAATTACACTGTGTACTCTAATATCTACGGTCACCAACCCACCTGTCAAGCGTGGTGACTATGGCAAAACCCTCCCTCGGACAAGGCTCATGTTCCGCAGTAAACATTATATGGGCTGATGATTATCATAACTAATACCACACCAACTAAGTAAAACACATATCCAGATTGCTTGATTTTTAGTAACAGTCTTTACTGTCTTACATGACAGTTATATTTAATAATAAACAATTTGATAATACATAATGGTATCTTAACATTCCGAACGTAATTAAGTTTATGACCGTACCGTCAGCATTATAAGGGTACTATCCATCGATCGACCAATCAAAGCCATCGCTCGACTATCATCTAGTCTAGTAACACTCAAAAGTACACGGAGCCTTTGCCCAAGGACCCCATCCCCATTGAGCCCACGGGTGACCTTTTTAATAGGTATATCTTTCTTTACTGCTAAATGTATTGTTTTATGAATCAATTTGAGAATAACTTCATTAAAAAAAAAATATTTTTGTTTACGTAAACCTATTACAGACCTTTGCAAATAGTCAAAACATAGGTATTTTGGTTAATTAATATAATATATTAAATTAATTATTTTAATTTAGTTATGATAGTTATAATAATAATAAATAGGTTGTATAGATTAAGTGTAAAAGCTGACAAGTATGAAAATACGACCGCTGTAGGAGGTATAGAATTTCGAACAATCTATAAGATTCAAAATCCTTTAAGAAATTTCTGGGATATCACTCGAAAACACTTAAGTTATATCACATACTAAGTATTCTACCAAAAAGGTCGAATAATATAAAGTTATCCGCTATAAACATGACCGCATCACGATATTGCGATCAGACGGTATCGCTATTGCCATTTTATATTGTATTGGATTGGTTTAGCCAGCGCTTAGACGTTTAATATTTTTTACTTATCTATCTCCTAGAATTTTGTAGCTACGCTTTCCAATATTGAAAACATTTTTGATAAAATTCAATAATGTTATAGATACTAGGTATTATTTATTGTCGTCTGCGACTGTCGTGGCAGTGCATGGCACTATGGCGGCGAACACTCCTAAGTCATTTTGCTTAACAAAAATATTATAATTGGGAACTTAATCTAATATCCTAATATATTTTTGGTTCCTAAAGAAACCAGTGGAAGGAATTGGTGAATCCCGCCAAAAACACTTTTTCGAAAAGTTTTTTTGGCGGCACAAAAACTATCCCCAAGAGGCTAGTTGACACTTTTTTGAAATTATTTGTATATGATTAAGAATGGTTTTACTAGGTCAAGAAAAAAGTAAGTATGGCATTTATTTGAGATCTAGAAAGCACTAAAATATATGGATCTATACTCATTTTCTATATTCAAGATCGATGACGTCATGACTCAGAAAGTGTAATAGTAAATAGATCGCGTTCATGTTTTTTAACAAGATATGACTTCACAAAATGGCTGATAGCGTTTTCGAAAGTTAAAGACATAGACAAAATAAATAATTCTCATATTGAGTTTATACACACAAATTCAAGTTTTATGAACAGATTATATTTAGGTTCCATATGACAAAGTCTTTAAGAAATAAACATCATTGTAAAATAATGTCATATGTGTCAACAAAAGTATTGTAACGCCCGGTAATCTATTAAATTTAAAAGTATCATTACCTACTAAATATCATTCAAATAGCTAAAGTCTACCTACTCGAAATGACTCGAAACGAAGTATATTATAAGAATATGGAAGAGGAAAGGAGCGGTCTAAAATTTGAAATAAAATAGCACATTCTTCATACAGTACCTAATACATCCATTAAAAGTAATACTTATTAGAAATACTTATAATAGAAACCATTTAATTACTTAGTTAGTAGTTAGACTTAGTTGAACGCATCGATTTTTATACATATAAACCCGTGTTTGGTGGCACAGACAACGGCTATAATAACGCAATCCTTCTAGGCCAGGCCAACGAATATGATTAATTTTAATACTCCTTACAATTTGACTATAAGAAAGCCACAAATAAAGAATAGACATAACTAATAAAAACGTCTAATATACGGTCTAAATGATTTTAAACCGCTCATTTCTAAATTTTAAATGTAATATTATCTACTAAACAATTTGAATTTATACAAACCATCAGTGTGTAAAAGTTTTTGTGTTCTATCTGTTTCATGTCACTTTGGTAAAAACACAACCTTTTTCAGATTTTTTAAAATTACATATTAATTATAGACAAAATACTCTTTTTCTCGGACAGATATTTTTGTAGTTACCTACTAGGTGTGCTATGAAATCTTGTTATATATTTCAATACAAGGTAGAATCTTACTTACTATTCCCGAGATGTAACTTTTTTCCTCGTAATTTTCTTTTTTATAAAATAATTCTATTTTTGAAATGATGAGACGTCCAATATTATCTGTGCTATGTGCCACCGACAAGGGAGTTGGATTTACGGTCGGGATGCTATGAGTTGGCCAACCATTCCGAGTGGCGTTCCCGTGCCTTCATTTTGCATGATATTAAACTGCAAAAAATAAAAAAGTTGATATAAAGGCAAACTTGGAACGTAGAATTATCATGAAAAGCGGAGGTGCTTTATGATGCCTAGGAAAGTTTAGGTGGTGTTTTTATTACAATATTTTTAGAGAGTTTGCTATTGACATTTTTGTAAGTTTACTAAATTAAAAATTTAATTTCTAAAAGAGTTGGGTTATATAATGGTTGATACGCAGTCAACATAACTTATTCACATAATTTTCTGAACTTGGTGTATCTCCAAAGCTTTTTTAGTACCGAGACTTTATCAATATAACTTTTAGTACTTATACCATCTATATAAATTAAAAAGAATCGCGAAAATGTTTGCACGCGCTAACTTGAGAAATACTTGAATATTTTGTCTGATTATTTTTTATTGAGTTCGTTTTTATGTTGACAAGGTTTGTATAATAGCAAAATTTGAAAGAATTTAGGAGGAGAAATGTCAAAATGTTTGACAGGCGATGCCAGGTACTATGAGCTAGTTTTTAATAAATATTTTTGAAGTTGCTCTTGGGTCTTATTTTAATACTAGCTGTGCCCGCGACTTCATCCGTGTAGAATTTCATAAAAAAGTAATTATTATTTAAGTTACTCCTTATTTAATCAGCTATCTGCTAGTAAAAGTCCCGTCAATTGGTCCAGCCGTTCCAGAGATTAGCCGAAACAAACTGACAGACAGACAGATAAAGCTAGTAAAAAAATATTTTGGTACCTATATGGACCGTATATTTAGTACATTCCTATGTATGTAGTAAAAAGCGGTTATCATAATATTAACTACAAACAGACACTCCACTTTTATTTATTTGTATAAAGATGTTTAGTGTGATAATAATAGTAAACATAAGACATTTAGTATTATTGTTATTGTTCGTTTTATTTAATTTAGTTTTCTGTAAAAATAGCAGTTCTGTACTAACTGAAAATAATAAAGACGTCCGTTCGTGTTGTGGAATTAATCAGTGAGCGTCTGTTATCGCTCATTCCCATCTTCTCTTTTATTACACAGTTCTTATTTGAATTCGTTTTATTATTAGGAACTAGACAAGCTGTTTAAACTCGCAAACGCCTCTCAGATGCCAATTAAAAAATAAACTTTCATACACGCCTTGTCCGAAAACAAATGGAGAATAAGTTATGCACAGACAAACATTTTGACAAGACAACAAGTTAGAAGTTTATCACCTTATATTTATTTATGCTAGGTAATTAAACACATTAAAAAAGAAGATAACAAGCTATCTTGTCCGTTATGCTTATAAATTTCTCTCTTCCACATTTTCTTGCACTACGGACAAGTTGAAGTCAGATATAAAATGAGATAACATTTTTGACAACATCACATCCAAAATTCGATGTCCTCGCAAATCCGAATTCTAAGAGCCCTCGAACTATCAAATATAGCGACAGTTGTACAAAACTCCCATAAAAATCTAAATGGCATCACTTAGTTGCTTAGCTTGTAGTTTTTAAACTATTTAATAAGATAGGAGCCCTTCTCGCCTTTATGCCCGGTGATGTATCAAAAGCAAAGTTGCTAACTACGAGTACGTAGGTAAATGTTATGGTAAATATCACGTAAGCGGTAGCGGACACTGAAGCCTAGGGCGGCAGAATTTAGGGGGAGTCAAATTTTCAATCGTTTCTTTTCTTAGAAATATAAATACTTACCGTCTAAAACTTTTAATAGTAAAATATCCAGTAGTTCCATAATAGGGGCGGCAAAATATGAATATCCCGACAGGCAGCTAATGTGTCAGTTTGCCACTGCATGTAAGTCAGATTTGAAACGTGTTATTCGTTCTTATATAACACAAAAATGAACACGGATTATTCAGTCTAATTTCAAACAACAGAATTACCTCAACAGAGATGGTCCAGTAACCTAAATCTGACTTATGATGCATACATACACCAAGCAGTTGTACGGCTTCAGCTCACTCGTTAGGCTTAGAAATCGCAATGGCGCATGAATAATGGAACATTACTACTGGTCTGTATGCTCTGTATCTAAAGCTTTATGATGGAATACCTAAAACATACCTAACTACTTACTAAACTATGTTGGAGTAATGTAAAACATAAATATATTGATCAAGATTTAAAGCAAATTACACTTTATTGCACCAAACTTAGAATAGATGACACATATAAAAATAAAAAATAAAATAAATGGAGGTACAACCGGCGGTCTTGTTGTCTGCATCACAATTTAATAATGATCTCCTTAGGTTTTTTTTATATATAACTTTTACTTAATTTCATTTTAGTTTAGGATTTATACCTACTTTGTATACTTTTATTTTTCTCACTCGATGTGTAATTTAGTATAAATATGAAGAAGATTAAATATTACAATAATAAAATAACATTATTAAAAAGTTAGTTAATTTCAGACAAACATTATCAAGTAAATACTTATGTTACGTGTGCCACCTAAAGGTCTTATTAGACTGAATTTGAGCTATCGCGATATACCAGGAAACTGGCAGCAACTTATCCTTGTGTGTTACAACATAAAACTGCGGTCACCAACTCGCCCGCCAAGCGTGGTGTTCATAGCAAAACCCTCCTTCGGAAGGAGGCCCATGTTCAGCAGTGGACGTTATACGAGTGGAAGATGATGACGATGATTATAATCCAATATATTTAACTACTTTGAAACTCCTTTGTATGCTTATAACTCCTTACTTGGTTGCCCGGAAGAGATCACTGCAATTTGTGATAAGGCCGCCAATTGTACCTACATAATTTAAAGTGTATTTTCAAGTCTCTATCTGTACGTTCTTCTTTATGCAAGTGTACAATAAAGAGTTTATCTATCTATATATGAATGAAGCTTACATATTTATGAAAGTATACCGCAGTTGCGACTAAAAGAGCAGTTTTATTAAATGAATGGATGGTGATAAGTAATTAGAAGCCGCCCACCCCTCACTGTTCACTTTCCACTAATTCGAAGTATTCGCAGATAGTAATCGTGTTGGAGACGGAGATACGAGCTCGTGATTTACTTCACTTGTCTCTTTAGTTAACGAGGGAAACTTTTTGCGCCAGAACTCCGACTACACGGGAATAAATTAGCTAAATTGTAACGTCCACTGATCTCGCTGTTGCCAGCCTTCTAAATGGTTACAGTTTCTTAATAATGTTTATACTGTTTTGAAACACTTTTCTAAAGAATACTTAAAAATAGAGTGTCTTTTAGATACTGATCTCAGAAGAGTTTTTATTTTCGAATTTAAATTAAAATGTGTCTAAATGCTGGAATGTCTTTTTGCACCGCCCTCCCCGTAAACAAGTATTGTTATTTTTGAGCGGAATTTACACTAGACATTTCGTTTTTTAATTTAGATTAGTATGGATTTCCGCAAATTAACGCCCGTTTCCATTTAATAGAGTTATTTTAGTTACTTCAATCCATAAGTACGTTGAGTATGTAGGTATATATTTCCGCAACATAAGTTGCTTAATACGATTTTTTTTTCTTATGAATGTTCTTAAGAGTTCAATAAGAATTTTTATAATTAAGTAATGGCTAATAGTAACAAGCTCAGATCGTTATTGTTGTTATCAGGAGTAATAAAGACAGATATTATTGCATAATAGCTTCCAACGCGCAGTTTTCCCCTTTTAGCTCATGTTCTCGTGGGATCTTCATCATGAAATATAGCCTATCTTACTTCTGTATAACGTTGCTTTTTAAAAGTGAAAGACTTTTTAAAATCGGTCCAGTAATTACGGAGCATATTCAAAGCAAACAAACATAAATGATTAAAATAAGTCTTACTCTTCATGAAACATAAAAAAAACTGTCAATACTTGTGGATGATATTCTTCTACTTCTACCTTCTTTGTTTTCTTTTTTGTGTAATTGACGCAAATTGAACAAATTTTGCAAAGAGATAAAGCAATTCCTATTTCGTAATGTAGCTTTATATACATTTGCATAGTTTTATAGAACAATATTGCTCAATAGACACTTCGATCGAAACGGAAACTTTACTACAGTTTAAACTGTTCAACTCCACGGTTCACGAAATCACAATGACATTTAATCGTTCAAATAGTAAATGCTTGTCCAGTTCAGTAGTTCTATTCCTCGAAGTTGGGAATTGAAGACGTACACTCGAAGTCGATATGAAATCGAGGGTAAAAGCTCGAAGCGACTAGAGAGGTCAAGATATCGGAGTAGTTGACCCAACTGAGATGAGGCACGAACAATGTCACGTATTTCTGAATGCGTTCCGTTCCTTCAATTTATTGGTACAGGTATTTTTATTGAGTGTGTCATTGCTTTTGTTATGTAAGATTTATGAATAAAAATGAGGAAAGTGTTTGTGTTTGCCAGTGTTTTATAATAATCAACAGATTATTTTATACGAGCTTTCCGTAGGAATTTCATAATTAAATCTATGTTACTCAGGGATAATGTAAAATAAAATAGAAGTTTTTTAATTTTATTCGTAACAAACATACATATAAAAATACAAATCTTTCTTCTTTAAAATGTTTGTATATATACTTAGATGTGCTTTGTTAGTATAATTAAATGTTGTATATAGCTATAACCAAGTACCCACATGATAGATTAATACTCTCTACTGACCAGTTGTTGGAACAAATTATGTAATAACACCAACGATTGTATCGTTATATGAGCCTGACTGAGAGCCTATAAAACATGCCACTACAGCGGAGCGATCGCTAGCATAAAATTGCTAACGCAAAATGTATGGCACTTGACATTCGCAAAGAGATAAAGCAATTCTTTAAAAAAAATATACATATAGACTGGCATAGAAATTCGATCGTTTGGATTTCGGTTTCATAAACCTTATAGATAACCTAAACCTCAACAAACCATGTTAATTTAGATACCTACTCTATTCAAAATATACGTAACAAAATTCTTTCTTAAATTAACTTAGCCACTCTCATCTCTAGCAAGAACAAAGTCGCACTACATTTGTATGAGAAAAATCAATGATTCAAGTGTCCAACTGCCAAAGTTTGCTCCAGTGAAGCTTGCCAATACAAATTGTAAGTCGTGTCAGGTGCTAAAAACTCGACGTTCCAAAGAGAAGCGAACTAAACACTAAATCTGGATAAATTCCATCCGCAAAGTTTTCCGAGCACCCGCCAAGTTTGGCGCTAGGACTGCACGTACTTACTATGTAATTAATACGAAAACTACACTAATTACGAGAGTAACTATGTTACTGAATTGATTTTCGTCTGAATAATTTGGAAACTATATCGATGAACGACATATCGACTTGTAACGTCGACAAAAGAGATAGGTAATCTCTTCAGTATCAATTGAAGTAAATAATTGTTTATATCAGAACATCGAATCGTCAGCCCGAACAAGGTCTACTGCTGAACAAGGGCCTCCTCCCAAGGGAGAATTTTTGCCATAGTCACCACACTTGGCAGGCGGGTTGGTGACCGCAGTATTATGTTCTTGTTCTTAAACACAAGGAAACGCTACTGCCCGGTCCCTGGTATACGATTGTTTTAACAATCGGGACCAACGGCTTATCGTGCTTTCCGAGGCACGGAGGGTAGTCCCTCACTTAACCAGACCCGGAAAGAATTCTAAGAATCTACACAAACATTTTGATTTAATTTGATCTTGTCCGGCGTTGGGATCGAACCCACGAGCTCTGAGATTTAAAGCGAGCCAAATACCGCAACGCCACGTCGTCGCGTCGTCGCGCGTCGGCGTTTGTCAGTACGGCGGTAAATCTTTATGAGTGAAGAGTTCGCTGCTAGCTGAGTATAAATATATAAAACAGTGAACTCTCCTTATAAAAGTGGACATATAAATTTAACATGCGCTTCGCAATTATTATATTTACGGAAGGACACGGACATACGTAGTTAGCCACGAGGCTTTTGCTACTTCACCGGGCATAAAGACGAGGCGAGTTCCAGCCCTTAATAAATGGTTTAAAAACTACTAACCTAGCAACCTGCGCAAGAGGGCGCCCCCTGTGGGGCTTGGACCTCGGCTCAGGGCGGTAGCTGGCGATGAGATTGGGGGATTATGACATTTTAGGGGTCCGTTTCGCGTTTGCTTCGTCGAATGTATCATCGTACCTTAATTTGCGGATCAATAAAAATTATATGAACAGGCGTAATTGGACTTCAGATCTATCCTGTAAAGTTTGTAATTGAATATTAATTTATATTGAATATGTAGTATATTTGCGTAAACTTTAGAAATAAATATGAATCGTCAATCAATGTAGGTTACCTGTGTATATCTTTCGGTAGGGACTACTGTAGTAATAATAATTTAAAATCGAGCCGTTGTACTTCGGGGTCTGTAAGCGTCCGTGAATACAGAATTATGATCAGGTTTATGATCTAACAGTTATACGGGTAACAATTTATAGATACGCTTTGTGGAATATTGTTTTTATGGCTAACGAAATCTCCACAATAGGTATTTAGATATTATTAGGTATTTACCTGTTTGTGGCTAGACAAGAGGACCGAGTGCCCGACAAACCCTCCACTGATGGATGTGTCTATAATTTCTTAACCTTCAATGTAAAGCTATTCCTGACAGTAAAGAACACTAAAAGAATCAGTCAAATAGGTCAAATTAATTGTCGATTTATGAACGAACATTCATATTTTATGTAGCAATTCATTTTGATTTGTACATTTATTTCATAGGTAAGGTAATGATATATTATTTTTAGTTAATTTATGTAAATTTTAAAGATATATCTCAATCTATTTTTTTAGAGTACAAACGACTTAATAAGCTCAAATTCTGTATACCAAAGAAAGCTTTACTTCTTTGTTTACAAATAGACAACATTTTAAAATACAACGTTTTCTATCAAATTTAACTAATCATACATTAACTAAACATATCATATAGTTTACGTTATTAATATTGCAAAGGCATATAATATTTAAGCATTAAAAAAAGTTTAACGCGCGAAGGCAGTAGGAAAGGGGCAATTAAATATTGTAAGCGCCTTAACATCTTTAGCTGCACCAACGTTTACAGTTTGCTTTTTATAAAATCAGGCGTTAAGCGTAGCTTCATTCATACGACATTCATTTTTTTTGTTAATTTTCAAATTATTTATTTATTATTATTACTTTTATGCAATAACTAAACGTATTATTATATCAATATATACCATAAGTTTGTGTCAATCCAAAATTAAATAACCATATCTCGACACAATTAAAACGATTAAATAAATTATTAATTTAGTGAACTCTGTCAATATTAACATATTAAGCCTTAACTCACTTTATATACGATTTTTACATTCCTTCTTACTTTCTTTAATTAATCAAATTTTAATTATATTGTTATGTATTATACTTACTTATATGTTACCTAATGTTTGTGTTACGTCTAACTGCAATACAATTTACCTATGCTTAACCCGCATATGCGTATAGGTATACATTTATTATACTTCAATAATGGACTACCCAGTATATGCCAATTATTTAGTAGCACCCTTTTAAGTAAATAAACATCAATTTTATAATACATAGTATTAAATATACACTTTCGGCTTTAGCCTAACATCTTTATAAAGGGCATGGAGATTTGACTTGAAAAGGGTCATGTAAATAAACCACGCTAACCCAAATCTCATTAATGTCCATTTTTTGTTTTCTTAAATGTCACATATTGTCTTTGCTTTTATTACCTTTTCATTTAAATAAGAAAAAGTAAAAATAGGTGTTTCTTATCAACAACTTATTTATATATGATGTAATATTTAAGATCGTTATGATACATATTTTTGTGAATAGAATTTGGTAAGTGCTTCAAAAATTAATGATTTAATGTAATTCTAATTACTTCTTGCCACCTTAAGAAATATTTAAAATTAAATGCAACAGTTGCGATGTAATAATCACAAAATCGTCTACAACACAAATGCCAGCCAACTTAAAAATGAGCTTTCAAGACGTATCTTTATATTTTTTCCCTTCAACGTCTCCGACAGAGAGCGATTTCAGAAGCTTTATTCGTCACTCATTTCTTTGAAAGTCTGATAGGTACTACAAAGGCTACGATAAAAATCGGCAGCAAGTTATCTGTACGACGGCTTGCGATCTTTTGTACTCTCTAAAAGATTTGTAAAGCCATCGAAGCGTATTGCACCTAGAGACGTTCCTTTAAGTAATTCAATCAGCTTATTGATTATTCGGGAGTTTCTTTTTATAGAACAGATGCTGAGCGTTAACGCGATTACGAAAATGAAATGTTGACGGTACGGTAAATATGAAAATGAAACAATACTGGTACTTAGCATTTTCTCGTCATTATCAGCCCTTCCGAGGCAGTGTTTTTACTAAACTCACAATGCAGGCGGATTGATGATCGTAGCATAATATTGTAACACGCTGCTGGCCGTTCCTTGGTCTACGATTGTTAAAGAAGATGTTATAACAATCGGGACCAGCGGCTTGCGTGATTTCAGACGCACGGAAGGTAGTCCCTCAACGAACCAGACTCGGAAAGAAATGTTAGATTTAACACAAAGTAAATTTATACACGCCTTAAGATAAACTTTTTATTGTGACATGTCTATTTAAAATTGTTGATATTTAGTTTCTATAGTACTTAGATATAACAGCCTCAAACCGATATTTTACGCAACCCAACTCTGTTCTGTGCAACCATAGCTGAAGGTAATAAAAATTCTTGCTAAATAGTGTACTCCCTCAGAGTTGGTACTTACACAATTTCCTAAGTACGGTACTGTAGTACAAGAACACGGTTAAATGTTGAGACGAATTTAGTATTTTTTCAGAGCTTTCTCAATTGTTTTTTCTGCCAAAGAAAGGTAGAATTAGGACCCGGCGGGTGCCCATAAATCCCCGAAGGTTTACTTTGGCAACGGTCTTTAGCTAAAGATATCTGCCCCAGTTCTTGTCTTAGACGAATTTAGACACATTGGCTTCGCTTCTAACTTTATGCTTCTAGTTTATGTGTAAAAACTGTTTTGTAAGTGGAAATGTCGACGTCGTGGTCCGTTTTGTGTAAGAAATATTATGAAGAGAGAATATTTGGAAAGAAGCAACTGTTGTGGCAACCCTGCCATACGTGTAAACATTAGCTTCGTATTTACTAAATATTTAAAAATAATTTATCTGTTGTTGAGTGACTAAAAATATTGAAATAATGAACGGACATTGTTGTACCCAAGGGTTATTGTTATCTGGGTAAAATATTATTCCACAAGTAATTTATAACAAATTCTTACCATCATAACAAATATTTGATAAAAAGGTGTTTTATGTGTTTTAAACGAACTCTTCATCATATACTCAATTGGACACAATAGACAGGTACTCTAAGTTATGCAAGACTACTTATATAAAACGCGATAATTAGCAAATACAAAGTGAAAAACCGTTTTGGTAAAATATTTAAACACCTTTGTTTACATTGTGATGAACGGAATGACACTTAATGAACCAAAAATAACGACCATAGACAATTATTACACGGCGCACGGTGAAAATTTCTCAAATAGGTATCACATTAGTGTTGCAACTAAACAAAAATTAAACTCCCGGAATATTATTTTATGAATAAAAATCAATTAAATGAAATTAAGTGCCAATAAAAAATTGAATACTCCAATGCAAAAAATGCGTAAAAAAACAAACCCATCAATCGCTTAGCAGTCTAGATGCGTCTCTTCCATAATTAGTACAGATCTACATGCCAGAAGCTTTCCAGATTTACCATCTCTTCTTAACTGTGACATTGATGATTCTAAAGAAGAATAACAATAGTTAAGGATAAATATGCACGCGGAAATCGAAAATATAAAAATCCCTAGAGATTGATCGCCTATTAAAGATCGCCAATTTAAAAAAAATATAATAATCTAATATACTAAAAATACATCTAAGTCTAAAAAGAAGAAAATATTATCGACTCGTTTAAAATATATACTGCTTATCTTCTACTACTAGGAGAAAGTAACGGTCTTCATAGATTTAGTTTAGCAAGTTAACTTTTCGATCCTTTTCAAGCTTTTAAGATATTAAACTAAATAGTTTATTTCGCTAGTGTGAGGTAGATACAATCGTTTGTAACTTTGGCTTCGCTTTATATAAGTTTTACATCGATATATTCCCTCCCTTTATAGATACTGAGTGAGAGTTCTTTATTGCACTTATAGATATACATTTATTATACTACTATTATGCAGAAATATAATTAAAATTTGCACAAAACCAAATTATAAATATGTCTAAAAAAATATTTAGACTTATTCATAATAGATTACTAAAAGATAAGCTAGAACGAAAATATTTTGGTATGGAAATCCATAACCACACTGCACGAACATAAAATGAGCCAACATATTTATGGACTGGACTTATAAAAATCCTCAAAAATCATGATTTTTTTATCCTTTGTTCCATTCAAATAAATCGATTCCATACTTAACATAGTAGAGACGAGTGTTATATGTAAGTGTGGCGTTAGGCCTCCGAAACAATATAATTTTTCGAAATAAAATAGGCAGCGTGTACTCCATGGAGGCGTTTTGCGGCGCCACTGGCAGGTGCGCAAATGCTGTCATGATGTAAATATATAATTGTATACAGGGTTACCGCGGAGACAGTGCGCAAATTTTACCTACAGAATGGTTTTAAAAAATAAAAATACCCGTGTTTTTTTGTTTTACCATGCTTCGAACAAAATAATTAAAATGGCGAACGGTAGCGCTGAGCTGACTGATACACGCGCTCGCGTCCTTGCGCCCGCGCTCTCTCTCCCCCGCCCTTTTCCATGCTATTACCCCTTTCACTCCAGTGCATAGGGTGAGCGTGGTATTTGAAAATTTCGGTGGATAAACGATAACATAAATAGTTAGCAAAAAAATTACATATGACTTTTTTTCGTGAAATGTGTTCTATTAACGATACTGATTACATGGAAAAAATATGCGCACTGTCTCCGAAGTAACCCTGTATAGTGAGCACAGTGTCAATCATTTTTATCATATAGGTAACCCGTGCTCCTAAAAATGCAGTGTTGTATTTTTAATGTTTGTTCATAGTTATTCAATGTTTAAACAGAACAATAAACTGGTGATTTTTTTATATGGGGAAATTGTGAATCCCGAATGACAGAAGCTTTTATCTCTACAAATTATCTCATATCGTAGAAAACGTTTTTCATCCCAATTGTTAAGGGGACCGAAGTCGCGAGTAACAGTTACGTAATTTATAACATGCCACCTTCACATGTGAGTGAAGACCCAATACAAGAAAACATTTCGCCTTGTACAAGTAAGTTTTTCTTGTCTACAAGTAATGGTCTTAGGAAAGTGTTTGACTTTTTATTTTAAAAACTGAATTGGCTATTTTATTGTTACTTTCTAGCTGCTAATCAATTCAATTCAATTGATTGCATTCCACAATGTGCACTTAGGTAATTTAGGTAAAATATTAGATCATAGTGTTCCCTGCCGGGCACAGCAATTTAGGAGAGAGGAAGATATTGATTCATTATATTATTAATATCAATTGTTAACATATGCTATAATTTTTTTATAGAATTATCATTGAAGTATTCATCTATACTACGCACGTATTAAAAGAGTTTTAAGTCTTTACTAGTCTAGTACTAGTCTATTTTTTTATACCATACCAACAGTATACAATTTTGTCAGGAGATATGTACAAGGCGTTCTCCTAGCTTGGATCTAATGATGAATGAACATAAGCTATTGTTCCCTTTTACATTCGCTAAATTAATATATTATGTATATTAATATCAGAGATAATAGAAGCCATATTCAGTCAATTGTCTGTAAAATAGCTTGAACGTTACGTATCTACATGGTAGATACATTAATAATAGTAGTAGTTACTAGTACTTACAATTTTTCACCAATAGGACGCTATTTTCAATTTATTGGTTCAGTTAACCCACCCGTAATCGTTTACGTTTAAATTAATTAACGAGTGGAGTTAATTCCTTTCTTATCATTTATTTTGTTCGCCATTTCCGCTAAGTTGGGAAGATTAGATCTACATCTTTAACGTGTCTACCCATTTAACACATCCTTAAGGATTAAACCTTAACGACTGGGAGAAGTTCCGGTAAAACTCGCTTTGAAAAAAGGTATAGACACTCAATTCCCTTTTTTATCTTCATTTTCAATAGATATAGTAAATGTGTATTCATTTTATATTTGTAGGCACTTGCCCGCGTAAGCCGTTGCCATAGTCACCACGCTGGGCAGGCGGATTGGTAACCGCAGTATCATGTTGTACCACACAAGGTACAACGCTGCTGCCCGTTCCTTAATATACGATTATTATAGATGTTGTTATAATAATCGGGACCAACGGCTTAACGTGCTTTCCGAGGCACGGAGGGTAGTCCCTCAACCAACCATGCGATGTGTGTCACGTCCATCACATACCATTAGATTAATGCGTCCTTTAATTTCGAACCCCCTGCACACCACATGGCGACCGTGACAGGACCTGCAGGCGTCAGGCCAGAAGCTACTAGTACGAGGGGACGTTATCCGGAGATAAAGGACGCACTCACTATCGAGACACATACTCTTTAATGTTTCTTCTAATCTTACAATAGTTGCCTTAGTTTATATACATAACTAACACGCGCTTACATGCTAAATAACTTATCATATATATAATGGTATGTGATGGACGTGACACACACCGCAACACCGGAAATAAATCTTAGAATTTACACAAAGATTTCCTGTCCTCCTGGGGATCGAACCCACGACCTCCGAGATTTAAAGCCAGCCAAATACCGTTACGCTACGGAGATTGTGTTGTGTGTAATATCAAGTTTATAATAACCATCTGTTCACACAACGTCTTAACAGCATTCGATCAGTAGTTTATGCTGTGTGTTGATGAATCAGTTAGTAACGATTGCTTTTATTATAAAAATAGTTCTCGACGACGTAGATTTCCATTTCGATTTCATACAAACTTTGCTACCTATATTCATCTCCTTATATTATATACCATTGTATTTCTTTTATGCAAAAACAAACTTTCTTATGGTTCAAATTCGTAAGTACAAGCAAATCAAAATATTTCTTTACATCAAATAATAACAGTGATGTCTTACCCTAAAAGTGAAGTAAGAACTTATTAGTTAAGCAGTGAGCACTGAGCACTCAAGATATTAGCTGACAGATAGGCATGGTAATGAAGTTTTACATGGAAAGTTAATTAAATATTTATTTTCATAATGCCTGTTAACTTTTCGTCTTGATAACAAAGTTTCAGTTAACATTACAACCTAGAAGCTACGTCAGTTAATAAGAGTTCTGGGCTGAAATTATGGTAAAAGTTTTTGAAGTATTTTAACAAACAAGACAGTAATTAAGTAATTTTTGTTGCTTTTTTATTAAAATAACCGTGTATACAAACTTTATTAACAAGTTCCTACTTTTTAATTCAGGAACCGCAAAAAGTAATTAAGTTTACGAAGAAAAATAATTTTCCTAATATCTAACTATGTGCGCGGTTTATCCACATATGTGTGTTAGATTGCCAGGTCACCAAATCTACTAGGTGGACAAACCAGCCATTTTGGCCGGACATTTGGGTCAAAAGATCGCACAATCTACATTTTTGAGAATTTTGGGGGGCGTCGACTCGCCTGCGCTCGGTGGTCGCTCGTTTGCAAAATGTAAAAAGCATAACAATAGCCGGACAGCGTTTATATTGGCCAGACACTGCAACCAAAAGCCTAACTATGTCCGGTTTTATGTCACAGGATACCTGACAACACTGTATGGGTGTATGCCATTACAGTTCCTCACCCAAGAGTTTGTCTACAACCCTTGCTTACGCCCATACGTACAATGTCAATTTTGACATGCGGAGTTCCCAACATCATTTATTTAAAAACTAGGCCGCCTATCCGATGTTTCTGTGAGAACATTGTTTGGGAACCTAGTCATAAAATGTATTCTAATTTATTGCCCATATATTCGAAAAATTTTACTTACTAGTAGTAAAATATTTTTTGAGGTCCAGGTCCAGTACTTTTTGAATTTATTCTACCAAAAAAATAAAAAGTTGCGTCCTTTTCAAAAACGGTATAAGTTGACAAGAAAATGCTATCATAATATTATGTAGTATATTAATAGCAAATAAAATATTGTTTTCTTTTTTTTTACTTATGATGGGCCAGCTCTTGACCCCAATCGAGTCCGCGAGAGACATCACGTCTCTCGCTCGCGTACAACCAGTAAAATACCGATAGACTGGCAACGTTACGCCGATGAACCAAGCTGTGAAGCTTGGTTTTAATCATTGTTTCGTCGCCGATGAACCTCTTGACTCTGCGTTCCACCGAGTCTAGTGCAGCAAGTTGGTATTTAGCAGAGCCATCCCAAAGGTGACTGCAATACTCCATACAGGACCGAACTTGCGCTTTGTATAACACCAAGCGCTGTTCGGGACTGAAGTACCGCTTAATCTTATTTAGGATGCCGAGCCTTTTAGCTGCAGTTTGAGCTAAAGACTCGATGTATTCGCCGAAGTTGAGCTTGGTAGTCAACCTCATGCCAAGAAGCTCCAAAGCCTCAGTGATCGGCACAGGTGCACCTCGGAAAGAAGGAGTCAGGCAAAAAGGACTCATTTTTGCGGTGAACACGCACGCATGTGTTTTGGTGGCGTTAAAACTAACCAAGTTGTCGTCACCGCATTGAGCAACGTCGCTTAAGGTTGAGTTTGTTCGCTTGATCATGGCCTCTCTCAATACGTCTACTACCTCACTCGTGACCCTCGAGCCGGATGTGTAGCTCTCCACAACCGTACTGTCATCTTCATACCCAACTATGCCCGGTATTAGCAGGTCATTGATGTGCAGCAGGAAAATTGTTGCGGAGAGAACAGACCCTGAGGAACACCGGCATTTATAGCCATCCGGTCAGAGAAGCAGCCGTCGACTACTACTTGGATCGACCGATTACTGAGGAAGTCACTGATTCAGCTACAAAAGTCACTGGTGATGCCGTATGAGGGAAGTTTGCTCAGCAAACTTGCATGCCAAACCCTGTCAAAGGCCTTAGAGAAGTCAAGAGAGACCGCAAGGGCTTCCCCATTTTTCTCCAAGGCCTCGCCCTAGCATTGCGTGACATACACAAGAAGATCACCAGTTGGCCGTCCCTGGTGGTAGCCATATTGACGGTCACTGAGTAGATCATTCTTCTCAAGGTATGTCAGTAACTTACTGTTAAGGACACGTTCCATAACTTTGCACAGTATGGAAGTGATGGCGGGATGGTCTGTAATTGGCAGGGTCGGTACGACTTCCCTTTTTTGGGACTGGTTGCACATTGGCAAGCTTCCACGACTTCGGCAACGTCATGACTTTCAGAGAGAGGCGGTACAGGCGTGTGAGGACAGTAGAGAGCTCAGGCGCGCATTGTTTCAATACCCTAGCAGGTATGCCATCGGGACCACAGGCCTTGTTCACGTCAAGACACCGGAGAGCTCTGCATACCTCTTATACGTGAATGGATACCTCCGGCATGGAGTTATCACGGGAGGTTGTTTAGAGCCAGCGTCGAGACGCGTTACTCGCGAACAGGTTTGCAAATAAATTTGCCTTCTCTGTTGCGGAGTGTGCCAGCGATCCGTCAGGTTTCTGCATAGGGGGCAATGTTGGACGGCAGAAATTGGTTTCGACCGACTTAGCCAGGGACCAGAACTGCTTACTACCTGAAGGTTGTGAAGCAAGTTTCGCCCCTATTCGGCTAACGTGATCGAAACGAGCCTTTCGAATGACCCGTTTGCAGGACTTAGTGGCAGAGTTGAAGGCTTTCTTCTTCGAGCGAACCCTCCCCGCACGGAGTCTGCAGTCACGTACTTGAACCCAAGCTTGGTATGCCGACTCCTTTCGCGCCTCAGCACAGGCGCATTTAACATTAAACCAAAGTCGGGAACTGGGACCGAGCGGGATGTCGGAGAATGGAATAAAATACTCCATCCCCTGCCGGATCACATCCGTCACCGCATCCACACAATCAGAGGGATTGCCCGAAGAGAAACACACTTGTTGCCATGGGAATGATGCAAAAAAGTGTCGCACTTCGTCCCAATCTGCTGTTCCGTACCGCCATACTCGCCTCGTGCCCCGTGGGGTGTTGTCGGGAGGTGAGTAAGTCGACACAGAATTCACCACACAGTGATCGGAGGATCCGAGCGGAGCCGAAACCGATACCGAGTGTCTGTGTAGTTCTGTTGACAGCAACAAGTCCAAACAGGTGGGAGTCTGACCATCAACATCAGGTAAGCGAGTCGCCTGATGCACATGAGGGTGAGATCTAACGACAATGCAAGTTTACGCGCTTCCCTCCCTGCATGGTCGGTTTTCTCGTACGGGAACAACCACTCTTTATGGTGGGCATTATAGTCCCCGAGAAAAACTAGCTCAGCACTCGGGTACCTTTGTTAGGCTTTATCTGCCGTCTCAGCCAGGTGGTCTATAAGCCTCGTAGCCTCTATGTCACCGCTGTGCGACCGGTAGATACAGAGTAGATACAGAGTAGACAATTTTTTCAACTCCCGTATCAACTAGGAGCCACATGGCAGAAAAACCGGAAACTTCAAAGCAACGGCGACGCCGACAGCAAATGTCGTCGCGGATGTACACACAGGCTCCAGCATGCCTCTTGAACTTGTGTTCCAGCGAGTAGCCTGGGTAGCTAAGGTAAACCACGTCGGCAGGTACTGCTATCAAGGTTGGAGTGCAGGCCTCAAATATAAGTGATATGCACTTTTAGTGGGAGGAAGTGCAACCGTCGGTCAACGATTTTCCTTTTTGCTTTTTTCGTTTTTTTTCATAGTTTTTTGGGGAGTGCAGGAGTAATCGAGGCACTGTCAGTTACCAGATGGTACTCAGGTGCTTAGCTGACCTGTGAGGAACTCATTTGGAGACTGCGGGGACGCCCGAAAGTGACCCACCGGGTACTCCCATCCAGTCGCCAACTGGGGGTCTACTCTCTAAGCACGAAATCGTAGTTACGGCCGTAATTACGGAACGTTTCCTATTACGGATCACCTACGTATATATGTTTCGTTCGGGGTCCGAACTAAGAATGAATGACCAAATGATATGACAGTTCATAATACTCCTGATGTTTTTTCGCCCGTCCGAAAAATTGAATTTGACACTTGTTTTGACGGAACGTTATGTCAGTTTTCGCGACAGCAAAGTTGTTATCGTTCTCGTTCACGAAAATTGTCTATGATTCCGTTCGAAACTATTCTAAGTTTCGAGCTACTTTCGGACGGGCCCGTACTTTCGTTGACGGACTTAGAGAGTAGACCCCCTGGCACGGTGGAGCACTACGGGATTTTTCGTCGGATGGCGGGGCAGCCTTTCATGCATAGCTAGTGCATAATTGGGCCCCCAACTATCCGCGGTCGGCCACGGCTGGGACCGTGCTTCGGATCCCGCCCTCCAGAATGAGCTTCCCGGTACAGCGGCACACAGAGCCCAAGGTCGATCTGAACTACGCAACTCAAGACCCTACACTCCCCGAAGGCACTGGCACTCCCGCACACTGACGGAACACAACAAGTTGCTTGGCGTCGGACTCCGGCGGGATGGTGGTCGCGAGCCAGGCGGCCTCTTGCGGGACCTACCACCGCGGTCGGATAACTTTAGCCGCACCCACGCCGTGGGTACGTTGCCCAGGGTAGACCACTAGGAGGTAAAATCCGACTATGTAAACCCCAAAAACCCGACTATGTAAATAAATAGGTACGAGAATAGTAAGTTAATGCATTTTTTTTTACAAACCCAGGAAACTAATAATATTCTGGCTTATATAATGAAACATTCATAATAATAATATAAAAATGTTTGATAAATATCCAATAAAGGAAATGGCTGCACTTCCTTCCTGACATCCACGAACTTTTATTATTAGGCACTTTACCGATAATGATTACGAATTAGTCGAATACATATTTATTTACCCACCCACCCACTTCGAGGAAGTATATATAACATAGAGTGGACAGTTCCACCTCTAAATTAGGTATTGGCTTTCGTGAACATCTGCTCTGAGTTAGTGGGTTCGATCTTTGTGAAATATCTTAGATCTCTTTCCGAGACTGGTTGGTTGAAGGGTTACCCGTCGTGCCTCGACAAGCACGTTAAGTGGTTGGTCAATGGTTTAAAATCATATTTATATAAAAGTCACATGTCGTGCTCCCTTTGTTTGTCATTGCTTGCGGTGGCGATGTGAGTCGGGTCGCCTCCTTCCCTCTAATATGGTGAGGGAGGCAATGGCTGTGTGCTCACACGTCATACTCGTGAACGGGTGCTGCTTGCGGTGGCTGGTCGTCTTGCTGATGGATGTATATGAGGTGGTAGTTTTTGTGTCCTCTATGACAAGAGGTTTACCTTGTGTAGTTTGTTCCTTAAAAATTTGCGTGGATGTTTCCTCCGTTTTCATGTGCAACAGGTTATTTTTTTTTTCTTTTGCTTGAGGATATCTAGTAAATACTTCGCCTATACTGATGAAAACGTTTCAGAGCGTACATCAGCGCACATGGTAAAATTGCAAGGTATTCAATGAGATTTTATTAACAAGTTTGATAAAAAAAAATAAAAAAAAATGGAAGAGACTAAAACACAACAAAAGATGACAAAAAAGAACAACCCCGGAGTCTCTTTCTTTCTTTTTCTCCGGGTCGTCCACTTAGGTAGCTAGTGAAAGCTTGCAGGTTAGCTAGGGTAGAATTCTCGCCGGCGAGGACCGCGTTGCGCCCCTACCCCTGCCCTGTAATTGAGCGCCTGTAGTCGGTGCCTGTGATCATATCCTCTTTATATCTACCTTTTTTACTTCAGTGGCACCCTGGGTCGTGGTCCTAAACCCCATAAGGGTGCCCTCAGGTGTGTGCTACTTAGATATAATGTGACCACTTGCATTTTGGATGCGGTTTTAATTTCTTCTTATAATAATAATGCTTGGTTAATTGCAAAAAATGTCATAGGACCGACGGACGGACAACAGCAAATCTACAATTTGCTGTTGCCTACCTACTACTTTAAGTTACCTAGTCGGATATTTTTTAGAATAAGAATTATCTGTTAGTTATGGTTGTTTTTTATATTAATTTATCTTCTTACATTGTAATTCTGACAAGTACAAGTGTATATAAATACCTAAGTGCTGAATAAAATTTATTATTTAATTATTTCATCAATAAAATAATGTTAAAAATAAATCTACAAACTAGCCTTTCGCTAAATGAATATTTTTATTAAATAGGGAAGTAAATCCCCTTTTCACGGAGTCTTCAAGGAATCAAAGCACACCCCGACTCATTACAACTATCAATGATACTAATAGTTGTCCCGTTGGGAATCAAACCCAAACCACCGGGTCTCAAAAGCAAGTACCATATGTACTGAGCCAGCGATGTCAGTTAGTCAGCTATCTATCTTTTTAGTCAATACAAGTAAGTGGCTCTTTGATCTCAGTTTTATAAACGATATCAGCTTTCCAAACACGAGTAACAAAAATAATGTTGTTAACGCTAGCGAAGGGTTTCAGAATTAAACCCTTCGAACTCAAAAATGTTACTATAACGTTCTAGCATCACTTGATAATATGAGGTACTTTAAAAATATAAGTCATCCCTTTAAAAGGACGTACGATTCCGTTATTTTTTTTCTATATATTTCTTTTTAATAGAATGGTCCATCAATTAATTGGTCTGGGCTGGCCGCATCAGCAAGTATATCACGGGATAACGGAGATAAGGCAACACTTGCTCTTAGTGTTGCCTTATGTGTATGTGTAATACAATACATAGCGGGCAGCAACTTTGTTTTATATTACGTAATGAAGTTATTACGTAATATAAAACAAAGTTGCTGCCCGCTGTCTGTATGTATGCTAAAGCTATATCTAGCTAAAGATCTATCTTTAAAACGGAACGCAACGGATTTTGATGCGGTTTTTTTTTAAGATAGTGATTCAAGAGAAAGACGGTTTATATGTATAATACATCAACATTGCACCTGTGTAAAGCCGGGGCGTGTCGCTAGTTTAAAATATTTTTTTTTATTTGGAAAAAAAAAAGAGCATTACTTCACTTTTTTTTTGTGCGTACTTTTTGTTATGTATTATATGTATTACCATGGATGTCGCAAGAGGCGACTAAGGGACATACAACTGATGGATGGGCAGCAGCATCTGCCCCTCAACATCCTCTGGTTTCCACTAGTCTGTTTAGAGGGGGCCAATGTTCAGCAGTGGACATAAACAGGCTAAGAAAGTACTGTATATAATACAATATACTATTGAAGGGAAGGTCATCCGATGTAAAGTATTGTTAACTTTGTGATTCAAATGAGTACCTACCCGTGTATAACCTAAGCGAAGAATAAATGTATTTATTTTATATTTTCATTACAGATAAATTTGGTAAAATGTACATAGTTACTCGATTCCTTTTTTAAATTAAAACAAACCTAAAAAAATTAAAATACGTATCGAATAGGAAGCTTTAACGCGTAAGCACGTGCACCAAAACTCACACCATATATCGTTACATTATTATTATTTATGAGCTAAATATTGCCATGTTGAAACAACTGCCACAAATAATTACATTAAAACTGTCTGTTGTGAACACAGAAATACTTTTTACGCATTAATGTCGGCCGTCCAAATAAAGACTTTTTCAATTATGTAAAACGTAGCTATTTGTAACATTGATTTAAACGAAATATTTTTACGTATAATTTAGTTATTTTAATTATATCTATATAAATGGTGGGTGTTCTTTGTGTCCGTGAAATGAATGTTCGTAAAGTCCCCCGCGACACAGGGATTTATTTCCCTAGTGCGGGAGTTGTCTTTTAAAAAGAACAAAAAAAAACAAAAAAAGAACAAATATCATCATCATCATCAGCCTGTTGTCGACCACTGCTGAACATAGGCCTCACCCATCGATTTCCAGCGGGAACGATTGCAAGCATGCTGTCATAAAAGCACGTTAAGCCGTTGGTCCCGATTGTTATAACATCATAATATATAATAATCGTATATCAAGGAACGGGCAGCAGCGTTTCCTTGTGTGGTACAACATATTACTGCGGTCACCAACCCGCCAGCCAAGCGTGGTGACTATAGCAAATTCTCCCTCGGGAGGAGGCCCATGTTCAGCAGTACACTTTATACGGGCTAATGATGATGATGTAAATAATAATGGGCTTTGTGATCTAATATTCTTAGGATTATATTCTTTTAAGACAACTCTCACGCTATTGAAATTAATCCCTGCATCACGGGGGACTTTACTAATATTCAATTCCCGGATACAAAGTACTCTCAGACTCAGAACAACTATCATTGGTCCACACAAATAATTGTCCCGGCTGGGAATCGAACCCAGAACACCAGGTCTCAGAAACAACTGCCGTAACCATTGAGTTACCGCACCACTACACAGAGACCATTCTATCCGACTCGTCGAAGATGAGTGCACCCACGAACGCGACGCGTCCCCCTTGTACTCCCGGCCCTTAGTTTGCAAAGAACCATCCGATGCCCATGTAGACCCGAAGTCCGAGAGGCCCGCGAACTGTAAAGTAGAGCGACTGTCGCACAAAACCCCCTAAAATACTAAAAGTCATAGTCTCATCGCCAGCCACCGCCCTGAGCCGAGGTCCAAGCCCCACAGGGGGCGCCCTCTTGCGCAGGTTGCTTAGTTTGTAGTTTTTAAACCATTAATTAAGGCTGGAGCTCTGCTCGCCTTTATGTCCGGTAAAGTTGCAAGAGCCTCGTGGCTAACTACGTAAGTCCGTCCGAAAAAAAAACTGAGTCCGGTGCAGTCGAAATAGTTTTGTTTCACAGGAATTTCAAAATATAACAATCTTTTTCATTCCCGCTTTCGAATTCGATACTGAACTAACAAATTGAATTGCAAATATGTACGACGCGACACCGAAAGAAATCATTTGTATATTATACCTACCTACCGAGCTCGACATCGATAAAGCACAGTTAAGATTATCGTCGAACTGAAAAAAAAATGGGCCGTCAAAGTAACAGCCATATCTTATATAATTTGAATATTTTTAGAATTTCAAGTATCGACTCGTGGAAGAACAATTAAGACTTGCTATAAATAAATAAATATGTGTTTTTTATGTTTAAAAAAACAGAATTTACTAGGCATTAAGAAAGTATCATTCGAACATCGACCATACAAAGTGAAAATAATTAAGAGCAAAATAAGCTCTGGTGCGACGTTGTTTTTTTAAATTTGAAAAAAGAAATTGTATATCTACAATCAAAAAACAAAATCATTCGCTGCTTTAAAACAACTACTAAAATTTAAGCCTACATCAATGAAATTTAATTCTACTTATAACTAATCTATAATTGACTGCACTAGTGGTTATGGTAGTTGTGTTTGAAACCTGGCGTTCAGGGCTCGATTCCTCGGGGCAATTATTTGTGTGACCCACAAACACTTGTACTGAGTCTCGATGTGCTTTGTATCCGTGGATTTTCCCTAGTGTGGGATTTGTCTTTTAAAAAACCACACGGTATTATTATCAGATATTTCCGCTTCGCTCCGCTCCTCTTCGCTGAAAACCGGCCTAACGATCATAGTGCTCAAAGCTGAGCACCATTGAGCGGCTCTGTGACTAGCCGCTGTTTGTCTTTATAAATGTTGCATGATATTGTTTGCATTGCTATCGGGTGGACGGTCACCGACCTGATATTCGTTTAATATGATAATCCGGATGCAAACAAGCGGCGGATTGCCCGGCTAAATTATTTATGCACCCTGGCCTGCGGGCGTTGGGTTCACTTGTTGGAAATTTTATTGAACCCTAGAGGCTGAGGTGGACGTCAGGTGACGACCGAGACTGTGACAAAGTTACACAAGTGAGACTGAACATAAATTATATATAACACGTGCGCCGTGCGGTCCGTACAAGTGTTTGTTCGTATAAATACACTACGCCTGTCCGAATCCTGAATAAATTATGAAAACTGTACGTTATTTTTTTTGTCGACTTAAAGGATTTATATTTTTGTAGGCGTATGACATGTGAATAATGGAATAGAGGATTTTTTTGATGTGCAGATTTATCTTCTGTTTACCGATTGCTTTGTTTGCTGTTTCACCGTTTTCGGTAGATATGTAGAATAATGTAGATGTAATGATATAGTGATCCATTTGTTAACGAACAAACCATTGTAAAAAAATCATACTCAGATTAAATCAGATTAGTTTAAAGTGATTATCTATATTATTCTATATCAACACGGTATGGTATGACTATGGTATTCAATCGACGTTAAAATGAATATACATACAATTTCCTTTAAATGGTAATTAATATAAATGTATGTCTTATTCTCATTTCCCCGTAGACCAGAAGTCCGAGGGGCCGCGAACTGTTAAGTTGTCGCTCTGACAATTGCACAAAATTCCCCTAAAAATCTAAAGTCATTATTCCTAGCGACCACCCTGAGCCAACATCCAAATCCCACTAAAGTTGCCCTATTGCACAGTATGTTTAGTTTATACGTTTTAAACCATTTATTGAGGCTAGAGCACTGCTCGCCTTTATGCCCGGTAAAGTACTAAAAGCCTCATAGCCATCCGTCTTTAAGTAAAAGGTAGTAATAGTATTAAAAGTACATTAACAGCAACAATTGAACATCAATTTTACAAGCGATTACTACCGGCCGTAGTTCTATCAAAACCGATAATAATAGCAAACACCCTATCCCATATTGCTATTAGAATCAAATCCTGTGTCCTTACCATGAATTTCAAATCTGTAGCGTAAACCAAACGTAACGTGTGGGGGAAAATATTTTTGGTATGGAAAAAATAACGGTGTTCACATAATGGCATCTTTATATGCAAACCATCCCGCGAGGTGTCACACACTCACACGTGTAATTCTGCTTCATATGAGAATCCCTTAATTATCATTAATCTGAAACCTTCGTTAGGATCTCTGTGCATTGGAAAAAGTCTGTTGTTTATAAACTTGCTAGGTTATTTTCAGTTTTGATACCGCCTTTAGACCTAAGCAGTATTCCAAATCATACGTTTTCTAATATTGCTTTTCATGTCTAAACAAAATGTAAGTAACACAATTCACTATTAAATTATATTCTTCAAGTTTGAATAGAGAGAAAAAAAATATTAAAAATTATTTACAAGCTATTGTTGACATCAATTAGCTACCCAACCAATACATACAAGTTGAAAGTGTATGCAAAATTTTAGTTCAAACGATCGAATATTCAGTAGCAACATTTGAGCCTATGCAAATTTCTAAAAATCTATATACTATTTATATTATAAAGCATTAAAGAGGTAAAGTTTGTGAGTTTTTCTCTTTGGATCTACTGAACCGATTTTAAATATTCCTTTACCAATAGAAAGCCACGTCAATTGTGAGTGTCATAGACTATATTTTTAGTTAAAGCTTCCCGTGGAAGCTTTTATTTAACAGCTAGTGTTAAATAAAAGCTTGTGTATTCTTATGTTCGTGTCCACTCGTGGTCGCGCTACTGCACGTGGATGCGTACATCCGTATCTCAGGCGTGAAGGACGCGTGAGAATACGTTTGTACCCCGGCTTACACAGATGGTAATCAATTTCGTAGTAATTGAATCTAGTGAGACGAACATCATCCGAGATCTAGACAGTTCAACGACCGGCCTGATATATTTCTATTAGTGTGTAATGCTAGCAAATCATTTAACAGTAATAACTATTGTAGTAGGAGATAAAGGATGGACTAATACAGGTATTATCAAAGATACGAACGAAAAATAACCTTAAGAAAAATGTTACTACTATATTTGTCATTATCATCATCAGCCCACTACGCGACCTGCACAAATCTCCTGTAAAAATATAAAAGTCCTCATTCCTCAATCCCTCAGGCGACCGTCCTGAACTGAGCTCCAACCCCCTCAGGGGGAGTATGCGCAGGTTGCTTAGTTTGAAGTTTTTAATATGGCTGAATCCCTGCTCGTGCATATGGCCGGAGAAAAAGCTAAAGCCACGTGGCTAAATAAATATGTCTGGCCGATAAAAATAAAAAAAAACGTAACCTTATAGCCTGTAGAGAAACTCGTGTGAAGTTATGTGTATCTATAACATTATTTCTACACATTTATAGTACATCATTATAATTTATAATATTATTGCTATTTCATAGTGCCTCATTATAGTATCTCAATAACAACTTAAAAAGTATAATATAAACTTGGTACGTGGTATCGCCATATTAAATAGATAGTGTATTCTGTGCTACATTACAATTTTTTCCTCAACGTTTAACTACTACTATTCGTGATCTATTTTATCTATGGCCATGCCATCGTATATTGGCTTTGATAAAAACTATAAACATTTTATGCGAAGAGAACCGCTAAATTCTTTGTTACTATACGCTATTATTGGCACAAAAAATACGGTTTCTCCTCACAAAAGAATACTCTTTGTATAGCGAAACGAATAAAATTGAATTTGTATTGCACCTGGCTTTGTGGCTTTGCTACGCTGAGCCATGATTTGGTTACAATCGCAGTTACTTAAACCTGCTTAAACATAAGTTTATTAAAATTATTACCTAAAAAATACATAGCATGCAACATTTACTTTTTTATTATTTACATAATTTACGTTTTATTTTACTTACTGATAGTATATGAAATTGTTTTCAAAACAGTATGCAATATTATCATTTTAATTTTAAATTTAATTACTAGCTGTTTGCTTTCAAAATCACCCGTTCGTCGTACGTAAAAAAAATCTTTTATACCTATAATTGAAACAATTTTAGCGATTCATTTTATTTATATAGATTTTCCGAGGCATAGATGGACAAACCTTCAACTAATCAGATACTTAAAATAAACTTTGATATTACACAAAGATTTTTTTGTCAACCGCTGGAACGTTTTATCCGATATGAATAGCGGTTGCGCCATTGATTACTAAAATAAAACGCAGGAAGAAATATCAATTAACTAGATGCCTCATGACTAAAACTAGTTCACATTAAATCATATACTTTCCCTAATATTATTGTAGAACAGTAATCCGATCAATAATACGGGCAGGTGATGGTAAACATAACAACCAATTAAAATTAATTATATATATTTAAATCTTCCAACTATAATAACAATATATAAAAACTCTTACAATGTCGGTCTATCTTGTAAATTGCAGGTCAAATTGTGATGATTTTGATTGATGTTTTTAGCAAACAAAAACTTATGCCTGTCAAATTGGAACTTTAATGTTGATGTGATTCGAATTATCAACCAATCAACTCGGTCTGTGATTATGATACTCAAACCATGATTGGCTATTTGGGTATCAAAATTGACTGTTTGAATTTTTTGTTTTGCGGAAAGCGTTATGTACCCAGTTCCTACTAGATTCCTATCAGGAATAACTTCAAGAATAAATGTTGGAGGGAATGAGTGTATTATTAACATGATGACAAAATAGTTATTTTTAATATGAATGGCTAAAAGTAATATGATGCATGTTTTGTTCTGGATCACTTCACGGCTTGTTATAACGTAAAAAAATTAATTAATCTTAAACATCCAACAGGCTGGCTGAGGGGTATTATTTTAATATTAGATAATAAAGGACATTATACTATTTAATACATACTTCGACTGAAACGATAACTGGGCCAGCTTTTTTTTTTCGATGGTCGAGAACGTCAGCTTTTATATGCAAGTATGAGTATTGAGAACTTATATTGTTTGATCAAATCTTTACCTCTATAAAAAGTTTGGCCGGATCAAATCTTTTGATTGGATCATATCTACTAAAACAAACATTAAAAATAGATACACATAACTACACAACACATTTAATCAATGACTAAAACCCGGAAAAAATTAAATTGATTTATAATTAATTCCTAAACTTTCGCTTTTACATAAATTAGTAAGACATAACCTATACCAATTAAATGAATGATTTTTATAAAATACGTTAACATAAAAACGGTCGTAACTTACGTCATAATTACGTAATTTTAACCAAGAAAAATTCTGTGTTCTACTCGTAGAGAAGGGCTTAGAACAATAACGAATTGAATCACGCTATCAAATCAAGTAATGTCTGCGGTCGGTGTGATGGCCTATCATTACTGCAGCGGTTTTGTTTACGTGCTGCGGTAAATTCCAATGTTGCTAAAAGCACCTAATTTGCCTACGATTTTGATAAACTTTGTTATTATTCACCGTTATAGCGGTTTTAAGGAGATAAGCAAATGAACGATAGATAGTTTGAATAGCACGAATCTTATGGACAAATTAACTGCGATGCACAGTTTTGCTCACATATGACTAGAACCCTTTATGTTATTCAAATTAATTCAAATTAAACGTTCCCGCGTCGGGGAAGGGGTATATGGGACTTGTCCTCTCCATAGCAGTGATAAGCTAGTCATAACACGAGGAGAGGACCCTAACCACTTAAACCCACCGGGTACTCCTCCGTCTGCCGTTAATGAGGGGCCCAGGAACCCATGGCTTCCTGGGGCGTGACTGCAACCCTGCTCCTTCAGTATGATATTGTAAATGTATTGAAAGAATAGTAAACATTTATACACGCAAACAACGACCTAAACATTTATAGTATTAGTTGCAAGCATTTTAAACTGACAATGTCATTACTAGCTATTTCCCAATCATTATCATCATCATCATCAGTATAACGTCCTTGTAACTCCATGGATGATAGGTTTTTTGCCATAATCACCACGCTTGGCAGGCGGGTTGGTGACCGCAGTAATTTTTGTTGTAAAACAAAGGTGAAACGCTGATGCCCGCGGTTTTTGAAATAAATGTTACATTTTACACAAAGATTTATTGTCCGGTGCGGGCTATGGGCATTGAACCTACGTTCTCAGATATTTAAAGGGAATCTTTTACCGCTACGTCACGGAGATTATCATGTATTTCCCAATACAGGATCGAAAAAGAATAAACGCAAGGGCGTTATATAGGTAATAGGTATGTTACAAAATCATTTTAATCACAAACTATTTAAAATCAGTGTCAATAAATATGTACGCTATTTCACTGTTTTATTATTCATACCATCGTTAATGAATTCTGTATACAACTTCCATTAGGTGACGTTACAAAATATTGAAAAATATTCCGCTTTAACTATAAGTACAAAGACACCTCACATTTGCAAGGACGCGGACGCGAACACAACAATCCACTTTCTTTGTCGAGAATTCAGCTTAAGAAATTGATACACTGAGCGCAATATAATGTTATATTCAAACTTTCTGAAGCACCTACTTAGCTACAAAAACTTACAACCTAATCATAGTTTTCTGAATCGTTGCAAGTATTTCACTTTTGCAGCGAACACTTCCATTTTAATGTCCATGTTCATCAGACTAGCTTCCACCGCGCGTTCCTCCGATGCCCTCGTAGACCCGAAGTCCGAGAGGCACGCGAACTGTAAAGTACAGCGACAGTTGTACAAAACTCTCTAAAAAAACTTCTTCTTCTTCTTGTCGTGTCGATGTTGCTTATATTTTATTCGCCCAGTAGGTAGCCACACTTATGGCACTATCGTTGGCTTCATATAGGTCTTGAAGGGTGCAGTTTGAAGGGCACCGGGGGCAGTCGAGCAAGTGTTGCATTGTCTGGTCAGAAAAGCCACACTCGCATGAGGTTTGTGAGGGGTCTGTGATACCCCATTTGGCAAGATGGTGTTTGCAGCGACCAACTTCAGACCGCAATCGGTTTAATGATTTCCATATCGGCCACGGTAGTTGGTTTTCGGGGGGCAGTTTCTCTTTAGGGTGGATAAAGCTGGGAGATGGTGGGTATTGTTCCTGCCACAGATTTAGCCTGGCCTTGGATGGTTGTTCGGCCATTTTTTGTGTTTGACGGACAAAACTACTTTGCTTTTAAGCCTTCCCGGCGGCAATTTATGGCGATATAGTGAGTGTCGGTGGTCAGTCTCTTGTTTATATTTTTCCGCAGCGCATGCGACATCCCTTCTTACGCCAGGTGGTGCTATTCCCGCTAATGGATAGAGCCGGTTGAGATGTGTCGGTTTTAGACAGCCAATCTAATTTAAAAAGACAAAATATCTAGTGTTAATTCCGCTAAAAATGTGTCTATATGCTGTAATGCAATTTTTGCACCACCCTCCCGCCCGCAAAAATTATGCACATGCAGGAAGGAAAAATAAAACGTGCAAAAATACAATCACCAGCCAAAGACCCGACACGTGTTTCGCTCCTCCACGGAGCATCACCAGGGTGATGTTAACTACTCGAACGCTAGTGCGCAAATTATCTAGTGTAAACATACACATACACATTTTTAGCGGAATTAACACTAGATATTTTGTCTTTTTAAATTAGATTAATATGGATTTCCGCAAAGTAACGCCTGATTCTATTAATTATATTTAGACAGCCAGTTATAATTCTACACGTTTCATTTAGGGCAGTGTCAACTTTTTTTGCGTGTGCGGATCGGTACCACACTAGGCACGCAAATTCGCCAGCAGAAAAGTTAAGTGACCTACCAGTTGTGCAAAGAGTATCAGGCGCAGCTCCCCATTGTGTTGTAGTTAGGCGGCGCAGGAGGTTATTTCTAGAACCAACCTTTTTTTGTGTGTTTTCACAGTGCCTTTTTAGTGTCAAACTCCTATCTAGAGTGACACCTAGATATTTAGGGCTTGAACAATGCTCGATGCTAGTTCTCCGCCACGAGATATTTAGTATTCTACGTGCTAGTTGGTTGCGCAGGTGGAATGCACAGGACTGAGTCTTGGACGGGTTAGGCCTTAGAGCGTTGGCATCGTAATAATGACCAAGTTTATCGAGCGCTGACGTCAAGTTTCTTTTGCGACTTCAAATGTGGAAGATTGTGTTGCCAGTGCTAGTTCGTCCGGGTACAGGAACCATTCGGTGTACTGTGTATTGGGTTGGTCATTGGTGTATATATTAAATAGTAAGGGAGCCAGCACACTGCCCTGCGGAAGACCATTCTTTTGGCTTAGCCACCTGCTCTTCTCCGAGTTATGGGTTACTTGAAATCGGCGGTTACTCATCAGTTCAGCTAAGATTTTGATGAATTTTATGTCGTCTACTAAAACTGTTAACCTTTTTTAGCAGTCTCCGAACGTTCACGGTGTCATGAGCTGCAGAAAGGTTGACGAATACTACGCCAGTAACTTTTTGTGATTCGTATCCGTCCGGCGCACCCTGGGCGGCTAGTACTCGGTAACGCAGAGTCTAGCTGGCGAATCCTTCCACCACGATGGTGCAAACTAACAGTTCTTTTACGAACCAAACAAACGGTTCTTCTCAGAACCCTGAAAACCTACAACCACCTTTATATCAGCCTAAAAAAACTAAAAATCATAATCATTAAATCTCATCGCCAGCAACCGCCCTTAGCAGAGGTCCAGGCCTCACAAGGGACTCCATTTTGCGCAGGTTGCTTAGTTTGTAGTTTTTAAACCATTTACTAAGGCTGAAGCTCTGCTTGCTTTTGTCTGTCCGAAAAAGAAAATAGCGCACTGTTTCACCCGCATAACTCCCGTTC
This sequence comes from Nycteola revayana, assembly GCA_947037095.2. NCBI lineage: Eukaryota > Metazoa > Arthropoda > Insecta > Lepidoptera > Nolidae > Nycteola > Nycteola revayana. Next base: position 13,727,860 of record OX344839.1, read on the forward strand.
CCGTTGAACTTTCATCATAAAATATAGCCTATGATACCACCGGATAACGTAGCTTCCTAATGGTGCGATAACTTTTCAAAACAGTCTGATATTTTTGAAGCCTATTCAATGCAAACAATAAAATCTTTCCTCTTTATACCATTGGTATCGATAATGTAGTTTCCGCGTTCATTTTTGCTACAAAATTATTATTCAAAGTGTTTATAATGGACCACTTGACCGATTGACCGAATCTTTGCTAAAGAAAGTTACTCATTAGGTTTTATGATCAACGTTGTTTAAAAAGCTTGTTTCCTACATATTGGTGCAGTGTTAATCGATTCCGCCATTTAGAAGGTGAATTTTATGTTGATAAAGAACCGGTGAAAACGGTATAGTTTCTACTTAAAGAACGAAGTTTCATTTCATTGTTATCAAGATTTATCGTTTTATCATCTTTTTTAGATCATTATTTGTTATCATTCTGTTGCTATCAATACGTATAATCTTAGGTCATCATCATTATCAACATCATCATTAGCCTGTATAACGTCCACTGTTGAACCTGGGTCTTTTCACAAGGTTGGGTTTTGCCATAGTGCGCTTCGCAGGCGGGTTGGAGGCAACGCTACTGTCCATTCCCTGGTATACGCTTGTTATATTATGATGTTGTAACAATCGGGTGCTTTCCGAGACACAGAGGGTAGGCCCTCAGCCGCCCAGACCCGGCAAGAAATTTTAGAATTTAGACAAAGTTATCTTGACCGGTGTGAGGCTCGAACCCACGACTTCCGAAAATGAAAGCAAGTCTTATATCGCTACGCTACCGAGGTTGTAATCACTCACCACACATATATACCTACTTACTTAATTATTGTACTCAAGTATTACTACTGTGACATATTAAAGTTTAAGTTAACATGTCACTGAAAATTTCTTCAGAATATGTAATGTGACCATAATAATATATATTTAAAAAGTATGCAAAATAGTTAGTAATTTAATTAGAAAAATGCAGTTTAAATGTAGGTATAGACGATTTTCCATAAAGCCGCGTTTACAGATTATCTGTAGCGTACGACACTCGTGTCGGACAGTATGCTAATGAGGACGTAACAAAATGAAACAAGATTGTCGGGTTTATAAAAATAACACGCGAATCCACTTTCATTTTTATTCCGAGTTTGGAGCCAGCCATTGTTATGTGCCTCTACAAAGGGAACGCATTCTATTTTATTTCTCAAATACATTTTGGAGAAAGCATTACGTGAAGTTGATGTCGTAGCTCCCAAACTTGGCACTTGTTTTTATCATTTTTTTCTCACACGCGTCTTGAGTTGACGTAATTCAATGTTATAATATACAATAATAAGTAAAAACTTTTTATTTTCGCAGTTGTTAAAACTCCATTGTTCTTAATTTAGCAAACACTGTAAAGTAAATAAGAATGTGAATAAACTAAAAGTTTTTTGTTATAGTTATGAAGTTGAAATTATTTTCCTGTTTAGTGGTGGTAGGTACAGACTGAAATAACTTTTTTATTATTATATTTTCGCTTTGGCTAAGAAGTAACAGAACACAAAAAATCTCATTTTTTCAAAATGGGTTTTCATATATTAATTACTAGCTTCCCGCGCGGATTAAGGATTCGGTTCCCGTGGGAAATTCATAATTAAATATGTTACTCCTGAATAACTTAGCATTCTAAAGGTGAATTGTCGAAATCCATCTAGTAGTTTTTTAATTTCTTCGTAACAAACACATACAAAAACACAAATCTTTCCTCTTTATAATATACTAGCGACCCGCCCCGGCTTCGCACGGGTACAATACTGATAATTATACTACATAATGTCTTTAAACCTCTAACAAACGGGCGAAATTTGGTCAAAACAAACAGAAACAAATTAATATAGGTACCTACTAAAACTCAGTGAAATAAGTAGGTGGGTATACTTTTATCGTATGAAATACCTATACTCTTCAGGACTAACAATACAACAAACACTAAATAAATAGGTATTCAAGTATCTATCCATCATAGTTACAACGAACACAAAACAAAAAATTTGCCCTATAATTCTTAAGGATCGAGCGCGCATAATCGCATTCGGCCTACCTCCGTAGCGTAGCGGTAATTGGCTCGCTTTAAATCTCGGAGGTCGTGGGTTTGATCCCCACACCGGACATGAAATCTTTGTGTAAATTCTAAGATTTCTTTCCGGGTCTGGTTGGTTGAGGGACTACCCTCCGTGCCTCGGAAAGCACGTTAAGCCGTTGGTCCCGATTGTTATAACATCATCTATAATAATCGTATATCAAGGAAGGGGCAGCAGCGTTTCCTTGTGTGTTACAACATAATTCTGCGGTCACCAACCCGCCTGCCAAACGTGGTGACTATGGCAATACCCTCCCTCGGAAGGAGGCCCATGTTCAGCAGTGGACGATATACGTGCTGATGATGATGATGACCTACTAAAACTCAGTGAAATAAGTAGGTGGGTATACTTTTATCGTATGAAATACCTACCTATACTCTTCAGGACTAACAATACAACAAACACTAAATAAATAGGTATTCAAGTATCTATCCATCATAGTTACAACGAACACAAAACAAAAAATTTGCCCTATAATTCTTAAGGATCGAGCGCGCATAATCGCATTAGGCCTACCTAAAGCACGCGCTGTTATTTTGCGATAACTTCTAAGTTATTCATTAAAAGTATATAGTGTAGGGGTAAAATAATCTGCATGAAATGCTTAAGAATATTAACTCATTTAAAATGATAAGGATAAATACTGAATCCGTCTGATTAGCTTTACAATTACCGCATTAGAAATTATTATTTTTCTAAGATATAATGGATATAGCAAGTTAACCTTGAAAGATAGACATATGCTATCGCAGACTTTTTTGTAGATCTAAAAGAGAAGAATATTTGCCACTATACATTGTTTTGTTATAGGTATCTCATAGGGTTTAGGCAGCGTTTTCGTTGAAAGCTCCCAAATGCCTTAATTTTTTCCGACACCTCTGACAAATATCTATATTAGTCAAATGTACACATAAACTAAACAAATCATATACGTAAACCTTCCGGAAGAATCGTTCTATCGATTGGTAACATCCGCATGAAAATCGATGTAGTAATTTTTGAGTTTATCGCGAACAGACAGACAGACGCGGCAGGGGACTTTGTGTATAATATGTAGTGATGTAGTGATAGCGGTCGCCCGCGGCTCCGTGCGGATGTCGGTTACCGCTGCAAAACGCCTACCCAGGAAAGACACGGTCAGCAAAATGATTCCCAGGTCAATTCACAGACACCGACATAAACATCGACAACGCAGGCTGCACAGATTGTCTTTCTGTGGATGTTAAAGTTGTTAATGATGAAAATATAATTAATGATGTAATTAATAGGCATTTTAGGGATTAGGCATTTTCAAAGCTCTGAAAAGAACTGTTGTTTAGCTCTGAGAAGAACTGTTGATTAGCTCTGAGAAGAACTTTTGCGTAGGTGTAGTTTTAAGAACGAAATCTAAAAAAAATCGCACGAAAATTATTAGACTTCGCAACGGGCCGTGCAGCAGAAATCGTAATATTTTAATTTCGCCATAACTTCAAAACCAAACGTCCAATTTTAATCATTCAAAGACCAAATATTATCTACATAAACTGTACTTAGTGGTGAAATAATTTATTTTGATAAGGATTAATAGCATGAGTAAAATAAACGCGTTTAAATGTAGTCCAAAAAAAATTCAAGATTTCTAAATAAAAAAATGGTCGTTGTGCCTCACTCGACATAGATAGGTATAGTGTGTCGCGGACTTTTTTGTAGATATTTATAAGATCTATAATTAATTAGAACATTTTATGGTTCTATCTTTTATAGTTTAGGCAGCGTAAGCAAAATAAGTAACTTTTCTGGTTGATTTTTTACACCTTGTGTCAGAAAAACCCAAATATCTTACGGAACCCTATTTTTTTCCAAAATAAAATTTAGCCTATGTTACTCGTGGATAATGTAGCTTTCGAATGGTGAAAGAATTTTTTAAATCGGCCCAATACTTTTTGAGTCTATTCATTACAAACATACAAACATACAAAAATAGGTACAAATCTTTCCTCTTTATAATATTAGTGTAGAAGTATAGAGTTGAATCATATTTTCATAAAATAGCATCATTCTCTGATATAAACGGTGACGAATGGAAAGCGTTAAGTTTAGGTACCTACATAGGTACAACGCTTTAAACAGATGAACAAAAGCACTCCTGATATCTTTAACACTACGTCAGTATACTGTAAACACGTACTGTATTATAAATACATATGATATTGACGATTGTACAGATCTTGACTATACCTACCAGACTTTCACCGGTAGACTGAAGTCACAATCATATCATAAGATAGGACGAGAACTTGAGATCTGCGTTAAAAAAAAAACTATTGATATATCCACGGAGTTTGGAAAAAAGCGAGTGAAGCAGAGTACAACTTTTAAATAATAGAGAACACATATAAAATAACATCACAACTTTTAAAGAGTACGCACCTAAGTTATGAGTGAATCATATTATTATGTTAAATAAATTATATTAAAATTTACCTATTAATTCCACTGACTGATAGAAATTTTAGAACAAAGTTAACAAAGATATTTGGTAGTTTGATAATAACGTACTCGGCAGACAACTGGGAATAAACCCTTGAACTTTGTTTGTTTGTTGTTTAAGAGTATATCGTTAATATATAAGACGAGCTGATGCGCGCGACTTTGTCCGCGTGATGTTTGTTATTCCATTCGGTTTTTTAACTATCCCAATGGTGTTACCGTTAATTTCATTTAAATCGGTGCAACAGTTTTGGAGATTAGCCCAAAAAGACAGAGAAACAAAATAATTAAAAACAATCTGGATGTGTTCTATTTTACTTCTAACGTCCCCCTGACTCGGTTTTTAGCGTTTTTTTCTATGTATTGGACCTACGACCAACAGTTTTTTTATTATCTATAGAATAATCTATTAAAAATGTGAAAGTTTCTAAGTAAATCCATCCCAAAGAAGTTAGTATATAGACGTTAATCCCTGTCAGACAAAAACTACAGATTTGATTTTGCTGATTACAAAGCGTTAGATAGTTATTTTATACGCAAGTTGGCTAGTTTGTAGACAAGGAAAACATAAAGTAAAGATTTAATATAAAATCTATACTATTACAAAGAGGAAATTTTATCCTATTCATATTTATTTTTTATAAAACGCTATCCAGATTAACTAAGCCTATATTTCATTATAAAGTTTCCGATCTTGCAATTCTTCAATCGCGACGTAGTACTTATCTATGGGTATCAACACTTTTAACGATCCTATAAATACGAATGACCAAGTGAAAAGAGTGGTTAAAAAGTCTAACAGAAGCCAGACAGTCCGAACATTTTACTTTCAATAGCACCAGATACGCATCCTCAAATGCTCTATACGTTTGCTTACAAATTTAGAATTTTATTAATGAGATTTAGATACAATAATGTACAAGTGAATTTAATTAGCATTAGATAATAATCATCTTTATGGAGCTAAAAAGGTGGCCAATAAAAGGACACCTTTTTAGCTTCGTAGCTTTTTTCTTTTTTAAAGATAGCTTTTGCACTAGGGACATTATGGTTCGCACAAATAATTGTCCCGGATGGGGATCGAACCCATAACACCAGGTCTCAGAAGCGACGACCACTAAGCCACCGGTGCAGTGCAGTTCTATTTTTGTGGACGGACTTATGTAACAATGGCTAACTAGCCACGAGGCCATATTTTATTCCTCAATCCTCCCATCAGCGACCGCCCTGAACCGAGGTTCAAAAGCCACAGGAGGCGCCGTCTTACAGTGGTTGGATAGTTTGTAGATTTTAAACCATTTAATAAGGATGGGACAACCTCCGTAACGTAGCCGTATTTGGCTCGCTTTAAGTCTCGGAGGTCTTGGGTTCGATACCCACATCGGACAAGAAATCTTTGCGTTAATTTTTAAAATCCGCCTGCCAAGAGTGGTGACTATGGCAAAAACCCTCTCTCGGAAGGACGCCAATGTTCAGCAGTGGACGTCGTACGGGCTGATGATGATGATGATACTTTTCTGTATTACGCTGACACCCCGAAGACCGCGCCCCCGCAGCGCCCAATCGAACCCGATGTTCCACAGGAGCGGCCCCAATATCGACCCCTGTGGAACACCACGCGAGACGGCCCAACAGCCCGTCCCTCCGCCGGACGTCGGGTACACTACCTCCCTATCCTGAAGTTAGTGACCCACTAAAACCCGGAGATACCTGGGCACCCCGTGGTGCCTAAGGCCCTCCAATATACAGGCCCACAGGAGGGTGTTGAAGGCGTTTTTGATGTCGAGTGACACCGCCAACAACACCTCTCCCCGGCTGGTCGCCTTCCTCATGATATAACATGAAACGAAAATGTGACGAAAACATTACACGTATCAAATTAGTGTTGTTAATACATATTATATAACATGATGTTGGATACCGAAAACTTACGAAATACTTAGTCTTATAATTAGATAAAGGGAAATTTGATTATAGAGTTGAACACTTACAAGACTCTACCAAAATTAATATATTAATTTAAAGTCCAATTTAATTATTATAATAATAAAATATTATTTTACCGTGGAATAGAAGAATTTTGTGGTAGAATTCATATATATTGCTAACCGGATAAAACTGAATCATTCCTACGGATTGCATTAACTACCTATTCTTAAATAATGATTGAAAAAAAAACACTATACCTAAAAACATGTGCTTCGATCGATCATTCTTACAACCGAGATTTTCTTTCTTTTGAAATGCACTACAATGTCTAATTAGTCGACTATGGAGTGCTTTCCATAAAACGTAAAATACAATCCCCCCATTTTTTATTTTCTGTATTATTTCAACTAAGTATATTTATTCACTCTGGTCAGAAAACTACACCACTACGGTATTAGGAACAAGGCTCTCGAACTTCTGACTTCTTACCTAGGAAACAGAATTCAGAAGGTCGATATTAATGGTAAAACATCTTCGGGATCACCAGTGGTTATGGGAGTTCCACAGGATCAATTCTGGGTCCATTTTTATTTTTAATATACGTTAATGACTTACCTTACTACGTAAGGGATAACATGAGATTGTATTGTTCGTGGATGACACTTCATTGACATTAAAAAATAATAGACAATTAAGTAATTATGACGAAGTCAACGATGCACACTCTAAAGAAGTTCATTGGTTTAATATTAATAATCTGTGCTTAAATGATAAAAAAACTAAAGTTATCATGTTTTCAACCCCGATTGTTAGACAGGTTTCCACCGATGTACATATATTAATGGAAATGGCTTAGACCCAGTGGAGACCACTGTGTTCTTGGGTGTCACCATTGACTCTAAACAATGGGGACCACAAATTGAAAAGTTATCTGGAAAACTAAGTTCTGCAGCATATGCAGTAAAAACTATTAGACGGCTAACTGATGTTGATACGGCTAGAATACAAACGGCGTCCCAGAGATAGTTTGAGAGAAAAATTTAAAGAAATAAATATTCTAACCGTTGCATCGAAATATATTTATGAGAATTTGTTATATGTCCATAAAAATATTGACTCATTTTGTGAAAAAAAGCGACACACATAGTAATCTACACTTATATTATAAAGAGGAAAGCTTTGTTTGTTTGTTTGGTTGTAATGAATAGGCTCAAAAAGTACTGAACCGATTTGAAAAATTATTTCACCATTCGAAAGCTACATTATCCACCAGTTACATAGGCAAAATTTTTTTTTTTGAATAAAATAGGGGTGCGTATGATATTTGGTTTTTTCGGACACAAGGTGTAAAAAATCATCCAGAAAAGTTACTTATTTTGCGTACGCTGCCTAAACTATAAAAGATAGAACCAAAAAATGTTCTAATTAATTGTAGATCTTATAAATATCTACAAAAAAGTCCGCGACACACTATACCTATCTATGCCGAGTGAGGCAACAACCATTTTTTTATTTAGAAATCTTGAATTTTTTTTGGACTACGTTTAGAACCTTTTATTTTACTCATTCTATTAATCCTTATCAAAATAAATTATTTCATCACCAAGTTCAGTTTATGTAGATAATATTTGGTCTTTGATGATTAAAATTGGACGTTTGGTTTTGAAGTTATGGCGAAATTAAAATATTACGATTTCTGCTGCACGGCCCGTTGCGAAGTCTAATAATTTTAGTGCGATTTTTTTTTATTTCGTTCTAAAAACTTCACCTACGCAAAAGTTCTTCTCAGAGCTAATCAACAGTTCTTCTCAGAGCTAAACAACAGTTCTTTTCAGGGCTAATCAACAGTTCTTTTCAGCTAGAATATTACACGCTATTAATATTTTATTGAACATTTGAAAATGCCTAAAATGCCTTATGCCTAAAATGCCTATTAATTACATTTAAATATTTTCATAGAAAGACAATCTGTGCAGCCTGCGGATAATGACTGCGTCGTCGATGTTTGTGTCGGTGTCTATGAATTGACCTGGGAATCATTTTGCTGACCGTGTCTTTCCTGGGTAGGCTTTTTGCAGCGGTAACCGACATCCGCACGGAGCCGCGGGCGACCGCTATCATTACATCACTACATATTATAAAACAAAGTCCCCGGCCGCGTCTGTCTGTCTGTTCACGATAAACTCAAAAACTACTACATGGATTTTCATGCGGTTGTTACCAATCGATAGAACGATTCTTCCGGAAGGTTTGCATATATGATTTGTATAGTTTATGTGTACATTTGACTAATATATATATTGGGTGTCGGAAAAAATTAAGCAATTTGGGAGCTTTCAACGAAAACGCTGCCTAAACCCTATGAGATATAACAAAACAATGTATGGCGGAAATATTCTTCTCTTTTAGATCTACAAAAAAGTCTGGGATAGCATATGTCTATCTTTCAAGGTTAACTTGCTTTATCCATTATATCTTTTAGAAAAATGATCATTTTTAATGCGGTAATTGTAAAGCTAATCAGACGGATTCAGTATTTATCCTTATCATTTTGAATGAGTTAATATTCTTAAGCATCATGCAGATGATTTTACCCCTACATTATATACTTTTAATGAATAACTTAGAAGTTATCGCAAAATAACAGCGCGTGTTTTCGAAGCGCAGCGAGTGAGGTAGGCCGAATGCGATCATGCGCGCTCGATCCTTAAAAATTATAGAACAATTTTTTTGTTTTGTGGTGTTTGTAACTATGATGGATAGATACTTGAATACATATTTATTTAGTGTTTGTTGTTTTATTAGTCCTGAAGAGTATAGGTATTTCATACGATAAAAGTATACCCACCTACTTATTTCACTGAGTTTTAGCAGGTACCTGTATTAATTTGTTTCTGTTTGTTTTGACCAAATTTCGCCCGTTTGTTAGAGGTTTAAAGACATTCTGTAGTATAAGTATCAGTATTATACCCGTGCGAAGCCGGGGCGGGTCGCTAGTACTAGATATAAGCATAATCTTGTGGTTCATGCTAGCCGTCTCTGCAAAATAAGTAATTCTTTTATGGGGCAATGTATACAGTTCTATAACAAACTTCAAAATAGTATAATAGAATTGTCTATAAATAAGTTTAAAATGACTATTAAAGTCAAATTGTGCAGCAGGGCTCATTATAAAATTTCCGATTATCTTTGTGACAAAAATGCTTGGGATTAAATCGCGCTCCAATCTCAATGCAAAATAAAGTATTTTGTTATTAGGTTCATAAAAAATTGTGATGTATTATTAGATTTTAAAAGAGGGTTCTACTGAGTTTTTTGGCAGTGTTTCTCAGTAGTCGCCACGTCACGCACTGCATGGTAGGCAAAAAATTATGACGATTCCAAACAAATGTAACCACTTTTACGGAATAAATTAATTTTGAATTTGAATTTATTTCAACTAAGCAACTCAAACGTGCAAATGCAATCACAGACTTAAAATAACCATAACTTTCGGTTCACCGGTGAACCACATTCGCGGATCACTCTCATGGCTTATTGGCCGCCTATTGAAGCATTATGTATTAATCGGGAAACCTCCGGAGGAAAATAAACGATAAAAGAATAACATTACATCTCGATCAATTTCCTGAGCTTGTAAAAGTCAACAAAGGAAGTGGGTTATTATTGTGCGCGCTACCGGCACGAGAATAACCTGCCACAGCTGCGATACGATCACAATCTTTTTATTTAAGGCCCGGATATCGTGATTTTAAATGCTAGAACTAGGCGTTAAATGTAAAGAAATGGATGGAATTGGATTTGCATTTCATCTGAGAAAGAATTGCAATTCATTTTATTTCAAGTTTTATAGTTCAACTGCAGATTTAATTAAATTTAAAAATAAAATACAGCGATTACCTTAAAAAGTTTGACGCCTTATAGTATTTTTTTTGTTATCTTCCTATTGTTATGAATCTATCTAATCTTGTTCATAAGAAAGTAAGTTTAGTTAGAAATAGTTAGAACATTTAAATCTGAGACCGGCTAGACTAATTTCAGTGATGTTTGATTTTTTCGATTTGTGTGGGTCTGGGCTTTTGGTATTGTAAAAGTTAAAAGAAGAAATGCTTAATTATGTAAATTTGTTCTCTCATACATTTTACATGGATGATGACATTTCGATATCACATTATTACCAACACCTGTTTAAAGTATCTACAATACGTTTTGTTCGATAGGCTGCTATTTATAAAAAGTTTTCACAGAAATAGACTAATTATCTGGAGTAGGTATACACGCGAGTAAAACCTTGTTTTCTTTTTATTATACGGGGCATTGCTTTAATGCAAATCACAGATGGTACGAGGGTAGTATGATAACTTCAATGAATATAAATACATATGCTTATAAAACAAAAGGCAGTTAATCACTTCACAGTATAAAATAATAAATATCTTTACAACTTCGCAACGGATTTTGATAAGGTTTTTATTAATAGATAGAGTGATTCAAGAGCAAGGTTTATATGTTTAATACATCAGTATTGCTCCCCTGTAGAGCCGGGGCGGTTTGCTAGTCTAGAATAAAACGGACGTATTAAATACTAACTTTATCCTTTTAATCTATGCTTCTTGGTAATGCTTCCAGAATGCTAGCAGCATTGCCGTTGAATGGCAATGCTTATCTGCTGTGCTAAGTAAATACCAGCACTCGGGTAACGTACGATGTTTAACTCACAGATTTAACATCAACTTGTCAGTGACATGACTATATGACATACCTACTCAATTTATTTTTTAACCTCTTTCTATAAGGGACAACGTCAACTATTACAAAACATTGGTTATTTTACCAAAAAAAATTAGACTTAAGATTAAAAAAACGTAAAAGCAAGGAAAATTCGCAAAATTCACATTTTTAGAAAAATTGATGGAGATTAAGTTACCAGTTTGTGGTCGCTTCTGTAGTCGCCAGTCGCTTATGAGGATGGATTACTGTTCGGACGCGGAAGTCCGCTTCTGATAAATTACTTCATAATGCGTTAACGCTTTCGCTTCGCTGTCTCCCGCATGACCAGAGCCACTTTACGGGAATCTGGGCCCCAGCATGCCCTGAAGTATTTTTTACACCTTAACTAGCTTCCCGCGCGCGGTTTCACCCACGAACCACCCGCACCCGTTGCCGTTAGTACCTAATAATTATAGCCTTCCTCGATAAAAGGGCTATCTAACACTGGAATAATTTTTCGAATCGGACCAGTAGTTCCTGAGTGTTATTAGTTCCTTTAGCTTTATTAGTATAGAAGTATTGATAAGGAAAATCAATCAGGAACCGAGGTAGGTATAACATTCAATGCCGAAGTAGGGCTCATAAACCACTTACTGGGTTATCTCATTCGAGCGATTTGAAAAATATATTTTTCCTTGCATCACGCTAAAATCGTCAAATTATTGAAATATACACTTATTTGCATGTAATTAACCTACTTACCTTACCTTAATCTGACGCGCTCAAGTAAATCTACATAAGCCCCGTCGACTCCCGTATTATAAGAGCACGCCAACCAGACGCATAGAAAAACCTAATGTAAACATATTAATTAAAGTGCATGGAAAGAATACCTGTCGAAATGGGATCTTATCTAATGATTTGTATAAAAGCGATTAGAAAAATCTTAGATAACGTGAGATCTTATCTTTTCCCCTTAACATGGCGGTGAAATACTAGCTGCGCCACGTGGTTTTATCCGCGTCACTCTCCTCCAGTGGGTCGGCGCATGATATTTTGTAACCTATATGTTAATCCAGCTAACTATCCGAGTGCAAACTTTCAAACAACTTGTAACAAAACTTTCAGCAAAATCCGTTCAGTAGTTTTTGCGTGAAAGAGTAACAAACATGGCATTAGGTACATTCTTATAAAATTTCGGGCTTATAATATTAGAAGGATTAACAATTAATTATTACATCTATTAGTTAATTAATTATCTACAAGATCCCTATAACCATGGGGCCCCGTAGTAGGAAAGCGGCTCTGTGTTTATTCATCGATTATGGTTACATGAAAATTCATTGTTGAAATCCCTTGTTTCACAGTATAATATTTCTTCATTAATTTCAAAATACTTCGTTTTTATTAACTATGTGAATTTTAGCATTAATGCAAGTGTATTTATAATGAAAATTTGTTATTTCTGTAACACGGATGCAATGATTACGTAGTCAGAACGAGGTTCTTTTGTGTTGGTGTTAAGTTGATAAATCTGTGGCACACAGCAACATTGCTCTCGCCTCTCGTGAAATACTAATTGTATTATGTATAGGTATCATATTTTATAACTTCACAATTGGACGTAGTTAATGAGAAACTTCTCAATCCATAGAAAGTGACTTTTGAGTTATAGGCGTTTGAAGTTTTAGCTGTAATTATTCAAACACTAAGAAACTTCTTTTTAATTGCCACTTTATTTTACGACATTAAGTTTAACATTGGTATCCATAGCAAAAAAACGAGCAACTCGGCCGTTCGGTTTTTTTTTCGGACGGACAGATGTAGATAGCCCCGATGCTTTTGCTACTTCACCGGGCATAAAGGCGAGCAGAGCTGCAGCCTAGTTAAATGGTTTAAACACTACAAACTAAGCAACCTGCGCAAGAGGGCGTCCCGTGTGGGACTTGGACCTTGGCTCAGAGCGGTCGCTGACGGGGAGATTAAGGGATTATGGCTTTTAGTGTTTTTTTAGGGGAGTATCTTGCAATTGTCGCACTACTTTATAGTTCGCGGGCCCCTCGGACTTCAGGTCTACGAGAGGGCATCGGAAGGTTCTTAGCAAACTAAGGGTCTGGAGAGCGAGGGGAGGGACGGCCGTTCTGGTTTCAGTTTTATAAACCTTGTAGATAACATAGCAATTTTAATATGGTGTTCTTCTCATAATATATAGCTTTTCGTCTGAAAAAATACAGTGACAGTTAAATCTATGACATAGTAAAAATCACTATGCTATTTATACTTACTTTGTCGCACGGGTATCATGTTAAATAAGATTTCGCAATACCAAGAATAACATAAATATTTTCAGAAACATATAAAAGGTTTTTTTAAACTTATTATAATGCGACTGTAACAATATTTGTCTTCTTGAATTTCTCCCGTAGGGAAACTTTCCAAGTTTATATACCTATGGCCCTTAGGTAGGTACAGGTCGTTTTTGTAGTACAAAAATGTGGTGTCAATGTCCGCACAACTTCCCCAAAGAAGAAGCTTATAAGACATTCAGGTTATTAAAATAACTAAAGTAAACCTTCTTAGCAGTATCTACATCAGTGAGTCGTAGTTTTAACAACATGATGAGTGATTTAAAACGTTACATCACATACGTACAAAATATGATGTTTAGAAAAAAATAATTGGACCTCAAGGAGAGGGATATGATAATGGACTTGGCAAAATGAGCTCATCATCATCAGCCTGTATAAGTCCACTGCTGAACAAGGGCCTCCTCCCGGGGGAGGGTATTTGCCAAAATGAGCTCTAGTGTCTAGTACCATGCAATAAACGATAATCTAGGTTGTACTAGCGGACATCCTTAACACAGATTCGAAATCATTGTAATGTTATTTTTTTATGTTATTAATTAAAAAAGTAGCTTTATACCTGCATAGATCGGTTGTATATTCAAAAATAAATCTTTTAGCTGAGTAGGTATTAACAACTACAAAAAATCACAGTGTGGGTACCTATAGTTTATTCATCGTAGTTCTAAACAATGAACTTAGTAGATACCCGTGGTTTAATGTCTTCTCTAATTATAAGAGAAACTTCAAAGCTATGGCTCAACAAAGCGGACGATGTTGCTTTCCGTCAAATGACCTTCAGAGAAAGCGTAACATTTGACCGATACTTTAAAACGATTATTTAAATCAAGGCGTAATATAATTTCTATTTGGTAATAAGACCGTCAGCCGGTAATGTAATTTCTATTCGACATTGAGGCAAAAATAACGTAAATTACATACTAGGAATTACCAAACTACCAGCGCGGTTTCAATCATTGAGATCTTCTAGATTTTAACCGCGCAGGAAAGTTTAATGTGGACCATCATAATAACCTCTTCATAGAATGCAGTATGGTCTACGTTAACTCATGGATAATAAGTAAAATAGATATAATATTTAAAACATTAACAACTTTCGAACCTTTCGAACGGTAGCTTCTCACTTTAAAATTGACCGTGGACTCGAACCAGCAACACTGAGCCCAAAACAAACAGGTTGAAAGGAAAAAAGTACGGAAATCATACAAAATAATGAATGTAAAAGGATTACATCAAGTTGGAAGCCATTTTCTGTACACATCCTTAAAAAGCCAATGCGAGTCTTTGCCTGTACTTCAGTGCAAACGAAAGTTACGTACTTATAAAATGAAATTACCTTCTATCGAGACAATCAGACCTTTTACAAAGCAATTGCGCCTAAAACGGTACATCAATTTCGTTTATCATCTAAACATATAGACCGTATTTAGAACATTATAGTAGACATATTATATGTTAGTTGTTAGTAGTGGGAGGCTGTGGCGCCGTCGCGGCCTTGGTGAAAGTGTAGTGCGGTTTCTCTGCAGATCAGCGCTATGTGCCAGCTGATCTCCCTGCGATATTGCCACACGTAACACGATATCTCCTTTTGAAGTTCAACGCAAAATTAAATGCAATTTAATGACGGTGTTGAAGTAAGATGGATTGCGTCGATCATAGAGAAATTGTAATGATGCTTGATTGAAAACTGTTTTCGATGAATAATGTTAGAAATGGACTTCCCGTGCGGCTTCATTTCCCGTTCCCTAGGGAAACACATATTTAAATATCCCTTTGCCTATGTTACTTCTGGGTAACTTAGCTTCCTGACGACCAAATAATTATGTTTTTATCATTTCGGTACTGATGTGTTTATATAAATCCATTACAAATGATAAATCACAAATTCCGATGTAGTTATTGGATATTACCTTCTCATAACTCCTTGACTTTTCATAATTTTGTAAGAATTATATGTTTAAATACGCTGTACTATGTAAATTGAGAAAGCAATTACTATGTAATACACAACAATAGTCGTTTGAGCAAATAAATGTCTTAAAACATATTTTTTTCATGATATAGGTATTAGCATAGAAAACATGTCAATTTTAAATTATATACTTAAAAGTCAAGTCATATTTTAATTTATTTATTAGCATTTTATAGATCTATCGATATAAGATTACACAAAAATGTTGTATCTCAAAAATAAAATATATAATATTTTTTTTAAATACAATTTTAAAAGCATCTTAAGTGTTTTTATTACCGAAGTGCTTTCAGAAAATAATAACAGTAATTCAACGGTCAGCAAGTGAAACGAAATCGAAACAGGATGTCGCAACGTAATGCTATGCATGCATCTCGGCAAGTGTTATTGTCAGATTAATTTAGTTACAAAGCTCAACTTTTTCTCGCTCCAGCGGTACTTAATTATGGTATTAATTCTTTGGTGTTTCATATCGTGGTGCGCACTGAAGAAGTACAAAATAGACATTTGTTGATTCGCACCACTGGAACAACGAATTTGTAGGATTCACAACGTGGTGCGAACGGCCCGTGGTGTGAATCAATGAACTACTTAACCTTGCACAATGGTTCCCCGTGATATCGATCTTATTCTTAAATATTCCTTAGTATCTTTAATCTTTTGACTTTAATAATTATAACAAATATTAATATAAAGTGCAACTTACGCACTTTAAATATTTAACGACGCATTTGTCAGAAAAGTGCATATTTAATCTGTTATATTAATAGATTAAATAATCTTCCATTTCATCATTTTTAAATAATCTTGAGCATCATTTTGCCTGTTAAAGACAATAACGGGTTCCATTCATTCCTATTACAAAAAAAGAGCCATACGATATAAGTATAAATTTAGACGGATATTGACAGGGACTTTTCCAATTTCTGACCTAGTGATGACTAAACATCAAATATAATAGTGCCTTTTTTACATTCGCATAATAAATAATCTATTAATTTAATGTAAGTATAACGGATCGAACCTCTTTTAGAAAGAAAGAAAATACATTCATTTACGGCACATACAAGGAAATAAAAAATGGATTAACAGTAGGTATTACAAGTATATGCACCATAAATGGGAACTGGCTTCAGCATTAAGCTACATCAATAATCTGAAAGATCATTGCACAGCGCTGGTATTCTAGCCAGCCCCAGTTTTGACGCCACGCATGCCAAACGTCAAATAAATACATATAAAATATAAAAATCGGCAATAATGCTATCAAAAATCACATTTACTTATTATTCCCACTCGTTCAATATTACATTCTAATTTTAATTGCAGAGCCAAATAAATAAATAAACAAATTTCATCAGTTTTAGATTTTTTGTTATAAAGATTACCAACAAAAAGAATAAACCAAAAAAAAAAAAAACTATTTACTAAATGAAGATAACGGCGAATTAATTTACAAACAACATAAAATTTATAATCAATAAAATTAAGAATAAAACAATGGTAATAATAAGAATAATTGAACAAATTAATAAATTAATATAATTATTATCCAAGAGCATTAAGATTTCGGCCGGGAGTCGAACACATCCTAACGTTCCAATACTAAATGGGTAAAAAATAATTATTTTAGTCTGTGCACCCCGGCCACTCGAAGAAGCGTCCTTACGCACGGCGGTAATTCAAAGATTCAAACAAAATGTCTCCACGACAAACTATGTCACGCAATGTACAAACTTTTTAGTTGTTTTGAATTAATAAAGGAATACTTGTATAAAACGATGTTTGGGTTTGTTACAACACTTATAACTCGAGATCGGCTGGATCAATTTTCATGGTTTTTGTTTCGTTGGATTTGTCTACGCCCTGAATAGCAGAATAGGTACATTTTAAAAACAAAAGAAAGTCGTGTTAGTTACACTATTTATAACTCAAGAACGGCTGAACCGATTTGGCTGAAAATTGGTAGGGAGGTAGCTAAGAACTGGGAGAAGGACATAGGATACTTTTGGGTAGGGGTAGGGTAGGGTAGGGTAGGGGTAGGGTAGGGGTAGGGTAGGGGTAGGGTAGGGGTAGGGTAGGGGTAGGGTAGGGGTAGGGTAGGGGTAGGGTAGGGGTAGGGTAGGGGTAGGGTAGGGGTAGGGTAGGGGTAGGGTAGGGGTAGGGTAGGGGTAGGGTAGGGGTAGGGTAGGGGTAGGGTAGGGGTAGGGTAGGGGTAGGGTAGGGGTAGGGTAGGGGTAGGGTAGGGGTAGGGTAGGGGTAGGGTAGGGGTAGGGTAGGGGTAGGGTAGGGGTAGGGTAGGGGTAGGGTAGGGGTAGGGTAGGGGTAGGGTAGGGGTAGGGTAGGGGTAGGGTAGGGGTAGGGTAGGGGTAGGGTAGGGGTAGGGTAGGGGTAGGGTAGGGGTAGGGTAGGGGTAGGGTAGGGGTAGGGTAGGGGTAGGGTAGGGGTAGGGTAGGGGTAGGGTAGGGGTAGGGTAGGGGTAGGGTAGGGGTAGGGTAGGGGTAGGGTAGGGGTAGGGTAGGGGTAGGGTAGGGGTAGGGTAGGGGTAGGGTAGGGGTAGGGTAGGGGTAGGGTAGGGGTAGGGTAGGGGTAGGGTAGGGGTAGGGTAGGGGTAGGGTAGGGGTAGGGTAGGGGTAGGGTAGGGGTAGGGTAGGGGTAGGGTAGGGGTAGGGTAGGGGTAGGGTAGGGGTAGGGTAGGGGTAGGGTAGGGGTAGGGTAGGGGTAGGGTAGGGGTAGGGTAGGGGTAGGGTAGGGGTAGGGTAGGGGTAGGGTAGGGGTAGGGTAGGGGTAGGGTAGGGGTAGGGTAGGGGTAGGGTAGGGGTAGGGTAGGGGTAGGGTAGGGGTAGGGTAGGGGTAGGGTAGGGGTAGGGTAGGGGTAGGGTAGGGGTAGGGTAGGGGTAGGGTAGGGGTAGGGTAGGGGTAGGGTAGGGGTAGGGTAGGGGTAGGGTAGGGGTAGGGTAGGGGTAGGGTAGGGGTAGGGTAGGGGTAGGGTAGGGGTAGGGTAGGGGTAGGGTAGGGGTAGGGTAGGGGTAGGGTAGGGGTAGGGTAGGGGTAGGGTAGGGGTAGGGTAGGGGTAGGGTAGGGGTAGGGTAGGGGTAGGGTAGGGGTAGGGTAGGGGTAGGGTAGGGTAGGGTAGGGGTAGGGTAGGGGTAGGGTAGGGGTAGGGTAGGGGTAGGGTAGGGGTAGGGTAGGGGTAGGGTAGGGGTAGGGTAGGGGTAGGGTAGGGGTAGGGTAGGGGTAGGGTAGGGGTAGGGTAGGGGTAGGGTAGGGGTAGGGTAGGGGTAGGGTAGGGGTAGGGTAGGGGTAGGGTAGGGGTAGGGTAGGGGTAGGGTAGGGGTAGGGTAGGGGTAGGGTAGGGGTAGGGTAGGGGTAGGGTAGGGGTAGGGTAGGGGTAGGGTAGGGGTAGGGTAGGGGTAGGGTAGGGGTAGGGTAGGGGTAGGGTAGGGGTAGGGTAGGGGTAGGGTAGGGGTAGGGTAGGGGTAGGGTAGGGGTAGGGTAGGGGTAGGGTAGGGGTAGGGTAGGGGTAGGGTAGGGGTAGGGTAGGGGTAGGGTAGGGGTAGGGTAGGGGTAGGGTAGGGGTAGGGTAGGGGTAGGGTAGGGGTAGGGTAGGGGTAGGGTAGGGGTAGGGTAGGGGTAGGGTAGGGGTAGGGTAGGGGTAGGGTAGGGGTAGGGTAGGGGTAGGGTAGGGGTAGGGTAGGGGTAGGGTAGGGGTAGGGTAGGGGTAGGGTAGGGGTAGGGTAGGGGTAGGGTAGGGGTAGGGTAGGGGTAGGGTAGGGGTAGGGTAGGGGTAGGGTAGGGGTAGGGTAGGGGTAGGGTAGGGGTAGGGTAGGGGTAGGGTAGGGGTAGGGTAGGGGTAGGGTAGGGGTAGGGTAGGGGTAGGGTAGGGGTAGGGTAGGGGTAGGGTAGGGGTAGGGTAGGGGTAGGGTAGGGGTAGGGTAGGGGTAGGGTAGGGGTAGGGTAGGGGTAGGGTAGGGGTAGGGTAGGGGTAGGGTAGGGGTAGGGTAGGGGTAGGGTAGGGGTAGGGTAGGGTAGGGGTAGGGTAGGGGTAGCGTAGGGTAGGGGTAGGGTGGGGTAGGGGTAGGGGTAGGGGTAGGGTAGGGTAGGGTAGGGTAGGGTAGGGGTAGGGGTAGGGGTAGGGGTAGGGTAGGGGTAGGGTAGGGGTAGGGTAGGGTAGGGTAGGGTAGGGTAGGGTAGGGTAGTGGTAGGGTAGGGGTAGGGTAGGGGTAGGGTAGGGTTAGGGTAGGGGTAGGGTAGGGCAGGGGTAGGGTAGGGCAGGGGTAGGGTATAAAAGTCCACCCGTGCGAAGCCGGGGCGGGCCGCTAGTTTAATAATAAATAGTTGTGAGTAATGTGTGTTTGTTCCGAATTGGAGTGTATATTTGTATAAACATCGTGTATGTATATATATTATAGTACATTTTGTGGTGAATCTATCTACTGTTCTAAAGTTCCTGCCATACCAAGTGTCTAGTCCCTCGCCGCAAGACTAAGTAAATAAAAGCATACTACCACCTTCCTAGTCCATAGAGACATAATTCCAGGTAAGTTTGACTATCTATGCAGGTTTTTATAGGAACATTTTTACTTTTCTATTTGTCATTTTTTAATATGATTTGTAATGTCAGTTTTTTTCCTATCAAATATACACATCATCACAATAGTACCGAAAACCAGCGCCTTTTATTTTGATTTATAAATAATTTATATCAGTACGTAACAGTAAGAACTGAAGCGCGAAAGTTTCACCGTAAAGCTTCTTTGTTATTATTTTATTATATGCTCAATGTTTCTTTTTTTATATTACCGGAGTTATCGGCAAACATAAAGTAGTCCTTTCGAATACTCCATCAAGATGAACTGATGACTTGATTAGGTGAGTCGAATCTCTAGACAATGGGCAGTGAGATAATCTGATGGAATAACATTAGGCGGATTTTGCCAAAGTACTTTCAGAATAACATTTTAATAATTCAATAGTCAGCAAATGTATCAAAAATCCGCAGTTATGCATAACGCAATGCAGCGATTCTCAGCAAATATGATTGTCAGAATTATTGAATATTGAGAGAGAAAGGCTCCACTTTTTCTCGTTCCGTTGGTACTTAGGTATTAAAATTTCATAAAGTTTCTGCGTTGTCTTGGGCTTATTCTTACATAGGGGCTTTACTGCATAATATTAAGCTCGGCTGGTAAATCTCTATTCTTCAGGGAGTTAGTACGAAAGGATTAAAAATACGAAGCCGGTGAATTATTTATGCAAATGTCCGAAGTGGGTAAACGATGCTTTAAGAAAATGTTGGGAAAACTCTACTTGGTTTCAGGTTTAAATGCAAATATTCTGATTATCTACTTAATATTCTAGTTACTGATAGTTAAAATAGCGTAAATATGAATACTGTGGTAAATTTTATTATGCACTGCGATTTTTAAGACTCGGTATCGGTGAAATGATTTCTAGAGCTCCGAAGCATAAGGTCTGATGTGCCATTATACGTCAGGAACATCCGTCGTATGTGCCTTTATTGTAAACTGGCACTTACGACCATATGCTTCTGACGTCTAGATTTATTTTTAGTACCTAATACAATGGCTCAATGTAGGTATATACTTTTTACTAATTCGTCTCATCAAAGAAAACTTTATTTGTAAAAAACATAAATGGGCTAATTTAAATTAAATCTAATGTTTCATTATAATAATAATAAATAAATAAATAAATAAAAATCATTTTTATTTACATAAACCTATTACAGGCACTTGCAAATAGTCAAAACAATAATTTATTATTAATCTATGTATAATTTTAACATTTATAAATGAGCATATTAAGCAGGTTACTTAGTTATTGTTTTTAATAATTTTAGTCTTAACTTTATTATTTTACTATATTGTGTCCAATAGCTTGTTCTGTCTATATTAAATTATATTAAGAACAATTGTCATTATTTGGGCGGACCATGCGTATATAACGACGGACGCGCTTTAATGCTACCACCGGATCCAATACGCCCCAACTGAGAAGATCCGGCAAAACAAACTCAGTGGGTTATTCTACTGCCGGTTTTAACACGACCCACATGAGACGGTCCGGCGAAACATACTCAAATGGGCAGAGCGTAGGTTTTGGTCCAGTTACTTTTATTATTTATTTGGCATACACATTATTTTCCCGAACGGTTGTCTTTATAATATTTGATTATCTATTAATGTTTTTATACTAATTAAAGAAGCTAATTTGAGACAGAACTAGCGGTCTATTAATGTAACTCATTAGGCCGATTACAGATAGTTCACAGAACATCACACTATTATGCTTACTATTTTACTTAGATACAGGGTCTCTAGGAAGTGTTACGCAGGATGGTTCATCAGGCCAACCCTCTTTATCCTCAATATAGTCCTTAACGCTATAGTAACCTTTAGATACAAGGACAAGTTTAATATATGCTTTAAAAGTTGTATAGGCAAATCAGTAACACGACTAGGGAGTTTGTTATAAAACCTAATACCATTACCCATAAATGATTTATTGGTTCTACTGACTCTTAAACCGGGTATGGCATTTTTATGTTTATTTCTTGTGTTAACATTATGAATATCACTTTTTTTACTATAATGATCTATATTTTTTCTAACAAAAATTATATTTTGGTATATGTACTCAGAAGGAGCGGTAAGTATATTTATCTCTTTAAACAGGGTACGTAAGGAGTCGCTACTACCTAAACCGTAAATAGCCGTAACTGCTCTTTTCTGTAATATAAAAATACTATTGGCATCAGCGGCTGAACCCCAAAGCAGTATTCCATAGGACATAATGCTATGAAAGTACGCGAAATACACTAGTCTAGCAGTTGCTTTATCTGACAATCGCCTAATTTTCCAGACAGCATAAGATGCGGAACTGAGTCTACCAGTTAATTTTTTAATATGAGGGCCCCATTGCAGTTTTGAATCTAATGTTATTCCTAGAAAAACTGTCGATTGAACTAGGTCCAACGTTTCTCCATTAAGTGAAGCAATTGGTTTAGCGGTAGTAACATTTGGTAGCGCAAATCTGACGCATTTAGTTTTACCCGCGTTTAATAAAAGATTATTTGAAGAAAACCAATGTGAAAGTATACTAAGTGTTTTATTGTGTTCAATAAGGTTAGTATCTTTTCTAATACTTACCGATGGCAAATCGTCGTGCCAATAATGAGTAATGACTAAAAAAACAAGGTGTAATAATACGAATAAACATTACAAAAGGTTGTTCTTCTAATGCAAGGGATTTTGAGGTATTCATATTTATTAAAATAATCTATAACATTTATTAAACAAGGTATCGAAAGTCATGTTGGTGTTTCCGGTGTCCCCAAATAGTATTTGGAGGAGCAATCGGGGGTTATGCCCGGTGAAGAAGCAAATCATGGCTAACTACAAAAAAAAAACATCAGACAAAAAACAACAATTAAAGGTATGAATAGCAGACTATAGCAATGGAGAGGTTAGTTCTACGTCACTCCTCGCCGCGAGGGAGAGAGGCAGAGGTTGTCATTGCAAAAAAATAAAAATTGGTTAATTCGGGTACGCCAGTATCTAGGTATATTAAAGCGACTAAGAAAATTGTTCCGCCGCGGTACTAATTCTGTACTTTCCTTTTTGTAAAATTGAGGTTTTTCTTTCCATTCCCCAGTAAAAACTTGAACGTACAAACGTTATACGCTTACTTTCCCAAACTTACAAAAACTATGCAAGTAAGTATAAAAGTTTTTGGAAATAAAAATAGTATAAGACGCGATAAGAGGACAGTAAGCATTGTAACTAGAGCGAACGAAAGTTACGCAACTGAGCGGCCAACCGGACGAAACTATAACTATACAACTAACATACAGATTCAAAGATAAAGAGGGTATATACAAAGTGTAACTTAAAATTGTAGTCATATTTTAGGATCCATATTGGTGAGTAAACAATAGAGCAATTATTTGAAACAACATCTAAAAAATCAAGGTGCATAAACTATGTAGAATACGACTCTACATAGCATCCATATTATTATATAATCTCCCGAAGTAGCTGTAAAATGGACCTCTAATGTAATTTTCAGTCTTTAGGGTTCCGTAGTCCACAAGGAACCCTTATAGTTTCGTCATGTCCGTCCGTCCGGGCTCGTACTCTTCCGCCGATACTGCACCGATTGTCAAAAATTGGAGGAAAGATGTAAACAGAACATCCAAAACTTGGTTTTTAAAATTATGGAAAAATATTTGTTTTCAACCCCCATACAACTAAAAGTGAATTTAAAAAAATAATTTCGACTAATCCCCTCGTGTAGGGTATCGTTGGAAAGGTCTCTTGAAATGGAACAAAAACTGCCTTGGCACCTATGTAGAACCCCCCACCCCCCCCCGTTTTGAGATAACCTAATACAAAGTTAAAGTTAGAGCGTGTTTTGTAATATTGCTAAAATAATTATGAAAAAAATGTGATAAGTACCTAATTTGCACTAAAACCATAGCGGACTCGGTATAATACATCGTTATTTTTATGCAACTCCAGTCCTAACAAAAAGTATGGAGTCGACCGCAAAACGAATTAATTTAAAAATAGGCCTTTTAGATATGCATGTCTACGGAACCCTTTCTACGGTTTTTTTCTTGAGATTATTTGCTTAATTATTTGTCCTGTAATGACCGCAGTTTGACGACATTGGAACAAACTATAGAACTACCTATATTTCCTTGGAAAAGGAGTTAAACAATACTATATAATGCAATCCTGAAATATGACTACACTTTCTCGTTACATTTTGTAATTTGTATTATACTTTGCACACAATCTTGGATTGAGATTGCTATGTAGTATATAATTATGTTCCAGTTGTATAATATTACATAATGTAGGTAACATACTGTATACGAGTAGCTGTCAATATTAAAGTAACGTTTATTTATTTACTAATTTCATTTCATATGCGGACTAAAAGCCTTAGGCAGTATCTACCAGTCGACCTTTAAATAGCGTAGAGACAATGATACTAGGTTTTTAATTGTAATTCGTATCCTATATAGCCTTTTGCCGCAATTTACTCTTTTATGAAACAATAAAGGTGACCTGTCTAACAAAATTATTTGATTGAACTACACGCCGCCGTTCATTTAACCGATAGTATACACTACATTATACCATATGACTTTTAGTTGCCTTTTTAATGCATATAATTATTTGATTAATATTTTATGCGATATTGTAAGCGGGTCCATATTGGCTCACCTAAAGTTTTCATTCTTACCATTTATAGTGTTACCGGCTATGTTAATAACACTTATGTTTCCGAAAATTGTAATCAATAATATCATTAATGTAAATATAGGTATTTAAACTCCTACTGTTTTTTATCATAACGCTTTTATCCCTAAACATAATCACCATAATATTTTCACTCATACTCAGAAAGAAAAATTTACCAAGTGTCATAAAAAATATATGTTTAGAATGATTAATGGTCGTCTCACAGATTTTTGTCTTAAATTAATGAAATTCATAAAACACGACTCATTTACGGTTATGTTTATGGCCTGGAAGTTTATACCGCAGTTTTAACCGTACCTAAACCAATAACTATAAGACCGATTCGTTTCTGGTACTTGACTGAATGACTGGAGCGGGACCCTGGCTTCGCTCGCTCGGCTCGTGCGTTATGGTCGCAGTTCTAACTTAACTTAAACCAATGACTATAAATAGTACCGTGGTAAATATATGTGAAAATAACTTAATAACTAGAACTGTAAAAGTTACGCAAAATTAATGTATATAATACTGATTATTATGAATAAAAAGAAATCTAAACAAAAAAGATATGACTTTGAATAATAGTGTAAAAGATGGCTATGTTGAGAAAATATAGGAAAACAAATAAAAGTATAATAGATGTTTATTGCTACTGACATTATGAAGTTGAATGCTTCGGAATTATGAACATTAGAGACAGTAGTTAGGAATTGTGATTGTTAGGATGAAAATGTTAGGAAAAACATTTTCGGATTTCCAATTATCGGAGTTGAAAATTTAGGTGAATTTTGGCGCACCCATTGTAAGCATATGAATAAAAAAAAAATCACGCCCTTTTTATTCGGACATATGTAGTTAGCCTCGAGGCTTTTGCTACTTCACCGGGCATAAAGGCAAGAAAAGCTCCAGCCTAGATAAATGGATTAAACACTAAAAACTAAGCAACCTGCGCAAGAGGGCGTCCCCTGTGGGAGGTCCAAACCTCCGCACAGGTCCCTGGCGTTGAGATTGAGGGATTTAGACTTTTTGTATAGTTCGCGGGCCTCTCGGACTTCGGGTCTACGAGGGCATCGGAAGGCGCGTCACTCCCGGTTCCGGTGGAAACTTTTTAATTAAATGTATCTATCTAACACTGAAATATTTTTTTTAAATAAGACTAGTAGTTCCTGAGATTAGCGCGTTCAACCAAACAAACAAACAAACTCTTTAGCTTTATATAAGAAAAAAAAAAAACAAAAATAAATAAGATAAGAAATATAGAATATGTAACATAAACAAATTACCTACCTACTTAAGTCATATTCGTAACACATCCTTTTATTCATTCCTATAGTTTGATACAATGTCGACCGGTAAATCCAGAGGAACTTTCGCTTCATGCATAACTAAACAGTATCTCAGAAATACCTATTATATGAAGCTTTGCTTGCCGGCACCATTAGACTAATGAGACAAATTAAATATTAAGTATGAAGTCTAAGTAGGAAGTTATTATGAACTTCCTCATTTATACCGATTTATACGTCAGTCTGCATCTCGAGATAGTGATAGCCTCAATTGAAAGTTATTTCTTGTTGAATGGAGTTTAAGAAAAGTTGTAGAAAGGTGGTATAAATCTTGCATTTACTTGGAATATGCTTCGTTTTCTTATTTTGGAGGCAAGACGATAAATACCTATGTACTTACGAGTTTGATTATCTTACCTGTATTAGTACCTAACATACCTAGTATGTTTTTTAATAAAGCATATTAGGTACCATAGTCACAGATCATTGAAAAAAATTGTCACTACAAACCTACTTATGTTAATTTGCTACCTAGATATTTCTCTCTGATAAAAAAATAAACATTAGCATTAGGTAGGTACCTATTATTTACTTACTTTTCTATAATCGTTTATCAGGTGGTAGCGTTAGCGGGTGGCGGGTGATGGCGCTGGCGCGGCAGCGGAGTGCGGTGGCGAGATGAGCTGCGTAGCGAGCACGCTGCCGCCGCTGTCCGCCGCCGAGGCGCTCTCGTCGCTGCTGTGGCAGCCCTACGAGTGCCGCTCGCCGCCGCCCCTCGCGCGCTCGCGCACCGATGGAGCGCTCGCGGGAGGAGTCGCGGGGGGCGCCGCGCTCGCGCCCCAGTCGCCGAACGGCGGTCGTCATGCGCGCGCGTCGTCCCGCGCGAATACACCCCGCCACGAGATGCGGTTGCCCGTGCCGGCACCCGGCCCGCTGTGCAAGTCGGACTCGGTCTCGGTGCGCGTCCCGGGCGAGCCGAGCCGACAGAACGTGTCGAGTGTGAACATAGTGCAAGTGCAGGATGTACCGTCAGGTCCCAGTGCTAATAATGTGAACAGTGCGGTGCAGACGGAGCGAGAGCGTAGTGTTGCGACAGCTGAATGTCAGACAGAGGAGCCAGCGCGGCGGCGGCGCCTGCGCCGAGCGAGGGCCCCACGGGTGCCGGAGATGCTGGAGAGCATCCCACCTCCGCCCTACAGCACGCTGCCTCCGCCGCCACCTCCTCTGCCTCACCCCGTGCCGGTGCATCCGCCCGCACCCATCATCGCGCCGCACCCTCCAACAAGGTTTCCCTTCCAACCAATCCCATTAAGGTAATATAAAAACAGCTGTTTTCAACCATTAAATCACACAACTACTATCGTAAAGTTCCGTAGCTACCTACCTAGTATCAGTTTAATTAAAACTTTGTCATTGTTCTATTTCATTTCAAAACCTCTGTTTTAAGAGTATATACATGTACCTACCATATATATATGCCATATATAATAAAAAAATGATTAAGTATACGTATTATAAGAGGTATGGATCTACCTGCATGTCGTGCTTGTCTTAACCAAGCGTGAAACGTGAAACCCCACCATCTCAGTGCGTTGATGTCTTTTGTGGCGTTTATTAAAATGGTAAAGTAAACTTAATCGCTCAGTAAATTATTGTAAACATAGGAAACGTAAACATATAAAAATAAATAGTGCACTGGAAAATAAAACTGACACAAACTTGTCGCAATAAACTATCATTACGTAAACGCATTTGTGATTATGTTCGCGTCGTAAAGTTACAAATAGCTTTCTAAAAGAAATACCTACGTATTGCATGCAAAGAAATATTAGCACAATTCTATATTTTTATAATCCAGACTTTTATAGTTTATGCAAACAGAAAGTTGTTATTAAAGTGGAGCGAAATATGATAGTCTCGGAAATGAAAGTGGATAACACTTTTATATTCAATAAATCGCGATCGACAAATTATGGATATTTAATAAACATTTCTTATTATTTAACATTCAGCTACATAATATTGCTTGATTCATATTATTAATGTTTTAAAAGAACTTACAACCCATTAAGTAACGTGGTTACAATGATTGCTAAACTAGGTGCTCATTATCCTGCTCCTTAAAATTAACACTTACAAAATGATATTTATGTATTTGTAGTTAATTACAAATATTATTATTATTATTAATGATTAAATATTCGCAAGTTATTAGCACCCCTACCGGTGACTCTTAATAAATCGCAGATGTTGTAGGTAACTAACTATAATAAAGCTCCAAAGTAGACTTGTTTCCGTTTCGTTTTTTAATATGTGGGTCACAGTATTTTATTTTGCGGCACTAGAAACAACGTTTTCTACCGAATCAATGTGTAAAAAATTTATGTCAGTCAATCAAAATCGCCTATAGGTACATATTGTTAAAATGCGGAGCAGATACAATATTTTTTTAAAATTCCAATAGGTTTAATAGGTACATTAATTTACACAGGATACGACCTTTACTTGTAGGACCAAATGCATTATTTAAACTTTCCCCAAAGTACAAGAACACGCGTCGAGACTCGCGTTGAAACCACAAAGTAGATATACCTTAGGTAGGTATATCTACTTTACCTAGGTATTTGAATTTGATATTTCATTCACCACATTTCTTGTTGCACGCGTAAGGTTACACGATATCTAACCTAAGAAGTAAATCTATATATGTATATATATATATATATATGTAGTTGAAGTATGTCTAAGATTTTACTTTTATAAGCAATACAATTTATTTACGTAGGAAAAACGTAAAGAGAAATCATGGAAGGCTTTTGATGATCAAATATGTAGCTTATACATATAAACGTGAAGTATCTTTCTTTGTTTAATTAATGAATAATTGTAAACTATAATTACTAATCATCGCATACATTCAACAAGAACTAACTACTAAATTATCAATTTCACGAAGTACTGAAATACAGGGCACCACAAGGAAGCATTTTTGGACCATTGTACTATTTTATGACCATCTCCCTTATACCATGTTTATACATATGACGCAACCTAGAAATAATATATTAAAATATGTATAAAGATTGTGTATGTATTCGTTACACATTAGACGTGCGCGTTTTTATAATTGAAATGGTTTTGGTCATGCAACGTTCAGTGCGGCAACTAATAGGGTGGCCTCGTTATGTAAGCGGATTGTTTACTCATACAAGGTCGTCTACTAATAAGATCTACGGATTCAGCTGTTGCATTAATTGATACTTAGTTTTGTGGGATTTCTTTAAGTCGTCTTAATTGGAGTAGTTGGAGGATTGGTGGTGTTTCTAGGACTTCTTCCGTCGATTGGTAATTAAAGCAATTTAAAGTACTCAATTTTATTTTACACTTGAAACCACGCGTATTATTTATAATAAGAGAAAAATACATTTTGATTTCGGAATAAGGCAAGCTAATCCACAAACTGTATTAAAAAATAATTGACTTAGTTTAGGTATAGAACCATATCTCATGGATTCAAAACCGAGATTGAGAAATAGAAAGTGAACCCCACCCATTGCACTACCAACGTGAACCCACTCGTAACGCAAACATTTTAGCTTAGCACGAGGGGTTAACAAGAATACTAAGCATACTATTAGACTGCAAATCTCTGCTAGCAATATATTTTATATATGACAATATGACGTCCACGTCCTATGGCTGAAATGATGAATATATTTTAATAAAAAAAATAATGTCTCTAAAAAAGTCTCAAACATAGCTTAATTCTGTAAGTGTAAATATAACATTCGAAAATGATTATAATGTTCATTGTCAGTCATCAGTGTCAGCTGTACTGCCAGTATTATTATATTTTTTAATTGTGGTAGGTATATTATAAAGAAAAATATTAAATAGAATGTTTTAATCAATTACACCTATTATTAGAGCGGTTTCGCACTGCGTCCGATCCGAATCCGATCTGGATCCGTGAAAATATGGTCCTACGGACCATTTTCGTAGTCGTAGAACTATTTCTAAGGTAATTTACGCACTAGATCCGATCTCCGTCATCTGATTTCTTTCCAAATTTCTAGACCAATATTTACACGGGTTCGGATCGGATTCAGATCGGACATAGTGCGAAACCGCTCTTACCGAATAGAATGAATAACTGAGAGATTATTTGACATTTTAAACAAAGAACAAACTCATACTAGACTACAATTCCTGATAAAAAAATCTTGTAAATGAATATTAACGAGCAAAAAATGTTAACTTTAATTACATAAACAAAGTCAAAATTTATTTGTTACATTAAGGAAAAGAAGAGGAAACCGTTATCATTAACATTAGGAAGTTTAAGTGAAAAAGTAGTGGAGTTAGTTTAAGTTAGAAACACTAGACTACATAGGTATATGTCGTAAACTGGTTCGAACAGATGTTGGAAAGTGGCGGCGGCGACACGAAACTGTGTTCATGGTTGATACAACCTTTATACTTATAGGCTGCAGCTTACAACACACACATTCACGAACAGCTTAGATTTTAAGATCACTTGTTTTCAACGACTTCATCTAAGTGCCTACTGCTGTAATATTGGAAATAATTTCATTACCCATTTAGTGGATGGATGAGCTTCAGGGTTTGTAAATAAAATAAACCATTATTCTACCGTTGCTCCGTGTTTTACTACGACCCTCGAAGAGACCCTGAAGCCCATCCATCCACTAAACCCTCATACTAACTTAAATTATTCATCAAGAAATCTTAAGGTATTATTGAATTCCGGGCGGGTAATATTTTTTCGGGTGGACATAATTATTTAGCCACGAACATTTTGTTACTTTACTCGACAGTTGCACAGAACTCCCCTAAAAACTAAACGTTAAAATCCCTCAATCCCCCCGCCAGCTACTGCCGAGCCAAGGTCCAAGACCCACAGGGGATGCCCTCTTGCGCAGGTTGCTTAGTTTGTAGTTTTTAATAATTTATTTAGGCTTGAGCTCTGTTCGCCTTTATGCCCGGTGAAGTATGTAGAGCCTCCTAGTTAATTACAAATGTCCGTCCGTCCGACAAAACTTAACTTTAAGACATCATGGTGAGCAGGCCTACCAACAACCTTGCATCCTGCTATCGCTGACGAGTGGGATTTTTTATTCAAGGAGTTAATTTACTAGTGAAACATTGAAATTAATTGAATTAAATAATTCATCAAGATATTATAAAGTATGATTCAATTCAGAGAATTGAAGCAACAATGTACGGTACATTTTAATTTAAAACAGTAGGTGTTGAATTAATAATACATTAGATTTACGCTCGTAGTTTCCGTTAGTATGTTGTTATGTATAATATAATATAAATTGAACTAATATACTAAGATTCCATCACTAAGGATATAAGGATTAAGAGTAGATAGGATTCGCCGGTTCTGCCTCAGTATAAAGGTCAAGAAAAAAAAAAAAAAAAAAAAAAAATCGTCTGATCGTGATCGCGATCTAAAAGTGACCGCGGACTAAAAAAAAAAAAAAAAAAAAAAAAAAAAGTTTGGTGTCTTTTCCTATGTTTTGGCACACGCCCGATCGATCTGTGGCATCCGTTTTGGTCTAGGTCTTACGGTTCCAAAGTTAGCTTGCGGCTTCCACTACATTACTAACGACCTATCATTACTAACGATCTCTTTTGCGCTACATTACCAATGAGTCAATCCGTCTCGGCGCGCGCTAATTACCCATTGTCTGATGGTTGTTTTGCTACGGTGATAAATAATAAAACCCACATTCGTTTACAGCCCGTTAACGTCCACTGCAGAACATGGGTCTCCTCTTAACAGACCTTGGCAAGCCAGGATCGTAGAGGGATATTGCCATAATCACCACGCTTGGCAGACGGATTGGTGATCGCAGTAAGATGTAAACCTTGAGCTAATAGTTGCTGCTGCCCATCCATCACCCATATGTCCCTTAGTCGCCTTTTACGACACCCATGGGAAGACATGGGGTGGTCTATTCTAAGCCGGAAACCCACATGACTTACTTTAATTTTTTTATTCAACATATAATAGTTGTGATATAAGTATGTTAAACTTTGCTAATGACTAATTCTGTCTCAGCGCGCGCTAATTACCCATTGTCTTTTTATTCTAGTCAGATGGTTGTTTTGCTAAGGTGTGAGGTAGAGACGGTGATAAATGCACAAATAAAACCCATATGACTTACTTTCATTTTTTTATTTAACATACCTACTCTACATAACTTACTTAATGTATTATTTTCATTTGAAACATGATTGGAATAA
Organism: Nycteola revayana; assembly: GCA_947037095.2. Lineage (NCBI taxonomy): Eukaryota > Metazoa > Arthropoda > Insecta > Lepidoptera > Nolidae > Nycteola > Nycteola revayana. Next base: position 13,760,284 of record OX344839.1, read on the forward strand.
TTTGCAGAGGAGAATATCATTATACACTTTATCACTCCCAAATAATTCAATGAAATCGTTCATTGTATTTCCATAATACTTGTAATATAAGTATGTTAAACTATATTCCCCACAGCAGGAAGTAAAATCATGCTGTATTCTGTACCTATTAAAATTCCATTGTCTCGAATTCCGCTTCAAGAAAGCCATATGGGGACCTGCAGGTGGTCGACCATAGGAATCAAAATACTGACCGATTCCATTTTTATCGATGTGTATGGCTATCCAGTGTGATCCAGGTTTATTGTCAGGATCCAAATTGCTTATTATGTAAGTTGGAATCTTGCCTTTCAGTGGTAATCTATTAGCTGCATACACATTGTTTCTTAGAGTTGGGTGAATTCTAGATAAATATTTTTTTATCTCGATTGTGTTCATTTTATTACATAGACATAAGCTACCGTACCTGCGATACGACCAATGAATTTCATGCGAATGACAAAGTAAGCAGGTACAAAGTAACATTTTGTATATACATAGGTAACCAACCATACCTAAACTTGTCTTAAATCTACCAGTTACCAGTAACTCGTGTTATTTCTATTAGCAATGCAATATCAGTGCGCATTGTTGTGAATCATCCAAAATCCTTGTTGAGCAGTTGTCATGATAACACGAATGTTCATAAATACTATTATCTCCGACATTCTTTGAACATGATTAAGCTAATGGTGTGTGCTTTGATTTGGGTATTTGGTAAATTGTAAATAATAAAAGTTAGGTACATGTTCAAAATTATTTAATCCTTTTTTTAATAATAAAAGTTTAATACTAATACAATGAATACTTAGCTACTATAGTCTTTACTAAACATAGGCACTTAAAACTATTACAATTAATAATATAATAAGCACTTTAAACTAATACAATGATTACTTAGCTACTATAGTCTACACATACATTACGGTTTTTATCTATTTCAATAACATTATCAAACTCTGCATACACAATACAGTTGATGGTTTGCAAAAGAGCTGATTCAAAACGAACTTCCAATCTTACGCCGATGCATTATTTACAAATGACAGGGATTTGCTGGTTCCTAGCATATTTAAACCCCTTTGATGGAACATAAACGGTGCAATATAAATCCGAAGGAAATATCTTGGTTTTGATGCGACACATATCATTAGTATTCTGTTTTAGATCTATAATTAAATATCCATGAGCTTCTTTGGTAGCATCTTTATAAGATTCATCAATAAATTTTACATTTTCTGGTGAAACTTGACGTGCTAAGTATCGAATTTGAGTTTTATCACGAGGATTTTTAAAATAAATAATATAACTTGAATTTAGAGATATATCTCTTTGTCCTTTTCCTTGATGAAATAAATTTTGAGTTATATAGAACACACTCAAATTTCTGTGATGACTTCCCTTTGTGAATATATCTACAATGCGACCATCAGATTCTCTCATCAGATCATCGATGATGACAAGTTGAGTACATTTTCCATCAAACATACTCAAGTCTGGAATTCCTTGATGATAATTAACATTTTAAGGTTATATAACGGTTGCATTTCATCAAAACACCAGGTTATTTGAGTAAAATTTGTACTACAAACATCTGTGACATATTTTATAAAGTTTGTTACAAAATTTGATTTTCCACACCCACTTGGACCAGAAACGATTGCGGTGAATGGATGAATAAAATGAACCATTGTAACACGTGTGGATAGCAATAGGTACAAGAACGGAATAAAACAAGTTATTTGGAAGTCAAGGAAGATAGTTTTATTTCATACATATAAAATAACTTAAAACTAATTATCTTTTACAGTGTAAAAACAAATATACTTTGTACAAGTAAATAACTTTGTACAATAACAATACCAAACTGTACTGTTTTATCTTAATTTATAAAACTAATTATCTCTTACAGTGTAAAAATAAACATCTTTTAAAACAGAACAACTTTATACAAGTAAATCAACCTTAATAATAATATCAAACTATACAATTTTATCTTAATTTATAATGACCCCACGCTAATGTGTCAACATCATTGAGTAGAATATATCGTTTTGTATCACTGTATGATAAAGATGCTTTGTTTATTTGCTGCGTAAAAATTATATGTTTTATTGACTTAAATCTAAGCATACTGCTAAATTGAACATTTTTATCGAAGAGACAAGACTTGTAATTTAACATTTTCATTTTTTTGTAACACTTTTGTTAACACCTTTGGCTTTGGCTACAAATTTATTTTCAACATCTAGCGCATACATTTTGGATCTTAACCCTACAAATTCTTTTAATATTTTGCCATTGTTTTCATCTTTGAAAAACCCTAACTTTTTTTTATTGATTTTTGGATATCCATAAATATTGTCAGATGGATAATCAGATGTATCAAACCTAAATTCTAAATCCGGTTTTATGTCCTCATAAAAATTGTTTGTAAAAATTTGATATATTAAACTGTCGGTAGCGGTGTATAGTAATTTAACTTGATTTTTAAACTTCGTCAACATGTAATTGTAATGAAAATCATACATTAGAGTTTTTGAAATATCTAATATACAAAACAAATATCTAATATATATGTTTTTCAATAAAATTCTCTTGCATATAAAATGAAAAAAAAAAAAAAAAAAAAAATATATATATATATATATATATATATATATATATATACAAAACCCTAAGTAAATAGGTTTGTTGTATAGTAACTTAGTTTTCTTTAACTGAATTGCCACTAGATTTTCTGCAAAAATTGATAAGCTGTGGAACTCAGGTTTTGCAATCAAATCTTGTGCACCAAGAGATTTGCCTCGATTCTCCCTGTGAGTTAATAATTTTACATTGACTCGCTTTTCAATATTTTCCATTGTTTTCCCAAACACTGCATTGTTCATTAATTTAAAAAAATCTTTTTCAAAATCTGATTTAGCAGAAGTCCGCAAAAGTGTATTTAAATCTATATATTTCTTTAACCAAGGAGATTGTCTGAATTTTAATAATTTATGAATTTTTGTTAGTTTTAAACCCATCTTAATACATTGTTTTAAGTTTCTGTGATGAATTTTGTATTTTGTTTTATTATTGAGGTTTGGAACTAACTTTTTTTCTTTAGAACCACCGATACATATATTATCAGGGCATAAAGGTAAATCAGAATGTAAATCATGAAGTTCATCAGGATATTCTAAATCTACTTCTAAAATGAAACCATAATCTGAATCATCCGGTACATCAAAGTTTGTATCCGAACTAACCCATTCAAATTCACCTACTGGTAGGTATTGAGACATGGCCCAACCATATAAATTATTCGCATCAAAATATGTTAGATATGATTTTGGTTTATTCTCATCAAAATCTTCCAAATATATATTATTAGCTTTGGCATAGCGGTTACTGCACAGAGATACACCACCTCGGATACCATTCCTGATAAATGCTATTTTGTCAAAATCTTTCAATAATTCCAATACAATTTTAGTATATTTTAACATAGCATCCCAACTTAATCCTGGTGCTGTATAATAATGAGCAGGATCTAACCCATACGTTTTTAAACACAGAGTTCTGAAATTTTCAAAAATATCAGTTAACAATAAGACATAAGTTTTGAGATACAAATCGGAATAATCTGACATATTCTGACAGTCAAAGTGTTCCCAAACATCTATCGCGTGACTATAGTCGTCGTCTGAAACGGATGTATCTGTCAGTGAGTTATAAAACTGATCTTTACTAGGGAGTGATGTGACTTTTAAACAATCACTTGATGTCATAAACTCATATGGATAAACACCTTTCTCTCGAAGACGAATAAAATCATTGGTATTTGGAAAGTTGTGTTTTAATGTGATAAATTGATCATCGTTTAAATTTTTAGCTAACTGATCGAGACTACAAGGTAAAAATTTTATTGAATCTACGAATCTTAGTTTTATATTTTGATTATTTATGTGTATTGTTTTAGTAAATGATATATATTTTTCTTTGGTTTGAGGAATGATATCAACTTCACCTTCAACATAGTTTAATGCATGAACAATAAAATGAGCATCATAATTACTGAGGTTGTGAAGAAAAACAGGTACGTGACGTGGACTCCGAAACTTGTTCATACATGCTTCATGTGCAACACCTCTAAAGCAACCAGTATACCAATCAAAATCTAAGCTTATTTCACTATTCAAGTCACACTCACAAATGTGACAGATTTTTGTTGTCGAATTTTTTTTTGTTCATCCACGGTTGACAATGGTTTTGGACTTATTTGAAAACAATTTTTCCTACTTATAAGTTTCAAATCTTCATGAAGACGTTCCATGAAAACTTGAGTGCAATTTGGACCACTATACGTTTCATATTTTGACAAGCTATCATCATATGAACATTTTATATAGTACCCAAAACTATACACCTCATGTTTATTAATGCTGTTTGTATAAGGTTTTGATGGATCGTTAGAACATGATTTTATAGGATTTAGAAAAGCTTCAAAATCTGCATAAATTACAAAAGGTATTTTTAGCTTTTTATCAAATTTATCAAATGTAAGTTTATCATTTGGAACGTTTTGACCAAACCAATTTTTTGATGTTGTGTTTCCATTTGGTAATTCTGTTGTAATATGAGCACAGTCATGTTGTTGATGATTGTTTAACCTTTCCTGAGTTGGGAATTTCAATAAACATCCATCACATATGTATATGGCATGTTCTTGATTAGAAATTTGTTTGCTTACTAGACGTGATAAATTATTTATGTAACAGTAATGATTATTTGTACCATTTGATATTAAAAGCAAATTGATATGAGTAGTTTTGCGAGATTTGGTCAAAAACAGGGGTCCTACTACACTATTGCACTTTTGAATTTTATTAAATTGTAACCCGAAAACATTAATACTAATGTTGTTTAGTTTTTCTACTTTGGATATGTCAGATATTTTAATTGGAAAAGGTACACCATCAAAGTTTAACTTGTTTGAATGCATACTGTATGAGGATACTCTATCTGAGTTTGTTTTTGCTGGATACAGAGCTGATAGCAAAGCCCACTTGAAACACATATTGTCAGCATTTTTTACATTTATTACGGCTTTTTTTTTTGCTCTTATATCTTTTGGTAGTTCGATGTGAGAAGTACCACGTAAAGGATTAAATTTATTGACGTTCATATTCCATAGTAAGATGTTATTGGGCGTTCTAACACACCGAGAGTGACGAAGGCGAACGGAGTGAGCCTATGGAACGGAAGGTGGGGTAGAATGCCCAATAATATCCTACTATGGAATATGAATGTTAATAAATTTAATCCTTTACGTGGTACTTCTCACATCGAACTACCAAAAGATATAAGAGCAAAAAAAAAGCCGTAATAAATGTAAAAAATGCTGACAATATGTGTTTCAAGTGGGCTTTGCTATCAGCTCTGTATCCAGCAAAAACAAACTCAGATAGAGTATCCTCATACAGTATGCATTCAAACAAGTTAAACTTTGATGGTGTACCTTTTCCAATTAAAATATCTGACATATCCAAAGTAGAAAAACTAAACAACATTAGTATTAATGTTTTCGGGTTACAATTTAATAAAATTCAAAAGTGCAATAGTGTAGTAGGACCCCTGTTTTTGACCAAATCTCGCAAAACTACTCATATCAATTTGCTTTTAATATCAAATGGTACAAATAATCATTACTGTTACATAAATAATTTATCACGTCTAGTAAGCAAACAAATTTCTAATCAAGAACATGCCATATACATATGTGATGGATGTTTATTGAAATTCCCAACTCAGGAAAGGTTAAACAATCATCAACAACATGACTGTGCTCATATTACAACAGAATTACCAAATGGAAACACAACATCAAAAAATTGGTTTGGTCAAAACGTTCCAAATGATAAACTTACATTTGATAAATTTGATAAAAAGCTAAAAATACCTTTTGTAATTTATGCAGATTTTGAAGCTTTTCTAAATCCTATAAAATCATGTTCTAACGATCCATCAAAACCTTATACAAACAGCATTAATAAACATGAGGTGTATAGTTTTGGGTACTATATAAAATGTTCATATGATGATAGCTTGTCAAAATATGAAACGTATAGTGGTCCAAATTGCACTCAAGTTTTCATGGAACGTCTTCATGAAGATTTGAAACTTATAAGTAGGAAAAATTGTTTTCAAATAAGTCCAAAACCATTGTCAACCGTGGATGAACAAAAAAAAATTCGACAACAAAAATCTGTCACATTTGTGAGTGTGACTTGAATAGTGAAATAAGCTTAGATTTTGATTGGTATACTGGTTGCTTTAGAGGTGTTGCACATGAAGCATGTATGAACAAGTTTCGGAGTCCACGTCACGTACCTGTTTTTCTTCACAACCTCAGTAATTATGATGCTCATTTTATTGTTCATGCATTAAACTATGTTGAAGGTGAAGTTGATATCATTCCTCAAACCAAAGAAAAATATATATCATTTACTAAAACAATACACATAAATAATCAAAATATAAAACTAAGATTCGTAGATTCAATAAAATTTTTACCTTGTAGTCTCGATCAGTTAGCTAAAAATTTAAACGATGATCAATTTATCACATTAAAACACAACTTTCCAAATACCAATGATTTTATTCGTCTTCGAGAGAAAGGTGTTTATCCATATGAGTTTATGACATCAAGTGATTGTTTAAAAGTCACATCACTCCCTAGTAAAGATCAGTTTTATAACTCACTGACAGATACATCCGTTTCAGACGACGACTATAGTCACGCGATAGATGTTTGGGAACACTTTGACTGTCAGAATATGTCAGATTATTCCGATTTGTATCTCAAAACTTATGTCTTATTGTTAACTGATATTTTTGAAAATTTCAGAACTCTGTGTTTAAAAACGTATGGGTTAGATCCTGCTCATTATTATACAGCACCAGGATTAAGTTGGGATGCTATGTTAAAATATACTAAAATTGTATTGGAATTATTGAAAGATTTTGACAAAATAGCATTTATCAGGAATGGTATCCGAGGTGGTGTATCTCTGTGCAGTAACCGCTATGCCAAAGCTAATAATATATATTTGGAAGATTTTGATGAGAATAAACCAAAATCATATCTAACATATTTTGATGCGAATAATTTATATGGTTGGGCCATGTCTCAATACCTACCAGTAGGTGAATTTGAATGGGTTAGTTCGGATACAAACTTTGATGTACCGGATGATTCAGATTATGGTTTCATTTTAGAAGTAGATTTAGAATATCCTGATGAACTTCATGATTTACATTCTGATTTACCTTTATGCCCTGATAATATATGTATCGGTGGTTCTAAAGAAAAAAAGTTAGTTCCAAACCTCAATAATAAAACAAAATACAAAATTCATCACAGAAACTTAAAACAATGTATTAAGATGGGTTTAAAACTAACAAAAATTCATAAATTATTAAAATTCAGACAATCTCCTTGGTTAAAGAAATATATAGATTTAAATACACTTTTGCGGACTTCTGCTAAATCAGATTTTGAAAAAGATTTTTTTAAATTAATGAACAATGCAGTGTTTGGGAAAACAATGGAAAATATTGAAAAGCGAGTCAATGTAAAATTATTAACTCACAGGGAGAATCGAGGCAAATCTCTTGGTGCACAAGATTTGATTGCAAAACCTGAGTTCCACAGCTTATCAATTTTTGCAGAAAATCTAGTGGCAATTCAGTTAAAGAAAACTAAGTTACTATACAACAAACCTATTTACTTAGGGTTTTGTATATATATATATATATATATATATATATATATATATTTTTTTTTTTTTTTTTTTTTTCATTTTATATGCAAGAGAATTTTATTGAAAAACATATATATTAGATATTTGTTTTGTATATTAGATATTTCAAAAACTCTAATGTATGATTTTCATTACAATTACATGTTGACGAAGTTTAAAAATCAAGTTAAATTACTATACACCGCTACCGACAGTTTAATATATCAAATTTTTACAAACAATTTTTATGAGGACATAAAACCGGATTTAGAATTTAGGTTTGATACATCTGATTATCCATCTGACAATATTTATGGATATCCAAAAATCAATAAAAAAAAGTTAGGGTTTTTCAAAGATGAAAACAATGGCAAAATATTAAAAGAATTTGTAGGGTTAAGATCCAAAATGTATGCGCTAGATGTTGAAAATAAATTTGTAGCCAAAGCCAAAGGTGTTAACAAAAGTGTTACAAAAAAATGAAAATGTTAAATTACAAGTCTTGTCTCTTCGATAAAAATGTTCAATTTAGCAGTATGCTTAGATTTAAGTCAATAAAACATATAATTTTTACGCAGCAAATAAACAAAGCATCTTTATCATACAGTGATACAAAACGATATATTCTACTCAATGATGTTGACACATTAGCGTGGGGTCATTATAAATTAAGATAAAATTGTATAGTTTGATATTATTATTAAGGTTGATTTACTTGTATAAAGTTGTTCTGTTTTAAAAGATGTTTATTTTTACACTGTAAGAGATAATTAGTTTTATAAATTAAGATAAAACAGTACAGTTTGGTATTGTTATTGTACAAAGTTATTTACTTGTACAAAGTATATTTGTTTTTACACTGTAAAAGATAATTAGTTTTAAGTTATTTTATATGTATGAAATAAAACTATCTTCCTTGACTTCCAAATAACTTGTTTTATTCCGTTCTTGTACCTATTGCTATCCACACGTGTTACAATGGTTCATTTTATTCATCCATTCACCGCAATCGTTTCTGGTCCAAGTGGGTGTGGAAAATCAAATTTTGTAACAAACTTTATAAAATATGTCACAGATGTTTGTAGTACAAATTTTACTCAAATAACCTGGTGTTTTGATGAAATGCAACCGTTATATAACCTTAAAATGTTAATTATCATCAAGGAATTCCAGACTTGAGTATGTTTGATGGAAAATGTACTCAACTTGTCATCATCGATGATCTGATGAGAGAATCTGATGGTCGCATTGTAGATATATTCACAAAGGGAAGTCATCACAGAAATTTGAGTGTGTTCTATATAACTCAAAATTTATTTCATCAAGGAAAAGGACAAAGAGATATATCTCTAAATTCAAGTTATATTATTTATTTTAAAAATCCTCGTGATAAAACTCAAATTCGATACTTAGCACGTCAAGTTTCACCAGAAAATGTAAAATTTATTGATGAATCTTATAAAGATGCTACCAAAGAAGCTCATGGATATTTAATTATAGATCTAAAACAGAATACTAATGATATGTGTCGCATCAAAACCAAGATATTTCCTTCGGATTTATATTGCACCGTTTATGTTCCATCAAAGGGGTTTAAATATGCTAGGAACCAGCAAATCCCTGTCATTTGTAAATAATGCATCGGCGTAAGATTGGAAGTTCGTTTTGAATCAGCTCTTTTGCAAACCATCAACTGTATTGTGTATGCAGAGTTTGATAATGTTATTGAAATAGATAAAAACCGTAATGTATGTGTAGACTATAGTAGCTAAGTAATCATTGTATTAGTTTAAAGTGCTTATTATATTATTAATTGTAATAGTTTTAAGTGCCTATGTTTAGTAAAGACTATAGTAGCTAAGTATTCATTGTATTAGTATTAAACTTTTATTATTAAAAAAAGGATTAAATAATTTTGAACATGTACCTAACTTTTATTATTTACAATTTACCAAATACCCAAATCAAAGCACACACCATTAGCTTAATCATGTTCAAAGAATGTCGGAGATAATAGTATTTATGAACATTCGTGTTATCATGACAACTGCTCAACAAGGATTTTGGATGATTCACAACAATGCGCACTGATATTGCATTGCTAATAGAAATAACACGAGTTACTGGTAACTGGTAGATTTAAGACAAGTTTAGGTATGGTTGGTTACCTATGTATATACAAAATGTTACTTTGTACCTGCTTACTTTGTCATTCGCATGAAATTCATTGGTCGTATCGCAGGTACGGTAGCTTATGTCTATGTAATAAAATGAACACAATCGAGATAAAAAAATATTTATCTAGAATTCACCCAACTCTAAGAAACAATGTGTATGCAGCTAATAGATTACCACTGAAAGGCAAGATTCCAACTTACATAATAAGCAATTTGGATCCTGACAATAAACCTGGATCACACTGGATAGCCATACACATCGATAAAAATGGATTCGGTCAGTATTTTGATTCCTATGGTCGACCACCTGCAGGTCCCCATATGGCTTTCTTGAAGCGGAATTCGAGACAATGGAATTTTAATAGGTACAGAATACAGCATGATTTTACTTCCTGCTGTGGGGAATATAGTTTAACATACTTATATTACAAGTATTATGGAAATACAATGAACGATTTCATTGAATTATTTGGGAGTGATAAAGTGTATAATGATATTCTCCTCTGCAAATTATTCCAATCATGTTTCAAATGAAAATAATACATTAAGTAAGTTATGTAGAGTAGGTATGTTAAATAAAAAAATGAAAGTAAGTCATATGGGTTTTATTTGTGCATTTATCACCGTCTCTACCTCACACCTTAGCAAAACAACCATCTGACTAGAATAAAAAGACAATGGGTAATTAGCGCGCGCTGAGACAGAATTAGTCATTAGCAAAGTTTAACATACTTATATCACAACTATTATATGTTGAATAAAAAAATTAAAGTAAGTCATGTGGGTTTCCGGCTTAGAATAGACCACCCCATGTCTTCCCATGGGTGTCGTAAAAGGCGACTAAGGGACATATGGGTGATGGATGGGCAGCAGCAACTATTAGCTCAAGGTTTACATCTTACTGCGATCACCAATCCGTCTGCCAAGCGTGGTGATTATGGCAATATCCCTCTACGATCCTGGCTTGCCAAGGTCTGTTAAGAGGAGACCCATGTTCTGCAGTGGACGTTAACGGGCTGTAAACGAATGTGGGTTTTATTATTTATCACCGTAGCAAAACAACCATCAGACAATGGGTAATTAGCGCGCGCCGAGACGGATTGACTCATTGGTAATGTAGCGCAAAAGAGATCGTTAGTAATGATAGGTCGTTAGTAATGTAGTGGAAGCCGCAAGCTAACTTTGGAACCGTAAGACCTAGACCAAAACGGATGCCACAGATCGATCGGGCGTGTGCCAAAACATAGGAAAAGACACCAAACTTTTTTTTTTTTTTTTTTTTTTTTTTTTTAGTCCGCGGTCACTTTTAGATCGCGATCACGATCAGACGATTTTTTTTTTTTTTTTTTTTTTTTCTTGACCTTTATACTGAGGCAGAACCGGCGAATCCTATCTACTATTAAGGTTTTAAGAACACACATCTAACGTTCTAATCTATCTCATTTAGGTAATTAAGTACTGTGTATGAAACTATAAATTAAAAGTAGATCCCTATATGGCATTTAATTGATTTCAAATAATTGACCAATCAAAATAAACGAGAAAAATGTCTTAAGCGAAACCAGAATCGACATTCTTAATAGAAACATCTGTTGATAACGACTGTGATAAGATTTATAAAACCACTAAAATAATCGTTGCGATCCATTATAGAATGTTCAACTATAAACTAATGCATCTATATAAATGATTGTGATTGCTTTCAATCAAGATTTGATTCCATGCATTGCAACTGTTTAGGTTGTTTGTAGCAACTGATTATGTATATAAAACGGTTTTAAAGTGTTGTACTAAAAGTGAGTTGTTATTAGTTACGTGTATAATTATATAGCAAAAGTCTAATGAACGTTTGAGAGCGAAAAGTAAAACACGCCGTCACTTCACCTGGTAACAATTTTATGCGTCTTTGTCACACGCTGTAGATAAAACAGAGAAAGAATATTGTGTGTATACTCCATGGCTAACAGTGCCGTTTAGCGGCGTTTGTCTGACAATATACCTAGTCTATTTCAGCTTTTTGTTATGAAAAGTTTATTGCAATCAAATTATATACTAAAGTCCATTTCTTAAAATTCACAGCAAACATCATAAACAATAAAAAGTAAATTTCTAGCGCAATAGAAATCATTCCGGAGTATTTACTGTGCCTAGTTTTTATGACAAATATTCACTTTATATATTTACTTGCATACTTTTAATCATAGTATATAATGTACTTAAGTGTTCTAGGTATACAAAAAAAAAAAGTTTACCTTTGTTACCTACTATCGTTATTTTGTTTTATTATTTAATATCTTTTTATTCTACTTTAATTTGAAAAGACATCAAACATATAACAGTTATATAATTCAGTGTTATTTCTACAAAATGTTTGCGTAATTTTAAAAATAAAAATAAACCGATTTTTATCGAATCACTCTTGCATTCGACGTCATCCTAAAATTTCTATTTATTTATCTTCTTGTCTATGAATTTGCTGTAATTCTAAAACAGGAAATTCAGATTGATTTTCTCATGCTGAAATACTGTCTGATATTTGTAAACAATCGAATATTTATCATCTGCTGTCATTGAAAGGAAGTCCTATTTCTAGATAGGTAATAATTTATAATGTCCAGTTATATTAATGTAGATAGCCAACAATCGAACATAAATGAATTGTAACATCTAGTTGTGTTTTATGAGACAGTGTTCACAACACAATGTTCTACTTCGTGGACGCAAGGTCCGTGTTGCGTATGCGCAGATACGCTCACATATGTATGTGATGTTTTCTATGTATGTCGCTGCATCGCCCTAGTCATTGTAAAGCGTTATAGTTATCTTTACTTACAGTTTTTATATTGTTGTCTGTCAATCTATTAATTACGACCGGTTTATAAATGCACCATCTTTTTTATGATATTATGTCCCTTTTAACTGTACTTGTAAATTACCTGTCGGAACGTTTTAACCTAGAGCAGTTTGCTTGCGGCCATTTTTGTAATTAAACTGTTTTTTTTTTTAAACACGACTCCTGTTTTATGGAAATTAATCGCTGTATCGTGGAGACACAAAAATTGCTTACCTATGTCAGGGGTTTTGAAATGCTATGTATAATGTAATTCTTGTTTAGATTTAGATAGATTTTGACGAGATAGTTAAAATTGACGTCTGTGCATAATTAACGAATGGATTCACTGTTTATTGTTTCATTGAGCTGTATTTTAGAAATGCAAGTTTTTTTCTCAGTGATTGTAGGAAAAGATTCTCAGTTACAGACACCGTTGTCAATTGTTTATGTCTGGTATTAATGAGCTATTGTTGATGTAGAAACTGACAATGAAGTAAGCACTTACTGCGATTTAATTATGTGTCGCTTATGTCAGTCGTTAAAGGCATTAAGTTGTAATTTAGTGCGTAGTCAAATCGACGATTGTGTCAAAGTTATGTAAAGGTATTGTTTGGCATTAGCTGTGTGAACGGTGAGTGAAGACTCTATTAGCTAAATATATTGCATCGTCTACGTCGATTATATCGAGACTTATAAATATTTAACCGCTGGCTTGCATTCGCTCGGCATAAAAAGTTTGTAATAGCAAATTGTTTGTAAAATATCAATTTTCACAACTATTGAGTACACGTATTTATGTAGCAAGCGGAATCTATTACTTGGTGTAAACAGTGTTGTCCTCCAAACGTGGTTTGTCGGTCAATATCGCTTGTTGCGAAACCCAGCCGCGTACGCACTCGCAAGAAATATATACCTTAGCAACGCATCCGTGATTCACTTCTCTTCAATTATCATCATTTCACCATTTAAGCGTGTTAAACGAAATAAACATATCAGTAATAGTTTATCTTTCTAAACAGGTAAAACTCCGTCAAAGTAAGCTTATATGATATGAAGGTATTATATTGTGGCTCTTGCCTATTTAGTCATTGTATCTATGATATTCTATTGTACTAAGGTTTTTTATGCCCGGGCCCGGGCCAAAACCCTATTTTAAACCCAAATTATTGACCTACATTGACGTAGTAACGTTGCTAACACTGATTAATCTTCGCATTAAGTAATCCCTAGAGTATTTCCAGCGCTACAGCGCCGTCACTCCACGTGGCTTCTATTCCAAGATTCTACACTTCCTTGAATGTTGAGCTTACAAATAAATACTTGCACCTCGAGCGTTCCTGGCACTTCGCCAGCATCCTAATGGCTCGGGCCTCGCGCCAAAGCCGCCCGAAAATCATCGGTATTGGGAACTAACTCGCGCCTTGAAGTGGATTTACTTAATGTTCGTTTTGGACTCTGACAATAACGTTTACAATGTTACAGATATTTTTAATGAGCGAGAAGACTTTTAGTTTGTTATTTTCTAAATGTAATTCAATTTAGTTGATTGTATCTGAACAGTCGGCAAGTTTGCTGGTGTTTGTGGCTGTGAGATTGTGTGGCTGATTCGTGACCGGAGCGAGTGGCCAATTACGAGTCGACTTCGGCCGATGCTCAGCCCAGAGGCAATCCAATTTCCGAGAGCATTGTCCGTCTGTCTACACAAATCTCATGCCATCTTTATGTTTAGTTGTAGCTCTTCGAAATATTGTGAGTTTATTTTAATGTTTGTAGCCAGATTTCTGAAGTTGGTAGGTATTTTGTTATTGATGTAAATATACTTGTAGGTTATAGATAGATGCGCTCACGTTGGACTGCTACTTTACTTTAATGGTTTGTAGCTTCGAGGCTTTTGCTACTTCACCGGGCATAAAGGCGAGCAGAGCTGCAGTTTTATATGACAGTGGATTGCGCTTGCGACAAAGCTTATAAATTACAAAATATCAGCAGTCAGTTCAGTGGTTTTTACATTAAAGAGTTACAAACGTACAAATTTTCCAAAAACCGCTTAAACGAAATTTTTGTCTTTCATGTTGATTAGTTTTTAAATCATAATAGTACTAACAAACTCGATACAAAGCATTTATTACTACCGGCGCGGCGGTTATTCTTAAGCTCTATGGCGCTAAGGTTTTATTAACCATTTATATGTACTTTTGTTGTTAACGTAGAGTAAGTACCTACTGGTGTCATAAAACTTTCTAGGCTCATTCTAAATGACAAAGGACTTTCGCCCTTCAGCTGTAAGTACCATATCTAAAAATAACTTTCATTTTTATAGGGTTAAAAATCATGTTCTGTATTGCACTAAACTAACTACTGGCCCGTTATAAGTTATTATTAGGTAATTGTTATAATCAATTTTTGTATTTTTCAAGTGGCTATTATGGTTATATAAGATACATACATAGTTCAAACAAAATAATAAAATACTAGCTTATTCCTTCGATTACGTCTGCGTATATTTTGTTCATATGCGTATTCTGAATTTAACATCCTTTTCGTAGCAGATGCCTTTTATTATTATTAGAAGTTGTATGCCAAATATAAGCGAGATATGTTCAGTGGTTTAAGCTCTTTGTTGGTAGATCAGTCAGTTGCGTTTTATAAATTAATATATATTCACATACATTATCAGCCCATTGACGTCCGCTGCTTAACAGGAACCACCACTTAACAGACCTTGGCAAACCAGCGTTGTTGAGGGTTATTACCATAATCACCATGCTTGGCAGCCTTGATCTGATAGATGCTGCTGTCCATCAACCAGCTGTCTATCCCATTATTGCGTTTTACGATGCCCATGGGATGACATGGGTTGGTCTATTCTATGCCAGAATTCTACTAGACTATACAAACTACATTCACAATCATATAATAAGTAAGTATTTTTAATTTCTTATGATGAAATCAACCTCCGTAGCGTGGCAGTATTTGGTTCGCTTTATGTCTCGGAGGTCGTGGGTTCGATCCCCACACCGGACAAGAAATCTTTGTGTAAATTCTAAGATTTCTTTCCGGGTCTGGTTGGTTGAGGGACTCCCGTGCCTCGGAAAGCACGTTAAGACGTTGGTCCCGATTGTTACAACATTATCTTTAACAAGCGTATACCAGGGCACGGGCAGCAGCGTTTCCCTGTGTGTTATAACATAATACTGCGGTCACCAATCCGCTTGCCAAGCGTAGTGACTATGGCAAAACCCCTCCCTTAGGAGGAGGCCCATGTTCAGCAGTGGACGTTGTACGGGCTGATGATGATGATGAAATCTAGTTGTGACTTTCCCGTATGTTTTTCGCATTACGCGTTCAATCCAACGATCTATTGCTATAGTTGGAAGCTATTTGCAACGTACGTACCTACGTATTCCCATTAAGTGGTTTAGATGCATAACTTGGTATCCTATCTAAGACGATTGCATCTGTAGTATTCGATTACACAAACGTTCTAGGACACTAGTCACTAGTAGAACTAGCCAACTATGATGTCAAAGGGCTTGATTTGCCTGGTAACTATCTTCCTTCGTAGTACTGTGTATTAATAAGGTTCAGTTCAGTTCCATGTATTATTTTATTTGTGGTAAAGACGGACTAAGTAGGTATCTTTGTATATCAAAAAGATCGAATACAATAGCAAAGTTTTTAAAATGAATACATTTAAAAATAAAGCAAGCCGCCAATAACTTGTGCCGCCATTTTTTCCGACCACAAACGTTAAGTTTGAAAATGGATTCTTCATTTCTCATTCTATCTCAATCTCAATTTTAATCGAAATCCTTTTTAAAATTCAGTTTTATTGTTTTAATTAGGTACATAACTTTCGTTTCAGATTATTACTTATTTATAATAAAATGCGTTTTCTAATGCTTTTTAGAAAATAAGTTCGATGGACTGACGCGGCAATTCGATTTGATCCCGCGCAGTGAAAGCGGTGGGTGTCGAATGTCTTAGCCAAGGCAAGTAAGTTAACGCTTTGTCAACTGTAATTGAATTCACAAATGGAATTTGATGTCAGACGAAGTGAATGTTCTCACTACCTAGTGGTGAATTTATGGAAATGATTGCAGTGTTTAATGGCTTGAGTTACCACTGCGGCTGGGTATGGAAAATACACAATTTCTTTTGCACTATGAATGATGCGAAAGATCTTATCTGTGAACAGTATATTGCTGTTTTTATCCGTTGGTTTCTCTGTAACTTCTTATAAACCACGTAATGCGGTTATCACTATCATTTGAATCATGTTTTCTTATAAGTTAACATCACTTTACCTGTACTGTTTAAATCCAAAACTAGCGGCAATATATATCATAAGCATATTATGTTACAGCAAATACATATAGTTTAGAAAAACATATAAAAAAATAACCTTGGAGCATACGAGTTGAATGTAACGAACGTGATTTCCAGAACAAAATCTAATATTCATAATTATCAGCTTTATTACGTCTACTGCTAACTTCCAATCAATTTCGTGACAAAATCTCGCCAATAAATAGAAATTGCATAATATCAATAAGTAAGGCTTATCCTGGAGAAACTTGCTATGTACGTTTGCAAAGACTGAGATTAAATAGGGGAACGCTAGAACTGTTTAGTGATACGGAAGACAAAAGACATACTACTTACTACCAAGCTTGGTGCTAGCAAAGCTTGCTGGAGCGTAGTCCCATTGCTTGGAACATATAAGCTGAGTTCGAAAAATTAAGTGTTTGTACGCAATCATTGTGTGTTGTTGTCTTAGTTATTTCGTAACACATAGTTTATTACCGCAGTACTTTAATAAGGGTAGTTTTTTTTCGTATTGCTACGTCAGCGGGCATAAAGGGTAGAACGGACCAGAGCAAAATACTAAGTAAAATATGGAATTTTTCGAACCCCAATAGGGACGACGTCTAAAATATTCTATTTTGGTCCGTAAATTACCAAAAAAATTTAGACGCGAATTTTTATTTTCGTTATAAATACCTAAATAAATATTTACGCTGATACAGCGCATAGAAATGTCGAGTGACGTCACTTCTAGGTAAAATTTTGCCTCTCTTTCCTGATTTTTGTTGCTCTGTCTTTGCCATTTTCTTTATTTGATAAATATAAAAATACGTGTCAAATATTTTTTGGTACCTACCTAATTTAGATTACTGACGGACCAAATATTTTGTTTTGGTTGTCATCTCTATTAGTGCACTTCACCAATATAATCATTATAGTGTCACACTATCTCCTGTTAAAGCGATGTCTATATTGACCATAAAATATTCTGGCGATTTTTTATCGGACAGGCATAACTATTGACAAACTTTCAATGTTCGTTTACGAAGACTGAGATTTAATAGAGGAACTCTAGAACAGTTTAGTTGCTGCAAAACTTGGTACTAACAAAGCTTGCTGGAGCGTAAGTCCCACTTCCTTGGAATATACGAGTTGAGTTGAAAAATAAGGCGCTTGTACGCAACCATTGTGTACCCCCGAGTGTTTCCTCCTGCATATTATAATAAAGAATAGAGAGGAACAGGAAAAAATAAGTGACTTAGTAAAATTTGCATTTTTCTATTAAAACAGTTATGCAGTTTACTGTGGACCTTTGGGTCTTTATTGCTTCTTTCAAGAGTTTACAATATCTATACTAATAAAGCTGGATAATTTGTAATCACAGGAGCTACTGGACTAATTTGAAACATTCTTTCAGTACTAAATAGCCCATTTATCAAAGAATGCTATAGGCCATATTTTCTTTATAAGTTCTCACGGCAACGGACGGGTGCTACCCGGGTGAAACGCGAGAAACTTGTAGGTGATATAATAGGGAATGTAGATCCAATATGAACCCTATAAGGGCACAGTAAAGGAGGAGGTAGGTATTATACTTAAGGATTAGTAGTTTTAATAGTTACTAGTGGTTACACAGCGGTAAATTCGACCATAATTTAAAAAAAATATTAACATTCCGCACACCTTATCTACTTTTTATTACTCCTCCGTCCGGGTTATTTTCATAAAAAGGGGTACAAAAGTATTGCTTCACATATTAATATATGTATATAGATAATATATTGACCAAAAATATATGCAACCAATATTGGAGAGGTTTTATTTTGGACGGGCATAATGTCGAGTAGAGCTTCAGCCTTCTCAAATCTTATAATAATATAGAGGTATATAGCTGATGAGTTTGTTTGCTTGAACGCGCTAATCTCAGAAACTACTGGACCGATAAAACAAGGGAATAATAGGTAGGGAATAATAAATAAAGAAAGTGGCAAGACTTTTAACCGGGATAATCTGTTAGAAATAAAAGTCGATGATAAACTTACTAGTAATAAATCTGACGTGGCTCATGCATTTAATATTTTTTTCTCTGACATACCAATAGCCACTACGCGTTCTTTAAATTCATCAGCCAGTGAGGCTGAGCTACTTTTATGCAGTAGCGTACCGGGATGTAATTCTTTATTCAAATTCAAGCATGTTACTGTAACGGAAGTGATAAACGTAGTCAAGGCTTTTGATTCAAAAAATACAGGTGATTTATGGGGTATTTCAGTTAAAATCCTGAAAGAAATAATTGATATAGTGGCGCCTTATCTAATGATTATTTTTAATGAATGTGTAGATACTGGTACATTTCCTGACAAAATGAAGTACAGTAAAATCATACCCTTATTGAAATCAGGTTCGAAAGACGACCCAGCCAATTATAGACCAATCTCAATATTACCAGTGTTTAGTAAAATCTTTGAAAAAATAATACTTAATCAGCTCCTCAAGCATTTCAATTTTAAAAACCTCTTGCACGCGAATCAGTTTGGTTTTACTAAAGGTCGCTCAACTTTAGATGCTGGAGTCGCTCTTATTAAATCTATATATGATGCGTGGGAGCAGTCGCAAAATGCCATCGGTGTATTCTGTGATCTTTCAAAGGCCTTCGATTGCGTTCGGCACGACTCGCTCTTATTAAAATTACGTCACTATGGTATTAAGGACGATGCACTGGATATGATGTCTTCATACCTTTCTCAGAGAGTTCAGTGCGTTGATGTAGGTGGTGTAGTCTCGGAATCCTTACCTGTTAAGTTAGGTGTGCCACAAGGTTCCATTCTGGGTCCTTTTTTATTCCTGGTATATATTAATGATTTGCCGTATTATTTGGAGAAATTGTGTGATGTTGTACTCTTTGCTGACGACACTTCACTTATTTTTAAAGTGAAACGTAATATTGACGATTTCGATTTTATTAATTGTGCACTCACACATATAACTCATTGGTTTACTGTAAATAACTTGGTGCTAAACGCAAAAAAAACTAAATGTATAAAATTCACTACGCCCAATGTGAAAAATACTGGACCTAATTTAATTCTCAATAGTGAAGTGCTGGAAACTGTTAGCTCCACAGTGTTCTTAGGTATAACGCTGGATACACATTTAAAATGGAATGCTCATGTGTCGAACTTGGCCAAAAAGTTGACCTCTGCTGCTTACGCTGTTAGGAAAGTTAGACAACTGACCAACGTAGAAACTGCACGTATGGTCTATTTTAGTTATTTCCACAGCATTTTATCATATGGAATTCTACTTTGGGGCAAATCTGCCGATATCCAAAGTATATTTATTTTACAGAAACGGGCGATTCGATCTATTTACCAACTAAGTGCCCGAACTTCCCTAAGAGATTTGTTTAAAAATATTAATATATTAACGGTTGCTTCTCAATACATTTATGAAAATTTAATTCATATTAGACAAAATTTAAATCAATATCAAAAGAGAAGCGACATGCACACAAAAAATACAAGAAATAAACACAAATTGTGTGCTGATTACCACCGTCTGCAGAGAGTCCATTCTTCGTTTGTAGGGCTTAGTTTGCGTATGTATAACAAACTACCGGAATTAGTGCAAGAGTTACCACTCAATAAATTTAAAACTCATGTAAAGACTACCTTAATGAAAAAAGGTTATTACACAATAAATGAATATATTAATGATAAAATTGCATGGTGCTAGCGGTGTAACACACGCAAACTTACATTATTGGATGTTTTGTATTTTTTATTATTTTATTGCCAATGTTATTATTGTATACTCTGATGTACTTCGGAACATGCTATGCTGAGTCTAACTTTTGCCTCTCCTTTTAAACGTGATTCCTCAAATGTTGCTATCAGTGTGCTCGTCATGCTCCCATTGTTTGTCATTGCTTGCGGTGGCGATGTGAGTCGGGTCGCCTGCTTCCCTCTAATATGGCGAGGGAGACGATGGCTGTGTGCTCACACGTCATACTCGTGAACGGGTGCTGCTTGCGGTGGCTGGTCGGCTTGCTGGTGGTTGTATTTGAGATGGTTGTTAAGACGATAATTTTCTCACATGGCTTGTTCTTTGGTAATGTGTGTGGATGCGCCCTCCGTTTTCAAGTGCTAGAGGTTTATGAGGCTCTTGCTTGCTTTTTGCTTGAGGATTTTTAATCACTATTTAGCTATATCTGTGAAAACGTCTAGAGCGTGCATTAGCGCACATGCTTCATATTATACTTTAAATGAAATATTGTAAAGAAAACATATATTTAAAAAAAATGGACACACTGTGATAAAAAAGATGACGAAAAAAAAAAATCCCGGAGTTCCTTTCTCCCTTTCTTCTCCGGGTCGTCCACCTAGGTAGCTAGTGAAAGGTTGCAGGTTAGCTAGGGTAGGATTCTCGCCGGCGAGGACCGCGTTGTACCCCTACCCCTGCCCTGTGATCCAGCGCCTGTAGGCCGTGCCAGAGATCACTTCCTCTTATATCCACAAATCTGACTTTAATATCAGTGGCACCTCTGGGTTGTGGTCCTAACCCCATAAGGGTGCCCCCAAGTGTGTGTCACTTAATTGTATGCTTTCAAATTTTTTTTATGTAAATATTAACTAATTATGAGTAGAGGAATTAATGACACACGGACAGACGGAGTAAATTGTCTGTAATGTCCTACAATAAGCAGCACTCACAGGTTGCATTTGTTAGTTATAGTTACCTAAGTAGTTCTATTCATAGAATAAGAATAATAACCTATTAATTATATTTCTTTGTTATTGTGATTTTGACAAGTACAAGTGTATGTAAATACCTAAGTGCTGAATAAATTCATTATTTCATTATTATTTCATTATTTCAGTGTTCGATAGTCCATTTATCAAGTAAGGCTACAGGCTACATTTTATTATGAACTTCCCAAGGAAACGGGAGCTACGCGGGTGAAACCGCGCGCGGGAAGCTAGTCGTTAAAATATATCGGAGGTTATTTCCATAGTTACTTAGATTGAAAGCCTACGTAAACATATTTACATTATTTCTAGCATTAAACGCTCGTAAAATTAAATCTGTTTATTTGTTTAACGTGTTACATCAATGTTTATACTCATGTCAGTGCCGGGGCTTAATTCCGCTAATTTCAATGACATGGCGTACGAATTTTGATGATTCTAATACGACATGTGTTCTATTTGGTACTAGCAGGGGCCGTCCGGATACTCGTTGAAAGGGTTTTGAACGGGTTTTTTAAGCGGTTCAGAAAAAAACCCTATCGAACGGGTGTCAAAATCCCCTGCAACTAGTACCGTACTAGTTTCGGTCGCGACATCAACCACGTAGCTCCAATTGTCGTGAAAACTTCATTATTAAATTTATCTGTGGTACTCCTGGATAAATAAGCTTCATAATGGTGAAAGGAAGCTGTTATACCTTGACACCCTTTGTACCTAGAGCCACTTATTTTTTTGATATGTTCGCGCCTTTTTGTCGCCTTTTTGTCTATGGTATAGTGAACTTTGACAAGACTAATAAACATGAAGTTAGTTGCAGGCGACCATTGCATCGAGTTTG
This sequence comes from Nycteola revayana, assembly GCA_947037095.2. Taxonomy (NCBI): domain Eukaryota; kingdom Metazoa; phylum Arthropoda; class Insecta; order Lepidoptera; family Nolidae; genus Nycteola; species Nycteola revayana. Next base: position 13,782,993 of record OX344839.1, read on the forward strand.
CATGGGAGATCACTTAACGTTTTCGCTGCAAAAAAGTAAGATATTTAATATTTTCATTTCTTTCATTACTTCTTTTATTTACTACATACATTTTTTTAAACCGTTTGATTTAAACAAGTGCTTTAGCCAAGTTTAGAATGTGCTATGCTTATTTGAGTTAATCATAACCTCCATATTTACATGTGCGAATAAACATAAAAGGGTAAGGGTGTTGTACCTTGACCATAGTAAAACAGTTGTATATGGTCATGGTACCTACATTCAAGAAAAGAAGTTCGAAAAGGCAAACAGAAACGAAAGTCAAGGATACTAACTGACTCTCCGAAATAAAATGAATACAAAGAATAAAGGCAGCAAAACAAATTAAAACTTAAATTTAAAATTTCACCTTCTTATCATTTCAAGATAAGAAGGTGAAAGTACAGAAACTAAAAGAAGTTAAGAAAAAGATTTTATTGACTTTGTTGGCCTAATAGTGTCTGTCAGTGAAGAGGGTGCTCTTATAAAATCCATGAAGAAGTCGCTAAAAAACTGGGAATGGTCAGAAAAATAATATATTAACTTATACCAATGGTTAGATATTAAGGAAAAAATAAAAAGTCCTAAAAGTCATATAAATTCTATTAATTGATATGTCATAGATATTAGATAAGCTTATTAAGATATTTATAGACGTGTTGGAGCTGGAAATAATAACAATATTTGCTATTTGTCGAGAAAAATTGATTTTATTTGATGAGTTCTAACTATGATCAAGGTACAACATAGGCGGATCTAGGTACATCACCACTGTTGTACCTTGGTCAACATTACAAACTTTTTTTGTTTATGTAAAACCTGTAAAAAGGATGATCTATGCTTTTGTATAATTTATATTATGAACCAAATTAGTTCGTCTAACAGCTAAAATTTGTTTAATCGCTATAGCTATAACCGTTTTTTTTTTTCGAAAAATCCTTTAATGTGATCAAGGTACAACAGGTTCCCCTACTTACATAGTATTTTTTTTGTTTATTTGATACAAACATACAAAAATCTGTAATATTAGTTTGGTTTGTATTTATAACTTTACTCCAGCACATCTATATTATTAGTTGTAGGTTTAATAATGGAACATAGAAGCAGTGGGAGCAAAGGAAATACGCGTGGAATTACTTAAACCAAGCAAGAGTGATAAATAATAACACGATAATAGGTATTTGACGTCAGAATGGTGTATCGATGTATATGATTAACTGCTAGATACCAAATTTCCAAAAGTGTTTACCGATATTTAACCTTTTAGATTATCTTTAGTATCATCAGCCCGTATAATGTGAACTGCTGAACGTAGGCCTACTCCCGAGGGAGGGCATTTTCCATAGCCACCACGCGTGACCGCAGTATTATATAGCACCATACAAGGAAACGCTACTGCCCGTTCCCTGAAATACGATTATTAAAGATAATTTTATAACAATCGTAACCAAACGCTTAACGTATTTTCCGAGGCACGGAGGGTAGTCCTTAAACCAACCAGACACGAAAATAAATCTTAGAATTTACACAAAGATTTCCTGTCCGACGTCTCAGATTAATATAGTTACGTCCGGCGCGCGGCGTGGAGATCGAACCCACGACCTCCGAGATTATTATGTTAAATTTATATTATGTTAACAAATGGTATTTTAAAATAGCATAATCGGGGCCCTAGTTGGTAGGCTGCACGCACACTGTTGTCATTTGCCGACTAATTGTACCTGTGTCGCTGGATTTAGCACGCGATGCCAACATTTACATGGAAATGATCATAACACGAAACGTCGCCATGTATTGTAATGTTATGGATTGTCATACAAACTTCCTTTGTTTAAGGTGTGACTTTAAGTGTTTTAAGCATTTAACGAGGTGTTGGCGTGAAAAAATGGTGTTAATGTACGATATGATTGCGGAACGTAGCTTATGATAAAAATCCGGTCAAGAGCGAGTTGGACTCGCACACGAAGGGTTCTAGAAGGAACGGTTTCGCGAAGGAATCTATACAACATAAGACACTATTGACTATATTTAATTGAATATGCTTTTAATATCAAGCAAAAAACGACTAAACCATTCGTTTCTTGTATAGGAGCGGTACTTCAACATTTATTTAATTCTGTTTCTATTTATATATATATTTCTTATTTGTACACATGAAAAAAAAAATACACATACATAGAAAGGCATGGCACAAGGGTGCACAGAACAGCATCATCAGTGCAAATAATATGTAAATAAAAGAAAGACAGTAGAAGCGTAGGATGTAATAGGTTTTGAGTACCCTGTCAGTATGGAATCCTTAAAGTGAAAGAATGCTGTAGTGTATTGTTGTAGGTGAAATGAAAGTAAGTTTGATTGTTATCCGAGTAGTCTAACCGAGTACATAGGCTAATGACAAGTATACCTCTATAATCCGGTGGTAGGGGCCTAGCTACCGCCGTATAATAATGGAGCCCCGAGCCTAAAAAATACAAAGCATACCAAAACTAAAATTATATTAGGTAAACCCTTATTCCCAGTCGTCACCACTGGCAACAAATGGTATTTTATTCTACTTAGTCCCCAGTGGGAACGAAGCCAGTGGTGACGACTGGGAATAAGGGTTAATTTTCCCTTTCGTCACCACTGGCAACAAATGGTATTTTTTTTCTCGTTTGTCCCCAGTGGGAACGAAGCCAGTGGTGACGACTGGGAATAAGGGTAGGTAAACTAGCTACCGTAGAAACTTCATAATTCTTCTGATTTTTTTCATATCGCACCAGTAGTTCCTGAGCTTTATTATTAGTATAGATAGGCTATGGAGTAGTAGACTATTTACTTTCATTTTAAATGAACTAGCCGAGGGTACTTCTCTCATGTATCGATACGTATAGGTATAGGTAGATACTTATTATACGTACATAATTTTCTTCAGTTACGTGTTTTATTACTCAATCAAATTGCACTGACATCAACTCCTTTATTTTAATACGGTATTTGTTCTGATATTGTCTTGCTGACACATTGATATTAATACTAGAATGGTAGTGTTCTACTTTTTAATGTACTGTAATGACGAACAAAGCTATCGTATTGGTTGCGCAACCGTACGCGTCCGTAGAATGGAAATACCTATGTACGAGTACGTACAGTCGACTAAATAAATAGGTTCACGCCTTCTGTATCAATTACTAGCTGCGCCCTGCGGTTTTACCCGCGTTGCTATGCTCCAGTGGGGACGTCATGTGTTGTCCAGCTTATAAACTATCCGCGTGCAATCAGTCAGCCAAGTCATGTTTAAGTCAGTAGCTAGGGCAGCCAGAAAGTCTTTATGGGTGAAGAGTTCTCTGCTAGCTGTGTAAAAATACACATAATTCATATCTCCTGATAATTAAATAAAAATTGCATTTCACAATGGGTTACACTATCTCCTTGGAATTGTAACTCCTCAACAACATCTAAAAGTCCATTCGTCAATCCTCCCATTAGCGACCGTACTGAGCCGAGGTCTAAATCGCACCCTCTAGCGCAGGTTTTCTTAGTTTCTAGTTTATAAGCCACTATCTGTGATCGCGACTTCGTCCGCGGGAAATAGTGATTTTCACTATCTTTATTCTCCCCATTCAACCCCATACAACCCATTTTTCGCTATATATGTCCTTCCTAAGTTTCTACACTATCTGTGTACCAAATTTCAATTAAATCGGTTCAGCAATTTTGATGCGACAGACAGCAGAGTTCCTTTCGCATTTAAAAATAGTAAGGATTTACTAAGGCTTGAGTACTGCTCGCCGATATGCCCGATGAAGTAGGCAAAGCCATGTGGCCAGACTCCCTACTTATATATATTTTTAGTGTCAGAATAAAAATACTTGGCTGACTGTACATAGGTAAGGCACGTTACATTTTCGGTGTTATTTGGTGTATTGCACAATACATTTAAAACACTTTCAAGTGTTATCTAAGTATGGTGACGGATGGACAGTCATGACATACATTTGAACGGACTTAATTTATCGCTTTTATGGGTGTATTAGTAATATTTACTTTTAAATATTGTTTTAGGTAGTGTAGTATATTAAACAAAGCAGTTATTGTTAGCATTTATCGGAATATTCTACAGATATGTAAATAAAGAGAACGCCTGCATAGAAATTACAGTTTTGCTTGTATATTTTGTAATTTCGAGCTAATTACGCCTATTTTGAAATTAAATTAAGGCATTGAAACTTAATATAATCATCATCATCCACTACATCGTCACTAGGTACTAAACATGTTCCTCCTCGCAAGGGAGAACTTTTGTCACAGTCACCACGGTATAAAAGCGGGTTGGTGACCCCATTAGTGTATAATATCATACACAGAGAAACGCTGTCCGTTCCCTGAAATATATATTAAGTCCGTTCCCTATAGATGTTGTAAATACTAGAAAGTAGGTTGAGCATTCCCTCAACAAATCAGATCGAGACAAAAATCTAAGATTATACATTTCTTGTCCAGCCTGAGGATCGAACCCACGACCTCCGAGACTTACACCGACGCCACTGAAGTTGTCAAATGTAACATTTAACCGAATTCAAGAAAGTAAGCCCATTGGTCTCGGTATTACACAAACATTACCAAAATGAAACTAAAACTCCCCTTACTAATGCACACTATGATTTATTTTCACTGTCATTCACCACAGCTATTAGATAAATGATCGGACATCTTCTATAACGGTCAGCAACTAACAAATAGAACAGTGATGCGATGAACTTTGACCTTAAACACGCAACGATTTGTTTCATTTCTCTTTATTGAGCGGTTTGTGTAAGTAGTAAACATTACCTATTAGAATCGATGACTTGGTTTTATACTGTTTCGTGTCACGCACTTTGAAAGCAGGTTCTTTATATGCTATAAAACAGTGTTTTTCAATCTTTTTGACCCCCTAGTGTCATTGATAGACAAATAAATGATTTAGAAGTCATCGTAAAAGTTTTTTTGTAATACACCGCGAGAGTATTGAACATAAACCTGATGTAAGTTGACAAAGCTTTTTGCTGGCGACCCCCCGAGTCTAGGTTCTTGAACCCCCTGGGGGTCGCACTCGCAACCCATGGATTGAAAAACACTGCTATAAAATATATATGATTAACGCAAGGTTTTTAACCTTTTTAACTCATACGTATATAGTTAACACATTCTTGCAATGAGTGCAATACTAATCAAATATTCCGCTTTTTCATAAAAATGTATTTTTGTACAGTATGATTATAACGAATTATAATTTAGTTCACCTCGAATAATGCTTGCTCTTACTCATTCAAATCTAAGTGAAAATGTGCCGACATATCGTCGTTGATACTGTAATACTGCGTAAGTGACATTGGCTGATAAGGTTTAATTTCATCTGTCAAAAAATGTTTCTTTTGTTATGCTGTAAAAGGCAAAATATGAATTTGTTACATTTGATCTTCAACCATATTAGCTATTCAATTAAGCGTACGTAGTTACAATACTATCACTAACGATATGCAATTATTATTAAACCAAAGAAACAGCAATAAGTGCACTAAAAATTAGTGGATTGTTGTGTAGTACGTGATTAAATTTTATATCGACCACAGGTCATTAGTAATGCAATTACTAAAATCAAATAAACATTTTATACTATTAATTTATGTGTTTAGGTATTTTAGTCGAATGGTGCGACAATGACACGGATCCTGTTTAACTGACATTTGGTGTTGCGGCCTCGATGTTACTGACCCACACGGCTGCACTTTACATTCTAACATAGAAATACCTCATAACTCTTATGATTTAGATAATAAGGTGCAATTTTATATAACTCGTAATGCGTGACGGCCCGCACCTTGCCTTGTAGCGAACGCCACTTATCGTATGCAATTTGTCTCTATGACGAAATCAATTGGCTGTCTTGATTGTAATAATAAAAACTTGCTCAGAGATTGTATCTAATTCATTTGTATCGTGACAAAGCTGGGATCGCTTTTTTTTTTAGCAAAATCAACATACAGAGAAATGTATGCATTGCCCACTGTACAACTGTTGTGCATGAAATTTAATTTTGCTAAAACTATTGTTTGTAAATACCTCTCCAATACATGTTGCTATTTTTATTTGTTACAAAAAGCGTGTATTTGGATTTGTTTGTGTAAATTTCTATACGTTTTAATTGAATTCACTGTTTGTTTTTTATTTGTTTTTTTTTTCACACACACATAGGTATTCAGACACGAGGCTTTTACTACTACACCGGGCATAGTTTATTAAAATACACCTACCTAAGAGCCGTACAGTATAACTTTTTAAACAATGGTTCAACATAAACATGTAGTTTGAAGTAAAGTAATCACTGGATTTAAAGGTATCAACTCAACAACTTTAATTAATCATGAATGACTGAAACTCCATTAAGTAAATGTGTGTTTGAAGAATAAAATAATTAAACCTAACTTTTCTTAAGAACAACATTTTAAATAAAATATGCAGCAAAAAGAACAAATTTTTATCATCCTATTTAGTTGTGTGAAGTCTTATTTCTTCTCTCAATGCTATGTATTTTATTCCAAAATTGTTTGTGTGTCCCTTTGATTCATACAAATTCAAACCAAATGATTGAAAAGGGGAAAAAAAGACATTAAACTCGAAAAAGTATTCTGTGAGCGCAATATACTTAAAAAGGTGTATAAAAATCCTCTTGCATACACACCTATCGCCGCAAACACACATTCGATAATTAAAATAAACATTTCAACAGTTCAAAGCCAGTAAAAAATGAAAAGAATATCGTAAACCCCGATATGGAAGGCAAAAGCAACGTAAATAAATCGTAAACGGGGAAAATAGTGGAGATCGGAGAGTTTCATAAAGCGGTGTATCAAAAGACATTATTCAGTATCGAATCACATCTATGAGAGGAACGGAACGGTTTAAAAACGGAATAAAACATACCGAGGCGACGAGGTCTAGCTCTATGCTATGATTTTGTTACTATTGTTTTCTTTTGCTGACTGGTTATATTTTGTACTAGATGCCCGCGCGAATAGTGCCCGTTCCCGCGGGAACTGCATGATTTAATATAACCTGTGTTACTTACTCCTGGATAACGTAGCATTCTAATGGGCAAAAAATTATCGAAATCCATCCATTTTTGAGTTTATTCGTAACAAACTCTAATACAAAAATACTAATCTTTCCTTTTTATAATATTAGTATAGTATAAATGTGCTCAGCTAATAAGGAATAGAAAATGGTTTGACAGTTTTTATCCGTAAAAAGGATTGAGTCGGATATTAGCAATTAGCATAATGGAATATCTGACCAAATGATGATCCGAAATTTGTTAATATGTAACTACTAAAATAATTTAAACTTAACAAGATAAGTAAATACCATACATCCTACATCTACATCTAATAATATTATTTACGCCTTATGTTGCGAATAAAAATGACAAACTCGGACCATTGATGTTCTGAAGTCCGAGATTAGTTCGGCTAAAATGAACTTGAACTACACAACGTAATTTAGTCCATTACAGTTGAAACGTATTTAAAACCTAATTTACCCCTAACGTTGTGAAAAAAAATGAAGTCCGATATTTGTTGAACTAAAATCAACTTGAACTATACAAAATAAGTAAGCACATTTCACGTATTAATACCCCTTATGGTGTGAAAAAAAAAATGTCAAAGTACTTACCATTGACTTTTATTCCGCGTGTGTTAGGGTCATTATCACCCCTCGAAAATGTAATATGGAGCACGCGCGATACTTTTTTTCAAGGGGCAGTGCAGACAACCCTCTTTTATTGTAGAAACATTCTCACGTATTATTGTTGAAAGTTTTTGTGAGATACAGTGATGTTACATCACTAATTTCACTTTAACAAGTTTTAAACAAAGGAGCGCAAGTATAATACATTTTAGTAGAAGCTGAAGTTATGTAATTATGAGAATGGTTTGGTTCTGAATTCTGAGATTCGTCTGTTAACGGTGAAAAGTTAGTGTTTTAGGTAATTTATGATATTTTTTAGTCATTAAGGTATAATGTTCGCACTTTAGGTATTTTAAGAGAGAGTTTGAGGAAAATTTCAGTTTTAATCTGTTATTTTGAAACATTATTATTAATTTTGCGAATGGAAATAGCAGTAATAGGTATATGTTCATTAATATCAAAAAGTTGCAGAAAGAAAAAAAAAAATAAACTGCAACAAAATATCAAGGATCAATAGTACACACACTCTATGACAAAAAAATTATAAACATAAAAAAAATGTTTTTATTATGAGTAAAAGAATCATTTATCACAAAAGCATTTCTCACGCAAAAAAAAAAAAATCAAAATAGATAAACTTACCACCATTGACATTTGATAGCAGTAATGCGAGGGTAGTTTAATTTAAACCGCTGTTCAGCCAACAATAGGCATTAATTGGGAATTCATTGCAGCGATGACAGTCACCACAGAGCTCATTTACTCATTTCATATTTGGATGGGCGACTAGGTACTGTCACATAGAGCAGTGGTTGCTAAACTTTGGAGATGATACCAACGGGTAAAAGGTTAAGTGAGCCAAGCGACACCATAAGTGATACTGAGAAATCGCGGTATTGCCTTTATCTTAATCCAGCTTATTATATATATAACTATCCGCTTGCAAACTTTCGGCCAAATCCATTCAGTAGTTTTTGCGTGAAAGATTAACAAACATCCATCCATCCAAACTTTCGCGTTAATAATACAGTATAGTATGTTATCTTTTTATAAGGTAGGTATATAATTCAATATAGCTCATATTGCCGCTTAGCTCAATTAGTCTTCTTTAAATATTTAAGTTTTTATCTGCTATTTTAGCTGCTACTCACGACGAAGGATTTTATAAGGTGTCTAACAACCGTCTGTCTAAGGTTTTGCTACTTCACTGGGCATAGCAATGAAAGGCCGTCGTCTAAATCGCTATTACCGTTTTTAGAGAGTAGGCGGAATACATGGAAAAACAAACAAACAGACAAAAGTAGAGTAAATTAAAAATAGCTAATCGCATATTTGAGCTGTTAAAAAAAAATGTATTCCGCAGAAGCCACTTTAGAAAAGACTGACATAGTGCGACTGCGTTTAATACTCGGAGGATAGACATTCTCGCCCTTCGACATAGAACCCATTTGTTCCGCGGAACCCACTTTAGGAATCGTTGACATAGACGGTTGTGGCCACCCCGTCGATTCCCGGAGGCCTGTCATACTGTATTCACACTTCCCACGATAAATGATGGACTGAATGAACAATGGATAACGTTAATTGATTTCAAGAATACCTAATGGTTGTTTACATTGTTTTGATTATTATATGGAACACATATTATAATAATCAAAACATTCATTAGGTGTAAGTCTTACATATTATAGTAAGTGTATTAAAAATATAATACGGTATATTGATTTATTTAACTCATGTATTAAATCTTTGCTACTAAGCAACTCACCAGAACAATGGCAACATTGCCCCGTTGAATGGTAATGCTTGCGCTTTGCTATGCAAAATAAAAATTGAGAATGACCATAAACTTCACGTTTACAAAGCCGGTGAAACCGTGAAATTTTACTAGTACCTACTACTACTTGTAATATCCTAACTTAATTTCTAACACTGCATATGTTACAAATATGTACCAAATTTTCAAAATAGTGATTCAAACTATTGAGTAACATTCAATAGTTTGAATCACTATTTTGAAAAGTATTCGTAAACACCAGTAAAATACATTATTTTTTTACATTGATGCGTTTTAATGTTATTTGCTGAAACGACCTGTCTTCCACCAATTACCTATCAAATAATATATCAAAATGACGAAACCGTCAAAAAATTATTTACATGGTGTTAAAAATGAAACGACAATATTCTGTACGAATTCTTAAAAAAAAACCTGAATATCGACTATATCGTGTTACCAACTATATTTTAGCTTTTAGAAATAACTACCCTTCTAAAAATTCTTTCGCATTTTTCTGACATATCTGACGTTGATATTACCTACGGCTGTGTCTTTGTGCGTTTCTCTTTGAATATTAAACTTTCATAAATATTTTTCTTCGCTGAAATAATGTGTACTTAAGATATTTCACGAAAGTGTGACTAGATAAAGTCATTTTTCTTCATTGGTTTTGCGAATTTAAGCTGCGATTCAATGGAATATAATGTATGCATTTTAACGTAAGTACTTGCTTCGCTAGTTTTTCTTTTAAAGATAGTGCATAGTTTTTTGCACCCTATTTGTATTCTTGTTCGAGTTCGAGTGGGTTCACGTCAGTAGTGCAATGGGTGGGGATAGAACTTTGGAAGTAAAATCATAATTTCATCGTTAATGCTGGCTTATAAGACAATAAGAGTAACAGTGGCTGGAGATGGCTGTCCACTCTAGCCTCTGTAAGTCCTGTCCTTGATAGTATCAAAAACCAACTACTTATTTTAACACTTATACAGTAAATAATAAGTCATGGAAATTTCCATGTAATGAAAATTATTAATTTGCATGTACAAACCCAAATCGTAATATATTTATAATTGTGGTTTGTAAACCCAAAATAATTCAACGTATTGTTACTTGGATAAGTTAATTAGGTTTACTTAATAACGAAGCATATTTACCTTTATTATTATATTGTATGGCGGTCATACAAAATATAAGTGCGTAAGTGAGCAATATGCTTAAATACTCATCGCTAAAAAACTTCAAAGTTATTTTCTATTTAATTTCATGAAAAAACAAGGATGACCTTGCAATATTATGAGTCAGATGACAATGACATACAATGGATCTCCGATAATCTGGCAACTGTCTTATCCAATAGACCAGTACCGCCTCCCCCCTACGCTCCCTTAGCGAGTACATAATGTCTATATAAACGCGGAAAATTAAAAAAAAGATATAAGAGAGAACTCTTAACGAACATTTTGGTGTGTAATGATAAAGAGAACCGTGGGTAAAACCAGGCGGGATATCGAGTGATACATAAAACTATATTATTAATTTATCCTTCCCCTGCCTCGATAGGTTAGGCCCACGCTGAGTAGGTAATATTATTATTTTGTAACTAATAAAACGTCACGTGTCCATAAATTTATGACCATAATAAATGTATAGAATCCAAAATTATGGTCGACGTCCCAATTTTGAATTATTTTCATTGTTTCCGAACAATTATTTTAACAATAGGGACTGTTGATAAAGGAATTGGTTTCGATCAGAGAATAAACAATGTTTAGAGCGTTTACTTTGGCCCAACAAAGGTACCCGTAATTACCATAAAATATCTATTAGATGTTTCAATATTTTGGTATACATCGGTTTGTGAGAATATTACTGTTATTATCAGACTGGGGCGAAGTCTTAAAAGACGCTGGTAGATGTACATTTACATACAGTTTTACGTATAGTTACGCAGATTTACCAAAGTTTAATGATAGGTAGCGGTGGTATGACTCCGCAGGTCATTGGCAGTTCCTGATGCCCCGGTTTCAATTAGTGAAGTTCTGAGCATCAAAAAAATGTCTAGTGTTAGATAAATAAAAAATAAAAAATCATTTTTATTTACGTAAACCTATTACAGGCACTTGCAAATAGTCAAAACAATAATTTATTATTAATCTATGTATAATTTTAACATTTGTAAATGAGCATATTAAGCTGGTATTTTAGGTATTGTTTTTAATAATTTTAGTCTTAACTTTATTATTTAACTACATTGTGTCCAATAGCTTGTTCTGTCTATATTAAATTATATTAAGAACAATTGTCATTATTTGGGCGGACCATGAGTGTATAACGACGGACGCGCTTTAATGCTACCACCGGATCCAATACGCCCCAACTGAGAAGATCCGGCGGAACAAACTCAGTGGGTTATTCTACTGCCGGTTTTAACACGACCCACATGAGACGGTCCGGCGAAACATACTCAAATGGGCAGAGCGTAGGTTTTGGTCCAGTTACTTTTATTATTTATTTGGCATACACATTATTTTCCCGAACGGATAAATGACAGACAGTACCTAACGAAATGATAAGATAGAAAAAGAACCCGGTGATTTCATTTGATAAGTATCTGATAGTTTAGTAGTAGGATGATGTTAAACTTTAGTGGTTGATATATTTGAAAAGGTTATTAATGAATGCAAGTATTTAGCCCACTCATAGCAGTTCGTCAGTAGTATCAGTAGAATGATCAAAAGTACCTAATATTAACAGCACTAAGAGTCCTTTTACAGTAAGATAAATCCATTGATGTGCGGCGGCTGGCTGACTACGGAATCCTCGAGGCATTGTATCCTGGTCTGGTATTATCGATGCGAGCCACGCCGAACACTCGGCATTAATTAACTTACTCTGCCCCGAATCGGTGTTTTCAAGTTTTAGAATTCAATTTGCAGGCGAATTTTAGTTTAACCTGGTTTTGAATACATTATTCGGTTAAACCTGTACCTTAAGTTTTGATATGGGATTTTGTAGCTATAAATTTGTTTTGAATTAAGGAAAATACTTCGAATTGTATGGGTTTTCCTTAACAGTTATTTTTACAATTTGAATAATATGTATGCCTAAAATTAATTAAGTATGCATTATCTTATCAGCAAATTTACGTCCACTGCTGAACATGAGCTTACTTTTTAAGTGACCTTGGCAAGCCAAGGTCGTGGAGGGAAGTTGCCGAAATCACCGCTCATCGTAATAGTACACTTAGTAGGCGGTTTGTTGATCGCATTAAGATGGGAGTATCTTTGAGCTGACAGATGATGCTGCCCATCCATCACGTGTATGTCACTTAGTCGCCTTATACAACACCCATAGGAAGAAGGTTCTATTCTATGCCGGAAATTACACGGCTATTAAGTATGCAACAAGATATTTTAGTAAGCAGTATTTTGTAAGATTCAATTTGTTGTTTGACTTCAAATTTGTTTCACATCTAGACTACACAATATTGTTACTGACACGGCTTTGGTCTTAATAAATAATGTCGCGGGCCTTCCCGGCTCGAGGTCGGCACTGCCGCTATATTTTGTACTGCTATCTCCCATTTGAATATGTAGATGCTGGTATTTGTCTTGTTCAGATTTTGTTAGCTTTGCCTATTCAGCCAGTTTGTAGTACATATATTATTATGCATTAGTATTAAAGTTATTCACACAGTCTCATTCATATCAATTTATGATTTTTTTTTATACAAGTCAAATTTAAATAATATGTTTGGGTATTTAGCAACTAAACCAACTAAAAACATCATTGATTTTATTTAAGATAATATTTGTGGCTAAACCTAATTTAATTTCAGTTTTTTTGTTTTAATTAGGTTGTAGGGCAAGTGTAGTCCTATTTACCACACACTTTTATGCAAATGAAATATTTTCTTATATTCATTGTCGTAAACAGAGTTAAGAATAATAATAATGAAGGTACCTGTTAAAATCTGAGTAAACTATCGACCAATGGGTAAGAAAGGTACTAAAGGGATGACCACTTGCTGGAAATAAAGTTAGGTACGTAGTGATTCTGAACGATTTTCTAGGTATTTCTATTGCTCTTGTATAGTCATTGAATAACTGTGAATACCCATAGGTAGGTTTTCATCGCGCAATTTAATACATATATTAAATTATCGGTTCTCCGTATGAGGAAATGATGTTTCCTGTAGGTAGTTACAGCGATTTTCCGCGTGGAAACATTATTTGGAAGTCTATACAAATTAAACAGGAAACTGTTATTGGTATTCCCTACCCAGAGTAGGCACATACTATGGTTATGTTTCAATTAATATATACGAAGAATTGTATTCCCAATAAAAACCTATAGCTACCTACCTATAATTGCCTACTACGCATTTTCTTACTCCAAACTGCCTCTTAAGTAGTTAAAAAATTTGCGCCTACATTCCAACACCATCAGATTGTTAGTCCGACTACATGTCGCAAGATAGATATAGGAGGACCTAACAAAGATGACATTATTGCATACATAATATGACATTTTTATCAACTTTTGTATAAAACGTGCTTGTACTTATAAAAATATTAACGACGCCAACATAACGCAGACCAGGCGCCTTTAATATAACAAGAGCTCTCACAATCTGATGTTGTTGCCCGCTTTTTCGGGAAACCATAAACTGGAACCAATCTCAAAGTTGTCGTTTACGATGCCCAAGAGATGGGCTACCTATTCCTGAAGAGTACCACACAAACTGCCGCCATTAAGCCGCAAGTGTCAACAGTAATGTCAGTTACTGCAGCCATTAAAACAAGCAGGTCATTGAATGCTTTGATGATCTAAATAATTAGAATGTAGAACTAAATCTTAAGTGTATACTGGCGTAGCTACAAAATTACTGGGCGGGGCAGTGCCCCAGGGCCCCCAAGCCTAGAAGGGAGCCATAACCTTATTAGCCATCCTCGTTTTTAAAATATGTACATATACACACATATTGATAAAACCTAAACAGTTTAGGGGCCCCAGAGCGCTTCATCACCTAGCTGCGCCACTGCTTGAGTGATCTCCAACATTTTTTTGTATAATTGTACGTGAGTATCTTGTATGTAGTAGCAGAAGTAAGGTTATTCACAATTTCATATTAATAGCGAGAATCACGACCGACGCCAAATTAGGCTGGCGAACATTTTCGCATAAAAGCAACGAGAACAATGAATATTTACATTATGTGAATTCAATACATCTTCATAATGTACCACATAAAATTGTAATAAGTCCATTACAAAATCCAAAATCCTAAAAGCAAAAAGGAATCCGAACTGCTAGTCGTTAAAAAAGTTACTTTTCCAACTGGACTGTCCTAGTTGTAGGGCAGGTGTAAAAACCGGCTTTGAACTGCATATTTGGTTTGTATCTCAAATAACCTTACACTGCCGAGTCGGGTATCAATGGAGACTAATAGCGTGGACGCTCTTTTGTGCTCCCCTATTCCCATCTCGCCACCCTCACTCTAGCAATCTGTGCTCTAAGTGCGAATTAAGACCATCGTATTGAATTTACACCTCACGTAAATTACTCTTACAAGAACACATTTTTGTGGTTTACGAGCAAAAATAATTGTTGCGTTTTCTAAAAGCTAGTGAGTGTAGGCAGAGAATTTAAAAGCGTTTATCTCTTGCAAAATATAAAGAATAATTATTGTCAACTCGTAAAATCCCATTAGTTAACCGAGAACGGTGTTTTTGAATGGAATTAATATTTTACGTAATTTTTTAACTTATATTTCGCAAGCTTTTTAACCTTATTTTAGTTACATCTGATGGATTTGGACCTATTTGAGTTCCATGTAACATGTTACTCGCATTGCATAAATAACCACAAGAACGATTTACTCATTTCGCATTTAAAAACCATTAAATTTTTTCATTTCTTGGTAATCCTGTTCCTACCTCTTTCCTAATTCTAATTTCTTTCTTTGTTTTATCATTATGACTTTATGATACATTAAGAAACATTTATCATCGGACCGTATAAAGTACACTGCTGAACATGGGCTTACCTCAAATGGGGTGTTTCCTTAGTCACCATGCTTGGCATAAGACGCTACAGCCCGTTATCTGGTATGCGATTGTCATAGATGTTATGACAATTAGGACGAACGGCGTTACTTGCTTTCGGGAGACGGCTGATGGTCCCTCAACAAACCAGACCTCGGATCTTCAGATTTTTTGTCCGGAGCGGGAATCGAACTATGGATTTGAGGCGCTTTGCGAGGCTTTATACCGCTACGCCACTTAGGTTATCAGTAACATTAATTTGTCATTCATAACATTATTAAATCATCGCTTGAAGGTTATACGTATGAATAGTTATAATATGCTCTATCAGTGTAAAGTAAATATCAAGGTAACATTATTCGAGACAGACGAGAGTGGTTTGAAATTCAGACGTGACACGTATCTACAATAATTTATTTATTCAGATGTAATCCTGCATTAATTGAATTGTAAATTAAAGCAGAATATAATATAATCCATCATTAACCATCTTTGAATTGTCACAAGGTTGTATTGTATTATTTATAAATTAGTTGATGTCCGCGTGAAAGCTATATATATTAAGCTATCACAATAAAAGTTCTGTCTTAATCGTTACTAGTGTTATGGAGATTAGGCGCTAGGTATACACGGTCAAAAAACAGACAAACAGTATAAAATTAGCTTTATCCCAGTGAAAGTCCCGCCCAAATCGGTGTAGCCGTTACTAAAATCAGCCGTAACAAACAGACACAGAGACATTTTGTTTTAAATTGATTTTTTTAATTAGTATTCTGAATACATTAATATGCATTTAGTAAAAATCTATCTTATTTTGCTAGACACTTCAATTTTATTTATTTGCAATATCGACAATATTGAAAAAAATATCTTACTAGCTTCCCGAGCGCGGTTTCATCCGAATACCTCCAGTTCCAGTAAGAACTTCATAATAAAATATAACTTATATTGCCTTCCTTGATAAATGAGTACATATAACACATAAACACTGAAAGAATTTTCCGAATCGGACCAGTAGTTCCTGAGATTACCGCGTTTAAGCCAACAAAATCTTCAGCTTTATATTAGTATAAGATAGATGTTATGCATTCATAAGGCATACAATTCAATAACCTAACCTTTTACTCCAATTTTATTTAGAGCAATTATCATTGTCTAGACTTACTATAGTTACACAACCGATATAAATTACGCAAAAACTCCAAATATAACGGTTGCCAACAAACAGGAAGGGTATTGTTGCCGCTTCGAGAGTGAAGAAAGATCTCTAATGTAGCGAGACTGCACCAGTTTGAGCCATGTACGGTTTACGACTGAAGTCGCTTAACACTAACGATATTACTATCGATCGTTTACTTTGGGGTTTACAATAGATCACCAAAAAATATTTTTTTACCTCTAAACACATCTATACTATCTGTACCGACTCTAAACAAGTATATAAAACTTAAGAGTTTGTTTGTTTGTTTGCTTGAATCTCAGGAACTACTGGTCCGATTTGAAAATCCTTTCAGTTTTAGATAGCCATCGAGGAAGCCATAGGCTTTATTTAATTATGAACTTCCTACGGGAATGGGAACTACGCGGTTAAACCGCGAAGCTAGTAGTTAAATACAACCAAAAATCAATTATCTTCTAAAAGTGGTGTTTAATAAGAAGCAATGTGATTTCTGATGGTGTTAACCGAGTTATATTGTCAGCTGTACCTATCTCCAATGAGATCCGATAGGCGGTACTATTATTCCACGTTAGATGTTCAAATCTTGTTACGTCTGAATCCGAGGGTTATACGGAAAAGGAAATAAGTTATAGTTTATTTACCCATCGAACGTATCCTTAATCTTTGTATGAAATAAGATTTGTTTCGGCGCAAAAAGGTCATTCATGTATTGCTATTTATTTGTATCGTTTTATACGACTTTTTGTGAGCAAAGGAAGTTTGCTCAGCCAGGAGGTTTTTTGTATTTTTTTTTTGTTTCATATATTTATTTTTTTTATTCTGGCTGGTCGGTAGAAAGTTGTAGTTTATATACGTGATTTTTTAAAGTACCTACATATTATGCTCTTATTATCACTATTATTGGTAGGATGTTTCAATAATCAATACACGAACTCTCTCATTTTTATCATTTACCTATATAATACTAGCTTCCCGCGCGCAATTTCACCATGTAACTCCTATTCCCGTGGGAAAATCATAATTGAATATAGCCTATGTCATCCGGGGATAGTGTAGCTTTCCAACGTTAAAAGAATGTTTAAAATCGGTCCAGTAGTTTCGGATACAAACAATATTCTCTTTATAATATGTATTAGTACAGACAATTTATGTAAGAAAAAATGACTTAAAAAATGTTGGGAAATAGAGCTTTTCATACAACTTGTAACATAAAAAGCGTGTAATTCTTCAGATATTATTTACACCCATGAAATGAAATGGGCTTAAAACAACTGTTTGATTACCTATGCATTTGTCTCAATTCATATGGTATTGCCATTTGCGGAGTACCTATAGAACTATAGACATATCAAATTAATTAGTCTGTCGTTATTTGATTTAAGACTTCCAATTCTACATACTCGTCATAACATATGTGAGCTCTTCTTGTACATTGCATAAGTACCTACTTACGTACTTTGTAACTGCAGTATGTTTTCCATATTTGCCCTTTCTCTACTTTGTTTGTATCGAATGGATTTATAATTTTCTCTAGCTATAATGTTACTCCATGTAGATTCTCCGTTGAGTTGAATATCAAAATGCATACATAATGGAATTGGTGAAACCAGAAACAAATTATAATAAACAAAACGCAATGAGCGCTGTTGATATTGTAAAATTCGGTATACATCGTGTGCACGTGGTACACCGTACACCGACCGGTAGAAAGTAGCTTACCTCCTGTGCCACTCTTCATTCAGCCACATGGAACAGGTTACAACTCGTTAAACACACACTAACGCAGAAGCTGCAGCTTCTAAAACGATTCTCACAAACGCTTTCACTCACACAAACACAGTGTCTGTAGTCCGTTGCGGGAGCGCAGGTCAACTTAGCATTATTTTTTTCGAAACTGGTTTCTGGAGCGATAAAAGGATGACTCAGTGGTATCAGGTAAGTCTTATTTACATTTGATTGCTTTACTACACTCACCTGTACAACTTATTGAATAACAAAAACTTTTTTGAGGAGGCTGCGCTGGTAAGCAAATTTCGTTTCCAACAAAAGCTATCTAGGGAATAAATATCATGGAGTTAAACGAGAAATTCGCGCGAATTTCATATTTGATTAAAATGACTATGTAGTTAATTGTTGCTCTATTTGTAGTCTCAAGAGATCAATTCGTTTGAAATATGTGAAGGTTCATGATATAACTACAATAGCTTTGTGTAAAAATTTGAAAATCGTGATTGCCATTGTAACAAACTTTTTTAAACTATAATTTATCTCCGTAGTAATAATATTCTGTCTACAACAACATGAGCTAGCGGTGATTTATTATATGGGCGCACGTGTCGTGGGTAGAAACATTCGTTTCTCGAGGGAAGTTACCTGCTATAGAAATCCCCCCGGGCGCTGAATGCTCGGTGTATTGATAATCTTTACTCGACAGTACATCTATTCAAGTTGCTTGGACCTCGGATTGGCCGTTAACGCTTGGTTAGTCAGTTTACAAATTATACCAAAGTTATGCTATTTGAGTAAATCATTCATGCAAAAATAGACGGAGATGAAATTGTAACTATAAACTAACTAAATTGTAACACAAACTTAGTAACGAAGCTGCAGTTATTTTGAAGTGCGTATACAAAATCTGTTATAGGATTGTGGTAAAGTAATCTTCAAACAAGTAGCTATTTGTAATTTTTACTGACAAACTTCACAAGATTCTTATTCTCTTATGCGTAGTCCAAACATTTATATTATAGAATTTAAACGCAACTTAGCCAAATATTACCCTACTCTATATCCATAAATCTCGTCACCATTCTTCAGGTAATATCTTAAAGATGAACTG
Source organism: Nycteola revayana (assembly GCA_947037095.2). Classification (NCBI taxonomy): domain Eukaryota; kingdom Metazoa; phylum Arthropoda; class Insecta; order Lepidoptera; family Nolidae; genus Nycteola; species Nycteola revayana. The sequence goes on from OX344839.1 coordinate 13,802,567, forward strand.
ATAAATGAGCAAGTACCATTAAATTAGATTTTCGTTCAAATTATTTACGATTGAACAGTAATTGGGGATAAAGCACCCTCAAACTCAACTAAATTGTTCAAATCTCTGATTACGACGAAGTTTTGGGATAATGTCAATAGAAGTTGGCTTAACAAAACACTCGGAGACACAAAGTTGTATCAGTGGTGCCGATTTTCACATCATCCCTCCCTCGGCTATTTATCTTACAATAGTTAACTACCTGGTATCCAACTTATTGTAATAATGCATGAAATAGTATCCAACTCATAATGGACACTTTTGAGTACCTAATTTCATTGTTATATCGGTTATTCACTTGACAAAACATAAAGATCTACCTTGAAAGGAGATACAATGGACAAATCTACGTTTTTTGTTACTCTATACTATATTAAGCGAGTAAGCATGTAAGTATGCATTATGATGACTGACATAGTTATTTGGTGGCATCGGCAACATACTAACAAATATCTTAGAAATTTGCCTTTCTCTCCTTATATTTTATGCGCTTCAAACAAGGAAACTGCTTGTAACATAGTGATTTTTTAAGACAAGTGAATTTTTTTTTTCTGTTTCGCGAGGAACTTTTCTATCACTGAAGTTTAAGAAAATGGTTATAATGTATTAGTTACAAATATTTTTTCTTGAGACACTAATTGAGTAGTTTTTTTCTTTTAATTCTTTTGTTTTTATTCTTTTTGTCGGTATATCTTATCCAATACATACATTCTATGGTACATGTTTTTTTTCGTTTATTTATTGCGATAACCAGTTCCTGCAGGACAGCCTCCTTTTTGGTTGCAACATATGGGTAGGTGGATCAGCTTTCCTTCTCACACATATACCGGACTTGCTCCTGAAATGAGACGAAATAATGTGGGCCCACGCACGCAAATATCGTGGGAAACCAAAGGAAACAAGGTGGTGTCCTTCCTTTCATTTTATAGTTTTATGATTGGCCTTAATTTGTTCTCAGAACATGATGCGAATCGGAACTTTGGGCTTTGTGTTTTAAATCGATTTCATCGGAAAATGAAACTGTTTTTATATCTATTTATTCTGTTTTCTTAGTCGTTATGATACAACATGAATAACGTTATGTAAATGGTTTTTATCATCCGATTTCGTAATACTTCTGTCGGCGAATAGCTGGAACTAAGTCTGTGGAACGATCACGCGTCGCTAAACATGGATACCATTCATCGCCAAATGATGAATACCTACGGCCTTTGTTCGTCTATCCTTCTCGATATTTTTATTTAAGTATAAAACATCAATCTCTCTTCGCTGATTAGGACTTTTGTTAAGCGAGTGATTACTCAATGTTTTATTGTTATCAGAAGTGGAATCGTATAATCATTAAATGGTTTTTACTTTTAACCGAGTACCTACGGATTTTTTGTTGATGTAGGTAATTTATTACGGCGACAATTTGAAAGCTTTTAGTTGTATTTTGTTCAGGATCGCACCGACTAACTTTTTGTTTATGAGATTTAAAACTGATAATCTTCTGTTACGTTACAATTATTGATAGGTGCACAGCCATATAGTTACTCCATATTATTGCTGAAGGAGAGTTTACTTTATGCACCGACTTTATGGTATACGGTTGAGGTTTTATCCGCATTCCCTAAAATCCGCCATTCACAACATTCAACTAGTTTATCCATGTATAAAACTAAAGGTATAGCAAAAAGTACTGCAGTAATGTCTCATGTTTCTATAGTAAATAGTTGACACGCTCACGTAAACAAAAGAATTGGAGCATGTATACAATGAGATGGCACATTGGTTACTATGAAATGCATCGGCAGACTGCGCTGAGTTCGAAACCGGTACCGAGGTCGATGCCTCGCCACCAGATGGCATGCTAACTCTAGACCACACCGTAAGATACAAGTCAATATCTTGTTAATAGAATTTCCTCATTAGTTGACATTGGAGACTGCCTAGTTAATACGATTAACGGCGCATGAGATGAAGATTTTAGATTTATATTTGCATATAGTTCTTTATGAAATACATGAATACAGTACTACAGATAATAAATTAATTTAAAACTTAAGTTAAAGATGGTTAACTTTGTTATGTTTTTCAGTCTAATTGATAGAACCAAAAACTTCAACAAACTAAAGTTAGTTTTCAGGCTAATAAAAAATGATAGTACCAAAAAGCTTCAACTCAAATATAGATAATAAATCGATGTTGGTAAGTGCAACAATAATTTATTCAATTAGTCTCGAAACTAAAGTTAGTTTCGAGGCTAATTAATAGTTCGAGGAAGTATTATAATTATTAACTTTAATATTCTAAAATATAATTTAATAACTGATATTCTCTGTGTATTATTTATTCTTTGTTGTGTGCCCGCTTGTGTAAATCTCCTCCATCATTTTCTACCTTTGCCTGACCTTTGCTTTTATTAAAATCTAGACAATCGTAATGCAGTTAAATTAGCGACGTACTTATTATAATTACACAAGCTCCAATCTTTGTAAATGAACTAACCAACATTATATTTATTACCTACTTACTATCCTTATTAAAAAACTAACAACAGCTGAGCACAGAATATCTGCCACGAGTAAATTATAGTATGCAGTTGGTTAAAATAATATCAGTGCAGCAGTTGCTTAGCTTTGATATTTTGCAAGTTTCGATCACGTTACGAGAAGCCGTCTGACAGAGTGATAGCTAGTTTGCGGACAGCTAGTGGCCACAGCCCGCATTCGCGCTGTCAAGAACCCTTTGTTTTCGTCCTCAGCCTTCTGCTCTGCAGAGGTTTATTAAAACTTTTAACTAATCAAATATATTTAAGGGGTTTAACTTGTCGTTAAAAAATATTCAAGAGATAATTTTGAAATGTAGGCCACCCCAAATCGTTCTTTATTAATCCTTAAGAAATCCCACAAAAGACATACGGTTTGTCAATTGGACTCGGACTTGTATACAAAGTACCACTGAAATATTTATTTATTTAATGATTACACTACTATTATAGTTATCTAATTATATCTATATATATAAAAGAAAGTCGTGTTTGTTACAACACTTATAACTCGAGAACGGCTGGACCGATTGCCATGGTTTTTGATTTGTTGGATTTGTTTCCGTCCCGAATAGCAGAATACATTTTAAAAACAAAAGAAAGTCGTGTTAGTTACACTATTTATAGGTAACTCGAGAACGGCTGAACCGATTTGGCTGAAAATTGGTAGGGAGGTAGCTCAGAACTGGGAGAAGGACATAGGATACTTTTGGGTAGGGGTAGGGTAGGGTAGGGCAGGGTAGGGTAGGGCAGGGTAGGGTAGGGTAGGGTAGAGGTAGGGTAGGGTAGGGTAGGGGTAGGGTAGGGGTAGGGTAGGGGTAGGGTAGGGGTAGGGTAGGGGTAGGGTAGGGTAGGGGTAGGGTAGGGGTAGGGTTGGGTAGGGGTAGGGTAGGGTAGGGGTAGGGTAGGGGTAGGGGTAGGGTAGGGGTAGGGTAGGGTAAGGGTAGGGGTAGGGTAGGGGTAGGGTAGGAGTAGGGTAGGGTTAGGGTAGGGGTAGGGTAGGGCCGGGGTAGGGTAGGGCAGGGGTAGGGTATAAAAGTCCACCCGTGCGAAGCCGGGGCGGGCCGCTAGTAGTATATAAAAGTAAGCCTAGTTTTGTTACAAACCGGTAACTGTAATACTTTAACAACTAATAAGTCTTTAATGAATAACGTGTTATATGCATTGAGTAAAATAAAAAAAACACCCGGTGCAGCTTTTAAAACTTTTCTATTGCGTACAGATAAAGCACAAGTAATATCAAAGTACATCGCGGCGAAACCGATCCGCTTATGGAACCGAAGCCGTGAGAAACTTGTAAAGAATGTCTTGTCGAGAACCAAACCCTGACTCAAAACGATAACATTCAATCACGCAAATAAAATTCGAAATCACCAAAAATTTCATAATTTGTTGGCTCATTACGAGTTCGTGCAACGGAGTGAATCGTTGCCATTTTTTTTGGATGTATTCGCATATTTCAAACTGGTCCCAAAAAATGTTTGCTGGAAGTTAGACGTAATTCTATCTTCCAGCAGACCATTTTTTTAAAAAAACTATAGTGAACAGACACTTTCTAGGCAAGCGTGTATCATCTTAGGCCTTATCATCGCCTTCCATCAAGCGAGATTAAGGTCAAACGTAAGACTATACTTAGTAAAAAAAAAAAAAGAATGATTTTGCAAACGGGTGCTGAATTAATTAGTTAAAAAAAAACTATTTGAGCTGATATTATTTTGAATGGAAGAATGTGGTAGACTGGTAGTTATGTGGGTTAGAGTAAGACTAATTCATAAATTGTTTTAAGCTTAAAAATACCAGTGAACGGGTAACAGCGTTTACCTGTGTTAGTAAAACATGATACCTACTGCATATCCTAGAGATATGCATTGCCTAGAGAAGTAGCGAAATCATCTACCTAAAAAATTGACAAACTTGGTAACTATGGCCCTTCCGAAGTCCGAGAGGCCGAAGTATAAAGTAGAGCGACAGTTGTACAAAACTCCTCTACAAATCTAAAAGTCATAATTTCTCAATTCTTCCGTCAGCAACTGCCCTGAGCCGAGGTCTGTTTGCCTTTACGGCTTACGGCTGACTACGTTTAGCCTGTGTCTATCGGTAGCCTTATTCAATTCAGAACTTCAATTTATATTAATAGACACGGTACATTATTATTGATTAAGGCAAAATTAAGATACACATTATCATACAGTTGCGTGTGGACTATTAATTTCAGGAAAATATAATATTTATATCAAATATTGCATTAATAAATATGTATTTTATTGTTCCAGGTATGCTTCATTCATCAGCAGTCCAATTAGTGGTGAGTGTAAATGAACTACCAACGTCAGTATGGACATAAAATTATTTATAATTTACATTAATGGATTAATAACTGAGCTATTGTTTACAAAAAAATGAGTTATACGTTAATGCGTTGATACATTTTCCAAATCATTATATTGAGTACTCATTGTTCCTAAGATTACCCTTAATGTTTCAGAAACCTTGAGTATTTCTACGCATATAATTTTATTAATCTGAAACATGTACATAACCACAGGAATACACAATAGTACAAACAGACCTATGTATTTATTTGCCTTCTAGAAAATTAAGACTAATATTACGAAAAGAGTACCTAACCGCAATTATGCACATATCCGAATTGGAATAGTACCTAGTCATGCAATGTCGAATTTGCTCATTCAGTAATGAAATGTTGTATGAATTTAGAACGCTCCACTGACATTTCTAATCACTTTGCTACGTGGAAGGTAATGTAGTAATAATGTAACTAAATGTGATATTTAGCTAAGTACTCCATCAATGTAACAATGGCTGTAGTGTCTGACTGAAGGTTGATTTCTGGATGTAGCCGATATGTTTTAAGGTTTAAAATGCTATGATTCTAAACCTATCACTTAAATACTCGTTACTTAATTTCCATTACAAATTAATGCTTTGTTTTTTCTTTATTTTTTACTAGTTTACTCTGCACAATGGGCATGTCGTTAGCATAGATTTTCCCCGAGAACAGAGGCCGGCAAAAGGTCGTAATGTGGCGCACTGACTCAGTTTAGTCTACAAAGGCCTTGCTTTACTTTCGCGAACTTTTACAAAAATCGAACGCGACGGTCAGTTGATTTTACTCTCGAATACATTTATTGGACGGCTTTTCTATTCACATTTAATTTTGTTGTAACGAATTTTTCCAGTGAGCATAAAAAGGTGCGTTCGTGACCAGTATTTTAGAGAGACTAATGAATACAATTTTAATATACTAGCTGCGCGGTGTTACCCGCGTACATAGAATTCCCGTAGGAACCTCGCCTTAAAATAAAAAACGCGGGTGAAAACGAACCGGCAAGCCAGTAGCGAAATAATTATCAAAATCACTTACATCCTAGATTACGTAGAACCTCCAAACCCACAAAATTTACCTCTTTATAATTTTAATATTAGGTTAGGAGTTAAATCGTTTATTGTTCATTTCTATTGTCAGTTTAAGAAGCTGACGGAGTTCCAATATCTTACTGTCGCCATGTTTCGAATGACAATGGTGTCACTTCTGGTTGAATAACTCTGAAATGGTGAACACGAAAAATAAAATAAAAAACATTCAGGAGGAAACTTTTTATAATATCCTTTTATAAACTCTTGGTGATAGTTAAAAACCTGCATTGTAGGTTTCCAAAGAGCCTGAAGAACTTTTTTCATAAAACAAGAGCCCAGAGTCGAAAAGTTGAAAAATTCGCTGTTCTAGAAAGCCATTCCTGTTTGGATTTTACGGCTTCAAACTTGTTATTTGGTTTTGTTACTGATAAACAATGTAAACTATCTCTTTCCACGCTACTAGATATTTAAATAGATTTTATAGAACTACATCTATACCTGTGTCTATGCTAATATATGAAGCTGAGAAGAGTTTATTTGTTTGATTGTTTGCTTGAAGGCGCTAATGTCAGCTTGAAGCTTGAAGAACTAATGATCCATTTAAAAAAATATTTCAGTGTTAGATAGCCCATTGATTGAGGAAGGACTAAGCCTATATTTAATTATGGAGTTCCTACGCGACAGGAATTACATGGGTAATATCGCGTGCGGGAAGCCAGTAGTTTTATAAGTGTTTATTTTTGACAATTAACTAAAAAGAAGTTGAAGTCCCAAAACGTAAAGTTACATAAAACTAGAGGTGTGCAAAGTTGTTACTTTTCTGTCACCGTGACCGTCGTTTCAGTGACTCGAAAGTTACCGTCGAAAATAATCGTGACATTGTCACGTCGGTCACTCTGTTCAAAAATACATGTTTCCGTGGTTACAAGTTCCTCTCATTCAGGTAGACAGGTCACTCCGATCACGATTGGGTACACGATTCAATTAGAGGTATGGTTCGGTAATGGTTTTTACTTTTCTATTGTCTTAAAAGTCTAAATATACAAGAGGGAGAGAGACTTGCCGCGCAATTGCTTAGACACGGAACGACACACGTTACTTTGGAACGTAGTTCCTTCTTGAAAGATCAACAAGATGACGTAATTTATCACCCAACTATACATAAAACTATTATGTTGCAACATTTTTACTAAATTGACCATTACGAACCAAACAAGTAATTACAAATAAATATTTCTTAGTATACCGTGTATAGCACATGCCGTTGTTTAATTAGAAACTGTGTTATATTTCATTTATTGACTGCATGAACATAAATTAGCTCATTATGTGTAGGGAAGTAAATACGCAAAAGTTATGTTGTATTTTCTATTATTACAACACCGTTACATTACTGCGCTTACATGTACAACAGACGTTTATCACCTAAAGTAATTTGGTTAAAGTGTGACGAAACGAAATGGTGGAAGTCATTATGTTTGTCGAGTGAGTTAAATCGTTCATCACGTTAGGCAATTCCATTTGAGATACTACTTGATGAGCACACGAATCACTTTCGACCTTTGTCATGGCATGACTTAAACATGCCTAATACTTATTGAAGAATTTCTATGTTTTATTGAAAACATATCCTTATCTATCCGTAATTAAAAAAAGTAAATAGATGGCACTGAAACGACGTTTTTGTTTATGACCGAAACGACAATAATAGTAATAAAATAATAAAAAATTGTTTATTTTAATACAAATTTAGAAACATGCATATGTTTACATATTACAAGATGATCTGTGTCGTGGTGGGCCAGACTCTTCTCAGCAGTTCCATTATAATTATATATAATAATATGTTTGTACTAAAGTAAATTATGTTACAAAGTTAACATAATGCAAGAAATGATTAAACAGTTTAAAATTCTAAAAAATATCTACAGGTGGCACTCATCTAAGCTAAGCTTAGTTTGTCAATTTTACCTATTACTACACTGTTTGATAATTTCAATTAAAATGACATACTTTCTAACTTTTAGTAGGATTTTCCTCAAATTCTATTTATTTGGTAATTCCCCGTTCTTTGCCCCTTCAATTGATGTACATAAGAAAAAAAAATATCTGGGACTGTCAAGTAAAATTTCTAAACATTAACGCTGTTACGGCATATTTTGTCTTCGCGCAGGTACAAAAGTATTGAAGCGCATTATTACGTACGACAAAGCCGACGATGCCAATATGAATAAAATATAAGAGCACTTTTAGACTAGCCTACATTTTGCTTATAACCTAGCTTCAGCATAGGCCCACGTTTGCATGTGTGTTGCAATGTGGTTCTTGGATACTGTTTTTCTAGGCTGTTCAATTTAGTATGAAGGAAGTCTTTATAATATGAATTCTACAAGTTTATAAGACTGTAATAACGATAAGTTTATAAACCAAAAAACTATAAAATACTAGCTGTATGTGCCTGGCGTTGCCCGTCAAATATTCTGACACTTGACACCCGTATTCTTTTCCAAGATTTCCACATTCTTTCATACAAACATGACGATGATAAAAATATGACGATTCAATAAATGTTACCATTTTTACGGAATAAATGATATTTGATTTTGACTTTGAAACCTTTATTGACTTCAGAATTATCAACATATGAAAAGTTAAGTTTAAGTTATGCGCAAACATACCTACATGTCAGCGATCCATTTTTATTGATATAGAAAACTTGCTTCTCGATCGCGGTTTTACCTGCTGCGTAGCTTCCGTTCCCATGGGAACTTCATTATATAATATTGAGGAAGGCTATATGCTAGCATTAGTCGATAATAAATGAGCTATATAACACTGAAACAATTTTTCAAATCGGACTCGTAGTTCCTGAGATTAGTGCGTTAAAATAAACAAACTATTCAGCTTTATATATTAGCATAGATTAGTATAATAATATATGTGGCCAAAGTCACACGGTTTAAAAGAACGTGTACATTATCAACTTGTCCATGAAAGAGGTATGAGTATTGTAAGCCTTTACATACAAGGATGATTTAAAAGCATAACGTCTTTGTCGTAGTTCGACAAAAATAGTCTAAAAGCTCTCTAAAGAGATGAAAAGTGGCAGACAAGCGCAGTCACGTACGTCTTGACGGTTTATTCCTCCTCCCAGTCTTCACAGAATGAATAATAAATGACAAAATATATTTCTCTCTGCCTCCATATCCTGTCAGCGAATGCTTTCCGTTTTGCTGACTTTTTAACGTGACCTAATAAGCTCAAATCGGTTGGAAATGCAAGCACACTTGCGACGAACGCCCCGATAATATTTCTATTGATATCATACCTATCTCATGTTATTGTCATATCCATTTAATTAAAATTTTGTCCATTTGTGAAAACGAGCTAGAATTTAGTTCATTTCGTTTACTGGGGACAAATTACTGTTCTAAATTAAATGAAACTACGTTTCGTCGCAGTCTCTATCTAATAGCAGAGATTGGCCTTTTGCTACCAAACTCCGTGAGGCCAATCTCCGTGGCACTATAGGTAGGTCGTGAGGTCGATCGTCATGCTGGAAAAATCTTTGTGTCATTCCAAGTTTGGTTGGTTGAGACTACCCTCCGTCCCTTGCAAAGCACGTTAAGCAATTGGTCCCGATTGTTATAGTATTACAGCAATTGCATGCCAAGGAACGGGCAGCAGCTAGTGTTCCCGGGGCCTATAGGATTTTAGGCCTAAAATAAAAGCCTAATAGTTCTTTTTTATGGCTATGATAAAATAGTAGGCTTTTACTCAATTTAAAAAGCCTTTAGGTTTAAAAAAAACCTATAGGCCTAAAAAAAAACCTTATAGGTCCCGTACCTTATAGGCCCCACTATAGTCTTTTTCAAGTAGTAGGCTTATTATCAGGCTATTTATAGTCATTATTCAGATTATGACTTAAAAACCTCCCAGCACACCCAGAAAAAGTTAAACAGTAATGCAATAATTTGAAACTAATTTTTAAAATCGTAAAATTTAGGTGACGATTATTATACTCGAACAATAAATAAAATAGAACTAGCCTAAAGGACTAAATACCTTTATAGGCTTTTAGCCTTTCAAGCCCTTTAAATAGGCGCCGAGCCTTCAAAAAGGCAAAAAGCCTATAGTCCTCGGGTAGACAAAAAAAGGCCTAGCCCAAAGGCCTGAAAGCCTTTTTAGGCTTTTATCCCGCTGTAGCCCCTTAATTCATAGGCTAGCCTTAAAAAAAAGCCTAAAAGCCTATAGGCCTCTGGAACACTATCAGCAGCGTTTCCCTGTCTGTGTTAAGTCATAATACTGCGGTCACCAAACCGCTTGCTAAGCGTAATGACTATGGCAAGAACCCTTCTTCGGGAGAAAGCCCATGTTCGGCAGTGGACTTTAAATGGGCTGATGATGATTTTTATCTATAGCGGTACTAAGTTTTTTGTTAGAAGTTTCTATACGCGATGCTATTTTATCTGTATATATTTATTATAACGTGAACCAAAAACTTGTCCCCCCCTTTTTACGTGTTGAAAAAAATGCGTGGACTGAGGAGCATGAAATTTTTCACACTTATAGTTTATATAGTGTAACGTAGCGTTTTTTATTTGTAGTTTAAATCTTTTGGTTTTTTAGTTTACCGATAATCTGTAGTAATTAATTCGGTTTCAGTGTTCTTATTGTGGCAACACTGAAGTTTTAGTTTTGTACGGTGACCACATTGGTTAAAATTTGTCAGTGTCAAGTCATGATGTTTTGTCTCGCTCATTCCTTTGGTGAAGGGTGAAGCTTGCTGTCATTGTTTCTGTCAAAAAAAGACGATTTTGATGGATACATTTTGAAGGTTCCCGAGTCCCGTATCTACATGCTACGACACTTGAAATAGTCGGCGAAAGATTTGCTAGACAGCCATTTTGATTTTGGAAAGCGAAGCATGAGTGCTTTAGCTATTTATTTTTTTTGCATCGTCCGAGGGCGGTAGTTTGAAGGCGGCCGATATTATGACTGTGGTCTAAAACGGCGGAGTTAATTCTCATATAAAGTTTGGAGGGTTTTTATTGGTAAATTTTGACGAGGGTCAACGTGAGGTCAAAGAATCCTTTGTTCGAAATTTGCGTCTAAAACTTTCGTTCTTTCCAGTTTTACGTGTCTCAGACCGGCACGAGAGTTTTGGGAGGCGGGAAAGCTGGTGGAAATACGTCAAGTTTAGGAACAACGTTTTTCCAGTAAGAATATTTTGTATTATTTTTTCTATGCCAGTGACGTGGCATAGCTTTGCATTAGACAAGAGTTAGTTCTAATCGAATCAATTTGTTTATTTTCAGCTAGTCGAGATTTAAGGATTTAAGAATTGATTTAAGGATTTAAGAATTGATTTAAGGATTTAAGAATTTACTTAAGAATTTGAGAATTTCATTTAAGAATTTACTTGAGAATTCATTTAAGATTTTAGAATTCAATTTTAGAACTCAATTTAAGATTTTAGAACTCATTTGAGAATTAGAATGTGGAAGACTTCAGAAGGAGCAAGGTTGGTGTCTAAATTTTGTTAACTTTAAACTCAAAGTAGAATGTTCTACACCGTAGTACTTTGGTAAAATTTGATATAAGGACTATGATGGTGACATACATTAGGGACTAAACCACTTATTGTCATATTAGTACAGTAGTATAATAAATACCGTAGAACTTTGAACCCAGAAAGCGACTCTTGAGGTACTGAGCTAGAAGTTCGCAACGTTCTATGTATTTAATTAAAGTCTTAGCATTATATAAGCTGTTTCATGCTACATTATAAAAAACGAATAAATGAGGTTATGTCCAAAATCACTAACAACTATTTTTATTTTATTTCTTTTCCTAATCTTCAGAGAACCAATAGTATTTTGTTTTGTATGGTAGGATGAATCCGGGATAGATATCCGTACCGTGACAATAGAAGTGCAGAATGCTTTATTTAATCTATGGTCGAATTTCGGCAACTTGTTTCGTTAACTGTGTGATTGCATTTATTAGATTGATCTATGGTCTAACATTAACTACATTTTGTACTTAACTTATGAAATTCTAAGCTTATTGATAACAATGCTACTCACAAATACATTTTTGCACAAGTTTAGAAACACCCGGTGTTCCTATTTCATTCAATTGACAATATCTATTTTATGGTCCATTGTGCTAAACAAGTCATTTACTAAACAAAGTTACGAAGAGAGATGTACGAACTACGAATTGTTATTCCAAACGGAGTTTTTTCTTTACTTTCAACGGTCTAAGGGTAGCACAAAAACCTCGACACATGCGTCATTAAAGCAATCCGGACCCATGTTAAGGATGGGCCCCAGCGGGGGGTGGGACCAATTACTGGTTCGTGTAGGTACCAGAAGGCTTCTATGGTGTCCCAAAACCATTGGTATTTGGCAACCCTATATATATTTATTAATTGAAATGTGCTTAAATGATTCATAGCGAATGAGCGTCACATCACTCAGAAGCATAAAGTGACTAGTCACTTCCTGACATTAAGTTAAAACAAATTATCACGTAACCCTTACTTTTTGTTCTTTACTGGATGAAAACATTCTTGACAGTTAATTTCAATTTTAGAAACACACTATAATTACGGAGTCAAAATATAATATTATGGTTTTGTGGTTAATGCGTCAGCTGCACTCCTATGGCTATAAGCGTTTTTGGATACTACAGTTCGATTCATTTCATTCTACTATTACATTATATTATAACTTATCTGTTTGCATCTTCATGGAAAAACCTCAGATATATTTAAATAGGTGTACACCGTGACTTTTTTAATAGTTAATAATACTCAGCGATATTTACAATAGAAGGCACTAGAGATGATTTTGCCATTTCCAATTATTATTGTTGACTCCTTGAGGGATCTTTTTCTGTTTTCTACAGAAAAAGATTCTCTCACCTATTTCTATTCTATATTATTTATGTTACGTTTCGATAGTTGTACTGTTGGCAGATCGTTATGCCATTTATAAGCAACGGTTAAAAGATCACGGTAAGTGTATAGAGCTGCGCGTAATACATGGATTTTCTTCTAGTGCCGCTTTCTTCAATCGTATTCTCAGTACGTGTACTTATGAAAACATTGAATACATCAATTTGAAGTTTCAAACCTCTGCACAAAACGTTAAATTTCCTTACCCTTATCTTATAAATAACATCGACAAAGACGTTGAATATTTCACGGGAACGCTGTATGCCGCACAAGGCGTTTGCGTGAAGGCGTCAGTAAATCCCGGGGGATCCAATTTACTACGTCGACTTGTAAACGGTACGCCTACTGAGCTAAGCCTGCACACCACACGGTTTGTACCTCTGCTATTCTGCTCAACTTGGGTCGATAAAGAAAAAGTTAAAGAAAAGATTTAACATGAAACGGTAAGCGTTTCTCTTCGTCTTCGTCGCATTGAGACTAGTTATACCTACCTACCTACCTACATGCACTTATATTTATAAATACTTACCAATATTATAAAGTTTGTGCCTATGGATGAATGGATGTTTGTTACTCTCTCAAGTAAATTATGAATGGATTTAACTGAACGTCTGCACGCGGATATATTATAATTTATGGATTGGATTGGACTGGATTAACATGTAGGCTACAAAACATCACGCACCGACTCACTGAATGTAACGCGAGTAAAACCGCGGGGTAACTTGTGTTTACAATTGCATTCTAAATCAATATTAATTGTATTACTTTTTGAATATGATCTAATGGATATTGCCAGTTGTTTGAACAGCATCGGAAGCATTCATTGTTGGCTCTGCATCAAATTACCTTCTATGTTGATGATTGAAATCGGAGCGTACAGCTTGCTTAAACATTTGTTGTGTAACCGACATTTTTTGTTTGATCTTTCTGTAGATATCAAATTGTTGTAGTTGTATAAATGGACTATTATAGCATAACATTACGGTTGTGTTTTTCACTCGCATCCTTGATCTATACCTGCATACACGTACAAGGAAAAACGTCGATCGCTTTATTTGATCTGGGTCATCACGAAATTCATATTACTCGTTATAGTGGTTTTAATAAGAAGATAAAGGTAATTTGATTCCGAATCATAATGAGCTTTGTTTGAAAATTAATATTTTTTTATTGAGATTAAATTATGATCTTTTAAATGTAATAAAGTATTACTTGACCGATTTTGTAGTGTTAGTTAGTATTTGATCTTTGAGAAATAAACATGTTTGCGTGAACATTATGCTTTTTTAACTGATACTGCGCGCAAATTACTTTTTGCAAAAGTAAAGTTCTATTATTACGTTTTATCAAATCAAATCAAGGTGGTACAGCCAGGAATAGCCTTCAGGAGGAGACAGAAACTTTAGAAGGCATACCTAAACTTAATGATTTACTATGTGAAATAACATTAGGCATCTATTACAGCATTGATGTCTGATATGCGAGCATTAAACTGAAGTTAACTTACATCTACATGTCATATCTATATCTATACATAGAATAAAACTGTAAAGGTCGAATATCTGTACATAGAAAAAAAACGATAAAAACCAAGTCAGGAGATGTTATAAGTGAAAAAAAACACATCCAGATTTTTAGACGGGCTATTTTGCATGATGTTGCCTTACATGGGTCAACATTTTAAATACTTATTATTAACTAGCTGACCCGACAGACGTTGTCCTGCCTTAACTAAATCTCTATATTCAATTTAAATTTTAATAATAGGCGGGATAACTCTGGACTAACCGTGAAGGGCACTAACAGCAGCACATATTTTGTCAATTTTATGTCAAAAGATAACATTAAAAAAGTTCATAATTATTAAGCAGTTACGTTAGAAAATTGTAAACTCAGTATTCTAAAATTTTCTAATTTTCCGCGCAATTTTCTTAATTGTTTCTCACATAAGAACCTTCTCCTGACAATAAAAAACACAACAAAAAAGAATTAGCGAAATCGGTTCAGCTGTTCTCGAGATTTGCGCTTAGCAACACATTCAGCGATTCTTTTTTATATTATAGATTATAGAAAATTGTTGAGTTCCCGTGGGATAGTTAAAAAATTGAAGGCGTTTGTTACGCCTTCGGTTTGGTGACGGTGACACCACGCGGTCAAAGTTGCGGGCATCAGCTAGTTTCTAAATAACTATTACTACATCCATAATTGTCTGATTTCGGCGCTCAACTAATATTAATAAATACTATTGAATCGGAAGCCAAATTATATGTTTAATGGTATTCCATTACACTGAACAAGCCAATTACTATTATGAGTGTATATTAACGCTTTACTAGTTAATTATTTAAATAAATGCATTGAGAAAGAAAGTCAGAAAACTGTTTATTGAACACGCAGGACATTATCCTACTTATATGTGAAAGTTTTTGAAGATATTTGGTTATTTAGTTATGTGTTAGCTGGCCACTTATAACAACTATTGAATACATTTGGATAAATGTTATCTAGTGAATAATTTCATTTAGGTTATAAACGATGTTGTTTTGATCATCTATGCTCGGTAAATTAATGTAGAAGAAAGCCGCTTATGTAACTAAATATGACCGATAGAAAAAAATAAAACTTTTTTAATAACCTTGGGTGTATTACTTAATTGGTAACAAAGTGACGGCCTTGGCGTAGCGATATAAGTTTCACTTCAGGTGTCGGAGGTCGTGAGTTCGATCCACAATACATATTTGTGTAAAATCTAAGAATTCTTTCCGGTCGTGGTTGGTTGAGGGACTACCCTCCGTGCCTCGGAAATCACGTTACCGTTAGTCTAGATTATTATATGATCATCTACATCAAGTGTACTTATCTACCAGGCAACGGGCAGCAGCGTTTCCTTGTGTATGTAATAAGTTCCAGTAATAAGGTCACCATCCCGCCAGCCAAGTATGGTGACTATATGCTATAATCTGATGATGCTATATTGTATCTTACTAGAATGTCAATAGGTCCAACCGAGATAAATAATTAAATATATCCAAAATTTAATTCTATATTTTTTATTCTATTGCAAACAAACATCTAAATTTGTTGTTCTAATAAGTTAAGTTTAATTTTCACTGTCGGTTATTAATAGTTTTTTTTTTCCTTGCCTATACTGTCCCACTCCTGGGCAAAGGCCTCCCTCCACTCCTTCCATCGTTCGCGAGCCTGCGCGTCCTCCTTCCAGTTTTGTAGGAACCTATCCAGTTCGTCCCGCCATCTCCTACGTGGTCTGCCGCGACCCCGCCTCGCTGTCTCAGGGCACCAATTCTGTGCTATTTGGGCCCACAGTTTATCCGGCATGCGGCAGACATGTCCTGCCCAGTCCCATTTAAGTTGGGCAGCTTTTTGAGCTACGTCAGCTATCTTTGTTTTGGAGCGCAGTATTGTGTTTCGAACACGATCCGTTAATTTAACACCTAGTATACTGCGCTCCATTGCTCGTTGGCAGACCTTGAGTTTGGACTTCTGGATGTTAGTCAAAGACCAAGTTTGTGCACCATAGGTTAAGACGGGAAGAATACACATGTCCATAAGCCTGCGTTTCAGTGCCATACGGCAGCTCACCCTTAAATAGTTCCTTCAAGGACCAGTAGCTCTTCCAGGCGTTTTCTGTTCGTCTTGTGATTTCTTTATCTTGTCTCGCCTGGAAAGAGACTACTTGGCCCAAGTAAAGGTATTCTTGGACATGTTGTATTATCTCCCCGTCTACTTTTATGTTTCTGGGTGTTTCGTTGCACATAACTTTTGTCTTTGACATATTCATCTTCAGTCCAATCTCAAGGCTTGCGTTATTAATAGTTTAGCGTGTAATTACTACCTAGTACTTTCTGTGACATAGCAGAGAGACTAGAAAATGACAAATTCAATTAAA
The DNA here is from genome assembly GCA_947037095.2 of Nycteola revayana. Classification (NCBI taxonomy): domain Eukaryota; kingdom Metazoa; phylum Arthropoda; class Insecta; order Lepidoptera; family Nolidae; genus Nycteola; species Nycteola revayana. The sequence continues at coordinate 13,819,388 of OX344839.1, forward strand.
AACCATGAAATGTTTTATTGGTGAAAACCAAATTTACTAAACTTTCTTCTGTTTTCAAAGATGGTTTACAAGATTTTAATTATTTTGTCGAGCCAAAACAAATAAGTATAAAGATGTCTTCATAAAAACGGCTATAAATTAAATTACGGCGTATATCACTGCGTTTTATTACCGGATTTTCGTTTTGTACATATTGGTTTTTGCGTGTCGACACCTTTGTTTCACAGTATACTGAAAGCTAAGTATTAATTTTGTTTTGTAGGTAACATTGTCTATATTATGTTGTACCACACAAGGAAGCGCTGCTGCCCGTTCCTTGCTATACGATTATTATAGATGATGTTATAACAATTGGGACCAACGGCTTAACGTGCTTTTATCAGCATCATACAATAGTTAAATTATGTATTTAAATGGTTATAAAATAACCTGTGTTGAGGAGTACAGTGCGATTCCCCTAAAGATGTCCATTAGATGTTAAATCGACGTACAATACCTATATTATAACTTATAAGTACATCTGTTGTCTCTACTACAGACTATTATGTATTTGTTCGACTACGTTTTTAAGGTAAAATACGTATTTCTTATACATCAAACAATGTTATTGTAAATATTAGCATTCTAGAGAGTAAGTCTGGTCGTAATGCCTTCATAAATAGTTAAATACTAAAGCAACGTCAGTCTGTTTGTAGTGTGGCTTATACAAACATGTCTAGCTAGTAATTGTGTGAACGTAAACTAATTGAGTACACCTAATTAGGTGTGGAACTAAATTATTGAGTAAATGTGTTGGAAGATATTTATATGTTTACAGTTTTGGTTTGCGTAATACACAACTATTCGTAGCTTTACTCTGCTCAATGTTAGAAGCATTGATTGTTGTAAACTACCACAAAATCTTATTCAAACCCCATCGTAGGCTGTTTTCCAATTTCATAGTTTTGAAACTATTTAATATGGCTCGCCTTTATGTCCGGTGAAGGAGCAAAAACCATGTTGGCTGTGACTACTAAGGTCAAAACAAAAAAAAAACAGACATGTAGACAGATAATGGATGTGTTGTACTGGTAGTACTAGCTGTCCTTGTAAGACTCCTTTGCCAATTAACATCATGTGGATGAATCAATTGCCTTCTGTTCTGTTATTATCCTCGCTTATTATATATTATTATTACTCTTTATAGGATTGTAGGCCTTTTTTTCGCCTTCTCCGTAGCGTGGTATGCTAACTCATACCACGAGGAGAATACCCTACACCACTAAAACCCTCCGGACACTCCTTCGATCCGCCGTTGGCGGCGGCCGGGTACGCATAAGCAATCCGCAGGGTTGTAGAGCCTTGACAACATCTCTTTCGTACTTCTCGGTGAGAATCTCGAAATCTCGAAAAGTAAATAATTCTCTACAGATCGTGCAAATAACATATCGGTCTGTCTGTCTGTCTATGCTTTAACAGGAACTTAAATAATTACCATAGGCTAAGAATATACCACCTCATATTTTCCCATAGGTGTCGTAAGAGGGACAGTCTACTAAGGGTTATACAGTTGAAGGATGGACGTTCACCAATCCGCCTAACAAGCGTGGTAATTATGGTAATACTCCTCAACGACCCTAAATTGCCCAGGTCTGGACATAAACGGGCTGTTGATAATAAAAAAGACTAATTAACAAATAACTACTCCCTACCTACTTATAGTAAGCTGAAATATGTCCTCAATAATACCGCCTCAAAAACTTACCAATATAAAGATATACTTGGCCCTAAAGCTCTTGAAGCACTCGAGCTATTCTCTTAAAAGTTAGAAAACTACTGGTTTCAACATCTAACGGCACCGCTCAAAGAGAGGTCAGGTAACATACATACTATTAATTCACCGACAGCACTTTACAGTAACTTAGACTTTAACCTATTTTACTAAACTAACTGTAACAATGAGCTATCGAGCCATCATCCCTAGTGCACGTATTAAAACATCGTAATAACTATACACCTAACCTACAGTTTTATATATCTCACTACGACATTAAAATAGCGAAGTGAAAGGCAAACCGCTATCCACGAACCCGAGTCGGATCAAAACTGAGCAAAGAAATTTGAGTTTTATGGAATTAGAAATAAGATTGATTATGTAAGAATGAACTTTGTGCTAGGTAATGACATTGCTCACTATAGTAGTGGCTTGAGTTTTGTTTCACCATAGGATCCTGGTTGGCAGAATGTGCATTTTATTATTATAATGCATTGGTGCTTTACAATTACTCACTCGGACATGGAAAACGTGTTTGGTTTCCATAAAAGAGACTCCTGTATCGTTATTTAGGTACTAACAAAAACGGGATTTTAAAACCATTCTGTGTTTTTTTATTGTGTTACGGTAAAATCTATACTAATTTTATAAAGAGATATAGAGAGTTTGTGAATTGTTTGCGAGGTTAGGTAATCTTTAGATCTAGTGAACCGATTTTTTGTTTTTTAAAGTTGTCTTTGATACATAATTATTAGAAATGTTTGACCTGGCTATTTAGAATAATAAAGTTGTTTATTATGAAAAGCTAGGTTATTAGATTTTAGAGAGTTTTGCATGCTAATGACATTTGCGGATAGAAACCACTTTCCCAACTTATTTTAAGCTTTTGACGTTAGACTGCAGTTGCGCATTAAAATCAGATCTGACATTAGCTGCTAATTATATGTTGTGAGTAGCTAAATAAGACTGCTTTGGATCTGTACTAATTTTATAAAGAGGAAAGATTTGATTGGTTGTTTAATGCTCCGGAAATACTTCGTTGTCCAAGGGTAAAATGGGTTATATTTTATTAAGAAGTTCCCGCGGGAACGGGAGCCACGCGGATAAAGCTAGTCTGTACTAATATTATAAATATTTGATTCTTAATAGGCTCCGAAACTACTGGACCGATTTAAAAAAAATTTAACCGTTGGAAAGCTACACTCCCCGGATGACATAGGCTTTATTTAATTACGAAGTTCATACGGGAACGGGAGTTCCCCGGTAAAAACCGCGCGAGAGGAACAAGTCTGTAAAAAAAAATAGTTTTGTAGACTATGTAACCTGTACGATAATAACCTGGTGTATCTTTGGCAAGTTATGCCAAAACTTACTCGTAATTTCATGCAATAATATCTGCATATATACACTATCATCAATTATTATAAGGGTAATCACTTTCTTAATTTGGGTAAAATAAAATAACATTATTATTTTAAACCAATCTTAGACAAGAAAAGTCGACTTGTAGATCCAGTATGAACAAGCTAGACCGTGGGTTACCTGTAACTATTGACACATATTTTCTGATATCCAACAACAGGGATTCCAATTCCTTGAGACATAGAATAGACGATAGAATCATTTAATGCGTAACTAACAAATTTAATACGATGTTTAATTAATTAAGGCTGGAGATCTGCTCGCCTTTATGCCGGGTAAATTTGCAAAAGCCTCTTGGCTAATTAGGCTGAAGCTCTGCTTGCCCTGTGCCCGGTGTAGTAGCAAAAGCCTTCTCGCCGTACAAAATTTTAAAAAAAAACCTCTTTACTAACATGTCTTTAAATCGCATATCAAAGTCCTCATTTCATTGCTGAAATGACTAATAAGTTGAACACACAAGGTGATTTAGTTGTTTACAACGAAGTAAGAACTTTAATCCGGGCCTTATTTACCAAACTTGCTTCGGTATGAAAACAATACGGTAAATTATCCCAAAGGAGATGTGTTATTGGGACGTAACCTGTGTTTACCCATTTAAGTTAATCCGGAATAAGGTTGATATGTCTCCCTAACATTCGAATCCATATATCTAATCAATGTTTTATGCACGGTTAGCTAAATAAGGTAGCTACCACATCGTCTCTTCACCACCCTAAGGTCGACGTGCAGATAATGCCCACCCTGATATAATGTGTCGTGTGCTATATTTTTAAATAAATAAATATTAAACATCCAAATCTTAGATAAATCGTAATTTGCATCGCGCCGTCGTACTTGACAAAAAAATAGTACGCTTAAATCGGCATATCCGTGCCCGTCACGCACTGTTCGAGGAATACGTGTCGAAAGTTTTATTAAATTTAGGTTATAATCGAAGTAATATGCCACTTTACGCAGTAAACTGTGTTAAATTATACTAAAGGAAATAAATAGGACATTTGCATCACATACCATCGGTACAGTGTCTTATAGGTACTAAACTACAATATTGAGTTGCCGCATTTACGGAGATGGTTTTAAGCTAGTGCGGTATCTATTAGGGCACGCAAGACCATTCATTTGTCTAAGATCCAAATATTGTAAATTTCAATATCCGTCAAATGTTATAAAAATTTAGGGTCAAAATAAACATAGGCAAGTTATTTATCGGACAATGGGCCGCCGTAACGTGACGCGGTATTCAAGTGAATTAAGCTTTTCGTTTGTGGAAAGTAGGAGCAATAGTTATATACCAACAACATTTTCTAGGTCATGAGAATTCTATGAAAATAAAAGTAACGCTTTTATCCATCAACTCTATCTCTATTAAAATAACATTTTGTTGCAGTATTTGGTTTCCGGAGTTAAAATTCATGGTTGCACAATCCGAACGCTGTCCGGTAAATGTTAACATTTCACACTTGCGGATTTTTTACCACAGCCTATATACGGTCTAGTAAGTTTCACACTGACTGCCCAAAATTCCTCTTTGGTGTGTTTGAAATGATTTGTTAGGCCCTGCCCACACCACACAATACGCCATTCTTTTATAGCTCTGTCCGTAATTCACAAAAGTATTTTTGAACGAGCATTGCAGAGGGGGAAGTTTTAGCTGAAAATATGAGCCAAGTTTTGTGTTTTACCTTGGCTGGTAAAAAATCTGTGCCAAGCCCGGCGACCACGGGCCCAGACACGATAAAATTTACATGTTTCACATTCAGTCTTTATTTTATTTTAAAGGGTGAAATAAGGACGGCATTATGCAAAGGGAATATTCAATTAAGAGTGTTCTAAGATTTATGCAATAGGACGACTAAGCTCCGCCTGAATGTATTTTTCTTGTTTTGGTCAGCCGTCAATATACTGACCAAATATAAGGTGCTTCTTAAATATATGCCATTCCTTTAACAGTAGATCACGTAATGGGAAAGAAAAAAATTTTTTTCTTACAACATATGTAATTACAGGTAGGTATTTAAATATGTTTCTTTTAGGTGAGATGGTCTCCCTGATCGCACTTTCTGATGTATCTCAGAAGGATACTAATTTCTCGCTTGCGTTATTTCAATATTAATGTAATTTTATTTCAAGTGATTATTTATTGTCAAAAAGAATGTATTTTTTACCGTAGTTTATTCACTAATGTAACCACTACATATTATGATATATTGTTAAATAAATGGGATATATTTGGGAACCACCTTATATAATATGAAATTAAAATACAGTAATACCCCAACTTACGCTACCCCGACTTACGCGACTTCGGAGTTACGCGGTTTTTATTTTTCATAACCACGCGCATAACTTGCAGTAAACCGAACACGCCGTTCGGTTACTGCAAGTTAAACTGCTAACCTAACCTAACATGAAATGAAAAACACTGTCTTTTGGAGTGTAAACTAAATATTATCATTATAACCTTAAGAGGACTTTGAATCTAAAATAAAAAAAAGGAATTTGCAAAGATATTTGATCGAACCAAATAATAAGAGAAAATCTTTCTATTTTAATTCAGACGTCACGGTAATATAGCTTAGAAGGAAACCATGTTAGAATGATGGTGTGATAATCAATAATAATTCAACGTATTATTAACCATGTTTCTTCTGATCTATTATTTTTTTTAGACTCTGGTCCCGATTACACAAACATTATATAAATTTATATGGAAAGTTGAACCCCGAATTACGCGACTTCGACTTACACGGCTATCCCGTGGTCCCATCTATCGCGTAAGTCTGGGGTATTTCTGTATATTGAATATTTTTGCCACAATCTCAATTCGTCTATTTTAATCTAGTAACATCAACACCGTTTCATTTCCGTATTAAAATAACTGAGCTGCTTTATCTTAGTTAATTATCATTAATATATGATGCCGCTATGATTTTCCATAACCCTTTTGATCTACAGCTTAAAAGATTTATACTAGAGAACTACACATTATCGGAATCTCGCAGTTTATCCCACAGTATAAATATTATGGTATGTCGAATAAACAGGAGCGAGCGTGGCACACCGTGGCACAAACAAATTATCACCGACATCGCTTCCCAAACTTCCCTGTTTATTTGTTTAAGACTCAAGTTTGTTTTCAAATTATTAATATTTGTCTGACAGTAACGAGTTTACAATATACACGCAAATCAACAGTTCTCATTATAATTTGATAGATATTATTATAAAGATACGTAGAACCCGTAGTCCGATGGGATTCTTGTCTTAAAAAAGCCTATGACACTCACAAATATATCGAATATTTTTAATATAATAGTAATGTGGATTTCTGTCAATCATTGACAGTAATGTCAATTACATTGGGTTTTTTTATTGCAGTTCTTAGAATGTCTCATGTTTCTGCCCATATTTTTTTTTCCTTTGATATTGAACTGGCAGTCATAAACGCAACTAAAAAAGAATAAGCAAAATTGGTCCGTTCACGCGTGTTGCGATGACCAAGGGAAATAAGAATCGTTAGTTGATCAACTTTCTAGTTAATATTAAATATTTTATAAATAATTATAATGAAATATATTTTTTAATAATTGATAAACTAACGAGGTTTCGGGTAGTTAAAAAAAAATAACCTAACCCTAAACCAATGGCGTTCAACAGGACTTACTAAAGTTAAAGTTTTTTTGTTTTGTTACAACAGTAGCATAGTCTCGTTTGGTTTGGTTAGATCAAGTGTCATAAAAACTGAATGAATGAATGAAAAAAGTGAATTATAAATATTCACTGAAACAGGAAACTAAATTTAACAATATGAGTGTCACGGAAGTCAACTTACGATTCGTTTTATTTTCTGGTGACAAATTATAAATGTTGATTCGCCTTCCAGAGATTCGAATTCCATATTTCTTAATAAACGGGGTAATTTATTTATAGTGACACAATTGGGTCGCTCGAAGAATTCATTATACATAAAGAAAAATAACGTCGTCGTCCTTGCTTAATTAAAATAAGCAGTCGATCGTAATTTTTTAATCAGGACCTACATCGCTTTTTTCGATGCTGAGTTATTTATGATATGTATACCCATTTACTCAAAACTGGAACAGTAGGAAAATGTCTCAGAAATATCTATGACTGTCAACGAATTAAGAAATGACAATATTTGAACCATAGAGCGATGGTATGGATATGGTAAGAACTTCATGATAATAATAAGATAAGCCTTCCCGTTGTCATCAGAGAACCATTTATCTTTGTTGTTTCATGTTCAGACTTGGTATAATAATTTTAGTATAATAATAGGTCCTATGAAATTGCCGTTTTCTATGAAAAAAATTAAACGAATATTTTCATGTATTTTTTATTTGTATTAATCGAAGTAATCACCCATGCAGTCAATGCATCTTTGCCATCGCAGTTTATTGATGCCCTTCTTAGAGAAATCAGCTGGACGGGAGGCAACAAATTCTCCAAAGGCATTTTGTACTGCCTCTCGGGTATTGAATTTTTTTCCCGCCAAGAAGTTATCCAGATTCTGGAAAAAGTAGAAGTCTGTAGGTGCAAGGTCTGGTGAGTAGGGCGGATGGCGGCGAGCTTCCAAGCCCAGTTCTTGCAACTTGGAGACCGTCTGATGTGCAGTATGAGGTCGCGCGTTGTCTTGCAGGAGCAGCGGAGACGAGCGATTGACCAATGCTGGTTGGAGATGTGCCAGCTTCTCCATCATTGTGTTCAGTTCTTCACAGTACACATCTGCAGTAACAATCACCCCGTTTGGTAAGAAGCTGTGATGAATCACACCGGCTCTAGACCACCAAACAGTGACCATCACTTTTCTAGGGGTAAGTTTTCGTTTAGGGCATTGTTTAGGTGCTGAACCAGGATCCAACCAACTTGCTGAGCGCTTGCGGTTATCAAACAGAATTCATTTTTCATCGCAGGTAACAATGCGGTTCAAAATTCCTTCATTTGTGTGTCTGTTGAGCAGTGCAAGGCACGTCTCGACGCGTACTTCGCGCTGGCAATCATTGAGTTCGTGGGGCACCCATTTGTCAAGCTTTTTTACCTTGCCAATTTGACGCAAATGGACCAATATTGTTTTGACGCTAACGTCGAAAGCTGCTGCTAATTCAGCCGTAGATTGTGTATCATCGACTTCCCCAATCGCCTTTAATTCGTCATTTTCGACCAAAGTCTTCGGACGACCGCGAGGTTCATTTTTCAGGTCGAAATTTCCAGAACGGAAGCGAGCAAACCAATATGTGTGTGTTGGTTTGTATTGTTAGCTCCGTAAACGTCGTTGATGTTGCGTGCCGCTTGTGCCGCGTTGCTGCCACGACGGTACTCATATTCCATAATTACTCGAATTTTTAACGTATCCATGATGACGAAAAAGATTGAAATGCGATGAAAATTTAACACTAATCAATAAACAAATGACTAATTTTGGAAAAAAAACATGTTTTTTAAATAAAATTAATTTGAAATTAGAATTCTTAGCCAAACAAAAATTATTTTGATTTGAAATGGCCAGTACTGCAGAACGGCAATTTCATAGGTAAAGACCTAATATTATGCTATGATATAAAATATTATTTAAAATAAACTCTTATGGCTGCTTAATGTTCAAATTTATAAAATGTCATATTTTTTTTAAATAATTTTTTAGGTTTAGATAATATATTAATAGTCAATTATTTTGAATATTTGCAAGTCCCTGTAGGTAAATAGGTTTACGTAAACAAAAATGCTTTTCAAATATTACTTACTGGATTCTTCCCGTATTATGTTGTTAAATAAAGACTTATTGGTGGGCGGCTATATAATAAATTGTCTTATCACTTCAACGTGCACTTATCATGCAAGTCCAGACATGTTTAGATTAACCTTTGAGACATGTATAGACTAACCGGGATCTTAATTAACCACGCAGACACTTAAATTATTTCATTTTGTTTACGACTATGAACTCAAGTGGCTTTGAGTGGCGCATTGTTCTTAAATACTTCAATGTTACGGAATTAATATAATTTTAAGTAAGTAATAAGTGTCTAATAATTTGTTTTCCGCTTGTTAACAGCTTTTGTTTGTGTATGAAGGTTTTTTAAGAAAGTTTTTTCTCCTTCTCCTCTAATGTATTGTATCTCACCACAATTACTGGCGATGACTTAGTTTTGAAAAGTTAACATCTATATTTCTATACTTTTATATATAAAGCTGAAGAGTCAATTTACTTGAACGCGCTAGTCACAGGAACTACTGGTCCGATTTTAAAAATTATTTCAGTGTTAGATTGCCCATTTATCGAAGAAGGCTACAGGGTATTTAATTAAGAAGTACCTACGGGAACGGGAGTTAGTACCTTATAAAATGAGCATTGTCGTTGGAGAACAAAATATCCATTTCGTTTTATTTTAATCGGTGAGCGTAGATAACATTCTAAAAGCACCAACTAAGTAAATATATCAATTGTCAACTACATTGTCTTGTGTAACAATAAGTTCTAAGTAACATCGAACAGAAAAGAGTATATTTCTATGTATTCATCATCTTCGTGCCCTGCTCTCATTACTACGTATCGGTGCAATATGTCAACCTTATCTCTATTAGGCGTCTCTTCCATGCTCATACCTTTCTTTCACTTGTCATAATTCACATAGTCCATTTATCTTTTTGTCTTCCTCTTCCAAAATATCCATCCATTTTCATATTCAGCATTCTTTTCGTCAAAATGCCTAAGCGATTTCCTCTCAATTTCTCTGTCACTAGCGCCACTTCCAGATTTTCCCTGAATATATTTATATTCTATTAACCATTCAACTTGCCTTATAAATTGAGATACACGGTCTGTGAGAGCAATATTGAGAACCGTTGACAACTAGACGTAAGATGACGTCTAGCACATGTGGTTTTAATGGGGTGCACTCTAATGCCAAGATGCTCTATTTCGCTTTATACGAGCATTGAGTTAAGTAACTTGGGAATTTCGAATCATTCCCGAATCCAATATGGTGCTTCGGAAATATTACCTATTGTGTACCATCCCTTTAACTGTATTTCTATGTGCATAGTATATTATATATCGTGATTAAGTAACTGAAAATAAAACTGATAAAAATACATTTTACTTGCTTATTACAAAAAAATTATATGATTTCAAAGTACCTACATGGTTAGTTTGAAAAATGTTGTCTACCAACTCTCTCAAGTCGTACTAACTGTGCTCACTGCATCTCCCAATGTGTTACAGAATGAGGGGACGCTCAACTTACGAAGTGTAAGTTATTAGAATTATATATTTTAATATTTTTTTTTTATGAAAAATAAAAGCAATTTACGATACCTATTGAAATTGCTTCACTAATGTAATCAATATCATGATAAAACTACTGTTCAAGGTATGACATATATTTTGGAAGCATATTATAATTATATTTCCTGCTATGTTCTATGCGGTCATAAACTGTTTCTCATTTCTATTACTCAATGCAATTAAAGTGTATCTTTGTAATATTTCAATAAAAGAATTTTGTTAAAAGTAGTTGCGTTTTGCAATATCAACGTTTTTCGGGTCATCTCCGAAACGGCTGAATTGACCAATGACGGGAATATCGCTGGGAGACAGTGTTGCCATATCTTAAACCTCGAAATCTGAATCACTATGTCTGAAAATCTGTATTCTATCTGTATACGATGAAAAAGCTAAAATCTGTATTAATAAAATTTTTAATAAAGTAGTAGACAAGTGAAAAACATATTTATTATTGATACATACTTTTATTCATTTTATTAGTCATATTTTTACTAACATTTAGCTTGAAACATGGCTCGTTTTTTAATAATTGTTTTTCCTACCTTGTCTGTACCTAAATAGTTGCGAGTTTTCGTTTTTATCAAATTAATTGAAGAAAATATTCTTTATTAAGAAATTGGTCCAGTAATATAGTAATATCTATCAATTGGTTTGCCATAGCAAAAGTAATTGTAGCATCTAGTTTAAAGGACAAATAAATCTTTAGGACCAAAATGTAGGTATTCATTTTTGAGCCATTTACTTATATTCTTTCTTGTATTCTCACATGAAAATTTGAATTTAAAAAATCTGTATAAACCTCAAGTGAAATCTGTCATCTGTATCAGGAGCTAAAAATCTGTACCAATACAGATAAATCTGTATATATGGCAACACTGCTGGGAGATCTATACTAATATTATAAAGTGAAGAGTTTTTTATTTTCGAATGCACGCGCTAATCTCAAGGACTGGTCCGATTTGAAAACTTCTTTCACCATTAAAAAGCTAAGTTATCCAGAAGGATATTACTTAATGATTAAGTTCTTACGGGAGCAGGAGTTACGCGGCTAAAACCACGCACGGGGAGCTAGTTAAAAGTTAAATTCGCTAGTAAAACCGTGGGACAAAATTATTTTAAATATGAAAACGTGTAGTCAGTGTACCATATTACGTAATTCTGTAAACTAATTTCCACCTGATGCCTGATTTCATTGAACACGGAGACATCGATTAGTTCACGAACATAAAAGTGGAACAATAAAGAAACAGCCGAAACTAATCTAGCACCACGACCTGACTCCGAGGCGGCTACGAATTTTAATCAGACATTCCTAAATGGATTTTTTCATTAAGTGTAGTCTAGCGCTCTGGTTGGGATTGTACCTTTTAAATTTTTTTGTTGAGATTTATCGTAACAACTCTACCTGTTTGAGAATGCTAGGTATGTCTGAAGGTATTTTAACACTGGTACTGAAGATGTTTTAAATTTGTAATTACGTGACCGTGAGGGCTTTTTTAGCGTTTATTATGTTAGAATCGAATTGATTTCATGTCTACATTTATTTAGAAGAAAAAGTTAATTTGGACAGTAAATTTCTTTCAATACATACTTCTTTGTAAAGGTTCAGCTTTCCATATAATATGTCTTCAGGAACTAATGGTCTTATTTAAAAAAATATTTCAATGTAAGATAGCCTATTTATCAAGGAAGACTATAGGCTATATTTAATTATAAACTTCTAACCGGAAAGGGAAATATGCGGGTGAAACCGCGCGCATTAAGCTACTGTATGATAATGATGGCGTATTGTAATATGTAGGTACTGCGATACCGTGAAAGTGACATTTGCTAATTAGTTTTTATTTCATCTGTCTAAAAATGTATTTTTATTGTTGTTGTAAAAGGCGAAATAACAATTTGCCATAATTGATTGTCCACCTTACTAGCTTTTGTCACTTACTTTGTATTGGGATATGGAACTGAGATGTGGTCTCACACTGTGTGCCTTGAAGAAAGCTCGAAGTCGTTTAGCGAGCTATGGAACAAGCTATGCTCGACATTTCCCTGCGTGATTGAATTATGAAAATACTCACTGACATAGCTCAACGGATTAGTAAGCTAAAATGGAAATGCTCATAGCGCAAAGACTGACGGCGGATGGGACAGAAAGGTTCTCGAGTAGGGATCATGATGGATGACCTTCTGCACGATGGGCCAACGACCTAATAAAGGGCGCAGCGAGTCGGTGAATGCAGGCTGCTGGCAATCGTTCCCGCTGGAAATCCATGAAGGCCTTGGCACACATATTCCTGGAGGTATTAGAAATAACATAGGCACATTAGCTTCAATGGGAGCTCAGCCGCGGGTAAAAGCTAGGTACCATATAATGGAAAAACGAGAGATTCTGTAGGTACAGTCGTTGTCGTAAGTCTTATCAGTCATCGCGCTTCATCGCCTTTATTACAGAGCAGTTCAAACATTATAATGGTAGCAACGATCGCTCCAATAGCCATTTCAACTTGATCCATTGTCTACAGTTACGTCGCCGTTAATAATTTGCTATTGTAACGATAGCGTGGTAATTATTACATTGTTAGTGCTTCAAGTTATTACCAGGATTATTTTTTGAATTTAATGATGAATGTCTACTGTCCAAATTTCTTCTTACATGTTATCGATATATTAATAAAACATTTTATCCTGAACGACTGATTGACATACGGATCAACGCACAGCCTAAACCGCTGGATCGTAGAAACATAAGAATTTGAACGGTGTAAAAAAGTGAAGGGTGTTTTCTCTATAGGTATTCCGTAAGCATCTGGTATGTTATGAATTATGATATTTTTTCATCTCAAATCTACCTCTAAGAGAATTTAAATGAGTAGCAAAGTTTGTAAGGAGAAATCCAAATCTACGCGGACGAGGCTATAACATATTATATAGGTACCTAATTTTTATGTTTATTCATATTTTGTTGAAAATGGGTGATCCTCAAACCAATTATGGGTACTTGAACGACTTTAAACAATTATGTTAGGTTCTAAGTATTTAAGATACTCTAATAATATTAAGTTCATTGTTAATTTGGGAAGATTTCAAATATTGCACCCTTTTTTTAGCTTTCTTCGTAGACGTCAGCCACGATGCTTTTCTCTATCTACTTGCTAGTATATAGTTTTAAATCGAAATAAAAACAAATTATAAATTAACAATCTGTTCAGTAAATATTGAAACCTCTATTGAACGTAGAGCTCTATTTATTTCTAATTACGTTTGAAATGATAAACGCAAACAGAACTCAACTAGAAGAGAATTAGATTAGATTTAGTACTGAAGTGTAAATGGAATTTAATTTGTTAGCGCTTAACTGAATAAACTTAACTATTTACTAAACAAGATTTGAAACTATGCACTAATCTTGGTTAAATCCCTTTCTATTCTTATTTTATCACCAAAAAGTTTTTTTTAGCACCAAACTGAATAAACTTGATAAACGAACGAATACTTTAACCATTAAATTCCGATTAAGAATAGATTAATTCATGTCTTTACATGGGTCGTAAGAGCGACTAGGGTCAGACCTGATGAATAGACAGCAGCATCTATCAGCTCAAGGTTTCTTCCCATACGCCTTCCCAGCATGATGATTATTGCGACCTTATCTTGCCAAGAGACCTTGGCAAGATAAGCGAGGTTACTTTAGTTTTAGGCTTATAAGACCAGTGCAGTTTTAAAAACTATTTACAGACGTAAATAAAAGGCAAATGTTTAGCAGCAGACATAAAAGCTGAATAAACTTACTTTTACCTAAATTAGTTTTTAAAACTGCACTGGTCTTATAAGTCCATGTATTTCTGTTTCCCGCCATTTGGACGGTTCTAAAATTAAATAAGTAAAAAAAAAACTAAAGTAACCTCGCTCGTGTTCCTCATACTTTATGGACGTCCAACTTTATCGGTGTTACCACTCTAAATTATGTTGCTTTTAAATTAATTCCTCTTTTCTATTTCCGTATGGCTTTAATTTGTTCGTCGTTTAGATGGAGTTTTACATTTTTTTCCTATTGTTGGAGGATATATTTTTGTACTGTATGTAACCATAGGATTAGGTAGTATTAAAAAGCTTTTGTGAGTTATAACTTTTTGGTAAGATTTCTAAGTTACATTATATGAATAGTATTATAAAAAGGAAAGACCAGATTTTGTTGGCTATGGATAATACGAAAAAAAATTGATTAGAAAACGGAGTTGACCGGGAGTAACAGGTAATATTAACTACTAGCTACGCCCGGTTTTACCCACGTTGGACTGCTACTCTACTCCAGTGGGCTGAAGCATAATATTCCTAAGTCTATATGTTTATCCAGCTTATAAATTATACCCGTGGAATCCGTTAGCACTTTTTACGTGAAAAAGTAACAAACATCCATCCTTTTTCGAGATTGAGTTATATACCTACATGATTTTGTTCTAATTTTTATTTATAATTTCGAATAAAAATAATAATTTGCTTGCATTGTACAAAAACACAGACTTACCCGATTAAAGACTCCACTATTTACATTCAGATTTTAATTACTAGATATCCACTTAGTACTCACGTCGCATTCCTACTTAATATGTATGTGCTACGTGCTAAACATTACGCAACAACATTATTCAATTAAGCACATGCTGCATTTACAAACAGCTGTCATACAAGGAAGATGAATAGAATAAAATTATTTCCACCAGTTAACATTTCTGTATTACAGAATACAGCCTTGGTAATACATTGTATTTACAATAGATATGGTTATTAAATAGACTCCGCACGGAAATATACATGTCGCACTAATTAGCGAAAGTTGAAACGATTGCTGTATCTTATAATACATTTGCATGCATAATGTTCAGGTAATGTAAAACTACAGTAGGCAGTGCTTCACTTATTTGAATAATGTCGATGTTTCCCTTTAAATTGCAATGTAAAAGTTAACCATTGAAAATACGACGATAATTGCTGTAAATTATGCCGGTACATGGATGTTTAATTGTTTATATTATTTAGTAACAACATATAGTCTTCGTCTATAAATAGCTTTGTAACACTGACAATTTTTTTTTATCGGACCCTTAGTTCCTCAGATTATAGCGTTCGAGTAAACATACAATGTATAGTTTCATTGTTTTTAAGCAGCCTACCATACTGCAGAAATAAATTCCTATGTCGCTGTTTACCAGCACGCCCAAATCACAAACTTATACCCATGGCTTACATAAATAGTGTTCAAGAATGGGGATCAAAACTACTACACGATATTTCGGGAATTATCCACTGATTGGCGCTCAGAGCAGCTTTTTGCTAAACGTTAACAAACAACTAAAACATGAACTAAGTTGAGAGCCAGAAAACTGTGTGAGACTGAACTTAAATCATATTCCTGTATTAAATCATAAGTAGGGCTCATATTTTTGTCTATGCATTAATTAGCATGTCTGTTACTTAAGTTATATCTGTTAAATTGTCACTTAACTGTTCAATTAAGTGTGTTTTGTGCCTTAAATACTAAGGCTGGAGCACTGCTCGCCTTTCTTTATGCCCGGTGTAGTAGCAAGAGCTTCGTGGCTAGCTAGCCAGAAACAACTATCTGCTAAAAAACAAAAGGGCTCAAATAAAAAATAATTAACACTTTTTAATACAAAAATCTTACCAATTCTGCTTAAATGTAGATACTTACGATTTTTGCATTAATAAATGATTCGTTAGTCTGAAAAAATAATTTTGTATCGACTTGCCATTTGTCATCCTCTGGTAAAGCCAACGTTTTGTTCAGAAATAAAAGTTTTGCTGAAAACACATATCGATGAGGGATGATAGTATAATGTCGGATTAAGTTACAAAAAAAAACAATTAAATTTTACTTTTACCCGGCTCTTTCCCATCTGAAGTTAAATCTAGTACGCCCTTAACAAATTACACGAATAAATAATACTATTACTTACGTTACATTTTTTATGTTATAACCCAATTGTACAAAGGCAGATGGAATGGCCAACGATTAAGGCCATCAAATAATATTAAGTGCGTACCCTTGCATTTCGGCACAAGAACTATTTGGCACATATACGTTTCAGATACTATAAATTGGCCAATATCTGGTTCTGGCTACTGGCAACTAGTGAAGCATGAACTAACTTTTCATTCTGTTAAATTGCTTTCGTGGTTGTAAACTATCCACAGTATTAAGTTGTTAGGTAAGCAGAAATATAACTTCGTTCAATTTATGAAGGAACTAGTTATTTGAAAGTGCACATTTATTAAACTATAAATAAAATATCAATGGACGATGCGTTCGAATAGCGGTTAGAGGGAGGGTGCTAAATATAAGGTGTAACACTTTATGTATTGTTTAGCCTCTTTTTTTTTGTTTTCCGGGGGGAAACATTTAAGAATTCCCCCGCTGTTGCAGTGTATTCGCGCGCTGTCGCATGTCGGTGGGATATGTGGGACTCGCCCTCTTCATAGCGTGGTATGCTAAACTCATACCACGAGGAGAGGACCTTACACCACTAAAACCCCCCGACACTCCTTCGATCCGCCGTTGGCGGGGGCCGGGTACGCATGAGCAATCCGGCCTATGTATTGTTTAGCCTGACTATATAGAAATAAGCATAATAATGTAAGAAGAAAATGTATACAAATAAATAAATGGACTGCTCCGGTACCTCAGTGGTAACGGTAGTTTCTTCTGAGACCTGGTGTACTAGGTTCAATTCCCACCCGGAGCAAATATTTGTATAAACAACACAGATAGCTGTTCTGAGTCGGTGTGTGTTTTGTGTCTGTCAACTGTGTGTATTTAAAGACGCCTGTTGAGTTGTCTTTTATTAAATAGAAAAAAAAGTGCTTCTAGTGATGTAAAAGTATGAATTTATATGTGAAATCTGTGCAATATCAATTACAAAGAAAAAACAAATTTTAAATACTCATTTCTGTTTGTTTCAGGTAAATTACAAAATTTTAAGCTGATGTTACAAATATTACCATAGCTTCTGATTTCTACCATATTAGATAAAAGTTAGTTTACTGTAAGTATAATCCGTATGCATTTTAATACATAGTTGAGTGCGAACCGTCAAATGTCTCATAAAGATAAACCTACACTGATAACCACGACCGCTCTGTTAAGAGTGCTCTACACACTCTTAATAGAAAATATCGATTAAGTATGAAGCAGCTTACATTAATGTCATCAGGTACTTAATATTCAGGTACAATGCTGTTACTATATATAATTATAATAATCGCAAGTGCAATGACCTTTCTTATTTACTATAGACGGCCCGTAGTCTAGACCGGGGATTCCTAATCTTTTAAGCTAACGGAACATTTACCAATTACCTTTTATTTTATGGATCGCCTTATTTCCGATGACCTCGTAGACCTGAAGTTTGCGAGGCCTGCGAATTGTATTGTAACAAGCGACAGTTACTCGAATCTCCTGTAAACTTAAAGCCACTCAATCCCTCCGTTAGCGACCGCCCTGAGCCGAGGTTCGAGTCCCACAGGGAACGCCCTCTTGCATAGGTTGCTTACCTCGTAGTTAATTAACTATTTAATAAGGCTGGAGCTCGGCTCGCCTTTATGCACGGTGAAGAAGCAAACGCCTCGTAGCTAACTACAAAAAGTCAGTCCGAAAAAAAACCCACATGATTAAATCAAGGTTTTAACTTAAGGCTACATCCGTGCCAGCTATATACATAGTCTGCAATTCAAGCTAACTAACTTAGTTACATTATTCTAGTGAGTTCTTATCATCAATTGTTGTGCGTTATTTCAATATAGTGTCTGTATATTCTGTATACTGATTGATGGGTGCCGATGTTTAAGTAGTTGCAAAATAAATAATTTCGTTGAATATTAACAAAATGATTTCTGGACCTCAGAAGCATAAAGACGGATGAACGTTCCGTACTTTCTTCAGAAGCATTTGATCGTAAGTGCCAGTTTACAATGAAGGCACATACGACGAATGGTTCTGACGTATAATGGCACATCCGACCTTATGCTTTTGAGCTCTAGATTTATTTTTGGTAGTACAATCGATCTATGTAGTTGTAGTACTTTTTAATAATATTGGTGTTTTTAATAGTGTTGGTGGCGTCCGATTGTACAACATAGATTATCTTGTATTACAAGGCACTAGAGCTCATTGTTCCATGTCATTTATCATGGTTGTCATATTTTTTTTTATGTTCGATAGTAATACTGATTGCCGATCGTGCTGCCTAATTAGCAACAACAAAAAATCACGATGTATAATTGTTGTATACAACATATAAATGTATACATACACATACAACAATTATACATCGTGATTTTTTAATATATATATTTATAAAAAAATCGTGTAAATAATATACATATTATTTACATTAGAATTAAAAAATCGCAGAACCTTGATGAAAAAAAAAAATGAAATTTTCTACAGATCCTTAGTTACACAGAACTCACTTCAGACAACCCTATTTTAAGCGGACATTTAATTGAAAATCGAATAGTTCTTACTAGCCAGTGTGAAAGAGATTCGTTTTTCATAAGTGACGTAGACACTAGAATGTCCTCTCTTTGACACTCGGATGTCCGTCCACTAAACATGAGATGGACGAGCAATGTAGTTAGTGACAGATTCAGACTAGTTAGAAATGTATGGATAGTTCCATCCATACATTTCTAACTCAACAAGTCTTTGTTTGAGAGCTTGGGATGTCGTATTGTTTGTATGCTATAGAAATACGTTGGTATAGTAATTGATTTACGTTTCAGTACATATGATTTGTTTCCTTTAAAAAGACAATTTCTGCACTAGGGAAATTAATCCCTGTGTCGCGACGGACCCTTACACTCACGCACTCACACACTCCATCGCCAGCGACCGCCCTGAGCGGAGGCTCAAGCCCCACAGGGGACGCCCTCTTGCGCAGGTTGCTTAGTTTGTAGTTTTTAAACCATTTATTAAGGCTGGAGCTCTGCTCGCCTTTATGCCCGGTGAAGTAACAATATCATCGTGGCTACCTATGAATGTCCATCAGAATAAAAAAACACTCACACACTCAATTAACGGGTACAAAACACACACAAACTCAAAAACAACGAATCCGGGTTCACACAAATAATTGTCCCACGAGGGAAAGGAATCTAGATCACTAGGTCTCAAAAGCAACTACCATAATAACTAAGCCACTGGTGCACAATATAACAATAATCCAAACTCTTGTAAATCGTTGCTATTTAGTAGTTAAAGGAAATGTAATAGGAAATCAAATGCCTAATCCACTCTTTTTTTTAATAGATATTACAGAAATGAGTCAGATAATATAGTAAGTAGATATTAATAAATGTACACGAAAACGTAATAAAAATCATAACTAATAAATAAATCTTCATCATTATAACAACGGCTATAAAACAAAAGTAACGCGGCGACCCACTGGAGCATAATACTGATTCTACAGCGAGCACAAAATTAGTAGTTCTTACAGTCGTACATTAATTCACTTCAACAGCCCGTTTATGTCCACTGCTGAACGTGGGCCTCCTCTTAACAGACCTTGGCAAGCCAGAGTCATCAAGGGATATTGCCATAATCACTACGCTTTGAATATCACAGTAAGATGATAAGTAACCCTGAGCTAATATATGCTTCTGCCCATCCATCAGGTGCATACCGCTTAGTTGCATCTTACGACTCCCATGGTAAGACATGGAGTGGTTTATTCTTACCCGGAAACCACACGGTACATTAATTAGCAATCCTTAAACATATCCTTGAAACTTTTTAGCCAATACAAATTGAATTGGCGCATCCACCAACTTGTTAATAAATGTAACCTTAAATGTTTATAAGTAATAACCGCCCTGAGCGGAGGTCCAAGCCCCACAGGGGACGCCCTCTTGCGCAGGTTGCTTAGTTTGTAGTTTTTAAACCATTTATTAAGGCTGGAGCTCTGCTCGCCTTAATGCCCGGTGAAGTAACAATATCATCGTGGCTACCTATGAATGTCCATCAGAAGAAAAAAACACTCACACACTCAATTAACGCACAAAACACACACAAACTCAAAACAACGAATCCGGGTTCACACAAATAATTGTCCCACCAGGGAAAGGAATCTAG
The DNA here is from genome assembly GCA_947037095.2 of Nycteola revayana. Lineage (NCBI taxonomy): Eukaryota > Metazoa > Arthropoda > Insecta > Lepidoptera > Nolidae > Nycteola > Nycteola revayana. The sequence goes on from OX344839.1 coordinate 13,840,013, forward strand.
ATCACTAGGTCTCAAAAGCAACTACCATAATAACTAAGCCACTGGTGCACAATATAACAATAATCCAATCCCTTTTAAATCGTTCCTATTTAGTAGTTAAAGGAAATGTGATAGGAAATCAAATGCCTAATCCACTCTTTTTTTTATAGATATTACAGAAATGAGTCAATGATGCTCTCATTTAGTAAATATAGCTATTATTTGGATTTTCAGTACAAAACAGCCTTGAATTGACATATTATTATCTAGGATTTGATAAATATCTCGAAATTGTTTATATTAAAGGTTAATTATAGGTATTAACATACAATTGTACTTGTCAATTATACACAATGAAATGAATATGTTAATATAATTAAATACAAAATATGGCAACTAAAATCTAATGCGGATTTTAGTTGCCATATTTTATTATTTAGCTATGGTCGCTGTATGCTAAACCCTAGCTATACCTATATGTACAAGATTTTGCCACACAGCACCACAGATGAGTTGAACTATCTGTACTGACACAGTATTTCTATAAAAATAAAATTTCACATAAAACGGGAACGAAACCTAAGTGACTTAGTCAGCATTGCACGAAATTTGAACATTATTTGAATTCATAGAACATTTCTGCCATATTTGGATTTTAAATGTCTTCGATTTGGACCAAGCGCCATATTGACACCTGGCGACCTCTGTGAATATTGTTATGGATGTTACATAACTATTTTTATATTACAGGCTGCTTACTTTTTACAACTGTCATGTACCTGTCACGGGGCGGCGCGCAAACGTTAGATACTCACACTAAGGCTGACCCCACATTGGCCTATTCTTATCTAAACTATCCGAAAAAAGATTACAAGAACATTATTTTTTATATATTAAATTAAATTGCCGTGAGGGTCAGGCTTAGAATATACCACCTCATGTCGTCCCATCAGAGTCGTAAGAGGCAACTAAGGTACATACAGCTGATGGATGGATGATAGATGATAGCATCTATCAGTGCAAGGATACTCACCATCTTACTGCGTTCATCATTCCGCCTGCCTAGTGTGATGATTTTGGCAATATCCCTCAAAAACCATAGCTTTCCAAGGTCTTTTAAGAGGAGGCCCATATTCAATAGTGGGCGTAAACGGGTAAATTTAGGAAATTATACCAAATTAGTTTAATCACTAGATAGTATAAAACAAAGTCGCTTGCCGCTGTGTGTCCGTCCCTATGTATGCTTAGATATTTAAAACTACGCAACAGATTTTGATGCGGTTTTTTTAATAGATAGAGTGATTCTAGATGAATATTTATATTAGGATACATCAGCATTGCACCAGTGCGAAGCCGGAGCGGGTCGCTAGTTACTTTTATAAAACTTTAAATTTTTAAACGAAGTTTTAATTATTTTTTTGATTACAAGTAAGTACTTATACGATAGTATTTAGTGATGACAACTTGAAAGCTTAAAGGATTTCTTTATAGCTCCATCGAGTAATTACTTAATAGTAATAAAATTATTGCAGGCCAATAAAATTGTTACGTAGCAGAACACTACTATTTTAATTAAATCGATTAAAAACTTAACTTATTTGGTACAGCGGTAAACTTTCTACGCATGTTCTGATTTATACCAAATTTAATTACTCGTATTTATTAATCTAATACTAAATAAATAAATATTAAAATAATATACTATAATAATATGCCTAATAACTGTTATTTTCTGAGTCTAATTCATAGAATAAGAACCATAATCTAACATTGTGATTCTGACACGTAGAAGGGCATGTAAATGCCTAAGTGCTGAATAAATTCATTATTTCATTGTAGTTTAAAGTGTTAAGCAAAATAATGTTGTATTATTCGCGCCATATTTGTTAGGCAATCACAAAAACATTGCCAAAAGAGATATATGGGTTGACATAGAGCTCTAAATAAATAATTCCTATGTACTTAGAATCTATTAAATTAATTACGGTAAGCTATATATATATATATTATTTATTTATTTTATTTTATTGTCTTCTATCATGTCTATACATAATACAATAACTCTATAAAAGGTTAGAGTGAATAACTAACTGACTTTCGCGTTTACTTGCCTATGTTTCTAGACTGATACAATACATACTGTGCCGTACTGGGTATATGTGTCAGGGTGGGTAGGTTTTCTTTAAGAGCTTCGATGGCTATTAATAATAAAGTCTAGTCAACAAGTTCAAATTGGTGAAAAATAGAGATAATTAAATAATTAATTAAATTTTAATAGACTATTATTGGTTTATTTCCAGTCATGACCACTAGTGTCATTAACGCCACTGTTGACAAATGGGAACGTATCCCTATTTTTTGCCATCTCCATGACAACTTTTATGACATTTATGAACGCGTAAATGTCGTACTCTAACAGTAAAAAATGGGATAAAAAAATGCAAATTGTTGCCAGTTGAGATACTTCTTGAGAATATATTCAGTTATTGCCAGAGGTATGAGCAAAGTAGCTTAGGTTAGAACTATGATCATAAAACGAACAGATTTAATCCAGGAACAAATTTATTTAAACAAATAAAATTACCTCAGCCTACTAAAATTAAGAGGACGAATAGGTTAACCTATGAAACCTACTTATAAATATTTTATAAATAAAATTGAAAAAAAAGTATTTAACAAAATATTATTACCCATCAATAAATATTTCAATAATAGCTATAAGAATTTAAACAAAAAAAATATTTTAAATTATTTTCTTTTAAGTTCTATACATAGGTAACTTTTTATAAAATAATTGATTCTGTAGAAAATAATAGGGTCTTTTTACCCATGAAATTGCCGCTTTGTATGAAAAAATTTAAACGATTTTTTTTCATGTATTTTTTATTTGTATTAATCGAAGTAATCACCCATGCAATCAATGCATCTTTGCCAATGCAGTGGCAGTTTATTGATGCCCTTCTTAAAGAAATCAGCTGGACGGGAGGCAACAAATTCTTCAAAGGCATTTTGTACTGCCTCTCGAGTATTGAATTTTTTTCCCGCTAAGAAGTTATCCAAATTCTGGAAAAAGTAGTAGTCTGTAGGCGCAAGGTCTGGTGAGTATGGCGGATGACGGAGAGCTTCCAACCCCAGTTCTTGCAACTTGGAGACCGTCTGCTGTGCAGTATGAGGTCGCGCATTGTCGTGCAGGAGCAGCGGAGACGAGCAATTGATCAATGCTGTTTGGAGATGTGCCAGCTTCTCCATCATTGTGTTCAGTTCTTTACAGTACACATCTGCAGTAATGCTCACCCCGTTTGGTAAGAATCTGTGATGAATCACACCGGCGCTAGACCACCAAACAGTGACCATCACTTTTCTAGGAGTAAGTTTTCGTTTAGGGCATTGTTTAGGTGCTGAACCAGGATCCAACCAACTTGCTGAGCGCTTGCGGTTATCAAACAGAGTCCATTTTTCATCGCAGGTAACATGCGGTTCAAAATTCCTTCATTTGTGTGTTTGTTGAGCAGTGCAAGGCACGTCTCGACGCGTACTTCGCGCTGGCGATCATTGAGTTCGTGGGGCACCCATTTGTAAAGCTTTTTTACCTTGCCAATTTGACGCAAATGCACCAATATTGTTTTGACGCTAACGTCGAAAGCTGCTGCTAATTCAGCCGTAGATTGTGTATCAGCTTCCACAATCGCCTTTAATCAGTCATTGTCGACCAAAGTCTTCGGACGACCGCGAGGTTAATTTTTAGGTCGAAATTTCCAGAACGGAAGCGAGCAAACTAATAACAGGTGGTGCGTTGGTTTGTAGTGTTAGCTCCGTAAACGTCGTTGATGTTGCGTGCCGCTTGTGCCGCGTTGCTGCCACAACGGTACTCATATTCCATAATTACTCGAATTTTTAACGTATCCATGATGACGAGAAAGATTGAAATGCGATGAAAATGTAACACTAATCAATAAACAAATGAATACTTTTGAAAAAAAAATCCATGTTTTTAAAATAAAATTAATTTGAAATTAGAATTCTTAGCCAAACAAAAATTATTTTGATTTGAAATAGCCAGTACTGCAGAATGGCAATTTTATAGGTAAAGACCTAAATATCAAAGTGATTAGGAACAAATTGATACTTAAAGTCTTGGGTCTTTACATTATACATTTACCCAACATATGAAATATAGTTTACTACATTAAAGGTACCTCTGATAATGGACCTGCTTTGATCGTCATCGATAGGTAGGTTCCCACGCAATATGTTGCTGTACATTGTTATAATGTATCCGTAGTATACAAATAATAGTACGCCAACTTCAATTTCACACTCAACCATCGATGGGTAACCTTGACATAACGTAGCAAAACAAATAGTAAAAAAGTACATATTTTTGCACCATATATTAGTGTAACAAAGATAAAACCAGTATTTGGAAACTTTTGACTTAAGCTTAATGAAATACGAACGTTTCCAGTAGTATGAGGACAAAGATTTTAGTAAAAAAAGCGTACTATACCCTAGGTGAATATTTTAATGACCACTTTTAAGTTAATATGTAGGTATATGTCAAGAAATATAATTGTTAAATAATAAATCTGTATTATAATTGTAAAAATTTGCACGCCTAAAGGCTAATATGAAATGAACTGTATTTTTTGTAAGAACTCTGTGAACACATATTTATGCGAATAAATTATTTGATTTGATTTGAAAGATAAGGCAATTAAAGTAAAACATTTGTATTTATGTATTATTATTATTACATTATATCAGATAACCGGCTTCGGCCGAGTGCACTTTTTAGGTCTTGTTAACAGCGCCATGTAACAAGACATAATTATTTATTAGTACTAATTTTCTACAACATTCGAAGCGTACCGGCAAAGCACTCGTTTTAACTCTCGAAAACCGCGGGTTCCATTCCCGCGTCGGACAAGTAATCTTTGTGTAAAAGCTAAACATTATCCGGATCTTGTTCGTTGAGACATGTTAAGCCAGTCCCAATTGTTATAAAACATTTGCCCAACATTCATAAATCAGAGAACTGACTAATTTAATTTAACAGTACAACATTTAATAAATGTTAATATGTATCCTACTAAAAATGTTAGACTGTACTAAAAGCATGCTCAAAGTAGTTTACACTGTAATTGTGTAGAAGCGAGTATCATACTTACGATGTCCCTTTTACTCAACTGAGTGCGAAAAGGAGGGTAATGTTTTTCTAAAGTATGCACTTGAAATGTATCCGAGTGTAATTTTAAGCATATTGTTTACCCATGTGTAATGCCGCATTTATGTGTTTTAAGTATAATTTCGATACGATTTCTGAAGGTGAAAGGAGAGTTGAAGTGTACGAATTTCTTTACTATAAGAGACAGGTGACGATGGTGTCTAGATATCTATATCTTTATTAATATAATAAAGAGGAAAGATTTGTATTTTTGTGTGTATGTTTGTAAGAAATAAACTCAAAAACTACTGTGCCGATTTTAAAAATTATTTCACCTTTGGAAAGCTACATTCCCCCAGAGTGACAGCCTATATTAAATTATGAAGTTCCCACGGGAGCGGGAGTTACGCAGGTGAAACCGCGCGCGTGAAGCTAGTCTTGTATAAAAAATAAAAGTTGTTTTATGAGTTTAAGGCTTATTATATTGGCGGTAAATTGTACATAAGTTGATGGCTTTAAAATCACGTGATTTAAGCGCGCGGTTGTTTTATGCGATAAACGCTGCGTTACACGCAATGCGATTAACGCACATAATTTCATATCAGGTAATATAATTACAAACCATTGTTTTACGCGGTTGACGCAGCGCCAAGCGCAGCGCGAGTTGAGTGCATCCGTTGATCGCATGCGTCTAACGCTGCAATCTCCGCATAAAACAACCGCGCGCTTACTTAGTCACGCATGGGAACACACAACATTTTTCAATAATGTTATTTGGCTTTGGTATTCTGTAAGGTAGAGGTACTACGTTAGTCGATCTATTTATTGGGCGTATCTACTAACGTGATAGTCTACCACTTTTTTTGGAGTTTTTGGGCTTTTGATATTGTGGTAGTTAATTAGGTAATTGTCTTTCCACTGATGCACTATTCTGATGTTGAATTATGAAATGGTAATTTATTATTTCTTAGTTGAAGTGATATTGACATTAAATTTTGTTGTCGTCAAAATAATCGACTCAGCCAACGTTAAGGAAATATTTTTCGCAGAAAACGAACTGTGTATGTTCTAATTGCAGGAGACTACGAAAGGTGTCGCTGGACTATCGATTTTACATTATTTTTTATTAGAAATGGAAAGAGAAAATATCATTTTTTTTCGGACGTTTTTTTAACCACGAGGGTTTTTAAACCCTCGTGGTCGGGCTCCAGATATACATAAAATACTAAACAAGAACCAAATATGTTATTGCATTTGGTAATGTACCTATAAGCTTCACGTCGCGTCGTCGAGTCGAAAGCTTTTCCCGGCGATGCACTTCGACGCGATTTCACGCGATCCAATATTATTATATTGAAATATTTTCTGTAACTTTCAATATTTATTGACACGAATGTGTTTATGTTGACGCTTTAAAAAGAAAGAATAAGAAAAGTGAAACCACAATGAAACATTAGAGATGAATGAAAAAACTGATTCGAGGTTCTTAGGCCTTAAATACACGTTTAGACCACTACATTCCCCTACAAATCTAAAGTTGATGACTTTAGATTTGTAGGGGAATGTAGTGAGAGTTAACTCAATCCCCCCGCCGGCGGCCGCCCTGATCCGAGGTCCAAGTGCCATAGGGGGCACCCTCTTGCGCAGATTGCTTAGTTTGTAGTTTTTAAACCATTTAGCTAGGCTCTGCTGGAGCTCTGCTCGTCTTTATGCCCGAAGAAACAAAAGTCTCCTGTCCAACTAAGTCCGTCCAAAATAAAAACACGCCTGAGAACACCCTTAAGGCCTAAGTTAGAATTAAAAAGTAGGTTCGTACCTTAGAAATATATTTTCATGTAAATAAAACAAAATATCGTGCAACATTCAATTAGTAAGTTTAGCTATTTGTCACAACGTTCCTTCACAAGGCCCTTAACGGTGCCTAACACGCAAGTTGCGTTGTAACAAAGTCAAGGCAACAATAATATAAGGAAGACGCTCCGTGCGTCGACCGGTCAAACCAGTACGTGCTACAAGAATCGCTCATTGTTCCAATAATTACCCACTCTCACACTATTGTTCTACGGCTAAATTATATGTTAGAAACTTAGGTTTCGTATGTTATAGCGAGCTCGTATGCATCTTTCTCTGCATAGAAATATGATTATGTAGATAAGTTTCTTAGGTCGGTTAGAAAGGACTATTCATCTCGATTGTAGGTATAAGAACATCATTAGGGTGTCTAAATTGCATTCACTTTAAAACGCTCAAGGTGATTTTTTTTTTTATACGGACTTAATTATGTTGTATATGAACATTCGTGACAAGACTTTCGTGAAGATTATGAGAAAATATTAGACAGAGGGATTGAAATTAAACCTAAGCCTTTCATAAGCAAATTTGAGATATAAATTTATAAACAAAATTGCTACAATATCATGAAATCTTTTTAGTTAATATTTATACAGTAATAGCTAATTTAAACCAATATTATGCAAACTGAGAAAATTGTATTCCGAACTTTGATACGACATCGTTATACCTCATCCTACAAAAGAATATTAAAGAAACGCTATTTGAAAGTTACCAACGAATATTTTTCTGCTCTCATCTGTTTATTCAGGGTATTGTTAAAACTTTCCTTTCCAACTCTAAATACACAAGTTTTGAATAAGAATTATTAAGCAGGATGTATGTTTGGATGCTGGCAATCTGCCAATCATAAGCGACGTATTCAGAATGCATAGCAGAAATGCTTACTAAATCATCTTTATTAATGTTGGGATAAATATATGTGTTGTATTTCCATAACATTAAGATCACAACTTTGTAGATATTATTTTTTATTTATTTATTTTATTTATTTATTTATTTTTAATTAAATAAAAAAAAAAGTTTTATTATTATTATTAACATCACAACTTTGTAGATATTATGTTAATAATAATACTAAAATTTTTTAGGTATATAGTTTTATTTATTTGGTACAATAAATAACATACTTAACTTATATGCGCGAACTACCTGAATCACGCGGTAATCCTGAATTAAATATAGCGCTGCTTGTTCATATAACTATCGCAAAAATTACAAAACCTTAATTATTACATAAATTCACGGCATCATTCATAGGGGTAGGTAGACCACTGCCTTCCACTAGCTACGATCTTGACATGCCTCTTTTGCCTCTTCTACTTTAATAATTTCTAGGTATAAAATTGATCATAAACATATCTACATATTTGTATTTTAGTTTAACGCGTCATTTGATCACAAAGCTATATTCATTATAGTTAACGTAGGTAGGTACCGTACCGTAGTGCCCGTGACCACGCAGGTAGGTTGGGTTTCGTACATTCATACTTCACCCAAAGAGGTTAAGGTTTGACTCGATATCAATATTTATAGAAAAATCAGACGTAAACTGTCCGAATTTTGCGATACGTACAAAACAATTTTGAACAAATAACAATTGACTGATACACATTTCATATATCGAACACTCCCTAGGGCAGTCACAAAAAATATCGTTTTGATCTTGTTATCTTAAACAAATGTACGTATTTTTTTATTATTTCCTGTCCAGCATAGAAAGCGACCACAATTTATCACTGGCACTGTATTTAGTTTGACAACAATGTGGTGACCACAATTTTATGAATGGTCCTTCGACACTCCTAAGTAAACAATAGAATGTGTTCAGTAAATACTGAGAACCTTCGTAATATTTATATATTGATATTTTTGCTTTAGATATACTTTTGTTGGTATTGAGTTCTATTATTTACTAGTAGATAATGTAACAGATAACAGGGCTCCTCCTATCAAGTAGCAATGGGGATGCGCATTAAAAAAAGTTTTGCTGATGTTGTGTTGTATGTACATTTTGCAATACCTAACTCACCCTAATCAAGATGCCATGGACTGACATTAAAGGAATTTGTATCTATATCGCAGCCAGATCCTACAATCCGGCTAGCCGTTTTTTAAAACGGCGGATTTATTGGGTGGTAAAAACAAAAACATTAAACCTAAACTAATGGTGTTCAACGTGGCTTACTCGCTGTATTACGGCAGCCGCATTCAATCCGGCTAATAATTGAACCACCGCATTTGAAAACCGCCCTGTTTGAAAACGGTTAGCCGTATGTAATGCGGCGGATTGTACGATCTGGCTGCGACATCTATATACTTACTTCTTTTTACATAAAGAATGAACTCTTCAAAAATATATTAAAGCTAGCTGAAAGAGAGTTAGCAAGTTGTAAAGTTGACAGTTGTTATTAGAACAAACAATTTGTTAAAAGGGTCACCACACGATTCGACATTGTTTGATAGAATACCTAACTAACCTAACTTAATGAAAATAAAATCGCTGCTCCGTAAACACACGCCACATCTGTTTGAATTTTCTGCAGTCTGCGCCGCCCAACGCCACGCATGACGCGCCGCCTCTCTATAAATGAGGCCTTATTGCATACCTTCAATAAAAAATATGCTATCGGATTGAACATTCCAGTCTATAAAACATTGTTCATATTTGTAATAAAAAAATATCCGACATTGAAGTAAAATCACTACATAGTATAAAACAAAGTCGCTTTCTCTGTCTCTATATCCCTATGTCCCTATAAACTACGCAACGGATTTTGATGCGGTTTTATTAATAGATATAGGGATTTAAGAGGAAGGTTTATATGAGCATTGGTACTCAAAATACAATGAGTATTTAATAAAATTCGAAATGAACACTTGTTTTTTAAAAGCGAAATAGACAATAGACAACATTATATTCAAAATATTTCACATAGTGAAAGAGATACAAAAAGGATTTCCTAATTTTTATGTAGCTATAACATAATGATGGTATCATGAGATGATGAAATGTTTTGTCCTAGTAATATAATTAGAAAGTTAGTAAGTATAGTTGAATAGGTGGTTGTATGAAATAGAAGTTAGATACTGCGTCAGATTTGGTTAGCACAACATTTTGCACACATAGTTTAAAACATAAATATAGTCTATTAAATACAACACGCTTTAAGTCTCGGAGGTCATGGGTTCGATATCCCCACACCGGACAAGAAATCTTTGTGTGTAAATTCTAAAATTTCTTTCCGGGTCTGGTTTGTTGAGGGACTACCCTCCGTGCCTCGGAAAGCACGTTAAGCCGTTGGTCCCGATTGTTATAACACCATGTATACCGAGCGTATACCAGGGAACGGGCAGCTTCGTTCCCTGTGTATTACAACATAATACTGCGGTCACCAATCCGCCTGCCAAGCGTGGTGACTATGGCAAAACCCTACCTCGGGACAAGGCCCATGTTCAGTAGTGGACGTTGTACGGGCTGATGATAATGAAACACAACACGCTAACGCCCGTTGGGGTAGAGTTGCTTAATTAATAAATTCCCAGATCGTTATCATAATTTTCATAATCTTAATGAGACAGAACGAAAGTGCAATAACTGCGTTATTTAATTAAACATCTCATTCGTTCGGAACAAAAGAAAATACAGAACAAAAATATGCAAAACGAATAGTTAATGCAAACGGAAGACGCTCTAGGAACATGAGACAATGGCCACAAAACAACACCGCAAAATGGATTCGCGTCGAATGCGAAACGCGACCTAGTTTACTAGTACCTCGTTGCTTACTTTAGACAGATTTATAGAATCGAATACGTCGTGGTGCTGTGTATACTGTGAGCTGTGATACCATAATATGTACTAAGCCGGTATATACTAACGCAATCATAGTCTTACTTGAATAGATGTGTCCAATGTTCTTATCATAGAAAGTACCTACATTTTATTAAATATTGTATAAATAACAATCTGATACACATTATTATTAGAAAATATAGTACTATACCAATAAAAAATGGTGGCATCAACCTCAGGCGTTACAATGTATATAATTTAATATATATTTTTCTTGTTATGTTAGTTTTTCTATTATATATACCTACTAAACTAATATAATGAACAAAAAAGTTTGTAACGAACGAAAAATTATTTCAGTATTAGGAAGCTACCAGGAAGTTGTTTAAAGGCCCTACGGTAAAAGGCCTAAAACCTACGCGGTAAGTTACATTCATAGCTTTCAGCATAAAAACCTACGCGGAAAGTTATATTCATAGCCTTCAGCATAATGAAGCTTCTGGAAGTATGATATGGATATTTACTTAAGGAAAAATAAAACAATTTAAATTTTATGAATGTACTTTGTAAAACTTACCTACAATTAAAGACCGCGTGCTACGTTGTAAAAATACCGACAAAAATTTGGTTTAATCTTATATTCCAATTTAAACAAAGTATGTAGTGCCGGGTTATTCACTGACTGGACACACGAGGCTGGACACCAGTGTGTTCAGTTGGTGAAACTCGGATTTAGGATCACTTATTATTTCGTCATCTGGACACGCCAAGATTATGCGTGTCCGCAGTGAAACTTAAATTAAATAACTTTTATGTTGTCGTCTCATATTATTATGTCATAAATAGGGACCGGATTTTATGCATTGGCATATGCATTGGTATATTTAAGCCATTTTCAACGGTACTAGCATTTTTTACCTAAGATTTAGTTTTGATGCATATTATTGGTATATTTACACTTTTTTTCCGAGTGCCGTGCAGTCATCCTGTGTTACAAAAGGCGATAAAAGTGATAATATCACGAATAAGACCAAATGTTAGAGTCACAAAATAAATATATTATATATTAATAATAATAATTGAGACTAACGTTTACAAAAAATTTAAATTATTTTAATGTAATGTAATGTTACTGTAATGTGTAATGTTATCTATGGTCGCCTATTCAAGGATAATTTACAAATTGTATGCTGATTTTGAAATAGAAGAACTAAAAGTTACTTTTCTTCTTTTTTTAGCATTGATTGAATTAAAACTTATCATTTAATTTTGCTTATTCTGTCAATTTTTATATTTCAAGCATTTTTCATGCATATTTGCATGCATATAAGAAGCTTTTTATGTTGCATATATATAATCCGGTTTCTAGTCATAAATATCTTGGCCTGTCCATAATAATGTCCAGTCAGTGAATAACCCGTAGTGCCATCTACAGTAGCCGCACAAAATTTCAAACAAATAAGAAGAGCCATTTACAACTATCAAGAAATTTATATTGCGCAATCGAAGTTCGCACGCCAATCTAATGATATACTTATAAGTTACTGTTAATGATCACTAACACACCAAAGACCGCGGTAAAAAAAAACTGTAGAGGAACTCTACCAACCGTTCCTCTCCAAGTGGATATATCAAACTGTGAGTCTATATTGTTACTTATTTTCATATATAGGTACTTATTTGTTTTCAAATAACTTGATACATATACTCATAATACTCAAATAAAATGACAACTAACTTACCATTTATTAAGGCTCTGATGTAGGCCCGGTGATGTAGCAAAGCCTATATAGTGGTTTACTGCATATGTCCGTTCAAAAAAAATACAGGTTAAGTTGAATCGTTTGAATCTTAGGTTTGAATACAATTATTTGAATAAACTTGTTTATGTAAAAGTGATTATACCGCTGCAAATGCACTTGACCTGCTTACATATTGTTTACTACATAGAACAACATTTATTTTATTTATGGTCAGTAACTAGGTACTTGAATTCTTATATGACTAATTTAAAGTGCAAATTAGTTCATCAGTTGTGATTATAATGCTAAGTTTGCTAGGAATTTAATTAGATAACAACTGCACTAATAAAGTAAGTTGGTAGGTATAAACTGTCATGTGTTTATCTTATAAGCAGCTTATTCCCAACATGGGTACTGTTTACATAGCTTATGTCCTAATAAGTTATCCCAGGTGTTTTATATTTTTGTTATTGCCGTGATTAAAGTTTACTATGAACTAGGGTGTACCGTATTGAATAACTAGCTTCACGGGCGCGGTTACACCCGCGAAACTTCCTAACTTCATAATTAAAGGCCTTCGCCACCTTCCTCGTGTTCCTAAGATTAGCGCGTTTAAATAAACAGAAATAAAACAAACATACTCTTCAGCTTTAAGTAGTAGTATGAAATATAGATAGGTACTGGCTGATATCTGTGTTCGATTGTGAGAAAATTTAGATGTTTGCCTATAGAAGCTTCATACAAACTTTGCCACAGTTTTTTACCGCCTTAAGAGTAAAGACTTAGCAGTTTTAGTTTATGAGATATCATGATAAATAAATTTTGTTTTTTTTTTTATAAATTCATAGGTTTTTTTTGTTTCACGCGGAGCCGCGACGTTCCGGTCATATACGGTACTTATTTATATCAATTAAATATTATGAAACGGAATTTACGAAAACAGTTATTGTAATACAGTTTTTTCATTAGACATAAAACTTCTTGGGTTTTTAATTTATTATTGCAATACAGTGTATCTATCAACATCTACATCTGATTAAACTAACATTATTATAACTGATAATAACAATATTAACAACATTCGGAATTAGTGCAAATCATTATAAAACTTGTATTTCACATAATATAACTAATACAGTAGAATCCGTTTATTATGACTCCGTTTATATTGACCCACCGGTTATTATGACGTAATAACACTACGAAGTTTGGTTTTCATATAAAATTCTTTATAAATAGTCGGATATAATGACTTCCCTTACAGTGACATGTCGCTTATTATGACCCATTTTTTATAAATTATGTCCGGTTATTAAGACCGACATGATTTTTTACACCTTCGGTAATGTTCGTTGATTCCCGACGACGTTCGGCACGTGGCTCGTTTTCTCTATCTCAGTAATTGACACTTGAAGGTCACGCATTGTTTTACGTTTGTCGTTTGTGTTTTTCATTGTACTGTGAAAAAAATGGCATCTAAACGCCGCACAGCGGATCGTCCCCATACAAGAGGTTGGACATAGAAACAAAAATTGAAAAAGTATTTAATTTGAAAAAAATATATATACAGTCGCATTCCCCTATTGAAGAGCAACAAAAATGATTACTACGCGTTTTTTATTTGACCAGCACTTCACGAGCAAATCGATGAAAACTCTTATTTTTGTATGGAAACGAACTCAAAAATGTCTGTATCTCATGATTCCCTCCTTGTTTCGATTTGCGGTTTTCATTACTGTTATTTACCTACTTTATGCCACATTTTCTCCAAAGACACATGGTGCCCCCAGAGGGCCCCTTCCGAAATATTTTTCCTATAGCAACTATCTTTGTTATTGTATTACTGACGGAATAGAGGTACATTTGGTATACTTATTACCGAGAATTAGTTATCACTAAGCAGTTCCTTAAATAACAGGTGCATTAGTGAATAATTTAATGACTTATTAAGGCTTTTGTTGTAATATAACAAAAGCCCTTATAAGTCATTAAATAACGACAACCAGTACTAGCTTAATCTAATTAGTTATTGTAATTACTGAGAATTACACATAATTAAGAAAGTAAATGAAGAAAAGGCGCATTAGTATGTTCTATACAGGGTGTCCAAGAACCTGGCGTCCAACTGGATTCCCACGATGCCCCAAGTTCTAACAGTACTCAGAAAAATATTTTAAAAAATCCACCCCATGTACTTACAGAATTATACTGATTTAAAAAAAAAGGGGAAATGAGCACCCTGTGACATACTTTTGAATGCTGTGACTGCTAATGCTGATAATTTCGATATTTCTTGGAGGTTTTGTAATCTAGGGTATTGCTGTGTCTAAATAGAATGTAAAAATAAAGTACTTATTGTACCATTTTAAAATAAAATATTATTTTAACTAAAGGTGATATGGAAAACTATTGAATTTCGCAACTTTGACCGACTGTAGTGTAAAAAAAATGTACCAAAATAGTATGGCAAGTGACGTCAAATTTTGACGCGTTTATTCCTCTTTTTAAAAAGGTATAATACTTACACATTAATTTGAAAAAAAAAAATTTGGTAATATTTTTACTCAACAACCCAATTTTTACGATGTCTTACAGAATTGGGTTTTTGAAAAAAAAATTTTTTTGTGATAAATGGAAAGATTATATATAAGTTATATAACAAAACTATTTTTTTTTATTTTTTTTCGCTATAATTCAAAAGATATATCAAAATAAAAATTTATTTTTGAATTCAGTACCGAAGATACGCCGACTGCTCCCGAACAAACCCGAGCACTTGTGACGTCATAATGTTAGTTTTCACTCATTGCAGTTTATATGCAGTGATAATATGTGTAGTGTTTTGATCTATTTACTTTGTTGTCATTGTGAAATACTCGAATATATATTGAAAATGTCGAACCTCAGAAGTTATCGTTCTTGTTTTGTACCATTATGTACGAATACTACAAAAAAAACTCCTGACAAAATGTTTTTAAATGTTCCTCAAGATGAAAAACGTCGAAATAAATGGTTGCAAGCAGTGCGTCGTGAAAACCCCAAAACAAAATCAATTTTTTTTTGTTGTGACGATCATTTTGATGTAAGTACTTCTCAAGATCATTTTTATTAATTATTATTTATCTAAGAGGACAAATAAATAAGTAGAGTTCAGTCAATATTTGTTTTTAACTAGGCTCCAAATCATAACCTTTAAAATCATAACATTAAAGAATTTATTGATAATTCAAAGTGCTTAAATAATAAATTTATGTATCTAATGATTAGGATTCATTTTGATGTTTTTATAATTTTATTACGTTCTAAATTATATATTTGAAGAGATTATAAAATTTTTAAGTTTATGTTATTATGGTTTTTCTGTTGTTCTAATAACATTTAAATAATTCTTATGATTTCTCCTTTTTTTCTAGCTAAATGATGACATGGAAAATTATATTTATTACACAACAATGGGAGGTAAAGCAAAGATTAAAATTGATGTGGTACCACACAAGTTTAACTTTTCATTAATAGTTAAAGTAACTGAATAAGCTTTACTCCGAACTCGATGTTCTGGACATACCCGTCCTTTTACAGTGCAAATATTATTTTTACGACTCAGTTGAACATAACCTATACCTAGCTTTGTCACCGTAACTCTCGCGTGATGATCTATAATTAATAAAATAAATAATTACATTTGATATGATGGAGAATAAATACTTAGATATTTTCTTTTATAATATTATTCTTTAACAAACTTACCTTGATGCCTTGGCACCTCGAACTTCAGCAGAATTGAACCGAACGTCATTTTTTAAAAAAGTCGTTATCATAAATATATATCAACGTCAGGAATATTGTCCGACTTTGCTTTTATAAATCCATTATCGCACATAGCTAATATCGGAATTATTATAACAATTCGTTTTTAGCAGGAAATTATTAATATTGTCAAGTCACGTGTAATTGCCGTAAACGCTGTACTGTTATAAAATAGCTTTAACATTATGACGTCACAACCATGGTGACCAATCATGGCGCGTTTATAGTCACGTGATTTTTTTTTAAACTTTATCAATTTTTAATTGCTTATAAATAATTAGAAAAATTTTATTTTTCAGTTTTTCGCATTAAATATCAATATTATTAATAATAAAGTTTTAAAATACATAAAAAAAAAAATATTTTTATTTTTTTCAAATTCCCAATTCTTAGAAAGAAAAATTTACGACGAAATTGAATCTAACCTCTAAAGAATTACTATTGTATGCTCATAAAATTAACAACAGGCCTCTCAAAAAACAGGTTAGACCGTAAGGGACGGTATGTGCATGCATCTCACCATAGTGATTCGTTATTACAACAGGAGGGAGCAAGACAGAAACTATCTTTGCGATTTGCTGGTTCTTCTTTATGGTACCCCATTATTCAGGTAAGAGTGAGGGAGAAAAAGGTTAGAGGTGCGAGTGAGATAGATAGTGACGCTATCTGGGATCGTGCTATTTAGGATAACAGTACGGTCAGTACGCGTCACTGCCTCCTGCCGTTACTACGCACCTCTCTCTTATTGTTACCATTGATCACGTACTACGATTTAAAGCTTTGTTTATTGGACTCGATTACTCTTTGTGCTCTGGACTTTGAAACGAACTCTTTACGACGACCTTTGCCTGTGTTTGGACAGTTTGTGTTTTGTGTGTGCTACCATGGCGACCTACACTCCGCAAGAATACGCAAATATGCACTACATTTATGGAGAATGTAGAGGTAATGGACGAGCTGCAGCGAGACTTTACAGAGAAAGGTATCCGAGGGCTACGCGATATCCCGACCATCGAGTTTTCATTAATGTGCACAGATCACTATGTGACGGGCGGTTCCCCAATCAAGTAGCTGGTGAAGGACGACCCGTAAATGACTTCATACGCGATGAAGTTTTAGAGGCGGTGTCGGCAAATCCAAGCATCTCTGTGCGAGGAATAGAAGCTGATACGGGGATACCGAAGAGCACAGCACACAGTATTCTCCAAAAAGAAGAATATCATCCGTACCACGTACAGCGAGTGCAAAGTCTTTTACCTCGAGACTATCGGAGCCGAGTCGCGTTTTGTGAAACAATCCTGCAAAAACATCGAGAAGACGAAAACTTTATCGACAAAATTTTGTGGTCAGATGAATCAACATTTAAGAAGGATGGCTACATAAACCTACACAACTTGCACGAGTGGCATGTGGAAAATCCGCACTTGATGCGAGAAGATAGATCCCAGTACCGGTTCAAAGTGAACATGTGGACCGGTATTCTCTGTGGGAATATTATTGGTCCATTTGAGATGCCCGAGAATTTGACTGGCGAATCATATTTAAATTTTCTTCAAAATGATTTGCCAAACTTACTAGAAGAGACCCCACCAGATATGTGGTTCCAACACGACGGCTGTCCAGCACATTTTCGCGTATCCGTTAGAGAGTTTTTGGACGAGCAATACCCGAACAGGTGGATTGGGCGATCAGGAACAATCCCGTGGCCAGCCCGCTCACCTGACTTAAATCCGCTGGATTTTTTTTTCTGGGGAACTATGAAGGAGCTCGTTTATGCGAAGCCCATTAATGACATCGCTGACCTTCGTGAGAAGATAACACAAGCAGTGCAGGTGATACGTCAAAAAAGTTACTCGCGAAACATAAAGCGGTCCTTTTTAAGGAGAGTGAGAGCTTGTATTGCCGCGGGTGGTCAACATTTTGAACATTTATTGTAATAAAATATCTTTAAACTAACATTCTTTGCTTTTATTCTACTGGGAACCCATCTACCTGTGTGTATTTCCTTCTTGCTCACTCTTGGAACCGAAGTAAATAATAGTAGTAACATAACAGTTTCTAAGATAAGAAAGGGTCCGACAGTTACCGTTAGTAGGTAGGCACTTCGTAAAAATTGGGTTGTTGAGTAAAAATATTATCAAATTTTTTTTTTCAAATTAATGTGTTAGTATTATACCTTTTTAAAAAGAGGAATAAACGCGTCAAAATTTGACGTCACTTGCCATACTATTTTGGTACATTTTTTTTACACTACAGTCGGTCAAAGTTGCGAAATTCAATAGTTTTCCATATCACCTTTAGTTAAAATAATATTTTATTTTAAAATGGTACAATAAGTACTTTATTTTTACATTCTATTTAGACACAGCAATACCCTAGATTACAAAACCTCCAAGAAATATCGAAATTATCAGCATTAGCAGTCACAGCATTCAAAAGTATGTCACAGGGTGCTCATTTCCCCTTTTTTTTTTAAATCAGTATAATTCTGTAAGTACATGGGGTCGATTTTTTAAAATATTTTTCTGAGTACTGTTAGAACTTGGGGCATCGTGGGAATCCAGTTGGACGCCAGGTTCTTGGACACCCTGTATATTGAAAAAAAAATATCGCTAATGAGTTGTGACATCGTATTAGTTAGCTAATAACAAGTCGAAAAGAAAAGTTTTATGATGAATAAGAAAATATGTATTAAAATCTTTTTAATGCAACATGACATTATAAAATATCATTAAACCTTATAGTAAATTACAATTAAACCTATAATAATTTAAAAATAAAAAAATAAACAACTACCAATAACTAAATTAAAAATATTAAATATAATAAAAAATAAATTAATTAATACTACTATTTAGTTACTAACTATTAAATAACTATAAAGCTTAAACTACATTTTCTTCATCTTCATCATCATGATCATCATTGTCGTCATCTTCTTCAATGTCACTATATTCCGAAACTGCTTCAACTATTGTATCAGTTGAAGTGTCAATGAGCTCCAATTCACTCCGATCAGGTATGAGCAAATCGTCCAGTTCTCTAAATGAAGATTCTTTAACTTTATTGGTCATCTTCGGTCGTAGGCTCGTAAGAAGAGGATCGGAAGATAACAGAAGATTATGAAGAATGTCTTCATTAGTGGCGATGCTACTGTGCTTCCGTGTATGATTTTCTCGAAATTTACGAAAATTCTTGTTTCTTGCTTCAGATGCTTCCTCAGACAAAAAACCTATAGGCACTACTGATAGGTGCTCCACTATCTGCGATCCATGAATCAGCAATTTATGTAAACTAGATGGCATGTTATACCACGGATATAACTGCACGAATAAATTTGCTGTTTCATCACAATATAATTTGAATTTTTGAATTTGAATTTTTCAGCGTTCACGTTTGCCTCCGTTTCTTTCATAAACTTAAATGAAATCGGACGACAGTATGTGGTTGACGATGGCCGACTATTCTGCCACACTGTGATTCCACTAGAAGTCATTAACTTAAGTGGTACAAGACTTGCCATAAATACACTGCATAAATCTTGTTCACTGGTTGTTGTCCTTTGATGATAAATGCTTTGACTCGAAGCTCCATCAAAACCCCATTTACTGTGAAGCACAAGTTGTTCACCAGCATCAAAATTCGATTCAAGTGAATCGACCAGCCTCCTAACTGTGAGATCAAGGAGGGCTTGGAGCCGTATCTTTGCGGAAGTATCAGTCACAGTTACGTCTTCTTTTGCCGGGTAACACTTAAGCTTTTCTTTCACTAACATGTAATAGCTTGGGTATTTCGTATGACCTTCTTTAAAACTAAAGTCCCTAAGTGTGATGTAACGCCATTTGGATAACTGTATGCTAACATAAAGAGCAAGGGCTTTGTGAGTAGGAACTTCATGAAACAAAGTATTCTGTTTAGTTTCCAGGACATTCAAAACTGTTGAGACGTGTTCAGGATTTCCCAGCAAATGTTTCATTATTCTGGCCACATCATTTTTTCCGGCAGACTTAAGTGCACTTTCAACAGTATGTAAAAGCTCATTTGGACGACTGCAACTAGCAATATTTTCATCAACACGTCTTCTTTTCTGTCTACTCGATAGATCTTCAAAGTGTTTGCGAGGAGAAATATATGTTGAAGTTGATGCATCCGATTTTAATGGACTGATTACCTCTTCTGCCTCATTTTCAGCTTCTTCAGTGGGAACAATATTTTCCTTAAAGCAATTTGGCCAAATTATATCGGAACTTAACCACTCTCTGTTCTTGTTCATGAACTTGTCGACTGACCTTCTTGATCGCACCCATTTGGAGTAAATCCGATAGCAAAATCGTCGACACCAGTTCTTTAGATCCGACACATCATTTTCACTTAACTGGACGTTACTATTCGACTTCAATGTGTTAAATAAATCATCATAGTCACGAAGGTCTTTATGATTACAAAGAGCAACATAAAGATCTAGATAAGTAGAAAAGCCACGGAAAGCCATAATGACAACACTTAGTAGAGGTTGTAATTACAACTGAAGTATATTTGCAAAACACACACATATTTAAAGGGCAGCAAGTTTGCAACTAGCAATGAACTTGTTAAGCTAATGATGACATGAGCCAATCACAATGCATAGCTAATGGCTGTTAACATAGTAATTACAATAACTAATTAGATTAAGCTAGTACTGGTAGTCGTTATTTAATGACTTATTAACGCTTTTGTTATATTACAACAAAACCTTTATAAGTCATTAAAGTACTCACTAATGCACCTGTTATTTAAGGAACTGCTTAGTGATAACTAATTCTTGATAATAAGTATACTAAATGTACCTCTTTTCCGTCAGTAATACAATAACAAAGATAGTTGCTATAGGCAAAATATTTCGGAAGGGGCCCTCTGGGGGCACCATGTGTCTTTGGAGAAAATGTGGCATAAAGTAGGTAAATAACAGTAATGAAAACCGCAAATCGAAACAAGGAGGGAATCATGAGATACAGACATTTTTGTGTTCGTTTCCATACAAAAATAAGAGGTTTCATCGATTTGCTCGTAAAGTGCTGGTCAAATAAAAAAAGCGTAGTAATCATTTTTGTTGCTCTTCAATAGAGGAATGCAACTGTATATTTTTTTTTTTCAAATTAAATACTTTTTCAATTTTTGATTCTATGTCCAACCTCTTGTATGGGGACGATCCACTGTGCGCCGTTAAGCATTTACGATTGAGTAGAAAGGTTCAATAATCTGCAAACTAGAAAAAAACAATCAAACTCATCTCTCGCAAAAGAATTTGGCGTGGGTCATTCGGCAATTTTTATTTTGATTTAATATGTATTTATAAATACTATATTTCTCTATTAAAGTGCTTAAGTACATATTTACATAAAAAGGGATTTTTTTCACAAAATGCTTTGTATGACGTCCGCTTATTGAAGCGGACGGCTTGACGTGTTTGTCAATGCCTTTCGATGTCATTATAAACGGATTCCACTGTACTATTAAGTGTTACAATACGTGTACTTTGGGATTATTTCACTCCCGCGATCCCTGGAGTATTCTCTCGCTGCCGTTCTGTATCTATAGCAACTCCAAAAACGTTCTCCAAAAACTTAGACATCACAGAAGTACTACATAAAGTTTCCTGGCTGCGATATTCTGTGACGTGGATATGCGCTTGGGAAGCAACATTACTTTGCACGATTAAGTGTTGTCTATATGTTCTCAGCCGTCGCATCCTGGTATCGTTTCGCTCGCTGAAAAGACTATAAAAATATAGCCATAAACTTTGAACAATACATTTCATTCTAAATTGACAGATGCAAACGTAGCGAAAATTATGGTTACAAATTCGCTCCGCACCCATTGCGCTTTTGTGCCTTCGCATTTACTAAAACGCTATCTACTACAGTAGGTAGAGTCCTTTGTTGAGTATCTGATTTCATTCATATTTTTTCTTGAAATTATTGTCAATAATGCCATGGAGTTGTATATGCATGTCGTGTATCTAATTAGTCATTTTGCTGCATTCATGATAGTGAAAAAAGTTTGAAAAGAGCGGAACTTTATGCACTTCTTTATTTCACAAAATCTGTTCCATTTTTAATTTGTGATTTTTAATGCCTTTTTTTTTTTGCTTGGATATACTCTAAGTATATAAAAATCATACATTTTGATAGTAATACTGATTGTAGGATTGACCTTGGCAAGATGATTATCCTGCCAAGTAGCAACCAGTGAATAAAATATTTAGTAGATAATATAGGTAAATATATACAACTTCTAGAGTTTATTTTCAATGATTACAAACTACAATTAACAAATCACTATAATTAACAGAATAATGAATAAGACTGATATGTTTCCAATCGAACCTAAGGACTACTATGTATGGAGTCCCACAGGGCAGCGTCCTGGGCCCTCTAATATTCATTATCTACATTCATGATTTTCCATCATCTGCAACATATCCAATGACAATGTTTGCTGAAGATAGCAGTTTACTTTTCAGCGGGACAGAAAATAGTATTCTTGAAAATGATATTAATCAAAATATGATATCTAGGTACAATTCAATGGTTGACAGCAAATAAATTAAAAATAAATTTGGATAAAACAACAATTATGAAATTTTACCAAAGAGTTGATAGAAGTTCAGATTAAACATTAAATATAAATTCAAGAACTGAAGCATAAAGATTAAATAAATAAATAAATTAGAAAGGAGAAAGATTTAATGTTTTGTGATTTGTGTGTAATGCATAAACACAAAAAGTGTTGACCTCAATCCAGAAAGTAGAAGGATCGTCGATAGTTTCATTTCAAAATTACGGCTGAAAGCACTGCTGAAGAGGGAAATTACTATAGAAATCGTAACACGTGCTTCATACCCGGGATTATAGGTCAGGGTTAGAAGGGACGCTTACAATAAAGACTAATATGGATCCAAAATTTTCCACTTGTCATACTTAAAATGGATATTCCTTTTAGATCAACTATCCGTGGTTCTTACGAATAACTTTTAGAGGGGGGGGGGGGTCGATCTCAGACGACCAAGTCTCAGAAGCAACTACCGCCACCAATGAGCTACAGACACAGTCAGTTATTTATATTATAATTATTAATTCGTGTTAATTAACTGAAAATTGTGTCTTTTGTCGACTGAACTTAAGCCTATTAGGGCTC
Source organism: Nycteola revayana (assembly GCA_947037095.2). Classification (NCBI taxonomy): domain Eukaryota; kingdom Metazoa; phylum Arthropoda; class Insecta; order Lepidoptera; family Nolidae; genus Nycteola; species Nycteola revayana. Next base: position 13,863,531 of record OX344839.1, read on the forward strand.
CCGCACACGGGCCACCGGCCACAACCACAAAACGCCGCCACCGGCATATTTTCTGTAGTTTTCATATATATTATATGGACTCGCCGCACACGGTTGATGCCGGTGGCCGCCGCACGCTACACTGCTCGCTTCTTGTAAACTTCAGGAAATATGCCGGTGGCGGCGTTTTGTGGCTGTGGCCCGTGACTCGTGTGCGACGACACTAAACCTAATAACTGAACGGCAGACCGTAGCTGTGTGTTGTTATATTATATAAAAATAAAAATAATAATAAAATAAAATTTATTGCTTCACAAATGGTTGCACTTAAATATTAAAATGACACTGGAACCCGCACTAGGATACCCTGTGTTGCAGGATCCAGTCTCTTCCGTCGAGGAATGTGCTTAATATATTCTTCAGGTTACAAAATTTAACTAAATAAAATTAAATGTTGGTACATTACATCTAAATTCTGTATAGATCATTGTATGTACGAGTGTATGTGTGTGTGTGTGTGTGTGTATGTGTGAGAAAGAGAAAGAGTTTGTGTGTGTGCGTGAGAGTGCATGTGTAGGTGTGGGTGTGTGTAAGTGAGTGCGGATAAATACATATATTATGTATGCCTGTATAGGTGAAGCCATGTGCAAGTTAGTTGATAATTATAATTTTTTCGGTTTCTATATAATTTAGTCGTAAGAGCCAGGAACTAACTAGTTTTTTACATGCGAACTTGGTTAGTTGCAGTATCTTCAATTTATTGTTAGCCATATTATATAAACGGGGTCCTACGCAGGTAAAAGCTTTATTGCCGAATTTTAATTTGGAAGAGCCTCTGTTCCAGGTTTCTTTTCTGCGTGAGCGTTTGTCAGTAACCTTAGTATCTAATGCAGTTTTGTGGAACTTAAGGATGACTGACAGAATATACAGTTGGCGCACTGTTAGCACTTCTATTTTTTGATACAGCGCATCTGTAGAGTAGCGAATACCTAATTTGTAAGACACTTTTAGTATAGCTCTTTGAGCTCGTTCTATTGTTATAAAATAACTTTTTGCAGCTGTACCCCATATTAAAATGCAGTAATTTAATATTGCCTGACACAAAGCAAAGTAGGTCATTTTGAGTATCTTATGGTCTGCTATATTTCCAAGTCTTTTGAATACGTAGAGAAGTTTCCTGACGCGAGTAGTTACTGATTCTATTTGATTTCTCCACGTCAGGTGCTTGTCAATGATTATGCCAAGGTACCTTATACTACTAACTTGCTCAAATACAGGACACCTACAGTTGCTACTGGAGCCATCACTGCAAAGGTGGAATTTTAGTGCGGTGTTGGTGGGAGCTGCTGTTTTTCTGGTGATCGAGAAGTTGATTATTTTGGTTTTTCCGACGTTTAGGGTAAGGAGATTGTACTGTAGCCAATTAGAGACCGTTTGCATTCCAGCTTCTGCGGCATGATAGGTTTCCTCCCAGGTATCACCGTGGAAAATAATGGCTGTATCGTCCGCGTATGCTGAGATTTGAGCATTTTGGAGATTTAGTGAACAGAGACCATTGACGTACAAGAGAAACAAAGTAGGACCGAGGACACTCCCTTGGGGTACCCCGTATGTCACTTTCGCTAAGGAGCTCTGATACTCACCTAGGCGGACCCTTTGAACACGATCAGTGAGGTAGGACTTGAACCATTCCAAGGCAGTGCCCCTAACACCCAAAAGTTTAATAAAAGTTTAGTAAAAGTTTAGTTTTATAAAAAAAAAAACAAATTTATAGTTTTTAAGATCAACATTAATGACAACAATTAAGTGAAAATAACGGTTCATAATTAACAGGCGAAACTTAACACAAATACTTACAAATAATAGAATCAAAAGAAAACTATTAAGTCAAAAAGTATTTAAAGCACAGTGTGACCTAAACCCGCATTTTACGCACGCTTTTCCGTAAGTTGCCTATTTCTGCACGGTACGTAAATTAATCGACTAATTTCACACATGCATGAAAAATGAAAGCAAACACTTTTAAATGTCATTTGAAGTTTGAAAATTCACAGCGAACAAATGACAGAGAAAAAGTATGAAGAAATTAATAATAATAATTACATTAAAAATTGCAATGATTTGAATGTGACTTTAAAATTAATAATGCACGGCGTGAAGTTAGCGCCCGAGCGTTCGAGGGTGCTAAACGCCGTGCAAATAATAGGCTACTTAGGTCACACGCATCGTAAACGTAATGTACTATTGTATATTGGTAACAGTATCTTAGGCCTAAAGAGCATTAATTTATAACAGAACATCTGACTTAAGATCTGACCGTACCGTGATGACAATCGGCGTATGACCGATGTTTTGTTACATGTAAATGATTTAGTCGATAATAGCACGATGAAATTTTTCCAAATTTTCGGACACGCAACTATGCAATATTAGGTATATAATGAGCCTTCCTTTCTTTGCGTTATTACGTATTATTTTTGTCCCAAACATTACGAAGTCTAAATGATTTGATGACACGGCTTTGTAAAACATTTTTAAATAGGATGTTGATGCAAGGTTCACACCCCTGCTCCATAGGTACTTACCTTAAGAGGAATGACACGAATAGCGCGGTGCTCAATTAAGTGTGTATTTTATAGCTTACAGAAGCAAAATAATACTAACTAATATAATATGCTACGATACACAACTTGCCGAACGAGATGATTGTAGCAAATCTCCCCTCAGATGAGGCCTATGCAGTGTATGTATGCATTGTTCAGGGAGATAATATGAAGTGTTAATGCGCATAAGGCCGCTAAAGATCTTCGGGGATAGACAAGGTTGATAATTATATTATTATGTAATACACTATTTTATCTGCGATTAAGTCCGTAAGGAATAATGATGACGTGAATACAAAATCTCCTATTTCAGCCCTTCAAGCCTAATTTTCGCGATAAAAGGTTAAGTCTTATGTATGTGTCATTAAACTCAGTGCAATAGTTTAGGATTGAAAGCACGACGAAGTTAAAAATAAATAAAGTACCTATGATTTATTAAATATCAAATTGTCTTACTATATTAACACTAGGTTACCGCGTACGGTCTCCCGCGTCTCTCCTTTTTCCCGTAGGAACTTCATAATGAAATGTAGCCTATAGCCTCACTCGATACATAAGCTATTTAACACTGAAATATATATTTAAATTGGACCAGTAGTTCTTGAGATTAGAGCGTTCAAGCAAACAAACAAACTCTTAAGCTTAATATATTAGTAGGTATAGATTCAAAATTGCGCTACGATGCCGATCAAAGGCGTTAAAAACCTCCCACAGAATTAAAGATTTGACAAAGATCAAAAGCGATACTTACCACAGGAATAGTAATCTGATTTTATACAATGAAGGTAATAAATCAGAGACAGGTACCAATTTGGAGGACAATTATTCCGCCGAATCATTTGTATCGGCCGCACGAACGGGCACGTGGTGAACAAACTTGTAATGAAACATCCAATGTTGTCGTGATGATGGGAATAGACAAGTGAATTAGAAAAACATGGACAAAAACGTTTACTTCATTGGTGCTGCTGTTAATGGTGGACAGTTTTTGTGGTGATAATGTTTTATGAATGTTTCTTAACTTTTCTTGTATTGATAGATAGATACATTTTTTGTCGTAGGACATACGTAGTTAGGCACTAGGCTTTTATTACTTCACCGGGCATAAAGGCGAGCAGAGCTCCAGCGTTAAGTGACTGTAGTATTATTATGTAAACACTGCTGCCATGCCATGTTATTAAAATCAACGGCTTAACGTGCTTTCCGAGGCACGGAGGGTAGTCCTTCAGCCAACCAGACCCTTATCCGGTTTGGGGATCGAAACCACGACCTCCGATATTTAAAGCGAGCCAAATACCGCTACGCTACGGGGGTTGTCGGACGAGCATAGTATTATTCTTTAAAAAATACATAACTTTAGTAGTTCAATACTCTCCACGCTAGGATTCCCTGTGTCGTGGACAAAAAAAGATTGTGTCTTTATAATATCATCATATTTTATAGTTACTAGACTACATAATATTAAATATACGAGCTTGAGTTAATACGACTTTTTCAGGGTCTTTACTATATGGACCCTAAACAGAGTGGACCAAAAGTATTTTTATATGACAAAAAACATTGAACTAGTGATAAAACCTGTTATTAATACTGAAAGTACATCACAAGGGAGTTTATTGTGTAAAAATAACATCCATATTATTCCATATTGATCCTGAATTATGTTGACACTGGTGCGATCTGGGGCGGAAATTTTCCGTAATGATTATTATTATATTACAAGTTTTGCAAAATGTTTTACATTTCATGATTGCCTTTAACTTTACAAGAGATCCTAGGTTGCTGCTTACTTTTACGAAAAAACAATAATAAACCGATTGATTATAGAAAATTTCCGCTAAAGATTAAAATCGCCATTTTCTTTCATAACCTAAATCCATTTTAAGAGTGAGGTCAGATACATTTAAATTTTGCTTGATTAATCTGCTTTAGTCTGAACTATCAAGTATTAAAGTAGGCATTATAAAAACAAGTAGTACTAATTAAAAGTTTTTTACTGACCTCAATTAAGAATAAAGTTCTACCCTGATGCACATTTAGATTCTGTGGATAATATAAAGCTAAAGTTGTTTAATAGGTTACAAAATTGTTTGTACGTTACGATTTTAATAAAAAAAAATGACGTGTCGAAATAATTTTAGTGGTGATTTTCGATTTCTTTATCTCAAGGTTTGAAACTAAATGTGATTTTAGTTCACAATAATTATGATAATATTTATTCAGCCTAGTAGGAATAATTTTAAACTGCATTAAAGCTATAAGATAAGAAATAATGTCCACCTACATTCTTTTTTTTATTATATTTATACTTTTTTATTCAATAAATGTTATTTATTTCAGTATCGTACATAGATGTTATATTTCATTTTTAGATAAATACTTAAGCTATATATACAATATCTACTTTCTTGATTCTTGCCTAGATTATCTGCTATTGCCGTGTGGTTTCCGACTCAGAATAACCCACCCAATATCTTCCTATGGATATCGTAATAGGCGAAGTAAGACCTGATGGATGGGCAGCATCTATCACCTCAAAGATACTTCCATCTTATTTCGACCACCAATCCGCCTGTCAAGCGTGGTGATTACAGAAATATCCCTCAACGATCCTGAATTTCAAAGGTCTGCTCAAGAAGAGGCCCATGTTCAGCAGTAGACGTAAACGGACTGATAAAACTAACTATTCTGTTATAGATATCTATACATATATAGTATTGATTCAAATGAATTGTGTCAACGAACTGTCCCCATATAAAACGACAACACGTTGCGTTTCCCCATTCATTCATGATGGATAGGCTGACAAACAAACAAAAGACCAGAAAGTTTCCATACAATATTAAAACAATATTTAATGTTGAAACTCTATGTCCTACCAAAGATAATAGAGCAGAACTAAAACCTCCATATATGTTACATTAATTTATACAATAGCGGAAAACATGAGGTTTTGCTGGTTTTTTGCATTGCCTACATGACAGCCATGTCTGATTTTCTTTCCAGACGTTCTTGCCAGCCAATTTAATCAGTTATAAAACTGATTAATTGGCTGGCAAGAACGCCAATAAAAACAGGTGTTAAATCCTAATATGAATGAAAGAGTTAATTGATTGTAATTATTTCTTTGATTACACAAAAATATAGTTTCTTGTACTGCAGCTGACTGAATTTGAGGCTTATATTGAAAAAGTTAAATTCTAGGAGCTAAATGTTTTCAAATTTCAGTTTAAGTTTAAAAATTAAACTGAGAATTATTTCAACAACAATTTGCAAAATAATTACTACTTTACAGTACTCGAATTTCCGATTACCGAGGGCATCGAAGAGTACTTGGTAACTAGATTCATTATTTTGAAGGGTTTGTGAATCGTGTATATAACGTAAAATTTAAATATTTTATTATTTTTATTTAATGATTACCAAATATTACGTTATGTTTGTTTTGTTCCCTTATGGTAGATATAAAATGGATCGTCCTGATAGTTTTTACTATAGGTATTACGTGTCAAACTGAATATTAAAGCAAATAAATAAATGTAGATTCCACTAGAAGCTTTGTGAATTTTGATCCGTATAGAATTTCGTTCTGAAAAAGCTGATATTATTTCGGAATGAGATAAATCTTTGTAAAAAACCTGCTTGTTTTTTAACTCGATTGTGAATATACAGTTCATTCGAAATTGTATAATATTGGTTATACATGTTACGTTTCCGTTGAATTTAAGTAATAAAATGTATTCAATTTAAATAAATACACGGTACAGTAATGAATTCAAATAAACCTCCATTATTAACTGGATGCACCCATGTAGCTCCCGTTCCCTTCGGAATCTCAGCATTAAATGTAGTTAATATTAGGTATAGAGTTCCTTAATAAAGCTGGAGATTGAAGAGTTTTTGAAAGAGGATATTGAGTTTATTTCATGTAAATTGAATGAAAACCTCCGTAGCGTAGCAGTATATGGCTCGTTTTAAAATCCTAGAGGTCGTGGCTTTGATTCCCACGCCGGGAAATAAATCTTTATGTGTAAGATTTTTTTCCGGGTCCGATTATAACATCATCTATAATAATTGTATATCAAGGAACGGGCAGCAGCGTTTCCTTCCTATCCTATCACAGCTTTGAACAATTTAAATCTATAATTTTTAATTAAAATGAATTAGCCGTGCTACTCTGCTTCAGTGGCTTGGAGCGTGATGTTTTATAGCCTATCCCGCTTATAAACTATGTGCGTGCAAACTTTCAGCCAAATCGGCTCAGTAGTTTTTGCGTTAAAGTATACATCCACACATACAAACTTTCGCATTTATAATATTAGTAAGATGAACAAATTCCGTTGGTATATTGAATGCAAATATTATTCTTCCTCTCACAAAGTATAAGTTACAGTCTAATAATTACTTGCAAAACATAATAAAGTATCACAATTCCTCCAAGTGCTGTTTAAATTAAATATTTTACTTTGAAGCGAAGCGGAGCTTGCTGGGAAATTGTAAGTTCAACAATAGTTATGACTGCAGAACGTTGTTCATGTTTTATCGGCATAATTAGCGTTGTTTTACCGTTATAAAATTATAAATATTGAGTCTTTCAATTATCGTCTTTCATTATCATATTTCTTTGCTATGAGGTTTTCCCGATCAACATGCAAGAATGCGAGCAGAACTCAAGCTTTATTAAATGGTTTAAAAACTGCAAACTGCGCAAGGAGGCGGTCTCGTTGAGGTGTGTGCCATTGTCATCATCAGCCGTCTGTGTGATGTTTTCCGAATATATGGATATCTCAAGAAAGTTTTTGGTGCAGTTGTCACTTGTTAGCCGTATTTTGAAGTTACCAAAATCTAATATACATGAACCTAGGTGCAGATAACATAAAAACCGACAAACATGACAAAACTTAGATTTAATATTATGTTTTGTCTATGTTTTACTACGTCTTTTAATACCTCTTTTTATTATTATTCTACTATTTTTTTCAAGGCTCGTAATAGGCATGAAGACTAAAAAAATCTGTTAAGTCCGTCAATACGATTACTAAAAAATACTGGACATGTATTTCTTTTCGCTCCTCCAACAAAAAATTAAGAAAAATCAGCGCGTTGAAATTTCATGTGACGTCACTTCTAGGTACAATTTTACCTAGTAGTGACATACCTAGTAGACAAGACCCACTCCTGAACTTTATAGTTTTTTGTTGCTCTGTATCTTTGTAATTTTTTATAGATTTGAGAAATAAAAATAAAAAAATTTAGTCTTCATGCCTATTATGTAGGTACTGAATTGTTGTTCTACTCATTCTATAACACGAACGACTCATCAATATGAAGTATGTAATACATAATACTAAAAGTAAAGATTTTTGTGCTTTTTCAGACTCTTTGCGGATTTAGCCGCTATGCTATGCCTACGTCGAAATATTCTACTCATGTAGATATATTTAGGTGTTAGATTCACCTTTTATCGAGGAAGGAACGGGAGAAACGCGGGCTGAAACTACGCGCGGGAAGCTTATTAATATATAATTTACTGCAATAAAATAGTTTATTGTATCTTTATATTATCGATACAGCAATTTAATTGTTGAGATATGACAGGTGATAACATCCATTAAAAAACACATCATGTTTTCTGCTTTCGTACCTTTTTTATTGAAGCTGAAAATGTTTATTAAGTACGTATGTACGTTTTTATTGCACGAATTAAACAGTAAGTTAACAGTGTTTTTTTATTTGTTTCAGGTAATATATTACTCGAGCATTTTAATGGCTTAGTTGGAATTGGGAGTGCCTCGAGCGTATGACGCCGCGAAATACTCAGCTTTTCTTATCCACGCGGCTTGTGCCTTAACTGGGCATAAAGGCAAGCCGGGTTTTTTTTATGGTATGTAGTTATCCATGAGGCTTTTGCTTGTTCGTCCCCTGTGGGGCTTGGACCTCGGCTCAGGGCGGTCGCTGACGGAGGGATTAACACACGTATTTCATGATTTTAAGACCCCCCCCCCTCCTTGTCACAGTTGGTCACATTTATAAGACCCCCCTTCCCTAGTGTAACGCCACAAATTTGCAATTTTACATCTACATATTTTAAATAAAAAAATTTAATACAGTCGCTTTTATTCGTCATTTGTATCTGCAGCTCTTTGATTTTAGATTCCACTTCACCTTAAATATTTTCACTACTTTTCAAAATTTCTCCATAAGGAATTAACTTCTTCTTGCTGTTTTTTATCAGTGTAAGTGGCACTGTAAGTTTCATACAGTTTACGGTAAAGATTATCTATATCTATCTTTATGTTCATATTGAACTTGTTTAATTAAAATAAGTTGTAAAAAAGTAACTGTATCGACAAAATAGCAGAACTAAAAATACGACGTCGTTCACTCGGCGAAAGTCAATTGTCGAATGAAATAGAAACAATGAAAGCACGCGAGGTAGCGCGTGCGGTGCGTTTGGCGGCATTAGTCAAAGGGCTCATAGTCAGCACTTGCGGCGTGTCACTAGAGCGGGTATGAACTCGTCAACAAAACCATTCAAACCGTATATTCATATAGGTAGATAGAGTTGAAATTATTTCTTAGTATTAATTAATATTACAAATTTCGCGATTCAATTTATTAAATTTGAAATGTGATGTGACAAGACTTAGAAGCCCACCCCACCCTTTGTCACACCATGTCACACTTCGTCGACCCTCTCCCGCCCCCTGTACATGTGACGTACTTTATGGATGGCCCCTTTGGGGTGTTTTTTGCAACTGTCGCTCCACGTTACTGTCGTCGGGCCTAGTACGGTCTAGTACTTCGGGTCTTCGACGTAATTAACCCTTTTTTTTCCAAGGGAAATGTTTTAGGCATCCCCACTGCTATAGCGGCGGGGTTTGTAGGAGTCCCCTCTCCATGTCGATGGTATGCTAGTCATACCCAGAAGAAAGGGTCTGCGTACTAAAACCCCCGGGTGATCCTATGAACGCCAGCAACGGGGGAACCGCAGATCCAAGACGGATGTCTTGGATTGGCTGCGCCATTAAAACACCCTTAAAATAATATATAAAAATATCTTTTTGTGTTCGTATAGAATTTTAAATTCTTTTTCATCGCAACTTGCTAATGGACAGAAAAATTGCTTTAGTAAAAGCTTTTATTTTACAATACTCTCTGAAATAAACCACTTACATGGTACATACCTTATCTATTCTTTTATTAAAATTAAAAAAATATGACCTTTGTTTACTTTTAGCCTCATCGTTTGAGTTTATATATTAAAGGCCATGTATTTCAAGAAGATATAAACGGTCTTGACGTAGAATGTCACTTACGCAAAATGTCAACGCACACTCCAATCTATCCAATATTATGTTTCATTTGTTTAATGTAAGTTCCAAGATTAAAGTCACTATATTAAGATACTAGATATTTCTTTTAAGTTTATTTATGTTTTTTAGGGCTAAGGTTTTAATCGTCAGATTGTCTGATAAATCGGCACTAAGAAGCATTAATATACTTAGAAGTTTTATTTAAAGATGTCTTCGCAATCGTATTTCAAACAGTTATAATTAAAAGCAGGTACGTTCTATCCTTGCCCGCATTTTATAGTACATTATCATGCAGCGAATACATCAAACCTAGTAAGGAAGTACGAGGACTTTTGACTCCGATTGTTATAGGTTAAGGTCGAATCGATTAATAATCGTTATAGAATCGATTCAAAGCGAACCTTCGACGTAATGATCACGCCTAAGGAGTGGATTATATCGCTGTAATCATAATGATTCCTTGACATGTAGTAAACGTGATCGGAATACACATTGTACGATTAACAATCGCATTAGAATATCGTGTATAATATTATGTATTATGTTCTTATTAATACGTAATATTCTAAAGTTATTATTAGATTGAGATGTTTATATATATCTAGATATAAATACATTGCATTTATATGTATATGGGTATGTAATGTATCTATTATTTTATTATTTGTTACAGTGGTTTAATTTGACAATTCCGCAGGCCAATTACGTGAAAAATATGACAGCGTTAATTTCGCAGAATCATTGCAAATCATAAAAAGTGACACATTGTTATAGTAAAGCGTCAATTTTTTAATTGTCGTAGCCACCAACTATGGAAATTGTAGATAACAACTAGCCACCAATTGCAATTTCAACACAATATTTTTTGTCATATTGCGATTAATCTGTTAAATTATGGAAAAATAATATCTATTATCGCGACCCCTTGGCACGTTATACTTATACTTGGCCTGTAACAAAGTAACTATGAAATTATAATTGTAACAAAACAATGTTATAAAACTTATTTATAGGTACAATTTGAGCAAGTAATGTTCTTTATTTCTAAATATCTCTTATTTTTTGTTTACTGACATTTTATAATGAATACGTATGACGACAAAAAAATATATTTGGACCTTCAGACGACGACGGATGACGGAACAAATATATTTTTTTATTAGTTATCCCTATTTAACTTATAACTTATAACTAATTTAAAATCCATCGATACACATTATACAACCAAATCAATGCAATTAAAGGGCCAAGTTCATAAGTCCATTTAGTTATACACTATTGTGTGTTTCAGCTCATTTAAATGCATACCCAAAGCATGAATATTGAAATATTATGTATATTTGTTTACTACAGTAACCTATTTTTTTTTTATTTTTTTTTATTAATTTATGTAAACACAACATTTTTTTTTATAAAAGTAAAAGAAAGGTAGCACTGCTTATTTCTAAAGAAATTTATAATCTAATTCTGATAACATTTTTTTTTTAACTCTACAGTATAAACTGCTCTCGCAGCATTTTTACAAAACGGTATGTACCTACCTCGGTATATACTTTCTATAAAATACTATCCTTCTTCTGCAGTTTCACTCATGTAGCTCCCGTCTCCGTGGGAACTTTACCATAAAATATATCATGTGACGCTTAAGAAAATCTACTGGTTAAAGAATTTTCATTCGTTTTCCAGTAGTAAGGATAGGCTATATTTAATAGGTTATATTTTGATTTTATTTTAATGAAGTACCCACTGGAACCGTATCTACATGGGTGAAACCACGCACGTGAAAACACATCTTATAATAAGCTAATGACATATATGTATCATAAAACCTTGCGTATTTATTCAGTTCAGCGTTATGTAATCTACTTCGCTATAAAGCATCGTGTTGATTTTGTAGGGAACCGTTTCCTCGAAGTGATACGAAGCATTCGTTTTTCAGATGAAAAGATTAATGTATTTGAACTAATGCATGCGACAGAAAGGCATTGACGTAATGGTTACGAGCCTCGGTTGTACAAACAAACGTAAAAAGTTGCCAAGTGGAATAATTATTTATTATAATAAGTGGATCGGAGATCATTAGCTTACGCCAATAATTTGTTTTTTTATGTACGATTATTGAATATAAAACTGGTAAAATATAGTTAGAGTATTGGAAATTAGTTGAACTTCTTCGAGGATTATACTTATGTAGATTTGTTTTTTTTTCGAACGGACATAAGATATGGAGTCTCAGCCACGGGGCTTGTGGTACTTCACCGGACATAAAGACGAGCAGGGTTCTAGCCTTATTTATTTTCTTTAAAAACTACAAACTAAGCAACCTGCGTAATACGGCGTCTCCTGTGGGACTTGGACCTCGGCTCAGGGTGGTCGCTGGCGGGGGGATTGAGGAATGATGACTTTTAGCCTTTGAGGGAAGTTTTGTGCGAATGTTGCTCTACTAATTATGAGAGAAAACATTAAACATTTTTCTTTAAGGTAAATGTTCAATGTCAAGCCTTTAAAGGTGTCCTATTTAAGTAATGGTTATACTAATTGTCGGTTTTCTTTGCTATATTTTAGGTATAGAATCGTAATGGAATTGTTTTTAGTTGATGTTTCAGAAACTGTATTTAATATGACAGCGAAATTAACTTATATGTCAGCTGTTACGTATAACATATACGTAACAGCTGACATATAAGTTAACTTACTTGAATAAAATGATAATATCGTTATTTATTTTTGTAGATTAGGTATTTACACTTAGTACTGTCAACTCGCAGATTCCCGCCGGTACATCTGTCGTTTATTAACTTAGTTACCAACTAATGAAATTATAACTTCATGAATTCAGAATAAAACTTGGGTAAAATAAATCCGTATATTCAACCGTCTTCATTTACAATTTTCAGGTTTATCCGCAGCCTTCGTTAAATCCGACCCTCATAATTATATTAATTTCGGTCGGCACATACAACCTGACCTCCATTGAGCTCTCATAATATTTGTTCGTGGAAATTAATATGTAAAATGTGATTTCACATGTTTTGCTTTTGATTTAATCCGCAATAATGTGGCTCCGAAACATATTCGTTACAAAAATGTGAAGAGAAAATATGAAGTTATAATAATTTCTGACCGCAAGCTTAAATGTTTTGTAAGTTGTATTAGACAGTCGTAATCTTTGTGGATACTTATTTAATAGTAAAAAATAACTAGATTTACATATTCTGTTTAACATCAGAATCTTAATAATATAACCAAAAATGCTACTTACACTATAAACAGTAATCAGAACTGTATAAACCAATTACACAACGAAATGTTGTTGAAGAACAGAGACGCAAATCCAGTAAAGTAAACCAAAATCAAATGACACGTATTTCAATTCACAACATAGCTACACACAATTTGTCAACAACTTTTAAAAACAATAAACCAACGAAATGTCAGCGTATGGGAATTGACTTTAAAACATTTAAAAGAGACGAAACGCCAATATGGAATCGCTGAAGATATACTCCTAACTACGATCGCTATAATATTATATTGCCATAATCGTAGTATAATACAACTCAAGTAGAACCAAATAGCTAACTAAATGTCGTCAGTGAACGGGCAGTATTCATCATAAAACACTCGAAAAAGACGTAAGGCCAACACAGAATCACGAAAAGATATATTTATGATTAAGATTACCGTCCATTACAATTCTTAAATAGTCGCAACACAAGCAAGACTGTAAACAACAATTTAAAACAATTAGCCAACGAAATGTCGTCAGTGAACGAGCGGGATTTGTCAATGGGACACTGATATTAGCCACTCAAAGAGACGCAACGCCAACATGGAATCACGCTCGTGACCGCACTGATTGCAAATTCGCGTCATTTACACCGATCAAAGCTAATGGGTGTCTCATTAAAGCCCTCATGATACTGGACAGAATGTCAGTGAACACTAGTATTGCCAGATGTGTGCCAAATTTTGGGACAGAGTCCAAAATATTTTTTGAAGTTCTTGGGAAATAAATATACTGAATAACTTAACTTTAAAATTAAATGCAAAAGCGAAATCAAAATTGTACGTCCAAATTCACCAGCATTTTGTTATTACATAAAGTAATGGCATTAGCAAATCTTCTCTTCGTTTTAAATATGAAGCCGAAATTAATAATAATATGTAAACTAACAGTAGCCGGCATTTCTATAAACGACCTCCAATCCTAAAAATTCCCGGTTGAATGTCATTTAAGTAGGGCACTTCAATATGTTTGCCAGAAGCCAATCATTATATATTCCTCATGAATCGTGTGATAACGAAATTCTCTCTGAGAAAAGGTTGGTACAGTTAACTACATGATAAAGAGACTACACACACGGATGGGTGGCAGTCAAGTGTAATATGATATAGTTACTTTATTTTACTCCGTAATAAATAGTAGTGTTTTACATAAAGGAGAAGTATGAAAATCCAAAAACAAATTGATTAATAATGATTTTATGTTATAGTTATTAAAAAAAAACTAGTTTATACTAAGGATCTTATGTTTTAAAAACAATATTTCAATCAGCTCTATTTCTTTTATCGGTAACAAGCAACAAAGCCTAGTCTAGCCTAGGTCTCTGTATCGGTGTGTAGCAACTTGTGAGCGGCGCACGCGCACTATAGTCACGATCGTGTCGTAATCATCACGTTCAAATACGTTGGTCTTGCAATAGCGCGTGGCGAACCTCCTTCGGAAATGGCCAGCCTTTGTTCCATGTTGGGAAACACTGATGAAGCTGTCTACCCTTCAGCTGATAATACTATTACAAAATGATCGGTTAATGAAATCAATATTTATGGCTTTTCATAGGTCAATTTTTTTTACTATTGTGTAACTTTTACTTTATCATTCCGTTTACGTCCACTGCTGAATATGGGCCTCCGGTTTAACAGATCTTTTTTTTTTTTTGTTCGGTGAAATGCGTTTACGCATTCCCACCGCCGCTGCAGCGTATTCGCGCGCTGGCGGTGGGATATGTGGGACTCGCCCTCTCCATAGCGTGGTATGCTAAACCCATACCACGGGGAGAGGACCCTACAACCACTAAAACCTCCCGGACACTTCTTCGATCTGCCATTGGCGGGGGCCGGGTACGCATGAGGAATCCGGTCCCAAATCACCAGTCCGCCTGCCAAGCATGAGAATCCACATGGCTAGAATATACCACTCCATATTTTGTTTGACTGTCGTAAATGATCTGTATCGGATCTTTTTTCTTGTTTTAAGTTGTTAGGTAGAACACGAAAATGAAATATTTTGAGTAATTAGTTCAAGGAATTCGGAATTAGCAATGAACATGAGATAATTACTAAGAAGCTTTAAATTAGAGTGAAGTCTATGTACCTCTTAAAGTATATTCATAGGTTTTTACATGCAGTTTTCATATTTTAAGTTTTTAGCAGGAGTGAGTTGTAACTTTTACCAACTTATCAAATAAACCTGTTTGATTCGTGATAATTTATTTATCAAGTGTAAAGCGAATTTTTATCGTTACCGATAAAGAACGGTTTATTGCAGCGTGTTAAGGAATTCCCTTTCAGCCGAATTTTACGAGTCCGTTTTATTTCTCCACACAGGGTGCATTTACGATGTCATGTGCAGATCCATAAAATTTATGACATTTTGGACTCGGGTTTTCATGAAGTTTCAGTACCTTTACGTTTTAACTGACCCGTTTACGAGAAGCCGATAAAATGTTGAATTAAGCTGTTTATTGTTTAATAACTAGGTATTGTATGATGCGTATTTGTGCGCGCCGGTGGTGGCTCAGCGGTTGCGGTAATTGCTTCAGAGATGTGATATTATAGGGAAAGCTATTTATATTAACCAGGGATAGTTTTACTGAGTCCGTTTGTAAAGTCCTCCGCGATGCAGAGATATTGTCTTTATAAATCCCGCACTAGAGAAATAATGCCGAGTGCAGGTTTTGTAAAACAATAATTGGGACCATCGCAACATTGCCATTCAACGGGGCATTATTGCCAGTATTCTGGGAACGTTGCAAACTACCTAGTACCTATTTAGAATTGTTATTACTTTATAAGTTAGTTTTAGTTTATATGTGCTACTTTTAGTTGTGTTTGTGTATTATAGCTTAAAATACATATTTCTATTAAGACAACAAAACAAAGTTGAGCCAAGGTGACTTTAAATGCGCCGAATTCGACGGTCTGGTCTAGGTCAAAGTTAACGCGTGAAACTGTATTCGATAAGGTTATCGTTGTGCCTACACATTGATTAGCGGCTATTATTGACGGTTGTGATGTATTAGAGAACAATGAAACGAAAGAACACGTATGTCAAGGTGTATATTATTATCTTTACGGTGTAATTTTCTACGTTTGTAACCGTTTTCAAAGTCGCACGTATAATTTTTGACATGTCGGGTTGTTCATCAATTTCAAAACAGGCAAATGTTTCGAATCTATTCGAAGATATTTGTTAAGCATGTTATCATTTTTTTTATTAATCAAAATGGAAATATAACAGCTATACTAAAGATGAACTCTTTATATTTATTCCCGATCAGAAATGCATATAAGTATGTACCTTCAAACATAAAGATATTAGAAGAATTCTAAATACAAATTTTAGAACACATTTTTTATTTTTATTTAATTAGTTCTAAATTTCAAAAATTGAGTTTTATATATTTGGACCTCCGTATATCCCTTAATGCCTTGACAATTAATTCCTTGATCACGGTAGATACCAAACCGGTCAACGAAATTTATCAATTTCTTTATTACACGTCTCAAACGAATGTAACATTAGCTTTGATTTCAAAGCTATCTTATTTCTCTTATTTTTCGTAATACCTAGTTATTTCAAAACATACGTTCGTTCAATCGTTTAGTTTAGCACACACATAAAACTTAAGAATTAAGATGCAGAAGATAAACAGCAAATAATTTTCAGCAACCAATTAATGTTTCCTGTGTTGCTTCAAACTGCATGTATATACTAACTTATGTGAGTAAATATGTAAATTATGGCCCTGTTCTGATGGCCTCCAAAATATTATCGTTTACAAAATGCAAATAAAAACCTAAATAACTTTAGATATGAGTAATTTAAAATGCAGTACGCAAGTTTTGTGTAATTAGACTTGGCCCATATCCAGGCTGTTAAGTTTATTAATAGTTAGATGTTTGATTAAATACTTAGATATATATTTAAGTTATTGTAATAATCGTAACGATATATTTTAATCAGCTTTGGAATTTGTTTAACTATTGCAATAATTATTTACTTTATGATACCTTACGGCAACGTTTCGTGAATGCGCGTAGCATACTACATACATTTTAAATGTCATTTGGCGCCTGCGTTTCCATTAAAAATATGGAAAGACAGTAATACATTCTGACAAGTGTTTATGATTCACCGTGGCTGAATGTTTATGCCATTACCTAATATTGTAGATTCAAATCCTGTCGACGATGGTCTAAATAAAATTGGCAGTCAGTCGAATACTTTGGCACACTAATGAGCATTTACCATCTAAACCTTATTTTTAGATGCAAAATTTGCGGAAAAGTACAAGAAGTGACGAGAACATTTAGTGTTGCATTAAGAATTTGCTTAAAACCACATCTGATGCTGCAGACGTAACTTGCGTCTAGAAATACTGATTGCTCCAAATATGGGTTCGTACTACGAACCCATATTTGGAGCGATACGAACTTCGTAGTTAATCAGAACCAATATATCTATGTTTCAAATATTTGTTAAATAAAAATGTGGTTGTGCAAAGTCCGATCCATTAGCTTGTAAGGATATTTTAAGGAGAGAAGAGCGAGTAGGTATTCATATTTATACATTATGTACTCTCTTTTCTCTTTGTATGACTATAATGTATTATTATTATGTATATTTATGATAACTAGTGGCTACCCAGTAGTCGAACTTGGACCATAATTACAAAAAAAATTAGCTAATATAGAGAAGGAGTGCAGACACTCCTCTATATAAGCTATAAGTGTGTAAAATTTCATAATCCTCCAGCCGCGCAATTTTCGTATAAATTGGTACGACATTTTTGCTTAACATGTTAAAATATAGATTAATTAATGATAATTGTATGTGGATGGATTTTTCTTCTTCATAAAATTAAGTAGCGCATAGGTTTACTTTCCCCCCTTAAATATAGAGTAGGTATTGAAGTCATTGCGTGACTTATGTGTGTTTAAAAGTTTATTTTATAGATGACTATCTGAGAAAAACGGTATAAAAAGTGTAGTACAATCCGTCTACAAGGTCGTGTCGTTCACACGGCAGTCAGTAAGCGAGTAGACTGCGCACAAAGTTACTTGGCTGTGCCTCGTTGTTTGGTTAAGTTATATTAGAAGTGCTAAGTGAATTGCATATCCCTATTTTCTTTGTTTATTTATTTATTTAGTTCAGTTGTTACTCGATAACATTATTAATTTAATTGTTTTCAATATAGTATTAATTGGAAGAGCAAAGTTTGGCCTCCCTTCCTTTCTAATACACATACCTACACAATTCTAATCCAATCCACATCATAAGACTACTCCCGCACTAAGAGAATAAATCCCTGCATTGTGAGGGACTTTAAAATCACATAATTCGCGGACACTTAAACACATCCACATTTAAAACAACAGACCGTGGTTCACACAATAATTTTCCCTGATGGAAATCAAACCTAGAATTTAACTTCACGTTACTATTTAGGTAAATCTATATTCTATTGTAGTAAAGTTAAAATCAAGTTATCCGATATTATAAAAAACAATGCGATCAACAGCATGCATAAGAACGTTCCACTTGTTTTCTTTAGTCACAAACTTAAGTGTCTTTCATCAAACATCAACTATCTGTAGTGTAGACTACCTATAAAAATAAAAGCATACTGCATGGGAAATTAAACTGCGACGTAGTAACCTGCGCAAGAGCGACCGATCAACGTGGGCACTGGTTCCTTGCAAACTTAACGTAAGGAGGGCGACGATAGCTATGAGTCTATGAGTCTAAAATGTTAACTTGATTTTAACTTTAAGTAAGAAAAAGATATACAGTAAAAGATCACATTCAACTTGTTTTCTTTAAACAACAGCTAAAGTGTATTTTATGAAAGAAGATTTTACCCAAGTTCAAATATCTGCAGAATAGACTATCTATAAAAATAAAACCATGCAGCATAAGCAAATAAACTGCGAGGGACTCGATAACCTGCGCAAAAGAGCGCTCCTTGTGAGGCTGGGGGGTCACGTATCTAGGCGAATTGCGAAATTATTTAGAATTTTTGGGTAATTTCGTGCAAACCTTGGGTTTAAGGTCAACGCGGGCATCGGTTCCTTGCAAACTTAACGTAATGAGGGCGAGGATAACTATGACTATAAATCGACCTAAATCTTAACATGATTTTAACTTTTAGTACAAAAAAAAACTACGGAAAACGCACTTACGCTCATGTGATCATGTCTTGGATGTCGGACGTGTGATCTTGTGGTTGCCGGTTCGATCCTCACCCATTGCACTACCGACGTGAACCCACTTGTAACACAAGCATTTCAGCTTAGCACGGGGGGTTAACAACGAATACTAGTGGATTGCAAAACTGCTAGTAATATTGAAAAAAAAATAAACAATCTTTAGACGCAAACTATAGTATCTTTCATCAAACAAGAGTTCGCCCAAGTTCAAGCTAGACTACCTATAAAAGTTAAGCCATACAGCATGGGAAATTAAACTATGAGGCGAAGACTCATTCACACGGTTGTTATGTAGTTGCTTGTTTCTCGTGGAAGTCGTTGGTAGTTCTTTGGTGGTAGTTTAGTTGTCTTCTGTTTAGCTTTGTTTGTTATGAATAACTAGTTATGATGTATGGAGCAATATACTGTATTTGAATAATTAGTGTGCTGCGTATGGTGGACTTCCTCAATGAATCTTAATAGTTTTTTTAACCTTGGTTAACCTCATATATGATGTGCTTCCTAAATATATGACTACCTTTTAACTGTAGATAGTCACATAATGTAATATCAAAACACCGGTGTTGAGTTGTGGTGTTGTGTAATTGTACATATGATGTATCAGTAAACAGTTATATTAATAAAGCAAATATATTTATGATTGTAACTACCAAACATTATTGTACAGACCTATTACCAATACCTAATTGTTAAAGTTTTTTTTGTAAATAATAAATTTTATTTTCCAATCGACAAATAAAATTATAAATATAATACCTACATGAATTAAGTAGGTACCAAATATCGCCCATCCCGGTGTATGGCGAAGTGAGCGTAAAGTCGCCTCACGCTAAGATTTAGAGGTGAGAAAAAATTACGGTGTAGGTATACGGAAATGCGTAATATGTTACAAGCGATACAATTTCAATGCTGCTAAATTCCCTGAAGTATTGTCACCTCAACAAACAATTACATCTTCTCTGAGAAAACCTTGGTTGACATACAATGTCACACACTATAATAGCTACCTACCAAGTAATTAGAATACTTAGTTTTTATACTAATACAAAGCGCGGTTGACACTGGTTATACATAACCCGACCTTCGTTAGGTCGGCAGTCTGCTGAAACTTCCTTAGTAGGCACCAATTTAAATGTTATACGAACGTAATGAATACTGTATGTAAAACAATACCGCGACTGAGTGACTGATTTATAGACAATGCACGGCATAAACTGTTTTAAAAAACATCATCAGGCCGAATAATTACCACTACTGAATATGCCAGAATATGCCTCCTCTCATGGAAGGCTTTCTGCCATAGTCACCACGTATGGCAGGCAGGTTGGTGACCGCAGTATTATGTAATAACACATACAGATAAAACCTTCTGCCCGTTGTCTGGTATCAATTGCAATAGATGATATTATAATAATCGACACCAAAAGGCTCAACGTGCTTTCCGAGGCACGGATGATAGTCCCTCAACCAACTAGACCCGGAAAGAAATCTTAAGATAAGAACACATAGAATTTCTTGTCCGGCGCGGGGATTGAACAGGCGGTCTCCGAGACTTTTATATGCTATGCCATGATAGCGTTAAAAATTAGAAACCTTAAATTTGGACCCATATACCATTGTTCATGTATTATTGTACTAAACACAGACACTAACGGAAGGATTACAAAATAAAAACCGAAAAACAACGCTTTTAAAGTTTAGGCATCAGATTTGTATAGAAAAATCCGTTTAACGCACACGAGGTCGCAGGCAACTACACTATATGTATCATCATTCATCATCATATCATATATGTATACATTTCATACATTATCATTATGATTTATTAAAGACTTTAGTTCATAGTCTGTAGATAAACGTAGTATATCATGGTCACAAATACTTAACATTGACAGTGATCTTGATATTTTTTCCCACAACTTTTTGTAACACGGATCTGATATTCGCTTTTTGTTCTTAGAAAAACGCAATAAGCGAGGTGAAGCTAAGTGTCCGTACCTTTATTACGTTTAGGAAAAAATGAATTATGAATGTTAAATGAAAAAAAGAATGTGGAATGTACATGAATGTTATGTTGGCCCTTGGGTTTATTACATGCAATTTATGAGATAATGTCACTGTGATAACGTTTTTTTAACAGGTGGGAAAATTGTGCTGTAACTACATTTAACTATTAATTAGTTTAAAAAAATTACTTAATTTTAACATGATTTAAAATATCTTACCTACGGGATCCGTACATCATTGTGGGGATATGTGTATTCGAGACTGTCTATCTCGAAGTTCAAACTCCAGATCAATCAACTTTTGTCTTTGAATCGTTCTGAGTTTTGAGGAACAGCCATCCATTCCATAGAATTTGACGCTATCCATCTATCCATGCGTACAAACTTTTACCTAGATTGTGCCTGCGACTTCGTCCGCATGGAATAGTTACTTTGAGCTATACTGATTTGTAACATTCTTCATTGATGCTTCGCTCATATTAGTCTTGTTGTGATAATGTATAGCTTATAGCCTTCCTTGATAAAATGGCTATCTAAGACTCAAATAAATATTCAAGGACCAGTAATTTCTGAGTTCAGCACGTTCAAGCAAACAAACAAACTCTTCAATTTTATATATTAGTAAGTATATACCTACATTACAATAAATAACTGAATTGTGTATTTCGTAATACTGGGATCAAATTATCTTATCAAAAATCATTTAAATAAATAAAAATATATGTTTAGAGAAAGATAAAAGAATATATATTTAGATATAATATACAAGTAGGGCTTTAATCGTTATTATATACTAGCTTCCCGCGCGCGGTTTCACCCGCGTAACTCCCGTTTCCGTAGAAACTTTATAATAAAATATAGCTTAAATAGCCTTCCTCGATAAATGGGCTATCTAACACTGTTTTTTTTTTTTAATCTGACCATTAGTTGCTGACATTAGCGCGTTCAAGCAAACAAACTCTTCAGCTGTAAATTATTAGGGCAAATAACTCATTATTAGGTATCAATAATGCTTTGCGTTTTTATTATACTCGTGATTTTTTGTAGATCTTAATAAGACCTGCAAACCCGTAGTACATCATTTTGTTCTATTGTCAATAGTTTTTACAGCGCACGCATAAATAGGTTTTCGGTTTTACACGTTGAGTTACAAAACTGCAATTTTCTTACGGATCCCTAATTTTTTGAAAATAAAATATAGCCTGATATTGAACCAGTAGTTCCTGAGATTAGCGAGTTCAAACAAACAAACAAACTCTGCAGCTTTATAATATTAGTATAGACATTAACCAGTATAAGCTCTGCTTGTATGAGCGTTAGCTTGTATGAGCGCAAGTTAAAAAAATTCAACAGTTGACATACAATTATCTGCAGGTCTTGTGATTTATGGATTATTGTTGACACGACGCGACGGTATCTTATAATGTGACAATGACTCTATATGTATTTAGTTAGAAGGTTACTTCTGTCTTTTGAAGTAAACTAGGAACTCTGATAAATTATGAATTATAATAGATAAATTATGTTCGTTGATAGGATAATCCTCCAATGTTTTCTTCAAATTGTATAGTCGTTTCCAATATCAGGGTCACTTTACTATAGAAATAAATTTTCGTATTTCACGAGCAATTGTGTTAATAAATAAAGCCAAGCCAAGAACGCGTCGTAATCATAAGGCGCTACGGTAGATATCTATTATAAGTTTATGGTATAGAATATTAGTAACGAAATAAGTTTTTTCCCTTTTCCTTTGTTAATTTAAAATTACCTTTTTTACGAATTACTCACTCCTTATTTACAAATTTCGTAAATTTTCAAAGCTCCACGAAATAAACTAACATTTTTGTTTGTGCTTCCATCAAAGGGGAGTTATATTTTTTTCCTCGTATGTATTTACTTTGTACCTTAAATTCTGCACTGTGTTGGCAAATTTAGAAGTAAAAATAACGTTAGATTTTTTCCTTTGCCAAAAATATAACAACCTACGAATAAAATCACGTTTGACTTACTCCATATTTTTTATTTACTTCTCTCTCCCACTTGTTTTTTTAATGTAATAACTCGACCAAAGAAAATATTATTTACGTTGTTAAATTCTTACGTTACATAAATAAATAATATAACTACTTAGTTATAATCTAGCACTGCTGAAATAAGAAACTTTATGGGTTATTTGAGTAAAAGTAACAAATGCCGGCCATACATCAAAGTAATGGCGAATTTGAGTCACGACTGTAAGGGTCAATGTGGCTACCTTATTTTCTGAATACGTACTATTTATGTAACATATTGAAAGGTAAAATATATCTAGTGAGTGTATAGGTAAATAAAATATGAAAAGATCTTTACATAGGTACACATATTCACGCACCGTATACATTGATAAAAGTGTTCCGATTGCCTTTTATACTCACTGGATTTTAAAATACAACATTTTTGTTTTGTTTTTGATAGACTAAAATTTGAACACAAACAATAGTGATGCGCCTGAGGCGTTAAAACATGACAATGACAACCGCGGATTTAAGTAACAGAGAATGAATTTTAAAAATTCACAACAGACTCATACAATTATGCGTCATAATAAATCAAATTTGACATGATATATTCAGAAATGAGAGTCTGTAAGCATTCTGTAAGTGGCCGCACTTTAGTCTGTTTAAAAAATATCATTATAAAATCAATAGCAAAAATGGCAGACTGTAATAAAAAAAAAAACATTATAAAATAAGAGCAAAGACAGAGCGCTGTCAAACAATGCACTGAAGCCATTTTTTTGTGCAGTAGTGTGGGTAAACTTGTGGCTATGATTTCCCAGTACCCCAGTAATGTTATAAAAATAACGATGATTTTTTATTTGTACACCATTTCATTTCACAATTGTGATTTTTTGTTAACGCTGTGATAGAATGACTTATCGCATGACAAGGTAAGGCATAGTTTTAGTACGTGTGTGTGCGTTAGCTGTCTATGTAAACGCCAAGGCCGAGCTTTACCGGCTTCAGTGTGTTACTCGCAGCGCTCTGTCTTTACTTTTCATTTGTTCTGAGATGTGATACAGATATAAAAATAATTCATGTTTGTTTGCTTTAACTTCTGTAATCACACAAAGATCTGACACACACAGCTCAATCGGAGAAAGCGTTAAGCCGAAATGACGAAATAAGACGTCAAACAAAGCATGCCTACACATATTATGTACCTATACGAATTCAATACCAGCTGACATGAAAGGGAAAGTTGTACTTCTTGTTTTGTGTAAAAACTAATGACCCCCACAGCCGTATAACGTCCACTGCTAAACGTCACTTGGTGATAGTTGTATTGTATAGTAGGAGCTTTTACCTATGCGATTGTTATAGACGATGTTATAACCATCAAAATCCTTAATTTTTCTGGTAACAAAAGCATCTGCGTTAACCACATTATTTCCGTCTGAAAAAAAGAGTAACCAGCGACTGAACATGCTTTTCGAAAAAAACATTTAGACCCGGGATCTTTTCATCAGCGCGTATAATGTTCACTCCTGAACATAGGCTTCCTCCCTCGGGAGGGTTTTGCCATAGTCACTACGCTTGGCAGGCGGGTTGTTGACCGCAGTATTATGTCGTAATACACAGGGAAATGCTACCCGTTCCTTGGTATACAAAGCGGCTTTACGTGCTTTCCGAGGCACGGAGTGTAGTCCCTCATTTCCTCCCTCTGTTCCTCAGAGGGAGCCAGTTTAGTCAAGCTGGTTAAACTTGACGTCCTTCAGATGTACCCTCGCGGTAAACACACATGAGTCTCTCAGTCTCTCACAATGAATGCCTGTATCATAAGATATAAAAGTGTAGTCCCTCAACTAACCAGTCCCGGAAAGAAATCTTAGACTTTGCACAAAGATTTCTTATCCGGTATGGGGATCGAACCCACGACCTCCGAGACTCAAGGCGACACTTATACCGCTACGCCACGGAGGCTGTCGGAAACCTTGGTTAGGTCCAATTGTGATAATCGTATAAAGTATGTATCTACTTATACAAAAAACTGTTAGCTGAACTATTCTTTTGTACATATATTTTTTGTACACCTGGCGTGGAAACGTTTATGGCCTCTACCATGTCGTGACTTAGGGATGCTATAAATCTACTCTATTGATCATAGACGTGGACAATAGCATATCGGTGTCAAGATCGTTAACCGCCGCTTTGTCTTCTTCTGAGGGTCGAAGTGGTCAGTAAATGAGGTAAGGACATCTGAGACAAGAGGAAGTCACATATTTGTTTTACTTGCCAAATGTCATAGTGGCCGTGGTAATAACAATAAAGAACAAAAACTAAGACTACCTATTGACCGCAGTTTTATATTACTGTTTTTTTTTTACACACAAACTGAGTATGATTAAGATACAGTGCTAGATTGCTAGTTACGACTAGTTTGTCTCTAAAATTTGGTTCATTACCAGGCGTGATAGGCGACCAGGGATCCAGCCTTGGGACCACTGTAAGCAAACTACGCACGAGGACTTCACCAGTGGGGTTTCAACAACTGATAGGATTAAGTGATTACTTTTATGATTTTTAGGACAATTATGTGCCACTGTCGCTCTACCTTGCAGTTTGCGGCAGTTTCGAACTTCGAATCAGATTCGGATAGTTAAAAAAAAAAAATATATAGTGACTTTTCTGAAACACATTTTTGCAACTTACATTATTGAATCATAGCCAAAACAATGTATATTATGTCCCAACAACCTAATCGACGAGAGAAAGAAGTCCATTCGTGATTCGCACACAGGTTAAAAAGCCTTTTATATCTTAATTTCTATACTAACAGTGCAGTTAAAATTTTTATATCTAATAATTTATTTTCACTGCAACAACGGAAAACAGAAAAAAAAGAAAAACGTGAACTTCATATGCGACAATACAAATTCACATTTAATGTTTCATTCCCGCATACACAATTGTTATGCAATCATCGTGACAACTCATTCGTATATCCATGCATTTCTTATATGTACTCGTATGGCGGGGACTGCTGGCTACCTAATTATTGTAGTACCTATTAAGTATTTCAACATAAGGTAGGGAAGTAAGATGACATCCGCGTGGCCAGGTGAAGGAAGCGGTGACCCCGATAGCGAGTGTCCTATGGTATACTGTGATTTATACTGCACTCCAACCATGGTTTGCGAACAGGTGAAAGGGTTGAACAAGTATGTTAGTTGATTTGGTTATTTCGATAGGTGCACTTAGAAGGCGTAATCCACAAAAAGTTAAATTTGAAATAAGCCAGTTAAACATTTGAGAAAACATTATTTTCAAATTAAATTATTAAGCATTCATACCTAAGTAGTTCAATTAAAATGCTGACAAACTTTCCGACGCCCTCGTAGACCCGAAGTCCGAGAGGCCCGCAAATATAAATTAGAGCGACACTTGCACAAACGTCCCCTAAACTAAAAGCCATAAACCCTCAATCTCCCCGTCAGCGACCGCCCTGAGCCGAGGTCCAAGTCCCACAGGGGACGCCCTCTTGAGCAGATTACTTAGTTTGTAGTGTTTAAACCATTTATTTAGGCTAGAGCTCTGCTCGCCTTTATGCCCGGTGAAGTACAAAATCGTCGGGGCTAACTACATATGTCCGTCCGAAAAAAAAGCTGACGAACTTAATATATAACTTAAAATAAAGTGGCTATTTTGACCCTATTAAGCCTAGACATTTCTTTTAAATATTAAGAATTATGTACAAGTACAACAATTTCACTATGAATACATAAGCGTTAGTATGCATTCTGTGGCATTGCCAACAATGTTACTTGATTACTTAGCACACAGTTAGTAGATTTCGACCACGGCACGGGCAATATGGAAAGATATAATGCCCCCGAATGGGATCCACCATGGCCGAAAGGTCTACATTCGGCTATGGTGGATTCCATCTGGTCATTAAAATTTGTCAATCTGTTTATAACAAGTCTGTACTTGAACTCACGGTCGGTGTACGGTACCGACGACCCCGGGGCAAATCGCCTATTTCGACGGATGGGTGCACACGGTTCTAACATGTCTGCGGTCGCCTGTCAATATTGGGTTACGTTATATCTGATTTTGTGCTGCAATGATTAGCTTTTAGTTGGTATCTACGTATCACCTGAAATGTTATTTAGGGTTTGCTATCGAGGGCTGCTCTAAGGACGAAAATGTTTCAAATGTACCATTTTTTTTAATCTAGCCGTTGCCTCTGATTTCGTTCGCACAGATTTCGATATGTCTAAATTTTGTCACCCTTTTTCATCCTCTTAGGCGTGAAATATTTAAAAATGCTTTCTTGTCGGGTGGTAACGTAATAAAGAGAATACAACCTCAAAGTTTCAGGTCTCTACGATCATCGGTTTAGGCTGTGCGTTAATCTGTCAGTCAGGCAGGTTAAAGCGTTTTATAAATATTGACTAGCTGCTGCTTGCAACCTCGTCCGCATAAAATTAGAAATTTATAGGCTATCTAACATTTTAAAGTCCCGTCTAAATCGGTACTGCCGTTTTGGAGATTAGTCGGAATACACAGTCAAACAAACATACATACAACAATAATAATAAATAAATAAAAATCATTTTTATTTACGTAAACCTATTACAGGCACTTGCAAATAGTCAAAACAATAATTTATTATTAATCTATGTATAATTTTAACATTTACAAATTAGCATAATAAGCAGGTATTTTAGTGTGATGAAAGTAGACACTTACTACATTACACTTTATAAAATAATTAGATATCTACCAGTGAAAATGCCTCTAAATAGGTCCAGCCGTTAGGGGCCGTTCAAGTATTACGTAAGCACTATGGGGGGGCGGGGGGGTCTTTGCTTTGCTTATTTTGGATGACATGGGGGGTAGGGGAGTCTAGATGATGATTACGTCATCGGTAGTTATTTACTTTTTTACACGAATGGCAACCCTCACATTGTCTTTGCTTGAAAACGAAACGCATTTTCGGGGATTCCCGCAAATAATGCATACGTTTAGGCACTCGCTTTAGAACCGAGTAGGGGAATTACCGCGCGTTATTCACTTGTCTAAATTTCCTCTGTCAGTGTATTTTTTCGTTTGGATACTATAGCGAGTAGACGTATTGTAAGCATAGCAAAGCAAGTTAACATTTGTGTTACCGTTGATTCCATTAGCCAAAGTTTAATGTTTAAATAAGATGTCGTTTCAAATAGACAAATCCAAGTTATACCAAAAACTGTTTGAAAGTTTTAAAAAATCTCATACAAGTACGAAAGTACAAAATGTACAAAAGTTAGTTAATTGAAAAATGTTTACGTAAGCATGGGGGAGGGGGTAAGAGCTTTGCTTACTTTTGCTGACAAGGGGGATGGGGGGGTAAATAATTGTAATAAATCTGCTTACGTAATACTTGACCGGCCCCTTACCGAGAATAGCCAGGACAAACAGACCGACAGACAATTATTTTAAATTGTGATTTTTGTATTAGTACTCTATATACATTTAGATGAATTACGTAAAACCTGATATTTTTCCATTACAAATAGACCTTAAATTATATTGATTATAATAAAGAGGGTTGTATAGAATATTTTACGACCTTTAGTAAGTGCGATTGATGTCTAAAAGTGTGTTTGTATGTCTGGTGACGTTTCTGTCACAGAACGCGTGACAAAGTGGCTCTCCGCAACTATTTATCTTGTGACAGAAAAAGCCACAGCGAATTTAACCACATGGCCCCACGTGGACTGTTAAAACATCTTAATTTGCCCCAAAAACGTATATTCCCGTAACGCTGCGCTGTCATTAAGGAAAGAACTCATATAAAGATTCCAATCATTAATCTCGCGTTACGGGTAAATCGTCCCACTTTAATGTTCAGAATCTAACGCCTTGGTTTCTTAATGGGGCTAAAGTTAGTGTCGCCAGATTCTACAACATATTTATCGGGATAGAGAAAAAATGCAAGTAATGTTTTATCATGTATTTAATGTTTTATAGCCGTGTGGCTTTCGGCTTAGAATATACCACACAATATGTACCTATGGGCGCCGTAAGAGGCGACTAAGGGATATACATTATACAGCTAATGGATGGGAAGCAGCATCTATTTGGAATTGGTTTTGGAATCTTTGGGTTCTCAGTATGCTCATCACATCATTATGGGAGATTTTAACACCAATCTACTTGTCCCCAACTCTCCTCGATCCCGTAAACTCCTTCACATAATTGAGTCAAGCAGTTTACACGTATTGCCACTGCAGGCTACACATGTCAATACTCATGGCGATGACACTTGGCTTGACCTTATGCTGACCTCAAATCCCTCCCTTGTTTCCTCCCATGGGCAGCACGATGCTCCTGGATTCTCAAACCATAATCTTATTTTCCTTTCCTATATCCTTAAACCCTCCAAGCCTAAACCTAAAGTACTGCACTTACGTTCTTTTGCACGTATGAACGCCGAGCTTCTTTGCAGGGATGCCTCTTTAATAGATTGGGGCCCACTATATGAAGCAAGTACTGTCGACGAAAAGTTAGGGTACTTTAGTGATAGGGTCACACAGCTGTACGACATCCATGCACCTGTAAGAGCAGTTAAGCAGAAGCGCCCACCAGCACCTTGGATGACTGATGGCATTCGTATGGCAATGCGACGTAGAGATCGAGCATTCCGAATTTTCAAGAGGGATCGGTGCGATGAAAATTGGCATCATTTCAAGGGTACTAGGAATCGATGTAATCAGATGGTACGCAACGCTAAACGCCGCTATTTTCTAGATAGTTTATCTTCTTCTGCTCCTGCCGATATCTGGAAATTCCTTGGAACTCTGGGTATCGGTAAGTCAAGCCATTCAAATTCTTCCGGTTTACTTGATTTAGATGATCTCAATCACCATTTCTCAACCACACCTCCCATAGATCATCTGATTAAGCGTCAAACTGTGGACTTCATTGATAGTTTAGATCGACCAAACATTAGTCCTTTTCATTTCACTCCAGTTGACTCAGACGAGATCAAACTCATTATGCAATCTATCAAGTCCAAGGCAGTCGGTTGTGACTGCATTGGGCGACGACTGATTTTCCCAATCCTTGACCAAATCCTTCCTGCTTTCACTCACATAATAAATTATTCCCTTCACTCCGGCACCTTTCCCAACCAGTGGCGGAAAGCTTACGTCTTGCCGCTACCCAAAATATCAAATCCTTCCCTTCCCAACCATTATCGCCCTATATCCATACTACCTTTTTTATCCAAAATTTTAGAAAGCATTG
This sequence comes from Nycteola revayana, assembly GCA_947037095.2. Taxonomy (NCBI): domain Eukaryota; kingdom Metazoa; phylum Arthropoda; class Insecta; order Lepidoptera; family Nolidae; genus Nycteola; species Nycteola revayana. The sequence goes on from OX344839.1 coordinate 13,894,205, forward strand.
TCCACAAACAACTATCCCGTTTTATCCTTTCCAATAACCTTATTAGTCCTCTCCAATCCGGCTTTAGGCCGGGTCATAGCACCACATCCGCCCTCCTTAAAGTGACTGGCGATATTAGAAGGGGTATGGAGGATACTAAAATCACTGTGTTGGTTTTAGTTGACTTTTCCAACGCCTTTAATACCGTCAGTCATGACATCCTGCTTTCCATTCAATCACATCTCATGATCTCCGATGAAGCTCTGGAGTGGTTCTCCTCATATCTTCGAGATCGCCAGCAGTCTGTTCGCATTGATGAAGTCTCATCTAATTGGTGTAACTTAGACTCTGGGGTTCCTCAAGGCGGTATTCTCTCTCCTCTACTTTTTTCAGTTTTTATAAACCTTGTCACTAATCATCTTCAGTGTGCGTATCATCTGTATGCCGACGACCTGCAACTGTATGCCCAAGGTGGTATTGACTGTTTGCCTGGGGTAATACGTGATATAAACCGAGATCTTATGGCGCTACAAGAATGGTCTAGTAGATTTGGTTTGGCAGTAAACCCTTTAAAATGTCAAGCCATTGTTCTAGGTAGTTCTAGGCTGCTGTCCAGATTCGACATTAATTCTCTGCCTCCAATAATGTTTAACAATACTGTCATTCCTTTCAGCCCCAGCGTCAGGGACCTCGGTTTGGCTATCGATTCGACTCTGAACTGGCAAAAACAAATGGCTTCGGTTTGTAGCAGAGTAACAAATATCTTGCGTTCTCTATATCGTTTTAAAAACTTTTTTTTTTCCATCACAAACAAAAGTAACGTTGGTGCAGGCTTTAATATTTCCCATCATCGACTATGGTGATGTGTGCTACTTTGACCTGAATGCAGATCAACTCAATAAACTTGACAGACTTCTAAATAACTGCATTCGATTCATTTTCAATCTTCGCAAGTACGACCACGTTTCTGCATATCGTGCCCAACTTAAGTGGCTACCTATCCGGCAGCGTAGAAATATGAGAGCATTGACCACACTATTTTCCTTACTTGATTCTCCCTCTTCTCCACCCTACTTAACATCTAATTTTCAATACTGCTTTTCTAATCACAGTAAATCCTTGCGTTCCCTTCACAACCGTCTCCTCCATTGTCCTCTACATCGTACCGATTTTTTACATTCCTCATTTTTCATTCAGTCTATTTTACTCTGGAATGCGCTGCCTCTTAAAGTCAGGATGGCAAAAAATCGCTTATCTTTCAAAAATAAAATACGTGAACATTTCATGAAAAATTTAGCAGAGTCGTCACATTTTTCATAGCTTATTTATTATTTATTTGTATTTATATATATATTTATTTATATATATATATATATATATATTTAGTATAGTGTGTATTATTATTTACCTTAGCGGTATTTATTTTCCCTACAATATTTCTATTTCTGTGCACCTACCACTTTCATTCTGCACCACCCAATGGTTGACTGGGAGAGAATGCCTTAGGCATTAAGTCCGCCTATGTACTATTTAGTGCTAAAGTTTTAAATAAATAAAATAAATAAATCTATCAGCTCAAACGCGATCACCAATCTACCTGCCAAGCGTATAGTAAAGCCTTCGCAGATGGCTAATCTCGTGGCGAAAAGTGATTGAGAGGACTATATTATTATAAAGGTCACAATTTAGTAAAGCTTGTTTCAGCAACTAACTAGTTAGTTGCTGAAACAAGCGCGTTCAACCAAACGAAACAAATAAACTTTGCAGCTTTATAATATTAGTGAAGATAAAGTAATTAGGTAATGAAGTAAATTTTCCAGTATTCTTATACGTATCTAGATTTGAAATTAAAAGTATTATCAAGAATAACAATTCAGAAAAGTATAGGACTTCTACGAAACTTTTCACGAAATATTTGGTGACCCTATTCAAGTCCCCGCTTCGTTTCAGAAGGCTAATGGCCGCTGTTTTATATGAGTTTTGTTTTGTGCCTCACAATGAAACAACGGACTCGCTCACCCATAATTATCTTACGTACGTCTATTAATTGGGTTATGGTGATATATTGTACTAATAACATGCATTATTTAAGAGTTACTTTAATTTTCCACGTATGTATTCTCCATTATTAAAATGCGATCGATTTTTAGTAAAAAAAAAATGTTTTGTTCCACATAGTACATTTTACTTACGTGCAGATTCATCTCCCGCGTTTCCATGAATATGGCCTAAGTTTTAAGGTAACAGGTAAAAATTGAAAAAAGAATTTCCTTCTTTTCGTGAAGTTGGTTAAAATGATTCTTGAACAACGGTAACTGGCCATAGATTTTTATGGAATCACATCAGAATCCCCTTCTTTTTCACACCGTTCTCAATACGATAACATCTATAATACGTCTGTCTTCCTCAAACCGATAGTAAACACGTCAGCACTTCCAAAGTTGTTCAGTAAATGTACTTTCGTCGTCACGGTTCCACGCTCAGGTACCTATGTTACCGAAAAATCCCCTAGCGAAAACCAAACTCCGTCTTTTACGCCCAAAAACTAACACAAGATTTTTCAATTTGGAAAGAAAGTTGCCGCTAGGGGATTGTGGGGTTCAGTATAAAGCTACGGCAGGTTACTTATAGTTTAGGTATTGAAACCCAAGACTAGTGCCGGCGACGTCTATACTTACTTAGCAATGATGATTAATGGCATCTCAATAATCCCTAGCGCCGATATCGTTTTACTCAACGGCTAAACTCGATACCGCAATATTTTCTTTATTTTATTATTCTATTGTTTTCAATTAATTTAATACGTTAATTAAATATCGCTTTTTGAGTAAACATACTATCATTCCGGAGTTATTACAGCGATGCAAAAAATTAATTCGTTAAAATTTTGTATTGAATTAACAAAGGAAGCGAAACGTCGGATGTGTGCTTATTCAGATGTTCCTTTTTCAATTGTCGATAAACGGTCGTTCGTTCCATAATTGGGCGTTTATTCTATGTTTCTGTAATCTGTATTTTTCATTGGTACATTAATTGATTTCCAAAAATTTAACAAATTTTGACACCTATTACAAAAATAATTTAAATCTAGCACATAGTAATTAAAAAGCTACACTTATGCTACGAATTGTCTCTTATTTCGGTAAGCTTTCGGCAAAGGCCTCCTCCAACTCTTTACACTATTGTCTGTCTGCTGTTACTCTTGTCCATAGGGTACTTTAGGTAATTTTAAGGTTATCTTCCCATCTTTTTTGTTTGCGATTCCCAATCCTTACGCCATATTTTGGGTACCAAACTGTCACCTGTTTGCTAAATTATAGCAACTAAGTACTTTTAAAAAACAACAATTATGATGTATGACTTTAATGCAGCTTTGTCGCTCAGCTTAGACACAAGACCCACACAAGACACAAGAATTGAGGCCACCTAATAGTCTACTATCGTATTAATTGTCTTGTATTTAATTCAATAGACAATTTCTATTCACGCCTCGTTTCACTTTCATGTTGTTAGAATAACAAATTAAATTTGTAATATTTTAATTCGATGATCATTATTTAAATGCAATGTTTGTTTTGATAAAATATTAAATTGTTTATACTAAATTACAAAGGTATGTTGTATATGCTTTGTAAACTCATGTTCATTCGCTCAAAACCATCCATCAACAAGGCACACGTATGTTTAACATACGTTTAAACTTTCAACAATATAATTTCAAGAAATTTGAATAATGACTCTTGGGTGCTCATGAATACGGGCTAAAATCGAATGTCTTAGGGTGGTTGGTTATTCAAGAATTGTAAGGCGGTAGTGTAATCTCAGCGCATCAATTAGTCTCTTAGCGGCGTCTCTTAGGATTGCTGTAAGTGATCTCACAATTAATGTTGTTGTTAGAACATTTGCAAATGCATAATTAATTATACTTTTCTACACAAAGCTACCTGGTAAATCAATGGGTGAAAATCTGCATTAAAAGAAATAATTATATTTATTTAGCACATGGGTATTCACATTACCTACACTTGCGCTTGTCGGAATGTTTATTTAAACTAAATCTAACAAAATAGCACATGCATACTTAAGTTACATATAACAATGTTAAATTACTTGATTTTTGCAGATTTTTTTTTCCTATATACCTACGCAAGTTGCACGCGCGGAATTCCACCCGCGGAGCTAAATAAATGTGATATCTAACACTGAAATATTTTTTCAAATAGGACGTGTAGTTCAGCTTTATATATTAGAATAGAGTTATAGAGTATATTATTATATAAACATAAACGCCAATAAGTTATCACTCGGTTCTAAAACTTGCTAACTTTTTAAAAGTCAAATATTCTTATGATAATGCGCCCATATACCTACTGCAACAAAGATCCTCCCGCTATTATATTTTCCGTAGATGTCTGTCGTCACGATTAAAATCTCATTTAATTAAATATAACAAAGTTTCCAAGAATTCTTGGTTTCACTTAACTATTATTATAAAAGGGTGACAACATTTAATAAGGCGCAAACAAATTCCTGTTTATAATTAAATTGATGAAGTGCGCGATGGTAGTATCAAGTTCATAGTAAATTATTTCGGAGGGAACTTTTCGTCAGCCTGAAGCTTTGCGCGAAATTGAATTGAGAGCTACGAATTAATATTTGGACAGCCAGCCCGTCGATGATAGCGCTGCAGAAGTAATTATTTATATTTATTTTAATATTATTTATTACAAACATAAAGTGGGTTAATTGGTCACGTGACATAGCGTTGCACAGAAATAATGAAGAATGAATTTTGTTGTTTTTAGGGTTCCGTAGCCAAATGGCAAAAAACGGAACCCTTATAGATTCGTCATGTCTGTCTGTCTGTCTGCCTGTCTGTCTGTCTGTCTGTCCGTCCGTATGTCACAGCCACTTTTTTCCGAAACTATATGAACTATAATGATAACCGCATTAAGATTTTCACACAAAAATAGAAAAAAAACAATAAATTTTGGGGTTCCCCATACATAGAACTGAAAGTCAAAAATTTTTTTTTCATCGATCCCATACGTATGGGGTATCTATGAATAGGTCTTCAAAAATGATGTTGAGGTTTCTAATGTCATTTTTTTCTAAACTGAATAGTTTGCGCGAGAGACACTTCCAAAGTGGTAAAATGTGTGTCCCCCCCCCTGTATCTTCTAAAATAAGAGAATGATAAATCTAAAAAAAATATATGATGTACATAACCATGCAAACTTCCACCGAAAATTGGTTTGAACGAGATCAAGTAAGTAGTTTTTTTTTAATACGTCATAAACCGTAAACCGCAATTTACCTTTCATTCGATCAACTATTATTAACATCGATCAGAGTTACAACGAGCTACAAGAACGTTTATACTATGTTACTTGTTGTATTCTTGATATCAAAAATAGGGAGGCACTTGCAACTAGTAGGTACGGAACCCTTCGTGCGAGAGTCCGACTCGCACTTGGCCGGTTTTTTTTTGGCGTGTATCGGCGTTGTTCATGTCGGGCTGTGGGGTTTTGTGATTTTTCAACGGTTTGCGATTGATCTCTGAAATCACTCCCGTCGTGTCGTGTTTTTACGTATTCATACTACCGATTTTAATAATTCAAAGATAACATATGTATTAGCAATTCCGATATAAGAAGTAGACGCGACGCTCTTGAGGGTCTTTTGGAAGAGATCTTTTGAAATAAGTAGCATATCTTTACGAACCTTTGTACAATAGCTTTCGTTATTATTAAGAAGTTAATTTTTTTTTGTTGTGTTAGTGCAAAAATTAATAAATACATGAATATACAATTTATAAAATGAGATCACGTTTTGTTTAAAAGTCTATTACATATACCAATACGTTAGTACTTTGACACTATGTTGCATTCTACACGTAAAACGGCGAACAATTTCATATCCGGTGCAGTAGAAGTATTTATTTTATTATCCAAGAGTATCGCTGGCACATTGCAACGAGACACGTGAAGTACATTTCAAAAGCCATAAAGGTCCCACTGTTCCTCTGCCAAGTTTTCTCATGCTCCATAAAACCTAGTTCACGTTTTGTCTGTCATAAACGTCGGTGCATGCACAGCATCTCAATCATCCACGTCTGAGTGGATGGCAAGCCTCCATCTATTGCAAACGTTTAAGTGAAACCGTCCATCACTCTGTAATTTAGTTATTTCTACGAATAAAGTTGGATGCCCGTTTTTTCGATTCCGATCCGTTCTTTCAGTCCATTTTCGTGATTCTTCAGACAGCACTCGATATTCGCTCCAGCAATCGATACACAGACTGTATCGATTGCTGGAGCGAATATCGAGTGCTGTCGAGATAACATTGGTTCTTCCTTTCTTTGTATTTTTACTAGATACTAACAAACCCCGCGTTGAACTGCTATTTTATAAATTTTCTCAAGAAATAAATTTTGAAAGGAGAAAATATTTCTCAAATCCAACTGGTATTTTATTAGATTAGCGCATTTAAGTAAATAAATCAACTGTTCTTATTTGTTATATTATTATCGATAAGGCAGATTAAGCATCGGCTTATAATCAATTGAGTTTACGGAAAATTAAAATTGAAGTTGAACATTCATATGCTGGGTCAATAAAAATACAACATTGAAAAAACTTTTATAAATTCATAGTACCTATTATGAATAATATTAGAAACTTGCGAGGTCTCATAGGTGACAGGGCGTCAAATAAATATGAAAATAATTTTATGTACTGCATAGATACCTTGCTACTGCCGACGGCGACACCGAGTTTCGAACTAACATATAAAAACTTCTAAATAATGTTCTATATTATTATTTTAATGACACAAACAAAAAAGGATTCAAATTAGATTAGGGTCTATATTAGGGTATACTTACTATAAAATATTGTGTTGCTTTAAAATTTTTAAGTAAATTATTGTTAATTATGAATAATAATAATAATAATATGTATATTACATTAGTAATCAGCAACAAAAATCGTACTATTGGTAGCTCGCACAATACCGAGATAAGATTACAGTAAACATTCGCTCACTAATTCAAATTTCAAATCCCAGTATTGTAATTGAGCGCAGCTGGTCCCACTCTATCTCATTACAAAACTCGTGTACAATAAATAATACGAAACGTGCGTGTATTTACTTTAAAAGACACTGATTTTGTGAAACACGATAAATCTTGTACCCATCTGGTTATGTTCATTCAGCAGCTGTGTTATCCTCGTGAATTTGTACAAAAAACGCCACCAATGTATGGCGTACCCCAAAGAATCTCAATAGCAACCCTCGGCTTCAATTTGATAGTTGGGATGCCTTTTTTCGTTGTCATCTACGCCCACAAAGGACTTGCCCATAAAGGATTCTACCTGAGACACTCGACGATACGTACATATAATGTTACCGAAATTATAAGCATACGATTCTATACGCTAGTATAATATTACACAGTATGGAGTATCGATAGGTACATATTGTTTATATTATAAGTAGTAATAATTATGTAGTGTCTACTGTAAGTAACTAAAAAAAATAAAGGATGCTGATATTTCATTTCTTTTATGTACGGATCCCATAACGGAAAACAAAATTTAATGTAACATTAATTTGAGTCGGTCTGGTTGCTCTGGTTGGTTGACGGATTCCCTTCGTGCTTAAGAAAGCACGTTAAGCCGTTGACCCCGATTGCTATAACATCATCTATAACAATCGTATGCGAGGGACCGGGCCGCAGTGGTTTACAACATTATATTGCGGTCACCAATTCGCCTGCCGAGCCTGGTGACTATAGAAAACACCTTTCCTTGGGAGGCCCATGTTAAACAGTGGACGTCACACGGGCTGATGATGAATCACATGGATAGAATTTCGTCGCAATTATAAAATGTTGTAATCTTGAAATAGGTACATTATGTATAAGGTAATTTTACCTTAAATTATACGCTCTGAACACTGCTAGATAGGAAGATCAAGATAAGAGGAGATAAACTTGTAAATCCAAAGGCAAATTTGCAAAATGTTGGTATCCCAAGTGATTCCACAACGCTGAATTGAGCCGAAACAAATATTCATATCAATAGCGATACTCAGTAAGATATACAAATGCTTTCCACTCTGTTTCTTATGTAAATCGGTATGAATGAATAAAGAATCAGCCAAAACTTGCTACCGATTTTCTTGTGCGTACAATGTTTATAAGTAACCATGGGGTATTGATAAATTGAACCTTTTTGAAATCAGATATGGTTCCTGTGAAGTAACGAATGTTGTATGAATTCATATATTTTTTAAATAATGAATTGGATGGAAGACATGAAAAACATCATGCAATCAAAAATCTATTTATTTAAGATCGGTAAAGCGGTTTCACCCGCATAGATCTTGTTCCTGTGGAAAGCCAGTCTTAAATATTGCCTATGACACTAACAAATATATAAAAAAGTTTCAAAGTCAGTTCAATAGATCCAGAGACTACTCTCTACAACCTCACAAACTCAACCTCAAATCAAGTCTTTATAATATCGGTCTATGATTTTTTGCTTGTTGCTAATAAAAGGACGATTTGAATATCGAAACATAACATTCCAATTTTAAAATAGACACGATTTTTACAATTCATGAACTTTTCGTTCCTCTTAAGGAGTCGGCAATGATAAATGTTCATAGCAAAGTGAGCTCTAGTGCCTTGCAATAAAAATAATCTGGGTTATAACACAGGTTCGAAGTAATTTTAATCAGGAATATTTAATGCAATTGAAAAAGTATATTATACGTAGATCGAATGTAAAAAAAACACGACATAGAATTGTAAATAGTATTTGAATCACCATGCGCCACTAGGTATCCCTACAATACATCAATCAAAATATGATGGTTATTATATCTCAGTTCAGTGAACGCGAGCTTTATGAATTTCGTGTTTACAGTTTAAATTTTCAATTTACATAAACATTTTACCATTAGTTCGCTACGCTAGTTGGAATATTGGATATCGTCCAATTAACGCTGACAGAGTTAATGTGACTCGCTGACTATCGGTTTGTGGGCAGATGATCTACATTACGTACCTAATATAGCATAAATGTAGTCACATACGGACTACAGAAAGAATTTTAAAGCTTCAGACATTACACAGAAATTACAAGCGGCAAAAGATGTGAAAGATCTAACCTTTCCTAACCTTACTCTGTTTAGGAACACATTTAAGTTTAATCTAGCAGCTGAGGTAGACAAAGGAAAGTCAATTTATTTCGGTGGATATGTTAAAATCTGGCGAAGTGCGAGTCGGTCACGCGCACGAAGCGTTCCGTACTATTTATTATTATTACAAATATTCATCTATACATCTTGGCAAAAAAATCATGTTTGTTGTATGGGAAACCGACTTCAATATTTAATTTATTCTGTTTTAGTGTTTGTCGTTACAGCGGCAACATAAATACATTATCTATGGAATTTTTAACTGTCTAGATATCACGGTTCATGGGACAGACAGACAGTGTACTCTTAGTATCGTTATTGAAATGGAAGAGAAAATCATTATGAGTTAAGTAGTTCAGCATCACATACATATCATACACAAATATAATAACAAACAACAAACAATGCGCCGAACACGGCAAGAATCTTCTTTAAACAAAGCACAGAATAGAAGTTAACAGTTGACTTCGTTAGACTGTACCGCAGTAGGATGATAATTGTGGACAAACATTTTCTGTACTACCCAGTAAAAGCACTTCTGCCAAGTTAAGAAGTAAACAGTGATATGTGTAAACATCCGCTGACTAATTGCTCAAACCCCAAAATTAGGGAGACGAAACACATTTGTTTTACATTTCAGTATCTGCATGTTTACTGAATATTTCCTTTAAGACGACTTTGTTGTTCCTAAAACTTAAAATAGTTTAAGCAAACTATGTAAACATCTTTGATCAAGTACTGATAATGAAATCGTGAACTAAATTTTACTTGAATCGATATTAATAAAATGCTTTGTTCTCAGTGACTGACTGACTGATTAATGCACAGCCTTAACCGCTGATCGTAGAGACCTAAAACTTGGTGGGTGAGCATCCGATCAGAAAGGGTTTTTAAAAATACCATTCTGGAGGATGAAAAGAGGTAATAAAGTTTGTATGGAGAAATTAAAAGCGATCGAAGTCGCCGGCAACAGCTAATCTTTATTCATAAGTTTAAGATTATTGTGCGACCTTCTATAACAAAAAATAAACGTTTAAAGGGATCTTTGTATTTTGTTTGGTAGAAATTATCTCCTTCGTCGGAAAGCGGGAGAGTGACGAACTACTTTTTACGGCGTTTAAATATTTCAATTTTAAGACCCTTGAAAGAGTAAGATATAGTCAAAGGCTTTCTACTCATTACCATAGCCTTAAGCCCCCTAAACAAAACCATGATTATCAGCTAGTTACTAATATTATAAACAGGAAAGATTTGTTTTTTCGTTTGCATTGAATAGTGTTACGTCTCTCTAGGTAACGCACAATAAAACAACACTTTTTAGTAAGTAGGTAAACACAGGCCAACTGGGAACGTCCGCCCCGCTCGGCAGTTTGCAGCGAAGTGACGCGTCGCCCCAACAGTTGAGCTCTGCTACCGGTTTATTATTTTAACTAGATATCACAAATAGGAACTCGAACTACTGGACTGAAATGCGTGGGAAGCTAGTTCAAAATAAAAGCCGCAAAAATACAAGGTACAAATATAAAAATGCAATTCGAAGATTAAAAACATACGAGTATTTGTCGTAGCTTTAAATATTTATCGAGGCCTGTGTCGGCATTTTAACAATACATTGGAAAATTGCTCTAAATTGCTATTTTTGACACGTGTCACCCCAGCACGTACCCACTGGGGTTAAAGTGGATTTGTATGGAATGAGCATACATACGACCCGTGATTTAGCCTGGCTTTATATTTTTATTTAGGGCTCGACCCAGCGCTATGTTGATAAAATGTAATAATATTCGCACCCGGCCTTATTAATTATTTCGTTATTTTTTCATTTAAGTCAGAGATTTGTTTTTCTCAAAATGGTGTAGATGTTTTATTTGATATTTGGAAAAGTTAATTTAAAACAGAAAGCATGTCTATTATTTCCAGTGAGACTGTTCTTGTATTTTTGTACATATTACTAAAATATGCCAAATTAGAAGTACCGTAAACCAAAGGACAAGCATGAGAAGATAAATGAATGTGTAGTAGACGAAAGTGTTATATCAACATCATAGCAACTGGAAAGAAGGGTTCTCTGCGTATCACTAAAGAGAAGTGAATGTATGCAATATAATACATATGACCCTTTGCAATGTTCAAGATGCTTAGTTAAACAAACAGTATCCTCCATCTATAATTATTCTCGCGCACGAAAATTCCACAGTTCATTGGCCGCGATGAAAGGGCCCAAAATATCTTAAAGGAGATGAACGCGTCACGTGGCTATTATCTGTAGAAGCATGACAAAATCTTCTGTCATCTTGTAGGTAAGCTATCATTTTTCACATGCTAATCCAAGGCAGGCTCGTCAAAGGGAGCGCTTATCATAGTACCTACGTGGTCCCTAATTTATTTCAGTGGGATTTCCACGTGTATGTGTCAGAGTTTAAGTGTGTCAGACGTGTGTTGTAGGATTTTGTCATAAATTATAACGTAGTTTATGAGCTGATGGAACTGATTTCGACAATCTCACTATATGTAAAATATTGTGGAGATTTCTTACTTCCTTCGCGTATTTACTACCTATCAGTAATGTATGTATCTCATGAACATCAAAAGGTGAATCAGATAATCACGCATGATCGGTAAGTTGAAATATAAATTTCCCATATAGACATTAATTAATACAGGGCTTAAGTACTTACCAGTTTTATGTATGCATTTAAACAGTTATTTCTTACATTTTGAGGTCGTCATAGAACGTAAAAGGGATGAATATTTCATATATTGATTCCATTTACGGTCCTTCCTGTAGTCTATATTATCCGTCAGTAATAAACCAAATCCAATTTAAACTTTATACATCAAACCTATCTAAAGCACAGGTTAATGTTGATAGTCGATAGCCCGTAATCGATTATCAAAATCAAAACTTATTACACCGTATGATGTTGTTCTTGAATAAAATTTCGAGCTCAGAAGCATAAGGTCATATCTGCAATTATACGTCGGAAACATTTGATGTATGTGCCTTTATCATGCTTACAACCAAATGCTTATGAGAACTCACGCAGTATGTACTGGAATCAAATCCTTTACATAACTCACTTACCAAAGCAACAAAACCATACAGTGGCAAATCAAGAATCTATTGTTTCGTCCAACGAGAGGTATCAATTAAGTTGTATACAGTATACAGTGTGCTTAGCAGACAAATAACTCGTGTCTAATAGTGCGAACACGCGTGTGAACTAGCGCTGATCCGTCGTGAGCTTTATCTTCCTCTTCCTTGTGCCAAGGCGAAACAAAAACGTCTTCGGCGATTATGTAATGCGTAGGCTGACCGTGCGAAATGTTTTGTATTGTAGCAGGTAATAGTGGTTAGACGATCTTTGGTTGGTATGGTAACCGTTATGCTAAGCAAGTGCAGGACATGCTTGGAGCTTAAAAATTTAGTTGGACCCGTCAAAATTATTCCTAAACTCACCCTTTACTGGGTCTATGATTGTCATAGATGATACTACCTTTAACCAACCAAGGGGTGAACGGCTTGACTCACTTGCTGAGTCACGGAGGGTAGTCCCTCAACGAACCAGACGTGGAAGAGCCTGAGCGGAAATTAAACCCACGACCTCCGAGATTTAAGAATCTATATTATTTAAATCCAAGAAAGCATTTACTAAGTAGTATATATAATAATTGAGTAGATTGACCACGGATTGCATGGGTTTTAACTAGAGCTAGCAGAGACATCTTAGAAAGTGGTCTATCAAGTAATAAGGAAACAATAACAAAGGAAAATATTCTTTTATATAAACTAAATCTTTATCCTCTCAAACACAAATTGCAGTTATACTCAAACTTCGTTCTAAAGTGCATAGATAATAAATTATTTTACGACATCATAACAATAAGGGGTAAGTGAAGCGTCTCTGAGCACTTAGCAAGGACATTACCGTACAATTTGGCAATAATCTCGCATAAAGGCGGATAATATCATCTTCGTGCGTATAATTGCAATATGGTGTGGTCTTTGAGCGTTAGTCACTCAATTTTACAGCTTATCCCCCTCGAGTTTAATTAGTAAGTAATAAAAGCGATCGTTTCCTAGAAAATTATGAAGCATTTGAGGGTATTAAAGTATTAAGCTCTTAACTGATTATCGTGGATTTGATGAATTTCGTATCGAGGAAGAAAACCTTTGTATTTTCCTTGTAATGTGTATTAATATAATGAAGAAGTAATCTCAGGTCTACATCCGATTTTGAAAATTCTAGTTTAGTTTAATATAAGCTTATGTTATCATTAGTAATATCAGCTAGAAATGTTTGGGGCGAAGAAGAAGTTGGGTGGATGTTGCGGGAAGAGGGAGGGGGGTCGGTTTACAAGCTTAGTGGAAGTTTTGTTATGCGTAAAGCGGCTTTTTTAAATAAATCTTGATTAAGAAATAAGATTGACAATCATTTATCTAAAGATAGCTATGTTATCCCAGAAAGCCTCGTCTTAATATATTGCCTATGCTAGATAGGCTATATTATAAGACGAGGCTCTCACGGGACTGTTTTAAACTCGTACAACCGTTTATTTAATATGCAATATTTTAGCAAATGGAACATACATTGTTAGTTTTTACTGTTGCATTTTTTTCTCGGTTATTAGTTTTGTGGAGTACAATTTCAAATTGTTGTTTATGTTACTGTAAAATAACAAGTTTTGTGTAATGTTTGGTTGTAGAGAACAGAATATGCGGCTTGTATTTTGTTTTTATAACAATTAGTTGAACGTGTATTTAGAATGTTTAATATAGAGTGCTCTATTAATTTTCAAACCACGCACAAATATTAGTATAACTGCATTTTAATCATGGTTTAAAATCACAGTTAGTTAGAAAATGTATCAGGAATGTTGGCTTTCAATTAATGAATAATTAATAGAAAGTAATTTAACAATAAATTATTTACTTTTTAGTGCAGACTCGTGGTTTTATCCGTTCTGAACTCAATCCTAAGGTATAATTTACGAAAGATGGGCGCGTCGCGCGTATTATTTTACAAAATTGCTTCATCGTGAACGCTCTCATACCACACCATATGTTTGAATCTAGTGCGGGACGCGCCGTCGACGCAACGCGCCACGTGTCCGTGAAAATGGACTAAGAAAACCCTTAATCATTTCAGGATAACAAGTTCTTAATAGAACTTGTTATGGAATTGTAATCAATTCCAGATAATAGCGTATCTCTGTGCCAAATAAAATTAAATTTGATATCGCTTACAATCAAAATTAATTAAGATAATGTATCTTTATCTTTAAAGCAATATCTATGTAAATAAGCCTTAACTATAATATACTTTTAGTAACGTTACAAGCAGATACTGTAAGGGTAGTCATGTAGAGGATGATTTTATTAGAATGAGTGTTGAAGGGCGTTGAGGATTTGCAGTTAAACGCATCTGGCGTTTTGGATTCTTCGTAATTGACGAAATAGGGTCCAACATATTTATTGCCTGTGCAAATCTAATTCACTGATACAGCAACAGATAAATATAGCATTCACATATGTGTGAAGCTAAGTATCCTTGGTGCTGTTTGCCTCCAAATGAGTGTCCGTAGATTAGTATATCTGCTAAATATTAAAGACATCCTCTTTAGAGGTGGTCTATGTTGATACCTAACGGTCTAATGATGATATCGCAAGGTATATTTTATAAAGAACTTTCCATAAAACCGGGATTTTTATAGAGAAGTTTTCTCGTGCCGTGAAAAGCGCTGGAAAAGGTTACTTACAAGTAGATTCACAAAATTCTATTTGCAACGTAAAACAACGACATACGAGTAAGCCACAAGCCCCTACACAATATAAAGCGTTTATGTTCGTGACGTCAAAGCTACTCGTTATGTTTGACTAAATGTAGACTTTTAACTGGAACCGAAGATTTAATAAAGTCACTAACCGTCTTATTAATAAAAATGGCCTACTCCTTGCTTAATCCGAAGTTACGTTTGGTTTAGCTAATTCTGGTGTAACTAAGTATTAACTTCGTTTTCATAACGTTATTAATAAACGTGGACTAAGCTCGGACTAGCTATACATTCGTTACGCCTGGTTTAACGGACAATCTATGGCAACACCGTTGAAATTAAAAATAAAAAGAATGAACTAGCGAATGAAATAAAACAAATGACAGTGACAGATGACAGACGATGTTTGTTTCTATTATCTATGATATGGACGTTTGGATGTGAATTGTGAGATTTCGATTATTTTGTTACAAAATAATAATAATATAGGTATAATACCGACTTAAATAAGAACAAATGACACAATATGAGTAAACTTTATTAAAAGACAAATTATATAGAAACTTAATACATATATTGCTACAGTTGGGCTTCATACCACACAACTTGTATATTAATTGAACTATATCCTAAATATTGTCCAATGTTTCCCACTGACTTTTGGTATTCTAATATGTGTGCAGTCAATGGCTCCAATCACTTGTCTAAATCCACATATCGCATAGAATTATTCTTCTATCACATTGCTCTGTTCTGCATCATTTTGTGGAATTTTGATCCATTGAGCACTTTTTGCCACCAATGCTAAAGCAACTTGTTTGCATACAAGTGATATTGTTGGCTGATACCCCTTACCACTTATATCTCCTGCGTCATCTTGAATCTGTTGAATTCACAAAATATAAAAGATTTATAACATAACAAATAGGTACCCAGAAAAGGCAAAGATTGTTGAATATCATTTTATTGATTGTCAAATTCTTACCTCTCCGCGTGCCCAAGATCTTATTGCACTTAAAACTTTCATATGGGGCGGTATGAAACCACCTCTCGCATCACCAGCTAAATCATTTTTTATCATATTAATGATAAAAACAGCCGTAGATCGAGAAAACCTATATTTCGATTTAAATTCAGCTTCAAGTTCTTCAAGTGGATTCTTACGAATTTTGTATAATTTAACACGCCTTATTGTTGGAATGCAGTCCATCTGATTCTGAACCTCATTATTTTCGTCTATCAGCCATAAGTCGTCTCTAAAATAGTCTATTCATTTTAATTAACTTTTACCAAACAATATTACAATCTAACCTAAAAAGTAAAAAACAGCTGTCAAAGATAGTTACTCTATGCTTAATCCGTCCTTAAACTAGGTATCCCTATGGTTTAACTTTTACACCGAGACTAGAGTCGAATTAGTTTAATCACTCCTTAGTCCGTGTTTATTAATAGTGAAATTTGTTAGTACCGGGTTAATGCTTAGAGTAAAGTTAATCTTTCTTTAGTCCACGTTTATTAATAAGACGGTAAGAGATTATCGTAATTCGTGAATTAAGGATCGGAATATGTTAAGGTTGAGGTTATTGGACAATCAATGCCTGTTAGACGCTTCATAATCATCACAGATTGAAAAGCCCAGCTCTTATTAGTGATCTTTCTTCCAACGGGTTAGTAGCTAAGCTGTAAGCCACCGGGGGGTCCTCAGATGTCAAATAGAGGAATAGCCACCTCATATAGTGGCTAGCTGTGTATATATAAGCAGGCCGTGTCCACACAGCGATAGGGCAAGCAGAGTACGGTGGGAGGTAGGGTAGGAATTGCTCCAGACCTGCGAGTAGTTATGACTCTGCGACATATTGCCTATGTGCCGCACTCAGATATTAGTTCCACGGATGTCGGGCAGCGGCAACGACCTATGAAATGGAATCTGAAGGGGCTTCTTACTGCGGTGTGGAAGGCAAATAGAGAAACCACCACAATATTGTCCTTTAATAAGAATCGAAATTATTTAGAGGTGTAGTGATTGTTAAATATGTTTTATACCAGAGGGAAATTATTCTAGCGACTACTAGTACGGTATAGCTGCAATCCTAGTAAGTAAATAGGTTTTATTTGATGCAGGAATATAACGTCTTTTTACTTTATGGGAAGCTTTTCCCGCTGCTTCTATCGGATTAAGTTCGGAACTTTGAAACCCGTTGAAAACAGTGTGATATTGTGTGTTTTTTTTAACAAAAACATTGATTTATAAATCAAATCGGTCTATAGGTACTTATATATAAAAGTGTAGAGTTTGTTTGTTTTTCCGAAAATTATTTCAGTGTTAGAGAGTCCATTTATCGAGGAAGGCTATAGGGCATATTTTATTATGAAGTTCCCACAGGAAAGGGAGCTGCGCTGGTGAAGTCGCGCCACAGTGATGAATATTTTTATTGTGTTAAAAAAGTAAAGTTTTTTATGGACCAAGTTCTTGTTGAGGAGCTCTACATTTATTTTACAAATAAAATGTAAGTATACTATATTATTATTGAAGTTGAAGAGATTGACAGTTCTAATTTTAGCTGTAAAACGTTGCGTCAAAAATTTTTATACGGTATATTTCTAAGAAATGCCGAATATTTCGTAGATAGGTATTTAAGAGAGGTATGGGTATTTATTTTCAAAGCTGGGCACACTTTTATTTGACACTGAGACTAAATATTGTTGAATAATCTCAGTTCGACTCGTTCCTAGTTCAGTGCTTTGAAAATGAGTTCTCGTAGTTAATTTACTTCCACAATAATTAACCTGACCGGTTTCTTTTTTACATACTATGTGCAAAGAATTATAAAATTTGATTAATACGAAAATAACTACAGAAACTCATATTTCTAGAGTTCAGAAGCATAAGGTCGGATGTACCATTATACGTCAGAAACATTCGTCGTATGTGCCTGTATCGTAAACTGACACTTACGACCAAATACTTCTGAGGAATATAGTACATCCGTCTTTATGCGTTTGAGGTCTAAATTATTATATTATACTGCACATTAGAAAGACCAATCTATTGTCAACAATTACTTAAGTTATGATAGGATTGTATGCGGATGTACGAAGATTTTTACTTTTTATCCATATATTTATTATTTCCATCGTAACAAATCATCACTTATAAATGTAACCAAATATCTTAAACTTAATAAAAATTTACGAAGATGATTCAGTACATTATGAATGTGAAATAAAAAATCTAAGTAATACAATAAATCGACTTTATTTCCTCATAAGATCAAAGTCGGAACAAAGGAAGTCGTTAAACGTCAGGTATAATAAATACGTTGAGAGTTTATAAAGCGTGTTAGTCTTTAGGGTTGCCAGATGGAGCATTAACAATCTTTAAAGATCTATTAATTACTTGGTCAGAACTTTAAAAAGAGTATTTTAGCGAGACATAAAATGTTGGTTCGCTGGTCAATTCAAATAAATGTTTTTAAGGCCATGAATTCAAGCTTAAGCAACAAGCTCTACATATTATAACTTATCAATAAAGAAAAACATTTTTATTTTCTACAAAAACCATAAAATCTCCTACTGTATGGCAGCCCTGTTTAAGCGTTCTGTACTGCCATAGGGGTCAGAGGAATACTTAAAAAATCTATTAATGGCACGCGCAACTATTACTAAGGCTCATTAAAATATTAATGGCCAGCAAATTGACTTTTATAGCAATGAAACACCGGTTGACACGCCAATGATTCTTTTTTATGTATGTCTTGTACATGTTGAAAAATCACCATATTATGTTAAAAGCTAATCTTACAGTATGTGGGTGGTCCCCGAAGGAAGCCAATTTGAATGTTGTTTTTTTCTGGCACTGACAGTGATTTGGGAAGATATTTTGTTTTTTTTTCATTTTAAAAATCTGTCCTCGGATTAAATTTATTTTTGGTTCATAACATGGACAAAATGTACTAGTTTAAATAATACTAGTTTAAATATTTATTTATTTATTTAAAACACTTAAACTATCATTACAGGTTTAGAAACCTAACTAACTTTAAAATATCGGTGTACGTTACATGTTGCAGTTTTCTACGTTGAATTTAAGTGTTACAACTCAAGCTTATATTTATCTAAGTTTCCTAATTAATTTTAGATTGATTTACAATGAAAAATCGTTATTGCATGGTGTCGAGATTCAATTAGATTTGCTTAATTATTGTTGGTGGGAGCATTTATAAACTCTCGATAAGATCTCTCGGCTCTTTACACCATAGTTAATTAACTATACTGTTAATTACTGCTATATAAATTACAGCTTTATATTGAAATCATAATTATCCCAACACATTTCCCATCAGAAAGTCTTCCTTTAGTGATGCTAAAATTTTAAGTTAAATTAAAGCTATTTTTATTGACAATTTGAGTTGTTGGAACTTTGTTGATCATCGGGAACTAATAACCCTATTCCTGCTGTCATAACATCATCTTTGACAATCGTATACTAAGTAACGAGCTGCAACGTATACCTGAGTATATGCTGTACATAC
Source organism: Nycteola revayana (assembly GCA_947037095.2). Classification (NCBI taxonomy): domain Eukaryota; kingdom Metazoa; phylum Arthropoda; class Insecta; order Lepidoptera; family Nolidae; genus Nycteola; species Nycteola revayana. The sequence goes on from OX344839.1 coordinate 13,913,698, forward strand.
TGCGGTCACCAACCCGCCTGCCAAGAGTGGTGACTGTGGCAAAAACGCTGTTGTTCAGCAGTGAAGTTATTCGCACTTATAAATTTGCCGTGAGGCGTGGTTTAACCTACGTAGTTCCCATTGCCGTAAGAACCTCTTAATAAAGCCTATGGCATACACACATAATGTGGTTTTGTATTAGTAACAGACTTTTCAAAATCGGTTCAGATGATCCTTAGTGTAATATATCATTTGAAATTCCCTACAATCTCTCTTGCTTACAAACTTCTCTTCATAATATTAGTATAGATATATCCGTCCACAAAATATGGCTAAACAATACAAATTACATTCTCTATTTTCAAATTTACGATTTTTTTGTAATTCACAGTTACAAAGTAACTAGTGATACTAAAAGCTTTTAACAAAAAATGCAAATGACATTGACCCCTCAATGTCATTTCCCGCATACCGCAGAATATGTAGTTTTTATACGAAGCTGATGAACCGTGTCTGTCTAGTCCTGAGGGGACCGATGTTTGTTCAAAAAATTGCCATTTTATGGCACGCGCGACGATCATATCCTCCCATTAGCCGGCGTCACTCCGTACCTCAAATATTGTCGTATTTACATTGCAGTTATGGAGTTTCATTACGTATCTACAGCAATATTTGTACCGATATTACCGAATTATTAAGTTTGTTTAGTTATTATCAACTGTATAAAGTACATTTAATTTATTTGTAAATATTTATTGACTGTTATATTGAATGATGTTACAAAGTCGCAACGGCTGAGAATATTTTAAAAGTGACTCAACTCTAACGTTTACTGCTTGCCCTTATCGTAAAGTGCTAGGAGAGGATCTTCAGAATATCTGATCGGCAACAATTTTATCTACAAATTGTAATTTGAATTTAGAAGAAAACTAAAATGAACCATGTACGAGATACTACTGTGTTTGACGTTTCTATATCGACATAAATATAAAGTAGGTAGTTAGTACATAGACTATGTAGAGAAAGTATTATATCCTGAATATTGTCTCGAAAGCTGTAGGTGCGCAAACGCAATTAATAAATGATTACACACTTAGCGTCTCGGTTTATCCAGTCGCGAACAAATTCGCGATTCGTTTTACTTAACGCAGTTAAACGCATTACAATAGCTAGTTACACAGAAACTCCTATTAATTCCAATTAATGGTATCTTTTCACATCATTGGCTTAGCAACTAATTTCTTTTAACAAGCAAGTTGAACTTGAATAAAAATGATCCGACTGATTTCTGTAAGGGCGACTGCTTCAACCTGCGAGTCTTGCATGTGCTCGAATGTGGCTTATACACCCAATCTTTTTTGTAAAGATCCTCGCGCTTTGCGGGTATGTGAGCACTCCGTCAATAATGTTATAATTGATTATTTATCGCAGGTCCAGCACAGCGTAGTTTTTTTTATTCGTTTACTCTGGTTTTAGCCAAAGTTAGATTCTTGTCTTTGAGTAACAAGCTGGTGCCATATGGCAACTTTTATGATATATGTACATTAAGTACGACTATATGACATGCTATCCAGGTTTAAGTACTTTAGGGAATAATAATCTTTACGCAAGCAACACAAACGGTGCACCTCAACGGTTTAAAAAAAAATGGTTATGTTGGAAAACGGAAATAGCTCAAAAGAGGCCCTAACATGGATAAAAGCTGATATTCATCATAATATCACTTGACGACCCATAACCATGGTATACGGGAGCTATTAAACTGTCAATGCCAGAGGGTCATAATCCGGAGTACGCACCGCAATATGGGCCACATAAATCAGCTAATTAACCCTCCTAGCCCTTATTAACGACATAAATTTCGCGCTCCGAAGCACACTCGAGACGATTTAAGGGTAATATGCGTATAACGCACTCAGCGCTGTGTCTGCCGTGTAATTATGACTCTGTGTGGTACGTAGAACCTTGGCATTGTACCTCAATATTTTAGTAGTTTCACCTGACGAATATTCCAATAGTTTTTTAACATTAGTTATTTTAAATAGGTTTTGTCGTGCTCTTATTAAATTGATACTGTACTAACATCTACAGTAAACGCACACACTACAAGAAGGCAAGCGCCATCTGGCACCTAGCATCCCAACTAACGTGTATCGCGCAACACAAAATCGCCAGCCAATTTTAACAAGTTCTGAAAATCAACAAATGGCCGTCGGCCGCCGGGCTTACCTCATCGCCCGGCAAAGAAGATCTTCGTATTTTGTAGAGTAAAACCATCTTCAGCACAGATTAATAAATAGTTACTATGCCTACGGTTCCTCTACAATACATTTTTATGCGGAAAAAATGGTTTTCAGTATGACAATTTCATCGATCAGTCAGGTTAATTAATAACATACTCATTTCGCTTTGTCCAATGTTGGAATATCGTCAATTGACTTTATAACGTAAATAAGTCTTGTCCTGGAATGGCGTCGATAGTAGGCTTAAAATCGTAATTGACAGGGACAGTTAAAATTTAAAAACAGTTTAAATGTATGCTGTCAATGCATACTTACCATGTAAGCACATTGAATATATATTTTTTAATCATTTACTTTTAATTTTGTTTTTTTTTACCATGTTTTATCTTATCTATAGTAATATTATAAAGAGGTAAAGTTAGTGAGATTGTAGGGGGTAAACTCTGGATCTACTGAACCGATTTCTTTCGTTCCAATAGAAAGTCACATTATTTGGTAGTGTCATAGGCTATAAATAAAGTCAAGGTTTACACAGAAACGGGATCTACGTAGGTAAAACAGTTAGTTAATTATAATGACAGTACTTTTAAGCTATTAAGTAATAAAATGTACCAAATTACAATATTCCAATGTGGCGGTCCCTTATCGCGTGGCGAGGGCTATTACATTGAATATAAACTAGTGCGTCATCTCATACCCGCTTATCGAACGATCTCCGGCGCACATGCGGCGTTCGATGCACTTTACTGAATTGCCTGCCACGCCACCTATCTCATATCGCACGCTAACTTTTTATTTCAACCGAAACTCATACTATCGCCTCGATAAACGGCACTGATAGTGAAAATAAACCCAAAATATCCCCTAATTTATTATAATACGATGGACGGAGGGCTCCAACAAAAATCTTAAGTATTACGAAAGGGCTTTGTAATTGAAGTTGAAAAGGAAAACGTGTTTTTCAGCAAACTCGGGCCGGCGTAATGCCAATGACTTGTCAAATTAAAAACATAAGAGAACCGAGCGGGCAAGGGAATGAATGATATTGTTTCTATAGTAATTTATCAAAACGTCCGTACGAACAACTATCGCACCGCTTCGCTTTATACAAAATTTAACCAAAGAGAGCGCTCCAGTCTTTATTGCTTTTATACTTTGGTTACGGATCTATTAGGATCACTATGCTGGAAAAGATAAAATGTTTTGCCTTTGACAGCTCGGCTTTCCATTCTTAAGTAAGCCAAAATGCGCCGCCCGAATACTAATGTCAGCTTTCCGAGGGCTTCTGTGGACCTCGATTGTTTTTATTCAATAGAAATTAATGCTTACTTGACTATTTTGTATCAATCGTAATCACGAATGAATAGGGCTAAATGAATAGTTTCAATGGTTGTGGAGCGTGACAAAGATGAAAGTTATAGTTTTATCTGTTATGTACTCGACAGAATTACCTATTATATTGGCATTATAAGAACCCTCTTCCTTTAGGAGTCAGGCGGCGTGGGGTCGACAAACTCTTGTGCATTCAGCTGTGATCGTATTGAATGACGGTCGTTAAATGTACGCATAAAGGATAGATTTAGAGTTGTTGCGAGGACGACCTTAAAAGATTTAAAGCCCTATGGGATAAAATATAATGACCACCAAAAATATATACTTGACACCAGAAAAATAAAGTCTAAAATTATAATAGTACTATTTTAGTCACGACTGCACTTCAAATTGTATTCGAACACCAAATGTAGTTAATGATCACCAAATCTTAGCGAGCAAATTATTGCGCTATTTCTACCTTAATAAAATCAATGAAAAATGACAATCGGTTAGGTTAGGTTAGAGCTGCGGCCATACAACGCACGAGCCGAGCGAGCGAAGCGAGCGGTGCCGCGGCAGCGGCCGGCGAGTGCCAGAACCGAATAGTAAATTAGTAAAACATTTAGGTACTTTTGGTGATCATTTACTACTTTTGGGTTAACAATGATTTATTTGGAGTCATTTTGCTTAAATACGATAGCGAAATGTTAAAACTTTGGTTACAATTTTACATTAAAATGCGGGTTTAATTTTGGTGATCATTTTCAATTTTTTTCTGTTATATGTTACTATATCTGGTGGTAAGTTAAACATAAGCCAATTACTATTGTGGCACAGGGTTGCCATTTATCTGATTATATTTTTTCGACTTTTGACTGTGCAACGAGTATCGTCTCGTTACGGAAGTTAGTCTAGTCTTAACTTATGTTAAGACTTATGCCAAAGAAATATACATCTATACATTCAGTCACAATTGTTTAAAAGAGATAAATATGCTAAACTATATGAAAATATGTGTAGTATGAAACCATTTCACTATACATAAAAAGTCCATTAGACCACATAAAAGGCCATGTGTGCTGATGTTAGGTCTAATTGGCGACGCCCGCATTAAATGTGCGCTCGTGTCATTAACATAGCTAACTGGCCCACGGTCTTGTGTGACCACTTTAGTGCATATTCACCTCAAAAAAGTATTATAAACAAAGTGATTGTAAATGAGGGGTCCACGCTTTTGTAAATAAATGAAAGCTGTTCCGCGTTCATTTTGGACTCGCAAGATATGAAAAATGAAAATTATTCATGAAATGTAGGTAAATGTAGTGCTTCAGCCAAATGTTGAGATTGGGGTCATTACCGAATAGAAAAAGTGATGTTACGCTGAGTTAGTTGGGTGAGAAATCTCGTGAAAAAAGTGGATTGTTATAAGTTCCATGACTAAGTAAACATTTTTTAACCGACACATTTTGTACGATAAACTTTTTGAATTTGGCCACCTTCCCGCGAGAACGTGATAGATACAGAAAGTTCAGCTTAGACCAGCAATTTGATCACAAAGTGACAGTTCCACATTGTTTAATTATTTTTTGTATGATCCACTCGTTATGTTGAGAATACAATTATATTGTTGGACGATGCGCAGATGTCAAATTGTGATCAGATAGCTTGTTCCAATTATGATTCCAACCTCAATTCAATTTACAAAAACATTTTCATCAAAATCGGTTCATCAATGCACGAAGAGTTTGGTGAAACTATTTCTTCTCTAAGTGTGTACACTTAGAGAAGAAATAGTTTTTAGCCAATACATAAATTATATCAACCTTTTCATTTAATAAAGATTTAACAGCTATAAGTACAATTATCGAATGTTCAACACAAATTTATTTTATTCTAGTTTGGACAACCTACATGATATCTAATGTTCAATTTATAGATAAAACTACCTACAGACCAAATACGACGTAGCACGAGTGTAACATGAATTTTTTTGTAATGACAATGATTTTAATTATATAAACTAACTGACTGAATGTTTATCTTGACTTTATTAATTAATGGCTAGTTTAAGTGGGAGTACATTGAAATATATATATATTATATAGAATAATTGTATTTCGTGTAACATTTACACTGCATTTATTGTTGATTGCGTTTTAAATACAAATTATATAAATATTAGGTACTGTAATCGCCTCAGTACCATCTGTAGAGTGTAGGCTGCGTTAACGAGAAGATAAAAGCTGCACAAACGGTGAATAAGCAGTAATAGGGTTATTTAGAAGCGCTACGCGACTCGCGGTGTCCCCGCAACCGTAACGTACCTACTGGGATTGCGTTACACTCTGAACGCTTACATTTATTTTTTTATTTTCTACTTCTTAATGTCACCGTTTTTTTTTGAATTTGGAATGCGGTTTTTTTTTCAAATGAAATTTCAATTCAAAATTTTCAACAATTCTCAAATTTCGAGCTCTTTTCGAAATTGCATTTTCAATTTTAACCTCAATAACATAAACTAAATGTCAATAAACAATTATATGATATATGTACCGTATATCGCAAATACGAGTACGTACTTGCAATATAGGTACCAAGAACTCGCCGTATTTCTACAAGATATTTTGACGGTGTTTAAAATTTTATTTAACTTTAAAAGCATTTATACTGCTATACTAGTTTAACACTACCCTAATTTCAAAAATAAAATAAAATAAAAATCCTTGTTATAAAAAAATACATATTAAACAATTCTATTCAGCAAGCTATTCTATTCGCAGGCAAAATGATATTTTCATAATTAATTTTTGTAACAACCAAAATGTCAGTGAGTTTTCCTTATTACATCTACCCTCTTTATGTTCTTGATTCTTTTAGTGCCGTTATGAAAATAGTCTTACACTAATTAGTGTACAAGTATTCAATTATATTTTTATACACGACGACTCAGAGCAATCTCTCAAAGGAATAATAAAAGGTTTTTGATAAATTAGTTAGTTAATACGCGGCAGGATACTGAGGTATTAGAATTTATACCTACCATCTGCAAAGAAGGCAGTAAAGTTTACGATAACTTAAATTAAACTTATCGTAAAATAAGGAACAATCGTGGTTATAGGTGTGCAATAAAATATCTCCCCCTGCGATTACATTCCTAGTTTTGTCTTAAAATTCAACTTGGTGGTTCCATAAAACAGTAAATGTGTTTTCGTTAAGAAATTTCCCACTTTTAAAGTCTACTTTAACGTTTGAATTTAGAAAGATTTCAGTGTTGCCATTAGAAAAACCAAGTTTCCCCGCAATTAATGTTTATGACGGCCGCTGTTACCATGTAGAAATACTTTTTATAAAGATTATGCCAGGGCTGCCTTAATTCCGTTTCCTTTTTTGTAAAAATAAGTGTAAACTTTTAGAAAAAGCTCATGAATATGCGCGGTGTTACTTAATGTGAGTTTTTGCAGTAGGTATACAAAATATAAATGAGCGGTTACGTCGTAAAAAGTTGATCCGTCCTAAAATTAAATATTGTGCTATGAAGATGACCTATTACAACAATCAAATTTAAAATTTGCATGAAAAAATATTTTATGAAAGCTTCGCTGAAAATTCAATCTTCCCAACGGATTTATGGGTAGTTAATGTATTTTTTTTTTATTTCAGATCGGGCAGAGGTGCGGCTTACGCGTGTTCTGAGGGAGAAGGGAATGCACCGAAGTCGTGTTGCGGGCGCCCCCCGCTGCGACTGTGCGTGTTGTTCCTCGGTGTTGTTGGAGCATGCCTCGTGGCCGCCGGAGCAGTCCTTGGCGCCCTGAGGCCCCACCCTCGTGCCCCGCTCACATTACTCCTGCTGATGATAGGTAATATTTAACTTCTTTTTTCTTCGGCTTCTGCTACTTCATCGTGCAAAAAGTTGAGCAGGGAAACAGTCTTATGTACTATTTTTCTAACATTTATATGCAGGTTATGTTTAATAGTTATATATATAATATCAATAGTTTTAAATTTAGAACAGATAGATACTGTGCTTTCTTTATTAGGTACTACAATGAGTATTGTTTCCACATCTTCTATTATAGAGAATATTTAGACAATTTGTGGCCTATAATTCAAACCCTTTATTTTTCACAAGACATCTACAGATATCTAGACAAAAAAACATGTCAAAAATAAGGTAGTATTGTTTGTTATTTTATTATTATTTTAGAACACAAGTTTACAAAAAAGTACAATGGCATTATACATTATATCTTCTTCCCGCCGAACTATAATTTCAAGTTATGTTTAATGTGCATTACTAAGAAACATTTTCGAAAAAGATTACGTAAGTTACTAAATATATGAATAACGGCACTTACTTATATCACCTCTTTTTGTTGGAAAATGTTTTTGATTAACATAATACTTATGGTTATTAATAATGTTATGTATGGCTTACATTTATAACATTATTTGATTCAAACAGACTATAAATTATTTATATTATCAATCGACTTTCTGCGAATAGAGTATTAACTAAAAACATTAACGTGAAAATATATTTGTAAAATTATTTGGTTTGGTTTGTTTTATTCCAAATATGATTTGAATGTTATATTCATTCAGACAGAAATAAACGATTTACAATAAAATAATATTTTAACTATTTTTAAGTACAAGATAGCTTTATAACATTTCTGTATTGATAATTTAGTATAAAACCACCTATTTATAAATCTAACAAAATTGAATTAAAATAGCGGCCTAACATTAAAGTTCTGATCCTCTTCGCCTTTAAATTAATAAATCCGTCTAAAACCCGTAATCCATCTTTTACTACGACACTTTGTGTCCTGAAGATTATAAAAGTGGAAACCATCCATCAATTTATAACACAGCTGCTCATTAGAACGAAACCCTTTATAATCAAAGTCTTTGATCGCCTAACAGTTCGCAACTCATTTCATGCTTAAGCGTTTTTTTTCTTCACAGTTGATTAAAATTATCCGGTCGGATGAGCGAACCGACGAAATGAAAGTAGGCGAGAATCAGCCGTTCACCTATAGTGCATCTTATTTTACAATCTTAATATTTATACAATGAATTGTAACCGTTTTAGGTTTCTTACCGATGGACAACCTATTCTTGGAACTGTAATCACTTTTAGAGTACTTTACGGAAAAGTTTACCGAAATTTCAACATTGAGATTGATAAATTTAGTTGTCTCTCATAGAGACGTATTATACCGAGATTGATAAATTTCGACGATAGGTCGGATTCGACCATGGCCGAATGGTTAAGGTATTAGGGGCTATACCTAAGATGCAGGCTCAAATCCTGCCGTTGGTCTTAATCTCAATTTGGAAATTCTGTAATCACTTATCTGCTGACTACACATTGGGTGCACATTTCGCGACCGTGTTCTACGCAAGTTTATAAGATCCTTGTGATCCATGACAGATTAATATTGTACAATTTAGTAGCTTCAACTCTTTATACATTAATGAATCTGCGGCGCACGGTGTCACCTGCATAGCTCCCGTCCCCGTGGGAACTTCATAATAAAATATAGTCAATTACCTTCCTCGATAAATGGGCTATTAAATGCTAAAAGATTTTTTCCAATCGGACCTGAGATTTGTGTGTCCAATCAAACAAACACTTCAGCTTTGTATGTTAGTATTCCTAGATATATATAAGTTATAGTGAATAAAGGAAAAGTTTTTAGCACTCGCTTAATATACACAGTTGCCAAGCAAGAGGCGCATACGAAATATGCCAGTTGAAAATTTGAATAATATATATACTAAATATGTATGTAAACTAGAAGCCGATGGAAATACCGAATTCCTACTTTAAGGCATTTAAAAAATGGCATTTTGCGAGCGATGCTACATGCTGGACATCTTAGGTACGAGGAAGAAAGACAGCTGAGCAAGTAATACGAATGAGTAAATTGATCTAGAACAGAAAACAATGTGCGAATAACGAAAAAAAATTTCGGAGCTTCTATTTCTGCTAAAGCTCTATGCTTTGCTGAAAATATTTTTATCCCAAACCCACATAAAGTAACTCTTACGGAACGTTATATCTTTTTTTATCGTGCCCTGATTAGCTTCTGCAATTCCAGGTGGTAAAATAACCGCACATATGGACACCGGACGACCGTTATCTACCTTGAAACATTTTGCAAACCTCATCTGTTATTCAGTATGCATATGACAATAACAAGTCTGGGCAAAATCTCATTACATCATTCTCGACGCCCGTAGAGTTTTCAATTAAACTTCAAATGAGTTTTAGAGTAGAATTAATTGGGTTTTCATTAGCGTTAGGGACAAATGATATTGTTGCAGGCAACCGATCTATTGTTTTGCCGACGACGGCCCAATTTATACGCGTCACTCAACACTAAACCTTCACGCATCAACGAGGTTTTGGCATTAAAGTTTTATGAAACAGCACCATGTGATTTAACTACAACGTGCCGAATGAAATCTAAATCCAAAATGTCAACGCATTCAGAGTCAAAATAATAAAATGTTTTAGCAGCAGTTTGCTTTTATACGTGTCGGTGCAAAAAGTTGAAAATTTTGGTTGACTGATACGTTTATGTAACGTTTTTTTACTGTATATTATAAGGTATGTTTTCTTGTTTTCATGACATCGAGGAAAAGTTTCGAACTACTGTTGTATTTAATTTTCGATCTCATAAGCGATTCGCAAATTGTAAATATTATATTTCCAACATTTATTTTGAACGTTCGAATTATGATAGATGTCCTAAACGACCGATTTACCTAATTACAATTCGTTTACAAAACGTTTCGATTTATCTTATCTAGTGGGTCTAATAAAACTAATCTTATTAGATGAAGTGATACTAAAGGCTTATTTACGGAGATGCGGCGACGATCGCTTAGAAATTAAAACAAATGACGTTGTATACGTGCGTATACAGTAATACAGAGAAGAGATTTTATTTTCATTAAGAATAAGTAGCGAGCTGCACCGCCCAACGCCACGCGCGACCCCTCACTCCTCCGTAAATGTGGCCTTAAATCATTTATACAAATATAATATAGTCTAGTATAAATAATAACATAGGTATAGGTTACGTTTTATCCTTTTCATCCTGGAAAGATCTACCGTTCCCAAGGGATAGATAAGACAGCATTCGTGCGAGCAAAACGCAGGGCAAAATCTAATAATATTTTATAGGTATAAAAATATCTTATCCCAAAGTACAGCTCCAGTTTTAACGATTTGTGTAGCTAGTAGTTTTTTTTATTTAACTCCATGGCATCATATTTACAGTGGAACCCATTGTTCGTGATCGCCACCACGAAAGTAATTAACAACAGTTGCTAAAAGCGCCAGTTGCTGTCATTATCGTGATACATTTTCTGTCAGTTGTATTAATATCTATATGATATGCTACGTTTGACGCAGCGCTAACAGCTGTTATGAAAATTGGATGTTAGATTAGTTTAACACCTATGGATGTATGAAAAACTGACGTGTGCTTTTGTTTGTAATATTTAATTAACTTCACACTGAGTTTAGAGTCCCCTCTCGCCTACCACACTTAACGATACCCTCGTAGACCCGAAGTTCGAGAGACTTGAACTTTAAACTATAACAACTGTCCGCCCTGAACCGATACCTAAGCCCATTGAGGATGCCCTCTTGCACAGGTTGCTTAGTTTGTAGTTTATAAAATAGGCTGGATCCCTGCTCGTCTATATGACGGACAATGAAATATTTGAGTTAATTACAGTAATAATGGTAATCACATTGGTTTTTTTTATTATTACAGTCTGTTCGCGATGTACAATAAAAATATAGGTTTTAGAAGTTGGTTTGTTGTAGAGATGGGCCGACTATAGTATTTGCCGACTAACCGACTAGCCGACTAATCGGTTTTCAAAATGCCGATTAGTCGGCCGACTAATCGGCAATGCCGATCATTCTAATACCTACTTGTCGGAGGTGTTGGGCTTTTTCGTCATCACTCGGCAATGTCATCGCGCGGCCGCTGAGCACGTTGTAACGTGTTTGTTTACATTTATATTAAAGAACAGTTTGGGCGACGATAATGACAGCGATTTAAGTAACGACGATAGAAATACCGACAATACCGGCAGTTCCGAAATTACAGTTCATAACAACTTTTGGATGGTTTACCAAGAAATGGTAGCGCGAAAAGTGCACAATATTGACGACGAGAAAGTTCGAGTTCGGCTCACGAACTTCACTCTTACTGCGCATGGCCTGTCATAAAACGCAATGAAGACCCATTTAAGTGGTGGCACAAGAACAGTTCCAGATATCCTGAAATGTCTCGTATTGCCAACGTATACATTTGTTGCCAGCAGTGTTTATAGCGAAAGTCTCTTCTCTGAAGCTGGCAACATCTATGAGACGAAAAGAAATCGCCTACTCCCTCCCTACTTGCCTCTTATTAAAAATAAAAATATTTAAGGACTTTTTAACACTAACCATGAAGATGTTAATAAATAGATAAGTACTTACCATTGCCATGTTATTTGGTTATGTATGTGCCCTATTTTGGTTATTAATAATGTTAAGGTAGTTTAATTACTGACTGATTAATACGTTCTATGCTACCTTATTGATTTTTAAATATGATTCAAGACTGTAACTTTATATATAATATTATAGGAATTTTTTATTACTAAACATCTGACTTAATGCATACTTACTTATACTAATCATTGCCATGTTATTTGGTTATGTATGTGCTATATTTCGTTGATTAATGATGTTAAGTTAGCTTAATTAATTATTAATCAGTCAGATTAATACATTTATATGTTGTAAAGACTGTAACTTTAGAAAACTACTCTACGTAATGTTTAGAAATTATAAAACAAGTACAAATTATTTGTTTTATTTCATTTGTTATGCGCCGATCATAATCGGCATATTTTGCCGAATAGTCGCCGACTAGTCACCGACTACGAACGATGCCGAATAGTCGGCTTTCCCGACTAGTCGGCGGCTAGTCGGCCCATCTCTAGTTTGTTGACATTTGGTGTAGTTGTAAATGTTGAAAGTTGTGTAAACACAGACAAATTTTATATTTTATTTGATACAAAATTTGTAGTGATAGAATATTTAATATTCTATGTTTATAATATCAGGTAGATACTTAGGTAATATTAGGTGGTATATTCCATATTTAAATATTTATCACATTAATACTCTCTATTATAGGTATAGGAGTAGTACTAGTAACAGCTGCAGGGCTAGCTTGGCGTCTTGGTGCACGCGACGCGCCCTGTGCTCTACTGGGATTGCGTCGTGCCTCGTGTCGCCGCCTCGTGCCCCGGCTGCCTCCGAGCTACGCGCGACCTCATCATCCATACGCGGCCATGCTGTATCCAGAGTTTCATTATAGGCCGCCACCGCCCACCTACCAGGCCTCAATGCAAGAATATAGGCTCAGGTTTGTTTCTTGTACATCGTCTTAAATATAAAGAAACATTTCTTCTATGTTTTCATTCTTCACCAGATGTAAATCCGACAAAGAGTGCTAAAAGTACTCGTCACTCGGGGGAATGATGTCTTTAGATTTTTTGAGAAAAGTTCTCGGACTTCGGGATTACGAGGGAATAAAAAGGTTCTTTGCAAACTAAGGACGGACATAACTGACGACGAGTTATGTCCGTCTGACAAAAAAACTGTCAAAGAACTCAGTATGTACCTACGTTATTTTGAAAGTCAATTCAGTTATGAACTAAAGACGATGATTCTCGACTTTCAATTACTGTGCAGGCATAAATATGAGAAGCTTTTATAAACGTCCAATATTCTAATTATTTTTGTTTTACGTTCCAGGTTACTTCTGTTAGATAGAAGTGCACCAGCGGTTTCGCCGCCGCCGACGTACCGGTCTAACGCAGCTAGTCTAGTCAGGTATGATATATTCTTATTTATAAATTAATTAAAATCTTAGATAAATTATTGGTCTTTCGCACTCGTCTACATAAATACCGCGCTACCTCTAAACCAAAGCATAATATAACAATATTGAAGTGTGTAGAAGACACTGTACCGGTCGTATATGATCCCAATATTCTTCTTATTTCTTGTAGTAAAACAACGGCAACTGGCATATTACTTCGATCATAACCAAAATTAATAAAAACTTTCAACACTTATTCTTTGCACTGAGCGTAATATATTTTGCCGCATTTGTCAAAAATGCAATTATTTATAGTCATTTTCGCGCTGTTTCACCCATATAACTTACTATTTCCCGTGGAAACCTCATCATCAAATAGCCTTTACTACTCTTTGATCATGTAGCTATAATAAAGTAATGGTGAACAAATTTTTGATATCGGTTTTTGCGAATTCGATACAAAAATACAAGTCTGTTTGGACTATTTTAACCATGGTATGTGTCACGTTTTAGATTTATTTATTTTTTAAATAAATACTAGCATGTTTTCACATCACACGGATGTGAACTAATAATAATACATATTATTATAATAATGCAAGCAGAGCCGTATTTCCTAAAGTACTGTCAAATTTGCTGCCAATTTTTTTTTAAATAATTATTTAATTCTTACTTACGTTATGTATCGGTAAACTTATTAATCTGGAGTTCTTATTATATATACCCTAATTATTAGTCTATATCTATACTTATATTATTAAGAGGAAAGATTTGATTGTTTGGATTAAATAGGCTCCGAAACTACTAGACCGATTTGAAAAAATATTTCACCGTTGGAAATCTACACTATCCTCGGATGACATAGGCTATATTAAATTGTGAAGTTCCCACGGGAAGTAACGCGGGTGAAACCGCGCGTGGGAAGCTAGTACATAATAAGTTAATTTCTTTCCATGTACCATCAGAGGATCAATGGGTGCAGCGTGGTGCGGCTCTGAATACAGCGGGCCCCCTTCATACCGTGCCCCCCGCGCTGACCCCCCTGTCGCGGTGCCCGACAACCTGCCCACCATCACGCCTATAGATCTTAAATATGTCGACAACACCATCGAACCTCTTCCAAAACCGGACCAAGAAAAGGACCCTGATGAACACCTTGTGACTATAGTTCATACAGATTCACAACCTGTCATCGTCACTGTATCGGGTTCTACCGCCCTAAATGACACACACATTCAACCGCCTACAGAAATAGACATTTTGGCGCACTTATAACCCAACAAGACAAATTTTGCATGACAAAATGCAAACTAAAGTAGGAATAATTAGAGGCAAAGCCCTAATAGGAAAGATAGAAAGAAAAGTATGTGACATTTGGTTATTGACTATACCCAAATCATTGAATTGACAGAAAATGAGTAAGCGAAAAGTGATTTAATGTAGAACGTTAATTGTTAATTATTCATCAACATAATTAGCATAAAGTGACATGTAGTTATATGTGAGAGAGGCTTAATATAATTTTGTTTTGAATGCTATGTATTTGTGCGCCCATATCCTCTGCTCGTTACTCTGTTGACTAACGTTAATTTACTTGATAATATCAAGTAGTTAAATTACTATTAAATTATTTAATCAATTGCGTCCATATATTACTCCACAAAAACAAAACAAACTTTAATATGGGTGCGCATTATTATATTTATGTTTGAAGTCTAGATTTACTAGAAAATGAAAAACAGACTATCCCAACTTCAAATTATTCTCCTAGTTTATCATAAATCGAATAGATAAACACCGACGAGAAACGTTCAAGCGTTCAAAACAAAATTGTTTTCTTATGTTTGTGTATAATTTATAATATAATGGTTTGAAGTACCTTATTTTATAATTTTAAGTAATATGTAAATATTTAAAAGCACTGAAGTACCTACTTTTCGTTTGAATAGTGTTGTTATATTAAATAACAAAATATGTGCCGTGTATATAAAATTGATACAAATTATATTAGAATTAAAGTATGGATAGCTACATTATAGTAGATTCAATGATCTATAAATGATCTAAACCAAACCCTTCACCGTGATGTACAACTTATAACCTTATTATTTGTGTAGGTAGTGCCAATGGTTGTTTAATAGTAATGTATATACAAGTTTGCTTTTTGTAATAATCAATTTCATTCAAATATTAACATTTTAAATAATTTTGTCCTGAAATTGAGAGTGGCAAAAATGTTATTTTTGACTACAATACCTATGATTGATTGAAACGACTAGAAGTTGATTTTAAGTATGATCTATCCAAACTCTCCGTATTAATCGTATTTTAATTATTCTACTGAATTAGTAGGTCACAAATGCATTCCTCTAACAGTTATTTTGCCTAATTGTCATGTCTGCCATATTTAAATTTACAATATTATTTTGTGTTTATTTAAGAGTCTCACAATAGTTACGATATTTTGCTTGTTTCATCTGTCCATCCTATATGATCTATCTTCTTCTATTTATTATTCTAGATATTATCTAGATATATTATCGATTTACATTTAATTAAATGAGTTAAAAAGAATATCATATGTCATTTAACCTTCTTTCAAAATATTTTTCAATTGAAAACAGTTAATTTTATTTCAACTTTCTATTTCTTTCAAATACCTAAAACTACATAAGCGTTTGATTAAGACGTACTGGCGCTGATAAAATAAAGAATAGTGATGTACAAAAATACCTATCTTATTCGTTTATTTACAAACTTAACGGTAAATAAAATAGAGTTTTAGGTATTTGTGGAAGTAAGAGCTAGAATGTAATGGAATAATTTTTGATCAATTTAACTTTAAAATGTTCCTTTCTGTATTTATGTCTTTCATTTAAGCTAACCTAAAATTATCCCTTCAATCATCATTTTCAGTTATCAATGTTCTATACAAAAATAATATCTGACTGATATTTCGTAAGCGTCAAATAATTTAATCCTTGACAATTTCTTCCTGTAGATAAATGAAAATCGAAGCGTTTTAAATTATCAACCATTTGTAACGGCGAGGACATAGTACTGTATAAAATACTATTAGTATAAGATAATGTATCAATAATGTAATAATATTGTAAATAACGTTATTTGTATCATAAGAAATAAAGATCTTTAGTGAAACCAATTTGTGTATTTCTTTAATTATTAGATATTTATAGTTATCACCTAGAAATAACCAATAGGCGAATAAAATTTTTACGTTTTAATTTGCCGCTCGTTTGACTGCCAAAATTTTGATTTGTTTTAATGTGCCGCCCAACATGTTTAATAAATTATTCATATTTTTATCCATTTGTTTATAAATGATTAACGCTAACAATTCAAAAGATTTGGATAGAATTAAGTTTAAAGGTAACTTATTGCACTAAAACCTATTCTTAAAAATAAAACTGAGTTGCTAGCTAGTACCATATATATATAATCATATACGAATAATAAGTAGAAATAATTGTTTCGGTGTGCACGATAATGTAGTTTAGTGACGACAAAGCGACTGTATATATATGGAAATTATCTAGATCTGTAATTTGCATAATCGGATTTTGTGGATTTCTCGCGCGAATAACGTTTTGATGTAAAGTAAATGAAATTCATTTTGACTTGTCTAAATAAAGGCATATAAGAAACATTACGAAGATCTATATCTATATAGGGTGACTGGTAATTAGTGACCGATACCTAAACAAAGGATTGTGCTCATGATAACAAACAACTTTTACTATGGCACCAAACTTGAAATCGCGAAAAAAACATCAGCTGCTCCCTATCATGTTGACGAGTTATGTGAATATGAATGTACAACAGCTGATTTTTTTTAGTGATTTCAGGGTTGGTGCCATAGTAAAAGTTGTTTGTTATCATGAGCACAATCATGACACCGACCGATTTGGTATCCATTGTTCTTCAGTACCTGCTGAACATGAAGCAGCTCCCGCTCCACATGTTCAGCGTCACAAAGATCGTGGGCTCTATTAGTTAGCGAACTAACAACGGACAACAAGTGACGTGTGTGGTGGTGTGAAGTCGCATGTAGATACCTCTCTGTGTGTGTGAGCTTCCAATAAAAACGCGTTTTGTGCAGTCGGTTTAAAATAAAAATAAAAATGTTTGAACTCAATGAGTGAAGTGTGCAACCGGCCTAAGGATATAAAATAAATTAAAACAGAGGGTAGTTGGTAACTCGACGCCCTCAACTACGGAGCGACACCGCCGAGCCAGTCTGCCCGCGACCACGATCAATGTAACTTGATCGAAACGTCGGGTAATATAAAAAGGTAATTTTATCGCGTTAATCCATACATTGTAACAAACTTTCCGTGTTTATAATATTGGTAGGATTTTTCTACCGGGCAAATGCTAACCTAATGTTCAGTGGCAGAAGGGTTCAAGTACAAGGACAGTTAAGTAGATGTTCAGTCCCCGTGAGCTCTAGTGATGTCATAGGTACACTTGAACACAACATCAAGCAATCATGTTATTTGATTATAGTAGATTAATGGCTGTACTATACTTCCCCAGTCTAGCAGCTTATCGAACTTAATAACTTTTGTAATTCAGGGAATTAGAATAGAAATAGACTTTAATAAAATAATATAGGAAATAAGGTAATGCATCGCCTAATAAAACTGGTCGAGCAATTATTATTGTTCAATTCGTTCCATTACGAATGTAAATTCAAGCTCCGCCAGCGCAATCGGCACAATACTGCTCTGTAATTATATTGTAAAGCAATTTCTTGTCGCGCCACAACATTGGAAAAATTGAAAGCTCTAATAAAACTTGCGATACTATTTATATTTACATAATACTATTTGAGTATCTGCCGTGTGGTTTCCGGCTTAGAATATACCACCCCATGTCTTCCCAAGTGTGTCGTAAAAGTCGACTAAGGGACATATGGCTGATGGACGGGCAGCAGCATCTATTAGCTCAAAGTTTAAATCTTACTGCGATCACCAATCCGTATGCCAAGCGTGGTGATTATGGCAATATGCCTCAACGATCCTGGCTTGCCAAGGTCTGTTAAGAGGAGGCCCATGTTCAGCAGTGGACGTAAACGGGCTGTTGATGATGATGATGATCTGATTGAAACATACAAAATAGGTAGGTACTACAGTGTTCCTGTATTTGAGGATCTATAGGAAGGTACTCTTTTAATAAGAATAAACATCTCAGAGGACATGGAAATTAGGTTTCATAAAAGAAACCCATTAAAACACGACTTAACTAACCGTGTCATTACTAAATGTTAAATGCTCCCTGAACTAAAAGAACAAGTTTAGGTTATAAAGGCCCCCATATTGGATTCCTTTGAAAAACGACTTGACATATACTTCTAATCACTAGAGACAAGCATCATCAGCTTACTAAGCTGCTAGTATGGAAACAGTTATGTAGCTGGAGGTCTTGAGTAATAAAAATTTTCGTAATGACGGCGGTATTTGAATAAGTAGGTGAATATACAGAAGATTGTCGCGGTGCATGCGAGCTTGCGTGAGGTGGTAAGGCGAATGTGAAGACAAATGCCGGAGGTCCATTGAGACCGTGGGGACCGCAGTTATTGAAACAGATCGGCGGTGCCCCCCCCCCCCCCACCTGAGGGTACTTAGTCACTCAACGTAAGTAATTTTAAATGTGTAATTATTGAAAATTTGTTTTAATTTTAGAAATAGAAATAGAAATATTTTATTGTCATAAAGTGTGGTACAAAAGATGTGATGTTTGCATTAAATTATATGATCCAATACACTTTGTCAATATCATGACGTGACATACAGCAGTTAGTTAAGATTGAATAACATTGTCCAATTATTATTATTATTAGCATTATTTATTTAAAATTGTATTAACATTTATTTATTGATTTCATTCTTTGCTAATTTAAAGTTCATCAACTGAATATTATATTTTATTTAAAAGCCATATCCGTAATTCACTATTAAATCGTTGAATGGGTAATTGTTTTATGTCATTCGGAATTCTATTGTAAATTTTTACACACATTGCATAGCAATTTTTTGTAAATAGAGTTGTCCTGGGAGCGGTTTCTAATACAAGTCTATCAGGATTTCTCGTATTTCTTGGGTATACATCGGAGGCTTTTTTAAACCAGTTTTGGTTCTGTTTGACGAAACTACATATTTCCTAGACGTACATGCCAGGAAGAGTAAGTATTCCCAATTCTTTAAAAGCTGGCTTACACGACTGAAACGGTGGAATTCCAAACATAGCACGTACGCATTTTTTTGCACAATAAAAGCTTTGCTCATATTAGTAGCATTACCCCAAATTAATAGTCCATATCTCAGGACTGAGGCTACATATCCGTGGTAGGCGGCAAGCAATGTCTTGCGTTCAGTAGTATTTTTTAATCTGTATAAAACATACACAAAACTATTCAATTTATCACACACTTTCTCAACATGTGCCTTCCAATTACAGTTTCTATCAACTAGAATACCGAGGAAGTTAGTTGTAGGCGTTTCCTTTATTATTTCATTATTAAATTGTACGTTAATAATACTATTTGCTCTATTATTACAGGTAAAGTTAATGTAATTAGTTTTGCTAATATTTATTTGGAGATTTTTATCAGTTAACCATGATATTACCGATCGAATTACCTCATTAATTTTGTGTTCTGTCTCAATTAGGTTTTTACACGTTACTATGATTGAAATATCATCAGCAAACAATGTACATTCATATTCAGTTATTTTAGGAAGGTCATTGATATAAAATAAGAATAAAAGAGGTCCTAGTACACTCCCTTGAGGGACTCCACATTTATTTATTTGAAATTTAGATCTGTACTGTGTCAATTCATGTTTATCATTTAAGTTTGTTATTTCTATACATTGTGTTCTGTGTTCTAGATATGATTCAATCCATTTTAAAGCTGGTCCTCTAATACCATGGTCATTTAATTTTTGCAATAACAATTCATGTGACACAAAGTCAAATGCTTATGTCATATCGAAGAATACAGCATAGGTTATGTGATTTTTGTCTATACTGTTTATAATTTTCGATACTAGATTATAACATGCCATTGTTGTGGACTTATTTTTTTGAAATGCATATTGATGGCTATTAATTATTTTAAATTTGTTTAAGTAGTCAAGTATCATTATATGCATAGCTTTTTCAAAAAAAAATTGCTATGATAGGTGTCAGTGTAATTGGACGATAGTTGTCTAGCTTTTTTTTATCTCACTTTTTAAATAAAGGCTTTATTACTGACATTTTTAGTAAGTCAGGGAAACACCCTTTTTCAATTGAAAGAATAATCAAATAAGTGAGTATTTCAGCTAGTTCACTACTGCATGACTTTATTACTGTACTAGAAATTTCATCGTATCCTACAGCAGATGTATTATTAAGGCTATTAATGATATTAACTATTTCTCTAGGGTTAAATGGCCTTAGGAATATACTTTTTAGTGTACAGTTATTATTGGTATTTATTATATTACTTTTTGGGCAGTTATTGGTGAGTCCTAAATAATAATTATTAGAAGCATTAGCTATGTCAATAGGGTCAGTTATTTCATTTTCTTTGTCATCTACTCTGTCTATAAAATTAATACATCCTTTTTGTTCTGTTTCGTTCCTTATTATATTCCATGCAGCTTTGCATTTATTTTTCGCTGAACTGACAATTTTATCATTACTTTGTTTTTGAGCTGTATCGAAACAACGACGTAGCAATCTGGAATAAGTTTTATATTTATTTTTAGTTGTTTCTGATTTATCTAAGTACCACTTAAACCGAAGATTTCTTTTTACGCTACAGCTAACTTTAAGACCTTTAGTTATCCACTTAGGTGAGAAATTTCTGCATTTGATTTTAATTTTTAGTTTAGGAAAACACAAGTCATACAACATTTTTAATCTGTCGTGAAATAGTCCAAAAGCTACATTTACGTCGGATTCATTATATATGTCATGGTAAGTAAAACTCTTTAGATAACTCTTAAATTTACTGATATTTTCAGAACTGTAACATCTTTTGAATACATAATAATCTTTTGCATTAGTTTCTATTTTTAAGTTAGGTATATTTAATATTTGAGCTGTATTATGGTCAGAAAGATAGAAATGGCGCAGTTCGCCAGATGCGCTTTCCTTAGTATGTGGCATTACTTAGTATGTGGTCAATGCAGTTGTTATTTCGAGTAGGCTCCGTTATGTGAAAACGCAAATTAAAGTTTTTTGCAATATCTTTGAGTTCCATTGACTCAATGCTATCCTTTAATGTATTTATGTTAAAGACCCCAGTCAAAACAATTTTTTTAAATTTCTTATGATTAAATCTTAGTAATATATTAGTCAACATTCTTAAAAATAGTAGTGCGTTTGAAGTCGGTGTGCGGTAAAGGCACATAATTGCAAGGTTCTGAGCAGATAGCTCAATCCCACAGCACTCCATACTGTTTTCTGTAGCGAAATCATCCATAAAGTTTATCTTTTTATAACTAAAACTATTTTTTATTATAATACATACGCCACCTCTTTTATTTTTTCTACAGAAAGAAGAACCCAAGGAGTACCCATTTATATTTATATTTTTTTCGCTACCTTTATTGACAAAAGTTTCTGACAAACATATTACATCTGGTTCTTTTTGTTCGGTTTTGAGTTCACTTAGTATGACTTCGAGTTGATTTCTTTTACTGAATAGGCTAGCTATGTTTTGGTGCATAATTTTTAGACAGGGACCGAAAAAACTCACCGGACATTTGATTGCTCTGTGTTACCTCAATATGCACACTTGTTTGTTCTTTAGATACCTTTTTGAAATAATATGGAATAGTACCTTTTTTGGGTACTTGCGGTTGGAAAGTATCCTTAGATCTAACTGGCATGTATTTCCTGTAATACATTAATTTATTGTACGTAAGAAATGTTTTGTTATAATCTAATTGGTTTACACATTCGTTAATTATATTACAGAGTTCTATTTTATTCGAGTAGGGTGATAACATATCATTTTTATAATAGTCAATATATTTACAATTTTCGAAATTATAACAAATCGTTTTTAAAAGGTTATTTAACTTAGTTTCATTTAAATAATTATTATACGTCACGTTTAACAAAAAAATAGGCACATTAGGCATTGATTTAATAAAGTTAGATAGTTCGGTCATAATTTTAAACGGGTTTTTATCTTCCTCTCCTACTGATAGTATTATTCGGTCATTTTCATTGAATTGGAATAATTTACAAGTATTCAGAATCTCAAATTAGTTCTTAGTTATGCAAAGATGAAGAAATGAGGTATCTTAAAAATCCCTATAATATTTTTCAGGACAGCTTCAAAACATTGTGATTGTGGAAATCAAAGTGAAATGTTAAAAATGTGAATGAATTAATTAACATTTAATAGAATTTTTTACACTCCACTGATGCCGGAATTTAATTTATCATGCTATCGAATAAAGTTACGTAACGTGATATTTAAATTTAATTAATGACACGAAATAAAATACGCTATCATCCATAGGTAAAGTGGAAACCTTTTTTGAGTATAATATTTCTTGAAAATGAAATAAGAATGTTATTTCGAATCTCGAGTTAGTAAAGTAAAATAAAATTTCGATTACTTAGACACGTTAGATATCTTCTAGATATTATCCAAACAACAAACAAAAATGTCATGCTAATAAGTAAAACTATGTTTCAAAATTAGGATTAATAAAATTCGAACACCGACAGGATTCGAACCTGCATCTTAGGTGGTCGAATTTTACCTATTAATCTCAATTTTGAAACATAGTATATGGTAAACTTTTCCGTGAAGTATTCAAAACATTTAAAAAAGTAAAACTATGTTTCGAAATTGAGATTAATAAAATTCGACCACAATCGTCAAATATACACCTATAAAATAATGTTTAGAGTAATCTGGTATTGTTCTACTGTTATTTAAGTGATATTTCTGCTGACATACCTACGTTGTGTTAGAACTTCAATAGCGATAATGACATACATTATATAATTTTACTTTAACAAATTCCTTTTCAAATATAATGGAAATTCAAAATGTTAAGCTCGTATTTTAAACCGTAGTCTGCGACGAGGCCTTGAGGGCCAAAAAGGAAATGCCATTTCTTTTTTCACAGACGTGTGAATGTCTGCTATTTCTAGCTCCAACGATGAGTTAATATCATCATCATCAGCCCGTACAACGTCCACTTCTGAACATGGGCCTCCTCTCGAGGGAGGGTTTTGCCATAGTCACCACGCTTGGCAGGCGGATTGGTGACCGCAGTATTATGTTGTAATACACAGGGAAACGCTGCTGCCCGTTCTCTGATATACGCTTGTTATAGATGATTCTTTTATTTTTCTATTAGTATAAAAACACAATAAACAAATATTTCAATCAAAGACAACCGTTTGGGCAAAAAATGTGTATGCCAATAAATAGTTAAAGTAACTGGACCAAAACCTACGTTCTGCCCATTTGAGTATGTTTCGCCGGACCGTCTCATGTGGGTCGTGTTAAAACCGGCAGTAGAATAACCCACTGAGTTTGTTTCGCCGGATCTTCTCAGTTGGGGCGTATTGGATCCGGTGGTAGCATTAAAGCGCGTCCGTCGTTATATACTCATGGTCCACCTAAATAATGACAATTGTTCTAACCTACTATAGACAGAACAAGCTATTTGACACAATATAGTTAAATAATAAACTAAGACGTTAAGACTAAAATATTATTAAAATAATAACTTAAATACTTGTTTAATTTGAAAATTTATAAAATATGATAGTTAATAATAATAATATTATAAAATATGATATTATCTAAATAATACTTAATACTAAATTATTGTTTTGACTATTTGCAAGTGCCTGTAATAGGTTTACGTAAATAAAAATGATTTTTTTTATTTTTTTTTATTTTTGATGTTATAACAATCGGGACCATACAACAACAATCGGGGCTTAACGTGCTTTCCGAGGACATACGGAAGGTAGTCCCTCAACCAACCAGAGTGAGTTAATATAATTAAAATAAAAGTACCTACTACAAACCATTTTTTATTAACAACCTCTGACCAAATAAAAAGTAAATACGGAGCGCTGCCAATAATTCACTGAAGCCAGTAAAACTATGCCTCGGCGTTTAAATACACAGCTTATGCAAACATCCGTACCAAATACCATCCGATGCCCTCGTAGACCCGAAGTCCGAGAGGCACGCGAACTGTAAAGTAGAGCGACAGTTGCACAAAACTCCCCTAAAATACTAATAGTCATAATCCCTCAATCCCATCGCCAGCGACACCCCTAAGCCGAGGTCCAAGCCCCACAGGAGGCGCCCTCTTGCGCAGGTTGCTTAGTTTGTAGTTTTTAAACCATTTACTAAGGCTGGAGCTCTGCTCGCCTTTATGCCCGGTGAAGTAGAAAAAACCTCGTGGCTATCTACGTATGTCCATCCGAAAAAAGAAACCCGTACCAAAACTATGCCTTACGTTGTCAGTCGATCTGTCGCGGCGTCAGATGCGTGATAACACGCTTCATTATTGGTTAATAAAAATGCCGAATTGTGTCGTGATAGGGTTTACATATCAAAGTACAATGTTATTTTTATAATATTAAGGTAGGTACTGTGAAAATCATAGCAACACTTTTACCCACACTAATGCAAAAAAATCCGCCTTAAGGGCATTTTGCAACGCTATACCACACTATGGAGATGGCGAGTCCCACATATCCCACCGCCATGCGCCAGCGCGCGAATTCGCTGCAGCGGCGGCGGTGGGAATCCGTAAATGCATTTCCCCCCGGACAACAAAAAAAAGGGCATTTTTCAACAACGCTGTGTCTTTACTTTTTATTTGGTCTAGGGGAATTATCTACTAATTTCACAAAGCTTAACAATCGAACAAAGTATAAATGGAAAACGATTATTTACGCAAAGGACCCTCTGTCAAACCGAAACGGTATGTATCGAGACATACGGGCAAAAGATCCGATTACGAGATACGATTGATCGATTGATGTTAGTTACACGCAATAA
Organism: Nycteola revayana; assembly: GCA_947037095.2. Taxonomy (NCBI): domain Eukaryota; kingdom Metazoa; phylum Arthropoda; class Insecta; order Lepidoptera; family Nolidae; genus Nycteola; species Nycteola revayana. Next base: position 13,939,212 of record OX344839.1, read on the forward strand.
ATTCAGATTTAGATCGTAGGCAAACTTCTCTGATTCCGTATAGATAGAATGCTTTGACAGCGCAGCAAACGAATTGCAATTGTGACTATTGCCACTGAAAAAATTACGTATCCAATATTTTTGGTAATCTAACTGACGGACTAAATAGATTTTTTTGTCTCCATGCCTATATAGGCATGGAGACAATCCTTATCCATCCTTATCCTTCTGTGGCCAAGATTTATTTCCAACTATAGCAATGGGTATTTGTTGCCCGCTTCTTCGTCCGTGTAGGTTTTGCTTTCTCCAAGCGGTTTGCATGAAGAATGTCGAACCCTTTTTATCCTCTTCTATCCTCAGGACTCTGCCCACTATCCCGCAGCAAACCATGACCGTGCTAGGAACGTAAAAACCAAAAAAATATTCTTTGACTACGACACTAGACCGTTCCGTCACCCACCGACACCGTCGCATACCATGAACGGAGCGTCATTGTCGGCGAGAATATTTTGCCGGTGGCGAAACGCTCGTGCATGGCACGCCACAACGCACCGGTGCGCAGGCGGGTTATAACCGCGTACAGATACCCGCACGGTTCTAGAGCGCTCGGCGCAAGAGTGGGGATCGCTTTGCGCATCTTACACTTATGACAAAATAAAACGCACACCCGTTTATTATTTATTTTTTCTAAGTTACCTACGTCATTTCTTACTGGTTGAAAGAAAGATTAAATAATGATTTGTTAAATTAAGAAATCATATGCGGACGCTCCCGAGACTAAAATCCGGGTATGACACGCGGATGATACGGAGATGATATGTGGACGCTCACCCCACGGCTTTGATATGTAATTGATACGCTCTAGTGGGCATAGTAGAGCGTATCGGATTACTTACCGAGCCTGATACGTTCCTAGCACGGTCATGGTATGCTACGGGATAGTGGGCAAAGACCTTTAGGATAGAATTTTGAAGCGGTCGTAGCCCAATGTCTACGGCTTCGGACGGGCGATCCTCACCCATTGTACTACCGAAGTGAACCCACTCGTAACACAAGAATTTTAGCTTAGTACGAGGAGTTAACAAGAATTTTAATACAAAGGATTTTATAAGCTGTCTAACTGTTGAACTCGGTACCACCCGATGCCACGATAAGGCGGAAAACACGGACAAGCAGGCAGACAAAATCAAAAGTAGTCCATATTATACCTACCTTACAAAATTAGCAATCTACCAGTGAAAGGTCCCGTATCCCGTCAAAATCTGCCCAGCCGTTGCTGATATTAGACGAAACAACCAGACAAACAGATAGAGAGACAACAACATTTTATTATATGCATTTAGTAAGAACCAGTTATTATTCCATTACCTAAAAACAGATACTACTTACAATTTCATTTATGCGTAGGTATAAATGTATAGAATTATAGATAGGTTCCCCAACTACTAAGTTATCTTTTCTTTATAATAGCAGAAAAACCTGAGGAAAAGCGCGTAGCTTATTAATCTTATACTTAACTAACATCCCGCGAGCGGTTTTACTTAAGTAACTCCCGTTCCCAAGGGAACTTCACGATTAAATAGCATATAGCCTTCCTCGCTAAATGGGCTATCTAACACTGAAAGATTTTTTAATCGGACCAGTAGTTTCTGAGATTAGTGCATTCAAACAAACAAACTCTTCAGCTTTCTGTATTTAATATAAGATGTCTAGAGATCAAAAGCATAAGGTCGGATGTGCCATTATACGTCAAAAACATTCGTCGTAGGTATGTGCCTTTATCGTAAATTGGCACTTACGACCAATTGCTTTTGAAGTAAAGTAGACATCCGTCCTTATTATTCTGAGATCTAGATACTTATATGAAGCTAGTGAATGATAAAAAGTGTTATCGTTTGGAATTAAGGAGTGACTGCAGACTCGGTTTCGCTGCAGAAATTTTGCTCTTGTTACAACAAAACATGCTTCGCATACAAATCACGTAAATTTGGACGGTTCGGACGGAAATTTCAAACATTCCTAGTTATGAATGCAAGTCCGTCCCTAGAGCGTACCTCAGGTATACCTATATAGTACTTATGCATACCCAATACAATCCTAACTATCTTCCTATGTAACCCGGAATGAGGTTTGAATTGTGCATGAGTTTTTATAACCTAGTTCAGTGTTAGCTAGCAATTTAATCAGTGGATCATAAATGTGTGTTATTGGAATTTATATGATTACTAGCTAGTCCGCGAGGAATAGTTACTTTGGGCTAAACTCGGTTCTAAAATATTTTTCATGGGTGCTCCGCTCCTATTCGTCTTAGCGTGATGCCATATAGTCTATAGCCTTCCTCGATAACTGGGCTATCTAACAAAGAAATAATTTTTCTAATCGGACAAGTAGTTCCTGAGATTAGCGCGTTCAAGCCAACAAACATGCTCTTGAGCTTTATATTAGGTTGGGGAAAAAGTCTTATCGCATTATAGTATGTTTGAACTTGTAATAAAATCTCTTTGGCTTTACTATTTGTAACTGGCTGGTTTTGGTATCATTGAAGTTTAAATTTCAAAGAACATAATTCCCAATTCAAATTAGGAAAATGTGTGATTTTCATTTGTTTTTCGTACTGTCAAGATGAGTGAATCTAATGAAGAATTTCGATACATTAAATTTTACTACAGAAAAGGTAAAAATGCAAAGCAAGCCGCAAAAAAAATTTGCGATGTTTATGGACTTAGTGCAGTGTCTGTGAGTAGCACAAATTTGGTTTAAGCGTTTTCAATCCGGAAATTTTGTGTGTGTCAGGATGGCGTGAGAGATGTCTGAATAGTCACAAAATGTGCACCAAATAACTGTACCTAAACTGTAGGTACCTATGTGAAAAAAACTGTACCTCAAGCAATTACAATATTAAATAGATAGTGATATAGACACGTCGTTCTGACGTCAAGTTGTCGCGCATAGTCGAGTATTGCTCAGACGTGTAGGAACTATGTTCTGGAACATATATCAATAAACTGTACCTAAACTGTACCTCATAAAACTGCCAATAAAAATAATTAAATCATACGTGATATCTGTCAAATCAACAACATTTTTTTTTTTACTGCTAATTTATTTTATAAGAATGTATTCATTTTTAACATTGGTCAAACTCTTATCAAACATCATATATGTGTGTTATTAGTAAACTCTCTCAAAACTTGAACATGAAACAAGAAATAAAACTTTTTTTTTCAACCATATTAAGTTAGGTATCCATTTTAAGTTAGGCAGATTAGATTTATCTTTAAAGTACAATTTAAATTTTAAAAACACTGTCTTCTGATCTTTTATTCGTTACGTTTTATTTAATAACAAAACAATAACTAGTCACAAAAACAAAATTAGGAAGTACTTAAACAGTTTATATTCATTTGCTTATTATAACGATTCCCGCACGGTATAACCTTAGTATTTATGCAAACTGGAGTAAATATAATCATACTACCCTCACTATTACTTATTATGTTTTAATGCATAGGTTAAGAAGTAATGAATAATTATGTATCTCACTATTAATTAAAAATAAGTCATAGTTTTCCTTCCAGTTTATATGTGCATTTAAATGTGTGGTGGTGGTGTGTGTGTGTGGAAACCTCTTTTGCCACGCCAAAAACAGTGACAGCTAACAAAACGTTTTTGCATGTCATTCACAATTTTCTTTTGCTTTTTCACGTCAATGTAATTTTTCCTTTCAATGATTTTTAACTATTCAATTTTGTTAAACACATGTAAAGACTTAATGTAAATATATTTGAAAATACTGAAGCCGCTTCGTTTGCATTGCTACTCATACAATTAACTCAACGTTTGGAGTCGTAACCTACGGTTCCTACATATGTATTACGGGAAAACAAGCGCCTGTTGCAAATTAATCGGCAAACATACATGTCACTCGTTTAAATCAAATAAACGAGTGGTATTTTTATTTGTTATTGATTTGACAGATAACACGTTTGATTAAAAAAAATCCATTGATAGTTTTATGAGGTACAGTTTGGGTACAGTTTATTGATATATGTTCCAGAACATAGTTCCTACACGTTAGGGTGATACACGACTATGCGCGCCAACTTGACATCAAAACGGCGTGTCTATATCACTATCTATTTAAAATGTAATTGCTTGAGGTACAGTTTTTTTCCACATAGGTACAGTTTAGTACAGTTTAGGTACAGTTATTTGGTGCACATTTTGTGACTATTCAGACATCTCTCATGCCATCCTGACACACACGAAATTTTGATGTCAAAGATGCACTTCGCTCTGGTCGCCCTATTACGGACAAAATGGATGCCATTTTTGAAAAAGTGGAGCATGATCGGCATATCAGTAGTTACGACGTAGCTGAAGAACTGGGAATTGACCACAAAACAGTTTTGGCGCATTTGAAAAAAACTGGGTACACAAAAAAGCTCGATATTTGGGTACCTCACGAGCTCACTGAAAGAAACCTAATGAACCGTGTACTCATTTGTGATTCTTTATTAAGACGTAATGAAACCGAACCATTTTTGAAGAAGCTGATAACTGGTGATGAAAAGTGGATCACGTACGGCAAGAACGTGCGAAAAAGATCGTGGTCAAAGGCCGGTCAGGCTTCACAGACTGCGGCGAAACCCGGGTTAACTCGCAACAAGGTGATGCTGTGTGTGTGGTGGGATCGGAAGGTCATTATTCATTATGAGCTGTTACCACCAGGCAGGACCATCGATTCTGAACTCTACTGCGAACAACTGATGAGATTAAAGCAAGAAGTTGAGAGAAAGCGGCCGAATTTAATCAACAGAAGGGGTGTGGTTTTTCATCATGATAACGCTAGACCTCACACATCTTTAGCCACAATTAATAGCAAAAATTAAGAGAGTTTGGCTGGGAGGTGTTAATGCATCCGCCGTATAGTCCTGACCTTGCACCTTCAGATTGCCACCTTTTTCGGTCTCTTCAGAATTCTTTAGGCAGTGTCAGGTTGGGTTAGTCACTATCTGGACATACGAGGCTGGACATGAGTGTGTCGAGTTGGTGAAACTCGGAATTAGGATCATTTATTATTTCGTCATCTGGACATGCCAATATTTATATGTATGTCCACTTAGTGAAACTTAAATTTAATCTTTTTATGTTTTCGTCAGCTGGACACACACTCACATTTTAACCAATTTCATGACAAAGTACAGTCACGAAGATATTTTTTTTAATCACATTCATCATTGGCTTCTATTAGGCACGGATCATTTTGTATGTCATGGTAAAATTATTCACCATTTGTAAATTTGCTAAGATATTACACCGATAGTGATCGAAAGTCACCATGTCATCGCGGAACTAGTTTTATTACACTCTTTTGTATTCCCGAGGTGGCCGGTGACTAAAAATGTCGTAGTCTGGCTTAATTAGTTGACACAGGTAATAAATCCCAACCCTTGGTCATATTAGCTGTTATCACTTTACTTTATTTTGTGTGTGCATTAATTGCAGTATTTGTGCCATTTAAAAGTGACGTCGATTTTAATATAGGTAAGTACTCAATTTAAGATTTAGTATCGTGTTTTTTTCTTTTATCAATGCCACTTTCTTATTTTATTTAATTTTTATAAAAAAAAATCTTATTCATTTTTTCATGTAAAGACAAATATGTCTATAGAAAAAAGTCGCAGGCCCGTCAATGGCTAACATAAATACATTTTCATTTATCAATTCAATAGAAATCGTCTAGTTTTATTAAAATATGGATACAAAAATATATACACCTAAGGACAAATAAAGATTAATCTTCAATGTGGCGTTGTTCGAAAAAGTTAACTTGTCCAGCTATAATCAAATTAAATTTAACGAACACCATTCTATGAAAAACAACTGATCATAATTATGAGGGTGATACAGCAAATAACGAGATTCTAATATATTTTAAATAATTGCGAGATAGCTTGTAAAAATATTTAAATGTAATTAATACTAAGTTTTCACTTCTGCCGGCAGTCCCGGAGTGCAACCCGTTATTTTAGGATAGATAACTAAAGCGATTATTGTAGAGCCTCTCTATAAACAACATTTGACGTTAAATTATTTTCTGGTAACAAAATATACTGATGGTCGGGAGCCCCGACCCGTGATAGGGCAACGTAAAGTTGCCCATGCGTAAAATATTCTTTGCGTAAATCAATTCTTACTAATTTGAATGTTTGGCCCTGGGATTTGTTTATCATTAGTGCGATATAAATTTTTACTGGAAATTGGAGCTTTTTGAAAGGTATTGGCAAATCAGTACGGATCATAGGTATTCTTGGTATATGAGCTAATTCACCAGCTGCAGGGCCGGTGATAACTTCGCTACTATTAAATTATCTTTTAGCTTTTTTATAAGAAGTCTCGTGTCATGTTGGGGGGGCTTAAATTTCTGAGAAGCATTATCGGCGTGCCAACATTTAACGACAGTTCATGAGGTGGAGGCCAACGGGGTTCAGAGAATTTAAAAATTCCTGGAGTAGTGCACTGCGTCCTCGATGTTAGTGACGGTGTCCATGAATATTTTGATACGGATTAATAGCATGAGTAAAATAAACGCGAATAAATGTATGCCAAAAAAATTCAAGATTTCTAAATAAAAAAATGGTTGTGGTGCCTCACTCGACATAGATAGGTATAGTGTGTTGTGAATTTTTTTGTAGATATTTATAAGATCTACAATTAATTAGAACATTTTATTGTTCTATCTTTTATAGTTTAGGCAGCGTACGCAAAATAAGAAACTCTTCTGGTTGATTTTTTACACCTTGTGTCCGAAAATCCCAAATATCTTACGGAACCCTATTTTTTTCCAAAATAAAATTTAGCCTATGTTACTCGTGGATAATGTAGCTTTCGAATGGTGAAAGAATTTTTGAAATCGGTCCAGTACTTTTTGAGCCTATTCATTACAAACAAACAAACAATAGTGTAGATTGTACCAACTAATATAAATCAAAAAGGATTCCTCTGAGTTTCTTCTCAGAGTTGCCACGTCCAGAAATGGTGGTAGTAAAAAAAACGGTTGCATCATAAGAAAATAATTTAAAATATTTTTAAATAGGTATGTCTATAATAAAGAATATTTTCAACTTGAATTTGAATTTCCATGATAAAATCATGCAAAAATACAATCACCAGTTGTAAACCCAGTAGTTATGGAATTCCACAAAGTAACACCTCATTCTATAAATGAAACTTAAGTAATTTTATTCTCCGCAGACATATTAGGTGCTTAAAGCCTCCTCATATTTGAAAAGCGACGATTAAGCATAGACCGAGTAAATCGCTATTGAATAGAATCGATAAGCGATGCAGAGAAATGATTTATTGACTCGAGAGCTCGCCAGTCTTGCTAATGGTGGCTGAATAAGCACTTGCCTTTGCCATGTTTTTTTTTCAAAGACAAAGACAAAGACATTTATTTTGTAAAACATGAGTATACAATACAGGATTTGTTACAATATCCGCATGTAAGATGTTCAATAAATGTAATATAAGACCAGCATGTTTTGCCAATAATGGCGTACAAAAATTATTATTATATACTTACTTATAAACTACAGAGACGAAATCTAGTTATGAAATTATATTTAATAAACATTGAAGAGACTAACATATAATATTTAAAATTCAATCATTTAAAAATTCGGTTAAACTGTAATAACATTTAGCGACAAGAAACTTCTTAAATTGTTTTTTAAATTGCATAAGGGGTAACTGTATTAGAGACCTAGGGATTTTATTATATATTATGGGTGCTAAGCAATATACACTTTTGTGCATTAGTGCTGTGTTGGATCGCACTACACAAAGCTTAGTATTATCGCGGCGATTACGCATGATGACATCTGATAATTTGCTGAAGGAGTTAGGATTTGTTTTAACAAAAATAGCTACTTCATAGATAAATAACGAAGGAAGAGTTAGAATATTAAATTTTATAAAATACGGTTTACAGCTATCAGTACTTTTTAACCCGAACATAGCCCTAATGCATCTTTTTTGAGCTTTAAAGACAACTTCTTTATTGGTGGAGTTTCCCCAGAATATAATGCCGAATCTTAACAGAGAATTTACTATGCCATGATAAGCTGTGAGCAAGGAATCAGAATTTATAATAGGAGCTAATCTGTAGAGTACATAGGCAGATGAGCTGATTCTTTTGCATAGTTGTTCCGTATGAGGTTTCCAATTAAGGCTTTTGTCTACTGTTACGCCTAAAAATTTTGAAGTATCGACATTGTTTAATTTTTCTCCCTGATATGCAGCTTCAAGTTTTGGCATTTCTATCCGTTGGCTGAAGAACATAATTTTAGTTTTTTGCATATTTATTTTTAGGTTATTGTTATTCATCCAGTCAATTATTAATTTAATAGTGTGATTAATTTCATTTTCAAATAAGTTTTTATTAATTGCGTTTATAGTAACTGTACTGTCATCAGCAAAGAGCGACATTGGATATTTTGATATTTTCGGTAAATCATTTATATAAATAATAAAAAGTAACGGTCCCAGCACACTCCCTTGGGGAACACCATACTTTACGGTACGTTGATCTGACACATTTTGTCATAGTTATGTAAAAGAGTGTGTAAAAGGATATGAAAAGAATGTGTAATGAAAGCTGAATAGATTGGCAATAGGCTAATTGACACTTTTTGAAATTATTTTTATATGGTTAACTTTGGTTTTACTAGATCAAGAAAAAAATATGGCATTTATTTAAGATTTAGAAAGTACTAAAATAAATATTTTAAAATTGGCTTGGTATTTAGAGAAGAAAACGATGTCAGCCATGTTGGTCTTTATACGTTATCTGTGTTCAAGATCAATTACGTCATGACTCAGAAAGTGTAATAGTGAAGGATCGCGGTCATATTTTTTAACGAGACGTATGACGTCACAGAACATTAAATATAGCGTTTTTGGAAGTTAAAGACATAGACAAAAGAAATAATTTTCATATTGAAAAAAATATTATATTTAGGTTCTATATGACAAATACTTTCAGAAATAAACATCATTTTAACATAATTTCATATGTGTCAACTAGCCTATTTAGAGTTCCGTACCATTATTTATTTAACAAATATAAAATTATTTAAAAAAACACTGTTTTGCCTTAAGTATTTGTTTTCTTTTAATTTAATAATTTACTCTCAAAGTGAGCATATAACTCAATATTCCGTGAATATTTCCAGCGCGTACAAGTTGCCATTATTATTAATCGATCAAAAAACGGTACAAAATCACGTTTGCTGAATGGGTGCTCCCCTTAAATATTTATTTTATTTTGATTTTAGTATTTGTAGTAATAAGGGCAACAGAAATATATCATTTGCTAAAATTTCAATAGCTACTATGGTTCGTGAGATAGACAGGACGTACGGACAGTTAGACCGATCGCTGACTTAGTAATAGGGTCCTGTTTTTACTCTTGGGTACGAAACCCTAAATATAGAATTAAGTTTTTAAATTTTATATATGTACCATCCCGTAGTATGACTTGATTTTCATTTTACAACCACAAGTACAGCTCATAAATCACTCTTATTGTGTAACTAATTATAAGGTTAAGGAGAATGAAATAAAGATATATTAAGCATTATATAATATTCCTACATTCGATGTTAGTATGTGATTTATTGTTGTTTTGGTCATCTACCTACTAGTTAAATCACACGCGAACGTCGGATTCTGTGGGAATAGGGTTATCAGATCGAAATATTGGAAACGTACAATATTATATAGGGTGACTCGTAATTAGTGACCGAAACCTAAACACATGATTGTGCTCATGATAACAAACAACTTTTACTACGGCACCAACCCTGAAATCGCGAAAAAAAATCAGCTGTTCCATACATTCATGTTCACATAACTCGTCAACATGGTAGGGAGCAGCTGATTTTTTTTGTTACCCTATATATTCGCGATTTTTTTACCTACTCTTATCTATTAGTATAAATATAAATATAAACTTTCGCGTATCATAATCATAATTTATAGCACATTAACACGATAAAAAATACCTTTTTATATTACCCGACGTTTCGATCAATGTAACTTACCTACCTACTTACAATGTAACTTGATCGAAACGTCGGGTAATATAAATATATAAAGTTGAAAGTTTGTTTGTTGCGCTTTAGGTACTCAGGTATTACTGTCTATACTCAGGCATTACTGTTGCGATTTCATTTATCAGCTCTTAGGCTGGTGCCAATAGGCTAACAAAATAACTAAGTCCGTAAAAAAAAAAAATTGCGATTTCAAAAAATCTTTAATTGTTAGGTAGCCCATTTATCGGCTAAAGGCTATATTTAATTATTAAGTTCCTACGGAAACTATAACATCACGGTAAGACCAACAGGAGCGGAGAAGCACTGAAGAATGTTTAAAAATAGGGGTTAGCCCAAATGTAGTTGTTTCCGAGACTTAGTTTTCTGGATTCGATTCCTACACAAGATAATTATTTGTGTGAATTTAATTTAGTTTAGTTGTTCACTAAGACGTATTGTATTTTGTGAAGGCATTTGATTGTTTGCATTGAATATGCCCCGAAACTAATAGACCTTTTTTTTTATCGCCATATCCAGGCTATCCAGGAGTAACATCGCAGCTATATTTAATGACTGCTTCCCGCACGCGGTTTCACTTTTGTAACTCCCGTTCCCGTGGAAACTTCATAATGAAATATAGCCCATAGCCTTCCTCTGTAAATGGGCTATCTAGCACTGAAAGTAATTTTCAAATCGGTCCAGTAGTTCCTGAGAGTATCGCGTTTACGTAAACAAACAAACTCTTCAGCTTTATATTTAATTATTAGTGTAAGATGTAGTTCCCACAGGAACATAGCGCGCGAGAAGCTAGTTTCAAAATAATTGTCGTCATACAAATACAAACCTTGGTATCGGGTAACCCTATGTGGGAAGGTGCGTGAAATATAAATCAGCCAACTCTGATTTACGTGAAACCTCCCGGAAAGTTTTAATTCTGTTTGGCCCAGCTCCTGGCCATTTAATTTATCTATTATTTATTACACGGCGGGAAACTTAGACACTTTGTTTATTAGCTATTCAATTAGCCAGCTTTATACTTTCAGCTTTGGAGGTAAAGTTTTTATTGTTTGGCTTTGATATTTTATAATAAGTATGCAGTTCTATAAGTGTTTTTCTTTTGCTGAAACTTCTGTAGGTATGTTTCTTCTATTGCATGTATCTTTTTTTGATTATCGAACGTTTTTACGCATGAGGGTGTAAAAAAGGGTTATAATAAATTATATATATATTATTATGTAGGACTATGTATTAAGGCTACCTACTTACCGAAGGTAGTATCTATTGTGTAATCCCTTTCAGTTTTTTAGCTTTTTAAATAAATCTTTTAAATACTTCTTTATGTTTTGAACTGCTGCAACTTACTACCTAGCCTACCTACCTACTGCCCCCATCGTCTCGATTATAAATAAGTAGGAACCTAGTAAAATATGAGTGAAGAAGGGGGCATACCTATTCCAACGAAGTTTTCACGGCAGTTCTGGTCACGTTCAGGCAATATGATAGCTCCAGTTGCGGACAGGGAATGAGCCTGTTTAATTAGCATAGTTTGACGGCGGCCCGCTCAGACCGTAGTAACACGGTTATAATTAAAATTTACGGCTTAATGCCCTCCACGCATTTAGATATTAGGAACCGCAGTGTTAATTTGATTCTGTTGTATACGTCTACTGTTGTTTGCTCGCGGCTCTGCTTGTGTAACGTTGTTTAATTTTGCGGTTATTTTCGGGAAAGCAAGAGTAGGTACCTTTTTTTTTTGAGGTCCGGGGGGAAATGCACATACGCATTCCCACCGCCGCTGCAGCGTATTCGCACGCCGGCGGTGAGATATATGGGACTCGCCATCTCCATAGCGTGATATGCTAACTCATACCACGAGGACCCTACACCACTAAAACCCCCCGGACACTCCTTCGATCCGCCTTTGGCGGGGGCCGGGCACGCATGCTATCCGGCCCCCCGACGACGGCACCCGCGATCGCCTGGGAAGCGTAGGTACTTAAGTGCTAAGCTTAGCCCAGGAGGCTAATCATGTAACGATGTTACCTACTATGACATGAAAAATATCTTTGCTAACAACGTTTAGCATACTTACACGCAAAAAATAATTCAATTTATTAAGTGCATGTAGCGTCATTACAATAACATCAACATAGGTAATGCGTTACAATAACCCTACAGTAATGTAGGGTACATTTTTGTCAAAGTTATAGCCATATCGTAACATAATTAGCGTCTAGTCATATTTTTATACCTTTAGTTTGCAAGACAACCTCCGTAGCGTAGCGGTATTTGGCTCGCCTTGAATCTCGGAGGTCATGGGTTATTAGGGTTCCGTACCCGAAGGGTAACAACGGGACCCTATTACTAAGACTTCGCTGTCTGTCTGTCTGTCACCAGGCTGTATATCAAGAACCGCGATAGCTAGACAGGTGAAATTTTCACAGATGATGTATTTCCATTGCCGCTATAAAAACAAATACTAAAAATATAATAAAATATTTTTTTAAGGGGCTCCTAGACAACATACATAAATATATTCACGCCTCGTTCCCATAGGGGTAGGCAGAGACCACTTCCTTCCACTTGCTACGATCCTGACATACCACTTCCGCATGTCCTTCGGTTTAAGCCTGCATACTTTTAACCTGGCCTTTCTTAAGAACGTCCTCGATTTGATCATGGAACGACCGCCTTGGTCTTCCCCTTCCAACACTTCCGTTCACATTTGCCCTATAAAGTCTACTTGTTAGTCTCCTCTCATTCATCTTCTCTGTATGTCCGAACCAATTTAGCATACCTTTCTCAATTCTTGTCACTACATATACATTTATACTACAACGTTCTTTAATCACTCTGTTCTTAATTCTATCACTAAATTTCATTCCAATCATGCTCCTCAGTGCTCTCATTTCCGCACCATTATTTTATTTTCCTGCTTCTTCTGCCATACCCAGACAACAAACTTATTTTTACACTTTTTTGCTCGATGTCAATAACGTAGGCACTTAAAAATGGTACGGAAGCGAGTCCGACTCGCACTTGGCCGGCTTTTTTAAGGTTAGAGCCCTGCTAGTCTTTACTGTATAGTCGGTGTAGTAGCGAAAGCCTCGTAAATAAAACATGCATCTGAAAAAATAAAAACAATAAATTAGAAACAGATGGACTAACAAACATAGTCAAACTCTTTCGGAAGTACCTCTGCCATCTTGTTTTTACGTGTCCACCTTTTTATATCTATTGCGTTCGGGCGTCGGACTTTTGATCTTGAGGTCGCCGGTTCGAACCCTACCCATTGCACTACCGACGCGAACCCACTCGTAACACATGCATTTTAGCTTAGCAGGAGACTGCAAAACTCTGCTGGTAATCTTTTATAAAACATCAACAATCTGTAAGAATCAGGAAGGTACTCGCAACACGAGATACATATAACGTTATCTATCTGAATCTCTGTAAATGGTACCATCCTAAGCTTATGAATATCAAACATCGGTTGGTACTAACTCCATTACAAAGTGTAAATTGTTCCGCGACTAAAAGATATCGGCCGCTCAGGGACCGTTCAATTTTTGTAGCACAAGAGTCCCGTCAAATTGCCGTCCGATAAGCTTAAGGAACCCGAGATAGGGTTCGACGTAGAGCCACATTGGTTGATGGAGGTAAACGTGAACGTAATATAAGTATAGATTGGTAGATTACAATCACATCCCTTCTTCTGAACTTTGCTTATACCTATATTTGAACAGTTATGGACAATGCTAAAATTTTAATGGTTGGTTTCCCTTAGCATAATAATTTTGTCATGTTATATCTCTAATCGATTTGCAGGCATAACCTCATGGGCATTCCGCATGGTGTCTGCACTCTTCAGTGTAAGCCTGCGGCAGGTTTGTTTTTCCACGCCCCGTAAGTTAGGTCAGCTCGCTAGTGAACAATAGATGATGATCACGCCTCGCCTCATCAAACATCCTGGTGGTCACAATCACCAATATGGTCTTAGTCAAGGTTGATCGACCCTTGATTCGATTACTAGGCTGCAGGCGTTGAGCGGGGGGCGACCAGCAATCAGAGGGATATGTTTGCTGAAGTTGTCATTGGACATCAAATGTAGTCGGTCACTGCCTCCATGAGTCTGGAGTTCCACAGGGTCACTCCTGTGGCACACATGTTTTGATTGAGTGGCAGTCTTCGGCGCCTGAACGGTCGTGTTTAACGCGGCCTACCTATCAAACTTGAACGCTCCGTGCGTACCCCGTGGGAGTTGGAGAACGAGGAGTTGGCCGCTGCATACCGACAAAGATGTAAGGAGCTTTCCGGAGGCTGGGACGGTGGCGAACCGAGAACCGAGTCTTTCCGTTAAACCCTCCGAAAGTAAAGGAGTTCACCGTTCGGATGCGTAATATATTTCCTCCCGGTCAACAAAAAAGCATAGATAACTTCATAAAAAGTGTTCGGATTTTGTCTGAACAAAATAATATATATGTAACTACTTTTAGATTTTGATTACTTTGGGATGTACTTTGGCATTAAAGGGACGGTAGTATTATTTCACAGAATATGAAGATATTCACTGCTGAGTGCTGAGCGTGGTGATAAACTCGGCGGCAGTCGGTCATATGCTACTATTCAGAGTTTGTATTGCGCGACGTAGGTTAGTTATTTTTCTTAGTTCTAGATGGCACTGCTAGTTTTTTTTATGGTTTTCATGCGTTTACATAAGTCTCTTCAACAACTATAGATCTGTACATATTTTTCATTAATTGAATTAACGCATATCAAGCATGTAGACTTCAAGCAAATCCGATATCTCATGTGGAAAACCGCGAAATATTAACAAAAAATCTATACTCTATATTTTAATTGCGTACCAGGTTTAAAGAGATTAATATTCTTACCGTTCCCTCTGAATACATATACCAAAATATCATTTTTGTTAAAAAAAAATATAGATCAATATAGCAAAAAAAGTGATATTCATAATGTTAACACGAGAAATAAACATAAAATTGCCATACCCGGTTTTAGAGTTAGTAGAACCAATAAATCATTTATGGGAAATTGCATTAGGTTTTATAACAAACTCCCTAGTCATGTAACTGATTTGCCTGATCCAACTTTTAAAGTATATATTAAACGGGTCCTCATATCTAAAGGCTATTATAGCATTAAGGACTATATTGAGGATAAAGACGTTTGGCTTCATAAACCTACTTGCGTAACACTTCCTAGAGACCCTGCGGCCTGTACCCAAATAAAATAGTAGTACGCATAATAGTGTGATGTTCTGTGAACTATCTGTAATTGACCTACTTACATAATAATATATTATATTCATAGACCGCTAGTTCTGTCTCAAATTCTTTTATTTTTCTATTAGTATAAAAACACAATAAACAATAAGACAACCGTTTGGGCAAAAAATGTGTATGCCAATAAATAGTTAAAGTAACTGGACCAAAACCTACGTTCTGCCCATTTGAGTATGTTTCGCCGGACCGTCTCATGTGGGTCGTGTTAAAACCGGCAATAGAATAACCCACTGAGTTTGTTTCGCCGGATCTTCTCAGTTGGGACGTATTGGATCCGGTGGTAGCATTAAAGCGCGTCCGTCGTTATATACTCATGGTCCACCTAAATAATGACAATTGTTCTAACCTAATATAGACAGAACAAGCTATTTGACACAATATAGTTAAATAATAAACTAAGACGTTAAGACTAAAATATTGTTAAAATAATAACTTAAATACTTGTTTAATTTGAAAATTTATAAAATATGATAATTAATAATAATAATATTATAAAATATGATATCGAGGGGTGAAAGGCTATTTGTTTGAAGCGACATTTTGGACGATATGGAGTTACATACATATTCGGATTCAGCGAATTTTTCTGCGTCGTCTGAGCCGGGTTTCGTACAATTCTGAGCACTTTTATGGCGCTTAAAACAATGCCAATTCTCAAACATGATGTATGATCAGACTTCAAATTTGCCATATTTTTTTAGTATATCATTTAAGCTGTATACAAAAACAGAGAATCGGATCATAAGCCGTTATTCCCTTCCTAAAATTTTAGTTCGATGGCAGATAAATCGTTTTTTATCTTTAGATGAAAAGTCCCTTCAAACATTTTGCTTACGACTACTTACTCTGTGCAATGTCGCTTCAACCAATTTGCCGTCAGCCAAATTCATTAAGACATGTCGTCGGTTCAACCCTTTCGCTACAACTGTTTTTCACTCTGTTTAGAACAACCAAGTTATATAACTCCTTTCAAAATCTGAGACATCAAACAACTCTTTAAGAATGTTCATCGTTGCTTAAGCCAACTTTCCTGAATCGTTAACAAAACCCAAAACCCAAACCCAAAGTGGTAGTTAAACAAAATAGCCTATTCCTATTATTATTGAGTAACGTCGATTCAATCATTTTGCTTTCTCCTGCATAAGTACTGTAAAGTCACTTAAACCATTTTGCCTGCTGCTGATTAGTGACAATGTTGGAAGTTGAATCATTTTTCTTTACTCTAAAAATAAGGCGATACAGATCATTTTGTATTAAGCGACAATTTATCTTATACTCATAACTGTTTTTTAATTGAAAATTATACCAAAACATTAAGGGATTTTTTTTCAATAAAAAGAACATGGGTCTGAACGTACCCAGTTTGTAGCAAGTTGAAATTGGTACCATTCGAAAGGTCTTTGAAAACGTAGATATTTTTTGTATGGGAGCAACTTTGTAACTTATGTAGGAAAAAAGATATTCGATGTTGAAAATACCGAAAATCCTTAGTAAAATCGACCCACACACGTTCAATTTTTTTTGATTTTATCCATTAGGTGGGTACTTCGAACTATTTTGTGCTAGCGTCGGTGTGTCGTCAGTAGTTAGTACCTGTTAGGAACTGATTTTGAGCGCGCGCGCATATCCGCCCATCTGTGTAACCACCAGATACTGTCCGTTTTAAAATGTCCTTGTCGCCCTCCATAATATGGGAGGTTACAAAATGCGTCATATTTGACTATATAGATATCTAGACATTTCAAAATCGCTGTCACACTGACAACGTCACGTTACACGCTTGATGGGATATCTTAGTTTATTTTATTCTTACTTTTATTTACAACCTCGGCTTTCACAACGGACTTCAGTGTATTACTTAACGATTGGATTATTATTATTACTCATCTGCTTCAAAAAAATGGAAGGTGAACGCCGTATACAGTGTGTTACATGTACAAGATCAGTAATTCGTGACCGAAACCGGCATATACTGACGCGAACCTATTTGGAAGACAATCCAGGCTTCACAGAGTGTGTGGTGGCACGGATTAACATAAATGAGGTTAGTATAACAATAGCTTTTGATCATCGAGTACACGGTGTCTTTTTGTTCACTCTTTATTAAGTTATTTATTGTTTTAGTGTAACTTGAGGATTTGGTTTTTCTTTTAGATGGCCCTCAATCAACTTCAGGCTATGTGTCATCGTTGTTGGGTAGCTGGAAGACGACAGCAAGCTAGGTTCGAACAAGAACAAAACCAGGAACTTGCAAACCCAGAGCACCCAACGTCTGTTCCAACTTATAGAAGGGTTGCAAATACGGCGCGTCACTGTTTATTTCATTGGTGCATCAATCAAGAACTTCACAGAGTGTCCAGGTTTATAAAAGTATTCTTGTTGGTTAATCATAGCGTGTACGTTCCTGAACATGCACGCGTTTGTACACATCACATCAACACAGAAGATTGGAGCTCCCTGTATGATAATGGAGAGACAATATTCACACCAGACCATCTCAAAGATATGATTGATACGTTACGAGATGCATATAAACATAAGACTAATATAGATTTTGACAATGTAAACAACATTTTACCAGAGGATCTATATTACCTAACTGGCTTAACACACCAACAATTCGAAATCCTTTTGAATGAAACACCGTCTCTTTTAAATCAATGTAGAAGACCAAAAACTGCACTAGGAATATATTTATTAAAACAACGGTCTGGTAAACCAAATACACGTATAGCCTCCCAAATAGGTGTATCTCGTAAAACAATCGGTATTTTGCTTAAAACTGCTAGAAACTGCTTGACCCAAGACTTTGTTGTTCGCCATTTGGGTTTCAATCATATAAGTCGGGATGAAATTATAGCTCACAGCCTTGCAGTGCCATCATCAATATATTCCAACCCTATAAACCCAGTGGCTATAGCTATTTGTGATGGTTCGTATATATACGTACAGAAAAGTAAAAACTTTTTATTTCAAAAAAAAAGTCTTACAGCTTACACAAGTATAAAAACTTGTTAAAACCCTTTGTGATTACTTGCCCAGATGGCTATATTATAGATATATGTGGACCACACGCTGCAACAAAGACTGATGCCCAAATCATGACTGAGATTATGAATGATCAAACGTCCCCAGTGCATATAACGTTACAAACAGATGACGTTTTTATATTAGATCGAGGTTTTAGAGACTCTATACCAGATATAGAAAGTGCTGGCTATGTTGCCCATATGCCACCAAGTAAAGATAGGCATGCCACACAGCTTACAGATATTCAAGCCAATAAATCTCGAGAAATCACCATAGTGCGTTGGGTCATTGAAGTAATAAACGGATGGTTCAAAAGGGACTACAAAATATTTAGGCATACAGTTATCAATAAATCACTCCCTCACTTATTTGAAGACTTCCGTATTGCGGGAGCCCTTATAAATGCATTTAGGCAGCGTCTGACAGATAATGAGCATGCCCACGCTTTTATCAATATAATAGCGCAAAGAAGAAGTGAACCCAACAGACTGGGCAATTATGTAGTCGCAGAACATATGAACAGACAGCGGGCGGTGTTCACAACAATGACGGCTACGTCAATACCATTTCCACAATTGACAGAAGAAGACGTCATTCTACTCAGTTTGGGCAATACCATTTAAAGCTCGCTAGATCATATGTTGCCGAACATTTGCGAGGTGGAGATGGTATATATAATATTGAGGTATCTTCGAGCCGTAGCCCTAGTATGTCGCAGCATGGGCTAGTAACCGAAAACTGCTCGTTAATTAGAGGCCGCATATTATCGAGGCACGTGTCTAATAAAATATATCTATAATATAAAAATGAATCGCAAAATGTGTTGGTAAGCGCATAACTCTACAAAGCCTGGACCAATTTGGCCAATTCTTTTTTTTTAATGTTCGTGGAAGTTCAAGGATGGTTTTTACGGCGAGAAAAAATCGAACAATTGCCTGAAAACCCCTTAAAACAGCCTTTTTCTTTTTCCCATACAAACGTTTTCTAACTAAAATGTAGAGTCAATTTGAGCTTTATTTTGTTAATTAAAAACTTGATTTTTTTTGCCAAGATTTTTTAGGGTAGGTGTAGGGTAGGGTAGGGGTAGATTAGGGGTAGGTGTAGTGTAGGGTAGGGGTAGTGTAGGGTAGGGGTAGTGTAGGGTAGGGGTAGTGTAGGGTAGGGGTAGTGTAGGGTAGGGGTAGTGTAGGGTAGGGGTAGTGTAGGGTAGGGGTAGTGTAGGGTAGTTGTAGTGTAGGGTAGTTGTAGTGTAGGGTAGGGGTAGTGTAGGGTAGGGGTAGTGTAGGGTAGGGGTAGTGTAGGGTAGGGGTAGTGTAGGGTAGGGGTAGTATAGGGTAGGGGTAGGGTAGGGGTAGTGTAGGGTAGGGGTAGTGTAGGGTAGGGGTAGTGTAGGGTAGGGGTAGTGTAGGGTAGGGGTAGTGTAGGGTAGGGGTAGTGTAGGGTAGGGGTAGTGTAGGGTAGGGGTAGTGTAGGGTAGGGGTAGTGTAGGGTAGGGGTAGTGTAGGGTAGTTGTAGTGTAGGGTAGTTGTAGTGTAGGGTAGGGGTAGTGTAGGGTAGGGGTAGTGTAGGGTAGGGGTAGTGTAGGGTAGGGGTAGTATAGGGTAGGGGTAGGAGTACCGCATAAACGAAGTCTCTACGGCCCAGTTTATTTTATACAAATGTTTAGGTCTTTTATGTATCGATTGAGGCAGTACGAAGTCTGCCGGGTCAGCTAGTCTATAATATAAAAATGAATCGCAAAATGTGTTGGTAAGCGCATAACTCTACAAAGCCTGGACCAATTTGGCCAATTCTTTTATTTCAATGTTCGTGGAAGTTCAAGGAAGGTTTTTACGGCGAGAAAAATTCGAATAATTGCCTGAAAACCCCTTAAAACAGCCTTTTTCTTTTTCCCATACAAACGTTTTCTAACTAAAATGTAGAGTCAATTTCAGCTTTATTTTGAGCTTGAATTTTTTTGCCAAGATTTTTTAGGGTAGGGGTAGTGTAGGGTAGGGGTAGTGTAGGGTAGGGGTAGTGTAGGGTAGGGGTAGTGTAGGGTAGGGGTAGTGTAGGGTAGGGGTAGGGTAGGGGTAATGTAGGGTAGGGGTAGTGTAGGGTAGGGGTAGTGTAGGGTAGGGGTAGGGTAGGGGTAGTGTAGGGTAGGGGTTGTGTAGGGTAGGGGTAGAGTAGGGTAGGGGTAGTGTAGGGTAGGGGTAGTGTAGGGTAGGGGTAGTGTAGGGGTAGGAGTACCGCATAAACGAAGTCTCTACGGCCCAGTTTATTTTATACAAATGTTTAGGTCTTTTATGTATCGATTGAGGCAGTACGAAGTCTGCCGGGTCAGCTAGTTACACATATATTTTAATCAATGTTAATGACCAGGGCAGAGAAGCCATCGAAGCGTATTATTGCTCCTGCATGACGGGTATGAGAACTCTAGGTGCTTGTGCCCATACTATTAGCATAATATGGTACTTAGGTGTTGGCAGGCACCTAGATAACTTCGTAGGTCCGGCAAGTGCCTGGGATGATATAATCATTGAAAGTAACAATACAATTTAATAAAACTGTGCTATTTAAGATTGATAGTTCTTATTTAATATTTTTTCTGTACCAAAAACCAACGATAGGAAGCTATATCGCTCTCTAAAGACAGAAAAAATAACTGGTTACCTATTTATTTAGTACAAAAAGCAGAAAAAGTGCGATTATTGGCAATTAAAAATGTTACAAAGAAGTTATCATAACTTCGGTCTTTCATTCATTCATTCATTCGTTCACTTATTTTCGAGTTACTCAATTAGGCCTCTTCTAAATTACACCTAGTCTAAAATGCTACAAAGTGGGTACGGGTTCCATACAAAATTACCCATTGTTCTTTGCGATCCCCATTATAGAAAGAGCACTAGTTTTTTCATAACGATTTTTTTTCCAAATTTTGAATCTTTAAATGGCTCTCCTGTAAAGTTCGTAAAATGTCGCTTCAAACAAATAGCCTTTCACCCCTCGATATTATCTAAATAATACTTAATACTAAATTATTGTTTTGACTATTTGCAAGTGCCTGTAATAGGTTTACGTAAATAAAAATGATTTTTATTTTATTTATTTATTTTATTTTAATTAAGGCTCGAAAGCAAAATGAAAACAAAGCCACAAAAATGATTTTTATTTTATTTATTTATTTTATTTTAATTAAGGCTCGAAAGCAAAATGAAAACAAAGCCACAATACTTAAAAAATAAAAAGATTCCGGTCAGTCTTGCCATACATGTAAACTTTTTTCATTTTTCATAACTTTTTACGAAACTTAGTAGTCTCGCGGTGTTTAAGATTCAATAGTTTTCCGAATTAAGGCGAAAACACATTATTAAAACGCCACGCCACGCCACGTGTCAACACCTGTGCATCAGTACGCGTGGCGTCGTGTCGAGTGTTCATAGTGTGTTTCTGGTCTATAAAAAACAATACAATTGATTCGACTCAACACGCGTGGCGTGTCGTCGGGTGGCGTGGCGTTTTAATAATATGTTTCCGCCTTTACTCACTCCACCCTCCACTTAATGTTATTTACTTATAATGCATTATGAACGCATAAAGCTATTAATAACTAAAACATAATGCGAATTATATTTAAATTTTCTGTTATGTTAAGAGTATAACCGCATTTTTTTTTCAAAAATTTTTTTTTTTATTTAACTAAATTACTAACTGCAAATTGAAGGAATATAAATAAAAAATAAATTTCCATGACAGCACAATTTGGTAGTTTTGAGACTATTTACATGGCAACTTTGATTCCGGTTCCGACAAGACGTCAACGCTAAATTTATCCGATTTCATATATTTTGCTTACTAATAATCGCTGTAATTCCAATAGTATTCAAATAACCACTGAGTCTTTGTCTTAAAACAGTATTTGTTAAATAAATCCCAACATGCCACGCGGTAAGTGTTGATATCATTTACGTGTAATGTTTTTTCAATGTCGTCCAATGTTATGAGAATGTGCTTTTCTTTATGTTAAGTCGACACTAAATATAATAAAAAGTACATTTTAGCTGAATTCGATGTAAAATTTAAGTGTAAATCAGTTTCATTTCAATGATTTGTGTTTAAGGTTGGATCTTATCCTTTTATGTTAAATAAAATTCGTTTACAATTTTTCAGGCAAGTTTACTAATCACAAGGGTCGTAACCGCAAGTTTACGAGTCCAGAGGAGCTCGAAGAGCAGCGTAAACAAGAAGAACTAAAACAGAAGTCAGTATCTTTCATTTACACTTTATATGAACGGAAAGTTGACTGTGTTAGTCAATATCTTTGCCGTCGTATTTCTTTCTTTTGTAGTCTAAGCCCGCAGTAGAAATTGTATTCCCGTGTGGCGGGGACTTTACTTACACATAATTCAGAGACACAGCAAACCAAAACCCAGAATCATATCAGTAAATTCAGTCATTCAGAAAAATATAGTTTACACAAAAATATTGAAACAACTGAGCCACTAGAACAGTCAATTGTTTTATGTGTGTGCAAAATATACTAAACATTGATCAGTATTCAATGAGGCTATTAACTGTATGGTTTTATCATGATACAATCTAGACCAGTGGTTGTCACACTTTTCTGTTGAAGTACTATCACTACATAGTATAAAACAAAGTCGCTTTCTCTGTCCCTATATTCCTATGTATGCTTAAATCTTTAAAACTTCGCAACAGATTTTGATGCAGTTTTTTTTTAATAGATAGAGGGATTCAAGATGAAGGTTTATATGCATAATACATCAGCATTGTACCTGTGCGGAGCCGGGGCGGGTCGCTAGTGTATAATAATTTAGGATTTCACAGCCTGAAATTTTTTATTGTTTACTGTATACTGCTATCATACAGAAACTGTTAGCTGTTAGCAAGATTGTAATGTTGAGTTTCATTCAATAGGATTTTTCTGTACAGCTGAAAAGTGTGACAACCACTGGTCTAGAATGTATCATGTACTAGACTACAATAGTACGTACATGTACTTCTGTATAATAGATCAGCGATTCATTAACTGTGTGTCATTTCCAAAACTTGATCCCAGAGTTGAGAAGCTCTCGTCAAAAAGGCAAGCACATCCTTCTCAGTAGCCATTAAAAAAAGTATAATAAGTAAACTTTATTAGTTTCTTGCTTGTTTTGTTTTTACTTTGTGATTAAAATTGCAACTGGTATTACAGGTTTTGATTAAAGCAAAGAAAATATAAATTCCCTAGAGTGTCATTTTAAAAAATAGTAATAAAAAAATATCACTCTAATGATAGCTTTCCCTTAAACTACCCACTGACCCATAGTAATTAACAGGTGGAGGAAAGAACACCCACAGGAGACTTCAAGTGAAGAAGAATCTGAAGAAGAAAAGTCTGGCTCCGGCAGCAGTGATGATAGTGATTCTGATGATGATGTGAGTGAACTTATAGAGTAACATATTTGTATCTTCTTTTTAATAGCTTTATGTTAGGCTGTGTTCAATTTTTTTTTATACTTTATTGCATACAGAAAGTAACATTATATAAATTGGATACAACATGTTCAAAGGCAAGCTTAATTCAATTATGAATTCTTTTTCAGCCAACTTTAAAAAAAGAGATACTTGATTATAATTAGTGCAAAGCAAGTGTATACAAGTCCAATAGTTGAAATTTACATTCCTGACCATTCAAATTACCATTATCCAAGTGATGTTAAATGGCGAAGTGGTAGAAATACAACATCTAGTGTGAACATAGTAGATGTATACAGCACTGTCCAGCCTTTTCCTGGCTGTCCTTTGTTACATTTGTTATTAAATATTAACACTTAAACATTTTTGTTCTTGTTATATACCATGCTTTCTTTTGAATGCCTGTCAGTTAAGTTAAATTAAATTGTATCTTGTATTTCTCTGACAACCTAATTGTATTCCTAGCTGTTCCGTGCAGTTTCAAACATGTAGATGCCGTACGCATAGGAATTTCGTCTTAAAATACAGCAAATCACACTCATAAGTAATGTAGCTTTCTATCAATCATTGACAATTGTTTAAAACAACTGACAGTAATGTCAATTTCATTAGAGAAATAATATTGCAGTTATGTTTTCGATCGAAGAGACATAAAATAAATGTCTTAAAACATATGTTGCAATAAATACGTAAGGTGGACATATTCAGGGCACACTCACTAAAATACAATTTGTGTTATTTCAGAAACCAACTAAGGCAAAGGGTGTTTCAGGGCTCATTGAAGTAGCAAACCCAAACCGTGTTGTTAAGAAAAATAAGAAATTAAACAACCTAGACAACTTAGGCGAGGGTGAGAAGCCTCAACTATCAAGGTAATTATAATATTCAAATATTATGAAAAATTATAAGGATTGTATAACAAGGGGAATATTAATCCTAAGTATTTTACATGAATAACAGTGGTATTTAAGAACAATACTTAGCTTTAAGTATTCACTTGAGAATGTAGTGTCTCGCTGTCATGGTCTCTATTGCTATGGTAATAGAAATCATTAATGTGACACCTTACATTTCCTAGTGAACTCATAGTCTCAGGTGTTTCTTGGTATCTGATTTAAATTAAATTTTGCATGTTGATATCTTACATCCCGGTTAACATTTTAAATACTTTTATTCACAGAAAATTAATGAGTTCCCATGGGATAGTTAAAACCCGAAGGAATAACAAACACCACGCGGACAAAGTTGCGGGCAACTAGTTCGACAATTGATTTTCTGTAGTTTATTATAAAGATCTACTTATATTTTCTATTTATAGCGACATACAAACATTTACGTGGCGTTTGATTAATATTTGAACATTCTTTCTTTAAAAACAGACATTTATGTACTTTCGCAATAAAGAAGGTTTTTGGTCATTATTATTTGACTTATAATAAGTAGGTACAATCCGATAGATTCGTCTACATTATTAACAAACGTTTTCATTTCATTCCAATGTTTTAACTTGCTACATTCCAGGCGTGAACGCGAAGAGATAGAAAAGCAACGAGCAGCAGCGGCGTACCAGAAACTCCATGCGGAGGGCAAAACTGAACAGGCGCGGGCTGACTTAGCGCGTTTGGCAATCATCCGACAACAACGGGAAGAGGCAGCTAAACGCCGAGAGGCCGAAAAGAAGGCTAAGGACGAACCTACCAAGAAGTGAGTAGAACTCAATCAATACATATAATTTATTACTCTTTAATGTTAAACATGATATATTATAGGTCGACCAACAAATATTGGGGGATTTTTTTGTTTTTCTGAGCTCCAGCCTTAATATATGGTTTAAAAACTAAGCAACCTACGCAAGAGGGTGCCACTTGTAGGGCTTGGACCCCGGCTCGGAGCGATCGCTGGCGATGAGATTGAGGGATTATGACTTTTAGTTCTTTTTTATGGGAGTTTTGTGTAACTGTGTGTACTTTTTTTTCGCGGGCCTCTCGGACTTCGGGTCTACGAGGGCATCGGAGGGTTAAATATTGTGGTAGATTAACGCCTTAACTAGGCATGTATTTCAGGTGACCAGGTCCCTATCTTTTCGATATTCCAAGGCATATGCTTGAAGAACTACACAATACAATATAATAATAATAATACGTTTTATTTTGTTTCCAGGTAGAAAATAAGTGACGATGCGCCGTTTTACAATTCCGCATACTCACAACTTCGGACTAGGTGGCTTTCCGAAACTACTGGTTACTCTTGTGATTTTTATCAATATATACAAATTTTGCATTGGAATTGTTCGTGTATAATGCATAATATATTTCTACATAATTTTGTGAAGCTTTTCTAGTAATGACTCGAACTGTAAATGATCGAAATCTCTCCTTATTTGACTGTCCAGTTTACTAATTATTTATGACATTTAAAGCACAAATAGGATGTATGATTTATTAGTAAAATATCAAAGATTATGTATCGTTACTGGAAATGCAAAGTGAATGTTATCATATTACAATAACTGTGAAATTGTATTGACATATTTTACAATCGTTACCTTAATTCAAACTTGAGCGTGATTTATTTTCCAAATCGTACTTTATTTAAATTTCATGGATAATATGAAGGAACATGGCGTTTATTATCTGTTAAATAACAGATAACATATGCAATTTCTATCAAATTATCTGTAAAATATCTAAAATGCGAACTTTTTCATTTAAAGTGATAATATTTATTTACACTAGCATGTTAATCTTTGTTTGTTCCCTCAATGCAGAAGATCATTATTCCTTTTGAGTCCATCGACGATCGGTTGCGTTCCAGCTGACTGCTGGAGTTTGGATATGATATATATCGCATACATTCTGTATCAGCATGTTTACGTCAACTGCTGAACATAGGCCTCGTCTTAACAGACTTTTAGTAGCCAGGGTCGTTGAGGGATATTGCCATAATCGTCACACTTTGCAAGCGGATTAGTGATCGCAGTGAGACGGCGACTATCGTTACTCATGCGTTCTATTTACCTTTAAATGTCATTACATTGACTGGTTATACAATTCCAGATTAGTGTATAATAAGTTGCAATATTATGAATTCCTAAGTTTTGCCTGTAACCTTTATATGATGGATGTATCATTGTTTTTATATTTAGGGAAATTAAATGTTATATTTTATGTATTATTCATGGCATAACTTAAATGTATTTTATAAGTGTCTACATTTTTGAGATGTAGGAAAGATGGAAATTGTATATTATATGCATTCAAATTGAAACTGAAATATTTTGTTATTATTTAACGTTTTTGCTTACGATAATTCGTATTATAGGAAAAAAGTAGCATATGTTTTTAGGGATATTTCATTCTTTGAATATGAGCGTCATATATTGATTATTCTATTAATTGTAAATTTCAAACAAAATACTTATATATTAATACTGCATGAAGTAACTTCATACTTGCTTACCCGTCTTCATTAACTGCTAAGACTTGTTTATTACGAATTTAATATACCGTTGGAACTTATTTTTCTATCGAATTTATTTGATACAATGAATGTAGACATTTATACGAATATCGTATATTAAAATAAATATTTGTATATGCCATAATTAATTGAAAGCCAGTAAGTGTTTTTAATGTTGCTATTACAATTAAAATATAAGGATATATTTTTATTTTAATCGTAACAGTGATATTTAATCATTTTACACTGAATATTTAATTGAATTAAATAATTAATAAATTAAAGGAAAATTGGAGGATACGATGTCATAGGTTATTTTAATTTTTCCACCAGAATTTTACTGATTGAAATTTTTGTTTGAAAATTCCATACTAATTGATTGGGTATTTGTAATTAATTAATTGGGCAAATGTGATAATATATGAAATAACGTTGTAATGACTGTCGAAATACTTCCTAGTGTTTTTTATATTTTATTTGTATGTATGTTCCAGTTACATAACTAACTCAGCGTTTTTATATTTTATTTGTATGAATTTTAATTTAAAAATTAGGAAGCGTGCAATGAAAGCGAATTCTATCTTTTTAAATAAACATCTGATTTTATGATACATTATATAAGTGAACCCAAGAAATTATAAAATGGACATTTTCCTATGAAAATTTCATGACGTATAAATAAATGAATTTGCTTAGAATTTATTGTTAGATAGTCTCATTAGACAATTTTTATAAAGCAAATGTGTATCTATATAATAAAAATTGAAAAGGAGTATTATTTTGTTCCTTTATACTTCATAAACAATTAAAACCTTACATTGATCGACAGTTGGACTTGTTTAAGTATCAAATCTAACCATTTATTTTGACTTATAGTTGTTAAACTGTGATTTTAATCGCGCTTTCCTACATTTACTAAAGTTTAAGTTAGTTTTCTCAAGAGGTGATCCGATGCTCTATGACTAGCCTAGCGGTTTAATCTCGCATCATCTAGCAATGTAGTCGCTCTTCAATTCGTAGGACGGAGGTTTAATCATCCAATATAGTGGGAATGAGAGATGACCGTAAAACGGTTAATTAATCGTTACGTTATAGTGAGAATGCGACTTCAAGTGCCTAAGCTCACCAATTATGCAATGTGATTCGTATAGTAGTGGTTATTCTATACAACCGATCTAAACAATTATTTTAGGATCGAAATTTTTCCTTATTATTTTTCAAAAAAATGTATGTAATTTTTCTTCTTAATAGCATAATTGCTATGCTAATGCTTGCAGAAAGTTGTTGAATATCAAGGATTCCGAAATACGACTACTGTTTTATTTACATCTTTATTTTGTACGGTAATGAGAGAATCTGACATATCTTAAAACGAGGAACAAGGGATAGATTAATAGGGAAGGGAAGACCCCTTCCCTATTAATCCTTTGTTTTTTCAGTAGCAAATACATAAGGTATCTCCTGTTACAGCGATGTGTAATTAGCATACCGTCAAGGGTCCTACTTGACGGTATGCTAATCATACCACGAGGAGAGGGTCAACCCACTATACCACCATACCATACCATACCACACCCGGTTGCTTATTAAAGTAAACATATATAGGCAAGGCCGTCTTAAACTAGGCTGGGGCCCTTGGGCACACAAGAATTTGGGGCCATTTTGGAAAGTAAAAAAAAAGCTAATTATAATAAAATGTTTTACTTTTACTACTAATACATTATTATAGGTAATCAAATACAGTATCATATAATATGTCATTAATGATATTAGAATGCTGCTGGTTTTTTGGTTACGATTACGATAACGGTTTCTTTCGGGATTTCTGTTGAGCAAAATCTATTATATCCTTAAAGTCAATTTTTTGAAGGATATCACTTTCTATGCACAAAATTGACAAATTACTCAGTCGTTCTTGTAACATTGTCGTTCGCAATTCATTTTTTATTCTCTTAAGCTGCGAAAATGATCGCGGTCCACTACAATTGGTAACCATTAGGCAAAGGAATATTCTTGTAGCAATTTCTACGTTTGGAAAAGTTTCTTCCAATTTATTTGATTTTATTAGGTTATGTAAGGTTGATATATTTAAATCCGCTGATTACTTTGCTATGTTTTTTAAATATTGGCTTAAATGAAAACATTATGTTTTGAGCTCATCTGTATTAATGTCTTCATGATAAATTTCTGCAAATTCTTCGCATTTTTTGGCCAACTCACCAGATTCGATTGTTGTTAACTGTAAAAAAAACGAAATCGAATATCAATTTCTTGGTATGCTGCCGAACGTTTTTTAAATGTGTCAATTATGGGAATAAAAGTACCTACACGAAAATTTTCCTTGCCTCTGAACAGTGCAGTCTCTGATGATCCTTTAAAACAAGTGATGCATGTGCTGCGAAATCTGTTTCTTTTAAAAGTATCTTTGTAGTCAACATATGGATTTTTTCTTCAGCAGCCGTTTCGTACTGATCAAAATGATTGTATTGACATTACTGATCAGAGATTTGTAAAGTTTCATAACAACGTCGATGGTCATAGTTCGATTCTGTAAACTTAGACTTGTTTTATTCTTAACACGTAAAACGCCATGTCGGACACCATGTGTCCGTCAGAATACCTTCCGCATGGGCCGTAGCATTGTATCAAGAATTGTCCAAAAATCGTCGGGCTGTTTTTTTGCAAAAAATGTCTGCAAATCATTCAAAAATAATCCGTGACTTTCTGAAAAAGCGATAAGCTCATTATTTTCTCAGATTTAAAGTGTCAGACACCAGTGTCCGTCGCGGCCTGCGGGAATGTCCAATCGTGTTTTCTTGCGCGGGCGCCGCGCGGGTCACAACGTCGGCTCCCCTCGCGCCCGCCGCCTGCATTTGCCTTGCGCTCGCGTAGGAGAATATTGTGTTTTTATAAAAAATAGGATACCGTGTAGTTATACTCGTAGAGAACCAGGGAAGATTTTAAAAAACAGGCATGGAAAGTTATCTTATTACGTACTGAACCCACCACCTGAACCAACTGAATTTATTTAGTACCTACATAGGTACTTGACTGAAAATAATTATTACTCAAACGTTTTTCTAGTGCCTTATAAAGGTTAAAATTAACGTCTATTTAACTCTAACATAACTCAATTGGACGATGCAAAATACTCACTTTATGTATCTACATTATTTTTGGAAAGAACTTGTACAAAGGCCTCCAAATTTTAAGTCTTTTGGAATATTTTTGTGCCAAGCGGCCAGAATGTACTATGAGGCCGCGCGGGTCCATTGCCGTACTAAAAACAGTCGAAACACTGTCCGTCGGCCGTCTAGAGGCTTCTGAAGTGACCAAAGTCACGCGGACACACGGTGTCCGACGCGGCCCACTGGACCCGACATATTGACGGTCACCAGTGTCCGCCGCGGCCCACAGGGCTAAACATGTTTTTTTGTCTGGCGTTCTACGTGTTAACTCCCAAAAAATCAGTCCGTTAGAAGAGCAGTCTCAAATTTTCTCATTTTTTTTGCTAGGCTTTGGGCTTCCTTTCTTATGTCTCCTGGTTGATTGATGTCACTGGCGATTGAAGACAATGCTTCAGAAATATTTAAATTACCATTTTGCAAAGCATTAATAGCATTGGCGCGTGTAGTCCATCTAGTTTCCGAAAGAGACTACAGGACACTATTTGCATCTAAATGCTTTGTCATAATTTTCCATCGTTTTGTCGAAGCCGAGAAAAAATTGAACAATTTTTGTACAAATTGAAATAATGTTACTGCTTCAATAACACCCTCAACAGCCTGAACACCCACTAAATTTAACGAATGTGCCGCACATGGAACGTAAATTGCAAATTCGCAAACTTCTTTTATTCTTGACTGAACACCAGAGTACTTTCCAGACATTTTTGATGCATTGTCGCAGCTCTCCCTGCGACAATCTTTTATAGGAATATCAAGGCTTTCAAAAAAGTTTAAAATAGTATCTGCTATATATTGCGCATTATGTTCATCCATAGGCAAAAATTGCAAAAAGCTCTCAATAGGCTGTCCGTCTTTTTTACGTATCTAACTATAAAAGTCAGTTGGTCAACGTGGGACAGATCTGGTGTAGAATCTACGCTAATATACTTTGCTGATTTAAGTTCTTTGACAATGGTTTTCAAAACTTACTGTCACATTTAATTAATAAATTAATTACAAATATTTGCCGATAAATATGATTTACTTCCTTTTCCACGATTTTCGCAGTTTTGTATGTGATCAGCAAGAAAAGGATCAAATTCACTAAGCAGTTCTAAGCATCCCAAATAATTCCCATTATTGTGCGATCACAACAAAAAGCAAGACCTCTTGAAGCCAACAATTTCACTACTGCAACAATCCTCCTAAGCACATTCTTCCAATAGTTCATTTCTGTATTATATTGGGACAGCAACTCAGTATCAATTCGTCCAGTAGTTTTCATTCTTGCAACATAATTTATCATAAATTTCCTGTGCTTTAAACTGTTCTCATGCTCTATCAATAAGTTACCTATATGCTTCCAATCTTTATATCCATTAGGAGAACTTAAATTATGTCCAGTACCAGTAATGTTATGAAATAGACGGCAGCAATAACAGTATACAGATTTCTTTTCTGGTGAATAAAGGAGCCATTTTATTTCTAAAAACTCACCATTCGTCAATTTACGAATAAAAATATTATTAGTCAAGTTTTCGTTTTACCATTTCAATCTGGAAAACTTGTAGAAGTTTCGGATAAGTCACTATTTTTATTTTGGAAAAACTAGCCGTTTTCGAATCTAAATATCACAGACTTCTTCCGGTAGAATGTCGTCACAGTAAGTAGGTACCAGGGTCAGACACAGATACATTCTCTAAGCTTGCAGTTATTAATTCACAGTAGCTTGAAGTCGATGATTTCAGCATCTAATTTAATGTGTGTTTGTCATTTTCGTCACACGTAACCTCTTTTTCCTGGTGACATTCAGAGGTACTTTCGTATTGCGGTGATGAGAATGAATAATCCCTCGGCTTATTTGTTTCTTCAACCGTAAAATACGAAGTGAGCTTTGGAAGTTTTTCCGTTATATCTTTTTGGGCTATAACTTTTTTCTTTTATGTGAACCACTTAAATATGATCTTTTCGACATAATGCAATAATATTTAAACGAACAAACCAAAACAATTTTAAATATCAAACGAAACAAAATAACGCCACTCACTCTCTCAGACTGAAAGTTTAATACATCATTCGGGGATTCCCCGAACAACATAGACAATGTCGACATTTATGTTAGGCCTTGTTTAGACGGTGCAGCGTGACTTTGGAATCGAAGCAATTTCGTGAGTGATCGCTAGATGGTGTACTTAGTAAATTATGTAGGATGCGTTTGGAAATATTATTAATTAATACAGAAGGAATAGGCGGAGAGAGAGAAATTGTCGGTCGTTCGGGCCCCCCTGAGAATGGGGGCCCTTGGCACGGGTCCCGTGTGCCCTTATGGTAAATACGGTATTGTATATAGGTGTAATCTATGGCATGGCGCTTTTATAGTGAAAATTAATATTTATATTTATTTTATTTAGGTTTCGCGATTCATTTTTGCAACTTACAAAACATAATATAGGTCGCCCACTTAATTTAACAAATATTTTTTCGGCCAACACACCACGGACACAGGTATGATACCTGTGCTGCCAGTTGATACCTACTCAGTAAGTCGCACTCTATAGCTATATACTCTTTATGTTCTCTATGAACCCTATATGAATATAATAGTAACTACGATATTATTGTCGCATAACACACAGATGTAGCTTTAGCTACGAAAAATATTTCAGGCGCCATTATGCAACAAACAAATTATGCTTCGAAATTAAATTAAGGATTTAAAAAGGTCTCTAATCTTAAGTGCTGCATTAATAGCGAGTAACATAGACTTTACGGAGAAGTTCCCAGTGGCAGTTATGCAGATGAAGATTTTTTGTAAATTTATAGGACATAGGTGTATTATTTTGATTCTTATTTATATAAATATTTACTATTATATTGTAGTAATAGCACCGGACATAATGCTTAAAGAGAAGCACCCAGGGGGGTTTTAGTGGGTAATCCTTGTCGTGGTCGCACACACTGCACCGCTGCGCTGAGGCGATAGGGATGGAGTGAGTACTTACCATTCCCCTGAAAGCAGAATACATTTTTAGAGAAATGTGTTTTTTTTTTGTTATCTAAAAAAATATTTTATGACTATGTCTCCTTTGTATTTTACTGTGACATGGCAAAAATCACACTGTGTTACTGTGAATTGGCATTATTCCGTAACTTTATGGAAGAAAAATAAATTTGACAATTGAACTAATAGGTACCTACCTACCTAATATTTAATTAACTAGTGGACATCAGATTGGTTGCTGATTAAGTATGGAACCAATTTTAAAATAATACATATCAAATTAATATTTGGTAAGAATTTTTTAGATAACGAGAATAAATTATGTGGTCACAATTTTAATTTATCGCAATAATATTTCATAGAATGATTTTGTTTTTATTCTAAGTTGATGTTACTAATGACATCTTACTGTAAAATAATTCCTTAAATTTACTTTGCGTGTGTTCATTATAGTCATCATAATAAGCGCCGTTATAGGCACAGAGCTGGAATAGGATCAACGTAGCCGGGTCTGGGCCCTTCGACTCTTGAAGAGTCCTAATTTGCAACGTCAATAACGTATTATCACGTTCTATGCCCGTGACACGTCTGTGCGTTTAAATACATATGATTATAAAAGTATTTGGTTTCACGATAAACAAGCCATTTAGTAGGTACCAGACTGTTTTTACGCTGTTCGTCAAGAACTAATCAAAATTACATCATTGCTCCTATCCTGAAATTAAATTTTGCAATAAGATGTATAACCATTCGATAGCTTATTTCAATAATATGAGCTTGATATTGAGAGACATTTATTTTGACAGTCAGAAGTAAAAAGAATTCGTATTCGTAATTCGTGACTCGACTCTAGGGCTCGGATTAATTTTTAAGTTTTATACAACTGTCACGGGACTTCGGGGGCATTGGACGGTTCATTGCAAATTGAGGTGGAGACGCGACGAGTAGCGTTAGCGGTCGCGCTAGAATCCGGATCGGATATCCATCAACTAATCTTTACTCATTTAGGTACTACTTAGTCATGCTTATCAAGAATCTACGCAATTAAAATCCTCTTGGAAAAAGTTGAATTCTAATTATAGGTACCTACCTACCACTACGCTACTTAAAATTAATTATATCACTATGTGCTTATTCTAGTTGTTTTGTATTCTGCCATTCATGAATGGCGTACTCAGTAGGGCTACGAGCAGTGGTGTAGCGGGCCCAAAACGGGCCCCGTATCTAAATTTGTTAGGGGTCCGTTAAGCAGACAAAAGCAAAGTCAAAATGGAGAGTAGAGTTTCTGAATAACATTTTACGAATTTTTACTTAGGCAGTACATAATTTCAGTGCCTCCATAGCCCAGGGCCAGTGCATATTTGATATGGCATTAGCTATAGTCAAATGTTGCGCCCCTGACTATGAGCCAAACCCAATACTTTTTGGTTTGGCACCATAGACAAGGGGCATATGAGCTCAAAAAAAATGGCAATTTACATTAAACTACGCGGATGATATACTTGTTGGGGGTCACTTACAAGGGGTCGTTCGTGTTCGAAGTGACGCCGTACCATGTTAGGATGACGGCAACAATCTTTCTCATTTGTAACTTATTAAATTAAGGTATTAATATCTGTATCTTCCCTGCTGAGTAAACGCTCAATTTGGATTGTATAATAATTAAATAAAGATTGCATGACGCTTTTTATGTTGTGCTAATTAGGAAGAGAACTTTGTAACCTTCAATAGGCCGAATGATGGTAAAAAGGAACTCTATTATACTCTATTAATTCATTACTTGACAACTTGGTCAATAGGGACCTAAGAGGATCATAAAGTACTTGAATCGGCTTATTCCGAGTTGTCACCAATGGTATCCAATTGTTGGCAAATGGAAATTGTTTTTCTCTTTAGTGATGAATATTGGGAAAAAATATGCCGTTGTCGCCAGTTATAATTTAGGTAATAATCAAATAATGATGCATTTTACTCCCAAAAAATTTGCATGCTGCATTTAACTTTAAATTGTAACTTTAAAATACTTTTATTTTGCAATTAGGCAACTCTTTAACTACTTAAGTGAAGTTAGTGGAGGCGGCTTCTAATACACTGTGATTTTTTTGATAATACTCTCGGAATTATTACAATTGACCTATGTCGGTATATACCTACATATTTTTTAATAGTGTTTTGATAGTAGGTAGGTACAATTAAAGATCTGTGTATATGTAACGGCTAAAGGTAGGTGTAAACATAAACTTAAAATTAGCCGGCTAAACCTAGGTCTAGCCGACCACATGCGGTTAAACTTAGATCAACCTGAATAAGTCCCTGTTCAACTCCATTGGTTTAGGTTTAGGTTATTTTTTTTTAACTACCCCAACACCTTTTTGTGCCGTGCATAGGTATTGTTTAATTTAATTAAAACCTAGAATATCACGACGCAAACTAACATGTTATCGAACTTTAGCTGCTTCTCGAAGATTAACCGGCTAATCTTAAGTTTATGTTCACACCTACCTTTAGCCGTAACATATATCTATACTTTTCAATAGCATTAAAAATTAAAGATGAAAATGATTCCGTACCTGTATTAGGGGCGCCCGTTCTTACTACCAAGATTATCTTGTAAGTATTGCAAAAAACTGGAGCTCATTTTTCCATGTAGATAGGTAGGTACATTACGTGTAAAAAAACATAATAATATATATATTTTTTTTATACAACGTTTCAATAGTTATACTGATGGTTAATCGTGCTGCCAATTATTAGTAACGATTAAAACATCACGGTGTAGGTACTTAGACCTTCCTTAGAAACAATACCCACCTTCACTTAACAGGTAGGTACTCACTAAAATATAAATTCCAATATTGTTCTTCCTCATACATAATAACATTGAACTTGAATGAGTCGGCGCGAGAATTCTAATCACTATTTAATTGACTTAGAATAGGTACATATACCGATAAAAAAAAACTAAAGCGAGATCCTTGCAGAATCTAATTGACGTGTTGATTTGGTAAGATTATCTTTTCAACTTTTCGAGTACATTGCTTATATAACCTGTTCGTTTAATTTGACACGATAACTATTTAATTGTTCGGTTTATACACCTTTATTATTTAACTGTAGTGTTTTAGGCTTTTACAAAATTGTGTAGGTATGAAGGTACTGGTAGAAGAACGGTTGGGGGTGATTCTCCTTCCTGTTTGTCTGGCGAGATGGAATGCCCGGTGGCCGATTGTTATTGTTTAGAACTTATTTATTTTGTTTATTACGGGACAGTAAGGAATATGTATACAAATTACATAGAAGTTACTTAATAACTAGTGTTTTACAATATTTAAGGTCGTGTATTCCCTCAATAACAGGAGACCACATCATGCACAATATTTATAACTAAGTATCATCTTAAAGCCATGATTATTTTATGAAATAATTTATTATATAGGATAAAAAGTGTGTATAAAGCTATGAATTAATTTGTTGTTTGAAAACTAGTAGGTATATGTTCGAATTGGCTTGCGAACTTGTATTGCGTGATACAGGTTAGTTAGGATGCTAGCTGTTAGATGGCGCTGCTTCTTATAGTTTGTGTAGCTACTGTTGATGTCGCTACATAAGTTAACTTTTCATAGCGGTCGGAAGATAGGTAAAGCCTGTATTAAAAATAATTGAAAATCATTTGTAGTTCCCGATAACCTTATTTTAGGAGGCTCTTTCGACCTTCAGTTATAATGAACCTTCGGATCGTAGACACGAGATGCAAAAGCTTCGGAAACTACCCGAACAAGGTGGAGCGAGTTTCCCAAAAATGCCATAAAAATCTACAAGACCTAATTATACAGCCGCTGCATTAAAAAAGCCTCCTAATTACTTAACTATAATATGTCAGTTCGTAAAAATACCTCTGCAAGCGTGTTCCACTGACTCTTGACCTTTTTTAGAAGCAAGTAATATTACTATAATAAATGTGTATCTAATATCAGCCAATTAACACCCGATGGATTAGGGTCATCGGCTTGCTCCTACATAAAAAAAAAACTTTATATTTTTAAACACGCATTTTTCACGTTTTAGCCTTGAGATTTTTTTGTTTCAACGAATCATGTTTACAACGGTAAACAATATAGGTACTACTACAGTTTACTAATTAATCATAGAAATATGAAATATCCGTTGTAAACTAAATTAATATGGTTCGAAATTTAAAATATATTATGTTGTACCAGCTCGAAGTTCAAAGTTGAGTGGGTGATTGACCGATTAGTGTTAAGAATGCATTATTAAGCTTAAGCTTTCTCTGTGTAATGTACTTAGTTTTTTGTTATTTAACAACTTAAGATAACATATTATAAGAAACACTAGTATGCTACACAAACCAAGTATGGGTACAGTAGTAGGTATATTAGCCATTGATGTTTCGCTACATACAACTTAACTCATTTAAGAACATGTTTTAACAGCGTTGTTTTATAATTTTAACAATTAGCGTATCGCAGACATACGTCTGGTCTGTCGGAAGATCAGCACTGTAGTTTACCCTCTGCAGCAATAGCTGCTGAGACAGCTAAGGTGCCATTTTCTAGTTGTGCAGAATGTTTATCAACTAGCTACATTTTTTATTTTGTCACAATCATATTTTTGTCCTGTCCTTATGTATGCTTAGATCTTTAAAACTACCCAACGGATTTGATGCGGTTATTTTTATACATAGGAGGATAATTAAGGAAGAAGGTTTATATGTATAACTAGCGACCCGCCTCGGCTTCGCACGGGTGTCATGCTGATGTATCATACATATAAACCAACCTCTTGACTCACTCTATCTATTAAAAAAAACCGCATAAACATCTGTTGCGTAGTTTTAAAGATCTAAGCATACATACGGACGGACAGACAGCGGGAAGCGACTTTGTTCTATACTATGTAGTGATACATCAGCCTTGTACCCGTGCGAAGGCGGGGCGGGTCGCTTGTTAAACATAAATCCATCCATATGCACCACACACAAATAGTAAAATAGAGCGACAGCACAAAACTTCTCAAAAATATAAAAGTCGTAATTCAATCTACCGATAGCAGACGCTCTCTTGCGCTCAAATCCCCTGAAAATCTAGTCATCATTCCTCAATCCCCCCGCCAGCGCCCGCCCTGAGTCGAGGTTCAAGTTCCATAAGGGGCGCCCTCTTGCACAGGTTGTATTTTAATCAGTTTTAATCCATTTAACTGGCTGGATATAGCTATGCTCGGTAAAGAAGCAAAAGTCACTTGGTTAGCCACGTGGCTACACAATATCCGAGAATAAAACTTCACAAGTTTCACTCAATATTATTAAGATATTATTCGTAAAGCGTACGGCTACTCAATCTTGGGTGTTAAATAACGGAATAAAGTTGTTTGTTAAACAAAAACATAAACAGGCCATGAAAACAAAATGGTAGGTACCTTTAAGTGATCATATATGTAAGTTTAAATTATATCTTATTATAAATTCTTCAATTAATCGACAACATTTCTTTGAAGCCATGTACTTAACTGTTATGGGCCTCGAAACACCGGTTTTCAATTTATCACAGTACAATTGTATGTTTAAAAGTAATCGTAACTTATTTAATTAAGCTTTAATTAAGTAACGTAATTTAATTATTAATAATCCTACTAATATTATAAATGCGAAAGTTTGAATGAATGTATGTTTGTTACTCTTTCACGCAAAAACTACTGAATGGATTTGGCTAAAAGTTTACACGGGGATAGTTTATAAGCTGGATAACATATAGGCTACAAAATATGACGCCCCGACCCACTGGAGCAGAGTGACGCGGGTAAAACTATATAATTATAAATATAACATATATACAAAATAAATCCCTTTAACAGTCAATGTAAGTGTTATATATAGCGAATAAATTTCTGTGAATTTTTACTTCTTTGATATTCCTTACAAAAAATAAAATGCATGTTTCTTTTAAATTAAAACTTACTAGCGGTATATTGCAGAATAAGAAGGTTTATTAATTTCACAAAAAATCTACCCTATCATTGACACTATCTACTGGTTTAGGGACGGCATATATTTTGACAACCTCCGTAGCGTAGCGGTAATTGGCTCGCCTTAAATCTCGGAGGTCGTGGGTTCGATCCCCACACCGGACAAGAAACCTTTGTGTAAATTCTAAGATTTCTTTCCGGGTCTGGTTGGTTGAGGGACTACCCTCCGTGCCTCGGAAAGCACGTTAAGCCGTTGGTCCCGATTGTTATAACATCATCGATAACAAACGAACCAGGGAACGGGCAGCAGCGTTTCCCCTGTATTTTACAACATAACACTGCGGTCAACAATCCGCCTACCAAGCGTGGTGACTATGGCAAATACCCTCCCTCGGGAGGAGGCCCATGTTCAGCAGTGAACGTTATACGGGCTGATCATGATGATGATATATTTAAGAAGCACCCCCCAACCGATTTTGGTCCGGGCGGCTAAACTCTATTGAGATTGACCAGCTGCGCAGGACATATTAAAGTGCCTGTGTACAAGTGCGCAAACACATAACTCCGGACCTCGCTAGTTAAGATCGAATATATGACCGCTAGATTAACGAAGAAGTCGCCATATACCTTTAAAAAAAATGTATGAAGCAATTACGAGTGTAATACTGCGGTCACCAACTCGCTTCCAAAGCGTGGCGACTATGGTAAAACTAGCGAGGAGGCCCATGTTTAGCCGTGGACGTTATACGGACTGATGATGAAGTACAAGTAGGTAAAGGAATTCGAGTCATAATACAACGGTAAAGGAATAAGAATCATAATACAAAAAAAATATAATTTTAATTAACTTTATATTTTAAGTAGGTAACAAAAAAAAAACCGCGCTATTTGCTATGATAATACAGTACACTACAATCCGCGCTATTAATTATCGCATTGCCTACAATTAGTGCCTACATTTAGTGTATCTAGTAAATAAATCAGTGCTATAACTAACCAGAAGAAATCTTAGTTTTATTACCCTTTTTTCACTGCATAAAAAGTCAGTTCATCCTATATTTAAGCTACGCTCGCAGGTCGTTAATACATCATGTGCTACGTACAATCGATATAAGAGGCAGGGGAAGCGTTGCGGCTCACATACTACATCTTAAGCCTTGCTCGCGTACAAGGACACCTCTAGAAGTCACTCTCTTCTCACTTCATTCCTTTTTCGAACACTGCTCACGCTAAACCCCTCGAACGAACTTTTTAATTGTTTATTTTTTTATGTTTTTTTATTTTTATTTTCAAACAATAGCTAAGACTGTTGGTTACGAGTGTGTGTGATTTTTTTTCTTAGAGCGTAAAGTGCCAAGGATTATAAGGTATGTACTTTTATTTTTTTAATCTTACAGATATTTACGCCAATATATATCTTGTGCGAAAATAAAATTAAAATCGAATAATAAAAATTAAAAGCAATTATTTTTGTTAAAGTTGTTTCTAGAATGATATTTGCAATACCTACATAAAATTCGCAAAAATTGATTTAGTCCCACACATCCATATATTATATATTGAACGCCTATTTCTTGAATCCTTAACATGTTATAATAATATGGTAAAATTTAACCTTAACATGTTAAAAAGGGGTATTATTTTTAACGTAAGTTGTAACTTAGGTTAAAAATAATACCCCTTGCTTTTCTGATATTTTTAAATTTACTAGACTTAATTCACTCGCAAAAATTTAAAGCTAGGATAATAAAATACTACCATAACGGGATATTCAATTAACTCCAGTATAGCGGCAGGTACAGTGGCAAAATATTTAACACAAAAGTCTTTCATGTTTAATTTTTATTCTCATAAAGTAAATTAAAGTTGTATAAATTTATAAATTTACGTAGGAATATAAATAACGTTTAAAAATTATAAATACTTCGGTGCTTATTGAATATTATAAAGTTGAGCTCGTTTAAATTATCTGGTCGCTGAAAGAACCAGTTGCATAAAAAGTATTCCAGATGATATAAAAATGCAAGATTACTTATATAGAATTTAATGTTCTCTCTGTTTTTTCGAATTTCCATCTCTCGTTGTTTCCGTTCTTATTATGAAAAAATGGCGGGAAACAGTTAATTTAACGGACGAATGTTATTAAAAAAAAAACAAAGTAGAGATGGTTTTAACGCGGGATACCTATCAGTAAGAATTTTGATAGGATCATTTCGATTTGCATTAAATATTAATTTACAAATTGCTATAGCTTGGTCTATGAATAAGATCGAACCTACCTACTATGAAGTACATGTTTAAAAAATTACGACTAGTTATTGGTGCAGACTAGGCTTACATCAATTTAATAGCCGATATGGTTATTCTAATGATTATAAATAAATTTTATCGAGGTTTTTTTGTACCTATC
This sequence comes from Nycteola revayana, assembly GCA_947037095.2. NCBI lineage: Eukaryota > Metazoa > Arthropoda > Insecta > Lepidoptera > Nolidae > Nycteola > Nycteola revayana. The sequence continues at coordinate 13,981,106 of OX344839.1, forward strand.
TACCTTAATCCTATTTCCAAGTTAATATATAAAATTTAAATCCGTATTTACTAATTAATAGGATAAATCTTAAAAGGGACTTTTATCGAGTACGTGTATGGTTATTATTAAGGGAGTCAAAATATAATGTTCAAAACATTACGACTAGTTATTGGTACAGACTAGGTCTACATCAATTTAATTCTAATTATTATTATTTAATTAAATAATAATAATTAGAATTACTCTAATTATTATTATTTAATTTTCTCGAGGTTTTTTTGTATAATCCTATTTGCATATTTATACAGACATTTAAATCCGTATTTACTAATGAATAGGAAAAATCTTATAAGGGACTTATTATCGAGTAAGTGGATGGTTATTATCAAGGGAGTCAAAATATAAATTATAAAGTTTGTGTAACATTTGAATGAGTTATTTCTGAGTAACTTCTTCTTAGCACCATTGCAATAAAAATTGTAACTTACAAAGGTAACGATAAAATTTAACTTAATTGTAACTCAAGTCACCAAACTGAACGCGCTGTCACAACATGTTGATTTGTTTAACTGTTCTCTGAATGAATTCACCATTTATAATATAATATCTTTTGAATAAATACCTATGCATGTTATTTTTATTAAATAAGATAATCGCTTAAAACACTCTATTGTATTAGCTAATAACTTGTAACGAATAGTACTTAGTGTGTTGTATTAAAAAAAACAGACTTCATTACGTGTAATGGCAAATTTAAATAAATTATTTAAGAGATCACACGTTAAGGACGTCGGTACTCGACGCTTGCGGCCTTTGACGTAAAAAAATACGTGTCTCTTTTAGATAGGTACTTGTGCACTTTTAATAATGATTACACTTAAAATAATTACTATGAAAGATGCTCCAATTCGAAAAGCTAAAATAAAATTCTCCTAACATTTTGTGTTTCTACTTAAATGATTATAATATCTTCTAGATTACCGCGCGCGGTTTGACCCGCGTTATTTCGGTTCCCATAAGAACTTTTTAATTTAATATATCCAGCACTTAGACCCGAAGTCCAAGAGGCCCGCGAAATGTTAAGTAGAGCAACAGTTGCACATAACTTCCCAAAAAACTAAAAGTCATAATACCTCAATCCCTTTGCCAGCGACCGCCCTGACCCGAGGTCCAAGTCCCTCAGGGGACGCCCTCTTGCGGAGGTTGCTTAGTTTGTACGTTTTACACCATTAAGTAAGTCTGGAGCTCTGCTCGCCTTTTTGCCCGGTGAAATAGCAAAAGTAGCTAACTAAACATACAAAACAAAAAAAAAAACAAAAAGAGGCCCATGACCCGCAGTGGACGTTATACGGGCTGATGATGAAACGAAAATACAAATATTCTCTCTTTATTATTATAGATGCAACATCAACTACGCTTGTTGAAATCTAAATAAAGAGCTTCTCGGCTTTTACACACATTTCTTAAAAGAAAGGCACCACACAAAAATACGTATTTCCCAATAGCCGTTAATTAATTTTAACGAACCCATATGTCACCGTTGTACTTTAATTAATGTTATCGCTGTTACGGTTTTTATTTGCTTAAAATAACTGCAGTGGTCCAATTTTGGCGTTCGTATTTCCTTCAATTGGACAGAGCGTTCCATTATGTATGCGGTCGTCGATCGTGACAAAGAGTTTTGTTGCGATTTATCGCGTAGCTTACAAACATTGTAGTGCAGTGTTTCTCTTACAATGTTTATACTTTAAAACCCAATCTGGTTCCATTAGGTACAATAATAATCAAAGAAAAAATTAATCACTAATTGCAAAAAGGGCACCTTCAGTAGGTACTTTGATACTCAAACAGCTTTTTTGACAAAATTAAAAAAAACGGTTTTCACCAGTTGACTACGTAATATAAGATAAAACCTACAAAAAAAATTGGTGAAACCTGTTTTTTTAATTTTGTCAAAAAATCTGTTTGAGTACCTACCAAAGTTCTGAAGGTGCCCTTTTTGCAATTAGTGATTCAAATAGAAAATAAATGAATTGCCAAAATAAATGTGCCTACGCGCATAACTTGACAATTTTCGCAATGTGGTTAATTCGGTTTGTATGAAAGAGAATTTTGAATAATCCACGGGAAATGTCAATACGAGTACGGGCACGGGCTATGCCGGGCTTCAACAGCTTTAGAGTTCATCGGTGGGGATCGAACCACATGATCGTATATCCGACGCCTTTGTAAATGTTATTTGGCTGCGGTATTCTGTGAAGTAGAGCTTAGGTACTAACGCTATACAAAAACTTAGCTTTTAGTCGTTTCGTTGTTTATCAACTGCGAGGTGCGCCTTGAGGTGAGGTCGAAGTCCCACACGCAGGAGACGGCCTCTTGCACAGGTTGTTTAGTTTGTAGTTTATAAACCTTTTATTAGGGCTGAAGACTTGTCCGCCTTTATGCTCGGTAAAGTAGTTAACTGGGTAATGTCAATCCTAATTTATAGGGCACTAGCGACCCGCCCCGGCTTCGCACGGGTGCAATGATGATGTATTATACTTATAAACCTTCCTCTTGAATCACTCCATCTATAAAAAAATCCGCATCAAAATCCGTTGTGTAGTTTTAAAGATCTAAGCATACATAGGGACAGACAGACAGCGGGAAGCTACTTTGTTTTATACTATGTAATGATGTTATTTGACTGTACCGGTGCCTCAGAGGTTACGGTAGATGCTTCTGAAACCTGGTGTTCTGAGTTCGATTCTCATCCGCAACCATTATTTGTGTGAACCGCACATAATTGTTGTTGTTGTGTATGGTGTCCGTGAATTGAGTGTTTGTAAAATCTCAAAGGGATTCATTTCCATAGTGAGGGAGTTGTCCTGGACTTCACTAACGTAGTCAATCTTCATGATACTATCTTCTGTTAAAAGGATGACATATATTTTGTAAACACCTTATATATTTCTCTTTCATTCTCAGTATTGATTATAAAATACCAGCAGTTGGCGCCTTAGATCGCCCGTTATTTTTTTTTGCCATTTCCCGTGGATTTTTCAATATTTTTTTACATAAATTTTGTAGGTGCTTGTAATTGTGTTACACAATAAAACGAATTCAGTCCTGTCGTTCTCGTGATTTACGCGTATATCCATTTTATTTATAAAGACAAATCAAAGTTGTAATACGCAATACTTTCTTTTTAATTATTAATATTCAGTATATACCTACTTATATGGGATGACATTAGACATGTATTCAGTAAGATTACTTGTACAGGAAAAAGAGATACTAATGCACTAATTCTGACATTTCATAAATAGTTTTTCCCATAATATAATAATGCAAGCAGTTATGGTTCCGCGTTTTTCTTATGTAGGTTATACGACTAAACTATCTACTCGTTTTATATTTACATTTGGTACGATAATTTATTAAAGTATTTTAACATAATTTTGAAATTAATAAATATTTATTATTAATTTCAAATTCTTTTTTTTTTTGGTGATTTATCAATCAAGATTTTTTTTTTCATAACGAATTAAGGAATGTAATATACGAAATACGCGTCGAAATTCATTAGGATAACTTACTTTACTCATAATCAATTATATGGTTTGATCCATTGCAATAGATATTTTATAAATTTGGCGATTTAGATATCAATCAACAACTACTATATTTTTTTATGTGTATTTATAACAGACATCCTCGGGATTTTTTCTTTTTCTTTACTTAGAATCAGTTTAACACTTTTAACTATTGCAATATACATTTTCTAACATGGGCAATTTATCAATCATGAAATCAACTTCTTTTTTCCATTGAAATTGTATGATATATTTATTTCGTTTCGCGTTCGAATGCCTCGTCAAGAAGTTGTTTACTTACAAATAATTCAATGTTTCAAACCATTGCGATAATCTTTTTTTATAACCTTGGCAATTAATCAATCAAGAAATTAATTCCTTTTCTTTTGTCCATGTGAAATTGTAAGAGATAAAGTTCGCAGCTGAATTCTTCGGGAGAACGTTGTTTACTTACAGTTAATTAAACTGTTGAACAGTTTGCGATAACATTTTTATTTACATTGGCAATTAATCAATCAAAAAATTAATTTATTTTCTTTTTTCCATGCGACATTATAAGAGACAAAACTCACAATTAAATTAAGAGGCTTAAACCATTGCCATAAACATTTTTTTAACATTAGTGATTAATCAATCAAGAAATTAAGACCTTTTCTTTTTTCCATGTCGTCCGTGATATTAAAATACCACGTAAATCACAATAACTAATAAAGTTGAAAATCAAATGTAGCAAATTGGTTTTTTGACCTTTAAAACATTGGAAAGAGAAAAATATTAAACAAAACATTTTCTTGACAGATAAAATTACACCTTATTAGCAACTGTCACTTACGCGGTATTCGCCGATGGGTGAAATTGGGAGAGATAAAGTTCGCGCTCGAATTCTTTGGGACGAAGTTATTCACTCACAATTAATTAAACGGTTAAAACGTAGTTTAAAACATTACGATAAACTTCAATCAGATGGTCCGCAATATTTTCTCAGTACCATACTCACTTATCCTTATCAAGATAATGTTTTCGGCCGCTTAAGATAAACGAGTAAACCAGGTCCCTGATTCTGCTAATTTAAAAATGTATCGCAATGGTGTAAAGGTAGACGATTTTGGGTATTTGGTATTCTTGTAGTGTGTGCTGTCATATGTAATATTATTAGGTATTTTCTTAGTTTCGTCTCAATAAAAGGCCTTGAGACTCAACCATAAATACAATTGACAAGATAGGTTAATAACTATGACCTATTACGATAAAGTTGTAGCAGAATACCAAATATTTCAGAATTGTAAGGGAATCTCAACATAGTGCCGCTGGATCATCGCTGTGTCGATTGAGCATTTTACTTTAACTAGCAGAATTCAGTCCTGATCAACGAAACGTCAACAAGCTTTTAGTGGCAAAAAAATTGCGCTCAAAAAAAGGAAAAAAACTGCTTTATTTTTGAACGCATTATTTCAAACGGAAGACACTTTTGATGGGCACTTTAACATCCGTTGCCTTTAAGTAGCCGTCATATAAACGAGATAAAATTATTTATAGGGCTCTTTTAAATTTTGGTGCATCTTTGTTTCAATGTTATAATCAGACTAACGTTGTAAATGACGTGTTACAAAGAGATTAATTAATTTCGATGACCGGCTGTGGTTCATCCGTAGCCTAATTGTTTAAGGCATTAGGGGCTTTACCTAAGATGCAGGTTCGAATCCTGTCGGTGGTCAAATTTTATTAATCTCAATTTTGAAATATAGTATAAGGTAAAATTTTTCATAAAATTTTCCAAACATTTTAAAAAATTGTAAATCTTGTCTTAACCTAGTAGATCGTGGGCTTAATATAATTCCCACACGTTTTTTAAGGGCTCTTTTAAACTTAATTCCCGCAAAAAATGTTTTCTGGGTTTGTTTGGTTGTGCTAAAGATACATGTAACAATTGTATCAGAGCAACATAGAAACACATATTATTGTTTCTATGTTGCTCTGATTTATGATTATTCTATTTATTTTTGTTTGTGATCCGATGCTCGATAACATCCTTAAGGATCGGACACCAATGATGTTACACCTAGTATAATAAAAATAACTAAATAAAAACTTATGTGCTACGAAACCAAACTATTAAGGATCATTGTCTATTCTCAATTTTATAATTTTATGTTATAGTAGGTACAGGGTTTCTCAAAGTGGGGTACGCGAACCCCTAAGGGTTCGCCATTCGACGGCAGGGGGTTCGCGAAAAGATTTACTTAAAGGCGGCTTGAAAATTCAATACGCGGTCCAAAATTACTCCTAAAATTGCGACAAGAAACAAGCACACCCATCACATAAATATTAAAAAGATATTTCTTTAGCACTTTATTTTTTACCTTTTATTCAAATAAAAACCTTATTTTCTTCAATTATTTTCCTTTCATTATTTTCTTGGGGGGGGGGGGGGGGGTTAGTTAGTTAGTTAGGGGTTCGCTTTCACCTGGAAATTTTAACAGGGGTTCGTGGAGCCGAAAGTTTGAGAAACCCTGTTATAGTATATCGAAACACCTAGCTTCCTTGTCATTATTTGTTTTTACATTTTTTTCTTTGTCTGTTTTTGATATAAAATATGTGCCTTAGTTCTTCTAAGACGAGCGCTTTTTATTTCAAACATAAATAAATAAAATTAACTAATTATAAAAATCGTTATAATGGTTACATTATAACATAAGGATTATGTAATCCTTATATATTTACTACTATTACTACTATTTATTATAATTACTTGATTTTATTTTATTAAAGAAAATTCAACAATAACTTAAGCTTGCTTTTGTACCTACCTATATCTTTGAATATTATTGTTTTAAAACTGCAAAAGCTAAAAAAATGTTTTTTTTTTTATATCTTTATCTTATTAAAAATTAAAAGGTCATGTACTACAAGGGTGTGGACACGAACGGTACTTAAACAAACCCATTGTTTAATAATTATATTATTTTATCTGAGAGAAACATCTCATTTGTTATAAAAACTATTCATTCACTACATACCTTGTATTTAAGTACAAGTTTTATACAATTGTAATGATAACTGTAATTTATACGATGTATCAATCATAAAAGAATTGTCTCCGGATTAGAATCGGATCAGAATGCGTTTAACCTAGTCCTGGTTAATGGTACGTTTACTAGATAACTGGTCAGATGGGACACGCTTGCTTAAGCTAATAGCCTTATAGTAATTGATTACTCGACACATTACTTTAACAAACATACCTACAATATGTTTTTGTAATGTTATTTTAAAGTCTCAATATAAAAATTAAATCACTTATTATTATGGCATAATAAATTAAATATACAATAGTCAGCTACATTGTGCCTTCCTGGTCGTATAGTACTAATATTTCTTCCGATTCCCTCGTAGATCCGAAGTCCGAGAGGCCCACCAACTGTAAAGTAGAGCGATAGTTGCATAAAACTCCCCTAAAGAAACTAAAAGCCATAATCCCTCAATCTCCCTCTCAGCGACCGCCCTGAGCCGAGGTCCAAGTCCCACAGGGACGCGCTATTGCGCAGGTTGCTTAGTTTGTAGTGTTTAAACCATTTATTTAGGCTGGAGCTCTGCTCGCCTTTATGTCCGGTGAAGTAGCAAAAGCCACGTGGCTAAAAACATAAGTCCGTCGGAAAAAAAATGTTTACTACGTGAAATACTCACAAAATTTCAGAAATAATAATATAAGATGGAATGATATTTAGCTGAGCTAGCATGGCAAATAAATGTTGTTTGTCCTACATTATTTCGGTAGGTAGGTAATACAATTAAATTGTATTAAAGACTGGCCTTCCTCGGCTTACTAAATATGGGCATATTCAGTCAGATTACAGAGTTTTGAGGCTTTTCATAAGGTTAAAAAAACTGAATTCTGTACGAGTACTGGGGTTCCCTTTTTAATTACCAATAGTTAAGCCTCTATTAATAAAATTCTACGCTACAATATTAGGCCTACAAGCTTATATAAAAATATAGTGATGTCTATAACATAATAAGTCTCTGCTAGCAGTACTTAGAGAAAGATTCCCTGATAGGAGCGCGCACGGCTCATGGTAATTCAATCGATAGTGTTTAGTACTGACAGATAACTGAATACCTTGTGATGAATGGCTTTACAACAATTTATTTACAATTATTGTTATTTTTGCGTGTGTTCTTTGAACGATTATGTTGATTATATTATTTATTATTTTTATTATTATTTACCCACTAGATTTTACGTTCATTGTTTTTGTATTTGAGTGTTTGTTATGAATGTATTTATTTGTATGAAATTTGGCACACAAAGTCTTATTTTTTCACTGGGCGCTCTGGGCAAGTGCCCAAGCCCATTTATATATCATTATGAAGTTCCTACGGGAACGGGAGTTACGCGGGTGAGACATGGCGTACTAAGGAGAAGGAAGTATTAACGTATACACCTGAAGAGCTTGTTTGTTTGCTTGAACGTGTATTCTTTCAGCGTTAGATAGCCCATTTATCGAGGAAGGCTATATTCTACGCGAAAGTTTGTAAGTATGGATGTATGGATGTTTGTTACTCTTTCACACAAAAACTACTGAATGGATTTGGCTGAAAGTTTGCATGAGGATAGTTTATGAGCTGGTTTAACATATAGGCTCCGACCCACTGGAGCAGAGTGACGCGGGTAAAACCGCGGGGCACAGCTAGTTTAATCATAAAGTTCGTACGGGAATGGGAGTTACGCGGGTGAAACCGCTCTCGGGCTAGTTTATTATGAGCTTACCACAAATATTTTGATCAAACAGATAAAATAATTGATCATTGATAATATTGTAATTCATAAATGTGAGAAAAGGTAATACTGATCAATGATAGAATTATAAAACAATGTAGGTATCATAATAATAATATCATACCTATACGAGGGCAATTATTATTATTAAAGGCACCGGTCACCGACCGTGACCTCTGTGGCTTAATGGTTATGGTAGCTGCTTCTGAGACCTGATGTTCTGGGTTTGACTTCCACCCGAGATATTATACAAGGTGTAACGGAAAGGATATATACATAGAAAAAGCAAGGCTTCTTTGGATCATAACAAACGATATGGCAAGGGTTTCAACTCAAAATAAAATACTCGAAACGTCAGTATTATTTTGCAAACAAAAAATAAAAATGCGGAACCCTTTATTTAGAAATACCGGGAGTAAGAGGTTTATTTTTACTTGCAAATAGTTCGTTGACATCGATCAGCTGATTGAGTGCTAGTGTTGTATTTATTTCAATTTGAAAAGTTTGGTTTCTGGTACCTATGAATTTAAAAAAAATAATTACTCCCGGACTTGTAGAGATAGGATTAAATAACCCTTGCCATATCGTTTGTTATCATCCAAAAAAGCCTTGCTCTTTCTATGTAAATACCCTTTCCGTTACATCTTGTATGTGTGATAATTGTTGAGTCTGTGAATTGAGTGTTTAAAAAGTCCCCCGCGACACAGTGGTTAATTTCTCTGGTACGGAAGTTGTCTTCACTACATAGTATAAAACAAAGTCGCTTCCCGCTGTCTGTCCGTCCCTATGCATGCTTAGATCTTTAAAACTACGCAACGGATTTTGATGCGGTTTTTTTAATAGATAGATTGAGGAAATTTTAATAGATTCAAGAGGAAGGTTTAATACATCAGCATGGCACCCGTGCGGAGCCGGGCGGGTCGCTAGTTTATAATAAAATAAACAATATAGTAATTTATAACGTAATAATAAATCCAAATATTATATCAATAATCCAATTTTGTTCAAAAATTTAACGTGGGAGGATTATTTTGTTAAATTTTAACAACAAACAAACAAACTCTTCAGCTTTATATATTACTGCGGATACATGACTGACAAAGTAGGTAGGTACCGTACGTAACTTAAAGTTAAAACAAAAAATGTTAAACAAAGAGGTGGCTATAACTCGCAAGCACATTATTATTTTATTCTTTAGATAAATGTAGGTACGTACCACCAACTGTGAAATCTTATGCTCTTAATAAATACTAGCTTATATTTGCGACTGCGCCCGCGCAAAATAAGGTACATGTTGTTTTCGATAAAAAAAGTCACGCTGGTGATGGTGCGTGAAGCAAAAACCCAATTTAACAAAAATTGTGCGGAAAGAGGATTATGAATTTTCGAACACTATAGTTTGTGTAGACCAAGAGAGCAGAATGCTAATATATATTTCTAATTACGGTCGAATTTCAACCACTGGGCCTAAGCCCAGTGGTTGAAATTCAACCATAATAATATTATAAAATACGCCAATACAGCCACTTGAAACTTTCGAATTACTTAACGGCAACTAAAGTTATGTTTTTATCAATGGAGATATCCATTGATAAAAACATAACTTTAAAAACTTCGAAATACGATTAAAAAATAAAAATCTCCGCATTCACCGTTTTGTTATTTGTAATGATTTTACCACTAATATTATCAGTCAGTTCAATTTAGTGATAAAAACTGGCTTTCCCAAGCCTTTTATAAGATGTAATTATTAAAATATATAGGTACTACTTCAAATTTAACAAGATAATGTCAGGTATAATTATTACTTTATTGAAGAAATTTCTGTAGCATTTTGGGTGTTTTAGTGGGTAGATGATGTTACCCTCTTTCGGATGCACTGCCGTGGGAACTGCAGTAGAGTTACATCTGGTGCAAGGCTAGGGCCCTACTCGTCTTTAGTCCAGTAAAGCAGAAAACATCTGCATCAAACACCCTCCGAGTGCTAATTTGAACGTTAGTAATAGGGACAGCGCCGCGGGAATAGATAAATAACATCCAGTGCAAAGCTAGAGCTCTGCTCGTCTCATAATCCGGTAAAGAACCAAAAATCTTCATCAAAATCCCTTAGAGTGCTAAATTGCTAATCCGCCAATGCGAAGCTATTGGTACTGCAGACAGACGGTATGATGACATCTGGTGCAAGGCAAACATCCTTGCTCGTCTTTTAACTCGACTCCAAAAACACATGACTGCCCAAAAAAATTGTATAGATTTATTCATCATCTTTATTATTTGTTTTTTTTCTGGCATTGGCACTAGATAATATTATTTAAATACAAATATACTAAATAAAATATAAAATAAACGTGTTTTAACCTTGACACAAATTCCACGGTCTATTGAAAAAGGACCATTTAAAATCACACAAGTTCACAGCTCAAAGCTCATTAAGTCTATCTGATATAATATTATTTGTTGTAGAATTGTGATAATCTTTGTTAATGTATATTTTTTTCATTTTGTAAAATTTTGGATATAATTTTAATATGTAAACTTACAATGTATACCTAATGATCGTTAACTACCGTTTGTTACTAAGTATGGATGGATGGATGGATGTTTGTTACTCTTTCACGCCATAACTACTGAACGAAATTGGCCGAAATTTGCACCGGGATAGGTTATACGCTGGTTTAACATATAGGCTACAAAACATCACGCTCCGACCCACTGGAGCAGAGTACCTACCGCGGGGCGCAGCTAGTATATTTATATTTCCTTTTTAAGACATGATTTGTCCTGTATGACTGTCTGAATCAACGCACAACCTAAATCGCATATCATAATGATCTGAAACTTAGAGGGTGTATTCTCTATATGATGTAATCATCAGATAAAAAACAATTAACAATAAATCCACTGAACGACAGAAAAGGTGTATGAAGGTGTATGAAAAGTTTGTATGAAGAATTCGAATTTTCTTGGACGAAGATCGACGGAAGATAATTTGATGGATGCTTTCGATCGAAATGTTTCTAGAAATGTATTATTGTGTATAATATAATTGACAACCTCCGTGGCGTATTCGGCTATTTACAGCGGTATTTGGCTCGCTTTAAAATCTCGGAGGTCGTTGGTTCGATCCTCACGCCGGACAGAAAATGTTTTTGTAAATTCTAAGATTTCTTTCCGGGTCTAGTTGGTTGAAGGACTATCCTCCGTGGAAAGCACGGTAAGCCTTTGGTCCCGGTTGTTATAACATCATCTATAATAATTGTATATCAAGGAACGGGCAGCAGCGTTTCCTTGCGTACAAAATAATACTGCGTTCACCAATCCGCCTGCCAAGCGTGGTGACTATGGCAAATACTCTCCCCCGGGACGAAGCCCATGTTCAGCAGTGGACGTTGTACAAGCTTATGATGATGACGACAATAATACTTTACAATAATTATTCAAATCTTTCCAAAAGCTTTATCTTCAACCTGCATCTCATTCGCTCTGAACAAAGAATTCTCCTGAATTTTCGCTATAAAATTCGCAATTATCCCGCCGCTAACGACGCATACACTCACAGTTTTAAAATTTCATGAGTGTAATTAAGTGCAATACATTTAATGCTGTTATTTTTTTCTATAGGATCGGAATACTCGGGAGTTGCGAATGCATTTTTCTTTTCGTTTATTCCTTTATTACATATACTTACTGGGTTATCAAAACAAGTGGATATGTCCCGTTTAAATGCACATACCACTTATCGAATGGGCGTGTTTGTGGTAATGCTATCGACTCACCGTACGATAATGTTGTTAAATAATTTTATGACCACTTACGAAACTACATATTTTTATCTAAATATGGGTAATTTTTTTGCGAATGAAACTGTACTTCGGGATAATTCAGGGAGTAAACGTTTTACTGGGAAAGCGTCTGAACTGAGATACTATAATCATGATTTCTTGATATCCCCTTGTTTATGAGTTTAAAACAAGAGTAGGATAATTATATATTTAAATTATCGAATGAACCTTGAAGTATTATTACGTTTAGTTTAATAGATCACCCCAACAACCCAGCGCAACCAATCACAATGATATTGTTTATATTTAGTAAAAGTACAATCGAAAATAAGATGTATATCGTATACCTACAATTTTTTATCATAATTATATAAAACTGGCTTCCCGTAGGAATTTTTTGATTAAATTTCAAATGGGCTATCTAACACTGAAATAATTTTTCAATCTATTGAGATTAAGCGTGTCAACCAAACATACTCTTCAGAATTATATATTATTAGTACCTTGAGATTACTTTATGAAGAGATTACATGGAATAAAAAAATCAATATTTTATATAAAGTCCGGTTTGTCTCACATGTGTAGTTTTTGGCGATTTCTCGACCACGGCTTCGGCTTCTTCTTCAAGGAGCGAGCTGTTTGCGCCTCGGTGTCGCGCGGGTCACCGAAACCGAGGCGAAAGCCACAGACATCGTGGTCGAGAAATCGCCAAAAACTACACACATGAGTCAAACCGGACTTTATATAAAATATGAACAATACTCACGAAAGTTATTATAATTCAATATTGCCCAAGGTGTCGCTTAGCTCAATTGACCTTTCAACCGTCGATATAATCAAATTGATTCATATTCACTTTAGTATTTTGAACATATATCTCATTTATTTTAATTCCGCATCCAAATTGTTTTGTTCCTATTTAACCCATTAACATACATGGCATGTACTCTGACATCAATTTACCATCGATGGATATCCTTCGAGTCAGTGACGAGTGTGACAATGAAGACTATCAATGGCGTTTATCTGGGGCCTTTACCTCGACATTATATAGCATTAGTAATGTACAGTGTCGCCAACTGGGGCATTTACCCAGAGGCCTACATTTTTGCCAGTGTCATCGTCCACGTAGATTTCTTTATCATATTTATCATCATATCAGCCTGTTACTTACTGTAGGTATGCCACTGCTGAACAAAAGCTACCTTGCCTTATCGAACTGTAGCGGAAAAGATTCTATGCAGCTACATTTTTTTTTTTAAGTTTACTAGCAGAATTTTTGCATTTTAATATTTTCTTGTTAACCCCTCATGCTAAGCTAGAAATGCTTGTGTTATGAGTGAGTTCACGTCGGTAGTGGTTCACTGGGTGGGGTTCGAACCTAAGACCTCAAGATCACAAGTCCGACGCCCTAGCCATTGTTCTAATTGCGTTGATGGCTAGATTATTGTGTCTGTCAGCATGGCGTGAGAGATGTCTGAATTCTGACAGACACAGATTATTTCATAAAAAATTTTGAAACCCCTTTTTCGGACTTTTTAAGAGTAAGATTTTGAAAAATCTTTCCTTAGTGAGTAGGTATCTACTCGAATGTTTTCTCTAAAGCAGATTTCTAAGTATAACGGTTTAGGATGAGTATTGTTTATTAAGCAGTGACTAAGTTACGGTACTGTTTTATATATATACTAGGTATTACCCGTAAAAAAAATGTTATTCGCCGCTAATAGTCAGAACCCCTCAATATCCCTCATCACGAGCGACCGCCTTGAGCCGAGGTTCAAGCCCAACACGGGCGCCCTCTTGCGCAGGTTGCTTAGTTTGTAGTTTATAAACCATTTATTAAGGTTCTGTGTCTTTATGCCCGGTGAAGTAGTAAAAGGCTCGTGGCTAACTACGAAAATAAAGAAGCCGCTATCTCCCACCAAATCAGCAGTTTATTTAGTGGTCAATTTCTTTCCCCTTTCAGGTGACACAAAATGTGTATTTACAGTGACCTACAAGTTTTTACATTATTCAATTTTAGACTGACAAAATATATACTTTGTTCGATCAGCAGTTAAGTAAAACTTTTAACTTTTATTTATGAGAATTTTTATTATATTGACAAAACACTTGAATATTTGGTATGACAGCCCCAAACCATCTTCATAAATATGTAGGTTACACGTTAACCCAAAGACCCTAAAATAACAAGGGTCATTTGTTGACAAATTGTTTGTAAGCAACAAGTATTTTTCAAACATGAATAACACTTAAAAGTTTATGATATCGAATATCATAACTTACTAATAAATTTATAAATATAGTATATGTATACAAATCGAATTATTTTGTTAGCTGCGTGTGACAAACGCTTAAGTACTAAAAGGCTAAGTCACTTTTTTTCAGATATGTAGTTAGTCACTAGGCTTTAGAAACTTCACCGGTGGTATAAGCGAGTAGTGCTCCGGCCTAATTCAATTATACTACAAACTAAGCGACCTGCGCAAGGGAGCGTCCCCTCTGGAACTTGGACCTTGGTGCAGGGCGGTCACTGGCGGGGATTGAGGACTTTGTTTTTAGGGGAGTATTGTACAACTGTCGCTCAATTTTACAGTTCACGGACTCTCCGTCTTTGGGTTTAAGGCATCAGAAGTTGGGAGACTAAGTCACATTCGACGTTTTAGTCACGGAAAACCTAATGCGATAGACCATTTTGGGCTCCAATATGGAACATAACATTTGTTCAGATAGCAGCTGTAAATATTTATAGTAGTTTTACATCTATGATGTATTAATACAATGTCAATTTTAATTGTATTTTATTGTAAATAGGGCTTATTTTTGAAAAATGGATTGTAAGATACATCGCAAAGTATTACTATACAGGTGCAAATGCATAAACAAGTTTCATGTTCTTTTTTTTTGGCGTAGGCACTATCTTGATTCCAGAATAAGAAGTGCAAAACATATAGATTGTCAATAAAAACGAGTTCGATTTGCAGTTGTTGAACCTAGAGGACCGGGTTCAAGTTGTACGGTTTCGCGACCTTGAGATTATTATTAAATCATATGTAATTTATTATGTTATGTAACATATTTAAGTAAAGTTGCAAAATATAATTATTTGGAACAAATTTATGCTACTGTAAATGAGGGGATATAAAAGTGATTACTTTAAAATCTCACGTATGAGAGAGTGCAAAATAGTTTTTGTTTGAAGGTTCCACGGGACAATCAATGAATGTCAAATAATTATAAATCAAAGATCTTTATATTTCAAAGTGTATATTTATGTAGTATAGACATCCTCCGTAGCGTAGCGGTATTTGGCTCGCTCCGGGTCTGGTTGGTGGAGGGCGTACCCTCCGTGCCTCGGAAAGCACGTTAAGCCGCTGGTCCCGATTGTTATAACATAATTTATAACAAGCGTATGCCAGGGAAGGGACAGCAGCGTTTCCCTGTGTATTACAACATCATACTGCGGTCACCAATCCGCCTGCCAAGCGTCGTAAGTATGGCAAAACCCTCCCTCGGGAGGAGGCCCATGTTCAGCAGTGGACGTTGTACGGGCTGATGATGATGAAATGGTTTAATATTATTATAACAGACAGACACACAGAGTTACTATATAAGTAAGGATACGGTATATTAAGCATGTCTATGGTAATTTGATACTGATCGTTTGTTCTTCAAAGAAACAATTACACTATAATTTACCGTTCAAAGTGTCACTAAGTAAATGTTATATTAGCCAATTATCTAGCTCATATCATAACAAACACAGTTGTTTAATGAGAGCAGTTGACTCTATCAATTAGTGAAAAATGAAAAATTGACCATATCCGTCAAAAGTAACTGTAGCCCGAAAAGTAAATAAGTCCGATTTAGATGTGCGAATTTTGGCAGAAAGTAGTTTAGTAGTTATTCTTTTGGACACAAAATGTTTAGTTTGAAAATGATGTTCAGTGATTTTGGCAGTTTTAGATGTGTCTTAAAAAGGTTTTTATATTTTTGTAAGTAACTTCAATTTTATTTTACAATCAGTTAAATTTAACTCTACGTTATTTTATTACGTTACGTTAACGTTTATTGTGTTGTGAAGATATTTATGTGAAGGATTAAGTATTACAGTTAAGCAGGGTATGTCTCAAATGTTGTTCCTTTTTATGTCTAACCCAAGTCTAGTCATTTGCACATTACACAGATGTTGTTCTTTTTGTTAATTCTAATAAAAATAAAATACAGGAAGATTTGCCATCGGTATTACTATAAAAGCTTAACGTTTACATTAAAAAAATAGATATATGTTTTTAACAATAAAAAACTGTTGCCCTCAAGGAGGCAATGATAAATGCACATGGCAAATTGAGCTCTAGTGTCTTACGATAAAAGATAATGTAGATAGAAAACGGATGCCCCTAAGAAAGGTTCGATTTAATTTTTCTTTTATTTCTAATACAATTTACAAAGTATTACATTGATCGACTGCTCTACCAAAAATCAATGATATCGCTATGTATTAGCTACTATCACCATATAAAATCCATATTATTTATCCATCTAATCGACAGTCTAATTTATCAAATATTTTTTGTATACAAATGAATTGTGGTGTTCAGTATATGATGATATCAGTCCGAATAACCGTGGGCGGTATTGAATGAAATACTTAAGGCGGTTCACAATAATGGTAAAGCTTGTTTATGGTTTAACGTTTCAATTGATAACTGTTCGTTTGACTTTTGTCACGATTGTTGAGACTTTTTTTCATTTTGGTATGTAGTACAAAAGAAATTTGCATTTGAATGCACGATTTCTTAGGACTCTTGAAAAAAAATTATGAAAGTTTTCAAATTTTAAAATACATTTATTGTTTTGTCATACGATATGGCGATGGAATGTTCAAAATTATGGATATTTAACACATATCTTGACAGATTGCGCTAAAATTTGGCAGGCAGCTATTTATAATGAGCTAACCTCTAAAATTTGATAAGGCTGGAGCTGTGCTTGACTATATGCCCGGTGAAGTCTCGAAAGCCAAGTGGCTAACTACATATTATATCCGTCCGATAAATAAAAAGCCCTACCTCTAATATGGATTCCAAACTATCATCGCTCGAGTTGTATTTAGCGTTGTGAGTAATTGATTCAATAGCCTCTTGGTCATTGTACTTAGGTATCAGAACATATCAGAATACTACTCAAAATCATTCAAAATAACTCAAGAAATGAAATCCTTCAACCAGTACTAGTAACACCGATTTTATGTAAATACATTCAATGTATTCGGCATATTTGGCTATACTGCCAAGTAGCACTGGGAGGGTCTCAAGTTCAATGCCAAGAATCCGTTTCAGTCTCCCCAATAACGTTAAATACTTATATTATTATGTACTACGTTATTCAGAACATGTAGTGTTACGATATTACCATTTGGGTTATCCTTTTGGCATGAATGGGTAGGTTGTTGTTATAATAGTGTGTGCGATGTTCTAAATAAGTAGGTGTAGAATAAGTAATGAGACGTTGTTTGGAGGAAAACGGAAGTTATAGCTTCAAAACGAATTAGTACCATATTCTGAGTAGGCAGAAGTGTGTAAACAAATATTTTGAAATTGAATACTCAGTTTTGAATACTACGTTTACTACTGCTGAATATGGTCCCGCTCTTAGCTGAACTTGGCAAGTCAGGGTCATTGAAGGATGGGCCGGATTCCTCATGATGATGCGTACGCGGCCCCCGCCAACGGCCAATTGAAGGAATGTCCGGGGGGTTTTAGTGGTGTAGGGTCCTCTCCTCGTGGTATGAAATAGCAAACCACGCTATGGAGAAGGCGAGTCCCACCTATCCTACCGCCAGCGCGCGAATACGCTGCAGTGGCGGTGGGAATGCGTAAATGTATATCCCCACGGACAATTATAAAATGGGTCATTGTAGGATATTGCCTTAATCTCCACGCAGCCGCGGGCAGGCGGATTGGTGATCGTAGTACTCTTGAGCTGATAGATGCTGCTGCCCATGGTGCAGATGGTGTATGACCCTTAGACGCCTTTTACCCATGGGAAGATAATTATGGGTGATCTATTCTAAACCACACGGTTGACCATACATTATTTTATATCAGTAGGTAATACCTATTACCGATATCAGGATTGAGATAATATTGTTGGTAAAAAAACTATGTAACTAAATTTGTATAACTCACGAGCGCATGTTCGCCCGCATGACTCCCGCCCCCGTCCGAACTTCAGAATTAAATATAGCTTAAACTCTCGGATAAGGTAACTTTCAAACTGAGAAAGATTTTTTGTAATTGGTCCAGTAATTTCGGAGCCTATTCCATGTGGCTTAGAATAGACCACCCCATGTCTTCCCATGGGTATTGTAAAAGGTGACTAATGGACATATGGCTGATGGATGAGCAGCAGCATCTATTAGCTTAAGGTTTCCATCTTACTGCGATCACCAATCTGTCTGCCAAGCGTGTTGATTATGGCGATATCCCTCAACGATCCTGGCTTGCCAGTGTCTGTTAAAAGGAGGCCCATGTTCAGCAGTGGACGTAAACGGGTTGTTGATGATTCAACGTGAGCAATCAAATCTTTCTTCTTTATAATATTAGTATATAGATGTAACTATAATATGTAGGTATAATTTAGAAAGAAAACAGTTGTATCTGCATAGCAATCTATCGTTTAAAAGTCAAATGACAGTTAGGTACAATACCAAAACGGTACTTAGCACTAACAACTGATGTTCACAACAAGGAGTGGTAATCACATTGTTCAGTGTCTAAGTAAACTTAAGCATCTTATTCCAAGGGACTAAGAACTAGTCTCAAACAAAACTGTTACCACTGATGGGATCTTCAGGTAGTTCGACAGTTCAGAATTTTAGTAAAATCTAAAACCTTATTCTAAGGGACTAAGAACTAGTTTCTAACAAAAGTGTTACGAATGATGTGTCGTCTAAATCCATGCGTGATCTAAGGATATGCGTCAGCAAGAGATTATATCAATCATTATTCCGAGGCTTATAATCGAAACAATACCGGACGATGATTTGCAAAACCTTTAAAAAAGTCAGTAGGTATAATATATAATATTTAAATCCATATTCTTACAAGTACCTGCATTGTCTTATACTTAGGAGAGACGGTTTCGTCAATGTAAGTAATTACCTAACGTTTAACGTTCAACATGGCATTATTAATACTGTTCTAAAACATTAGGGATGAATATAATGTAGTATCAACCTCCGTAGCGTGGCAGTATTTGGCTCGCTTTAAATCGCGAAGGTAGTGGGTTCGATCCCAATGCCGGGCAAGAAATCTTTGTGTAAATTCTAAGATTTCTTTCCGGGTCTGGTTGGTTGAGGGACTACCCTCCGTGCCTCGGAAAGCACGTTAAGTCGTTGGTCCCGATTGTTGTAACATCATCGATAACAAGCGTATACCAGGGAACGGGCAGCAGCGTTTCCCTGTGTATTACAACATAAAACTGCGGTCACCAATCCGCCTGCCAACGCTTGGCACAAGCTATGCATTGGTGACTATGGCAAAAACCCTCCTCGGGAGGAGGCCCATGTTCAGCAGTGGACGTTGTGCGGGCTGATGATGATGATGATGATGAATATTATTAAAGCGGCCGTTGCCCAATGGATTGCCTAGGGCCTCGGACTTGAGATCATGTGATTGCCGGTTCGATCTTCACCCATTGCACTACCGACGTGAAACCCATCCCTAACACAAGCATTTTAGCAGAAGGGTTAAACAAGAATAGGGTCAAAAAATAAAACTCATTCGGTTAATTATATTAATTGTGTTCATTTTTATGAAAAAAATAAGGAAAACTTCATGGGAAGCGTCTGAACTTTTAGTCAAGTGACACCAGGCTAGTTCAGTTCGTTTTAAATAACTTAACCACTAGGCCGGTTTACGTTAGGAAGAAACGTCTTTCAATTGGATTTTTTTTTAATTAAATAGTTATTGGTAAGGATTTGGTGAATGTTTATGACTCAATCATTCCGGAGCAGATTTGGATCAAATTTGTCATAGAGATAGATTATGGCCAGACATTGTTTTAATCCGGGTTAGTAATTAACCTTTGAATAATATACAATATGTTATAATAAACTTAGTTTAGCTTACTTTTTTTCGGACGGACTACGTAATTAGCCACGATGCTTTTGTAGTTTGTCGATGGATATCGGAAGATATATAAGCGAGCCGTAGGCCTTATGAAATGGTTAAAAGAAATACAAAGTAACCCACGTGCGCAAGTGCCTCAGTTCAGCTAGACCACCCTGACCTAAGGTTCGAGCTTAAAGAATGATTACTATTTAATTTTAGTTACATAGAGATTTTAGCTGTTCGGAGTTCCTAAATAATATAAAGCTACATGTGTCGAAGAATACCTTAGTAATGTTGATTCATAATAATCTTAATATCTTCGCAGTGTAGTGTAAAGTTTGCTGAGCCGAAAATTACATTAGGTTTACAAATTAGCCCATTAAGACGATCTTTGAACATAAAAACTGCGGAATTCGGTCACACTTGTTGTTCATTAAAAAAAACTTTAGTTACGGCTACTAATAAAAAATATTGAGATCTGTAAAAACTCGATATATGTAGCTTACTAGTGATGCTAATCCTCGTTTGTATAAAATTTTAATCCTGTTTCTTTTAAAATAATTACATAGCCAATTGACTTAAACTTCGGCGCTTTTTAGTGTTTAATTCTTTTCAAACATTTCATAGCTAAATTTGACTTCGATTTCGGCGCTTCTTTGTGCTTTAGCATCATCAGTATATACTGACATTACTAACTGATATTAATTATGCAATTAGTTATAGGTAGACACCAGATTTGAGTAGAAGTTGAAGATGTAAAACAGTGATTTCATTTAAAAATACTCAGTACCTATAAGCATAAACTGAAAAAGGAAATAATAAAGGCACGCTTCATTAAGGATTTTTACTGTACCTACTGCCCTTGATTTATGACTAAAAAATATTCATCAAATTAAGCATTTATTGTGACCATGGCGGTCGATGAACCAAACAGTATCCAGGATGCTTATATTATTATATGTATAAATAGTCTATACTTTATATCATAAAGAGGAAAGATTTGATTGTCTGTTTGTTTGTATTGAATAGGCTCCGAAACTACTGGACCGATTTGAAAAATTCTTTCACCGTTGGAAAGCTACATTATTCCCGGATGACATAGGCTATGTTTAATTATGAAGTTCCCACGGGGACGGGAGTTACGCGGGTAAAACTGCGCGTGGGAAGCTAGTACCTATATACTCGTAAGTTGATTCTCTTAATTTTTTATCACCGATTAATAAATTAGGTATCGGAGCACAAAATAAAAAATCTATTTGTATCTTAAAAACCGTTCTAATTAAGATTTCATTATTTATAGTTTACATGTAAACAAAAAAAAAAACAATTATGAATAGGAACATAATTTGTATGTAGTTACATACAAATTATGTTCCTATTCATACACTAATTGTTTTTTTTTTCGGTGATAACTCCACCTACTTTTTTATTATAATTGTAAAATAAAATAAATAAATAAAATAAAAATCATTTTTATTTACGTAAACCAATTACAGGCACTTGTAAATCGTCAAACATTATTTGAAAATTAATTATTATTTATCTTAAAATACATTTGTTGTTTATTTATAAATCTATTATAATTATTTATAATGAAATTAAGTATTATAATTAATGTATATTGTCGCTAGAGACGCAAAATGCTTGTTCTGTCTATGTTATGCCAAAACAATTGTCATTGTTTAGTGTACATAAGTATGTCTTTAGAGTCTTTGGAGTTCACTCCAAACCAACTACTTCTCTTTTGCGATTTTAAAACCATACCCGATTGATTGGTCATTCCTGGACTATAGGACCGAATTAAAAAAATCTTTCACCATTAGAAAGCTACGTTATCTAGGTGTTAAGTTGCCACGGGAACGGTTATGTAGGTGAAACCACGGGTAAGAAGCTAGTTTTGTATAAATACACCCTGTCTACTTCCATACATATAAGCTTCGTAATTACACTAAGATCGCTATCGACAGCGCACCAAATGAGGATGTTATTTCTTGCTACAACAGTTTTTTTGTGATGCCACCAAAATAAGTCAGCCATAAAAAAAAATAGCTTTGTTTTATAATTGTTACTGACGATTACACCATCCATATGGTTGTTACGCTTATGACCGTCATGTTATAGCACCTCACTGTTAGCGAGGTGCTATAACTAACGATTTTACATTTTTTTAATGAAACGAATTAAACGATATTTTTTCAGCACTTAGGTATTTACATACACTTGTACTTGTCAATCATACACAATGAAATCAGATTAATCTGATTAATAATCAAAGACAAAATATGGCAACTACAATCTTTTCCGGATTAGCCAATGATCTGTCTAGTATCACGTCATCAAGGTATAGTAGTAACTTACGTAAGTAAGAAGGTATAGAAGTAACTTAACTATGACGTGCTTACCTTAACTTAATTAAGTTTTACCGGAAATTAGTCAAAATCATGAAATCTTTGCGTCAAATCAAAGATTTCATGTCTTACTTATCCTACATAATATAGGTACAATCAAAACACCTTGAAACCTGGATTACTCAGGTAATACGTCAAAAATATAAATAATAATCTCGAAGTATATTTGACAAGCATTCGGGTGACATGCTTATACATTAATTAGATATTTTGGGTACGGATATCCCCGCCGAAAAGTTTTTTTTTTTTTCGCTTTGACATACTTATGTAGCCACGAGGCTTTTGCTACTTCACCGGGCATAAAGGCGAGCAGATCTCCAGCCTTAATAAATGGTTTAAAAACTACAAACTAAGCAACCTGCGCAAGAGGGCGCCCCCTGTGGGGCTTGGACCTCGGCTCAGGGCGGTCGCTGGCGATGAGATTGAGGGATTATAACTTTTAGTATTTTAGGGGAGTTTTGTGCAACTTTCGCTCTACTTTACAGTTCGCGGGCCTCTCGGACTTCGGGTCTACGAGGCCCGCCGAAAAGGTCCATGACTAAAGTGATGGACAAGTTATACTTATGAATAAATTAAATTGAAATCTAGACAACCGTCGACTAAGCCTAACAGCTTGGAGCCTCATCCGTGTGTGCCGCTGTTGATCCTGGCTTACAGGAGTTACAGTGGCGGGAGTGAGGGAGAGATTAGACACAATAAAAAAAAAACTTCTTTACTTTTGTCTTAAATATTTTGAAGTTGTTCGATTTCATGCCAGATCTGGTTGATAGAGGGACTTATCCCCTTGATTTCAATTAATATAACTTTCTATTGATCAAAGAAGTTTTACTCCCTACAAACTCACAAACATTACCTTTTTGTAATATTAGTAGTGATATATAGTATAGCGAAACAAAAATACACTATTTTCTCTTAATAATATTAGTAGCTATAAATATAGATATCAATTAGACTTTATTAACAAAAGATTTTTTTTGTGTCAAGTCATTGACTTGTTAGCGAAATTAATTCATAACTTTTATGACAAATGGTTTGGGACAGTTATTTTTATATAAAAATAGCCAAATTACCTACTAATGAGATGCGATACACTAAAATAATATTATTATATCCATATTGATTTATTTTGAATACTGTTAGATAGTGATTAAGTATCTAAAACAATTAGGTGCATACAATGTTTTGTTTTTTTTTGTGCTGTAAATATATTCCTTTGTCATTTGATAACATTATAAATTATGCTTAATATTATTATTGACATTAACATTAATATTGATTCCAACTTAGGTAGGTAGGTACTTGAATGGACTCGACTCTTGAATAGATACCGCCATCGTACTTGACAAATGCAGCGAATAATACTACGCCGGAAACGGCGTACCTAGTGAATTACGGTCTGTGCGAGAATACTTGTCGAAAATTTTATTAAATGTTGGTAAATAAGAAATAAAATGTACCTATCATGTTATAAAATGTAAATTATGCACATGACTGCACCGGTGGCTCAGTGGTTACGGAAGTTTCTTCTGAGACCTGGTGTTCTGGGTTCGATTCCCACCCGGGAGAATTAATTGTTTGAACAATTTCGCGTTTGTATAGTCCCCCGCGACACAGGGATGAATTTTGATGATGCGGGATTTGGCTTTTTAAAGATTAAGATTATAGAGGTACAATTTATGAAACATGTTTTTTTCTTTTCGTTTGCAGATTTTGTTTTCTTGCTAACCCGTGCTGATCTAAATTGCTTGTGTAACGAGTGGGTTCACGTCGGTAGTGCAATGGGTGACCACATGAACGCAAAGCCGACGCCTTAGCAATTGGGCTACGACCGGTTAACGTTAATGTTATGTTATTAAAAAAATTGAAAATATATGACGTAATGCAATAGATATTAAATAACAATTATCTTCAGGTGAATGACTGGTCAATACCTATGTTTTATAGCAGGATACTATTTAGGATATAAGAAAAAGTAGTAAGTTAGAACTTTGCGCTATTAGAGATCATAAAGTTAATAGTTGATCGATTACAAATGGGAATCAATGAACTGTTGAATCATGTTTTTCTACTTAGTTGATTAAGTATTTAAAACAATTATTTAAAAAAACTAAATGTTCGGTACATTTGTAGTTTATGGTTAGAAAATATTTCCTTTGAAAACTTCATAACACTTTTAATAAGGAAGGATATTCATGTTTTTATGCAAGGACAAAAAATGCTTCACACCTAGAGTATGCTGTTTACTTTATTTTATAACTAGCGATCCGCCCCGGCGTCGCACGGGTGTAATACTGATACATACCTTCCTCTCTAATCACTCATTATATTACATAAAAAAACGCATCAAAATCCGTTGTGTAGATCTAAAGATCCAAGCATACATAGGTACAGACAGACAGCGGGACCGACTTTGTTCTATTATTCTATACCATGTAGTGACTACGAGCTACTATTATATATATTTTATTTAATAATGGAGGATGCAATTCTATGGAGCAAACTTCAGAAATTAGTGTTTCCATAGAATTGAAATTGGTCGTTGTTACGTAGAAAGAACTCAATCCACACATTCCCTTAATAGAGTTAAGTACGCCATAGTACTCCGCAAGTTGGAATCTACCATGCAGGGAAAAGCATATTTTGAAAATGTAGAAGTGAATCGGCCACTAGGTTTTTCGCTATACCCTCAAAGCACAGTATGGAGAACAAATGATTCCGGTTGAATGATTTCTGAGTAATATACTTCTATGAGTAGGTATCTTATTTTAAAATAAATGGGCATTTTAAACCAAAAAATACTTTATGCTGGAGTAATTAAAGCTCGAACTTCAAACGCCCAATTCTCTGCTTACCGATGTCCAATTTATTTATTTAAATAAGACTCCTCTATGATATGATGAAATACTTTATGTATTTTGATTCCACGGTACTAAAAGTGCTGCGTTTTGCGATATATTACATTCATTTTTTAATATGGGCCGCCTCTTGATGGGAGTTTTTATCACAGTCGGGTTTGGTTATATGATATTCTAATACCCAAAGTGTCCCTTATTGACTTATTACCCGAGCCACGGGCTTCAATCTCGCATTTTTCGCAGCCCGGAAAAGCAATAGCAATGACCCACAGTATTTAAGCAAAGCTGAAGGTAAAGTTGGTCACATTGCCCATAATAACATCAATACCACCTAAAGATAAACTAACAACTTGACCTTCACACCTGTTCTATGTGTGCCATTGAACATTTGCATGCTACATTCTATAATTAAAACGAAACAATAAGAAAGCATAGATTCAATTTGATATAGTTGCGCAATGATAAAGGTGCAGAATCGCCGGATGGGTGATACTATCGCGATACTTTGGCGTAACGGTTGCTAAACTAAGAGATTTAGTGTCGGATTGATTTATTGTGCTAATTCCTTTATTGTTTAGTAAAACAACCATGTTGTTCCAAGGTAGTAAGGATTAGGATCGTACTTTTAGTTCTATAGATCTTATAGATTTTGTTTAGAAGATAGATCAAATAATTACACTGATTTCGGTATTATACGTCTATACGTCTATACTTATATATAAAACTGAAGAGTTTGCTTGCTTGCTTGAACCCGCTAAACTCATAAACTGCTGGTCTGATTTGAAAAACTAATTCAATGTTAGGTAATCATCAAGGAAATCCTATTCCGAGGCCTAAGCCTATTCTCAAATACATTTTTGGAACTTACTATATCGATTAAAGGAAATTGATCACTTTACGTCAATCCACCGTGGCTGAATGGTTAAGGCATTAGATGCTTTACCTAAGATGCAGGTTCCAATCCTGCTGAGGTGGTCAAAATTTAATCAAAATCTCAATTTTGAAATGTAATATATCTATCGAATTTAATGTAGGTAAAATGTTTAAAACTTATTAAAATGCAATTAGGTTCATGTTTTTAGCGTCACTTTATTACAATAGTCGAAAGTTACGAAAAGTCATTCATGATTTGCAACCGGACCACGGTGTTTTGTAAATTGGGAATAGTTTTTCTCTAAATAATTATGTGCAGAACCTACATGCTGATTGATTAATGGTATTATAAATCTTCGTTGTCCCAAATAAGGTTAACAAACTTGCTATTCTTATAAAATAAATATTGTATATTAAATGTTGAGTACTAAGCTTTGATAAACAGCATTACTCAGTCCCTTCAACACAAAAACTTTGCGATTGAAGTACATCCGGAATGATAAATGCAATAACAAAATACACGTAGGTATTCCACGGTTGTTACTAATCATAATTGACGGTAAAAATCCCTCAGTAATGATTCTGAAGTCATCAGGTAATGACCGTTCATGCTGAGAAGCATGAAAATCGTGAGGAAAATTTACTTGTCCATCTATAAAGATACTTGTATTTAAGGTATTAGAGTCAAGGTCTTATAACTGGACTTTTATGGGAACACCAATTCATCTCTAACTAAAATTCTTGATTAGATCGTGACTACTCTAGACCTGACGTAATTTCAAGTATTTCAGCTGATTAAGTGATGAATAATTTAATGAATTAATTAATTAGAAACAAGGGAGCTCTGTTAACTGTAAGTATATAAGATTTTTGTCCTCAGAAAGTCAGGTGACGTAAATAGTGTTACCTTTTCTCACGGGAGAAATGTGTCAATGCACTCAAATGTTGCGTTGTTATCACAATTCGAAATTTTATGAAATTTTTCATTAATCTGCAAAATGTTTGTCGCATTATTTGCGTGATAGGCCTGCCGCGGCCGGTTCGGTTATTCGTCTTCCAAGTTCTAGAGCATCTGTTATCTACTTACTCTTTATTCTATTAAAATTGAAATTTAATAAATTAATATTAATTGTTCGTTATTATCTTGTTTTACCATTTTTTTTTAAATATGAGAATAATTTTTATCAGAAACGAAGTTCATCATAATATAATTATTTAGATCAATAAAATACATAATATACAACTAATAGAAGCTAATTTAAATTAAATTGTTTAAGTAATTTGTGGTGGGCCCTGATGCACCAAGATACACGCCTCGGTTAAGTTTAGGCATCAGTCTCTCACAAATTATTGTACTTTTTGTAACTAACTGCTGTATAATAATTTGTGGAAGAGAAAGAAATACATTTTTATTTTATTATTTATCATGTTGTGCATATTTCTATACGTACGAGTGTGCTAATCTTTTGAAGATCTCTGTTTCTGGTAAAGCCAGGCCCATGTTGTATTATCTGCTGAATAAAGTCTACTAAATTACTTTACGCAGTCGTTAGATAATATTGCATTAAAAGGTAAATTATAACTCTAGTCTGGAGATTATAGCAGCGATAAGACCGTTGTATGTAGATATAAAATTATAATTAGTTAATAACACCTGGCGTCGATTGCGATTAATGCAATTATTCCTGATAAAAGATACCCCTCTTTTTACTGAATATAAAGTTAAAGTATTACAAATAACTTTTTTAATCGTCAAATCTCAGGATGGAAATAAATAATATATGTAGGAAATAAATATTTATTTTGTTTGAATTTATTAATATATAATTTATAGATATGTATATACGTATGTATCCTTACTAATATTATACATGTGAAAGTAACTCTGTCTGTCTGTCTGTCTGTTACGCAATCACGCCTTAACTAATGAAGCGATTTAAATGAAATTTGGTACAGATATAGTCTAACTGAACATAGGCTATATTTTATAATGAATTTCCCACGGGAACGGGAGTGACGAGGGTGAAACCGCGCGCGGGAAGCTAGTATGATATAAATTGAATTCTCTGGTAATCTTATGATTTAACTTACCGTATTGGTGAAATTCGCGAAATACCCATTTTTTCACCTCCAGTAAGTTTTTCCACGTACCGGACGATGGGGAAATGAAATGTTATTTTTAATTATGTTTTAAACATTTTTATTCATTTTCAGCTTGATGGGCATTTATGTACCTTCCACTCGTATTTTTTGGTCTAATTTGACGGGACTAACCAACCCAACAGTAATGAAGACATTTTTATCAAATTCATAATCATATCGTTACGAGATCAGGGCCGTCTTTCACCTATAATAAGCCCATAGCCAGGAACATTAGGATAATGGGGCCCCTATGACCATAGTAAATTAGAATATTTTTTTACAAAGAACGCAGATATGAAAAGTTTAAGCTTTATTTTTACTTCTTTACGGTGACATTAGATATGATGAGTAGATAACATAACGTAATCCACACTAAGCATCTACGATTAGTCCTTAGAGTGGCTATCGGTTATCGTTTGGAGTAGGGACTTGGGGGCGCTTAACCATTGCGGGGTCCTGCCACCAGTTAATAGGAATAATTCCGCGAGGACAGGGTTGCATGTTTACAAAGCTTATTTAAATAAAAATCAACAATTTTATTTTTAGCCGTAACGCTTAAGATCACGACTGCGTTCATATAATTTTTATGCAAAAAACCGTGTGTAGATAAGAATGTGAATAGATTTAAACAGAAGCTCCGTCATTTTAGGATGATGGTTATATCATTACGTCTCTATCTAAATATTAGTTAGTTAGTAAGGGGTTCGCTTTCACCTGGAAATTTTAACAGGGGTTCGTGGAGCCGAAAGTTTGAGAAACCCTGCTCTACAGGATCGATTTCAAAAAATCTTTTACCATTAGTATGTTACTTTATCCACGAGTAACTTAGGCTTTATTTAATTATAAAGTTCCAAATCACGAGAGGAACATGCAGGAACCTAACTCTTAAATAAAATTAGCATAAATCATTAAGGCATTGTGTACAATACAGGAACTTCAACGCGAATAAAATTTCAATTATGAATCTTCCTCAGTACTTATGAGATTATTTGGTATAAAAAAAGAACATACATACCTACATTGTGTAATACATATTACTTACCTTATTATTATTCTATACATTTAATTTACATGTATTTAAATAATAAGTGTATCATTGGATCATAATTTATTACGTATAATTGTCGTATATTTATTATATTATTTATAAGTTTAGTCTCTTAAATGCGTTGCAATACATACGAAGAACTTAGCAAGAAAACTTTTATAATTATCAGCCCGTATTATTTATATTGCTGAACGTGGGCCACTACTGAAGGTGTTGCCTGCCACATTACAGTTAAAGAGATGACCAGCACAAAATTATGTTTTTTTAGTTTTATTTTACATGGTAGCAAATTTACTTCCCACTAGTAACGCAGTTGCGCCATTTGACTATTTTAAACACGGGAATAAACAAAACCAAATATTATCTAACGAAAAGAAAAGTGCAGAACGATTTTTTTTTCGTTTTGTTACAAATCCCAATATATTAAATCAAACCTCTAACCTAAAATTGCATTCCAGAATTTAGATACATTTTTAGCGGAATCATCACTAGATACTATTTTCTCAACCAGGGAATTGGCTAATCATATCTGTGAATTAAATAGCATAGTACGGAAATTCCACCTCTTTCTATTTACTAAAATATTTTTAGGGCGATTTAGAATTAGGGCTACGCGGATACTAAAATGTAAAACAATGTCAGATTTGCTAATCAGTAATTTTACAGGAGCACGCTTCTAAGTTCAAATTGGTTATATTTTTTATTCTAGATTTATCAAATAAGGTTTAAAACACAATGGTAATTATCTTTAGTAAAAGTAAATAAGTTAATTAAAAAAATAAGCTATTTGAACTTTGAAACACTTCTATAAAATTATTGGGTTGCAGGTCCGAAATTGTAAATTTTAGTAACAACTAATGCAAAAGGCACTTAAACTACGTAAGTAAGAAAAAACAACCTTGTACTTCTGTGAGCCACCTTTTATATTCGAAATAAGACCATGAGATATTCTTCACAATTTAAAAAGGCTTATGTTTATCTTACCATCAGATATAGTAAAAATGATCACCAAAATTAAACCCGCATTTTAATGTAAAATTGTAACCAAAGTTTTAACATTTCGCTATCGTATTTAAGCAAAATGACTCCAAATAAATCATTGTTAACCCAAAAGTAGTAAATGATCACCAAAAGTACCTAAATGTTTTACTAATTTACTATTCGGTTCTGGCCGCAGCTCTAACCTAACCTTACCGATTGTCATTTTTCATTGATTTTATTAAGGTAGATATAGCGCAATAATTTGCTCGCTAAGATTTGGTGATCATTAACTACATTTGGTGTTCGAATACAATTTGAAGTGCAGTCGTGACTAAAATAGCTAGTACTATTATAATTTTAGACTTTATTTTTCTGGTGTCAAGTATATATTTTTGGTGGTCATTATATTTTATCCCATTTAAAAATCTCTTTAATTTATGTCTTCGAGCTCAAACGATTCAAAATGAAAAAAAATCTATTCTAATTACTGTTTTCGAACCCAAAAGTAACCTCATATCACAATAATGTCTTAGCACTAAAAGCGACACTTCACTATCTCACAATCACATAACTTAGGAAACGCATACACAAACGACCAGACAAGATCCTCAAATAAAAAATAAGGAAGGAAATAAAACACACGTTTGTTCTTAGTAATTACTAATTAATCATGTAACTAGTAAGATGATCATGCATAATTACAGTGATTGACAAAGCTGTAATGCAATCAATATAATCTTGCTGATTGTACTTCACCAACAACTTATATCCGGTAGTATTCCGTTTACGTGTTATTATAAACTATTAATATGCATGTTAGATGTAATTATAACATTTGTAACTCGTTTCATAAAACCACAATTGTATGTATCTACTTAAATGTTCTATTAACTGGGTTCCTTGCATAAATTTTAGTATAATCTTCATTCATTGCATTCCTGAACCTTACTTTGCAAAGAACCTTCTGATGCTCTTGTCGAACCGAAGTCCATGTGGCTCGCGAACTGTAAAGTAGAGCACCAGTTACTCAAAACTCTTCTAAAAATCTAATAGTCATTTTCAATTCTACGCCGCGCCGTTGACCCCCAGGCTCAAGGGGGTCAACGGCGCAGGATCGAAAATAACTATTAGATTTTTTTTTAGTTCCAACCCCCCACAGAGTACCCCCTCTTCCGCAGGTTGCTTAATTAGTAGTTTTTCAGAGTATTCCTCTTTCAGCACAAAGTTTTTGAACACCAATGGTTTTAGAAACAAAAATATTCCTGTTTAAAAAAAAAATTATCCTAATACCATTGGTGCTCAATAAATTGGTGCTGAATGAGGAATATTCTAGTTTTTCAACTATTTATTAAGGCTGGAGCCCTGCTCGTTATATACCTGGCTAACCTCATACAATGTAAAAAACACTTTCCAAGAGAACAACAGTACCATTATCCATGGACAAATAAATGTTTCGGGTGGGAATCATATCCACAACACAGGTTATGTGTGTGATGTGTTATGAAATCCGTATAGTATAGTATAGATTGTATATTTATCACACAAATTTGTGTTTACAATGCTGAATTTGATTAATTGCCAAGAAAATAAATACATATATTATTTAACAGTAAATTGGGGTCAAGTCGCGAACTGTGTATTCACAGCCTTGACCGTGTAGAGACTTAAGATATTATTTCGACTCAAGTCAGGGTACGGTATCTTTGAGAGCGAGTTGTTAGTGTCATTTAGATCAGTAATAATATTATAAAAAGGAAAGATTTGATATTCGTTTGCATTGAGTAGGCTTCGTAAGTACTGAATCGATTTGAACAATCCTATATTTATTATAGGGTATATTTATTTATGAAGTTCACTAGAACAGGCGCTACGAAAGTGAAACCACATGCGGGTTTCTAGTATTTAATAAACGTATTAGTGGTGATCACAGTAATCACCGAACTACACACTATCAACTTTATACCGTCTCATTTTTAAGCTATGAATAGCTCGGCATGTTAAAAGAACCTACGGTGCCTGACCTATAAAATATTATTAATTTAATTTAATTTGAAGCTTGGAATTAAAAAGAATATCATAGAATAATAATACTATAGATATTCTTTTACTTAAAATTATAGATTTAATCAAGTATCTGTAAAATGTTAAAATTTCAGTAAAGGCCTGAAGTAAGTAATGCACGTGGGTCACTGTTATGAGTATTTTTACGAGTAATAAGTTTTTTTTATATTTCGTTATTTTTACATTAGTGCACATATAGCATGAGTTGAAGAATGACTACGATTCGGTGTACACTATTAAACTATTAATGCTGTTACTATAACTGTCTGTTAATGACAGCATAGCAATTTTTGTACTGCAAACCATTTTCTTATTTTTGGTTTATCCCTCTCAATAGCACCCCACTATAACAAACAATTGCTATAACAAGCTATTGTTGACTGCTACCGTAATAACAGTAGGTAACATAATTATGTGACGTAACAAGATATAATTATGATGAGATTCAATTTCATGGATACAACTTTTAAAGTCAAAGTCAAGTCAAAGTCAAATATCATTTATTCCGTAAAAATGGTTACATTTATTTGGAATCGTCATATTTTTTCCCTTACCGTGCAGTGCGTGACGTGGAGACTACTGAGAAACACTGCCAAAAAACTCAGTAGAACCCTCTTTTTTTATAATAATATTTTATTAAATTTATACATAATTTTCTATTTTACATTGTAATTGGAGCGACTCAATCCCAAGCATTTTTGTCACTAATATAATCAGATATTTTATAATAAGCCCTGCTACACAATTTGGCTTTTATAGTTGTTTTAAATTTATTTATTGACAATACTCTTATATTATGAGGAAGTTTGTTGTAGAACCGTATACACAGCCCCATAAAAGAGTTACTTATTTTGCGGAGACGACTAGCATGTAGCACAAGATTATTCTTATATCTAGTATTAATGTTGTGTGTATCACTTTTTTTACTAAATAAATCAATATTTTTATGTACATATAATAAATTTTCGAAAATATATTGCGATGCAACGGTTAGAATATTTATTTCTTTAAATTTTTCTTTCAAGCTCTCACGGGGACCAAGCTTATAAATAGCCCTCACGGCTCTCTTTTGCAAAATAAAAATGCTGTTAATATCCGCGGAGCTACCCCAAAGAAGAATCCCGTACGACATTATGCTGTGAAAGTAACTGAAATAAACTATTCTAGCCGTATCAACATCAGTGAGTCGTCTAATTGTTTTTACAGCATATGCTGCAGAACTTAATTTTCCTGACAATTTCTCAATGTGTGGTCCCCATTGCAGTTTGGAGTCAATGGTGATACCTAAGAACACAGTGGTTTCCACAGGGTCCAAGCCATTTCCATTAATATTTACATTGGTGGAAACCTGTCTAACATTAGGTGTAGAAAACTTGATCACTTTAGTCTTTTTATCGTTTAAACACAGGTTATTGACACTAAACCAATGAACTACTTTTGAGAGTGCATCATTAACTTCGTCATAATCACGCAATTGTCTATTAATTTTGAACGTCAAGGAAGTGTCATCCGCGAACAATACAATCTCATGTTTATCCCTTACGTAGTAAGGTAAGTCATTAACGTATATTAAAAACAGAAATGGACCCAGGATTGATCCCTGTGGAACTCCCATAACAACTGGTGATCCCGAAGACAATTTACCATTAATATCGACCTTCTGAATTCTATTGCCCAGATAAGAGGTCAGAAGTTCGAGAGCCTTATTCCTAACGCCATAGTGATGTAGTTTCCTGACAAGAGTCTCATGGTTCACGCAATCGAATGCTTTGGACAAATCGCAGAAAATTCCTAAGGCATCCTGCGATTCCTCCCAAGCCGCGAATATACTTTTCAATAAATCTATTCCCGCATCTATAGTTGAGCATCCCTTCGTAAATCCAAATTGCTTCTTGTGAAGCAAATTATGTCTATTAAAATGACTGAGCAACTGGCTAAGCATAATTTTTTCGAATATCTTGCTAATAGTGGGAAGTACAGAAACAGGGCGAAAATTGGAAGGATTTGAACTATCACCTGATTTAAATAATGGAATAATTTTAATGTGTGTGAACTTAGCAGATCATTGTCCAGCAGATCAAAATAAAATGTGAGTTCTTTTCGCATGCAGCTAAGTTCTATAGTTCCTGATATTTTTTAGAAATAGTTCTGGTGTTTTTATCTCGAAAAATGTCAATTAACGAAATGATCTGCCAACTTCCCGTAGCAAATCACTTTGCAGCATATCAAAATAAAAGGTGAGTTATTTTCGCATGCAGCTAAGTTCTAAATAGTTCTGGTGTTTTTATCTCGAAAAATGTCAATTAACGAAAACGATTAACGAAATGATCTGTTAACTTCAAACAACAAAAACAAATGTGAGTTCTTTTCGCATGCAGTCGAGTTCTGTAGTTCTAGATACTAGGCTAAAGTGAACAGCCACTATCTAGGCAAGCGTGTATCATCTTAGGCCTTATCTTCGCCTTCCATCAAGCGAGATTATGGTCAAACGTAGGCCTATATATAATAATAATAAAACTGAAAAAAAAAGTAATTAAAAAGAAGCCAGTTCTCAACACGTCCACGTCGTTGGCTTTGGGTTATGCTAAGATTGAGAAGCTCTTTCCAGAGACCTTGTAGTAAGTTTCACCCTCTTTTGAAGGGTCTTGCGGAATATGCGACGTTTGACATCGCAACTACGCCAATATGATAAGCCGCCATTGATTACATGGAACAATTAAAACGATGACTTTCGCTATTTAATCTTTACTTTAATCTGTTCTTATTAAATAGACATGGTACTGCAACGTGAGTTTGGACCTTTGGCATTTGTTTGAAACGATGAAAATAGTTATTTCTACTTTTAAAATGTTCGGACATGATCTGCTGGTACTGGGACGTGAGTTCTGGACTCGAATCAAGTTGTAGATTACAGTTCTGCTACGGATCGGTGGGAAACGAAAAAGTTCTAGCCTATGGCATTTGTTTGAAACGATGAAAATAGTTCTTTCTACTTTTAAAATGTTCGGACATGATCTGCTGGTACTGGGACGTGAGTTCTGGACTCGAATCAAGTTGTAGATTACAGTTCTGCTACGGATCGGTAGGAAACGAAAGAGTTCTAGCCTATGTCATTTGTTTGAAACGATGAAACTAGTTCTTTCTACTTTTAAAATGTTCGGACATGATCTGCTGGTACTGGGACGTGAGTTCTGGACTCGAATCAAGTTGTAGATTACAGTTCTGCTACGGATCGGTGGGAAACGAAAGAGTTCTAGCCTATGGCATTTGTTTGAAACGATGAAAATAGTTCTTTCTACTTTTTAAATGTTCGGACATGATCTGCTGGTACTGGGACGTGAGTTCTGAACTCGAATCGAATTCTATATTACAGTTCTGCTACGGATCGGTGGGAAACGAAAGAGTTCTAGCCTATTGCATTTGTTTGAAACGATGAAAATAGTTCTTTCTACTTTTAAAATGTTCGGACATGATCTGCTGGTACTGGGACGTGAGTTCTGGACTCGAATCAAGTTGTAGATTACAGTTCTGCTTTGGATCGGTGGGAAACGAAAGAGTTCTAGCCTATGGCATTTGTTTGAAACGATGAAAATAGTTCTTTCTACTTTTAAAATGTTCGGACATGATCTGCTGGTACTGGGACGTGAGTTCTGAACTCGAATCGAATTCTATATTACAGTTCTGCTACGGATCGGTGGGATACGAAAGAGTTCTAGCCTTTGGCATTTGTTTGAAACGATGAAAATAGTTCTTTCTACTTTTAAAATGTTCGGACATGATCTGCTGGTACTGGGACGTGAGTTCTGGACTCGAATCGAATTCTAAATTACAGTTCTGCTACGGATCGGTGGGAAACGAAAGAGTTCTAGCCTATGGCATTTGTTTGAAACGATGAAAATAGTTCTTTCTACTTTTAAAATGTTCGGACATGATCTGCTGGTACTGGGACGTGAGTTCTGGACTCGAATCGAATTCTAAATTACAGTTCTGCTACGGATCGGTGGGAAACGAAAGAGTTCTAGCCTATGGCATTTATTTGAAACGATGTAAATAGTTCTTTCTACTTTTAAAATGTTCGGATATGATCTGCTGGTACTGGGACGTGAGTTCTGGACTCAAATCGAATTCTAGATTGCAGTTTCCATACGAATATGTGAAAAGCGAAAGAGTTTCAGCCTTTCGCAATAACTTGAATGATTCATTTCATTTTTAGGATGAGAATTGTCATTATCAACTTTTTCAACGTTCTGGCTCGATCTGCTGGCACTTTAACGTCGTTTTAGAACAGCTATCTTTGAAAAGTTTTTTTTTATTATTATATATAGGCCTACGTTTGACCATAATCTCGCTTGATGGAAGGCGAAGATAAGGCCTAAGATGATACACGCTTGCCTAGAAAGTGTCTGTTCACTTTAGCCTAGTATCTAGAACTACAGAACTCGACTGCATGCGAAAAGAACTCACATTTGTTTTTGTTGTTTGAAGTTAACAGATCATTTCGTTAATCGTTTTCGTTAATTGTCATTTTTCGAGATAAAAACACCAGAACTATTTCTAAAAATTATCAGGAACTATAGAACTTAGCTGCATGCGAAAATAACTCAACTTTTATTTTGATATGCTGCAAAGTGATTTGCTACGGGAAGTTGGCAGATCATTTCGTTAATTGACATTTTTCGAGATAAAAACACCAGAACTATTTCTAAAAATTACCAGGAACTATAGAACTTAGCTGCATGCGAAAAGAACTCACATTTTATTTTGATCTGCTGGACAATGATCTGCTAAGTTCACACACATATAATTTTACTGTGTTTCATCAAGTCAGGAAACTCACCAGTTGCAACACAACAATTAAATAAGCTAGCTAGGTGTGGAGCTATCAACGCAATTATTGATGCGATTGTCTTTACAGATATACCCCATAAATCCTTAGTATTTTTCATGTTTATTGATTTAAAGGCATTTAAAATATCTTTAGGGCTTACTTCTATAAATTCAAAGAAAGTATCACATTCAAGTACACTTTGCTTGAGGAGCAGCTCAGCAGATACAGAAGAAGACGAAAGAGTTCTTGTTGCAATAATAGGAATGTTAGAAAAATATAATTCGAACTCCGTTGCCACATCTATATCTTTTTTAACATCTACATCATTTATTTTCAAATGAAAGTCACGACTACGTACTTTTGCTCTACCAGTCTCACTATTAATCATATTCCAAGTGGACTTAATAATGTTAGTTGAATTTTTAATTTTATTTCTTATATACATGGACCTAGCATTAGAACAGGCTTCTCTGAATAACTTTGAGTAATTTTTAACATGAGCCTGAAAAGTCGGACTATGGTTATAAGTCTTTTCTTCATAAAGTTCATACAATTTGTTCCGACTTTTGTAAATATCAGGTGTTGCCCAATCACTGAACGTCATACGGTCACTTATAGTTAATTGTTTGGGCGTAAAAATTGATCTAAACTCACTACTTATTAAGTTGAATAGAGAGTTGTACATGTGATCCGGAGTACCGTGATAGGGCAACATAACAATTTTTTCTAACATATTCGCTTTAAATCTTTCCATACGGCTTTCACTAAATGGTACATAATTTATTATTTTTTTCTGTGTAGCTACAAAATTTTCAAAAGAAACCAGTTGACCTGAATGATCTGACTGAATTTTGTTAATAATAGATTTATGTAAAGGTTTTACGGTGCTGAATATATTATCAATACAGGTAGCAGTCGTTGCAGTTACTCTAGTGGGTTCCTTAAAAATATTATGAAAATTGTATGATTTAAATAAATTTAAAAAGTTGATGCTCATTGAGTTATTTTCTAAGATATTTACATTAAAGTCTCCACAAATTACAACTGTTTTATGGTTATTGGATAATTTAGTCAAGGCATCCTCCACTATATCTGAAAAAGCCTCAAATGGCGCGCAAGGAGGTTTGTATAGGCACACAACAACGAATCGCTCCAACTCAATGCATGAAATCTCTATAACTCGCTCAACGGAGAGGCTCGTAATGTCATTTCTCTCTTTGAATTTTAAAGATTTATTTATTAGTATTAAAGAGCCACCATGTATATGCTTTTCTCTGATGAACGAGCTTGCAACCTGGTGATTATTGAAGCTGAAAATGAATTGATGGCGCTTTAGCCAGTGCTCAGTTAAACATAAAATATCAATATTACAACAATTCAAGAACAACTCCAATTCTAACTCTTTTCCCATCAAGCCTTGAATATTCTGATGCACCAGGTTGATACATTTTTTTGTT
Organism: Nycteola revayana; assembly: GCA_947037095.2. Taxonomy (NCBI): domain Eukaryota; kingdom Metazoa; phylum Arthropoda; class Insecta; order Lepidoptera; family Nolidae; genus Nycteola; species Nycteola revayana. The sequence continues at coordinate 14,019,992 of OX344839.1, forward strand.
GATTTATTTTTACGATTTATACTTGATGGGTTAACATTTTTATTCACGCTTTTGTGTACATATGCTAAATCACAATTATTTACTTGTTGATTTGAAGCACTCATCGTAATCATAATGCAAGAGAAGTCCTCTTTTGTCCTATTATTTAATTTAAATAATTATTCTGAGAAATGTCAGTATTTAAATAATTATCTTCAATATTATTAATGTCATGATCAGTAGCAATATTACTGATATTGTATGTGTCAACAGTACATTGCTCAATAGAAGCAACATTTGTAGCCAAATTTTTGGCTAAAATATTAAATAAATAGGATAGCGAACATGCTATCTGTCTTTTTACATATTTAGAAACATAATAATAATTATCTTTGGTCAAATAAAAAGTTTTACTAACAAGATTGTTAGTGTCAATAATATGGAACTTCTCCTTATTATGAGCACAAATAGTGTGCAAGTTCAAATTTAAATTATATCTAATATTGTTTTCCTCCTGTGACAAACTATTACTATAGGGGAATGTGAACATTACAATTTTTTTTACATTTAAACAATTAAGACCATTAAAATATTCCAATAATAGTTTTTTGTTCATATTGCCCCTATTTCCCATAAAAATTATTAAAGAACTGTTCTCATTATTATATCTGTATTCAATAGCTTTTCTAATTATGTGGCAGTGAGAAGCACCAGGCATACAAAAGTTGACATTTGAATGTCCCATTGTAGTTAATAACGACCCTAAGTTTTTACCAATTTCATCACCGAATATCACAATTTGGGATTTAATATCTATTTTTACAGATTCTTGGCATTCACTAATAGTGTTGTGAGTTTGGTTTATTGTTACACTTTTATTAACCATACTTTTTTCATTAATTTTACATTCATTTAAAGAATTACAAATTTCAAGCGAGGAACGGTCAAGAGAACGATTACATGATAAACAAGTATTATTGTTTGTAAATGAATTAAACCGTTCATTATTATAATTTCCAATGTCAATTAGCTTGTCCATAGCTAGTATGTACTCCTGAATTTGTTTTTCAGACAATCTATATTTATTCGTTAGGGAACGGAGAGAATTTTGCAGTCGGTCTATTTCATTTTGTTGAGATTCTATTTCAGTTACATGTTTTAAGTATGCATTTTTACTTTTTATAGAATAAAATTTCATTTTTTGTATTAAATCTAACCTTTCCCTATTTTGATTATCATATTTAAAGAAGAATTTGTGTTTTTTTTTTAATCATTTTTTGGGACTTTTTAATAAATTTGCATGTTTTTTTATACTTCTTAATTTTACTTTTGCTACAGCCATTAACTATCAAAGATTTATTTTGAATATCAGTAGAAGGCTTGGTAGTGACAGTGTGTTTGTTATTAGGGGCAACCGCCATCAACTCATCATAAAGGGTTTGGTTCTGCGAGGTCAGCAAAGTATGATTGGATGTTTCCAACTGTGACTTTAAGGATGTTATTTGAATATGTGCATTACAAAGTTCTTGTTCTAACAAATTATTCTTTTTTAGCAGAGAGTCATATTCTAGGTGGCAATCATCAAACCTATTTATAATGTTTTGTAGCTTATCCCTAGACTCAATGGCATCAGTGTATTGGACATATAATTCTGCCATCTGACTTTTTAATAGTTTTACATGATCTATAGACTCTGACAACACTTTTTCGTTCTCTTCCCGTTCATTGTCATACTGATCACACAATTGTTTGGCGGCTTGGAGTTCTTTCAAGACCTTTTGAAGTTTGTCCTCCGCTTGGCGAGCCAAAGCTCCACGGGTAGTAACGCCAGACATAATTATTATTTATAAATATAGTCAGATTGATACAGAAATAATTGTGTGAACAGTCAACTTGAGGTTATGTTTACGTATTAATTCGTGCAACGATATGCAATAAAAACTAGTAAAACACAAATAATACTACAGGCAAAGCAGTATTATTTCAATATTATGATGTTTTGATGTGAAATTATAAGTAAATACAGCAAATTACCTTTAAAATCCGTTCACGAGTACCGGTTACTAACTGTCAAACACACATGTTATTGAACCTTGAATTTACGAAAATTTCACACTTCAAACACAAATTTAATACGATAAACATACTACATTTACTATTAATCGGTGATTTATTGATATTCGGGTTAATTAAATGTAAAATTTAAATTAATTTCGATAAAAAAATTGGGACAATTCAAAATCAGCTGTGTTCAATAGTGTTGCCACAGGGAGAAAAAAGATTTATTTATTAATATTATTCCAGGCAAATCTGCCATCTGATGTTAAGAGGCATAATTTGAGAACAAATACCACACAGCAGAACAGCTAGTCCCAGTGCACCCTTATCCAGCCGGCAATATCCGCGCTCTGGTGATTTTTATCACGCACTGTCGTTTTCAAAAATAAAACTTACATCATTTCTATTTTGATTTTGATGGAATAGGCAGATCAACCATACTCTACTCGCGGCCCGCGGGCCGCATGCCTTTTATTAAAATTATATTGTTACAATAAATACGTATTATATAAGATTTTATAATTTTATGTATTATAAAAGATTTCCCTTTTCCAATACTTCGTAAGTATATCTTACTAATTCGGCTTATTAACCCTCAAATAATTTTTTGTTGGACACCTAGGCTGAAATGAGATCAACACGAGGGGCCACACCCCTATTAAAAAAATATTGAGTACGACTGATAATAATAATAATAATGCAGAATCGTAAGAAAGTTCATGCAAACTGACGAACAAACACCACACACATAAAATTACACACCACATGCCGCATTTACTTGGTCCTCGCCCCGTAAATGTGGTTTAATCCAGCCTAAAGCTGAGTCAAACAAAACCACAGATATTAATAATATCTAGGGACAATGCACACAGATCATCCTAGCCCCAAACTAAGCAATGCTTGTACTATGGGTACCAGGCGACGATATACATACTTATATACACTCGGTTCCAAAAATAACGGGTCAGTCACATAAACCCGAATATCTCCCGAACTACGTATGCCATCCTAATGAAACGAAGACTGTTCAATTGAGAATTTAATTATACAGATAAAAAATAAAATAAAACTTAGTTGCACCCACAATATTTATCTCTAAATTAAAAAAAAACTGAAGTAGTCATATTTTTCTTAAGATTACTTTTTTTATGATTGTTTTTCATCACTTTCTTCATTTAATACTTTGTATTGCCTCCACGAGCTCTTCTGACAGCTTCCAGGCGATTAGGCATGCTGTACCTACACCAAATTTCGGAGCCGGTGCTGAGGAATACCTTCCCATTCCTCCACCAGTGCTTGTTTGAGCTCGGGAAGCGTGATTGGTGGGGGGTTTCGACCTTTCACGCATCTCTGAAGCTCGTCCCAGGCGTGCTCGATGGGTTTAAGTCCGGGCTTCGCGCTGGCCACTGCATGAGTTCGATACCGACCTCTTCAAAGTAGTCATGTACAATTCTGGCGGTATGGGGAGATAGTTCAGGAGATATTCGGGTTTATGTGACTGACCCGTTATCTTTGGAACCGAGTGTAGATTGATAAATATATATGATGTAGGTCATAATCAGTAAATGTTACTAAGAAACACGATATCTAGGTAGGATAAAATATAAAATACGATACATATCAATATGCTGCAATATATTACTTAGTTATTCGGTAATGTCTCGCATTACGTACGTATGAAAATGAAAGGTAAGCTTCTCACCTCCACATTGAAACAGGTACAACCTGCGCCACGTTCAAGTCCAAGGCTACGCTAAATGTTAATGCACTGTAACTTCATTGTCAACAGTAGTATTACATCATTATTATGTTAAATAACTTATTGCGAATGCTACTTATATTGATTTTAAATGAGTCAAGTAAGTGTGATCGAGATTGATGCATCTTATACAGTGGCGGTCTTAACAATTTCGTTAGGTGGCGCGAGATCCCAAAATCCATTTGCGTTCTTGATAGATCGTCGGTTATTCGGTAGCGCATATATTGTAATACTTCGGTTGACTTCGGCTCGACACCCCCCATCTACAATAGTACAACTGGGCGCCCTATTGTGGGGTCCTCCCCACGTTAAAGACTTGCGCAGGACTTGCTTGCAGTTTGTTTCTCACCCATATCAGGGTGGGGGAATTAAGAAATAATGCAATTTAAAAGAGTTTTGTGTAACTATTGCCAAAGCCCCGCGGATGCTCAGTACACATGAAATTTAATGAAAATTTGTGTACCTAGACAACAAAATACTTATTTCATCATCATCATTATCAGCCCGTATAAATTCCACTGCTGAACATGGGCCTAATCCCTGGGAAGGTATTTGCCATAGTCACCACGCTTTTCAGGCGGAATGGTGACCGCAGTATTATGTTGTACCACACAAGGAAACGCTGCTGCCCGTTCCTTGATATACGATTATTATAGATGATGTTATAACAATTGGAACCAACGGCTTAACGTGCTTTCCGAGGCACGGAAGGTAGTCCCTCAACCAACCAGACCCGGAAAGAAATCTTAAAATTGACACAAAGATTTCCTGTCCGGCGTGGGGATCGAACCCACGACCTCTGAGATTTAAAGCGAGACAAATACCGCTATGCTACGGAGGATACTTATTTGCAAGGAATAAAAAAATAAATCGGTATAAAGTAATTTAACCGGTGAATATTAAGATACGTAGGTGTCTTAAGCCTTAAAGCCCACTTTACGTCAGAGGAGCGTGTTACCCAGTAATCATTTAATAATATTGGCTTGAAAAATTACGATTACAACGTAACTATGCGCCGCGCGCCGCGCGCCGGGGTGACCGAAGAAACAACGCAAACAAACTTCCAACAACAATTTATAGAGCCCTTACTTATATTTATTTATAGAAACTGTATTTATTTATAAATGAAAGACCGGCCTTTAACATTGGGGCAGGTGCAACTGTGCAAAGGTTTTGTAGGAATGTTGCTCTTATATAGTAAACCTTACGGGTACTATTTCAGTTGCATCGTATGAAATAAGTATGTGTACGGGTTGTAACATAAATATTCAGTAATATCTATTTATACAGAATCTTATTTAAGGCCTCAAACATATTGAGCCAATATATTTATTTCTTTTTAATGTACTGTTAACAACCTATCTATAATTCTAAAGAGGATAGATTCGATTGTTGGTTTGTTGGCATGAAATAGGCTCCAGAGCTATAGGACTGATTTCATAAATTGTTTCACCATTGGATTCAGAATCCATAAACGAGTTAAGTAAAGTTACCTACTACCAAATAAAGATAACTTAAATTACTTGTCGAACTCGTAACATTTTAAGGTACTGTTTAAATAATACTATTAGGTAAAGAAAAGAAAACTAATATACAAATGTTTTTCTTTAATTAATCCTACTTTATATTACAAATGCGAACGTTTGGATGTGTGTTTGTTTGTTACTCTTTCGCGCAAAAACTACTGAATAGATTTGGATTTGCACGCGGATAGTTTATAAGCTGGATTAACATATAGTCTACAAAATATCTCGCTCCGACCCACTGGAGTAGAGTGACGCGGGTAAAACCGCGGGGTGCAGGTAGTCTTCACAAAAAATAGTATAGATTAGGTAATCAAAATTTAGGGTAACCTTAGATAACTTTCTTATACGTATTAAGTTAGTTTTCAGTTTTAAAAGTAAAGAGGAAAATATTATGGACTTAGCAAAAGTCACGGAAAAGGATAACACACATTCTATAAATAAACGCAGGTACTTGTTGTCCAGTCAGTCCAGTCAATTATTACAAACGTCCTTCAAGACACGGATTATTTTATAGTAATTAAATGGAAAATTGGTTACGCCTTTGTAACATCCATATTTCCCGTTAGATGTGATCACAAAAAAAATGAGTATACATTAGATTACGTTATTACACGGAAACAATTAGGGAGTTGTTAACCAGAAGAAATAAAATTAAGCATGTGATTTTCAAGTAAACATAAAATAAATGGTTTTGTGTACCTACCGAGTAGCTCTGGCCCAAAGTTTTTACTGTATAGTTATTACTATATAGCTTCATAATTAAATATATCCTATAACGTTCCTCAATAAATGGGCTATTTAATTCAACATTGAAATATTTTTTCAAATCGGACCTGTCGTTCTTGTGATTGGCGCGTTCAAGCTAACACACAAAATCTTCAGATTGATATATTAGTATATATTTAGTAGCCTATTCTTAATATCACAGTAAGTGAGTAACTTTGAGCTGACAGATACTGCTGCCCATCCATTAGCTTTATGTCCCTTAGTAGCCTGTTACGATACCCATAGGAAGACATAGAGTGGTCTATTCTAAGCCGGAAACCACACCGTATAATGTCAACTCATAATACTATTTACTGTTGAAGGGCTGTTATATATTTTGGAAGTACCTTAGATATTATAAAAATAGTACAATACGATGTCTATAATATGCCATTCAAAGTTCGTATATTATGTTTTTACAAATAAAAAAACAAAAAAAGAGTTATCTCTTTTTTCAAGCAAAAAGTACTGAAAGAAGTAGTGAAGCCGTAGCCCAATGGCTAGGGCGTCGGACTTGTGATCTTGAGGTCACCGGTTCGAACCCCACCCATTGCACTACCGACGTGAACCCACTCGTAACATTTAGCTTAGTACGATGGGTTAACAAGAATACTAGTAGATTGCAAAACTCTGCTAGTAATATTAAAAAAAAATGACCGTAATTTCATACGGAGATAGTTTATAAACTGGATTAACATTATATAAGTCTTCAAAACTACGACCCTCTAGAGCAGAGTAACAGTCCAATGCGCTTTAAGCCGTATTAGTATTAATTTATATTTTTATATTTACAGTATTAGTAGGTATCTTACTAGTAAGATTTTGCTGTGCTTCTAGCTAAGGGCTAAGGGTACTACATAAACTCCGAGGCGTAAATTATCGGGACTCAATCGTGGTGCAACCACAAGAATGCAGTCAGGCTCAACTGCTGGATAGGGAATCTTATACAAACCTGTTTTAAACCCTTCAATACTTGCTGTTACAAAGTATCTATGGGCACCGGGTATTTGCAACTGTGCAATTTATTTAATCATTGAAAGTAAGAGTTTATTAAGCTGTTTGCGATTACTTTCATGCTCATTTCACGGAACCAGCGCTTCATTAAACCTGAATGGGACAGATTAAGTTGCCTTGACTGTATTTATACTAATAAAAAGAAAGTTATTATTTGAATCTGATAAGGTTTAGAGCTGCTGGTGTCTGATTTGTACTATATTTGATACTTAGAGCATTTGTTCGCAGACTTTTAATTCGTATCTCACAAACGGGAGTGGCTGGGGGCGGACACCCAATGGCTAGGGGCGGACTTGTGATTGCACTACCGATGTGCACCCACTCGTAACACAAGCATTTTAGCTTAGCACGAGGGGTTAACAAGAATACTAGTAGACTGCAAAACTCTGCTAGAAACCATTACAGAAAAAAACTAGCATTCATTTGACAGCGAAGTTAAGTTAACTGTTATGTTAGTTGATTGTGACATTGATTGACAAAAGAGAAACCGGGGAGTAATTAACATATACATTCACAAGTACCTTTTCTGAAAATTTAAATTTTGACAGTTTTTGTATTGGACTGTCCGTCAAAATGCAGAGATATTCCTTACATATTTTTAATCCGAGGATTCATAAATGCGACTTCACTGTTCTTACAGTACTTACGTAGTAGTACTCAAAAAATAAAAAGGACTACATTTGAATTTGAATAGAATTCAATGATGATACTAAGCTAATGATGTAGCAAATCTAAACTTCCTTTTTATAGTTTGCGATTGAGTCAACATTTTCATCAAGTCATTCACCTAAAATAATACCAGAGGCTTGAGATAAAACCTGTATGTAAACAGTCTAACATACCACTGTACTAGGTCATCATACATAACCACGAGATTTCTGCACAAAATATGGTTGGAGGCAAGAAATGGTCTGACATTCGCACGTTCAATGAATGTGTTCATTTGATTGATACAGGAAATTGGCAACTGTGCCTCATTAAATTTGAAAATTGTGGTTGGCTCTATACCTGATATCTTATTTAATTTGTTCTTACAACCGCGAGCATAAAAAGCTTATTTACCTTATAGAAAATGTAATACACCAAAATATTTATACTATCAAATTCATTAAAATAACGAAAGTATGTTTATAAATATTATCTAGTGGCAAATTATATTAAAACCAAAATAGAAGTAATTGTTAATTTAATTCGCTTCATAACATTCGGTCCTCCGCCTTCCGACCTCAATCTACTTAGTCAACACTGTAAAAATGCCTAAATTTGACATCTGATTTTCCATTAAATATAATGTGTAAGTTCTAACCTTTCAATACAACTCATGGTCAACTATCTGATCATGTCCATCGTCTATGAAAATATTCATTAAATTTTTTGCATCATATCTTCTGCCCATTTGCTTTGCATAACAGGCGCTCCTGGTAATGACAGTGTACAACTTATACAAAAAAAGAAACATGCCAAGTTGAACTATCGTTTTTCCTTTTTTAAACTCAGTTGTAATTATTATCACCAACCAGTTGCAGGATCAATTTGTTTGTATGAAGGTTGGCTGGTTATTCACACGTGACCTTTAGAAAATGCCTGAGGAATCGTTGGGAATGCTTCGTGGTATAAAACTGAACACGCCACGGTATCTTCGCGCTTTTTTATGTCGGGTCTTGACAAAAAATTAACGGTGTGTAATTGTAAACATGGATAAGATTAAAAGATATTTAGATTGTTTAATAACATGGTTACTTGCATAATTGCTTTTTATTACGTATGAGATATGTAGGTATGATTTCTTTTTGTATCTATCTAATTATATGTAAGACAGACAGATCGCGATCATATTTTATTTTGGTTAGTGTTTTGTTTTTGTATGAGATCTGGGTTCATAGATAAATGTGTTACAATAATTAGTAATTTTCGATTAAATACCGTATTTTAAAATCGTACCATTGCATTGAGTATAGGATACGCTTATTTCTCTCTTAATCAATCCATATGAATAAAAGACTTTAATACATGTAATTAACCGCTGCATCCCATTAAAAGTTTACAGAAATAATATTTTGACTGTCTGCACTGCAGAATAATTCAATGGAAGTATTTTTACTTTTGTGTAAGCTTCACCCAGGAGTTATATTATTATCAGACAATCAACACAAGTCGTGCCTGTGTATTTGTTAGTAACTCTCATACTTGTTTTGGGACCCGATTCTACTAAATTCAAATCTTTAAAACTCGTCACAAAAATCCCATACCCGATACTCGCGGTAGACGGTATTTGTATAATTGAGTATTTTGTTAGTTCAACTAAAGTAGCTAATTGAAACCAAAACTAGAACTAATTTATAAAATACTAACTAATAATTCTAAATCTATGCTGCTTTGATACTTTTCCAAAGGGCTGGTAGCATTGCCCTGTTGCATAGCAAAGCTTAATACAGCAGTAACAGCACTCAAGGAAAGTGCTGTATTAACGAATGCTGCTGCAAGGTTTTTATATTATAAATTAATTTGTTCCCGGACGCCGCGCTCCTATATTTCGAGCCCTACTCTGCGTCCTGGAAAGAATTTGTAAGTTGGGTTACTTTTCCCTGATACTTCATGTTGCTGTCTATCAGTATGATAGACAGCAACATGAAATAATAATATTTTAGCTATTTCTTAGTTTAAAAAAGAAACATGATTTACCGTGTTTGCTCCCTTATTAATTATTATTCAAAATTACCTTAAAGCAAAACCAGCGCTACGGATATTTTGAAAATGTTTTTGCAGAACATCAAACATGTCACAAACTTAATGGAACCTCAATAGTGTCACTGGAACGGCAACTATACCTACGTCATTTTACTTACTTTACCAGAATTGAGTCCATGTAAAAGTGACTCATACTCGTGAAAATACTATAAGATTCAGCTTTTATTGCTTGAACTTATTTATGTTCTTACAAATCGTAATGAATATGTATTATTTATTTATTGGTTATTGTCATCGATCGGAATAGGTAGAGTTTTTAAGTACAATATGACGTCATTTTCACAGCGACATCATAACGTGGATCAGCTCACATTTTAGCTGAAGCTGGAAGCTGAAAGCTGTACTGGCTAACTATATAATGTTAAAGAAAAAAAAACTTATTATTGTTATTGAAATCTGTATTCATATTTAAACAGATTGGGTTAAATTCTATGTAATATCTTAATATAATAGAAGTAGAATTCTTAATCTTAATAGAAAGAAACATAAAAATAATTTAGCTTTAGAATTAAATAACATCGCAGTATATTAAGTGAAAACAGCATTATTTTAAACGTTAGGTAGGTACTGTTTTTAAGAAATCATTTTAACTAAGCTGATTTACAAATAAATAACAACGATAATTTTACACCATATTTCGTGTTGGGCCTATATAGTAGTACCTACTTAAGTCCCCCCTCGCCCGTCCGTCGTAAGAGAAAATAGTGTATTTTTGTTTCGCTATACTATATATCACTACTAATAATACAAAAAGGTAATGTTTGTGAGTTTGTAGGGAGTAAAACTTCTTTGACCAATAGAAAGTTATTTTAATTGAAATCAAGGGGATAAGTCCCTCTATCAACCAGATCTGGCATTAAATCGAACAACTTCAAAATATTTAAGATAAAAGTAAGGAAGTTTTTTTTTATTGTGTCTAATCTCTCCCTCACTCCCGCCACTGTAACTCCTGTAAGCCAGGATCAACAGCGGCACACACGGATGAGGCTCCAAGCTGTTAGGCTAAGTCGACGGTTGTCTAGATTTCAATTTAATTTATTCATAAGTATCTATAGATAACTTGTCCATCACTTTAGTCATGGACCTTTTCGGCGAGCCTCGTAGACCCGAAGTCCGAGAGGCCCGCGAACTGTAAAGTAGAGCGAAAGTTGCACAAAACTCCCCTAAAATACTAAAAGTCATAATCCCTCAATCTCATCGCCAGCGACCGCCCTGAGCCGAGGTCCAAGTCCCACAGGGGGCGCACTCTTGCGCAGGTTGCTTAGTTTGTAGTTTTTATACCATTTATCAAGGCTGGAGTTCTGCTCGCTCCTATGCCCGGTAAAGTAGCAAAAGCCTCGTGGCTACGTACGCACTACGTAAGTGAATCTGAAAAAAAAAACGTATAACTTAGGCATATCCATGGTAGTATCTGCGTATCTACTTCAAAACTTATAGAGGGACGGTTGATGGTGTTCCTTCCACAGAATACACCTGCTAGGCGAAATGGTATGCCCGGCATTGCCCGGCAGCCGACGGCCATTCATTTGTGCTCAGAACTTATATATTATGTTAGAATTGGCTTGCGAACATACATTGCGCGATATAAGTTAGTTGTTATTTCAGATTCTGCTAAAAATACATCATTCATGAAAATTTCGCCTGTCTAGCTATCGCGGTTCTTGAGATACAGCCTGGTGACAGACAGACAGACAGCGAAGTCTTAGTAATAGAGTCCCGTTTTACCCTTCGGGTACGGAACCTTAAATTAACAATTACACAATTTATTTATATGCGTTCACAATGTACCAATATATCTAAAAAAAATAAACCTAAGTTATTAATAGAAACGGTCAGCCTACAGGTCGTTTAAAGTTGCATTACTTTTTGAACTCTTATTTACTTTTTTATCTGAACAAGAGATATGAAATTATAGGTACACGATGCGTACGAGCTTAATAATGTCCTATTGTATGCTGGCATTGGAAAACTGCCTTGCTTCAATGGCGCAAGGGAGTAAGAGTTAAATTTTATAGCTGTTGTCCGCGATTGAATCCTAGTAGATTTAAAACTTTACCGCCCCTTTTGCATATACATAGGGGTTGAATTTTCAAAATTCCTTCTTTTGAAAATTTCTTAGTCCACTCCTACGTCACTTAAGGAATATTTGTGCAACTTTCATAATTCCAGACCCAGCGGCTTCAGCTGTGCGTTGATCGATCAATCAGTCAGTTTCTGCTTTTACAGGGTTATTTTCAAAACATCAACAACCTTTCAGGGGGTGGAAGTACTGATGATTGAGTAATTTTTACTATGGGAACAACTGTGAAATCGCGAAAAAAAAACAGCTGCTCCATACCTTTATGTTCCTCGACTTATTTAAATCTGTTGTGAAGTATTGGCACATTGGCTCTAACAATTTCGGAATTAGCTGTACCTACAGTTATTTATGATGAGAATTGAAGACCGTCGGATAGTCAGTGAAAAGTCAATTAAAGCTAACTTTTGAAATAGTCAGTGCTAGTAATCGAACAGAATGTAGAATGAAGTAGTAATGAATTCGATACCATGATCTGCAAATTATTATTCATTCATTCATTTATTAATTCATTCATGTTGATTTTATATAATAAAAATGATGGCACGTACCATTAAAATTTAATGTTACGTTTCTAGTATTTACAACTCACTACATTTCGAAGTCATAATGATGACAAATCAACCTGCCAATTATATAAGTGACAATAAAATCGCGGTATATCTAGGTATACAGGGTTATTTTTAAAACATTAACAACCTTTCAGAGGGTGAAAGTACTGATGATTTTAAGCAACTTTTACTATGGATCCAAGCCAGAATTTTTTCAAGTTCTTTTATTTTATGTTACCTGTATGTAAAACAATGGAGATATGTAAGATATAATTTTCTCAATAAAGGATGCACTACAATTCCACCATAGCACGTACTTAATAAACCGCAGTAATATCTAGAGTTTATCGATATTGGCTGAGCGCTCACTACAATATTATCTATCTGATTATTTTATGTTATAACATACATATCATATTGCAGATATTCTATTGAAAAGAAAAAATAAAACTAGTGTATGTTGGTTAACTTACGGGAAAGAGGGACAGGTTTAATAGGTATGAAGACTAAAAAATGCTATTTCGTCCGCCAGTTAGATTAAAGGTATATTGGACATGGACTAATATTGGACACGTATTTTTTTATTTATCAAATTAATAAAAATTTACAAAGATATAGAGCAACAACCACAGCCACAACAAAGTATAAAGTTCAGGAGACGGGGGCTTGTCACGTTAATACTAGGTAAAATTATACCTAGACGTGACGTCACAAAAAATTTCAACGCGTCGTATCTTCGTCATTTTTGTTGGAGGAACGAAAAAAAAATACGTGTCCAATATTTTTTGGTAATCTAACTGACGGACGAAATAGTTTTTTTTTGTATTCATGCCTATTCTACCATCGTGTCTTTTACTCTGTGTTTTTTAATAGTTGCTAATTATTGGCAGGTCTATTACGTCTATATGTGATAGATATAATAATATATTGTTTAATTTGTTACAAAACAAGGAGACAGCAGTGAAAGTGCCTGTAATACAAATAATGTAAGTTCTATGAAAGGGCGCTCCTAGCACAAGTTCATAGTCAATATTGAAAAATATATAATAATATGTTACCGGAAAATAATAAGAACCGTAAGCTAATATTACCACTTTTTTTTAAAGAAACTTATCAAAAACCAGACCATGCCTAAAAGTTATTAATTTTTTCGTATTAATCCTTATCCAAATAAATATTTTTAATTTAAGACCGATTTTAACAAATCAAAATAAAATCTACAGGTTCAGTACCTGTAGATTTCTTAATTGCCTAAAAGTTATTTATATTTTCGCATAAAATCGGCGATTGCATTCAAAAAATATTATTTACGAGTTTTAAAAATAGCAATCTTAACAATATATTAATAGATATATAAGACATGACACTGCAACAGAAGACATTTCTTTCTGTAAGAGTTTCGATTTCGGATTGGATCGTGGCTACAAGATTTTCAAGACTAAGAACAGTTTGAGACTATCCATATACCTTCATTTGTTTATCCCAAAACATAGTTCATCCATAGTTTTAAATATAGTAAAAGAAACTAAAATGTAGGTAATAGGTATGAGTAATCGTTATACCTAAACATTACCTTTGTTTAATAAATCGCTAAATTCCATTGAATAATTTGTTACACGCGTGATTCGATAAAGTCATGTACCCACAGAATTGTAATATTATTATTAGCCACGATACCGTATCATAAGAATGATTAATCCTCCTTGCCCTGTAACCCTTACTTTGGATTGTGCCTTCCAATGTTCTTGCAGACCCAAGTCCGAGATTCCGAAGAACTATAAAGTAGAGCGACGATGAGGCAAAGTTCCCTCTTAAAATATCATAATTTCGCAGTTCCACTCCTCTGTGAAAGCCTTTTTTTTACTGTCCGGGGGGAAATGCCTTTACGCATCCCCTCCGCCGCTGCAGCGTTTCCGCGCTAGCGACGGGGTATGTGGCACTCGCCCCCTCCATAGCGTGGTATGCTATAGTTATACCATGAGGACCCTACACCACTAAACCCAACGGACATACCTCCGTCCGCCGTTGGTGAGGACCGGATACGCGAGGCAATCCGGCCCTCCGACGGCACCCGAGGCCAAATTGGCGCCGCAGGCTCCCGTCCTCTCTGAGGCCCTAGACAATATGCCACTAATATGACAAATATCAAATACCATACATTTGCTCTGCTTTGCTCTGTCCCTTCGCTGTAGTGGCATTATGTCTAGGCGTTCTGGGTCGTAGGCCATTGATCATAGTCCATGGTCGTGCATTGTGGGTCAAGCTCTTTTGGGCCGGCTTCATAGTTCGTATCTATGGCCAATAAATGTTACAGAACCTATTTTGTATTGTTCTATTTAATATTTAATGAAAATAAAATGTGACGTGTTCTGTATTATGACATTTATGACGTCAAATAAAACTGTCAATGTAAATACACGTATTTTCTTTAATATTTCCAAAAGTAAATTAGCAAAAGACTCGTGGCTAACATTATGTAGGTTCCTCTTAAAAGAGTGATTATTAATTTGGTACACAGAGAGTACTACACAAGGTAATTTCTGTTCCACTCTTTTGAGATCCAGGCTATATTAACTGTACCTACCAATACAGTAGGTAGGTATTGGGTATAGTTATTTAGTTACTTTTAGATGTTGATCGTCCTATAGTAGTGGAAGATGTTGTAGTTGATTGTTCTGGAATCAATACGTACTATTTATTGGTACAGTTATAGCCTGGATCCTAAAATAGTGGAATAGAGAATCCTCGTGTAGTAAATTATTCATAAAATGTAAAGTGATTAATATGGCTACCGTTTGCTGCCAATTAATACGAACTAACATTAACATGACACGTGACAAATTTTCTATTAATACTCAATTATTAATTTTAAAATAACACATTATTTAAATACCTTCGTAAAAACGATTACGAGCAGCACAAATTATTTAAATATTTTTTATTACATATATTAAACTAATATAAAATTAATAAACGTGAATTAAAGGAAAAATATAATTTAAAAAAATATATTTATATATATATATAATATGTAATTCTTTATTTTTTTAGATTTGAATACCTAATTCAATCAAATCCTAGGTTTAGTCTCAATCTTCATTAACCAACTTTTTTATACATTAGCCACAAAACCGATGTTCAATCGCTTATATTCAAATAAAGTAATATACGTCAAAATGATAAACTACAAACTTTATTGTAGTAAAGTAAGATTAGCAAAATTTGAGATTGCACACGTTTTTATTTTAAAATAACATTGCTTTGTTTCACATATCCTTTTTTCTTGTTTTCCAGGAGGCGAGAATGAAAATGGTCTACAAATTATAAATAATCTCGTTAGTCATGGATGTCCTTTTAAGAAGACTTAATTTATTATTCGTAGTTTTAGCAGTGATTGTGGAAGCATCAGGCAGCGATAGCAATGGTAAGTAAATTGTTGTAGAAGTTGCCTACAACTCTCGTGTATCAGATTCTATTATAATATTTTCAAAAGATCTTATAATAATATTGGAGGTACTTAATGTTCCTAAAATAATCTTAATCTTCTTCATAATGTCTTAAAAATTGATTTAAATCAATATGAAATCATTTAAGAATGTATTTTAAATATTTTTCAGTAACGTCAACAATTGAGCATCGTCAATCTAGAGTTACGGGGAGAATAGTCAAGGTTTACTCTGGTACAAAACCTGAACCCATATTATGTGCTGGTGAAGGTTTTCAAGAAGATCCTAACGACTGCGCAGTATTCTACCGTTGCATGAAATCGGGGAATGAAAAATATACTGTTTTTCGGGTGAGTTTTCATAAATATATATACAGAAGCAAAAATACTGTAACTTTAATTAAAATGCTATATAATTTATGTCCTCTTTCAGTTTCAATGTGGGCCTGGAACAGTTTATGATCCTGAAACAGAAATTTGCAATCATCCTCGGAGTACGAAACGAACGCAATGTGGTGGACTATCTTTGGCCCATGCTTCAGCACATGCTAACGAAATAGAGGGCATACAGCATGAAATACCATCTCCTATTAGTACCAACGCACCATACAACGAAATGTCTACTAAAACGTTGGTTTTTACACCTGCTTCAAACTCACAATCGATTGAAACATCTGCGTCTACTAGTAAATACCCATGGGATTTATCATCTGAAAGCTCAAGTGTATATCAAAGCACAATAGATTATCTCTTAAAAACCACAAAAGGAACACAAACTGAATCACCGGTCTTCACAACAAAAGTTACATTCCCTTCCACCAATACACAGCAGAGAGATCAGAGAGACAACATGTGTACCACCGACGGTTTTATGGGTGACAGTCAAAACTGCCGTAAGTTTTATAGATGTGTGGCGAATCAAAAAGGTGGTTATACAAGGTACGACTTTTCATGTAGTGAGTCAACTATTTGGGATGATGAAAACCAAAGTTGTAATCATGCCTGGGCGGTTAAAAGAAGTACGTGCGGTAGAAGTGATTCTACTAATATAAATGCTATATCTTCCACTGAAATAACCAATTCAGTATCGGATTCCGATAAAACCATACCACAGCAACCCCTAAGTAATTACGGCGATAAAATAAAACCCCACAAAGATTCTACGGTGAAACAAAATCAAACTCAAATAAATGAAGGATATGTAATCAGTCAAACGCAACCACAAATGAGTTACGGAGACAAAGAAATTCAAGGTCAACAACTTGACCAATCTAAACAGACTAGTGAAACACAGACCCCAGTACAAGAATCCACAACAAAAGAAACAACTTCTACACAAATTAACAAGGGAAATATGCAAAATAGTAATCAATGTATTACTTCCGGATTTATGGGTGACACGAATGACTGTAAGAAATTTTACAGATGTGTTGAAAATGGTAGAGGAGGCTATACTAAGTATGAATTTTCATGCAGTGATGGTACTGTTTGGGATCAAAGTATAGAAGGCTGTAATCATGCATGGGCGGTAAAAGAATGCGGTGGAAAGGTTACAACTGAAGGTCATGGATCAGCTCAGACTGAATTAACCACACTTAAAACAACCCAAGGTTATACAACAACCACAACTGTAAGCTATAACACCTCACCAGAATCAATAGCCACTGAAGATAATGATGATTCTGGCTATGGAAAGCCTAATCAAGAACAATCAACTACAACCACTTCAACTACTATAGGACAATCAACATCAACAACAACATCTTCAACTACTATAGGGCAATCAACATCTAAAAATGATTGTAAATCAAGTGGATTTATTGGCGATGAAAAGGACTGCAAAATATTTTACAGGTGTGTTGAGAACGGTAAAGGCGGCTTCACTAAATATGAATTTAAATGTGGTGAAGGAACTGTTTGGGATTCTGAAATAGAGGCATGCAATCATGCCTGGGCCGTAAAAAAATGTGGAGGAAGTGTTTCTCCTAGTATAGAGACAACAACTAATAGGCAAACTACATCTTTTACTGCGCATACACAAAGTACTCAGTCAACATCTGAAATCCCAACAACACAAGATAATGATTATGATGTAGGTTATGGATCACAAAACAATAATGGTATTACGACTACTACATCTATTACTACAAAACCTACTACCCCTAATGAAATCGGAAGCACGTGTAAACAGAGTGGCTTTATGGGTGACGCCAATGATTGCAAAAAGTTTTACCGATGTGTTGAAAATGGTAATGGAGGTTACACACGTTACGAATTTACTTGTGGTGAAGGTACTGTATGGGATTCGAAGATTGATGCTTGTAATCATGCGTGGGCAGTTGAAAAATGTGGGGGTAGTAGTTCAACAGTTAGTCATCACGAATCGTCTTCGTGGCAGCCTGAAGTAAGTACGGAACCAGGTACCAGTACACCTGGAATTAATACGGGAAAACCTACCCATTTGCCTAGTAGCACAACAACTACAACTAAGGCAACAGAATCGATATCATCTACTCATAAAAATGATTGTACTAAAAGCGGATTTATCGGCGATCAAAATGACTGCAAAAAGTTTTACAGATGTGTTGATAATGGGGAAGGATCTTACACAAAATACGAATTTACTTGCGGCGACGGAACTTTATGGGATCAGGAAATAGAAGCTTGCAACCATGCATGGGCAGTAAAAAACTGTGGAAGTGCAAGCACTGCTTCAAATACTGTAAGTGAAACAACATCTCAAAGTATTCCAACATTAAGTGATGAAATTGAAGAAGGGTATCCATCAAACAATTACCCAGAATCAGGTACTACTATGCAAAGCACGACTCATTCTTCAACAACTAAAGTAACTCAAAGACCTAATGAAAGCAGCCAATGTACAAGCAGTGGGTTTTTGGGAGATAAAAATGATTGTAAAAAGTTTTACCGATGTGTTGATAACGGACAAGGAGGTTACACAAAGTACGAGTTTACATGTGGCCAAGGAACTTCTTGGGATGACGAATTACAAACATGTAATCACGAATCATCACATAATAATTGTTCTAGTAACTCGAGGCCTAGTATGTCTTCAACCACAACTCAGAGTCAACCGCAAAACGGTGATGAGGTGTCAACCTCCACTACAACAGAAACTATTGAATCCATAGAAACAACAAGCAAACCATCGTCTTCAAGTAACCAGTGTGAGTCTGAAGGATTCTTTGCAGATCCTAATGATTGTAAAAAGTTCATTCGTTGCGTGAATAATGGTAAAGGAGGATACACTAAATATGAATTTTCTTGTGGTGATGGAACTGTTTGGGTCCAAGAAATATTAGCTTGCGATCACGATATGCATGATAGAGTTTGTAGTACTAAAACTACAACTAAACCAACAAGTTCTGTAGAACCTACTCAAACAACGGAAAAGCACGAATCGACATCATCTACATCTACTTCTACTGAACAATCCGTTGACGATGGAATTTCTGGTACTCCGTCTTCTACTCAAACTAATGCTTGTGCATCAGAAGGTTTCTTTGCTGATAAAAACGACTGTAAACAGTTTTACAGATGTGTCGATAATGGACGAGGCGGATATACAAAATATGATTATACTTGTGGTGAAGGAACAGCATGGGATGATGAAATAAAAAATTGCAATCATATTAATCAAGTTAAATCTTGTCAAGGAACCGATACAACACAGGCTGTAATGCATGATGATGAAAATAATCAAACGACAGAATCTTCCTCGACCTCAAGTACAACAGCATCTTCAAATGCGTCAGGAGAGAATTCACAAACGAGTTCAACAGAAGCTTTCAGTACAACTAAATCCCCAATATCTTCAGGAGATAATTCTCAGACGACTGAATCGTCTCAAAACAAATGTAATCAAGAAGGATATTTTGGTAATAAACAAGATTGCAAAAAGTTTTACCGATGTGTAGATAATGGTAAAGGGGGATATACTAAATATGATTTTGACTGTGGCGAAGGCACCATATGGGATCAAGATATAACTACGTGCAATCATCCTCAAGATGTCGTGAATCCATCTTGTAGCCAAAATCAAGATAGTGGTACAACGTCAACTACTTCATCTTCTAGTGTTTCATCAACAACGACAGAAAACAATTCTCAAAGTTCATCATCCAATGAATCGTCAGAAACTACATCGTCAACAACGGAAAGTGGTTCACAAAGTTCTTCGAATTGTAGTCAAGAAGAATCTAAAAAACCTGACAACACTAAAGTAAATTGTACTAAAGCGGGTTATTTTGCAAACCCAGATGATTGCAAAAAGTTTTATAGATGTGTAGATTGGGATGGAGATGGAAAAAGATTTTCAGTTTATCACTTTGAATGTGGCGAAGGCACAATTTGGGATCCAGCAGTAGAAACGTGCAACCATGAAGAATCAGTATATCCTCCACGTGATTGCAGTGGTTCCCAATCACAAAATGAAAATCAACCAATTACATCAGAGGGAAATACTGCTACTCAACAAGAATCTACTAGTACTACCACTGAAAAAACCACAACCACTGAACAAACAACATCACAACAGACAACGACTCAACAAACAACATCAGAACAGACAACTACACAGCAATCTACATCATCAGAGGGGACAACCACACAACAGTCCACCTCATCAGAGGAAACAACCACGCAACAGTCTTCAACATCAGAATCAACAACTACACAAAAACCTACTACATCAGAGCAAACTACAACTGAAAAATCTACTACTTCTGAACCAACAACGACTCAGCAGTTTACTACTTCTGAAAATACGACTACTCAACAAACAACAACATCCGCGCAAACTACTACTGAACAGTCAACTACTACTCAACAATCTACTACATCAGAATCAACAACAACTCAACAATCTACTACAGAACAAACAACCACGCAACAATTGACTACTGCTGAACAAACTTCTCAACAACAGACAACTACCGATCAGACAACAACTCAACAATCAACAACCTCTGAACAAACTACAACCGAACAATCCACTTCAGAACAAACCACACAAGAATCCACCACAACAGAGTCTTCTACTGACGAAAGCACCACGCAACAATCAACTACTGAATCATCTACCACAGAGACATCGAGTAATGGTTCAACTACTACAGAATCTGCAACTGAAAGCTCAACATCTACACAAGAAACTACTTCGTCAGAAAAAGAATGCCCAGAAACTGATGATAATCAAAACTTATTTGTATGTCCAACGTCATTTAGAAGACACCCTAAATATTGTAATATGTTCTACCAATGCGACGAAGATGATGATACACACGATGTGAAGATTGCCATGTTTAAATGTCCCAATAACACAATTTATGATGAAAGCCAAACGCGTTGTGTAGAAGAAAGTAAAGCGGATAAAAAATGTAATGGGGAAATAGCCCAGAAGCGAAGATTTAGGAGATTCCACACAAATTATAAGGAGCCGGTAAGTGTGTTTTTTAATAATTAACGTATATTCATCTGAATTTAATCCACTACTGAGCCCCTGCTGATGACCATCTCTACCCTTTTATAAACAGCCAAGCGTGATGATATCGTCAAACGTAGTTTACACACAGGTAAACGCTGCTGCCCGTTACCTGGAGGTTATAAAAGTACTTATTATTTATATCTATGCTATACGTATACGTTATTTTTTTTTATGTGATCCAACGTTATAAAAAATAATGTACTTTTTTTTCAGTTGGTGGCTTCAAAAGGAAGTTACGCTTGTACCAGTGCTGGATATTTACCATTTGAAAAGGAAAGTGAATGTTCACCAGCATTTCTTAAATGCCAAACTGACAAATCAAATAAATTGAATGGATTTGTTTACCAATGTCCCAAAGGGTATGTTTATTGGTCAGTCAGTAAACGCTGTGAACCGTCAGCTAAAATAAAAGACTGCAAACGATCCCAAAACGACTGGTCTGAAAGATGGCAGATTCCAGTAGAAACGAAAAATGTAGCTTATAAATAAAAACCAAGATAATGATTGATAATGTAAGTAATTAAATGGCATTTCATGTTGTGATAATATTATGTTACAAGTTTGTGTAATAAATGACAATTATGCTTCAACCTTGGATAATGCACTCAGACAAGATATAAAACATTCCGTCTATGAAGATATTATGGTGTCCTTAGAGATATAAGCTTTTCCTGACGGAAATATGACCCTGCAAAAAGTGCCTTTCCGTTCCATGTGTCTTTACATCGACTTAGTCTTCAAATTATTTTTTATTGTTTACGATGTACATTTTTCACAAGTACACTAGCTTATGCCTGCGACTTCATCTGCGTGGAATAGTAATTTAGGCCTAACCCCGATTTTAAAACATTCTTCTTTTATACACACCTATCGATCTTCGCGTGTTGATATATAACCTTCCTTGGTGATGAGATGAGGTTCAGGCAAACAATTAAACTCTTCGGCTTTATATATTAGTATAGATAGTATGAAGCGCAATTACAATAAATACCTATATTGAAATCTTACAAAAAACTAATTGAGTTAGAATGCATTTTATCCAGGGTTTTTCCAATAAAAGATTCTGACATAATGAGGTTCTTGGAATATGAAGCATATTTACTGATAATAAACTGAAGACAATAATACTCTTACCGTGTATTACGCTCTAAGAATAATTTAAGTTACTATAGAATTGTTTTGTTAAAAAGAATAATATTCTGCAGTGGATATGATCTGGGGCCCGAGTCTGCTTATTTTTATGATTTGCCATAATTAGTAGGTACAATAAAGTTAAGCTTAAAGTTGGTGATCTATTAATTTCACAATGACATCAGTATAATCGTGTAGAATGATGCTAGATCGGCAATTGTTGCTACCACAAAAACCACCACCAGCGGAAGCATCTGGCGAAATCTTAATGTTTAATTGTGAGCGTTAGCTTAAATATACTCGAAGTATACTACTTCGAGTATACCTATTTAAGCTATAGAGCGCACCTTATAGGATATGAACTGATGGCATGGTCAGGTACAACACCGTTGCCTTGACAAAAAAAAATGTCATTACATTACGTTAACGACCTTTATTTCATATGTTTTTATTATGAAATCAACAGTACCAAGTTTTAAAAGTGATTCGTTGAACCAAAGCTTGCTTGCTTATTATTAACGTAATGGGCTACAGCGATATCCGCGCTCTTAAGTTTTATGTATGTACCTACATAATTTTAAGTGTAGTAGATTGTCAAATTTAACCAAATTGTGATTTTATTAGATTACCAATAGTGTCAAAATCCGAATGCCGAGATGTCATGTATCATTCAACGGAATATGATTGTGAGAGTGGATTTAGGTCCCTGGTTAAAAATTACAACTATAGTAAATGCATTGTTTTGTCAATTCGAATGGCAAATATTTATAAAATGTATTAAAAATTATACAAGGATTACATTTATAAGGAGTGTCTAGTCGGTACAACATTTTTCTTTACAATAATTATATTGCTGCCATAAAGAGACCCATGTGAAAAAGACTTGTGAGCAAAATATTGCATTAAGTACAAAGTTAATTGTTATAGAATTAGCTAATGGAGCAATATTTTGATCACGACTTCAAAATTAGATATAGCTGTTAAGTATAGTTATAAGTAGAATAAGTAGCTATTCAATAAATTATTTGCATATCGAAAAAAAAGAGTTTAATTTCCAACTCCCAGTGCGAAACACAGCATTTTTTTTCGGACGGACATATTTTATGCAGATGTCCGAAAAAGTACGAGGTCTTTGCTGTTCACCGGACATAATTAACTTAACATGTCCTGCCAATTCAAAACACTACACTTTTAAGCCCCTCGTCGGAGGAACTCAACAGAAATCAAGAAAGATTTGGCGTTGTGAAGCCAAAACACTAAGTCGATTTGCAGTATTTTGGATTGGCACAGCAGTTATGCTGAATTTGGTAGTTTTCTCAATTTGTTGCTTGAAAAAACGTGTACATCAGGTGGACGGGTGTACCTCAAAAAACAGTGATTCTATACACGTGAAAGCAATGTTCTAGCAATGTGACGAATGTGCGTAACATTTCAAGCAATGTGCTCTTATAAAACTAGAGTTATTTCAAAAAGTTAGTGAGCCGCCAGCCTGATATCAGAATGACGGGTGTACTTTTAATCTGAGCTAATTACTTACTATCTATGTATGAAAACATTACCGTAGCAATGTTCCGGCAATGTACTCGAACGTATTAAATGCATAATCAAACGGTTTCAAAGTATCTGGACTGATCTGGATTGACTGTGTAATGTGACAACAATCCAAATCAGTTTATATCAATCTACCGCGATCACGGATCTCGATCCAGATTGAGCGTGTTATGTCGGCCATACGTAATGTATAAAAGACGCCCATTCAAGTTTTACACAGGAGCTGTCATCGAGAAAATAAACCCATTCAAGTTTTCCACAGGAGCTGTCATCGAGAAAATAAATTTTCCTTTTATTATTGAATAGCAGAAGTATCAAAGAATCAAAATAAAAATTCATACTACATACTACAGATGTGATTTTTCATTTTCACTTTTGTTAAATGTGGGGAGGTACTTGTATATAACACTTTGTGACATTTGTTACACTATTCTTTTACACTGTTCTTATAAGTGCACCGTGTTAAATAAATTAAAATGTAGAGAAGAGGTGGTAAACAGAGCGTAGTTCAACTAAGTGATCGAAAAGATGTGTTTATTAAGTATAAAGACTATTTTAAAAACATATAGAACTTACAGAACCTTTGGAATCCGAACAAATGTTTACCACAATCTTGGACGAATTGCAAGGCAAAATATCCGAAAAAGCGCTTTGTATATCATTGAAAAGAAATTATAGGTATTTTTTTATAGTCTAAATGTATGATAATAGTTTGCTGGATGCCAAAGGCTAGTTCTATTTTAAAACCAATACTTAACTTCATTTGGTCACAACACTACAACTATCAAATTAGAACTGTCATCGAGAAAATACTGAAATGGAAATAGTATAGTTGTCTCATTTGCAGGAAACCCCTGTGATGTTAATGTTCCTCTATACATTTCGTCGTGATTACAAGTATAAAACAAACAGGCGCTCAAATGTTTAAATTTCAGTTTCGAAATTACTTTGAAACCTTTTGCCCTATCTGATTATGCATTTAATACGTTCGAGCACATTGCCGGAACATTGCTACGGTAATGTTTTCATACATAGATAGTAAGTAATTAGTTCAGATTAAAAGTACACCCGTCATTCTGATATCAGGCTGGCGGCTCACTAACTTTTTGAAATAAATCTAGTTTTATAAGAGCACATTGCTTGAAATGTGCACATTAGTCACATTGCTAGAACATTGCTTTCACGTGTATAGAATCACTGTTTTTTGAGGTACACCCGTCCACCTGATGTACACGAAAAAACGAAACTCGAAAAACAATGTTGTTTTTCAACCGACTAGAAACACGCATAGTCCAATACAAACTCGTCAAATTCAAAATGAATATGGTATTGTAGTAATGTTTCTGTTTAATTTATATAAATTTAACAGTTTTTTCACTGTGCTGAAAGTTATTATTTCTGACATACGTGGCGTTAGAACATAGGCCGACATTAGACGCTCAATCTGGATCGTGATCCGTGATCGAGATCATTGATCTCAATCCAGATTGACGGTTTAATGTGTGTGATTGACGGATCGCGACATCGGATCGCAAATTATCAAATATTTTGAAATCCATGATCTCGATCCGTTTATCGCAATCCAGATTGAGCGTCTAGTGTGCAACATATAATTCGAAAGATACTATTAAAATTACTAGTAGTAATAAGAGAATAAAAAAAATATATTAAAATTAATTACTACACATGCTTTTTTTGTTCAGATCCATTTTGCAATTCGTCATCATCAGCCCGTATAACGTCCACTGCTGAACATGGGCCTCCTCCCGGGGAGGGTATTCGCCATAGTCACCACGCTTGGCAGGCGGGTTGATGACCGCAGTATTATGTTGTACCACACAAGGAAAGGCTACTGCCCGTTCCTTGATATACGATTATTATAGATGATTTTATAACAATCGGCCAACGGCTTAACGTGCTTTCCGAAGCACAGAGGGTAGTCCCTCAATCAACCAGACCCGGAAGGATATCTTACAATTTACACAAAGATTTACTGCCCGGCGTGGGAATCGAATCCACGACCTCCTAGATTTAAAGTGAGTCAAATACCGCTACGCTACAGAGGCTTTCGCGATTGTGAACACACAATCTTCATATTTTTTTATTTATTGGCAATCAGAAACCCCAGAGCTGAAAACACGTCTTCATGAGATCGTTGCGAACAGTGGACTGACGTGATCTGGATTGACCGTGTAATGTGACAACAATCCAAATCAGTTTATATCAATCTACCACGATCACGGATCACGATCCAGATTGAGCGTCTAATGTCGGCCATACGTCACGGATTTTAACGCCTAAACGAAAAAGAAAAAAAAATAGTAGTAAAACATATTTATTTAGAAATCCTAAAATAAATAACGACAATTTGTGATTAGTTCTATATTATTGAAACTAAAGTAACATTAAGTCAATACCCATACATGACGATAACAATCCATTACAAAAAAATGTCAGTTCAGATATTATAAAGTCTGTAACAGTCTCTTCATCGCGGTGGTGAACTACATTGCTGAATATTGTACCTAAAAATGCGTGACAAGCTGTATCTGTAGCTATTATATTTCCTTTCAAATCAATCGTAAGGCGATTTACATCTAACATTTGTTTAGAGTTTGTTTTATTGGATTCTGTGCTTGTTTTATTTATAATAATTTGGTTATAATTACCTGGAGCTTTGACAATTACTGGACTTAAACCTTCTTTTAATGGTTTGTCCAATTTGTACTCAGGAAATTTTATTACACTTCTTTCATCAATCGCAACACTTCTGCGATTTCTAGTTGTACCCGTTGGCATGGGTTTTGATCTGTTTGTGTCTTTATTGTGAAATAATAAAAAATCTAGAAATAGCGGTAGCAAATCATGTTTCGTTTTATTATTGCTGCTGGAATGATTATTAATTTCAGTATACATTTCAAATTGATTACTGTTCTTGTCATATACACCGTTTGCCGCTGATGAATTTGATGCCACTTCATAGTTTGGGTCCGGATGTTTTTGAGATTCATTCTTAAAAAATGGAACTAAAGTTATTGAGGGATGTTCATTTTTCCTTATTGTTGTCGAAATTTTGTCTTCTACTTCGATGAGATTCTGATGAGTTAAAGTCAAAGGACTACTTTCATCCTCTAGAGCATTAATGATGTCACGTATGTTATTGAATTTTCGTTTTTTCTGTACCATATTAAATTTAGTGGTCTTGTTTAATGACTTTTTCCTTGAATCATGCGTTGTATTTATGTTATGGCTTGTATTTGTTACATGAGAATATTTATTTAAAAGGTTATTTAACTTTTCCATATAAAGGGAGTTTTTATTCCTTTCGATTAAAATATTTGGATTAAAGGCAACACCTCCCTTATCCCATATGGAAATAGCCCTAGCTAAAAACTCAATAAGTTGAGGTTGCAACATTCTCCAATATTTCACTAATGGAGACTGATCCATGTAAGTTGAAAGAGTTGTATAATGTACTTGGATATTTGAATTCTTGATAGTATATTTTTTGGGGGCGTTTCTGTCTTTTGTCCAGAGTGAATCTAAAGCAAGTTCGTTGTTTTCATTTGGACTTAAACTGTCAACATTAGTATCGTTAACTACTATTATTAAGTGATATTTGAAATTAACAAATTGATGTGATACTGTTTCTATGTTAGTAACGTATTTTTTAATATTTATTTCCTTATTTTCGCCCAGAAACACGTGCATAAATACATCTGGTACCAATGGTATCTTTGCAGTAGTCTTTTCTATGACATCTTTTAATATTGAATTATGAGTTTTCAAACTAGCTGACGGTAACATTGAAAATGAAAATAGGCAATTGTAAATGACAAATGTCGTAATGCTGATCATTCCCAATCCAATCCACCAATATGAAAGCAGAGACGACCAGTGATCTGAAGACAGAAAAAAAACATTTACAACACTCCATAGGTTTTATAAGAACCATATTTTTAAGATTTTATCTGAGTAAAGGACATATTGAGGGATAAGAATTCTGTGATACTGTGAGGATTAAAAATCCGGAAAAGGATTTAATCCCTGGAAATGCTAGACAAATACTGATATTAGATAACCCTTGTGATCTTCGTGTTACCCTTCCACACAGGTTATATAACGTATGGTTCATGATACATTTATATATTTCGGCCCTTTTATAAATTTTCGACTAAACGGCCGACACAATCCAACCTAAATCTAGTTACTACTGGCGTACTATAACATAAAATAATACCTGGCCAATGAGTCAGAACAGCTGCTGCGCCTTTTAAATTCTGGCGTGTTCTATAGATCATCGAGACTCGGTGGTAGTACTCTTGAGGCTTGAACTTCTCCTTAGGCACTTCTTCACGGAGTAAGGGGTGCTCCTCTGGACAGTACTCACTCATTACTGCCTATCAACTGTATTAACAACAATAACAAATTTCTATAGGCTCTTAATATCCCTAGATAAAGCGGAGCACATATAAAATACAAAATTATAGATTTTAGTTTTAGTATGTAAATAATGCCAGTTTTATTAATGACACACATTTGACTCGAAATGTCTTGTCAATTTGTAATATTTAATGGCATTTACACATCATAATAACTACTATCTTTGTTTTTAGAATAGGTTTAGTAACGTATAATATTTGTATCCAAAATATTTTATCTCCTTACAAAAAATCAATTTATTATTCATTTACGCCATATGAGCGAAACCACATATAGGTAAAAATTACAGTTAGATAAAGTTGGAGTGTGCCTACACTACGTTGCTATTTCCGACAGGGTCTGTTTAGTTTTATTACCAACTTTGTATGTACTACCATAAATGTACTGAAATAACATAGCTGAACTAAATACTTGGAATATAGCATCGAGTTCTTGAACAAATTTCGACTAAGTACTATTAGGTACTCAAAAAAAAAAAATTGTCTCAGTTGGGGACCATCTCCTTACTGCGCAGGTTAAATTTAATGAATTATTAATTAATTCTTAAAAAAAATATGTCTTCTGTAATGAATGTAAATGCAAAAGTTACAGTGTATAAAATATATATTGATTTTGTAAAAATCGCAAAAAAATAGACAGGCCAATATCAATAGATTTAAACAAACTTGGGACATACTCCATAAGTTGTCACCATTATGATATGGTTTAAAGCCACTGTCAAAGCTAAACTATGTAAAAAGGCATATTATAAAATATCAGATTATGTAAATGACAGAATGGCTTGGGAGAAACTTGCTCTGGAATGACACTGCTGCTTAACAATTTTGTAAAATAAATGATGATTTAATTATTTAAAAAAGGATTCCTCTGAGTTTCTTGCCAGTTCGTCTCAGAGTTGCCACGTCTTTGAACTGGTGGTAGGAAAAGAAATGGACGCATCATAAGAACATGATTTAATTATTTTTGAATTGTGTCTATATGAATAAAGATATTATTGAATTTGACTTTGATACTATAAAACTGGAAGTGTGTAATTAAAATTATTCATTTATATAGTGATGATTATATAGTGCTGTGTAATCCAATAATATAATTAAAAATAACGATAAAATAAAATGAAAAAAAGTTTATATAAAAACAAACTTATTGTTACAACTCAAAGTAAAGGAAATAAATATAGCACCTCAGACAATCGTGTAAGTTTAATTAGAAAATAACTAAGTTCCTGCAAAAACTCATGGTTCAAACCAAATTCAAGGTCTATGAACCAAAATGAAACACAGTTTTGCCTACAATGCATTCGCAATTATGTAATTTCAAAAGTAGTTAATTGTTTGTTTATTTAGTTACATAATTGTATATAAGCCGTGAAAATTCAATGCCGTTTCATACACGAACGAATCTGCGAGCGGAAGTAATACGAAAATATTTTTTTAGCCGAATATATCGTTAACGCTACATAAATACATAAAAAATGAATCTCTAGTTCCCTCGCAATCAGTTGAGAATAAATAAACCGATCTTGTTTGTTCTTTTCTTGAAGAACATAAACTATAATAATTTAGATATCCTTTCACTCTCACGTTGTCAATCTGTAGGCACAATGGTCTTGTGATTTCCCGGAGTTCTACGATACAGGCTTATTTTCTGATTTTAGACTCCGGATTAGGTACATTAAAATTTATAACTTGTTGTCAACTACCTAAACTTTTGCATATACTTTGTTAAATTGTAATTAGTGGAGATAAATAAACAAATTATTATAAACAAAATGTTGAAACACCGATTTTTTACAAAACTCTTCGAGCTTTAAAAAAAAATCCGTAAAAAAAATCCACTCTTCTTGCACTAGGAAAATAAGTCACTGTATTAAGGGGGACTTTAACATCTCATACTTCACCGAGACAGAGTACACACAGACTCAGAACAACTTTCCGTGGTTCGCATAAATAATTGTGCCCCAGGTGTGAAAAGCACCAAAACATCAAATCTGTTTACTAGGTATCGAAACTACTGGGTTACCGGTGCAACAGTTACATAATGATTGGATGCATGGCGTCAGGCAAGAATAGCTTTATTGATCACCG
The DNA here is from genome assembly GCA_947037095.2 of Nycteola revayana. Classification (NCBI taxonomy): domain Eukaryota; kingdom Metazoa; phylum Arthropoda; class Insecta; order Lepidoptera; family Nolidae; genus Nycteola; species Nycteola revayana. The sequence goes on from OX344839.1 coordinate 14,050,632, forward strand.
AAATGTATTAACAAGCATAACTTCAAATTATCTCGATCTATAATGATTTTTTTCTACGAAAGGGAATTTTGGAAACAATCATTTTAATATATAGGTATAATTTTAATTTATCGGTTGGAGACACACTATTTATATTATGCCAAGCTCGTATAATATAAAAATCTATATCTATTTCAGATGTATACATACCATCATAATTATTACATAGGTAGATAGGGGTTTTTATTACGTAATCAATATTATGTACTGATTAAAATGAAAATAAAATTAGCAATAATTATTTAAACACTGAGTCAATATCTACGACAACCACGACCTAACACACAGCTAATATTATTTAACTGAATATTAAATCGTATATACTTAGGTAGTAATAACAATACATTAGGGCTGCTTTTATTTAATATGAAATACACCTTTGAAAAATATTAATTATGCCTGTAACGAAATGTTAACATTTTAGATGTGAATATTTAAAATTTTAATGTGAACATTTGGAGATTAAATGTGATTTATAAATTTGCTCTTAGTTTTTTTTATGTGATTACTGTTGATAGTAAATACATTAGTAAATATTCTTAGAAAGAATTGTGATTATTAAGATTTTTGGATCAAAAATTTGTATGTTATTATTTTAGGTATCTACCTAATGCACTTTGTATCTCACACACTGCAGACGCGAGTTACGGTGTTTTAACTTAATAACGCCTAATCTGCTTTTTTGTACTAATAAGCATTTTTTACGTGATTTTTGCAAGCCAGAAACAATATTATGTTCGAATTCAGGTATAATAAAACATAAATATGTCACAAGTGATTTGCAAAAGATTTATAAATTATTGTGTATTTACAGGGTAGCATAACGATGTTATGTTAATCATACCACGAGAAAAGTGTCTACCCACTTAGACTATTCCAAACGCTTGTAATGAGGGCATTTGGGAAGCATTAAATCCGGTGTCCCCTAATAGGATTGAAGGCTAACAAAATTTATATTTTATTGTGTCCGTCAGTTTGATTACTTAAAAATGTTGGACACGTATTTTTTAAGACAAGGCAAAAACAAACTAAGAAGTTCAGGAGATGGCAGCCTTGTGACGTCACTAATAGGTAAAATTGTACCTAGAAGTGAGGTCACATGAAATTTCAACGCGTTGTATCTTAGTCATTTTTTGTTTGAGGAACGAAAAAAAAATACGTTTCCAATATTTTTTGGTTTTCTAACTGACGGACTAAATAGATTGCTTTAGTCTTCATGCCTGTTATCGAGGGCTCTTCATGCCTATTATCGAGGGCTCATTTTGTGCCCACAGCCAAATTATCGCGAGCTCATCTAAAACATGTCAACCCTAAGTGAAAAATATAACATGCACGTTTGCATTCTCCGCGATTTTGTCGATTCAACATCATATTCGTCTCACGTCTTAACAATGAGTGAAAATATATTTTGCAGACTTAGCATATGTTTGAAGGTTACGATATAACAATATGATGTATCATTTACTACATTGTTTATTGTGTAGACAGCTGCTTCAGTGTGCAGCATAATATTGCTAATAAGCTGGTGCAAAAACAAATATTGCATTTCTTTGTGAACAGGTAGATGGCCTATTTCACCTGATATTATGTAACCTATATATATATGACCATGTAAGAACAGTCATCGCTAGTACTGAGCTAGTACTAAGACATAGATTTAAGGACTTCATCGATGGTTTTGTGTAAATAAAGCCATAATAACATAGTATATCATTTCATATTACCATAACAATACGATTAAAAAACATTATGTTAGCGGTCGCAACTCAAACAAATTTATTTAAGCCCCGGCCGCGGCCTAAGCGGTTTTCATTACGTAGCTGTCTACTGTTTTTCAGATTTTCTTTGATAGACCCATATTGAGAGAGAAGAATAATTATGGCAGTAGATATATTATTATGTCGTGTATATGAAACACTAGCTTTGCCTTTTAGTTTCATCCGCGTAACTTGCGTTCCCGTAGGAACTTCATAAATATATATTTATGATTTGTATAGCCGGGCCAAATTTTCAAGAAATAATAAGTAATTTTATTATTGCCTGTCATATTTTGCATTTCGCAACAAATTGAGGCTAGACATAAACTTTGGAAACATAACAAACAAACTCAAAGATAAAGAATTCACTTTGTTACTATTACCAACGCGAATAATCCTAATATTATAAACGCGAAAATTTGTACGGATGGATATTATAAGAGTAGGTATGGATATTAGTTACTCTTTCAAGCAAAGACTATTGGACCGATTGCGTCGATATTTTGCACAGGTGGGTATCGTGTAGGTATAAATATAATATCACGGTAAAACCAACTGGTCTAGATCAGTAGGTAATCCAACGCGGGTGAAACGTAGCTATTCATTAATAAATATAAAAATCTAATTTCATGTTACCATATACCTAATTATTTGATTAATTCCATACTATTGTAAGAAGTACGAAGTTATTAGCCACAGACAACGTAGAATATGAAAATAAAATTGCTGTCAACATTTTGAATTTAGATAATCAAAATTTTACGCACATGTCGAAATCTCCACAAAAATATCTTGATTTTTCAGACACTTAAATTAGAAAGCTTATATATATTTTAAAAGAAGGTAAGTAAGATTATTTGTTTATAATTTCCACTTGTAATAATATAATAATAATAATAATAACTTTATTTTTCTCACCACAATATACATAAGTTGGATTCGACAATAATAAATATTTAGGTAAGTATATATTGTGGGAGACTGATGCCTAAGCTAACCTAGCTTAGGCACCTAGCGAGGCCTGTGTCCTAAAGGACACCAGGAGCCAACCCCTTTACATATTCAATTCATAATTATGTACTAAGCGCGTTGACAGAATCTACGTAGTAAGGTCACAACATTTTATAGTTTTATTTATTTTGATTACTAGCGGCCCGCCCCGGCTTCGCACGGGTGGACTTTTATACCCTACCCCTACCCCTACCCTACCCTACCCCTACCCTACCCTACCCCTACCCCTACCCCTACCCCTACCCCTACCCTACCCCTACCCTACCCCTACCCTACACTACCCCTACCCTACCCCTACCCTACCCCTACCCTACCCTACCCTACCCCTACCCTACCCCTACCCTACCCTACCCTACCCCTACCCAAAAGTATCCTATGTCCTTCTCCCAGTTCTTAGCTACCTCCCTACCAATTTTCAGCCAAATCGGTTCAGCCGTTCTTGAGTTATAAATAGTGTAACTAACACGACTTTCTTTTGTTTTTAAAATGTATTCTGCTATTCGGGACGGAAACAAATCCAACAAATCAAAACCATGGCAATCGGTCCAGCCGTTCTCGAGTTATAAGTGTTGTAACAAACACGACTTTCTTTTATATATATAGATTACTTATAAATAAAGCAATGTGAATAAAATCTACTTGTTTGAAACGAATGTTTTACCCAAGTTATATAAGTGTTACAAAGATAAAGTAGGTATGGCTAGGTGCTAGGGCAAAGCATTAAGTCTTTATTTGAGGTTACCGGCGACTGGGACCGCAATTAACTAGGACCGCGGTCCCAGTCAACGGATCCGTAAAAAATAAATTATTTTCTTCCGGCGACTGGGACCACTCATAAATGATAACTGAAATCAAAAAATGTACAGTCAAACAAACATTTTTTTACATTTTTGATACATTTTTTTCATCTTAGCAATCGTAGAATGCTTCCTCTTCGATATTTGGATACCGTTAGGATTTTTTAATGCTCCAGAATAGTATTTCATATCTTTTAGGAGTCCTTGCAGCAACTGGGCAATGTTTGGCTTTGGTTTGATGTACTTTCTAATGTGACTATTCCATTGCTCGACGGCATTATTTGTTTTGTTTAATTCCCCGTAAGTAGTAAATGTACCTGCGAGTGTTGAATTTTCTCCAATAGCATCGTTTATTTTTTTGTAGAGTCGCTTTTCTATATTGTGAAAATGTGGTATTTGTGTAATAAAATGTAATCCCTCGTCTTTGAGAACTTCGATATTATTTTCAAACACTTGCGCAACAGGGATATTTATGTCCTTTTGAACATCTTCTACACATTTTTGCATTTGGCGGTTCACTTTGTCTTTCGCGAAATCAATAGGTCCATGACAATGAGCAGTTTCGTTTAAAATAGTCATCGCATCGACTCTGATTTTTACTGTCGCGTTGCAAACACTTTTTCTTGCACATCGCCAGAGTTTTGAGCCACCTTTATTTATTCTTTTAAGAATATATTCATAGCCAGCTCTTCGCAAAAGTTCACGTCCTCTTTGTGTGCCATCAATATATAAAGACTGTTCACCACGGGAAGTTGAAGGACTATTTACATCCATTTTGATAATTCTAAAATCTAAAAAAAAAAATTAACTATCAGATAATCTTAACGGATGACAATTTTCTTTGTGATATTAAAAATTTAGCTTGTTTTGTTTATAAATAATTTAACAAAAAAATGTTTTACATACTGAAGACTATTAAATGAAGTCACTACACCACCACTCACATCACACAATTTGCAACAAAAACTGCCTAATGCAAAACTTGACTTTCTTAAACTGATAAGCTTCTTGTCCGTGATTGGCCGAGCCAGTCATCGGGCGATGCAAAATTTCCCGTTTATAACAAAAGGGCTACCTGACCTTGAAATCGACTGGCAAAATGGACTCGAGCTAGAGAGTGATAGTGTTATACAATCATACAATGCTATTCCCTTTGTGTGTTTACCTGCATGTGTGAATTATGTAAAAACGGCCTAGCTTAATCTATTACTAAGCGCATAGGATAAAATCATGTCTAGAACGCGTCAATGATATTCATATAAATAATTTAGATTATATTTCTTTTGACTGTACCGATTTTGACTTGAATAATAGTTTTTTTTAAGTTATATATGAGTGGTCCCAGTCGCTGGAAGAAAAATATTTAATTTTTCGAATCCGTCGACTGGGACCGCGGTTCCAGTTAATTGCGGTCCCAGAAACCGGAAACCTCCTTTATTTTGTGACCATACCGGGAATCGAAACAGGCTCTTATTTTATCTTTGGTGCAAGGATGTGGTTATATTTCTGGATTCGATCGGATTTTCTTACCAAAGGTTATTTAGTTCTTTAACAAACAATAAACACGCGTAACTCCCGTTCCCGTAAGAACTTCATAGTAGTAGGTACAAGTACCAATATAGGTACATCCGCGGTTCTGATGAGACGATGGCGGGTGTTTCATTTTTAAAATTTTATTATTGTATGGGTTTTCACAGATTTTCAATACAGTACACAAAAGGTAGGTAGGTAGGTACCAAATAGCTGTAGTAAATTTAGTCTAATTTGAAAAGTACACCCGCGATTCTGATGTACTTCCATGTTCAGCTGTGAGCGTTATTATGGTTTGATGATGATAGGTATTCATTATGCGATTTCTCAGTTTTTACAAAATAAGGATAAGTACACGTATTCCTGTGAAAATAAAATAGTAATTACTAAGTAAATTTTGATTACGGTGTAATTTAAATTGCAGCAAACACTGATGGATCGCACTCCAGGAATAAAACGAAATGAACAATATCCTTTACTAAAAGTAGACGGAGGCGGCGGTGATGGCGGAGCTTCACCACCCGCTCCAACTATAGTAAATGGTAACTGGGGCGTTACACGTAACTATAGGCAATCTTGGTTCATGCGCTGGCCGGGTAAGTTATTTTATTAACCTAAATGATTAGTCATTAAGTTTTGTTACAATTTCTGATTCCCAAAAAATCTTAAGAAGTGCAAGAACTTACAGTTAAATGGCTTATAATTAAGAAATACAATAGCATTGGATATAGGTGATGTTGCTAATAAATAAGGAATTATTTTAGCAATATATTAGACGTTGCTTAAGTACAGTACATTAGAAAAGAAAAATGTATCTCAAAATACGTGTCTATCGTGGCACTTTAAGGACGTATATTTGATCAAAATACTTGATAGGTATATTGAAAGATATTACAATAATTGTTAAGTTTTGTTCCAAACTAAACAATATTTTATGTTGTATGTGTATTATTTGTTTCGGTATTTTATTTTTACATTTCAAATTTTGTTTCAGAATACTTTTCGGCATGCTGGATGTCGTTTATCCTCTTGAGCATATGCTTTTCAGTTTTCTACACAATAGGCTTAGAAACTCGAAAACACTCTGTTCTCGTTATGAAATGCAATCATTCAAAACCAGCAAGCAATGTTTATTATCACCATATTGTTCAACGCGGAACTTCAGTGCCATTCGCCATATATGCAGAATATCTTTCAAGCATGGCATTACAATATCCATCACTGAATTTTCATGTTTTGTTTCTATTAGATGATTCGCTACCAACAGCGTTTCGTGGAGCACGACGTACGAGATTTTTCAGCAGTCTGATTCCAATGACCAATTACTACTCTAGTTTAGACGACTTTAGCAAGTATGATTTAGCCGTGTTTCAAACAAGATATCAAAATGTTAACGTCACTATTATGCCGTTGAGCAAGTATATGGCGACCACTCCATTAAAATACAAATGGAGACTCATACCAATTGGTTATTTGCCGTTTTACGCTCGGATTTTTTCAGTTTGGCAAAATGGAGGAATAGGTATGGACTTGTACGCTTCCAACAATTATTATAACAGACATCAGAGAGTAGATAAAAGAATTACAGCAATTTTGAAACAACATAATAATGGTATAAAAATTGAAGATTACAAAAATGATCTAGATAAAATAAATGAAGAGAGGGAAGTTTTTAATTTATTAGGATGGGTTGAACACATCAGTTCTTTAATTTGTAAAAGTTTTACCATCCCCCTATTAACTACAGAAAAAATCGCGCCCAGAAATGAATCTTTAGTACGTAAACACAGAAATAAGCGTGAAGTTTTATCGTTACCAAGAGATAACGTATTTAATGAATCAGAAAGTCTCTCAGACAAATTTATTGACATTGAGAATAATAACACTGATATCAAGAATAATAAATATTATACTGTTCCTGATATAACTGCTGATTCAGTGAATAATACTGTAACTGATAATAATGAAATTAAAAATGTAACTATCACAAACACTACTGAGGGTATGATGGCAATAAAAGGTGGAAACCAGTCAACATCTACTTTGAATAAATCTGATGTGTCTCAAGAAATGTTTGTGTACTTTACCATATACTCTGACCAAATGTCTCCTTTCAAGAAATATTCGTTCCAGAGTAATGATAATATTAATTCGGATCTTTTGACGATAGACTTCGAAGGTTCTTTCGTTGCCGCTACATCAAAGTATCATCCATTTTTAGGTAATTTGATATCTGCGTCCTGCCAACGCTTACATCCAGCATTTGCTATAAATGAACTGTATCGAACGCAGTGTTCACAATTTCGCCGAGATTACTTGGATTGCAATAATATTTATTTACTCTAGTTTTAATTTGATATTTATGTAAATGTTTGTTGTTATTTATTGCTTCTTATATTTTTCATTCGTCTGAAAAGGCACCAGGTTTAGACAATTTTAGTGCTAGTACTTAATAAAATGTTTTGTATAAAAAGTTATATTGTTTCATTTCTATTATCCCTATACCTAGTCCAAGAGCTAATGAACCCTTCCAATAACGGTCTTCCTGTAAGGTTAGAAATTTGTAAAATGATGAGTCATAGCACGCTAAGGGCGATAACCATGACCTGGCAGGCATCAGTAGGTACTACTCATCATCGTGAACATCAGAATAACTGCCAGAATACTTGCCCTGTGTGTGTGAACTGAGGGACCACCCTGGGAATTCGCGAAATGAAAATCCCACTTCTTGCCCGTGGTCCACCTACATAGTTCACCTGGTTGTACCACGGGTATTTTTTTTTCCCCGTGGTCCACCGCAATCTAACTGGGTGTACCATGGGAATTAATGTGTTCCCGTAGTCCACCTCAGTTCACCTGGTTGTACCACGGGTATTTTTTTTTCCCCGTGGTCCACCTGTACAAGATATTATGTTGTACAGGCATACAAACTTACAAAAGACATCGAAAGCAAATCGGTGCTTGGAACAAGGAGAAGGATTATAATATGTAGACAATGATGATGACATAATATGTGTGCAACTAATAAATAAAGATATTTGTGTAGGATTAGCGTTAGAAAAAATGAGATAAGGAAATGTAGGGTTCAATTATTGTTTATTTTATGTTATCTTTATCTTGAATTATATTGTAATATTTAATATTTTAATATTTTACGAATGTCTTTTGTTTTCCGATATAGGTGGACTACGGGCAATATAAATTAAAAATCATATACTTCATAACAGCATAGGTGGACTACGGGAACACATTAATTCCCATGGTACACCCAGTTAGACTGCGGTGGACCACGGGGAAAAAAAAATACCCGTGGTACAACCAGGTGAACTATGTAGGTGGACCACGGGCAAGAAGGGGAAAATCCTAGGATTTAGTAGTAGACTTAAAACAATTGTAGAATGAATCTGGGAATTTGTCAACAAATATATTAAAAACTACGACAGTACGACCCATATCGATGCGCCGACGTGAAATACTGCCTGGCTTTGCCGAGGACACTCAGCTTTTTGGAGGCTAATCTAGCCTTGTCTTCCAGATGACCGCGAAATTTGACGTCACTCTCGACGGCGACGCCGAGAATCCCAAGACTCTGGCTGATATTAAGGGGAGTGCTTTGAAACTGAGGAGGTATGACAAAGGGAGCCTTTTTCGCAGTAAACGCGCAAACCTGTGTCTTTTGGGGATTGAACTTGACCAAGTTACGATGGCCCCAATTTGAGACTTGGTCTAGGGTAGTCTCAATTTCAGACACAAGTTTGTTCCGACCCTCAAGGACGTGTGCCCGAGAAATGTTGGAGTGGCCAAAGTAGGAGGCATCTACCGTACTGTCATCTGCATTACAATTAATGTTATCTGATTGTAACATGTCATTGATGTGCAGAAGAAACAGGGTTGGCGAAAGCACACAGCCTTGTTGGGACGCCAGCATTCACGGGCATAGAGTCGGAGCATGAACCGTCGACAACGACCTTGATGCTGCGCTCCATGAGGAAGCTGGCAATCCATCTGCAAAGTTTCTCGGGCAGCCCGTAAGAAGGAAGCTTGGAAAGAAGCGCCTTGTGCCACACCCGATCGAAGGCTTTCGCAATGTCCAGACTCACAGCCATGGCCTCCCCCTTGCTCTCAATCGCCAATGCCTAACGATGGGTCAGGTAGGCTAGAAGATCACCAGCTGACCGACCCTGACGGAATCCATATTGGCGGTCACTAATTAGCTGGTGTTCCTCTAGATACCGTAGAAGTTGGCGATATGGTTTCCATTATTTTTGAGAACAAGGAGGTGATGGCAATTGGCCGGTAGTTACCCGGATCAGAGCGATCGCCTTTTTTAGGGATGGGGTGCACTAAAGCCGTTTTCCTCGCTTGCGGGACTACCCCTGTATTGTAGGAAAGTCGGAAAAGGCGCGTTAACACAGGCACAATAGAAGGGATAGCATCTGGCCCACTGGACTTGTGGATGTTCAGAGAGAAAAGTACTTTTCGGACGGATTTTTGAGTAAACCGAATGTCTACTAGAGTACTGTCACACCGTGGGATGGTTGGCGGTGGTTTCTCCCCGTCATCCAAAGTGGAATTGGATGCAAAAAGAGAGCCCAGAAGACCGGCTTTCTCTTTTGCATCGTGAGCCAACGTATCACCTTCCCTGCGCAGAGGTGGAAAAGATGGCCAACAGAAATTCCCTTCGACAGCCTTAGCCAGAGACCAAAAAGCACGTGTGCCTAAAGGAAGACGAGCCAATCCCTCGCCAATTCTGCCGATGTGCTTTGCCTTTGCCATGGCTAGGACTCTTTTGAGGGATCTGGAAGAAAAATTATACTCCTTTTTTATCTAGTCAGCTTTCGGATTCCCAGTTGCTACTGCATCGACCGAGGCTTGAAATTTTTCTTGCTTTTGGCTAGATGCCAGTTTGCAAGAAGAAACAAACCAGGGCTGGGACCCGCCACCAATGGGCACTGAAGAGCTAGAGCTATAAAGAGTTCCATGCCCTGCAGCACCACATCAGCGACGGAGTCGGCAGTTGCACTGGGATCCTCTAGCGAGAAGCAAATTTGTTTCCATGGGTAGGATGAAAAGAAAGGTCCGCATCCCATCCCGCTGACCTGAATTGCCAAACACGGCGGCAGCCCGCAATGCGAGACCGCGGTCGGCGCGTGAGTGGCACCACACTCCGAATCAAGCAGTGGTCCGACGTGCCTAGCTGAGCATCGACGATTACTTGAAGCCCTTCCGGATGAGAGGTCAGCAGAAGATCCAACAGTGAAGGCGTATGGTTTTCCACATCTGGAACTCGTGTAAATGAGGAAACCATCTGTGACAAACCATAAGCCATGGCAAGGGCATGAACAGACCGCATGGTCCGTTTTCTGTGACCCAAGCCATTCAATGTGATGGCATTGAAGTCACCGAGTACCACAATCGCGGCGGACGGGATCTGTTCTAGCACGGAATCAATGGCCATTTTGACGTGCTCGAGGTGTCGGTCTGTTTCTGCGTCACCACTGTGGGACCTATAAAGGCAAGCGTATATGCGCGGGTGGTCATCGCAATCTACGCGCAGCCAGATGATGGAGAGGTCTCTACCTTCAAGATTGCTTAGGCGGCGGATACAGATATCGTCTCTCACGTATACGCATACTCCAGCTCGAGACACAAACCTGTGCTCAATTTTATAGCCTGGATAATTTAGGTATGACGTATCAGCAGGAGACGAGATCTGAGTTTCCGTTAAAAAGAACAAGGCCGGCTTCTCAGTCTCAAGATGGTGGTGGACAGAGTTGAGGTTGGAGTGTAATCCCCTGATGTTGCAGAAGTGTTCATGAAGTTCAGGGGACGGCAGCGCGGTTTTGTTGCTCTTGCCTCGAGCAGAAATTGCGAGCAGGATTTTGCCCTCCCCAGAATACGCAGGGCAGCATAAGCGAGGGTGCTCAGGGAGGGATTCTCCAGCACGGAACGTACTGGTACCCTCTTGGGGTATAAGATCTTTTAATTCCGTTGCCATGGTTAGATATGGGGGGGGGGGACATCTCGCTCACCGTACGAATAGCAGTAGCTAAACGCTACTACTGAAACGACGATCTCCTGCGAGAGGGTGGTATTTCCCGGTCGAGCCGGCCCATTCATGCTGCGAACAGGGTGGCTCTACCACAAGAAAAGCCTCCTTTTAGTCGCCTCTTACGACAGGCAGGAGATACCGTAGTCTTATTCTTAACCCCAGACTACAAGGGCAATCCTTCCAAAATTTGATACCTTAATTAAATTATTTAGTACCTCTATGAATAGTGAAAAAACATGAAAAGAAAGTGGCCAGACATTCTGACGTCAGGTTGTCTGGACCACATTTTTTTAAATAGTTAGATACAGTATAACTTAATAGTTTCTTTGTAAATATTTAGTACCTTTTTAATACCTTTACATACTTTTTTCACAAAATTGTACTCGTTTCAGAAAAAAATTTACAGACGTATGAAAATTTTATAGGAACAAAATTTATTTGCAGCATACATAATATACTACTGCTGGAACTGGATGGAGATAACTCAGGGTGGGGTTCGTTGGTGAGTTTTGGGGGAGGTCTATATCCAACTATGAATAATATATTTAAATTATGCAGTTTGGAATATACAGGGTGTTAGACTAAACACCGTTATCCTTGAAACCAGGGGTTTGGTTACACTAATTGTGAAAAAATATGAAAAGAAAGTGGCCAGACATTCTGACGTCGGGTTGTCTGGACCACATTTTTTTGAAATAGTTAGATACAGTATAACTTAATAATTTCTTTGTTAATATATACTACCTTTCATTCTTTTTTCACACTCCCGAAGGTGTGGACAATAAATCACATTTCCGACGTGGGTCAAAATGGCAAAGTTATGATGATATGTCAAGTAGAGTTACTAGAAAATATATAAACATGACTGCTCATTGTTTGATATACGCTAAAAAGATTAACAATTTTTTCTTTCATTAGTAACAATTACATGTCTATTACAATTATTCTAACTTTTAAATTTATTCTTTACTAGCGGCCCGCCCCGGCTTCGCACGGGTGGACTATTATACCCTACCCCTGCCCTACCCTACCCCTAACCTAACCCTACCCTACCCCTACCCCTACCCCTACCCCTACCCTACCCTACCCCTACCCTACCCTACCCTACCCTACCCTACCCTACCCTACCCCTACCCAAAAGTATCCTATGTCCTTCTCCCAGTTCTTAGCTACCTCCCTACCAATTTTCAGCCAAATCGGTTCAGCCGTTCTTGAGTTATAAATAGTGTAACTAACACGACTTTCTTTTGTTTTTAAAATGTATTCTGCTATTCGGGACGGAAACAAATCCAACAAATCAAAAACCATGGCAATCGGTCCAGCTGTTCTCGAGTTATAAGTGTTGTAACAAACACGACTTTCTTTTATATATATAGAAGATAATAGACTGTATTTATTTAAATTCCACGATGTAAATATACAGGGTCTTAGTTCAAACACCGTTATCCATGAAACCAGTGGTTTGGTTTGACTTTCAAAACGCAAATTTAATGAAAAAAAAAATGTTTTTTTTTCAAATTATAAAAAAAAAAATCCGACACCGTCCGTAAATTCATGGATACTATGCGCCCGAGTTACGTAATCACTGCAAAGGGCGCTGACCTGCTGCAAGGGCTGTCCGTTTTAACTACCTACATAAGTTTTAACTACCACATTACATTACATACATTTCAATAAAAACACAATATTACACAACTTGTGATGTAACTTTCTCTTCATACTTATCCTGGCTGGACAGGCCAAAATACCTACCTTGTATTGCGTGACGAATCCAAATGTAAGTTAGATTAAACAACAAATAAAAAAATTAAAAAAACAAACGACTGGGTAGGTATTTTAGGCGTATTTAAAAGTTAATCACATTTTTGACGGCACGGTGAACTGACCTGAACTGGTGTAGGTACTGTTATATCCAGGATATATTCCTAGTAGATTGCTTAGGTCAACACTATATTTTCTATAAATACAGAAAACGCCCAAGCGCCTTAGTTCAGTAAGTTGGGTACCATCTAAGTCCGTAAACATGGCGTCTCTGTTTCCATAATAGAAAAGTGAGGTTCTAGTACGAAGTAGTGTTTCAGTCGTGAATACATTTAGTGATGTGTATTTCGGTGTTTCCTTTTATTTAAAAAGACAATCAGCGGCAGCCGCCTTACACCTTACTTACACTTAGGACGCCTTACGTAATCTTGGAGTAGCCACCATCAGCGTTTCTCGGTTTGGCACAGGTTCTCCAAGGAATAACTCTGCGTACATTCTTCGAGCCTCGTTCAGGTTATCACCAGCCGCGGCATATGCCCGAACCATATCGGTCCACTGTACGTTTGTGTACGACATAATCACTACATACTACTGAGCACGCGGGCGGCGGCGCGGGCGCTGCGAGCACAAGACTGAGGGCGTCTGATGTGTGTGGACGGTGTGGAAGGGGTTGGCGCGCGCGGCTTGAGTTCGCGCGCTCCGTCCTCTTTGTCCATGCGTATAGGGTGACATAATTTTGAGGAAAAATTGAGAATGTGCTTTTAAACAAAAATGTTTTTTTTTCATTGAATTTGCGTTCTATAAGTGTAACCAAACCACTGGTTTCAAGGATAACGGTGTTTACACTAACACCCTGTATATTCCAAACTGCATAACTTAAATATGATAATAGTCATAGTTGGATATAGGCCTCCCTCAAAACTCACCAACGAACCCCACCCTGAGTTATCTTCATCCAGTTCCAGCAGTAGTATAATAAGTATGCTGCAAATAAATTTTGTTTCTTTAAAAATTTCATACCTCTGTAAAAAAATTTCTGGAACGATTACAATTTTGTGAAAAAAGTATGTAAAGGTATTAAAAAGGTACTAAATATTTATAAAGAAATTATTAAGTTATACTGTATCTAACTATTTCAAAAAAATGTGGTCCAGACAACCTGACGTCAGAATGTCTGGCCACTTTCTTTTCATGTTTTTTCACTATTCAAAGAGGTACTAAATAATTTAACTAAGGTATCAAATAGTATCAAAAAGGTACTGTAATTAGATAGTTTCCCAACATAAAATATCACACTTGGTCCAGGGGTTCTGACGATAACGAGTTATGGACTGTACAGTTGGGCCCCGAGTTCTCACATAGAGGATTGAGGGCCCGCCTGAACCTGATAAGCGATGGCTACTACAGCAAAGTAAAATTTGTGATCACAAGATTTCATCGCAAAACACTGTACTTTAAGAATATTATTTTAACCGGAGATTTAAATATAGATATATCTGTAAATAATGTTGATTCTCGCTCGCACGAGTATCTTACAATGCTGGCGTGCCATGGCATGCTGCCGGCATATGTACTCCCGACTAGACAAAACCGGTCCTGTCTTGACCATATTATTATAAAAACCAAAAATCAAGCTTACTGCTTCGTGGCAGACACTTCATTAACTGACCATGACACAGTCTTACTGTTTCTTCACATTTTGAAAAAATCCAATAATAGAACAATAACCACCAATAGAACCATTAGATCCATTAACTACGACGGCATAAAAGAAAAACTAAATGACCTTGATTTTGGTCCCTTGTACTCCACCAATGATATAAACATAGCAACAAATTATTTCATTAATACCATCAACACCATTATCCTTGCTAACACAATACTAAAAGTCATACCAAACCGCAAAAGACTAAAAAAACTATGGATGACGCCAGGACTCTTAAGGTGTTTACGTAACTGTGACAACTTACACCTAAAACTAAAAAAATCTCCGAATGATGAGATATTACAAATAACCTTTAAAAGATATAGAAATTACTGTACATTACTGCTCAAAACTGCAAAACGTAATTTTGACAAAGCTCAAATAAACAATTCTCAAAATAACAATAAAAAGCTCTGGGATGCTGTAAAATCAATCACCTTTACTAAAAAGCAAAAAACATACGCAACCGATCTACTTTCAACCTCCGACCCTAAAACGTCTATGAATAATATCAACCATTACTTTACCAACGTTGGTCGTACCCTTGCAGAAAGTATTAATTCGTCACAAACACATCACCATGCAACAGAATATGTACCGAACATGTACCCTCAAACCTTTGTTATGTTTGAAACAGATGAACATGAAATTGAAGGTTTAATAAAAAATCTTAGAAGCGATTGCGCCTCAGGTTTCGACAATATATCTGGAAATTTTCTAAAACTGTTTGCAAGTGTCCTCATTTCCCCCATTACTTATATTTGTAACCTGGCTATCTCTACTGGTATCTTTCCAGATGCTTTCAAGTTGGCCGTAGTTCATCCAATCTACAAAGGCACTGGGAACAGAAATCTACCGATTAATTATAGACCAATATCTATTCTGCCCATCCTCTCTAAACTTTTGGAGAGGCTTATGAATAATAGACTCACTAAGTACCTAGAAAAACATAAATTCTTAGCTTCATCTCAATATGGATTTCGTTCAGGATTTTCGACCAACAACGTGGTTTTGGACCTTAGCAACCAAATTGTTTCAAATTTAGATCAAAAACAAAAAGTAATTGGTATCTTTTTAGACCTAGCAAAAGCTTTCGATACGATTTCTGTCCCCATCCTCCTAACAAAGTTGGAGAACATCGGTATCAGAGGCACCCAACTATCTCTCTTCAAGAGCTATCTCACAGAACGGCGACAATGTGTTAAAATTAATGACTGGATGAGCGATGAACTTACTATTACCTATGGCGTACCACAAGGCAGTATCATCGGCCCGACCTTATTTTTAATTTATATAAATGACCTATGTCAGCTAGATCTTAAAAATGGTCATATATACACGTATGCGGATGATACTGCCCTGGTTTTCCATGGTTGCTCCTGGGAACAGGTTTTTGGTTATGCACAGTGTGGTCTCAACTGCGTTACCGCCTGGTTGGCACATAATCTGCTCACACTAAGTGTCGAGAAAACAAAATACCTCACCTTTTCTCTGACAAGCACTGGCAAACAGACGTCGACCGCATTCAATTTAAAGGCCCACTCCTGCAACGTTTTAACACAAACAGCATGCAGTTGCCCAGACCTGTCACGGACCAACAGCATCAGGTATCTTGGTGTAATTTTGGATGACGTGCTCTCATTCTATCCCCATGTTGATGCTCTCGCCTCGAGACTACGTAAATTAATATATGTATTCCGAAACCTACGACATGTCGCTGATACTAAAGTTATTCGTCTCGTGTACCTGGCCCTCTGTCAGTCTATTATCCAGTATTGTATAGTTACCTGGGGTGGGTCTTCGAAATCTCACTTCCTAAAACTAGAGCGTGCCCAGCGAGCTCTACTGAAAGTTGGATGGCGACTTCCCTATATGTTCCCTACCACTAATCTATACCAAACCTGCAACGTCCTTACAGTCCGGAAACTGTTTATATTGGATATTACATTGACTTCCCACGTACTTACCCCCTATGATCCCGCTAAATTTACAAATCAAAGACGGAAACACAACGTTTGCAACCCAGTACTTGTAAATACAGCCTTCGCCCAGCGGTTTTATTGTTTTCTTGGTAGTTTTATATACAACAAAATAAACAAATTGCTTAACATATATCCCATGCGCAAAGCGAAATGCAAATATATGGTAACTAAATGGCTTTTCGATCTGGACTACAATGAAATAGAAAATTTTATTCTTCCCGTAAGATAAAAACATAATTAATAACAAAACACACACCTACACTACACACAATATTCTCTTACACACTCCTTATATACTACAATATTATACTATATTAATATATTACACAAAAATGGGTCTCTCATCAAAAATATTAATTAGTGACACTGTCTAATTTTTTTTCTGGCTCTAGATTTTGCAAGAAGGAGAAAGCCTGGAGATTTGTCATACAGGTCTCGAGCCTAGTACAGACTCCAGCTCTCTCAAAGGTTCAAATTTAAGCCGAAACGTGTTTAATTAACCAAACAATACAATGTATGTACCTTTAAGAGAGAAATAAACTAAACTATTATTATTATTATTATAATAATGTTACTAAAAAAAAAAAATCCAAACTGATATTTTTAGAACTGAGGTACTCAAAAATTAATTCTATTTTAGGGAACATTATCAAAATATATGTATATAGATAGAACAAAATCATATTTAATGTATTACCTACTTTCAGAAAATATTATATTATTAAACCTAAGCAACACTAGTTCTGGTTTAAAACATCATAGGGAAATTTATAAACATGCCAATTATATGATTTTGTTCTATGAACCCATCAATATTTTTAATTATGTTGACAGTTAAATTTGAACTTGATAATATTAACAAATAAAAAAAATAATAGACTTTGTATATCTTCGTACAAAATTGGCCCTCAATCCTCACACACGTCAAAGTTAATTACGCAAATAAAATGAAATCATTAACTTACAGCTACTGTTTAAAATCCTTCAAGATACTAAATAAATTGGGAAATTTTGTGAAAGTAAGAACAGGTCACCACTTCTTGTTGTTTGGAAGTTATGACCTTGATAAAATTCGGGCCCTCAGTCCTCCCATTTATTCTGCTTTCGTTTTATTACGCGTAGCGTATGAAAGATAAGACAAAAACAAAATTTCCTGTTTTTGTGAAAAAAATTGTGCAACAAATTGGTGTCATATGTTACAAATAAGAATTAGGATAAAAGTACAAATCTTTATAGATACCGAAATCAACTATTTTTAAGTTATGTATGTGAGTAGGGTGACAATAATTTCTTTTTAACCTCATTTTATATACTTTGTTAGTAGCGTTTCTGAGTGATGTTTTTTAGTTCCATCTGCTGTTGCAAAGTAATCATACCTAAGAAAATATTTTATTGTTTATATAAATGCACAATAGTTGTAATATTTAGCGTAGTTACTAAACAATAGATTATGATAGTGCTGCGGAAGTTGTAGGTATCATCGCTATTTTCGAAATGCTTCGATATTTTTGCTCCATTTCTTTTTACAAAATGGGTTAAGACTTTTACTAAAATTTTCAGTAGAAAAAGAACAGTTTTATTAATTTTATTCAGTATAATTCACTAAAATTTACCAGTTTAGTCGTTATATTTTTTTTATTTTTAATGCTTTGTGGTCTGTTATTTAGTAAATATCTTTACAAATTCTCTCCTAAATGTCTGTATTCACAAAACCTTATTTTTCAAGATACTTTCCGAGATCTGGCTGATCGTCTGTGAGAACTGAGGGACACTATAGTTGGGATAGGTAGTATATAATAATAATAATAAGTAACTTACTCAGATATAGATCATTTTTTTTTTTTCTTTATTTTTAAGGGTTTTATCGCACAGCGATAATGTCACCCTATTAAGTAACAAAATACATATTATTTACATTTACAAATTTTAACCACTTAAACCTTCTAAAACTAGCTTATACAATATCCTCGCTTTATTACTTAAAGGAGATGCCAATATCGTGTTACACATACCAATATTATGACCATCCAAGACTTCATTACGACTTCTCCTGTTTCGGATACACTCCATCAAAACATGTTGCAGATCTTCAATAACACCACAATCAACACAGTTCGGGCTCGCAGATTTTTTCATTAACCATGCAAAATGTTTTGATGGAATGTGTCCAGAACGCGATCTCAAAGCAACTACCAATTCCCGTCTTGAAAATTTACAAAAATCAATCCAAGGATAATGTAAGGGTTGAGGTTGTATTGTTTTAAACCAAATGCCTTTCTCCTTAGAACGCTCATCAAAATATTCATTCCAGATCTCGGCACATTTTTTTTTTACAAATTTAATACACTCTGAGTAAGCGGGCACCACGGCGAAACTTATACCATCGATACAGGCCTGTTTGGCCAGCAAGTCCACTCTCTCATTTCCTTCAATTTGAATGTGAGATGGTATCCATTGTATTACCACATTTTTTGACATTGACTGCAGCTCAAGGATTAACCTAATTATGGAATAGGCGATCGGGACGCCTCGCACGGACGTGGTACATCGAGCCAAATGTTGAATAGCACTTTTCGAATCTGAAAAAATTACCAATTTATCGTGATCTACTGTCTTAAGGTAAGATAAAGCCTCAGCAATCGCAGTAAGTTCTAATGTCATTATTGACAAATCACTATCAATTTTAAATTGGACTGAATTTCCAGATTCGAAATCTAGAAACGCTGCACCACTTCCTAATCGGTCTTTTGATGCATCTGTAAATATACGATAATAACCTTGATAGCAGTCATTAATATGTTGATAGCACAAGTTTTTTAAATGTTCGATGTCATATTGACTTTTGGATTTAGTTATAGATGGTATACTATCAATCAAAACACTAGCCACTTTGATACCACTGACCCATGTGTTCAATGAGAACATTTCTAATTGTTCACTGGAATGAACATTTATTTCATTATTATAACAGTTATGTATATTAATCAATAAAGGGATTTTCCTATATTGCCATCTAACATTTTGCAATCTATTAGATAATTCTTGTATAAGCTGAATCGTTTTATTATTATACAAAGATTTTGATTTTAACCAAAACTTACTAGCCAAATACCTTCTACGAATATCAAGAGGAGGCAAACACAAATCGGTCTCCATTACATGGATAGGAGTACTTCGAATATAACCTCCTATTACACGTAATGCTTGGTTCTGAAGCTTATCAAGTTTAAATAAGTTTGATTTACAGCTGTCGTCAATCAAAAAACTTGCATAATCCATTCGACTACGCAAAAGCGCGATATATAGCCTTCTTAAATATACTTGATGGACACCCCAGCTCGACCCAGCTAAAATTTTAAAAATGTTTATCATTTTCAGAACTTTTTGTACTGTTTCGTTTATGTGCCTGCCCCATCTCAATGACTGGTCTAACCATAAACCTAAATATTTTATACAACTTACAACTTCAAGTGAAGATTCGTTTATGGTAAGACTTACACTCAAATCATTACTCCTAAATCCCCTTTTTCTAAAAATACAGATTTTGCTTTTGGATGGAGAAATATCGAGCCCTAATTGATTCATTAACAAGCTAAATTCATTTAATGCTGATTGCACCGCCTGCACTCCAACTGAAATACTATCGCAAGATTTGTATAATACAAAGTCATCAGCATATTGAGAAACATCGACATCTCGAATACTTTGACAGATTGTGAATGTCGCAACATTAAATAATAATGGAGAAAGAGGATCACCCTGAGGAATTCCTCTACCAGTATACCTATTCACATCCTCATTTTCAAAATTAATTATGAGTAATCTTTCTTTAAGATAATTCCATAAATAGTTACAAATTTTGGAGCCAACTTTTAATTGATCTAAAATATTTACTAAACTAACAATGTCAATATTATTATAAGCGTTATCGATATCTACAAAACAACCAAGAGTGAATTGATTACAAGAAAAACCTAATTGAATTTTAGTAACTAATCGGGATAAGTTATCTAAGCATGACCGGGACTTCCTAAAACCAGTCATGTCTTCGGAAAATGTATTATTTGTTTCTAAATACCATTCGAGTCTTTTATTTAATATAGAGTGATAAATTTTACAAACGCAAGATAGTAAAGAAATAGGCCGTAAACCATTTAATTGTAAGTCTCTTCCTGGTTTAGGTATTGGAAATATACGTATTTCTCGCCATTGGTGAGGTACAAATCCGTCAGTAAGACACCTGTTATAAATTTCTAATAGACACAGCTTTGCGTTATAAGGAAGATAATTAATCATACTGAAAGATATTTGATCACATCCCGGAGCTGTATCTTTCTTTTTAATGCTATTTTTTAATTCTTCCTCAGTAATTGGGGATTGTAATTTTAAATTTACTGACTGAAAAAAGGGCGTAGGGGGACATACAAAATCGGGAGCAATTTTTTTAAGTAAATTCTCCGCGGATTCCTTATCAACGTACTGTGATGCAATAATACGTTGGGCTTTTACCCATCTCATTTTATGCCACATTTCACTGCAATTTGTTGTGTAACTAATAGAAGAACAGAAACTTTGCCAATTTTTATTTTTTTCAGCACGAATTAATCTTTGCGAATCAGCAATCTTTTTCTTTAGCATATCATAATTTGTGGGACTGGGATTTCGACGAAAATTTGCCAGAGCCAGTCTCCGTTCCGCAACAGATTTAGATATATTTGCATTCCAGTATGGTTTGGGAATAAATTTGGGGTCTAAATTTTGTGGAATTTTTGTACATGGAATAAATAAATCTGCCGCCTTTTGAATAGTATCTAAGAAAAAGTCATACAATTCTTGGTTATTCGTAGACATAGTGTAATTATTAAATATATTTTCAATAAATGAAGAATAAGAAGTCCAGTCGCTATTTTTAAAAATCCTCTTTTTAATTATTTTATTTGTTTTAATTATACTGCAACCTAATTTTATTACTAAGTGATCACTACCAAGTGATTCATTCATAACTTTCCAGGTAAATGTTAAAGCCAAGTCCGATGAAATAAAAGAAATATCAGGCGATGATTGTTGTAGTACATTATCAGCTAATCTTATTCGCGTCGGACTTCCATCATTTAATACTATAAAATCATGTTCCAACATTGTGTCAAATAACTGAATACCTCTTTGATCTGTTTTATAGGACCATACATTGTTGTGCCCATTAAAATCACCCAATAATAAAGTTTTAACATTAGACAGTGAAAATATGAAATCCCAATCGCTTTGTTGTGTTGATACAGACGAAGGACAATAAACCGAAATAATGTTCTCAATATGCTGACAATTAAAAATTTTAATATGTACTACTTCGATACCAGAATTAATACTGTTGATCGGGCATAGCTGCGCCTTAATTGACCGATGTGTTATAACAGCCACCCCACCATAGCCGTCCTGTCTATCTGAACGGAACACGTTATAGCCGCTCAGTTTTAATTGACTATCGGGCTCGAGCCACGTCTCACTTAACACAATTATATGATTTTTTTCTTGTATGATAAGTGATTGAAATAAAGATAGTTTCGGGCGTAAGCTTTGACAATTCCATTGTATAATATTTAAACTACTTAATTTACTAGAATAATCAGCCATTAAACAAATTGAACCTATTAATAAAAGACCAATCCGTTATATTTCTAAACAACAACGATATTATCCATTTCATGAGTAAACCAACTATACGTTTAATTTTAAGAACAATAGGTTGACCATTAAAAATAATTGTTTTGATTTTTGTAAGTAATTGCATAAAAGTTATAATTCAAATTCAAAATTCATTTATTCCGTAAAAATGGTTACATTTGTTTGGAATCGTCATAATTTTTTTCCTACCGTGCAGTGCGTGACGTGGCGACTACTGAGAAACACTGCCAAAAAACTCAGTAGAACCCTCTTTTAAAATCTAATAATACATAACAATTTTTTATTAACCTAATAACAAAATACTTTATTTTACATTGAGATTGGAGCGATTTAATCCCAAGCATTTTTGTCACAAAGATAATCGGAAATTTTATAATAAGCCCTGCTGCACAATTTGGCTTTAATAGTCATTTTAAATTTATTTATAGACAATTCTCTTATACTATTGGGAAGTTTGTTATAGAACCGTATACATTGCACCATAAAAGAATTACTTATTTTGCGGAGACGGCTAGCATGAACCACAAGATTATGCTTATATCTAGTATTTATACTATGTGTGTCGCTTTTTTTACAAAATGAGTCAATATTTTTATGGACATATAACAAATTCTCATAAATATATTGTGATGCTACGGTTAGAATATTTATCTCTTTAAATTTTTCTCTCAAGCTATCTCTGGGACCCAGTTTGTAAATAGCCCTCACGGCTCTCTTTTGTAATATAAAAATGCTGTTAATATCCGCGCAGCTACCCCAAAGAAGAATGCCGTATGACATTATGCTATGAAAGTAGCTGAAATAAACTATTCTAGCCGTATCAACATCAGTTAGCCGTCTAATAGTTTTTACTGCATATGCTGCAGAACTTAGTTTTCCAGATAACTTTTCAATTTGTGGTCCCCATTGTAGTTTAGAGTCAATGGTGACACCTAAGAACACAGTGGTATCCACAGGGTCTAAGCCATTTCCATTAATATGCACATCGGTGGAAACCTGTCTAACATTCGGAGTTGAAAACTTGATAACTTTAGTTTTTTTATCATTTAAGCACAGATTATTAATATTAAACCAATGAACTACTTTAGAGAGTGCATCGTTGACTTCGTCATAATTAATTAATTTTCTATTAATTTTAAATGTCAATGAAGTGTCATCCGCGAACAATACAATCTCATGTTTATCCCTTACGTAGTAAGGTAAGTCATTAACGTATATTAAAAATAAAAATGGACCCAGAATTGATCCCTGTGGAACTCCCATAACAACTGGTGAACCCGAAGATATTATACCATTAATATCGACCTTCTGAATTCTGTTTCCTAGGTAAGAAGTTAGAAGTTCGAGTGCTTTGTTCCTAATCCCGTAGTGGTGTAGCTTCCTGACCAGAGTGTCATGGTGTACGCAATCGAAAGCTTTGGACAAATCGCAAAATATTCCCAAAGCATCCTGCGAATCCTCCCAAGCTGCAAATATACTTTTCAGTAAATGTATACTCGCGTCAATAGTGGAGCAACCCCTCGTAAATCCAAACTGTTTCTTATGAAGTAAATTATGTTTATTAAAATGACTGAGCAACTGGCTAAGCATTAACTTTTCAAATATCTTACTAAGAGTGGGTAGTACGGAAATAGGTCTAAAATTGGAAGGATCTGAGCTATCACCAGCTTTAAATAATGGAATATATCTTTACGGTTTCTATTTTGTTTTGTTTTAGTACTTTCTTCCTCTTGTATATAACTCATGTCTGAACACTGTGACACACTGCTACAATCATTCTCGTCGTCGTAGTCCCCGATGTTTTGCTCTGAGGTAGATATGACCGGCGTTGGCGCGGTAGATGAATGGGCGGCCGGTATATTGGTGGGAGCAACGGCGACGGCGGCGGTATTGACTCGATGTTTGGACCGTTTCGACTTTAGTGGTATCTGGGATGGTTTGACGTCTCCATTTGTTTTTTGACTCACATCCTGCATATTATTTCTCGGTTGCAACGCATCCATGTACGTAAATTCTAGCATACTAAAACTATTCGGTGGTGTCATTAGGGGCTGTGTATGTGTTGATTTGTACCTTGAATTAAGCGTGGGAAAAGATTTTAAGTCATTAACGTTTGGAGACGGTGGAACATACAGCATCAAAGCTTTTCTATATGTACAATTAAACTCGGACATAAGTTCTCGAATCTTTTTTTCTTTAACATATTTAGGACAACTTTTATCTAAAGCCATATGTTTTCCCTTACAATTTACGCACGTAAAAGATTCCGTCAAACAATTATCATGTTTCTCACCACACTTGGGACAAACCTTATTTTTAGTCGGACACATTCGTACACTATGGCCAAACTTCCAGCACTTAGCACACTGGGTAACTGGAAATACATAAGGATCTACTTTTACTCTGATTGAATGCATAATAAGCGGCCGTAGCCCAATGGCTAAGGGCGTCGGACTTGTGATCTCGAGGTCGCCGGTTCGAACCCCACCCATTGCACTACCGACGTGAACCCACTTGTAACACAAGCATTTTAGCTTAGCACGAGGGGTTAACAAGAATACTAGTAGATTTAAAAACTCTGCTAGTAATCTTTTTAAAAAAAAAAAAAAAAAAAAAAAAATTACATGAGGTGGACGTGTGGATCCCTTGAAACATAGGCGTATAGTTTCACTAGCTGTCCATTTATTTTGAATATCTTCCGAATCTATATCCCTCCGGTTTAATCGTTTAACTGATACTAATTCAATGTTACTATCAATATTATTTATCAAATCTTCTTCTGATACGTTTATTTCTACATTTTTAATGAGCCCATATGTGAATCCAACATCTGAAGTTCTCTGCATCCTCCACTCCAAACTTTTAAAATAGGTATTATTGATAAACTTTTCAGAATCTTCATCGCTCAAAAAAGTAAGTATAATTTTATAAGGATTAACGTATTTAACGCAAGTTGTATTACATATATTATTTTGTTTAAATAGTCTACCCAACTCGAACTGTTTAGGTAAGATTGTCTTACTCGTCACAACAACTTGTATTTTATCCTCTAATGATTCAATTATTTACTGTGTATTTCCGATACTTCCTTTTTTTTTACGCTTTGTAGTTATCCATTCCTCTTGTATTCCTCTTTTCCTGCTTTCCTCCTCCACGTCCATGGTCTGATTATCTATATGTATTGATTCCTCAAAGTGCGTATGGTCCTCATAAACTTCTTCCGCCGTTCCCGAAAACTGGGTAATGTCATCCATCACTAATAATCATTTTAGTTTTAATGTCACAGTAAACCGTTCGTTCGATCACTTCTGCGAACGAAATTTAAACACTATAACACACATTTACTGTGCACTTTACTCGTTTTTACAATTTTATTTATATTTAATCAAAATCTGTTTACCGCGTTTTTCAACCATAGACAACGGAATGAGATATAGATCATAATAATTTATTCTATAAATAAATTATAAATAATATTTATACCATATTTTTCTCTCGTGACACTTGACATAATATATTTCCTTTTTCTTTTTCGCTAGTCCCATAGACTGGTCCCATTGAGGTTGTACTCCGACACTCCTCCTCGATTTTTATGTGAAATTAATTGGAACATTTAAATCGTTAAATAAAATAAAATACAACATACACTCCTCCTACGTAAGTGCTCACACATCTGTGTGTAGTCTTAAGTTATAAAGTTACTCAGCAATGTTCTCTGAACATCTTATGTCTTGCTGTCGCTAGTGATTTAGTTATCATATCAGCCAAATTTTTCTCAGTTTGTATGTATGAAATTATCATTTTCTTTGTAAATACCAAATCTTTTATGTGATGATAGCGTATATCGATATGTTTCGAACGTTTGCTATTTTCGTAATCTTTTGATATAAAAATAGCCCCTTTATTATCAACATATAATACTGGCGTTGTATTAATTCCAAAATCTTTTATTATTCCGTTTAAATTTATTCCTTCGCACGATGCTAGTGACGCTGCTATATATTCTGCAGTTGTCAGCTGCTTCTGCAGTTGACAATGCAACACAGTTTTGTTTTCTAGAGAACCATGCTACTACATTCTCGTTGTATTTAACAATACATCCACTTATGCTCTTTCTGTCTTGTGTATTATTTGCCCAATCTGCATCTGAAAAAACTTTTAGGCTTACTTCTTCACTTTTTTTATACTGAAGTGCATAATCTTTCGTTGAACTCAGGTAGCGTAATATGCGCTTGCCATGTTTCCAACATTCTTCATTTGGTTTATCCAAAAATTGACTTAGGTAATATACAGCATAACATATATCTGGTCTTGAAACTGTACTCAAAAACATTAAACTTCCTATTAGTTCTCTGTAAGGAACTTCTATAGTTTTTTCTGTTACGTTTATGTTTAATCCTTTTTCCATTGGTGTCACTTTTTCCTTGCATTCAGTCATGTTAAATTTTGTTAAAATTTTCTCAATTTGTTTTTCTAATTTTTAATATTCCATCATTCCTTTCTATCTCCATTCCAAGAAATTTCTTAATCTCTCCTAAGTTTTTGGTATCGAATTCTTTCTGTAATAATTTAATTAATCTTTCAGTTTATTCTTTCTTTCCCATGACCAAAATGTCATCAACAAAAATCAATAACCAAACATTTTTATTAAAATATAAGCAAAAATCATTTTTTGATCTTTGTAATCCACAATTTTCCAAAAATTCTGATAATCTTTCGTTCCAACATCTCGGACTTTGTCTTAATCCATATAAACTTCTATTCAATTGAAATACCTTCTTTCTATTCATTAACTCCTTGTGGTATTTTGATGTAAACTTCATCTTTTAAGTAACCATTTAAGAAAGCTGTCGGTACGTCCATTTGGTATATTTTGTATTCTTTTTGTACCGCTTGTGCTAAATAACATCTTACTGTGCTCATTCTAGCTACAGGTGAATAGTTTGTATTAAAATAATCTTCTTCTTTAACTTGAAATCCTCTAGCAACTAAACGTGCTTTCTTTAAACCGTTCTCTTTGGTTTTGAAAATCCATTTTGTATCAATTGCTTTCTTTCCTTTGGGAAAATCGACAGATTCTGTCCATGTATTTAATTTAGTGAATTTATTTCTTTATTTATAGCCTCTAGCCATTCTTTATCTATTGCGGCTTGTTTGTAAGAAGTTGGATTTTCATTTTCGCTTGTGACTAAACAATATGCACTATACAATTGGTAGTCATCCATATACTTAGGTTGATGTATTTTTCTACCTGATCTTGTAGTCATTATATTATCATCTGTATTTTCTTCATTAACGTCATCTTCATTTTCAATATTATTATCATTTTGATTATGTGTACTGTCATCATCATTTTCATTTAGTTCATTAGCATCATCATCTCCATTTTGTACATTATCATCATTAAATACTATACTAAATTCTTGTTTGTTTTTTATCTCCTCCTGTTTTTCAGGTTGGTAAATAATTTATGATTCATCAAATATGACATTTGTTGAAGTTATAATTTTATTACTTTCGTGATCCCATAATTTATATCCTGAACCTGTATAGCCGACCATAATCATAGGTTTTGCTCTTGGTTGCAGCTTGCTTGGCTTTGGAAATGTTACAGTCCATGCTTTGGAACCATAAACTCGTAGTTTTGATAAATCATTATAACCATACCATATAGAAGCTGGTGTTTGGCCATTCAGAGCTTTGGTAGGACTCCGATTAAGTTCGTAAGCTGATGCGCAAATAAGTTCGCTCCATAATTTTTTAGGTAACTTTGTTTCAGCAAACTTGATTCTTACTTTGTCTAGTAACGTTTTGTTCATTCTTTCAGATGTGCCATTTTGTTGTGGTGTGTACGGGCTTGTGTACTCTAATATTATACCTTTTTGTTGGCATGACTCTTTAAATCTTTTTGATGTAAATTCTCCACCATTATCTAATCTTAATCTTTTTGTTTTTAACCCAAATTGTGCTTTAATAAGCTGTATATGATTCAAAATATTATATTCTGCTTCATTCTTATTTTTCAATAGATATATAACAAAATGTTCACATTTTGTTATAAGTATTGATTGATGATTATTCATAATCATCAATCAATACTTGAAAATAGTTTTCGCTATTTATTGACGTTGGATGAATTGGTCCACACAAGTCTGAGTGTAGAAGATCTCCTATTTCTTTGCTTTCTCTTTTATTAGATACAAATGGTCTTCGTGTACTCTTTCCTTCTATACAACTTTCACATTTTTTCTCAGAAGTTGGTAATCCAAGTATTTTAAGGCCTTTTCTATTCAAATGACCTAATCGTTTGTGCCATAAGTCATTGTCTAGATCTTTTGTAATATTTGCATTTTCTTCTTTATAAGATATAATGTTAATATCTAAAGTATACAAATTTCGAAATTTTGTTCCATAAAAATTTGTTTTTCATCTTCTTATGCTTACTCTATTATTTTTGAATAGTATTGTGTAGCCATTATTTGTTATTTTTTCGACTGATAGTAAGTTATGTGTTATATTTTGCACAATGAGTGTGATAGATTATTGAAAATAAATTATATAATTATTCAAACAAATATCGTTGAATGTGTGTGTGTCTCATTTATAAGTATTTATTTATTCCGGCTATAGTACAAATAACAGATTGATTCATAAATCTAGTTGGATTTTATATCATGGATTTTAATTGTTTAAATATCATTTACATCTTATTACGTTATTTTTATATTTTTAGTTTCAGGTACAATAATAAGTTTAATTTTAGGCTTATTAACATGTTTAAAAATGAAGAATAAATAAATAATGATTTAACAACACTCTTAGCAATAATAAGAAGCTCGGAATCATTTCTTCTAAAAACACGTGACCGCCAGACTTGTTTGTTACACAGTATAAAAGGCAATGGAATCGGAAGATGTGATTGTGACCCCAGGATGACCAGCGTTATTGGTACCCTCCAGAAGGTGCTGATCGCGCTCCAGGAGCAGCGGGATCCCACCCAGCTGATCCTGCAGTGCCTCCTCGAGGCGTACCAATAGCGCGGAGAGGTCTCCTGCGCCCCCAGACTTGACTACCGCTCCCTTCACCTGTCGGCTGACGGTCGCCCCCGGGGACATTTCCCCGGCGGGCTGGACCTCGCCACACACTGAAGGGAGCGAAGAACACCGGACCTGACGCAAGCGCCGCTAGCATGTTGGTCGCCCCTTCGGACTTGTCTGTAGGGGCTTGACCTCGCTAGCGGCGCCACCAAGGACAAGGACGACCACTAGGGCCCTCAGGCCCATATCCAGTGACCCACCTGCCGTCGCAGGTGGCGATTGACGCCACTGAAGAGGCCTCAGGCCTGACCAGTTTCCCCGGGGGCTCACCAGAGTCTCCGCGGAAGACCTCAACGCGATGTGATTCATTCTGTGTCCGACCGTTGTATCGAGCAGAGCTCCGTGATATTGGAATAAAGGTGTCAGGTGGATTGGGACACTTCTTCGTCGGTTATCGAACAGAACGGAGCTCCGAGAATACTATAAAGCTAAGTCAATGTTATATTGTAATTATTGTTTAGCCATTAGCTATTTATGACTTATTTTAAAATATTAAATTAAGTGATGTTTTATATTTGATATTTCTCTTACTTGACTTTGTATGGAAAATTAAATAGAAAATAATTAAATATGAATAAAGTTATACCATCAAAATGAAATATAATTTCTTAAATAAATATATTAATATAAACCCAATAGAAATAGATATGGAATATCTGTATGTATATATATATATATAATGATATAATTTATATTAGAAATAGTTTTATATACAACATATTGAATTAGAAACGGTTGATTTATAGATACTTGTATACATATATGTATTAAATAAATATAATTAAATAAGATACAATTCCTTTAATTTTAACAAGTGCTTCGAAAAATATTTTTTTATTGTTACAATATCCATTTATTGTTCCTTTTTTATAAGCTGTTAAACCTTTACTATCTGCAATAGTAACAGTTATTGGTTCATTTAATGTTTGTATTTTTGTCATATATTTTTATATATTTTCGGTCACCATATGATTAGTGGCTCCGCTATCTAAAATAAACTTGTTTTCTTTATTAACTGATGCAGTCAAAGCTATAAAACCATTGAAGTTTTCTTTCATTCCTTTTCTGCAATATCCTCTATTTCTACTTCCTTTTCCTCTTATAGGACGTCTGGATCTTGTGTAGTTATAATTATTATTAGGTATAGTTTATTTCTGAAACTGATGCTTTAAATATTTGTTGTGAGTGAGACTCGTTATGGATAGCATGCTTATTTTTTATTTTCATTTCTTCGTCAAGTAATCGTGACTTTACAAATTCTAATGTTATATCTGTGTTTATTGTTTCAATAGCTGTAATAACGTGTTCGTAATCTTTATTTAAAGTTAACAATAAGTGACAGATTTTGTCTGAATCGTCCATTTTTTTGTCTGTATTTTCTAATTCAACGACATCTTTTCAAATTTTTGAAAATGTTCTTCTAATGTGTCATTTCTCTCTAATTCATGTGTCATTTCCTTATTTATTTCTTCTATATCATAATCTAATATTTTTAGTACATTTTTATCTTCTAATAAAGATTTTACTCTAAATTTCCAGTTAGAATAATTTTCGCCCTTTAATATTGGCAAATAGTTTACGTTCGTATTCATCATTATATATACTTTTCCTTTTACTCACCTGTTCCATTTGAGTTTAATTGCCCATAACCTTATGTTGGGATAGGTGGTATATAATAATAATAATAAGTAACTTATTCAGATATAGATCATAATAATTTATTTTATCAATAAATTATAAATAATATTTAAACCATATTTTTCTCTCGTGACACTTGACATAATATATTTCCTTTTTCTTTTTCGCTAGTCCCATAGACTGGTACCATCGAGGTTGTACTTCGACAACTATATGGGTCGTAGTTTTTAATATATTTGTTTACAAATTCCCAGATTCATTCTACAATTGTTTTAAGTCTACTACTAAATCCTAGGATTTTCATTTCGCGAATTCCCAGTGTGGTCCCTCAGTTCACACGCACATCAAAATGACCGATCAGCTTTAAAATATTACTAATCTTTATTATTTGCCCTAAAAATCTAGAAAAAATATTTGTATAGGTATCAAATAGGTACTATATGTAAAGGCGAATTGAAATTTTGGAGCCCTAACATGGAGATTGTAAATGTGGGCACTAGTTATCCTGACATTAGAATGACTGCCTAATTAAATTAATTTTCTCAGTTATTAATGTACCAGTTATTTAAGCAAAGGTATCAAATAGGTATTAGATTTTAGTAGGTAATTTTTTAAATGTGATCAGACATTTTGGGCTGTCATTCTGATGTTCACCATCATCAACCCTTTTGTTTCTGTAGGTAAGCCTGAAAATTTAATATGATTTCAAATCGGTCCAGTAGTTTCGGAGCCTATTCAATACAAACAAACAATCAAATCATTCCTCTTTTTAATATTAGATAATAAATATTTTCCTGTATATATTTATACTACAAATAAATATCATGGTGCTTTGCTTGGTAACGACACCAATCTAACCATTGATGTGGCCACGAGGAATAAGAACCTCAATCAGGGTAGGATTCGTCGTAGTTTACATATGAACATTTCCACAATAAATAGGGTGTTAACACCGGCCACGAGCATACATTTTCAATTTTGAAAAAGTTTTTAAGCCCAAAACTTTGTTACGCTACGCAACCAACTAAATAAAAATACTGGCATACAATAAATATATTTTCTCGACATTGACAATTAGCAATTATTATTCAGCAATGTCATCCGGCCATGCGGCTTTAACCATGCGTTACACAATGTAATACAATAATTAAATAACCATATTGTTAGCAAATGTTTATATTTATAGTGTGATGACTCATGTCACGGCATTTTATGACCGCTAGCATGCACTTATTCAGCAGCTAGTACAATATGGAAACTGAAACATTGATATCAGACCTCCGGCAAAAACATCAGAATCACGCGAATATTGTGAGTATAAAAAAGTACATAATTATATAATAATTACACTGTTACATAAAGGAGTCAGGTTAGTCGGTAATATACTTGATCGTAACTAGCGAGGTCTCTATCTCGAGAAAAATCTTAGCAGGTACTAGCCTGAAATCAGGAATTTGGTGGTAGGTACCTATTTCAAATCTACCTCTGAGAGTATGTTAAGCTGTAATCCCTGTGATCTGTCACCGGTAGTGTTGGTAAAACCGTATCTTGAGAATAGAGGTAAAGAGTGCACCTGTGTTTACACTTGTGCATCACAATTATGTCCTGCGCAGATGGCTTATCACCTTTTTAATGAAGTTTAAGTTCCGGTTTAGAATATAGACCACCTCATGTTTTCTAGTGACTTAGGGACATACAGCTGATTTAAATAAAATATAAATCATTTTTATTTACGTAAACCAATTACAGGCACTTGTAAATAGTCAAACATTTATGAATTATGTTTGTTATTTATTTATATCTATAAAATTAATTGTTATCATTATATAAGTATTTATTTGTATTGTTCTTAGCGACGCAAAATGCTACTTCTGTCTATATTATGCCAAAATAATTGTCATTATTTGGGTGGACCATGATCGTATAACGACAGACCGGATCCAATGCGCCCCAACTGAGGCGATCCAGAGAAACAAACTCAGTGGGATTAATCGGCAGCAGCATCTATCAGCTCAAGAATATTACCTACTCATTTACCTACTTCGACATTTCTGTTTGTAGCTGGAAAACATAAGTGGCGAAAGCACGGATGGGCTGAGAATAAAATTGCGGGCATTATTAGTTGCTTTACTAGGTGTTTCAATGTCTGCTTGCGCCTTCGCCTCACAGCCGGTTGAGCTGGAATTAGACGATGATGAGGTCGCTCAGAAACTCAACAACGTGAGTTTTGCTAGAAGGTAAGTACGAGTAGATACAATTAGTTTTGCGCTATTTGAGTTCATTTAAACCCTCCGATGCCCTTGTCTTGATGTACTCTAAAGTCCGAGAAGCGAATTGTAAAATAAAGCGACAGCACAAAACTCCCCTCAAATTAAAAAAGTTATCATTCCGCACTCTCCCCAGTTGCCTCCCTAAGCCGCAGTCCATGATGCGCAGATTGCTTAGTTTTTAATCATTTTAATCAGGCTGGAGGCTTTTCTTGCCATCTTAATGCCGGGTAAAGTAACGAAGGCGTCGGGGCTTTCCTCATGATATGTCCGTTCGAAAAATAGCCGGCATACAACTGAAGTAGGTATTGTTATTTTAGGTAGTAGGTACTAATGACAATTACTAACAAAAAAAATGGAGCCTTACGAACAGCTGAGGTTTTTTATTTAAAAATATTTAGGCCTCGCTAAGTGTAATTGTTGTTAAAATATCTAGTACCTAAGTACTTAGGTACTAAAAAGGTATTACAAATGAGTATACTCTAAAATCTCGAAATCAGAAACCCAAAGAATGGATGAATTGCCAAAATATATGGCCTCATACATATTGTTATTACAGAATTACCAAGCCCACAATTCGTCTAGTGGTGGGCTATGGACGGCTCAGTGCTTTTGTCACCGCAACTACATCCTTACTTTTATTAGTAGCCGTAATGTCGAAGGTAAAAACTTATTTTTTTTGTCGTTATAAGTTATTTCCTGCAGAATCAGATGCAGTATACAAAACAAATTCAGTAAGCACACACAAAGTGTAAATTGACCAATAAAAATAGTAGCGCCATCTATAACTCTCGAGAATCCAGCATCACGTAATAAGAGTTGCATGGGAATTCCAACATTACAAGTTCTAGAGGCGAATCACGTTCCGATATTAGGTGCTAAGTATGTAATAATTACGTAAAAAATGCGACAGCGATAATTTAGCAGAATTATTGCAAAACATCAAAAATGTTGCTTTGTCCTAGCAACGTGTCAGTTTTTAATGTTGCCATTATTAACCAACAACACAAATGAGATATTATGTAGGTATAGTTGACGATTACCCACCAATTGTAACAACACATTTTTTACGCTTGTCGCTGTTGCATTTTTTGCGCAATTGCTTGCCAACTGGTAACGTTTTCATAATGCAACTCCTCGTCTGTTCTATATGCTGTTGATATGGATATATTTTCCTCGAAGTATTTATAGCGCCGTTCGTATCGTTGGTTCGCTTGGTACCTATTTTTCCACTTAAATGACTGAATATTTTCTTTCCGAAGCAATCATGGTGGCGTAGAGGTGCCCGTTGGTTGGCTGCCCCAGCTTTACTAGTAGCAGCGCTAGAGGTTGCTTCAGATGCCAGTGACGCAATGCTAGCAGCCGTACTACGTGGCTCTGCTGAACCTGCTCGCATCGCTTTACAGACCATTGCCGCTGTTATATTCGTTACCATCGAAATATTGGTTTGGTATGTCATATATAGTTTTAGTACTTTGTTTTTTTTTTTGTTGTGAACCCCTCGTGCTAAGCTAAAATGTTACGAGTGGGTTCACGTCGGTTGTGCAATGAGTGGGGACTGGACCTAGCCATTCAGCTACGGCCGGTTGCATTAGACACCCCCACTATCGCAGTAAGTCTCCCCTCTCCATAATGATGATATGCTAATCACACCACGAGAAGGGGGTTTAACCACAAAAACCCCCTGGTTGCTCCTCAAGACGTCAATAATGAGGGCTCCGGGAACTGCTAATGCGTGACTTCTGGTGGCACCTAGCGGTGCCGGCAACCCGGCTGTCGCAGGCTCATCTGGGCTCTTGGCTTAGGGCCCGTTTAACACAGATTAAGGTTAGGTGCATTCTTACTTCGCATGGGTAATGTGGGATCATGCCAAGTGTTGGGAAAATGAAGTTCTTTGCTTTGGGTTGTTTTGTCCTACTAATAATAAAAACGCTAAAGTTTGTAAGTTTGGAAGGATGGATGTTTGTTACTCTTTCACATAAAAACTACTGAATGGATTTGGCTAACACTTTGCACAGGGATAGTTAATAAGCTCGATTAACATACAGGCTACAAAAAATCACGCTCCGACCCACTGGAGCAGAGTAACGCGGGTAAAACCACGCGGCGCAGCTAGTTAGTTATAAAAACTCCCAAGGCGTGCTAGTGAATGTTTTCACTGCGTTGGAATTTATCAAGCCCTAACTCAAAATGATAATTGATAAGACCTATCTTTTCAGGTATTTTATTGCAAAATTTTTCGAATACTTCCCGCCCCTGAATGCTGGTGAGCGATCTAAAGGTAACATCATAGGGTCATTATTTCAACAAGAAAATTAGTTCAATAAAAATTTACAAATACCTTTTTATTTTTATTCATTACCTTGCGTTAGATTTCTGCTCCCTTCCAATATGTGGCAGTACAA
Organism: Nycteola revayana; assembly: GCA_947037095.2. Classification (NCBI taxonomy): domain Eukaryota; kingdom Metazoa; phylum Arthropoda; class Insecta; order Lepidoptera; family Nolidae; genus Nycteola; species Nycteola revayana. The sequence goes on from OX344839.1 coordinate 14,086,355, forward strand.
AGTTTTGTAGATTATGTGCTAAACCTAAGTTATTATTATGAGAATTGAGATTTAACACACATTTAGTAAATATGAATAATTTTATCAACGAGCTCATCATTATCAAACAAATCCATTACATATGTGTACGAAATAAGATCCTTATAATTAAATGAGAAAACGTAATTTATAGCTTACTTAGTAGCTGCGTCCGCGTGGAATAGATAATTTTGACTAACGCCGATTTCGAAACATTCTTCATTGTAATAAATAAATAAAATCATCTTTATTCAGGCAATTAACACCCATACGCAGCAAATATCGGATTGGTCCTATCTGATCGCGCGATCCGTTGCCTGTGGAAACGGATCGCGCGTCAAAAGAGCTTTCTGATCGCGATATCAGTTTCACCTAAAACTAATGTATGGAAAAGTGGAAATGTATCGCGCGATCCGTTTCCACTGAAACAATCTATTAAGTAATTTCCGGTCTGATCGCATAAATATCGAAAATAAAATAAAATGTATTCGTACGTCTAAAAGCGTCTAAAATTATCACTAAATTTTAAATAAACAATGGTCAGTTAATACTTATTTACCTCGCTCTAACTATACATAAAAAACAAATAAAACAACTTGAATTAATCAACGAAATCATGTTAAATGTTATTTTAATAATTACTAAATTAAGTCGGAATACTTACAATCATCTTTACAATCATCTTTACGAAATATGTTTTAAGGTCCGAAGAATGATTTTTTTTTTAAATAAAAGTTTTTATTAACGTAATCCTATTAAGGCATTTGTAAATAGTCGAAACATATTTTGGTTTTTAAATTTATTAAGTTAAATTACTTAATTTTATTTGATTATAATAGTTTATATAGCTTTAGCCTAAAAGCTGTCAGGTATGAAAATTGAATATTATTTTATATCTTTGATTAAATCTAAGTTCTGTCCTTTGAGTATGTTATTATTTAGACGGACCATAAGTATCTAGACGAACGCGCTTTAGTGCTACCACTGGATCCAATACGCCCCAACTGAGAAGACCCGGGGAAGCAAACTCAGTGGGGTTACTCTACTGCGCGGCCTCATCGAGACGATCCGGCGAAACATACTCAGATGGGCACGTCCTACCTTACCTAACCTAATTAGCATAATATAATTTTGAAGATTTAAACTAAACTATTTTCTTAATTTTTCTAGGCAATGACCTACTGTAATAGTATGGTTTTCCAACTGAGACAATACATGTATAATCCATTTATGCTCATTATATGTTTTGCTAATTTGCGACGGCCTTCATATGGCTTCAGGGTATATGTATTGCTTTCATTTTTCAATATTTTGAGTAGCAATAATAATGTTGTTTTTTTTTGTTTACCAATTTATGTAATTTCCCATTCCACGCCGCCAATGCATTATTTGTTCGATGTATTACCTTATTTACACACCACGTATCAACCCAGTCTCCATTTTTAAGCCATTGTCGAGTCATGTAATCATTTTTGTTTCCGTATATTTGTTGAGTCCAAGCTCATTATTAAAATAACATTTAACATGATTTCGTTGATTAATTCAAGTTGTTTTATTTGTTTTTTATGTATAGGTAGAGCGAGGTAAATAAGTATTAACTGACTATTGTTTATTTAAAATTTAGTGATAATTTTAGACGCTTTTAGACGTACGAATACATTTTATTTTATTTTCGATATTTGTGCGATCAGACCGGAAATTACTTAATAGATTGTTTCAGTGGAAACGGATCGCGCGATAGATTTCCACTTTTCCATACATTAGTTTTAGGTGAAACTGATATCGCGATCAGAAAGCACCTTTGACGCGCGATCCGTTTCCACAGGCAACGGATCGCGCGATCAGATAGGACCAACCCCAAATATCACATCAAATACAATATACAAAAATAATTAATACAAATTTATAAATAAAAATTCAATGAAATAAAGATTAAAAATTAAATTAATTAAAGTTTACAAATAAAAATGCAAAAAAATAAAAATTATAAATAACGATTAAAAATTAATTAAAATCACAATTATAAATAAAAATTAAATTGCTTAAAAGTTATCTGCCCCACTCCTGATACACTGGTGCATGTAGGGCTAGCCAGTGCTGCATAATTGGCCCGTCCAACCTGTCGGCGACGACAGCCAGGAGACTGTTGCTGCTACCCCGCACCCTGCCCGCTATGAAGGTCGCCCTCTTGCGCATGGTGGCATAAAAACATTCCACACGCACACTGGCAAACATCCCCGACGCGCTGCAGAAGCGAGGCAGCCGCAACAATGCCCTTAGCGCATTATTATATTGAACTCGGAGAGCGCTGTAGGACTTCTGCGAGTATGACACCCACAGGCTGCTCGTATAAAATGATGTGCAGTATGCTCGAAACAAGGTGATCTTGACTTCCTTGGAGCTACGAGCAAACCTGCGAGCTATCATGTTCGCCCTCACCGACAGCGCCCTCCTTTCTTGTTCGATATCAGCGTCGTCCCTCAAGTTGGGCGTCACAACGTGGCCTAAATACCTAACATTTTGTACACGCTCCAAGAGTACGTCGCACAACTTGACTGTTGGGACCTCTGTCGGACAGTTGGACCCAGCCTGGAAGACCATGAGCACACTTTTCGTGACCTTATATTTAAGGCTATGTGAGTAAGCGTACGTCTCGCATATACCTATGAGCTCCCTGAGTCCACCTATCGACGCGCTGAGCAGCACCATGTCGTCCGCATCATCATCATCAACAGCCCGTTTACGTCCACTGCTGAACATGGGCCTCCTCTTAGCAGACCTTGGCAAGCCAGGATCGTAGAGGGATATTGCCATAATCACCACGCTTGGCAGACGGATTGGTGATCGCAGTAAGATGTAAACCTTGAGCTAATAGATGCTGCTGCCCATCCATCAGCCATATGTCCCTTAGTCGCCTTTTACGACACCCATGGGAAGACATGGGGTGGTCTATTCTAAGCCGGAGACCACACGGCCGCATAGCTGCTGTTATTACAACAAACATCATCAATATGACAGCCAACATGGCGGCTGCTGAGCGCGACATTAAGCTCATTCACGTACAAATTAAAGAGCGTTGGTGAGCTCAACCCACCCTGCCTCACCCCGCACTCCAATCTGTACGAGTCCGACAGAGCTCCCGCCCATTTTACATTATTGTAAAGTACAGTACTGAAATATACTAGTAATATCGGGTGCAATCTTGCGGTCTCGTAGTTTTTTCCACAGCACATCGTACGAGACCAGGTCAAATGCTTTGGACAGATCTAGAAAGCAGGCGTTAACAGCAGTATTACGGTCCGTGTAATATTTGACAACATGCTTTAAACTTAATATTGCACTCTCTGTGGACAGCTTGGGCCTGAACCTAAACTGATTTTCATGCAGCTCCGCTCGTATTGGTCTTAGCGTAGCTTCCTCGATAAATGGTGCTAGTTAGCTAGCCCCATTTATCGAGGAAGGTTTTTCACGTCGGAACAGAAGTTCCTGAGATTAGCGTGATCAAACAAACAGTCTTCAGCATTATAATATTAGTATATATGTCATTTTTTAAACATATACGGCCATATTCATTCGTGTCGTATAGTATTCATTGAATTCTTAAAATTAAGTTATTCTTAATCAGTAATGTTACAATCACAGTTAGGAATATAATATAATAAAAGATCTGTTATTAAATCACCAATTTTATTTAAACAACAAAGTAACAATTTATAATGGAATATTATGTGTCTTATCACTAATTACTATAAACCATAATAATAATTTATTAATATTATATGCATAAGACTTACTTTTATACTTATTACTTTAATATATTACTATATTACTTTAATACATGATTGGTATCTCGCTCTCGACTAGATACCGCGCTCGCTTAAATTCATAGCTCCGTAAATGCGGCAACTCAATATTGTAGTTTGTGATCCCGATGTCCTTTTTAATTCTTGTAATGTTATTTTTATACAGTTTACTACGCAAGCTGACTGGCTCCGATTATAACCAAAATGAAATAAAATTTTCGACACATATTCCTGGCACAGAGCGTGAGCCGATATCGGCGTACTATATTTTGCAGCATTTGTGCAGTACGACGGCGGTATCGGGTCGAGGGCGCGAGACCAATGATTTATGCAAGGCATAAGATAAATATTTTCAAAAAAATTGTGAGATTAATATTAGATTCTGAATATTATAGTCTTTTCATCATTCCGAGGCCGAAAGTTTGAATTTCTTCTGCGGAAAGAAAGATGCATATTTCAGACTGCTCACAATTAGTGACAGTTTAAAATGTAGTCTTTTTTTGTTTTAATTTTCTTCCCGTTACCTATTTGAAATAACTCATTACCATGGTAACCGTGCAGTTGTTAAGGAAATAACAATGACAAAAAACATTGAACATTGAACACAATGTTCAATGTTTCTTTTTGCGTTCGATAATAAATACTATTTTTCCGGACCCCGTCAATGAATAATTTGAACTACATTCGTTTTCCTTATATACAATGTCATAAAACTTTCGGTCCTGGTATGATGAAAAATAGTAAACGCGCCACGGGAGGATAGCAGGGCATTTCAACCCACGCTTTTGTCACCCCCGCCTACGGCTCGGGTGACAATATCGCGTGGATTAAAAAGTCCTCCTTTCCTCCCTTGGCACGTAATGTACTATTTATATATTTTGTAAAGGCACCATATTTTTGCAATATTCTAACCTAAAAAGCTATCCTAATAAGCATATATTATGTTATCACAGTGCATAGCCTATCACATTGTAAGAGAAATACAATAAAATTGCATTAAAATATTCATAAAATAAATCTTCATGATATGATATACAGTTAATACATTTTAAAACTTATTTTTACTGTATGAATGTTGGCGTGCAATACAAATAATTTAGTATTTTAACTTTACAATTTAACATTATTTTTAAAGTGAGTTGAACCTATTTCAATTGTATTATTCTTTATTAACTTTACAGGCTCAGGCTGGTCCTGGGACAATTAATGTCTTGGGATCCCGCATCGAATTTAATTGGAAAGTTTATAGGAGTTGGGAAGTTAATTCCACAGACAGTCGAGATTATTGAAACACAATATTTTACAGATTTTTCTTTGTTTGTGTAAATAGACTCTCAATTCTTCTCAGTTCAAAATTAAATGAATAATTAACTTTTAATTTAATTAATTCTAGATAAAGGATCAAATTATAAAGTTATATAATAATCTCAGGATTAAAAAAAAATCCCGTTTGAAGTTTTGTGTAAATACAAAATTAACACAAAAAACCATTAAAACTTTATAAATTAGCAAAAGGCTCAGATGTTGTGCCTTAGTATATGTCCCTAATATAATATAAATATCCCTAATATAATAGGCTAAGTGTGCATAATATTAGTAAAATACATTTAAAGTTAAAGTATTTAAGTATGCAGTCGTATATATTTTACAAAGATAAAATTTGGACTCTTTTGATATGTTTCAGTTAATTTTCAGTAAAGCTTTAATAAAATAAGATCTTAAATATATTTTCTACAAGATATCAGTACCAGCATAGTAAATATAATATTAATAATATAAACTAAAAGCCCACGATCAAGGCTTAATTTTAGAAGTTATTTTATTTGGTACAAACTGGTAGGAAACTGGATTCGTTTTAGAACAAAACCAAATAATAAGTTGAAAACAACAAAAACGTTTTGCGTTATTAGGCGATAATACAAAGATTTTAGACTTTTCAATCGTTAAGGGCCGGTATTTCAATCGTATCTAGAATTGGACACAGTTATGCGAAACAGAACCAACTCATAACTTTGTTTTAATGCACAGTATGGTGAGAAATTATGTGTTTTATAAGTATATCACATATTACTTTAATAGTGTTAACTTTATATTTTGTGTGCTAGACGGCTCTACATAGCTTTTTATGAAAATATTAAATATCTCAAAACTGTAATCGTGTGGGTTGATTCTGTTTCGCATAATTACATCCGATTGAAGATAAGATCGACCTATCTGAAATTTTTGCTATGCTATAATTACAATCCTATATTGAAATACACTTATAACAAGTCGATATTATCTGCAATCCTCGATCAATTCTAGTACGAGCCCTTACTTAGTCTGTAGTTGTCAAATATAAGGAAGACTTTAATATACCGAATCAAAGTACTATATTGCATTAAAAATAGAATAATATTAGTTGTGAACCTTGGATGTCTGAGATTTTTGTGTGTCAATGTTCCGGGCTTTGGTGGGCACAAAATCTCATAAACATTCACAATAGTATGTTTTGAGTACACATATAAGTATAACTTTTGCGAATTAATATGACACACGGCTCGAATAACCTTTGCTCAAGGCATTGAGAGCAAAAAATATATTTTTATATCTTTTAAAAAATATTACTAGCAGAGTTTTTAAGTCTACTAATATTCTTGTTAACCCCTCGTGCTAAGCTAAAATGCTTGTGGTACGAGTGGGTTCACGTCGGTAGTGCAATGGGTGGGGTTCGAACCGGCGACCACAAGATCACAAGTCCGAGGCTTTAGCAATTGGGCTACGGCCGCTTTTTAAATTTAGTAAAAGTTGAACAAAAATAACAAAAGATAAAATTTAACAAAAATCCGATAACAGTATCAAGTAATAGCACACAAATTACTCCTAATAGCAAGCATGTCATGCTAACGCTACTGCGGCGCGAGAGCGGGGTCTCGTGCGGGGTAGTGGGCAATTTCGGGCCAAGTGTCATGTTAATTCGTACGAGTAATACTTTTGTACTTAGACAAATATAAATCTCTAGATAATAATATATATAGAAGCTTAAGTAGCTATTTGTTGTACGAAATAAAGTTATCCTTTGGCTTCAAATCAAGTTTTAAGCATAACGAACTCCGCTACACGATTCGCAAACAATCATCTTTTTATGCGGGTTTTCAACTTGCCTGCGATCAGTTTCTTGCTGAATCCAAGTCAGTAAACGATCCTTCAAGTACAATATAGTATCTTGACGAACCATACCTTCTTGGAAGAATTCTTTCAATACAATAACTATTCCGTTATCGTATTCCCTGCAAGGGTCACCAAGTGGCCTTTGATGCTTCATGTAGTTAAACACAAATTTAACAATTTGTACGATCAAATCCTCTTCAGGGCTCAACAGTCTTAATCTAGCGATATCTTCAGGAATCAATTTCGAAAGGACATTGAAGGATACGGTCATAAGGTTTACGTAAACATCTTGACTCAAGTTTTCGAGCATAAGTGCTACATTTTCAGCACCCGAAGAGCTGACCCGAACTAGTAAAGTTCCGATACGGAGTATTTCTCCAGGATGGATTCCTACTAACATATTGCTTCCTTCATCTTCTTTATCATAGTATGAGGTAACAGCGTTCGTAGTGGGCACTATACGCGTAGGTACATTGCGGGCCGATAAGTTAGCTGGCCCGAGATCAGTAAACAATTGTGCCCTACCATCTTTTCCCATGTTGTATAATTCTGATGGGTTGAATTTGTGTTGTGAGTTAATGTTGACGTTGCCATCTGACGTCATCGATATTCTGAGTTTGTGTTGGTTGACTTCTTTGTTGATTCGTAGTACATCGGCGAAGTATTGGTCCTTGTTAATAATGTTTTTAATCCCTAGAATCACCTCAGTGTTTCCTTGTACAGCGCCTTGGACTCTTCGGGATTCTGCGCTGATTTTGTCGAATATTTTTCTGGAAAGAAAAATGGTAAATTTAATGATCTGCTGTATTTTGTTCTGGACTATGGCATCTCTAACAAAAAACTTCCACGATATAATTTTTTTTATTATTATTATAATTATTAAGAATTAAACTATTTTGCTTTTTACTTAAATGATTAAATATTAAATTATTTTGTAAAATGTTTCACCTCTGAACAATGCCCATATTTTTTTCTTAAAAATGGATACAATTACATCGTAGGTACAAGAATCTACCCCATTAAAATCAAATGATTGTCTTATATTGCTTGTGCCATACGGATATAAACCATGGCGCAAATAAGAGCTTAGCTACTATAAATAAAAGTAATTCCATTTTTTTTATTGTGCTTAAAATATGTATTGACGACATAAATTCTTCTTGGTTTTGTATAAATTGCCTTTTAATCGAAAAATATTTAAAACATATATCTCATTGGACTTTGCCTTTTAGGAAAACACCTAGACGCGTAATAAATAGTCAAGTCTTGTAATATAAGTAGCCTCCTCTCTACAACAATATTACTTTATGTTGCTGTACCCGACAGGGTTTCATAATTCGTACCACATATTATTATAATGTTAAAAACCTGTAAAGACAGTCCGAAATGCAATAAAGCATTGAGTAAATTCTTGGTCTTTCGAGCCAGATTATTTACAACATTGATAGTCAATTAGTATTTAAGTAACTTAAGCTATAAACAAACCTGTGCCTATTGCTTCTGAGAGAAGACCGATATTCATTGATAGTTTTCGCTTGAGCGTCTTCTATGATACTCTGTGCTGTCCGGTTCGAAACCACAGCATGGCAGAAGAATAGCGTGGCTGCCGTGAATTGGAACAGTTCCAACTTAGTCGGAGTTTCACCGTGTTTGCGGTACTGTGAAAAATATAATATGAATACTTTAGTATGTGTTGAAAACTCTGCTGCAAAAAATTATTTACGTAATTCATAAGCAAACTAAGCAACCTCCGCAATAGGGCACCCTTTTTGGGATTGGACCGCGGCACAGGGCGGTCCAAGTCGTGTAGTCGTGTAATCCAAGGGTGTGGAAGACAGTGCCAAAAGTTGTGACTATGGCAAAACCTACCTAAAGGAAAGGTAAGACTATGATATGTCTAAAAGCCAATAAAAAATAAAACATTTTAAAACAACAAAATTTACTACGCAAACTGGCATATTTCTTCGATTATAATCAAAATTTAATAAAACTTTCGAGACTTATCATTCATACTCAGTGTGACTGGCTCGGGTACGCCGATTTTGGCGTATTTTTTTTTTTGCCGTATTTGTCAAGTACGACGCAACGCGCTAGACCAAACATTAAATAATAATAATTGTGTTTACCTTGAGTATGATATGCAGTAGACTGTTAACAACACCAGCACCGCCGGTGACTATGTTGGCGTGACGTAACACTTCTACTGATACTGCGAGCGCTTGACCAGTCTGTTACAAAAATAATACAAAGGTTGATTAATCTATACGAATATGTAAAGCTAATGAGTTTGTTTGTTTGTTTGCTTGCTCGCGTTAATCTCACGAACTACTGGTCCGATTTTACATATTATTTCAGTGTTAGATAGCCCTTTGTTTTTTTATTTTTTTAAGATTATTAGCAGAGTTTTGCAGTCTACTAGTATTCTTGTTTTGCTAAGCTTAAATGCTTGTGTTACGAGTGGAATCACGTAGTGCAATGGGTGGGGATCGAACCGGCGACCGCAAGATCACTTTTCCGACGCCGCTAGCCATATGGCCGCTTTAAAATTTAATTTCCCGTAGTAACTATTTAAATAAAGCCTATGCTTTATTTAAATAGTTCCTACGGGATCAGGAGCTACGCAGGTAAAACCGCGGGCTGTAAGCTAAGTAGGTTTCACCCGGGTAAATCACGTTCTCGTTAGGTTTTGTTTTTCCCAAAGTTTCGATTAAGTGGAATAGGGATAGCGACAAAAAAAACTATTTGATTCGTCAGTTTTAATGTTACTGACGAATCAAACAGATATTTTCAAAAAATAATAAACATGTATATTTTTTTACTGTCTGTTCATAAAAAATGACGAAGATACAGCGCGTTTAACCTTCGTGTGACGTTACAAGCCACCATATTCTGAACTTTGATGCTCTGTCGTCATCATCATCATCAGCCCGTATAACGTCCACTGCTGAACATGGGCCTCCTCCCGAGGAGGTTATTTGCCATAGTCACCACGCTTGGCAGGCGGGTTGGTGACCGCAGTATTATGTTGTGCTACACAAGGAAACGCTGCTGCCCGTTCCTTCCATATACGATTATTATAGACTAGCAGCCCGCCCCGGCTTCGCAGGGGTATTTAACAAACATTTCAAAAGTTATAATTTTTCTTTCACACACACTCTCCCATACATACGTACTTTCTCGTTTTTTCGTGGGGTCATTAAAAAAGAGTAAAATGAAGTAAATTCGAATATGAAATTATATTTTTTTTGTACTATTTTGTTTTTGTATTTTTTTTTATTTTTTTTTTGTAAAAAGGCTTTCGCCTTACTTTACTTTACTTTCTCTGCTCCTGAAAATTAATTTATTGAGTCAGATCATAGCAGCAAATAAAATTGATTTTCAGGACCTCCGACCCGCGATAGACCAACATACAGTTGGCCATGAGTAAAACATTCTTTTCGTAGGTCAATCCCTTCTAATTCGAAAGTTTGGCCTTGGGACTTGTTGATAATTGAAGCCGTTTAAATGGATCATCGGAATCCTCGGTACCTATATGAGCTAGTTGACCAGCTGCTGGGCCGGTGATAATGGTTGCTACAGTTAAATTGTCCTTCAATTCCTTAATAAGCAGCCTCGTCCCGTTGCACATGCTTGGAGGGCTTAAATTCCTCAAAAGCATAATTGGAATTACAATTTTTAAAGTCAATTCATGTGGGGGTAGTCCAGAAGGGTTTAATGAATTTAAAAACTCCTGGGGATAATGGACTGCGTCTTCGATATTAGTCACGGTGTCTATCGATTTGTATTTGTCCGGGAACTCTTTGAATAATTATATTGTTTATTCCGTTGACACTATCATTCCTGCCTGGGTGATAATATTGCCCTAGAACACAACCAATGAAAGTCAAATTATCTATATAAAGCAAATTATCGATATCAGGCTATACTGCATCTATTAAAATTTCTAAACTATGGACTATTTGGCCTAGAGACTCATCCAGAAGGATCTTACAATTACTGCTTAAATTTGGAGTGGGAAAAATTCCTTCCCCAAGCTTAAGCAGTTGCTGTGGAAAATCACCATCGGTGATTCCATGAAGATGAGCTCTCATATTCGTCCGTAATTTTATATTTTCAATCGAAGTTCATAAGGGCGACTCCATTAAGCATGCTTTGATGATATCTGCTCGTGTACCTCTGTTAATGACACGAAGAGTTTGTCGGATATCTCCAGCAAATACAAAAGTAATCCCGCCCATGAGAGGAGCGGCGACCATGCGACATTTTTTAAATAACTTACAATTTTAAACTTGTGATATCTTTCGAATGGATTGTTCAAATTGAATAATTCAAAAAGTTATATAATGGTTTTGAAGCAGACTTAAATATTAAGTCTTATTTATTTTGATAAGGATTAATGCCAAAGTATAAATAAAAGAGCTTTTATAGCGGTGGCATTTATATTTTTTTAAATAAAAAACATTTATTGTGACATAACTATAATAGTTAGACATAATTATGCTGTCGCGATATTTTTTTTAGATAATGATATGTTCTGCAAAAGCGTAGTGCATTATTTTGTTCTATAATCAATAGTTTTCGCAGCTCACGCGACGTAAGCAAGTTTTTTGGTAATTTTTTCACACCTTGGGTTACATTATTGGAGTTTTAGTATGGATCCCTAACTTTTTTGAAAATTTAATATAGCCTATGTTCACCGGAAATAGAGTAGCTTCCTAACAGTGAAAGAATTTTTCAAGTAGTTTCGGAGCCTATTTAATGCAAACAAACAAACAAAAAAACAATCAATTCTTTCCTCTTTATAATATTAATGTAGATGTAGATTATGTTATAATAATCGGGACCAACGGCTCAACGTGCTTTCCGAGGCACGGAAAGCAGTCCCTCAACCAACCAGACCCGGAAATTAATCTTAAAATTTACACACAGATTTCCTGTCCGGAGTGGGGATCGAACGCACGACCTCCGAGATTTAAAGCTAGCCAAATACCGCTACGCTACGGAGGTTGTGATGCTCTGTATCTGTTTATTATTTTATTAAACAGATACAGAGTCCATAATCACAAAATACGCGCTCAATATAATTTGTTATTTTGTCACAATTTTCTTTTTCAGTCGTCATCCCTATTGATTATATTCATAGTGCTCACTGCGACCAATATTTGTATGTAAAAAATTACATGTGTGATTTTCATAGATTTCGTAGAACGATTTACTTATTAACTTTCAAAATATTTTGGGGTCGTGAATTCGTAGTTTCTTAATTTTAATTAAAATATTATAGGTCACCGGGAAATAATAAGAATCGTAAGTTGATCAACTGTCTAGTTAGTTGATAAAATAACGAGGTTGCGGGAAGTAAAAAAAAAAACCTAAACCTAAACCAATGGAGTTCACAAAGACAAAAGTTTTTTTGTTTTGTTACAACAGTAGCATAATCTCGTTTGGTTAGGTTCGGTCAAGTGTCATAACAATTAAGCAAATAATTTAATTATTATGCGCGTTCACTGAAACTGGTAACTAAATTTTACAATATGAGTGGCACGGAAGTTGATTTACTTACGATTCGTATTATTTTCCGGTGACATAATATATATCTTTATATATATTATTATTATAATACTACTGTACGTGTATATGCCACTGAACTTTTCCTAAACGGATGGATCGATTTGAATGATTTTGTTTGTGTGCGTTTGGATGGCGCCCTGGATGGTTTAAATTTACAAATGATATAGAATATATATATTATTATATTATCATGCAGGACAAAGTCTGTGGGGTGCGCTGGAACTACTAAAATTAAACCTTACCTTAGTCATGTTAGTGCCGGCAGCAGCGGATTTCGATAGAAGCGAGCTCGCGGCTCCCGCAGCCAAACCAACGCTGGATGCCGCGATGTTCAACCAACTGCCTCGAGCTTCTGGATCAGTCGGGCTTATAGTCTGTTAACAAAATTTTCCTTTAGGTTAATACTTAATTCTGAGACTAAGAGAATAGAGTGTGCGTCTGTGCTTGTGCACTGTTTGCTTGTACCCAATGGCTAGGGGCGTCGGATGAGTGGGGACACATCGCACTACCGACGTAAACCCACTCGTAACACAAGCATTTTAGCTAAGCACGAGGGGTTAACAAGAATACTAGTAGACTTCAAAAACTCTGCTAGTAATGTTTAAAAAAATGCGTAGGACATATTATAACACAAGTATTCAATGCATGATAACAATTTAAAGTGTTAAAGCAGACGAAAATGGGGAACTTGCCTGTTCATGCCTGCGCTCCTATCGTGTATATGCAGCGACGATCGCACCAGACCATAGAGACCCGTGGCTACCGTCGCTACCGCCACGCCGTGTAACACTACAGTCGCTGTCGGAGTGCAAACCGCTATACCTATCATTCTGATACCCACTATAAAAGTTACAGTGTATAGACGATACCATGTCATAGACATACGCATAAAATGGACAACTTGCCTGTTCATGACTGCTCCTATCGTGTAAATGTAGCGACGATCTGACCAGACCATAGAGACCCGTGGCTACCGTCGCTACCGCCGCGCCGGCTAACACTACTGGCGCTACTGGAGTGAAGACTGCTACTCCTATCACTCCGATGGCTCCTATAGAAGCCACTGTACTGGCGGTATCCACGGAACTTAGGACACGGGCCTTAAGACCCAATGTGGGTGATGGACATACTGTCAGCTTAACAGCAAACGCTTCTTCTCCCTGAAATAAAAAAAATAATCTCTAAATAGTGTATATTTCGCCAATGAATTGGTTTTTAAACTATGAAACGGATCGGTTTCGTCAATAAATTGTTTTAAGCCACGAAACAGATCAGTTTCTTCAATAATTGTTTTGAACCATGCAACGGATTTTAGATACTACGTTCACTACAATTCGGGGAATTTCCTACGGAAGAGTTATATGCTTCTTCATACACTCCAATGCGACTGCTGAACATGGGCCTATTCCCGCGGGAGGGTATTTGACATAGTCACCGCATGAGGCGACCAAAGTATTATGTTGTGCTGCACAAGGAAACGCCCGTTCCTTGATATACGATTATTATAGATGATGTTGGAAACAATCGGCTTAACGTGCTTTCCGAGGCAATCTTAAAATCGTACAATTTACACAAATTTTTCCTGTCCGGCGTGGGGATCGAACACGCAGGTTGGTGTACATCAGGTGGACGGGTGTACCTCAAAAAATAGTGATTCTATACACGTGAAAGCAATGTTCTAGCAATGTGACGAATGTGCGTAAAATTTCAAGCAATGTGCTCTTATAAAACTAGAGTTATTTCAAAAAGTTAGTGAGCCGCCAGCCTGATATCAGAATGACGGGTGTACTTTTAATCTGAGCTAATTACTTACTATCTCTGTATGAAAACATTAGCGTAGCAATGTGCCGGCAATGTGCTCGAACGTATTAAAGGCATAATCAGATGGTGCAAAAGGTTTCCAAGTAATTTCGAAACTGAAATTTAAAAATTTAAGCGCCTGCTTGTTTTATACTTGCAATCACGACGAAATGTATAGAGGAACATTTACATCACAGTGGCTTCCTGCAAATGACACAACTATACTATTTCCATTTCATTATTTTCTCGATGACAGTTCTAATTTGATAGTTGTAGTGTTGTGACCATATAATTAATGATATCGATCGCATATATATTTTTTTACTAGCTTCCGCCCGCGACTTCGTACGCGGATCCTGTTGCTTATGGCAGCGACAACGGGGTCGTCAAAATCGAAGATCTGAAACGTCAGATGTCGAAGTCGATCAGAATTCAAACGTTCGTTGTGCTCTTCTTCTGTTTCTTCATGCCGTACTCCATCAATTCTTTCTCTTTCACTTTTTAACGGATTATGAATATATTGTTTTGTGTGTTTTCGGGACAATGTATTTTAATTTCGATCAGCAATTAGTCGCCTGAAGACTAAAGACCTGTTAGTAGATGTGCGAATACGCTGAGAACTCAAGCGTGATTCTGTATCGGAAAACGTTTCCGATTCACGAGACAATGCATGTCTAGAGACCTAGACGCAGATGCGTAGATACGCTGAGAAGTTAATCGCAATTCTCTATCCGTGAACGTCTCCGACTCGCGAGACAATGTGTGACGTTCACGATCAGCGGTCAGTCGCGCATCACGATCGAAGAGGTTTCCACGGAGCGAGTTGCAGCCTGATGTTCTCGAACAGCATCAAGTCTCTCCCGACGCTCTTCGCTACATTCTTGGGATCCTATGATTCTCAAGGCATATTAAATTTATTCGAAAAAATATAAAAATAAATGGGAGTTTTGGCCAGTATAGTCAAATTTTCATTGATTCATCGAAAATTTGTCCTAAACTGTCACCGCGTGGACGTAAACCCAGCTTATGTTATTTTATAATTATATAGTGAAATTAGTGATAGCTTTGATTTCCCCATCAAATGTTTCTGATCTTCGATTTTTATAAGTCTACAGGAAATGCCCGTCAGACCGAACATCTTTTGCTAAGTCGTCATTCCTATATGTGTTATGGTGTAGCTGGGCGCTTGGAATTCCATAACAGATGATCTTTAATGTTCATATGTCAACAAAGAGTGCTTATCAGGCTGAACAACTTGCTAAGACGTCATTCCTATATATATGTTATAGTGTAGCTGGGGTCTTGGAGTTCCACAGCAAGTGTTCCAGATCTTCAATTTTTATATGTCAATAGAGAGTGCTCATCACGTAGAACATTTATTGCTATGGTACCATTTTTGTATCTCTTATAGTTTAGCTGGTCAGTTGCGGTTCTGCATCAGGTATTCAAATTTCCAAGATAAATTATAGCCTATATGCCCTGAATCCGTCCTACAACAAATCCTGAACCTATACAACAAATCCGTCAAGTAATTCCGAAGATTAGCGTATACAAACAAACAGACCCTTTTTTTTGGATTCGTTTTCGTTTTTTTTTACTGTTTATATATTTTAACAAAGACAAATACAAAAAAAAACATTCATATGTATATTTTTTTATTGTCGGATACCTACCTATACCTACTTACTTTACAACAGCTTCGATTTTTTTTTAAATTGGCATTATCAATCAATCATTCAATACTTTGTGACATTTGTTACACTATTCTTTTTCTAAGTATGAAGCTGTTCTTATAAGTGCACCGTGTTAAATAAATTAAAATGAAGAGAAGAGGTGGTCAACAGAGCGTAGTTCAACTAAGTGATCAAAAATATGTGTTTATTAAGTATAAAGACTATTTTAAAAACTTACAGAATTTACCTTTGGCTTCCGAACATATTTTCAACACAATCTCGGAGGAATTGCAAGGCAAAATGTCCGAAAAAGCCCTTTGTATATAATTGAAAAGAAATTATAGGTATTTTTTTGATATTGACAGCTCAGACGATTGTGATAGTGAACCAGCGAGTCAAGATGAAACCAGCGTCGTTGGTAGTTCTCAAGAAAATAAAGACTCTACTCAACATAAGGCATTTCATTTTAATTTGGACGTATATAAATGGCAACAAATACAACCTATAACGAAACTTACCATGCGAAATCAATTAACATCCAGGGTTAAATACCAGAATAAATATGTGCTGCCAAAACATGAATGGGCTCATTTATTACGAGAGGAAACATGGAGAAAAACTAAAATCCCTTGTAGTTTTGCATTCCGAAGTCATTCCATAAAATTTGGAGAAAAAATAATGTGCTTTGGGCAATGTACTGAATGCAATTCCGAAATAAAAATTGTTATAAACTGGCTCACAGACAACATAGCTCATTGTCAGGGTATCATTATGGATTATGATCCAAAATTTACTCACAACCCTAAAAAGAAAATAAAAATATCCCCATTAAAAAGAAATGAACTTGCTTGTGAATTGAAGTTTAAATCACCGATAGTGGTACGTAATGAATTGATAAATTCCGCTATGAATGTCGGTGATGTAGAGCCTCCACACATACCAACCACGGCTTGCTTGAGACAAATAAAATATGAGCGGGAGTGTAGCGAACAATATCATGAAAACCCAGTTTTGTCATTATGGACTATGACCAAGATTAGTCCATACGATGATATTATAAGGCATATATCTCTATTTCCATTTTATGTTTATTATTGGTCATCGGGTCAAGATCAACATTATAAAGAATATTCTCGACAAAACAGAGTCATTCTTAGTTTAGATGCTACCGGAAGTCTACTAAAAGAAGTTGGTCCTACAAAAGATACGACTAATGCGAACCATATATTTTTGTATTCCGGTGTTATGTATGATAAAAATAATAGCAGAAGTGTACCAATAACGCAAATGTTGTCTGAAATACATAATATGGACACAA
The DNA here is from genome assembly GCA_947037095.2 of Nycteola revayana. Lineage (NCBI taxonomy): Eukaryota > Metazoa > Arthropoda > Insecta > Lepidoptera > Nolidae > Nycteola > Nycteola revayana. The sequence continues at coordinate 14,103,688 of OX344839.1, forward strand.
TATTTCGATGGATACAAACATGGAAGAGTAATAAGAAACATCCCAATGAGGTTGTATTGGATCATTCACCAGCGCTAGTCGGGGCAGCTGTTAAGGCTTTCACTACTTTTAGATCAACAGCGGAATATGTAGCTAACTCTTTTAATAAACTAGAAGCGCAAATTTGCACGCCAGATGATACATTTATCCGAATTGATATTAGTCACTTGATAAAAATACTGTACAATTTATCATGTTTTAAAAATGTCGATGAGAGAGTTAAGACATTTTATTTCCGATGTCTCGTGTTTGTTAGGTCCATAGAAAATTATGAAATTTTAAAAGATTTCGTTTCTGATTTGATAACTGTTTGCCTGAATAAGTACGATGGCAGTGAAACTAGGTGTGCAGAAGCCAAATCACGTCTTAAAATGATATTAACGAACACGGAAGTAAGCCAAATAGATGAAAATAGTGAAAAACCAGAAGTTATCGAATCAACTAATTTGGAAGTTAGCGATATAGACACAAAATCCAATGTTCCATCATGGTACTCTCACCTAATTGATAAAGAAAATTTATTGATTTCTTTAACTGATGACGATGAAATCAGCTCTCATGAAAATTTGTATTTTATGCCGTCTCTGATACCAAATCTATCAAGGTTGATTTTCCAATTGCCTTTGTGGGCTAACATAATGATACCTATATATAAATCTGATATTAGAAACCCGTCCTCTTCAAATGTGGAAAGCAGTTTTAAAACTTTAAAAAGATTTTTGTTCCCCATTTCGACCAAAAGTAATCGTCTGCGGGTTGATAAATTTATTATGAAGCATTCTGAGTTTATTGCTGGAGAAATCAAAACGGCAATCATTAAAGAACAGTCTGTAGTAAAGGAAATAAAAAAGGATAGACAAAAAGTACACAAAGCAATTGGAAAGAAAAAAGAAGTCTCTGATGATTCAATATTTGCAGAAAACCAGTCTTACATTGAAAATTGGGGAGGTCTTGGACACAACAAAAAAACTAAAAAGGAAAAAAAATATAAAATGAAATACGTTCCCTTATTACAAAATGGTATTAGAACGAGAACCGGTATAGAAAATTTTATATTAACGAATACCTGTGCCTTTGATTCCGTAGCTCAAGTTTTGGCAGCTGCTTGCGCAGATGGATTCGCTGTGAGCACAACTGTTTTCAATAACACTAACAATAATTTCTGTAACTTCATAAAAGACATGCTAGATGAACAAAAGCCAAAATTAGAGCTTTACAAAAGCTGAGCTCGGTTATTACAAAACTATAACTTTGAAAGAAGACAAAATAAGGGCACTACAGAATTATCTTGCCATTGCAGTGCTACTTACATTTTTGAAAGTATTGTGCAGGAGGTTATCTACAGTGCAGATGTCAAAGAAACTTGCACAAATGAATTTTGCCCTATAAATAATGTAGAAAGAAAAGTTGCTTTTCTACCACTAGATAGCAATAAGACTGACATCTCTGAAGCTGCTGTAACGATGATAGAAGAAAATAAAATGGTCACCTGTCGTCGCAATAACTGCAACGGAATAAGAACTTTTACTTATATTCTACATAATATTGTAAGCGTTGAGTTAAGTCAAACCGAATCAAGGTGTTTAGATGAGATTCCACTAAAAATTAACTTAGAATCAAAGGAATATGTTATGATAGGAATTATAGAATATTTGCCTTCGGGTCCAAAAGATGACCTCAACAGTATAGGTCACTATAGAGCACACTGCTACAGACAAAACAAATGGGTATGTTTTGATGACTTAAGCAATAGAACAAGGAGAAGTCAGAAAAATAAGATACCGCATTGCCTTGTGTATGGACAAAAATAATTCCCATTTCCGACCCATTTCCATACTCCCATTCCTATCTAAAGTTCTGGAGCATATAGTTCATCGCCAACTTTCTGCATACTTGTCTCAGAACAGTATCAGTATTTTCAATCAGGCTTTACACCAGGCCACAGTACGGTGACGGCATTACTTAAGGTCAATGAGGACATACGCTGGGCCATGGAGCCAAAGTCGCTCACTGTTTTGGTGCTTCTTGACTTTAGTAATGCCTTTAACTCCGTGGATTTTGATATTCTCCTTGAAATTCTTAAATCACACAATTTATTCTCGGAAGCTGTGGCCTGGTTCAGTTCATATATTCGAGGTCGCTCTCAACGTGTTCGCCATAAAGAGTCCTCACTAGTAGAAGGCGTACCTAGGCGTCAAGGTGGCGTTAAATTTTTGGAAAAAAAAAACGTTTTTAGGGTTCCGTAGCCAAATGGCAAAAAACGGAACCCTTATAGATTCGTCTGACTGTCTGTCTGTCTGTCTGTCTGTCCGTCCGTATGTCACAGCCACTTTTTTCCGAAACTATAAGAACTATAATGTTGAAACTTGGCAAGTAGATGTATGTTGTGAACCGCTTTAAGATTTTCACACAAAAATAGAAAAAAAAAAACAAAAAAAATTGGGGTTCCCCATACTTAGAACTGAAACTCAAAATGTTTTTTTTCATCGAACCCATACGTGTGCGGTATCTATGGATAGGCCTTCAAAAATGATATTGAGGTTTCTAATGTCATTTTTTTCTCATCTGAATAGTTTTTCGCGAGAGACACTTCCAAAGTGGTAAAATGTGTCCCCCCCCCCCTGTAACTTCTAAAATAAGAGAATGATAAAACTAAAAAAAATATATGATGTACATAACCATACAAACTTCCACCGAAAATTGGTTTGAACGAGATCAAGTAAGTAGTTTTTTTTTAATACGTCATAAATACAACATCGATCAAAGTTACAACGAACTACAAGAACTTTTATACTATGTTACTTGTTGTATTCTTGATATCAAAACTAGGTAGTTACTTTTAACTAGTACCTACGGATCCCTTCGTGCGAGAGTCCGACTCGCACTTTTTCACACTCGCCGGTTTTTTTTCATTAAATTTGCGTTCTGTAAGTAAAACCAAACCACTGGTTTCAAGGATAACGGTGTTTAAACTAACACCCTGTATATTTACATCGTGGAATTTAAATAAATACAGTCTATTATAAAGAACAAATTTAATAGTTAGAATAATTGTAATAGACATGTTATTGTTATTAATTAATGAAAAAATAATTAATCTTTTTAGCGTATACCAAACAATGAGCAGTCATGTTTATATAACTTTTAATAACTCTACTTGACATATCATCATAACATTGCCATTTTGACCCACGTCGGCAATGTGATTTGTAATGTCCCAAACCTTCGGGAGTGAGAAAAAAGTATGTAAAGGTATATATATTTACAAAGAAATTATTAAGTTGTAATGTATCTATTTAAAAAAATGTGGTCCAGACAACCCGACGTCAGAATGTCGGGCCACTTTCTTTTCATATTTTTTCACTATTCATAGAGGTACTAAATAATTTAATTAAGGTATCAAATAGTATCAAAACGGTACTGTAATTAGATAGTTTCCAAACATAAAATATCACATTTGGTCCAGGGGTTCTGACAATAACGACTTAGTTAGTCCGTCCTCTTTGCCCATGCATATAGGGTGACATAATTTTTAGGAAAAATTTAGAATGTGCTTTTAAACAAAAATGTTTTTTTTTTCATTGAATTTGCGTTCTATAATGTAACCAAACCACTGGTTTCAAGGATAACGGTGTTTACACTAACACCCTGTCTATTCCAAACTGCATAATTTAAATATGATCATCAGCCTGTACAGTGTTCATAGTTGGATAAAGGCCTCCCCCAAAACTCACCAACGAACCCCACCCTGAGTTATCTTCATCCAGTTCTACCAGTAGTATATTATGTATGCTGCAAATAAATTTTGTTCCTATAAAATTTCATACCTCTGTAATTTTTTTTCAGGAACGATAAAAAATTTGTGAAAAAAGAATGTAAAGGTATTAAAAAGGTACTATATATTTACAAAGAAATTATTATGTTATACTGTATCTAACTATTTAAAAAAAATGTGGTCCCGACAACCTGACGTCAGAATGTCTGGCCACTTTCTTTTCGTGTTTTTTCACTATTCATAGAGGTACTAAATAATTTAATTAAGGCATCAAATAGTATCAAAAAGATACTGTAATTAGATAGTTTCCAAACATAAACATGACGATAACCAGATATTGTTTAGTGAATAAATTGTGCCATAATTCATAAAAAGAAGAAAAAAAAGAAAAAAAAGAACAAAGGTGAAATGGGAAGAAAAAGAACATATTTTTTAATAAAGATTATATTCATATACTTAGACTTATTCCAGCAAAGCACTTTCCAATTGCTGAGTGGAAATATATTCATGTGTTTAGTTTTTTCAATTTGTTTTTGCTAATTAATATAGTAATAGTATATAATATATAGTAATAGGTACATACTAGAAGTATAACTTTAAATTTAATGTGAGTAATGTGTCAACTCGCATTTTGCTTATTATTGCTGAATTTACTTGCTTAATTTTTTTCTTTTGTTTTACCTCGCTACTTTCTAGTTTAACCTAGCTTTATGAATGCCGTGAAACTCTGTTATTGGCTTCAGAGATAATTGTCATCATCTCGCTATTACTCAGCAGTGTATGCAAACTGTAAGATGCCGTTACTTTGACGCAGCTGTATTGAGCTGCTGATTGATAGTGTGGTGAATGTTCATAACTCATGTCATTGAGTTATAAGCTGTTGAGTTTCCAAATAAATAAATAAATAAGTACCTACCCACATTTAACAACAGTGAAAATAAAAAATCACATCAGTATAGTATGTGGTATGAATTTTTATTTTGATTCTATGATACTTCAAATAAGTTTTATGCTATTAAATAATATAAGGAAAATTAGGAATTAGTTATCTCATTTGCATTGCACTGCAGGAAACCCCTGTGATGTAAAAGTTCCTCTATACATTTCGTCGTGATTGCCAGCACAAAATAAGCACGAGCTCAATTTTTTTAATTTCAGTTTCGACATTACTTTGAAACCTTTTGCCCTATCTGATTATGCTTCATGTCCACAAACAATTTATAAATATGTGAGCAAAGGAACAAACGATAATATACAGGAATAATGCTTTCCGTGGCTATGTGTGATGTTATGCTTTTATTTATGTTAGTAACAATTTCCTTTGGAAAACGGATGTGATGTTAATAAACAATTGAATTGACATCACTACCAGTAGTCTAAATGCATGATAATAGTTTGCCGGATGCCAAAGGCTTGTTGTATTTTAAAACCAATACTTAACTTTATTTGGTCACAACACTACAACTATCAAATTAGAACTGTCATCGAGAAAATAATGAAATGGAAATAGTATAGTTGTGTCATTTGCAGGAAGCCCCTGTGATGTAAATGTTCCTCTATACATTTCGTCGTGATTGCAAGTATAAAACTAGCAGGCGCTTAAATTTTTAAATTTCAGTTTCGAAATTACTTGGAAACCTTTTGCACCATCTGATTATGCTTTTAATACGTTCGAGCACATTGCCGGCACATTGCTACGCTAATGTTTTCATACAGAGATAGTAAGTAATTAGCTCAGATTAAAAGTACACCCGTCATTCTGATATCAGGCTGGCGGCTCACTAACTTTTTGAAATAACTCTAGTTTTATAAGAGCACATTGCTTGAAATTTTACGCACATTCGTCACATTGCTAGAACATTGCTTTCACGTGTATAGAATCACTATTTTTTTAGGTACACCCGTCCACCTGATGTACACGCAGGTTGTCTCCCAGAATATTGGGTGCCTTATTGCCGAATGGCTTCCGGATTAGAATAGTCCACCTCATGTCTTATGCGTGTCGTAAAATGCGACTTTGACTTATATCTGATTTATGGGCAACAGTATCTATATATCTTACTACAATCAGCAATTTGCCAGCCAAGCATAGTAATTATGGCAATATCCCTCAAGGTTCCTGGATTACCAAGAGGTCAGTTAAGATGTAAGGAAAAGGAGTAAACGGGACGTCAATTGAAAAATAAAGGAAGCATTACGAAATTGTAATACAGATATAAACAATTACCTCTATTAATGTTCCAGAATACTCTCCATTGTCGGGTACAATAATAACACATTTGGGGAGTGTGTTTTCTGTCAAATACGAATTCCAATCTTGATACACTCGAGCATTTTCGTCGATGTATACACGGCACGTCTGAGCTGTAAATATAAAAATCATTTGAGTTTAAAAAGGGATAAAATATAATGACCACCAAAAATATATACTTGACACCAGAAAAATAAAGTCTAAAATTATAATAGTACTATACCCAATTCATCGGGGCTTGAGACAAAGTGTAAACAAAGAAAACATTGTTTCTCAAACTTTTTTCAATGTTTTTTATTGCTATTTAATTTAATATAGGGTTTCCCATTTGTGTGTCTAGCAGCTCGGGTTAAGATAAGGTGCTTAACTATGAAGATAATAAAATCATAAATGACTCTTATTGAATTAATTATTCGGAGAATTAGGAGGATTCTGAAGAACTGTCGCCATCGTGAATAACGAAGCGGTCAACTATATTCAACTATCAATTATTCCATTAATTTTAAGCATCTTTTGCTGTTCTTTTTCACATTGTCAATGTACTTTTGTCAAGCCTCTACTGTTATATTTTTAATTGCATCGGCTAGTAAAATTTGAACTTCACTTAACTTAAAGCTTTTGTTATTCTCAGCAATAAATCCTTTAACTTGGGCCCATATTAACTCAATAGGATTTAATTCACTATGTCCTTTTAGAACCCGTTTACGGTGGCTTGCGATATTCCCATAATTTCAGTGGTTTAATTGATACCTTTGTACGGATACGAATCCTTCGACCACGTTTCTTTTATAAGTTTGAACACATTAATAACAGCCACCTTTTCCGTTGAATGCGTTAGAGTTTTCTTTGATCGCTTTTTCTTTGGCGAAGAAAAAGTGCAAGCGTTGCTTGGTCCAGGTGCACTCATGTTTTAAGCTCGAAAACGTAAATATAACAAAAACAAAACAACCAACAAATAACTTTAAACTTCATAAAAGATATAAATTCAACGAAAATATTTATAATAATAAATAAGCAGAACTCTCGTATCAACAAGTTGATCTATAGTAAAAATGCCGGATATAATCCGACCGATAACCAAACGTCACATTTTTATGTAAAATGTTCGGGAGTACCTGTGGTCTATAATTTAGTCGTATTAAAATGCATTCGAAGTTTGGGAATCAAGTCTTTTTTGGGTGTTTTTACATGTAAATGATTTAATAAATCATTATACTTCATATAAGATGACATTCCTAGGGTTGTTAAGATTTAAAAAAAATGTCGATAGTAATTATCGACTTTTCTTACTATTATTGACGATAATGTAACAAATAATTGGGATTAATTTAATTACAAACGTTGCTAAATTAAACAAACATTTTAATATAAGAGACATTTATAATGAAATAATGAAATAATGAATTTTATTCAGCACTTAGGTATTTACATACACTTGCACTTGTCAGAATTACAATGTTAGAAGATAAATTAATTAAAAAAAAAAAAAACAAACCTATAACTAACAGATAATTCTTACTCTATAAAATATCCGACTAGGTAACTTACAGTAGTAGGTAGGCAATAGCAAATATACAGATTGCGTAGTCCGTCCGTCTGTCCTATGGCATTTTTTGCAATTAACCAATCATTATTATTATAAGAAGAAATTAAAACCGCATCCAAATTGCAAGTGGTCACATTATATCTAAGTGGCACACACCTGAGGGCACCCTTATGGGGTTTAGGACCACGACCCAGGGTGCCACTGAAGTAAAAAAAAAAGGTAGATATAAAGAGGATATGATCACAGGCACCGACTACAGGCGCTCAATTACAGGGCGGGGGTAGGGGCGCAACGCGGTCCTCGCCGGCGAGAATCCTACCCTAGCTAACCTGCAACCTTTCACTAGCTACCTAAGTGGACGACCCGGAGAAGAAAGGAAGAAAGAAACTCCGGGGTTGTTCTTTTCCGTCATCTTTTTTTGTGTTTTAGTATCTTCCATTTTTTTTTTATCAAACTTGTTTACAATATCTCAGTGAATACATTGCAATTTTACTATGTGCGCTGATGTACGCTCTGAAACGTTTTCATCAGTATAGGCGAAGTATTTATTAGATATCCTCAAGCAAAAGAAAAATAACCTCTTGCACATGAAAACGGAGGAAACATCCACGCACATTTTTAAGGAACAAACTACACGAGGTATATCTCTCGTCATAGAGGACACAAAAACTATCACCTCAAATACATCCATCAGCAAGACGACCAGCCACCGCAAGCAGCACCCGTTCACGAGTATGACGTGTGAGCACACAGCCATCGCCTCCCTCGCCATATTAGAGGGAAGGAGGCGACCCGACTCACATCGCCACCGCAAGCAATGACAAACAAAGGGAGCATGACGAACTCACTGACAGTAGCATTTGTGGAGTCAATAATAATAAAAAATATCTAATCTTTAACTCAGCATAGCATGTTCCAATACAAGTGAGTTTATACAAATTAAAATATGTAACCATTTTATGAATACTTTTAAAATACAATTATAGGTACAAGCTATAGGTAATGATAGGTACTTATTGTGAGAATGATTTTGCTTTACTGCCTGCACCATGCAGTTTTATCATTAATATAGTCATTGATTGTGTAATAACCCTTTTTCATTAGGGTATTCTTAACCTCGATTTTAAATTTATTAAGAGGTAAATTCGTACTTTAACTTTCGGTAAATTATACTCTCTGAAATCCAAAGTTTATTTTTAGAAATTGGATTTTATTTACTCACTCATTATTTTAGATCAAGTACGCGTACATATGTAAATTATATTATGATACTAAAATATATAATAAAATTTAATAATTTATTTATTTTTAAGTAAGTTTTATATAAAAATATCGATAGTTTATAGTCGATGGCCACGATGATTCATTGCCCATCACTTATTAGGTCGCCATGCCCATAAAATATAACATTGGCAGGTACTGTCTGTCAGTACTACTAAATTCAAAACTTCATAGGCGTGATGGTACTGACAGATGAAATAAAATATATTCACTTCATCAATCGTGACCCTTAAAGTACTCTTTTTATGGTTTGTTTACATTTAATCTCACGCCTCGATGAATACGGTATAGCTATTTTAGTCACGACTGCACTTCAAATTGTATTCGAACACCAAATGTAGTTAATGATCACCAAATCTTAGCGAGCAAATTATTGCGCTATTTCTACCTTAATAAAATCAATGAAAAATGACAATCGGTTAGGTTAGTTAGTTAGGTTAGAGCTGCGGCCATACAACGGCCGGCGAGTGCCAGAACCGAATAGTAAATTAGTAAAACATTTAGGTACTTTTGGTGATCATTTACTACTTTTGGGTTAACAATGATTTATTTGGAGTCATTTTGCTTAAATACGATAGCGAAATGTTAAAACTTTGGTTACAATTTTACATTAAAATGCGGGTTTAATTTTGGTGATCATTTTTACTATATCTGATGGTAAGTTAAACATAAGCCGTTTAAAAATAAGGTGAAAATATGTATCATGATCTAGGTATATTAATAATGTTGTTCGCATTTGATTTATATTTACCGCTGTTCCACGCCTTAGGAAAACTCGGTGAGGTGTGAGCGGGGTAGGAAAGACCATCAGTTTACATAAGATTAATAGGCTTATGGAACGGATCGGATATCTAAGGCGTGAATTATACAGAAACGACGTAAGGCGAAGACTAGGCACAGACTCAGCGGAGACGTGAAATGGATATGGCACGCACTACGTAGGGCGCAGCGTAGCGTTTATTAATAGGTATTAGCAGCGACATCATGTACAATACGTCTAACCACGTCTTCACCTTGCGATGTTTCTCGTTAACGAAGTAAGATAGGTCATCTCGCGTTTTCAACCCGTAGCTCCCGTTCAAGTGGGAACTGTCATAAAATTAAGCCGTTGCTACTATATAACGTAGCCCATGCTATGCTATGCACGTTAGTGGCGACAAAGGGACATATATTTTTCCATGGGTGTCGAAAGAGCCGTCTAAAGACACCCATGGGAAGGTATTTTTTTAGAACCCTTATATAGGCCCCAATTTCAGCTTAATGCTACAACCACACATTTGTGTATGAATGTAGCGTTGATGACGCCACGTTTATAACCAAACAACAATAAATAAATCAATAGGCTGATATGATATGAATATGATGGGTTGGTCTTTTCTAAGCCGGTATCTTTTTATGATATAAATAGTATATATACTCACCACCACATGTAGTAGGAATACACTTGCGTATTCTGAACACAGCGGTACACCATATATCACAATCGGTTCTTGTGTGGAGATCTAACCAGTAGTTTGAAGGCTTGATCTTGTAAAATTTCAGGTCATACGGCTTAGAACACACTATTAGAAGTATCGACATAAATATGTCTTCGTCATTGTGTGAATATTTGCCTGAGGACAAAGAATTTATTTAAAACATATGCGGCTTTTTTTTTAAAAATATTACTAGCAGTTTTGACGTTCACTAGTATTCTTGTTAACCCCTCGAGCTAAGCTAAGATACTTGTGTTACGAGTGGGTTCACGTCGGTGGTGCAATGGATGGTGTTCGGACCGGCCGCGACCTCAAGATCACAAGTCTGACGCCCTAGCCATTGGTCTATGGCCGCTTCAATTAATAAGTAACTAGCGGCCCGCCCCGGCTTCGCACGGGTGGACTTTTATACCCTACCCCTGCCCTACCCTACCCCTACCCTAACCCTACCCTACTCCTACCCTACCCTACCCCTACCCCTACCCTACACCTACCCCTACCCTACCCCTACCCTACACCTACCCTACCCTACCCCTACCCTACCCTACCCTACCCTACCCCTACCCAAAAGTTCTTAGCTACCTCCCTACCAATTTTCAGCCAAATCGGTTCAGCCGTTCTTGAGTTATAAATAGTGTAACTAACACGACTTTCTTTTGTTTGTAAAATGTATTCTGCTATGCGGGACGGAAACAAATCCAACAAATCAAAAACCATGGCAATCGGTCCAGCCGTTCTCGAGTTATAAGTGTTGTAACAAACACGACTTTCTTTTATATATATAGATTAGACACCAGACTTTTACTACTTGAAAGAGTATAAAGCCAAGAAAAGCTTCAGACTTAATTAATGATTTATAAGCTAAACAGCTTGCGCACGGGAACGCCCTTTTTGGGGCTTAGACCTCAGCTCAGGTCGGTTGCTGGCAAAGGCGATTGCGGAAATGATGACTTATAAAATTCAAGGGAAGTTTTGTGCAATTGTCGCTCTTTTTCACAGTTCGTGCGTATCTCGGACTTCACATTTGAATGTTCATTAAAAGGTAATGACGCTGCCTGTTATCATCTTACTAATATTATAAATGCGAAAGTTTGTATATGTGGATACAATACTCTTTTACGCAAAAACTAATGAATGGATTTGGCTGAAACTTTGCACGGGGATAGTTAATAAGTTTAGTTTAGTTTAGTTTAGTTTAGTAAGATTAACATATAGGCTACAAAAAATTACGTTCCGACCCACTGGCGCAGAGTAACGCGGGTAAAACCGCGGAGCACAGCTAGTAATTTTATAATATTATTATTATATTTTTTATAACAATCAGGAGGCACCCGCGTAACTCTCATTCCCGTAGAAACTTTACAATAAAATATAGCCTTGTCCAATAAATGGGCTATCGTTTTTTTATTTTTTATTAAATATTGGCTTACATTTGACCATAATCTCGCTTGATCGAAGGCGAAGATAAGGCCTAAGATGATACACGCTTGCCTAGACATTGTCTGTTCACTTTAGCCTTAAAGATGTCAGACACATCAGTGTTAGATTGGAGAGAGATAGAGACAGTCTCTATCTCTCTCCAATCTAACACTGAAATAATTTTTCAAATCGGACCAGTAGGTAGTTTCTGAGATTAGCGCGTTTAAGCAAACAAACTCTTCAGCTTTATAGGTATATTAGTATAGATGTAGATGTGGCTTCAATAATACAGTTACAATAACATAGGCAAAACACTTCAATAGTGTTAATAAAACACTTATAGTCATAGGTATCGCTTTGCGATTAGCCCATTAATAGGTAGACCATTATCTAACCAGACCCAGAAATAAATCTTTGATTCTATCAAGATTATTTTTAACCTCCTAAAGATTTATACAACTAGTCCACAGAGGTATCAGGGAATCCAGCGTTAGCTGGGTCGCGAGTACCCCCAGGGGCCACCGTCTGTTCCCGGTGTTCACGATGTCTTTTCCCGGTGCCCCAATTATCGGCGTTTGGAGAAGCGCCCGGGGTGGTAGTAGGGGGTAAACCCTCTCGTGGTATGATAAGCAAATCATTGCTATGGAGAGGGGAGTCAAGGTTTTCCCCCGGAAAAAGGCCACAGAGGAATATAAATAGAGAAAAATATAGACATAATTTTATGTCGACAACATATTTAGCGTAGCGGTATTTGCCTCGATTTAAATCTCGCAGGTCGTGGGTTCGATCGCCACGCCGGACAGGAAATCTTTGAGTAAGTTCTAAGATTTCTTTCCGGGTCTGGTTGGTTGAGGGACTACCCTCGGAAAGTACATTAAGCTGTTGGTCCCGATTGTTATAACATCATCTATAATAATCGTATATCAAGGTACGGGCAGCAGCGTTTCCTAGTAGTAAAACATTATACTGCGGACACCAACCCGCCTGCCAGGCGTGGTGACTATGGCAAATACCCTCCCTCGGGAGGAGGCCAATGTTAAGGAGTGGACGTTATACGGGCTGATGATGATGATAATTATGTTGAAATATAGTAACTGTTACAATGCATTTAAAATAGCTTCTTAACAAAAGAGTACACCTACTCTGTTCACACAACTTTTCATAGACCCTCATAACTTGTTCTTGTTGTCTCGATTTGTATCCTTCTAAGTGAGCAGACTGGTTCTCTGGCACTTCAGACAACTCGCCTTCATGACTCGGCTGACCAAATAGTGCAAATGCTATGTTTTGTAACAAATAATTTCTGGTGTGTTTTTCATACCTGAAACACATTAATTAGAATTTAAAAAAAAAACTTTCTAGAAAAGTTTACTTACTGCTAACTAAATTTCAAAATTGAGATTATTAAAATTTGACCACCGGCAGGACTCGAACCTGCATCTTAGGTATAACCCATAATGCCTATTCAATTCGGCTACGGTGGACCCCAACCGATCATCGAAATTTATCAATCTCTTTCTATATCACGTATCTGACTACTTCGACAAATATCTCCAAAGTTGCATTTGGAATAAAGTATGTAAACGATGGCACCGCCCGTATTTCCTTTTTTTTATACTTTACGGAAAAGTTCAACCTCCGTAGCGTAGCGGTAATTGGCTCGCTTTAAATCTCGGAGGTCGTGGGTTCGATTCCCACACCGGACAAGGAAAATTTGTGTAAATTCTTAGATTTCTTTCCGGGTCTGGTTGGTTAAGGGACTACCTCCGTGCCTCGGAAAGCACGTTAAGCCGTTGGTCCCGATTGTTATAACATCATCTATAATAATCGTATATCAAGGAACGGGAAGCAGCGTTACCTTGTGTGTTACAACATAATACTGCGGTCACCAGCCCGCCTGCCAAGCGTGGTGACTATGGCAATGCCCTCCCTCGGGAGGAGGCCCATGTTCAGCAGTGGACGTTATACGGGCTGATGATGATGATGATGACGGAAAAGTTTACCGCTTTATTATAAGTTATTTAACGTTATATATATTTAAATATATTTTGTAAGGTTATGATTGCATATTTATCCTCATGTTAAGTGGTAGTTCGGTCAAAATACAAGGTCAACAAGTGCCAATACAGTAAAAATACTGCCATTCTTATCGTGCCGGTGCTACGTAATAAACATATTGTACCTTTGTTTTTCTGTACATATTATTATGATCCCTATAGTAAAGATAATATAGTGCATAATGGTTTAGTAATAGTATTTCGACATGCCTTATTGTTTTATAAACACTTCAATTTGTTCAAGTAGTAGGCCATAAGTATCACTTATAATGATAAATTACTTAATACCTACAATAGAAGTCATGCATGGAGTTATATTTATTATAAAGATGAGTCATTCTTGTAGGTACTAAAAGCAATTAATACAAAGTGTCAATAGATAAAACATGATTCTAACTGGTTATACATGTAACTATCTAATAATATATTATACTATTGTATTTGTGCTGTGTGGTATCCGGCTTAGAATTGACCATCCCGTGGATGTCTTGGACAAGAGACTGAGGGACTTACAGCCAATGGATGGCCAGCATCATTTATCAGCCAAGGTTAACTACTAGCTTACTGCGATCACCAACCCGCCTACGTAGCGTGGTGATTATGGTAATGTCTCTCAGCAACCTTAGTTTGCCAATGTTTGTTAGGATTCTTGTCAGAAAATCAGTATTGTGTTTATTGATTGCATTTATCATATTCTACTATAAAAACAATATATATATTCTTAATGTATGCTTTCACGTTAATACCATATAGTATGAAAAGTGATAGTATTAGTAAAAGAAACTGAAATAATATTTCTTTTACAAAAATAAAATTCAAATGTATAATTAAAAACATAAATCTGAGTCCTCTCACCACATTTTTACAGAGACTTGACTGCCAGATGAATTTCTTTGGGTCACATGAAGCCAAATATATGTAAATAAGTATGTTTTATCTGGTATTTTTTAATGCATCTTTACTAATATTATAAAGAGGGGGGAGTTGATTGTTTGTTTATATCTTAGTTCGCATTGAATACTCTCTGGAACTACGGGACCAATTTCCTAAACAACATATTCATTATGTAATGGCAACTTCATGTTCCCACGGGGACAAGAGCTAAACAAGTAAAACTGCGCGCGGGAAGATAGTATGTATATGATAATATATAAAATAAATAATTGTTATTGTTAGTATAGAATTCATGAACAAATAAAAATGCACACATATGCCTGCAAACAGGGTAGGAAAATTTTAAAATGGGAATGCAATATATAGAGGCAGTTCCCCATGGGTGCCTCGCATGTTGCCTATATGACGAAAAGGTAGTTAAGTTGGCAAAAGTTTACAGTAAACTACAGCAATAAATGAAAACAAGTTGATTTTCCACATCCGCCTGTAATTCACCATGTTGTTGTAGACATTCCTTCAATATGCACAAAGCGATTTGCTTCTTCTTTCATAATGCGGACGGTTATGGAGTGGAATTCTCCGCCGGGTCAGTTTTTCCGGAATGCTATACTCTGGACATATTTAAAACTAAAGTGAACAGACACTTTCTAGGCAAGTGTGTGTCATCTTAGGCCTTATCTTCACCTTTCATCAACCAAGATTATGGTCATAGTAAGACTATATTTAGAAAAAAAAAAGTAGTTACTCACCTAACCCAATCACAATCGCTTAGATTCTCATAATATTCCTGTTGTATTTGTACTGCAGACATTTTGATAGGTTCACTGTCAGCATTTGCATCTGTGGCTACAATTTGTCCATCTTGTGTTTCCAATAGAAACATTTCCTGCTGTCCGCTCACATGCTCTTGCAGTTTAGTAGCCATTTTAAACTAGAACAACAAACATAGGTTTATTAAATTAATTGAATAATTATTGAAATTAAATGAAAATGTTTAGTGATAATGTTGACGAATCAATCATACTCATTATAAGTCAAATACAATAATATAATGACATTCTTGGCTTATTAGTCAAGATTACTTTGTCATTATATTATACTAATTTATTAATTAGTTGACTTTCCAACAATATTATTAATTAAAATTTACCAATCTTAGTATGTCATGTGCTAGTTATAAAGTCTACTATTATATTAATAATAATAATAACCCGGCGTCGGGATGTGACGACACCATCGCCCACTAGTTTATCCAGTGCAAGCAGTCACCGCAGGGTAGCTTGTGGCGAGCTGTTGGTGAGTGGCGACACCACGGACCCTATCTCCCGGGGACACATACAGACATGCACACTACACACACATACACACAGTGACACATCCCCTGCCTCTGAACCTGCCTTAACTGGCCGGTCAGAGTGGAGTTGCAAGAGCGGAACCTATGCTCCAGGTTGGAAGTGTAAAATGTCATAACGCCGGGGGCACTTGACTGTACAAGGATCTTGCGCCCCGCAGTCTCACCTCTCGACAACCTTAGCTGTTTACATAGTGTTGCCCCCTGGCCGCCTTGTTGTGCCTTTCAATAGGGGACCCACTGAAGCTAACTCGTAGGTTAGCGTCAGACAGCGAGTCGCCGTCTGCCAATATAAAATATGTGAGAGTTTTCGAGGCAGATGTCCGATCTCACTCCATAGCCCAGTATTACAGTACATTTAACATCCCATCTGTATAGCCCAAACCAAGTTTCTTCCTTTCCGGCAATAGTTTCGTATCTGTGGAGGACTGTCCATTGGTACATCTCAATGGTATATCAATGGATAGACCTTCATAGATGCAGCCATCTCACTTTGATATTCGTTTTGACTGATGAGGAAAAGCCTATCTTAGAACTTTGGATTAAGAGGTTTGTACAGGATACGAAGAGGAGGAGGGAATTCACCAGTAAAAGACGCGTAAAACATTATCGTAATATTATATTCAACAAATTCCCAACTTCATCTCCAAAAAAAAGTATATCTCCCTTTTTTCTAGTAACAATGGCAAACTTATCAAATTCCGATTTCAAGAATAATAAAAAACTAAATGCAAAAGGCCGGTATTATATAAAAGAGGTTGGTCGGTCCACAACAAGGTTAATGAGGAAGGGTTTCCCTTTAAAAGTTGAACATTTGTAAGAAAGTGTATCCAAGTTTCTTGAGAAAAATCCTCGGCCAAATCCTTTTAAGGATAATTATCCTGGGGATGGGTGGGTTAAAGCATTTTTGAAACAATACTCTGATATCGTTATTAAAGTAAATTAAAGTAGTTCTGACTTAATTTTATTTTTTGAGATGTAATTTCTTTAATGATCTTCAAATATCAACACTGATGAGAGTTTAATGATGAATAGTTTGCTCACTAATTAGTTTTTTAAGATATTTATGAATAATTTTAGCATTAGAAAAGCAATTTTTATTACTATTAATGAAAAACTCAATGTTCTTATGTTGTTTTATTACTTCTATAACTATTATTTCCCTATATTTACCAACTGTCCAATAACTGTTATCAACTGTCCAATAATTATAGTTTTTGTCCAATAACTATGTTTTTTGTTCATATTTTTATAACACTGATATTTTGCAATTATTGATAAGATATTTTTAACTCAATCATATGATAGCTCATTTTATCTAGTTTCAAAATATCACTATAACATCAAAAACTAATTTTTAACTACTTTTTTTGCTTAATTGTCCAATGACTGTCGGTTTACCCTATATTATAATAATGGGTTAGCTTTAGTTTAGTGTCGCACGCGGAGGGGGTTAAAAGTGGTTAAATCTGGTAGAGGGCAGGCCCTCGATTATAACGCTACCATTCTTATTCAAAGGTAATGGATATTTTTCGAGAATTTTTAAAAAATAGTTTCTAACCTCAAATCAGATAAAAAGCGAATTGTCAACGTTATTACGTGAAACGGAACGTTAAAGTGGGCGATTTACAACTGAATGTGTTCTAGTAGTAATGTCATATCTTTTTTTTTTTTTTATTATTTCGGACGGACATATTTTTTTAGCCCTGAGGCTTTTGCTACTTCACCGCGCATAAATGTCATACCAAATTGCAGAAAATAAACGCAAAAAAAATAATCTATCTATGGTATTTGCGTCATGTGTCATTTGTTTTATTTTTATAACAACCTAGAAAGATGTGGAGTCTTTTTTTTTCTAACTATGCAGAAGTAGGAGCCCCGCTTCGCCTTTGTTACTATTTATTGGAAGCAAATTTAGACCCGCACATGATTTTTCCCGACCATAATAGGTGATTTTAGTATTTTGAGGTTAGGTTACGAATATCTGATTTTCTCAAAAACGGTGCGTTACCTTTTCATGGGAATGGTACCGGGGGATAGGGGACACCACCCCCCTTCCCCCTCCACCTCTCACCCCCATCCGCGTGCGACACTATTCTAAATTTTTCCCAAATTGAACCATCTCAGGTTTGCAGATGACTTAGTTCTCTTCGAGGAGAAAGCCGATATTTTAGAAATCATGATCCAAAGTCTAAATAAAGAAAGCCTGAAAGTTGGATTAAAAATGAGCCTCAAGAAAACCAAAATTATGACTAACAATATACATAAGAACATTAAAATTGGACACAAAAACCTTGAATATGTTGAAGAATACATAAACCTAGGACAGGTTATCTCAAATGAAGAACAAAATACAAAATGTGATGGAAAAAAATACTGGGCCCTAAAGGAAATCATGAAGTCCAAAGGACCTTGGAATGGCAATAAAAAAAACCCTTCAATACATGCATACTACCGTGTCTAACTTATGGCTGCGAGACTTGGTCATTAACAAAATCGCTCAGCGGAAAACTAGCCGTATGGCAAAGAGCAATGGAACGAAATATGACAGGCACACGAAGACAAGATCGGGTTAGAAATACCATCCTAAGATCAAAAACGAAACTGGGCTGGCCACTTAATGCGTGACAATAAAGGTAAATGGAGCAAGGCCATAATGGAATGGTACCCGAGGGATTAAAAAAGAAATCGAGAAAGACAAAAAATTAAATGGGAAAATGACTTGCAACTGACTGTGGGTGCAAAATGGATAAGGGTTGCAAATGACAGAAGCCACTGGAAGTTTTAGGAGGGAGCCTATGCCAAAAGGCACACTGAAATTAGAGATTTTTAGAATAAACTTAGTTTTTAAGATATGTAGAAATAGATTATGTTTATTGTTTTGTAACTGCTAATTTCAGAATAAAGGGCTTTATTATTATGTTGGTACATTTCACTTCCACGGGCCTATGGGGAACCGGTCATTTGAAAGGCATTCATGGGGCCGAAGCCAACATTGAAGAGGCCTTTGGTACCTTTTATTTCTTGCTTAACAATACATTAACAATGCTTTATATCTAATATTATCTAGAGGTTATATATAATATGATATTTATAGGTTATATATATTATGTTATTTATAGTTATAGTTTATATAATAATATGTTATGTATACATTATTTGTGTTTGTAGTATAATATTATCTTTCAGCAAGAACCCCGTTTTCACAGGTGAGTCTTATGTTTAGGATTTTTTAATTTTAAATGGACTTAGGAATATCCTATTTTCGAGCAATCTCTCTTATCTTTGGGTTTTCCGTTTCCCTCAACTCCCTGAGTGCTAAATTCAAATTATTTGGATCATAGTTCTTATTTTTTTTACCTTAGACATTTTTATTGGACACTATATTTGACAGCGTCCAATGACTGATAGAATAGTCAGTGATGTCTGAGAATGAAAGTAATACCTATAACAAAACGAATTGCTATACAATTAAAGCTAAAAAATTGTTTAAACTCATACAGCTGAAAAAATATAGTGATTGGACACTGTCCAATAATAGTTTTTTTTTAAATTGTGGCATACAATCATTGGACAGATTAAAATAACCTCAAAATATAACATTTATGAGTTAAAAGTCGATTAATCATGCAAATCGTATAATAACTTACGACTCTCCAAACAGCCAAAACAATAGCACTCACCACTATGCCAATATCATAACAAAATACTTGACCCAATTTTATAAAAAAAAAAAATCATGACGATTGTCCGTTTTTGTGACAGTTGCCACATTTTTTTTTATGCTTTGTTACTGCCATCTTTTGTAAAACCTATTAGACAAAACAATGTTGACTAATAAGAGATTTTGTCAATAATTATAGATGTCGCTCTTTGTTTGTTGTTATCTTATTTTTTGACATTCAAAAGCGACTGTCCAATAACTATTCGGTGTCCAATGACTGGCTGTTTACCCTATATTGGTATATTTCAAAGTTGATATGTAGTGCAAACCACATACAATTACAAATGTAATTATTTATTATTATGAGCAAAGCCAAAAATGCATACTTATATTATAAATAAGTTTATGAATTTGTATGTTCAGAGTCTTCAATACTTCTGATCCAATATTGAAAATTCTTTCACCATTAGATAACTACATTATGCAGTATTAAAAAAGGCTTATTTTAAGATAAGGTTCTATGGCAACAGGAATGAGACAGCCACTAATACAGAAATGTATCTAATATTCATTTTCCATTCATTATTATATAATAATACTAATATTTTCCAACGATTTTTAGGTAAACACTGCAAACATGCTTTTAGGGTTATTTTTATCAAGGTACTTATTATCTATAAAAGCATCGTCAGAATAAACTATTAAAAATATAAGAAATATAATTGAAGAGTACATACTTTTTAAATTTAGAATTTCAGAGAATTTTCCGTATGCCATAAACAAAGACAATCAGAAGGTCATATAGGTAGCACCAACTTCAATATTAGCATTTTCGTAAGAATTGACTCATCAATATTTCCGGAAACTAATTAGGTAAACTTATTGTTATCAATAGCTACTGTTTTCAGGTTAATCATAATAATAATTATCTAATACTGTGTTGAGCGATGCTTAGATCATACGTTTTTTTATTAAGTAATTTATAGAGTACCTTGTTTGTGGAATTTTCTAGAACAAAAAACTTAACCAAGGCACTTTTTGTTTCTGCTTATAATTAGGTATTCACAACGCATTCACTTTGCACTTTAATATTTTGCGTATTTCGCATAGATAGTCGTGTACTTTGACGTTTTGTATATTATTTGTGTTATGACATTGATATAATGTTGCCAGGAATACTGCTATAAATTGCGGTGACTTTTATTAAAATATTTTGCCCTAAATTTAGTTGAGTACCTACTGTAACGCCTGCACCGTTTATATCTAGTTTAATTCAATTTATTCGGACAGGTATGTATGACAGTTGTCAGTGAGATGATTAATTATAGAATGGAACATGGTGAATGATAAACAATAATATATGATTATTATTGTTTCTAAGTACCTATCCAATAAAATAACATTTTCACAGTAGCATGTACATTTTTTTATATAATTTATGTAGGTACGTAGATAACGAAAATATCAATTTAATAATAAAAAAACGCTATAAAGTATGATTTTTTTTAATGCAAAGTTTTGCAGTCTACTAGTATTCTTGTTAACCCCTCGTGCTAAGCTAAAACGTTTGTGTTACGGGTGTGTTCACGTCGGTAGTGCAATGGGTGGGGTTCGAACCGGCGACCTCAAGATTACAAGTCCAACGCCCTAGCCATTGGGCTACGGCCGCTTCATGGCTGGATGAAACAGACTGTAATATATTTTTCATATTAAACTAAAGTCTGAAGTGGTTTGTTACACATTACTTCAATAATAACGTACCTATAACATTAGCTGACTGCTTGTAAGATATCGGTCGGTGATTACCAGGTGCAAACAGATAGCGATATTTATTATTGCTATCGCGTGGTTACTTTTAACAAAAAACTTTTATGGACGCAACACTTATCCTTTAATGTTATTTATCTTAATATTGGCTAAATATGTTAGAGATATGATAAGTTGGCAATACCAGTTGACATTGACAGCGGATAGTCCAGAATGCCCATGTTACCAGGTGGCAAAAACTGAAGTATTGCCAGTTCCGCAGAAAGATGATTATTGGCAGAGTTTGCTTTATATATTTTATTGTATTTTTTTTTCAGTCTAGATATTTTGCATCTAAGAAAGTAAATTTATCAAATCCAGGTTATCATTATAAGGTTTATTTTTATTAGGCTTTATGAAAATAATCTGCTTATGAGAACTCTTTGGTCGGGGATCTTTTATTTATTTTTAGTGGTACCTAATTGTTATCAAACAGCACATAAGTCTGCCGGGCTTAGGATCTTACTTTATTATCTATATTAATATAATACAATAATATTTTTTCCGTAATATTTTCGATTTCACGTTGGATCGTGGCCACAAGATTTTCAAGACTATTACGGTCAGCTAGAGCCAATCCATAAATATGTGTATCACAAAATGTTTAAAATAAAAGTTTACCCGTGCGAAACCGGAGCGGGCCACTATTAGTAGGTAATATAGGTAATATATAAAGGGGAAAAGTTTGTATTTTTATGTTTGTTTCGAATAAACTCAAAAACTACTGGACTGGATAAACACGTGCGAAGCCGGTAAGATCCGCTAGTATTATAAAGAGGCTCTCACGGTAAAGTTAGTTACTCGTGTAAAATCGTTACACTTTGCTTTAGCAAAAATGTGAACTAGGATTGTTCATGCGTACCTGGCCCCCGCCAACGGCGGATCGAAGGAGTGTCCGGGGGGATTTAGTGGTGTAGGGACCTCTCCTCGTGGTATGAGTTTAGCATACCACGCTATGTAGAGGGCAAGTACTACATATCCAAACGGATAAAAAAAAAAAGTTCCTACCTACTTAGGTACTATCATCTTAAATATATTAAGGTAGCAACTATTTTAAGATCCCACTTATTTGGGTATCGAGACGAGGGATTGTATAGCAATGAGCGAAATAATCCGCTTAGTGGTTAAAAGGTGTAAGTGCCCTTACCGGCGCTATCTATGCGTCTGTTTACCTACAATAATTTCATGATTGATTTTATGATCAGAATTTTATGATTTTTTGAGCCCCGCGTTCTTGTCGCACTATGTCACATTACGTTGATCCCCTCCCTTTCCTTTACGTAAGTACGTTTGACATACCTAATTTATGGATGGTCCCCTGCCACTACACAATATAAAACAATGTCTTCCGCCACATGTGTCTATCTAACTGTCTTTTCGCGTTATAGTAAAAAAACTGTTGCTCAGGTTTTCATGAGGTTCTTCTTGAAAAAGGTTAGGTACCTAATCCATATTTTAAGAGAAAAGATTTGATTGTTTGTATGTCATTTTCAAGACAACCTCCGTAGGGTAGCGTATTTGACTTGCTTTAAATCTCGGAGGTTATGGGTTCGATCCCTACACCGGACAATAAATCTTTGTGTTAATTCTAAGATTTCATTCCGGGTCTGTATGATCAAGGGACTACCCTCCGTGCCTCGGAAAGCACGTTAAGCCGTTGTTCCCGATTGTTATAACATCATCTATAATAATCGTTTATCTAGGAACGGGCAGCAGCGTTTCCTTGTGTGGTTACAATATAATACTGCGGTCACCAACCCGCCTGCCAAGCGTGGTGAGTAGGTATACCCTCCCCCGGAAAAAGGCCCATATTCAGCAGTGGACGTTATACGGGCTGATGATGATGATGATGGAATATTTTCTGGAACGATTTCATAATTCAAAATTCTTTCATTATTAGAAAACTAAGTTATCCAGGAGTAACATATTTAATTATAAATAAATAATTTGTTACGGTTTTGTGTTACTTAACTTTTACTTGTTGTGTGATGCTGGAGCGGGTCGCTAACTATGGTATTGAATATATTTACTGTATTGAATGTGTAGCGACATCTACAGTAGCCGGACAAACCACAAGAAGACAAGCAGCGCCATCTAACACCTAGCATCCCAACTAAACTGTATCGCGCAATACAAGTTCGCAAGCCAATTCAAACAGATACAAGTTCTGAATATCAACAAAGGGCCGTCGGTCGCCAAGCATACCACCTTGCTCGGCAAAGAAGATCTTCATTTTCTGTGGAAGAACCAAACCAACCGTTCCTCTACAAATGTATTGTCATTTCAACAAAACCCACCGTTGTACACCGCCCTTACTTACTTACTAAGATTGTTCTTTAGAATTCTAACACAAAACTTTGTTAACTACTGACTGTGCGGTTAAACCCCAGATACGTGTTGAACCGCAATTAACATTTTAAAAGTTTAAACAGGATAACGTATAAGTAAGTATTTAACAGAATTTATTTGAATCTACTACAGTACGACTGGATTGAATTTCTAGTTTACCAAGCGTTTTCTCTGTGTGTATTGACCGTAAAGTGATTTGAATAAGAAAAAGTGAATTTGAATATATAACAATATAATTACAACAAAATAATATCGTCGGTGATACTGCAACACCGCGTAAGTGACAATAGCTAATAAGGTTGTAAATCAAATGTGGCAAATTGATTTTTTTCTGTTTAAAACATATATAACGAAAATATTTTTTGTCAAATGAAATTACACCTTATTAGCTACTGTCACTTCTACTAAGACCTCAAACTTCTTTCTTTCTTTCTTTTCTTCTACTAGATCTCAAAGAAATATAATAAAAAGGTTTCACATAATTTTCCGGTAATTATATAAATATTAGGTACTATTGCAACAATTAATATATACTATTTATAATCAATACAAGCTTATTTAACTATTAATTATCATTAAACATTGTTACACTGTAATAGGAATTTTCAAGTGGCATTTTTTATGAGACTGGATTACGTTAATCTTAACTCTTATTACTTTAGGCATTTTATGTACACTTTTGCAGCTGTTAAGTACCTACAAAACTATTTTCGTTTGCCATTGAAGTACCTACAGTAAGTTGGCACCTGTACTTTGAAACTATTTCACATAAAAATTAAATAATTTAGGTTGTTCCAAATCCAATCAAAGTCCAATATGTTAAGTTTCTAAAAAGCGACCATAAAGTTGCTGCCTGCAATTAGTTCTCACACATTATTTTATTGCGACGACTAGAAGTTAAAAAACCGGCCAAGTGCGAGTCGGACTCTCGCACGAAGGGTTCCGTACTA
Source organism: Nycteola revayana (assembly GCA_947037095.2). Classification (NCBI taxonomy): domain Eukaryota; kingdom Metazoa; phylum Arthropoda; class Insecta; order Lepidoptera; family Nolidae; genus Nycteola; species Nycteola revayana. Next base: position 14,128,545 of record OX344839.1, read on the forward strand.
GTTGCAAGTGCCTACCTATTTTTGATATCAAGAATACAACAAGGAACATAGTATAAAAGTTCTTGTAGTTCGTTTGATCGATGTTAATAGTTGATTGAATGAAAGGTAAATTGCGGTTTACGGTTTATGACGTATTAAAAAAAAACTACTGACTTGATCTCGTTCAAACCAATTTTCGGTGGTAGTTTGCATGGTTATGTACATCATATATTTTTTTTAGTTTTATCATTCTCTTATTTTAGAAGTTACAGGGGGGGGGGACACACATTTTACCACTTTGGAAGTGTATCTCGCGCAAACTATTCAGTTTAGAAAAAAATGACATTAGAAACCTCAACATCATTTTTGAAGACCTATTCATAGACACCACACAAGTATGGGTGCGACGAAAAATTTTTTTTTGAGTTTCAGTTCTATGTATGGGGAACCCCAAAATTTATAGTTTTTTTTCTATTTTTATGTAAAAATCTTAATGCGGTTCACAAAATACATCTACTTACCAAGTTTCACCATTATAGTTCTTATAGTTTCGGAAAAAAGTGGCTGTGACATACGGACGGACAGACAGACAGACAGACAGACAGACAGACAGACATGACGAATCTATAAGGGTTCCGTTTTTTGCCATTTGGCTACGGAACCCTAAAAAGAAACATATTTTTAGGATCTGGGCGTCTGGCCTCTACCTATCTTAGGATCGCCGAGGCACTTGCCGAGAGGCCCCAGTTGAAAAGATAGTCCTGTAAGTTTGTATATAGCAAGGATAGGGATGTTATGTATTTATTTAACAAGCATAATATAAGCGTGGAAGTAGAATCTGCAGCCCTCATTAAAAGTTTTCTACCCACGGATTAGTGATGTGTTTAAGTTGGTGAAACTAAAATAAAGTTATGTTTTTGTATGTGTTACATTTTCCCTATACTTACCTACTTTTTAATGCTGTAAAGTAGTCTCTGCTTATTGATAAATAGTAATTGATAGTTACATGTTATGTTTTTTTTTATAAAGAAAACAACGAAAAGTACTTTTTGTGCGGTCTTAACCGAATGGGCATGAAGACTAAAAAGATCTTTTAAGTACGTCAGTTAGATTACCAAAAAATATTGGACACGTAATTTTTTTTTCTTTCTTCAAACAAATATGATATAATATAAGATACAGCGCGTTGAAATTTCGTGTGATGTCCACGTTTGGTTCTATATCTTTCTTAAATGTTATTGATGCGATAAATAAATAAATACGTGTCCAATATTTTTAGTTATCTTACTGACGGAATGAATAGATTTTTAGTCCATTGGGATTTAAAAAATATCTGATTCTTAACCTTTTATTTACTTACTAATAAGAGCTAATAAAAAAATACCTATTTAATTCTGTACATATTATACGATGATAAAAAATGACAAAAGACTACCATTGCCTATATCTAGATTCTATAAGTGAAGCTCATTGAAACTAAAAAAAAGAAGTACCTACCTAATAAAAATAACAGAGGTTCACTTAGAGTGTCTAATAAACTCCATTCATATCCTACCTACGGCAAATTTCGTCACAATTGTGAATGTATTAATGTACCTATACCTTCTCATTGGTCACTTTTCGATTAATGAGTTCCTCCTGAAAATGGAATTAATCTTAATTTAATTAAAATTGTTCAGAATTGCAACTTTCTTGCGCCAGTGATTGTCATTTCAATTTATTTAGTGCATCCAGTTCTTAAAAGTCTATGCTCATTCCTGTGTCGTTTAAAATTGACTCTTATAGTATTCGAATAAAGTTCCATTTTAAATAGATTTCAAATGAGAGGTTGACGATTAAGAATTCGAGTGATGAATTACAGCGTGCCAATTACTCGCCACTTTTCCCATCGGAAATTGAGTTTATTTGCAGTTCTGATACTGATTGGTAGTTATTTTACTTTAGTTTGAGCTTCGAGTTTATTTTGACTGCTGCGGTTGATCATGAAGGTAGTTGCTTCTAAAACCTGGAGTAGTGCGATTGATTCCCTCTTTGCAAAAGTATATGTTTATAACAATCTAAAGCCACTTAGTCGCCTCCCTAAATCCACCACTGCGCAGGACGTACCTATGGATTTTAAGGAATTATATACCTAATGACAGTCAAAATAGCTTAAGGCGCTTTTTTTCCTTCAGGGATTCTGTAGATAGTCACGGAGCTGCTACTTCACCGGGCATTGTTTCAGGCGTCTAGTGAAGAAAATATGAAGCGAGTAAATATATAGAACTAGCCGTTGGAAGTGTATAATTAATGTTATTATGTTGGTGTTTTTTATAATATGTCGTTATAGCTGCTGCTTTTATTTATTCTTTATTGTACACGACATGAAATTTGAGTAAAAACAACATTTAAAGATGATGTACAATGGCGAGCTTAACTCATTAATGAGTTTTCTTCCAGCAAACCATTTTCAGAGTGTAAATAAAGGTAAAATGGGCAAGAACAGTGTACACGACAGACTTTAGATAAAACAATTATAATAAGAAGAGTAGATTATTATATGTATCCGACTAATACATATATGCATACTAATACATAATAATATGTACATATTATATTTTCAATATTATATTTACTTTAAAAAAATCACATTTGTCGAAATGGAAATAAAACTACCCTTATAATTATCTTTACTAACCACATAATTTATGCAAGCAATTACTAACAAAATACATTTAATTTTATATAATTATAGTTTTAGTGTCCGTTCCACATTATTTACTTGTATTTCTCAATAATAAGTGAATTATGTATCCTGTTTTGAGAAATAAATGTCTTAAACGGTATATATAACATTATAAACAATAAACTAATACATATTATTAAAACTACTACCTAATGTGATAGATAATGTTTTTTTATTCTTTTTTAAATACGTCAATAGATGAACTTGCACGAATAGCATGTGGAAGAGAGTTCCAAAGGCGTACAGCACGAATGGTGAAAGAGGAATCAAAACGGCAGGAGTTGTGTAAAGGCATTCGAAGAAGAAGAGACGTAGCTGTACGACCAATTTTCTCCTGCTGCTTTGTCTAAGATAATGAAGAATTTTATGTATTTTATAACTTTTGCTACCTCACCTGCAACTGTTTTCAAGCTAGTTTCCCGCGTAGCGCACGATCCTGTGGGAATTTAATGATGGCTATAGTTTATCTGTGTTTAACCTTCCCCGATTAATGCGCTATCTAACTAGCTATCTAACACTGAAATAATTTTTCAAATCGGTCCAATATTTCGTCGTGAGCTTTTTTTTTTTAAAGGCTATTTATAGTTATACCTATCAATTTCAGGTCTATGTCGACATGATTTATTGTAGGCCTAAAAGACTAAATATAATTAAATATTATATAAGCTTAATAAATTCTAAGCGATAACAATTTATATTTCATTTTGAAAGTTCACTTCTCAAGTAGGTAAACCCTATAATCAACCCTTTTCTTAACATGGCGGTGTGGCATTTTAGGCTCATTAATCAACCACAGATTATGTTTCAAGACATGACGTAGTTCTAAATTTATTTATACTCTGTGCACTTAATTGCGGTGTTTAGTTACGGGTATTTCGAAGCAAAAAAGCTTGTGTTTTGATAATAAATGGATTTGACGCTCGTTAGAAGTGCTGAATACCGTTTTCGAACAGCTGTTCCGTTTTTTAGTAGCAATTCCGGTATTTTTATAGACTATTCTCGTTATTGTGCCTTTGATAGTGCATTTAGGGTAATGGTTGTTGTTTATCATATTTATAAACTATACCTACGTTTGACAAGGCAATATGAGTTCTTTATTAATAATTATGTAGGACTAGCTTCATCCCGCGGTTTACACGCGTCACTCTGCTCCAGTGGGTCGGAGCGTGATATTTTGTAGCCTTTATGTTTATATATCCAGCTTATAAACTATCCGCGTGCAAACTTTCAGTCAAATCCATTCAGTAGTTTTTGCGTGAAAGACAGTGGCGCAGCTAAATGGGCAAGGGCCCCGGTGCATAGCTTCAAGAGCTAGCGTGTTGGCTGACCCACTCTTTGCAAAGCTTCGGTTAGAGGGCCCCCTGAGGTTCGGGGCCCTGGTGCACTGCACCACCTGGCCCTACGATTTTTTTTTTTTCGGACGGTCGTATATGTAGTTAGCCCTGAGGCTTTTGCTACTTCACCGGGCATAAGGTCCTACGATAGCTACGCCACTAGTGAAAGAGTAACAAATATACATACATCCACACAGACAAACTTTCGCATTTATCATATTAGTAGGATAAGATATATAACATTGTTGATTGTTGTAATTTGTGGTTAGATGGATCCCCGAACAACACATTACCTATGTGTTGTTCGGGGATCCATCTAACCACAAAGTATTTACAACACAAGTTTTTAATTTAATTTTCAATTCGTAAACTTACCTTGTACAAGTAGGTACCTACATTGTGAACCTCATCCTCATTTATTCTATATGCGGTTTTGTTACTCTTTCATAAACTGGATTAACATAATAAATTATGAAGTATCAAGCTACGGTTTACAGGAACAGAGAAGCTGTAAAACCTGTATTTATATTATAATTAATTTCATTGTATCTACACTAATATAATATAAAGCGAAAGAGTTTGTTTCCTTGAACAAATATTTCAGTTTTAGATAGCCTATTTAGAAAGCTATATACTTATTTATATAAATTAACTACATTTTTTTTTATATATTTAATTATATATATATATAAATTAAATACTATTAACCAGAAAGTTCTTACAGGAACGGGAGTTAAGCGGGTGAAACCACGCGCGGAAAGTTAGTATAAAAATATTAGCGAGGTTTCCAAGTAGATACAATAACGTTACAAAAGATGTTTAAAAAAATCACGAACTTGCTTCAATATAGCTTTTCAATATGTTGCCAGTGACACATCGAGTAAGGACATTATTGAAGAGACAATATTGGATTCGATATGCTAAATCTCGATTGAAAAATCTGCAGCGCAACTTTTATTTGCTTCACATCGATATTGACTGTGTATGTACTTTTATAAGGCTTAAAATCTCTTTTGATGACAAAAAAATACAGTTTTCTATAATAATATAGAATGTTCGCAGTATTGCCGATCGCATGGATGATGAGAAAATGAATCTTCTATGAACAAAATTAAGATTATTTTTTGAAAAAGTTAATTAATGTTGATATTTTACAGTAATCTTGAATGTAGTTAGTTACTTGAGTTAAATGTAGAAATTAGTGACTTGTTATAGAAAGAATTGCAGTATGCCAAAGTTCTAGAATGCAATCCATCTATTAAATAAAAACACTAGCAATTTAGACTTTATTTTCTAATATACCACATCATAAGCTTTAGTAGGAGCCTACTCCTCAAACGAACGACAGTTTGATAGTAAAAAGAGTGACAGCTGACCATACGGTCGCGCTTCTAACCGATGTCTATCGTAAAAACTACTATTGACGCTTTTGTCGAGTTTGGCTATCGTTCCACGAATACTAGCAAAAACTGACGATATATATACTAGTGCAGTGTTTTACAATCTTTTTGATTTCGACCCCTTTAGAGGTTGAAAAATTCAGACAAAGAAATAATTTACAAAACTAGGTAAATATTTTATTAGTAATAAGCCGCGAGAGTTTTAAAAATAAGCACCGTGTTAGTTGACAAAGCTTTTTGCTGGCCAACCCCCGAGGATTCGACCCAAAGATTTAAAGACACTGTACTAGAGAAACATAATCAACACTTGGGCGAAAATGGGTTCTACACTGTTTTATTTAATAAACGAAACAGCTTTGTTTTATATAGCACTAAATCTAGGTAACGTGAGTACGTTATACATATCCCTGACAAAAGACTGATAATAACATTAAATATAATTTATTAGTATATGTTACCTTTTTACCCTTTCCCGTAACGTAACGTAGCTTTCTAATGGTAAAAGAACTTTTGACCGTTACTTCCGTAATAAACGAGAAAATTTGTCAATATGGTAAATGAAGTTACAAAAAAAATGGCATCACCGTAGCAGAATAAAAGGAGGCAAGAATGTACCAACTCAGCTCTCTATAACAGCTGAATTCCCCCACTTGCATAAAATATTCATTTTCTTGTTAACTCCAAAACTTCATATAACGCACAGGGATACCGAATATTAATTCGAGAATAAATAGGAATGAGACGGAATGTCTCCGTCATTTACAGTTCTCTTGAGAGTTTCCGGGTGAATTTTATTAGACACCTGTCTTTTCTTTGAATTACGTACCTCGGCTTACCTTAAATAGATAAGTGTAAAATTGATTGATATAACTCTTTTTATAATTATTAGAAAATAATAAAATCTGTTAATTATAAGTTTTCTGATGGTATATTTTGTAATATGTATTCATTTCTGATGTAGATGATCAATATTTAGGTATTTATTGCTTCCCGCACGTGGTTTCACCCGCGTAAATCTTGTTCCCGTGAGTACTTTATACTTGAACTAGCGGCGCGCCCCGGCAAATAGAAACTCGAAACAAACACATCTACCGGTCAATTTCAAAATTACAAATTTTCGGTACAATTTTCAACATATTTTCAATCATATACTTTACTTTTAGCTGTCGTGTCTTCAGTAACGAACAAGCTTTTTACTTTACTTTTTCAACATATTTTCAATCATATACTTTACTTTTAACTGTCGTGTCTTCAGTAACGAACAAACAAACAAACGATCAAATCAATTAAGTTCAATAGGTAAATGTTGCCACGTCTCCAGTAAATTATTGAAATACTTATTGAAAATAGCTTCCCGTGCGCGGTTTCATCAGCGTAGCTCCCGTTCCCGTGGGAATTTAATAATAAAATATAGCCTTTCTCGTTAAATGGACTATCTAACATTGAAATAAATGTTCAATTCGGTCCAGTAGTTTCTGAGAAAAGCGCGTTCAAGCAAACAAAAAACAAACTTCAGCTTTATTATATTAGTATAGATTAAATTAATTGACATGTCATGCAGACCATCACTTATGTACTTAATGGTCTATTTTACTCCACTTAACTTCGTTATACCAATGTTTATAAAGAAAGATAAAGCGTACCTCTCTTCCGAATGTAATAAGTAATAACGAAACGTGTATAAGAATGATGGTTTCATTTAGATGTAGGTTTTGGCGTAGCTAGAATGATTCCGTAGGGGGAAGCTATAGACAGTGAGTGGAACGCGAGACAAAATGAATTGCAGTCTAGACACTACGACACTACTGGTCATACATATTACGTAAATATAATATATATAGGCATTTTAAAAACATGTAAATTCAAAATGTCATATTAAGATTAATAAATTTTAACCACCGGCAGGACTTGAACCTGCATCTTAGGTTGAGCCCCTTATGCCTTAACCAATTCGGTTACGGGGGAACTCGACCGTAAATGTTAATTCGGTTTCAAATATGTAAAGGGAACTTATATAAGCAAGGAAATTTCTGCAGCTTAAGACTACTACTATTTAAATTAGTTACACAGCTTTCATACGTCGCGAAACTTTGAAATATAGACCACTCCATATCTTTTCATGGGTGTAGCAAGTGGTATATAAAGGATATTATAATATTGGATCAGCAGTATCTATAAGCTCAAGGGTATGTTACTACAATACACTACATTTTACTGCGACCACAAATCCGGCCAGCTTGGTGATTATAGCATGATTTGGCAGTGTCCATCAGAAAGGACGGTCACCACCCATATTTTACATCGAAATAATTATAGAAAGTTGCTACCTAGTTGCTTCTAGTTGCTACTAATCGTCAGATAAATGCTACCCCCGACTTATTTAAAAAAAACTACTTTTTAAGGTGACCAGTCATCCTGATGTCAGGATGGCTGGTCACCTATCCAGTGAGCATAAACTGCGCAAATGAATCGAGTTTTTTTAACTAATAGTTGCTACTAGACTGCTAGACATATACATCGTTTTGGGCCTCATATCTTTTAAGGTTAAAAAGTTATTATCAATTTACTATTTTGATGCCTTCAATGAGCAAATTTGAAATCAAATACATTAATAGTATTTTCTAAGCAGGCACCACTTGTTGGGAGTCCCAAACTTATTTGAAGTGATAAACGCAATAAATAAAACAATTTTATGGATAAGCAATTAAGTACAATTTAATGAAACGAAATGAACGCATGGTAGTGTTATAACGACCTTCATAATAGAGTAATAAAAAGTAATAAAAGTGTAATAGCACATTGTATAATATATTTAAAGAAAAGAGGTAAATCATATTTTTTTGTTATTTTTTTTTAAAACATCTCTTATATGGATTGTATTGTAATCAATGAGCTGTTAAACACACTGCTATGGTGATCCCAACACCTGTACCTTTTAGATACGCCAATGAATGTAAGATAAAATGCGTAGTGGGTCGTAATAATAAGTAGGCATCTGGCGTTGTGTACCACTTAACTCTCTGATTACAAATACGCAACATTAATTATGTTTTTGCTTCGAAAGACAGTACTTACAATAATTTACGTGCCTCGTTTTCGGGAATATAAATGTTTGTAATACGTTTGTGGTCGCTTTGTATTTATGACTTTCAGTACTTATTTATAAGGTAGGTACTTATTAAATGAATAGTTGAACAAATGTCTTTTAATTAATACACATGTTTCGTTTAAGAAGATTAAAGGTAACCACAGCATAATACCTAAGCTTGGAATTATTTTTTACCAAATTTTGGTTTTTACGCCATTTGATAGCAGATAACCTATACTGTAATCTTTAATGTCACAAATTATCATAACGCAAAACACTCTAAAGCAGGTAGAAAAACAATAAATAAAACGTTTTTTTACTATTATAGGTATAATGACAAATTTAATATACATAGGTAGGCTAAGCACAGGTGGCTCATTGGTAACGCAGTGATTTCTGAGACCTGGTGTTCTGGGTTCTATTCACACCTGGGACAATTTTATTTGTGTAAACTTCGAATATTTGTTTATAATTTTAAAACTTGAGCACAAACTATTGTACCAAGGTGGACTTAATGCCAGTCGACCTTAGGGTGGAGATGAAACAACATGGTAGGTGCGCTGTAGTTTAGAAAAGATAAAAGAATAATTTAATTAGTAATTGATAAATTCTTAACTAATACTAAACTAATACAGCTAAAACATACACATATATAATAACATATATACACGTATACATTATTTATATACACTCTCATAATAAATACATAATATATACTTATGATATTTATCATAAAATTAATAAATTATACACTGAGGAGAATCTACCCAAGGTCATAATCATTTGTGAATCTAAACCATCCAGAGCAGCACACAACACAATTAATTGAAATCGGTCCAGCCGTTTAGGAAGAGTTCAGTGACATACATACGTACTGTCGCTTAGCTAAATTAGCATTTTACGCCTCGATATATACAAATAATAAGTCTTCATCTATGTTCAATTCCTTACCCTATTGAATTCCTGTAACAAATAGTAGTTAGTACCTATTTGCTCTCTTTCCAGCTCTATTTTTGCGTCATAAATTCTCAGTTAGGTATGTCTAGGGATTTGCGCTCGATATAAATGACGATAAATGGGTTTCGTTTAGCATTGCACCGACTCTAGGCAAGTTCAATCTGGTTGCACTTTTGTGCGGAACTTCTTTTATTTTTATTCACTTACCCAGTACCCAGTAGGTACTGTAACGATCCTTTCATGCGCTGGAACCTGTACCCGTACTACGTATAAAAGGCGAAAGCGACTATGGAGCAGCTTGATCACAAAACGTAAAAAAGTCGCGTTGCCATACCAACGCGACAACAGAAATCGCAGCTTAAACAGAAATTATGTTTGTTCCGTCAGTTAGATTACCAAAAAATATAGGCCACGTATTTTTTTCTTAATGATATCAATAACAAATTACAAAGGTACAGAGCAATAAAGTTTGGGAATTGTACTTAGAAGTGATGTTTTGTATACGGAACGAAAAGAAAAAAAAACGTGTCCAATATTTACTTGTGGTGCTGGACTGTGTATGTCTGCGTCCTTTCAGGTTTAGCTAGGGTACCACTGGCACTAGTATCTACCTCGGTAGCTGGCTGTCTGCCTTTTTTGAACTACCTCCGAGGAAAATGAATGGTATACACTGAAGGAGACGGCAATGATAAATGGCAAAATTTGCTCTAGTGCCTTGTCTTCTTTAACACATTTTAATGCTGAAATAGTTAAGGTATATATAGATCGATTATACTTCTAAAAATAAAATATTTCCTTGAGTATTTACAACGACTCATAATATTTAAACAGGTAGGTATTTAATAATTTTCGAACCAAATGAAACAGTTTCAAATAGTAAAGGAGTGATTTTTTATTCATTTGAACCCGTTCCAAGCCAATTAACTTGAAAGGACCATTGAAGGCATTTTAAATCAGATCGTTACGAACATTTTGATGACAATTATCTTAATCTGTTTTATTCTAAAGATTCTTCCAACAAAGCTTTTATTTTTGAATCGTTTGAATAGAAGAGAAGATCTATAAGAATGAAAATAATAATTAATTAGGTATTAATAGACTCCATTAAAAAAACGTATTTCAGATTATATATATGAAAAAAACATTTTAACGTTTAATGCTTGTTTTTTAGAATTGGGCAGTCCTAATGCAGTATTATTCCTACATGTTCTTCCAAAAAAAGAAAAAGGGATTGAAGTTTTAGATTTTCGATTTGACCATACATCCAAACTTTAGTATTTAGGTATAACCTTATCTTATGGTGATGTATGTATAATATTATATATATATATATATATATATATATCACCATAAGGTTTGCGGTTAGATAATGCCTTGACATGCTTTAAAAAATAAAGCGATTTTTTTTATAGCACTATGTCCACCTCGGTACATTATTGTGCTAGAGTAAATAACGTTTTAATATAGACTACATTATTTAAATTGTTGACCCAACAAAATAAATTCAAACCAAATTACAGTAAATAGATATGCGATCTCAATGTAACTTTATAGCAAGTTGTTAACAAGATCATTAGAAGGCCTATCGTAAATCAAGAGCCATTTTCAAAGCAAAGGGAAGCGATAAACAGTTGCGGCTTTCTTGCGAGTAAATTGCGCCATACATACCTATTTTAGTATTATTGCGTTTTAAAACACGTTGGGGTGAGTTGTTAGAGTTTATTACCTTCTGCCTTTGTATAACAACCTATATTCCGCAGAGAAACAAGACACCGCCGTGATCTTGTGCCCGACGTAGTTTTCTAATATTATGTTATTATGAATGTTGTCAAAGAACTGTGATGGCTGTACAGGGGTAGAAATTTTCCCAGTGAACCAAAAACTGGATAATAATCTTCTAGATTTCGCTCACAGCGGTCAAACTCTAAGGAGAATGATCATCGGCGGATGTAATATAGTCAGTGCCGGCTTGAGACAGCGCGGGGCCTGTAGCAAATTCTGTCCGGAGGCGCCACTTAGTAATGACTCAGAGTCACTTAACGAGCTTTTTTTAAGGGCCTATTAGGCCATCTATTGTGAAGCACCATGATTCTGATCCAATTTCTTGCTTTGCGCCCGTATCTTGGTGTGCGGGGCCCCCTAAATCGCGGGGCCCGTAGCATTTGCTACTCTTACTACATGGCTAATCTGGCACTGAATATAGTGCACACAATTGTGCACTGTAGGTATTATGTACTGCGTAGGTGGCAAGCACCAGTGCACCGACATGACTAGTAGATAGACGTATTCTCCAAGGCACGGGTACAGACCTTGACAAACCGGGATTGTTGAGAGATATTGCCATAAACACCATGTGTGGCAGACGAATTGGTGAACGCAGTAATATGGTCAGTATCCCAAAGCTGATAGATGCTGCTGCCCACCCATCAGCTGTATGTCCCTTATTCGCTTTTTACGATACCCATGGGTAGATATGGGGTGGAATTCACCGGAAACCACACGGCCAAAATAACAATAGAAAAGTCAGATAGGTATTAACCTCAATAATTTCAATAAAAACGATATTAATGGTCCAAAGCCTACTAACAGAAAGCCTCAACTGCCGCCATGACGTGCTAATCTCAGCCTAACCCAAAGGGTTCACCGCAATCCCGAACAATTTAGAATAATTTATTCTGCTCCAACTTCAATATTTTCATATTTTCTATAAAGGTGGGGTGTGCCAATTCCATGGCTCATAAATTTTGATGATTACCCTTTGTTTGCAGGTGCTTTAGCAGATTAACGAGTAGCTATTGACAATTTGTATAACCGAGCTCTTAAGAAAATTGGATTTAATTTATTACGGCAGTTTCAGAAAGGCATAAGTGGATTGGCTTTTATGTTCATAGTTTGGCTTTTTATTTATTGGTATGTTCGTAGAAATAAGTTGAATGTGGATTTATTATAGTGGTATTTATTATAATTTTTAACCACAGTCCTAACGAAACCCATGAATTAGATCCGGTGGACTTGGCATCGGCACAACGATAATTTATCAGAATAATCGTAAAACGTAAAAAAAATGTAATATTTGGCAATATTACATTTTTTTACGTTTTACGATTAAACAACTATTATTTTAGCTGCAATTTGACACGTAAATTATAACTACAATTTTTGTTATTAGTTGCTATGGAAACATAAAAAAACATTTTTGACAAAACCTTTTGAGTTTAATCTTTTCAATTACAAAAAATGCGACAGCGATACTGTCTCATTTTAACGTAATTGGACTCTGTTTGTCAAAGTAATTAATTAATTTTTAACCATCTGGTAAAATATACAGATACTATTACAGTGCTTAAGCTTATAGTAAACTATGAAGTTTGTGTGCAAGAACGCTGCCCATGTACCTAATGATCGACCAGCAAATCAAGTGCTGTGAATTAAGCTGGATCGACCAAAAGCTTCGAAGACCACCCGACCATACCTAACCTAATAAGACAATGGTTTAAAAATCCCTAAGAAATACAAAGCGTAGTCATCGTAAACAAGCCTGTCAGCGCAAGGTGCTGGCCAAAGCTAAAACGTTCAGGAACACATGGAGGCCATGGAGCAAAATAAAACGCAAAGCTCAAGAACGGTCGAGATGGAATGTCAATGTCAGATAGGACCATAAATCAAGTAGGTAAGTCAAGCTTGTTATTCAACCGGGCTATGCTGCCAGCATTCTAGCAACGATACCGAGTAGTATAAATTTAGAATAGTTCGTATTTTATAAGTGAGTTTTAGTTTTTGTTTTTAAGTTGTATATAGATATATATATCCAACTTAAAAACCCCCATCTCCTCCCGTGGGCGCCATTGGACCAAGGGAAATACACCAGAAGATGGGCAGCAGCGTCTTCTCGGATTAAAACATCTAATACTGCGCTCGCCAACCCACCTGCCAAGCGTGGCGAGTATTGGCAAACCCCCCTCATAATGGATATTTCCAAAAACACACGGCCCCGAGTCCCCGGCGGCTCCGCTAGGCCTGGCTACGGTAGCGGTCATGGCATCGGCGGGGCTAGGGGTGCTAAGAATCCCCGGGAGACGAGTGGCTACCAATTTCAAAGGCGAACACTGGCCCTGGAAACAAATAACGTGCGCACTTTACGGACCGAGGAAAATATTGTTGAGCTGGTTGAAAAACTGAGCAGGCTCAGATGGGATATTCTGGGGTTGTCTGAAGTCCGTAGAGAGGGACAGGAAACGATGACCCTGAAATCTGGCAACCTGCTCTTCTACCGGGAGGGCGACCAACAGTCCCAAGGTGGTGTCGGGTTTCTCGTTCACAAGTCCCTCATTAACAACATTATTACCATCGACAGTGTGTCTGGCAGGGTGGCATACCTTACACTCAGAGTATCTGGAAGATACTTGCTGAAGGTCGTTCAGGTCTATGCACCGACCTCAGCACACCCAGATGAAGAAGTTGAGTGTATGTATGAGGACATCAGTAGGGTCATACATACTCATAAAACTCACTTCAATGTTGTTATGGGGGATTTCAATGCGAAACTGGGCAAGAGAAACGATGAGGACGAGTTGATAGTGGGGAATTTCGGTTATGGGCAACGGAACCTTAGGGACCGAGGCTGGCCGATCTTCTGGAGAAAGAAGAATTTTATATTCTTCCAGAAGCCGCCTCACAGGAAATTGACCTGGCTGAGTCCCAATGGCTCCACGAGAAATGAGATCGACTTCATCATGACCGACTAGAAAAGGATTTTCAATGATGTCTCTGTGATTCATAGGGTGAAAACCGGTAGTGATCATTTAATAGTAAGAGGCACATTGAATCCCATTTGATGAAGTCTACGCTCCGACCTACTCGCGCTCAGATCGATAACCCCGAGAGCTTTCAACACGAGCTCTCAAATCGATTCGATTGTCTAGATGAAGACGCATCTGTGGACGAGATCAACAACAGGCTCGTAGAAACTGTCCATACGGTAGGGTCACAGTTCTTCAAGGCTCGCCGTACCAGTAGAACTCAGAAAATTATAAAAACACCCTTAACCTATTAGTTGAACGACGCTCGCTAAGACTGCAATCTCCCGATGATGCTAAGTCACATAGGCAGCTTAATAGACGAATTAAAAAATCCTTGCGACACGATATCCGTAGCTTTAATATGTCCCGTATTAATTGCAAGAGATATGTCTATTGGGCAAAACCAGATGGCAAAGCTGAAGAGGGATGATGGCAGTCTAGCGTCGACAAAAGCGGAAGTGTTAAGGGAAGTCGAAAAGTTCTACGGGCAGCTCTACGCTTCTATCACCAAGCCTGATTTTAGTGCGGCACATGTATACTTAGGACAGACAGTCCAATAAGGTAGGTCCAACTTCGAGAAGGAGGTCAATCGCCGAATCCGACTCGGATGGGCAGCGTTCGGGAAACTTCGCAACGTCTTTTCCTCCAATATACCTCAGTGTCTGAAGACGAAAGTCTTCAACCAGTGCGTGTTGCCAGTTATGACCTATGGATCCGAAACGTAGTCTTTTACTATAGTAATAATAATAATAATAATAATAATAAATTTATTCACAAACTTTTACAAAACTCCTATGAAAACCCTGACTTCTGAGCTAGGTAAAACCTGTATTACAGAAGTCAGTGCCCTCTCCCACATTCTACTTGATACAAATTGCAAATTGTGAATAAAAAAGAAAGAAAAAAAAATCAAATTAAATAAGGGATGGGTAGGTTTACTCATGAAGTGTTTGTGCATGTGGGTAACGTGTTTGTGTGTGCGTGTGTGTGAGGGTGTATGTGTATGTGATGGATGTTAGATGTAGGTGATGTATGTGGTAGCAGGGAATTACTAATCTGTGAGCAATAACATTTCTGTTTGATCGTAGTTTAATTGAAGTAGCCAGTTCTTAATTTTCATTTTTGTTTCTCTAACTGTTAGTGGATGAATGTCTATTATTTTATTTATTTTATTGTATAAGTAGGATGACCTATAAGTTTGCTGTCGTCTAGCAGTAGCTGTCCGACATCTGACAGGTAAGCATACGTTAGCAATAGCACGTTTTCTCTTATACTTATTTACATCACAGGGAGTTTGCTTGTGTTTTTTTAATATAATTTGGGATATATATAATTGTCTAATTGTTAACAGTTCGCAATTTTCATACAATTGTTTAGTCGGATATCTGAAGGGTTTGAAAGTCATTACTTTCAATAATGACCTTTGAGCCCTTTCTAGTTGCATCATGTGGGTTTTACAGGCACCACCCCAGACCCCTACACAGTATCCAAGAATGGATTGAGCTAAAGCATAATATATATTACGAAGAAGAGGAAATTCCGCGGCGTGCCTTAGTTTTTTGAAAACCCAGATTAGCTTCCTAGTCCGACCCGCAACAAGACTTATATGGGGTTCCCAACTTAGCCTCTCATCTAAGATAACACCTAGGTATTTGACTTGGGTAACTTTATTAATGGAAAGACAAGAACAGCTATTACTATTAGGATAATTACAAGAATGAACTTTAATATTAACGTTTTTAAGGTTAGTTTTGGAAAATGAAAATTGTATGAATGAAGTTTTAGATATATTGAGAGTAAGGAGATTGGCTCCGAGCCACTGTCCAAGTCGATGCAGGCCGGTTTCGGCAATGCGACGTACCTCATCCCATGTCCCTCCATGGAATATTACAGCTGTGTCATCAGCATACGTAAATATTTTACCGTTGCAGAGTGGTTGAAGACATAGGTCGTTGATGTACACCAGGAAGAGACTTGGGCCGAGTATACTGCCCTGAGGAACGCCATAGACAACGTTAGCATCTGAGCTAACATAGTTACCAATCTTTACCTGCTGTCTACGGTTACACAAAAAGTCCCCAAACATTTTTAGGGCCGTTCCTCTTACACCAATGGCATCTAGCTTGTTCACAAGTGCAGAAATCGAGACTGTGTCGAATGCTTTGGCTAAATCAAGGAAAACTCCTATACACTTTTGATTTTCGTCAACTTTAGTTGATACAAAATCAGTGAGCTGACTAACTGCATCATCGGTGCTTTTAGATGCCCTGAAGCCAAATTGAGTGTTAGCCAAAATATTTTTACTTTCAAGAAATTTAATTAGTCTGCTATTAAGTGTTTTTTCTAATAGTTTTGAAAGCGCAGACAATACAGAGATAGGCCTATAATTCGACACATCGTCTCGATTCCCGCCCTTGTGCACGGGAGTAATGAGAGCTCTCTTAAACACATCCGGGAAGATACCTTGAGCATAGCAAAGTTCAAAGAGGTAAGTGAGAGGAGGAACTATAATATTTTTGCACAGTTTAAGTAACTGAACTGGAATAGAGTCCCAGCCAGTAGCACAGTTATTTTTAAGGTTTACTATTAATGCTTCAATTTCAGCTTCATCCGGCGGTAAGAGAACAATAGAATTAAGGTTGCGAGGGACTTTAAAATTGTAAATAGAGTTAAGCGTGGGAGTAATGGCATCGGCAAGCTGCTTACCTATTTGTGAAAAATATTTATTGATTTTATTAGTGTTGTTTGAATTTGATTTTAATAAGCCATCTGCAATAGATTTATCATCAGAATAGTTAATTATGGACTTTATTGCTTTCCACGAATCTTTGGGAGTGTTAGCGTTTTGGAGTAGGGACTTTTCATAAGTTGTTTTCAATTTTCTTAACAGAGAATTGCAGTAATTCCGATAACGTTTAAACGTTGTTTCTAAGGTGTAGTTAGTAGGGCTGTTTTTGTGTTGTTTATGGAGTCGGTCCCTATGTCTAATACAGCGCAAAAGCCCACTTGTAATCCAAGGTTTAAGGATTCTTTTTTTACAAGTTGTTTGGCAGACTTTAGTATTCACTTTTATAATGTTTGATAGTTTATCTACGAAAGCCGTGGCGGCAGCGTTTGCATCAGGAATAGACTTAATAAAAGAGAAATCAAGAGTCTCAATTTGACTAACACACGTTTTTAAGTCTAATTTGTTTACACTACAATTTTTGTTTTTAATTCTACTTGTGAAAATGCTTAATGAGACAATTACTGGAAAATGGTCCGTTATACAGGAGTCAATGACACATACAGTCGCAGGACAAATGGTTTTCATCATGACGTGGTCGAGACAGTTGAGCATTCTGGTGGGATAGGTATGAGCAGGCAATAAGCCAATTTCTGCCATTAAGTTCAGATAAGATGCGCTGCATCTGTCTGAGTTATTAATTTTAATATCAATGTTGATGTCTCCGATCAGTAATACATTATTGCTTGAATTTAAAGGGCGCAAAATATTATCTAACGAGTCTAGAAAACTATCTATGCAATGTATAGACGGCGACCTGTATACGGCCAGAATAGATATATCGGGTTCAATTTGTAATAATAAAAAGTTAGCACCTGGAAAATCCGGCTCCACCACAGAACACTTAATTGATTTCCTTACATACATAACGATACCGTCGCTTTTGTTTAAATAATTTTTAGAAATATATGTGTTATAGTTATCAATAGATGGAACATTTTTATTTGCGTGCAGCCAACACTCAGTTAAAATAATAACGTCGTTTTCAAATGCTAGACTGTGTAATAATACTAATAAATTGTCTAATTTTTTCTCTAAACATTCGTAGCGTATACAAAAAGTATACGCTACGAATGTTTAGAGAAAAAATATTCAGTGACTTGTTGTTATTACCAATGAGAGTATTACACGTCAACGTGTCGCAATTATAAGCAGACGCAATGGCTATATTATCCAATTCCGTAGAGGTATTTATGATTGAATGAGTCATTGTATATGTAAACAAAACGCTGTCGCAGTAAAATTATGAAATAAGAATATATTAATACCTGCTGTGCGATAACCACAAATAATATACTCCCCTGTACATTGTGTTGTGTATACATATCGATGTAAAAATATCCATTTTGTATTTGTTGTGAGTGTACGAGTGATTAAGATGTTTAAAATATAGTGATTGGTGTAAATGGTTATTATGGATTGAATACAAAGTGTAATAATTATATAATAAGTGTTAGATAGATATCCCGGTACATATGTATATAGATGTAAAATACTTATTTTTTGCTTATTGTTGGTGTGCGAGTGATTAATCGGTTTGATGTATAGTTGTGTGTGTAAAAGTTTTTCATGAAGTAAATACAAAGTGTAACAATTGTATAACAAAGCAAAGATAGACAGAGAAGTACAATAACAAATTCCTAGTCACTTATTAAGTCGAAGAATGTCTAAGTCTTCTTCCTTGCGTATAGGAATTTGCTTCCCACCCTCGGCTTGTCGGAGATATATTTTACCGTATGACGTCCAACAGTACTTAAAGGCATTGTCTTTGGCAAATGTTCGCGCGAGATAATATAAACGCTGCGCCTTCAAGGTTAACTTTTCAGCTACATAGACTGGTTCTGCAGGGCCCGCTAGCTTTAAATGAGTTGTGTTCAATTTACACGTTTTGTTTTTAGTATTAAATTGCCGTACTCCTTTTATTATAGTTTCCTTGGTGGCGGCGCTTGAGAACTCCACGATAATTTGTGACACTGACGGGCCTTCTTTTTTGTTGATGCGGAACACATCTTTAATATCCTGTCTTTCGATCGGTGTGTTAAGGGCAGTAGCCATCGACTTCACGAGCTCACAGAGATCGATTTTGCTTTCGTCAGATCTTTTGGGCACGTTTTTTATTTCGATTCTGGTGGATTGTAGCTGTCTTTCTAGATTTTCAACTGTTTCTTCCAGATGTTGAATAAGACAACGGTCCGCCCGACGTTCCGTTTCTAGTTGGCCTATTTTGACGATCAAATCGTCATACTGCTTGGAAATAAATTGAATACTGGTTTGTATGGCTTCATTTTGAGTACTAATTGCTGACATCGACGCCTGCAACACCGCGAACTTTGATTCAGATTGTGCTGCAGCTTTAGCCATCAGTTGACGGATCTCCTCCATGCAGATAGGCTCTTCATCCCGTTTACGTTTGAACCTTGTGGTGACATTCTCATGGTCAATTGCAGTTAGGTTTGGGGTTGAACCGGATTGGGTTATCGCACGAGATGGGACGTTGGGTTCAGCTGTTTCATCCTTAGAAGGCGTGTTGGGAGGTGTACGTCGAAGAGGCATAGTAAGGTAGGTAATTATATTACTCTCCGTGCGCAGCCGTTATAGAATTGTCTCACCGCAGTGTGCGTTAACTTATCAATCAGCTGATATTCCAACAATGAGCAGTCGCCGTACGCGCAGATAACAAGCGTTGATGTAGTAAATGAAGTATTGAGTGAACAGCACACAGTCACACTCTACGCGGGTGAGCGGGATGGCAATTATGAAGCACGTACTCTTCACGCGGGGGCGAAGGCGGCCCGGAGGGAGCGCGGTATGCTCACACCTCGCGATAAGCACTCGTCCGCCTCTAGTTACGATGTTGAACACTATCACTACTATCGTAAGTGCGATATTACTATGTACGGAGACGGAGATAGTAAATAATTAATAATTAATAATAATTTTGATTTAGTTTTGACACGCGTCTGCTCTCCAGCGCGGTTCTGGGCGAAGGGGATATAGGCCTTATGAACAGGCTCGAGTCACTCAACGAGCTATGGAGAGAGCTATGCTCCCGAGCATAGCCCTCTCCATAGTTTCTCTACGAGATCGAATCAGAAATGAGAAGAACGTAGAAAAACGCGGGTTACCGAAATAGCCCAACGGATTAGTTCATTGAAGTGGCAATGGGCAGGCCATATAGCACGAAGAACAGATGGCCGTTGGGGCCGAAAAGGTCTCGAATGGAGACCGTGGATCGGCAAGCGTAGCGTAGGACGTCCACCTACTAGATGGACGGATGATCTGGATAAGACCGAGGGATCACGGTGGATGCAGGCCGCTTCTAACCGCAACAACTGGAGATCTATGAGGGAGGCTTATGGTCAGCAGTGGACATCCTACGGCTGAAATTATGATGATGGTGATATAAATATAATATGTATTAAATTTAAATTTGTTTTTAGTACATACATGAGAAATTTTGCAAAATTGAGTAAAAGGTGACACCCCTTTTCGCAAAATTCTCATGTTTGTATGAAATTTCTATATTTTTATACTAGATACTATAATTTTTTTTTCAAATTCCTAGAAAATACTTCTTACTAATAAAAATTGAAATATAGTTCATTATTTTTCTGAGTTATCCTTTCAGGGTGAAAAAAGGGGTGTCAGTTTTGAAGTAAGATCACGACTGGTGTAACCCATGTCGAAACGTCGGATTATTAAAAAGGTGATGATTTGCCTTAAAATTATACCGCGTCTACTATAAATTATACCTATAGTACGATTAGGCATGCAATTTTTGTCATATATATGCGTATATTACAGCTACTGTTTCCATAAAATATTTAAGAGACCATAATTAAGTAAATGTTAGTTCTATCAGTTTCGTTTTATCAGATCGTCATATATATGAGTCTGTCAGAAGACGCCAAGATTGAATAATATAAAGTTTGATTAATACATCGTTAAGCAAGAAAACACTTTAGTCAATAATTTGTATTTAGCAGTACTTACCAAGTAGTACTCGGTACTTGATAGAAACTTCGAGAAAACAAACAAAGGTAAATGTAGTCCCATTAAAGCGAAGAAGAGGGTAATGTATTGTAACCAATAGATTTATAAGGTACGGGTAAATAGCAAAATCCTGTTCTTGGTTAAGTCGATACAAATAGGCAGTTATAGGGTTGTAACTTGTAGTGTAACTGTATTTAAACTTAAAGGATTTTGGCACTTTTCATCTTTTTAGTCCTACAAATATTATAATATAAAGAAATGAATTTCGAAATTCATTGAGTGGTGTTTTTGTGTAATATGTTTTATTGAAGTCAAAATACGTTGAAGTTATTCGGTATATAAATACAAGGACCTACATGTATAAAACAAAATTTAATACAATTATAAATTATAGTACCTAAGACTTTTACTGCCACGACACGGAAATTTCCATGGCGAGGCTTTTAAAGTCTAGCTTACAGTCTCGGAGATAGTGGGTTCGATACCTAAACCAGACAAGAAACCTTTGTGTAAAATCTTAATTTCTTTCTGGGTCTGGCAGGTTGAGGGACTATCCTACTCTCTGCCCTATCCTGCTCTACTGCCTCGAAAAGTTAAGCCATTGTATATTTTTGATTGCTAGGTGGTAGATGGCGCTGCTTGTGTTCTTGTAGTATTGTGCGGCTACTGTAGATGTCGCTACAACTTTTTATTTGGTCTGAGGTAACAAAAATACCCACTATTCAAAATATTTCATCTCTACAGAGCTTGGATTAAACCAAAATAGCGAAAGAAAACGGGCACACTCACCGTTGTGATTCTTTATACCGTTGTACGGTATTGAAAGACCGAGGCAAACCGTTTTGACTACAGCGTGAGCGAGACAAGCGCGGTACGGTATAGGTACTTCAAATTGACATTAGGCTAAAAGAGCATCAGCAGCGCAAAATGGGGATCGAAATATTAAATAAATATCTAAAATTTTGAGTTTTCCTGTTATTATGAGTGAACTATGATTCCATAAGTTTTTTTTTTCTTTTTGATTTATTTCTACTACGCATAAAAGCACAAGAAGACATTTTGGTAACCTTTAACCCACTTACAACAATAACATTATCTTTTTGCATAATATGTCCGCTTGTGTCACTTGCTGATTGGCACTGGGTAAAATTAGGCGACGGGAGACTTGATTTATGCGGTCCAAGCGTTAGAAGCAAGTCACCTATCTTCCGTTATTATTTAACCGCGGATTTTTTACCCCTGAACAATGTTTCCTTTGGATAGCCAACTTAGTATCACGCTAGCAAAGCCACGTCCAAAAACTAGTAAGTCAAAAGTTTTAAAACAACACCGCTGTCTAAAATCCGGCCAAGTAGTTTGCGTTGCGTATCTAGGTATAATACTATGATAAAATGGAATAAAACCGTTTTTTGTATAGGAGCCCCCTTTTGAATATTTATTTCATTCTTTTTTTATTCTTATAGCGGCAACAGAAATCATCATCAGTGAAAATAATCTAGTGACAGGCACCCAGTGGTGTTTGGGTACGGAACCCTAAAAATCATTTATTTAGTACAAATACAAAAAAATATGCGATAATTTCACAATCGAGTTTAATCAACTAAGCAATAAACTCGTAGAACTTCCTAGAAAATCTGTTTCATGCAAACTTTTAAAATAATTAAAACTCAGGATTGGCGAATTCTGCTTGCGAAGAGGGAATAATTCATAAGAGGGTTAATTACATTTGTACTTCCTCTGCGGTCGGTACTGCGTTATAAAATTTAATTACCTATATTAAATTAATCGCACACACAGCTATTTTACATCGCACAGTCATTAGAAACCGTTGAACTGTGTTAAAGTATGAATAAATTATTGACTATGTACGCTTATAAACTTTCGCGTATCTTCATTTTGAACCAACGAATTAGGCTAACACCACTGAATTGCAAACACTTTTGAAAATATAGCAACTTTGTTTTGTTTCTATAAGGGAAAGACGTGTGTCTATATTATTTTTATTTATTTTATTTATCATTGCATGAAATACGGTAGGCAATAAGGTGTTATACAGTTGTAAGTACATGACATATTTCACCCTCAATGAGGGTATGCAAAGATTACAATTACAAATCTAAATTATTTAAATATATATAAATAGAATCAATAATTCGAGTATAATCATAGACATAGTAGGAAAAACATCAGCGAGTACCAAATCTACAGGTGCTTTTATTAAAAAAATCTTTTATAGTATAAAAACTCTCCTGGATCAACCACTTTCGCAAGGCACAGCAGAATCTTTTATATGGCAGATCAGTCATTCCTTTAGGCAAGGAGTTATAAATCAAAGGCGCCATATAGGCACAACTTTTTCTAAACAGTTCTAGCTTGGGAACAGGCATTTTCAAGGGTAGGTGGTTCACTCTACGCTTAAATGTGTTGTCATGGACGGCAAAGAGATAGCTGTGGTATTTAACAAATTTAGCAACTTCGTAGATGTAACAGGGGACCGTTAAAAGATTTTTAGTTTTAAAGATGGGCTTACAAGATTCGCACCAATTCATGCCATAAAGCGCTCGGATGCATTTTTTCTGTGCTATGAAGACCTTAGTGATGTCAGTAGAATTTCCCCAGACTACTATGCCATATCGTATAATGGAGCATATGTAGGCATGATACACCATGATAGAAGTTTGCCTGAAACTTACGTCTTTGATTTTTTAAGTGCAAAAACAAACTTATTTATCTTTGCACATAAATTCTTAATGTGCTCTTTCCATGAAAGATGTGTATCAAGTGTAATACCTAAAAATTTTGCGCTATGTACTTGTTGTATGAGTGAATTTATTGTATTTTAATATTTAATTGGATATTTTAGAAAGTCTGCCGGCTCTAAAACTATATCTTCGTCTTATTGTGGGGAAACAGAGATTGTAAAATAATATTAGTTCCTCGTGTAATTCATTAAAAGCCTCATTTGTGTCTAACCTATTATAAATCTCAGAGAAACCAATACAACCAATACATTCTACAAACTTAAGAACGTTACTTTTGCTGTGATCACGTGTAGTAGTGAAGTAATGTTTAGGTGTTTTATTTACTTGTCTGTTTTCAAATTCAATAGTTTGTGCTGTATTGTGATCCGAAAGGCAAAAGTTGTGCGTCCTACCTAGTGCTGATGAAATATTGCTGAGGATTTTGTCAATACATTTATTTATTCGTGTTTTATCCTGAATATGGCACTGCAGTCCGTAATTTGATATGAGTTCCAGGAATTAAGTACTTACGCTATGATGAGCCAGTATGTCTATATTAAAATCGCCGCAAATAATTAATTTACACTGTTTGTGGCGTAGTTTAGTCAGCGTTTCATTAATTTTATTAAAGAAAATATTTATGTTGGAGTTAGGAGTAGAGCCTATTTGTTCTATTAAGAATTGTAAATAGTAATTAACAGGGATTATCCCGTATAACGACCACAATTGAACATGGGCTTCCCCCGAGGGGGTTTTTGCCCCAGTCACCACGCTTGGCAGGCGGGTTGGTGAACGCAGTATTATGTACAGCATATAGGTACACAGGTAAACACTGCTGCCTGTTATCAGGTATACGATTGTCATAGATAATGTTATGACAATCGGAACCAGCGGCTTAACGTGTTCCACTGAAAGCTGCCTGTCTGAAATGAAGATTAATATCAAAGTTCATCTGTTAATGTTATTTAATTATTGTTCTATTGTACTTGTTATATACATTTGCAGTTTTATCTGTAAAGAATAAACTCAAGAACTATAGGACCAATTTTCAAAATTCTTTCATCATGTAAAACGATATGGGTGCGTTATCGAGTATTTTATGACTGAAACTTCAGCAAAATGGTAGGTAGCTACGGAATGAAAAATGAATGAAAACATGAGCCGATGTTTTTACTCTTTTAATACATTTAAGTTTAATCCTCCTTTACACAGTGACAGATGAGTTTTTGTTTGTTTTAATACCTTTCCAATGATATATTCCGGATAGCCAATATAAATAATCCTCTCTTCGAGCAAAATCCCCAGTGCAGGAGATTTTTATCCAAGATAATTTTTCTAATAGCAAAATTAACGCTTCCTGATACTAACCGCATCTAAGCCAAGCTTCGTATGGGCAGAAAATAATCAGATAGATGGACATGAGCAAATTATAAGGTTTCTTTATTAGGACAACGGAACACTAAAAGAAGCATGTGGATAACCAGGTTACAGTATGCAAGCGTGTCTGTACCCTGTACCTTATTTTTGCTTCAAATGTTGTTAGTCCGTCACAGGGCTGGAACCGAATGTGTGGAATGCTGATTAACCATTTGCATTGCAGATACAGTAACATCGCTATCTCTACCCGCAAGCCTTAAGTAGCTTATCGATTATACACATCCAAATCAAAATTGTATTCTATTATTATGCAGTGTAGGCCTAGTTTCAACTGATTTGCAATGGTTTGTAGGCCGCTTAAGAAGTAAGGTTTCGATCTAGCCTCCATACGGCGGCGTACAGGATTTAGCACTTAGAGATTATAGTGGCAAATTAGCATGAAACCTAAACAAGCTTTCCCGAAGCAGTAAAATGGCTTTGGGCTATTTACATAATTAATAACGGCGAATATGTTGCTTGTTTTAATATTTTTAGTGTTGATATATACAATATTATTATAGTTTATTATCTGTTTATGATTTTGAACGTCATAAGTTTGTAACGTATTATTTCCTTTATTATGTGACCAATAAACATTATCCAGTTTGTGTTTAGTTTGCATTGTATACTGCTGCTATTATCTAATTGTTTGGAAATTCCAGTATTCATTTAATCGCGTAATTTATAACAATATCACATAATTGATGCTGGCATCAATTTGGCCGTTATTTGAAATAATTAAGCGATTTAATAACTTGTAGACGTACAGTCAGCATCATATATTGACTGTGAATATTAGCAAATATATAACAACATCCAAAATGATCATTTATAGGTACTGACGTATCTACAGTGATAAAATTTTTCATAATATGTATCGTCTACGTACTATCGTGCAACGCCTAATACTTCGTAACTCCCAAGCCGCCGTTACCACTCTATCGTAAACTAGGGCGACAGTTGCACCAATTCATTCCCACACATGTGACGCCCTTTTACACAGGTTGCTTAGTTTGTAGTTGTTAAACCATTTATTCACAACAACACCAACCTCCGTAGCGTAGGACAACCTCCGTAGCGTAGCGGTATTTAAACCGCTTTAAATCTCGGAGGTCGTGGGTTTGATCCCCACGCCGGGCAGGAAATCTTTGTGTGAATTCTAAGGTTTCTTTCCTGGTCTGTTTGGTTGAGGGACTACCTTCTGCGCCTCGGAAAGCACGCTAAGCCGTAGGTACCGATTGTTATAACATCTCAGTGAAACTTAAATTACATCTTTTTATGTTTTCGTCAGCTGGACACACACTCACATATTACCCGATTTCATGACAAAGTATAGTCACGCAGATTTTTTTTTTGAATCACATTCATCATTGGCCTCTATTACCACGATAAAATTATTCACCATTTGTGAATTTGCTAAGATATTACACCGATAGTGATCGAAAGTCACCATGTGACTATGCTTGTCTATAATCGTCATCGCGGAAATAGTTTTATTATACTCTTTTGTATTCCCGGGGTGGCTGGTGACTAAAATGTCGTAGTCTGCTTCAATTGGTTGACACAGGTAATAAATCCCAACCCGGTAACCCTTTGGTCATATTAGTTATCAGTTTACTTTATTTTGTGTGTGCATTAAGTGCAGTATATGTGCCATTTAAAAGTGACGTGGATTTTAATAATGGTAAGTACTCAGTCAATTTATGATTAAGTACCGTTTTTTTTTCTTTTATCAATGCCACTTATTTATTTTATTTAATTTTTATAAAAAAAAAATCTTATTCATGAAAAGACAAATATGTCTATAGAAAAAGTCGCAGGCCCGTCAATGGCTAACATAAATACATTTTAATTTATCAATTCACAAATAAATCGTCTAGTTTTATGAAAAGATGGATACAAATATATACACTTAAGGACAAATAAAGATAAATCTTCAATGTGGCGTTGTTCGAAAAAGTTAAGTTGTCAAGCTGTAATCAAATTAAATTTAACTAACACCATTATATTAAAAAAAACCGGCCAAGTGCGAGTCGGACTCTCGCACGAAGGGTTCCGTACTAGTTGCAAGTGCCTACCTATTTTTGATATCAAGAATACAACAAGTAACATAGTATAAAAGTTCGTGTAGTTCGTTGTAACTTTGATCGATGTTAATAATAGTTGAATGAATGAAAGGTAAATTGCGGTTTACGGTTTATGACGTATTAAAAAAAAACTACTTGCTTGATCTCGTTCATACCAATTTTCGGTGGAAGTTTGCATGGTTATGTACATCATATTTTTTTTTAGTTTTAATCATTCTCTTATTTTAGAAGTTACAGGGGGGGGACACACATTTTACCACTTTGGAAGTGTCTCTCGCGCAAACTATTTAGTTTAGAAAAAAATTACATTAGAAACCTCAATATCATTTTTGAAGACCTATCCATAGATAGGATAGGACACGTATGGATTCGATGTTTTTTTTTTTTGAGTTTAATTTCTATGTATGGGGAACTCCAAAATAGAGCTTGTATTTATATTAATAAAGCATCTAAGTAATATAAAAGTTTGATAGTTAGACATTGGGTTTATTTCAAAAAAAATCTTACATAAATAATGTAATAATAGAAATGTAATTTAAGTAATTTTCATATGTCTTGTTAGGCAGTTTTTTTTTAACTATTATTTTTTTGTGATCATGTATTACCCAAAATGAAATGAAATAAATGATTTGATTTGATTTGATTTGATAAAACGAAAACGATTATTAACTGTACTTCTTTTTCGCAAAAGAACTAGGTATGTCGAGTTGACGAAAACATAAAAAGTTTAATTTAAGTTTCACTAAGTGGACACACATAATATAAATATTGGCATGTCCAAATGACGAAATAATAAGTGATCCTAATTTCGAGTTTCACCAACTCTACACACTCATGCCCAGTCTCGTATGTCCAGATAGTGACTAACCCGTGTGTTACTACACAATACTGCGGTCACCAACCCGCCTGCCAAGCGTGGTTACTATGGCAAAAACCCTCCCTCGGTAGGAGGCCCATGTTCAGCAGTGGACGTTATACGGGCTGATGATGAAACCATTTATTAAGCCTGGAGCTCTGCTCACCTTTATGCCCGGTGGAGTAGTATCAACCTCGGGACTATCTACGTATGTCCATCCGAAACAAAAACCACCGTAATACCCACAACATCTTTGCAGCATCTTTGGTATCTGAGCATCCAAAGTATCCAAAATTACGGGACGTACTAGGTTATTTTAATGGTTTTCAAGATTACAAATGTATGAAGTAGGTAAATGGGTGTCTATCGCGTCACATTTATGATATCGATGGGTAAAGGGTTAATTCAGCTAAGTGACACGATGGGCGATATTGAATGCGGGGGCAAACCGCCAACAGCATTTTTTTAGTACACAAACTACTTACGTAACAAATACACAATAAATCATTACTAGAGCTCAGAAGCATAAGGTTGGATGTGCAATTATACATCAGAAACATTTGTCGTATGTGCCTGTATCGTAAACTGGCACTTACGACCAAATGCTTCTACGTACATCCTAGTACATCCGTCTTTGTGCTTCTGAAGACTAGATTACATTCTACAGATTGTCTATTGCTTCAACTACATTTTGATACGTAAAACAAGTAATAGCTTTGTATACCTTTTGCGAGAATTGCGCGGCCAGAGGAGGATGAAATTTTGCAGTTTATATGTTTTTTTTTACAATAATTTATTTTATTTTCTCATTACAATATAAGTTGTAAGAATTAAGTGTGAACAGGTTTACATTTGTCTTTATAACAGATATTGTAGGATATTGGTGCCTAAGCAAGGCTCGGAGCTTGTGTTTCAGGTCACCAGGATAAAGAGATATAGGATTTAGAGAAGGAATACAGAACTACTAACAGTACACAATATTTGGTAGTATTTTTTTAATTAAGTTTTTTTTCAGGGATTTTTTTATGATGGTCGAAATTTGACCCAAATTAGAATAATTTGGTTAAACATATAACACAAACATCAGTGAAAGACCACCGCAACGCTCAACCGGGCTTAAACCGGGTGCGGACAGTTGAGCTTATCTATGTATATAAAAATGAATCCCTATTTTCCTTGGTCACGGCATCACGCGTGAATAGTGAGGTCGATTTCGCTAATTATTTTTTTGTTGTGTTTGTTATTGTCAGGAGATGGTTCTTATGAAAGAAAAAAGTAAGAGAATTGCGCGGATAATTAGAAAAAAGTAAGAATACTCTAACACCATATAAAATTGTCTAATGTAACCTTAGCGTTTTTGGCAATATTAACGTTTTTATTGTAATCTTATGGCGTTTGACATAACATTGACAGAATGCGTGCTGCTCTTAGTGCACATTACGCATAGTTTAGTGTTATTACGCCTAATGTTATAAGTTCAACTTAATTAAGAGTTTTAGTTAAGACAGGACAGCGTCTGTCGGGTCTGCTTGTAACTAAATATCGATCATAATTCACGGTGAAGACTAGCTCAATTAGTCTTTTACCCGTCGATTTATTTTCAAACGTTACTGCATGAGAGAAGTGTAGTTGCTAAATGCATATTTTTAGAGACAAAGTTATTACATTTACACTGGCCTGCCATCAAACCTTTCACACGTTCAAAGTAGCAAAATACTTTTCTGCTGACAGTAGTGCGTTTGGGTTCCATATCTGGGGCCCATTTTATAGATACAGTCTTTGTGTTTCCAGTTGAAGTATTTTGACTAGGCATTTGTAACTTTAAACGAGAAAATGTAACTTTTATTTGGACAATTGTTTGTCACTGCCATTTTTTTGTATCTACTGGACCGATGGAAGTTAAACACTTTTAAATGAATTAAAAATGTGTATTTACAGTGAAAATCGTTGTATATTTCTAGAATATAACAGATCGTACAGTTTTGACACTATACCTACGATGACTTAAGTATATTTTAATGATTTTAGTCTGCCTATATAAACTATATCTATATATAAGTAGGTATACAAATGAATGCCTATTTCCCTTAGTCTTACCTTCTTACCACATTTAGTGACCTTTGACTTCCCAAACGCCTTACATGAAGGAGGATAGACCCGGTGTATTCCGATAGCGCGTAGGTCTCCTCCTTTCAACCGAAAACTAAGAGGATAAAAAAAGGATTAAAACTAGACCGATTTAGCTATTTTTTTGTTGTGTTTGTTTTTGTCAAGAGAAGGTTCCTATAAAATAAATAAAATTAAATTAAAAAATCAAACCATCTACGGGTTTAATTTTTTCTGAGGCTAACGCGTTCAAGCAAACAAACAAACTCTTCAGCTTTATATATTAGTATAGATATAGATAAGTGGCCTATATTGTTTTTTGTCGGAACCAAGTAGGTAATTGATATTGTGTTTATGTATCTAATATTTGTAACTAGTCCAAGTCTTGTTTTTTTCACAGCTTGCAGTGACCTACAGGCCGTAGAAAGCAATTTATGGGGCTACACGCGTTTCGATCATGAATATTCATAATAATTATTATAATGAGACGGGGGTGGCATTTAGCCAGCTAATTTTAACGTCGGAACACATTTGTGTATAGTACCTACTCAATATTTACGCGTTTAACATAAAATAATAAAAAAATAGGTTTTTTAAGGAAAGTTTTACAACCTTCTTTTATAGTTAAACTAGCATCCCGCGCGCGGATTTACCCGGGTTAACCCCGTTCCCGTAAAAAAATAGTAGTATATATAGTTAATAGCCTATAGCCTTTCTCGATATTTTATCTAACACAAATAATTTTTCAAATCGGACCAGTAGTTCCTGAGATTAGCGCGTTCCAGCAAACAAACAAACACACTCTTCAGCTTTACATAAGTATTAGTAGATAAATGTTGATAAGTAGGTATAGATAAAAGGCGATGGTTTCCGAAAAACTACGGTTGTGTATATTTTTAATAGCGAAAAAAATTACAGTATAAATCATATAAAAACAAAACAAACAAAAAAGTAAAATGATTTGCTAATAGAGCTTGTCTTGGACTCACTACACCACTGACCACCACGCGTTGAATGCAATTTTAGTTAAGAAGGTAAACTGCTACTTACTGGCATCCGTGTTACCTAGATAAATATTATTTATGCCGCTTTTATACGCCTGCTATAAATAGACTACGTTCATTTTTATAAAAAGGATTAGGGTTTTGTACAAAAAAATTAACAACGTTCCGTGGGTGACCCGAGACAGCTGGTGTTATGTGGGGGTGGACTGTATATTAAATAAATGAGAATGCATCAATCTATATTAATATATACTGAAGAGTTTGTTTGGTTGCTTAAACGCGCTTATCTCAGGAACTGGTCCGATTTGAATAATATATAGAGAAAGGCTTATAGTCTATTACTAATTATTAAATTTCCACAGGAACCGGAGTTGTGCCGGTGAAACCGCGGGCAGGACACTGGTGACTAAATAATATATTTTTTATGACTTGCGACCCGCCCCGTATTTTGCCTGGTGCAATGCTGATATTATTTAAACCTTCCTTTTAAATCACTCTATGTATTAAAAAACACCGCATCAAAATCAGTGGCGTAGTTTTAAAGATCGATGCATATATAGGGACAGACAGAGAGCCTGAAGCGATTCGGTTTTATACTATGTAGTCATAATTGTGTGCAATCTCAATGACCTGACAGAACAAGTACAATAAATTTTGCAGTCGCATGAAAGAGAAAAAAGGATTACTTACAAAAGAACAATAATTAAAAAGGGTAAAGTTTAAAGAAGAGGTCGAAGGTCAGCCAGTCTTTTTTTTTCTTTGTAAAAATATTACTAGCAGATTTTGTGCAGTCTACTAGTATTCTTGTTAACCCCTCGTGCGAAGCTAAAATGCTTGTGTTACGAGTGGGTTTACGTCGGTAGTGCAATGGGTGGGGTTCAAACTGGCGACCTCAAGATCGCAAGTCTGACGCCCTAACCATTGGGCTACGGCCGCCAACAGTCGACAACAGCTGGTATTTATAATTAAGTACAATAGTCAATTTTGGATGGGTTTGTTGTTCTACTTATACTCTCCTACAAGTTTCACACTTTTCATTCCCTTTTTCGACAGTAAACTTAATGATTTCTAGGTTCTAATAAATAAGATTGCTCATAAGAAAATGAAGGCAACGTATTCCTAATTTCATTTATTACTGGTTAAACTTCGCAGAATACAAAAGTTTGATCAGCTATAAACCCCGAGATAGCTACGCAGTATACACCTAATCATTTACCCTCTTCTACGTAAGTGTAATTCAGTCGTACATATGACCAATTTACATTGACACCTACAATCTTTTAAGTAACAAAACAAAGTGAAGGATTACTCGAAAAACTGTAGGTCAACAAATCTTGGCGTCTTGAAGCCCATCTTTCGAAAACCTTAGAATGTTACAACAGCATTTTATTGTGGAACTATAAAATATATAAGTAGACTTCTATATTGTGGTAGGTTCAGGGTTTGGAAAATAACGGTGAATAAAATGTGAAATACTTTAGAGACTTTATTTACCTCTATAATGTCATGTATATGTTGTAAGCTTGTTGCAAGGAAGTATTATCTACTTTACCCTACTCTTACTTCATAGTTCGATTTATGTTTGTGTGATGTCTAGATGGCATGATAATTATTTAGAATTCATAGTTCGTAATCACAATTTAAACCACGGAATTTGAACCTCGGAGGTCGTGGTTTCGATCCCTACACCGGGCCAGAAATCTTAGTGTAAATTCTAAGATTTCTTTCCGGGTCTGGTTGGCTGAGGGACTACCCTCCGTGCCTCGGAAAGCATGTTAAGCCGTTGGTCCCGATTGTTATAACATCATATTTATCAATCGCATACAAGGGAACGGGCAGCAGCGTTTCCTTGTGTGTTACAACATAATACTGTGGTCAACCCTCCCTCGGGAGAAGGCCCATGTTCTTCAGTGGACATTAAATAGGCTGATGATGATCACAATTTAAAAGTTATAGATATTATTTCAATAGATAATAGTTAACACATACATTTGGTAAACTTAGCATCATCATCAGCTCGTATAATGTCCACTGCTGAACTATACTGAACATGGATCTCTCTAAGGGGGGTTTTGCTATAGTCACCATACTTGGCAGGTTGGTGACCGTGGTTAACAGACTCACAGAAAACCACCGCTGCCCGTTTCCTAATGAACGATTTAAAAAAAAGGCACCATCCAACTGGTTCCGGAAACAAATCTTAGATTTAATGAGTAAACTATTTGACAAAATATGTACCTACCGTTCTTGGAGTCCGATTTCTTCCAGAAGATTTTCCATTTTCTAATCAAAATGTGATTTAAGTTTCAAATTGCTTCAGTACCTAATCTTTGCGAAATAGCAACGAACATACATTTACCCAGACGTTTGAGTGTATCTTTTATTAAAAGACGAGTTTTATTAACTTAAATTAATTAATCTACCGAATAATTCTTTTCTCTCCGATTTGTAGAATTATTTCTTAAATCTTTGGTGAAGTATTAAAATTCATGACTTCAACAGGACAATTGCTCAAATATAACTTCTGCACCAGGGACATAAAAGCCTGTGTCGCAAGCGACCAAAAAATACATTTTACTTACAATTCACAGGCACAAAGCACACCCAGACTCCGAACTTACCATTAGGATTAACATAAATATTGAATCTTGGTATTAAAAACACTGGAACAACACTGGGTATTAAAAAAAATCAGCATCGGCATCACTGAATCACTATCTCAATCAGATTAGTACAATGACCCAAAAACGTGCACCGCAAAATAACTTTATTCAACTTTTGATAATGGTTTCGGGCGAAGAGTTTAAAATATCAAAATTTCATAACAACGAACAAGATTATTAAAGTTTGAACAAAAAGAAGTTCCAAGAACATTAAATGGCTTAGTTCCACCCAGTGAGTTGCGTACCCTTTGAACTAAACACTTGAATAACAATAAAGTAAGAAAAGGCGTTCCAAAACTTCTTAGTTGGAAATCGAGCCTTGAACATGCCAACAACAAACAACCAGCTTTCCGGCTGTATTGCGCCAAATTTGTGAACTCGTTCAAATATTGCGCATTATTCTTGAGTATACAAGAAGTTTGGCCAGGTATTCCACAACGAACGAACTTGAAACTTGGCTATAAGAGCAGTATTGTAAATCGCTTCGCTGAGTACACTGCTCGCCACAAATGTGGGAAGTTTACACGTTAGTACTTATGCCCACGTAGTGAGGAAATTATCGCAAATCGTAATTGAATGTTGGCGTCCATGCAGTGGTCATGCACTGCACTTCAGGAATCTACACTGTAAAATTTTAGTGGTTGTTTTCCCGGGGATGGAAAACGTAAACTTCGATTATAAAAGCAAAATGGTGTTTTTGATTTCGATAAATAAAAAAATACTAAATTAAAATCAGAAGGTAACTCGTCGTATTATTATTCTCGGTGTGATGATATATTTCTGTTTGATCTGTATATATTAGATAATTTATTTCTAGAATCAAGAAGCATTAGCTGGGAACACCTCAACTTATTAAACTGTATTTTTCATGTTAACTATTTTAATTGTGATCGTAACTCAAGAATAATCATTTTGATTCATCATCATTATTAATTCAGCCGCAGGACGGCCTGCATCCACCGTGAACTCTTGGCCTTTACCAAGTCATCCGCCCATCCAATTGGTGGACGTCAATCTGCGGTCTCTATTCGAGAAAATTTCGGCCCTAACGGCCATCTGTTCTCCGTGCTTATGGCTTGTAAATGTAAATTTGATTGTAAGGCCTTAACCACTCCTGTCAAGGCTATATAAAAACAGTTCCAAAAGGTCTATGTTAAAACATCAGAAGCTACGCGATTTCCTTGTAGATTGTAATAAAAATTAATAGAAATAGGATTCTCTGCTATGAATTAAAAAAAAAAGAATTTAAAATAACCTTAGATAACAGTTTATCATTATATATATTATCATTATTTTATTTAATTTTTTTTATTTTTCAGTTATTATTATAAAATAAATTGTGCACGACGTGTATTAAAACATCTTTAAAATTAATAATATTTTTATTAGTTAAACCAGTTGCAGGATTTTCCAATTAATGTTTGACTATTTACAAGTAAATAGTCAAAAATTCATTCATAAAAAAAAGTCTTAATGTCACCTAAGAGGCTTTAAAAGCTTAGCTTTTATAAAGCACCTAAAAATCTATAAATGTAATTATAAAAAGACACCGTTACTAATATATCAATAGAGCGGACGAAGTTGATGATAGAGGCGAAATTTGTCCAAAATGGTTTTTGCAGCGCCTAGTGGCCAACGCAAGATGTTTATAATAAGCTACGTAGGTACGGCCATACATTTGTACTAGGAGAATTCTCTTTAGAGTTTTACGTTCGTAAATTCCTATTTCTAGGATCAATATAATATAATATACATAGACCTATATTCCAAACTGATAGACAAGTTTAGTTTATTTTATAATAATTTATGCAGTTATAAAAATGTCGAAAGGATCATACATCATACAAAATAATCATTTTTTTTATTTCAATGTTTAAATAAAAAATGTTCAATAAAGTCCGTCCTCTATAATAATAGGCAGGTATACTCCGCACTTGGGCCGGACTGCTTATGCGTACCCGAAGGATGCGAAGGAGTGTCCGGGGGGTTTTAGTGGTGTAGGGTCCTCTCCTCGTGGTATGAGTTTAGCATACCACGCTATGGAGAGGGCGAGTCCCACATATCCCACCGCCCGCGCGCGAATACGCTGCAGCGGCGGTGGGAATGCGTAAATGCATTCCCCCCCGGAAAACAAAAAAAAAATAAAGGTATACTCCGCAATTTCCAGTGTATTGCGGAGTGAATGGAGCCTCATCTAGCGTCGTAAACACCGTCGGCCTCGGGGCGTCCTAGACGACCCGGACGACGAGATCACAACTTACCAACTAGCAGTACAGAGACTACAAGAAACTAGCACCACTACACAGAGACCACTCTATCCGACCCGCCGGAAAAGAGTGCGCCCGCGAACGCGACACGTCCCCTCTCGCCCTCCCGACCCTGTGTTTGCTAAGAAGTCCGAGAGGCCCGCGAACTGTAAAGTAGAGCGACAGTTGCACAAAACTCCCCTAAAGAAATTAAAAGCCATAATCCCTCAATCTCCCCGTCAGCGACCGCCCTGAGCCGAGGTCCAAGTCCCACAGGGAACAGGTTGCTTAGTTTGTAGTGTTTAAACCCTTTTTAAAGCAAAAGCCTCAGGGCTAACTACATATGTCTATCCGAAAAAAAAGAG
This sequence comes from Nycteola revayana, assembly GCA_947037095.2. Classification (NCBI taxonomy): domain Eukaryota; kingdom Metazoa; phylum Arthropoda; class Insecta; order Lepidoptera; family Nolidae; genus Nycteola; species Nycteola revayana. Next base: position 14,165,089 of record OX344839.1, read on the forward strand.
CCTCATCTCGCACTTGTATGATGTTTTTAATATATTTTATTATTTGTAAAAAATAAATGGTGTAATACAATTTATACTACACATGATATTAATATCTACATTGAATCTATTGGACGCCGCGCCATAACGGCATCTCCAAGCCCTGTACGCTAAGCCTGCAATATCATGCATCGGTATATAATTGTTGTTCTTTATCGTAAAATATTTGTATTATTGTTATAAATTTTTATTTGCTGTGTTATTACAGTATGGTAACAATTGAGCTGTTACAATAAAACATATAAAAGTACCCTAATGATACAAAATACATATAGAATATTATATTTTGTGTTTTTGTGACTTTATCTACAGTCGAGTATGTTGGTAAGTGTACCAACGGGCACGCTTATTTTACAAGCATATTTTACATGCTTAATGATGTAATAATAATGATCCGTGAAAATATTACTACATAAAATATTCAGTAATACCTCAAAAGACAAGCTCTCATTAAATTCGTGTTAGGTTTTCGATATATATATTTGAAAATGTTCCCATATTATTCATTCTCTAAAGAGCTTTTCCTGGTAATGCTATAATTACTATCTCTTGGAAAACTTATATAGTGTGGCTAAAACACAATTTACTCACACTAAATATGTCTAAAACTGTGCGACTTCAATTCAAACATTCTTCAGTAAAAGAGAAAAATATAGACGTTCGTATTTATGCATGTAATTTTATGTTTGACCATCAATGTTCATGTCCACCGATTAACAGAAGCCACTCAGTGAAATATCTTGGAGTTACATTCGATGAAAAATTAATCTGGAAACCTCATTTAGACATGAAGACATGATATCATCACGTGTCAGAAAATTAGCTTGGGTGTTTAAAAATCTAAGAAACGTGGCTGAATTAGAACTTCTTCGAACTGTTAATTTTGCCCTAGCTCAAGCAGTGATGGTTATTGCATTCCTGTGTGGAGAGGCGCATGCAAAACACACATTATACACCTGGAGAGAGCTCAAAGATCCCTGCTCAAAGCAATGTCCTTTAAACCATACAGATTTCCAACTAAAATTCTCTATGAGTTATGTCAAGTTCTTAATACTAGACAGCTTTTTATTTATCGATCAATTATAAAAGTACATGTCACTACCTGTTACGATCCAAACAAATTACTTAACAAACGTACGATTATAAACGTCATCGATCGTGTTTTCTTTCTGTCCAGCTTTACAGCAAACTAAATAAAACCATGAATTTTTACAAACTCCCGCTTCATGAATGTCAATCTAAGGTAAAAAGTTGGCTTTTGTCATTGAGCTATGAGGATACAGAAAATGTTCTTCAGTAGATGTATTCGTTTTGCATTTTGCTAAAACTCACTCCACATAATTCACGCCACAAAATTCACACACACGTACACACACATACATACACATACACACATCCTACGTTTATCATAATTTAGGATATAATATAGGTAATTACTTTGTCGCTTACACATATTTTATAGTGTTCTATTTATTTAATTTTTGTTTTATTTTCTTAATTTTTTCTCTACTTATATTGTATTCTTCAATTGACTTATAATAGTATAATAATACTGGGATAAGGCGCTGACTCCTGACATACAGGCATAAACCTAGTTTGGGAGTCAGAGGCTTCATAATTTCTTTTGAAAAACGCATTAAGTCAATAAAAGATTATTATTATTATAGTATAAAGATACTTGTGTGTAACGTACACACAAGTATCTTTATACTATATAAGTTTTACACACAAGTATCAATTGTGGCATTATAATTTCGGAATACACCACGTATTTTATTTTCTACAAAAAATTCTGCTAATCGTAAATAATGGTTATTTTAGATGCTAGAATAAACAACAATGCTTTTTGTTTATTTTAGCATCAACAAATGGATTACTTTTCACGTTTAATGCAGTGGCAGTTTTTTCGTGAATCATACTTTTGAAGTTCAACATTCTTTTAATAGTTATAAAAGGATAGAAGATGAGAACATTCAAATTCTCGTAAGTAGCACCAAATTTAGACTAAATATGGCTACAATTTATTTAATTGCTAATTCCGCGTGGTTTCCAGCTTGTAATAGACCAACCGATATCTTCTCATGGGTGTCGAAAGCGGTTACTATACCTACAAATGATGGATGGGCATATATCAGCTCAATGATACTCTCATCGTACTGCCGTCTCCAATCCACCTGCCAAGCGTGGTGATTACGGCAAATCCCTCAAGAGTCGTTGAGGGATATTATTATGCCGTAATTACCACGCTTGGCAGACTTGCCAATGTATGTTGAAGTCGAAGGGCAGATAAAGTAAAAAAAAGTATAATTGTATATTTCACTTTCATTCTATTCCCCAAAAATGTTATTTTTTTGTATAAATCAACAAACGAATACGTATAAAACCACAAAAAGCGCAATGGCGCGCGGGGTTTAAAGTTTGATGTAAATCCCAGTAATAACATTATACAATGGAATGCCCTCGCCGGACAGTGTCGTTTTATATTTCGACTTTAATGTGATATAATACCCGAATTCGCCATCATAAAAATCCTAGGGATTAAATGATATTACATTATTTAAAATAATATAAATCTTTGGGACTTTTCACTGGGATTTGCTGTTTTATGAATGTTTTCATAGGTAATTTAGGGTGACCGTACAAATACCTATGTCCTACAGTAGGTACCTACCTATATTATTGCAAAAAAATTACAGGAAGATGCTTTTGTATAGGTTCTTATTTTTAAAATGTTGAAAAACTTTTTCTTTTAAAATAATGAAGAAAAGTTGAAAAGAAAAGATGGAAAAAACATTTCTTTCTCGCTTTGAAAGAGAGAAATATTTTTTCCCTCACAACAAATTGTTTTATAAATAAAAACTACTTGAAAAACATGATAGTACTTACTTACAGAGACTTTGTTTCTGAAGCAATTTATTTTTCTGTTGTGTTTCGAAAGTGACCGATACTTACCTTTCAGTCTTCAGTAAAAATGGAACATGAAACCTTAATACTATCACTTCAAACAAATTGTCTCGTTAGGATACTTGTTCCTAAATTAAAAATAAAAGAAATGTGCCCCAAGATGTAAATACTTTTAAGTAACTTTAGCCAGGATAGACGAGTAATCTTAGTGTCTTTCAGGGTATTAAGCCTTTACTTGAACCCGGCTCAAATAAGCTTGCTCTAAGCCTTCTATGAGCAACCGTGTATTTCTTAAAACAATTAACGTTATGTCGCTGCTTCAATCCGGTGAAAAGTTTGCTTAGCGGATTAACAAAGATTTACTCGTCTCTAAGGATTAGCCAAACTACGTTCTCAGCTTAACTATAATCGTCATCCGTTTCTTTTTTGTTCTTTAATGACTGACCCACGACCGTGAAGACAGCTGCAAATTAATGTATATATTTCAACGTGAAGAGATGAGACATGAGGGAATAAATAATGAAATAAATAAAGCGACAGCAATAATAATAAAAAACATGTATTGGCCTTGCATTTCCTTTTAACACTTTCATTCAACAATACAGTAATAAAAACAAAATTGTGTCATAATTCAAGGGGGACCAGTCTCTCCTTGAATAACAATGTGATGAGATTTATCGCCCAATGAACAGAGGATTTATATTCCTTATGGAAAATCCACGGAAAAAACTTTCAAAACTTCTCGAAATTATTTGCGGACTCAGTTGAAAAAATTCTACGAATATATTTCCGGACTGCAGATAATATTCCCTAGCTTTGAAATTGTGTAAGAGGTTTATCTAAATTTTAAATTTATACCATATTTTGTACTCGCTAAGTGGACCGCTGTGTTGATGTAGACTCACACATTTAGCGGGGTTAGGTTGCCAGCACTTATCACCTTTATCCTATTATAATTAACATGATACCTGGATCAGACATAAACTTTCTATATAATTAATTGTTTGCTGTTGTTTGTTATTATTAGCGAGATTTTGTTAAGTTTAGCTTAGGTAGTTAGTATTTGTTATTGAATTCGTATTTTTGTTGAACTTTACAATTTAAAAATAACCTAAAATTAAGTATGTTTTTTTTCGGATGAAAACCAAATTCAAAACCTTTTTTGAACTCACTTCTTTAAGCAAACGTCATTTGAGCCCGGTGTCATATTAATTTGTAAGAGTTACATAATTATAGTTAATCTCACCAAGGTATTTTTATACCAGATCGGATTGAATGAGGTGCCACAGTTTTATGACGAGTTGAATTAAAGCATATAAGTGACGAATCCAAAAACCATTCGAGGTCTTTTTTCGAGTAGATCTTTTCGTCTTGATCGTTATAATTTAATGCTTCACATATGCGGCAAAAGTGGTAAGAATCTGTTCCAAAATATCCGTGTTCATTTGAAATTCGGAAGTGATTCCGCCATAAATGTAAGTTTAGTAACATATCTAGGTGATCAGCTAAAGATCTCATGTCGTTTGCTAATTGTTCTACATTTTCATATTGTTCTATATGAAGAAATGAGTTGGGAGGCAACAGAGCTTCGCAATCTGCCAGTGGAGGACCCATTATAACGGGGACGGCACCTTTCAAGTAAGCATGGTAGAATATTTTCTCCGTCAAGTATTGCTCGCAATTAGAATTTTCGAGTACTAAATAAAATAAGTATTCAGATACAGGCTCGCAGTCAGATTTAAAATGTCCGGGACACCTGAAATGGTAAAATATTATAAAAAAATGGATTTATAAAATGTTGTGAACATCGCTATCTAATGAGACCAATAACGAACCTATGTTTTATTTTACGTATGAGAAAATGATAATAGAATATAATATTTTAAAAAAATATAATAATTGAAAAATAAAACTAGATGAAAAGGTGCAACAACTTGTCATCCATATATCCAGCTGTCCTTTGTATTTTTGGACTTCAAAAATCAATATCAACTTACACATTGATAATCAAACTAAGCCCATATGTCACAGCTGGACATATATGTGATCTCCCTCATCTCCATTTTGACATCACATTGAAATTTTGCGATTTATTACCTATATATATTTGATTTAGAAATCTGATGTCGCGTAACTTAGGACCTTCCTCTTGTCACACTACGTCGATAGTCGATACGCGCCACTAAAGTTTGACGTACTTTATGGATGGATCCTAAGTCAAAATACCACTTGCATTGTAAACAGTTTATACGTACCCATTTTTAAATCTATCATCGTCTGAACATCCTCCATAGACATCTACAGCTATATGCTTTTTCAATTCGTGTATGAAATCATTTCTAACTTTAACTCCACAATTAGACATAAGTACGGTTGCTATAGTATCTTGTCTCTTCTTCGTCCAGTTAGGAACTAGTGACTCTATTCGCTTTGGTCTGAGGTTGGGCACTAATGGCTGTTCTAATGGAATAGTACGCCCATAAGGTACCGGCACGTCAGCATCTGTCCTGAAAATTATGCAGAACTAATATTAAAACGATGGCGACAAGCATGCTTCAAGTCAACGTAAGAAAATGATGAAATCCTTTTTTTTATTGAAATTTGGCAATTTTAATGTTGAGATAAGATATATTAATACACGTTCACGATTTCTTTAATGATTTTTGGGCTAATATATATTGAACCTTTTACCGACACAGGATTACCGTTTGTCCACGTTTTTATTTGTCTCACGTAGTAACAAAAGAGTTATGGTAAACTGCTTACTTATTTCCGTCCGAATAAAATCCCTCGCTTTGTACCACAAAGTAATCTCAAAATCGGTTCCGTAGATTCAGAGATTATCTCTCGATCTATTGAACTAATTTTGAAAATTCTTTTATTAAATATTATATTCTTAGCAGAAGTTCTTATAGAAACGGGATCTATGCGGATGATACCATGTGGGACTAGATTTATTTAATATTCCGTATACTCATTATAGCAAAATAATATATTATCACCTGTAGCTCATAGACCAATTGAACACATTTGCAAAATTTTGCCACTTAATTGACTTAGGCGCTAAAGAAAACGCATTTTTCGGTGCTTCGTCGTTCAAAAATATCCATCTTTGGTCTCGTTTCCGGGTCTTTACTTCGGGTATGATGCCTTTCTGTAAATGGACTACGACAGCGTCCGCAGTATCTAACTCGTCGTCATTTCCGGTAAATATGCAGTTTTTGACGCTACATTTACTCAAGGGGTCATTACTGAAAAGAAAAATGTTTATAGAAATATGGTATTTAAGGAAAAATAAACCCATTACTTACACTGAACTTGATAAGAAAAATTGATGACCAGCATGGAACCTTAAAGTGACGCAGACATTTCAGTACCTATTAGGTATAACGTTTGCCTTTGTTGAATTTCAAATTCCTCTATTTGTTCCTTCAGCAACTACGGAAACTCTTTTTTATAAAATTATATAAAAATATAAACTCTTACCGATTTTTAGCATAACCTTGCACATGTCGATTTTTGAGCCATTCAAAATGCTTCCATATTAGAATTACGTAAGGTTCATTTTTTGACTGAACTGGTGGATCCTTGTCATTTTTAAGTAAAAAGCTTCCTAAATTAGACGTTTTCCATTCCTGAAACATAAGAATAAGGCAGGTTAACATAAAATATAGATGACGTAGGCATAATGTCACACGCCTTCCTAACCCCTCATTATGTTATTAGTATGGATTATCATAGAGGATGCTAATATACCTAGAGCTAAATTTAGAACTTTGAACTTTGTAGTATCATTTTATTGGTATATTATACTTTAAAACAGTGATAAAAAGTATTTTATCTAGAAGTTGATTTTGGAGAAATACAAAAATAATTACTAATATAGGCATAAAATATTTACATTTGTTTTTTATAAATATATTTTTATGTAAATTATTTTAGTGACGTAAGTGACACTGTTTAAGTGTTATTTAGGTGGGATGTCAAGTTCTCCATATAAATAGCGATACACTTTTTAATGCAAAAACTACTGAACGGTTTATAGCAGCATTACTTTATGCTGCAAAGCATTACGGTAGCACTTTGGAGTAAAGTAGAAGTATATCACTAGTAACATAATAAATATTAAATAAAGTAATTTGTTAAAAGTAAACACTAAATAGCAGCTAGTAAATATTTTAACATACATGTTTGTTATAATTTGCATTGTTATCAGGATTATTATTATGTACAAAACTGGCATTGACAGCATTTGTTATTAATTTTCCTCCTTCATCTCAACAATGTTATTGAAAATAAAAATAAAATAAAAAAATTGTCTTTCATTAACCCACACAATGTCAAATGCTGGACAAGGGTCTCGAGGAATGGTTATGTCACAGTCACCACGCTTATCAGGCTGATAGAAGGCCGCAACTTGCAACATACAGGGTTCCCTGTTCCCTGGTAAACCATTGTTATCCCTAATAATATTATAAATGTGAATGTCCGTTTGTTTGTTACGCTTTCACGCGAAAACTTCTTAACCGATCATCATGAAACTTGGTACACATATTCTTGGAGGTATTAGAAGTAACATAGGGCCAGCTTAACGTACTTAGTACTATCAAAGTACAACCGGACCCGGAAAGAAATATTAGATTTTGAACAGAGGATTAAATCAAGACTTATATCGCTGCGCTACGGAGGTCAAAATGTATTCTAATTGAAGGTATAGAATTATTGCTAGATATAGAATTAAAAACAAACTCAAAAACTACATAGAAAGATAAAAATAATATCAATAACCCGACTTTGATCTATTTTCAGAAAAAAACACACAATGATTGAGAAGGAAAAACACAAAAGATCGAACACTTTGTAAAATTTATTATATAGGTAATAGATTATAACAGCATAAATAAATTTCTATATAAATACTTATCTTGTGTTTTTCTTAAGAAGGAATACGTGAGATCATAATTTTAAACAAGTTTGTTATTACTCACACGATTTACGAAGGTAAAGGCTAGCATAACTTTTCTTCTATGAGTTAATATCATTAGATCCTTTTACATCACTTCTATTAATATAAAGTTGAAGAGTTAGTCTGATTGCTTGGACGCGCTAATCTCAGGAACTACTGGTCCGGTATGAAAAGTTCTTTCATTGTTACATAGCCCATTTATCGAGGAAAGCTATATAGGCTATATTTAATTATGAAGTTCCTACGGTAACGGAAAGCTAGTAATCCCGTGCAAGTTTTCGTTCGCATAACTCCCGTTACTTTAGGAATAAATAGAATTAAAGGTATTAAATAATAATTTAAGAAGTGTATTTATATCAATTAGTCACAATTTTCTATGGCTACGCGACATTTTTGTTATTTTGCGGTAGTAGTGGTGTAACGAGATAAGCGCGTTCAAGCAAACAATCTATTCAGGTTTATAGATTAGTAATATAGTACTAAAACAGATGTGATTCAGAGATTATGTAGCATTCTAATGGTGAAAGAAATATCCAAATTAGTCTATTTTTTTCTGAATTTATTTGAAACAAACACACTTACAACATTACAAATCTATTTACTTTATAATATTAGTATAGATAGTATAGATTATCTATACTAATATTAAAAAGTGGAAAAGTTTGTAATTTTAGATACTTTAGATACTTTATTTAGTTCAAAAACATTAGTACAGAACAGTTATGTGATGAACAAAGTATTATTCTAGATTAATTTATTAAAAATACATAACTTCAGTAGTTCACTAGTCTCCACACTAGGATTCCCTGTGTCGTGGAGGTTTTGTTTGGAATAAACTCAAAACCTTCTGGACGGATAATTCTTTCACCATAAGAATGCTAATGCTACATTATCCCTGAGTCGCATGGGCTCCCGTGCGAGGCCGGACGGGCCGCTAGTATTTAATAAATCGAGAGCTCAGAAACATAAGGTTCGATGTGCCAGTGTACATCAGAAATCTTCGTCGTATGTTTGTTGTATGTTTCGTCCTGCCTTTATTGTAAACTGGCACTTACGACCAAATGCTTCTGAAGATAATAACATCCGTCCGTCCTTATGCTTCTGAGGTGTAAAATTATTACTTACTCATGTTATTAATTAAATTTAATGTAATACTCTTTCTTAATTAAATAAAACTTATCTTATTTATGATAAAGAACCCATAATAAATTTGATTAAAATTGGTTTGTATTATCAATTAATCAATATTAAGTCATTAATAGATAGTAAAATGGAACAGATAAACATTTTGGTACGATCGCGCAGTTGATAAGAACGCCTAGTTCTATATTCACTGTATTTATTTTTTGTGTTTCCTTTTTTTCAATATCATCATCATCAGCCCGTACAACGTCCACTGCTGAACATGGGCCTCCTCCCGAGGGAGGTATTTTGCCATAGTCATCACGCTTGGTAGGCGGGTTGGTGACCGCAGTATTATGTTACACACAAGGAAACGCTGCTGCCCGTTCATTGATAGACGATTATTATAGATGATGTTATAATAATCGGGACCAACGGCTTAACGTGCTTTCCTAGGCATGGAGGGTAGTCCCTCAACCAACCAGACCCGGAAAAAAATCTTAGAATTTACACAAACATTTCCTAACCAGAGTGGGGATCGAACCCACGACCTCTGAGATTTAAAGCGAGCCAAATACTGCTATGACACGGATGTTGTCCCTGCAATATCTTTGATCTTTAAAAAATAATCTTTTAAGATATATATTTCACAGATTCACTACATTGAACACAATAGTTTTACACGATATAAATGTAAAATTTTTATGTTATCGCATTATTTTCCTACAAATATAAATCGATTTTGTTACGCAGTTAAACAAATAAAAAGTAAAAAAAAAACAGAAAATGAAAACAGAGATGCACAGCAGTTGCGTAAATTAAACGTAAATTAAAATATGCAAACAACTATTGATTTTGAATCTAAATTATTAGGGCAAAGTTATGTAGAAGCAACCGATTTATGTTTTATTAAGTTAATTTAGGGAATACATATTTAAGCAGTGGCTTCCTTCTGCGGGCGAGTCATGTTCCAGAAAGAGACCGCGGCGCGGGAGAGGGAGGACAATCCCTCTGCCCACCCGCCCCGCAGACGGCGCGGCGTGTTGGCCGTCGTCGTCGCCCTACCGCCCTAGGCTCGGCCTTGGAGTGGGGAATATGGGCCCCGCTCTCCTACAGGCCGACCAGTGAGGAGTAGGGACGCCCTTGTACTCCAGGCAACCTTGTAACCGGCTATATGGGCTACGCATATGGGCTGCCCTAGAGAGCCTGCGGCATCAAGTCGCGGGCGCCGCAAGAGGTTGTCCCAGCTATCTGAATTGTACCTGAGTCTCTCACCAACGGCGGACGGAGGAGTACCCGGGCCGACGCGGGATTGCCACAGCGGCGGAGGGGATATGTAACATTTCTCCCCGGACAAAAAAAGGGAGTGCATTAGGTAGAATTCAACATTGAATATTTGCACAAAGATTTTCACACGAAGAAAGAAATGGTTTTACTGAGACTTAAGTACATTTTGAGAGTGCAAAAGCATTATCAAGGATTACGGCTGCTGTTAAAAAAAAAATATTCCTCATCTTTTCAAATAATCAAAAAGTGGGACATCTAGCCAATTTCGCAATACGTGCATTTAGATATTTGTAATTCGTATTCCTTAAGTCATGTTATATTACACTATGGCATACATTTATTATTCAGAAATTAATTGAATAAGTTATGTCTGGCGGATCAGATGGTCTAGACAAATCGAAATTTCTGTGGAACAATCGCTTACTTATTTAATCCCAATTTTTTGTCATTCGCCTAAATACTTTAAATTAGACGAACGTCTTCTATTCGAAAGTAATTTAATAATAATCCCTTCTAAACCATGACAAATAATAGAGTAAGCTTCGGACACTGATCCGAATATTTATAAATCGTAAAATTCAGAATTATGTACCTACTGATTTCAGCATTGTTATCTGTCCAGTATTTTAAGTTAGCAGTTTACAATTATTTTATTCATTTTAATTACACATCACATTTTATTGCACTGTATTCACTTTATCTTTAGAGAGTTTTAGTTTGTTCCATTACCCATATAATAGTAAAAAGAAGTGATCTAATTAAGATCAAATACTACATCACAATTGGGCCCGCTTGCGCAGATTGCTTAGTTTGTATTTTATAACCATTTAATAAGGCTAGGGCTGGTCAGTGGGTCGGTGGCGGGTGCTCTTGGCCGGCTTTTGCCGAATCTCGGCAGACCCGGGAGCACCTGCCGCATGTTGTACGCCGGTGTGATCCGCTCCATGGCGCTCTACGGCGCCCCCATTTGGGTCGACGCCCTGAAGAAGCGAAACATAGCCCTGCTGCGACGTCCGCAGCGGGTGATGGCCATCAGGGCGTCCTGCGCCTACCGCACGGTCGCGTTTGACGCGGCCTGCCTCCTTGCGGGGTCCCCTCCGTGGGACCTGGAGGCGGAGGTTTTGGCCGCCGCGTACCGGCGGAGGTGTGAGGGGGCGCGTTCTGACCGCGACCCCTTCCCGGAAGGTGTTGCACGGTGGTGGACTGAGGTCCGTCGCCAAACCCTGCGGAAATGGCAGGAGCAGCTAGAGGCCGCGCCGCGGAGCGGATTGCGTACGGTGGAGGCACTTCGGCCATCTAAAAAAGTGGGCCGGTTGCCGGTCACGGCGACGTCACCTACCACGTTGCACAGGTAGTAACAGGCCATGGCTGCTTCGGACACTACCTGTGCAACGTGGCGCAGAGAGAGCCGGACACTTGCTGTCACCACTGTGACTGTGCCGACGATACGGCGCAGCACACGGTGGTGGAGGGGCCAACGAGCGGGAGGAGCTCGTTGGCGTGGTGGGAAACGACCTCTCGCTGCCGACCATCATTTCGGAGATGGTCCAAAGCGAGAGGTCGTGGGAGGCGGTTGCCGCCTTCTGTAGACAAGTAATGTCACAGAAGGATGTCGCGGAGCGGGAGAGGGAAGAAGATCCCTCTGCCCGGCCGCTTCGCAGACGTGTTGGCCGTCGGCGGCGGGCCGAAACCCGCCGCCTACCGCCCTAGGCTTGGCCTCGGGGAGTGGGGGACATGGGCATGCATTTAAACCGGAAAAAAAAAAGTGCTGGTCAGTGGTTAGTCTTAAGGGTTCTGCTCCCCTTTATGTCCGGTGAAGTAAGAAATAGTTTCGTTGCAGGCTACAGGATAATAGCCACAATAAAGAATATACTAATTTTGTAAACAATACAAATTTAATTTTCTCTTGACTTTCTGGGTCTTTACATTTTGCCGACTTTCCCTGATCAATTGAAGTTTCTATGATTTTTCCTGACTTTTCAAAATTTGGACTCCCTGACAATACACTGCTTAGTAGTTAAAAATACTATTACAAAGCTACATTAAAGCATCTGAAGGGGGCAGGCAAATAAAAAAAAGATATATTTTGAGAGAAACACAGTTAAAATCAAGGTTCTGTTCTTTTCGACAATGTGACAAACAAAAGAGTCTTTTTGGCGCCATCGTTTGCTTTTAAAAGATTGTGATTGGGTATTAAACACTTCTATACAATTAATCTTTAAACAAATAATTACAGTACTTATTGCATTTAAAATACAATAAAGTACTGAGTTGATTAATACAATCAACTGTTATCTGTCGTTTATTAAGACTTACTACTACGCGATAGTTCAGCTTACCTTTCGCTGTGAATAAAATTGTTCATATAATATCGCATGCAATTCCAAATTTTGTTGAATTAACTCACTTTCGTTCAAAATTGCAGGGTCTTTAATATCACCGTAAACCAAACTTGGTGCGAACAAAGTCAATAAGAACAACAAAAATAAAATAAAAACGAACACTTTTATGTATCGTATTTTAAACGTACTTAACAAGTTACTCATTGTAATCTTTTTAATACCACAGCCACGTAACACACGTAAAAATAAAATATAGGTATTACTTTATTTCGTCACATATTTCTTTAACATATTTTTCTATTCGTTATGGTTAGCTGTAACTAATACAAGTCAAAATCACTACACTAACTTTAAACAAAGCAGAAACGGTCTCAACTCACAAATTATTTATTTAATAAAAATAATAAGTACTGTTTAATTATCAAATTATAAATATTGTTTCACTAATACGTTCAAAGTGTCAGTTCATATCTAATTTAGATTTAAACGGTTAAAATTATCACATTTTATCGATAACTGGAAAAATTGTTTGAAAATACTAATACTAATGACACGTCATATCGATGCTCTAGTGTCTGAAGCATTGAGGCTTCTGATAAGGCTAATATCCTTGACCGTTTGGTGTATATTATGTACATACATTGTACATAATTGTGTATGTTAACTGCTCCTCACCGTATGTCTGACTGTTATTCACGTACGGGTAAGCAAAATGATGCGATTGAGCTGGAACGCTGTGCCGTCAACTCACATAAACTCATCGTAGAGTAGCTAAACTACAGAGCGGTCATAATTTACCGACGTTTTAGTTGATGTAAACATGATCATTATTTAGTATTCTATTTTGTTGTTACCCATTTTAAAATTATTTGTTACAGTACTCTTTTTGACTTTGTCGCAATTGGGTAAAAATACGATTAACAAGTGGTACCTACAGTACGTTAATTTTTTTACTTATTTGCTTTTTATATGCTATTTTAGAATACACCATGATGTTTTAGTGGCTGTTTTAGTGCTGCAGAAAGATTTTTTAAAATATACATGTACCTTTTTTAATAACATAATAATATAATTAAAAATAAAAATGACAGGAAAATAAAGGTTTAATTGGAAAAAATCACTAGTTACCCACTTGACTTTATTGATTGTTTGGCCTTGATTGTTGTTATGATAGCGAAAATTACTGTAAGTTCGATGCGTTACTTACGTGTCACTTCCTCTGTGACAATTTACTAATCCGTGGTGCAGATACGTCGATGTAAGCTCACGATTTCATTTGAATGGAAGAGTTTGTACAAAGCTATTATTATAAATAATATCTTAACACTCTGTGAATGAGGATTATAATAAATACGTATTTAAATTTATCACACAGCAACGACATGAAAACATATTATATAAATTCATATTTTAAAAATAGATTTATAAATAAAGAAAGAATTACGTTTAATTTGATTTTTATTTTGCTCTGTGATTTTAAAATTATCATTGTCTTTATGATATTATACGATTATATTTAATTAAATGTTTGTAGATTTACAATAATTCAAAGGAAAATCAAATAAGGTATGTGAACAAGTGAACGATAAGTTTAAACTTCTATTTATATAGCACAGCTGCAATTTAGGCGTGTACTTGTTTGTTTTCTCAAATTGTGTCATTTAAAATCACCTTAAGCGGTTATACGAAATCTTCTGAAACATACATTGTAATTTTCGATTGTCAGAATAAAAGTTCTCTCAAAATATCAAACTAAATTCCTGGTTCAAAGTTTCGACTGATGTCCATTTAATCACCCGTTGCCCGTGACCAGTTGTATCGGTGGTGGGTCAACCCACCGGGACACAGGCATCGAGTGGATTCAATGCGTAAAGTTAATTTCAGAAAAGGCACGTTGAAGTTCTTACAAGTATAGTTATAAGTATAGTCCTACCGATAAATTAAGGCCACGGTGGCCAACCTTTAAAAGGATTAGCCATCTGCGCTGGATAAATTACAGTGAAAAACGTTTACGCAAACGTATTTGTACTGTCTGCTGTCCTTTACTCTAAAAAACCGATGGGTCAGTTTTACTGATACGACAGGTAAGAGGTCAGATGCATCACCGACAGTTTATAGTTCTCTCCGAGGCACGGAGGGTAGGTTCACCACCAACTTCCTGGTCATCGTATATCAAGGAACGGGCAGCAGCGTTTCCCTGTGTGGTACAACATAGTACTGTGGTCACCAACCCGTCTGCCAAGCGTGGTGGCTATGGCAAATACCCTCCCTCAGGAGGAGGCCCATGTTCAGCAGTGGACCTTATACGGGCTGATGATGATGATGATGTCATCTCTATTCCTGATTTCGGGCTGGTACTTAAAATCATATCGAGAGAAAATTTATAGTAACACAAATTGTGTTTTGCCGACCCGGGGATAGGAACCGGAACTACGGTAGTTACGGTCGGATATATTATTGCTAAACCAACGAGTCCATTACATACCTACCTACGAAAGTGAAGTTGGCACACAGTATAGTTTTTACTAAACGATTACATAACAGTCATTGTTACCAAAATGTAAACTTGCTTTCGATGTTTATCATCGAACAATGGTGTGTATAATTTAGGATGTGTGCGTATTATCTGCAGATTTAATCAATGGTACATCGTGTCACAGGAAATATCATTTTCCATTTGTCATTGCTCCGTGGGAATGCTACTGGATTAGACTGATCTGAATATTTAAAATAATTGTTTGAAAATGAAACTAAACGCTGCGTTTATGAGAACTACATAGTATATGGGCAGGCGTGCGGGCATCAGTCACACATAGCAGTAGCGGCATGCTCGGCAACATGTCCGTGTTTCGTGCTCCATATTTATTAGATCCAGATGATTAAAAAAATGTTTATTATTTCATTCTAAGATATGTAGTAGGTACGTTGCTATACATCCGCTGGTCAGGCAATGGTTGGATGACTAGTTAGTGTAGCGGTAAAATTTTTGGCCATAGGGCCACACTACTGGCACTGGCGAGAATGATACAATGGCGATTTTATGAAAACAAACCCATATAAACATATGTCGACGGCCGCACTCCAGGAACGACATACGAAATTTATTTGTTAGTAGCGTCGCCGCCGCGTCACGTCGCGTCGCCGCGTCGTTATCGCCGTACCACAGGCGGCCCCCGGCCTGACTACTGTAGTCCCGGTTCGGGAAGTAGCAAAAGCCTCATGGCAGTTAAATGTCCGTCATTTTTACTAGGTACTACAAGATTTCTTTACAGAAAAATCTAAGTGGGTACCAATAATAACTCAGAAAGTTGACATGGCGGTTGAGTTGACACGTGCTTCCGGTCGTGTAGGTAAAACCATCCCACCGAATATTAAGACCAAAGGATCAGTGTTAATTGATATAGAGTGACCCTGTGTCTAACACAGAGGGTCACTCTATATCAGTTTTACGCACCGGAATTATTTTAGTGTATCTAATTAAAATCTTCATCATCAACCGTATAACGTCCACTGCTAAACATGGCCCTTCTCCCGAGGGGTGGTATCTGCCATAGTCACCACGCTTAGCAGGCGGGTTGGTGACCGCTGCATTATGTTGTACCACACAAGGCTGCTGCCCGTACCTTACTATACGGTTATTATAGATGATGTTATAATAATCGGGACCAACTGCTTTCCGAGGCACGGAGGGTAGTCCCTTAGCCAACCAGACCCGGAAAGAAATCTTAGAACTTACACAAAGATTTCTTTTCCGGCGTGGGTATCAAACCCACGACCTCCGAGATGTAAAGCGAGCCAAATATCGCTACGTTATGGAGGTTGTTATGCATATAAAACATATGCTGCATGCATATAAATTATGATTGTGTGAAATTTCATACTTCTCCGTCCACTTTCGTAAAAAGGGGTACAAAGTTTTTCCGTCACGTAAATAAAGATAAAATATGGAAAAGACTCTTAAAAACATCTTTACATGTATAAACATTGCTTTATATGTTCGGTCCACCAATATTGGCAATTGAAAAGCTATGTTCACCAACAATTTCCTATAAGTGATTCCATTATGTATGAGAGTACAGTCTGAAGACAATTTGGTAGAGCCACTTTATTTCAATCCCGGAATTGGATCTCAAAAATTACAGTAGTTTGGAGGGATAAAGACCGTCATATGTCACAGGGGTGGATCCGAGCGGGATAAAAAGTGGACACGGGTACCAAAAAACTATCTTCGCGCCAACTGTTCACATCACAATTTACAACTAACCTTACTAACTAATTCATGATACAATAAATACTTAATGTTACCTTGCGTCTTGGTATAGCGGTAATCTGTTTGACTGTAACTAGTGAGATCCCCAGTTCGGATCCTTAGTCAGGTAAATATTGCGATACTTAAAATTAACTTCGCTTCCGCTCGCGATTTGTCACTCGGACAAGAACTAAGCCAGACTACCCGCTTTTAGCGCTATTTTCAGGGCCCCGTAAAAAATATAAATATTAAAGATACAGTTCCGGGAGGTAGAATTTTTTTTAGGAAATTTCCTCCTCTTTTCAGATCTTTTTTCAAATTTTCGAATATCTTTGATAGTTTTTGAGATATTAAAAAAAACCTAACCCCTACTTTTTTTTTTTAATTGTTTATAACTTTTGCAATTTTTATCGGCCCCTTTTGGAACTTTATCTGAAACTTTCTACATAATATTCCGAATCGAATGACACCTTGATCGTAATTTTCGGAGACTATACAAAAATTTTCACCCCAAAAGATACATGTTGACCAGACTATTGGTATATAACAACGTACTGTTGTGTCTTTAAATTTAATGAGGCTAGTCAAGTTACTGCCATAAACGTGCACTCTCATATTCCTTTACTAAGAACATAGTGCACCCAAGGGACAAGTGTTACACTAACAAGGTCACAGTCAGAGGCGATGAGTGCTATCACTAACTAGGTAGCTTTAAGCTTCATTATTATGTCATACGAACCTAGACTTCAGGGAACTGAAGCTTATAAAGGATATCTTATAAAATTATGTTGGTGAATATAGTAATTGGTACATAATTATAAAGCTATATTTTCTATCTTTCAAATAAATCAAAGTCTTGTCTATGAAAAAATATATATTGTATAAAGTTCGATTCAGATACTAATTCTAGGTAGTATTCAGTATAGGTGTTAATTTAGGACAAGTTATGTAAAAAGTTATAAAGTGAATTTTAGGTATATAGATATGTGGTAGTCACACATTTAATAAATAAGTAATTGTTTAATCGTTGCTTATAATTGGCAGGAAGATTTGATTAAGTATTACTATCGAAACGTTACATTACAATTTAAAAAAGAAATATATTTAAACATTACTTGCCCTCAAGGAGATGGCAATGATAAATATACGTGGCAAAATGAGCTTTGATGAAAAATAATCAAAGTCGTACGAACGGGCTAACACAGTTTAGAAGTTATTTTAATCTGTATTTTTGCTGCTATTTAAAAGTATTTACATAAATCGATTGTACTACCAAAAATAAAACAATTCTTTAAGTATTAGCAACGTAATTAAGTGTTAGCTTATAAAATAATGTAAGCTGAATGTATGCTGACCATCTTTGTCCGTTAAAAATATGCTACTTATTTTAGATTTTTATAAACTTTTTCTCCCAAACCTTCGTGCTGATAATTTCACGATATTTGTTCGACAAACATAACAAATGAAATATTCAAATTAACTGGCACGTCATACATAATATATGCGGGAATTTTAAAAAAGGAACAATTTTATTTAATACTCGACATCTCACGCAAGCTCGCCTGAATACCATGGGTGAAATTTTGCACGTAATAAATCATTAGGCACTGAGTGACGCAGGCCACGATACTGCGTTATTTATCGTTCAATTCGTATGTTGGCTATTTGGGAAAACTTAGCCGGGGTAAATACGCTTCTGAATGCTATAAATCTTTGCATTCGCTCGGTGAAATGATAATGTTTGGAATTCATATAGGAAAATACTATTTTGAGTGAAATGTATGGGTTTCCACAATGGAAGAAACGTTTGAAATGTTTTCGCTTTGAAATGTGAGTTATAGGTTTTTTACTTTTAAGAAACCTGTTGATAAGTTGGTTTATATGTTTGAACAAATGAAGATGTGATCGTTTAATATATAGGTATGTATCCAAAACTCTTAAACAACTATTAATTTAATATATTCAATCAATCAGGATTATCTACTCTAATAGGTTATAGATACCTTCTTACCTTGTTTAAAGAGCTACTCGGTCGTATATCCACTTTTTAGAATATTATAACTAAATAGGTAAAATGATTATCGAATAATGTCGTATTCCTGTGCGTGCTTAAATCAGAGAGCATATGGTGTCAATAGGTTATGGTAACCGCTTACGTAGGTGGGTCGCATGCTTGTTTGCCAACATCATTTTATAATCAAAATATTTTGTACGTTCTTACCACAGAAAAATCCTTACAAGATTCCAACACAGCGACGTTTGAACTGTCTATTATCTTAAGCAAAGATAAGATAAGAAAAAATACACGACGGGTCATAACAATGTCGCAAAATTTAACACAAATGCGTTGAGCGAAATGGGGTTTATGGGCGTAAAATTCTATGCGGTATACTTACTTAACTTTTTATTTTGAAACTGTTATGTTCATTGTATCATAAGCAAGCTGTACTCAAACAAGAATGAGTATATAACTAAGAATGTGAAACCATATTCATTTTTATTCGGTAGGTATTCCTCGGAGTGCACCTGGTTTAGCAGCTCTAGTTGAATTTTAAAACTTTTACAAACTAATAAGAAATTGTTTATTATCCCCTTTACGTTGAATGATTAGAGCACAACTAAGAAAAATCGTTTAGGCGCTTATTTTCTGTTCATTTATGTTATCTTGGTACTTTTGGTAACAGAGCAACTGTTAAAAATTAGTTTGAAACCTGTATTTTTACAAGTATGGAACTAAGTAGTAAGTCACTTACTTAGTGCCGCTTTTGGCTTCTCTGTTAGCTTTAATAAATATACAATTATGATAGTTGAACTTTAAAATATCTATCTATATGTTCATTATTTCAAATCCATAATCTTCTCCTGTTTTTAGAGTTAGTAAACAAATAATATAAAAAAAAAACTATTTAAACATTTTTCATAACCCCGAGAACCGAACATATTTTAATTTTTAGTTTACCTAAATTGGCAAATGTTTTTTTTACTAAAAAAGTCTGTTTGGGTATTAATTTTAATTTATCTCATATATTCATGAATGTAGATTGCTAATCATAATAATAATCTTGGAAATTAAGCAAAATTAAATTTAAACCTACATCTAAGTTCATAAAGTTTATTTTTGTGTGTTAGTTTAAATTCAATTTCTTACTAATATTACGACTTAAATGAAATTTGGTACTCAGATAATTTAGAACCTGAGAAAAGACATAGGCTACTTTTTATAGCGAAAAAAGGGTTGAAGGGGGTTGTAAGGAGGGGGGGGGGCAAAGAATGTGTAAATGCATTTCCCCCCGGACAAAAAAAAAGTGGGGATTGCTTATGCGTACTCGGCCACCGCCAACGGCGGATAGAAGGAGTGTCCGGGGGGTTTTAGTGGTAGTAGGGTGTTCTCCTCGTGGTATGACTTAGCATACCACGCTATGGAGAGGGCGAGTCCCACATATCCCACCGCCAGCGCACGAATTTACACTCCGGGCGTCCCTATAATTGAGCAAATGGGCCACTGTAAGTGTGGCCCAGTAGATCGCGCGGCGCCATATTGGCCGCGGGTGCCGTCAGGGGGCCGGATTGCTCATGCGTACCTGGCCTCCGGTAGTGCCGTGTGGTTTCCGGCTTAGAATAGACCACCCCGTATCTTCCCATGGGTGTCGTAAAAGGCGACTAAGGGACATATGGCTGATGGATGGGAAGCAGCATCTATTAGCTCAACGTTTAAATCTTACTGCGATCACCAATCCGTCTGCCAAGCGTGGTGATTATGGCAATATCCCTCTACGATCCTGGCTTGCCAAGGTCTGTTAAGAGGAGGCCCATGTTCAGCAGTGGACGTAAATGGGCTGTTGATGATGATGATGATGATGATGACCTGGCCTCCGCCAACGGCGGATCGAAGGAGTGTCCGGGGGGTTTTAGTGGTGTAGGGTTCTCTCCTCGTGGTATAAGGACCTAACCTAACATTGATGACGACCTGGCCGATTTTGACAACGGCGACCATTTGGACTGGATAGGCAAATTTAGCTTGAGGGGTTTTGATGTGCTACCCTTTGGTGTGCTCTCTGGTGGCTTGCGTACCCACTCTTATTGGTGAAGGTACGAGCGCATTTTTGGCATGTCAGTACCCCACTGACGTAATTGTAAATAGGGCTTCTTTGTCGCATGGGGTGCTGCCCAATTCGCACTGTTGTTCCTAGTGCAGCGCAAGAACGACCACTCTCCTCATGCCAAACCTGACCTGCAAAGCCGAACCTCTCTACCTCAGCCCATCGCCACAGGGCTTTAAGAAACTTAAGAGCCAGTATCCGGAAACAGTCCGTTGTGCAGGATATATTATAGTGCGTAAGTGTTCGCGCTAAACATAGACGCACTCTCTCCTCCCCACTCCCCTTTACCCAATGGAACGGAAAGCCGCTACGATCGGAGAGAAGCAGGACCGCAGTGTCTGGGCGACGCACGATAACAAGACCCGTGTCGCCACCCTTCAGGCCATTCACATTGCCTAACTGCCTCAACACCGGAGGTGGACTGCTGTTACAGCCAAGGCAGACCCTATGCAGTTGTCTATTAAGGAACCCTTATCTCTTAGTCGCTTCTTACGACACCCATGACAAGGTATGGGGAGGTACTATTCTATCCCGGCACCACACGGCACAACCTAACATTATAGAGGGGGCGAGTCCCACATATCCCACCGCACGAATACGCTGCAGCGGCGCGGCGGTGAGAAAGCGTAAATGCAATTCACCCCGGACAAAAAAAAATAATAATCGGGGGATGAGGATTCCATGGAAGTATTGTCATTTTTAAGCACAAATAATTAAAACTGCTACACGGACTACGTCGCGGGTCATAACTAGTGTAATAAATTTTATATTTGTATATACAAAGTTACAAACAACAGAAACCACACAACCAAGTTTGCAATTCTTAGACCGCAGTTAACTGTTGTACAAAAGGGCACATGTCTCATATGAAACGAAAGTTGAGATAATATCAGAACTTTCGTAAATACGTCTTTCATTTTAGAACAAAAGTCACTTTTGAAATGAACGGTACGTCAATGTCTCTCAAAACTACTTAAGACTTTCTTGCATTAAGAAGATGTCTTCTCGAAAACTATTTTGGTTGGCACCATCTGTCTTACTATCGCTTCGCCGCAAACGATGTAACTTTGTTTCAACATTCCCTAGCATACTCTCGTTATTTTCTAGTGATAGTTCCACTTCATATTTTATAACCGTTTCGAAGCTGGAGCTACGTGCTGGATTTAATATAAATGGTCGTATTTCTAGATCAAAGTGCTATCTGTACCTGCTTCCTATATGTTTCATTTTAATGACACACTGGCTACACGAAAGTAATATTAATATCGAAATACACTTTTAAAATGTTCGTATACTTTCCCATTAGTTTTGCTGCCATAAAGATTTTTCTACGAAATTTATTTCAGCTTTACGAGTAGAACAACATAAATTGAGATGTTCTCGTTCAATTAATGAGTATTACACGAATGTTCAGGAACATTTTTAAGAACAGATTTTGCTGTACCTTTTCTGCCGAGGGAATTTTACGTCAATGAGCCGGCTAATTGATAGGGTTTCCTCTTTCCTCATTCAAGGGCTGCCTACTTGAAAATTCTTAGCATTGAAAATATGGTCGATATTTTTTCATTGTATTCTTAACAATGCTTGCAATCAAGAAATAAAAACGATTAGATTAACGAAAATGCAAATATTATTAAAAATTTATGTATTGAAATTGCTTTCTTCATATTTCAAACTAGCATCCCACGCGCGGATTCACTTGCGTAGCTCCAGTTCTCGTGGGAACTTCAAAATTATATATAGCCGATGTTACTCAAGGATCATTTAGCATTCTAATAGTGAAATAATTATTGAAATCCGTTCAGAAGTTTTTAAGTATTTTTGAAACAAACATACAAACATTAAAAAAATCGAAATACATTCCTCTTTATAATATTAGTATAGACTAGACGTAAATAGCAGTTTTATCCAAATATTTTTTACTTGTTTTTGGAAGTGAAATGAATAGTAGTTAAATGCTATTTCCACGAGGTCAGTAAGCAAGACAATACAACTTAAGCACAATTAAGCACAATTATAGGTAGTAGATTCAAGCGATAAACATGTTCAATTGGATTGTCTTCTTTATTATCATTATTTTTATTTTCTACACTTGTTTTCATCGTCCAATGGTAGGTAAAGCATAGAATTACGACTTATTACTAGAGTCAAGATCCGAGTCCCCTCGATAAACACTACGACTGCTATATTAAATAACATAATCTATTAAAAACTAACAAGTTAGTCTTTAGTTCAAAGACAAGATTCCATGATACATAAACTAAAGATTATTAAAAAAATTGAGACGGTTCTATATTTTAATAAGTTCAGTCGACCGCTGACTTCGTTTAATGAAATAATTCACCGCGCGCCATAAAATCACAATTGAGAAAATTTTATTATTCCTTTAACATAGTCGATCATATCCTACGAAAATGTATTAGTCTATTAGGAAGATCCGCGCGGTTTGAGAATCCAATCATGTTTTAGCTACCTGCGCAACACAGTTTTACTCACATATACCTATGTTAATTATAAGTTGTAAAATATTTATATCTTTATTTCTATACTTATTTCGCTTGTTTGTTTCGTTGTTCGCTTGATCGTGCTAATCTTAGGAACTTTCTAGTCCGATTTGAAATTATCTTACAGTGTTAGAAAATGCGCGCGAGAAGCAAGTGTCAGTTATGATCCAAATAGAAATAGGAAAACCTATAAGCCATCTATATGTATATCCTAAAACACTAGAAATTAATAATACTTTACTATTATTAGTAGCATAGTAAAATTGTTGGTTAAAAATTACATAGCATCGTGGCAAGAACGATTTAATAATATTTAGTACAATAGAAGAATAACTCTATAATATTAACTAGGTCTTCAGACTAATTTCATGTTTAAACTTACTTTTCTCCAAATCCGTTTCCTTAGGCTCAGTAAGTATATTCAAATTTATTGTTTCTATTTACATATAATTTTGTAGGTCTTACTTATGTTTCTAATAACGAAACTCGGCCCAACATTATTGCGCATCACAAAAATCTTCGAAGCGGTTTTTCATTCAGATTATTACTATTTAGCATTTCTAATAAGCCTAAAGTGCCCCTTTTAAGGCGCAGCTCAAGATAAATTATACCAAATTAAAATGTAGGTTGATTTAATTTTGTATAGGTATTTTTTTTAATGTTATTTTTATTCCAACTTTGTTTATGAGGGCAGTTTTATTAGAAGTGTGTTTTTTTAAGTCATAAGTTTGGGAAACTAAACTTGTATAAAAAATAAAAAAATTAGAAAATAAAAAGCTACAAATGTATGAAGTTCAACTCATACGTTGCCGACGATTTTCTAGACGATACGGCCTTATTAGGTACCACGGTGACATGGTATCCGAAAGTCTTTTTCCCCGCATTGAAAAATACTATAAATGTTAAAGTGATGATCAACCGGTGCGTTTCATCAGTACGAGTAAATATCACAGAAAGAGCTCTATCGTTTTTCTATGGCTGTGTGAAACTGTTCAGCTCGATAGGACAGTCGGTTCCATTTGTAAACATGTTACAAAGATGTGTTAGGCATGAAAAGTAATATTGAGTCATCATGAAAGCCCCAAGCTTAACAGTTAGCTTGGGCTTTTCATGATAGCGGGATGTTCCATGATGCTAGAGTAGCTTAGAGTGAAGAAGTTTCTTTTCTCGAGAAAAGAACAACCGCCTTCCATTAATATTTTAAACAAAATCGTAAATGATTTTTTCACATTTAGCAACTGTTTTTGAACATTTACATCTAAAATTATTTTCTAGGATATATAATAGGGACGCATCAGTAACTAGTTACCAAGAAACAGATAATCGTCGTCGTATCAATAATAATAATTATTAATTATAATAGTTGTTTGGATTGCACAACTGGATTTTCGCTCTTAGTCTCATGAGTGGACCTTTGGATCATCCTGGTTTTATTAAAATCTCCTTAAATCTTCTCAGAATTCTATCTGTCCCTCGATGTTTTCAAAGGCTTCTGATATGTCCTGATTGCTCGATGAGTAAGGGTTATTTAAGAGTTGAAATATGCTTTCCCAGTCTAAAATGATGTGTGCCGGTGTTTCGGGCACCTCCGTACATTCTCTGCATAAAGGGCTGTTCATTATTCCTAGGGGCTTGTTTAAGCAGCAGTTTAGGATAATTACACGTACACTAATTATTGTACTTAGCTTGTTTCTTGGGAGCGTATTAGACGTCTGTCAAGTCTAGGAATGCAGCCTTCCGTTTTTTGACATTTTGCTTGGTGTTGGGTGGTTCTAATCTTTATTCATCAATTATATATATGCTTAGGCAGCAGCTAACCGAGCCACCAAGCTACTGTAAAACGCAGAACCTTGGACGAGTCTAGGTTGATATGATGATAATGATAAATCATCAGTATCATCCACCAAATACCAAAATGTACCTTTTTGAGAGAAATAAAACCTTATTCTATTCATCCCGTATAGCCTCGATCGCTAAGCATTGATTTCCCTGGAAAGAGGTTTTGCTACAATCACCACAGGCACAGGCAGGTGGGTTATTGAGATTGAGAATATACAACGCAACCTGATTGAAAACCAAATTGACCTTGCTTTTAGAAGAAGTTACGCCTTTTTCTAAAAGCAAGGTCTTCAATATTTGGACTTATTGTAAGAGCAGATGATCAATAAGCCCACAACATCAAAGTTAAAGTCAAATATATTAATCAATTACACAATTTCTAAGACGGTGACAAAGCGTCTCAGTTTTCTCTGATTTGAATAGGTTGCTCGGCGTTAATCACCTAACTTTTAATTAATGCTATCATTTAGTGAATAAAACTGAATACTGTCATTATTTTGGAAGATACGCCAATTCTTTACCTATTGGACGCCATAATGGTATCTTCATACCCAGTACCCCAGGCCCGAAAATCGTAAATAATTAAGTATGTTGTTTTATTTTTATCAAATATTTGATTTACTGTAATGTATTTATTTTTGTTAACTGTGTAAAATAAGGTAGGTAATTATTTGAAATTTCGTTTTTAAGTGGTATTAGAAAACATGTACGTATGTATGTATTGTACATGGTTTATGTTTTTCAGTATTTTGTTGACAGTCGACTATAGCCGACCATGTTAGTGAACAGGGCACGCTTGCGCTTGTCGCGTATGCGTTCAAGAGGTTATGGTCAAGAAATAAATACCGTGCTTTTTATTTTTTTAGCAGTGTTTTTGCAGTCTTCTTGTTAACCCCTGGTGCTAAGTTTAAATGCTTGTGTTACGAGTGGGTTCACGCCGGTTGTGCAATGGGTACGGTTCGAACCGGCGACCTCAAGATCACAAGTCCGACGCCCTAGCCATTGGGCTACGGCCATCAGCGCGATTTATTTTATTTTTGGTAGTAAAAACAATACATGTAAATACTTTTTTGCATTAAAAAAACACTGAACAGAGAGCCTCTGTTTTACAACCTAAATTGTTTGGTTTACATCCTTTTAACAGATCTTGGCTAGCCAGGATAGTTGAGGTATATTGCTTCACTATATAAGTATTTATCACTTTGCTTGACCGGCGGGTCAGCTATAGCAGTAATATAGCAAGAAACTTAGAACTGATAGATGCTGCTTCTCATCCATCAGCTGTATGCCCCTTAGCCGATTCTTACGGCACCCCTTGGAGATATGGGGTGTCAATTCTAAACCGGAAACTACACGGTATTTTTAGGCAAGGACATTTACAATTCGTCACGTTGAGAGTATCTTTTTCTGTCATAATCAAAAACATAATACCTATGACTATTTTATAATTTTAATCTTACGTTTCGCTAGGACTTACTACTAATGAGTACTAAATCGCTGCCAATTATGTGCAACGACTAAAAAATCACGGTTTAGGTATAATACCTTCCAAAATATATTAAACGAATACATTACTGGTAGATAAAATCTTTAATTCACGTTTCGTAGTACTCTGGGGAAAAGACGTGTTTTGGATGTTTAGGTAAAAGTACGGCTATCATAAATCACCATCCTTGTTAATAATTCAGCCAACGGAGGTTATAGATCTGAAATCAAACGCTGAATATTTTAGGTGGAAACTTGTAAAGTAAAGCACCCCAATGCTTTGGAAAATAATGAAGGTTTTTATGTTTACTTACCTATTTATTTCACAATTTCGTGGCCTAGAGGTGTATGTCTCGTCTGAAGTGTCGGAGTTCGTAGTTTCTGTTCCCGCGCCGGACAATAATGGTTGCGTAAAATCAAAGATTTCTTTCCTATTTTAGTTGATTAGGGGACTGCAGAACATAAACTATGCAAGTCGAACCAATCGCGAACTTTCGTATTAAATATTTCTAAATTCAGAAGTTTCTATTATAGTACCTACCTAAAACAAATGATTATAGTTTAGGTACTGTTATATGAACCTACTTAAAAGTCATTTATTTATAAAAATCGTAACCCATGTTATTTGAAACGCAATTAGATAATTGACATTTTCGTGGTGACGTAACATTCTGAATATGACATCATTGGGTCCCATAATGGGTTATATGTCAATACAGTTGTTCAAATATTTACATTAGACAAACACGTACCCCGTATCCCGATTCTGCGAATCCGAAAACGATTTCAACGAATGGCAATACAATTTTATGTAATTATTCTGGTAGTCAATAAGGTAAAGTGTATTTTCACTGATGCAACATTCTACGGCAGCATTTGACATTTATGTGGATTTTGCGTGAAAGAGATAATGGCAAACATCCATCCATATAAATTTTCACATGTACCTGCTGTTTTTTGTTTGAGTGTTTACATGCGTTCTTTCTTTGCTTTCTACACAATTATCATGACAACCAGCATCATGGATATGTTTCGCTATTATTTGCAGAATACCAAATATGTCATAATCAAAACGCAATCTCAATTAGAAGCGGTCGTAGCCCAATGGCTTGGGTGTCGGCAAGTCCGATCATGTGGTCACCGCGTCGGTTCGATCCCCACCCATTACCGACGTAAACCCACTCGTAACACGAGCATTTTAGCTTAGCACGACGGGTAAACGAGAATACTAGAAGTTATTTTTTCGCACATATATGTTACGTTACTGCCTGGGGCTTTTGCTTTTGCAAAGGGCATAAAGGCGAGCAGAGCTCCAGCCAAAATAAATACATACATACATATAATCACGCCTTTCTCCCATGGGGGTAGGCAGAAACTACAGAACGCCACCTGCTACGATCCTTACACACTCCCTTTGCCTCGTCCACGTTCATACATCTGGTCATACACGCACGCCGGTTGCGAGTACTACGCACCTGACCTTTCTGGAGAACATCACCTATGAGGTCAGTGTATGTTCTTTTTTTTTAAAAGGCAACTCCCGCACTAGGGAAATAAATCCCTGTGTCGCGAGGGACTTTACAAACATTCATCTCACGGACACACAGAACACCCAGACTCAGAACAACTATTTGTGGTTCACACAAATAATTGTACCGGGTAGGAATCGAAACCAGAACACCAGGTCTTAGAGGCAACTATCGTAACCCAGTGGTTACGATAGTTGCCTCTAAGACCTGGTGTAAGACTGCACCGGTGGCTCAGTAGCCACCGGTGCAGTCTAACCACTGAGCCACCGGTGCAGTCTTCATTCATCCTTTCTACATGACCAAACCACCTAAGCATACTCTTTTCAATTTTTGTCACTACATCTTCTTTTAAACCGCATCGTTGTCTAATTATATCATTCCTCAATCTATCATTTAGAGTTACATATACTTCGTAAAGACCGCATCTCTACAGCATTTATTCTACTTTCATGTCTCTTTTGCCACACCCAGCATTCACTGCCATACATAAGCGTAGGCACCAGAACACCATTGTTAACAGCCAATCGAGCCTATGTAGACATCGACAAGCTGGTCACAACCGCGTGTATACATTATTTCCCGCATTTGCTCTTCTTTCCACATCGGCATCAATCTTTCCATCTGTTGTGAACATACTTTCTAAATACACAAACTCCACACTTTTATCAATAATTTTCACATCACACACAGATACAGACTCTTCTCGTTCAAACACCATTACTTAAATAAATAAATGGTTTAAAAATTACAAGCTAAGCAACCTGCGCAGGAGGGCGGCCCCTGTGGGACTTGGACCTCGGCTCAGGGCGGTCGCTGGCTGGGGGATTGAGGGATTTTTAGGGTAGATTTTTGCAACTGTCGCTCTACGTTACAGTTCTCCTCTCGGACTCTGGGGTCAACGAAGGCATCAGAAGGTTCTTGCAAACTAAGGGTCGGCAAGCCTGCAAAACACTGCTAGTAATATTTTCAAGACAAAAAAAATAGAGCGTCGATTAGTAGAATTGAATCTCAGATCATTAATATCATCATCCATGTAATAATGGACAGTAATGACGTATCTAGGTACTTAGACTAACAACTGTTTCAAATTACACAGAAATCACTCCATCAAAAACTCTTGTAATCTCGAGATTACTACAATAGCATTGACAAATATATCACACATGTAGTTATTAAGCGAGGTTAGTAGAATAATTATGATTTGGGGTGATAAGGGGAGAGATACAAACAATGTTATGTAATAGCTGTTGTTGATAATGCAGGAAAGTAATAGAAAAAAAATGCATACATTTATTTATGCGCCATTTTTGTCGTATGTATACAATTAATAGTAACTAGGTTCCGCGCGTGGCTTCAACCGTGTAACTCCCGTACCTCATAATTAAATATAACCTATAGTCTTCCTCGATAAATGGGCTATCTGACACTAAATGAATTGTTCAAATCGGACCAGTAAGTTCCTGAGATTAGCGCATTCAATCAAAAAAACTCTTCAGCTTTATATATTAGTATAAAGAAATAATAAATGTATTGGTATATAAGTAGTAAAAACTGTACAGGATACGCGTAATTAAAATCTGTTAGGGTCGATATTTACGGTTTGATCAATGACCCTTGATCTAAAAAAAACCTGTTTTTGGAAGTGATGGTTTATTCATTGATACAACCGACCAAAAATGTAAGTTATTTTGATAAATTTTGTTATTTAAAATATTGGATAAATGAACAGTCTATCTATATACCCAACTGTTCATTTATGATAAGCAATGTGTTTCAGTATTGAATCCAAATGTCATATTGAATGTACTGGCAGTTTTTTCTCGTTGACATTTCAGGAACTGAATGATTGATATTAAATACAAATATATAAAATTCTATATAACTTTCTTGATACCTATCCTAAAACAGGAATATAAAGTTTTTACTTCACCAAATAATATGCGTTCGCAATTAGTAACTACTGGTATTTATAGATGCATGAGAACTGACCCAAATGGAAAGCCCCGTTTTATATTCGGCTATTCTAAATGTGAAAAACAAACAAGTAATCCCCCTGTACCATAAACAAACAGTGGGTGAATCCACGCATGTTCTCAATTAACAAGTTATACGAAACTTTGGCGTTTGACTATCCCTAGGTGTATATTTTCAGGGTTCCTTAGGAAAGAAACATGAATGTACTGGATGTTATACCAAAAGATGTTTTTTTTTATTACCTTTATGGTTAAGAGTGCTAAGTTACTAGAACAGGATAACATTTGTTCCATACTAGATCTATGAAGTCACAAAATGGCTGTTAACGTTTACAGACACAGACTAAATAAATATTTTTCAAATTTAATTATTTTTCAAATTTAATTATTTTTCAAATTTGATTTATTTAGTCATCTTCTTGTTTAATGCAATGAAGTTATTATATAAGGGTCGCTAAAGACAAATACTTTTAGAAATAATATATTATTGTAACATAATTTGTCAATAGTAGACATGCGCAAAATGTGTCATTGAAGTCAAAAGAATGATATACTTTCAGTCCAACATACCTATTGTTTATTGCCTAATTAATGTCATGCAAAAAAGTTCAAGGAATATAAAAACGTTGAACTTTCTGATCACTCGACAAATTTCATGTATTTATGTCCGTGTCTGTTCCGAAAAAACACATAGAGGAATAGTTGATGGTGTTCCCCACAGAAAAAGAAGGGCCGACAGAGTATGCCCGTCAGAGTTTTTCGAACCTGTATATGTTCTTAATTGGATATAAATTTACTAAAATTTGTAGCATATACTACAAGCAATAAACTGAAAAGTTGAAATTTGTACTTTTAGTTTTAATTTTGTGTGACTACTGTATGTGGCTTTATTTAAAAAAGTATTTATCATATTTAAAAAGAGTGTATTTTTTAATGAGTACCTCCACTTACGTATATCCTTTTAAGAATCGTTTAACGATATAGGTTTTTATCAATTAATAATGTAGGGTTATATACTTTTACATTGGTCAATAAATAATATATATCCTCTTCCCTCCGGGACGCCACAGTGAATAGACGTGTTGCATATTTCTTAGTACTGTGCCATTCTAAATTATATCACAAAATAAATAGTATAAAGTGCTTTTTGGATTGTCGCTAATTAGTCATTAAAAGTGAAAGGCAAATTCACTGCATACGCGGAGTGCCTGTGCGAGGAGTGCGGCTGCATTCATAATACTGCTGTCTCCGACACGGTTGTGGTAGTGGAGGGGCCTGCTACGACGCGATCCCCACCTCACTCCCTGCTACAGAGTCTACGGGCTACGGGCTACGTAGCGCTGCCGCCGCCAAGTCGCCGCGCCCGCTCCACGCGACCTCGCCGGCCACCAACTATTGTTTGCGTTTACTGTTTACGTTTTATAATAACTATCAGCATGTCCGTCCGTCGATCGCCAGTTTCGAAAACCTCACCTTTAGTGGAACACACCAGGTCGGAAACGGACCTAAACGCCTTGCAAGAGTATGACGTAGGTTTTGTAAACGTAAATCGTAACAATAATAACATCGCGACTTCGCACGAACCAACCCGGATCACCTGAAATGGAAGAGAACCGTAGTCTGGATATACTGGAGTTGCTCCATACTTGGAAATCGGACCTAGATAGTAAAATAGATGAGATTAACAAAAACCAAACCGCACTCATTACTAAACTGTCTTCTGATATCATGGAGTTAAAAGCCCAGAATCAAGAAATTCGTAAATCAAATGATGGTATCGAATCTTCTATGTCGTTCATAAACAAACAATATGAAGAAATTAAAATCGGTCTAGAACGTTTACAAAAAGAACGACAAGAGTATAATAGGCACATTCAGGACCTTGAAAGGAAAATACAAGACGTGCAACTCAAATCCAGGTCTTCAAGTGTGGAAATCAGAAACATTCCACAGTCTGAGAAAGAAACTGTAAGTACTCTGAAAAACACAGTTTGTAAGATTGGACAGACCATTGGTACTCCTATAATCGAGTCTAATTTGCGTGATATATACCGGTTACCTGGGAAACCTGGTACCACTCGTCCGATTGTTGCCGAGTTTCAGACCGTTCAATTAAAACTAGACACAATCTCTGCAGTACGCGATTTCAATAAAAATAAGAAAAAGGAGGATAAATTAAATACAGAGTTAATTGAGATCCCTGGTAAACGTCAAGCTGTTTACATATCTGACTATCTTCCTGCAAGCTCCAGGAAGTTGTACTATTTGGCAAGAGAGTACGCTAATCAAAATAGTTATAAATACTGCTGGACCCTAAACGGAAATATCTTCCTTCGCAGAGCAGATGGTGAGAAACAAATATTGATTTCGTCTGAACAGAACCTACTGGATTTACGCAAAACAATGTGACTAACTTATTTTTTCTACTCGGCCATGGATCTCTTATCTCTTTATATTATTGTTTATCTTATACTTATAATAACTTACGTATTTTTTCTTATGTTAAATATTACTTATATCTCTCCGTTAATAGTAATAATAGTTTGTTACCTAACACTTCACAAAAAAACACACACCTTATTCCTAAGATACACAGATATTTTCTGCACCTATCACATAATTTTATTAACAATAATACACACACTATTTCACACATATCTACTCCCACAACAACACGACGGCCTCGTTAACCCTATGTTACCACACATTATACATTTTACCGCCTCATTGGTTTGGCTTGAATCATTATACTGTGCCTTATTATTAAAAAATGGCTAATACAAATGATATAAATACGGAATTAGATTCCAATAACCTCACGTGTGCGTATACTTGTCATCCAGATGATTGCAAAAAATATTTATATAATTTTAATAAATCCCTTAAAATAATTCATTTAAATATATGCAGTTTAAACAAAAACTTCGACCAGTTTTGCGTAATGCTTTCAATGACTAGTGTTACTTTTGATGTAATTGTCTTAACTGAATGTTGGCTTAGTAAAGTTAAAAACTTGCCTACTTTAGACGGTTATGTAGCACATGCCTCAAAAACATTACTCAACCAAAATGACGGGATTATATTTTACACTAGAAAGAATCTTATATGTAAAATAAATGAACCCACCTTTAAGGGTGGAAGCTGTTTAGTATGTCAGGTGGACAAGAGTGTTGGGATAGTGGCAATCTATAGATCGCCATCCTTAAATTCTTTGAATGATCACCAAAATTTTATCGATAGTTTAAACAATGTTTACAGTAAGTTAACGACACAGCATTCGATCCTTATTGGCGACATGAATATAAATATATGCCTAAATAGCTCTGATGCTTTATGTGACGAGTATCAAACACTTAATGCATCTCACGGTTTCTTTCCCACTCATACTTACCCCACTAGAATTAGTCAAAAATGCTTAGATCATATTTTTATCAAATCTAGCCTCCAATCCACAACATTAGTATTAGACTCCTACATAACTGACCATACCCCTATAGTTTTATTTCTCGATCAGTCTAAGTCCATTTATAATAACTATATTAACACAAAAGTTTATACAGATTTTCTCACAATAAAAACTGAAATAGAAAACACAGATTTCTCCCTCATATTTCATTCACATAACCCAAATTTGGCAATGAACTCCCTTATCCATACAATTTCGTCTATCATAACCTCATACACAAAAGTCACTCACATCCCAAAAAAGCATAGAATCCTGAAGCCCTGGATGACACCAGGACTAGTACGCTGTATTAGAAATCGCGACAAGCTGCACACTAAATCTAGAAAATCCCCTGATAATATGACACTTAAAATTACCTACACTCGTTATCGAAACTTTTGTAATGGTCTAATTCGGAAGCTACGACTGGCCTATTTTGCAAAACTCATAGAAAATGCAGGATCCGATCCTAAAGCCTTATGGAAAGCCATTAAAAATGTTACGAATACTAATAAAAATAACGAGAGTCCCGTGCAACTCTTGAACATTCTGCCTGATCATATCCAGTCCACTAACCATGTTTGCAGCTTCTTCACCAGTATAGGCAAAGACTTAGCCGCTAAAATCACTCGTCCAAATAATACCATCGCGTCAACCCAACATTCTAATCCTTCTACATTTAATAATAGCAATTCAATGGTCTTACTAGAAGTAAATGAAGCTGAAATAGAGAGTATAATTTCACAGTTACGTCTAAACTCTGCCGTAGGGTATGATGGTATATCATCTTATATATTGAAACTCTGCCGCAAATCCTTGATTCCGCCAATTACCTATATTTGTAATCTCTCTATAAGTTCAGGTATCTTTCCCGACGCTTTAAAAAGGGCACTCATACACCCAATTCATAAAGGTGGTGACAGAGACTGTGTCAACAATTACCGCCCTATCTCGGTTTTGTCAGCATTATCGAAGATCATGGAAAGATTACTCAACAATGCACTGAAAAAGTATCTTGAAAGATATAACATTATAGCTAAGAATCAATATGGTTTCCGTTCAGGTGTTTCCACCGAAGACGCTGTGATTGACTTAACTAATACTATTGTCAAGAACTTAGATAGTAGTAACAGATGCTTGTGCATATTTCTAGATCTGTCTAAAGCCTTCGACACAGTCTCTGTCCCAATCCTATTGAATAAGCTAGAAGGACTAGGCATAAGAGGCAACTCCCATAGACTTTTCAAAGATTATTTGACAAATCGATCCCAAAGAGTAAAGATTGGTAATCATATTAGCGATGAGTTGGACGTCTCTTTCGGGGTGCCACAGGGCAGTATTCTAGGCCCCACACTCTTTCAGCTGTATGTAAACGACCTTTGCACAATGTCACTTCCCTATATAGATATTTTTTCCTACGCTGATGACACTGCAATTGTAGTCACAGGATCAAGCTGGCAACTAGTGAAGGAGAGGGCAGAATATTCTCTTAGACATATTATGACCTGGCTGTCTAACAATTTACTTACACTTAATCTCAACAAGACACTATACATACCCTTTTCTCTATCTAAAATAAACGCCCCACCTAGTGATTTTAACATAGTAGCCCATGGCTGCGATCTGTACAATAACTGTGACTGTCAAAAATTAACACAAGCTTCAAACACAAAATATCTTGGAGTACAACTGGATAGTGGACTGACATGGGTCAACCATGTTGACACAGTTAAAAAGAGGACTAGAAGGTTAATACCACTCTTTAAAACCCTTCGTGACACAACTACCCAACATAAAGTTAAAATGGTCTACTTGGCCCTCAGTCAGTCCATTATGCAATACTGCATACCTGTTTGGGGAGGGGCGAGAAAAACGCACTTACTAGGCCTGGAAAGAGCACAAAGAGCTGTTCTTAAAGTCATGAACAAAAAGCCTATAAGATATCCCACAGCTCAACTTTACGATGAAAATAAAGTTCTAACGGTGAGACAGCTTTTTGTGCTCCGAACTATATTAAAAACACACCAAAATGTTCCTCTTCCAGACGCCAGTAAACGCAATAGGCAACGGGTTTGCCCAAGTTATAATGTGAAAACCTCTTTTGCACGTCGACAGTTTAAGAGCTTAGGCTGTAAATTATACAACATGCTCAATAAAAGGGATAGAATTGTTGGCCTATGTAGACATGAGGTTAAAAAGAAAGCTACTAGTTGGCTACTCCAACTGGACTATGTAAAGACCGAAGCGCTTCTTCAATATTTAGATTAATTCATCATACATAGGTACACAAACACACACACATACACACACTCACACACAAGCACATACTCACACACACACATAAACATGCACACAGATCAACTCACACAATCCATAACATACTCCTTCTTATTGCTATTATTGCTACTTGGTATTTAATGCTAAAAGATGTTTATTCTTGTAAAGATCTTTCCTCTATTTAATCAATAATGCGTCTGGTATCAATTCTTTGACTGAGCACTATTTCCCTTGATACCGGCTTAAGCCTAGTTTGGGGAATAGTACCAGTACCTATTGTAAATTGCACTATATCATTATTTGTAATTTAATTTTTGTAAATGATTTTTTTTTGTGACAAATAAACATTTTTTTTTTTTTTTTTTTTTTAATATAAATGAGTGCAATTTATCTGATAGATGACATCATTCTCCGTGGAAAGTTGGAATTGAGATTTTGTAGTATAAAGATCTTTGGTTTGGTTTGAACAGTACTCGAATTCGAATGTTTTTTTTTTCAATACGGCCAGATATTGAATTCAGTCGATCAAATCATGTCATAGGAATCAAAGTCAATAAGAACCAATTAAATAGCCTCATAGAATTCCGAGTCTTTTTTATTGGAAGTGTTTTAAATTCGTTCGTACTTTAAAATTAAATTCGACCGCATTCCAAAGCCATTGTTTTGTTTTATCGGGATCCTAATTGAACACGGATAAAACGACCCGAACAAATTGTACTTTAAATAGATTTGATTCGATGTTCTTTCTTAAAATAATTTAATTCATCTTATGTTTTTAATGAACTAATTAGTGATGGGACAAACTCGATAATACATTCTTTTGCAATTCTGCAGGGATGCCTGATGATTTATTTTTATTTGTGTCTATTTGTTAGTTTCAATAGCAATAGTTAATATATATACAAAATCATAAACCTACCTCTGTTGAAAACAAAGTATTCTTACTAATAACATCTTTGGTTCACACAAAATGGATACGGTGATAAAATACTTAATTCTTTGTATAGGTATAAAATTATTATTAGTATTTTATTATTTAGTGTTTTAGTTAAGATTACTTACTTTCAGTTGTAATATGTATTATATTTAAGCTTTCGATAATTTAATATAAATAGCTTTATTACCTACTTGCTTCCCGCGAGCGGTTTTACCCGCGTAACTCCCGTTC
This sequence comes from Nycteola revayana, assembly GCA_947037095.2. Taxonomy (NCBI): domain Eukaryota; kingdom Metazoa; phylum Arthropoda; class Insecta; order Lepidoptera; family Nolidae; genus Nycteola; species Nycteola revayana. The sequence continues at coordinate 14,202,318 of OX344839.1, forward strand.
CCGGGGGAACTTCATAACTAAAAATAGCCTATGTGTCACTCAGGGTGAATGTAGCTTTTCCAATGGTGAAAGAATTTTTGAAATCGGCACAGTAGTTTTTGAGTTTATTATATATATTATAAACACACACACACACACACCCAAAAATACAAATCTTTCCTATTTATAATATTAGTATAGATCTCATTTAATGTTGTTAAAGATAGGGCAGTCAAACCAATAGAACCTATAAACTCATACCTAAATATGTTTCGCACCGACACATAGCCTGCAAAAAAAAAATGAGTACACTCCAAATTGCACTGCGTAATTGAATTGTGGGGAATAGTCTGATGTTTCTCGTTAGCTCCTGTTTCGTCGAATCATTTCAACGGAACCACAAACCAAATGTCAATCTATATTCAAACTTTGTTTTCACACCGAAAATACAAAGCGGATTTCTGTTTTACCCATTCGGACGAACAGTAAAAAACAACATGAAAATGCAATTGTCGATCCCCATTATTGAGAGGCTCACGTTGGTAGACACTACCGTTATATTGAAATTTATGTTATGGATATAGTATATAGTATAGACCTACACCGTGAATTTTAATCGTTGCTAATCTTCAGCGAAATGTTTTTTTTTTGTAGTACAATTTGATCCTACTTATATAGTATAAACGCGAAAGTTTGTGAATATGGATGGATGTTTATTTCTCTTTCACGCAAAAATTACTTAATGGATTTGGCTGAAAGTTTGCACGCAAATATAAGCTGGATTACCATATAGGCTACAAAATATCACGTTCCAATTAATAAGAAGGTATTTTAATATTATCTAATCGAGCATCTTAATTTAGTTGATGTTTATGTGGTTATCAAATTTCTGACTAAATAGAAATACCTTTAGTTTTATCACTATTATATCTAATCTTAAATATGGTGCAAAAAGTTGATGTCGATAAAATTCTTCCATGCCTCTGCGATATGATTTAATCATCATCATCATCAGTCAGTATAACGTCAATTGTTGAACATGGATCTTCCTTCGATAAGGAGTTGTGGTAGTCACACGCTCAATAAGCAGGTTTGATAACCGCAGTATTTTTATTTACAGCATTACACACAGGTAAACGCTGCTGCCCGTTACCATTCAATCCGACCCACCAGATAAGAGTGGGCCCGCAAACGCGACGCATTCTTTATCACACTACTGTGCCTTAGTTTGTAAAGAACCTTTTCAGATCCTCGTGGACCCAAAGTCCGACAATTTTTCAATTTCTCCTTTAGCGATCACCCTGAGTCTAGGTTTAGGTCCGACAGCGGGTGCTCTCTTGTGCTTCATTGTTTATAAATTGTAGACTAATAAAGCTAGAACCCAGCTCGACTTTATGTACGGTGAAGTAGGTACGTCGTGACTAACTAACATTATGTACTACCCAAGGAACAAAGGACAGCCGCTAAGCATACCTTGAAAGAAATCTTTGATTTGCACACATCCTTTTTTATAAGCGGGCATTGAACTCTCCGAGATTTAAGACGTACCGCTACGAAAGTCGTATATTAAAACGCAAAATATAATTGGCGTAGTCGGTTTTAACCTGTGAATAAATGTTTTGCTTTTAGGGTTGTAGCAATTTGTTTTATGAGGGCAAGTATGTGTTAATCCAGGTTGTCAGCTCCAACGCATGGAAACCTCGTAAATTGCGTAAATAGGTTTATTTAAGCTAAAATTACGATTAACACTGGTAAGTAGATTAATTTTTTACATATGCAACAACACTAAAATATTTACACAATTGTTATACTACTTAAACTAGGAATATACAAAAAAATATTTAATATTTTTTACATAGAGCTATATAATATTGTACTAGTAATACGTCCCGGCTTCGCACGGGTGCACATTCCTCGTGAAAAGTATAGCCTATGTTACTCAGGGATAATGTAGCATTTTAATGGTGAAAGAATGGGTCCGAGCCCATTCGTCCCCTAAGATTCGCACCCTGTGCCCACTCGTCCCCTGGAACTTTTGAGGGGCCCATTCGTCCCCTGAAGAATATTTATTTTTATTCATTATTCTAATATAAGTACATGTATATGTGTATACTGCAGCTTGGTAGTCCTGGTACAGTCGCGCAGAAAGGCTAAAATAAAAAATATAGTAATTCGGTAGATATCATGTTTATTTCAAATAAGATTAACACATACAAAATCAAAATGTCCTAGAAACTAACAAAATACAACTCTTTTACAAAAATCAGCCTTGATTGACCATCATATAAATCAACATTAAATATAAAATATGCAAAAAAAAAATTGAACACATATCACCAGTAAATAATCACTTCTTATTTTTTTGTATATTTACGAACTACATACATGCAAAATCATAATAACTTAAATCTAAAAAAATATTACAGTACAAAAAAAATACTAAAATCACAGTAATTATTGAAGACTAGATAAATCAACATATATTTTTTTTGTATATTAACCAACTACATGAAAAATCGTAATAACTTAAATCTAATAAAATGTAACTAGAAGAACCTACATAAAAATTGGCTAAAATCACCGTATTTTTTGTATATTTACCAACTACATGGAAAATCATAATAACTTAAATCTAACAAACTATAACTACAATAACAAAAAATGACTAAAATCACAATAATTATTGAAGATTAAACAAATCAACAGTATTTTAGTATAAAAGTAATCTTATATTTGTTTTTTCATTTTAATTTTTTTTGGGGGATAATGCTGTTCGCGTCCGTGGGCATTAGCTCTAGTCATCCACACGTGTCCCCTGGGTAGCGCCAAATGAACAGCACATCTGGTGGTAGGTTTCGACCGCGGTTTGTCACCACCCTCAAGGCAAAGCCATGCCGCCAAGTGACTTTCGTCGCGTTCATGGCATGTTGCCTTGAGTAGCCATCGTGGAAGGGGAGTCTGGGCAGTTGTGTGCCTTTGCGAACCGGTTCCGGTGCTGCGTGGTGTCTGTGCTGGGTGACTGTTCCTGGAGGGTAGCGGGATCCTAAGCACGGTCTTCCGCTGGCCGACCGCAGGTAGTAGGGGGCCCAATTAGTAGGAAAGCCACCTATGAAAGGCTGTCCCGCCAACTAGCGAAAAATCCCAGGATGCGTCACCGTGCCGGTTGGCGACCGGATGCGAGGGCCCGGTGAACATCTCTGGGGTGGTTAGGGCGTCCCCGCGCGCTCCAGATCAGTCTCCCGTCGGTGCAGCATCATGTGTGTATTGCGTGGTACTCGTTTATGTTACGCCTCGCCCAACTGTCCCTTTTCTACTTGTCTGTTCGTCATCAAAAATAAATGAAAATAAAAAACAATAGGAAACTGGTAACACAGCGGTTGCACTCCCTCGCACTAAAAGTGCACCTTTCTAACATCCCAGTTCTGCACTCCAATCTCATCCCGGTCCATCACCACCTTGATACCGAAAAACCACATTTACTGTTCCTCGGAGACGCAAATCAGATGTCCAGCCGACGCAGCATACTTGCACTACCCAGGCGGATGGGCGGATGCTCGAGCCCGCAAAGCGCCAAATATTCGGAAACTGAAGAAAGCCTACAATAGTGCTGCCATGTCTTGCAAACGTGCCCTACGCAAGGCCCGCTTTGACCATATTGGCCGCATTGGAGCCAGACTAGCATCTTACCCATCTGGGAGTAAAGCTTTTTGGTCTCTTGCCAAATTGGTCGAAGCCAATTTCTGTTGGTCCTCTTTGCCGCCACTGCAGAAGCCGAACGGTTCATTAGCTCACACCGCCAAAGAGAAAGCAGACCTGTTTGCGTCTCTATTTGCGAAGAATTCACAACTAGATGCTGCTGGTAAAAGTCCACCCAGGCTACCACATTGCACTTCCACTATGCCTGAGGTGCACATTCGGCAAAAATTGTTTCTTAAAATTCTCAGCACTCTAGATGTGAATAAGGCTAGTGGGCCTGACGGCATTCCTGCCATTGTCTTGCGGTCATGTGCGCCTGAGTTGTCTCCTGTTTTGACTCGCCTCTATCGCTTATCCCTGAAGACTGGTCTAGTTCCAGCATCCTGGAAGATTGCCAATGTTCAACCGATTCCCAAGTAAGGTAGTCGTGCCGACCCTGCCAACTACCGACCAATCGCAATCACCTCCATACTCAGTAAGGTTATGGAGCGTGTTTTAAACAACCGTCTCCTAGCATACCTGGAAGACAACGATCTCCTCTGTGACCGCCAATTCGGATTCCGTCGAGGCCGGTCTACTGGGGATCTTCTTGTTTATGCTACTCACTTCTGGAGCGAAGCCATTGAGAGACACGGTGAGGCTCTTGCCGTGTCTCTTGATATCTCTAAGGCTTTTGACAGGGTTTGGCACGCAAGTCTCATTGGTAGGCTTCCGGTTTACGGTATTGCTCCCGGACTTTGTACCTGGATTCAGGATTTCTTGAGGGGGAGGTCGATTCGAGTTGTCATTGATGGCGCCTCGTCCGATCTTCTTGGTATTAATGCCGGTGTCCCTCAGGGATCTGTTCTCTCCGCGACTCTTTTTTTGCTGCACATCAACGACCTGCTAGCTACTCCCGGAATCTTTGGGTACGCAGATGACAGCACAGTCTCGGTGAGATACTTGTCGGATGCGAAGTCTGGGTCAAAGGTTCAGTCGCTCAGGGAGTCGATGATGGAGGGGGTGAACTCGATCTTGGAGGCTGTCTCCTTATGGGGTGATGCCAACCTGGTTGGGTTTAACCCCTCAAAAACACAGGCTTGTCTTTTTTCGGCGAAACGGAGTCCATTCCAACTGACTCCGACTTTCCGGAATGTTTCCGTTCCGATCAGCGACCATCTTGAGCTGTTAGGGCTTGATCTCTCTTCTAATCTAAACTTCGGTCGCTACATCGAGTCCATTACAAACACTGCAGCCAAAAAACTTGGCATTCTCTCCAAGGTGAGGCGGTACTTCACATCGGAGCAGCTCTTGAGTCTCTACAAGGCTCAAGTTCGCTCCTCAATGGAATACTGTTCTCATCTTTGGGATGGGTCTGCTAGATATCAGCTGGATGCGCTGGACTCATTGGATCGCCGAGCGAAGAGAGTCATAGGCAATAACTCACTTGTGGAGGCAAGTCTTCAGAGCCTCGAACACCGTAGACGAGTAGCCTGCCTATCGGTTTTTTATCGGTTACATTTCGGGGAGTGTGCAGAGGTTCTACATAACCTGATACCCCCTTCACCCTTCCATCACCGGACGACCAGGCGCGGTGAGCGGTTTCACCCTTATGTTGTAGACATTCCTTCAATACGCACGAAGCGATTTGCTTCTTCTTTCATAATGCGGACAGCTAAGGAGTGGAATTCTCTGCCGGGGTCAGTTTTTCCGGAACGCTATAATCTGGACATCTTTAAAGCTAAAGTGAACAGACACTTTCTAGGCACGCGTGTATCATCTTAGGCCTTATCTTCGCCTGCCATCAAGCGAGATTATGGTCAAACCTAAGCCTATATTAAATAGAAAAAAAAAAAATAATATATGCATAGCTTTTCCATGCAGTGGCCTAGTGAAATCTGATTTTCAAAAAATTGGCTAATTATGCGATTTATTCTCGCTTCATTTTCAATCGTTAAATTAATTCCGTTAATAAACTGTTCACAAGTGTACTAACGTAAACGCACCTAATAACGACCCCTCAAAATCCGCGCTCATTACCGCCCTATTCAGAAAACTATCATTTTTATGTGATGTATTAAAGTAACACAATTGGTTTCTTTAAAAATATGTAGATGTATTTGTATTGCAAATGTTCATCTCTTGTTTATGTGCGTAACTCAACGATTTAAAGAATAATTGCTAAGTTTGTCCGTGGACACCGGCGATAGTGCATTTTCCATAGTGTGGCGTTCCCGATGACGTAAGTACTCTTGCTTCTTTATTAGCAGAAGATTATATCGTCAAGCATTTTAATGTGACTTCTAGTTCTTTTGATGCATTTTTAATACTTTCAGGAACACAAATAATAATTAATTTTAATGAGATACTATTTTATTTTGCTTAAAATTCAATAATAAAAATAGGCGGTAATAGGAGCAAAAATTACAATTTTATTCCTATTATCGACCCATGTCGCTGATAAGTACTTTTCGTATCTTTTGTGTGCCATGATTTTTGTTAAAATGCATAAATTAATAGGCTGTAGGCTATACTGACTCAGTTGCTTAGTATGTTTACTTGTATTTGAGCTATTAACGCCATATATTTAAGAGCTTTAGTAGCCGTAAAAACTTACTATGTTCTTATGTAAATATTTTGATGAATAAAGAAGGTAAATTTTTTAAATTGTGTATTTTTATAGTTGAAATATCATTATTATTAAATATTTATAGCAACCGAACCATTGAAAATCATACAAATGTACAAAAATCATATGTATTTACCCAATTTATACACATTTCCTTGGGTCGGTAATAGATTATACGATTTTCTTTAAGAAAACCTATTACCGATCTACTGATACATTTACAACGAACCCCCATACTACTTACATGTTTTTTTATTTGGTATTTATTTTCAAGTAAACATAAAGTTACCTAATAGAAGTTTTTGCAAGAGAAACCTCTATTGGGCAAAGCTGAAGAAGAAAGATGGGACAGTAACGTCGAGTAAGCCAAAGATTTTACGGGAGATAGAGAGGTTCTATAGTCAACTAACAGCCAAGCTGAAGACCCCAGAGCAAGGCTGACTCGACACTATACCGAAGATCTACCGGACATCAGCCTGTACGAGATGAGGATGGCCCTTAAACAGCTTAAAACAACAAGGCGCCGGGTGATGACGGAATCACATCTGAGCTTCTGGATGCGGGTGGAACACCGATACTTAAAGTCCTTCAGAAGCTCTTTAACTCCGTCTTACTCGAGGGACAAACGCCAGAATAATCGAGCAGAGGTGGTTCTGTTCTTTAAAAAAGGTGACAAAACCATGTTGGAGAATTATAGACCCATCACATTGCTGAGCCTGTTTATAAGCTGTTCTCGAGAGTGGTCACAAACCGTCTCGAACACAGGCTAAGAAAAAGTGTTATATATTTATTTATATATAATTTGTAATATAGTTAAGTAGTGTTATAAAAATAAAAACATTATGATTAATGTACGTAACAAATATATTTTTTATGACATGAATATACAAGACTTACTCTTGGAAGTAAACTTAAAAAAAAAAACAACTTTCAGTTAGAGTGCTTTAGACATATACTACATAACTAACTAGTAATATGTTGGATACTTTTATTATTTTTTATTTACCACTTTTATTACCTATTTATCACAATAATCAGCACAAAGCATTCAATCTTAATGAGTCCCGATTGTTATAACATCATATATCAAGGAACGGGCAGCAGCGTTTCCTTGTGTGGTACAACATATTACTGCGGTCACCAACCCGCCTGCCAAGCGTGGTGACTATGGTAAATCCCTCCCTCGGGAGGAGGCCCATGTTCAGCAGTGAATGCTATATGGGCTGATGATGATTATTATAAAGAAAGAAGTAAAATACCGGATTTGGTGGCAGAGCGCCATAAATGTTCACAAACAATTATTATAGTTACCAAGCAAAAAGGTTTTTCTAATTAATCGGGCACATCAACAGGATGCTGTTAACTCCGAAATAGGTGCAACAAAGAACCCAAGTTTGTTTGAAGAAATCATAATTAAATTTAGTAAAAATAGAATTATAAATATCAAAGTCGATTCTTGGAAGTGTTCAAAGGTTAACCTTTCCGCTGTTTTGCCTCGATGGAACTTTCTCATTAACTATAAAGTTCTTTACTGCATTGCATCCGTGCAGCTTCACTACATAGTATGAAACAAAGTCGCTTTCTCTGTCCCTATATCCCTATGTATGCTTAAATCTTTAAAATTACGCAACGGAATTTGATGCGGTTTTTTTTAATAGATAGGTAGAGTGATTCAAGAGGAAGTGTTATATGTATAAGACATCAGTATTGCGCCCGTGCGGTGCCGGGGCGGGTCGCTAGTATATTATATATTTAATCAAGTTCATGAATAAACTAAAGTTTTTACACTACGTGTATTTGTATAAGGTAATTTTATCTAAAACTTGATAAAGAAACAAATTTTAAAATTAAATGTAAACTTTGGCATTTAAACATTTTCAAAACTTCAACAAGTGCTAAGTGCAATTCAAGTTGCGGCGTACTTACTTGAAATGTATTGTACAAAGGCTTTGTTTGGAATTAACCAAAGTGGTTGAGCATAAGGTTAAAGCTCTCTGAATTTGAAGTATTTGTTAAATCTAATATATAAAATTCTCGTGTCACAGTTTTCGTTGCCATACTCCTCCGAAACGGCTTAACCGATTTTGATGAAATTTTTTGTGCTTATCCGGTCTATCTATGAGAATCGGCCAACATCTATTTTTCATCCCCCTAAATGTTAGGGGTAGTCCACCCCTAAATTTTTATTGTAATTTTTCAGACAAAATTTGAATTTGAATTTGAATTGAATTTGAAAGTTAGGGGTAGATTAGAGGTAGGTGTAGGGTAGGGGTAGGGTAGAGGTAGGGTAGGGGTAGTGTAGGGTAGGGGTAGTGTAGGGTAGGGGTAGTGTAGGGAAGGGGTAGTGTAGGGTAGGGGTAGTGTAGGGTAGGGGTAGTGTAGGGTAGGGGTAGTGTAGGATAGGGGTAGTGTAGGATAGGGGTAGTATAGGGTAGGGGTAGTGTAGGGTAGGGGTAGTGTAGGGTAGGGGTAGTGTAGGGTAGGGGTAGTGTAGGGTGGGGGTAGTGTAGGGTAGGGGTAGTGTAGGGTATGTATCGATTGAGGCAGTACGAAGTCTGCCGGGTCAGCTAGTTAAATATATATTTATTAGGTATATGATGAACTGGTCGCGCCTAATACCAAAATCAGAAACTGTAAAATCAATCACAGGTACTTATTCGGGAGTCAATAATTTAAGCATAATATTAACTATGTTAATAAACCGTGTGGTGTCCGGCTTAGAATAGACCACCCAATGCCAAACCACCCATGGGTGTCGTAAGAAGTTACTATGGGTCATAAAGCTGATGGAAGAGCAGCATCATCTATCAGCTCAAAGTTAGGTACCCACCATGTTGCTGCAATCACGAATGTGGTGATTTTGGCAACATCCCTTAACGACTCTGGCATGCGAAGGTCTGTTAAGGCCCAGCAGTGAACTTAATCGGGACGTTGAAGTAAAATGAACTGTATTACTTGAAAGTATCTGTGCTAATATTATAAAGAGGAAATATTTGTACGTAAGTATGTTTGTAACGAATTGGCTCAAAAGTACTGGACCGATTTTACAAATTCTTTCACCGTTTGAATGCTACATTATCACTGATTAATATAGGCTATATTTAATTATGAAGTTCCCACGGGAACAAGAGTTACGCGGGTGAAACCGCGCGCGGGAAGCTAGTATACAGTATAATAATAATGTCATTATGAACAAGGCTGATAAAAATGATTATCCGCCGTATCTTTAAACTCCTGAACGGAAATTCTTTTAAATATTAATATTCTAATAAATATTTATCCGATGTGTTACTAATAAGAAAGGTTTCTAATTTATAACTAGAGCTACGCGCGAGTTAGCTATTATGTTATTAAAGCACAACATTAGAAATATGCTTATATTTGATTACTATTGTAAGTTAGTCAGATAAGAATTTTAATAAATTTAAGTTTTATCTTAATAAAACTCACACAGCTTCAATTTAATTTACCTAAAAACCTAATCTATATTTTCTTTGTTCTGTTTTCAAGAAGCCGGTTAAATTGTGCACGTTCGCTATTTGCTTTTTTTAACATGCAAACGTTTCTCGTCTAACTAATGGTATTTTGATGGATTACAAACATCTGTACGCGCAAACGAGGTTCTCAGATAAGGTGGAATCATCACTCACTTTCTTTCAATCTTTTTTTGGCTTTGTTTGTGATCACTTTGTACCTCCTATATTTTCCGGAGATGCGAGAGTTTCACTATGATATGATTTTTCGCAGTGAAATATTTTTTTAATGTTGATTGAATGAGGTTCGTTTATTTGAATGTTGTATTCGAAAATATTTTTATGTTCCATTCGAAACGTAAATATTTTTTGCATTTATTTAAAGAATGTAAAACATACTGTTTGAAAAAAAAAAAAACATTTTGAAACCTAACAATCTTGTGGTCCAAGTCTATAGACTATGATAATATTTTTTATTAAAAAAATAGTTTAAGAGATTGATTTCTTTGCGGACAAAATGTTTTTGTTGCATTTTTCGGAATCTTTCTTGGTACGAATACGCGTGAAAAGGTGAACGTAATATACTCCTTCAAATGTTTTCAACAGCAACAAGGAGATATAATTATATATTAAAATACTCAGTACAAAATGCCAGTGTATGCGTACTTTGTTCCATCAAGCAGTGGATGAAAGAGGCGCTTCTTCAAATCCGCGGCGCAACACCCAAACCCGTTGGTTGTTGCAGCATCAGACTATAGACCTGTGCCCACAAAAAGTCGTAAGCACCGTCGGCCTCGGGGCGTCCTAGATGACCCGGACAACGAGATAACAACTTACCAACTAGTAGTAAAAAAACTTCAAGAAACTAGCACTACTAAACAGAGACCATTCTATCCAACCCGGGAAACCGACACGTGCCCCCTCGTCGTCCCGATCCTTTGTTTGCTAAAAACCCGTAAGTACCCGTGCACCCGAAGTCCGAGAGGCACGCGAACTGTAAAGTAGAGTGACAGTAGTTGCGCAAAACTCCCCTAAATACTAAACGTTATAATCCCTCAATCTCATCGCCAGCAACCGCCCTGAGCCGAGGTCCAAGCCCCACAGGGGGCGCCCTCTTGCGCAGGTTGCTTAGTTTGTAGTTTTTAAACCAATTTTAAAGGCTGGAGCTCTGCTTGCCTTTATGCCCGGTGAAGTAGTAAAAGCCTCGTGGCTAACTACGTATGTCCATCCGAGAAAAGAAGATTATTTTGTAACCTCCATACCAATTGAAAGATCGTTTGGATTTCACCTAGGTTGGGGATTGGATATGAAAGAAGAACTCATGCAACAATATAAGCTCGTAACAATTTAACATTGAAAAATTATATAATGTCTCTAATTTAGAGTTTGACGTTATTTGGGTTTATTGGAAGCCACAGAAGAGGAAAGTCCTATAAATGGACACGGAAGCATTGCACGTTGCTGGTATTAAGTATATATAAGAATGTGAGAAGATATTAATATAGTCACTTAAAATGTTGCATTTGGAGATAATGAACCAATTATTGGTAGTATTTGTAGTTATCGTTTATTTTAATTTTTTATCCCATAGTTTTATTATTTTTTCTTTTTTTCTTAGTAATTAGCTTTTATTTTTAGTTTAATTTAAGATTTTAAAATTAAGCATTTTCATTTTGCTATACAATGAATAAAGAATTCTAATTATTGGTTACTATCAAAATATCCTTGTTTTTGCCACTATATTATAATACCGTTTTAATTACAGTTCCTAAATGCAGGGGAAACCGAGGAGTTTTGTGTAATTTGAGTTTATGCAGTTTAGAGGAATGAAGATAAAATAGAACACTTTTTTGGGTCTTATTTCTGACTTAACAAAGGAATTTTACAATTTTAGTCGGATTCAGCCTTCGATCAAGTATCAAGTTGTATACTTGATCGAAGGATTCAGCCGATAAATTACTCGAAAAGGCAAAAACCGCAATGCCAATTTAACACTATTTTATTTAAAGCTGCCAAACATCATTTTGTTATAAAATTTTTGGTAACTAGTTATTATGAACAAACAATAAAGTAAGTAATATTATTGGTTAGTTACTCTTTTTAAGCTCCTTTAAAATATATAGGTATATAATTTATAGTGTAAAATAAAAGTTTGGTTAGTAACTAGTTTCGCGCGCGCGTTTTCTCCTGTTCCCGATGGAATTTCATAATTAATGTTAGCCTTTGTTACTCCTGGATACTAATGAGGAAATATTTGTTGAAATCGGTCAATTGATTCACACTATGAAATCTTTCCTTTCTATAATATTAGCATAGATATCACATCAGTAGCACATCTACTCAGTAGACGTGCGTATAATAATAATAATAAAACAAACGAAAGAATACAGTAAAATAAAGCTAAATTCCATTAGTATGATAACATGTCATGTAGGTAACAGGTAAAAGCTTTATCAATAAATAATATTATAAGTATTTACGCTCTCGGCAAAATATATATTGATGTTATTATTGAAAGAAATTGTTTCTTTTCATATTACCTACTGTAGGAACTTATCACCTTGATTTTATTATTTAATCTAAATTTCAAATTATAGCTTGCAAAACGTAATATTTTCCATTTTTAAATTGCCATGGAGAATTTGGTATGGTCCTAGTTCAAATTTTCTAAATAAATTTTACCGACTCATAAAATATAATATACGGCTCTGACAGACAGTAAATAATATTTTAAAGAGTAAAGTGACTCCATAATCCGTGGTTTAAAAGCCTATAAAAATCCTTGCCCAATTTTCATTGATTTATAGTCTCAATAAAAGAAAAAATAACATAGCTAACATACCAATGAAATTTGAACAGAATTTCAATTAGGATGCATTTCCTCTTGAATTTTAGTGGTAAAATTGAGACATTTTCCATTTTAAATGTAATGAATTATATTTATGCTTCCGTTAAGTTTAGAACCTACGATCTTATAACGGGCTGTAAAGTGAGCAAGTATAACTTTTTTATTTGATTTATTGACTTGCTTCCTTACCGATATTAGTGTAGATAAATATAAATAATAATCTATAATTACACAGATTGGTTATATTCACACGTTCATTGAGGTGAACATTGTCGGACTAAAAACAAGTCAAGTTAAAACTGTTTTATTTATATTTTAGGTTTTTAATTGAAATTGACAACCTCCGTAGCGTAGCGGTATTTTGCTCGCTTTGAATCTTGGAGGTCGTGGGTTCGATCCCCACGCCGCGCGCCTGACAGTAAATCTTTGTGTAAATTGTAACATTTGCCTTTTGCCCCCGTGCCTCGGAAAGTATGTTAAGCCGTTGGTCCCGATTGTTATAACATCACCTATAATAATCGTATATCAAGGAATGGGCAGCAGCGTTTCCTTGTGTGGTACAACATAATACTGCAGTCACCTACCCACCTGCCAAGCGTGGTGATTATGGCAAATACCCTGCCTCGGGAGGAGGCCCATGTTCAGCAGTGAACGTTATACGGGCTGATGACGATGGTGATGATAAATTGAAATGATGAATGAATGAATTGATTGCTTTTGAGCTTACCATCATATATCTATTATGGTTAGAATTAGCATTGTTATTATGGTTATTAAAACATTTTTTAGTTCAGTTTCATAACTTTCTTGCCAAGCCGTAAGTTTATAGATAGATTTAGCACTAGCTCACAGAATTCTGTTTTGGGATTTCAACAGAATAGAAAATTTTCCATGAGGTGTCGTAAGAGGCAACTATGGGATGTTCAGCAGATGGGCAGCAGTAGTTATTAGCTCAAGGTTTGTTAATGAACAATTCGTGTCTGCCCATCACTCCTTCAATTCAATTTACTCTGTCTAGTAATTTTACAAGCCGACGGTAAATCGAGTCATATCAGACTACCAAAACTGTATTGAAACGTACGTCACCGCAGTTTGTTCATAGCTATCGGTTAACTCGATCAATCCTACCTATCTACATTAATGCCTCGAACACACCGAATGCGTTTGCTTAGACGTAAGCGTAGACGTACACGTACCGCTGAGTTGTAATGTATGGAATCGTATGAGACAGGACACACCGCTTGCGTAATGTAGACGTGCGCGTAGACGTAATGCGTAGCCCTACGCAATGCAGCTCCCAAGACACAAACTGACTGCGTGACTTACGCCGTACCTTACGCAGAACAGAACGGCAACGTTGCATGATGACGTTGTATTCAATGGCGCGCCGTATTAGACGTCACACCGAACAAGTTTGTACAGGCACGTACCTTTGCTGTGCGTTGCCCTACGCGCGTAACTTGCAGTCAGTTGTATTTTTTTACAAAAATACTAGCACGTAGCGGTGGTTTGTTTTGTTTTTATAATGAATAGCGATGACAAAGAAAACTCATTGAAATTTTGCGTAAATATGAATGTATCTACAATCCAAAAAGAAAAGAGTACAAAAATGCATCGTATAAATATATATATTCCGCAGGATTATTATGGCACAATAGTAGTAATATTGGTTCTTCATCGTCAGATGAACGACTTGGTCCATATACCCTTCGAAAACAGAATAAAATATGGCTGCCGTAGCCGGGTACGCAATAGGCCGTCTGCGTTGCGTACTCAGCTCGGATGCGTAAGCGTATGCGTAATCCGGTGTGACATCGGGTTACGCCGTAACTACGCGCGTGACTACGACGTGATTACGCCGTAGTCACGCATACGCATTCGGTGTGCTCGAGCCTTAAGTGTACAAACAATGGTAGCCGTCAATTTGGTAAAGCGACGCCTCGTATCAACTACATTTGGCTTCTGACAATACTGAAATGAATGATATATTCAGTCAATATCTTGAGTCTATATTGAGATATTGATCTCTATCAATATTAGTATTGGTTAGTAAAAATAAACGACTTATTTCTGGCTTGTTAATCAACGTTCATTGAAATCTGGGATGCCTACATGAAATGGAGCATAAAGTTAACAAAGACAATTCTGTTTCTTGGTGCTAAGAGGCTGTTCGCAAAATCTATTTTTGTATGTACCTAAATACAAAAATTGTATTTTTTTTTACTTTAGCAAATCCACTATAAGATATTTCTTTAGAGATAAGCACCATACCTTTTAACTGCCTTTCTTTTTTTATATATAGCACTAGCTACCCGCGCGCAGTTTCACCCGCGTAACTCCCGTTCCCGTGGGAACTTCATAATTAAATAAAGCCTATGTTACTCAGTGAATGTAGCTTTCCAATGGTGAAAGAATTTTTGATATCGGCACAGTAGTTTTTGAGTATACTCATGACAAACATACACACACACACACACACACACAAATACAAATCTTTCCTCTTTATAATATTGGAATAGATTTTAATATTATCTATACTAATATTATAAAGAGGAAAACTTGGTTTGTTTGTAATGAATAGGCTCAAAAAGTACTGGATCGATTTCAAAAATTCTTTCACCATTCGAAAGCTACATTATACACGAGTAACATAGGCTAAATTTTATTTAGGAAAAAATAAAGATATTTGGGTTTTTCGGACACAAGGTGTAAAAAATCAACCAGAAAAGGTACTCATTTTGCGTACGCTGCCTAAACTATAAAAGATAGAACCATAAAATGTTCTAATTAATTGTAGATCTTATAAATATCTACAAAAAAGTCCACGACACACTTTACCTATCTATGTCGAGTGAGGCACAACAACCATTTTTTTATTTAGAAATCTTGAATTCTTTTTGGACTACTTTTAGAACCGTTTATTTTACTCATGCTATTAATCTTTATCAAAATAAATTATTTCATCACTAAGTAAGTACAGTTTATGTAGATAATATTTGAATGATTAAAATTGGACGTTTGGTTTTGAAGTTATGGCGAAATTAAAATATTACGATTTCTGCTGCAACTTTACGTTGCCCTCGTATCACGGGTCGGGGCTCCCGACCATCAGTATATTTTGTTACCTGAAAATAATTTAACGTCAAATGTTGTTTATAGAGAACCTCTACCATGATCGCTTTAGTTATCTATACATATCATAAAACAGTAAAAAAACTGTGTCCGTACATTGAATATATAAAAAAAAAAAAATTTAGGGGTGTTTAGAAATAGTAATAGAGCACGAATCTAAAAAAAAAAACTGTCTGTTTGTCTGTTTGTTTGTACACGCTTATCTTCGGAACTACTGGACGGATTTGAATGATTGTTTTTGTTGTTGTATAGGTATAAAGTCTGGGCAACATATAGGCTACAATGCACCTGATGCAGAACCGCAACAGACCAGTTAAACTATAAGAGATACAAAAATGGTACCATAGCAAAAATTGTTCCATGTGATGAGCATTTTCTGCTGAGTCAATAAATTTGAAGATCTGGAACACTCAGGTGTTCCAGATCTTCAAACATCATCATCAGTGTTGAACTCCAAGAGCCCAGTTATACTATAACATATACAGGGTTATTTGTAAAACACCGGTAACCTCTCAGGACTACGTTACTAACATCATAATCAACAACTTTTGTTCTATGACTTTTAAAAAATCATCATATTTAAATTCATCAGATTTACACACAAAAATAAAAATATTTAAATTCAACGCTCTAAATGTTACGAAGTCCATGCGAAGCAAAAGAAAGCGATAGTACCGACAATAGCGAGGGGAGCGGGGAATACAGAGTTGAATTGTGTTAGATAGGACAACGAAATATTGAATGTTTGTTTTTGGTAAATGTATTATGTTTTGTAAAAAGTTGTTGTTTATGATATTAGTAATATAGTCCTGAGAGGTAACCGGTGTTTTACAAATAACCCTGTATAAGAATGACGTCTTAGCAAAGAGTTGTTCAGCCTGATGAGCACTCTCTGTTGACGTATAAAAATTGAAAATCTGGAACACCTGCTGTGGAATTCCAAGCACCCAGCTACGCTATAACATTTATAGGAATGACGTCTTAGTAAGAGTTGTACAGTCTGATGAGCACTCTCTGTAGACGTATAAAAATTGAAGATCTGGAACACCTGTTGTGGAATTCTAAGCGCCCAGCTACACCATAACACATATAGGAATGTCGTCTTAGCCAAAGTTGTTCGGTCTGATGGGCATTTCCTGTTGACTTATAAAAATCGAAGATCAGAAACATGATTTCCACATCAGGAAATCAAACCTATCACTAATTTCACTGTATAATTATAAAATAACACAAGCTGGGAGTACCGCGACGCGTTGAAACTGTTAAGTTTAGGACTGATTTTCGATGAATCATTGAAAATTTGACTCTGATGTATAGATAACTAAAGCGATCATGGTAGAGGTTCTCTATAAACAACATTTGACGTTAAATTATTTTCAGGTAACAAAATATACTGATGGTCGGGAGCCCCGACCCGTGATACGAGGGCAACGTAAAGTTGCAGCAGAAATCGTAATATTTTAATTTCGCCATAACTTCAAAACCAAACGTCTAATTTTTATCATTCAAATATTATCTACATAAACTGTACTTAGAGATGAAATAATTTATTTTGATAAAGATTAATAGCATGAGTAAAATAAACGGTTCTAAATGTAGTCCAAAAAGAATTCAAGATTTCTAAATAAAAAAATGGTTGTTGTGCCTCACTCGACATAGATAGGTAAAGTGTGTCGCGGACTTTTTTGTAGATATTTATAAGATCTACAATTAATTAGAAAATTTTATGGTTCTATCTTTTATAGTTTAGGCAGCGTACGCAAAATAAGTACCTTTTCTGGTTGATACACCTTGTGTCCGAAAAACCCAAATATCTTACAGAACCCTATTTTTTTCCTAAATAAAATTTAGCCTATGTTACTCGTGGATAATGTAGCTTTCGAATGGTGAAAGAATTTTTGAAATCAGTCCAGTACTTTTTGAGCCTATTCATTACAAACAAACAAAGTTTTCGTCTATATTATATTAGTATAGATATAACAGTACAAAATCTGAAATCGCGTTTTTTTTACAAATCACCCTTTATATTTATTATAGACAGCCAATTATTTGAATACGAGTTTAGATAGATAAATGAAAAAAAAATCATAAAATTTATTTTTCGTAAATTCTTTTAATCAATATGGCCGTGTATTGTATGTTTGAAATAAAATAAAAAAAGTTTATATTCACGTAAACCTGTTACAGGTATTTGTAAATAGTCAAAACATAGTTTGGCTTATTTTTAATTTACTATGTTAAATTAATTAAGTTTATTTGGTTATTGCTACTTATTATAATAGATTATATAGCTTTAGCCTAAAAGCTGCTTAAGGGCAGAAACCAATGTCCTAGGAAATAAAGTAAATTTGGAAGACAACAAAGCTACTCGTATCTGTCAATTACACTTAAAGCACATTCGCACAACAACTAACTAATATTTCTGGGAAAACCAAACATAAGGAACTAACAGCAGCATTGAGCTAAATATGACTATTATTCTCGTGAATGGAGTTACCAACTAATAATTGTCTATACCTATACTAATATTATAAAAAAGAGGAAAAACTACTGCAGGCATTTCGATGTTTATTTCGCCATTAAAATGCTACATTATCCACACTCATCACTCATCCACATCACAACCCATAATTACAATCCCTATTTCCCTTGGTCACGGCATCAAGCATGAACAGCTGGACCGATTTCGCAAATTCAGTTTTTGTTGTGTTTGTTATTGTCAGGAGAAGGTTGTTAGAAAAAGAAATAAAATCGATAATTGCGTGGAAAACTTGAAAATATAAGAATTAAACACCATACTATGTAATTTTCTAATATACCTTAGCACTTTGGCAATATAAACTTTTTTAATGTAATCTTATGGCGTTTGATATTACATTGACAGAATGAGTGCTACTCTTAGTGCACATCACGGTTAGTTCAGTGCTATCACGACTAATATTAAAAGTTCCATTAAATACAGAGTTTAAGTTAACATAAGAACGTCTGTCGGGTCAGCTAGTTTAATTATAAAGTTGAAACCGCGGGAAACTAGTATACAATAATTTATAAGCTATATAATGTGGTTTCCAGCTAGGAATAGACTATGTCTTTCCATGGACGTCGTAAGAGGTGTCTAACGAATGTATGACGGATGGACAGCAGCAATTATCAGCTCCAAAGATTACTTACAATCACCTTGCAATCACGAACCCGCCTGCCAAGCATGGTGATTAACGTTCTGTTAAAGTAGAGGCGTGTATTTGTAATACCTATGACAAGAACGTAAGCAAATTTAATTAGCAGTTAGTTTTTGTTTGTATTGGTAAATTACAAAACGGTTGAGGTTGTCGATAAAATTATATTAATTAAAACACGATTTCATAAATTTAATAGCCCACCTACTTATTCAAATAGAGTTGTTCGGGATCGAAGTGGTATATAATAAAACGAACGTACTGTATTATAGACATAGTTATAATCTGATATGAGTTTTTTTTACAAAATTAATAAGGTAATAGGGTGTACAAGGTGTAGGTGGTAGTAAGGTCATAGGTGGAGTAGAGACGCAAAGTGTGCCATGCCACGACGATCCCTTTATTACACCCAGCGCTGCCAGCTATCCTCGCGACGATCATGCGCTTGGACCGACAGAGTACTTTTTTATGAAAACTTTTTGTACAATTTGACGCAGCGTAATCGGAATGCATTAACTGCACAATGAAAATGAACCTTAATTGTATGGAAAGTAACAAAGCTTTAAGATGAGCTTCACACATCGAACTCAAAAAATTCACGCATATTGTGATAGCTGCTGTAAAAAAATCGCACACTTTGCTACATGCCACATAAAACAAACGTGAGTATAAAGTAGGTAAATGTAAAGCATAATATAACTGGTAGTCATTCGAATTAAAAAATTATGTCCATACTTAAATACAAAGCAAATATTGTATCTAAATATTATAGAAAGATTTTATTGTTTGTTTTTCTGCAGCTACCGGAACTAAAGGAACTATCAAAAAATTATTTCATCATTAGAAAGCTACGTCATTCAGGTGTAACATAGGCTTTATTAAATTATGAAGTTTCTAAGAGAACGGGAGCTACGCGAGTGAAACCGCGCGTGGGAAGCTAGTCCTAGATAATAGAGATTTAAGATACAATTTTGGCAACTCCAATTTACTTGGAACATGAATAAAAAGTAGGCATTATGTAGAACTAATCTATCTGCTATCCCCAGGGATTCTTTGCACACTACAACAAATTGTCTCCAGACTAATCCTCGCAAAGTATTGACTGCCCCCGGTCATTCCCTTCAAGGGTAAAGAGCTAATTTTATTTAGGAACGCTCTAGTTTCGAGGGACCTTTTAGGGTGTGAAAGATGTAGGTTATTGCATTACTATATGGGCACTTCGATCGCTACGCTAAATTGTGTGGTTATATTTATATAGGCGGTGTGGGTTAAGTGAAAAGGGATTTTTGGGAAAAGGGGTTAGGACTTTATATATGTACAGGTGAATTTTAAAAACAAATATAGCAAAGGGTCCTGTTTAAATGTAGGTAGGTGCGCAAAATAAATGGATAATATTTTTGTGTTCACCAAAAATCTTAAGGTACATCTATGTATGCATTTCTAAAATATTGATCTTAAACCCGTTTAATTGTTTTACTATAATTAAACTACTCGGCCAACAAAATATGTTACATCAAACAAATTCCAAATTAACACCACTTTTTTATATGGGATAAAATATAATGACCACCATAAATATATACTTGACACCAGAAAAATAAAGTCTAAAATTATAATAGTACTAGCTATTTTACTCACGACTGCACTTCAAATTGTATTCGAACACCAAATGTAGTTAATGATCACCAAATCTTAGCGAGCAAATTATTGCGCTATTTCTACCTTAATAAAATCAATGAAAATGACAATCGGTTAGGTTAGGTTAGAGCTGCGGCCATACAACGCACGAGCCGAGCGAGCGAAGCGAGCGGTGCCGCGGCAGCGGCCGGCGAGTGCCAGAACCGAATAGGCAAAACAGTTGTTAAATAGATGCTCGTTATGATATATTTTAATTAACATATTTTGGTGCACATTCAGTATATTTGGTGGAACACAGGCAAAATTAGGTAAATGAAATGGGAATAAATTGAAGTACTTTTAAATACCATCCAAAATAAATATTTATAACCAGTCGCAGTATTATGTTGTAATACACAGGTAAACGCTACTGCCCGTTCTCTGCTATACGATGGTTATAGATGATGTTACAGCAATTAGATTAATGGCTTAACGTGCTTTCCAAGGCATGAAGGGTTGTCTTTCAACAAACCACACCTAGAAAGAAAGAAATCGAACTTACCTCTTCCAGATTTGTGTAACTACACAATTCCGGGAGGGGTTTCATTGCTCGCAAAAAATACAATGAATATCATCAAAACTGCTTCGTAGGTACGCAATATAAATATTATTAACCAGTTTAGGCATAGAAATCATGGACACATTGGGCATAAAATATTTACTTTATCGAGTGGGTTCATCAGCCCGTATACTTCCATTGCTTAACGTAAAGAGGAGGCCTTCCTCAATAACCGACCCTGACAAGTTGGGTCGTTGAGAGAAATTGCCGTAATCAGTACGCTTGGCAGGCGGATTGGTGATTACAGTAAGATGGGAGTATCTTTGACCTGATAGATGCTGCTGTCTATGCATCAGTTGAATGACTCTTAGACGCCTCTTACGTCACTTATAGGAAGATATGGGGTAGTCTATTATTAGCCGGTAACCACACGCTTACACGACATAGTCCTTTTTAAGGGTTCCGTAGCCAAATGACAAAAAAGGAACCCTTATGGATTCGTCATGTCTTTTTTCCGAAACTATAAGAACTATAATGTTGAAACTAGGTAAGTAGATGTATTTTGTGAACCGCATTAAGATTTTCACACAAAAATAGAAAAAAAAACAATACATTTTGGGGGTTCCCCATACTTAGAACTGAAACTCATTTTTTTTTCCTCAAGCCCATACGTGTGGTATTTATGGATAGGTCTTCAAAAATGATATTGAGGTTTCTAATATCATTGTTTCTAAACTGAATAGTTTGCGCGAGAGACACTTCCAAAGTGGTAAAATGTGGGTCCTCGCTGTAACTTCTAAAATAATAGAATGATAAAACCAAAAAAAAAAAAATTTATGATGTACATTACCATGCAAACTTTTATCGAAAATTGGTTTGAACGAGCTCTTGTAAGTAGTTTTTTTTAATACTTCATAAAATCGTACACCGAAATTTACCTTTCATTCAATCAACTCGAATATAAAAATAAAAAATAACATTTAATTTCATAAACATACGCTTTTTTTATTCTTGATATCAAAATTGTACCTATTTTTGATATCAAGAATAAAAAAAGCACTTGTAGCTGATACGGAACCCTTCGTGCGGGAGTCCGACTCGCACTTGGCCGGTTTTTTAAATGAGCAATATATCGTTAAGATAACTAAAACTTTATATTATTATAACAAATGCCTACATTGTGAGTTAATTAATCTAAAACAAACCTTGATCCTTCGGGTGACGTAAAATTAGCATAAATAAATTTTATACTTTTTTTCGAAGTCCGTTCCCATTCAGATCTTGTCAAAACATTTACAGAACCGAGCAATATTTTTATCCGTTTAAAATTGTAGACGTCCATTTAAATAATTGGCAAATAGGACTCGACTGATCCCTCGTAATATGTAGAACATAAATTCGAACTCATTCGAGTTACAATAAGTAGGAAGTTTTCAAACAGTCGTTTCTTAACGGTCGATTTAGCGATGCCTTTATTGCAGCCTAATGAATTGTACTTGTTTTAAAGTTTCTTGTATATCGGATTCAGATCGGAACGAGGGCGGGCTTAATGACGTACGAAGGAGTCTACCAGACTTTTTCATTTCGACTACGGTTTTAATTAAAACCTAGCACGCTCGTTGGAATTGAGCAGACGAACGGTGAAGTCGAACTTTACTATTGCTTCTATGGCTTTGCTTAGAGAACAAGTATTTGAGGTAACTTTTTGTGAGGAAGTTAGTTTCAAAGACTTTTGCAATGGATAAGAATAACAAAACAGTAAAGAACTGTATTTTTTATTTTCTTTGCCACATGCAAAATATCATCATTATCATCATGATCCCGTTGTGAATGTTATTCACTGCTAAACTTGTGCCTCCTCCCGAGGAAGGCTATCGCCATAAACACCACGATTGGCAGGCAGGTTCGTGACCGCAGTATTTGGTATGTTGTAACATACAGGGAAACGCTGCTGTCTGCTACCTCGTATTGTAATTGATGATTTTATATGAATCAGATTAACATGCTTTCAAGGCACGGAGGGTAATAAACCAACCACATCTAGAAAGAGATCTTAGATTTTATACAAAGATTTCTTGTTCAGCTTGGGGATCGAACTCACGACCTCGGGACTTGAAGCAAAACATACTTACAGATACGCCACGGAGTTAAAAAAAAATGGAGGGAAATAATACATTGTGTACACAATTCCGCGAGAGGTTTACTTGCTCGCAAAAATAACATGGAATATCGTCAAAACCGCTTTCATTACAGCAATGGAAGCATTTAAAACACTCCAATAATAATAGTTCATCAAAAAAATGTTGATGTCATACAATAAAAGCTGGAATTTATGCGTCGAATGATGAGGGTATCAAATGGACAGTTTATTAGTACGTCAGTCCCTTTTAAGGTGAACACGTTCTAATAAAGAATTATTTCTGTGGGTAATGCGGTTCCGTTATCATAATAGGAGGCAGTTAAGGAAGAATTGTGTTTGAGTCTTTCAAAATAAAAATGTGTTTATGTAAAATACTCTTAACTTTCATTATCTCTTTAGTTTTGATGTTATTATTGTTTGTTGACTGTATCACCGAAAAATATTGTTTGATTTCAACTAAATTATACCTAATTCCTCATTTTTATTAACTCCTCAAAACAAGCTGTTCGTGTTCGGCATCACCCACCCATCGTACTGACATTTCTCCTCGATTTTGAATAGAAATCTTTATTAAGAACCTTTTGCACAATAAAAATACAATAAAAAAAATAATTAGAAAATTAATTAACAAGGTGAAATATTTCTCAAATACATATATGGGATTCACTCCAAATATAAATTTGTATATATACATAATTATATATACTTATTTAAATATATTTTTAAAACATATCTCGGAGTTCGCTACGCTCGGGTACCGTTTCTACTCTAGAGTATGTTATAAAGGCTTTAAAGTACAAATTTTAATAATAAAATGTTATGGGTAATAACAGTGCTAGATATAATCGATTCATTCTTCATTAAAATTTGTTTAAATTATTAGAGACTTAATTCCGGTGCGCGGTTTCACCCGCGTGGCTTGCGTTCACATTACAACTTCATAATGAAATATAGCCCATATTATTTCTGGACAACGCAGCCTTTAAGTGGTGAAATCAATTATGAAATCGGTCCAGTACTGCAAGAGCCTATTCAATGCAAATTAAATATTTCTTCTTTATAATATAAGTAGGCATAGAGTATAGATTGATTCTACTAAACCCCTTTTCTAAATACCGTTTCCAATCATTGCAAAGGTTTAACATACGTGTCTCTTTCGCACGCCACCACATAAACTGTCCATTGATGTCAAGGCTGGCGTAAAGAATCACCATTAAGTTAATTGGCCAAAGGTCTGCCTTATCAGTTTTCCGCACGGCCGGCTGATTAACGGTTTACGAAAATAGCTTAGGGTTCGCTCTATCGGCCAGTACTTTTTGCAATTCGGCGATGAAATTTGCGTATACACAAATTGGAAGTTCATCGTTTAGTTTTGATAAATGGATCGTGTTCAGAATTTATGGCTGTTACTTTATTAGTTGAGGTTAGGTTTTTGTAAGTTAGTTACAAAAAACATTGTTTTAAGGCATTCGAGTAAAAGCTTAAGGCATGTTTTTTTTCTCGCTAATTACGCAAAATATTACGTAAGATCACTTAAAGTTTTAAATTTAAAACTTTCTATATAGTCTTTATGGAATTTCATTACGGTTCGTCGTCTTTATAAAATATATTATCTTTAAAAAAAATGCACTAAACAGAATATGTTCTTGTTACTCTTCAATTGATGAGAGCTACTGCAGTTAGTGGTCAGCCAATGTTAAAGTTAAATGATACAATATTTTGTACAGTTAGTAAAGAGAGGAGAGAAAAAATGTCATGCCATTTTTATGAAAAGCTTTTGGTTAACAATTACAGAGAAAAACAATTAAATTTCAATTTATTCAACAAAATGACAAAACGGTAATTACGTGACTCTTACCGCGGTATTTCCCTTCTGACAGCCCCTGGAAAGGCTTTTGCCATAGTTCTTCTGAACCGTTTACAGGCTCTGTCCGAAAATATTCTTCCAGAAACCCAATTTGGCTTCCGACCTGACCGTGGCACCTGCGAAGCTATCTTTTTAGTTCGTCAACTTCAAGAGAAAGGTAGAGAACAGGGTCGTCAGCTGTATCTATGCTTTGTTGACCTGGAAAAAGCATTCGACAGCGTGCCACGCTTTTCTAGCACCAACCAAAGGGCTTCACCCTTTGGTTGGTGCTAGAAAAGCTTGGATGCACAGAAAAGTTTGTAAGACTTCTCAGATCCTGCCGTAGACGGTGAACAGTCAGATGTCTTCCCCGTTACCTGTGGAGTGAAACAAGGTGTGTTCTGGCACCCACACTGTTCGCCGTATATTTTGCAGTGGTAGTCAAGGAGGTCTTGCAGACAGTCCAAAGGAGTCCGCTTTCGCACAGACGGTGATCTATTTAATTTAGTCAGATTTAAGGCGCGTACAAAAGTCTCGCATGCATTGATCACAGAGATCATGTATGCCGAAGACCTATGCTTTGTAGCAGAAACTCCAGATGGCCTGCAAGAGCTTATGTCCGTTTTCCACCAATCTTGCCGTAAATTCGGCCTTAAGATCAGTGTCAAAAAGATAGAAGTCATGTCCCTGGACATTCATGGTCACGAGGCACTGTCCATAAATGATGTACTTAAGCAGGTGGATAAATTTCGCTATCTGGGGAACACTATCACATCCAAGTGTGACCTTGATGCTGAGATCAAAAGCAGGATCGGTGCTGCAGCTGCAGCATTCGGGAACTTGCGTTCCAAGGTCTTCTGCTCGCATGACCTTAAGCTGGCTACTAAAATATCAGTCTATATGGCAATTGTGGTGCCGAACCTCTTATATTCCTCTGAGACGAGGTGCGTGTATCGCCGCGACATACGCACTCTGGATCGATTCCACCTCAAATGCCTCCGCTCCATTATAAAGATCAGATGGTCCGACCGGGTGCGTAATACCGAAATTCTGCGACGAGCCAATGTCGGTGGCATTGAAGCCTACTTCATGCGTAGGCAGCTTCGATGGTGCGGTCATGTATCACGTATGAAGGAGGAAAGAGTGGTGAAGTGCGTATTTTATTCTGAACTGGAGGTGGGTAAGCGGAAACATAGCGAACGCTCCTCCGGTTTAAAGACGTTCTTTAGCGTCATATGAAAAGATGCAATATAGAGCCGTCTCAATGGGAAGGTTTGACAGCACAGTGGCCAGAATGGCGCAGGATTCAGAAGTTCGAGGATCAGCGTAGAGCTGACCTTGATACCAAACGCGCCCAGCTAAAAGCCCGTCCACCTGCTACCATTGTATACAACTACGAGGGTGGCGTACTGAAATGCCCTCATTGCACAAGGAGTTTTGCTGCCAAGATTGGCTACATAAGCCATCTTCGAGCCCATGCGCGCCGAAGTACCGACTAGGAGTCGAAGTGGTCGCCATGACCGAAATCGGTCGGATAGATCAATATGTTGTAACTACATAATTATTATAATTTTTATAAACTACATTTTATTAATAAATTCGCATTTAAAAATATTTTTTTTCAAGCTTAGTAAACCCTGAATCCTTACGTAATTGTTCCCCAGTGCTCTCTCGACTAACGTAGCACAGCTACGCAACACTTACGCTACGAATGATGTGCTACGGTATCGTAGCGCTACGCCAAACAACCAATTGTTGTGTTAACTACATATTATTCTGTTGTTGTGGTGTCGTGTGACATAGAAAATAAACCTGAAAATTATCAACCGGCTATGGCTTTCAATTACCAATACTAGCATACAATGTTTTAATTTTATTCTAAAGCTTACATGTTAAAAAGGGTAGCTTGAATATGTTGAATGAAGGTGGCCGAGTGCTATGGCGCCAATTAAGGGAGAATTCATAGATATGAACTTAATAAAGCGGGTGTAAAAAGCAGGTACAGGTGCTACAAAAAGAAAGTTTGATTTTCGTTAAGAACGCGGTTCGCTCTAAATAATAAACGGAAATGTATTTTTTTATGTGTGCTATTAAAGACTGATGAAGTTAATATAATATAAAACGTTACCTTTCGTACCGCTTAATCAAATTAGTTGAATTCATGTGATAACTACGGTGTATGTGTTTTTTTTAGATTTAAAAAATAAAATACATATTTATTTAGTCTAAGCATTAAACATACTAACCATAAAATATTGTTGACATGTCTATCTGAGTATGTTTCGCCAGATCGTCTTAAAGCGCTGAAACCGTCAGTAGTGTTTGTCTCGCTGAGTCTTCTCAATTGGGGCCTAATAGGTCTGGTGGTAAAGCGCGTCAGCCGATATATTTATTTTCCGCCTAAATAATAATATACTCAAAGGACATATTGCATCATAGAAAAAATAATGTTATATATAATATAATAAACATAATAATTAAAGTGTATGACAGCTTGACAGCTTTCAAGCTAAATCTATACTCGTATAATGTATTATCTTAATCTAAATAAGCACGTAAATGAAATTAATATGCTAACTTCATAAACCAAATATGTTTTGGTTTCAAATATCTTTAGAAGGTTTACGTTGAATATTTTTTTATGAAGATAAATATGATGCTTCCTATAAATATCATAAATGTTTGAAAAACAACATGCTGTCAAAAGATGTGTTGTCATTTTTAAATGTACCAAGAAAACAAAGGGGATAAACTGTCAATCAATGTAAAGCTTCCACAATGAAAGGCCTTTTTTATGAAAATGGTTTCCGTATGAAGACACCGTTACACTCAGCTATATGTTCAACCATATTGTTAAAAGCTGTTTGAAATATACTGACAATTATTTTTACATGTAAAACTAAGACTTTTAATCCTTTTATTTATTAATTTTGAAATGAATCAATAGTGTATTGATTAATACAAGTTATAGGTACAACCTCCGTGGGGTAGCTGATAGTTAAATCTCAAAGGTTTTGCATTTCCGCAGAGGACAAAAAAATCTTCTTTTTGAAAAAAAAATCCTTCCGGGTCTGGTTGGTTGGTTGGTTGATGGACTAACCCCCGTGCCTCGGAAACTATGATAAGCTGTTGGTCACGATTATCATAACATCTACGACAATCGTATACCAGGTAACGGACGGCAGCGTTAACCTGAGTATATACTAAACCATAATACTATGGTTAACGGCGCCAGTGCCGCAAATAGCCTTTTCTGCGCCCTGTGCGGGCTCCTATAACAGTAAACCGAATAAACAATAGTCCTGACTGGTCTCACCACCCTATTTACGGCACTGACCAGCCCAGCGTGGTAACACCTCCTACGAGGTACATAGGTCCATGTTTAGCAATGGACGTTATACGGGCTGACCATGATAGCTATATTATCTATCGATATTATTTATATAACTTATTAAATAATATCGATGTGGAAATAACTTCAATAATAAAAAACTGTTAACTCTCTGATTTATGACAACTAAGGCCGAACCCACACTGATACGGCTACAGTGACGCTAGGGCAATCCTTCGAAAAAACAAATTTGCTTGTCTTTCATGGAGTGCGGTCGCCGACATACTTTTATATGAGTTTAATTACACGATGTCACCATTGTGTCGCCATAGCCTTAGTAGTGCAGCCTCGGCCTTACACTCAAAACTAGACCCATCATCGTTGTCACTAAGAACCTTATCTAGTTATGACTTGATACATCGCATAGCCTCAATATTTAAGTGTACTTCATGTGCTTAGTAACTCAAAGTGGATCTTAACGACCCATCAAATAAAGCCTCTTATTTTGTACCTCTACGAATAATAAGAGGCCGCATCATTTGCTAGGATCCTTATCATTGGTCGACGATGGGTATTATTTTATCTCCTATAAGAGAATTAAAATATCATGCAACAAATATTTCCAAAACAAAGCAAAAATTCACAGAGCAACCTCCAAACCGATAACATGGAATCTTACCCGTTATTATGTTAATGTTTTGTTGTATACTTATTTAACTTAGAGATAGTGTGTAGAAGATACTGATCATTGGTCAGAAAATCATTAACTAAATAATAGAACTATACAATATTAGTTACATCTGGACAGAATAACATTACAATGACAATGGATATAAAAAACATTTAAGAAAAGAAAGAACGAAGGCAAAGAGAAAATAAATTTAAAAACATAGTACTAGTTCACGTTGCCTCGCGGGCGCGTTAACAATACAGACATATGGCCTAATATCAAAGTGTTCACATTCGAAATGCACGTGCGGTCTAAGTAGCGGGTAAGCTAGCGACAGGCGCGCGCGGCGCGCTTGCGGCAATATCAAATGCGGGAGATGTTCGTTTGTGTTCACGTCGAACTAGCGGCGGAGCGCCCGATTCACTCGCGACATCAGGTAAAATCAACCAGTATGAACTGGTCGCTAGAAACGGTGGAACGTTTTCATCATGTATTTCAACATAGAAGAGATATTAGTGCTGTTCAGGCTAGGACAACCTCTGGCAACACGTTACAATCGCGCAAACGTCGGCCGATGTGAGCACGAACTCGCCACGTCTCCGCGCTCGTACCCGCCGAGACATAGACATAGTTTTTAACTAGTAAAATTACTCTCGAGGAGCCAGCAATGATGGCAAAATGAGATGTAACGATCGAACACAGGTTTGAAGTCATATTAAGGTTATTTAAAAAGGTGTATACTTTTACTTTTATGAGATTTATTTTACTTTAAAAGGTTGCCATTAGGAATTTCGCTAATTATTAGATACCTTCAGAAAACTCCCGGTGTACATAATTAGGTATGAGATCGTTATATACCTATATATGTTAAGTAAAAAAGAACAACAACAACACACATTGAAACCATAAACGAATACCTGTATAATTAAATATTATCTACTAAACAAAACTTGCTTTAGACACTTGAAAAGGGTCGCAATAATTGACAATTCCGTAAAAGAATAAATATTTTCCAACAAACCCTCTATATAATGGCCACCTAACTTAATAAACTTTCAACGATTTGATAAAAAAACAATAACCAACATAACCCAGAAAAACATAAATGAATGTTTATTTTTTTCTTTTAATATCTTTATCATATTTTTATAATATTTTTATCATATTGAGTTGGAATTTCACAATTGATGATTTAGGATGTTTGTACAAGCTTAGAATTCGGATTGAATCATTCAATTAAATTAAAAAGGAATTCATATTCTCTCTATTCGAGTTTCCCCAACCAAAGATCGAAAATGAATTCAGTTAGAATAAAAAATGGTTTATCTCAAAATTTTAAAAATGATCCTTCGTACCCCGTAATAAGACAGTGTACTATAAACACGAGAGATGAAAATCAAATACCTACTCATGCATTAATGTGAATGCCATAAGTAAATATGGGTATAATGAAGTTAAAGAGTAGGCACACTGCCAAGGCTTCTGCAACCAGCCAGTCGGAAGTTAATTAAGCCTCAATAGAATTGATTCACAAGAAAAACTAAAACAACCAATACGATTCAAATTCAAAGGGCAACGTGTCTGATTGAAAAGCCTAACTCACAGACATGCAATACAAGTTTAAGTACGGTGCCGAGGGAGTTATGGGGTGGTAGAAAAGCGGCCCTCACTTTCATTATGACTACACCTAGTATAGCGAATGTGTTTATATTGTAAGTATACATTGCTGGTGTAGATAGGCTATGCCTATGTTATTGTGAAACTCGTCTATATGCATCCAGCAATGTAAGCTTACAACGTGAACTTCACGTAGGAACGCTGAAAAGCTTTTTGTGTTTGGAATCGTCCAACAGTACCGTAGTCAGTCGTATTCGAAGCTTTGGCGAGAGAGAACGTGTTTTGTCTGCGCCAACTAAATTCGTAACAAAGTTTTGTGACTGGGAATTAAAGTTGAGTTTATTTCGATTCGCACAACAAACTAAGAAGAGTTTGTTTGTGATACCTATTTGGAAGTGCGTAATTAAGGTTTGTACAATTATTCTTCTACTTTGGCTTTACATGTTTGTTGTACCTACATTAATTGGGATCTGCTAAATGTATTTGTTATGACATACCACTTAATGTTTTAAAATCACCTATCAAAATTTTTGATAGTAAATGTAAAAAAAAATCTTGTCTTCGATGATGACCAATTTCCGCAGTTTCGACTTTGCCAGATTTTATTTTTTCCGACTAGCTATTCGTGATCATCGTTGCCCGTGGGTCGGAAACGTTTCGATAGTTTCATTTTTTTTTCATACAATAATACCAATACAACTTAGTCCCAACTTACGAATACAATACATTGGTCAAGCAGTGCCTACTTGTACTTTATGATTACTAGTATTATTTTTTATTTATGAAGAGATTTAGGTTTTGTTATGTATTTTTCTAAATATTTGCTTGAAATACAAAATCAATCTATAAGAACATTTTCGTGTATGTATAAAATAAAAAAATGAACGCGTTTTCGCTATGGGATTTTCTGTAACCATTTTGACAGAAATGGTTGACTTGCTTTTGTCCGTCGATTTGTTAGGTTTGATTGGTTCCAACTGACCCATTTTGTTTTACATCTTTAGTTTTTGACCTTTTGTTCGTTTTACCTAGCAACATATAATACAATACTAAATAATAATAATAATAATAATACTTAATTATATTTGTATATACCTATTAACTATAGAATGAGTAGCGCAAGTAATAATCATCTATATCGTCTTTCATTCTAATCATCACGCTTGGCAGGCGGCCGTTAGTTAGTGACCGTAATATTATGTACAGCATACTACACATGTATACGATTGCCATAGATGATATTATAACAATTGAGACCTTCGGCTTAACCTGATTTGCGAGGCACGGAAAGTACTTCCTCAACCAATCAGATCCAGAAAGAACGTTAGATTTTACATAAAGATTTTTGTACAGGGCGGAAATCGAACCTACGGTCTATTAGGTTTATAAGGTTAGCCTTATACTAAGGCATGCAATTAATTCTATTATATTTAGATTTCGCGTAAATGATAAAAATATCTTGAAACAAGTTAGGACAATGAAGAGAGTTGAGATTGAATTCGGAGGCGATTTACACTTTGCGATACCTAATAGGTAATTGTTTGCCAACAATAGACTTGCTTTCATTTCCTATTGTCAAAAATATCTTGGTTTTACAGAAAAAATATTTATATTTCTGCGTAGTTTTTGACAAAAAAGAAACATTCAACTTAAATCTTCAGATATTAATGTAATTTGTTGTGACAATTGAGTTTAAGTCTTTGAGAAAAAACACAATCCATTTCTTTAGACAAAATTGATATTACGGTACTTGCCGATGGCGATACTTAAATAATGAATTAGCAAATTGTTGCTTTTTATTTGTGTTTGAAATCTCTTCAAATTACTGTTCGAGGACTCACAAATTTAGCCCATTATACCAAGTATAAATTGTGAAGTTAGAGATACTATTGTCAGATCTTTGTTTGTAGCACACAAAATGATTCGGCGTGCATCTCAAATAGTTATTTTGTTGCTGTTTTGCTTTTCTTAACATTTTGATTAGAGAAATATATTAATAGTACAATCACGTCCATGTTTTATTAATTTATGAATTTTTCCTTTCTGTGAATACATACAATCCAAGCACGCTTTTACTCGCCTTTTCACAACTTAGCAGGACGCTTAGTCTGTAATGTTTAAACCATTAAATAAAACTGAAACCCTACTTGCCTATATACGTGGTAAAGTAGCAAAAGCCTTGTAAATAACTACATATGTCGATCCCGAACGAATTAAGTCACGGTGAATCCTAACGACTGTGGAAATTTATAATTTTATGCTACGTTTCTGAGAAAATCCCTTATCTATGTTTGTTCTATGCTGTTGTTTAGGAGACATCCCAGTGATATGAGCAATATGACGTACGATCGGTTATGAATTTCATACTGCAGGTAAATTTGTTGGAGCGTGAAAATCGAAGTAACATATTCAGGACACTGGACTTCCGTGAAACTGATTCTATATATGCCTCGCAGTTACTGTTATTCTTTGGATTTGTGGCACTGTGAACATTTATACCGATTGTTACGTTACAATACGCATTTATAGTAGCAACAAGGTTCTAAAAAAAAAGAAAATGGATGGCATACTTACCTTTTTGCCGCTATTAATATAACAATAAAAATGTTGAAGATCCTCGAACCGCAGTTCCATTTCACTTAAATTAAAATAGCTAATCATCCAAAAAATAATTTTAGGTAAGGGCAACATCTAAAACACTATAGTAATTTTCAATTGGTATAAAAAAGCAATGTTTAAATGCTGCATAATACCACTTATGCTTAGTGAACAAACAAATGTTTTTCTTGGGGTCACCATTATTTTTATAGTTTTTATTTAATAAATATATCATTTTCTAATTAAGATTTAGCTGTTTTTGAAATAAAACCCTGCTTTAAGTCTCGCAGGTCATGGGTTCGATCTCCATCCCCGATACCAGAACAGATATCTTTTTGTAAATTCTAAGATTTGTTTCCAAATCTGGTTGGTTGTGGGACTACTCTCCTTGCCTCGGAAAGCACGTTATGCCGTTGGTCACGATTGCTTAAATTGCTCTTGCTAAGCACTCATAACACAAGCATTTTATGCTTGTGTTACGAGTGGGTTCACGTCGGTAGTGCAATGGTAACCGGCGACCTCAAGATCAAAAGTCCGAGGACCATTGGGCTACGGCCGCTTCAAAATTAATATTTAAATTATGTCGAATCAATTTAAATTAAACCCCATTCATCGATAATAGGTACGAAAAAAACCTACAAACATTGATTGAGCTTTACTGGGAATTTTATGAGTAGGGGATGTTATATCAAATGAATAAGTGTTGTCGAAGTATAGACCGATCAAACATTTTATCGCTGTAAAACGCTCTGCTCGACAAACAAAAACGTATTTTAGTTGATCTGTGTCATTTATCAAATTGATGAAACGGGATCATTCGAGACTGAATAATGATATTTGTAAAAAACGACACACTGATACGTTTTTATTTCATTTATATCTAGTTTTAAAAACAATATGTATAACAAGATATATTTTTATCAGTTTTATATTTTTATCAGACGTTGAAGATCTCTGAAGAGTACTATCCTACTAATATTTTTAAGTGTTAAATTTTGTAAAGATGGATGGATATAGTATATGTATGGATGTCAGGATATTCCTACAAGCAAAAACTACTGGATGGATCTGGCTGAAATGGTGCACGACAATAGTGTATAAACTGGATTAATTTTAGGCTACAAGATCTGACAATACGATCCAATGGAGAATTGTAGCAGACTAACGCGAGTGAAACCACAGGGCGCAGCTAGAATTTGTTCGGATCGTAAACATCGTGTATACAAATTTCATAACGATCGGATAAATAGGTGCAAAACGTCACAAGTAAACAACAATCGTCGAGTGTAGTCGAGATTACATTTGCAAATTTGTGGAAATCCATATTTTGCCAACTTATGCGAATAAACATGAAACCGCAACATTCATGCGATACTATTAAGTTAATTCCGTAGTAGGTAATCGAGGCATTACAATGATTCTGCTGGTAGTATTATTAATTTTAACCAATAAATGAATTAAGGAAATACAGCGCAAATTTCTGAATACATACAATGAGGCAGTCAAACCACTAGACGAAGATCAACTGATCATCCAAATACAAGATAAAGCCCAACTGAGTTGCGCTCTCTGCTCTACATTAATCAGGTGGGTAATATCCCAAACTTTTGACTGCATCAGTGACTCAGTGGTTATGGCAGTTGCTTCTGAGAGCTGGTGTTCTGAGTTCGATTCCAAATTGGGACAATTATGAGTCAGTTTTCTAAGTCTGGGTGTTCTTTTTGTATGTGAATTGATTGTTTGTAATAGCCCCATTTTGTAATGGTCAATCGCTCGTCTCCGCTGCTCCTGCAGGACAACGCGCGCCCTAATACGTGCAGTATATAGTAGTAGCAGACGGTCTCCAAGTTGCAATAACTGGGGTTGGAAGCTCTCCGTCATCCGCCCTACTCACCAGACCTTGCGCCTACAGATTACTACTTTTTCCAGAATTTGGATAACTTCTTGGCGGGAAAAAAATTCAATACCCGAGAGGCAGTACAAAATGCCTTTGAAGAATTTGTTGCCTCCCGTCCAGCTGATTTCTTTAAGAAGGGCATCAATAAACTGCCACTGCGTTGGCAAAGATGCATTGTTTGCATGGGTGATTACTTCGATTACAGCGTGCATTAGCGCACATGCTTCACATTATACTTTAAATGAAATATTGTAAAGAAAACTTATATTTAAAAAAAATGGACATAATGTGATAAAAAAGATGACGAATAAAAAAAAACCCAGAGTTTCTTTCTCCCTTTCTTCTCCGGGTTGTCCACCTAGGTAGCTAGTTAAAGGTTGCAGGTTAGCTAGGGTAGGATTCTCACCGGCGAGGACCGCTTTGTGCTCCTACCCCTGCCCTTTGATCCAGCGCCTGTAGGCCGTGCCAGCGATCACTTCCTCTTATATCCACAAATCTGACTTTGATATCAGTGGCACCTCTGGGTTGTGGTCCTAAACCCGTAAGGGTGTCACTTAATTGTATGCTTTCCAATTTTTTAATGTAAATATGAATTTATTATGAGTAGAGGAATTAATGACACACGGACAGACGGAGTACATTGTCTGTTGTTCACGCCGCAAACCGGCTATCCACAAGGGGAGCCTCACCACCGAGGGGGGGCCACCACTACTCAACGAGCGACGCTGCGCGCGCGCCGCCAATTGACCCAGCGACATGCCTAACGATTGCATGTTGCACTATCTATAACTTCATATTTGTTTTGTAACTATATTTCGTACATAAAATTAAGTCTAAAAATAAATGTGTTTGGATTTCACCTAAACATAGTGGAGGTTCCACCGAGATGTAATGTCCTACAATTAGCGGCACTCACAGGTTGCATTTGCTAGTTATAGTTACCTAAGTAGTTTTATTCATAGAATAAGAATAATAACCTATTAATTATATTTCTTTTTTATTGTGATTTTGACAAGTACAAGTGTATGTAAATACCTATTCATTATTTCATTAATACAAATAAAAAATACATTAAAAAAAATCTTTTAAATTTTTTCATACAAAACGGCAATTTCATATGTAAAGACCTATTATATTATTATGTAAGTAGGTCAATTACAGATAGTTCACAGAACATCACACTACTATTTTATTTGGATACAGGGTCTCTAGGAAGTGTTACGCAAGCAGGTTTATGAAGCCAAACGTCTTTATCCTCAATATAGACCTTAATGCTATAATAGCCTTTAGATAATTATGAGGACACGTTTAATATATACTTTTAAAGTTGGATCAGGCAAATCAGTTACATGACTAGGGAGTTTGTTATAAAACCTTATACAATTTCCCATAAATGATTTATTGGTTCTACTAACTCTAAAAACGGGTCTGGCAATTTTATGTTTATTTTTCGTGTTAACATTATGAATATCACTTTTTTTGCTATATTGATCTATATTTTTTCTAACAAAAATGATATTTTGGTATATGTACTCAGAGGGAACGGTAAGTATATTAATCTCTTTAAACATGGAACGCAAGGAATCGCGACTACCTAAACCGTAAACAGCCCTAATTGCTCTTTTTTGTAATATAAAAATACTATTGACATCAGCGGCTGACCCCCAAAGCAGTATTCCATAGGACATAATGCTATTAAAGTACGCGAAATACACTAGTCTAGCAGTTGCTTCATCTGACAATTGCCTAATTTTCCAGACAGCATAAGATGCAGAGCTAAGTCTACCGGTTACTTTTTCAATATGAGGAGAATTGCCACATTGAATCTAATGTTAACCTAGAAAAACTGTTGATGGAACTAGGTCTAACGGTTCTCCATTTAGTGAAGCAATTGGTTAAGCGTTAGTTACATTTGGTAGCACAAATCTGACGCATTTAGTTTTACCCGCGTTTAATAAAAGATAATTTGAAGAAAACCAATGTAAAAGTATACTAAGTGTCTTATTCTGTTCAATAAGGTTGGTATCTTTTCTACTGACTGTAAATATTAATGAGGTATCGTCAGCAAAAATAACTATATCTGACAGTTTGAGTTTATTTAAAATGTATGGCAAATCATTTATGTAAACTAAGAACAGAAAAGGATCCAGAAGGATCCTTGGGGCACGCCCATTTTTATCAAATTCTCTTTTGAAGCAATGCCGTCTACGTATACTATTTGTTTCCTATCAGATAAAAAGGATACAACAAGATCAAGCGATTTTTCAATCATTCCATAATATTTTAACTTAAGAACGAGCGTCTCATGATTTACACAGTCGAAAGCCTTGGAAAGGTCACAGAAGACTCCAAGAGCATCCTGTGACCCCTTCCAAGCCTCCAGTATGGATTTGATCAAAATGCATCCTGCGTCCTGAGTGGACCGGCCTTTAGTGAATCCAAACTGCTTGTCGTGCAATATCCCATTTAGATTAAAATGTGTCAACATTTGATTGAGCATAATCTTTTCGAATACTTTACTTAATGTTGGTAATATCGAGATAGGTCTATAGTTAGTCGCGTTATTTGAGCAACCTGATTTAAATATCGGCACTATTTTACTAACCTTCATTAAGTCAGGAAATACTCCATCAGTTAGAGATTTATTAAAAATGGCTGCTAGAGTAGGAGCTATATTTTGTGTCAATAGCTTTAACAGAAAGTCCCCACAAGTCTTCTGTACCTTTCATTTTAATTGTTCGGAATGCCTAACATCATTTACAGACTGGAAGCCGAATTTAGACCCGTTTGATTTAATATTCGTTTTTAATAGTCTTTCAGCTTCCTGAGGGGAAGACGGCAGGTGTTTAGTGGTATCAACTGATATATTAATAAAAAGGTGCTAACCTTTCTAAAACCTAAAGAAATCTGCAATAATAATTTTATTTGAGACTAACTTATCACTGATATTTAAGTTTATAGTTTTATCCTTAATTTTGTTTTTACCAGTTTCAATATTTATTATTTTCCTCGTAGACTTTATTTTTTAGTAGCAGTATCAATTAAAAAAAAAAACTGAGTTGCTTGCCAGTTCTTCTCGTAGTTGTCACGTCCAACACTAGTGGTAGTAAAAAAAAGGACGACTCATGATTTTTTTGCTATTACTAGGAAGCGGAGCACCTCGCTACTAAGTCGCTATCGACGCAACACTAACAGTATCCTGAGCGTATTGTCAGAGCGGTGGGACTCGGTGATATTGGAGAGGTGGATGCACCTGCATGCCAGTTCGTCACCATTTATTAAGTGATTTTTTCTATGTAATTTCTTGTAAGTGTCTATTTATTTTTTCTTTGTTTTCCTGATTAATGAATTTCTGATTTTAATTGATATTAACTTAACAATGTAAATGTTTAATACTAACATTAGTTTTAAGTACCATTGTTACTATCATAATATGGACCTGGTCTTCAGTTAAACATTTAATTCATTAAATGTTTTATTATTATTATTATTATAAGAACATTACTTAAAATATTGAAAAATTTTGATTTGATAAATATTGATGTTTCGTTAAGTATAACTCACAATAAGACGTCCCACGCACCAAGAAAATTAATCGCGTTGTCGCGGGGGTCTTTAAAAACAGTCAATCTTGGACATAAAGCACAGACCCAGACACAAAACAACTATCTGTGATTTACACAGATAACTGTCCCAGGTGAGAATCGAAACATTTTTGTTTCTTTTTCTTCGGATTGACTTACGTAGGTAGCCACGAGGCTGTCGCTACTTCACCGGGCATATAGGCGAGCAGAGCTCCAGCCTTAATAAATGGTTTAAAAGCTACAAACTAAGCAACTTGCGCAAGAGGGCGCCCCCTGTGGGGCTTAAATCTCGGCTCACGGCGGTCGCTGGCGATGAGATTGAGGGATTATGCCTTTAATTATTTTAGGGGAGTTTTGTGCAACTGTCGCTCTACTTTACAGTTCGCGGGCCTCTCGGACTTCGGGTCTACAAGGGCATCGCATGTTTTTTTGCAACCTAAGGGTCAGAAGGACGAGGGGGACGCGTCACGTTCGCGGACGCACTCTTCTCCGGCGGGTCGGATAGAGTAGTCTCTGTGTA
Source organism: Nycteola revayana (assembly GCA_947037095.2). NCBI lineage: Eukaryota > Metazoa > Arthropoda > Insecta > Lepidoptera > Nolidae > Nycteola > Nycteola revayana. Next base: position 14,241,609 of record OX344839.1, read on the forward strand.
GTGGTGCTAGTTCCTACAATCGAACCCAGAACACTAAGATTTAGACGCAACTGCCGTTACCACTGATTCACCGGTGCAGTCAATAGTAGTTAATAGTTAAATAACCACTAAAATATATGTAGTTAATTCATATTAAAAACATATAACAAACATACATTAGGTTAACCACAACTGAAAATCGATGAATTCCTCATATATATCACTCGTATATGTAATTGTAGTTATTATTTTTCGATGAATCATATCGGATAATTATCAGGTATATTTCGATACTTGGTTAAGGTACTTACCGTTAGATACCCGAAGCCCGATACAAATCGTGTTTGATAAATTCCTGTGATAAGGGTATAATTTAGTTCTTTGATTGTTGTTAAAACAAGGTTGAAAAGCTTTTACGTTCATAATTTATTTAGGTAGTTACCTTTTTGAATTTGTAGAAAATGTTTTTATGTTAATTGTACGAGTTTAGATTAGTACTAATTCATTAATTGTTATTTTTTGAAAATAAAATATTCTGCCTTATTTATAAACTAGCCACCCGCCCCGGCTCCGCACGGGTACAATGCTGATGTATTATACATATTATTATAAACCTTCCTTTTGAATCCCTCTATCTATTACAGAATAAACCACATCAAAATCAGTTGCGTAGCTTTAAAGATCTAAGCATACACATGGATAGATAGACAGCGGGATTCGACTTTGTTTTATACAATGTAGTGTATTAATATTAAATTGATTCTTGTTAAAAAAAAACAATTAACATGAACAAGTATTTTGTTATTTTATCAAACTTTCTAAGCCTGTTACTATTACCTGTAATTATTACGAAGTTTTGTCTTATAGTTATTTCACTTAAATGGCTTAGTAATGGGTAAAGTTTTAATTATAATTATTATTGTTTTCGGTTTTCATTAAGATGTTTTTGGAAAACATCTTTATGTTCCGTTTCAACCAATAAAATCTTGGTTTATGTAAGTAGCCTATTTATCGCCGGGCAAAAAAAAAGTATGCCTATGTATCATGTACCTATTTATTCACTTCCACTTAATTTTATGACTTGCCTCTAGTTTTTGCTTATAGAATTCACAAGTATTAAAATATATTTAGAATGGATACTTTTTTTTTAATTATTAACGTTTTAAATTTATATGGAAATTCTATAAATAGTATGTCATACTCTGTTTGAAAGGTAAGGCCTACATTTTTTTTAAATAAAATTACATTCTAATAGACCGTTTTTGCCGTGTGGTTTCCGGCGTAGAATAAGCCACCCCATGTCCTCCCGTGGGTGTCGTAAAAGCCGACTAAGGGACATAATATGACTGATGGATGGGCAGCAGCATCTATTAGCTCAAGTTTTACATCTTACAGCGATCACCAATCCATCTGCCAAGCGTAGTGATTATGGCAATATCTCTTAACGATCCTGGCTTGCCAAGGTCTGTTGAGAGGAGGCCCATGTTCAGCAGTGGACGTTAATGGGCTGTTGATGATGATGATGATGATGATGAAAACGTTTTTGTATTTTTATTCACATAATTGATACCTACTGGTCTATTATACTAACAAAGTAATGCTGCCGCAGTGTCAGCGTCTTATGAAAAAATAAAATAATATAAGGTAGATATTATTTTGTTTGCATTTTCTCACTTCTTACATTTGCATTGAGCATGTTTACTGAACTAATCTAATAAGATAGCGAAGCGTGAACCGGTTTTAACAAGATACATTTAGAAAATAACGTGAAAATTATTTTTACTAATTTTCTTAGCTTAATCAATTTTTATTCATTTAAATTTAGTTTAAATAAAAGTAATGTTATAGTTCAACGTAGTTTGAGAATTTTCAACGTTTTCTAATACGAGCACCTAAAGATCAAGGGCTTCCTTGCTGTGTGTCAGGGTTTCACTCATATGTTCCTTTTATTAAACAACACTAAATAATTTTGCAGTATTTTGTCTCTAAATAATTAAATAAATTGCAACGGTTTGCGCCAATTTAAGGATTTCAAGGCATTTTAATTGTAAAAAACCTCTGTTTTACGGCATCTGATAACTTACATCGTCTTATCGTAATCTTAAATGTCACAAATTATTATAAATCTCAAAATTCTCTTAAGACTCAGAAAATAATTATTGAAATACCTACTATTTACGTAAACGTAAATTGTAATAACAAATTACATTTATAAACCCAAAATGTATATTTTTATTTATATATTTTTATTTTGTATATTTTTAGTTATTATTGGCTATGTACGGTCGATATTTTGCATAACATAAATATCACATTTGCTAAATTAATACAGTAGGTATACCTATATAGTATGTATTATTTTTCGTCCAGCCCTTAGAATAGCCACCACCACCCCATGGCTTCCCATTGGTCGTAAGAGGTGACTTAGGGACTTACAGCTGCTGAATGGGCAGCAGCATAATCAGTTTAACTGCGACCACCAATCCGCCTGGAAAGCGTGGTAACTATAGCAATATCCCCCAACAAATCTGGCTTGTCAAAGTTCGTTATACAGCCATGTTCAGCAGACGACCTTAATCTTCTCACATCTGACATCTGCTTGAAACATTTTTAGATATCGCATTTTTTTTACTTGGCCTTATCCATCCAACACCCTCGTCACTGTAACTCCAATGAGCCAGGATCACCAGCGACACATACGGAGAGGCTCTAAGCTGTTAGGCTTAGGCAGGTCCCGGAATACCTAAATATCTTAAGACACCGCATAGAATTAATTCAGAAAGTTTATAGAAGGAGTTAAAGTGAAAGTAGACTTCGCATAGTTAAAATTATATTGAACTTTACTTCAACTCTTTGCTTAATTTATAAATCTTCCATAGGATCAGAGCAGGAAGGAGATCGCAAATATCCTACGGGAGCTGAGACATGACGTAGGGTAAACCGATCGCAACTAGTTACATTCAAAACATGGCGGAAACATATTTTTATTAAAAGAGCTGTAAAAAGACTGTTAAGAAAAAGCTAAATGAAATAAAACCGTTATGTGTAAATAATTAAAACGTCAGGTGGTCTGCATAGCACGTTATATTAAAAAATGCGTAGACATTTTAATAAGATCGGTGAGACCTGGGAAAATCTTTATCAAATTAAAAAGTGGCCATATCGATTCACTTTTGCCCCCACTGCGAGAGAATTTGATGAATTCCATTTATTCCAACAATTCTGGTGACAAGTGAAAAAAGTAACCTCGGTGTTTTCCTAATTTGTTCAAACGACGGTAAACACATGTTGGATGTTTGAGATAGAATTATTTTGTGTGGTTGTATAATAAGGTTTGTGTTTGTAGTAATTCTTATAGCTATAGCGTGTATATTTTTATAACATACTACAGTAGAATCCAGTTATAACGAAAGACAAGGGACCGGTGATATTATATTACGTCGATTAAAACGGAAGTCGTACTAAAATAACAGAGTTACTTTAGTTTTTTATAAAATATATCTCATACCAATCATTATGTGACCATCAGACAAAAAACATTGTAACCAAATATTTATTGTGCAATGTGCACGTACATAACTAAAATTGATTAACGGTCGGTCGTTATAAGCGTAGTCTTAATAAACGGATGGACTTTCATAGTGGCTCTTAGTAAAACCAAACATATGCATATACTTACGTCGCTAAAAACGGTCGGATGCTGTATGCGAAGTCATACTAAACGGATTCTACTGTAGTTTCTTGTGCGCATTTACACCCGTCTTGTAGCTCCCGTCGGGTGGAATCTTCCTAATTAAATATAGCCTATGTTAGTCATGGATAAAGTAGCTGTCCAATAGTAAACATCGGTCAAGTAGTTTTGGAGCCTATTTAATGCGAAAAAACAATAAAAAAATCCTATTTATAATATTGGGGTAGGTATAACTGTAACAGTTTATAACGGTAGAAAAAAACATCGTTATTTTTCCTATATACATATTATTATGTTAAGATGTTCTTTATTGCATACATTAAAACACAAAAAAAACATGTATTATTATGCAAAACTAGATAAAGGCGAGCTTAATTCATTCGTGGAGTTTCTTCCAGCAAACCCCTAGTATGAGAGTAAAGTGTGAACATAGAGCATTACCGTGTACAACCTATTTATATTTATTTCTCAAAGCGTTGACTGCGTTAGTTGGAGGCATTAAAGTTGTGAACAACATAGCAGAGAAGAAATTTATATATCTCGACGGCACCGAACAGGCTGCCACTTTAACTGCAGCTTAAATTACGACTTATGATATTTTCGACTGAAAATAAAGCGCATATATATTTCATATAAATATAGACATATTATATATACAAATTCGGTTTATTCCTCGATTGTCCAGATATATCGTCCCACATTCCAAAAAATCAATATTCTAATTTTTTGGACAATCTTGTACAACCAACGATCACTTTTGATGGGAGCATGGCCAATGTTGAGCATAGAGCGATATGCTTTTTTAAAGATACTTTTTTATTAACTTTTAACGATTTTGCTATTTTCCAAATAGCTTGCGTAAAATGGAAGTAGCATCCTTTGCATAGTACACTAAAAAGATATTCCGGATGGCATTCATTGCTGCCTTTTCATAATCCGTTCTAAACGTAATCGGATTCCAATCTCAGGAATATCCGGAATATGCGATTTGATTAGAGCGAATACTGTTTCATATGTAGACTTGGTTTTCTGCATTAACCAGATATAAAATATTTAACTTAAGATTTCATAACTCTTTTTTTTTTGTACTAAATATACTAAAAAAAGAAATTATTTTTAGTTATGAAGACTAGGCCGTACCAGGAATAGCGATCGGGACAAACTAGGAAAAATAATTGAAATGTAAAATTTAGGGACAATCGAGGCATACAGACCGGGACAATCGGGGATTTTTTTTGGTGGGACAGAACGCAGTGGGTCTTTCGAGGAACAAATCACAAATTCCGCAGACGTTCGAGTTTGTAACGTTTACAACAATTTAACAATATATTTTTTAATTTGAATTAAGTACGTTAATTTTTTATTCACGAAAAAATATAGGATAGAAAAAAAATTATCATACATTTTATACTTTCTTTGTTGAATATACCTACTTAGTCTGGCCATAAATACTTTTACAATTCAAAATAAACAAAATATTACATTTGAATTTACGAATCTGTCATTTTATATAATTGTTCATTGTGTTTTCTAGTTCTCGCACCATTACATTGTCAAATAATAATCAGAGCTGAAGACTGGCCGTCATCTGGCCTCGATCTTATTCCGCCGGATTATGATTTATGGTCAGTTTTAGCAAGTATGGCTTGCTCTAAACGCCATGATAATTTGGAGTCCCTAAAACAATCCATACGATTGGCAGTGAAGAATTTTCCCATGTAAAGAGTGCGTGCTTCTTTCGATAACTGGCCTCAATGTTTAAAGGCCTGTGTTGCAGCTAATGGAGGCCACTTCGAATAACCTTTATATATTTTTATTTGTTTTATATTAATGTTTTATACTAACAGACTGTAATAGTAAGTATAAATAAATATAACGTACAATAGAAAAATCTTTGTAAAAATATTTATGGCATGACTAAGTATTAATATTACTTGAATAGAAAAAAAATATCGAAAGTTATGTCAATAATGATAAATTAATCATTCATTCTGTTATTAGAAATCAAAATTGAAGCTTAAAAGTATAATAAAAATATTTTTATAAAACCAACGATTCAGTTTTATTTAAAAATATATATTTTTAAATTAGTTCAGTGAATAATAATTTATTTTAGTACTAGGTAAGATTTCGTTAGTGTACATTTAAGACTTTATAAGTTAGCTAACAATAAAGTCCCGTCTAAATTGGTACTACTGTTTCGGAGATAAGGTGGAATATGCGCATTCATTTGTAACTTATAAAATCAGCTATCTACCGCTGGAAGTCCCATAAAAATCGGTTTAGTAACGACTGAGGTTAACCGGACGAAATAAACACCAGACAAACCAGACGAAACAAAACTCATTTTTTTGTATGCATTTTGTTAAAATCTTTTATTTTCCATAACAAAATAGATAATTCAATACAAATAAATACATTATTAAATTTGTGTATTCACTTCTTTTATCCTTCGTTTCTCTAGTAACATGTTATATATGTTACTACCTCTAGTTGTTGTAAGTGTACAAAATCAATATCGTCCTTTTGACATGACCGTAATTAGGTACCTAATTAAAGGAATCAATTTGCTGACGGCTTAACTGTAGTTCTAATGAGGATATAGAATAACTCTAACGAGGAGATGTTTTACGAGATCGTAAAAAAAAACGATTGTCTTATATATAAAGCTGAAGAGTTTGTTTGTTTATTTTAACACGCTAATCTCAGTTACTGCAGAACCGATTTGAAAATTTCTTTCAGTGTTAGATAGCCTATTTATCGAGGAAGGCTATAGTCTATATTTTATTATGAAGTTCCCACGGGAACAGGAGCTATGTGGGAGTTACCGCGCGCGGGAAGCTTGTTACAAATAATATGTTTATATGATTCGATACCTTTTATGGTAGTTTAGAGCTTGGCCATGTGGTTTCCAGCTTAGAATAGACAACCGAATATCGTCCCATGAGTGTTGTAAGAGGCGACTAAAGGTCGTATACCTGATTGATGAGCTGCAGTATCTATCAACTCCAGGTTAATAAAATCTTACTACCATCACTAATCCACTTGCCAAGCATGGTGATTATGGTAATATACCTCAACAAACCTAGCTTACCACGGTGTGTTGAAAGGAGGACCAAAATAAGCAACCTACGCAAGAGGGCGTCCCCTGTGGGACTTGAACCTCGGCTCAGGGTGGTCGCTGACGGGGAGATTGATCGATTATGGCATTTAGTTTTTTTTAGGGGAGTCTTGTGCAACTGTAGCTCTACTTTACAGTTTGCGGGCCTCTCGGACTTTGGGTCTACGAGGGCATCGGAAGGTTCTTAGCAAACTAAGGGTCGGGAGGGCGAGGGGGAACGGGACGTTCAGCAGTGGACGTAAACCTGCTGTTGAACTGAAGTGAATATTTCATGAAAGTAGAACAATACTTCCTTGGTAATACGAAAGAAAATTCGTTATACTTTATAAAACTTTTCAAATACCCCTGCAGGAAAGGAAGACATAGTTCAAATTCCCAATTATATATAATTTTGTGCTACGATGCGGAGCGCGGTTGCAACATTACTCAATTTATTCTTTTACATATTTTCTTTGCTGTTCAGATTTATGTTTACGCTATTTGTACTCATATTACATAATAACAATGCCATCTGAATGTATTTGGATATATATGTCAAAGAAAAATAATAAGAATCGTAATTTGATCAACTGCTGTGCCACTCATATTGTCAAATTTAGTTGCTAGTTTCATTGAACGCGCATAATTATTATATTAATTACTTAATTGTTGCGAAATTTGACCTAACTTAAACAAACGATACTATGTTAATGTTGTAACAAAACAAAAAAAACTTTAACTTCAGTAAGTCCTATTGAGTCCGATTGGTTAGTTTAGGTAATTTTTTTAAGATATATTCCCAACGAGTCACACCAAATCGAGTCACAGTATTACTGGTCGGGATTTTTTTTCCCATCTGGTAGCAGTGCAACTGGTTGACACTTTATAACATTGTGATTACCAACCAGTCACACCGATCGTTTCACAATGATACTGGTTGGGAAAAAAATGTGTCATCGAGTAACAGGGTGACTGGATGAAAATTTTGGTTTATTCGCAGTAGTTCTATGATAGAACTAGTGTAGACTCTATTTGTTCCATTACAACAGTTTGATGAATTGAATAGAACTAATGGGAAAAAAATCTCACTAGTTCCGTCATAGAACTGTTCAATAGAACTACTGGGAACTGGCACTTTTGTGATGATTATTGTTATTATCCGAATAACCATCCGAAACCTCGTTAGTTAGATCAACTAACTAGAGAGTTGATCAACTAACTAGAAGGTTTATCAAATTACGATTCCTATTATTTTTCGGTGGCATATAAACCATACTTAAGTCATTTTATTTATTTTGTTAATCTATATAAATAAAAATGATTCGCCCAAATGTATGTAGACTCATAACAAAATAACGACTTTACTAATTTGGTTAATACTTCTTTTATTATATTGCCATTATACGGACAAGGCTCCAAAATTATCTTTATATAAGATTTCTTTTGAAAATTCATAGGGAATGTCAATACGAGCGACGGGCACGGGCGATGCCGAGCAGTAACAACTGGTTTAATATAGATTAATGTTGTGAATTTATTATCAAGTAAGTTACTTTAGCCCGTCGGTGGTTTGGTTGCTTCTGATTTCACTTTCAAACTGATATAAATATACAAAAAATGTAATACTAGCTTCCCGCGCGCGGTTTAGCCCGCGTAACTCCCGTTCCTGTGGGAACTTCATAATTAAATATAGTCTATATTAATCAGTGATAATGTAGTATTCAAATCGTGAAAGAATTTTTAAAATCGGTCCAGTCATTTTTGAGCCAATACGTTACAAACATACTTCCATACAAATCTTTCCTCTTTATAATATTAGTATAGATTGTAACATTAAATAATTTTCTGTTGTTGCAGGCCCAAAGACTACATCGGATAAAATGCGTAAACACGGAACTTTTCACTACCTACAATTCATCATTATCTTCTTCATGTATATTGGTAAGTTAAGGAATAAATAAATATAAATTTAATACAAGATTCTATTATTAATTTATATATAAAAAAATGTTAATTAGGCTCAAAAAATGTGTTAAACGTTGGGATGCACTTTTACCCGCAATGCATGCAATAAAGCACAACAGATATTTTGTATATTAGTATGGCTTTCCGCAAAGGAAATTATTCTATTAATTAACTATATCAAAACTCATGAATATGTAACATGAATTTTTTGAATATAATATTTATATTTTAAAAATAAATTAAAAAAAAAAAGAGTCAGTCCGCACCTTGTAAATCAATAAAGTTAGCATGATAACTTGCACTTATAGTCTAAGATCCGGCTGCAGAATTAGTGCGTTCATCGAGTATTTGCTAAAACCATTTTTTACGCATATTTATGATTAGGAGAATATAGATATACTAGGTGGCCTATCAAAATGTGGCCTCTGATATTATGTGAAAAAAAATCATTGTCTTATTTTTTCAACAAAATTTCGTCCACTTCACGGCAAAATCTATAACTATATAAAGACTTTTTTTTTTTTACTACCTATTGGCTTACGTTTGACCTTAATCTCGCTTGATGGAAGGCTAAGATAAGGCCTAAGATGATACACGCTTGCCTAGAAAGTGTCTGTTCACTTTAGCCTTAAAGATATCCAGATTATAGCGTTCCGGAAAAACTGACGCCGGCAGAGAATTCCACTCCTTAGCCGTCCGCATTATGAAAGAAGAAGCAAATCGCTTCGTGCGTATTGAAGGAATGTCTACAACAAAAGGGTGAAACCGCTCGCCGCGCCTAGTCGTCCGGTGATGGAAGGGTGAAGGGGGTATCAGGTTATGTAGAACCTCCGCACACTCCCCGAAATGCAACCGATAAAAAACTGATAGGCAGGCCACTCGTCTACGGTGTTCGAGGCTCTGAAGACTTGCCTCCACCAGTGAGTTATTGCCTATGACTCTCTTCGCTCGGCGGTCCAATGAGTCCAGAGCATCCAGCTGATATCCAGCAGACCCATCCCAAAGATGAGAACAGTATTCCATTGAGGAGCGAACTTGAGCTCTGTAAAGACTTAAGAGCTCCTCCGATGTGAAGTACCGCCTCACCTTGGAGAGAATGCCAAGTTTTTTGGCTGCAGTGTTTGCAATGGACTCGATGTAGTGACCGAAGTTTAGATTAGAAGAGAGGTCAAGCCCTAGGAGCTCAAGATGGTCGCTGATCGGAACGGAGACATTCCGGAAAGTCGGAGTCAGTTGGAATGGACTCCGTTTCGCCGAAAAAAGACACGCCTGTGTTTTTGAGGGGTTAAACCCAACCAGGTTGGCATCACCCCATAAGGAAACAGCCTCCAAGATCGAGTTCACCCCCTCAATCATCGACTCCCTGAACGACTGGACCATTGACCCCGACTTCGCATCAGACAAGTATCTCACCGAGACTGTGCTGTCATCTGCATACCCAAAGATACTGGGAGTAACTAGCAGGTCGTTTATGTGCAGCAAAAAAAGAGTCGCGGAGAGAACAGATCCCTGAGGGACACCGGCATTAATACCAAGAAGATCGGACGAGGCGCCATCAATGACAACTCGAATCGACCTTCCCCTCAAGAAATCCTGAATCCAGGTGCAAAGTACGGGAGCAATACCGTAAACCGGAAGCTTACCAATGAGACTTGCGTGCCAAACACTGTCAAAAGCCTTAGAGATATCAAGAGACACGGCAAGAGCCTCACCTTGTCTCTCAATGGCTTCGCTCCATAAGTGAGTAGCATATAAAAGAAGATCCCCAGTAGACCGGCCTCGACGGAATCCGAATTGACGGTCACTGAGGAAGTCGTTGTCTTCCAGGTATGCCAGGAGACGGTTGTTTAAAACACGCTCCATAACCTTACAGAGTATGGAGGTGATTGCGATTGGTCGGTAGTTGGCAGGGTCGGCACGTCTACCTTTCTTGGGGATCGGTTGAACGTTGGCAATCTTCCAGGATGCTGGAACTAGACCAGTCTTCAGGGATAAACGATAGAGGCGAGTCAAAACAGGAGACAACTCAGGCGCACATGACCGCAAGACAATGGCAGGAATGCCGTCAGGCCCACTAGCCTTATTCACATCTAGAGTGCTGAGAATTTTAAGTACCACTTTTTGCCGAATGTGCACCTCAGGCATAGTGGAAGTGCAATGTGGTAGCCTGGGTGGACTTTTACCAGCAGCATCTAGTTGTGAATTCTTCGCAAATAGAGACGCAAACAAGTCTGCTTTCTCTTTGGCGGTGTGAGCTAATGAACCGTTCGGCTTCTGCAGTGGCGGCAAAGAGGACCGACAGAAATTGGCTTCGACCGATTTAGCAAGAGACCAAAAAGCTTTACTCCCAGATGGGTAAGATGCTAGTCTGGCTCCAATGCGGCCAATATGGTCAAAGCGGGCCTTGCGTAGGGCACGTTTGCAAGACTTGGCAGCACTATTGTAAGCTTTCTTCAGTTTCCGAATATTTGGCGCTTTGCGGGCTCGAGCATCCGCCCACGCTTGGTAAGCAGAGTGCTTATGTGCTTCAGCACTATCACACTCAGCGTTGAACCATGGACGGGCTTTGTCTTGGAGTGAGATGTCAGAAAATGGGATGAAATATTCCATAGCCTGACATATCACCTCAGAAACAGCCTCCGCGCAGCGAGTCGGGTCGTCTGAAGAGAAGCATAAGCGCAGCCAAGGGTAAGACGCGAAGAAATGCCGCATCTCATCCCAATCTGCTGACTTGTATCGCCATACTCGCCTAGTCCCCTTGAGATCGGGATCGGGTGGCGAGTAGACAGACACAGATTTCACCAGACAGTGGTCGGAGCTACCCAACGGTGAGGAAACCGCGACTTGATATCGGTCTGGATCGGTTGTCAGCAGAAGGTCTAAGCAATTGGCCGTATGGCCATCAATGTCAGGCACCCGCGTCGGCCCAGTTACCAGTTGGGAGAGACCAAGCGTCAGTGCAGATGCATACGCTAATCTCCCAGCATGGTCGGTGTTCTGGTATGGGTACAGCCACTCCTGGTGGTGGGCATTGAAGTCCCCCAGAAAAACTAGCTGCGCCGATGGGTACCTGAGCTGAGCTAATTCAGCCGAGTCCGAAAGGTACTGAAACAACCCTCTGTAATATCACCGTTGCCGTTGTGCATTTGGCCGCACCTCTTCGCAGCATTGCCCCTTTTTTATGGAATTTCATCAGAGCTCATGAGGTTTCCGCTTAAAATTACATTTGGATCAAATAAATTTATCAATAACTTTATTAAGTTATTGATAATTTAACTAACTTATTAACTTTATTTTTTCTTTCCTTTACAAAATTCGGAATGGAGACATTTTTTTTACAAGTCTAAATAAAAATCACTAGTTATTATCATCTTTTGAATTGCTTTATCGCTATACTAATACAATAACATTATAAAAATTGTTATTGAAGATAATTGTTTTCTCACACAAAGAAGCAGGAAAACGAGAAATATATATCTATTATTATTGATGGCCAAATATCAATCGAAATTTCTATCAACACAATAAAAGAAATCATTCCCATCTAACCTTTGAGAGGTTTCTATTCATGTTGAAATTACTATACACTGTAGAATGTACCTTTAATTTATTTCTTACAGATGAAGGTGACGGACATTGGAAACAGAGGGACAAGACAAACCTTCGACATGATATTGAGCTGTATAGAAAAATGGCAGGTAAGATTTATAGCTTAGGATATAATATTTATTCATTATATTAAGTATGTTTGTGAGTACAGAGCAAGATATTTTTATTAGTAGTGAATGTTGTCCTTATTAGAATTGCGACTTCCCGAGACATACTTTTTCCATGCAGTTGTTTAAGATTCAACTTAATTAGTCTTTCAACATAAACTTTGATAGAACTTGTTTTATGAATTTAGAATGGCAGATATCTAATGAGTTAAGTTATGATTCCATTATTTGATGTTTCATACAAATAATTGCTATGTTTTAATTAACAATTAATTAAAGTTAAAGTTTTTTTATAATCAACAGATTAAAAAAAGCTTTTAACAAAAAAAATTGTTTTAATGTTGGAGCGTAATACTAGATTTTAGAAACACTGCCGTAGCTGCTACGGCAGTGTTTCTAAAATCTAGTGTTATGTGTTTGATAAACAAGAAGGACTACTATTGTGTGTTCTAAGCCTACGTATGTTTTGTGTCTGTGAATTAGGTGTTTGAGACACACGGATTTATTTTCCCTTAACAAAATGTATAGATAGAGTTGTAGTTTAAGTTCGCCTTCCCTAATTATGTTTAAATATTTTGTTTATTCATAATTAGGTATAGATTTTAGAACAAACGCAAACGTGCTTCTTACGATTTCCAATTTTCTTTGCAGAGAAACTTGAACGCGAAATAGAACACTTTTATGATGAATATCCCGAAGAGCAATACAAAGATCATAATTTACAAAGAATACACAATAAACTTGCGATGAATATACTAAGCAGTAAAATACAGACTGAAAATGCTAAAACTGGTGATAAAGTAGAAGATAAATTGTTTAATATTGAGTTCATCAATACAACAAACGATTTACATACAAATCAGATCGTTAATGAGATGAGATATAACATCCCAGATAACACTAAGCCCAGCAATTTAAAAACATCGTGGCCAAAGTTTGATGACATCCTTTTAGCTATGGGCAAAAAATATGATTGGAAAAACGATAGATGGATTAAAATAAAAGAAAAAAGTAAAACGCAGGTCATTAAAGATAAAGTAAATTCTAAAACCGGAGATAATAATATTAGTGAATTTCATGAAAAACACAAGTTCATTTATAGAATGGTAAAGTTAAAAAGTAAAAGTAAGAGGAACGTAGTTGTTGCGGTATCAGCAGTGAGATAGTGCGTAATGGATGTAGTAAAATAAGCCAATGAACTGTGAATGGACATATTTTTGTAGATATAAAACGGGACCAACAAGGGTGGCGCCGTCATTCGATCGTTTAATGGAGACAACATGGTTATAATGTTGCGTCAATGTGAAGCCACGATTAATTACTGCAGCAGAACAAATTAAATTACGCTGATAAATTTTAAGCGCTTTATTTCAGGCAAAAATGTACGTTATTGTCATAGATTTTCCAATGCATGTAATATAACTGTTATCTGTTAAAGCATAAGTAGAACATTCAATCAATTTCTTTTTGTCACGATTAAAAAATATAGAGATGTGTCTTTGAACTGGTGAAATTGTCTTAACGAGTTTTCAAACCTTAATATTTATAAACATAATATGTTAATAAACTTCTCCAGTAATATTTTGTTTCATTTTCTCTCCTATTTTGATAAATACAGTATTAGCCAGAGATCAAACGAGTTCTGTAATATACTATAAATTGAATTGAATCGGAATTACTTCTGAAATGGAAAATAAGTCGTAATGCTACAGAGGCCCAGGATCAAAAATATAATTGAATAGGTAGAATTGAAATCATTATTATGCCATTGAGCATAAAATGCAAAATTGTAAGGTAATTTTATTTTATTCGTATTTTCTCGTACTCTTTTTTTATATACAGGAATATGCAATGCTGGTCTGTAATTAGTTTTTTTATTGAGTATTATTATTTCCCTTCTCGCCAATGTATTCACGTCATTGCGTACATTTTTCTACGAAATAATGAATAAAATCTATAATTTATAAAGGATACCACATTGTTCATTGCCACCAAATTAGTTAGTTTTATTATAATATGTATATCTGGTAAGTATCACACAAACAGGAATCTTATTTGTATGACGATTGCTGGCAAAATATGTAAAATTTATATTTTGATATTTTAATTCATCCTGTTTAAAGCTCTTATAGATAAACTAAGGATCTATCGTTTAATTTATATGCGATGTTTTGTAGCGTATATGCTCCTGCGATCTATTTCCGTTTTCTGTTCCCGTTCAGTTGAGCTACGCGGATGAAACCGCGCGCATTAAAATAGCGAGTATATAAAATCAGTTTAATTTTATAGGTACTGAGATCCTTAACGAGGAATTATGACTTACGTACTACAAATATGAAGTCGTAGTCTTTATAATATGTCTTTACCTATGAAATTGCCGTTTTGTATGAAAAAATTTAAACGAATTTTTTCATGTATTTTTTATTTGTATTAATCGAAGTCATCACCCATGCAATCAATGCATCTTTGCCAACGCAGTGACAGTTTATTGATTCCCTTCTTAAAGAAATCAGCTGGACGGGAGGCAACAAATTCTTCAAAGGCATTTTGTACTGCCTCTCGGGTATAAATTTTTTTCCCACCAAGAAGTTATCCAAATTCTGGAAAAAGTAGTAGTCTGTAGGCGCAAGGTCTGGTGAGTAGGGCGGATGACGGAGAGCTTCCAACCCCAGTTCTTAGAACTTGGAGACCGTCTGCTGTGCAGTTTGAGGTCGCGCGTTGTCGTGCAGGAGCAGCGGAGACGAGCGATTGACCAATGCTGGTTGGAGATGTGCCAGCTTCTCCATCATTGTGTTCAGTTCTTCACAATACACATCTGCAGTAATGCTCACCCCGTTTGGTAAGAAGCTGTGATGAATCACACCGGCGCTAGACCACCAAACAGTGACCATCACTTTTCTAGGGGTAAGTTTTCGTTTAGGGCATTGTTTAGGTGCTGAACCAGGATCCAACCAACTTTCTGAGCGCTTGCGGTTATCAAACAGAATCCATTTTTCATCGCAGGTAACAATAAATTAATAAAATTATATATATAATAATAAATAAAATTCCTTCATTTGTGTGTCTCCTGAGCAGTGCAAGGCACGTCTCGATGACTTCGCGCTGGCGATCATTGAGTTTTTGGGGCACCCATTTGTCAAGCTTTTTTACCTTGCCTTGAAATGGCCAGTACTGCAGAACGGCAATTTCATAGGTAAAGACCTAATATCAAATACCAATATAATTCGAGGGCAATATAAATCATGTATGTATTTGACATTAAAAATAAAATTGCTGGGAATAGTATAGAAGAGTATAAATAAATTAACAATAAGTATAAAACACATTGTTATATTAGATATGACTATTCCGCTCTGTACTCGACATGCCTGTTACAACAATGGTCCAAATAGGGACAATATGTATCAGCCCGTTGACGTCCAATGCAGAACATGGGCCTCCTATTTACAGACCTTTACAAGCAAGGGACATTGAGGGATATAGGCATGATCACCACGCTTCGCAAGCGGATTGGTGATAGCAGTAAGATGGTAAGATGGGCAGCAGGATGCTGCTGCCCATCCATCAGCTGTAAGTTCCCAATTCACCGTTTACGACACTCATGGGAGGAAACGGGGTGGTCTATACTAAGCGGGACAACTAACAGCTGGAGAAAATATGCGTAAAGTAAAATGTACGAATAAGAATAGTAGAATTTTTAAGTTAGTTTTATTTTCTGCAATAAATAAAAAAGGTAAAGATATATCCGATGAGAAATGATTGCTGACCAGTTGCTCGCGCTCTAAATTTCTGTTGCTACTAAAAATACCACATGTTTCATTAGAAAGTATTATGTAAGTATGATATACATCAATAGATAGTTCAATGCATCCAAGATACCACGTGTGAATCTAAACTACATCTACCTATAGTTTACTATCTATCTATACCTTTCAACGAGACGGGCTATGCTTATGTTTCCTTATGTAAATATTCAACATAATACAGCTACTTAACCCTCTAAATCGTACCACAAATGTAATATAAACCGTCGTAATTCTGTAGACCAAAGAGTGTATGAGGGTAGAATATTTAGTAATTTTTCATTTCCCAGTACCTACCCGTGGCTACTATGAACAAGTTCCCAGATAATTTCCCGTGAACATATTGTGTTTCCCACGTCGACATATGCATGCGAGATAAGACTGCCATTTGTTACGACGTGAGGTATGGAAAAACTTAAGGAAAATAAAGTGTTCCATTATTTTTCTCAAACAAAGCGGCACCTTTTAAAATAAAAAATGGAATATTTTATTTGGTATAAATTTACTACTGGCATAATGAGATTCAACATCCACAACATGACGGTTTGTAAGCATTTATACTGTTTAAATTATATTTACATAATAAATCTTAAATTCAAATTTTGTGTCAAGGTTTTCGGTTTGCACGTTTTGTCGATGCCGCCATTTTGAAAAGTGTTTAGGTACAGATGATAAATTATCATTATACTTAACTGACATCATGATCGATTGAGTCGTTAAGGTTCGCTGTATTTTGGTACAGCTTAAATAAGTTGTATTTTAGATCTTCAGCTTAACTTTAGTATTCATATTATATGTAAATAATAAAAGGAATGTATCGATATCTACTTCTTTTTTTTTTTTGGACGGACATATGTATGTAGTTTGCCACGAGGATTTTGCTACTTCATCGGGCATAAAAGCGGGCAGAGCTAGAACCTTAATAAAGTGATATATATTATTGAGTACCTACAGAAAATTCTCATAAATTATTATACAAGTTAATTTCCGAGGTGTACAAGTTTCGCCTAAGCCTTGGAGGAGATGGGATCGATGCTCCGCGCCGGACAACAATTTATATCAAAATCAATTATTTTATTTCCGGATCATGTTGGTTGAGGAATTACCCTCCGCCTCGGAAAGCAAATTAAGGCCGTTGTTCTAGATAGTTGTATTATGTATATCTACCATTGTCTATGACAATTGTATGTATAACAGGTAACTGATAGCAGCGTTCATATTACTGCGGTGACTATGCCAAAAGCCCGGTTCGTGGGAAGGCGGTTCAGCAGTATACGTCATACGAGTTGATGATGATGATGGTTACTAGGCATCACCAAAATCATTGCTGATACCAATGACGCCAAATTAACTAGGTTAAAAAGTGAAGTGAACCATTTCATTTTCTCATCCGGAAGTTCCAGTCCCTGAAAATGTCGTAAAAATGACAGACTTGTCACAAAAATAAATGGATACAAATTAATTAATGTTGTCACAAAAGTCACGATGCAACACGAAATAAAAATAAATGTAAGTATTTCTTTTCCGTGATTAAGGGGCAACGTTTTTTAAATTAATTCAATAACAAAGAAATGACAGGCTTTTGTTTTCATGGCTGTAAAAATGTTGCGAATTTCGTCATTTTTTGTCTGATCTTCAAGTGTCTTATCATTGTGAAGTTACGAAATATTTTTTAACATTTTTGTCTGATTCTGAAAAAACGATGATGAAAGGATTTTTTCTTTAGGTGCGAAGAATAAAATGAAAATATGTAATTTGTATGGGAAAAAAAATACATTTGTAGCAAAAAAGTTCGTCGTAAGTTCACAACAAAAAGTATTTATTATAGCTAACTGTGCCCCTTGATTTGACTGCTGCAGTGAGTCGTAGACTACGCCTAACGATGCCTGTTCAAAATCGATCCTGTAGTTGTTGCGTGAAAGAGTAACAAACTTCCATATAAACTTTTCACATTTATAATAGTATTCGATTATTTTCTTCCTCTTGTAGTCCTGTCCACTTTGGGAGTGATATGAGGATTCGAATGAAGGTATTGCGACGCACGCTATTTTGAACAAAAATAAGAGTGGTACGCCAGTTCGAAAACACATTATGTCGAAAACCGCTATATACGAACACGCTGATTCGAAAAACTGTTTGAATGGTACGCTAGTACAAAAGTCTTGGTGTCGAAATCCACTGTTGCGAATAGCAATCCATATTCCAATCTGAACTTGTCTGGGGATCGAACTCGCGACCCAGTGATTACCTCTACACTCCCGTCCACTTTATATTTTTAAATTGTTCTTCAGTTCCTTCCATATGTCTCTTGATACGTCATCTGTAGAATCTTGCCGAGTGGGTCTTTTCATACGACTGAGATCTGATCAATTTTGGCAAGTGACATCCTTGTCGTCTCCTGACCAAGAGTTCTCTTGGTCTCCTCGTCGCTTGCCAAAAATAACTTTTTCATGTTGTCGGATTGCTGTCGGATGTTGCCAGAGTAGCTAAGATATCATTTGAAATCTATATCGTATAGCTAATAGACGTTCTATTATATTTAGTTGCTTCTGTCATTCCTCATTTTCTCATTCACATGAAAAATTTTGTAAGATCATATTTCGAAACTGATATTTTTAACCATTTTTGCAGTCTTGATGGTGCTTGTTTCCGACGCGAATATTAAAATTAAAAGACCAGCGTAATTCTAAGCATTCACCAGTATTCTTTAAATATCTTACAAAATGGTTTTGTTAAATTTAAGGCAGCAATGAATAACTTAAAATCTGTGAGTACAAAGTAAGCACAAAGGATAAAATAAATAAATATAAAAGATGTTTCAGTAAGTTAGCAAATTGCAAACACAAACAACTTCGTTTAAACACTCTTCGTCTCCTTATCAAAATAGCTTGATTCGTAACTTTCAAACAAACAAAACTGCTAATTGGGAACGCTTTGAGAACATTTTTATTTTGTGTGATGCTGTTGAATCTTTCATTGCATGAAACTGAAAGACGATTTGCTTAATGAATAATAATGAAATTAGTTTCAAACTTTGAATTCACATTAAAAATTAATATACTAAAATTGCACAAATATATTAATCGTTTCTTAAATATAATTTTAATAAACGGGATTTACGAGTGAAAACCGCGCGCGTAAAACTAGTTGTAAATAACATTATTCCGCAAAAACAAAAACACATATGTTTAATATATATTGTAGGCTTGTAGGTAACTACGTTGGAGCAGAAGATGACATAAAGTTTACCTATTTACATCATTTTATTCAAGGCACGAATCACCTCCATCTTTGTTTGCCTTTTTGGGACCTAATCTGCGATTTTTTGCCGCACACCCACAACACATGGGCTTGATAAATTGCCAGTTCCCGAGAGGCCGTAAAAAATAAATGTCTATGAAAAATTGATCTGTGGATGTGACTTGGTTTATAGTCGTGGGTTATAAATGTTGTTCGCTGTGTATGTAATATTGTTGAAGCAAATTGGCTGTTGGAAATATTTTATAACGTAAAAACTAACGAGACCTGCTGTTGTGTAAGATTCAAATTACATAGTTCCTTGCTATGCAGTACATTTATATTGTTTTTTTTTGCACAGTAAATATCGAGCAGGGTGTATGTTAACAATGATAGATATTAAAGAAAAAAATATAAAAACTTGCAACAAACGTATACAAACCATTACCTTCTAGACCAAGGTGGACCTTCCATCAAATCGAAGACGTTCGTAAGAAAGGCCTGGTTAAAAGTACCCTAAACTGAAGGACATGCATGAGGAGATTAATGAATGTAGAATAGGCGAAAGTGGTATGTCAAAATGGTAGGAAGTGGTCTCTGCCTACCCCTATGGGAAAGAGGCGTGAAAGTATGTTGGTATGTACATATACTTGGTGGCATAGTTTTATTAAACCTGCAAAAAACTTGCTTACTAAAAAAACTTAAACGAAATTCATAGAAATTATATTCGTTTTTAAGTAGGCGTGTTGATTCAACTACGGAAAAGTCTTGAATCATAACAAAACTCTAAAATCAACAAACCTAATTGGAACATTTAAAAATCTTCGCAGACCAAAAACCTCGAGCAATCAAACTTTCCATTCGTTACAAGAGTCTTAGCAATAAGAATATTGCTGTTTGCAAAGGTCTCCGAGGAAGGAGCGCAAATAAAGTTATTTACAAAAGGTGCCAGGGAGTTTGTAGAGAGATCAGTCTCGCCAACAAACGTTAAAGGGCCTTTCGACCCTTTTGAGAACCATCTAAGTACACGAAATGTTTACTCAGTTGTAATAATTACAACTTGCATAAGGAATGGAAATATTTGCACCGTAAGGAAATTGAAAAACTGCAAAGAGACATTTTATTTTGAGAACTTCTGGTATAAACGTTTGATATTAATTCGTTTATGAAATCAAACACAATTATTATACCAAAGTGAACGTAATAATGAGGAGTTATTAAAGAACTTAATAAGTACTCCTGTTGCTGGTAGGAGATGAATGATTTGTAGCATGATGAATACATGTTAAATTCATGAATTGTTTTTTTTCTTTTCTACTATGTTTAAAACTCCGTAACAATAAAATTAGACCTGTCACAAGTTGCTTCCGTAAAAATCTTTGTATAAATTTAATATTTTTTTATAAATTGATTAGGTTGAAAACAGAAGAGAACAGAGAGAAGAGCTTTAATAGCTTTTTCACGGTAAATATATTTTTGTACTGTAAATAAACTAGAAGATTATTTTTATTTTTTGATAAGCGCAAATGACGCAGGTCATTTGCGCTTATCAAAAAATAAAAATAAATAATATATCTTATTAAAAATCAATACTCGGAACTCGAAATAAAATATTGATACGATATTGCATTAATTAACTGAAAATGCTTGTGTAGTTAGGGCTAAATTCCCACTGAAATTCAGTATTATCCAATTAAACTATAGTAAAAGTATGTAGCTATTCGGTCGAGCTCGCTAGTTCTACATACAAACATTTTGCACTCAGAGCATGTAGGTAGGTGATCGTTTGAATAGTTTGTATGTTCGTAAGCCATTTCTCTGCTTCCGCCATACTTTCAGTTCAAAAAGGAGGTACAAGAGATATATCTTGGCTTCCATAAAAGCCGTTAAAAAATACTATTTTACTTTATTTTGAATAATGTATGCTGATATATTATACATATAAACCTTCCTCGTGAATCACTCTATCTACTTAAATAACCTCATCAAAATCTGTTGCGTAATTTTAAAGATCTAAGCATACATAGTTACAGACAGACAGCGGAAAGCGACATTGTTTTATACTTTGTAATGAAGGCACATGTACTAGTGCTTAAAAACTGTTAAAAGATTGGTTCTAAGTACTTAAAACTATAGTTTAATAAATATGAGTAATCAACAATATTGGTTTATGGTGCATTTTACATTTTCTACATGGTCAGCCAAAGCGGTTACCAAATCATCAGCATATAAGGCTATTGTCGTCAACAGCTGACCGTAGTAGATAGATTAGTAGAAAAAGCTAACTTGCAATTAAATTAAATTCCTAAAATATGAATAAATAAAACTTTCAGTACATAGCATCAATCACAGACGTCGGTATCTGATTTGATGCTATACGAACATATAAATCATAGATTAAATATCACGACAGTGAATTTTAATTATACAATCACCTAACTTCCATTTTCATGGGAAATACATAATTAATTTTAATCATTTATTTTTTTGTATCACGTAATTTTCTATAATTACTCAACGAATCAAGAATGATAATTAATATTGTTTTTTAATCGGTCGCTTGAATTTTTTTTTTACTTTATTTAAAAACAAATTGAGTGTAATTATAATATAAGTAAAAAAATTAAATAGATTTTAACGCATTTTCAAATCAATCATTATTATCAAGTTTTTTTCCACAAAAATGTAACATAATTAGGGTATGAAAACTAACACACCGTTGAGTTTAAGTAAACTAAAAACCTACGTTTCGACAATAAACTGATGGTCGTGGTACTGTTCACACTATTTTAGGCTCGAAGCATTGAACAGTACGTTGCGGATACACTCCATGTTGACTAGTAAATCACATGTTAACTAGATATTAATCCATTTCAAAGCTAGGTATATCCGAATTAATGTTACGAAAATAAACAACATCATGAATTTGTCGGGAAGAAATGATCGATTCGATTCTAAAATACGTATATTTAGTTTTAGTGTATCCTTCGTCCGTATGTCACTACTTGGCATTGCCAACCTGAAAACCAGCGCCAGGTGTATGCCTAGCCAATGTTGACCTTTTGGGCAGAACATGCGAGATTATTTATTATTATTATTATTATTATTTTGTTTATACACTAGCAGCTCGTAGAGCTGATGCGTGTATATTACTACATTTATTATTGTTTTTTTTATATTCCTATTAAGTAATAGGTCATCATCATCTTTCTGTCTTGTTTGGGAGCATCCTCTTCCATTTTTCCCTATTAGACGTCTCTTCCATAATCACGCCTTTCTTACACAGGTCATCTTTCACACAGTCTATCCATCCTAATATTCAACATTCTTTTTGGCCTCGTCACAGGCATTTCTACCCTACGCAAAACGTTACGTATTAAGTACCGAATAGGAATGTGATGTTTATTACCTTCTTTTTGTGCTGAAATAAATGTATTTATCTTTTTCATTTGAATCAAGATTTGACAAATTATTTTGTCACTGAGTTAGTTGAAGACTTCACCTCGCCGCGAAAAGCACTTTCATTCGTTGGAACCGCTCATAAAATTATATGTATACCTATAACGGTTAATAGAGTCTACCTAAATATTTTAATACAAGATTTTATAGATAAGTTGCTCGCAAAATATATGGTATAACTGTAGATTGAAGCATGTAGATACCTACATTTTACAAGATAGATACATTAGAATATAAAATATATTGGAATATACTGGTTGGTTGAAAGTTGCAGGGGGGGGTAATCCTACCATCCATGCTTCGAAAACCGCATTAAGCCGTTGGTCCCGATTGTTATAATATCATCTATAACAGGTGTATACCAGGGAAACTAGTGAGCCTGCTTCCACCAGAGAGGATATTATTTGAAAAAAAAAATTGCATTATATAAATTAAAAAAAATTTGCATTATTTACATAATCACTATGCATAATACTTGTCTACTTTTAACGGAATGGCATAGATATATTTTGAAAACACCTTAACTAGGTTACCATGGTTTTAGGTGCGGGAGGACTTTACGTCCGACAGTGTCCAACAATGTAAATAGACTGAAGTCTGAAACTGAAAGAAACTTAACTCCCATTAGTTTGACGGTGGAACTAATTAGGTGTACTAAAGGGAGCGAGTGAAACAGTCTGAAATGCAACGATATTTGGTTACAGATACAGTACGTTGTGCTTCATAATGTTTGTGACAGCTAAGTTTATGAATATGTGTGGTTGGTCATTTCTTCATTTTTATGTATCACGCAAAAAAGTAATGCTGTCACATTTTATACTTTTAATAGTTTAATGGTTGAACTCATGTTTACTTTTTTTACTTACATTATCAGCCCGTATAAATTTACTGCTAGACTGGTGCCTTAACAGACCCCGACAAGCCTTCAGGGTCGTATAATGAAATGAATAAAATAAAACTGAATATAATATGGGTTGGTACTGCATGTCTTTGTCGGTAAAATCTAGACACCTAGTTTTTAGTAGGAATTGTAGTTACAAAATGACATACACCAATGAAAAGTCAGGTTCAGTTCATCAGCCCTTTTACGTCGACTGCTGAACACAGGCCTCCTCATAACACATCTTGACAAGACAGGGTCTTTGTGGGATATTGCCATAATCGCCATGCTTGGCAGGCGGATTGGTGATCGTGGTAAGATAGTAGGTAACCTTGAGCTGATAGATGCCGCTGCCCTGGTAGAAGATCCTTAATCAACTCTTTCGACACCCATAGGAAGACAAGGGGTGTTCTATTCTAAGGCGGAACCCACACGGCAAACACCAATGGAAAGAAAAAAATGAAATATTGCTGGTAAATAATAAATAGGTTTTTAGTTTTTGTTCTAAAATGGACATAATATTATTGTCCATCAGAGCCTTTGTAATATTTAATTTTTTATATTTATATAAAAATACAACCTCCGTAGCGTAGCGGTATTTGGCTGGCTTTAAGCCTCGGAGGTCGTGGGTTCGATCCCTACACCGGACAAGAAATCTTTGTGTAAATTCTAAGATTTCTTTCCCAGGCTGGTTGGTTGAGGGATTACCCTCCGTGCCTCGGAAAGCACGCTTAGCCGTTGGTCCCGATTGTTATAACATCATATATAACAAGCATACGGCTTGTATACATCAGGGAACAGACAACAACGTTTCCCTGTGTATTACAACATAATAATGGGGTCACCAATCCACCTGCCAAGCGTGGTGACTATGGCAAAACCCTCCCTTCCACGTTTAGCAGTGGACGTTGTACGGGCTGATGATGATGTCGATGATGATATAAAAATAAAATATGTTGAATGATGGGATGATGGGTTATATTGATTATTAGGTGGGTACTTTACTGTTTACGCTTGCACTGCTAATTTTGTATACAATCTCTATAATTTTTAATAGCCACTAACAATGTATTTTCTATATTTTTCTATGGTCATGTACATGTCAAACAATTGAAAAAACTATTTTACCGCCAAATACGTCCAGTTGCTTTTCTTTTGGAGTTTATCTTTTATTCCCCGTTTACATTTACTGTTTTCTTAGAAAATATCCGCCGCTATAAATAATGACCTACCCTTAAACTTATCTCAGAATCGATCATATATATAAGTAACCGTCATTTTTCATTGTAGCTACGAAGTCTTATAGGTTTTCCAATATGGCAGGTGCAAGAGTAATTTACACACGCAGGGTCGCAACATGAGGGATTGCTAAACATTTATGTGCACAAGTAACATATTTGCGGGCACGGATATTAGGAAAAGCTTTTACCTGAAATGGAAAACGGGAAAATATACTTCCATTACATATTGACAAATACACGTACTACATACTAATGAATGTGCGGTACCTAATAGCATTCCATATTCCCAAAGGCGGTGAGATAATATTACAGAAAAATAGTATCGGTGTTTTTCTCTCGGTAATATTATTTGATGTTGGTGAGGTTTGATTAATTATATTGTCGTTCTGATAATTTTATCATTATGTATAGTTTAATCATTAGATATTGGAATTTGGACGTTATATTTTTGCTGGATTCGTCTCTGGTCAGTATAATTGGATAGAATACCATGAAACAAAAAAATAGAGGACGTCAAGAAATCGCACCGTATTTAGAGAGCTAATAAGTTATCTATAATATAAAAATGAATCGCTGAATGTGTTGCTAAGCGCAAATCTCGAGAACAGCTGAACCGATTTCGCTAATTCTTTTTTTTTAATGTTCGTGGAAGTTAATAATTCGAAATAAGTTAATAGTCGAATAATTGCCTGAAAACCCCTTAAAACAGCCTTTTTCTTTTTCCTATACAAACGTTTTTTAACTAAAATGTAGAGTCAATTTGAGCTTTATTTTGTAAATTAAAATGAATTTTTTTGCCAAGATTTTTTAGGGTAGGGGTAGTGTAGGGTAGGGGTAGTGTAGGGTAGGGGTAGTGTAGGGTAGGGGTAGTGTAGGGTAGGGGTAGTGTAGGGTAGGGGTAGTGTAGGGTAGGGGTACCGCATAAACGAAGTCTCTACGGCCCAGTTTATTTTATACAAATGTTTAGGTCTTTTATGTATCGATTGAGGCAGTACGAAGTCTGCCGGGTCAGCTAGTGTTAAATATAAATAAAATCATTTGGCTTCTTAATTTCATTCGAGTAAGTATTCGCTACATGAATGTCAATGTACTCTTAATGTTCTTCGTTATTTTACGAAGATCACTTAGGAGAAAGTATTGTGACTCCTAAATCGTACGGACGTCAAATATATATACCGATTGAACCAATTAAATTATTTTAATTAATGAACAAAATAATTATAGGATTACGGAGAATGGCTATTATTGACAATAAATTATCTTTTTTCTACCTATGGTCAATAATGGATTAGAGCATTATGATAAAATTTTGACAATGCCCTTCCATGAACCATAAAGTGAGATTAATGTCATTAATATATTAATGTGACAAATACACGTCTATAAGCATATTTCGGTATTTGATACCTATTATAAATTAATAAAAGCAAATAAGTTATTTTAGTTGTAAATTGATTCTTTCAATAATGACAAAAAAAGAAACATACGTATATGCTAAACTGCGTCGTGACTTTGGTCGACAGCCGATGTTTACGGAGACACCTCCTATGATTTTGGATTCGATAGAACCAGACAAAAAAGAAGCAAAAAACTATTTTATTCGTAACCCTGTACACCAAGAAACTCAGGTATCCCTACCAAAATCAGAATGTTATATTAATACAACAAAAATTGAGCTCCAGAATAGAGGCATTAACCACGTTGAGGGTGGATGGCCAAAAGAAACTAATTATAACGACGAAGAAGCAACATTACGTCATTGTCGACGTATAGAACGTGATGATGCGTATGTTAATACTGTTCAAGACACAGCCCCACGCTTACAAAGATGTATCTTACAAAATAATGCAATTGAAATGTATGAAAACTATTATGCTGGAATGAAACCATTTGATTCAATTGAAAAACCACATATTATGCTTAATAATGTGTATAAAGATCAAAACGGTAGTCGCCCTGTAGCTAGTATTGATTGGACAGTTGGAAACGATTCTAAGATGGTAGTTGCATATTGTAACAAGAAATATCCAGTTACTGTGCCGGTGAAGTCAGATTTAACCTGTTATATATGGAATGTGGAAAAGACGTTACCCATTTTTAAATTGTTACCACCTGTTCCTTGCTGGCAAATAGCTTGCTCTCCTATTTCATCCGAAATAATGATAGGAGGATTAGAAGATGGTAGAGTATGTATTTTTGATATGCGTCAACATGAAAAGCCAGTTCTAATAGAGGCAGATAAAGTTGAAGTAAAAGAAGCAAGTCCACATTATATTGCACACCGCGCTCCTGTTGCTGCTCTTATATATTTCGAGTCTCGTATGAATAACGAGTTCTTTTCTGGCTCTAGTGATGGAAGATGTATCTGGTATGATATTCGCAATATTTCAGAACCCATTGATACTTTGATAATGTCTGTGAAAATACCCATTGGTGAAACAGTGAGTTTGGCAAATGCAGAAGGTGTAAGTGCTCTGCAATATGAACGTGCATTTCCTACACGGTTTTTATGTGGTACCGACACTGGCCTTATTATCAATGTAAACCGCAAAGGAAGATCTCATAATGAGGTTATGAGTGCTGTTTATAAATCCCATACTGGACCAGTGAAGGCTTTGCATCGTAATCCCAGTGCCATTAAATATTTTATTACTTGCGGAGATTGGAAAGTAAATATATGGGCTGATGATATAAAGACAGATCCAATTATTGCAGGGTCAGAGCAACGTTATCAAATACAAGATGTTGCTTGGGCACCTCAGCGAGCATCTGGCTACATGACAGTTACATCACAAGGAAAGTTTCACTACTGGGATTTATTGCGTAGTTATCAAAAATCGATTGTTACAATCAAATTGTCAAAATATCCACTGTTAAAACTGAAACCTCATGAAAGTGGCCAGCTTGTTGTGATGGGGGATAGTATGGGTGGATTGTATTTAATGTCTTTGTCCTATTGTTTAGCTGTATCTGGTCCCTCAGATAAACAATTGTTGAGCCAAATGTTGGAGCGTGAATCTCGCCGCGAACGTATTTTAGAAGCACGTGTTAAGGAAATTCGGGTTAAACAAAAAACCGTTACGGAGGATGTGCTTACCACACCAGGAGGAGAAATTGTTGATGAAGTAACTTTCATTAAGCAAGTAGAGGATGAATACAGGCAGGGTGTACTTAAAGAGATAAGACGTGGGGATTATCAAATACCAACCACTCCAGCTCGTACCCGTTAGAAAAATCAAGGTATTCATTTAAATTTAGCATTATAACTTTTTTATTATTTTATCAATTTAGACATTTCGCAATAAGTGTATTTGTTTTACTCAAGCAGGCTTATCCTATTGCGAGTAATTGTTTTAATTTAATATTAGAAAGACTATTAGTTAATATTTTTAATTTTGTTTTAAGTGGAAAAGATTTTAAGTTGTAATTGCCATAATGATTACTAAACTCACTCAATAAATTATGCTTAAATTAATAAGTTTTATTTATGACATCCGATCTAGTTACTTTATTTCATTTGACTCTACCATCTTGACTTTTTTAACGCAGTGCTATTCTGAAAACAATTATGATAGATGTGCCAAAGTAAAAAAAAGCCAATAAGACTTTTAGTTACGCTCAGTAATTTCCGTGATCTCAGAAATTACTGAGCCTAACTAGACTCAATATGTTTATAGGTTTTGCCTAGCCTAGCGACTTTTTTCGGTAGAACATACACGCCGTCTTATTGTTTGGTACTTTAAATGTTTGTTGTATAATATCTTGTGTTTTGCTTTTTTTCTTTTACCCGTTTTATATTTACAAACTCAATGAACGTATACAAATTACTCACTAGAAGTCAGATTGATCCAAACACGCGGAGTAAGAAGCTGGTGGTACTTGTAATATAATGTGTAAAATACATAGTTCACTAACCGATATTTAACGTCGTCTTCGTAGCCAAGTTATAATCAATTAGATCAAATCTAACCCCTTGAGAGATCTCTAAGACCTTGAGACTGACTACCTGAGATTGTTGTGAAAAAAAAGTTTGATCTTAATTAGACAATTTTTTTGGTTGCTATATTATAAGTATAATAACAGGCCTTATTTATTATAGTAGCAGGCAGGCCATGCGGGAAGACACTCCGTGCCTTCGCATCAGCAACACTGATGCTGTTGCTCGAAGTTTTGGACATTGACCTACAACCGTTAAAAGAACAAGCCAAGTGATTGCTTGTGACTGAGATTGATAATAGATGCTTATTTTCAAATGAATTGTTGTCACTTAATTATCTTAATTGCTACCAATCGAAACGTGAAGCATTTCACATCAATTTATGTACGTTAAACAAACTATGACATAATTTCACTCGTGCTGTCAAGCCTCGACTTACTACTTACCTCAATAGTAGGTTAACAAGGTAAGTTGAATCCACTATATTCTGAAAAATTTTCATTTCAATATTCTGGCCCAATTTAGTTGCTTATATAAAATTTTGTCGTTAAATTTTATATAAGCAACTAAATTTTTGGTGAAAGACAAGTTTTTATATTCTGTAGGAGAAAACTTATTACTGCAAATTAGATAATGTTATTATTTTAGT
This sequence comes from Nycteola revayana, assembly GCA_947037095.2. Taxonomy (NCBI): domain Eukaryota; kingdom Metazoa; phylum Arthropoda; class Insecta; order Lepidoptera; family Nolidae; genus Nycteola; species Nycteola revayana. Next base: position 14,271,266 of record OX344839.1, read on the forward strand.
TTTTGTTTATTTGAAGTTCAATAAACTTTATATTCTTACAATGTAAAAACATTTTTCAGAACGACATCCTTATACTAACTGCCTTGTCTGTAATTGTAGTCAGTCAACATACCTACCATAGTACTCAAAATCTTGCACATAGTATCTGCAGTCATATATATTTTCTCGTTGCTTTCTGAGCAAACAGCCCGAGGATATCGGTACAATACATTGAGTCGACGTGTGGAGATGTATGTCGTGAATATAATATTATAGTACCGGAGTCCACGGAGCTAATGTGGATTTATTCGAGTTCATCAGATTAAGGTAATGTAGTTTAATTACATGAAAACGTTAAGTTTCAGTTACACATGCTCGTTTTAAGCATGCTTTCATTTCATAGTAGTATGTGTGTGGAACCATTGCTAATAATGAGCATGCTCTTTTCGAGCAGGCTCAAAAATCGACAGCCGTGCGATTGTTGAGCATGCTATCTGCCGCGCGGGTGGAAGTGGGCGTGCCTTTAGAGCATCTGAACAGGTTTTCTTATTAAGCATGCTGGTATCGGACCTAATTCCATTGAGATAAGGTTAAAATAATATTAGGTATAAGTATGTATGTTTAAAAAAAACATGCTAAACAAATGTGTCAGATTTTTTTTATAAGAATTACTATCAGAGATTTTGCAGTCTACTAGTATTCTTGTTAACCCCTCGTGCTAAGCTAAGATGCTTGTGTTACGAGGGGGTTCACTTCGGTAGTGCAATGGGTGGGGTTCGAACCCGCAACTTAAGATCACAAGTCCGACGCTTTAGCTATTGGGCTACGGCAGCTTCATTTAAAAGGCATGCTCGTTTATAGCTTGCTAGTAATGAGCATGTGTAAAACTTATTTCAATAATCGACTACTGGAATCCTGGCGGCTTTAGGAAAATGCAAAAAAAAAAAACATAGCTTGAAGTCCATGTTGTAGTGACCGTTGCATGTTATTTGACGCCACCTTTTTTTTTTTTTTTTTGTCGTTAAAATATATCGTGAAAAATATAAGTGCTAAATAGACATCAAAATTAAATTTAAGTAAATGAAAATTATTAAAAAGACAATTTTTTTAAATTAATTTCACAGATCGTGATTTTCAAACCGCTGTAGATAAAATGTAGATTTGAATTTGGCATATTACATTTTCAATGCATCAGACCTTTTCCCTAGTAGGTAATATTGTTTTATTTTATTTATTCATAAATAAAAAAGGAACATTCTAAAGTAACTATTAATTAGACCTAAGACATTACTGTGGAGCGATTGCTTACTTAGCCAAACCCAATCGTAGGTGGCCATGGTGGCCGAATTGTTTTTTATACTAACCAAAATAAATTATGCTTAACAACCGCTTTTTCCATTTGATCAATTGCTGAAAATTACTGCACTAATTTAATTATTATTATTTTAAACACAGGATTAAAAGATTTCGATCGGAAATATTTAAAAATGCTCCTGTCAGACCCGCTGACTACCATGTAATAAACTAATAAGTTAAAACTAGATACATGGCATCGACCGTCTAGACAATTTCGAGCCATAATAATAAAAATTGGTAGTAAATAATAGGTCTTTACCTATGAAATTGCCGTTTTGTATGAAAAAATTTAAAAGATTTTTTTTCATGTATTTTTTATTTGTATTAATCGAAGTAATCACCCATGCAATCAATGCATCTTTGCCAACGCCGTGGTAGTTTATTGACGCCCTTCTTAAAGAAATCAGCTGGACGGGAGGCAACAAATTCTTCAAAGGCATTTTGTACTGCCTCTCGGGTATTGAATTTTTTTCCCGCCAAGATGTTATACAAATTCTGGAAAAAGTAGTAATGGGCGCAAGGTCTGGTGAGTAGGGCGGATGACGGAGAGCTTCCAACCCCAGTTCTTACAGCTTGGAGACCGTCTGCTGTGCAGTATGAGGTCGCGCGCTGTCGTACAGGAGCAGTGGAGACGAGCGATTGACCAATGCTGGTTAGAGATTTGGCAGCTTCTTCATCATTGTGTTCAGTTCTTCACAGTACACATCTGCAGTAATGCTCACACCGTTTGGTAAGAAGCTTTGATGAATCACACCGGCGCTAGACCACCAAACAGTGAACATCACTTTTCTAGGGGTAAATTTTCGTTTAGGGCATTGTTTAGGTGCTGAACCAGAATCCAACCAACTTGCTGAGCGCTTACGGTTATCAAACAGAATCCATTTTTCATCGCAGGTAACAATGCGGTTCAAAATTCCTTCATTTGTGTGTCTGTTGAGCAGCGCAAGGCACGACTCGACGCGTACTTCACGCTGGCGATCATTGAGTTCGTGGGGCACCCATTTGTCAAGCTTTTTTACCTTGCCAATTTGACGCAAATGGACCAATATTGTTTTGACGCTAACGTCGAAAACTGCTGCTAATTCAGCCGTAGATTGTGTATCATCAGCTTCCACAATCGCCTTTAATTCGTCATTGTCGACCAAAGTCTTCGGACGACTGCGAGATTCATTTTTCAGGTCGAAATTTCCAGAACGGAAGCGAGCAAACCAATAACAGGTGGTGCGTTGGTTTGTAGTGTTAGCTCTGTAAACGTCGTTGATGTTGCGTGCCGCTTGTGCCGCGTTGCTGCCACGACGGTACTCATATTCCATAATTACTCGATTTTTTAACGAATCCATGATGACGAAAAAGATTGAAATGCGATGAAAATGTAACACTAATCAATAAACTTTGAAAATGACTACTTTTGGAAAAAAAATCCATGTTTTTGAAATAAAATTAATTTGAAATTAGAATTCTTAGCCAAACAAAAATTATTTTGATTTGAAATGGCCAGTACTGCAGAACGGCAATTTCATAGGTAAAGACCTAATAGTAGCCGAAATTAAATTTAACCCTATTTTAGCTCTCAATTACGTTATAAAATGTACTGTTGCTTTTACATTTCCTCCAATTTCCAACTCAATTTACTTCATCTCACCTTAAAAGCTGTTAATGCCAATATTCCCTGAAGAACCTTAATACTTTTATGGTCAAATGTAATTTTACTAACGTTCATTTATGTCTGGAGCCCCAATTGTAAAAAGGAATAAAGCATTTTAGATTAGTTAAATAGTGAAAGAATATCATATATAAAATCTATATCTATATAAAATCTACATATTTATTCTATATCGACGTAATGTTTAGTTACTGTACTACACACAAAGTTCCGTAGATAAATTCACTAAACGCCTCCACAGGCTCAATAACCATAGATTTTTATGTTAACACTAGATAGGCAAACGCCTCATAATACTCTGGCAACATGTGTTGAGGTCTCCGGATTAAACACAACAACATTCCTTCTCTGTTTAATCTGCGCTGTGCGACAAGGACGCGTGAAATATTAACCAATCACGACTAAGTTGATTAGCAGACATGGTGTCTTGAATTTTCCGTGTCTAATATTGGAGTTACCCTGTCTAGCTATAAAAAGACTCACTAGGTAAACCACTATGTAGGCTCTCTGTTCCATTTGGCTCTCTTTGACCGAGTTCGTCTTAATTTATGCAATTACTACTAACTCAGCAACTTGGCTGGGTATCAAGAAAGGCGAATATTCTCCTCAAACATTCTGATAATTTTATTCAGGCTTCCTTCACGCAGTAAGCAGTTTTATTCGGTATGAAAGCGTTGCATATAATGAGATAATGCCGACAGATGAGATTTCTAAAAAAAACTATTGATAGTAACGTGATGCTGATGTTGTGTTCAAATTTTATAATTAAGTCGCGCCGATAAGAACTTAAGCATTAAATATTTTTAATTACTACTACTACAAATTTTAATAGTGATTAAAAAATCTTTTACAAAATAAAATATTTTTACAGAGAGAGAGAGGAGTGCTGCTTCGTTCGTACTTACTAATAGACCACTTAATATAATAACGTACGTATCGACGTCCATTTTGAATTAGTAACTGTAAAGGGCGCATACTGCTGTCTAAATTAGCTGTCCCGTGCTTTGACTTAGCCTTAGCAGCCTTTGACGCTTAAAAATTAAGTGGTTTTCTTTTAGTAAAAGAATTTGAATTAAAATCAGTAGATCCAGAGATAACCCACTACAACTTCACAAACAATTCACAAACTTTACAACTTTATAATATTAGTATTAAGATCCAGCTCAAGTGGTATTCTATCCTTAAATAATTTATGATGTTCCTTGTGACTTTAAATATGAAAATCAGGACTTAAAAAGTCATTTTCATCTTACACCTCATGGTTTTTTTCAATATTCTATTTACAATTCGAATTTTCGTCTCTACTTTCAACATGACTTGATATAATCTACACTAATATTATAAAGAGGAAAGATTTGTACCTATTTTTGTATGTTTGTAATGAATAGGCTCAAAAAGTACAGGGCCGATTTAAGAAATTCTTTCACCATTCGAAAGCTACATTATCCACCAGTAACATAGGCTAAATTTTATTTTGGAAAAAAATAGGGTTCCGTAAGATATTTGGGTTTTTCTGACACAAGGTGTAAAAAATCAACCAGAAAAGTTACTTATTTTGCGTACGCTGCCTAAACTATAAAAGATAGAACCATAAAATGTTCTAATTAATTATAGATCTTATAAATATCTACAAAAAAGTCCGCGACACACTATACCTATCTATGTCGAGTGAGGCACAACGACCATTTTTTTATTTAGAAATCTTGAATTTTTTTTGGACTACATTTAAACGCGTTTATTTTACTCATGCTATTAATCCTTATCAAAATAAATTATTTCATCACTAAGTACAGTTTATTTAGATAATATTTGGTATTTTAATGATTAAAATTGGACGTTTGGTTTTGAAGTTATGGCGAAATTAAAATATTACGATTTCTGCTGCACGGCCCGTTGCGAAGTCTAATAATTTTCGTGCGATTTTTTTTAGATTTCGTTCTTAAAACTACACCTACGCAAAAGTTCTTCTCAGAGCTAATCAACAGTTCATCTCAGAGCTAAACAACAGTTCTTTTCAGAGCTTTGAAAATGCCTAAAATGCCTAATCCCTAAAATGCCTATTAATTACATCATTAATTATATTTTCATCATTAACAACTTTAACATCCACAGAAAGACAATCTGTGCAGCCTGCGGATAATGACTGCGATCTGGGAATCATTTTGCTGACCGTGTCTTTCCTGGGTAGACTTTTTGCAGCGGTAAGCGACATCCGCACGGAGCCGCGGGCGACCGCTATCACTACATCACTACATATTATAAACAAAGTCCCCTGCCGCGTCTGTCTGTCTGTTCGCGATAAACTCAAAAACTACTACATCGATGTTCATGCGGATGTTACCAATCGATAGAACGATTCTTCCGGAAGGTTTACGTATATGATTTGTTTAGTTTATGTGTACATTTGACTAATATATATTGATATTTGTCAGAGGTGTCGGAAAAAATTAAGCCATTTGGGAGCTTTCAACGAAAACGCTGCCTAAACCCTATGAGATATAACAAAACAATGTATGGTGGCAAATATTCTTCTCTTTTAGATCTACAAAAAAGTCTGCGATAGCATATGTCTATCTTTCAAGGTTAACTTGCTATATCCATTATATCTTAGAAAAATTATAATTTCTAATGCGGTAATTGTAAAGCTAATCAGACGGATTCAGTATTTATCCTTATCATTTTAAATGAGTTAATATTCTTAAGCATTTCATGCAGATTATTTTACCCCTACACTATATACTTTTAATGAATAACTTAGAAGTTATCGCAAAATAACAGCGCGTGTTTTAGGTAGGCCTAATGCGATTATGCGCGCTCGATCCTTAAGAATTATAGGGCAAATTTTTTGTTTTGTGTTCGTTGTAACTATGATGGATAGATACTTGAATACCTATTTATTTAGTGTTTGTTGTATTGTTAGTCCTGAAGAGTATAGGTATTTCATACGATAAAAGTATACCCACCTACTTATTTCACTGAGTTTTAGTAGGTCATCATCATCATCAGCACGTATATCGTCCACTGCTGAACATGGGCCTCCTCCCGAGAGAGGGTATTGCCATAGTCACCACGTTTGGCAGGCGGGTTGGTAACCGCAGAATTATGTTGTAACACACAAGGAAACGCTGCTGCCCCTTCCTTGATATACGATTATTATAGATGATGTTATAACAATCGGGACCAACGGCTTAACGTGCTTTCCGAGGCACGGAGGGTAGTCCCTCAACCAACCAGACCCGGAAAGAAATCTTAGAATTTACACAAAGATTTCATGTCCGGTGTGGGGATCAAACCCACGAGCTCCGAGATTTAAAGCGAGCCAATTACCGCTACGCTACGGAGGTAGGCCGAATGCGATTATGCGCGCTCGATCCTTAAGAATTATAGGGCAAATTTTTTGTTTTGTGTTCGTTGTAAATATGATGGATAGATACTTGAATACCTATTTATTTAGTGTTTGTTGTATTGTTAGTCCTGAAGAGTATAGGTATTTCATACGATAAAAGTATACCCACCTACTTATTTCACTGAGTTTTAGTAGGTACCTATATTAATTTGTTTCCGTTTGTTTTGACCAAATTTCGCCCGTTTGTTAGAGGCTTAAAGACATTATGTAGTATAATTATCAGTATTGTACCCGTGCGAAGCCGGGGCGGGTCGCTGGTATTCTATAAAAATCATAATAATATGTCGTAAAATAAGTACTTAATGTCAAGTATTGCGTTTGCATGTAGGTACTTGAGTTGCAAAAAGGGAAATCATGTGTCACTTACAAGACATTCTGAAGTAAACGCTTAGAGATGTTTATGATTGGGTGAAATCATGTAAAATATAATTATTATATCTATCTAGACTAGGGCGTGCAAAACCGGTTTTCCGGTTTTGCTAGAAACCGGAAACCGGACAAAATTTACCGATTTATGAAAACCGGGGTCGAAAGACAAAACCGGAGTTAACTCCGGTTTTCCCGGTTTTGAATTACATATTTACATTTTGGTTTAAAACTTTTTTAACTTGATGAACAAAACAGTGTTTTGAGCTTCAAACTAGCGATGAACTTGAGAAGTCGTACCAAGCAAAGGCGTCTCCTGTTAGCTGGTGTCTTGCACTATTTACACGATTGGGAAGACTTCTCAACACAAGATGACGATGATACGTTTCCCAAACCCAATGGTGCTGAAATATCTGATACTATTACAAATTTATTGCAGGAGCTAAAATATAAGCCCAAGGACTCTAATACCATCCCTCTAGTTGTTTCCGAGCGGTCCGCGCCAACGTTATCGTCATCATCTAATGCTGAAGTTGTAGCTGATGAGCTAACTCTTCAAGAGCAGCTTGATAAGGAATTGGATAAATGCAGGAAAGCCCCCAAGAATCGGTCTGATTCCGATTTCGACCTTGCAAGGATTATAAAGGTACAGCAAGCCATGTATGAAAGCGCAGGGCATCGGGGTATGCATCTCAAAGAAGCTTACAACTATTTGATGTGTGTACTACCAACAAGTGTTGGAGAGTGAGAGGGCGTTTTCGAGCGCTGGGTACTTTTGTAACAAAATAAGAAGTACGCTATCCGATAAACTGTTAGATCCACTTCTTTTCTTAAGAACAGCGATCGCTTGAAAAAAAATGATTATTGTTTATTTAAATTAGTATAACTACGCAGTTGATTTGATCTCGGCATAGTCAATTAAGAATCCTTTAATAATGTTGTTGTTAATTAAAGAGAGAAAGAGACGTATAGTAATTGAGGTTGTGTTTAGTGTCTTAAGAAGATGAATGTGTGTGGAATGTTTAAAAAAAAATTTCTTTACCTAACAGAATTGTTACTACCTACTAAAGGTACCACAAACTTACTTGTTGATTTGATCTCAGTCTATCTTTATTTTATTTACGTTATTCAAAGTATTAATGTGGTCAACTAGGTATTGTTAAGCATAAATGGTTTATTAAAAAGAGGTATATCATACAATTTGTTTTATTTGTAGAGTTTGGGGGTATCTAAAAATATTGTTTTCTTGTTAAAATTATACTATAAAAAAATATAAAATTGTTGCCAAAACCGGTTAACACCGGTTTCCGGTTTTGGGGCCTCAAACCCGAAATTCAAAACCGGTTTTGAAGACCTTCCGGTTTTGCATGCCCTAATCTAGACTATATAATAAATGATAAAAGTATACGTTTTTATTTATTTAAAATAAGTTTGTATGCATTTAATGGCTCATTTTTTATGGCGAATTTTATATAACTAGATTCATACGATATTAAAATTTTATAACACGACTGTTAGTAGTAAGCGTCCACGTTTACGAACTTCTTTAAAGACGCGGTACTACTTAGAGCAATAATGGTTATTTTATCATATAATCGGTCAACAACGACCTACGACCTGACGACGTTGCCGTGATCGTCGCCTCGGAAAAATTTTAGTATAAAACGTAACATTCACCTGTATTGTTATTTGGCTATCATAAACAGTTTTATTTGGAGGATGGAATTCTTAAAGCTGAGTGTATCTCTACAGACAGGCAGCTCAATGAGGTTATTAATGCTATTATTTAGCTATGGTAGTGAGTTAGTAGCAATTATTCCATGCTTGAAGTATAAAAAGGCCGTATCCTCTAACTGAATAGACAGACTGGTCAAAGCGTGGATCGAAATGGTACCGAACGCCCATACAAACAAAATTTTAAAAGTCTATGTTCATTGTTTGACTTTGTGATAAATATAAAATTTTCCATGTTAAGTATGTAAATATTTTGTGATAACGAAATTGCTGGTTAGTTTTATTGTCAAACAAAAAACGCTAGTATCTCTCAATCAGACCGCGCCTTTAGTTATAAAACGTAGTCATATAAATTTACCAGTAATATTATTGCTAGATGATGCAAAAGAATATTAAATTTTATATATTTTTCTCCATTCATAGGTTGACTAATCTTGCGTCCGCATATTAAATTTTATATATTTTTCAGCTTTCATTCACCGGCTTATCTTGCAGCCGCACATTAAACAGAATGACCAGAATGTTTATGTTTTAATTAAAAGAATATGCAAAAATATATAATATGAAAACAGACAGCAGGGGTTGCTTTATAGTATTATGTGTAATTTTCTGGTTAGTAAATATAACTGAAATATCTGTGTTAGTTAAACAACATAACTTTTTACAAAAAGCCTATTAATATTTATGAGTAAATATTTAGGATCACAAATATCACTTTTAACAAATAAATAGTGGATAGAATGTTAGTAACGCACTTCCTATTCTGACTATACTCCACAAAATATACTCGTATAATAAAGCAAAAAAAAGGTTTCTATGTATACTAGCTGCGCCCCGCGGTTTTACCCGCGTTACTCTGCTCTAGTGGGTCGGAGCGTGATGTTTTGTAGTCTATATGTTAACCCAGCGTATAACCTATCCCGGTGCAAAGTTCAGCCAATTCCGTTCAGTAGTTTTGGCGCGAAAGAGTAACAAACATCCATCCAGCCATAAATACTTACAAACTTTCGCGTTTATAATATTAGTAGGATTTTCTCTGGGACAACCGACTAACGTGAATACGGACCCTACCCGCAGGGAGACTAAAGGACCGCCTGTTGTTACATCCTGTATAGGTCTGCAAATGCATGTCGGATGCCACACTGAGCAGTCGGGTTGGCCAATTTTTGGTTTGAGTTAATGAGAATTTCCTTTAAGAAAAAGAAAATCTCAGTGCGGAAATCAAACCACATCATTGTAGACCCAACTCAACTAAGAGATTTCAGAAAATAATTATTTTCTCGGGCTTTTATGAAACGCTATGAGGATTGATTGTGTTTGATGGTGGGGAAAATGAAGTGGATTTAATAAAATGTCGCGGCGTTTAAAATTGAGAGCTGCTCGAAAATATCGTCAGTGCTTAAGCATCCGTGAGATTAACAGGAACATTGTATTATTTAGTCGATTCTCATTAATAGAAACATGGACTGAAGAATATTTGTAAAAAACGACAGAATTTAAAATTTTAGAAACGGAACGCTTTGACCTTATTTATGAATGAGATTGAACTAAGTCCTTTATTTATTTATTTCTAATTAAAATTGTTCTAATACATATACATATTAATGAATTTGGTACAACTACCCGACTCATCGAATAGGCAATAGAACATTAGATAGAATTATAATAATATGTATTATTCTTATAAATCAAATCTAAAAATATGTTACAGACTAACACCAGTAGCTATAAACAGTGTACGAATTAATTTATTGTTAAAACGATTTATTAAAAATAAATATTGATTGGCGAATTCACTCATAAAATAACTCACTTTAAACAAAAATTAAACACTTCAGTGAAATAAGTTTACATAAACACGTTAGAAATTCTATTAAAAACTGATTTTACAAACCAACGAACGTATTCGTATAACATTTTATCAAGCAAAGAAGTGAGCGCAGGTGACGGGAGGTGCGACGAAGAGGAAACGCAAAATAGAAAGAAAATATATTAAAATTGTCTAAGTTTTAAATAGAACTCATTCACACGAATATGATAACATGAAACGTATTGAAAAGGTTCAACTCTCCATCTCATTTTAAGACTTTAACGCTTCGCATAGTGTAATACTTCAATGAAAACAACTAAGGGCAATAAATTGTCCCTCTGACGAAATTATCTCAACGTACCACATAAAGGACAAACCCAATTTAATCAGAAACCCAATTTGATCAAGCAACACTATTTTATCAAACTAAGTCTGTAACAAAATCGTTGGAGGACAAATATTTGTGTACCTTTACATTAAATTGATTTAAAGGAAACAAATATACTTCAACAGAATCGTAAAGTAAGAATTGCCTGAACCTTTGCACACAAAATTCAGTATGATATAATTAGTGTCTGTCTTGATCAACTTTGCACAGCAGTTAAGTATTGTCATAAAACGGAGCAATGCTGCCAGCTTTTTGGAAATTGTTCCAAGTAACATTAACGTAGAATAGCATATTATTATTATAGATGTATATACACTGTTTATCATGTGGTTTGTATGAAACCTTTCTTAGAAGCATGTATCTGTCTTACTATATACGGTCCCGTCGTTTTGTAATTAAATATGCTTGTAATATATATTGTTACGCTTGTATTTTTGATATAATGCATAGGTACGCCTTGTACACAATAATGCGTACCTATGCAAGACCTTATGGAATCAGTAGGTATGTAAAAAGTAACTTTGTATGTATGTGCCTCCACCTCACCTCTACGCAATGGACTCAACATCGATGATTTACGATTTAATCTTGGAAAAGAACACAGACTATTTGGTTGCAGATAAAACTATGGCAGTATGCAATACAAATTTGATAGCAAATAGTTTGTCGAATATTAGCAGTAACCTATTTTCAACTTAACATTTTCAAAAAAGGTGCTTAGGGAGAAATGTAAACAAAGTTCGTTAATAGAACTCGTTAGTCTTATTTTATGTCCTTCCGAAAGCAACCCTTTTACATGGCGTAAAGTTATTTAAACTTTTATGCTTTCCTTTGGAAACGCTTTTAAAGAACCGTTATCTCCACGTAATAATGAGCCAATTAATAAACATTTACTAAAGGAAATTAAATTTTGCCATTTGTTAATTACCTACTTCGTTCTATTAACAAAAAAGAATGTAATATCGGATTGGTACCGTGGGCTTAATACATGTTTCGAAAATACCCAATACTGAATATTCTCATTTACATTTGCTAAGTTATTATAAAAGTAGGTTACGTTGAGTTTGCAGATAGTAATGGGAAGCCATCTTCAGCCCAGGCCAGCCATCTCTTGCCCGTCGGTATATACCTATACGGAGAGATATCGAGAGCCAGGGGGCAGATTCTTGCGCAGGTTGCTTAGTTTGTGGTTTATAAACCATATAATAAGGCTGGAGTTCTGCTCGCCTTTGTGGCCGTAGCAATACCCTCGCACATTAATGTCCGTCCGAAAAGCGGTTCTATTGAGTTTTTTCTTATTGCTTCAGCGATTGTGTGCCTAATAAGTCGAGTTTGTCATTCTATAGTGGTAGTAACTCACGGTCCATGTGGGTAATACATATGGACTGTGGTACAAGATCCATCATTATATATGGTATTCTAGTCTGAATAGAGGAACACCTTGTTTGAATACGATTTTCTTAGTGTTCAAGCAAAAATGAAATTGTATGACCAAAATTAATGACAAATTTTTCTATAGTCATAATTTCATTGTGAATATTCAGTACATTGTAAGCTTTCAGCTTCAAATGCTTTACATTAATTATTTTATGAAATTAGATCCTGTGCAGCCGTGACAGTTATTTTAAGACGCTGGTATAAGATTTAATAAGGTTTCCTTTTCAATTAAGCCTTTTAATAATTTTTCCTTTCATTCCATGTAAAGATTTTATGTACCCTTTACGTAATTTGATAAGGGTTACCAACAAATTTCGCGTGCACGGTAAAGTTTTATAAAGTATTTTTTTTATTATATTTACCGTACCTCCGAGTCTCTCGGACACCAGATTTAATATCTCTCCAATATCAGTTCGAATTAACTGGTGTGATAAATTGATATCGAAATTGCTCGTAACTCAATAGATAACGGACGAGGGAACTGTGGAATTAATAGCGCGGGTATAATTGGCCTTTTTATTTTTCGCTGTTGGTGAAAAACCCAATTCTGCTCGCGTGCACATTAAGTTGAGTGCTTTGATAGAATATTGTGAACGCCAACAAAGTCTGCGGTTGTCAAAACGTCACGTTATGCTAATGGCATGTAACGTTTTCAGGTACGTAGCTTTTTTGTTAACGCTTAAACCAGCTGTAAGAGTTTAGAATGATTTTGTTTTGAAGATTATTACAAGTTAATTGAGTTCAAAATAAAGTGGTATGCAAATATCATTTGCCCTATCAAGGGTCAATATGTGGTAACTTTCTCAACTAGTAAGTACACGGCAATTAATAGATAAAGACACCCGACACAAACATGTTATGCTATATTATTATGATATTATTGTTTGGAAATTAATCTATACCTAATGATATAACAAGCTAAAGAGTTTTTTGTTCGTTTGCTTAAACGCGCTAATCTACTACTGGACCAATTTGAATAATTCGTTCAGTGTTATATAGCCCATTTATCGAGGAAGGCTTTAGACTATTATTAAATCCCTACGAAAACTGGAGAAACGTGGGTGAAGCAGCGTGGCTAATAAAATGACATGCAATCGAGACACACTACGTTTTTTATATTAACGATTTTATAAGAATGCTGTAATAATCGTATTTATGTGTTTTTGAGTGCTTTATTCTAATGATAGAGCCCTTACAACCCTCTCAGAGAACTAGAGAATAAGAGCAGCTGCTGAGGTACGAAATTTAGAGCTATTTTTAAACAATGGAACACAATGAATATAATTTAATTGAAAGAACGATGTTGATGTTCCTTTAATTTCATTCGCGGACTGTGTAGACTTAAACGCCATGTCTTAATTTAAACAGTACCTTTTTAAATAGATAGAATGATTCAAGAGGAAGGTTTATAATGTATAATAAATGAGCATTGCTCCCGTGCAAAGCCGGGTAGTCGCTAGTAGTCTTTGTTACTCAGGGATAATGTAGCATTCTAATGGTGAAACAATTATCAAAATCCATTCAAAAGTTTATGAGTTTATTAGAAACAAACAAACAAAAATACAAACTTTTCTTTATAGTGCAGTTATTGAAGCGAAAAATAGGGTGTAACCTCCGAATTTTTTTACTGTGAACCGATTTGCATGAAATTTTGGAATTAGGCTCATCTTACCCTTAACTTCAAAAGTGAAAATGATCTGAACTCCGCACCCACCCTGGGGGAGTTTTATTAAACCTTCTCGTTGTTGTTTTTTTTTTTTTTTTTCAAAATAACCTCGGATGTCGATAGAACAAAATGGCCTAGTTTCAAGAAAAAAAATGTTCTATAAAGTTTTTCAAAAAACCCAATACTTTTCAAGTTATTCGCAATTGGAAATTCGGAATGTTTCACGTTTTTCATCGGTTTTTTGCAAATATCTCCAAAAATATTCATTTAACAAAAATTTTATGATGAACAAATTGTAGCAGGTAAAAAACTGAATAAATCAGTTTTATATAAAGTGTTCTGAGTGCAATATTAAGCTAGATATTAAAGATCAAAGCTGTTTTTTTTTATTTTGTTTGAAAGTATTGTGATATTGATAATAATATTGAGAATAAATGCTTTGCTTCACTATGCAATAGCGATTAAAAATAGTTACTACGTTTGCTAACGTCACTTGGCGATATCATAAAAAAATTATAAACGTGAAAGTTTGTAGGAATATATGGATGTATGTTTGTTACGCTTGCACGCAAAAGCTATTTAATGGATTTAGCTGAAAGTTTGCATGGGAATAGTTAATAAGCTAGATTAACATATATGCTACAAAAAGTGACTCTCCGACCTACTGGAGTCGAGAAACACGTGGCGCAGCGTCAGCACGTTTAATTTCAAAATAAGTACTAAGCTGTACCTATAATGATATTTAAAGATTTAAACGTTAAGCGCAATATTTTATCTAACTGTTTCAAATTAAACAGACAATGTAAATGGCAGTTGAATACATCCTATTAAGAGCCTATTTATAAACAAAAAGGGTGGTTTTCTGCAAAACAAAAGAGCGTTCTAAAATACAATGCCACTGTACGAAATGGCTGAGCAAAAACTGGAGGTCAAATATACGATACTAGCTTCCGCGCGCGGTTTCAACCCGTCGGAACTTCATAATAAAATATACTAAACTTTGAAATTTGACAACTTCCGTAGAGTAGCGGTAATTAGCTTGCTTTAAATCTTGGAGTTCGTGGGTCCGATCCACACACCGGACAAGAAATCTTTGTGTTTCTAAGATTTCTTTCCGGGTCTGGTTGGTTGAGGAACTACCCTCCGTGCCTCGGAAAGCACGTTAAGCCGTTGGTCGTGGTTTAGCGTTTCCCCTGTGTATCACAACATAACACTGCGGTCACCAATCCGCCTGCCAAGCGTGGTGACTATGGCAAAAACCCTCCGTCGGGAGGAGGCCCATGTTCAGCAGTGGACTTATACTAAACGCGCTGGTGATGATGAAGATAATGATGAAACTTTGAAAAAAAAATTCAATATGGTCTATTATTTTGAGATTAGCGCGTTTCAAATTTTTTCTTAAGCCCTTTCGCTTTATATATAGTGTGCATATCGATGACTGTCACTTCGATAAAAGACGTCTTCTTTACTGTCGGTTTATTATAATACATTTCCAATGTTATTGTTACTGTATTATGTAAGTCATATTAACTTAATAAAGTGGCATTGTGAAACACTGAGTAGCAACGATATTTTTATTGTTGCTACTTTAAGACATAGTAATATCTTTTAAACTTTCGCGTATCATAATTATAATTTATAGCATACAGGTATTAACGCGATAAAATTACCATAAAGTTACATTAATCGAAACGTCGGGTAATATAAAAAAAGGTAATTTTATCGCGTTAATACCTGTGTGCCATAATATATAGTAATATCGTTACGAGATTTGATTTGATTTTTATTAATATATGAATATACAATGTGATAATTTATAATAAAAAAAATCATTATTTTATTTTATATTTAACATATAAATAAAAAGTTCTTAGTAGGATAAGTTATTTTTTATTGTTGTTATTTAAATATCTAATTATGTGTTGTGTTTTAAATGAATTGAACATTGTAGGAAATTGATAAGTATTTTTAGATTTTTTAGAAGAGCCTTATATGTTTATTACTTTATTCTTTATTATAGATTGAAAGCAAATTACGTAACATGTGATTACAATTTTTAACAGCTAATACCTATTCATAATAACTACCATTTACAATAATTCTCTGTTATTAAAACTAAATTTCATCACGTATTGTAGTTAATTAAGTAAATTGTTCCTAAATACAACGCAATATATACATACAATGTAATTAAAAAGTTAATTTCAAACAACGAACAAAAAACATTTATTTTTACACCGATAATAATCGAAACTGGTAACAACACCCAGGTGTGTTGTTTCGAAAGAACATAATATATATGTTTTTGTTACAAAATATCGCATCGTTGGTAGTGTATGTAAAAGCTGCGGTTTTTATTTCAAAGAAAAAGTTTTTTATTTCCCATCCTGTTATAGTGACAAATTATTTTCTGTTTTTGGTCGTTGCTAATATTCAGCAACTTTTTTATTTTTGGTAGGACCTACAATATAGACCGTATACTTTTACAGTAGCATTATATAAATTCCAAATAAGGATCACTTCGAATCTGTATTAAAGGGCCGCCCGTTTATATAACTTAGATTGTCTTGTGGTGAAAGGTCATATTGCCATGCACATTTATCATTGCCGTCGCTTTTAATTTTTTTGTATCAACATAGTGGTAAGTATGTTCATTCAAAAATATATATATATATATATATTGTTTCGATAGTTATTACTGATGCAAATGGCTCTGCTAATATTAGCGACGATACAAAAATTACGTTACCTACACGTAATTTTATACGAATAAATACACCGTATTTTTTATACGAAATTGTTGAGTGTTATTACTTAGCTCAAAACACTGAACGCTAAAATAGGATTTTCCTTTTAACTATTACCCCTTTTGACTCCCGACCCCCTAGGGGTCGGGAGTCAAAAGTTTACCCCGTGAAAAGAGTGTATGGAGAAATTAAAACCTACGCGGTTGAAGTCGCGGGTAAAAGCTAGTCAAAAACCAACTGTTTTTAAATAACAGTTATTATATATAATAAGCATTATACATAGATAAGTAAAAATTCATCATAAACACACAATTGTATGTAAAAAGCCCTAAGTATTATTATATGTATATTATAAGGCATTTTTATTTTAATCCATAAGTAAAAATTTATTATATATATTTTATATTTATTTTAATCCAAAAAAACACAGGTCTATTTGACATGGCAGATTGAATGATTAACAATGTCATACGAACGCTATCTATTTAGGGTTAGCTCCAATGCATTTCCCACACACTGAATACAAGTCACGCGTGGTTCACCAAATTATTTTTGAATCACTGAATATCAAGTTACACCGAACTAATACGCTAGGGCAGTGGTGATCCATCAACCCAAAAGTTTCTAAACTAACCGTCTTCGATAAAAGTTTTTCGATAACTTATTACTTATTTGGATAGCTTTACAAGAATGATTCATAGAAATGAGCATCAATTCGAGAAATTGTCAATCTTAATATACCTATTTAGACAATACTTATATTTAATGAATACTAGTGACCCGCCCCTGCTTCTCACGGGTGTAATGCTCATCTATTAAACATTTAAACCTTCCTTGTAAATCACTTTATCTACTAAAAAGCGGCATCAAAATCCGTAGCGTAGTTTTAAAGATCTACTTTAAAACTACATTACATGTTTAATAGATGAGCATTACACCCAAGCATACATAGGTACAGACAGACAGCGGGAAGCGACTTTGTTTTATACTGTGTAATGATATCAACAATAATGCATTACGGTAATTACATTAAAATAACATTATATAGCATGATGGCCATCGGTATTAATATTGAAACTTAACGTGAAAATGTTTAAACAGAGACCTATGAGAGAGTACATATGCTTTTTTACAAAAATAAAAAACCTCTCAAGCAGACGGCAAGAATGTATCTCACATTGACAATTTGTCTATTATATTATATAATGTATATGTGAGATAGATATAATAGATATATATCTAAACTAGCTGTCCCGAGCGGTTTCACCCGCGTAGACCCCGTTGCAGTAGAAACTTTATCTTAGAATATAGCCTATGACACTCACAAATGGCGTAGCTTACTATTGGTAAAATAATTTTTGAAATCGGTTCAGTAGATCCAGAGATTACCCCCTACAACGCCACAAACTTTACCTCTTTATTCCCTTACATAGTTTCGAAGTAATTTTAATCTGCAGTTTCTAATGCTCTTGAAAAAGTATCTACATTGATCGGTTGTGCCGCCAATAGTACCAAAATCATTTCGCTAATGCAAATATCATGTTTTTTTTTATAACTAATTAATTAAAATTATTACAATTTAAGTAAGAATTTATTCAAGAAAAAAACCAAAATGCATTTTAATATATTTCACATTTATTTATTACATTCTTTTGTATACTTATAATCGTAAGTAATATATTAATATTATAATACATACACAATTCAGCATAGGTAGCTCACCTATGCCTAATTTTCAAAAAGATGCCGTATACAACTTAATTAATATTATTATTACAAAAAAATATAATAAGATATTAACATATTATATCACTAGTATAGATTACACTAATTCCCTACTACAAATCTTTATTATCTTCTATTATTATTTATTATCTAGCGACATTAACAGTTTAAAATTACCTCAAGACAAAAACCGCTTATCAAAAACCAAATCAGTGACTTGATCTTTTGTCAAAGTTGTGTTTTTTTTTTAAACTTAAGCTAAGAAGTAATAATGCATTTAAACAAAAGGTCGTTGCATTTGAATGATATCTGATTCTGTAAGGAGTACCGAGATCCAGAGATGATTATGCCTAGTTTTTTTTTATTTTATTTATTCCTTCCCATTGACATCTTCATAAAATCATACGTAAAACATATTAATACATAAGTTACATTTGTAAGTTACCTGATTTCTAAATAAAATATTTCAAATTGTATGGGGATATTTTTCAAATCAATCCATTTTAGACTATATTCATTGAAAAGAATAATCATAGAATAAATCTATGCAAATTATTAAAAATGAAGATTTGTATATTTTATGATCACAAAGAATTATGGTAGCGTTAAATAGGTTAGTCAGCAATCAGAACCACAACAAAAATAAATTGGTCGGCCGATTGGTATTTGTGTATGGATTAATTAATTGTCTAACAAGTACCTATGTATAAATTAAAAAAAAAATTATGATGCTCGGTACGATGTGATTAGTTCTCAGCTTTAATTAAAGTTAATTTTCTGTGAGAATATTGCACCTATGCAAATATAGCATATCCTAAGAAAACTTTCAAGAACTTAACGTAAGGCAGAAAATTGAACTTCGTGTCGAGAAAGTTAAACTACGAGTAAAGAAAGTATCATGCTCAGTCTTGCGTGATATTTTTCCCAGACTTAAATCTCATCTTATGTTTCGAAGGTTATGGGTTCGATCCATGCAACGGATTTTTTTTTGTGTAAAATGAATGATTTATTTTCGGGTCTGGTTGGATGAGTGAGTCCCATTGTAGACTCTCCGTGCCTCAAAAAGCACGATTGGCTTTTTTTTTAAAGATTACTAGCAGAGTTTTGCAGTCTACTAGTATTCTTGTTAACGCCTCGTGCTAAGCTAAAAGCTTATGTTACGAGTGGGTTCACGTCGGTAGTGCACTGGGTGGGGTTCGAAATGGCGACCTTAAGATCACAAGTCCGACGCCCTAGCCATTGGGCTACGGGCGCTTAAATTTTCTTTACTATATGTGAATGGCTTTGTTTAGGAGTGGTATTATCATACTATTTGACTATTTATTTACCATTTTCTTAGAATGTTATCCAAATTGTATATTTTAATGTAAAAAATAATTGAATGAAATATTTTATTTCATTATCAGCCCGTACAACATTTACTGATGACATTTAACGTAGGCAGTAGGTAGTCGAATAGGGTTCCTGAAGTATTCACCACCCTTGGCAAGCAGGTCGGTGCCTCACTTATGATTATATTGTAATAATCAGGACCAATGCCTTAATTCACTTTCCAAGGTACTAAGGGTAGTCCGTCAAAAAACCAGACCAGGTAATAAAACTGAGATTTTTAGATTCGAGAATAAAAGCGAGACTCGGTGTTGGATGTGTTAAGTTTATACTAAATAAGTACATCTTATTCATTTTTTATACGTGTAAAAGACAATGTGGCTTTTTCCGTAGCTTTATGTCAACCTTTTATGTTAGTAAAATATAATATTTAGGTTTTTCCAAGGCTTCACTCGCATAAAACCTTGTTTATTTATCCCACGGGTACCGTACATCCTACCTGGATAAATTGCGTATATGCTATTTCAGATTATAATATCTCTATCTTTAAAATTTCATCCAAATCCGTTCAGATTTTATATTTCATATTTATAACTGGCCCTTTTTGGGCGCAGTTTCACTCGCAGCGCTTCAATTTTTTTTATGATTTCTAGCAGCTTTATGCAGTTTACTAGTATTCTTGTTAACCCCTCGTGCTAAGCTAAAATGCTTGTGTTACGAGTGGGTTCACGTCGGTAGTGCAATGGGTGGCGTTCGAACCGGCGACTTCAAGATCACAAGTCCGACGCCCTAGCCATTGGTTTCTGTGGAAATTATATATAGTCTATGTTACTCCTGAATAACATAACTTACTTATGGTGAAATATCTTTTGAAATCATTCTAGTAGTTCCGGAGCCTTGTTAAACAGTCAAATCTTTCCTCTTTATAATATTAGTATAGACTATCTACTTACCAGTTTATTATAAGAATGGCATAACTATTATGCACTTAAACCTTCCAATAAAGAGAACCATAAGAAAATACCACAGTGTCTTTCTGCAAAAGAAAATAAGGAAATACCCTTACCGGTATTTTAAATCAACTTAAATACACAAACAGAGGTTTAACCGAGTTTCTGTTATGAGAACTATAGACATTAATTTGTTGCTGTTCTATTTTATTTACAAATTGATCCAGCTTAATTACGAACCTCATTTGGCACAAGGACACAGCACTATATGAATAAAAGATCCTATATTTGAGGCACTTTTGTCCCTGCTTATATTTTTTCCTATTACACTAAATCAGGAATCGTCACGGTTCATCACAATAATAAGGAAAACAATTATATTTGAATTATTTATTTCTATTTTTGGTATAATATGTATAAACGGAAAATAATAAAAATAACAATGTAACCAATAGCAATATTTTTATTTTCTGAAGTCTAGATGAAATCGGCATAGCATGTATTTTTCTTCCACTCTAAAATCCCACCTTACATAATCCTCGTCTTAATATGCCTTAGCCAGCCAGGGTTGTTGAGGATTGGTGATCACAGTAAGATGTTGAGAATTCTTAAGCTGATAGATGCTGCTGCCCATCCATCAGCTCTATATCCCTTAGTCACCTCTTACGAAACTCATGGGAAGACTACTCTTAGCTGAAAACCACACTTCATTTTCCACTGATTGAGATCATATATCCGGAGTGGACATTGAGATGACAATTAATCTTAATTAACCGTTACACACATATTTTTTACGCATCCATTTACACTTTCTTGAGCCTTGTCCTAGCCTATATCCATCCAAATTTATTCTTGTAATATGTCCTTCTTCCTTATTTTCTGAAGACTTGTCATTGTTATAAACCGTGATAATTAATGGTTACTCATACTTGGCAGGACGATTTACTATCAGTATCACTATCAAAACATAAAATTATAATTTTGGGCGAACTCTCTGTGGGGTCAGTCTAACTAAAGAATTGAAGTAATTTTAATCTGTAATTATTATGTTTAAAAAAAAGTTTATACAATATACGTATATCGTTATCACTATCTTGAAAAAATAATTTCGCTAAGTATAAGCAACCATTAGGTAGAATCACGGTGTATATGCTCGTGAATTTGTATTACGATCATTTTTTTATCTGTTGTTGGACTCGAAGCATTTTTTAATTTACCGAATATAAATGCGTCTACCTACAACCCGTCCCCTGAGATACTTAGACATCACGTTAAGTCGTTGGTCGCGATTGTTATTACATCATCTATATAAATTGTAAAACAGGGAACAGCGTTTCTCTGTGTGTTACTACTAATACTGGGGTAAACAATCGGCTTACCAAACGCTGAGACTATGGTACACCTCCTCCCGCGGGAGGAGGTTTATGTTCT
The DNA here is from genome assembly GCA_947037095.2 of Nycteola revayana. Classification (NCBI taxonomy): domain Eukaryota; kingdom Metazoa; phylum Arthropoda; class Insecta; order Lepidoptera; family Nolidae; genus Nycteola; species Nycteola revayana. The sequence continues at coordinate 14,293,253 of OX344839.1, forward strand.
GCAGTGGACGATATGAGCTGATAATGATGATGATGCAAATTTGGTTGTTGATTCACTATAAAATTAATATATAAGAGAGATTTTGAGTTTGTTAGTTATTTTATTATTTAAAAAAATAGCATTACTTCAATAACAGCATTAAGTTTTAACAGTTAAGTTGAAGTTGCTTTGAAATATTCGCGTAAAACTAAATTACAAGTTTTAACTTCTTAGTGAAAGACATTTAATACTGGTCCGTAGTTCCCTGTTGAGACACAAGAACTGTTCGTCGTATTTTACGAGAATGATAACAATAAAACTTTACTTACTTTTGTCTGTGAATCGCTCGTTTTCAAGCAGCTCTAGTTTTATTGAACTTTGGCGTTATAAAATATTTGAAATTATAAGACGGTAAAAGATAACTTTTATTTTGGAAATAGTCAATATTTAGATATTGATAGGACATAATATAATGATTCGATTAGGGGAGTGATCCATGGTTTGTTTATTTCCCCTAAGAGACGTGTTATAAAGATATTGATAAATTTGAACAGTTGGCATCCAATGTGGCCCAATGTTCTTTAATTTCACTTTCATTTTCAATTAATTTTTAAATTTCTGGGTGAACTTTAGGGGAATACAAATGCTCTTAAAAAATGAATGTTTGCTCGGACCTGTTTTGCAATTAGGAACTCGGAAATTTAAAACGGGGCACACTAAAAGCCTTTATTTAAAGTTGAAAACTATTTTATACATTAAAATATTACGATCTCCAAGTTTTTGATGTGCTGTCGCAAGCTATAAAATTTTAACATAAATTTTCAAGTGAAGTAGATCAGTGCTTGTACATAATCCTAAACTCTTGTCTTCATGAAACAATTTACATTAAACGTACTACAGTAAAGTTATTGTTCAGTTTCCATACTGGGTCGAGTTTCCTGTTTCTATAATACAGATAATAAATTTGATTCCAAAGCCGTAAATTTTAATTTGGAACTGTCGTCGCCAACCTTACGTAAAGAATCGGGGTCACCTAGATTTATGTTTGAAATTGTTATATCGAATACTGAAGATTTACGTCAGATGTAGGACAATTCTATTAGTAGCATTCAAAGAAATATGTACTAAAATATGAAGACAATATCTGTGTTTGAAGAGAAACCTATATGTAACGCAGTGAATGTTTTCCGCGAGCGCGGGTAGGTGATTTACAAAGACGTTCCGTAACAAGAGGTTGTAATTATGCATAAATATGTTTTCGTGTTCATCTAAATTCTTACAAGCAGTTACGTGCTTTTTGGTACTCTGGGAAAGTTTGAATGTAGTTACTTGGGTTGTTTGTTCGAAACTGTGTGATTATACATAATATAATATTTTTGTTATATAGCTATCCATTATTAAAAAATATCCTAGATGGTTTTATAGAAGATTGACGCGAATAAAAAAACTATCTTTAGGGCTAATTTCTTATAAATAATACCTACACATGAATAAATTTAAAATTAGACTAAATTTCCTTACAAAATTTGTCAAATTGACATTCATCTGATAAGGGATAAACTAAACTTAAAAACAAGAGTTACTTAATTGATTGAGGAAATATCAAATCCAATATTCCAGGATAAAAAACAGTGAATGTCGAATAGGCAATTCTAAAATAAGTCCGAAGCACTCTCTAAAGCCATAAAAGATAGTTTATCTACATATTAACTATCTTTTATAGCTTCAAAGTGTGTATATTTAAAGATACATAAATTTAAATTGAATTATTACAGCCAAATATGTCGACTTACCAATTTCTAATGATGAACCAAAAGCCACCAAATGGCTTTAAAATGACATTTTCACAAAACAGTGCCGTACAGATTTTTTCCTGAGGAGACTTCAATTTAAATCTTATTTATTTTCAGACACTATTTGCAACGTCTTGAGCTATTTGAAAAAGCTGCAGAGGCATATAATGAAGCTCTTAAATGGAATGTGAGTTGTTTTTCATGAAAGCTTCTAAAGCCTCGTGTTTTGATGAATTTGACAAGTTTTAATTTATTCTAGAAGCAATATTCTAGCTTTAAAATTATTATTTTTTAAGCTAGAAGATTCACGGTTATACAGTACATAGTTACATGTAGTGATTAGGTAAGAAGAAACTTCTTTGAACTATATTTTTTACTTTTTATAAAATTACTTTTAAATTCATATTTAGGCCTCACTCTGAAATGCACTATTATTTATATTATAAAAAATATGTATTTTAATACCAAAAAAATGTCGGTATGGTAAAATAAATTTTACTTTTTTACAAAATAATATTTGTTCACTATGACACTATTTTCTGTTAAACGGCTGGCCTCTATTTTAGAAGCACTTTACCTATATATGCAGAAGCTTTTACTATCTCATGTCATGTCTCAGGTATATGTATAAAATTACTCACAGATTATACCTGGGTATATTTTATACTACCTTCCCGCGCGCGTTTTTCCCGTGTAAAACCTCGCGCGTCTTCCTCGATAAATAAGCTATCCAACTCTGAAGGAATTTTTCAAACCGTACCAGTAGTTCCTGAGATCAAGCAAACAAAGAGACAAAGTCTTCAATATATATAAGTAGTACCTATACGAAGTCGCTTCCCGCACTACTTAACGGATTTCGATGCGGTGTTTTAATAGATAGAGTGATTCAAGAAGGTTTATATGTAGAATACATTAGTATTGCAGCCGTGCGAAGCCGGGTTGCTAGTCAGCTTTGTATATAAGTAGGTATAGATTGTAGGTTTAATGGAAGCAGGCTTAGATGAGCATAAAATTTCACTGTAAATTTGATTTAGTTTCTCAATAGTTGGTAAACAATAACAACTAAATTGATATAGTTACTAAATGCCGTGAATGTGAAACTCCAATATTGACTTTGGACATCACAATAACTTACCGGATGTTTGTTTTATATTTTCCAATATGTTTTCATTTGACTTGTATAAACAAAATATTGGAGTAACACAAAAAGGATACATGTAATCTGATAGATGTATGCAGTAAATGTAGGTTTATTTTCTATATCTATATAGCACTGATGTCAACATTTTATTTAAAACGCTCTCCGAATAAAATCGTTTCAAACCGGTTGTAGCCCAATGGCTTGGGCGTCGGACTTGCGATCATGACAATGTGGTCGCCGGTTCAAACTCCAACCATTCCACTACCGACGTAAACCCACGAGTAACACAAGCAGTTTAGCTTAGTATGAGAGATTAACAAGAATACTAGTACAAGTACGCAAAAACTGTGCTAGTAATCTTAAAAAAAAAAAACATAATTATTAGTAACTTAAAATAAAATTACTCCTTAGGTGTTATATTAAAGGCTATCTTATTCTTATATACCTATACTAATATTATTCACAGGAAAGATTTGTATTTTTGTGTGAATATGAAAAAAAAACAAAAATTCTTTCACCATTGGAAAGGTACATTCACCTTGAGTTACATAGACATATTTAATTATGAAGTTCTCACGGGAACGCACGGGTTACGCGGGTGAAACCGCGCGCGGGTAGCTAGTACTAATATACTTGATGAGTATGTTTGTTTGTTTGCTTGAACGCGCCAATCTCAGGAAATACGGGTCCGATTTAAAAAAATCTTTCAGTGTTCGATAGCCCATTTATCTAGGAAGACTATAAGCTATATAAATTGGAAGTTCCTACGGGAAATCAAGTATACAAATAAAAAGCATAAACAAACCAGCTATAAATATGTACCGATAAAACTGATAATTGCTATTCAATTTTCTTTATTCGATTGAAATGTCTTTTCGAAAACACTGGAATATGTACGAGTAGGTACTTAATTGCATGCGAACGTCAGGGCTAAATAAAGCATCGGATACGTAAATCAAGTCATGATTGTTTAACACTCAGCATTCGCTACCCCTACAATTTATATCCTGCCAGGCTGTCGCACTCTTTACACGCAAACACAAAGGCGTTTAACAATTTACTAGGTATCTTCATTCGTGATATTTTTCTTGGTGTGTGTTGTACCCCTTTACGTTGAATTTCAGAATTGAAATTAGATTTATAAATCGTAGTGCTTGTTCTATTTTATCATCAAAAAATACTAAGACTTCGCTGTTTGTCTTGTCATCAGGCTATATCTTTAAGAACCGCGATAGCTAGACAGTTGAAATTTTCACAAATGATGTAGGTACGTCTGTTGCCGCTATAACAAAAAAAAAAAAAAAAAATGGCGGCTCTCCTACAACAAACGTGATATTTTGCCTTTTTTTAGTGGCGAGTTGGTGAAATGATTGCAATATTATGTAATGACATACACAGAGAAACGCCACTACTTTCCGTTCCCTCATATATAATTGCTACAGATGATGTTATATCAATCGGGAGCAACAACGGCTGAACGTGCTCGAAGCAAAGATTTCTTGTACGGTGTGAGGATGGAACCACGATCTCTGGCACTTATAATATGATAAGACTTATTCTGTTAGGAAATGGAAGTTTTTATTTATAATTGGGATATTTGAAACTGACAACTTTCCTTTAAAAGGCAATAATGAAAAAATACTTTTGGACCATTAAAGATGCATTTCTGTTTAATTCCGGTTATATCTAATGCATAGAAACATATTTTATCTGATTTTAGTTTTAATTATATTTATTAGTTTTAAATATCCATTGTATACTTTTAATGATATTTTCAATTTCCTACATTAATTTTTATCAAAATGGTTTACCCTTGCACATCGTTTACTTCTGCATGTAAACTACAAAAAGAACTTGTAATGAGTTTTGAATAAACACGTTTTTTATTTTTATTTTTACTTTACCTAAACGTTTACCGATAACTTTATAATTATTTTTTATTTACAGAGTTCTGATGTCCGCTCCCTGCTTGGTCGTAGTATGGTTCGGTCTAAAGCGAGAAATTACTCGGGCGCGCTTGCAGACGTAGCACGGGCGGCTGGTAAACCATTACATTATTTTTTGACGACTAACTTTTTTAATAAATAGAGACGAGAAATGAGTTGAGTGTGTGGACAGGCACATGTGCATACTGAAGACTGTCCAAGATGGCGGTTATCTCTTTGTATCTCTGATTTAAACCCATTATTTTAGACGGCTTTTTCGTTTTTTCTATAAAAGCGAAAGTGTAACTTAAGACCTATCCCGAAATATATGCAAGTATTTCAGTACTTATCAATAGTGTACTGATAAATTAGTTGCTTAGGTAGGTACTAATTACTTCTAATTAGTGGGTCACTCTTTATTTTCTTGATAAAGGTGTTTTATCTAGAAATTGTAATTCCCAATCTGTATTCCATACTAATATAAAAAACTTAAGAGTTTGCTTGAACACGCTAATTTTAGAAACTACTACTCCGATTACATTTTTTTTGTGTTAGATAGCCCATTTATCAAGGAAGGCTAAAGGTTATATTTAATTATAAAGTTCTTACGGTAACACGAGTTACGCAGGTGAAAGAGCACGCGGGAAGCTAGTACTATATAAAGATGCTACCTCACTTGGGGCATTTTAGCATTTAATTAATATACCTCCTCCTTAATTTGACGAGCTTTCGAATTTAAATTAAAGTATTAGATTCAAGTTTCAGCATTATATTACAATAAATGCTGTATTGTTTACTGACGGGCATCTATTTTGAACATTTAGTTAGAACATTTCCATAATTTGTATCAAAATATAAATAATTACATCATCAAATTTCGCACTGAAATGCGCGCTCCTCTTCCTTTGGTTGTATCTGTATCCTTACAGGCAAATTTTCCAGGTGTTAACTTAAATAGAACAACTACGAACGTACGCGAAAATTGGACTATCAAAGTCGCCGCAGTCTGTCTGTCCCTTTGTAATTATGCTAAGATCTTTAAAACTACGCAACAGATTTTGATGCGATTTTTTAAAATAGATAGAGTGATTCAAGAGGACGAATTATGTTAAAACATATGTAAATACATTGTTAAATGTAACAAAGTATTGACTATTAAGTATATATATTGGATATGTTAACATTGCATCCGTGCGAAATTATATAAAAAGTGGTTGTAGAATAAAAATGTTATACTTACTATGATTAATTTAATTTTATAGCACTTCATAAAATACATCAATTATGCAGCTACTAGCATTCGGGCGCAAAAAACTCTCCATAACAGTTTAAAGTTGTATGAAGTTGCAACCCCGGCAGACCATAAAATTTGAAATTTCGTTCAATGTAGCTCGTGCAATTTGTGATAGGACTGAAAATTTTTAAAATGGTAGCAGATAGAAATTTCAAGTTGATGAAAGTTAAATTTTTATAACCTCATTTTCCCTGGCTGATGGTGGATTGTAAGTTGGATAGCCTTCGTGGAAGGTCAGATAAATGTATTTCTATACAACGACGTCTCGTGGGATTTCACGTAGTTTTAGTTCACATGGAAATCTCATTTGCCCATGAAACTTTTATCGGAAATAATCATAAACCTGAGGAGATTGCGTATTGGGTAATTTTTAGTCTTTAATGTTACCATATTCAGACAAACAGATTTGGCTGCCCATTCCCTGATTTACGATTGTTATAAATGCAATTATAACAATCGGAACCAACGGCTTAATATGCTTTCCGTGGCACGGTAGGTAGTCCCTTAGTCAATCAGACCCGGAAAGTTATCTTAGAATTTACATAAAGATTTCTTGATCGGCGTGAGGTTCGAACCCATGCCGAACTATCCACATGAAAGCGAGACTTACCTAATATCGCTCCGCCACGCAGGTAATTTTCTTTCCTTGTCATTGTTATTATTCATATACAATTTCTAAAGAAAATGAATAAAACAAGCTGGCGTGACTAGAGCTAACAAGTTCATAGTTTATAAGAGCACTCAAAGTTGACTAACTAACGTTGGGATGTGGGTCGCGGTGAGTGTAGGTGGTTTGGTACATATTTAGATCGTTTCCTGACTTGTCGGCGCGATAGCGGAGCGATATCTGCACAACTTTTGTAATAACACTTTTTTACTATGTCCAGATAATATTTTTATTTAACTGTAATTAATAAATTATTTTTTTAATTATAATTATACTAATTAATTTGAGAAAGATTTAAAAACTTGGACTCTTTGAAAAATTGGTTTCTTTTTGAAGTCAGGTACCGAGGTCATCCTTAAGTGATAGTTGAAATTGAGAGTTCGTTAGCGTTCCGACTGTCAAAACATTTATCTGTGTTATAAGTTATAACATAGATAAATGTTATAACTTATAATACTACTCAGGCGGGCCGTATATTTGTGTGCCAACTTGATGATACAATTCTTTATTTTTTCAGACTTAGAACCGAACAATACACAAGTCTTACAGCTCCGAGCGGAAACAGAGTACAAAAGATGTGCGTTTGAAAAAGCTTTAGTCCTTGCGCATAGAGGACAGGGTATCAGGAAATTCCCACCTTGTTTTGCTGAGTGTGAACGCTACTGTGAACAGACGGTAAATGCTAATGCTAACTAAGTATTTTACAATTAGCAGCCGCAATATCTGTAAGAAAAAAACAATGATTTATTTAACATCCAAAAGATTTTTTGATATAGAAAAATCATGTATTTTTATACATACAGTAGCGGCCCGTTCCGGCTTCGCACGGTTCCAGATTTCTAGTAAAAAATATAGCCTATGCTACTCAGGGATAATTCGTCCAGTAGTTCTTGAGTTTATTCGAAACAAACATACAAAAATACAAACTTTTGCTCTTTATTAGTCAGACTTGGTTAAATAGTACTTTTGTATTTATAATATTTTTCTTGGTCATGGACTTGAGTGAAAAGTAATGTGAAAATATATATTATTAAAGTGAAAAGTAACTTATTTGCGTAAATAGATTACAGTATCGTACAACATAGGTATTCTTAACCCGCCACTGGTGACGTGAATTTGACTTATATCTTTGGTGACGCCGGTCCCACGCACCGGGTTTTTCAACCTAAGATTTTCTTAATAAGCAATACTCCATGCTACTTTTACGTGTTTTTTTATCAATAAAACAAAGATGTATCATAAAAAAATTACGTTTATTAATCTTTACTGTATTACACTTATAACACTGAAAATAATCGATTTTTTTTCTAGACTTACGTTAAAATATAGAAATTGTAACAAAAAAATATGTTTTATGTCTTAATCAGCCTTTGGCAGTCTTATGACAATAGGAACTATAAAATTAAAACAAAAAACGAACTCCTTCCAACATAAAAATACAAAAAAAGTCCCCTCAAAAATGTATCTGTTTCAAGAGCCAAGCAGCTAGTGCATTTTGGCAGTACATGCTCTAAACATAAATATTTCCTGCAATGGTACCTAGTAAGTATACCTTGTTTTTCGGTTTTTCTGCATGTTTTCTGCATCTAGTAGGTATAAGAGCTTCGAGACGAAGAGTTTCACGTTCGTAAGACATGCTAAATCAAAGTTATAAAATAAAAAAATAAATTCCAAAAAGATTAAGTATTTTAGTGAAAAATTTATAGAATTATGCAAAAAGTTTACTGATTACAGAATAATAATAATCACAATAATTATATTATCAAAATAAATACATAAACTTAGCAAAAAGTCACAATTCAAAAAATTAAGCTATGACTATTTGACTTACGTAGTCTGTAATCCCGGTCTCACGCACCCGGTTGGCGCCAAAACTCAGAAACGTGCGCCCACGTCGTGGTCGCAGGGTGGACTAATTGTAGGGGGCGTGCATTCAGGCAGCTACTCGAAATCGCAACGCAATTCGATAAAGGGTGTAAAAAATATTCTTTGTTTTTGAACTACCCGGTCTCACAGACATATACGACACCAATGGCGGGTTAAGATATGTGTCAATATGACGTCAGAGTTTTGTCTGCCATCCAAAGATAAACCCTCAGGTTAAGCTCCAATGGCTTAACCATTTAGCTGCAAAGCATGCTTACCGGGTGAAATCGAAATCTGAAATTTAAATTTTAAATCTTAATTGTTAAATTTATATTGATGTGTTAAAAACGTGGAAATAGAATGATCAATTTCATTTATTATTTTAGCCTGCAATTTAAAAAAGTTAAAGATTTTCGCAGTACACAATCCGAGACTAAGGTGAGTGTGTGATTAGAGCCAGTGACATTTTTATCTTTTCTATCTAAAGCGAATAAGACTATGTTACTTACACTTATTTTCTACCGCATTTGGAAGATCATTTATATATACAAGAAATAAATAGGGACCCAATATAGACCCTTGCGGATCTCCCATTCTAACATTAGATCCCAAAGAAGTAATATTGTCAATAGACACTTTTTGTTCTCGGTCTGATAAGTAAGATATTACAAGGTCAAGGGCTGAGCCAGTGAATCCATAGAATTTCAATCTATACAATCAAACGGTTTTGACAGGTCGCAAAATACACCTATGGCATCCTGGGACCTTTCCCAAGCCTTAAGTAATGATTCTAGAAGACTCGAACCGGCATCTTGAGTAGACCTACCTTTTGTAAATCCAAACTGTTTATTATGTAAAATATTATTTGTGTTAAAGTGTGCCAGCATTTGGTTTAGCATAATTTTCTCAAATACTTTACTGAGGACCGTAGTATTGAAATCGGTCTATAATTTAAAGCATTTTTGGTACAGCCTGCTTTAAAAATCGGCACAACTTTGCTAATTTTCATGAGATCTGGAAATATACCATCGGTAACGCAATTATTAAATATATCTGCTAGCATTGGGGCAATTTTGTCTATAATGGAATTTATTGCTTTAGTTGACAGTCCCCATAAGTCTCCTGTACCCTTTTGTTTTATAGTTGAGAAGACTTTTATTATATCTAACGCGGCTATGAATTAAAAGCAAAAGTTGGGTACATTTACACTAGTATTTTTTTTCAATAGTTCTTCCTCCATTTCTGTAGATGATGATTCTGTAGTTGTTTCAATTGGTATATCAGTGAAAAATTGATTAAAAAAGTTTGCAACTGTTAGTTTATCCGAGACCAGTTTGTTAACTATGTCTAGTGCCACTGACCTATCATTTACTCTTGATTTGCCGGTTTCCCTGTTGATCACTTGCCAACATAAATAAAATAATTAAATACACATTTCAAACAGTTAAATTATTAAATAATTGAAATTGAAACTTCAATTTCACCACAAACATATTTTAGGAATCAAAACTAAATTTTCAATGACGCCTACTAATGTTTGTTTGTGAATTGAATGTTTTATAATCAGATTCTGATTATATAACTTCGAAGTAGATATTGAGGGTTTTTCATAGATATCCTTTTTTAAAAATACCAGACTACAGAATTTTCAGACTTAAACTTTAAGTTTTTTTTTTATGTACCAACTGAGATATTGTGTACTTTACTTACGCTGTACCGTACGCTGTTGAACGCCAGGTATGAACTGAACGAATCTCCCGCTTTACTGAACGTCACATTAATTTATTTAACACCAAAAAATTAACGTTTTTACAAGGTCACATATCTAAGTATTAGAGATAATTTATTTATATTACCTACATACTTACGTAATTTGGTACGAAAAAAGTCTATCTAATCCAATCTATGATAATAATACATACAATTCGTATAAGTCAGCGTTATTAATACTTGTTTTCCTAGCTACGCGAATGTACTGGAAACGCGGCCTCTAAAGTGTTACAGTCAGCAGAGAAAATTCTTAGCAATTTCGAATTGATGCGGCAATCTCTGGATGAGCATGCTCCAAATGCCTCGACGCGTCGTCCGCGTATGCCATCTCAACATGACTACCAGGTAAAACTTTCGTTAATACAAAAACCATAAACCTATTTAAAAATAATAAACTACATTTAAAATCAAACATAGAACATAGATAAAACCACGAAGCGCGGGAAACGAAAATAAAAAAATAAAAACCAAGAGAATCGTTCGTCCCGACCGCAAGCTTAATTTTTTGTACTTTTTTAGTCAATTGGTTGTTTACTACCGACAATAAACCTATTACATACAGTCCACTAATTTCTTTCCACCAGGGTCTTAATAACTTCTAATGAAATCAGGCAATTTCTCGCCGAACAGAAAATTAACATTTAAAATTTGATCACTGAATGCGTGATGATTTGAATTGTCATAAAATGAAATGAAACCAATATTTTACCTTTCGATTGAAACGAATTGTGATGGGTCAGATAAAAAAGCAAATTTTAACACTCCAATTTAAATATCACGTCAGTTCAATTTACGGTTTAGGTTCCTATTTAAAAAAATCATACCACATTTATTAACTTTTCGTTTTATGGTAACTCAAATGACAGATGGATTACAAACAAGCAATTAATAATAGCTCCATGTTTTTTAATAGAGCATCTCTTCAAATATAAAATAATGTTGTATTAAAATTAAAACCTAACCGTTTTTGTGTCAGCAAAGTCGACTTGAGTGTTCAGAAATTACAGTAGGTATTAAAAGTATTATTCAAGTTTTTACAGTTTTAAGAGTATTTACTTTTAAAACTGTATCTGAATATAAAACACTTGTGTCTCTTCAAGACAAAATAACAGTTTCCGTCAATTTAGGCTTTTCAAAGTAAAAATATATAACTCAAAATACATTACTATGAGAATAAAACTAAAGCAACCCATTGTGTCTAAGCACCAACGGCGAAATAAACAGCTTCCTTATGACGCAATATACAGCGTCGGCAATTTGTTTCAGGAAGGGTAAATACGTTTTTGTTTGTTTCCACAAATAAAAAATATGTTAGCAATAACCGTAATTCTAGGTCAAAGAAATATCCCGCACAGAAAAACAGAAAGCTGAACGAATCTCCCGTTTAATGGCTTCGCAATATTTAGGACGAATGGCACATGACAAACATTTCTTAATTGCCTTATGCAAGGACGATCGGCTGGTCTCCGCTAACAAACGAGGATCGAAAACATTGCTGGAATTGGCAAACAAAGCACTCGGTGATATTAACAACAGATTGGTACGGCATAATTATTTCAGTGTATAAGAAGGCTAGTAGGTAGGGGAAGGTTAAGAGCTTGTGTGAGTATGAATATTAAAACTGCTAAAAGTGGTAATGAGGCTGCCCCGCTTCTGTGCCAAATGCACGAATAGATGATTTATGCGCTACTATATATGCGAAAAAAAATGTACTGTACTACTACCTACTACTAATACTACTAATTATCATCCCGTTTACGTCAACTGCTGAACAAGGGCCTCATCTTAACAGAACATGGGTAACCAGGATCGTTGAGGAAAATTGGCAGATCACCACGCTTGGCAGTTGGATTGGTGATCGCAGTAAGATGGTAAGTTTGCTTGAGCTCATAGATGTTGCTGCCCATCCATCAGGTGTCTTCTAAAAAATAAAGATAAAGATGCATTTATTTGTATTAAACATGTGTTACATGTTTTCATGTGGTGTTACAATTATATTAGTTTCAACATGTTCTGCCGTATCAGGCGTACAAAATTACTTAAAATTAAAGTAACTTAATAAAAAATAATAAAGTAATTTACGACACCCATGGGAAGACATGGGGTGGTCTATTCTAGGCCGGATTCCACACAGCAGCAAAATATATGAATACTACCTGATATTAAAGTTTATGATTGAAAAAAGGTATTTCCTTCATATATTAATAAAATATGTTATGTTAAAAATATAGGAAGTTCTTCATGAAAGATGTCCATTGTACGCTGCTCGAGCGCCAGTTCTTGTTGCCCGTGCTAGACTAGCAGTAACACGTAAAGAACAAATGAAAAACTCACAAGCTCATAATGAAGCAGATGCACAACGTTTACTCAATGCTACAAGAGCCGTATACGAGGAACGCGATACAGCTAAATGCATTGAGCTAGCAGAATTTGCATTAGAACAAATAAACAGAAGACCGTCCAAATTACTGCCGGGAAAAGAAAAATATTTAGATGCAGTACATGAAATTGTCGCAAATGCATTCTTGGAACAGGTATGTACTCGATTCCAGGTTTTATAAATCGTGTAGCCATCTTGACGTACCTAATCATACGGAGTAGGACCGTTTAATGGAGCTTGCTTGCCAAGTCACGTAGATTGTGCAAAACTTCCCTCTTTATTTTATTTTCAGAAACGTGTCCAAAAAACTATGAGCGAGTCGGATCGTGAGAAAAGAGCGTTTGTCCTTTTGGGTATGATGGTGTCACGGGAGCCGAGTTGCGACTCCGTACTTCGCGTAAGACCACCGACGCCACGCCGTGATCATAAGTCAGTTAAATGAACTGCATTTATTTGTTTATCTAATAACAAACCTTCCTCAAATGTGTGACAGACGTATAGCTACGATAACAGTAACTAAGCAAAATAAAAGTATTTCTGAAGAAGCACTGAACATTGGCAAAAAAATAATTATTTTATCGTTTATTTTTCTAAGCGCAGTTTTTAAATTATTTTATATCCAAAGAAAAAGAAAAGCTTTGGAACACTAGCAACTGATCTCATAACATGTAATGCATAACAAAAAATCGTAATATTCTTTTTATATTCCTTTGTACATGTTAATGTGTATAGTAGCATTTATAAACAAAAACAACAAGCTTATCCGCGCGATGTACGGATACAACTGTAGTGATTTTATTATTGCACATGTTTTAGGATCCGACGCCAATTTTTAGAGCGGGTGCTATCTATGAATACTCGTATCTCTGAGAGATGTTACATCTTGCACGAACTTGCCCGTTTGAATATTGATACCAAAAATATAATGAAAGCGCGATCGTATGCTACGAGATGTAAATGTGGTATGTATTAAAATACTATATATTATAAAATGGAGTCGGTTAGAACAAGAAAATGTCATAAACCACTTAACGAATTGTTATTAATGGATTCATGAGGAAGGTGTAACCACTAATAGTTGTTCTGAGTCTGGAAGTGCTTTCTGTCCGTGGTTTATTTTTAAACATAATTTCGCTGAGGAAATTAATCCTTGTGTTGTGAGAGACTTTACAAACACTTAATTGACGGGCACACATTTTTAAAAATGTGCTAATTGTCTTAAAAATCTGATATACCGTTCATATTCTAAAAAGTTTTGTACACAATTTAACTGTTTTTTTTACAACTCAGAGGCAAGGGATAGCAACTTACGCGTTTGGCTTCTCAACGCGTTGTTTCTTCTGGCTCGGTGCCACCTGATGCAGAACAACCGTCCTGAAGCCAGGGCTACCTTGATGGAAGCAGCTGCCCATGCACGGTCAGCCGGATACTCTGATGTAGCAGAATTCTTTGATACTGTAAGAAAAACTATAATTAAACGTTCCCGTGGGAACTTCATAGTAAAATATAACATACCAACTTCCTCGATTAATGACCACAGCAAGATTTTTTAAATCGGACTATATCAGCTATATTTCATTATGAAGTTCCCACGTTACGTTTACTAGATACTACACATCTAGCAAATTAATGATGACGAGTATGACTACATCAAATCTGATATCTAAAACTTGTAATCATATAGAATATCTAGTAGAATAACGAGCCCTTGACGGACCACGTATCAAGTCTTGATGGAAATATCTAGCAAGCACTTTTAGGCTCATGTAGCCCGGACCCTCGCATCATTGATACGGCCTGGTGGTGATTATGGCAATATTTCTTAACAACCCTGGCTTGCCAAGGTCTGTTAAGAGGAGGCCGATTCAGCAGTGGCCGTAAACGGACTGTTGAAATGAAAAAAAGATACTAAAATATACGATAGGTACTATCACAAATGACTGCCGCATCAATAGTGTGTATATAATTTAAATAATACAGTAGATATAAAATCAAAACACTATTACAAAATGCTCAAGATATTGTTTCAAGTTACAACTCCCACTTTAATTACCTAAGTGTTACTAGACAGAAAATGCAGACCGTAGCTATGAGACGTTTTCATCTTTTACTTTAGCACAAATAATGAAAAGGCAATTACAAAAATAATCATATTCTATTATTTAGGACTAGTTTTTACACCATACAAACTTAGACTACTTCTTATGTATATCTGCGCCCCCGAACGCGACGCGTCCCCCCTCGTCCTCCTGACCCTTAGCTTGCAAAGAACCATCCGATGCCCTCGTAGACCCGAAGTCCGAGAGGCCCTCGAACTATAAACTAGAGCGACAGTTGCACAAAACTCCCCTAAAATAAAAGCCATAATCCTTCAATCTCCCCGTCAGCGACCGCCCTGAGCCGAGGTCCAAGTCCCACAGGGGACTCCCTCTTGCGCAGGTTGCTTACTTTGTAGTGTTTAAACCATTTATCTAGGCTGGAGCTCTGCTCGCCTTTATGCCCGGTGAAGTAGCAAAAGCCTCGTGGCTATCTACGTATGTCAATCTGAAAAAAAAGTCCTTAGACGAATATAACTTGTATTAATATAAAATATTAGTCAAACCAGTCCAGTAGTTTTTGTCCAAATGAATAACAAACATCCATTTATAAAAGAATTCGCGTTTATTATGTAACTAGAATTCTATAGATATAAATAAGGTAGGGTATATAGATTTTGTTGCAGATTTTTTTTCAGTCTCCAATTATATTTTAAAACATAATAGCTATAGATACGATGGTTACGGTTGTCATTTTTTTTCTATTTTCTACTATTTTCCACTGAGACTACTAATTTAACTTGAATACAATTTAGTACGGAGATATACTCGATCTTGGATAAGACAATGTTACCTTTTATCTGTCCAAAAATATATATTTACATTTAATTGATCATTCTTTGGTTGTGATCACAATTTGCAGGAAATAGTTTATAAAAAAGTAGTTTTCGGTAAAATCTTAAGAGAACTTACAACTACTACATACTAAACCTTAAATTTCAATTCACATAATGTTTTCATACATATTTATAGTGTGTGAACATTTCACTGGAAGGAGAGGTTTTACACGCTGATGCTCCGCTAGAAAAGCGTCAAAAAGCTATGGTCAGTCTTATGCAAGATGCTGACATGAAATCTGCAGCCACGATTCTATTCAAAAAGATGTCTGTTATGCCGACGGAGAGGTTTGTTTCCTTCCAGTTTTATTTTTGAAGCTACATTTTCAAAGAAATGAGAACACATTCTGTTGATGTTTTACCACCAACCGCTTAGGTACAAATACTTATAAATATAAAGACGTAATAAAGTAAATGAGACATCAATTAAAAGTGTTCAAATTAAGTACACCCATGAAATATTGTCCTATAAACATATATATATATATATACAATTTGTTCAAGTCCAACATAAAACAAATACTACTGACGTCATTCTATACTCTCTAGATTAATGTACTTTAGCAACTACACAAGTTATAAAAATCAATAAATTTAATAATTAATAAACAAATAGTAGGAATACTATACCATTCAATAATCAATAAAAAGATATTATTGTTTTGTTTTTGGTTTTTTTATAGTATGGCTCTCATCACGTTTACCCAGATTTTGATCACCCAGAACGCTATAAAGAATAAACATATTATTTTAAAAAAAACTTTATTACAGGAGGTTCTCTATACTTCCTGGTGTCCGTATGGAGATGGAGCAAGCATTGCCCCAAAATCGACGACGAATATCAATTCTGGCAAAAACTACGCAGCCAACTCATATCACCCGCAAGTCCCATTTCCCTTTAGGATATCAATATTTTGAATCTCTGTAAAAAAAGTACAATTGACGTTATCCTTGAACCTAATCGACGAATCATGCAAATTTTTTGTTTCTTACAATTCTTATTTCGATTATTATTTCACTTCAATGCATTTATTTAATTAATTTTTGGTTAAAATTATAATGATACATTATATTTCCGAAGTATTTTATTTTGATTTTACATAGTAATTAATATATTCGTATCAGTCGCCATCGCCTTATTTAATAATATAGTGTTGTATATTTTTAATGACACTGCTTATTTCTCAAAGCATTCACGACAAGAACATAAATGGATTCTTAGTATCTACGTTATTATAAGAATCAAATTTACAGTAAAAATATAAAGCTATAAGCTGAAAAGTTTGTTTGTTTGAACTACAGGTCCGATTTGAATTTTTTTTCGTGTTAAATAACCAATTTAACGAGGAAGACTGTTTTTGCTTAAACGAGGAATTGACTTATGCTTTGATACTGTATAAATAACCTATAAACGATAACTATGTCAAACTCCGCCGGCCAAGAAATTATCTAAGTTTTTTATTGTTATCCAATCAGTTTTTCAGCGGCGCCCTGAGTCGTGGTCCTTACCCCTTAAGTGCCCGCAGGCGTGTGTCGCTTAAATTTAATTAAATAGAATTTGGCTGACGACGTCTGTTTTCGCCACTTGACCGGTCATTGCTCTCTAAAATGTGCTATAATATTTTTTATTTTTTTTATTTTTATTCATTAAATGTTTGAATAAAATAAATATAGTAAATAGATATTAACGTTAATATTAAGAGCTTGTTTACTGACACAAGACTGACAGACTTCTAGCACACCTGAAATAAATTTAAACATAATTTAATCGTAAATGTTACCTATTTATAATTAATTTTATATGCATTGTAAATTTTCTTGACAAGTACAAGTGTATGTAAATACCTAAGTGCTGAATAAAAAATCGTTTATTTCGTTTAAACCTGCATACTTAGGCTGAGACCGCTCTGATACGGTGACAGAGACGCAGCGGTCACTCTATGACCAAATCAATTTTGCTTGATAGCTCCTGGTGTGCGGCCGCCGTCGTATTCTTATATGATTTTGTTTTCATGACGTCGCTGTAGCGTCACAGTCACCTTGTTACTGCGGCCTCGGCCTTACAGCTCGCCTCGAATTATGAGCTTGAATTAAAATGTCAAAGAGGAGGATCAGGAGAAATTGCAATTTAAAACTTTTGTGTAAATTTGAATATTAATAGTCCTCTCATGAATATTAATCGAATGGAGGAATTCTTAAAGAATATTTGTGTAAAATTTATACTACTCATAGATACTTAGGTATGTAGCTATAAGACCACAGCTTAAGCCGTTACACATAGATCCCAATATTTTGGGAACATACCTATTTTCAAAATTCAAAATTCAAGAAGGATTTTTCAAAATTCATCTGCACGCACCAATTAAACGAAAGATAAACCAGGACCAATTTTGTCATAGTTCGTTTTAAGCTAAGTCATCTAATTAAATGGCAGCGACTGGCCGTGGATGTGTAATATAAGGTTCATTCATTACACATACCATCATAAATACAAAATGCTAAGTTCTACGTCGCTCGTCTGTGTTTAATCTCGCTGTCAGCTTATGTAGGTAGGTACTAAGAACGAAGGCGCCGTACGCCGTCATCAAACGAGTTGGCATTGGCGCAAAACCTTCGTGCTTTACGGCGCTTACGTAATTTGGAGAAGGAAAGTCTAGTAATTGTCTACTGGGTTACACAATGTATACAAAGAAAGGTCTCTTTTAATTTTATATGCGAGAAATAAAAAGACTTTACGGTTACGATTTTTAATATACCTACAAGCTTTCCGCGCGCGGCTTCACTCGCGTTACTCCCGTTCCCGTGAGAACTTTATATTTAAATATAGCCTATGTCACGCAGGGTGAATGTAGCTTTTTAATGGTGACAGAATTTGAGAAATCGGCACAGTAGTTTTTGAGTTTGTTCATTACAAACCTACACACACACAAAAATACAAATCTCTCCTCTCTATAATATAAGTAGGTATAGTTAAAAATCTAGTCGTTAAAGTTATCCGGAGTTGTAAACTTACTGAGGAGAGTGTATTTCATAATAAGTTTGAAATGAAATAGCGAAACTCTTCAGCTTACATATTGCAAAGAAAGTACCTAAACCTACTCAAACGAAACACTCAAGGAGTTGATTCAAACACTATAACTATCAACTTTAGGTATATTCAAGTTACTGTAAAAGCTCGAACGACGGTAAATGCAAAAATTTTCCAAATAAAACCTAAGATTTACCAACTATTAATGATAAAAGACCGAACAGATTTGCGATTCGTACTTTTACCACCATTCTATGATGTACTAATATCTAATGGTAAAAGCTCGAGAATATCGTTCCATTTTCATTAATCCTTACTTTTACCAAGTCATGTCGGTAAATACTAAGACTATCTCATAAATCTTAGGATTTACCGTATACCTAAGAATATACTTTTTTATCGTCATTTTTTTAGCGATATATACTTTTTGACAACCTCCGTAGCATAGCGGTATTTGGCTCGCTTCAAATCTTTAAAAGATTTCTTTCCGGGTCTGGTTGGTTGAGGGACTACCCTCCGTGCCTCGGAAAGCACGTTTAGCCGTTGGTCCCGATTGTTATAACATCATCTATAATAATCGTATATTAAGGAACGGGCAGCAGCGTTTCCTTGTTACAACATAATTCTGCGGTCACCAACCCGCCTGCCAAGCGTGGTGACTATGGCAAATACCCTCCCTCGGGAGGAGGCCCATGTTCAGCAGTGGACGTTATACGGGCTGATAATGATACTTTTTTTATCATAAATCTAATCGTTTTAATACATTATTAGAGAAGAGATTACTTCTGCCGCGTTTGTAATCGGAATTCTCACAAAAGGATGTGCTACGTTTTTCCGCTATGCATTACCTACTATGTAGATTCTTCATAACCTCGACTTTACATTATAAATGTACAATTTAAGCGGGAATTGTGGCTATGCATATGTTATGAGTAGCAACAAAATGCGGCTAGTTCTAGGTATTAATATTATAAATGAAAATAATCGTTTGTTTGTAGGTAATGGATACAAAAAGTACTTAGTTGCGTTTAAAAAAAACTCTTCACTAGAAAATTACGTTAGCCAGAAATTAAATAGCAGAGTCCGTTAGGTATAATTGAGGGTCAATCTTTCAATCCTCAGATAAAAATATTAGCTCAGTGGTTACGGCAGCTGCTTCTTAGACTCGGTGTTCTGGTTTCGATTCCCACCTGTGACAACAACTTGTGTGAACCACAGGTAGTTATTCTGAGTTCGAGTGTGTTTTGTGTCCGTGAATGTGAGTTAGTAAAGTCCCCCATGACATAGAGATTTATTTTCCAAAGAGCGGTTAAAAAAAATTTTAGTAGTCTTTAAAAGTTTAGCCTTTAGTTGTTGTCTTTAAACAAATTGACATAGTCCATACAAAGACTGCCTAATTTAAAATGACCACCTCTTATAATTTTTATCTGTGGACCGAAGATAGGCTCTAAGTGTTATAAATACTACAAGCGTTTGATATCTGATGCTTCATTTATTTATATTTTTGTGAGTAGGTATATAATAATTTAACTCTTTTAAATTCCCACTCTAATCAATTTATATGGAATAATTTTAAAAAATCTCGGGTTTCTTTTATCTATGTATTATATTTTATTTCGTACGCAGTGTTTATTTCGTTTTGTTGTGACTACCAATACATGCTTACACAAAAACTTTGCCAACGAAACGCAAAAAGATACAAACAAAACACTCGCTTATTTAAGGCCAAACCAAATTTTAACGAAAAAGGTTTTGCGCTAAAACAACAGCGCCCATACAAATGCAACAGTTTTTTTTTGAGGCAAGCCAGTTATTTTAAATATTTTACAAAGTTGATTCGGCACCGCGTGCGGTTGTAATCCGTTAACTTTAATTTCCTGTCGGGGAACTCCGCTTTCGAGATTTTCCCCTACCTATATGGGATGCTGATTTCAAATATGATAATATTTAGACGGTAAAAATAATTTTACGTATGCCTTCTGCGACGGATGAGACAAATTTCTTCATGTCGGCAAATGCAAAATTTAATAGATGCCTATATAAATTATATATGTTTTATTCGTTTTTGAAGTATTATTATAGTTATATAGTATTATTATAGTATAGTATTATATTTTACGTATTGTTTCAAGTCCATATCGAAGTTAGATAACCTCCCAATAAATCCGAATAAAATGCCTTTAGTTTTATCCGTGTAGATCCCGTTACCGTGAGAACCTCTTTCAAAATTGACTTAAGCCGCGCACAAATAAAAATAAATAATAATATTTTAATAGGTATTTGAAAACAAAATGGCGCATAAGTGAAAGGATTCTTTGCCCAATTAACAGCGTCCGTAGCGTAGCGGTATAAGTACCTAACGCCTTTAGTCTCAAAGGTCGACAATTTTTTTTGTGTAAACCGGATCTGATTGACTTTGGGACTTTTTGAACCTCGGAAAAGTCAAGCCGTTTCTATCGATTATTTTTGATTGTAACAATCGTATAACAGGAACGGGCAGCAGCGTTTCTCTGTGTGTGTCAACATAATAGTGCGGTCACTAACCCTCTCGCCAAGCGTTGCGTCTATCTATGGCAACACCCTCCCTCAGGAGGAGGTCCATGTTCAACAGTAAACGTTATAAGGGCTAATAAATAATTATATTGGCGAATGGCTTGTTCGCATTCTTTTTTTTGTAATATGTTTATTATCTACCTACACCTTTCTATTTTTTTGTTATTTATTGGTAATCTAGATACTGTTTACCGCTACATAAAAATTATGATGATTAACTATCAGATCACACTTAATGCCTAAAAATTGTCTACGAACTATCCATCACGATTCCTTTGAAGCGGTTTTAATATAGGAAAATCTGGGGCTGGTCGTTTCAAATAAAATTGGGTTATAAAAGACATAGGCAAGTTATATAGGTATGATATTTTTTCTATATATATTGAGCACAAGCGCCATTCAGGCTTTTTTGAATAGCCTTAGGAGTTAAGGGATTAAGTAGATTCTATTGAAGAAATGACGGTATACACAATTATACATTAGTATCGTCATTCAAGTCATAACACTACATGTTTATGGGGTTTTTTAACATCATTTTGGTGCAATTTGCAAGAGCATACACATTGTTTCAGCCGTCACAAACATATCGTTCAATAGAAACTGTAATTATTGAAAATTATATTATAGTATTTTCACTCTACTGCTAAATTACTGTTACTGTCATACGTGGCGCTAAAAGGTACACTGTACAGCGTTGTATTTATTTATCTACATTTATATTGTATGTAACTGACAAATATCAAAGTAGTGTCGCAAAAATTATGCCGCTATAATTCAAGTAAGTATGGTTTAATCTCTCTTTACATAATACTAGCTTCCCGCGCGCGTTTTCACCCGCGTAGCTTCAGTTCCTGTGGTAATTTCATAATCAAATATAGCAAATGTACTCAGGGTGAATGTAGCTTTCCAATGGTGAAAGAGGTTTTGAAATCTACACAGTAGTTTTTGAGTTTATTCATTACAAACATATACACACACACACACATAAATACAAAGATACAAATATTTCCTCTATATAATTTTAGTATAGATGTATCTAGATACATAGATAAACTCTTTATTGTACACTTTCACAAAGAGAAAAATACAGAAAAGGACTTAAAACTAAACTTAAAATTAGATAGGTACAATTGGCGGCCTTATCACAAAATGTGATCTCTTCCAGGCAACCGAGGAAGGGACCATACAAAGGAGTTTAAAAGAGGGGTAGTTAGGTGTACTGGATTATATTAATTATAGTACTTGGGATAAGTTATATACAATTTTTATATACAAATAAAATGAAAATAAATAAAAATAATACCTTACATAAATACATATTATAATAAACTAAGAAATAGGTATATCTAGTGTTGCTGTGTGAATTGTAATGACAGGTAGTGTTCATGGACTCTTCTCTGAAACTCGGGCAAGCTTTGCGATCGCCTGATTGTTAAAGGCAGCGCATTCCATAATCGCACACATTGAACCACGAAAGATTTATTAAAGAAAATTGTGGAATGCGCCGGCATTTTTAACCTGAGGTTTGTTGACGATCTCAATTCCTTCGAATGTGATTCATATAGGAATGAAAACCGATTTTTAAGGTAAGCGGGCGTAGAGGGAGATCTACTAATTTTTTTCTTTCCATTTCATAACTAAGAGACTAAATTAATACTTCATTCGAATCCTCTAGAGACGAGTCAAACGTAAAATTTAAACATTGACATATTAAATTTGAAGAAAAGTCTCTCATATTTATAAATTTTGAAATGTTTTATCCCAAGGTTACATTTGTTAATTGAGTTTAGCTTTAGTCTGGGTTGTAGAAAATAATGCGACCTGATACGCTCCTTCGTTATTCATTAGCCTTTTTCATTTTAAATACCAAACTTAAATATTTAATTATCCCTCCATTAACCTTGAAATTATGTAAGCATAATTATAAAGGATCAGGTCGGACCTTGGAAGAAATAAGTCGAGGAAAATATGTACCATTAAAATTTCATAGAAGTTTTTCAAATATTATTAATTTGCGTCTATTCTTGAAAAATCCCAAATGTTGTGCCTAGTTCTGAAAAATGTATGAAGAATGTTATGAGAGTGAATGAAGCTAAAGATGTGTGTAGGTATCATAGCAAGTGGAGGTCTATTGTCTCTGTCTACCCCGCTGGGAAACAGGCGTGAGCTTATGTATGCATGTATGTATTGCTGAAAAAAAAATTGTAACTTCCTATTTCAGAAAGGATGACCAACATCAACATTTACTAAACAGCTGTCAAAACTCTTGTTAAGTGTCAAATAGGTTTCGGAAAGAATGATTAGCTTATTTCATTTTAGTTTAGTTAATTAGTTAATAATGACAAATGTAATTTTGAATGTATGATTTTCTTTATTCATGTTTCAGTAGATGAATTTGATTTGACAGCGAAGTTCAGTTACAAACAACAATATTAATTAATTGTTACTTTAATTGGCGTTTGAGAATCCGGGTATAAGATAATTGAAGAAGGAACTTAAAATCGCTCACAAAGATGATTACCTATTATCAACGAGTCAGTAAAAAGGCTTTTATTAACTACCCTAAAAGTCTAAGTCATAATTCTTCAATTTACCCGTCTGCGACCTTCCTGATGACCGAAAATACTGTATAACTGTATATTTATATGTAACTAGACAATGCGCAAATACAGGCGCGCCACGCACTCTATACGGGTTAGTCTGACTCTATACGAGACTGGAAATGAGTGTGTCGAGTTGATGAAACTCGGAATAAGGATCACTTATTATTTCGTCATCTGGACACGCCAATATTTATATGTGTGTCCACTTAGTGAAACTTAAATTCAATCTTTTTATGTTGTCGTCAACTGGACACACATTCACATTTTATTCGATTTCATGACAAAGTACAGTCACGCAGATATTTTTTTGGAATCACATCATTGGCCTCTATTAGGCACGGAGTATTATGTATGTGGTGGTAAAATTATTCACCATTTGTGAATTTGCTAAGATATTACACCGATAGTGATCGAAAGTCACTATGTCACTATGCTTGTCTATAATCGTCATCGCGGAACAAGTTTTATTACACTCTTTTGTATTCCCGAGGTGGCCGGTGACTAAAAATGTCGAAGTCTGCTCTAATTGGTTGACACAGGTAATAAATCCCAACCCGGTAACCCTTTGGTCATATTAGTTATCAGTTTACTTTATTTTGTGTGTACATTAAGTGCAGTATCTGTGCCATTTAAAAGTGACGTAGATTTTAATATAGGTAAGTACTTTGTCCCTTTATCAATGCCACTTTTTTAAATAATTTAATTTTTATAAAAAAAATCTTATTCATTGTTTCATGTAAAGACAAATATGTGTATAGAAAAAGTCACAGGCTCGTCAATGCCTAACATAAATACATTTTCATTTATCAATTCACAAAGAAATCGTCTAGTTTTATTAAAAGATGGATACAAATCCAACCTAAAGACAA
Source organism: Nycteola revayana (assembly GCA_947037095.2). Classification (NCBI taxonomy): domain Eukaryota; kingdom Metazoa; phylum Arthropoda; class Insecta; order Lepidoptera; family Nolidae; genus Nycteola; species Nycteola revayana. The sequence continues at coordinate 14,318,053 of OX344839.1, forward strand.
ACCTAAGGACAAATAAAGATAAATCTTCAATATGGCGTTGTTCGAAAAAGTTAACTTGGTCAGCTGTAATCAAATTAAATTTTACTAACATCATTATATTAAAAACAACTGATCACAATCGTGAGGGTGATACAACAAATAACGAGATTCTAATAAATTGAAATGAATGTGAGAGAGCTTGTTTTTATATTAATAAATCATCTAAGTCATATAAAGGTTTGATAGTTACATATTTATTTTATTTCAAATTTTTATGACATAAAACGAAAACGGTTATTAACCCGACTGTTCTTCTTTTTCCCAAAAGAACTAGGTAGGTATGTCCAGTTGACGAAAACATAAAAATATTTAATTTAAGTTTCACGCAAATATTGGCGTGTCCAGATGACGAAATAATAAGTGATCCTAATTCCGAGTTTCACCAACTCGACACACTCATGTCCAGTCTCGTATGTTCAGATAGTGACTAACCCCTCTATACTCTATCTCTATACTCTAACTATATCTATCTCTATACTAAGGCAATATTATTATCTAACACAAATAGCCTTTCTGTTAGCCGCCATTCACTTAGCCATCAGAATGACTAAATATAGAATTAAGTCGGTACTTTTCATAGTATTATTTAGTTTCATAATACCAGTATCATTTCCTGCTCCCTGAGCGTCCTGAATTCTTTATCACCAGATAAATATATAATTACAGAAATGTTAAGGTCTTTATTATACCAATGCAATAGGTAGATAAGCGTTGCTAAGCGTTTCTTTAGGGAATATTCTGTGTCAGTAGAAATTTAATATTATTGTTATTTGATATGTTCTAATGGTTTGTTTTGGTTTCGTATCAAAATAAATGTATAAGAATAAATATGTACGAACAATTTTATTTTTCATTTTCTATGTAATGTACTTATGTGTTTTAATCCATTTCAAATAAAAATAATTTTGATCTTTGTTTTTGACTGGCCAATAAATTATTAGCAGTAACCTCATTTTTTTTTTCGGACGGGCTTATTTATTTATCCAGTAGGCTTTTGCTACTTCACCGGGCATAAAGGCGAGCAGAGCTCCAGCCTAGATAAATGGTTTAAACACTTCAAACTAAGCAACCTGCGCAATAGGCCGTCCCCTGTGGGACTTGGACACCGGCTCAGGGCGGTCGCTGACGGGGAGATTGAGGGATTATGGCTTTCAGTTTCTTTAGGGGAGTTTTGTGCAACTGTCGCTCTACTTTACAGTTCGCGGGCCTCTCGGACTTCGGGTCTACGAGGGCATCGGAAGGACAGCAGTAACCTCAGAAATGATTAACTTATACCTATATTTCATGCCTATTAATGAAATGTAGGTAAAAGTTCATAATACCGATACAGTTATATAGGCAGACGTAGGATATGTTGGCAAAACTTGTTTTATCTCTATTTGTAAACAACTCCCAATTAGGGAAATAAATTCCGTGTCACGGTGGACTTTGCAAATACATAATTCACGGACACAAAGAAGACAGAGTCAGAACAACTATCGGTTGTTCACACAAATTGTTCTGGTTGGGAATCGAACCCAGAACACGAGGTCTCAGAAGTGGCTATCATAACCACTGAGCCACCGGTGCAGTCGAGTTATTTGTTGTCAAGAGTATAAAATAATTAATAATTAGAAAAACACGTGTAAGCCCCGTAATTTCTTCCCGTCAGTGGTGCTTTACAACTGCCTTCTTTAGTAGTAAATTACCCCTGAAGACTACTTATGTCTTATTTTATATTTAATTTTTTTGTACCGTCTCCGTTTTATAATGGAGGGAAGTTAAAACTTAAGTCTATCTTACACCTCCTATTCTCTTTTTGTTTTAATTCGTTGCGGGTCCCAAGGCAGTTTAACTTTGTCCCGGGACTTGGTGCTCATTGCCATTTCCAGTGTGTGCCACTGTTAATCCTGGCTTACAGGAGTTGCAGTGGCGGGAGTGTGGGTGGGACTAGTCCCAATAAAAACAAAAAAAGAACCTTTATTCTTTGTGATAAGTACTATTTTATTTTAATAAATACACATCTTTAATTTTTTAGAAGAGCTGTTCTCCTTAATTAACCAAATTATAGGGCCTCCATCATCAAATCAACTTTGCATTATATTATTTTAGTTTAATTGCAATTCCATTCATGCAAACACTTTCAAAAGTTAGAACGTTTAATTTGAGACAAAGTGACGTTCATTAATTAATGAAATTTGAATGTATTTAAACTTCTTTAATTGCTAGAATAATTTGATTTAAGCGAGTTGACCCAGAGTATCCTTTATCATTTACTGTAGACGCCTTGACTACGGTACATATTAATGTACCTACTTGCAAATTAATGTTCTTTAATAGAAATGTTAACGGCTAAATAATACTTTATTTTTGTACCAAAATAAGTTTTGCTTGCGTTTGCTTTAGATTTGAAAGTAGTATGGCAATTGGCCTAGTTGTTTTTGTTGTAAATTATAAGCAAAAATATAAATTATCTCCTTTTATAATATTAGTATTTAAGAAAATATTTGAAAGCTCATATCATCATCAACAACAGCCCGTTTACGTCCAATGCTGAACATGGGCGTTCTCTTAACAGACCTTGGCATGCCAGGGTCGTTGAGGGATCCCGGAGGGTGTTGCACGGTGGCGGACTGAGGTCCGTCGCCAAACCCTCCGAAAATGGCAGGAGCGGCTAGAGGCCGCACCGCGGAGGCGATTCGGCCCCATCTGAAAAAGTGGACCAGTCACCATCACGGCGACGTCACCTACCACGTTGCACAGGTAGTAACAGGCCATGGCTGCTTCGGCCACTACCTGTGCAACGTGGCGCAGAGAGAGCCGGACACACGCTGTCACCATTGTGACTGGGCCGACGATACGGCGCAGCACACGGTGGTGGAGTGTCCGAAGTGGGCCAACGAGCGGGAGGAGCTCGTTGGCGTGGTGGGAGACGACCTCTCGCTGCCGACCATCATTTCAAAGATGGTCCAAAGCGAGAGGTTGTGGGAGGCGGTTGCCTCCTTCTGTAGACAAGTAATGTCACAGAAGGAGGCCGCGAAGCGGGAGAGGGAAGTAGATCCCTAGAGGCCGAAACCCGCCGCCTACCGCCCTAGGCTCGGCCTCGGGGAGTGGGGGACATGGGCCTCGCTCTCTTCGAGGCTGACCCATGAGGAGTAGGGACGCCTCTACGGGCGTCCCTATAATTGGGCAAATGGGCCACTGTAAGTGTGGCCCTGGAGATCCCGCGGTACCATATTGGCCGCGGGTGCCGTCGGGGGGCCGGATTGCTCATGCGTACCCGACCCCCGCCAACGGCGGATCGAAGGAGTGTCCGGGAGGTTTTAGTGATGTAGGGTCCTCTCCTAGTGGTATGACTTTAGCATACCACGCTATGGAGAGGGCGAGTCCCACATATGCCACCGCCACCGCGCGAATACGCTGTAGCGGTGGTGGGAATGCGTCAATGCAATTCCCCCCCGGAAAACAAAAAAAAAAAAGGTTCGTTGAGGGAAATTTTCGTAAACACCACGCTTGGCAGACGGATCGGTGATCACAGTAAGATATAAACCTTGACCTAATAGATGCTGCTACCCATCCATTAGCCATATGTCACTTAGTCGTCTTTTACGACACCCATGGGAGGACATGGGGTGGTCTATTCTAAGCTGGAAACCACACGGCACAGCTCATTTGCTAGACACATAAAATATTAAACAATGAACTAATAAAAATATTCAAATTCAATAATATCAAAGTATTTTACCAGTAAACCCTCTAAATACTTCCAGTATTTCGTACAACAGAATTAAATACGAGAAAGCCGAATAAAACTCATGTTCGTATTCGTTCAATATTGTTAGTAACATTTCCTGTGAACAATTGAGAATGTATTATTTAAACTTACATTTTATCATGTACTGTTGTTTAAGATATAGTATAACCCCATAAATCCAAAGGCTCTTTTTTCCAAGAGTGAAATGTTGGGGCGGTTTAATACAGAATCATTTATTCTCATCTAACACTCTAAGGCCACTTAATATCTTAGTCGAAATTTCAGCAGCTCGCATCGTAACAAACCGTCTTTTCGGAAGTTTTAGCCGACGTGACTGAACTACTAAACTAATTTTCAATGAAGACTCGAAAACTTTTACTAGGAACGGTATTGTTTTGTGCTGAGGAATATTGTGCTATCGTTACAAAGAAAAGTAAATAATACCTTAGAAATATTCCAAACTAACGTAAAAATGTAGAATTTTGAGAACTTCCAAACAACTCACAAATTATCTCACAAATTATTTCTTTAATGAGTAGAATTTGTAAATATTTTCGTTTTTTCTCTTGGCGGGGTATAAAGGACTTTTCTAGCTATGATAGACTAATAGTAAAAGGAGTGCATCTATCCACTAAACCCCCCGGGTGCTCCTCCAATCACTAGTAATGGGTGCACTGAGAACTATTAATACATGACACATCAAAAAAATTACAACATAGGTACTCAAACATTATTTTGCAAATTCTTAACAGCCTCTAAAAGGTCTACTTAAGCACGGTGGCTTCCATTAAGAAGGGATATTCCATAATAACAGATGACGTCATCAGCTTTATTGCCTGTTTCCTGGTATATGATAGTCATAGATAGTGTTATGACAACTAGTACCAATGAGTATCAATCATATTATTATGCATAAAATATGGATATTATGTATTTTATTTAAGTATGGTATTAGTATTTTTATATTATTACATTCGGTACTTATTATATTATTATTATTATTATATAACTGCTAGTAGTAGGGAGTATGTTTATTTATTTGATTTTTTTTTTCAGGTATAAATAAATAGTTTGTTGAAATACGGTAATTCCCTATGTTCACAATTTTTTTCTCATACTCGGGGTTTGCTGGAAGAAAAATCATATATTAATTAGGCTCGCCTTGTATATGTATTTTATGTGTGCAATAATAATCATAAAATATGTTTGTTTAACGTGGCATGGTAAAAATGCTCCAAAAATATCATCTATTTTGCTGCAATTGAAGTAGAAAATTTCATTTACGTCAATAATATTCCCAAATGAACGGCATATTTGGTGCCAAAGCATAAGCTGGTGTTAATCCGACGTGTTTATTAGTGCAATTAGCATTTATATCGCCAGTCAGCCAGCAAAGTTCTACCCAAAATTCAGAATCTAAATTATTACCACATAAAGTTCACTTAAGTTGAATGATTTGTATTACTTCGAATATGTAAATGTTATTTATGAGAAAAATGTAGGTAGACTATGTGAAAATGTAAGAATAAAAAAAAGGGATTTGGGTAATACAAATCATATTTAGAGTGTAAAATAGTTTTTAGCTAAGTTATAGGGAAGAGCTTCTAATGTGAATGAAAAGAATGCACAATGGTAAACAGATTGAGAATTGATTTTAGGGGAAAAGTTCCAAAACATTGGGGACAACAAACTCAAACTTCGAAGTTTTGAAAAGACTCGTAAAGAATCTTATCTGTATATAGAAGTGTATGTATTGTATGTGTATGCGATTTCCGCTCGCATGGTTCTCGATGGTATTAAAATCAATTTTTGTATTTATTTTAGTACATATATTAAAAAAGAAAGTATATAGCATTGAATGTATTTATTATGTAGTCTTCGTACTTATATTCTCGTCTCACCAACACACTCATAATGCATAACCCTACTAACGCTTCCGTATCGGACTCTACAGCATTCTACAGCCATTCCAAACACTGCCACGATGCTATTTTAATATGTTCATAAATATGTAGAAGGCCTTTTTGAATCAACATTTTGTGAGTTTGTAATTACTTGAAAGTGGTGAGACCGGCCAGGATAGAATACTTCATTTCCTAATAAGAGATCATCTTTCTATTTGTGGTCACTGTAAAGTTGGCACTGTGTCGAAAATCTTGATGACTTCTAAGTTTTAAAACTGATATTACTCACAAAAGTAAATAGACATTTAAAAAATGGTCCTTCTTTTACCATGTTAGGATGTGGCTGTAGACCAATAGCTACCTATTGGGCTACAGCCGCCTTGGATTTGCTATCTCGTGGTCGCCAATTCGATTACGACCCATTGCACTACCGAAGTGACTGGTAATACAAGCATTTTAGGGGTTAACAAGAATAGTGGGCAAAAAAACTTTAATATTAATCTTAAAAAAAAAAAAATACAATCCTTCGCTTTACACACGCTCCATTATAACTCTGCTCTTGTGGATCATAGCGTTATGTTTTTTAGTCTATATGGTAGCCTGCTATAAACATTACCTTCAATTTTGGTCAAATCCATTAGTTTTAGTAAGAGTTACTAACAATATTACATTAATCCTGATAACCTGAGCACTTTTGTGATATAAGCAAAGTCGCTTCCCTGTCTGTCCGTCCCTATGTATGCATTGATCTTTAAAAGTACGATGGATTTTGATGCGGTTTTTTTTACAAGATAGAGTGATTCAAGAGGAAGGTTTATATGTACATTAGCATTGCACCCGTGCAATTCCGGGGCAGGTCGCTAGTCCTATATAATTCATTCAATTAATAGGAAGTAAAAATAAAACAGTAGTAAATTAAAAATAGTCAGATCTAAAGAGATATGTAAATATGTGCAATACTTATCTCTTTAGATCAAACTATCAATACAGGGATTACCGATTCTACTAATATCATTATTGTTGCAGAAGTTGCCTTTAGTTCAAGATAGGATCAATGCAAACTGCAGTATGTATACTTTAGTTCAAAACTAAGTTTTGACTCTTGGCGATATGTAGACGTTATCCCCTTACTCTCTATTGTAATAGCGAATCTTGAGTTCGCTTCACAAACTTAGTTATAGAGAATTAAATTGAAATCTAGCAGCAGAATATGTAGTTCTGATTTCCTTGAAGCGTATTGTTGGCGTCTATCGAATTTATATTCAATTGAATATATAATGCAGTAACTTGAATAAATTGTGCATTGTTTCCTGTTGCCTTTTAGTACATATTGTATGTGGTGTGGGTTCTATTATTATTTGTACATTTTGGCCCTGCCTTTTCATCTAATATTGAGTTTCGTCTTTGCAATCAAACTCCAAGGCCATGGCCATGTGAGCAGGAAACATAACAGTTTACAAGTATGTATGCTAGCAGAAGTGCAGTATTTAATTTTATTATTGTACTCAAAGGATGAAGTGATACTGTCCGTATTACTGATATGACTGATGAGATATCAGGTACGAACAAAACTAACCCCTTAGCGTCTTCTCCTAGGTACGGGTGAAACATCAACAACTTCCTGATAGTGGGCTGGTAGGTACTTAGGTTTTTCTTCTGAGAAACTTCCAGTGATTCGCCTGACATTAGGGACCTCATACGGTACAGTTATGGTCGAACACATTACTGCTAGACCAAAGAGACAGTTCACTGGTTTTTTTTATTAGTCAGTACTTTGAAGATAGTCAAAATATGGGACCCATTTTTTTAAAAATTTTATGTTGCCTATATAAATTTCAAATTTATCAAACGAATAAACAGTTTAACTCTCTGTTTTTCCTTGAACAACATTTATTTTTGCGACTTACAGCGTTCGGATATAGTATCGGAATCGCGCATTTTAAAACGGCTAATCGATGATAGTTGATCCTAAAAGTAGCTTGTCTGCGTTAGCCCTTATTTCCTTAAGCTAGAAGCAACTATCAACATACATGTTAGGAACGGTCTGTTAACGCGTTTAATTGAATCGTAGTCTAATGCTAGTTTCACTGTAAGTAGTTTAGCTGTTGGTAGATATCAAGTTGAATACTAGTTGGTAGATTTGATTACAAATTATGTTGAGGCAGTTATGTGAGTATCCAACTGTTAAATTTTACATAGAAATATATAAACTGTATCTGTCTGTCTGTGATAAGGCCGGAGACGAAAATGTACCTAGTAAAAAAGAAATACTTTTATAATATACTAGCTGCACCCCGCGGTTTTACCCGCGTCACTCTGCTCCAGTGGGTCGGAGCATCATATTTTGTAGCATATATATATGTTAATCCAGCTTATAAACTATCCGCGTGCAAACTTTCAGCCAAATCTGTTTAGCAGTTTTTACGTGAAAGAGAAACAAACATCCATACATACAAACCTTTGCCTTTATAATATTACTAGCTTCCGCCCGCGACTTCGTACGCGGATCCTGTTGCTTATGCCAGCGACAACGGGGTCGTCAAAATCGAAGATCTGAAACGTCTGATGTCGAATTCAAAGGCCAGGGACAGTTATTCAGAGAATGTCGAAGTCGATCAGAATTCAAACGTTCGTTGCGCTCTTGTTCTGTCTCTTCATGCCGTACTCCAGAAATTCTTTCTCTCTCACTTTCTAACGGATTATGAATATTTTGTTGTGTGCGTGTTCGGGACAATGTATGATAATCTCGATCAGCAGTTAGTTGCCTGATGACTAAAGACCTGTTAGTAGATCTGCAAATACGCTCAGCACTCAATAAGAAAATTAAACACTTAAACACAGCGTGATTCTGTATCGGTAAACGTTTCCGACTCGCGAGACAATGCGTGACGTTCACGATCAGCGACCAGTCGAACAATTTTTGCTATGGTACCATTTTTGTATCTCTTATAGTTTAGCTGGTCTGTTGCGGTTCTGCATCAGGTGTTCAAGTTTCCAAGATAAATTATCGCCTATATGTTGCCCAGACTTTATACCTATACGTCCAGTAGTTCCGAAGATTAGCGTATACAAACAAACAGACAAACAGTTTTTTTTTTAGATTCGTGCTCTATTACTTTTACCAAATCCCCCTCAATTTTTTTTTAATATATTCAATGTACGGACACAGTTTTTTTACTGTTTTATTATATGTAGGTATAGATAACTAAAGCGATCATTGTAGAGGTTCTCTATTTATAACAACATTTGACGTTAAATTATTTTCAGGTAACAAAATATACTGGTCGGGAGCCCCGACCCGTGATAGGGTAACGTAAAGTTGCAGCAGAAATCGTAATATTTTAATTTCGCCATAACTTCAAAACCAAACGTCTAATTTTAATCATTCAAAGACCAAATATTATCTACATAAACTGTACTTAGTGATGAAATAATTTATTTTGATAAGGATTAATAGCATGAGTAAAATAAACGGTTCTAAATGAAGTCCAAAAAAATTCAAGATTTCTAAATAAAAAAATGGTTGTTGTGCCTCACTCGACATAGATAGGTAAAGTGTGTCGAGGACTTTTTTGTAGATATTTATAAGATCTACAATTAATTTGAATATTTGATGGTTCTATCTTTTATAGTTTAGGCAGCGTACGCAAAATAAATAACTTTTCTGGTTGATTTTTTACACCTTGTGTCCGAAAAACCCAAATATCTTACGGAACCCTATTTTTTTCCAAAATAAAATTTAAGTCAAAGTCAAAAATTCTTTATTCATATAGACACATTTAAAATATTTTAAATCATGTTCTTATGATGCGTCCCATTCTTTTACTACCACCAGTTCTGGACGTGGCAACTCTGAGAAGAACTGGCAAGAAACTCAGAGGAATCCTTTTTTTTAAATAAATTATATTTTACAATGATTAATAAAGCAGTATTGTTTCAGAGCAACTCACTCCCAAGCAGTTTTGTCATTAACATAATCAGAAATTTTATAATAAGCCTTTTTACATAATTTATCTTTGACATAACGTTTAAACTTGTTTGTTGAAAGATCTCTTACATTATTAGGAAGTTTGTTGTAGAAGCGTATACATTGCCCCATAAAAGAATTGCTAATTTTGTGGAGACGTGTAGCATGTAAAACGAGATTATGCTTAGATCTAGTATTAACATTATGAGTGTCGCTTTTTTTCTTAAAACTATCTATATTCTTATGAACATATAAAAGGTTTTCATAGACATATTGTGATGCGACTGTAAGAATATTAGTCTCTTTGAATTTCTCCCGTAGGGAAACCCGCGGACCAAGTTTATATATAGACCTTACAGCTCGTTTCTGTAGTACAAAAATGGTGTCAATGTCCGCACAGTTTCCCCACAGAAGAATTCCATAAGACATTACGCTATGAAAATAACTAAAGTAAACCATTCTAGCAGTATCCAAATCAGTGAGTCGTCTCATAGTTTTAACAGCATAGGCCGCAGAGCTAAGTTTTCCTGATAGTTTCGCAATATGTGGGCCCCATTGCAATTTGGAGTCAATAGTTATTCCCAAAAAGACAGTTGACTCCACTGGCTCCAACCGAATACCATTTATTTGCACATTCGTATCAATTTGTTTCACATTAGGTGTAGAAAATTTAATGACTTTGGTTTTGTTTTCGTTTAAAAGTAGATTATTAACATTAAACCAATGGACTACCTTCGAGATTGCATTGTTTACTTCGTCATAGCTGCGTAGCTGTCTACTTATTTTAAATGTCAAGGATGTATCGTCAGCAAACAATACTATCTCATTTAGCCTATGTTACTCGTGAATAATGTAGCTTTCGAATGGTGAAAGAATTTTTAAAATCGGTCTAGTACTTTTTGAGCCTATTCATTACAAACAAACAAAGTTTTCCTCTTTATAATATTAGTAACGACGTAGAAAGTATAATTATTTTTTATTTCAACATAATTATGAAATCAAGTAATCGGTAAGAGATGGTCATAAAGAAATATGAATCAGCTGTAAAATTGTAATAGAAGTGTATTGTTGTTTCTTTTTTTTACTAGCACAAAAAATATATAGTTAATACTTACTTGTACACGCCCATTGCTTAACCAGGTATATCATCAACCCTAAATATACGATCTATCTAAACGTGAAAATATATTTCAACTTTCATGAAATTTTAAACTAAGCCTATAGTTCTGGCAGATGTATTGAGTTACTTGATTATCCTAAACGCTTAGTACCTTTGAGTGCTAAGTCGTAAGCAGGACTTTTCGACAGTTTATATTTCATAAATGTAGGGTGTGGTCCGCATGTTCGTCGTACTTCACAATAAACGTGCCACAAGAGGTTACGACTGCGCCATGTTTACCTTTCTGCAGAGCGCTAACAAGCTTCAGCTATTTTGTGTATTTTAACAATTTGTTGAAAGTAAGAACGTAAGCCAATTGGTGCATTGCTACCTAACATGAACAAGTGAACAAACTTAAGATACAGTTGTAATATTCAAAATGATCGTTTATAATAATTCTATTTTTATGTATTATACTAATATTATATATGAGTTATATATAGCTAATCTCAGGAACTACTTGAAATTCATTTTAAATTAGGTATATTATATTTCATACATGAATAAAATACATATATACAACTAAAAGTAGCTAATTTAAAAATAAAACTAACTTATAATATACTACTATTCTTAATCTATTCTACTTGGCAAGGTTCCCAGAATGCTGGCTGCATTACCTCGTTGAATGGCAATTGAATTGAATGATTTGAAATGTTTCTTCAGTGTCCATTTATCGAGGGAGGCTATATTTTATTATGAAGCTCCCACCGAAAAAGGAGCTACGCGAGTGAAATCGCGCGCTGGAAAATTGTTAATAATATACATTTTAAAAGTTTCCTTGCATATTAAAATGCCACAATACTAGTATACTAAAGACTACCAAAGACTGGTTAGTTGGTTATATCCATATTTTAGTTTGCAATCTTAGTCCTAACAATAGATTATAATCTTTGAAGCAGACTGATAATATTATCAGTCTGCTTCAAATTTTATCGCTATAATAAACGTAATGAAAGTGTGAATGGCACTTTTTTATTTTATTTAAAAACATTTTTACCGTTTTATTTCTTTTATCAATAAAAGAAAAAAAAGCGGTACTAAATCTTTGTACAAAGAGACCAGTTTTTTTAAAGTTGTGTCACCGTACCGTACCCGTGGTTGCCAACGGGAATAATTTTTATGTTTAAATCACTGTCCTGGATACTGGGAACATTTTTTATAAATTGTGCCTCTGTCCACAACTGTTGGACATGGAGGGGGTGGACAACGAGAATATACCCTAATAAGATAGTCAATATTGATATTAACTAATCAGATATTAAAATTCTTATTAAGTTTCCCTATGATTAACTACTACGATTTCATAACATAATAGTTAGTCACACTTATGATTCATATTTTAAATTCAAAAATAAAAATTAAGCCCAGAATATTAAAACAAAAATAGTTCATTGCTTGTAAACCTATAACAATTCTATCAAATCAAATAAAAACTGGTATTGTAAAACTTGATAAAGCTATTCCTAATTTTCTACGTGAATTTTATATTACTTTAGCCATCTACAAAGAACTAAGAACTTGTTCGGTAGATGCTTTTGTCGAACTCTTAAAGTTTGCCGCCATCGTGTGCAAAGTACAATATGTGCCACACAATCTAAAGACTTCCTTTTACGAAAATAAAGCTGGTACTTAACTTAGTACATGCCCTCATAAAAATTTAATCCGATTGCCAACGGGCTAGAACACGGAAGTTATCAAAATTAACAATGTAAGTAGGTAAGCCGCATTTAACCATTCCCCGGACGGAATACCTATGTTATATTTATCTAATATTAATTGAATGCTGGATAATGCATTGCGTTGGTTATTAAATCGCAATATCGAATTAATAACTTCACAAAACTGCCACAAAGCTGCAACTCATTATCAAAGTTAGGTATCCAATTAGACAAACTAATTAATTATTCATAAATCCAATTTGTTAACATTCGCCAAAATTAATATGTAGTTAGTACGGATTTTGTGAATTAGGATGCTTTGAGGACTGCGTTAGTAGCGGAATAATTAAATAAGGGGGCTAACGCTTTTACGAAACAATGTAATCTGCTTTGGTAACCTAATTATACTTAATATACGAGTGTAGAACATTGTTATTGAGGGTATTTCGATATTGCTTTCTGACATTTGTAATTTCTTCAGTAAGCCGAAACGGTTGTATGCATACTTTGTTGTTTATATATAATTTAATTTATATAAGTTAAAAAATTCTTCTTATTTATTAACTTAATTTTTGCCCCCCGTGGCGTAGCGGTAGCTCGCTTTTAATCTCGGAGGTTGTGGGATCAATCCCGCTACAGACTAAAAAATCAAAGATTTCTTTTGGAGTCTAACTTTCGATTTAACTACGGTTGAACTTTCCGAGGCACGGAGGTCTACTACCTGCCTCAAAGTGTGTAACCATTGGTATCAAAACATAATCTATGACAATCATATGCTAGAGACAAGCAGCAGCGTTTATTTGAATGCTGTACATAAATCTGCGGTCACCAACCCTCCTGCTAAGCGTCGTGACAATAGTAATAATTTATCCTTTTCAAGTGCGGCAGTGTCCAATATTCGGGCTGACGATAAATCAAAGTGTTATTTATTATTTAAATTTACTAATAGTTTATTTAAGTTTAGATTTGCATCAATCATGGCTAACTTCAGTTGTCATTAGGTACTGTGGAAATTGTGTCGTTCTCGAAGTGGTCTGTACAACCTTCAAAAACCTAAATGTCTCATAGACATTTCCATAAATAGACAAAAATATATTTGTAAAATCAAAATAATAATGCTTATGAATTTTAAAGATGCTTATGAACCAGAAAAAAATTAATTGAAATTTATTACACTACACAATTGGCACAAAGACTCAACAATTATAATTAGTCCGTCATTTAGGCCGTGTTCAAACCACGACTGACTGTCTGTGACGGCACTGACTGTCAGCCGCCGAAAGTGAGCGAACGTTACGAAGTTTATTGTATTTCCATACATATTCACTTTTCGTTCACATCTAACCGACGATACGTTATTACGCTATGCGTAGACGCTGACATTCGGCCGATTAATATAGACTGTCACTACGCTCCGCGGACGCTGATTGGCTACGTAGCTAAAGGTCAGCGTATTGGATCCTGCTCGGCAAAGGATGTACCCAAATTTTCTTTTTCCTTTCTTCAACTTCCTCAAGAGCTTCGTGAATGGCCAATCTTTACGAACATTATTTAGTTAGCACCCCAGTCACCAGTCTTGAAACGTGAACTGATATATACTGCGAGAATTGCGAACCCCTGAGCTCTTTTATGTGAAAAATAGTCAGCGTACGCATACGGTGTGAACGTATACAAGCCGACTGTTTTGTTTACACCATTAACGTATTGTAAGCTATAGCGTATTGTCAGCATACTGTGAACAAAAAATACCGTTTATTTTCACGTTTATACTGGGGCTCACAGTGAGCCTACTCACATTCGACGGCTGACAGTCAGTTTAGTTTGAACACGGCCTTAGATTACAAAAAAATATTGAACTCGTGTTTTTTTTATTATTAAAACAATAAAAATTGATAAAGATACAGAGCAACAACTACTTATAAAGTTCAGGATAGGGGGCATGTTACCTCACTACTAGTAGTAATGTTAGGTAAATTGTACCTAAAAGTGACGTCACACGAAATTTATCTTCGTCATTTTGTTTAGAAAACAATTTTTTTTGTTGGCTGATATTATTCATCATACTCGAGCCCATAAAATATTTTAATTAATTGTTATTAAGTAGGTATTTATAAATATATTTTACCATTAATTGATTTTTGATAATACTAGCTTCTGCCCGTGACTTCGTCTCCGTAGAATAGTTTTACTTTGGGCTGAGACCGATTCTGAAACATTCTTCGTTGGTGCTCTACTCCTGTTGGTCTAAACGTCATAATAGCCTAAAGCCTAAAACCTTACTCGATAAATGAGCTATATAACACTAGAAGTTTTTTCAAAACAGACCAGTAATTCCTTAGATTACCGTATGCAAAGCAAACAAACTATTCTGCTTCATTATATATTAGCTTCCCGCGCGTGGTTTCACCCGCGTTATTCCCGCTCTCGTAGGTACCTTATAATTAAATATAGCTTACCTCGATAAATGGGCTAACACAAAAAAAATCGGAATGTAGATCCTGAGATTAGCACGTTCAAGCAAACAAATAAACTCTACAGCTATATATCATTGCTGTATTATCATTAGTCATACCTAGATTTTCGATAAACACATGTACGTATGTATTCATTAAATATTGTGTATATTTCGAATACGTGCAAGATTATTATTAGATTGAGATTAATTTTATGATGATCCCGAAACCAAACACACGATTCAACATTTGGAATTACAATTGAAAATCATGCGACTGGTAAATTGGGATTGGTATTTCGGTATTATGATGAACTGCATATTAACAGCCGACGATGAATGTTATTACACTAGATGAGACGAGAACTAAATTTATAATAGCACTAGCTTCCCGCACACTGTTTCACCATCGTAGCTCCCGTTCCCGAGGGAACTTCATAATTAAATAAACGTTATGTTACACCTGCATAACGTAGCTTTCTAATAGAGACAGATGTTTTTAAATCGGACTAGTAGTTCCGGAGCCTATTGCATCATCATCATCATCATCAGCCCGTATAACGTCCACTGCTGAACATGGGCCTCCTCCCGTGGGAGGATATTGCTATAGTCACTTGGCAGGCGGGTTGGTGACCGCAGTATTATGTTGTAACACACAAGAAACCGCTGCTGCCCGTTCCTTGATATACGATTATTATAGATGATGTTATAACAATCGGGACCAACGGCTAAACGTGCTTTCCGAGGCACGGAGGGTAGTCCCTCAACCAACCAGACCCAGAAAGAAATCTTGGAATTTACACAAAGATTTCTTGGCCCGTGTGGGAATCGAACCCACGACCTCCGAGATTTAAAGCGAGCCAATTACCGCTACGCTACGGAGGTTGTCTATTTAATGCGAACAAAAAATCATATCTTTTATCTTTATTACACAATAATATATGTAGTAATTATTATGTATTTAGTAAATTGACGAACAAATGTTCATTTCTTGATAAATATTTGGATTCTGAAATTATTAGGATAGGTAAATATAATAAAAATTAGCTTATCACAGTAAAGACATATTGGAAAGAAAACGTGGTGCGTCATGTATTTTTCAATTGGGTCAACCGCTTTCTGAGATACTGACGAATTTTAAAGGAAATGTTTTAGTATAAAGGCTATAATCAGATGTAACGCTTTATTTTTCATAAACGCTTAGTTGACAAATAAGCGTTGGATCTATAACTATAAGATACAAAGTCATTAAATAAAAATGCTTAATTCCCTGAATTTTGCCTTTAAATTAAAGCATGGACATTAATGCCGGTGTCCCACCATGCACCATGTTGTTTCCAACACTGTTTTTACTGCATATCAATGACTAGCTTCTCGCGTACGGCTTAACACACGAAGTTTGGTTACCATAAGAATTTTAGTAAATAGCCTCTCTATCTAACAATGAAAGAATTTTTCAAATCGGACCCGCAGTTCATGAGATTTGCTCGATGAATCAAAGAAACAAACAAACTCTTCAGCTTTAAATAAAAGTAAAGATATGTTGTAATTTGGGAGCTTACATTGTTATGCAGATGTCAGTATCAGTGACACTTTCTACACGAGCCGTGTCAATATTGCTCATTCCTCGTTCCACTATATCCACACAAACACAAAATCTTAGTCGGACGTAAAGTAGTAAAGTAAAAAAAAAATCCCAAAAATAGTCCCTAACTGATGCATTAGGGACTATTTTTGGGATTTTTTTTTTGGGAGTCGAAGCAGCTCGCGTCCTTAGGTTTACCCTCGAGACCCTACACGTGACTCCTGGGTGGTGCTAAACGAGCTGCACTTACTGGTGGTACGCTCCGGCCGCGGCTAGTGACCACCCACCGAACAAAGCCACGCCGCCAAACGCCTTTGTCGTGTTCCGGCGTGTTGTTTGGTGATGCCATTTGAAAGTCGAGTCAGGACAGCAGCGTCCCATTGCAAACCGAACATTAAACCCAACGAACTGCCGCATTGAGAGACTAGTCGCGGAGGGTAGCGGGATCCGAGGCACGGTGCACCGCTGGCCGACCGCAGTCCGTAGGGGGCCCAATTGTGAGCCCAGCCACTCATGAGAGGCTGCCCCGCCAACTGTCGAAAAATCCCAGGGATCGTGCCGGTTGGCAACCGGGCAAAAGGGCATGATGGTAGTCTTTGGGGGGGCTCGGGCGTCCTGCAGTCTAGTCCCCCTGTTGTGCGTTTGGTTTTTGTGTGTTTTTCTGGAAAAGCAATGCGT
Source organism: Nycteola revayana (assembly GCA_947037095.2). NCBI lineage: Eukaryota > Metazoa > Arthropoda > Insecta > Lepidoptera > Nolidae > Nycteola > Nycteola revayana. The sequence goes on from OX344839.1 coordinate 14,335,231, forward strand.
GATGTCTCGTCCTACTGTCGACTTTCGACCCTTTTTACTCCCAACACCATGCAGAGAAACAATAAAAAGAGAAAGGTTTCACAGCGGCTGCACTCCCTCTCACTGAAAGTGCACCTTTGTAACATAAGGGGTTTGCACTCAAATCTCGTCCCTGTCCATCACCACCTTGAGACTGAAATACCTCACCTCTTGTTTCTCTCGGAGACGCAGATTGGTCATCCTTCCGACGTGTCGTACCTTAGTTACCCAGGGTATACCCTGGAGTATGTGTATATGCTCGGGACGACATCTGCATTCGCCGTCTCCGTCGATTCGAGGACCCCACCTTCTCCGTACTCTGGGCTTTGGTTGACACAGGCATTGATAAGATTCTGTATGCCTGTGTTTACCGCTCGCACACCGGGGATCCGGAGACAACTCGGCTCGCTGAATACCTCTGTGAGGTGGCAGACGCAGCCCAACTAAAGTACCCATCCGCTCAAATGGTGTTACTGGGGATTTTAATGGCCATCACCAGGATTGGCTGTTCCCATACCGAGACACCGACCACGCTGGGAGAGAGACGCGTAAGCTTTTTTTAGCGTTAAATCTCACCCAGATGGTCCAAGGAGCTACACGGATACCAGACGTTGACTCGCATACAGCCTATTGCTTGGACCTTCTGCTGACAACTGATCCAGACCGCTACTCAGTGTCGGTCTCTTCACCTTTAGGTAGTTCCGACCACTTTCTGGTGAAATCTGTATCTGTTTACTCCCCGCCCGATCCCTGCCCAAAAGGCACTCGGCGGATGTGGCGAAGCAAGTCAGCAAATTGGGATGAGATGCGGTCCTTCTTTGCATCTTATCCTTGGCAACCTGTCTGATTCTCTTCTGGTGATCCTACCACTTGCGCCAATGCTGTGACCGATGTGCTACGATTAGCGATGGAATATTTTAATCCGTTCACTGACGTACCGTCGTCTGGCAGAGATCGCCCATGGTTCGGGGCTGAATATGGACGCGCTGAGGCGCGCAAACATCAGGCATACCTGGCTTGGGTCGATGCTCGTAGGCGCAAGGCAAAGGATATACACGCAAAGAAGAGAATTTTTAACAAGGCTGCCAAGTCCTGCAAAAAGGCTCTACAGAAGGCTCGCTTTGACCATATTAGCCGAATAGGGAACAAACTGGCTTCGTACCCCGCGGATAGCAAAGCGTTTTGGTCCCTAGCTAAATCAGTCGAAGCGAACTTCTGCCGCCCCTCACTGCCTCCACTGCAGAAGCCTGATGGAACACTGGCTTTTCTGTTTGCGGAATCTTCACGTCTAGATGCTGGAAGCGCGATTCCTCCTAACGTTCCAGGAAGCGAGAACATTCACATTCGCCAAAAGGAAGTTCGCAAAACGCTTCGTAATCTTGACGTGAATAAAGCCAGTGGCCCTGATGGTATATCTGCCATAATGTTGAGGACATGTGCACCTGAGTTGACTCCTGTCTTAACACGCCTCTTTCGCCTCTCTCTAGAGACTGGACTGGTGCCGAAGTCTTGGAAGTTAGCAAATGTGCATACTCTGCAAGAGCATGGAGCGTGTTATCAACACCAGGCTTCTAGCGTACCTATAGAAGCTAAGAACCTCATCAGCGACCGACAATACGGTTTCCGTAGAAACCGGTCCACTGGGGATCTTCTAGCGTACGCTACCTACATTTGGAGTGAGGCCATCGAGAGACACGGAGAAGCGCTTGCCGTTTCTCTGGACATCTCGTAGGCCTTTGACAGGGTTTGGCACGATAGCCTTATTGGCAAGCTTCCTGTATACGGTCTAACTGCTGCAATTTGCGCTTGGATTTCGGATTTCCTGAGGGATCGGTCATTACGAGTGGTCGTTGACGGCTGCTCGTCTGAGCAAATGGCTGTCAATGACGGTGTTCCCCAGAGGTCTGTACTCTCTGCGACGCTTTTCCTGCTGCATATCAACGATCTGCTGAAGCCCGGTACCTTTGGATATGCAGACGACAACACGATCGTGGAGAGCTACACTTCCAATGCGCGGGCCAGTGGGCCGGATATAGAGTTGCTCAGAGAGGCCATGGTTGAACGCTTAAACTTGTCCCTTAAGGCAGTCTCCGATTGGGGCGATGCCAACCTGGTTCAGTTTAACGCTAGTAAAACCCAGGCGTGTTTGTTCTCCGCAAAGAAGAGGCCGTTTCGTCTGTCTCCTTCTTTCCGAGATGTATCCGTGCAGTTAACTGACAAGCTTGAGCTGTTAGGCGTTGCTCTTTCATCGACTCTAAATTTTGGCTCATATATTGAGTCGAAGGCCCAAATAGCCTCCATAAACCTTGGCATCCTCTCGAAGGTGAGAAAGTACTTCACACCAAATCAGCTGCTCAATTTATACAAAGCCCAAGTTAGAGCATGTATGGAGTACTGTTCTCATCTTTGGGATGGTTCCGCCAAGTATCAACTAGAGGCACTGGAGTCGATTGAGAGGCGCGCCAAAAAGTTAATAGGCAACGTAGCTCTGGCCGAGTCTCAGCTGCAAAGCCTTAAGTACCGACGAAGGGTTGCCAGCTTGTCGGTTTTTTATCGAATACATTTCGGAGAGTGTGCTGAGGAACTGCACAACTTAGTTCTGCCTTCCCCTTTCTTCTATCGGACAACAAGACACTCGGAGAGGCGCCATCAGTACATGGTCGATATTCCCAAAATACGTACGAAGCGCTTCGAGTCCACGTTTCTTGTACGTACTGCGAATATGTGGAACTCCTTGCCGGGGTCTATATTTCCCGATAAGTACGATATGGGTCTCTTCAAATCAAGAGTAAACCCCCAACTAGCAAAAGATATCGTAAAAATGCCAGCAGCACGTTTCTATTTCAGCTATTGGTGGTGAGAAAATGTCGAGTAAATGATCTGTGCACGTTCTTTCAACGCGATTTGGGCGCACTTCTCTCTGCTTTAAGTGATGTGAATATCGTAAGATTATCGTTTGAATAGCCAAATAGTCAAAAGAATATATAGTAATCGCAATTCGAAAGTTACTAGTATTATAATAATCATCAGTATGCCATTTTTCAACTCATTAGCTTTTCCCAAGTCGGTAGAAGCGCTTTCATTCGGCAAATTTATTGTAATATAGCAGTGCGGTTGCAATCACTCGACTCGTTGATCGTGTTTAGCAACCAAGCAGCATTCATAGACTATTTTATTTCTTCAATTACCGGAGCTGTTTGTGAAAAGAAATAAAAAATTAAATTTAATATAAGTATTAAATTTTGCCATATTATTTGTGCCATAAAATTTTACAGTCATATTGACAATTCGTGACCTAAAGTTAGCTCAAAGGTGTTTACTTTCCTATGCGGGGTTAAATTTTTCGTCTACATTCCTTACATTTTAGTTAATATTTTCATGGGCCGTAAGATTTCTTAGTAAATAATGAATTACAAATAATATTAATTTAAAAGTTTATCTAATTCGCCATTAATAGCAATTCACTTATCATCATAAAGCATTCACTCGGTTTTTAGCTGAGAAATAGAAATGAGGTTTCAATTTTACGACTTCCAGGACAATCCATAATATTAGATCAAAATAAAGTTATTAATACTCCAAAGGAATAAAAGAAAATTAAACATAAACAAAATATTTTTATTATATGAGTGACTTTTTCAAATTATTTTGAATGGTTGACCACCAATAGTTAAACTATATAGTACAGTGCTGTAAAAGATTTTATTCAACTTTCATGTCACAACTTTGCTGTAAGACGGCTTTCAAATGATGTTTAGAGCACCTCTAGGGCTGTAATAGATAATTTTTAAGCGTTTTCTTAACTTCAAAAATTAATCGGAATGAAAGCCTTGTAGCTATTATAGTAACTGAGATGCTATTTTATCGAATAAACAGCATTTACTCTATAATTATGCTGTAATAAATACATGTCGAAAGATAGCAAAGCAGCTATAAAAGCTAGTTTTTCGACAAATTAGCAATTCGGTTGCTTTCAAAGAGCTGTCATTGGACTTACGGTTGCATGAAAGTGATCAAGAGATATCTTTATATAATTATCGAGTAAATTATCGAGTAAAAAATATGAATTCGTCGAGTACACGTTTACTAGACATGTTTATAGAGCCAAAAAGCGTTGAAAGCTAAAAGATGTAGACAGCTGCTTTTAAACGGCTTTTTGAAATAGTAGGATCTTTCATACGAGTGTTTCTCGATTCATAGTCGAGAGAGTAATTGCTTATACGATCTCTTTGCTAGTTGGGCCGGTTCCTTCTAGGTAAGCGTGCTCCATCCTAGGCTATTCCGATGCTTAACATCAGGCAGGGTGTAGTCAAACGCCAACCTATATCTTACAAAAAAAAAAAAACATTTCATCTATTCCAATTTAATCCCTTATGTAACAAGTCTGAATGTTAACCGCTTAAAAAATCCCATCTGCTATACCTACGCAAGTTCAGAACTCTGGGAGCCTTGGGCTCCTAGAAGTCGACATTTTTATTGACGTACAATTCGGGGCTCACCGATAAGGCCAAACAGGCATCTAGAAAGCTAAATGTGCTATGCAAGGTGAAGCAGTACTGGGGAGACCCAAGGCAAAAAATGCTGCTGTAATACAAAAAGTGAAAGTTCGACCTCACTCGGAGTACTGTTATCTACCACGTTTGAACGGGAACACCAGGTTACTAGCTTGGGCATCTTAACATCAACAGTTCGTTGAGGCGTTTACGTTCAGTGCTGATCATGGACCTCCTCTTCACTGTCAATGGCAAGCCAGGGCCGTTGAGAGATAGTACCATAATCACCACGCTTGACAGGCGGTTTGGTAAAGATGTTAAGTTGATAGATGTTGCTGCCCATCAATCCGGACCCATCTGTCCCTTACACCCATGGGAGGATATAGGGCGGTCTATTCTAAGCCACACGGCTTGTGGCCTTTTGACTCAGGCTAAAGACGAGCTAACGATCCTGAGCTTCCTCACGGTATTGAACCCACTGAGTCTGACAGACCCTTTGCTTGGAGGTATAGTTTCATATGATGCTACTACTTTCTACCATTGCACCTCTCGCCACCTACAAGGAGTTTATCCTTAGATCATGGAGCCTTAATGGTCCCGTGCTGTTCTGTTTATAAGCAATTTCCTCCCATGTAGGTGCTCTGAGGTTATGCAATCTTCCTATAGAGGTTTACTTAGGAGTCTACAGCATGAGGCTCTTTAAAGAGGTTTCTACGTGATTGGCAATACATGGGTGATTGGTGTTCCCATCGTTCAATGGCTACGGTGACTACTTACCATCAGCGTGAAATTCATGTTTGCCGATAAAGTTGTAAAAATATATTATATTTATTTATTCTAAAATGACATTATTTGTATCTCAGACACATATTATTATTATATATAAATATATTTATATATATATGAATGAAATACATAATATACAACTAAAAGTAGCTTATTTAAAATAGAATAAAACTACCTTATAAAATACTACTATTCTAAATCTATTCTACTTGGCAAGGTTCCCAGAATGCTGGCAGCATTACCGCGTTGAATGGCAATGCTTACCTGCTAAGCAAAGTAAAAACCAGCACTCCGAGAAAGTGCCGCACTAAAGAGGGCCGCTGCGAGGTATTTATAAATTAATTTATATATTTATATTCTAAGTATATATGTGTATGTACATATATTTATATCTGTGTACTATATTTATGTATAAACTACACACGATTTAGTTTTCTTTCAGTTACTGTTTCCTATCGCGGATCAGCTGGAAGAAATTTCTCTTGAAATAAGCTGTACCTTTGTGCTATTGTATCCTTCTTTTGTTTTTTGTTATTCCGTGAGTACATAAACTATTAAATAAAAAAATAAATAAAATAGGATATCTACGAATATAATATTTTATCTGTAGAAAACAAAAGTTTAATTATAACATTCCAAAAGTGTTATATCATTGCTTATTGCAAACTCCGCATTTTCATATAATAATAGATAATATAAAAATTAAAGGTTATCGGCTATTATCTGTATCCATAATAATAATATTATTATCAATTAGTTACCAATTTGTGGTGGAAATAACATTGCATACAGATTTGTTTCATATTGACTACGCGCAGTAATTAACAAAAACAACTATTTTCCCATCAGCCGTTTATTAGTCATATTATAGAGGTAGGTATAAAACTTTTAATTAAAGGTTTCTAATATTTATTTTTTACATCAAATAAATAAAATTGTATGACTGCGTATTCTTTTCAGAATGATTTACCTTTTATATGACTATTAAAACATAATATCGAAATTTTAAATAAATATTAAGGCCGTAGGGAACGGGCACAAAAATTTATTCATAAAACCTTGCAGCTGCCGTCGATAATGCGGCCCGTTCGCTGAGTGCTGGTATTTTCCATAGTTGATAAGCATTGCCTATGGCTGGTGAAGTAGTAAAAGCCAGGTAGATAACTACATTTTTCCATCCGAAAAAAAAGAAAACCAATGCCAATTAACTGGGCAATGCTGCCAGCATTCTGGGAGCGTTGCTAAGTAGTATTAATTAATTTAATGATCTAAATTAGCTCCTTTTAATTGTAGAGTTCTATTATAAATATATGTATAAAATAATAAAATTGTCCCATAATATATAAAAACCCCATAAAAATATAAAAAGACAAAGAACATACTGTCAGAGATAACAACAAAAACAAAGGTAAGTTGAGTAGAAATAAATAGGGTGAGTACGTATAAGGTCAGAGACAGGTCAGCCGAGCCATCCGTCTCAGTGAGACAGGTACCCCATTTATATTACCTATCGACATTGAGTCGAGATACCCTATTTGGGATTTAGGTATCAAAATAGCGATTGATTTATACGTGTAACGAAATTTTGTTATGATAATATTTTAGGTTGGGTGTATTTGGGGTTTATTTTAATTTCCACAGAAATGTAGAGGTGATGTGGAATTAAGTAGGAAATTTGGATTTTATAAAATTAAGATAATTATGTTTGGATTTATTTTATTAAATTTCGGGCGTTTTTACCCGCGTAACTTTCTTGTATGAAATGTAATTAAATATAGCTTATCGCTTTTCTCGATACCTAATACTACCTAATACTGAAATATTTTTTTAAATCGGTCCCGTAGTTGTTGAGATTAGCGCGTTGAGATAAGCACACAAACAAACTTCAGCTTTATTTATTAGTACAGAAGCAGCAGTTATAAGAATTTCAGAGATAGCAGCGAAAATGTGCGACCACTTGTGAATAAGTACTATGAAGATCGTATGGCGTAGAATTTAATGTGTATAATTTTGGTAAGATTTTCAATTCAGACAATATTTGTAAGGCACAGCTAAATTGTTATTTATGTTATAATATTGATGATTAAATGTTAACATATGGCTATTATCATCTGTCCGTATGAAGTCTTATACTGATCATGGGCCTCCCACGATGGGTGTTTTGCCATCATCGTCTTGCTGGACAGGCAGATTGGCTATGCTAAAGGGCATTTTCCGTAACGGTGTCAAATAACTAGTTTTTAAGTTATAAATGTGACTAGCGACCAGCCCTAGCTTTACACGGGTGTAATTCTGATGTATTATACATATAAACTTCCTCGTGGATCACTCTATCTACTAAATAAAACCGCATCAAAATACGTTGCGTAGTTTTAAAAATCTAAGCATACCTACGTAAGTACAGACATACAGCGGAAAGCGACTTTGTTTTTTTTACTATGTAATGATGTAAGATTGTAAATGAAGCCTTTTATTATTATGATGGACAACGCAGCTTGAATCGGTAGTAGGTCCATCGGCTATACGTGTGTGCCTAAGTTTCCGGCTGTATAATGAAAGCGTTAGCAGATTTGTCGGAGATTGCGCTCGTAATTTGCGGGTTGAAACTAATGCGTCGTGTGCATGCAATTTCCAAGTAAACTACATAAAACGCCGTATGGTAGGCTAGATTGAAATCGCAGTAAATTGTGGTCTATTTGTCACGTTGATGTTGCATTTGTACTAATGGTTTGGCGTTGATAGCTAATGAATTGATTATTTGAATGACTTTGATTAAGTTTGCTGTAGTCTAATATTTATTTTTGTGTTGACACAAATCATTAATAGAACTAAATAAAAAACCGGTCAAGTGTGAAAGTTTTTTTCATAAATAACAATATAGTTAAAGCTCCCTTTCGGTATTTATATAAGTTTGTTGCTATAGCAGCAACAGAAATACATTATCTGTAAAAATGTATTCTGTCTAGCTATTATACAATATGCAATGTAACTACTATCGGTAAAATAACAGATTTTGCCAAACAACAGAACCTAGTTACGTAACCGGTTTGATTGTTTGCCTCCATAAACTTCAAAAAGATCACTTATCGATTCTCTATTGATATCATATGGAAATATAATTAATCATTTAATATCTTTTCGACGTAGCATTGTTGTCAAATAGCTGGGAAACGGGCTTTTCGTGATCCATAATTATTTAAGAATTTATTTTGTAGGTACTGCCACGTTCATTTAGTATTGTCAGTCGGATTAACTAAGGTCGAAGCTGCACTGATACAGCGATAGCGAAGCATTAGCGACCCTACGAACAAATCTATTTCGCTTGTCGATCATGGAGTGTGGCCGCCGACATATTATTATATCAGTTTTCTCAAGTAGCCTCAGTAGTGCTGCCTTAGCTCAGTTCCTATTTACACATTACATTGCTATATTTTCACTTGTTCTGAATATTACTAAAAACCGGCCAAGTGCGAGTCGGACTCTCGCACGAAGGGTTCCGTACTAGTGCGTACCTATTTTTAATATCAAGAATACAACAAATAACATAGTATAAAAGTTCTTGTAGTTCGTTGTAACTTTGATCAATGTTGAATGAATGAAAGGTAAACTGCGGTTTACGGTTTATGACGTATTAAAAAAAAACTACTTACTTGATCTCGTTCAAACCAATTTTCGGTGGAAGTTTGCATGATTATGTACATCATATATTTTTTTTAGTTTTATCATTCTCTTATTTTAGAAGTTACAGGGGGGGGGACACAAATTTTACCACTTTGGAAGTGTCTCTCGCGAAAACTATTCAGTTTAGAAAAAAATGACATTAGAAACCTCAATATGATTTTTGAAGACCTATCCACAGATATCCCACACGTATGGGTTCAATGAAAAACATTTTTTTGAGTTTCAGTTCTAAGTATGGGGAACCCCAAAATTTTTTGTTTTTTTTCTATTTTTGTGTGAAAATCTTAATGCGGTTCACAATATACATCTACTTGCCAAGTTACAACATTATAGTACTTATAGTTTCGGAAAAAAGTGGCTGTGACATACGGACGGACAGACAGACAGACAGACAGACAGACAGACAGACAGACAGACATGACGAATCTATAAGGGTTCCGTTTTTTGCCATTTGGCTACGGAACCCTAAAAATGCTTTATATTTCGTGATTAACTAATTAATCGAGCGTACGTCATTAATCAAATAGGTACTAATAATCATTGCGGTCTATTTGAGAATCACAATAAATGCAATTCCAACGAAATAACGTTTTGGGTGATAACAAATACCTACTCATTTTACCGCAAAATGACCTATTGAAATCAACATTTCATTTTGTGGTTTATTTATAGTAAATCTGCTAAATAATTATACAAATACACGAATACTGCTAAGTACTATTTCTCAAATATATAAATATGCCGTTTCTCTTTCTTCTGCTCAGTCGCAACCTAATCAGACACCACCTATTTCAGAAGAAAAAGATTACACACCTAAATGTCTTGTAATTATTTTATTTATTACATACAAGATGACTGATGAAAAATGTACATACCTATTATGAAGATTCATCGAAATCATCTTTTATTTAAATTATGTAAATGCATGCTTTAAAATAAAAATATACACAATAATTGGTAAATACTCAACAATCTGAAAAAATTAAACTCTATCCGCATCTTAACGATATTATTTTAAATTAGAGGCCGAAGCCGGCCATAAAAATATGCGAAACAAACTAATATTTTACTTCCTCCAACAAACCACAGATTAAAAATTTAAGCAATTTTACATATAGGTACGAAAACATGAGTATCCATCCAACATTTTGAAACGTTCTACTGCTGATTCCGCTCGCAGTTATTGTGACTAGTTCACATTTCGTCATGCGGTAACACAAGGCCCGACTACACTGCCGGATGGTTACAGCATAGTAAATATTATCCCATGTGTCATACGCCTGTAGGGTACGGACGAAGTCAATAACCGTTGAAAGATTATTTCACGTCCGTAGTAATGTGAAGTGCTACCGCTAACAGTGTTCAATTTGGCTCCATACCTACTTTGTATAATGCAATCATAGTGATTCGGTTCTCTTTATCACCCCACTCCATTTTATTATCACAAATTATTTGACAATGTAATGGCGAAAATGAGAAAACACAATGAACAATTAATTATATAAAAATGACAGATTCCAAATTCAAACGTAAAATTTTGATTAATTTCAATTGTAACAGTAATAGATAATATAAAGGTCGTTTGTATAGTAAGTTTAGCAGTACCTACGTAACATATCTCGTTAACTAGACTAGCCGTGTGGTTGCTGGCTCAGGATATACTCAACCACATGTTTTCCCATGGGTCTCGTACTCTCGTATGAGGCGACGAAGAAATGTACAGCTGATGGATGGTCAGCAGTATCTTACTGCAATCCGCCTGGTTAATATGGCAGTATCCCTTAACTACACTGGTTTCGCAAGGTCTGTTAAGTGGAGGCCCATGTACAGCTGTGGCCGTAATCGGACTGATAAAGGAAAAAAACATAGTTGTGCATTTTATCCTTAGATACTGACATTCTAGACTCAATTTTGTTTATCATCACAAAAATTCAGATCAATTTTAACCATTTTATTCTCAATAGATTTCCCTACAAATAATAATTAAATTTTTTGAAATAACTAACTACCAATTTTTCCTTTGAAAGTTCGAGTATAGAGTGGGACTAAAATTCTGTTAACCCTAGAATCATAATCAGGTGTCTGTCGTACACCTCAAAATAGTAAAACTCTTCTAATGCGCGGCGCGAAAGAAATAGGAAGACGCGCGTCCCAGTACCTTCCTGCCGCGGCAAGACCTAGATATTTTGGCGCGTAAATGTGTAGGAGCCGAGATACGACGTCGAAGGTGTCTGAGATTTGTATGTTAATAGAAGTTTTCTTTCGAAAAATCTAAGTATAGTTACATAATTTGCCTCTTTTCTTAGTCCCAATAATCATAGTAATAATAGTTTTAAATACTGTATAACTAAACACCTGTTAAATTCACGGATCATATCAAACGTACCTCCTTAGCGAGGAAGCGATGCGCGGCCGCCGCGACAGGCGAGGATTGACGAGCTCAGTGCGGCCGCGCGCTCGTACAGTGCGGACGTTGTACCTACTCTAATTTCTATTATAGCCTTTTTTAGGAACAGTATTCCGTGATCCTAATATATCATAGCATTTACTTCTTAGCTGTTATAATAACTACTGAGTACATTCCATTACGGTGAAGTTAAACCCGGTACATCGAGTAAGTTGTGCATAATATTTTAAATACTTTATAGTTTATACATAATATTTTATCCAACGTAGCCATAATGTAATGAGTATAATATTTAGTTTAGAGACTTAATTTGCTTATGCTTTTATGATTAGTTTTGCTGGAATTTTGCATTAAGCAGACTTTACACACCTATAATATAATTATTTTAGTTTTCAAAAGTACCTACATTATATTTTTATGTAGGTATAGTGACTTTCATTTTATCTTCTCAATGTTAGCCTTTCCGCTTTTCTATAAACCGTGACTGCATCATCTCAGATTGCTGATTGCCTTATAAATTGGACAGAATATTTAAATCACGAACCTATCGCTTCGACGTCATGTTGCAGTCACGGTGCGAGTTTAGGCAAAGAACTCACTGGCCACCCATACTGATTCCAGGGTTTATATTCACCCTTTATTTATAAACGGTGCGTCGCGTCGCCCCTCCGAGCCGCCGATTCCTACACGTGGTGTCGTTGACGTACCGAGCTGCCCTTGCATCATCAAGTTACCGTACAGCATGCCGTCGCCGCCGCCGCAGTGCCGCCTGCACCGGTTCGAGAGTTACGTAAATATTCTGTGCCGTGGTGTCGGTGCAATACAGACTTTTAGGGTAAAGACCCACTACCCTGTGCTACTTTAATAAAAGTTTTTTTTTATTTATAACATTTTTATTATTATTATTATTATTGTTTCTTTCATGTTAGATTTGAATCCATTTTTTTGGTACCTAATGCTTAGATGTAACAGTATCAGCCCGAAGTCAGGAAGATGGTGGTGTTCCACCCGTGACTTGAAGGACACGTTAAGCTGTCGGGCCTGATCTCACCACTCGTGTGATAAACGTGTAGGAAACGAGGATGTATCTGCGTTTTGCGCACTCACTTCTACATTATATGTCTTAAGAGCTTGGCGGTCACGCCTGAATTTGGTTGGGCGGACTATATACCTAAATCTATACTTATATATAAAATTGAAAAGTTTGTCTGTTTGTTAGTTTGCTTGAAAGCGCTAATCTTAGTCTAGTCTAGTCTAGACTAGTCCAATTTAAAGAAAAAATCTGTGTGAGATAGCCCATTTATTGAGTAAGGGAGCTACGTGGGTATTAGGTAGGGACTATACAGCCATGTGCATTGTTATGTGAACGATGCACCTACATACAATATTTCGATACTAATTAATATTCAATAGTTGCAGCAATCTCAGTTGAGTAGACAGCTTCGTGGTAAATTGCATTCGCTGACAATCCTGCCAATTGAGGTGAAGCATCTGTTCAGTACAGGCTGAAATGTTAATGGTTATTTTCCTGCGGCAAGCAATTAACTCTCTGAGGTAGATATTATCGAAATATAAGAGTTAAACTTTGCTTTTAATTATAACTAGCGACCAGCCTCGGCAAGGGGCCGGGTGCAACGCTGACGTATTATGCATATAAAGCTTCCTCTTGAATCACTCTTGTCATAAATAATATTACAAACCCGCATCAAAATGAAACAAAACTACGCAACGGTGCGTAGTTTTAAAGATCCAAGCATACACAAGGACAGACAGACAACGGGAAGCGACTTTCGTTTAAACTATGTAGTGATTCATCATCATCAGTTCGTATAACGACCACTGTAGATCATCGTACATCTTACGAGGATTTGTTTTGCCATAATTATCACGCTTGGCAGGGTTGGTGTACAGTTTTATGTAATAGCACACACAAGGAAACGCTACTGCCCGTTTCGTAGTATATAATTGCTAAAGATAATAATATTATTGTTATCGGGACCTACAGATTAACATGCTTTCCGAGGCACAAAGAGTCCCCACTTTTGCTTTATTTACATTAGACAATTGTAGAAGAATACAATAGTTAATAAAAATGCAAACGTTGTATGTTCGTATGTTTACTACCTAATTGTATAACTAATGATTGAAAAAAGATGAAATATGACTCGGAGATTTCGGTTTATCACTTACTAGATTCAGTTTGCGTCAGCGTAGAAAAATGACTGTGGGCAAGGTTTTTTCGCGATAAAAGCTACCCTATGTATGTAGAAGTTTAGTCTATCCTTGTAGCAAATTTGATTAAAATGATTTTAGAAGTATACGAATTAAAGCGTAACAAACAGACTTACGTATTTATAATATCACTAACAAAGTAGGGATTTTAAGATAAACCACTTTGGCAGGAAGTAATTCCAGGCTGTTAAAACTCTGCAGTTAGTCTCTTAATCAAGTTTGAATCTCAATTAAATAAAAGATTATAGTCCTTTATACTAAATTATCACTTGGCCTCTCTCTATTTTCTTTTTTATCTCAGAAAATTAATCGTAGAAAAATAGACAGTCATTGAAATTAGTATCATGGGGAGGATTTTATCCTAAATCGTGACCATTTATTTAACACTCTGTTTAAACAAACATTTCACAAAAACACCTAGAAAATTGTTTGCGGCAGTAAAAAGATAAACGAGAAAAGTTTGAAAATAGAAAAAAAAGTTGAAATGAAAAAAGCCTAGCTACCAAGCCTTTTGAGACGACGAGATTTGGCTCGTTTAGAAGGCAAAACGATGAAGATTTGTAAGGATTAGTTAGATAAACAACTTTCTTTATAGAAAAGAAAAATAAACAGAAGTAGGATCCGTAAACGAAATAACAAAGACTTGTTTGATTGTCTTCTCGGTTTTGTACGCTTTTGTATTTTTTGTGTACTATTAGCAAAAAAAATATATTACTGAATGTTGGTTGAATTTCAAATTAACACAGCATATAGCTCTAAGGGCTTAGACAAAATGCTACTATGCTATCTACAAGGTTTATGAAACCGAAATGCAAACGATCACATCACTTGTTTTAAAAAAGAATCAATCAATAAACGCCTGTCATTTTTTCCCGCGTCCGCTTTCATCATCATCATCAACAGCCCGTTTACGTCGACTGCTGAACATGGGCCTCCTCTTAACCGACCTTGGCAAGCCAGGATCGTAGAGGGATATTGCCATAATCACCACGCTTGGCAGACGGATTGATGATCGCAGTAAGATGTAAACCTTGAGCTAATAGATGCTGCTGCCCATCCATTGTTGTGTATTTCCTGACTTGATGAAGCATAGTAAGGTTATACCATTATTTAAATCCGGTGATAGCACTGATCCCTCGAATTTCCGACCTGTTTCTATATTGCCCACTCTGAGCAAAATTTTTGAAAAATTAATTCTTAGCCAGTTGCTCAGACATTTTAATAAATTTAACTTATTACACAAAAAACAGTTTGGGTTTACGAGGGGTTGCTCCACCATAGATGCGGGAACTGAATTGTTAAAAACGATATTCGCGGCCTGGGAAGATTCGCAGGAATCCTTAGGTATTTTCTGTGATCTGTCAAAGGCATTTGATTGCGTTCACCATGACACTCTTGTCAGGAAATTACACCGGTATGGCATTAGGAACCAGGCTCTCAATCTTCTGATTTCTTACATGGGCAATAGAATTCAGAAGGTTGATATAAACGGCAAAATATCACCAGGCTCTGTTGTATCCATGGGCGTCCCGCAAGGCTCAATCCTGGGACCGTTTTTGTTTTTGGTGTATATAAACGACTTACCTTACTATGTAGGAAATAATCATGAGATAGTATTGTTTGCTGACGATACATCCTTGACATTTAAAATTAGTAGACAGCTACGCAGCTATGACGAAGTAAACAATGCAATCTCGAAGGTAGTCCATTGGTTTAATGTTAATAATCTACTTTTAAATGAAAACAAAACCAAAGTTATTAAATTTTCTACACCTAATGTGAAACAAATTGATACGAATGTGCAAATAAATGGTATTCGGTTGGAGCCAGTGGAGTCAACTGTCTTTTTGGGAATAACTATTGACTCCAAATTGCAATGGGGCCCACATATTGAGAAACTATCAGGAAAACTTAGCTCTGCGGCCTATGCTGTTAAAACTATGAGACGACTCACTGATTTGGATACTGCTAGAATGGTTTACTTTAGTTATTTTCATAGCGTAATGTCTTATGGAATTCTTCTGTGGGGAAACTGTGCGGACATTGACACCATTTTTGTACTACAGAAACGAGCTGTAAGGTCTATATATAAACTTGGTCCGCGGGTTTCCCTACGGGAGAAATTCAAAGAGACTAATATTCTTACAGTCGCATCACAATATGTCTATGAAAACCTTTTATATGTTCATAAGAATATAGATAGTTTTAAGAAAAAAAGCGACACTCATAATGTTAATACTAGATCTAAGCATAATCTCGTTTTACATGCTACACGTCTCCACAAAATTAGCAATTCTTTTATGGGGCAATGTATACGCTTCTACAACAAACTTCCTAATAATGTTAGAGATCTTTCAACAAACAAGTTTAAACGATATGTCAAAGATAAATTATGTAAAAAGGCTTATTATAAAATTTCTGATTATATTAATGACAAAACTGCTTGGGAGTGAGTTGCTCTGAAACAATACTGCTTTATTAATCATTGTAAAATATAATTTATTTAAAAAAAAGGATTCCTCTGAGTTTCTTGCCAGTTCTTCTCAGAGTTGCCACGTCCAGAACTGGTGGTAGTAAAAGAATGGGACGCATCATAAGAACATGATTTAAAATATTTTAAATGTGTCTATTTGAATAAAGAATTTTTGACTTTGACTTTGACTTTGACATCAGCCATATGTCTCTTAGTCGCCTTTTACGACACCCATGGGAAGACATGGGGTGGTCTATTCTAAGCCGGAAACCACACGGCACAACACGTCCGCTTTATCTCGTGGCAAATGTTAAACATCCATACATTAGCGTTAGCGGTTTTCTGCTAGCGATCACTCCCCTATAGTGGCATTGCGTCTAGGCACTCTGTTTATTTGCTTTTGACGGTCAGACGGCACGGTTACAATATGAACATGAACGCTTGCAATAGAGTTATTGATCAAGCGTTGACGATCATGGATACGACACCAAAATATCTCGCAACGTATTGTAGTGTTGTACCATGTCAATGCAGAATCACGGGCACCGTAGTTTTAACGTTCATTACCCGTGCGCTTGTGTTCGGTTCAATTTATACTAATATATAAAGCTGAAGAGTTTTTGAACGCGCTAATCTCAGAAACTGCTGGTCCAATTTGAAAAATTCTTTGATAGTTAGATTGCCCATTTATCGGGGGAGGTTATAGGCTATATTTTATTATGATGTTCTTATAAGAACGAGAGATGAGTGGTGGAAACCGTGCTAAACCGGAAGTTCCTCTGCCGCCTCGCAAGACGTCAAGTTCGTGGTCGCAACCTGAAAACTCCTCCATATGTAGGCATGTTCAAGCAACATTGAAATGGCTGAGGTATTCTAGAAGCTAGACCTAGTTGACTAGGCAAGTTTTTTTATTTTTTCTTATTTTACTAGCAGCATTTTGCAATCTACTAGTATTCTTGCTAACCCCTCGTGCTATGCTAAAATGCTTGTGTTCACATCGGTAGTGCAATGGGTGGGGTTCGAACCGGCGACTTCAAGATCACAAGTCCGACGCCCTAGCCATTGGGCTACTGCCGCTGTTATATTTGTTTTACGTGAATTAATTTACACAGAAATTTTATGCAAAATGTGCAATACTCATTTATGTGTAAGGAAGTATATTGTAAGCTCGTTGATATAAATCTGATGACTCGAAATTGGTATCCAAATTCAAATCAGACTTATCGATTGTAATTCTAATTGACAATCTATTTTAAATCACGGGAATTCAATATCAAGAGATTAGATCTGATGTACTACCTATAAAACGCCGCAATGCAATTTGCTTTGCGAACATGTCCTAGCTGATGCTATGGTGGCCATTCAATGAATAAGTTAAATTTCATGAATTGTGCACCTAAAACTGACTTTATCATTTATAACTTCATTATGATAATTATGTTAATCGACGTTTTGGCTCACTTTATTTTAATAATACGATCAAAGATAGAATTAAAAATATAGTAAAGATTTCGCATTTACTATATATTTATACAATGGGATTTCTTAGTCGTTGATAATTCTTACCAAAATGTTTTATTTTTATTGCGATTAAAACATTATATACATCATGCTTTTTTAAATCCAGCTAGGTTTTTAGGGGCGCCCGTTCGTACCAACTAGATTATCTTTTAAAGCTTCTCCCATTTTCATTAATATTGCCACCTCCTCGAGGGCAACTCTTTTTGTTGAAAACATGTGTTATTTTATGTTGATGGTAATACAGATAAAATTAGTACTATGAATACTAATTTTATCTGTATTACCAGATAAAACTAGTGCTGTGCTTTAGTACTATGAACTAGTGCTGTGCACTAGTACTATGAACTAGTGCTGTGCACTAGTACTATGAACTAGTGCTGTGCACTAGTACTATTAACTAGTGCTGTGCACTAGTACTATGAACTAGCAATGTCTAAAACATTTACCATGTATTACCTAAAGCATAAAAAACTGTTATTTTTATATTATAAACAAACGCGTCCATTATTTTTATTAGTTATACTAATCTTATAGCTTTTAAATATATAGATAGATTATGTTGAATTAAGTGTTGACAAAAAATATTTTGTAATATTATTTTCATAAAACCTAAAGCTTTCAAGAATATTACTACCATCGCTTTTAACTTCCATTTCCCATATTTTTAATTTTAATATTGTAATGTGTCTGTTCCATTTGTATAATAAATATTGTTATATTTATAATAACATGCTTTTAATGTGAATTAAATATATACGCAAGAGTGTGTGAGATGTTGTTTTCATACGTCTAAATGTAGGTATCCCAATTTGTCTGAAGCACAGGTCATAGCTACGTGTTATAAAAGAGATTGATACATTTTGATGACTGGTAGGGTTAACCAATTAGGCTACGGTGGAACGTAGCCTAATTGGTTAAGGCGTTAGGGGCTTAGCCTAAGATGCATACAATGTACTAGTACTATGTACTAGTACTGTGCACTAGTACTATAAGCTAGTACTGTGCACTTGTACTATGAACTAGTACTATGAACTAGTGCTGTGCACTAGTACTATGAACTAGTGCTGTGCTTTAGTACTATGAACTAGTGCTGTGCACTAGTACTATGAACTAGTGCTGTGCACTAGTACTATGAACTAGTGCTGTGCACTAGTACTATTAACTAGTGCTGTGCACTAGTACTATGAACTAGTGCTGTGCACTAGTACTATTAACTAGTGCTGTGCACTAGTACTATGAACTAGTGCTGTGCACTAGTACTATGCACCGGGCTGTATCTCAAAAACCGCGATAGCAAGACAGTTAAAATTTTCCATTGTTTCAATAAGTAGGTACTAAAATAAAGTAAATATTCAGGAAGGACTCCCATACTTCGTCATGCTCCCAATGAATGTCATGGCTTGCGGTGGCGGTGTGGGGCGGGTCGTTTCCTTCCCTCTAATATGGCGAGGGAGGCGATGGCTGCGTCACTCGTCGTACTCGTGAACGGGTGCTGCTTGCGGTGGCTGGTCGGCATGTCGCTGGGGGTATATTTGTTTTAATTCCTCTGGTTTTGCATTGCTGTCGTCTTGGTTGATCTCGTATAGCTTGTTTAGTCTTGTAAATGTGGGTGGGTGCACTTGCCGTTGGTTTATTTATTTTAGTATGCAAGAGGTTTTCCTATTAGCTTGAGTAGAATAAATTACTATATTACAATTTAGTGACTAACGGTTTTGAGCATGCACTAGCCCACATCCTTTAAAATGATTAAGTGTGATAAATAGAAACAAAAAGAGATAAAACAAGCAAAAGAAGACGTAAAAAAGAAAACCGGAGTTTCTTTCTGAGTTTCTTCTCCGGGCCGTCCACTTAGGTAGCTAGAAAAACCTGCAGGTTAGCTAGGCTAGGATCCTCGCCAGACAGACCGAGGACGCGTTGGCCCCCTGTCCCAATCCGATGATCCAGTGCCTGTAGTCCGTGCCAGTGATCACTCCCTCTTTTTTTTTAAATATTATTATTGTCACAGTAATATTTCTCATAGCATTAGCGATGCCCTGAGCCGTGGTCCTAGCCCATTAAGGGTGCCCTCAGGCGTGTGTCGTTTATAAGTAAAAATACTGTTTAAAGACGTGCCTCTTTCTATAGAGCTAAATTACATTAAGATTTTAATTATATAATTAATTATTGTTATTACTATACATATGACGTGATACTAGACTGGCTGGCAGACAGACTATTAGCTAATCCACAATAGATTTTAGTTGCGATATTTTGTATTTAATTATATTAATTATATTTCATTGTGTATAATTGACAAGTACAAGTGTATGTAAATACCTAAGTGCTGAATAAATATCGTTTAATTCGTTTAATACAACCAACTTATTTTTTTTTTATTGCAACGGCAACCGTTAACAAACGGTAGGCACTTGAAAACGGTACGGATCCTTTCGTGTGCAAAAAAACC
The DNA here is from genome assembly GCA_947037095.2 of Nycteola revayana. Classification (NCBI taxonomy): domain Eukaryota; kingdom Metazoa; phylum Arthropoda; class Insecta; order Lepidoptera; family Nolidae; genus Nycteola; species Nycteola revayana. The sequence continues at coordinate 14,355,288 of OX344839.1, forward strand.
GACAACAAACAACTATAGCACTAGTGTTAATGTGTCACGTGGCTCTTCGACGCTACTACCAACACAATCTGTGATTTTTTTTTTGTGAGCAAAAACAAGCACTTTCCGAAATATAATTTAAAAAATTTCGCAATGACAATTTTGTTTTATCACTACATAGTATAAAACAAAGTTGCTGCCGCTGCGATATAAGTTCAAAAGCATAATATCTTATATCACAATCTTCTAATTATTTTCCTCTACCTATTCAAACATTGGAAATATCCATTGTTTATTTACTCGGCGTAACAAACTGGAATGTTCCGGCTTGAATTCCAAAATAATTAACGTCAACACATTTGGAAGCTAAAATAATATTATATTAAACGAAACAAAAGGTAATCTTGTTGAGTCTATTCAATGCAGCGATTACCCGGAACAAAAGCGTTGATCCATTAACTTAGCCCTTTCCTTACCGTAACTTCATAAAAGCGAAACGGCCCTTCCAACTCTGTTTGAAATCCATACTTATTTTCATATCAATAGGACCAAAATTGGTACTGAATATTGATGTTGGGTTAGCCATTCATGAATCAAAGCTAGGCTTTGCTACTTGTTAATATGCAATGGATGTCACAAGATTGAATGAGGTATAAAGGGCAGTAATTAATTCCGATTCGTATCAAAATTGCGAGCATTTCAACGTATTGGAATTAACTTTTCAAATTTGTGAATACCTAATATATCTATGCTTTTATTTAAAAAAAATTTGTTTGTATTAAATAGGCTCCGAAACTACTAGACTGATTTGACAAATTGTTTCACCGTTGGGAAGCTACACTATCTCCGGATGACATAATATAGGCTACCTATATTTAATTATGGAGTTCACACAAAAACGGGTGAAACCGCGCTCAGGAAGCTAGTCTATCATAAATACGGCATGCATAACGTTTGATTTGAGACATCCGAAAAAAATATGTTAATTTTAGCTTTTTGGAAGCATTTTCAAAAAGGATTCATGTATTTTTATTGCTAAATTTTCTATAATTTTTTTTATTTACGATTTTTGTCATATAATAAGTAGAGGGCTCCATGTGGTAGGGATGTCCTTTACTTACGTAAACTCAAATCCATCTTAATATATTTAACAAATAATTTTCACTAAAAGTAAAACGCCCACCGCTGCAATTTTTGTAAGCCTAGATTATCATTGGCACAAATTTGAAAAGGCGATGAGCACCGATGACGACCTAGTCCAGAGAATAAGATATCTCTTCGTTATTTTTCGGCCTGAAAAGGATAGCCACAACAACAAACATTGGATGTGGAGGGCGAACGTGTTATGGCGCAAATTCGGGTAGGCCTATGGCCGGCAGTAGACAAAGATAGGCTGATGTTGCAAATATTAAGATACTGAAAACATTACCGAAGAAATGTTTTTAGATTAGCCTTATATTAGTAAATATTTAATGAGGCACCCCTAGTAGTGAATTCAGTGACCGCAAGCAACCTCCCGGTACACGAGTAATGACATGTGGTCTCAGTGCTATACATCACGTCAAACTGGTGAACAAATGTCGCTAGCGACATCCGATCCACTGACGTTTCTAGCTACTGTTGCTTCCTTAACTAACAAGATAATCGAATATATCCAATACAATATTATCACTAGTATAGGAGTTAAAAGGCTTTTCGATTCAAAATAAAACGTCATAAGGAACCTAAATACAAAATGAAACTGGGATCAGTATAAATATGTGAAATATTTTCGACAATTTCTTTATTCGCAATATCGGCCATTTTGTGACGTCACTGGCCCTGACTGGCTTCAATTAACTTTTGAGCCTGCCATTGACTGTCAATTCATATTTATCGGTGCATTTTAACTATCTTAGTGATAATTACACTATTATTAAGTTAATTGTACGCGATCTTAAATGGCAGCTGGCTGCAGCAGTATCGTTATCAACTTATGCGCGTACTTACATTTCGGCGATTTATTTTTATTTTTATTTAGGGCAAATAAAACGAACCGTAAGTACATCAACTTCTGTGCATATTCTTAAATGTTGTTGTCAGTTTCAGTGAACGCGCTTAATTATTTACTTAATTGTTATGATACTTGACCTAACCTAACCAGACGAGACTATGCTACTGTTGTTACAAAACAAAAAAACTTCAGCTTCAATAAGTCCTGTTAAACCCCATTGGTTTAGGTTTAGGTTATTTATTTTTAACCACCTCGTTATTTTATCAACTAACTAGAAAGTTGTTCAACTAAATACCAATAGATTGTACATATTGGTATTTTATTACTAGCTTTTTGTTATCTACACCTGCTTCTGCTTTCGTAGGGACCTCATTATGAAATAAAACCTCTGCTACTAACCTTGTTTTCAAAAATTCAATCAAATCATAATAATTTCAATCATTTTAGTAATTTAAGTATTCAGTTAAAATTTTGTAGCTTTTCATTTTAAATATACCTATCATCGGAAAATTATAAGAATCGTAAGTTGAACAACTTACTAGTTAGTTGAACAACTTACTAGTTAGTTGAACAACTTACTAGTTAGTTGAACAACATACAAAACCTATCTGTGAATTATCTCTAATTAAGTTGGAATCGACCCAAAACTACTATATACTATACTGATATTATAAATAACTTTAACCAAGCTAAAAGCAGTGAAACTGATTATGAAATATCATTAACAATGATTCTCCTATTATAACTATTTGGGATGAAAATGCCATTTGATTTATATCCAGCCGTATATAGAATTATATATTTTATGTAATCCTTTCATAAAGTCTATAATTAAATATCGCTCTAGGTATCGCTTAGGCCAATTAGCCTTGTTTTTTGCCCTCCGCCGCTGCAAAGTTCCCACGCTAGCGAAGGGGTATGTGGGACTCGTTCCGTGGTGGTATGCTGATCATACCACGAGGAGAGGAACCTACACCACTAAAACCCCCCGGGCGCTCCTCCGTCCGCCGGCCCGGGCACAATGTGTCAATCCGGGACACCATCTGGCGGCACCCGCGGCCAGATTGGCGCCGCGGGCTCTCCTGTGCCATACTTATGGCCCGTTTGCCCAGTTACAGGGTCGCCCGGAGTACCAGGGCATCCCTACTCCTCAAGGATCGGCCTGTTCCCCACTGCTAGGTCAATTAGTCTGTTACCCGTCGATATATGAAGTTTCTAAATCAATTTGGTGTACCCTGAAGTAAATTAATGACAATGTAATGACATGTTTATTTTTTTTATATTACATAAATAGTTTTCTAAATATTTGAAGTCATATTTATATCGCTTTGATTTTCGCAAAGTAAAGTAATTTTTCATCATCGGCCCGTATAACGTCAACAGCTGAACATGGGCATCCTCCTGAGGGAGGGTTTTGCAATTGTCACCACGCTTGGCAGGCAGGTACGATTTTATGGATAATGTAATAACAATCGGGACCAACGCTTTTCGAGGCACGGAGGGTAGTCCCTCAATTAACTAGACCCAAAATAAATGTTAAAATTAAAAGACGTTTTTTTGTCCGGCGTGGGGATCGAACCTCCAAGGCTTATACTGTTACGGCACAGAGGTGGATTTATCTTTGTTTATCTCGTTTTCTATACACACCCATTACACTCGTTTTCTATATATATATATAGAAACTTGTTATTTAAATCACTCACAACTCACACTCAATTAAGCAAGGTGAGTTTAAACCAGTTTTTATCAATAAAACTTATTATTTTTGAATGTTTATTCTTATCTGCCTATACATAACTAAGTATAACCGATATCAATTACTTACCGTTTTTTTGCACGGACTCTTTTGTTGTTCGTCTAGGCTTTTGCTACTTTACTAGGCATACAATGCTGTCTGGGCTGTCTTATTAAATGGTGATATAAAGCACCAAAAGCCAATACGTAACAATAAAACCGTCAAATGACAACGTTAGTTAAGATGTTCTTGTGAAAACCCTATTTTTTTTTCATATCAAAATGTAATGATATTAAATACATGTTTCTTTTGAATAAAATCAAACCTCCATTTCAAGTTGTGCTGGCCAATTCCCGGTGTATCGCGGAGAGAGAAAGGCTTCACACCTTCGCGTAACTCCCGTTCCCGTGAGAACTTTTGAAAGAAAGAATTTTTGAAATCGGCACAATAGTGTTTGAGTTTATTCATTACAATCATACACACAAAAATACAAATCTTTCTTATCTTTCTTTATAATATAAGTATAGAAAAAAATGGTAGGTTAAATAAATTGTATTGGTAAAACGGGACCCTATTAATGAGACTTCGCTGTCTGTCTGTAACCAGGCTATATCTCAAGAACCGCGGTAGCTAGACAGTTGAAATGTTCGCAAATGATGTATTTATGTTGCTGCTATTAAGTACAACAAATACTAAAAATATAATAAATATTTAAGGGGGGATTGTCCCATAAGACATACTTTTTTCCACATATAGTTAAGCACTTGAAACTAGCACGGAACCCCTCCTGCGCGAGTCCGACAGGACAGACCTATTAATATTTAAAATTCTAAAGCGAGAACCGTTATAATACTATTGATATGTACATAGGTACTATACGTTTCTCGACCGTGACCCTTCCGGGGTGCATGGTTCCTTCGTGCCTGGTTGGAAAGTCTCTTTATTGAAGGAGGAAGAGCTACGGGTTCCTTCCGCAGGAAACGAATGATTTTTGGTGCTTCGACAACGTGGATATAATGTAAATGTTTTAGACTTTTCTGTCGGTTTTCTGTACTGTGTTCTTTAATAATAATAATACAATCATCACAAGATAAAAAGTACCGTTGCGTTAAATTATTAACATTAGTGTCTACACTAATATTATTATTTACTAGCTTCCCAAGCGCGCTTTCACCCTCGTAACTCAAATTCTCGAGGGAACTTCATAATTAAAAAAGCTTATATTAATCAAGGATAATATAGCATTCTGATGGTGAAACAATGAAATAAATCCGTCTAGTAGTTTTTAAGTTTATTCGTAACAAATATACATACAAATCTTTCCTCTTTTAAAATATACTAGCTGCGCCCCGCTAATTTACCCGCGTTACTCTGCTCCAGTGGGTCGGAGCGCTAGTTTTAACCTATATCTTAATCGAGCTTATTAACTATCCCCATGCAAAGGTTCAGCCAAATCCATTCAGTAGTGTTTGCGTGAAAGAAGGACAAACAAACAGACACACACATACACTTTCCCATTTATAATATACTAGCTTTCCGCGCGCGGTTTCACCCGCGTAACTCCCGTTCCCGTTGAAACTTTATAATAAAATCTAGCTCATAACCTTTCTCAATAAATGGGCTATCTAACATTGAAATAATTTTTCAAATCGGACCTGTAGTTGCTGAGATTAGCGCGTTCAAGCAAACAAACTCTTCAGCTTTATCTATTATAGCAAATAACTCATTATTAGGTACCAATTCTTTGCATTTTTATACTCGTGATAATTTCTCTACGAAATGTCCGATTGGAATAAAACAAAAAGTATTTTACTTCTATATAAATACCCTTCATAACATAATTAATTTGGATAAGGATTAATATTACGATATACATTTAACGTAGTTTCTTTCTTCAGACGATTTAATATTTTTTATGAACATAAAAGCGGTTATGCGGTATGCTCTCGCGGACTTTTTTGTAGATCTTAATAAGACCTACAAACCTGTAGTAGATAATTTTGTTCTATTGTCAATGGTTTTTGCAGCGCACGCATAAATAGGTTTTCGCTTTTACACCTTGGGTAACGAAATAGCAATTTTCTTACGGATCCCTAATTTTCTTGAAAATAAAATATAGCCTATAACCTTCCTCGATAAATTGACTATCCAACACTGAAAGAATTTTTGAAATCGGGCCTGTAGTTCCTAGGATTAGCGCGTTCAAACAAACAAACAAACTCTGCAGCTTTATAATATTAGAATAGATGTATGGAAGTATAGAATACCTACCTATAGATGTATTTGTATTGGCCTTGTTTTTACAAAATATGTAGAAGGTACATACTTATTTTTTCAAATGACATTTAAGGGCACAAACAAAGCAAATCAAGCCGCGATACACTTACTTTGGGCGACCTTGGGAGCTTAAATATCAACCATCAAGCTTCCTGGAATACATTGCACCGGTTTTATGCTAATACGAGATCACCCTTATCTTTTGTGAATGAGTTTATTTTTATTTATTCTATACTGACTGACTTCTTGCCGGAACTATAAATACTGTACACAAATACTGTTTGACATCAGTCGTTTAACCAATCTACAATGTTTAAACTAGTAGTGTTGTGCGCATTCTTCGCCGCGGCAGCCGCCGAACCCAGCGCTACACAAATCTATGGGGCACCCGTGACCACCTACTCATCAGTGCTGAGCCCAGCGCCTGCCATCTACTCGCAGCCAGCCAGCAGTGTCGTCTACACTTCTCCACTTGGCTACTCAACCCCATTGGCATATCCTTATTCGCACTTCATCAAGAAACGATCGGCTCCTGTCTACGGATACCCTTACTACGCATCTAATGCCTACGCCGCTCCTGCTTCTCCTCTGGTAGCATCCACCTATTCAACTTCTTATATCAACTCCGCTCCTCTGATCTCGCACGCCCCTGCTGTGCACCTGATTAAGAAGCGCTCAGTACCTTTGTTGGCTTCAACATACTCGTACTACGGGAACGGACCCTACGCTACTGCTGCCCTGCCCTATAGCACCGCCTCTGTGTCATCATACTCCCTGGCTAGTCCTTACTACAGTTCTGCAGCAGTTATTCCTAGCGCCCCAGTACACTTCATCAAGAAGAGGTCTGCTTCTTTGTTGCCTACCACTTATTACTCAGCTCCATACAGCGCGACTGCCTCTGTGCCTCTATCTTACTCGGCTCCTGTGATAAATTCTTCTCCTTTCTTCTCCCAACCCATAGCATCTTATGCCTCCTTCCCTGCCGGCTATACCCCGCTCATCAAGTGATGAAATCACATGGAGAGAGCTGTAATCTTCAAAATACAATTAAATTGGAATGTACATGATGTTATCGTGTATTAAAAACCAATACTAAAAATATAAGACATTGTTTTCTTTAACATTGATAATTTAATATTATAACGTTACTCTCATATTAATATCGGATATTAATATTAATATGTGTGTGGTTTTTACCACTTTTAAGTATGAAAATGTCTAAAATTGGTTCAGTAAATATTATTTAACTCTTTTTTTTTGTCTGTATGAAACGTAGAGTTTTCATTGCTGTTGCCACATCTAGCAGACAACATTAACAACTTTAGTAATTACAACTAAGGCAATTAAAATGCAATTTGGTGCAAACGTTACTGAATAAAAAATAAAACAAGTTAAAAAGTTAAGTTGTCCGAGTTCTACATAAGTACCTACTTAAAGTACCTAATTAACTTAAGAGATATTCGTCGCTAATTCTAAAATATAATTATCCCAGACATAGCCCTAAAACGGGTTTAGAAATTGGTTTAGAAACAGGTTTAAAAATCGATACAATTACATTCAAGGTCTCAAGAGAAAATAATATTGAGGCGAGATTATAAGAGAGTGTACTATATTTTCCAGAAATAGGTTTTTTCCGTGTAGTGATTAATACCATTCGCGGCATATTTTCCGGAATTCGGAAAAAACTATTTCCGGAAAATATAGTACACTCTCACCGAAACGCAACACATTGTTTTTAAATAAACATTTGTATGTTATCCACTCAAAAGTTAAACATAACAAAATAAGCTCTACTACATTGGAATACGATATAATCTAGGTTGTACGAATAAGCGCCTAGAAAACAGGCTCGGTGTCATTTTAATCTGTAATTTTTAATGTGATTACACCGTCAAATTCTATTTGATACGGGCCTGTCGGTCTTAATTGTACTTTGATGTGTCCTCACAATTAATACTCAATTCATAAGTAAAAATCACAAAGCAACGCCTTCCAAAAAATTACACGCAGTACCTTTCCGTTAAAGGTATAGTCGTTCAGCTTAGTCACTCTGGGCTCCGCTTGGGCTCCGCTCTTAATTAATTTCTACCCACAAACTTTTATTTCCCTCTTTATTAGATCTAACGCAATTTTCAGTAAGTAAGGTTTATATGTAATTGTACCCACATTTTGCTGATATATAGAGCTTTAAGAGAAAGTACTCTGCTATGGTGTTATTACCACACAATTTACGGTAGGTAAGTGGAAGTTACAGCGCAATTTTGCCAATATTACCTTATAAGTGGTTGTTGTTATGTTAACTTAAGTTAAATTGTTTTCATCTGAAACTCATACTCAGTTATTAATCTATACTAATATTTTAAAGACGTAAAGTTTGTGAGTTTGTGACGTTGTAGGGGGACATCTCTGGAACTACTAAACCGATTTTCTCTACTACATTGGAATACGATATAATCTAGATTGTACGAATGAGCGCCGTGAAAACAGGCTCGTTGTCATTTTAATCTGTAATTTTTATGCAACGACTAAAATAGACTGCAGTTCATTTCATTAAATATACAGGCTTTTGAACTCATTTAATTAAAAATAAAATAAAAGTAATCTTTTATTTATTATATTAATTGTGTGTAACACGGTGTCCTATTTCTAAGGAAGTTAGCCATCTGCACATGACAAATTATAGTGCACAAGTTTATGCGCAAACACTGGTACGATCTCTATTCTTTTAGCTCAGAGCCAATATCTTAAGGTGCTCACCTAGGCACGTGTAAAATACAACCGGACTCCATCCAGACTTATTTAGATTTTTCTAAATGGACAATTTCTATTAACACACTTTTTTCCCGACTCGTGTGTTGCGAACTCTTTAATTTACAATCTCTCTCTCTTCCTCCCGATATATGAGTGAAAATAATATTTTTTTTATTTAAGGCGTAAAGAAAATATAAAACAAAAGAGTTCGTAAATTAAAGAGTACGCAACACCGTGAACCAAGCCCTGAACCTCAATAGTTACGGTCGAACATATTACCGCTAGACCAACGAGGCAGGCAATCAATAATTTATTATTAATAGCTGGAACGGCGGTGCAAGCTTCATCCACACATTGAACAACTACTTTGTCATCCGCAAATACCCACTAGTTCTGAGACACTGTGTTTTGTATTTCAATGAATTATACGTTCGTACACTTTCCTGCGACACTGATATATTTTACTAGTGCAGAAGTTGTCACAAAGATGAGATGAGAGATGCTCTTATAGTAAAATATATACTATCTATACTAATATGTAAAGGTGAAGAGTTAGTTTGCTTGAACTCGCTAATGTGAGAAACTACTGCAGGTCCAATTTAAAAAATTAATACAATGTTAGATAGCCCATTTATCGGGGAAGGCTATATTTTATTATTAAGTTCCCACGGGACCGGAAGTAACGCGGGTGAAACCGTGCATGAGAAGCTAATAGATAATTTTATACATATCGTTATGAGCAGTACTTTTGGAATAATTAATATTATAAAGAGAAAAGATTCGATTGTTTATTTGTATTGAACAGGCTCCGAAGCTACTGGACCGATTTAAAAAAATCTTTCTCTGTTGGAAAGTTAACCCATCCCCGAATGACATAAGCTATGTTTAATTATGAAGTTCCCAAGGGTAACGGAGTTACGCGGGTGAAACCGCGCGCGGGAAGCTAGTAAATAATATTTTAAGCACAGCGCTGTCTAAAAACATATCTGAACAAACATGCCGATATCACCAACCACAGCAAATTAAAGCAGTAAGCACAAATACAGAAAGTTCGCGTGTCAATACACAACTGCACTCCATTTATTGTATAATAAATTACATTACACTGCTTGCTTAAACAACGTCAGTTCCGTCGTTTATCGCGAGAAAAATGTAACTTCAACTTGTGCGAGTTCTTATTTCAATTGAACTTATTCACAAGTATTTCGAGCTGCATTCAGCTCAAATTTATGGCTGAAACTATTTCAGCCGCACAGCCTTTGTCGAGTTAGCTATTCGCGCTGTTACGAATGGCATTGGTGAAAATATTAACATCGTTTAAAATGGGGCGATATTTTATTTTCTTTGCTTCCACCGGTTAACGGTAGCGCGTGGGAAATTTTAGTGACCATTACACTTTTTATGCTGGAAATGTAATTGTGTTTTTTTTAATAGGTGACCGGTTTTTATATTTCTGTTTGCAGTTAGCGCTTATTTAGTTACCTTTGAAACCCAACAACTTACGATACGATTTTTTTTCAACGGTCGCAGTCCCACAGATGCCCAAACTTAAAGGCCTACCCAATTCCTTTCAAGCGGTTATTTTGATACCTTTCTGTGGGTTCAATAAAATCAACAAAAAACATACGATATGATGTCGGTTTCTCTCTCATATTAATACAAATTATTAACCTTACATTTTAATCTAATCACCCAATAAATGACAACAGTATACATGGGCAATGGGCATACTTTAACAAACCTTGGCGTTTAGGAAAATTGCCATTATCAACACGCTTGGCAGGAGGATTTGTGATCGCAGTAAGATGATAAGTAACCTTGAGCTGATAGTTGCTAATGCCCAGCTGTGTGTTCTTAGTCACGACACAAGAGTAAGCTGGAAACCACACAGAATATTCCAATGATAATCCAAACCACCTCCGTGCCTAAGACTGGTAATGACTAATGCCCATGGCTGAATGTGAACACCGATCGACCAATATTCTAAAGTACGATCCACACTGACCAGCTCACATCAACTCGGCCCTGTAGCACCGATTAATAAATAGTCTTTTATAACGCGGTATAGGAAAATAAAATGTCTGAACACGAATTCCAGTTCATATTTCTGTCACGGATACCATTGGGCCGTTTCGTATCGTCTGGAGCCGTACGGTCATCGCGTGACAGAAATGTGATAACACCGTCAAATGCCATCTGATCCGGGCCTATCGGTCTAAATTGTACATTGATGTATCCTCATAATGAATACTCAATTCATAAGTAAAAATCACAACGCAACTCCTTCCAAATAATTACACGCATTACCTTTTCCGACATAGTCACTCTGGCCTCCGCTCTTAATTAATTTCCACCCACAAACTTTTATTTCCCTCTTTATTAGATCTGACGCAATGTTTAGTAAGTAAGGTTTCTATGTATTTGTACATTTTGCATATGAACTTTAAGAGAAAGTACTCTGCTATGGTGTTATTACCACACAATTTACGGTAGGTAATTGGAAGTTACAGCGCAATTTAGCCAATATTACCTTATAAGATTATTATTATTATTGTAGGGCGACATCTCTGGAACTATAGAACCGATTTATAAAAATATTTTACCAATAGAAAGCCACGACATTTGTGAGTGTCGTAAGCTATATTTTAAGTTAAAGTTTCCACGGGAACCGCGCGGGATAGCTAGAATGCAAAATTTTGGTAATTTAAATTAGTTAAATATTTTTAAAAGATCCATTAAAAATTATTTGGGTGGTAAAATGGATTGCTCTTTTGTGTTGAGCTAAATGAATAAATATATTAGGTTTATATTACATTTAAGCTGGTCATAATAAAGCAGTTTAGCAGCTTTACGATCCAAATAAACAACTGAAACAATGGAACATTAAGAGCCATATACGATGTTAACCTCTTCCTAAAGTAATTAAATGTTCCTGCAATGCTTAATAGTTATAATTCTGAATAATATGAGATTTATTTGTGTAATACATTATATTTCAATACTTATCAATCTTATTAAAAAAATGTCTCGTTTTTTTATACTACAAATGTTTTTTATTAAACACTATTATACACCATAAATTTAGGACATACCTACCTACTAAAAATGTAATAAATTTAGACCACCGCCAGGATTTGAAACTGCATCTTAGGTATAGCCCCTAATGCCTCGAGCATTCGGTCTCGGTGCATCCTAACCGGTCAGCAAATTTTATCAATCTCTCCACAACACGTCTCTAATGGAAACGTAGATGTCATCTATCGATAAAGGTTAACAAACTCGACACAATAAACAAATAAACTCTTTTGAGGATGAATGCATAAATGGGCATGAAGACTAAAAATTTATATTTAGTCCGTCAGCTGTTAGATTACCAAAAAATATTGTACACGTATTTTTTTGCTTCCTCAATAAAAAAATACGTAGATGCAGCGCGTTTAAATTTCGTGTGACGTCACTCCTAGGTACAATTTTAACTAATAGTGACATCATAAGCCCCCCTCTCCTGAACTTTATAGTTTGTTTTTGCTCTGTATCTTTGTAATTTTTTATTGATTTGATAAATAAAAAATACGTGTCCAATATTTTTTAGTAATCTAACTGACGGACTTAATAAATTTTGTAAGTCCTTAGTCCATTATACATTCACTAGCAGCAACTTGATTTAAATAGATATGAATTGTGCATAATGCTTGTAATAGTCAAACTTTTGCCGCCACTTGCTAAAGTTAGTTGAACTCCATCTATATTCACAAATTACATTATCCTTTCGCATGTGCTGTGTGAAAACACTACACTACACTCTCGTGTGCTTGCAATCGGATTATGACTCTACATCGGACGGTATACTGGGGAGAGAAACAGTATGTACACGTACCTAGCAAATAATCTACTAATGAATTAAAGTCACAGAGCGCGAGCTTTTAGGTTATTGATCTTGTTTTAGTACCGCTGTCTATGAATATGATTAAAGTGTTCGGCAAACATACTCTTTATAATTAATTTAGTATTACTACGGAGTCTACGGAGGAGCAATGAAAATATTAGACTTGTTTTAACCACAAACAGAATTTCGTTTTGTTTATTATGCCCATCAATTTTTGTGGAATTATATTATTATGTTCTCGATAACTTATCGATTACAATTAACATTTGAAATAACAATAACATTATGTCTTGTGTACGGAACAAAAGAGCATTCGGCAAACTACATTCGGTTCGTTTTCAGTCTTCGAAAATATGACCATGTTAGCAACATAATAGGCAACCACTTTAACTGTGCTCGATAGGGATCGAGCACAGTTAAATTGGTTGCCTATTCGCCAGCGCAGAAACCTAAGAGCACTGACCACTCTTTTTTTTCTTCTTGATTCTCCTTCTTCTCTTGTAGGTATATCTTTCTTCTCAATTTCAATATGTCCATTCCAACCACAATAAAAATCTTCGATCATCTCATAACTGCCTTCTCCAATTTTCCTCTCACCGCACTGATTTTATTCACTTCTCTTTTTTCGTATAGTCTATTCTCCTCTGGAACTCTCTTCCCTCCGAAATCGGCATGGCAAAGAGTCGCTTTTACTTTAAAAAGCAAGTTCGCGAACACTTTGTTAAATCATCGGCAGAATCTCATTAGTCTTATTTGTATTTATTGTACATTATTATGTAAGTATGTATTTGTATTTACTTATTTATATATTCAATATTAAGTAGTTTGTCAATAGAAGAATTCCTGTATTTTATTTATTGATATTTAACTTAGTAAAATATATTATTACTAAGTATGATATTGTTCATGATATAAAGCTTACCTATCATATACAAAGTGCACCTACCATGTTTTCTCTGCATAACCCTAAGGTCGACTGGTAGAGAATACCTTTGGCATTAAGTCCGCCTCTGTACAGTGTTGTGCAAAAGTTTTAAAATAAATAAAGAACCTAGTCCTCACGACATATCTAAATTGACACAACCACACAGCACAAACACGAATCCTAGTGTAGTCTAAGAACTCTAACCAAACTTTGTAAACTATCATCATCATCGGCCCGTATAACGTCCACTGCTAAACATAGGCCTTATCCCGGGGAGGGTATGTGCCATAGTCACCACGCTTGGCAGGTGGGTTGCTGACCGCAGTATTATGTTGTACCACACAAGGCTGCCCGTTCCTTGAAATTATCATAGATGTTGTTATAACAATCGGGACCAACGGCTTAACGTGCTTTCCGAGGCACGGAAGGTAGTCCCTCAACCAAACAGACCCGGAAAGAAGTCTTAGAATTTACACAATGATTTTCTGTCCGGCGCGGCGTGGGGATCGAACCCACGACCTGCGAGTTTGAAAGTGGGACAAATACCACTACGCTACGGAGGATTTTGAGTAAATTATCATAAGAAATAAATATATTATTATTATAATCATTTATCTAAAGTGTCGTCGCCGTCGTACAATCATACAAAAACTGGCAAGAATATGGGTAGCAAATTTGGAATAAATCGCTAATACCTTTTTTGTCTCCGTAGCTTCCAGATATTGGTTTTTGGTTCACAAATGTTTCTGTGATCGTAAACGCATCTCTGCCAATCAGAAAACAATTTCCTTTCTTACTTCACGTGCGTATTGGGCGACACATTGTGTGATCTCACGCGAAAAAATAGTTTATCTGGTACAAAAGCGAAATTTAGTTTTGTTTTTGCTAAGCGCTTACATATTGCTTTGCAGTTAGTACCGATTTCAGAACATTGTGTTTTTATGGCGGCGTTGACTATTAAGAAAGCAATTAGATAATTTGAGTAGTATACCAACTTAATGATATTGTAAACTATTGAACTAATAAAAGAAAACTAAAAAATAGGACATGACGCTACCAAAAAATATTTCGGGCAAATATTCTTATGGCAGATGGCAGACATATCACTAAAAATGAAATAAAACTTATGATATAAAAATGATATAATACCCCTTTTTATATCAAGGTTATAATCGACCACAATCTTGGCACATACCGAAGGTAAGTATATTAAAATATTTTATCGGAACATCAAATATTCAATCGAGAATAGATAATCGAAATTCTCATCGTAACAGGACCTTTCCAAAAGTGAAATTCGATTTACTTCTGACAGCTTTTTATACCGCAATGACACAGCATTAGGTATTTAATAAAATAAATATTTTTAAATATAGAACACAACAAAGTTAATTGAGCACTACAATACCCCCAATCTATATGTCGGTGAATTAAAAGACATACGGTATTTATTAAAATAGAAAGCCAATTCAGGAGGAGTCATAAGGAAGGTATATTATAATGATAAAAAATACCAATTCTACGTGGGCGCTATTGATATTCATAAAAAATATGTATTATCTTGGTTTCAGTTTATAGTATTAACAATTACTTAAAGCAATCTCGTGATCATCTGTCCAAGGTATTTTAACAGGTACAAAATTAAATTATGACAAAAACATTAAATCACAGTTTTCAAATATAGCTTGTAAAATATAAATCGATCGGTCGGATCGAATCGGATCGGTGAAGCACCGATCTTACCATGATTCAAAATTTTACTTGCAGACGTAAAAGTGAATTGTTTCCGTGTATTATTATCACAGTAAAGCTACTAGTATCGTCATACGAAGACTTTTATAAAGTGATTTGACAGAAGATTCCTAAAACATTACGATAGAGATTCATACCTACTTCGGAATGAATGAGTCAAGATTGATATACTTTTTTAAGACTATATCGTAGTGACCCCGGGTATAAAGGTGAGCAGCACTCCAGACTTATTAAATGGTTTATAAACTACAGGGTTTGTGCAATAGCGGTTATACGACCTACTAGGAATTTATATATTGTGATTTGCAGATCAAACACTAAACTTTTGTGACTAACTAAAGTCAGGCTAGGTTAAATATAACATATAATATTTCCTCTCTCTTTCTATCTAAGTTGTTCATGGTATTTTTTTAAAACTATAACAAAGTATAGATTGAGTTTGTACCTATTAAGCTGTACGAAGCGAGTTAAAATCGGCTACGTGTCTCAACTTCTTGAAAGAAGATTACAAAGATTAGCTCCCTTACGGGTGGTGTAATTAGAACGTAAGCTGCTTAGCAGATCATGTTTATGTTACATACAAATGGTTGGTGAACAAGTATTTTTATCGGAAATATACACATGTTATAAGTTGCAAGAATACGCGACGAGTTCATCCACCAAAAATTAATACCGACTTTCAGACAAACGATATTTATCTCATTGCCAATGTCAAATATTTCGTATTTTAATTTTTTTAAGACCTTCTAATAAATACAATGAATTATATCATTATAATCGAGAGTGTACTATATTTTCCGGAAATTGTTTTTTCCGTGTTTTTGTTGTATTAATGCCATTAGCAATTTTTACCACTTTTATATTTTCTCAATAGCTTCATTTCCCGAAAGTATTTCTAACCGTTCGCATATTTTCTCATTATATTTATTTTTCAATAGCTTATTTTCCTGGTAGGTTTTTTAACCATTCGCATAATTTACCACTTTATATTTTTTCAATAGCACAACACTTATATACATATCTGGTAACTTTTTTAATAATTTAACTTCTATGCCAGTAAATTTAAGTGGTTACGTTAGTTGCTTCAGAGACCTAGTTTTTTGCGTTCGATTCTCACCCAGGACAATTATTCGTCTGAAATTTAAACAGTTGTTCTCTATCGAGCATTATTTACTGGCATCGAAGTTAAATTATCAAAAAAGTGACTAGATACGTATATGAGTGATGTGCTATTGAAAAAAATATAAAGTGGTAAATTATGCGAATGGTTAAAAAACCTACCAGGAAAATAAGCTATTGAAAAATAAATATAATGGGAAAATATGCGAACGGTTAGAAATGCTTTTGGGAAAGGAAGCTATTGAGAAAATATAAGTGGTAAAAATTGCGAATGGCATTAATCACTACACGGAAAAAACGATTTCCGGAAAATATAGTACACTCTCGTTTCGTTAGTAATACTGAAGGTAAATCACTAGCAACTAGTAAAATATGACGGAATATATTACTCAAAAAATACTGAACGGATTTCAATAATTCTTTCACCATTACAATACTACATTATCCCAAAGTAACATATTATATAACGACTATAAAAGTCTACGCGTGCGAAGCCAGGACGGGCTGCTAGTTAATAATTAAATGCATAGTTTGAGAATGTTAATTAAGAATATTGGCAGCATTCTGCAACATAACTCCGTCCTGTGGCTTATCTTTAAACGTTTCATAAAACACTTGATTCCGTATATGTTAACCAAGGAAATGTAAATTAAATGGTTGGATAAAATAAAAATTATGATACACCTAACTATACTCGTATATTACGAGAGCTTTTGATTAATTATTATAAAAATCTATGCAATGATCTAAATACAAATTATCTATTTTCAATTATTGTTCTTTAAAAGTATTTAAATGAGTAGCTAAAAGGTAAATATTATTTAATCAAAACTTATAGTCCCAGTATGTTATCATAGCAATCGTCATTATACGAGCATATTAGTAACATACATACATAGTAGTACATGTTACACCGAAAAGAAGGGTATTGTATAATTTTTCTGATAACCATTTTCATTTTTATTATATTATTATACCTTCTAGCTGACTCTACAGACGCCGTCCTTTCTTAATTAACACTCTAAATTAAATTGAACTTTTAATATTAGGCGTGATAGCACTGAACTAACCGTAAGAACTAAAAGCACCACGCATTCTGTCAATGTAATGTATTCTTTCAACGCCATAATATTACAATAAAAATGTTTATATACTCAAATACGCTAAGGTTACATTAGACAATTTTATATGGTGGTAAAGTATTCTTAATTTTTCTAACCATCCGCGCAGTTTTATGTTTCTTTCATTCTTATGAAGAACCTTCTCCTGGCAATAACAAACACAACAAAAAAAGAATTACCGAACCGCCGTTCACGCGTGATGCCGTGACAAAGAGAAATAGGGATTCATTTTTATATTTTATATACTTATTAATTACGAAAACTAATATTTCTGTTTCCGTTGACTACATCACTAACTGGTGATATTTGTACGGTGAATCGAGATTAATAAAAAAAAAAATCTTTGGAATTGCGCAATATGGAAAGGTATATTATAAAAACAAGTATCTTAACCATAAAGTTTAAGGCGAAGTAGCTAAGCTACTACCAGTTATTCTCTTACAAAAACATATATCATAATGGAAAAGAAAATGTACGGTAGCAAAACTTTTCCTTCACATTATAAGTTTACACTAGCAAAATATACTGCAAACATACCAAGCACAGAATCCTCTTAGTATATTCAAATTTCGTATTCAATCCCCATATCATTATAGCCAATCTACTTAAGGAATTCAGTACACTTATAACACTCTCCTAAGAGATGTTATATATTACGTCAGATGATTTCCATGGAACCCTAATAAGCGTCGACTTCATTACTCATTCTCACAATATTTCACAAGTTTCCTCTTGTTCTTAGTCTCGACATGTTGTTCTTTTGTTTACAATGTTAATATGGTATTATGTTGCTTGTGAAACATTATTGTGTCATTATAAGATTGTTTAGGCCATGTTTACATAGGTCCTTAGTTATGTGTGCAAGCGTAAGCGAAATTCATATAGGTATATAAGAAATTATATTATTTTATTATCTGAGCAATCATTTTATGGTTAACAAACATATTTAGTGTGATCAACGGTGGCCATTTTGTTTCGATTCGCTGGAGACCTGGACGCTCGTACCTCTTTGCTCTTCTTATGAAATGCAATGAACATTCCGATACCTCGTAGAACCGCTCGTAGAACTGGTCAGTTTTTTTAACCATTTATTCATTATTGTGATGTGCTTCGATTTGAATTGTGAAACATTCTACAATTAGGATATACTTTTATCTGTACAAATTATCTACATTTTACTTAATCACTTTCAATTTATAATCATGAAATACAAACAATTTGTTAATTCGATAAATATTCATTCAGAATTAGTCTATTCATACTGAAAATATTAAATCTTAAAAAGATCTGTTTTATATTTGGATTAAAAACACTTCAAAATAAAGTAGGCATGTCATAAAAATTGGATAGTTACTAATATATATAATTATGATTATGGGATACATTGAATTAATGTTTAATTTAAATATTTAATATATGTTTCCCGAAAATAAAAAAATGCTATACTTTTATCGCCAAATCATGCATTTAAGTCGTGCATTAACTATCCACTTAAAATCATTTTCCATACTTTTAAGTTACCGTGAGACCTTGCAAGGTGTCCGTAATGTTCAATAATAAATGGATTTATTGCATAATTAATAATTAATCTAACAAGGGAAAAGTAGCACTCTGTGTATTGGACGAGAGTTCTATTTTGCTCGAGAATAAGAATCGATGTCTAATAAATTGCGAGTATCGACAAGAATAGTTTTAGATTTAAGGTTATCGGTTTGAATACTGTTTGTTGATTCCAAATAAACAAAAGTCGTACATAATAGGCATCCATCAACTAATTTATATTTGTTTTGATGATAGTTTATCCTATTCAATGTTCATTAATTTACTGTGTGACATTCGATATTGGCCTCCATTGTGCATTGTGGTTTTGTTATCTCTTTATTTAGATACTAGCGACCCGCCCCGGCTTCGCACGGGTACAATACTGATAATTATACTACATAATGTCTTTAAACCTCTAACAAACGGGCGAAATTTGGTCAAAACAAACGGAAACAAATTAATATAGGTACCTACTAAAACTCAGTGAAATAAGTAGGTGGGTATACTTTTATCGTATGAAATACCTATACTCTTCAGGACTAACAATACAACAAACACTAAATAAATAGGTATTCAAGTATCTATCCATCATATTTACAACGAACACAAAAAAAAAATTTGCCCTATAATTCTTAAGGATCGAGCGCGCATAATCGCATTCGGCCTACCTCCGTAGCGTAGCGGTAATTGGCTCGCTTTAAATCTCGGAGCTCGTGGGTTTGATCCCCACACCGGACATGAAATCTTTGTGTAAATTCTAAGATTTCTTTCCGGGTCTGGTTGGTTGAGGGACTACCCTCCGTGCCTTGGAAAGCAAGTTAAGCCGTTGGTCCCGATTGTTATAACATCATCTATAATAATCGTATATCAAGGAAGGGGCAGCAGCGTTTCCTTGTGTGTTACAACATAATTCTGCGGTTACCAACCCGCCTGCCAAACGTGGTGACTATGGCAATACCCTCTCTCGGGAGGAGGCCCATGTTCAGCAGTGGACGATATACGTGCTGATGATGATGATGACCTACTAAAACTCAGTGAAATAAGTAGGTGGGTATACTTTTATCGTATGAAATACCTATACTCTTCAGGACTAACAATACAACAAACACTAAATAAATAGGTATTCAAGTATCTATCCATCATAGTTACAACGAACACAAAACAAAAAATTTGCCCTATAATTCTTAAGGATCGAGCGCGCATAATCGCATTAGGCCTACCTAAAACACGCGCTGTTATTTTGCGATAACTTCTAAGTTATTCATTAAAAGTATATAGTGTAGGGGTAAAATAATCTGCATGAAATGCTTAAGAATATTAACTCATTTAAAATGATAAGGATAAATACTGAATCCGTCTGATTAGCTTTACAATTACCGCATTAGAAATTATCATTTTTCTAAGATATAATGGATATAGCAAGTTAACCTTGAAAGATAGACATATGCTATCGCAGACTTTTTTGTAGATCTAAAAGAGAAGAATATTTGCCACCATACATTGTTTTGTTATATCTCATAGGGTTTAGGCAGCGTTTTCGTTGAAAGCTCCCAAATGGCTTAATTTTTTCCGACACCTAGCTCTGACAAATATCAATATATATTAGTCAAATGTACACATAAACTAAACAAATCATATACGTAAACCTTCCGGAAGAATCGTTCTATCGATTGGTAACATCCGCATGAAAATCGATGTAGTAGTTTTTGAGTTTATCGCGAACAGACAGACAGACGCGGCAGGGGACTTTGTTTATAATATGTAGTGATGTAGTGATAGCGGTCGCCCGCGGCTCCGTGCGGATATCGCTTACCGCTGCAAAAAGCCTACCCAGGAAAGACACGGTCAGCAAAATGATTCCCAGATCGCAGTCATTATCCGCAGGCTGCACAGATTGTCTTTCTGTGGATGTTAAAGTTGTTAATGATGAAAATATAATTAATGATGTAATTAATAGGCATTTTAGGGATTAGGCATTTTAGGCATTTTCAAAGCTCTGAAAAGAACTGTTGTTTAGCTCTGAGAAGAACTGTTGATTAGCTCTGAGAAGAACTTTTGCGTAGGTGTAGTTTTAAGAACGAAATCTAAAAAAAATCGCACGAAAATTATTAGACTTCGCAACGGGCCGTGCAGCAGAAATCGAAATATTTTAATTTCGCCATAACTTCAAAACCAAACGTCCAATTTTAATCATTAAAATACCAAATATTATCTAAATAAACTGTACTTAGTGATGAAATAATTTATTTTGATAAGGATTAATAGCATGAGTAAAATAAACGCGTTTAAATGTAGTCCAAAAATATTCAAGATTTCTAAATCAGAAAAAAGGTCGTTGTGCCTCACTCGACATAGATAGGTATAGTGTGTCGTGGACTTTTTTGTAGATATTTATAAGATCTATAATTAATTAGAACATTTTATGGTTCTATCTTTTATAGTTTAGGCAGCGTACGCAAAATAAGTAACTTTTCTGGTTGATTTTTTACACCTTGTGTCAGAAAAACCCAAATATCTTACGGAACCCTATTTTTTTCCAAAATAAAATTTAGCCTATGTTACTCGTGGATAATGTAGCTTTCGAATGGTGAAAGAATTTCTTAAATCGGCCCTGTACTTTTTGAGCCTATTCATTACAAACATACAAACATACAAAAATAGGTACAAATCTTTCCTCTTTATAATATTAGTGTAGATAAATAATAGTTTAACAGGTATAAACTCAAATTAAATTTATCAAGCAATTTAGCAAGTAGGTTTAGTTAAACTTAAAAGCTTTTATGTTTTAATTTTTATTTGTTTGTGTTGAACAGGATTGAAAGTGAGCATCATCATCAACAGCCCGTTTACGTCCACTGCTGAACATGGGCCTCCTCTTAACAGATCTTGGCAAGCCAGGATCGTAGAGGGATATTGCCACAATCACCACGCTTGGCAGACAGATTGGTGATCGCAGTAAGGTGTTACCTTGAGCTAATAGATGCTGCTGCCCATCCATCAGCCATATGTCCCTTAGTCGCCTTTTACGACACCCATGGGAAGACATGGGATGGTCTATTCTAAGCCGGAGACCACACGGCCAAAGAAAGTGATATTTTGTATTTAATTTAAACACTTTGTCCTGAATGGCTGACTGAGACATTCCACTTGAAGGGTGTAGTCCCTATACAACATAGACATTCACACGAAAGGATTTTAAAGAAATCCACCTCCAAGTCGATCAGTATTTCTCAAGTCTACATGGTCAAGATAAGCGATGGTCGCGCTGATTATAATAATTCTCGCTTAATTTAATAACCATATAGATTCCCGCGCGCGGTTTAACCTCCGTAACTCCAGTTCTCGTAAAAACTTCATATTTAAATATAGCCTTTTTCAACAAATGTAGCCCATTTGTTGAACTAACCTAACCTAACATTTTAAGGATTCTTCAAATCGGACCAGCTATTCAACAAACAAACCGTTCAGCTTTATACATATATTAGATATAGATAAATGTAAGTAATAAAATCAATTGTTTCAAGCATGTATTTTATTTAAAAAATTGTCTACGTTTGCATCGATTCTTTCCCTCATATTTCCTTCCTTGAACAAAGCCTATAGAAGAATTGGCACGCGAAAGCAAGTAGCACCTATCGTTTCAAGCTTCATAGAGAATAGAAGTTACCAATTTTCGAGCATTTGTTTCGTATTATTAGGGTTTTAATCTATCAAAATACGGAAGTATTCATCGGAACTTAAAGGTACTTTGCATCCATTTACCTTATATGGCGAGTCCTTCCATCTAACTGCAGACGTAAATCCTTCCTTATGCCTAACCTAAATTTTTTCTGTACATATTCTGTCTTGCAATTCTAACGATGCGTAAAATTACTAAATACACTAGATTTTTTTTTTTTTTACTTTAATCTAACTTCTGAGATTATTATTTTACCAAAGGTATATGTGATATACCTATATGACGTGAACGCCTCTGAGATAAGCCACTTGCAAACGCTGAGAAAATCCTTTCATAAAATGTAGGATCTCATTGAGACAATTGTATATTGTATACATATTATTAGTTACCTGCTTAAAAAAATATGATGCTTTATTAGATTTAATACTTGTGAAGTTGAAATTCATCACACGAATTTTTTTTCGCAAATATTTTAATAGAGAAATAGCTTTTCTAAACATGGCTTTAATGCTAACATACGGTAGGTAGTGGAATAACGTAAAAATGCGATAGTAATTATTTGGCAGATCAATCGCACAAATTTAAAATTGGAAAATAAATTGGAAATTTGATTTTATCATTATTTAATAGCCATTTTTCCGCAAGTATGTAAAAAATAATATTGATGCAAGATGACGTTTTGCGATTGACCTGCAAAATAACCCTTGTCGCATTTTTACGTAATCGGCTATAAACTTTCGCAGTCTCGGAGACTGAGAGAGCAAATAGTCTGGAAATCAGCAGCCGAGTAACACTGTGGGTTTAGTGGTAACTCCCCAAAATTGTGCCGATTGCCGTCAATCCTCATGGTAACCGAATATGTTTTCCTCCATTTAAAAAAAATATACTTGACTGTTTATAATTTATAATAGTTATAAAAATACTAGCTGCGCCCGCGACTTTGTCCGCGTGGAATACTGAATTTTCATCCACCCCCTTTCAACCCCTCACAACCCTTTTTTCGCTACAAAAAGCTGAAGTCCTTTCTCAGGTTCACTGTTTGTGTACCAAATTTCAATTAAATTGATTAGATCGATTTCAATAATTCTTTCACCATTAGAAAGCTACGTTATTGAGGAGTAAACATAAGCTATATTTAATTATGAAATTCCTACAGATACGGGAACTACGCGGTTGTCTTTAAGCGCGGGAAGAATGTATAATGTGTATTGTTAAGATTACAGTACGTCAAATGGTTTTAATGTTTACAAGAGGCCTTACATACTGACAGTGATGCGACCTGTGTATGACAGGTAGGCTGATATTCGAGTACGTAAGGAGATACGCAGAGCTTATAGAAATTCGTATATTATGTAAGTTAAATTGGGATGTATTGTTACTAACTGAAATAATTAAATGTAAGGAACAAGAATCTTATTTGATATTTATATGGATTATTCATATATTTATATCATTTCATCTTGGCGTTTGCCTAATAATAAGTTATTAAAAAGGTTTTTTTTTCATTTAGTTTTATTCAATATAGAAAGTAATAGAAACGTATATATCGTAGTTACTATAGTGTTACAATTTATAAAGTTACTACAATATCAAACAAAAATCCAGATAAAAGTACTAAACCAAAAAATCCTCGATAGAAAATAAAGGACTTAGAAATACTTTTTAAATAACAACATTGATAAATTCGTTCACAAGGAAAGATGTTTTTTGCGGTCGTTCCCAATACCTGTCCCGAGTGACTAAGAAAAAGAACAAAACCCATAGTGTCTTCAGTTTACCATCCAATTTTAGTGGAGGCGACTTTGCTCCCCGAGGAAATCTCGCTCAATATTTTCCTTCGTTTTTTGTTGGTTTGTCCCATTTTCTCTAAACTACGTCGCGATAATCTACCTTTTCATATTGTGGATATAACTGCAATATTTTATGTTAGTAAAGGTGGAATATTATAGAATTATTTTTGCTTATGGATGTATAAAACAGACGCTGATTCACCGCACTGCATATTACTACATATTGTATACACTTGATTTAATATTTATGAACCATTTGGAACCAAAATTGCCTGTCTAACATAGTAACCTTTTTCGTACAAGGCTTAGATAACGATGAACCGTCGTGTTTGTTTATGTACATTGTGTTTGGTGCTTTGGTTCGGAAATGTATAGGCATTTTAGATGTAACGTATGAACCTTCAGGAATTCCAAAGTTGTAAATATTATGCTATATGGTTTGTAGGTTTGAAAAGACCACCCTGTCTCTTCCCATATGTTCCGCAAGAGGTGACTAAAGGACATTATACGGATGGTGCATCTATCAGCACAAGCATCGTAACCTAGATTGCCTTGGGGGAGTCCGACTGAAAATAATGTTTATTTTTAATTAATACTAGTAAATCGTCCTGCCGAATAACAAAAACATTAGAGTATGCATAAAACTTTAGAGCGCGGATATAGCTGCAGCTTGTTGAGCTGATTGTAAGCAGGTGTAATGTATGGCCTAGCGTTTTTATAGCGAAAATAAATATTTATATATATTTTTTATGTGGTTTCACGACTCACTAATTATAACAAAAGATATAAAATATAGGTTGCCAACGAGTCGTTGTTAAAAGACCACGGTGCAGGTAGTTTATAGCCGTGCTACCAGCTATATAAGGCTCTATAGCTTGCTGTTATAATTGTACTCTCAGAATAAGCAACCATTAAAAATAACGATGTATAATTCCTATTGTAGATGAAATAAAATGTAGGATGTTATTAAAAGTACTACTGCACATTTACTTTTTACCCATATTTGACTTATAACCTTCTACATACATCTGTTGGATAAAATGAAAAACACTTCAAAATCAAACAAACCAAGATATTCATAAGAGCATAAAGTATTTTTTCTTGTCCTTCACTATTTCCCATCCACACAATCCCTTGTCACAGAACGTAATCAAAAGATCAGCATCAGAAAGGGTGACAGTTGTATAACGAAGGCGGTCCCTTGTAAATCTTCCTTATAATGCAAATGTAGTATGAGTCCTACTCGGATTTGTAAAGCTGGTGTATGGTGTTTGACTGGTTTGTACATCGTGTGTGTTTGTGGTCTTTATGACGTTTTTCTTTTATCCATCTTCATGATAATGTGAAAATTGCTATCGGTGGTGATGCCAATATGTTAAGAAAAGTTTAAATTGTCTTGAAAAAGATGGGATTTTTGAGGGCTGAGCTTCTGTTTTAATGAAACACTAGTTGTTTTAATGTTTTCTGCAATTTCTGTTCTGTCATTGCTACACCACTGTCACCAATGTCACTCCTAAATCATTTTGCAATTGTTCTTTCGTTAGCTTTTTACGCAATCATACTGCAGCTGGTTTACTAATAGGGAGGAGGACCAGCGCTCAGAGATACTAGAATTATGTTTATAAATGCAAATACATATGTCTAACAACACTTAAAATATAGTAAGCTTAAAAAATAAAATAGAAAGAGTATTTTCTTACTCAATTTATTTTTTCTAAAAATATTTTTAATTATTTTCGTAAAAGCAGCAAAAGTAACGCTTTTAAGTTCTTTAACTCACTGTAGTTATCTCTATTCGTTAACATTATCCAACCATGCAGGTAAAAAACGTACGAAGCAAAACCTGCTTGCGACAGTTTTTCATTAAGAAAATCCATCACCAAACGTAAACCTCGCACTCAACATTTATGAAAACATGGAAGTGTAGTAAAAATAAAGCTTTACGGCTCAAAGTTTTATATTACATCTGCAGGTCTCAGAACCTGGTTAAATGAAATACGAGGAATATTAGGAGATGACGTTTTAAAATCAATTTTATTAATAGGCATCGTAACAATAAAAATAAATTTTATGGTTCTTCTGTTGTTTTCTTTTACTAGTTTTAGTTATCACATTTTCATCGAGTAAGTTTCTGGTTAGTGTAATTTTGGCTGCGATCTTAATATGAAAGTAGCCAGCTATTCAGTACCGACTTATCTCTATTATGTCGGATTTGATTTAATTATAATAATGATGTACATTTTGGTTCCAATGTATAACTAGGTTAAATATTTGAACCCTATGTGCAATCACTATAGTTTTATGTTTGTGAATAATAATATGGTAAATTTCAGAATATGAAGTAGAGCGCTGAATTAAGAAGGAATGGAAATATATTCGAGAAGTTATAACCGAAAAGCCGTCGGTTCTTAAACAAATAGAACATTTTTCATACAAGAACGTCACATATTTATGACGTATGAATTACGTCTTTATAATATTGCGTTTGCAAAGTTTTCCCTTGCTTCTTCCGGCAAATTTATGTGTTATTTCTTGTTAAATGTAGCATAAACAAATTTTGAATTAATATATTTCATTATAATTATTATAAATTATTATATATAAGAGGAGTGTAACGTTGGCAGGTTGATTACACATTAGGAAAATTAAATAATAATGTAAAGGAATATTGAGTATCAAAATCAAATTTACTGTGAAACTAAAACACTTGTTAGTTTTTTTAAAGATTACTAGCAGAATTTTGCAGTCTTCTAATATTCTTTTTAACCCCTAGCGCTAAGCTTAAACGCTTGTGTTACGAGTGGGTTCACGTCGGAAGTGCAATGGGTGGGGTTCAAACCGAAGATCACAAGTCCGACGCCCTAGCCATTGGGCTACGGCCGCTTCAAAATTTACATTTTAGTCAAATTTAATTATACATACATAAGCTCACGCCTGTTTCCCAGCGGGGTAGGCAGAGACAATGGACCTCCACTTGCTACGATCCCTTCACACATCTTTCGCTTCATTCACTCTCATAACATTCTTCATACAAGCACATCGGTTTAGGGTGGATCTTATTTGACCTTTTGCGAGGATGTCTCCGATTTGGTCAGAGAACGTTCGTCGAGGTCTTTCCCTTCCGATTGTGCCACTCACACTTGCCATGTATACCTGTTTTGTCAATCTTTCTTCATCCATTCTTTCCACGTGACCAAACCATCTCAACATTCCCTTCTCTATCTTCGTAATCACGTCCTCTTTCACTCCACACCGTTCTCTTATCACGCTATTCTTTATTCTGTCATTCAATGTTAACCCACACATACTTTTCAAAGCTCTCATTTCTACTGCATTAATTTTACTTTGATCCTTCTTCTGCCATACCCAACTCTCGCTACCATACATCAGTGTCGGAACTAACACTCCCACATGCACAGCCAACCGAGCCTTTTCAGACACTTGTTAACAGTGAGTGCAGTGCCCCGTTCACCTGATTTCCCTTAACAACCCTCCTTTCAATATCACTTTCAAGTATACAAACTCTTTTACTTGCTCCACTTTCTCACCTTCAATGATTATGTCACATGGACTCAAACATTCATCCTTTTCAAATATCATTACTTTCGTCTTTTCAACATTCACTTTCATTCCTTTCTCCCTAAACGCTTTGTGAATTCTTGTTACCATCTCTTGCAACTCCAACACTGATAATGCAAGTAATACTTGATCATGACAATTGACATTTGACTGGCAACCCATTCATTTTTTATCCGTACTCACTCTCTTTCAAATATTTCAAAAAATTGTCTATGAATAGGTTAAATAGCCAAGGCGACGCTACTACACCTCCCTGTCTAACACCCTTTTCAATGTTAAAAGCTATTTATCAGATGTTCAGTTATAATTCCTCGAATACCTGGTTCTAAGAATATTATCAAATATAAATATCTCCAAAGTTACATTTGGTATTAAATATTGAACGATGACACCGCCCGTTTTCACATTATTAAATGTTTTGAACTCTTTATGGGAAAGATTACCTTATACTATATTTCAAAATTGAGATTAATAAAATTCGACCATCGAAGTAATGCGAATCATTACCGATAGATGGCACTACCGTCCCCCTTAGAGACGTGTTACAAAGAGATTAATAAATTTCGATGATCGGTAGGGTTCCACCGTAGCCTAATTGGCTAAGGCATTGGGGGCTTTACCCAAAGATGCAGGTTCGAATCCTGCCGGTGGTCGAATTTTATTAATCTCAATTTCGAAATATAGTATAAGGTAATCTTTCCCATAAAGAGTTCAAAACATTTAATAATGTGAAAACGGGCGGTGTCATCGTTCAATATTTAATACCAAATGTAACTTTGGAGATATTTATCGAAGTAATGCGAATCATTACCGATAGATGGCACTACCGTCCCCCTTAGAGACGTGTTACATAGAGATTAATAAATTTCGATGATCGGTAGGGTTCCACCGTAGCCTAATTGGCTAAGGCATTGGGGGCTTTACCCAAAGATGCAGGTTCGAATCCTGCCGGTGGTCGAATTTTATTAACCTCAATTTTGAAATATAAGACCAACTATGATTACACCTAAAATATATGCGATTCTTTTAATTGTCAAACAATGTTGAGTTAAGACGGATTTGTGTGCCATGAAAACTAAGCGGGATTTTCAATGGCCCCAACACTTTAACCAAATTTTACTTATCAGTCCATCTAGAACGTCATCCTGTGCGTACAAACAAGTAGTTGCTTCTCGAGAATTTAAAACACGTCATAATAAAGTTCAATATACACAGTGAACAACATGTTTGTATACAACAAAATAGCTCAATCGTAGTCGGAGCTTGTACATTCGGAGCCAAATTACATTTGGCGCGAAGCACGTGCGACTTGAATTATGAGGAGACTGACTGCATCTGGGAGACTCACCACTAGTTTATGAGCATAGAGGTTCCTTTATTACCTGCAGCTATAAAATTATATCGCCTGGTTGTCTTGTTACTGTATAATGTAAATCGAAAGCTATGAACTGAAGTGATGATAAAACTATACAACATTTATTCGATTTGGTTTAATATTGATTTTGAGTTTAAGAGTTATATGGCAATCTTATTTTATTATAATACATATGGAATCTTGACCGTTCTTCTATTGACATCAATGGCCGCCGTGACGTCAGATGACTTAAAACTGGAGTGAGTACAAGGCTCCCCCCACATTTTCCAAGACATCCGACCCGTCACCCACCGTAACAAAACGTCCGTGGTTAATTATATTAATTTTTATGAAATTGATTTATTAATCTATACCAGAATTTCTTCAGATAAATTATATATAGGGACTCTAGGTAGACACCCCATCGTTACTTGTAACGGACAAACAAAAAAGAAACAACTTAACTAATCAATTAAATAATTAAGTGTATTATATTTAAAGCTACATACAGGGTGACTGGTAATTAGTGACCGATACCTAAACACATGATTGTGCTCATGATAACAAACAACTTTTACTATGGCACCAAACCTGAAATCGCGAAAAAAAAATCAGCAACTCCCTACCATGTTGACGAGTTATTTGAACATGATTGTATGGAACAGCTGATTTTTTTTCGCGATTTCAGGGTTGGTGCCATAGTAAAAGTTGTTTGTTATCATGAGCACAATCATGTGTTTAGGTATCGGTCACTAATTACCAGTCACCCTATATATAGTATATTAAAAATTAAAGCTGCCGTGTGGTTTTCGGCTTAGAATAAACCACCCCATGTCCTCCCATGGGTGTCGTAAAGGGCGACTAAGGGACATATGGCTGATGGATGGGCAGCAGCATCTATTCACTCAAGGTAACACCTTACTGCGATCACCAATCTGTCTGCCAAGCGTGGTGATTATGGCAAAATCCCTCTACGATCCTGGATTGCCAAGATCTGTTAAGAGGAGGCCCATGTTCAGCAGTGGACGTAAACGGGCTGTTGATGAAGACGATATATTTAAAAGCGCAACTGATCACGAAATCTCGGAAAGTACAAGTACTAGGAATTTTTTTAGGGTTCCGTAGCCAAATGGCAAAAAACGAAACCCTTATAGATTCGTCATGTCTGTCTGTCTGTCTGTCTGTCCGTTTGTCTGTGTGTTTTTTACGAAACTATAAGAACTATAATGTTGAAACTTGGCAAGTAGATGTATGTTGTGAACCGCATTAAGATTTTCACACAAAAATAGAAAAAAAAAACACAAAAAATTGGGGTTCCACATACTTACAACAGAAACTCGAAAAAAAATTTTTCATCGAACCCATACGTGTATCTATGGATAGGTATTCAAAAATGATATTGAGGTTTCTAATGTCATTTTTTTCTAAACTGAATAGTTTGCGCGAGAGACACTTCCAAAGTGGTAAAATGTGTGTCCCCCCCCCCTGTAACTTCTAAAATAAGAGAATGATAAAAATAAAAAAAATATATGATGTAGATAACCATGCAAACTTCCACCGAAAATTGGTTTAACCGAGATCAAGTAAGCAGTCTTTTTTTAATACGTCATAAACCGTAAACCGCAATCTACCTTTCATTCATTCAACTATTATTAACATCGATCAAAGTTACAACGAACTACAAGACATTTTATACTATGTTACTTGTTGTATTCTTGATATCAAAAATAAGTAGGCACTTGCAACAAGTACGGAACCCTTCGTGCGAGAGTCCGACTCGCACTTGGCCGATTTTTTTTTAATGGGGCTTCCATCTACACAATCATTTGCTCATTAAGACGGGGTTTTGCGAAATTCAATCCCTAAGGAAGAAAAAATGGAAATTTAAATGTCTAATTATTTTCTAAGCAACCCGTACGGGGTGCTCGGATTTTATAAAGTGATAAAATTTGAAGGCGAGGTTTCAAAGGTGAAAAGGCTCGAGAATTAAGTGTATTTAGAGAATCATATCAATACCTACACTATTTTGGAAAACTGGCAGAACATATTTTTTTATGTTCAATATCGGATCAACCGCTAGGCAAAATTTCCTATTCATATTCGTATCCGAGTTGGACACAAACATTGAATTAGGTTTGGTTTCAGGTTTTAGTTCTCAAGTTTATAACAAAAACAAATATGTATCAATTAAAAGTTTGAAACTAAACTAGTCTCCGTTCCAATTTGGAATACCCAAATAGAGGAGCAGTTTGCAAAAAAATCCATGTTTTACTTTAGTTGAAATGAAACTAAGTCCAATTTCAATAGATATACCTAGCTGAATTGTAGCAAATAAAACTGTTTGTTTTATTTTATTAATATTAACTTTTAGGGTTCCGTACCCGAAGGGTAAAAACGGGACCCTATTACTAAGACTTCGCTGTCTGTCTGTCTGTCACCAGGCTGTATCTCAAGAACCGCGATAGCTAGACAGTTAAAATTTTCACAAAAAAAATTCTTGCCCTGTTTTACTCCATATCAAACAGCAACTTGATAATAGTACGGAACCCTTCGTGCGCGAGTCCGGCTCGCACTTGGCCGGTTTTTTTTAATCTTTAAATGAATTGTACCCAATGGTTATAGCCCTACATAAGAACTTGCTCTTTTAATTAACATATTACCACCAAATACAACTAATTATTATAAAAGAATTAAATTTAAGATGTGTGTAGTTTTTCTTAGCATTGCATATGGTGGGCTATCAATACTAATAAATGAAATTGAGTTTGTTTGTACGCGCTAATCTCAGGAACTCCTGTGTAAGATTGCCTCACTTGAGTAAGTAGTGTCCCGGTGTCATGGTCTATATTGCTTCATGGCAATATAGAGCTTGACACTGAGGCACAGAGACATCATCGATCCTGACATTTTCAAGTAAATTCACAGAATCAAGCAGGAATTGTTCTTGGATACCTACGGGAGTAAAGAATGATAATTGTATATACACATCATACTTAGCTACCCACCTACACTTATTTCATAGGATAACATTGGTTTAATGTAACATCAACACTGTTTCACTTGTTTACTTGTTGTTATTATTAAGTGAACTACCTATAAGGCGGAACCCTATCTCTTAAGATACAGGCTAGACCTAGTTTAAGGGATAGAGTCTATATAATTGTGCTAATTGTGACAAATGTAATATTAATGGTGTACAATGTTAACAGTGCAATGTGCTCATGTTTTTATGAAATAAATATTTATTATTATTATTATTATTAATTCACTTAAATAATAAACATACATACACGCTTCACGGTAATTCAATTAGGTGTACAACCATATCATATGATACTTTCGTAGATATGCTTAACCAATAGGTCATAAAAAAACTTAAAAAAAAAACTGTTACGCACAAACGTATTTAAAATTAATCAATTGTGTTGCTTTAATTAATAACATCTTTGTTTAAGTAATGAAAATGGGACAATTATTGAGTGTAATTAAATAGAAGCAATATCTCTTAAACCCCTTTCATCAAGCTCTATTTATCTTTAAGTGCTTCAAAATTAACTGCGCTAATTACTTCAGAACTTCAATAAAATTATTAGGTATATTATTTAAATTATAATATAATATAATAAAATAGTAATTATTAGGTATTTAATATAATTTTGTCATCATTGATAAGTCTGGAAAGTTATTTTATTTTACCACTGTTTATTTAAATTAATATTAAAATTTATAATAATTAAATGTTAATGTTTAAAATAAACTTTAAAATTAAATGTGTTACTATATATACGTATTCTATTCGTTTATTATTATTATTAGGGTTCCGTAGCCAAATGGCAAAAAACGGAACCCTTATAGATTCGTCATGTCTGTCTGTCTGTCTGTCTGTCTGT
Source organism: Nycteola revayana (assembly GCA_947037095.2). Lineage (NCBI taxonomy): Eukaryota > Metazoa > Arthropoda > Insecta > Lepidoptera > Nolidae > Nycteola > Nycteola revayana. The sequence goes on from OX344839.1 coordinate 14,388,660, forward strand.
CCGTCCGTATGTCACAGCCACTTTTTACCGAAACTATAAGAACTATAATGTTGAAACTTGGTAAGTAGATGTATTTTGTGAACCGCAGTAAGATTTTCACACAAAAAAGAGAAAAAAACAATAAATTTTGGGGTTCCCGATACATAGAACTGAAACACAAATTTTTTTTTTCCTCGAACCCATACGTGTGGGGTATCTATGGATAGGTCTTCAAAAATGATGTTGAGGTTTATAATATCATTTTTTTCTAAACTGAATAGTTTGCGCGAGAGACACTTCCAAAGTGGTAAAATGTGTGTGTCCCCCCCCCCTGTAACTTCTGAAATAAGTGAATGATAAAACTAAAAAAAATATATGATATACATTACCATGCAAACTTTCACCGAAAATTGGTTTGAACGAGATCTAGTAAGTAGTTTTTTTTAATACGTCATAAATTGTAAACCGCAATTTACGTTTCATTCAATCAACTCGAATATAAAAATATAAAATAACATTTCATTTCTTAAACATACGCTTTTTTATTCTTGATATCAAAAATAGGTACGCACTTGTAACTGATACGGAACCCTTCGTGCGAAAGTCCGACTCGCACTTGGCCGGTTTTTTTAATTTGTTTTTCCCTTCAAATATGCATTAATGGTACCTTTACTGTTTAAGTGTAACATCCCTCGTCCGTGGGTCACTACTCAAGTTGCCAACCGAAAACCAGCGCTAGGTATCGCTTAGCCTAAGCTGAGGTGGCGACTTTTTCAGCAGAACATGCAAGGCGTCTTATTGTTTTGTACATTAACTATATGTTTGCTGTGTAATATCTTGTGTGTTGTGCTGAATAAATGTATTTTCTTTCTTTCTTCTTTCTAAAATTTTAAGATCTGTATGTGAGGTTATACCGGATTTTCAAATAGTCATACATTTGTACTAATATTCATATTTATGATTTCATTTAATAACACATGATCATTTTACATACGAGTGGTGATGTACGGATTTTTTTTTCCTTCGTAGTAATAACACCTTATATACCTTCAACTATAGTTATGTGTAATCTTACAACAACCGTCATGAAAAATTTCTGTATATCTAGAAAAGGCAATGAAAGGAGTCTTCAATGTCAAACTACCTGGCACAACTCTCCTAACTTGGTGCCTGGATTTTTTTTGAATGGACAATGGACATGTATCGTTATCCACGAAGCTTTTACATTATTCACCAGGCAAAATGTGACTGGAATATTTCCAAGCTTTTCTACAGACTAAAGAGAGGTTATTAAACTAATCGGACGTATTCAAAATATCATGCGTGAGAAAACCCGTTTAACTATATCAATATCTGCAACAGTCATAGAAGTTTTTATACCTACTTATAATATATTCCATAGTGATTCTAGCACACTATATAATTACACGCACATTCTTACCTCATTGATACATAACATTAATGCACTACGCGTCTGATAAAAATATAACAAATAATAACAGATTTAAGCGTAAGAACGATAGAACACAGCATATTTTAACGCGATGTTACGATCGGAGAACGCAATAATTACCTTCACTCAGCAACCGCAAGTTCATCCATCTATTGATACAATTTTGTATCCATTAAATACGCGGTGAGAACGCGTAGTGAATGCTCCTATCAAAAACGTGCGTCAATTGCAAGAATTATCTCACCTAATCCAACGTGCTATCACTCTAACATGTATTGTGTTTTTTTTTAATTATCGATATTTGTAGTTCCTTTTCTATTCACACTGTCCAATAATTAATACAACACAGAGGACCTATTTGTTTTTGTACTGCTTAATTGGACCATGAATTAATTAGAATAAACAGAATATTGTATTTGTGTTTGAATTAATTTGTGAATGTGGTGAAATGGAAACGACTATTATTTTCTGTGTGTATGAAAAATAAGTAAAATGGGGAATAAAAATACTCAATATTTAAATACGTTTGTTACATTTATCGGGTCCTTATTGGCTCACATACAATTTTTAATCATATTTTTTTTCTTACTACCGCTTTGTGTTCATAATCATCACCCTTCATTATTTTATTTTTAATACTTTTTTTATTCATACGTTTTTATTAATATCATCGGAACTCATAACCGTTAGTGATCATATATTTTTTATTCAGAACTTTTTTCTTCATAACATTCTATTATCATATATATTGAATTGCTTTCTAAAAAATATTAGTTTCTGGCGCTTCGCCGGCCGCTGCCGCGGCACGCTCGCTTCGCTCGCTAGGCTCGCGCGTTGTTGTGGTCACAGTTCTAACCTAACCTAACCTACTTGTCCGGTAGCATCACGTTTCTGGTACCAATTACATTTTCACTGGAGTCGAATGATTATGAATTTCGACTATTAGTATAAACAAAAATATGAAAACAAATAGTAGTAAAAACAAATTGTATGATTTATGATATTATAAATTTAAATGATTATGTTTTGTATTCTTTAGTTGTAATATTTTTTATGAATAACGATCATTATAGCTTGAAATGGTATGAGAAACATTTTCGGACTTCCGATGATAGGAGTTCAAAAGTTATGTAAGAAAAAGCGCACCCACATTTATCATTAAGGTTATTACTTTAAATTGTAACCATTAAAACTGAAATCGAAATTTGATATTGAAATAGAAATTTGATATTGTATAATGGATCTGGATTTTGAAATTAAAATATATAGGTACTTACACTTCCCGTGCTATAATCACATAAATTTTATGGACCCGATGGCAATCTCCACAACGTGGCGATATTAGTCTCACTTTAAGCCTCGGAGGTCATGGATTCGATCCCCAAGGACAAGAAATCGTAGTGCAAATTTTAAGATTATTTCCGGGTTAAGTTATTTGAAGGACTAGCCTCTGTACCTCGAAAGGTACGTACCGTTGGATCCAATATTTATAACATCATCGAAAATAAATTTTATTCCAGAAAATAGGCAACAGCATTTCCTGCAGTTATCAGTCCGCCAAGCATGACAAATCGTGAATATGGGAAAACTCTACCCTCGGAGAGAGCCTCATGTTCAGCAGTGACCATGACTAAGACAAAATATATGGTTAAGAAATTTTGATTTATTAAATAAAGTTATAAACATTTAGTCAGCAAGTCTTTGTTAACGCGGAAATTTAGCAAATAGAGCGCTTTATTCAACGGGCGTTCTGAGTTTTGGCGTAGTAAATACTAAATTTCATTACAAACTGAGTGAATAAGCTCATATTTGGAGAGTTACAGGTACTTTAAACTAGAAGCAAGCAACAAAGCCTGAATTTCGTATTACGTGGAATTGTAAAACGAAACTGAAATGAAATAGTTACTATATGATATAAATAAAATATAACTAGCAAGGTAATTACGTATGCTTTGCAACCAGCAAACCGAAAATGTAAAGTGTCAGTTGCATGTTGTTGAATGCGTCTTCGTATGCTCCACTCATTATGTTGAGAATACAAAAACTCGTTGGACGGTGTAAAAAGATAATTCTGCTTCATTATACCTATTTTTTATAGTATATATGTTATTTATATTCTCATTTCAACCGTAGGACGTGCACTGTTGGACATAGGCGTCCCTCAGATATTTCCTGTTACTACGGATGGTGGCGGCCTGCATCCACCGTGATCTTGCGGCCTTTACCAGGTCATCCGTTCATCAAATTGGTGGACGTCCTACGCTACACTTGCCAATCCACGGTCTCCATTCGAGAACTTTTCAGCTCCAACGGCCATCTGTTCTCCGTGCTATATGTTTCAATTAAATCCGTTAAGTAGTTTTCGCGTGAGAGGTAATTACTATCCTCCAATTTGCGCTTTATATTATTTGTAGGATATGACGATTCAAGAGTACCTTCTTAGTTGTATGCCGCTGGTATGCTGGTGTTTTTTTTATAGATAAATAATGGTTAACACGAATATAGTTGTAGCGGGTTGGTATTGACCACAAGCAACCACTAGGTCTCAGAAAAAATCACCATAATTACTGAGCAACCGGTGCACTCAGAAATAAAATAGTTCAAAGGAGGAAGGAAGGCCTTTGCCTTTTATGCATTAGAAGCATTTTCGTAGTGTATACAGGAACAGTCGTCGGTGATTGCTACAACATCTTTAGAATAAATTTGTCAAACTGGCCTCTTCGAATCGGCTTCGGTCCTTTGTATGCCATTCAAAGACCTGGAGCTCCACAGTTCCTTGATACAAAAAATTATATACATAATAATAACAATAGTACAAATTATATTTTAACCATAATTATTTTTTTCCAGCGTTTAATTGGTCACTACTGTGATGTAGTTAATCGACTTAAATGAATACCAATTAAAAAGCTATACATATGTATAGTTTAGGTAGCTAAGCATTGTCTTTGAATGCAGTACATTTCCATATTGACATTAAAGTTACACGCGGCGTATAAACGGTTTATAGGTAAATCTCTTTTAACATTTTCAAACCAACAATTAAAGTTCTGCTTTATCGGTTCTAGGTAGAAATAGGGAGATATACTGGCACTAATAAAATATTCAATAAATCAAAATGGGTTTTCTTAGAGTGTTATTTTCAGTTGAATTACTTACATGGAACCTTGAATCGGAAAGCATTTATATTAGATTACGTTTAGAATTTACTTCACCGTGTTATCGGATAACATTTATTATAAGCATTTGTATGAATATTACGTAGCTACTTTCTATTATATATCTAAACATATAATAAAACTGTAGAGAACGAATGACTTTACATGAAAAAAAACGCAATAAACCACGTCGGGGGGGATATAAGAAGTAAAATAAAACACATCCAGATATGTATTTATTTTTTATTTCTCTGTCTGTTTGTCTGTTTGTACGGGCTACATTCCGAAACTGTTGCACTGATTTCAATGAAATTTTGCATGATGGTACTTTACATTCTCGGTCATCATTTTAAATACTTTTAATCCCAGAAAATTTTTGAGTTCCCGTGGGATAGTTAAAAAACCGAAGGAATAACAAAATACCACGCGGATAAAGTCGCAGGCATAAGCTAGTTCTATATATATCTTTTAAGCAATTGTTAAACTATGCTTTGGATTAAAAAACTCTGAAATTAAGAATGCATAATTTTTTATCCAAAGTTTTTAAAAGGTTTTTGAACAAGAACTTTGTTTTATTAAAAAACAAAACAATAAATTTGGATGACAATATTTCAATTTTGTATTGTAATAAAAAAGTCTGGTTTGATTATTATGAATGAATGAAGTGCATGTTGGACTGGCGTACGATGGATGTACCCGTATATGTAAATGAATTCCTTTCAAATTGCGATCTTTCGAAATAATAACAATAATTCTAATGTAGTTAAGACATAATAATCATTCAAGTGGCTACTTCAATGGTTCACTCAGTATTTAAAAACTCGCAGGGTTGTAATACCGTATTTCAATGCTATAATGTACTATTAATTTAGGCGTAACATAAAAACACTATTTAAATCTATGCTTTACTATCATACAAAACACAAACCAAAACTAGCGTAGTAATGTGTACGCTAAATGGGCTACGAGAAGTACTACGCCGTAGCTACACGTAGTACTTTTATACAAACTAACATGCTACGAAGTGTATGTTGCTTTTACCGCGTACTGCGTAGTGGTTGAGTAGTGTAATGTGTACAACATTCATTATGAACATTCCATTTAAAGTTGCTCATTCATTTTTTCAGAGATGCCACACATTATTGTCGCTCGTAAACGTATTTCGTAGTATTTTAAATTGCTGTAATTTAAATAGGCACAATTTACTGCGGAAACCATTAACCTCGGTTTTATTCACATGGTTCCCTGGACTGAAATGAAAAATATACAGTTCAAAGTATTGAAAATTTATATGTATTATTTTTTCTCAGAGATTGTTCTAGTTATTGATTATTATTTCAGTTTAAGTACAAGGCATTATAACGTATTATGACATTATAACGTCTAAGTAGACGCCATGGGCAATATTGATTTCTCAATATTTTATTACAAATTACAGCTAAAAATCGATTGTATACCAAAACGTATTTTCATAAAAACCCAATTAAAGTTTTTTTTTGGCACTAACTTGTACAGTGATCGTTGCACAATGAAGTCAAGGTTTCGATTTTTATTTCAAGGATTTATATTTATATATGTTACGGCTAATAGCCGAAGTGCGGCTACACCTAGGTTTAGCCGGCTACAACTAGGTGCAGCCGACCACATGCGGTTAAACTTAGATGTACCTATCCTACTTATCTTCGGTTAGAATTAGGTTTTAATTAAATAAACAATACCTATGCACGACACAAAAAGATGAAGGGGTGGTAAAAAAAAAAAAACCTAAACCTAAACCAATGGAGTTGAACAGGGACTTATTGAGGTTGATCTAAATTTAACCGCATGTAGCCGGCTAAACCTAGGTGTAGCCGCACTTCGGCTATTAGCCGTAACATATACAAGAATGAATTTTTTTATATATAAATATATTTTGGTTTGCATGGAATAGGTTCCGAAGCCACTGAATCTAATATATCAAAAATTATTTCACCCATTAGAAAGCTAAATTATCCAGAAGTAATATACGCTGTTTTTAATTCGGAAGTTCCTACAAAAACTAGAACAACGCGAGTAAAACAACGAGTGGGAAGTATAAGTACGTACATTATATTAATTATAATTTATCTTGAGATGATTACGCTACGGGAAAACGGGCATTAAAATTTTAGTGTGTTTGTACTTACATCGCGGTTTGCCTTATTGTTTTAGTTTGATTAAGTAAGTTGTTAGACTTAATCCACAATTCCAACTTAATGTACTAACTACACTAAAATGTAATTATGAAGTAAAATATGGTGACTATAATAGTTCAAATAATTCGAGCATTTGTTCAATACACTGCGCTAAATATGAGCTCGAAATTTAAGTTTTATCCGAATATCTAATTAATCTAGTTGAATAAAATCTGGTCCGCTATGGACAAACTGCATTAATTAAGTGCGAGCTGTTGCCCATAAGTGAGTCTCTGTGAATTTTTATTCCCTATTTTAATAAAGATACTATTTTCCTCGCATGCTTATAAGAGGTAGCTTATATAGGTAGTTAGTAAGTATTATTTTATTGTATTGGTTTAAAGTGCAAAAGTTGTTTACAATATACTATACGTAAATCTTAATTTAAACGTCTGTAAATAGTTACCTGGGAAGTATCTAACGCCTAAGGTACAGGCTCGGCCAAGTTTGGGTGTTAATGGTCATTCGAATTTTGTTCAATTGCAGGGTTGTACCTACTGTTTACCAAAATCAATTTTTGTGTCCTAAAATCTTTTTTTTTTATAACGTTTTTTTTTGGCTAATCCCACCACCACTGCAACTAACTAGCCAGGATTAACAAAGGCGCACACTGGAAATGGCATCTCCAGTTTACTATCTAAACGTATAAACCTAGCACATATAGTTAGTACGCTCATGAGCTGCCTGACTGTTACTGCTACTGAGTATTACAGAATACCACAGGCAAATAATATTCGCTTCACTCCAACAGCGCAGTTATATCCACTGCTGAATATGGGCTTCCAATTTACCAGCCTTGACAAGTCAGGGTCATGTAGAAATATTTTTAATCACCACACTTGGCAGGTAAATTGGTGTTCGCAGTAAAATGGTAAATAACATTAAGCTGACAGATGCTGCTGCCTATCCATCAGCTGTATGTCAATTAGTCGCCTCTTACGACCCCCTTGGGAAGACATGGGGTAGTCTATTCTTAGCCGAAACCACACAGCTATAATATTATTAATTAATATATAGTATTTCTATGCGTGGGTAGATCGCCAAAGCTCACGGAGGGAAGGGAAAAGGGCTGACAGGATAAGGATGGCTAGTACTATCTACTTTAGACAACCTCCGTAGCGTAGCAGTATTTGGCTCACTTTAAATCTCGGAGGTCGTGGGTTCGATCGCCACGCCGGACAAGAAATCTTTGTGTAAATTCTAAGATTTCTTTCCGGGTCGTTGGCTGAGGGACTACCCTCCGTGCCTTTGAATGCACGTTAAGCCGTTGGTCTCGATTGTTACAACATAATTTATAACAATAGTGTACCAGGCAACGGGCAGCAGCGTTCTCTGGTATGTTATATCATAATACTGCTGTCACGAACTGCCTGCCAAGCGTTGTGACTATGGCAAAAACCACCCTTCGCGAGGTGGCCCATGTTCAGCAGTGGACGTTGTACGGGCTATGATGCCACTTAACATAAAATGAATAGAAGTCATTTACCTGGTCAGTCAACAGTTTACATACCTACTATTTACATTAAGTATTCACTGCCTCGTTGGTGAAGAGGCAAAATGTTTAACCGTAAATAGCGACGCCTCGGATCGGCCCAGAAATTGTGTTACAAAAAATTTCCATATAGAAAAATGCTAGAACTAGCCCGCAGTTAGGAATAACTGAGATAATTAAGATGGCGGTGTTTCACCCGTATCTCGAAAATCGCGTTAAAATGTTAAAATGTCTCTCCGGTCGAGTCGGTAAAACCATCCCACTGGATTTTAAAAGCTAAAGATAAAAGATTTTACTGTTGCGTTATATCTTTTATAATCGGCAAGTCTCTTTAAAGTTTGACCGTCGTGGCCGTCGGGAAGAATACGGTTGACAATATATATAGCCAGAAAGATTAATATTAATTTACTTTGATCCAGTTTTGAAATTAAATAAATAACACTATTGTGAACTGAACGGTGGAGCCTGATATACATTTTCTTGTCTATACTAATAATATAAAGAGGGAAGATTTGTATTTTTGTGTATATGTTTTTAATGAATACAATCAAAACTACTATGCCGATTTCAAAAATTCTTTCACCATTGGAAAGCTACGTTCACTCTGACTGACATAGGCTATATTTAATTATGCAGTTCCAACGGAAACGGGAGTTACGCGGGTGAAACCGCGTGCGGGAAACTAGTAATAAATAAAAAAACCAACGGTCGAGATAGTAACAAACGTATGTTTTTCAAATCAACAATATGACAATAATGATATCCAAAAGACAAAAACAAAAAACTGATTACTATTGACGTCGGAACATAAAAAGAAACTCCTCACAAGTACGACACGATTAAGCTTCAAGATTTAAAATATTCACTTACGTGTAAACTATTATAAATTTAAAAAGGAAAAATTGATAAAATAATAATAAAGTTTTTCAAGATGACAAAAACAACCAAAAATATTACATAGAATCGTCCTTACTAAACGCAAAAGTTTGTGAGTGTGGATGGATGGATGTTTGTTACTCTTTCACGCAAAAACTACAAAATGGATTTGGCTGAAAGTTTGCACGCGGAGGTTATAAGCTGTATTAACATATAGGCTATAAAATATCACACTCCGACCTACTGGAGCAGAGTAACGCGGGTAAAACCGCTGGGTGCAGCTAGTTTTATATAAAAGTACAAAATATTGTAAAAAAGAGTTTGCGACAAGCTCATTCTTTTCAATAAAGTTGAGTTAAGTATTTCCTTTCTCTCGCGATTCACATACCAGTAACACAGTACTAAATTTGCCGCAAAGTGATTAATAACTTAGGTTAGTGACGCGGCATTTTGTGAATTTTTCAATCGAAATTGGATGTACGCTCGGGGTAAAACCGTGGCGTTAAAATATTCAGGACACGTTTATTCGTATCGATCGAAAAAAATCTCTACCGTAGAATAAATTAGAATACGGTTAGGTATTTTATAGTGTGCGTATATAGTAAATGAAGTTATGGTGTTAATTAATTTCATAAAATAACTGTTTACTATCGCTTCATAGTATAAAACAAAGTTGCTAGATTATATCTTTAAAATTACGTAACGGATTTTGATGTATTTTTATTTATAGATAGAGGGATTCAAGAAAAAGGTTTATATGTCATCAGCGTTGTACTCGTGCGAAGCCGGGCCGGGTCGCTAGTTAATACATAATTTGTAAACAAAGTAAAATAGGATATTATCATTATCAGGTATCCCAATCTCCTCGTGAAAATAGTTGCTATTCCGTAAGCAGCGTTCGAAAATTTTAGTAGGTAGTTCCATCCTTACAATACAACAAAATTCTAATGGCGAAAGAATTTATGTAATCCGTGCTTTCGTCTTGCAGTTACTTCATTACAAAACTAAATACAATCTTCTTTCATTATATTGGAACAAATTCAGTTAAAATATTTATTTAATAACTAGAGCATCCTTCGTGGCTTAGCGGTATATGTCTCTTTTTAAGTCTCGGAGGTCGTGGTTTCGATCCCCACACCGGACAAGAAATTCTACGATTTCTTTCCTGGTCGGGTTGGTTGAGGGATAACACTCCGTACCTCGGAAAATACGTTAATTAGGCCGTTATTCCCGATTTTTATAAAATCAGAGGATAAAAAAAAACATCGTCTATAACAAGCAAGCGTAAACCAGAGAACGGACAGCAGCGTTTCCTTGTGAGTTACAACAAGATAGTCCGGTCACCAACATGCCTGCCAAGCGTGGTCACTATGGCAAAATCCTCAGCCGAGAGGAGGCCCATATTCAGCAATGGATGTTGTACGGGCTGATGATAATGATGATGAGCACTATAATAGCACATGGTGAACTTAGTGCTAGAGGCAATTATTAAATAAATATCCTCGTAATATCTCGTACATTGGCATTCCAACTCATATGGTATTACTTAAATCGTATCTGCAACTTATCTTCAAGTTTGAGCCACTGGATTTGCTTCCATTCTGTGTGTGGCCGAACATCTTAGAAGTTTTTAAAACACACTAATTTGTCAATGTCAAGAACGCTAACATCTTTTCCAATAGTTCAGATTTAATGGCGCGCAAAATTCGTTTATAGGATTTTTATATGTTTTTATGTAAACAGTGCACTTGTAATAGAATTTTCTCACACTCAGTGCTATTGTTTGAATAATGACCAGACATAATGTTTTAAACGGGCCGGGCGTTTGGAATTTTGAACTTCAGTTTCGAACTTTGTTACAAGACAATAGAGTTTAAAATGTTGTGGATTTATATTTCCATAATCCGTTTAACGCTTAACTGATTTAGTATTGTGTTAGTATACTAGGTAATTATACTGATATTATCTAACTATTACCTCGTTTGATATAATATGGTTTAGGATCAAAGCATAAAGCAACCAGCTAACATCACCATTGCATATTATTATAACACTTTAATATTTCACCGATTGAACTTTTGATATTAAATTTAATCATACTTTCATGGATTTTCACATATTTTTTACCTACGAGCTACCGGCCCGAGCGTCTAATACCTTCGTTCCTTTTGTTTTTCTGTCTCTGGCCAACCATTTGCGTCACGCATGCTATTTTGACTAGAATTGATGAATACCAATCAAATTGCAAATGAAACGGTAAGCCAATGGATTAAGGGCATTAAAAAAATACAAGCGGTAAATGATTTTGCTTTGGTTAAGTAAACAATAACCATACCGTATATGCTAAAATGTCTATAGTACTTTTACCTAAAATTGTTTTATTAAAATCAGGAAAATTGAATCGATTTGGCAGTCAATGACCTACAATATTTTTTCTGAAAAAAATCCTTTACTTTCTTAAAATGAATTTTGTAGTCAGTGGAGAATTTCGAATTGCATTCGAAATTAATTAACTACTTCTTAAGAGTCAAAAAAAAACATGAAACCTTATAAAAAAGTCTCTGAAGGGTTTTTTGTCTAAATTATGTACTCTTTTCAATTAAATGCTAAACAAAAATGCGTAATAGCCCATAGCCCAATGGCTAGGGCGTCGCACAACCGACGTAGACCCACTCGTAACACAAGCATTTTAGCTTAGTATAAGGGGTTAATGTTTTTAAAAAGAAAAATAAAGAAAGAATATCAAAACCCAAAGTCAACTCTAAGGCTGACTTTAGAACATTCCCTTAGGAATTTACAGCATTAATAGCGCAAAAGTTGTTCACAAGCTATTAAATATACAAAACTTGTTCAGTAGTTAGCATATAGAATGCCTGCAAGGGTTATTTTTCCACAACAAAGTTTAAAATGCAAACCGGAACGTATGCTGCTTCCTTTGATGTTACTCCTAATTTTACACTCTGTAGTGGCACTTTTGCTGGCGTACATTTGATAGCTGACTGAAAATGTATTCATTTATAACTTTTAACTGTTGCTGAGTCTTAGAAAAAAAAAGTTTGTCGGAATCATTGTTTAAGCATGTAAAAAATGATTCAGAATGAGTCTTAGACAAACTTTTTTTTTCTAAGACTTTTAAGACACCAGTTATTGTGCTACCGCTTGTTTTTTTCAGAATTGATGATATAGGTACATTTTATTGAATACAAAAATATCAAAATTGTAGAACCTTAATAGATTTAGCTGCATGAATAAATTATTACTTTAAAAAATATTTCATTTTGTAATAGTTTAATGTTAGAAGTGGCAATGGGAATGTGTACGATGGTAAGCAATTTAAATATTTAAGCGTTGTTGCCTATTCCCCGAACTATGATCTCGTGCCAGCGATCATCACCACTGTTCGAAAATCTACTCTTTACTCCAGTGACACCCTGAGTGTTGGTCCTAACCACTTAAGGGTGCCCTCAGGTGAATGTCGCTTAGACTTTGGCCGGATTCTTGTACCTGAGACCTGTTCAATTAAGGCATCTTACTATAATGTGTACATTTGTCATTTATCGCACGACAGACAGACTGACTGATAAAAAAATCTGTAAGATCAATTGATTTTAACCATGTTTTTAGCTACTTAAGTGATACTTTTGTTAGATTTAGTCTAATACAGTGTAATTTTGACAAGTACAAGTGTATATAAATAGTCTGAATAAATTTCATTATTTCATTTCATTACTACTACGTCTATTTTATTTTTTTAATTAAAGAAATCGAATTGCTTGATTGACGATCATAATAATATGTACTTAACTACTTAAGTACAAGTTGTTTGTTTGTTAAGTAGTAACTTAACCAGGCATTAAATAAATAACCCGCGCTTGAGCTCTCCTAAGAGGTTAGAACGATGCGCGCCAGCGATTGGATTACGCATCGCTCTTCCTTACAAAACGAACCAAAACAAGATATAAATTTTGCCCTTCACCTATATAGTCAAAAACAAGTTAATATTTTTATTTCATTCGAGATATAAAATATATAAAATATCACATTTAATTGAGATCTTTTACTAATCAACTACCACCCAAAGATCTATACAATCACAATCCTAACCATAAACCTAGAACATTCTGAGCTATACAAGACTCAAATATGTAATAAAAAATAAACCTTCAAACGCGTACAAAAGCAACTGTAAAACAAAGCGAAAAGCCTTGCTAATCATAAATGAAGTGCGAATACCTAATGACACATGCAATAAGCCTACAATCGTAAAAGCGAGTTTCCGTGTTACATTGTTTGAAGTTTTATGACTACCGCCTCGCTCGTAACAACACTTCGAGTCATGGAGTTAGCGTTTCACGATTTCAAAGGAAAATACTCGTAGAATAATCATGGTTGCTTCAATATTAATCTATAGTAAAATTAAACAACAAGACAACCTCTGTAGCGTAGCGGTATTTGACTCGCTTTAAGTCTCGGAGGTCGTGATTTCGATCCCCACACCGGACAAGAAATCTTTGTGTAAATTCTAAGATTTCTTTCAGGTTCCGGTTGATTGAGGGACTACCTTTCGTGCCTCAGACAGCACGTTAAGCCGTTGATCCCCATTGTTATAACATCAGCTATAACAAGCGTATACCAGGGCGTTCCCTGGTAAACGCTGCTGCCCGTTGGCAGCAGCGTTTCCCTGCGTATTACAACATAATACTGCGATCACCAATCTGCCTGCCAAGCGTGGTGACTATGGCAAAAACCGTCCCTCGGGAGGAGGCCCATGTTCAGCAGTGAAAGTTGTACGGGCTGATGATGATGAAATTATGAAAGTAATATTGTAAATGATAAAGTGGGATTGTCGGTTGGATAAATGTTTTTAATTCCATCGGCACAACGATTTATTTGATCTAGACAAAATGTTACAGAAACTAGGTAAATTATAGTTTGAAATAGCAAACAATTAGTGTAAAAGCAACTGTTTTGTTTCCAAATGAATATAAGGGTCACTCTATTCGTTTACCGACCGATGCAATATCAGGCGCAGAACCGTCAGTCTAACATGATCTGCGAGGCACATGTGAAACGCCAACTTCCAGACTTTGGGCTAGTATTTTGATTTGTATAAATAAAAAACTTAGATTGAATCCAGGACATCACTAATATAAGTAAATTGTACCTATTACCGAAGCCTAAGGCAGTCAGAAAATATAATCTACTTTTTGCACAATAGCTGCAAAAATTTCAAGGTACGAATACGGCTACGACTCAAAACCACTATACCCATAATTGGCAATTATTTCCTTGTAACTAACTACATTTCGCTGTAAGTATTTATAAAGGTTACGTGTAAAAAATTTGCGCATGTTACTTCAATGATGTCGTTCTTTACCAACTAAAGCCACGGCAGTTACTTGAACTTTATATAAAGCACAGGTCTCATTGACGGCTTAATCACAAAATATGATCTCTTACAGGCAACCGAGTAGAGCCTTGAATTGAGGGGACTTACATTCATGTAGTCTCTGTTGAACATACTGAGTAAATATACATACTATACTATTTACTACATATTTCGGAAAATCTTTACAAATATTTGTACGAATGCATATCATCAATATCATCATCAGCCTGTACAGCGTCTACTGTTGGACATGGGTTTCCTTCCAAAATTTCACGAACTCCGATAATTAAGACCTAATATCAGGCCAGATACCGATAAGCTACCGAGGTTGTCATGAACAATGGTATATTAACATCAGCTTTTCCTGTGCGGAACATGAGCCCTCTGCCCGTTAGGGGCATGTGCCACATGTAATCGCTACCTGTACCTAACTTGTAAAAATGTCATATATAATGTTACAGGGTAATCTCTCAAGCAACCAGAACCAGAAATAATTCTATGATTTTTAAGAATCCCCGTTCTTTAAAGCTATTGAGACACCCTACTGCGGCTATAGAAGTTGTCAAAACTGTTTATACGCCACTATTTAGTATTGCAAAATATTCAGTAAAGCTTCTAAAATATATTTTACGAAGAAAGCAAAAATAGATATATTCGCTCTTTTCAGAGTCTAAATCGAGGGTTCAGCAGTAAAAGCCCTGTCCTCACTTGTAAGCGGTATGATTTAATAAATGTTTATACATTTCTACTCTCTTGAGAATTCTCAACAATTTCCAAACTTATTGCACGAAATAAGCGCAGCTGTTTCAAATATCTAATTCATCATTTCATTTGTGTTTTGCGTTACGATTTATGCGGCACGTAACTTTTTATGGCCGAAATATGCCTTGAATTTTGATGAAAATATTAAAATCTTTTTTTTTTTGCCGGCTGAAAATGTCATAGGGAACTAATTGCTTTTTGTGCTATTAATTGTTTCTGTTGTAATTATGTGTAAATACTTACAAATAATTACAACACAAACAATTAATTGTCTCTTCTAGTGATATTTCTAATTGTATTATCATAGAAGTATAGGAGATAGTTATCATCTATACTTATATTATAACAGAATATATTAAACAAATGTATGGTGAGTTCTCCATTATAGATATTTCATACATGAAATATTACTTTCTATGTGTGAAACGGATAAATTCATAAACGCCTTTTAAAAAAATAGTTCCAAAACGCGGTATTCTCCGCGTATCTCCCATCCCCGCAGGAACTTCATAATTAAATATAACCTAAAGCCATTCTCAATATATGGGCTATCTAATACTGAAAGAATTTTATTATTACTGAAACCAGTAGTTCTTGAATATCGCCTTCAAGCAAACTAACAAACTTCTTATATATCAATATATATTAAAAAAAAGCTATTAAAGAGTAACATTGTCAATAATGAGTTTGAGCATAATTTCATTTCAAGATCCGAACGGAAACGGGAGCAACGCGATGAAAACCCTGTGAGGACCTTGCAGCTTCCAATCCAGACGTTGACAAAAATATTTACGACATTAACTCTTCTTAAAATTTAGTAAAAGCGTGCTAAAATTCCATCCTACTATGACTGTTAACTAAGCACAGATGAAGAGAATAAAGAGGTATATTACAGTGAAGTGAAGTGTGTCCACGGACTAAAAGCCCGGGCGTATAGATTAATGAATGTGGACGAAACAAAAGGGCATACGCTGAGGAAAATGGTGGCCTATTTTTCTTCAAAAAGCGAGACGAAACATAAAAGAAGTAGACGATTAATATCTCACAGGTATTTTGCTTTGCTTAAAAAATGGTCGTGCCTATATAACAGTTATGGTACAATGAAAAAAATTACGCCACTTAAACCTGAAGAGTTTGTGTGTTTGTTTGAACACGCTAATTTCAGGAACTGGTCCGATTTTAAATTCTTTCAGTTTTAGTTAATCCAATCATGATGGTCCTACAGGAACGGCAGTTACGCGGGTGAAACCGCACGCGGGAGCTAGTCATTCTATATGATCTGAGTGCTTAGAACCCAGTATATATTTACTATTATAACAGAAACTTCTGATGTTTTGCGATGTTCGTAATTACTGTCATATTTTTTTCGTCTATCGCACTACGGGCTTCTCACAAGTAACATGATTGAATGTATAGTAACAAACGTGACGACATACGATTTTAGGGCGTTTTGTGATAATCGCTTATTACTGTTTCATAAACGCTGTCGTCTGTTTTTAGTAATCGCAAATTGGGGCAGGTTGCTAGTTACTTAATAAACAAATCTATACTAATATGTAAAGCTGAAAGGTTTATTTGCTTTAACGCGCTTATCTCAGGAACTACTGGACCGATTAAAAAAACTTCCATTTTTGGATAGCCCATTTATCGAGACAGTTTATTGTTTATTTTTAATTATGAAGTTCCTACGGGAACGAGATATAAGTGAGTGAAACTGCGCGCGGGAAGCTAGTAAACAAATAACATGCGTAACGGACATTCACGTTCTAAATCATGTTAAAGTTAGGGAAGCAAGCCAAATATACTCACCATACAGTTTAATAACAAGGAAAAGCGTAAATTCTGTGATAAATTTCTATGGATGCATATAAATTTACTCGCTCCGTTAAACACGATCCGAATGTACGGAAATATAATTATGTGGGTGCTGAATGTCTTAATGTTTACTGAAACATAAGACATTATTGTGGAGAGAAATATGATGTTACAGGATATAATGAAAGGGACGTTTTTGTTACTATTATAATTGTACCAATATTACTACTAATTATAATCATGATCATCATGAATAGTTACTATTTATTTTATTTTTGTTAACCCTTCGTACTATCCTTAAATGCTACGAGTTGTTTCACGTCGGTAGTGCGATGGGTGGGGATCAAACCGGCGACCACAAGATCACAAGTCTGACACGCCAAGCCATTGGGCTACGGCCGCGTCAAATAAGAACATGAAAATCTATGTGAAAAATACTGTGCAATGGGCGATTTTAATTTTAGCTGGCATTTCTTCACAACAACTGTACAAATGTTAAATGTATGAATTTAGTTAAGATCATATATAAATAAATCCAAACTACATATCAAATAATATATCCAATCTACTAGTCTTTCCGTCGACAAGTGAGAGTTAAGCATTATTCAATATCGAAATCATAAAATTCACATTTTCTTTTGTATTAGGTAATACTGGTAATGGACAGTTTCAATGTTACCAACTCGGTTTTTGCAAAAGGCGTAGGCCCGATGAAATAATTACGTAGAATTAGTGGAATTTGCATATGAAAAGTTCGTAGATCTACGTACTTTTTGTATGTAAGTGAAATGAAGAAGTTAGGGTAGGTGAAACTGAATAATTCGAATATTTTGTTATACAATTTATTTAAAAAAGAAAGATAGAACATAGTTCTTAGGGGTGACGCTATATTGGCAGCATTTACCATGCTGTGGTAGACATTTACCATCAGACTTAAACCACTCCTAGGATCTCGAATCGAAATATTTTTAGGTTAATTTTAAGTATATTCACTTTCTTACGGCGGCGTGACGAAACATTTATTTTTACAACCACATAAGTGTCCACATTGTCTTTAAGTAAAATAACGGTAAATATGCTTCAGACTGGTGAGTTATGTAATGTAATGTAATGTTTTGCAAATTTGTACAAATTAAAAGGAAATACGTAAATTCTGGGACTGAAGGTCGAAGGTTTGCAGAAAAGGTCTAAAATACGTAAATCTACGTTAAAGACGTAAAAATACGTAGAGTTGGCAACACTGGACAGTATATTTTCACGTTAAAAAATATTTAATATCAGCGTCTACCACTGTCTTCTCCTTTTCAATCATAATCTAGTAAAAGGTAACGATAACAACGTTTAAGACCTAGCCTTCCATGCTCATCCAAGCACGATTACTTCTTGACTTCGGTCGTACTTATATTTGGCTATTAGATTTTTCTAAGTAGAAGTTCTAAGTAGTCAAAGTTCAACAAGATACTACTAGAATAACAAGGCAGTCACACTGTTCATAATGTACGCAACGTGTATTGTTCTTTGTCACTGTAGGCTGTTAACAAAGCCAACAAAACGCCATAAACCAACACGATAGAATCCAGTAGAAACGTGAAAATTTATGCCAAAAGTTAATCGAGTACGGGACTGCGACGCTTCTACGTTCACCACTTGTAATTTATTAGAAAGCACTATGGCGATTTATAACGTTATCTCAACACAACTTTCTGGGAGACCAGGACATACAACTTTAAGCATCTATTCTGCACAATACTTTCAGCTATAAAAGGGAACTTGGAAAGTAGGAACGAAATTTCAAGATAGTTCTTTTAGCTTGAAACAACTGGGGAGTAGAAATTGTGGTAAGAGCATACGTAGACAATGACAAGTGGTATGTTTTATGGTAAAAATATTCTTTGCTCTTGACGTACCAATGTAATTGCATAGCATATATAAACTGTTTGTACGACTGATTACAAATTGTAAACTATTTAATAATATTTATTTTATTAGTTATTAGAATTATTGCTTATTGCATTATAATGTAATTCTTTTGTTACTATGTTCGGTGAAGTAGCAAAAACCTCCTAAATAACAACAAAAAGAAGGAACGAAAAAAAAAAATGCTGTACTAATTTATTTTTAATATTATCTAATTGTTATCCCCTGTTAAGTTTACGTTTATATTTTTAATACTATATAATTTAATCGCAATTTAATTTTATACACGCTTCTCATTCGCATGTGGTGTCAGCCTGTAATGGATTGCTACACAAGTAAATGCATATTGTATGATAGAAATTAACATTAGTTGCAGGATATCTGCAAAGTATCTAGGATATCTGCAAACTAATTAATCTATTATATAAAGGGTGACTGGTAATTAGTGACCGATACCTAAATACATGATTGTGCTCATGATAACAAACAACTTTTACTAAGGCATCAAACCTGAAATCGCGAAAAAAAAATCAGCTGCTCCCTACCATATTGACAAAAGATGAAAAATTCATTTTTTATTTATTTTTCAAAACATTTATTTTTTAAATCTAAATATTGTTTAACTAGTGCTGTGACCCAACAATGTTTGTGCTTAAAACGTAACAGGCACTATTAATAATGAAGTTTTTGTCTCATTTCGCATTCTACCGTTTTGCTCTGCCTACATTTCGGAAGACCATAAATTCAATTTGGTACAAATTCGTTAATTCGAAATTTATTACCGGCCTACCGAATACGCAATGAAGGGATTGACGGCCAGTTAGAGTGTTCTGGTCTAAATTAATAATGTGAAGAATAAGGTAGGTGTCCGATACTACGGTTAATTCTTACCATGATGCCGGATACCTACCTCATTCCCAACGTTTACCAACACATTAATATTGGTTTACAAAGCACTTTGAAGAAGTAGTAGCAAATATTAAGAACCAAGAACGAGTATTTTCTGACCTAAATTAATGTACCTACCTATATTATTTAATCGACGTTAAACTTTTCCGTAAAGTGTTCTAAAATTTAAATGTTTATGTATAATTTTAAGAATCAGAAAAGCGTCTGAATTGATTTACAAAGTACTTTTGAATTAGAAAGCCATATTACGTACCAGCAACGTCTTGCGGTCTCTGTGTTAGATTCCATAATTCTTCACGAGAACACGCAAACTATCGCATAAGTAATAAAGTTTAGTCAGTATAAACAAAATTCCAATTTGTTCATAATGTTAACATTTTAATATCCGTAACGTATGTAATGTTAGTCTAACTCAAAACCAACACTACAAAATGAACTGCAAACTTCCTCCATAACAATATAACATACTATTACAGCGTTATGGTCACAGAATCTTGGAACACGACGGGTAGGTATTTGCAGCTATAAAATTAGCGATTGCAAATGGTACGCATAAATTGCACATTTACCAGCGATATTGTTCTTATCAACTTTATAACCAAAGGTAGGATAAGGGGAGCAAGAAATATGATTCTTATTAGAATTATTATATTCATATATATATACTATGTACACTGAAAATTTATCGTAAGACAATTTGTGTGAATCAAGACTTTTTGGTGTGAATGCACCAGTGGCGGTTTATCGGGGCCTCGCTAAGGGGATCAAGTCTCTGAAAGCAATTGAGTTCCACCATCATTTTTTTTAATTATTCTTAAAAATAATTACCCGATTGGATTGCCATCAAGATCCTCTAAAACAAAAACTAGCGCGCAATGTGTTTTGATACTCTTAATTGAGACTATCATATTTACACATATTTCATTTGTTTACTGGCTTATTTGCTAAGAGTAGGTATTGTATTATATCATATACCATACCTACCTATCACCATATCTATATACAGAATTTATTGCATTTGGTGCTAAAATAAAATAACCACTTTAGTAGCAATGTTAAGGGCAAGAGTCATACTTAATAGAATTACTTTTAGTAAGTGGTTTGTGCGATCAATCAATGTCATCCCCATATTGATTACATAAACAAAACTGAGATAAAGAGGTAAGGTTAGTAATAAGTTCATTCGTTTTATTAACTATTGACATTATATTACACAATGTGACTATTGACAAAATGTTTTCTATATAAATAAAATACATAATATACAACTAAAAGTAGCTGATTTTAAATCAAATAAAACTAACCTATAAAATACCCACAGAATGCTGGCAGCACTACCCCGTTGCATGACAATGCTTACCTGCCCGGCTAGCATAGGTAGCGCGTCTCGAGTCTACTCTACGGAGGCCGACCAATCACATTGCAGAAAGTGTCACGTGACAGTGCGTTTCTGCAATGTGATTGGTAAGCCTCCGTAGAGTAGACTCGAGTCGCGCTGCCTATGCTAGCCGGGGTGCTGTGCAAAGTAAAAACCAGCACTCGGAGAACGTGCCGCACTAAAGAGGGCCGCTACGAGGTATTTCTACATATATTGAGTCCCGTGAAGAAGTAAAAGGCTCTTATCTTGTCTTAAAAAAACATTTATATTGTTTCGGCCTCTTTTATGTATTATGCCGAAACAAATCTTATGTATTTAATTATTTGCAGCTGATCTCTAAGACTATGGTAAAAGTCAGGAATCGGTGGTTCATTTTCAGGAATGGAGGTTATACGGACTGATAATAAAAAAATATATTTATTTTACAAACTAGTTTAGCTGAAATAAATATGTCTCCGTAAGGTCGTAAATCAATCCCTTGACAATTTTCCATCTTAAATTCTGTGATGTATGTTCTTACTTTTAAGAATGATGATGTGTCTTCTTTATAAAGAATGAAATAAGTATGTTCATAATTAAGTTGTTTTAGACTTTATTACATAGGTTTAAGAGTTTAAAATGCGTTAACAACTATATCACTACTGTCGCTTAAAAATATTGCATTTAAAAAGTACCATAATTTGAAATTAGAATTTCCACTTTAATTTGTTTATTTCTAGAAATACCGCATATTTAATAGCTCCAACCTAGTATTATGAATGCGGGAGCTAAGTTCAACTATCACGATTCCGAACCATTAAACATAACGAAATACTGCTGGCATCGTGATATATGTTTGTACAGTTGCTTTACTACAGTATACATTAGGTGTTAGAACACATATTAATGTATGTTTATTACTATCAAAACTAAATAATAACTAGATGATAGACAATTCTAATAATGCAAGATGAAATAAATAATGGCTGTTTACGTGCATCGGAATTATTTTGACGTAAATTTAAAATAATTAACAGAATAATAAATTGAAACCAGTGCATTACGAGTGGTAATCTGAGGTGGTCTCTAAAGTGTGTGCCTTATAAAAAAAAGCTCAAAGCTATGGAAAGGACTTAGGATTGCCCTGCGCGACTGTATCAGAAATGAAGGTACCCAGAAAATGAGTGAAGGACAACATTCTCTGATATAGCTGAACGGATTATCCAGCTAAAGTGGATAGGCAGGGCACATAGCTTGAAGAACTGATGGCGATGGAGCAGACCTTTCTGCTCTCGTCTAGAGACCGCGAATTGGCAAGTGTAGCGTAGGACGTCCGCATACATTTTTTTTTTTTTTTTTTTTTACTACATATAGGCTTACGTTTGACCATAATCTCGCTTGATGGAAGGCGAAGATAAGGCCTAAGATGATACACGCTTGCCTAGAAAGTGTCTGTTCACTTACCTAATGGTCGTATTAAGCAATCGTGCTCGCTAGATATCGATGAGGGAGGCCTATGTTTCGCAGTGAACGTCTATAGGCTGATATGACGAAATTTAAACCAAAGGCAGGATTCGAAGAAGTAACATTAGGAAAAGCATAGATCATTAAACCACAGCCAATCTTAATTATAAAAAAAATTGTCCAAATACATAAAATAAACAGATTAACTCCAGAAATGATGTACTGAATACATAGCTCAAATCTTAAAACAAAATAAAAAACATGCTACTTTTCTTTGGAAAATTGACAAATAATATTATTTACTTTTATGTTTCGGTAAGAAATTGAATTTGAAACAATAAGGACGAGCAAATTGATTGAAAAGATTCCGAAAATAAATTTGTTAGGATCTGTTCTTACTTTGTCATCTCAAGTAATCTATTATGTTGTCAAGATAATGAATAAGCGTTGGGAGTTTTCGATAATTTGCTTACAAAAATACGTATTTTTGTCAGTAAGTATTACATACTTTTGAGTAAACATATAAATGTGAACGTATTTTGTAAGTCTTTCTTTACATATTAAGTTAGTATGAATAAAGTTTCAATGCTAATTGCAGTTAAAAATTGATTGCTAGTTAAAAATCGACCCCCTATATGTGTCCCCCATGCGTGTCGTAAAAGGCGACTAAAGAACATAAAGCAAGCATAAGATGGATGGGCAGCAGCATCTATTAGCTCACTATTACTTACAATCTTACTGAGCACGCCAATGATTTGACTTTGAATGAACGTTTTTTTTTTTCTGAATTCTAACCACAAGGAGCGGACCCTACACCACTAAAACCTCCCGGACACTCCTTCGATCTGCCGTTGGCGGGGGTCGGGTACGCATGAGCAATCCACGCCAATACAATTTTTTTTTTTTTTTTTTGTCAGTGAGGAAATGCATTGACGCATTCCCACCACCGCTGCAGCGTATTCGCGCGCTGGCGGTGGGATATGTGGGACTCGCCCTCTCCATAGCGTGGTATGCTAAGGTCATACCACGAGGAGAGGACCCTACACCACTAAAACTTCCCGGACACTCCTTCGATCCACCGTTGGCGGGGGTCGGGTACGCATGAGCAATCCGGCCCCCCGACGGCACCCGCGGCCCACGCCAATACACCTGCCAACCGCTGACGTGGCAATATCCTCCAAAAATCCTGTCTCGCTTGGGTCTGTAAAGAAAAATCCCACGTTGAGTAGTGGACGTAAGCCTCTGATATTTATTTTTTTCATTATTGAATAATGTTGGGTTCCTTTGCATGAGTAAGGTGGTCAGAGCTCATGGAGCGGAGATCAAGAGCTCCAGAATAACACTGCTCGTGCTGTATATAACTACTGACATTCGCTTTTTGTATTTGGACCCCTATGCCACTAAACATGGGGCTATTTAGACAAATGGAACCAAACCAGACGGTCCGGAAATAAAAAAAAGTTAGTAGTTACTGCGAATTTATACGGGGTTCATATTTTAGAATTAATTGCGGTTCATATTGTTTTGTTGCAAAATATAAATCCAATCTTTAAAATGTATAAGATGCTACATCAAGGCTTAATGAAGGTATTAATAAAAGAAATATCATATTAGTAATTGACCCAATGAACCGAAAATGTTGCTATAATATAATGTTGTCATTTAGTTTTTAAACTTAAGCGTAAGGCGATGCTTTATCACTCTTAGGTTTAACTTTCCAGTTCTATGTCTTAAAATCCTTTAAACATTCTTAAATATGCTAAAAGGTTTTATACTGAATTTTAAATTGCAGAGCACTCACTTAACGAATTTATTAAATAAAAGTTGTACATTACATAAATAGCTGTCATAGTAAATTATTTGATGTATATTAGTACCTAGTTTTTATTCTAAATTTACTGTTTTGCACTACATTACAATAAAAAAAATGGAATAGGTTTTTAATGAATCTCATTTTTAATTAATGTTACTAAAACATGGAAATCACGAATCAGTAAAGTTATCACGGATACAATAAAATATCGAAAACCAATTTCGAGCCGCTGTACCCACTCTACGAAACACTTCACTACGAAACACAACTTTTTTTTTATTTTCTTTTATACATACAATTATAATCAGCCAGAGGTAGAAATTCGACCACAGTTAAAAAAATATTACCATTCTGCACTCCTTCTGTATCTCTATAAACTAAGTATAAGTGTGCTAATTTTTGTAAGAAAGGGTACAAATGTTTTTCTGCACATATAAATATAGGTACTGATTAAGAATCCAAAAAAAACCAGTCATTTATTTTTATAAAAATAATAATATGAAGAATCACAGGGAATTTTCCTATAAGCTGTACCTACATACTAATAATCAGTGTCGTTGCATATTTTCAGTTTTAATTGAGTACTGAAAGGTAAGGTATATACGCCAAAACTAATAAAAACACAATGTTTTCAAGTTATATAAATATATGTATGTTATGCTAGTACCTACATTTTTAAGAACTTGCGGATGCCCGCGACTTTGTCCGCGAGGTGTTGAAATATGGGGGAATGAATTTTACTTTCACCAACGTGCGATGCATCTCTTAGGCTATTTAATGCACTTGTGGCTCAGTCGTTACAGCAGTGGCTTCTCGTTTGTTCTTGCTACGTTGTTTTGAGTCTGGGTGCGCTTTATGTAAATTTTGTGTTTGATAATTCCTTGTTTAAAGGGATTTATTTACCTACTGCGGGGCCTTACCTGCAATAGAGAAACACATCTTTTGTTTAATACCGTTATTAAAAAAGTACCTATAGGTATAGAAGAGATACATACCTACCAATTCATTTAATTAAGATTGAAAACAATGCGCGATGCTTTTTAATGCGTGATGCTTTTTAATACGTATTCTTTTCGAGGTATTCGTCAAAGCGCTACCATTTTGAGGCGCTACTAATGAGGTGCTCCTTTTTTATTCCTCGGAACGCTCCTTTTAGTAGCGCCTCCCGATAGTAATTAAAAATATTAAAATTGAAGAAAACCTTGAAGCCCACCCACGTTTAAAAATAGGGAAGAGCATGAAGTAAACGTAATTAATCATATCGATGATTTTTAATATTTTTAATTACTATTGGGAGGCGCTACTAAAAGGAGTGCTCCGAGAAATAAAAAAGGAGCACCTCATTAGGAGCGCCTCAAAATGGTAGCACTTCGAGGAATACCTCTTGTTTTCACTTTTTTTTTTTTGTTTTCCTGATTGCATTTACGCATTCCACCGCCGCGCTGGCGGCGGGATATGTGCGACTCGGCCTCTCCATAGCGGTGGTATGCTTTACTCATACCACGAGGAGAGGACCCTACACCACTAAAACCCCCCGGAAAATCCTTCGATCCGACGTTGGCGGGGGCCGGTTACGCACGAAGCAATCAGCCCAAATTATTTTCACCCTACCCAAAAATGAATTCCAAATATCTACAAAAATGATAACGTTACCTAACTAAATTGTTCCGGAACATTTGCTCGCATGTTTTAAAATATAGGGTAACATTTTATTGATATATGACACCAGCTGTTAGTTGGGTTGGAATTGAAGTTCGATGATAAATACGTAGGTTTTGAGAAATATAGAAAGTTGTGTCACTTTTTCGCTTATTAAATTGGGGTCTCTTTTCTTTATTTTTATCACCATATTGTCATTACTTTTTTAATCAATAAGTTTAAATGGCCAACCTCCTTAATGGCCAAACGCTACTTTTAGTAAAGATGGTCTTCGGCGAATTAGCTGCTTTTTAAAAGTACTGTACATTGGTACATTGGCAAAATGGCAGAAAGCCGATGCTGACTTGACATTACACAGATTTTTATTCAACATTTAAATACTATAAGTATTATTTAATACAATAAATATATATGTGAGTGTTGATAATGCAGTTTTGAAGGCAACCCTATTTCTCTTTTAATAGACATTATAACTAGTCCTACACCAGATCTCTCATCAGTCTTGTCGGTAGAACCGTCCCACCAAATTTATAGCGGGTGCAACTGTGTTTGTATTATAATGCATAAATTTGTGCATTTTAATAAGTCCTATAGATGGCTAATCTCCTTAAATATTTAGGCCAAGAGGACTTCTATAATATCCCTCAATTACTTATTTTTCTAATCTTAAAATACTAGATACAAACTATTATCTTCAATATAGAAAACTAGATTACTAAAATCAAATTAAAATCTGTACAACATGTGACTTAATATCAAGAAACATATATGGTACCAACCGTCCATTCACTAACGTCTTAACTTTATGTTACATAAAGTTTTCGCAAATATCTCACAAGTTCGTGGACTTTTATGGCTAATTCGACCCGCACATAACACCTAAAATGGTTATTACTACCAAGACGTTGAGTAAACAGTATACGCGGAATATGCATGGACCTATAGGCAGGGATCCATTCCACAATGAAAGGCAACGATCCCGGACGGTGAATCGTTAAACCTTCTTAGACAAGAATTTATGTTTTATCCCAAAATTTTGTATGGAACCGTTCGATAAAGGGTGACATTCTGGAAAACATAAATCTCGTTGAGGTTTACCCTATTTTACCCTCTCAACGTATATCGGAACTTGTAACCACTGTATTTCAAACTGCGTAGATTTTTTATAATATTATGTGTATAAATTAAATTATGTCAATGTCACAATAAAAAAGATAAACATTTGATTTGATAATGCAAAAAATCGGCTAAATATTTTTTTTAATTAACCTACTAATATTTTCTTTTTCCTATTCATTTTCATTCCAACCTAAGGTTGGCTGGCAGAAATTGGTGATTGCGATGAGACCACCGACTGTGCAAATTTATTTTTGCTTTTATTATCTTGTAATCTTGTAAATTCCCGCAGTTTTAGAGCTATTTGTAGACTTTTAATAAGTTTTGTGCTTAATAATTATATTGCGAAAATATTAAAGATGATTTTTTTTATTTATTTATGTACAAACACACAAGAAACAAAATGAAAAATAAATGATGTATATTAGTAGTTTTTATTCTAAATATACTGTTTTGCATTACATTACAATAAAAAAAATGGAATAGGTTTTGAATGAATTTCATTTTTAATTAATGTTACTAAAACATGGAAATCACGAATCAGTAAAGTTATCACGGATACAATAAAATATCGAAAACCAATTTCGAGCCGCTGTACCCACTCTACGAAACACTTCACTACGAAACACAACTTTTTTTTTATTTTCTTTTATACATACAATTATAATCAGCCAGAGGTAGAAATTCGACCACAGTTAAAAAAATATTACCATTCTGCACTCCTTCTGTATCTCTATAAACTAAGTATAAGTGTGCTAATTTTTGTAAGAAAGGGTACAAATGTTTTTCTGCACATATAAATATAGGTACCGTAAACTGGGGTGTATTGCAACTACTGAGGTGAATAACAACAGATTTGCGAAAAAAGTTCATCATCATAGTGGCAACATTTAAAGTTTCCCATTAATAAATATGTACAGTCAGCATCAAAAGTTGATGACCACATTTAGATTTCCAAAACCGCTGAACACTTTACACCCATACATCGCTGAACGAAATAGGCGCCAGTATTGAATGAACATCATTAAAGTTCAAAATTAACTGAACACTACTCGTCAAAGGTCACTGAACACCATTTTGTCAAAAATCGCTGATCGTTATAATACCCGAAAATATCATAACATTCAGTTTTACAAAAGTCACTGAACAGTATAAAATACTTGTTTTAGTTATCTAGTAAAATCACGGCAATGTCCAAAAATAACTTAACATAATAAAATAACAAAAGTTACTGAACTTTTTTATTTAACTTGCTTTGTATGTAATTTGTTCGGGTGGAATCTTGCAACTAAATTTTGAAGCACATACCCTCAAACGATTGAGCTGAAATTTTGCAAGCATATGTATATCGCGTGACAATGCAATAGTACCATGGAGCTGATCTGATGATGGAGTCGGAAGGTGGCCATAGGAACTCCTGTACCTACTGAATAAGATAGTCGAGTTTGGGCTTGTTTGTTTTGGGTTTATGAGCACTTTCCATTGCACATGATGACGAGGGTCTGATGAGGAGCAGGAACATTACCACTGGTACGCCCTTAATGCAAGCGCTAAGATGTTCGAGTTTGGGCTCGTTTGTTTTGAGTTAGTGAGTATTTTCCATTGCACATGATGACGGGGGTTTGATGAGGAGCAGGAACATCACTTGTACGTCCTTAATGCAAACGCTAAGATAGTCGAGTTTGGGCTCGTTTGTTTTGGATTTATGAGCACTTTCCATTGCACATGATGACGAGGGTCTGATGAGGAGCAGGAACATTACCACTGGTACGCCCTTAATGCAAGCGCTAAGATGTTCGAGTTTGGGCTCGTTTGTTTTGAGTTAGTGAGTATTTTCCATTGAACATGATGACGGGGATTTGATGAGGAGCAGGAACATCACCACTGGTACGCCCTTAATGCAAGCGCTAAGATAGTCGAGTTCAGGATCGTTAGTTTTGTGTTAGTGAGTATTGTCCATTGCACATGATGAGGGGGGTCTAATGAGGAGCAGGCACTTTACCACTGGTGCTTGCGTACGTCGTAATCGGTCGTACACACGTGGTGTAAATCTTAACCATGTTATCATGTGAAAGTTTGCTGCGTGAATTTAGAAGACAATGTAGTTGACTGAGCTTAAGTGCTTTACTAAGATGTGCGTGTCACTAAGATAAATGGAAAAGTCATGAGCATATTTATTCGATAAAAAAAAATGGGAGTTTTGGCCAGTATAGTTTTCATTGATTCATTTTCATCGAAAATTAGTCCTAAACTGTCACCGCGTGTACGTACACCCAGCTTATGTTATTTTATAATTATATAGTGAAATTAGTGATAGCTTTGATTTCCAAATCAGATGTTTTTGATCTTCGATTTTTATAAGTCAACAGGAAATGCCCATCAGACCAAAAAACTTTTGCTAAGACGTCATTCCTATATGTTTTATAGTGTATGCGTATATGTATATGCGTAAATGCACTTTTTCTAAACCCCCCTCAATTTTTTTTTAATATATTCTATGTATAGACACAGTTTTTTACTGTTTTATTATATGTATAGATATACAGGGTGTGGCGTAACTGCGTAAGTAGTGGTCCACCATTCAGGATTCGATGAACCAGATAATTAACGATAACAATTAAAATTTTTAACCATTTTTACCCAAGGGTTCCGAAAATATTGTTTTTGTTTTTTATTTACGAAATTTCTACCTTTTATTACAAATTTGTTTGTAGTTTCAACAAAAACCATTATTTTTTCATTTTGATTTCTGTTAATTACTGCTGAATACTAGAGCTATCATGATTAATTATGATTTTTTATGTAAATTCACCTCGTTTGAAGAAAAAGTTAGTTCTTCTCTAATTTTAACCAGAATTTTTAACATACCACCCAAGTTCAAGGGCGATTTTTGTAAAAAAAAACGTACTACACTGTCAGTGCCCATTTACTTAATAATATGCTTACTAAATACCGATTTCAAAATGGTATCACTCTATCAAATCCTATAATTTAACAAAAAGATATTCAATTTTAATTGAAGCAAAGAAGATTTTCATTAAACTACTTTTTTAAACTTTATTGTGTAAATACTATTACAAAACGTATTAAAACTTAAAAACTGATACAATGTAACTTTTTACATTTCAAATGTGATTTGTTTTTAAGCACAAACATGTCAGGTAAAAAAACCCTGACCCTTTTTTTACCTGAGACATGTTTGTTAACAAAAACCCGTTGAAGCTCTCGCAAACGAGTTACGCACAATAGGAGTGATAAGGAAAAGATATGGTAGGGTATTGCTATCTCCTTCATTACTAACGTTGAAATCTCCAGATATCTCAAAATGATTTAGTACGATCTCGTCACTCGTGTCGTGCGTCGTATGCGTTTTGTTTTTATTCTGCCTGTGTTTACCTCCGCCATTTCTTTACCCCTGTCTGACCCCGGACTCTGTTTAATTTGCCTACTGATTGGACTTGTTGTTTTGGTGATCTCTGCGATATTGGCTATGTGTACTGGTGACTTTGGCTTGCTCAACGATTTGGACAAACGTGCAGTGCAGTGACAATAAAAAAATGTCTCGGTACACACCGCGCGAATATGCTGACATGCATTTTATTTATGGCGAATGCAGAGGTGTCTGCAGAGAAGCAGCTCGACTTTATCGGGAGAGATATCCCGATCGAAGACATCCAGACCACCGAGTTTTTGTAAGAGTGCATAACCCATACACCGAGGGAAGGATACCCGGCACAGGCGTAGGCGGTGCAGGTGAAGGACGACCGCGACGACACAACGATGAAGAGGTTATGAATTTAGTTGCAGAAGATCCTTCAACATCGGTCCGTGTCTTAAGTCGCAGAACTGGCATATCAACTAGATCTGTACATCGGATACTCAAAAGACATGAACTGTACCCATACCACTATCAAAGGTTGCAGTCATTGCTACCAAGAGATTATCAATTGAGAGTAACATTTTGTAGAGTAATGCTACGCAGAATAAGAGAAGACCCGCAGTTTTTTAATAAAATATTATGGAGCGACGAGTCATCCTGCAATCTACTTGCATCATCTGTCAAGATGGATATTTTAATCTACACAATTTGCATTACTGGCAGCTAGAAAACCCGCATCTCATAAGGCAAGACAGATCACAGTACCAATTTAAAATAAACCTTTGGACCGGAATCATTAACGGACACATAATCGGTCCACACGAGCTGCCAGAAACATTAAATGCAGAAAGATATTTAAGTTTTTTGCGAATCGACTTGCCCTTGCTTCTGGAAGGTGTCGTTCCTGAAGTCCAAGAAGACATGTGGCTGCAGAACGATGGCTGTCCCGCTCACTATGCTTGATACAGCGTATCCAAATAGGTGGATTGGGCGCTTAGGTCCAATATTGTGGCCACTACGCTCGCCAGATCTAAATCCTCTAGATTTCTTTTATTGGGGTTGCCTAAAAGAAACAGTCTATAGCAAAGAAATCACAAGTATTGACCAATTGAGGACTAGAATCCAGGCAGCAGCTAGAGAAATCAGCGAAAGCGGGTTTGCCCGACAACTAAAACGGTCGTTTATTAGACGTTGCAGAGCGTGTATAGCTGCGAATGGGGGCCATTTTGAACATTTCGTTTAATTTTAATGATTGTAATCATGACAAAGATTAATAATAAATGATAAATTATGTCATTTGTTTTTTTTTCGTCTTTGTTCAAATACCTTAAGTAACAAGTTAGGTCTAGATAACTCTGCAATAGAAGTTTTTTTTAACAAATTGGCACTGACACTGTAGTGCATCTTTTTGCAAATATCGTAAGTATTAACGCAATAAAGTTTAAAAAAGCAGTTTAATGAAAATCTTCTTTGCTTCAATTAAAATTGAATATCTTTTTGTTAAATAATATTACCTGTTATAGTGATACCATTTTGAAATCGGTATTTAGTAAGCATATTATTAAGTAAATGGGCACTGACAGTGTAGTAAGTTTTTTTTACAAAAATCGCCTTTGATCTTGGATGCTATGTTAAAAATTAGGGTTAAAATTAGAGAAAAACTAACTTTTTCTTCAAAAGAGGTGAATTTACATAAAAAATCATAATTTTTCGTGATAGCTCTAGTATTCAGCAGTAATTAACATAAATCAAAATGAAAAAATAATGGTTTTTGTTGAAACTACAAACAAATTTGTAATAAAAGGTAGAAATTTCGTAAATAAAAGACAAAAAGGAAATATTTTCGGAACCCTTGGGTAAAAATGGTTAAAAATTTTAATTGTTATAGTTAATTATCTGGTTCATCGAATCCTGAACGGTGGACCACTACTTACGCCACACCCTGTATATAAATTATAAAAGCTTGAGGCGTTCATTACTATATTTCAGTGCCTCAAGCTATTACAATTTATATATTTTGATATTTGAAATTGTACTATGAGTACGAATTATTTTTTAATAAAAGCCTATTTAAAAATATATTTTTTTAATTTTTATTAAATTTTTGACTTTTTAGACTTAAGCTTGTAACCCTATTTACAGCGGGTCACGCACGGTCGATGCCATCCGGTCATCATATGCAATGGAAAGTAGGCACTAATAAACACAAAACAAACGAGCCCAAACTGGACTATTTTATTCAGTACAGAAGTGAGTTCCTATGACCACCTTCCGACTCCATCATCAGATAAGCTCAAGGTACCATATTATTGCATTGTCACGCAATATACATATGCTTGCAAGATTCCACCCGAACAAATTACATACATACATTGCAAGTTAAATAAAAGCTTGTAAAATACACACACATATTAAACCCTTTTTTTTCATTTTGTTCAGGGAATTATGAGATAAACGATAGTATGTTATTTTTGTCAAAAAGTTGTTCAGAGACTTTAGAGACGAAGAATGTTATGCTATTTTTACTATAATTTTGTTTAGCGACTTTTGAAAAGTGATGGTCACCTACTTATGGCCTTTTATGATAATCATTCATTTCTGGCGCTTGTAATGTTGAGCGATTTAGGTATAATACGGTGTTCAGCGGTTTTGGAAATCTAAATGTGGTCATCAACTTTTGATGCTGACTGTACATCACAAAATTGGTTTAATTCAATATATCAGAAGTCCAATTTCTTATTTTGAAAGATTCTGTAAAGACTTTCTATTAACTTTTGATTTTATCGGCCCGATAAAAAATCGACTTATTAAAAAAATTGCCCTTTTAGCGTATGAAATAAATAACTATTTTTACAAACACTACTAACTTCTTTCATTAATATTATGTTTATTTCGGTATTATACATATGGGTACAAGGAATTAACCAAATTTGGCTACTAGGCTTCTAGAAGCCAAATATGACGATTTGGGAAATGTTTATATCAAATCCTGTTAGTAAGGCCTTTATGCCCGGTGAAGTAGCAAAAGCCTCAGGGCTAACTACATTTATGTCCGTCGGAAAAAAAAGAACAAAAAAACCTGTTAGTAAGACAAAACTTTATGCATACTCCTCTAAAGTCGCAGTTGAGTAACTGTTAAGTAATTGGTTCTAGGGAAACCACCTTACTGACGATATCTCGGTGCCATATGTTATAACTTTTAACACACATATAGTACAAGAAAAATATACGTATTTCCATCTTGAAGATTTCTCTTAAAATCTACTTCATGTAAAGTTTGAGCCGCAGTGTGAAGAGCTTAACAGCAACTTCCATTTGGCTGTTTTGCCAATCCCTACAACAATGTTGTAGGGATTAGCATTCGTAATACTTTTAAAAAAGCAAAATAAAACTTTATTCAAGTACGTTTATTTGCTAAGTCAGTGTGAGATAATCACTCAAAATCGCACGAAACATTATTAAAAAGACGGTCATTATAAATATATATATATATACTATTTTTCCGAAAGGATATTTTATGCATTAAGCATACGGTACGAAGAACTCATTCTCCATTGCAATGTTACACTACTCTTACCAGTAGGAGAGAGTTTACTCAGTACATCCCCCCGGGTAAACCTTCAAACGCCAGTGTTGGGAATACTAGGAACTGGATCGACACGACTTCCGATGTCTCCTGGTGCTCGTGACTGATTATTGCTGCGGGTTCTGAGCTCCTCATTTATGGGACCTTTGCGCCTCTTCTGCCCACGAGTACAAACAACCTCTAGAGTTGTAACATTAAAGTAGAGTACTTACTGCGAAAACGGCTCCCATTGTCATACCTCCTCAGTTTCAAAGCACTCCCCTTAATATCAGCCAGAGTATTGAGATTCTCGGTCTTCGAGAGCCCTAGCCATTGCCGCTTCAAATTGTTAAACGCATTTAAAATTTATATGTACACGTTTATAATAAGAGTTCACTGTTAAGTGTATGTATTTGAGAAGCTAGCAGCGAACTCATCACCCATACAAAATTACCGACGGTCGTACTGAAATAAACATAATTATTTATTTACATTTATATATAGAAGGTATAAACCTGTCGCCTTGGTGTATGCACATAGCTAAAATATTATGATTTAGAAGCACTTACTTTGCTAAAAAATATCAGCGATCATTTATGACACAAAGTATTAAATATCTGCTACCCAATAAGCGAAATGAGGATAACCAATATTGTTGGCATCGCAATAAACGTCACTGCATGTTGAAACAAAACACGGAAACAACATGAAATATTATCCAATACAGCTACACTTGAACTGACAACTTTACAGGAGGTAGGCGATGTTTTGTACAAGTTTATAGTAGACTGACATAATTAAACCACTATGTTGCGTTGTGATACTGGTATAGTGCTTTTCGGTTTTATTAAGTTTGTTTTCAGTCGACTTCGTATTTATTGAAGTGAGAAGTATATAGTGTGAAGCCATATCGCAAAATATTTTTTTGCATTAAATGCATAGAGCATTTAATCTATTACAATAGTACATTACGTGCCAAGGGAGGAAAGTATGACTTACCAACCCGCGCGATAATGTCACCCGAGCCGAAGGCGAGGGTGACAAAAGCGTGGATTGAAATGTCCTGCTATCCTCCCGTGGCGCGTATACTATTTTTCATCATACCAGGACCGAAAGTTTAATGACATGATATAAAAGAAAAACGAATGTAGTTCAAACTATTAACTGACGGGGTTCGGGGCGCAGCCGCGGTGGGGGGCCCGGGGGGCGAAGCCTCCCATACGGGGTCCAGGGTGCAGCCCCGGTGGGGGGCTGGAGGGGCGGAGCCCCCCCCAGACGAAAAAAAAAACAAATTAATAGATTTAACTGTCTTATACTTAATAGATATTATTATTAATATACGAAATATTAGATGATTAAATATTGATTCTTTTTAATAAGAAAAAATAGTACCTATTTATTATCGAACGCAAAAATAACACTGAAAGTGGAACAGGAAATAACAATAACAAATAACAACTGCACGGTTACCATGGTAATAAGTTATTTCAAATAGGTAACGGGAAGAAATGGACGGAGAGCTGACAACCGAAACGGCAAGGTAATTTGATCATTCATAAAAATGATTTATCAGCTTACCTGGAGCATTCTAAGCATAAAGACGTCGACCTGGCAGGATTCGCGTGGTGGATGTGGGAGTTATGGGGTGGGAAAAAAATAAAAAAAAAAGGTAATGTGATCAGGATTACTTTTTATGCCAAATGGTTTCCATATATTCCATGGTGGTCATTTGGTTGGTGGAAAGGTATCGCCAGGCTTAATTAAAGAGAGGAAATAAAAATATATTTTTAGGTAATAAGAACAAGGCTGGCTTTTTTTGTGCTTAAAGTTTATTATTCCTAGAGGCTAGGAAAAAAAAGCCAGTCAATAATAGTGGTGGGAACATGTCGAAAAAAATAATTGAAAATTTATATTTTTTTTTTCTCGAGAAAGAGCTAAGGGGCATGAAAAAGAGCGCGTGGAGGGGATACACGTGAC
This sequence comes from Nycteola revayana, assembly GCA_947037095.2. Lineage (NCBI taxonomy): Eukaryota > Metazoa > Arthropoda > Insecta > Lepidoptera > Nolidae > Nycteola > Nycteola revayana. The sequence continues at coordinate 14,424,953 of OX344839.1, forward strand.
GACGGCGTCCGTGCTCTGCATGCAACATGGCATGCAGGGCATGGCAACTCAATGCCCTGTCCGCCGAGGGCTAAAATCGATTTAAAATTATTAATTATCTTATTTTTTGTCATCAAATATTTGAATTAACTCTTATGTATTTTTGTTTTCTGTGTACAACAAGGTATTAATTGCAGATTCCGTCTGTGAACTGTATCAATAAAACACAGCAATGTAATGATATGTTTTTATAATAGGTAGGTAGATTTTTGTGTACCAATCTATACTAAAAATATATTATAAAGATGAAAGATTTGTATGTAAGTATGTTTGTAACGAATTGTCTCAAAAAGTACTGGACCGATTTTAAAAATTCTTTCAATTTATCACTAATTAATATAGGCTATATTTAATTATGAAGTTCCCACGGGACGGGAGTTACGCGGTTGAAATCGCGCGCGGGAAGCTAGTTTCAAATACTTGTTTACGTTTGATCTCAAAATCCGGTGGGACGGTGCCACCGACACGACTGGCGAGAGATCAGGCGCAAGACTAATAATAACGTGCGCTCCGTACACTGAATATAGTTTAAAAAGAAAATTTTAAGATTTTTTGACTATTTACAAGTGCCTCCAAGTGTTATACCCAAATAAAAATATTTTTCATCGAATTAATTTTGCCACAAACTTAATAAACTCGGTTGGTACTTAAATTTCGCGAAGAAAATTTCTTGTAACTTTTTTTTTGTCCGACCCGGGAATCGAAACTGAGATTTTGCTAGTCCCGATTGAACATATAACCACTAGACCATCGAGCCAGTTAAAGATACCTGTGTCACAAAACGTTTTAATCAAACGAGGACAAAAGCTTCGTTCAAACAAGGAATTTCAGTTCATTTGCACTAAAACTCACGTAACTACCTATATACCTACCAGTGATGTTAAGAAAAGAGAAGTAGATACGGTACCCGGACTTCAAAAATGGCACCACGAAACTAGGCTTATGGCACACTAAATCGTACGTCTATCTCGTTTATACACATGCCAATTTTTATGCTGTCCTGTTTACTCTTTAGGGACGAATTCTGTCTTAACAAAGCACGAGCATGAAGTATCTACCTCTCTTTATATAACATCATTGCTACATACCATAACACTTCAGCGGTAAACCGACAGCAGAAATAAGTAAAAGTCAATACAATTAAGAAATTCACCAAGAATAACAAACGTTGGTATTGTACCCACGTCGTCGCCTGCAGGATAATCCTTTTGCGGTGGGAGATGGGACCAATGTAATACATTCAGCAAACAGGGGTTGCTCTCATAATAGAATCGTTACAAAAGAGGGATAAAAGAAAAACAAGATATAAATATACCGCACATCCGCTTACTTACGTTATATTGTTTAGGATATGAAGTGGAGGCCGTATTTTAAGGGGCATGTATAAAGTGGAATAAAAGGACTTATGGAAAGATAGTGATGTACCTATGTTAAAATAACTTCGCTAAAGGATAGAGACAGAGGTAAAGTATTGTATTTATACTGAAGCATAAAGTATAACTTAAGTATAGGTATATCTAAATACAAAAAAACATAGTGGGTTGCCACTGTGAATTATTTCAAACAGCTACTACAATTATACCTAAATGCGTTATAATTTTTCAAAAATCAGCAAGAGATAGAATCTAAACGGTCATCGTTTGTAACTATTGGTCCTCTTTTTTGAGACATATAATCGATTGATTGTTTAATATTTTTTATAAAGTAAAGTAAAAAGCCTTCGCCAACGGCGGATCGAAGGAGTGTCAGGGGGGTTTTAGTGGTGTAGGGTCCTCTTCTCGTGGTATGAGTTTAGCATACCACGCTATGGAGAGGGCGAGTTCCACATATCCCACCGCCAGCACGCGAATACTCTGCAGCGGCGGTGGGTAAAAAAAGGTACATATTTTAAGCTATTTAACTGCCCATCCATTAGCAAGCTACTAAGCTATAAGCCAAATGGCATCTAGTTATGACTAAGTTGTAAGGGTTAATATTTAATCAGAAATATTATCTAAGTAAAAACATTACCCTTAAGTTATGCACAATTTTCAAACCCGCGGAAAGGTCGGGAACTTCATTTTTCATATTCATTTTCCATGTATAAACCGCTTATTTGACACGTTATTATGTTAAAAGTTTTATTAAAGACATGACATTATGATATGCAGCTTCTATGATAAATAGTTGTTTCTAAACTTACCCTCATATTGTAGTAAGTAAGTACTAAAGGTTCATTGTCGTGCATCGCAGCCGCGCGATCAATCGTGTGCGGCTAACGCATGCGGCTGATGCGACTATAGCCTGATTATGAGAATGTATGGGGACGTTACCGATAACTGCGACTGATGCCTGGGCCTATCGTAAGGAGTCAGCTTATGACTAATGTTGCAACTGTCGCATAAAATCAATCACGTGCATCTGTGATCAGCCACGATGAACCTCTAGCCATGAAAAAAAAGGTTTTACGTTACAAATACTTAAGTATGGTAGAATATTTTTATTTTACTTAAATGGTTTGTTTGTGCCCGGTTTCACCCGTCAAAACTATCTGTCGTGGATATTTTCCTTTTAAACAAACCTTGTCTTGATCATTAGAAATACAATAAACAAGGAGAAGCCAAATTGCTCACGTTGTTCTCAAGTTAAGCGCTTGTATAAATTTTGGCGATTCATGTTATTTATATACATAGATTTATAACCTCAATTTAAATCATGATTCACCTCTCAGATTACAAAAATTATACATTATGAAGCTTACTATAGCTTCTTCGGCTTTATTTGTAGTAAACGTAAGTATAAATTATTTATTAGTGTATATCATCATCTTTAGCCCGTACAACGTCCACTCCTGAACATGAGTCTCCTCCCGATGAGGGCTTTTCTATAGTCACCACGCTTGGCAGGCGAATTGGTGACCTCAGTATTATGTTGTAATACACAGGGAAACGCTGCTGCCTGTTCTCTGATATACGCCTATTATAAATGATGTTATAACAATCTGGGCCAACGGCTTAACGTGCTTTCCGTGGCACGGAGGGTAGTCCCTCAACCAACCGGACTCGGAAAAAAACCTAAGAATTTAATTTACACAAATATTTCTTGTCCAGTATGGGGATCGAACCCACGACCTCTGAGACTTAAAGCAAGCCAAATACCGCTACGGAGGTTGTCTATACATTAATACATTAAGTTAAGGTCACTATGTATAGACATAGTAACCTTAAGTTTTATCAATACTAAAAACCGCAATAAAAGCAATATATTCGAACAGAATTGCGTTCAGACCTGACGAAACCACAGGTTTCCGCAACCTAAGTACCTATAACTGCACTTTACTATACATTTTATTTTAAGTATATTTTGTATCTCAAAAGGCGTCCCAAGAGGCCCAAGTGGCCAGGTCTCAGTAAATGGCGGTTCATTCAAAGGGTGTTGTGTATTGTTATTACAGCTTTTACTGATATCAAAAGCATTTCACACGAACTACTAACAAAAGGCTTAGTCGCTAATGGATGCTACAATATTAATAGTTTTAAAGGAAACATGCTGCAAGTCGTTTCATGCTGTACCTACTCAAGAATTACCTCCTTTATATATTGACTGACAAAATTATATGCACTATTTTTGAGCAGCAATCGTTTTGTTTTGTAATAAACTTTTAAACATTATTATGGTGCAAACATAACATTTTTCTAATTGATTTCCGGGTATTAAAGCCTAAATCACACAGTACATATAAAGTCTTGTAAATAAGATTAAACTTAATAATATAAGGTGGGTTTTGTTGTTTGATTTAAAATTATATCAAAGTTGTTGTACATAATATTGTTATGCATATTTAAAGGTATGTTACCTTTAAATATGCATAACAATAACAATATGTTTGTTTTTTATTGACGCAGAATGGTACTCAACATTAACATTTTGTTTTCGTTTAATAGAAAGTTAATTAGTTGCCACAACTTATAGCTTATTATTTTCTATTAAAGGAAAAACGTAATTCGTAAAATATTGTCATGTCTTAAAATCTCAATGAATAAATAACTGAACTATGTTATAATATTTAGTCCTTATAGCTCTCATGAATAATGAAATTAGAAATAATAAAGACTAGGTATGAAATAATGCACATATTAACGCGTTCAGTTTTTAAATCAATTTTCTGTTGAACATCTATTTTGCAATAGTCATCGATAAGTCTGCATTAAATTTTACTGTTATCGTCGAAGTGTATACTTAGTACAGGTTTAAGTTTATGTTATATAATCTAGCATAATAGATTTTTTATCTTTGCATTTTACATATAAAAGGTACGGTCGAATCGGCTACATTATCAATAAACTTTTTTATTGTTAAAAAGAAGAAAATGTAGAAGGTCGAAGAAGTCTCACAATTTACTGAAACCTGTTATTTTTTAATCATTCTGAAAGTCAACACTAAATAACTAACTATAAGAGTAGTATAAGACTATTCTTCCTACCTATAACAATTAGCATCTCATTTTGTTATACGTTTTAGTTACTTATGCGGTATACGTGTCCACTTTTACTCCCACTGTGCTCTAATGTGCCACACTAATGTTCTTTCTAATATGCTTAATGTAGCTGTTTGCTTCGCAGTTACCATTTGTGTTTTTAGCGAAAATGTTTGTGTTTCTGTATGTGTCTGGCTAGTACAATTTTTCGGAAGAAATTGTACTTAATTTTATTATGAGCTTGGCTTAATGTAAATGTAACTGTAATGAAATTTTACATATGTGCAAAACTAAAAGCAGTCGACATTAATATCATATACATATATCGAACAAAATCGACAAAAATAGTCCAAATCATTAATTCGTAGGTATTATTATGATATTACACTACACAACAACCTCCGTTGCGTAGCGGTATTTGGCTCGCTTTAAATCTCGGAGGACGTGGGTTCGATCCCCACGCGGCACAGTGGATCGTCCCCATACAAGAGGTTGGACATAGAATCAAAAATTTAAAAAGTATTTAATTAATAAAAAATACAGTTGCATTCCTCTATTGGAGAGCAACAAAAAATGTTACTACGCTTTTTTTATTTGACCAGAACTTTACGAGCAAATCGATGAAAACTGTTAATTTTGTATGGAAACGAACACAAAAATGTCTGTATCTTATGATTCCCTCCTTGTTTCTATTTGCGGTTTTCATTACTGTTATTTACCTACTATAAGCCACATTTTCTTCAAGGCCACATGGTGCCCCCAGGCTCCTTCCGTAATATTTTGCCTATAGCAACTATCTTCGTTATTGTATTACTGATGGAATAGAGGTATATTTAGTATACTTATTACCGAGAATTAGTTATCACTAAGCAGTTCTTTAAATAACAGGTGCATTAGTGAGTACTTTAATGACTTATTAAGGCTTTTGTAGTAATATAACAAAAGTGTTAATAAGTCATTAAATAACGACTACTAGCTTAATCAAATAAGTTATTGTAATTACTGAGAATTACACATAATTAAGAAGGTAAATGAAGAAAAGACGCATCAGTATGTTCTATATATTGAAATAAATGTCGCTAATGAGTTGTGACATCGCATTATTTAGCTAATAACAAGTCGAAAAGAAAAGTTTTATGATGAATAAGAAAATATGTATTAAAATCTTTTTAATGCAACATGACACTATAAAATATCATTAAACCTTATAGTAAATTACAATTAAACCTATAATAATTTATAAATAGAAAAATAAACAACTACTAATAACTTTATTAAAAATATTAAATATAATAAAAAATAAATTATTGAATACTATTATTTATAGTTACTAACTAATGTACAGGGTGTTAGGGTAGATACCGTTATTCTTGAAACCAGTGGTTTGGTTTCATTTACTGAACGCGAATTCAATGAGAAAAAAAATGTTTTTTTAATTCTAAATTTAAAAAATTTCTGCCCGACACCGTTCGTAAATTCATGGATACTATGCGCCCGAGTTACGTAATCACTGCAAAGGGCGCTGACCTGCTGCACTGGCCGTCCGTTTTAACTACCTATATAAGTTTTAACTACCTACATTTCAATAAAAACACAATATTACACATAACCTGTGATGTAACTTTCCCTGCATACTTTTCCTGGCTTAGGACAGGCAAAAATACCTACCTTGTGTTGCATGACGAGTCCAAATGTAAGTTAGATTTAACAACAACGGAAACAAAAAAACGGTGAACTAACCTGAACAGGTGTAGATACGTAACCTTGGAGTAGCCGCCACCATCGTTTCTTGGTTTGGCACAGGTTGTCTAGGGAATAGGGGGTACTCTGCGTACATTATTCAAGCCTCGTTCAGGTTATCACCAGCCGCGGCGTAAACCCGAACCATATCGGTCCACTGTACGTTTGTGTACGACATAATCACTACACACAACTGAGCACGCGGGCGGCGGCGCGGGCGCTGCGCTGCGAGCACGAGACTGAGGGCATCTGAGCGGCGTAGACGGTGCGGAAGAGGTTGGCGCGCGCGGCTTGCTTTCGCGCGCTCCGTCCTCTTTGCCAATGCGTAAAGGGTGACATAATTTTGAGGAAAAATTAAGAATTTACTTTTTTTATTAATGTTTTTTTTTCCATGAATTTGCGTCCTATAAGTGAAACCAAACCGCTGGTTTCAAGTATAACGGTGTCTATACTAACACCCTGTATAACGATAAAGCTTAAACTGTATTGTCTTCATCTTCATCATCATGATCATCATTGTCGTCATCTTCTTCAATGTCACTATATTCCGAAACTGCTCGTTATTTAATGCCTTATTGACGCTTTTGTTATATTACAACAAAAGCCTTAATAAGTCATTAAAGTACTCACTAATGCACCTGTTATTTAAGAAACTGCTTGATAACTAATTCTCGGTAATAAGTATACTAAATATACCTCTATTCCATCATTAATACAATAACAAAGATAGTTGCTATAGGCAAAATATTTCGGAAGGGGCCCTCTGGGGGCACCATGTGTCTTTGAAGAAAATATGGCATAAAGTAGGTAAATAACAGTGATGAAAACCGCATATCGAAACAAGGAGGGAATCATGAGATACAGACATTTTTGTGTGCATACAAAAATAAGAGTTTTCATCGATTTGCTCGTAAAGTGCTAGTCAAAAAAAAAAGCGTAGTAACAATTTTTGTTGCTCTTCAATAGAGGAATGCAACTGTATATATATATGACGAGGAAGGACGAGCATCGTTGTTTTTAATAAGGTGTGACGTCATCATTGCTGACGTCACATTCATCAGGATGGTTCTCTATCGAGGGTTGTTGATCCATAGTAACAGCAAAACTCCATAATATGGTTTTCAAGTTTTATTCCAGTAAATTGAGGAGCTCCGTACAGTCCGGCAGCTCGAGCGAGACTGAATTGCAATCGGTCCGCCGGCCGTATTTATACTAAACGAGCGGCTCACAAACAGTAAACAATTTAGTTTGATAATTTTCAAACTATGTGAACAGATAATTATTTCTACAAATATTTCAACGATTTACAAATCATAATTTGATCCTGAATACTTATTTATTAGTCTAGTATTTTATGAACATATTTGTGTTTCTATCAAATCATGCATTGATTCACAATTTATTTATTTTGATGAGACGAGTAATTGTATTTATGTGTTTATCATTAATGAAGTGTTGTTGCTATGCTTATTTTATGTGGTTGCGCCGATACGGCCATTCTGACAGGCGGTGCGCGCTCTGCACCAGCCTCGTTGATTCTCGTCGCGTAATTGTACAATTTTATTTTATTATTTTGCATCTATGATTAAATCTAAGTTCTGTCCTTTGAGTATGTTATTATTTAGACGGACCATAAGTATCTTAACGAACGCGCTTTAGTGCTACCACCGGATCCAATACGCTCCAACTGAGAAGATCCGGCGAAACAAACTCAGTGGAGTTATTCTACTGCCGGTTTCAACGCGGCCTCATCGAGACGATCCGGTGAAACATACTCAGATAGGCATGTCCAAGAAGTTTTGGTCCAGTTACTTTTATTATTTAGTTGGTATTCACAATTTACCAATCGGTTGTCTTTATACGAATTTTATTTACGTTTTCATTAAAAAACAGATTAAATAATTTATTTAAAGACAGAACTGAATAAATATTTGGGAGTATTATTTTTATTATTACAGATAGTAATTTCTGTGTAAGTCTAGGAATATCAATGCTAATAAGGTGTTGGAAGTTCTCGACGAGTTCTCGGAGGTTCTCGTAGAGTTCTCGGAGGTTCTCGTAGGGTTCTCGGAGGTTCTCGTAGGGTTCTTCGCGAAATCTGCAATACTAGAAATAACTTTCTCTGAGTTGGGTATCTGTGAGCAACTTGTTGTTGTTATGCAAAAACATGCATTTCTATGTTAGTCTAGGAATATCAATGCTAATAAGGTGTGTAAGGTGTTGGAAGTTCTCGAAGAGTTCTCGGAGGTTCTCGTAGAGTTCTCGGAGGTTCTCGTAGGGTTCTCGGAGGTTCTCGTAGGGTTCTCGGAGGTTCTCGTAGGGTTCTCGGAGATTCTCGTAGGGGATGGAATGATGCTGTGCTCTGGGCGGTCCTGTTCGCCGTGGTACACAGAGGCTCTACTGGGAGTATGGAACTAGGTTGAAGGTGTTTATACACAGGTTCTAAAAGAGTTAAATTCAAGGTAATATTTTGTAAATATGTTCAACTCACAGTTTATTGTGGCAATGAATCTTCTTCACTTTGATCTCGTAGTTTTTGCTGAGGCAACCCGTCACTTGATGTGCTTGGTACGGGGCTCTATTTCTATTTCAGGTGATGGTAGTGGCTCATCTTCTGCCGATACGGTTACCTGATCACCAGGCTGTGATGCACGACGAAGTTTAAATTTAGGCTTACCTCCAGAACATAGCGCTCCGGAAAAACTGACCCCGGCAGGAGAACTCCACTCCTCAGCCGTCCGCACCACGAAAGAGGAAGCAAATCGCCTCGTGCGTATCGAAGGAATGTCAACAACAAAAGGGTGAAACCGCTCGCCGCACCCAGTCGTCCGGTGATGGAAGGGTGAAGGGGGCATCAGGTTATGTAGAACCTCCGCACACTCCCTGAAATGTAACCGATAAAAAACCGATAGGCAGGCCACTCGAGGCTCCGAAGACTTGCCTCCACAAGTGAGCCATTGCCTATGACTCTTCGCTCGACGCCCCAATGCATCCAGAGCATCCAGCTAATATCTGAAGATAGATAGAAAGATGTGAAGTACCGCCCCACCCTGGAGAGGAATGTCGTCAGGACCACCAGCCTTATTCACATCCAGAGTGCAAAGAATGTTTAAGTACCACTTTTTGCCGAATGTAGAAGTCCAATGAGGTAACCTGGGTGGACTTTTACCAGCAGCATCTAGTTGTGAATTCTTAGTAAATAGAGATGCAAATAAGTCTGCTTTCTCCTTGGCGGTGTGAGCTAATGAACCGTTCGGCTCCTGCAGTGGCGGAAAAGAGGACCGACAGAAATAGGCTTTGACCGATTTGGCAAGAAACCAAAAAGCTTTAGTCCCAGATGGGTAAGATGCTAGTGTGGCTCCAATGCGTCCAATATGGTCAAAGCGGGCCCTGCGTAGCGCACGTTTGCAAGACTTGGCAGCACCATTGAAGGCTCTCTTTAGCCCCCGAACATTTCGCGCTTTGCGGGCTCGAGCATCCGCCCACGCTCGGCAAGCAGAGTGCTTATGTGCTTCAGTACTATCACACTCAGCGCCGAACCATGAACGGGCCTTGTCTCGGAGTGAGACATCAGAAAATGGAACGAAATATTCCATAGTCTGGCATATCACCCCAGAAACAGCCTCCGCGCAGCAAGTTGGGTCGTCTGAAGAGAAGCATAAGCGCAGCCAAGGGTAAGACGCGAAGAAATACCGCATCCCATCCCAATCTGCTGACTTGTATCGCCATACTCGCCTAGTCCCCTTGAGATCGGGATCGGGTGGCGAGCAGACAGACACAGATTTCACCAGACAGTGGTCGGAGCCACCCAACGGCGAGGAAACCGCGACTTGACATGGGTCTGGATCAGTTGTCAGCAGAAGGTCCAAGCAACCGGCCGCATGGCCATCAATGTCGGGCACCCGTGTCAGTCCAGTCACCAGTTGGGAGAGACCAAGCGTCAGTGCGAATGCACACGCCAATCCCCCAGCATGGCCGGTGCTCCGGCATGGGCACAGCCACTCCTGGTGGTGGGCATTGAAGTCCCCCAGAACAACCAGCTGCGCCGATGGGCACCTGAGCTGAGCCAGTTCAGCTGAGTCCGAAAGATAGTGAAACAACCTGGTTGTCCCCATGTTGTCGGTGTGCGACCGATAGACACCAGCATAGAGTATCTGCTCCAAGCGAGAAACTGGAATCCTCAATGTTACGGAGACACCGACAGCAGATGTCATCGCGAGCACACACGCAGGCGCCAGCGCGTGGCTTAAAACTGTGCTCCAGGGTGTACCCCGGGCGGCGCAAGCATGCTGCGTCAGCCGGACATCTGATTTGCGTCTCCATGAGGAACAGCAGATGTGGTTTTTCGGTCTCATGGTGGTGATGGACCGGCATGAGATCGGAGTGCAGACCTCGGATGTTAGAGAGGTGCATTTTTTTTTTTTGATCATGAGCGACTTTTCGTGTTCGCCCTCTTCCCACAACTCTTGCATAAACGCTCGAACATTTGCTGATTCATTTGCATCATGTGCATGAAGAATTAAGGTGGCACTCCACCCATGGACGTATTCGGCATAGGTACATTGATCATCGGCTGTTGCCCCTGTTGCGTAGACTCCATTGCTTGAAGCCAAGGTTGAGTCGCAACAGGTCGTGATGAAGCAGTTCCAAGGATCACTTCGAGTCCCACTTCTGATGACGAGGAAGGACGAGCATCGTTGTTTTTAATAAGGTGTGACGTCATCATTGCTGACGTCACATTCATCAGGATGGTTCTCTATCGAGGGTTGTTGATCCATAGTAACAGCAAAACTCCATAATATGGTTTTCAAGTTTTATTCCAGTAAATTGAGGAGCTCCGTACAGTCCGGCAGCTCGAGCGAGACTGAATTGCAATCGGTCCGCCGGCCGTATTTATACTAAACGAGCGGCTCACAAACAGTAAACAATTTAGTTTGATAATTTTCAAACTATGTGAACAGATAATTATTTCTACAAATATTTCAACGATTTACAAATCATAATTTGATCCTGAATACTTATTTATTAGTCTAGTATTTTATGAACATATTTGTGTTTCTATCAAATCATGCATTGATTCACAATTTATTTATTTTGATGAGACGAGTAATTGTATTTATGTGTTTATCATTAATGAAGTGTTGTTGCTATGCTTATTTTATGTGGTTGCGCCGATAATATGACGTGGAAGGACGAGCATCGTTGTTTTTAATAAGGTGTGACGTCATCATTGCTGACGTCACATTCATCAGGATGGTTCTCTATCGAGGGTTGTTGATCCATAGTAACAGCAAAACTCCATAATATGGTTTTCAAGTTTTATTTCAGTAAATTGAGGAGCTCCGTACTTTTTTCAATTTTTGATTCTATATGTATGGGGGCGATCCACTGTGCGCCGGACAGGAAATCTTTATGTAGATTCTAAGATTTCATTCCGGGTGTGGTTGGTTGAGGAGAGTAGTCCACTCTCCGTGCCTCGGAAAGCACGTTAAGCCGGTGGTCTTGATATAACATCATCTATTATAATCGTATATCAGGGAACGGGCAACATCGCGTTTCCTTGTGTGTACTATGCATACTATGGCAAATCCCCTCCCCCAAGATTAGGCCCATGTTCAGTAGTGGACGTTATACGGGCTGATGATGATGATTATAATTTGTCCTTATCTACATTTTAATGGCTGAATCCTTTGTTTTGAAATCTTAAAACCACGATCTACGATACATAACGAAACGAAAACACTGCTAGCCGCTGTTGATAGCCTTACGGCATAGCGGTATAAGTCCCGCTTGAAATCTCAGGGATAATGAGTTCGATCCCTACGACAAGAAATCTTTGTGTGTAAATTCTAAAATTGCTTTCCGGATTTAGTCGGTAGTGGGAATAGCGACCCGTTGTGACTAGGATAGCACAAAACATCCTCTATACTGCCGTGCTAAGCCAAAAAGGCCTATGTCCGAAAATGACCAAATTCTTTGCGTTGGATTCCTTAAGCTATAAGGAATGAGATTCTGTTAACGAAAAAGTCGTATTTTTATTATAAGTGCCTTATAAACGACTAAGAACATAGACGTAAGACTTGTTTTTCCCTTAATTCCTAAGGAAATCTACGTATGTATAAAATACTTAACAATTGGGTCGTATAGTAACTTTACGAACAAATAGATAAGTTGTCCATTGTAGTAACAGTAACGCATTCCTAAGCCAATTGGACGTATAGTAGAATTGCAAAGAATCATTCTGTGCAACTTAACGCGGTATACGTCCAAATCGCTTAGGGATATTGTTGTCATTTGAAGATTTAGTTGTAAGTGCATAAAGGCTGAAATATGTTTTTAATTATTACCGTAAGTCGGGTGTTAGAGACTTTGTTCATTAATTTGTTGATTATATGTTGTTAATTTTTGAAAAAGATACTTACTCATTTTTTTGTCTTTTTAAATAAGTTCTATTTTGCTCATAACCGATGTTATGACAGTTATTAATTAAATAATTAGGTACACATTTTCATCTTATCCATCTCATCATTGGACATTTCTAAGGAAGTTTGTACAAATAATTCACGAAAATAACTATTATTTTGCAGATTTTCTCCAATAGAACTATTTTGGGAAAAATTGGGATCTCATTTCATATTGATTTTATTTCATAATAATTGAAACGTACAAAACTCATTCAGATTGTTCTAATAATATGAGTCATCTATATACAGGTTTACAGGTTAAGTCGACCTAAATCCTTTAAGAGGTGGTAGTTTCCATCATTCCTGACTGATTTGACTATGGGACCCCATACCCCAAACTTAACCGTTCTCAAGTTATGGGACTTTGACTCAGTAACCTATAAAACCTTAAATTCATGTGTTTGACTACCTATTTATTTCTAGATAAAGGGGTCCCCTACCCCTACAGTAAGTAAATTGAGATGTAGGAACGAAAACTTGCGTTAAAAAAACTGCTGTTATTTATAAAATATGTTTTATTACACAAAATAATATTTAAAAACAATAAGTAAAACAAGATGATGTAGATTATAAATAAAAAAAAAATATAAATAAAACAAAAAGACCTAGAATTCTTCACATATTAACATTTCTAACGTTTCCTTCATAAAATAATGTTGTTGCCTTTTTGACATAGTTCTCGTGATCTTAAGTCCATTTGCGCAGCATAGATTAATTTCTCAGGGCTATTAGACAAACGAATGTTCTCAGTTTTATTTACTTCGTTCACTAGTTTCTTCAAAAGGCACACTAGGTCTACCCGCTCTGGTCGGCATCTCAGGTAAATGAAACACTCCATTTAACCACTTTTCATTAGTTTTAACAAACAGGTCACTTCTATATTTTGCTGCTACCCACCTTTTCTTCATTTCTGATTTTAAACGTGTAAAATTATGCTTTATGTCTTGACCGTTAAAATTGAGCTCATTTTGTGATCTCATTAATTCAAATACTTCTTTTCGAGTTATTATATTACTTCCAGATGGCCCTTTTTTTTTTTTTTTTTTTTTTTGTTGTCCGGGGGGAAATGCATTGACGCATTCCCACCACCGTTGCAGCGTATTTGCGCGCTGGCGGTGGGATATGTGGGACTCGCCCTCTCCATAGCGTGGTATGCTAAGGTCATACCACGAGGAGAGGACCCTACACCACTAAAACCTCCCGGACACTCCTTCGATCCGCCGTTGGCGGGGGTCGGGTACGCATGAGCAATCCGGCCCTTCCAGATGGCCCTGCAACAATAAAAACTAAATTAATCTCATGTTATATTTTTATCACGTTTTCGAGTTACATTTATGAAATCGCTCCAGATGGCGGAGTAGGAAATAGTAGGAACCATTTTTTTCATTTAAAAAAAATATAACATCTATATTTTAAGAAAATATAAAAATCATAGCCGGGTAATGTCGGGCACTACAACAAAAATGCTATTAAAACTTATAAAGAACGAAAAATAAATAATTAAAAACGCTGTTTTTTAAAATAGTGAAATATAATGTATTACAATAATAGAATAAAATGTTTTAAACGTGTAAAATATGTCACTTACCAGCAGTTTCGGAATCCATAGTTAGTATAAATATATTCACAACACAAAATAAAATAAAAAACAGTTAAACTGTAAGTTGTAAAGCATAAACGTCGAAAACGAACAACCACTACAAGCAATGGCTGAGTTCCGACTGATCGTATCCTATGGAATTTGGAGAGGGTAAAATAAAAACAATAGGGTTGGGTCGCCCAACTACCTGGCTTTTCTGGGTTTTTTTTTTTTAAATCTGAAATTGCAATTTTGGCCAGCTAGATAATCCAAATACCCCTGTGTGCGTCGTATAACCCTTAAAGAATATACTCAAGCGCTTAGCAAAAAAGTCGTAAGTCAGTTTTAAATTAAAAAAATATATATTTTTGAGTTGAAAATATAACAAACGTATAGCTATATTTTTTACTAAACGATATGTACAAAAAAAAATAGGAAATGTCCGGTTTAAATACGACGTGCGACCTTCAAAAAACATAAAAACTCGTTTTTCTCGAAACCGTCAAAATGCCTATAAGTAGGCCTTTTTGGCTTAGCACGGCAGTATAACAAACGTATGCGTATAACGTAGGCAACAGCGTTTCCTTTATGTAAAAACATAATACTGCGTTCATCAACCCGCCGGCCAAGCGTGATGACTATGGCAAACCCCTCTCTTCAGAGGAGGTCCGTTGTCAGCTGTAGATGTTTCACGAACTGATGATGGTGACGCTATTGACACATCGACAAATAAGTTAATAGGAGAATCTTAAGAGATCAAATACGAAATATCGGCCCTATTGATATTACAAAATCATAGTATTCTCAATTTCATTTCCAATCTCAGTGTGCGATGTTCAATTTTTCCAATTGAAACGAAAATACCCTTCTCAAAGTTGGTATCCTATCGCTGACACTAAGCCATCCATATGATACCATCTAATCTGGAAATGCGCTTTAACCTCGATACTTGGCAGTTTCCACCGGACACATAATCGGTATTGCCTCAGTAAAAATATCTTACAGCAGAAAAAGTGTCATTTCTGATGCCGAGATAACGGTGGGAATTCTTGTTTATTTTTACAGGATATAATAAAAAAATAACAAATATTTTTTTCTTTTTTGCATTTGTTAACTTAATATCCCGTAATTACGGCGTGATATCTTAACTAATAAGCAGAGGGGTCGGAATGGGTCGATGGTCGAAATGTAGCCAGCGTTTTGGGCACACTGCCTGCAGGTAGCGGCCTAAGGTGTGAATTATACAGAAACGGCGTACGGTGAAGACGTGGTGCAGGTGCAGAGCAGGCGTGGATCAGATATGGCACGGACACGATTTAAATTATATCAAAGAGTCGAAGAGACCCCGCAACTTGTTATAATATAGGCTGACTTTATGGTGATAGCTTATTTTTTTCGGATGGACATCCGTAGGTATTCAAGAGGCCTATGATACTTCACCGGGCATAAAGGCGAGCAGAGCTCCAGCCTTAATAAATGGTTTAAAAACTACAATCTAAGCAACCTGCGCAAGAGGGCGCCCCCTGTTGGGTTAGGACCTCGACTCAGGGCGGTCGCTGGCGATGAGATTAAGGAATTATGACGTTTAGTATTTTAGGGGAGTTTTGTGCAACTGTCGCTCTACATGGTGATAGCATGTCTTCCTCTTCAGACGAAGAAGATGCGCTTGCTTTGCTGCAACTCAATAATGTGCAAACACCGAAGATATTGGGTGCACCCTGTGTGGAAAATGTCGCAAGAGCATAGATATTTTAAAATAATTGAAAAATTATGCAAATATCCTGATCGTTTTCCTATAGTGTATATAATGTCACTAGAATGTTTCCACATTCTATTGTTGAAAGTAAAACACGGTCTTCAGATGAAGCATACAAATTGGAGAGAACCGGTCTGTCCTGAAGAAAGATTATTGATTACTGCGCATTTTTCTGCACCTACTGTATAAACAAAAGGCGTGCTGCTTGCGCGCATCTCCAGTCGCGACTGCTAGCGACGCGGAACAGACCTAAACGACGTGCCTGCGCCACGCCGCTTGAGTAGAATTCACATCCTGTCACCTATCTACATTTTGTATTGAAACGTTTTGAAGTGGCAAGATGCCTGCGTCTCGCCTTCACCTTACGCCGTTTCCGTATAATTCGCGCCTATTCGACGTTTTTAGGGTTCCTTAGCCAAATGGCAAAAAACGGAACCCTTATAGATTCGTCATGTCTGCCTGTCTGTCTGTCTGTCTGTCTGTCTGTCTGTCCGTCCGTATGTCACAGCCACTTTTTTCCGAAACTATAAGAACTATAATGGTGAAACTTGGCAAGTAGATGTATGTTGTGAACCGCATTAAGATTTTCACACAAAAATAGAAAAAAAAACAATAAATTTTGGGGTTCCCCATACATAGAACTGAAACTCAAAAAAAATTTTTTCATCGAACCCATACGTGTGGGGTATCTATGAATAGGTCTTCAAAAATGATGTTGAGGTTTCTAATGTCATTTTTTTCTAAACTGAATAGTTTGCGCGAGAGACACTTCCAAAGTGGTAAAATGTGTGTCCCCCCCCCTGTAACTTCTAAAATAAGAGAATGATAAATCTAAAAAAAATATGTGATGTACATTACCATGTAAACTTCCACCGAAAATTGGTTTGAACGAGATCTTGTAAGTAGTTTTTTTTTAATACGTCAAAAATCGTAAACCGCAATTTAGCTTTCATTCAATCAACTCGAATATAAAAATATAAAATAACATTTAATTTCATAAACATACGCTTTTTTATTTATTCTTGATATCAAAAATAGGTACACACTTGTAACTGAAACGGAACCCTTCGTGCGCGAGTCCGACTCGCACTTGGCCGGTTTTTACTTATAAATTTAGTTTTAATTTTTGATTTTGTTGATAATTTTTAAAAATAAATACAGTTTTGGTTATTACTGCTTAATATATAAGTATATGTTTAGCAATAATTATCTGTATAAACACAAAAAAAATATAAATAGATAGGTATGACTTCAATTGACTAGCTACTTTCCTTTGTATTTCAAGTAAATAGTCGTGTACTTTCTTCCTTAGTATATTGATTGTATTTAAAAAAAAGTTAAACAATTGTTTTCTTCTAAAATACCTATATTTCCAACTCAATGTGAATGAATACCGGAATCGTAGACAACAATAAGCGTGTCCACGTTATGATTTCGCATTAAAAATGATGTAATTTGGTACCTTTACCTATTCCCCTGCTAATAAGTCAAATTTTATTATTCACCTATTAACTTATTTTTTTAATTCCTCAAAAAGTAATTAATGTTCGATTTTCCTGTACCATATTATTATTATTATGCCTAAGCAAAGTAAAAAGCTATTGAATACAAATACATATTTCAATGACTCACAGTAGTTATCAGTTTACAAATAAGTTGATTAAGGAAAAAAAATATTTTTTTTTATGAATATTCAAATGCCATAATTTTGCGATATTGGTATTTACTGGTAGTTAAATGTGTTAACTTTGGTTCATTTATATTCTATGCATGAAACCAATTTGATTGGCTTTCGAACACTTGGATGATTGCGAATTTCAAATACAACGGGGATTTATCTATCTACTGCTATTAACTCAGCCTGAACGTTCTGTGTTGTTGTATTGGATTGTTTACTAACTAGGATAGGTATGTGACTATTTTGCTATGAGAAGTTAGGTGGCTTCATCAACATCATCAACAGCGCGTTTATATCCACTGCTGAACATGGACCTCCTATTAACAGATCCTGGCAAGCCAGGATCGTTGAGAGATATGCCATAATCACCACGCTTGGCAGGCGGATTGGTGATCGCAGTAAGATGTAAACCTTGTGTGAATAGATGCTGCTGCCCATCCATCAGCTATATGTCCCTTAGTCGCTTTTTACGACACCCATGGGAGGACATGGGGTGGTTTATTCTAAGCCGAAAATCAAACGGCAGGCTTGGCTTCATTATAAATCAAACAACTTATGTTACATATATACCAACAAATATTCTTCTTAGTCGGTCCCTCATATCTGCGGGTCGTGGTCAGCATCAGGGTTGCATCTGCAGCGAATGTTCCGTCTCCACCGTTTTCTGTCCAGCGCGTCTCTCACGACCGTGTAGAATTTCAAGTGTTTACCAACAAATATTAATATCTTATTTTACTTTACTTTATTAGTCTCCTACTACTGCTGAATGCTAATGATGATTTATTTATTATTCATTTATTTATTTATTAAACAAAGATAAATTATTGCTAATTTTATTACAATGGTCCACAAAACTGTTTTAAACAGTTTGACTGTGGACTCAGTTGAGTGCACTATTAATATACATATTTAATGAAAAATCTATGCACATTGCACACATATGTATTATATACATGCATAATACACACATACATATGTCAGATAAAAATTTCATATTAGGTCCACCATACCTGAATTTATTGACTAATGTTGAATAATAATTTAGGTCTCTTGCTCCTCTTAACAGACCTAAATCATCGCCTAAGTTCACATTGTAGAATGCAATATATTGAATTGAATTGCCTATAGTTTTTTTTTTTTTTTTTGGATGCACCTACATCGGTAGTCATGATGCTTTTGCTACTTCACCGGGCATAAAGGCGAGCAGAGCTCCAGCCTTAATAAATGGTTTAAAAAACTACAAACTAAGCATCCTGCGCAAGAGGGGCTTGGACCTCGGCTCAGGGCGGTCGCTAGCGATGAGATTGAGGGATTATGACTTTTAGTATTTTAGGGGAATTTTGTGCATCTGACGCTCTACTTTACAGATCGCGGACCTCTTTGAATTCGGGTCTACGAGGGCATCAGCTGGAAACATTGAATTGTCCTTGGCAAGCCCGAATCATTGAGGGATTTTGCCATACCACGCTTGGCAGCCGGATTGGTAATCGCAGTAAGATAGTGGATGGATGGCTCTTATGCTGATAGATACTGCTACCAGACGCTACCCAACTACAGCTGATGCATGGGTACCATTAGTAGAGTAAGTGCACCAATTATGGACCACCATAAGGATTTTGCGAAATAAAACTCAGAATTTTTCAGCTTAATCAGTTTTATATATTTTGAAAAGTTTGATAGATATTTGGTATCAAAAACGATTATTACAATTCTTAAGAAACATGAACATCTTAGAAATAATCAACTTTTTCTAAAATAAGTCGTTTTTGTACCTTTGCAAAAAGTATACAAAATATGGACCACATGGTTTCAAATATGGACCTCAGTGTAAATTGGGTTCAAATTATTTAAATAAACATACATTTCTAGGTTAATATTGTTGCTAAGATAATTATAAAAAGTATTGGATATTGCATTTTAATATTAATAATAATAATAACTCATCTTTCCTCTAGTCTAATCCACTTTCCGAAACAGTAATATTTGCTGAAATTGTGAGTTTACGAAATTAGGTAAAAAATAACATCGCGCGTTGATAAAAACGTAAAATGGGTGCCGTGAATATGTGCGCGCTCTCTGTTGAGGGCAAGCGAGCCGCAGGAGGGATGGAGCTTAGCGTGGGCCGAACGATGGCTTAATATGATGGACGGTTTTTGGGAAACGCGGGTAGTCCATATTACGGAACCAGTCCATAATTGATGCACTTACTCTACCCATCCATTAGCTGTGTCGCCATCCCTTAGTCACCTCTTACTACACCCATGGTAAGAGTATCTATCAGCATAAGAACCATCCAAGATAAATACATGGTGGTCTATTCTGAGCCCGAGACAACATGGATTTTAAAAATAACAAATTAATTTAAACTGAAACTAACTTATAAAATACTTACTATTCTAAATCTATGTTACTTGTATAGCTATACAAGTAACATAGATTTAGAATAGTAAGTATTTTATAAGTGTAACTATAAAAGTAATTGAAGTTTAATTATTTTGTCTAGGTATGAATTAAAGAGGTACTAGTTTTTATTTATACATTACAAATATAGCGGTCATTCAATTAATGCATGTGATATTCAATAAGCAGAATCTCAATAGTGAGACATTCGTCTTTTTTAAATTAACCCATAATTAAATAAATACAAATATATTCTGTTAATAATAATTGTATATAAGTTTATGATATGAAGTGTGCATATATATTTAACTAGATTTCCGCGTGCGGTTTCACCTGTGTAACTCCCGTTTCTGTAATAACTTCATAATTAAATATGAGAGGAGAAGCTTCCTCGATAAATGGGTTACTTAACGATGTTTTCTTATAAAATCGGATCATTCCTGAGATTAGCCTTTTCGAACAAACAAACTTTTCAGCTATATAATATATCTTGATATAGAAGTGTAGCGACATTTACAGTAGCCGCACAAACTACAAGAAGACGAGCAGCGCCATCTAGCACCTAGAATCCCAACTAACCTGTATCGCGCAATACAAGTTTGCAAGCCCATTGGAACATATACAAGTTCTGAATATTAACAAATGGCCGGCGGCCGCCGGGCACACCACCTTGCCCGGCAAAAAAGATCTTTATTTTCTGTGCAGGAACACCACCAACCATTTCTCTGCAGAGTTATAGATAACTATAACATTTCCAGTACTATTTGAACGTCACTGCACCGTATGGACTCCTCAAAACTTCTTGTAAGTGCAAATTTAACCAAACTACAGCTATGAGATAATGAAGGTAGATTTTACTGACCAGATAGTACCGTACGCCTTTGTTTTATTCATGCGTCTCGCACTAAGGTTAGGCGTTTAGCATACATTTGAATGGAAATGTCTCATCTGAAAAAAACTGGTCGGCTTAATATTTCCCTTCGGTAACATAAAAGCTGATAAGGAAACAGAACTTATTTCCCGCAGTTACAGGGATTTAAAATGATTTTCTTTGTTTTGAATTTAATTGTTATTTCCACAAAGTTTTCTTGTTTGTTTTAATCGTGATCGTTATTGTAAACCGGTAAGGATGTAAAGAAACTAAATAATCCTATAATTTAGGTCAATTGAGTAACCGTAATCAATAAAAGCATTAAATAAATCAACTGTTTAAAATGATAAATGTATATATTTTAAAAGTGCGTAAACGTATCTAAGTCAAAGTCAAAGTCAAAAATTATTTATTCATATAGACACATTTAAAATATTTTAAATCATGTTCTTATGATGCGTCCCATTATTTTACTACCACCAGTTCTGGACGTGGCAACTCTGAGAAGAACTGGCAAGAAAATCAGAGGAATTCTTTTTTTTTAAATAAATTTTATTTTACCATTATTAATAAAGCAGTATTGTTTCAGAGCAACTCACTCCCAAGCAGTTTTGTCATTAACATAATCAGAAATTTTATAACAAACCTTTTTACATAATTTATTTTTGACATATCGTTTAAACTTGTTTGTTGAAAGATCTCTTACATTATTAGGAAGTTTGTTATAGAAGCGTACACATGCCCCATAAAAGAATTGCTAATTTTGTGGAGACATGTAGCATGTAAAACAAGATTATGCTGAGATCTAGTATTAACATAATGAGTGTCGCTTTTTTTCTTAAAACTATCAATATTCTTATGAACATATAAAAGGTTTTCATAGACATATTGTGATGCGACTGTAAGAATATTAGTCTCTTTGAATTTCTCCCGTAGGGAAACTCGCGGACTAAGTTTATATATGGACCTTACAGCTCGTTTCTGTAGTACAAAAATGGTGTCAATGTCCGCACAGTTTCCCCAGAGAAGAATCCCATAAGACATTAAGCTATGAAAATAACTAAAGCTCCATTCTAGCAAGCTCCAAATCAGTGAGTCGTCTCATAGTTTTAACAGCATAGGCCATTGCAATTTGGAGTCAATAGTTATTCCCAAAAAGACAGTTGACTCTACTGGCTCCAACCGAATACCGTTTATTTGCACATTTGTATCAATTTGTTTCACATTAGGTGTAGAAAATTTAATGACTTTGGTTTTATTTTCATTTAAAAGTAGATTATTAACATTAAACCAATGAACTACCTTCGAGATTGCATTGTTTACTTCGTCAAAGCTGCGTAGCTGTCTACTTATTTTAAATGTTAAGGAGGTATCGTCAGCAAACAATACTATCTCATGATTATTTCCTACATAGTAAGATAGGTCGTTTATATACACCAAAAACAAAAACGGCCCCAGGATTGAGCCTTGCGGGACGCCCATGGAAACAACAGAGCCTGGTGATATTTTGCCGTTTATATCAACCTTCTGAATTCTATTGCCCATGTAAGAAATCAGAAGCTTGAGAGCCTGGTTCCTAATGACATACCGGTGTAATTTCCTGACAAGAGTGTCATAGTGCACGCAATCAAACGCCTTAGATAGATCACAGAAAATACCTAAGGATTCCTGCGAATCTTCCCAGGCCGCGAATATAGATTTTAACAGTTCAGTCCCCGCATCTATGGTTGAGCAACCCCTCGTAAACCCAAACTGTTTTTTGTATAAAATTTTAAATTTATTAAAGTGTCTGAGCAACTGACTCAGAATTAATTTTTCAAAAAGTTTGCTCAGAGTGAGAGAATATAGAAACAGGTCGGAAATTCGAGGGATCAGTACTATCACCGGATATAAATAATGGTATAACCTTACTATGCTTCATCAAGTCAGGAAATACACCAGAATCAACACAACTATTAAATATGTATGCTAGGTAAGGCGCTATTATTTCAATAATATTAGATACAAATTTAACAGGATGACCCCATAGGTCTTTAGTTTTTTCTTCTTCTTCTCTATGGTATTGAAAGCATTAATTACATCTTTATAGTCTATTAAATTAAATGTAAAATCGGTAACGCATGCAGAAACACTTTCTTTTAATACTCTGTATAAGCGAATACGGTTAAGTTATTATTTAAACGATAAACATAACTTAATAAATAGCATAAAAAATGTTTATTACTAAACCGACATTTTAATTTTGTTGAACAATCTTACCTTTTATCTTTATTGATCTTCTTAGGGGCGGATATTTTAATCTTTTCTTATCACATGTATATTTAGAGAATACGAGAATACATCCTACAAGTTTCAGGTCTGTATGATTAGCGGCTGGCTTGGATTGGCTGTGCGTTGACCCATCAGTCAATCATTCAGCACAAACCGTTTTATTAATATAGAAGTGACCTTACATTTTTTGTAATTCAGGTTAATTACTAAATCTAATCTAATCTAACTAGCCTGTGTTGTCCCACTGCAGGGCGAAGGCCTCCCCTCTCCCTTTTCCACACAACTCCTTCTTTTGCGAGTGCCGGCCAGTCCCTACAGAAGTCAAGCTCAATTACTAAATAATGAGTTATAATTTACAACATTGTTACTAGAACTATTTGTTTGTACAGTTAATAAATATTATTATTTCCTATAGGTAGTTTACTATCAACAGCTTCAATATAAATCTCATCCTTGTTCAACAAAATATTTTTTTAAGTTACGATGAAAAAAAAACTTTTGCAATAAATAAACATTAAACAATATTAAAAGCCGAAATACAACTAAAGTTTTAAAGAATCCGACCCTTGGGAAATTTATTGCGAAGCCAAAAAACTTTGCCACGAGTTAATAAGAGTTTAAAAATACTTAGGTATTATTTTGTTAAAAAAAAATTAACCCTTATCTATGTTTGTTTGGAATTTCTTTATATTTTTGAATAAAATCCAGTAGAATGTTATATTTGATCAGTACTTTTTATAATACACACAATTTTTCCATATAGTCATGTGGATATAGGATATGCAAAATACTTAACGAGGCCCCCAGTTATGGCCGATGTGGCTGGCAAGGTGATTGCTATGGCGCCCCCTACCGATGCGCTAGAGCATACTACAATGAAACTTTTGTAACTTATCCTGTCTTAGAATATAGTCATTAATACCTTCACTAAAGATCCTCAGTTATCTCCAAATTAATGTGGTTTTATCGTAAATTGACACTAAATAAACTACAATTATCATAACAACATTATATCGGTGAAACGATTATTCAGCTCAGCGACACCTGGGAAATATAGGATTTTTTTTTGTATGTAATCTATACCTACCAATATTGTATAAAAAGGAACCATTTGATTTTTTGTTTGTTTGCAATTAAAAAGCCCCAGAACCGACCGATTTAATAAAATCTTTCACTATTATAAAGCCAATTATGAAGTATCCATAGTTACGGGAGCTTCCCGGGATAAAACGCGAACGGAAAGCTAGTCTCTACAAAAAGTCGGTAATTCAATTATTTTTACAGATGTAATGATGTAACGTTAATTTTCTACATTTTAATTTATTGACACTTTTAGGATTACCGTCAATACCTGTTGTTATATGACACTTAGTAGACAGTACACAACTGATATCCTTTAGCAAATGATCCCTCTCACCCGACGATAAAATACACTAATACCATCAAGTAAAGTTTACTTGACAGTAATCTGATTTGCCAACTATGTTTACATACATTGTAACATTGTTGATCGAATTTAGTGTACATTTTGAGGATAAAGCGTAAAGTTTGTGTAACAAACTATTTCTTGATGGGATTTATTTGGCAGAGAAACGACTCCGAGTCTGTTATACTAACTTAATATCAGCTGTTTGGTAGAACATTGTTTATATTTCGTTGTTTTTTGTTTATTTTAGATTCATCATCAGCCCGTATAAAATCTACTGCTGAACATGAGCCGCCTCCCGTGGTAAGCAATATTCACCATGTTTGGCAGGCGGGTTAATGACCGCAGTATTATGTCGTAAAACACAGGAAGACTCTGCAGCCCATTCTCTGGTATATAATTGATAAAGATGATGTTATCAAAATCGGGACAAACAGCTTAACCTGATTTCCAGGCACAGTGGTAAGGCATATGATGGGTATATAGTCACTCAACCAAGCAGACCCAGAAATAGATTCTAGATTACTTGTACGGCGTTTGAACCTATACTACCGCACCACGAAGTTTGTATTACAGACTAGTTGAAATAAATACTACTTAATATGTTAGAAGGGAAAAATGACATACTAATGTATTACCTACTAGCCAACCGCGCGGTTTATCATGCGTATCTTTTATCAACCTCATAATAAAATGCCTATGTTACTTATGGATAGCGTAGATTTCGTGGCAAAAAAATAAAAAAATCTTGTACTTATTTTATTAATTAAGAACAAAGCTATTTTACCAACAAATAAATTTAACAAATGTTGTTATTTACTTTGTACCGCAGATAAAGGTTGATATTTAACGGGGCAAATCTGCCAGCATTTTAGGAACGACTTAATATTTTTTGTTACTGAAATATTGTGTCTTATTAGTAGATATATTAAGCTTATTGCTGTTATTCAACATGAAAGGGTATACATCATTATCTATAGAAATATAAGTATATAAAAAATAACTCAAAATAAAAACAAATACGAAAAAGAAATGGAAATGAAATATAAGCTAATTTGTATTTTTGTGGTAAAACGTCACAAAACTCTGTTGAGCGAAGGTTAAGCGACTAGGAAATGTACGCTTGAACTTTTAAGTTTTTGATGGACGGTGGCAGGTATGATAAATGAGGAAGAATGAACTTTGTTTGTTATTTGTTACGTAGTAAAATATACGGACCATTTAAACGAAGCTCGTTATTGCTTTAGATCAAAATTCGAATGTATATATTTTGGGACAGGAAAGGCATAGCAATACCAGGTTCAATGAGATGGGTCGGATTGCCAATCGTACCTGGCCCACACCAATGGCGAATGGAGGAGTGTCCGGGTGGTTTTAGTGAGGTAAGGTCCTCTCCTCGTGGTATGATTAGCATACCACCACTATGGAGAGGGCGAGTCTCACATACCTGTCCTTCGACGATTCTGGGACGATATTAATGGGACGTATTCTGCGGGAACAGACAGATAAATACAGTAGTAATCATTATCACCACGCGATGAATATCAACACATATTGCATAGTTATTGATGGCTCAATGGACAAGCTAATCAAAACCAATGCAAATCTGGCTTTGATGCGGTTTTGCGCGTTATTTGTGAAATATGCGTATATAATATTTCAGTGGTCATTGTTGCTAATTAAAATATTCGTGGAATAACTTTAATTGCAGTTTTCATTACAATAAGTTATTAACGTAATAGAATAAGTTATTTGATTTTAATGGAATTAAATAAAATCATCATATCAGCCTATAGCCGTCCATTTCCAGCATAAGCCTCATTCATCAATTTTCAGCGGGAACTATTTCGGTCTTCATCCACTGGCTTCTTGCGAATTTTATGAGGTCGTCGTCGGTCCATTATGCGGGCGGTCGTCCCACGCTGCGCTCGCCAGTTTGTAGTCTCCACGCGAGAATCTTTCTATCACATCGACCGTCTAGTAATCGACTGCACCGGTGGCTCAGTGGTTACGGAAGTTGCTTCTGAGACCTGGTGTTCTGGGTTCGATTCCCACCCGGGACAATTATTTGTGTGAACCACAAACAGTTGTTCTGAGTCTGGGTGTTCTTTGTGTCCGTGAAATGAATGTTTGTAAAGTCCCCCGCGACACAGGGATTTATTACTGCCAAGTGCGGGAGTTGTCTTTTTAAAAAAGAAAAAAAAAGTAATGGACTCTAGACATATTTTAATTCGGTCACCAACCCGCCTGCCTGTCATACGGGTTACTGATGATGATGGTATTTAATTCTAATTCTTAGATATTTTTTTACATATTTTTGTTTTTTAAGTGTAATTACGTTAATTTTGTACCAAGTTAGTAAAAGTACACATAAAACAATGCCTTGATCTCTTGACTGATGGGCTACACTTGTTAGAGGAATACAAAGCATGAAAAATTAATGAGTTTGTATTGAAAAAACAAAATCAACAATGTCGCAGGCAAAAGCAGAACAATCTTCTTTTCTATATTCTTTTTACACAGTAAAATCTTGGATACTATTCAGAAGATTAATATTTAAGACCCGATAGAAATCATCTATTAAGACCGGACACTGAAAACTTCTAAGAGGAAGTTTTCGTAATACCGATAAGATGATATCGCTTCGATGATCCGATTTGGTATGGTGAGCCACGATGTTTGAAGAGGGTATTTTTGTTGTAGCAAAAATTGAGGCGAATTTACGCCAAATTAGATTTCTGATCATCATAACAGGACTGAGAGTTTTTGTAATAGTATCGTTTTCAATATTATTTATATATTTTATGTTATGGATACGAAAAGATCTAAATTGTATCTAAATTACTTACCACCTCATCCATATGACCAGCTCATAATGGAATGTAAATATATTAACTAACATCCCACGTGCGGTTTCAACTTTTTTTTTTGTTCTTCTCCGGGGGAAATGCATTTACGCATTCCCACCGCCGCTGCAGCGTATTCGCACACTGGCGGTGGGATATGTGGTACTCGCCCTCTCCATAGCGTGGTATGCTAAACTCATACCACGAGAAGAGGACCATACACCACTAAAACCGCCCGGACACTCCTTCGATCCGCCGTTGGCGGGGGCCGGGTACGCATGAGCAATCCGGCCCCCCGACGGCATCCGCGGCCACTATGGTACCGCAGGATCTCCGGCGCCACACTTACAGTGGCCCATTTGCCCAATTATAGGGATGCCCGGAGTGTAGAGGCATCTCTTCTCCTCATGGGTCAGCCTCGAAGGGAGCGGGGCCCATGTACGTGCGGTTTCAACTGCGTAGCTCCCATTGCCGTGGGAACTTCATAATAAAATATAACCTATAGCCTTCCTCGATAAATGGGCTATCTTACTCTAAAATAATTTTTCATATTAATCTTGTAGTTCCTGAGTTTAGCGCGTTCAAGCAAACACACAAACTCTTTAGCTTTAAGATGTTGTATATTCATATATGACCCACGGGAACTGTACATCTTTCCAGAACAAATACCAGCTCGTGCTAGTCATCGGAGTGATCCTTAAGTATAGTACTATCACTAATTCTTATATCACGAAAACCTAATGTGCTTGGTAATATTTTCCACAACAAAAATAAATTAACCTATGACTAGGAATTGCATATACAGGGTTATTTGTAAAACACCGGTAACCTCTCAGGACTATATTACTAACATCATAAACAACAACTTTTGTTCTACGACTTTTTACAAAACATAATACATTTACCAAAAACAAACCTTCAATATTTCGTTGTCCTATCTAACACATTTCAGCTCTGTATTCCCCGCTCCCCTCGCTATTGTCGGTACTATCGCTTTCTTTTGCTTCGCATAGACTTCTTTTTAAAAGTCATAGAACAAAAGTTGTTGATTATGATGTTAGTAACGTAGTCCTGAGAGGTTACCGGTGTTTTACAAATAACCCTGTATATGTTTTAATAAAGTTAGCAAATAAAATATATCGATAAAAACCAAATACTTTATTGATATATGTTTTGGTGTGGGTTTCTATAAAGAAAAGCTAAGTAAAGTATTTGCTGTATATAAAAGAGGAATAGCTTTAGTCATAATTGTGGAAAATTCTATTCGTTCTCGTGTGATTGAGTCATAAACTTCACTTATAATAATATTAGTAAGATCAAGTTCTGTGCTTGTATATTATTTCTAGCTATCCCGCGCGGTTTCACCTGCGTAGATTCCGTTCCCGTGGAAACTGTAACTTAAAATATAGCCTATGACACTCACAAATGACGTGGCTATCTATTGATAAAATATTTTTTTAATCGGTTCAGGAGATCCATATATAAAGACATGAGTTGATGAAGGTGATATGTCGCATTTTTGAGATTTTGTGTTTTTTTGCATAGATGAGCTTGAAATGTCGATGACTACAGACTTCTGGCCTTAAACCGTCGATTTAAGGCTTATTTTTCAAAATAATATGTTGAAAAAGGTGTTATGTACAGTTAACTTTGAAAATGGCACTGGATGAAAGAGATATGGGCCCATATCACCCTTTTCCAGATAAATAAAGTAAAGACTTTGTTTTTCTTTCGTGGAAGAAAGTGATATGTACGTACATAGCACCTTCTTCCACTCAGCTTAGGATGGTTGAAAGACGCGATATCACTTTTTCATGAATTAAGGTGTTATGTGACATGCATATCACATTCATTTATTCACGACATTTAGTTATTTTGATTCTCATTCGGTCACATTATCGCGCATGTTTAGGGTTCCGTACCCGAAGGGTAAAAACGGGACCCTGTTTCTAAGACTTCGCTGTCTATTTGTCTGTCACCAGGCTGTATCCCAAGAACTGCGTTAGCTAGACAGTTAGCTAGAAATTTTGAGAAATTATGTATTTAATTTACTAAAAAATATATAACAATTATTTAAGGGGGGCTCCCATACAACAAACCTGAATTGTTTGCTCTTTTTTGCTCGATATTAATGAAAGCAACAGACAGGCACATGAAAATGATACGGAACATTTCGTGCGCGAGTCCGGTTCGCAATTGGCCGGTTTTTTTAATAATGCATAGTGTAACTAAAAAAATATTGTTAAAATACTGCTGATGGTCACCCAGTAACGGAAAAGAATCCATGATGATTACAAGGATAAGCTTAAAAAAACATGGTGTTAAGTGTTAGTTTCTTTTAGTTAAAATTAAAAGTTAAAACATTAATAAATTTACACCACCGGCAGGATTTGAACTTGCATCTTAGGTATACTTAGCCTCTAATGCCTAGACCATTTGGCCACAGTGGAACCCAACCGGTCGTTGAAATTTATCAACCTCTTTATAATACGTCTAACACGGTAACACGTAGATCTATCGATAATACTTAACAAGACAAATATGTCCAAAGTTGCATTTGGAATTAAATTTTTATACGATGACACCGCCCGTATTTACATTTTAAACATTTTGATTATTTTGAATTGAGCTTAATATATTTACACTACCGACCATCTTATGTATAGTCACTAATGCCTTAACCATTCGGTCATGCTAGAACATTCAGGTATTCTATTTGCGGAAAGCCTTTCGTTCTTGTAATGTAAGTGAGCAAGCAGTACAAGGCAAAATTAATTATTCTTTCTACTAGTAACCAACACGAACGTGAAGATTCTGAGATATTAATATAAAAAACCAAAACAAATCGAAAGAACACCTCAGAAATACGCAGTAACGCTAATAAGTATAACGTAAAAAACTTAAGGAATCACTAAATAAATTTCGAACATGTGTGGGATATATCAAATAGTGTCTAAAACAATATAATATTATATAAGTAAAGTAAAATATAATATTTTTATTATAATTAAGACAGTACAACTTACATTCTTACTTTAAAACCTAACTAAAAGTGCAGAACAGTTGACTTTTGTTTATGGAAGAAGGAGTTATGTGTAGTTTTTTTAGAAATTATATAATAAAAAATATTAATTTGTTTAATTGCTTTCGTACCATTAATATTTCAGGTTGTTTACATAACTTGGCATCATAGTTTAATTTAAAAATCTGTTTCGTAGCGACTTATTTAAAAAAATAAAAGTGAAACTTTAAACTCGATTTACTCGAAATTATGATTTTGTGACTTAACACCTTCATCCACTCACGTCTTCATATATATTTTTTTGTTTTCTGGAGTGTAGAGGCGTCCCTACTCCTCATGGGTCAGCCTCAAAGGAAGCGGGGCCCATGTGCCCCACTCTCCGAAACCTTCCGTTTGCGGAGCGGGTGGGCGGGAGGATCTTCTTCCCTTTCCCGCTCCGCGGCCTCCTTCTGTGACATAACTTATAACATAACTACAGAGGAGCACACAGCACACACTTGTTTACAGGAGGCAACCGCCTCCCACGACCTCTCGCTTTGGACCATCTTTGAAAACATGGTCGACAGCGAGAGGTCGTCTCCCACCACGCCAACGAGCTCCTCCCGCTCGTTGGCCCACGCCGGATACTCCACCACCGTGTGCTGCGCCTTATCGTCGGCACAGTCACAGTGGTAACAGCGAGTGTCCGGCTCTCTCTGCACCACGTTTCGCAGGTAGTGGCCGAAGCCATGAGTCCTGAGTCCGCCAGCGTGCAACACCCTCCTGGAAGGGGTCGCGGCCAGAACGCGCTCCCTCACACCTCCGCTGGTACGCGGCGGGACGCCCAGATGGCCATGACCCGCTGCGGACGTCGCAGTAGGGCCATGTTTGGCCCCTTCAGGGCGTCGACCCAAATGGGGGCGCCGTAGAGCCCCCATTTGGGTCTCTACGGCCTTTCAATGGGGAAAAGTGGAATAAGCCTTTTTTTTTATTTACAGTTATTTTTTTTTTCTTTTCTCTTTTATTTGTCTTTTTGTTGCTGCTGTTTTTTTTTATTATATTTTTAATCATATTAAAATTAAAAATTGTTTTGTCAAATTAAATAAATACTAAATAAGCATTCGGTGTTCACCTATAATTGGAAGCGCAATTAGTTTAAGAAATGTTGTAAACCGTTTATGTAAATGAAATATTATAACTTCTGTTGGTTCATAATAAAAATAAAATAAATCATCAGCCCGAATAACGTTTACTGCTGAACATGGGCCTCCTTCTGAGAAAGGGTATTTGCTATAGACGTGGTGTCTTGGCAGGCGGCTTGGTGACCGCAGTATTAGGTTAAACCAAACAAAGAAACGCTGCTTCCCGTTCCTTGATATACGATCATTATAGATGTTATAATAATCGGGACCAACGGCTTAACGTGCTTTCAATCAGACCCGGAAAAAAATCTTTGAATTTACACAAAGAGTTCCTGTCCGGCGTGTGGATCGAACCCACGACCTCCGAGACTTAAAGCGAACCAAATAACGCTACGCTTACGGAGGCTACTGGCAGATAATACCTATGGAATATTTTATTGTGTGCTAAAGATTAAATAAATAATACCTACTTAAATAGTATGCTGTTACTACAATAGTTTCACCTAAGTGATGGGGAAGTAAATCACATTG
This sequence comes from Nycteola revayana, assembly GCA_947037095.2. NCBI lineage: Eukaryota > Metazoa > Arthropoda > Insecta > Lepidoptera > Nolidae > Nycteola > Nycteola revayana. Next base: position 14,457,153 of record OX344839.1, read on the forward strand.
GTAGTTCCACGAATGTCTTTGAGGGAACAATTTAACTATTCAACCATGAATATCGCTATCGATTTTGGCCACTGAGACTGTCCGATACCTACATAACAACTGTTCAAATTCCTAGCAACATATGGCGGTTTTAACAGTGATCTAATACGTACTGGTACGTACCAATAGGTACTGTTAAAGCCAACGAGTAGTAAATAAGGTAATATTTTAGTCGATTGACAATTATTAATTAACTACCTTTATATTACATTTATAATTCACGTGTGTGGTTTCATCTGCATAGTTTCCTTTTTCGTGAGAACTTCATAATTAAAAATAGCTTAATTATTAAGTTCCCACGGGACAGGAGCTACGCGGATGAAAGTGCACGGGAAGCTACTATTAAAAATAGTTACACATTATGATTGTAGTCAATATAATTTTCTGAATAGGTCCGACTTTGTAGTACATGTAATTAATGTTTTATTTTATACTAGCTTCCCGCGTGCGGTTGCACCCGCGTAACTCCCGTTCCCCTGGGAACTTCATAATTAAATATAACCTATGTCACTCAGGGTAAATGTAGCTTTGCAATGGTGAAAGAATTTTTGAAATCGGCACAGTAGTTTTTGAGTTTATTGATTACAAATATACACACAAAAGTATAAAAATACAAATCTTTCCTCCTTATAATATTAGTATATATTACAATATACAAATATTATCTTTGCATTAATTTCTGTTATGTGTGATAACAAACGTAACTAGAAAGTGTTGATTAAAATCAATACTTAGTTTAGAGCTGTTTACTCGTAGTCATAGCGAAACAAGCCCTATTGGATGGCAGCCAAGGTAGCCATATTTGGCCAAAACCATGACAACCGTAAACACCTGTGAACTACTTTAGTTTGCCAGTAGATTGTTTAAAGCCAAATATTCGCTAGTAGTCTGATCTAATTAAAAGTAAACAATGAATCAAGAAGCAAAGAAAATTGTTAATAATCTATATGGAAGGGTCAACGTACCAGCAGTTGAAAGATGTCGAGTCAACTTTTGTACTGACTTAGAGAAGTCAGTTTTGATGAGTAATTTCGAAAGGCGTGGGTGGAATCAAATTGGGCCCGATGATGAGTGGAACTTCTACTGGGCGTCGACACAGACATGCCGAAACTTGTTCAGCGTCGAGAGCGGGTACCGGATGAATGACAACCAAATGATAAATCACTTTCCAAACCATTACGAGCTGTCGCGCAAGGACTTACTCGTTAAAAATATCAAGCGATATCGAAAAGAACTCGAGAGGGAGGGTAATCCGTTGGCTGAGAAGGCGGAAGTCGTTTTACATGGAGGCCAAGTGGTAACGCGATATGTTCACTTAGACTTCGTACCCATAACGTTCGTGCTACCTGCTGACTACAACATGTTCGTAGAGGAGTATAGAAAGTCACCGCAAAGCACTTGGATCATGAAACCTTGCGGAAAATCACAAGGGACGGGAATCTTCCTCATAAATAAGCTGTCTAAGCTGAAAAAATGGTCGCGTGAAGCTAAAACGCCTTTTCATCCGCAACTGACTAAGGAAAGTTACGTTATTTCACGTTACATAGATAATCCCTTGCTAATAGGGGGCAAAAAGTTTGATCTGAGACTTTACGTTTTGGTCACTTCTTTCCGACCCTTGAAGGCTTATCTATTTCAGCTCGGCTTTTGTAGGTTTTGTACAGTGAAGTACGACACAAGTGTCACGGAGTTGGACAATATGTATGTGCACCTGACTAATGTTAGTGTACAGAAACATGGCGGTGATTACAACAACATACACGGTGGTAAAATGACAGTGCAAAATTTGCGATTATATTTAGAAGGGACTAGAGGAAGAGCGGTGACTGAGAAATTATTTGCAGCGATGCAATGGCTTATAGTGCACTCATTGAAGGCTGTGTCATCAGTAATGGCAAATGATAGACATTGTTTTGAGTGTTATGGCTACGATATAATCATTGACAATCAATTAAAACCATGGCTAGTCGAAGTGAATGCATCTCCGTCACTAACTTCTACAACTGTCAACGATAGAATATTGAAATATAAGTTAATTGATAATATTTTATCAGTAGTTATACCACCGGATGGCGTGCCGGACGTTCGTTGGAACAAGTTGCCAAGTGCCGAAGCTTTAGGTAATTTTGACTTACTTATCGATGAAGAGTTGTTGGAGAAAGATGAGCCTTCTACCTCTCATAGCAGAGGAGGAAAAAACAGTAAATATAAATCATAAAATTATAATCTTGTAATTATATTATTTTTTTTGTCTAATTTTTGCATTTTATTATTGAGTAGTAGCTTCCCACGCGCGGTTTCACCCGCGTATCTCCTGCTCCCGTGGGAACTTCATAATTAATGACATTATGACATAATTATATATAACTTCATAATTAAATATGCCTATGACATCCGGAGGAGATTTTTTAAGAATTTTTCAAATCGGTCCAGTCGTTTCGGAGCCTATTTATAACAAACAAAAAATCAAATCTTTCCTCTTTATAAAATTAGTATAGATTTGTTCAGTTATTTTAAATTAAATAACCAATTAATTATATGCTAACCACTACGCCATTTGTAGCATAAATACCTTGACCTAATTTGGCATGACAACCTTAAATTTGGCGTAACAATACATTCCAAAATTAATGTCACACTTTATAATCCTGTTCAAAATGTATTTTTAATAACACATGCTTTGTACAAGATAAACCTGGAACTGCTTTGTAAAAGGTGTACAAAGTAAAATCGCATAACATAAGTAAATCATAAAACAATCTTCAGCAACCGGAACACCGCTTCTAGTGTTACAACTTTGATATTAAAAGAATTTTAACTTTAAACACGTACGACACTATGAAACACAGTGTAAAATTAGGAAGAACATTAAAAAAGTGAACACCTTTGGATTTGCATTTTAAAGTTTGTGGTAAAAAACAACATTGTCTCGCTATTCTATATGCAAAATACGGAGCAACTTCTTTACGGTTGATGGAATGCCCGACTTGCTAAGTAACTATAAAGTGGAGCATGACTTTATTCGGCAACTTTACAATTTAGCAGTGTAATTTCCAAGACATTTTTGAATTATTTAGTGGATATAACCATCCGGTTGCTCTTCAATTATTAATGCTAAAAGTATTTTTTTACTGGACTTAGGCGGATACCACATTGGGCGAGCGCATTCCGCGTATGACCCCATCACTCGCAACACCCACCGTCATCCGAGTCAAGGTATTAAAATTTTTAAAATGTGAATTTGCCAAACAAAATATATTTATTGACAAAAAAGAATAACATTGTTTCTAGAGCGAGTTTTAAGATCCCAATCACTTATAAAATGAAAAAACTTTAAAAGAAACCTTTAAAACAATGGAAAATTACACGGTAGTGAATATCAGTTATTATAATTACATGGAAATAATATAATTCATCAGCTAAATTTATTAGAGAACATTCGGTTGCACAATAATTAGTTAATTACACGTGTAAAGTAATTTCTGATTAAGCCCCTTCAGCTTGTTGCTACGTCTACTTAGGTCGTACTGCATATATATCTATAGGGTGAGCATCCTTAACTTCCACAAGTATCACACGGTCGAGACACGCACACGCCCAATATATGGCTTGCCTTAAACCCATCTCAAGTAGTTGTAAGTTGTATGGGATTACTTGGAAAGGTTTACCAAACTTTTTTTCGGAAAGTCACATTGTTGAGACGCTTAAGTCAGATCAAGAGCGTCTGCGTCGCAATATGTGACTTTAAATTATGAGTTTAAAAAATTGTGTACAATAAAATATAAAAAGGAAGCCTCAATCCGGTACTATTGAAAGGTAATTCAATAACCTTATTTAACCGACGACGCGGCGACGTCTAACCGTTTGTTCGTTCTGATAACGTCTATAAGTACACCAGTCGTGACCGCGGATGAGCGTCAGCAACGACGTCTTTGTCTCATGTAAGTAATATGTGGCCTGAATTCGTACTAATTTAGGCCACGTATAATATTCATATAGTCATATAATTTCCATGCAATTCTACTGTTACAGGTATCTTATAGTTTCTGTAAAAGGGGTTAAATTATATCTAATTGTTGTTTTGAAGTATAACAGTGAAGACAAAAGTATTTCTTTGATTTGATCTTTCGTCGATCTGTCACATCAGTGAGAACAAGCGATATGTAAAAATTGTGAATGTTTTACGTAACTACATAATGTCCGTTTTGGAAATAAGAATTAAATCGTTTAAATTCCTAAATTCAAACTTAACAAAAATAGTTTGGGCCAAAATATGTGTAATTGAATAGCTTGGCTCATATTTTTCCGTAATTTGACAAAATGTTCTCTTTCTTCCATTTCTGGCAAAATGTTAACAAATTCAGTATTCCTGCACTTGATACCCAGCAGTTTGCAAATGAAAGTTTATTCCTCTGCAGTCTTACTTCAGGGCATATTGTCTACTTTGCTTTAATGCATGTGGATACTAAACTGAAATGACTATGTATGTTTTAGTGTTACTGCATGAAAACGGGTTCATAATGAATGAATAAGCTAGATAACATTTTTTATATCCTTTATTTTGCTTTTTAAATAGGTAGTTAATATTATATTAGGTACGTAGAGAGAGGAAGTAGGTATATTTGGTATTTTACAAAGATAATGTGAACATCATGTTCATTAGCTTTCATACAATTACTTGTCAAGACTTAATCTTAAAAAGAAAAAGTTTCTACATTAAAAATACACAATACATAGGTATCAAGTACAAAAAAATACGTTTTCCAAGTTAACACGAATCCCGTTTAATTGATTTTCAATACTGTATAAAATCTTGATATTCCCAAACTGACTTTTTGATAAATGTATATGGTACTTTTTTTAAGACGCTCTGCTGCACAATAGCCACAAATAAAAAAAAATGAATTTTCTTTAGTGCAAAAATCGCACCTACTAAGTTGAATTCACCTTTTTTCAATTTGAACCCCTTTTGTTTTAAGCAGCGATTTGTACTACGTCAATAATAATATATTATATTACGTCACATTTGTACGGTGAAATAAGAGGCTTTTTTTTAATGTGCCTCGTCATTGACCAAGTTATTAATCATACTTCCTACCTCTCGTTTATTTATTCCAGCCTATAAAATATTGAATGAAACCTTTTTCTTTTTCCCCATTTACGTATTGACAAGGCACGTTTTAATATTAAAAAATTTAGTAAATAAAATTGTATTACAACTTACTTTACCTCTTAGTTAGGCTGGAGCTCTGCTTTCCTTTATACCAGGTGAAGTAGCGAAAGCCTCTTAGCAAAGTACATAATATCCATCCAATAAAATAAAAAAAACAATACTTCTAAGATAATAATGATCGTGTTTAATTATTGGAAAATATTTTTTGCGTATAATTGTCATTCAAAAAGAATAAAAAAAAAAATACTTACCTATTAGTTAATGAAGAAAAGGATTATAATCAAAATTAAATAAATGTAGGTTTCATTTGATTACAGTGGAAAAAATCGAAAAGACATAAAGTGCAACGTAAAGTGCAACGTAAGCATATAATTTAAGTTGTCAATAGCTAAGCAGAAGGGGAAGCGAAATAATTAATGATCCCTGTTTTCATGACAAAAGTAAAGGTAAAATTATAATTACCACGAATATGTCAACATAATGAATACGAATAAAAGTTTGTCACACTGTCAATACTTCGTTACCATCAATATTTCGACGACTTCGATTCTTGCCATAATATTTCGACGACTATCCAAACTATTTTCCGTCATTCCAAAGATGAACGTTGCACGGGAAATCGTCGGAAATTGCGTCCGATTGGAGACATTATGCCGGCCTACAAATTACTGTACCTACCTACAGAGAATTGGGGACCATTACTGCATGCATCGAATTTCGATACTACGATTTATGTTTGTCCGATTAGATTTTATTCAGTTGGGAGCATTTGTTTGATGCAGTATATATATGTGAAATAGCTATAAGAGTTTAAGAGTTTGCACTGTGTTTATTTATGTTATTTATTTTAATTATTTTGCAAATTATTAATTATTCTAATTAGGCAAACACCTTTCGGCAATTACTGTGAATTTAGACCGGCTGCAGTGATAAATGTTGCTATTTCAGTAGCAACTAGGTTAACAAGCCTTAGAGGACATATCTCTTTAGCTGACTTTTCAATCCTAAGATAAAAATTATCAGACTAATAAATTTAAATTGTGGCAGATTTAGTATGCAAATTATATTAAAGTTCAATTTTATTCCACTGCTATTTTTATGTATGGATTGAAAATTCGGCCCTAAGTCTAGCACGCATAACTCCCGTTACCATAGGAACTGTAAAATCATATACAGCCTTTCTCGATAAATAGGCTAAACACTAAAATATTTTTTCGAATCGCACCAGCAATGCCTGAGATTAGCGCGTTCAAGCTTACAACTCTTTAGCTTTATGCTATATTAGTGTAGATTATTTCACAAAAAAAATCTTAACTGATGATACCTAAACCTACATGATACTATCACCTGTTAAGCTCCTATCTCCTATTAAGAAGCAGCTTATAAATAAAAGCTACGTATTCAAAAATATATCAATACAATATATGCGATACGCAGCTAACGCAAACATCAACAATTCCACCAAGTACGCCAATACATCCAGAGCAAATATCGTAGTTTCGTCATAAACTGGTACATTCAGTTTGGTCGTAATTCACATTGCACGTGCTTAGCGCCAAATGCAATTTGGTTTCAAATACTAGTTCCTATGAGTCAGATGTTATAGTCTGAATTTACAGCGGGTACGTAAAAATATTTATTACTTGCAACGCTCTCTGGTTTTACCCGCAATTTGCGATTTCTGTGTGATGTTATGTAAGGCGCTTTCAAAATATGTGCCATCCCTATAGCAGTAGATAGTGCCATGTATACGGATTACGTAAGTGTTTTTTTTTGTACAACATATTTTAAAATAAAATTATTGTGTTTATTTTGAATAATGTTGTCCCTCATTACTTATGCTATGCTATGCTTGACCAGACCTGTCAGTACATCGCAGAAAGTAACAGGCCTCATCTAACGCCTGTAATACGAGTATATATTTCAATATAATGCAGTCGATAAATATTTTTTGTTACGGAATTTTATTTACTAACGTATTTACTAACTACTGATAAAGGGATGGCAAATAAGCACTTTTTATACATAGTTTATCTGTTTAGTATATCTCATAACCAAGGTAAGGATTCAAATTCTTTTAGCATGTTTAATCATTTTTTTGTACCAATACGTAATGTTGACCACTTCCTACAAATATTATAAACGCGAAAGTTTGAATGGATTTTTGTTACTATTTCCCACAATACACAATCACACCGGTATCGTTTTTAAGCTGGACAATTAAGACTATCAAACATAACACTTCGACCCACCTGAGCAGAGTAGCACCGCAACGCGTAAAAAAGCAGGGTGCAACGAGTATATTATGTTTTGAATACAATAGGAAATATATCAAATATCAGAGGTGTTTGCACAAATTCCTGAGATACCTATAAGTACCTAATCCACTAATAACAGATAGCTAACCAACTGAAGATTTATAGTCTAAAAGTTCTTTTTATATATAAATTGTACAACAACCTTTAACCATATACTTATAATTGACCATCCCGATTATGACCACTGCTGAACATGGTCCTTCTCCAAACAGATCTTGGTAAGCCAGGATCGTTGAGACAAAATTGCCATAATCACCACGCTTGGCAAGCGGATTGGTGATCGCAGTAAGATGATGAGTATCCTTGAACTGATAGACAATGCGTCCCATCCATCAACTGTATATCTCTTAGTCGCCACTTATGACGCCCATGGGAATAAATGGATTAGTCTATTCGAAGCCGGAAATCTTACTTATAAAGTATAGCTTCCTGCGCGCGGTTTTACCCGCGTAACTCCCGTTCACGTTGGAACTTCATAATTAAATATAGTCTATGTCATCCGGGGATAGTGTAGCTTTCAAACGGTAAAATATTTTTTCACATCGGTCCAGTAGTTTCGGAGCCTATTCAATACAAACAAACAATTAAATCTTTCCTCTTTTTAATATAAGTATAGAAAAGGTTTTATCCCCACGCAAACTATACACACAAAACAAAAGAACATTCCAACTTTGTCCCTAAAAACTGCCTTGTTTAGAAGATGTTGGAACTGTTACATCTGTGCGCTGTAATAACTTCCCGAATAGTGTCGTCACGACTCACGGCTTATTCACTAGATGTTCTATTATGAAATTCACTATTTTAACCAGAATTGTGTGGTCCCACTGAACACTTCATTTTATAGGCTGTGATTTTTTTAACTAAAAATCTTACAATATTTATGGCATTTATATCTAGATTTAAATTATTATGTAATTTTTACTAAATTTATTCCTATTTCCCAACAAATGGATGGAAAGAAGGATGTCAGATAGTTGATCAATGTAATTTAATTTTTTCCAAGTATTTCTAAATTGAAAGCAATTTACTGCTTTAGTAGTTTTACGACCATATTCTTACATAACAAACTTTCAGCTCAACTACTTTGCCTTATATACAGATAAGGCAAAGTAGTTGAGCTGAAAGTTTTTGAGCAGAGTAGCACCGCAACGCGTTAAGGATGCAACGAGTAAAAACCCTGTTCCTCTTTGCACATGCCCCGATGTAACTAGAGCACCAGTGGTGCGATATCTCGGCCTTCAACTAGATGCCTGCCTATCCTGGAAAACACACTTACAATCAGTGTCTGCACGAATACGAAAACTTATTTTCCTATTCAAGAAGTTAAGAGCGAACAGCGAAATCCTTAAGATTGTTTACTCTGCACTAGCCGAATCAATACTGACCTATTGCATCACTCCCTGGGGAGGAGCCGCCTAGACCGGTATTATTCTGGTAGAACGAGCCCAGAGAGCAGTAATTAAGGTAATTCTAAAAAGACCCTTTAGATTCCCTACACGGCAACTTTACAGGGAATTCAAAACACTTACGGTTCGACAACTATACATATTACGCGCAGTCATGCGAAAACACAAGACTCTTCCGTACAATGTAAAAAACAGCCCGACAGTAAGAAGAAGACCCAAACCACCTTGTCCCACAACGCACACAAAAACTACATTCGCTAGTCGTCACTACCCCTACCTAAGTGCCCTCGTATACAATTAAATACATCAAAATCATAACATACATTCACTAAACACACACAAATGTCAAAAAATAACTAAGGAATACCTCCTCACTCTGGATTATGATGAAACAGAAGCATTGATAAAACTCCCATGCAAATAATTTAATCACTGGTACCACGAGAACTTTCACACCCACACCCCAAATAACCTTCCCTCTCTATACACACACACTCACACACACACACTCACACACACACACACATCACACACACACATCACACACTCATCCACACATCTCACATTCATACACTTTCCTCACTACATCACGTTACACGGCTTACTCTCACACTATTGCTGCTGTTACACGTTTTAGCTTCCCTAATTATTGTAAAATAATATTAGCAGAGGAATCCCGATCCCGATAACACAGGATTTTCCTAGCATCGGGGTCATTATTCTCAAAAAATGAGCACATTCTGTAATATAATTTAATGTAACATGCATTGTATTTCCTTTTTGCTAAATAAATTATTATTATTATTAAAAAAAAATGTTTTGAAATAAATATGTGAAAATATATATCAAATTTGTATTTGCAAAAATTCCTGAGATATAAGTACCTAATCAACTAATAACAGTTAGCCTAACATAAGGTTTCTCTGATTATAGTAAAAAAGTTTTTAAGTCTAAGAATTCTTTTTAGATATAATATCTGTATAGCTTTACTTTCATTTTAGATTCGCATATTTCCTAATAGTAACTACCAGACAGTTAGCCCAATATTAATCTTATCCATAAAACAGCTTTAAGTATAATAAGCATAACCAAATAACATTACAAGTAAGTGTAATTAGTTTATCGGCCAACTGAATCCTTTTTAGAGTTATACCCAGAGTGTAAAACGGCACCCTAATACTAAAACTCTACTTGCTGTCTGTCTGTATCTTACCAGGCTGTATCTGTGTCAAACATGTACCGTGATTGCTAAAGAGAAATTTACAAATGACGTATTTTTGCCGCTATAGGTAACAATACTAAAAACAGAACAAAATAAATATTTTAGTGGAACTCCCATTTACAGTGAGCATCACATAGATAGTCATAGTGATGATCTCCAAATACAACACCGAAAATGATAATTTTGGATGTTGCTATAAATTTGCTTGCTATATATTTGATTGCTGACTGTACACCAACCGGGATCGTGCCATTGATAATGAAACGAAACCATTCGTACGAGAATCTTTGCTCTTGATCGGTTTTTTTAAACAACTCCTGATCTAACAAATAAATGCTTATATTACGAGGGACTATAAACACATCATTCAGGGACATAAAACACACTAAAACTGTACCAGTAACTACTCGTGGGTCACACAAAGATATGTCTAGTTTGAATCTAAAATACCAGTTCTGTCCACCATTAGGATTTAGCCAATGCGTTCAAAACGTATAGCTTACTATCTAGTATTTCACCGCGGGATCTACACCCCAAGTTTTATGTCAGTAAGAGCAAACCAAAAATTCCACACTATATTCAGTCAAAATAAAAGCAAGTATACCTTGTTGTACTAAAATTAAAATAACTATTTAACATAAACTAACTCAGACCATGACATTACAATTTAAATTAATTTAAATAAAGATGGGTGTAGTGTGTGCATGTATATACATTTCAATACAGTGTCTGATAAATGTATGTGCATTTTGGGTATATTGGGGGCGTTTGGACAAGGAGTCGTATTAATTTATAAAAATCTCGCAGCGGCTCTCGTGAATAGGGCACGTTCCGCGAGTGCTGGTATTTACTTACGAGTAGCACAGCAGATAAATATCGCCATTCAGCAAGGAATTGCTGACAGCATTTTCAGAACGTAGACAAGTAGCATAGATTAAAAATAGTTAGTATTTATATGCTAGTTTATAGTTTAGATTAGCTACTTAAAGTTGTAAATTATTGTTGCATATTATGTTGTTTTTTTTTATACTGACATCGGACGGTATATTGCTAAGCGCATAATTTGGGTACAACAGGACCGATGTGGAATATTTTGGTGTATAAGTAAAAATGTATGTACCTATCAGCCCGTTTACTTCGACTGCAGAACATGGGTGTCCTCTTCAGACCATGGTAAGCCATGGTCATTGAGGGATCTTGCCGTAACCACCACGCTCGGCATCGTGGATCGTGGCTTCTGCCCTCCCATCAGCTGTATGTCCCTTCGTCTTACATCACCCATGGGGTGGTCTATTCTAAGGCACACATAAATTTTAGGAAACCGAGCACGATCCAGTGGTGTTAATTATAAAAGTACCTTAGTAAAAGTTTAAAATAATTCTGAATACAGAATGAAGTGTAATATAACTACGACCTCAATATTGGACCCGCGACCCGCACCTAAATTCGTTGTAAAAACAAGAACGTTTCCCTGTAAACGCAATCATACAACGCCATAATGTTGAACTTTCGAGCGGGCTTCGCCACTCAACGCAACGCGCGACGCATTACGTCTCCATGTATAAGGGCGGAAACATATTGTTAAAACGCGACGCGACCTGATGAAACGCGATGCGTGTTGAGTCGAATCAACTGTATTGTTTTCTATAGACAGACACAATCATACTATCAACACCCGACACGACGCGACGCGTTCATCGTGTGATTCTGGTCTATAGAAAACAATAATTTGATTAGACTCAACACACGTCGCGTTTCATCAGGTCGCGTCGCGTTTTAATAATATGTTTCCGCCTTAAGGCTTTATCGGATACATCCTCGCAAAAGGTCAAATAAGATCCACCCAAAACCGACGTGCTTGTATGAAGAATGTTATGAGAGTGAATGAATCGAAAGATGTGTGTAGGGATCGTAGCAAGTGGAGGTCCATTGTCTCTGCCTACCCCGCTGGAAAACAGGTGTGAGCTTATGTATGTAGAGGTATGTATGTTAAGGCTGTACGGTTAGTCTATCACTTACATCCCCACAATTGAGTGTAATAAAGCTTTGTTTTTACTACACTTCCGTGTTTTCATAAATGTCTGCCTGATGAATTTTCCTAATGAAAATCTTTTGTAGAAGTTGTTTTGTATGTCCGAGTGTAGCCTGAGGCAACGCGCTGGCAACGTTGAGATTAAAGAAACAGCGGTTTTAGATAGTGTCACTTTTAGGTAAAAAGATACAAAAAGTTTACTTATTTGCACAAAGATGAAGATTTTCAGGCTTGATACGGTTAGACGTATGAGTATTATTGGTTAAGGGATTTCATTAGGTGCATTATGGAATGTGGTTAGCGTAAACTTATGTAGTCCTTGATTATTTTTATTTCTTGTGTGTAGAGATTGTTATGAATTTAACATTTTTAGCGAGAATTAGCACAGAAATATTTCATCATCATCACCATCAGCCCGTAACGTCTAGAGCGTGCATTCGCGCACATGCTTCACATTATACGTTAAATGAAATATTGTAAAGAAAACTTATATTAAAAATAAAATGGACATACTGTGATAAAAAAGATGACGAAAAGAAAAATCCCGGAGTTTCTTTCTCCCTTTCTTCTCCGGGTCGTCCACCTAGGTAGCTAGTGAAAGGTTGCAGGTTAGCTAGGGTAGGATTCTCGCCGGCGAGGACCGCTTTGTGCAGGGGTAGGGACCCCTGCCCTTTGATCCAGCGCCTGTAGGCCGTGCCAGCGATCACTTCCTCTTATATCCACAAATCTGACTTTGATATCAGTGGCACCTCTGGGTTGTGGTCCTAACTCCATAATGGTGCCCCCAAGTGTGTGTCACTTAATTGTATGCTTTCTAATATTTTTATGTAAATATGAACTTATTATGAGTAAAGGAATTAATGACACACGGACAGACGGAGTACATTGTCTGTAATGTCCTACAATTAGTAGCACTCACAGGTTGCATTTGCTAGTTATAGTTACCTTAGTAGTTTTATTCATAGAATAAGAATAATAACCTATTGATTTTGACAAGTACTAGTGTATGTAAATACCTAAGTGCTGAATAAATTCATTAAGTATATAACGTCCACTGCTGAACATGAGCCTCTTCCCGAGGGAGGGTATTTGCCATAATTACCACGCTTGGCAGGCGGGTTGGTGACCGCAGTAATATGTTGTACCACACAAGGAAAAGCGCTGCTGCCCGTTCCTTGATATTATAGATGATGTTATAACAATCGGGACCAACGGCTTAAGGTCATTAGAGCCACTCGGCACCCACTCCGCACCGCCTCGCCTCCTGCGACTAGTATTCTTAATAGACTTGTTTGGGTATGCGCTCACTATATCAACTCCGTAGCGACACCCGATCGCCTCGGTCGTAAGCCCTCCACGCGCGGACGACGGGTGGACCACTCGGTGACAACTCGCTGCTCGCATACTTGCCTTGCGTGGATCGCGCGTTGCCCGCGAATGGTTCACGCGAGGACGATACTTGGCGATCCACCGCTTCCCACCCTCCCTTAGGCCGCATCCTGGACGCCAGCGGCCGGAGCGGGCGGCGCGGGCGACGGCACGCGCGTCTTTATCAAAGTTCATAGATTTGTGTGAAGCTGTTCTCGACGACAGCGGTGCGGGCGCGGCAGGTTTTTTAGGCACCGCTCGCACCGCCCGCACCGCTCCGCCCGCTGGCGTCCAGGACGCGGCCTTAATACTACTTCTCGAAAATTCGTGGACCAAGCGACGTCCACTCGTTGACCACGCGGCGTTCACTCGTTGACCGCGCGGGGTCCTTTGGTTGACCGCGCGACGTTTATTGGTGATAACGCGGCGTCCACCCGTGGACCACATGTCGACAACGAGTGGACGCCGTGCGACGAGCCGGTGCGCGTGAATGAGCTGTGACCTTTAACGAGCTTTCCGGGGCACGGACGGTAGTCCCTCAACCAACCAGACCCGGAAAGAAATCTTATAATTTACACAAAGATTACTGTCCGGCGTGGGGATCGAAACCACGACTTCCGAGATTTAAATCGATCCAAATACCGATACACTACGGAGGTTGTCTATTTCATAAGTTGGAGTAATTAAACAAATCTAAAAATAAATAAATCTTTAGTATCTGTTGGTAATGGAAAAATAACAGATTTTTACTTAAAGCAAAAACACAATTCATTACATTCTTGTCTGACTATTGTGCGTTTGTTTCAGCTAATCTCAGTAACGGCTGGACAGACTCTCACTGGTAGATAGCTAATTTTATCTGGCATAATATAAGCTTTCTATCTTATCTGAATGTTTGTTTGTTTGAGAATTCCGCGTAATCTCCAAAACGGTAGTACCGAGTTAGATAGCTTAAGTATTTATCTTTATTTAACGCAAACGAAATTGCTGGCAGCAACCACAAGTAGTACATTAAAAATATTGAATAAACTATTTTATATTGAACGGTTGAGTCCACGAGTTTTTACTACTTTACCGTTATAAAAGCGAGACGGCTCATAGTGAATAATTGTTTATCCTCATGAAAGAGAAATCTTTTAAAGGAGAGCTTCATATTCAGATCTTCAGTTCCATTGATACAGGGCGCTTAATTATTTCACTAATTAACTAGGTCATATGATAATACAACTAATTGAAACGTATGTCCCGAGGTGCAACTGACACTTTTGGGTACAAATTACTATTAGGTAAATAAACACCAATTGAATCCATCCATCATAGTTAATAGTTGTAATTGTACATTTAATGTACTATCAATTACTTTACCATCTTTTTTATTAAAATTGATTCGAATAGACTTCTAAAACAGTGATGATAATTATAAAACTAAGTAGGTAGTATACTTAGTCTTATATCAACACTAACTTCAACTCCCGTTCCCATGATACCTTCGTAATATAATATAGCCGTCCTCGATAAATGGGCTATCTAAAACTGAAAGATTTTTTCTAATCGGACTAGTGGTTCCTAAGATTAATAAATCAAGTAAACAAACAAACTCTTCAGATTTATATATCAGTATAAATAAGATGTATGATTAAGGTTAATTGGAATTTTGTGCCTTCCACAGATTGTAGGTAAGCCTACAGGGAACCAGGAATAACCGAATAACAACGCATAGCATACGTGTCAAAATATAACTTCACGTGCTCAGATTCAGCTGCGTAGCTCCCATTCCCGCGGATACTTCATAATTAAATATAGCCTATGTTACTCATGGATAATATAGGTTTCTAATGGTGAAATAATTTTTGAAGTGGCGTAGCTACGGAATCTACGAAACCTGTCACCAGATAGGAATATCAAGCAATATTACCCGTCTTCGCTTGACCTTTCACCGTCACATTTGTCTTTTTTTTGCCGAGGGACATACATAACTTATCCTCTAGAAGTCGCTGCGCTTCCCCGCAGCGGAGGTTAGACTAGCCTTTTCCCTTAACTATAACAAAGCGTCGATTTAGTGAGGGTACTAGGTAGTGGTATGTGCGGCATTTTACTCAAAGAATTTTCTGGAATTGATACACGGGAGTTCTAGTCATGCATTTTGATCGCTTATATCTAAAAGAAAATGAATTAAAAAGAAGCATACGTCCGTTTTAGAGGGAAAATTTCACATTGTGCGCGGCTCTTCTGTGCCGATGGCCCACTTTAGCCCATATGTACTCGCGTCTTTAGGGGAGCGGGTCCCATCTTCCAACTCGGTAAAGTAAATTGTGGATCTAACACATTTGTCCCCAAGTGTATCCCTAGCTTAACCCTACATAAAATGCATATTTACATATTTCAAGAATTTTATTATTCTTCAATTAAACTTTTGAATCAGGTTTAAATATATATATATATATATAAACAGGTCAAGTATTACGAATAAAAGCACAACTTTTAATGGACTAGCAATGAATGAGATGAAAATAAGTTTTCCTCGGAATAAAACTACCAATTGAATAAACTTTTTATTTAAATTTACCTCTGGTTTTATTAAGTTTAATTTTGAATACTAGGTGTGGAGGTACTAATTAATCATATTTTTATATAATATTCGACATCATGCAGACTTTCAAATTTAGTGCAATTACTACCTTTGACAAATTTTTTTTCGTAGAATGTGTATCAACCATCAAATAGAAGGATTTTATTACAACTTTTACGTTCGAGTACTACAAGTAGGTAGTATAGTACTGGATGTATTTGGATCCAATGCTTTAAAAAAATATAAATGGGCTTCACCATATTATTTAAGCAGTTACACTATTAATTAAATCAATTAAATGTATTCACCACTTCGTTATTTATTAAGTAACTATGTATTTATTATCATGCACGTGCACTATGCAATAGATTACAATGAAATATATTAATTAAAGTAAATACCGAATAAGACTGAAGCTTAACTCTATTGTGGATAAGTTAAAAAGCAGTAAGTTACGAACCTGTTAGAAAAAAACAGCAAGCGTTCATAAGCTGCGATAACAATTTACTAGGAGGTTGTCCGTACCTATATTTGTTTACCTTTTGACTTATAAAAAACGTAACTAGTAGCAATAAAGTGTAAGGCATAAAACGTGAAAGTATATCATTTACTCTAACTTTTATTTTTTATTTTTTCACTTGGTTTATACCGTTAGGTAAGACGTCGCATGTTAAGTAAAAAGCGATGTAAAATTGAGATTTACCAGGCTTGTGTTAGCTTTGTCTGGAGCTATAGCGCGTCAACTTGTCCCATATGTGAGCTAGGTCAGATTAATGCTACTCAACTACAACGGCATAAAAACATGACTAGGATAATATTTTTCTTAGCTTTATAACCGTTTTTTTAAACCTGAGATGTGTGTGCTGATTTTGTAGTCATGTTTTCGGTAATTGTCCTCCTGATCAGGAGTCTGATCTAGTTGCAGCAACATATCAAGGGGTAAAATGCTAAATGGGCTATTGAATTATAAACCTTATGAAAGGATTACATAAAACGTTGCTCGACGCATGCGGCGGGAACTGACTGAGCATGTGATTGCAGCGCCGCGGTGTGGTCAGTTGGCGCGAAAAGGAACTAATAGTTCGCATGTCTTAAGTCAATTTAGATCATTTTAATGGCCGAGGTATTCACTAGGCAGTAATGAAGAACATAATATTAAGGATAAATTCAGGAGAGTAATTTCACAAACCGATTCGATATACCTCCCTACGTGCTATTAAATTAATACACCCCGTTGCACGTTGCACTGCTGACATGGGCCTCCTTTGTACCTACAGCCCTTAGCTAGAATCGTTGAGGAATATTGCCATAATCACAAATGGTGAGTAACCTTGAGCTGTTAGATGCTGCTGCTCATCCATTAGGTTTATATCACTTAGTCGCTTCCTACGATACTCATAGGAAGAAATGGAGTGATCTAGTCTAAGGCCCCTCGCCCACGGCGACTTTTAGCAGCGATGCAGTAGCGATGATGTCGCGCATTTGCCTCGATTCAGTCGCGATGCGGTCACTAGCTGTGTGCTATCCCCCACAAAACCACGATTCAGTCGCGATGCTGTTGCGCGTTTACGAAACGCGCGACTGCATCGCTGCAAAAAGTCGCCGTGGGCGAGGGGCCTAAGCCGGAAAACAAACGGCAATTGCAATCCCACATAATTTATTACTATACTTGTAGGATAAAATTACACACCAATTCATTTCCGTTACATTTTACTGTTTTAAAATAGTCCATTACTACCATGACAAAATTAAACAGTGCAACTAAAACAAATTGAAAATAAACAAAAAAGTAGGCAAATATTGAGCGCTATTTCCTCCGGGGATTGAAGTCGCCGTTGAAATTGATTGAATGCTAAACTGAAGACACAATGAGTTTTGTCTTTTGTTGTCGCTTGGGAATATCGTCACGTTTTTTCGTGAAAAAAACATTTATTTTTCCAAGACCATCAATCAGTATTGTTTTCATATTGGTGAAAAGAGTATTCAAACATCATCTAGTAATGGAAAAAAACTTTTTTCTCTTGTACCTACTTCATTCATTTATAATTTTGACAAGACGTGATTAAGAGTACTTGTCAAAATGTAACATGCATTCATTTTAAAAGTGCTGTTATTATACTTTATCATATTTTTTATTATATTTACTGTGCTGCAACTTTAATATAATGATGACTCAAGACGTGAAAAAAATATCTCTAGGTTTGTACGGGAAATCTCAGTCTGGCACAGAAAAAGGAAAAGTCACTTATTGCACCGATTTACAAAAATCTGTGATCATGAGTAATTTTAAACGTCGCGGCTGGATTCAAGTAGGACCTGATGAGGAATGGAATTTTTACTGGTCCTTTACACAAAATTGTCGAAATGTTTTTAGTATTGAGAGCGGTTATCGAATGAATGACAATCAAATGATAAACCACTTTCCAAACCATTATGAACTTTCTCGTAAAGATTTATTGGTGAAAAATATCAAAAGATACAGAAAAGAGCTTGAGAGAGATGGTAATCCTATGGCAGATAAAACTGAATTGATTTTGCCGAATGGACTGGTAACTTCGCGTTATACACATTTGGATTTCATACCTATAACGTATGTGCTCCCTGCTGACTATAATATGTTTGTTGAAGAATACAGGAAGTCTCCTCAAAGCACTTGGATTATGAAGCCTTGTGGGAAGTCACAAGGTGCCGGAATATTCTTGATAAATAAATTGTCTAAACTAAAAAAATGGTCTCGTGAGGCTAAAACTTCACTTAATCAACTTACTAACAAAGAAAGTTATGTTATATCACGATATATTGATAAACCATTGTTAATTGGCGGAAAAAAGTTCGATCTACGATTGTACGTATTGGTGTCGTCATTTCGCCCACTAAAAGCGTATTTATTTAAACATGGCTTCTGTAGATTCTGTACAGTAAAATATGACACGAGTGTAACAGAACTGGATAATATGTACGTACATTTAACGAATGTTAGCGTACAGAAGCATGGCGGAGATTACAATAGTTTACACGGCGGGAAAATGAGTATTCAGAATTTCCGTTTGTATCTGGAAGGCACGAAGGGGCGGGCTGTGACCGAGAAACTTTTTGCAGATATGCAGTGGCTGATTGTTCACTCCTTAAAAGCGGTTGCTCCAGTCATGGCTAACGATCGACACTGCTTTGAATTATATGGATATGATATCATAATAGACAATAATTTAAAGCCTTGGCTAGTGGAAGTCAATGCATCGCCATCTCTGCAATCGACCACTCAAACGGATAGGATTTTAAAACATAAATTGATCGATAACATTCTGTCTGTTGTTATACCTCCTGATGGAATTCCGGATGCTCGCTGGAACAAGATTCCTTCTACAGAAGCGCTGGGCGATTTTGATTTATTGATTGACGAAGAATTAATGGAAAAAGAAGAAGCCTACCTCCGATGTAACAAATATACACGTTTGAGACAGTGATTACACAGTGGTAATAATTAAAAACAAATAAAGTCTATTATTAAATTTGTTACATTTACTCATCAGAAATTGGAGTTACTAGTTCAATTCTTTAAAAATCCATTATTGAAGAATTGAGTATTATGCATTTTTACCTGCAATTTCGTGGCATTTATAAGTGCTTAATGCTAATTTTGTTTATAAAATGACTAAAGTTACCGAATTCAAAATTAAATATGGTACTAATACTTATAAATAAATTGAACATAATTATTATATTTATAATATTTTATTTATTGCATGGATTAGTAGTGCATTATGTTAATTAGTTGTACGCCTATTTTCGCTCTCACGTTGAAATCGTTCTTGCTGAGCCTGTTTGTACATAGCATCTTCATCAATAAGTATCTTGAAATCTCCTAAAGCCTCCGTAGATGGACATTTACTCGAACGCGCGTCCGGGATTCCATCCGGAGCCAAAACTACCGATAAAAGATTATCTATAAGCTTTGTTTTAAGTATCTTGTCGTTAACTGTGGTCGGTGTCATCGAGGGGGAAGCGTTCACCTCTATAAGCCATGGCTTCAAGTTATCGTCAATGATGATGTCATAACCGTAACACTCAAAGCAATGGCGCTCGTTTGACATAATATGGGCCACTGCTTTTAATGAATGCACTATCAGCCATTGTATGTTTTCAAATAGTCGCTTCGTCACCTCTCCACCCCGTGTCCCTTCTAAATACAGTTTCAAATTTTGTATAGATAATTTACCTCCGTGGCTGACTATTGTACTCCCCTCCGTGTTTTTGAACGCTTACGTTCGTTAGGTGTATATACATATTATCAAGTTCAGTAAGGCTTGTGTCGTATTTCATTGTACAAAATCTACAAAATCCATTGCGAAATATATAAGCTTTTAAAGGGCGGAAAGATGTAACGAGAACGTAAATCCTTAAATCGAATTTCTTCCCCCCAATAAGGAGTGGATTATCTATATAACGGCATATGACATAAGTATCTTTACTTGTGAGATGATGATGCAAATATTTTTTAGATTCTCGGGACCATTGCTTCAGTTGAGAAAGTTTGTTTAGAAGAAAAATGCCAGCACCTTGAGATTTGCCGCAGGGCTTCAAAATCCATGTTTGTTGCGGAAATGTTCTATACTCTGCTACAAACGTTTTGTAATCCGAAGGCAATACATATGTTACAGGTATGAAATCTAAATATAAATAGCTACAAACGACTTGCCCGCTTGGAAGCGTCACTTGATTTTTTTCCGCGAGGGGATTACCGTCTTTTTCCAATTCCTTTCTGTATCGCTTTATGTTTTTCACCAGTAAATCTTTTCTCACAAGTGCGTAATGGTTTGGAAAATGGTTGATCAACTGATTGTCACTCAGTCGCAAGCCGTTCTCAATGCTGAATATATTTCGATAGTTCTGTGTATTCGCCCAATAAATGTTCCAATCTTCATGGGACATAACTTATCTCCAACCACGTTTTTTGAAATTATTTATCACAATAGAGTTTTTGAAGTCAAACTCAAACTTAAACTCAAACTCAAACTCAAAATATTTTATTGCAAACCATAATGTACAGTGGTGGTATAACTATATCAATTTAGAAACAATTATGGACCCTGTTGGGCACAGCAATATAATGTGGATAGATGAGAGGAAGACGCTTTTGTTGTTTCTATATAATTTTTCAGGTATAATAACAAATTATATATAGGTATGTATTGAATTTAACCTTTTGAGCGCCAGGGTCACAAATACGTGACAAGCGAAAACTGTCCCTGAGCGCCAACGACACAAATATGTGACAAAAACAGCGGTACATTAAAACACGAAATAAACTATTTAAACATTACTTTAATGCCTATTTATTTATATACCTGTAAAATAGAAGGTCCAAAATTTATTTATTTCCATAAAACTAATTAAATTGCATTATAAATATTGAGAAATTTTACGTTAAAAAGAAACGTATTTGCGGTGAATTTGTGGCCTGGCGTTGAGGGCAAGTTCATGCGTTTTTGCTCTGGCGTTCAAAAGGTTAAATATAATATGAATAAATATTATATTTATAGGCATTAGGTATTAATAGGTATTAGGTATTAATAGGTATTATATTTATAGGCATTAAGTATTAATAAGTATTAAATTTATAGGCATTAGATATTTTTATATTATAGACATTATATATTTTATTTTAGTGTATTTAATCTAAATTATGTATTTAGATTACAAATAAGTCAGTACAAAAATTTAAACTTTTTCCATTCACAGTAGTAAATAAACATCGTCTGGGTAGAAGACATTCTGTGGGTGTTTTAATATTTGAATTCATTTACTTGAAAATGAATACGTGACGTATTTGCAATTAAATCAGTTTTGACTTACAAAAAATATATAAATCTAGTTATAAATCTATACCGACCGACTGACACACCCGTTGACATAATAAGTTAGCGAGAATTGCTCAAAATTGTGACTTATTATTATTTATAGTGCGATTTATAAAGGTACATCAATGGACGACATTTAGAATTTTTTGGTCTTCTTCGGAATCTCGGACTCTAAAGTTCTTGCTGAAATAATTTTCGGTAAATGTCAAAACATACTAAAACCAAATGAAAGTTTTTCAAATACCTGTAATTTATTTTCTATTGATTTGTTGGTAGGTACTGTAAAATAATTACGCTTCTTTTTCATAAAAAAATCTTCTCAAAACTACAAAGGCGCTTTATAAAAGTGGAAAATATTTACCTTTTTTGTGATACAAACTATTTTCATTCCTCATACGAGTAACTTAAAACAGATACAGATAAAATCGTATGTTCTTAAGGTAATTTAGATGCCTATTATGTAAGTGTGTATTGACAGTGAATGAAGCTAAAGATGTGTGTAGGGATCGTAGCAAGTGGAGGTCCATTGTCTCTGCCTACCCCGCTGGGAAACAGGCGTGAGCTTATGTATGTATGAATGTATGTATTATGTAAGTAAATAGAACGGTAGGTACCTAAAATATTAACAATAATGAATGTTTATTCATTACAAATCCTAACTATATACCATTACAATTATACTTGTCTAATCGATACCACTGCATCTGTAATCGCCATGCTAAATTAATGGCTTGGTAACAACCGGCAACAAGCTGAATATACCATCAACCATGATTTTAAATCGCAAACCTTGTTTGAGGGCTAAGGCAATAAGGGTATTGTTTAAAAAAATTGCTCATAAAAGAAATCATCTTTAAAACAGGAATGAGCCTAAGGCTATGTTAAGAAACGAATACACAGACTAAACCACAAGATTTTTGGATAGATACACTGTGACTTGGCTCTTGGTCGTTAATCGTTACTTTTTTATTTATCGCCAAAACTATTAACAACTAATTTTAAAGTTTTAGAAAGATTTCAATAAACTTCCACGTTTCTCAACTATATTTTACCAGTGACTTCTGGACTAAGGCTTCATTATCTGTGTACTGTTATTCTAATTTATGGAGTCAGCGCGACACGTTTTTCTCTTCCTGACCTGTCAGCAGCCGTCACACTATCAGTTACTCCTTTTTCCTTCACATCAATTCTCACAGAATTCATCATCTATTCTTTGGTACCCTCTTCCTCTTTGTCTATCTACATTAATATTCTTTACTCACATGCTTATCTTCCCTCGTCTTCACATGAACATTTACACGTACACATTACTTGTTTAATTTGGCGAGATGGGCGTCAATAGAATTGGTTCTAAACCTGTCTATAAGAACGAGAGATCCAAAATCAACCCAAATATGTGATTTGTATGGCACAAGTAAGCTTTTAGCTAATAAAATAACTAACACATAGTACCAAGACAAATTATATTTTTTATAAAGTAGTATGTAAACAAAGATAACTGAAATATAAATAGCATTAAAATTAAATCAAAACCATATGTTTAATAATCAATTTGTACTATAACTTCCTGTGCGTGTTTTCACCCGCGTAGCTCCATTAAGAACTTAATTTAACACTGAAAGGATTTTTCAAATCGGCCCAACAATCTAAGAAAAACCAACAAACTATTAAGGTTTATTAGCATAGGTATATAGATAAATTGGTAATGCAATAGAATATCGATTTTGATCGAATTACATATTATTTAAATAATTTCAGAGATAAATAAAAACTTGATTTTAAAAAGTTTTTTATATAAATTATAAAATATGCACAGAATATTCATAAAGCGATCTCTAATATTAGTACCATGTCAATAGGTGAAATCAAGGTGAAATATCATGGAAGAGACATACACTACGCACTGCGCATGTAAACGCCTCTTGAGTTTGGCCTATAAATTCGTATATTATTAAACATTATGAGCACTTATCTCGCACTCTGACTAATTCATGTCGATAGGCGTTATGTATCACGTTCGCTTCATATTATCCACTCAGTGTGCTATCTTGCATGCATAATTTGGCTTTTTAATACAAGTAGCTTTTGTTAGCTTCTTCGTGGACTGTATTTAAATTAAAGACCGCACGTGCAACAATGACAATGTTTTATTTTCTTCAACATATACATGCGCTCACTTGCAATGCCAATAAAGGAAGCTCAGAGATTCCCGCCAATCGGTCAACCATAGACTATTACTAATACAAGTTTTAATTATTACCATAGACTTACAACTAGTGTTGCTCGCAACATACTGCGGCCCAAGAAAAATATGACTGGGCATAAAATTGACAAACAATATGTATTAACTTTAATCAATTTTACAAACATTAATTTTGCAAAGTTTACACAGTTATTCCTACTGTAAATTCTAATAATTATGACAAGACAATAGTATACAAAAGCAAATATAGCAAACATGTGTTTTTATTTTAAATTTATTGTATTACTTGTATTCATAGTTTTAGTAATAGTTGTTAATATTATTGACTATTTAAGAAATAAAGGCAACTCTGAATTTACATCAATAGTGCACTTGTTACAATTTAATACTTAATCTAAATTTGTTTCCTTATAAAATAGTGGGAAAGACAATGAACAGTTACTTCGAACTTATCCACATAGAAAAGATAACAATTGGTTGTGATAACTCACATGACAAACTTATTTACTAGTATGACTATATAATAAAAAATAGTTATTACTTCGACTTTTAATCAAGCCTCTATAGGTAATACACTTATGCTTTGCAATGACCTATTATACAGCTTTCCATCAGCTGTTTTAAGTTGAAAGGCCCTAACTTTACCGTCTCGTCCGGGAAAAACATTCACGACCCGTGCCATGGGCCACACCAACGGTGGAGCATTCGGCTCCCTCATTAGTACTAAATTACCTATAGTTATATTAGGAATGGATTTAGACCATTTATTTCTATTTTGCAAAGTGTTTAAATAGTACTTGTGCCAAGCCTTCCAAAATATTTGTTTGAATTTAATGCATTGTTGCCAAAAACCAACTCTATTAATTTTAGTTTCAGATATATCTGTTTCTGGATACATTGTTAAGGCTGATCCTATCAAGAAATGCCCTGGAGTAAGATAGCAGTAGTCGTTTATATCCTCAGAGAGAGCTAACATAGGACGTGAATTGAGGACTGCCTCAATTTGACACAATACAGTACTTAATTGTTCATATGTTAATTGAGTATTTAATATAATTCGTTTCAAGTGAAATTTCATACTTTTCACAGAGGCCTCTGCTAGCCCTGCGAATACAGGCGCGTAACTAGGTGTGAAATGAAACTTTATGCCTTCCTTGGCTGCATAAGCTTGCACAGGCGTCTGGTGATCAGCAGAATTCAATAACTTGTACAGATCAGCTAGGTGGTTCCTTGCCCCACGAAAACATCCGCCATTATCACAATAGACGTCGCTGGGCAAGCCTCGTCTACCAACAAACCGTTTGAAGCTTGCTAGAAAAGCCTCTGTAGTGAGATCTGAAGTTAATTCCAAATGAATTGCTTTGGTAACAAAACAAACATATACACACACATATCCTTTTGTGATTAGGGATTTTCTAATTCTAGAGTTTTTTACTTGAACTGGCCCAGCGAAGTCGATGCCCACTTTCTGGAAAGGCCGGCATGCCGTGACGCGGTCTTGAGGCAAGGACCCCATCAGCTGTTTTGCTGCACCAGCTTTGAGCCTGAAACATACCAAGCATTTATAAGTGACCTTTTTGACCTGCCGTATTCCATTGATCAACCAATATTTTTGGTTTAAATTAGCTAAAAGTGACTTTGGACCAGCATGTAATAACCTAATATGCTCATTTAATATTATAAGTTCAGTTATACGCGATTTCTTAGGTAAAATTATAGGATGTTTTTGTGATAGTGGTATATCTGAGTTATGTAGTCGTCCACCTACTCTAAGCAGCCCATTTTTATCCAAAAATGGATGTAAAGGTTTCAGTGGGCCTCGCACACAGTTACCTTTTTTCAACAATTCTAATTCTTCGCGAAAATGAATAGACTGTTCATGCTTTATTATTATATGCAAGGCATTTTCTAACTCGTCAGGACTGAGTGCCTGATTTTTGTCTTTAATACCACCTTTTAAGTTATGACAGAACCTAAGAACATAGGCTAGCACTCGTGTCATTTTTCCTATAGCAGAATATCTATTGAGCACTTGCATAAACTCATCAAGCATGATCGTCGTAAGTACTACTTTGCTTTGGTTGTGTTTAAAATCTTTCATTTCAGGTAAATCAGCAGGTAAGTCTAAGCTTTCATTTTTAAATTCATATTTACCTTGCAGGAACTTTGGCCCCTTCCACCAGAGATCACAGTTTGGTAGCTCCTGTGGGTTTATACCCCGACTAATAAAATCTGCAGGGTTGTTTGCCGATGGTACATACAGCCACACAGACCTACCAACCTTTTGTTGAATTACACTAACTCTGTTCGATACATAAGCTTGTAATTTAGTCACCTCACTATTTATCCAAGCCAAAGCTATTTTTGAATCAGTGAATAAGTGTACATTATCAATTTTAATAGTTTTGGATAACGTGTGATGCACTCTTTCCATTAATTTAGACAAAAGCAATGCAGCGTTGAGCTCTAACCGGGGTATACTTAATGGATTCGCACGTGGGTTAACTCGCGACTTCGAACAGAGTAAGTGCAATTCTGGTTTACCTGTTTTGTCGACCACGCGTAAGTATATGCAGCAACCGTAGCCCGTAGTACTCGAGGCGTCAGCAAAACCTAACAGCTGTATTTCGGCTGCATCGTCCAATGGGATGTATCGACCTAGATAGATGGGTTGCATGGCAGCCAGGCTATCAGCAAATTGTAACCATTCATCTACAATATTGTTAGGCAAGCTTGAGTCCCATCCTATGTTTAGTGACCATAATCTCTGCATGAAAGCTTTAGCCTTTATAATAATAGGACTAGCAAAACCCATTGGATCATAGAATTTTGATATGTAACTTAGCACCTCTCGTTTTGTAATTAAATTTTTATTAAAAGGTATTGGACTGTTAACCGTGAAACAATCTTTTTTAATATCAAGCGTTAGCCCTAATGCCCTCATGCTTAAGCTATCCTTTTGAAAATCAAGCTCGGTGAATTGCTGCTCTGCTTCTGGTATATCAGATAGAATGCCAGAGGTGTTAGAAGCCCATTTGTGCAGACCAAAGCTTGCATAACCTAGCATTTCACGCAATTGTCTTTTAGCCTCAAGCAATTTGTTCACATCGGAGCAAGAAAACAAAATGTCATCAACATAGGTGCAATTTTTAATTATGTAAGATGCAATAGGTAAGTCATGCTCATGAATTTGTGCAAGCTCAAACAAACAGCGTGTGGCCAAATAGCTAGAAGATTTTACACCATATGAAACTGTATCCAGGCGTATACATTTGACAGCTTGATTAGGGTTCTCACGCCATAAGATATTCTGGAGCGAAGCATGTTCCGGATTTATCAATATATTGCGAAACATCTTTTTAATATCTGCATTTAATGTATACTTTCCAATCCTAAATAGTAACACTATGTCAAATAAGTCTTTTTGAACTAAAGGCCCATTTAATAAAATATTGTTTAATGAGACTTTATTAATAGTTTTCATAGAAGCATCAAACACTACCCTTGTTCGTGTGCTTTTGCTATGCTCGTTTATTATGGCATGGTGCGGCATAAAATAAATTGGTTCATCACGAAAATTGCATGAACTAAGATCTACATAATGTCCATGGCCAAGCTCTACATATTCATCTATAAATTTTTTATAATCAGTTAACAATTTAAAATTCCTTTGCAGCTTTCTTTCTAGACTAAAAAATCTATGTAAGGCAAGATCAAATGAATTACCTAATGTTTCATTTATTTTATCTTTTTCTAACTTTAATGGCAAGTCAACTTGGAATTTCTTATTTTCTAGCTTAACCGTGTTATTAAAAATGGTTTCAGCTAATTGATGCTCTGAATCCCCTTCTATTAATAGCTCCGGAACACACTCCACCTCCCAGAACTTTTTAATATTTTCATTGATATCAGTGTGACATGTGGTACAAAGAAGCGATACAACCTGGTTTTTGACTATGTTGGAAGTGCATGCTCCAGCGACGACATGGCCAAGCTTGGTGTTTAGTATGCACAGAGATGAAGGCTGTGGTTGGCTGTCATTGCAAGCAGATAAATACTTTGTATCCTCAAGCGGCAGGAGCACCTGAAAAAATATATCGGATCCTATGAGCATATTTATCTCTGCAGTTTCATTGAAACTTGGATCTGCCAGCATAATACCAGGAGGTAAATTAATGTCTTTGATGTTTATTGGCTTCTGAGGCAAATTACAAGTAATTTTGTCCACCACATGAAAGTTAACAAAGGTTTTAAAAGCAGATGTAAGAGAATGAAGTTGTAATGATATGCAGTAACTGATGGTATTTTTGCTCTCCGTCACACCAATGAGGTTGATATTAGTTCGCTCAGGTTTAAAACCTAAGACCTCAATTGCCTTTGTGGTGATCAGTGACACCTGAGAGCCAGTGTCCAAGACACATTTTATATGTATCTCTTGTCCATCCTTGCCATATGTTTTTATACGGGCTGTTGGGATTAAAACATTATTTTCAGGAGAGCACCCTGATAAGAGGACTACTGGACTTGCACTGCTACTTTCTTCGGGATGTAACAATGTGTGGTGGTTCTTTTTACACTGACCACACTTAAAATGAAACTTACATTTGCCAGTATGGGGATTTAAACATGTATTGCACAACCTATTATCACTTGCAAAGGAAATTTTATCCTTTGCCGGTAGCAATTTAAATGTTTTACATAAAAATAACTTATGATCAGAGCACTTACAATAACTGCACCCTGCTGGCATGCTCGTTGTTGCTGCCAACACTACCTTTTTAGATGATTGATGCTTCACATCAGGCTTCTCTGGACGTAGCTCGGTGTTTTCCAGAGATAAAGCTCGCTTATCAATGTAATCGAGGAAATCGTGGATAGTTGGACTTGTGTTTTGGTCTCTGTCCAACTGATAAGCCCGAGCAGTGTAGGTGTCAAGCTTACGCATGAGGATAGCAAGAAGGATTGGATCCCATGTGTTTATTGCTACATCCAGGTTTTTTAGAGCCGCTAAGGACTGCCTGACTGCTGAAACAAAATCTCTAATTTCATTAGAACTAGAAAACTTTGGCATTTTTTGTAAATCTAAAAGACAATTAACGTGTTCTAGGACAATTTTATATTTATTAAAATAACGTTTATCTAATAATCCTAATGCCTCTTCATAACTCCCACTACTTAGGGGCAGATTTTTTACCAAGTCATATGGTTCACCTTTTAAAAACGACCTTAAATAATAAAGTTTTTGTATGTTATCTAGCCTTTTATCGTTGTCAATCATGGACTTAAATAATTCTATAAAGGATACATACTGAGAATATAGCCCTGCAAAGCTGGGTATATTAATATTTGGCAGCTTAATCTTACTACTGCTACCCTGCTCCGGACATTTCTGTTTCTGATTAGAACCGATAAATTTAATGTTTTGGTTAAAAATAGACAAACATCTAAAATATTTATCCTCAGCCTCACCAAAGTTTTCAGTATCGTCGGAATTTAACTCGAGTATTTGTTTGTTATAGTCTTCGTATTCCTTAAAACTCGATAATAATTTATCCCGTTTTGCAATTAGAGATTCTAAAGAACTAGATTCAATGTCATCTTCATTGCAAGCAAATGCGTATAACCTGCTTAACGTACCTTTCACGTATCCTCTACTTATATTTAGTTTTTTAAGATTTTGATCCATATTTATTTGAATCTTGCACAACACTTATTTAATGCAACTATGATAAATCGTAATAAATACAGTTTTTAATAACAGTTAACACGTAGGTATCAAAATAGGTATCGACACAAAATGGCTGCTCGAAATAATACAATACGTATGTCGCGTCGCAAGCGTTCTTTTCTTCACGGCGTGGCGCGGATGAGTTGCCAACCTGGTCGGAATATCTCGCACCCTTTCTTTCTTGCGCGGAAGTCTATTGCTATGTTCCTCACACGACGTGTCGCCCTCAGCAGTACCAACCTTACTACGATAAAAATGTATGTTCGACTGTGAAGATGTTCCAATGCTCCGTCCTTTTCGCACTCGTTCAATCTTCAATCTACTTTCTTGCTCACACAAAGAGGAATTTTTGTCTCTTTGCGAAATCGGTGAGATTGATAAAAATTTTGATATGTAGCAAATTTCTATGTTGAAAACTTGAAATTTGAACTTATCTCGCAGCCTTGAAATGATCGCAAGGCTGAATTGTTTCTTGCAGCTTCCCGCCTCGTTGCACTGCAGCTCGAGTAAGCACACCACACGGCTCCAACTATTTGATCTTCCCGCGTTCGTAAATTTGTTGTTTATATTCACGTTGCACGACGATGGCTCGAAGCGACCAATGTTAGCTTCTTCGTGGACTGTATTTAAATTAAAGACCGCACGTGCAACAATGACAATGTTTTATTTTCTTCAACATATACATGCGCTCACTTGCAATGCCAATAAAGGAAGCTCAGAGATTCCCGCCAATCGGTCAACCATAGACTATTACTAATACAAGTTTTAATTATTACCATAGACTTACAACTAGTGTTGCTCGCAACAGCTTTGATTACGGATGATGAAGTTATTCATATTCATAAGTAAGTATGCCTTAATTACGTTATGGGGCTTTGCTAATTTTGTGCCAAAATAGGTTATAATAAAATAAATTTCATAGCTTACACAAGGTAGTATTTTCATTAATCAATGTAAAAAAGATTAAACAAATAATTTCATCATCTAATTGGTATTTCTTTCGTACATTATACCAAAAGATGCATATTTTCGTGAATGTTTAAAGTCTATGGATTAGCTGTAATCCGTGATCTTTTTAGTATGTCCATTAAATTAATATAGTCCGCATTCTTCCGCTGTAACGGGCAACTACGGAACACTACACACTACAGTATAAACCGCACATAGGTTGATACGTAATTTTTTTTTCTGGGGGGACATGCATAATGCATCCTCACCATCACAGCAGCAAGGTATGAAGGATTCCTTCCTCTATAGCAATGATATGCTTATCATACCACGAGGCTTACCCACTAAAACCCCCTGGGTGCTCCTCCAAAAGCCAACAATGTGGGGCGCCGGAACTAATGCATGACATCCAGTGGGAGCTTGATACCTTACCTACTTCATAATATAAAATTTCGAATAAAGAACAGAAATAATTCTTTGATATAAATAGTAATAATTGTACGTAGTGGACTAATCCTGAGTATTAAAATATAAGTCAATATTATGAACATACGAGTATCGACATTAGTTACAGAAACCCACTTTGTTACTAGGAACGGTTGACGAAGTTCTGATTGCTCTATTAGTTTGGAAATGTTGCGGTAAAATAAATTCCCGGTGCCGATCACAGTTGTTTTTGTTTGAGGAAAATGATTGTGAGTTTTGGTGTGCAAATTGTTATACAAACCGCTAGTTAAAATGTTCGGAACTACAAACTGGAATCAAACTTACTTGCATCTTTGGGATATAAACAAACATTGTTTACAAACGATTGTTAAATCGAAGCCATGATATGAAATTCTTAATCTTCTTCTTTTTTTTTTCGTGTCGACCTGGAGTGCAAATTTGAGAACTCTGCCACTGGCACAGTCAATTTTTTTTTTCAATTCTTAATTGGACCACTAAGCATAAAATATTTATCCAGTTTATCAAACTGACTGAGAACGCTCTGTATCCCTGCATAGGTACTATATTCTAAATATTCCACCTTTCCTTGTGATACACCAATAATTATTATGGAAATGACAGTACCGTATAATATGTTAAAAAATAATTTAATATTATTTATCAAAACTGAATACTGAATAAAGTAACATAGTGGACATCAAATCATCAAAAGATTTTCAGATGCACGTACTACGACACTGTTACCTTCAAATTAATCAAAAAGTATAAAAAAATAGTAACTAAAATTCTACGAGCCTGAC
Organism: Nycteola revayana; assembly: GCA_947037095.2. Classification (NCBI taxonomy): domain Eukaryota; kingdom Metazoa; phylum Arthropoda; class Insecta; order Lepidoptera; family Nolidae; genus Nycteola; species Nycteola revayana. The sequence goes on from OX344839.1 coordinate 14,489,264, forward strand.
ATACACCTTACAGTTTTTAATTGTATTGGTGAGGCTTGTTCTGATTTGCTTAAAGGTATTAGAAGCAAACGAAACGTATTGACTTATTTTGGAATTTTTTAACGAACATTACAATTAATTAAGTTTCAAGTTACGAGAATTAAAATTGTACTGTATTGACTGAGTTTATAGGAATTTTTATTTGGCAATAACATAGCCGTAGGTATTCTACATAATCCGATCTACCAATTTGTGAAACACGACCTTCACAAATCTTAAGTGAAAAGGGAGAGAATTCAAAGGATTTCATTTAATAGGAAAATGAGTCGTCTGCAATTTGAAGGACAATATTTCAATGTAAATGGAGTACATATTTGAAGGTGCAAAAACAATTAGTAACTATTATTATTTTAAATATAAAAGAGGAATTATGACGAAATATATATTTTATTTTATATATACTAATATTATAAAGAGGTAAAGTTTATGTGTTTGTGAGATTGTAGGGCGTAATCTCTGGGTCTACCGAACCGATTTTGAAAATGCTTTTATTTTTATTTTAACAATAGAAAGCCATGTCATTTATTTATTTATTTAAATCTTTAGCACAAAACTGTACATAGGCGGAGTTAATGCCAAAGGCATTCTCTCCCAGTCATTCGTTAAGTCAGTCGTTAAAGTCATTTGTAAGTCATCATAGGCTATATTTTAAGTAATTAATTAGTTTTTGTTTGTTTATAAACGTGGCGTCATCAATGGGGCCAACTAGAATACCAGCTCTTCATTCCTACACAAATGTGTGGATGTAGCATAAAGCTGAAATTGATGCCTAATTATGGTGTACTTGGAATCATGTCTATTTTTAGGGTTCCGTAGCCAAATGGCAAAAAACGGAACCCTTATAGATTCGTCATGTCTGTCTGTCTGTCTGTCTGTCTGTCTGTCCGTCTGTCCGTATGTCACAGCCACTTTTTTCCGAAACTATAAGAACTATAATGTTAAAACTTGGCAAGTAGATGTATGTTGTGAACCGCATTAAGATTTTCACACAAAAATAGAAAAAAAAAACAAAAAAAATTGGGGTTCCCCATACATAGAACTGAAACTCAAAAAAATTTTTTTCATCATACCCATACGTGTGGGGTATCTATGGATAGGTCTTTAAAAATGATATTGAGGTTTCTAATATCATTTTTTTCTTAACTGAATAGTTTGCGTGAGAGACACTTCCAAAGTGGTAAAATGTGTGTCCCTCCCCCCGTAACTTCTAAAATAAGAGAATGATAAAACTAAAAAAAATATATGATGTACATAACCATGCAAACTTCCACCGAAAATTGGTTTGAACGAGATCGAGTAAGTAGTTTTTTTTTAAATACGTCTTAACCCATTAACCGCAATTTACCTTTCATTCAATCAACTATGTATTATTAACATCGATCAAAATTACAACGAATTACAAGAACTTATACTGTATTACTTGTATTTTTGATATCAAAAATAGGTAGGCACTTGCAACTAGTATGGAACCCTTCGTGCGAGAGTCCAACTCGCACTTGGCCGGTTTTTTTTAATTTGAAATTGATTTTTTTTGGAAAACTGTGCATTATGAATAAATATTTTTCTTTCTTTTAAGTTAAAGTTTCCACGAGAACGGGATCTGAGATGGTAAAACCGCGCGGGACAGCTAGTATTTTATGAAATTCTTTATTCAGATATATTTTAAAGGAATACCTATTCAGATTTTTATACAAAAACAAGTTCTAGTAAATACTGTCTAAAATTTTTCAAGATCGTTTAATGTAATGTGGTGAGAGGTCACGCACATCACGTAGTCATAAGAATTAGACACATTCTAGCACGTAAGATAGATATAATTATTAGCTTTATCGTCACGTAATAATACGTTTAAAACCTCATGTTGTACGACTAATAAAGAAACAATACAGACGAGATTATCATCGTTTTACTACCATCCCTCCAACCGTCTACATCACATGGCGACCCTGCTGTTCGAACGAATGGCGTAAGCTACTGGGAGCTGCTGGCTGAAATCGTGTGACGTCGAAATTCACCACCTTGCCACGGTTACTCCACGGTGTGCATAGTTCATGGGCAGTTTGTGTGGAAGATATGGGCAGTACCACATCAAAGGAAGAGGTGGTCATCGCGCAAGTGGCCTCAGGAGGATCAAACAGCGCTTCGGTGGTGCAGGAACAAGTATCTGCTATCAATACGGCGGTTATGTTTATGGCGGCATGCATGGGCATCGTCATCATTGGCGGAGCACTCTACCTATATAGAAGGTGCCATCACGGGTGGATTCAACAGGAGATGAACCGAAGAGAGGTACAGCATGCGGTGCAGACAGCTTGACGGAGTACATATAGAAGGCAAGTGGTTAAATGTTGTGATAAGTTATGTGCGCGTGTATCTATTACCTAAAGTAATGTAGAGACAATAAGTATAGATTAATTTTATAAATGGAAGTGGAGCTAACTGCAATTTATGTTCACCTAAAGTCAATAAGAGAGTCCATAGTTAAATTAGGACCTAGCAGACGGGTTGGAAATAATTTTAACACTAAGATTGCTGAAGCAAAGGCTCTATATAATAAGTTTAAAATAATAATATCAGGCGTGTCTAATTTCTCTGAAGAGTTAACGCAGTTAATTAGTAAAATTAAAAGGAAAGAGTGTTATGACAAAAGCAGTAATTCAATAAGCTACAAAGAGGGAGATTTAGTGTTAATAAAAAATGAAACTGGAAGTAAATTGGATTGTATTTATGATGGACCTTTTGTAGTTATTAAAGATGAATCCCCAAATGTTGTCATACAATGTAAAAATAAGATTGATATAGTACATAAAAATAGGACTAAGTTATACTATAATAATTAAGAAAAAAAAAAAAAAATATTTTTCATATATTTTTTTTTTTTTCCTCTAGGAAGGGTGATGTGGTGAGAGGTCACGCACATCACGTAGTCATAAGAATTAGACACATTCTAGCACGTAAGATAGATATAATTATTAGCTTTATCGTCACGTAATAATACGTTTAAAACCTCATGTTGTACGACTAATAAAGAAACAATACAGACGAGATTATCATCGTTTTACTACCATCCCTCCAACCGTCTACATCACAGTAATTTAGTAAGTCTCTTCATCAGCCCGTATAAAGTCCACTAATGAACATGAGCCTCCCCTGAGGGAGATATTGCCATAGTCTCCAAGTCTACTCATGGTCTCCAAACCACTTGGCAAGGGGGTTGGTGTTGGTGTAAGCAGTTGTGATTGAGACACAGGGAAACGCTGCTGGCCGTTCACGCGTATACGTGAGCCCTCAATCAACTAAACCCGAAAAGGAACCTTAAATTTTATACAAAGATTTAATAATCTTACATCAAGGAACGGACAGCGTTTCTTTGTGTGGTACAATGTAATACTGCGGTAAACAACCCGCCTGCCAAGCGTGCTGACTATGGCAAATACCTTCCCTCAGGTAGAGGCCCATGTTCAGCAGTGGACTTTATACGGGCTGATGATGATGATGATCCTATAAAATAACTTTTTCGGAATCAGAAATGCAATAGTCCTGATGTGTAGATATGTAATTTACTCGTATAATGCGGACTATTATGTGTACCTACGCTAGGTAACGTTGCGTGCCATCTTCAATAACAGATTTCGTATAAGATATGATTCACGATTGTTCAATAGATTATAAGTGATTTATCTAATATTGAACATAACATTAGATTATCTTCAAAATCTTTCGCATATAAACAATTATAATTAAATTTAGTACCTACAGAATTAGCCATTATCCACCATACTTATTGAAGTTTATAAATAAATTATTAATGATCAACCAAAATTATGCTGAAATAACTCGATATTTAATTAGAACATCTAGCTGTAAGAATGAATAGAATTATTATTTATATGTAATACATATTTTAGTAGTTAATGATAACTATGACTAAAGAAACTGGTGTGTGTATCTTTGTAAATCGATAAGATTCGATTCGATTCGATCTAAAAGGACCGCTCCACTAAAGTAAGTTTAAAGTGGTGATTGTATGTGAATTAATAGTTATTTATTTTCATTCAAGCATAAAATATAGACGATTTCTTTCCACTTCACTTCTTCTTCAGGATTTCATAAGCGACAATTTTAATAAAATACATTTTACTATTAATCTTACGTGTCAAAAGCCAGGTCAATCAAAGCACACGTTAGCTTTCTTATTTAATATTTAGGTGAATGACAAGTATGTATCTTAGTTGGTATCATTTTTAAATCATTTATGTTCATTTGGGGCTTAGATAAAAACCAAATTATTTATTAAATGTGTATCTTATACAGTATCTCCTTTTTCTAATATATTAAACATATATACTGGACAACCCTGGAGGCCATCAAAGTAAATATACTTATTATATCACCCACAAATACATATAACATCCAAATACACTGAGTACCACTGAATCCGAAACATACTCGTACTATAAAACTCAGTCAAAAAGAAAAATAAGCACGATGTCTACACCGATAGTTACTTAGCAAAAGAGCCGCAAATCGTTATTAATACGCTTTTTATCTCCCATAAGCCTTCCGTAATGTTGGTTTTTAGATCCCAAATGTTTCTCTGATCGGCGTAACGGCATCTACGCCAATCAGAAAACAATTTCCCTCACGCGCGAAGCGGGCGTCAGATTGTGTGTGAATTGACGCGAAGAAATGGCTTATCTTTAATAAAACATATAGTATATTGGTTTCATGTTCTATTAGAATTTTCTCATAAGCAGATGCTACTTTCGATAAATGTATATTGTGAGGGAATTTGAGCATTCTTAGTCTTCTGGCGAGATTTGAGCTCCATGATTTTGAATAAATTTTAGGTACCTGACGGTGACGGTGCAGATGTAGTGGCTAGATAGCTTAGTAGCCAAATCAGCCAGTCTGAATTATACCTGATAATCCTCACAGCTCCACGCTGTTTTACGACCTTCTATATGAGAGTTAGTGCTTCTTATAAATTACTTTCAATAGTATTAGCATTGCATTTACTATTTAGAAACTATTTGTAAGAAAAAGAAGACAACTATTCATTTTATGTTTATGATTTGGTGATTGCTTTTATGTGGTTTGTTTCGTCAAAATTGGTTAATTCTGCTATGATATGATTCAGCTACGGCACCCTAGCAAAATACTTATAAAAAGTCCTGCTTTGATACCCATGAGTGTTCCACATTATAACTTTTTAAATCCGCCATTACGGGACCAGTTATACCAGGATACCATAGTGGAACTATTCGAAAATAAATAAATCATTAGAAAATATATACTCCAGCAGTAACATAACGTATTTTTATGAGGCCCACATCTCACGAAAACGTAAAATTTTATGATTTTAAATAATTCGTTATATTTTCGGAGCACGTAAGATACTGAATTGTCTTTATAGATAGGTATTTATGCCAAGCGAATACCGTACGACGCATCAAATTGATTGCCACATCGTCTCCGATCGTAAAAGTCGATTGAAAACTAAAATTAAGCGGGGTCGATCGTATATTATTACGGTTATAGGAATAGTTCACTAATACGATACTGAAAACAAATGGAAGTATTCACTAGAAAACAGTTTTCGAACACGTTTTGCAAGGCAGCGTTACCTCTTTAATTGAACATAAAACTTTGGTCATTAATTCATTCCAGTAAACTGAATGAGTCAAAGTTTGAAGGAACGGAATTATAAAGTTTCCGTTGCTCTGTACATTAGTGGAAATATGGAACGTCATTTACTTTATGATAATAAACATAAATGTACATTGTACCTACTTAAAGCATTTATTTATTATGACATACACTAATATTATACAGTTATCCAATGCGTAAGCGTAGACATAACACTTGTGATTGTATTTTATTAAATCAATTGACTATAAAATAAAGTTATGGTCAATGTGAGCTCAACCAGACACAATCTTTATTTGACTTGAATATAATTGTTACCTATATAACAAAAATACTTTGCGGTGATCGAACGAGTGATCCTTCTAAGCCTGCTTAAAGCGAAATTTACACTGGAAGGATACGGAGGTGTAAAACCCAAATAACGGTTCATAGAAATAACTAATAAGATTTGTTAATTTTCTCGGACGTTCCTATGTTATTTAACATAATAATATGATTGTGGCTTAACATCTATAGCTAAAGTATGCGATTTCAGATAATATTATCAAATAACTAAAGTAACTTTTTAGATAGTTACAAAAGTTGAGTAGTAATTCATCTCGAATATAACGATGCTGCGATGAAAGGGGTTCAAATAGCGTCTCTGATAGGTGCACTTAAAACTTGTACGTCGGGTTAAAACTGTATAATATTCTTGCCATCCCGCATCGTTTCATGTGAATACATAGTTTATGTTCCTGTCAGAAATATCTTTATAAAATGTACAAACTTATATATACGTGTACCGATAAATATTTAACTACTTCTAAAACTTATCTTCTATGACATTTTTTTATAAGTATAGCCGAAGTATTTTTGTTTATTTTAATTTGTACATTAATGACCTTGACGTCAAATTCTAAGTATAAAAAAAGAAATACATGTAATTGCTTTTTAAAGTGGTTTATTTAATAAATGTTTTTTTGGAACATAAACCTATTTATATATTGGGCTTAACATTTTATTTACAATAAGACGTTTTAATACAGTACCTGCTTGAGTGCAGAAATATTTTTTTATTAAAGCAAGCTGTATGACTTTTGCTAGTAAAGCTTTGCCTTCTAATGACTATGGTCTTTTTAGTCACGTTGACAGGGTTCAAAATAATAATTGTTTGTTACATTTTGTCTTTAAATCTCTAAAATCGGCCTTTCAGTAAGAATTAACCCTCACAGGTAAAGCTCAACTCATACCAACAAGAGATCCTTAATTTACATAAAATAATTTATGAAGTCACAGCTCAGAACGAGAAATATAGGTATTATTATTAATTGATGAACATTCGTTTTGTTACGTGTTCATGATTTATTAATTTTTCTTTACTAAAATAAAACACTTTCAGGTATTTTGACACAGAAAATACCTATAAGTTTTTAATATAAGCTTTCCATTTTACAGTAAATTCATATACATACAATATTGAGAAATAAAGTAACGCAATATTCTCGGTTTTGCTATAAAACGGCTTTGCCATTATGTCGTGCCATTGTGCGACTAAGATATGTTATACAATTCGCCGGCTTTGGAGAATAAAATGTAGCAAAATTGTGTGCCAATGTTTACAGAGCTTCTCAAGGGGAAATTACGCAACGATATGGGGTTTATTTATTTATTTATTTATTGAGGCACATCAACAACATAAACACATACATTGATAAATAGGTATTACATATACAAAAAAATAAGGCTAGGTGTTTACATCTATTACAGATATGCACAACATTTGTTATAAAAATAGTGAACAACAGCTTAAAAGTTAAATAGGTATTTTATAATTAAATTTGACAAATTGTTTTGCATGCATAGTCACTTACTAACTAAATAAAACAAATTTTAATATTTAAAACATGGTTATTAATTAAAACGAGATGTCAAAATATAAGGAGCAAATTAAATGAAATTAATAAATTAAATGAAATTAATAAATACATTTTTAATAATAACTTAATTGATTTTATGTCAATTTGGCAACCTATTTTTGTTAACCGCATTTAAGATCTTTTGTTTAAATTCCTTATTACGGTCACCGAAGATGTCAATATTGTAGATCCTCCACCAGCTATTATAAGTGGAAATAAGTCTAGCTATAGGAGCATTTTGCCCAAGATTAGTTCGATGACTAGGAGTGTGAAAGACATTATGTTTTTTTCTTCTGACATTCAATTTAGGCACAGACAACTGTATCTGTTCCAAGAGTTCTGTACCCAAAGTACCTTTACTATGCCCTGCAGAAATACTAGGTCCAACATACGACGCCGTTCGTGCAAGGAAGTCATTTTGAACATTTTCAGTCTTTCACTATACGGGGATCTCCTGCTAATACCTGGAGTGCCAATGGTTAAGTATCGCGTAAAAGTCCTTTGTGGGGATTCTATACGTTCACGATGAATTGCATAAAATGGATTCCAGACGACACTGCCAAACTCTAACACACTTCTAACGAAAGCATTGAATAACATCTTTTTTGATGTGAGGTTTCTAAATTCCCTGGAATTGCGTTTAATAAAACCTAACATTTTGGCCGCTTTCTTTATAATTTCGTTATAATGTGAGATAAAATTAAGTTTACTGTCTAGTGTTATTCCCAAGTCACGAACTTCCACTGATGTAGCGATAATGTCATTATTTATATGATACTTAGTCTCAATAAACTTTCTTTTTCTAGTAAATCGGACATGTTTACATTTTGAAGCGTTTAATTTCATTTTATTTTTACAACACCAATCGTAGATTCGATCCAGATCGGCCTGAATTAGCCCTACATCGTTGATATCATCAATACGTTTTGTTATTTTCATGTCGTCGGCAAATAAGGAGCATTGACAATGTTCAACCTTTGGGACAATATCGTTTATAAACAATACGAATAATATTGGACCGAGATGGGAACCCTGTGGCACCCCAGAAGACGAAATGTACTCTGCTGACTCATGGCCATTAACTGCCACCACTTGAACTCTTCCTGTCAAGTATGAAGTGAACCAGTTCAAAATCTTATCGCATATACCATATTGGGACCAAAGCTTCTCAATGAGAATGTGGTGATTTACATTATCAAATGCACTGGCAAAGTCGGTGTATACTGCATCAATCTGATAATTACTATCCACCCCCTGCATTATCGGCGTTATATAGGACACAAGATTAGTGGCAACTGATTTTTTCTCTTGGAACCCATGTTGTTCGGTGTGAATAAGAGATTTGGTATGCCTTGTTAAGATTGGACAAATTATACAAATTGGGGGTTTACTATACGTGTCAAAATAATTTAATACTGCCAATTTTTTGAGTAAATATAGCTTATAATATTAATAGCAGGTAACATAGTAAATAATATTGCAATACAATGTCTATGTTGTTACTATATTATAACTAGCTATTCATGCTCAGCGTTGCACGTGCCATTACAAACCTTTACGATGTAAGAAAATTTTGTAAAATCGACATTAATGTCAATACGACCGACGGGCACGTGTCATCTCTATAATAACAAATACAATAAATAACAAATAACGAAATTGGTCGAAAGTTATTACCTAGTCATGGTCGTATATTCATTTTGGCGACTCATTTTTAGACCGAAACTCTTTCATATTTCAAACGATGATAAAAAATCTCGGCGTATGAGTTAAAAACTGTTTATTGATAATGAAAGTACAAAAAAGGGACTTTACTCTTAATTATGTTGACACTGCTGCAATCTGGAAAAAATATTTTCAATCATTATGTATCTTACAAGTTATGAAATATTTACCTAAATAGTAAGATACGAACAACTCAGAATGTCATGAGGAGTTAAAGGCAAATGCAACAGCATTTCCTCACGGCTATCGGTCGGCATGTGGCACACACTGGGCAGTGGGATACGGGGGCAAGGACTGCGTTCTCGTCCTCCACTTATTCGAGGTACACGCACGCCTAATGTGGGGTCAGTCTTATATCGAAGTCATAGGCATGGCAATCTTTGTGGTGTAGCGGTGTAAGACTTGGAGGTTGTAAGTTGGATTCTAATAACAGGCAGAAAATCGTTTTGTAAAATGTAACATCGGGCAGTAGCGTAATTTTGTAAGAACAATAATTGTTATTATTCCTGATGATCATCAGCCCATATAACGTTTACTGTTGAACTCCTGAGGGCTTTTTTGTGATAATCATCACGCCTAGCAGGTGATTTTGTGATTGCAACACATGATGATCAGGAATAATAACAATTGTTCTTACAAAATTAAACTATTTTTACTAGGTACATAAACTAAACCCTTGTTTTTCATATCCGATGTAAAACAAGACGCCAGAGAGTTTTAGTGCATTATTTCCTCACAAAACTATCAATTTCAATCACTGGTTTTTCGCTTCATACAATGCTCCCTGAAATATAAACGAAGTAAAATGGCTCAAACAACCTGTATGTACAATGTACATTTTAGAGTTTTTATCTGAATGCGAAGTAAGTGGTTCTATCACGTATAGTGATTGTAACTAGTCAATTTAAAGTCCATAAATTGGATTTGCTGTTAGCTTAAATAGCTTTGTGCTTGAAACTTTGTAGAAGAATGTACAACCGTCGTGCAAATACTCTTGACCTGTATTTATTCAAACGAAGAACATTGTATATATTGGAATGCTTCTATTAAACTATTAAGTAATTTATGAAATAGTATATACAATAATTTTTATTACGTAGGAGGACAGGCAAACAGCTGTTGAACGGGTATTTACATGTTGTAGCTTTTTTTTATTATTATAGCCATCCAGGTGACAGTACCACATCTGATGGTAAAAGTTGCTCATGGTCTTAAGCAGTGCTACTTTTTTTTTCTTTTTATTAAATCGTTTTTTTATGGTTTCCAAGTGTGTAATGTTGGGAGTTCCAATGGAATGAAAAACGTTCCTTCCTTTTATTCAATGTATATTAGAATCGTTTATAATCTTACATACTAATAACATAAGAAGGGCGTGTGACACACTACAAGTGTATGTCAAGACTGTTTTTAAACTTATGGCTATCCCTTAGTAGTTCTAAGGGATAGCCGTAAGTTTAAAAACAGTCTATGGCGTAGTATCTAAGTATATGTATGTGTAATTTAGCATAAAAGTTAAAGTACGTTAATAAATATACGAGAGTAATGCACGGTGGAGGACAACCATTCATCCAGGTGATTTATTTATTTATTTTACTTTAACATAAAAACGTTCCATGGCCAATTACATTAGTTAAAGATAAAGAATTTACAATAATAATATGCTATAATAAAAACAGACGTATAACATAAATTGATGTGCGGTAGAGAATACAAAGAGAAACGTCTCTCCTCAAGGTAAGAGGATCAAGCTGATTAGTGGGAACCTCTTTGCCGGCGATGATTTGAGCGGCGCGACGATGAACGCGATCAAAAGGAAGAAGCTGATATTGTGGTGCCCCGGACCAGAGATGCTAGCAGTATTCCCTAGGCGGCCGTATTTGCGCTTAATACAATTGAAGGCGATGCGCCGACGTGAAATACTGCCTGGCTGTGCCGAGGACACCCAGCTTTTTGGAGGCTAATTTAGCCTTGTCTTCCAGGTGATCGCGAAATTTGACGTCACTCTCGACATCGACGCCGAGAATCCCAATACTCTGGCTGATATTAAGGGGAGTGCTTTGAAACTGAGGAGGTTTGACAATGGGACCCTTTTTCGCAATAAACGCGCAAACTGTGTCTTTTGGGGATTGAACTTGACCAAGTTAAGATGGCCCCAATTTGAGACTTGGTCTAGGGTAGTCTCAATTTCAGTCACAAGTTTGTTCCGACCCTCAAGGACGTGTGCCCGAGAAATGTTGGAGCGGCCAATGTAGGAGGCATCTACCGTACTGTCATCTGCATAGCAATGGATGTTATCTGATTGTAACATGTCATTGATGTACAGAATAAACAGGGTGGGTGAAAGCACACAGCCTTGTGGGATCGTTTACAAATTTTATTATTTTTTCTTAGCCTATCGTAATTATTGAAAAACTTATGATCAAATACTTGTTGGTTCTTTTACCATAGTAATTTATAGAAGACGGGGTGCCCAAAACGCTGGCTCGCTGGATACCTCGCTTACCTTACCTCGATTACCTCGCTGGATAGCTAAGCTTAATCGATGGTGGAAATAAGAGCCAGCCTTTTGTTCACCCGACTACTCCACCAGGCATCTGGAAAGCTCCAGTTCAACATTTTAAACATATATATTTTTAAATTTTGAAACCAAGTAAAAATATAACAAATTATTAAATATCTTCTAAGGAATCACTTATTTATTGAAAATTGATTAGCTTCGTCGTTCGTATTAGTTTCGTCTTACATTTATGCACACATAAAATAAGCGCCTTGGGTAATACCCCCAAGATTAATTGTTAGGATGTGACATATTGCGTCTTGTTAGTTCTAGGTACAGTACCTGCTACCGTCTGTACCTATTGCAGTATTGGCTCGTCTTGTCTTAGCGCGGCATGTCGTCGCTTGGCTTGGCTTGGTTTAGCATGGCTTTGCTTGGCTTGGCTTAGTATGGTTTGTCTTGGCACGTCTCGGCTTGGCTCGGCAGTAGGCTACTTCGGCGTTATTATTAATTTGAAAAAATGCTGATGACTAAAATATAAGAATAGAACCGAAATTAGGAGTAAATCCATACGTTTTTTGCAGTTATAGCCTACCACAACTCCATCATATTTAGATTACGATAAAAATTATACAAATATAAATTTTGCTCCACAAATAAAATCATTTACTTTAAAAACACAACCATTAAACTTGAAGCTTGTTTGCACTAAGTATTGATATTGATATAGATTTGTTTTCACAAAATTCACAGTGTTGGTCAACAAGTAGGTACCTACACATAAATAATTATAAGTTCGGTATATGTAATTTGTCATTCTTTTTTTTTCATTATATTATCTATAGCTATGCACGCGGTTTTACCTGCGTAGCTTGGAGAGAACTTCGTAATAAAATATAGCCTATAGCCTTTCTCGATAAATGGGCTATCTAAAACTGTAAGATGTTTTTCAAATCGGACCAGTAGTTACTGAGGTTAGCGCGTTTAAGCAAACAGACTATTTAGCTATGTTTAATAGTATATTGATGATTATTGGTGGGATCTTTCTGTGAACAAAGCGTGTTAAATAAAATTTTGTAAATTGTATCAATCTGGCGCTTCTAAACTTCTAAATAAGTGTGACAAAATGTTGATACATACTTTTTTGGTCACCAATAAGATCAATCCAAAAAATACTAGCTATGTTTACTTTGTACCGAGTTAGGTAAACGACATAAATTTAAATAAAAAAATCCCCAAAGTTGCAAAAAAAATGTAACTACACTGTATAGCATAACGCAGAGTAATACGCACATGACCTTAAAAATAAACATATAAATTCACTCACGGAACGTCGTCTATCAAGTATAAAAATAATGAAAGTTCCCAAGTAACGGTTACCTTCGCCGTAAAAGTGAATTTTCATAATAACACTTGGGAAGCGCACCAGTGAATATTAGAGACACTTAGCTTCATTCATCATACCAGCATCGCATAAATGTTACATAAAAATTCTTCGGGCAATCGAAAGGATCCCTTTTGTTTTTCCTTCACGGCCTTTTCAGTTACGAGTTACGTGTCTTTTACTTGCGCTTATTTTCGTCCAAGCTTTAGTGCAAGGGTGGTGAACCTTTACGCATCAATATCGCATTTTTCTAAAATAAATGTAAATGAAAAGATTGACATGCCAAAACTTCATTTTGATTTCGCAATGGCTGGGTCTACCGTGGGGTGCCGGCATAGAATGTTGCCTCCCCATTTCTACTCGTGGGTGTCGTAAAAGGCGACTAAGAGAAATTCCAGGGAACGGGCAGCAGCGTTTCCTGTGATGATCAAATCCGCAAAGAACTCCACTGCGCTCGCCAACCCACCTGCCAAGCATGGCGAGTATTGGCAAAACACCCCTCATGGTGACACACACCAGGATCAGGCCCCTAGTCCCCGGCCGCCCCGCTAGTCCTGGTCACGGTGCCAGTCATGGTAACGGCGGGGCAAGGGGTGCTAAGAATCTCCGGAAGATCCAGGTACCACCCCAAACGACAACTGATCCTGGTAACACACAACGCACGCACTGTGAGGACAGACGAGAAGATCGTAGAGCTGGAAGAGGAATTAGACAAGTTGCGCTGGGATATAGTGGGTTTGTCAGAAGTCCGAAGAGCGGGACAGGACACGATGAGCCTAAATTCCGGCAACTTGTTCTTCTACCGGGAGGGCGAACAGCGGTCCCAAGGTGGTATAGGGTTTATCGTCCGCAATGCCCTCATTAACAATTTGGTGGCCGTCGACAGTGTGTCGAGCAGGTAGCGTACCAGAATATCAAAAAGATATTCCATGAAGGTTATACAGGTTTACGCAACGACCTCAACAGACTCAGACGAAGAAGTGGAAGCTATGTATGAGGATATTATTAAAGCCATACATAGCTCTAAGACCCATTACACCGTTGTTATGGGGGATTTTAACGCTAAACTGGGCAAACGAGGCGTTGATGAGATGAGAGTGGGGTTGCATGGATATGGGCAACGATACCGAAGGGGTCAGAGGTTGGCTGATTTCCTGGAGAAAGAAGGACTCTATATGATGAACTCTTTCTTTCAAAAGCCACCTCACAGGAAATGGACCTGGATGGGCCCTGATGGTTCCACGAAAAATGATATGACTTCACAATGACAACCAAAAGACAAATATTTAATGATGTCTCTGTGATTCACAGGGTTAAACCCGGAAGTGATCAGGCACGTTAAATATTAATGTCAAATTGAAACGATCCCGTCTGATGAAGTCTACGCTCCGGCCTTCAAACGCACACATCCAAAACCCCGAGAGCTTTCAGATCGAACTAAGTAATCGCTTCGAATGTCTAGATAGCTGCGAATGTGTGGACGATCTCAGCAGCGGGCTGGTAGACACTGTGCATACGGTGGGGCTTAAATATTTCAAACCCCACCCTACAAAATAGACCTCAGAAACTATCCACTAATACCCGGGACCGCTGAACGACGTACGATAATGCTCCAGACTCCAGACGATGCGAAGTCATTTAGGCAGTTCAATAGACATATCTTAACGCCATTGCGACACGACATTCGCTCCTATAATACTAAATGTATTAAGGAGACTGTACGCGGCAGTGGCAATCACAGTGAATAGAAATACAGGTTTTAATCCACCAAAAATATATATTCTCGAATTACAAGAGTTGCCACATTAGATGACATTAATTTTTCTTAAGAATGTTAGTGCGACTGCGCTACAAAACAATTGCCGCGAGCGACGTTCTAAAGTAAAATATAAAACCTATTTATTGCTACTGTGCATCGCTAACAGAGACGATAGAGCGAAGCCAAGGCTCCAAAGTGTTCGCAAGGGACACCTCTATTGGGCAAAGCCAGTTGACAAAGCTGAAGAAGGAAGATGGGGGAGATAGAGAGGTTCTATAATCAGCTGTATGCCTCAACAGTCAAGCCTGCTAACAGCCAAGCCGAAGACCCCAGAGCAAGGCTGACCCGTTTTCATTTCATTTCATTTCACAATACCGAAGATCTCCCGGACATCAGCCTGTACGAGATTAGGATGGCTCTTAAACAGCTTAAAAACAACAAGGCGCCGGGTGATGACGGAATCACATCTGAGCTTCTGAATGCGGGTGGAACACTGATACTTAAAGTCCTTCAGAAGCTCTTTAACTCCGTCTTACTCGAGGGACAAACGCCAGAATCATGGAGCAGCGTTGGGGAAGCTTCGAGAGATCTTCTCGTCTAAAATACCTCAGTGCCTGAAGACCAAAGTCTTCAATCAATGTGTGTTACCGGTGATGACATATGGATCTGAGACGTGGTCTCTTACTATGTGCCTCATAAGAAAGCTCAAAGTTACTCAGCGAGCTATGGAAAGAGCTATGCTCGGAGTTTCCCTCCGTGATCGAATCAGAAATGAAGAGATCCGCAGGAGAACGAAGGTCACTGACATAGCTCAACGGATTAGCAAGCTGAAGTGGCAATGGGCAGGACACATAGCTCGAAGAACTGACGGCCGATGGAGCAAAAAGGTTCTCGAGTGGAGACCACGAACTGGCAAGCGCAGCGTAGGATGACCACCTGCACGGTGGATGCAGGCCGCTAGCGATCGTTCCCGCTGGAAATCGATGAGGGAGGCCTTTGTTCAGCAGTGGACTACAACAGGCTGGTGATGATGATGGAATGGCTGGGACAATAATAATACATATAAAGCATAGGAATGATGAAGACAATATACCTAATACTACATAGTGGCGTGCAAAATATTGCGCCACGTGCCATCAATGGTAAGCGTGCTATTGGTTAGCCATTTCTTCTTCAGTGGGTCATAGCGTGATGTTGTAAAGTCTAGTTAAGTCAGTATATAAGTTATATAAAAAAGATCCAATTAACATAATATTGATGGGCAGTAGGCCAACCACTGTTGCCAAAGTTCAAAATCATGCCATATTTTGAGTTTTCTCTTCAAAATCGGTGTATCGTTCACGCTGCCATTACTCTTTGTCTAAGGTGGAATACCGTATCTGGAGGTATGCATTAGTAGTGAAATCGACTAAATGGCATCAGTAGTTGCGGCACAATTTGAAAAGATCATCTTACCACCAGGGATCAACTGAGACTACTTTCCTCTATGTGCATGTATATAATGGAGATATCATTTTGGGGCTAAAATTTTTTGACGTTAAAGCAAATAATCCTCATCAGAATCATTTTACAAAGAGAGTTAGTTAATTATACTGCACGTTTATTTACTTAACTAGCTACAAACACACAAAACTATTCAGAAAATAAATAAATTTATATAATATATCTCGCAAACCGTCAATACTGACAAAAATTTCTGCTCTAAAACATTTTTAATCTCAATACCTACAAAATCGCGAAAAAAAAATCAGCTGTTCCATACATTCATGTTCACATAACTCGTCAACATGGTAGGGAGCGGCAAATTTTTTTTTCGCGATTTCAGAGTTGGTGCCATAGTAAAAGTTGTTTGTTATCATGAGCACAATCATGTGTTAAGGTATCGGTCACTAATTACCAGTCACCCTATATATCAAACGTATACCAGGGAACAGGCAGCAGCGTTTCCTTGTGTGTTATAACATAATACTACGGTCACCAACCCACCTGCCAAGCGTGGGGACTATGGCAAAAACCATCCTTCGGGAGGAGGCCCATGTTTAGCAATGGATGTTGTACGGGCTGATGATGATGATGATGATAACTTAAGTTGAGGCTGGAACATTTCCTCTACCTAAGTTATAGTTAAAAGGCTACATTTTATATTATAATACTGATATAAAGAAGTGAGTGTCAGTAATATCTTTTTTTTATATAGAACGAATATTGAAAATTTATTTAAGATTTTTGTTCAATTACCTATATATAATTTCATTTGTAATAGCAGTAGTATTATAGTAACCTTTTCAATAAGGTTCTATCTTAATATATCCAAACTGATATTAACACCATAATCTTCAAATGACGGAAGCCATTTTCCGCAAGGTGTGCTCAATGATACAGATTGCAGTAACTATTGAATATTAATGAATTTTGAGTTAAACAGACCAGGTATTTGCATATAAATCGACTTAAAGCTTAGTCCTTGTCTGTATATTGACAAATTCCCATTAAAAACATGCCTATATGTTTATACATATTGCCACTGCCCAGATGGAAGGCCAGTTCGCGCTCGCCAATATAACCGCCGACACAACGAAGTTTTACCATGTCATCGGCGTGTTGGATCAACGTTTCGTGGCAGAGGTCAAGGACATCATCACCAACCCTCCAGCGGTAAATAAGTACGATAAGCTTAAGGCGGAGTTGATCAAGCGATTATCGGCCTCGCAGGAGCGGAGAGTGAAACAGTTACTGATGCATGAAGAGTTGGGGGACCGGAAGCCGTCCCAGTTTTTTAGGTACCTGCAACATTTGGCTGGACCGGTGGTACCGAAGAATTTCTGAGAACGCTGTGGTCTAGCCGGTTACCGAATAATGTTCAGACCATCGTGGCTTCTCAAGCGGATTTACCCATAGACAAAATGGTGGATTTGGCGGACCGGGTCCACGAAATCGCGCCGACCGGTGTCCAACATGTGGCGAGTGCAGCGGCCCCAGTGACATCTACCCTCACAGAAGGTATGGAAACGCGAATCACCGAGTTAACCAGGCAAGTAGCGTTACTCGGTCAGCAAGTAAGTGCAATGCATATGCAACGTAATGAACGCTCCCGCCAGCGATCTGGGAGTAGAAATACTAGGAGTAGGTCAACATCACGGTCACGTCAGCCGCCTGAAAACCACCCTCATTGCTGGTATCATTATAATTATGGTTCGCAGGCAAAGAGATGCCGGCAGCCCTGTCAGTGGTCGTCGGAAAACTCCATGGGCAGTCGGAAGTAGCGGCCTACGACTGCGGAACCCATGCTGGCCGTATTTTTGTAACGGACCGTCATTCAAGGATGATGTTTCTGATAGACACTGGGTCCGATTTATGTGTTTTTCCACGTTCAGCGATCAGAATACCCTGCACGAGCACGAAATACGGCCTAACAGCCGCGAATGGGACAGTCATCAATACGTATGGCCCGATACAAATACATTTGGATTTAGGACTGCGGCGAGCATTTCTGTGGCAATTTACCATTGCGGACATATCGAAACCGATTATAGGAATTGACTTCTTAAAGTTTTATAATTTGATTATAGATTGCCGCAACCATAGACTGATAGATGGCATCACATCTCTCTCCGTACCTACACCGCACCAGAGGATACCTGATGATGTGGCGTCTGTCAAGACTGTCGCCGGCGAGTCGGAATTTCACCAGCTGCTCCGTGAGTTCCCGGAGGTGACCCGACCTGCAGGTACTGTACGTGAACCAAAGCACAATACGGTGCATTATATTAATACTGCCCCTGGACCACCGGCATCAAGTAAGCCTAGGCGTCTGGATCCAGACCGTTTTAAAATAGCCAAAAAGGAGTTCGACGACATGCTGGCCAACGGCACGGCCAGGCGATCAGATAGCCCATGGTCTTCAGCCCTGCATTTAGTCAAGAAGAAAGATGATGGATGGAGGCCATGCGGTGACTACCGCGCACTTAACGCACGAACGATTCCTGACAGATACCCGGTGAGGCACATTCAGGATTTCTCGCACCAGCTCTCCGGCAGCACTATATTTTCAAAAATTGATATGGTTAAAGCTTATAATCAGATACCTATCTATGGGCCCCACATACCAAAGACGGCGATAACTACACCATTCGGGTTATTCGAATTTCCCTTTATGACCTTCGGTCTGAGGAATGCAGCGCAGACATTACAGAGGTTTATGGACGAGGTACTTGCCGGGTTGGACGAGTTCTGCTTCTGCTATTTGGATGATATTCTGTGTTTTTCCCCCACCCCAGAGCTGCACAAAATGCACCTGCGACGACTGCTAGACCGCCTAAGAGACTATGAGGTATTGGTGAACTCGGCAAAGTGTGTCTGGGGGCAGCCGGAGGTAATATTTCTTGGCTTCAATGTTTCTGCATCCGGTACCTGCCCACTCGACACTAAGGTACAGGCTATCCAGGACCTTCCAGTGCCACAAACTGTGAAGGAGCTACGAAGATATCTGGGTATGCTAAATTTTTATAGACGCTTTATACCGAACGCAGCTAAGGCGCAGGCACCGCTTAACGCTATACTGGCTGGAGGCAAAACCACGAAGAACCAACCTGTTAAAATGACGCAGACACAGCTGGAAGCTTTTTCCGAATGCAAGAAGGCACTTTCCAACGCCACGCTTTTAGTTCACCCGCTTACTAACGCCGAGCTATCTTTGACAACGGATGCTTCAGATGTATCAATAGGAGCCGTGCTACAGCAACGAAATGGTGAGCAGTGGGAACCACTGGGTTTCTTTTCCAAGAAGCTGAACCCAGCGCAAAAGAAATACAGCCCCTACGACCGCGAACTGCTGGCAGTGTACGAAGCTATAAGGTATTTTCGTCACATGGTGGAGGCACGAAACTTTGCCGTTTTCACAGACCATCGCCCGCTAACATACGCTTTTACGACACCACGAGAGAACTGTTCACCAAGGCAGTACAGATACTTCGACTACATAGCTCAATACACAACGGACATACGCTATATACCTGGTCCAGAGAATGTGGTCGCGGATACATTGTCCCGGATAGAGGAGGTACGAGTTCCTAAAGGAGTCGATTATCAAGCACTTGCACGATGTCAGAACACTGACCCAGAGCTACAGAGTCTCCTTGAGAGCGGATCCTCGCTTAAACTAGAAAAGGTTAGAATACCCGATACAGACATCGAGGTCTACTGTGACGTCACAGTTACACCGCCACGACCATATATTACACCGCAATTCCGTCGTCAAGCGTTCGATACGCTACACAACTTGAGCCACCCCGGAAACACAGCTACAGTGCGACTGGTGGCACAGAAATTCGTTTGGCCAGGGATGCGCAAACAATGTAGAGAGTGGTCCCGTAAATGCCTAAGGTGTCAAGGCAGTAAAGTGACGCGTCATACCTATGCTCCTCTTTCCCAATTTCCCGTCACAACATCAAGGTTCTCCCATATCCACCTTGATATCGTCGGCCCATTACCTATTTCTTATGATTACAGGTATTGCCTCACTGTCATCGACAGATTCACCAGATGGCCTGAGGCGTACCCCAAAGATATCACGGCTGAGACCTGCGCAACCGCGCTGGTGTCCGGCTGGATCGCCAGATTCGGTTGCCCGCTCAAAATGACAACTGATCGCGGCACGCAGTTCCAGTCAAACCTCTTCCGAGCTGTCGCTGCCATGGTTGGTGCGCGCCACTACAGCACAACCGCTTACCACCCTGCTGCGAATGGTATGGTGGAACGTCTGCACCGACACATGAAAGCAGCCATCATGTGTCACTCTACTCCGCAATGGACCGAAGTTCTTCCACTGGTACTTCTGGGTATACGAAGTGCATGGAAGCCGGACATCAAAGCATCACCAGCAGAGTTGGTCTACGGCGAACAACTTAGACTACCAGGGCAATTCATCGCACCAGCCGATGACTACAAGTCATCTGACGTCACTGACCTTGCAACGCGCTTGCGAAGTCGCATGGCCAACCTTACGCCAAGGCCTGCATCCTGTCACAGAAAAGGTCCATTTTACTTACCACATAGTCTCAGCGAATCATCTCATGTGTTCTTGCGGCAGGACTTCGTTCGAAGACCGCTGGAACCACCGTATGCCGGCCCGTACAAAGTCATACAGCGCCGACCCAAATATTACAAGCTTGACGTACGTGGTAAAGAAGTCACCGTCAGCGTTGATCGGCTGAAGCCGGCCTACGTCACACAAGAAGCAGACGATCAGCCACCATCAGTTCCTGAGCCACCTTCAGTTCCTGAGCCACCTTCAGTTCCTGAGCCACCTTCAGTTCCTGAGCCATCAGCTTCACTCCCTTTTCCAGCAAAAGAAGAAGAGAGGAGAACGAGGTCCGGGCGTCGTGTGCACTTCCCAGATTATTACCGCCCGCAGTAGCGGTCTAAGCGGGGGAGTACTGTGGCAACGTCCGTGATCAGAGGACGCACCTGTTTGGAGCGCATGTAGCTCGCACCTTAATCGACCGCGCGATGTGTGTACCTCGCCGCCTGCGCCCGCGCATCGGCGGCACCCGCACGCCCGCGATCGCTCGGTCATCCGCGCGAGTCGTTACTCTGCCCCGACGGCGAATGCGCGCGCTAACCTTTATAAATCTATGATTACGTTTCGCAACATTAGCTACCTAAATTCTCAGTTTCCTTCTAATTCTTGATTCTGTATCTTCTAAGTGTTTGTTCCTTTTCGTGTACCTCAAACTGTAAGTCTTACCTGTCTATTAAACTTCTATCTTGAGCTCGATAAACGCCTGTCATTTATCTACGCATACCCTACGAGCAACCACAATACCAATCATCCTTGTAGAATTGTAAAATCATCCTAAGTTATTATTTTTATTTTATTTTAATTACTCAAGAACTATGAAAGTGCATCGCGGACTTAATGCCAGAGGCATTTTCTCCAAGTCAACCATAGAGTGCAGAGATAATGTGGTAGATGCACTATGATAAGAACTCATAAACATCTAAGCTTTACGGTAAAACACTTGTATTTACCCTAAAATAACACTTAACTAATAACCGTAACTAACACTCTTTGTGAATAAATCGTGGTGGGCCCTATTTTGTTTTGAGTAGAAGCTAGTGAATACTACTAGACAAAAAGGATGTTTCATCAAGAGGCTAATTACGTAACGATATGACTATAAGTTCGATAAAAATATCTTCTTTACTGCAGGTTTATCCTAACGTATTTCCTATATTATTGTTGATTATAATTATTATTATTTTTTAATATTTTTTTTTATTTAAAAAGACAACTCCCGCACTAGGGAAATAAATCCCTGTGTCGCGGGGGACTTTACAAACATACATTTCACGGACACAAAGAACACCCAGACTCAGAACAACTATTTTTGGTTCAGACAAATAATTGTCCTGGGTGGAATCGAACCCAGAACACCAGGTCTCAGAGGCAACTATCGTAACCACTGAGCCACCGGTGCAGTCATTATTGAAGCTACATTCGTCTTATAAAGTAACACATTTAAAATATTTTTTGCATGCATAATAAACGCTGAGTAGCGAAAACATGTTTATCTAAGTCATAGTAATATGGCTACGTGATCAGCCGCCTGGTTAACAGATGGGTGAAGATCGATCGTCCACGTCTCCTTTACTATTACGGGCTTCGGCGATACTTCGGGCGGGCTTTATTCAACGATGCTTTCATTGTGGGATCCGCCCTGACAAGTCTTAAAAACCATTCTAGAAAGCAGAAGCATAATGACGAACGTACTATTTTCTGCAGAAGCATTTGGCCGTAACTGCCAGCTTACGGTAAAGGCACATATGACGTTATGCTTCTGAACTATATCATTATTTAAAGCAATTGGCCTATTACATTTACCATCTTTAAGTTATATATTTATGAAATCTGCAACTTCGTAACGCTATATTGCTTGCGATTTAAAATCGGAATTTAAAAGAAATCCATTTAGACTGGTAATAACGGTTCCAAAGTCATATAAATCCTCAAAGGGCAGTATAAAGATATTTTCACTACTCAGGGTTTACAATGCATGAAAATAATATTTTAAATATGACAATTTAAGTTAGTGTAGCTTCACTCACTGCAGTATTAATAACAAAGCAATTGTATTACAAGAACCCTATAGTAATTAATATATTTTATCGAAGTTATAATCACTTAGTTACGTGTTTGATCTCCTGTATGAATACAGAATATGTGTGTGCGAATGTACCAACAACAATTTACCGAGCAGACTAGGTTTACTTAGCACATTCAAAATTTATTTTAATTAAAAAACATACAAAATGATGCTTTTAATATACTCTATAGACATTACATTATTAATAAAGCTACAGTGAACAGACACTTTCTAGGCACGTGTATCATCTTAGGCCTTATCTTCGCCTTCCATCAAGCGAGATTATGGTCAAACGTAAGCATATATTTAATTAAAAAAAAAAAAAAAAGAAACAAAACAGCTCAAACAAATTCTAACAAATTTCGTTAAAATATAATAATATTGTTTTATTGTTTCGACTCATAAAATGAAGGTATTATTTATTGTGCAGTGCAGCGCCGTTATAGGCATCATATGCATGCTAAGACTTACTTATCTAGCTAAATATGTGAACATTCCAAGTTTAAAGCAAATAAAGTTTTATTATTATTACTATTGTAACCAATAGTAATCCCAATAAATATTTATTGATACAAACAAAACTACAAAACTTTCTTTAAGGCAATGTTTAGTTCCTAAGCCGAAACATAGATAGCGCTGATCAATATTCCTACATCTCGCTATGGTTTCATTCACTTCAAATAATGATATTACTTCATGATGATTTTAGATTTATTGAAATCTTTACGCGGAAAAATATTTAAATCATATTGGTTTAAATATTTTTCAGCGTAAATATTTCAATGAATCTAAAACACAGATATAGGTAGACCTAGATGACACAAGTATCATGATCTGTATGAAAACCAAGCGTGCCATTTTTGAATACCTATTATGACGTCACAAGCACTATTTAGTGATGAGAAAATCAAATCGATTCAAAGGCGTACTCAATTTTAAATAAAGTTCGCCTTTGAATAAGAATTCCAATCGATTTATGTATCGATTTTATGACAGAGTAATGAGATTAAGTATATATATTTTTTACAAAATTGTTAGTATTTCGTTATGCTGGTGTACTTCGACGTACTGACTACGTTTTTGTTTTTCAACTGTCTAAAATAAAGTTCTTAAGTTTGTTCATCATTGATTAACTTTTTTTAAGCATTCTATTAACGCTACCAAGTCGTGTATTTTTTTGGACTTTGCGGCGGTTTCGTTCTTTCATTTTTTTTTTTTTGTCACGTTCAACATTTATAACTTTATACACTTCTCTAAAGCTCGAAGGTATTATATAGGTACTTATCAAATAACTTACTTCATTAGTTGTGATGTTCAGTACATGAACAGTCGGCTATGCTGCTTTTGTTAATATGCATTGCTTTTTCCCGTCACCAAAGCTTCATCATCATCATCATCATCAGCTCCTTTAATGTCCACTACTGAACATGGGCCTCCTCTCGACGGAGGGTATTTGCCATAGTCACCACGCTTGGCAGACGGGTTGGTAACCGCAGTAATATGTTGTACCACACAAGGAATCGCTGCTGCCCATTCCTTGATATACGATTATTATGGATGATATTATAACAATCGGGACCAATGGCTTAACGTGCTTTCCGAGGCACGGAGGGTAATCCCTCAATCAACCATACCCGGAAACACGTCTTACAATTTACACAAAGATTTCCTGTCCGGCGTGGGGATCGAATTCACGACCTCCGAGATTTATAGCGAGCCAAATACCGTTACGCTACGGAGCTTGTCAACAAAGCTTGCTTCCTCAAAATGTATTGATCAAATAGTGTTATGCTTTGTTGGGAACCAATCTTTGTTTCCCGTTGCCTCAATCCATTTTTATTTTAAATTGGGTTCATAAGGAAAACAAAAAAAGTCACGAAACGGTACGATTATTTATTAAAATTGTCTACATACTAAGTACTTATATAATACAAAATCATTCCTCTGTTACCGAAATCGATTCTCGAAAATCGATTTGTGTTGCATACGATGAACAGCACTCATCGCTAAAATTGACAGCAAAATGATAAAAGTCCCTGTACTACAGTGCACGCTCACGGTACGGTTGCTATTACGGTAGTATCGCTTGTTTCGATATTCATCACTTAATAAAAAAAAACGTCTCATCAACCGCTCTAAGTAAAAGCCGCAATGTATTACGAATGTTTTTTTTCCCCGGATTTAGTATTACCAGGTATTACTCAGGGTATTAGATTAAAAATAATTGTTTTTTTAAATTAGCTATAATTAGCTATAACACCAAAGTTATAGCTATACACATTTAAACATAAATACCAAATGGCCCAATACCTAAAATTGATTCACTTGCTAGCTATCTGAGTTGGTTCCTCCTTATATTTGAAATGCATTATACTTGAAGATCCAACTGATATACTATTGTGCATAAATTTTGAACAAAAATAATTTGATGACGCTCCTGGTAGCTCGCAGTTCAAACCTAACCTAACCTATAGATACATCTGTACCTGAGATTTTGTGTTCCTTCGTTTTTTTAATACATGATTTCTAACCGTAAGCTACAGTATGTAATCTGAGCCGTATGTATTTAAATTTGATGTATAATAAATGCATGCGTTTCAACCATTAAGTATTGTGTTTTCGCTATGTTAATACGTACCCATTTTAAATGTATAATAACGTTTTCAACGTAATACATTTCACAACTGTTGCTAGCTCGCGAGAGAGGGCTAAGATGGGCGAAGACATGCGGCACCCCCTACATGGGCAAGAGCTACCGCCGCAAAGACTGCAAAATCGAAAAAGTTTTCTTAAATACGTTGACCCTCTCACAGTCGAGCCCTCTCAAGTGACATGCAACATGTGGCGTGCTCAAACAACGCTTCCGGATCCATTTGTCCCAGTTTCTGAGAGATAAACTGGGACAAATGGGATAAATTACAGTTTCTGTAAAATAGATTACCATGGCCAATCTGGAAGTGTTTAAATCGACTTCGTACTGAGGTTGACCGGAGCAAGGAAAATATATTCAGGTGGGGACTCTCGGGAAACCCAAACCTTGACTGTGTGTGTGTTGCGGTGCAGTCCATGGCTCATTTGGTGTCCTGTCCTGCCTGCCTGTCACCTGTTCGTAGCAGGACTTGATGGACGCCACAAATAGCGCGGTCGAATTAGCTAAGTTCTGGGCCGGGAAGATTTAATTTGTCATCGACACGCTAAGAAGAAGAAGAACGTAATACCTACATAAATATTTTAAATTTATGTATTACGATGCGTACCCTTTTAAACATTTGGTAGGTATTGTGTGGTATTTTTATTTTAGGTATTATAATATACCTAAAGTATGCAGTGAAAAGATTGTTTGTTTGCTTAAACGCGGTTATTTTGGGAACTACTGGTCCGATTTGAAAATTATTTAATTGTTAGTTAGCCCATTAATGGAGGAAGGCTATGAGCTATATTAAATTATGAAGTTCCTACAGGAACAGGAGCTATGCGGGTGAAACCGTGCGTGGGAAACTAGTATGTAATATAGTTGCGTCTTACTCATTTTATTTATTCGTTTACTTACAACATGTTACAAAGAAATATTATACCAACATAGTAGGCATGAAGAATGAAAAAATCTATCTATCCCTATCTTTAGTCCGTCAGTTAGATTACCAAAAAATATTGGACACGTATGTTTTTTTCATTCCTCAAACAAAAAAGGCGAAAATATATTATAGCGCGTTGAAATTTTGTGTGACGTTACTTCTAGGAACAATTTTACATAGTAATGACGTCGCAAGCCGTCTCTCGTCTCCTGAACTTTATAGTGTTGTTGCTCTGTATCTTTGTAAATTTTTATTGATTTGATAAATGAAAAAATGCGTGTCCAATATTTTTTTGTAACCTTACTGACAGACTAATACAAAACAATTGAGTCAAGTGTCAAGTCAAGTCTTCATGTCTATTGTCACCGAGTTGGTCTCCTGGTTGGTGGCACGGACGAACTTATGTAATAATATTATTATTACAAAAATACATACTTTCTCATCCCGGCTTCACTACTGAACTAAGAGAGCTCTACTCAAGTGTAAGAGGAAACTTTGTTTACCTACTCACAAAACACTACAGTTTTTGTGTCATGATAAGCAATGGTCTTATACTTTCCGATGAAAGAATTATTAGATAATTATGATGGAATAACACTGGACACTAGACGTATTAGTTTGTGTTTTACAATCAATAAGAATTATTTGACTTTGTATTAGGCCGGGATTGTACTGGTATGATAACTGCGACGCAATAGCGATTTCTTGAAAACAAACTCATACAAACATATGTCAGCGGCCTCACTCAGGAACACAAGTCGGTACGAGTCACGTTCGTCGTAACAGTGTGGCCCCGGCTTTAATGATACACACAAAATATCGTTAGAATACAAAACAATTCTCTTTCAAATATAACTTACGTAACATCCAGCAAACAAAGAAATAAATTATAATATTCTAACGAAATAAAAATCATACATCATATATCATAACAAACGGAAACATGCAGTCCATTCTTAAGCGTCATGTTCATTAACTTCCATCACAAAGCGGAACCTACCAGGGTACGGGACCCAATAAAACAATTTATGAAAAATTCATAAAACTGTATTAAGTTCATGTCGCAATGAAATTCTCGTAGTTTCTGTTTTCTACTTTACTATCATAACATGTTACCCTGTAACAGCCGAGTCACACCGAAACGTCAGCTTTGGAGTTTTTTATTTGGACATTCAGTTTTAATGGTTGTTCAGATTGTAGGTACATTTTATAGGTATGACAAATAATATTTTGTGGTTGCATATTCATAGTTTGAAAAATTTTACGAGTTTGTTCGGTAAATGTTGTTTGGAATTTTTATTCAGTGTTTGTCTATTTCAGGCAGTAATTTCGCTGTATCGGTAACTGTAATGGCCAGCTTTTAATATTTGTTGTTTTTAACAACTTTAAAAGAAGAAAAGAGCTTAATGCAAGGATCAACATGAGATGAATTTATGTACTCATAATGTTGTAGAAGGTATAAAAAATTAAGAATATCAATTAAAAAAATTAACATTAATTTACAGAATGCCAATGCAAAAGTAATGATACTAAACATACTGTTAAAAGGGAAAACTGTACATGGGCCTTTATTTCTTCAGGGGAAATGCGATACACATCCCCGCAATTATGAGATTCCCGTCTGCAGATATGTAAACCGTAGAAAGTTCTGAAAATACCTATTTGATATGTAAAATTTTAATATTATTGTCATTACAAACGATGACATAGTGTTTGCTTTGTAATTAATAACTTTAATTAGACCCAGACCCACGTTCTTGCCCAGTTGAGTTTGTTTTGTCGGGGTGTTTTATGTGGGCCGGTAGTACATAAGCGCTGATTTTTTTTCGCCGGGTGTTCTCTGTTGGGATGCATTTGCAAATAAGAACAAAAGTTCTTGTCCAATATTTATAAAATAAAAATAATGTGATATTAAATAAAAAACCTTCTTAAGACAAACCAAAAGAAATGTTATTTAATTGAAAGTTAACCATAGTTACATAGAATAATTCTTTAAAAAATGTTTTGACCTTTTACAAGAGCTACTAATTAGGCTTACGTACCTACCTAATTAAAAATTTCCCGAATTTTCCCTAATGGTAAATGGAGCAAATTTTAATATCCGCGAACGTGAACTAAACTTTATTAAGCAAGAATTAAACTTAATTATTAAATAGAAAAGTCGAACATATTTATAACAAACATCATTTCCATCCTTTATGAATTATCTCAGAACATTATTTACCTTGCTGCATAGAACAGTAAGACATTTACGAAAGTACATTGCATACGTTATATTGCAAAATTATGCGACTCTGCTAAGGAAATTACACGCGTAGAACATTTAGTGCAAACTTGATGCAAATATGGCTAAGAGATTATCAACATAAAGCTTTCATACTAGTTAGAATACATAGTTTCATGCATTTTATGTGGAAATTAAATTAAATTTTTGCATTGACGGGCTATTCATTATCACCATATCAGCTTGTTGTAGCCCACCGCTGAACAAACGTCATCGATTTCCAACGGGAACGATGGCTAGCGGCCTGCAACCACTGACTGCGAGATCGTGGAGTCTAGAACTTATTTACCCGATCAGCCGTCACTTTTTTTAAAATATATTTCTAGCAGAGTCTTGCCGTCTGCAAGTATTTTTGTTAACCCCTGGTGCTAACCTAGAATGCTTGTGTTACGAGTGGGTTCTCGTCGGTAATGCAATGGGTCGGGTTCAAACCGGCGACCTCAAGATCACAAGTCCGACGCCCTAGCCCAATGGCTACGGCCGCTTTGCAGAAACTTTTTCGAGATATGTGGCGTGCCCATTGCCATTTCAGCTTATTAAGTTATGTTAGCGACCTTTGTTCTCCTGCAGATCTTCATTTTTTTTATTCGATCAGGTAATGAAATGCCGAGCATATCTCGCTGAGCTGCACTGACTGGCTGAATTGACTATTAAGAAAAAAATATCATGCCCTATTAGCCATCTTACTTATTTTGTACAACTTCTCTTCTCTCTCTTATTCAAGTCTTTTCATTACCTTATGAATAAAATGTAATAAACTCTGAAAGCTACTTGGAGTAAGCTACAGTTTATATTATGATAACAATTTCAGGATTAAACATATCTCAGTAGTAGTAAGTTTTGATAATAAACAGCTGTTAGTTAATTAGATGCAGCCAACCTTGAGCATAACTACGAAGGCAGACATTCATAAGCTGCAACTGATGTTGAGATTAGATTGTAGCTATTGTGTAACTAATAAAATTGTAGGTACTAAAGTTATATCATAAATATGAAAGTTGAATATATTTGAGTTTCATCAACAGCACCATTACGTCTATGAGCATTGGCCTCCGCTGTACAGACCATGGTAAGCCACTGTCGATAAGGGATACTATATTCATAGATATATATACTACTTTTATCACTACAATTAATAATCGCATTGAAATGATAATGTTTTTTATTTATTTTTTCCATAGCTTAGCCACGTAACAAATATTGTAAGGACTCATCATCATCATCAGCCCATACAACGTCCACTGCTAAACATGGGCCTCCACCCGCGGGAGGGTATTTGCCATAGTCACCACGCTTGGCAGGCGGGTTGGTGACCGCAGTATTATGTTGTACCACACAAGGAAACGCTACTGTCCGTTCCTTCATATACAATTGTTATAGATGATGTTACGAGTATAACCAGACCCAGAAATAAAACTTAGAATTTACACAAAGATTTCCCGTCCGGGATGGGGATCAAACCCACAATCTCCGAGATTTGAAACGAGTCAATACCGCTACGCTTCGATGGTTGTAACAACTCAATATTAGGTATTATTTATTTACGATAAATTTCATATTTTAATGTCTCAATACTATTATTAGTTTACTTTAAGTTACATTGTTATATCACTTGAGTAGCATAGCTTGCTTAGCCGTCAGTAACTGTAACTCTCGCAGCTCAGGCGCACGTCCAAATTAAACTGCACTTAAACGTGAACCCGAATTTTATTTCTTCTATAACATTTCTGTCATATACTGAATAGCGTATACCTACACGCGTATAGCATAGTCAAACCTAATATTATAAAGTATGTCCAATCTACTGTATATTAAAGGGTTTACAATCTAATACTACTTGAAAAAATGTAAGGTTGTTCGCTAAACCTTACATTGGGGAGAATCGAGCTCAGAACCGATAATGATGTGGAATTCATTCATTGTGTGACTAACCTTTTGATTTCGGTTCCACGGCGTCGGATATGATGATCGAAAATTGAGGGCTGAACGTCCTCAATTTTCACTGTTGGAGCCGAGTGGGGTTCGAAACTCGGAACTTACTAACTCTTTTTGAATAATGCACTAATCAAACACACACGAGCTATCTAGCTATAAAGTTGTTGATGATTATATAGGGTCTATTCAACGATTTAATGCAAGTTTTCAGATTTATATCAGCCACGAGGTGCACTCAGCGGCGTACGCTTTCAATCCATCTTCGAATGTGGTTTTGTCACATCACACACACATCAGCGTACATAGCATTACTGGTTAAAGAAATGGTGCTAACAACTTAACTAATTTAAGATTAAAATCCTTGTTAAAGTTGAACGTTTATAATTTTAAGTTCGCATTTAAGTAAAACCCTACATTTACATGCAAGAACACAACTAAGCAATTCCACAAAACACGATCTGCAATTCTCTCATTTGTCACAATACACACATCCAATTCTGCAATAAATGTATTAGTTCATAGCTTGTATGTTTTCGAGTGGTTATTAGTAATATAACGGGAAATGCATTTGTCATATTATTGCCTAAAGCTGAAACTAACTTACCTATGTCCCAAACTGAATGCAGTGTGCTCTCTGACGTACCATGTTTCTCAGTATAAACGCCAATAGGGAAATTATGTTTTGCTTTGTTACCAACTATAGTTGGAATAATTGTGATTCGAAATAAAATTCTAGATGTGGTATCTAGAATTTCTTATGAACAATGATTGTAATATTTTCTGGTACGATGTGATATCATTACCATGACTTGCTTTATGTAATTATGTTTCATTATGATTCTTTTCAGGAGAAAAAGGTAATGTTACCTAAAAAGGTGCATGCATTGTTAATAATATAGTTAATAATTATTAATATGACATTATCAGCTGTTCTAAGTTAGGGTGCTGCCGCCTAACATAAATTATACTACAGGGCCAAGATATCGTACAACAGCAGTCTTTTAATGAAACTATTCATCTTAAAGTTCTTAAACGACACAATATCTATACTAATATTATGAAGCAGAAAAGCTTATATTTTTGTATGTTTGTTTCAAATAAACTGAAATACTTCTGAACGCTTCTTTCACCATTAGAATGCTATAGTAGAATCCCTGAGTAATATAGGCCCGAGTTTAAACGGGGCGCGCCGCAAGTTTAATATAATCAGGCGTTACTTTTCGGAAATCCATACTAATCTAAGTTAAGAAACAAAGTATCTAGTGTTAGTTCCGCTCAAATCACTATGCACAATATGCAGGAAGAAAAATAAAACATGCAAAATTACAGTGATAACATAAGGAATGTGTTCGACACGTTTTTACCGAATTTCCCCCCCCTTCCGGTTGCCAATCTGGGAAGGGCGCGCTGCAATTAAATATTTTTTGAATTCATCAGCAAGATTAAATAAATATTTATTTTTAATCTCAATTATTATAATATAATGTATTATATAATAATTGTGATAAAAAATAATATAATGTAATAATGTATTATACACAATTTTGTTAACCGCACATGTTGCGCGGTTAGCAAAATTATGTATAATTCATTACCATCCATTTAAAAAACACGGCAATAAATATTAAAATTGTTTTCTCAATATCTCAAATAAAATATTCAACGTGAGTGAAATGTATGTTGTATCAATATTTCAATATCACTGGACAGTTTACATGATTGTTGATTTATATGTCAGTATAAATCAATATTTAATTTTTATTTCGACATTTATTGGTGGCGAACGAATGCTAAAATTTTAAATATTAACTACATACTTTATAATTTGTTATAGGTGTAGTACGAAACAAATTACGATAGTAAGATAATAGTCAATCTAGTCAATCAACACCAGCATACGCAACGATGCATGATCATTTGATATAGCATAATATTTTAAACAAAATGGCAGGTCTCATAGAATTTCATTATTTTATTAATACAATATTTGTGGCTATTGAATATTATTTTTTTTTTATTTAAGAGGCAAAATTGTACTTTGGGAGTTTAAGGACAATTTGTCGGAAAATGGCTTTTTCTATCTGCAAAAATTAACAGATTACCTATTAAAATAGTGATAGGTACTTGAAAAAGAATAAGTACTTCACGAGTATCACTAATTCCATATCAGAAGGAGGCCGCGGTGCGGGTTCGGGAGAATAATCCCTATTTCGCCGAAGACGCACAGGCCGCAGACGACGGGCAGCAACTCGCCGTCTACCACCCTAGGCTCGGCCTGAGAGTAGGGAACATAGACCCATTTCCTTAAGTATTCTCTTAAAAAGGCGACCCATAAGGAGGATAGGTGCTCCATGCGTCCATAACCTTGCATTAAACGGCTCCAAACAATGGGCTGCACCGTTATTCAGTAGTAGTGTGGTGAGTAGGGCAGATGACGGAGAGCTTCCAACCCCAGTTCTTGCAACTTGGAGACCGTCTGCTGTGCAGTATGAGGTCGCGCGTTGTCGTGCAGGAGCAGCGGAGACGAGCGATTGACCAATGCTGATTGGAGATGTGCCAGCTTCTCCATCATTGTGTTCAGTTCTTAACAGTACACATCTGCAGTAATGCTCACCCCGTTTGGTAAGAAGCTGTGATAAATCACACCGGCGCTAGACCACCAAACAGTGACCATCACTTTGCTAGGGGTAAGTTTTCGTTTAGGGCATTTTTAGGTGCTGAACCAGGATCCAACCAACTTGCTGAGCGCTTGCGGTTATCAAACAGAATCCATTTTTCATCTCAGGTAACAATGCGGTTCAAAATTCCTTCATTTGTGTGTCTGTTGAGCAGTGCAAGGCACGTCTCGACGCGTACTTCGCGCTGGCGATCATTGAATTAGTAGGGCACCCATTTGTCAAGCTTTTTTACCTTGCCAATTTGACGCAAATGGACCAATATTATTTTGTCGCTAACGTCGAAAGCTGCTGCTAATTCAGCCGTAGATTGTGTATCATCAGCTTCCACAATCGCCTTTGATTCGTCATTGTCGACCAAAGTCTTCATTTTTCAGGTCGAAATTTCCAGAACGGAAGCGAGCAAACCAATAACAGGTGGTGCGTTGGTTTGTAGTGTTAGCTCCGTAAACGTCGTTGATGTTGCGTGCCGCTTGTGCCGCGTTCCTGCCACGACGGTACTCATATTCCATAATTACTCGAATTTTTAACGTATTCCTGATGACGAAAAAGATTGAAATGCGATGAAAATGTAACACTAATCAATAAACAAATGACTACTTTTGGAAAAAAAATCCATGTATCTATAATATAAAAATGAATCGCTGAATGTGTTGCTAAGCGCAAATCTCGAGAACAGCTGAACCGATTTCGCTAATTCTTTTTTTTTAATGTTCGTGGAAGTTCAAGGATGGTTTTTACGGCGAGAAAAATTCGAATAATTGCCTGAAAACCCCTTAAAACAGCCTTTTTCTTTTTCCTATACAAACGTTTTCTAACTAAAATGTAGAGTCAATTTGAGCTTTATTTTGTTAATTAAAAACTTGAATTTTTTTGCCAAGATTTTTTAGGGTAGGGGTAGTGTAGGGTAGTGTAGGGTAGGGGTAGGGTAGTGTAGGGTAGGGGTAGTGTAGGGTAGTGTAGGATAGGGGTAGGGGTAGTGTAGGGTAGGGGTAGTGTAGGGGTAGGAGTACCGTATAAACGAAGTCTCTACGGCCCAGTTTATTTTATACAAATGTTTAGGTCTTTTATGTATCGATTGAGGCAGTACGAAGTCTGCCGGGTCAGCTAGTTTAAAATAAAATTAATTTGAAATTAGAATTCTTGGTCAGTACTGCAGAACGGCAATTTCATAGATAAAGACCTAATATTAGCATGTTTGCCATGGAGAGGAGAGTCCTAAGAATACGCACTGCATTTCCCCCGCTGAAAAAAAAGATGTGTTACATAATTATAATGTATACTTTTCGGTGTAAAATTGTTCTTCAGAAATACTTGTGTCAAAATTGAATAAAAAAATTCAGGTCCTTTTGTACTTTGGCCAATTGCGATTATTAACTGGTTAAAGCAGATTTTTAACTCTTCGCTATTCTATTAAAAGCCAAAATAGGAACAATAATTCCTTGAGAAACTAGCCACTGTTTAATTACAGCAGCATACCTATTCACACAAAAGTTGTATGTAACAAATTACTTTACCATCCAATTTCACCAACAACGAATATTCTCTGCGAGACGATAACTCCCGCCTCAATCCCAAAACTAATGATTTGGATCCATTGACTTAATGTAGTTTCTAACTAACTTTTGTTCTCATAGGTTTGGTTAAATTACTTCTTATACTAACATTTGTTTAATCAATTCAGGAGCTTTTACAAAAGAAAACCTGATACTGGTTTTGCTTTGCTAATGAATCATGATTTTTTTTATCTATATTACTAGAGGACTCAACAGACCTTGTCCTGCATGATAATATATTATTATAATAATAAATATTATTTATTATTTGTGAATCTAAACCATCCAGGACGCCATCCAAACGCATACAAAAAAAAATCAAATCGGTCCAGCCGTTTAGGAGGACTTCTGTGACATACACACGTACAGTAGAATTATATATATAAAAGATAGCATTTATAGATTATGACTGCACAAGTAATTCAGTGGCTAGCATTCAGCAGTGGGCGTTCAGTGGATGTAAACGCTGATCAAGACTAACTAACTAACAAGTAAGTTTTCTCAGAGTTGCCACATCTAGAACTGGTGGTTCAAAAGTAAGAGACTATCATCCATGAATAAAAATAACTTTAATAAATATTAAAGATTTGAATCGTTTCATTATGATTAAAAAAATTATAGCTATAACTATGAATATGCCCTCATATAAACTTTAACTAGGAAACATAATTATTTAGTTTGAAGTCTAGGCAAGTAAGAACTTCGTGGTTTATAGTTGCAAGTTAATTAGCAACTTTATTAAGTCACGCTAATTTAAATGTTAAGATACATTAAAATTTCGCATCGTTGATGTTTTTTCCTTTAAATCAACATTAAACCCTTGCTTTAAAAGCTTACAAATGGTAGAAAAATAAAATATTTCTGTTTGTTTGTTATGCGTAAATGCAAAAAATTACTGTTGATGTTTTATTAATTCTTTTTAAAGTTGTTAATATTTTATGAGTTGTAGTAATGTTGTTAGCCGATTTTGACTAGGTACACATATCACAGCACATTCTTTGAATCCAATTTTTATTTCTTCTATTTCCTATTTTAGTTTCGATTAATTCTTTATAATTTGAGATGTATTTCTTTATTTGTATTTATTAATTAGCTTGAAAAGTGTCTTTACGAAATGTTGTGCATGCCTTTTATTTAAAAGCATACATTAACTGAAGAATTCAATTTCTAAGTGCATGACAAATGTACATGAATTTAAGTTTGAAGCCTTTACTACATAAAATAACCGGAAAAAAACTATTACGAAATAAACTAACTACTTACGTCTCAGCTGAAATGACTGAATCGATGCAAGTAACAAAAAAAAATTGGAGCCCGGAATTGGAAAAGTAAGGTGGTTAATAGTTATTCAGGTCTATATATGTATATATATTTATATTTAGAATATGTGCATAAAAAACAACGATTTTGTGGTAGGCTATGAAAAAGAGGGAGCAGAGTGAAGTGGAACTATAAAAGTTGTGATATTTTTTCCAAAAAACAAATGATAAAGGAAAACCGGCTTGAGGTAAAACTATCTGTTGTATGAAACGTTTACAAACATATTTTTTTGTGTATCGGGTCAATTTTCATAACTTGTCCTTTGGGCTAGTATGATGTAAATTGTAAACTTTAAATGCTTTCCAAAAATTGATTTGGCATACGTATGAAATTCGGCAGAAATATAATTTTGTTTCAACTTAAACGCAATAATAATCAAATTACACGATGTTAAGTGCTTAGTTATACCATAAACTCAATGAATAAAAAAAGTATAATTTGTGCAAATTGGTGCTTACATTTCAAGATGGGTAAGTGAACCAATCCACCTCAACCACCGAAGCTCCGTAGTATAGCGTAAATCTCGCATTAAACCTTATATATCGTGGCTACGATTCGAATATTTATTTTCGGGTCTGTTTGTTTACCATCCGTGCTTCGGAAAGCATGTTACGCTGTTAGTCACGATTGTCATAATATAATCTATGCGTTGCGATCACCAACCAGCCTGTCGAAACTAGTGACTACAGTAACCAGGGTGCAACCACACTTACCTACCACTTACGTTGTTAGTTACCATGCTTGGCAGGCGGGTTTTTTTTTCTTACTGTAAGTAGCCTGGAGCAGATCGACTCTGCTAGCCATCCATCAAGTGTACACCTCTTAGTCGTCTCCTACGACACCTATAGGGAAACAAAGGGTGGTCTAGGGCTGAGGGGGCCTGCTTCCAAGGCCATGTTTGGAAGAGGGCTGACTTATAATTATAATTCATTTAATAAAATAATGTTATATACATTTCCGGTATTAACGAATTCGCGCTAATTAATATAAAATACACACACTTAACGTAGCAAAATTTAGAACGAACAGACTGAGAATCGCTCAACGAGCTATGGAAAGGGCTATGCTCGGGGTTTATCTATGAGATCGAATCAGAAATTAGAAAATACATAGAAGAACGCGGGTTACCGACATAGCTTAACGGATTAGTTCGTTGAAGTGGCAATGGGCCATATAGTACGGAGAACAGATGACCGTTGGGGCCGAAAAGTTCTCGAATGGATACCGCGGATCGGCAAGCGTAGCGTAGGACGTCCACCTACTAGATGGACAGATGATCTGGTTAAGGCTGCGGGATTACGGTGGATGCAAGCCGCTTCTAACCGCAACAACTAGAGATCAGTGAGGGAGGCCTATGTCCAGCAGTGGACGTCCTACGGCTGAAATGATGAACGTAGCAAAAGTTAATACCTATGCCATCGTAGCTTTATTATGTCGTAAAATTATGTAATGGAAGCAAAATAAGTCATAAATTATTATATAATATTGTATTATCTACCCAGATAATTACCTTAGTTTATTGCTTCACTAATTAGACTCAGTTCAAGCTTAATTGACGAATTTAGTAAGTTATAGCCCTTCCAACCGTTTTTAGCCACAGTGGTCAATCTCTAGTAAGATTTGCCATCTGCGCAAGACATATTATATAGGGCACTAGTGTGTGTGCAAGCTTAGCAGCGGTACACTTTGGGGAGAAGTGGCATAAAAAAGCCAGTTTACTAAACGAAGCAAAAAAATATTCTTTAAATGAAAGAAATGATATTTTTTTCGTCTAATTTGCAAACGAAAAAAAAAATATTTTGTTTATTTATTAAAGTAGGTAATTTTATACGAAATAACTTGATTGATTGATTTCATTGATTTTTTTGTGGCCTTTGGCTCTTTTATAACATTTCGGTATTGAAAGAGCCACTAAAAGTTATGAAAGAGCCAGTCTGTATTATATAATGTAATTACAATAATTATGCAAAGTAATAAATATTGCACTAATAAAAAAAGGACAATTCCATTTTTTTTTAAATCTTATCACTAATCACATTTTTATGGAAATTTTAACTTTAACTAAAATTTTAAGTCATTCTAAAAAATGCTTTAATCTTAACAAATTATTGAGTCATTTATTACAGGTGGGTTATTTTTATTATTAACAATCTCGAAATTTAAACAAAATAACAAATAATATTATCTATCAAAAACAACATTATGAAATTGTTTAAGGCAAATTCACCGGCCCTGTACACATAATTCTTTAAAAAATATTATCTTCAAAATAACAACAATATGAAATCGTTTTCGGCTTAGTTTTACGCATATGTAAGCCAAATATATGCACTACCTACATCTGCAGTTCATAAACCTATATTTGCTTACAAAAAATACCTAAAAACAACTACAATGAAGCAAAATACTTACTTTTTAGTGCCAAAAACTTTGACTCGATGTGCCGGCGCGGTGTCCGTTGGTGTCGGCGAACTGTCAAATTTTTATGGGTGACGGAAAATCAGTGTTGCCACATAAAAATAAAATCACAAATCAGATTCGTTCCTAATCTACTAACTTATAATGCAAATGGCTGATTCAAAACCTGGCTTCTTCATGCCACTTCTAACCTAATATTTTCCTTTATTCACAAAATCCGGAGGGATAGTTAAATCGACCGGTGAGATATCAACCGCGGTGCTCTTAGGAGCTCGGTTGAAATTCCACCAACTCCTGACTTTGAGCAGCAAGCGAAGCTTCGAAATTTTCTCTCAAAAAAATTCTAAGTAGCAACTTAGAATGTTTTTGGGTGAAAAATTCTAGTAACACAAATTTTTGTCCGACCCGAGACCTTGGTGCTAACGGTCGAACATAACACAGGTAAACCATTTATTCTGTAAACAAACAATCTGTATCAAAAGTAATCATCATTATCAGCCCGTATAACGTCCACTGCTGAACATGGGCCTCCTCCTGAAGGAGGGTTTTTGCTATAGTCACCACGCTTGGCAGGTGGATTGGTGAGCGCAGTGTTCTGTTGTCATACATAGGGTAAACGCTGCTGCCTGTTCCCTGGTTCACTAATTGTAGATGATGTTATAACAATCGGGACCAACGGCTTAACGAGCTTTCCGAGGCACGGAGGGTAGTCCCTCAATCAACCAGACCCGGAAAAAATCATACAATTTACACAAAGATTTCTTGTCCGCTGTGGGGATCGAACACACGACCTCCGAGATTTAAAGCGAGCCAATTACCGCTACGCTACGGAGGTTGTCAAAGTAATGACCATAGAGAATTTATAGTGCTGCGAAATAAACAAGTATCGATGATCGAGAATATATGGAAATTATTAGAGTTAGAAGTTTGCATATAGATTGGTCTTCAGCATTGTATAAAGCTGAATGAAAAATTTATATCATATTACAAATATTTCCTTTACTTAGTTTAGTTGAGCCATTAACATCAGACTATTGAATTCCTAACTCAACGTCTTGCTTCGGTTATTGTACTCGAAGCAGTAGTTAACCTACCTTAACTTTCATGTGTGTTTGCATTCACTTATTTCACTATAAGCTTAAAGTAACTTATTGTTGCATTGAAAAATAAATTGCCCATTTAATAGCATTTTTATATAAAATCTATATTATGAAATAAAATATAATCTATATACGCGAAGCTATGTACCCCTTTTTACAATAATAATTGTCGCTTTGATTTACGCGTTTGAGAAGCCATGTGCATTTATATAAAAACCATTAACATAATCATTATATCAGCTTGTTGTCTTCCACTGTTAAACATTGGCCTCCCCCATCGAATCCTAGTGGCAACGATTGTTAGCGGCCTGCATCTACTGACTCCCTGCGACCTTTATGAGATTTTCAGTCCATCTTGCAGACGGTCTTGCGACGCTGCGTTTGCCAGTTCGTGGTCTCTACTCTAGAACCCTTCTGCTCTATTGGCTGTCAATTCTTTGAGCTGTGTGTCATGTCTATTGCCATTTCAGCTTGCTAATTCTTTGAGCTATGTCAGCGACATCAATATATCATAGTTAGAATACAATAAACATTAAAATACCAAACTATTCATTTAATTCCTCATTAGCATCTGGCAACCGTAATTATACGTCTTAATGTTAGCGTACTCGAAACATAATAGCAAGTGAAACACAAGAGCCGTATTGTTAGCAATCCGACCGAAACTATCTGGCAAGTACTCGAACGATCGTTACGAACTTACTCCGAAGTACGTATAGTCTTACAAACTTCGGTTATTGAGAGAAAGACAATCAGTTGCCTGCTGGGAATTGCAAAACATCTCTCAGTGGGTTGCTTTTCATGCCTCGAAACTCGCGAAAAGTTACTTATATTAACTCGTAGTTCACTCAGTTAGTGTCAAATTAATTGTTATTATCCATAGTTTGATAGATTCAAATTATTTTCGTGAACATTAATGATACAAAAGCCGCTTAATTCTATGATTAGTTTTGTAAGGAATTAATGGAGATTTTAGTTAAAACTATGTAAGTTTATGTAAGGTTGTGCCTGGCATCGCGTCACCCGTCGAAAGATTCTTAAATATCCCGTGGATTTTTAAAAAGGTTTTTTAAACGAACATTGTCCTCATAAATTACGCACAGAAAAAAAAATGGATTTCAAATCAGACACGTCGTTCTGATCGAATCGAATCGTTCTGACGGAAGTAACGCAGGTGAAACCGCATGCGGAAGCTAGTTAATCTATAAAAATTAAAGTAAATTGCGAATAACCTAAAGTCCGAGCACAATGATTAAAAAGGGCACAACGTTTTTATTTTTCAAAATTGAGATACTTATGTTGTTATTTTAGTCAAAAGTATTATTGACTAAAGCATACGGTCAAAAGTACTTTTGACTGGTTAAGAGTTTTGACTGCAACGTAATATACATATACATATTAGAAATCAGGAAAAAAGGTCCGATCTATCTATATTTTTGTATGATAACGAAAAAAATGTTTAATGTGGCCTTTTTAATTATGACGGCCGAATTGTGCTCGGACTTTAGGTAATTCGCAATTTCCTATTATTTTTATAGATTAACAAGCTTCCGCGTGCGGTTTCACCTGCGTTACTAATGTTTCCGCAGGAACTTCAGAATTAAATATTGCCTTTCTCGGTAAATGGGCAATCTAACACTGAAATATTTTTTCAAATCGGACCAGTAGCTCCTGAGATTAGCGCGTTCAAGCAAACAAATAAACAAACTCTTCAGCTTTATAGATATATATTCTAAGCTAATGTTTATCTGATTGTAGTCGGGCCTATATTAATGTTATGTGTTATTTTGTATTAATAATAAAATTATTGCACAGCTCTAGAACAAACATCTTAAAGTAAAAAAATATAAGTCCTGTAATTTATAGCTTTTCGATAACACCACATATAGGCCAGGAAATAGAAGTAGCGTTTACCTCTCTATTAGTAAACACAATACGCCCACCGAGCATGGTAATTAAGTTATCATAGGAACGGTCTCTAATGAGATTATCGCTGCATGCGCTGTACAAAGACCATTACGACCTAGCTCCAGCTAGTATAATTTCACAACTGTTACTGTTTTCCAAGATTCATTCTTACATAATATCTTTATTACCTAGGCACTAAAAGTTACTACAATATATTCTATAAGAAAAAAATAAGTAGGAAGTAAAAGAAAGAAGGTTTTATTAAATAGTAGTAGTAAATAGTTAAAACATATTTACTGTGTTAAATAAATAACGTATATTTGATTATTGCTGTTTATTATAACAGCTTTTATAGATTTAGCCTAAAAGCTGTGAGGTATCAAAATACAGTATTATTATTATATCTATGATTGAATAGTCTAAGGTCTGTCCTATATAATGAAATAATATATACCAACCTACAAACCTAATTATAGCTATGCTAAAGACAACCTAATGTCACCCCATGGGTGCCGTAACTGGCGATTAAGTGATATTCTCAAGCTCAAGGTTGATTACCATCTGACTGCAATCACCTTTTTTTTCGGACGGACATACGTAGTTAGCCACGACGCTTTTGATACAATGATCGGCACGATTCTTGAGCGCTGACCATGACCTGCGCAGAAGTGAGTTGTTGGGTCCCTTTGGTGATTGGCCCGTAGCGCATCGCGTCATAGCCGTCACTCGGGATTGGTTCTTTACTCCTGTAGCGTACCTCACGACGATGAGTACAATTCCGGCCAATTTAATTGACACCAATTTTTATAAATTATGTAGGTATTTTTTTTTTATTTGTAACAATGTTTTTCATTTCATTAATCATCATCATAATTTCAGCCGTAGGACGTCCACTGTTGGACATAGGCCTCCCTCATAAATCTCCAGTTGCTGCGGTTAGAAGCGGCCTACATCCACCGTGATCCTGCGGCCTTAACCAGATCGTCCGTCCATCTAGTAAGTTGAGAACTTTTCGGCCCAAACGGCCATCTGTTCTCCGTGCTATATGGCCTGCCCATTGCCACTTCAGCGAACTAATCCGTTGGGCTATGTCGGTAACCCGCGTTCTTCTACGTATCTCCTCATTTCTGATTCGATCTCGTAGA
Source organism: Nycteola revayana (assembly GCA_947037095.2). Lineage (NCBI taxonomy): Eukaryota > Metazoa > Arthropoda > Insecta > Lepidoptera > Nolidae > Nycteola > Nycteola revayana. The sequence goes on from OX344839.1 coordinate 14,532,275, forward strand.
GAAACCCTGATCATTGCCCTTATTTCATTGATGAACAAATGAAATTCGAGGTCAAAAATGTTAACAAAAATAAGTAACAAAAATAGTTTCTTTTAGAAAATTTTGACAAACAACAAGAACTAAGTTATGGTTTTAAATTAGAAACACTTGTTAAATACTTTTTTGATCTCAATTTAACAAATCACTATTTAATCTTTCTTTTAACCAGTAAGAAATTACGTAGGAAACTGAGAAAAAATAAATAATAAACGGGTGTGCGTTTTATTTTGTCATAAGTGTAAGATGCGCGAAGCGATCTCTCGCCACTCTTGCGCCGAGCGCTCAAGAACCGTGCCGGTATCTGTACTTCACCGGGCATAAAGGCGAGCAGAGCTCCAGCCATAATAAATGTTTAAAAACTACAAACTAAGCAACCTGCGCAAGAGGGCGCCCCCTGTAGGGCTTGGACCTCGGCTCAGATTTTTAGTATTTTAGGGGGTTTTGCGCAACTGTCGCTCTACTTTACAGTTCGCGGGCCTCTCGAACTCGGGTCTACGTGGGTACCGGATGGTAACTGCAATCACCAATCCACCTCTTAACCTTACGGTACTTCAACCGGTATGTACCTATAACATACCACGCTATGGAGAAGGCGAGTCCCACACCGAGAGTCCCAGCCGATTTTCGACCCAGGCGAAGGGGTACTTCGCCGCCGGCGCGGTAACCCTGCAGCGGTGGAGGGGATGCGTAAATGCATTTCCCCCCGGACAACAAAAAAAGAAAAGGTACTAAATAGTTTTACAAAAAGACTGTCTGTCTGTTTGTTTCTATATAAGTGTCATTAACGGCTGGCCCGATTTTTAGTCTTTTACCGGTATAGGTAATACCTAAGCTACTTTTTTATTTTGTTTGTCCGTATATTCCACCTAATCTCCGAAACGATGCTGATGAAGTCGCGGGCAGCAGTTAGTGTTGTAATAAAATTAACTTTACTAAATGATATATTATATTATAAATTATGAAACATATAGACAATAATTTAGTATCCATATTAATATGTACAACAGTTATTTATTTATTTTACTTTTACATAAAAACTGCCCATGGCCAATTACATTCGTTAAAGATAAAGAATTTACAATAATAATGTACTATAATAAAAACAGACATAACATAAATAACTAACAATAAATTAAATACTATTATTTTCACAAAAGTGCGGCACATCACCATCAAATCAACAAACTTGTCTGCGAATAAATCGCAGTCCAGGTTGGCTTCCACAAGCTTATTTAGCGCGGTCAATACGCGCGGTACGGGAGACGCAGCACGGGCTGCAGTCCGGCGTGGCGGTAAGCTTAGCAGCTGATGCTTTCTGCTACGGAGATAATTATCTTGTTGTAATACATACCTACTATTAGTACCTAAATACGACTAAGTATGTAGACACGACACACGCAAGCTTTTTTCACCCAACCAAAACGGTTAAGGTAACTTTAAATTTCAGTACTAAATATTACCATTTCATTGCTAGTTACATATTTAAGAAACGGCAAAATGTGGCCGCGCCGAAATAATATTTTACTTCAACAAGATCTTTATGAGTACGTGTTCTTATACTTATGTTAGTAACACGAGTTAACTTCAAGAATCATAAACCAGAGTAGAATACGTAATACAAAGTCCTTGACGTGAAAATGCAGATTAAGATTTTATAACAATACTATACATTTATATTAAAACTAGCGACCCGCTCAAACTTCGTACGGGTGGACTTTTATAGTCTATGTTACTCAGGGATAATGTAGCATTCTAATGGTGAAAGAATTATCAAAATCGTTCAAAAAGTTTTGAGTTTATTCGAAACAAAAATACAAACTTTTCCTCTTTATAATATCATCTTTTTGACCACGTCTGTGGCGTAGCGGTATTAGTCTCGGAGTTCGTAAATTATAAGATTTCATCCCGGGTCTGGTAGCTTGAGACTACCCTCCGTACCTTGAAAAGGACGTTAAGCTTTTAGTGTTGTATAACATCATCTATAACAATCGTATTTCAGGGAACAGGCAATAGCGTTTTCTTATGTGTTACTACATAATACTGCGGTCACCAACCCGTTTACCAAACGTGGTGGCTATAGCAAATACCTTCTTTTGGAGATCCCAGTGGACGGTATACAGGCTGTTAACAAATCATTGTCGGTCTCATGTAATTTCATATTAACAATATTCGAATGTGGTTCATGTTTCCACTCATTCATCGATCAGCCTATTTCAGTCTACTGCTGGAAATACGTTTGCCCAAATTAGCGCCATAACTCTCGGTTTTCGGCCTTCCAGTCGAGGGTAGGCTGGATGTCCAAATAAAAGTGTCCATCTTGTTCTGCGCTACAATGCTGATTGAGTGAATTTGTACCAACTAACGCAGCTAGTCGTGTTCATATCTCGATACCGTAGTTGGTGGGGATTAACTGTGTATATGAATGTTAAGTATTGAATAGAATAAATATATGGGAGAGTTATCCAGTATAATCACCACGCTTGGCAGACCGCAGTATAGGTAATGTTGTAACACACAAGGAAACGCTGCGGCCCGTTCCCTTGTATACGCTTGTAAAAGATGATGTTATAGCAATCGGGACAACGGCTACACATGCTTTGGAGGGTAGTACCCTCCGTTCCGCAGAAAGCATGTTTAGCCGTAGACATTATCTAACCATACCCGGAAATAAATTTTAGTATGTAGGTACACACAATTTCTGGTCCGGTATGGGAATTGAACCCACGACTTAAAGCGTGACTTATACCGCTACGCTATGCGCCACGGAGGTTGTCCAGCATAATATTACTTCTATTACAACACATCATCATCAGCCCATACAATGTCCACTGCTGAACATGGGCCTCCTCCCGAGGGAGGGTATTTGCCATAGTCACCACGCTTCCGGACCGGCAGGCGGATTGGTGATCGCAGTATTATGTTGTAATTTACCCAAAGATTTCTTGTCCGGTGTGAGGATCGAATCCACGACCTCTGAGACTTAAAGCGAGCAAAATACCGCTACGCGACGCTACGGAGATTGTCACACACACCACATAAAAATTGTAAAAGTTTCGTCTGAAATAATGTTATCAGTTACCTCTAGCTAGCTCGTCATAAATGTCAAATGTCTGATTCTTAGCTTTGTTCAGTGGATTTCGCTTTAAAAATCCGTACAAAGTTCGTGTGGTATTAAAGGACTCCGCCTGAAAATTTGGAAACATTTTAAATTATACTCTGACAACTTTTGGACATATATTATTTGATTTGATTCCATCCATATTATTATCATAATCAATACTAAAGAGGCCCTCAAGAGTGCAATCGAAGATCTAACAAGTTTTACTTCACATCCCATAATATTATATCAAAGGGATGGAAATGTACCAAAGACCCTTACTTACCTCACACGTCAGTGATCAAACAGCTATAACATAAGCACGTGTTACGAATTTGGCTTTATCGTTATAGAAACTCGACGTTTTTGCGCAATATATCCGTCGTTATAATGCTCATGATCCACCCAAATAATGTCAATTGTTTTGGCATAATATAGACAGAACAAGCATTTTGTGTCGCTAAGAACAATATAAATAAATTATAACAATTATTTTATAGTTATAAATAAATAACCATAATGACTATTTCAAAGTGACTGTAATTGGTTTACGTAAATAAAAATGATTTTTAATATATTTTAACAATCTTAAATGTATAATAAAAGATCATTTATAAATTGTTGGTAAATGTCGAAATGTATAAGTTAAGACCCAGTTTTCATTTTATTTTAACCAGCTGTAAGTACCCAGTTTAGCTCGTCAGACCAGCCCGTTTTATCATTTCCGGCGATTTTTCCAATATGTTGTTTTTTTTACTTTTTCCTCGTAATTACTGACACAATAAAAGAAAATCCAAATGAATGGAGTCTTTTTCAAGCTATGAGCAGTAAGTAAATACATTCTGGTGATTCATTTTATTTAAATAGATAAAATTATACAGGGCCGCATTTAGAAGTCCGGAGGCCCCGGGGCAAAGGGGAAGAGGCCACAAATTAGTTTCCCTCTAAATATGTATGTAGAAAATTTTAAGTATGTAGGTGCCTATTTTTCTTATCTAGTCTAATTTAAGTGAACAAATAAGAATGAAAGAAAAACATTTAATGAACACACAAAACGAATACAAAATAGTAATTACAGTCATATCAAAATAAAAATAAATAAAAGAACAACATAGGTAAGGACAACACTTGAGGCTCGGACGCCATACATATAAAACACAAACATGGATAAAGACAGAGAGAAAAAAAAATACAATAATACATTCACAATAAACATTAACAACAGTAGTAGACAGCGAGGTGCGGGGCGGGGCGAGAACGAGACTCATTATAACATCGTATATTATTATATCATATCAGAACGCAGACCAACGCACGCAAATATAGATAAATAAACGATATTACAATATTTAAGAACTATTTCATCAATCATAATTCTACAAAGTACTGTATGTAAAGGTACAACACCGAAAATAAAAACAAAAGAAAAGTTATAGATATTACTCGTAAGATTTTTTTTTTTTTGAATTCCTCTTTTGTGGAGGCCCTGGGGCAGTTGCCCTGGATGCCCTCCCTTAAATCCGGCCATGAAACTATATAAAACAGACTTTTCAATTGAAATGATTTGAAATAATGTTTAAGAAAAGTTCATAAATCTATAATTAATTAGTAACTAATTCGTGCGTAATACGTTCCATGTATTTGGGCAGATTCAAAATTCAATAACTACCCAACTTCGACAAAATATTGTATCTAGTTAGTTCCCTATCGGTTCTTCTTATATTTATAGCTATAACTTTGATGTCGTTACTGGCTTAAGGGAACCATTTTATACGGTTTCTGCAGCCCTCGTTCACAATACAAAATTTTATTGGGAATTCTATGGAAATAGGTATGCAAATATGATATTAGTGAAAGAAATGTGAATCACATTATCATACTCATGTGTGCTTTTATAACATGGAGATTGGTATAATTATGTGTACATACATAATACAAGAAATGTATGGAATATGAGATAATGTAAGTAGTATCTATAAATCTCAATATCATTATGAATATGTAACATAGTCTTATTGTACGACTATGTTTTTATTATTTCTTGTTTTGAATGTAAAAGAATTATTTGTAACTAGCCACGCCCTGCGGTTTTACCCGGGTTACTGTGATCCAGTGGGTCGGAGCGTGATGTTTTGTAGCCTATATGTTAATCCAGCGTATAAACCTATTCCGGTGCAAAGTTTCAGCCAAATCAGTTCAGTAGTTTTGGCGTGAAAAAGTAACAAACATCCATCATTCCATCCATCCATATTTACAAACTTTAGCGTTTATAATAAAGAATTAGCTCATGCGTCACAATGTAGGTACCTAATCAAATAAGTGGTAAAGTACTTTCAGAAACTAAAGGAATCTATTTTATCGTTCATCAAATAGGTATAATGACTACTTATCAGAAATACTGAATGAACTCGTATAAAATTAAGGTACGTTAAATCATTGGAAACCCAATTTAGATCTGTCCCACTCGGATGGGTTAAGTTAAATTTATTTTTTTACAAATTTAAATATTTTTTACAAAGTTAAATATTGCTTAACAATACTACTAGTTAACGCTGAAAGATTTTTCTAATATGCTAACGCTTCTTTCTTGTGTAGACTTAGGCCCTCTTTCATATGGGAGGTAAGTCTACCTAAAGAAATTTTGTATTGTCACTGATAGTAATTAAGCGGTATAAAACAAAAAAATAATTTAAAACCTAGTTCTTGAGTGGCCAACGTAATAATATTGTCTACACAATTTAGAATCGATGCCTGTTTCTATGTCAATAGAATCCAAACTTGGAAAAGGGTTTATTGCATGTAGTCCATTTCAATATTCGACTAACAATATTTAAATCCAGCACCTCTGGACTGGGAATACTGGAATGTACATTAATCCTATGTCTCTAGTCTTGAAGGTGGTCGCTTGGGTATGTCATGTCAAACTGTCTTAGTAATTCACTGAGAGACGTATCCAAACATAAGTAATGTGTTTGTAATAGAATATTCTACTGTATAATTGGCTTTATCTACCTGCTTTACTTTGAGACATTAGTTCTGCCTTCAACTCGTTTTCTCTATTCCCTACTCTGAGTAATTGTTAGTATCGATTTTTTTTTTGCAAATATCGTCTATATCAATGGTAGGTCAGTATTAACTACAGTTGTATTAATTCAGTTGGAATTGATTGGTAATGCCTGAAATAATACATACATGTTCGTGCTACCGAAGGATTATAACTTAATTATCTACCTTGTTTAATGTGTAACTAAAAGTTCAAAAGGGTTCCAATATTTCACTCTCAGGCTTAAAGAGACAAAGACTACACGCAATTTCCGTTGCCAGCTCGAACTCGAGCTAATTAAAACGAAGGTAAATGTCAAATGAATTGACAGGGAGGCTTTGACGCTCGGCTGTTGTCGGTAAAGCCGAACATGTGTTGTAATCACTTTAAGGTTTTGTTGTTCAACATTATACGGTTGGGTCAAATGTTCGAAGAGTTTACGCGGGGCGAACTCGCTCTATTATATAATTCATTCTATGTAATTGAGGCTGTCTGTAACATGACACTTTTTTATTTTTTCGTTGTATTATGAACACATTTTCTGTCCTTCAGTGCGTATCAACATTGTGTTGATTTTATATTTACATTATTTTATATGTTGACTTGTTATGAAATAAATAATTCAATTTAGCTATATTTTTTTTACTAACTCCATGAACTTAAAAAACAGTGCCTTACTTATAATATAGTTATTCGCGAAACACGCCAAGGAGCGACGACGCATCGTCAATGTGTTGTACCAAACTAATTTTGTATACATACCAACTGTGATACTTCCATACAAATTTAAGATCTAACGTCCCGCGCTATGCAACGGAGCGCGGTGCAGTGGGAAAATCGCCTTAGGAAAACGTGGCAAAGTAAGTAAGTAGCCGCGCAAGAAACAGCATGCGTTCACATAAGATATCTAGGTAGTAGTTGTAGTACTAGGTAGTAATGCCATGTAGTTTCAGGCTTCGAATAGACCACTCCATATCTTCCCATGAGTGTCCTAAGAGGCGACTACGCAACATAGAACTGATGGATGGTCAGCAGCATCTATCAGCTCAAGATGTCTTTACCTCCTTCTGCCATCACCAATCCGCCTGCCAAGCATGGTAATGGCAAATGGTAATATAACTCAACAAGCTTGGTTAATCAAGGTCTGTTAAGACTGCTTTTATGCTCCACTCTATGTTCAGCATTGGGCGTAAACAATCTGTTAAAATAAAAAAGTATAAGCATACTTAAAATACATTAAAATTTCTACTTTCCATTGCTATTGGTATAACATTTTAAATCTAGTTGTATATTTTAGTTCGGTATATCGCTCCAGGGACTTACTAACATATGTTCAACTGAAGATTCGTAAAAGTTTTGGAGTGTTCATTGAAACTATTGTTTTGTATTCGAGTCACGACCAAAAACGTTCTGAGCGGAGACAGTTTGTTATGACTTGGACTTGGCGATGCTTCTAGTTACCCAGCGTAGTTATTAAAAGTCAGATGTGCCATTCACATTTACGTCGACAATAAGTCTTATTTTTGTAGACATAAAACTCATTTTAAATTCAAATCAAAACAACGTAAGTATTTAGTTATAAAAAGTTGATTATGACGTACCCAATTAGTTTGACTTAAAACCTTATTGTCCTTGGAATAGAACTTCTTTTTAACGTTCGAATATAAAAGAATATTGTCCAAAATAAGGCTGACAAACTTTCTTTTTACTCCTTAAAGTAAAAGGATAAATAGTGGTGATAATTCCTGAATGCAAATAGTTTTTGAGGGAATACCTCCCATGCCTCTTAAAATTCGTTTAGCCATCAATCCCGATTGTTATAACGTCATCAATAAAAAAAACGTGTACTAGGGAACGGAGAGCAGCGTTTTCGCTGTGTCCCTTTACCCTGTGTGTTACATCATAATACAGCGGTCACCAACCCGTCTGCGTAACGTGATGACTATAGCAAAACCCTCCCTTGGGAGGAGGCTCATGTTTGTGGGCTGATGATGATGATTTTGAATTAGTTCTCAGTTTTCGTCAATAGATTGATAATTTGATACGTATTGTTTATATTTCTATAGCTAAATATGTATGTCTTCGCCTGTCCATAAAATTGTTATTTGATAAATACGACTTCCTGCTTATGGATGCGTGGTCAGGTGCACCTATTTATATATCAATGCAGTATCAGGATACAGAAAAGCACATTAAGGAAAATATAGCAATATGGTTCTTTAAAGTTACCGATAGATACTAACTTGGCATAGTCTTTTGAAGGCAGCTTCTGAGAAAATCGTAAGTTATGGTACACATATTCTCTCTAAGCGATGTCAGGTGCCACCGATATTTTTATATCAATGCAGTACCACTGACTTTACGACTGGGGACTTAAGTTTCTTCGTGTATGTTCACTGCATATCCCAAGCTTGTAGCTTCAGTACTGTATATCATAAGGATAAGTGCTAGGGATAAAGGTGCAAGTTGGAAGCAGGCAACGTGAGGCGGCGGCGGACGACGTGTCGCGGGGACACTACTGGTTTGTATTTATTTCTATGAAATGCGTCGCTAGCTTCATGTCGCTAACTGCGAAGGGAATTTCATAGAAATAACATACAAACCAGTAGGTAGTGTCGCCGCGACAAGTCGTCCGCCGCCGCCTCACGTCGCCCGCTTCCAACTTGCACCTTAAGTTTTATAACAACTTATTCATATACTCATGCACACTCGAGAATTTTATCTATATCTATACTAATATATAAAGCTGAAGAGTTTGTTTGTTTGTTTAAACGCGCTAATCTCAGGAACTACTGGTCTGATTTGAAACATTCTTTCAGTAGATAGCCCATTTATCAAGGAAGCCTATAAGCTATATTTAATAATGAAGTTTCCACGGGAACGGGCGTTACGCGGGTGAAACCGCGCGCGGGAAGCTAGTCTTAAATATGACTACTTTCTTTGCTATCTTGATATTTAATCTTGATTTTTAGTAATAAAAAAAAACTAAACGCGTAAATTTGTAAGTATGGATGGATGGATGTTTCCTACTCTTTCACGCCAAAACCACTGAACGGAATTGGCCGAAATTTTGCACCGGGATAGGTTATACGCTGGATTAACATAGAGGCTTCAAAACATCACGCTACGACCCACTAAAGCAGAGTAACGCCAATAAAAGCGCGGGGCGCAGCTAGTATTTTTATAATATTAATTTAGATTAGATCTATATGGATGATCATCATTGATAAGTTTGAATTTATAATAGCATCGAACCAGTGTTAAAACAGGCTTACACTTTTTTTAAACTACCGGTCCTTTTTTGCATTGTGAATTTTGTTTCAGATTCCGTTTTACGATTTAGATTTGAAACCGTTTAGCGTGTTTCCATTATTTCACGACGATAAAATATTATCGTGTTGATGAAGAGGTCACCAATTCTAATAATATCCGGACAGACCAGCCAATTTGGCCGGACATCTGGGTAAAAAGGCCGGACACCCTACTTTATTAAGGATTTTATCTCAGTATTAATTAATAGAAACTACAAAAATGGTACGTGCAATTGATTGCTTATACGAATATAACTTGCCCTTGAGCGACCGACAGTCGACTCACATGCGCTAGGCGCTCGCTCGTTTGCGAAATGACAAAATTCTGTCTATTTTGGCTGGACATGGCATTATATAAAGCCTAACTTTATCCGGCTTTATTCGAACCCCTACCTTATAGTGAGTGTAACCTTGTGACGAAAAATTATCGTACCTATCGTTAAAGCGTCGGCATAGCTTGTGTTTATTTAAACGGAGGTATTCACTTATAGTAGTATAACATGATTAACTATCGTCCACGACCTTTTTGCAGTGTCGGCAGATTATCAAGAAATTTATTAACAAGCAATATATCTAATCTAAAACTATAAATCTATCGATGTAGTAGCAACGTGCTCGAAGTGATAATTCTTTTTGTTGTATAGGTAGTTAACATAATAATGGAAAAGATTAAGTATGTTAACGACAAAGAATTCACGTTCCTGTATTAAAAATTGGACAAAGTATTCCAGCCAATTAAATGCATACAACACCTTATTACGTGGTTCGTTTTACATTTATCTAGCAATCCGATCCGAATACCGATCACGCAAATGGCGGTCAACACGGCATGCGAACAATGGCAGAATCGCCATCGTTATAACAAACATAAAATAGACATGCCTGACGTGTATGTTATGTTTGTTTACTAAACACAGGTTGTGTCATCTGAAATATCTAATACGTATGTACATATAGTAATTGCAAATATACATATTATATTCTATATAGGTATATATATATATATATATATATATATATATAAAATATATATCTCTTAAAAAACTAACTCAAGTACAGAAAAAAGCCTTCGAAATTCTTTTAATGAGGTGATAATCTTTTGAAGTCGGTTACATTTGTAGTACCTACGACTATAATATATGAGTTGTTAAATTATGGCTACATTTGAATCAATTGTTATGAGGATTATAAAACTAATTGATTGAAGTAATATCAACATTGGATTAATAATTTACGGACATACAAACATACTTAAGTATGTCAAGTTAGAAAAAATATTATAAACATACTTAAGTAGAAAAAATATTTCAGTTTAGATAGCCGTCCTCAATAAATGTATTGAGGACGGCTATAGGCTGTATTTATTATGATGTTGCTACGGGAACGTGAGTACGGGAGCTAGCAATTAAAAGCGCTAATCTCAGGAACTTCTGTTTCAATTTGAAAATATCTTTCAGTGTTAGATAGCCCATTTATTGAGTAAGGTTTTGATGATAACTTTCATATGGAAACGGAAGTTATACGAGTGAAACCGAGTCCGGGCAGATAGTCAAGTACTAGTTATTATTTAACAACTAATAAATTATAGTCGGTTACATTTCGCCTCTTTGCTTCAATAATGTGATAAGTTTTTTAAGTTCTCTTCTCAAGATATCACATTATTGAAGCAAAGAGGCGATTTGTAGTACCTACCTACAAATATATTATAGTCGGTTGCATTTGTAGAAGGTACCTTCAAATGTAATCGACTATAATATATGAGTTGTTAAATTAGGGCTACATTTGAATCAAATGTTATGAGGATAATAAAACTAATTGATTGAAGTAATATCAACATTGGATTAATAATTTACGGACATACAAACATACTTAAGTATGTATAGTATACTTAAGAATGTCTGTTACCCCATTCATATTGCTTACGGTAATAGCTTCTGAGCCCTGGTGTTCTGGGTTCGATTCCCACTCGGGATAATTATGTGCGTAAACCACGTAAAGTTGTACTGAGTCAAGGTCAAATCGCGGGGATTTATTTCTCCAGTGCGGGAGTTTATTTAAAAGAAGAGTAGTGGCAAACTTGGTTGACTTATGATGATGATACACCAATGCAATTATTTACTTCGCTAAAAACGTGATCAATGTACCTATATCAAGCTATAGACACCTAAAATCGTAAAACTCCCAATACACTAGCAGTTGGGTAAAAATACCTGGCTCCACACTGAGCGATCGGGTACCTATCGCACGGTGCGGTATCATTTGTCTAAAAGCGGATGGAGTGAGTTAACTGACCGACACCGCATTGTCAGCTATTAACATACAACTAATAGAATCAGGCGTTACATTTCGGAAATCAAATAAAAAAAGTCAAAATATATAGTGTTCATTTCGCTTTAAAGAATGTGTCAATATGCTGTAATGCTATTTTTGCAGATTTTTGATGTTGTACCTACTGAATAATATGGTGGAATTATACTTAACTAGCTTCCCGGGCGCGGTTGTTTCGCATAACTTCCGTTTCCGTATGAACGTTATCATCAAAGCCTTACTCAATAAATGGGCTATCTAACACTAAAATATTTTTTCAAATAGGACCAGCAATTCTCGAGGTAAGCGCGTTTAATCAAACAAATAAAATCTTTAGCTTTTTATATTACAGATATGTACAGTACAGATGAAATTCCTACAAGAACGCGAGTTACCCAGGTGAAACCGCGCCCGGGATTCTTGAATATAAATGATAAACTAGTTACATTGTCATTACATGCTGTTACAGTGTAGAGTAATAAAGTCATAGATTGATCGTTAATCATATCTTAGTAACCTCCCGCTCCATTGAACCTAATGTAGTAAGCTTAAGTTCACTTACACGTACCTACATAGATAAAGCCAATGTGCATTTACGAGATTAAACATAAGTTACAATGTACGAATGATACCAATGTATTGCAGTGGAAATACTTTAAGCCAAATGAGAATTGAAAATCTATCTTTACACAGCAAATAAGCATTACCATTCAACGGGGTAATGTTACTAGCGTTGTGGAATTGCTAACTTACAGATGATTTCTTGCCCGACGTTGGAATCGATTCCATGAGCCACGAGACTTAAGAAGTTATACTATGGGGGCTGTAGACAAAAAGGTACTGTAAATGTTTTTTTTAAAGATTACTAGCAGAGTTTAATTCTGCACACTACTAGTGTTCTTGTTGACCCCTCTTACTAAGCTAAAATGCTTGTGGTACGAGAGGGTTCACGTCGGTAGTGCAATGGGTGGCGATCAAACCGGCTACCACATGATGCAAGTCGGACGCCGCCGTGGGCTATGGCCGTATGCTACACAAATATAACCTGCTGTTCCATACATTCTGCTATAAATATACAAATAAATAATACCTTCACAAATTTCATTCCATGATACATTTACCGAAGTAAAAGGTTCGAATTTAAAATCAGCGTTCACTTTTACAGACATCCCTCTTTTTACCTGTGCCAAAGTAGGATTTAGTCTATATCCGGACGTAGCGACGAAGCGACGCGACGGCGCGGAGGGTGAAATCTACTGGCGGATATGTAGACAATCCTTTGTAGTTTACAAATGTTCACTCCGTGTTAGAGTAAAATCCAATGACACATTACTTTCTTATTGCCATCGAATTTCACAGTGTTCGAGAGATAAATCGACAAAGATGCGAGTCTGGCGATTTGGAAAAGATTGTTTGCTTCTAAATTAATATAAAACGTTAGATGCTTTTTAAATCAGCATAATACAAATATAACTAGGTGTCTGAAAGTACCTATAATGTAATATATAATTAAAGATTTAGATTTCGCCCGCGAATTCTTATATTGCAGTAAACTTTCCGATGACCACGTAGAACCAAAGCCCGAGAGGCCCGCAAACTGTAACGTAGGAAATTTTGTGGAACTATCATCATCGGTTTGCTGGAAGAAAATTCATTATTGAATTAAGCTCGCCTTTGTACATGTTGTTTCCGTTGTATAAACTTTATGTTATCTTTTTTACTATGTGCATTAAAGAATAAATATAAATATCATCATCATCAACAGCCCGTTTACGTCCACTACTGAACATGGGCCTCCTCTTAACAGATCTTGGCAAGCTAGGATCGTTGAGGGATATTGCCATAATCACCACGCTTGGCAGACGGATTGGTGATTGCAGTAAGATGTAAACCTTGAGCTAATAGATGCTGCTGCCCATCCATCAGTCATATGTCCCTTAGTCACCTTTTACGACACCCATGGGAGAACATGGGGTGGTCTATTCTAAGCCGGGAACCACACAGCAACTATTGTTGCCCAAAAAATGTATAACCCTATAATCCGCTTTGGGCCGAAGACCAAGTCCCACAGGGTTGGGTTCTCTTGCTCAGGTTGCTTAGTAGTTTATAAACCATTTAATGCGAATGGTTCCCTGCTCGCCTTTGCGCCTAGTGAAGTTGCAAAATCTTCGCGGCTGACCAGATAAATATCTGTCCGAAAAAAAGCGTACCAACTAAACTAACTAATGATATCGGGGACATACACACATTTTGCCCGATCCGAGAATCGAACATATGCTTGATAATTACGCTTAAATACAAAGCCTAATGTGGCAGTCACTTAGTACCTATATAATAATATCTAGTAGCTACAACCAGCATACACTTGTAATTAGCTTAGGTATGCTTAAATAATAATGTACATTGGTTAATTAGTACATAACACTGGATAACACTCAGCACTCACAATAGACCGTATGTCGCTATTTAGATGGCATTAGTGTAATTGGTATCAATATTAAGCTAATCGGCCTAATCACTCTCTGAGTAATCAAACAGTATTAGATATTAATGGAAGCTTGTCGTAATTCATGCATGATTTTAGATAATACAATATATATAAGTGCTTATATATATTGTTATCCAACTCCGTTATGCCTTTACTAATAGTTGCCAAGATTGTTTTAACTAACATTTTTTTTGTCTTTTAAATATTATTTTTATAGCGACCTCCGTAGCATAGCGGTATTTGTCTCGCTTTCAATCTCGGAGATCGTGGGTTCGATCCCCACGCTGGACAACAAATCTTTGTGTATATTCTAAGATTTCTTTCCAGGTCTGGTTGGTTGCGGGACTTTCCTCCGTGCGTCGGAAAGCACGTTAAGCCGTTGGTCCCGATTGTTATAACATCATCTATAATAATCGTATATCAAGGAACGTGCAGCTGCGTTTACTTGTGTAACATAACACTGCGGTCACCAATCCGCCTGCCAAGCGTGGTGACTATGGCAAATACCCTCCCTGCGGAGGAGGCCCAAGTTCAGCAGTGGACGTTATACGGGCTGATGGTGATCATGAATATATATTTTCTACTTGCTTCCCGTACGCGGTTTTACCCGCGTAGCTTCCGTTCTCTTCCTTAATAAATGGGCTATCTAACACTGAAATATATTTTCAAATCGGTCCAGGAGTTCCTGAGATTAGTCTGTTTAAGCACACAAACGAACTCTTCAGCGTTATATATTAATAAAGATGAAGTTATATTTATTAGACTAATGCATTTTTATGGCATTTTTTAGAGAATCTAAATTCGTAAAATAAAGCTAAAAGCAACACGGTATTGTAATTATGTATTTTGCGGTCTCTTGAGTTTATATATAGGAATATATTTTTATTGATTCCTTTTGTGAATATACTGACGTAATTTTCATTGAATAATATCCTGTTACTTTTTGACTGTGTCGCATACTATTTCCATTATGATCAATCTCCTCAACAGTATGTAATTAATACTAGGTATCATTTATGGCTAGGGCGCTACTACTTAGGGCTGCTAATTATTATTTTTTTGGTTTAGTATGGGGAAATCAGTCACACCTATAAATTGGCATTTTTAAGCAAATGTATTTTTTTTCTGTCGCCCGTCAATTCTTTCTTCAAAAAAATACATTTTTTTTCAACTTCATTCCCTTCAATTTCATCCGCCGATCCCATAAACTTTCCAGACTTGATTGGAAATTGATTTGCGGGGAACAAAGGGAAGGTTGAAACCGCAGAAATGAAAATACGATTTGTACAGCCAGCCATCAATTTTGTGCCGCGTCATCTATTGAAAATGCTCTGACAATAAATTTTATTTGATTAATTCAACACTCATTTTAATGTAAATTTTTACATATAAAAAAAACTTAAAATACAAAAGATCTTTAAAAAGGAAATAATAAATTTATTAAGTATCGACGTATCTATAGGTTAGGTTTATATTACAAATAAAAATATTGACAAATTGTTTACATGACAAAATGTGTATCGCGTTGGGTCATCGCTCCTTACAAATATAACACAAATTTAAACTAATTATATTTTTAGTATATTTAAGTCGGAGGTTAAAAAACAAGAACTACTTAGGTCTATGTTGATAATTATACTAGTAAAAACAACTTTTTAACTTTTCTATCGTTGTAAGAATTTACTGATATGGATGTAATAAGTAGTGATATGAGGTGCTTCAAAAATAGATGATGTTCCCAATAGATAGTATCATGTGTTACATGCATAATATACAAATATCTATGACTAGTGTGTGAAGCCACCCTCGCTCCACGCTACACAGGGAAATGCGTTTAGAACAGCTAGAACTGGGGGCGACTTTATTCAGAATAAACAACTATTTTATAATAATTAGTTTTTTGTTTGAAAAAATAATGAGTACATGTGCCATTATTTCCTGTAAAAGAGTCGGCACATATTTTGGGACCATCGTATATACGTATTTTCTACGAATGGTATTTCCATCTTTTAATTACTCTAAATATGTTATACAGGCAACATTTCTTCAACAGGCAAAATAATTATTTAATAGATCTCAAATAATGCCAACATAAAGACCCTGTGCCGTAATTAAGTCAAACACATATCATCTCAATTTATAGTAAGCTCTTCGATCTCAGAATTACAAATTTACGTGCAATAAAGATTAAGCCGCATGTCATGTGACATCATCCAATATAATATTCTCTACTGAACATATGCATCATAGGAAGTAGGTATTGCCATAGTGTATCTGATACATCATGAAAGTAATGCTGCTGCCCGTTCGCCGCCATACGATGGTCATAGACGATGTCATGGCAATTATGCCATAAGTCTGTCAATGCGCGTCCTGAGGCACAGAAGGTATGTATCATACCTGGAAAGAAATCCTTGTTGTTATTTTTCACACAAAAGTTTTTTGCCCGAAGAAGGAATTGAAACTTATAAACTCAAAGCGGAGATTATCACAAAATTTATTTGAGCAGCATTCAATATTCACCCAGTTTGTTAATTAATTACTTCATTAACTGATACTCTCTTTGAATCCAGTAAGTGGCAATAAAAATATATAAACCACTTTTTTTTTACATCAATAGCAATTTATTTAGTGTTTTTCTAGATTAATAGCAGTTTCTTTCTACAAGTAGGTATACAACGTACGTGCAATAATAAATATCGAAAAAAACCGTTAGATACATTACTACATTAGTATGTATCTTACGGTTTTTTTCGATCATTTGTTTTGATTATTAAAGCATTACCTGCATTTTTTAGTATTAAAGTGAGATTTAGATTATTTAGAGTGGCTGTGAGCTTACACCTCGGCTATAAATCCTTACTTATTCCTGTAGAATACAAGAAGAGACAAATTTTGACCTGAAAAATCAATAATGCATACAGCTGATATAAGAATATTAAGAGGGATGTGACAACATCCGAAGCGTAGCGGCATTTAGCTCGCTTTAAATCTCGGAGGTCGTGGGTTCGATCCCCACGCCGGACAAGAAATATTCGGAAAGCATGTAAAGCCGATTGTTATAACATCATCTATAACGATCGTATACCAGGGAACGGGCACCAGCGTTTCCTTGTGTGTTACAATATAATACTGCGGTCACCAACCCGACTGCCAAGCGTGGTGACTGTGGCAAAAACCTTCCATTGAGAGAATGTTCAGTAGTGGACGTTATACGGGCTGATGATGATGACGATGATGATAAAGAGGGATGTGTGATGTAAAGCGAATGGATATAATAAGAAATTAGTTTATAAGACGAAGTCATCGCTAACCTATGTGGAAACAGGTTGTCATGGTATAGGTATATGATGCAAAGGAATGTGAAAATTTTTGTTATATGATAGCCTTAAGCATGAATGTAGAAGCTAAAAAAGAAGAGCTTGACCAAAGAAATCATGAATCGATTGTATGGCAGACGATATGGTTAGATGTGACTTATGAGATAATGTTAGACAGAGAAGTATGCAAGAAAAAGATAATCGACAATAATCTTCTTACATTCCAAATAATATCAATTCACAAATTAACGTGTTTATATTTTATATGTGCAACATTTCAATTCATATTCCAGAAAACTAAGTATTCAAGTGCATGAGAAACCAATAAGACTAAGTCAGCAGTCCACTTTCACGGAGTGATTTTCTATTGTAATTCAAGTAATGTAGCTAGACCGGGCTGCGTTGAATGGCTGTGTAAATTTACTGTCAGACTAAGAGCAAGATGGAATACATACTCAACTCGAGTTAAGTCACAACACCATTACCCTGGCGTGCTTTAATATAAAGCTAGATGAATAGAGCGCAGAAATGAAGCATCTTAGGGCCTATTCACAACACTTTTTTAAACGCGCGTTTTAGAAGCGCGCGTCGACGGCGCGCTTTTATCCTACAGAGCAGTTTGTTGTTCGTGTGTATCGCCTCTGTATCGCTACAAAAGCGCTTCAACGGCGCGTTTAAAAAACGTGGTGTGCATAGGCCCTTAGTAGTTAGTGTAAGTACTAGTACTACTTATTGCAGCGTCGTCGAGGAATGAGGCATACCCCCTTCCTGCACAAAAGTCTCTTGTTAAACTTTAAGGAATATTAATTATTGTACCTCTGAAGTCTATATATATATGACGAGGAAGGACGAGCATCGTTGTTTTTAATAAGGTGTGACGTCATCATTGCTGACGTCACATTCATCAGGATGGTTCTCTATCGAGGGTTGTTGATCCATAGTAACAGCAAAACTCCATAATATGGTTTTCAAGTTTTATTCCAGTAAATTGAGGAGCTCCGTACAGTCCGGCAGCTCGAGCGAGACTGAATTGCAATCGGTCCGCCGGCCGTATTTATACTAAACGAGCGGCTCACAAACAGTAAACAATTTAGTTTGATAATTTTCAAACTATGTGAACAGATAATTATTTCTACAAATATTTCAACGATTTACAAATCATAATTTGATCCTGAATACTTATTTATTAGTCTAGTATTTTATGAACATATTTGTGTTTCTATCAAATCATGCATTGATTCACAATTTATTTATTTTGATGAGACGAGTAATTGTATTTATGTGTTTATCATTAATGAAGTGTTGTTGCTATGCTTATTTTATGTGGTTGCGCCGATATATATATTATAAATCTGTTTATTTATTGTAATACACGTTACTAAGTCAGTATCTGTGGATGAAAATCACGAGTAATAGTAAAATTATTATAAATCATTAATTTTTAGACAGTTAAATGTTTTTTTTTTTAAATATATTTTATGGCATAAAATAAGTGTAAGTACTGCAAAAAAACAAATGTGTATGTGAATAATTCAATATTGAGAAGCACCTAATTTAGCCAAGTTTTTAAATATGTTAAATAAGAACGATGCCGTGGTTTTCATTTAACATATCTGAAATTTCAGATCTTAATGACAAGCAAAACAAATGTACCTTCTATCAATTTGTATGATATTTTATTATAAACATTATTCTAATTAACGCACTTAATCTTTGTTAATATTACAAATTGTAAATACAATCTCAATCTTTGCCAAATTGCCAAACAATAAAGTATCATAAAAGTTCAGTTAATATCTAAGTATTCAAATATGTATAAGTTATGTTTATAGCAGTAAAATTCAAGTTATAATATTGATTTTAGATAGCTACTTCAAAATGTATAAAATTGAATACAAAGTGTGTTCGAACCTGAGTTTCAAACGTTTATAACGCTCCCATAAGACGTATTTTAGGAAGCCGTTTCGAAGACCAAAAGTTTTTCAATAACCTGGAGTGCTATCTAAAACATTGAGGTTTGAGAATTGAAAATATTGAATAGCATTAGGTGCAAACTCCATTTTGCAAATTGACAAAAACCACAGGATTATTGTATGAAAAGATTAGCAATAATGTTTTGAAATAAGTTCTGTGAGGGTTTTTGATTGAAGGGCGAAGCAAATCTTGTTATTCCGACAAATTGAATATTTTACGGTAATTAAAGTAAGACACACGTATGTCGTTATCCAATCTCCATTATACTACTAAAAACAAACACTATTTAAGTTAAAAAGAATCATCATCATCATGAGCCCATACAACGTCGACTGCTGAACATGGGCCTCCTCCCGAGGGAGGGTATTTGCCGTAGTCACCACGCTTGGCAGGTGAATTTGTGATCGCAGTATTATGTTGTACCACACAAGAAAACGCTGCTGCCCGTTCCTTGCGGATCGAAATAACGACTTCCGAAATTTAAAGCGAGCCAAATACTGCTACGCTAGGAGGTTGTTTCTAATCTATATAATTATATATATTTGACAAAACTTCTCATCTGCGGATTAATTTACATGGATTTGAATCTCCAATCAGATTAGTACACCTATCGTATATAGTATGCTATGTCAGTTTATTCTGATTAGATTATATTTCGTCAAAAGACTTCAATGTGACTTATCTGACATAAAAAAATTTGCATCGATGCTTTATCTGATTGACTTAACTATAAAATAACTGTATATGAAACAGTAAGTTTATATTAGGCTTTGGAGAAATATCTAAAAATGGTTTTACTATCTATGCATAAACAATATGAAAACTTTACCCTTTCTCATAATATTGCATTCATCACGAAGTTTGAGATCAGAAATATTTAAAATTTATATAGAGAAGCAACTCCAAAGTCAGATAGAAGTACATTGGATTAATATAATAAATCTATGAAAAAGTGGTAGTATGTACCATATGATTTTGAATTGAGATTTTCCCACGTCCACGTAGATTAAAATATTGGGGCCGTAGGGACCGGGAGCCGAATTAATTTATGAAAACCTCGCAGCGGTTCTCTTTAGTGCGGCACGTTCCCCGAGTGCTGGTATTTACTTTAAAACAGCAGGTAAGCGGGTAATGCTGCCAGCATTCTGGGAAC
This sequence comes from Nycteola revayana, assembly GCA_947037095.2. Lineage (NCBI taxonomy): Eukaryota > Metazoa > Arthropoda > Insecta > Lepidoptera > Nolidae > Nycteola > Nycteola revayana. Next base: position 14,553,007 of record OX344839.1, read on the forward strand.
CTTGCCAAAGTAGTGTGTTTTTTAATTTCAATTAGCTACTTTTAGTTGTATAATAAAATACATAATGTTATTTATTGTTATTGTAAATGTTGTGACTAATCAAATATTCCTCTGTAGATTAATACTTTAGTAAACCTTATAGCTAAATTTATAATTTAAATTATATTTCGATTCTTGCTCGAATATTATTTCCTACCTTTACAAGTTTTGACCAATTGATTACGATGGCGTTCAATCATGGAATTCGAAAACTTCGACGCTAAAATGTATGTCTACCAATACCTCCTATTTTCATTCCAACGAAGTGCAAATAGTTTCAGCAATCCAATCACACATACCTACTTCAATTGACTCAACTGAAAGCCAAATTTGGAGTAGCCTGTAACCAATTCATGACGGACACTTTAATGGCATAGATGAAGAGAGTAATTTAATACTACAAAGTAAATTTATACGTACTTTACTAACTAGGTATCTAACTACTTGTTATTTTAAAGATATTTTTTATACTTAGTAACGTTTTAAAACGTAATTTAATCTCCATTGAAACAAAAAACATTTGATGAGTGTGAAAAGACTGTACTTAAGTAAATTTGCTAAAAAACTACGTTAGTAGGTACTGTTGGAAAATAATATTTTGAACCGCGATTTATTTATTAAAACATTTCTCAGTTGTATTGAACTAAAAGTAACATAGGTAAACATTATGAAAAAATATGGTTTTTATTACAGATTCTCCTATTGCGCGTGATAGCTGCAGATTTGTTGAGTTAATGTTTTGTTCGTAAAAAGTTCCTTATGCATTAAAAATATTATATTTATTATTGGATAATGTGTTATATTTAAGCTTTTTTTCATATCTAGCTTCTTTCTTACTGATACATCTAAAGTTGTCGTTAAATATTAACTACTTACACTTCTACATTAACTTCTAATGTTACCACCAGGATAATTGTATACTTAGCCTCAATATAGTTATTAATAGAAAGCGCAATAGGAGTTTTTTTTTTTTTATGACCACTCCCGCTCTTGGCAAATAAATCCCTGTGTCGCGGGGGACTTTACGAACATTCATTTCACGGACACAAAGAACGCCCAGACTTAGAACAACTATTTGTGGTTCGCAAAAATAATTGTCCCAGGTGGGAATCGAACCCAGAACACCAGGTCTCAGAAGCAATGTTCGTAACCACTAAGCCACCGGTGCAGTCGATTTTTAATCTATATTAGTTATTACATATTATTTTTATGTATTGTATATAAATAATTAGTAACCGTATTTTTTAAGGCAACTCCCGCACTAGGGTAATTAATTCCTGTGTCGCGGGGAATTTACAAACACTCAATTTTCGGACAAAAAGTACACCCAGATAATTATCTGTCATTCACACAACTTAGAATCAACTGCAGCTTTTGACATTATTAATATGTTTACAGTAGTTAAGCAACATTCTTTTATTAATATGGGATCTAAAAGTTAAAGAAATAAGGATTGCTCTACAGCATTAATACATTGTATGAGCTAAATATAGATACTCTAACCTCTTATCCTTTGGATCTCGTATCAGTGTATTCAGCGAGTTGTTGAGACTATCTCGCTTTTGTATCACATTGAGGACGTTATACTACGAGTACAATGACATATTCCCAAAGGTGTGCATCTTTGAATAGTTGAAAGTGGAATGGTTCCAATACAATTATAGTGATGATTGGAAATAGGATGTATTGTGTGTTGCATGGAATTATGTAAATAGTTAAGATAAAGAAAGAACTACTTTTTTTTCGGTTGGACTTACGTAGCCACGAGGCTTTTGCTACTTCACCAGGCATAGAGGTGAGCAGAGCTCCAGCCTTAATAGAAGGTTTAAAAAACTACAAACTGAGCAACCTGCGCAAGAGGGCGCCCCCTGTGGGGCTTGAACCTCGGCTCAGGGCGGTAGCTGGCGATGAGATTGAGGGATTATGACTTTTAGTATTTTAGGAGTTTTGTGCAACTGTCGTTCTACTTTACAGTTTGCGGACTTCTCGGACTTCAGGTCTACGAGGGCATCGGATCGTAAAAGAACAACCGTACCTACATACATACTTGACGTTTTGTCAAAAGCCATGTTGCTACCTACATATATTGTTTTTCTCTACTTACTATCTCCTCTCGAGGGACTGCTGGCAGAGATTTCTTATAGAAATAAGTAGTACTCTTGTGCCATGCCTTTCTATATATTGATTTATATATTTGTTAATTTGTGTGTACTTAAATAAGAAATAAATAAAAATAAATATTTATATTGGCCTTAAAATAAATTTACTTAAAATAGATGTAGGTACATAAATTAATACCTACTAGCAAATCCCGGTTCACGTTTCTCTGTGTTTCAGTTCTCGCGGGAACTTTGGTATTGAACATAATAAAATAAAATAAAAAAACATTTTTATTTACGTTAACCTATTACAGGCACTTGCCAATAGTCAAAACAATAATTTAGTATTATTATCTATAATTATGATATTTTATAAATTTTCAAATTAAACAAGTATTTAAGTTATTATTTTAATTATATTTTAGTTTTAACGTCTTAGTTTATTATCTAACTATATTGTGTCAAACAGCTTACTCTGTCTATAGTAGGTTAGAACAATTGTCATTATTTAATTGGACCATGAGTATATAATGACGGACGCGCTTTAATACTACCACCGGATCCAATGCGCCCCAACTGAGAAGATCCGGCGAAACAAACTTAGTGGGTTATTCTACTGCCGGTTTTAACACTACCCACATGAGACGGTCCGGCGAAACATACTCAAATGGGCAGAACGTAGGTTTTGGTCCAGTTATTTTAACTATTTATTGGCATACACATTTTTTGCCCAAACGGTTGTCTTTGTTTAATTAAAAAACTAATATCGAAACTGAAACATTGTTCTCCATAAAAACGTTAACTATTCCAAATCTAAGTACCTACCCAACCTTTATGCGCGCAATATCATCAAAGTGATCCCAAATTTTAACGTCCCGTCTTAATAAATAACAACCGAAACTCATTAGGCCTTATTGAAATATCAAGTCATAAAATGAAATAATGAAATAATAATGAAATAATGAATTTAATTCAGCACTTAGGTATTTACATACACTTGCACTTGTCAGAATTACAATGTTAGAAGATAAATTAATAAAAAAAAAAACCTATAACTAACAGATAATTCTTACTCTATAAAATATCCGACTAGGTAACTTACAGTAGTAGGTAGGCAATAGCAAATCTACAGATTGCGTAGTCCGTCCGTCTGTCCTATGGCATTTTTTTGCAATTAACTTTTTAAAACTTTTTAATTAAATTGCAATTAACCAATCATTATTATTATAAGAAGAAATTAAAACCGCATCCAAATTGCAAGTGGTCACATTATATCTAAGTGGCACACACCTGAGGGCACCCTTATGGGGATTAGGACCACGACCCAGGGTGCCACTGAAGTAAAAAAAAGGTAGATATAAAGAGGATATGATCACAGGCACCGACTACAGGCGCTCAATTACAGGGCGGGGGTAGGGGTGCAACGCGGTCCTCGCCGGCGAGAATCCTACCCTAGCTAGAATAAAATAAAAAACTAAAAGTAACTAATTAAAAATTGACTAAAATAGTCATAAAATTGACTACTATATCAGTGTGTCTACAAAAAGCACAAATAATTATAAAATCCACGTAAGAAAATGCTGACAAAGAGTAATGTTGTAATAAATTGTGACTCCTTCGTCTTAAATTCAAAACTAACGTTTTTATATTGAACATATTTTATACGTGTTTTTTTTCGGCTTGGGACTTGGACCTCGGCTCAGGGCGGTCGCTGGCGATGAGATTGAGGGATTATGACTTTTAGTATTATATTATTCGTATTTAACGGGACTTTGTGCAACTGTCGCTCTACTTTACAGTTCGCGGGCCATTCGGACTTCAGGTCTACGAGGACATCGGATTACCTTTCTTACATTTGTCATCTATTTTGGTAGATGAGTATGTTATATTTATTAGGCAATCGTTGTGTATATTTTGTTTTTTGTTGTGTTATTTGTATTAGGTACAAATGAAAAATTACATATGAATGTTGCTCTTTACAACTTATTGTAATGCTTATTTGGACATGTATGTGTGTGATTTATAACAATCCATGTAATTAATATATAGATACGTATTTTCTATTTCGGTTTATAATAAAATGAACTTAAAGTTTAAAGGTTTCCAGGGTCAAAGTCCCAAGTTAGAAAGAAAGAAAGAAAAATCATTTATTGAACACACAACAACAATAAACATAAAATAATCATTATAAAAGTACCTACAATATAACAATAATATAATAAGGATACACACGGGCGCCATACATAGTTCGGAAACTGAGGCTATATACCTCATCCTATGAACTGGATACTAAATAATTAATCGGGTAGGATTTACAATAAAAAAATATTTACAAGAAGCGGTAACAAAATCATTTGTTTTCAGATAGGTGAAAAATGCTTCCAATGTAGGTGAAAAATGTGATCAATTTCGACAGTCCCATCAGATAATTGCTGCTGCCCATCCACCAACTGTATTTCCCTCAGTCGCCTCTTACTACACCCATGGAAAGACATGGGGTGGTCTTTTCTAAGCCGTGAACCACACGGTCTGATTATAAATAACATAAATACTTAAAACAATCATTCCTCACATTTTTTAAATCGATCCTCACTAACTCGTATTTCGAATATACCTACCTAATAATTTTCCCATCAAATTCAAATCCAATGCTATACGAAAAGAGATTTCATTTCAAAATCCATTCTATTTCAATCTTACACGTTGCACGTTAGATGTGTTTTCAAAAACTTGTGTCCGTATTCACTAGACAGAGGGTTGAAATAAAACGCAACCCTTGTTGTGACGTGACCGAGTTAGCTAAAGAAACTGTGTCGCATAGATTTTATCTGTTCAAATCTACATACGTACTGAAAAGCTATGCATTTCAAAAACAGGTTTTAATGAAAAAGAATGACCAGCGCAACGCCTGCAAAGTGGAATTATTGTTATAAATTAAACAAAAACAATAAACTTGCGCGTTCCATTTCTATGAATATAACGAGATATAAAATATTGTTAGAGTAATTGAATTTCAACTGAAAAATAGTTGTTTTTAAATGATATATATGATAATACAAACCATGTTTTATTTTCTACAACTATACTATTATGTAAAACAGAAGAGTTTGTTTGTTTGTTCGCTAGCCTCAGGATTTACTGATTTGATTCGAAAAAATCTTTCAGTGATAGATAGCCCATTTATCGAGGAAGATTAAAGAGAGAGATCTGTTATGATCTAAACATGGTTCTGCTAATATTCAGGGGTAAAAGTGAAAAATAAAGACAAAATAATGCCTGTGACTTAATTTCTCGTGATCACCTAAGCGATTCATTACGTCAAAGCGTGCAGTTATTCATTTCATGTACGTTTGTTGCGTGAAATCAGATTTTATTAATATAGATTCTGATTTCATGTAACAACAGACTAATTTTATTAATTGTTTTTTTTTTTGCAATAGAAAATTGACCCCTTTTTTCTCAAACAATATTAACAATTGACACTCGTGCATTTAGATTGCTAAGACCTGAATAAAAGAGACAGGCGTCCATTTTTGAGGGCAAATTTCACACTTTGCGTGGGCAAAACCGCGCACGACAGCTAGTATGCCATTTTTAACAAAGTGTTCTTATATTAACAGAGCACAACGATAGCGCAGTTTTTCTTCCAATAACAAAATGGTCGAAATTCAGCGAATACCTCGTTTGTAATTCGGAATGGCGCACAGCGAGTTAATTTTTTTTCGACATTTTACGCTCTTGTTTTCGGAAACAAGTAAAATATTTATTTACGGCATTTTTAAAACGAGTCCGAACCCATGTTAAATTAAAACAATACTTACGAAATTGGGACGTTGTTTTAAAAATATTCTCCTACGCAAGTTACAATTTTAGGGTGACCCAACTTTTCCTCGAGCATGTGTCACAAGGTGAGTTTTATGTTCGTTTCTTTTTTAAGATTTTTTGCAGCGTTTTGTTAACCCCTCGTCCTAAGCTAAAATGCTTGTGTTACGAGTGGATTCACGTCGGTAGTAAAATGGGTGGGATTCGAACCGGTGACCTCAAGATCATAAGTCCAATGACTAGAGCGTCGGACTTGTTTTTTTTTTTTTTTTTTTTTTGTTTTACATTTTAATTTGACAGATCGTCAATACAAAATCTGTCAAAATTTTAAATTTACCCCGATGATATTTTTATCTGCCGATTAATAAATTTGACCTTAATAAAACTAATGAACCAATATATAAACATCCAAACTCACAATTATCTTAGCTTACTTATATTCATCTCATTACCTTACAGGCGAAGTAATTAATTAATATTACTTCAATGTGGAAGTATACTACCGTAGCCGTGTGGGTTCCGGCTTAGACTAAAATAAAATAATAAAAAATAAAAATAAAATAAAAATCATTTTTATTTACCTATTTAATACAGGCACTTGCAAATAGTCAAAACTATAATTTATTATTAATCTATTTAATTTTAACATTTATAAATGAGCATATTAAGCAGGTATTTTAATATTGTTTTTAATAATTTTAGTCTTAACTTTATTATTTTACTATATTGTGTCCAATAGCTTGTTCTGTCTATATTAAATTATATTAAGAACAATTTTCATTATTTGGGCGGACCATGAGTGTATAACGACGGACGCGCTTTAATGCTACCACCGGATCCAATACGCCCCAACTGAGAAGATCCGGCGAAACAAACTCAGTGGGTTATTCTACTAGACTAGATGGACTAGACTACATCAGCCAATGTCTTCCTATGGGTATCATAAGAAGCGACTAAGGAATACACCTGATGGGTAGGCAGCAGTATCTATCAGCTCAAGATTATCTACCATATTAATGCAATCATCGACCCGTCTGCCAAGATTGGTGATTATGGCAATATTCCTCAATGACCGTGGCTTTCCAAGGTCTGTTCAGCGGTGGACTTAAACTGCCTGTTGAAATGAAGCAGCTTCTTTAGCTATTTTTAATATAATATAGGTATATGCATAAACAATTCTTCACCAACTGTCTTACAATAAAATTAACTTCAACATGGACAAAAAATAAAAATAGAAATAAAATTTGCAACTCCAAATCTCTTTAGATTCAAAATACATTTCAAAGAAAAAAAGATAATTCTTCGACCATTACTGCCAGTTGGCATGAAAACGTCTTAGCATTTTGCGAATAAAAAAATTGTACTTGCGTAAATCTCTAAAGAGGTTTATTTTTTCCTTAATCAAGTGGAGTGGCTCACACAATTTCCGTATTCCGAATGTACCGAATAGGATTTTTCATTTCAGTTGAATTTTTCCATCTCTCCAGTAGTTACGTAAATTTACTTTTGGCTTGAGCCTGCGTGGATCCGATATGTGGAAAAAGTATTAAAACAACATAATTGCGAAGCTACGACACCCTCCCGGATAATGTACCCATAATGTTTGATATGGGTTTGACAGTCAAGTAAAACCGTTTTCGTTTAATATTTGATTTCAAATGTTGCACTCAATATTCAAACCAAGATGGAAATATATTTACCATGATTTATAACAGTAAATAATAAATCTTGGTATGGAAATATATGGGGTTCAAATTTTTATTTGCTGATATTGTCGCTGGCTCTATGTTTGCTTTGTACAATACTAGCGACTCGCCCCGGCTTCGCACGGGTACAATACTGATAATTATACTACATAATGTCTTTAAACCTCTAACAAACGGGCGAAATTTGGTCAAAACAAACAGAAACAAATTAATATAGGTACCTACTAAAACTCAGTGAAATAAGTAGGTGGGTATACTTTTATCGTATGAAATACCTATACTCTTCAGGACTAACAATACAACAAACACTAAATAAATAGGTATTCAAGTATCTATCCATCATAGTTACAACGAACACAAAACAAAAAAATTGCCCTATAATTCTTAAGGATCGAGCGCGCATAATCGCATTCGGCCTACCACCGTAGCGTAGCGGTAATTGGCTCTCTTTAAATCTCGGAGGTCGTGGGTTTGATCCCCACACCGGACATGAAATCTTTGTGTAAATTCTAAGATTTATTTCCGGGTCTGGTTGGATGAGGGACTACCCTCCGTGCCCCGGAAAGCACGTTAAGCCGTTGGTCCCGATTGTTATAACATCATCTATAATAATCGTATATCAAGGAAAGGGCAGCAGCGTTTCCTTGTGTGTTACAACATAATTCTGCGGTCACCAACCCGCCTGCCAAACGTGGTGACTATGGCAATACCCTCCCTCGGGAGGAGGCCCATGTTCAGCAGTGGACGATATACGTGCTGATGATGATGATGACCTACTAAAACTCAGTGAAATAAGTAGGTGGGTATACTTTTATCGTATGAAATACCTATACTCTTCAGGACTAACAATACAACAAACACTAAATAAATAGGTATTCAAGTATCTATCCATCATAGTTACAACGAACACAAAACAAAAAATTTGCCCTATAATTCTTAAGGATCGAGCGTGCATAATCATTAGGCCTACCTAAAACACGCGCTGTTATTTTGCGATAACTTCTAAGTTATTCATTAAAAGTATATAGTGTAGGGGTAAAATAATCTGCATGAAATGCTTAAGAATATTAACTCATTTAAATGATAAGGATAAATACTGAATCCGTCTGATTTGCTTTACAATTACCGCATTAGAAATTATCATTTTTCTAAGATATAATGGATATAGCAAGTTAACCTTGAAAGATAGATATATGCTATCGCAGACTTTTTTGTAGATCTAAAAGAGAAGAATATTTGCCACCATACATTGTTTTGTTATATCTCATAGGGTTTAGGCAGCGTTTTCGTTGAAACCTCCCAAATGGCTTAATTTTTTTGTGTGTTTTCCGACACCTCTGACAAATATCAATATATATTAGTCAAATGTACACATAAACTAAACAAATCATATACGTAAACCTTCCGGAAGAATCGTTCTATCGATTGGTAACATCCGCATGAAAATCGATGTAGTAGTTTTTGAGTTTATCGCGAACAGACAGACAGACGCGGCAGGGGACTTTGTTTATAATATGTAGTGATGTAGTGATAGCGGTCGCCCGCGGCTCCGTGCGGATGTCGGTTACCGCTGCAAAAAGTTTACCCAGGAAAGACACGGTCAGCAAAATGATTCCCAGGTCAATTCACAGACACCGACATAAACATCGACCTGCGGATAATGACTGCGTTGTCGATTAATTATTAATGATGTAATTAATAGGCATTTTAGGGATTAGGCATTTTAGGCATTTTCAAAGCTCTGAAAAGAACTGTTGTTTAGCTCTGAGAAGATCTGTTGATTAGCTCTGAGAAGAACTTTTGCGTAGGTGTAGTTTTAAGAACGAAATCTAAAAAAAATCGCACGGAAATTATTAGACTTCGCAACGGGCCGTGCAGCAGAAATCGTAATATTTTAATTTCGCCATAACTTCAAAACCAAACGTCCAATTTTAATCATTCAAAGACCAAATATTATCTACATAAACTACTTAGTGATGAAATAATTTATTTTGATAAGGATTAATAGCATGAGTAAAATAAACGCGTTTAAATGTAGTCCAAAAAAAATTCAAGATTTCTAAATAAAAAAATGGTCGTTGTGCCTCACTCGACATCGCGGACTTTTTTGTAGATATTTATAAGATCTATAATTAATTAGAACATTTTATGGTTCTATCTTTTATAGTTTAGGCAGCGTACGCAAAATAAGTAACTTTTCTGGTTGATTTTTTACACCTTGTGTCAGAAAAACCCAAATATCTTACGGAACCCTATTTTTTTTCCAAAATAAAATTTAGCCTATGTTACTTGTGGATAATGTAGCTTTCGAATGGTGAAAGAATTTTTTAAATCGGCCCAGTACTTTTTGAGCCTATTCATTACAAACATACAAAAATAGGTACAAATCTTTCCTCTTTATAATATTAGTGTAGATATAAAAGTATATGTAAAATGAGAAGTTCCCACTGACATAAAGACGCACGCACATCCGTCACCGCTAATGGTATAAACGTGAAATGAGAATGTTAAAACTCAAAATGCGGACGTAGAATATTATTAAGACTTAGATTTAAAAAAAATGTAGCCCGGAAGCGATGATGATGCAAGTTTGTATCGAAAAATCTTTAAATTTGCAACAATATTGAATCTATTAATTAATTGAATACGTGTTTCATGGTTTATTTGGAACTACCCCCTAAAGTTGAAAAATAGGGGTTGAAAGTTTCTATGAAATTTATTATTTGAGCTCCTAAATATAAATAACAAATTAAGTATTTTCCGGGTCTTTGAACAACTGTTATAACAATCGGGACAACATGATGGAAACGGAATAGCATGTAAAGGCGTTGGTAGGTAGTCCTCATCCAACTAGAACCAGAAAAAAAACTTTGATTTTACACAAAGATGTTTTGTCTGGAGCGGTAATCGAACACACGACCTCCGATAAGGCGAGCCTTATATCACTACGCCACGGTGTACCTACTGGTGAGTTGTACTTATGCTACGTACATACGGTCTGTAAACTGTATACACCGTTACGTAAATTGCTAAAGAGATATATAACTATCTAGGTTTCCATTTGACCAGAAATTACTGCTACAGTTGGATGGAGAACAATAGAGTAGGGAATGCATAGTACTTCTTATTCCGATGTAAATTCTGCCATGATTTCATTATAACGTCAGTTTCTAGAAAATTAGGAAGAAAGAAAATGCATTACAGCACGTAATAAATTTGTGCCGTGTAATTTCTGGCTAAGAATAGATCACCCAATATCTTCCCGTGGGTACGTAAGAGGCAACTAAGGGACATATAGGTGATGTATGGGCAGCAGCATCTATCAGCTCAAGGTTCTGTACTATCTAACTGCGATCACCAATCAGCCTGCCAAACGTGGTCTTTATGGCAATATCCTTCAAGGACTCTGGCTTGTCAATTCCATTTCCGTTCCGTTGTCCGTCACAAGTACAGTTAGTCCATTATAAAGAGATTTAAAGATTACTTATATTAAAAAGAGAGAATATTTGATCACTTGTTTGTATGTTTGCATTGAATAGTCGCCGAAACTACTGGATTGATTTTGAAAAATCTGTCACCATTAAAAAGTTACGTTATGCAGGAGTAACTTAGGCTATATTTAATTGTAAGGTTAGGTAGGGACGGGAGCAACGCGTGAGACAACCGCGTGCAGGACATTATAAATTAATATTCAAACATTCTCTCTTTCAAAAGTTTCCAACATAATTGTATTAAAGACGAAAGACAAGATTTAATTTGAAGATAACTCAGGCAAAAGAGTTGAACAATCTTGTTCAAATTATCTATGCAGGCAGGTTTACCCACACACAACGTCTATGATAAGTAAACCTTTATTAACATTACCTACCTACTTACTAATATGTTATAGAGGTAGATTGTAGACTAAAAGGCCCATAAAATGAACAAAATTCACAAAATCAATAGCAATACTAATTTTCAAAGCTAACATTTAATGTTTATATTTCCATTAACACTTTAAAAATAATTCAGCTTTCACATTACAGCTGCGTTTACAGTCATATTTGAGTTTGTATAAACCTTTGGAGCGTACAAAATAAAATTATTAAATTAATCTTACCATCTCTTAGAGCGCCGTAACCACTAAAATTCAGTAGCAAGCGCTCCAACTTCATGAATTTAAAATGTTAAACCTGTAATACAATTGCGTGCTTACCTTCCAGATTTGATAATAAAGTTACGACTGCAAATATTATATTTAGTAGTCTTTAAATATAATATGATTTAAATAGAATGACCTTTATTAGGTAGCAGGGAGTCAGTGGATGCAGGCTGCTTGCAATCTTTCCCGCTGGAAATCGATGTGGGAGGCCTATATGTTCAGCAGTGGACGACAACAGGCTGATGATGAGAATGGCTGTTTCTCCGCGGCGAAATCATTTGATCTTAGAGTTTACATAAATCGCGTAGCTTCCCTTCCCGTGGAACATCATATTTAAATATTGCTTATGTCATCCGGGGATAGTGTAGCTTCCTAACGGTGAAAGAATATTTCTTCAAATCTTACAAGTCGTTTCGTTACCTACAAAGAAACAATCAATCAAATCCTTCCTGTTTATAATATTAGTATAGAGGCTAAGATACAAACTACTAAGCTTCAGAAAACTGAAAGCAATGAAAGAACAATTATATTCAGCAGTAAACAGAAGCCGAGAATTGACTTAGTAAAGTTATGTATCAATTTACTTCCGTATTTCGATTCACCTATAGTCTAGATAGAAATTCACAGAGGGTATTAAAACTATTATAAAGAGATACGGAGCTTAATTTGGCAAGCTTCCATTCGAAATCTTATCGATATCATTTCAGTTGCATTTTGAGTTTATCGTGATACAATATGAGGTTTGGATTCGACTAGATCGATTCGATCGATTTCATACCTATTGTTCTGTTGCACATCTTCAATAGTAATATCTTTTTTTTAATGATTACTTTTTTTTTTTTACTTTTTCGCACCTTTTGTTAAATATTCTTGACCCGATACAAGCTATATGTATCTACAATTTATTCCGATACAAATAAATTAGGTAATATATATGTCACCAGAAAAAAATAAGAAGCTTAAATTGATCAACTTTCTAGTTAGTTTATAAAAGTTTAAAAAAAAAACCTAAGCCTAACCCAATGGAGTAATTAAAAAAACAGGACTTATTGAACAATATGAGTGGCACGAAAGTTTATCCCCATACGATTCGTATTATTTTCCGGTGCCATATATAAAGAATAACCTATGCCTAATTTTATTTAATTATAACGGTGGCTAGTCGGAAGAGTTTTTAAGTTTTCCTTCTCTTTCTTCGACTGGTACCAACTTTGTTAAAATTCTAGCGTGTTATTACATAGCCTATGTATGCTAGGTGTCACTTATGTAGTAACTATTTATAAATCTGTGTTGTCACTCAACAACAGCGGACAGAGGAGTGTCAGAGGGTTTTAGTGGTGTAGGTTCAATGCATTTCCCCCCGGACAAAACAAAGAAGGTGTCAACACTATAGCTCTACAAATATATTTTAAATGCTTTCTGCAGTTTTCGTGTGTAACATTAACAAACACCATAAAACAAAAGTTACTATAAGTGTCTACACTGTTACAAACTCTCGTATTTGCAATATCAGTACAAATTTCATATTGAAATATCCAATATTTTTATACGGTAAAGTTTAGAAATTTGCCCTATTGTAAAATGGAAGTGAATTTCACAAATCTCCTTGGTTTGCAACAACAATGGACATTTTCCTATATATTTATGTCACTGTTGTTGCATTGGGATGACCATCGAAGCGATAATACGAAAATGTCTCAGCATATTTTCCAAGCTGAGCTAAGATAAGCTGACATAATTTTTTCAGCTTACCTCAGAAAATGTATCTATGCAAAAGTTTAGATATAAAAATGTTAGTAACCTATTAAACATATAGTTCGAATTCGTTAAAAATCCATAGCTAGATTATTTAGCAAGCAACAAGTGAGTAATTTTAAAACATCTAAAAATACGATACATATTACAACAAAATTTATCGTAGCTGTAAAATAAAAATTATAGCTTTTGTTTTTTTATTTAATGACAACTAATAACTACTCAATGACGTAGGCAACTGATAAGAAAGGACTATCAAAAACTAAACCCCTTGGTTGGACGATCAAAAACAATGTTTGTATTGAAAAATCAAAATATACACGAATAGTCATAAAACAATAGTTGTTTGTGGAGACTTTAATATAAATATTTTGGAAAAGAATACATTAACCTGTAACTTCTTGAATTTGTTTAAATCTTTTAATTCGTATAATTTATTTATTGAGCCTACCAGGATAACTGCCTCTAGTGCTACTTGTATAGATAATATATTTACTAACATAAACCCTATTCATTTGTGATTAATATTTTACAGTCGGACCATTGTGGGCAATTAGTATATTTTCCCAAGAAAATTAATAAAATCCAAAGTAAAAAAATAAGTTTTGTACCCATTAGTGAAAGTCGTATAGAGGCATTTCAATTTAACTTGTCATACAAATAATCAGGTTTGCCAATTCACAATAATCCAAATCAGCAGTATAATTTATTTTTTAATACGGTTATTGCTGAATATAATACAATATTTACATCTAAAACCCAAGTTGATCAATAACGGTAAGTTAAGTTTCAGTGAATGGGCAACTACTGGTAATTACAAAAGTCGTAATAAATTGTATGAATTGTTTTATGAGAAGACTTTTAACAAAAGTACGAATTTTAAGAACCAGGTAACTAGACATTCCAAATTATTTAACTGTTCCACTGCCAAATCAATGTATATAAATAATAAAATTAAAAACTCATCCAATAAAATAAAAGAAATGTGGAATATTATTGATAACGAAACGGTAACGGTAGGGCTATAGATTATAATAGAGATTTTAATTTAAAAATAAAAAATGGTAATATTTCAGCAGATATGGAAGTTGCAACTGATTTTGAAAATTTCTTCACTAATAACAACTAAAACTCTAAATTCATCTTCAATATCTACTGAGGCGCTATTAAAAGAAAGTGTTTCTGCTTGCGTTAATGATTTTACTTTTACTTTAGTAGACCATAAAGATGTAATTAATGCTTTCAATACCATAGAAAAGATAAAAACTAAAGACCTATGGGGTCATTCTGTTAAATTTGTAACTAATATTATTCCAATAATATTAGTTACTGGGAAGATTCGCACGAATCCTTAGGTATTTTCTGTGATCTGTCTAAGGCATTTGATTGCGTTCACCACACCGCGTTGACACTCTGGTCAGGAAATTTCACCGGTATGGCATTAGGAACCAGGCTCTCAATCTTCTGATTTCCGACATGGGCAATAGAATTCAGAAGGTTGATATAAACGGTAAAATATCATCAGGCTCTATTGTATCCATAGGCGTCCGCAAGGCTCAATCCTGGAGCCATTTTTGTTTTTGGTGTATATAAACGACTTACCTTACTATGTAGGAAAAAATCATGAGATAGTATTGTTTGCTGACGATACCTCCTTGACTTTTAAAATAAATAGACAGTTACGCAACTACGACGAAGTAAACAATGCAATCTCGAAGGTAGTCCATTGGTTTAATGTTAATTATCAACCTTTAAATGAAAACAAAACCAAGGTCACTAAATTTTCTACACCGAATGTACCGAACAAATAGATGCGAATGTAAAAATAAATGATTTTCGGTTGTAGCCAGTGGAGTCAACTGTTTTTTTGGGAATAACTATTGACTCCAAATTGCAATGGGGCCCACATATTGCGAAACTATCATGAAAACTTAGCTCTGCGGCCTATGTTGTTAAAACTATGAGACGACTCACTGCTGTGGATACTGCTAGAATGGTTTACTTTAGTTATTTTATGGGATTCTTCTATGGGGAAACTGTGCGGACATTGACACCATTTTTGAACTACAGAAAAGAGCTGCAAGGTCCATATATAAACTTGGTCCGCGAGTTTCCCTACGGGAGAAATTCAAAGAGACTAACATTCTTACAGTCGCATCACAATATGTATATGAAAACCTTTCATATGTTCATAAGAATATTGATAGTTTTAAGAAAAACAGCGACACTCATAATGTTTATACTAGAACTAAGTATAATCTTGTTTTACATGCTATACGTCTCCACAAAATAAGCAATTCTTTTATGGGGCAATGTATACGCTTCTACAACAAACTTCCTAATAATGTTAGAGATCTGTCTACAAACAAGTTTAAACGATATGTGAAAGATAAATTATGTAAAAAAGCTTATTATAAAATTTCTGATTATGTCAATGACAAAACAGTCTAGGAGTGAGTTACTCTGAAACAATACTGCTTTATTAACAATTGTAACATCAAATTTATTTAAAAAAGGATTCCTCTGAGTTTTTTGCCAGTTCTTCTCAGAGTTGCCACGTCCAGAACTGGTGGTAGTAAAAGAAAGGGACGCATCATAAGAACATGATTTAAAATATTTTAAATGTGTCTATAATATGAATAAAGAATTTTTGACTTTGACTTATGACTTGTGTTTTTGAGATTGTCATTTTATATTTTCTAAGCATTGTTAAGTCTGTAATATATATATTTTTAATTGTTTTCATTTACCTACAAATAGTAATCACTTAAAGAGAAACACATTTGGTTTGGTTCTTCTTCATAGCATTTCGGTCATCATTTTTTTATACCTCTATATCACATTCATACCGTTGAAATTGCCCCCCACGGTTTACACACAGTTGCTCCAGAGAGTTCGTGATGTAGAATATACCTTTAATTCTGCTTATAAATTATCCGCATGCAAACTTTCAGCCAAATCCGTTAAGTAGTTTTGTCGTAAAATAGTAACAAACATCCATACTCACAAACTTTCGCGATTATTTGTTTAAGAATAATTTCATCAGTTATAAAAATATGCTGTAATGGTGTATACGCGTAATGGCACAAAGAAATACTTGTCTTTTAAGTAAGTATTATGCTCGAAAAATAAAAGAGCTTAACTATATTTAATACAATTAGGAAATGAAGACCCATAAATGAACAAACAAGATTTTCCTTAAAGAATTTTACTAATGCTTATCTATCCCCGTATATTAAAGAAGCTTAGCGTTGGTACATTAATGAATGTAGACTCATCCGAGGGTGCGAGAAAACGATTTAATTAGGGCGGCCATCAGGAAAACTCGTTTAGAAGGACGAATAGGGTCGGTGAAATCCTCAGCTTAAGCCCGTTACCTGCACTCAGAACCTTGGCGTGTTATTGTTAATGGTTTTCCTCTTTACTACCTACTTATTACAGTAAACGCACACGAATTGTTAGAATAGGATTATTACGTAGTTACACTTTGAAAAGGCTATGTAACCGTAGTCCTTTTTTTCGGACGGTCGTTTACTAACTTCGTTTATTTTGCTACTTCACCGAACATAAACTTTCTTCTCCGAGTGTCACTCGATCCCAGCCCGCGTTGGTTGATCTTAATTGTATTTATAAAATAAATAGCTTCCCGCGCGCAGTTTCGCCCGTGTAACTCCCGTTCCCGTGGGAATATAGCCTATATTAATCAGTGACAACCTCCGTATCGTAGCGGTATTTGGCTCGCCTTGAATCTCGGAGGTCGTGGGTTCGATCCCCACACCGGACATGAAATCTTTGTGTAATTTCTAAGTTTTCTTTCCGGGTCTGGTTGGTTGAGGGATTATACTCCGTGCCTCGGAAAGCACGTTAAGCCGTTGGTCCCGATGGTTATAACATCATCTATAACAATCGTATATCAAGGAACAAGCAGCAGCGTTTCCTTGTTTGGTACAACATAATACTGCGGTCACCAACCCGCCTGCCAAGTGTGGTGACTATGGCAAATACCCTCACTCGGGAGGAGGCCCATGTTCAGCAGTGGACGTTATACGAGCTGATGATGATAATCAGTGATAATGTAGCATTTAAATGGTGAAAGAATTTTTATAATCGGTCCAGTACTTTTTGAGCCAATTCGTTACAAATATACTTACATACAAATCTTTCCTCTTTATAATATTATAGTAAAGGTAGATACGCGTCTATCACATGCCATAACAACATTGGTAAATTTTATTTAATAACATTATTGTTGAAATGTAACCTAATTTATTAGTCAAGATTGTTTTTTGCTTTTCTGTTTTCATTATCATTGTATTTGACTTATAATAAGTACGATCGATTCGTCTACATTATCAAGAAACGTTTTCATTTAATTTTCCAGCCTTATTCAATGGTTTTTAAACGACAATCTAAGCAACCTGCGCAAGAGGGTGCCCACAGTAGGACTTCAACCTTGGCTCAGGACATGCAAGATAAGATTTGGTATTCAAAAAGTTTTTTTTTTTCGCTGATACTTATAAATTGACCGAGGGAAAGATGTCATTTAATTATGAAAATAACGCCATGTTAACTTTTTACGGCAAATTTTTCAATCGACGGATAAAAATGATTAGAGGAAGAATTTAAATATAAATTTGACAAATATGGTATGGAAGTTCATGTCAATGTTTTAATTTATACCTGTGATATTTTAAATCTGAAGTCTGATAAATGAGCAAAACTGAATGCGAAATTTACAATGGAGATGGCAATAAATAGATTTGTATCGCCATCTAGGGTGCGTTCCACTAAGCGCTCACAACGATCAAAATGCTCCTTTAGTCGTTCCACATAACGACCGCGGTCGTTGTGGTCGCGGCGAAAACGTCACTTATGACGTCATGACTTACGCTCACGCGAAGCTCACGCTGACCCATCTAAAAAGGTGGGTCGAAGTGATCGTTGAGAAAATGAGCGACGTTTTCAAAACTCAAAGCATCAAAAATGGCGACCGTTATTTCATGCGCAAAGAGATATTTTAGTAGAAGTGAATTTTTCTGCATTTAAAGACATTTTAATTACATTTAAACGTAAATTAATTAAATACACCACTAATATTAAATATAAAAAAAATAATTATAATTTTTTTCAATATAAATCGATTCAAACAATAATTAATTGATTATTTTCAAGGCTTACAGATTATAACCTAACCTCTTAAATCTTTTGCATTCTTTTTATTAATTCGCCGTTTGTATTATTTACCTCCACGCTCATAACGCTCTATAATCCATTCCACTTGAGTTTACGACAGTAACGCTCACAAGCAAGTGGAACGGGAAAAACTGCGGTCGTTAGCGTGATCGTTGTGAACGCTTAGTGGAACGCACCCCTACAAGCAACTGGCAAATAGTCAAAGTCAAGTGACGTCACGAATCGTGTATATCTTGCAATAGAAGTTCACACGCCACTTAACTACTATGTATGTACTATGTACAAATTCTCAACAGACATGAATAGTTGGGAGTGCGATAGCCGCGTATACCACCTCACCCGGCCCGAAAGATCTTTCCTTTGTGTAGGGGTCTAACACCCTTTTCATTGCAAAACAATAAGGTAAAACTATATTGTCAAGTATGGCTGCCTATGGGTGCCTTCCACTAAGCGCCCACAACGATCAAAATGCTCCTTTATTCGTTCCACATAACGACCGCGGTCATTGTGGTCGCGGCGAAAACGTCACTTATGACGTCATGACTTACGCTCACGCGAAGCTCACGATGACCTAGATGGGTCATCGTGAGCTTCGGTGGTCGAGAAAAGGTGGGTCGAAGTGATCGTTGAGAAAATAAGTGACGTTTTCAAAACTCAAAACATCAAAAATGGCGACCGTTAAGCTTACGTTATTTTATGCGGAAAGAGATATTTTAGTAGAAGTGAATGTTTCTGACGATGAATTACTTACATTATAGTAATCAATAATACGTGGTTGAAGTTTTCTTTTTTCACAATCATATTTTTGTAAAATCGTTTTCCATTCTTCATCTGAACTGGATGAACTAGTACTTTCTGGAGCATTATTACGACCTCTTACCAAATATCCAAGGGAATAAATTTTTCTGCATTTAAAGACATTTTAATTACATGTAAACGTTAATTAATTAAATACACCACTAATATTAAATAAAAATAAAAAATATAATTTTTTTCAATATGAATCAATTCAATCAATAATTAATTGTTTATTTTCAAGGCTTACAGATTATAACCTAACCTCTTAAATCTTTTGCATTCTTTTTATTAACTCGCCGTTTGTATTATTTACCTCCACGCTCATAACGCTCTATTATCCATTCCACTTGAGTTTACGACAGTAACGCTCACAAGCAAGTGGAAAGGGAAAAACTACGGTCGTGAGCGTGATCGTTGTGAACGCTTAGTGGAACGCACCCTGTACCTGCCCATCTAATCTATCAAAACATACAATCATGTCAAAATCAATCTTGGTAATTTGACGCCATTGATTTCTTCATTATGTATAATGACAGCCCGTAGGGTAGCGCCCGGAGGTTGTGGGTTCGATCCTTACGCGACAACGGACTAAAGAGGGCAATTTTATATTAATACTTTAAATTTATCACAGTCAGATGAACTATTACTTTTGAGATTGTTGTTTATTTATATTCGTGACTTTGACAGTTGTGTCAATTCGTCAACATGCCTTTCAAAGTTGGCCTTTTGAGCGTTTTTATTTGATTAGTGTTGCACTGCGTCCGAACATAATTTATATTAAATTAAATAGTTTTAGTTTTATTATTCTTATATTTTTATTCATTCATTTTATGTTGTTTTGAGAACCTTTGTTATACTTTACTAGCGGCCCGCCCCGGCTTCGCACGGGTGGACTTTTATACCCTACCCCCGCCCTACCCTACCCCTACCCTAACCCTACCCTACTCCTACCCTACCCCTACCCTACCCCTACCCCTACCCTACCCTACCCCTACCCTACCCCTACCCTACCCCTACCCCTACCCCTACCCTACACCTACCCTATCCTACCCCAACCCTACCCCTACCCTACCCTACCCTACCCTACCCTACCCTACCCTACCCTACCCTACCCTACCCTACCCTACCCTACCCCTACCCAAAAGTATCCTATGTCCTTCTCCCAGTTCTTATCTACCTTCCTACCAATTTTCAGCCAAATCGGTTCAGCCGTTCTTGAGTTATAAATAGTGTAACTAACACGACTTTCTTTTGTTTTTAAAATGTATTCTGCTATTCGGGACGGAAACAAATCCAACAAATCAAAAACCATGGCAATCGGTCCAGCCGTTCTCCAGTTATAAGTGTTGTAACAAACACGACTTTCTTTTATATATATAGATTTTTCTTTTAGCACAGTTACGCTTAAGCTAGGGCTTAGGTGACTTTGTAACAATTTAAATTTTAGTATACTTGTTAACTTAATTGTGAATTTTTTTAACATATTTATTTATTACTTGTTTATATTTTATCTGTATTTATTAATATATATTTTTATGGATGAAATTTTGGTTAATGACCTTGAAACCAGTTTTCTCTCATGTTTCTCGTCTTCTGACAGTTTTAACAGTGCGGTAAGTGATTTTTCTGTGACCTTGACTCTGCGTGATCAGTTATCCCTTATCCTGTCTAGCTATCATTACTACCTTAACATCGCCCACAATAATGCGCAAAGTATTCCTGGTCATTACTCTGATCTTCTGGCATCCTTTAGCAACTCCTCAATAGACGTTCTGCTTATATCAGAAAGTTTTCTAAAGCCCTCTCTTCTTTCTGCTCATTTCGCCCTTCCTGGATATGTTCTATTAAGGAATGATAGAACTGACAAAGGCGGCAGGGGCGTTGCTTTATATTTGCGGGCTGAGCTATCATATAAAATTGTAAGCTCATCTCCGTCAAGATACTCGGGCTCAGCAGAATATATTTTCGTTGAAATCAATTTTCGTCATGCGAAAATTTTATTAGGTGCATTCTATAGCCCGAACCTGCGTGTCGACTACTTTGACTCTCTGGACCTTGTTCTGAACAACTTGTGCCCTAATTATGATCACGTAGTTCTTATGGGAGACTTTAATTAATACTTGTCTTGTCAAAAATGACAATCGCTCTCTCCAACTTCTTTCTCTCTTATCCTCCATTACCCTTCATATTCTACCTCTTACTGAAACTCACCATGCCCCATACTGTACTCCATCTTTACTAGATCTCATGATAGTTTTTTTTTAATTTAAATGCACAAAACAAATTACAATCAGTATAAATCACATTTAATAGATACATTTTTTTAAACTGGATTGCAATAGTATGCGCACAAAACAAAACATTATAACTAGACAAGTAACAGCTCTATTCTATGAAATGATTAAAAAGAATAACACTAAAATTAAATTTGGACGGTCCTTAGGTTATTCAGAACCAATCAAACCAACCAATCCAATATAAGTTTCTTCTACTGACCACATTGCAACTCACGGACAACTGACGGCTTCTTTTTCATATCATGATCTAATTTACCTTTCTTACAAAATTCGTGCCCCCAAACGTAAAACTCAATTTCACTTTCTTCGTAACTTCAAGGGTATTGATCTGGATGCGCTTCAGCGTGATACAAACAATATTGACTGGTCTAGCCTCTACAATGCCATCAGCATAGACGACAAGGTGGGCATTTTGAACAATAATATTCTGTCACTTTATGATTGTCATGCTCCCAAACGTAAAGTGAGGATTAAGCGGAACCGAGCCCAATTGATCACTGATAGTATTAAGCTTATGATGGCCCGTAGGGATAAGGCAAAAAGAAGGTACACACGGTATCGCACAGAGGTATGCCTTATCTCTTACAAAGCCCTGCGGAACCTATGCAATCGTCTGTGTCGTGATGCAAAAAGCGCCATTTCCATCAATCTCTAGATAACCGCAATCCTACTTCCGTGTGGAAATTTCTTACGGCATTGGTAAATCCCCCACTTTGGATTGTAACCATGTGGATATCAATGCTCTTAACCAACACTTTTCCAACTCTCCTGTTTTCCTTAATCCGAGCGTGAAATCTGATACGCTCAAAGAGCGCGTCTCGCAGTACCTTCTTGCTCTCCCTTCAACTTTAGTCCGTTGACCGAACAGGATGTCAAAAAATCACTGTTATCCATTTCCTCTACGTAGCCGTATGCTGGGCATGACAATATTTGCTCCAAAATGATTATGCCCATCCTACCAATTCTACTACCTATCCTCACTCATATTGTCAATTATTCCCTTTTTATGTCACACTTTCCAACAGCTGCACAAGCTGGAAGCAAGCACATATCATCCCGTTGCCTAAAGTCTCTAATCCTTCCACGTTTCCAAAGTTTTGGAGCATCCTCATACCTTTCCCGCAATCTTATCCTTTCTCCCTTCCAGTCGGGATTACGTCCAGGCCATAGCACAGTTACTGCACTTATCAAAGTAACTGAAGATATTCGCTGGGCTATGGAAAACAAATCCCTCACGGTTCTCGTTCTTCTTGATTTCAGTAGTGCGTTTAATACTGTTGATTTTGACATTCTGATCGGTATCCTAATTTATCCTATCCTCTATCAACCTTTCCTCTTCTACTCTTTCCTGGATTTCTTCTTATCTTCGGGGACGTTCGCAGCGTGTACACCTTGATGAGACCTTCTCTGATTGGTGTGAGCTCGATGCAGGCGTGCCCCAGATTGGCGTTCTTTCTCCATTGCTTTTTTCCATTTTTATCAACTCTGTCACTAGAGATATCTCCTCCAGTTTCCATCTGTACGCAGATGATTTGCAAATCTATCGTTCTTTTGCTCGTGATGACGTAGATACAGCGATTGCTGACATAAACCGTGATTTGGAAAAGATCAACCGCTGGGTAACGTCACATGGCCTACAGATTAACCCTACCAAATCCCAAGCCCTAATTATAGGCAGTAGAGCCATGCGTAGAGCGCTTAACAAGACGTCTCTCCCTGTGGTTAGCCTCAGCGGCGTTCCTATCCCTTTTGCTGGCTCTGCGAAATATCTAGGTGTTATTATTGACTCCAATCTTACTTGGAAACTTCAGGTTGCAGAAGTCAGCAAGAAAGTACATTTTACTTTCCACTCGCTGAGACGACTCCAGAATTTTTTACCCTTGAAAACGAAAATCTCACTTGCTCAGACCTTGATTCAACCCATATTGGACTACGCTGGCTGTTGCTATTTGGATGCTACTGAGGAGCTTCTTAATAAACTTGAGCGTCTACAAAACCTTTGCATCCGTTTTATATTTGGGCTCAAAAAATATGATCATGTCTCCAGTTTTCGGAGAGACCTCAAGTGGCTTGACCCCAATCCGTCTTCGCAAGAATACTCGCATATTGTGTCTCCTCTACAATATCCTCCACAATCCTCTTACGCCATCTTATTTGCAAGAGCGATTCTCCTTTTAATTTCCATCTGTTGCTCTGTGCAGATCTTATCTAAAACTCCTTTTAAAGCTTCCCCCCCATAAAACCGATTGTGTTCTTTTTATGTTTTTTCGTTGTTTGTATGTGTTATGTGGGTACATAAAAAAAAAAGATCTTTGTGTAAAATCTAATATATTTGTTTAAATTTCTATATTTCTTCCCACGTCTGGTTGGATGGTTGATGGACTACCCTCCGTGCTTCGGAAATCACATTAGGCCGTGCACCCGAGTTATATAACGTTGTATAACGATTGTTTACTAAGGAACGGGCAGCAGTCTTTCCTCATGTATAAGGAATACATAAGGAAACGCCCATTGCTCATAATACTGCGGTAATCAAAACGCCTGCCAAGCGTGGTCACTATGGCACTTCCTCGGGCGCAGACCAAAGTTCAGCAGTTGTCGTTATACGGGCTGATGATAAAGATGATGATTCTTATTTAAAATCATAATAAGTTACTATTTCAGTGGCTGAGTCGTACTTTGTGGGTTGCTACACTATCATTCCGTTTTAAAGATGAAATTTTTACATTAATCAATTTAATCTTGATTCATACAACACGGCATATTCCCGAAGTATACAAATTTATATATATTAGATCTTTACCTATGAAATTGCCGCTCTGCAGTACTGGCCATTTCAAATCAAAATAATTTTTGTTTGGCTAAGAATTCTAATTTCAAATTAATTTTATTTTGAAAACATGGATTTTTTTTTCCAAAAGTAGTCATTTGTTTATTGATAAGTGTTACATTTTCATCGCATTTCAATCTTTTTCGTCATCATGGATACGTCAAAAATTCGAGTAATTATGGAATATGAGTACCGTCGTGGAAGCAACGCGGCACAAGCGGCACGCAACATCAACGACGTTTACGTAGCTAACACTACAAACCACCTGTTATTGGTTTGCTCGCTTCCGTTCTGGAAATTTCGACCTGAAAAATTTACCTCGCGGTCGTCCGAAGACTTTGGTCGACAATGACGAATTAAAGGCGATTGTGGAAGCTGATGATACACAATCTACGGCTGAATTAGCAGCAGCTTTCGACGTTAGCGTCAAAACAATATTGGTCCATTAGCGTTAAATTGGCAAGGTAAAAAAGCTTGACAAATGGGTGCCCCACGAACTCAATGATCGCCAGCGCGAAGTACGCGTCGAGACGTGCCTTGCACTGCTCAACAACTGAAGGAATTTTGAACCGCATTGTTACCTGCGATGAAAAATGGATTCTGTTTGAAAACTGCAAGCGCTCAGCAAGTTGGTTGGATCCTGGTTCAGCACCTAAACAATACCCTAAACGAAAACTTACCCCTAGAAAAGTGATGGTCACTGTTTGGTGGTCTAGCGCCGGTGTGATTCATCACAGCTTCTTACCAAACGGGGTGAGCATAACTGCAGATGTGTACTGTGAAGAACACAATGATGGAGAAGCTGGCACATCTCCAACCAGCATTGGTCAATCGCTCGTCTCCGCTGCTCCTGCACGACAACGCGCGACCTCATACTGCACAGCAGACGGTCTCCAAGTTGCAAAAACTGGGGTTGGAAGCTCTCCGTCATCCGTCTTACTCACGCCAAGAAGTGATCCTAATTCTGGAAATAGTAGTAGTCTGTAGGCGCCAGACCTTGCGCCTACTTTTTCCAGAATACTACTACTTTTTCCAGGCGGGAAAAAAATTAAATACCCGAGAGGCAGTACAAATTTGAAGAATTTGTTGCCTCCCGTCCAGCTGATTTCTTTAAGAAGGGCATCAATAAGCTGCCACTGCGTTAGCAAAGATGCATTGATTGCATGGGTGATTACTTCGATTAATACAAATAAAAATACATTAAAAAAATTCGTTTAAATTTTTTCATACATAACGGCAATTTCATAGGTTCCTATTATATACCGTATACTATTTTTTCATTGCAAGTTATTACCCGTAGCGGGTTGGCAATTAAGGTTGCACAGTCAGCCACTCGACCCCTTCGAGTGGGTACCTAACGAAAAAATACTGTAGATTCAGCACCTACGTGATTGCCGCTGAGCACTTTCATGCTTCAAATTTCGGCTTTATTCACTCATATATTAAACTGAAAATTGAAAAATCCTTATATTGGTGAATATGATATTTTTAACTAGCTATTGAAAAAAATCAATCCTGGCAAGCATTGACTATTTTTTCTATACAGTTTCCGACTCAAATAATACTAAGTACTTCTCAAGGTTATTGCCATAGTCACCACGCTTTGCAGGCGGGTTGGCGACCGCAGTATTATGTTGTAATACACAGGGAAACGCTGCTGCCCGTTCCTTGGTATACCGCTTGTTAAAGATGATGTCATAACAATCGGCACCAACGGCTTAACGCGCTTTCCGAGGCACAGAGGGTAGTTCCTCAACCAACCAGACCCGGAAAGAAATCTTAGAATTTACACAAAGATTTCTTTGTCCGGTGTGGGAATCGAACCCACGACCTCCGAGACTCAAAGCGAGACCTATACCGCTACGCCACGGAGTTTGTCAAATAATTCTACTATAAAATGAGACAACGCCTGCTCTCCATATTATCTAAAAGTATTATTGCGTGTTATATAAAACATTTATCGAGGAAGGCTTTATTTAATTATAAAGTTCCTACGTAACCGGGCGTAACGCGATTGAAACCGCGCGCGGGAAACTAGTATTTTATGTTTTTCCTTTTAAGGTTTATAATTCAGTATCACTCATGTCATGAGCGATACTGAATTATATACTACTAGCTGTGCCCGTGAATAAAATTTAACTATTTAAAGCGGACGAAGTCGCGGGCACCAACCACCCTTTCATGTCCCTGCAATCCTTTTTTTGGTATAAAAAGTAGCCTATGTCCTCTATCAGTTTCGACACTATCTGTGTACTAAATTTCATTTTAATCGGTTAAGTAGTTTTGGCGTGATAGACCGACAGGCAAACAGAGTTACTTTTGCATTTATATTACATAATAATATTATTAATAAGGATTGCTTGGCTCAATTAGTCCTTAAACTTTACCCCTCGATATACCTATATGATGTTATGACAATCAACACGGAAGAAGATCCCTAACGGCTTGACGTGTTTTTCTAGGCTCTGAGAACTTTACTACCAGACCTTGGAATAAATATTTATAAATAATATTTTACACAAAGATTTTTTGTCCAGCATGTTAATTCAACCAATTACGTCCGAGCACTGAGCCGAAAGTTATACTGCTATGAAATGAAAGCTGTTTAAATTTATACAAACAGCTAATAACAACATTAACTGAACATAGACCTCGAATATAAAAAATACGTAAATAAGTACCTACTCCACCTGCAAGTTGCAAGAAGTTCTCAAACATCTTTACTGAGCTAATTTTCTTTGACCAAAACTTCTACCGACATACAACTCGGCTTATAACCCTACAGACTTTAATCAAATCTGCTTTACCCAGTACTTACAGTTACTTTACAGGCATAGTCTTTAAACAAAATTAATATCGCCGTAAAAAGTTAATCCATTAAGTCGTCTCTGGAAACCGATAATACTGGACGTTGTATCTCAAAGTAACTTTAATGTAATGTTTTATACTTTGATTTGGCATTTTAGGTATCAATATGTGAATATTTTATGTGTATCAATGTCGTTTATTGTAGTTAATATATTACAATGGCCAAATAACGAATGTATTAAACAAAAAAAAAAATGCACTTAGACTACCGACTGGTTCAAACCAAATGGCTTTCCTAGGATACTTTATTTATGTCTAGATGGGAAAAAGTAGTGATCTGTATTGGTTTCTTTCACGGTAATAATTACCTAATTACATGGTAAAAATTAAAAAAATCTTGCATGCTGTCGAGACGAACGATTATCTCTATCGTTTTTCTTATTTTCTATTTCATTGTTATTTGTATTTTAGCACGCTTCTCTATTTTTTCTATGGTGCTTGATGATTTTTTTTTAATGTGCTTCATACATTTTAAAACTCTACTTCAGAAGTATCTAATGAAAACTATTTCAATCTTGCACACGGAACAATACACTTAAAATTGTTGAGTAATATCTAAGATACCCTATGTGCCTCACAAATCGTACTAAGCCGTTGGTCCCGATTGTTATAACAACATTTATATCAATCATATAAATAACAGGTAACGGGCAGCAGCGTTTAACTATGTATATATCTACTATAAACAATACTGCAATTCTGACATGGCCTAGTCACCCAAAATGTAGAGACTAAGGCAAAGCCTCAATTCCATGAATTCCCATGTTTAGCAGCCGTCGTTATCAAAATAAGATAATTCGCAAACGATGTAAGTAATACAAACGAAGGAAAATTGTGATTTAGGTTTAGTCAGAACGTCACGTATCAAATCAAGGCCGTCAAAAATCTTGTATTCAGAGTACGTCAAGAGGAAATTGAAGTTAACGGATTCCAACCTCACAGGGTGCCGAATGAACTTTATGAAAAGGAAAGGAGGACAAGGCTCTTTTCGTATTCATAATAAAAACCCATAAAATTTAATTCATGAAGGTACATTTGTATAAATACAACTTGAATATTTTAGTCTGCATTATATTTTTATATAGGTAATGTAGATTAAAATTCTAATAATTACGTAATCGTATTTAGACAACCTCCGTGACGTAGCAGTTTAAGTCTCGCCTGAAATCGTATCCTAGGTTTAATTCCCACTACGCACAAAAAAATATGTGGGAATAATCACATATTTCGTTCTGGGTCTAGTTGGTTGAGGGACTACCATCTTTGTCTATACGGAAGACTATATTCAGCAAATGATATTGATCTTTCGTATTTGAATTTCCTAAGTAGGTACATCATGTAATTTGAAAAATTTGAAAGATAATTTCAGTGTTAGATAGCCCATTTATTGAGGGAAGCTACAGGCTTTACTTTATTATGAAGTTCTTACGAGAACGGCAGTTACGCGGTTGAAACCGCGAGCGGAAAGCTAGTACCAATTATAAAAAATACTGATTCAAAGTTGCAGCAGAATGTTTTTGTTCTGAATGGCTTAACTTTGGCAAACCAAAAATACAAATAAAACTAGTTTGAAACAGACAGCAGCTTTTACTCCATAAAGGCATGTTTGAAAACTGGAAAAAACAAAAACTAGCCAAATGTCGGTCTAGCCACACATAGAGGACTCTGTAAGTTCGTCTATTTCAAAATATTTCTTTTTTTCTGAACGGATATTTGTGGCCACCTGATTTTTCCTCCTTTGCCAGGTATAAAGCAGAGCTCCAGTCTTTCACAGAAACATACTTTAGAAATCTTTCAAGGTCTCTCACCGCTTTTGCACATTATTCAAACGTAACAGTTATTGCTTCTAAATAATACCATTAAATAAATAGATCGGTATTAATGCTGCATTGCTCTTTATGGTGTAAAATTTGCTGTCCGGTTCCTTGTGAAGCTCGTTAATGCGATTTTCTTTTTTTGGAATCTTGTATTTAACTTTTGTTTAAGCATTCCAAATTATAAGCTTATTGTAAAAAATTCGCCGTGTGGTTTCCGGCTTAGAATAGACCACCCCATGTCTTCCCATGGGTGTCGTAAAAGGCGACTAAGGGACTTATGGCTGATGGATGGGCAGCAGCATCTATTAGCTCAAGGTTTAAATCTTACTGCGATCACCAATCCGTCTGCCAAACGTGGTGATTATGGCAATATCCCTCTACGACCCTGGCTTGCCAAGGTCTGTTAAGAGGAGGCCCATGTTCAACAGTGGACGTTAACGGGCTGTTGATGATGATGATGATGATGATGTAAAAAAAAAAACTAGCACAAAAATTGAAAGATCGCTTTATTACTGAACCACCTTTAATTTTTAACGAAGAGAAGATAATTAATTATTTCATAATCCAAATTCAGACACAACTCGTGTGACAGCAATAAAGGAAATTTCAAATTGTACATTAATCATACTGAGAACAACGAATTTGTCGCGCCACAGACGGTGTTTTGTCGCATGGCAATAATTAATGAACATATCCCAACACCAGTAATTACGGCGAGGGTTATCAGTGTCATTTTTTGTAATTGAGAATACAACCCATCAAGTTTCATGAAATATGAATGTAGACGGGGCGCCACGTCCAAGGAGCATTTACATAAAATGACAACCGGAATAACAAAAGACAGTGTGATGAAACCCCGTTGTCGTATTTTTTCTCCCTTTAAGCTGTATTTTTATGACTCTTTAGTATCCTTACAAGAGTATCCAATATGTTTTAAAATGTGCCAGTATTATAAACTATGGAGTTCTATCTGTCTCGTGTCTGAACTCGAAAAATATAATAATACTAGCGGTTTATGCCCGGCGGCGTAGCCCGAGGCCGTCGGTCGTAATGTCAAATAAAATCTTATCCCCATAATTACAAATAGCATACAAAAGAATTAACCGAATTGGAAAAGTCGTTTTCAAGTTCGCGTACATAGGTACATTTTGGCGATTCATTTATATGATGTGTCATCCTTAATGTTGATGGAACGTAACGGTACATATATGAACAAATTCCGTAAAACCATTACAAGAGAAAAGCACGTTTGTATTAAACTAAAAAAACAAGCTTAGAAATTGCTTTCTATTTGTAAAAGTATAAATATTTAAAACTCGCGTGGTGGTTCGGAAAACACGTTTATGCACAGTTGACACTGACATTATATTAATTCCCGTTCTGTTACGCGTAAATAAATACACCCTTAAATTGATTTTGTCCGTTTTAAAGGACACAGTATTTCCACGCACATAGACGCTGTTTTAACACTCTTATGAGCGGTGAGCGGGTGGAAGGGTAGGGTACTAGCTATCTCTTTCGCGCGGGTGCATGTTCCATTAACGAAGCGATGAACGGTCGCGAGTAGTGATCATTTGAAAAAGTGCAACTGTCAGATTTGTTTACGCTGCTGTTCTAAATGATAAAAAATGTAAGTATTTTGGTTGTTTTGTTTTTAATGTTATATCATTAGTTAGAATATGATTATAGGTGTAGTATTTTGATACAACGTTTATAAATATTACTGTATTTAGAATAAAAAACTTAGTTTATTTATAGTGTCCCACAAAACGGACCTTGACAACTTGAAGTATAAACTAGTGTATTCTTTGAATGACCCATGTAACGGACATTGTCATTTAGGCCTACTTGCAAGTATTCTGTTTTATTGTCCTATAAAACGGACCACGCCAATTATTTGTCACTCTAAACTACATTTTTATAATTATAATATTATTTATTTTTTTATCATATTTTACAGGAACATGGCTTGGCGATCAAAGAAAATCTTCTCACTATTACCTCCGCTGGAATCTGAAGAGTCTGACATTGAGTCTGATGACGATTTAGAAGGCAACATTGAGCGACGTGAGTATTTTCACAATGATGACAGTGATTCATCTTCGCTCCGTACCATATCTCCGGCATTGTACGATATATTGGCTGATCTCAGTGACAATGAAGATCATGAACACATGAATGCTGCAGAACAGCCATCACAGATCGCGCGAGATGAATCTTCTTCACTCCCTGGTAAGCCTTCAGCCTCATCGTGTTACATACCAGAAACACCTTCACCAATAGTTAGTGCATCACCATCCTCCAGTTTTTCCAGACCAACATTACTTTCAAATACGGCAACACGTCGCACCAGACAAACTGCCACCATAGACTCGTCGCCTATGCCTCCACCAGCAACAACGACGCCTGTAGCTAAGAAGCGTAAAATGAAGCATTTAGATTTTGTATTTAAAAAAAGGTTATATACCGGAACCGTACACACATCAGACTCCCCCAACTTCAAGGAACGTCATGACATCCTTAGTCCTAAGCAATATTTCCAAAAATTCTTTACCAATGAGTTACTCGATATCATAGTTGAAATGACGAATTTATATTCAGTACAAACTACCGGGAAATCTATATGTGTGACCCGAAAAGAAATGGAAATATTACTAGGCATAGAAATACTTATGGGTATTGTAGACTTACCGGCAGTTGAAGATTACTGGAGTGCTGATCTGAGGTATGATCAGATTTCATCCGCAATGTCTCTTAAACGGTATAGATCGATAAAAAGGTACTTGCACTTTTGTGATAACACAAATGTCGACAAAAATGATCGCTATAATAAAATTGCCCCTGTCATGGAATATATTCGTAAGCAGTGCTTGAAGATAGAAGAAGAACGTTCCTTTGCCATCGATGAAATGATAATACCTTACAAAGGTAAAAAAGCTGGCAGCAGAAGGCAATATATGCCAAAGAAACCCAACAAATGGGGTTTTAAATTTCTAGTACGCGCTGGTACTTCAGGCATGGTGTATGATTTCTTTGCTTACGATGGCGCAAACACATTTCGAGGTGTCCCATTTAGTGAATGGGAAGAAGACTATCTTGGGGTTGGAGGCAAAACAG
Source organism: Nycteola revayana (assembly GCA_947037095.2). Lineage (NCBI taxonomy): Eukaryota > Metazoa > Arthropoda > Insecta > Lepidoptera > Nolidae > Nycteola > Nycteola revayana. The sequence continues at coordinate 14,585,489 of OX344839.1, forward strand.
TTCTCCAGCTATGTAGAACCATTTCTAATCCAATTCTTAGCACGGTATACTTCGATAATTGGTTTACGTCGCTTGAACTCATTTATTATTTACGGAATGAAATGGGCATTTTGTCTTTAGGGACGTTACGAAAAGATAGATTGCGCAATTGTAAACTGATGACTGATAAAGCTATGATGAAAAAAGGACGAGGAACATTTGAGGTAGTGTGTGACAATTCAAAGAAAATAGCCGTGACAAAATGGGTGGATAATAAATGTATTCATATAGCAAGTTCGTTTTGTGCCCAAGACCCAGTGACTACAATAGAGCGATACGATAAGAAGCAAAAAAGGAGAGTGCTGGTACCATGTCCCAATGTAATAAAAGTGTACAACACTCACATGGGCGGCGTCGACATCGCTGACATGTTAATTGCTTTGTACAGAATTCGTATGAAAACAAGACGTTGGTACATGTCAATATTTGCCCAACTATTAGACATCGCACTTAACAATAGCTGGTTACTACATCGTAGAGACTGTGTTCAACTAGGTGAAAATAAATTAAGCCTAAAAAAATTTCGTGTGCAGTGTGCTCTTGCGCTTATGAATACCTGTACAAAATCTAGATTCAACGTAATGACTAATTCACCTAAACTTGCCACAATTACAAAACCGGTCCAGCCGAGACCTGTAGATGATGCACGGTTAGATTGTTATGATCATTTTCCAATCTTTACGTCACAGGGCCGGTGTCGTCTTTGTAAAAATGGTAAAACCATGATTATGTGTTCAAAATGTCAGCAAAGACTTTGTCTAACTGCCAAAAAATCTTGTTACCTAAGATTCCACAAGGAAAAGTAATTATTTTATGTTTATGTTCTGTTATTTTTTTGAGAAGTTGATTGTTTTGTTTATGTTTTTTTAATTTTACCTACTATAATAATTTAGAGAGCAATGTTGCTCTAAGCTAGAAGTATTTGTAAATCAATTGATTTGTCAAGATTACTACTTTAGAGGTAATGTTTTAACTAATATTTTAAGACTGATGTTTAAAAGACTGATTCTAGAATGTTCCTAATTATAATTTAATGTTAATTTTTACTACACTGTTGAAAATGTTTATTCTATTCATGCACCACAACTGCACATATAAATGGTCAATGTCCGTTTTATGTGACGTAGTTTCATATACCACAACTGCACATATAATGGACAATGTCCGTTTTATGTGACGTAGTTTCATATACCACAACTGCACATATAATGGACAATGTCCGTTTTATGTGACATTGTAAAAAAGATACTAAATATAAAAAAAAAAAAAGTTTTTTTTTCTTTATTCTCTTTTCTATCCTAATTCAACCCCATATACGCAATTTCAACATTATACACACAAGAAATCTAAGGGTGACAATTTAAGGGTTAAATATTTTGAACTTTCGATAAAAGCAGAATCTGAATAAAATATTTTTTTAACCGTGTGATTTTCCGGAAGTGCTCATGTACATAGATTGAAACGAAATGAATGTATAAATATATTATTAGCCTTCCCGTCAATAAATTGAATGATGGCTGACACATTATTATGAAAGTTAATAACGTTTGTTCATTTTCCAATGAATTTCTCTCGTGGCTGTATTGAAATTAAATATTGAAGGACTTGCACTGTCATACGTCAGGCAGATAGCCAATTAGCGTCGGGAACATTAAGCCACCAATTTGCGAATGAAACTTTTTCCGTTTTTATTAGGGTTCCGTAGCCAAATGGCAAAAAACGGAACCCTTATAGATTCGTCATGTCTGTCTGTCCGTCCGTATGTCACAGCCACTTTTTTCCGAAAATATAAGAACTATAATGTTGAAACTTGGCAATTAGATGTATGTTGTGAACCGCATTAAGATTTTCACACAAAAATAGGAAAAAAAACAATAAATTTTGGGGTTCCCTATACATAGAAATAAAACTCAAAAAAATTCTTTTCATCGAACCCATACGTGTGGGATGGTATGAATAGGTCTTCAAAAATGATGTTGAGGTTTCTAATGTCATTTTTTTATAAACTGAATAGTTTGCGCGAGAGACACTTCCAAAGTGGTAAAATGTGTGTCCCCCCCCCTGCAACTTCTAAAATAAGAGAATGATAAATCTGAAAAAAATATATGATGTACATTACCATGCAAACTTCCACCGAAAATTGGTTTGAACGAGATCTTGTAAGTAGTTTTTTTTAATACGTCAAAAATCGTAAACCGCAATTTAGCTTTCATTCAATCAACTCGAATATAAAAATATAAAATAACATTTCATTTCATAAACATGCGCTTTTTTATTTATTCTTGATATCAAAAATAGGTACGCACTTGTAACTGAAACGGAACCCTTCGTGCGCGAGTCCGACTCGCACTTGGCCGGTTTTTATTATTAAAATTGTAATTTGACTGAAAGTTATTTCTTATATTTTAATTTAAAATAACTGCCAGAATTATTTACAATGTAGAGAATTCTTATTACACTTGGCATAACATTACAATTCCCATAAATTTTAATGTTAACATGGAGATTCTACATGTTAACAATACAATTTATGGGAATTGGAACAAAGAATAATAACTAATATTTAAAAATAACTGAAAGCTCGGTTCAATTCAGTTTACATAAAATTATTATCGTACTCATATCTAAGTAGGCAACATTTTTAAATTTCCGTAGAAAACATAATACAAAAAGTGACTCTCACTTATAGGTACCCTCATCATCATCTCAGGATTATAAAGAATCTACTAAAATATAGATGTATGACTGAAAGAATGCAAAATGACCAAGTAATTCCAATTTAATCAGTTATAACCCATTGAAACGTATTATTTGAATAATCGGTTTCCATCTCACGAAACATCATTCCCTCGCGTACCTCAATCATTTTATTCCGCGGCTTGACAACGAACACACAATTAACTTCCGCGTACATTCGTGATTATGTAGCGAACCTACGGCTTACATTAACATTAACACAACAAATTCTTATGGATCTTATTAATGGAGTAATAAAATCGAAAGTCAGTTGACGATATAAACGACAAGTAATTAGTCGATGCGACGAGGTTTTTGGAGCGTAGCGAAGGTATTTTAATATGTATTCTCGCTCAACTATGACAATTTATCTAGAACATAATCATGTGTTGTGATAAAGCTAGTGAAGAAAATTAAATGTCAGTTATATATTTTTTTTTATTTCATCATCATCATCAGCCCGTATAACGCCCACTGCTGTACATGGGCGTCCTCCCGAGAGAGGGTTTAGCCATAGTCACTACGCTTGACAGGTGGGTTGGTGACCGCAGGATAATGTTAAATGTTGTAACACACAATAAAACGCTGCTGCCCGTTCCCTTGTATACGATTGATTATAGATGATGCTATAACAAACGAAAAAACCCCGACATTTGGATATTATCTGCTTAGATATTTTTCAATGTGTAAGTCTTATTATTACTATTATTTGATTTTTACATTCAAAATGCTTATTGAAGTCATAAAGCATCTTGCTTTATGACTTGAATAAGCAATATTGTATGTATAATGAACAAATAAGTTGTTGTAGACGATTAAAACTTAAAATAAATGATAAAATTTTTGAAAGTTTATTTTTCTTCAAAGGATATTAAAAAAAATATGGCACCTGTTTTGCAGATGTACTTAAAAATATCTACGTTTAATCAGCTATCCAACGATCTATAACAACCTAGGGTAGTATTAATTTGTTATTGTTAGTCTGCTGTTGTGATTCGTCCGATATTATTTTGTTCTTTATTTCCTACTCGACTAACTTGGCTGTGTTTCTGGGCTGTTTCTTCTGATTCTTGACGGCTGTGCTTATAGAGTGGACTCTGATTTGTGCTTTTAATACGGAACTGTTGAAGATGACGACCTACACGAGTGAGGAATATGCTGACATGTTAATTTGCTACGGATACTGCAATTGTATGTCCGCACATGCAATGAGTACATAACACGCTTTCCATTGAGTACCAGATGTGAGCGCGTTCGACGGAGCTTATAGAAGACTTCGAGAAACTTGCTCTGTTTTAAGACGACGTACAAACTTGGGAAGACCACGTGTGCTTCACGTAATACGTTACAACCTTTTACCCTGTATAGGCTTCTGCGCGCATTTCACCTGCGTAACTCCTTTAAGAACCTTATAATTCAATATAGCCTATAGCCTTCCTCGATAAATGGGTTATTTAATATATTTTTTTAGTTCCTGAGATTAGCGCGTTCAAGCAAACAAACAAACTCTTCAGTCTGATGTGTATTGAGAATATGTTTTTACTTACACCATGTAGCAGCTGCACCTGCAAATCTAAAGTTTATACGTTAGCAGCGCATAAAGCTTTAGCTTTCTGAACTCCTTAATAACACAGTATCCTTCAACATATACAAATGAAGATTTAAACACATACCAAGATTATAGACACCCACTTGTAATCCCTATTTTCTCACTCAAGTTCTCTACAACACTCGCAGATGCAAATCGTACTAAGTCTCGCCCGAATCTAATCCCTCTGTCAGATTAACTTAGGAAGGCATCCCCTTCATCAAGCGAGTCAGCATCTGTGTAAAACCAGGCTTTATTGCGTTCACGTAATTTGTGTGGTGACAAGGCTAAGACAAATTGTTCAAGACAATGGCTGAGATATAATTAAACTATTAAATTCATGTACAGCTCAGATGTAGTGCTTGATGACGTCAACTTAAATTACAAAGGTACTATTATGGTGGTATATGTATTAATAAGAATCTTTCTCCTCCTGAATTCTGAATGATCGCTAATCGTAATCGTAGAGACGTAAGATCATAAGATCGTAGCCCTCCGAAAGGTAAGAATTTATTTTTTTATTTTATTCCAATCGTAAGAAGATGACAAAGTTTGTATAGATAAACCGCAATATTGCCGGATGTAATAACCGGATGAACATTTATTTAGATTCTAAAGTTATTTGATCAAAAGTCAATTGTGTAATGTAATCAACTTCTATAGTATATTTTGTATTTAAAAAAAGGACAAAAAAAAAAGGTTTTAATGAATCGCATTATCATATTCATAACATTTCACCAAATTGTTTGATTAATAGAAATAATAAATTTTATTTCACTTTTTTTACTGAAATTTAAATTCGTAATTCAAGCGCGAGATGACGTCTTCCTATCTCCCCTATAGAGCAAGAGCCCACGACGGCCAGACTTTCGTTATTTTATAAAAGCTGAAAGTTCTTCTGTGCATGTCCCCTATACAGGTAAGAACGACCAGGGACTATAGAGTTTGGGTTGTGGTTAATTGGGCAGGTAACAGGTAGTAAAGATGCATAAAATAGTACCTTAAATTCGTTAAAGTATAAAGCTCAATTTTGTCATATTTTATAATGGATAACTTTAGAAATCTCGTCATCCATTGCCGGACACTTATGACAGTTGCTACCCCCTGCCAGACACCCCTAAACTTGAATAAATTATAGTTATACTTTCGTTATAGTATAAAAGCTAAATTTCATATATGTTACTTGGGGACCTATGAAAAAATGTTACCTCAAAAGCCGGACAGTTTCAATGGTTTTTACGCATTGCCAGACACATTGAAAGTCCACTGTAGGTTCGGATTGTTAACCCCTCTAAAACACAGGCGTGTCTTTTTTCGGCGAAACGGAGTCCATTCCAACTGACTCCGACTTTCCGGGATGTCTCCGTTCCTATCAGCGACCATCTTGAGCTCTTAGGGCTTGATCTCTCTTCTAACCTAAATTTCGGTCGCTATATCGAGTCCATTGCAAACACTGCAGCCAAAAAACTTGGCATTCTCTCCAAGGTGAGGTGGTACTTCAAAATAAAAAAATAATATAAAAATGTTTTACTGCTAAGCACTATGCATAATGCGGGTACAATCGATGCCGTAACTTAAAAACCGGATATAATTTTGAGCTACAATGATACTAAGGGCGATGTCGTTGATCGTTTATGCGCGAATTACAATTGTGCCCGAGCAACAAGGCGCTGGCCTTTGGTTATCTTTTACGCCATGCTCAATGTCAGTACTATAAATAGTTAGGTGATACATACGGCTAATAATTCAAAATCAAATCTTCAACGCCGTCACTTTATTGAAAATTTGGCTATGAAACTTATAGAACCTCATATCAGAGAACGACAGGTTCAGTCAAACTTGCCTCGATTGATGAGACAAAGACTTGCCGGAATTTTGAAGATTGATGAGGTACCTGGGATAACCTTGAAAATTCTAGTTTTCAGATTTTTTTGGTAATTTTTTTTAAAAGCTCCTTTTGTCATGCAATCGTTTTGTTTTTTACTCTATGAACATAGATTTTTTTTTTTGAGCTACTCCACTACTTCGTTCGCATAGCCTGTTTGTTCAGCTTCAAGCTACTTTTTTCAAGACCCCGATGACCATTTTTCTCTCAGATATCAAATTATGAATGCAAAAGGATCCTTTTTTATTCAACTACCGATATCTCTGTAACTACTGGTCGCATCGCGAATGGACAACGAATTTCACTATCTGTAGAAAATTTCCTTTAGTATACAATCGAGAGTTAGTGGAGAAAAAAATGTTTGTCCACCTCTAAAATTTCGTTGAAAAAGTAAAAAAATGACTTTTTCCCCGTTTTTGGTTGGTTGGAACAAGGTTTTTGTCCCTTAACTTGACGTAATTTCTTAAAAAATCAAAAAATCGTTTTTTTTCGACAGTACACACAGTGTTTGTCGAAGACAATATTTGGAAAATTATTTAAGGTAATTTATTTTTCTCATCACAAAATTTTGTACATTTGCTAACTGTATACAAGTAAGTAAATGTACAAAACAAAATTTCATTTGTGTACATTTTAGCAGTTTGAAATGCAACCAGATTGGTGAGAGACTGGGGCCTGAGTAAGGTTTCGGAACCTGTATTACAGGTCACCAGTGCCCCAGTCCACGGATTGCATGCCAAGTCATAAGCTATACAATATTGTTCTTGAAAGTAAAAGTAGAAAATCAAATGGCAAAAATCATAAAAGTAGCTGTAAAACAAAAAAGTTGACTGCACCGGTGGCTCAGTGGTTACGATAGTTGCCTCTGAGACCTGGTGTTCTGGGTTCGATTCCCACCCGGGACAATTATTTGTGTGAACCACAAATAATTGTTCTGAGTCTGGGTGTTCTTTGTGTCCGTGAAATGTATGTTTGTAAAGTCCCCCACGATACAGGGATTTATTTCACTAGAGCGGGAGTTGTCTTTAAAAAAAAAAAAAAAAGTTTACATTAAAAATTATAAGTATTTATATAACTAAAAACATTTGGATGCGTATATAGTAACGTGTGTGTTAGTGGTATGATTGTGTATTTGGTTTATAGTGTCTGTTTTGATATGTGCGTATGGGGCTTACGTACCTATAGGAAAAAATAGCATTAATAGTGGTCGGACAAAGAATAATGTTCAAAAAGTAGAATCGTAATCCCTGGGTTGAGGAATGAGTAATAGATTTTTTATTAAAAACAAAACAAATAAGAACTAAAAGACAAAAAACCCAAACAAACAAAACCAGACTTCGATTCAAATTCAATTAGAATAGAGATGTGTACCTCACTCATGAGGTGCCTCATTTGACGTACTCGTGATCGCAAATTGAAAGAGTTACTCGAATTTCAACATTGAACCACCTCACTCCTCATTCACGCGTCAAAAACTCATGAGTGAAAGAAAATTATGTGGGTGAGGGAGACGTAAAAATCAGAATCGTGAGTACTTATGAGTCGACGCAACCGTCCGCCCCGCTGCGCTGCCTCGGACTATCGGCTGAATTCGGCTGAGTTCGGCTCGGGCTCGGCTCGGCTCGTAAGATACGCTGACATACGACTCCTCGCCTCAAATGAGGGGTACCTCGTGAGGACCTCGCGAGGCAAAATGAGGTACTCCCTCAACCTCATATAAAAATGATGAGTTACCCATCACTAAATTAGAATTAAAAAACAAATAACAAACATATCAAAGTAAGTACTTAACGTTACTTTGATATGTTTGTTATTTGTTAAATTAAAAACCAAAACATATGTGACCACAAAATATATGTGACCATATATCAGTATACTTTATGTATTAAACTGTTCAAAATTAAATACGGAACATAAATATGGAATAAAAAACATGAAATTAATTCAATTGGAATAAAAACCCATAAAATCAAATGAAATTAGTACAAAAGCATTAAAAATTAAATGTTTTTTAAAATTTAATTACAGGACGAACCAAGCCTTCGGTCTTATTATAATAAAGTGATTTAAGTTATGCACTCACTTTTAGTTTACAACTCTGCTTAGATGTAGGATAAATGTTCAAAATTTTATTAATCTTATTATATAAGTAAGGTCCGAGATAGTTAAAAAAATTACTGGAAAAACTAGAGTTGGTTTTATTTGGGACACACACGGTACCCTTACGTCGCTTTTCCATTAGGAGGTCTGAGTTCTTTGGTAAGGCAGAATGTTGATTCAACACCGTGTTTACCATGAACGTCTGTCTTACAGTGAGAATTTCCCATTTAGCGTAAAGGTCTACTGTAGGAAATCGGTAAGGGAGACCAGCAGCAACTTTGAGAATTGTTCGCTGTGCTCTTTCCAATTCAATAATGTGATTTTTGACTTAAGGAAATACTTTTTATTTAAAACTAGCGGCCCGCCCCGGCTTCGCACGGTTGGACTTTTATACCCTACCCCTGCCCTACCCTACCCCTACCCCTACCCTAACCCTACCCTACTCCTACCCTACCCTACCCCTACCCCTACCCCTACCCTACCCCTACCCCTACCCTACACCTACCCTACCCTACCCTACCCTACCCCTACCCTAACCTGCCCCTACCCTACCCCTACCATACCCCTACCATACCCCTACCCTACCCCTACCCTACCCCTACCCTACCCCTACCCTACCCCTACCCTACCCCTACCCTACCCCTACCCTACCCCTACCCTACCCCTACCCTACCCCTAACCTACCCTACCCTTACCCTACCCTACCCTACCCTACCCTACCCTACCCCTACCCAAAAGTATCCTATGTCCTTCTCCCAGTTCTTAGCTACCTCCCTACCAATTTTCAGCCAAATCTGTTCAGCCGTTCTTGAGTTATAAATAGTGTAACTAACACGACTTTCTTTTGTTTTTAAAATGTATTCTGCTATTCGGGACGGAAACAAATCCAACAAATCAAAAACCATGGCAATCGGTCCTGCCGTTCTCGAGTTATAAGTGTTGTAACAAACACGACTTTCTTTTATATATATAGATATATCACCTTATTTCTGCCGCTCAGCTTTAGGAACTATGAAGTAAATGAAAACCAAAAAAAAACCTTGAGGTAAATTTCCGTTAAAACATTGGAACTTATAAATTAATTACAACTAAAAGCGTACCGAGTAGGGTAGGGAGTGGCAACTGTCGCTCCACAGTACCCTAAAGAAGGTTGGTCTTGTCCTCTGGTGGAAACCAAACACAGGAAACGCCTTTGCTTACAATGCTAAACTGTCAACCATTTCGTGATGGCCATAATAGAAACATTTTTTTTTTTTTGAAATAATGCTCGCATAGTTTTGCTGTCTACTAGTATTCTTGTTAACCCCTCGTGCTAAGCTAAAATACTTATGTTACGAGTGGGTTCACGTCGGTAGTGCAATGGGTCAAATGGGTGGGGTTCGACACACACGGCGACGTCAAGATCGCAAGTCCGACGCACTAGCCATTGGGCTACGGCCGCTTAAATCTTTATCAAAACGTTGAAAATAAAAATTAATTTGTTACTTTTGTTTAAAATAGGTTTAAGTTATTACAGTAAAACAATGGTGGTACTTTATAAATGTACCTAGAATATTACACAACATTCAGGAGAACCTATTGCCACGGATATAGATATACCTAGATAACACAAGAGCAACTACTTCGCGTGCCTAGCTTACGTACAAAAATCGTAAGTGGCCTCTTTCGCGCTCAGTCTGCATCGGTGTATAGCGCTAGTAGGTAGTCAGTTAAAAATACAAAGTACAAATGCGAGGAGAAAAAATAAAGTAAACGTTTCCTTCCATCGGTAAGTCATTTTGTGATTAATATTATGCGTATTTATTTTTAAAAACAATTATTTTTAGCAATTTTTAGTCTAATACCCTCAGTAATACCTGATAATACTAAATTTGAGAAGAACAAAACTTTCGTATTACATTGCGGCTATTACTTGGAGTGGTTGATGAAAGGTTTTGTTTTAACAAGTAATTAATATCGAAACAAGCGATACTATCGTATATCGCTTTGGTTTTGTAGTACAGGGACTTTTGTCAATTTTAGCGTTTAGTGCTGTTCATCATATGTAACAAAATAATCGATTTTCGAGAATCGATTTCGGAAACAGACGAATGTTTTTGTATCATATAAGTACTTATTATGTGGAGAATTTTAATAAATAATTGTACTATTTCGTGACTTTTTTATCTTTCCCCATGTAATCAATGATGAACAAGTAATATGCTTAAAACAACCAACGTTACAACTCAAGAAATTTATCTTCATATATATATCACTAAACTTCCTATCACTAAACAGTGCTTGTAACGTCATAATAGGCATTCAAAAAATGGCACGCTTGGTTTTCATACAGATCGTGATACTTGTGTCATCTAGGTATATCTATCTATATCTGTGCCTATTGCGCAATTTATTCTCAAGGAACAGCATTATTAACCTACTAGCCTGAAAATGAATTCTGCAGCTTCATTTTATTAAAATTTAAATTCGGAACTGTCCAATTATTGACTCTTTATGCGCGGGAGGACAAAGCTGCTACGAGTTCAGTGTTCCACGAACATTTGCAATACATCTGTGGCTTCGGTCTTTTGTTGCGAAGGATTAAAGGGGACCTTTTAAAATTTGTTGGTAAAATGTTTCTATAGCATGATTGCATTAAAATTTATTCACTGTTGACAGATTATTTAAACGTATACACGATTATATCCAAAATACCTCAATGTGTAAAGCCAAATGTCTTTAACCAGTGTGTGTTGCCAGTGATGACCTATGGATCTGAAACGTGGTGCTTCACTATAGGCCTTATGAACAGACTCAGAGTCGCTCAACAAGCTATGGAGAGGACTAAGCTCGGGGTTTCTATACGAGATCGAATCCGGAATGAGGAGACGTAGATGAACACGGTTGACTGTCATAGCCCAACGGATTAGTTCGTTGAAGTGGCAATGGGCAGGCCATGCACGGAGAACAGGTGGCCGTTGGGGCCGAAAAGTACTCGAATGGAGACCGCGGATCGGCAAGCGTCGCGTAGGACGTCCACCAACTAGACGAATGGATGATCTGGCCGCGGAATCACGGTGGATGCAGGCAGCTTCCTATGAGGGATGCCTACGTCATAATAACTATCTGTGTGCCAAATTGTTCGGCGCAATTTTCAGTGGTTTGAATTGTGTGATAGATAGATCTGAACTCTAGAACGGAATAGATTTTGCCTCTTTATTTGTGCATATACTTGTGTACTATAGTGTGTTCTCCTTAGATATTGGCCGAAAGATGGGGGCGCAAGAGCGACAGGTTTACGTGCTCTCCGGGGCACAGGTGAAACAGCATCTACCTCCTGACTTCGGACTGGTACTTTTTTTAGTCTCGTTACAATTTTTTGTGACAAGATTGACTAATACTGTAATTTTGATTATCTAAGTAGGTAACTCTTGTTAGTTAGAAACAAGCTAAACAGGATAAATTTAAGTTGGAAGAAACGCTAATAGAATGCTCAAAGGCTTTAAAAAGTAAGTTACAAGGAGCTTAACTCTAGAATAGTCGCGTCTTTAAAACGCGAGTGACCGCGAAGGGAGCAATTTGCCGCCCAAGCTTGTTTTGTTTAATATAATAGATAAATCAGTTCGTAATCATTATGTGTGATAAAATAAACCTCAAACTATTAGAAGAAATAATAAAAGTAATTGGTAAAAATAATTTATTATAGTTTTACACTTTGAGAAATCTTAGGTAAGCATTTTTGAATTTTACATGGCCTTTGCCTTAGCTTACATAAAAAAAGAAACATCAAAAATTCAACAAAACATTCCAAACATATACATAAAATGTTTTTTGCATATCTATTGCACTCTTTTTTGGTCCTTCAATTTTCGGGATGGGATGGGATGGGCGCACTGCGCCTGCACCTTCTCAAGGTAGACCAGGTGTAGACGCAGTTTGCCCATCCCTCATCATTATCATCACCAGTCAGTACTTCATCATCGTCATTTCAGCCGTAGGACGTCCACTGTTGGACATAGGCCTCCCTCATAGATCTTCAGTTGTTGCGGTTTGAAGCGAGCTGCATCCACCGTGATCCTGCGGCCTTAACCAGATCGTCCGTCCATCTAGTAGGTGGACGTCCCACGCTACGCGTGCCGTTCCGTGGTCTCCATTCGAGAAATTTTCGGCCCCAACGGCCATCTGATCTCCGTGCTATATGGCCTGCCCATTGCCACTTCAACGAGCTAATCCGTCGCGTTCTTCTACGTATTTCCTCATTTCTGATTCGATCTCGTAGATAAACCTCGAGCATAGCCCTCTCCATAGCTCGTTGAGCTACTCTGAGCCTGTTCATAAGGCCTATAGTGAAGCACCATGTTTCAGATACATAAGCCATCACTGGCAACACACACTGGTTGAAGACTTTCGTCTTTCCGACTTTTCGCCGTTCCGCCGCGGTCACCGGCTTAAGAATGTTGCCCCCCATCTCCTCCCGTGGGCGCCGTAGGACCCAGCCAAGGGAAATTCAAAAGATGGGCAGCAGCGTCTTCTTGAATTAAAACACCGAATACTGCGCTCGCCAACCCGCCTGCCAAGCGTGGCGAGTAGTGGCAAACCCCCCTCATGAGTCAGTCACAACTTGCAGTCATGTCTTGCTTACTCCAGCCTATGTATTTTCACCAAAACTGGTAGCTTAGGTTTTGTTTGGCTTATGACGTCAATTCATAAGTTTAAAACTAGTGTCTTGATACCATCGATCCATCCTCCTACCCTTATGATATATTCTTTATGGGATCATTGCAGCTCGTCTTCTTCTTTCCTACTTTTCTTTCTGACAACATCCCACAAGTCTTCTCTCACATTTCCTTTCAAGCCTTAAAAGTAGTTCTTAATATTGTGTTTAAAATGGTTTTTCTTTTGTAATTGGCTTGCTTTTACCCACGGCTTCGCTCGCATAGAAGTCAATGTCCATATGTTACTTCTAATACCTCCAAGAATATGTGTACAAAGTTTCATGATGATGGGTTAAACAGTTTTCGCGTGAAAGCATAAAAAACATACTTACATTCACATTTAAAATTATAATAAGTAGGGATGCGTTATTGCGTGCTCTTGATACTCGAACATTCAATTTTATTGACGATTACAAAGCAACCTTTACCACAAACTTCAACTGTACACTAGAGTATTAAATACGCGTAAAAAAAATGATTTATTAAACACATGTATTAACGCGATAAAATTACCTTATTATTGATTGACATTGATCGTGGTTGCCCGCGATCAATGTAACTTGATCGAAACGTCGGGTAATATAAAAAGGTAATTTTATCGCGTTAATACCTGTGTGCTATAAATTAAAATTATGATACGCGAAAGTTTAAAGGTTATGATAAAAAAATGCATTACTTTGTCTGCTTTCCAGTCTGGAAGCTTTGACGAAAAGTGACCAAAATTTTTTACAGGTATTTTACATTATACCTAATCTATTTAAGCGGATTTCCCAGGTTGACTTAAGATTTAGTAGGTATACATAAGTACACAGGACCATCTTTAGCATTTTACATGTAAATCATAATCTGCATCCTAAACAAACACTAAATCTACGGCTTTTGATTTTAAGAAACCCTTTTTATAAAAGGAATAGAAATCTATGCCTCAACCTTAATATTTTTTTCATGAATACTAAACTTCAATATCTCAGAGAATACATTTACTTCATAAAACTTTTTTTGTTAGAATTTACGATGTAGACAACAATGTAGGAATATGGAGACTGTTTACTTAGATTTGACAATAAACTGCATAACCTATATCCAATGTGTACCGCGGGCGGCATTTCCTTAGTAGGACGTACGGAGCTCTACATCGTAGAAAATGGAACTCTGACAGTGGCATGAAACGTAACTGAAAGTTAAGATATAATTGTGGTACCTTTTGTCCCATACATTTTTTGGAATGGCCAGCCCGAATACCAGACTTAAACCAGATTAAACATGTCTGGGATAAACTGAGAAGATAAATAACAACAAAAAATGCAGCAATAACCAACTTAAGATAACTCAAAACGGCATTGGTAGAAGAATAGGATCAAATGCCACAAAGTTTAATTTAATCGCGCAGCGTTAAAACTGCAGTTTTAACAGCAAGTATGGCATGTTCCTACAAGTGTTCATGTTATCTTACATTACCTAAGAAACCAACCATTTTATAAATTTTATGATAAGATGAAATTTCACCGTTTCATTTACATTTCGTCAATGGCAGTCAATTGGAGTTATCTCTTAACTCCAGTATTTTGTTTATTTTTATCAGTAAATTGTACATTGTATTTAAAAAAATATATATTAAAGAATATTCAAATAAAACCGTAGTTTCTTTTTGTAATCTGACCTTTTTTGCGTTCACCAAAATTTGTCCAGCAGTGTATTTTGTTGCACACACTGCAAATCTTCCGGCTTGACACTTCGCCGCTGTAGTCTTTAAGAGACCAACTGCGCATTGAACTTGAATCCACCTATATCCAACCTATATTGTGTCAAGATAATACTGCTGCACCTATTTATTTTATTACGTGTAGATTCGGAACTGTCGTCGGTCAATTGCATTTAAATTCTTAAGTTAAGTCATGCATTTATTAATTATTATTAGTTTTAATGTGTGCGCATTTGCAGTAGTTGCGCACGCACTTGGTCACTATATATCAATCCGACAAAGAGTGTCGCTGTACTCTTTTCGAGATTCAAAAGCCCACAGGTCATTCCACCGGTCAAGATGTTCGGCGAACCAATCCCTTGGGAACGGCAAGCCAAGTACTTAGGTGTAATCCTTGACCAAAAGCTAAACTTTAGAGCGCATGTAGAAACCGCTTGTGCACGGGCTTCACTTACGCTCAGTCGACTACAATGTTTTTTTTAATTCACGCAGTAACCTATCACTGGATAACAAGGTTAGCATTTATACCACGTGTATCCGGCCGATTATGACGTACGCAAGCACCGTATTCGCTCATACCGCGTCTAGCAGTTTGTACCGCTTACAAACTGTCCAAAGTAGATTCACGTGCCACCGGGGCACCGTGGTTCATTTGTAATCGCAACTTGCATTCTGATCTCCAACTGCCTTCCATTAAGCAGTGGATGAAAGAGGAGTCGGAAAGCTTCTTTGAATCCGCGGCTCAACACCCAAACCCGTTGGTTATTGCAGCATCCGACTACAGGCCCTTGCCTACAAAGCGTCGTAAACACCGTCGGCCTCGGGGCGTCCTAGACGATCCGGACGACGAGATCACAACTTACCAACTAGCAGTACAAAGACTGCAAGAAACTAGCACCAGTACACAGAGACCACTCTATCCGACCCGCCGGAGAAGAGTGCGCCCGCGAATGCGACGCGTCCCCCCTCGCCCTCCCGACCCTTAGTTTGCTAAGAACCTTCCGAAGCCTTCGTAGACCCGAAGTCCGAGAGGCCCGCGAACTGTAAAGTAGAGCGACAGTTACACAAAACTCCCTTAAAGAAACTAAAAGCCGAATCCCTCAATCTCCCCATCAGTGACCGCCCTGAGCCGAGGTCCAAGTCCCACAGAGGACGCCCTCTTGCGCAGGTTGCTTAGTTTGTAGTGTTTAAACCATTTATCTAGGCTGGAGCTCTGCTCGCCTTTATGCCCTGTGAAGTAGCAAAAGCCTCAGGGCTAACTACATATGTCCGTCCGAAAAAAAAACATAGATACTATTACATATCCCGACAAGGTCACTTTATAATTTGTCCATTCAAAATAAAATCTAATTGGGTCGGGAGACCTAATTTCATTATATAAAACATAATATACCCATTTACATGTTTTAATTTTATAAGGACAGTGTTTTAGTAGGTAGGTATGTCGACTTATTACTTAGGTACCTATTATCTTTTAACAGAAACCAAGTACGTATTACTATACTATTATAAAAACAACGAATAAAAACACAACTCTGAAAGTTAGAGTTTAAAAAGGTCTATTATTACATTAACTTTTTCAAAAACTAACTACCTTCAACTGGCTCACATCCAAAAATAAGTTTTGTAATGTTATTTTATTCTAGATACAAAGCTGAAACGTGACAGACCTAGTTAGCCAATTTAAATGATAATATCTCTGATAAAAATGGACTTGGCGAAATGCGGACTTTGCGAAATATCGTACGGAATACCTATTTAGTAGATGAAATCTTTTGACCTCAAATACCATATAATATCTTATTTTATTCGTCGGGCTTGATCTGATAGTGACTTGAATTCCATCTCACATTGTATACCTTTTATCACACACGTTCCTTTTAGCAACATTCTAATAGCCTCCGTGGCGTAGAGGCGTAAGTACTTATTCACGTCGTCTCGCGTGTACGGTGGCGGGCGCGGTCACGAAATATCAAACATATGGCGTAATATCCAAGTGTTCACGTACGAAACGCACGTGCGGTCTAAGTAGCGGGTAAGCTAGCAACTGGCGCGCTCGGCGCGTTCGCGGCATTATCAAACGCGGAAGATTTTTGTTTATGTTCACGTCGTACTAGCGGCGGAGCGCGCGATTTACTCGCGACATCAGGTAAGATCAACCAGTATGAACTTGTCGCTAGAAATGGTAGAAAGTTTTCATCATGTCTTTTTTTTCGACTTTCAATACAGAAGAGTATATTACTGCTGTTCAGGCTAGAACTCCGATTTTGTGAAGTAAAACACAGGGATCGTCTCGCGCAAACTGCTGGCGACCAATGTGAAAACAAACTCGCCACGTCGCGTCGCCGCGCCCGCGCAATCCGACGTGAACAAGAACCTACTAAGTCTCACTTTATGTCACGGAAGTCGCGGGCTCGATCCCCCCGACAAAACTCTTAAAGCTAAACTAAGAGAATTACGCCACTACGCAACGGAGGTTGATCTGCGCATTATTAAAATTATCTATCTATTATTTCGGTACATTTTGTAAAAAACCAGTATAGTATAGATGAAGTAGAAATAGAATATATAGTAGGTATAGAAGAAAAGTGAACTTATTTTGCTAGGCATACTTAATGTGAATAACGCCTAACTTATGAGTTACAATTGTATGTGGAGTATCAGATTAGAGAAAAACATATCGAGGTGTTAAATTCAACTTTATTCTTAACATGAAATACTATGTTATTTTTAATTCATGAGAATAAGCATACCCACCTGATGGCAGAAGCTAGGTAGTATGAACCTATGCCCTTTTTTAGGAGGACACCCTAATCCCTCTCCATTTGAACACAACAACTCACTCAATTAAGTTATTTTTGGCTGTGGTATTGCTTCGGGCCAGTCGAGTGTCTCATTATCACTCTAAAGATTGTTATCTCTTGTTAGCCTACATTTACATAAAGCATAAAGAGTGCCATGCCATGCAAAGTAAAAAACATTTTAAACTATTCACAGATCAAAAATCTACTTCTTCCCGCTTTTTAGGTGAACAACCGTTGACCGTTCCTCGAGCGCAGAAATAAGGAATATTTCCTGTTGTTAGTATGCAAAAAGTATCTCCTCATATTACTTTTCTTTAATTTGAATATTTTAAAGAAGTATTTTTTTAACATTTCATTTATTTTTAAACTGAGTCGTAATTCTATTTCTAGCATATTTTTGGCAAAATCGCCGTCTAGTATGAAAAACTAAATTGCCGATCTGCTTAAAAATCTGTGTTACGTTACAGTAGATTGCAATGCTTAGAAAATAAATATACTTAAATAAATGACTTTAGAAAACAATAATAAAATCTTCACTAAGCAAAATAGGTGTAAAATAAATTGGAAGAAAATAATTTTTCCAATTTTGATTTGAGTAGTACACCTCAATTATTTGTATACACAAGGTTTTCAATGACAAAATGCTCCGTCAAAAGATTTAAGTATGCAAATATATAAGTAAATAGGTATTAATTCTAACACAATAAATTCACAGATTATCATCATACACATCTAGATTCCTATTGTTTCCCTCTCATCAAATTATATGATCCTTCTTAACGACTGACAAGTTTAAGTGCAGTATGCGAAGCAGCAGTCCAGCTGTCCGCCTGTCGTTAGCAAAGTTTTCCGAAGTAGCTGTAATATCTCGACCGTTAGTGATGCTGAATGAACCTACAATGTTTGTTATTAAAAGCGTAGGATATCAAATTATTTTTACTTGTTGGTATAGAAGAGTCATGAGTCATTTATCATTAAGCTCGTCCAATAACTTGTTATTGCGATATAAGTAGACCTTAAGTAAAAATTAAAAACATAATAATATTACCTGCATAAACTTTTTTTTTAACATACAATTTTAGCTCGTAACTTTCTTTTAACATCTAGTACCTAAGACATGAGGAGACGCATAATTAAATCTAAGTTGTGAAACGCAGAATTATCTATTCACCTCTTCACCGTACATATCTATTTTATTACATTCGTTCTGTTTAGCTTCCAACTTTTATTAAATTCTATTTAATATATTCTACCTTTTACACCAGTTTCTGTTGTATTAAAATTCATGACTTACATTGAGAATATCTTAGCACCACGCTCTTATCAAGGTGCTGTGAATTTCACATAACATTAAACGTTAATGGGCTATTTTTTAGCTTGGAAGCTAATGCAGGTACATAATTAATGCGTGATTGTAGAGGCAACGTTGCCAAAGTGCCACGGTTATGGTTTGATTTTGCCCGCGCCAAAGTCTGACCACTTTCAAAATGAACATAACACGATATAAAAACTGTTTAAGAGCTTTTAGTGCTTGTTGTAGGAGCCGATAAATGTAAAACTGTTTTATATTTTACAAAACGAAGGTAAATTTATTTTGTTTTCTTAGCAGGTACGTGATAAATACAATACCACTGGTAAACTTAAGTCTGAGAACAGCCTCTCAGAGTTTGGGTCAAACTAAAACTGAACTAGAGAGAATTTTCATTTTTTTGGGTAAGTTATTTAACTGTCAGTTAAATAACTTCCCTAAAAATTTTAAAATTCATCCCTCGCTTATGGCTGCCATGAGCCGTAGCCCAAGTTTCACAGAGAGCGCCCTGTTTAATAAGACTAGAGCCCTCACCTTAATGCCTGGTGATACTTCACATCAAAGGCAAAAGCCTCTTGACTAACTGCACAAATCCATCTGCAGAAAAATTCTGTTTCTTTAATTTATTAGTATTAAGCAACTATTTTTCTTTCATAGGTAGTACCGTATCAGACATTGAGGCAAATTACTATTTTATCGGTACGTTGCTTTAAGGTAATTTTCTTGATCTATGTGGCATAGGTATGGATAGACAGACGCGGCAGGGAAATACCCCCCCCCCCTACCACGTTCGTTGTCTCGTCATTCCCCCACCTTAACACTAAGCGCATAAAATATTTCATTTAGTAATTATCATGACCTGGCTACATATTAGTCTAGTCATTTCCAAATAGCATTCTATTTTAAAGTCACATTGAAACAATTCTATTTCGCCCCAGTTGACACAGACTACTTTTGACAGTTTTGTTCCGCTCAGCTCACCCTCGGAGGATAAACCCAAGGAATTGTTAGTACTATACTTAGGCACTCTCGTTACACTTTGAACGCCTAGATGTTCATGGTAGAATGAACCGGTCTCCTCAAATCACCAACGAATCAAATCACCCAGTTGATTCAAGGACACTAAATTGGTGTCTTCTGATCACCTGGAAAACAAATCACCTAGGTGATCAGAGGAGACCGCGTTTCTATTATATGCTGAATATCAAAATATGCCGTATCTATTATTTATTTCAAACATTAAATGCATATTTTACTATTCTATTTTTATAGACTGTGTCACTTGGTGAACCTAATTACGTAACAAAATAAATAACAATAATTACGAATCGAATAATAAATCGAAAATCAATCACCTTGATAGCTCGATATTTCAGCGTTTTTAATATATCGGTCAATGGTGCTACTATAGTGAGGTTGAGGTTTAAATCCCTCACAACATTGTCTTTTATGACGTAATATAACAGCGCATGTAACAGCGCAGGCATTACACTATATATTAATAAAGAATAAGTATATATGTCACCGGAAAATAATAACAATCGTAAGTTGATCAAGTTACTAGTTAGTTGATGAACTTTCTAGTTAGTTGATAAACTAACGAGGTTTCGGAAGGTTAAAAAAATAACCTTAACTTAAACCAATCGGGTTCAACATGACTTATTCAAATTGAAGTTTTAGCATGGTCTCGTTTGGTTAGGTTAGGTCAAGTGTCATAACATTTAAGTAAATAGAACAAAGTGATTACTTGCGAAATTTCCAAACTGCAATGACAAGCAATTATCAGCTAAAATGCGTACAGTTGAAGAAGAATACCTTGATTATATCTTACCCATTCCTTATTTATATCCTACCCATTGATTATATTTGGGTCAGTGCAACCGGTGATGATTAGATATATATAGGTAAGCGTGGATTTTACTGCTCTCTATCTATGTAGGTATATATACAGGGTGTTAGTGTAAACACCGCTATCCTTGAAACCAGTGGTTTGGTTTTGACAGAACGCAAATTCAGTATTAAAAAAAAACGTTATATTTTTCAAAATTTAACAAATAATCTGTCGAGTTACGTTAATCACTGCAAAGGGCGCTGACCTGCTGCAATGGCCGTCCGTTTTAACTACCTACACAAGTTTTAACTAACTACATTTCAATAAAAACACAATATTACACATAACCTGTGATGTAACTTATTGTAACGGTGCGGATATCTATCCCGGATTCATCCCACCGTACAAAACAAAATACCATTGGTTCTCTGAAGATTAGGAAAAAAAATAAAATAAAAATAGTTGTTAGTGATTTTGGACATAACCTCATTTATTACGTTTTTATAATAAAGCATGAAACAGCTTAATAATGCTAAGACTTTAATGAAATACATAGAACTTTGCCGACTTCTAGCTCAGTACCTCAAGAGTCGCTTTCTGGGTTCAAAGTTCTACAGTATTAATTATACTACTGTACTAATATGACAATAAGTGGTTAGTCCCTAATGTATGTCACCATCATAGTCCTTATATCAAATTTTAACAAAGTACTACGGTGTAGAACATTCTACTTTGAGTTTAAAGTTAACAAAATTTAGACACCAACCTTGCTCCTTCTGAAGTCTTCCACATTCTCATTCTCAAATGAGTTCTAAAATTGAATTCTAAAATCTTAAATGAATTCGCAAGTAGATTCTTAAATGCTTAAATTCTTAAATCCTTAATTAAATTCTTAAATCAGTTCTTAAATCCTTAAATAAGTTCTTAAATCAGTTCTTAAATCCCGACCAGCTGAAAAGAAACAAATGGATTCGATTAGAACTAACTCTTGTCTAATGCAAAGCTATGCCACGTCACTGCATAGAAAAAGTAATACAAAATATTCTTACTGGAAAAACGTTGTTCCCAAACTTGACGTATTTCCACCAGCCTTCCCGCCTCCCAAAACTCTCGTGCCGGTCTGAGACACGTAAAACTGGAAGGAACGAAAGTTTTAGACGCCAATTTCGAACAAAGGATTCTTTGACCTCACGTTGACCCTCGTTAAAACTTACCAATAAAAAACCTCCAAACTTTATATGAGAATTAACTCCGCCGTTTTAGACCACAGTCATAATTTCGCTTTAGACCACAGTCATAATTTCGCTTTAGACCACAGTCATAATAGCTCAAGCACTCATGCTTCGCTTTCCAAAATAAAAAATGGCTGTCTAGCAAATCTTTCGCCGACTATATCCAATGTGGTCACCGCACAAAACTAAAGGTTCAGTGTTGCCACAATAAGAACACCGAAACCGTACCAATTACTACAGATTATCGGTAAACTAAAAAATACCAAAAGATTTAAACTACAAATAAAAAAACGCGACGTTACATTATCCTTAATACTTTTCCTGGCTTAGGACAGGCAAAAATACCTACCTTGTGTTGCGTGACGAGTCCAAATGTAAGTTAGATTTAACAACAAAGAAAATGAAAAAAAAACAAACAACTGGGTAGGTATTTTAGGCGTATTTGAAAGTTAATTACATTTTTGCTGGCACGGTGAACTGACCTGAACTGGTCAGGTACGTAACCTTTGAGTATCTACCACCATTGTTTCTCGGTTTGGCACGGGATGTCCAGGGAATAACTCTGCGTACATTCTTCCAGCCTCGTTCAGGTTATCAGCGAACCATATCGGTCCACTGTACGTTTGTGTACGACATAATCACTACACACTACTGCGCACGAGGCTGGCGTGGGCGCGGGCGCTGCGGTACGCTGCGCTGCGAGAAAGCGTTACGCGCGTTAACGATACAAGCGTTAAGGTACTGACAGACTGAAGAGCAGTGAGGGGTTTGGACGGTGTGGGAGGGGTCGCGTGCGCGGCTTGCGGCCTGTTTGATCAAGCGCCGTGTCCGCGCGCCCCGTCCTCTTTGCCCATGCGTATAAGGTGAAATAATTTTGAGAAAAAATTGAGATTTTCCTTAAAACACTAACACCCTGTATACTAAATACACATGACAACCTCCGAAGCGTAGCGGTATTTGGCTCGCGTTAAATCTCGGAGGTCGTGGGTTCGATCCCCACGCTGGACATGAAATCTTCAAAAGAAAAAATAAGAAAAAAAGTGTAAATTCTAAGTTTTGTTTCCGGGACTGGTTGGTCGAGAGTCTACCCTCCGTGCCTCTAGAAGCACGTTAAGCCGTTGGTCCCGATTGTCATTACATCATATTTAATATTCGTATATCAAGGATCCGGCAGCAGCGTTGCCTTATGTGGCATAATATACTGCGGTCACCAACCCGCCTGCTATGGCAAATACCCTTCCTCGGGAGCAGGCCCATGCTCTGCAATGGACGATAATACGGGCTGATGATGAATGATGATGATGAAATACACATAAAAGTGGACACATTCCTTAAACATACCAATTAAAAAAAACGTTTAACCGTGTATGATGTTGAAGCCTTTGTCCGAATGTTCAGATATACAGCCTATAGTGCGATAATTTCTAAATTCCCTGTATATTGTATTTGTAGGTAGGTATGTATTCTATTGTAGCAAATGCAGTCCGTTGTAGTAATTTTGTTTTCTCGTTACTAGTTACCAATCAAGAATATTTATTCCAGGTTTGTAACCACGTGAGTAAGAGATTATATGAGATATTATATCGAGATACTTATGGTCCGTCTAAATAATAACATACTCAAAGGACAGAACTTAGATTTAATCATAGATGCAAAATAATATTGTACTTTTATACCTGACAGCTTTTAGGCTAAATCTATATAAACTTATTATAAGTAGCAATAACCAAATAAAATTAATTAATTTAAATCAAAAATAAGATAAATATGTTTTGACTATTTACAAATACCTGTAATAGGTTTACATGAATAAAAACTTTTTTTTATTTTTATTTATTTATTTATGAAAAAACAAAATATTTTCAAGATTTAATTTGCCAACTGTAGAACATAACAAGAAAAAGAAATAAAAATCTTTATTCGTAACTGGTTACCAAAAATGGTTACAATGATCCAATGATGGAACAACGGGTTCAAGATTACCTTCCAGCTTACTGCGATCACTAATCCGCCTGCCAAGCGCGGTTATTATATCAAGCCCTCAACAACCCTGGCTTGCCAAGGTCTGTTAAGTGGAAGCCCATGTTCAGCAGTGGACATAAACGGGCTGTTCAAGTGAAGAAGTATTCCAATTAGGTATATAATATAAGTTTATTTCACCACAAGGACTTAAAATTAGGTATATAGTGTCAAACTAATATCCTTATATTATGTATTCTGTGAAACTATACAAAAGTAACACGTTATTTAACTACATGAAGCGTAGAGCAAATCATATTAATGAATACACTACAGTGCTCCGTATTATCATTGTAACTGTCGTAGCAGTAGTAACACAAAGGCCCTGTGATCTAATTAGAGTTAGTAGGAACAGCGCCCCACTGAGAAATACTCTTATCGTATTTACGCGAATCTATTCAGAATAATATGACTATACTTTTAATTTATCTGTACTTACGTATATATAAAGCTGAGTAGTTTGTTTCTAAAAAAACAAACTTCGAAGCTTTTTATTGTATGTTTTGACAAAAAAAAACAGTGTTAGATAGCCTGAGATTAACCACGGAGGTCGTCAAAATCCATTCTAAATTAATGCGTAGCATTAATAACAGGGCAACATAAAATATGCATTGACTATTCTGTAATAAATTTATAAAGGGAGAAGATTTCTATTTTTACTAAACAAACATTCTTTAACTATAAGATAAAGCATCGTTTTTTAGCAGTAACATAGACTATATTTTGTGATGGAGCTCCCTCGGGGGCGGAAGTTACGGGGTGAAAAAGCGGTGAGCCTACATTTTTTACCTTTTTTATTATTAGGTTTGAATCTCCGCCAACTTTTGAAATAGACTGATTGTTGTCATGGCTACTATACATTTTATAGGGAAATTAAATAAAAGACTGCGAAAATGTTCATATAAATAAAACTTCAGAATGACTAGATAAATTTAGCTTAGTTTTTTTTATTGTGTTCATAATTCGGAAGACTAGGAGGCTAATCATATAACTACATCTTACATAATTGAAGGTACATTAACTTAATAAATTGACAAATTTAATTTTTTTTTTTGCATGCTTAGAAAACCGAGTAAACTGAGAAGCGAAGATTTTTATCATCATCATCATCATCAGCCCGTATAACGTCCACTGCTGAACGTGGGCCTCCTCTCGAGAGACGGTATTAGCCATAGTCACCACGCTTGCCAGACGGGTTGGTGACCGCAGTATAATGTTGTGTTGTTGTTATAACAATCGGGACCAACGGCTTAACGTGCTTTCCGAGGCACGATGGGTAGACCCTCAACCAACACGACCCGGAAAGAAATCTTAGAATTTACACAAAGATTTCCTCCGAGATTTAAAGCGAGCGAGCCAAATACCGCTACGCTACGGAGGTTGTGATTTTTATCAAAGTCATAGTAATATCGTTACATCATTAGCCTCAAGGATAATATAAATTTAAAAAAATGAAAAATCACGGAAAATATTAGACTTTTTAACGGGTGAAGCCAGATACTTACAGCTAGTTACGAATATTAACATGAACTATTTTTGATTATGAAACATTACGAACGCGGGTAAAACTGCCGAATGAAGCAAGACTGCTAATAAACTTTTAAAATAAACTCAAAGTTACTAATTTCCTAACCCAAAGTAAACGCAGCAATGCAGTTTATAAGTTTTCAACTGATTTCGTGAATTTGTTACAGAATTCCGTTTATGTGAGATATCCACTGTAGAGTAAACATTATCAAAGCTTGAACATCGGTTGAAACACAATATTTACAAGTTTGTAATAGGTTTTGAAGTTGTTTGGTTTTAATTCACATCCCGTATAGTTCAGTGGAGACGCTTTAAACAAGGAAGGAACTGAGGCACCAGATGAAAATACTATACGGCAGAATGAATGGAATGCAATCCTTTTGTAGACGCTGTGTATAAGATAATAGTCTGATAATAATTATAAAAGGTAATTTTATTTACTAAACCGACATTAAAATGTATCTTTTAATCGGTTTATACAATCAAATTAATACTTTAATCTCGAGATGTGCACTATAATACAAAAACAAAACAATATGTAAACAAAGATAAACTATACTAAACTTATTCATAATTTTCTATCAATAAAACGCTTTCTCCTGAATGACTGACTGACGGATGCGGAGGACGGAAGAGAAGAGGACGCACAGCCTCAACCGGTAATAGTAGACCTAAAACTTGGTGGGTGTATTCTCTATATAACAAAGGCATCCCATAAGAAAGGATTTAAAAATAAATAAGGGGTAGAAAATTTTGTTTAGAGAAATCGAAACTTACGCAGACAGGTCGCGGGCAACAGTAAAAACATCTACATAACCTAATAATAATACGGAGTTAAATAAGACTATAGACAACCTCCGTAGCGTAGCGGTATTTGGCTCGTTTTAAATCTCGGAGGTCGTGGGTTCAATCCCCACGCCGTATAGAATTTTTTTGTGTAAATTCTAAGATTTCTTTCCGTGTCTGGTTAATTAAAGGACGACCTTCCGTGCATCGGAAAGCACGTTAAGGCGTTGGTCCCGATTGTTATAACATCATCTATAATAATCATATATCGAGGAACGGGCAGCAGCCTTTCCTTGTGTAACAACAACATAATACTGCGGTCACCAACCCGCCTGCCAAGTTTGGTGACTATGGCAACTACCCGCCCACGGGAGGAGGCCCATGTTCTGCAGTGGACATTATACGGGCTGATGATGAAATGAGACTAGTACATGATAATAATACTTCATATTGCTGTCTTTGCGTAGGGCACCCAAAATGCACTACGCGTAGACATTTTGGGCACCCGAACAAATGTCGGATGCCCCAACTATAAACAAATTTTCTTCCATTGTGTGCACTTGGACTCATCTTTTCAAAAATAATATTTATATGATTACAAAGCGCAAAGGTAGAAAATTAATTACTTAATACAGCCAGTGACAGCCACCCATGCTACGCACTTACATGCACTTACGGGCGGCTTTCAAAAACGCATAGCTTTCTTGTTGTTCATTTTGAATAAATTCACCAGAGAAGGACTGCGAAAGGGTAATATGTATCTGAAGTTCCCAGTCGCACCCAGAGGTTTTTAGTGTTCTCTACTTGTGGAAAAAAATAAAGACGATCTTTCTGTGACTAATATACCTTTTATAGGAACGACGCGAAGGAAAAGAATAAACACTTAAGATGTGGTAAATAAACTATTTAATTTTACATTATTTTTTTTAGCAACAGCATAGGTGAGGGTTTATAAAATTTAACATCATGTGTACGTCTACGCCTTCCTGTGCCATTCACTGATGTCTCTGTACCTAGCGATTGACCATGCCCTGCGTTTTAACGAATACATTAAATAATTAGATCTATATTTGTTTTATCGAAATATTCATAATACGCAATTTGTTCCGTTTTAGTTTTTTATAAAAAATTACTTCTGCTATAGCATTTAGCCAGCGATGTACTTTTAAATTACGCACTTTTAAAGAACAAAATCTAGATAGGCGATTAGTTCTTCATTAACTCTAATTACTTATCTACTTTTTACTTATAAAATTCATTACTTTAAGTTAAAAAAGACAATACAAAGAAGTAAACCTAGCGATGTATTTCTAAGTAAATGAATTTCTTTTGCTTGAAAACGAGTTTTTGGTCATTTTATGACAGGACGTACTTAGCTTTAACACTGAAACCAACAATGGGTCGGAGAAAATTTAGTTATAATTCATTTAAAACATAAATTACTTTCGACATCAATATATATGATTCAATTTAGGAATATTATTAGATAAGTAACCACATGCCAATGATTTCTATAAAAATGTACTAAGTTTATTACAGTTTTTTTATTGTCATTTGTTTATTTATGTACCTACATTTCCTATGATATTAATTAAACTACAACTACTTTAAACTTTAATGCATATTTAAAGTTTAAAGTATGGAGCAGTGTAGCGAAGAAAATTGTATCGGAGTCAAAGTCATATTATTACGTAAACACCCTTAGTGTTTTCTTTAATGAATAGTTGTTTCAATCATTTGTAAGTATCTCATTTATAATCTTTTATTCAACATTAAGAAGTTATAGGTAAATATTTCGCAGGATTTATACATAACGCCGCGCCGCTATCAGTTTCCCCGAGGAGTACCTATCTCACACTTGAAACATAGCCGTCGAGCGCTCATATTTCGCTCGTAAACTGATCCCAGACTATACGTCGAAGATCCTACTACGGAACTAAGATAAACACAACGTGACGTACGTGATGTAAATCAAATGTATCGAATCTTTGAATGTAATATTGTGATACTACAATACGACAATAATAATGTCTAATAAGGTCGAAGATCAAATGTAGCAACTCATATTTAGCCTTAATTACATAAATAAAATGAAACATTGATTGCTGGATGAAATATAAACCTTATTAGCAACTGTCACTTACGTGATATGGTCAATTATGTACCTATATTATTATGTAAGTCATACCTACGTATAGAATAAAATTCTACTACTATGATTAATTGTAAGGTGGACCCCAATGGCACGGGGATCTCTGCTCGGTTTTAAAATATATTCGTTTTAATTTTTAACAAACAAGTGAAAAAAGTCTAATGCCACTTACTGTTAACCTTTAATAATTATTACCCTTTCATTAACATTTTTACTCTTAATCTCCCTTATTGAAGTTATATTTTATGGAAAGCTAGCACCTAATTTACACCTATTATACCTAATAGATACCTACCATTTGAAGGTACAAACGTAACGCCGTTAATAATATTCAGAAGGAATACCTAATTACAGAACCGAGAGTATCATAGATCTTACTATAGTTTGTTGGTACTATTGTTTATTCTGTGCTATGGTAGTTGGTACTAAGATGGAAAAAGAATGAAGTTGAGGCAACGTGTCCACACTTAACTTTTTAAAAATACATAGCTTATCTTCTATTTCGGACTATAAACTTTCTCTGTGACAATCTGTATACAATGTGACTGTAAAAATCCGGTCGACTGGTATTGTTGTTCTGTCCAAGGACGTATGCAAGTTAATGTTGAACATAAGAATAGACCACCCCATATCTTCCTATGGGTCTCGTAAGAGACGACTAAGGTTTTTTTTCGGATGGACTTACCTAGGTAGCCACGAGGTGTTTGCTACTTCACCGGGCATAAAGGCGAGCAGAGATCCAGCCTTAATAAATGGTTTAAATACTACAAACTAAGCAACCAGTGCAAGAGGGCGCCCTCTGTGGGGCTTGCAACTCGGCTCGGGGCGGTCGCTGGTGATGAGATTGAGGGATTATAACTTTTAGTATTTTAGGGGAGTTTGTGCAACTGTCGCTCTACTTTAAAGTTTGCAGACCACTCGGACTTCGGGTCTACGAGGGCATCGGATGGTACTTTGCAAACGAAGGGTCAGGAGGACGAGAGACGACTAAGGGGTATACAGTTGATGCATGGCACCAGCATCTATCAGGTTAAGGTCACTTACAGATCACCAATAGGTTTCAACGCGAAACACCCGTTCGCATAGGAACTTTCTAATTACATAAATAGACTGAAAGTTTTTTCAAAACGGACTAGTATTTTCTGAGATTAGCGCGTTTATTAAACAAATAAAAAACTGTTCAGCTTTATATAATAAGTATATTATTATATGTACCTATCTATCTATCTTATATATATAAAAATCCATTGCTGTTCGTTAGTCTCGCTAAAACTCGAGAACGGCTGGGCCAATTTAGCTGATTTTGGTTTTGAAATGTTTGCCGTGGTCTTAGGAAGGTTTAAACGGTGAGAAAATGTGGAAAAATTGAGATGGAAATAGTAAAAATGATAATTTTATTTTTCCATACAAATTATTATAACTGTCAAACGTTACAGTTTTGTTCCGTCATAGATTGATTGAGCAACCAAAAAGTGACAGATAGTCAGTCGATAGTAAAAATCAGAAGAAGTACCTTTCTAGACGAAAGTTGATCTGTCATCATTGTCAAATATTTATAGGTTGGTTCAGAATTTTATTTTGAAAAGAGTAACGATATACTTAGTACACCGTTCATGTTGTGGTTCTGGCTTCTTTCGGTTTCACCGAAGGCGCACAGACAGCAAGCTGTCCCTCGAGCCTCGGCTTCGAGGAGTAGGGAACTCGGTGAAATGGGTAGGAGAGATCTTTCTCCTGAAAACACTCCGCGGACTTCTACTGAATGGGCAATGGTCGGTAGCAAGAGGACGGATCCCATCACTCTCGCTCCACCGCCCAAGTCGGAAACTCCACGCACCAATGTATCGTGTGCTGTCGGCTGTGATGACTGATGACATTAAGTTTCCGGATCACCCTCCCTCTTTACTTTTAGAACATTTTGGGCTAGATCGCTTGAACCGGTTTTTGAAGTTTTTTTTTCATAACTAATAGTAGGTAGGTGATACGAAGTGCATCGATGAACTTCGTATCACCCTACTTAACATTAGTTATTAAAAATCATTGGTATATCATCGATCATGGATAGAGTTATTTTTTTTTATTGTTATCTTATGGCGTTTGACATAACATTTACCGAATGCGTGCTACTCTTAGTGCACATTACGGTTAGTTCAGTGCTATCACGCCTTATATTAAAAGTTCAATTTAATTTAGAGTTTTAGCTAAGATAGTGCAAAGTCTGTCGGGTCAGCTACATTGATCCAATCTTCAAAAACTGGAAAATCCCAAAATAATGGAATCGCCTAAAAGAAAAAAAAGGAGGGTGATTCGAGAGGGGTCGGATTGTTCATGCGTACCCGGCCCCCGCCAACGGCGGATCGAAGGAGTGTCCGGGGGGTTTTTAGTAGTGTAGGGTCCTCTCCTCGTGGTATGAGTTTAGCATTCCACGCTATGGAGAGGGCGAGTCCCACATATCCCATCGGCAGCGCGCGAATACGCTGCAGCGGCAGCATACTGCACACTGGTCGAGGAGTGTCCGGTTTGGGCAATTGAGCGAGAGTCATGGTATCAGTCCTCTTGCTACCGACCATTGTCCAGTTTTTAGAAGACCCCGGAGCGTGCTTAGTAGAAAAATCTCTCCTATCCATTTCACCGAAGGCGCAGAAATCGTAGGTTGTCCCCGGAGCCTCGGCTTTGAGAAGTGGGGAGCATAGCCCCACTTTCTTTTAAAGCCTGACCCGTGATATGTAGAGACGTAGTGGTGCTCCGTGCGCCCGCAAAAGATGCATTTAATGAACCCTAAAATAAAATCCTCGGGAGAGTCCATGACAGCTAGGTCATAGGCATTCGACGGTAACGGATGTACCGTGTATGGATTAGCTATTACCGGTGCTCCATTTACTGGCATTTAGGGGAACACCCTGGGTTCAAGTGGGTAAACCATCTTATCGTGACATAATTGGTATATCATCGATCATGAATAGAGTATTATTTTAATCTTATTTATTGTAATATTATGGCGTTTGACATAACATCTTAGTGCACATCACGGTTAGTTCATTTCTATCACGCCTTATATTAAAAGTTCAATTCAATTTATAGTTTTAGCTAAGACAGTACAACGTCTGTCGGGTCAGCTAGTATACATAATATAATAATATACTTACCACTTATTATTTGGTCTGGACATCATTGTGTTATCATAATACTTTATTTGTAGGTAACACATCCATCATATAAATAATATGACGTCATTATAGCCAGTGTAAATAATGTGTGTTCAATCGAATACGTCATACTTATTCGAATATCCGTAGTAAAGGTGAAAGTTAGACGTGAACATATCACTTAAGTTTACCGTCGAGACTTGCTGTCCGTTAGTAATTTATAGATTTAGGTCACACAGATTTCGATAACAGTTCCGTTCCGTGACTAATAATTGCTTCCACTTTGATAATTAATTAGAAACCGATTCAGTTTGTCCATCTTCGATTAATGCAATTTAAAATAGTATGATTAGGTAACCTTGGTAAGCTTATCGATATTCGTCGAATGATTCAGAAGTCTCAAGTTGGATTAATGGAAAATAATCAATTATTTTAATATTTCAAAGTCGTTTTAGTTTATTAAATCTCTTAGGGCCCATTTATCAATCCTTAGATAAAAATTTAAGCCCGAACGTATCGTACCTATCATAATTCAAATTTATTCCTTTAATTATTTTTAACTGGATATTGATAAAATTACCCTTTATAAAAATTGTAAGTGATTAATAATCGTGACAACAACGCTGTACTCCATGTACCTACCTCCCAACTAACATTTTGGTTATAAAAATAAGTGCTACATGCGCCGCTTAAGAGAATTTGTAGAACCCAAGGTTCTGTAAAGGCACTAACAATTAGGTGATACAGCGTTCTGTATCTCTCTTATAACCCTGGTTTGGGCCTGTTCGTGTTAGAGCTTGAAGTGACTTAATGGTTATACAGTAGTGATAAATGAGTGATTATTAAGAGTTAGAACAGTGCTATTGTAGCAGTGATTACGACTTCAAGTGTTTAATAAGCTATACACAGGGTATAACTGCAAGCTAAATTAGTAAGCAAGTTATAGAAACAACTTTAATGACTTTTTTGGTTATACATGGTTACTTCTTTTAACCAATATATAACTTTAGAATATACCGGACTTATTTAGTAGCAATAAATATCACCGAAAGCGCTAAATATTTAAACTGTTTACGTACAGATTTACGTTCTTGTTAAAGCCAATAGTGATAATATTTTAAGTACGCATTCATTTCATGGTGGGGTTGTATTTTAATAAAATAATTAAGGTAAGTCTAGTGTTTAAAATTACTGGGTGTTATAGGTATTAAATCTCATGCGGAGGTAAGTTTACGGTAACAATATATACTAGTTTTCATCTCATTTTTGAAGCGCCTTAAAATATAACTACTTTTGATGATAAAATGATGTGAAAAATACTGCCAGAATTTTTTTTTTCTTTATTTGTCTTATTTATCAATTCCTGGTTGCTCCTTAAGACATTTTAATTAAAAATTATGAACAATGTAAGTAAATAATTGGATTAGGAACATTTCAATTAGTTTTTTCTTTTACATTTTTTTATAGATTATCTTTATTAAATGGCGTCTTAGTTCTGATTACTTAAGGATCCTGATAACTCTGTTATTCCTCCCGTAGTCATTAAATACTGAAACTAAGCACTTCCATGGCACTTGAAGTTCTAAAACATGTTTATAAAAGTGAAAAAACATAGAGTTTATAGGTTTAACTTGTTGAATAGTTCTACGCGGAGCTGTAAGCTGATAATTTTTAGGGTTCTGTTATCGTTTGAAGAAAACCCTTTATATATCACACGCCTGACTGACTGACTGACTATAATTTTGTAATAATAATATTAGCTATCAACATATTTTCTAAATACAAAAAAGATGAAAAAAAAATGGCACGTACAAAGAATTCTTTATAATGTTGAAATAATAGTACGTATTGTTACCTATTTATATGAAAAACGTTCTTATACTTTGCACTAATACCTACTAATTTTCCTTTTATTTATTAAGTTAATTAATTTCACGAACTTAGAGTGAGTATTTTTTCATTATTAACAAAACGATCCCTGTTATTTCAGTAAATAAGTCGCATAAAAAGGCAATGTTGTAAGTAGTTGATACTTACTTGACAATTACCGAAAATAACCCTGAAGAAAAATATCAAGTAGCGGAGAAAGAAAGAGACATTGACGAAGAGAATAAAGCTTACTCAAACAATTCTTCCAATGATGAAGAAAGCGACATGAATGAAAAATATTTAAAAACAGATAAAAACATCAATACGATCATAAAGGTAATGAATATTGTGTCATAGAATCAAACAATTCTTTTGAGCATAATGTGAAACATATCTTAAATAAAACACGATTCCTTGAAATAACAATCTTTTATTTTCAAACTGTGTGTGTGTAAAAGAGGTAAGAAGTACAGAAATCTACTTTTTTAATAAAATCTATTTTTACTTTTTACTTCTTTAGGACATAATATAATTTCACATTGAAACCCTTAACACGAACCTCCTTGCTCCAAAATCTTCTAGGAATTAAGTTAGGTTTTTGGTTTACCTTTCCCATAATAAATGCCAATAATGAAAGGATCACTAGTGTCACCTTGGTAAATGTTAGCCAATATAGGCCAGAATTCATATTAAGAGCTTTTAAATATAGGTAAGCCATCAAGATTTATATTCAGAAGAATGTTGTTTGGCAGTGGTACAAAATTTCTAAGTACCTATATTTGATTAAGGCATAATAATCCCATGATGCCAATATTCACCACCTTCGATTGTTTTAAGACAAATTGCTGTTGGCGTTTGTAAAATCGTTCGAGGATCGGACGGTAAAATATCCGTGAATCTCTTATTTAAAATTAAAAGCAAATCTTTTAAATAGGCTTGCCTTATATTTTTTTGAAGAGCCCATGTTCATAAATCATTTTTAAAATTTATATTTTTTTATATATTTACTTTCTTGTTCGTTATCCGTACCAGTTGTTTGAACTACTGAGGAATAGATCGTCATAGATTAGATATTCTACATCGGAGATAATTTTAGTATATAAGTTAGTTGTATTTTTAATTAGTTACTTTTAGTTTGTATTTTATTCATGTTTGTTAATTATAATAAAGGTTTACTAAATGTAAAAAAAAAAATGAAGATAATTTGCTGTTGTACGGAACCCTGTTGTATTTTAGTTGATTGCTCTTGATATGAATAGTTATCGAGTTCACTGGATTTGTATTTTATACTTCTATTGATATCAGAAATAAGCCTGGGATAACATAAAAGTCTTTTTCTGGATTCTGATTTAGGAAACACTGTTTCTCCATTATATGCAACGCTTCTCTAGTCACAGTGTCATAATTTTTTTCCACATCTGATATAGGCTCGTCGCATTGGACTTGCGATAATCTAATTATATTTTCATTTTCTCTCAAAGCCTTAAATTTCTTTTGAAAGAATGTGAAACGGGTGAAGACCCGTGAAACAATTAAATATTTCAAAATAAACGCCGCATTGCAAACGCAGCTAACTATAGTTTTTGAGGTTAGGTTATTTTAAGTGAATTAAATCCTATTTCTCAACTTAAAGTGATAATGAAGAGTTATAAAATTTGCACATAGAGTTTGCTGCTATATAAAAGTGTTTATAAAAACCTCAATATTACTTATGGTTGACCTATAAACTGCATTATGTAGCCTGCAATGATTTAAAGGTGGATTCTAACTCTTGCAGAAATTAGCTCTATAGGACTTATAATGAACACTTCTTAGATCCTTATAGCTTTTTTACTAACTCTTAAGGCTCGACTAAACTTGTTAGGTGGTACAAAGTATTTGTCTAACTCTTTTTAAGAATACTAGTCGATAGTAAGTGTTAGTACACACCTGAGCATCACTCACAGCGCTTAATAATTCTTGAAGCTATTAGGGTAAGCCTTAAGGTGTTACAAGACCTTTTACTACCTCAGTAGTAGAATATCAGCCGTTAGTAAGTGTTAATAGACACCTTACAATTGCTTTTATAGATTTGTACATCTTAAAGCTATAAGAATAAGTTATACAATGGTTTCGATAAACTCCATACTACCGTCTTGATTTATATTTTTTTAATTTATTACTGTTATTCCTCTGGAAGTTTTAATTATTTATAACTAACCCTACTGTAGAGTCGAATGTTACTATCGGAGTCCTTATATACCATATATAATACTAAGAGCTCTAAAAAAGGCTGCCGTAAGCTCTAAAATGTTTGTTGGGAGCTACTACATGTCATGTGCAGTGAGCAAAAGATATAGGCTACCTTTAGTATCAAATAATGTAAATAAATATGTTTTTATAACTACGACAGCCGATAATTCTTTATGGGTGAAGAGTTCGCTGCTAACTGTAGGTATACAAATACACATAATAATGAAATAATGAATTTATCAGCACTTAGGTATTTACATACACTTTTACTTGTCAGAATCACAATGTTACACAATTATTTTTATTCTATGTATTTAACTAGATACTTAACTAACAGGTAGCAAATTGTAGGATATTACAGACAAAGTAGTCCGTCCGTCAGCTTCTTTACCTACTCATAATAAGTTTGAGTTCACATTACACATAACAGTAAACAAGTTTAAAATGCGTTTCACTATCTGTAAACCTATCTCTTTTCTTGACTGTATTAAGTAGGTATTCGGGTATTGACATACTATGTAGGACTTAGATATACCTATGATTGGTATTGCATGCTCGACTAGATATTGTCGACGAACTTGACAAATGCGGCAAAATAGTGCGCTTAAATTGGCGTACCCGCGCCAAGGCTCTGTGCCGAACACGTATCAAAAAAATAATTAAAATTTTGCTATATGCCAGTTGCCGTAGTTAAACTGGGTAAAAATAACACTACATAAATAAGAAGGGCATCGGTATCACATACCATCGGTACAGTGTTTTATACACTCTAAAATATTGAGTTGCCGCCTTTACGGAGAGCCATGGTTTTAAGCAAGCGCGGTTAGCGCGGTATCTAGTCGAACGTACGAGGCCACTCATTTATCTAAGAAGTAGGTGTTAAAATTCTAAAATATACAAAATGACGTAACCAACTCGCGTGTCAAAAATTACTTACAAAGAAATACATTTAACATCTAAAAGCTTCTTAAAAGTACTAAACTCACACAATATCAAAAACGGCCCTTTGATAACGATTCCTTAGAAACTTTCTTCCAAAACTTTATGGACCAATAGTAGGTACATTACTTCGGGCCTACTTGATATTCACTGATTCAAATAGAATTTGTTGAATCAACTGTGACATAGATCTATTCTCTACAAGATGCTTATTCGAGTGAAAATAGTGACATATAACATACAATACAAATGCTCGGCTAACTTCAAAAGGACTGTATAGCTCGTTAAATGCAGTTAGAGGAATATTTTGCTAGTTAAACGCTCGAAGAAATTCTGTAGTAGGTAAGAGACACGATGAGACAAACGTAATGTACCTAATTTTAAAGATTTAAGCAACAATAAAAATAAGGTAAGTACTAAGTGTTGTTCTTACATAACTTAAAAAAATTGAAATCCATTTTTAGCTATTCAGGGTCGTTTCCGCCATTACTTGACTTGATTATCTTGTTATAATATCTTCCTGTAAGACCAGAAATTTGTAGAATGTTGATTCAAAGTAGGTACGCTAAGGACTTGGCGATACGGCGTCGTGGCTTTATGGTAGAACGACACCTAAAACCGACAAAGCACCTAAAATGGACAAAACTTCCTTAAAACCTAAGTCATTTAGACAATCCTCAAAACCTCCGACAGCGATCGCCCTGAGCCAAGAGGTCCAATACTCAAGAGGGACGCCCTCTCACGCAGATTGCGTAGTTTTTTAGTTTATAAACCATTTAATAATACTGGAGCCCAACTCGCCTATATGCCTGGTAAAGTGGCAAAAGTCTCGAGGCTAACTACTAAAAAAAAAACTACTAACCACTAAATTTAACTACTAACTACTAAATTTGCACGACCGAATAAAAAGACGTCATGGCTTGTGTTTTTAAATAAAGAATCACAAGATGAATTGTCGTCTACGATATTTTTTTGCAGAGACGACATATTTACAAGAAATCCATAAACATGAGATATCATGAAAACAGCTGGAGACGAGATGACAGTCGTCCAATGATAAATTATTCGTTACAACAAAGTGGGAACACACCACTCACCATGGGTACCAAGAGACTACACAATTTATTCGAGTTTTTAAAACCCTAGTTTGTATGACAAAGTGCTTTTAAGAAAATGAGCTTGATTTTTTTTCTCTCGTAGGTATCTAGGTATCACATATTTTTGTAAACCGCTTCTAAAAACATTTTTTTTTTGTCCTGGGGGAAATGCAATTACGCATTCCCACCGCTGCTGCAGCGTATTCACGCGCTGGCGGTGGGATATGTGGGACTCGCCCTCTCCATAGCGTGGTATGCTAAACTCATACC
Source organism: Nycteola revayana (assembly GCA_947037095.2). NCBI lineage: Eukaryota > Metazoa > Arthropoda > Insecta > Lepidoptera > Nolidae > Nycteola > Nycteola revayana. Next base: position 14,623,443 of record OX344839.1, read on the forward strand.
ACGAGGAGAGGACCCTACTAACCACTAAATCCTCCCGGACACTCCTTCGATCCGCCGATGGCGGTGGCCGGGTACGCATGAGCAATCAGGCCCAAACAATTTTGGCCTATAGATTAAGCAAACTAGCCGTTTAAATATTCGTAGATGTTAAAAAAAGAACACAATATTTAAGGCTGACGACATATAAGGCGAGCGCGGTTGTCCAGCGTGTGTCAATGCAGACCACGGGGTTCGCATCGCGGCGTCATCGTTTGCGTTTTTCATACGCTCGAGGAACGCGCACCTCCGATGTGGGTTAAGTCTAAGATAGTTTTTGCTGTCCCGACGACCTAAATCATTTATACTTACTCATGTCTAGTTTTACTACATTTAGTTAACAAATTTCGATTAACCTTTCTTTAATTTAATAAACTGAAACGTTAAAAATATTTTGATGTCTTAACCTTTCTATTTAAGATATCTGTTGAATCTTTTCTAATATAGGTATAAAGATAAAGATTTGTTTGTTTGTTTCTTTGCTTAAATGCGCTGAACTCCTGAGTTCAACCACTGGTCTGATTTGAAATATATATTTCAGTGTTATATTAGAAATGGGCTTTCTAATATAACACTGAAATACTTCTTTTGTTTAAATATTTTTATCGATGAAGCTTTATTTTACGATTTACGAGAACGGGAGCAACGCGGGTGAAACCAAGCGTGGTAAGCTAGTCTGTCATAAAATCTTTAGAAAGTCCTTAAAAACGGTTGACACACCAACTAACACAAGAGTCCTTGAAACCCTTTTATATAAAAACATCTAATTTACCAACCCCTCGAGGCCATCGTTGGATTCTAACATTTAAAAAGAAACTGCTCGATTTAATTAAACTTGAGAAGTAAAACTAGACGTTTACTAAGTTTTCTTGTTACGCAATCAAGTCTCAAAAGGCAGGCATAAGAAATAGGTACCACCTAAGAATATACTACATTGTAGGTACAGATTGAAACCCTTTAGTCTCGGTTTCACTGTTACAACAGTAGGGTTCCCATATCTAAAATTTGGCAACCCGGACAAGACACGTCGAAACTCCGGATTCTAATGCCCAAAACCCGGACATGTAAAGTTTTTTTAAGCATACTTTGTCAATGTATGCAGAAGCGCTGCGTGCGGGCACAGTGCGAGTGTCGCGGGTGGTCCGAGAATTTTTTTTTTAAGCTCTGACTACTAATAATGTTATGCCCGGACTTTCCCCGGACACCCTCTAAACTAGGATGAATCCCGGGAAACCCGGACGGATGGCAACCCTACAACAGTCGTAATGAGAACTGGGATATGAAATGAAATGAAGCATTATTAGGTATAAGAGGTCTGGCCTAAGAGAGTACACCTACTTGTGTATTATATCCTATACAAACATTTAACTTAGATCTCCAAATTATTTCAACTAAACGAAAGTAAATTGTGATAACAATGAACTGAAGTAGATTTAGTGTTCATTAAGGGTATTATAGAATTTTGTAGCTAGCTTGAATAGATATCTAGAGCTCAGAAGCATAAGGTCGGATATGTTATTATACGTCACAAACATTCGACGTATGTGCCTTTATCCTAAACTGACACTTACGACCAAATGCTTCTCAAGTACCTATATAGTACATCCGTCTGTATGCTTCTGAGGTTAGGAAGATACGCGATCAGTTCGAAGCGCCTACCATAAAAGGAGAATAAGAAATTCTAAAAAAAACAATGAATAAAAAACTGCGCTATTATACTTACTTACATAGTATTTAAAGATTTGTTAAAGTTGTTCTTTAAAAACATATAATAATTATTTTCAGTTCAACAAGATAAGTGTCTATTGCAAGTAGGTAAGTATGTTTCATTCCGTGTTCCGTGTGGTTTCCGGCTTAGAATATACCACCCCGTGTCTACCCGTGGGTGTCGTAAAAGGCGACTAAGGGACATATGGCTGATGGATGGGCAGCATCATCTATTAGCTCAAGGTTTACATCTTACTGCGATCACCAATCCGTCTGCCAAGCGTGGTGATTATGGTAATATCCCTCTACGATCCTGGCTTGCCAAGGGTTAAGAGGAGGCCCATGTTCAGCAGTGGACGTAAACGGGCTGTTGATGATGATGATGATGAAGTATGTTTCATACTGAATTTATTCAACGTAAATCTTGAGAGATGGACTATCGGATTACATAAGGAGGACTATCGGACATAATAAGTGTGTATTTAGCTAGAAATAATATAATTAATCCGTATTAGTCACGTTTGGTAGGTATATTGTTAGACTACCTACTACTACGGACATAATTGTATTAAGTAGCATATAATTATAAAGATAGTATATACTGACAATTAAATACAGTATATGATATATAGGCAGTGCCCCCCCAAGTCGAGTAAGAAAAAAAAAAAAAAAAAAAAAAAAAGTTGCACGGCCGTACCTATCTTTTCTCGAAGCAACTCAGCCGATTTTCGACCCCCTATAACTTCGTTGTGGATAAAGATAGGAGCCTGAATTTTCAGTAACTAAACACGCTTTGTAAAACTAAAGTATATTTCAAATTTCATTCAATTTGAACCAGTACTTTACGAATTATAACTAGTCAAAGTTTGGTATTTTCGGTAATTTTGTCACTCGCTCACTGCTGACTGACCGATCATCAAAATGTTTAGGCACTTCTAGCAGACGTAGAAGCTTCAAATTTTGAGTATTAGGAGAGTTTAGTGTAAAACTCATGGGAAAATTCCAACATTTTGCAATTTCGGTCTAGTTGTTCAGTTTCATCAACTGCATTAATAACTTTGTTATTTCTTATAAATGTATAGGATTACAAAGTTACATTTGCAGTCAGTGAATCAGTGTACATGAATATGTTTGATTTAATGGAGGAATAGGTGTAGATAGGGACCTAAATGTAATTATGTTGAAAGGTGGTGTCTAAGTGGTTAGATTAGTTGTTTCAGAGACCTGGTTTTCTGCGTTCGATTCCCACCCGGGACAATTATTCGTCTGAAATTCAAACAGTTGTACTGAGTCAGGGGGTGCTTTGTTTTCGTGAATCTATTGAGCGGTGAGACCTTCGCGACACAGGGATTAATATAACAAGTAATAAAAAATAAAAAAAAACTCGTAGGAAAAAAAAAAAAAAAGACAATGGATTGTAAAAGCAAGATAGTACATAAGTTGTGCTATGAACGATAGGATACTAACAATCATAACAGCGTCTGATGGAGGTGGCTTGGCCGCTTGAGCCATGTCTCAGCAGGAGGCTGCGGTCCCTTGAGAAGTAGGGACCTCGTGTAATCTGGGCGTCCCTGAAACTGGTTATTTGGGCGCAGGAGAGCCCGCAACACCAATTGAGTCGCGGACGCTGCCAGACGGTATCCCAGATAGGCAACAGTACCTGGGCCCCTCACCAATTGTGGTCGGAGGAGTAACCGGGGGTTTTACTCTCATGTTATGATTAGCATTCCACTGCTATGAAGAGGGCGAGTCCCACATACCCCACTGCCCGTGCCGGAACACCGCGGAGGAGGAGGAGATGCGTAATATTCTTGCATTCCCCCGGACAAACTTACACCACGGCTTTCACGCTTCCCGTTCGAAACACAGAAAGACGGTCACTTTCTTCCAAGCAACTAACAAATCTTACTGTGATATCGAAGGTATACACACAAACCACGTTTTATTAATCTGACACAAACTATATTTATATAATCATTTTATCAAATATTTTATGTTTGATGTTAACTAGGTATCTTTAAATTTACTTATGTACATATTAGCTTGTTCCCTAGTGCGGGAGCTGTCTTAAAAAAAGGCCATAATCGGACATGTATTATGTAGTTGTACCAAAATTCCATCAAAAACAGTTCATCAATTTTTGTAATTTTAAAAACCTTTGACAGGCTGGAGGCCAGGAGGCCGTAAGTGCCATACATAAGTTCATGTTAATCCTCTGTTAAGCTTGATGTTGTAGTTTTCGATTAGGTACATTGACAATATTTATAACCAATTAGAGATAACAATTTTACATACGGATTAATTTTAAATGATGTTTGACGAGTGCGACGAATATCAATAAAGCATAAAAAAAGTATACGACGCATCTGTTCTTGATTCATATGGTGAGTGTTGCCATGCCAGCTAGGTACGTGGGTATTCATATGTGCGTAAGTTAAGTTATTTTGTAAATAAGGGCACAGAGTTACTAGTCTGGATGGTTTACATCTAATTTAAGTCTACTTTGGAACTATTAAAGCGCAGGAATCATTCATTTGTGAATACAATAGACTAAAACCAGCCAAGTGCGAGTCGGACTCGCGTACTAAGGGTTCCGTACCATTTTTAAGTGCCTACCTGTTGTTATAGATACCGAGCAAAAAAGGCAAAAAAAAGTTGTTGTATGGGAGCCCCCCCTAAATACTTATTTTATGTTTAGTTTGTTATTATAGCAACAGAAATACATAATTTGTGAATTTTTCAACTGTTTAGGTATCGAGGTTCTTGAGATACAGCCTGGTGATAGACAGACAGACAGCTAAGTCTTAGTAATAGGGTCCCGTTTTCACCCTTCGGGTACGGAACCCAAGCATTTAATGTCTAGACATGCTTAATATTGCTGCATCAAAGATATCGAGAAAAACCCATAGAGAAATGGAGTGGGCTTTGAGAAAAACTGTAGCTGAAGTTCAAGAAGTAGTACCGGTAAAGAAAAAGAGGAACACAACCTACAAAAATTGGAAAGCTCATAAGACAGTGACAGAGTGGTAAAATCCATTGTTGGTATTTTAAAAAATAATGTAAATTGTAAAGCAAAGGAAAAAAGTACAACTATCTACAAAAAGAAATGAGATGCCATCAAAAACATACTTGTAAAAAAACCCAAGTCTCGTAACGCAGTTCTTTTACCGTAAAACGTTGTGAGATCTATGTAATACCAAGTCGGTTAATCTATTCAGTCCCTACTTAAGGGACCTTCTATCTTAAGCTATTACGTAATTATCTCACCTTACAGAATTTTATTTTGACCTTATCAAAGTTCAAAACATTCATTACATTTTTGCTAATACGGCTACAGGTAGACGTTTGAAAATGGTGACCAGTTTTTTAATACTATCTACGTTAAATCAGCAGTAAAAATAATGATTACCTAAAGGACGATATAAAAATGGATGAAAAAAACCTTCGTAGTAACTTAATAGTAGTATGATTCCGTTTTCTTTATAATAAAAAAGAACATGAATAGAAAAACCTTCGTAGGTAATGAAAACTATGACACCGTTTTCTTAATTAAAAACAAAAATGTACCTAGCTAGTTGTAATTTTTTAAGGCTTACCTACAGTTTGGAAATTTTGCAATTTTAATATATATATATGTTAACGGAAATGTATGTAATCCGTCATTGTATACAATTCCTAGGAAATGTATGTAATTCCTAAAATCGCCCGGAAATGTGTGAAATAAATTATATTAGACATATTTCCTAGGAAATCTATACATTTCCTAAATAGCAATCGGAAATATCAATGGGTAGGTTTAGGTTATTTTTTTTTTAGAACCACCCGAAACCTCGTTTTTCAACTAACTAGGTTGATCAACATATGACTCTTATTAATTTCTGGTAACAGTGATTTTCCGATAAATGCACCTTAAAAGTTAATAGATACCTAGTTGATTTTTGAAGCTTTAATTGGTAAGATAACATTAATCATATTTTACGGTATGATTGTTACCTATATTGTATTAATAAAAAATATTATTCTCGTTGAAGCAACATGTTTTATTACAGAAAGCATTCTTTTTATACATTTCCTGATACGATATTGGAATTATATACAATTCCTAGGAAATACATACATTTCACAGGAAATGTGAGTATTAAGGAATCTTTGAAACATTATTTTACACATTTTCTAAGTAGGCTCGGAGAGTATATATTTCCTAGGAATTGTGTACAATTCCTAGATTTCATACATATCCGGTAACATATACCTACAATAACAATCGTGGTCACGGATAGTCTATATAAAACTATATAGACTATCCGTGACCACGATTGTTGTAACCCATGTCGACACGTCGGATTAATAAAAGGGATTTGATTTAAAATGATACCACGATAAAAACTTTAGTTTACTTAAATTATTATGTGTAAGTAGATACCTATTTTTCCACACTTTAATAAGTAAGTACCTACCTAACTAATTCCAGTTGAAAAAATAGGTAGGTATAGCAATTAAACAATGAACACAGCCAATTTAGATTGGCTATGTGCATTTTCTTTTTCGTGTTAATGTTTATACCTATGTGTTTTATTTTTAATTAATTAATTATGTGTGGTACTTTCCTACTTCTAACGTTGATGAGATATGCAAACAATCAGAATGGGAATTTAGTACCTATATTAACAACATATTTCTTATCATTGTTGAAATTTAATTAAAAACTATTTTTATCAAGTCTTATTATAGGTTTTTGGTACAAAACTCTTAAAAATAAGAAGCTTGAACCTATTTAGACATTATCATGGACATTGCAGGTAAAATAAAATCAGATTGGTACATGTAATGTAGGTAATATAGTACCTACCTACCTAAGTGAAACCACAGAGGCATATACCTAACGAGCTCGCCTGTCAGACATTTCACGAAAAATGCGTGGTGTTTCCACTTAGCATAATATTGCTAACGAGACAGAACATATCTAGGGCTGTCAGTTAAAAGAAAAATGGGAGATATTGATATTCGAAGATATAGAATTGTAGTAGTAGAATAGGTAATAACAGTAGGTTAGGCTAATAAAATTTTCGAGTACGCAGGTACCTAACTACTAAACTGTACCGATAACATAGGTATACCTAAGCTATTTGTTATGACGGGCTACTACTACGGGAACATGTTTTAAGTTTTGAAAACTCCAACTTTTTCTGAAATTAACAGATTAACAAAACTATTTGATGAGAGTTTGTCTAGGAGAGCTAAAATTATGTAACAACAATGCTTCTTTTATTTTAGAAAAATAATTAGCGTTATGTACCTATATATTATACTTATCCATGAAAAGAAAAGATAAGGATGGTACATTGGTGAAACATTATCGGATAGATAGTATTATATACCTACTTACTAACACTAGCTGACCCGACAGACGTTTTACTGCCTTAACTAAAACTCTAAATTAAATTGAACTTTTAAACCTATTAGGCGTGATAGCACTGAACTAATATGTATAGCCGGGCAAGGAGTGCTGGGCCGAGTCCATGGCCGCCCTACAGTGGTGGCATTGTGTCGCCGGCTCACGTCCTATTCGACTCAGATACTCACCGAAACATCCGTATAAAAAATAAATTTAGGGGAGGACTAACCTTAACATTTAGGGGGATGAAAAAGAGATGTTGTCTGATTCGCAGACCTAACCGATATGCACACAAATTTCACAAAAATCGGTCGAGCCATTTCGGAGGAGTTTAATTACAAACACCGTGACACGAGAATTTTATATATTAAATAGATATAACCAATTTTGCTTATATCTATGTATACTAACTATTTACTGACACACCAATAATCGTGTGTTATTTTGTTCACATAAAGTACTTACTTACCTAATGATAAAATCTAGATATTTTTGAGAAGAAATAGGTAGGTTAGGTACCTATACCTACGGTGATTCCAAAATTTTATTATGTTAGAGAAGAAATAGTTGCGAATTTTTTTAATTTCTCCACATTACGGTGGATGTTATTATGGCTATGACTTCGATAAAAAATATTCATTACTGTAGGGTTATGATAACGCATTTCCTATGCTATTGATATAGTATTATTGAAGCTACATTAACTTAATAAATTGACATATTTTTAATACATAGTATACGCTTAGTAGGCATTTTTATCATAATATTATCGTTACCGGTACGTGATTAGTCTCCTGGACACATCTCCCGATATATCTACCTGTGATACCTACTAGTGCACGTAGAGGCGTCACCGTACCTACTTAGGTATGTAACTTTTCTTAGGTACATAGTGTAGTATATATAGGTAACTTAGTATGGGCCGGATTGCTCATGCGTACCCGGCCCCCGCCAACGGCGGATCGAAGGAGTGTCCGGGAGGTTTTAGTGGTGTAGGGTCCTCTCCTCGTGGTATGAGTTTAGCATTCCACGCTATGGAGAAGGCGAGTCCCACATATCCCACCGCCAGCGCGCGAATACTCAACGGACAAAAAAAAAAGTAGTAACTTAGTATAATTAATAGTATAGTTAATAGCAGGTAGTTGTATAAAATGTATTCGTCCTCCGTTGGGGATAAACCTCGCTACTAACCAGCTGTGTATAATTGTGTGCCACCTTAATTACCTACCTACCTTAAAACATACATAGTAAAATTTATAATTTTACATAAAATTATAAATTTTACTATTATAATTACTACACATAATATCTTCAAATGTGTAGCATATATTTAATAAACCACTTACCTATAGATACCTACCTATACCCAGAGCCGGATTTAGAAGACCGGAGGCCCCGGGGCAAAAAACGAGAAGAGGCCCCCTTGCCACAAATTAGTTTCCCTCTAAATGTGTAGAACATTTGAATTATGTACAGTAGGTACATACTTATTTTCAGGACGATTTGAATTGTGATATTTTACTGATTTTCTTATTTAAGTGAACATGTTTATATGTTATTACAATATTTGAGAACTATTACATTAATCATGATTTTACAAAGTACTGTAGGGAAAGGAAAAAAAAACGGTTTACTCGTCAGAATTTGCAAGATTTTAAATCTTTATTGTGGGGGCCCTTCTATTGTGGAGGCCCGAGGCAGTTGCCCTGGATGCCCTCCCTTAAATCCGGCCGAAATTTTACGTCGTAAAAATATTTCGTTGATCGTTTTACTACCCAAGTAGCGAGGATTTCGAAAGCTGAAATTTACTCTATCCGACCTAGCTTGTTATTCTTGCTAAGAACTACCCGATACCCTCGTAGACGCGAAGTCTGAGTGGCCCACGAACTGTGATGTACAGTGACAGTTGCACAAAACTCCCATATAAAAACTAAGTCATAATCCCTCCGTGAGATACCGCCCTGAGCCGAGGTCCTAATCCCACAGGGGTCGCCCTCTTGCACAGGTTGCTTAGTCTGTACTTAATAAAGCATTTGATAAGGCTCAGCTCGCCTTTATGCTCGGTGAAGTAGCAAAAGATTCGTCACTGCCCGCGAAAAACAAAATTTGAAATTTAGCCTGTCTTGATGTGAGTTGTCTTTATTATATATCTTCCAATCAATATTCTATGTAATAAATGTGTTTATTTATATATATTTTCTTTCAAACAGAGAGAGTAAAACATAAACAAATACTTGTATTATAATTATTTATTATCTATATAAAACTTAATGAATAACCTTTTTTTATCTTTAATAATTCATATCTATTAATATTTCAGTTCTTTTAGAACCATAGTCCGTCCTCGGCCTCCTCTTCACTATCAGTAACTTGAAGATCATCTTGAATCGCTGGATCAGGCTGTGGAAAAATAATTCAATTTAATATCAATTGGGCAAGTTATTATAGTCACTCCCTAGGATTGCTATATCTACATTGCTACGCCATATTCAAGCGTAGCGTGACATTTGAGGCTGACCCCACATTGGGCATGTGGCGTTCCTCGAGCTTGTGACCGACATGAACGATGTTAGGACCGAGCTCCCGACCCCCTCACCTACTACCACCGCCGTCGTCCGCATTTGATACACGCTCGAAGAACAAACATACTCAATGTGGACTCATCATTATGCCTCAGCTATAGCCTACCTGAGTATCGATGTATATAAATATATAGAGTATAGGTATAGAATAGATAATGACACATTAATAAAAAGTGACGTATTATTAGTTTCCCAGCGAGGTTTCTGTGGAAACTGCTACATACCTGCCAATTTTCCGGCGGTTCCTCCTTGAACTGCGGCGGGGGTAGACCTGGGTCTAAGCCGACGTTATGCATCATCTGTGGTTCCATATGCATGTCTGGTTCCATGGGTTCCTCCTAAACGAAAAATTATATTATATTATTAGTTTATAGATGACTGAATTATTATATATCTTTTGAATGTGCTTTTTTTATTAATTACCAAATAATTAGGAAACTTGATTGAAATACAGGCAAGAATCGCTTACGCCAGTCGTTGTGGAAATAAATGTATGATTATGACGCTGATGGTAAATGGGAAAACTATGATTAAAAGAATATCAAATATCCTTTCATACATGCCAGGCTTCGAACCTAACTAAGGCACCAGTCTCCTATAATATCTGTTATAACGACAAATGTAAACCCGTTCACACTTAATTGTTACAACTTATACTATTTCCATTTCTTTATTTTCTCGATGACAGCTCCTGTGGTAAACTTGAATGGGCGTCTTTTTTACATTATCTATGCATTATTTTATAAAAATATGACGCTTACACACGTACAAGGTTATACCGAACCGAAACCGATAGGTATGTGGCTATCGATAAACGTAACACGATAACGAACCCGATATTTTTTTACAAAGTGTAAGAAACTAAACTACTGCCGGATACTTTGTATATATTTGTGTACTTAATATTTGATTACAAGATGTTACACGTAATAATTCTTGATTGATTATGCCAACTTTTTTTAAATTTTCGAAACTGTTGTAAAATAAGTAGGTTTTGTTATATTAGTCTTTGTTCAAAATAAAATAAATATATGCGATCGATATCATTACTTATTTGGTCACAACCACAGATATAGATATACCGGCGTCTTTGAATCGATTTGCGTACTCAATTTTGAATAAAGTTCGCCTTTGTATATACCTATAATTACTATACGAATACTATTTATTGCACGGATATACATTTATTGAGTAATTGTGTAGGTACAGTAAAAAATTATTAAGAATCGTTCAAATCGATTTATGTATCGATTTTATGACAGAGTAAGGAGATAGAAAAAGGAATGAGATAAACAGAGGAAAATAAAATTCCTGATCGGCTTATAAGGCAGTTAGGAATATATATTTTTTTACAAAATTGTTAGTATTTCGTAATACTGGTGTATACTTCGACGTACTGACTACTGTCTGTGACTGTTTTTGTTCTTCACTGTCTAAAATAAATTTCTTGAGTTGTAACATTGGTTGTTTTAAGCAATATAGCTTGTTCATCATTGATTACATGGGGAAAGCTAAAAAAAGCCACGAAACGGTACGATTATTTATTAAAATTGTCTACATAATAAGAACTTATATAATACAAAATTATTCGTCTGTTTCCGAAATCGATTCTCGAAAATCGATTTGTGTTGCATACGATGAACAGCACTAAACACTAAAATTGACAAAAGTTCCTGTACTACAAAACGAAGCGATATACGATAGTATCGCTTGTTTCGATATTCATTCCTTTTTAAACAAAACCTCTCATCAACCGCTCCAAGTAAAAGCCGCAATGTAATACGAATGTTTTGTTCTTCTCAAATTAAGTATTATCAGGTATTACTGAGGGTATTGTTTTTTTAAATTAATTACGCATAATATTAATCTCAAAATGACTTACCGATGGAAGGAAACGTTTACTTTATTTTTTCTCCTCGCATTTGTACAGTTTTTACAATTAATAACAGCACAATTTACCATTTTAATATTTTTAACTGACTACCTACTAGCGCTATACACCGATGCAGACTGAGCGCGAAAGTGGCCACTTACGATTTTTGTACGTAAGCTAGGCACGCGGAGTAGTTGCTCTTGTGTTATCTAGGTATATCTTTATCCGTGGTCACAACACCACAACTATCAAATTAGAACTGTCATCGAGAAAATAAAGAAATGGAAAGAGTAGTATATTTTTAATGTCGACCATATCTTATACTCTTTCACTTATAATCTATCTCTTTCTTACCTTAACGACAGGCGGATATTTGTAATGGTCGCTGATGTGATCCAGATCCACAAAATCGTCAGAAGCGTGCGTCGGCTCGTCTGGTATTTCCCGAGGTTCTCTTTTTATTAGGAACTCTGATGTATCGAAGCTTGGCTCGCCCAATGGTGTGTCATCTTCTGTAGAACAGATTATTGTTTAGTTCATAATGTTTATATTTATATAATAGAAATTAAAATATACCATTTAAAGTTGAAGCCAGTCAATGAGTCATTCAGTCAGTGGCGGGGCAAGATCTAAATTTGATGTGGGCAAGACAGATTTCGCGAGGCCCTGTTCTGTGGCGACCTGAAGACAGATTTTATAAAATAATAAAAAAAAAACAAAACAATTAACACCGCCAAGTTTTTATTCATAAGAATACAAATTAGACTTATATTAATGAAAAATTACAAATCGTAAATATATAGGTGGAGATGTCAATACCAATAAATTAAATATCGGCTTTCAAAGGATGCTTCCAATCCAAAAAATAATCAATTTAATTCAATTTAAAAAAAAATATGGCTCCATAGTTCTGACGATGATTCTGCCAGTGATATTTATGCAATCAGGACAGCAGTCAGGACATAATTTAACATTTTAAATATTTTCTTCATGTATAAGGTACCACATAGGGGTCAATGATCTATGCATCGGTAAAATATCATGTTGAATTTTAAAATATTGACAGTTTCTGATTTTTAGGGTTCCGTAGCCAAATGGCAAAAAACGGAACCCTTATAGATTCGTCATGTCTGTCTGTCCGTCCGTATGTCACAGCCACTTTTTTCCGAAACTATAAGAAGAAGCCGTGAAGCCGTAGGCGGTGGCCCACGTCGCCCACGCCTTACGCCGCCACTGCATTCAGTCATGGATTTATATACACTAGTCGCACAAAACTACTTTTAACATTTTCATCCTGTCATGCCCTTTAGTGACCGATCTGAGCCTACAGTCGGCACTCTCAAGCGCAGATTGCTCAATTTGATTTTTAAAACCTACAGTCACCTAAAGCTAACGCCCTGATCATATTCTTGCTCGTTGACTTAGAAAAAATCTCGTATCCAACTGGCAGGCGTCCGAAATAAAAATAAAAAGGGGTCTTTAAGTTAAATCTATGACTTTATTTACCTGGGAAGGGTGGCGGTCGTACTGACAGCTGTACCATAGCTTCGGCAGCGTTTTTCTGTTCAACCTCCTCCAATTCTGAACTGCCGCTGTCTGAATATTGAAGATCTGCAATAAGCATAAAAGTTTCAATGTAATACCATAGAATAGTACGTTATTGTTTTTCTCCTCGAACGAGCACTGTACTATCAGAATGAAAGTGGGAGTCGGAAAGAAAGATAAACTAAACAGCCTGGATTATTGTCAGCGAATATTTTCTTACTAGCTCCAGTAGGAACTTCATAATTAAATATAGCGTTTAGCATTTCTCGATAAATGGAATATCTAATACTGAAAGAATTTCTGAAGAGATTAGCGCGTTCAAGCAAACCAACAATCAAACAAAAAAAACTTTTCACCTTTATATATAAATATATAAAATATAATTTAGTGCAACAACAACAATATTGCCATTCAACGGGGTAATGCTCCCAGCATTCTGGGAACCTTGCCAAGTTAGATTTAGAATGTTATAAGTTAGTTTTATTTTAAACTAGCGACCCGCCCGGCTCCGCATGGGTACAATGCTGATATAAACCTTCCTCTTGAATCCCTCTATCTATTAGAAAAAAACCGCATCAAAATCCGTTGCGTAGTTTTAAAGATTTAAGCATTCATAGGGACATAGGGATATAGCGACAGAGAAAGCGACTTTGTTTTATACTATGTAGTGATTTGTTACTTTTAGTTGTATATTATGTATTTTATTCGATATCTTTTTGTATAACAATTATAAAATTTGTTTCTAATGTCTGCTATAAGAGAAAAAAATGATTGTGAGTTAAAAGGAAAAAAAAACAACAATTTTGATATTTTTTAACTAATAAGTTATTATATACTAATTTAATAACTTTGCATTACTTGCGTCCACTGTTGAACGTGGGCCTTTTCTTAGCAGACCTTGGCCAGGACTGTTGAGGGATATTGCCATAATCACCATGTATGGCAGGTAGATCGGTGATCGCAGTAAGATGTATTTTTGAGCTGATAGATGCTGCTGCCCATCCATCAGTTGTATGTCCCTTAATCGCCTCTTACGATACCCATGATAATATGTTATTCATTAAGAAAAATGCTATGTTTTATTATATTCGTCATTATAATGATAAAATATATATTGTTAAAACAATTACCTTCTTCCAAAGAGTTCTGATCTTTCCTTGGTCTTCCTCTCTTCCGTGGAGTAGCACCTACAAAAAATAACTTAAATTAAATTATCTTACACATGAACTACATATAAAAAATTACATTTGAAATAGGCAAAAAATGTAGATGACACACAAGGAAACACTGCTGCCCGTTCCCTGGTATTCGTTTGTTATAACAATAAAATAATCGATACCAACGGCTTAACATGAATTTCGAGGTACAGAGGGAAGTCCCTCAACCAACCAGACCCGGAAAGAAATCTTAGAATTTACACAATGATTTCTTGTCCGGCTAGGGATTCCAACACACGACCTCCAAGACTTATGCTGCTAGGCCTAGACTTATAATGTTAAAATAAATCTAGAACTATAAATATCACCGGAAAATTAAACGAATCGTAAGTTGATCAAAACTTCCGTGCCACTCATATTGTTAAATTTGGTTGCCAGTTTCAGTGAACGCGCATAATTATTAGTTTTTATTTTTACTTAATTATTATGACACTTGACCTAAACTACGATACTGTTGGAACAAAACAAAATAAGTTCAACTTCAATAAGTCCTCTTGAACTCCATTGGTTTGGGTTATTGTTATTTTTGTAACCACCCGAAACCTTGTTAGTTTATTAACTCACTAGAAAGTTGATCAACTAACCACACAGTAAGTTGATCAACTTACTATGTAGTTAAGTTGATCAACTTACTATGTAGTTAAGTTGATCAACTTACTATGTAGTACTTTATTAGTTAATTGAACTTTACTGTTGAACTTCATTGGTTTGGGTTATTGTTTTTTTTGTAACCATCCGAAACCTCGTTAATTTATTAACTAACTAGAAAGTTGATCAACTAACTACATAATAAGTTGGTCAACATACGATTCTTATCATTTTCTGGTGACATAAATACTACAAATGCATTACCATCTTGTGTTGAAGTACTCGGTTTATGCTTCCTCGGACGACCGCGGCCACGTTTCTCGTCGGGCGGCGGGATCGACGGCTCGTCTACGTCCAAATCTGAATGTTCCGCTTCCTCTAACATCTTCTGTTGTACGCGAGATATGTTCGTTTCGAGCTGACTCACGTTGTCACCGAACTAGGGAATAATTAATAGGAAGTTAGAGTTAGAGTAACCACTAATATCCAATTCAAAGAGTAAGGGAAAATTTTCCTCAAACATAAAATGATTAGAGTAATAAATTAGACCTTTGCAGAATTTTTATAAACATTCTATCAAATGTAATGTTTACTCCTAAAATAAATTTCATTTGACGATGGAAAAATCTGCACTAAGAAATAATAATCTATAAGTTGATATACATTGTGCTTCGAACAAGTACAAGCGTATACACCTAAGTGCTGAATAATTGTTTTAAGTATTTCATTATGCAGGTAAATTATTGGTAGTTAAGATTAAGACGAGACCGTGGTACTTTTGTCGGATCTACGAAGGGCTTTAAAAAGAACTACGCAATAAACTATGAAATTATAATCGGTACAAAATATCTAAAATGGTTGAATTGAAATAAATAAATGGTAATTTGCATGTAGGTAATAATAACAACGTTGCAGTTTTCTGAGACAAGTTTATCCTAGGCTAGCTCTGCTCGCCTTTATGCCCGGTGAAGTAGCAAAAGCCTCAGGGGTAGCTACATAATTATGTCCGACCGAAAAAAAAAAAAAAAAAAATCCAAATACACTCCAATCCATAAAGGGATTAAACAGGGGTCGTGGATTAGATTGAATTAAATGCGACCGAAGACGCGGGCAAAAGCTAGTATAAGTTTAGTGCCTAAAGAAGATATTGATCATATGTATTGTATAATCTTATTCAAAAGTTTGTAAATGTCACAGATAGATCGGCATGTTCTAGTGTGAACAAGATCGTTATAATAAAAAGAGAAAAAATACATACTTGTTCAAGCGCTTCTTGCGTTACTTTGAGTATAGCTTCAGCTTGCCTTGTGAATTGCGAATTCAAGCCGTTGTAAGCGCGACAGTTGTCCACTAGTAATTGAATGTCGCGAAGGAACTCATTACGACTGTGATATTTATGTGCTGTTGAGTAAAAATATTATACATTAAAAGTTATCTAAATCCTCACAAACATTTAAAACATATTTTTATGACATAAATTATATTATTATGATTGACACCTCTACCAACCAGACACAGATATAAATATTTGATTTTTCACAAAGAATTTTGGCAATGGAATTGAACCGACAACCACAGAGAAGCCTAAAAGCGAGATTTATACCGCTTGGGCACGGCGGTAGGTACAGCCAAAAACGGGGAATGGCACAATATTTAATTATTCTATTTTTTATTGGAAACATATCTTTATCTATGGTCGTTAAATACCCAATCACAAAACTTAAAACAAAAGTAAATAATAGGTCTTTACCTATGAAATTGCCGTTTTGTTTTTTTTCATGTATTTTTTATTTGTATTAATCGTAGTAATCACCCATGCAATCAATGCATCTTTGCAAACGCAGTGGCAGTTTATTGATGCCCTTCTTAAAGAAATCAGCTGGACGGGAGGCTTTTTTTCCCCGCCAAGAAGTTATCCCAATTCTGGTAAAAGTAGTAATCTGTAGGCGCAAGGTCTGGTGAGTAGTGACCGTCTGCTGTGCAGTATGAGGTCGCGCGCGTGCAGGAGCAGCGGAGACGAGCAATTGACCAAGGCTGGTTGGAGATGTGCGAGCTTCTCCTTTATTGTGTTCAGTTCTTCACAGTACACATCTGCAGTAATGCTCACCCCGTTTGGTAAAAGTTGTGATGAATCACACCGGCGCTAGACCACCAAACAGTGACCATCACTTTTCTAGGGGTAAGTTTTCGTTTAGGGCGTTGTTTAGGTGCTGAACCAGGATCCAACCAACATGCTGAGCGCTTGCGGTTATCAAACAGAATCCATTTTTCATCGCAGGTAACAATGCGGTTCAAAATTCCTTCATTTGTGTGTCTGTTGAGCAATGCAAGGTACGTCTCGACGCGTACTTCGCGCTGGCGATCATTGAGTTCGTGGGGCACCCATTTGTCAAGCTTTTTTACCTTAACAATTTGACGTAAATGGACCAATATTGTTTTGACGCTAACGTCGAAAGCTTATGCCAATTCAGCCGTAGATTGTGTATCATCAGCTTCCACAATCGCCTTTAATTCGTCATTGTCGACCAGTCTTCGGAAGACCGCGAGGTTCATTTTTCAGGTCGAAATTTCCAGAACGGAAGCGAGCAAACCAATAACAGGTGGTGCGTTGGTTTGTAGTGTTAGCTCCGTAAACGTCGTTGATGTTGCGTGCCGCGTTGCTGCCACGACGGTACTCATATTCCATAATTACTCGATTTTTTAACGTATCCATGATGACGAAAAAGATTGAAATGCGATGAAAATGTAACACTAATCAATAAACAAATAACTACTTTTGGAAAAAAATCCATGTTTTTAAAATAAAATTAATTTGAAATTAGAATTCTTAGCCAAACAAAAATTATTTTGATTTGAAATGGCCAGTACTTACTGCAAAACGGCAATTTCATAGGTAAAATATGGCGTAGATGTTTTGTTTTTATTTATGACCGAAACGATAATCCACGCTGGACAGAAAATCTCCGTGCCTCGAAAAGCACGTTAAGCCGTTGGTCCCGATAGTTATAAACTCATTTACAATAATCGTATATCAAGGAACGGGCAGCAGCGTTCCTGGTGTGTTACAACATAATTCTGCGGTCACCAATCCGCCTGCCAAGCGTGGTGACTATGGCAAATACCCTCCTCCTCGGGAGGAGGCCTATGTTCAGCAGAGGACGTCATGCGGGCTGTTAATAATGATGATGATGAAACGATAATCTCAATAAAAACGACATACTTCCTAACATTTATTTGCGTTTTTCTCAAAATCTATTTATTTGTCCATTCCCTGTTCTTTGCATGCACCCTTCATATGTAAAGAAAACTACATGTATGTTGTTTCATACCTTGTATCTTCTTAGCCATGGTCTCCATATCAATTGGTTTCTTGATAACATTATAATAGTCCTTTACTTGTTTCTTGTTGACAGGTTTCAGGAACGGCCACGCTTCAGGCATCACCTTCAACTTGGTAGTCAGTAAGTTGTCCAATATGAACGACAGAGCCACCTGAGGAATTAAATATGTTCAATTAGGTTATTTATTGGTTTTGATGGTGAAACTAACTGCGCTCAGCATATCATCACTGCGCCTGAAAAATACGGTTTTTTTTTTGCGACTTTTAATAATGATAATACTAATGATAGTCGGCTGGGGCAGTTGAATACCGATTTTGATAAAAAAAATTGGTGTTATGAAGAAGGCAGCAATGTTTTATTACATGATATTATGCATTGTTATTTTATGATTTACTAAGCGTTAAATAATACCTTGAACTCTAGAAATAATTTTAGTGTAACGTGCGATGTAGACGGTGAGTGTAAAAATATAAAAAAGACATAGACTTATGAGAAAAATAAAATATTACCTGATCGTTATCATCAAGTAGAGGATTAATTTGTTTCTCCAATTTCATAAGTTGTTCTTCTTTTTCTGCCAATTTTTCAACACATCTCTGCAACATCCTTTGTGCAGCCACAGTCAAACTACTTGTGGGTCCTAAAAAGTATAGTGCAAAAGTTAATATGAATCAGTAGATTTCTCTAATTTGCATTAACATGCTACTCAAAATTACTTTAGTCATAAACAAAATATTATTGTAAATGAATAGAAAAAAAAAACTGTTGCTCGTTGCTACTAAGTAAGGCAAGGTGTAAGGTGGGGCCCAAGCAGCAAAATTATCCTATAGTGCAGATGTTATAGGCCTCCAGCACTTATAATGATCTCTTAAGGGTTGTAATAGGAATATTATATATTATAATATCTCTTGTAATAGGAAGCATGGAGTTAGTTGGGTCTTATAGTATATCTGATCTTATACATTAACTTATAATTACTTATAGGTCGAAATTAAGGGTGCATTATAAGCTTGGGTAACCTATAAGGTATCGCTAGGGTGTAAATGCACTCAAGCGTAGATAAACTGGTAAGCTATACTTTTAACTGCTAACAAGAAGTATTATAAAACTTCTATAAGTTAAGTACGCCAATAAGTGTGATAAACAGAACTTAACATACTGGAAACTATTTGCATTTATTACTTGGTTTTATAAGGGTTTATAAGTTTACTTTACAGATCAATTATAATTAAAATGGAGCGGTTTTATAGTGGTATAAACCAATATTGTTATAATCTTAACACGATTTTAAAGGTTTAATAGAATATACTTATTATCCAAAACTGTATCCGTAGTGTCCTGTACAAGAATACAAAGTTTTATAATGGTCTTGCAAATGCTGTTATAGTCTCAGTACCGACATTTTGATTTTGTTGTGTCGTATTCGTTGCCGACGTGGTGTTCTATTTACTATTCTTTCAAATATGGATCTATTTAAATGGAATCTCTAATTCCAAACAATATGGCCAAGCAATGGTTTTGATATTTACTATTTTATAAACAAAGTACGATTATAACGGTTTGTTAATGTATTTGGGAAAACCAACTTTGTCAAAATGGCGATTTTTCGTTGTATGTCTTACTGAAACCAACATTATTTTAAAATTCAACTTAATAAACACGCAAATTTCAAGGGGCGTGTAAAAATTTTGATAAAAAAAACTTATTTTACTTCACCGAAAATATACGTGCGACATGCACATTCAAATACATTATACGTCTTGACTTATTGTTAACTAACACTCTACCCATAATTAATATTCTAGTAAATATTTATAATAAGAAATGGATTAATAAATTGCCTTTATAGATATTAATTTTTACAAATGTGCGCAGCAACATTCACCAATTCACAACACTTTGGAATTCAGTTTGTATGTTATTGTCGTGTTTGGTTCCATTAAGCGCTGATAGTTAGCTTCGCGGGAGCAAATAGTTCTACGTAGTCCAACTATAAGGTCGTAATTGGTCAAAGTGGTGTTCACCAAGTCTACTGTAGATATTTAATTAGGTAAAATACGCCTATAAATTGGGCCCTTTTCCGTGGTCATAATTGCTTACTATTCCGTTATAGTCCTAATGAAATGGTGGTTCCAGGATAATTACCAGACCACATTTTGCTGCTTGGGGGGCCATTGTTTTGGGGGAGTATTGGCCGCTCTGTTCCGTCAGTCCGCGCCCGTAATGTAAGCTATCTATAACCTACCAGCCTCGCCACGCTTTCCTAAAGCACGGTATAGCGTTTTCGGTCAACCTGTAGTACCTATACTATCCACTGCACAAGCTTAGACGTACTTATACGTGGACTTCTCTGCCGCTTTACATCGAATAGGATAGAGTAGGTAGAATAGGATAATCGTGATGAGGGTTAGAATAAACCACTTTGTATCTTCCCATGGGTGTCATAAGAGGCGACTAAGTGACATAGAGCTGATGGATAGGCAGCAGCATCTACAAGATCAAAATGCCTTACCACCAGCTGGGATTACCAATTCGCCTGCTAAGAGTGCAAGCATCAAGGTCAGTCAAGCAGTGGTAATGTGTTGTTAAAGTAAAGTTAAGAATGGAACGATTGGTCTGTTCTTTAACAGTTTTTTTTTTCAATAAAAATCATCGATGCGGTTATCACAGGTACGTAAGAAAATTTTAGAACTGCTACTTACCATTATAAAGGGTAGAGTTTTCAACGATTTGATTGACGTCAGCCAGAAATTCTTCACGGCTTTGATAGTGCTTCTGTCGCAGGTTGTCCCGGATAGTTTGAAGATCCATTGGACGGGATACTATGCGGTAGTAATCTGCTACCAACTGGAATACAGTTTACGAGTCAAGCCTTGTTATAAACTGAATATTATGATGGAAAAGATAATTTAATTTGCATTTAAGTTCAAGTCTCGAACACTCCTTATTTTTATGCCCGTTGAAGTAACAAAAACCTCGTGGACAATTACATAAGTCCGTTCGAAAATAAACAAAAACTTTCAAAGCTAAATTGACTTAGAGTTCAAGTTTCTTCCATTTTTGTAATGTTATTATGCTGCTGGATCTAACACTTAAAACTAAATCCAAACAATATATGGGCGAACTGTAAGTCGAATTCGTTCAGAACACATATTTCATAAATATAAATTCATCCTCTCAAACTTTTACATTTATAGCAGCTCTAATTAAGTTCACTGCTAAATATGACGAGCATCTTGGCATAGTATTACTATCAATAATAAGACACATATAATATAACTCACCTTAGGATTAACAGGGAACAAGAACGGCTGCACATCAGGCAAATGCCTCATATGGTTCAGTACATCTTCCAACAAAGAGGACAAGGTCACCAGCGGGTCAGTGCGGCGTCGTTCAGCAGGTCTCTTCACCAGATAGTCGCAAGGATCGCCCGCAGTGCCGCGTCGGTTCCTTCGTCCGGGTATACGGTCTTCTTTACTTATCCCACTGGAGCCGGCCCGACGGCCGCTGCCACGGTGTTTTGAGTCCCCAGAGGACTGCTGGGTGAGAAAGATTTTACGACAGTTAAAAAAAAACAATAATAATTCATGTGAAGACTGAAACACAGTTTAGTGTCTAAATTTTATTAATGATAGTAATCTAAACTTTCGAAATGATGCTTAAATACCACGATAAATTTTTCACTCCTTAGGGGCTGATTTATCAATTCTCATTTTAATATTTTTTAATTTTTAAGTTGTCACCATTGATTTTGTTTTCTATCGAAATAAAAATTTATTCCTGTGATAATTTTTATCTCATAATTTAAAAAAGATATAATTATGATTAAAATACATTGTGATAAAATATAATCAATAAAATTATATAATTGTATGGACATAATCATGATAATTTTTTTTATCCTTCGAGAAAATTATGTTATAACGAAGTTATACCTCTTGTATACACTTAAACATAATTTTCTCAAAAGATGACAGAGGACAATGTATTGTAAAGGTATTTTCGTTATAACTAAATTTTTCTGGGGCAAATCTGCTGATGTCCAAAGCATATTCGTTTTACAGAAACGGGCGATTAGATCTATTTACCAATTAAGTGCCCGAACTTTCCTCAGAGATTTGTTTAAAAATATAAATATATTAACGGTTACGGCTTCTCAATACATTTAACAAAATTTAAATCAATATCAAAAAAGAAGCGACATGCACACAATAAATACAAGAAATAAACACAAATTGTGTGCCGATTACCTACCACCGTCTGCAGAGAGTCCATTCTTCGTTTGTAGGGCTTAGTGTGCGCATGTATAACAAACTACCGGAATTTGTGCAAGAGTTACCACTCAATAAATTTGAAACTCATGTAAAGACTACCTTAATGAAAAAACCGGCCAAGTGCGAGTCGGACTCGCGCACGAAGGGTTCCGTTTCAGTTACAAGTGCGTACCTATTTTTGATATCAAGAATAAATAAAAAAGCGTATGTTTATGAAATGAAATGTTTTTTTATATTTTTACTAGCGGCCCGCCCCGGCTTCGCACGGGTGGACTTTTATACCTTACCCCTGCCCTACCCTACCCCTACCCTAACCCTACCCTACCCCTACCCTACCCCTACCCCTACCCTACCCTACCCCTACCCCTACCCTACCCCTACCCTACCCCTACCCTACACCTACCCTACCCTACCCCTACCCTACCCTACCCCTACCCTACCCCTACCATACCCCTACCCTACCCCTACCCTACCCTACCCCTACCCTACCCCTACCCTACCCCTACCCTACTCCTACCCTACCCCTACCCCACCCTACCCTACCCTACCCTACCCTATCCCTAACCAAAAGTATCCTATGTCCTTCTCCCAGTTCTTAGCTTCCTCCCTACCAATTTTCAGCCAAATCGGTTCAGCCATTCTTGAGTTATAAATAGTGAAACTAACACGACTTTCTTTTGTTTTTAAAATGTATTCTGCTATTCGGGACGGAAACAAATCCAACAAATTAAAAACCATGGCAATCGGTCCAGCCGTTCTCGAGTTATAAGTGTTGTAACAAACACGACTTTCTTTTATATATATAGATATAATATATAATAAATATATATAAGATAAATAAGATATTCGAGTTGATTGAATGAAAGCTAAATTGCGGTTTACGATTTTTGACGTATTAAAAAAAACTACTTACAAGATCTCGTTCAAATCAATTTTCGGTGGAAGTTTGCATGGTAATGTACATCATATATTTTTTTCAGATTTATCATTCTCTTATTTTAGAAGTTACAGGGGGGGGGGGCACACATTTTACCACTTTGGAAGTGTCTCTCGCGCAAACTATTCAGTTTAGAAAAAAATTACATTAGAAACCTCAACATCATTTTTGAAGACATTACCCCCGCACGTATGGGTTCGATGAAAAAAAAATTTTTGAGTTTCAGTTCTATGTATGGGGAACCCCAAAATTTATTGTTTTTTTTCTATTTTTGTGTGAAAATCTTAATGCGGTTCACAACATACATCTACTTGCCAAGTTTCAACATTATTGTTCTTATAGTTTCGGAAAAAAGTGGCTGTGACATACGGACGGACAGACAGACAGACAGACAGACAGACAGACAGACATGACGAATCTATAAGGGTTCCGTTTTTTGCCATTTGGCTACGGAACCCTAAAAAGGCTATTACACAATAAATGAATATATTAATGATAAAACTGCATGGTGTTAGCGGTGTAACACAGGCAAACTTAGAATATTAGATGTTTTGTATTTTTTTTAATTACTTTATTATTGTATACACTGAAGTACTTCGGAACATGCTTTTTAATGTGATTCCTCAAATATTGCTATCAGTGTGCTCATCATGCTCCCATTGTTGTCATTGCTTGCGGTGGCGATGTGGGTCGGGTCGCTTCCTTCCCTCTAATATGGCAAGGGAGGCGATGGCTGTGTGCTCACACGTCATACTCGTGAACGGGTTGGCTTTTTGATGGTTGTGTTTGGGGTAGTTGTTAAAACATTAGTGTGTGACCCCTTAAGACGATAATTTTCTCACATAGCTTGTTCTTTGGTAATGTGTGTGGATGCTCCCTCCGTTTTCAAGTGCAAGAGGTTTATCTTTCTGCTTGAGGATTTTTATTAGTATTTAGTTATATTTATGAAAACGTCTGGAGCGTGCATTAGCACACATGCTGTAATTTCACAATATATCTACTTTAAATGGAAAATTGTAAAAAAAATTATATAAAATAAGGCCATACATCTGACTTATATATCAGTGGCACCTCTGGGTTGTGGTCCTAACCCCATAAGGGTGCCCCCAGGTGTGTGTCACTTAATTGTATGCTCTTTTAAATTTTCAATTTATACCTATAATAATTAATGTAAATTTGAACTTATTATTAGTAGAGGAATTAATGACACACGAACAGACGGAGTAAATTTGTCTGTAATGTCCTACAATTAGCAGCACTCACAGGTTGCACTTGCTAGTTATAGTTACCTAAGTAGTTTTATTTATAGAATAAGAATAATAACCTATTAATTACAGTTCTTTTTCATTGTGATTTTGACAAGTACAAGTGTATGTAAAGACCAAAGTGCTGAATAAATTCATTATTTCATTATTATTATTTCTAAAGGGTGCTAAAAACTAGCGGCAACACTTTCTTTTTATAACTTATAATAAACCATCATCTTAATATAACCAATGATTTTAATTATCACCGAGTATTAAGTATACTGGTAAACATACTACTAAGCCTACTCAACAGTGGGCTTAGCTAAAGTCACCAAATTAAATAAATATATAAGAAACTAACCTTCAATACTTGTTTATTCAGCGTCAATTTGGTTCCCTCGACGACTCCCATCTCATCTTCATCTGGTTCAATGGGGGGAAGTTCTGCTTCGACCTCCGGGGGCGACGCTGGTCCACCGCCCATAGCGCCGGTGTATAGAGGACACGCTTTGTTTGTACGCATGTGTCCTACTTGACCGCAAGCTCCACACTAGACATTACATAGATATATACATTATATTAGAACTAGCGACCACGAGTAGTCTCTTTTTAGACGAACACCCTTGAGTGGTGGTCATATCTATAGTATACGGTGACGGTGGGCGCCTACTCTGGGCTGCGGCGCGTAAACCTTGACTAATTATATACCCAAACCTTCCTTATAAATTTATCTATCTAGTCAAAAAAACCACGTGAAAATCCGTAATTTATGGCTGATTGATTAATCTGTGCCGAAACATAAAAAAACTTGATATTTAACTGACAATTCGACCAAAAATTTCAAATGCAGCAACTTAATCAAATCTATAATATATTACCTTTAGTTTTAGATCTGGCTTCAGCTTGGCACGCCTGCGGGAAGAGGATGGAGTGTGCAAGTCCGGTTCCTGTTTGATTTGACCCAACGGGATTAGTCCTTGGGATGGTGATCCCAAATCCAGTGTGGATGACATGCTCGAATCTAATAAAAAAATACTAAATTACTTACAATTTGACAGTGTTAATGTCCACGTTTCTATACTCAAGTGAGACTACAATTTGTGTGATTCACGGATAATCTGAGTTTAAGTATGCTTTTTATTATTTAATGCCCACGACACGGTAATTTACAGGGAAAACTCATTCCAACTTGCCGGAGAAGATTGTGCCGAATAAAGTATGCATAATAATGAACAAAATAATTTCTTCACTAATTTAATGATTATACAATTATTATATTAGTTGATGTTATATATTTTGAAAGCACCTTATTTATATAACAGTATAACTTACACTGACGGTGAGCATCTCAAGATATTATTATGGTGCCGTCAGTATTGTTTTGAATAGAAGGAAAGCCAATTAAGCAAAACTATATTTAAAACCGGCAGTTACTTTTTTGAAGACAACTCCCCGCACTAAGTAAATAGGTATATCCATGTGTTACAGATAACTTTATAAACACCTAATTCACGGACATGAATAAACAACAACCTATGAGTTACCCTTTTAAGCTAAAATTATAGTTGTTATAGAAATTGTGACAGAAATTTAACATGTTTTACTCACTGTCAGGGAAAGATCCAGGGACAGTAACATTTCCAGCCAGTCTCTCCCTTTCTTGGTTTCTCTTGATACGCCGCAGTTGTTCCTGTACAAACAATAAATAGTTATTTTATTAATGTACTAGTTAATTCAATTAGGCATAACTTAAATTATATTTAAGAAGTCTTACAAAAAATTATATATTGAAATTAAGAAAAACTGACCCCGAACAAACAATTCCCTATTGCTTGTTACCCATGGTAATCATTATAGAATGTATCGTTTTGTAAATGCCTGTTCTTCAATATGGTTCCCAATTCATTTATAACGGATAACTAATGTAAAAATATGATTTTTATAACTTTTCTTGGCGTACTCTCGACAAATGGTGACGACGTACCGTCGACATGCAACACATGACACCGTCGGTTGGTAAGCCGAGCTTTTAAGCGTATGGCATCTAATTTCTTCATAACAAATCTGCTATAACACAGTTTTGCTCGCGGACCGGAAATAGATTCTACTAGTAGCAGTAGTACTCCCCTGGGCTTCGTGGTCCAATATATTAATTCCGTACCTGAATCCTCCTCTTCTCTCTCTTCATTTCTTCCTTTTGTGATTCATCCATTGTTGCGAACTGTCGTATAAACGTATCATCTTTAGTGGAACGAATCTTCATGTACGCTTCAATAACAGCTGCTTTACGGACCAACTCGACGCGCGTGTACCGCTGGCCGGACGCGTTTCGGAATGTACGAACTATCCGTAGAACGCGACCTAGATAACGGAATAAAAATATAATGATATATATGTATTAATGGTTGATACCATTAATACATATAATACAAATTACAAAATACAGATTACAAAATAGATCCCTCCCCCTTTGCCCCCTAACGTCTGCTGTTGCAACGAAGTACTCTCAAAAACGACTAGCGATATGAATAATTTCACCATTTCAAAGTTACATTATCCAATAACAGACTATATTTTAAGAGAACTTCCCACAGGAACGGATACTACGTGGAAGAAATTGCCCTACTTTTTAATCATTAGGTTAAGAAATCCGCATTTATTCCAAATTCACTTTTGATGTCGCAGCTGTGCAAAAATTGTATATTTGTATTTCGTTTATATTTTAAACTTCCGTATTTTATTTCCAGCCTTTATTATAAAACTAGCTTCTCGCGCGTGGTTTCACCCGCGTAGCTTCCGTTCCCGTGGGAACTTCATAGTAAATATAGCCTTCCTCGATAAATGGGCTATCAAACACTGAACGAATTTTCCAAATTGGTCCAGTAGTTCCTGAGATTAGCGTGTTCAAGCAAACAAACAAAAAAAAAACCTCCCTTTATAATATTACTATAGATAAACAAATATGCAAGTTACGTACCTTGATTAGATGATTGCTGTTGATCGTTTTGATTTATCTGGGGTTTCTTTTCAGACTGTCCTAGGATCATCTTTCTAAGTTCGGCTCTCTCGGCTTCTTCTCTTTCCAACGATAGCTAAATTATTTCATATTTCGTTATTAGGTACTATTATTATGTATTGTGTGGATGAAGGTGATAAGTCACATAATTAAAATTTTGAGTAAATCGAGGTTAAAGTTTAATTTTTATTTGTTGAGATAGGTTGCTACCAAACTAATGTTTTTATTAAACTGTGATACCCAGAAGTATCATCACCTGAAATATTCATGGTATGAAAGCAATCAAACAAATTAATATATTTTATTATAAATGTGAAAAAAAATTGACATAACTACTTTTTTAATAAACAAAAGTAAACTTTTCTACAAGTTTAGCTATTGAAAATTAGGTGTTAAGAGGAATTTAGTGGTCTCGTAATAGCCTATGAGTTAATCCAAGTTATAAACTAATACTATTCAATGTAAGCAAATATTACTAAACACAACAAACCTGTTCCGTAGTCTTCTTGTTAGCAAGCATGTTCTCCAAATTCTTTCCCATTTCCTCCAAATCAGATTCTTCACTAACTGAACTTTCGGCTTCGTCTGTACTCAACACTTCTGTGCTCGTCAGTACACGGTTTTGTAATTCAAATATACGTTGACATTCTTCTTTGTACCTGAATAAGAAATTTGGCAATGTTCAAAAATGCTCTTATTTTTGTCGTACAATATTTTCTTTCAAATTTATTACGTAAAACGTAATACATTGTATTGGATCATGTTTATTTTGTCATGGGCTTCCATGCTTTATTCGAGAGTAAATCTCTGAACTATGGATCAAATATAATATTTTTTGTTGGTTTACTTTGTCCCAACACATACGATTAACTTGTTCATGCATGAAATAGCATATACTTATAATACAAGTATTTACCTCTCTTGATGTTCAGCTATAGAAAAGCGATTTCCTCTCGAGAATTTAGTCATTCCTTCCTCTCCAGCTTTAGCTTTTTCAGTAGACAATGTTCGTACTACGTCGATAACCTCCCAACGTGACAATTTCTTAATCTGTGATAAAAAAAAGTACACGTAAACGGATGTCTTGTTAGGTAGTGAATTACGATGGCTATGTTTTATAATTAGGTTCACTTTTTTTTTAATACTATATTTAATTATATTCAGTAGGTATGTGTTTTTTGATTCTTCATTTTGCCATTGTAGTTTGTGTACCTGATTTAATTATAAATAATACATTTAACTGTATTATAAAAATATAATACTAAGTAACTTTACATATTTAATAATATGTAATTTCGTAAAGAAGGACCAGCAGCTTAACGTGTTTACCAAGGAACGGAGGTTAATCCCTCAAAGAAATCAACGAGACCCGTAAAGAAATCTAAGAATTTACACAAAGATTAGATTAGATTAAGAAGAAAGCCTACGACCTCCGAGACTTGAAGCGAACCTTATACGTGAATTTAGCATTGCGAGCACGAAATCAATTGATAGTCTAACGTATTTTTCTAAAACATAAATATACTGAACCTCCTCTTCAGGCACTCCAAATTTCCTGAGCAAAGCTTTCGCATTATTCAAGCTAAGTCTTCTCAAGTCAGCGTCAGTTCCTGTGACGGTTCGCTTAGGTTGTTGCTCCTCATTGGGCTGTTGTGTCGGTTTGTTTGGTACTCTAACGTATGAGAATCCTTCGCCACAACCGGTTGGATCGGCTGGGCCGGTGAGTTGGAGCAAACATTTGCCACGCATGGCTTGGATGTAAGCACGCGTTGTATTCCAGGGCGCTACTTTGACCTAATTAAATAAGGACTTATTAGTTGAAAATCTATAGCAACTAGTCAGTGTTATGTTATATTTTTTAACTATCGTAACACTTCACATGGAAACT
The DNA here is from genome assembly GCA_947037095.2 of Nycteola revayana. NCBI lineage: Eukaryota > Metazoa > Arthropoda > Insecta > Lepidoptera > Nolidae > Nycteola > Nycteola revayana. Next base: position 14,653,092 of record OX344839.1, read on the forward strand.
TATTTTGCTTTTGAAATTAGTGAATAATCTTCAGTATGCTAATTAATGAAATTATTTTTCACATTCCAAACAACTAATATACTTTTTGCGTATATGATTTTTGGTCAGTAGATTTTATCAGTAATGTATGAATTTGAGTAATAATTATACCATAAACTTCGTACTATTATAAAATAGTACGAAGTTTCTATGTCGGATGTACCGACGGTTATCTGGAAGAAATCGCTTTATGCGATAAAACCGCCTTTTGTACTTTGTTTCACAGTTTTATGTTCCTAATTTGTATTTCTTATATGTGTGTGTACAATAAAGAGTTAATAATAATAGTTATTTTAACCTCGTCATCCATTTTCAGTTGCAATTCTTCATCGTCATCTTCTTGTGGAGTAAATATGAACTTTTCACCGTAACCCGCGTCTTTCAGTCTTTGTTCCGCGGAGGCCATACTAAAGTACGCACAGCACTGTTCTGGTGATACCATAGCACGGATTTCTTCTTCGGACGGTAGACGGAAATCGGGTTTTATTACCCACCTTTAAAAAGTTATGGATTTATTAGGAATAGAATAACTAAAAATAACATCTATTTTCAACTATAACTAAAGCTAATCTTCAAAATATATTCTAAATATAAACTACTCACATGCCAGACAATTTATTTTACGTATATATAAATAACTAATATATGTATGTATAAAAATCATCAAGTCCATAATATGGTTACTCCATTTAGTACATAAAATATATCCAACCCCTGGTTATAACTTACCAATTAGAATCTATGCCCGTACGCTTGAAATCAGCACAAAGCTTCAAACGCTTTCTTATCGAGCTCTCAGAATGCGAGGGAAAGGCTCGCTTGATATCATCCATTTTGATACGCCGAGGTTTATCCCGGGATTTCCAGAAAAGCCTGTATATGAAGACCTGTGAATAATAATAAAAAAATGTTAAATTAAATGGTTATTTTAAAAAACGGCGTTCGGAATTGTTAGTTTTACTTCCATCAGCCCGTTTACGTCCATTACTGAACATGGGACCTTGGCAAGCCAGGGTCGTTGAGGAAGGGCCGGATTACTCATGTGTACCCGGCTCCCGCCAAGGGCGGATCGAAGGAGTGTCCGGGAGGTTTTAGTGGTGTAGGGTCCTCTCCTCGTGGTATGAGTTTAGCAAACCACGCTATGGAGAGGGCGAGTCCCACATATCCCACCGCCAGCGCGCGAATACGCTGAAGCGGCGGTGGAAATGCGTAAAAGCATTTCCCTCCGGACAACAAAAACAAAAAAAAAGGTCGTTAAGAAAAAATACTGTAATCACCAAGCCGATTAGTGAACCGCCTAGTATCTTTGAGCTGATAAATGCTTCTGCAGATCCAGGGTAATTCCCTCAGTCGTTTCGTACAACACCCATAGGAAGATATGGGGTGGTCTATTCTAAGCCGGATACCACACGGCTGCTGTCCCCACCTACGGACCCCCGGCATTCATCACCACACGTATGTGCACACAAGACAATCTTCTTTATAATCAGCTACTTATTTAAATACAGTTACATTTCAAAAGTTACGAATCATTTTATTAGTCAAGACCTCTAGCCATACAACTAGAGCTTAATATTCAGACAAATACTAACTATCTCACGCATTATGTCTTTCACATAAAAAGTTATGTCTTGAAACCCTGGGGTCTTACTCTACAACGACATGTTCATATTATTATGTGTATTTTCTGTATCCCGGTCCTTTTTCTCCATCATCGGGCATAAACTTATAAACTTAACTTATTTATAAACTAACAACTAAACAACATGCGCGAGAGGGCGCCCGTATGGGACTTGGATCTCAGGGCCAGTCTAAAAGTATACAAACATTTTATACCTGTAAGAAGTCACGAACAAAATTATTGGCTCTCTTCGAATTAGGTCCGGGGACTTCGTACAATGGACATTCTTGACCAGCTACGAATAAGGCGTCTATTTCACGAATATAGTATCCTTGTCTGTAAACATACATTGCATACTATAAAAGGTGCTTACCTTTAACAGTGGATAATATTATCTCACGTTATGTATGTCTATAAGTACTGATTACTTTAGTGAAGAAATTTCTAGTTTTGAGAACTACACTAATATACGGATATACGGGGGTTTACTATACCTAAGTAATAAACCTCCGTAGCGTACCGGTATTTGGTTCGCTTTAAATCTTTGTGTAAATTTTTAAGATTTTCTTCCGGGTCTGGCTGGTTAAGGTACTTCCCTTCGTGCCTCAGAAAGCACGTTAAGCTGTTGGTGCCGATTGTTATAACATCATCTATAATAATCGTAAATCAAGGAACGGGCAGCAGCGTTTCCTTGTGTGTTACAACATAATACTGCCGCCTGCCAAGCTTGGAGGCCCATGTTCAGCAGTGTACTTTATACGAGCTGATGATGATAGTTATACAATAGATTCCCACGCGCGGTTTCACCCGTGAAATTCCCCTTCCCGTAGGAACTTCATCACTTAATGTACCATGTTACTCTTGGGTAACGTAGCTTTCTAATGGTGAATAGTTCTTTCCAATAATTTTTGCTGTCACTTTGCGATTAATCTATACTTATATATAAAGCTGAAGAGTTTGTTAGTTTCCTTCAACGCGCTAATTTCAAGAGCTATCGGTCCAATTTTTAATAAAATATTTCAGTGTTAGGTAGTCCATTTATCAAGGAAGGCTATAGACCCGTGGTTGTCAAAATACGGACCGCGGGCCGCATGAGGCCCGTGGACGATTTGTGCAGCCCGCGGGCTGAAGGTTTCTGTAATGCAACTGCAGCAGCACGCCGTAGACAATAGCCGTAGCCCAATGGCTAGGGCGTCGGACTTGTGATCTTGAGGTAGCCAGTTCGAATCCCACCCAATCGTAACACAGGCATTTTAGCTAAGCACGAGGGGTTAACAAGAATACTAGTAGACTGCAAAACTCTGCTAATAATCTAAATAAATAAAAATAAAAAGTTTGGCTAGTCCACTGTGATACGCTACATTATCATATAATAATATGGCCCTTGAACAGAAAAGTGTGACGACCACTGCTATAGACAAGGAGTCTCCAAACTTTGAAGCCTAAGAGCCATAATGATATTTTCAGTATGCTTCAAGGGCCAAACAGATTAAATTTTCTGCCCTTATCTATAGTCGTATTTCTAGCAATAGTAACAACTGTCGCGGGCCAGTTTAATGACACAAGCGAGCCGGATTTGGCCCGCGGGCCGTAGTTTGGAGACCCTGCTAGAGACTATATCGAGGTCAGGAAGCTAGCGGACAAAATACAATGTTACATCTGTTACTCAATCTTACCTGTTTCTTATAATAAGGAAGTCAGACTGTGGTAGCGTGTGTTCATATATAGGTGCTCTATACATATTGTTCTCAACGACGGGTTGCGTCGCTCCCGGTGGTAGTATACCCAAGAACGGCGATGTGTGCGCGTACGCAACTTCACCGTACTTCAATGCTTTTGGACCTTCATCCTGTAATGAAAACATACAAAATTAATAAAAGGCCGTATTTCTTATTTGCTGTTATTTATTATGGAAAAGGTTCTGAGCTTACGAACTCATAGTGCACTTAACCATATAAGAGAAATCCTTACATAGGTACAAGAAAAAAAAATAACTTGGTAGCCCCTAAGAGTATACACAAAACTATAGAGCTCGGACACTGCTGCAGTCCGTTGCGTTGATTATAAGCAGGTGTGATGTAAGGCATGTCGTCTTTATAATGAAAGTAACTATTTATATTTCTCATCCGCGAATCACTTTTCTTGCCTGTTAAGTTACCAAAACCTTTGTGGACCCATGTCCGCCTAAAAATACTCACCTTAGCAGCAGTCCGTTTATAATAATTCTTGATCTTGGAGCACATGCCGACTTGGCTGATCAATGGAGGATGTTCCTCGCAGAACTCCACTAGTACTAGGTCACCATCTCTACCGCTCAAGTCCTCGGGCGTGCGCATAAAGAACACGTCACCACCACCAGAAGCAAGACGTTCCGCTTCTCGTTGCTGTAATATAAAAAAGGTAATAAGTAGAATAAAGCAAGAACGATCATCATCAGCTGGTTTAACGTCTACTGAAAGAAAGAAGAAAGAAAGACTGCTGAACGTAAGTTAATTTTATTGTAATACTAGCGGCCCGCCCCGGCTTCGCACGGGTGGACTTTTATACCCTACCCCTGCCCTACCCTACCCCTACCCTAACCCTACCCTACCCCTACACTACCCCTACCCCTACCCTACCCTACCCCTACTCTACCCCTACCCTACCCTACACCTACCCTACCCCTACCCTCCCCTACCCTACCCCTACCCAAAATTATTCTATGTCCTTCTCCCAGTTCTTAGCTACCTCCCTACCAATTTTCAGCCAAATCGGTTCAGCCGTTCTTGAGTTATAAATAGTGTAACTAACACGACTTTCTTTTGTTTTTAAAATGTATTCTGCTATTCAGGGCGGAGACAAATCCAACGAAACAAAAACCATGGCAATCGGTCCAGCCGTTCTCGAGTTATAAGTGTTGTAACAAACACGACTTTCTTTTATATATATAGATATACTTAAACACTGCAGCACGTTCCCTAGTATATTATGTAACAATAATATGTATATATACAATTAAAATGAGCAAATCTAAATTAAATCTAACTCATAAAATACTAACTATTCTTAATCTATACTAGTTGGCAAAAAACGCATCAAAATCCATTGCGTAGTTATAAAGATCTAAGCATACATTAAGACAGACAGCGGCGATTTTAGGCAACTGACCTCTCAGTTTCAATATTATATTAAGTAAGGATATGTATTTATTTACTGGTTTTGTTAGTATCTATTTCTATAATATAATTATAGTTTACTTTCACTTACCTTCGCCTTCTTTTTGATATGTTTCAACAGAGGTTGAACAAAGTGTGGTCCAGGCGCAGCCAGAGGCCCATACGACAACTTGCGCATAGCCGGTCTGTGGAACGCTCTCAACCTTGCCGGTCCCATATGCGTTTGTATAAAGGGAGCTCTTAATTCCACGACTGGCGTGCTGTGTTGTATGAGCTGACCTCCGCCCACTTTCAAACGAGGATTTTGGGATTTCGGTTGATAGTACCTGGTTTTATTAATTTGTTAACTTTAAATAGGTAATTGGCAGGCAACTTTCTTATAATATGTTTAGTTAGAGTGAATTTCTGTAGCCTACGAATATAATGCTAAAGTTTAGATGCTTGGACTTGCTGAGTTTTGAGGTTATATTATAATTGATTAAGTCTTAATCACTTTATAGATAATATAAGTGCAGTAGAATCCGTTTAGTACGACTTCGCATACAGCAACCGACCGTTTTTAGCGACGTAAGTATAGGCATATGTTTGGTCTTACTAAGAGCCACTATTAAAGTTCATCCGTTTATTATGACTACGCTAATAACGACCGACCGTTAACTTCACAGAAAATTGTACTGTAACAACGGCAAGCACGAGTTTATAAGTTAATTGTAGTTGTGTACGTGCACATTGCACAATAAATATTTTGATTTTAATGTTTTTTCTCTGATGGTCTGAGAGTATGGTTGGTATGAGATTTTTTTATAAAAAACCTAAAAATGAAATAGTCTATTCTTTTAGTACGACTTTCGGTTTGAACGATGTTATATCACCGGTCCCTTGGCTGTCGTTACAACCTAATTCTACTGTAATTAATTGGTTGAGTTTTGCGACTCAAATATACTAAGTTTTTGATATCGGTCAGATTGTCTGCTATGTATAAACCTTAATTCTGAAAGCGTGATCAACTTTGAAATTTAATAATTGGCTGTTAACGTGTCATTAATTCTATGATAATTTTGAATGTCGTGAATTTTTTTCATCTATGTTTCAGTAACTGAATTTAGATTAACAACAATGTTAAGTAAACATGTCATACACAACTAAAATGAGCAAATCTAAACTAAATCTTAGTCGTACAATACTAACTATTCTAAATGTATGCTAGTTGGAAAAAAATGCATCAAAATCCATTGCGTATTTTAAAGATCTAAGCATACATAGGGATAGATGGACGCTGTTAAGAATTCGTGATATTGAGTTTTGAATGCAATCTGACGCTTTCGCTTAACAGCAATGTTAAGTTAACATGTCAGTTGATTGTTACTTGAGAAAACATTGAGAAACCGGGAATTATTGATATAGCTATAAATACTTACACATCATTAGATATATTAAAGGGGTCTCTGTCAGGAGACTTGGGTGGCGGAGGTGGTGCGTCTTCTTGTAATACATTGATGACACCAGCTTTGCCTAACAATATCTTTGATTTCTTTACGTGGGGATGGGGAATCTTCACTTTTGGTGCCGGGCCTCTTTCTGAAAAGAAATAAAATACATAGCTAGTATCACCAGTCCGTATAACGTCCACTGCTGAACATGGGCCTCCAACCGAGGGAGCGTTTTTGCCATAGTCACCATGCTTTCCAAGTTGGGGACCGCAGTATTACGTAATAACACACAGAGGGCTATACTCGGGGTTTCTTTAGCACCTAGCTTCCCAACTAACCAGTATCGCGCAATAAAAGTTCGCAAGCCAAATAAAACAGACCGCAATTTTCAACGCGGCTCTCGCCCACAACATATTTCCACATCAGTGGAAAGAAGCTACCGTCATTGGTATTCCTAAGCCTGGCAAGCCAAAGCAGGATCCCACTTCTTATCGCCCTATAAGTCTTCTCAAATCCTTGGGTAAGCTTTATGATCGCATAATCTATGCCCGCCTACTAGCATTCACTATGGATAACAATCTACTCCCTGATGAACAGTTTGGCTTTCGAGCCAAACACTCCTGTGTTCACCAAGTGCACCGCATTGTCGAACACATCCTTTTTAAATCACCTAAATACAAATGCCATACGGGAGCACTCTTCTTCGACGTAGCTAAAGCGTTCGACAAAGTCTGGCACAATGGCTTAATTTATAAGCTCTATCAACTCAAAGTGCCGGACCGTCTCGTGCACATCATACGAGACTACCTCTCGGGGAGAACCTTAAGGCATCGCGTAGAAGGAGATTACTCTTCCCTTCACCCGATCCAAGCAGGAGTGACACAAGGCTCAGTACTTTCGCCACTCCTGTTCTCGCTTTACACAAGTGACATCCCGAAACCCAAGAAAGCCCATCTTGCTATATTCGCGGACGATACCGCTTTATACTACTCGGGCCGCAGCCCTGCCGCCATTCAAGACGCTCTACAATCCGCATCAAATACTTTAGGCAAATGGTTCAGAAAGTGGAGAATCGAAGTAAATCCGACAAAGAGTGCCGCGGTACTCTTCTCGAGATTCAACAGTCCACCGGACATACCACCGGTCAAGATGTTTGGCGAACCAATCCCTTGGAAACGGCAAGCCAAGTACTTAGGTGTAATCCTTGACCGAAAGCTAAACTTTAGAGCGCATGTAGAATACGTTCGTGCACGCGCTTTACTTAGTCGACTACACTGTCTTCTAAACTCACGCAGCAAATTATCACTAGATAAGAAGGTTAGGATTTACACCACGTGTATACGACCGATTATGACGTACGCGAGCACCGTATTTGCTCATACCGCGTCTAGCAGTTTGTACCGCTTACAGACTGTTCAAATTAGATTCACTCGACGTGCCACCGGGGCACCGTGGTTCATTCGTAATCGCAATTTACATTCTGATCTCCAACTGTCTTCCATCAAGCAGTGGATGAAAGAGGCTTCGGAACGCTTCTTCGAATCCGCGGCGCGACGCAGCATCTGACTATAGGCCTTTGCCCTCAAAGCGTCGTAAACACCGTCGGCCTCGGGGCGTCCTAGATGACCCGGACGACGAGATAACAAACTACCAACTAGCAGTAAAAAGACTGCAAGAAACTAGCACCACTACACAGAGACCACTCTATCCGACCCGCCGGAGAAGAGTACGCCCGCGAACGCGACGCGTCCCCCCTCGTCCTCCTGACTCTTAGTTTGCAAACAACCTTCCGTTGCCCTCGTAGAGCCGAAGTCCGAGAGGCCCGCGAACTGTAAAGTAGAGCGACAGTCGCACAAAACTCCCCTAAAATACTAAACGTCATAATCCCTCAATCTCATCGCCAGCGACCGCCCTGAGCCGAGGTCCAAGCCCCACAGGGGGCGCCCCGCAGCGCAGGTTGCTTAGTTAGTAGTTTTTAAATCATTTATTAAGGCTGGAGCTTTACTCGCCTTTTATGCCCGGTGAAGTAGCAAAAGCCTCGTGGCTAATTACGTATGTCAATCCGAAAAAAAAAACAAATAAAACATATATACAAGTTCTGAATATCAACAAATCGGGCACCACACCTTCTGTGGAGGAACACCACTGTACGTTCCTGTACAAAACATACCTCTAGTAATCTTCGACGGATCAACATCATCAGGTATGCCCAATATAATATTCTCGTCATTAGGGTCAAGCGTCAGTATTTTCGGTTTAGGCACCGCCGGCATATTCTCAGCATCCCATATAACTTCCTCTTCCCACGTTCCGTACACTAGTTCTTCGTTTTCAACAGGGAATATACTGTACCAGGTATTGTCTTCACCGTCGCCTGTATTGTCTTTGTTAGCGGCAGCTGCTGCAACCCTGTTTAATGATAATAAGCTTTAAAACTTCGAGAATAAAGTTGTTATTTGAAAACTGAACAGGCAATATTTTATGAATTACAACAAATTCTTAAGAAGTCATGTACAAAAGATAATGAGAATTTGCTTAAGCGTTTACGAGATTTAGCAACCCGCAAACATTACTCCAGCACGATATTGAATTACTTCACAAACGAGAAAAGAACAGATACCAAATACGTTGCGACGTTTAAATAATTTTAATAACTAATTGTACGGACCATATTTCTTCCAACATTCTCATTTACAAAAAAAATGTCTGGCTGGGGTAACATAACACTAGCAGGAAACGTCTTTGTCAAAAATCTAAAAAACTACAAGTGCAATTAATTCAAACATGTGCGCAACATTACAGAAGCTATTCATTTTTTTTATTTGATTACTAGCAGCATTTTTGCAGTCTACTAGTATTCTTGTTAACCCCTCGCGCTAAGCTAAAATGCTTGTGTTACGGGTGGGTTCACGTCAGTAGTGCAATGGGTGAGGTTCGAACCGGCGACCTCAAGATAACAAGTCCAATGCCCTAGCCATTGGGCTACGGCCGCTTCAACTTTATTTTACTGGGGTAACGCACACAAATAAACGAGCTTAATTTTTTTAACTATTTCATAGACAGATCAAATGCGGGCCATTTGATCTGTCATCAGAGGTTCTTAGCCAAATACTGTTTAAATTTTGAGCGCCTGAGGACACGCTTAAGGAGCTTCTTTAATAATAGTCTTACGCGGAAGGTTTAGCCAAAGGCGCGGGTGGCTGCGGTCGTGGGTGTGAGAACTGTTGTGCCGTACGGCTACCAGACGTGGGCACCCATCCCGCTGCGTTGCTTTTACTGTTCAGACGAGCTAGCACCTGAAATCAAACAAAATAAAGTTAATAGTAAATGTTTATGTACGTAAGATTTATATGAGTTGGAATTAGATTAAACAAGAGGTAGGTTTGGGGTGAATTTGTAACTTAGCGGAATCGTGAGTTGGACTTAAAATTGTGTCACTAAAAAGTGCCTAGCGAGAGAAATCGAGAAAGAATCCAATGTCAAGAAGACGGTGGCATTTTTATCTTTAAAAAATATAAAAACTGAAAAATGCGTGATGACGTCATCGTTACGGTCGGACTATTACGGACTTAAATATTACCTTTGTCTATTTAAAATTAAAAGCTATTAAAATATATTTAATTTGGCAACTCTAATCACAAGCGTTTGACATTGAATAATGACAGTTTAAAAAAAGATATTTCAACTCTGACAAAGAAATTTCGTCAAACAACCGTAACAATGATGTCATCCGGCGCTTAGGTCTATTTAGAATGAGCCTAAAATATATTTGTTTTGTAGGAAAAACTAAAAATTTTGAAAAAAGAAAAAATATTGGTACCATGATTTTAGATTTATTTTTTAAAAAATATAAAAAAATCATGTTAAAAAATTAAATTTTGGCAATTGTAGACACTGGAAAATCCTGTTTCACAGAAGTTGTAGTGGTGGGAATATGGGTGGGATTAGTTCCAACAGCAAACAAACAGGTGTGTATGTGACCGCAGTATTATGTTGTAAGTGTTGTAACACACAAAGAAACGCTGCAGCCCGTTCCCTGGTATACGCTTGTTATAGATGTTATAACAATCGGGACCATCAGCTTAACGTACTTTTCGAGGTATCGAGGGTAGTCCCTCTACCGACCAGGACAGAAAAGAGTTCACAGAATTTAGACAGAAAGAATTTACAGAAAGATTTTTTTCCAGAGTGGAGATAGAACCCACGACTTCCGAGACATAAAGCGTGACTTATATCGCAACGCCACGGAGGTTTATCGTTATGACATACAATTACTATTATTATATATATACAAATTATTATACCTTTTGTTTGATCTCACTGCCATCCCATATTACGTCATCCTCCCATTGTAACTGCGACACCATAAGGAACGAGTCATCCGGGAACCCACTGTCTGGGTCATCTTCTTCTTCGGGTTTCTCCTCATTATCTTCTTCGACAGCTTCTTTTGGTTTGTCTTCTTTTTCAGCTGATGGTGTCTTAAGATGGAAAATTAAATAATAATAATAATTAGAGTGTCAATTTTTTAGATTCTTACCAATATATATATTAGTAATAAAGCTTAAGAGTTTGTTTGCTTGAACGCGATAATCTCAGGAACTACGTGTCTGATTTAAAAACTTATTTCAGTGTTAGATAGCTCATTTATCGAGGAAGGCTATAGTTTTATTTTATTATGAAGTTCCTACGGGAACGGGAGTTACGCGGGTGAAACCGCGCGCGGGAACATGGCTTAAGTTGTCTATTCCAATGTTTGTCGTACCGTAGGTACGTGAATTATGCTTTAATATATCAAAAATATAAAAAGCATTCATAATATTGGTATTTATTCACAAACTCACCTTAATTTTGAAACCATAGTCAAATCCATCGCCAGTTTCAGGAACATTGAGCATGTCATACCACATTTGGGCAGGACCGAAGCGCCAATGCGCAGGAGTCGGTCTCTGCGATTTATCGCCAGAGTGGTTGGCATTTGTGTCATTATTGGTTTGCTGGTTCTCCTCCATGGGCCTAGAAATTATACACATATATAAGTAAGTTTATAATCATGATAATTAATAATAATGAAGTCATTATTTAATAGAAAAAAAATATTGTACAATTTTTGAATTTTTTGTAGTGATACAAGTACTTAATTATGGATTGTCTTGAAATATGTCATATGGCTTTATTTCTTCAAATATTCTGCTTCTTAGCTGTGTGGTGTTGGGCTTAGAATAGACCACCCCACGTGTTTCCGTGGGTGTCGTATTTTAAGAAGCGCTAAGGCTAACAACTGATGAATAAGAAACAGCATCTATTAGCACGAGGTTAGGTACCACCTTGCTGCGATCATAAATCCGCCTGCCAAGCGTGGTTATTATAGTAATATCCCTCAACGACCCTGGCTTGCCAAGGTCTGTTAAAAGGAGGACCACGTTTCGAAGTGGATGTAAATGGGCTGATACATACATAGTCATTTGTATTGGATATAATGATGAGGTCGCTAGGAACTAGTAGACCGATAGCAGTTGTCGCTGGAGATTGATGAGAGACCCTTATGCTCAACATTGATCATCTACGTGCTGATATGATGATGATTGGTCTGTCGTATACCTACGATATGACGTCGTTGCAAACTTTAATATCTCCTAAGTGACGTATTTGGGCAAAATGAGGATTACATATATTATGACAGTTAATTTAAATACATATTCTTAGCAAAAACTCCCATTTGTTCTTCCCATAACTATTACACTATAGTATGAGTAAATTAAAAAAACTCAATTGACAGTCTTTCTTTTCGGTAAGTACTTTTTATTGATTTCCCTGAAAGGTGAGTTTATATACTTATTACAATTTTGCACCAAAGATATAATTGGTTACTATACTACAATATAAATATCTTACTTCAACAACTTCTCCTCATCATCACTTGCGTACTGATTCTCCGGATTCTCAGTGGGTGCTGGCGGTGTATCACTGCCGGTGCTACCGCTGCGCTTGCGCCGTCTACGCTTTTTAACACCCCGCCATATTTGTGGCAAGCTCGATAATTTGCCAGGACCAAACAATCGAGAAAATAGAAGGACCTATAAATAAAGTTTTATTAATTATTATTGTAGTAATTAATTACAAGCTGTCCTGTGCGTTGCAACCGCGCGTTAATATGAGCCTATGACTTTCACAAGCAATGTGGCTTTCTATTGGATAAAAAACATCAGAATTGGTTCAGCAGATCCAGAGATTACCCCTTCAAACTCACAAACTTTATATTTACAAACATGTTGAGTAATATGAAGGTGACATATTTCTGGAGTTAACTCATGACAGTCTCACAACATCTTAAAGAAAATATAAAAAAATCATTAAATGCTTTCCCAGTAAACAGGCAAGTCAAATGAACAATTTGCATTGGAGTGTGGAGGATCAATACCTACAATATCATCATCTTCAGCCCTTATAACGTCGACTGCTGAGCATCGCCCTCCTTCTGAGGAAGGGTATTTGCCATAGTCACCAATCTTGGCAGACGGGTTAGTGACGGCAGTATCATGTTGTCGTCCCTCAACCAACCAGACCCGTAAAAGAAATCTTAGAATTTACACAAAGATTTCCTGTCCGGCGTGGGGATCGAACCCACGACCTACGAGATTAAAAGCGAGCCAAATACCGCTACGCTACGGAGGTTGTCGTACCTACAATAATAAATAAGAATTTATTATATTACGTCGGTAGGGAGCGAGACGACAAAATTAAATGCCTTAACGCACTCATGCTTAAAAAAAACTATCCATAAAGTATCTAATATTTTTTGTTAGGATTATGATACAGTATACCTAATTATTATGCAGCACAAAATTAAAATAATAATATTATGCGAATGGCAAAGTAAGTTTTAAAAATACTTGAACCTATTATTTGTTTATGCTATTTGAACTTTTCACACACCTTATCAGGTCTGAAATCAGGAAACAACTCAGTGACATCAACATTCGCATATTTTGATGGTAACATAGCAGCTAATGGTGTTTCCAACCTTTTAGGCTTCTCGTTTCCCGAAACTCTATTCCTGAAATTTTCCGATTTTTGTAAAAACTAATTTTGTAAAAACAACAAAAACAAATGAATAAACTATCGCCTTTAAGCTTCCTCGATAAATGGACTAACCAACACTGAAAGATTTTTTTTAAATCGGACCATTAATTCCTGAGATTAGCGCGTTCAAACAAACAAACTCTGCAACTTTATAATATTAGTATAGATTAGTTCTAGTATTGTGCACGTTGGTTTTCAAAGAAATTAATATAAAAATAAAATGTATTCCAGTTTTAGTCCTCTAGATCTAATAGTAAAGATTGTGTAAACATATCCAGCAATTTAGAACTTATTAAAAAAAACACTTTATATGGTTTATGTATGTACCATATAAGTTTAACCATATATCCCACACGCAAATGTGAGCTTATTGAACATTTGTAATATTGCTTATTAAACATATGAACTATTTGTAACTATATTTAGGTTTTAATGTACGAAAAATATATGCTTAAACTTACGGAATAGTTGATGGAGGTGGCATAAGTCCACCATCCCCCTCCATATCTCCTTCATAACCATCATCGTTGGTTCCTTGTACCATTTGTTTGTATATCTGATTTTTTTTTTCAAACTCTTCATTCTGTGGACAAGAGTTAACACCTTTGGTGGATGTATGGTCCGTACTCCCTTGTGTATCCGTGCTGGGTGCATCATTCCATGCCTGGTTAGTGGTAATATCTACGTCCTAGTGTTAACACAAATCATGTCAGTGTACTGGCCATAATACTATTAATATGTTTATTAAATTGATAAATTTTGATAGAACTAATTACTGGTAACTAAGTACTATTGAAAAAAATATTTATTGCAACAATCTTTCGCAAAAACCAGTTTTGATATCATCTCAAGAAGTTCCAAGTCCAAAAAGATTAATCATTTTCAAAGGTTGAATTCAATAATGTGAAGAATAATCAAAGTAATATTTTTTGGATGACTCCAAGTGTGGTCAAGAATAGGCAAAACAACCTTATTGAAACTTTTAGAGAAAATCTAGTTTGTTTGTCAATTTAATAAAATGTCAAAATTAAACATTATTACACAAATATTAAAATCAATACATACACAAACTTTCACCAAAAAAAAACATAAATTATTACAAAAAAATGTGCATATATTTTATGAAATAAATTAAGCATAACACAACATAAAAAAAAATCTATAATATTTTAAACCAATTACATAAAAATTTTCATTGCAAACATTAATTTGTCAGTTTTACAAAACACAATAACTCAAAAAACACAAAGGCAGTTAAGTGTTATTGTATGTGAGATCCATTCAAGACTAAAATATTGTTGTATGATTGATTACTATAAAACTAGTTAGCACACTTTAACAAACACCAATCCCAAAAGAAACAACAAACAAACATAAATGCAAATCTCAATCCGATGTGGGATTGTGACTACAGCACTTGGATACTATAATTTGAAAGGCACAATGTTTAACAAACCCAATATTTTGTTAATTTCAGCCAACAATGAGTAAACTACAGGACAAGTATTTTATTATAATACAACATAGTTGGCCAACAAAACAAGTAAACATCACTACTGATGGTATGTTGTTGCTATATGGCTATGGATTTTTGCTTCCAAGAAAATCCAAGTTAAACAGATACATCTACAATTAGAAAGATAACAAAAAAATTCAATGCAAATCTCAGTCCAGTGTGACAGTGAGGCTATGGCACTTAGATATTTATATGCAAAAGGCACATTGGATAACAAAAACCAATATTTTACATATTTCAGCCAGTGTTGAGTGAACTTCTTCAACAACAATGACCAAGTTAAAGAGATACCTACTATTAGCCATAACATTGTGACTGAAATCTGTCATGAATGTTAAGGGAATCCAAGAGACTTCATAACTTTCAATTTCTTACCAATTATTGGTCCAATATTGGTAATATAATAAGTAGAAATAGAAAGTATGAAACTGCCCACAATGACTTTTAAATTCAATATTACCAAAAATTAAAAAATAACAAGTAATGTTTACTAGAGATGGGCCGACTAACCGACTAGCCAACTAACCGACTAATCGGTTTTCAAAATGCCCATTAGTCGGCCAACTAATCGTCAATGCCGATCATTCTAATACCTACTTGTCGGAGGTGTTCGGGCGTTCTATGTTACCTTATTGGTTTTTGAATATGTTTCTAGACTGTAACTTTAGATTTAAAATATACATATACTATAGGACTTTTTATAACTAAACATCTGACTTAATGAATACTTACTTATACTTACCATTGCTATGATATTATATTATTTGGTTATGTATGTGCCATATTTCTTTGATTAATGATGTTAAGTTAGCTTAATTACTGACTTATTAATAAGTTCCTATGTTGTAAAGACTGTAACTTTAGATAACTACTCTAAGTAATGTTTATAAATTATAAAACAAGTACAAATTATTTGTTTTATTTCATTTGTTATGTGCCGATCATAATTGGCATATTTTGCCGAATAGTCGCCGACTAGCCACCGACTATAAACAATGCCGAATAGTCGCCTTTCCCGACTAGTCGGCCCATCTCCAATGTTTACCTTAATATCTTCAGCAACATCATCAATGTCAAAAAAGTCTTCTGCTGACGGACTTTTTAGTGAATAATCTGAAAGAAATGACTATGACAATGAATGATGGAAAAAATGCAATATTTATCCAGGTATCAAAATCAATACCCACAAGTATTATTATTATTATATTTGTTAGTAATTAATTTAACTTTTTAATTACCAAATACAATGAAAATAACATTGCATATCTCAAATTTCACAGGTTTCAATTGCCGCTGAAGCTATACAACAAAGATAGAAACAACTATCAATTATGGTCAGTGGGTAGTCTTAGAACTTCTATGTAAAGGTGCTATCCTAACATTTAAATCTCTATTCCTCTACACCAAATAAAACTAGCCAGCAACCATCAACAAACCTTTTTCTTCATCCTCTTTACAAACTTCAGCCTCATCCAGAACTTCTGATAGCATCGATCCAAGGCCTAAGCGGTTTAGTGAGGACAGCATCCGTTTGGATTCCCCATCAAGTAAACCATCGTCTTCGAGCTGACCTCTTTCGTCAATATTACCGAAAAGAAATCCGGTCAGATCCATACCGAACCCACCACTATCACCCGGGTCATCACTGTCGCACATTTTTACACTAATTACCGATTTAAGATTTAAATATAAACAATCTTATACATTATTTGGGTAACAACTATATCGACAATTAACAATTGGAAAGAACAGAAGTAATAAAAATTGAATTAATTAGCCAACAACAAATACTAGCACTAGCTTGGGTACCTATATTTTGACAAGTATAAAATGACGTAAAATTATAACCTGTCATTGATCTACTTGAATGAAGCTAGCTACATTCAATATATGTATTAAATAAAGTATACTATTTTTGTCTAACACGTGTAAATATGAATATTACTGTCTCTTTCTATACGCGCTTTAAGCGTCGCTGGAACGCAAAATCTAATGTCACGTTGAAGGTTTATAAAATAGCCACAGATAATCATAATAATGTTGCCAAACTTATCATATATAATAAGGAATATCGATACAGTAGTCTAAAAAAACTAAGATCAAATTTTATGGCTACATTGTTTGTCCTACTCTTATGTTAATAATGACACTAAATGAAATAAATGATAAACGTTTGTAAAATAATAAATATATTTTTGTAAATGTACTCAGAACGGTTACATTTTATAAAATAGTGGACTAGTAAAACTGTTAGCCTTACCCCACCAAATGGGGTAAGACTAACAGTTACATGTTTTCATTTCAAACATGGACTTTCTGTAGTTTTTTAATAAAAATAATTAACTTTTAATTTCATTTCATTTAATTTCAACTTTATTGAACGATAATAAGTATTATTTCTGTAGTTATTTGCGTATGTTATGATTTAAGGAAAGACTAACATACAATCCTTTTCAGAGGTGTAGAACCTTTTATAATAGGTGTTAGAGTAGAATAAAAAAATGTAATAGGTAATTTTACTTTACATCTTATCCTACTAATATGATAAATGCGAAAGTTTGTGTATGTGTGTATTTGTTAAGTACTTCTTCAAGCCTAAACGCCTGGACGGATTTGGATGAAATTTGGCACATAAATACATATTGATCTAACTTAACACTTAGTTTTTACTTTAGAATAAAGTCAAATTCCCACGGGAAAATGCGATTATAATTCGGGCAAAGCCGCGGGTGGACAGCAAACAAAGTACCTAGTAATATAGCGCAATGCGGACGGGTGTCTCAGTCAGTTTAACAATGACATTTATTGAGTTTCTTTCAAATTATACCTATTTGTATTTAGTTACCTAAACTTAACATAGTTACCTTCAAACTTAAAAAATATAGTAAGTGGGTACTATTTATTAAGACAAGATAAGAATATAATTAAATAAAACAAGATAAGAATAATAAAAAAATGGCCCAGAAAATGTTTGTGACATCTGACTTGAGGAAAGAATAACATATTATTATGTTAGACTTGCCTCGAATAAACTGATAGTCTTACCCCACTTTGATATTTATAGATTATCTTTTGTTTAGTTGAATAGTATCGGTAATAGTTGGTTTTACGTTAAATTGAAATAATGAATTGAAAGGTAATATTCATAAAATACTATTTACATTCACAGCACTTCGATTTACTTACTTTTTGTATTTTTTTTTATCTTTAAATGCGCCGACCAAACAACTAACGGTTTTTTTTGGACAACTGAGAGATTTTATTTTGTTATTTTGGTGACAGTGACTTGTAGCAGTGACATCTTTATGTTAACCCGAGAATTATCACATCATTACTGTTTTATCGACGTAGAGAATTATAAAAAGAAAGCTACTTAAAGAGATATTTAAAAGTGTTAGTCTTGCCCTAGTGATAGTCTTACCCCACCCCACCTTACATATTATTATAATACATCCGCACAATTAAACATAAAATATATATTTTATTTACGTTATAATACGTTATATTAATAACTAGCAGGAGTATTGTAACATTTTAGGCTTAAAATCAAAAAATTGTGTAGGTACTTGGTCTCTCTCTCTGATCAATCAACGAGAAAACCATCAACTCGCTTCTACGACCGCTTGCAATCTTTAACTGCTACAAAGGGCAGAAGATAACATTCTTTATACACGTTCACAATGGTTCAGCAAAAAATGAACACTCGATTTTGATTTCCTTAAGTGGGCGCCATTATATTTTTGAAACCATCTAAGTACTAATAAACAAACTGATAAAAGATCAAAGTATTAGGGAATGATCCTCTGGAAAAGCATCCCGGCGGCAAATTTACCACGCGGTGACAGAAACGCAGGCTTACGTTCCCGCGCGATTTGCGGTTTCTTTTCGGACGGAAATTTTGTAACTAGTTAGCCAGGAGGCTTTTGCTACTTCACAACTTCACCGGACATTAAGGCCAGCAGAGCAAGAGCCTTAATAAATGGTTTAAATACTAGGTATAACCTAAGCAACCTGCGTAAGAGGACGTCCGGGCCTATGGGACTTCGACCTCGGCTCAGGCGGTCGGTGGCGGAGGAATTGAGGAATGATGAACTATCGCTCTACTTTAAAGTTTGGCCTCTCGGACTTAGAGAAGACTACCCGATGTTGTGACATGTGAAAATGAAGCGTGTTTACAGATATGGAAGACTGTTATGTCAGCTTTTAAATGATTGATATTCTACAGGGATGCTGTTTATGCGTTGATTAATGTATCGTAGAAATGGTTAGGTAATCCATAATAATTTAGAAAGCAAAATTAGAGTTAGTCAATAAGGTATTTAATATAATTTCAACTAGGAACTTAATAAGGTACTTGTTTGCTTCTTTATATGCCCATTGCCCGCTGAAGTAGCAAAAGCCTCCTGGCTAACTACCTACTCTCCGTCCGAAAAAAAAACAAAAATCTCTTCTTCAGTAGGTGGTTGTGTTAATGATAAGTAGTTAGGTACCCATAATGCCTGGTTCATTTTTGGGATGTTGAAAAATAAATATAATTGGTATAAAAAAATTTGGTCGGTACTTAATGCCATTATCGTATATAGGTACGATTCAAGTTGGTGGGATCTTCTAAAATTAAGTGAAATTAAAGTGCCGTGTGGTTTTCGGCTTAGAATAGACCACGCATGTCGTAACAGAGAATTAAGACACGTTTCTTTGTTTTTTTTAAAGACAACTCCCGCTCTTGGCATATTCATCCCTGTGTCTTTATAAATACTCATTTCACGAACACAAAGTACACCCAGACGCACACCTGATGATTGGGCAGCACCACCTATCAGGTCAAGGGTAGGTACCTAACCTTACTATGCCAACCATAGCAATATCCCTCAACGACCCTCATGAACATCCATGTTCAGCAGTGAATGTAAACGGGCTGTTTAATTAACTATCCACCAGTGAAAGTCCCGACAAAATCGGTCCAGCCGTTACTGACATTAGCCCGCACAAAAATGCTTGCTGTCATTTTGTTTATTGCTCTTTTGTTATTGGTACCCTAATATACTTACATTCATATTATTATGCATTTAGTAAAAACTTGTTTTTCATAACAATAATTAGACACTTAAATGTTCATTTAATTGTAGGTATGTTTAAATAAAAATTAAACAGACTGTTTAATTTTTATTTACTTATTTATAACGAAAAACAGGTTTTCATTGAAAGCGAGCTCCAAAGAGGATTAAATTATTGGATAAATACTGTGATTAAGTACAAGTTCATTTCATTCCAATGTAAAACCACTTGCAGCAGCACCTAAGCGTAATATACGTTGCGGTGAGCATTGGACAATTGAGTCTAGCTCGATATACGCACTGGAATAGCCGTGTTGCGTAATCCTCAAACCTAATGACCGCAACAAGAGCATTCGCTATTAAGTATACGTAGATATATCTTTCGGCATCACTAGTTAAGTCTGTTGACGTGTTTAGGGAGTTCGAATTGGAGGCAAGATTTAGGATGTTGTGAATTCTCTAGTCGGTTCTTAAAATAGCTGTAGGTAGGTATTTAGTCTATTTTGTAATATTGGTGTTTCCTAATTTCTTCAACAACATTTTTTTGGACGGACAACCGAAGGCAAGCTGAGCTCCTGACTAAATAAATGGTTTAAAAACTACAACAAATCTGGAATAATTCTTAAATAAATATTTGTAAAAATATAACACTTATTACATAATAGTATCTATAGTTATAGGGAAGGCAATTGGAAACACTTCATCCATACATTTAAAGAGTTTGGATTATGTTGTACGTAATGCTGTGGTACTCGAGTTACAATAATAGTTAAAACTAGCTGCTACTGCGTCCGCAAAAACGAATAAAAAGAAGGCCTAGCCTATGCTTTATAAAATTAGCTATCTACCAATAAAAATCCCGTCAAAATCGGTCCGGCCCGTTACTGAGATAAGGAAGGATTGACACACATACATTTTTTTTAAATATTGTTTGTTTTAAGTACCCTATACCTACACGTTCATAATGCATTTAGTAAATATGTGTTAACTTTACATTACCAATAGACACT
Source organism: Nycteola revayana (assembly GCA_947037095.2). Classification (NCBI taxonomy): domain Eukaryota; kingdom Metazoa; phylum Arthropoda; class Insecta; order Lepidoptera; family Nolidae; genus Nycteola; species Nycteola revayana. The sequence goes on from OX344839.1 coordinate 14,674,000, forward strand.
TCAATTGAATTTAAGTTTTTATATATTTTTTAGATATTATATACATTACATTCCTTAGTTAAGTTTGATGAGCTAGATTAATAAAATCACAAGTGGCTTGACTAGTAAGTACTTCTTTGGAAATGTCTTTTATGGGGCTTATAACCTAAGTGTTCCGTAAACCGAGGTAAAATACATAATATCACTTCTTGTTTCTTTCCTAAGAAATGAAAGACCCTTGTGCTTTTCTAACGTAGCTTGGGATATTAGATGCAATATCTTCTGATTAAAAAGATTGTGCGGGCTTAGTGCTATGTTGCTACCGTAGAAGAAGAAGGTATACTATTTTAATCAGTATGATCGTAGCTTCAATTAAAATGACTATTAGAAATCTTAAGCTGTATTAGAAGTTACAACTCACTGTAGTAGAACTTACCTAAGATCGATTATGAGAATATTTATCTCTCGCTAGTTTTGTTCAATTCTCGTGCGTTACAGAGCTATCGTATTTAATAAATTTGTTAAGTATTTGGCCGCATGGTTTTCGGCTTAGAATAGATGTTTCAAGTCGAACGATTTTCCAAATCATTTTTTCCCGTGGATGTCGTAAAAGACGACTAATGGGACATAGAGCTGATGGATGGGCAGCAGCATCTATTAATTAATTAATTTATTAATTAATTAATTTATTCAAGTACAAATACATATTGTTGACAGATATCAATCCTTATACAATAGTATCTCGGTAACATAAATTGGTAGATTCTGTGACATTAGCTACAGCTACCTACTACAGTACTGTGATCATCAACTAACTAGCCAAGCGTGGTATTTACGGCACTGAATGTATTTAATCCCACAATGAACCTGGCTTAGGTCTGTTAAAAGGAAGCCCTTGTTCAGCAGCGGACGTCAACGAGCTAATGAATAGAAGAATATTAAGTATTTAAACTGGATGATTGGGGTCAGAAAATGTTACATGTTAGTCCTCTATACAACACTACAAGGTTCAAATATACTATACATTCAAGATAATTATATGTCATACCTATATTAACTTGTTATAAGTAAAACATGTAGGTTTTCTCTGTGTACCTACGTACTTTCCATTTCCGTTTTTTATCATACAATAGGTATATCTTTTGATATCCATAAGAATCTGAATATCGTAGATTTAGAATGTTACAGAATTATTGAAATAAAACTACAAAAACTACTTATTCAGTTTATTCATTAGAAACAAAAATACAAATATTTTCTTTTAATAATATTAGCAAAGTAATAGGATTATTTTCCAAATACAGAATTTAAACCATACAAAATTTATTCTACTGGGCAAATTAGAAACAATTTTGAAAGCCAACTACCTACAATTAAACTATATAAGTTTTATACAAACTTTTCAAATTCATTCCCTAATGGCCACCATTTAAAAAAGCGGCCGTAGCTCAATGGCTGGCTAGGGCTTCGGACTTGAGATTTTGAGCTCGCCGGTTCGAACCCCACCCATTGCACTACCGACGTGAACCCTCTCGTAACACGAGCATTTTACTGTCTTTAACTTTTCGTTCGTCATAAGAGGAACCCCCATGCTAATTTTCTACTTATAGCACTCGTAGCTTCTGTGATGTCGTGATGAGCTTTCATGTATTAAAATACATACCTATAGAAAATAATAAAGTGATAAAATCGGTTAGAAGAGGGGGCTTCCAATCCGCTCATAGCCTGTGGATTTCAAATATCAATCTGTGTTGATATTTGAAAAACGGTAACACAATCATTTTTATGAATACGTAGCAATTAGATAAATACTTACAAGTTCTATGGGTTTATCTTCAACAATACCGTAGGTACCCCCTATTTATTTTTAAAGATTCTTAGCACAGTTTTTACCCCTTCCTACTACTAGTATAATCTAAAGTGCTTCTGTTACGATTGAGTTCATGTCAGTAGTGTATTGGTGCGGATCAAACCGGCGCGGTGACCACATGACCGTAAGTCTGACGCCCTAGCCATACAATCACATTCTTCATGACAAAAGGTAGTCACTCCATTAGGCACAATTTGATCAAAATCGATTCAGAGGTTTTGCGACCAAAACATAACAGACAAACAGAGTTACAATATTAGTGGAGATAAGCCACTTTGCTTCGTGTACTTTACAATAGCTCAATCGTTTCTCTAGAGCCCCTAAGGAATACAGTTACAATAACTCCACTTCCGAGTAAAACTTTTCATAGAAAGTTATTCCGCATAACGTTTTGCAAGCGAAAGCTAAAAGTTTTGCGGACACATGAAATGTGTCGAGTTAAATGCAATATGTACGTTAGTACATATTGATATACAAAAGAAGTCAAAGGCTTTTTTAAAGATAGAATAAGTTATTGCGTTATTGGCGTGTTGTAAAGCTAAAAGTTTTGCGGACACATGAAATGTGTCGAGTTAAATGCAATATGTACGTTAGTACATATTGATATACAAAAGAAGTCAAAGGCTTTTTTAAAGATAGAATAAGTTATTGCGTTATTGGCGTGTTGTCTTTGTAACTACTTTTTCATACATATGGTGTGTAATAAATGAATATGAATATTCGAACAGTCATGACAGCGGTGTTCGGTCTCCTGAGTTTCCAGCGATGTTTCTAACCTAATGCTGACCCTGCAAAGAGCCTGGGCGTTCCTCGACGTTGTAATCTACGCGAGCGTCTATCTCGTCCTACGTTACCCGCTTCGCATCTGGGTTACTACCTACATTATATATATACATACTATATCTATTTTGTCATCTTGGTTCAAATTTTATCTTGCATCGTGGCTGGTGGCTCACAGGTTACAATAGTTGCATCCGAGACCTGATGTTCTGATCTCAAACCGGGACAATTAGGTATTTGTGTGAATCATTTGTTCTTAGTTTAAGTATGCTTTATGTCCATGAATTGAGTATTTGTAAAGTCCCTGGTTGGTGAGAAGATTTTGTTGTCACTGTATAACTGCCGGTTTCACTTAACCTTGGCAGTTAGCATCCTTAGGGACGAGTTAACGTTAAACTTTCTAAGTTAAGTAACACAGCTGAATGTTCATCTAATCCAAAATTTTCCTTCCGAACACAGGGATTCTTCTAATTTTAGAAAGCATTGTTAATATAAGTAATTCATTTTAAAACGTATAAGAGCTATTTATAAAATATGAATTAATTCAATGAACAAACATTCATCATCATGACCATGTTATCAGCCCTTACAGCGTCCACTACGGTATCTAAGTAGATGGACCATCTACCGAGGGAGAGTATGTCATAGTAATAGTGATCACGCTAGGCAGATAAGCATTGGTGACCGCGAATATTATGCTGTAACATAGGAAAATGCTGCTGCCCTTTCCCTGGTTTTAGATTTAAGATGATGTTGTAATAATGGTTAATGCGGCCAAATGTGCTTTCCGAAGCACGGAGGGTAGTCCTTCAACCAACCGCACTCGGAAAGAGATCGTAGATTTAAACCAAAAATGTCTTGTGCTGGCATCAAACTTCCGAATCTTAAAGCGAAATTTTTACCGCTGCGCCACCGAGGTTGTAGATAAACGATAATAAATCATTAAGATACGGCATTAGCAATATGATGATAGTGCAGTCATACAATGTTTCACTTAAATTAAAATATTATGTTTTTATGTCTATGTCCGTATCTGCTCTTTAGGCAAAACTATTTTACTTTTTTCTAAGACCAACTGCATGTCTTAGGCATGTGACTGCTCAAATTATTTAGAAAAAAAAATCGGATCTAAAATTCTACACATTCACTCATTTCATATCTACAATCATATTAACTTATAAGTTATCGACATAAACACCAACAGCAAGTTTATCGGCAAATTTGAAGGGTCGGCCCGGTTAAGCTGTACGAACTAATTTTACTAATCGGATTACAACTATTATAGTCGAATACTGTGTGCGTTCCCCTGTAAATTGTTATGCCGACACACAGAGCAAACTACTAGACAAGATTTCACGTTTTATTGGAAATCGGCCTAAAATTTGGAAACAGGAATATGAAAATCGAATGCAACAATTTATTACTCTTCTTCTGTTATCCAAAAAATTAAAGGTACTATTTTGAATATTAAAAACCTATAATTGCTAAGTCAGTAAGAACATTTCATCCGTTTATTGGTGGAAGACGACATAAATACGAAAATCTTAATTCCTATAGTCAAAATCACGAATGTAAAAATGGCAAATTTTAGAATTCCGAATGATTTGTAACCTAATTCTGAGATTTAGAAATCCGATTTTCAAAACTGGTAATGTTTATAATATGGGAGCCACAACATTTCACTACCCAAACAAATTGTCGCAACCTTTTTTTATACCAATGCAATATTTGGAATGATTTTAGGACGCACTTTTTGACGGAATAAGTCTGTAAGTGTAGTAGTAGTAAGTAATGAGTCTTAAAGTGTAGTCGCCAAGCTTTATTCAAGCAGCAACACTGTCGGTTGGAGCACTGGCAACACGAAAATGGCGCCAGTACGAGTTTCCGGTGACGTCACACCATCGCTAATAAATACCCTGGCGCTTTCAACAGGGGCTCTTTTGCCAAGCAGCCGTCAAGGAGTTCGGAAGGTTTTCAATAAAGTATCAGACTAAGTACTTGTTGATTGGTCTAGTATATTAACTTAGTTATCATGCCTTTTGATTACAGTGCTAATAATAAGTGATATTTTTAGTTACAGTAATGTCTAAATAATATTTCAAGTGGCCTAATTTTCCTTACTGATTTCATTGAATAAGCAAAGATCATTAGTGAAGGAATACATTGGTTTAAGTTAACGTTCTCCTCCCTGTATCGTTCTAGGTGGTTGATTCAATAAAGAATGTTCATTGTGTAATATTGTGTTTCTTTTAAAAGATCTATTCATACATAGGTACCTACAGACAGACAGCGGGAAGTGACTTTATTTTATACTATGTAATGATTACGATTATTAGTATGCTGTATTTCAAGATACTGAGCCATAATAAATCCAAAATATAAATTAGAGGGGATCTGGCACTCGGCGCGCCGCATCCCTCCTTGCCCTCCAGAGCCTCCATTTGCATTGAACCTTCCGATGTTCTCGCAGGCTCGAAGTTCAAGAGGACCACGAACAGTTAAGTAGAGTGACAGATGCACAAAACTCCCATAATATTTTAAAAGTCTTCATTCCACAATCCTCGCCAGTGCGACAGCCCTTAGCCGATACATCAAGCCTTACAACGGCGCATGGAGGTCGCGATTTAAAAAGTCTGCCAGGCTGCCCAGTGAATTAGCAATGCTTCATGACTAGGTGTACAGTCAACAAACGAGATAGGTTTACACTATGTGAAACGCATTTTAAATTTATATGTACACGTTTAGGAGAAGAGTTTAGTGTTATGTGTATTTGTATACACATATTGCAGCGAACTTTTGGCACATGAAGTATTACCGGCTGTCGTAGTGACATAAACATACTTATTTACATTATTTGATAATGATGGTGTAAGCCTATCTGTTTTGTTGACTGTACATACTATGTTCGTTCGAAAATAAAATGATTACTAGGATTAGACATGTTACAATTTAAATATAAGAAATAATAATAATAATCTTTATTGACATAATAAAATTCTTACATAATTGTGCGTACTCTGATTCCTATGCTAGTTTAAAACTGTATTACAGGAACCAGTGACTCCTCCAAAATATGGTCACATAATATGTCAACAAGCTAGCGTGTTAAAAATATAAATACTATGGATTAAAATTACTTAAAACAATCTTACAGAAAAAAATAATAATAAAGAGGGTAAAAATAAAAAATAAAAAGTAAGATAACAAATAACAAACAACACTTAGCTACTACCCACATAGCATTTGACAGTTCATATGGTGATCGGTAGTACTGGTAGAATAGTGTGTTTGTATCGGATAAGAGGGCGGAGCGTGTGTCAGTGAGTGTGTGGTGTAAGTGAAGAGAAGTGAGCGGAGTTAGTTGTAAGATCTTATGAACGTGTAATGTGGATGAAGTGAGAGAGTGTGTGTTGAGTGAGTGCGAGTACATGTTATTTAAGTAGATCCTCAGTTTTTTGATAAGTGCAAGTATATAGCAATTTTTTTAACAAATGTTTGCATTTACCAGTGTTGAGTGCATATATCGGGCTAATTTTGTTAATTTTCTTATAAAGACGGGATGAGGTTATATAATATTGGCGCCGTGCTAGCTCGGTTCTGTGTGGTTCAACCGTGCAGATCACATGACGTCGGCCAGTTTTATTTCGATCAAAGGTCAGAGAGGAGTGTTTTTTAAGAATTACACGTAATATGTATGATTGCCTAACGGTCAAAACCCCGCATTCCTTATACAATTCAACCGTAGGGAATCTTCGAGGTTTTCCGGTCATAACTTTTAAAATTGCTCGTTGAGCACGCTCTAGACGTAGCATGGCTGTCGCATAGGAACCTCCCCATGAGGTTATGCAGTACTGCAACAGGGACTGTGCTAAAGACGTGTACACTATATTCAGAGTTTTGGCATCGGCACGACTCCTTATTTTTTTTTAAAGTGGTAAAAGTTTTCTCAACCGTCCAACCAAGTTATTGATATGACTACTCCAGGAAAGCGTGCCATCAATAACTACCCCCAGGTATTTGATTTCAGTGCACCGTGCGAGTGGTAGACAATTACAATTATCAAATGATTTTTTGCAGTTGTGCGTAATAATTTTAAAATTTGTTGGTTGATTGTGTATTGTGGGAGAAAAAGTGATGAATTTGGTTTTATCTACGTTAAGCGTCAGCAGCGTTATTTAGCCATGTAGTAAGAATTGCTAGAGCGTCTTCGGTTTTACGTCTCACCAAGTCCCAAGTAAAATCATGAGTGATTAATACAGTGTCATCTGCATACGAAATGAGGCTACAGTTTGGAATTTCAAGTAAACAGAGACTATTTATGTATATGAGAAATAGGGAGGGTTCCAGTACACTGCCCTGTGGAACGCCGTAATTTGGGCTAGTTTCATTGCTGATTGTGTCACCTATATTGACCACTTGTTTTTAGTTACTCAAGTAACTGCGAAACATGTCCAGCACTATTCCCCTTATTCCGATGCTTTCCATTTTAGACAATAGCAGTTGTGTAGACACAGTGTCAAATGCCTTTGTCAGATCCAGGAATACCCCCACTACTTTATATTTCTTGTCGATTAGTTTAGCAATTTTTCCAGTGAGATCCTTACCTATAATTTATCAGACCATTCTTATATCACACTCCTCGCTTTATTCCTCGATTTATCCTCGCAAATATAATTCACAGTCTCATAATTAAACCTACTTTAAGCCAAAACTACATTTAATGAAATTCGTAATTTATTCTATACGACGGGTTCTACCGCCTTACAAAGTCAGAGTTTAGCTGAACACAGATTGATACTCGTAATATTGTAGTAGGGTTATACGGTACATAAAATACGGGTTTGTTTAAGCAACATTGTTTGATCAAGTTGCAGTTTATTAACGACCGCTTTATGGGTTTTTGATTGAAGGCTTAGAAGCTTATATTTAATTTAAGTACCTTACCTTAGAAAGTACCTACGTAGTATTCATATTATTTTATATTCACGATACTGACAGATATTTTAACAGTTTGTTACATTTTTATATATGTACTTGGCATGCAAATAGTTTTGCATTCAGTTTATTATTATTTTCATATTTACGAACATATAATTGATACGGTTCTCTCGAACCCGCTTTGCAGCTTTCGGTACACGTGTGCAGAAAGGAAGCACCACCTTTTGACTATCTTGAGAACAATAATGGGCAGGGAGAGTTCGGATCCTACCACGGCGGCAAGATTTTCTCTCTACGTAGCCCACGCCGGATAGTTCTCGGATCGCTACGTTGTTGTGGTAGTGGCTAAAATACACTTGGTTGGTGAGTACTGGTACACCTATGAACCTTGGTTAATGAGTAACTTTCTTGTGGCCAAAAGTAAGGGCTGTATAGCCTCTACGGTGCGGTATAAAATATAAAATAAAATTTAAGTTTAAAGGAATCAAAGTAGGTATAGTCATTTTTTTCTCTCTCCATTTCTAGGTTAAATGGAAGGTCAATTTAAGCTAGAAATTAAAGAGGAGGAGAGAGAAAAAAATTAAGTAAAAAAAAAGAAAAAGTACCGAGGAATTATTATTATTAGAAAATTATGCATTAAAAATATTCGGTGAATACAATAGAAATTTTGCTCGCTCATTTTACTGACTACATTTAAAGGCTTAAAACTCCGCATTGTGCTTAAAATATAACATTTGAATAGAAGACATTTCCAAGTGTCCGACAGAGATATTAAATCAACGAATGAATCCATGGTTTCGGTGGCGTAAAGTGTATTTTCATGGAAATAAGATGCTTTTTTTCTTTTAGCTTTATTTGTTTATTAATGCATGTTTATTATTTGTTTATTAATGCAATGTAGACAATGGCATAAAGCCTAAGCCACACACTGTTTTCCCGACTATTATTATAATATGTTTCATTATCTATTCATCTATTTGTTTCAGTGTGATTACGTCAAAACGCAATATAAAATTCACTTAACACTCACTTTCCCAGTTATTTTTCGTACCATTTAAAATGGTGTAGTAGTAAAGTAACTCCTGGTGGAGTTCAAGTTAAAATCAATGATTACTAGCTTTTTGGCAAAAACTTATTTTTAAGTAGTCTCTATTACACTCTTTAAAACTTATTTGACGACGAACAGCAGATCAATATGTTTAGTTAGAGAATCGCGTATGTACACCGACCAACACATATAACCTCGGTAAACAAATAATTTTAAATCAAAGCAATAGCGGACGAAAAGTTGAGCGTCGAACACAGATAACATGGAAAATTGGGGTCTTAAATGAATGGTTTTAGCTTGCCAATAAACATTAAACCCGAATACATAACTCCCATATTATCCTGTAGCTGATATACGCTTGCCAAACTTGGAAGTTTAGCAAAAAGATAATAAATAAAATTTAAATATGCCAAAGCAGTACAGAACGCAGTATGCTGAATAAATGCAGAAGTTTTTTTTCTGACAAACATAATAATATGTAAGCTTTTGCTACTAACCGGACGTAAAGGCGAGCAGGGCTCCAACGCCTCCAACTTTATTAAATGGTTTAAAAACTACAAACTTAGCAACCGCAAGAGGGCGTCGATTGTGGGTTTGACTTCAGCTCAGGGCGGCGGGAGGATTAAGGAATTATGACTTTTAGTTTTCTAGGGGAGTTTTGAGCAACTGTCGCTTTACTTCACAGTTCGCGGGCCTCTCAGGCTTCGGGTTTTCAAAGAGTAGTAGTACCACGGAGGTAAAATAAGGAAGATAACCAAGGCACTAAACGGGCATGCTTTATCCTTAAAAAGAAAGTGAGCTGTATATATTGCACGTCTTCAAGACCAGCGATGGTCTATAGTTCACGTCTATGGGCCATTTCACGTTCTTACTGCTTGGAAAAAATCACAAGGTAAAAGCAAACCAAGGAGACCGTATGCTAGATGGAACGAAGAAATTATATAGACAGCTGGTTTCAAAATCCTCAAGCTCAATCCAGAGTGGGGTTGACTATTTTTGAAGGTGTCTTTCACCCCCAAGGGGGTCGCTGCAGATGTATAATCTTAAATTGTAAAACTATAATATAACATTTATTTTATTATGTTGCGCTCAATTAGGGCAGGTAAATATGGTATCGGTCATTACCTGTGCAAAGTGGCAAGGAGAGAGCCGGACACTCGTTGTCACCACTGTGATTGCGCCGATGATACGGCGCAACACACACTGGTCGAGTGTCCGGCTTGGGCGACCGAGCGCGGCACGCTCGTCGCACATGTAGGGAATGACCTCTCGCTTTCGACCATCATCAAGAGGATGCTCGAGAGCGAGGGAGCATGGGAGTCGATGGCCTCTTTCTGTGAGACTGTAGTTTCACAGAAGGAGGCCGCGGAGCGGGTGAGAGAAGATGATTCCAGCTCTCACCCGCTTCGTAGACGTCGCGTTGGCCGGAGGCGGAGGGCCGAAATCCGCCGCCTCCCGCCATAAGGGGTGACCCTGGGGAGCAGATAACATGAATCTGCTCCCTAGGGTCACATTCATGTAGTAGGTCGGGGATGCCACTGTGTTCTGGCAATCCCTGTAGGAGTAGGAAGGTATCCATCGCGGGTGCTTAACACTCGCGATCGAGCCATAGGGGGAGGAAACTCTAGTCCTTTCACCGGGGCGAGAGTTTATAGTTGTACTCTGTCGGAGAGATAACCAAAGGCCTATACCGGTACTTGGGTCTCTCACTACCAACGACAGAAGGAGGAACACCCGGGGGCTTTTTTAGTGGGTACATACTCTCTGTGGTGCGACAGCGCACCACGTTCTATAGAGTATGAGCCCCACATGCCCCTCACTGGCGCAGGGATCACGTATATATCCCTGCGCCAGGGAGGAAGTGCGGTTGCGCATTTTTACCCCGGTAAACAAAAAAAACAAAACGTAAATATGGTAAGCCTTACAATTTGCCTTTAACATGGGTTTGACGTCCTTATTATATTTACAAAACACAATATTGTTGACCTTCTAATTATTTAACAAAATGTTATAACCGATTTTCTATAGTTATATTCATTAAATTTAATATAAGTTATAACACATTTATAAAATCGGATGAATTTATAATCCCTACTAGAACTGTACCTACTAATGAGCTCCATAGTAAGTAGGCATAACGTTTTTGAATTAAGCCGTAACGTTAGGAAATGTTTTCATATTATAATATGCTTCATTAAACATTCAAATGTTTACAATACATGGCCCCAAACACCGGTAACAGGGCGTCTTCTAATTAACCTCTTGTAAATTAGGCACCTAATCACGAACACAATGTAAATTCCGTACAAAGATTAACATCGTTACTTTATAGGTAAGGAAATGTACTTAAATATTTATCTATGTCTTAATTATTTCTTAAAAATATTAATAATTATTGCGTGGATATTTCATATATAAGTTAATAGCCTATGTTGTTGTAACAATAACGTAGCTTTATTGGTTAAGATTTTTTATTAATCTATTCAGTAGTTTCTTAAACTATTTAATGCAAACAAACAATTGAATGTTTTCTCTTTAAAATATAACGGAATTTTAATCGTCACTTTTAAATGTCACTCTTATGTTTTGATAAAATTATACGATTAAGATTAATGATATTAAGCGTGAATTACTCGGTTATTGACTATTGAAAACTGACACAATGAACTGCTATAATTTACGTGCTAAGTCAAATCTTTACTAAATTCTTGACTTAAGGCCGCTATTAAGATCTGTCTAGCGAGAAAAATATCGTTTACTCAATTTTGAGTCCAGGTTTCGAACCTGGGGCTTATTTATCAGCTGTAGTACCCGCAGTAATATAATACGCAGTAATAAACCCGCATAATTACATTCGTGTATGTAGAGCACTACATACACGAATGTAATTATGAAAAATTGTAGAAGGTCGATGAATATTTTAATTTCGCAAAATTACGACGTTAAAATTAATCGTTTATGCGATTAATGGGACAATGCCATGCTGCTTGTCCTCTTTAACAATACGATTGTACAATTAAATTCCCTTAGCTCCATGTGAAAATGACTATTATTGTCAATTTATATAATATATATTTTTATATATTACCGTAATCATAATCATATAACCATTTTCATAATCAGCCCGTATAACTTCCGCAGCTAAATATGTTTTTTTTTTGCCATAGTCACCACACTTGGCAGGCGTATTGGTGACCGCAGTATTATTTGTTTTATTTTTATTGTGTGCGTAATTATGAGAACAACGTTTTTTTGGGAATTATTCGCTCCCACACTCCCACCACTACACAGAGACCACTCTATATACCACCCGCCGGAGAAGAGTGCGCCCGCGAACGCGACGCGTCCCTCCTCGCCCTCCAGCCCCTAAGTTTGCAAAGAACCTTCTGAAGCCCGCGTAGACCCCAAAGTCCGAGAACCGTAACAAAGAGCGACAGTTGCATAGAAATCCCTTAACTAAAATAAAAGTCATAATCCCTTAATCCCCAGCGACCGCCCTGAACCGAGGTCCAAGTCCCACAGGAGACGCCCTCTTGCGCAGGTTGCTTAGTTTGTAGTTTTTAAACCATTTATATACGCTGGGGCTCTGGTCACTTTTATGCCCGGTAAAGTAGCAAAAGCCTTCTGACTAACTACATAATGACGGTCCAAAAAAAACTCCCACCACTCCCATATCTGTAAGCCTGGATTAACAGTGGCACATACAGAAGAGGCTCTAAGCTGTTAGGCTAGCTAAGGCTTAGGCTGGTCGCGGGAAACCTAAATGTCTTTGATCCCGCATCAAATTTAATCAGAGCGTAGATAAGGATTATGTTAATAACAAAAATATTGGGCGTCGCCGGACCCCTACAGCTAGTTTTTAATAATAGGTCTTTACCTATGAAATTGCCGTTTTGTATGAAAAAATTTAAACGAATTTTTTTCATGTATTTTTTATTTGTATTAATCGAAGTAATCACCCATGCAGTCAATGCATCTTTGCCAACGCAGTGGCCTTCTTAAAGAAATCAGCTGGACGGGAGGCAACAAATTCTTCAAAGGCATTTTGTACTGCCTCTCGGGTATTGAATTTTTTTCCCGCCAAGAAGTTATCCAAATTCTGGAAAAAGTAGTAGTCTGTAGGCCACTCACCAAACCTTGCGGTCTGGTGAGTAGGGCGGATGACGGAGAGCTTCCAACCCCAGTTCTTGCAACTTGGAGACCGTCTGCTGTGCAGTATGAGGTCGCGCGTTGTCGTGCAGGAGCAGCGGAGACGAGCGATTGACCAATGCTGGTTGGAAATGTGCCAGCTTCTCCATCATTGTGTTCAGTTCTTCACAGTACACATCTGCAGTAATGCTCACCCCGTTTGGTAAGAAGCTGTGATGAATCACACCGACGCTAGACCACCAAACAGTGACCATCACTTTTCTAGGGGTAAGTTTTCGTTCAGGGCATTGTTTAGGTGCTGAACCAGGATCCAACCAACTTGCTGAGCGCTTGCGGTTACCAAACAGAATCCATTTTTCATCGCAGGTAACAATGCGGTTCAAAATTCCTTCATTTGTGTGTCTGTTGAAGTGTTGAGCACTGCAAGGCACGTCTCGATGCGTACTTCGCGCTGGCGATCATTGAGTTCGTGGGGCACCCATTTGTCAAGCTTTTTTACCTTGCCAATTTGACGCAAATGGACCAATATTGTTTTGACGCTAACGTCGAAAGCTGCTGCTAATTCAGCCGTAGATTGTTCCGTAGCTTCCACAATCGCCTTTAATTCGTCATTGTCGACCAAAGTCTTCGGACGACCGCGAGGTTCATTTTTCAGGTCAAAATTTCCAGAACGGAAGCGAGCAAACCAATTTCAGGTGGTGCGTTGGTTTGTAGTGTTAGCTCCGTAAACGTCGTTGATATTGCGTGCCGCTTGTGCCGCGTTGTTGCCACGACGGTACTCATATTCCATAATTACTCGATTTTTTAACGTATCCATGATGACGAAAAAGATTGAAATGCGATGAAAATGTAACACTAATCAATAAACAAATGACTACTTGTGGAAATTTGAAATTAGAATTCTTAGCCAAACAAAAATGATTTTGATTTGAAATGGCCAGTACTGCAGAACGGCAGTTTCATAGGTAAAGACCTAATATTATACAAAGGTTAAAGCTAAAGAAAAAATCACACCCGGATAATCAAAAATCAATCAATTAATAGTCAACTAAAAATAAGTATAAGTCAAAATAAACATCGCTAAAATTAAATATAAGTTAAATTAGCTACCAAATAAAATTCAGCTTCTGAAATACGAAAAGAGCTACAACTTAAGATTACAATATATGTATAGTGAAAACCCTTTTATTTTAAAACTTTTAAGGTCAAAGGGCTCGAGAGAGACTGTGATTGCGCTGCCGCGCGCTCTTTAAACAATCATATCTCCGTCAATTTTTGTGTGACAGAAAAAATTAAAAATAGATATTTTTTGTCAGAAAAAGACCTATATTTTTATCATTATACTTTGATACGTATCATTCATCATTTTTGAGAATAGATATTAAGAAAAGAAGGTGGTTTTTGTAAAAAATCGAAAATCGTGATTTTTTTGAAAATATGTGTGTTAGAGTTTGATGGATCCTAGCAGTTCGGCTGCATTAGCAGCCGAACTGCTAGCTAGATTCATCAAACTCTTTATATTAAAGTTAATTCTAGACGGAATACGATTAATTTTAATGTTGGTGGAAATGGCACTTATGAAACCCATTGATTTAAAAGAAAAAACCATTAGATGTTCCTCTTATTGCATTTCAGCTCACTCATTTTACGTGTTAAAGACTTTTAACAGTGCACTCCAAAACGCTTATTTCATTAGAATGCATAAAATGTATCTGCTAGCCGCTAGAGGGCATTGAATAAATACATCGATTAAATTTCAGTCAAAATAAAAAACGGCTTTGATCTCTAATATCTAATTTAATATTGCACTAAGAACACTTTATAAATAACCGATTTGTTCAATTTTTTACCTGCTACATTTTGTATTTCATAAAATTTTCGGGTAAATGCATATTTTTGGAGATATTTGAAAAAAACCGATGAAAAACGTGAAAAAATTCCGAATTTTCAATTGCCAATAACTTGAAAAGTATTGGCTTTTTTGAAAAACTTTAAAGATTTTTTTTTCTTGAAATTAGGCCTTCCATCGATATCCGACGATATTTTGTAAAAAAAAAATACACCACCGAGAAGGGGTGGCAACTTCCCCCCAGGGTGGGTGCGGAGTTCAGATCATTTTCACTTTTGAAGTTAAGGGTAAGATAAGCCTAATTCCAAAACTTCATGCAAATCGGTTCACAGTACAAAAATCGGACCTATAACGCTTCAATGACTGCACTATTAAGTTGACCACCAACGTTGAAGTTTGTCGTTATGATTATTTTATAGAGTTTTCTTAAAATACTATTATATTGACAAAAATAGTATTATGTGAATAAGAAATGTTTTTTGTCTAGAACCACTCCTATTCTTCCTGACCGACGTATATCAACTAGCTTCTCGCTAAGCCAGACCGTTAGTTCTGTTTAAAGATATTTATGGTCTTCTATGGAGCTTGTCTGTGGCTTTTTCAGTCACTGTTTTAATCACTCAAGGATTAAACAAAAGCATTAATTGGCGACTTATTGTGTCCTAAGTGAAATATTACCCCATTTACATCGTGATTCGGAACGGACGATAAACGATAAAATTAACTAATCAACTGTCAAAACTCTTGTTAAGTTTGTAATGTGTTTCTGAAATGTAATTACGTAACAATATGACTATTAATTAAATAAACATTAAGAAACAAGTGCCTTTTTAAAGAAATAATTTAAAAAGGGGGTATAATAATGTTTTATTGCTATTGTTATTATAATACATTTCTTATGTTATTATTGCTGAATTAATTTAGCTGTGAGCAACTAAGGCATTTCTATCAAAATCCTAGTTATTTATTAGAACCATGATAAACAAATTATATTTTATTTAACGTTTTAGTCAATCTATGATTATTTTTTATTTTAAAATCCAAAGTTACTTTATATTTAATATTACAAGTCGTAATTTATATTACAGACACTGAATTTGAATTGACCTCTGTCAATTCAAATTCAGTTTCTGTAATATAAATGTTATAATATACAAGTTAAGTCAGCAGCTTATTCGATTGACTTTTTAAGAAGCCGAGTGTATAAATTTTAATGTTGACGTTCCTGTCCATACAAAATCTTAGTCTTACTTAAAATTGATTCCTCTGAAAATAATAAATTTTCCCTTAATCACTTAAACATTGAACAAACCTTTTAGGTATCCACTTTGGCAGCTGTGTTAAGCCATATGTAGCACAGACTTTCAAGAGTATAGATGTAGCTACTTTCAACAAGAGACGGTTAAAATATGACAATACCGAAGTAAAATAATGTTTAAATTAGTATATAAAACAACTTAGATCAGTATAAGCAAAGACAATATCAATATTTTACTTTTAATTTATTCTTTTAACCGCTTCATCGGCTTTATTGTAATTGCTGTTGTCTTTAAAAAAATATTTGTGCGAACTACAGGTAGTTGTTCCGTGTCTTGGTGAGCTTTGTGTCCGTGAATTAAGTGTTTCATAAGTCCCCCGAGATACAGAGATTTATATCTTAAGTGTGGAAGCTGTTAGACTCCTAACTTATCGAAAACACTTTCGCGATCGGATCTATTTGGCTCGTTTGTTTAGTAGTCATTTTATTATAAGTGATCTTACGCGATATTACGAATGGCCCATTGGAACACAGAATGTTTTTTTAAGATTACTAGCTGATTTTTTGTACTCTACAATTATTCTTTTTAAGCTCTCGTGCTAAGCTAAAATGCTTGCGCTACGAGTGGGTTCACGTTGGTAGTGCAATAGGTGGGAATCGAACCGGCCATTGGGCTACGACCGCTTTGTTTAACATGGGTAAAACCTTAGACCGAAACTTGGTTTATATTCCAGTACTTATAAATAAATATACGTTAAGAATATAGTTTTCAACAATATAATTTTAAGTGAGACTGAATTGAGAGATTGAATTATATTTACAATTATTATTATTAGTAACTTTATGATATTATCGTAAGTCTACAACAAAAGCTAAACTTTTGTTGTAATGATATTTGTAGTTAGTTTTTGTAGTACAGTCAGCCATATCTTACATATATAACACCACACTTTCGGTAGAAGAAGAGCTCCAAAAAGGACGAAAAGTAGTGGAAATTCTGAGAGCCGGTCTTTGTCGAAAGACAAGCGGTTGGGAACGGAGATAAACCGAATATTCAAAATAGGTTATCGATGATGATCTATTGACAAAATTCGGTAGACAGACCGTATGAGCCTCCCTCGAAAGGGGTGTTTCCATAGTCACCACGCTTGGCAGGCGGGTTGACGAACGTAGTATTGAGGACAGTGTATCGTATACGTTTGTAATAGATGATTTTATAACAATCGGGCACAACGCTTGCTTTAGGTGCTTTTCCGGGGCACGGAGGCCAAGTAGACGCAGAAAGAAATCTTTGATTTTACACAAAGATTTTTTGTCCGGCGGAAACCGAACCCATGACCTCGAAGGAGCTCTATATATGGAATATTGTGTTCTTTTAGTGTGTTATAAAAATAAAATATATATATTTTTAATAAAAACATATTCTAATATAAATAATAACTCAGCAATAAAAGCTTATTTTATACGGAAGTTATATCTCCTTTGTGATCAGCATTCATAGGTTACAATAACCGCATATTATCAAGTTGTCAATTGCTATTTGTCCCCCTTGTAATATTGGAGAAGTAGTGAAGGTAGAAAAATATTAAAAATGTTTATTTACTAGAACTCTTAATTGTGGATTGCTCGCCAACCAATTCAGACATTTCTAGAGATTTTTTGAAGTATTCCTGTTACAGCATCATTTTTTTCTGATGTATATACTGGGTGACTTTTTGTACCGTCTTGAAAATAATAGGGCGTGATATGTATATGAAATAGATATCTAAGGCATAGTTATTTTATCATTTGATTTTATTTTCTGAAAATCCTAAAGGTAAAAATGCGTTCCTAAGTAGGTAGTTACGCTATTTCCCTTACTCTTTTCATTCATGCGTGATTGCGCTATGTAGGGTAATCTCATAATTTTTTTTCAAGTAATTTATGAGATTATTGAAACTTATTACCGAAATAATTGTACAAATATACAGTGATCTATAGATTCTATTCCACTTACACAACACACCATATTATTATGAAGACGGTAAAAAAGTCACCCAGTATATGTTAAACTCTATAGTCATTTCAATCTCCAGAAAAGTTAATATTTCTGTTAGAACTTAAGCAACGATATTTAGCAATTCATTTAAGACTAGTTGTTGACTGTACAATATACATACTTGGACGTACCAACCGGCTTAGTCTTTAAAGAGACCCAGAGGCATTATAACCCAGCCTAAGTTCTTGAGTCCTCGATAATAGCGCTGCGAGAAACTTCACCCATTTACCTACGAATGCTGTATAATTTTAAGTTTACAGCGGACGCCTCTCAAGAACATGCTTAACTACTTGCTTTTGTAAGTTACAGATAAATGTTTCTGTGAATGTTTTCACGAAATAAAACAACAATTTTGTATTTCTGTTTACAAAGTAGTTGTAACAATATTTGCTTGAATAATTACTTGAGATAGATGGGCTCTTTTTATTATAATAATTGATGCTGTTTGTAAATGCACAGATGTTTCCTTCTCTAATAATATTTTCACTTTACTTTCATCTAAAGCAATTAAAGTCACCAATCATGGACAGTATAAGCGATTTTTTTTTAAATTTACTTTATAATTTCTTCAATTTTCAATATACATTATTTGGGATTTGGAGGTAAATGAAAAGCTCTTTGCTCAATCAGTATTCAATGTTTAATTTCAGTTTAGTACTCAGTAAAATAAAATATTATAAATAAAAAACACTTCTATTTAGACACCATTAATGGACGGCAATAATCCAGTGTAGGACCCCCAATTATGGACATTATCTAATTATGAACAGCCATTAATGGACAGTAGAAATCCAGTCTAGGACCCCTAATAATGAACAGCTAGTTATAGAAATATGAATAATCTAGTAGGTAAAAGACAAAATTAATTGTTACCTTCCCCTCGGATATCTGTACAGTTCAGACGTGCCTATAAGAGATACTGCGATTGTTTTTATTTAATTTAATTTAAATTAAGAATTAATTCAAAAATAATAGTGATTAATACCAGGAGTGCATAAACCAACAGACGATATTCTATCCTGTGCGTCGCCGCTACGAAGCCCACTCAACATTGCGCGTGAGTCACATCTTCATACTCACTACCCTTACTCGTGCGTAAGCTCATTAAAGTGTACAAAAACCAGTCAATTAAATTTGAAGCACCCATTCATACTTGTGATACGCATGCAAGCCCGAAGCGAGATAGACATACGCGCAAAAAAAGGATAGCGTGAGATCAAGTTATACTGGACGGAAAGCAGCTTATAAGGAATCTGTCGATCGCGACCAGTTAAGTAAGACCCCTGTGAATACTACCGACCGATCTTATACAACTTTAAGTTGCTCCGTGTACTTTATTACTTCCTGGTACTTTTGAACAACTTACCATCAACAAAAAATAAATACATATAATTATATAATTGATATCTAAGCGCCGCGCTGCTGTAAACCTGCGCCTGCGCTTGTAACAAAGCATTTTTTTTTTTCTACTCTTCTCAGTCAGACTACTGTTATAGCATGTCAGTGCAGCGTACACCACCAGGTGCGATGGCGCAACTCGACCCACCAAACAGCACAGCTCATTATAGTTCGGACTCGGCAATTAATATATCTTCAGCCCCTGAACTTTCTGATAACTATTTCAATATTACAAAACGCCAAAAACGCTCTTATGAAGATCTTAACCAAAATGCAGGGTATTCCTCTGAAATACGAGATATGCTGGACCAAATAATTGCTCAACAAGCTAGTAAATTCGATCAACTAAACGACAATTTAAATAAAATAATGGCGCAAAATCATGACATGAAAAGTTCCATAGAAAGCCTAACAACAAAGCATAATGAATTACTTGTCAAAATGAATAACTTAGAACAAGAAAACTTGGAGTATAAAAAACGTGTATCTACATTAGAACACAAACTTGATCTTGTGGAGAAGAATATGTGTAGTTCAAAAATTGAAATTCGAAATCTACCCAGACAGGAGAACGAGAATAAGCAAGGACTTATAACTACAATACAGCAACTCGGTTCTTTCTTTGATCCAGAGACGTCCATTCACCAGACAGAAATTAGGGATATTTTCCGTTCCAAGTCGAACGCCGTTGTAGTCAACTTTACCACCAACATGAGGAAGGAATCATTCGTATCAGGATATAAAACATTCAACAAACATAGGCGTGAAAACAAAGAACCCCAATTAAATTCTAAACACATAGAATTACCAGGCGCTCCGTGCCCTATATACATCTCAGAAGCTCTTACGAGTAAAACAAGAAATATCTTTTACTTGGCACGTGAAAGTGTGAAAAATAAAAAGCTGTCCTCTGCGTGGACCTCATATGGGAAAGTTTACGTAAAAAAAGAAATGAATCTGCTACCTGTATGTATTCGAGACGAAGCTGAACTAAGTAAACTCAATATGTGACTAGTCCTGCCTAAATGTTATTTTTCTAATAAGTTTACCAATTTTCTTTTAGTTATGATTGTATGTCATTTTATTTTGTACCTACATAAATTAATTACTTATTTTCTTCTGATTTTAGATATTAAGAATTTATATACACATGCACAACTATTACTACACACGATCAAAAACACTCAACCTCTTATTACTTATCATACACATGTCAAGCGAGCCGAAACCAGTAGCATCTTTCATATTAGCCAAATTTTTATGTCAACTTCTTCTTTTCGATTTAATGTAACTAAAGTCACCGCCATCCCAGATCGATGTTTACCTTACAAACAATACATACTTCAGTCACGTATTATACGTGACGTCACTACCACCCTTTTTTTTAAAACCTCAATATGAATAACATAGACACTTTAAACATGGATCTGGACGCATTACAAGTGGCGAAAGTTATAAATTGTGACATAGAAAATGCAAAAAGCCATATGTATCTAAATAGTCATAGTCTCAATATCCTATCTCAAAATATTCGCAGCATTAACTGTAACATGCCTAACCTTATTACTCTTTTACAACGATCTAAAGTTCCGTGGGACGTGTTAGTACTTTCTGAATGTTGGATTTCAAAATCTAAAAACATAAAAGACCTAGAAAACTATAATTATTTTTACACAACCAACCAGAAAAGTCAGAACGAAGGAGTTGTAATATTTTGTAATAGAAACCTCGACATAACTTGCGAGGAACCTGTAGTTTCAGATTCAAACTGCCTTGTTTTAAAACTGAACCGAGATACTTGTATCATAGGAATATACCGACCCCCAAGTCAGCTTGACACATCAAAATTTATAGAATCATTAGACTCACTTCTCCATAATTTATCTTCTTACAAAAATATTATCCTTTGTGGCGACATAAATATAAATATAGTGCCTCATAGCACTGATAAAAGGTCATATGAATACTTAAACATGTTAGCGAGCCATGGCATGCTCCCATGTCATTCCCTACCAACGCATGGACTAACATGCTTGGATCATATGATGCTGAAAACTGAAATGGATGCACTATGTTTTGTATTCGAAACGTCTATTACCGATCACGAAAGTGTAGCATTAAGTTGTAAACCAAAATCTCGATTAAAATATCTTAAGCAAACTCATTACAAAGTTGATTCAGCTAATCTAGACGTATCTATGCAAAAAATTAATTTTGATGCCATCCTAGAATGTCAAGATGTAAACAAATCAACTGATTTACTTATTTCATACCTCAGTACTGCTATTAAAACCAATTCTAAGATAATTACAACTTCTACCAGAAAAATGATTGCCAAGCCATGGATCACTCCAGGATTATTACGATGTGTTAGAAACAGAGACAACTTATACAAAAAATTTAAACGCAATCCTAATGACGAAATTATTAAGACTATATATAGGCGCTATCGAAACTATTGCAATTCTATAATAAAAAAAACGAAAAAATTATACGAGAAGAAGGAGATTGAAAATGCTAAAGGTAACAACAAACATTTGTGGACAGTAATAAAAAGGATAAGCGGTTCCATTCAAAAAAATGACTATTCGTCATCTCTTCTGTCAACTCGTAATCCTCAGTCGGACTTGGACAACATTAACAAGTTCTTTACCAATGTTGGCTCGGATCTGGCTGCTTCTTTGCCAGTGACTAACCAATCTATATCTTCACATACCTCAATTTGTTCCATGCCTAATAATTCACTTGTGATACTTCCAGCAGACGAGAAAGAAATTTTCAACATAATTAATAGTTTAAAAGACAAATGTGCGGTGGGAATAGATGACATTAGTTGTATGATAATTAAGAAATATGCATATATCCTCACTCCTCCTATCACTCACATTTGTAATCTTGCTATATCAACTGGCACTTTCCCAACGGCATTTAAAATAGCAGTTATTAAACCCATTCACAAATCAGGTAAAAAAGATTGTGCGAATAATTACCGTCCTATCTCCCTCCTGCCTTCTTTATCCAAAGTGTTAGAACGCCTTATAAACAAACGACTGACAGATTTTTTGGAAACTAACTCGCTTCTATCCGCTTCGCAGTTTGGCTTTAGAACTGGCAGGAGCACTAATGACGCAGTCCACGAGCTCGTTAACTCTATCGTATCGAACCTAGATGACAGGAAGAAATGTCTCGCGGTTTTCCTTGATATTCGCAAGGCGTTTGATACCGTTAATATTCCCCACCTGTTATCTAAGTTAAATCGCCTTGGAATAAGAGGAATCCCCCTTAAACTACTAGAAGACTATCTTACCTGTAGAAAACAACGAGTTAAAATTAATAACATGTTAAGTAACGAGTTATATGTTGAATATGGCGTACCACAAGGCAGTATCATCGGGCCTACTCTATTTTTAACGTATATAAATGACCTCTGCCAACTAAACCTACACCAAGGCAAAACAGTCACCTTTGCCGATGACACGGCATTATTTTTTGCTGCCAATAGTTGGGAAGAAGCTTATGCTTTTGCTCAACAAGGTCTAAATCAGGTGTGCAACTGGTTAAGAGACAATTTTTTAACACTTAACATAAGTAAAACGAAATACATAGCTTTTTCTCTCAAATCAAATAAGTTACCTTCAACCTCTCTAACCCTTACTGCTCATGAATGTGACTATAAAAATTACTTATGCCAATGTCCCCTTCTGGATAGAACTGCATTCATAAAATATCTTGGTGTAATAATTGACGAAAACCTGTCGTTTAAATATCATGTAGAGGCCCTTGTTACCAGAGTTCGCAAACTAATATTTATTTTCAGAAATCTTAGACATTGTACAGACCAAAAAACTATAAAGATGATCTACTTTGCGCTATGTAATTCTCTCATCGAGTATTGTATTACATCATGGGGAGGGACAGCCAAAACGCATATTATAGAGCTTGAAAGAGCACAACGGGCTATACTCAAAGTTAGTGCTGGTCTACCACGCCGATTTTCCAACTCGACGCTATACAAAAAATGGGATGTACTAACGGTCAGACAAACTTTCATTCTAAAGACCATTATAAAAACACACTCCCAACTTCCGTATGACCCGAACTTTTTAAAGCTTAAAAGAAGAAAAGGGAAAGTGTGCCCTGCCCGCCCATGCAAGTTATCCCTCTCACAGAAATTCTATTGCTTCCTTGGACCGTTTCTGTACAATAAACTAAACAAAATCTTGAACTTTTATCCTAAATCAAAATTGAATTGTAAAAAAGTAGTTACAGCGTACCTTAAAACACTTGATTTCGATCAAACTGAGAATCTTTTGCATATACCCCTATGATCTTTACTCAAACATGTTACTTCCACACTGATTCTATTGTCGGCTTATGTACACACATACACTCAAACTCAAACATTACTCACATCACCTATAACATCATTATACTCATTTCATATACACTCTCCCACTTACACTGTCACTGAATTTTAATTATCTTTTAGTTATAAAACTACCTACCTACATTTAAAAATCTCTAACTGTTCAAAGACTTAATCAAGTTAACAAGTTTTGCTGCTAAATTCTCCCGAGGTTGGGGGCACTGGTGACCTGTAACACAGGTATTCATTATGAATAACCTACAATAGGCACCAGTCTCTCACAGCGGTTGAAAAAATGTATGTAATTTTTGTGTACTACTTTTAAGTCATACCACTGTGAAGAGAAATAAATTAATGATTATTATTTTCTGTGTATTTTTTTTTCTCAGCACTAGGCTGGATTAAACCACATTTACGGGTCAAAGACCAAGTAAATGCGGCGTGTGGTATGTACTGCTATGTGTGTGGTGTTGATTCATCTGTTTGCATGAACTTTCTTACGATTCTGCATGTGTTTAAGATAGCGGCTTTTTGAAGAGTTGTGTAAATAAATGGTCTTAAATCTAATAACTTGATGCTGTGGTGTAAATGCTTGGGTATTACTCCGGTTGTAGAAAGGACTATGGGTACTATAAGTACTTTTTCTTGTTTCCAGATTCTAATTACTTCGTCTTTCAGGTCTGCATATTTACTAATTTTTTCACTTATAGTCTTTTGAATATTGTGTGTGTTAGGAACAGCGATATCAATGATGTAAGTGGTTTTGTTTATTTTATCTGTAAGTACTATGTCAGGTCTATTGTAGTGAATGGTACGATCTGTGAGGATAGCGCGATCATAATATAACTTATGTGTTGTATTTTCGAGGATTATTTGGGGTGAATATTTGTAGTAGGGTGTGTAAGTGTTTTGTATGAGTTTATGTTTGTGTGCGAGACTTTGGTGAATTATGTTTGCGATTTGATTGTGTCGATGAGTGTAGTCTGTCTGGGTAAGTGTTGTGCAAGCTCCAGTAATATGCTGTATAGTTTCGGGTTGAGTGTGACATCTTCTGCATTTATCATCTGTCATTGTAGGGTCTTTAATAATGAATTTACGGTAGTTTTTAGTGTTTACTATTTGGTCTTGTATTGAAATGATAAAACCTTCTGTTTCCGGGAATAAGTTGCCTATTTTTAACCACCTATTTGATGCTGCTCTGTCTATATGTATCTGTTCTAAGTCATGTGGATGCCGCCCATGTAGTACTTTTTTCTTCCAGTTTTGTATCTTCTGTGTTTGTGGTTCAGTTGTGTTAGTGATTTGTAAGTGTGCGGTATTAGTGTAATCATTTAAATTTAGTGGAGTATAGTTAACATCATGTTGAGTTATTAGTTTGTGAATGTTGCTTGTAAATGATTTAGTGTGGAAGAATGTCTGTAATGAATGAACTTGTTTTTGCCAAAGGTGATGAATATCTATCATGCCCCTTCCTCCGTTTTGTCGCTTGATAGTAAGTCTCTCTATTGCTGATTTAGGATGTAAATGATGATGTTTTGTTAGTGTTGTACGTGTGGTTCGTTCTATGTTTTCGATGTCGGTTTTAGTCCACTTTATAACTCCAAATGAAAAGGTTAATATAGGAATGGCATATGTATTTATAGCTTTAATAAGGTTCTTACTAGTGAGTTGAGTTTTGCAAATTCTAGTTAATCTATTTTTAAATTCTGTGTTAAGTATTTGTTTAGTTACGGTGTGATCTAAACCTTTTAACTGTTTGTATCCTAGATATTTATATAAATCTGTTGGTTCCATAGCTGTAATAGTGTCAGTGTTATCTACTGTATAGTCACCAGGTCGTATTTTACCTCTTATAATGTGTAAGGTCTTGCATTTGTCTATACCAAATGACATATTTATATCTTTGCTGAATTTAGCTGTTTTTTCTATCAGTTTTTTCATTTCCTTATCACTTTTTGCGTATAATTTAATGTCATCCATATATATAAGATGCGTAATGGTTGAATCTGTTAAGTTGTTTTTAAAAGTGTATCCTGTTTGGCAACTATTCAGCATGTGTGATAAAGGATTCAGGGCAAGACAGAACCACAGAGGACTCAAGGAATCACCTTGGTAAATCCCGTTTTTAATGTAAATAGTTCGTGTTGTAACTATATTGTTTCGGCTGTTTAATTGAAGGGTAGTCTTCCAAAAGGGCATAATATTACGGATAAAAGTAATTATTTTCGGATCGATTCTGTATATCTCTAAAATAGTTTGCAACCAAGAGTGTGGTATACTGTCAAAAGCTTTCTTATAGTCTATGTATGTGCAATGTAGGTTTTTATTTTTTGATGTTGCGTGTTTATGTATTGTAGAGTCTATGATAAGTTGTTCCTTGCATCCCATGTGGCCCCGCCTGCAGCCTTTTTGTTCTTCTGCTATAATATTATTGAGTTCTATATGTGAGTTTATTTTTCTAGCTATTGCTGATGTTAGTATTTTGTATATTGTAGGGAGGCATGTGATTGGTCTGTATTGTGAAGGTTGTGTCGTGTGTGTTGTTTTGGGTAACATGTATGTTATTCCGGTAGCAATGAATTGGGGTATGTTTTGTTTGCCTAATATTATATCTGTTAAATTTCGTGCTATATGTCTATGTAGTGACGTTAATTTTTTGTACCAAAAGTTATGTATTTTGTCTATACCTGGAGACTTCCAATTATGTAAATTTGTTGTTATACTATTTATATCTGCTTCTGTAATCCTATCAAACATCATTTCTTCTATAGTACTCCATTTACTATATTCTGCTTTTATCCAATCTGCATTTTCATTGTGACGTGCCTGTTTTTCCCATATGCTAGACCAGTAGTTTTCAAGTTGTGTTTGTGTAGGTATATCTGTGTTTGAGTTTGAGTCTTGTGCTGTCTGTGACTGAAATTTTCTATAAAAGCCTTTTTCATTTGTGTTAAATAGTATGTTGTCATTTTTTCGCTTTTGCGCTTTCGTATATCGCCTAAGTCTATGCACTTTTAATGTTAATTTCTGTTTCAGTGTGTCTAAAAATTCTTCGGGTTTTTTATTATTTGATTCATGTCTAGTATGTATGAGCCTACTTCTAAATAACTCTTCAACTCTTTTGACTACTTTACTAGATCTATTGTTGTTAATATATTGCGTTAGCCTTCCGCAGTCTGCCCTAAGTTTTTCTATATCTTTTTCAAGTCTTACTTGCCAGTGTGGCTTATTAATGTCTTTACATCTATTGTTTCTTACGTATCCCGTTATTTTATAGTTAAGTTCTTCTGATATGACTACTGCTGTGCAATAAATGAGTGTGTGGATATCTGCTAATTGTGTGTCCTCTGTTAGATATCGATTTAAAATTTGTTGGTTAAACAGATTTACTAATCTATTGAGTTGGAAACTGTATTTCAATTTTGGTAGGTTTGGTCTGGCAGCTGGGTCCATTCCAGTGTATTGAGTGAGAGTAGCATTGAATTTATCTAATATCTGAAGTGTAAATGCTTCTGTAATAGGGCTTGGATCTACTACTGTTTCTATGTCATTTTCTAGGGTTACAGTTATAGTTTCGGTTTGTGTGGATGTGTGAGAGATTTGTGTCTGTAGGTGTGATTGTGTGTAAGTGTGATGTTGTGATTGCGTGTCATAATGGTCTTCAATGTGTGGTAGTGGTGTGGAAGTAATGATATATGGGTGTTGTTCTACTTCTTCATTTAGTTGTGTTTGTACTTCGTTTTTTAATTGGTTTAATTCGTTTTCAGTAAGTAGCTTATTACGAATAATTGTTCTACGTTGGTCTGATACGCGTTGTTCCGTTACTTTTACAGTGGGATATTTTTGTGAAAAAAGTTCATGCAGCTGTTTTCTATAAGTGGTCAAATCTGTCTCTAATTTAGTGATGTAGTAGTAAGTGCGCATGATAAAAAGGTTTACTTCTTTACTCCAACTCATGCGCAATCTTGGTTTCCCTGCCTTAGTGGACGCAGGTAAAAAAAGCATTCGCCTCCTGCGCAACAGCTAAGTCAGGTGTAAGTGCTCCACGTGAGCTATGACCTACGGATGATACAGGTGATGGAATATATGATGCTGTAGATGGACTGTATGGTTCTATTGGTGTGTCGGATGAATTTAAACTAATATTGTCGGTGTCAGTTGGGTTGGCTGTAGCATTTTCGGATAATCCGGAGGGAGCCCGCCTATTCAACTCCTCTCCGCTGACGGTTTGCATGCTGTGACACCCAGCGTCAGCTCCAGGTGTGCCCCGGCGATCACCCCCGGGAAGCGGCCCTAAACGTTTACTTCTCAAAAACATTTTCTCCATTGAAATGGGTGTCCAGGGCCATGTTAGCCGCGCCAGTAATTTAAGATCGCGTGTCCGCCCCCCACGTGAATCTGATGTTCGATTCGGACGTATGGTTGGATTTGGGGGGCTGATTATTATTATTATTATTATTATTATTACTAACGAAATGCTTCTTTTAAGCCTACGGGACAATTATGTTTAAAAAAAAAAAAACAATATAAGTACCATTATTATCAAATCAGTCTTATATAATATATCAAAACAATACTCGAAAGTCTAATTTAAACAAAATAAAAAATTTTTGAACAATTATTTAAAATCAATCACAAAACAGTCTTAATTGACACGAACTTAAATGTCTATCACAACTATTATTGTATTATTGAAATATCAGTCTCAAAAATCACGTTATTTTCCATTGCGAACAATATAAGGTGCTATAAAAATATCTGCCACGGCTGCAATGGAAGACAGTATTGTGTTTATAGATTACAATAGTGAAGAAAAATTATTGATAATTTGTCATATTTTTTTTCATACAAAAAATTGTACGTATAAATTTGAATTGATTTATTGGTATAACACCATTCTGTAGACTTAATACGCTGTTGCCGCACCGCACGCCGATACGATGCCGCCGAAACGATGCCGCTGCGCGGCGGTTGTCAAAGGACATCCCCGCGCGCCCCCACCCGCGCCCGCGCTACCCCGTTCGTCGCACGCACCTTGAAATGGTATTGTGCTACCGCGAGTGTAACGCCGTAACTGCACATGCCGTGAACTTATACCAGCAGAGGTTTGGTGTGCGAGTTAGTCATCATACCATTCTGGATACCGTGTACAGGTTTAGAGACCACGGCCGCTTTGACCCGCCTCCGGTTGACGCAGGCAGGCCTCCATACTAGTGTACTCCGACGTAGTGTTGTGCGGCCTGACCATTTTCAGACTCGGTTAAGTGTTAATGTGTGGGCCAGCCCACACATTAATACTAGATACTGGGGAACAGAATACTAGGACCAGTGTTCTTGGACAGACTGGACGGAGAGTCGTATCTGCGTTTACTACGAACCCGTGTGAGAAGAATGTTGGAACGATAAGATATATAACTCTTGAAGAGATAAGAGGGCTGCACTTCAAACATGATGGAGCACCACCTCATTTCGCCATCAACGTACGGGAATTTTTAAACGGTGTGTGGTACGGCGGTGAAAGTTGGATAGGCCCGGGGAGAGCCAGTGCCGTGGCCTCTTCGCTTGCCGGATTTAACCCCTCTAGACTTTTTTTTGTGGGGTCGTGTAAAGGACCTAGTGTACGGCTGAACCGGACATGATATCAGAAGTGTGGTAGAACTAATAAGGCGAATCAAACGCGCATTTAGACAATTAAAAAGTGAAACGGACACATTAAACAAAGTTAAGAGACACGTAGGTATGTAAGCGTGCCTACATTTGTGTGCAACGCGACTAGTACAACAGTTTCGTAGATAAGTAGGTAGGGAGTGTGTAAATAACTGTAAATACCTACGGTGCAATTGTTGTAAATAAGATGATTAACTTTTAAACACGCCAAGTTACTGTAATTTATCGTTATTTGATATGAATCTAAGTACCTACCTATTGTTTAAAAATAATACGAAAAAAATTGCGATTCTTACACTAACTTGACAGTCCAAAGCCTGATTTAAGTGTGATTGGAAGTTTATCATCTTATTTACGTAAGTTTTTTGGAAGAATGCAGAAGCTGGTAAGTAATTGCACTTTTAAAACACTTGTTTGACAGCGTATTATTGCGTACCTATACGTACAGATAGTGATTTCAGTTTTCATTCACGGAACAGATGGAAAGAGATAGCAGTTGTTTTCATTGACGATGCGACACATCGCGCGTCATTTGTGAATGGCTTTATGCAGAGTATAGTCAATGTTTATTTAACTTATTTATTTTCTCAAATTGAAATAACTGTTCCGGGGTACGAAAGCTCTTCACTATTGTAATCTTTAAACATAATACTACCTCCCATTAAAGCCGTGGCAGATATTTTTAAAGCACCTTATATATCAATGTTATCCCTACACAAGTTACAGGAACTCGCAAAAAGTAACAATCTATAAGCGCTTTCATCACAATTAAAAATTCTTTCAGGGTCATTTATAACATCAAGCAAGTCTTTATTTTCAAGGTAGCCTTTAATTACTTCAAACCAACGGATTATGTCATCTTCTGTGACTTCATTTCTCGCTTTACTTAAATGTTGCGCTGTGCGTTCAGAGAGATCTGGATGCCTTTTTAAAAACGTAGAGTACCACTTTTTTCCTGGCCGATTGTCTGTAAACGGACAAGAATCTAAATTTTTCTCAGATATTATTTTTTGGACACTATCAAGCAATTGTTCTTTGGTGACAGGGAAGTGTTTTTCAGCCATAAAGATTATCCATTTTACGAGTATCCTTTCTTCATCGTAGGTAAGTACAGTAGCTGGACCTAGATTACAATCTATAGGACTTTTCCCAGTGATTTTATTATGTAATGTTATCCTTGGGACTCCGTATCTTGTAGCAGCAACAGATATTTTTCTCCTTTTCTTACATCTTCGATAGCCTTAGCCATTTGTTATTTTGTGTAGTCTTTTCTTGGTGCCATTTCTAAAATATATTTTTTTGTATTAGAAATACGTTGAACCAATTACAGACACCCAGTCATGGACAGAATGTCCATTATTGGATAGACTAATAATTTATTGCAGGATTCTAGAGAAACATGTAGGTATACAAGCACAGACGTATAATATATGAAAAGTAATAAAAATCAGGAATTTCTCTTTATGGACACTCTGTCCATGATTGGGTGTATGTGCTTGAATGATATCCAGTTATGGACACCGGTAATTAAAAGGTCAGAATCACAATTACATTTTAGGTTATATTATAAAAGCAATGTACTACTATTGATAAATCACTAAATAATATCAATTTCAACAACGAAGATATACCTGACACAATATAAGATGCTAAGCGTATTTACTTGCATCGCGATTCTTCTAATAAATTACGATTCTCAGCACCAAATGACACCGCGTAACTAGCAATCATTATGGCTGCCGTCAAAATGGGTGTTGGCTGTCAAAAACGGTTGGTATGACAGCTAAAATGTTGGCCCAACTGAATAATGTTGCCAATTGAAAAAGAATACTGCGCGTTTGTTTAATTTCGGAGGTAAATTGAAAAAATGTCCATGGCTGGTCCGCGTCCAACATAGGCGCCTTTACCTTAAGTGGTACTGGTTTGCTAGTATATATCTATATTTATATTATAAAAAGGAAAGTTTGCTGTTAATGTTTGTAAATTTGTTACGAATAAATTCGAAAACTACTTGACGGATTTCGATAATTCTTTCACCATTAAAATTCTACGTTATCTAGGAGTAACAAAGGCTATATTAAATGTTGAAGTTCCCACGAGAACCGGAGTTATGCGGGTGAACCCGGGTAGTTATGGTGTTGTTCATTACATAATTGACTGCACCGGTGGCTCAGTGGTTACGGTAGTTGCTTCTGGGACCTGGTGTTCTGGGTTCGATTCCCACCCGGGACAATTATTTGTGTGAACCACAAATAATTGTTCTGAGTCTGGGTGTACTTTGTGTCCGTGAAATGTATGTTTGTAAAGTCCCCCGCGACACAGGGATTTATTTCCCTTGTGCGGGAGTTGTCTTTTTAAATAATAAAAAAAAAATAATAATAATAATACATAACATCAGCCGCAAAAGCAAACCATAGTACTGGTAATGACTGAATTATCGATGCCGGGAATGTGCGATGTGATTTATTATTCACTAAACTACAGACTAATTACTGAATAACTTATTTATTTTATTATATTATACTTGGAAATCACTACATAGTATAAAATAAAGTAGATTCCTGCGGTCTGTCCCTATGTATGCTTAGATCTTTAAAACTACGCAACGGATTTAGATGCGATTTTTATAGATAGAGTAATTCAAAAGGTTTATATGTATAATAACGGTAAAACTACGCGCGGAAAGCTAGTAATAATATAATAGAGATAAACATTCAGGAACTTCAAGCATAGACTGCATCGGTGGCTGAGTGGACAGAACAAATAAACCTCATATATTTGTTCTGAGTCTAGCTTTGTTTGTGTCCGTGAATTGAGTGTTTGTAAACTGGCCGGAATTAGGGCGGGATTTTACTTTCGTAAAAAAACAAATAAACTTACTTTAAGTGAATACAGCGTGTAACTTCGTTAAATTATAAAATCATTCAAATAATATAATAAATTTTTATAACCGAATGAATTTCTTTTACTTTGTGGATATTTATCGAATACCTAAAAAAAATTCCCTCTCGGCCCTTAGTTTGCTAAGAACTTTCCGATGTTCTCTTAGACTCGAAGTCCGAGAGGTCCGCGAACTGTAAAGTAGATCGACAGTTGCACGACATTTTAAGTTGTAATTCCTTAATCCCTTCACCAGCGACCGCCCTGAGCCAAAGTCTGAGGCGCCCTCTTGCGCAGGTTGCTTAGTTTGTAGTTTTTAAACAATTTATTAAGACTGGAGCTCTGCTCGCTTTTATGTCCGGTGACTAATTAGCCAAAAGCCTAGCTAGTTTGACTAAGTAATATAAATGCATGCATATGTTTACATAATAACATGCCCGTTCAAAAGATAACCTAGTTTACTTTTAGAAACGTGGGAAGAAAATAATACATTTTGATAGCTATTTAGGATTCCCACTACTATATGAATGAAAACCATTAGGGGTTTTACTCAAGATGTCAGGTTCGATACCTGCTAGTAGTCAACATTTTTTATTAAAAAAGTCTAAACGAGATGGGTAGGTAGTTTTCATAATAACTATGTAAATAACAATATTTAAATAGAAGGTGTTAAAATATTATAATTAACACGTAAAAGCCATAGTTAATATAAGCTGCCCTTAATGCCGTTATAAAGCAACTGCTGTAAATTATACCTGAAATAAGCTTTTATTGCTCCGATAATTAGCCCACAATTCGTGAGATTAAATTCAAACACAGTTATATACCTACTTTGAGGCGCTTAACAGCTAATAGTGGAAGTACTAACTAGATTAAATACAGTAATATCAAACTTAGTTACGAGGCGACAATGTACTTTACTTGTTACCAAGATTTCAATTCTCGAAAGGTGGAATTTACAGCCATTGTCAGAGCTCATAAGGGTAACGGTGCAAATTTTACATGAGGGTGAGATTATGAAAACTTTTACAAGTTTTGGGTGATTTGGGTAAAGGAGAAAATTGAATTTTCATATACGAAGACATGAGCAAACATTTATTAATGTCTAAAGGGATTTGCAATAAGTATATCGTGTATAT
Organism: Nycteola revayana; assembly: GCA_947037095.2. Lineage (NCBI taxonomy): Eukaryota > Metazoa > Arthropoda > Insecta > Lepidoptera > Nolidae > Nycteola > Nycteola revayana. The sequence goes on from OX344839.1 coordinate 14,707,359, forward strand.
ATTTTATTTATTTTGGTTACCTTTACTTAGTACTTATATAAGGATAATGCTCCATTTATTACATAAAGGATTTTGTGTTTGGCCTTTAGATGCTACAGTATTATTTTTCTTATACGAATAATTTTTACTTAAACCATTCATTATGCCGGCCGTAACGGTAGCCCAATTGCTAGGGCATCGGACTTGTGTTCTTGAGGTCGCCGGTTTGAACCCTACCCATAGCACTACCAACGTGGATCCACCCGTAACACAAGCATTTTAGCTTAGCACGAGGGGTTAACAAGAATACTAGTAGATTGCAATACTCTGCTAGTAATTAAAAAAAAAAACGTTATTATCATCAGCACGTATGTTTTTTGGTCCGACGACCTCATAAAGGTCGCAGGGAGTCAGTGGATGCAGGCCGCTAGTAATAATTCCCACTGGAATCGATGGGGGAGGCCTATATTCAGCAGTGGAAGACAACAGGTTGATGATGATGATGATAAGTTTCTTACATAAAAAGAAAGAAAATTCTGCTGTCTTTGTATACGATTTTTATACAAGGATGATGATGCTTGCCAAGGTCTGTTAAAAGTAGGCCTATTTTCAGCAGTGGACATAAATGAATTGATAAAGTAAAAGTAAGTAAGCATTTTCCCGAGTTTAAATAACAAGGAACCGTCTTCACATTTCACTTCATTTTATTTTTGTTAAGTAAGAGTTAAATGGATTCCGTGACTATCCTCTAAAAACATTTTGCAGGTAAAAAGAAAAAGAAAGAAACATATGAAACTATATTGTGACTAAAATAAATATTTTAAAAGTACTTGCGATTTATCAAGGTTTTTGTAATAACATGAACACGTAGACATAACTAGCTTTTCTAAATAAATAAAGCTATAAAACTTTCATTTTGAAGAGTAAAATAATTTTATGTCAAATAATTTATAATCCAAGCAAAAATATACTCTTTGATGCCATGTTAATAGAACTCATTTTCCAAAGAATATTGATCGTTGGCTACGCTATTTAAGTAATATGAAATGTCCTTGTTGTTCTTAGGACTGAAGTGAGCAAGTTTTTTGTTTATGTATGATGTTGCCGAACGAGGAATTTTCGGCGTGCAATTTAAATTTTTTATTTTGTTTTCTTTTACAAATTATGTCCCTTAAATTTGTTTCTGCTTGGAGCACTTAAAGCAAGTGGGCAAAAAATGTGAGATTGAATTTTGGCTAGAACACAAGCAGTGATTAAAATTATTAAGTTATTATATTGTTATGGATGAAGATGCGAAAAACAAAAATTATTAAAAAATCTCGCAAAAATAAAAACCTAGGTAGCCAACACTCTTGTTCAGTGCCAAATGAGTTTGCAAAAGCATGATTAGCTAATTTGATTACGTTATCTTGTTAGTGAATACCATCCACCAAAATAAAATCCGCAGCTGACATGTTCAGCTGCGGATTTTATTTTGGTGGATGGTGGCCTTATCCCGCGGGTATATTTTGCCAAAATCCCTAATCTTGGCAGGCGGGTTGGCGACTGCAGTATATACATATTATTATGCATATATTGCAGTCGCCAACCCAGGTTGACGCTGCTCTCCGTTACCTGGTATAGGTACGATTCTAGATAGAAAGATGATGTGCGAGTATAATCATTATTAACGGCTTTACTTGCTTGTTGAGGGACGGAGGATAATCTTTCAACCAGACCCGGAAATACATATTTAATTTTACTTAAAGATTTTTTTTATGGAGCGGAAAAGCTTTTAAGGCTAGCCTTAAACCGGAGGCTATCAAATTACATTTTGACTAACGTCAATTTTGATTTATTAAAAGTTTTATATATGTAGAAACATAATGAGATTTAACATAAAATGTACCTACCTCATGGTTAGATACATGGTGTTGCACTGTAGTCGTTCGTTTGATCGTTTCACTCACAACATATCGCTTCAATATTCTAATAAAATATGGTGAACAAGTAGTAATTATTAATAAATCTTCTTCAAGCTTCACGACTCTTCTACTGACGGGTTAAAAAGTGTGCGTTGACACTACCATGGTATATTAGCCCAGTTATTATAACCATGTATGTTTGTATGTATACACATATACTTAATGTGAAAACTTCTAATTGGCCTTCTTTTATTGTGTAAGAAACTATTTGTTAATTAGCTGTAAGTATGACAAAGAAAAAAAATTTAAAAAAAATCGAGAGGACGAAGAAGACTGTATGAAAAATACCAAGGCATATAGGTAAAACACAATTTACTTCTCCTATACTTATACGTGAACAAAGCCACTAGTAATAGATAGTATAACTATATAATGCATATTAATTTGATTCGCGTTCGCAGCAGGTTAACTTGGAATCAAATTTCAAACTCCTCTTAGCTCACGTAGCTGGCATACATTTTGCGATTAATCATTAGAATTCTGTTTGTATAGAATGTTTAAGTAATGTCATTTAACTATTAAATTAATAGGTTTGTAAAGGTAATTATCTTTACGCTTGTCTTTTACGTAAAAAAAAAACAGTTATAAAAATGTTAATACTTTCTCCGGTTATTTTACTAAACCATGACATAAAGGCTCGTTGTACAAAGGCTTCTCCTAATTTAAAATAAAAAATAAAATAAAAAAAGTTTTTATTCACGTTAACCTATTACAGGTATTTGTAAATAGTCAAAACATATTTGGCTTATTTTTGATTTAATTAATTAATTTTATTTGTTTATTGCTACGTATAATAGTTTATATAACTTTAGCCTAAAAGCTGTCAGGTGTGAAAGTACAATATTATTTTATATCTATGATTAAATCTAAGTCCTTTGAGTATTTTATTATTTAGACGGACCATAAGTATCTCGACGAACGCGCTTTAGTGCTACCACCGTATCCAATACCCAACTGAGAAGATCCGGCGAAACAAACTCAGTGGGGTTATTCTACTGCCGGTTTCAGTGCGGCCTCATCGAGACGATCCGGCGAAACATACTCAGATGGGCATGTCCAAGAAGCTTAGGTCCAGTTACTATTATTATTTAGTTGGCATTGACAATTTACCAATCGGTTGTCTTTATACAAATTTTATTTACATTTTCATTAAAAAACAGATTAAATAATTTATTTAAAGACAGAACTGAATAGGTATATATTTGGTAGTATTATTTTTATTATTACAGATAGCACACCTTTATACAGAATACATTATCATGGTCTTTCAATGCTTAAACAGCTTTAGGGTTACGATCTAGTGCAAGGAGGTATAACTTCCCATACATCTTTATCATCTACATACTTTTTAATACTATAGTAGCCTCTAGTCATTAGGATTCGTTTGACGTGCGTCTTAAATAATGAATCGGGCATGTCAATAATATAAGAAGGAAGCTTGTTGTAAAATCGAATGCAATTTCCCATGAATGACTTACTAACTTTGCTAACCCTAAAGTACGGCATAGCTAGTTTGTTCTTATTTCTAGTATTTATATTGTGAAAGTCACTTTTCTTACTAAAAGTATCTATATTTTTTCGAACAAACAAAATATTCTGGTAGATATACTCAGATGGCACAGTTAATATATTTATATCCTTAAATAAGGTTCGCAGAGAATCGCGGCTACCTTGTCCATAAATAGCCCTGACCGCTCTCTTTTGTTGAATGAAGATAGTATTAATATCAATAGCTGACCCCCAGAGTAAGATGCCATAAGACATGATGCTATGGAAGTAAGCCAAGTATACCTAGCCGTGGCTTCATCCGACAATTGTTTTATTTTCAGTTTGGCCCCATAGCACTTGGTCCTCCGCCCTTGGCATCTAGTGTGTTGCTAAAAAGGATCGATCGTCTCGGTTTCGACACCCTATTCGGGGAAACGATGCAACTAGATTTTTTCTTTCGTACAAAATCTTAGTACCAAGAAGGAGTCAGACAGATGGTGATGTTTCATCTGTACCACAGAGTGCACGTTAAGCAGTCTGTCCTGGACTTTTACCAGTCGTGTCAGTAAAACCGTCCGTTATGCAAGGGAATGTAGAATGTGACTGTGTTTGCGCACACTTTTTTTCGGACCGTCATTTATGTAATTTGCCACGAGGCTTTTGCTACTTAACCGGGCATAGAAGACATAGAAGTGAGCAGAGCTCAATGGCTTATAAACTACTAAGTGAGGCACACATTTGTGCTCTACAATACAGTTACACCATGTCCGAAATCAGTTGGGAAGGCTATATAGACCATCTATACCTATATCTATAATATATGATCTAGTGGTATAAAGGTAGTGGTGGAAACGATATAGTGGTATATCGTAAGTATTATTGCATACGACAAAAAAAGTTACCTTTATTTTAATTTTATTCAAATTTGGCTTTGTCAGCAAGAAGTCTCATATTTTCTCGACTATAATGTTACTAACGACACCACGTAAATGATACATAAAATGTCAATGTAAGTACACTTAATGTTAAGTGTCTGTTAGTCACTCATACTACAAAGTTGCTCGCGGAAATTGCTTAGCACTTATTCTTACCGTCAATAACAAAATTAATTGTGAATAGAAAGGAAACCACACGTATTTTTAAAAGTTTTTAATTGCTTTTTTTACAATTTTTACAACAAAATAGTCATATTCACATTTTAAAATACAGAGTAAAATTAAAGATTTTGTGAAGTTTACAGGAAAATATGATAATAGAATGAAATATTTTATAGGTGAAACTTATGGGTTACAAAGATAAAATAAAACATTTTAGCCTTTAATTTGCTAGAGCATCTTTTATCGTTAGAGCGTTTTCAGATTATCCGATATCGGTGTCGGACGACGATAGCCGACAACCAATAGCCGACTATATGAAATGTAAATAAGTTTATATTTCATTGTATTGACATGATAAAAACCAAAAAAAAGTGCAATTTCACCACTAAAATTAGTCAATATAAGAATAGGTAGTTGTTTAATAAATAGATTTTACATTTTAATAATGATTGATTAGGGGTCAGGCCGTTATCGAACTAGTGATATCCAACCCTGCTTGATAGTGTTCACCTTAGCTAGAAAAGGCAGTTGCTCGAAACTGTCATAATTCTTCAATCTATTCACCAGAGACCACTCCGAGTCAAAGTCCAAGTCCCCTGTGTGGTCTCCCGCCTTCATTCGTAGGTTGCTTGGTTTGAAGTTTGTAAATAATTTATATCTATACCAGAAACTATTTAATATATAGACTGAAAAAGCGGAACAAAAAAACGTAACTCGATTTTAGGGACCATGGATGCTAACAGATGTCGCCCGTAGTAGCGTTCAAGCGATAATATGGTCATTTGTCGAAGTCGAATGGCATTATTTATTATTATTCAACAAGATGGCGCAAATGTTAATTATTGATATTAATTTATTTTATTTTAGTTTTGTTATTTTATAACAACAAATATTACGAGATTCCGATTTTAATTTTGCGATTGATGTAAAAAACACAAATAAGTAGTAAAATTTATTATTTATTTAAATACAAAAATTAAAAAGGCTAACGCCGCCGCCCGTATCTCTAAAAATGTACTAAAGCTGTTACTTAAATCAGACTTAAATAAAAATATAAAAAGCAATAATAATATTATATTATAATATTATTATTGTTATATACCTACCTATATAACAACTGGAACTCAGGTCCCGAACGCAGGCCGCAATCACAATGAATGAAATGAGGGAGCGAAATAGCATAACTAGGTAGTTATGCTGTTTCGCTCACTAGTAGGTACTTAGGTACGCATTTCTACCGTTAATATTAATGTTATTAAAACTGAATTGTTCATTTTAGAGATATAACCGCTTTTATGTTCATAAAAAAATATTAAATCGTCTGAAGAAAGAAACTACGTTAAATGTTTATCGTAATATTAATCCTTATCTAAATTAAGCATTATGTTATCAAGGGTATTTATGTTGAAGTCAATTACTTTTTGTTTTATTCCAATCGGACATTTCGTTGAGAAATTATCACGAGTATAAAAACGCAAAGAATTTGTACCTAATAATGAGTTATTTGCCATCTATACTAATATTATAAAGCTGAAGAGTTTGTTTGCTTGAACGCGCTAATCACAGCAACTAATGGTCCGATTTGAAAAATTCTTTCAATGTTAGATAGCCCATTTATCGAGGAAGGTTATAAGCTACATTTAATTATAAAGTTTCTACGGGAACGGGAGTTACGCGGGTGAAACTGCGCGCGGAAAGCTAGTATATATATATATAAGGCTGGAGCACTGCTTACTTTAATGCTCGGTGAAGTAGCCTCGTGAACAAAAATATGAATCATCATCAACAGCCCGTTGACGTCCACTGCTGAACATGGGCCTCCTCTTATCAGACCTTGGCAAGCCAGGATCGTAGAGGGATATTGCCATATTCACCACGCTTGGCAGACGGATTGGTGATCGCAGTAGTGATTGCTGCCCATCCATCAGCCATATGTCCCTTAGTCGCCTTTTACGACACCCATGGGAAGACATGGGGTGGTCTATTCTAAGCCGGAAACCACACAGCAAATAAAATAAAATTAAAAAAATATGAAAGCCCGTCCGAAAAAAAAATGTAGCAAGATTCCACTGCGGCACTGTCCTATGGCATCAAAGATAAGATATGTTTTTACTTACTTTCGAAATTTCGTTACATTAAAAACTATCCGCTTCTAAACAGCACATAAACTAAGTTATAGGTACCTAACATAACGTTCCAAATATTTCATTTTCCTATTGCGGGTGTGAAAACCAACTAAACTTAACACATTACTGTTGCACAAATGGAAACGGCTCATCATCACGGCATGCCACTCGCGTGCCAGCAGTTAGTCTCCCTAATGTGTGTTCGCAATATTTTTATAGCTGTTAAACGCAATAAATATACAAACGTTACCTATAAACGCCTCTGTGGGATTACATGCTGACGGATTGTACGAGCTACTAAGCGACCACTGACCAAGATCGTTTTTCGTATTGATGGCTCCAAATGTTTAGTTTAAAACCCGATGCACTTTTTTCGTGGCTACGACCAGGAAGTTGTAACCTGTGTTAATAGTCCGAAACGTACAGTAAAGTGACATTTTACAGTGTAGTATCTAATTCTGCCTAACCTAGGAGGCTTCTCCCGCATAAACGCCCGTCTTAGATTATTTGCTGACGCATGGCAACAGCTACTAAGCGACCACTTAATAAGATCGCATATCGTACTAATACAATATTTTGTATTATAACCGATGTTTTTAGTAGAAATGGCCATGTTGCTTTGACCTATGTTAAGGGTCTAAAATGTATGCTCAAGTGATGCTTTAGAATATTCTATTCTTCCCTCCTAGCGTAAACGAGGAGGTTAAAGCCTAGTGCATTTTTTGTGGCCACTACTATGGGAAGATATCAAAGTGATAGGCTGGGGCAACACTGGCACGTCATACGTGGAGTACGGCCGCCGAAATATATTTATATGTACACTTGAGAGCAATAAAATCGCACACCCCTTGTAATTTGGTTTATTACTGATTGTTTTCTAAAATCTAAAGATATTGAGTAAAAATCATTAGACAAAATTAAAGCATACAAGCTTATCTTTACAAAAACATAAAATTAAAATCATTGACCTTTACGTAACTTACAAAAACCGACCGTACACCGAATTCCCCAAATTCACGCGTTTGCGTTGTCACTACTTGCACCCTTAGCCGCAGGTATAAAAAGGTCGGTTTATTGGAATTTTTAATCAGTTGCATACCGAAGGTCAACGTGATAACATCTCTACTGGAAGCATACGGATTTACTGGAAAAATATGGATACCACGCCCGCAGAAGCCGCTCAAGTTATTGCCTTGCTCGAAGCAGGCCATAACCAAAGTGAAGTTGCTCGACGGCTAAATTTGAGCCGCTACTCTGTTCGTCGTGTATACCAGAGGTTCCAAGAGACCGGTGGCTACATTCGGCGACCAGGATCTGGCCGGCGACGCACAACATCAGAGCGTGATGACCGCTTTCTTGTGACAAGGTCTTTGAGAAATCGGCAACTGAACGCGGTTCAACTGGGACAACAGCTTCGAGAAGTTCGCAATGTCAGTATAAGTCGGTGGACAGTTCGAAGAAGACTAGGTGAAGCAGGAATGACTTCACATCGCCCAGCAAATGGTCCCAAATTGACCACAGCTCACCGACAAGCCCTGCTACAATTTGCTAGGGAACATTTAAATTGGACGTATGACCAATGGCGGGCTGTTATGTTCTCTGATGAATGCAGAATGACTTTACATGGTCATGATGGACGCTCTAGGGTCTACAGAAGGTCATCAGAGCGATTTTCACAATGCTGCATAAGCGAACGTGTGGCTTTTGGAGGTGGATCGTGTATGTTTTGGGGTGGCATAATGTTGGACACTAAAACTGACATTGTATTCATCACTACGGCGAATACCGGCCCGAGATCGAAAAGTTTGACGGCTGCACGATACGTCGAAGAAGTGCTCGAAGAACATGTGAGGCCGCTTGCGTGGCTTATGGGAGAAGATTTTCTCTTAATGCACGACAACGCCAGACCGCATGTCGCTAGAACAGTTTGCGACTACATGGAAGACGTTGGAATCACCGCGATGGAGTGGCCAGCTCGTAGTCCTGATCTCAATCCGATTGAGCATGTCTGGGATGAGCTAAAAAGAAGAGTTCGAGCAAGAAGCCCTGCTCCTACGCGCCTCCAAGAGCTTCAACTTGCCATTGAAGAGGAGTGGAACGCCATACCACAAGATTTCATGGTGAAATTAATACGGTCCATGAAAAACCGATTAAGAGCTGTAATCAAGGCTAGGGGAGGGAATACACCTTATTAAAAAACAATTTGATCAAGCATTTTGAGTTTTATTTTTATTCTTTCTTAAGCTAAATTGGGTAATTTTATCCGTATGTTGGGTTTTGTGCCCTAAAACTCCCTATGGGTACTTTTTTTACACTGTATTTGATATCATTAGAAAGGTACTGAAGTAAACATTCAAATAGTGTAAGTTTTATTTTAATATGTATTCACATTCATGAAAAAAACTGCTTTAACAACAAAAAGTCAACGTGTGCGATTTTATTGCTCTCAAGTGTATTTGTTTTCACAAAATGGCCGTCGCGTAGTAGCTGCCATGGTTCATTAGCAATTACACAAACTCTCGAATATACAAACATCTAAAGTATCAAACACTATAAAGAACTATAAATAAAGAAAAACAAACACCGTCATACTTGTCTCGCATTCACTGAAATGTTTTATAGTTCACGAGATATATTCAATGGCTACACACAAAAGGTGATTTATATTGAAGTTATCTGCATACACAATGTCTCGTAGCAACATAAAGTAACTACGACGTAGAAGAGTCGTTACGACGTAGCATTTAGTTATATAGTACAATGTTCTTACTGCGCTTTAAAATGGCCATCTCGTATCTACATAAGTTTTACATAACATCTTATAAATATTTAACACTAATAAAAGTGCATGAAATATGGTTGCTGGCTCTGTAATATTTTAAGAAATGTTCACTGAATGTTCGTATTCTTATTACTAACTTAGCATAATGTGTACTTTTAATAATATTTCGAATGGACCTACTATTCGAAATATTATTAAAAAATTAAAAAAATAAAATAGTTGTGGAAAAAAAATAGTACTTACCATTTATAGTATAAATAAAGTATTGTGCATAACTATTTTGCATGAATCAAAGTCCAAGTCCAAGTCCAAGTCCAAGTTCAGTAGCATCCATCTAAGCTTTCATATTTACAACATAAGAACAATTGTGCGGGACAATATAAACAGTTAGTGTGCTACGATAGTCAATAGACGAAACACTTAGCGTTATAAAGTGTAAAACTTTGTGTTCGATTTCCTGACAATAGTTATTACTCCTTAAGTGTATTTTTGGTGTTAATCGATTCATTAGTGACTAGAGTATTGAATAAAACTATTAAAAGTAATGTATATAATGGTAAATAATAAGATAAAGACAAAAATAGTGTTTTATAAAATTGTTATAAGTTGTACATAGAAATTTGTAACTCGCGCTATAGTTTTGGTTGTGATAATTGTTTGTTTGTATATTTATATACTTTATTAGTTATTTAATGATTAATTTGTAGTTAGTTTATAGTTTTTAAATAAAAACTTATATTGTTTGATAAGGAAACACCATAGGAGATAAGGTGAAATTATCTTAAATCGAGCCTAGGTCTACTTTACGGTAAAGTTTCGACCTAGGATAGTAAAATTCACCTTGTCTCCTATTGGTAGTAATTCCGGCTCTCTGATTGGTCAACCAATCAGAGCTAATTAAGATTTGCCTAATGATTTGTATAAAAGAGGGATGTTCCGAACCGATCGATACAGACGGCGGGCATCCCTACAAATGTAAGAAACTGGAGCAAGAAATAAATAGAAGAAACCCTCTCAAGAAGTTGTTTTTATTTTCCACGAAGAACAAAACCTCAAATAGTAAATGTGGTCACACACATTAAATGGTCCTTTGAAGCCGGATAATTCTTCGTGAACAACATGCCAGTCACACGCTCGGAAGGAAAAGGGCGTAAGCAGCGAGTGGAGCCGCGGTCGGGATCAGAAGAAACTACTAGCGCCGAGACGTCCTCCGGTACTACCGCTACGGGAGGTACCACGACGACGGAGGACACAGCTACCTCCGTGGAGTCCTCCGTCGCAACCACAGCCACAGCTCGCCGCACCGCACCGGCCGCCGCGCCGACCGTCGCCGCCGCTTCTGCCGCCGCGTCTACCGCCGCCAATGCCGCTGCCGCCGCCGTTGCGGCCACCCATCCTTCCGAGACGCCCAGCTTCATCGCCTCGTCTGTAACCGCGTCCGCTGCGCCGACTGTACCGGTGGACGCGGTTATGAAACCGCCCGCCGCTGTCAAAAATATCGAAGCATCCGTAGTGAAGAAAATAGTGCAAGGTCCGCCGCTGCCGAGCGGACCTCTAGACCCTCGCCCTCCGAGCAAGAGGGGGGGAGGGGGGATGTCTACAAAATCAAAATCGCATAGAATAGCGAAAGCTAAAGAAGAATTATTAAAATTACAGGTGGAGCTTGCCACTGTACGCCTCGCCGCCCTGGAAACTGAGGACACCGATGAAGATGATGATGTTACAGTTTATTCGAAAAATGAAGAAACAAACCAGAAGGTGGACACCTGGCTGAACAGCCAAACCGACAGACCGGCTCCCGCTAACCGACCGATGGAACAGGCGGGAGATATAATAGAAAATAGAAGTCCACCAACTAAGTTTGTAGAAGAACATCATCAACGGCATCAGCGACCGGCGGGAGAGCGACAGGACTACTCCGCACTGGCTGAAGCCATAGTACGGGCTGTCAACACAGGACAGCGACCACGTGTTATAGAACTACCATTCTTCAATGGGTCACATCAAGAGTGGCTACCTTTCCGCGCCGCATACTACGAAACAGAAGATACATTCACGGCTATAGAAAACACAAATCGACTGAGAAGAAATCTAAAAGGGAAGGCGAGGGAAGCAGTCGAGGGTCTTCTCATCACCAACACACATCCAGCTGACATCATGAAGACCCTGGAGTCGCGGTTTGGAAGACCAGAGTCGATCGCCATGATGGAGATGGAGGCGTTACGATCACTACCTCGCCTCACAGAGTCGCCGCGCGACATTTGTATATTCTCCACCAAGGTCTCCAACATCGTGGCCACACTGAAAACCCTCAGCTGCATCAACTACCTCTACAACCCGGAAGCTACAAAAATAGTGGTAGATAAACTCACACCAACCTTACGTTACAGATTTTACGACTTCTCAGCGACGCAGCCGAGAGAGGATCCGGACCTTCTGAAATTAGAAAAGTTCTTCAGAAGAGAAGCGGAGCTATGCGGACCGTATGCGCTACCCGAGCCGGTGGCAGCATACGCACCAGCCACAACCGTACAGAAGAGGACCCAGAAGATAAACAACGTCATAGAGAAACCGTATACACCGAGGTGTCCAGTATGTGAAGAACTAGGACACATAGCGATCGACTGTGAACAGTTTAAGAAGAAAAATGAAAACGCCAGATGGGATATAGCTAAATCGAAACAGTTATGCTTCAGGTGCCTTCGCTTCAGGAGTAAAGCTCACAACTGCCGAGCCAAGCCGTGCGGTGTCGACGACTGCAAGAACACACACCATAGGATGCTGCACTACAGAAAAATAGAAAAGGCAGAAGAGAAGGAAGCACCAGAAGTAATCAACTCCACCTGGACAATCGAGAAGAAACAATCGTACCTGAAAATCCTTCCTATAAGTGTGGAGGGACCTCGGGGAGCAGTCGACACCTACGCGCTGATGGACGACGGGTCAACAGTGACATTGATAGACAGCCACCTCGTTGACAAGATAGGAGCGACGGGACCGCTAGACCCACTGAAAATAGAAACCATCAACGATATGAAGACATCAGAGTCGACATCGAGAAGAGTCGCAGTGAAGCTGAGGGGACTCACCGGTCAACAGAAGCAAATACAAGCACGAACAGTTAAGAGCCTCCACGTGGCATCGCAGCGGGTTCCTAAGGAGCTAGTGGAACAGTGCGGCCACCTGGCGGATATCAGTCGTCACCTCACCTACGCGGACGCCAAGCCTCAACTACTCATCGGTCAAGACAACTGGCATCTCCTGCTCGCCACAGAAGTGAGAAGGGGAAGCAGAAGTCAACCGGTAGCATCACTAACACCTCTCGGATGGGTACTACATGGCAGCCAGACACGGAGCTTCGGAAGAAACATCGCCTTCGTGTCCCACATAGTCGACCGACCGGAAGACGACCTAGAGAAGTTAGTCAAACAGTATTTCGAAGCGGACGCCTTGTGTATCAACCCCAAGAGGCCGAACACAGATCCCGAGGAACGAGCGCTACGCATCCTACAGAAGACTACAGTTAAAACAGAAGAGGGGACATACCGGACAGGGCTTCTATGGCGGAAGGAAGAAATATCGTTTCCCGACAACTATGAAAATTCATTAAGAAGGCTCTACAGCATAGAGAAGAAAATCGACCGTAGTCCGGAGCTGAAAAGAAAATATAGTGAACAGATGGAAGCTCTCATCACCAAGGGGTACGCGGAGCCAGCTCCAACACAGAAGACTACTAATAAAACGTGGTATTTACCACATTTCGCAGTGATCAACCCCATGAAACCGGACAAGCTAAGGGTAGTTCACGACGCCGCAGCCAAGACCAAGGGGGTCGCCCTCAACGACATGCTGCTGAAGGGACCGGACCTACTACAGTCGCTACCAGGAGTCGTCATGAGGTTCCGACAGCACCGAGTGGCAGTCACCGCCGACATCAAAGAAATGTTCATGCAAGTCAAGCTGCGAACAGAAGACAGAGACGCGCTACGTTACCTGTGGAGAGGTGACAGAAGAGATCAACAGCCTCCGGAAGAGTACAGAATGACGTCACTAATCTTCGGGGCATCGAGTTCACCATCCACAGCAATATATGTGAAGAACCTGAACGCTGAAACGTATGCGAAAACCAACCCAGAAGCAGCAGAAGCTATAATAAAGAAACATTATGTCGACGACTACCTGGACAGCTTTAGAACAATAGAAGACGCGACACGAATCACTAAAGAGGTCCGAGAAGTACACAGTAAAGCTCGCTTCGAACTGAAACAATGGAAGTCTAACTCGCAAGCCCTTCTGAAAACCCTAGGAGAAGACAGTCAAACAGAAGACTTGGAGCTACATAGACACGAAGAGAAGATGGAGAGAGTACTAGGTGTCATATGGAAGACCAACTCCGACGAGTTTACGTTCAACCTCGACATGACACGAATACCTACAGCGCTTGTGGAAGGAAAGAAGCCTACAAAACGCGAAGCTCTCCGCATAGTAATGTCACTATTCGACCCGCTTGGCTTCGCATCACCGGTCACAATCAAAGCGAAACAACTACTCCAGGAAGTATGGCGCAGAGGAACATCATGGGACGATGAAATCGATGAAGACCTGGCGGAGCAGTGGCAGATCTGGATGGCTCACCTAAGAAATCTCAAGAACATAACTATACCAAGATGTTACGTGAGCTACAGCGACGCCGTATCGTTACAACTTCACGTCCTCACCGATGCCAGCGAGTCGGCGTACTCTGCGGTACTATACTGGAGGACAGTAGCACCGAGTGGAGAGGTCAGCTTATCATTCATCATGGCCAAGGCGAAAGTAGCACCGCTCAAGTTGACTTCGATACCACGGTTGGAACTACAAGCAGCGGTCATGGGCACGAGGCTCGCAGAAGCAGTCACAGAAGAACACGAGAGAAAACCGGACAGCAAAACCTTCTGGACCGACAGTAGAACAGTACTCACATGGATAAGGACGGGTTCGCGTTCGTACAAACCCTACGTGGCTCATCGACTAGCGGCGATCGAAGAAAGTTCCAAGGTCAACGAATGGCGATGGGTACCTACGAAGCTGAACGTGGCGGACGACGCTACGAGAGATACCCCACCTACCTTCGACAAAGAACACCGATGGTACAAGGGACCCGACTTCCTATACGCACCCGAAGACACCTGGCCGTCCGAAGCACCATCACCTGTAAAAGAAGAGACCTCAGGTGAAGAAAAGGTACACCACGTGAGCGAGAAACGAAGACCGAAGCTATCAGAAGCCTTACCTGATCCATCGAGATTCTCGAACTGGAACCGACTTCGTTACTCCACAGCGCGTGTACTTCAATTCATTCGGCTATGTACACCTCAAGAACAAAGTGTAAACTACAGAAGAACGAAAAAGAATAAAGAAAATGATCCGAGCTGGAACAATAAAAAAGAAAACACAGCGAACAGAAAGAAAATAGTACAGAAAACACTACAGTTATCAGAACGAAAGTTTATTCCGGTCACCGCGGAAGAATTAAAAATAGCGGAAGAATTACTTATACGGTCGTCACAAGAAGATTCCTTCGCGGACGACATCGAGATATTGAAACTACAGAAGCAAATACCTAAAGAAAGTCGCCTACATCAGCTGAGCGTCGAGTACGTCGACAACGCCGTGCGCATAAGAAGTAGGATCGGAGCAGTACGGGACATCACAGAAGCTGTAAGGAAACCTATGGTGATCGACGGCGACCACCCGACAGTGAGACTGTGGATACAGTCTATACATCGACAACTACATCACGCCGGAGTGGAAGCTACCATCAACGAGTGTAGACAGCAGTACTGGGTATTGCGTCTACGCCCCACCGCTAGATCACTACTACGAAGGTGCCTGTACTGCAGAATGAAGACACAACAGCCACCGCACCCGAGGACCGGAGACCTACCTGGATGTCGCCTAGCACACCACAGCAGGCCTTTCACCTACACCGGGGTCGACTACTTCGGCCCGCTCTCCGTAACCGTCGGGAGAGCTCGACAGAAGAGATACGTGGCGCTCTTCACGTGTCTCACTACGCGGGCTGTACACCTAGAAATCGCCGGTTCACTTAGTACTGATTCCGCTGTTATGGCACTTCGCAGGATGTTCGCTCGCCGAGGGTGCCCTACCGAAATCTGGTCGGACAACGGCACCAACCTGAGGGCTGCAGACAAGGAGCTGCGGCGCTCCATCGACGAGGCGACGGCTGAGGAGGCAGCGAAGCGGACCATCCGCTGGCGCTACATCCCTCCCGGGGCTCCCTTCATGGGCGGAGCCTGGGAACGCATGGTGCGTTCCGTGAAGACAGCGCTCGCAGCCGCGCTGCACGAGCGCCACCCGACCGAGGAGGTGCTCACCACTCTGCTTACTGAAGCGGAGTACACCGTCAACAGTCGCCCGCTGACGCATGTCTCAGTCAGCGAGGAGGATCCCGAGGCCCTGACTCCCAACCACTTCCTGTTGGGAGGCTCCGGACGCGTGCCACAGCCAGGCACATTCACCGAAGAGGACGCCATCTCCCGATCCAGCTGGCGAGCCGCACAGAGGCTCGCCGACATCTTCTGGGCGCGCTGGGTGAAGGAGTACCTTCCCGAGCTTCAACACCGGCGGGAGCCACACGGTCGAGGCGCGGCGGTGCAGATCGACGACCTCGTACAGATAGTCGACCCCAATCTACCGCGCAACGTGTGGATCCGCGGCCGAATCATCGCTACATACCCCGGCCCAGACAACGTGGTACGCGCCGTGGACGTGCGGACCAAGGGAGGAGTGCTACGTCGGCCTGTAAGGAAGCTGGTGGTCCTGCCTCTACCTACAGATATCGAGCCCGCACCGAGAGAAGATGCGACACGGTCGCACGGCGGGAGTGATGTGCGGGACAATATAAACAGTTAGTGTGCTACGATAGTCAATAGACGAAACACTTAGCGTTATAAAGTGTAAAACTTTGTGTTCGATTTCCTGACAATAGTTATTACTCCTTAAGTGTATTTTTGGTGTTAATCGATTCATTAGTGACTAGAGTATTGAATAAAACTATTAAAAGTAATGTATATAATGGTAAATAATAAGATAAAGACAAAAATAGTGTTTTATAAAATTGTTATAAGTTGTACATAGAAATTTGTAACTCGCGCTATAGTTTTGGTTGTGATAATTGTTTGTTTGTATATTTATATACTTTATTAGTTATTTAATGATTAATTTGTAGTTAGTTTATAGTTTTTAAATAAAAACTTATATTGTTTGATAAGGAAACACCATAGGAGATAAGGTGAAATTATCTTAAATCGAGCCTAGGTCTACTTTACGGTAAAGTTTCGACCTAGGATAGTAAAATTCACCTTGTCTCCTATTGGTAGTAATTCCGGCTCTCTGATTGGTCAACCAATCAGAGCTAATTAAGATTTGCCTAATGATTTGTATAAAAGAGGGATGTTCCGAACCGATCGATACAGACGGCGGGCATCCCTACAAATGTAAGAAACTGGAGCAAGAAATAAATAGAAGAAACCCTCTCAAGAAGTTGTTTTTATTTTCCACGAAGAACAAAACCTCAAATAGTAAATGTGGTCACACACAACAATAAACAAGACAGTAAGCCAATTCACCTGCCCGGGCCTATTTATCATATTGAAGAAATAGGCCGTATTCCGGATTAAGTTAAACTGATTTGCCTCCAGAGTTCATTAGCGCAATCCGTAAAAGTTCGATGGCAAATTTGCACGTTTGAACGTCAAGAATCATTAAAAGAGTTGGGTCTAGCTGTTGGAAAGCCGGTTTAGTGTTACGTTCACTTCCTGTTGTCGAAAATATTGCAGTAAATGATGAGGTAACAGTATAAACATTTACTTATATTGGTCTCAGTTCATTACTTTCCTTTGACAGTGCTCGACCTAAACGTAACGTAAGTTCGTTTTACATCAAAGTAGCTCTCAAAAATTGTTCTCTTTAAAACCAGTACCGGTGAAATCGATTTAAAATTAGTTGTATTAGTGTGGCTGTGAGCGGTGAATCGTAAGTGTATAATAATATGTATTTGCTTTGCATTTGTTTTAGAACATCTAAGCTATGTATTACAAATATAAAAATGCTAAAAATAATAAATAATGTGAATGAAAGCTTGTTTGTTACGCTTTCACGCGAAAACTACTTAACTGATCATTATGAAACTTTGTAGACATATTCTTGGAGGTATAGAAGTAACATGATACAAGATATTTATTGGCTTTAAGATAACATACTTTTTATTGCACACCAAAATACAAATAGCAAAAAGGTTAGCCATGTACAATAGGCAGACTCTCAGCAATCTCTTCCAGACAACCTTTGGATGGAATTAAGATGAATAAGAAGAGGCATGAAGGGTAGCAGTATGCAATAGGCTTTAATGCGAGCGAAGCTGCGGGTAAAAGCTAGTTATTCATAATTTTAACAAAGAATTCGATATCAATACTCCATTGCTTGACAACTATTGGGAACTATAAAAAGTATTAAACATAGTCGATGGCCAGCAACTCAAATTCGACCACGGTTAATTCGTTTAGCACGACTACAAAGCTTCGGCCATTTTATTCTGTCAATACTGTTAAATATACACCACTCAGCTTCATTTTTCGATGAAACTTTCGGCCTTTGAAAAGCTGAACAGTAACAAAGTGAATGGGGTCGCGTTATTTGATCAACTACACCGTTATTTAGTATTGTTCGCTCGTTTTTGTTGATTTTAATTCACTTAAAATCGATTGTTGACTGAAATATTGCGTAGTGAATTGTTCGACGGTTGGACAAAACAATGATAAGCTATATACCACGTTATTTGTTACCCAATCATTAATAAATTGTGCGCGATAGTAAATTGAATGATTGCGTGTTTGTTTTAACTTGGTAAATTTTGTTAGGTTCGTAAATGTTTTTTTTGCCATTGTGTCACTGAGTTTTTGAACTCAATAATATATTGTCAGCGATAATCATGAAATTTGGTTAAAATAATTTAATAGAAAGTGTTTACGGAAGTTGCTTGGTTATATTTACAATGTCTATCGTGTCATCTATATTTAAAGTATATTTTTATTTACTTATCATTAAATGATTTTTTCGCTAGAATTCTAATATATAATTGCTCAATATATTTAGATATTTTTAAGATAAATTTATTGGTTTATACCATGCATTTATAATGCTGATAAATTCGAACGAAGCGAAGAGTTTTTGAATATGTTTTCAGTTACTGCCGTCTTCGGCGCAGCCGTTAACTGCCGGTGGCAAAGTGTATGATGTTTCCAGTAGTACCCTCCAGCAAAAGCTCCCCTTAATTGAAACGAGTTTGACCAGAACCACTTTTGAGGAGAATTACCAACTTCGTGGAATACAAACATCTATTTGAAATTAAGATTGGAAAAAAGTTTACGTAATTTAAGTTAAATATGTAGTTGTTATAATACAAATAGGTGTTTATTCATTAAACGGACATCGTCATATAAGCAAGTTGTGGTCAACTGCTGAACATAGGCCTCCCTCAACGATTTACAGGGTCTATAGCGGAATACATCCTCTGACTCCCTGGGACCTTTATTAGCTCGTCAGTCAATTGTGGAGGCGATCTCCATTTGAGAACCCGCTCCATCGGCCGTCAATTTTCAGTCAGCTTGCTAATCCGTTGAGCTATGTCAGCGAAGATCTAATGGAGAAGCTATGGCAGCGATAGCTTCTCCTTTAGATCTTTTCGTTTCTGATTCGATCATGCAGGGAGTCGCTCTACGAGCTATGAAAATAGCTATTCTTTTCATAGCTCGCTGAGCTTGAGCTTTTATATGAGGTACACAGTCACATATACCTATCTATATATACAAAAAGAGATGTATCCACTGACATATACATAAACGCATGCACAACCGTAACCGCCAATGTAAAAAAATCACGTTTCCCCTATTAAGTAGAATCGTGAAATTTGGACACTTATTGTATTTCAAAATGCACACTTGTAACATAGACCCCACTATCACGTTGGGCTACTGTAACGTAGTACGTGTTGGTGTAGCCAACCACGTGTTACATAAATGAAAAAGAGATGAGTTTTATATAAAGAGAGGAAATAAACACAGATCACTCAGTACACTATAGTTTATTTAAATTATAATTAAAGATTAACAATATTTAGATCAGGGGGCAGGTTCTAAGACTCGGTTTGAGTAGGTGACCAGTAGGTAGTCACAATAAACACTTAGCTTGTTAGTAAGCTGGATGGTAGAAGTCTCACTGACGCCTTATGTAGATAGCAGCGGCAGCGAGGGAAGCAGGGCTCGTCTCCACGTGGTCTCCAGTCCGGATGGCAGCAGCCGGCTGGTGTAGGGTGTCGACCGCAGCGTAAGTTGTAGTGAGGTAAAAGAGGTCGCGGCATCAGTGCGCGCCCTTTTATAGTCACAGCCACCGTTCGGCGGCTGGGCTGCGGGGTAAGGGGTACGGCGACGAAGACGCATCGTCACACACTAATGAGGGTTTTTAAACATGTTTAACTCTAAAGGAATGAAATATGGGTTGGAAATTTGTATGGAATGATCTTTTAATTAGCAAAAATATAGATCAATCATCAAGATGTTAACACATGAAATAAATATAAAATTGCCATACCCGATTTTAGAGTAAGTAGAACCAATAAATCATTTGTGTCCGTCAAAATTGCGGGATCAAACCTGCAATCCAGATAATTTTGCTAATTTCTACTATTTGCTACCGTTGGTGAAATAATTGCTACCTTGATATTTGTAAAGTTATAAGCAAAATTATCTGGTCTCGCCATCTTGATATCAAAATAGCGGGACCAAACTAAACCATTCACATAACACATAGCACTCTACTACCCTTAACCTTCACTAAATTAGTAATATTAAAAAAGTCTTTAATGCGTTGATAGACAAGGCTTATTCTACCAATTAATATTAATCTCCCGAGATTTAAACAGAGCTCAAGCGTTGTCAAATTAAGTTTCTTCTTCCTGTTTGAACAAAAATCATCGCGTTAATTTTCATACGAAGATAAACAGTACAATTTTGTGCCTGCGTCAGCTGCCGTCTGGGAATAAACTTTATGTTAATTCACTTTTACAATATATAAGACTTGTTTTATTGTTGAAATATGTATACACATAATTACATTCAATTTACCTAACCATAATCTGATGCGCTCGAGTAAAAAATGCATACAAATTAGCCCCGTCGTTTCTCCTACATTAGTCTCTGCAAGACTGAATCAAGTTGGAAATAGTTTTGTCCTCAACCGTCTTGGATGATGCACTGAGATGTATCACCAATCGCATTTGCTTGAGGTTAGCGTTCCGTTTTCCAAACGAAGTAAAATTGTAAAGAGCGGTTCCGTCAACTGAACTTGCCTTTGGACTGGATTGCTAAGGCGGAGAAATAGTGTTTATAGCTTTTAAAGTAACTATCGAAGAGTTTATTGAGCAGATCGAGGATTGCGGCTTTGGGGAAGGAGGGTGGAGAGCTTTAACCGAATGAGAGTCTCAAGATAAAGTCCTACGATATTAGTTTATATTATATCTAACTATGTTGCTGTGCCCGTCAGGGTTCATAATAGGTACCACATTTTATTATAATGTTAAAACACCTGTACCTCTAAACATATCGTGAAATGCAATAAAGTATTGAGTATTAAGTAAAGAAAAGAAAGACCATCTATAAACATTCAGCCCTTTAGCCGCCACTGATGTTGAGAATATTATAATCAGCATAGAATTCAGACCAGACTTGGCTATTAGAGAAGTACATATTTTAAAAGTCTTCGTGTATCTTCTTGTGGCAAAAGGATTTAACGGGCTGAAAATATGAATGATCTTAGAATATACATAAAACTATAGAGCACGGGTATCGTTGCTATCCATTGTGTTGATTCATCATCATCATCAGCCTGTTGTAGTTCACTGCTGAACATAGGCCTCCCCCATCGATTTCCAGCGGGAACGATCGCTAGCGGCCTGTATCCACCGACTCCCCGCAACCTTTATGAGGTCGTCGGTCCATCCTGCAGGCGGTCGTCCTACGCTGCGCTTGCCAGTTCGTAGTCTCCACTCGAGAACCTTTTTGCTCCATCGGCCGTCAGTTCTTTGAGCTATGTGTCCTGCCCATTGCCACTTCAGCTTGCTAATCCGTTGAGCTATGTCAGTGACCTTCATTCTCCTGCGGATCTCTTCATTTCTGATTCGATCACACAGGGAAACGCCGAGCATAGCTCTTTCCATAGCTCGCTGAGCGACTTTGAACTTTCTTATGAGGCACATAGTAAGAGACCACGTCTCATTGTGTTGATTAATAACTGCTAATATCACGTTTATAGTGAAAATAAATATTTGAGTTTCGTTTATTTTGCTGCTGAGAGTCATCACGATATATAGGTGCATACTCGTGTTTACTGTTCTTACTTATAAATAACTTCCCGCGCGCGGTTTTACCTGCGTAACTCTATGTCATTCGGGGATAGTGTAGCTTTCCAATGGTGAAAGAATTTGTCAAATCGGTCCAGTAGTTTCGGAGCCTATTTAATACAAATAATCAAATCTTTCTTATGTATAAAATTAGTATAGATTTAAGGGGATGACAGGTTGATTAATATTTGCTGCGAACAACGGGTCACGGGAAAAAGTTAAATTACTCAGAGGTAATTAAGTATACCTGTGATTAATTTTAACTTATCTTTACTTAACTCTTAGTTGGATTATATTTAAAAACATACATTTTTATATCACTTCGTTTCGATTAGTTTTTCCTACAACTTACCATGGTTGTATAAAAGACGGTATGTTTAAATATAATCCAGCTAAGAGATATGTAAAGGTAAGTGAAAATAAATCATTGGTATCGACACTCGGTAAATGTTATTTTGATCATGTTCAAAACATAAACAAGAACATTCCAGTCGTAAGAAAATCCTAACTATCTTCTATTTTATGTTCGACACGCTATGTACAATCAACAAAAGAGTTATCTTTACACCGTCAGTATCAAATAATGTAAATAAATATGTTTATGTCACTACGACAGCTGGTAATTCTTTAAAGTGAAGAGTTCGCTGCTGTCTGTGTATAAATGCACATAATAATAAACTCTTCTCATAAACGTGTACATATAAATATTAAATGCGTTTCACAATGTGTAAACCTATCTCTTTTGCTGAGTGTACATGCTGGCTTACCCTTATATGAGACGGAAACCTTGAATTTAGATGTTTAAAGACCAGCATATTAAGAGAAACCAAACATGATACCTACGTAGTCTATACTAACATAATAAAGAGGAAGGATTTAATTGTTTGTTTGCATTGAATAGGCTCTGAAACTACTAGACCGATTTAAAAATTCTTCCATTTTTCTGCCCTGCTTATTGTACTTGCAGTAATCGACTTGGGGTTTTCACTTTTTAGCGAAAATATCATTTCAGGACCCTAATCAAAAGCAAAAAATTTAAATCATGTATTTTTTTATGAGAAACATGTTTGTTATTTAACGGGAAACGCCGTAGATACTTGCCCAAAAATGTGTTAACCGCGTTTATCTCGAAATCGCGATTTTGCAAGTATTGTGTTTGCATTAACGAGGGCAGTATTAGAATGCCACGTTATGGAGGAGTAACAATGGCATATATTATTATGAAGTTCTCACAGGTACGAGAGCTACTTTGGTGAAACTGCGCGTGGAAATCTAGTAGTTAATAACTCTTATGACAACCTTCGATAAGATTTCTTTCCGGGTCTGGTTGGTTGAAGGATTACCTCGTGCCTCGAAAATCGAATGTCCTGACATAATCTATAACAATCTTATATCAGGGAACGGGGAGCAGCGTTCCCTTGTGTGTTACAACATAATACTGCGGTCAGTAAGCCGTCTGCCAAGCGTGGTAACTAAAGCATTAACCTCCCTCAAGAGGAGGACCATGTTCAGCAATAAATGGGCTGATGATGAATAACTAATGTATTTGATACCTTATCAGCTTGACCAAACTATCATAGTGGATAGTGGTGGATAGTGGTAACGAAACCAGAGTATTAGGAATTCTGAATATGAATCAACTACGACAGAAGCAGAATGCATTTAATTTTGCGTGCATATTCAATACATTGTTCCCGCATGGTATGTGATTCACGTCTTTGCTGATTGAAAAATTATTAACAATATCCACATTCCAAATTCAAATCAATTTTGGTCCCTAAGGGATTAATGAGCTATTTTGGTCCCTGTTTACGAGGAATAAACTAGCTCTTTTTGAATAGATGTGAAAACAACATTCTTTTATGTGTTATTTTCAGGATATTTGATATCTATGTCGCAGGTAAATGAGGATATCAGGGATTTCATGAAATTCCGGTGGATGTCGAATATTCTTGTTTATTACATCTTCTTACTAAAAGTATTTAGTGATGTGACAAAACACCAATTAATCGTCAGTAATATGGCGTTTCACTAAACTAAATCGAGTAAAATGTCGGTTCTGGCGTTGTATGGCCTAACCTAAACCAACCAATTGTTATTTGTTATGATTATTAGACGAATAAATATTATGCCTTTAAAATTTATGCAAATCCAACTTAAGCCATAACATATTAGACTAAATTATAGTTATGCTAAACCTTTGCATTATGCCAAAGTGTTATTATATTTATGCAGCATTTTTATTATGCAAATAATAGTTAGGTATGCGAAAACTTTATGCCAAACTATATTATGACAAAAAAGTAGGTGAAAAAAAAGGGAAACCCCTTTATTTCACTAGATTTAGTTTAGTGAAATGACATATGCCTGACTTTATATTACCTAGTATTTTGTCATATCACTAGATACTTTTAGTAACAAGACGTAATAAACAAGAATATTCGACATCTACCGGGATTTCGTAATATCCCTAGGGATTTCGTAAAAACCTTTTTTGCCATAGTCACTACGCTTGGCAAGGTGATTGGTGACCGCAGTGTTGTGTTGTAATACACAGGGGAAACGCTGCTGCCCGTTCCCGGGTTCGTTTGTAATAGATGATGTTATAACAATCGGGACCAACGGCTTAACGTGCTTTCCGAGGCACGGAGGGTACTCCCTCAACCACCAACCAGACCCGAAAAGAAATCTTAGAATTTATACAAAGATTTCTTGTCCAGTGTGGGGATCGAACCCATGACCTCCGAGATTTTAAAGCGAGCCAATTACCGCTACGCTACGGAGGTTGTCCCAAATGTTAATAGTACCAGTATTATTTAGAATATAACATACACGTTCATACGTTACACAAATTCAAATTATAGTCTAAATTAAATTTTAAAAGCGTATAAAAAGAAATAGTGTTTTTGTTCAGACCACTATTTACCAATATTCGGTCGGCACAAATACCTACCAAATATTGTTAAACTGTTAATATGTAATTTGAATGTAAAATTTTAGAGTTTGTGAATATTTGAAATAAGCTACGTCATTAAATTAAATATAATGATGCATTGGAAATAATCCAACTTATGTCATAAATTTGCATCGATATTGCAATTATTTCCATTTAAAGGCTGCTCGCTGCGTTCCGCGATTTTAACCTGCAGGTCGATTTTGTGATAAACAGTTGTATATATATTTCTGTAATGCTTAGTCTAAGAGACCCTCCACACTAGCGTGTTTTGAGCGTCGTCACTGTGCCAGCGACTACACAGCGAGGGTAACCGGATCGAATGACTATATTATATAGAGAAAATATAACAATTCGGGATTTTGGTACTTTGGTCGGGAGATACAAAAATTAACAAAAATTAAATATATTAAAAACAGCATAATTAAAAAAGTTATATTTTTTTTGTTTGCCTCGTGTATTTTGTGTTACTTTTTACAGATTTATCCATTTTTTGTCCTATTTAACTACTATTAGGACTATATAAGAAGACTTGAAATTCAAACAATTGAGTCGAATCATTAAATCTGCTTTTATTAAATCCATAAACATTTATTTTGTGTAAAGATTGTTCAGTAAAATTATTAATTCAGTGAAATAGGTAATTAAAATTATTGTCTTATAAAATGAAGTTGTTTTTCAAGAGATTTTTATTTTTATTCAGGAGAATCCCGCCAAATCTCGACCATCTGGCGACCCTATGCTCAGCGTCGAGGCAACATTGACGCAGTGGCATTACGACGACAGCGCAACATTTTTTGCGAACAAATACAATGCACAACGCAATGCGATGCCAGCGCTGCCTAAACCCGGGCGATCGGCAGCCGGTCAGCGCCGGCGGCGTTGTCGTCGCGTTGACGCTGGCACGACGATGATGCTCGAAAGACGCCACTTTAAACAGGAATTTACTATATCAGTCCGTTGACGTCTACTGCTGAATATGGGCCTCCTGTTTAACTGACCTTGGCAAGATAGGGTCATTGAGGGATATTGCCGTTATCACTACGTTTGACCCCGTATCAAACGTAATGATATCAGTAATACTGATAGTAGTCTCTTACGACACCTACGAAGATATAGGGTCTTTTTTAAGATGGAAAACACACGGTCAATTTTTACTATTGTATCTATAAAATCTTCCGGTAAATAAAAAACTATTATTGGTGTGTAAATTTGGTCCAGTCTAATGATTCGTCGTGGAGATGCGTTCAAAGTGTAGTGTGCTTGTTGTTCTTCCTGCATAAAAGCATTGTTTAGATGTAAGCCACACATTAAACCACAATAACGTATGTAAGTGGTATACGCTACGGAATCTATAGGTATTTAAATAACAGCAGTCCAGTGTTGGCAATTACGGTATTTGACGACTCTTCCGATATTTTAAAACGTAGCGACGTATTATGGAAGATCTAAAAAACCACAAGCTCTTGTTTTGTTGTACAATAGTACCTATAATATAATACATTTTAATAACCACTGCTGGCAATCACACCTACACATGTTTGTTGATAGGCAAAGTCAGATATAAAAAAATACTATGTTAAACAAGAAAACAAAACAAAAAGTATATATATTTTAACCGATTAAATATCATAATAAATACTCAATGTTTCATTCATCGTCATCATCATCATCAGCCCGTCAACGTCCACTACTGAACTTGAACTTCCTCAGGGGAGAGGGTTTTTGCCACAGTCACCAACGCTTGGCAGGCGGGTTGGTGACCACAGTATTATGTTTTAACACACAAGGAAACGCTGCTGCCCGTTCCTTGATATACGATTATAATAGATGATGTTATAACAATCGGGACCAACGGCGTTACGTGCTTTCCGAGGCACGGAGGGTAGTCTCTCAACCATCCAGACCCAGAAAGAAATCTAAGAATTTACACAAAGATTTTTTGTCCGGTGTGGGGATCAAACCCACGACCTCCAAGATTTAAAGCGAGCCAAATACAGCTTCGCTACGGAGGTAGCGGTAGGTACACGTCTACTATATTCTGATATAACAGCGAAAACACAGAAGGTGCTTTGATGCTATAAAACAATAGTGGTATATGATGCTCTTCCATTGTTTGTTATACGTTGTTACGTATAAGATGTTTTATAAGAAAATAAATTAAACACGTTAATTAAGATGCGTGAGAGAATGCTCAGTAACCATGAGGGGAACATTCTAGTATAATGAAACTATTAACATTCTAGTAAAATGGAAAACAAAAATGGTTGTGGGTATAAATGTTTATTATTCTTTTGTTTGATGTGTCACAGTAAATATAGGTCTTATGTTTTATAATATTAATTAGCTATCTTCAAAACTTGGTTTTCTAGCGAAGAACATCAACTGTCAGATAACGTCACGAATCCTACATTGCGCAATAGAAGTACTCACGCCAAGGGTTCTCAAGATTGAGGCACTCTACACCTTCGCCGCGCACATGGCCAATCGGATGTTTGGCCGAACCGATAGCTCTTCAAGGTCCACATTAAGGACATTCCTCCGTTCCATTCATTACTCCCCGACCGATGTAGACTCCCTAGCGACTTGTTCTCGGGCGACTCAACATCGCTGGGAAAACAGACGGTAACCTCCTAACGTAGTTGGCGTATGGTCGTAGGACACCAACCGATGCCCTCCTAGACCCGAAGTCCGAGAGGTCCGCGAACTGTAAAGAAGAGCGACAGTTGCACAAAACTCCCCTAAAATACTAAAAGATATAATCCCTCGATCTCATCGCCAGCGACCGCCCTGAGCCGAGGTACTCAAAGTGCCGGACCGTCTCGTGCACATTATACGAGACTACCTCTCGGGGAGAACCTTTAGGTATCGTGTAGAAGGAGATTACTCTTCTCCTCACCCGATCCAAGCAGGGGTGCCACAAGGCTCAGTACTTTCGCCACTCCTGTTCTCGCTTTACACAAGTGACATCTCGAAACCCAAAAAGGCCCATCTGGCACTCTTCGCGGACGATACCGCTTTATGCTACTCGGGCCGCAGTCCTACTGCAATTCACGACGCTCTACAATCTGCATCAAATGCCTTAGGAAAATGGTTCAGAAAGTGGAGAATCGAAGTCAATCCGACAAAGAGTTCCGCTGTACTCTTCTCGAGATTCAACAGCCCACCGGTCATTCCTTCGGTCAAGATGTTTGGCGAACCAATCCCTTGGGAACGGCAAGCCAATTACTTAGGCGTAATCCTTGACCAAAAGCTAAACTTTAGAGCGCATGTAGAAACCGTTCGTGCACGGGCTTCACTTACGCTCAGTCGACTACACTTTCTCTTAAATTTACGTAGTAAACTATCACTTGATAACAAGGTTAGGATTTATACCACGTGTATACTGCCGATTATGACGTACGCGAGCACTGTATTCGCTCATACAGCGTCTAGCAGTTTGTACCGCTTACAAACTGTCCAAAGTAGATTCACTCGACGCGCGACGTGCCACCGGGGCACCGTGGTTCATTCGTAATCGCAATTTACATTCTGATCTCCAACTGCCTTCCATCAAGTAGTGGATAAAAGAGGCGTCGGAACGCTTCTTTGAATCCGCGGCTCAACACCCAAACCCGTTGGTTGTTGCAGCATCCGACTACAGGCCTTTGCCTACAAAGCGTCGTAAACACCGTCGGCCTCGAGGCGTCCTAGACGACCCGGACGACGAGATCACAACTTACCAACTAGCAGTACAGAGACTGCAAGAAACTAGCACCACTAGACAGAGACCACTCTATTCGACCCGCCGGAGAAGAGTGCGCGCGCGAACGCGACGCGTCTCCCTTCGCCCTCCCGACCCTTGGTTTGCCAAGAACCTTCCGATGCCCTCGTAGACCCGAAGTCCGAGAGGCCCGCGAACTGTAAAGTAGAGCGACATTTGCACAAAACTTCCCTAAAGAAACTAAAAGCCATAATCACTCAATCTCCCCGTCAGCGACCGCCCTGAGCCGAGGTCCAAGTTCCACAAGGGACGCCCTCTTGCGCAGGTTGCTTAGTTTGTAGTGCTTAAACCATTTATCTAGGCTGGAGCTCTTCTCGCCTTTATGCCCGGTGAAGCAGCTAAAGCGTCGTGGCTACCTACGTAAGTCCATCCGAAAATAAAAGGTCGTAGTACATCTCGGGAGGCAAAACTCAATAATAACTACAATTACTTAACATTCTTCAAACATTCTTTATTTTAATCTTAAAAAAAAATACATAAAGCGAATTGTAGCTTTACTATGTTTTATTGTAGCAGCAAAAAGTACATATTTTTTGCTGCTCAGCTGAAAAATATTTCTGCATGCAACCAAAGCAAAAACTCAATTTTGCAAAGCATATTGACTCAACATCAAATTAATCTTACTTTGTACATGAAATGTGCTTATAAATTTTAAATTAGAGAGTTTGCTCAATACAAGTGGGGTGATGTACTTTGAGTAACTTAGTTGAGTCACAAGCGGGTAAATAATGTGTATGACATGTGCGTATGTGTTTATAAACTTGAAGACATTTTAAAGTTTTTGAAAAACATAGACATTCGTTGAAAATAAATAAAACCTTTAATTTTGTAAATGCAATTCGATTGTCTTCACCTTAAAAAATATGATATTCAATTGATCTTTATTGCCCATTTCGTCTTCTAGTTCGAAGTTTTTTTATTTGTTCATCGCAATGTATAATGTTCAAGCAGACTGCTTCGTCGGCCTAGCGGTATTATGTTCGACTGTAACAATATTGGCCCCGGGTTTGATTTTTAGGTTGAGTAAAACCTGAGCAAATCAAGAAGTCAGTGTTACGTGACTCGGAAAGTACGTAAAGTTTTCGGTTCTGCCTATTTATCGTTTAATAATTAATTATAATGTATAATTAAAAGCATATTTTTTTGGAAATTACCTATAACAGGGTTGATAATAAGAGCAATTCTAATTTACCAATAAACCATTTAAATTTATATAAATTCATTTCGATTATTCCAAATGTATAAATTTACATTTTCATTTGGAATTTCTAAATTCAAAGAGCCTTATTTGTAGCGTTTGTCTAAACGATCGCACTAGTGAAACAAATCCCTCTGTATCAGGCAGGTAACTGCTGAACTTGAAAAAACTGTTACTTACACAGTTGAGTGGAATGAGAGACCTTTTTGTTTTTGAACTGGCTAAAACAAAAAGGTCTCTATAAAAAAGTGAAGTTAAAAAAAAATGAAATTATGCTTATGTTACCTAATGTATAGAAATAAAAAGTTTCACTGAACTGTATTAGCACCGAATAAAAATCGAATTATTGTTATTTTAAAGCGTGAGAAACTTCTACCTTTTTAGAAGTAGGAATGGAGTTTACGGAGGGCTGACATTTAGACAATAAAAATGAATGTGTGCAGAGATGAAATACAATAAGGCAAACCACACCGCCAGTTAGTGAGCAAGAGAGGTAGTCGGAGGGCGGAGCATCTTTTCACCTCTTCCATAATGCGAGCTACAGAGATATCAGTTATGATATGAATGTACTTCGTTTAATTGATAGATTTCCTCGCTTGCTCGCTCGCTAGCTGGCGGGTGATCTGTGCTTAAAGCGGGACTTATGCTACAACGGAGCTTACGATTATGCCTCTGAGGAGGTAATATTATATTTTATCTTAATTATAATAAAAATCTCTCAACTCTCAGATAACTCTTTAAAGTCGTAAAACTACTGGTAAAAAGTAATAACAGCAGGCATATGACGTTGGAAACCGAGACGACTACTTCATTTTCTGCAGGAAATTCAAAGCCTTTGTAATATTCTCACGTGGAATAATTATTCCTTTTGCACTTTTCATTTTCAACGGGAAATTGCACTTTTCAATACATGGAGATGGAATACTTGAGGAAAAAGGTTTTATTGTGAATATTGTTATAATGCTACATATAACTCACCGGTCTGCATACTTTCACCTACTGCATGTGACAATCGCTTAACTATTAATTATACATTTGATATCAGAAAACCTCCGTGGGGTAGCGGTTTAGATATCAGCTACGGATTAGTGTAACCTTTAGGCAAAATAAAAGATATTTCCGGGTCTGGTTGGTGAAGGGCTATTGGTCCCGATTGTCATTGTAATCAACCAAATTTTTGACGATAATTATATACATTTTTGATAATCATACGTGGTAACGGGCAGCAGTATACAACCAAACCCAATGGCTATTTTTAACGGTGACTCTAAAATGGTCCAGAGTTTAAAAAAAAACATAATATTACCTAAAACCCACAGCCTGTGGTTTTTTACCTGTGGTCCACAGGTAGCTTTTGTTTAAATGCGCCTATGCACTGATGTCCAAACAACATCGGAATTAGGCGCATTAAGCAAAAGTACGAACATGCTACAAACATTTACATATTATCTGCGTAGCTGGGAATGTTGTTAACACGTACTACTATTTGACGAAAATCAAAATACGGCTGTCATCATGTGAAATCATCATTGGATTGGACCGTAAAATAGTTTTTGGTGTGTGGTTACAAATTGAAAGAGTTGTATTATAACTATGTACGTTAGCTGTTAAAAATAATATTTTCTATTGTTTTTGTTTTTATAAAATATTTTTTATTCGAAAAGGTATATATAACTAGCTGTCCCGCGCGGTTTTACTTGCGTAGTCCCGTTCCCGTGGAAACCTTGACTTAAAATATAGCCCATGACCCTCTCGAATAAGCATCAGTATGATGTTGACATAAAAAATATGCTACATTGACATTGGGATCTAAAGAAATTTATGTCACTGCTAACTTTTTGTATGTATTTTCCGTGCATTTTCCAAAATGTATGAAACTTTTTTTCAAAACGGTAGTTTGAATGCTACTGCTTCGAGTTTGCAAAGTAGTAAAATAACACGTCAAAATCAATAATATCCCTGACTTAAAACTTTTCAGGTCACTTAATGTCACACCAAATGACTGTACTGTACCTACCATAAGGGTCAAAAAAAACATTTTAACTATAATTTACATAAGATAATATATTATAATGTTTCTGGTCACTTTCCTTTTTGCAGTCATTTTTATTCCCACACATATATATTTGAACTCAATCGGAAACTAAAGTAAATTTTATAGTGCCAGTACAATTTATTCGTTTACTCACTGAAGACAAGCTTAGTATAGTATAAAACAATACAATTAGATAAGAAAGTATGTGCAGTTGTTTAAGCCATATTTAATAAATAAAATAAAATTGGTCTCGTTAAACTAGCGATAATAATATTATGTTCGACGTTACTAGCGAATACCTGGGTCCAATTCCTAGGTAGGCAAAATTGGATTAACAGCAATCTTTTCCCAAATACCAGCCCGAGATCAAGAAGTTGGTGGTGGGCATATCTTTAACCGGTCGTTTCGGTAGAACCATACTAACAACGTATTTTGAGCGTAAATAAATAGAGAGTGCATCTGTGTTTGCATACAATTTTGCGAAAATTAAGTCCTGCATAGATGATTTCATCTCAAAAATTGGCAGCACATCTTACCGTACCTATCCTAAGTCTAATAATTGATGCCAAAGCGGTAGGAATTCACTAAATTTTAAATGTAAAAGTATTTAGATTTTGACTAAACTAAATTAAAAACAAATGTCATTGAGTAATTGAGTCACATTCTTACAAGTTACGGTGGTAAGAGTGACGGTCGTTTTAACTTTGCAAACTGTGCATAGTCGCGACAATTTTGCTACAGACAAATCGGTGACAGACCAATTTGTATTCGAGAAGGCGAGTTATAGCCATTTAGTGCGATTAAGTGCAATGGTTTTAGGTTTATTTTAATTAGCATTTGCCTTCAAAATCGTGTGAAAATTAGTGATTAGATAACCTTTTATATGCTACATTTTATTCATTCATTCATTGTTGAAATCATAACATAACTAGCTGGTGTCCGTAACTTCATCCGCGTCGTTTTATTTGTCTTAGCGTAATGATATACTTTCTTCGATAAACAGGCTATCTACTATTGAAAGAATTTTTCAAATCAGGCCAGTAGTTCCTCAGATTGGTGCGTTAAAGTAAACAAACAAAGAAGCTCTTCAGCTTTATAATATTAGTAAAATATGTTTTTTTGTTAAAAACGTCTCTTTTGTCATACCAATTTTATTTTATTCCATTGTAACTCCCTCCCGACTCTTGCAAGTAACTTTCCGATGCCCTCGTAGACCCGAAGTTCGAGAGGCCCGCGAATTATAACGTAGGTACAGCTACAGTTGCACAAAATGCCTCTAAACAACTAAAATACATAATCCTTCAATCCCGCCTTCGACCGCCCTAAACCGAGGTTCAAGTTCCACAGGGGGCACCCTCTAGCGCATGTTGCTGAGTTTTTAGTTATAAACCATTTAATGAGGCTGGAACTCTGGACAACTTTATTCCCGGTAAAGAAGAAAGGTTATCTTGTGGCTACTAAATGTCCATCCGAACAAAGTGACTTTGAACCTCGTCATCCAGACACGTAGTTCCACCATATAAGTGACTTGCTTCAAAGAATCTAGGGCTTGATAGAACTTCACCAAACCTTGTAGAAGCGTAAATCATATACAAAACGAAATTTAATAATCGTGCGTCAGTTCAAAGTTAAAGGTCGATCGTAAAATTTCGATATTAAGTATTTCAATGATAATATATTGCTTGCATTTTATAGAAAGTAATAAAAAAATAATAAAAAGAGCATAACCTCCTTCTTCATTTCTAGTTGACAGTTTTGAACCCATAACGTTCTGAATAATTGCTAACAATAAAACTACTAACTATAACCTCATGGTTAATCACCATTATGAAGCAAAAGCCTCTAGGCTAAATACATATTATATATCTAAAAAATTATATAACTTTTGATCATTAGTGCAGTTAATTGATAAGTTTACTTATACTTAATATTACTTACCGTTTATAAAAATCTATCAATCCACCTTACATTTTGAATTCTCCTTGGTTTCAGAACCGGTTTTTGCAAAAAGAAAGGAGTGTCATCCGTGCCTCTGATCTCTTACCGGTCACTTACAGTGTCAGTAAAGCAGACAGATTTGTAAACTAAATTCTTAGTAAGTGCACCTAGTACTACATATTCTGCGCAAGTCGCCGAACACCTCAGATTTTGGCTGCTGGTGCTACGATGGAAAATTGTTCCGGAGATCTATAATTTTGAATATTTAGGTTCTCAAGTGTTTGTTAATGACTCACACAAATACTTTATGACCGAAAAAAGTTGGTCATAGAAATCGTTTGAAACGTTAAATTATCAAGTAATTGAAGCTTTACAGAATCATTACAGGAGCAGAGTACCTCCCCGCAGCCGCAGGTCGAAAAAAAAAATTAAATTAAATTTCTATCGTTTCCACAAATGATATCTTGTAGTTTACAAAATATTTAATTATTTTTAAATAAGTAAACTAAATCATACCCTGTATCATCGTATCGTTTCAAGTTTATAAGTAACATTTAAATACGTAACAACTGTGTTAGTACATTTTTTCACACGGCAGCTTCTAGCAAACCGTGTTATTTGCTTAAGCACATTCGCAGTCCGTGGTTATCACGACAAATAAATTACGGCGCAAATGTAAGTTAAAAAATGGTGTTATAAACGCCTGGCTAGTCAGGCTGTGCAAGCTCATTACCGATGCATTTCAGCTTATCTATGAAGATGAGAACGCGTTGATAAGCGTCAGCGGGAAATGGAATTTTAAATGTTGACTTTTAATATAAGCCTTGTTATTTTAACGAACGTTGGTCCACTTTAAATCGCTTTCATTTATAAGTTTCGTGGATTTTGTTAAATGTCTAATGTGAGGAGATACGTAGAAGAACGCGGGTTACCGACATAGCCCAACGGATTAGTTCGTTGAAGTGGCAATGGGCAGGCCATATAGCACGGAGAACAGATGGCCGTTGGGGCCGAAAAGTTCTCGAATGGAGACCGCGGATCGGCAAGCGTAGCGTAGGACGTCCACCTACTAGATGGACGGATGATCTGGTTAAGGCCGCGGGATCACGGTGGATGCAGGCCGCTTCTAACCGCAACAACTGGAGATCTATGAGGGAGGCCTATGTCCAGCAGTGGACGTCCTACGGCTGAAATGATGATGAATGTCCTATTGACTTGGTAGGACTTTTGTGTTGATGGAAATTTGTAAACCATTTTGAGAGGAATAAATATGACACGTTTGTTACTCCAGGAAATCATAAATCTAAAATATGTAAAATACCTTATAGACTTTTAGTCTTAGTAGATATATCTATTGACGCAAAGCCCAAAATTCAAATAAAATGCACCATAACACTAAGTATATTTTTAGAAACAAATGGCAAATAATTGCATATGCACGAAAAAAAAAACATCAAAAATAAACTTCAACATATACTTAGTAGGTACAAAATCAGTTTTTAGATTTAGTTCCTACTATAAGGTTATAATTGTTTATTTATTTTAATTTTATACACAAATGATCGTAATGCTATCACATATGACGGTTAAATTTTACAGAGCGACGACGACGTAAGGGTTTTTATACATTCTCCCACCCATCCTTTATCATCTTCCTGTTCTTATCCCAATATTATACGGGGTCGGCCCAGCGTGTCTTATTCTTCCATTCTTCTCTATTAGTAATCTCACAGGTAACCGCATTTCTTGCCATCCACATTCATACTCAAAGCCCTTCCACCAATGTGTTCCTAATTACTTCTCATCACATGCCTAAACCATGACAGCCGGTTTATGCACAATCTCTATACATGTACCTAAGTATATTCAATTTCAGAACACAGTCAAAGTCGATGCAATAAATGTATTAATCAAGCACGATTTTCTTTAATATAAATTAGCGGATTCTCGTTGCGAGCACTGAAATTATTAATTGTTAGTACCAACTCTTTTATAATTATAAAATCAATGAGAATTTAAGTTAATGTTGATGTTTCGAACAATCTAAATTACCTATCTTGTATTGCAGTAGATATTTTGCTATGTATCAATGCAGATCCCAAATAAGCCATTATTTACAAAAAAAAACATTTGTTGATTTTGATCTTATTTTATATTTTAATAAATGAATCTTCCTGCTATATTCTGTTTCAAATGTTCAAACATTTTCTGTAACATAATATAATTACATTTGTAGCAACACAATACGGTAAAACATTTACGCAATCCTTACGTTTTGTATTCGACTTTTTCCGCGAGATGCTTCGTTTCTATATGTGTTGTAAATGTGTAAATAGGTTTAATAATATAACAACGCGTTGTGCACAGCCGACTCTCAACAAGGGTAGGTTTCATTAGCGCCGACTTTCGGACATAAATTCATGGTTTACAGTTTATATGCAGCAGTCTTATCCGTGTTTTTGTTGCTTACCGCATAACGCACTTAAATTTTAAAGCTGCATCCAGTGTTGCCGGCATTTTGGTTTGAATAAGCTAAAGCGGAATTATAAAACAAAATGTTTAGCCGTTTGTAATAAGTGTAACTGCTAGAAGTCTCAAAAGTTAAAATGCTAATGCTAATATTCGTTGCAACACTATAAAAATGCTTGCGGTGTATTAGAATTATTTTTGTATGAAAACATACATGGGCTCTGAACGTAATAGTATAATGTAGGTATAACATTTAACGTTGAATTTCTGTAAGTGCGAAATACAAATCGGGCTATCCAGACTGCACATTTCATAGTTGTCCGTGATTTTATTTGCAAACACATATATAAGCTCAATGTGTAAAAGCTCTAATAAATGTTATGAAATTCAAAAATTCAGATAAATATATGAGAAAGTCTACTTATTCACTATTCGATACTAAATTTTATATAGGTACTGATCGGTTTTTATTCAACGACTGACGCCTTCTTAGATGTGATATTTTTTATTTTATCTTAGTATATATTTTTGTATTTTTTCAGTATTATATTCAAATCCATTTCAATACAGTGCGCAGACCTAGATACTTAGACTCTGGGCTAATCCCTGTAGATTGAGTCATGGTCAAACTGATCTATTACTTGTTGACTACGGTACCCAATACATTTACTATTCTAAAAGTTGATTTGTACATTTTGAATAGACATTCTGTCAAATGTTTATTTAAAATTTATTCCTCTGATTCATCGATCTTTGCGTTGGGATATTATTTTACGATTTCAAGTAATTTTAATGAGGTTGGATGTTCATAATATAATAGCTTTAAAGTGATTAATATTAAATAAATGCAAATAATCCTGAACGTAATAATATTTTGACACACTAAACTAACCAACAAAATTTTACCAACTTAAGCTTTTATGACATAGTATTACGTAGGTTTCTGAGTAAAAACAAAAATTTTAAGATCTTGTCAGAAAAAACGTTTTTAACTGTCTGTCTTAAAATTCTTTTGAGTGATACATAACTACGAGCTTTTAAGATATGCATTCTTTGAGGTTACCTTTATATTAAAGAATGCTTGAAGGATGGTATTTTATTAAACGATTATACTTTTAACTTGCTATAATTATTATCCGGAATGGTTACAAAACATTAGGTATGAACTTTTTGCTAAATAAACTGCTTTGATAGCTTGATGAAATTTGGCACATAAATTAATAATGCTACTAACCATCGGAGCAATCAATGTAGCTAAAACTACGCGTCGCAGTTAGATTTATAAGTATCATAGAAATTAGCAACTCACATGTCCGTGTGATCTCCGCGTAGCGGTATTTGGCTCGCTTTAAATCTCGGAGTTCGTGGGTTCGATCCCCACGCTTGACAGGAATCTTTGTGTAAATTCTATTATTTCTTTCCGGGTCTGGTTGTACCCTCCGTACCTAGGAAAGCACATTAAGCCGTTGGTCCCGATTGTTATAACATCATCTGTAATAATCGCATATCAAGGAACAGGCAGCAGCGTTTCCTTGTGTGGTACAACATAATACTGCGGTCACCCGCCTGCCAAGCGTCATGACTATGGCAAATACCCTCCCTCGGGAGGAGGCCTATGTTTAGCAGTGGACGTTATACGGGCTGATGATGATGATATCTAATCATTTATTTTCAATTTAAATACGTTCAGAAGTTTATTTTTTGACTACTCAAATTTTTCAATTCACTTTACGTAAGGTGCGGTTATTAGCAGTGATTAGATTACTTAATAGCATTTTAGTACTTGCATATATACGTGGTAATAATATGAAGTTCTATTATATCTCGTATCCCGGGACCAAAAAATAACATCCATTCTTGAATTTAAAAATTTACAACGTTATAAAAAGCAAATATGAAATTAAACGTGTGGGTTCCGTGACAAAGTGTATCGTTACTTGTTCATTTTATAAGAGACTACATTTGCCATACTTTTTAACATGAAGTGAAATATCATATTGAAAAATTAACCGGTAGACTCAGCTCCGCATCTTATGCTGTCTGGAAAATCAGGCAATTGTCAGATGAAGCAACCGCTAGACTAGTAAATTTCGCGTTCTTTCATAGCATTATGTCCTATGGAATACTGCTTTGGGGGTCAGCCGCTGATATGAATAGTATTTTTATACTACAAAAAAGAGCAGTTAGGGCTATTTACGGTTTAGGTGGTCGCGACTCCCTGCGTACCAGGTTTGAGGTATTCCTCGAAGCGCTACCATTTTGAGGCGCTCCTAATGAGGCCCTCCTTTTTTATTCCTCGGAGCGCTCCTTTTAGTAGCGCCTCCCGATAGTAATTAAAAATATAAAAAATTTATACCTTGAAGCCCACCCAAGGTTTTCTTCAATTTGAATATTTTTAATTACTATCGGGTGGCGCTACTAAAAGGAGCGCCTCATTAGAAGCGCCTCAAAATGGTAGCGCTTCGAGGAATACCTCCCAGGTTTAAAGAGATCAATATACTTACCGTTCCCTCTGAGTACATATACCAAAATATCATTTTTGTTAGAAAAAATATAGATCAATATAGTAAAAAAACGTGATATTCATAATGTTAACACGAGAAATAAACATAAAATTGCCATACCCGATTTTAGAGTTAGTAGAACCAATAAATCATTTATGGGAAATTGCATTAGGTTTTATAACAAACTCCCTAGCCATGTAACTGATTTGACTTATCAAACTTTAAAAGTATATATTAAACGGGTCCTCATATCTAAAGGCTGGGTGCGCTTTTTCTTACATAACTTTTTAACTCCTATCATCGGAAGTCCGAAAATTTTTTTCATACCATTTCAAGCTGTTATTCGTTATTCATAAAAAATATTACAACTAAAGATTACAAAACATAATCATTTAAATTTATAATATCATAAATCATACACTTTGTTTTTACTATTATTTGTTTTCATATTTTTGTATATACTAATAATCGAAATTCATAATCATTCGAATACATAACAATGATAATCGTAAACGTGCGACTCCAGTGAAAATCTAATTGGTACCAGAAACGAGATGCTACCAGACAAGTAGGTTAGGTTAGGTTAGGTTAGAACTGTGACCACAACAACGCGCGAGCCGAGCGAGCGAAGCGAGCGTGCCGCGGCAGCGGCCGGCGAAGCGCCAGAATCTAATCTTTGTTAGAAAGCAACATGATAATAGAATGTTATGAAGAAAAAAGTTCTGAATAAAAAATATATGATCACTAAGTGTCACTAACGGTTATGAATTCCGATGATATTAATAAAAATGTATGAATAAAAAAAGTATGAAAAATAAAATTATGAAGAGTGATGATTATGAACACAAAGCGGTAGTAAGCAAAAAAATATGATTAAAATTTTTATGTGAGCCAATATGGACCCCTAAAGGCTATTATAGCATTCAGGACTATATTGAGGATAAAGACGTTTGGCTTCATAAACCTGCTTACGTAACACTTCCTAGAGACCCTGTACCCAAATAAAATAGTAGTAAGCATAATAGTGTGATGTCCTGTGAACTATCTGTAATTGACCTACTTACATATATTATATTCATAGACCGCTAGTTCTGTCTCAAACTCTTTTATTTTTGTATTAGTATAAAAACAAAATAAACAAATATTACAAAGACAACCGTTTGGGCAAAAAATGTGTATGTCAATAAATAGTCAAAGTAACTGGACCAAAACCTACGTTCTGCCCATTTGATTATGTTTCGCCGGACCGACTCATGTGGATCTTGTTAAAACCGGCAGTAGAACAACTCACTGAGTTTGTTTCGCCGGATCTTCTCAGTTGGGGCGTATTGGATCCGGTGGTAGCATTAAAGTGCGTCCGTCGTTATATACTCATGGTCCACCTAAATAATGTCAATTGTTCTAACCTAATATAGACAGAACAAGCTATTTGACACAATCTAGTTAAATATTAAACTAAGACGTTAAGACTAAAATATATACTTTAATACGTTTAGTTTGAAATTTATAAAATATGAAAATTATAGATAATAATACTAAATACTAAATTATTGTTTTGTCTATTTGCAAGTGCTTGTAATATGTTTACGTAAATAATAAAGATTTTATCAAAGGGCCTAAATTAAATAACTTTACTGTGGAGCGATCGCAAACGCGTTGGCGGCCGCACCGATTCATTTATGGTCTAGCCAAAATAAATTAACTAAACCATCGCTTTTCTATTCAATCAATAGCTGAAAATGACGATAATAACCCTATAATTATTGAGTCCTGAGACTGAGAAATCCTGACAAACAAAATTCAACTCGATTATCGATTCTATTCAGTGGAATATACACATTTAAAAGGATTTTTCTAGGCCATAAATTGCTTAAATCAGTACCCATACCTAATTTTACGAAAAGTGGTTCTCTCTTTAACCGGTCTATCCGTTTCAATTACACCTATTAAGTATTAATTTGAAGGAATTTAGGTACATTGATGATGAATTTCAATCATCAATGTACCTAAATTCCCCAGCTTATAAGTTTTATCATTTTTTAACTTCACTTTTAATTACATTATAACTCAATTATGTTAATAAGATTAGCAATTGAAGTTTTCATTAATTTAATTTATGTACCCCCTACTCTTTCATTTAATAGCCGGGTAATTTCCTTCAGGTTCAGAACCCTGGCTTATTCCAGCCTTCCACCTAAGTATAGGCATGCTGGCTAATTAAATAACTTGGATAAAACAGGATACGAGTAGGTATACATGAAATAGTAGCGAGTATTTCCGGGTGCCGCCGGCGGATGCA
The DNA here is from genome assembly GCA_947037095.2 of Nycteola revayana. Classification (NCBI taxonomy): domain Eukaryota; kingdom Metazoa; phylum Arthropoda; class Insecta; order Lepidoptera; family Nolidae; genus Nycteola; species Nycteola revayana. The sequence continues at coordinate 14,748,411 of OX344839.1, forward strand.
GTGGTCAATGATTTGCAAATAACAAACAACTGTATTATCAAAATACTGAATATTGTTTTTTAATGGTAGTTTTACATTGTATAGTTTTTATTGACAATTGACGCCACAAAATTCACACACACACACATACACACATCCTACGTTTATCATAATTTAGGTAATTTTCGATTACACATATTTTATACTATGTTTTTCTTTTTCATTTTTATTTTACATAATATAATAGTGTAATAATACTGGGAGAAGGTGCTGTCTCCTGACATACAGGCATAAACCTAGTTCGGAAGTCAGAGGCGTCATAATTTCTTTTGTGAAACGCATTATGTCAATAAAATATTATTATTAATATTAATATTATTATTGAAATATCTGTCATAATTGCATGATGTATTTATTCATAGTTAGTTGGGATGATTGCTTGTTCCAAAATATTGACAGTAAAATACATAATTACCTATAACTGGCTAGCCTTATAGAATAGAATAGAATAGAATAGAATAATTTTATTTGTCAGAATATAAGTTACATTTAGTTGGTCACATTTGATACAGTATCATCATATTCTACCGAAATCATCGGTGTACAAATTTTTTGTCAATAAATTAAATTAAATTAAAATTGATACATTATTAAATTAATAGCATTGGAATAAATTAACATAATAAACGATTTTGAAAAATATGAATTACAATAAACAATACCTTTTACAATCGAGAACATTAAAACAAACATTATTTTTAGTTAGACGGTCACTTTTCTACACAATTCAAGGTTCTGTCCAATAAATAATCTTTAATCGTATAGTACATTTTGTATAATAATAATTTGAATAACTTATTCTTGAATCGTGTCAAAGTTAATTTCTTTAGTTCATCTGGTAAGTGATTATAAATCCTTACACACATGCAGTACACATTATTTTGTACGACAGTTAATCTCTGTGTTGGTACATTTAATTTATGTTTATGGCGTCCAGATCGTGCCAACACTTCGTCATTTGTTTTAAACAAATATTTATTTAGAAATACAAACACACAAACTTCATATATGTATAGACATGGCAATGGGAGAATATACTTATTTTTAAAAAGTGGTTTACAACTGTCTAAGAAATTTGCTCCACATAGAGACCTTATGCATTTCTTTTGCGCTCGGAATACTGACTCAGACTCCACAGAGTTTCCCCAAAAGATTAAGCCGTATCTCAAAACGGATGAAACATATCCGTGATAAGCTAAGGTAGCTGCATGTGGAGATGCCACATCCCGAATTCTTTTTAAAGCATATGTAAACTTACTAAGTTTTTTACATGTCATATCACAATGCGATTTCCAGTTACAATTTTTATCAATATTTATACCTAAAAATTGTATATAGTCAACAGTCTCAATCTTAATATTGTCGTAAATTAGATCAATGTCTGGTTATGTCTATATATATATAGTTCCAGTTTCTGTTAGGACGTTATACCTACTAATATATAAAGCTGAAGAGTATGTTTGTGTGCTTTACGCGACGCACGTAAAGATGAGTCGACCTATTTATAAACTTCATAATTAAATATAGCCTATGTCATCCGGGGATAGTGTAGCTTCCCAACAGTGAAATATTTTTTATGATCGGTCTAGTAGTTTCGGAACCTATTCAATACAAACAAACAATCAAACTACTTACATAAAGTAACTTCATATTCCGTTACTTAACTTACCGAAGTATTATATTAGTCGTGAACAGTTTTCAGTGCAATAAATAACAAAGCTTAGAACTCATACATAACGAGTTAACAACTCAACAATGCCCATTGTACAAGTCTATACATTAACGTTAGCACAGACTATTATCACACGTCTAATGTTACTATTGCTAGAAACATCTGTTCGCACAAAGCGTACAAACATTAATTTAGACGAAATTATTACCCTGTTTACTTGTATAAAGCTGGGGTTCCTAAAGTTTTGAGACAATGGAACTCCGTCCAAATATGTGTGACCCCATAACAAATGACTACAAATCAAACAATCTGTTATGGATATGAGAGCAACATTTCATTCGGGAAGCGATACAAACCTTAACCACAGAATACTATTATATCTACACTTATATTATACAGCTAAAGAGTTTGTTTGTTTACACGCTTATTTTAGGAACTATCGGTATATTTCAAAATTGAGATGAATAAAATTTGACCACCGACAGGAATCAACCAGCATCTTAGGTTTAGCCCCTAATGCCTTAACCAAATAGGCTACGGTGGAACCACAGTCGGTCATCGAAATTTATTCATCTCTTTGTAACACAATAAGGGGGACGTATGGGTATAATAAAAATAAAAAATGAGTAGTAGAAGATAGTTTATTTATCTAAGAAGGCTATAGGCTACATATAAATACGCTAAAAACAAAATGCCACCACATATACTATACACCATCTATACTTCTATACTAATATTATAAAAAGTTTGTGTTGTGTTTGTGAAGTTGTGGGGGGTATTCTCTGGATCTGCAGAACCAATTTTGCAATACTTTTTACTTTAAAGATATTTTCTTTTACTTTATGGGTGAGTGTCATATTATGTATATTTTGGCTATATTTTGAATCAAGGTTTCCACGGGAACAGGATCTATACGGGTGAAACCGCGCGAGACAGCTATTGTTTTGTACAATTAAATATATTTTTATTATTATTCTAATAAAGTAATGAATTTAGTAGTTAATTATATTATTGTTATTATTTTTCAGTAAAAGAATACGGAACCCACTTTAAGAACCGTTTGCATTGAGTTACATTTCACTCTTAACATCCCAATGGAGAAGCTAAATCTTCTTTAGTGAATGAAATGTCCACGATGTACTCAGTTCACAGTGAACACACTACATGTTTATCAATGTGGACTGTTTGAAGCTTAGTCAGCTTTAATACACCTAGTATTATGTGAACTTGCATATAATTATGTCGTAAAATATCAGGGGCTAGTTACAGCCATATCCGCCGTATCAATGATACGGGACCCCGGGCTGTAAAGGCTGTGGTGCTGGTGGAACATGTTATGATAGGACGCTCGAGGCGCTCTACGCCAATGAATTGTATGGTAAAATTACGAATAAGGTAATGATTTTTTTAAGTAGATAAATCTATCAATTGTATATAATTGTGTGATAGATTTTTTTATTCAATATATGAGTGAATAAAAAATGGGTGTTAAGTGCGAGCTTGCCTACACCTCTATGTATATAAAAGCGAAATGTTTGTTGTAAATAAACATATTAACTTTCTAAGATGGCGGAGATTTTTTTTTATTAGGTGCCTATATTACCTATTGTGAGTCGTTAAATAATAACTTTGAAATCTGTATGGCAACTAAGGTAACTACCATTTAATAAAGTACATTATACATTATATATTATGTTCAAAAACATACATTTAGCCAAAACACTGCAAAATACAGTATTCAACGGTATGTATTTCGCGCCAAATGTTGTAATACACAAACATTTCTAAATATCAAATGTATTATGTAAAATAAAATAAATGAAAACATGACATAGAGCATAGAAGGATAATTATATCAGGTTTCATAGCTTTAATTTTATTGTTAAATTACGACCTAAAATAAACTACAGATCTTCAAATAATCATTAATTTAATAAACATAACCATATCTAACATTAATTTGATTCAATCAGTACTGGAAAATATACTTCAAATCAACTCAGGAAATGTAATAAAGAGTAAATTCGTTTAAAATAAATTCATTATTAAGTGAATGTAACTAGAAAATAAAACTGACACTGGTCGATGTGTACCTATAGTCAAAGATGGATATAGCTTTACACTTATTGTAGTAATATACCTCAATAAGTTTGTCAAAATGACAAACGATCATTATATCCGAGAGAAGAGTTAATTTCTGGTTATATACACTGCTCCTGCGTTTTATGGATCCACGCCAGCAACCGATTTCACGGACTTCTGTCTCCTCCTATCCCTACCATTATAGGTAGTAGTAAACTGACAAAGTATCGATATATACCCATACAGTACTCAAAAGTACTTGGTATTGAATCAAAAGTATCAAGTATCGCATTTACGTGTATCGTTATTCATCGTTCCACCACACCTATAGGTATAGTAGTCGTTATATTGAAATCTAAATCAATTTATTTAGTAAAGACATACGACTGAAGCTTAATACTCCAACATACACAATTACACATACATTGAATTAATTGCAAAACATATTAAAGAAAATTTCAAAGTGCACTTCACAATGTGTAAAGTTATATCCTTCCTCGACCGTACATGGTTTGTAAAACTAACCGATCCTAACTTCATTACCTTGCCGTTCTTTAAATAACGTACACGATACCCAGAGATCAAGTCTTTCAAAAATAAAATAAATAGAAACAGATAAAACACGTGCTCGGCATTTATACTTATAAAATGGATAGAATACGTACAAAAACAAATGTTCCTGTTCAATAGATATAAAGTTTTTATTATCTTAGGACTTGAAATTCCGGATGTTTTTTCTCTGTACTACAAATTTCAAATCTTATTTTTCATTTATTTATATTTCCAATACCCTAATTAATTAAACTTTTTTTTAAACGCTAATCTGCTGACTTAGTTATTTAGCAATATCTGTCAGTGTCAAGTAATTAAAAATTAAGTTTATTTAATGTTAGTTGATACCATTTGACTATTCTGGCAAACCTCCGATGCCCTCGTAGACCCGATGACCGAGAGGCCAGCGAACTGTAAAGTAGAGCGACAGTTGCACAAAAGTCCCCTAATAGTACATTACGATATTAGTGCGTTATGATGGCTATAACATGCGAGGCGGAATTTCAGCCCAAGCCGAAGGCGAGGGCGTAATTGAGCCGAGCATGTTATAACCAATACGCACGTATATCGTACGACGTTTTTTAACACATTTGCGAGGAAACAGAAAAAAAAAAAATTTTTCACAATACAAGTACAAAGAAAAGAAAATTTGAGAAAAATGGCGCGAGAATTATTTTCTGCCGTAGCTGCGTAAAAATGTTGGCAAAGACGTTAGAGCATGCAGCCAAGTTTTTAAATTACCGAATAAACTGTTTTTTTTTATTTTAAATAAACTGAATCTGTGAATGCACACTGTTGCTTTCCCGCCATTTTAACAGCGCGCTAGCGCTGCCTACAGACTGGTGCCGCGCGGCGATTAGTTAGAAATTTGAATAGCAACAGCGCGCGAAATGGCAAATAATACTGTTATGGAATTTGTATGGACTATAACTTAACTATTTGCTTTGGTAACACACGCGTTTTTTATGACCCGCTTTACATATTTAAAACCGGTGGAATTACATCAGCTTTACGAGCAACGGTGTTAATAAAAAATCTTAAAGTCATAATCCCTCAATTTCATCGCCAGCGACTGCCCTGAGCCGAGATCCAAGGCCCTCTTGCGCAGGTTGCTTAGTTTGTAGTTTTTAAACCATCTATTAATGTTGGAGCTCTGCTCGCCTTTATGCCCGGTAAAGTAGCATAAGATTCGAGAGCCTATCCAAAAACACTGTCAAATAACATCAGTACAAATTTTAATAATAAAATACCTAGCTAACTAAGCAAACATTTTTCCATGTACCCAAATCGATATACATAAATACCCATGAATGACCGAAATGAATGTACGTGCATAACTGTAGAACGACTTGATTAATTTATTGATATATTTTTATCGTATATGGGGACAAGGTTGTATAAAAAAAAATGAAAAAAAATCACGAGTAATGTTAACAATTTTGACGGGCGAAGGCGAGCACTTACAGCTATTATCTAATAACTATTACATATCGCTAAACATTATTTTATGTATTTAGCTTATCTACTTACCCGTACTGTTAGACTGTTAGATACACCACACAACGCAAGGTAAATAAAAGAATAAAAAATAATTCCATACTTTACTAGACTAGTTCAACTCATTCAACTGTCGTCGCAAAGGAGTTTTCTATTAAAGAACTAGAAGATTTACAGTCTGTTATTATTGCAGAAGTTTCTAAAACTTTGCAACTAACTGTGTTCGAAGTCTAAATGAAATTATAATATATATATATAGAGACTTATTACATTATTTATGATTGCAGTATGTTTGTTTCTGGTTCCAATCTATTATAAGAAGGTTTTTTGATTTGCTTTCATGAGTTTTACAAAATTCTTATATTAAAGGAACAGAACAAAATATGAACCCCGTTAGTGCACTGCATTTTAGATAATATTAAGAATTTAAAACATTAATCTTGTTTAGAATTTAGCATAACACTACTAATACTTTATAACATTTTATTAGAGTTTAAACTTAATATAGGTAACATATTTTTCATATTTTTATGTTTGTTTTATGGATGAGTGACTAGTTTTAGGCGTTTCTAGGTTTTGAGGTGTCTTATCAATTTGCCTGTTTTAAAATCTATAATAATATTATAAAAATTGTATTTTTAAATTTTAAATTATTATACCTATTAAAATATACAACCATAAATTCACGTCAGTAGGAATGTATTCTTAAAGTGTTGATGACGTACACTAAAAACTTAATCTAAGTACCTATACTAATATATCAAGATGAAGAGTTTGTTTGCTTGAACGCGACAAACTCACGAAGTACTGGTTCGATTTAAAAAATCTATCAATGTTAGATTTGTCTATATTTTATTATGAAGTTCTTACGGGAACGGGAGTTACGCGGGAAGCTAAAGAATCATATTATAAAGTATTTCAATCATCACAGTAATACGCCTCTAAGATATCAGAGTAAAATATATTATGGTTTTTAATATTGTTCACGTACTAAGAATATTTAAAAATAAGAAAGTCTAGTGACGAAGTTTGTAACTCAACAACATTAGGTAGGTACAGTAAAAGGAGCAACTTTTTGATGTCGGACCAAACTTTGTTCCGGCAAAATTTATGTGTAAAATATCTGGAAGCTCGCAAATTATTTAATGAATCGACACAGACTAAAAGCCACTCCAGTAGCGCATAGCGAGAATTTTGATATTTAAATAATGTGAATAAGAAAATTCATTTTTATTACGATGGTCCAATTAGGGCATGTTTAACTGGTGGTAAGCAGTTAATGAACTTAATAAAAACACATGTAAAACACTAATATAGGCCCTTAGTAAATAAACAAAATATTTTTTATTCCTATACTACCTAGACATGTTAAAACTATTTTAAACTAGCGACCCGGACTGGACTTTTACTCAGGGATAATGTAGCATTCTAATGGTGAAAGAATTATCGGAATCCGTTCGGTGGTTTTTGAATTTATTCAAAACAAACATGTAAAAATACAAACTTTTCCTCTTTATAATATTAGTATAGATGCATCCCTTTTTTTCCACCAATTCTGGTTGTGGCAACTCTGAGAAGAACTAGCAAAAAGCTCAGAGGAATCCTTTTCTATAAATAAATGTAACAAATATTAATAAAGCAGTATTGTTTCAGAGCAACTCACTCCCAAGCACTTTGGTCACTCGCAAGCAATAATGATCCATTTGCAAACAAAATGCGGAAACCTCAAAATAACCTTATTTGACCGGAAAATTGCCCATCACAGAGTTTTAACGGGACTTTTTCAAATAAAAAATCAATTATTATCGTACTCTTGAAACTTCGTGACGTACTTATTGTGCTTTCAACCACTCTGGCTTCGGTTTTTCTCAGATCCATGGTAAAAATGTGTTCCGATATCAATTTAATTTGGTCAAAGTAACTTAGAATCGTCTTGTCTTGATAATAATTTGGTCTATAATGGACTTATTCATGTGTACCTATTTGCTACATTCTTCTCCAATAACGCATTTCAATATCCTCGTACTACCTATCGACCAGAATTCAGATACTGTATAGGAAGACCAAGAACTTAAGAATTCTTAATATCGAGCGGGGATCTGTCTCAAAATATTTATAAATACACTTCATAATAAAATATAGCCTAAAACTAACATTGAAAGAATGTTTGAAATCTGTTTAGTAGTTCTTGAGATTAGCGCGTTCAAGCAAACAAACAAACTCTTCAGCATTATGTATTAGTATAGTATAGTTCGCATAGTATAGATCGCTTGGATCTCGGAATGAATTTAAAATAAAACTGAAAAGAAGAAAATTATGCCGCGCGGCATTTTTAAATCACGATGGACATTAATTAAGCGGTTTTCGATCCGAAGCTTAGCTTATCTCAACGGAGGATTTGTATAAAAGCAAAGTTTTGTCTTATTTATATTACAATTTTAAACGTTCTTGATGATTACATTTGCAAAGTTTATTTGTGGTGCGTTGTTATAATAAATATTTACTTATTGTCATTACAACTATCCTTGAAGGTACCACGCACCTAATGCGATAGTGTAAAATATACATAATACTTAAAAAATAAGAATTAAAAAAAACATAAAAACTAAAATAAAACTTAATTACTATTAATGAAAAAGTAATATTTATAAATGCCCATTCGTTTTATAATGTTCACCGAAATTCGTATTTCGCTATGATATCAGTGATATTTGTGGAGTAAGTATTTGTGCAGAATATCGGTATTGTCATTAAAATGCAGGTACACAAGTGCATGCATTTTAATGATTGTGGGACTAATTTTTTGGAGTATTCAAATTAGGTGCAGCTTAAAGGCTAGAGACTTATCTTTTGCTTTAAGTTTTTGCGGCAATTTTAAAAATCGGCAATTTTAAATTTCGGCAGGCATCGTCAGATATATTCAATGGAAGGATCGGGAAGTAAGATCGGGTGTAGATTTTTTTTTTCTTACTAGCAGAGTTTTGCAGTAAGTACCTACTAGAATTTTTGTTAACCCCTCGTGCTAAGCTAAAATGCTTGTATTACGAGTGGGTTCACGTCGGTAGTGCAATGAGTGGACATCGAACCGGCGACCACAACCACACCATCGAAATTGCCGTGTATCCCTCAACGATCCTGGCTTGCCAAGGTCTGTTAAGAGGAGGCCCATGTTCAGCAGTGGACATAAACGGGCTGTTGATGATGATGATGATGATGATAAATAGAAAATATAAATGGGCCAGTAATAAATTATACATTTGGTACATATAATAACTACTGAGTGCATGAATAATTTTTTCTCATGTCACTCTTCTTTTTTTGTTTTCAGTTTCGAAAGTTTGAAACACATTGAAATTTGTCAGTGAAAGAAAATATTGATGCTCTTCATTTACTGCAGTAAGTTAACCCTTTTACTTTACTTTGATCTAATTAGGATCTGCTCACTCAGGAAAGGATCAAAGAAGGATTTTAATTTATCTTCGTAGTCCTATCCCCTGCTCAACAACTTGCAAAGTGTTTGTTAATTTCTTTAAGACAACTTAAGTTTTAGGAGTAGTGGAATGCTATCTTCTTGCTGCACTCGGGTTTTGATACTTTAACAAAAGTAGGTACATATATACGTAAAGGTAATAAAACTGTAGAAGTCGAATGTCTGTACATAGAAAAAAAACGCAAAGAATTCGGTTAGCGTTTTTTTAGGGGGATGTTAGAAGTAAAATAGAAGACATCCAGATTTTGTAGTTTTTTCGTTTCTCTGTCTGTTTGTACGGGCTAATCTCCGAAACTGTTGCACTGATGACATGACATGTCCTTCTTCAAACGAGGTTTAAAAAGAGCACTCCTATCACGGTAGGCAGCGGCTTGTGCAATGACAGTCTGCTTCCCTGACATTGCTTGAGTCCATGAGCAGCGGTTAACACTTACCATCAGGTGTGCCGCTTGATCGTCTGCCACTGAAAGCAATAAAAAAAAAATAAACGATTTAAATGAAATTTTCCCCAGTCAACATTTTTAATACCTTAATCACAGAAAATTTATGAGTTCTCGTGGGATAGTTAAAAAAACCGAAGTAATAACAAACACCACGCGGACTAAGTCGCTATCACCTAGTATTTGTATGAAAGCTAAGATCATGAAATCTCTTAAACTCTAAGTACCTACGTTTTGCGTGGGATGCAAAAAATTATGTTTCAATGTAAGTGCTTATTTTGACGCGATTTCGCGGTTCTTACCTTTTGGGGTGGTTAAAATTATATGAAACTTCTAAAGTTTTAGGCACACATCTGAATTCACGGGATCGAGGTCACAGTTAACAGCTAGTGTATAAATAATTCAATGCCACTTAGAAAACAAAGTTTTTTTTTTCTAAGTGGCACAGTCACAGATTACTGAATAGTTACTGCACAGTGGCACATCAGTGGCCAAAAGTCACATAAACCCTCCGCCTTTTTATCGTTTCTCCTTCCAAACGTTAAAAGTGAGTTTTTTAGGTATGAACAGGCAAATGCTAATTTACATCACAAATATTGGATCGGGCAGTTCCTATATATATTTTTTTAAATTACATATCTATACTAAATCTATAACGAGGACAGATTTCATTGTTTGTATGTACTGAAAAGGCTCTGGAACTACAAGATCAATTTAAAAAATTATATTACCATTAGAAAATGTCGTCCAGCAGTAACGTAGGCTATATTTGATAATGAAGCTCTAAGGGATCAGAAGCTGCGTGAGTCAAATCGAACGCGATAAGCCCGATTCTTATTTCACAGTAAAAAATTAACACATTCTAGGTCTAGCAGTAGTCGTCAAACCTTTCTGCTCGAGGACCATATATGACCATGTGAGGGGTCGAGGAATCGCATCAGCCGCATTACATTACGGATAGCCATTTTTGTAACGGCGGATTATTGGGTGGTAAAAAAAATAACCTACACATAAACCAATGGTGTTCAACGTGGCTATTAACGCGCTGTATGCCGTGTAAAAAACGTATTATCGTATTTATTTGAATAACGTAACGGCTTTTCATTCAGCATTTAAAAATGGCCCTGTTTCATAACGGCTAGCCGTAATGTAACACGGCGTACTACACGATCCGACTGCGACATATCTACTATTTGCTTTAAACCACAATAATTATTACATGTGTTAAATAAACAATCTGTAGGCACTTACCTACTATGTCGACCTGATTATTAATTAATTATGTTAGGTCAAATCCTTAGGCTATTGTTATGATAATTAATTATCATTACATGTATATTATCTATTACTTAGTTACTGTATATAACTTTACACAAAGGCTTAGGTAAAATCTGTACCTAAGCCTTTGTGCAAAGGACAAATATATGTAAGGACCACCCCGTATCTTCTCATGGCTATCAAGGGCCATACACTTTACAAATAGACATTTTTTTGTTTTCGGGTGGACGTATGTTGTTAGCCCTTAGGCTTTTGCTACATCACCGGACATAAAGGCGAGCAGAGCTCCAGCCTAGATAAATGGTTTTTTAACACTCAGCAACCTGCGCAAGAGGGCGCCCCCTGTGGGACTTGGACCTCGGTCGCTGACGGGGAGATTGAGGGATTATGACTTTTAGTTTGTCTTTTTTTAGGAGAGGTTTGTGCTACTATCTCTCTACTTTACAGTTCGCGGGCCTCACGGACTTCGGGTCTACGAGGGCATCGGAAGGTCCTTAACAAACTAAGGGTTGGGAGGGATAAAAAAATGGAGAGCAGCATATATTATCAGCTCAAGGATACTTACCATCTTACTGGGAATCATAACAACCTTGGCTTTCCAAGATCATAGTTAAGAGGAGGCCCATGTTTTCAACAGTAGACGTAAACCGACTGTTGAAGCAGTTGAAGTTGAACAGTAGACAGTGTCAGGCGAAAAAAATGTATTTTCCATACAAATCAAAAAGTTAATCGAATTAAAAATGCGTTTATTTTTTCTTTTGAATAATGTTGTCCCCCGAAACTATTTATTTATGTGGGCCTCATCTTCCGGTGTATCAGGGAGTGGCAGGTCATACCTCGCTATTGTAATTTTATGAAGAGTTAAAACATTATAAAAATAAAAAATAAAACATTTTTACGGGGATTTTTCACTAACCTATCCCTTACATGATTCTATCAAATTGCAAAGGGATATCATACATTTTGGCAGCTCCTTTATAATAACTCCTACGTACTGAAATCCGAATCTTACTAATATTATAAATGCGAAATTTTGTATGTGTGAATATTTATGTTGGTTACTCTTTCACGCAAAAACTACTGAATGGATTTAGCTGAAAGTTTGCACGCGGATTGTTTATAAGCTGGATTAACATATAGCCCACAAAAAACTATTTAGGTCTACATCATAGATAAAAAGTAAAGTAGTATGTATGTAAATAATTAAAAATATTGTCACAGGGTGTAAATTTCATATTTTTTTCCAATATCGGCCATTGGAAAAAATAATGAAACAAGCGTTCTGTTATACCCTGTCTATGTACCCCTTTATGCCAGACCTAGGATATTAATGCTTACTAGGTATTATGTAGTTTGTAAGTTTAGTTACTTCACTTTGTAAGACAGTCGAGTTCCGAGATCGTAACCATTCGGTCGGCTGCCAAAATAAAATCCTTGTAATTTTTATTTTAACAATATACATCTTATTCCAGTTTTATTAAATAGTTTCTTTTTCTTTATCCTAAATCCCGGTTCGCGCATTACATTGGTGGCAGCGTTAAAGGATTGGAAAAAAAAGCGATCCCGGCACGTCTCCGTATACTTCTATATACCCTGGTGTAAAGTCAGTACCAGTGACTCTATCAACCTTTTGTGAAATTCGGTGGTTCCGTGTTGAGTGATATACGCCGCCCGTCCGTGGTAACCCATAAGAAAATAAGAAAATTATTCAATACTCCCTGTGTTGAAGAAGAAGACGCGTCCATCCGTAGATCCATCCAGTTCAACGCCGATTGGGCCAGCTTGGTCCAGCATCCTGCAAGAGAAACATCCCCGTGACAGCCCGTCACGCATAACTTCGAGCATCGTTTTCGTCGTAATATTCACCGGCAAATACATAATACCGCGTGTGAATAGTGAAATAATCCAAATAAATCTGTGCGTATTTGTAATTTTTTTTTTTAAATTCCTTTATTGTTAATTTATTAAAGTAGTCATTTATTAAAGTAGTCATTTATTAAAGTAGTCAGTATTAAAAGTGTTATAGTGCCTTATCAGTGTGCTCGAGAATCCCAGGAAACATCTTATCGCATCCGCTTTGCAGCGACGCTCGAGATGTTATTTTGTCTGGTGCTCGCCCACGTCGTACTGGTCGATTGTTCTATAAAAAACTCGCCAAGTGCAAATATTTCTGAACTTTATAATATTTGTTCTGTTTCTTACTTTGTACTATTTTATATTAAGTTTACATGTCGAAACCAAAAGAAGAACCTACGCATAATCCTAACTTAGTTGACCTGAATGTCCTTATCAAATTCATAGGCACCTTCGATGGTAGCCGAGAAAAGTTGAACCCTTTTCTGACCAACTGTCGAAATGCTATTAATCTCGCAACACCTAGCCAGCGGGACATTTTATTTACATTTATATTAAGCCGATTAGAAGGCAGAGCCGAAGCGGCCTGCTCAATAAAAGAATTTGAGGATTGGTCAGTATTAGAAGAATTTTTGAAAACTCAATTCGGTGAAAAAAAAACACTACACCCATTTATTATCCGATTTACAGGACTGTAGACAAGGTAGCTCAGAATCAGTTTACCAATTTTCTTTGCGAATAGAAACATGTCTAGCCAAATTATTAACAGAAATCAACATATCTATCCCTACTAAGAAAAAAGGCGAACTAAGTGGCCGTGTAGCCGCTATGGAAGATCTTGCCCTACACACTTTATGATAGGGTTAAACACAAACCTATCCACAATAATTCGTTGCAGAAATCCGGAACGGCTTAACGAAGCGATTAATTTCGCTGTTGCTGAGGAGAAAATTTTGAATAAAATTCACCAAGGACAACGTAACCTCGGTGACCGATCACGTCCTACAACGAATCATTCAAATAATCAAAAATTTTCTTTCGATAATAGTAGACCTTCTACATGCCGTGATACCTTGAAACCTTTTGTGTCCAAAACTTATGCACCTAAACCGGATTGGCCAAGAAAAACGGTCACTCCTAATCCTTCTAAACCTGTCCAGACTAATAGGCAAGAACCGTTTTGTCGCTACTGCAAAACTGCAGGGCATGTGTTAGATTGTCAAAAACGAGAATTTAATAATCGTAGATTCCAAATTCATTTTACACAGTCTGCCAATATTGATGAGGAGTCCCAATGCGTGGGAAATGTAGAGGACGAGCAGTCTCCGGATCCTGACGTCGATTTAAACGCTTAAGGGACTCACGACGGTGTCGCGTGAGACCCATACCTAAAATTCGAAATATATCCGACACCCACAAAGCGTTAAATCCTTCAACATCCTTTAAGACCACACAACAGGGTAACCAGCCCCAAACCGGAGGTCTTACTGATAACGCCAAACTTGGCAAGGTCACACAGCAGAGTAACCAGCCCCAAAACGGAAACCTTACCAACAGTACTGAACTTACTAGGGTCACACGACAGGGTAACCAGCCCCAAAACGGAGACCTTAACATTTCTAAACCCAAATCAATTAAAGTTCATGAGATCACTTCAAACCCCAATAAGTGCTCATCACCTCACGTTGTAATCCAATCTTCAATTTCCGATATTCCTTTATGCCTATTAGTTGATTCAGGATCAACTGTCAGCCTGCTGAAAGAGTCCTGTTTACAAAGAAAACCAAAACTTATCACTGATATAATCAAACTAAAGGGTATCAACCCTGTAGATGAGGCCACCTCGACTTTAGGCCATTTTCCACTCAAGCTACACATCTCCGACTCTAAACCTATGAAATCTGTGACCCATAAATTCCACGTAGTAAAAAATATTGATTTACCATACGATGGTATAATAGGTAACGACCTATTAAGTTATTTCAATTGCAATATCGATTATACTCACGATATTCTAAAAATAGGAAATTCTAAGTTAAAATTATATTTTTCCGATCCTATATATATCATACCCCCTAGAACTGAAACGGTATCATTGAATGTTCCGTATCCAACCCCGAAATAAAGGAAGGATTTATCGTAGATCAGCGTTATTCTGAAAATGTATTAATCGCAAACTGCCTAGTCGCGGTAAAACCTAACAATAGAGTGAACCTTTCAGTGGTAAACACATCGGAACACCCTATTGAATTAAAATCAAACCTAAACTTAGAATTAAAACCTATCCCTATGAACTTTTCTGAAAATAAAAATACTGTAAAAAATTGTAAAACAAATTCTGCGCCTAAAAACAGCTTTCAAAGAACCAGAGAGTTTCTCAACCAATTACGCGTCTCACATCTGAACGATGAAGAGAAGGAAGCCCTCTACCAATTATGTTCTGATTATTCAGACATATTTCACTTACCTGGAGAGTACCTAACCTCCACAGATGGTCTCGAACACGAGATAAAAACCACAACCAATACCCCTATCCACACAAAATCGTATAGATTTCCTAAGATCCATAAAACCGAAGTTCGAAAACAGATAGATCAAATGCTGAGCCAAAATATCATTGGACCTTCTGACTCCCCTTGGTCATCCCCTATATGGGTTGTGCCAAAGAAAATAGACACCTCAAACATTCAAAAATGGCGAGTCGTTATCGACTATCGGAAACTAAATGATGTCACAATAGGTGACACGTATCCAATTCCACAAATAGCAGAGATCCTGGATCAATTGGGAAACAGTAAATACTTCTCTACACTCGAGTTAGCATCAGGGTTTCACCAAATTCCCTTAAAAGAGACGGATAAAGCTAAAACAGCCTTTAACGTGCCCGAAAGACACTTTCAATTTACTCGTATGCCTTTTGGGCTGAAAAATGCCCCTTCGACCTTTCAAAGGTTAATGAACACAGCGTTATCCGGTTTGCAGGGTATTCATTGCTACGTGTACCTAGATGACGTCGTCTCGTATGCATTCGACTTGAATTCAGCTATTTCAAACTTAAAATCAGTGTTCCAGAGAATGAGAAATTTCAATTTAAAACTCCAGCCCGACAAGTGTGAATTTTTAAGGCGTGAAGTCGGCTATCTAGGACATAGTATCACTGAAGAGGGCGTAAAACCCAATCCAGATAAAATAAAAGAAAAAGCAATTCCTGATTTTAAAAATCCTTATGAAAGTTTATCTTTTATTAAAATTTATAATATGTTATCGTTCATATTTCATGACACTGGAATTACTATAAACATTTACCATAATAGTATAATGTATCCATCTTTGAGTGAGATTAAAAAGATACTTACCGAAAACCATGACCTACTTGTTTACGGTCATTTAGGCTATGTTAGGATGTATAACAGAATTAAAGAAAAGTATTATTGGAAAGGTATGAAGAAAGACATTGAGAATTATGTTAAAAATTGCTCAGCTTGCCTAGAAAATAAAGCTTTCCGTAAAATTAATCGAGCACCGATGCAAATCACATCCACATCCACTGTCCCTCTAGAACGAGTCGCACTCGACATCGTCGGACCCTTACCAGAATCCGGAACTGCAAAACTAAAATATATTATGACTATGCAAGATGACCTCACAAAGTTCTCAGCCACATATCCTATACGCAGTGTATCTGCAGAGGAAACCACAGATTGCCTCATACACTTCATATCACAGTTCGGGATTCCTAAAACAATATTAACAGACCAAGGAACAAACTTCACGGCGGAGTTGTTCAAAAAGACTTGTCAATTCCTAAAAATTAAACAGCTGTGGTCAACACCATATCATCCCCAAACACAAGAAGCGCTTGAAAGCAGTCACTCCACGCTCAAAGAATACCTAAAATCTTTTGCAAACGATTATCAGGATAACTGGTCGCGATATGTTTATACCGCAATGTTGACATTATAATACTTCCGTACATGCCTCCACAAAATTCACACCCTATGAATTACTATTCGGCCGAAAACCATTTATCCCAGATTCTATATATAGCTCTAATGTAGAAACTACTTATCGAGAATATCTCAAAATGTTACAGCATAGATTAACTCATTCAAGAAACAAGGCAATAGAAAAACTTATTGCCTCCAAAGAAAAATCTATAACGTATTATGACAAGCATACGCGTCCTGTCACCTACAAAGTAGGAGATTATGTATATTTAAAAAACCATTTGAGGCTGCGCAAAGCCCTTTCGCCTATATGGAAAGGTCCATACAAAGTCATTAAAATAAATGGGAGAAACACCCTGACCTTGCTTATTAATAGGCGACATGCTTCACATCATTATGATGAGGTCAAACTTGCCTCTAGGCCAGATGGTCCTGACCAAAGTAACATCATACAGGATGTGGTAGATGTAGTTAGTGAATAAGAAAAAAATATAAGATTTAATTATAGCAGTAGAAATAGAATATTAATAAGTTTCATTGTAGCTATTAAATTTTGTTACAGTAACCCTTCACTGGGACAACAGTTCGTCGAACAGATTGCAAATAACCCTGGAATCTATTTCGACCCTTTAGGTTCTGTAAATCTAGTTGATAGTTATCTTATTGTAGTAATACCAGTAGACATATCGTATATTCATCCGCATATAACTAATATTATACATTTCTTAATAACTCTAAACATATGGCGAGAAGAGTGTCACTTTTGATCATGTAGAATGTAATAACCTTTTTCGGCCACTTATCACCCGATACAATAAGTAGATTTATCTTTTTTATATAGGATAGGGACGGTAGTCCTCGCGAGGCGAGGTTCGCGACGCGTTCTTGGCTTGGCTTTAGACCTGATCCCAGCCCGCGCTGGTTGATCTAATTTCTCAAACCACGCGACTTATAATTATTATTTTGTGTACACTCGTTTTGCTCGCGACAATTTTTAAATTTTTCATTTTATTTTATTTATAAATATCTATATATATTTTATTGATCTTTAAAATAAGATTATAATAGTAGTATAACATTAGTGACCATATAAAAATATTGTTCTTAATTAAGTATAAAGAAAATGTACTTTGTGTATGCTTTGTAAATGACGTTAAACAAGCGCGAATTATTCGTCTACGTTACTAATAAACTATTTCATTTCAAACGAAGACATGACCCGCGATAGTGAAGCCATTTCTCACCTTACTTTCCATAGATCGAGAAGGTCAGCCCTTCTTGGAGTAGTAGGCACTATATCCAAAAAGCTTTTCGGTACTATGGACGAGGATGACGCTATCCGTTACGATAACGCTATCCAAGAAGTTAAATCTGATCAGAAAAAACTAGCAACAACAACAACTTGTAAAGGAAAACATTTTAGTCACCACCTCTGTTCTAAAATCATTCAACGATACAATTTATAGGATTAACTCTAATGAACGGGAAATAACAACAGCCATTGCATCGTTATGCGAATATATTAAAAATCTGACATATGTTTCCCAAGAATTAGGACTAAGATCGCGTGTCCTAGAATTGGTAAATATGATAGAAAATTGCCTATTGACATTATCGTTTAGAGTCGAAGACACAGTTAACTCAATTATGTTCAGTAAATCTAATATATTGTATCCCACAATTTTAACCCCTAAAGAACTCTTTAATTAGTTAGTCAACAATTACCGATTTATACCGAATTCCAAACGGTTACCTGTCCTCTTAAGCTTAAATAATGTACATATAATTTTAAATATATCCTCTGTATCTAGTTATTTAAATGTGAATGAAATAGTATTCGTTCTGGAAATCCCATTAATAAGTACTACCTACTCAATTTGATTTATATCATAACTTCCCTAGTCCGGCACCTCACGATGTTAATAACCCAACACCCTATTCCACTATTGTCCCCTCTACTAAATATATCGGCATAAGCAAAGATAAATCCACTTATTGTAATTTAGATGACCTAAAAACCTGTAAAACAATAGACAGCAATACTTACCTTTGCGAAACTTCAATATCATACTCCTCGCTCTATTGAGCGAGGAGTATGATATTGAAGTTATTGGGGTATTCCCCCATCTGTGAATCGGAAATAATAAGTAAACCACTCACCTCTATCCCGGAAATGTGTGTAACCAAATTTTTCCATGGCGACATCCACATTTGGCAACCATTACAGAATAACAAGTTGTTGTTCATAATATCTGAAAAATCTAAACTAATTATAGAATACAATGTAACACAATATTTAGAATTAGATATAATAGGTAACGGTATCTTATACTTACCTCAAGGATCAGTAGCTTATTGTAAGGATACGAGACTAGTTTCCAAGAATAATATAAACTTAATATTAAAACCTGTAATAACCAAATTAGATATACTTAATGACTCCTGTTGTAATAAAGCTAATTATGTGAATATACCAACTGTAAACTTAAAAAATATTGATCTCGGTTCTATTACTTTTGACAACCCAGAAATATTAAAGAATTTAGAATCTATCATAGAAAAACCCAATATTATGATGCATACGAATTATGCAATTATACACTAAGTAATATGGTGATTATATTAATCTTAAGTTTAGTAATAACCTTTACTTTATTCAAAATATGTAAAAAGTCTGGCATACTAGGGAAATTGTTCAACCCGAGATCACCAGAAAACCAAAATTCCGAAATAAACTCTGGCATTGAAATTCCTTAAGCTATACCGCCACCTACTCTTCGAATTGGCTAAATTCTATTAATTAACACATAAACTTCAGTTCTTACCTGAAGTTTATTCTTAATCGGGGGGTTGTTATACCCTGTCTATGTACACCTTTATGCCAGACCTAGGATATTAATGCTTACTAGGTATTATGTAGTTTGTAAGTTGAGTTACTTCACTTTGAGTCGAGTTCCGAGATCGTAACCATTCGGTCGGCTGCCAAAATAAAATCCTTGTAATTTTTATTTTAACAATATACATCTTATTCCAGTTTAATTAAATGGTTTCTTTTTTTTAAATCCTAAATCCCGGTTCGCGCATAACAGCTCGTACACGACAGATAACAACACAGAAAAACACAAAATATACACAATAAACATATTTAATTATTATTACTCTAATGTGTTTTATTGGCACAGCTTCCAACCAAAAATTCCCAACAGTTATCAAAATTTTTGATGATAAACAACTACATAATTAAATACCAATTTTCGGGCCTAGCGTATATGGCGTATCTATATATATAAAAGAAAGTCGTGTTTGTTACAACACTTATAACTTGAGAACGGCTGGACCGATTGCCATGGTTTTTGATTTGTTGGATTTGTTTCCGTCCCGAATAGCAGAATACATTTTAAAAACAAAAGAAAGTCGTGTTAGTTACACTATTTATAACTCAAGAACGGCTGAACCGATTTGGCTGAAAATTGGTAGGGAGGTAGCTAAGAACTGGGAGAAGGACATAGGATACTTTTGGGTAGGGGTAGGGGTAGGGTAGGGTAGGGTAGGGATAGGGTAGGGTAGGGTAGGGGTAGGGTAGGGTAGGGTAGGGATAGGGTAGGGTAGGGTAGGGGTAGGGTAGGGGTAGGGTAGGGGTAGGGGTAGGGTAGGGGTAGGGTAGGGGTAGGGTAGGGGTAGGGTAGGGGTAGGGGTAGGGTAGGGGTAGGGGTAGGGTTAAGGTAGGGGTAGGGTAGGGCAGGGGTAGGGTATAAAAGTCCACCCGTGCGAAGCCGGGGCGGGCCGCTAGCTATAAGATTACACTAAAAAAGTTTATATTGTCAAAAACGCTTACATTAGAAAACGAAATAAAGCGGTAGAGTATTCTTAAATCTTCTAATTTTCAACAAACAAACTCAATAAAAAAAGAATTAGTTAAATCGTCCACCCGTTCAGGCAAACTTACAAAAAGGCACAAGAGGGCGAACCTTGTGGGGAATGAACCTTGTTTTAGGAATTATAACTTTCAATTGTTTTTAGCGAAATTTCATGCAACTATGCAACGGGCTTCTCGGTCTTCATAAAGCAAGACAGAACAGTCGCAAAAGTAAGTACAGTAGCCACTCAACCACCGGTACAGTAATAAATAATTACACAAACAAAAACACGATGTAACTAAGCCAAAACAAAAGCAGTCTTTAACGTGGTCGCGTTATTAATGCAATGGTTACCGCATTAGCAGGCACGAAATATTAACTTATTAAGTACCTAGCTTCACCGTCAAAGAGGCTTTGTTGCTATATCCACTGGGTACGGATGGTAATTAAATAATTCCTGTAACAAAAAGCTTTTACAGGTCGTGCACTTCAGTCTGAGTTAAATTTTAAATGCGACTTCTTAAGTGACCTTTATGTTAAATGTCAGAATCTCGGACGATTCTACAGAAACTTTTGTTGATGAGTGTATTTAAGTAGCTGTTTGAATACAAGGTGAAAAAAACTGTTATTGCGATTTTTATTTTATTTAATTTAGTAAGTATTGATTGGACGTTATATGGGTTGACGATGATGATGTTGCAATCATCATCATCAACCCTAAGTTAGATAAACTGATAGCCTTGCATGATCTCGACGTGACCAAGGAAATTAGGTATTCATTTATATATACAGGGTGTCCGGTAATTAATGGATAACCTTAAAATGGGTCATGGTAAAACTAATGGCCATTCAGAAAAAAAATACAAATAAAAAAAAATACAGTTGGTACCAAAGATATTATTTTTTTAATAATAATCGGTGTTTTTTGTTACCATATTTCACATTTTTATACACCACGGCCACAAATTAAGGAATTCTATCGGTTTTTTTTTGTTATAGTAATTTACGTTAACTAAGCTGATAGATAGGCAATAAATAGTATGACTATTATTACACGGTTTTTTTTTTAAACAATTTGAATGTTTGTTCTGGGGAAAATTTGTGAAAAATATTCAATTTGACAAAGTTTGAGCAACCGTAACTTTAAAAAAAAGTATCCAGACACAAGTGACCAATTATTTTAAAATATTATGTGCTTCAAGCCAATTTCAAAATGGTATCATTCATTATTGTATCTAATGTAAATTCTGAATTATTGCTATTAGTGTAGAAAATGTGTGAATTTTGGATAAACAACAAAATTTGCAATATTGGAATATTTATTTACATTGAATGTACCTGACCATTCGGGGTTAATAAAAACATTAATAGACGTAAGTAATGAATAGTAATAATTAAATAAAGTCTCTTTAAAACCAGAAATATTTTAACAAATACAAATTGGCTTTGCAATAAATGTCGTGTGTGTAAGTCGTGTGACCGCCATACTAGCTACCTGCGCGCACCCTGCACCACCCGTCTTTTGTTCATGTTAGACAAAGAGGATATGAGTTAGATGAGTGCGAGCGAGATAGTAAATGTAAAAAAACCGGTAGGGGACTAACAGAACTTACAGGAACAGGGACTTAGACTTAGTGCGTCACTCGACTTGCTCGACTTCGCATGTGTTTATTTCGTTTCCGGTTGCAATTGTTGCTAGTTACTGTGAATCAGTGTTAAAACGACGACCTGGCTATTTTACTGGACTATTCGTTTTGTTTACCGATTTGGACTTGTTTTGTGTGGTGATATTTGCGACGACTTGGCTTGTAACTGGATTGTTTATTTTGTGAATCAACATGCCACGTGTTGAGTATACGCCACAAGAATATGCAAACATGCATTTTGTTTATGGGGAATGCAGAGGCAATGGAAACGCAGCCGCAGCTCTTTATAGGGAAAGATACCCTAATGCGCGTCATCCAGATTACCGCGTATTTATAAGAGTCCACGGTTGTTACTCAGAAGGAAGAATCCCTGGTACTGGTGTTGGTGGTACTAGTGGTGGAAGAAGCGCTCGTGCTGATGTAGAAGACGTGGTACTTGAGGAAATTGCGCAAGATCCTTCAATTTCTACGCGATCAATAGCTCGACGCACGGGTATAGGGAAATCGACTGTGCATGATATCTTAAAAAAGAACAAATTTCACCCGTTCCACGTTACGCGCGTGCAGACCCTTCAACCAAGAGATTATAATGCAAGATTGCGTTTCTGCCGAAAAATGCTGGGGAAGATGGAAGCAGACCCGCAGTTTTTTAATAAAATTCTATGGAGTGATGAATCAACATTGAAAAGAGATGGCTACATGAATTTACACAATCTCCATAGCTGGCAACTAACGAACCCTCGTGCTATGCGTGAAGACAGGTCACAGTACCAATTTAAAATAAATTATTGGACTGGAATATTAAACGGAAAAATAATAGGCCCATTTGAATTACCGGGGAACCTAACTGGCCAAAGTTATTTAGAATTCCTTGAAAATGATCTTCCAAACTTATTGCAAGAGGTGCCCGAGGTGGAGAGAGAATCATATTGGTTGCAAAATGACGGCTGTCCTGCGCATTATGCTGTATCTGTTCGTGCATACTTAAATAGAACATACCCAAACAGATGGATTGGCCGCCTGGGGCCAATTTTGTGGCGCCCACGTTCACCAGATCTAAATCCACTTGATTTTTTTTACTGGGGCTGTCTTAAGGAAGAAGTTTACGCAAAGCCGATCCGTTCCTTGGAAGATTTACGTAGCCGTGTCCGGGCAGCCGCATCGAAAATAAGCGATCGACGCTATACGCGACTGCTCAGGAGAGCATTCATTCGTAGATGTAGAGCCTGTATCAGAGTGGGTGGCAGACAATTTGAACATTTATTGTAATTAATAACGAATACAGTTTTACTAATGTCAAATGTTGTTTTTTATTAAACTCCAATGGTCAGGTACATTCAATGTAAATAAATATTCCAATATTGCAAATTTTGATGTTTATCCAAAATTCACACCTTTTCTACACAAATAGCCATAATTCAGAATTTACATTAGATACAATAATGAATGATACCATTTTGAAATTGGCTTGAAGCACATAATATTTTAAAATAATTGGTCACTTGTGTCTGGATACTTTTTTTTTAAGTTACGGTTGCTCAAACTTTGTCAAATTGAATATTTTTCACAAATTTTCCCCAGAACAAACATTCAAGTTGTTTAAAAAAAAACCGTGTAATAGTAGTCATACTATTTATTACCTATCTATCAGCTCAGTTAACGTAAATTACTATAACAAAAAAAAACCGATAGAATTCCTTAATTTGTGGCCGTGGTGTATAAAAATGTGAAATAAGGTAACAAAAAACACCGATTATTATTAAAAAAATCATATCTTTGGTACCAACTGTATTTTTTTTTATTTGTATTTTTTTTCTGAATGGTCATTAGTTTTACCATTACCCATTTTAAGGTTATCCATTAATTACCGGACACCCTGTATATATATAGATATGTAAGTTTAAACCCCGATTCAGTATGTAAATTTATATAATTTAAAAAATGGTTATATGGTTTAAAAAACGTTTTGATTCTTTCATTTATAACCTTGGTCTGAAAAAATACTTTTTTTTGTATAAAATATTACTAGCAGAGTTTTTGCAGTTTATTTAACCCCTAAAATAGTAAATTCTTGTTAACCCCTCGTACTTAGTTAAAATGTTTGTGTTACGAGTGGGTTCACGTGGGTAGTGCAATGGATAGCGATCGTACCGGCGACCACAAGATCACAAGTTCGACGTCCTAGCCATTGGGCTACGGCCGCATAATACTTTAAATAAACATAGAAGTAAAGTATATTTATAAAAACATTATTATGCAAATTTCCAGTCCCTTATAATTTAAAATGCAACGTCGTAGAATAAAAAATAGATGACCAATTAACATGATAAAGAGTAAGGTAGAGCAAAGAATTTTTAGAATATTTTATCCGAAAGAAAATATGTAAGCTTATTTGAATAGAATAGAATTTTAGTTATATAGACATAACAGAATACCAACGTCAATTGTGAAATCCGACTTGGCTGGGCAGCGTTCGGGCAATTTCGAGAGATCTTGTCGTCGAAAATAGCTCAGTGCCTTAAAACAACCAGCTTACAAAGAACCTTCCGATGTCCTCGTACACCCAAAGGCCGAAAGGCTCGCGAACAGAAGAGCGACAATTGCACAACATTCTAATGAAAATATATAGTCGTGATTCCTCAATACCCCCGCCAGCAACTGCTCTGAGCCGAGGTCCAAGTCCCACAGGGGGTTTAGTTAGTTAAAAACTATATTTAAGTAATATAATGTTTGATTATAAGTAAAGCAATGAAAATGTCCTTTTTGAAATATCTCCAGTACCTACTACTCGATTATGTTACAAAATACCTATGATAATACACAGACATGTGACTCTACACCATAATAAGACTATCAGTCTATCTAACTTAGGGTTGATGATGATGATTGCAACATCATCATCGTCAACCCATATAAGGTCCAATCAGTACTTATTAAATTAAATTAAATAAAAATAGCATAGTGACAATTTTTTTGACCTTGTATTCAAACAGCTACTTAAATACACTCATCAACAAAAGTTTCTGTAGAATCGTCCGAGATTCTGACATTTAACATAAAGGTCACTTAAGAAGTCGCATTTAAAATTTTACTCAGGACTCAGACTGAAGTGCATGACCTGTAAAAGCTTTTTGTTACAGGAATTATTTAATTACCATCCGTACCCAGTGGATACAGCAACAAAGACTCTTTGACTGTGAAGCTAGGTACTTAATAAGTTAATATTTTGTGCCTGGTAATGCGGTAACCATTGCATTAATAACGTGACCACGATAAAGACTGCTTTTGTTTTGGCTTAGTTACATCGTGTTTTTGTTTGTGTAATTATTTATTACTGTACCGGTGGTTGAGTGGAGCCTACTGTGCTTATTTTTGCGACTGTTCTGTCTTGCTTTTATGAAGACCGAGAAACCCGTTGCATAGTTGCATGAAATTTCGCTAAAAACAATTGAAAGTTATAATTCCTAAAACAAGGTTCATTTCCCACAAGGGGCGCTCTCTTGTGCCTTTTTGTAAGTTTGTAGTTTTAGTCATAGTTGTTGTTGGCTGTAGCTTTGCTCGCCTTTATGCTCAATGAATTTTAATAAAAAAGCTTTGTGGGTATCGATATATCTGTTGAAAAGAAACCTATTTATAATTGACCATACATATTTACATATTTTTATTAAAAAGCATTTTTCCAATAATTTATCTTATTTTGAGTTTATAATACTTATAAACAAAAGTATAAACAGGATACCTGATAATTTACAGCAAAAACATTGTGGAATATAATATTATAAGATCTAATTTAATTATAATGTTCATCATTAATCTCAGTGTCCTGAAAGGCAGTGTGATAAATTTTGCTTGAAACTTGAATTCACGACCTACCTAGTAAAAATTTGTTTGTAACTTAATTTCGGATAATATTTTTTTTCGGACAGACATAGATAGTTACTCTAAGATTTTCGGTTTACGGACTTAAGTGGTTAATGGGGCAGTAGACATTACCATGACCATGATAACTCAGTGTTTACTATGCATGCAAAAAATATTTTATGATAATCAATAAGTTAATTTTGCTTCAATAATGCAGTAAAATAACATAGGAGTTGCAATAACAGTGCGGTTACGTGATTAAATTCCTGGGTTTTGTGACAAGCGGTTTCTTTCTTTTTGTTGTCCGGCGGGAAATGCATTTACCCATTCCCACCACTGGGACCATGTGGGACTCGCCCTCTCCATAGCGGTGGTATGCTTTACTCATACCTCGAGGAGATGACCCTACACCACTAAAACCTCCCGGACACCCCTTCGATCAGTCGTTGATGGGGGCCGGGTACGCACGAAGCAATCCGGCCTTGTGACAAGCACCTGCAGTTAATTATTAATAAAATCTGCATAAAACTTAAATTTATTCAGTAATAACAAGTATTGTGTATCTTTTGTAGTATTTTCTAAGAAAAAGTTAACTTTTAAATTATATTTATCTAGTTCTAAACATTCACCTTTTTAATAATTGTCAAACGAAGGTTTTCACTAACCAGATTCCTAGAACAGAAAAACAATCAAGTAAACCTATAACATTTTCATCATCAGCATATTGCAGTTTACTAGATATGTGGTAGGTACCGGTCTCAATGCTATTATAGTAGGTACTTATTTCTAGGTACTAAGTTCCAGTAATTTGACACAAATCCTGGCACCATTTAGCTAATGGTAGGTCTAACTTTGGCCATGGTCAAGTCAGTTTATTTTAAGAGAGGCAATTGTTTATTTAAGCTAGGTCCTTGTAGACCTAAGGTCGAACTATGGTCAGGTCCCGAAATATCTCACAATAAGCACCTCGATGTCTAAATTTGTGCACGATGGATTTGGTCACCACCTACACTAAGATTAGACGTATCGCTGACTAACTGTAGGTATAGTAAGACTATTAGGTTTTATCGACAGCATCAACGAGGGTTTATCGAGTCAGAAGACAAATGTGATCGAAACATGATGATAAAAAAAATCGCCGCATAGTGATGGCTGGACTTGCTCTCATTATGATATAACTTACAGCCATCGTCGTTATTAGAAATCAAACGTCCATGGATGAACATAGATCCACCTATAGACTTTTTTTTTTTCTTTAAAATACATCTCCCGCTCTACGGAAATTAATTTTTGTGTCGCGGGGGACTTTGCAAGCATTCAATTCACGGACACAAAGTACACACAGACTCACAACAACAATCTGTGGTTCACACAAATAATTGTCCCGGCTGGGAATCGAACCTAGAACACCAGGTCTCAGAAGCAACTGCCGTAACCCCTGAGTCACCGATGGACTTGTGCGGTCGGCACCCAAAACCACCCCAAGATATGAAGAGTGGTAAAAGCTAATTGATCTAAGCGACATTGTGAGCAATATTGAATTGTTTACCTTATAAAGAGACAACATAAAATATTATATACATTTTGATATCACATATGGTGACTTCACTCCTTTCATCCGTCACTCGTCGATATCTATTCATTTGCATATACATATTACAAAAATCTAACTTAATTCATATCACATGAATCGTTGTCCGAATTAAATTGCTTCATTTCATGTATGACATAATCGCAATACCGCCGTATGATTGACTACGCGGTACCATCCGATAACGAATCCCTGGGAATCGATTAATTACCATCTAGATTCAAATAGGTATTTCAAACGAATCGATTTATCAGTGAGCCCGCTTCTACTGAATATGCCATCCTTAGTGGCCAACCATGTGACTAATCTAATTACGTAACTTTCAAATTTGATTCGTATTTGTAGAAAAATAAGTCTCATTTTTCCGTAGTACTTGAATGTACGTTTAAGTGCCCATGGTGAAAATAGAGAAAATGGACTTAAGAACTACTTACTAACTAAGTGTTACAAATGATTGTTGTTGAATGAATGTGAGTGACATTTACTTTGTATGTTACAATTTAAGGTTTATCTAATACCAGGTACATTATAATACTTTAATGAAAATTTTATTTATTTCTAAAATATTCCGACCTTATTGATTTTTTATATCTTGATTATAATTAATATACCACTAGAAATGTCGAAAAAAAAAGATTTAATATTTCCTTTATCAAGACCTAGTAAAAATGCTTTATTAAAAATAAACACCCATATCTTAATCACATAATTGTTCTAGTCAGATTAGGTCATAATTATTCAGTTTATTTAATTCTGTATAGTACACTAGATCAATTTTTCAAATAAGGCAAGCTTAAAATGCTATATCACATTCAAATGTAGTTTAAATAAAACATAAATCGTCAATTACCTCACAAGTCATCTTCATAAGTAACAGTGTATTGGATGGGCAGCGCTATTTTTAAATTACCTATAAAACATATCGTACGATAACAAAGTAGCTATACACACCACACTTTAAACACAAGCAAACTAATCCACTCCCAAATTCCCTGAAGCTTTAATAAGGCTCTATACAATGGCAACATAGCGACATAATACTTTAACTTTTTAAAAGCAATTTTTGCTAGAATAGCAAAGTTAACGTCATCGTTGAGGAAGTAAGTACAACAAGCAAATTCCTCCCCATGAGTATACTTGGAAAAGTTACACCTACTCATACATACCTACTCGTAGTTTAATTCAGCGCAAACCGGCCACGTCAAAAGTGAGAACTTTGCAATATATTATGCTTTTTGTTTCTCTTTGTTCTTCTTTCATATGTCGAAGCTGAGTTGGCATGCACCTGGAACCATACCTCAACAGACATGTATGTATGAATAAATCAAAGCAAGCAAATAAAGCAATGATTCGTAACATACTGGTTTCCTTACTTATATTTTAATGCTAAACGAGGTATTTCTGTTGTCTTTGCATTATTTTTATTATAAAATCCGTCGGGATATAAAACGATTAATACTTTATTACGATGTCAACGCAAAGGGGCATTTTAGCTTAGTTAATTATTCTTATTGCTAAGGTAACAGTAAAAGGGTGACATAAATTTGGAGTGTGTGTTTAATAGGCTATTACTTAGTTAAGGCGTATGGGCAACGAATGCAAGTCGGATGATAATGGTGATGAGAATTACTTAAGGAAATAAGTTATTATTGGAATTATTCAAGAAAATGATTTGTTAGACAATGATTACAAAATTGTATGTTAAATTTAAAAGAAAATACGTAGTAGTTTTTTTAGAATTAAAAATCTTTATTAACAGCTTTAAATAAATAAAAAGTGTAAATAAAACCTCCATTTACGCGTCTTCACGACAAGAACCTCAAATTTAAGTCCAAATTTAGGAATAGTATTAACTGCCCAATCTAGCCCAATTCAAAAAGAATGACTGCACCGGTGGCTCAGTGGTTACGGCAGTTGCTTCTGGGACCTGGTGTTCTGGGTTCGATTCCCACCCGGGACAATTATTTGTGTGAACCACAAATAATTGTTCTGAGTCTGGGTGTACTTTGTGTCCGTGAAATGTATGTTTGTAAAGTCCCCCGCGACACAGGGATTTATTTCCCTAGTGCGGGAAATGTCTTTTTTTAAAAAGAAAAAAAAAGAAAAAGATGGCTAAGTATGCTCCCCGTGCTCTGGTGACCTAACTTACGCTCATGAATAACTAGCCGCACCCCGCGGTTTTACCCGCGTCACTCTGTTCCAGTGGGTCGGAGCATCATATTTTGTAGCCTATATATTTTAATCCCGCTTATAAACTATCCGCGTGCAAACATACAGCCAAATCCATTCAGTAGTTTTTGCGTAAAAGAGTAACAAACATACATACATCCACACACTTTCGCATTTATAATATTAGTAGGATGTTATTTGCAATAAGATAAGGCCCTTAACCTCCGGAACCGTAGCTGTATGAGTTTCTCCGTAAGTCTAAGAGTTCGTCGGTTATATTCTGGTAGGTTGAGGAACTACCCACCTTGCCTCGAAAAACACGTTAAACCGTTGGTTCCGATTGTCATAACATAATATGTAAATATCCATCGTATTCCAACTAATGGGCAGGAGTGTTCATCTCTGTATATGTATACGCAACATGCGGTCACAAATCCACCAATCTATTTTCCACGCTTGGTGACTATGGCAAAATCTTTGTAGGTATGTTCAGCAGTAGACGTCATATGGACTGATGGTGATGATTACATAATGTACGATGTACATTGAGTTTTCCAGCCGTTGGGCTCGTACCTATACGTAGTAGCCGGAGAGTAACTTACTGCGCGTAGGTGCGTATGGTCGAAATAAAATAACTAATTAAAAATTCACGGCATTGTATTCCCTGATTATAAAACACATTATAGCACCAATTATTCACAGCAATATAATTTTATAATAACATATTAATCATCCACAACAATTAGTTTTAAATGTCGATTCATAGAATTTACACTACAATAATTGTATACTACGTGTTCCATAGTAAATTAATATTAAATTAATCTTATTTACAAATAATCAATTATTTTATTATTAATCATTTATTTATGGACTTTTTAACTAAATACGGTTACGGTTTTTTTAACTAAAAAGCTTTTATACAATATAGTTTGATACTAAACTTATTTATTTAAACAAATTAATAAGGAATAACATGTTCATGCTAAAATGTATGTTAAACTCAGAAGTCGTGGGTTTCTACTCACCCCACAACCTTTACGTATAATCAAATATTTTATCTCGCATCTGATTGCTTAAGGCTGTACTCAACCTTATAAATACATAATTATATCACTTATAACCTGTAAATAATAGTTCAGTCACCACCACGTTCACGTTCTTTACGTTCACTACTGAATATGGGCCTCATCTTAATAAATCTTGTTAAGGCTGGGCTAAGCAGTCGGATAGGTGATCGCAGTAAGATGTCTAAACATCTCGGGGTGATAGATGCCGCTTCCGATGTATAACCTTTATGTCCCTTAGTCGCCTCTTACGTCACCCATGGGAAGATTTGGGATAATTATGATCAGTAATCTATTATTTCAATAAAATGATTGCAAAATTATATTAAAACTCTCTCTACCTTTACATAATTAAATATTTTTTGCTGATCACTCATATTTATATTCATAACTATACTATTTCCATTTCTTTATTTTCTCGATGACAGCTCCTGTGGTAAACTTGAATAGGCGTCTTTTTTACATTATGTGTGCATTATTTTATAAAAATATGACGCTTACACACGTACAAGGTTATGCCGAACTGAAACTGATAGGGATTGGCCTATCGATAATCGTAGCCCGATAACAAACCCGATATTTTTTATTACAAAGTGTAAGAAACTAAACTACTGCCGGATACTTTGTACAAATTTGTGTACTAATATAATATTTGATTACAAGATGTTACACGTATTAATTCTTGATTGGTTATGCCAACTTTTTTAAAATTTTCGAAGCTGTGGTAAAATAAGTAGGTATAGGTATAGGAAAAAATATATTTGAATGTTTTTGTTATATTTGTCTTTGTTCAAAATATAATAAATATATGCGATCGATATCATTACTTATTTGGTCACAAAACTACAACTATCAAATTAAAACTGTCATCGAGAAAATAAAAAAATGGAAAGAGTATTATAACTATAACCATATTCTAATAACTAATACCTGTAACTTCTGTCACCATGGCTAAACTTGCCAATGTGTTTATGAAGTAGGTACATGGAGAAAATTATTATTTACCAAACTTCATAATATGTGATTCAACATCCTGAAGTTTTGGAGGTTTCACAATCTTAACATAGAGTCAAATAGCAAGTGAGTAATTGAAATTAAACTTTGACCAATACGACTGTGTAGACATAGATTTTTCTAAATTTTTGTAAATTGCATCACAAAATTTAAGGCTATTTAAGGTTTTAAAAACGAATACATGAAACAAAATATGATTATTTAGCCAATACAAGAAGTCATGCAAAAAAAATGTAAGGAGGAGTTTTTTGCTGTGTGATAATGTCAACTATAGAAGGTTATCATTGTCAAGTGGTATAAAAGACAGTCAACAATATTGCGCCACTGACGGCTATATTAGAACTAGGATAATGAGTATTTGCTTTGTAACAAAACTGCCAGCAACGTAGAAAAAATACGCGCCATCACGAAAAATTTGTCCAAAATTAAATTGATTTATTTTTGAGCCAAATTAATTTATAAATACCTCGCAGCGGCCCTCTTTAGAGCGACACGTTCTCCGAGTGCTGGTTTTTACTTTACTCAGCAGGCAAGCATTGCCATTCAACGGGGCAATGCTGCCAGCATTCTGGGAACCTTGCCAAGCAAAATTGATTTAGAATAAGTAGTATTTTATAAGTTAATTTTATTTTCAATTAGCTACTTTTAGTTGTAGGTTGTTTAGGTATTTACATACACTTGTACTTGTCAGAATTACAATGTAGGAAGATAAAATAATAAAAAAAACTATAACTAACAGATAATTCTTACTCTATAAGATATCCGACTAAGTAATTGACAGTAGTAGGTAGGCAATAGCAAATCATACATATATACAGACTGCAAAGTCCGTCCGTCTGTCCTGTGATATTTTTTGCAATTAACCAATTATTATTATAAGAAGAATAAATTAAAACCGCATCCAAATTGCAAGTGGTCACACTATATCTAAGTGGCACTATATCTAAGTAATTTAAAGGCATACCACCAGACAGGAAAAAATGTTAACATAATCATTTAAAAAATATAGCACCTTATTAACCCGTAGTTACATTACCGAGATTCACAAGAGAACAACCGACCATCCACATCGCATATTACATTTCGAATGTCGATCAAAAGTTTTGGAGATGCCCTGAATTTGAGATGTGGCAAAGTTTAGCCGAAATGTTGAACACACCTGCCGAGTTCATGAACTGTTCGTGACATCATAATATAAGAACCTGTTAATAGACTACTAACATTATAGGAAACGGGATTAATAAATAGGAAACTTTATAGCGAAATTGATATATGTTTGGTATACATTGTGTTAGTTTATTTAATTACTAAACATGAATATTACAAAAAGAAAAGATTAGTAACAGAGTGAAAGCAAAAAGAAATAAACCAAATAGACTAATTCTTTTACACATAAAATTTTAATAGAAAACTTATCCCCTTACCCAAAATTTATCATCATCGTCATCAGCCCCTATAACGTCCATTACTCAACATGGGAACCTCCTCCCAAGGGAGGGTGTTTGCCATAGTATTAGAGTTAGATTATAATGGGTGATGTTATAGCAATCGGGACCAAAGGCTTAACGTGCTTTCCGAGGCACGGAGGGTAGCACTTCAACCAACCAGACCCGGAAAGAAATCTAAGAATTTACACAAAGATTTCCTGTCGTAGGGATAGGGCACACACCCAAAATTAAAATATATAGTATATTTTAATTTTGGGTGTGTGCCCTATCCCTACGACAGGAAATCTTTACATATATTTGAAATATTAACATATATTAGACCAGTGTTTTTCAATCTGTGGGTCGCGGCCCACTGGGAGGTCACGAAGCCAGACTCGGGGGGGTCGCCAGCAAAAATCTTTGTAGTTCCTATGTTCAAAACTCTCGCATCTTATTAAAAAATAAATCATTAACGTAGTCTTTCACATTATTTATTTGTCTGTGGGTAGCAAAAGGGGGTTCAACCTGTAAATTAAAAAGGTCGCGTTATCAAAAAGATTGAAACACACTGTGTTAGATTATTAGGGATTGAATAAATATAGCGATGTTTATTTTCCCTACAAATTAAGCTTATGAAAAACTTTGCTGGTTACAAACTTCGATTTTTTCAGCGTCATTTGCATAATTTTACCAACAGTAATAATTATACATTTCAGATTTCTCGCTTCACAAATTTTGGAGATAAGGAGGGGAATTATATACTTTTTACATTAAGCATAAGTGGAAAAATACGTAGCGTAGCAAAAGTTTATAAAAATAAATTAAATTGTCATAAATAATGTTGTTCAAAAGCTTTTTGGAAATTTTGCTCAGTTTTTTTTAGGTTGGGTAATATTAGGTTTTTACCTATGAAATTGTCGTTCTGCAGTACTGGTAATCCTTATCCTTACTAATCCTTACTAATATTATAAATGTGAAAGTAACTCTGTCTGTCTGTCTGTAACGCAATCACGCCTTAACTACTGAAGCGATTTAAATGAAATTTGGTACAGATACGCGGGTGAAACCGCGCGCGGGAAGCTAGTTTCAAATAAAAATAATTTTTGTTTGGCTAAGAATTCTAATTTCAAATTAATTTTATTTTAAAAACATTGATTTTTTTTCCAAAAGTAGTCATTTGTTTATTGATAAGTGTTACATTTTCATCGCATTTCAATCTTTTTCGTCATAGGGTATGAAAGTCCACCCGTGCGAAGCCGGGGCGGGCCGCTAGTATAAAATAAAATACTATACATAAACAATTAAAATATATAACTAAAATTATACACGATTACTGCTTGTTCAGCAGTATCGGCGCCGTGCATTGCGCAGGATCCGGTATCCGGCCACGGAAACGGCAGAATACAACTCCCTTAGGCCAGAATTCTGGTGAAGTGAATTTTGAAAGGTGCTCAGTTGGCACTCTCACCACAAAGGAGTTAAAACTCACGTTGTGACGTGATTCCAACCTCACAACTCTCAAAGTCCACTTCGTCTTGACCTGTATGTACTCTACAATCTCCTCGGCCTTTGTAGAGTAATGCAGTCGGGACACGTAGAGCGGCGTCAGTGGTACCTATGTCAAGAATGTAGCAAGTGGCTTCTGCCGACCCAAGCCTTCATTGTAGAATATAGTAGAATAAAGAAAGACAAATCATAATGAACTCAGTATTTACTATTTACTATGGGTCTAATCGCATTTAACGACTTAACCAGACAAACTTAGAATGGATGATAACTTAAACATATATGTCGATATTTCACACGTGCCTTGGAGGGTACATTAAACTTGTTGTGACGGATACGCCATAACGCCGAGTGCTGCATAATCGTGACAGCAAATCATACGAGGCTTGGTTAACGTTACGCCGAGTGCGGTCTGCTTGTCAGCAAATCATAGAGGTTGTATTCATGATTTAAAAGCATGTCACATTATTGTAACACTTAATATATTAATACAGGATTATCAGACCAACTATCTATTTAATTGCTTTATACAGTCCTCGCCCTGAGCTTAGCTACTAGCCTTGTGTTGGTCAAGTCGTACTGCCATTCCGCCTTATTATATAGGTACTAGCCGTCCCGCGCTGTGTCCCCCGCGTAGATCCCGTTCCTTTCGAAACGTTTACTTAAAATGTTGTCTATGACACTCACAAATGACGTGCAGTAAAATCGGTCCAGTAGATCGGGAGTGCATAACGTCACAAACTCACAAAATTTATCGATTTATAATATTATAAGTACCTATAGATTTTTGCGCAGCTCAGTATCTGCGCGACATCACATTTCCAGACTCTATTTCTCCCTCTGATCTGAGGCTGATATCACATTGGCCGTGTCGCCTTGAGCGTGTGAACAACGTGAACGACCCTAACGACTTTATGCTTTTGAAAATGTTGGTCTAAGAATTCTCATGCAAATCTTGAATTATTACCACATAAGCGAACGTAAAAAAAAAGTTTAAAATTCCTAGATATAGAACTCGTGTCACGATTTCGAAATTATTTAATTTGTCGGAAAATACCCGTCGGCAAGATTTACCAACACGAAATGTACCGTGATTCATGTTTCTGCGTAGGTAACATCGGCAAAAGATAATTTATTATCCTTTAAATTTAATAGAAAGGTAAGCCGAAAATCCTTTTTTTGATTAACCTTTTTCATGAATAAAATGATAAGCATTTTGTTTTACGATCTGACCTCGTTATCGCTATTGAGCTATCGCTTGTTCTTATTACCTATAATTTTTTTTTTTTCCTCACTTTAATTGAGCCTGGCGATACCTTTCCACCAACCAAATGACGCCAGATTTTTTTTGTGTGCTTTGGGGAGGTAGGCAAACCATTTGGCATAAAAAGTGATCCTGGATCACATTACCTTCTTTTTTTTTCCCCCACCCCATAACTCCCACATCCACCACGCGAATCCTGCGAGGTCGACGTCTTTATGCTTAGAATGCTCCAGGTAAGCTGATAAATCATTTTTATGAATGATCAAATTACCTTGCCGTTTCGGTTGTCAGCTCTTAGTCCAGAACATGGATAAGACGAAAATCATGTCTAACGTCCATGTTGTGCCTGCCCCTATAATGGTTGAGAATACGGTTCTTGAAGTGTTGTTGACGCATATGTATACCTAGGACAGACAGTCCAATTAGGTAGGTCCAACTTCGAGAAGGAGGTCAATCGCCGAATCCAACTCGGATGGGCAGCGTTCGGGAAACTTCGCAACGTATTTTCCTCCAATATACCTCAGTTCTTGAAGACAAAAGTCTTTAACCAGTGTGTGTTGCCATTGATGACCTATGGATCTGAAACGTGGTCCTTTACTATAGGCCTTATGAACAGGCTCAGAGTCGCTCAACGAGCTATGGAGAGGGCTATGCTCGGGGTTTCTCTACGAGATCGCATCAGAAATGAGGAGATACGTAGAAAAACGCGGGTTACCGACATAGCCCAAAGGATTAGTTCGTTGAAGTGGCAATGGGCAGGCCATATAGCACGGAGAACAGATGGCCGTTGGAACCGAAAAGTTCTCGAATTGAGACCGCGGATCGGCAAGCGTAGCGTAGGACGTCCACCTACTAGTTGGATGGATGGGATCACAGTGGATGCAGGCCGCTTGTAACCGCAACAACTGGAGATCTATGAGGGAGGCCTATGTCCAGCAGAAGACGTCCTACGGCTGAATAATGATGAATGATGATTAAATTACTAGTGGTCGCCCAAAGGTCGAAATTCGACCATAATACAAAAATGTATTTATCTATATAAAAACTATAGGTGAGTGAGCGAAATTTCATACACCTTCGTCCGCGCAATTTTATGAAAAAGGGGTACAAAGATTTTGCTTCACATCTTAATAATATCCTCCCTACTTTTTTTTTTCGCGAGGAAAATATTGCTGAATAAGAGCTAATATTGTGTAAACATACAAACTTTTACAAAGCTGAATCTCAAATCCCTTCGCGCAAGCAATATACTATTAAAGGGGTACAAAAGTTTTCTCTCCACGCATGATTTCGGTTTGGTTCGACCGCATGAGTAATTAACTTATCAAACTTGTTAAGTACGCAATGCTTAATGATCCCTGGCTAATAGACCCCTAACTTATAAATCAATACGATTGCGTGAGGTGTTGATTAATCGCCTTCAAACGCACGGTTCAGAGAAAGTTCGGAGTGGCGAAATTTCTGAAAAGATGTTGATGCTATCAAGTGGAATGAAGACCACCTGAGCTCTTTGAAATGTGGCGGTCATTACAAGCGTTCGCGACTACATTATTCGTTTTCCACTTTTAGGACGTAATATAAAAATGTAATTTTTTAAAAGTTTCATCACATTACGTTGAGAATAATTTAATTGATTTTGAAATGGAACTAGATGACTGCAATTCTTCGTGAGTTTATGGTACTTTAAATTCAATCTTTATGGTCAAGTGAAAACCCAATGTTTAGATTGACCATCTTAAGAAAACTTGATACTGTAGCAAATGAAAATCACGAAAAATGACTAACGTGGTAAAATTTGAATGATGAAAAGTAGGTACATACCTATTGTCAGACTGAAGTTTCGGCCATCTTTAGCGATACATTTGTCTATATTATTTTAGGCCGAAGTGGCCAAATCTGAAGGTCAAAAGCGCTGAAAGAAAAGTATTACCTCCAGATCAACTTCTATACATGATTAAAATATAATTTCAAAATTATACAATCAATTTATTCTTTGAAGTTTAAAATCTTACCATTTATATCATATAGAAGTGGCTGTAGCCTAATGGTTAGAGCGTCGTACTTACGACCATGTGTTCGCGGGTTCGATCCCCAGTACTACCGACGTAAACCCTTTCGTAACACAAGCATTTTAGCTTAGTACTAGGGGTTAACAAGAATACTAGTAGACTGCAAAATCTCCGCTAGGAATCTTAAAAAAAAAAGGAATTGTAGCTTGTAGTCAATCTCAAATAACATTTCTGAGAACTTTTAAGTCTTTGGCTTCGATTTTGATTGATAAACCGACCTTGGCTTCTACTTCAGCCAGAAGTCGACTTCCCGTCGAACACTACGTACTTTTAATGTATCCCTGTTTCAAACTTGATTACGAAATTATTAATATAGTAAATGTATTGCATAAATACTGAATAAACTTGAATAGTTACATATTATTTTGCTCCAGTGGGTCGTAGGGTGATTTTTACTATGATTGATATATTATTTTTATCATCTCGGAGCGAAATGTTAAACAAATTAATGATAATATAGCTTTTGCTGAATGAACGTACACAAACTAAACCCACCTTTATAATATTGGTAAATAATATAAATAGAAGATTTGTATGTTTATATTCAAAGTAAAAAACAATTGGATCGCCTAATATTTAATGAAATTAAAAAGCATACAAATAATCAAATGATTAAAATTTTTAAGAATCATCATCTGATTTAAATATTTTAAGAAGTCATGACGAAACGAAAAATGTTATATATAATATAACGCAGAAGATAAGTATTACATATTCTCATGTTAGTAAAGAAATTTATGTGAAATAAAACATTTTATTGTTCTTACTATACAAAAGTAAAATAATATTAATTATTAATCATTTTATTGTTTATGAGTCTTTTTTAATAAAATCAATCACCAATATTAGCTGTCCTGGCCGCACCTCTCACACAAACATTTGTGGGGTTTAATCTTGCGCTTGTGTTATGTAAATTAACATAAGTTTATATTTCGTAAAATTTAAAATTTCTTCACTATCATAATCATCACAGGTGACGCTATCTAATATTAAAGAGATTGCATATATGTTTGAAGTATCTTATATGCTACCAAGTGTATTAGGAACCGCATGCAGTATGCAACGAAAGTAATCAATTCCAATCCTGGAGCTCAAAAACGAAAAGAGTAAACTTTAAATCAAAAGATACCCGTTAGGTTTCGTATCAGTATTTTCGAAAAATATGGAAAGTGCATCCGCCATGTTTCTGATTTAAATGCAAAGCCTTGAAATGGAATCGCGTCGCCGGCAATCCGATCATTTATCGGCACCTCTATTGTGGCGAATAGACATTGGACAATACTTGCCTTTGAAGTATTGCTATTTGTTCATAATCTTCAGTTATTTACGGGGCGACGACGCTTGCTGGATATTTTATCTTCGCCTTTAATGCATACAAAAGGTAACAATTTCTTAATTATCTAACCATTTCCAAATTGACAATAATCTTAATAAGATACCACTAAACGAATTGCGCTGAAATTAGGTTATTTTTTACGTTTACGTTTTATATTTACGTTTCGATATTTTTTCAATATTTCGATTTCGTTGTGTATGAAATACCATATACCATTACATTATGTATAAACCAAACTAGCTTCCCACTCGCGGTTTCACCCGAGTAACTCCCGTTTCCGTAGGAACTTCATCTAAAATTCTATCATCATCATCATCAGCCGGTACAACGTCCACTGCTGAACATGGGCCTCCTCCCGAGGAAGAGGTTTGCCATAGTCTCCACGCTTGACAGGCAGATTGGTGACCGCAGTATTATGTTGTAATTCTTGTAATACACAGGGAAACGCTGCTGCCCGTTCCCCGGTTAACGCTTGTTATAGATGATGTTACAACATCGGGACCAACGGCTTAACGTGCTTTCCGAAGCACGGAGGGTAGGCCTCAACCATCCAGACCCGGGAAAGAAATCGTAGAATTTACACAAGGATTTCTTATCCGGTGTGGGGATCGAACCCACGACCTCCGAGACTTAAAGCGAGCCAAATACCGCTACGCTACGGACGTTGTAATTCTATACTCATATATAAAACTGAAGAGTTTGTTGTTTGTTTATTTGTTTTTTAATTGAACGTCTAAATATCAGGAGCTTCTAGTCCGATGTAAAAAATATTTCAGTTTTAGATAGGCCATTTATCGAGGAAGACTATAGGCTTTATTTAATTATGAAGTACAGGGTAAAGGGAGTTAGGCGGGTGAAATCGCGTACAGGAAGCAAATTTTTAAACATAGCCTTCCTCGATAAATATCTAACAATGTTTTTTTTTTAAATTTGTAATTCCTTAGATTAGTGTGTTCAAGCAAACAAGCAAACAAACTCTTTAGATTTATATCGCTACCTTAAAATATATATGATACACATATCTTTAAATTTAGTAGGTATACCATAAAAACATAAAAGCAATCTATTAGCTGTGTCTCACTACAAGGTTCCCAGGTACAAAATTTCCAAGAAGTGTACCTATTAGTAGAATTTCAATTAATAATAATTCAAGTCGTAGTAGCTGTTGTCTGCCACACTCATGAATAATGCTGTTAACCAAACATAATGCGTTCAGAGCAACATTTTACCAGTAATGGCCGGCGCGATGTGAATATTTATTATACCAACGATCTCCAATGTGTTTACTACAAATATTTTAAAAGCTTTTATGATTATTTTGGATCGTAATAATAACATAATAAATCAAGATTATTTTAAGTCAGTACCAAAACAATGCTTTAGAATGTATTTATTTTTAGCGTAGCAGTAATATGTAATTATTTTGCAAATGTCTTGACTAGACGAATGTTTCGTGAATTGTTATCGTTGAAAAAATAAAAACCAGATGCAATATTTATCAGTTTAACTATTCACAATTGTTCGTGAAAATGCTATATCACCGTCGTAAGATCGCCTACTTTGTTTCTTTTCCGATAAACAGGTGTTGGTAGCCACAGGCTTTTGCTATACTTTACCGGGCAAGTAGCCACATGTCAATTAAGCTTTGTGACTATGGACAATACCCATTTAGCATATTATTATTTGTTCTCATAAATAATTTAAATAATATTTCTCAGTTCTAGTACACACCACACATAAATATTGGAACATCGAGTAAGTTAGCATTATTGCTTCCGTAACGTTTCTCTGATTTATTGCGCCCACTAAGCTAAGCATCGTTAATATAACGTTGACGTAAATGTTTCAAGTGATTTATTATTTCGATTTTCTCAACATCGTTTATTTTGTCATACAAAAACAAGTCTAGTCTCGGGGACTTACTTTAATTGGCACTTTTTCAGGCCATTTAAAATCCAATCATTTTTTTTCTGCTATACGGTTTTGGTTCATTATTTTAAGTGAATAAGATCGACTTTAAAGATAAAACTGTTAGTTTATGGATTCGGCCCCACGTTGGGCGCCAATAAGTAAATATTTTTTTTAATGAGGGCGTTCTTGATATACTCAGTTAGGAATTCTAAGTTTACATGTATTTATTGTCTTAACTTTATTTTTAAAGAAATCAACACACACCTATAGAAGTTCCAATTGAAATTGTACTACGTAGCACGGATAAATATTTACGTATTACTATGTTCTGCTTTGCAACCATATCCCTCATATGTTTTACTAAAAATACAACATTTCAATCACAATCTTTCTCTTATTAAATCTGAAAATGAGCGGGTATGTACGAAAATATGTTGTTAAATGTTTTTATACTGAAAGAAACTTAAAGACTTTTAAGTAAAAGTGTCATAACAATAATTATAATTTTACTATCATTTCTTCAATATTTTTCTACATAATTATACTGTATTTATAGTTCTATTAGTTTCAACTGTAACTAAGATAATTTCAAATAGGTTACCATAGCCAAAGAAAAACTCTTATAACATTATGATGTTTGATGTCTGGTTTGTAATTAAATGTATATTGCTACAATTGATGAGGATGCGGTTATTTTAACCAACCGTGGTGGATCAATTCTTGAGCAACATAATTTTTAGGGCTATAATTAATATCGCCATCGACGAACTAATATATAAATACAGATATATATAGATACAGATATAGAATCAACAACGATACACAATCGGTACCTATGTAGATGCAGGCTGAAGGTACTTTCGATCAGTCGTCCTCGCTCGAGGACATATTTTCAGAGTAACAAGTGAATATATGCGAGATGGTTTATACATTTACAATCGATCCTAACGTCCTTATGTATTGAAGCTACGGTCGTAATATCACTTTGGGATCGGAGGATTGTGTAAGTGTCTTTCAAGCGTCTAAACAAACGAAACATTCCACACTGCGACCACTCTAGTGATACTAACATACTAGTATATGCTAACTCATAGGAACAACTGAAAGGTCGCCCAATTGTAAGAAAATTGTTACTAATTAAGGATACTACCCCTATAGATATTAGTATAATTACACCTAAGTCAACTTATTAATTATGTTGCATAGCAATAAGGATGATGCAATATTTAGTTCCCACGAGAAACTTTTATAATCGAATGTTCTAGTACAAATTATGCTGACTCTTTTCCTATAATACGGATATATGAAACCCTTGTTGTTTGAAACCTACCTTTCATTTTCATTATTTCAAATTGTATCTAAGATTATTCTGTTTTTGCTCGTCTTCCTGTAAACTAGTTTTCGGTTTTGTATATTAAATAAATATATTTTGGACAGACCGTATTATCAATACCTTGTCTTATTCTTAAGCCGCATTGCTTTGTTTAATCATATTTTAGAATATGATAGAATTTTACAAAGCCTATCTGTTTGTTTGCACTTAGAAGATAACATGACTTTCTAAATTTACCACTGAAATAATTAAAAACTGAATTCAGTTACTTGTTGACTTATTAGTTTGGATGATTCTTCAGATGAAAGCGGCTTTAAATATCAAACAACATTTCACTTTGAGCCGAATCGTTCTTAACAGAGATATATTTTTTTTTTATTCAACCAAAATCCTTAAGTCATTGGAATGTTAATCTTCTATTAAGACACCAATGGAGTACGTATTTTTTTATAACAAAATATTTAGGTTAATGTAAAACAAAATGAGATTATTTACTTTACAAATAAAAATAATGAATTAAATAGGTATATTAGAATATTTCATTCCGAGTTCATATATTTACATTTTCAGAATTTTTGTGACTGAATCAAGTCGAAACAACTCAACGAATCAGCGTGAAAATTCGCTGGCGGATAATTAAATGACTTAGGACAACATCACGTTTCAATGCAAAGGACTATTTTAGTACGCAGTCGCGTTTCAACCCGAGGACCACAGTAATGTCTAAATGCGTAGAGAAATAGTTGGTAGTCTTGGTACTCCATAGAAAATTAAGAACTTCTTTGCCGTCGTCTGTGAAATTTGTAGGTATATATTCGCATTGGCGTAAGACTCAATAGTTATAGAAGAAGCTGCTAGTCTACAATTCAATTTTAAATTTAAGTACCGTTCTAGGTACAAGACGCAAGGGAGTATTGTTTCCATATTCACACCCCAAAACAAGAACTTAAGCACCATGAAAGGCAGGAATATGTACTCACCCAATCAGTCATCAGCTTCATTTCA
This sequence comes from Nycteola revayana, assembly GCA_947037095.2. Lineage (NCBI taxonomy): Eukaryota > Metazoa > Arthropoda > Insecta > Lepidoptera > Nolidae > Nycteola > Nycteola revayana. The sequence continues at coordinate 14,792,318 of OX344839.1, forward strand.
CAGCGGCCTTCCAAGCAGCCTTACAAGTTTTAATATTAAGCATAATGGTGGCGCTACAAATGTGTAATCTAATTGAATATGAAATTTGGAAAAGGGCAAATTTCATTTGGTTTGTCATTTGAGTTGTGCCCTTCTTAAAATTAGTCATTCAGTTGAAGCAAACAAATAAACTTATAGCTACCTAAAGACGTCTTTGTGGTAACAAAATTTACATTTTTATTTATTTACTGTATTTACTGTCTTTGTGGTAACAACATTTTCAAATAATTTCATTTAATACCAACTAATTGTAACATGTTACTTTAAATCCGTGAACATATCTAAATATGTAGGGATTAATTAATCTATTAATTACATACTTTGGCAAATGTGGTTATCGCTAATACAATGATATATATCTTTATTTCGTTTACATTATACATTGGTAACTAATATAATAATGAGTAATAACTAATATAATAATAGCTGCGGCTCGCGGTTTTACCCACAATAGATTGCTACTCCGATTATCTGTGTAATAATGTTGATCCATATCCATTAATTCGTTTTGAAAATTCAAGTTTTCAGGTTCAATATATATGTTACTGTAAAAGCTCGAAATACTTGGATGATGAAAGTCCGAACAGATTTGTGATTCGAACTTTTACCAACATTCACTTGGTAAATCTTAACATAAACTAACCTAACCTAACCTAGGATGTACTAATTTCTAATGATAAAAGCCCGAGAATATTAGGCCCATTTTCATAAATCCTTACTTTTACCAACTCATGTCGGTAAATACTAAGACATCCTCATAGATTTTAGGATTAACCGTAGTTTAACCTTTATTGTAACTCAGTAACGCAGAAAGATTAACTCTTTATTGTTCGCGACGGATACAAAACAAATACTTAAAATAAAATAGTAGTACAAGATGGGTTATGACGGTCTTATGAAGTAATGTGACAAGTGAATTATCTATTCATATTTTCAAATAAAGCGCAGGTTTCTACTTTGCACAGCAGGTAAGCATTGCCATTCAACGTGGTAATGCTGCCAGCATTCTGGGAACCTTGCCAAGTAGAATAGATTTAGAATAGTAGTATATAAGTTAGTTTTATTTTTAATTAGTCACTTTTAGTTTGTATTTTATTCATGTTTGTTAAATATAATATGTAAAAAGCGCAGGCCACACTGCCAGCGGACGGGCGAACGAGCTAGGCGGGCGGGCGAAGCGAGATAAGAAAACTATACAAACTATGCGGAATATTGGCGAGCTAAACTATGGGATTCCATTTTTTTTTTTTTTTTTTGATGTCCGGGGGGAAATGCATTGACGCATTCCCACCACCGCTGCAGCGTATTTGCGCGCTGGCGGTGGGATATGTGGAACTCGCCCTCTCCATAGCGTGGTATGCTAAAGTCATACCACGAGGAGAGGACCCTACACCACTAAAACCTCCCGGACACTCCTTCGATCCGCCGTTGGCGGGGGTCGGGTACGCATGAGCAATCCGGCCCCCCGACGGCACCCGCGGCCAATATGGTATCGCGGGATCTCCAAAACTATGGGGTTCCTAACCTAACCTAACGAGGTGAACGAGTAGCTTCGCTGCAATCGTTGAATATTTCGTTAGCTTCGCTCGCATCGCTGACGTAGCTTAGTCGGTAACTCGCGGTGTGATCGTTTCACCTCTATGTAAAAGAGGTGAAACGATGTGCGCCCACCTAGCTCGCTCGCCCGGCCGCTGGCGGTGTGGCCTGCGCTTAAACATTGCTGTAGCCAAAAAAAAGAAATTGTGTTTTAAATATACTTCTTTGTTCAGATCTCAAGTCTTTTGTCGGTGAAGTCGACAACAACAACATGATTACCATCATTTTGAACGTTGGCAGTCATTTCACATTTATGTTTTTGTTTGGATCTAAATAAATCTTAGTTAAGTATTTACTAACAAAAATGTTGAAATATATAAATAAATTCGTATAGTACAGTGAAAAAAAGTCAGTAACCGGTTGCTGAGCAATTACAGCACTTGGCATTCAAATAGATGCGTACCTACTGCTGCTTGTCCGAAATAACGGCGTAGCCAGCAGTCAGCGCGTGCGCAATCGCGTGTACTGATCGGTTGCCGATAGGTAACAAATAGCTAAGATTATGAATGAATATTGATAGCAGGACTATCCATTTTACAGTTGAATACCTAACATGTACTAATGAGCCATAATCCTTCATACCTGTTACAAATAGAGACGGATACAAGTACGAGTAGTATCCATACGTATTATGTACATCTTTTTGTAAATATATCGTACGAACTAAGATAAGACTCCTTCTAAAATTATTTTGAACTTAGACTCCCATCATCATCATCATCATCAGCCCGTATAACGTCCACTGCTGAACATGGGCCTCCTCCCGGGTATTTGCAATAGTCACAAAGCTTGGCAGGCGGGTTGGTGACAACATAATACTGCGAGTATCATGTTGTACCACACAAGGAAACGCTGCTGCCTGTTCCTTGATATACAATTATTATAGACGATGTTTTAACAATCGGGACCAACGGCTTAACGTGCTTTCCGAGGCACGGAGGGTAGTCCAACCAACCAGACCCGGAATTAAATCTTAGAGTTGGCACAAAGATTTTCTGTCCGGCGTGGGGATCGAACCCACGACCTCACAGACAGACAGATTTGAAGCGGGCTAAATACCGCCACACTACGGAGTTAGACTTCCATACTATTGAGTATTCTGGAGTATTTCGCACGAATGCAAACTACAACACGAAAATACTACCTTATGATGAACCCAAGAGGCTTGGAAGCTCAACAACATACTGCAGTGATACCTATGTCCGTTACCAAATTTAAACCTAAATCGTAGTTTAATTACAAAATGTTTTAAATGATCGTCTGTATAAGAAATAGCTAGTAAATATATTTTACGAACCATAACAATCCACCAGTTTTAAATATAAATTAACGATTTGACTTTTAATAAAAACATTTCCACTTCTATTTCATTTTATTATTATTTTATGACCATTTCTCTTTTACGTAAAATAAATATACGGAGATATAAAAGTTTTTAAACTTCTAACTGTGTTCTTTTTCCGTCCTAGTTTAAAATAAAATAACAAACTGCAAATTCTCAAAAGAAAGTTGTAGTCAATATTTCTGTGATCTTTACAAAATATAGAAAAGTATTTTACTCCAACATAGAAATAGCACAGACTCAAACGAACGTAGTCACGATCTATCACAGAGGCTCCCAACCTTTTATGGACTATCTTCCCACTAACGAGGAATAAAAATCCAACGCTCCCCTTTATATTTTAATTAATTATACTTTTTTTTTTGGTGTCCGGTGGGAAATGCATTATGCATTCCCACCGCCGCTGCAGCGTTTTCGCGCGCTGGCGCTGGGATATGTGGGATTCGCCCTCTCCATAGCGTGGTATGCTAAACTCATACCATGAGGAGAGGACCCTACATCACTAAAACCCCCCGGACACTCCTTCAATCTGCCGTTGGCGGGGGCCGGGTAAGCATAAGTAATCCGGCCCTAATTAATTATACCTACCTACGCATCTTTATATGTTTTTTGTATTATATCAAAAATTCAAAATAAATTTCGAACTCTTCCTCTCCTTCCTCCTTCATGGTAGTGCCTGTAAGTCGTTATCAATAATTATTGATAATAAAATCACTTGTTACAATAAAAATATGTAACCAATAAATACAAGACAATATTTTGTCCCGAACGTGCGAACTCACAAAAAATTACAGCGCCTGCTAGTGGGCCCGCTGTTGGGTTCCCGTGAATTAAAGGATCCATGATTTTGGTTTGCAAAGTTTGTAACCGATTTGATAGATAAATCACACAATAGAGAAGCCTCAGTCAACTTGCCAATTTCAGCTAAACCTTGCTTAGCTCTAGTTTACCCCTAGTCTAGTCCCCTCTTGCCACCCCATCCATAGTTTGTAAAGAACTGTCCAATGCCCTCGTAGATCCAAAGTTCGAGAGGTCCGCGAACGTAGAGCTATAGTTGCAAAAAACACCCCTTTACATCTAAAAGGTAATTCCCTCCGTCAACGATCGTGAGCCGAGGTCCATGTCCCTCAGGGGCCCCCTCTTGCGCAGGTTACTTATTTTGTAGTTTATAAACCATCTAGTAAGGCTGAAATCCTGTAACTACATATTATTATATATGACGAGGAAGGACGAACATCGTTGTTTTTAATAAGGTGTGACGTCATCATTGCTGACGTCACATTCATCAGGATGGTTCTCTATCGAGGGTTGTTGATCCATAGTAACAGCAAAACTCCATAATATGGTTTTCAAGTTTTATTCCAGTAAATTGAGGAGCTCCGTACAGTCCGGCAGCTCGAGCGAGACTGAATTGCAATCGGTCCGCCGGCCGTATTTATACTAAACGAGCGGCTCACAAACAGTAAACAATTTAGTTTGATAATTTTCAAACTATGTGAACAGATAATTATTTCTACAAATATTTCAACGATTTACAAATCATAATTTGATCCTGAATACTTATTTATTAGTCTAGTATTTTATGAACATATTTGTGTTTCTATCAAATCATGCATTGATTCACAATTTATTTATTTTGATGAGACGAGTAATTGTATTTATGTGTTTATCATTAATGAAGTGTTGTTGCTATGCTTATTTTATGTGGTTGCGCCGATATATATTATGGACTTCAGCATTATTTAAAATAAGTCCCTCAATCCATTATTACATGAAAACACGCAGATAATAGTTGCTTGCCACCACATAACAGTAGCCACATCAGAATGTACTAACTACGGTTATCCAGTGTTTCACAGCCGGACATTGCAATATCAGTATGCGGTCTAGTTATAAATTAGACTAAATTGAGACGGCACCTAGTATTCAGGTGACATAATTCAATTAGATTGCTGCCCATTTGTTAGCAGACCACCGACACACTGAGTAATGTCGCTTCCCGGTCCAATGGATTGTATTTACACTCGCTCATTTTGAATGTAGGTTTTAAAGGATTCTTTTGTCGAGATTGTTTAACTTAAATGCTTTGGAAAGTATTTGACTATAATATAATACTCTATGCTACGAGATAAGGGCCTTCAAGCAAACAAACAAACTCTTCAGCTTTATATTTTGATTAAATGAGATGTATCTCCGTGGCGTAGCGGCAAAAGGCTCGCTTTAAATCCTGGAGGTCATGTGTGCGATTCCTGCAACAGCCAAGAAATCTTTGTATAAAATATAAGATTTTTTCCAGGTCTCGTTGGTTGAGGGAGAACCTTCTGTGCAACGGAAAGCATGTAAGCTGTTGGCTCTGGTTGTTATAACATCATCTTAACAATCGTATACCGGGCAGAGGCGTTTCCCTGTGTCTAACAACATACAACTGCGGTCAACAACCCTACCAAGAGTGGTAACTATCGCAAACCCCCTTTAAGGTAGGCTTAAACTATGATACCCATGCTCATAAAATGACAAGCTTTTTAATATGCTTAAAACGAGCATGCACTTTAAACTGACACATTCGCTTTTGTTTAGCATGCTTTTTTATTGCACTTTATATATAGGCAATTTTAAATAAGCTGCACGACTGATCGATATTAGCATTCTCAATAAGCAAATCTATTCAGATGCGCGGCTAGTTGTATGTCCAAAAATCGAATGGCTGTCAATTTTTGAGCATACTCGAAATAAGCATGCTTCTCCTTATTATTAGCAATGGTGCTACACACATGCTACTAAGGAGCAACTGTTAGTAATGAGCATGTGTGACTGTAGCTTTATACTCAGCAGTGGACGTTATACGGTCTGATGACGATGACTTTTTTTTTGTACTAGCGAACCTACCCAAGGTTAGCTGCTAAGCAACATTCACTCGCTTTTGCAATAGATGGAACTATAAGATACTTAATTGGTTAGTAACATTAACCGATTACTTGAGCTATAAACTGATCGAGACCCGACGTTAAATTGGCAAGCAATTAACTGGAAGACTAACAAACAATTAAGTAATTATCGGATAGGTACAGACTTAGAACTATAGTACAAACTTATATGATGTAATATAATAAATCTTTATTATTTAAAGTATGGGAATATGTATTTAGTTACAAAGAGTGTCTTCTATAGTATCATTTAATTGTTATGCTACCAGATGCTTAATACTATATACTACCAGATACTACGTATGTATTACATACTTTAACAGTGACCGTGTATAAGTGTGATTCTTTAGTCTTGCCAATAATCAGCTACATGATTTATTGTTGGTAGTACAATCGATCTTTGTATTAAATTGTTTAATAGGATTAAACATTCAAAAATAAAATGACAAAGAACCTGTTTTGGGGGGGCCGCACGTACCAGAGGCCCACGAACTGTAAAGTAGAGCGACAGTTGCACAAAACTCCTGTAAAACTTTGTCATAATTCCCCCGCCAGCGACCACTCTAAGCCAAGGTCCAAGTTCCAAAGGGGGCACCCTCTTGTGCAGGATGCTTAATTTGTAGTTTATAAACCATATAATAGGGCAGGAGCCATACTAACCTCTATGCCCGTTGAAGAAACAAAACCCAAACAGCCCGTTGAAACAACAAAAAAATGGTTGGTATACAAGTCCGGTAGAAAAAAGACGAAAAAAATTATTAGTTTCATAATGACGTCGGAGTGCAAAGCTTACATAATAATTAACACACATTATGTATGCGTGTTAATTGCCCATGCCTATTGTTTGCTTAAGCGTTATATTACGTTTTTATAGCCAGACTTTCGTGCCGGGTTCAAAGTTATTGTGACACATGCAAATATGCACATTACTTTAGTGCTCTTATTATTTTTCATTAGTCCGTTAATAGTCGAGAATTAAGTGCCTAGTAAATCTGACTAAGTTTTATTAAACAGTTCTTAACGATAAGCAGTATAATGGTTTTAATTTTATGTATGGTTCAGCCGTAATTTATTTTTTATGTAAAATGTGTAGTACTGTGTAGACGTATGAATGTTACGATGTTTAAGTATCGGTATCCCTCGTTCGTGAGTCACTACTTGGGTTGACAACTGAAAACAAGCGCTAGATACGGCTTAGCCAGCCCAGTTGAGCGTGCGATTGGTGGGTTCCAAGCACCACCAGGGGCACCGGATGTCATACATATTACAGTTCCCGGTACCCACATTATAAGCGCTTAGAGGAGCACCCGGGGTATACATCAATGATTTGCCGTATTAATTGGAGAGCTTGTGTGATGTTGTACTCTTTGCTGATGACACTTCACTTATTTTTAAAGTGAAACGTAATACTGACGATTTCGATTTTATTTATTGTGCACTCACACAGATAACCCACTGGTTTACTGTTAATAACTTGGTGCTAAACGCAAATAAAACTAAATGTATAAAATTTACTACGCCCAATGTGAAAAATACTGGACCTAATTTAATTCTCAATAATGAAGTGCTGGAAACTGTTAACTCCACAGTGTTCTTAGGTATACCGCTAGATACACATTTAAAATGGAGTGCTCATGTGTCGAACTTGGACAAAAAGTTGACTTCTGCTGCTTACGCTGTTAGGAAATTTAGACAACTGACCAACGTAGAAACTGCACGTATATTTTAGTTATTTTCACAGCATTTTATCATATGGAATTTTACTTTGGGGCAAATCTGCTGACGTCCAAAGCATATTTGTTTTACAGAAACGGGCGATTAGATCTATTTACCAACTAAGTGCCCGAACTTCCCTCAGAGATTTGCTTAAAAATATTAATATACTAACAGTTGCTTCTCAATACATTTATGAAAATTTAATTCATATTAGACAAAATTTAAATCAATATCAAAAGAGATGCGACATGTACACAATAAACACAAGAAATAAACACAAATTGTGTGCCGATTACCACCGTCTGCAGAGAGTCCATTCTTCGTTTGTAGGGCTTAGTGTGCGTATGTATAACAAACTACCGGAATTTGTGCAAGAGTTACCACTCAATAAATTTAAAACTCATGTAAAAACTACCTTAATGAAAAAAGGCTATTACACAATAAATGAATATATTAATGATAAAACTGCATGGTGCTAGCGGTGCAACACGTGCAAACTTAGAATATTAGATGTTTTGTATTTTTTTTTAACTACTTTATTATTGTATACACTGATGTACTTCGGAGCATGCTATGCTGAGTATAACTTTTTGCCTCTCCTTTTTAATGTGATTCCTCAAATATTGCTATCAGTGTGCTCATCATGCTCCCATTATTTTTGTCATTGCTTGCGGTGGCGATGTGGGTCGGGTCGCCTCCTTCCCTCTAATATGGCGAGGGAGGCGATGGCTGTGTGCTCACACGTCATACTCGTGAACGGGTGCTGCTTGCGGTGGCTGGTTGGCTTTCTGATGGTTGTGTTTGAGGTAGTTGTTAAAACATTAGTGTGTGACCCCTTAAGACGATAATTCTCTCACATAGCTTTCTCTTTGGTAATGTGTGTGGATGCTCCCTCCGTTTTTAGGTGCAAGAGGTTTATCTTTCTGCTTGAGGATTTTTTATTAGTATTTAGTTATATTTATGGAAACGTCTAGAGCGTGCATTAGCACACAAGCTGTAATTTCACAATATACTTTAAATAAAAAATTGTAAAAAAACTTATCTAAAAAAAAAATGGCCATACTGTGATACGAAAGATGACGAAAACAAAGAAGCCTGGAGTTTCTTTCTCCCTTTCTTCTCCAGGTCGTCCACCTAGGTAGTGAAAGGTTGCAGGATAGCTAGGCCGGCGAGGACCGCGTTTTGCCCCTACCCCTGCCCTGTGATCCAGCGCCTGTAGGCCATATCCATAAATCTGACTTATATATCAGTGGCACCTTTTTTTTTTTTTTGTATACCGGGGGCAAAGGCACTTACGCATTCGACCACCGCCGATGTGAAAACAACAGCGGTGGGATATGTGGGGACTCGCCCTCTCCAGTGCGTGGTATGCTGCTCATACCACGAGGAGAGGACCCTACCGCCACTAAAACCCCCCGGGTACTCCTTCTTCCGCCATGAGTGTGAGGGCCACCGGGTATCGCTGAGAAGCGCTTGCATTTCCGGTGAACCCCCACGGCGGCCGTCCGCAGTTTGGATGGTGCCGCGGACTCTCCGGGGCCACTTTGTGTGTGGCCCGTATAACCATTAACGGGACGCCCGGAGTACTCAGGTGTCCCTCCTCCGCACGGGTCAGCCTCTATAGGGAGCAGGGCCCATGTTCCCTACTCCCTGAGGCCGAGCCTAAGGCGGCATGCGACGGGTCTCAGCCCGCCGCCTGCGGCCAACACGCCGCCTGCGAAGCGGGTGTGCCGGGATCATCCTCCCTTGCCCGCTTCGCAACCTCCTTCTGCGACATGACACGTCCACAGAAGGAGGCAACCGCCGATATCAGTGGCACCTCTGGGTTGTGGTCCTAACCCCATAAGGGTGCGCCCAGGTGTGTGTCACTTAATTGTATGCTCTTTTAAATTTTCAATTTATACCTATAATAATTAATGTAAATTTGAACTTATTATTGGTAGAGGAATTAATGCCACACGGACAGACGGAGTAAATTTGTCTGTAATGTCCTACAACTACTCACAGGTTGCACTTGCTAGTTATAGTTACCTAAGTAGTTTTATTTATAGAATAAGAATAATAACCTATTAATTACAGTTCTTTTTCATTGTGATTTTGACAAGTACAAGTGTATGTAAATACCTTAGTGCTGAATAAATTCATTATTTCATTGGAGAGGGAAGTCCTACATACCCTGCTGCTGCAGTGGGGATGCCTAATGCATTTTCCCCCGAAAAAAAAAGTAAGCCTACGCTGAGGTGGCGACTATTTTGCCAGAACATGCAAGGCGTCTTACTGCTTATATATTTAACGAAATGTCTGCTGTTTAATATCTTGTATGTTGTGCAGAATTCAACGCTTTTTCTTATTTTCTTTCTTTCTATCTGTTTAACTACAAATCTATAAAAATATAATTGTATAATAGGTGCCTATAGAATACATATAATTGTATAAGAGGAGCCTATTGCGTACATTTGGAAGTCACAAACATTTGATCGGATGTACCATATTATAAGCAAGGACACATCAAAGGGAAATAGGTCGGATGTGCCATATAAGCAATTTGCTACATCCGACCAAATGCCTTTGATAACCAAATATATTAATGACAAACAACCCTTTATAAACAGGATCTTATCGTATTCGCTCTAATTGGTGCTGCGACTAGTTTAGTGATATGCAATTTATGTTAAGTAATTAATAAAATAACTACTCCTTTGTCCTATGGGAGTTTCCATTGGTATATATTATGATTTGTCATATAGATGACAATCGTTTACCTAGAAGCTTTCACCTTTATATAACATAACAATGCGGTTGCCAAGCCGGTTGCTAAGCATGCTGACTATGGCAAAACTCTATTCGAAGCAGACTCGTGTTAAAAAATAAATAATTATTTCACTCTATTGTGCACCTTGGACTGAAATATGTATGTATATTCTATAGCTCAAAAGCATAAGGTTGAATGTGCCAGAAACATTAGTCATAATTATGTGCCTTTATCGTACACTGGCACTTACGACCAAATGCTTCTGAAGTATAAAAGACATCCGTCCTTATGCTTCTGAGGTCTAGCATTATTTTTATAACCCTCTGAGAGTGAGAGCTTGGAGATCCGTCATATAGGTCCCGAAATGAGTGCAAACTGCAGCTCTCATAAAGGTTAAATAATTTATAAATATGCACTGTCTTGAAAATTTTAAATACCTCTGTCAGAGCAATAAATATACTTTGAATTAAGTTCAAGAGAAGAAGTTTTAGGAGCTGATGATGTAATAAAATAACGTGTTTCATTTAAAACCCTACATCGTTTATTTGCGAGAGTATTTACATAGGTAAATTCTTCTCTAAATTTCGGTACTTACGTACTAAATATGCACATTATACATTTAGCACATAGACTGTAATAATACGGAATATATTTAGGTACAGCATTAAAAATATATGTATACGGTAATCATATTATCTATGGTAACCGTATTCAAGATAACGGGTAGAAACATTTACTTGTGCACAAATACATAAAGCTGCAGTAACCAATAAGCTTTTGAAGCGTGGCTATTGTAAAAAAACTCTCTTCGATAGGAGTCCCATGTTTGACGTAATACGGGCTGATGTTATTGAAGTAGATTTACAATTAGGTTATGTGGCGAATTATTTATATATTCGTTATTGTTATGAATAACTAACTACTCATGCCCAGCGTTGCCAGTGTCCATCAGACGTATTGACAATTCAGTGGATTTTTCAAAATTTTGTTTTATACAAACCTAGTCCCTACAATAACGAATACAATAAAAAGTATATCTATACTAATATTATAAAGAGGAAAACTTTGTTTGTTTGTTTGTAATGAATAGGCTCAAAAAGTTCTAGACCGATTTCAAAAATTCTTTCACCATTCGAAAGCTACATTATCCACGAGTAACACAGGCAAAATTTTATTTTGGAAAAAAATAGGGTTTTTCGGACACAAGGTGTAAAAAATCAACCAGAAAAGTTACTTATTTTGCGTACGCTGCCTAAACTATAAAAGATAGAACCATAAAATGTTCTAATTAATTGTAGATCTTATAAATATCTACAAAAAAATCCGGAACACACTTTACCTATCTATGTCGAGTGAGGCACAACAACCATTTTTTTATTTAGAAATCTTGATTTTTTTTGGACTACTTAGAACCGTTTATTTTACTCATGCTATTAATCCTTATCAAAATTTCATCACTAAGTACAGTTTATGTAGATAATATTTGGTCTTTATTAAAATTGGACGTTTGGTTTTGAAGTTATGGCGAAATTAAAATATTACGATTTCTGCTGCAACTTTACGTTGCCCTATCACGGGTGGGGGCTCCCGACCATCAGTATATTTTGTTACCTGAAAATAATTTAACGTCAAATGTTGTTTATAGAGAACATATAACAAAACAGTAAAAAAACGGTGTCCGTACATTGAATATATAAAAAAAAAATGAGGGGGGTTTAGAAACAGTTATAGAGCACCGATCTAAAAAAAAACTGTTTGTTTGTCTGTTTGTTTGTACACGCTAATCTTCGGAACTACTGGACGGATTTGGATGATTGTTTTTTTGTTGTATAGGTATAAAGTCTGGGCAACATATAGGCTATAATTTATCTTGGAAACTTGAACACCTGATGCAGAACCGCAACAGACCAGCTAAACTATAAGAGATACAAAAATGGTACCATAGCAAAAATTGTTTCATGTGATGCGCATTTTCTGCTGAGAGAATAAATTTGAAGATCTGGAACACCTGATGTTGAACTCCAAGAGCCCAGCTAAACTATAACATTTATAGGAATGACGTCTTAGTAAGAGTTGTACAGTCCGATGAGCACTCTCTGTAGACGTATGAAAATTGAAGATCTGGAACACCTGTTGTGGAATTCCAAGCGCCCAGCTACACCGTAACACATATAGGAATGTCGTCTTAGCAAAAGTTGTTCGGTCTGATGGGCATTTCCTGTTGACTTATAAAAATCGAAGATCAGAAACATGATTTCCACATCAGGAAATCAAACCTATCACTAATTTCACTGTATAATTATAAAATAACACAAGCTGGGAGTACCCCGACGCGGTGAAACTGTTAAGTTTAGGACTGATTTTCGATGAATCATTAAAAATTTGAGTCTACTGGCCCATTATTTTTTTTATTTTATCGAATAAATATTCCTTCCTTCGGGCTTATTTTATTTGAGTGTTTAATTTCCTTTCCCATTTATCTTCGTGACACGGTAGCCTACCCGGCAACGCAGGGGAGCAGTCACTTAGATTTTAATTGGTCAGGTATCTTCAGAATAAAACTATAACCATGCCTAGAAAGAGGTCAAATCTTTCCCAATGTTTCAAAGGAGCTAAAAGATTGAGGATCATAAGATCCCAAGAATCTACCGAAGAGCGTCAGGAGAGACTTGATGCTGTTCGAGAACATCAGGCTGCAACTCGGTCCGTGGAAACCTCTTCGGGTCGCAAAGCACGTCTGCGTTCTCAGCGTATTTACGTATCTATATCCAGGTCTCTAGAGACCAGTGAAGAATATGATGGGCGACTGACTGCTGATCGTGAACATCATACATTGTCTAGCGAGTTGCAGACGTTCACGGATAGAGAATTGCGATTGAGTTCTCAGCGTATCGACGTATCTGCTTCCAGGTCTCTAGAAACAAGTGCGGAACGTGATACGCGACTGGTCGCTGATCGTGAACGTCACGCATATATAATCACGCCGTGTTTAAGTGTTTAATTTACTTATTGAGTTCTTAGCGTATTTGCACATCTACTAACAGGTCTTTAGTCTTCAGGCAACTAACTGCTGATCGAGATTATCATACATTGTCCCGAACACGCACACAACAAAATATTAATTATCCGTTAGAAAGTGAGAGAGAAACTGGAGTACGGCATGAAGTGACAGAAGAAGAGCGCAACGAACGTTTGAATTCTGATCGACTTTGACATTTAATTTTTCTGAATAACTGTCCCGAGCCTTTGAATTCGACATCAGACGTTTCAGATCTTCGATGTTGACGACACCGTTGTCGCTGGCATAAGCAACAGGATCCGCGTACGAAGTCGCGGGTGGAAGCTAGTGTTATATATAATTATACTTACAAAAAGCGTTGGGCGTTGGTTTTTTTTTTCTACCTTTCATTGCGGTGGCTTCACCATTTGTGTATGATACCTCCGCTGCCGTCTCTTCTATGGTTTGAAATTTTAAAATATAAACTTTATTAATTAACAGTATTTTATAGATACTTGACTACGGAACCCTAATAATTGAACTTCGTGAATCACTGAAAAATAAAACCTACTTGTTCACATTAGGCGTGACTACACAACACTCTTAACAAAATGGACCATCTACTTATAGAAAGTGTTGTTCTTAATCGAATGAAAATAAAACTAAGATATGAAGATAGAGGCTCTTTGAGGAGGAACGAATTGTTAACGAAAGCGGTACCTGCACTTTCAGCTCATTCGCTTGTATTATATAAATTGAATTTTTGAACTTAAATTGGAAACAGAATGCAAGTGTTGCATCGAAAATTTTAACTTATATTTATAACTTTACTAAATCATATAGGTACCTACACATATCCTTTACAGACATAGACATTAGACATACATAGTAATTTAATCATGGCCTCTTTTCTTTTCCCGCCGCCACCGGAAGGTATGTAGCATCTTTTCGCCGGCGGGATATTTAGGACTAGCCCTCTCTCATACCACGAGGAAAGGGCCTACCCCTTACCCCCGGGTGCTTCTGCGGGTCTATCAGTAAGTTAGGGCAGCAGGTACTGCCTACTGTGTTCTGGTGCCCTCCAACTATGTCCACAACAAATATGGCGCGAGTTGTCCTGGACCAACTAAAAATGGTCTACAAAGCTCTGTTAACCTAACGTAATTCAACCAAATCCATTACACATTACATTTTTTATTCAATCTACTCGCTGTTCCGCGCAGTTTCACTCGCGTAGATTCCGTTCCCGTGGAAGCCTCGTCTTGAAATACAGCCCATAACAGTCACAATAAATGTGGCTTTCGACTGAAAGCCACATTTATTGGTGTGTGTCAGGATGGCGTGAGAGATGTCTGAATAGTCACAAAATGTGCACCAAATAACTGTACCTAAACTGTACCTATGTGGAAAAAAACTGTACCTTAAGCAATTACATATTAAATAGCTGATAGTGATAAAGACACGCCGTTCTGACGTCTGGTTGGCGCGCATAGTCGTGTCTCACCCTAACGTGTAGGAACTATGTTCTGGAACATATATCAATAAACTGTACCGACGTCAGATCGGCGTGTCTATATCACTATCTATTTAATATGTAATTGCTTGAGGTACAGTTTTTTTCCACATAGGTATAGTTTAGTACAGTTTAGGTACAGTTATTTGGTGCACACTTTGTGATGCCATCCTGACACACACATTTATTGTGACTGTCATAGGCTAAGGCTCAGGCAGTTATTTCAAACAGCTGACAGTAATATCAACTTCATTAGAAAAATAATATTGCAGTTAAGTTTTTTCTCAAAATTTCTATAGCTCTGTTCAACTTTATTGTTTTTTTCTATGATAGGAACCTTCTACTGGCAATAATCAATACAACAAAACTGGTCAAATGCGAGTCAGACTCGCGCACGAAGGGTTCCGAACCATTTTCAAGCGTCAAAGAAGGCCAATAAAAAAGTTTGCTGTATGGGAGCCCCACTTAAATATTTATTTTCTTTTATTTTTAGTACTAGCTTTCCGAGCGCGGTTTCACCCGTGTAGTTACACGGGTGAAACCGCGCTCGGAAAGCTCCCGTTCCCGTAGAAACTTTATAGTAAAATATAGCTTATAACCTTCCTCGATAAATGGGCTATCTAACATTGAAAGAATTTTAGATAGCCAAATTTCAAATCGGACCAGTAGTTGCTGAGATTAGCGCGTTCAAGCAAACAAACTCTTCAGCTTTATCTATTATGGCAAATAACTCATTATTAGGTACCAATTCTTTGCGTTTTTATACTCGAGATAATTTCTTAACGAAATGTCCGATGGGAATAAAACAAAAAGTATTTTACTTCTACGTAAATACCCTTGATAACATAATGCTTAATAAGGATTTATATTACGATATTTATTTAACGTAGTTTCTTTCTTCAGACGAGTTAATATTTTTTTATGAACATAAAAGCGGTTATTGTGACTAAACTATGATAGACTTTTTAGACTTTTTTATAGATCTTTATAAGACCTTCAAACCCGTAGTACATCATTTTGTTCTATTGTCAATAGTATTTGCAGCGCACGCATAAATAGATTTTCGCTTTTACACCTTGGGTTACAAAATCGCAACTTTCTTACGGGTCCCTAATTTTTTTGAAAATAAAATATAGCCTTTAACCTTCCTCGATAAATGGACTATCCAACAATGAAATAATTTTTGAAATCGGACCAGTAGTTCCTGAGATTAGCGCGTTCAAACAAACAAACAAACTCTGCAGCTTTATAATATTAGTGTAGATTTGTTGTCTAGCTATCGCGGTTCAGAGAGACAGACTGACAGCGAAGTCTTAGTAAATCGATTCTAATTACAGAATCGATTTAAATTTACTATTTTCTATTCACAAATCCGAATAACAGTTAAGAATTTAAGACAGGCGTGTTATACGTACTAACGTTTGTAATATTGTTGAACTGCAGTAACGATTTCAATAAAACTGATCGAATAAGGGTTTTCATATCTGATTGCTGGAAAAAGTCGTTTTCCCTATTTTAACGATCAAAAAACCAATGTCGGATACCTAATAATAAAAATAAAATAAAAAAATATTTAAAAATTCATTTACCAAAAACAAATAACATAAATCTTTAAAAATATAATCTTATTCTTACATATTTGTATAATTGTTGCTAAAATAAAATAGGAATACTTATAGCTAAGATACATACACTCATCGTTAAAACAAGACAAAATTAAGAACATTCAAAATATTATAACTATTAGCGGTTTGTCTGAACTAGGTCGAACCTGTGTTTCAGACAAAACTAACATAACAATTTATTTAAATGAGAGGCGAAAAGAAATGTTATTAAAATTGTAATAAATTAAAAAATAATGCGTTTGTGTATACTGATACATTCCTACATTATCGGCATCATCTTAAAATTTCTTGCATTTTTTCTGTGTCTGCCTAATTTAGCTGCTGTAGGTATTCTGTTACCACTATGCGGCATTTTGTATAACATACGCTATGAATGTTTAGTAATTTATTGATTTTATTATACAAAAAAGGTCCTAAAAATATGTACAATTTGTTAACAAATGCATATCCGGTTTGAGCCTTTATACAAACTAAAGTCTTTTCTTCGCTTGTCTGAGGGTGCAGGGTTAAAAGAAAGTTCTTTGTGTTGTTTCAATAAAATATGCAGTACAAATAATTGTCGAACCGTAAGTACCTGACATTCCGTGTAAAGCTGATGAGTGGGGTACATAAAATGACGAAAGATTGCACCACCCCATGAACCTATGCAATAAGTCAAGATAGACTGACACAATGGTAAATAAACTTGTTTAATTAATTTACAGTCGGCTATATTACGTTAATTCTTTTTTTTATTTTTAAATTAAGAATATATATTAATTTTCGCACCCTACCGCATAATAAATCAATATGTTTACGAAAATTAAGATTTGAGATGTTATGCCTAAATATTTAATATTGTTCGTGTTAGCTAAATTGGGACAAGCGCATGCATTGTCAGCATAGTGCGTTCTGCAGTTGTGTGCGTATATGTTTAGGTTAGTGACCGTCAAGTTAGAGTTTCTCATCGTAAATAAAATATATTTAGTTTTATTTGCATTTAGGGTTAGTAGATGTTTATGAAGCCAATACGATATTAAAGCCTGTTTGAGCGTGTTTATCGACTTCAGCACGTGGATTCGCTGAGAATAGTGTGTCATCTGCGTATGACATTATGACACCATTTTGTAATTTCAAGTTACATAGGTCATTTATATAGATAAGGAAAAGGGTAGGTCCCAGGATACTACCTGTGGAATTCCATAAGGGTGGTTTTTAATGTCTGAGCTTATATATTGACCAATTTTTACACACTGGGTTCGGTCGCTAAGATAGTCAGATAATAGCTGAAGTTGAACTCCCCTAATACCTAGTAATTCAAGTTTTTGCAGGAGTATGGAGCAAGAAATTGTATCAAAAGCCTTGGCTAGGTCTAGGAAGATCTCAATGGTGTGCATATAATTATTAATAACTTTTTTTTGGGATAAGAATTGTTAATGTCACTGCCCGGTCTGTGTACTACCTTATTGGTATAGTAATAATGTGTTCAACCATTATTTGCGACCCACCGGGTTCGAGATCCGAGTCGGGCAAAATATTATACTCTACTCAAAAATTGATATATAAAATACTATTAGATACATATCTAATGCCTTTTCCATAGTGGACTCAATGATTCATGGGAAAGATTTATGAGTATCTTAAACAGACGTTCCCTTCTGTACATGGGCCTCCTCTAAACAGTGTTTAGCGGAGGCCACATCCGTTTACTAAACACCCTGACTTGCCAAGGGTGTTTAGTAAACACCCTTGGCAAGTCAGGGTCATTGAGGGAGGGCCGGATTGCTCATGCGTACCCGACCCCCGCCAACGGCGGATCGAAGGAGTGTCCGGGGGGTTTTAGTGGTGTAGGGTCCTCTCCTCGTGGTATGACTTTAGCATACCACGCTATGGAGAGGACGAGTCCCACATATCCCACCGCCAGCGCGCAAATACGCTGCAACGGTGGTGGGAATGCGTCAATGCATTTCCCCCCGGACAACAAAAAAAAAAAAAAAAAAAAAAAAAAGGGTCATTGAGGGAAATTGTCATAATAATGCCACGATTGGGAGGCGGTTAGGTGCTCGCAGTAGATGTAGTAACTAATCTTGAGCTGATAAATACTGCTGCCCATCTATCAGCTGTAAATCCCTTAGTCGCTGCGTATGATCCCTATGGGATGAATAATATGATGAATAATCTCCTCGCGTATGCGGCACGAAATATGTAGAGTAGACCACCACCGCGATGTGGTCGAGGCGCTGGTTTAAATCTGCGCTTAAGTCAAGGTTCTCAAATCTCACATTGCATATCAATGGCAGCCAAACAGAAAAGGAAGCTTACGTACCTTAGAAAACCAACATTCATCCAGCAATGAGTACCTATACATATTTTTATATGTATAAAAATATTTGTTCTACTACCCGTGTAAAGTCGGGGCAGATCGCGCGTATACAGCCAAAAATACAAACAAATTAACCTCCGGTAAACTATTAATTTTCATGAATATATCACATACAACGTAGAACACAGAAGAAATATTAATGAAACCAAAATACTACGACAAAATTTTATTATTTCCCTACCCCGGAAAAATTAACAAATGAAATACGGTCTCTTTCAATTTGTTTCATAAAATGACAAACGGTTCATACATGCTTCCGTAAATATGGATCCGTTTAATTGGGGTGAATAGGAATACAGTTTTGAAAAGAGACGAACGAGAATTTTGCAGTGAATCTTTGATACGCCATTTGCAATTCAAAGGAAAATGCATAGGCATCTACACCGCGCGATATGTAGGAGTTTCCTATCCGTAGTGATGATCATTTCACAAGGAGTCCCGCCTTGCAGTAAGCCAAACAGCAATGTAACGTAGCATTTATGGTGTGAAAGGGCAAAACAGAATGTGAAACACCAAGCTGCGATCCAAAACGGGCATGCTGGACGTGGTGATGGTTCCAGGGTAAAGTAAGATTGGGCGAGTCACGTTAGCCGCATGCACAGTGACCGCTGGGCAAGTGTCTCCACGCAATTGGTGCCAAACGATGGACGGGCTCGTTAAGAATGGCCCAGAAAGAGGTGGTGTGATGACATTGCCGCGTATCAAGATGACTGGTTTGAGGTGGCGTGGGAAAAGTAAGTGCAGTGGAGCAGTATTGTCTAGGGAAAAAATGAGTAAATATCCTCTGATTTACTCACTTAGTTTCTCTTCCAAAAGCTAGAAAAGGGGCACAGGGAATTCCAAATAAATTATTATATATCCGATGCAAATTGAATAAGCCTTACATATACGTATATGTTATTAGTATTGCCAAGTAAATTAATTATTATATAACTAGCTTCCACGCGTGGTTTCACCCGCGTGACTCCAGTTCCCGTGGGAACGTCATAATAAAATATAGCCTTCCTTGATGAATGGGTTATATATAACACTGAAATATTTTTTAAATCAGATCAGTAGTTCCTGAGATAAGCGCGTTCAAGCAAACAAATACACTCTTCAGCTCTATATATTAGCGTATGATTACTAGTATTAGAGTTCATCTTATGACTATAATAGTCACCGTTGTGAAGACAAATGATAAAAAAATCATTTTTCAACAAGTTAGGATATTGTTAATTAACAAAATTTTTTTGGGCCTGCGTCTTCATTGTAGGTAATAAATAACTAATAACGTAATAATGAACTGAAGTGTTTTTGTTTATTAAATGAAATTAAACATACAAAATTGTCATGAAAAGTTAACAAAAAATTTCTACGTTAAAACGTATTTTTATATCCATTATATCTGTTATGGACCAGGTGATTAATGCGGGAAATATGAATAATGCCTAGCTCTATCGGGCTAAGTGACTAATACTATCTTAACTTCATTATTTATCACATTGCACGGTCATTATTATATACATTGCGTTACCGCCACCGTGTCGGTTAGGTTAGTAATATAATAATTGTGCGTATTTTATATGAGCAGCGCAAAAGGTTTTTGGGAGGTAAAAAAAAAAAAAAAACCTAAACCTAAACCAATTTATCACATTGCCCGGCTACAAGTAGGGAATTATTCATACTGCCCGGTCCAAATGATAAATTCAAGTTATCTCAAACACTGACTTATTTCATGGACTACGGGCCGTCGGGCATTATTAATAATGGCCGGTCAAAGTGATAAATTAATCACATTGCCCATCGCTCTTGGGCATTATTAATAATGGCCGGTCCTTATTAATAATGCCCAGTTAATCACGTTGCCCGTAACATATATACTCAGTAGGATCAAGTTATTAAAGTTTTTAAAAATTGTTTATTTTGTTAATTATATTTTTTTTAAGTGAACAATAAAGAGGTTTGTAAAATTTGTTGTAATTTTTTTTTAACCTTATTTTTTATTATGGCTGTTTTCGTATCTGCTAATAGCATTAAACAATGTGGTGAAAAAAAAATTACATCTTTTATTTATAATTTTTTTATAACCAAATGGATTAGTATAATATTTAAAAAAAATGACCATAGTGTTGTCTTGAGAAATTATGAGACAAAAAAACATTTTTTTTTTCTTAAATCCTTTTTTTATTGTTTATAATCGTTTTTTTTAAATTATAACAATAAACTAATTAAATTGTAAGATTTGCACTTTTATCATCTATCTATCCATATATCAAACGCGCATAACGACTCGACCAATTTAAGTTATTCTTTTTTTTTTGTATTTTAGTCCAAGAGTTTTAGATGTTCGCTCTACATAAAATCCTTCTACGTAAATTTTCGAGTGGATTGATTCGGAGGGTGCCCCTCAAGTATGAAACCGAGTTTCTGTCGCCCGAAACTGCAAGCATTAGCCGCCATCTTGGAAACCGTATTTTTGCATTTATATCGGAAACGGTAAGTATTACGTTAAAAACAGAAGAGATCTATTTCGTACAAAATTTCCCATCTTTTTTATTTCAAACTTTCCCCCCTATTGTTATTATATATTGTATATAATACAACATATAATATTGTAAAAAAACCAAATTTTTTGTTTTTGTAAAGCATCTCAATAATTTTTGGAGATACGAAAAAAATGTTTCAATTCAAGTTGTTTAAGTAAAAGTTGCATGTAAAAGCATGAAATAATCTACAAATTTTGTGTGAAACTTGTAGATATTTTATTTCCCTCCTTTTCTCGATAAATATAATCGTTACCGTCTCCATGATAAAATTTTTTAATTATACTTTTTTGTTTGCATGCCAGAATAACGTATTACCGCTCATCGCTGATTTTCAAATCCAGATGACAATTTTTATTGCGCTAGAACTCAGCAACTAATCATTTCACAAGAAAAATTGTTATACAAAATTTGTAGATAATTTTATGCTCTCCAACTTTAATTCAAACATTTTGTTCGTATCTCTAAAAATTATTGAGATAGTTAACAAAAACAAAAAAAATGTTTTTTTTTTACCTAAATATATCGGAAAATATCAACGATAAAGGGAAAAGATGGGAAATTTTGTACTCTACAAAAAAGATCTCTTGTGTTTTTTAACGTAAAACTTACCGTTTCCGAGATATATGCAAAACGGTTTTCAATGGGGGCTAACACTCGCGGTTTCGGGCGACAGAAAGTCGGCTTTATACTTAGGGGGCACCCTCTGACATAGTCCAATCGAACAATCACGTGAAAGGATTTTATGCAGAGCGGACCGATTTTTGGTGCTAAATTCCTGGGCTATTTGTAATTATGGGAACAAGGTTTGTTGAAAATAAATAATTGGTAAATCTACCGGTAATGTCAGCTTAATGGACGGGTGGTATAGGGCACAAACAACTAGTAACATTATAAGTTTAATACAGTTGAGAAAAATACCTTAAATTAATATATTAATTAATTGAAACGCAATAGTATATTAATATTACATATACAAACTTATACGTAACTCATATTTTTGGATATCGTGAGATACCTAAAAATATGGCTTTTTTTTCATTTAACGTAACAGGTAGCGGGAAACAAATTTTGGAGCCTTCTAATGCTACTTTGTCTCTTAAGTAGGTAATAGACATAAGTTTTTAGTAGAAATGCATACCATTTACAAGAGTACCAATAATTAAGGAAACAAAGTTATAGAATCACTGTTGTTTTCTTAGAGGATAACTTTTAAGAACGTTTCGAAATACGTACAAAGTAAGCAGATATTGACTGGACCTATAATTAAAATAAAATTTAAAAAGTTTTTACTCACGTAAACCTATTACAGTTATTTGTAAATAGTCGAAACATATTTTGGTTTTTAAATTTATTATGTTTAATTACTTAATTTTATTCGATTATAATAATGTCATAGCTTTAGCCTAAAAGCTGTCAGGTATAAAAATACAATATTATTTTTATAACTATGAGTCTAAGTTATGTCCTTTGAGTATGTTATTATTTATACGGACTATGAGTATATCGACAAGCGCGCTTTTTAGTGCTACCACCGGATCCAATACGACCCAACTGAGAAGACCCGGCGAAACAAACTCAGTGAGGATATTCTACTGTCGGTTTCAGCAGGGCCTCATCGAGACGATCCGGCGAAACATACGCAGATGTGCATGTCCAAGAAGTTTTGGTCCAGTTACTTTTATTATTTAATTGGCATTGTTGTCTTCAAACGAATTTTATTTACGTTTTCATTAAATAACAGATTATATAATTTATTTTAAGACAGAACATATGATGTAGGTGTGTGTTAGTATTATTTTTAATATTACAGATAGTACACAGAATACATTACCATGGTCTTTCAATGCTTCATCAGCTATAGGGTATCCGATCTAGTGCAAGAAGGTATAACGTGCCATACATCTTTATCATCTACATACTCTTTAATACTATAATAGCGTCTAGTCATGAGGATTCATTTAACATGCGTCTTAAATAATGTATCAGAATAGAATAAGAAGGGAGCTTTTTATACAATCGAATGCAATTTCCCATGAATGACTTACTAACTTTGCTAACCCTAAAGCTGGGCATAGCCAGTTTGTCCTTATTCCTAGTATTTATATTGTGAAAGTCACTTTTTTTACTAAATGCATCTATATTGTTTCGAGCAAATAAAATATTCTGGTAGATATACTCAGATGGCACAGTTAATTTATTTATGTCTTTAAATAAGGTAAGGTAAGGCAAATAATCGCGGTTACCTAGTCCATAAATTGCTCAGACCGCTCTCTTTTGTTAAATGAAGTTATTTATTTATATTTATAACGGATCACTTGTCACTTAATACATTATCAAACGTTTAGTGGTCGTTTTATAAGATAAAACTACCAATTGGTAGTTTTTATTATAGTTTTATTGGTAGTTTTAACTGATAAAACTATCAATACAAAACTACTGTTGGTATTTTTATCTATTTTATTGGACTTTTTAATAATAAACGAAACACTTGTCACGTAATACATTTCATCAAACGTTTATTGGTATAGTTTTATAAGATAAATCTACTAATAGGTAGTTTTATCAGATAAAACTACCAATTGGTAGTTTTATTGGTAGTTTTATCAGATAAAACTACTAATTGGTAGTTTTATTTTATAAAACTACCAATAAACTAGTGTATAAATTGTTTCGTTTATTAATAAAAATGCAAAGGGTCACACCTATACAGCTTAGGTTAGCGAGGAGCGAAGCGACGAGCGGGTTAGGTTGCTTAGTGAGTTTTTGTAAGATGATACTTTTGTCAAATGTCTCCTTTGCCAAATGAACATTTGGTGAAACGTTGTGTGTTGAATGACCATTTGTCAATAATTTTTTGGTCAAACATTAGTGAACCCAATATTATTCATAATTTTAAATATGCGTCATGCGTCCTAATAGGAACAATGGACTCCAATCTATACTAATATTATCTATCTAAGAGGAAAGATTTATAGTTTTGTTGTGTGTGTATGTTTGTTATGAATAAACTGAAACTACTGTGCCGATTCCAAAAATTATTTCACCATTGGAAAGGTTCATTGATCCTGAGTGACATAGGCTATATTTAATTATGAAGTTCCCTCGGGAACGGGAGTTACGCGGAACGGTATAAAACTGCGGTTACCAATCACCCTGCAAAGCATGGTGAATTTAAATTTTAGTTTCAGTTTTAATTTCAGTTTCAATTTCAATTTCAATTTTTATTTTTATTTCAATTTTGGTTTCAATTTCAATTTTGCGCATATTGAAACTGCAGGAGACTAGTTATGAATAGCCGTAAATATTACACTAGCTTGCCTTTTGCGTTACCTTAGTACCTTGTTGATAAAAGTATAAAACGCACACTTATCAATAAATACTAATGAAACGCCCAAATGGGAATGGGAACAAATCAATAAGAAAACGTCGATATATTTAGAAAAAGGAAATATAAAAAAAGAAAATAAAAAGCTAAAGATTTAGCACCAGTAATGTTTTGATACAACGAATCTTCTCTTTAAACAAGTTACATACTTAAAAGTTAACATTATAAGTTGCTTAATTAAACCCAACAAATACTGCGCAAGATATGTTAAGAGAACCTTAAACTTTCCTCTTTAGCTGAATCGGTTCGCGTTATGTCCCAAAAGACCAAGCGTCGGCATTATCTTCGCCTAATGCAAGTTGCACGCAAATACTGGCCGAAGTCAAATCGTCTAAGTTTCAAGATCCTTTAAAGGGTTGAACCCCTTATAACGATACAAAGACGAAACAAGGACTGCCATTTTAATATGAGATGTAAGATCATACGTTTCAGTCGTCGAATATTGGCAGCGGTAAAGTTTTGAAGCGACTAAGTTTTGTGGTACAGTCATTACTTGTTATACTTATGAAAGAGTGGCTTTATTTTTGTACTAGGTTCCGCGCACGGTTTCACCCGCGTTTCTCCTGTTCCCGTAGGAACCTTATAATTAAATATAGCCTATAGCCTTTCTTGATAAATAAGCTATCCAACACTGAAAGTATTATTCAAATCGGACCAGTAATTTCTAAGATGAAGAGAAGCGTTCAAGCAAACAAACAAACAAACTCTTCAGTTTTATACATAAGTATAGATTTCGTATCAAATAAAAAAATCTTTATCAGCCCGTAAAGCATACTGCTGTACATGGGCCTCCTGCTAAAGCATGGTTTTGCCACAGTCAACACGCTTGGCAGGTGGGTTGGTTACTGCAGTATTATGTTGTAACATATTACACCACATCTCCTTGTGCCACAAGTGAGACGGACCGTCTGTTGTCTTTATAGTATTGTTAAATTACTTTTTAACACCGTTGCTCGTAAAGCTGATGTAATTCCACCGGTTTTAAATATGTAAAGCGGGTCA
Organism: Nycteola revayana; assembly: GCA_947037095.2. NCBI lineage: Eukaryota > Metazoa > Arthropoda > Insecta > Lepidoptera > Nolidae > Nycteola > Nycteola revayana. The sequence continues at coordinate 14,818,100 of OX344839.1, forward strand.
TAAAAAACGCGTGTGTTACCAAAGCAAATAGTTAAGTTATAGTCCAAACAAATTCCATAACACTATTATTTGCCATTTCGCGCGCTGTTGCTATTCAAATTTCGAACTAATCGCCGCGAGGCGCCAGTCAGTAGGCAGCGCTAGCGCGCTGTTCAAATGGCGGGAAAGCAACAGTGTGCATTCACAGATTCAGTTTATTTAAAATAAAATAAAACAGTTTATTCGGTAATTTAAAAACTTGGCTGCATGCTCTAACGTCTTTGCCAACATTTTCACGCAGCTACGGCAGAAAATAATCCTCGCGCCATTTTTCTCAAATTTTCTTTTCTTTGTACTTGTATTGTGAAAAATGTTTTTTTTTTCTGTTTCCTCGCAAATGTGTTAAAAAACGTCGTACGATATACGTGCGTATTGGTTATAACATGCTCGGCTCAATTACGCCCTCGCCTTCGGCTCGGGCTGAAATTCCGCCTCACATGTTATAACCATCATAACGCTCTAATATCGTAATGTACCTTATATCAAGAAGTATGCCCAAATAGACTTATTATAGAAGAAACTAATTTTCATAATGAAATGGAATTTAAATTAAAAATGACTAGCTTTATTGTCAGAATATCGGTATACCATGTCACTTGTGCCGTGTGGGTTCCGGCTTAGAATAGACCACCCTAATGGTGTCGTAAGAGAGCACTTAGGGACATACAGCTGATGGATGAGCAGCAGCATCTATCAGCTCATGGTTACTTAGCATCTTACTGCGATCATAAACCCACCTGCGTAACGTGGTGATTACGGCAATATCGCTCAACGACCCTAGCTTGCCAAGGACTTGAAGTAAACTATAAATATCACATGAGAATTGTTAATAAATTTCAAAATTCTACAAAGCAAAATTAATTTTTAAAACTTTGGCATTATAAGTATGACAGCGGACACAGCTGAAAAGTGAACATTTAAATTAATCGTAATACTAAGTTTCCCAGTGGACTTGTTCCGTAACTCTGAAACTTCTTGATTCGGTTACAGAACGTTGTAACTTTCTAAAGACGAGATACAAAAAGTATTTTTGTACTCACTTATATCTTAAATTAAATTAACGACTTGAATATAATTCTTAAGTAACATTACGATTTTTATGAATTTCTTTATGTAAATTTATTCATCTAGATAGATAAACATTTATTTTTTTAAATTATATTTTTTTCTTGCTAATTCGTTCTGGCTAAATGTTCAGGTCAATGAACTGACACTGAGAACCTGATAATACTCCTCCATATAACACTCATCTTTATAAGTTGATGCGATTATGGGGAAAGATGAAGGAATATGTTTGAACCTTCCTCACAACACCACATCGCAAAATGTTCGAACGTTTTTGCTCGCTATTTGTCTATTTACTGTTCGTGTAATTTCACTCCCAATCAACTACATGATCAAACCGATTTATTTACTTATTAACTTTAAGTAATATGTAACGGAGCAATTGTTAGTTATTGACAAGATTTGATTAACCATTACTACGTATGTCACAAAATACACAGACGCGTCGCGTCTTGTCTTTAAGCCTGAACGCTATAACTCATAATTTATCGAAAGGATAAGATTTACGGTATAAGCCAAGGCACGTAAAGAATGTTGGTCACGATATGGGTGCACAATATTATGCCCAAAAAAACATTTATCTATGTATTCAAAAGTGTGATGACCGCTAGTCTATTTCTTTGGTCGTCAAATTGCCCGCGAGCCGGTTGTGGCCGGCAACGATATTTTTGTGTTGCATACTAACAGTTACTGCAACTCAACTACGGCGGCACGCAGTAAGAAATAAGCTGGTAGTCCAATATATATAACTGTCCTAGAAGTGTTTTTGAAATTAGCTCACCGTTGATAATATGTTTTACCGTCAGCATGATTCTAAATTCTGCCATTAATGGTTTTGGTGGCCCACAATGTCATACGTAGCCCTGGAGCAGAAATATTGTGACAATCTTAATTTATTTAAAACATACCTAAACTTCATATTATTTCAAGTGTAAGAAAAACTAACTCAACTTGTAAAGAATACCATGCAGAGCCTTACAGCGTAATATCATATTATAACTTGAAGTAAACTGAATATGAAAGTTTTATTTACCGTTTCTGTAATATTCGACATTTTCTCAAGAACGCTTGCGGTAGTCAAGTGGAACATAGGTAATTGTTTGAGAAGCTTGTATTTTTCTCTTTATATCAGTAATTTGTCTCAAGTTGGTACGTAATAGCGTACGCGTAAGTTATATATTGTCCAAAGCATTTAGTTATGAGTCTTATTAGTACTTATCATACCTTTTTTTATAAAAAGATGACGAAGCGCTGCGTTAACACGACAAAGGCCTTAATAAAATGAGTTGAGTCTGTACTAATTATGAGCTAAGTGACTGCTAGCACTAAAATGTTTGTAACTTAACCGAAAAGGAGTATTTAACTACTAAACTAATTAGTTAACCGGTAAACTATATACGGTTTACCTAGCAACAGTATTTGACTGGTTTTCTACTAATCCATCATTCAGACATGGTGTTGTTTTGTTTAGTGGAGTGTAAAAACTTGGACGATTCACCACTGCTGTCGCATAACTCGCGTTGTTTATCACAAGCCGTGTGCAAGTGGTAGCGATTAAAGCGTATGCCGTCTAGCGATTTGACTCGCACGCAATAACGCTTACAAGTTAAAATGCAATGCAGTGAAGCCGGCTTATATTTTTGATCATGTATACTTAAAATAGTTACCTGCACGTGGTTTTACTCGCGTAGCTTTATAATTAAATATAGCCTATTGTTGCGCACTCTTTTACCTGAATCTTTTTAGTTTTATATTTTTTAATTTCTATTTGTAAATATATTGACAATATAGCTATACTTTATTTGACTGTGTCACGAAAACGTTGTATTAATTTGTTCTTTACTAAATTTCTATTATTTTACTCATTATTATAATTTCCTCAACACCTATGTTCCTCCTGGATAACGTAGCTTTCTAATAAAGTTGTTTTTAAATTGGTTCAGTAGTTCTGGAACCTATTCAATGCAAACAAACTATCTAATTCTTCCTCTTTATAATATTAGTATAGACTTCTCGATTTCTGCCCAGCAGTGTTCGACTCGGCGACAATGATCCGTGGAGAAGCAAAACACTTGTTGAAACTTGGGTCTCTAGCTGATAATTGTATTTTTAAACCTATTTGATTATCCTTTCTGCATATAGTGCATAATTTTACGGGCGATAGAATGGTACAAAACCTGTTACCCAGCATTTTAACACATTTTTGAGCGGAAATAATACGAGATATGATAATTAAGATTAGTATTATTTGTTTATAAGATCAGAGCACATAAGCATTCAACATGCCATTCAACGAGGCAATGCTGACAGCATTCTGGGAGCCTTTTTAAGTTGCATAGAATAAGAATAGTTAGTACTTTATAAATTACTTTAGTTGTATATGAATTATTGTTGCAAAAGTATTCTAATAAAATTGTTAGTGATAATCGACCATTACTTCTTGAACTTTTAATAAAATATGGCAGTCTTGAATCAGAGAAATAATAATAATAATAATAGCGTTTATTTCGTGCTACGCCCATAATTTTAGTAACAACGATCTTAAATATTAGTGTTAGTAAACATAAATACACACGCAAACATGTATTATTTATTACGGAGTTTCATCCAATGTCATATTGAAATATAATGTTAAAGGTAAATAATACAGTGGTAATAAAACACGAATAAATTAAATTAAATTTACTTTCAATTGAGTTCCTTAGTATAATTTAAATATATGGCAACCCTAATTCAAATTTGCGAGCCTACTTGATCAACAAACAAAAGTTCATATAGTGCAATAATGTACCACAAGGTTTGTATTTAAATTTAAACGCTAACATTGCATGTCAGCGGTACACCACAACGGAATTGCGGCTTTCTGTGTGTTAGACTTGAGGCCAGGATTTAGACTAACTAATTATAATACGTGGATCACAGCCAGGGGGTATCTAGGTGACGATCTATGAGGGAATAAATTTAGGCTTTGGTCTAGAGTAGGGGTCTCCAAACTTTAAAGCCTTAGCGCCATAGTATTTTTACACTGTGTTTCAAGGGCCAAAACTGTTTTCATTTTTCTGTCCATAACTATACTCGTATTTAAAGACGCAAAGCAATAAGCAAACTTACGCTTTATTGCAATCCAATTACTATTGTATATTGTGAACGACATCTAAATATTAGTCACGGAAAGTCCACAAATAATAACTAGGATTAAATAATTGCTTACTTTTATAATAAAATATATATCGTTAAATGGGCTATATAACACTGAAATATTTTTTCAAATCGGACCAGTAGTTGCTGAGATAAGCACGTTCAGGCAATCTAACGAAGAAACAAACTCTTCAGCGTTATATATTAGCGTAGATAAGTTTAGCCAGCTAATTTTAATAAGCAGTTACATATCTGACGGCTTAACAAAGGATTAAGAAATCCGCAATTAGTTAAATATCATAAACCTACATAGCTTTTGGCTTCTAAAAATAGTTATCATTTCAATTTGAATTAAGGCATTTACTTAATTTCCATTCCTTATTCTACCTGCAATTTGAATAAACAGTTCAAAATGTAGATATAATGTTAGGTTTGCTAAATGAGATGGATGTTTGTCTAGGATATCACATAACTTTCAACGTGAAACTAAAAGTGTAGTCATAAGTATTTCTGATGAAACATTATTTACATCAACGTTACTTTGTACTAGTCGAGCGCGAGACTAATCATTTATCTAAAGGGCGCTCTACACTCGCGCCGATAAGGCCCGCAAAGGCCGCGAACCGCGATTTTGGATGGTTTCGCGGCATCGCGGTCGCGCTTCACGTTGTTCCCCGTCCGTTTTTTGGTGCGCGTCAAAGGGTTTGCGAAGCGCGAACAAACATCGAACGCGATCGCATCCACATTCGCGCCATGTTCACAGTTGTGTGCGAGACGCAATAGCAAGCGGACTTTTAAACGAGCACCCAGGGGAGCAACGATCGCGAACTAGTATTACCTAGAGTGCTATGCTAGCAAAGCCCGTGCTTTGACAAGCCCAACATGAAGGACTTAAAAATAAAATGCATGATTGTAACACGCTAAAGCTCACAATGTCAGAGCAGCAGCAACAGTAACTTCCACGTCCATACGTCCGTTTTAGGCAAATACGAACGTAAATGCGACAGGTTGCGGGTGTAGGTAGAGTGCTATACTTTTCGCGCCGTGTCCATGCGCGAATAGCGGCTGTGAATCGCTGCCGCGGTTCGCGGGCGAGTGTAGAGCCCGCATAAAGCACTTGTGAAATAAGTACCTATTTATGCGCAATTATGTGAATAGTATATTTCTTCTAGAATATTTTTAATCGTATTACATTTATTGACCGTAGTAAGAGGCTTTACTTATTGTAGTTATCAAATGAAATACTCAAATAAGAACATTGAAGTGCGAATCGTAAAAGCCAGTTACCTATTCATTTATGAATTGAATGTATCATTATATTCATTATTATTTCATATTTAAGAGAGCTATGTATATAATTTTTGAGTTTTGTATAATGTATGCAGATATTTTTTGTACAAATCTCAAACACTCTTAACATAAAAATTTAAACATTATTCCGGTAAAGTAAATCAGTGTTCAGTGTTTTCAATAAAATTCTGGTAAATTAACGTAACGGCTAATTTAGAATTAGCCGTTACGTTAGTAATGCTTATAGGCAATTTCCGCACAAATTTTCAGCCAAATCCGTTCATTAGTAATCATCATCATCATCATCAGCAGCCCGTATAACGTCCACTGCTGAACATGGGCCTCCTCCCGAGAGAGGGTAGTTGCCATAGTCACCACGCTTGGCAGGCGGGTTGGTGACCACAGTATTATATTATACAAGGAAACGCTGCTGCCCGTTCCTTGATATACGATTATTATAGATGATGTTATAACAATCGGGACCAACGGCAACGTACATAGGAAAAAAACGCTCAAAACCGTTGTTTTTTATTATTTTTTTGTTTCTCTATCTGTTTGTACGGGCTAATGTCCAAAACAGTTGCACCGATTTAAATTAAATTTTGCATGGTGGTACCTTACATCTCCGGTCAACATTTTAAATACTTTTAACCATAGAACATTTGACACATTGAGTTCCCGTTATATAGTTAAAAAACCGAAGGAATTACAAACTCCACCCGGATAAAGTCGCGGGTATCAGCTAGAGATATATAATTTATATCATAATAGTATACAATTATTGTATGTCTATGATACGTAATATGTAGGTATTTGCTTATGATTTAGCAACGTAACTTTACTCTTGTTTTCTATTTCCTTAAACCTTCACATTTTTCTAGGTTTTTAGGTACCGTACCTGAAGCATAAAACCGGACCCTAGTAGGTACTACGACTTCACTGTCTGTCACTTGCCTGTTTCTCAGGAACCGCGATTGCTAGACGGTTGAAATTTTCACAAATGATGTATTACTGTTGCCGCTATAACAACAAATACTAAAAATATAATAAAGTAAATATTTAAAGAGGGCTCCTCTATAACATTTTTTTGCCCTTTTTTGCTCGATTTCAATAACGGCTACGGGTAAGCACTTGAAAATGGTACAAAATCCTTGGTGCGCGACTCCAAGTCGCACTTGACCGGTTTTTTGTTTTTAATTAAGCAGTTCTATTATCGTTGTTTACATATTTCCCTTTTTATTTTGTATTAAAAATTTTAATATACAAAATTAAAAGGAAAATATGTATACCTACATAAATTGAATAACTTAAAAATATTACAAATATTCAAATATACAACGATATTCACAACGAATTATAATAGGTATTAGTACCTATGTCGGTAAAGGAAGTTGAAAAATCGACTTCTAACTTGACATAAAGCCAGGAAATTGTAAGCATTGTTCAACACAAAGGCACGGAACAAAACCTTCCTGTTTTATTATCATCCGGAATTTTAAGAAACCGTCCCTTTGAATTAAAAAAACATGAATACCTAACACTTAGTATTTAGGGCCGTTCCACACGGTATAACGCGTTTTCTTTTGTTTTTCATTCTCTTTCGTAAGAATATTTTAACGACCGATATACTCCAAGGCGAACTAAGAACGAACTATGAACTCCACTATTAGCCCAATCAACTTAGTTAAAATAAGGTGAGAATCTCGGAATTCGAAAAGCTAGAATTCCAGCTAAAAACTCGTATAAAATTGTATTTTAACATCCCAAATCTTGTCCCAAAATTCACACATGAAGCGATGTTCGCAACTTTAAGAGTCACAAAAATAATTTACGGTCCCAAAAATCGACGTTTTGCAATTTTCTTTGCAAATATCTCGTTTCCTATGGGTTTTACGTTATTTGTATTCATTCATTATAGAAAATCAAATTCTCTACAACTTTAGTTTAAAACATTTTTCAAACGTCGAACTGTTTTCGAGATTGAGGTCGGAGAGCGCGCGGTTAGGGTATTAATGAGGTCAACTCATATAGTGCAGTCATTGAAGCGTTATTGGTCCGAATTTTTTAACTGTATACCGATTTGCATGAAATTTTGAAATTAGGTTCATCTTACCCTTAACTTAAGAAAAAATATTTAAGAAAAAACCATTAGATGTTCCTCTTATTTGCATTACAGCTCACTCATTTTACGTGCAAAAGACTTTTAATAGTGCTCATTTTAAAGCTTATTTCAAGCAATACAAAACCGTTTAAATGTATCTAATGTATCTTCGCCGCTAGATGGCATTAAATACATCGATTAAATTTCAGACAAAATAAAAAACGGCTTTGATCTTTAATATCTAGCTTAATATTGCACTTAGAACACTTTATAAAAAAGTGATTTGTTCAGTTTTTTTACCTGCTACAATTTGTTCATCATAAAATTTTCGTTAAAATGAATATATTTGGAGATATTTGCAAAAAGCCGATGAAAAACATGAAAAGTTCCGAACTTTCAATTGCCAAAAACATGAAAAGTATTGGGTTTTTTGAAAACCTTTTTATAATTTTGTTTTTTTGAAATTATACAATACTATCGATATCCGAGGTTATTTTGAAAAAAAAAATGCACCAACGAGAAGGGGTGGCAACCTCCCCCAGGGTGGGTGCGGAGTTCAGATCATTTTCACTTTTGAAGTTAAGGGTAAGATGAGCCGAATTCCAAAATTTCATGAAAATCGGTTCACAGTAAAAAAATTCGGAGGTTACACCCTATTTTTCGCTTCAATGACTGCACTAATAGTCCCGATCGAAAATACGTAATATAAAGTTTATAAATTATTGCTAATGATATAATTATCGGTCGCGGTCTTTGCTTTCTATCTCGAGAACAGTTTGACATTTGAAAAAATGTTAGATATAAAAGTTATAGAAAAAAATATATATTGTTAGGAACAAAAATAACGTAAAACCCATAGGAAACGAGATATTTGCAAAAAATGAGCAAAACATGGATTTTTGTGAACCTCTGATATTTTTTATTTTTTTATTTAAGTGGGAATTTTGAGACAAGTTTTGGGATGTTAAAATAAAAGATTATACGAGTTTATAGCTGGATATGTCAAATGCCGAAGTAAACTCCCTATAATAACTAGACTATATAGGTAGTCTGAAAAGATAGATACCTATATATGGATAGTGGTTTCACCTGCATAGTATTTTTTTGTGTGCGTAAGCTAACCAGTACCTGGAAAAAACAGACATACAAAAATTAAAAAAAAAGGTTTTTTATGTTTTTGCAAAAACTATCATATACAATTATTTAAAAATATACTATAGCCAAAAAAATAGATATAAATAAATATTTTAGGCTTTAGGTGGATACTGTTCAGCATTATATATTAGTATAGTTAACAGAGTATATATGGGTGAATATACGTGTAATTTTGAACCAGTGTTTGTATATCGGACGATACGATGTATGTTAATAATTTTGTAGTGTTATTTAAGAAAACAACGTTATTTTCAATATTTTAACAGACACTTCAGTCTTAAATCTTCAGATGGAGCCTTAGAGGCCGGTTACTTGATAATAAATATAATACATAACTTTGCGTGTTAACTTTTATGGTGAGAAAAAAAACTTTGGCAATTTTCACGCAACTGTTCGTGTACGGTTGTATTTTATAACTTGAAAAATGATGGGTCGGTGTTCATTATGTTAATGCGAAAGAACAGCTGCTGTCCTTGTTTACTTTTGTCATAAAACATCTTGTAGCAATGAATTTTTATATGTCACCGGAAAATGAAACGAATCGTAAGTTGACCAACTTTCGTGCCAGTCATATTGTTAAATTTAGTTTCCAGTTTCAGTAATGGCGCATTCTTATTATTTGATTTACTTAATTATTACTGTTGTAATAGCGTGCGTAGCGATTACGGCAATATCCTTCAACGCCAAAGCCAAGATGGCTTGCCAAGGTTTGTTAAAGAGCTAATGTAAGCAGTGGACGTAAACGGGCTGATAGATTATAAAAGTAAATGAGGTTGTTAACCTCCGTAGCATAGCGGTATTTGGCTCGCTTTAAATGCAGGTGACTATGGCAAATACCCTTTCTCGGGAGGGGGCCCAGGTTCAGCAGTGGACTCTATATGGGCTGATGATGATGATGATGGATTGTCACTAGAGATGGGCCGACTATAGTATTTGCCGACTAACCGACTAGCCGACTAATCGGTTTTCATAATGCCGATTAGTCGGCCGACTAATCGGCAATGCCGATCATTCTAATACCTAATTGTCGGAGGTGTTCGGGCTTTTTCGTTATCACTATGCTTAGTCATCGCGCGGCCGCTGAGCTTAATTACTGATAGTGCAGTTATTGAAGCGTTATTGGTCCGAATTTTTTTACTGTGAACCGATTTGCATGAAATTTTGGAATTAGGCTCAACTTACCCTTTACTTCAAAAGTGAAAATGATCTGAACTACGCACCCACCCTGGGGGACGTTGCCACCCCTTCTCGGTGGTGTAATTTGTTTTTTTCAAAATAACCTTGAAAATCGATAGGCCTAATTTTAAGAAAAACATGTTCTATAAAGTTTTTCAAAAAACCCATTACTTTTCAAGTTATTGGCAATTGAAAATTCGGAATCTTTCACGTTTTTCATCGGTTTTTTGCAAATATCTCCAAAAATATGCATTTTAACGAAAAATTTCAAATCGGTTTTTTATAAAGTGTTCTAAGTGCAATATTAAGCTAGATATTACAGATTAAAGCCGTTTTTATTTTGTCTGAAATTGAATCGAATTCAATGCCTTCTAATGAAATAGGCTTTAAAATGAGCACTGTTAAAAGTCTTTTGCACGTAAAGTGAGTGAGCTGTATCACTGTATGCAAATAAGAGGAACATCTAATGGTTTTTTCTTTTAAATCAATGGGTTTCATAAGTGCCATTTCCACCAAAATTAAACTTAATCGTATTCCGTCTAGAATTAACTTGAATATAAAAAGTTTGATGGATTCTAGCAGTTCGGCTGAAAGCAGCCGAACTGCTAGATTCCATCAAACTTAGGAAACATATTTTTCAAAAAAATCTCGATTTTAAGAAAAAAAGAATTCTCGATTATTTTCTAAAACCACCTTCTTTTCATAATATCTCAAAAATGATGAATGATACGTATATAAAATACAAAAATATAGGTATTTTCTGACAAAACATTTTTTTTTTGTCACCAATATTGACGGAGATATGATTGTTTAAAGAGCGTGCGGCAGCGCAATCACAGTCTATCTCGAGCCCTCTGACCCTTCACCGTTTTTTAAACAAAAAGGGTTTTCACTATTTATTGTAATCTAAGTTGTAGCTCTTTTAATTACCTTTAAAATGGTTTTTTATAAGTTGTGATAGCATTAGAATTGAAGGAGTTATGGTCCAAAAACTAATCGTATTCTAGCGATAAAATGGCTCAATGTAAATTTTACCATTAAGGGGTTGTTTACACCCCTTAAAAATAATAGGCGGAGCTCAGATCATTTTACTTTTGAAGTTAAGGGTAAGATGAGCCTAATTCCAAAATTTAATTCAAATCGGTCCACAGTAAAAAAAATTCGGAGGTATGACCCTATTTTTCGCTTCAATGACTGCACTGACTGATTAATACGTTCATATGTTGTAAAAACTGTAACTTTAGGTAAATACTCTAAGTAATGTTAAGAAATTATAAAACGAGAACAAATTATTTATTTTATTTAATTTGTTGTGCGCCGATCATAATCGGCATATTTTGCCGAATAGTCGCCGACTAGTCACCGACTACAAACAATGCCGAATAGTCGGCTTTCCCGACTAGTCGGCGGCTAGTCGGCCCATCTCTAATTGTCACTATGTATTCAGAAAACTAATAATCGTAATTTATAGTAGGTATAAATATTATAAGCTAGCTATTCGTCTCCGGTGTTGCCCATCCGTTGCTTCCCGTGGATTTTCAAAAATGTCCCTTTAAAACACCTCGCGTTGTTGAATCCCTGTAATTACACACATAATTTAAAAATAAATAATCAGCCAAAGTGGTTAAAGTATTGTCAAGTTATGCTGCTACATATACTTATATTAACAGCTAAACATACAGCTAACGCGCGCATTTCTCACTCTGAGTTGACACAGTCTTCTTTAGAAATTCACAAGGAGTGATTTATCTATACTAATATTATATAGAGGAAAGATTTGTATGTAAGTATGTTTGTAACGAATTGGCTCAAAAAGTAGAGGACCGATATTAAAAATTCTTTCACCATTTGAATGCTACATTACCACTCATTAATAGACTATATTTAATTATGAAGTTCCCACGGTAACTGGAGTTACGCGGGTGAAACTGCGCGCGGAAAGCTAGTTTATTAATAAATTTGTTATTAGCCCATACAAAGTCCACGACTAAACATTGATCTCCCCACAAGGGGCATTTTGCGTTAATCACCACGCTCGGCAACGGATTGATGATCACAGCTATAAAAATGTTGCAACACACAGAGAAACGCTTATATGTTAATAAATTGTATAATGTCAATCGGGCTTTTTCGAGTTGCGTTCGCCCCTCATATACATAATAAAAGTAATAAAAATGTATGTAAGAGGAAATAAATAAATAAATGTGAAAGTTAGCACGGATCAATATTTGTTACTAACACGCCTGCAGAACTTCGAATGATTTGGTTGAAATTCAATGGTTTATAAGATTATTTTACACATTCAACAGGAAACTCTTGTTGATTAGGTATCTGATGAATTTCCGAAAAAAATAATATTTAATTTGAATGTCGTTAATCTATTATTTACATTTTTTTCCAAAATTGAATAACAATAGTAATTGGGAATGTACTGGCTATTTTTCTTAATTCATATTTCAGAAATTGAATTAGATTTTAGCTAAGCTAAGTTAACACCAATGTTAGTTTGATTAACGATAGATTAATGTTACCGGATGTTACTATCTACATGATAATATATGAAGCTGAAGAGTTTGTTTGTTTACTTGTTTGGGCTAATCTGCGGAACTACTGGTTCGATTAGAAAAAATATTTTAGTGTTAGATAGCTATAGCCCATTTTATTTTATTGAGAAAAGTTATAGGCTATATTTAATCTTGAAGTTCCCACGAGAACGGCAGCTACGAGGCTGAAACCGCGCGCAGGAGGCAAGTAGTAATATAATCTATGCTCATGTAATTATGAACTCGACTAGCTTTCTACACTGTGGTGACTACGAAACTTTCGTAGCAGCTACGCGCTACGAGCCGTGCAATGCGCAGTTTAAACAATTACCATTTTGAAACTAGCGCTAGTAATACATAGTACCTACTAGTAATAGTGCATTAACGCTAACTAAAGCTTAGCATTTCATTTGCAATCACTCTCTGTAAATGCTGAATACATGAATGTACATTTTAGGAAATTTAGCTACACTTTTGTATAGCTTTTGAACGATGTGCTATGTATACCCTTATGTACTAGTATCTTCGTATGTTATTTATTACGCTGTTATAGAAATTACAAAAACGCGCATAGCTTCGATTATAATAAATTGTAGCATAATAATATTATTAAAAAAATATTATTTACTAAAAATATGTAAATGTAGGAATAAAGTATACTTAGGTAATTTCTTTATTGCAAACACAAATTCAAATAAAAACAATTGAATTGACTAGACTAAATATATGTTCGCACCACAACGTTTCTGAATTGTATTATTATTATAAGTAACGGGAATTTCACTACTAAATTTGTTTAAAAAGTTGTACATCTACACTAATATTATAAAGAGGAAAGATTTATATTATTGTATTTTTGTGTTTGATGTTTGTAATGAATAAATTCAAAAACTTGTGTGCCGATTTTAAAATTTATTTCACCATTGGAAAGCTACATTCACCCGAAGTGGCATAGGCCATAATTAAATAAATATTATTATTATGTTGGTACATTTTACTGCCACGGGCCCATGGGGACCCAGTCATTTGAAAGGCATTCATGCGGCCGAAGTCAACATTGAAGAGGCCTTTAGTACCTTTTAATATCAAAGTGAGATGGCTGCATCTATGAAGGTCTATCCATTGATATACCATTGAGATGTACCAATGGACAGTCCTCCACAGATACGAAACTATTGCCGGAAAGGAAGAAACTTGGTTTGGGCTATACGGATGGGATGTTAAATGGACCGGATTACTGGGCTATGGAGTGAGATCGGACATCTGCCTGAAAAACTCTCACATATTTTATATTGGCAGACGGTGACTCGCTGTCTGACGCTAACCTACGAGTTAGCTTTGGTGGGTCCGGGTCCAACACTATGTAAACAGCTGAGGTTGTCGAGAGGTGAGACTGCGGGGCGCAAGATCCTTATACAGTCAAGTGCCCCCGGCGTTATGACATTTTACACTTCCAACCTGGAGCATAGGTTCCGCTCTTGCAACTCCACTCAGGCCGGCCAGTTAAGGCAAGCTCAGAGGCAGGGAATGTGTCACTGTGTGTATGTGTGTGTGGTGTGCATGTCTGTATGTGTCCCCGGGAGATAGGGTCCGTGGTGTCGCCACTCACCAACAGCTCGCCACAAGCTGCCCTGCGTTGACTGATTGCACTGGATAAACCAGTGGGCGATGGGGTCGTCACATCCCGACGCCGTTATTTATTATTATTATTCCTACGGGAACGAGAGTTACGCGGGTAAAACCGCGCACGGGAAGCTAATAATTGAGATCAATTATTCAAGCATTGTTTATAGAAGAATTCAATCAACGCAAACCTTGATCGTGGTCGTAGTGGACATTTATTATATGTAATTGTCGATTCATAATTATTATTACCAAACCTTCCTATTTTTATACAAAAAAATAACAATTTATATCATTGTCATCTCATTTTTTTGTTTTATTTTGAATAACAAAACAAAGCTTTTGTTGATCTATACATTTTTACTAAGTACACTAATTAGTACCGGATTTGATTATTACAAACATGCCATGTCAATTTATTTATTCTAGGTCATTTACAAAATCTAAACAGTTTATTTATTTATTTCAAGTAATTTACAACATCTTAACATTATAGACGTACTAAAAATAAGTTTAATATGTTAAAATAAATAAAAAACAAACGATTTCATCAGTAATTTACCGTATGTATAAACTATAGTTATTTTGACCTATTTTACGTATAATAAAATATGATAATGTGCCGTAATTAAAACAATGGGAAGCCATAACTTAGTTTGTACATCATTATTGTTTTTAAACAGAGTGATGTTAATTAAAAGACTCAATTTAAAAAGCTACTCATTACAACTAAAATACATAAAATTCGATTATTTTGTCGATTAATTAAAAGTGTCAGTCACGGTATTTATTTCGTTATTTGCAGACAGAATTGGTTTCGTGTTTGAGGTGATTCATTTACGTTAATTCTCAAACAACTAGCGATTGACGCTCGTGTTAGATAATACAACATGTAATTTCAACATTTGTTACCTATGGGTATAAATTGTGGCTAAATTTATAGTGCCGCCTGATAGAAAATATTTGTGTCAAATGTTTGAACATCGAAAATCAAGTTAAACGGTTGGTCTTAACAGTCATATCTTCATCTTAAAGGTATACCATGCACCGGGCAGCATTACTCAAATGCAAATGCCTTTGTATAACTACACAAAATAAGCCGTATGGTTTCTGGTTTATAATAGACGACCTCTATCTCCTATAGAATAGTAGACATGCGAAATGTAGCTCACTGAAAAGAAAAGAGATATACAGCTCTTTTGATCAAAAGAACTATATTACTCTTTTAGCTCTTTAGCTCACCGAATAACTCTTTTAGCTCTTTAGCTCAATTGAGTTACTTGCGAGCTAGATCAAATTGAGCCGCGCTAAGTTACGCAAATCAAACGAGACAACTAGCTCAGTGGCTCTATGAAATCTATGTAGTTCTTTAGTTAATTTAACTTATTTGCGAGCTATAGATAAAATTAGATTCATTGGGTTGTTTTGTTTTAATTACAAAATGAAAGCCAATGATTAAGGCCAAGCGTGTTGACTATGGCAAATACCCTCCCTCGGGAGGAGGCCATGTTCAGCAGTGGACGTTATACGGGCTGATGATGCTAATGATGTTGATGATAAGAAACCAAAACTAAACTGCGCTTAGCAATATGCGACACGAATGACACGATAATCCGCCGAAACTATTTAAGTAAATTTAAGAAAACAATGATGTTTGTTTTGTTGACAAAATCACAAACTTATTCCCTAAGGATTTTCATACTTATGTAAAAGTGCTAAAGTATTTTTACTTTTAAAACAACGACGATAAGAGTTATTTTACTATGACGTATTGAGCCGAAGAGTCGGTCAGTGAGCGACATGCGAAATAGTTCACCTGTTCGTCGGGGAAGTTCGGGCATTGTCGGCCGCTGTCGGCGTCTCGTCGGTATCACTCGTTACTAGAGCCGAGTCAGTGAGCCGTTGAGCTAAATGAACTAGTGAGCTATTCTGTGAACGACTGAGCTACTGGGAGCTAGATTGTGATTGAAGAGCTAGTTCAATTTTATCTCTCATTCGCGAGCTACCCATGTCTATAGAATAGTCTCCTCTTACGGCACCCTTAGGAAGACATGAGCCGTCTTAAGGATGTCCCCTCCCGACCCTTAGTTTGCTAAGAACCTTCCGATGCCCTCGTAGACCCGAAGTCCGAGAGGCCCGCGAACTATAAAGTAGAGCGACAGGTGCACAAAACTCCCCTAATAAACTAAAAGCCATAATCCCTCAAGCTCCCCGTCAGCGACTGCCCTGAGCCGAGGTCCAAGTTCCACAGGGAACGCCCTCTTGCTCAGGTTGCTTAGTTTGTAGTGTTTAAAGCATTAATCTAGGCTGGAGCTCTGCTCGCCTTTATGCCCGGTGAAAAAAGTAATTATGGCAATATCCCCTTATTTCCAAGACTAGTAAAAAGGAGGCCCATGTTCAGCAGGGGACGAAAATGGACTGTTGAAAAGAGATGCTCTGCCTAAAACTGCGGTCACCATCACGCTCGTCAAGCTTGGTGACTATAGCAAACTCTCTTTTACCGAGCTTTTATATTCAGCAGTGGACGTTATACGGGCTGATGAAGATGTTTTATCTGTGCCTTATATTAAATTGTGTTATAAAAATAGGGATCAACAGCTTAACTTGCTTTGGGATTCCCCCTCAGACTTGAAAAATATTTTAGGATTTTACACAATATGATGTTTGGTACTTGAAACTTAAGCCGAGTCTATTTCTGGCCACAGAAAGAATAAACAGATAACCAGAAATTTCAAAACTCTTTCACTAAATTGGTCAAGTTAGTATAAACAATTGTAAATCGACACGTGCAAAGTCGCATTTACAACATTCTTATACCGTAACCAATTATATATTCCTACCTTTTATATATAAATTTATATAAAACTCTTCTGCATCATCACCTCGTAACATTTGACTATTTATTTAATAAAAAATAAATGTATATTGTATTCGCTTCCAATTCTGTGTTTGCACATAATTTTTTTTCAAATTGATTTTCATCGGAACAACTGTTGATTTTACTCGGCGTCCCTTTTCCCGTTTTCCCTTTATATGGTAAGTGGAATATTTGTTTTGTTATTTCTGATAATGTTTTTTTTTAATTCAATGTTAGGACTATCATTTTGTTTAAATAATATTGAGATTCGATGTGCAGTTAGTATTTTTAACTACGGTAACAGAATAAAACTAAATAGTAGTTTTACTTAACTTAGATTAAAACTAGTATTTAAAAACATACAGATGATAGATGCTGCATCTATCACTCAAGGGTACCCTTGAGTGATAGATGCTGCATCTATCAGCTGTATGTCCCTTAGTCACCTCTTGCGATACTCATGGGAGACGTGAGATCCCGTTAGAGACGTGTTACAAAGAGATTGATAAATGTCGATGACCGGCTGTGGTTCCACCGTAGCCTAATTGGTTAAAGCATTAGGGGCTTAACCTAAGATGCCGGCTCGAATCCTGCCGGTGGTCGAATTTTATTAATCTTAATTTTAAAATATAGTTTTAATGCTTCCCTAATAAAAGTTTATTGGTACCTACCCGTATCTCATCTTTTGTCATCAGATCTTTTCATTTCTTTCAGTGGTGATGCGGTGGGATAGAATGAATGTTAAAGGAAGTAAAATATTTTCATTAAAACATTGTCCAACTTTCTTACGACATACTAACTCGGAATAAAGAAAACTAACTGCAACTCAGAATATTTCACTATGCAAATGGCGCGTAAAGGGTATTCTATAAAAGTAGAAAGTTTGCTTTATAGCAAAGAAAGAATTATGAAGCTTGACGCAGCACAAAGTACGGATTTCTGGTTTTGATTACCTACATTACTGTTATATTACTCGTGTAATACATATTTATTCCCCAAGAATTACAACAAAAACAATTAGTATGTAGAGATAAAGGTATCGTTATGTCATGTTAACCAATAAAGATAATAATTTCGACAGCTTGCCTTCTTACGAATACCCATTCGTAAGAGGGCTAGCTCTTTGTTTGCATTTGTATCCTAACTTGAAGTCTTCCTATGGGTGTGGTAAGATTCGACTAAGGGACCCACCTACACCTGATGAATGGGCAGCAGCATCTATCGGCTCTAGAATACTCACCAACTAACGTCGGCCAAGCGTGTTGATAATAGCAATATCATTCATGGCTTGTCATGGTCTGTTAAGACCATGTATGCCGAAATGATCAGCAGTTGACCTAAATGCAAAAAAAAACATAAAAATCACCGTTACATTAGTCAACGTTATTTAACGTAATTATTGGGGCGGTAGCAATGCATATATTTTTTGATTATTTGTAAGCAGAAGACCTCGCAATTTTATATACCTCACCCGTTTAAAAACTAAGACATGTTTAATTAATAGCGATTGTGCAATATTTACTCTTACGAACAATCACATAATATGTTAGCCTATTGTCATATCTATCTAATTCTTTTTTCACACCAACCATACATACTTTAACAGTGAACATCTAGACAAAACTATAAACCCAATATAATATTAATTGTTTTAACCTATATAAGTTCATTGCTGTTGTGAGATGAATCCAACTTAATGGCAGATTCCGTATCGAATAATGTTTGACCAGTTATGACCAGTGTTTTTCAATCTGTGGATCGCGGCCCTCAGGGGGGTCGCGAGCAAAAAACTTTGTCAACTTACATCGTGCTCATTTTTAAAACTTCAGTCTCAGTTACAGCTACAGTAATATATCACTCCAACGCTGATCTTTAGACAGAGCCATAAAATATATTTGTGATAAATATACGACCAAGTTCCAAAATAAAAATCAGAACATAAAATTAAAATTTGGCTATAAAAATTAAAACATTGATAATTATCAATGTTTTAATTTTTATAGCCAAATAATATTAATCATTCTAAAATATACACAAAACTATTAACTTAATCTGTAGACAGGTGAAGTCTGTAATAGTGTGTATTCATGTATTTATTTATACTAATATATAAAGCTGAAGAGTTTGTTATTTGTTTGCGCTGATCTCAGGAACTTTGAAAAATTCAGTGTCAAATAACTCATTTATTGAGGAAGCGTATAAGCTTTATTTAAATATGACGTTCTTACGTGAACGGAAAACTGCGCACGAAAATCTAGTAAATGCGAAAGAATAATTTTGCATATTATCTTAAGGTTTTATTTAAATTTCTCCTCTACTACTGCATTTACGCATTCCCACCGCCACTGCAGCGTATCCGCGCGCTGGCGGCGGGATATGTGGAACTCGACCTCTCCATAGCGGTGGTATGCTTACTCATACACGAGAAGAGTAACCTACACCACTAAAACCACCCGGACACTCCTTCGATCCGTCGTTGGCGGGAGCCGGGTACGCACGAAGCAAACCGGCCCCCCGACGCAGATGGCACCCGCGGCCACGGGATCTCCTGGGCCACAGTGGGCCTGGCCCGGAGTGTGGAGGCGTCCTTACTCCTCATGGGATTAACATACACCTAATCTAAACGACTGTCGAATGTATCATTTTTATTCCACGTTTTTATGGGAACCTTACCTATTTTCAATATAAAAAAATAGCTGCGCATACCCAACACGTCTACCCAACACGTCTACCTATTTTTCGAACTTACACGACAAACATGTTTGCGGCAGTAGGTGTATGTGGTCGAAACATGCGGAACAAATCTGTGTTGAACTAAAGCTATAATTCAGAGCGCGCCGATATTTATAGCGCCGTTGTGAGGCTTAACACGTCCCTATGTTTGTTCGAACACCGATAAATTGTGAACAAATAAACAATATAATTATATTATTTTTATGGTAATTTGGTAAGCCGTTTTATTGTTTTGTATTGATTAAAGTTTTGAAGTATGATTTGAAGCGGCCGTAGCCCAATGGCTAGAGGCGTCGGACTTGTGATTTCGCTAATTCGATCCCCACCCATTGCACTTCCGACGTGAACCCACTCGTAACACAAGCATTTTAATTTATCAAGAATACTAATAGACTGCAAAACTCTGCTCGTAATCTTTAAAAAAAAAAGATAATATGCTACCTAAATGTGAGAAGAATATTTAACAAATATATTGGTAAATACAGCATGCAGCTTTATTTGGTTTCCTGCAATATCAAGTTTATTATTTCAGACGGAGAGTTGGAATATTTGTTCGTTTTGTATCTTAGAAGGATTTCTGAAAAAGCTGAAATATTATGCCGCTGTACAGCGGCAACCTACTATTGGCCCGCGTGTTAAAGTTATATTTATTTATTTAGCCATAGAAAAACCGGGCTATATTTACTTCACGTCTTACTTCAACAGCCCGTTTACATCCACAGCTAAACACAGACTTCCTCTTAACAAAGTTTTTCAAAGTTGGGATCTTTGAGGATATTGCCATAATCAGCAAGCTTAGCAGGCGGATTTATGATCCATAAGGTAATCCTTAGGGAAGTGGAAGGAAGGATGAGAAGGGATGGGAGGATGTCACCTCTTACGACGATAGTAAGATATAGGATGGTCTATTCTTAGTCGGAAACCACACGGTTAACTACTGGACTTTTATTTAAAGAACTTGGTAGCTATGATCGAATAAATTAGGAGTACATAAAGTTCATTTAAAATTTCATTGTTAATGTTCTACCCGTTCTTATTAGATGATATGCTGATTCGCAGACAGAACAAGCAATTATAAAAACCTCATTTTCTGGTGGAAATTCATCGCGACCAGATATGTGAATGAGGAGCTTCACATATCTCGTCGCGTCGACGGGATATGTTGATTTCTTTTTCATGACATTGTATGCAACTCATACCAAAAAGAGAAGGTAAACCCACTAAAATCCCGGGGGATACCCTTCCAAACCTCATTATTTCGCCGGGAACTGCATCAAATTAATCAGCCATAGTAAACCGATAAAGTATAAAACTTTTACAAGAGTTGAAATAAACGGCTGCGTGTAGCACGCATTATGACTCTGACATCAGAACCGAGAATTGATTTAGTAGGCAACTTGTAAAAGGTACAACTTCCACAACTTGGGGAAATCATGAACGGAAACTTCTACTTCGCACATAGGAATTTCAAACTACGTTATATAGGAACCTACTAGAACTGGGAGCTTGCATTTATACGTTACATTTAAAAACGTTGAAAGAATTTTAGTAAAATGCAAGGAAATATTTCCGACTTATATTCGGAATTTGGCAGCGGAGTAATTCAGATAATTTAAAAAGGTGCTTCTTACCGTGTAATTCGTAGCTATGTCGATATCGTAGCTATTCCAATTTTATGTAAAAATACATTTATCTATTTTCCTAACTTTTCCTATTATACTTTTCTCCGTAATATTGCTACATAGATTAACTATTTTAGCTAGGCGGAGTCTTTTAAGACCTATCAAGTAGGTACACGTATTAATAGCCAATATTTCAAGCATAAATTTAAGTATCACACATAACTTATTAATTGAATCTTATTTCACCTTACTTGAAATATCTCTTATGCATTTTTGAGGTAAACGTTTTGACATGGCAAAAGATTAAATGCTGACTTTCCGCATAATAAATACTTATCATAGTGTACATTCCTATAAATCAAAGGAGTTACATTTATATAAAAGTTAACATTGATACACAAGCGGTTTTTTTCTTTTTGCTGCGAAAAAGTAGGTACATTAGTTTCGTATGTCCATGGCTACGCTCCGTCAGCGTCGACGGGGCTTATAGGACTAGCCATCTTCCATTGCAATGGTACTTATGCTTTTCATACTACGAGGAAAGCGCTCGGAGGAGCTACCGGGGAGTTTTAGTGGGTAAGCTCATACCCACTTAATCACTCCTTTTGCTCCGTCACCGATTTAGTAAGGGTACCAGGTACTGCCGTGCACCCTGTTCTGGTACACTCTGGCTTTGCCCACGTTGTATTTGGCTTTGGTTGATTCAAAAACCTACACCTACCCTAATCTAAGACAAAAATAAGTCAGAATAAATGCGGCAAAATAGTGATTTAACAAGTCGACTTTAAAGCATTATTATTCATTTGATGCAAAACATAAATAATAAACTTTTATCGTACTCATATAACTTCATAACAAAATTTCTCAATATTCAGAATCTTATGCATAATTTCTTCGTAGAAAAGTTTTGTTACTTTAATATTTAAGCAGGAAATGCATTAGCACACTAAACAAAGGCAGGTGGCGAAATAGCTCCTCGCGAACTTCGTTTACCTTCATTAACTCATACAAACAAGAACGAATAATAAACAAACTCAATGCAGCGCTAAACTATATTATCATATCTAATTTAATTTCTTAGTATTCATCCTCTTTTTATAAAGAAAAGATAACTCAAGGATATCAAATTTAAGCCTTTCCACCCGATATATAAAACTAAGGATGAACATAAAAGCTAAATCAATTACGTTTTTTTCCTAAATCCAATAAATTAATCATATTTCAATTGGCTTTTAAAAAGCTATGGAGCGAATTACATAAAAACTCCGTCTGAAAAATGTGTTCATTTTTCCATACAATCGAGGGAAATTACAGGATGCTATTCATCGGAGCGTGCTTAGTGTTCCATCGGCAATCAGGCCGCTTTAGCTGGAGTGCTCCAAATACTTCATTAGCCTACTTCACCCAACTCTCATACCCCATCCCATTTAAAAGATAAGCTGATGACTTAGATAATCTGAATGTTTACGATTCAGAAATATTCTTTTTCGCAATTCGCGTTCACATTTTTGGGAGAGTAATTTGAATATCTGTGGGTTCATATTGTAATATACGGACATGAATTACAAATTCTTACAAATCTTTTTTCGATAAAATCTGGAAAAAGTATGAAAAGGCTTTGCTTTGCGCTCAATTACGGCATGTGTATGATAAAAATAAGCGCCATTTTTTATTGGAATGGCTTTATTTTTTATAAAAGGCACATATTTCTGTTGGTCGACCACAAATGTGATACTAGATTTCATTTGCTGCTTTACTAACCGCTTTTTTTAAATATTACATGTCGCCCGCGACTTCGTCTGCTTAATTTCGATTTCTCGATATAAACTTTAAACCCTCGTTGTTTCATCCTTTTAGAGGATGACTGTCTAAGAATTTTGTCTTACTCGTTGCAGTTCGCCAACATTACAATCAGTGTCTGCATACCAAATTTCAGCCCAATCATATAAAAAGTTGGAAATTTTACTTATAAATCTTTAGACCGCTACTAATATATATAATAGTAATAATACTATATCAACAGTGAATATGTGAACGTAAACGGACTGATACTGAATACAAATTAAAGCCCGATTTAAAATAAATCAACTCTTATATTTTACATAAGTAGACAATGATGCAATTTATTTAATATTGCTTCGCTGTACGTCCTATTTTGCTAAATTGGGCGTAGCGATTTTTGTATGCGAACGGAATCAATAATTTAGCAATACTGCACTTATTCATACTGTCAACTAAACTATTGAAATATAAAAAAATACGTAGAAGCCGTACGTAGTAAGGTACAATATTAAACTCAAATCGGTATTTTTTAATTTTGTCGGGTCAGGAGGTGACATTCAAGACGTATTTTACTTCAACTCGAGTGTTGATGCTTTTCCAAACGCGGATTCCTGATATGGGTACTTAAGTAATTTTACAATTTACATAGTTATGTTGTTTACGCAAAATGTTGGAAGTTAATCAATTTTTGTATAGAAATTGCTCTGCGTTTCTATTTGCACCTTTGTACAGTGTTTCTTATTTCTGCCTGTCACCTGCCAAGCGTGGTGACTATGGAGAAAGGTGAGTCGTAAACAAGGCACTAAGTAACATTATATGATACATTTTAAGAGATTTAGAGCATTGTGATGTAGACGGTTGGAGGGATGGTAGTAAAACGATGATAATCTCGTCTGTATTGTTTCTTTATTAGTCGTACAACATGAGGTTTTAAACGTATTATTACGTGACGATAAAGCTAATAATTATATCTATCTTACGTGCTAGAATGTGTCTAATTCTTATGACTACGTGATGTGCGTGACCTCTCACCACATCACCCTTCCTAGAGGAAAAAAAAAATATATGAAAAATATTTTTTTTTTTTTTTCTTAATTATTATAGTATAACTTAGTCCTATTTTTATGTACTATATCAATCTTATTTTTACATTGTATGACAACATTTGGGGATTCATCTTTAATAACTACAAAAGGTCCATCATAAATACAATCCAATTTACTTCCAGTTTCATTTTTTATTAACACTAAATCTCCCTCTTTGTAGCTTATTGGATTACTGCTTTTGTCATAACACTCTTTCCTTTTAATTTTACTTAACATTACATTTTTTCTTGCATCAGCTTGTGCTCTTTGTAATCGGTACTTAAATTCTAATGGAAAATTATCAAAATTATACAACGGTTCAACATTTTCACCTTGTAAATTACTTGGTAATCTGCATATCTTACCGAAAACTAACTCATACGGTGTATACTTGGTTACGGTATTTACTGATGTATTATATGAAAAACACCAATACGGAATCCAAGAACTCCATGTCGATGTATTGTTATTTGTTTGTATCCTCAAGTATGCACCTAACGTCTTATGAACGTTTTCTAATGACCCTATACTTTCGTGGTGATATGCTGTTGATGTTGTTTTACTAATCCCTAAGATACTACAAAGCTCTACCATAACTTTTGAAATAAATTCTGAACCCCTATCCGTAGCTATACTTTTAGGTATCCCATATCTTAAAATAAAATTTTCTGCCAACGCCTTTGCTACCTCATTTGCAGATTTATTTTTTAACGGGTAAGCTTCCACAAACTTTGTAAGCTCACATTGCAAAGTTAATATGTATACGTTTCCACATTCGTCCTTATCAAAAGGTCCTACCACATCTAAATATATTTTCTCAAAAGATGATGATGCTGTGCTTGTTATTGTCATTGGTTCCTTTACATTTCTATGATACTTTTGTTTTTGACATTTCTCACACCTATGGACATATTTAACTACATCTTGTTCCATAGATGGCCAATAGAAATACTTTTTTATATTATTTATCATTCTACGTATTCCCGTATGCCCACTCGTGGGTAAAATATGAAAATCATTCATAATAACCTTCCTTTCATCATTTTCTTCCACTCTCCGTACATCTGGTACTATACAAATTTTTAAATCCTTACACATTGACTTACCGTTCCCTTTTAGGTACTCTGTCATTTCTTTTATAATGCCACTGTTGCAACTATTTTTCATAATAACTATCTCTTTTATGCCGTTTTCTATACAAAACGAAACTAGATCTTTCGACAACTCGTCTCGCGATGATGTCGATAAAGATTCATAGTTTATATAAATACTCGAGTTTTCTGGCATATACATTAATTTGCGCGACTTAGATATTATTTTCGTACAAGAGCTCTTGTTCCTTAACAACTTTTCCCATTTATTTACACCTACTTGAAGTACTTCAATATCATTCTCCCGTTTCTTAAGAACTTCTACGATACCAGGGTGATCAGTCCTGTTAATCGCAAAGTCTTTACTATGTATATCTAAATCATTTAACCGTTTACACTGTGCTCTGGTCATTACAGCTATAGCTTTTTCACGCATGGATTTTAATTCTTCACATGAAATCACAATTCTAGACAACGCATCGGCTAACACATTTTCCTTTCCTTTCACATATTCGACCTCAAAGTCGTATTCTTCCAAACACAAACGAAACTTAGTTAATCTACTTGAAGGATCCGTCATATTAAACAAATACAAAAGTGGTCGATGATCCGTTTTCACAACGAACTTTCTCCCATATAAATATGGTCTAAAATATTTTACTGACCAAACAATAGCCAATAACTCCTTCTCTATTATAGGATAATTTAATTCGCTCTTTCCCAATGCCCTACTAGCATATGCAACTGGTTTTCCATTCCCATTGCACAAGACACTACCCACAGCAAACCCCGAACTATCGGTCTGTAATGTAAAAGTGTTGCTATCGGAAAAATCTGGATAATCCAACACTGGTGGGTTTACCAATGCTTTCTTCAGTAACAAAAATGATTCTTCGCATTCATTCGTCCAATCAAACACTACATCTCTTTTACACAACTTATTCATTGGAACAACCATCCTAGCAAAGTTAGGAATGAATTTTCTATAATAATTTGCAAACGCTACAAAACGCTTTACTTCATCACTAGTTGTAGGACGTGGATACTTTTTTATCACTGAAACCTTCTCTGGATCCGGTGAAATGCCTTCTGATGAAATAACGTGTCCTAAATAAAGTATTTGCTTTTTCAAAAACTCACACTTTGATGGATTTAACTTTAAATTAACTTTCCTTAACCGTGAAAATACTGACATTAGATTCCTATTATGTTCATCCAAATTCCTTCCAAATATTATCAAATCATCCAAATAAATCAAACACCTATCATAATTCAACCCGGACATAGCCACTGTCATCATCCTACTAAACGAACTTGGGCTTATTTTTAATCCCATTGGTAGCCTACACATTTGATACTGTCCTTTATCTGTAGTAAACGCTGTATACTTCCTACTATCCTCATTCAAACTACACTGATAATACGATTGAGATAAATCGCAATGACTGAAATACATTGCACCCGATAACGAATCTAAAATTTCTGTTATATTCGGCAAAGGAAACTTATCATCTTGTATTCTCTCATTTAACTGCCTATAGTCTACAACAACACGCCATTTTCTTTCGCCACTACGGTCCGCTTTTTTGGGTACAATTAACACAGGACTGGACCACTCACTAACTGACTCTTCAATTATACCATTCTTTAGCATTTCCTTCACCTGCTTATCAACCTCCTTTTTCTGTGCATATGGTATTTTATATTGCCTCCTATAGACTGGAGTAACATTGTCCTTCAATCTTATAGATTGTTTATACACGTTCGTGATAGCTAATTTATCTCCTGGTATATGAAATATATCCGGATACTTGGCACATATCTGTTCAATGCTCAACCGCTCTTCATCATTCAAATAGTCCAGTTTAAGTAAAGAAAATATTTCCTTAACTCGTCTTACGCTTTTCTCCGACTCCGTAAAATAACAATAATCATAATCAACTAACGGATTCACCTCTACGTCACTCAAACTACAAACAACTTCCTCAGACGTTGTATTCAGTATCCTAATGGGTATCATACCATTCATTGGCCTAGCTATTACATTAGCTAAGAAAACACCCTTCTGTAACTCTTTCCTAAACACTACGCAATCGTCCGCTCTATTAACAGGAAAATACCGTATCACTTCACAACGCGGAGAAATATTTAACGAATACTTATAAAACTTAAGAGGTATCGAAACCATTCTATTACACTCCCTAAGAGTTAATCGGTTCTCTGAGAAATCTATAATACCATTATACTTTTGTAAAAAATCCTGGCCTACTATGCCTATTGACTTACACGGCAAATCTTCAAAAATATAGAACTTATGCAGGAATAAATGTTCGCCGTATTTTAAACTTAAATAAACATAACCGACAGACTTTAAATTACCACCTACGCCATTAATAACTAACTCGTCCTTAATAATCTTACAACGCACCTCATTATCCTTTAAAAAATCATTTTTGATGGCTGACAACGATGCCCCCGTGTCAACCAACCACTCAGTATGTATATTACCTACTTTGAAATTAACCCAGTTAATACTATTACACGCTAAAATATGCTTAGTCTCGAAAAAACTGATTTCTATTCGAGTGTTCACTATTACTGAGCTGCGACCTTGACATTGCGCCTGAGTCACGGTCATCCGTCATCTGTTCATAATATGCTATATGCGCACGCCTCCGGTTTTGCTGACTATGATATGTAGTATTCCTCGCGCCCCGACCTTGCGTACTATTGTTTTTATTATTTACGTAAGCATTATTGCTCCTCCAATGTGTACGCGCGCCAGCTGATTTTTGTTGTTCGCGATTATTCCGAACATTGTGGCCGTAAGTACTACCGCTACCTCTATTATGACTTTTCGGATGATTATTTGGTCTAGACTGGCGCTGAAAATTCATAATTTGTCCCGACGACGCACAATTTTCGTCTTCCGCCACTCTAACCGCATCTTTCAATGAAGTTAAATTTCTCGCCGTAATAATGGTTCCCAGTCGGCGATTACGTAGCCCGTCCGCGAATTTCCTAACCGCGTACTTCTCATTCAAAGGCTGCAAAACCTTATATGCTTCCTGACTATCCCCAGTTTGTGAAATAGTCAAGTCTACCATTAACCTCTCTATTTCAGCCCCGAACTGTTCAATAGATCTATTTTCTTGTTTAACCCGAGCTAACTTAGCCTGTATAGCGACGTCCGATTTTACAGTTAAAAGGTGTTTCTTCATATCCGCTAGAAGACTATCCACCGTGTCATAACGTGAAGACAACCGCATCTTAGCAGCCTGAGTTAACCGTGTGGTAAGCACGAATTTTATTAAAAGCTGACTACCTAGTTCTCCTATCATGGAACTATATAAATCTATGGCCTCTATTAAATCTTGGGTGACACGCTCATCACCGTTCATCTTCGGAAGCAAACTAACCGCCGTTTTTAAACAAAATCTCTCTGAATTTCCCGATTCCATTTTGCTCTCGCTTTCAAAACTAATTGTTCTTACGTATAAATCTTTTATTTTACTAATTAACTGCGTTAACTCTTCAGAGAAATTAGACACGCCTGATATTATTATTTTAAACTTATTATATAGAGCCTTTGCTTCAGCAATCTTAGTGTTAAAATTATTTCCAACCCGTCTGCTAGGTCCTAATTTAACTATGGACTCTCTTATTGACTTTAGGTGAACATAAATTGCAGTTAGCTCCACTTCCATTTATAAAATTAATCTATACTTATTGTCTCTACATTACTTTAGGTAATAGATACACGCGCACATAACTTATCACAACATTTAACCACTTGCCTTCTATATGTACTCCGTCAAGCTGTCTGCACCGCATGCTGTACCTCTCTTCGGTTCATCTCCTGTTGAATCCACCCGTGATGGCACCTTCTATATAGGTAGAGTGCTCCGCCAATGATGACGATGCCCATGCATGCCGCCATAAACATAACCGCCGTATTGATAGCAGATACTTGTTCCTGCACCACCGAAGCGCTGTTTGATCCTCCTGAGGCCACTTGCGCGATGACCACCTCTTCCTTTGATGTGGTACTGCCCATATCTTCCACACAAACTGCCCATGAACTATGCACACCGTGGAGTAACCGTGGCAAGGTGGTGAATTTCGACGTCACACGATTTCAGCCAGCAGCTCCCAGTAGCTTACGCCATTCGTTCGAACAGCAGGGTCGCCATGTGATGTAGACGGTTGGAGGGATGGTAGTAAAACGATGATAATCTCGTCTGTATTGTTTCTTTATTAGTCGTACAACATGAGGTTTTAAACGTATTATTACGTGACGATAAAGCTAATAATTATATCTATCTTACGTGCTAGAATGTGTCTAATTCTTATGACTACGTGATGTGCGTGACCTCTCACCACAGCATAGCATCATTATGGTTAATGTGCTGCTAGACTGGGAAAGTACCACTCCACCTTACTGTATACCACAGCCACAGCCAAATAACATTATTGATTAATGTTGTGTTCCTGTGCTTCAGAAAAATCGTTACAGTTTGTGGGGAAAGGAAAAGGGCTAGGGTGGCGAGTGCTGTAGGTACCTACATATATATTGTACAAATTGAATACTAGGACAGCTTGCTTCACTAATATCAGGATGATATTAGGTGCCCTTTGCTTGCTTTCAAATGTAAGGAGGGTAAACCACCAGTACCAGAACAGGCATTTTTTTTTATATTACACTAAACATGTTTTTTTGTCCTGCACGGCCATCGAACTTACGGCCACTGAGATTTAAAGTATGAATAGTGGGAGTAGAAAAAAACCTTTTTTATAAACTAATACTCAATCAGTAGTGTCTAAAGCCGTAATACATTTTTTTTCGTACTGTTATGTAATCCATAAATTATTTATTATTAGTTTCAGTTAGTTTACAAATATTTGTAACAGAGTTGGTAGGTTGAAACTGGTGATATATGGTCGAGAACTAAACACATTCCACATACAATAATATTCCAAACGTTTGTTATTACATTTGGAGCCGCCCACAATAGCACATGATACTGCCCTGACATTTCCGAAGTTTCAGTGTGATGAATCCAGAAATAACATACTGTGGCAATTATATGGGAGCAATGCAGCATTTGTGTAATCATACGGTAGTACATATATATGAAAAAAAAACACTTTTAGTGGTCTTTCTATCCGTATTTTCTTATCTTATTCAAAAAATCTTATCTACAGATTTATGTCGAGGCGATCGCGGAAATAGTTAAAAAAAACTATTTTTATTCAAAAGTAATATGTTTATTGGTTAACTGCTACCTTAAGACTAATTACAATTAACTTAAAATAATGGAATATTAAAATAAGCCTGTCAACACTATTAGTGATTGACGCACATACAATTCCTTGTATTGTTTACGCTGTTTACTTGGTCAGCGAGAAAAGGGTGGCTTCGTGTCCATTATGCCACGTTAACTCCTCCCTCCTTAAGATAGAAGCAGGGTTTGCTTCTGGTAGCGTCCTCGCTGCTTTTGGTATCCTGCGGGGTCCTTGAAGTCCTCCACTTCTGTAGTTTCTAGATTATAGCTCCAATTAGAATTGCGTAGAGTACGAGGGTAGTCCAGCTAGGGGTTGCGACTACTATAGGCCAATCTATGTTGTTCTGAAGAAAGTTATCCTTGACTCCGTTGATAAGCTCATGGATTCTGTCTAGCGAGATGTCTTCAAGATGAAGTTCGTACTTTACAGGTTCCGATGATAAATCTGGCCGATCGGGAAGTGGTATAACATCATTGATCGTAATTGTCTTGATGTGAGATCTCAACGTTGTGTTCATTATTTCAAGTTGGCAGTCATCACTTATGGATATTAAGAAGATTCCTCTAAGCTTCTTATAATCGATCTTGCTATTACACTGCGTCCTCATAGTTTCATCTTCCGTAGCTATCAGCAACCAGTTGTTTGGTCCGATCTTCTGAATTTTTCCTCTCGCAATATTCATTTTGGCGTGGGTACAGTTGGCTCGACGATATTGGACGAGTGATGTGATGCAGTCTTCGGTGTTGCCAATTTTTCTAGTTTCTAGGATTTTACAGAGTTGAACTTGGTCAGTGAGATGCTGGCAGTCTTCCCCTAGGTAAGCGTACTCATCGTTTCCAAGTGCAAGGTATTTGGATTTAGGAATTATGGTAAGATTATTTTTATCGGGAATGGAGTAGAGATGGATTAAGTCATAGACTTTAGAATCTATAGAGGGGATTTCTAAAACAAAGTTTAACGAGTGTACTGTGCTATATGCTTTAACTTTAATAGATCGTTCTATCAATTGAATATTCCTTATACTAATATCAGCTACTGATCTAAACCCAAAATTCTTACTTAATTTTACTAACTCTAATAATATAAGATTATCCGAACTAATAATGCTAGGGTGCATGGTACTCAGTTGAGCAAATGTCATTGCATCTTCTAAAACTATTAATCTATCTAAAATTATTTGTAAACTAAAATCTATCTGTATGTAAATATCTAAGAAACTCAAATTATTATCTATATTATTAATATTTTGAGTTACATTTTGGATAATGCTAGCTAAATGTTTCTGATTATTGTCTAAAATGTTTAACTGCTTGTTGAACTCAGTTATAGTATTTTCGGCTAAAACGAGAGATTTTCTCTGGGAAGTTTGAATATAGCTATATTTATTCCTTAGTTCAGAAATTTCTTTTTCAAAATTAATTGCGTCATCGTGGTCAAGATTACCAGTAATAGCTCTTACTACTGATCCTAAACCATTAATGATTCCGCGTTTATAACGTAATTGAGGTATAACAAATTTTATCTTATTACTAATAGAGCTTAAACTGTATTCAATTTGGTCTTTATAAGTTTTATGCAGATTCTGTGTATGTGAACTTTCAGCAGCTTTAGTACTAACATATAGTGACATTAATTTAAGCGATGTAAGATGTAAGCTTGTTATATTGTAAATACATACAAGGTTAAAATTTTCATTTTTCTTGAAAATTTGACCCTGTTTAAGTAAGAGGATACCGTTTTCATTATTAACTGGGTGGATTGTTACTGTTGCTGTTGTGTAGAGCAGGAAGGCTCCTGCGATGGAGAGCCTGAAACAAGATGAGGCCTTCGTAGAAGTTTAAAGTGAACTCTAATAGACTTAGAATTAGGGTGATTACCTATTATTTCCGCTACGTTATTGGGGTGTAGGTGTATAATTTTATAGGGTCCTTTAAAAACGGGTTTAGTCTTGTCACTGCGAGCTGTCTTCGCTACCTGCTTATAAACAGTCTCACCTACCTTGAACATGACTTCTTGTGCCTCCTGATTTCGTTTGGCTATAACCTGTTCTTTGTTTTTTGACATAAGAGCAGCTATGCATTCCTGAACTGCTTCAGCATTTGCGCGATGTTTTATTACAAAATTTTGATAAAATTCCTTGGGGTAGTACAATTCTAATGGATTCCTAGATGCAGTGTGTCCAAATAAAACCTCATGTGGGGTATAACCTGTTGCCGAGTGAATAGCATTATTGTAAGCTATAATAGAGTATAGCATGATTAACTGAATAGGGTCGTCTTTATTTGTCATTCTTTGAATTCTTATTATTTCAGCTAGAGTAGAATGTAAACGTTCTACTGGAGAGTTTGAATTAGGATTGTACGGTGTCGTAAAATGAATATTAATATCGTGTAAATGTAATGCGCAAATGTCTTTAATTACATCATTTTCGAATTTAGTATCTGAATCTGTAGTTATTCTACATGGTAATCCTAATACGAAGAAAACTTGCAATAGGGCTCCCGCGATGTGTACACTACTACATGCGTTTAAAGGGATAGCTTGAGCATATTTAGAGAAGCTATCTATAATAGTAAGAAATGTTCCTCCTCCTGTGGAATATAAGTCCATGAACAGATGTTCCATTGGTTTAGTTGGAGTTTCAGTAAGAGCTAAAGGTGGTCTTAGAGGGTTACGCTCGTACTTTGCTTTCAGACAGGTATCACACTGATTAATATATCTTTGTACGGTAAGTAACATATTCGGCCAATGGTAGTTTCTATGAATGTGCTTATACGTTTCCTGAATGCCGCGATGAATCGTTTAACCCTCATGATACTTTCTAATTAATTCCTTTTGCTCTGTTGGATTTTCTACAAACGTTACACGAGAAGTACATTTAATAAGTTTAGGACCACGGTCGTTAAATATAGTTGTATATATTCTAGAAAAAGCATGATAAAGTTCTTCATTATGAAAATAACAGTGAAATACGCGATTAGCTGTCGTGTGTTCTTTTAAGAATCTTATAATTTCTTCTTCTTTGATTATATAAAAACGTCTTTAATTACAACTCTAGAATTTGTACATCTATTATCGACTCTATATGTGGTACCAGGCATTGACCTTATATGAAACTGTTTCAGCTGCCTATCAATTGCATCTTCGATGATAGGAATACCTCTATTTTCATTATCTGGCTGAGTGTGGTTTGCAGATTTCATCTCTGGATTGGTTAAAGCTATGCTCATACTATCGGATTCTGTGCCAATTTCGGAGACTGGGATACTAGGATTCTGAACAGGTTCGTTAGGGTTTTCGTGTGGGTTATTATTTTCAGTTTGGTTTTCAATATTTCTGCGAACATTTTCGAATGTTCTACCAACTATATCGTCCATATTATCAAAATTTACTGCTAGTGAGTCCATTGAACCGTAAAAATTTTTCGCGCGAGATAAGGCGTCAGCGTTAGTATTTTGACGTCCTTTTTTATATACTACTGTGTAATCATATTCAGCCAATTTTAACCGCCATCTAGTTAATTTAGAATTTGGATCTTTTAGTGACATTAACCACATAAGAGGTCTATGGTCTGTGTAGATGGTAAATTTTCTGCCGTACAAATATGTACGAAAGTATTTAATAGCCCAAACAATAGCCAACAATTCCTTCTCAATAGTGGAATATCGTGATTCTGTATCAGACAAAGTTCTGGATGCAAAAGCTATTGGCTTATCCGACCCTACCGTGCCTTGAGATAACACTGCACCTAAAGCTATGTCGGAGGCATCTGTGGTAACAATGAATGGTTTATCAAAGTCAGGATAGCTCAATATTGGGGCATTTGTTAAAATTTGCTTGCATTTATTAAAAGATTCAATGAACTCAGGAGAGTGGACTACTTTATTATTTTTCTTTAGACATAAGGTCATAGGCTTAGTTAATTTGGCAAAATTTTGAATAAATTTTCTATAATATCCCACTAATCCTAAAAATGACTTAATATCTTTTTGTGTTTTAGGTAAGGGGAAATTTAACACAGCTTTCACTTGGTTTCACAAAGTTATCTTGATTGGGTTTAAGTCCTTCATTAGTTAGTTCATGTCCCAAAAAGGTTACCTGCTTTTGTACAAACTCTGATTTATCTCACTGGATTTTTAAGTTATGCAATTTGAATCTGTCAAATACTAGTTTCAACGTTTGTATATGTTCCTGCAGAGAAGTCGAGATGACTATGACATCATCCAGATAGGTGTATACGTTATCTATACCCCTTAATATGTGGTCCATAAGGCGCTGAAACGTACTGGGGGCACACTTCAGTCCAAAGGGCATTCTTAAATATTCCCAGTGCCCTCTTTCGGTGGTAAACGCTGTCTTTTCTATATCATCAGGATGCATCTCCACCTGATGGTAACCACTTGCTAAGTCCAAGGTGGTAAATATTGGGCGCGTCCCAACCTATCTACTATGTCATGGATATTTGGAAGTGGATATTTGTCTTCAATAATGCGATCATTCAGCCTACGATAATCTATTACTAAGCGCCATTTCACTTGGCCTGAGGCATCAGGTTTCTTTGGCACTATGTGTACAGGACATGACCATGGCGATATACTTTCTCTTATAATACCCTGTTTGAGAAGTTTGTCTACTTGTCGATGAATTTCATCGCGTTGCTGTGGGGGATGCCTATAACTACGAACAAAGATAGGGGTGTCATCTTTTAACCTAAGCTGATGTTTTACCGCATGTGTGAAAGTTAATGGGATATTTTCTGAGTAAAATAAGTCTCTATACTGGTAACAAATACGCGTAATTTCCCGTTTTTCCTCTTCATTCATATGAGACGTTCTAATTTTCTTTAAATTTTCACACAGTTCATTATCAATGTTAGGCTCTACTTGCAATGTATTTAAGTTATGGTTTTCAATGTCCTTATCAGAAAAATATTCTAATATGATGTTGGCTTTATTCGTTATATATTTATTATCATTACTAAAATTTATTACAGAAGTTTTAAAAGTACCATTTTCTACATTTACTATAGCAGCAGGCGATTTTAAGTCATCAGACCAATAAAAATCGCCATGTAAATATTGACTGTCAATATAGTTAGTTTTTACGGTCACAAATTTTTCGCACCTTGAATCTATTTTAATTTTTTGCACAGGATAGTTAAAATGTATAGGAATTACTGCAGAACATGTTCGCAAAACATTGTGGTTAAGATCAATATTACTTTTCATTTTTTTAAGCAAATCAAAGCCAATAAGACCCTTATATTTTGGGTCAAAATCAAATATTAAAAATTTATGTATTAAATCACTATTAAA
Source organism: Nycteola revayana (assembly GCA_947037095.2). Taxonomy (NCBI): domain Eukaryota; kingdom Metazoa; phylum Arthropoda; class Insecta; order Lepidoptera; family Nolidae; genus Nycteola; species Nycteola revayana. The sequence goes on from OX344839.1 coordinate 14,854,001, forward strand.
TGCGGGTGGTAAAGGTAAATAAGCAACTTGGTCATGATATGACACATTATGCGCTGTGGAAATTTGGAAAGGTTCAAACGCTACATATTTTGTTTTCAAATGATGTTCCAAATATGACGTCTGGCGATATGGTAGATCGACTAGCTCCGGTATCTAATAAAAATTTACCATTATATTCTGGAAGCTCAATAAACGGGAAATGATCTTTAAATTGATAATTAATTGTTACTAACTCTGTGGGTCCTGATCGACATCCACGATAAAATCCTGATTATAATTAGGTTCTAATGTTTCATTATCGGGGAAAATATTTTCCCGATTTTGCGGATAATTATAATCAATGAAACCACCTTCTGATTCTAAACATGGTTGTAACTGTTTATCTATGTTATTAGGACAGTAAAATGAATCACCAGATGCATAATGAGGCCTAGGCGGCTTGTCCACAGATCTCATTGTAACATCCGATACCTTTTGCGGCGGATTAATCTGCTGTTTCGGGATATTTTGCCTAAAGTTACCTTAGCCATTGTTTCTAAAATTTCCTGAACCACTTGGCCTAACGTTACCCGATGCGGGTCTATTTTTCCAATGTGGTATGTTTCTTATCCACGGTTGACGTTGTTCCGTTGGGAAATTATTATGTTGAGGTACAAAACTATTTGATACTAACTGTGCCGAGTGATCATTAAAACTACCAGAAGGAAAAGGGACGGGCTGTAAAGCCGGGGTCACAAAATTCTGAAAAGGGTTGTTAGTCACAGTTTTATATAATAGCTTTGGTTTCACTTGAGATGACGAAGGTAGATTATACCTAGTTATTAACTCTATTATAGGAAAATCTAGCCTCCTCTTGTCTAGCCGAAATAATGGCTGACTCAAGAGTTTCCGGTTTATTAATTCTAACACCTAACTGATTGATATATTGTTCTATGACCATTTTCTCGTAATATGACTGATTACCATGCTCACCCACTGAGTACAAAGTATCAAGTAATTCCCTAAGCCGTTTGCCGAAACTCTCAGCATCCTCATTCTTTGACCTACGAGTCCTAGTGAGCTCCTGCATCACCTGTATTTCATTACGGGGTTCTCTTAGTCGGCGAATTAGTGCATTTTTAATGTCTTCCCACGTTACTAAATCACCAGCATAGGCTAACGCTTCTATCGCAGTGCCATTAAGCCTACTTTTTATTAAACATATCAAGGCAGGGTGCCTACGAGCAGTTTCGTCGAGCAAAGCTAATAGATTATCTACCTCACGAATATAATAATTTAAAAGTCTCGGATTTCCGTCATATTTCGGCATCAAATCCGCGATTAATTTATAATTCTTATCACAATTATCTTTAAGTGCCATTATATAGTAGTTAAATTACTTTAACGCTAAAAATACTACTCAAATCGAAACAACAGGGGTGTAACGTTACACGGATTCGACGTAATATACCGCGTTCCTCACGTATTAACTAATGTATATGTTATGTGGAATATCTAACGCGATTTTAGCTTATAGACAGACACACATGTTAAAACAATAAAATACACGTAAAAATAGGCAGGAAATAGAGCAAGGATACTTGGATAAAACGAGAGCACTCACCACAGTAATCTCTGCATCTCCTGTCGAGTCTTGTAGCAGCTCACAAGGTTCGCCAATTCTCCGGAGTTCCCTGTAGAGATGACCGATCGCTCGTAGTTTGATTGTAGGTTCTTTTTCTCGCGATTACACGGCTTAGAAACCGTCACTTAATAAGTTGAAGAGTTTGATTCAAACTTATTGTGTCGCGAACCGAAACGTCTGCGCCATTTATGTCTAGGCGATCGCGGAAATAGTTAAAAAAAACTATTTTTATTCAAAAGTAATATGTTTATTGGTTAACTGCTACCTTAAGACTAATTACAATTAACTTAAAATAATGGAATATTAAAATAAGCCTGTCAGCACTATTAGTGATTGACGCACATACAATTCCTTGTATCGTTTACGCTGTTTACTTGGTCAGCGAGAAAAGGGTGGCTTCGTGTCCATTATGCCACGTTAACTCCTCCCTCCTTAAGATAGAAGCAGGGTTTGCTTCTGGTAGCGTCCTCGCTGCTTTTGGTATCCTGCGGGGTCCTTGAAGTCCTCCACTTCTGTAGTTTCTAGATTATAGCTCCAATTAGAATTGCGTAGAGTACGAGGGTAGTCCAGCTAGGGGTTGCGACTACTATAGGCCAATCTATGTTGTTCTGAAGAAAGTTATCCTTGACTCCGTTGATAAGCTCATGGATTCTGTCTAGCGAGATGTCTTCAAGATGAAGTTCGTACTTTACAGGTTCCGATGATAAATCTGGCCGATCGGGAAGTGGTATAACATCATTGATCGTAATTGTCTTGATGTGAGATCTCAACGTTGTGTTCATTATTTCAAGTTGGCAGTCATCACTTATGGATATTAAGAAGATTCCTCTAAGCTTCTTATAATCGATCTTGCTATTACACTGCGTCCTCATAGTTTCATCTTCCGTAGCTATCAGCAACCAGTTGTTTGGTCCGATCTTCTGAATTTTTCCTCTCGCAATATTCATTTTGGCGTGGGTACAGTTGGCTCGACGATATTGGACGAGTGATGTGATGCAGTCTTCGGTGTTGCCAATTTTTCTAGTTTCTAGGATTTTACAGAGTTGAACTTGGTCAGTGAGATGCTGGCAGTCTTCCCCTAGGTAAGCGTACTCATCGTTTCCAAGTGCAAGGTATTTGGATTTAGGAATTATGGTAAGATTATTTTTATCGGGAATGGAGTAGAGATGGATTAAGTCATAGACTTTAGAATCTATAGAGGGGATTTCTAAAACAAAGTTTAACGAGTGTACTGTGCTATATGCTTTAACTTTAATAGATCGTTCTATCAATTGAATATTCCTTATACTAATATCAGCTACTGATCTAAACCCAAAATTCTTACTTAATTTTACTAACTCTAATAATATAAGATTATCCGAACTAATAATGCTAGGGTGCATGGTACTCAGTTGAGCAAATGTCATTGCATCTTCTAAAACTATTAATCTATCTAAAATTATTTGTAAACTAAAATCTATCTGTATGTAAATATCTAAGAAACTCAAATTATTATCTATATTATTAATATTCTGAGTTACATTTTGGATAATGCTAGCTAAATGTTTCTGATTATTGTCTAAAATGTTTAACTGCTTGTTGAACTCAGTTATAGTATTTTCGGCTAAAACGAGAGATTTTCTCTGGGAAGTTTGAATATAGCTATATTTATTCCTTAGTTCAGAAATTTCTTTTTCAAAATTAATTGCGTCATCGTGGTCAAGATTACCAGTAATAGCTCTTACTACTGATCCTAAACCATTAATGATTCCGCGTTTATAACGTAATTGAGGTATAACAAATTTTATCTTATTACTAATAGAGCTTAAACTGTATTCAATTTGGTCTTTATAAGTTTTATGCAGATTCTGTGTATGTGAACTTTCAGCAGCTTTAGTACTAACATATAGTGACATTAATTTAAGCGATGTAAGATGTAAGCTTGTTATATTGTAAATACATACAAGGTTAAAATTTTCATTTTTCTTGAAAATTTGACCCTGTTTAAGTAAGAGGATACCGTTTTCATTATTAACTGGGTGGATTGTTACTGTTGCTGTTGTGTAGAGCAGGAAGGCTCCTGCGATGGAGAGCCTGAAACAAGATGAGGCCTTCGTAGAAGTTTAAAGTGAACTCTAATAGACTTAGAATTAGGGTGATTACCTATTATTTCCGCTACGTTATTGGGGTGTAGGTGTATAATTTTATAGGGTCCTTTAAAAACGGGTTTAGTCTTGTCACTGCGAGCTGTCTTCGCTACCTGCTTATAAACAGTCTCACCTACCTTGAACATGACTTCTTGTGCCTCCTGATTTCGTTTGGCTATAACCTGTTCTTTGTTTTTTGACATAAGAGCAGCTATGCATTCCTGAACTGCTTCAGCATTTGCGCGATGTTTTATTACAAAATTTTGATAAAATTCCTTGGGGTAGTACAATTCTAATGGATTCCTAGATGCAGTGTGTCCAAATAAAACCTCATGTGGGGTATAACCTGTTGCCGAGTGAATAGCATTATTGTAAGCTATAATAGAGTATAGCATGATTAACTGAATAGGGTCGTCTTTATTTGTCATTCTTTGAATTCTTATTATTTCAGCTAGAGTAGAATGTAAACGTTCTACTGGAGAGTTTGAATTAGGATTGTACGGTGTCGTAAAATGAATATTAATATCGTGTAAATGTAATGCGCAAATGTCTTTAATTACATCATTTTCGAATTTAGTATCTGAATCTGTAGTTATTCTACATGGTAATCCTAATACGAAGAAAACTTGCAATAGGGCTCCCGCGATGTGTACACTACTACATGCGTTTAAAGGGATAGCTTGAGCATATTTAGAGAAGCTATCTATAATAGTAAGAAATGTTCCTCCTCCTGTGGAATATAAGTCCATGAACAGATGTTCCATTGGTTTAGTTGGAGTTTCAGTAAGAGCTAAAGGTGGTCTTAGAGGGTTACGCTCGTACTTTGCTTTCAGACAGGTATCACACTGATTAATATATCTTTGTACGGTAAGTAACATATTCGGCCAATGGTAGTTTCTATGAATGTGCTTATACGTTTCCTGAATGCCGCGATGAATCGTTTAACCCTCATGATACTTTCTAATTAATTCCTTTTGCTCTGTTGGATTTTCTACAAACGTTACACGAGAAGTACATTTAATAAGTTTAGGACCACGGTCGTTAAATATAGTTGTATATATTCTAGAAAAAGCATGATAAAGTTCTTCATTATGAAAATAACAGTGAAATACGCGATTAGCTGTCGTGTGTTCTTTTAAGAATCTTATAATTTCTTCTTCTTTGATTATATAAAAACGTCTTTAATTACAACTCTAGAATTTGTACATCTATTATCGACTCTATATGTGGTACCAGGCATTGACCTTATATGAAACTGTTTCAGCTGCCTATCAATTGCATCTTCGATGATAGGAATACCTCTATTTTCATTATCTGGCTGAGTGTGGTTTGCAGATTTCATCTCTGGATTGGTTAAAGCTATGCTCATACTATCGGATTCTGTGCCAATTTCGGAGACTGGGATACTAGGATTCTGAACAGGTTCGTTAGGGTTTTCGTGTGGGTTATTATTTTCAGTTTGGTTTTCAATATTTCTGCGAACATTTTCGAATGTTCTACCAACTATATCGTCCATATTATCAAAATTTACTGCTAGTGAGTCCATTGAACCGTAAAAATTTTTCGCGCGAGATAAGGCGTCAGCGTTAGTATTTTGACGTCCTTTTTTATATACTACTGTGTAATCATATTCAGCCAATTTTAACCGCCATCTAGTTAATTTAGAATTTGGATCTTTTAGTGACATTAACCACATAAGAGGTCTATGGTCTGTGTAGATGGTAAATTTTCTGCCGTACAAATATGTACGAAAGTATTTAATAGCCCAAACAATAGCCAACAATTCCTTCTCAATAGTGGAATATCGTGATTCTGTATCAGACAAAGTTCTGGATGCAAAAGCTATTGGCTTATCCGACCCTACCGTGCCTTGAGATAACACTGCACCTAAAGCTATGTCGGAGGCATCTGTGGTAACAATGAATGGTTTATCAAAGTCAGGATAGCTCAATATTGGGGCATTTGTTAAAATTTGCTTGCATTTATTAAAAGATTCAATGAACTCAGGAGAGTGGACTACTTTATTATTTTTCTTTAGACATAAGGTCATAGGCTTAGTTAATTTGGCAAAATTTTGAATAAATTTTCTATAATATCCCACTAATCCTAAAAATGACTTAATATCTTTTTGTGTTTTAGGTAAGGGGAAATTTAACACAGCTTTCACTTGGTTTCACAAAGTTATCTTGATTGGGTTTAAGTCCTTCATTAGTTAGTTCATGTCCCAAAAAGGTTACCTGCTTTTGTACAAACTCTGATTTATCTCACTGGATTTTTAAGTTATGCAATTTGAATCTGTCAAATACTAGTTTCAACGTTTGTATATGTTCCTGCAGAGAAGTCGAGATGACTATGACATCATCCAGATAGGTGTATACGTTATCTATACCCCTTAATATGTGGTCCATAAGGCGCTGAAACGTACTGGGGGCACACTTCAGTCCAAAGGGCATTCTTAAATATTCCCAGTGCCCTCTTTCGGTGGTAAACGCTGTCTTTTCTATATCATCAGGATGCATCTCCACCTGATGGTAACCACTTGCTAAGTCCAAGGTGGTAAATATTGGGCGCGTCCCAACCTATCTACTATGTCATGGATATTTGGAAGTGGATATTTGTCTTCAATAATGCGATCATTCAGCCTACGATAATCTATTACTAAGCGCCATTTCACTTGGCCTGAGGCATCAGGTTTCTTTGGCACTATGTGTACAGGACATGACCATGGCGATATACTTTCTCTTATAATACCCTGTTTGAGAAGTTTGTCTACTTGTCGATGAATTTCATCGCGTTGCTGTGGGGGATGCCTATAACTACGAACAAAGATAGGGGTGTCATCTTTTAACCTAAGCTGATGTTTTACCGCATGTGTGAAAGTTAATGGGATATTTTCTGAGTAAAATAAGTCTCTATACTGGTAACAAATACGCGTAATTTCCCGTTTTTCCTCTTCATTCATATGAGACGTTCTAATTTTCTTTAAATTTTCACACAGTTCATTATCAATGTTAGGCTCTACTTGCAATGTATTTAAGTTATGGTTTTCAATGTCCTTATCAGAAAAATATTCTAATATGATGTTGGCTTTATTCGTTATATATTTATTATCATTACTAAAATTTATTACAGAAGTTTTAAAAGTACCATTTTCTACATTTACTATAGCAGCAGGCGATTTTAAGTCATCAGACCAATAAAAATCGCCATGTAAATATTGACTGTCAATATAGTTAGTTTTTACGGTCACAAATTTTTCGCACCTTGAATCTATTTTAATTTTTTGCACAGGATAGTTAAAATGTATAGGAATTACTGCAGAACATGTTCGCAAAACATTGTGGTTAAGATCAATATTACTTTTCATTTTTTTAAGCAAATCAAAGCCAATAAGACCCTTATATTTTGGGTCAAAATCAAATATTAAAAATTTATGTATTAAATCACTATTAAATGCGGGTGGTAAAGGTAAATAAGCAACTTGGTCATGATATGACACATTATGCGCTGTGGAAATTTGGAAAGGTTCAAACGCTACATATTTTGTTTTCAAATGATGTTCCAAATATGACGTCTGGCGATATGGTAGATCGACTAGCTCCGGTATCTAATAAAAATTTACCATTATATTCTGGAAGCTCAATAAACGGGAAATGATCTTTAAATTGATAATTAATTGTTACTAACTCTGTGGGTCCTGATCGACATCCACGATAAAATCCTGATTATAATTAGGTTCTAATGTTTCATTATCGGGGAAAATATTTTCCCGATTTTGCGGATAATTATAATCAATGAAACCACCTTCTGATTCTAAACATGGTTGTAACTGTTTATCTATGTTATTAGGACAGTAAAATGAATCACCAGATGCATAATGAGGCCTAGGCGGCTTGTCCACAGATCTCATTGTAACATCCGATACCTTTTGCGGCGGATTAATCTGCTGTTTCGGGATATTTTGCCTAAAGTTACCTTAGCCATTGTTTCTAAAATTTCCTGAACCACTTGGCCTAACGTTACCCGATGCGGGTCTATTTTTCCAATGTGGTATGTTTCTTATCCACGGTTGACGTTGTTCCGTTGGGAAATTATTATGTTGAGGTACAAAACTATTTGATACTAACTGTGCCGAGTGATCATTAAAACTACCAGAAGGAAAAGGGACGGGCTGTAAAGCCGGGGTCACAAAATTCTGAAAAGGGTTGTTAGTCACAGTTTTATATAATAGCTTTGGTTTCACTTGAGATGACGAAGGTAGATTATACCTAGTTATTAACTCTATTATAGGAAAATCTAGCCTCCTCTTGTCTAGCCGAAATAATGGCTGACTCAAGAGTTTCCGGTTTATTAATTCTAACACCTAACTGATTGATATATTGTTCTATGACCATTTTCTCGTAATATGACTGATTACCATGCTCACCCACTGAGTACAAAGTATCAAGTAATTCCCTAAGCCGTTTGCCGAAACTCTCAGCATCCTCATTCTTTGACCTACGAGTCCTAGTGAGCTCCTGCATCACCTGTATTTCATTACGGGGTTCTCTTAGTCGGCGAATTAGTGCATTTTTAATGTCTTCCCACGTTACTAAATCACCAGCATAGGCTAACGCTTCTATCGCAGTGCCATTAAGCCTACTTTTTATTAAACATATCAAGGCAGGGTGCCTACGAGCAGTTTCGTCGAGCAAAGCTAATAGATTATCTACCTCACGAATATAATAATTTAAAAGTCTCGGATTTCCGTCATATTTCGGCATCAAATCCGCGATTAATTTATAATTCTTATCACAATTATCTTTAAGTGCCATTATATAGTAGTTAAATTACTTTAACGCTAAAAATACTACTCAAATCGAAACAACAGGGGTGTAACGTTACACGGATTCGACGTAATATACCGCGTTCCTCACGTATTAACTAATGTATATGTTATGTGGAATATCTAACGCGATTTTAGCTTATAGACAGACACACATGTTAAAACAATAAAATACACGTAAAAATAGGCAGGAAATAGAGCAAGGATACTTGGATAAAACGAGAGCACTCACCACAGTAATCTCTGCATCTCCTGTCGAGTCTTGTAGCAGCTCACAAGGTTCGCCAATTCTCCGGAGTTCCCTGTAGAGATGACCGATCGCTCGTAGTTTGATTGTAGGTTCTTTTTCTCGCGATTACACGGCTTAGAAACCGTCACTTAATAAGTTGAAGAGTTTGATTCAAACTTATTGTGTCGCGAACCGAAACGTCTGCGCCATTTATGTCTAGGCGATCGCGGAAATAGTTAAAAAAAACTATTTTTATTCAAAAGTAATATGTTTATTGGTTAACTGCTACCTTAAGACTAATTACAATTAACTTAAAATAATGGAATATTAAAATAAGCCTGTCAGCACTATTAGTGATTGACGCACATACAATTCCTTGTATCGTTTACGCTGTTTACTTGGTCAGCGAGAAAAGGGTGGCTTCGTGTCGATTATGCCACGTTAACTACAGTCATAACAATATTTATAATGTAAAATATACAATATTATGGTATTTTAAAAACTTTGTTCTGATTGACGAAAAGGCATGTTTATTAAGGACTTTTTTTATTTCGCTCCTAAGAAAATGAAAAGGTGTGGCAATATATTATGTTTGTTTGGAGTCGCGGAAATCATTAACATAATATCGTTAATGATTTGAAATTATAATCCAATATTGAAAATGTCCATTCACCATTAAAATTCACATTGCAAAATGCATTAACATTCCAAAATAGATGGTCGTTATTGCAGTTGCTACATAAACACTCATGTTTTACTAACACAATTAAATAACACAATAAAATGATTACCGTAAATGCGGCGCGTGACACAGAATTGTCATTTAGCTTAATAAATCGTTTCCCAAACTTGGTATTTCGTAATAATACTGTTAAATTATTAAGCTGTGTGGTTTCAGGCCTAGAATAGACCACCTTGTTAGAGGCGACCAAGCGACAAGAGACAACTGATGGATGAGTAGCAGCATTTGTCAGCTCAAAGTCACTACCATCTTACAGTGGCCAGGCTAGTAGGGGAATATACAAACTGGATGTTGAAATGATTTGAAGGTTAAATATTAACGTTTTTTTACTGACCTTAATTTTTTTAGTAATTAGAACAGTAAAGAACCATACATAAAGTTAGTATGTTCAAACTAATAATAATACAACCAAATGTGTTAATTGGCCCAAGTGATCGATGGAAATCCAGACATTATATGCTGACGCTTGTCCCCTAAGTGTTTATAGGCTACGGTAACCTTACCCCCGTACGGTAACATCAGATTGGCAAACCTATTTTTGTGCCGATGTTATAATATAAAAAAAACAATTCTATATAACAAAAGATTAACTTTATATACTTGTTGAAGCGAAAGTTAACAAGTAGAGCAGTTATATAAGTAGGTACTCGAGTTAAAGCGTATGGGCTGATTCACTCGAAGACAGAACACTCGAGTTCAAAAGCTGTACGAGGCAGGGGTTATAAGTATATGTGTACTAACAATACAATAGATTTCCTTGCCGGAAATCCTTTCACGTATTCTTTACCTTAAAATATAAACTCAACCCGTTTTTGAAGAGGAAACTAACAATATATTTTATGAATAGATTCAAAAGTCTTGGTGTCTATTCAAAAGAAATTCTTATGTTTTCAATGCAGGTAGTCGCCATTCGATTTTACTTTAATTATTAATTGGCCTTTTAGGAAATCTTAATGATCAAAATGATGATCTCTAACTCATCATCACCAGCCCGTTGTAGTCCACTGCTGAACATAGGCCTCCCCCATCGATTTCCAGCGGGAACGATCGCTAGCGGCCTGCATCCACCGACTTCCTGCGACCTTTATGAGGTCGTCGGTCCATCGTGCAGGCGGTCGTCCTACGCTGCGCTTGCCAGTACGTGGTCTCCACTCGAGAACCTTTTTGCTCCATCGGCCGTCAGTTCTTCGAGCTATGTGTCCTGCCCATTGCCACTTCAGCTTGCTTATCCGTTGAGCTATGTCAGTGACCTTCGTTCTCCTGCGGATCTCTTCATTTCTGATTCGATCACGCAGAGAAACGCCGAGCATAGCTCTTTCCATAGCTCGCTGAGCGACTTTGAGCTTTCTTATGAGGCACACAGTAAGAGACCACGTCTCAGATCCATATGTCATCACTGGTAACACACATTGATTGAAGACTTTGGTCTTCAGGCACTGAGGTATTTTGGACGAGAAGATCTCTCGAAGCTTCCCAAACGCTGCCCAGCCGAGTCGGATTCGACGATTGACCTCTTTCTCTAAGTTGGTTCTACCTAGTTGGATCGTTTGACCTAGATATATGTATTCGGTCACAACTTCGAGAATGGAGTTTCCAACGGCTATAGAGTTGGGCACTACATGGGCGTTATGCATGACTTTCGTCTTGCCCATGTTCATTCTAAGCCCAACTTGTTGAGAAACTCCATCGAGGTCATTGAGCATCTGTCCAAGGTCCTCCAGCGATTCTGCCATGATCACTATGTCGTCGGCAAATCGAAGGTGAGTGATGTACTCGCCATTTATGTTGATGCCGTGTCCTTGCCATTCCAGGAGCTTGAAGGCGTCCTCCAGAGCAGCCGTAAAAAGTTTGGGAGATATAACATCTCCCTGTCTTACGCCTCTCCGTAGCGGGATTGCCTTCGTACATTGGCCCTGTACTCGGACCGACATGGTGGCGTTTTTGTACAAGCACTTCAGCACTTCAATGTACCGATAGTCGATACGACACCGCTGAAGAGATCTTAGAACCGCCCAAATTTCGACCGAATCAAAGGCTTTTTCATAGTCCACAAACGCCAAGCATAGGGGCTGATTATACTCCTCGGTCTTCTGTATAATCTGCCGCAGCGTATGTATGTGGTCTATGGTACTAAAGCCTTTTCGGAAGCCGGCTTGTTCGGGAGGCTGGAAGTCATCGAGCCTGTGTTCGAGACGATTTGTGACGACCCTCGAGAACAGCTTATAAACATGGCTCAGCAATGTGATGGGTCTGTAATTCTTCAACATGGTTTTGTCACCTTTTTTGAAGAACAGAACCACCACACCTCTGCTCCATGATTCTGGCGTTTGTCCCTCGAGTAAGACGGAGTTAAAGAGCTTCTGAAGGACTTTAAGTATCGGTGTTCCACCCGCATTCAGTAGCTCAGATGTGATTCCGTCATCACCTGGCGCCTTGTTGTTTTTAAGCTGTTTAAGGGCCATCATAATCTCGTATAGGCTGATGTCCGGGAGATCTTCGGTATTGTGTCGGGTGAGCCTTGCTCTGGGGTCTTTGGCTTGGCTGTTAGCGGGCTTGACTGTTGAGGCATACAGCTGATTATAGAACCTCTCTATCTCCCGTAAAACCTCTGGCTTACTCGACGTCACTACCCCATCTTCCTTCTTCAGCTTTGTCAATTGGCTTTGCCCAATAGAGGTGTCTCTTGCGAACACTTTGGAGCCTTGGTTTCGCTCTATCGTCTCCTTAATACATTTTGTATTATAGGAGCGAATGTCGTGACGCAATGACGTTAAGATATGTCTATTGAGCTGCCTAAATGACTCCGCATCGTCTGGAGTCTGGAGCATCATCGTACGTCGTTTAGCCATGAGGTCCCGGGTATTAGTGGATAGTTTCTGAGGTCTATTTCTAGGGTGGGGTTTAAAATATTTAAGCCCCACCGTATGCACAGTGTCTACTAGCCCGCTGCTGAGATCGTCCACAGATTCGCAGCTGTCTAGACATTCGAAGCGATTACTTAGTTCGATCTGAAAGCTCTCGGGGTTTTGGATGTGTGCGTTTGAAGGTCGGAGCGTAGACTTCATCAGACGGGATCGTTCCAATTTGACATTAATATTTAACGTGCCTCTAACTATTCGGTGATCACTTCCGGTTTTAACCCTGTGAATCACAGAGACATCATTAAATATTTGTCTTTTGGTTGTCATGATGAAGTCAATCTCATTTTTTGTGGAACCATCAGGGCCCATCCAGGTCCATTTCCTGTGAGGTGGCTTCTGGAAGAAAGAGTTCATCATATAGAGTCCCTCTTTCTCCAGGAAATCAGCCAACCTCTGACCCCTTCGGTTCCGTTGCCCATATCCATGCAACCCCACTCTCATCTCATCATCGCCTCGTTTACCCAGTTTAGCGTTGAAATCCCCCATAACAACGGTGTAGTGGGTCTTGGAGCTATGTATGGCTTTACTAATATCCTCATACATAGCTTCCACTTCTTCGTCTGAGTGTGTTGAGGTCGGTGCGTAAACCTGTATAACCTTCATGGAATATCTTTTTGATATTCTGAGTATAAGGTACGCTACCCTGCTCGACACACTGTCGACGGCCACCAAATTGTTAATGAGGGACTTGCGGACGATAAACCCTACACCACCTTGGGACCGCTGTTCGCCCTCCCGGTAGAAGAACAAGTTGCCGGAATTCAGGGTCATCGTGTCCTGTCCCGCTCTTCGGACTTCTGACAAACCCACTATATCCCAGCGCAACTTGTCCAATTCCTCTTCCAGCTCTACGATCTTCTCGTCTGTCCTCAGAGTGCGTGTGTTGTGTGTTACCAGGGCCAGTTGTCGTGTGGGGTGGTACCCGGATCTCTTCCGGAGATTCTTAGCACCCCCTGCCCCGCCGTTACCATGGCTGGTACCGTGGCCAGGACTAGCGGGGCGGCCGGGGACTAGGGGCCTGATCCTGGTATGTGTCACCATGAGGGGTGTTTTGCCAATACTCGCCACGCTTGGCAGGCGGGTTGGCGAGCGCAGTGGAGTTCTTTTCATCACAGGAAACGCTGCTGCCCGTTCCCTGGAATTTCTCTTAGTCGCCTTTTACGACACCCACGAGTAGAAATGGGGAGGTAACATTCTATGCCGGCACCCCACGGCACCCCACGGCATCTCTAACTCAGTACACTACAATTTATAATTTAAATAATTAGGAAATTCATTATGTTACCATCTTAATACGTTAAAAAGTAAGCCATTTCCCTCTTTATTAATTTGACAACATTTGTCAGTGGGGCGGCGGTAAAATTTCAGCAGCTATAGACCAATGGCAAGGGTATCGGAACGGCGATCATGTGGTCGCCGGTTCGATCCCCATCGATTGCACTACTGACGTAAATCTACTCGTAATATAAGCATTTCAGCTTAGCACGAGGGACTAACAAGAATACTAGTAGTGTGCAAAAACTCTGTTTCGTAATCGTAAAAGTAATCTTAAAAAAAACTGTAAGATAATAAAATTCTTTATTACACAAGAGAGTGGTTACAAAATAGTGTGAAGTCCCTGACTCCTGTGCTAGGTGATAGACCTGTGTTACAAGAGCCAGATCAGCGCATACCTACTATATTATAGATAATCTAATCTATGAACCTATTCATTCCAGCTAACAGTTAAGAGGGTATCGTGTAACTCAGTGTTATATTGCGGAAGCACCTTTTATTGTATTTGTTTTAATTTATTTACATCAAACTTGTAAAAAATACACCATTGACATCGAAATGCGGATAAATTATGACAGTTCAGTACAACAAGGTAACAAAATAAAAAGCGTTATAAAAACAAAAGTCGCTGAAGTGCAAAGTTATGAGACTTTTTGTATGTTTGCCGTTTCGACACAACGTAAAATATTGTATGAAATAAAATTACTTTAAAAATAAAGACGTGACTCTGTAATTTTGTTCGGTAACTTTTTATTACATATTTGCCAGGACTTTGTCATACGTAACGTAGCCTAAGTGTTGTTACTTCTATTATTTATGACTAATTTACAGCAATTCAATGAAATATCGCGTAATAATAAAATAAAAACAATCATTAGACATGATATTACATCAAATTTATTCGATTTGACACCCTCCGTAGCGTAGCGGTATTTGGCTCGCTTTAAATCTCGGAGGTCGTGGGTTCGATCCCCACGCTGGACAAAAAATCTTTGTGTAAATTCTAAGATATCTTTCCGGGTCTGGTTGGTTGCGGGACTACCCTCCGTGCCTCGGAAAGCACGGTAAGCCGTTGATCCCGATTTTTATAACATCATATATCATAATTGTATTCCAGAGTCAGATGTCGGACAGCTACGGCTAGACGACAGCAAACTTATAGGTCATCCTACTTATACAATAAAATAAATAAAATAATAGACATTCATCCACTTACTGTTCGAGAAACAAAAATGAAAATTAAGAACTGGCTACTTCAATTAAACTACGACCAAACAGAAATGTTATTGCTCACAGATTAGTTATTCCCTGCTTCCACATACATCACCTACATCTAACATCCATCACATACACACCCTCACACACACGCACACACAAACACGTTACCCACATGCACAAACACTTCATGAGTAACCCTACCCATCACTTATTTGATTTTATTTTTTTTTCTTTCTTTTTTTATTCACAATTAGCAATTTGTATCAAGTAGAATGTGGGAGAGGGCACTGACTTCTGTAATACAGGTTTTACCTAGCTCGGAAGTCAGGGTTTTCATAGGATTTTTGTAAAAGTTTGTGAATAAATTTATTATTATTATTACTATTATTATTCCAAGGATCGGGCAGCAGCGTTTCAGCATAATACTGCGGTCACCAACCCACCTGCCAAGCGTGGTGGCTATGGTAAATACTCTCCCTGGGAGGAGGCCCATGTTCAGCAGTGGATGTTGTACGGGCTGATGATGATGATGATTCGATTTGAAATTTAATTTAAAAGCTATATACTTAGAATGAAGAGTCATACTTATAATGAACATTTCTATTATAAGTATTTCATTAAACATTATTTGGTAGATATTTCGATTTTATTGTTAGTCAAAAATAAGTGCATAAGGATCGGTGTTTAAACATTAGTTAATGGTAGCAAACTAACAGTTCATTTAAATGACAACCTAAGAGTATAATTCCTGTTCCGTTATGTACGTTATAAGTTTTTATTGTTTTACCAAATTGTATTATTGTCTCCATTATTATCGGCTTAAATTCTGAATGTATTTTTAAAATGTCCAATCGACCTACCTAATTCATTTCTAAATTAATCCCTAATATTCAGTACACATGATTCAGTTTCGAACTAAGTTCAAAATGTCATTTCACCAGTCATGAATTAGGGTAACAAGAAATTAATTCCGCACAATGGTCACGTATGCCGAACCACAGATAATATTATTATAAAAGTAATTAGTTACAACCAATTTAGTGGTTTATTTAATTTAATTATGGAACATGTTTGTTGTTTTAGAACTCAAATGGATAGAATAATTATTCTGTAACAAATTTTGTATTTGAATAGAGACGCAACGTTCCGTATTTTTAAATAGACTTAACTATTTTAAAACCATTTACACCTCAATATAAGTGGTTATATAAGTTACACACAATGAAATCGAACGCAAAATCATTTTCCTGAGAAATATTCGATAGCTCACATTATAATGCCTAGCAAAATATCAAACAAAAAGTGTCTTCAAAAACTTTGTTAAGATTTAATAGTTTTATACCTGTTCGTCTTTCCTTTGACTCGCAGGACTCGAAGCGGTTTCAACTGATATCCCGTGGGAGCCTATTCTATCAAACAATGACATGATGGAATGGAACACCGTAGTCCAGTGAGTCAACAAACTAGTGCACTAACATGTATTACTGATCTCCGTTGAGACTCCTCGTCTCACTGAAGTTTGGAATTCGAATTGACCAAAAATATGTTAACGGACAATTAGATTTTCGCCTTTTGTTGTTGGTTTATATGTCTTTTACTGGCTATTTATTTATAAACAAAATTGACAAGAAAGTTGAGCAACTGTTATATCACATTACTGGATAATTAATTAAAATTTATTTACGAGCTGTAATTATGTACCCGATTTTGATCATGTACACGATAGATATAAATTGAGTATTATTGGTACGACCATACAACTTATTTTATTCTAGGGAGACATGGATTCCACATAAGAGCTCCATAGTCCACATATATGTTTGATTGCATTGAATAGGCTCAGGAACTACTTACTGGACAGAGTGCCGCGATACTTTCGCCATTAGGAAACTACGTTATCCAAGAGTAACATAGGCTATATTTAATTATGTAGTTCCCACGGGGACTACAGCTACGCGGGGGAAACCGCAGGCTAGAACTTAATATATATTATTTAGTAACAAAATGTTAGTATAAGATAAAAAGAAAGTATTTTACTTTTGCTTTACGTCACATTAACAGTAAAATATTCCGATAGCCAAAACAATGTGACAGTGTACGAATAGAAGTTGAACTTTTTTGGCGCCTTGTGTACATAAATCCGGCTGGAAACTTTGTTTGAACCGCAGCACGTAGCAATACGTAAGTGATTTATGAATGGCTGTATTTGCTATTTTTTTCATAAATCACCCAAACGGCATTGGAAAAAAATCTAAAACTGTTTTAGGACTCAAAAGAATGATGAAAGCGAATTCTGTTATAGGTAATATTCCAAACACGCAGCAGAAAATGATCCTTGAATTTCACAAGTTTTATTATAATTAGACAAAATGTATATTAAGAACGAATTTATTATTTACAAAGATACATACTGACTAAGACTGGTAGAGAATGCCTCTGGCATTAAGTCCGCCCATGTACAGTTTTTTTTTTGTACTGAAAGTTAATAAACAAAAAAAAATCATACATTTAACTATCCAAAAAGTCCGAACCGAAAATAAGGTCCCAGTTCAAAACTAAATAAATAACAATATTATGTTCAAATTCAAAACGCTTAGGAGAATTGCAGTTATTGTTATAGTCGGAAAACACCAGCTCCTCTGCGATAAAAATATTCCTTTTCTGTTGAGAAACTCCCGTTTATTTATAATTTCAAATATCAACTTTGTCTACAATCTCAGTTTCAAACTATTTTATTTAAAGAGCTAAAATATTTCTTTTTACCCAGATGGCTTAGTGAAATGAAGAAGTTTTTTTATTGGCAAACAATAGATTAATTAAATTAGTTGTTAGTGTTAGAAATAGTTGTATTTTATAAGGTAGGTTTATTTTAAATTAGCTACTTTTAGTTGTATATATGTATTTAATTCATTAATGTATTTAATAAATTAATTGTGTAATAATAGGTACTATTAATAATAGGTAAAATTTTCTAAAAAAATGTAATTTAATTTTCTTTGCATATATTGTTTGCTACAATGAGCTACGCTATGCAAAATCATATCTCTGGAATTTTGACGTATATAAGGTTTGAGTCATGCCCCTTTTGAAATTTAGGGCAATTGCTTTAACCATCACAATTAAATGAAAATGATCAGATATGTAAATTTTATAATTGACTATTAAAATTATGTACTACAATACACGTATAATATAATACTATTATATTATACGTGTGGACATTAAATCAGATACCTAATATAAAAAATGCGCACAGACAATATACATAAATTTGTATAAAGGATGTTTTGTCTATCATTATCGTCATCATCATCAGCCCGTACAACGTTCACTGCTGAACATGGGCCCCCTCTCGAGGGAGGGTATTTGCCATAGTCACCACGCTTGGCAGGTGGGTTGGTGACCGCAGTATTATGTTGTAACATACCACGAAACGCTGATGCCCGTTTTCTGCTATTCGATTGTTGTAGATGATGTTATAATAATCGGGACCAACGGCTGAACATGCTTTCCGAGTCACGGAGGGTAGTACCTCAACCATCCAGACTCGGAAAAATGTCTTGCCTTGCGCGGGGATCGAACCCACGACCTCCGATATTTAAAACGAGCAAAATACAGCTACGCTACGGAGGTTCTTAGAGGGTGTTTTACATATAGGGATTTCGAATTATTTCAATGTGTATCAATGAAAAGTTAAGGAAATCCTGCTTTAGGCATTAGAAAAGTTAACAAGAAACGAAATCAGTAAATTGTTAGTATAAGTAATTGGTAAGTATATACTAAAGTTTTATGAAGGAAGCGTTACGAAGAAGTCGTTTTAAAATTGAATGCAACAATTGCTAAGCTGTTCTCAATAGGTGAGGTTGGAAGACATGTCTTCAAGGTATAAGCGATTTTTTTCGTGACTTCGAACGTGTTTAGTTTTATTTCTCTTCACAAAAAATAAAATTAAAAATACATAACCCTCCATCGTGGGTAACTTATCAAATATTGTCCCATGTTTCTATGTCATACTATATAGACAATGCGTTGTCTGTCTATAACTCAGTCACGTTACTTGTAAACGTATATAGAAAAAGATTAATGATGTGATTTTTTATTATGCTCATTAAACTACTGGAGTCGCGATATCCATATAATACGTACATTTAGGTCTTCCTAGTCCCGTTGTGGAACAGGGGATCACCTGAAGAGGCGGAACAGGGTACATAAATTATTTTATTTTATTCCATATACCTACGTACACTTTACAAAATTCCGTAACCTATAGATAAAAACCTACGATTGCCTATCTATATTGGTTCTTTAATAATGTTGGTTGTTAAAATTATGAATCTTCCGTACACTACATTTTAGGTACAACATAAACATATTTAAACATTGAGATTAATAAAATCTGACCACCGGCCGAATTCGAACCTGCATCTTAGGTTAAGCCCCTAATGCCTTAACCAATTAGGCTACGGTGGAACCACAGCCGGTCATCGAAATTTATTAATCTCTTTGTAACACATCCCTAAGGGGTAAATATAGCGTTAGGTAAACTTTTCCATAAAGTGTTGAAAAACATTTCAAAACATAAACATTAACTGCGACAATTCTAACTCTACCAGATATACTCCGGCTATCGGTAGAGTACTGTTGTCTTAAATGTAGGCACCTAAAAATATACATATATAGATAATTAAGTTATAATAATCATTAATAATATAATAAAACCACAATAGTAGATAAAGAATCATTTGATTCTGAGAGAAACCTCCCCTATATCTGCATCAGAAGCAATATGTACATCCGTTATATTATATGGAATGGCCGTTGGCTTCCTCACAAATCATAAAGTCGATTACCATAAACCACAATAAAATAGCAATATTAGAATAAATCAAATACGCTTATATCATAATTTGCGCCTCTAGCTCAGACTTTGTTATGATACATTTCAGTAAATCGAAAATGTTCTGAAAATAATTCAACTGAAGGAATGCAATATTATTTACCTTGAAATTTATATGAAACTCGTCTTTCGATAATTTCGACACTGTGATATGATGTGACTGTCACCGCTCTTAGTCGAAAACGCCTCACCAAACATTTTTCTTTAAACTCTTGAATATCAAATGATCATAATATTATTAAAATTTGCTTTCTACCTACGATAATAATAGGTATAGTCGGACAGCTAATAGTCGAAACATTAATTATATATTTTTAATTAATTATATAGCTAAAGTATACCTTTGTTAATTTTATGCAAAAAACGCTATTCTTGTGTTGGCTTGATAGACAATAAAGTACCTACACTATTAGAAACCTACAATTCCCGGAATACGTTAGACTATAATATCATGATTAGGTGCATATGAAAACGATAAATACCAGGGAATACACCCAAAAAAAGTTTCAATAATAAAAGCAGGATAAACAGGATATCAACATCGTTGCTCACGATACGAAAAAAACAGAATTGTAAAATACTTTTTTTTGAGGGAAGGGGAAAGTCATATCTTCCTATTAATATGATAAACGCGAAAGTTTGTAAGTATGGATGGATGGATGGATGGATGGATGTTTGTTAGTCTTTCACGCCAAAACTACTGGATGGAATTGGCGGAAATATTGCACCGAAATAAGTTATACGCTGGATTAACATATAGGATACAAAAGATCACGCTCCAACCCACTGGAGCAGAGTAAAGCGGGTAAAACCGCAGGGCGCAGTTAGTTATCTATAAAATGTCATGTCATAATTATAAAAGCGATTTGAACGAGTGAACGTATTGGCTTCAAGTACTAACTGCACATGGGAAATCATCTGGAATATGTACCTACCTTCTATTTATATGATATCGAAAATTTCCACCGTTCATTTTACTGATTCATAAAAAAAAACATTTTTTATTTAACAGCGAAAAACATAAGCCTATTATTCCTGAATCTCGTCTGATAATTTAATTACTGAAGCATTAATTAATTGTGACTGGCTCGAATTTTAAAAACATTTCTTCCAACTGACTCGAATTTTAAATATTTTTGTTAGTACTTACATTGTCAGCGCTACTATACCATAATTATGAAGTTTACTTACATAAACTGTAATCTGGGGGCACGGCAGTGCCCCCCCAAGTCGAGTAAGAAAAAAAAAAAAAAAAAAAATGGTGCACGGCCGTACCTATCTTTTCTCGAAGCAACTCAGCCGATTTTCGACCCCCTATAACTTCGTTGTGGATAAAGATAGGAGCCTGAATTTATTTTATTTCAGTAACTAAACAAGCTTTGTAAAACTACAGTATATTTCAAATTTCATTCAATTTGAACCAGTACTTTACGAATTATAACTAGTCAAAGTTTGGTATTTTCGGTAATTTTGTCACTCGCTCACTGCTGACTGACCGATCATCAAAATGTTTAGGCACTTCTAGCAGACGTAGAAGCTTCAAATTTTGAGTATTAGGAGAGTTTAGTGTAAAACTCATGGGAAAATTCCAACATTTTGCAATTTCGGTCTAGTTGTTCAGTTTCATCAACTGCATTAATAACTTTGTTATTTCTTATAAATGTATAGGGTTACAAAGTTACATTTGCAGTCAGTGAATCAGTGTACATGAATATGTTTGATTTAATGGAGGAATAGGTGTAGATAGGGACCTAGATGTAATTATGTTGAAAGGTGGTGTCTAAGTGGTTAGATTAGTTGTTTCAAAGACCTGGTTTTCTGCGTTCGATTCCCACCCGGGACAATTATTCGTCTGAAATTCAAACAGTTGTACTGAGTCAGGGGGTGCTTTGTTTTCGTGAATCTATTGAGCGGTGAGACCTTCGCGACACAGGGATTAATTTAACAAATAATAAAAAAAAAAAAAAACTCGTAGGAAAAAAAAAAAAAGACAATGGATTGTAAAAGCAAGATAGTACATAAGTTGTGCTATGAACGATAGGATACTAACAATCATAACAGCGTCTGATGGAGGTGGCTTGCCCGCTTGAGCCATGTCTCAGCAGGAGGCTGCGGTCCCTTGAGAAGTAGGGACCCCGTGTAATCTGGGCGTCCCTGAAACTGGTTATTTGGGCGCAGGAGAGCCCACAACACCAATTAAGTCGCGGACGCTGCCAGAGGGTATCCCAGATAGGCAACAGTACCTGGGCCCCTCACCAATTGTGGTCGGAGGAGTAACCAGGGGTTTTACTCTCATGTTATGATTAGCATTCCACTGCTATGAAGAGGGCGAGTTCCACATACCCCACTGCCCGTGCCGGAACACCGCAGTGGCGGAGGAGATGCGTAACATTCTTGCATTCCCCCGGACAAACTTACACCACGGCTTTCACGCTTCCCGTTCGAAACACAGAAAGACGGTCACTTTCTTCCAAGCAACTAACAAATCTTACTGTGATATCGAAGGTATACACACAAACCACGTTTTATTTTTTTCGTTGTGTACGCGCGCTCGAGTACGGACGTGCCTGCACTGTACACGGATTGAATTATTATTCGCGTTTTGCGCGGCTTTAGCCGCTGCACGGATACCTACTATGAGTTCGAAAAAACTTATAGTTAACGAGTTGTTGGCGTTTCTTGTCCATGCTATTGATTACATGGACGAAATGAGCATACTACAGATATGCCGAACAAATTTCAAGGAGGAAGATGTAAGCAGTGCCAAGCTGCTACTGTTCCAGTCCCTTGGAAAACTGGACCAGATGCCGTCCCGCCGTAGAGATGGCACTGAGAAGAGTCTCCAAGACATGATTAATGTATTGAAGACGACCGACCCAGACGACGTGCCCGATTTCGTGGCGAGGGAACTGAGTAAATTGCCCCCCGTCACGTTTGACCACGTCGATGTGACGAGACTGCTCAAGGACATCACATCATTAAAAACTGAGATGACCAAGATGCAGTCCAGAATGGAGGCCTCAGATGACATCATCGCTGAGCTGCGTGCGGAAATTTCATCACTTCGCAACGTTGGATCAGTAATTAGGTCGCCTGAGCTCTCAAAGGTCAACACTCGTCGTGGAGCGCATAATGTGTCAATTGGCAGTTTTGAGTCAGCTAATACGATTGCGTCACAAACTGCCGATATTGCTGACAAAGCTCCGGTCGCCCGCACGTCTGCACTGGCCGCTGTGACGTCAAACGTAGGTACGTCAACCCCGACACGTGACTACGCGGAATGTGTCGCTAAGACAAAGCGACCTAATGAAAGAGGGGTTACAAAGAAGCTCTGTATATCTACCACTAAGGATAGTAGGATACAGCCGAAGGAGAATGTCGACAGGGATGGCTTCGTGATGGTGCAGAGAAAGAAAAAGAAGCCAACCCAAAACAAGTGCGGCACTGCACCTACCGGACCGAACCACCTGCTGCGTCCTGCTGCACCCGTGACGCCGCTCTACGTGTCCCGACTGCATTACTCTACAAAGGCCGAGGAGATTGTAGAGTACATACAGGTCAAGACGAAGTGGACTTTGAGAGTTGTGAGGTTGGAATCACGTCACAACGTGAGTTTTAACTCCTTTGTGGTGAGAGTGCCAACTGCGCACCTTTCAAAATTCACTTCACCAGAATTCTGGCCTAAGGGAGTTGTATTCCGCCGTTTCCGTGGCCGGATACCGGATCCTGCGCAATGCACGGCGCCGATACTGCTGAACAAGCAGTAATCGTGTATAATTTTAGTTATATATTTTAATTGTTTATGTATAGTATTTTATTTTATATTGTATAGTATTATGTATGTAATATGGGTCTTTGTTACCTGAAATAAATGAATAATTAATTAATTAATTAAATTAATCTGACACAAACTATATTTATATAATCATTTTATCAAATATTTTTATACACAGTTTGATGTTAACTAGGTAGCTTTAAATTTACTTATGTACATATTAGCTTGTTCCCTAGTGCGGGAGCTGTCTTAAAAAAAGGCCATAATCGGACATGTATTATGTAGTTGTACCAAAATTCCATCAAAAACAGTTCATCAATTTCGTAATTTTAAAAACCTTTGACAGGGTGGAGGCCAGGAGGCCGTGAGTGCCAGTTCATGTTAATCCTCTGTTAAGCTTGATGTTGTAGTTTTCGATTAGGTACATTGACAATATTTATAACCAATGAGAGATAACAATTTTGCGACGAATATCAATACAGCAAAAAAGTAAGTATACGACGCAACTGTTCTTGTTTCATATGGTGAGTGTTGCCATGCCAGCTAGGTACGTGGATATTCATATGTGCGTAAGTTAAGTTATTTTGTAAATAAGGGCACAGAGTTACTAGTCTGGATGGTTTACATCTAATTTAAGTCTACTTTGGAACTATTAAAGCGCAGGAATCATTCATTTGTGAATACAATAGACTAAAACCGGCCAAGTGCGAGTCGGACTCGCGTACTAAGGGTTCCGTACCATTTTTACCTTTGTTACTGTGCTACCTTTTGTTATAGATATCGAGCAAAAAAGGTCAAAAAAAAGTTGTTGTATGGGAGCCCCCCCTAAATACTTATTTTATGTTTAGTTTGTTATTATAGCAACAGAAATACATAATTTGTGAATTTTAGGTATCAACTGTTTAGGTATCGCGGTTCTTGAGATACAGCCTGGTGATAGACAGACAGACAGCTAAGTCTTAGTAATAGGGTCCCGTTTTCACCATTCGGGTACGGAACCCAAGCATTTAATGTCTTGACATGCTTAATATTGTTGCATCAAAGATATCAAGAAAAACCCATAGAGAAATGGAGTGGGCTTTGAGAAAAACTGTAGCTGAAGTTCAAGAAGTAGTACCGGTAAAGAAAAAGAGGAACACAACCTACAAAAATTGGAAAGCTCATAAGACAGTGACAGAGTGGTAAAATCCATTGTTGGTATTTTAAAAAATAATGTAAATTGTAAAGCAAAGGAAAAAAGTACAACTATCTACAAAAAGAAATGAGATGCCATCAAAAACATACTTGTAAAAAAACCCAAGTCTCGTAACGCAGTTCTTTTACCGTAAAACGTTGTGAGATCTATGTAATACCAAGTCGGTTAATTTATTCAGTCCCTACTTAAGGGACCTTCTATCTTAAGCTATTACGTAATTATCTCACCTTACAGAATTTAATTTTGACCTTATCAAAGTTCAAAACTTTTATGTTATGAATATTAGATTGACTTGGCCATCGCAATAAACACTTGTGAGATACATTCTAATTATATCCGATGGCCAAGTTAATCTATTATTTAAAACTTTAAAGTTTCGAATTTTGATAAGGTCAAAATAAGAATCTGTAAGGTGAGATAATTACGTAATAGCTTAAGATAGAAGGTCCCTTAAGTAGGGACTGAATAAATTAACCGACTTGGTATTACATAGATCTCACAACGTTTTACGGTAAAAGAACTGCGTTACGAGACTTGGGTTTTTTTACAAGTATGTTTTTGATGGCATTATTATTTCTCGAACCAATTCATAAACCCATCATCGTCATCATCAACTGCCCGTTTACTTCCACTGCTGAGCATGGGCAGCCTCTTTATAGATTTTGGCACTTGGCAGGCGTATTGGTAATCGCAGTAACCTTGGGCTGATAGTGAGTGCTGCCCATCAATCAGCTGTAGTTATGTATGCCTCTTAGGACACTTACGGGAAGACATGGAGTGGTCTATTCCAAGAATGAAACCACCAGCTATAAACCCAGTTTTAAAAACTCATCTCTGACTCATAACTTTCATAGATAAATCAAGAAAACCAAATGAATCAGATGTGAAGAATTGAATGACCAACTTAATTTTGAATGTACAGGAAGACACTCAAAATTACGGGTCCATATTGGCTCACCTAAAGTTCTTTACCCGAAATTGTTCTTCCTAACGATTTGTAATCCGAATAATCACTCTTCCTAAAATTTTTCATCCTAAAGTTTTCATTCATACTATTTGTAGTGCTACCGGCTATATTCATAACACTTATGTTTCCGAAAATTGTAATTAATAATATCATTAATGTAAATATATTTAAACTCCTACTGTTTTTTATCATAACGCTTTTATCCCTAAACATAATTACCATAATATTTTCACTCATACTCAGAAAGAAACATTTACCAAGTGTAATAAAAAATATATGTTTAGAATGATTACAGGTCGTTTCACAGATTTTTGTCTTAAATGAATGAAATTCATAAAACACGACTCATCGGAGTTGAAATTTTAGGTGAACTTTGGCGCACCCCAAAATTACATTTGCCATTTGACTCTAAACAAAAAACTTTATCTGGAGCTTTAAGCAGCAAAAGCCTCATTACTAAACGTTTATTATCATCTGTAAAAAAAACCGATTTGTTAATTACAACATCCTTTCAAAAACTTGGTATTAGACTCTTTCGCCCACATTTTAAACCACAAACGCCAATAGGCAATAGTTGGAGCCAGCAGTTTCATTCTGTAGTAACCGATTATTATGAGTTCTCCCAACCCATACAATGTTGGCCCATGAGAGTTCCACTTCGATTCAGAACGTGCGATCGTTTAGAAATATTTTTATATAGACTACTTTAAGATATTGGAAAATATCTATAAGTGCTTTGATGGAACTACGTAAAACAAAAAACGGATGCTTCAGCATCCGTCTTTTGTATTTTAAACTGCGCATATCATAGAGAACGTAACTTGTTCTCTATAATATTTTATTTTATTAACCACAACTAAAATTAATTTACACCTTTTGCACTATTTGGCATAAACTTTACTATATTATATTATATTGATATATGGATAATTTCTTAAAAGTTGTATACAGTTTTCCTTCAAGTGTTAATTCAATCCTATATCACATTGTTGATATTCTTATTTTTTAATATATTATAATACACTAATCAATAAAGGGAAATTATGAATGGATTCATGAATCGAGTATGAATCCAAAGATAAGCAAATTCATACCTTGCGGTTTCATAAAAAAAAATAGAAATTAAATTAAATTAAAGATGCTAATTGTGGGAATTAAGCTATTCTTAATATTGTTGATATTTTTCATGTGTTTATTTATCCGTTTGTTCCTGATGATATTTAAAATTAAGGGTCGGTATTGTCGTCGTTTTCTCTCTCTCTAGGTCTCTCACACCAAAATGTTATATCGATCGAAAGCTGATACTACTTCCTAAGTGCTACGAAGTACGACGTAAAGTTAACGGGAGACCGTAAAAAATAACAATATAAGAAATTACAAATGATACCCAAATTTATTTATTTTATATTAGTTTCATATTCGTAATAAGAAAATATTCAATTAAGTTTCCTTCAGGGCTGAAGATAAATATGAGGTACTTCCCGCAACGATGTTCGCGTAAAAACTAAGTATTTCAATAATTATTTTAGTTTATATTGTTTTGAGATTTTATGTCATTTGTCACATTGAAATCGTTATCTCAAATGTAACAAATTTCATTAGAATGGATCGCTTAAATGTATGTACGCGCATAACTCGAGATCGACTTTACTGATTTAGCTTATGTTGACAATTCTGAAGACAAGGTTGTTTGAAAGAAAATTTTGGAAAAAATCACTGGAAATGTCAAATTTGACGATACAGTTAGTATTTTGATATAAATGTTAGTAAGAAGGTATTGGTAGCGATATCTTTTTTGTATACAGTCTGTGAGCACCCTAATTAAATATATCTTATATATTTTATTCCATATTATAAGGTCCCACTTTTAAAGAAAATTATAAGTGAGATGCCTTTCGCATTACTAAAGTTTAGATTTGTTTAACATCCTTTGGATTATTATAGTTTATATTTTTCTCACGAAACTCTTAAAAGTGGAGACAATTTTTGAAATGGTAATTGGTCGCTTCAGTGGAAGACAATGAGGGACATTAACTTTAATGGCAAATGGAATTGTCTTCACTGAAATTAAGTACACCACATACCTTTTTTACACTATAATCTAATGTAATAACACTTTCAAGTTGTTTTAAAAGTTTTAACATAAGATAATAATTAGATTATGTTCTCACAAAGCTAATGTTATCTTTTAGTAGGTATAATACCTATACACGATAAATAAGCCACTGTACGAAAACAAGATCATCTTAATTACAATATGAATATACTTGAATATATTTTGTTATATGTTTCTCCGCTTATTACCACACTTCGTCAACATGGTACAATGTGCTTATAAAATATTAAAACACCCATGTTGTTCCATATAATATGCCTCGTCTAAATTTTTACTCTCCCCGATAAGTCCTGACAAACTCGTTTATTACTTGTCTGAAATATTGAAACTAAATCCAAATTACATAATTTTGGTAAAAAAAAATGACAAATATATTTGTCCGAGTATAGTAAGAGAAACACTTTTTTAGAGCATTTTTTTTTATTCATGTTACATACAAACCACATTATAAAAATTGCATGGCAGTTTATCGGCACAGTTCTTTTAATTTACCATTTAACCAATAATGTTTACATGAAGGAAAATTATGGACACTGAAATCATCGTAATTTTTACTGGATGGCAAAACTTGATCCTAGGCATTGACAACCTTGCGATGGTTTGGGCATGTAGAAAAGAAAGATGAAAGAAGAGTTACGAAAGAAGTAGTTAGGTATATCGAATAAGTGTGAACGGAGACGCCGATATAAAGGAGATAAGGGCGCCCAAGGCGTCAGATTGCACATACCAATAGCACCTACTACCGGCGAGCAAGCATTAAGAAGCTAATGAATGTAGAAAAAGCAAAATATATGTCCCAGGATCGAGACAAGTTGCGTTCCTTTGTCTCTGCCAACCCCTATGGGAGAGTGGCGTATAAGGCGCTAACAGTATAACTCGTATCTTGTCGAAGGTCATGGATTCGATTCGATCTTTGTATAAAATCTAAAATTTATTTCTTTATCTGGTTGACTATACTTCGTTCCTCGAAAAGCATACCGTTGGTGCCGATTGCCAGAACAACATCTATGATAATTCTAGACCAGGTTAAAAAGTAAACACCTACCTGTGTATGTATAATACATAAACCCCCTGCAATGGATGTCCATGTTGAGCTACATACTTACACAGGAAACGGTACTTTTGAAACATTACGGTGTAATATCAATTTCAAACAAAGTATGCCAAAAGATACAATTAGGTTAAAACCAAAAGTTTGATCACACCGTAAAAGGAAGTTAATACCGTAGAAACTTTTTGTATTAGTATCGACCGCACTTGCGGTATTTGCATCGTACATTTTTATAATTGGTCATTTTCGTTTGTTCGAGTTATATTTTTGTTTACTTTAAAACAGTGTGTTTTAAAAATTGAATGAGTACAATTGAGGCTCACTGGAGGCGTTTTCTGATACCAAACCTTTTAACCGAGCCCGCGACCACGTCACCGTTACCTTCGCCCCCGTCTACATTTGTTAGCCCACTCAATACGAACATGCCATAAGCTGTCAATTTTGACAGATAGTCTAGTTCCAAACTTTATAAAAAAAATCGGACCAGCAGTTCCTGAGATTATTAGAGAAACACGCGCACGCCACACGGCTTACTATAGCAAAAAGTGTCGTTAAAACTTTTGGTCTTAATTTTTACCGTCTAGCCCCCTTTCGCAACGCGCGATAAGAAACTTCGTTCCAAAAGTAAAACGCAAATTCACCACACGTCCGCATCCGCTTAGCTACTAGTCCCGGAGGAAACTCATCATAAAATACGATACCCAGAAGGCTACCTATATAGCCTATGTTACTCCTGGGGAACGTAACTTTCAAATCCCTATCCCTACTAATATTATAAATGTGAATGTTACGCTTTCACGCGAAAACTACTCAACCGATCATCATGAAACTTTGTACACATATTCTTGGAGGTAATAGAAGTAACATATGATACTTTTTATACTTGTAATCGGTCCGGAAGTTTTTAGTCAAGTCATAATATAAACAAACACAAATGCTCCTTAGTCAAGTGTTCATATAGCTAATAATTTTAAACGGGATAAAATATAATGACCACCAAAAACTTGACACCAGAAAAATAAAGTCTAAAATTATAATAGTACTAGCTATTTTAGTCACGACTGCACTTCAAATTGTATTCGAACACCAAATGTAGTAAATGATCACCAAATGTAGTAAATGATCACCAAATGTAGTAAATGATCACCAAATCTTAGCGAGCAAATGATTGCGCTATTCTACCTTAATAAAATCAATGAAAAATGACAATCGGTTAGGTTAGGTTAGAGCTGCGGCCATACAACCGAATAGTAAATTAGTAAAACATTTAGGTACTTTTGGTGATCATTTACTACTTTTGGTGATCATTTACTACTTTTGGGTTAACAATGATTTATTTGGAGTTATTTTGCTTAAATACGATAGCGAAATGTTAAAACTTTGGTTACCATTTTACATTAAAATGCGGGTTTAATTTTGGTGATCATTTTTACTATATCTGATGGTAAGTTAAACATAAGCCATTTTAAACTTCTAACTTAGATAAGTTCATAATAAGCTTGATATTTACACGTATGGTTCAAGTACTTACGTTAAAATTAACTCGCACATACGGCTCTAATACTCTATAAACCAATAACTTTGATCCGCAAATTGGGGCGCAGTTGATATGCTACTGCAAACTTAGTAAATTAGGTTTCTCAATCGATACTTATTACGAACCAATTTTCCAAACGACTATATTTGGATCTTATTAATAGAGATATCTAAGGTATTCAGAGCCACTTTAAAACTAAGACAGTTGTCAAACTACATTTGACAACTGTCAGTTTCAAACTTTAAAGTTTGAAGTTAGCATCTTCAGGTATCCTGCTTAAAAACATCGACTAAATTGAATGATAAATAAAAAAATAATAAATTTATTCACGTTCATTAAACCTATTACAGGTATTTGTAAATTGTCAAAGCATATTTTGGCTTATAAATTTACTAGGTTTAACTAATGAAGTTTATTTGATTATTGCTGCTTATTATAAAAGTTTATACAGCTTTAGCCTAAAAGCTGTCCGGTGTAAAATATGATATAGACTTCCAACATGTTTTTTTTTGGGCTAACTTTTTGAAGTCCGCTATTTGCTACTTCATCTAAATCGGGTCTAAAGGTAAGCGAGGATTCCAGCCTTAATAAATGGTTTGTAAACTACAAACTAAGCAATATATACAAGAGGCCGCTCCCTGTGAGACTTGGACTCTCGACTCGGCTCCGGGTGGTCGCTGGCGGAGGCATTGAGTGATTCTGACTTTTAATTTTATTTATAAACTCAAAAACTACTTGCTCGATAAAAAATAACTTTCATCTATAGAAATCTCAGCGAGTTAGCAACATAGGGAACATTTTGTTAAGAGTTTCCCAAGAGACCATCATCATTACCACGTATTACGTCCTCTGCTGAGCATGGGCTTTCTCCCGAGAGAAGGTATTTGCCATAGTCACCAGGCTTGGCTAGGTGACCGCAGTAATATGTTGTACCTCGCTAAGAAACGCTGCAGCCTCTTCCTTGCTATATGATTATAATAGAAATGTTATAATAATCGGGACCAACGGCTTAACGTGCTTTCCGAGGCACGGAGGGTTGTCCCTCAACCAACCAGACCGGGAAAGTAATCTTAGAATTTACATAAAGATTTTCTGTCCGGCGTGGGGATCGAACCCACGACCTCCAAGATATAAAGCGAGCTAAATACCGCTACGCTAGGAGTTGCTTAAAACTGCAAACCACCGAAAAAGCTAATAGGTAAGTATAATAAATAAACAATATTTACGTTTTTATCAAAAAAATATGAATAAATTTATGTTTCATTTTATACATTTATCAGCTGTCCAGCTTTTATCTCAATATTATCTGCAATATAACAGCTGATGATTAATATCCTTGTGAAATGTGACGCGGAATAAAATAAGAAACCACCACTGCGAAGCTTTAATGGCAATAATAATTAAAATTAAAATTGCGTGACAATAAAAAAAATAACACTTCCATTTAACTAAAAAATGCAAAAAAGAATACTCCTAGCTCCTAATAAAATACATTTTACAAATTGATGACATGCGTGGTATATCATCAGTTTATAACTCGTCCATATGTAGTTCATAGTAGCAGTTAATATTAGTAGTCCTTCCCAAAACTTATATTAGTCCATCACTCGATATTGCCTAAACCCCTAAATTATTAAGGATATAGCGATAAAAGTCTTCGATACATATATCATCATCAGCCCGTTTAACGTCCACTGCTGAACATGGGCCTCCTCCCGAGGAAGGGTTTTAGGGTTTTTGCCATAGTCACCACGCTTGGCAAGCGGATTGGTGACCGCAGTGTTATGTTGTAATACACAGGGGAAACGCTGCTGCCCGTTCCCTGCTTCGTTTGTTATAGATATGATGTTATAACAATCGGGACCAATGGCTTAACGTGCTTTCGGAAGCACGGAGGGCCACGGTACGGAGGTTGTCTTTACTAATGTTATAATGAGATTTGATTGTTTGTTTGCATTGAATATGCGCCAGAACGTCTAAACCTCTTTCAAAAATTATTTTACTATTATAGAGTTACGTTATCCAGGAGGTTAGGTACTTCTGGATAACTTAGCTTTATAAGATTATTTTAAATTATGACGCTACGCGAGAGAAACCGCGCGCGGGAAGCTAGTCACTACATAGTATAAAACAAAATCGCTTCCCGCTGTCTGTCTGTACCTATGTATGCTTAGATCTTTAGAACTACGCAACGGATTTGATACTGTTGTTTTTAATAGATTGAGTGATTCGAGAGGAAGATTATATATAGGGCAAGTCGCTATTATAACATAAATTCAGTATTCAAATACCAACATCATTAATATATTTCTGTAACTTACAATACCATTGTCACCTGTCCCGCTCATTAAATGTTTGGGTCAAAGCAGTTATTTGTTACACAAATCGCCTTGCTCAAATGGTTAAGCTACTTTGCTTCACCTTAAACTAAAATTATTGACACATCCTACGCTTATGTTACACAGTGCGATATTAAAAGCGGGTATAAATCTTACAAAATGACAGATTTCCAGCGTTAAACAAACTCATCATCTCACGTTTCGTTAACGTATACGATTTTAACGAAATGTGAGACGAAATACCGCGGAGTCAGAATACCGAAACTAAACCTTGTATTTCATTTTGATATAGAATAACCAGTTACAGTTTTCCGCACGCGGCTTCACCCGCGAGGCTCTCGTTTCCTTGGGAACTTCATAATTAAATATAGCTTTTGTTACTCCTGGATAATGTATCTTTCTAATTATGAAATAATTTTTGAAATCGTTCAAGTAGTTCCGGAGCATATTCAATGCAAACAAATCTTCAACAATCTAATCTTTCCTCTTTATAATATTCGTATAAATGAAATTTCCCTAGTTATCTCAGTACCCCTGATGATGCACCTATCAAAGTTTTACCATCATAATTATAATTAATGTTTTTTTTTTTTAATTTAGAATTAGTAGTCACCTCGCTTGGCACGCGATTTGGTGATCGTAGTAAGATCTTCGAGCTGATAGATTCTGCTGCCTATCGATCAGGTAGGTATACAGGATTATTTTTAAAACCTTTGAGGGGGTG
This sequence comes from Nycteola revayana, assembly GCA_947037095.2. Lineage (NCBI taxonomy): Eukaryota > Metazoa > Arthropoda > Insecta > Lepidoptera > Nolidae > Nycteola > Nycteola revayana. The sequence continues at coordinate 14,887,562 of OX344839.1, forward strand.
AAAGTACTGATAATTATAAGCAACAAAATAAAATCAGCAATTCCATACATTTTGTCGAGGTAAGTGAACATAAATGTATGGAACAGCTGTTTTTTTTTTCGCGATTACAGGTTTGGTCCCATAATAAAAGTTGCTTAAAATCATCAGTACTTTCACCCCCTGAAAGGTTGTTAATGTTTGAAAATAACCCTGTATATTCCATAGTCGCCTTTTACACCCATAGGTAGATAAGGGGGTGGTATATTATAATCGGGAAAACACGGCTACGATGGTCTCTTCACATACGGGTAATCATATACATATCTAAGACTATTAAAACGCAAATCAGAAATGAGAAATCTTTTATTTATTATTAGCGGCCCGCCCCGGCTTCGCACGGGTGGACTAAAAATGCTCCGATCGCTACCAAACCACATGATTATCCGCTGGGTCAACCTAAGGATTGGCTGAAAATTTTGTTGAAATCGGTCCAGCTGTTTTGGATTCTATACGGAACATATCGAGGGTTGAAAGGCTATTTGTTTGAAGCGACATTTTACGAACTTTACAGGAGAGCCATTTAAAGATTCAAAATTTGGAAAAAAAATTGTTATGAAAAAACTAGTGCTCTTTCTATAATGGGGATCGCAAATTTTTATTGAAAAAAAATCCCTGAATGTTTTGGTATAATTTTCAATTAAAAAACAGTTATGAGTATAAGATAAATTGTCGCTTAATACAAAATGATCTGTATCGCCTTATTTTTAGAGTAAAGAAAAATGATTCAACTTCCAACATTGTCACTAATCAGCAGCAGGCAAAATGGTTCAAGTGACTTTACAGTACTTATGCAGGAGAAAGCAAAATGATTGAATCGACGTTACTCAATAATAATAGGAATAGGCTATTTTGTTTAACTACCAATTTGGGTTTGGGTTTTGGGTTTTGTTAACGATTCAGGAAAGTTGGCTTAAGCAACGATGAACATTCTTAAAGAGTTGTTTGATGTCTCAGATTTTGAAAGGAGTTATATAACTTGGTTGTTCTAAACAGAGTGGAAAACAGTTGTAGCGAAAGGGTTGAACCGACGACATGTCTTAATGAATTTGGCTGACGGCAAATTGGTTGAAGCGACATTGCACAGAGTAAGTAGTCGTAAGCAAAATGTATGAAGGGACTTTTCATCTAAAGATAGCTACATCGAAAAACGATTTATCTGCCATCGAACTAAAATTTTAGGAACGGAATAACGGCTTATGATCCGATTCTCTGTTTTTTGTATACAGCTTAAATGATATACTTAAAAAAATATGGCAAATTTGAAGTCTGATCATACATCATGTTTGAGAATTATGCACTAAAATGGCATTGTTTTAAGCGCCATAAAAGTGCTCAGAATTGTACGAAACCCGGCTCAGACGACGCAGAAAAATTCGCTGAATCCGAATATGTATATAACTCCATATCGTCCAAAATGTCGCTTCAAACAAATAGCCTTTCACCCCTCGATATATACATACTTTATCTTTTATAGGTATAGATTCTGTCAGCTACGTACCTTTGTTAAATACAAACCACCTGTCTCTGACCTCTTTGGCGGTAAAGTTTTCGCCCGTATCGTAACCCACCGTAAACCTAAATTGAGTACCAGGTCGAACAAAATTTGTGTTACTAGCAATTTTCTCTTAAGAAAATCTAGTAACAGTCCGGAGCCAAGAAGTTAGTGCTGCTTAAAATCTTTCAAACATTTATTTTCTACATTCAAGCATTACCTACTTTGCCGAAATCTATAATTATCTAAATTAAAAGTCACAAAATATCTAGCTAGTGTTTTGGGATTGCAATCCGGTGTCATCTTAAATCCGACCGGATCCGGACCGGATTGATTAAACCACGGTAACTTGCTTTCCTTTTTTAACTTAAGCACTGGCTTCTGCTCGCGGTTTTATCTGCGTAGCTCCCGTTCCCGCGAGAACTTCATAATTAAATATTATAGTGGCATTTTTCAAATCGGTCAAGTAGTTTCGGAGCCTATTCAAAACCAAAAAAAAACAAACAATCAATCAAGTAAAGCGGCCGTAGCCCAATGGCTAGGGCGTCGGACTTGCGATCATGTGGTCGCCGCCGGGTTCGATCATTACCCGTTGCTCTACGGACGTGAACCCACTCGTAACACAAGCATTTTAGCTTAGCAAGAAAAAAAAAGTTTCGGGCCTATTCAATTTCAAAAACACTGTAGCGACCTTCTCCGTGACCATAGACGGACGCCACTTTATTCATATAAAAATAAAATTGAGATATGTCATTGTGAAAGTTTTCATTCTAACCTCATTCTAACATCATGTACATAGTCATTGTTGCAACACCATCATCATTCTGTATAATTATGTAAATATATTATTTTAAATAGTGAGCACTGTGTTAGTTATTTAACCATCAACTTGAGCTCCTAAAACACAAACAATCGATCAAATCTTTATAATCATAGATATTAGCCATCAGTGCAGTCATTATAATTTGTTACAATAAATTACAATTTCAATTCATACAATAAGTACATCACATCAAGTTGAATAAAAGTTTAAATTCACAGTTATCTCAGTTTTGCCACCATTTCCTTTTTAGTGCTTCACGGAATTGGAAAGTAAACACTTCAGCGGTTATCACAGCTGTTCGCGAAACATTTCGGAAAATTAAATTTAAAGACGGCGATTTTTATTCTGTGAATATTTTCGGAGTACGAGTGGTCTACCTGATTCTTTGTTTTGCAAACAGGCGCGATTCACCAACCTGATTTCGCCCACTAATGCGTTTTACCAATGTTAGATATTTGTGAACAGCGCAATTCGTATACAACTGCGTTTAATAAAAAAGTAAGTACAATTAACAACAAAAATGAAAATATTATTTTATTATTTATCTTATTATGAAACTCTAATTACAAGAAAGGCGTTTTAAGCATTGCTCAAGTGTGATCTTATACTGTTGGAAGTCTTCAAATATATTTCTTATTTGTTGGTCATTTTCGTCTGCGCATTTTCTACGATTTTTATTTTCCTTATTTATGCCGGCTCTATTTAACTCGAAAATACTATTGATAGCCTCACTACGAAGAACATCAATAAACTCAATAAGAGTGGTTCTCTTTCGGTGGCATTTATTGTTTACTTTAAAGTGCCATCCTTCCAAACTATTAATTGTGCGATTTCGCTCTCCGTCACAACTTATTACGGTAATATTTTTAGAATTTATCCATTGGGCCTCGAAATATTGATTGAAAGTTTCAATTCCGCTAGGGGAATATTTTTGAATATGATTCCATGCCACGGGAATAACATTAACAGGAAGATGTGCGAGTGTAACACACTTCGAAATATGCCTAGCAGTATCTCTCGTTTCACTCATTTTTAACAGGCGCGCTTTTTTCCAAAGTGCTTGACTAAAATGAAAAAAACAGCCTGTTATTGTGACTGTCGGGACTCGGGAACACATCACGAATGGCATTGATGGCAGCGATTTCAAAGTCAGTTTTCAATATTGCCGGTTGAAATTGGTTGAGCTTTTATTAGTGTAAAGACTCTTGAATATGTTCGCTGTGTCTTATTCGAAAGAAATGCAAAAAAAATTGGCAAAATATTTGTCGATGTATTTGTACTTTTAAAATCTCCATGAATTGAATAGAGCTGCATAAACGGATTCGGCACAGATTTAAATGTTCCATCGCTATAAAATGTGCTTATATTTGGTAACTCTGCTTACCACTCTCTTAACATAAAAACAAAAATCCTATCATCATCTTCAGAGTCGTCAATAAGCAAAAAGTCCTTAGTAAGAAGTTCCGGTAGTCCAACATCTCTTAAACTATTGAATGTTGTTTTAACTACGTCCAAGACTTTATTCCTTGCTCGACGTAAAGCATTTTGGGAGAATGAAAATGATGAACACAGTTCACAATTGAAGAGAATTTAATACGGTTTCACATTAATAAACACATCGACACCAGCAATTTATACTACGCTAACTCGAAATTTAGGTAAATTATGTTTTTAATGCAAAGTTGTTTAAAATATTGTGTTTTATCTGTGGCATAAAAAAAATGTGAAGAAAAAATAAAAACTAAAAAGTTAAAAATGGTATACAGCGCTAACTAAACATAATTTTGAAAATCGATCGATCTACATTACGCCAAGTATTGTTAGCGCCGTATGCGCGGGGGGTGGGACGCGCCGCTTGTTTGCTTACATTACTCCAACGACACTTGTCGCTGTATTGCGCGTGATTGCGCGAATTTATATTTTTATATAAGTAAATAATAGGTTATGGTATCCAGCTACTGCTTATTTTATAGACCCTGATAGTTAACTTAAATTATAACAAAAATGGCAAGAAAACGGGCATAATATTTAGTGGAATTAGCAAAAACCGACGAAAATTCCTGGTGGAGTATAATAACAACAATAATGAAATTCCACTTTCATTTATCGAGAGAGGTTATTTTAATGTTTTAAAAGATTGAAATGTATTTAAATGTATATTATGTTACAAAATTATATTTATAATAGTAATGCTACATACTTTACATACTTTTTAGAAAATTTAAGAAGTTTTGCTCAAAGCCCGTGTATACTACGCTAACTCACAGTTAGCGTAGTATATAAGCGGTTGTGTATTCCTTGTTTGTCCGTTAATGTACTACTTAGCTTTATTAAAATTTGTCTATTGGTCTAGTGGTGTGGGCCAGGTAGGGTTCGAATCCCGGGCCGGTTTAATCTCTTTTTAACCGACTTCTAAAAAGGAGGAGATTCTTAATTCGACTGTATTTTTTTATGTTTGCTACCTCAGAACTTTCGACTGGGTGAACCGACTTTGATGATTTAATTTTATTTGACAGCTGGTGTTACCCGTGTGGTCCCATTTCAATTAGATCCAGTTCTGACAATTACTTCTATGAGAACCATATAAGTCTTAATTTTGCATGAAGTCGGTTTTTTTGTTATCATCACTACATAGTATAAAACAAAGTCGCTTTCTCTGTCCCTATATCCCTATGTATGCTTAAATATTTAAAACTACGCAACGGATTTTGATGCGGTTTGTTTTTAATAGATAGAGGGATTCAAGAGCAAGGTTTATATGTATAATACATCTGCATTGTACCCGTGCGGAGCCGGGGCGGGTCGCTAGTAAATTACAATCTATTGCCTGTAGCCTAAACATACGTACCTACTTCGGTTATAGGGCGAGGCGATTACCGTGTACCTACCCGCATTTCTAGCTGCAACTTATCTCTTGATAAATAATAAACGAACTCCGTTCAGTAGTTTTTGAGTCAGTAACCAATCAGTAATCCATGAATAAACTTTCGACTTAATCCTTTTAGTAGGATTGAAGTTAAATGATGCGCTAATTAGTAGCAAAGGTCAATCTATAGTAGGCTATCTATAATTTAAAGGCCTTTAAAACGATATCCACCTGTCACGCACTTACCTGTTAAACAACGCTAACTTTAAAAACTTAGAATTTAGGGAAAAACTTACCGATATTATATTTCATGTATAATCGTATAAACCTAATAAATATATTCAGCTGAAAAATATATAAGAAATATAATTCCAACGCAATAAAAATAACTTTATTGAGCATTATGTTTCCCCGTAATGCACTACGCTAACATTAGTTAGCGGAGTGTTATATGTGAAATTTTATTCGGCAATTACGTACATATACGGCTAACTAACGCTAAATCCAAAAATATAAATAATTAAGAAAAAGTAAATATGGGGAATTGTAATAAATACATTTATTATACAGTGTACCAAATTTCAAAGTAGTATCTTAATTAATGTAATCATAATCACATTTTTCCCTTTGTAAGCTTCTACTGTAAAGTAGGGTTTTAAGAGTTGGCGTAGTATAAATTGCTGGTGTCGACATAATAATATCTTCCAAGAATCAAGCACATGTAATTAGCTCTAACTGTCAAACTCCTTATTATTATTTTACCACCGAATCTGACGTCACAAGGTTGCGTTCGGAAACGCCACAGCATCTTTTTTTATTATTAAAACTAGGCAGGTATTCTTCAAAACTATCTTGACTTTTTAAGTACAATGTTTCTTTGTCATAAATTTTCTTCAAACCACCGACGTCTATTGTTAATTTTATCAATGGTTTTTTCAACTTCCTTTTCTTCAAACCGGGGAATGCAAATATGTTTCTTGTCGTGATTTATGCTTATTTTATCACATCCAAAAGTTAAACTACCTGTACATGTGCGATTTTTACATCGCCATATACTCGAACCGTTTAAATTTCGCTCTGACAAAAGGTAACGGTGTCCAACGCGGAGAAGCACGTCCTTGTTTCTCTTACTTTTTACAAATGACATGACACAACACTTTTTACATGAATTGACAAGACTTTAATGACAAATAATGGACAAGGACATGTCACAAGTTACTTTTCCTCTATGACCTACATAAAGAGTTTTCTTGTAATTGTACATCATGACAGTCAACAAATTGCGCTGTTCACAAATATCTAACATTGGTAAAACGCATAAGTGGGCGAATTTAAGTTGGCGAATCGCGCCTGTTTACTCTAAATTGAATTATTCTGTTAATAACTTAAACTTTATCATAATTTTATTTTGAGGTGATAAATTCTGATTGATTGTTCGATCTTCTACTACTGTAATATCATCATCATCATCAACAGCCCGTTGACGTCCACTGCTGAATATGGGCCTCCTCTTAACAGACCTTGGCAAGCCAGGATCGTAGAGGGATTTAGCCAAAATCACCACGCTTGGCAGACGGATTGGTGATCGCAGTAAGATATAAACCTTGAGCTAATAGATGCTGCTGCCCATCCATCAGCCATATTATGTCCCTTAGTCGCCTTTTACGACACCCATGGGAGAACATGGGGTGGTCTATTCTAAGCCGGAAACCACACGGCAAACTGCTGTAATATAAACACTTTTAAATTAAAAATTATTTTCTATTTTTTAGTTCGGTTAGCTATAAAAGCGTGTTTTTTTAAACTATTATTTATTTTTTAGTTCGATAATTATATTTTAATTGAAAAGCTTCAATTTTTTTTCTTTTGTTATCCTGGCGGTCGCGCTAACAATTACATTACAACATATTTTAATATGGTGGTTCAATAATCTTAAATTTACTTATTTTCCGAGCAATTTTCTTATTTTTTCTTTCAAAATCTCCTGGCGATAAAAAGCACACCTAAGAACACACCATTTAGATAAAAACATACATACACTAGAAATACAACATCAATGGAACGGTACTTTAAAAAAATGATAGGATTTGTTTTATATTTATTTTTTAGAATAAAACGGTAACACTGTACATGTTCCATATTTACATTTTTAAATCTTGTTTTGATAGTACTGCTAACTGCAAAATTGAATCGTTTTGCCGTGGGAAGTCAACGACTAAAACAACATGTTTAAGTCAGAAAACCGATGCAGACTGAACCAATTTAAAAATACAATATACATTCACACGTCTCGGAGTAACGGTTCATCTCGAGTATTCGTAACTGCCATTATCGCGAAAATCTGTAGTGGCATGTCTGCACACGTCGACCCCTGTCACGACCTGTTTACTTCGAATTTCGAATATCTAAACACTAACGGACATTCTAATGTATTTACCCTTTAACCTTTTTATGTTGGCTTTGTCTATGTTACGAAAATGTTATCTATGGCTGACTTATGAAACTGTTATTAGACGTGAATCTAAAAATATTTGTTTAACAGCTAAGATAACTATATTGTTAAATGTTTTTAATCGTTGCATTCGTTATTTAAAATACTAATTTGAACTCAACAGTTTTTCTTAAAATGTTTATAGTTTTATAAGAATCTTTACTTCTTCACTTAAACAGATCGTTTAAGTCCACTGCTGAACATAGACCTCCTCTTTACAGATCTTGGCAAGGCAGTTAAGGGATGTTGCCATAATCACCGCCCTTGTAATAAGATGTTAAGTACCCTTGAGTTGATAAAAAATTATGCCCGTTCTAGTCGCCTATTACGACACCCGTGGGAAGACATGACATAAGAAGGGTGGTTTATTCTAAGCCGGAAACCTTGCTGTGTGGCTTCCCCTCAATGTTACAGTATCATGAAGATCATTCAAAGATGATTCAAATTCAAATTCAAAATTCATTTATTCCGTATAAATGGTTACATTTGTTTGGAATCGGCATATTTTTTTCCTACCGTGCAGTGTGTGACGTGGCGACTACTGAGAAACACTGCCAAAAACTCAGTAGAACCCTCTTTTTAAAAATTATATTATATCACAATATTTTATTAACCTAATTACAATATACTTTATTTTACATTGAAGATAATCAGAAATTTTATAATAAGCCCTGCTGCACAATTTGGCTTTAATAGTCATTTTAAACTTATTTATAGACAATTCTCTTATACTATTGGGAAGTTTGTTGTAGAACCGTATACATTGCCCCATAAAAGAGTTACTTATTTTGCGGAGACGGCTAGCATGAGCCACAAGATTATGCTTATATCTAGTATTTACACTATGTGTGTCGCTTTTTTTACAAAATGAGTCAATATTTTTATGTACATATAACACAATCTCATAATTATATATATTGTGATGCAACGGTTAGAATATTTATTTCTTTAAATTTTTCTCTCAAGCTTCCTCGGGGACCCAGTTTGTAAATAGCCCTTACGGCTCTTTTTTTACGGCTATTTATATCCGCGCAGTTACCCCAAAGAAGAATCCCGTACGACATTATGCTGTGATAGTAACTGAAATAAACTATTCTAGCCGTATCAACATCAGTGAGCCGTCTAATTGTTTTTACAGCAAATGCTGCAGAATTTAATTTTCCTGACATTTTCTCAATGTGTGGTCCCCATTGCAGTTTATAGTCAATGGTGATATGAACACAGTGGTTTCCAAAGGGTCCAAGCCATTTACATTGGTGGAAACCTGTCTAACATTGGGTGTGGAAAACTTGATTACTTTAGTTTTTTTTATAATTTAAACAGAGATTATTAACATGGACATGATTGGAAACATTCAATATCGTTTGAAAACCCTGCGGACTGTTATTGTTCCTTTTTACTTGAGCAAGGCAACGATGCGAGAACAGGTAAATAAAAACTAAACTAGTCATGTAATCGTAAAGCTAAAAATAAATATTCCGTTACAGAAGTATTTTATGGAACAATTTTTCGTAAACGTCGCTCAAATTCAAACCGCGTTCCACGCCAACTACACAGTGTTAAACTTATTCGTTGAGAATTCCACTCATATTTCCAATTAATTGACACGGCTATTGTGAATATTCGGTACATATTTGTGCATCGAAAAAACGTCGTTTTCATATTGAACTTTGACCTAAAATATATTTTATTCATGTCATGCGTCTACTGTTCGAAACCAATGAATTTGTATGACGTAGATAACGTGTTTTATTGTCACAGTTAGTAAATAAATTCTCTCGCATACACCAATCATGAACAGGGCTCACGTAGTCGTCCCGATGAAAGGGCCCATAATCCAATCAATTATTACGCCCGTGCCCCAACTCTGATCCGAAATGCAAAGAGAAAAGATTTAAATCCAAATAAGTTTGGACGTTCTGTAGCATAATGCGCACAAACAAGGAACCAGCCATGTTTCTGTCGAATCTACAGTAGCTATTAAGTATTTAATCTGCAGAACTTGTTCCGAAATCCGTGAATAATATGCCTAGACCATTGTCTTGAAAAGCTTGAATCGTTAGGTATTTTTAAGAGTGGATCAATATTATATATATTTAGGTATGCTACATGATAATTTGGTGGGTGACTGCAAGACCATGAATAGGGATTAAGAGTTTTCCTTAAAAAAAAAAAAAATTTAGTGAACCGAATTGAAATATTACTAGGGAAAATTTTAACTTTTACCATTATTTTTGATTAAAAAGGTTCAACTTAAGCATCTGCCTCGTAGGAATGACAAATACACAAACATAAGATATAAGTAGTTATTGCACAAATTCAGCTAACCTACCTTTAAATTTGATTATATTTCCATAACTTCAAACAAAAGAAGAGTCAAATTGCTTAAATTTTCAATACAAATACAAAATTGTTGCCATCATTAGCAGTTAACATAATAATATTATTTATATGGCCTATTCCCGAAATACTGATTCATTTTATAAAATCATTAAATTCATATTTTATATCAAACTGAAATTGTTATTAAGGTAGTGTATGTGTTGTTGTTGTTAAGTAGGTACTAGGGCACCCTTAAAATCGCCTATAAAAACAAAAGTTGCAAAGTTTTTTAACGCGTTAACAGGAAAATGGCTGCTATAAGGTTGCCTGAAGTTTTAAAGCACACAATTATTAAAGTTAAATTATAAATTTTTAAAGCGGAAATTTCAAGGTCCTTTAAATTTAAACACAAATATCAGGGAGAATACATAAATAATTAACTCCGCTGAAAGGTGTCTTTTTAACTTTCATATTCAAAAGTTAACCCGCAGCACTCTTTTAATCTGAACAATGTGATGAATATTAATTGGCTGCCAAAGTTCTGTGTTGTAAATATTATGTTTATCAAGTAAGAGAATCCCATGAGTGTCGTTAGATGTCTGTTGTCAACACCGACACACATATGTCTCGTACACACTTGATATTTCAGTACATTCGCAATACGAATGCCAATGCTTAATTAAATTCCAGCAGAAAAACTTAAATTATTTAATATATTTTTACTGTATCAATTATACTACATCTAGCTACCCGCGCGCGGTTTCTACCGCGTAACTCCAGTTTCCGTAAGAACTTCATAATTAAATATAGCGTATAGCCTTCCTCGACAAATAGGCGCTCTAATACTGAAAGTTTTTCAAATCGGTCCAGTAGTTCCGGAGATTACCGCATTCAAGCAAACAAACAAACTCTTCAGTTTGATATATTTGTAACTAGCTTCCCGCGTTCGGTTTCACCCGCGTAATTCCCGTTCCCGTGGGAACTTCATAAATAAATATAGCCTGCCTTTCTCGATAAATGGGTCATCTAACACAGAAAGTATTTTCCAAATCGGACAAGTAGTTTCTGAGATTAGCGCGTTCAAGCAAACATTTAATTTATTAACTTAGCGGCCGTAGCCCATTGGCTAGGGCGTCCGACTTGTGATCTTGTGATCTCCGGTTCGATACTCACCCATTGCACTACCGACGTGAACCCACTCGTAACACAAGCATTTTGGCTTAGCACGAGGGGTTAACAAGAATACTAGTAGACCGCAAAAATCTGCTAGTAAACTTAATAAAAAATTGTAATAGACATCAATTAGTCTAGCTTAAGAAACAAACGCGTCTTAATTTTTACAAAACTTTTGTGTACCTACTGTTGCTTTTCTCTTTCTTAATTAGGCCGAAAGTAATTTGTTAAGTTTCGAGATAAATAACAACAAACGACACACGTAACATGGGTCAACAAGACAGCCATGGAAGATATATTAAGGCGGCAAACAAAAATATTTACAAACCTAATTACCGAGAGGAAATGTAGGTAATATTCTGAAAGTTCTCGGAAAATCCGAGACGTGCCGACGAAGTGCACGCAACAAAAGGAATTTCTCAAGGAAATGAGTTAACTTTTGCAAGCTATGGCCAATTCGACGCCTCACTGTGGCAAGTTTTGCTTTTTTGGGATTATAGTAGTCATGCTATTCGTGTGGAAAAGTGTTGAAACTGCAAACTTTGTGTCACTTTATTTTTGACTATCAATTTGAAAGCGCGATAAAGAAATTCAATGAAAATAATTTAACATTACGAATTTCAATTGTAATTTTGGTTATAGTTTGCGTGAATACGTGCGTTAATTAAATGTTAAATCAAAGTGTGTTACGTTAAACAATTTTATTTTAATTATTTTTTTTACGAATTAAACTCTTTAAAATATAAATAAATAATAATATATTTATACATATTTTATATATTTTCTTTATTAATATTTAAACATTCTTTAAATAAACTTTAAATGTTTAATGCAACGTTATATTAACAATATATTCCAACTGTCTAAATCTATAATTCAAAAAGTAACGCAAATAACCATTTATCTATTTATTCTTTATTGTACACATGAAAAGACACAAGTTATAAAAGTGCAACAATTAAATATGATGTACAATCGCGAGCTTAACTCATTTATGAGTTTTCTTCCAGCAAACCATATTCAGAGTGAGATTTGTGATAAACGGGCAAGAACAGTGTACACAACAATAGTAACAATTTTGAGTATATTAAACTAATGCTAATACATAATAATATTTATGAATAAAATACATACATACTTTATAAAAATAGACTAATACATATAATAAAAACTACTAATGAGATAAGAGATAATGTTCTTTTGTTCTTTTTCTAAAAACGTCGATAGATGTACTGGCACGAATGGAGTGGGGAAGAGAGTTCCAAAGGCGTACTGCACGTATGGTGAAAGAGCCATCATAGCGGCTGGAAGTGTGTGTAGGCATTCGGAAAAGAAGAGAAGTAGATGTACGGCAAATTTTATCGCGTGGGATTAAATACTCAAAGCGTTCACGAAGATAGAAAGGGGCATTTGGATTACGTAGGATAGAAAAGAGAAGAGAAAGAATATGGCAATCGCGACGTCGTCGGATTGGCAACCACTTCAACTGTGATCGGAACTCCGACACATGGTCATATTTACGTAGGCCAAAAATAAATCGAATGCACAAATTTTGCAGCCGCTCGAGTTTGCCGAGAAGTTCCTCGGTTGCATCCAGAAAACAGACGTCAGCATTTATCCAGAAGAGGTAAGAGAAGAGTTTAGCTAAAGATTCTTTGGTATGGAAGGGAAGGAATTTTTGGAGATGCTTAAGGGGCTGAAACGAACCGTATACCCTCCTGCTTACCTCTGCAATATGGCTGTTCCAAGATAGGAAGCTGTCAATTATGACCCCAAGATTTTTTACGGTAGCAGAATAAGCTATAGGCACATTGTTAAAAATTACTGGTGGAACAGAGCTTAGAGATAAAAGGCCTGTCGCATGTTTGCCACCAACAGTGAGAGCTTGTGACTTAGTGGGGTTTACTAGAAGTCCAAAGGCCTCGTCCGAAGTCCGAGAGGCCCGCGAACTTTAACGTAGAGCGACAGTTGCACAAAACTCCTTGAAACAACTAAAAGTCATAATCCCACAATCCCCCGCCAGCGACCGCCCTGAGCCGAGGTCCAAGTCCCACAGGAGACGGCCTCTTACTCAGGTTACTTAGTTTGTATTTTTTAAACCATTTCTTAAGGCTGGAGCTCTGCTTACCTTTATGCCCGGTGAAAAAGCAAAAACATCGTGGGTAACTATAAATGTCCGCAAAAAAAATAATGTAATACCATTAAACTCATATCCTTGGATTACCACAAATATTAGGTTTATGATGTATCTACGTGATCAAGCTCGAGGACAGTACTTGGATACCAAATCAGACGGAAAAAAGTCTTATTACAAAGACCTCAAACATGTCGTAAATGAGGCTTTGTTTCGTGAAAAAAAAGCGTATTATGAACAGAATATTAATAATTATATTAAATGTCCAAAGTTGTTGTGGAAAAACTTAAAAAAACACTTATTACCGTCGAAAATCGACCCGGAATTGCCTCAACATCTGAATAATCCTGGACTTATTAACGCACATTTTTTGAACGTCCCTGGAAACGACAATGTACCACTCTCGAAGTTAACATACTACGAATTTCATCGATTTAGCGAAAAAACTTTTAACCTAGAGGTTGTGGATCAAGTAGATATTTCTAAAATAATTATCAGCTTAAACTCAAACGCTGAAGGTTGTGATCATATCACATTGAACATGCTTATGTTAAGCCTCCCCCAAACAATGGAAGTCATATTCACAATTGTGAACACGTCAATTGCGACTTCTACATTCCCTGATCTTTGGAAGGTAGCCCGTGTACGCCCTTTACCTAAGAAATCCGATGTCACAGACGTAAAAGACCTTAGACCTATTAGTCTTCTCCCTATCATGTCGAAAGTACTCGAAAAGGTTGTAAATAGGCAACTCACCAAATTTATTGAATATTGTGACATTTTACCTGCAGTTCAATCAGGTTTTAGGAAGGGCCACAGCACTGCAACTGCACTTTTGAATGTCACTGATAATATTTTGGCTGCGCAAGATGATGGAATGTGTACTATACTGGTGTTGCTAGATTTTTCGAGGGCATTTGACTCAATTAATATAAATTTACTCTTGGCAAAATTGTCTTATTATGGTTTTCACATAAATACAATAAAGTGGTTCGAAAGCTACCTTACTAATCGTGCACAATATGTAGAAACTCAAAGCCTAGACGGTACTACTCTTTCTTCAAATATTTCACCAGTGAGCAAAGGTGTACCTCAGGGTTCCATATTGGGCCCCTGTTTGTTCAGTATATACAGTGCCGATATAGTAAAATCAATTAATAACAGCCGGTATCATATATACGCTGATGACTTACAAATATATTTATCATTTAAGCCATCAGACTACGATACTGCTGTAAAAGCTATTAATGAGGACTTGCATAGAATTGTCAAATGGTCTGAAGATAACTCACTCGTACTTAACCCCAGCAAAACAAAATATATGATTCTGGGTACTGAAAATCTGTTACAAAAATTACAATCATCGTCGGGTACACATGGTCCTGCGGCTATTACGATACTGGGATAAAGCATAGAAAGGGTAACTGAGGTTAGGAATTTGGGACTTCTAATGGATCAATCTCTACGATTCGAAAAACATATTGCAAACTGTGTGCAGAACTGTTTTTACCGGCTAAAAATTTTATATAAAATACGCCCATACATAAGTCAACAGTTGCGAATACAATTGGTGGAATCTATAGTTTTATCAAAATTAAATTATTGCGATACAGTTTATGGTCCACGGCTCCTAGCTCGCACTGAACGGCTGATTCAAAGAGTACAAAATGCGTGCGCTCGATTTTGTTTCGTTGTCCCACCCAGAAGTCACATAACCCCTTTCTACAACAAACATTTTATTCTTAAAATGAAATTAAGAAGGAAGTTGCACTTAGCTTGCCTTCTTTTTGGAGTGATTACTGCCGGGCACCCGTCGTACCTATACTCGAAACTCTCGTGGCTAAGCAATCACCGTCAGCGCCAAAGCAGACGATGCGCGCAGCAACTAGCCATTCCTCAGCATAGATCGACATCGTTTCGTGGCAGTTTTCGGTATGCGGCTTCCAAGATTTGGAATAATATTCCACCACCAATACGCGAACTAAAAAATATCAATTCATTTAGAAATAAAATCAAACAGCTGATGCTTACAAAACAAGCAGAATATGAGATGTTGAACATGAACATCTCAGTGATATGACCGTGACTTTTTAATTTAATTTTATAATCTTTATATATTTTCAAAGTATCAATCTCAATAAATTTATTTGCGTTATTAACTAATTAAATAGATGTAGGTAGTTGTAATAATTGTTATTTGATTCGAATTTTAATATAATAATTAACTTGAATTTCTTGAATTACTTACCTTTAGGATTACTTAGGTTTAGTTTTAACAATAAGTGAAGAGCCACACGTTGAAACATGCTGAGTTGACAATAAAATTAATCGGCAGTTCACCCATATGTCACAGCTGACAGTTGCACCGGAAGTAGCCGTAATTGTTATTGTGTAATTTTAGAATATGCAGTATAATTATAGCATTAGTTAAAGTTTATTTATTTATTTAAAATGTATATCTTTTTTTACCAAATATGTATTTATGTTTAATAAGGACAAATACTTCATATATTATATTTATTCTCGTTTGACGTTAAGCTATGTATATATATATATATAATAATATATAATACGTATTCCATTCATTTATTACTTTTTTTATTTAGTTTTCCCTATAAATTTGCATGAATTGTACCTAAGTATACTGTTTAAGTGTACCATCCCTTGTCCGTGGGTCACTACTCGAGTTGCCAACTGAAAACCAGCGCTAGGTATCGCCTAGCCTATGCTGAGGTGGCGACTTTTTCGGCAGAACATGCAAGGCGTCTCATTGTTTTGTACATTTTCATGTTATATTTAATATCTTGTGTGTTGTGCTGAATTAAATGTATTTTCTTTCTTTCTTTCTTTCTAAACTCAAGGACACCAAAATTAAGTTTAATTATAAATTCTTTCCCCACTTACCTGTCAACCACGGTTATCTAAGTGGGCCATTATAACAAATTACTCGACTGTCCAAAAGTTTAGCCAAATTTTCAATCCTTTCATCAAAGTTCCGTTAAATTAAAATCGCCTTTCTCTGTCGGCTTCAGTGTATCCAGGGAAATAATTAAATGTATTTACTTAATTTATATCATATTAAGTATTTTACATAAATCTTCTGATCTTATACTAAAATATAAAACTGAAGTGTTTTTATTTGTTTATTTATTTGTTGCTTGAAAGCGCTAATCCTTGGAACTACTGGACCAATTTAAAGAATTCTTTCAGTGATAGCCCGAGGATTGCAAAAAATAAAGAATGTTCCGTTGCTGTTATGTGTCGCAATGCGTCATTTGTTGACGTTTCGCAATTAATCTGCAAAATATCGCTGTCGTATAATTTTCCGTAATTACTCCGATTATCAGATTGCATACTTTGATTAAATGCCGATACGTAAACATAGCAATTTGTATTTGTGCACATACTGTTTGAAATAAACTATAACAATAGGTACTTCAGTTCTAGAACAGTTTTGAAAACTACTTCATAAAAATCCTAAATCACAATTTCTTAAATAAATAAATACCGAATATTCATTGATTAGTAAATAGAGCTAGTCTGTTTGATCTTAATAGCATTCCGCATTTTGGTCCATTGTTAAAACAATCAATGCTAAACAAAGCTTTAACTAAATATTTTGACGTCACGTAGCTTTGTTGATTTCGTGCATTCACAGCCTGTTATGGAAAGCGAGCGCTAATAATTAGCGCATTCACTGTAATAACGAAAATTATTTTCGTTATTACAGTGAATGCCATTTCAATCTATACTAATATTATAAAGAGAAAAAGTTGAAAATAATTATTGCTGGCAGCACCGAAAATGCGTTTGGGTAAATTGTAACTGAGTTGGTAGTTAATGTACGAGGGGTCAAAAAGTTCGCGGAATGGAGAGGAAGGGGCGCGAAATTAAAACTTAATTTATTTTTCCTTTTTGATATATTCTCCCTTAAGCCTAACACTTATCAGATCTCTTCATAAAGTTTATTAACACCTTCAAAAAAAATGTTTTGTCTAGGCCTTCAAAATACGTAGAAATTGCTGACTTCACTTCTTCGTCATAGGTAAATCGTTTTCCTCGAAGATCTTTTTTCATATTTGGAAATAAATAATAATCTAATGGGGCTAAATCTGGACTATAGGGAGGGAGGTTCAGTGTTCCGAACCCGCATCTGTGTAGGGCAGCCATCGCAACATGACTCTTGTGAACAGGTGCATTGTCGTGCAAAAGGATCACACCTCAAGTCCATTTTCCTCTTCGTTTTTCCTTAATAGCGTCTTTAAATTTTTCTAATAATGTAGCGTAATATTCTCCGCCGAGAAAAAGGTGTCAATATTATTGACACCTTTTTCTTTATAATCGGTCAATAAACTACCCTCTGCATCCTAAAAGAGCACTTTTGTGCCACTGCATAGACTTTGACTCAGGTTCATAGTGATGAACCCAAGTTTCGTCTCACAATTTGCAAACCCATTTTTCAAAGAAAAAAAAATGTGGGCCAAATTTGCCGCCACCCAAATTCTGTCACCCTAGGCTTCAACCTACTTAGCCTGCTGGTATATCCGCCACTGTAAATCAGATAGCACACATAAATGTAAAAGAAAATGTTCTACACAAATGAATGTACGTACACAATTATCGTAAACGCTGGCTGTAAACCAGTGTATCCGAATCACAAGGGCTATAAAGATAGAGAATGTACACCCCTTGTAATTGATTAGGTCTGAACACCTCAATGTTGCCGTACCCATTAATTAGGAACTTGAGAAGAGTAACCTCACCAACAGTTGCGATCAAATGGTTCAGGTGCAAATCGAAAACGTTATAGAATGAGTTGTGTTCAATATATTGACCAATGTAGACCGAAGAAAAAAGGTATAATAAAAATTATTTAAGATACTCCATCTTTTTTGTGTTTTCGTAGTAACAATCTTTCACAGCTGATTTTATGCATATTTAAGGCTCATAAAAAATAAATAAACCTGTAATAATAGATATATAAATTGTTGCGGCAAAGCGCCTCACGGTTTTGTGGAGCAATCCGCTTCATCGATATCTATTGCTATTGGGTTATTGCGTATTAGTTTTGAGCTATAGAATTATACTGAGTCTTTTTTTAATCTATGGACGACCATCGCACTGTACGCATCAAAGGTTAAATTAAAGTTTTTATAACGGAATTTCTTGGACTAATCATTTATTAGCCCCAGTGTATATAAATATACATATTGGTGGCCCATGAGGGGAGCTACAAGCGAAGAAATAAAGAAAAAAGAAGAAACAATAATTTGGATGAAATCTCGTCTTGGTGGATCCACGTGGTAATGGAAGAGTGAATAAAGGCGGTCAAGACTTCCAGATCGAAGTTGCAGCCTGCAAGGGCGCGGCCAGCAGTGTCATCTACGAGTCCTGAGCTGTGGCGAGCAGTGGGCCAGCTAAAGGTCACCTCCCGCATCATCGGCCGAGTCGACAGATAAGTGCCCTTTTCTTCCTAATCTTCCTATTTACTCATCCAGTCCTCAACAAATAACAAATAATATCGTGTCATACTTCGAATATAAGAATTCCCCTCATTGCGACCCAGTGCCTAACTACGCCGCGAACACTCTAGCTCGTCACCAACTCACACGGCAATTGTTGATTTTATAACCGCCATTTATTTTACACTTTGTGTGACTTTGTTGATCAATATAAACGTTGGGAGATCAACAAATGCCGCGGAAATGTACACCGATGCTGCGGAGCGGCAACATCGCAAGCGAAACAAAAGATAGTTCCATTTCACAATAAATATAATATGAAAGTATACAACACCGCGTAAGTGACAATAGCTAATAAGGTTGAAAATCAAATGTAGCAAATATATTTGATTGCCGTTCAAAACATATGTAAAGAAAATATTTCTTAACATATGAAATCACACCTTATTAGAAACTGTCACTTACGGTGTTGCAGTATCAACGACGACACGTATCCTCCGTTAAATTATAATCTATCCCGCGAGATTGTAAAGTGTCGAGATATTTACTACGGCGTAGTTCCCCCCAGAGGTCCATTGTAGGGGGAAGAGGGCTACAACAGGGTTCGCCCTGGTACCCTGAGGCGCAACATTAGTGATATTATGACATGTTTATACACCCTCATACCATTCAGCTTTCGGCACGTGCTCACCTTGGCATTGGGTCATCCATCTAATCAAATATAATTTACATTCAGTCATAACAAATGGAACGAACTTTTTTTATTAAATCTGATGGAGTTGCATATGGATATTATCTAGGACGAAAGTACTCCTCAAGACTAATCAAACGAACCCAAACTCGATGGGATTGTGTCGTTTTATTACGGACTTCCTACGGCCACCTTCCAGCTCCATCATCAGACCCTGAATACCATTAAGGTCCAAAGTACTCGTCAAGACTAATCAAGCGAGCTCAAACTCGATGGAATTGTATCGTTTTATTACGGACTTCCTGTGGCCACCTTCCAGCTCCATCATCAGATCCTGGATACCATTTAGGACCAAAGTACTCGTTAAAAATAATCAAACGAGCCCAAACTCGATGGGATTGTGTCGTTTTATTACGGACTTCCTATGGCCACCTTCCAGCTCCATCATCAGACCCTGGATACTATTTAGGACCAAAGTACTCGTCAAGACTAATCAAACGAGCCCAAACTCGATGGGATTATGTCGTTTTATTACGGACTTCCTATGGCCACCTTCCAGCTCCATCATCAGACCCTGGATATCATTTAGGACCAAAGTACTCGTCAAGACTAATCAAACGAGCCCAAACTCGATGGGGTTGTGTCGTTTTATTACGGACTTCCTATGGCCACCTTCCAGCTCCATCATCAGACCCTGGATACCATTTAGGACCAAAGTACCCGTCAAGACTAATCAAGCGAGCTCAAACTCGATGGAATTGTATCGTTTTATTACGGACTTCCTGTGGCCACCTTCCAGCTCCATCATCAGATCCTGGATACCATTTAGGACCAAAGTACTCGTTAAAAATAATCAAACGAGCCCAAACTCGATGGGATTGTGTCGTTTTATTACGGACTTCCTATGGCCACCTTCCAGCTCCATCATCAGACCCTGGATACTATTTAGGACCAAAGTACTCGTCAAGACTAATCAAACGAGCCCAAACTCGATGGGATTGTGTCGTTTTATTACAGACTTCCTATGGCCACCTTCCAGCTCCATCATCAGACCCTGGATACCATTTAGGACCAAAGTACTCGTCAAGACTAATCAAACGAGCCCAAACTCGATGGGGTTGTGTCGTTTTATTACGGACTTCCTATGGCCACCTTCCAGCTCCATCATCAGACCCTGGATACCATTTAGGACCAAAGTACTCGTCAAGAATAATCAAACGAGCCCAAACTCGATGGGATTGTGTCGTTTTATTACGGAATTCCTACGGCCATTTTCCAGCTCCATCATCAGACCCTGGATACCATTTAGGACCAAAGTACTCGTCGAGACTAATCAAACGAGCCCAAACTCGATGGGTGTGTGTCGTTTAATTACGGACTTCCTATGGCCACCTTCCAGCTCCATCATCAGACCCTGGATACCATCTACAGACAAAGTACTCATCGAGACGAATCATACAAGCCCAAATTCGATAGGGTTATGTCGTATTATAACGGAGTTCCTATGGCCACCTTCCAGCTCCATCATTAGATCAGCTCCATGTCATCATAATATTGCATTGTCACGCGATATACATATTATGCGTGTAAAATTTTTACTCAATCGGAAACCGGAAAGTGTGTCAAATTTAACTTGCAAGATTTGATTACAGGTCGAATCTTATGGAGAACCAAGCTCCTAAGTCCTATTTTACATGCCCTAACTTAACACTGTCTTGCTTTCATCATAGCGTATAGATTGCGAAGCGAAGTGGCAACAGCGCATAACAAAACCAACCAATCATGGCAAAGGTTACCTCTGATTGGTCCATTTGAATCAGATCAACAATAGATGGAGCGGATTTGTATAAATAATGCAGTGAATAGTTCTTATTTGTGTCGCTAGTTGATCAAATTGGAGCCACATTTGTATGCCGAATCATACATTAGATCAACAAAAGCTGTTTTGATCAACAATTGCTAACTGATCAACAATTAACTGATGCTACAACCCGTCTGATCAACATTTGCCGAATGGATATATCTATATATATATATATATATATATATATATATATATATATATATAACTATCCGTGTGCAAACTTTCAGCTGCATTCATTCATACTTACAAACTTTCGCGTTTATAATAGTAGTAAGGATTTATATTAAACTCTCATATAGCGCATGAGCGTTATATAAAAATAATCTATAGGTACTAATATATAAAGCGGAAGAGTTTGTATGATTGATTTTTTGCTAGATCTCAGGAACAACTGGACCGATTTGAAAAAATATTTCAGTGTTAGATAGACCATTTATCGAGGAACGCTATAGGCTATATTTTGTTATGAAGTTCCTACGGGAATGAGAGTTACGCGGGTAAACCGCGCGCAGAAGTAATAATAAATGTGAAACATATCAAGCGATTTAGGGCCTGACCACAAAATAATTAATAATTCTATTTTTTTTTTATTTAGTAGCGTTACTCGTGGTAGGTATACTTGGCAGTCTAATTGATCGAAGTTATTAATACTCCTTGAACAAGTGAAGTAGGTGAACATCTATCTTCTAAAAAGAAACGCATTTAATTAAATTTTATTAATTATATTAGAAATCTATCGTATTGGAGTACCCACGAACCTAAAAATACCGTTTTTTATTCTAACTTTATTAGACTTAGCTTATAAAAGGAAACGGTCTTAAATAGACTGGCAAATAATAAAACGCTAGTTGCTATTTCCTAATATAAAGTTGAGGTTTTTTTGTTTTTATTTTGTTCGGTGTCAAATTCATTTACGCATTTCTACTGCCGCTGCAGCGTATTCGCGCGCTGGCGGTGGGATATGTGGGACTCGCCCTCTCCATAGCGTGGTATGCTCACTCATACCACGAGGAGAGGACCCTACACCATCCGCCGTTGGCGGGGGCCGGGCACGCATAAGCAATCCGGCCCAATATACACCGTGAAATTTTAATGGTTGTTTTCCCGAAGCAGAACAACTTGCCGTCGGTAGTACTATCGAAACATATTTTTTTTTTTTTTTTGCAAGTTTTGGATTTAAAATTATTAAAAAAAATATTAGACAACTCGAAAGCGTTGAGCTCTTATTTTGCTTTAAACGTTTATGGATCGTTCTTTAATTTGTCAGCGGAGCGTGCGATTCGAGTAGTACCTACAAGGTCCGTCTAGTGCTACTACTGTTTATCACGCTTTCGAGTTGTCTAATATTTTTTTTAATAATTTTAAATCCAAAACATGTCTAAAAAAAAAAAAAAAAATATGTTTCGATATTACTACCGACGGCAAGTTGTTCTGCTTCAGGAAAACAACCATTAAAATTTCACGGTGTATAGTTGTCCCAGATGATTTTATGATTATCGGGACCAATCGTGTTTGAGTGAGACGGACTAGTCTTTCATCCAGCGATTTTTTATTCGAACGAATTCTTAGACTTTTTTTTTAGATTACTTGCAGTTTTTTCCCACTACTAGTATTCTTGTGAACCCTTCGTGCTAAACTAAAATGATTGTGTTACGAGTGGGTTCACATCGGTAGTGCACTGGGTGCGGATCTAACCAGCGACCACATGATCGCAAGCGCCACGCCCTAGCCATTGTGCTACGGCCGCTTAATTGACAACATTTCATTTTTTTTACATGTATTTTTTATATTTTTTACTAGCTGACCCGACAGACGTTGAACTGTCTTAGCTAAAACTCTAAAGTAAATTGAACTTTTATATAAGGCGTGATAGCACTGAACTAACCGTGATGTGCACTAAGAGTAGCACGCATTCTGCCAATGTTATGTCAAACGCCATAAGATTACAATAAAAAAAAAATCTCTATCCATGATCGATGATGTGAATGTAAAATAGGTGATATGAACTTCGTATCACCTACTATTTATTTATTTATTAATAAAGGTACACCAACAGCTTCTGTTTATAGATTAACAAATAGAGTAATTACGAGTAAAAGGCTTATACAGTTGCCAATAACAGGTGAACGAACATTCACGAACATAAGTGGTAACTTTAACTAAATAAATGTACTAATATTGAGTGGAAATAAACTATACAAAGGTTAGAATTCTGCATGAGTAAAAATAGAAATGCAAAATTAAAATTAAACAAAAACAAACTTGAGATCAAAATTAAATTAATGAGATCAAAAATTAGACTTAAAATTAAATATTTGACAATGGTGACAGATCAACTTTCGTATGGAAATGTACTTCTTCTGATTTTAAAATACTCGTACTATCGACTATCTGTCACTTTTTGGTTTCTCAATCAATCTATGACGGGACAAAACTGTAACGTTTGACAGTTATAATAATTTGTATGGGAAAATAAAATTATCATTTTCAGTATTTCCATCTCAATTTTTCCATATATTCTTACCGTTTAAACCTTCCCTGAATCACGGCAAACATTTCAAAACCAAAATCAGCTAAATTGCCCCAGCCGTTCTATCTATATATATATATATATAGATAGATAGATGAAAAGATGAAACTAGATCAAATAAGCTACCCATATTTTGAATTATTACGAAATTCAAAGTTTTTCTTACCAAAAAAATGCATTTTAGTTTGGCCCATTCTAAACAGACGTAAGCGCCGGATGACGTCATTGTTACGGTAGTTAAACGAAATTTCTTGGTCAGAGTTGAAAATTAAATAAAAAATACTAAAACTAAAAGACAGTAGCTAATGTTAAACGCTTGTGATTACAGTTGCCAACTTTAGAATGGTCTAATAGATTTTAATTTTATATAGGCAAAGGTAATATTTCCTTCCGTAATAGTCCAACCGTAACGAAAGATGACGTCAACGCGCATTTTTCAGTTTTTTTTTTCTAAACAATTATCTGACAAAAAATTAAAAATCGTCGAAAATGGGATTTTTTTTTAGGGTGTTACGAATTTTGAAATGTCAATTATGGATTCTTTGATTACCTATATACTAACATCCCATCGAACCCACGACCTTAGAAACTTAGAAGGTCCGCTAAGCCACGAAGACTTTTCCTCCTCCTGTTCGCTAACAAAAAAAGATAACGTCGATGATACTCCAATGCCGCGTTAGTGACAATAGCTAATAAGGGTCAAAATCAAATGTAGTGATTTGATTTTTCACATTTAAACATAAAAAGAAAATATTTATTGACAGACGAAATTACACCTTATTAGCAACAGTTACCTGCAATACTGCAGTAACACCGACGATAAGTTACATTCATTTTTTAACACGCTTTTATTAGCTTGGGTTGTATGTAGCGTTGCGTCCGGCTTTTTGGTAGGGTGTCCGGCCAAAATAATCGTTTTCCGGCTTTTGTTAGGCTTTTTACAAAGCCTTTTGCTAAGCTTTTGCTTTTGCATTTTTTTTATCGTACCCATTAATAATGAGACTAAAAATCTTCAATAAGGTGTCCGGCCTTTTTACCTAAATGTCCGGCCAAAATGGCTAGTCTGTCCGGCTTTTAGGGTGGGGGACCTGGCAACCCTAGCTGTATGTATGTAACGGAATCTTTGAACTTAATTTTCACCATTTTCCAAAAGTCTGATTAATTTAAAACTTTGCATACGTGATACGTATGCAAAGTTTTGCAGGACCGATGACAATGCAATAATTTGATAACAGTTTCCCATTATCCTTATAAAATAAAAATAAATAATAGTTTAAAAAAACACGCTTTTATAGCTAACCGAACTAAAAAATAGATAATAATTTTCACCTCAAAATAAAATTATAATAAAGTTTAAGTTATTAACAGAATAATTCAATTCAGAGTAAAAAGCGTGGGGTACTTGATGAGGTAAATGTCACAATCATTCTATTGGCAACTATCTATGAGAGGAGAGTTATGAAAAGTGGTAAAATACACCCACGCATTTTACTCTGAATTGAATTATTCTTTTTAAATAAAGAATAGTTATTTATTAAAGGTAAACTCGCGACGACAAGTAAACAGACCGAATAATATATTCGTATGATTTGTAAATTGAGACTAAACGGAAATTAGGGTAGTGACATGTGATACGGCAATAACCTTACATATTGAAGGCTTTTAACTGTGTCTGACAGATAGAAAAATGAGGTCGTCTCGTATGATAATATATTCCATGAAAATATTCTTAATGTATATCAAATTTACTTAGAATGATAGATAATTAGCTATAATTCTGCGGTCACCAACCCGCCTGCCAAGTGTGGTGACTATGGCAAATACCCTTCTCGGGAGATGGCCCATGTGCAGCAGTGGACGTTATACGGGCTGTTGATGATGATGATATGTGTATGACACTTATTAGTAAAGGTCATATGGGGTCATTCGCTATCGGTGTTGGGGAGGGAATCCTTTGCGGGTCCTACATTCTATTTATATACTTCGGTACTTTACTCCTTGACATTGACATTGAATTAGCTTGTTAATTAACCACAAGCTCCAAATTTTGAACGCAATTATTGTTTATCCTTCAAAGAAAGGAAAATCTCAGATATTCCGATGTTTTTGTCCCGTTGCGGTGCTTGCCAAGTCTTCATAATCTTAATCTTCTATATATATAAAAGAAAGTCGTGTTTGTTACAACACTTATAACTCGAGAACGGCTGGACCGATTGCCATGGTTTTTGATTTGTTGGATTTGTTTCCGTCCCGAATAGCAGAATACAGTTTAAAAACAAAAGAAAGTCGTGTTAGTTACACTATTTATAACTCAAGAACGGCTGAACCGATTTGGCTGAAAATTGGTAGAGAGGTAGCTAAGAACTGGGAGAAGGACATAGGATACTTTTGGGTAGGGGTAGGGTAGGGTAGGGTAGGGGTAGGGTAGGGTAGGGGTAGGGTAGGGATAGGATAGGGGTAGGGTAGGGGTAGGGTAGGGATAGGATAGGGGTAGGGTAGGGTAGGGGTAGGGTAGGGGTAGGGTAGGGGTAGGGTAGGGGTATGGTAGGGGTAGGGTAGGGGTAGGGTAGGGTAGGGGTAGGGTAGGGTAGGTGTAGGGTAGGGGTAGGGGTAGGGTAGGGGTAGGGGTAGGGTAGGGGTAGGGGTAGGTATGGGTTGGGGTAGGGTAGGGGTAGGGTAGGAGTAGGGTAGGGGTAGGGTAGGGCAGGGATAGGGTATAAAAGTCCACCCGTGCGAAGCCGGGGCGGGCCGCTAGTCTATATATATAAAAGAAAGTCGTGTTTGTTACAACACTTATAACTCGAGAACGGCTGGACCGATTGCCATGGTTTTTGGTTTGTTGGATTTGTTTCCGTCCCGAATAGCAGAATACATTTTAAAAACAAAAGAAAGTCGTGTTAGTTACACTATTTATAACTCAAGAACGGCTGAACCGATTTGGTTGAAAATTGGTAGGGAGGTAGCTAAGAACTGGGAGAAGGACATAGGATACTTTTGGGTAGGGGTATGGTAGGGTAGGGTAGGGTAGGGTAGGGTAGGGTAGGGTAGGGGTAGGGTAGGGGTAGGGTAGGGTAGGGGTAGGGTAGGGGTAGGGTAGGGGTAGGGGTAGGGTAGGGTAGGGGTAGGGTAGGGGTAGGGTAGGGGTAGGGGTAGGGTAGGGGTAGGGTAGGGTAGGGGTAGGGTAGGAGTAGGGTAGGGTTAGGGTAGGGGTAGGGTAGGGCAGGGGTAGGGTATAAAAGTCCACCCGTGCGAAGCCGGGGCGGGCCGCTAGTTAAAGATATAAATCACTATGGGGTGGTCCATTCCTAAAATATTCCTATATTTCATTTAGTTTTCAACATACAACATACGAGTGGATTCACGTCGGTAGTGTGGGGATCGAACCGGCGACCACATGATCGCAAGTCTGACGGCCGAGCCATTAGACTACGGCTGCTTTTAAATTCTAAGTCAACAAAACAGTACGTTTTTCGACAGATTACTACAAATGTTACTATGATCTTTTTTATTTTTATTTTATTTATTTATTAGGACATCCAGTAGTTGTTACATTACACATACAAAATTAAAAAAAATATATAATAAATAGTTGATAAATGCACAACACGTTAAGGTGTCACAACATGCACACATATGGTAACATTAATGTAAACATAAAAGAAAAACAAAAACAAAAACATTGAAAAAAAGACTTATTCTAAACATTAATTAAAATTACTTAATAAAACAATAAATTAAACTAACCAAATTAACATAATGAGGAGACTATAATAATAATATTATTATAATAGAAAATAGAAAAAGGTTAGATATCTTGTCTACTTCTTAAAAATCCCAGCACTACGTTTCTAAATGTGGACAGTTTATCAGCAAAAACATCTGCCTCACCACAAATAGCATTATATGCTTTTGACAAGCGGGATATAGGAGAATTTTTTTTTAAGTTTGTTCTGGCAAACGGCTGGTGCAACAATCCCGCATTAGCAAGCGCACGTCTTGGCACGCGACGCGGCACTCGAATTTTGAATGATTCCAAGAGAGGTGGACAGTCGATCTCATTTGTTAATACTTTGTACAAAAAAGTCATGTCATGAAGTTGTCTACGACACAGCAGGGTATCCATTCCAAAGTGACGCAACCTATCACTAGAGGATGGCAGTTGTTTATTAAGTTTACATGAGAAGGCTAGATGTCTTAGGAATCTCTTCTGAATCCGCTCAATTCTCAATTTATGTACATTGTAATGGGGCGACCAAACTACAGAGCAATATTCCAGGTGACTCCTTACGTAAGTATTATAAATAGCGACTTTCGTTTCGGGATTCCGGAATTTTTTTCCATTACGTATAATAAAGCCCAACATCTTGAACGATTTTTTGATGACGTTATCTAGATGGGGTATGAAAGTCAGTTTGGAGTCAAAAATCACTCCCAAGTCCTTTAGCTCTGTTTTCTCTATAAGTACAGATCCATCAATGTGATACTGTGTCTTTACAAGGTGGTGGTTGCGTGAAAAAGTAATTTTGAAACATTTATTAATATTTAGTGACATATTATTCACAGTACACCAGCTGGATATAGCATCAAGGTCTCTCTGAAGCAGATGACAGTCCGTAGAGTCTTTTACAATTTTGCATATTTTTAAATCGTCAGCAAATAGGTAAGCGCTACTATATTTAATTGAAGAAAGAATATCATTTATAAATAAGTTAAAAAGCCAGGGACCTAAATGAGAGCCCTGAGGCACTCCTGAATTAACTACGTATGTGTTAGACTGAAATCCTTTTACTACAACATATTGCGTTCTACCAGATAAATAAGATTGAAACCACTTCAGAAGAAAACCATAGATACCATATGAATCCAACTTTTCTAATAACACTGTGTGACAAACTCGGTCGAACGCCTTAGCGAAATCCATATAGACAGCATCAATTTGAGAACCTGCATCAACCGCATTCATTAGCTCGTTATGATAAGCGATGAGATTAGTATTTGTGGATCGGGATTTGATAAAGCCATGCTGCTCGTTAACAAAAATCTGTCGGGTATGGTTTTCCAGGTATGGATATAATAAAGCTTCAAATGATTTAGCAAAGACAGATAAAATTGAAATAGGTCTATAGTTAGAGATATTATCCTTATTGCCCGACTTGTAAATGGGGACTACTTTAGCGGCTTTCCACATATTTGGGAATATTCCGGTTGATAGCGATTTCTTTATAATGAGGTATAGTGGGTAACTTAGAGATAAGGCACATTTTGAAACAAAATATGGTGGTATTCCATCTGGTCCCGCTCCTTTATGAACATCAAGCCGTTTCAAATGCTCAAAAATATGACTATGAGCAATATGTATTTCTCCAATAGCGTTAATGCATAAACTAGTTTCGTTAGACTTAGCAGCTTGATTAGATGAGGAAACGAATGTAGAAGAGAAGTATGATGCAAACAGGTTGCATATTCCTGGACCATCCGAAATACTTATATTATTGAAGCTCATGGTATGAGGTACTTGGATTGCGTTACTACGTTTATCTTTAAGATATCTGTAAAAGAATTTAGGGTTAATTCTAATGCTGTCCTCAATTTTACTTATGTAAGCATTGTAGCAGATCGTTGCCAACTGTTTGCATCTTTTGTTTAAAATGTTCAATGATATTTCATCGAGGGGATTTTTAAAGACCCTGAATGTATGCAACAACTTGTGTTTCTCATTTGTTATCTTTATTAACTGTTTGTTAAACCAGGGTGGATGTTTTCCTTGAACATATTTAAATTTAGGTACGTGTTCATCAATCAATTTATTCAATATTATGTAAAGGGCCGATACCATATCATTAACACCCTGGCATTGAGCAAATTCACTATCCCAGTTCACTTTGTCAAATATATCAAAGTCCGCCTTGTGAAAGTTACGCCGTAAAATTAAATTACTTTTTAACGATCCGCTATATATGAATTTTATGGTTATTTCTAAAGGTGGATGGTGCTGGTCAATGTTTACTAAAGCATTTTGGGATGCGCTGACAGTTGTGCCAGCCGTATTGCTCAGAACCAGGTCCAAAATTTTGTTGGTGATATTAATCACATTGTTGTATTGCCTAAGATTGTTAAGTGACATGAAATCAAGAAGTAATTTAGCTAGTGACGAGCTTTGGTGAAGAACAGGTTGACAATAATCATCACCGTTATTATTGGTACCGTCTAACCATGAAACACAGTTCATGTTAAAGTCGCCAATTAGACATACGTTTTCCATGTTTTCGGAAACGTGGTTGAAGTTATCCAAGAAGTGCTCGAGTATATTTTTATTCAATGGAGGGGGGAGATAAACCCCACAAAAGAAAATATGTTTATTAGGACATATTTCTACTTTAACAAAAAGGTCTTCACAATGACTCTCACAATTTATATACCGGGTGGAATAAAATTTGTTGGAAACTGCTATTAACACACCGCCACCATCTTTGTTACCGTGGAAGCCAGAGGTCTCACGATCTCTTCTATAGACTGTGTAACGTCTATCAAATAATTCTGCATCGTAAATAGAAATATTTAGCCACGACTCCGACAAGACGACTATATCGTAGTATATCGTAATCGTATCGTATCATATATTATCATATCGTATCGTAGTATCGTGTATCTTGCCTTATATAATCAAAAACTACTTATCTTCAATGACTAGCAATTTCAACAAAATGGCAACCGTGTGGTCGTACTATCATCTATCTTACCAATAAGCTTACATCCTCCATTCTACTGGATTTGACGATAAATTATCTATGCATTGGCTAACACTTTTTGGTTAGTTTCCTTATGTATAATATTATTCGTCCGTAAAAGATATTAAATTGATATTTAAGTTAAAAAAATCGTTACAAAATATTGATGAGTTTCACTCGCATGAAGTTACAGATCGATTCCCGTTTATTTTTAACATTAAAATGTCCAATTATCAAATCATCCTTGCTAGGCTATTAACGATGACGCAACAATCTACTAGAACTAAATATCCAATTCAAATTCAAATCTTTATTGCTTCCATGGTAGAGTAGTAGTAGTAGGTAGTCTTAAAATGTTAATATATAAGGTTCACATGGACCCTGTCGGGCACAGCAAAATAGGACAGAGGAAGATATTCTTTTTTTGTTTATTTAGTTGTCTATTTTAAGTTGTCTTTCAAATATTCATCTACGCTATAATAGGATTTGCTTGTTAGAAGAGTTTTAAGTTTTTTTATAAATATGTTTATTTTGGATTCTTTTCTGATGATTTCTGGTAATTTATTAAATATTTTTATGGACATGGCTAACGGACTAGTTGCATGTAAATTTAATCGAGATGTAGGTATATTTAATTTATCTTCATTCCGTAAAGAATATTTTAATTTTTTATCTTGGACAGTAGTAAAAAGTTCCGAGTGTTTTTTAACAAATTTGCAGGTTTCTAATACATAAATAGATGGTAAAGTTAAAATATTGTGTTCGATAAAATGAGGCTTACATGATTCTGTGCTATAAATATGGACAAGGATACGAATTAGTTTTTTCTGTGCTATGAAGAGAGCGGGTGCATCTGTGCTATATCCCCATAATATGATTCCATAGGTGAGCCAGGAATTTTTTCATTCCCTTTTTTTTATTTTTTTCCCACCCCATAACTCCCACATCCACCACGCGAATCCTGCCAGGTCGACGTCTTTATGCTTAGAATGCTCCAGGTAAGCTGATAAATCATTTTTATGAATGATCAAATTATTTTGCCGTTTCGGTTGTCAGCTCTCAGTCCATTATATTAAGAGAAGATTTTTGTTGTGGGTGAAATGTTATTAATTTTGTTTTAGAGTAATTAATTTCAAGGTTATGCTTATTCATCCAAGATATTGTGTTGTTGAGAGTGTGTTCAAGTTCGTTATTGATGTTATTATTATTGTGACATGAAGTGAGAAGGGAAATGTCATCTGCGAATAGTACGCTCTGTCTATTCAGCACTTAAGGGAGATCATTTATATAAATGAGGAATAATAGACAGCCAACTACACTCCCTTGTAGGATTGATGCGTTTATAATTTTTTTGTCAGATCTAATGCGTTGTAAGTATTAAATTATTTGTGTGGTCAAAATATTCTATTTCAACAATATGTTCTCTGTTGTGGAGATAAGATTTAAATCATTCATGAGCACTACCACGGATACCTATTTTATGAAATTTATGTAATAATATATGACGAGGAAGGCCGAGCATCGTTGTTTTTAACAAGGTGTGACGTCATCGTTGTTGATCAATAGTAACAGCAAAACTCCAAAATATGGTCTTCAAGTTTATTCAAGTAATTGAGGAACTCTGTACGATCCGGCGGCTCGAGCGAGAATGAATTGCAATCGGTCCGCCGGCCGTATTTATACTAAACGAGCGGCTCACAGACGGTAAACAATTTATTTTAAGAATTTTAGAACTATGTGAACAGATAATTAATACTACAAATATTTCAACGATTTACAAATCATAATTTGATTCTGAATACTTATTTATTATTCTATTCTACTAATAAAAATGTTTATGAACTTATTTGTATTTCTATCAAATCATGCATTGATTCACAATTTATTCATTTTGATGAGACGAGTAATTGTATTTATGTGTTTATCATTAATGACGTGTTGTTGCTATGCTTATTTTATGTGGTTGCGCCGATACGGCCATTCTGACAGGCGGTGCGCGCTCTGCACCAGCCTCGTTGATTCTCGACGCGTAATATATTTTTTTTTATAAATATAAAAAATGTTTTTATTCACGTAAACTTATTACAGGTATTTGTAAATAGTTAAAACATATTTGGCTTATTTTTGATTTAATTAATTAATTTTATTTGTTTATTTCTACGTATAATAATAGTTTATATAAGTTTTGCCTAAAAGCTGTCAGGTATGAAAGTACAATATTATTTTATTATTTTGCATCTATGATTAAATCTAAGTTCTATCCTTTGAGTATGTTATTATTTAGACGGACCATAAGTATCTCGACGAACGCGCTTTAGTGCTACCACCGGATCCAATACGCTCCAACTGAGAAGATCCGGCGAAACAATCTCAGTGGGGTTATTCTACTGCCGGTTTCAGCGCGGCCTCATCGAGACGATCCGGCGAAACATACTCAGATGGGCATGTCCAAGAAGTTTTGGTCCAGTTACTTTTTTTATTTAGTTGGCATTCACAATTTACCAATCGGTTGTCTTTATACGAATTTTATTTACGTTTTCATTAAAAAACAGATTAAATAATTTATTTAAAGACAGAACTGAATAAATATTTGGTAGTATTATTTTTATTATTACAGATAGTAATTTCTATGTAAGTCTAGGAATATCAATGCTAATAAGGTGTGTAGGTTGTTGTAAGTTCTCGATGAGTTCTCGGAGGTTCTAGTAAGGTTCTTCGCGAAATCTGCAATAATAGAAATAACTTTCTCTAAGTTGGGTATCTGTGAGCAACTTGCGTTGCTTTATATTTATGTGTCGTTCCGTACGAAGTGGTGGGCGTTCACGATGGTGCGCAGCGATAGAGATTGCTGCGCACGTAGCCGGCTGCGGTTCGCCTCGGACACGAGGGCGAACCATGCCGGGGCGGCGTAGGTCAGGCGTGACCTAATGTATGCCTTGTACACACCAAGCTTCGCACGTAGCGGCAGTTGGGACTTCATGGTGGGAAGTCTGTCGATGGTCTGAATTACAATCGCCGTTGTGGTCTTCCGCGAAGACTATGGTGAGCTCCGGGGAAACTCTTCAGGCCTGTGGCCTTTTCGGTGGTGTCGCTCGCCACCTGTGAATACAGGTGGGTCCTTGGGTGGGGGCCCGAGGGCCCTCATGGTCATTTCCTTGATCTGGTTTCACGCCGCTAGCGAGGTCAAGCCCCTACAGACGAGTCCGAAGGGGCGACCAACATGCTAGCGGCGCTTGCGTCAGGTCCGGTAGTCATCGCTCCCTTCAGTGCGGGCGAGGTCGAGCCCGCCAGGGAAATGTCCCCGGGGGCGACCGTCAGCCGGCAGGTGAAGGGAGCGGTCGTCATATCTGGGGGCGCAGGAGACTGCTCCGCGCTATTGGTACGCCTCAAGGAGGCACTGCAGGATCAGCTGGGTGGGGTCCCGCTGCTCCTGGAGCGCGATCAGCACCTTCTGGAGGGTACCAATAACGCTGGTCATCCTGGGGTCTCTAGCCGGCTGCTGCTTCGCCTTCGTCCCCTCCGATGGGGCGGCGACCACAGCAGTCGACGGCTTCGTGGGCTTTTCCCCTTGGGCCTTCGCCTTGCGCTTCCGCTGGCGCTTCCTCTTCGTTGTACGCCCCCCCGGGGCGTTGGCGGCAGCCATCAGGGAGGTCGGGGCGTTCCCCTCCTCAACCTGACGGTGGGCAACAGGCTTAACGCCTGTGGTGGTCCTGGCGACGGTCCCGGCCTTCCTATTGCGAGTTTCTCGCCGGAAGACCGGGCACTGGGCGTTGTTTGCCGTGTGCGGCCCACCACAGTTGGCGCACGTCGGCGGCTCCTCCCGGGGGCGCGTACAGTCCCGGGCGTTGTGGTGCTCGCCGCACCGCACACAAGCAATCGGCCTGTGGCAGTGGTGCGACGAGTGCCGGAACTGTTGGCAGCGGTGGCATTGCGCGGGGCCTTTCTTCCCGCGCCACGCCTCGATTTTCACACCGGGCATACACAGAAGCTCGGTGACTTCGTATATGCCCGGCATGAGGTTTGCCGTCCTCGCCAGCTGCGCGAAGAAAATGCAGCCGGGGCGTCCTTGACGAGCGCGAATGGGTCTGACGAGCTCAGGCTTAAAGCCGAGCTCAGTCAGTTCGCGCCCGATCTCCTCCGGCTGGGTGTTGACAGGCAGCCCTCGGATGGCCACCTTCAAACTCCGCTCGTCGGGAAGGGTGTAGGAGAACCAAGGGGTCTCCGCTTGGTCCAGCGTGTACAAGTACCGCTGGACGTAGCGGTACTCCTCCTCGGTCCTCGGGATGAATCGCACACCCTTCCCATACGGGCGCGCGTTCGGGGTGTGGCCGAGGGCTTTCTTCATCTCCCTGAGATGTCGTGGCCAATCCGGGAGTTTCTCCACCACAAAGGGTGGGAACCTGCGACCGGTTGGCTTCAGGGAGGCGTCGGTGGTGGTGGTGGCAGCAGCGGGGACGGCGTCAAGGCGTGGCGAGGCCGGTGGCGATGCACGCGGCGAGGGGCGCGTCGATGTGCGCGGTGATGGCGGTGATGCCGCCATGGTGGCGTATGAAGGGCCCTCCTCCATGGGGGACCCTTCCGGGTTTCGGGGACCGGTGAGGACGAATGGAGGTGTCCTCTCCAGGTCGACCCGTTTAAATGGCTGCGGCGGCGAGGGGAATCTTCCCGGCGCGACGGATGTTGGCGGCGCGGGGAAGCGGGATGGCGACAGAGCCATCCTCGCCTTAGGCGCCCTCTGCGAGAGTTGCGCAGGCGGGGGTGGTTGGCGCGTCGCTAGAGGGCGGTCCCTCTTGGAGGCCGCCCTGCTCTGCGGCACGGGAGTCAGGGTGAGGGTGGGCAGGCCCTTTTTCGGCGGCGTCGGGATGCGGGTTGACGGCGGCTTGGCCGCCCTTGCCTTGGGCGCCCTCTGTGGGAGTGGCGCAGGCGGGGCTGGCTTCGTCGCCGGTGGCTCCCTCCTGACGGCCGCCTTGCTCTGCGGCACGGGGGTCAGGGGGAGGGTGGGCAGTTCGCGCGGTGTTGGCGCGGGCGGAAGTATATCCATCCAGTCCGGCCAGTATGGCCGGGCCGGGGCGGTTCGCTGGGTCCCGGATGGGCCCGGGGGGGGCGGCTGCGGGTGGGGGAGGGTCGCATAGTGGTCCTCCCCCGCTTCTGGTGGTGATGCCGGCGACTCCGGCAGGGGCGATTCGGGCGGCGTGGTCCGGTGGGTCGCCCGATCGGCGCACATACGTCGATTTGGCCGATTTAGGCGGCCATAATTGAATTTTCAAAGTATTCCCGATAAGAAAACCAGTTATTACCTAGCCTAGCCGACAGTTCCAGGAATAATATCCTACCCCTCCCACCCATTGTATTGCGACCGATAGCGTGTACAGATAGTCGGAAGTGGAGCGTTGCTAGTGGTGTACGTTTCTAATCTCGGTGCTCGCAGTGTAAACAACATTTTAGAAGCTAATATTTTAATGTTAGAATTAATTATTGAATAAAATAAAAATGGATTCTAGTACTTCAGGTAAGCACGTAACCATCTTTTATATACTTTTCCAAAATTAGTTCCGATTTAATATATATATAGATCTTTGAAAATAGTCTTGTTATCGTATATTTTTTTGAGTAATTTTAATTTTTAAAGGTAATTTTATTATGTATCCCTGTCCGTCCCGATCATAATTTTATTACCATTAAATAACTTGACTCTTCAACTAGTATCCTCCAAAAAATTGGCCTCCGATTAGAACAGACTGTCAAAATAATCCCACTTTTACAAATTTCGGGCAATGAAAAAAAATAATTTGTTATTTTAATTTCTTTTTATATTGACTTTTATTTAATTTAGGCTCATCAGACACATCGGGTGTTACAGTTGTGACACGTAGACATCTGTTTGAGCAGTTGTGTGAGCAAAATCTTCCGTCGGTAAATGAGAAACTTGATGCTTTAGAAAATAATCTCCTTTCGAGTTATGGGGACACAGAAGAGAATAAACAGCTTTTGAACCATAGATTCTCATATTTCAAAACCAACGTAAAACAAAGATGGTCAAAAGCGCACAATAAAATGGAGACGTTTTTGAAAAATAACGATTCATAGTTAGACGGGACTTTTGAAATGCCAATAACGACGCAAAATCACCCAGGACGACCACCTAAATCATTTGGAGAATCGAGCGAAAGAGGTAAGAGGAGGAAGATTGAAGAAGTTCGTTCTAACATAAAAGAAGATGTAATAATCCATGCCACCCAAGTGATTTCGCAAAAAGGTGGAAAAAGAAATGCGTCAAAAGTCCTAAAAGATATCACGAATTCTCCAGCCAGTGCTAGTGAATATAAAAAGAGACTTTCGGATACAAAGAAAGATGTTACTCCCCTGACCCCTCAGCAAGGGCTGTTAATGTTTGTAGAAGCAGATTTATCAAAACGTCAGTACGAAATCATAAGGGCGACAAATAAAAACTTTTTTCCGTGCTACGACCTATTGTTAAAAGCCAAACAGGAATGTTATCCTCCCAAGGAAACAATACGCGTTACTGCTGTCTGTGCTGAAAGTAACTTACAGTGCCTTATAGATCTTACTGTTAGACGTTTATCACTTTATCTCGAAGAAGTTTTACTTACAATTAACGAGGCCGAAAGAAATGCCAAATGACGATGACG
Organism: Nycteola revayana; assembly: GCA_947037095.2. NCBI lineage: Eukaryota > Metazoa > Arthropoda > Insecta > Lepidoptera > Nolidae > Nycteola > Nycteola revayana. The sequence goes on from OX344839.1 coordinate 14,924,827, forward strand.
AAGAATGATGTTTTTTTTTACATAAATATATGTGTTATAATTTTATGTAATATGTATTTTTATTTTGTATCTACTACCAAACCTTATTAGACCATAAAATAATATTGGCCGCCTAAATCGGCCAAATCGACCTATGTGCGGCGGCCACCGCTCGGTCCATCATGGACCTAACGGCGGCCGGCGTCGATCGAGAGAACACTCGCCGTCTCACGCCGGAAGTAGGCGGAGGTTGGGGCCGGGTGGCCCGACGCGCGGCTGATGGGGGCGGTTGCCCCGACATCGTGCCGGGTTTCTTCCCCTTGGGGGGGGGGAGGGTGCGCAGCGCGTGCCTCGGGGAGTGCTCCGGCTACAGAGCACCCACTGCACCGAACCTCCGGGGCTTGCCGCTGGTGGCAGACCGGAGGCCGATACAGCAGTGTGCCCCGCTTTCCGGGGGGCCGAAGCTACGCGGTGAGGTGCGCAGGGGGGGCGGGGCTCTTCAGCCCGCGGGATTCGGGGGGGCGCGCGTCACGCGACCGCCACCCGACGCTCCCGGCACTGTTGTGGCGGGTTTGTCGGGGAAGTTCTAGTTTCCGCCGGTAGGCGGCAGAGGTGCGGTCCGTGCGTAGGCAGGTGTTTCTTGCTTGACGGCGCGGCGAATCCAATTGCAATCGGTCCGCCGCCGGCCATATTTATACTAAACGAGCGGCTCACATACGGTAAACAATTTAGTTTGAGAATTTTAGGACTATGTAAACAGATAATTAATACTACAAATATTTCAACGATTTACAATCATAATTTGATCCTGAATACTTATTTATTATTATATTCTAGTAATAAAAATGTTTATGAACTTATTTGTGTTTATATCAAATCATGCATTGATTCACAATTTATTTATTTTGATGAGACAAGTAATTGTATTTATGCTTATTTTATGTGGTTGCGCCGATATATATCGTATTGGACTTTATCATATGCTTTTAACATATCCAAGAGTACACCGACGGCATATTTTTTATCATTTATTATGTTAATGGCTTCTTGGATGTATTTGAAAAATACGAGTTCCATTGAAGGACACAAGTAGTATTACATAATATATAACATATAAGGTGCTGCCTTAATATGCCATTTCTTTAACAGAAGATCAACATCAGCCCGTATATCGTTCACTGCCGAACTTAGGCCTCCTCCCGAAGAATAGTTTTGCCATAGTTACCACATTTGGCAAGCGAGTTGGTGACCGCAGTATTAATTAGTAACACACACAGGGAAACGCTGCTGCCCGTACGCTTATACATATATGATTAGCGTGTGGGTATAAAAATGGAGACCAACGGCTTAACGAACTTTCCGAGGAACGGAAGGCAGTCACTCAACCAATTAGACCCAGAAAGAAGATTTTGATTTTACACAAAGACTTATTTTTCGACTTGGGGAGCGATCCCACGTCTTCCAAAACTTAAAGCGAGACCTAAACCGCTACGCCACCGAGGCTGCCTAACAATTATGTATAAAGTACTAAGATACAAAATATACATAGGTACTTACACATACTTTTCATTTCAAAGTTTCAGACAGACATTCATGCAGAGACCACTCTCGCTTCTTCTACTTTCATTAATCTCCCCATGCATGTCTTTCGGTTTTGGAACACACTATTTCAAATATACATAAACGACCTTTGCAGAATGTCAATCCCAGCTTGTAGGATCTATGCATATGCAGACGATACAGCGATTCTGGTGGATGAACCTTCGTGGGAAGACGTGAAGAGGAAGGCAGAATTTGCGTTATCTTCAATAATGAACTGGCTTGACCTGAACTTACTAACGTTAAACCTGAACAAAACGTATTACCTACCCTTTGCAATACGGCGCAACAGTAAACCTACAAGTAGCTTCACGATAACGGCCCACTCATGTCGGAACCAGCTAATATCATGCTCATGTCCTTCTATAGCTGGCGCGGATAGTGTAAAATACCTGGGTGTGCATATAGACGATGGACTTAAATGGGACAAACAACTTGACACATTAACTACTCGTACACTTCGTCTTATTCACATTTTTAAAACTCTCCGAGAATCTGCTAGTATAGACACTCTCAAAATGGTGTAATCTCAAAGTAATGTTAAGGAAACCGTACAGATACACTACAACGCAGCTATACTCAGATTGTAAAGTTCTGACGGTTCGGCAGCTCTTTGTACTGCAATCAGTCATGAGGATACATGCCCGCTTACCACCATCTGACCCAACCAAACGTTCATATGTTACCCCAGGTATTCACCACAAAACCTCATTTGCAAGTCGCCAATTCTATGTTGTAAGCCTTCAAATCTATAAAAAGATACAGAAAGAACTAAACATAATAGATCTTAATAAATTTAATGTCAAATTAAAAATATCTAATTGGCTAATACAGCAGGATTATATGAAAACGGAGGAATTGTTATCATACATCGCTTAAGGAAAAAAAAACTTACTTTTCCATACACACATATACATCAGTACATACTCCCCCACTCTTCTCACTCACAAATACACACACCTTACTCACATTACGCATATTAGATTTCTACATACACCAAAGGCAAGAAGAACGGTTCTCAGACACACCTCATTCAACTTATAACTCACATAATTAAGCAATTTCTTGGCCGATCACTGTCTCTTAAGATACAGGCCTCCTAGTTTAAGAGACAGGGTTCATAAATTCTGTGAGCTTACTCTGTATAAACTGACCTATTATCATGCTCAAAATATTGTACAATTTGTTGTAAACTTTGTCTGTATGCGTATTTCTTTCTTTGATTAATAAATAAATTTTATTATTATTTATTATTATTATTCTCTCTATATATTTTTCATATATTTCTCAAATATCATGTTTCATATCAAAAGTTACCTCGTTGCTACAAATTTCGATAAATTATAAAATTATTTGTTTCCCCTTTATACCCTCGTTTTATATTTGCCCCCGGCAAGTGATAAAATAAACAAAGTATGTGTATGAGCGGGTACAACAAAAATATACCTTTATTTATACCCATACTCTACCATAAAGCCGGTTAGTTTTACCATAAGTTTAAATTTTCCATAATAAGAGAAACAAATGGACTCATAATCATATAATTAATTATAATTATTACAGTAATGTTACTTTACATACTTACTCATCCCGTTTACGTCCACAGCTAAACATGGGCCTCCTTTTAATAGACCTTGGCAAGCCAGTGTCGTTGAGGGACATTGCCATAATCACCATGTTTGGTTGGTAGGCGTATTTGTAATCGCAGTAAGGTGGTGGGTATTCATAAGCTGATAGACGCTAGTGCCCATCCATTAACTGTGTGATCCATAGTCGCCTTTTACAACACCTATGGGAAGAAACGGGTTTGGTCTATTCTAAGCCGGAAATCACACAGGTAATGTGTTTATTTTTTTTATATTTACCTGCTGTAAACTTTCTAAGAGATCTTAGAAGGACCAGCTAGAATCAGTACAGCAGTAGCCACCTTTATGTTATAATTGATAGAATCAGGCGTTACTTTGCGAAAATCCATATTAATCGAAATTATAATGACAAAAATTTCTAGTGTTAATTCCGCTAAAAATTTGTCTATATGCTGTAATGCAATATTTGCCTGTGACCTTTGTCTTGTCGGCTGATTTCCCGCCCTCCCCCTTCTTGTGTACATTTACAATCAAACACTATATCAAAACAATCCGGAACATGTTGAGATTGATTTCATTAACATGACAAAAACAATAGAGATAAATATGCACTGATATTTAGCCTATTTCAACAGAACAGACTACAGGACATCAGGGACTTTTTGTACGCTCTTTCCGAGGAAACTTAGGTCTAGTCTCGGAGGTTTGATTCCTACGCTTGACAAGAAAGATTTTTTCTGATCACGTTACTTTTGTGACTACTCACAGTACCACGGAAAGAACGTTAAGCCGTTATTCCCAATAGAATTGTATACAAGGGAATGGATAGCAGCATTTCCGTGTAAATAAAACTTCAAGATAATACTCCTGACAGACGTGGTGACTATAGTACCTATCCCCGCCTCGAGGCTCCTCATATTCAATAATAGACGTTAGATGGATTGATGATTATGATCCGAGGAGTGTTAATTAGCGTAACTTAGATATTAACGTTCCAGAAACAGAATAACGCATCAACAATGGCCTGACTAACCAGGTTTACCATCGATCGTCATAAATCCTAGTACTAATTACTTTACATATTAATGAAAGAATTTATGTGAATTATATAACTAGAGGTCTTATTATAATCCAGCAATCCCTCCGTTAGCTACCGCCCTCTGGCGCAGGTTGGTTGGTTTGTAATTTATAAAACATATCTAGCAGTCCCACGTCACCCCCACGTGGTTTCACCCGCAATGATCCCGTTCCCCTGGAAGCCTTGACTTAAATTAGCCTATAACACTCACAAATAATGTGGCTTTCTGTTGATAAAAGAATTTGCAAAACCGGTTCGATCCAGAGATTACCCCCTACAACCTCGCACACATTTCAAAAACTTTACCACTTTTAAATATTAGTATATATTAAATAAGCCTGAAGCCCTGCTCACCTAAATGGCCAGTAAAGAGGCAAAAACCTCGTAGCTAACTATATAAATGTCTGTCCGAAAAAAGAAACAGTGCATCAATATGCTTCTCATTACGGAGTTGGTACCGTAGCAAATTAAAAATACTTTATCATTTCAACTTTATTCGTCCGTTAACATCCAATTGATTGAAGCATCAGTTGGCCTCTACATAAAAAAGCACACTGCAAAATGAATGATGTATACGATTACCTACTCCTACTACTACTAACCTAATTAAAAGTCTTATAAAGGAACTCCATAAAAGCTTCATGAATTAAAAATTACAAACGAACTGAGTGAGGCACTTCATATAAAAACAAAAAGTAGACCGTCCACATTCTGTATAAAGTTTCAAACGATTTTTCGCTTCAAAAACTTCAGTCTCCCAGTGCATCGACGAACGATCAAATAAAGAATAATCGGCTTTCATTAGAACCCGGTACCTCGGTACTGATTTCTCTGAGGAAGTGATCAAGTACCGGTTTACAAAATTCGAAGGAGATTTAAAACGCGGCTTGCTGGTTTTGCGCTTAGTAAGAGAAATAAATGACCGCTTTTTAGCTTCTTGAACAGAGAAACAAGTAAAGCGATGTCTTTACTTTACATTTTCTCAGATGTGTTTGTATGGATTTAAGATAAGGGAGTAAACGTAAAATTGTACATAACAACCGTATCAAACGAGTATTTTTTCGTACGGACATTACCTACGTAGTTAGCTAGAAAGCTTTTGCTACTTCACCGGGCGTAAAAAAACTGGGGTAGTCTAATTTGGATGTATATAGGGTAGTAATATTTAAAACATATTTGTCAATCCGTCTGACGGACTGTCTATATGTCTGTCTGTTTGTTTCGTCTACACTTATTTCAGTTTTCAGGACTTCCATTGTTAGATACTTTTACCAACGAACTTAATCATTAGACCATGTGGCCCTTTAAACTCTGAATTATTATTAAAATTAATAATTTATCAAATATTAGTCTGATTTATTCAAGTAAGGGCTTTTATTAATTGTTTAGTTTTGAATTATTTATTGATTTGAATCTCTATTGCAGAATGTCACTGAAACTCTTCAATAATATCACTATGCTTCATGCTGAAAAGATAACTTAGGAGCATTTTAAGAAGAGCAAGGGGAGCCCCATAACCAGCCATTTTTTTTAAATTTCATTTCATTTTGAAAGCTACCCAAGCTCAATTAGCTATAGGTATAAGAAATCGAAATTAATGAACTTTGAAATCGATTTATTTCGATGCAAACAATTACCTACTCATTAAATTAGCTATACTAAAACCTTTTTTGTCGAATTGTGTTGATTATATTTTATGGCAGAGACAGTTGTATTTTTGTGGTATTACCCAGCGGGGGGGGGCAGCGCCTCCCCCCCCCCAAACCTCCCTGCTTCCCTTCTCCACTCCCCGAGCACCCTCGCTCCGCTATATAGACTGCTTAGGTTACACGTATCGTAATCCACCACCCCCCGCGAGTCCGGGGCGGGTTTATGTCACATCTGCTATAAAATAGTATACGATACTCGTGACTTAAGTAGCCTATTATTTATTGCACGGCGTTTAGCAACCTCGCTACGCTCGGGCGCTGACTTCGCGCCGATCAATAATAGGCTACTTAGGTCACACGTATCGTAATGTACTATTAATAACGTACCATATTTATCAATATAAAACTACGACTTATTCACAATTAAAGCGGGCAAACCTCCTCTTTATCGCAATTTTAAATAATGATGCCACTCGTAGAGTTGCTATTAGAGTTTAGTCAGGCGCTAAACTTACAGAGTACCTACTTTATTTTTTTAAAGGAAGCACAACAATTTTACATGTCTGAGATTTTACCACACATATTAGCACAAATAGGACTGTTTAAACTTCATAATTTAATTAAAACTTGCTAATAAACTTGGTAACGACTCGCAACTCATTTATTGGTATTGACTGCACATATTTTTTTACTGCATCAACTACTTTATCTTTATATATTTAGAATAAAACAAAGTCGTTCCCGCTGTTTGTATGTACTGTCTGCTTAGATCAAGGCTGCTCAACCCTAGGCCCGCGGGCTACATTTTGGCCCGCGAAAGAGTTGTAGGTGGCCCGCGCAAGTATGGCTTAAATACGCACCAAACTCAAAATCCCGCCGGCTGCGGGCTTTTTGTTCCTAATAAACAATCATTCAATTTTATTTTCTTAATAGTTGAGTTTTTATTGCGCTTGTCCCGATAGTAACTGAAACAGGAAATGTAAGAGGCCCGTCGTTAACGACTGAATCCACCGCTTGGCCCGAGTCCTCAAAAGGTTGAGCAGCCTTGGCTTAGATCTTTAAAACTAAGCAATGGATTTTGATGCGGTATTTTAGTAGATAGAGTGACGAGGTTTATATGTATAATACATCAGCATTACACCCGTGCGAAGCAGGGACGGGCTGCTATTAAATAATAAAATACTTATTTATTGAATAGCTATCAAAACTATTAATAAGACTTTTTTATATTTAATTTTTTTTGTTTTTTATGTTTTAAGGCGTGGATAAACAAGTTTAATAATAAAAACAATAATGCCGACGCAACGCGTGATAGACTTTTCGTACATACAAGCTGGTGATAAAGTCGCGAGGGTAGGTACGCCAGGATGGCTGAAGAAGTATTCAGTTCGCCAAGAATAAAAAATTAGCCGACGCCACAATAACCAAAAAATGCTCGGCGACCTTGAAATACTTCTTACAACAATGAACCTCGAGTTTCGCCATTTTAATAATGCTGAATGCATAGACCATCTATGTCTTCCTCTTTTGTTGGCAATTAGTAATTTAAGATAAATGCATGTACTATCTTAACTTCCCAACTGATTTTGGCTACGACGGCTTAACCCTCAGGAAATTGGCCAGGATTTACAGGCTTAATCGGTGATAAATTCGGTCGCTGACTAGGGACGAGACAAAGTGCAACGATTAATCTGTATAGGAAGTAATTGTAGCACGTCTTTTGGAATTTACTGTATGCATATTAATGAAGAAATTATTTCAGTCTATTATCAATTCATGTGAATTTCCAGGACTATTTGAAAGAACAGGTGGTATGCAGTGGAAACTTTTCTACTGAAACGGACACTGCATAATTTAGTAGCTACATTGAAACCTTCGTAGTCTTTGAAGCTTTGCAAGTGCATATATAGGTACTACTATTATGTATGTCCTAATTTAATGAATTGGAATAAATATTGAAATCATCATAATTCAATAAATATCAATTTGGTAATCTGTATTAACAAATTGATATTTATATAATTTAAATACCAAGTAATTTATTAACCTAGTTACAAGTAACAGAAATTAAGTTAAATGAAATCTACGATTTTAGAAGTTAGATAGCTAGAAGTTAAATATTTAACTTTGAAAACAGATTGAAAGTCACATGAAAGTTGACACACCTTTCAATGTATTTTAAGTTATTGATCTTACAGTAATTTATAGAGCCTTACAGAGTATAAACTGTAAGCACTTCATCATCATCATCAGCCTGTTGTAGTCCACTGCTGAACATAGGCCTCCCCCATCGATTTTCAGCGGGAACGATCGCTAGTGGCCTGTCACTTCAGCTTGCTTATCCGTTGAGATAGGTATGTCAGTGACCTTTGTTCTCCTGCGGATCTTTCATTTCTGATTCGATCACGCAGGGAAACGCCGAGCATAGCTCTTTCCATAGCTCGCTGAGCGACTTTGAGCTTTGTTATGAGGCACACAGTAAGAGACCACGTGTCATCACTGGTAACACACATTGATTGAAGACTTTTATCTTCAGGCACAGAGATATTTTAGACGAGAAGATTCCCAAGCGCTGCCCAGCCGAGTCGGATTTGTCGATTGACCTCTTTCTCTAAGTTGGTACTTTTTTTTTTTTGCGCGGGACTAAATATATTGACGCATTCCCACCGCCACTGCAGGTTATTCGCGCGCTGGCGGCGCAATATGTTGGGCTCGTCCTCTCCATAGCGTGGTATGCTAAACTCATACCACTAGGAGAGGACCCTACACCACTAAAACCCCCCGGACCCTCCTTCGATCCGCCGCTGGCGGGGGCCAGGTACGCATAAGCAATCCGGCCCTCTCTAAGTTGGTCCTACCTAGTTGGATCGTTTGACCTAGGTATACGTATTCGGTCACAACTTCGAGAATGGAGTTCCCAATGACTATAGAATTAGGCCGTATACAGAATGAAAGCTGGTAGCCGGCGCCGATCTACCAGCGCTTATCGGCGCTGGTCCATTCTGGAAACAGTTACATAAAGCAAGCAGATTAAAGCAGAGCGAGCAAAATGTCGTACTTATCGGACGATGATTTGGGGATGGCGCCAGCGCTGACCGGCGCGTGTCGAAGATTTTCGGAAATTGTCGGCGACGTTCGGCGCTTATCGGCTTGTTCATAAAAATACCAGGCCGGTTACCTGCATGGGCCGGTTCCTATAAGCGCTGGTAGGCTGCAAGCTTTCTTTCTGTATACGGCCTTAGGCACTACATGGGCGTTATGCATAACTTTCGTCTTGCCCATGTTCATTCTAAGCCCAACTTGTTGGGAAACTCCATCGAGGTCATTGAGCATCTGTCCAAGGTCCTCCAGCGATTCTGCCATGATCACTATGTCGTTAGTCTAGACCACATATAAAGTTAATTTAAGTTTCTTCTTTTATCCTTTCTAAATTACAGCGCACGTACCATGTTGTTTCATCACCACCCTAGGACGACTGGCAGATAATGCCTGATAAGGCATTAAGTCCACCTTGGTACAATATTTTGTGTTTAAGTTATAAATAAAAAAAACATAGTTTTAATAAGTCAGCGACATAATTATATTTTATATCTTTAGGGTTCCGTAGCCAAATGGCAAAAAACGGAACCCTTATAGATTCGTCATGTCTGTCTGTCTGTCTGTCCGTCCGTATGTCACAGCCACTTTTTACCGAAACTATAAGAACTATAATGTTGAAACTTGGTAAGTAGATGTATTTTGTGAACCGCAGTAAGATTTTCACACAAAAAAGAGAAAAAAACAATAAATTTTGGGGTTCCCCATACATAGAACTGAAACACAATTTTTTTTTTTTTCATCGAACCCATACGTGTCTCTATGGATCTGATATGTCATCTATGGATAGGACTTCAAAAATGATGTTGAGGTTTCTAATATCATTTTTTTCTAAACTGAATAGTTTGCGCGAGAGACACTTCCAAAGTGGTAAAATGTGTGTCCCCCCCCCCTGTAACTTCTAAAATAAGTGAATGATAAACTAAAAAAAATATATGATATACATTACCATGCAAACTTTCACCGAAAATTGGTTTGAACGAGATCTAGTAAGTAGTTTTTTTTAATACGTCATAAATTGTAAACCGCAATTTACGTTTCATTCAATCAACTCGAATATAAAAGTATAAAATAACATTTCATTTCTTAAACGTATGTTTAAGAAGTTTGCTTTTTTATTCTTGATATCAAAAATAGGTACGCACTTGTAACTGATACGGAACCCTTCGTGCGCGAGTCCGACTCGCACTTGGCCGGTTTTTTGTATAAAAATGATGATAAAATGTAAATTATTAAGTTTCAAAAGTGACTCACGGTTTGCCCACGGTACCTAAAATAGTAATATATTTATTTTCACTATAAAAAGCTATGACATACTTATGTATAGCATAGCATTTTATAGTGAAAATGCATACATAATCTGTTGAGTTGATTTTATCCCGGTGTTATCACCTGGTTACAAACGACTCAACAGATTATATACTCGAAGGTTATTTGATGGTTCACATCATAGTGACGGCGACCAAGCGGCTTCCGTGGTGCTCCTTGCTAGACGACGTTCTGGCGACTAAACAAAGGGAGGTATAACAAATCACCTGGCCAGGCAAATAGTTGAAAGAGGCAAAAGAGCACAGAAGTGGGAGGGACTAATTAATATCCAAGAAAAATGATCTCATAGAACTCCGAAAGAATAATAATTTATGCCAGCGGGGATTGATTATGTAAAATATATGACCGGAGAAGAAAATGCCTACACAACAGGAATTAAAACCAAAGAATGGAAAAGCCTCATTAAGGCAGGTAAATATGACAATACTATTATAGAAATGAAAGGACTAAACAACGATATCTTAAGAGCGAGGGAAATCAAATATTAATAAATGTCATTCGAATAAATCGTTTTATAAACAGGATCATCATCACCATGCAGAAGAATTATCAATTAATTAATTTTAAATTAATGAATTAGGCACATTTTGTCAATTCCTAGCTCCGACTCCCAGTGCAATTTGAATAACATTGACTTGCCTTCTCTAAAAACAATGCATACATAGGTGTAATTAATTTCAAATATGATGAATTGATTGAATCTGCATCAACTTGTCTCAATGAATGTACTTCTCTCTTGCCGTTGAATCGACTAAATAAGCCCATAAAGTAAATTTATTTCATTAGCGCTATAATTTAACCTAGGTTTATCTCTTATTTCGAGATGTGGATACAACCTACCTATAATGGATCTATTCTTCAAGAGGTCAGCAAACAAAGACTCAAAGATACGAAACTACGAGCACTCGCTTTTTATTTGTAAATAGACTCTTAAGTAGAAACTTTTTGGTCAGATCCGTCCGACTTTTTCGTTTTCGCTGGCATCGGATGCGCATTTTGTCGTCAAAGTATATTTTTTTTAGTTCTACGAAATATTGCGAAACTCCAGAGAGGTAGTTTCGCTCTTAGCTAAGAATCTTTTCATTAGGTGTCTTTTCAAATTGTGTTATTAAATATGAAGCATGGTCTCGTACTTAACATTTTCGCAGAATGAGTTTTTGACGCAGCTAGAATTTATTTAACTAGATACCTGTAGTACCTGTTCCTTTCTGCCGTGTAAACCTTTTATTTACCATTTATGTAGTCATCACAAAAAGACAATAGATTTTTGTTGCCGATCGGAAGTTGCCAATTAAGTTCGCTACCATTGTCATAATAATTTGCCTTGCTAGTTGGTTTTCAATAGAAGTTCAGCAGAATACTGTTTTTTTTAATCTCAATTGTTATAATGACGTTTGGTCTCATGGCAAGTACTACTCAAATGGTGCAGACATAATCCATACATATTAAATCAAGCCTTGACTCTCGTCAACTTAACACAATGGATCAGACAAAATGACTTTATTGGCTTATTTAGCCGATTGAACGGCAAGCAAGAAGTATATCAATTAACAGTATTGTGTATTGTGTAGGTAGTAGGTACACTCAATTTTCCAGTCTTAGGGAAGGTTCATATCTGACGTAAAATACGTCGAGCGTATCATCGGTCGCACTAACGTATCATCGGTTGAGTGTGAACGGTCAAGTGTTTTTCTATACATTTGTCTGTTCTGGCGTTACGCGACCGATAATACGCGACGCAAGTTCCGTCAGATATGAACCTTCCCTTATCACATCAACATTGTACATACATTTAGCGTACATCCCAATTGCCGAATAACAGGCACCGATTCCGACTTTGAAATGATTCCGGAATAATATCGGTACAATAGGCTAGTTGACACATATGAAATTATGTTACAATGACGTTTATTTCTAAAAGTATTTGTCATATGGAACCTAAATATAATAATTTATGTTAAAAAAACTTGAATATGTTTGTATAAACCCAATATGAAAATTATTTCTTTTGTCTATGTCTTTAACTTCCGAAAACGCTATCAGCCATTTTGTGAAGTCTCGTTAAAAAACAATGAACGCGATCCTTTACTATTACACTTTCTCATGTCATGACGACATCGATCTTGAACACAGATAATGTATATAGATCAACATGGCTGACTTTAGTGCTATCTAGATCTAAAATAAATGCCATATTATTTTCTTGATCAAGTAAAACCATTCTTAACCATACAAAAATAATTTAAAAAAAGTGTCAACTAGCCTATTGTATATAACCATTTATTAATCGACGTATCTTTGAAAGATACGTCTTTCTGTTTTTTTTCATAGAACCGTGTTTCGTTACCAAATAATTTTACACCACGACATGAAATTCGATCTTGTATTACAAACGAAGTGTCGCTGCCGAGATGTATCCCCTGGCGGCGATGTTCTGTTTCCTTTATAAACAACTGTGTGGATATCACGTCTGCACTAAGAGATACATTCTCAATAATAGTGGGAAATACAGTAAATCTCTGCATTTATTTACACATTACATGTTTTTGAATTGGATGCAGTACGTTTCTAGATAGACCCATTATTCCAAGGAATGCCAAAAACACCAAAAACCATAGATAGGTTTACTTTATTTAATTATAATGTTTTTCCTACTATAAGACCATCCATAATGACGGGTACCTAAAACGCTAATCGAGCTAAGCTACGCGACCACAGATTAATAAATAGTTACTGACGCGACGCCACAAGCGGAATTGAACTATGTCGATATAATGTTATAATTCATTAGAACATAGGTAGGTACTTATCTTCTTCCCCAAAACAACCAGTATGAAATTATAGAAACAGGGTTGTGAGAACATACCAGTGAGATAATATAATTAACAAGGTAGTTTTTTTAATAATAAAACGAACGCATTCAATTTTCATTTCATTTATTTTTATAAACGAATAATCTCTAAAAGACTATGTCTTTTATAGGTACGTACAATTGAATATTATTCTTATTAGCAGTCCAATTCTGTGGTTTGATACTGAAATGGCCATTGGTTATAAAATGTTGACCACTGCCACAAAATAATTTTAAAGCAATATTAAGTAGGTACCGGAAATACAACATACACCTTTTAATGAAGAAAATGTTTCGAATTGAGTATTTTAATGTTATACAAATATAAACCGCAGTGTGCTGCGAAAATGGCCTTTTCATAATCAATTCACAGAATTAAACAATTATACAGTAACAGGATTTGACTGGTAGGTATATACAAAATTGTAAGAGATAAATTGTAGATAATGCTATTAAAATAAAAACATATGAACAGTGGAAGCTTTAATATCATGATAGCTTCTAAATCAAACTGAATGCTTAATCTATGGGCTGATATTGTAATCGGTTTTATATTTACAAATATCGAGAATGGAAGCAATGATACATATTAAAAATCGACCATTATCAGGTAAGTAACACAACAAAATATTTATTTTAATTTCTAAGATAATTAATCGCATTAAGTTACACTGATAGAAAGTTTGAATTAGGTTCAGTTCAGTTCAGTTAGGTTTTCGTTAAGGACCTAAAACATCGAATAGATTGAGGCAAAAGTAAAATGGATAGATGACATTTCAAAATAAATAATATGTAATACTCGTAGGCATTCAGTCATTTGAGAAAATCGCCTAAAACCGTTCTGCTCTAAATCTCACATCTTCACATCAATTTCTTAATTAACTACGTTATCAGTCCATAGATTATTGTTATTTCAACGAGTATTGTTATAATACAAACATAATAATATCAGGAATATACATACTACTACTTTTCCACAATATTACAAAACTCTAAATATCAATTGGGAAATTTCGCGGCGACACTTTCTACATATTTACTCTCGAGTAAAACGTTATAAAGACATATGGAAATCATGCTAACAATAAAATAACAAATAATAGGTATATTTTATACATGCAATACAAAATTAATATTAAGCTAAATATAAAATTACAGAAACTAGAAGTATCACGCACGATGCAGCCGCGCCATTTATCTTACATTTAAAAATGCTATGCATTCTTAAAGAAATCTACATAAATCATAATTTATAATGATATGTAAATATAGTTAACTTGTCCATTTTGGTAGTAGAACTGTTTAAAGTATGTTATATTTACTCATTTTTTTAATACGAATAGGGAAAATGCACCCTATGTAAAACAACTCAATTGTATAAAATCAATACGGTAAAATGAACGACCAGCTAATACACAATACAATTTAACATATGATACAAATAAAAAAAACATTTTTTTTTTGTGATGTAACTGTAGCTAGCCACCCATATGAACAACTATCTCTCTCGCGCAGTTTCACCCGCGTGTATCCCATTCCAGTGGAAAACTTGACTTAAAATTTAGCCATGGTATGGCAACAGAATTAGCGAAATAAGTTTAGTTCAGAAGATCCAGTGATTACCTCCTACAACCACACAAACTTTACCTCCTTATAATATAAGTAAAGACTACACCCTGTTCTTAGGGTTCCTTACCCAAAAGTTTAAAACGGGACCTTATTACTAAGACTCCACTGTCGGTCGCCAGGCTATTTCTCATAAACCATGATAGCTAAAAGTTGGAATTTTCTGTTTTGGCTATAAGAACAAATACTAAAATCAGTATAAAATAAATATCCCATACAACGGACGTGATTTTTTGTCGTTTTATTTTAGTTGTGTTGTGATAGATATTGGCACGAAACCTTTAGTGAGCGAGTCCGACTCACATTTGCCTGGTTTTTAAGTTCGCTGTCATATGACATCCAATTTCTAAAACATGAATTACAAAAAGCTTTCAGTTCGTCCAAAATAACGTTTGTCGTTTGATTCTGAATGACAATGTTAATAATAATTATCTGTCACCACTACAATCAAATCAAGTAGCTAATCACGATTATAGAAACTGATTTGACACTTAACATTAGTTTAAGTAACTTTAATTTAAAAGTTGAGTATCGTTTTAGAAGATAGGCTTTAGTTTATTTACGGTGACAAAAATACTATAAAATGCTTCGCCTAAAGGCGAAAATTTTATAGTGCCGGCGGCAGGTCCGCCGGGCAAGCCGCCGTGCACCCGGCGACATTCAAAGCCGCCGGCTTTGCCACACAAAGGAGGCATGGCTACACAAATACATGGCTTGTATTGCCGGCGGCATAGCCGCTCGGCATATACCCGGCGGCATTGCCGCCGGCATGTGTGTAGTAGGCTTTAGAGTCGGGTTATAAAAGATTGATACTTTTCGACGACAGGTGGATCCATTGTGGCCGAATGGTTTAGGCATTAGGAGTTTAATTTTAACACCCGGCAGGTGGTTTAAATTAATTAATATCTCAATTTTTGAAATATAATCAAGTAATGTTACATCGATTATCGACTTAGATAATTATAATCTATTTTATGTAGTAGGCACCGACCAATCTATGCCAATCTTAGCTTTAGACCCGTTTTAGGCAAGTATGTAAGTCTGAGTATGACACATTTCAGTTTTAAACAATTTTCTTTTGATGAAGAAAATCTTCTCACTTATAGTAAATGGGTGTAACCAGAAACGGAACGGTAAGTTTTAGCTACAAACAATGTAGTTGTTGCCCCTCGCCAAATATTAACTGCAATACAACAATCTATAGCAAAATAGTGAAAATGTTATGAATGCACTGTGTTCCAAACATCATTCATACCGGCGATTCCCAATTACAATGCAATACCTACCCTTATAACAAGACTTCAAACTGGCGTACCCTTAATTATTTAAATTTACACAGACTGATTTAGTTAGTTTAGTTAAATAGGCGTTATATGTTACACTCACAGATTAAGAATATATTTTGGTAACAATTGTTGTTTGCGTACACGGTTTTTACAGTTTACATTATTATCTTAGTCTAAAGACTGCCGCGTTAACCCTTGATACTACGTAGCGTACCACAAATTGGTATACATTCCACACCAGTGTAACCTAATTATTGGTACGCATACCACTAGGCGCGAGACGCGTTTACTGGAAGAGATACGAAGGTGAAGGTAAATTATTCAAGAATTGTATACAAGATCTATATAACTGACAGTTCAATATCATAACAAATGATTTTATAATCTAATATACTATCATTTTTTCTAAGTAAACTAATATTTTTACATTAGTAGAATCCTATTAATGTACATTAAAACTATAAACAAGGAATGACTAAACTTATGAATAAAACAACAAATATATTAGTTTCCAATTTAACAGGTAAAGTTTCGTTTTACAAATAAAAGTAATAGGTATATATTTTGTAATAATTTCGGATTAATTAATACTATAAACGGACTATTAATAATGGCGGTATAGCTGAAATAATGGAAATAACACGTCTTCTGAATTTAAATAACAAAAAAAATATATGACGCGGTCCTCTATAAAATAATAGAGGTGTAAAAGTAACGAAAAAATGCGTACCCGTATGTATTCGTTACTATAACATTAAGTACTCGTTACTTTCGTATCGTTACGTTACTCGTTACTTCTGATACCTCACAACATGATATTTTATGTTAGAGCAACGAATCGAGCCGTGTTACGTACGTGTACGCGTACGTAACACGGCTCGATTCGTTGCTCTAACATAAAATATGTACTCTATAGAAAACTTACTTATTCATAAATTACACACCAAGCTACGTAAGGTGCATTTTTCGCATTTTAGTATATTTTTTTGTATTTGTAATTTGACAAAAATACTTTCTTACTTAGTTTCTGTTACAATTTCAAACGTTGTCTACACATAAAATACCTTTGTATAAACAGTAAAAAACTTTAACGAATTATTTCCAAATTATACTTTATTTAATTAACGCACATCGTTCCTTATTACGAACGTTTTCAAAAAATACACCGAATAAGCGCGCAAGTACGTAAAACATACGATCAACCAGCGAACGTTTCAATAAACGCATCAACGGTACTCGCATTTTCGTATATTGGGTACCTACATTGTATAGGTACCGACTATACGAAAGATGCGAGTAACGAAATTCATTATTTAATTCAACACTAGGAGGCGCACCCGTTACTCAGTAACGATAACGAATACATACGGTTTGCTTCAGCTCTAACCTACATTGTATAAGTACCGAATATACGAAAGATGCGAGTAACGAAATTCATTCGTGTGTAACGTTTCGTTACTCGGTACTAGACGGCGCACCCTTTACTCAGTAACGGTTTGCTTCAGCTCTATAAAATAAATGTTTATTAAAATTATTAATATTAAAATCTTGTTCACATTTAAATTATTTTGCATTTTATTATTTAAGAATGTATATTCAAATTAAATTAATATTTAATTAATCATAATTATAGATCCGGATTGCTCATAATGAATTAGATAGTTAGTTCATTAAGCAAAACATATACTAGAAAATTAGTTATTAAATGAAATAATATAGTAAAATAAATTTCATATGTGAACAATAGATGGAAAACTAATTATTTATTTGTCATAAGAATTGTATCTAACTATAAATACCTGTTATTATAAAGGCTCCTCAATTATGATAGATGTACCTACAGAGAGTTCAACTCAACTGAGCGTTCAGAGCGATGGTGTGCGTGCACATATTATTATTATATAGTGATTCTGTGTGCATGCTCGGACAACGCAAGATTACCACTGCCATAGCCATATACGCGAAAGTTTGTAAGAGTGCATAGATATATGTTTGTTACTAGTGATGGGCCGACTATAGTATTTGCCGACTAACCGACTAGCCGACTAATCGGTTTTCAAAATGCCGATTAGTCGTCCGACTAATCGGCAATGGCGGTCATTCTAATACCTACTTGTCGAACGTGTTCAAGCTTTTTCGTCATCACGCGGCTAAGTCATTGCGCGGCCGCTGAGCTTAATTACTGATTGATTAATACGTTCCTATGTTGTAAAGACTGTAACTTTAGATAACTACTCTAAGTAATGTTTAGAAATTATAAAACAAGTAAAAATTATTTGTTTTATTTCATTTGTTATGCGCCGATCGTAATCGGCATATTTTGCCGAATTGTCGCCGACTACAAACGATGCCGATTAGTCGGCTTTCCCGACTAGTCGGCGGCTAGTCGGCCTATCCCTATTTGTTACCCTTTCGCGCAAAAACTATGTAATGGATTTTGGTGAAAATTTGCATGCCGACAGTTTATAAGCTGAATTAATATACAGTTTATATAGGCTAAAAAACAGGAGCAGAGTAACGCGGGTAAAACGGCTAGTACAAGATAAAGCAGTATACCTAATTACAAGAGCACGCATACATAGCGCCACGCGCACAGACGCGTTGAACTATCTATACAGTATACCGCTCTTAGAGTATATAAGCTATAGAGCGCGCTTATCATAGTATGAACCGTAAGCACGAGTATGGACAACACCGTGGTGTCATCACCAAATAATAATCTTTATGATAAGTCGGTGATATTTTAAACATTTGTTTAATTCTGAAGAAATTACTTATAAAGTGCTCACGAAAAAGTGCCTCAGAAAACTAAAAAAAAAGTAACTGAAATATTTATTTTCACAATAAAAGTGCCATGCATTACACTTTACTTCTCACAAGTACCCATGGGTTCTATTAATCATATAATCCGGGACACTTAACTATCCCTCTTTTAAACTCCTCTGTATGATCCCTTCCTCGGTTGCCTGGAAGCGATCACAATTTGTGATAAGGCCGCCAATTGGACCTACCTAAGTAACTCTTTCTGTATTATCTTCTTCATGAAAGTGCAAAATAAAGAGTATATCTATCAATCCACAACTGCTTACAATCGACACAACGAACCGCAGTGATACGCGTGCTCTATAGTTTTAAATCTATCCTAAGATACCGCCGCGATAACATTAATGAATAGGTAAGAAATTCCGTTCTTTACATTATTTTTAAAATATGTTAATAATCAAGTTTTGAATGCTTACAAACTATCACAGGATGTTCATAGCTTTACATAAAGACATCCGTATAAATATTTCACTAAACTATCTTTAAGTAGTAAATAATAAAAAATAATTCAATATAATATAAAATCTATGTACACAAGTGATAATGATTTCATAATTATACCAATATTTAATAAAATCAACTGAGAATGCATTTTTTGAGCAATTTTATATATATATTTATTTTTTTTTGCTAAAAGATAGATATGTACTTTGCAACAATAAAATTCGTAGAAACTTTCAACATAATAATATTACAATTTTTTTTACTACAATTATTTGGCAACAACGCAGTGGAATTATGTACATAAACACTTAGTGCTTTTATACTACATACTTCTACTCAAATTACAATGGACGACAAAAAAGGCGAAATAACACAATGAGATTGTAATACATTTCTACAATAATAAATAATATCTATCATGCTTATAACCGAGGAGAACAAATACGTGCAACTGCATAATAGGTTGTTCACACTCGATTGATCATTGCATCAGTCATTATTGACAAACTTGCTACTTCCTTGCACTCACTAGAGCACAACTGAATCATTATTTTTATTATACACTGCTTCAAAAGAGTTACGTGGGCACTAAGTTGCCAGACGCATAATATCCTAGATGCGCTAAGCTGGCAATACTTATTAAAAGCGCGCTGTTAGGATAACGTGTCGCCTTACCCGATATACCACACTCTTGCCCGTTGTACTCAAGGCAAAAATTCTGTAACAAAAATATTATCTACATTAGAATGTCGTCAAAAATTAACAGACAAAAATCTACTAAATTGTGAATTAAATAGTATTTTATTAGATACCTACCATGTTGTAAAATAGAAAATAGAATCGAGTACAAAAACGACCTATGTTGAATGTCAATTGACATTTAACATCGGTCGTTTTTGTACTGGAGTAAGCGTTGGTAGCATAACAGAATTATAGAAATATAACAGAGAAACATATAAAAAAACCAGTTGCGTTGCCCTTAAAAAAACTAAGACCTCAATGCACTTATGTTCTTTCGTTGGTGTTATTATATTATATATGTATATATATATATATATATTTAATATTATTATGAAACGTCGGAACACTACCGACACTAACGAAGACGCAACTTTTAGAACAAAAATGGGGATAGTTAGGTACCTATATCAGTAAAAATCACGAACAAAGAGTCGAAGGACACTAATTCAATAAAAGTTCTGTTACAAATGTAACAAATAAAACAAACTTCTGCTACAATGACACCACACCACAAATACACACCATTTTTGAGTCACGAACGACATCGGAAGAGTTTCACGTCACGACATCGTACTTTGTACAGTTTGCTTCGTAATTTTGCGAAAGAAATAATAAAGTTTGGAGTTAGGGAAACTCGTATCTTTGTGTGTTAGGTTTGCAGGATGTTGTTAAGCTCCCTTCTTGTACGTAGAAATTAAGCTACACCAATTATTTACCACATCAGAACTCCCAGTACGTAGGATATTCAAAGGCATAACAAAGTTTTAGTCGTATCACTACAATCGGGTATAATGAACAAACACCAAAACTTCGCTGAAATTTTCTTAATATTCCAACATTTTACTGGCGTATATTAACAAAGCGGTGCACATTGGGTGTGCTTGGGGAATTTATTTTTATTTGTCGTTGAATTTTCTATAACAAATTCTATCCAAATCTATTAACTTGTGAATGTAAATTGCCAACCAACTCCCACACCAAGGAACTAAATCCCTTCTTTAGAAACACTATTTACGGATACCAAATACACCTAGACTCAGGATAACAATCCATGTTTCATGTTATTAAACAATTGAATGGGAATCGAACCCACCTGCCTAGATACTACAGCTGACACGTGGTTACGACGTCTGGTTTAAATCTAATCTAAAGAGAAAACCTTTGAAAAAATAAATGGTGACATTATTCTTTTGAGTAACATCGACTAGTTAGTCACAGGAGATAAAAGTAAGATTGAAATATATTACCTTTATTATATTAGATGCCATGCGTTTAAGGAAAGCACTGGTGAACAAAGCGGCTTCCTCACCACAGGACCGGTAGACCGTCAACTCGGAACATCTCAAGTACTCTTGGAATGAGCTGAAACGAACACAACTTAATTAAATATCGCCTTTCAATAAAACTCACTTCTAAATCTATTGCTATAAAGTTCAAAATTAATAAGTTTACAAATTTAAATTTTGTCCCATTTGCATAGAAGAAGCCTAATTAATTTTCAGATCAAAATTGTTGCAGTTATTAAAGTTGGCCGCGGGAAAAAGATGCAAACAAACGCTGAGAGCCATTTAAATTACCACTACAATTTCTGTGAAATATTCAATTTTCTGCCTGTAGTTAAATAAAGTACAATTTGTGTCTGATATATTTAAATGCAAATTTAATTGTACGAGAAAGTCAGGCCTGGTCGACTTTATACTTGCGATTGAATTTAACATTGAGAGCGATACAACAAAAATCAACTTTATCGTATGGATATTCAAATAGAGGTGCCTGTGAAAGGTTAATTAAGCAAAGCTACACTATAAGATTTATTGAATTATATATGTACATTATACCTTATGAAGGTATTACATAAAATACAGAAGTCACAAAGCTCAATTATTATATTATATTATTAGCCTTTTAACCATCGAAATAAAAATGTTGAAGAAATTAATATATTCATAGCCTTTTAAGTAAGGAATCTATACATATAATAAAATTGTAGAAAAGTGCTGTCTGTACATTGAAAATAAAAATAAAAAAAATAGCAGGGGTTATTGTTATGTCGATGTCGAACCCAAAAATGTAATTAACTTTTTTTTTGTCTGTTTGTCTGTTTGTCTGTTTGTCTGTTCACGCTAATCTCAGAAACGGCTGATCCGAGTTGGATGCGGTTTTCACGAATATATTGTGGTATGCTTCAGTTATGCTTTAGTGTTTGTTTCATGTCAATCGGTTCATAAATAAAAAAGTTATGTCAAATTAAAGAATCACGTCGAACACTATTCTATGCTTATACATAGGCACCATTAATCTCCGCAACTATTTGACGGATTTGGTTGAAATTTTGTACCGACATATTTTAGAGCCTGGCGCAACATAAAGACTACTTTTTACCGCGGGAAAACATCCGTTTCCCATGGGAATCGGTAGTTTATTGTTTTTTTAACG
Organism: Nycteola revayana; assembly: GCA_947037095.2. Classification (NCBI taxonomy): domain Eukaryota; kingdom Metazoa; phylum Arthropoda; class Insecta; order Lepidoptera; family Nolidae; genus Nycteola; species Nycteola revayana. The sequence continues at coordinate 14,947,350 of OX344839.1, forward strand.
CCTGTTCCGGTCAACGAACGACGTCGATCATTGTTACTAGATAGGTAAATTACAATCATTAATAGAATATGTTATAGCTACTTATTACCTTGGAATTGACTGGATTACCATGGGAAAAAAATTAAAAGGGCTCATCTAAATTCTTTCTACTTAAGTTAGTTAAGGCTGATATCATAAACTATAAGAATAATTTACCGAGGGAAATCATAGTACTCCCATGGGAATGAAAAAACATTGTTCTTTTACGGCTGAAGGTAGTTTGTAAGCTGTTGAATTTTAAGAATAATGTCGAACAGATTCCTTCCAGTTTCCCGTGGGTCTGAGATGTTATCCCGCGGTAAAAAGTAACATAAGTGTTGTTATTTCCAAGCCTAAACTAACTGTTTGCCAAATTTCATCCATATCCGTTCAGTAGTTTTTGCGAGAAAGACTAACAAATATGCGTCTATACAAAGTTTCGCGTTTATATTATTAGTAAGAGTTAATTCTATTATGAATAACTACTTTTTTTCTCTGTTAGTAGAATTTACTGAAACTTTATAATAATTTTAATTTAATAATAAATATCTTTATAGAGAAGTTAAATAAAAATTATCGGTTTAGGAATCGCGTTTCAGCTTAGGATGGACGTTTGTCGGTTGCATACGACGACTGCGCGCGCGGGTATATAAAGCGCGTACACCCTACATATCAAGCGGCTTGCCGGGCACGTCACTTACTGGATGGGGATCAACACTGGGATGATGCTTTGTCTGAAGCAATTATTAGCGAAAGCCCACAGCGATTGCGCCATTTGTTTGCAGTCATGCTGGTGTTCTGTGCACTTTCTGATGCTTCACAATTATGGCATAAGTATCAGAACAAATTAGCTGAAGACTTTTTCAGGCACGCGCAACTAAATGATGACAACCAAATTAGTGAGAGATTACGTGAAAGTTACTAATTTAAGCCCACCAAAACTTTGCAACGGTAGGTACTAGATTAAAAGTAACAAATTTACAACGAAATCTGATAGAAGCAGAGATTTTAACAGGGTGCGGAAAAGGTGATAGTGTTTTTATTCCTCGGATTCCTCTCATTCCAAACAATTTTCCGTTTAGTTTTAAACGAATTCAGTTTCCAGTGAGCCTATGTTTCGCCATGACAATTAATAAAGCTCAAGGTCAGACTCTAAAAGTTGTGGGTGTAGATCTAAGTATCAGCTGTTTTTCGCACGGTCAATTGTATGTGGCTCTGTCCCGTGTTAGCAATCCCAGCAGCCTGTATGCTTTCACCCCCGATGGCCATACGTCTAATATTGTATATAGAGAAGCATTACAGTAAAGTAGGTTTTTTAGCTACCCAAAATGACTGTGATTATGATCCAAAATAAAAATAAGTATATATTTAAAAAAAAACGTTGCTCATAGTCACTATTCCACGCGAACGAAGTCGCGGGCACAGCTAGTCCTAAATAAAAACACTGTTTTCAGTAATACCTAATTTTATATGATGCTATTATATGTTTATTTATTTTAAGCGGATGTCTCGTGTTGTATAAACCGCTGAAAGGGCGCACCATAGCTTAAAGCAAAAGAGAGGTTGGTTAGGGTGGTAGGTTATTTTCCGTACCGTATAACAGTCCGCCATATGGTTTAGTTACAAACCATTAAGTGGAATGTCAGACGGTATGTCGAAGTTTTGAACAAAGATCTACGGTATTTATAAAGTACCTCTACATGAAATCGAAAAACGCTAGCTGGAAATTATGTTATGTCGAATGACTTTATAGAACCGAATGTATAGAAAGCATCGAAAGTTTACTAGTCTCCAATAATAGTTATGAGTAGTCAGAACCGCAACTCAACACGTCATTGGAAATATGAATCGTACATTAAACAAAGTAGGTGATCCCTCAATAATAGACTGACCCAAGGGTCTAAATATTTGACATTATCAATCATTCTCAGTTCGATTCTTCCGCGTGTGCTTTCAGCCGCGTAATTCCCGTTTCCGTGGGAACTTCATAATTGAATATAGGTTATAGCCTTCCTCGATAAATGGACTCTCTAGCACCCTTTTTTTCCCAAATTGAACCTGTACTTTCCAAGCTTATAATTGGATTGGATGATTTTCCATCAGTACCTATTCCCATATTTTTTTTTAAATAGACATGTTTTTTTCATACACCGGCCAATGCACGAAGCGCACGATGGATTCCGTACCATTATTTTTACAACAGTAGACACTGTTTTATTTTAAGCTTTTGAAATAAACCACCATCTCTTCAACTCTACTTCTACTTGTTATTAATTTAGAGCAAAAGAATCACGTTTGTTGAATGGCTCCCATACAACAATCGTCATTATTTTTACTGACAAAAATCTGTATTAATTTAATTAAATTTATTATTTGTACAATATACAACTAAATATACTGTGAATATTCCAAGCGTCTACGTGTTGCCGTTATTAATATCGAGTCAATGTGGCCAAAAATCACGTAATTCTCTTATAAGCCAGAAAATGAACTAGCCATGATTATTCCTACTGTATGACCTTCTTTGAAAAAAACTGAACTGGTTTTAAACCAACAAAAACAGTAAAAGTATAAATCAAAATGAATAAATAAATAAATATATACGCGCATAACTTAAACAAAACTTAACCGATTTGATTGTATTTTTAATAAGGTATCTAGGATATTTATGCAAGGCATTTTCTCCAGGTATATTTTACTTTTTTTTTTACTGCGATGCCAGAGACCATCTTCTATGATATTTGATATACAATTTCAAATTTAAAAAGTAAAGTTAATTCTATTTAATAAGATAATAATACACTTACATATCATAGGCAATGCGTTACAATAACCCAACAGTAATGTAGATATTTTTATCGTTACGTGATTAGCCTCCTACCCTTTCTACTGTAGGTAATGTATTCTAAAATTCTACTCGATTGTATTTATAGATTATTGATTGTACTTCTAAATAGCCATATGTAATCTTAAAATACAATAAAACTATTGAAATAGTTTTACCGAGAACAGTTTACATCAAATGCTGGATGTAATAAAAATAGTTATGTACATTCTTCATGTGACGTCAAAACTTACTGTGACTTTATTTTTCGATTAGACTTTGTTACCATACTCAGACCAGTAGAGTCCCTAGCTACTTGAAACTTTATAAAAGCAGTTGCGATGTTGAGAAACCTGCAACTTTAACCGAGAAAGTAAACTGCAGGAACTCATCTCATATAAGAGGCACAAAGAGCTAAGATATAGCTGGTGGTTTCGTTAACTATGGTAAAACTAAATTATTTACTTTAACTCAGAAGATGCGGTTGTCTGTAATACAGACTTAGCCTAGTTTATACGGTAAAGGATATCTGATTTAGGTACTACTACTTTTTTTTCTCATCTTGCACTCTACTGGTATTCTTGTAAACCACTCGTGCTAAGCTAAAATTGTTAACTGTTACGTGTGGGTTCATGTCAGTAGTGATATGGGTTGGGATCGAACCGATAATTCTAATTACAATTAAGAACATGGCCGTTTAAAATATTTAAAATTATGAAAAACCTTTGAATCCTAGTTGCCATCAGGACGCTAATTCTGATAAGTTAAGAAAAATGATCTACAATTGACAATCTTGTGACATACAGGGCCAGATTTATAGGTCTGGAGACATTGGGACAGGAAAGGAGTGAAATTCCTTTGGCCACCAATTATTTTCGATGTCTCTATTCACCTTTATTCCGGTTTTAGTGACATAACTTGTGATTTTGCTATATTTGGTATACCTACTATCAGAATACAAAATACCCAAAAACCATTCACAGACTTTCGATTCCAGAGTCAATTGCGACTCCTTTTAAGCATTTTTAAGATAGAATCGAGACTCAGGGCGTTATATTTTTAGTATAAAAAAAAAACTTTTTAAATCGATAGTAGTAACAGTTAGTATATTCAGTTATTTCAGAATTTAAAAACACGAACATTGCCGACATTTCCAGTATTCATAGGGTATAAAGTTAACATGACTTAAACATAACATTTTTTACAGGGTTTAATTCGGTCAGAGGCACAGTGGGCGCAATTCGCGATCGTTGTTTTTTTCCGTGTGGAAATAGCACTGTTTTTGTTCATCTTTCCATTGTGTCAGAGCTTGGGCAACGATGTATAAATCCTCTGATAGCGCGCGAATATTTTAACTAGAAAAGCTGACAAAACGCACTAACTTTTACAATGCAAATGCAATTTATGCAATAATAATATTTTCTTTGGTTTCGTTTTGAATGAGCATTGTGGTTTTGTCATTATTCGATATGCAAATAAGTACAACATAAAAAATAAAAAAAAACTACAATGTGAATTATTAAATCACATCCCGTATAATAAAATACACAAATGCAACGAAAAGTAGCTAATTAAACTAAAACTAACTTAGTAAACACTAATTATTGTATTGTTTTTATTTATTATAATTATAGGTACCACTAGGGAAGGTTCCCTAGACCAAAGAAACGATGGATGGACTGTGTAAAAGATGATATGGTTAGAAAGGGGGTGACTGTCGAGATGGCGGCTAATGGCAAATAAAATGGGATAAGGGCAGGAGAATGATGAATGATGTTCCCAGAAGACTGACAGCATTGCTCTGTTGAGTAGCAATGCTTATCTGCTAGGTAAAATAAAAAGCAGCACTCAGGGACCGTGACGTATATCATGAGGTTGATTTAAATACAGCGATGTGCTGTGGTTGTGGGACGAACCGTTACATCCCTTAAATGTATACTATAAACGAAATAAAAATCAAACAATTTTTATTCAGCACTTAGGTATTTACAATTACATACACTTGAACCTACTTGTCAAGAAAAATCACAATGCTTATAAAATGAATTATAAATAGGTAACATTTACTATTAAATGCTCTAACAGATCGACTCCTAAACTTAGTTGATGAAATATATTCCACAAATGGTAAAAACACCTTATCTTCAAATGAAAGCCTTTATATTTTCAGGTCAAAATCTATCTAAAACTACCTATGTCAAAAACCAGGACAACGAGGTATTGGTCTAAGAAGTAAACAAGTAGTTTTGGTTACAACAAAAAATAAGGAATACTTAGAGTTTCCGAAAAGTAAAATATTTAAGGGAACTGTTGGTTTCTTTGGCTGGCTTGGTTTTTGAAATTTTGATTACCGATGATACATATTAATTAACTGTCAAATCTCTAGTAAAGTGAATCAATGAAAAATCAGTTTTGTATACAGATGACATAGGTAAAGGCTTGGGTTCACTGTTATACAACAAGCTAAGTGTTCCCTTATACAACTTGTATTCCAGGATTGAACTTTAACGATTTAGTTGATAAAATAATGAATAATAAACATAATGATAAGTCCTGCATTACATTGTTAGTAGGAAATTGCAAAAACCTCACAAAGAAGGATATTACAGACAGTTTTACAAGAATGTTAGATTTAAGTTGTAGTAAGATTATATTGTGTGCCTTCCCTTATATAAATAATATGACTGACAGTACCAATAGTTATATTCATATGTTGAATAACCATTTACAATTTTTGGTCAGTCATTATAGTGACAAATTTATATTTTTTGATATAAATAGTTTTAGGATTAGTTGTAAGGTGACCAGGAATACACTGTATGTCCTGAAAAAGTCATTAAATGTAATTGCTACTTTATTAGCAACCCATATTAACACAGTCATACATAGTATGACAAAGCTATTTTTTTTACAATATTTTAGTAATGTTACTAAAATTAATTTAGATAGTAATTTAAACCATTAAGTGAGACAATGGAGAAGTGTGAAAATTTTTTGGTCTTATCTCACCAGAACATTAACCGCTTCTCTGGCAAAATACTAGATATAGAACTTTTTAGTGAAAAATTTAATAATGATATTTTATGTTTTCCTGAAACTTGTTTGAAGGCACACAAAATGGCTTTTAGTGTAAATGGTTATACAGTTGCTAGCTTTTATAATAGAGTTTCGGCTGAGGGTGGGGGTGCACTCATTCTAATGCGGAACACTATAAAATTTAAGGAACGGAAAGATATTAGTAATTTATCTGTGGAACGAATTTGCGAGGTAGCCTGTACTGAAATACAGTCTTATTATATTATATGTGTATATAGACCTCCATCATCAGATTTTCAGCTATTTATTAAAACAATGGAAGGTATTCTTAAAAAGTCAGTTAAAAGCAATAAAAACGTCATTATTTGTGGCGATTTTAATATCAATTTACTATCTGATTCACAAGATAAAAATAATCTTCTGTGTCTGTTTAGGTCTTTTAATCTTAGCTGTTTATATTCTGAGCCCACTAGAGTCACATCGACAACAGCTACCTGCATCGATAACATAGTCACAAACTTTGAAGTAATTGATAAATGCTTGGTATCTGGTGTTCGTTCTGACAACAAATGTCAAATTGTTAAATTAAATAATAAAATTATATTAGAGAAGTCTATAATTCGTTTCAGATCAGTATCAAAGAAAAATCTAGACCAGTTTAGCAAAAATTTAAAATTTAGACTATGCAATGTTACTTTAGATTCAAGTAGCTGTAATATTATGTATAATACCTTATTCCAATGTATACATGAGGAATTTGAGAGGGTTTGCAAAATTAAACATATAGAGATTGACCCAAATAAGTTGAAATTTAATACTTGGGCGACTAAAGGCATAAAGCGGAGTAGAGATGTTTTATATGAACTATATGACATAAAGTCCTTTACACTTGATGAAAACTTTCCAAACTATGTTAGGAAATATTCAAGTATTTTTAAAGAAGTATGTATACAGGCTAAGTCACTATATATAAGGGATAAAATACAAAAATCTGATAATAAAATACAGTCTACGTGGCAAATGATAAATACTGAACTGGTAAAAATAAAATTAGAGATAGATCAATAACGCTAGATATTAACGATAATCTAGTTTCAGATAAGCATACGGTTGCCAATTTCCTCGCTATTTTTTTTACTGACATTCCTAGAGGTACTTCCAAGTATCTTTCATCATCACCGAAGGATGCTGAAAATCTTCTTAAAACAAATATTAGTTTAAATATTTCCAAATTCAGTTATCAAGAAGTTAATGATAAAGACATCATAAAGGCGTTTCGGACAGTTAAATTGAAGGGTACTGAAGACTTATGGGGACTCTCAGTAAAAGCTATAGACATAGTTATACAAAATATTGCTCCAATTCTAGCGGCTATCTTCAATAAGTCTATAACAAACGCGAGTTTTTTTAAATCGGGTAGCTCTAATAACGCGACTAATTATAGGCCTATTTCTATATTACCAACTTTGAGCAAAATCTTTGAAAAAATTATGCTCGGCCAAATGTTGGCTCATTTTAATACAAATGGGATATTGCACGACAAGCAGTTCGGATTCACAAAGGGTCGTTCAACTCAAGATGCGGGATGCGTTTTGATTAAGTCCATATTGGAGGCTTGGGAGGGATCGCAGGATGCCCTAGGAGTCTTCTGTGACCTCTCCAAGGCATTCGATTGTGTAGATCATGAAACGCTTTTGCTAAAGTTAAAATATTATGGTATTTGTGATAAATCACTTGAACTTGTAGTATCCTATTTATCAGATAGGAAACAGATAGTATCTATAGACGGCGTGAATTCTGAGGGACATGTTGTTAAAATGTTGTTAAAATGGTGCCCCAGGGATCAATCTTAGGTCCTTTCCTGTTTTTGTTTATATAAATGATCTCCCATACTTAATTAATGAACTATCAGACATTGATCTGTTTGCCGATGATACTTCATTGATTTTTAAAGTTAAAAGAAAAGTTACCGACTTAATTGACCATAATAGAACACTCGGTTTAATTGCAAACTGGTTTTCCGCAAATAATCTTTTACTAAATGCGGGAAAAACCAAATGTGTTAAATTTGTACAACCTAATGTTATCAATTCTACGCCTGAAGTTTCATTAAATGGAGAAACATTATATTTAGTCACGTCCACCGTATTTTTAGGAATTACCTTAGATTTTAAACTACAATGGGGCCCTCATATTGAAAAACTCGCTGGTAGATTAAGTTCAGCTTCGTATGGTGTGTGGAAAATTAGACAGTTGTCCGATGAAGCCACGGCTAAGCTAGTGTATTTCGCGTACTTTCATAGCATTATGTCTTTTGGAATTCTGCTGTGGGGGTCAGCCGCCGATGTTAATACTATATTCGTATTACAAAAACGAGCGGTCAGGGCCATATATGGATTAGGTAGTCGCGACTCCCTACGTAACCTTTTTAAAAATATAAATATACTTACCGTGCCCTCTGAATATATTTACCAAAATATAATTTTTATTAGAAAAAATATTGATAAATATAGTAAAAAAAGTGACATTCATAATATTAACACAAGAAATAAGCACAAACTTGCTGTTCCAGGATTTAGAGTTAGCAAAACTAATAAAACATTTATGGGAAATGGTATTAAGTTCTATAATAAACTCCCTAGTTATATCACGGACTTGCCTGATACTAGATTTAAAACACATGTTAAAACTGTTCTCATATAGAAAGGTTACTATAATATTCAGGATTATATTGAAGATAAAGACGTTTGGCTATCGGTACCATCTTGCGCCTACCTCCCTGAGGACCATACAGCCAAGTATAGTAGTTGTAATTAGAACTGTATCTTATTCTGTGAACTGTCTGTAATTGATTTCATGGTGTACTTTAATTATAAATACCGCTAGTTCTGTCTCAATATCATTCAATCTTATTGAGTAAAACTAGAATTAATTATAACAAGACAACCGTTTGGGCAATAAATGTGTATGCCTACTAAAAATGAATGATATTAATTGGACCAAAACCCCGCGTATTTGTCAATTTGAGTATGTTTCACCGGACCGTCTCATGTGGGCCGTGTTGAAACCGGTAGTAAAGTATCCCACTGAGTTTGTTTCGCCGGATCTTCTCAGTTGGGGCGCATTGGATCCGGTGGTAGCATTAAAGCGCGTCCGTCGTTATATGCTCATGGTCCACCCAAATAATGACAATTGTTTTGACATAATATAGACAGAACAAGCATTTTGCGTCGCTAAGAACAATATAAATAAATAAATTATAATAATAACATATAAATATATGATAATAAAAAAATAATTAATTTTATAGATATAAATAAATAACAAATATAATGAATAATTTTTTCTAATTAATGTTTGACTATTCACAAGTGCCTGTAATTGGTTTACGTAAATAAAAATGATTTTTATTTATTTTTTATTTTAAATGAGTAGCTAAACGCTTGATTAAGTGCTCTAATTTAAGTTATCAATGAGCTTATTCATATCCTGCGATCGGTGTATTATAAACATGTTTATTTTATTAAAAGATATAGGTATGCAATAAGCGCAATTGCATTAAACTTCATTAAAAAAAAAACTTAAATTGTAAGGCAAAACATTTTTTATTTAACATACGGCCTTTCTCTGTGTGTTATTACATATGACTATGATGTTGGGTAGATTAAGTGTAGTCCAGTTAATTTATATTTTTAGTCTTTGCCACTCTAACTTGTATAGAAGCTAACACCAAAAGCCTTGGAAATTTCGAGTAAGCTTCTTGTTTTATCACCTCATTTCCATACACACATATTGTTGATATTCAAGAGTAATGCATCTTCAAGCAAAGATTAAATCACGTTCGAATAAGATAAGGGTGTTACGTATGATTTATGTTGATATCCGTAGATTTACGGTGATATAAGAGCTCAGAGGTGTAGCGATACCTATTGTGAGTAACCTCACGTATTTGATCGTATTTCTGGTGAATTTTAATTTGATTGGCACTTATCCACTCAAACGTCCAGGGATACTTTGGTATCCAAAAAAAAAAGGGCGTTGTACGTCCAAGGATACTTTAGTATCCATAGCGACATATTTTATAAAACCGTCATCTATCGACAATATGCGTTACTTTTTGCGTGTTTAAGTTGTGTAGTCGATAGCTGACGAACTACTTTACAATAAAAATCACGAGATGGCAGTGTAAGAAGCCTCAACGAATAAAAACAAACGTTTATCTGCAGTCCACTCTACGCTTTGTGTTTAGTGAACAAGTGTTTTTTAAGTTCCAGCGATTATGTCGTCAGTACTTTAGTTTTATTTATTAGTTCATAGATTATTATACATAAAAATAAACTAGATGATTTGTGCTTTATAATTAAGTATACATATCACAGTTTTAAGAGTAAAATCGAGTCATATTTGGAATTCAAAGTGTAGCTGTTTCGAAAAAAATGGCGTAGGAGCGGCCATTCTTGTTGTTGATCCAATTTTAGTTATTTTTACGTAGTTTTTCAGTAAAATATTGTTTAAACAAAGAGTAATAGTTCGTCATAAACATAATAATACACTTTAAAAACTGAAATATACAATATTCACGGAAGATTCCTTTAAATGTCACTGTGTTCCTCAGGTGTTTAGGCATGGATAGATTGCTATCCACGGACGGAACTAAAATGGTTCAAAATAAGGATGTGTACAAACGGCAAAATATGTTTGCAATATTTTTTTTCGCTTTGTGTGGTGGTGATTCTTTGTTTGTTTGATATAATAATGTTATGTTTGTTAATGATTGTCGACTTTTGCTATCATTTTTAAATTTGCTTGATGGTTTCACCTCACTTTATTTCCCTTGTGGTGTTTTAACAATTTAATTCTCATATTTAATCAAAATCACTAATATTTTGGTTTACGGTTTTACGCCTATTTGTGTCGTGCATATTATTTTTTTTTTTTAATATTGATGTCATTATTGTAATAATTATACCATGTGCATACTTAGTATTGCTTGAAGATACGCTGCTATTAAAATTTGAATGTTTTTTTATAAGTTACTGGCTGCTGACCCCGATATTTTTAATGCATCATGCACATTATTATTGCCTTTTTCCTTGATGATATTGATAGTTTAAATTAATATATTTAAGAATTATAAAACATACCTACAATAATTGACTATCACCTAAATTTAGAATAAAAATACCTAATTTATTTTAAAACAAATCCTAAAGTCGTGTGTAAAATCCTTAGGCGGGCGGCCATCTTGCCGTAATTTCGGTATCGGAGACGAAATCTAGGTCGATCTAGATTACTGCAGGAACGCGTTTTTTATTTTGGTTTAATGGGCTACACTGTTCATTTTAAGTAATAAGATATTGGTGTCAAAAAAAAGCTTATTTAATCTAGTTTAATTATTATTAAAAAACATTGCGAATAATTAAAAAATGATTCGTTAAAACTTGTTAAAAGAAATATTTTACGTAAATTTAACCCGTATTGTTAAGTTAATTATTTTTTTTTATGAATAGCAGATTAATTGTTGAACTTTAATTAGTACATATTTTGATTCCTTAATAATTCAGCTTGATACTGGTAGGTTTTACCTTGCTATAGCTGCAATAGTTTGCTAGTAAATACACTTTGAATCAGTAACGGCACGAGCGCTCGACGCGGTTCGGTTCGCGGTTCGCGCTCGGACGTTCAAGGGGTAGGCGACTATAGTCGCCCGGACGTTTGAGTGGTTATTTGCCTATTATGATTTTACACTTGAGTGAGTAAGAAGTGGTATTGTGAGTTACATTATACTGGCTTTATGAGATTGGCAGGCCTATTAGGTAAAAAATACGACAGCGATAATTTGGCAGATTAATCGTAAAACGTCTAAAAATGTCACGTCTCACGTTTTCATAGCAATTAGTGGCTACTTATCAACTATAGCTATAATTATTAAATTTTTTTGCGATTAATCTCCTACGTTATCACTAATAGGTCATAGGTCCTGCAGACACCAACCTCCTGCCTAGCGTGAATACTGTTGTGACTGTTATGTTGTAACATACAAGGTCCCTCGACAGCAGCGTTTAGTATTTATCTATGTCAAGCATTTATATGCTTGGATACGATATGGTTCGTCAGGTACCTACCGAAGCATACGAATTCTTGAAAAAAAATATTGTTGTTGTTTATTTGCTGAGTTGAGTTTATAAAAACATGAATAAATCTTCTTTTCGGTCATATAGGCGCTCAGCTTTTCTACCGACGCAAGGCTAATCCTGTAGAATAACCAGTCCATGAATATACATTCAAAATCTATCTAATATAAAAATCAATTGCTGTTCGTTAGTCTCGCTAAAACTCGAGAACGGCTGGGCCAATTTAGCTGATTTTGGTTTTGCCGTGGTCCAGGGAAGGTTTAAACGGTGAGAAAATATGGAAAAATTGGAGGGAAATAGTAAAAATGATCATTTTATTTTCCCATACAAATTATTATAACTGTCAAACGTTACAGTTTTGTTCCGCCATAGATTGATTGAGCAACCAAAAAGTGACAGAGAGTCGATAGTATTTTAAAATACAAAAGAAGTACATTTCTAGACGAAAGTTGATCAGTCACCATTGTCGAATATTTATTCAGTAAATATTTATGGGTTTAGAATTTTATTTTGAAAAGAGTAACGATATACTTAGTACACCGTTCATGTTGTGATTCTGGCTTCTTTCGGTCATTTCCAATTGCTTAAACTCTTCCGCGGTGATATTGAAATCTAGAAAACTTACTCTATCCATAATCGACGGCGTTAATGAAATTACGAATTTATAATTCTAATTTGTGTGTGAATTGTTTTTTTTTGTTTTATTAATTCTTTTTGTTCGACGTGAACTGTGACCACATTTTGAACAAAATAAAAACTGCTGCAGTTATTGATTTGAATTCGTTAAAACGTAAAATATTGTTGCTACTATAAGAAATTCGTCGCTGTCGTTCAATGTCCATTTTTTTCCCGGTTGAAAATGCACTAGGCATCCACGGCCACAGTGGTGGAATGTAGTATGTAGAGCTCCCCTGTTTATAGCGATGATATGCTAATTATATCACTAGAAGATGGTTTACGTACTTAACTTAACCCAGGATGTTCCTCTAAATTGAGCCAGAAAATTGAGCACCAGGAATAGCTAATGCATATTATTATACATCCGGGTATCCATCCATACATGCCTATGACCTAGCAGTCATGGACTCTCCTGGGTCCATTCAATGCACCTTTTGGGTGAGCACGGAGCACAACTACAACTCTACGCATCATGGGTCGGCCTCTAAAATAAATTAGGACTTTGTTCCCTACTCCTCGAAGCCGAGGCTCGGGGGACAGCCTGCTGTCTGTGCGCCTTCGGTGAAATGGGTAGGAAAGATCTTTCTCCTGAAAACACTCCGCGGACTTCTACTGAATGGGCAATGGTTGCTAGCAAGAGGACGGATCCCATCACTCTCGCTCCACCGCCCAAGCCGGAAACTCCTCGCAGCAATGTACCGTGTGCTGTCGCTGTGATGATTGATGACATTAAGTTTCCGGATCACCCTCCCTCTTTTCTTTCAGAACATTCTAGCATTTTGGGCTAGATCGCTTGAACCAGTTTTTGAAGTTTTTTTTTCATAACTAATAGTAGGTAGGTGATACAAAGTGCATCGATGAACTTCGTATCACCCTACTTAACATTAGTTTTTACATACACAACATTAGATAGAGTTTTTTTTTTTTTTTAATCTTATGGCTTTTGACATAACATTGACCGAATGCGTGTTCTTAGTGCACATTACGGTTAGTTCAGTTCTATATGAATAAAGAATTTTTGACTTTTGACTTTTTTAACTATCACGCCTTATATTACTTAAAAGTTCAATTTAATTTAGAGTTTTACCTAAGATAGTACAAAGTCTGTCGGGTCAGCTACATTGATCCAATCTTCAAAAACTGGAAAATCCCAAAATAATGGAATCGCCTAAAAGAAAAAAAAGGAGGGTGATTCGAGAGGGTCCGGTTATGGTATCAGTCCTCTTGCTACCGATCATTGTCCAGTTTGTAGAAGACCCCGGAGCGTGCTTAGTAGAAAGATCTCTCCTACCCATTTCACCGAAGGCGCAGAAATCGTAGGCTGTCCCCGAAGCCTCGGCTTTGAGAAATGGGGAGCATAGCCCCACTTTCTTTTAGAGCCTGACCCGTGATGTGTAGAGACGAAGTGGTGCTCCGTGCGCCCGCAAAAGATGCATTTAATGAACACTAAAATAAAATCCTCGGGAGAGTCCATGACAGCTAGGTCATAGGCATCGGACGGTAACGGATGTACCGTGTATGGATTAGCTATTACAGGTGCTCCATTTACTGGCATTTAGGGGAACACCCTGGGTTCAAGTGGGTAAACCATCTTATCGTGACATAATTGGCATGTCATCGATCATGAATAGAGTAATTTTTTTATCTTATTTATTGTAATATTATGGCGTTTGACATAACATTGACAGAATGCGTGCTACTCTTAGTGCACATCACGGTTAGTTCATTGCTATCACGCCTTATATTAAAAGCTCCATCCAATTTATAGTTTTAGCTAAGACAGTACAACGTCTGTCGGGTCAGCTAGTCTTGTATAAATCTGTATTCATATATAACGTGTGGGAGGAACACGTTTGTCGCTAATTAAGGTGTCTCTTATGTGATAGGATAGGTATTCTAATTTTGGAACAGTCGCGGTTAATATCTATTACGAACCAACACAAGGTCATAACACACGTTATTTCACGATAAATATATATAAGTAGTCAAAAAAATCTAATATAACAGACTTACTAGACTATGGCACGCGGAAATGTTACACAATGATAAACAGAAATTAATAAGAAGTGGAACTGGTTGGAAATACGTAGGTGCATTTTTTTAATATGTACAAAGATGTGTAGCAAATTACATATTATCTAATTTTAATAATCATAGGCAATGAAAAATTATCTGGCTTTATTTAACTGGGGATGACTACCTATAGGTACAGAATACCTCATTCAAACAACATTATATTGTAGTGATCCTATATAACTACATAATGATTTTGACGGGGCCAATTAAATAGTAAGACAGACAAAAACAGCCTTTACATATTAATAGTATTTCTTTCTTTTATTTTTTATATTTATTATAAAGACCACTCCCGCAGTATAGAAATTAATCTTGAGACTTTACAAACATATAATTTACGAACACAAACACCCCGACTGACCTAACTATCCCGTCGTACACACTTTGGTACTTTGGTAATTTTTTTGGTTAGGAATCGAACCCGAAACGCGACTACACCACTATGGCGTTAGGAATAATGCTCTCGAACATCTGGCTTCATATCTGGGTAATAGAATTCAGAAGGACGATATTAATGGCAAACTATCTCCGGGATCACCAGTTGTAATGGGAGTTCCACAGGGATCAATCCTGGGTCCATTTCTGTTTTAATATACGTAAATGACTTACCTTACTACGTAAGGGATAAACATGAGATTGTATTGTTCGCGGATGACACTTCCTTGACATTCAAAATTAATGATGACTGATGTTGATACGGCTAGAATAGTTTATTTCAGTTACTTTCACAGCATAATGTCGTAAGGGATTCTTCTTTGGGGTAACTGCGCGTATATAAAAAGCATTTTTATATTGCAAAAAAGAGCCGTAAGGGGTATTTACAAACTGGATCCCCGAGAAAGCTTGAAAGAAAAATTTAAAGAAATAAATATTCTAACCGTTGCATCACAATATATATATATATATATATAATACTAGCTGTGCCCGCGACTTCGTTCGCGTGGAATAGTGACTATGAGCAACGTTTTTTTTTAAATATATACTTATTTTTATTTTGGATCATAATCACAGTCATTTTGGGTAGCTAAAAAACCTACTTTACTGTAATGCTTCTCTATATACAATATTAGACGTATGGCCATCGGGGGTGAAAGCATACAGGCTGCTGGGATTGCTAACACGGGACAGAGCCACATACAATTGACCGTGCGAAAAACAGCTGATACTTAGATCTACACCCACAACTTTTAGAGTCTGACCTTGAGCTTTATTAATTGTCATGGCGAAACATAGGCTCACTGGAAACTGAATTCGTTTAAAACTAAACGGAAAATTGTTTGGAATGAGAGGAATCCGAGGAATAAAAACACTATCACCTTTTCCGCACCCTGTTAAAATCTCTGCTTCTATCAGATTTCGTTGTAAATTTGTTACTTTTAATCTAGTACCTACCGTTGCAAAGTTTTGGTGGGCTTAAATTAGTAACTTTCACGTAATCTCTCACTAATTTGGTTGTCATCATTTAGTTGCGCGTGCCTGAAAAAGTCTTCAGCTAATTTGTTCTGATACTTATGCCATAATTGTGAAGCATCAGAAAGTGCACAGAACACCAGCATGACTGCAAACAAATGGCGCAATCGCTGTGGGCTTTCGCTAATAATTGCTTCAGACAAAGCATCATCCCAGTGTTGATCCCCATCCAGTAAGTGACGTGCCCGGCAAGCCGCTTGATATGTAGGGTGTACGCGCTTTATATACCCGCGCGCGCAGTCGTCGTATGCAACCGACAAACGTCCATCCTAAGCTGAACCGCGATTCCTAAACCGATAATTTTTATTTAACTTCTCTATAAAGATATTTATTATTAAATTAAAATTATTATAAAGTTTCAGTAAATTCTACTAACAGAGAAAAAAAGTAGTTATTCATAATAGAATTAACTCTTACTAATAATATAAACGCGAAACTTTGTATAGACGCATATTTGTTAGTCTTTCTCGCAAAAACTACTGAACGGATATGGATGAAATTTGGCAAACAGTTAGTTTAGGCTTGGAAATAACAACACTTATGTTACTTTTTACCGCGGGATAACATCTCAGACCCACGGGAAACTGGAAGGAATCTGTTCGACATTATTCTTAAAATTCAACAGCTTACAAACTACCTTCAGCCGTAAAAGAACAATGTTTTTTCATTCCCATGGGAGTACTATGATTTCCCTCGGTAAATTATTCTTATAGTTTATGATATCAGCCTTAACTAACTTAAGTAGAAAGAATTTAGATGAGCCCTTTTAATTTTTTTCCCATGGTAATCCAGTCAATTCCAAGGTAATAAGTAGCTATAACATATTCTATTAATGATTGTAATTTACCTATCTAGTAACAATGATCGACGTCGTTCGTTGACCGGAACAGGCGTTAAAAAAACAATAAACTACCGATTCCCATGGGAAACGGATGTTTTCCCGCGGTAAAAAGTAGTCTTTATGTTGCGCCAGGCTCTAAAATATGTCGGTACAAAATTTCAACCAAATCCGTCAAATAGTTGCGGAGATTAATGGTGCCTATGTATAAGCATAGAATAGTGTTCGACGTGATTCTTTAATTTGACATAACTTTTTTATTTATGAACCGATTGACATGAAACAAACACTAAAGCATAACTGAAGCATACCACAATATATTCGTGAAAACCGCATCCAACTCGGATCAGCCGTTTCTGAGATTAGCGTGAACAGACAAACAGACAAACAGACAAACAGACAAAAAAAAAGTTAATTACATTTTTGGGTTCGACATCGACATAACAATAACCCCTGCTATTTTTTTTATTTTTATTTTCAATGTACAGACAGCACTTTTCTACAATTTTATTATATGTATAGATAGATAGATGAGAATGTGTTATATATACATAAAAATATTGATTCGTTTTGTAAAAAAAGCGACACACATAGTGTAAATACTAGATATAAGCATAATCTTGTGGCTCATGCTAGCCGTCTCCGCAAAATAAGTAACTCTTTGATGGGGCAATGTATACGGTTCTACAACAAACTTCCCAATAGTATAAGAGAATTGTCTATAAATAAGTTTAAAATGACTATTAAAGCCAAATTGTGCAGCAGGGCTTATTATAAAAGTTCTGATTATCTTTGTGACAAAAATGCTTGGGATTAAATCGCTCTAACCTCAATGTAAAATAAAGTATATTGTAATTAGTTTAATAAAATATTGTGATATAACATAATTTTTAAAAAAGAGGGTTCTGCTGAGTTTTTTTGCAGTGTTTCTCAGTAGTCACCACGTCACACACTGCACGGTAGGGAAAAAATATGACGATTCCAAACAAATGTAAACATTTTTACGGAATAAATGATTTTTTAATTTTGAATTTAATTACCTAATCATATTGTTTATTCATATAGACTCGTTTAAATATTGTTATTATGATACGCCCCATTGCTTAACATGTACCTAGAAAGTCAGATAAACTATATCGTTCTTTTAGTGTATGTAAACTAAATATTCTGTGTCGGCGTTACTCAATTTGGAGTTCCGCAAATTAAAGTGTCATGAAAGTTATCAAGACAATTCTAGAGAGTCGGCACTTCAAAGAGTCGGGTGGGGCCCTGAATATTGAATAGTTCGTGTTACTAAAATATTCAACAAATCGAACCGACTCCCTCTGGTCTCACCAACTAATTACTCGTCTGAGGCGTGATTTCCACTGATAATAATAATTATTATCTGTACCAATTTACATGTAAATTAACAGCGACCGCCTGACGTCCTTGTCTACTTTGTATAGGTATTTTTCTGGTTTAGATTTTAGACGAGTCTATCTTTCTATGTAATTACATATAATAAAACTGTAGAGGTCGAATGTCTCTACATAAAAACGCAATAATCCAAGTCGGGGGGATGTTAGAAACAAAATAGAATTCCTTCAGATTTTTTTTGTTTCTCTGTCTGTTTGTCTGGGCTAATCTCCGAAACTGTTGGACTGATTTAAATGACATTTTGCATGGTAGTACCTTTCATCCCCGGTCAACATTTTAAATACTTTTAATCAGACTTTATTTTTGTACCTACACGTTAAAAATGTTTATCGAAGGAATAACAAACACCACGCGGACGAAGTCGCGGGCATCAGCTAGTATTTGATAACTTTGTTAATAGAAAACCAATATTTTCTCTTATTAAAGAAAGCCTGTGTTTGTGACGTGGTACTTATGTAGGCTCTATTCAATAATGTAATATATAATATTTCTCCTTAATAATGTTCATTCAAATAAATTGGTGTTCACAATTTTATCGGCTTTACCTAAATTCTTACGTTTTTCGGATAGGAGTATCCAAGGTCGTTTTTTTCTGAGAAATTCGTCGTGCCATTTACTTGACTTGGATTAATAGAGACACTTATTTAAAAGTTTTTCAGTGTCATGTGTTTTAATCGACAAACGCGTTCCTCCCACACGTTATATATGAATATATTTATACTACAGGATTAGCCTTGAGTCGGTAGACAAGCTGAGCGCCTATATGACCGAAAAGAAGATTTATTCATGTTTTTTATAAACTCAAATCAGCAAATAAACAACAACAATATTTGTTTTCAAGCATTCGTATGCTTTGGTAAGTACCTGACAAACCCAGGAGGCGACCAGCCGGGGAGAGGTGTTGTTAGCGGTGTCGATGGACATCCGCAACGCGTTCAACACCCTCCCCTGGGCATGCATTGAGGGGGGCCTCAGGCACCATGGGTCACGGCGAGCGGCACCTGCAGGTGCCCACCTCATTGTGGGCGGAGAGTCCATTGCTTTCGGGGACAATATGCGCAATCGGGACATAATCCGCGGCTGGCCCCGAAGCTGGTGGCGGCGGCGTGTGCTCTTGGCCGGCTTTTGCCAAATCTCGGTAGACCCGGGAGCCGCAAGCTGTACGCCGGAGTGATCCGCTCCATGGCGCTCTACGGCGCCCCCATTTGGGTCAACGCCCTTAAGAGGCGAAACATGGTCCTACTGCGACGTCCGCAGCGGGTCATACGCCGCCAGCGCGCGAATACGCTGCAGCGGCGGTGGGAATGCGTCAATGCATTACCCCCCGGAAAACAAAAAAAAAGGTACCTGACGAATCACATCGTACCGAAGCATATGATTGCTTTACATAGATAAATGCTAAACGCTGCTGTCGAGGGACCTTGTATGTTACAACATAACAGTCACAACAGTCTTCACGCTAGGCAGACGCTGGTGTCCGCAGGGACACCAACCGCCTGCCTAGCGCGAAGACTAAGGAAAAATCCCTCCCTCGTAAGAAGACACATGTACAGCAGTACTTGTTGAAATTATGTATTGTGGTTCTTTTGACATACCAGTTGCAGACCTATGACCTATTAGTGATAACGTAGGAGATTAATCGCAAAAAGATTTAATAATTATAGCTATAGTTGATAAGTAGCCACTAATTGCTATGAAAACGTGAGACGTGACATTTTAGACGTTTTACGATCAATCTGCCAAATTATCGCTGTCGTATTTTTTACGTAATAGGCCTGCCAATCTCATAAAGCCAGTATAATGTAACTCACAATACCACTTCTTACTCACTCAAGTGTTAAATCATAATAGGCAAATAAGTGCCAATCAAATTAAAATTCACCTGAAATACGATCAAATACGTGAGGTTACTCACAATAGGTATCGCTACACCTCTAAGAGCTCTTATATCACCGTAGATCTACGGATATCAACATAAATCATACGTAACACCCTTATCTTATTCGAACGTGATATAATCTTTGCTTGAAGATGCATTACTCTTGAATGTCAACAATATATGTGTAAGGAAATGAGGTGATATAACAAGAAGCTTACTCGAAATTACCAAGGCTTTGGCTGTTAGCTTCAATACAAGTTAGAGTGGCAAAGACTGAAAATATAAATTAACTGGACTATACTTAATCTACCCAACATCATCGTCATATGTAATAACACACAGAGAAAGGATGTATGTTAAATAAAAAATGTTTTGCCTTACAATATAAGATATTTTTTTTTAAATTAAGTTTAACGCAATTGCGCTTATACCTTTTAATAAAATAAACATGTTTATAATACACCGATCGCAGGATATGAATAAGCTCATTGATAACTCAAATCAGAGCACTTAATCAAGCTTTTAGCAACTCATTGATTCACTTTACTAGAGATTTGACAGTTAATTAATTTCATCGTAATCAAAATTTCAAAAACCAAGCCAGCCGAAGAAGCCAGCAGTTCCTTTAAATATTTTACTTTTCGGAAACTCTTAAGTATTCCTTATTTTTTGTTGTAACCAAAACGACGTGTTTACTTCTTAGACGAATATAAATCTTTAGTTACGTATGTCTTATTCAGGCGCATTCTTAAAACAAATAACGAAATAAAAAACTCAAATATTTATTATTACGCCTGAATTATTTTTAAAGATCCAATCTGTCAGTTCAAAAAGAATATTCAAATTTAACTGCGGGATACAAACACACAAGACACAACCAAAATAACTGCAGGCTTTTATTTTGAATATTTAGAATTTTGACATGTCTGATGGACGAGCCAGAATTCCATGAAATCTTTATTGCATATCAAAACGCAAATATCAATATTTGTAACCGCAGGTGGTGCGATGGACTTACCAACAAACTGTCCTCAGATGATCTTCATGACTTGGAACACTGTGATCGGTCTGATACTGATCTTGCTTATGATTGTTCAAAGTCATCAAAGTGATCTCATATTTCTTCGAACAAGTTTCATAATCCGGTCGGACGGTTTTCACACAATCAGCATGTTTCAGATATTCATCTTGGTATTTTCCTCTGCTGCACAACTCTTGGACCACGTCTGTGATACCAGCGTATATGCGGCGGAAGACTACTTGCTCATGTTTCTCCATGCAGACGTTTGTGTAGTTGTCTATGCATTTGATGCCCATCCGGAGTTCACTGTAACAAAAGTAGTAATTTAAATGATACAAACCCAAAACTTAGATATCTCGTCAGGTGGCGATATAAAAGAGAAATTCGACAATAGTAAATAGCATGTTATGTTCCATACAGCATAAATAAATAAAGTAGTAAGTTAATATAACGAAACTTAATGAGGCATTTTTATTTTATTTTGTTGTCCTGTCCACCGGCGCTGCAGCGTGTTTGCGCGCTGGCGGTGGGATATGTGGGACTCGCCCTCTCCATAGCGTGGTATGCTTAACTCATACCGCGAGGAGAGGACCCTACACCACTAAAACCTCCCGGACACTCCTTCGATCCGCCGTTGGCGGCGGCCCCCCGACGGCACCCGCGGCCAATATGGTACCGCGGGATCTCCAGGGCCACACTTACAGTGAACCATTTGCCCAATTATAGGGACGCCCGGAGTGTAGAGGCGTGCCTACTCCTCATAGGTCAGCCTCGAAGGGAGCGGGGCCCATGTCCTAAACTCCCCGAGGCCGAGCCTAGGGCGGTAGGCGGCGGGAAACGTAATGAGCCTACCCATACATTAAAAGTTGACTATTCCTGTCATGAATTTTCAGTTATAATTAATGACCGGAATACTCAACTTTATAATATTACAAAATCAACTAATCTACTGGTACTACTCAAGGAATGTAATTTTCCTAAAAGGAAAAACAAGACCATTGTAGTTATTTATAATCTTAAGGATACCGGTTCGATGCCAATATACATCTTTTTAGGGTTCCGTAGCCAAATGGCAAAAAACGGAACCCTTATAGACCCTTCGTCATGTCTGTCTGTCTGTCTGTCCGTATGACACAGCCACTTTTTTCCGAAACTATAAGAACTATAATGTTGAAACTTGATAAGTAGATGTATTTTGTGAACCGCATTAAGATTTTCACACAGAAATAGAAAAAAAAAACAATAAATTTTGGGGTTCCCCATATATAGATCTGAAACATCAAACCCATGCGCGTGGGGTATCTATGAATAGGTCTTCAAAAATGATGTTGAGGTTTCTAATGTAATTTTTTTCTAAACTGAATAGTTTGCGCGAGAGACACTTCCAAAGTGGTAAAATGTGTCCCCCCCCCCCTGTAACTTCTAAAATAAGAGAATGATAAAACAAAAAAAAATATATGATGTACATAACCATGCAAACTTCCACCGAAAATTGGTTTGAACTAGAGATGGGCGTTGAATCTACGAACTAGTTAAATCAACCGTTGATCTCCTGTCAACGTCTCAACGTTAACAGTTTATGAATCAACTAGTTGAATTTAATGAATTTAACTCTAGACTTACGTTGAAAATAACATTATAGAACGTTAACAGTTTACAATCAACTAGTTGAATTCTTTAACGATATTAATGAATTCAACGGTATGCACTAGACTTACGTTGAAAATAACACCATAGGTTGCGAGCGACGGTCGAATTTGAACTCTAAGTAACGTGAGCAGGAGTTGATTTTTGAAATAAATATATTTTTTTAAAGAAAACGTTGACGATGTTGGCGGAATGATACGCGCTGCTCGCGCCGCCGCCCGAGAGAAACCGGTTCATACTATTCTGTTTTGTCTATGTTTACAATACAAATGATTTTTTATGTTTAGTAGGTTCGCTCGCGGTTCATTTAATTTCTTATACCAGTTTGTGACAAGTTGCTCGCAACTCGGAAGGTCATCTAAGTACAAGCATCAATCAAACATTTTCCATTAATACTTTGAATCAAATTGTTTATAAAATATCAGATCTATAGGTGGTAGAGACTCGTTGAATGATCGTCGTAGCGTTGAATAAAAAACGTTTAATGAAAGAACGGTTTACGTTCCAAGTTGAAATTAGTTGCACGTTAACTAGTTGACGAATTTAACTAGTTAATCAACTAGTTGACGAATGTTATTCAACGTTAACGTTACGTTCACGAAAAAACCGCCAACGACCCATCCCTAAAAAAAAACGATTTACTTGATCTCGTTCAAACTTTGAACGAGATCAAGTAAATCGTTTTTTTTTTTAATACGTCATAATCCGTAAACCGCAAATTACCTTTCATACAATCAACTATTATTAACATCGATCAAATTAAAACGAACTACAAGAACTTTTATACTATGTTACTTGTTGTATTCTTGATATCAAAAATAGGTAGGCACTTGCAACTAGTACGGAACCCTTCGTGCGAGAGTCCGACTCGCACTTGGCCGGTTTTTTAAGATCTAATCATTCACAACATAAGATATATTAAATGTTTTGTTTAGTTCCATGGAATATGAACAACGAACAATACCTTAACAATACTTAAAATGAAGAACATACCTGACAGATTTTATTTCGAAAACTTTAACCTAGTATGTCTGAGAATCCTTTCCACGAAATCTTGGTTGCCGAGTTTAAAATATCCATGTGATGTGAAAACAAATATTCAAAAAATCTAACCATGGAGTATGCAAAATCAGGTTTTACCTATTCCTCCCCGTTTGGGTATTTGTAAACAACCACTAACCTAGTAGTGTAAATTATTTTTTGTACAAATTCATAATTCTTTAATAATTTTTATAATAAGAGTAGAGAATAAAACTCGATAATTATAGTAGAAGATTTATAAAATCATATTCAGACCTACCATCGGATCAGATTGTTGGGCCACAAAGGGATGAATGAAAGACAAGTGCATGCAGCTGACACGACAATGTTAAGCGGGAGGTGTGGTGTAAGGAGAATAGATATAACAAGAAATCACTGTATACGAGGAAGCCTGAAAGTGGCACCTGTAACCGAGAAACTATATAGAACGAGCTGTTATAGTATTTATACATATGATACGAAAAAATGAGGAGCATGTTGTGAAGAGTATCTTGTAGAAGGGAAGACCAAAGAAACGATGATGATATTGTGTTAAAGAACATAAATGTTAAATTATAATAGTTTATATTATGAAACGGCCGTAGCCCAATGTCTAGGGCGTCGGACTTGTGATCTAGAGGTCGCCGGTTCGAACCCCACCCATTACACTACCGACGTGAACCCACTCGTAACACAAGCACGCACGACATTTTAGCTTAGCACGAGGGGTTAACAAGAATTCTAGTAGACTGCAAAAAAAATGGTTTGGAAATGACGTCAGATAGCGAATATGGAATAAGGAGATATGCTGCGCTGTACACAAATAGAATTGGCATATGGATAGGAAAATGATGATGATGACGACATAGAATATTTTTTTGTAATTATCAATATTTTATAGATAGTACTTCGTTACGAAACGAACTTGATTTATATGGAAATAATAATTAGATATTGTTCTGTCTGAAACCAACGAGTAAATGAGTTGAGAGAACCTTTTGTTTTGTAAGAAATATGACGTGTTATTTATATTTCTATCGTCATACGTATGACATATTATTAATTTTCTTAAGCATCGCTCAACACCTCAAAGTCAGAGGAATTCGAAAAATATTTGGTTTAACGTGCCTGGAAAACATGTAACATGCAAATAAAGTAATTGTTATATTTTTTGACAAACCATACGATTACGATATACCAATGACGGACAGCAGCGTAGGTAATCATGATGACTTTGACACAACCCTTCGTATATATTCATGAAACTGTAGTATAAAAATAGTGGCAACACTGGTAAATGTAAACAATAGCTCCTTAATTAATTATTGATTTAAATTTATTTACTGAGTTTTTACCTATAAAATTAATGTGATTTACGTCCAAATAGTACATTTAACCAGTGACATCGTTTTTTCTAATTAGTATCAAGTTCGAGGACAGTTATAGCAAAATAAGTGAATGCAGTGAATGTGACTCAAAACAAACATTAAACTACATATGTAAAAGTGACCTTATTAAACTATTTCAATATCAAAATGTTTATGAAGTGTTATTGATCAAGCAAACATTCATCTATAGTGTCCTAAAAGCCGACAATTATCAAGTAAGACTGAATTAATTTTTGGCGGTTCGTTAATTTTATTTAAAAACAATAACAACATACTGCTAGTGCCAATACGTCGTACATTTACTACACTAGTGGTGAGTGGAAGAACTAATTGACGTCTACACAAAGTTTCCAGTGCTACCAATATAAGGATACTTAACAGCGACAACTAGCGCCATAGTTCATACAAAACGGCTTAACAACAAACTAAAAATTACCGCTACTCCCCGCTAGAGGGCGTTTAGTCGTGATTACCAGTATATAAATAAATTTGCGAATGGTAGAATACTGTACTAAACATTGAAGTCGGTATACAAGTGCAATTTGATAATAATATTTAATAAAAATCGCTATAATTGACTAACATACCAGAAGGACTACGAGTTTACTGACTGAAAACGAGATGGCGTTGGTATGTGCAGGTTGCAACCAAAATATACCAAAGAGCGAAATTTTAAAATGTGTACTATGCAAATGTTCATACGATCTAGTTTGTGCAAATATTTCGAAAGCCCAGCTTAGTAAGATGACACAAGAAAAGAAAAAAACATGGAAATGCCAAACTTGCTGCTGTAAGATCCCTAAGAAAGATAACTCAAACACGCCAATACGTCCGCGTGATTACGATGTCACAGACATACCCCTAACTTTATCGCCGGAACATTCGAATGTCACTCAAAGGACAAGAACAGCCTATCCAAGCAGCGGAACCTTTGAAGATCTTAGTATACTCGGTGACACAATTTGCACAGAAAACAAGGAATCGCCACTGAACCCTGAAGTAACACTGCAAAGTATATGCGAAATGATTGTACAGAAGCTGCAAGAAAATAACATAACAATAATATCGCAAATCGAGAATACAATAGAACTTGAAATTAATAAAGCGATTTCTAATTTGAAAAAAGACATTCAACCCGAAATAAATACTTTACGCATTAAAAATGAAGAAAGAGAATTAGAATTTGAGAAATTAAATACAAAAATAAAGAATTTATCAATTGAATATGAAAAATTCAAAAAAGAAATAGAGAAGTTTAGTCGCGTTTTTGATGTACCCTGGCAGGATTCATATATAAAGCACAGACAAGATATGCCAACCCCGAAGCATAAAAATAAATTGTGTATTATCAGCAGTTATTGCACAAAGGGAACTCTGCCGCAAATTGAAGCAGCTTTCACAAAACATTTTGACTACTGTCATTATTTATTACCAGATATTTTCAATGATGAATCTATAAACAATGTAGAAAATAAATTACGAGATTTCACATTGAACGACTATTGCCTTATATTCATCGGAGAGAATGACTTGAAAAATGGTGACTACATAAATATCTTAGACAAATTAAAGAAACTGTTAAAAAACACTTCTCACACGAATAGCGTTATCTGTGCTCCAACCTATATAAAAGGTGCATTAATATTAAATTATAAAGTTGAGCTATTTACCAACCTTCTGTATACCGATATAAGAGATAATGAATATGCATACTTCTTTGACAGTAACTCTTACCTGAAACATGAGATGTTTTCGCACATCACAGGAAAAATAAACAAAAACGGATGGAATAGCATATATGAACATATCCTCGCTAATATATTAGTGGACTACGAATTATTTAATAATCAAGACAATCGCCAAGAAAGTTCCGTAGCATATAGAATTAATGATACTGATACTAGTCCTATGAATACTGATACTAGTCCTGCAAATAGTAATAATTTATTTCGTCTATAACTATATACATGTATTACATCAGAATACTGCAGGTTTAATTGGTAAATCAGATATGTTGACAGTCAGTTTGAATGATTTTATTTCTAAAACTATAGACGTATTGTGCATTACTGAACACAATATGATTAAAGATGACATCCCTCGACTTTGTATACCATCATATAAATTAGCTTCAACATTTTGTAGAAATAACAGAAGTGGAGGTTCTTGCATTTTGGTCAAAAATATTCACTCGTATAAAGTACTTGATGATGTAGTATCACTTTCAGTGCCTAATGTAGTAGAATGTTCGGGAATTGAATTGTTACAACATAAAATAATTACCATATGCCTATACAGAGTTCCAAAAAATACTTCTAAAGACTTTGATACTTTCTTTCGGATTTTACACCAAATTCTTAATAAATATAGATCTAAAGATAAGAAAATTATAATTGCAGGAGACCTGAACATTGATATTCTCAAGACTAATAAAATAACAGCCGAGCTCATTCACTCACTCGCATCGTACAATTTGCGACTTCAGTTTGACACTCCAACACGATTGATTAGTGGCACTTGCCTGGATAACATAGCTCATAACGTCAAAGGCTGCAAAGGTGAATTGGCTGAATTGGCCCTATCAGATCATATGGCCCAAATTCTTAAATGCCCGGTAAAAAAGAGTTGCTCCATTAAGTACTGGTACGTCCAACGGCGAGACTATTCAAATGAAAACAGATAAATTTGTAAAATGTCTTAGCAGCTTAAGTTTTAGTGAAGTTTATGAAACAGATGACCCTAATAATGCTTTCTCTCAGTTTCATAATACGTTTACATTGTTTTACAATTTATGCTTTCCTTATATTAAAGTTAAAGTTATGGTAGACAAAAGGCCAAAATGGGTTTCAAAAGGCATTACCTTGTGCAGAAAACGTAGACGTGAACTCTTGTGGAAGTATAGAAAATCCCCAACTAGCAGAAACAAAAGTAATTTTAAATCCTACTCAAAAAGGTATAAATCTGTTCTCAATCTTACACAAAAATCACAAAATAGCCATTACATTAAAACTTCTATTAACAAAAGTAAAGCTACATGGCAAATCATAAACAAAAATAAAAGTAATATACTTAAGAAGAACATAAATAAAATGAAAAATGATTATGGTAATACAGTCTCAAACCCGAAAGAGATAGCGCAATTATTTAATTATTTCTTTTCAAACGTAGCTAACTGTGAACAAACAAACACAATACCACATTTAACGGGTAATAGTCAACCTAACTCTATTTTTATGAAACCTGTAACTCCTAAAGATATCTTTAAAATAATTAATTCTTTGAAAAATGTATGCAGCACGGGTTACGATGAGGTTACAGTTAGAATTGTGAAAAATGTAGCTCATATAATTTCTACTGTTTTAAGCTATACTATTAACCTGAGTATAGAACACGGAGTTTTCCCAGATAAACTTAAGTACACCATTATAAAACCTATGTTTAAGAAGGGTGATGTTGAAGATCTCAATTGTTACAGACCCATAGCGTTAATACCTATTTTCTCAAAAATTTACGAAAACGTTATATATGCATCGTTGTACTCTTTTCTTGAAGCCAATAACGTTTTTGCCAGCGAACAATACGGCTTTCGTAAAAGTCAATCAATAAATAATGCGATTTATAATTTCATACATACAGTAATGACCAATTTAGATAATAGTAAACCAGCTGTAGCCATGTACTTAGACATTTCCAAAGCGTTCGACCACGTTCGTCATGACATTTTGCTCCAAAAATTAACTGACTATGGTGTTAGGGGTAATGTCAATAATCTTATAAAATCCTATTTAAGCAATAGACACCAAGCTACTCAAATAAATCGAGTATGCCCAATATCAAAAGAAGAAAAAGTATACGAATCTGAGTTCACTAATGTCCGTTTTGGGGTACCACAAGGTAGCGTATTGGGCCCATTACTCTTTATTGTATATGTTAATGATCTACCATCCATAACGCACCATCAAATGACGCTTTTTGCTGACGACAGCACAGTTCTGTTTAATGATGACAATATGCACTCTAGCATAAATGTGGAGATTGATATGTTTTTAACTAATGCAGCTGAATGGCTATCATCTAATAATTTAAACATGAATCTGTCAAAAACAAAAATTATGACATTTAGACAAAATTTTCTAGCATCGCCGAATTTAAATATAACATTCAAAGATACAAATATTGAAGAAATAGATGAAATTAAGTTTTTGGGGCTACATATTGACAGAAGACTTAACTGGAAAAATCACATAGATTATGTCTGTAAACGCTTGAATCAACAGTCATATGCCCTTTATAAATTAAGTAAAATAGCAGATAGATCTGCTGTTCTTAGTGCGTATCATGGTTATGTCTCTTCCATTTTAAGGTACGGTCTTATTTTCTGGGGCAATTCAACCAACAAAGACCTAGCTTTTAAGGCGCAAAAGCGGTGTATCCGATCAATCGTAAGTATTGATTCAACGGAATCCTGTGTTCCACATTTTAAGGAACTAAAAATACTATCACTCCCCTGTCTGTTTATTTACGAATGTGCCATTTTCGCTAAATTAAATATTCACCGTTTCAAATTTAGTAATGGAGCCAGACATAAAGACAAAATGACACGTGAACCCCACAAAACTGCTCTTTTCCACAAAAGTGTTTTTTATCTAATCCCCGAGATATACAGGGTGTTTGGCAGAACGTTGAACATACGAAAATGGTGGGTAGGTGGGGTCATCTGCTACTTACTCAGCCCTAATTTATTTGGCCCTGGCCGACTGGGTATTTAAAAAAAAAAAAAAAAGTTTTTTTCTTGTTTCACCACTTTCTTAACTTTAAAGTGTATTTTTTTTTATTAAAAATGGGCAATAAAACAGGCAATTTTTTTTTTTTTAATCTTTGATGTTGGCAGATTCTTATAAAATTATTGCTTTGTTCAGATGTTAGCTAGAAAAAAAGTTATGAGTCCTCAAACTTACAGAAAGATGTAAAAAATACTTGAATGTTAATTTCAACTTGCATTTAAAAAAAACAAAAAATGATTGAGGAGTTCCAATTCTAGCAAAACATCCCTAGTGTGTGAGCTTTCTAATGGTATGTAATTTGCTTTTATAAAAAAAAAAACTTTAAGAGTTATTTCATAATTTTATCAAGCAGGAATTTTTTGACGAAACTCTACCTTTACGGAAAGTTAAATGTTTTGCGAAATTTAATACTGCAAAGTTGGTAAAAATTATGGATCGACGGCTTGCCAGTAGCAGTGGTGCAAATTGACATTCACTATTCCCTTGAGATGGTTACACAAAGCAGGTAGAAATTTTGTTTCACTCTTGCGCAGTCATAGCGTATTTTTGCTCTCTTTCGCTCTCGTGGCACCGTGACGCCTCAGAATGAATTCTTTTCTTTTATTCAGTCGAGACTTAACTGCCTCTGCGATCTCACGTGCCCGTTACGCTTAAGTTTGTTTTTGTTCACTTCGTTTTCTTTTATTGTTATCACTAGTTAAGTTTAAGTTTGTTAAGTTTTTTGTTATTACTGTTACCTGTTGTTATTGGTAAAGAAATGGCTGCTTTTACCAGTGAGGAATACGCGGACATGTTGTTAGCGTATGGAAGCGCTAATACAAATTCGCGTGAAGCGCGAAGAATTTATCAAGAGCGTTATGCCAACCGCCGAGTACCCAGTCATCAGACGTTTGCGAGTACTTACCGACGTTTACGACAAACCGGTAACCTGAACTTACAAGAACCACGAGTGAACGCAGCACGACCCGATGCTACCATTGACGAACAAGTTCTTGCCGAGTTAGACGCGGATCCTACCAAAAGCATTAGACAGATAGCTTCAATACTTGGCTTAAGCATATGGAAAGTGTGGTCTGTTCTCCGGCAAGATGGTAGACATGCTTTTCACTACACTCCAGTGCAAGGTAAGATTAAGCCGTTTATGCACTGCATCTGATACGATTTTGTGGAATGTAGTAAATTATGAGACAGTTCAATTGTTCGTTCCATTTAACCTTGATTTCGTCACTTTCTTTATTAGTTGTTTTGCCTCATGTTGTTTTTAGCGCATTCAATTCTAATTTCAAATTAAATTCAATAAACTATTCCTATTCGGCCGCATTCACGTAACAATCAGGCGGCCAGCGCTTACAGGATTCGGATTTCGGATTCGGTTTGGGCAGGTGGTCAGCGTAGGTAAACTTGCCAGCACTTATGGGTCCTTTTTAGAACAAAATTGGAAAGTCGCACGCCCTTTTGTGAATTTGGTCTTACGTCTTTATGGCTAAGCCATAAAGCCAATTAGTGTACTTAAAAATTGAAGATGAAAAATTTGGATAATTGTAGAGTTTGAACTCGGAGGAAGAAAAGATTCAGTATTGAAATCAATTCTTAGACATGTTTTGTTTGTTCTAGGTCTCGATGACAGTGATTTTGGGAGACGTGTGCAATTTTGTCGCCATTTGCTGCATACCGATGTGGACGACGTTAACTTTTTAAAAAGTATTTTGTGGACAGACGAGTCCAAATTTGACAAAGAAGGGATTGTCAATTATCACAATCTTCACCATTGGGCACTTAAAAATCAAAACCCACACGTGAAGAGACAAAGAGGCTTCCAGAGGAGATTTAGTGTGAATGTCTGGGCAGGAGTGATTGGCGATAAGCTAATAGGGCCTCATTATTTGCCCGACAACATCAACGCGAACAACTACTTGGATTTTTTGATAAATGATTTACCACCATTAGTGGAAGAAGTGTTCCAAGTAGACATAAACAGGCCTATTGTCTTTCAACACGATGGTTGCCCAGCTCACTTTAGTCTAGTTGTACGTCAACCTAACTCTATTTTTATGAAACCTGTAACTCCTAAAGATATCTTTAAAATAATTAATTCTTTGAAAAATGTATGCAGCACGGGTTACGATGAGGTTACAGTTAGAATTGTGAAAAATGTAGCTCATATAATTTCTACTGTTTTAAGCTATACTATTAACCTGAGTATAGAACACGGAGTTTTCCCAGATAAACTTAAGTACACCATTATAAAACCTATGTTTAAGAAGGGTGATGTTGAAGATCTCAATTGTTACAGACCCATAGCGTTAATACCTATTTTCTCAAAAATTTACGAAAACGTTATATATGCATCGTTGTACTCTTTTCTTGAAGCCAATAACGTTTTTGCCAGCGAACAATACGGCTTTCGTAAAAGTCAATCAATAAATAATGCGATTTATAATTTCATACATACAGTAATGACCAATTTAGATAATAGTAAACCAGCTGTAGCCATGTACTTAGACATTTCCAAAGCGTTCGACCACGTTCGTCATGACATTTTGCTCCAAAAATTAACTGACTATGGTGTTAGGGGTAATGTCAATAATCTTATAAAATCCTATTTAAGCAATAGACACCAAGCTACTCAAATAAATCGAGTATGCCCAATATCAAAAGAAGAAAAAGTATACGAATCTGAGTTCACTAATGTCCGTTTTGGGGTACCACAAGGTAGCGTATTGGGCCCATTACTCTTTATTGTATATGTTAATGATCTACCATCCATAACGCACCATCAAATGACGCTTTTTGCTGACGACAGCACAGTTCTGTTTAATGATGACAATATGCACTCTAGCATAAATGTGGAGATTGATATGTTTTTAACTAATGCAGCTGAATGGCTATCATCTAATAATTTAAACATGAATCTGTCAAAAACAAAAATTATGACATTTAGACAAAATTTTCTAGCATCGCCGAATTTAAATATAACATTCAAAGATACAAATATTGAAGAAATAGATGAAATTAAGTTTTTGGGGCTACATATTGACAGAAGACTTAACTGGAAAAATCACATAGATTATGTCTGTAAACGCTTGAATCAACAGTCATATGCCCTTTATAAATTAAGTAAAATAGCAGATAGATCTGCTGTTCTTAGTGCGTATCATGGTTATGTCTCTTCCATTTTAAGGTACGGTCTTATTTTCTGGGGCAATTCAACCAACAAAGACCTAGCTTTTAAGGCGCAAAAGCGGTGTATCCGATCAATCGTAAGTATTGATTCAACGGAATCCTGTGTTCCACATTTTAAGGAACTAAAAATACTATCACTCCCCTGTCTGTTTATTTACGAATGTGCCATTTTCGCTAAATTAAATATTCACCGTTTCAAATTTAGTAATGGAGCCAGACATAAAGACAAAATGACACGTGAACCCCACAAAACTGCTCTTTTCCACAAAAGTGTTTTTTATCTAATCCCCGAGATATACAGGGTGTTTGGCAGAACGTTGAACATACGAAAATGGTGGGTAGGTGGGGTCATCTGCTACTTACTCAGCCCTAATTTATTTGGCCCTGGCCGACTGGGTATTTAAAAAAAAAAAAAAAAGTTTTTTTCTTGTTTCACCACTTTCTTAACTTTAAAGTGTATTTTTTTTTATTAAAAATGGGCAATAAAACAGGCAATTTTTTTTTTTTTAATCTTTGATGTTGGCAGATTCTTATAAAATTATTGCTTTGTTCAGATGTTAGCTAGAAAAAAAGTTATGAGTCCTCAAACTTACAGAAAGATGTAAAAAATACTTGAATGTTAATTTCAACTTGCATTTAAAAAAAACAAAAAATGATTGAGGAGTTCCAATTCTAGCAAAACATCCCTAGTGTGTGAGCTTTCTAATGGTATGTAATTTGCTTTTATAAAAAAAAAAACTTTAAGAGTTATTTCATAATTTTATCAAGCAGGAATTTTTTGACGAAACTCTACCTTTACGGAAAGTTAAATGTTTTGCGAAATTTAATACTGCAAAGTTGGTAAAAATTATGGATCGACGGCTTGCCAGTAGCAGTGGTGCAAATTGACATTCACTATTCCCTTGAGATGGTTACACAAAGCAGGTAGAAATTTTGTTTCACTCTTGCGCAGTCATAGCGTATTTTTGCTCTCTTTCGCTCTCGTGGCACCGTGACGCCTCAGAATGAATTCTTTTCTTTTATTCAGTCGAGACTTAACTGCCTCTGCGATCTCACGTGCCCGTTACGCTTAAGTTTGTTTTTGTTCACTTCGTTTTCTTTTATTGTTATCACTAGTTAAGTTTAAGTTTGTTAAGTTTTTTGTTATTACTGTTACCTGTTGTTATTGGTAAAGAAATGGCTGCTTTTACCAGTGAGGAATACGCGGACATGTTGTTAGCGTATGGAAGCGCTAATACAAATTCGCGTGAAGCGCGAAGAATTTATCAAGAGCGTTATGCCAACCGCCGAGTACCCAGTCATCAGACGTTTGCGAGTACTTACCGACGTTTACGACAAACCGGTAACCTGAACTTACAAGAACCACGAGTGAACGCAGCACGACCCGATGCTACCATTGACGAACAAGTTCTTGCCGAGTTAGACGCGGATCCTACCAAAAGCATTAGACAGATAGCTTCAATACTTGGCTTAAGCATATGGAAAGTGTGGTCTGTTCTCCGGCAAGATGGTAGACATGCTTTTCACTACACTCCAGTGCAAGGTAAGATTAAGCCGTTTATGCACTGCATCTGATACGATTTTGTGGAATGTAGTAAATTATGAGACAGTTCAATTGTTCGTTCCATTTAACCTTGATTTCGTCACTTTCTTTATTAGTTGTTTTGCCTCATGTTGTTTTTAGCGCATTCAATTCTAATTTCAAATTAAATTCAATAAACTATTCCTATTCGGCCGCATTCACGTAACAATCAGGCGGCCAGCGCTTACAGGATTCGGATTTCGGATTCGGTTTGGGCAGGTGGTCAGCGTAGGTAAACTTGCCAGCACTTATGGGTCCTTTTTAGAACAAAATTGGAAAGTCGCACGCCCTTTTGTGAATTTGGTCTTACGTCTTTATGGCTAAGCCATAAAGCCAATTAGTGTACTTAAAAATTGAAGATGAAAAATTTGGATAATTGTAGAGTTTGAACTCGGAGGAAGAAAAGATTCAGTATTGAAATCAATTCTTAGACATGTTTTGTTTGTTCTAGGTCTCGATGACAGTGATTTTGGGAGACGTGTGCAATTTTGTCGCCATTTGCTGCATACCGATGTGGACGACGTTAACTTTTTAAAAAGTATTTTGTGGACAGACGAGTCCAAATTTGACAAAGAAGGGATTGTCAATTATCACAATCTTCACCATTGGGCACTTAAAAATCAAAACCCACACGTGAAGAGACAAAGAGGCTTCCAGAGGAGATTCAGTGTGAATGTCTGGGCAGGAGTGATTGGCGATAAGCTAATAGGGCCTCATTATTTGCCCGACAACATCAACGCGAACAACTACTTGGATTTTTTGATAAATGATTTACCACCATTAGTGGAAGAAGTGTTCCAAGTAGACATAAACAGGCCTATTGTCTTTCAACACGATGGTTGCCCAGCTCACTTTAGTCTAGTTGTACGTGAGCATTTGGATAATTGTTTCCCAAATTCGTGGATTGGCAGGGGAGGACCAATTCCCTGGCCTCCGCGATCGCCCGACCTCACTCCGCTCGATTTTCACGTGTGGGGAAGGGCAAAGGAACTAGTTTACACTACAGAAGTAGAAAGTCGGGAAGATTTGATAAATCGAATTAATGCTGCTTTCGAAGTTATGCGACAGGAGATGCTGCTGCGCACAACAACTGTAGAAATCAGACGTAGATGCCGCACCTGTATTGCGAATGAAGGGCGTCAATTTGAACATCTAATATGATTTATTATTTAAATAAATTATTTAAAATTATTTAATTGTTTCATTAACGCACCTAACTGGTACAGCATAATTTCAATCGATCATTTAATTTTTACCAACTTTGCAGTATTAAATTTCGCAAAACATTTAACTTTCCGTAAAGGTAGAGTTTCGTCAAGAATTCATTCTGACGCGTCACGGTGCCACGAGAGCGAAAGAGAGCAAAAATACGCTATGACTGCGCAAGAGTGAAACAAAATTTCTACCTGCTTTGTGTAACCATCTCAAGGGAATAGTGAATGTCAATTTGCACCACTGCTACTGGCAAGCCGTCGATCCATAATTTTTACCAACTTTGCAGTATTAAATTTCGCAAAACATTTAACTTTCCGTAAAGGTAGAGTTTAGTCAAAAATTTCCTACTTGATAAAATTATGAAATAACTCTTAAAGTTTTTTTTTTATAAAAGCAAATTACATACCATTAGAAAGCTCACACACTAGGGATGTTTTGCTAGAATTGGAACTCCTCAATCATTTTTTGTTTTTTTTTAAATGCAAGTTGAAATTAACATTCAAGTATTTTTTACATCTTTCTGTAAGTTTGAGGACTCATAACTTTTTTTCTAGCTAACATCTGAACAAAGCAATAATTTTATAAGAATATGCCAACATCAAAGATTAAAAAAAAAAAATTGCCTGTTTTATTGCCCATTTTTAATAAAAAAAATACACTTTAAAGTTAGGAAAGTGGTGAAACAAGAAAAAAACTTTTTTTTTTTTTTTTAAATACCCAGTCGGCCAGGGCCAAATAAATTAGGGCTGAGTAAGTAGCAGATGACCCCACCTACCCACCATTTTCGTATGTTCAACGTTCTGCCAAACACCCTGTATAATAAATTGCCAAAGTCTATTAGAGATTTAGATTTGCATAATTATAAAAAGCGATTATTTCAATTGTTATTAGATAAATGTTACTATACTTTAAAGGATTATCTCGATGATGTTATTTAATTTTAATTATTCCCGTATATTTTTTTAATTTGTATTAATTAATTTTAATTGAATTTATAATTTATGTCTTATTATTTAAATTATTGCCTTGACATGTAAAAATGTTCGTTAATTCTAAAGTCCTGCATTTTGAATTGTTATTATTTTAATTTTCTACTTTTATATTATAAAATGTCACTGACCTACTTAAAAATTATTGTATGCCATTATGGCGGGTCATAGCTGTGTACAATCTCGGAAACATGTAACAACTATTTGCTTACCTATGTACCACAATAAAGAATTTTGTATTTGTATTTGTATTTGTATAAAATTTCCCTGAAAATCTTTAAAGTCCCACTATTCCCTCCTCCAGCAATCGCTCTCAGCTGACGTCCAAGCCCAAACAGGTTGCTTAGCTTGTAGTTTTTAAACCATTCAATAAGGCCGGAACCTATGTCCCCTAGCCTATACTTATTTCTGTACGGAAACAAACATTGGTAAGTTGGTGATAAACGTTGAGTTTCTACGTAATACGAATAATTTACATTCAGCCATAAACAATCGCCATACCGTATTCAAATAAAGTCCTATTTTAATACCGTCGGCCAGAGTTAACAACAGTTTTTAATTACCATATTTCCATTGTGTTGTAATTGATGAATGGCTTTGGAAGTGAAAAACAAATAAATTGAAAAACATCCTTAGGAACAATTATGTAATTAAAATGTAACAAAATTTTATTTCCAATAACATGACTTAATAATTAAATTACAATTGTCCTTGTACTTATTTACATAAAATTAATACTGAATTTCAAAAACCTGCGTCTTAGGTGTAAAATTAAATGGGATTTTTTTGTTTAATTTCTTGTTTTCGCCAACTACTTTTTTTCTCGTCACTTCTAGCATAGTAGATTTCTTTCATGCCATTATTGTATAATAATGACATGAAAGACATCTACGATCAACGAATTTTGTAGTTTAAAAATATAAAGATATTTGAATACGATGAGCGAGTCGACTAACTCAAACCGTGATTGTGATTTGGCACAGGACAGACGACTTTACAAGTTTTCTGAAATCTCCGGCTGAGCCAATCGACTAGAATTCGCAAACTTCCTGGATTTTAGGCCAAGTATGGAAAATAGTCCCGTGGCTTTCCTGCAACTTTCAGCCTATTAAATCACAGACGAAGATAAGAATTTTCACTAATTCAGTACCTAGTGAGATTCGAGCCTTGAAACGTTTGTCGGAATATTTTTATTTGCGTACTAGTGACATAATTCTCCTTATAACCAGAGGTCGCGCAGGAAAAGAATAAATGTAAGGATTTGGGGTAGGCCTTTGGCCAGCAATGAGACAGTGATGGGCCTGAGAAAAAAAGGCGTCCGCAATATTTAGTACCTACCAACAAAACATATTGCGAAGAAACAGTATTTAGTTTCAAAGAAATAGGGCACTCTCTCGGGGATTCTATTTTTAGTCGCTTAATTTGTACCCTATTTCTATAACAGTTAATTTATCTACTCTAAATAAAAGAAATACCTTGAGCAGGCTACAGAATTCTTAACTTTTCGCCGTAAACAAGTAAACTTTTTTAGACGGCATTCTGAAATTTGATCGTATTTTATTCAATAGAAGGCTGGGAAGGGTCGTGAAATTGTAAAAGTTTGAGAAAGACGGATACCGACATCGGGAAACCAACGGTTAATAAATATCAACCGAAGATAAATAAACATACTAAGGTCATTGATATATAAAAACCCTAGATGCACACTCAACGTTTCAAAACCGTCCGCACAAAATGAGCGCACAATTCTAAATTGTGCGCTCATTTCAAATAGTATCGCGTCGCTTGCGTCGAGGTACGGACGTTAAAAATATCGAAATGTTCTTAGACAAATTGTAAAAATATTATGTTAAGAAGGCTTAAAAAGGATGGGATACCGTATTTTCGGTCAGTAAAAGAGTTTATTGATAAGATTTTGTTGTTTTTA
Source organism: Nycteola revayana (assembly GCA_947037095.2). Taxonomy (NCBI): domain Eukaryota; kingdom Metazoa; phylum Arthropoda; class Insecta; order Lepidoptera; family Nolidae; genus Nycteola; species Nycteola revayana. The sequence continues at coordinate 14,986,478 of OX344839.1, forward strand.
TGAATGATTATAGGAAGCATTAATTGTTTTTTATTTAATTTGTCTGAAAACTTCATTCAACGGTCAAAGTATAATATGGCAAATTTCAATGGCCGCCTAATTCCAAAATTTCATGCAAATCGGTTCACAGTAAAAATATCGGACCAATAACGCTTCAATGACAGCACTAAATAAACAGCCGTGAAATTGGTGCAATGGTGCAAGCGATTTAGATGATGTATTTTATTAAGAGATTTTTACAGTGATCATAAATAAAAAAAAAACAAAACGAACACTACGAATAGTTATGGAATAAAACGTACACACCAAAATTTTGTCTTAGGTCCCACACCTTCGACCCTGTATGCGGAGTGCGGCTGCATTGATAAAATAATAAAAAAACAAAGCCTATGATAGGATAACATGAAAGTGATCTTGATATCCCTACTTGTTAGTTTTGGATGTAACATCTTCAACCCTGTATGAGGATGTTTTTAGGCGATATTAAAAATAATCCGATCCTCACTAAGAGCAGATAATGACCTAGATAATGACCAAACAAAATGAGAAATGACCAACAAGCTCTTATGGACTCAGCCCAGAACACTTAACATAGTATATTTATGTTTCTGCAACATAAACTAACCCTTAAGAAAAATTGTATTTCAAAATGATTTCTATAGCCGATCAAAAACAATGCAACTATTTTAATTGTTGAGTGAATTGTAAAAGTTTCAACGTATGCTTCCTTTTTGATGGACTTACGAGTATGTAATTAGCTACATGGCTCTTGCTTATGGCCGAACATAAAGGCGAGCAGTGCTACAGCCTTATTAAATGCTTTAAAAACTACAAACTAAGCAAACTGCGGACTTGGACCTCGGGAAGGTCACTCGTGAGAGGATTCAGAAATTATAACTTTTAGACTTTCCTGATTTTCCCTTACAGTTTCCGGGTCTCTCGGACTTCGGGTCTACGAGGCGATAGGGAGGTAAGTTTTCTATTATTATCGCAAGTTTATGGATAATTTTACAACCGTCAATGCAATAAACATGACAAGCTGTAGATATGCTTCAGATAATGATGAATCGAAATTCAAATAAAGATTTTAATATAAATTTAAATTAAGAATTTTTAATGTGTTCATCCACAGAGAATCCATGAACCTTATTCTATAATAACTATAGTGTTTTGAATAAACGTTATTTCAATAAACCGAACAATTCCCATTTCCAAATTCAAATGAATTATTTATTTGAAAGTAGAAGTACCTGCTTCTTTGTTATTGTTTAACATATACGATACACATACGTTTCCTATATGGAAGGGATTTTCACTTGGTCACATCACTTATTCACTTCATGTTTATTGCATACCTCTTTTACCTCCTTTACTCTCGTTACATTTTCATTCATGCCTGTCGGTAAAGAGCATTTGTGGGTCGATTTCAAACAGACCTAAAAATGTTGTCATCTCTAATAACTTCGTTTTTTTTTTGCCAATGATTTTTTTTTAATATTATAGTTTTCATTTACCTTTTTACGTTCCAAAACAAAACAAAAGTGTGCCATTTGCGAGAAAACTAAAACTATAAAATTTTGTCCCTTAAGAAATTATTACTTATTTTCCGTTTACGTTGAAATAAAGTCGAATAAAAACGAAGTTACTCGTAGAAAATCTATTTATTTAATATTTTATATCATGATGATGTGCAAGCATTCAAAAATAGTATAAAAAAAATTTCATTTGAGTATAATAGAATACTCGTATTTTAGTGTTTTAAACATTGATCATGGTTTATCTGTCATTCATGTAGCGTAAGTTAATACCGTCATAATATTAAATCTACGGAGCTCCCGAGCCCCTGCCTCACCCCACCCGCTGACACATCGTCAGTGGCCTTCCAGCGTAATTCAGAGGAGTGGTCCGTTTCGTATTTTTTGCGAGATATTCATATTTCTACCGATTTCAGTGCCCTGGACGAAACTCGACTCATTCATCTCTTAACCATAATTGCAAAAGGTATTGTAAACTAATTTTTATAACACATTGTTTCATATAGCTAACAAGAACATGGATATTTTAAATGTATTTGATTACCGTCTAGAAAGTTCCACAAGCTTAAAAATTATATGTTTGTTCCGAATATCATTAGTGTTACTGGCATTTGTGTCAATTTTTCAAGTAACACTAATGATATTGAATGTAACACTAATGAAATATTATAATAATGAATTATTAACAAAAAAGGCTTTCCGCCTGATTTCGTCGAAGGCAGTTTGTTTTTTTTAATTCTCCTTTTTTGTGTGTGATGTGATGAAAATCAATGTATATATATTTACATGATTATCTACGAAATTTGGTATATAATATCGGTGTTTATATTTTGAGTTTGAGTGTTGCTTAGTGTTATTAAGCTAGGGCTTAATGGCTGTTATTTATGAAATTATTTTTTTAGGACATTATGCCGAATAAGAAAAGCATGAGTGAAGATGAGTTAGAAAGAAGAAGAATAGCAAGGAGAGAAAAATATAAACAAATTAAAAACGACCCAGAACAATATGCCGATGAAAGAGCTAAAAAAAGAGAAGCTTATCTCAAACGAAAAGAGAGTAAGAAGGTGAGAAGCCAAATTGATTACGAAACTTTAGTCCACATGGACTTTTCGGAAAATTATAGCTATTAATTCGCTGAAGAAGTCCAAAGCTTGCACTTTGGAGGAAGTCGTGGCCAGGTTTCTTTGCACACAGTAGTAATTTATATTAAAAAGGGAAGGGAAATCATTAACTATTCTGTATGCACAGTTAGTGACTGCACTCGACATGATTCACCAGCTGTGTGGGCTCATATGCAGAAAGCACTGGAGTTTGTATTTAAAAATCTCATAATAATATATTACTTCTGTGCATATACTAACAGATAGCCCTTCAAGTCAATATCGCAACAAGTATATATTTTACATTATGACATAGCTGCAAAATGCCTTCTCATCATTAAAGTCAGTAACTTGGAACTATCAGGAAGTTGGCCACGGTAAAGGTGCTCCTGATGATGTTGGCGCCGTAGTTAAAAAGACGGCTGACTAGTGACTACTAAGTAAAATGCGGGCGTGATGTGGGAGACTTCTCAACATTTGTTGGTATTGTGCGAGAAAACGTAAAAAATGTCGAGATAAGGGTTGTAGAAGAACATGGGATTAGAGAAAAATAAATTCATCTTCCCAAAAACATAGCTCCTTTTAAAGGAACTATGTTAGTCCACCAGGTGATTTGGCACTCCGAATCGGAGTTCCTTGAGTTTAGAAAATTGAGTTGTTACGAGTGTTTTGACACCATTTGTAAGTACGACAAGCATATGCAAATGCAAATCATACCTCCTAATAAGAAGATTAAAATATTGAGCGATATTACCATTAAACACGCCAATAAGCCTAATAAAGCTCCAACTTCTCGAATTTGCAAAGAGCAGAATGTTACACCACTTGCAAAAGTTAAAGGTACTTGGGAAAATCAGTCATTCATCGTTATTCAAAAAGAAGCAATGGCCTCTGGATTTGGGCAACAATAATTTCTTACGTTTTTAAATCAACAACAGGCATCCAAAGATTGATTGAACGATTAAGGCAAAATATTGCTGGTGAATATATAATTAAGGAAAGCGGAAGCTGAAATCAAGAAGAAAATTTTATATAAATAATGATTAAAACCAAAGAAAAACAACACCAAAATCAGAAAAATTATGGTTAGATAAATGCAAAAATATTGATTGTAATATGGAAGATTTAAAAATTTAATCAATACTTGAGTAGATTTAACTTTCAAGTAAACTACTGTTTTTAATTATATGGATAATTTTAATTAATGTGTGTTTAGACTGTGATATAGTTGTTATATTATATTTGTTTGAAAATTGTGCTTAAACGGTATTATAAAATTTTAATCATTAAGTTTCTCTAAGAAGACTGAAAAATTATATGCATCCAAATAATATTTTTATGATTGTTAAGAGACATTAAACTGATTTAATCTTGTTTTTTTTTAATTGTCATTAGTAGGCATCTAGTCTCATTAGTGTTTTAGATAATTTCATTAGTGTAACAACATCATTCATTCGTGTCACTCTGATTTCAATTTTTCAATGGTTTTCATTAAAATATCATTAATATTTTATTTAACTTATGTTACTATAACCTCATATAATCAGGTTATACCATTAATAAGCCAAAAAACGGATATTTTAGAAATCAAACAAAAAAGGATCATTTTAAATCGAAATTTGAAATCGACCCTTGTACAAAGGAATCGGCGGCATTCAAAGGCTGACCCCATATTGGGATTTCGCGTTCCTCGAGCGTATGACAGATGCAGACGACGGCAGGGTAGCGAGAGACGACAGAAGGCCAGCTCGGCGCTCACTTCGTTCACATGTCCGAGGTGTGCGCACGCCCAAAGTGGGGTCAACCTAAAATCTGACGTTTATCAAAAATATTTCTTAATTTTTTTTCACACAGCAAAAAAATTAACACAATTTTTAATAATAATATATAATTTGAAACTGTAGGTACTTTCCTTTCCGTAATGACGATAATATATTATTAAAAACACGCGTCATTACGATAAAACCGCTTTTGTGAAGAATCACAGACTATTAAATGCCCTCGGCCGATATTTATTTGTAATTCCATTTAACGAAAAATATTGACATTTCCTCTCTTAAAAGGCCTTTGTCATCAGGTCCACATTTCCACAATCTGACCTCAAAATTAATATCAACATAAATACTTTTTAGTGACGGTTGGGTTACGCGGTTCACGATATTTTACTGAACAACATAGAATTAAATTTCTCAGCTGATTTCGCTTCATTGAGTTTCCTTTTATGTTCTGATATCATTTCAATATTGTATTATTTTTTAACGTGCTTCCGTGCCTCGGAAAGCACGTTAATCCGTTAGTCCCGATTGTTATAACATCATCTATAACAATTGTATACCAGGTAACGGGCAGCAGCGTTTAATTGTGTGTTACAATATAATACTGCGGTCACCAATCCACCTGCCAAGCGTGGCGAGTATGGGAAGAACCCTCAAGGCCCATGTCCAGCAGTGGACATCATACGGGCTGATGATGATGATGATGATTATTTTTAGGTTTTTGTAGCTTAGGATCCCTCCGTAAAAAATAGCAAAACAATAACAACAAATTTAGTATTTGAATCTTGACCTATAATAACGAAAAAGTCCTCTAAAGTTAGTCCAGTCTAGAAATTGCAGGTGCAAGAATCGTCCAATAAAATTGCGGTTTATATGCCAACATCAAATCACCCATGCTAATACTGATTGCTATAATATCCTTCACGCGAAAGATTGGACAACCGCCAAATCCAAAAACATGCTTCCCGCATAATTAAACGAAAAAAAACATTGGACACCGACATACAATCGTTAGACGTGCTAGCATCGCATAATATCGTGTTTACTCGACCACTATAAAGTGCTTCATTGGCTATTCAACTAGCCGCTGAAACTCCGCCGACCAGTTTCAAATTGCTATTTACCGCAAACAAGAGTACTAAATTAAGATGAGCTAAGAGCTAAACTGCCGACGGAACCATCCCAATGTAGGAAAACGGTGAACTTACTTAAGAAACTTACTCACTTTCTCAAGTTTTTGAACGATATAACGTAAACGAGAGAACCGGGCCGAGATACGTACGAGTAAAGTTACTGACTCGAAGATATTAATACTTAAGCGTTTGTCTAATTGGTTGAACTTGAGTGTAAGATAAATAGCGTATAGTGTTTAAAGAGCTTTAGCTAACCATAGTAGCTAATTGAATAACTTTGGCGGTCGACTGCAATCAGAGGTACTATTATCTACTAGCTTCCGGCGCGCGGTTTCACTCGCGTAGCTAGATAACCTGTTATCTGGGGATAGTGTAGCTTACCAACAGTAGAAGAATTTTTAAAATCGGTTAATTAGTTTCGCGATCTATTTAATACAAACAATCAAATCTTTCCTCTTTATAACATTATTTAGTATAGATAAGTAGATCAGCGGGTATTTCAGCATCATTAATTATTTTTAATTCAAATAATATAAAAGCTAAATAAAAACCACTCGCAATTGCATCAAACAAAAAATATATTTAATATCTACTGTGTCGTCAGTTTTCAATACGTGAGCGAATTTTGAATTCAATCCAATGTCGGCAAATGACGTTGATATTATAAATACCGTTACGTAGGTAGTTACGTACGTTGGTGCTTGTTAACGAAGTTTGTCAAAAAGTCGAGCGATCTCTATTTAAATCCAGTTTTTAAAGGTTAAATGCTTTATTAATATATTTTCTATCAAATTTAATTACGCTACGCTACGTTGCATTACAATATAATTCTGTAGTTGCCTTTCGTGGTAACTATAGCAATAAATATTTACGTAGACACATATCCTCTGTGCCTCGGGAAGCACGTTAAACCGTTGGTCCCGATTGTTATAAAATAATCTATAACAATCGTATACCTAGGAACAGGCAGCCGCGTTTCCTTGCCTTACAACATAATAATAAGTGTGGTGACTATAGCAAAACCCTGCCTCGAAAAAAGGCCCATGTTCAGCAATGGAGGTGATACGGGCTGATGATGATGATGATGATGGTTACTTACACACAACTCTTGTCCAATTCTTCTCGAGTAAGTGCAAACGATATTTCTGGTGAACTGAGAACAGGTAGTGCCATCGAACATCTTTGCAGAAGGTCCTCTTCCCGATTACAATGCTCTTTGAGTGCACCTGTTGACAAATAAATTAACATTAAATCTATAGTAATATATTAGGTCTTTACCTATGAAATTGCCGTTCTGCAGTACTGGTCATTTCAAATCAAAATAATTTTTGTTTGGCTAAGAATTCTAATTTCAAATTAATTTTATTTTAAAAACATGGTTTTTTTCTCCAAAAGTAGTCATTTGTTTATTGATTAGTGTTACATTTTCATCGCATTTCAATCTTTTTCGTCATCATGGATACGTTAAAAATTCGAGTAATTATGGAATATGAGTACCGTCGTGGCAGCAACGCGGCACAAGCGGCACGAAACATCAACGACGTTTACGGAGCTAACACTACAAACCAACGTACCACCTGTTATTGGTTTGCTCGCTTCCGTTCTGGAAATTTCGACCTGAAAAATGAACCTCGCGGTCGTCCGAAGACTTTGGTCGACAATGACGAATTAAAGGCGATTGTGGAAGCTGATGATACACATTCTATGACTGAATTAGCAGCAGCTTTTGACGTTAGCGTCATTTGCGTCAAATTGGCAAGGTAAAAAAGCTTGACAAATGGGTGCCCCACGAACTCGATGTTCGCCAGTGCGAAGTACGCGTCGAGACGTGCCTTGCAATACTCAACAGACACACAAATGAAGGAATTTTGAACCGCATTGTTACCTGCGATAAAAAATGAATTCTGTTAGATAACCGCAAGCGCTCAGCAAGTTTGTTGGATCCTGGTTCAGCACATAAACAATGCCCTAAACGAAAACTTACCCCTAGAAAAGTGATGGTCACTGTTTGGTGGTCAAGCGCCGGTGTGATTCATCATAGCTTCTTACCAAATGGGGTGAGCATTACTGCAGATGTGTACTGTGACGAACTGAACACAATGATGGAGAAGCTGACACATCTCCAACCAGCATTGGTCAATCGCTCGTCTCCGCTGCTCCTGCACGACAACGCGCGACCTCATATTGCACAGCAGACGGTCTCTAAGTTGCAAGAACTGGGGTTGGAAGCTCTCCGTCATCCGCCCTACTCACCAGACCTTGCGCCTAAAGACTACTACTTTTTCCAGAATTTGGATAACTTATTGGCGGGAAAAAAATTCAATACCCGAGAGGCAGTACAAAATGCCTTTGAAGAATTTGTTGCCTCCCGTCCAGCTGATTTCTTTAAGAAGGGAATCAATAAACTGCCACTGCGTTGGCAAAGATGCATTGATTGCATGGGTGATTACTTCGATTAATACAAATAAAAACACATGAAAAAAAATCGTTTAAATTTTTTCATACACAACGGCAATTTCATAGGTAAAGACCTATTATAAAGCTGAAGAGTTTGTTTGTTTGCTTGAATGCGCTAATCTCAGGAAATACTGATCCCATTGATTTGAATTTGAATTCTTTCAGTGTTAGATATTATTTACCATTAGCTAAGAATGCTATATTTCATTATGAAGTTACCACGGGACTGGAATTATACGGGTGAAACAGTGCGCGGGACACTAGTCTAAATATAAGATATAAAAAGTTAACATAGTATTAAAACTACAATAATTACAATATTTGTTTTATTAGAGAAATATATTTTAAAGTACCTATTCAAAAGTAATATTTATTACACAGATGAACGGATGCCTTTCACTAAAAAATATATATAGTTTTGTCACTTTATAAGTTAGGTATTTTTCTGGTTATTTTCAAACAACGACTAGAAGAAACGCTGTCGCCACAAACACTTGTTATCTGTTGAGAAAGGATGGCAAAACTTTTGTGGTATAAAAATATCAACAAACTTGTAGCTTCATAGAATCACGGATTTTTTAGAATGCAGATGTATTTTTATATCTTAATTTATTAGTACGAATAATAACATTAAAATTTGTCCCGAATAACTGCTGACTGACGGATCAACGCAAAGCCTAAACCGGTATATACCTACATATTATATGACCATAAAATGTTCTATATGACGTAGACTTTCGATAAAATTATAAAACCGCCTAAGAAGATGAAAAGGTTGGCAAAGTTTGTATGGATAAATCAAATAGGTCCCGTGGAAACTTCTTAATTAAATAAAGTTAAAAAAAATATATTACTCATGGATGAAGCAGCATTCTAATTATGAAAGAATTATCTACCCACAAAACTTTTTATTACCCCTATTATTTCAGTACTATTATTAAATTCTAAAACTATAAGATTGTCTCGCAGGCGTAGACCCATCAAGGCATGGATTACCACTGGCCTCCTGAAATGTATGCGTCACCGAGACAATTTGTACAAAAAATACAAAAAGGACCCCTCAAACGAAATAATTAAACTCTCGTATAAAAGATACCGCAATTACTGCACAGCCATATTACGGAAAGCGAAAAGAGACTATGAAAAACGAGAACTTGAAAAGGCCGGAAAAAATACCAAACAAATATGGCGTGTAATACAATCTGTCACTAGTAGAAACTAATCCAAACTACAACCTTTCGATTTATTGCAACCAAATAAAGACAAACAATTGTCAATTAATGAAATTAATACTCACTTTGCTAACGTAGGAAGGCAGCTTGCTTTGAATATCCAAAATTCTTCTCCCCTCCCCTCCTTAACCATTAAATCTAAATCCAGCAACTCATTTGTTCTACTCGAAACCAATGAAACTGAAGTAGAAAATATAATCATGTCTCTTAGAACCGACTGTGCCATTGGGTGGGACGGTATTTCTGCAGGCTTTCTAAAGAAACACAAGAACCTTATTGTCCCTCCTCTCACATATATTTGCAATCTTATAATTAATACCGGTATATTCCCAAACCAATTCAAGAGAGCAATTTTACATCCAATCTAAAAGTCAGGAGACCGAGACCGTGTCGAGAATTTCAGACCTATATCTGTTCTGCCTGCCATGTCAAAAGTAATTGAAAAAATTATCAATATGAGGCTTGTTACTTATCTTGAAACCCATAAACTTTTGTCCGTAAATCAAAACGGGTTTAGAAAAAAAATATTTTTAGACCTCTCGAAAGCGTTCGACACTGTCTCGATTCCCATCCTTATAAAAAAGCTCGAGTCACTAGGAATAAGAGGAAATCAGCTCTCTCTGTTCCGTAGTTACATATCGGGTAGGCGGCAGCTTGTTAAAATCGGTTCCTACTCTAGCACTGAAACACCTATAGATTACGGCGTGCCGCAAGGCAGCATAATTGGGCCAAGCTTATTTCTGATCTACATTAACGACCTGTGTAGTCTTAAACTTGACCACGGATCAATAGTCTCATATGCAGATGATACTGCACTAGTTTTCTCCTCAAGCACTTGGCATGATACGTATCGCATGGCTCAAAAAGGTTTCGACGCTGTTAGTTAATGGCTCACCGAAAACCTCCTCACGTTAACTCAAATTAATACAATTGATTTTTCTATCCGCTCTCAAAACTTATCCGACAGCTCATTGAAAATATCTGCTAGCCTTCCTAAGAGTTCTTGTGAAATGGACACGTTCTCTATAGAAAAAGTATCTTCCATAAAATATCTAGGCGTAGTGCTTGACAGCAATTTAAACTTCAAAGACCACATTGAATATTTAGCAAACAGAGTACGCAAACTTATTTACTTATTTAAAGAGCTACGAGACTCCGCTGATGCACACATCATGAAGATGGTCTATCAAGCTCTATGCCAGTCTATTCTCTCCTACTGCATAACTACGTGGGGCGGTGCGGCAAAAACCCATACCATAAAAATTGAGCGTGCTCAAGGCTTGTCCTAAAGGTATGCTGTTTTAAATCTCGTCTCTTTCCTACAGATAAGCTCTATGAATATTGTCAGGTCCTTACTGTTAGGCAAATGTTCATAAAGGCAACAATAATGAAACAACACTCCCTAACCGTATACACTAAGGAAAATACTCGCCGTAATCATCTTGTTGTGGTATCCGATCGAACTAAAACCACATTTAGTCACAGGTTCTTCTTTTTCCTCGGACCTTTTTTGTATAAAAAAACTCATCATAAACTGTCAATCTTTAACCTCAATTTATATAAATGCAGTGTTACCGTCTCAAAATGGTTCCAAAAGCTATCGTACAGAGAAACCGAAGACCTTCTGATCATTTTAAAGTAACTGGGGACATTTTTTAACGCAAGCACACAAAATTACACTATTCCACGCCCGACACACTGTAAACATCTCCAAAACAAAATCATACTCATAAATTCATAAAAACACACACACACATACACGCGCGCGAGCAAACACACACACACAAATACACATATATTTGTAACACACACACACACACACAAATACACATACATTTGTAAACACTTATCATTTAAATTTAAGTCTTAATTCTCATTTTTGTAACAGCTTTTGTTATATTGTATCCTAGGTCCGAGTGGGTACCTGGTGACCTGTAAAACAGGTATCTCCTACCTACCTCAGGCACCAGCGATCCATAACCAATAATTGTCTCAATACATAAGCTAAGCTAGTTTAAGTACTATTGTATTTTGGTTTTGGTGAGAAAATAAACGAATTATTAATCTAAATCCGCGCAATAGTTTATCTGTAACTAGCATACATACATGAATACAAATCTAAACTCTTTATAATATTAGTTTAGTAGAGCCTGCTCGCCTTTATTCCCGGTTAAGTAGCAAAACCTTCGTGACGGACTACTTACTATATATAAATATATCTCCCGCATATAATAGGAATCGTAAATTGTTCAACTTCCGTGCCATTCTAATTAAATTATATTGTTAAATTTAGTTGTCAGTTTCAGTGAACGCGCATAATAATTATATTATTTACTAAACCGTTATGACACTTGACCTAACCTAACCATTAACGAGACTATGCCACTGTTGAAACAAAACAAAAAACTTCAACTTTAATCAGTCCTGTTAATCCCAATTGCTTTAGGTTTAGTTATTTTTTTTAACCGCCCGAAAACCTCGTTAGTTTATCAACTAACTAGTAAGTTGATTAACTTACGATCCTTATTATTTTCCTGTGATACATATACATATAAAGACACCGTACAACCCTAACAAAAGATAAAGTGATTATTCCACATCCGAGAGTTAGTATCATACTTGAACAAGCAAAGCAAACGAGGTGTTAAGCTCAATGTTGGATACCATCGCTATTTTCCGTCATGTTACTGTCAAGGACTCATACTTAGGCAAATTGAATTTGTATGTAATGCCCTTTGTACATACGACTACGGACTAAACATTTTCCCTAAATAATTTCTTACACGCAAGATCTAAGAGAGCTAAGGATTTTATGATAAAAAAGTTACTGGGGCTATAAGGAATGAAATCTAGAGCTCAGAAGTATACGGTCGGATGTGCCATTATACGTTAGAATAATTCATCGTATGTCTTTATCGTAAACTGGCACTTACGACCATATGCTTCTGTATCACTACATAGTATAAAACAAAGACGCTTTCTCTGTCCCTATATCCCTATGTATGCTTAAATCTTTAAAACTACGCAACAGATTTTGATGCGGTTTTTTTTAATAGATAGAGTGATTTAAGAGGAAGGTTTATTTGTATGATACATCAGCATTGCACCCGTGCGGAGCCGAGGCGGGTCGCTAGTAGTAGTATAATTCATACTAATACATAGTATAGTACATCCGTCCTTATGCTTCTAAAGTAGGAAATATAGAGTAACAAAATTATATACAAACATATTTTAATTGAGTAGCTAAGTTACGTTTTAATTATATATAATACTAGCGGCCCGCCCCGGCTTCGCACGGGTGGACTTTTGTACCCTACCCCTGCCCTACCCTACCCCTACCCCTACCCTCCCCCTACCCTACCCCTACCCCTACCCTACCCTACCCTACCCTACCCTACCCTACCCTACCCTACCCTACCCTACCCTACCCTACCCTACCCTACCCTACCCTACCCTACCCTACCCTACCCCTACCCAAAAGTATCCTATGTCCTTCTCCCAGTTCTTAGCTACCTCCCTACCAATTTTCAGCCAAATCGGTTCAGCCGTTCCTGAGTTATAAATAGTGTAACTAACACGACTTTCTTTTGTTTTTAAAATGTATTCTGCTATTCGGGACGGAAACAAATCCAACAAATCAAAAACCATGGCAATCGGTCCAGCCGTTCTCGAGTTATAAGTGTTGTAACAAACACGACTTTCTTTTATATATATAGATAGATTACGTTTTAATTATAGATTTCTCTGAATTATCTTCTTAACGGAACTTAATTCGTCCTACGCAAAGAGTCTTTTTACATTGCGTAGACTATTTAAAATACCCTGGGTAGTGGCGGATCTAGTAATTACTTAGCTTTAGAAATTTGATACATAATGTAGCTTTAATTGACTAGTCTATTAGAAATAAGAATAAACTATCAACTTTAGACTAGTTGTAGATTGTAGTACTACTAGTAGATAGTTTATTCTTATCTCCAAAATAAAAAAAACCGGCCAAGTGCGAGTCGGACTCTCGCACGAAGGGTTCCGTACTAGTTGCAAGTGCCTACCTATTTTTGATATCAAGAATACAACAAGTAACATAGGTAGTAAAAAAGTTCTTGTAGTTCGTTGTAACTTTGATCGATGTTAATGATAGTTGATTGAATGAAAGGTAAATTGCGGTTTACGGTTTATGACATATTAAACAAAAATACTTACTTGATCTAGTTCAAACCAATTTTCGGTGGAAGTTTGCATGGTTATGTACATCACATATTTTTTTTAGTTTTATCATTCTCTTATTTTAGAAGTTACAGGGGGGACACACATTTTACCACTTTGGAAGTGTCTCTCGCGCAAACTATTCAGTTAAGAAAAAAATAACATTAGAAACCTCAACATCATTTTTGAAGACCTATTCATAGACACGCATGGGTTCGATGAAAATATTTTTTTTGAGTTTCAGTTCTATTGTATGGGAAACCCCAAAATTTAATTGTTTTTTTTTCTATTTTTGTGTGAAAATCTTAATGCGGTTCACAAAATACATCTATTTACCAAGTTTCAACATTATAGTTCTTATAGTTTCGGAAAAAAGTGGCTGTGACATACGGACAGACGGACAGACGGACAGACAGACAGACAGACATGACGAATCTATAAGGGTTCCGTTTTTTGCCATTTGGCTACGGAACCCTAAAAATCAATAAAAGCCGCGATTACAATAGAACTTGTTTTTAGGGTTCCGTTGTCCACAAGGAACCCATTATAGTTTCGTCATGTCCGTCCCTCAGTCCATCCGTCCGGGCTCGTACCTACTGCGCCGTTACGGCACCGATTGTTACGAAAATTGGTGGAGAGATGTATAGTTATTTTTATGAAACTCGATCAACTTATGTAGTTACCGTGGAGTCGACCGCGAAACGAAATTTAACTTTGTTAATTTAAAAATAGGCATTTTATATATGCACAGCTACGGAACCTTTTCGTGTGCGTGCCCGACACGCTATTGCTTGTTTTTTTTTTAATTATTATTAGGCGATTGAATAATCTACTGATAATAGTCTATCGACACAAGACTTGCATGTATTGTCTTGTCTGGTTGATAAACATAACTTACATTTTGAATTGCTATAAGGTTTTTAAAAATATATTCTGAAATTAGCCAATTTGCGACACGGAATTTTATATTTAAGCTAATTAGTAAAATGAACAGCCATATCTACACTCGGTTCCAAAAATAACGGGTCAGTCACATAAACCCGAATATCTCCCGAACTACGTATGCCATCCTAATGAAACGAAGACTTTTCAATTGAGAATTTAATTATACAGATAAAAAATAAAATAAAACTTAGTTGCACCCACAATATTAATCTCTAAATTTAAAAAAAACTAAATTAGTCATATTTTTCTTAAGATTACATTTTTTTTATGATTGTTTTTTTGCTGTTTTTCATCACTTTCTTCATTTAATACTTTGTATTGCCTCCACGAGCTCTTCTGACAGCTTCCAGGCGATTAGGCATGCTGTACACCAAATTTCGGAGCCGGTGCTGAGAAATACCTTCCCATTCCTCCACCAGTGCTTGTTTGAGCTCGGGAAGCGTGATTGGTGGGGGGTTTCGACCTTTCACACATCTCTGAAGCTCGTCCCAGGCGTGCTCGATGGGGTTTAAGTCCGGGCTTCGCGCTGGTCACTGCATGAGTTCGATACCGACCTCTTCAAGGTAGTCATGTACAATTCTGGCGGTATGGGGACGCGCATTATCATGCATTAATATGCCATGCCGGTCCATCCTGGCCATGAAAGGACCTACATGTTCATTGAGGATCTCTTCCACGTACCTCTCTGCATTTAGAGTTCCATTTTGAATGAGTACCAGCTCGGTGCGGGCCTCAGCAGAAATCCCAGCCCAAACTTGTACGGAGCCTCCACCGTACGCCACTTTTTCCTCCACACACGCTTGATGGAAGCGCTCCCCTGGTCTTCTGTACACCAACTGCCTACCATCATGCTTATAAAGCATGAATTTAGACTCGTCCGTGAACATTACCAATCGTCTAGTGTCCAGTTTAGGTGCTCGCGCACGTATCTCTGTCTTGCAATTCGATGTCCCCGTTCCAGTTTGGGGCCATTTGCGGGCCTCAATGGTTTCAAATTTGCTTCAGCAAGACGTCTTCTGACTGTTTCAAACGCTTAAATTGCCACCTTCAAAGCGAATAAAGTGAGTTTTTAGACCAATAGCAGTTTGAAAACGATTTCGGAGCATTGTAGCCACCAGTTGTCTGTCTTCCCTGGCTGTTGTGCATCTTGGTCTGCCATTTCCTGGTCTTCTAAGGTGTGATCCGGTCTCTCGGTACCGCTGGACTACCCGCTGAACAGTCGACAAAGATACACCAATGTTTCTGGCTGTTTCACGCTGGCTCCGCCCAAGTTCCAAAAAAGTTAGGATTCTGGTACATTCCTCTAGCGTGACTGCCATGCTTCACCTCACAGAATAATAATTATGCACGTGGAAGACGTTCACGATATTTTTTTTGTGACAGAATAGAAAACAGCAAAAAAACCATCATAAAAAAAATGTAATCTTAAGAAAAATATGACTACTTTAGTTTTTTTTATCTGTATAATTAAATTCTCAATTGAAAAGTCTTCGTTTCATTAGGATGGCATACGTCGTTCGGGAGATATTTTGGTTTATGTGACTGACCCGTTATTTTTGGAACCGAGTGTATATCTATACTAATATTATAAAGCTGCTGAGTTGGTTTGTTTGTTTGTTTGAACGCGCTAATCTCAGAAACTATTGGTCCGATTTCAAAAAATCTTTCAGATTTGGATAGTCCATTTATCGAGGAAGGCTATATATTATTTTCGATGTTGTAACCCAAGGTGTAAAATCGAAAACCTATTTATGCGTGCGCTGCAAAAACTTTTGACAATAGAACAAAATGATGTACTACGGGTTTGTAGGTCTTATTAAGATCTACGAAAAAATCTGCGAGAGCACATATCTAACTATCATAGTTTCGTCACAATAACCGCTTTTATGTTCATAAAAAATATTTAAATCGTCTGAAGAAAGAAAATACGTTAATTGTGTATCGTCATATTAATCCTTATCCAAATTAAGCATTATGTTATCAAGGTTATTACATGCATTACATTACATACACTACATCAGAAGCGATAAATTCAAATGCAATACCATACTAATAAATGAACTGAATCTGGAATTGCTTGATGAATATTAATTTTGTTAAATTCAATTGAAACTACTATATTAATTTGACACGCAAATGTAATGATCATGTCAAACGTAACTCTGGTTTTAGTAATGGGGATATGCATAATTGAACAAATTATGATAGTCTTGAATATCTTAAACTATACTAGTAAGTTACTGTAGACGATCGTAATGAAGTTTGTAACATTTATAAACTGTATAAAGTGCTCGTTTTGATGATCTGATGTGTATATATTTAATCTTATTATGTAGTAAGCCAGGAGGCTTTTGCTACTTCACCGGACATAAAGTCGAGCAGAAGTCCAGCCTCAATAAATGGTTTAAATACTACAAACTAAGCAACCTGCGCAAGAGGGCGCCCCGTGTGAGACTTGAACCTCGGCTTTGGGCGGTCACTGGCGGCGGGGGGGATTTTGATAATGCCAAAGTCAGTCATACTCGTTCGACAAACGCAAGAGTGTCGTATGCAAAAACTACGTTTATACTTGACAGTAAACAAGAGACAGAAAATATAAAATACTAAATTCCCGACGATTTCATCCCCGTAGCTCCCGTACTTGTAACTTCATGATTAAATATAGCCTAAATATACTCTTGAATAACGTAGCTTTCTTACATTGAAAGAATTTTTGCAATCGGTCCTGTACCTAGTTCCATTCAATGCAACCAAACAATCAAATATTTGTATTATATACATTCAATACACATATTGTATCATTCCTTTTAAATATTTTATTAATACAGCTCAAAATCTCCAAGTATTACCTTATTGTATACAGAAAACCAATATACATAACAATTACCCATACATTCGGTTATAAAAAAATATTGACATATTACGTATTCATAAGTCCTGAACTTACGATTATAAAATATAATATAAATAGTTAAGCCGATTATTTTTTATATTAATATAATATTGGTACGTAATATAACTACTAACTAGGTACATTCTTATCTAGAACTTGTTAATTCAAAATCGAGTAAGTAAATCACTTCCGCAAGATTTAAACCAGAATTGCTTATCAATATAGGACACCCATTTAATCATAAATAAGGTAACTATAGTAACGCGAATTGAAGAAGTTAAGAGTCTGTCGACATAATAGAACAATAACCATTACTTCTTATCCCAGACCCTGGGTTTGTAAATATATTTTTTTATATCCTTCATCATAGAGATCTTTTCGATGAACAATAAACAATTTGGCTGGCGGGTAACATCTTGGATATATGTTTTCATCAGAGTAAGACATTAAGTAATGTCTCTCTATCTCTGTCATCGAAGGAACAACTCTGCGGGCTTTTTTGGTATTCCAATTTCTATGTCTTTCTAGTCGCGAGAACTGGAGACTGCCTGTTCCCTGCAGTTACAATGCTAAATCATTCCCGAGTAGTGATTAAGGCAGTCGCCAGTATATATATAACATGATTAATAAACACCAAACATTATATAAACGAGAAAAAAATAACAACTCACATTGTAATTAAGCACAATTTGCTCGTCTTATTGATGCTATAATTTCTTGAAAGTAACCAGCATTTTACACGTTGGTTATTTGTAAAAAAATATAAGTTCTTGCAAGGTACTGTACAGCGAGTGTAAGTATTTACAGAAGCCGCACAACAAAGTACTACCAATAAAACCTCATAATTACTGATCTACGTTATTGACGATCAAGAGAATGAATCATATTTCAAGTCAGCGTGACTCAAAAGATGAATCAAAACTGATAGAACGAAAACAACAGTTCTGTTGTAGTTTTGTCGAGCTTCTGATAGCCCATAGGAATCCCATGATGAATGATGCTTCTATTACCCAGTGAATGGCACCAGCTGAATACTTAAACGAATAGCCAGATCGTCTTCAAATATACATCCATCTTTATCGATTAGCGTTTCAAATGCCTTTCCGTTTCTTGTCCCGTTAAAAATGCGTTGATGTCCCTTTGCAAAACTGTAACCCTATAGTGGTATGTTTATGTAGATCCAATTGTAAGTTATCTCTTTTTTAAAACATTGATTAAGATATCTTTAATCAATATTTTGTTAAAATGTTGCATCATCGTATTTTTTAATGTTATACTTGAAAACGATTATATTGCTCGATTGGTGTTTTTATCGCTTTGGGGCTTTGGAACTAACTTTCATTAAGTGTTCTTAAATGGTGTTTCGAAGCAATAAATTTATATATGCAACGTTGTAAGAGTTGAATTGTATTTATTAAAAATCATCGTACCTAATAATATTGGTTCGTAACATTGGCATGGCTGCAAAAGTTTGAAATAGTTGGTGATTGATGTATAAAGTTACTAGTTATTATGTTTTAACTGTAACTTTTCTTTTTTGTAGGTCAAGGCATTATAAAACAACGAATTTTGGGATAATGGTTATTTGTATAAGAACTGAGACAGATTTCATATTATTAATACTACGATTAAATTTGTAAATTCTGGGTTTCATTTATTTAAGTTATTTACTACTGTTAAAAGATCTAGTGCAGATATAAATATTATCAATGTTGTGCATAGGTATTGGAAAGTGTTATCTTGGTTGTGGTACTAACATATTATTTACACACATGCGCGCGTCACCCACGCGCGATCTTGTTTCACGTGGCGTACACGCAATCAGCTGTTTACTCGTAGACGAATGAATAGGAAAATTTTACTATATTTTCCTATTCCTCTATAACATTTATGTTTCTTATATTATTTGGTCTCTTGGACATATTAATGTCGTTGTACTTTTAACGTCCAATAACGAACTAGTTTGCTAAAACTATTACGCTTTACTAATTAACATGGTTTTGTTAATCAAATTTGTTGTTTTCAAGAAGGGATATCTTTATACAATTATTGGCAATGGCCTCGCGCGTCATCTAATATCGTGTTTATCCTGTCAAACAGGTAGTTATTTTTAACAGTGCCGTTCTTAGCACTATGCATTCCGACAGCATAGTGGGGAGCCAAGCCCACCACGCTACTCGTTGTCATTGGTCCGTTCATATCGTACGATGTTTTGCATGTGTGCGCCTCGTGTATATTATATCACACTAACGTTATCGTTTGCACCATATGTTCTCACTCAATCGAAGTATAACAAGGTACCAATTTAAGAAGTAGTTATAAGACGGGTGACTGATTGAATTGCTCCGATACCATAGGAAGTTCTCGCCTTGACATCGTGCGACGCATCTACACACTTTATTTGTTTTGTTTCGTCATTAGCCTCATAATATCGAGTAGGAAAATACTCATCGGCGTGGAATGTTTTTTATTTAGCTGAGTAAGATAAAATACGAACTGTGTTAGTGTTTCACACGTTTTGTACCTATTTACCTGTGTAGTTGTACAATATTGTATAGGTACATTGTTAACAGTCAGCATTACACTAAATATGCATATTCGCAGTTATCTTAAATTATTATGAATAGTTAGGTGTTCTAATTGTTTCTAATAGGAATTACGTGAGTTTTATATTTTTTTATTAAGATCCAATGAATTGAAATGAATTAGAACGGGCAGTTAATCCTAAAAAGGAATATTATTTTAGAGCACGCATTGTAAATGCATTTTGAATTGCCTACTTTCTACTATCTCCATTTTTAATTTCGTTTATAAGCTTGTCTCTCAAATTATAATAATTTAGAAATATCAATACGGGTTGATAATGAATGACATAAGAAACAAAATATTAGGTACCTACTAAAAATATTAAATAAAGTATTTTGTCTGGATGTCATTTGGATTATTATCCAAACAAATATTATAAAAGGGAAAGTGTGTCTGTTTGTTTGTCCGTCTTTCACGCAAAAAGTACTGAATGGATTTGGTTAAAACTTTGCAAGGGGATAGTTAATAAGCTCGATTAAGATATAGGTAAAACCGCGGACCGCAGCTAGTCATTAATAAAACAATATTAAAAGGTGTAAGGGTATGTTAGGGTTAACATTAACTCAGCGTTAATTACACAAACCTACTATAAAGTCAGTGATAATGACATTGATAACAAAAGTACATACACCTACCTAAAGTAAACAATTTACTTTTGGAATCTACAGTGGGTAATGCGTACAAACTAGATATTTAATGTATTTGTATAGAGCCGAACTACGTTGTACTGAAATAAAAGGTACCCGTGGAATATTTTATATTAATAGTGGATAGTAATTATCTATACTAATATTATAAAGCTGAAGAGTTTGTTTGCTTCAACGCGCTAATCTCGGGAACCATTGGTCCCATTTGAAAGTTGAAGTTCCTACGAGTACGAGAGTTACGAGGGTGAAACCGCGCGCGGGAAGCTTCATTAATTTTAAATTCTTACCAAATGAGTAACATACCTACATTTAATATTATTAATTAATTTAATTATGTTAGCTATCCAATCAAAATTTCGATAATCATAATGGCACCATTGAAGGTAAGATTATCAACTTAGATACCTAATAACAACTAGCTTTTGCCTGCCATTTCGTCTTCGTAGATTTCGATTACTTCGTTTATAGTTTAACCGTGTTTTCTGCATTGATTCTTCTTTCAAACTAACTTGTTTTGGATACTTAAAGATATATCTTGTTAATTTCAGGATTTAAGTCTCTATAAGTCAGTCCGTCACTCACTCAGTACTGTATATAAAAGATAGAAGAATAGGCAAATAGCCAATTTGTATAAAAATAATCTAATATTTATAAATGTGTCCATTTAAGTGTATTGTTGACTAGGCAAATGTTTTTGGCATTACGCCCGCCACAGTAGTTACTACAAATATACCTAGTGCTAGATAAAAAACAATATTGAGAAATATTGCTTTGAATAGTACTGTTGACTACAGAACTCCTGTGAAAAAAAAGTAATTACTTTAGTCGCAAACGAATTATTCTTGGATGCACTGTTTTGAAAGCGCGTCAACCAGCTGCTAATGTCAGTATAATTCAGTAAACTAGCAGACTATTGTATGTTACGAAACAATACAATGGAATCAAAGTAATACCACAAATGATTTTAAAAAAACAAACTAAATTTAGCATTTTACACATTACAGTGGCAGAATCTGCTGAATAAGTCGGCATTAATATAAAAAAACAACTTGGCAATGGCGGCGCGCGCCATTTTTTGTTTGTTATTTGTCTCATAAAATAAACACGGAACAAACCGCTATTTTATTGTTATATGAGATAAAGCGCATAAAACTTTTGTGAATTAAGTATTTAGTATCACACAAAATACAGTTTCTCCGTTGCGTCTGCGATTTGAACACGTAACGTCCAGTGAATGGTGTGATTCAAGGAATGTTTATGCGTACAATACGCGGGTTAAACCATACCAGGCAACTGTTATTAAAATTTGTAATAGTGTAGTTCAAAATACAGTTTAACCAAATATCTTACTTGATTTTAACGACTGACTGGACTAAGATATAAACATGGTAACTGCTAGCTGTCAATGCTGACTGCGTTCTGGAAACGCTACCCAGTATTACAGATTTAGTTTAGTACTTATCTCATAAGTTAGTTTTAGATATTTTTTTTTTTTTTTTAGTCAGATTTATGTATTCTACTTGTAGTCAGTTTGTACATCCCCTCCGCCGCTGCGGCATTCTCGCGCCGGCGGCGCAGGTGTATTTGGGACTCGTCCTCCCTATACCGGTGATATGCTAGTCGTACGAGTAGAAGACCCTACCCACTTAATCCTCCGGGTAGGTACTCCTCCGTCCGCCGTAGGTGAAGCCATAGCTTTTTAGCCAGGCTTTCTTGGAACAGTTATTTATCCTGATATATTTATTTTGTTTTCAATAAAAGTAAAGTTACCAATACTTATATGGTATTGGTAACTTTACCAGGTACATAACATAACCAAATCGATAGATCGTACTACAAATCGCCTATTATTAACTTTTACAGCACCCACTGCGTTAGAATAAAATATTTTTATGTATGTGAATACCTCGCCACAAAATAGATCCGATATTTTATTTACTTTTTTTCAGTGATAAATCTAGCTATTGGTAAATGGCATGAGTGATCAATAATAGTAGACAGTGAAATGGTCGGGTGGACAGCTATATATAAATAGTAGGAGGAAGTAAATGTTCTTTGGAAATTAAACCGTGTTTATAGTTGTTAGTCATTTATCAAAAACAACTAAGTAGGTATAGTCAAAATTTCAACAGTTTGTTTCGTAGAAAATTACAGCTATAATTATTTTAAAATATTCTAATTACTTTTTATATTTCATTTGTTTATTACGGCATCACACGAAGCAGATTCGCTTATAAAATGAAGTAGCGTTTGCTTGTGTGGTACAACATAATACTTCGGTCACGAAACCGCCTGCCAAGCGTGGTGACTATGGCAAATACCCTCCCTCGGTAGGAGGCCCATGTTCAGCAGTGGACGATTTACGGGCTGATGATGATGCGCTTATAAGGATACGCATCTAGATTTTAAGGATGGACTTCACGCAGATATAATACCTACTTAATAACTATATTTTAATAAGTTACAGATTATTTATGTGATTGTTACAGTTTTCATGCTTATGTATTTATTGATCAACAACAATTATATTCACAAAATGTAACCGACTATATACATAATTGAAACTTGAATGAATAAGTAGCTACCTCGCAAATCTATTTTCAACTTTTAACGTCATCAATAAGAGAGATATCCAGTCTGACTCACGCTTGCCAAGGATTGCTAGCCATAATTACAATAGCCATATTATGTTACATTCTAGTCTAGTTATGTTAGGTTAATACATATAATCAAAATAAATTAAAACGATGGAAAGCAACAAAACTTCAATACAACGGCACACTGGTCCGTAAAATATTTAACTAACACTGTTTTCAACCCACCTATTCAAATGTGAAACGAATTTTCTACGTATTAACTGACCTATATAAATCCTTAAACGATTTTCCAGTAATCCGATTAAGCTATGGATTATTATAATGCGGCGTGTTAAAAGTAAAACCTTGTCAGTGATTAAAAGGCTTTTATAAATCAAATCGATTGCAAATCAATTCAACTAATCTACCTCAGATTAATAAATATGGAATTACGTAGAGGAAAATTCCTTTATTATTTACATGATCGCAGATAAAAATAGCAACATTTATATCTAGACGTACGACAGCCATATCGTTCTAGTTATGAAGGACCAAGATAATACATTGACGAAATTCAACATTATCAAAATCGTGGACGTAGATGTTTGTATCGAGTCAAAATACTCGAAAGGCGCTCTGTATGCGGACACCTTATTTTTATTTATGTTGTAACGGGCGCCCGTGTGTACTTAAGTAACTACGTTTTACAATACTTGAGGTAGTGCATTCCCTCAAAAAACAAATATTTATATAAACATTCTTATATGTATATGTTACGGCTAATAGCCGAAGTGCGGCTACACCTAGTTTTAGCCGGCTACAACTAGGTGCAGTCGGCCACATGCGTTTATAAGTCCCTATTCGACTCCATTGGTTTAGGTTTAGGTTATTTTTTTTTAACCACCCCTACACCTTTTTGTCCCTTGCATAGGTATTGTTTAATTTAGAGTTAACTTAGAGGAACTTATAGGAACTTATTAAGGTTGACCTAAGTTTAACCGCAAGTTGTCGGCTGCACCTAGTTGTAGCCGGCTAAAACTAGGTGTAGCCGCACTTCGGCTATTAGCCGTAACATATACATTTTTTATTAACACAATATAATCGACATTATTTTTTTTATTAATTTAACGCAAGAATGGCTATCCACGGGATTCAAGGTTTGCCGTAAGTTTTATTTTAATTGCCACAACACAGGATGACATTGATAAAAATATCTGCACTACTCAGCGTTTACTTATGGATTCAAAAAAAATTAAAATATGTCAATTTATTAAGTTAACGTAGCTCCAATAATACAATAACAATAACGTAGGAAATGCGTTTCAATAACCCTTCAGAAATGAAGACATTTTAACGAAGTTACAGTCATATCGTTACATGATTGACCTCCAGGGTGGGATATTATCTATCTAACGAGTCGCGTTATTTGTTGTTATTTTGTTTGTTGTTAAAAAATGGGTGCGCCAAAGTTCACCTAAATTTTTAAATCCGATAATTGGAAATCCGAAAATGTTCTTCCTAACATTTTTCATCCTAACAATCACAATTCCTAACTACTCTGTCTCTAATGTCCATAATTCCGAAGTCAGTAGCAATAAACATCTATTATACTTTTATTTGTTTTCCTATATTTTCTCAACATAACCATCTTTTAAAGTCATATCTTTTTTCATTCAGTCAAGTTCCAGAAACGAATCGGTCCTATTCATAAGTATTAGTTTAGGTTAGGTTAGAACTGTGACCACAACGCACGAGCCGAGCGAGCGAAGCGAGCGTGCCGCGTCAGCGGCGGGCAAAGTGCCAGAACCGAATCGGTCCTATAATTATTGGTTTAGGTACGGTTAAAACTGCGGTATAATCTCCCAGGCCGTAAACATAACCGTAAATGAGTCGTGTTTTATGAATTTCATTCATTTAATCAGTGAAACGACCTTTAATCATTCTAAACAGTTGGTTTTTTAGACATAATTATCTCAGTTTAATGTTTAGGGATAAAAGCGTTATGATAAAAAACAGTAGGAGTTTATATATATTTTCATTAGTGATATTATTAATAACAATTTTTAGAAACATAATTGTGATATGAACATCGCCGGTAGCACTGCAAATAGTATGAATGAAAACTATAGGATGAAAAAATTTTGGAAGAGTGATAATTCGTATTACAAATCATAAGGAAGAACAATTTCGGGTAAAGAACTTTAGGACAATAGGGACCCGTAAAAAATATACCAAGATACCAAGATCTACCTTTTAATAGATGAGTTAAATAATTTTCAAATCAGGCAGTCGTTCTAAAAGCTTATAGGCGAATTAACTCCCCTTTTGTATTTTACACAATCTGAAGGCGAAGAAACACAAAACCATATTACAAAAACATATCAATGTCAGAGGACATAAAGCGCGAATGATCATGAAGTAAATCGACCGTCCGCTGATGTTACCACGCCTGCACTAGTCATTTGTCATACTGCTCAGATGGGGAAACTTTTTCTTCGCGTCACTGACTTCATCCAACTTTTGAAAGGAAAACGAGCCTTATTATCACACCCTGACACTAATGCGACCCATTCTTACCGCTAATCGTCTCATTTGCGAATGATAAATTCGCAAAATAGCAATTACCCTTGAATCATCATTTATCTTCATAGATAAATATGACGGAAAACATGTAGTCGTAGGTTTATTTGTAGCGATGTTTTTTTTTTTAATAAACTGCAATTGTTTATACGATTCGTTTTAGACATGAAGTAAGTGTGTCTTCGTTCGTTGTGTTTTTTGTAAGATAAACGATAGGTGTTTTAAGAATAATTGTGTCTCGTATCACTTTAACTACTTTTGAACGAACAATTTTTTTTAGACATGTCCAACAGTGCCATCTATACACGCAAACTCATGATAAGCTATATCTTTTTTGGTTCTAGGCTCTCTCAGTTAGATATTTCCGTAAAACGACGAAAGGTCTCTTACGTCTCCGTCCTTGGGCAGTCCGAGATCCTTATGTGCCCAAGGCGCCCAAAAGGTTAAAGACGGCCCTGCTAAAACTATCGACATATATTTCGGTCTATCTGGACCAAATCTCGCATAACTACGTATACTGTTACCCACATAATTACATTGAAATGACGTCGCATTTCATAAAAGTTACTAACGAACATTTATGAAATGCAATTACCAACTGTTAAACACCGAATTTGCATTAGTCCGTTATTCAGATACGTTTGGGAATATGTTATTATATAAAAGATTTATAACAGAAAGTTAAAAAATAAAATTTTCAGGCGAAATATTTAATCCAACCTCTTGCGGGTAATAAATTTGGATAAAACAATTTCATCTGACTGGAATCGCAGCCCAAACTATGCGGTTTACCTCGTAAATCCTGATTAGCGTTCAGGTGAAAGAATGAATCAATAGATTATCCTGAAATTATATTGGTTTTTTAACAAATGTATCACAATTAAAATTGAACATTTTTAAGCGTTTTTAATTAATAAAGTTTATTTTTACTTGTATATTGAAGTTTAATACCTCATGCGCTGCGCACATTAAATTATTAAGTGGGTACTTATAACTGTTTTCTGTATGAAAATTATAACTAAGCGGGTATTATAAGCCATATAATTTAACCTTAAGTATTGACTGAATAGAACTGGAATTAGCATTTATAAACGTGACAGTCATGTAAACGTTTTCTACACGCTGTAAATAATCATAATACCTATTTCACTGTTTTTATTGACGTTGTTAGCAAAATTGATATTAAAATCAATATAATAATATGTTTTATACTTTGAAAGAAATAAATAATAGAAAATTGCATTTAAAGTTACAGATTAAAATTACTTCGATCTTGTGAAGGCTAAATTATCTTGTATTGCTCATTTTGTGACATATGTTTATCATTACAACTTTTTTATATAAATAGCCTTTTTTTAAGGTTTCGTTAGTTATACTGATTGCAAATCCTGCCAATTAGCATGGACTAAACAATCACAGGTATAAATTATATCATAAAGTTTGTATAATATGTCACCGGAAAATAATAAGAATCGTTAGTTGATCAACTTTCTCGTTAGTTGATAAACCAACGAGATTTCGTATGGTTAAAAAAATAACCTCAACCTAAGCCAAAGTCCTGAGGACTTATTGAAGTTGAAGTTGTTTTGATTTTTGTTACAACAGTAGCATAGTGTTGAAGTAGGTTAGGCGAAGTGTGGGCGGCGGTTGCCTCCTTCTGTGGACGTGTCATGTTGCAGAAGGAGGCTGCGGAGCGGGCAAGGGAGGAAGATCCCGGTGCACACCCGCTCCGCAGGCGGCGGGCCGAGACCCGTCGCATGCCGCCTTGAGCTGGGCCTCGGGGTGTAGGGAACATGGGCGCTGCTCCCTATAGAGGCCGACTCGTGCGGAGGAGGGACGCCCGAGTACTCCGGGCGTCCCGTCAAAGGTTATACGGGCCACACACAACGTGGCCCCGGAGAGTCCGCGGCACCATCCAAACTGCGGACGGCCGCCGTGAGGGTTCACCGGAAATGCAAGCGCTTCTCAGCGATACCCGGTGGCCCTTACACTCATGGCGGAAGAAGGAGTACCCGGGGGGTTTTAGTGGCGGTAGGTCCTCTCCTTGTGGTATGAACAGCATATCACGCACTGGAGAGGGCGAGTCCCCACATATCCTACCGCCGCCGGTTTCATAACGGCGGCGGTGGTAAGTTTAGGCCAAGTGTCATAATAATTAAGTACCTATATAATATAATAAATATGCAAGTTCACTGAAACTGTCAACTAAATTTAACAACATTAGTGACACGAAAGTTGATTCTTACGATTCCTATTATTTTCCGGTGACATACTTATATACCTACTTAAAGTTCTAAAAATTTCATGTCAGAGCAAGTTATTCCTGGAATAATAGGTATAATATCGGTTGCATCGGGTGCGGTATGCATCTATTATATAACTGGCTGCTTAATTTGTGAAATAAACATGGATGTTAAATTCCCATAGAAATTGCATACAGTCGAGACTGGAAACACATATTTGGCTATAGACCAACTTGTAGTGTCAACCCCACACTCGAAATAGACAAGTCGTAATAGTTTGGAATTAATTGTAAAGTACCTACTTTTAAACTAAGCTAAAATGAATACTTATTGCTTATTTTGGTTCTCATATTTGGAGTCATAGAAAGAAAATAATAATAAGATCTTATAACAAAAGAATAACAATGACATTTGAATTATGATTGGCAACATTTTTTTATGAACTCTCTCAGTAGGAAAATAAGTCCCTGCGATGCCGGCGACTTATTCTCTTAATCAACACGATTTTTTTCGGACCGACATTCGTAGTTAGCCATGCGGCTTTTGCTTACGAAAACAATTCACACCCTCACTCAGAACAACTATATGTGGTACACTATATGTGGACAATGAAAATGAAAACCCAAGGTCTCAGAAGCAACAATAGTTAGCTATGAGGACCTTGCCAATAATTAGCTATTAGGACCTTATTAAATAAAAAATAGGCTTGTTAATGTTCTTAGCTTTTATTCATCTGAATAACCAGACAAAACAGGACTTACAAAGTCCTTATACTTGTCGCATAACTCTTTGTAAACCAAAAACGGGTGTTAGCTTCTAAATTGCACTGGAAACAATTTTAAATTATTCATAAGTGAGGGTTAGCTGTGATTTACGACAGAATTTAATACTCCCAAGTGCGGTCAAAGGAATACAGTATTTAGAATCCCTTGCTTTTGTTATGCATTATTTCAAGAGAATTCATATCGTATAAAGGCGATTCATATAAGTTATTAAGTCAACTGTGGATACTAAGTTTATTCAATTTGTCCGTGTAAAATAAAGACAAACAAAAAGTGGTCTAATTATACCTTACAAGCTGCGCCCCGCGGTTTCACCCGCGTCACTCTGCTCCGTGTGGGTCGGAGCGTGATTTTTTGTAGCCTATAATTATGTTAATCCAGCTTATAAACTATCCGCGTGCTGTAGTAACTTATAGTATTTATCTCCAAATTTAAAAAATAATCATGTTCAACTTGTTATGAAAATAACACACATTCATCCCATTTGTAAACGTTAAAACACTCCAAAATCTATGAAGTGAAATATACGACATAGGAAATTAAGCTAAGTTAAAAAAAATATTGGATTCATACCGCTAACTTTTCATAAAATATTTTGACGGAAAAATTAGCTTAGCATAATTTATGTTTTGCAATATTGTTAATTAACCATGCTCGCAATACATGTTCTAAATTAAAAATGTAAGACACCACCGGTATAATTAAATAGAGCCGGGATTTTTGAATAACAACGCTTTGATATGGGAAATACAAACTATTATAAGGAAGATAAAATAAGAATAAAATTTCATTAATCACTTAGCTAAAATACTTTTTAAATTAATTAATCAGTTTTTGATTACATAACGCTCACATCAAATAATAATGAAATAATGATAATGAAATAATGAATTTTATTGAGCACTTACATACACTTGCACTTGTCAGAATTACAATGTAAGAAGATAAATTAATTTAAAAAAAAAGCCTATAACTAACAGATAATTCTTACTCTATAAAAGATCCGACTAGGTAACTTACAGTAGTAGGTAGGCAATAGCAAATCTACAGATTGCGTAGTCCGTCCGTCTGTCCTATGGCATTTTTGCAATTAACCAATCATTATTATTATAAGAAGAAATTAAAACCGCATCCAAATTGCAAGTGGTCACATTATATCTAAGTGGCACACACCTGAGGGCAACCTTATGGGGTTTAGGACCACGACCCAGGGTGCCACTGAAGTAAAATAAGGTTGATATTTTTCGGTTTTTTATCGGTTACATTTCGGGGAGTGTGCGGAGGTTCTACATAACCTGATACCCCCTTCACCCTTCCATCACCGGACGACCAGGCGCGGCAAGCGGTTTCACCCTTATGTTGTAGACATTCCTTCAATACGCACGAAGCGATTTGCTTCTTCTTTCATAATGCGGACAGCTAAGGAGTGGAATTCTCTGCCGGGGTCAGTTTTTCCGGAACGCTTTAATCTGGACATCTTTAAAGCTAAAGTGAACAGACACTTTCTAGGCACACGTGAATCATCATATGCCTTATCTTCGCCTTCCATCAAGCGAGATTATGGTCAAACGTAAGGCTATATATAAAAAAAAAATATATACAGGGTTATTTTTAAAACACCAACAACCTTTCAGGGGGTGAAAGTACTGATGATTATAAACAACTTTTACTATGGGACCAACCATGAAATCGCGAAAAAAAAATCAGATATTCCATACATTTTGTCGAGCTAAGTGAACATAAATGTATGGAACAGCTGATAATTTTTTCGCGATTTCAAGGTTGGTCCCATAGTAAAAGTTGTTTATTATCATCAGTACTTTCACCCCCTGAAAGGTTGTTGGTGTTTTAAAAATAACCCTGTATATATAAAGAGGATATGATCACAGGCACCGACTACAGGCGCTCAATTACAGGGCAGGGGTAGGGGCGCAACGCGGTCCTCGCTGGCGAGAATCCTACCCTAGCTAACCTGCAACCTTTCACTAGCTACCTAAGTGGACGACCCGGAGAAGAAAGGAAGAAAGAAACTGCGGGGTTGTTCTTTTTCGTCATCTTTTGTTGTGTTTTAGTATCTTCCATTATTATTTTTTTTGTCGAACTTGTTAACAAAATCTCATTGAATACATTGCAATTTTACTATGTGCGCTGATGTACGCTCTGAAACGTTTTCATCAGTATAGGCGAAGTATTTACTAGATATCCTCAAACAAAAGAAAATAACCTCTTGCATATGAAAACGGAGGAAACAACCACGCACAATTTTAAGGAACAAACTACACGAGGTAAATCTTTCGTCTTAGAGGACACAAAAACTATCACCTCAAATACATCCATCAGCAAGACGACCAACCACCGCAAGCAGCACCCGTTCACGAGTATGACGTGTGAGCACACAGCCATCGCCTCCCTCGCCATATTAGAGGGAAGGAGGCGACCCGACTCACATCGCCACCGCAAGCAATGACAAACAAAGGGAACATGACGAACTCACTGACAGTAGCATTTGTGGAGTCAATAATAATAAAAAATATCTAATCTTTAACTCAGCATAGCATGTTC
Source organism: Nycteola revayana (assembly GCA_947037095.2). Classification (NCBI taxonomy): domain Eukaryota; kingdom Metazoa; phylum Arthropoda; class Insecta; order Lepidoptera; family Nolidae; genus Nycteola; species Nycteola revayana. The sequence goes on from OX344839.1 coordinate 15,017,727, forward strand.
CAATACAAGTGAGTTTATACAAATTAAAATATGTAACCATTTTACTTGCTTTACTGCCTGCACCATGCAGTTTTATCATTAATATAGGTCATTGATTGTGTAATAACCCTTTTTCATTAGGGTATTCTTAACCTCGATTTTAAATTTATTAAGAGGTAAATCCTGCACATATTCTGGGATCTTATTACACATGCGCACACTAAGCCCCACAAAAGAAGAATGAACTCTCTGTAAACGGTGGTATTCAGCACACAATTTATGTTTATTTCTAGTATTTATTGTGTGCAAAGCACTTCTCTTTTGATATTTATTTAAATTATGTCTAACATGCATTATATTTTCGTAAATGTATAGAGAAGCTACCGTTAATATATTTATATCTTTAAATAAACCTTTTAGAGAGGATCTGGCACTTAGCTGATAAATAGATCTTATTGCCCGTTTTTGTAAGATAAATATGTTTTGAATATCGGCCGATTTTCCCCAAAGTAGAATTCCATAAGAAAGAACGCTATGGAAATAACTAAAATAGACCATACGGGCAGTTTCTACGTTAGTGAGTTGTCTCACTTTTCTAACAGCATAAGCAGACGCTTACTTCTTAGCAAGGTTCGATAAATGAGCATTCAATTTCAATTTTTTATCTAATGTTATTCCGAAGAACACTGTGGAGTTAACAGTTTCAAGCACTTCATTATTTATTATCAAATTGGGTCCAGTATTTCTTACATTGGGTGTAGTGAATTTTATACATTTTGTTTTTTTCGCGTTAAGAACTAAATTATTAACTGTAAACCAACGAGTTATCTGTGTAAGTACACTATTAATAAAATTAAAATTATCAATATTACGATACTAATATTATAAAGCTAAAGAGTTTGTTTGGCTATTCACGGGAATTACTGGTCCGATTAGAAAGCAATGCTATTCATGGACTATGTCCAATGTAGATTTTCAATCCAAATCTTCCAATTCAAATCCAATCCAAACTAGATTTAATTATTAAATTCCTACAAGAGCGGGAGTTACGCGAGTGCAACCGCGCGCGGGAAGCTAGTATTATTATAATGCTCAGATTTTAAGCATTATTTACGGTTATTTATAAAACTCCATGAAGTTAAAGCAACATGGTTGTCAGTCACGATTAACAGCGGAAAAACCCTACGAAGATAACCATCCTAGACCAATGTATAAAATGGATTGCGTAAAATTAAACTGCACTTAACCGGATTTTGTTAATCTTAATAGAATATACCACACATAATGAGAGGTACAGCATTGCGTTAATACGCTCAATGAATTGCTCGACTGGCGAAAAAGGTCCTACACCTTCATCATTGTCATCATCACCATCATCATCAGAACGCAACCGACCAGACCCGGAAATAATTTGCACAAAGATTTCTTGACCGGCGGCGTGGGGATCGAACCAACAACTTACGAAACTTATATTGGAAGTTACCTTTACTTTACAGAATACCACGGCCTAATAATATTATTGATTGAAATTGTGTTCCTGTGCGTGAGTTAACCTTCAGAGTTCACGAGTGGAAGAGGGAAAGACCAACAGGATAAAGGTGGGTAATGCTGTACATATATTGTATTGGCACTAGCTGTCCTTGTATTTGGATCCCTTTTGTACTTACTTCAACTTTCATCAATAAAAAAAAACACACCCACTTATGCCAACTCTAACTTATGCAAAAAAAAACTTATGCCAACAAAAACAAGTTACAAAATTATACCATACTAAAGTTACTACAAGAAGAACAATGTAGTTAGAAATGATATTGACCAATATAACTACTCAAAAATCAAACCAATTCTATCGTAGTAATAAATGCTCATATTTCAGCACTTTTCAGCCAGTTCGTTCAGATGCCTACTGTAAATTTTGAATCGAATATTCCATCTATATCGCTTGAAAATTATGTTTGATTACGTAAAGCCTTTAGGGCGGCAAATTGACCGAATTCATGCCGCGGGTCGGGTGTAATTTTCCTTTTGCGAGCCTGAATCGTGTATTGATACCTAACGTATACCTAACCTACTTTAACAATTCAGCACACGACGAGTAAGTAATCCAATTGTGAGAATTTTATTGCATTGCTGTGAACGTGTGATAATTTTGTTTTTACTTGCCATTAGTAATATTTCGACATATATACTACCTGCTAAATAGAAAATATTGGGTATTTGTTCTTAATTTTACAAAAGTCGACCAAATCTAAGGGCCTATCCAATATGCCACTACAGCGGAAATCGCTCACGAAAATGTACTTATAGTACCTACCACGTAATTAAGCGGACGTGGGAAAAATAACGGTCATTCATTGGTTTATACACCTTTGAAATTAGAGATTCGATTGTTCGGATTTCGGTTCCATAACAATTTTAATAAAGAGCAACAATTTTATATATATGTATTTATGTATATGTTTAGTTATTGTATGTATGTATGTATATCTACCTACACACTTCTAAATTCTTCTATCTTTCGACTTCTCCTCTTGCAGGTCTACTGGAAGAGATTTCTTTAGAAATAAGTAGTACCTTTGTACATAGTTATCTTTTTGTTGTTTCTTTTTTGTATCTTGTGTGTGTACATAAATAAATAAATAAAATGAAAAAGTATCTATAAATAATTATATAATCTTCGCTCTGATGACCAACTACCTATAAATCACATTCACATTTCAGCAACTGTGTTTGAATATGTAAATATGTTATATGACCAACTATTTACAAATTCCGGAACGGAATGAACATTCATTTATGTGCCGTCTTGTTAGACTACATTTCCAACTTATAACAAGTTTATATCGCTTTTGATCCGTATGACAAGACTTGGATATCTAGTTTAAATTCTGGCATAACTAACGTATGAAGTAAATTGATTTCAGAATAATTGAAACGGGGAACATATCCTGGAATGGTATTCGCATTACATTTATAAATATTTTATTTCAAAATCAGAGGCAGGTAGAGGTATTTGTTTTTTGTTTTTACTTTGTGAGGGTTAGCCATGAAGACTAAAATAACTATTTATTCCATCAGTTAGATTACCAAAAAATATTGGGCCCTTTTTTTTAAACAAAAAACTACGAATATACATCGCTATGAAATTTCATGTGACGTCACTTTAAGGCACGATTACCTAGTAGTGACGTCACATGCCCCCTCTCCAGAATTTTATAGTTTGTTGTTGAACTGTGTCTTCGTAAAAAAAAATTGTAAAATAAAAAATACGTGACCAATATTTTTTAGTACCTAATCTAACTAACGGACTAAATATATTTTTTTTGTCTTCATGCCTATTAGCGAACTTAAAATGTAAAGACTTATTATTTTGTATTAATAACATTTAAATTCTATCTTTTACTTTTCATTATGCATTTAAAATTTCGGGATTTTCGTTCTTAACTGAGTTAAATATGGACTTTGTGTCTTATTTGCTTCGTCTTTTGCCGTCATAGAACTTATTCCTATATCATCAGTGATACTCAATACAGCGGAAGTGACAGTTACCAATAAAGTCAAATTTCATCCAACAAAAAATATTTTCTTTATTTGAGTGGTAAAGGGCAAAACATCAATTTACTACATTTGATATTCAACCTTATTACCTATTGTCACAAACGCCGATAAAATATTTATGCACACGTTTGATAAAATTTAGTGATGGGTTCTTTACTAGTTTAACCTTAAATATAATTTATCACCTTAAATGTAACACTGCCACTGATTTCAGAAGCGATTTAATTCAAGGTGATTAAACAATTGCGCAACAACAACGTAAATTGATGTAGGTATATCTACTACATCTATATGAAACGAAGTCGGGTTTGTATATACTATGTAGGTATAACTTGAGAATGTATGAGCAGATTTAAATGATCTTAGAATTGTTGGATTTCTTTGCGCCCGGAAACACATAAAATATATTAATAACGTAATTTTTCTTTTTATAATATGATTTTTTTCAAGGTAGACCTTTGTTTAGCCACAATCTCACCTGATGGTAAGTGAAGATATGGCTGACGATGGATCTCAAAGGTCTAGAAGACACTTATTCACTCTTGACTTGAAGATATTCAGGTTATAGTTTTCGGGGAAAACAGAAGCTGGCAGCGAGTTCCAGACCTTAGCAGTGCGGATGATGAAGGTGGAGGACTTCTCTTTAGAAACTCTGCCATCTTAAGATGACATGTTGTTGCCATAGCAACGAATTTCATCGACAATTTAACTAAGAGATAGCTGAAATTTCGATGACCTAATAAACGTTGTTTTATTTTATTAGTAAAAAAATTAGGGTTTTGCACGAAAAATTAAAAAGATTAGTCGAGAAAAACAACTATCATTCAATATATTTGAGATTGTTGAAAACTCCCAGGAACGGGTTAATTCTCACATAAAGTAGGGGACGCGCGCGGTTGCACTCGCGACCGCGCGCGTCGACTAGTGTATTATAAAACAATAGACTCAAATTTATAAAATAAAATAAAATGAACAACAACTATAACAAAGAAAATATTGACGTAGTCTGTAGAAACACGTTTTAGATCAGTTCTTTCTTCAATTTAAATTCACAGCAAAATGATAGTACGGAGTTGATTACGAACTGATATTCCATTAATAGTTTAGTCTTAATGAAAATTAAGAACACTTGTAGTGTGCAAAACCTCTTAGTTTTGCACACTACAAGTGTTACATTACAAAGTAAACCCCTCTCTGAACCTCTTCTGAACTTTGTAGTTTGTTGTTTTGTATCTTTGTTTGATTATTATCTATTTTTTATTGATTTGATAAATAAAAAAATACTTGTCCTATATTTTTTAGTAATCTAACCGACAGACTTAATATATTTTTTTAGTCTTCATGCCTATTCTAGTTGCTTGCAAAAACTCTGCTAGTAGGTAATCTTTATTTTTTCTTAAAAAAGAATTATGTATTTTATAAATCCTTGTTAACATTGCGTTAGAGTTAAACTAACATATTCAGACTCATTTTACGACTCAATAGTACATTTAAACAGAATAAAGCACACTTCAAATGGGTCATCATCGATATTCATCACGGAACTATTGAATCGAATAGAGCAATAATTGAGCGCTATGTAGGGCTACCAATTATGGTGTTTCAATTTCATTTAAAATGTATTCGTCTATACAAAAAAATAAGATAACATTGAAATGTGTTTGTTATGGAAAAAAACAGGTTATGTACGTAATACTTACGAATGTATATAGGATGCTAATAAAAAACGCACAATTAAAAAAACTGTTTGTTCCGGCTGATCTCAGTATCAGACCGATTTTCACTGGTATATAGGTTATTTTTAGAGATGGGCCGACTAGCCGCCGACTAGTCGGGAAAGCCGACTATTCGGCATCGTTTGTAGTCGGTGACTAGTCGGCGACTATTCGGCAAAATATGCCGATTATGATCGGCGCATAACAAATGAAATAAAACAAATAATTTATACTTGTTTTATAATTTCTAAACATTACTTAGAGTAGTTATCTAAAGTTACAATCTTTACAACATAGGAACGAATTAATCAGTCAGTAAATAAGCTCAGCGGTCGCGCGATGACTAAGTCGAGTGACGACGAAAAAGCTCGAACTCCTCCGACAAGTAGGTATTAGAATGATCGGCATTGCCGATTAGTCGGCCGACTAATCGGCATTTTGAAAACCGATTATTCGGCTAGTCGGTTAGTCGGCAAATACTATAGTCGGCCCATCTCTAGTTATTTTATAAAGAATACGTTATAAGTATAGACTACTTTTATATTATATTGTGTATTCTTGTGTATTCCGCCTAGCCTCCAAATCGGTATAAAAATATAAGCTTAGTGTACACCAAATCGTTTATAACCTCAAGAACAATATATTAGCGTAACCATAATAAAATAAAATTACTGAACAAGTATAACAATACAAGCAATAAGTATTCAAAAAGAATAAATTACTTGGAACTTTAAGAAAATCATTTTTTTACATACATGTTACCCTACATGTATTAAAAATACCTATATCAGCTAATTGATTGGTTTGCAGAAAATTATTATTTAGTTGAATAGGATAGTTATTGTTAGAATGGCACATTGGTGAAAGGATCTATTGGAAAAAAAAACTATTAATAGATTCTCAACACATGTATATCAATATAATAATGTAATAATAAATTGGTGTGTATGTAATATGACTATTAAGAACGTTAAAGTAGTATTTGTATACATTAAGTGTAAACGACGTCTCATTGGAAGGTCCGTAGGGAGCAATATCACGATACTTGCTTGCTTCATAACTTTTTTTAATAGTCTGAGGAACCGTCATTGGGTAGACTACAAATTTTACGAAATGGGATTGTGACAAGTGATAAATTGTTAACATGTTTTCAGACACTATTGTTTTGAATTAAATATATTTTCTTACCTTTAAATGTACCTAAAACATTTGTAAATGAACTATTAAGTTTTTTTTAAAGTTGCTAATGATTTATGTTTATTAAACGCATTGTTAATTTCTTATTCATTTGCCTTCTCGTTGTCGTCTTTTACTGTCTTACCAGTTACCACATCGTCACTGATACACATACCGCGTAAGTGACAATCACTACATAGTATAAAACAAAGTCGCTTTCTCTGTCGCTATATCCCTATGTATGCTTAAATCTTTAAAACTACGCAACGGATTTTTATGCGGTTTTTTTTAATAGATAGAGGGATTCAAGAGGAAGGTTTATATGCATACCTAATACACCAGCATTGTACCCGTGCGGAGCCGGGGCGGGTCGCTAGTAGCTAATAAGGTGGAAAATCAAAGGCAGCAAAATGATTTTTTGCCTATTATAGGTAATATAGGTATAGGTATAAAGAAATAATTTCTTGGCAAATGAAATTACACCTTATTAGGAACTGTCACTTACGCGGTATTGCAGTATTAGGTATAGACGATAATTATGCAAAATACACGCAATATTTTTCAAGTTCCTATTTCAGATTTTATTGAGTCTTATCACATATTTATACTTCACCGAGATATTGGATTTTGGTTAAATGTAAAAAGAACCTGCTTAAGAGATATATTATCTGGAAGATTATTATCAATCTAATTTAACAATCGTATTTTTGTTTTCTTATAGTCCTAAAATAGGAGTCTGTCTGATAATTTCCTAGTGTAGGAAAAATTTTGAATATAAACCTTTCAAAAATTTCATAAGTTAACGTAACTTTATTATGAGCTTCTCGCTCTTTGTATGCGAGCAGCAAAGTTTTTTAATTCATACCCAAGCCCTAGAAAGAACATTCGTCTCTTGGATTTTTTTAACCGAATCACTTGGTTACTTTTAATGAAAACATGAAATTTCTTCCAGCAGATCCGCGAAAGGAAAAACATAAAACAGAACTAGAAAAGTGTGACGGTTTAAGGAAGTTTCTAACTAGAGAAAGAGAGAGATTAGTATTTAGTAAATACAGGAATTGACCGTTAGAAATTGTGGTTACTATCTTCTTTCAAAGCCTTAATTATAATCTAGGTACTTTATTTCTATAATATAACAATATTACAATAGCAACCCTAGATCTGTAGCTTCTGAAAAGCTCCGAACAGTTATTTATATAGAATCGGATTTTAAAACGGTTCGGACATTACGTTGTCATTCAATATCGTCTTCAATTAAGCTAGCAAGGCAATAAATGTGTTTGTACTTTAAATTCATTCACATTCCAGTTTAATTGATTCGAAAACGAAAAATCACGTCAATAGGTAGTTTCTTTTTTCGTCATCAACATAATAATTACCTATATCGACGTTTGATAGCAAGACAACGTATGTCTAGTTGTGTAACTTTAAAGTAGACTAGTTTTAATTGCCATGTTGTGGAGCGTACAAATCAATTCAGTCAGCAAATCAATTTGCGTGGAGCTCTGTAAAGATGATTAATTGTTTGTGTTGTTGTTTTTGCTTGTATAAAGGTCGAGTTTCAAAAACATATTTATCTAACAGACTAGAATATGAACTTTATTAGTACGTGCATCAATGAAAACAGCGATATCGTCATAGGACGTGGGTGTTTGGAAGCGGGCCCAGAGGCGCGATGCCACGCCTCAGGTCAAAACAACTATCAGAAAATAGCACTCAGCAGTCTATGTACTTGCGAATCCAATGAACTTGTTTTTTTTTCGTAAATTATCGTGTGATTTTTGTCCGTTATAGTAAAGTACGAAACATCAAATTTCTGTACATTATAATGAATGAAATAGGTCAGCTAATTTAGCTAATATATTTTTTTGTGTATTTCTAACAGTGGATTCATTAACATTTAATGAATGGCTTATACATTTTTCATAGCCAATACGAATAACAGAATAACACTTTAGGTATGTTTTGAGCTTTAAATACAAAAATATAGAAAACACTCAGCTGGTTGCCGGCTTAAAATAGACTACCACATGTCTACCTATGGCGTCGCAAGAGGCGACTAAAGAAGGATTGGCAGCAGCCTCTATCGGTTCAAGGTTACCATCTTACTGCGATCACCAATCCAAGTGCCGAATGGTGATTAATGCAATATCCCTTAGCGACTTGCCAAGGTATATGAAGATTTCAGCAGTGGAAGTAAACCGGCTGTTGAAAACAAAGCTGCCTTATTTATTTCCAAATTTAGTCAGGGGTGTGACAATTATAATTATCGTTAATCTCTTCTCTAACGCGTTTAAATATTTAACTACTTCGATAATTTAATTATCATTGTTTTGCACCTTTTCCCAGACCTACGCTAATGACACGTCTATTTTAAATGCTCCATTTCAATATAAACATTTTTTTTTTGTTATTGGATTTGGTACGCTGACTTTGTTTTTGGCGACCATCCAGAAACGCCTTCTTGTCTCAACGTAAGCAGATAAAACGATATTAAATTCTCTCAACACGCTAAATTGGATAAAAATGTATCTATTTAAACGCACCACGTGTTTTTAATGAACATTATTTTGTTTTTGTAAATCTACTGTATTTGCAAAGCACGTTAACCCGTTTTTCCCGATTGTCATTACAATTTACAGCGTACCTACATTCTTTGACCAGCGTATATTAGTTCACTAGCAGCAGCGTGTACCGATTGTTAGTACAGGTATAGGTATATTAGTTACTTACTTTGTCAGTCCATTATTTTCCAGCTGCTGAAATTAAGCCTCCTCTTTAATAGACCTTAGCAAGCCAGGGTCGTTGAAGGATATTGCCGTAAACACGACGCTTGGCGGATTGGTGAGCGCAGTAAGATGGGCGTATCTGTGAGCTGATAGATGCTACTGCCCATCCATCAGTAAAATGTCTCTTGGTTGCTCTTATGGCAAACATAAGAAGATATGGGGTTGTCTAGTCTAATTTTTAGCTGTTGCTAGTACGTACTCAGTGGAATTGTAAATTTTTGGTAATTGAAAAAAAATACAGATTAATATGACTACGAATCTATTAGAGCGAGCGTTGGCACGCAAGCAAACCTTTTCTGTTAAATACTTTTAACCGTGTAGTACTTAATTTGTAGAATTTAACCGATTTTCCCGAACTCAGATATTTGATTGCTATTATTCAACTCATCTTCCAGCTTCCGTGCGGGTTGTATTAAATTATTTTTTATATATAATTCTTGTAAATTTTACTCAATTTACATTTTTTTTTTAAACTCTTTACTTATATACGTTTTACTTATACCTAAGTTTCACTTAGTAGTGATGAAATACAACTTTTAATAGCGGTATGACAGAAGCTTCAAGGATTACTTCTATTCAATTTTTAATCTTCTTTTTTTTATTCATAATAATTTTGTTTTATCTTTGTATGTTTATGAAGTAGGTACATTAACATTGACGCCCATTGCTGAACAGTGAACATAGACCTACCTCATCGATTTACAGTGGGAAAGATTGCTAGCTGCCTGCATCCAGTGTTGTTATATACCTATATACCTATTTAACCCTAGAAAGATAATCTTATTTTGACCTATGATAAAGATAATCATACGTCTTTGAGACGTATTCGCATTTATAAGTGCATATGGGACAAGTTTCCATAAATAACCTTTTAAAAAGTTATTGAATCATTAGTTTAGGGTTTTCTATGACAAATAAAAACATAATTACTATTAGAAAATGAATATAATTTAAAAACATAACGAAATTGTGTAAACCTCTTACAAAATAACTAAAAAAATATTAAGTCTTCCTTTGTTGAGTAATTATGTTAATCTTAAGTTTAAAATCACATTTTTTTTTACTTAAAATTATAGAATAAGGACTAATTAAGAGCTTTATATAAAAAATCAACAAGTTTTAAGTTTAAATCACATTTAGATACAGCCTTTACATATATCAGTTTTGTGTTCACCACAAATGCTTTTATTGCATTTATAACATGTAATTTTTGACATCCTTCTTATTTTTGACGGTCAATACGCACAATATCTCTTCTTTTTGTTTACTGGTTCTTCATTATTATCTAAAGTATTAGCTTTTGGTAGCAACTCTTGGATATTTACACGGACATGTCTTTTAAGAGTAGGAGCTTCTAACCTTTTCTCCATCCAAGGTGATATAAGTTCTGTGCTCAGCTTTTTCATATAATTTCTGCGACTTAGAGGCTTATCATTGTTAGCTATCATATTATAACAGTATATGACATAAGAATTCACAAACAACGATAAATAAAACGAACTATTACTACAGGGAATGAGGTTCAAAAGTTACACAAAGGATAATCATACGTCTCTCGAACGTACGCCATCCCTGTATCTACGTAATTATTGTACTTACTAGGGCGACACAGCCGTCTCGCGTAAGGTCTGCCCGGCCACTGGGATAACCTAGGAGGACAGAGCGCTACGATGCGAAATAAAAAAGAGATAGCAATATTTGTGTCAGCCGTGCGTCTCAAAGACGTAGATTATCTTTCTAGGGTTAACCAAAGAAACAATTAAGTAGCTTTACAGGTCGAATTAATTTGTTGGATTGTAGGTAAATCCAGAAATAAATATATACATATATAAAGTTTACGGTTATTTTATGTAAGTTATAGAGATGAGTATTATCAACTAGGTATATATAATAGGTATTATATGTTTCTCGAAGTTTGAGTAAATAGGTATGCACTCCACTATTCGATCTACAATAGTAGGTAACCTGATGACTTTTAAAATGTACCCCAAAAATGTATTTGGGAGTTTCGTGTAACTGTCACTCTACAGTTTGCCCGCCCTTCGGGCTTCGGGCTACGGGCTACTTACTACGGCATTGCCGGGTTTATTGCAAAGACTACCCACTGACCCAAACTAGCTTCTCGTAACTTCCGTTTACATGGAAACATGTTGTATTCAAATAGTGTAAGATTTTTTTAATCGGTCAACTGGAACAGGTACTAACTCCAGAGCCCATTCAATCAAATAAATCCTCTTAATAATACCTACCTATAATAATCTTCTGTAGATCAAAGTAAATAATTACATTTAAAGATTTTGGTACTTAAAATAACTTTCCCTGGTATTTTGCCTCAGACTAAAGTCGTCTTAAACATCTACAATCTTAAATTTTAAGAAAAAAATCATGTTTATATTCATATGTGTTAGTAAAATATTGTATCTATCATACCTAATTTAGGTATTCAATGCATGCCTCAAAGAAAAAAAAATCCATAAAACCACAAATGTGTGTTTAAAATATAATAAAATTAATAAAACTATTAATTCATCTATCTGTATTAAAATTAATGCGCATTTTAGATGCTTCTAGGTAGATATTTCTGTACTAAATATTATATGACATTTTGCTAAATGTATATCTTTCAATAAAGTCTTTCAATCTTAAAGTCTTGCCAACCTTAACTACTACAACTCACTAAACAATAGGACCTTGAGAGGAAGCACAACAACACTGCTTACGACCCGACAAACTTCCAAATATCGACGATATCAATGAAAGTTGATTATAGACTGCTTAACACTCAATGAGACGCAAAAATATACCCTGCACTTCAAGCCCTTCCAAATTTTTGAAGGTTAAGTAGGTTTTTTATATTCACTTAAACTTTTTACATCATTTTCTATAAAAAACATCATAAAAATATCTATTATATTATTTGTAAAGTTGTAAATAGGTACTACACACTTACCAGCAGCACTCAAAGCGGTGATCAAAAGTAAACAACTTATTAAAATGTATCTAATCATTTTGAAGACCAACACGAATCATAAACTACAGTTAGGTTTTACGTGTGCAATTATTAAAAACTTAACACAACTTTTTCACTTCAAGTTTAAAATAACTCGTTAGTGTCACAATAAAACTTTCAAAGATACGCGGAAACTTGATGAACTCTGATAGAAACTTTCTTGAATTTTTCGTATTTGACTACGTAATTCTATTAAGTTTGTCAAAGCGACACATCTGCCACTAGTTACTTATCTTCGCAAACTGATTCGAAGAATGAACTAATTCTAGGGCGGGAAATAAAGAATGAACTAAATATGAATGAACATGTGAAAAAGAGAATGAATGAGAACTACTGTCTTAGGTGTGGCAAGTTTTTAGTAGAATCAAAATTCAATTTGGTAGATCTGAATAAGAACTATTGAGCCTACAGTCACAATGATTTCTTAGTATGCCAGTAAAAATCCTTGGTAACTATAATTGTAGATGACCTGTTATTATGACTATGATAAATACTTGTTATATTCTAAATCTTGAATAGATTTGACCAAACCTTTAACACTGGTCTAGTGTAAATAGAATATTGCACATGGTCACTGGTCAGACTAAAATAAAAACTGTCAAAAAAGTCAAAATGGTTTTTCGGTAATGTGTTATCAACTGAGAAATTATTGCTAAATATTATATACTCGTAAATATTTACGGGCAGCTGTGTATTAAACAAAATAACTACAGTTGGTCTTTTATATGACCTAACTTCGTAACTCAAGTACAAAGTTGAAATACATAACCTAAGATGGCAAACAAAATCATAGGAAACATTTTGAAGACTAGGCCTTCAATACTGCTATTCAGACGATGGGACAGTTCAGAAAATCGGGTAGCTGTACATGATCCATTTGCTGCCCTACCAAAGAAAGATAAAGATGGCTATTTACAGGTTATAAAATTATTTGAAGAAAGGGATACGAGAAGAAGAGGTCACGTTGAATTTATTTACGCTGCTTTAACAAAGATGAAAGAGTTTGGAGTCCAAAAAGACCTTGAAGTATACAAAGCTCTTGTCGATGTGTTGCCGAAAGGCAAATTTATACCTAAAAATATTTTCCAAGCAGAATTTTTGCACTATCCAAAACAGCAGCAGTGTGCGGTGGATTTGCTGGAACAAATGGAAGATAACAGTACTTATCTTTTATATACTTCTCAATTTGATTATTATGCCTATATTTGGATACAAACTACCTGCTCACTTTTACCAGCATAACTGCAGTTTCTGTAGGAACTTCGGTTTTGAATATAGCCTATGTTACTCCTGAATAATGTAGCTATAGTTTGGTCAGTGGGTAGTCTTAGGGGCGGATGAACACTATAAACTTTTCACAAAACCAATGTTCAATCACTTACATTATATTAAACTTACTCAGTTAACAATTTACAATAATAATTGACATCTGCTCAATATGATTGCAGCATGCTTAATTATACACAGACGTGTTTAATACTAACTAAACTAAATGGGTACTAAAGATATGATTTAAAATAATAAATTAAAAGTATTGTTACAATTTAAAAATTTAACAAGCTTGCTCTGCATTGTATTTTTGTAAAGAAAAAATGCTTTTGCTGTACATCTTTTTCCGTAAATCTTAAATGTATATTCTTTTCATGAAAGTACAGAAGTGATGCCGGATTCAGAAATGGAACAAATGCTTTTGAACATATTTGGTCGCAGAGGTATTCCTCTTCGCAAGTTCTGGAGAATGATGTACTGGATGCCTAAGTTCAGGAACTTGAGTCCATGGTATTTACCGGAGCATCTACCTGGTGATATATTGGAGCTGGCTAAACTAGCTATAGAAAGGATATCCTCAGTTGACCCAGACACTATGGTCGAAGTTTGGCAGGTGAAAACTTTTATAATATTACAAACTATTGCCCACAACTTTGAGGAATTATTGCCTTGGGTACCTTTGGCATAAAAGATAGCCTCATTTCCCAAGTTCTAGTCTATCTCTGTACTAAATCTAGTGGCCGTAGCCCAATAACTAGGGCATTGGACTTGTGATCTTGTGGTCACTGGTTTGATCCCCACTCATTGCACTACCGATGTGAACCCACTCGTAACACAAGCATTTTAGCTTAGCATGAGGGGTCAACAAGAATACTAGTAGACTGTAAAACTCTAGTAGTAACTCTTTCTTTTTTTAAAGAAAATCAAAACAGAAGTCTGTAACCTAATCACATAACAATATTATGATGAATGATAAAAATGTCTTAGCTACTCAGCATTTTCTATACAAGCAAACAATATTTAAAATATTTCAATTTATTAATTAACATCATTTGCCGTGTGGTTTCCGGCTTAGAATAGACCACCCCATGTCCTCCCATTGGTGTGGTAAAAGGCAACTAAGGAATATATGGCTGATGGATGGGCAGCAGCAAATATTAGCTCAAGGTTTACATCTTACTGCAATCACCAATCCATCTGCCAAGTGTGGTGATTATGGCAATATCCCTCAATGATCCTGCCTTGCCAAGGACTGTTAAGAGGAGGCCCATGTTCAGCAGTGGACGTAAACGGGTTGTTGATGATGAAATAACATAAGAATAGCACTATGATAACAAAGAAGTATATAGTAGATAGTAATGAAGACATTTTTATCAGTCATTGTAATATTGTTATGTGATTAGCCACCAGAGTTACGTCCACATTAATAATATTAAGAACGGATTATGACATTTAGTGTTGTAATTAGAGTTCCCATTTTTTTTTTGTTTTATATAGTACTTTAAATTTTGGGAAATTCGGGTAAAAAAATAGTTCACATTTATTTAAAATAATTTTCCACATCTAATTGTTATTACGCTTTGCTTCGGCAATGACTGATGACCTTTTTATTTTTACGGCTTCCACCTATTGTGAAATACAATTTTTCATTGTTTTCAACGCGCCGAGGTTGCGAATTTTAGTTAAGCAAAAAACATGGTACTTTTTGTACTAGGTATATTCTTTTTATATAATATATAGAACATTTGACTGAAATATAGTATGATACTATATAATTATAGTACGGGTGGCAACCCTAATTGTATCTATGTGTTTGAACATGTTGTTAATTGATGTTTTGAGTAAATTTCATATATTGAATAGTATGTTTTAATAAAATTATTAGAAATAATACCAACTTTTTGTCAGACAGAAGACATAGAAGCTTCTCTTGACAAGACTTGGATTGTCAGCGCCCAAAGTAATATCCAGAAGATCCTATTAGCAGAACAACCTGAAGATGAGCCATTAGTTGTGAAGGGACCATTTGATGTTTACTTGAAGGACCAAGTTGTGACATACTTCACACTAATAGGCAAGATTAGACCAGAAATTAAGGATGAAAGAGACCCTGATGGTAATATCTTTTATTTTTGTACATTCACTGTAACTTATGCCTATTCAATACTAGTGACCCACCTTAACATGGATTGTTGCATGGATAGTTAATTATAATGTATGTACCTTAAAATATTATCTATTGTAAAACTTGATAAATTAAATACCCAAACCTTCCTAATAGATCACAATCTATTGATAAAAATCGCATGAAAAACTGATCAGTAGTTTTTGGGTTTATTTACGCACAGACAGTCAAATTTTGTTTTATTCCTCAAATACTGAAGGTATACATATTATAGTGATTTGGTTATTAAGTAATCGCAAAAGACATACAAGTCACACTTTTAAAAAAATATTAAAAATCAAGAAATTACCAAATATGTATATTTTAAAATTTTATTTTACTCTTTCAGATGTATCCAATATAGAGAAACCACTTGGCATCCCCGGTATTATTGGTAGCACAAAACTGCCTGCAGTAGTGCAAAGTGTGCACGAACAAGATGATGGCACCGTTGTTTCTGTCTGTGCTACAGGTACATATTTTAATCATTTATAATTAAAAAAATATGAAAACTATGTGAAACATTTACAAAAGTAAAAGGCAATGAGAGAAAGTTAGAAGTGTCTAACCTTGCGCGGTTTCTCCATCGTAACTCGAGTTCCTGTAGAATTTTCATCAATAAATATAGCTTATGTTACTTCTAGATTACATTGGTTTCTAAAAAAGAAATTTTCAAATTTAATTCTTGAGAATAGTGTTTAAGCAAACAAACAAACTCTTCAGCTTTATTATATTAGTATATAGACTTTTTTTCCAATAGATGTTGGTAATATGATGTTTATTATTTTTAGATGAATGAATTAAAATGTATGCTTGCCCTTTAAGTAATGTACATAACTTAAAGGGAAAGCGTACATTTTAGAAGCAACTTGTATGTTATTGAAAAATACAAAGATTTTATTTTATTTTACAGGCACATCTTCAAGGGACTCCTTATTATCATGGATTAGGCTACTAGAAAAACATGGTAACCCAAAATTATCAAGCTTACCTGTCATCTTCACTCTTACAGCACCTCCTAATGAGATGGCAGTGCCAGAGACCCAGCCAGCTATACCAGATGATAATAAAAAGGATTATAGTAATATATAGTATTAATATGTAAATAATATATGATATTGCTTTTAGTTACGTTGTTAATTATGTAGAAAATAAACTGTTGTTTTTAATTTGCGTTTATTTTTATCCAAGTCATTAGTACTAAGTACAGTCACCATCAAATAGATAGTGATAGTGAAGATCTCTAAATATTTAGCAACATCCAAAATGATTTAATATGATCATTTTGGATGTTGTTCCTATAACATTAAAAATAAAGTCGATTTTTCTCGTGTGTCCCGTAATTTTGAATAAAGTGTTCAAAATTACGGGACACTAGAAAAATCCTAGATACCGATGGACGTTTTAGCTGTTACGTGCTTTCGGTGGTTTGGTTGTAACGAAGTATTAGGCGTTGTGGGTGCTCCGGTATATTTGAACACGGAGGATGCTCTGAACTATTTGATCCCTGTAGGTGCGTCAATATTTATGATAATTTTGGATGTTGCTTTAGATCTTCACTGCCACTATTTGATGCTGACTGTACCTCCCCGCAAGCGGTTTCACCCGCGTAGCTCTCGTTTCCATGGGAACTTTATCATTAAATATAGCCTATGTTGCTCCTGGATTTTGCTAATGATGACAGAACAGGCAAACAATCAAACCTCAATATAAAATTAGCAATGAAAATGAGAGTTTATTAATAGGGGATACGAGTTTCATATTGTGTATACTAATCAGTGGCGCAGCGGGTCCTATATCAAAACTAATTTTAGAGGCCCACACACTGTTCTTTATCGTCAAATATTAAAATAACAATAAAAAGTTATCATAGAATACGTTTTTATTTTATATATTTTGTGTTGCTCTGTAACTTTTTTAGAGTACCTACACACAGACACACTGTTCTTTATTGTGAAATATTTGAATATATGTTCTGTATATTTGTTTGCTGTTTACAATAATAATTGTTGATTCAGTTTTTGGCCTGTATCAAAAATCAATTTTTTATTAATATTATTAATACTAAACGTTTATTTTATACTAGCTACCCGCGTAACTTCCGATGCCGTGGGAACTTCATAACTAAATATAGCCTGTCATCCGGGGATAGTGTAGCTTTCCAACGGTGAATGATTTTTTTCAAATTGTTCCAGTTGTTTTGGAGTCTGATCAATACGAACAATCAAATATAAATCTTTATAATATTAGTATAGATATTTTGTGTTGCTCTGTGACTTGTCTAGAGTTAATTATAGCAGACGTTGGCGCACAGGACACGCTTGCGCTCGAAGTTTGCGCCCATATTGGAAGTCGTCAGGGTAAAATTAGGCTTATGTTATTTGTATAACTAACTCGTACCTTATACATTTTCCTAAAAACTTACAAATACTCAAGGTGTAAATGAGTAGGATTATTTATAAATACAAATTTATTACCAAGTATGTACAAACAAATAGAATTTACACAAAATTTAATCTTATAACACTGGTTGTTATTATACAACTGAAAATCTTCATTTAATTTCATATGTTTAGTAATTAATAGCTCTTTTTTAGATATTTTATTTATCGAATTTGAATCATTTCCATAATCACACAATTAGGTGCACAAGATTACATACTTTTATACTACTACAGCCTTAAAAAAACATATTTATTAAAACTTATTTATGTACAAAATATTTACATTGCTTTTAATCCAAGATTATTTTTTCTATCGTATTTACTATAATAAAAACGTCACTAACTATTTACATCATCATTTTCGTACATAGAGCAAACAACACTGTGATATTCACAACAATACATGGCTTTATCTATACCTAAGGAATGTCATAGTTTCTATTGCTATGAAATCATCGAAGTGAAATATGACTTTCAAAGATAAATTGATAGCACCAAGCATTGTTCTTGAATATGAGAAGCAACCGTAAATAATCTTGAATTTGCTATTTTAGTCATCACTTTCTATTAACACTATGGTTATGTCCATTCATAATCATCGTCATCTTCAAATGATATGATCCCCCACTGTCAAGTAATGTTGTGCCAGTCTTGTTGGGGAAGCAGGTAAGTATCATTGTCACTCCGGATCACTGTGACACCGGCACCGTAGTAAGGTATTACGTATGCAGAACCATCTGATGGTCCAACCACCTAAAAATGTAAGAATTTTAAGTATAAGTCAATTGTTAAGTAAGTATGTGGATCTATATTTGAAACTAAAAGTAATAAGGAATTTTATTTACATTGTATTACTAGGTACTTCATATGAACTTAACATTGAAAACTTTTGCATTTGTTGAGATTGCAAACATCTGATTTCAAAAATATTACATATTCATGTTAAGGTGTAATTTTCACACTTTTTCAGCATATTTTTAGTGACTGAAAAAGGCAACTATAAGTGTAAGTTTGTTAATTGTATTAGTAGATCAATTTATGCCCAGTGAAGTAGCAAAAGCTTTGTGGCCGACAACATAATACAAAAACAAAAAGTGTAAATAAATATTATACTTTAAGTGGGATGTTTGACAATATAGATAATTATTTAATTACATTTGAAGAATGTAAAAATTTTTAGTTGTTTGTTGAAATAAAAAAAAGTTATATTTGATTTAGTTGTTCATATTTAATTTTATTTTTAACATGAAAGATGTAATTTACCTGAGCAGCAATAAGTATGATGTCTAATAACTGTCCTAGGAACATGAATCCCAATGTGCAGAGCTTGGCTAATCCTATTCCAGGATATCCAAGATAGAACCGATCTAGTCCAAACATTCCCAAAAATACTGACAGAAGCAGTGCTATCTCAAGAGAATAACCATTCCTGAAAAAGAAAATAATATTTTATTATGTTAGCTTGCAATTTTAAAAATCTGTGCATTAAATAGTGTGTTTGAAATAAAGCCTGTTTAGAAGAGGATCTTCTAAACAGGCTTTATTTCTTAATTTTAGATTGGCAAATCAGTAATTATTTCATTTTCATCATTTATGTTAACAAAATATATTTTTTTTTAAATTGTCAATTTACACTAGTGTGTCAATTAGTATTTTATTTTATAATAACGTCCATTCCGGGCATTATTATAAAACAAAATACTATTGCTTAAAAGAGGACTTCATCAATCAAAATTACTGATTTGACAATCCAAAATTGTTAATAAACAATTTCGGATTGTCAAATCAGTATTTTTTTTTTCAAATGTTAAGTTAACAAAATGTATTTAAAAAAAAATTGACAATTTACACTAGTGTGTCAAAGAGTAAATTGTTAAAAGGGACTGGTGACCGGTGTGTCCAAAAATGTACTTAGCATTTGATCTTTTTAACACAGGTTTTTACATTTGTACTTATAAAACAAAATATTAATAGTATTCATCTGATATCTTTATTGATATACTTACGTCCATTTACAAGGCATCTTCTTGACAAATGTGGAATTGTTTGTTTCATTGCAAATTATGAAATCAGCTGCTTGACATATCACTGAAAATTAAAAATATATTTAATCGAGGCATGTGAGTATAAATAATGACATAAATTTAATGTTAACTTCAATTAATGTCAATTTCTAAAATTCACATTGTGAATGGTAAATGACTAATAATTGAGTTTTTATAGTAAATATTAAATTGCATAAAGTTTTAATACATCAATTAAAAACATTTATATAACATTATAGAAACATACCAACACTTTTTATGCTCCAAAAACTCAGGGATTGATGCAATCATTGCAAAAACACTAATGCTTTAGAGAACCACTCATGGTGTATAATTGTGAAAATTAAGTCTTTATATACATTTAAAAAAAATGAAACTAACAAGAATAGAATAATTAATTTCATTTTTTTTAATACATCCTATTTATTGATGGTTACGGTTTCCTTCATATTATAGAGTATTTTTAAGTTCTTTTTCGTAAATAATGTATCAGTTAATAAAAAAAACTATTACAGAATAAATAAATAAACATACATACCATCTGCTTCGCCCTCCGAGGGTATTTCCTTCCCTTTTGTACAGCCTTTAAACTGTTGAGTATCAGGGTCTATTTGGTCATCTATATCAGGATGCGGGCATCTATACTGACCCAAGCGCAGGGTACTGCAGTCCACCGTCACTGTAGGACCTTTAACTTCCTCTGAACCCGCAATACTCGTATACAAGAACATAAAACAGATTTGCAGGATAAATATTCGTAACATATTTTTATTGAGAAAGGGCAAATTAGCTATGATATAGATCGTGTGATCAATATCTAATTGCACATTATTTTATAAAATTGAATAAAAACATGTAAACTCGTCATTTGGAATTAATTTGCTCAGCAAGTTAACAAAATACAATACGACAATGAATCGTGATCGTAAATGAAACGTCAATCTGAATCGAACTGTCACACGACTGTCATTTATTTGCTGTGACACCTGCCATTTATTAGTTTTCGTGTATCTCTAGCTTTATTTTTTTTAATCTTTTGGCAGGACAAAAGAAACCAAAACAAAAAGAATGTTGCTTTGCTTTGTTTTCCTACTTTCTGTAGTCATCAAATTAAGAATATACCTCCAACAATAACCGTTAATTTAATAGTACCTATATTAGGATCGTGTCATTAGTTTTCCTTGGCCCCCTTTATTGAGCCTTGTATCTTTAATCCCGTGTTGTAAGAAGATACACCTACTGGTTGCAAAAGTACCTAAAGTAGGTACTATAACATCTCGTTGATGAAGTGTAACGAGCTATGTGAATAATCTGAGAGCGCGACTAGCATACAACACAATAGGTAGGTACAGTTTTTCAATAGTTGAATACGAACCCTTTCTTTCTTTTCCGGGGTGTATGTCGGACTTCCCTTTCTATAGCAATGGAAAAAAAATCTAATCATGACCCGATGAGATGAGAGATGCCAACTAAAATATAAAAATAATATATACATGTGCTGTCCCCTGGCAGTGCCCGCGATCAGAATTTCGGCGGTTCTCATGGGCCCGTTTATGGCAGGCTTAATGAGACACGGAGCACCAGTGCGCTCAATTTCCTCATAGGACATACCATAAGAGCAAGCAAGCTCATGGTCCCTACTCCCTGAGACCAAGCCTAGGGTGACAGAAAGTGGGATTCTGATAGTTGTCTGCGCCGTGTTCCTATTCTTGGGCATAATACATCTGCAGCAGAAGGCACAGCCATTCAAGACCTCGCTCTTTTGACCATCTTAGATACAATGGTTGGCAGCGTGTGTGAGGTCGGATCCCACAACAGCGCCAAGTTTCTTTATCTCCACCGCTGCCCACGCCGAAAACTTCGTATCGTTTCGTCGGCGCAATCAAAGTGGAGACACCGAGTTTCCGGCTCTGGTATCGCCACGATGCACAGGCAATGTCTAAAACACCCATAGCCTATCACGATTTCACACTTTCTTCCGGACTTTTCCAAAAATTCAAAAGGCTTTAAAATGCATTGATACACAAGGTAGGTACCTATTTTATCGAAAAATAAAGGTTCGTACGTGTCAAACGCTAGCTCTCAGCGTGATAAAGAGCTCTCCACTATTACGTTTTTGTAGTAGCACTTTCAATTTAATTGCATTTGCAGCTGTGAAACAAGTGGCATATAGGTACCTATACCTACGTATGAGATAGCTTTATAATAGGACTTTAAAAAATAGCTGCTTAAGTAGGTACTTAAGTAGCTATTTTTTAAAGACCTATTACATAGGTACGTAATACCTTAGTTTTTTAGGTTCCTAGTTTCGGTCTCGTTAGTTGGCCACTCTGCTCTACGCAAAGCTTTTTTAATACATTCCGTCCTTTAAGTTCCCCGGCGATCCTCGAAGATGGTATTCGATTAAGACCAAAGACTCGGAAATAGAAATCGACAACTGGATGCTGACCAGCTGAAAAATACCAACGAAATCTTAAAATTTACCGTCACTTTGTACCTAATATGTTTAATCTATAAACAAGGAAAAACAAACCGACCTACCTAATACAATTTTCCTCAGCAATTAGACACGGAAAACTAAACAAGGGGACATTTCAACGTAATGAGTCCAATCAGATATACAAAGGTGCTAATGGCATCGAGCGTAATTACTGCCAGAAGTAATTAGTTACGTAATTTACGTTCTTGAAAAAAAATAAAACGGGTAGCCATAAAAGTGTCAGACGTCTGAGTGGGATTGCAGAAAATGTATTGCGGTGTCTTGAGCTTGATATTTTGTACAAGAATTTATTTAACTCGCAATGTGCGCATGTAAATAGTCTTTAAAAGTAAGCCATATTACGACGGAATTTAGCAAGTTAACCCGTTGGCGATACTTGTTTTCGCTTCATGTCGGGTAATCATGGGCTTGGTCCCCGGCAAATGAAATGAAAACGTTTATTGTAATGTAGACGAATCGATCGTACTTATTTATAAGTCAAATACAATGACAATGAAAAGAAAAAAGAGAAAACAATCTTAACTAATAAATTAGTTTACATTTCAACAATACCTACCTAATGTTATTACTTAAATAAAATTTACCAATGTTGTTTTGGCATGTGATAATCGCTTATTATATAATATAATTAAGATCAAACAGCGCGGGCTGGGATCGGGTCTGAACGCATATTTGTGTAATTATTTTTTTTGGGTCTTGTTGGTCTCAGAAGGCACGTAAAGACATTGACCCCGATTGTTACTGCTACATAATAAATAACAATCGATTAATGCATGTCACCCATCCACTAGCCTACTATGGTAACTATGGCAAAAACACCGCCTATGTTCAGCAGTGGCAGCGTTGTGCTGATGTTTCCTTTATCAAAACTAAGTACAAATTGATCCCACCTGGGTGCAAACCCATTGGTTCAGTGTAACGATAAAACCATCATCAGCCGGTATGACGTCTACCTGCTGCTGAACATGGGCCTCATCCCAAGGGAGCGTTTTTCCATAGTCACCACGCTTTGCAGGCGGGTTGGTGACCGCAGTATTATATCTATCATTATACACAGGGTAACGCTGCCACCTGTTCCATGGTAAACAATTGTTATAGATGATGTTATAGCAATCGGGGTCAACGGCTTGTAGCGTCATCTACAGTAGCCGCACTACAAGAAGACGAGCAACGCCATCTAACATCTAGCATCCCAACTAACCTGTATCGCGCAACATAAGTTTGCAAGCCAATTCGCACATATACCTACAAGTTCTAAACAGCAACAATAGGCCATCTGCCGCCAGGCACTACCTCGCCCGGCAAAGAAGATCTTCATTGTCTGTCCACCAACCGTTCCTTTACAGGCTTTAAGTACTTTCTGAGGCACGGAGAGAAGTCCCTTAACCAACTAGACCTGGAAATAAATCTTAGAATTTACACAAAGAGTTCTTGTCAGGCGTGAGGATCGAACCCACACGACCTCCGAGACTTATATCGTTACGCCACGGAGGCTGATATAAATAAATAAAAAAGGCAACAATTACAAACTAAAATTTAAGGTGACTTTAAAATTAATTGCCTTTAAATGTGGTGTTTATTAGACATCACCGACTGTATTTTAAAAAAAACAAGAAAATAAACGAAGTAAATACCTACTTTCGTTATCTGAATAGTCGTCACACTTAGTTTAAAAACTTAAGATTGGACTGATAGTTTTTCCTCCATCGAGTACCAACCCAAATCATTCCAACATTACTTTTATCCGTCATTAGTGAAGTGGAACATACAAAAGTCCTATAGCTCTCAAAGTTTGCTTGAATTCATTATATATTCAGATAAGTTTGTAACAAACTTGAGATCGCACGACTCGCATCCGGACATCGAAGTTACACTAACGAATCAACTTTAACAAGTCTATAGGTTTATCTTCTATCTGTTGACGAATTAAAAATAACGAGTTTTAAACTTCTTATTGCCTAATTGAATCAGTTCAATAATTTCTTTCGATAAATTATGAGGAATGAGAGGTTGTATATATTTGAACACATATTTAAAGAAAAGGTAAAATATGGTAAATTGGATTTCAAAGATTATTTTATACGAAGGAATTCTATTATCAAATAGATACTTAAGAATGCGTATATAAGGTACAATGAATGAATTATTTTACTGCGACCCCACCCGCCAGCTGTACGGCCTGTAGCCCTGTAGGTGTCCCTTAATTGTGTGAGCGACGCTGGCTATTTAGGCTGAGAAACGTGTAAAAGGCCCTATCGTCGAGTTTCCGCCCCGTCATCCGCTGCCCATGCCGTCAACCACATGTGCCACACGCTCGAGGAACGCGTGTGACCAATGTGAGGACAGCCTAATAAAGGGAACATCCTTATATCTTAATCTTTAAATCTCTTATACTTATATCTTAAATATACATATAGGTAATTATAATACTTATAAGTACAAACATCAACATAATTGCAAGTTTTGTAAATGCAATAAATGCTTACCTTAATATTAATTTGCAATTATTAATTGAAGGTGGATTTAAATGTAATTTTTTTTAATTTAAAAAAATGATTTATAATTAAAATATGTACATATTGCCCGTCGCTTTCATATATTAATAAATTGAAATAAGTCGTAACTAATTATATTTTTTTACTAAAAGAGTAACATTAATATCGAATATTACAGTTCTAAACTACGATCGAACGGTAACTTTTTTTTCTCAGAAAAAACATTAAATTGAGAGTCATAAAGAAATATAGGTACCTATTGGTAAAATATATTTTGCGATAATATATTTGGTTTGACATTAACTTATATTTTTCTGGTACCTATAGCAAGGCTTCCTAAACGTATTTTTACTGTGACGCCCTTTCGAATTTGTAATTTTGTTGCGACGCCCCTATACCTATATACTAATATTATAAAGCTGCAGTTTGTTTGTATGTTTGTTTGTTTGAACGCGCTAATCTCAGGAACTACTGGTCCGATTTCAAAAATTCTTTCAGTGTTGGATAGTCCATTTATCGAGGAATGTTATAGGCTATATTTTATTTTGAAAAAAATTAGGGATCCGTAATAAAATTGCAATTTTGTAACCCAGGGTGTAAAAGCGAAAACCTATTTATGCGTGCGCTGCAAAAACTATTGACAATAGAACAAAATGATGTACTACGGGTTTGTAGGTCTTATTAAGATCTACAAAAAAGTCAGCTAGCTAGAGCATATATCTAACTATCATAGTTTAGTCACAATAACCGCTTTTATGTTCATAAAAAAAATATTAAATCATCTGAAGAAAGAAACTTCGTTAAATGTATAGCGGAATATTAATCCTTATCCAAATTAAGCATTATGTTATCAAGGGTATTTATGTAGAAGTAAAATACTTTTTGTTTTATTCCAATCGGACATTACGTTGAGAAATTATCACGAGTATAAAAACGCAAAGAATTGGTACCTAATAATGAGTTATTTGCCATAATAGAAAAAGCTGAAGAGTTTGTTTGCTTGAACGCGCTAATCTCAGCAACTACTGGTCCGATTTGAAAAATTCTTTCAATGTTAGATAGCCCATTTATCGAGGAAGGTTATAAGCTATATTTTATTATAAAGTTTCTACGGGAACGGGAGTTACGCGGGTGAAACCGCGCGCGGAAAGCTAGTAACTAATATTATCTTAAAACAATACTTTTATACTAAAGTGTTATTACTTGTACCTATATGGCAGATGCACAGAAAGTACGAGCCAAAAGCTCTTAGATGGGAGTGAGAAAAAAAAAGTTTGAATACAAAATAAGAATAAAAATAAAACAACAATAAACATTTTTAGTTTTTTTAGGGATATTTATTATACCTACTTTGATTACTTTATTGAATGGGTACTAATATAGGATATGCTTGCATTTTTGCACTAAATTAATTAATTCAATATATTATATTAATGAGCCAAATATGTTTTGACTATTTGCAAATGCCTGTAATAGGTTTAAGTAAAAAAAAACTTTTTTTATTTATTTATTTCTAAGCATAGCGTCTCAAAACGGGGGTCATGTTCTGAAATTGCCGCGATACACAGTTAGGAAGCCTCTGAGCTATAGAATAAAAAGGAAAATACGTAGATATACACAATTCGGTGTGTATTTATTACTATTTATCCACTCTGAGAGCCTTAACAAACCACCACTACGGCGCGGGCGGAGTGATCGCTTACATAAAATAAGATGTGACAGTGAAGATCTCCAAAGAGTCCTATAAAAATAAAGTAGAATTTTCTAGTGTGACCTACGGGTCACACTAGAAAATTCTACTTTATTTTTAATTATTATTATTATTGAATACTTTGGATGCTTCGATACCGATGACGTTTTAGCTGTAAGGTAAGTGCTTTCGGTGGTTTGGTTGTAACGAAGTATTAGGTGTTGTGGGTTCTCCGGTATATTTGAACACGGAGGATGCTCTCAGCTATTTGATCACTGATGCGTCAATATTTATGATCATTTTGGATGTTGCTATACCTATATTTGGATATCTTAACTGTCACTGTCTATTCGATGCTGACTATACCTACTGTGTATTTCCTTTTCCGTGTCCAACTGGCGACACCGGTCTCGCGAAATCCACACGCTTTTGTATTAGTACGGAATTTTACTAGCCCGTGTTCAATTCGCGTCAACTGAGCACGCTTTTGTGATCAAGTGGCGCTGGGGGAGGTTTGACAAAATAGTGTGCAGTTGAACTGAACATTTTAATGACTTGACTATTGAGTCTTCAAAAGCGTGTTGAATCAGCTACGGTATTAGTCTATAGGAGTAGGTAGTAGTCAAATAGTATGGCATATGACGGTGTTTTTGAAAAATCTATTTGTGTACCGTAATTTTAGTTATAGTAGTAATTAATAGAAACAATTAGTAGGTATAGGTACCTAATCAAAAGAAAGGTACTTTGCGGGACTCCTATTTATGGGTGGTTTAAAAAAAAATAACCGTTCAAACCTAACCTATCCGAGTCTTTAAAACCTCTTTTAATGTTGCTTGATCGCAAGATCGTGCTCAGTTGACGCGATCTCAGCACGGGTTTTTGCCTTCGTTGAGAATAGCGTTGCCGCCTTCAAATGTATGGTTATATTAATAAAACTACAACTTTATAGCTACCTATGTGTTATATATTCTCATACAATAAAATGTTACATGGTTAATTGATTTCAGTAATGTCACTCACAAAATGAATATATTATTGGCACTAAGACAGTCAACACTTAGCGACGGGCTCTGAGGGCCCGCTCTTTGTAATGTAATCATCAGCCTCGCCAACCCGTGAACGATGGAGACCTGAGGAAACATAACCACAATTAACCACTTAATATAACTAGAAAGTAGAAAGTAGACATACGTATAGGGTAATTCATCATCATCAGCCCGTATAACGTCCACTGCTGAACGTGTTGAGACACATCTCCCGAGGGAGGGTATTTGCCATAGTCACCACGCTTGGCAGGCGGGTTGGTGACCGCAGTATAATGTTGTACCACACAAGGAAAAGCTACTGCCCGTTCCTTGATAAACGATTGTTATAGATGATGTTATAACAATCGGGTCTAACGGCTTAACGTGCTTATATGCAGAGATGTGACTTATCTAAGATACAAGTATCTGAAATACAGATACAAGATACGTATTTCCATCTTGTATCTAAAATACTTTTAAATAAATGTATTTTGTATCTTGTATTTAAATAAATTTGGTTAGTATCTTAGTATTTTATAAATACTTTTTTTGATAAAATACTTTTAGTAATAAGTTAGTAGAAATGTATAAAATAAATGCGTAAAACTGAACATGTCCTTATTAGTCGAACATCACTTTGATAGATGTCGACTCTTTCTTTCTCACGGGGGTTTGTCCCTTAACCTACCAGAACCAGAAAGAAATCTTAGAATTTACACAAGGATTTTCTGTCCGGCGTGGGGATCAAAAAAACTAATTCATTAAAATAAAATATTGTTTTCTTACAAAAGTATTTTCATCTTAAGAAGTTTTTTGGAAGATACGTATTTTGTATCTAGTAACTAGATACTATTCTCGAAAGTATTTTGTATCTGGTATTTGAAATACTTAATTTAAAATTATCTTGTATTTTGTATTCCAGATACTTTGCTCAAGGTATTTTGTACATCTCTGCTTATATGTAGCAAATTTTTTTTTCCTTTAAAACTTATATAAAGAAAGTATTTCTTGACAAATGAAATTACACCTTATTGGCAACGGACTTACGCGGTATTTCAGTATCAGTAGTATTGACGATATCTGACCAAATGCATACAGTGTCTTTTACGTTAGAACCTGTTGTTGTGTTGTGAACGGAAATTTGAATATTTGACACAAATGATTCTGACGTATAGAGCACATCTGCCCAAATGGTTGACTGCAAGATTTTTTTAAAGATATTATATGTGCGTTTTTCTTTTTAATTTTGCGGTTTGTTATTTTTCATTTTTGTTTTTTTCTTCGAGTTTCCAGCAATAGGAACCCAGTAGAAGAAGTTCAGTTTTTTAAACTGTTATTTAATAAATGCGCGAATATATATGCGTATTAATGCATTCGCCATAAGTTCTTTTATAGTACCTAATATAACAAAATAAAGCAAAATATAAAACAAACGTATTGAAGCTAGGCGCCTGCTGCGGCGCCTGTCCGGACTGTTGCGCCAAGTTGCCGAATGTCAAAGTATTTTGTGTCGCTAAGTTCTCGAACGTCGCGTTGGATTGGGTCGCTCCGAAACCTGCTGTTAATAAATGATGATTAAAATACATTATATAATTATAGAAATGTACAACCATGTCTAATATGTAATACTTCTAATAGAAAAAAGCCATGATGCTGTATTTTAAAGTGGAACTAGTAAATAAGTACCTAGTCATATATTAGGTCTAGCGTAGGAACTTCATAATTTGATATAATCCTTCTTTAGATAGCCAATTTATCAGGGCTAGATATTCTATCACTGAATGATTTTTTCATATCGGACCAGTAATTCCTGAGATTAGCGAGTTAAAGCAAACAAACTTTTCAGCTTTATATAGTACTAAGATTTGACTTATTTCAAAATACTGATAAGGATAGTGTTCTGAATGCCTTATTTCCCGGTAACGTAGCAAAAGCTACTTTTTATTAATTACATAAATATTCGTCAGAAAAAAAAAATATTTCTTTTCCGTAATTCGATCTACGATTTGTTTGAAAAGTTGTTATATATCATGGACAGAACGCAGTCTTGCAGTGAAACAATTTTCTACAACTTACTGGGTTGAGGCGAGCCTCCAAATACTTTAGTAGGTGATGCACTCCCGAACGCCGCGCCCCCTCCAAACGTCGCTCCAGAACCAAAAGCCGCTGGGGCTCCAAAACTGCTGTTGGGACTCTTGTTGAAACCACCGAACCCGGATCCGAAACCCCCACTAGTAGGAGATCCGAAGCCCGAAGGTTGACCGAACACGGGCTTAGCGCCGAAACCGGGTGATCCTCCGAAGGCGGGTGCTGTATAAAATAAATCTTTAGATATGTATCTTTAGATACATGTAAATAAATAAAATTGGAGTGTCTGTTTGTAGTATTCAAATAACTGTTTTTAATGAATGGATAGGAATATATACTCGGTACGTATACCAAAATAACATTTTTACAATTTTATCTACTGATCTCTAGAACGGCTGAACCGAGTTTGACGGGACTTTAAATGGCCAAAAAATTATTTGTTTTATTTTCGTTTTTGCATTTTTATAAGCCTAAGTTACTTCAACTGAGGCTTATAAAAATGCAAAAACGAAAATAAACCAATTTTATTTTGTTAAATTCCACGCGGACACAGTTGAAAATAAAAGTTGATATTAAATTATTTATTTCGATTTACAAAAATAAGTAATTTGCTTAAACCCATAATGGTAATAATTCAATAGTATTTCATATCTGAAATTGAAGACAAGCTGAGAAGCCGACCGTATTAGAAAGGAATAGATTCGAATTATATCTAAGGTAGGAAGGATATCTACCGTATATGAAAATTTACGTATAATCTTCGTCCAATGACAAACCTTCGATGTCCTTGCCCCACCAAGCACACTGGCTGTCGTCTTCATATAACAAGGATTCGCTCACTATAGACGCTCACTATAGACGCGGCATCTTATTTATTGTATATGCGTGCCTCTTGAGTGCCAGCGAAATTTTCTATTAGAATGCCGCGTGACTCGCCCTTGAACGATGGTACAAGGACGACGGCCGGTGCACTAGTTAGGTCAGCTATGCCATCGCGGGTCATTTGAACGGTTCGAGGTAGTCTGAGGCATCCGGCGACGCGGTGTTGAGTAGCAGAGGAGTCCCAATGCAAAGAACCCCAACGACCCCATCTGAATAGCTCCATAAAAGCTTTGATCTTACTAAAAACACTGAATTTTTGGGTACTTCAATTTCTTACGTTGGAAGTATTCCATTAAGCACATTACATAACGTCATGATCTACTGTAAAAACTGCTTTAAAAATCATTGTCTGAAATGGGTAAGTAAACCAAGATTAAGATCACAGTTTAAAATATTGGTTACAATCATACTTACATGTTGCAGCCTGCTGGGGCGATCCAAAGGCGCTTTGTTGTGGACTGCCGAATGCTTGGCCAGCTGGGGCGGGGCTCATGAAACTGCCGCCTGAACTACCGAAGATAGACGCTTGCGTTGTTGCTTGTTGGCCTACACAATCCAAACATAAGTATATCAGGAACGACATGCAAGCTATTTATACCAAACAAAAAATGACGTTTACATTGACACTAATTATTTTGCGTGAAACAATGAGAACGCTGGTGAGTGTAAGAACTGCGGAGCCATGTCAAAATTTTGCATGTTGGATAGTGTACATGTTTAATACTATGCCAGTACCTTTTAGTACCTTTATTTAAAATATTAGTACCTTTGTATAGTTCTACTTTATCTTATTTTTAAATGGTCCGCCATAATGACGTCAGGACCGCGGAGCCACTGCCGATTTACGAAATACCACAAGGCTTAACAAAGACTTGAATGTAACAACCTTTAATACCTTGTGTATTATAAAAAATGGCATTTAAAATTTGCTTTTAGATGCCACCATCTTTAAATTATTATAAGCATTTTATTTATTCACGCCTGTTCGTTTATGATAGCAATGTGAAATAAAAAATATTAATGTGACCTAAGTTGTAGGCGCCTTATGAGATTTTATGCTTAATAATGCTTATAATTTAAAGATGGTGGCATCTACAAGCAAATTTTAAATGCCATTTTTTATAATACACAAGGTACTAAAGGTTGTTACATTAAAGTCTTTGTTAAGCCTTGTGGTATTTCGTAAATCGGCAGTGGCTCCGCGGTCCTGACGTCATTATGGCGGACCATTTAAAAATAAGATAAAGTAGAACTATACAAAGGTACTAATATTTTAAATAAAGGTACTAAAAGGTACTGGCATAGTATTAAACATGTACACTATCCAACATGCAAAATTTTGACATGGCTCCGCGGTTCTTACACTCACGAACGCTGACCGTATATCACGTCCCGTTTAGACATTTTTCGCAATTTTGTTCAAATTATTAAAAAAATACATTTTACACAGAACAGACACCATGTTTACGCGGAATCCCTTTAAACGTTGCTGATTGATATTGTTATAATAATCTATTCGGTCCTGTGTTAATTTAATAATTCTTTCTGTTCTAGCAATAAAGAATTCTAGAGAAAATGACTCATGACATTTTAAAGTATTTTTTTTTAACACGCTTTTATATTAGCTTGGGTTGTATGTATGTAACGGAATCTTTGACCTTAATTTTCACCAGTTTCCAGAAGTCTGATTAATTTGAAACATTGCATACGTATCAAGGACCGATGACAATGCAATAATTTGATAACAGTTTTCCATTATCCTTAAAAAATAAATAATAGTTTAAAAAAACTAAAAAACACGCTTTTATAGCTAATCGAACTAAAAAAGAGGAAAATAATTTTCACCTCAAAATAAAATTATAATAAAGTTTAAGTTATTAACAGAATAATTCAATTCAGAGTGAAAAGCGTGGGGTGCTTGATAAAGTAAACGTCACAATCATTCTATTGGCAACTATCTATGAGACGAGAGTCATGAAAAGTGGTAAAATGCACCCCACGCTTTTTACTCTGAATTGAATTATTCTGTTAATAACTTAAACTTTATTATAATTTTATTTTGAGGTGAAAATTATTTTCCTCTTTTAGTTCGGTTAGCTATAAAAACGTGTTTTTTTGTTTTTTTAACCTATTATTTTTTATTAGTCCACAAATTGATTATAACTACGGTTAGTATATATCTGGTACGGAGGGGCTTAATTAAATTAATATTAAACTTTATTTTTTAGGACGGACATTACTTGGTTAGCAAAAACTGGCTAACGACAGCCACAAGGCTATTGTATAAAGGCGAGCTGAGTTTCAGCCTTTATAAATTGTTTAAAAAATTACAAACTAAGCTACTAAAACTTCGGCTCAGGGCAGTCGCTGGCGATGAGGGGCTTAATTTATATTAAGCAATATTAGTAAGAGAATATGAAGAATTACCGAAACCAGGAGATCCAAATCCTCCTTCTGTATTCGCGTTACCACCCCCCCAAAAATTGTTGGCGGGTTTCTGTTGGCCGAACGTGGATGCACCGCCACCCCCGAAAATCGACGCCGCAGTTTGATTTGATTGGCCGAATGTCGATTTGCCGCCGAATACGTTAGTATTGCCGCCGCCAAAAACTGAACCAGATGGACTGGGAAGAAATAGTACAAAATTAAGAACAGTGAAAAATCAGGTTAAGTTTACAATATAAGGCAAAAGTCACTTTTAGTTTTCCAACGATAATTAAAGCAAAAGATAGAAATACTTCATTAAGGAAAATTATATTAAAATGTACGTATATTATGGGGTTTATAATGAACTAGCTTCTCGCACTCGATTTCACCCGCATAGTTCCCGTAGGAACTCCATAATAAAATATAGCCTTTAACGTTCCTCGATAAATGCATGTGCTATCTTACACTGAACAAAACAAACACGTCAGCTTTATAATGTTAGTATAGATTATAGTATATTTTGACTTACCTTCCACCGAATATACTACCACCACTAGTCTGAGATGGTGCGCTTGTGGTAGATATACTAGCCGAAGCAAATAAGTTGGCTTCGGCCCCCCCAAACAGCGAACCACTCTGTGCTGTAGTCGAGGGTGGACTGCCGAAGATAGATGCTTGAGTTGTAGGTGTTGCCGCACCGAATACAGATGCTTGTGTAGTCGGCGTTGGCGCTCCGAACACTGATGCTTGGGTAGTTGGTGTAGCCGCTCCGAATACTGATGGTTGTGCAGTAGGTGTCGACGCTCCAAACACTGATGGTTGCGTAGTGGGTGTTGCCGCTCCGAATACGGATGCAGGAGCAGTTGGATTTGCTGCCCCAAAAACTGATGCTTGTGTAGTGGGAGTTGCCGCTCCAAAGATTGATGCTTGAGTAGTTGGTGTTGCCGATCCAAATATCGAAGTTTGAGTAGTTGGTGTTGGTGATCCAAACACAGAAGTTTGATTATTGGCCGCAGCTCCAAAAACTGAAGCTTGTGTTGTGCTTGCGAAAAGCGATGTAGGCTTTTGATTACCTCCCGGCGATCCAAAGAGAGATGTATTAGAATTGCCGAATACAGAAGGTTTCGTTGTAGCTGCTGAAGCAAATATACTCTGTGCAGTAGAAGTTGAATTGCCAAACACTGATTGTGTGGTCGTTGCAGTAAACGCGCTTTGTGTAACAGTTGTCCCACCAAATATTGAAGTTGAGCTGGTCGATGTTGCTCCTGCAAATACAGATGATGCAGTGGCTGTCGAAGCCCCAAAAGCTGATGAAGCAGTTGTAGCGGCTGGTGTCCCAAATACAGAAGGTGTCGTGGAACCGAAAACTGAAGACGCAGCAGCTGAACCGAATAATGAACCAGCTTGAGTCGTCGTTGTAGTAGTTCCCGAACTGAACACTGAAGCTGGTGTCGATGGGGTAGATGTAGTAGGTGTAGTCGGCGATGATGGAGTAGGAGTACTAAATATTGATGGCTTCGTTTCCGCATTACCAAATACGGATTGACTGCTAGTACCGAATGTTGAAGCCTGTGTAGTCGTAGCTGTACTACCGAAAATAGATCCTTGTGTCGATGTGAATACAGATGACGGTGCTGATGATACTGCAGTTGCGAAAATTGAACTGGTTTGTGAAGTTTGTGGAGCAGGTTTTGGTTGTGAGGCAGCTGCTGAACCGAATATTGAAGCAGCAGTATCTAAAGCAGCACTTGATGCTGAAGAGAACACAGACTTAGGAGTAGAAACTGCTTCTGATTGTGGCGTATCTGCTTTTGGTACAGTTGCTTCCGATGTTGTAGGTTTGGTGGCTGAAATATTAAAGAAAACGAAAATAGTTGAGTATAAACTTCTAATTAAATACTATTTTATGGTAGTATTAAGAAATATGCCGCTTATTACCTGGACTTGAAGAAAATATTGATGATACCAAAGGCGTGGCTTCTGTCTTTTCTACCGCTTTAGGTGTTTCAACTTTGGCTTCTGGTTTAATTTCAGATAGTTTCGCTAAAATAAATAAATAGTTTACGTTTTAAAATTAAAATAGTTAATATATTTACTTCACATTAATTAGGGGCTGGCACACACGTATAAAACACCCAAGCTTTGTAAAAGATTCTATCAGATTAAGCATAGTAGTAGTAGGTATAAAGAAAAGAAAAAGCACTTACATCTTGAAGGATTCTTAGGGTCCTTCAAGTAACTATTTTAATTAAATATAATTATTGTGTTTCATCTAAACTATCCTATCTACTAATAAATAATATAAATTAACAGAATATACAAAAACACTTACTTGGTACTACAGTTGCAGTACTTGACACAACTGGTTGTTGACTAAATATGGATGTTTTATTTGTAGTCTGAAAAGGTTTCGGCGTTTCTTTCTTATCTGTCTTTATCAGTCCACTGACCTCTGTGTTATCTGATACATTTTCTTTAGATTTTTCTTTTTCCGCTGGTTTAGGAACAGTTTTATTATCAGATTTAGTATCTTGGGTAGTTTTAAGAACATCAGGGGGTGTGGCACTTTTCATTCCAAAGAGGTTAGTCATTTGTTGAGCAGTTTTTGGTTTAATGGTTACAGTTTTGGTTTCATTTGGTTCTGGTTCACCAGTTTCACTAGAACTAACTTTGGTTACATTTTGTCCGGTTGCCTTTGCTTCTCCAAATGAAATAACTGGTTTATTTTCTGAACCAAAGAGTGGTTTATCGAATGTCTGTGTTTGGAACTTACTAAACATGTTATTTAAGTCAGAAATAGGTTTTGCTGTAAAAACGGAAGTCGGTGCAGGCGTTGATGATGGAATGGTATTTGCAGCTGAAATAAAATTGAATGATCATTATTTTTATTCAGCAATTAAAGGGAAGCGAAGAAAATTTGGCCATTAGGTCTTTATATAATCTTACAATGAATTTTTGTAATAAATATGTATATTGTGAACTAATACGAAAAACCAAATTGTCTATTAATATATATAAGTGTTCTGTGAGTGACTGATTGACTGACTTATAGAAAACGCATAGCTTAAAATCATAAGACCTAAAAACCTGAAATTTAAAAATATATTCTTTAGGTACTTCAAGAAATGGACAAGCACTAAGAAAGGATTTTCAAATCTTTAATGGGGTGAGACGGGATCTCAAAGATTAATATTTAAGTGTTATTAATCCTAGATGGACTTAACTCGTTCTATTGGCACAGGGTGCAATGTTACCGTTCGATCCCACCGACACCACTGGGTGTCAACACCCACTTTGTACTTTAATTGCAAAGGTTTATAAGTAATTTATATGAGATATTTGTTTAAATTTCATGCCAGGTCTGATTGGTTAAGGGACTTCCCTCCGTGCTCGGAAAGTACGTAAAGCCATTGGTCTCGATTGTTATAACATCATCTATTTCAACTGAGAACGAGCAGCAGCGTTTTCCTGTGTTGCGATATAGTACTGCGGTCACCAACCCGCCTGCCAAGGTTGGTGGCTATGGCAAAAACCTTGCCTCTTTAGGAGGCCCATGTCCAGCAGTAGACGTTATACGGGCTGATGATGATATCTCTGTAATTTGCTGTGTGAACTGAAGGATGAACAGAGGTGAAACGATGCTTACGAGCGCGACGCGCTCGCTAGCTCGTAGTTTGCGCGTAATATAATTTGAAATTATAGCTGACAATAGAACTTAACTAAGCAACAAATAATAACTTACGCTTAGCAAACGGCGAAGGTGAACAAATAGTCTGTCCCATAAACGTATTAGCGTCGTTCTTAGCTTCGATATTAGCTTGTTTGCTTTGTAACAAATCTTTGAGTACACTGCGAGTGGTTGTCGAAGCTGTCTGGTTGGTAAATCCGAAAGCTGGCTGAGGTTTAGGTTGTTGTACTACTTGAGGTGTTGAAGTTGCTTTGGGTGTTTCAGGTTCTAAAAAAAACATTATCTCTCAAGTTTTGTTGATGTTTTAATTATATTTAGTGTTGCCCAAAATCGGTCTTGGTCTTGCAGTCTTGGTCTTGTTCTTGCATTTTTGCAAGACCAAGACCAAGACCAAGACTGCCTAATTTTAGTAAGACCAAGAACAAGACTGACGGTGCAAGATTTGAGCAAGACCAAGACTAAGCCTGCGAGACTCTTGCGTCTTCCAGTTAGGACTGAGTGTCGCGAAGTAGGTACAGGTTGTTTTTTCGTGACAATCGACCTTATGCCTTCAGTTATAAGTTCAATTTTTCAATGTGACCGAAGGAGGTAGGTATTAAGTTTCGTGTTGACTCATGTACGCAATTAAAACCGACACTTTACCGATCTACTCTGGGCCCAACACTGAACAACACTAGGTATCTATTAAAAAAAAATGTTAAGTATAGCATATTAGTCTTACGCTCTTTTGCCTATTTCGAAGTGAATTGGATCTTCCTGTACCTACACTCATAAAAAAAATTGGAGAAACATACATAGGTAGGTACGAAATATTAATAGAATGAAAATATTTATTACATGTGCAACTTTTAATTATCGGCACATTGACAATGCGCGGCGCCTTTTTGTCGGCATCATCAAAGGTCGGATACACATTCAGAAGTACAAGGTCAAGATACACGTGCTGTCGGCGTCTTTTGACATCGCATCGGTACTGACCTCTTAGGCCTAAAACACACACAGGCGACGTGGGGCAGGCGCGGCGCAGGTGTGGGACCGATACGGCGCAGACGCGATTTGAATTATATCAGAAGAGGCGTGGAACAGGCGTTAGACGTTCAAATGCGGCATTTTATAGGCTGACATTGGTGTGATAAGATGTCTTCGTCTTCAGAAGACGAAGATGCGCTTGCTTTGCTGCAATTAAATCATGTGCTAAGGTCCAGAAGATATTGGGTACATTAAAATCAATATCATCACGCATTTTTGGGTTGGTAAATACTGAGCATACCGTATCACAAGCGACATGCTCCTTGTGTGACTCACGAGAACCGACTGCTAGCGACGCGGCGCAGGCAACGAAACGGCGGCGTGTCTGCGCCGCGTCGCTTCAGTATAATTCAAAAACGTCGCCTGCATACATTTTGTATGAAATCGTTTTGAAGCGGCGCACGCCTGCGCCACGCCTGTTCCACGCCTGCTGCCTTGCGTCGCTTGTGTGTGTTTTGGGCCTTAAAGAAATGTTGCAGGTATTCGGAAGTTGAAGGTCAAGATACACGCGCCGCGGCTTCTTTTGATATCGCATAGGTACTGACCTATCAAAGAAATGCGGAAGGTATTCGGAAGTACAAAGTCAAAATAGACGCGCCGGCGGCTTCTTTTGATATCGTATAACAATCGTTGTTTTTTTTTTTTTTTTTTTTTCCGGACGGACATATGTAGTTAGCCCTGAGGCTTTTGCTACTTCACCGGGCACAGAGGCGAGCAGAGCTCCAGCCTAGATAAATGACCAACAATCGTTGCCGCCGCGCCGCACGCACTATATTTGACACTTTTTGATTGCCGCCACAGAGTACATGTTCCAAAGAATAAAATAAGTTTCCGAGTGCTCAGAATGGACACGAATATACTGTGCTGATCTCACAAGAAATATTGTAATTGGATAATGGTAAAGATAGGTAGATATCATAATAATTTATTCCAGTAAGTAATTATTATAATATATGGGTTTATAATAATTACTACAATTATTATTATTCGTACCTATTAGATATATATGTCCAATAAGTTCGCTGCAAATCCCGATTTTTAGACACACTATTAAAAATGATTAGCAGTGCAGGTTTATTAAGTACTATCGTACTCTAGTATTTAGTAAGTACCTAGATAAATACGACAAGTAACGTACCTAGGCAAAATTATTAAATTAACGCAGATTAATTCCATCACAAGAAGAACATAAAAACTGAAAAAAAAGAAACTTACACAATAATTTACACATTTTATAGTTTCGTAGGCACAATACACATATCTGGCAACGTATTTGTTTTATTACCTAATCTTCCGAAGAATCATTATTTTTATCAAAGGATGCTCCTTCGTTTGTCTTTCGGCGTGTACTTACAAATAGCAGTATTTATTTTAATTTCAGTCATTCCCAGTTCAGCTTTGATTCGAGTCTAATGTAATAATTGTTTTAACTATAATCCTTGTTGTACTCGGAGTGATAAGTTTATAATTTGATATGAGTGACTAAGATTCAAATAGTTCTAATCGGAGCAATGAGAGTTGGAGTTGTAGATCTAAAAGACCTAAAAGCAAAGGACCATGAGTCAAATTGGGCTCAGTGTCCAACAGAGTTATAGCATACGCCGTTGTGAAGGATTTTGTTTGTACTAAAATTGTTACTATGGGCACCACCTTCAATTCCATTGCAGAAAAAAGATATGCACCTAAATAGGTTTTGTAGAAAAAGACAATTGTTAGGAGTCGTAAAACTTATTGAAACAATATACTCATTCTTAAAATGCTTAAAATAGTGGTAAACAATAGATGCGCCTGCGCCCGTGTGATTTACAACACTCTCCATCCCTTTCACACCTCCCGGACGCCTGCGCGGGCGCCCGTCTACTCTCAATCAGTCGACTCGTGACTCGTGAATATTTATAGCAAAATAACCCCATGGATTCTTCGCAAAAATGAGTTTAAATCTTTATATTTAGTGCTTTACAAGTATATACAAAGTGGTCTCATCTCTGTTGGTGGGTGAGCCCAGGCTTCATACATTTTTGCCCATGGTCCTTTGATGAATTTTTCGAAATAATTCATGCATCCCGAATTGCTTTGAGTAAATTGTGCCAACATAAAAAGGTTGAAATAAAAATGAAAAATAGAAACACTTCAGGCTTAAGGAAGCATCTAATATCTTTCGACAAAAAGGAATCACAGATATTTTTTCCTGAAAAACCAAAATTAAGTGGAGATATCACGAACTTTTTAATAACGACTGGAAAAGGTCGACAGGTAAGAAAAAATATACTTATCACACTATTACTGCCGTGTTACCGAAAAAGGGCACAACTAACACTTTTTGTCAAAATGAGTTATATATATATTCGGAATCAGGAAAAAAAGGCCTATCTGCCTGATTTTTTGTGGATTTTTAGCTACAAAATAAACAGAGATAGTATAAGCTTAAAGGGCACAACTGCATCAATATGCAATTCAAACATATTTTAATCTCAATTTTCTCAACATTTGTAAAATGTTAGTTGTGCCTTTTCTAATTACGACGGCAGATTACATAACACATATCTATTTATTAAATAATTATAGTGTTAAATATGTATTTATAAATGACCCATATTTTTAATTGTTTTTATAATCGGCGAGAATTTTAAAACCTACTAAAGTAGCAAACAAGCATATGGCCCACCTGATGGTAAGCAGTTATCGCCGACCCTTGAAAATATCGAATAAATTTAAACAGAGTTGGATACTAACAACGCAAAAGACAATCGCCCAATTAGGCCTACTGCAACTATTTTATTTTGATAAATGTAATTACATTTGGGGATAATTCTGAGCATATTAAATTGTTTTATTAAAAATAAAATGGACTTCAATACCAACTAAAAAACTTGAAATAACTATTGGATGCTTTAAAGTCGGTTCCAAGCTCTACCTTCGTTAACTTCCTCATTAAAGCTTCAAACCGACTTCAAATCTAACATTATTACAAGCTTTTTAGTTTGTTTTAAAGTTTTGTTTTAAAGTTTTAAGTTTATTTTTAATATGTTTTTATCGGTAGGTATGCAGATAATATGCTCATAGCATATTTGAAATCGAAT
Source organism: Nycteola revayana (assembly GCA_947037095.2). NCBI lineage: Eukaryota > Metazoa > Arthropoda > Insecta > Lepidoptera > Nolidae > Nycteola > Nycteola revayana. The sequence goes on from OX344839.1 coordinate 15,058,780, forward strand.
ACTTTTTATTCATTGGTATTAACACTTGATTTATTGTTTTATTTCAATCTGAAAATAGCAGTGACAACATCATGACAGCTACAGTTGATTGGATGGTGAAAAAATATCTACCCTTCGCATTTTTCGATCGATTTGCCCAAATATGGTGTTTCCTAAAAGGTCCACACTTAGAAGAAAGGTAAAAGAGCGATTTGAGGAGCTTTAATTGAATCTTAAGAAACGACTACAACAATTATCATCTAAAATGTCATTTACTATTGATGGATGGACGTCAATTGCTGGTAGGAGTTACTACGGGGTCACTATTCATTATATAGACAACGAATGGAAGTATCGATCTATAGTCCTCGATTTTATACCGTCACGCGGTCGAAACACTGGGGAAGATATTGCAACGATTTTCTACGCATGTTTATTGGAATATGATATAATTGATAAAATACAAGGTATCACGGTCGACAACGCGTCTGCAAATACCAAATTTATGTATGAACTGGGCAAACAGCTGCCACACTTTGATTCAGAAAATCAACATTTCCGATGTTTTGCTCACATTTTGAACCTTGGTGTACAAGCTTTATTAAAGACCTTAACATTACTCAGTGAAACTGACAATAACGGACAAGAACAGCAGTATGAGGAATATGAAGACGAAACTGATGAAGATGAAGAATATGCGCCAAATATTGCTGACTCACGTACTTCTATAACAAAATTACGCATTATTTCCAGTAAAATAAAAAGAAGTGAGATATTGAAAAGAAAGTTTCAGTCTGCTTGTGAAGCAGCTGGCGTGCCATCAAATCTGAATCCCATACTCAACTGTCCAACTAGATGGAATTCCACACATGATATGATTGGATTTGGTTTAAAAGTGAGAACTGGCATTAACATATTGTGCACTTCTGTCACCGAATTGAATGACTTTCAAATCACAGATAGTGAATGGCAAATACTGGAAAAAATATATAGGTTTCTAATAAACTTTAAATTTTTATCAACTAAACTTGGTGGGGAAAAATATGTAAAATTAACGTTAGTCATTGTTTCATTCAATCTCTTGCTCGATAAAATTGAATCCACGGTAAAACAATTAGATGAGAAACCTAATCGATCCGAAGTGGATAAAGGGCTCATTCTGGGGTTCCAAGCAGCTCGAGACAAAAGCATCATTAGTAATTAGAAAACATAGAAATAGGTTAAGTGAAGAGTCAGCCAGATGGTTACTTTGTATTAATTCTTGGCCAAAAGAATTAATATAAATTAACAATAATATCAAATATATTATGTAATGTGGTGTAATTTAATTACTATTGTATTTTATTTTTTATTGAAATAAATGGTAAATTTTATAACTCTTTTATTTCATTTCATATAATGCGAAAGTCTATCAACTATCAATCTCTTTCTAGACAGATAATGTTCTTTAAAAAACAGTCAAAATAAATATAAAATCAAATAAATGACATTATCTGTCACTCATTTGATTTTAATTTTTAAGGCGTGTTAAATGTTAACGTTTATTAAGAAATAGTCTGAATCCCGTAGGACACGGTAGATAACTCAGTTGGGTAGCGTATTGGCATGGATACTTAGGATGTGGGTTCGTGTCCCGTGTCAGTAGATTTTTCGAATTTTATATTACTTTTTTTCCATTTATTAATTTGGTTGGTCTTTACTATGTCTATGGTAGTTCAAACTCAAAATGTACGTTATTCTAAGGTCTACATTCTAAAGTAGCGTTAATAAATAGCAATAGGCTAACAGGTTATTGCGAGACTTGCGAGACTCTTGCTGCAAGACCAAGACCAAGACTGAGACTGAGAGCGCAATACCAAGACCAGGTGTATTGGCGCAAAACCAAGACCAAGACTGGCCAAGTCTCGTCTTGGTCTTGCATTTGGGCAACACTAAATTTATATTTATAATTACACTAGCTTCCCGCGTGCGGTTTCATCCGCCTAGCTTGCGTTCCTCCATAAATATAGCCTATGTTACTCAGCGATAATGTAGCATTCTAATGGTGAAAGAATTATCAAAATCTGTTCCGTAGTTTTTGAGTTTATTCGTAACAAATAAATGCAAAAATACAAATCTTTCTACTTTATAATATTGGTATACATTAAGTATGTACGAATATTGGAGTTCGATCCGAAAAAAAATCATTTAATAACGAAATATGTTGAATTTGACATGAAAAAATATATTTGACGTTTTTACATTATCTGTGACCAATACTGATAAGCTGTGAAATAATTGTCGCACTAAATAGACATATTTTAAGAGAGGTAAAAGTAGGCGTAGCGTGAGTTCGCTCAATGAAATGCTCAATTGGGTAAGTACCTCAATCTTAAGGAAACCCATATTCAAATAAATTTATTGAATATTGATGTAAGGTCGCCAATTCTCAAGGAGGAAGAGAAATGGGTCGGCAGGATAATAATACATGTACACTATTACTATCCTCTGCCACTTTACATCAGGTGGATGGGGTCATTTGTATAATCAGTTTTGGGTCGGCAACAGTTCGACTCTTGGTGTTGAGAACATCTCGACTGTAGAAGTACCTTACGGAATAGAAGAAAAACTTAATTTTATTTCAAAAAATGCATAGAACAAAAAATATTATACCTTGTACATGACACAAAAAGGCACCATTACAAAAGCCAATTAATATTACTGATGAGGGCCGTCCAGAATATTAAAAAAATGCGCCTATTAACAAAACATATTATTATATGATTTCTTCCATCTGTTTTTCTTCTTTCACTTTGTTAACTGCTGTAAAATCATTATTGTATAGCTGATTACTTGTGCAATCTGCGGACTGGGACATTGGTGACCTGTAAACCTGTATTCCCAAACCTAACTCGGGCACCAGTCTCTCACGAATATGCTCGTATTTCAAACTGCCAAAATGTACAGATAAAATGTATACAAGTAAGCAAATGTACTAAGTTGTTGGATGAGAGAAATAAATGCATATATTCTATTCTATTCCACATATCCAAATATGTACTCACCGTCATCAAACAGAGTTCTTGCTACATTATTCAGTCCTAGTATATTGTTTGACGTCTTAATGCCACCTACAGGAGTGAAAGAGGGTATATTGATCGGCGCTTTTTTCGTCGGTTCTGGTTTAGCTTCAAACTTCGGTTCGAATTTGGGTAAAGGCATCGACTGTGGGATTACTGAAATAAATAAATATTATTTTTATTTGAATACTGTTTTAGCTATTTCTCTAGTGACTTCTTTTACAGCTAGGAATAAGTACGTTCGAAGGGAATATAGATATGTTTTCGGAGATATTTTCATGGAACAAAAAAATATTTCATGCTATATCGTCGGTGACACTGCAATACCGTGTAAGTGACAAATGCTAATAAGATGTAAGTTTCAACTATCAAGAAATTCTTAATAGTTCTTTTTAAGACAGAATAATCAATTTGCTACGTTTGATTTTCCACCTTATTAGTTATATCTGTCTATCTAATTATTTTTACACTAATAGTAATCTAACAAGTGTTTCTTTTGACTTAAAATATGACAAAAAATTTTAACCACAGATAGTTGTTCTTAGCCTAGGTATGCTGTGTGTTTTTAAAGACCCATTCCACATTAATTTAACGTGAAATTATCTTTAAAAAATATCTCACCCGGTTTCTTTTCCAGTTTAATTCCCGGCTCTGTTTTAATCAGTGGCTGCGTCGACCTATTCACCTCTTGCTCTTTCATAGCTTTCTCTTTCAAACTCTTTTCATAATTCATTTTCATCGTAGCTAGGTGCTGTCTCATTTCCACATTCACTGGCTTTATTATAACGGTTTTATGGTCTAGTAGCATATCTCTGAGGGCGTCAAGTTTCTGTGCGGATAACATAGGCTCTTTAGTCTTAGGTGGTTCTATGCTCATGTTGAGAATATTCTTCGTCAGTTTTGATAGTGGGTCTCTGCAAGTATGATAAGTGTGTTAAACATAAAACAGCTAGAAGGTACTTTAAGAATTCCATAAAGAGTTTGAACAATATGCCGTTATGCCTGCCGTGTGGTTTCCGACTGCCGTGTGAATAGACCACCCCATGTCTTCCCATGGGTGTCGTAAAAGGCGACTAAGGGACATATGGCTGATGGATGGGTAGCAGCATCTATTAGCTCAAGGTTTACATCTTACTGCGATCACCAATCCGTCTGCCAAGCGTGGTGTAATAAAATATCCCTCGACGATCCTGGCTTGCCATGGTCTGTTAAGAGGAGGCCCATGTTCAGCAGTGGACGTGAACGGGCTGTTGATGATGATGATGATGATTGAACAATATTTCCAGATAATAGAGTTCAAATTATTATGGGAACTATATTTGTAACATAAATTATTTTTTTAATCATAATGTTAACCTGCATACTCCATATTCATGATTGCAAGTCTAGAATTTTTTCTTTATAATACTTCTAGCTTCCCGCGCGCGGTAACATCCGCGTAGCTAATAAAGCTTTCTAATGGTGAAAGATTTTTTGAAATCAATCTGGTAGTTGGCACACTATATCGTCACAGTATGGACACGGCTTCAACTCGGCAATTAACCGGTCATTTCATTTTGGGTATTAAAACGTGGTTGTACAATTTATTCCAGTGTCAATATGAAGAAGCTGACGGCGCTTTTTCATTTTGTCATACATTTCGACTCGCAGGCTACGCGCTGTAAATGAAATGTGCAAGAGCATACAGCGCGTCGACTAAAAAAATCGCATAGTACGAGCAGACAACTCGGGCATCTGCGAGCTAGCATCTTTCCAGCGGTAACAGTAGCCTCAATTTCAGGTGCCGCCATGCTGAAGCCGTGCTGATGCTGTGATGTTATAGTGTACGATGACCTTAATGGATAAAACAAATCTCACTTGTTTTTGAACGGCGTGCTTCGGAGTAGTGACGTAGACTTGAATATGGGTGCGACATCACATTCGTTGAGCGTGTTCCTCAGCGTACGTAACACCGCTTGTTGGCGGCTAAGTATCTCTTGCTGTTTCACCAGCGGCTGGTACACTTCGTCAAGCACTGGTCGTATCATGTGTCCGCCGGGCCTGGAATATGTCAAACGATGTACTCAATCGGAATCTAAACTTCTTTCTATGAAATACGCGATTGAGTTATAAGATTTTTATATTTACTAGTGATCGCCCAGTAGTCGAAATACGGCTATAATAAATAAAAATATTAGCACTGCACATCCTTCTTTATATGAGCTGTAAGTGTGCAACATTTCAAACTCGACCGTCGGCGCAATGTTCATAAAAAGGGAACAAAGTTTTTGCTTCACCTATTAATATATACCTAGATAATAGTAGTAAGACTGTGGGCATATTATGCTATCTGTCCGTGATGATGTGTATAATGGTGTTTCTTATTCATGCACAATTCTCGCCCATGTATATGGGAGTGGGCACAGACCTTGCCTCATTGCATAAGGTGTTATAATTTATAAAGATATAGTTTATAAAGATGCCGAGTTCCAAACCCATCCATATATATCAAAAATATTAATATAAAATAGACAATACTGTACCTTTTTAAGCTAGGGACTTTAGCCATAGCCTCTGTCCACTTGTAGTCCAAAGACTTCTGCGCCTGTTCGAGCTGCGTTTGTACGTAGTACGCTAGGTTTTTGACTGAAGCCACGCGTTTAGCAGTCAACGGGTCCGCTTGAGTCCATTGGTGGCAGTCTTTGGTTCTGTAATTTTTCATTAATTTATTTATGTAACAAACAATATCACAATATGTTTTGTCTTCGATTATAACAGTATTTATTCTTACATTTCACAAAACTTTTGTAAGATAGTATTTGAAAATGAGCGCTCTAGAATGCAGTCAACATAATTAAGGATCACATATGGATGATGTTATTTAAAAAAAACCCTTTTTGTGTACTTTCATAACTCATAACCAATAAACAGTTTTTATCTCGTAATACTAGTTTTTTTTTATCATCGTTTGGAATTTAAAAAGAGTTTTGGTCCAACCTGTATTTATAGAACTAACAAAGGAGAAAGTTCGTGCTCAGTTTGTTAATTTTGCAACCAGTTATGTCTGCCCACATCATTCACGTTAAATCGATATGACTAATATAGTTGCCAATATATAATCGAATACATTTAATTAATAAAGAAACTTACTCAGCATGGGTCCTGGCTTCAGCCACTACTGCGCAAGCGCGTACAAGCTCCAGTTTTAACTGTACTATAGCGCCTCGGAGTTCGTCAAGGGAGCATTCTTTCTTTAGTTGTTCCGCTGTCATTGAGTTCCAAGAGAAATTCGCGTTGATAGAATCGATGTCACGTTGTAACTGACAATAAATGAGGAATAAGTTTATAAACTACTTAAAGTTGAACATTTTTGACATTTTTGTAATAATTATTATGTAGTAGCATGCATGGAAGAAGAAGAATGTAGTAAGTAGTATGGATATTTATTAACAGTCTAAGAAGGGAAGGAAGGAATGGAGGGAGGCCTTTGCCCAGCAGTGGGACAGTACAGGCTAGTTATATTAATAATAATAATAATACCCAGCGTCGGGATGTGACGACCCCCTCGCCCACTGGTTTATCCAGGGCAAGCAGTAACCGTAGGGCAGCTTGTGGCGAGCTGTTGGTGAGTGGCGACACCACGGACCCTATCTCCCGGGGACACATACAGACATGCAAACTACACACACATACACACAGTGACACCTCCCCTGCCTCTGAGCTTGCCTTAACTGGCCGGCCAGAGTGGAGTTGCAAGAGCGGAACCTATGCTCCAGGTTGGAAGTGTAAAATGTCATAACGCCGGGGGCACTTGACTGTACAAGGATCTTGCGCCCCGCAGTCTCACCTCTCGACAACCTTAGCTGTTTACATAGTTTTGATAGGGGGCCCACCGAAGCTAACTCGTTGGTTACTATTGGCCGTCTGGCAATATAAAATATGTGAGAGTTTTTGAGGCAGATATCCGATCTCACTCTATAGCCCAGTATTCCAGTACATTTAACATCCCATCCGTATAGCCCAAACCAAGTTTCTTCCTTTCCGGCAATAGTTTCGTATCTGTGGAGGACTGTCAATTGGTATATCTCAATGGCATATCAGTGGATAGACCTTCATAGATGCAGCCATCTAACTTTTATATTAAAAGGTACCAAAGGCCTCTTCAATGTTGGCTTCGGCCCCATGAATGCCTTTCAAATGACCGGGTCCCCATGGGCCCGTGACAGTAAAATGTACTAGCATAATAATAAGTCTAAAAGATTCAAGCTTTTAGCTGAGATAATGACCCAACCCTTTCTTTGATTTAATAAGTAGCCTATGTCCTTACTCAGGCTCTTCACTATCTGTGTATGAAATTTCATTTCAATCGGCTCAGTAGTTTTGGCATGAAAGAGCGACAGACAGACAGACAGAGTTACTTTAGCATTTTTAATATTAGTAAGGATTTGTTGTTAACTTTTCGACACTAAGTCTGGCTCCTTATTGCAAAATGTCAACTGTTACTATTTTTTTAAGAACTTGAGCGATCACAATGGCTAAAGAGAATTAGGATTAAGTTATTTTTTCTCGAACTGGTGTTTATGTAGTTAGTCACGAGGCTTTTTCTATTTGACCGGGCATAAAGGCGAGCTGAGCTCTAGGCTTATTAAATGGTTTTTAAACTACAAACTAAGGAACCTGCGCTAGAGTGGGAATTGGAAACGAGGTTTACAAGGGCATTAGAATAATATTTTAGATTCGAACGAATAAGTTAGAATAAGAGGGTTTAAATCTATTATTCAATAAAAATAGATTCACTAAAATCAATTCCTTGTAACGTACTACTCTTTGTACTTACTTTAGCCTGCGTTTCTCTGGTTTTAACCATAAAGTTGTACAACTCCTTTTGAAAGTCATTAACTTCTTTGATGAGCATCTTCTTCAGTTCCTCATTGACTTTAATTTCGTTCTTTCTCTCTTGTTCAGCTTTAAGCGCAGCATTCTCTTGAGCTTGTGGCGTTGATGGTGTTTTCACTGCCGCCGGTGGAGGAACCTGCGAGATAAGGGAAATTAAACTTTATTTTAGTGAGTTAGGGTTTATTGTTGGATTTCAAAGCTCGCTATTTGCAAAAACGCATTCAGTCCTTTCGAATACAAAGTTAGCTACTAATATTATAATGAGATAAAGTTTGTAAGATATTAAGGTGTATTCTCTGGATCAACGAAACAATTATAAAAACTCTTTAACCAATATAAATCCATTTTTGGGTTATTTGTGGGTGTCATAGAATACATGTTAATGCTTATGCTTGTTACGAATAAACTCAAAAACAACTGGACGTATTTCAACAATTCTATAGATAAAGATAATTCACCAATATTATGCTACATAATCCCAGAGTAACATAGGCTATATTTCATTACAAGTTCCCACGGGAACGGTAGCTAGTCTTACATAAATTACATTTGAATAATACCAAGATTATGATATTGTAAAACTTACAGCAGAACGCGGTGTTTGTGGTATTGGTACGGGTTTAATTTCCAAAGACGGTTTCTGTTCAAGTTGAACTGGTTCTGTAATGAAAGATTTGCTTACAAAAGAAATATAAAATATCCTAAAATATAGATTTCCTACATCAGCCCGTATGATAACCATTGCTAAACATAGACCTCCCTTGTAAGTCGTTTGCTTTATTCTACTCGCTTGGCAGGTGGGCTATCGACCGCAGTATTATTTGAGTGCACAGATAAACCCTACTGTATCCACGAGGCTGTTGTTACTCCACATGACAAATAGGCGAGCAGGGCTCCAGCCTTAATTAATGCTTTAAAAACTACAAACTAAGCACTAAGCAGAGTGCGTCCTTGTGGGATTTGGACCTCGGCTTAGGGCGGTCGCTGGCGGAGAGATTGAGGAATTATGAGTTTACCCAGTACTTGGTTGTCTAACTGATATTATGACAAATAGGCGACAACGGTCAACGGTCGTTTCTACGTGTGGAGGGGTAATAAATCTTCGATTGGACACAAAAAAGATTTTATGGGAATTGAACCCCCGAGATATGACCCGACGAGATTTATACCGTATGATAAAAACATACAATTTTTGATCTCTGGCAACTTACAGAATTTTACAATAAACATACGGGGGACCCAGCTTCAATTAATCTCGGACTATCTTAGCGATCGCCAACAATGTGTGAAAATTGGTCGATACATAAGCTCTGACCTCAAAAATAGTGGTTATGGAATTCCACAGGAAGCATTTTGGCCCCTACCCTATTTCTTATCTATTCTCTTATTTATTATTATCTATCTATTAACGATCTATGCAGCTTGAAACTCCATAATGGTGTCATTATGTCATATGCTGATGATACAGTCTTACTATTCTCAGCTAAAACGCGAGATGAAGTCTACGAATACGCACAAAGCGGCTTAAACATTGTATCTAACTGGCTTTGTAATAATCTACTAACCCTTAATTCTGATAAAACAAAATATATCGTATTTACAATACGTAACAATAACATTACAGTCACTAACAAAAACATTCACGCACACGACTGCAATCCATTTGCCGATACTGCATGTAATTGTCCAACCTTAGCCAAAACAGACAATATAAAATACTTAGGTATTACAATTGACACAAATCTAAATTTCCGCAAACACATCAATTTGTTATGCACAAGAGTGCGAAAACTTATTTTTATTTTTAAAAATTTACGAAATATTGCTGAATATAAATTAATTAAACAGGTCTATTTAGCTTTGTGTCAGTCCATTTTAACCTATTGCATAACTGCATGGGGCGGTGCCTCAAAATAAATTTTACTCCCTCTAGAGCGAGCTCAAAGAGCAATTTTAAAGGTAGCCACTTTTCGCCCGTTTATGTTTCCCACACACCAGCTTTACATGGCAAATAATGTACTAACAGTTCGTCAGTTATTTATATTACATGCCCTACTTAAACAGCACACCGAAGTTCCTTTTAACCCTGCACCTACAGACAAGAGAAGGAAAGACTTAGTTTGCATTAAGCCTAAATTAAATCATGCATTTGTAAACAGGTTTTATATTTTCCTAGGACCATATTTGTATAATAAATTTAATAAGTTGTTAAGTGTTCATAGTCTATGTTATAAAAAATGTAAAAGTAGTATATCGAAATACCTAGAACAGCTCAATTAAGCAGACACAGAAAATATATTAGAAATTTTAAAATGATAGGAATAAGGAAATATCTCATTTATTTATACATACATATAAAAAAAATATGATCTAACAATACATACGTATATTAATTTACTAAATATATTATTAATAAGTAGTTTTTATTAGAATCTTTCGTCGTTAATAATTAGTGTGCACAGTAGAGCGATTGTCTGAAGCACAGGTTCAACCTAGTTCAGGCAAGCTGCAATTTCTTTGAATAATTTGACCTTTCTGTACCTTTTCTTTTTGTGAATATATAATATTTAAAATGTTTAAGAGATAAATAATTATAATTAGATATTATTTAAAAAAAATAGTTTAAGAAGGTATTGTTTATATTTATAAGCAATTATTTTGTAACTCTTTCGTTACCTTGAAATAAATTTATTATTATTATTATAAAATCTCGGCAAAATCACCACTGATAAAATTAAAGGCCTGCCACTGACCATTAATTAAATAAAAAGAATATGGGAGAGCGTAACCATATTCTGTCTATAAATTAATTTGTCAACCTCCGTAGCGTAGCGGTATTTGGCACGCTTTACATCTCGGAGGTCGTGGATTCGATTCCCACGCTGGACAGGAATTCCTTGTGTAAATATTAAGATTTCTTTCCAGTTCTGGTTGGTTGAGGGAGTACCCTCCGTGCCTCGGAAAGCACGTTAAGCCGTTGGTCCCGATTATTATAACAATATCTATAATAATCGTATAAGGAACGGGCAGCAGCATTTCCTTGTGTTGTATAACATAATACTGCGGTCGCCGATCCGCCTGCCAAGCGTGGTGACTATAGCAAATACCCCCCCTCCCCAGGAGGAGGCCCATGTTCAGCAGTGGACGTTATACGATATTGATGATCATTATAAATCAATATTTTTCTTTCTTTTTATCATGTGAAAGCGTGAAAATAAACTAAATTCAATTGTTATAAATGGCCAATTTTGACGTTGCCATAGCAACGCGACAACGAAAACCATTACTATAAATCAGTGGCATCCAAACTGTTTTTCTCGCAGACCCCTTTAATAACATTACTGGTTTCGGCGGACCCCCTGTTCTTCCCTCTATATCAGGGGTGGCCAACTTAATAAGACCTAAGATCGACTATTTACTGTGTGCGATCGACTATATGGCATACATAACTTTGAATCACGTATCGTATAAGTGAATCGAATGATAAATAGCTATATTTTCAGATTATTATAAGATAAACACTAAGTTTGTGCGTCTGTGGCACGTATTTGTAGACTAAAATATCTTTTTTTTTTTAATGGCACCTCCCGCATTAGGGAAATAAATTCCTGTGTCGCGGGGACCCTACATAATTGTCCCGGGTGGGAATCGAACCCAGAACACCAGGTCTCAGATGCAACTACCGTGACCACTGAGCCACCGGTGCAGTCAAGTTGTATAAGTTGATCGACTGTAATAGCTGCCGGGATCGACCAGTCGATCGCGATCGACCGGTTGGCCACCCCTGCTCTATATGATATAACACACTTACAACTTGGGAACCCAATATTTTTACGGCAACGGAGACTCCGGTCGAGTCCGCCGTGGACTCCTGAACCAATTTTGGAATAACTGCTATAAATGATCTGTTCCGTATTTGTTGCTTACAGGTACTTATATTTATATTTCATCATCATCATCATCAGCCCGTATAACGTCCACTGCTGAACATGGGCCTCCTCCCGAGGGAGGGTATTTGCCATAGTCAAGACGCTTGGCAGGCGGGTTGGTGACCGCAGTATTATGTTGTACCACACAAGGAAACGCTGCTGCCTGTTCCTTGATATACGATCATTATAGATGATGTTATAACAATCGGGACCAACGGCTCAACGTGCTTTCCGAGGCACGAAGGGTAGTCCCCCAACCAACTAGACCCGGAAAGAAATCTAAGAATTTACACAAACTTTTCTTGTCCGGCGTGGGGATCGAACCCACTACCTCCGAGATTTATAGCGAGCCAAATACCGCTACGCTACGGAGGTTGTGTATTTATATTTACCTGCAGAAAATCCTTGGGTTGCTTGGTGTGGGAGAATTGGTTTTGGTATGTTGAGCGGGGTGTATTGTGGCGGAGGGGCCACTTGTGGTTGAGGCGGCGCTACCACTTGTACAGGTTGGATGTTTTGGGGCTGAAAAAGTTCAAGTAACATTCATGTGTGGATGTGGCATAAAGCTGAAGTTGGTGCCTGTTTATGGTGTACACTATGGTACAATGTGGCTTCGTATATTGGTTTACTATAAGTACAGTGCTAGCCCATATTACGGACAAGGATCGAGAAACCGAATAATGTGGCGGCTGTAGACTAATGGCTAGGACGTCGGACTTGTTATTATGTTATCGCCGGTTCGTAACCTGCATATTACTACCGACGTGAACTCACTCATTACACAAGCATTTTAGATTAGCACGAGGGGTTAACAAGGTCGTTAGATTGTTTTTTTTTAGGAAAAAGTGTTGTTCCAATCCGTTCCATAAGTACTAAGTTCCTTTTGCATTTGGACTCTTGTCAGATAACTTCAGGTGGATTGTATGAACCTTTGGTTGTGCCACAGGAGCGGGCGCTGAAGCGGGAGCGGGTGCGGGCGCTGGGGCTGGAGCGGGTGCTTGAGTGGGCACAGCTTGTGGAGGTGCTTCTCCCGGAATATTGCTACAATTCATAAACATACAGAATTATTTAAAAAGTTCTAGATAAGATAATATTAATAAATCCAAGTTACTATTACGAAATTTGATATTTTATATCAGGCGTTAATGTGTGGAAATCTATCTAGATTAGTTGATAAATACAAAATATGTGTAAAGGGCAATAAAAAACTTTTAAATATATCACTAGCTGACGACCCGACAGGTGTTCGACATCAATCGAACGCTAACACAACACAAATGGCCATTTGTGCAGTTTCAAAAAGTTTTTATTTATTTATTATACATTTCGTTTTGGAAGGAGAATTTTTGTCTAAATGCTTCTCAGCATTTAGATAAATGTTTAGCGGAATTAACACTAGATGTTTTGTCTACTAATCGAATAGGAAATATTCAAGACAATACCTACATATTTATTATATTATACCTTATATCATAGGTTACTATTTATACTAATACTAATATGACGCTAAAGAATTTCTTTGTTTGCTTGAACGAGCTTATTTTTGGAACTAATGGACCAATTTGAAATATTTTCAGTGTAAGTCCATTTATCGAGGAAGGATATAGGCTATATTTAATTAAAGACGTGAGTGGATGAAGGTGATATGTCGCATTTTAATTTTTTTTGTTTTTTTCCATAGATGAAGGTGATATGTCAATACAATACGACTACAGATCTTAAACCGTCCATTTAAGGCTTTACGAGACAACTACATTCATCTTAGCACCTCATTGTCAATATCTAAACATGCAGAAAAGTTTACTTTTGTTAATGAATAAAGGAGTTATATCAAGATTTTTTTCAAATTAAATAATTAAAAATATAAATTTGTTAGCTTGCTTTCATACCATTAATATTTCAGGTTATTTACACAACTTGGCATTATAGTTTAATACAAACATTAGTTTTGTAGCGACTTACGAGGAAAAGGAGTTAGGCGGCTGAAACCGAGCGCGGGAGTTAAGTTAAACATATTACAAAATCTAAATCACCTTGTCAGTGCAGCCGGCGGTAATATCAACGCTTGTGGGGCAGAACAAACTTGCGCGCCTGCTTTATTGATTATATTGAATATAGTAAGCAACCCATTTTGAGACACCACATGCAGTAGTGGCATGTATGGCAGCGTTGAATTCTCTCCTGAAATAAAAACAAAACATATATTTTTATTTCTGACCTGCCAACTGATCCCCATCTGATGGTAAGTGGCATACAAGGACAGCTAGTGTCTGTACAGTGGATAAGTACTCGCCACCCGTATGCCTCAGACAGAGACCACTCTATCCGACCCACCAGAGAAGAAAGCGCCCACGAACGCGACGCCTTCCTCCTCGCCCTCTCGACCCTTAGTTTGCATAGAGCCTTTCGATGTCCCCGTAGTCCGAGAGTCCCGCTAACTTTCACGTAGCGCGACAGTTTGCACAAAACATCCCCTCAAAAAACATAAAAGTCATCCCTCAATCTCCCCACCAGCGACCGCCCCGAGACAAGGTTCGAGTCCCACAGGTGATGACTTCCGCAGGTGCTTAGTTTGTATTTTTTAAATCACTTATTACTAGGTTGGAGTGCCACTCGCCTTAATACCCGGTGAAGTAGCAAAAGCTCCTTAATACCACCTTCATGATGTGTGTGACAGTTGTGACATCTACCTACATACTACTTTTGTTAATAACGTTAGTCTACTTTAAAATTTTAATGTTACGTTTCGATGGTAATACTGTTATCAAATCGTCATTTCAATTGAAATAAACGAAATAAACAGTTTTAATTCAGCACTTAGGTATTTACATACACTTGTACTTGTCAAGAATATTCATAATGCATATAAAATGAATTATAATTAGGTAACATTTACTATTCAATTATGTTTAATTTATTTCAGGTGTGCTAGAAGTCTGTCAGTCTTGTGTTATATTAACGTTAATAACTAGGTATTTGCTATATTTATTTAATTAAAACATTTTATAAATAAAAAAAAAATTATAGCATATTTTATAGACCGGTAAAGTGGCGAAGTTGGCGGTTCACGGGACTGGTCCCGGGAACCGCCAACAGGACATCTGAATGTCCTAAGCCAAAATCTATTAATTTTAAGGGACACTCGCCATAGTGTAACAACAATTTTTTCAATTTTAATGAACATTTTTAGCAATTAATATGTATATGGTCCTTGAGAATTCACTCAGCGAACATGAGAATAGGTCGAGTTGCCCCGAAGACGCCACAGCATTGAGCGCGCTCAACGCACGAGGTACGGGCGCTTGTTGGAGTTATGGCATAACTTATACTAATAATCCACAGTCGTACATTATAGAGATCAATGAGGGAAGCATATGTCCAGCAGTGGACATAAATAGGTTGATACGAGGTTATGGTAGATAAATTTTAATAAGAGTATATCTTACCCCAAGGCAATTGGTGAATAGCACAAGTATCAATGCACACTCCAACGGGGAAATTCTCTACCGTCTTATTAGTCAGAGGCAGTTCAGGTCTAGCTTCATCAGACTGAAAAAAAAATGGTTATATTTATTTGTTTGTTAATCTAGACCTAAGAAGCATAAGGACGGATGTGCAATTATACTTCAGAAGCATTTCATCTTAAGTGCCAGTTTAGGATAAAACCTTTGTTTAGGATTCAACCTTTTTAACAAAAGAAGTGACATACACACAATAAACACTAGATATAAGCATAAACTTTGCGCCGAATACCATCGCCTACAAAAAGAACACTCATCTTTTGTGGGATTAGGAGTCCGTATGTATAACAGAATACCTGTACACCTACAAGAATTACCTTATGATAGATTCAAGTCAACTGTTAAGAGGATTCTAATAAAAAGGGCTTATTATTCAGTAAACGACAATTTAAACGACAATAACGCTTGGTTGATCAGTGAAACACAGACAACATTGTAAACTCAGTTATTGAAACAGTTTAAACATTGTTCAACTAAAGGTTTAATATTAAAAGACTTGTAGATATCCCCACTTTAGTTCGTCATGCTCCCATTGTCTGCCATTGCTTGCGGTGGCGGTGTGGGGCGGGTCGCCACCTTCCCTCTAATATGGCGAGGGAGGCGATGGCTGCGTCACACGTCATACTCGTGAACGGGTGTAGCTTGTGGTGACTGGTCGGCTGTTGTCGGGGACATGTTATGTTAATTTATATTTTATATTTTGTTAATTCATTCTTGTTATTGTTTATAATTATTATTGTAGGTATATCCTTTGTTTGAACTTGTGTAAATTGTCATATTGTAAATGTGTGTGAATGCATCCGCCATTAGGTTTCTTTGTAGGTGATTTTCTGTGCATGAGTAAACTTTAATATCTACATTATAGTATTTACTGTATTATTATTTTTTTGTCTTGTTGAACACCTGGTCGGTATAAATGGAGCAGGTAATAAATGGTACTGTGCGTGCATTCGCTTACATCAATACATTGTACAATATTACATGATTGTGATAAAAGACTTGACACAAAAAATTAAACAGAGCAAAAGAGACAAAAAAATAATAATCTCGGAGTTTCTTTCTTCTCCGGGTCATCAACTAAGGTAGCTAGTGAAAGGTTGCAGGTTAACTAGGGTAGGATCCTCGACGGCATTGCCGAGGACCGCGTTGATGCTTATTTCCCGAACTGTGATCTCGTGCCAGCGATCATCACCAATGTTCGTAAATCTACTCTTTACTCCAGTGGCACCCTCAGGTGGATGTCGATTAGACTTTGGCCGGATTCTTGGTAGTTAATTTGAATTTTAGACCTGTTTGTTACCTTTAAGGCATCTTACTATACCTAATGTGTTATTTGTCATTTATCGCTCGACAGACGGACAGACTGATTAAAAATTATGTAAGATCAAATAATTATTTATAACAATGTTTTTAGCTACTTAAGTGATACTTGTGTTAGATTTAGTCTTATACAGTGTAATTTTGACAAGTGCAAGTGTATGTAAATACCTAAGTGCTGAATAAATTTCATTATTTCATTATTAAAGGGACATACGACGAATGTTACTGACATATAATGGCACATCCGACTTAATGCTTTTGAACTATAGAAATATAAAAGTTTGAGTTTGTTTCTCAACATTGTGACAGGGATTACGAACGATCAAGCAAACCGTAAAAAAAAACAAAGGTCTTGCCACCAAAAAGCAGTGTTGCTGCTCCTATAGAGAATTGTAACGAAAATTCGTTTAAAAAAACCGGCCAAGTGCGAGTCGGACTCGTGCATGAAGAGTTCCGTACTATTTTCAAGTGCCTACCTGTTGACGTTATTGACATAGAGCAAAAAAGGGCAAAAAAAAATTTTGTTGTATTTGTTGTTATAGCGGCAATAGAAATACATCATCTGTGAAAAACTATCTAGCTATCGCGGTTCTTCAGATACTGCGTGGTGAAAGACAGACAGCGAAATACGGCTTAGCAATACGGTCCCGTGGTGGTACAGAACCCTAATAAAGATTGCTCTGAGTTTCTTGCCAGTTCTTCTCAGAGTTACGATGCTCAGAACTGTAGTGAAAAAAGATGTTTATAAATGTGTAAACATGTCTATATGAATGACAATGCAAAAGACAGATAATATAAAATACCTAGGCGTGACAATCGACAATAAGTTAAGCTTTAGAACGCATATAAACACTTTATCAAGCCGAGTTAGGAAGACGGCAAATATAATCAAATTGCTTCGTTCTACGGCATCATTAGATGTCTTGAAGACTGTGTACTATGCATTGAGTCAGTCTCTAATAACATATTGTATAGGTAGTTGGGGTGGTGCTGCTAAAACGTATATGATCCAACTGGAAAGAGCCCAACGCTCAGTGGTGAAAACGATGCTCAAGAAACCCTTTAGGTATCCCACAACACAACTATACAAGGATAGTAAATTACTAAATGTGCGTCAGTTGTTTATATTACGAACAGTTCTTAAAGTACACCAATATGTTATTGGGTCCAAAGACTACAAAAACCTCCTCAAACGCCGAGTTTATGGAATCAAGGTACCTAGAGCTATGACATCTTTTAAGAGACGTTTCAGCCCACACATAGACAGCTACATCTATAATAAAGTTCAAAAATATTGCCTTATTAAAGAGTGTTCAGTAAGCGAGTCAAAGATTAAGGTATCCGGATGGCTAAATACAATGACATATGACAGCACCGAAAGCCTTATGTTGCACCTCAGTTAGTTAAACCCAATAATATAGATAAATACATATATCAATTATATATCATAGTAGGTATATCATATAAATATATAATTTTATATCATTTATATTTATCATATTTAATATATACTCATTTAAGTACATATTCATACTAATATGCATTCAATTTCCTCATATATCACGCGCATAAAATTTTTGTTTTATTTAACTCTAGTTATTTAGTTTTAATCTTAATAGTAGTTTAAATCCTTATATTTTAATATAAGTACAAACTGTAAAATGTTAATTAAGTGTCGTAATAATTCCTTTTAAATGTTTAACATAACCGATGTCGACCGAGCAATGTGCCTAAACGTTTTCTGTAATCGTCTCGGTACCCACAGGACAGGCTTGCCTAGTGTGGGGCCAAAGGATAAGATCCATACATTGTTAATTTTCTGGCAATAAATAGTTTTTATTTTTATTTTATTTTAATATAGGTTATTTGAATTTGACACAACAAACCTGACACCACTGGTACCAATTAGCACCGTCTGCTGAACCCAGAGTTGCAATCTCCATACTATTCGATGATGATGACATTATTATGTTCCTGAAATAGGTCATATGTTGATATTAAATTATCGTATGAAACATAACGAAAAATACGAGAGTACACATCATGAGAATATGATTTAAAACATTTGAATTGTGTCTATATGAATAAAGAAATTAATATTAATTTATCTTTGGTGTTTATATAACTTATACTTATATTATAAAGAGGAAAAATTGGATGGTTTGCTAGTAGTTAACAGGCTCCGAAACTAATAGACCGATTAAAAAAATGCATTAGAATGGGAAGGATATAAGTATGCCTCCCATTCCAATGCAAGATTATCAGTTATACTATCTACCACTATTTAAAAAACGCGTAAAAGTGTGCAAAGGTCCTCTCCAATTTGAAGTTACATTGACCGCCTCTTAAGGCGCGTCCCCGTCAAAAGTCTTTTGTGCAGTTTTTTGGAGCTGTCTTGTATCCAAAAGAAATACCAACTAATAAAAAATAAAAAAAATAATAACTAGGTACAATGATCGGAACGAGTCCTGAGCGCTGACCTTGACCTGCGCAGAAGTGAGTTATTGGGTCCCTTTGGTGGTATGAAGTGAGGCGTGGGGCGGGGTAAAGTGCAGTGATTGGCCCGTAGCGCATCGCGTCATAGCCGGCACTCGGGATTCGTTCTTTACTCCTGTTGCAAGTACCTTACGACGACGAGTACGATTCCGGCCAATTTTTATAAAATATATTTTTATTTATTTATTTATTTATGTACACACAAAAAATATAGTAAATAAAATGCAAAGAAAAGGCAATGTACAAAGGTACTACTTATTTCTAACGAAATCTCTTCCAGTAGACCTGCGAAAGAAGATATGAAAACAAAGAAATAAATAATAGTGTGTAGGTAGATATACATACATACAATAACTACACATATACTTAAATACATACATACAATGATAAATAGTTATAATACATACACTAATATTAATATCTATTATTACGAAGAGGACAGATAGTGTTCTTTCACTCTTTTTTTGAAAAGAGAAAGGGTATGGCAGTTACGGATATTAGCGGGTAGCGAATTCCACAATCTGACTGCATGGACTGTAAATGAGTAGGAATAGAAATCAGTTTTGTGGGAAGGAAATCTAAGGAGTGATTTAAGGTGTGACCTGCAATGAGCATCAGGAGAATGTACAAAGGAACAACGTTCACGCAGGTAGGAAGGATATAAGGGATTGTGCAGGATGTTGAAGAGGAGACATAATATTCGAGTATTTCTGCGAAGGCGGATAGGGAGCCACTTGAGATCCTTGCGAAACTGAGAGACATGATCAAATTTACGAAGGTTGAATATAAAACGTAAACATAAGTTTTGCAAGCGCTCAAGCTTATTCAATAGCTCCTCATTGGCATCTAAGTAACATACATCGGCGTAGTCCAAAATGGGTAGTATGAGAGATTGAGAGAGAGTAATTTTCGTTTTCAACGGCAAGAAATGCTGGAGGCACCGCAGAGAGTGAAACGAGCTATGGACCTGTTTGCTGACTTGGTTTACCTGCGCCTTCCATGATAAATTGCAATCAAGGGTAATCCCAAGGTTTTTAACAGTTTCATGGTATTGAATAAGCACACCATCTAGGAAAATCTGGGGAAGTGACGAGGTGTCTAATGCATTGCGCAATTGCCTGCTGCCAATGATTATGGCCTGAGACTTAGTGGGGTTAATACACAGACCATATGATTTTGCCCAGTCATTGATTTTATTCAGGTCCTGATTTATACCCTCAATTGCAGTTCTAGTTTCATTTAACGCAAAATGTCGGTACAACTGCAAATCGTCCGCGTAGAGATGGAAACTGGATGAAATTACTCGAGCTACGGAGTTGATGAAAATGGAGAAAAGCAAAGGGGATAGTACGCCACCCTGAGGCACGCCTGCAGCGAGAGTACACCAATCCGAGTAAGCCTCATTATGGTGGACACGCTGAGAACGACCCCGAATATATGAGCTGAACCAGGTCACAGCCTCCGTGGAGAAGTGATGTGACTTGAGGATACCGAGAAAAATATCGAAATCCACAGAGTTAAAGGCGTTACTAAAGTCAAGGAGTACTAGTACTGTGAGAGACTTATGCTCCATAGCCCAGCGAATATCCTCCGTGACCTTCAGTAAAGCCGTCACAGTGCTGTGACCTGGGCGAAAGCCGGATTGGAAGGGGTTGAGGAGACTAACTTGTGACAAATACATGGACACTTGGCGGTGAACTATATGCTCCAGCACTTTAGAAAGGAATGGTAGTATTGATATGGGACGAAAATGGGACATATGGGAAGGATTGGATATTTTAGGTAATGGGATAACATGTGCTTGTTTCCATACACATGGAAAGCAGCCGGAAAACAAGGAGTAATTAAAAATATGCGTAAGAATAGGGACTAAAGTAGGAAGAATGGGAGTGAACATTCTGGAGCACAATTTGTCAATGCCAACTGCTGTAGAAGTAATAGATAGGAGAGACTTTCTGACCTCGTCCTCATTCACTGCCGCGAAATTGGACTGAGGGCAATGTGGTATCGTAGGGGACAAGAGATATCGCA
Organism: Nycteola revayana; assembly: GCA_947037095.2. Lineage (NCBI taxonomy): Eukaryota > Metazoa > Arthropoda > Insecta > Lepidoptera > Nolidae > Nycteola > Nycteola revayana. The sequence continues at coordinate 15,079,990 of OX344839.1, forward strand.
AAGTAGTATATGTATAAAGTAGTATATATTTTTCTATTTTGTAAAAATAATTTTCATTTCATTAATGAACAAATGAAATTCGAGGTCAAAGATGTTAACAAAAAAAAGTACGTAGGTACGTAGTAGTTTTGCTTACCACCAACCAAGTATTTAAATCCACCATACATTATCAAGTCAAATCTTACACTCAACTATTTATATAATAGTATAATTGATAATTACCATTGTGCTAATCCTTGTAGATAATAGTACCAAGGTCGGCTAGACCCCATACTATAACAAATATCTTCATAATTCATACATGATGCTTGTCCACCTTTAGGTGTATTTATTATAGCAACAGCTGCCAATAGAAAAACACACGCTATTAGTATAAACATACAGAAACTTCGTCATCATCAGCCCGTATAAAGTCCACTGCTGCACATGGGCCTCCTCCTTGGCAGGCGGTGACCACAGTATTATGTTGTTACACACAAGAAAACGCTGCTGCCCGTTCATTGATATACGATTATTATAGATGATGTGATAATAATCGGGACCATCAGCTTGACATGTTTTCCGAGGCACAGAGGGACACACAATTCTTAGAATTTACGCAAAGATTTCCTGTCCGGTGTGGGGATCGAACCCACAACCTCCAAGATTTAAAGTGAGCCAAATACCGCAACGCTACGTAACACGTTAATGTGTTTTTTTTGCTATCATTACTTTTTATATTATTATTCATTTAAAATAAATGAAACTTATTACTCAATAATACAAAAAAGAAATGCATATGGTACAGAATAACAATCAATATGGTAAATAGAACTGTGAGACCATAAAATCAACTAACCTGGCCGACTATTATCCGCAGCATTTCTATACACCACAGCAAACTGGAAGGTAGATATCCAATACACAGCTAAAGTCTCAACCGGGAAACCTTCAAATAAGTTGGGGGCCGGGATAGTTTTAGCCAACGTCAGGTCAGGTTTGTACTGGCTGAGAGTACCGTCACTGTTACCAGTAACCAGTTGTTTACCTTTTGGACTCCAGCATATACATCTGGTAACAATATAAAAATTTATCTTTTACAATATCTATTCTAATATAATAAAGAGGAAAGATTTGATTGGTTGTATTGAATAGGCTCCGAAACTACTGGTTCGATTTGAAAAATTATTTCACCCTTGGAAAGCTTTTCTATCCCCGGATGACATGGGCTATATTTAACTATGAAGTTCTCACGGGAACGGAAGTTACGCGGATAAACCGCGCGCGGAAAGCTAGTATACAAAATAATTTATAGTATTTTTATTTTGAAAGACAACTCACACTATGTAAACAAATGTTTGTGTCGCAGGTGACTTTAAAAACACTTTATTCTAAAAGAAACACAAACCACACCCAGACGTAGAACAACTATCCATGATGCACATAAATAATAGTCCTGGGAGGGAGTCAAGCACAAAACACCAGTTGCTGAATGCCACCACTGACTCATTGGTTCAGTTCAATCCTAAATCTTAATTAAACATTCAAAATTGACAATAAAAAAAAAAATCGAGGTCATGTTTTCTAAGATATAATTCCACAATTGTTTGCAATCACATATAATATGATCTTATTTGTTTCAGTTTAGTGTTATGTTTGTTTTAATTCATCTATGGCTATATAACACTACAGTGATATATTATTATGTAATAAATAACTGACTTTCTCTTTCTGATAAAATTTGTGATGGGCCCAATTAAGGCAGTTTAATTTTTTTCCTAGTTCAGCCTCGGTGCTCATTGCCATTTCCAGTGTGTGCCACTGTTGATCCTGGCTTACAGGAGTTGCAGTGGTAGGAATGTGAGTGGGGATTAGTCCCAAAAAAAATGTGATATATAAATACCTTGCTTTAGAAGGCACTTTCTTTACTTGTGCATTACTCATTGATGCCATGAATAAGCTTCCATCATAGAATGCTATTGCAATATTGTCGGGGATGCAGGGGTTCCATTGAAGACCAGACACAAAGGTAGATGGGTTCACGTCACATTTTATAACCAAAGATGGTGCACATTTCTGGAGACAAATATATTAATATGATTATTACTTTAACCAGCAGGTAATTAAAGTGAAATCTTACTATTACTACTTGTTGTACTCATGTTATTACAAGTTAATGATAACTGACATCAATTCTATATAAGTACACAAGTTTTATTTATATAATGTTATGGAATTTGTTGTTTTCAAAGGAAGTGTGAGTGACACAATACTGCTGAATTATTCTACAAGCCAATTTTAATGACAACATTGACTTCAATATAGCATTGTTGATAAACTGTCACCATCTTTGTCCTTGACTTGTTATTATTACTTAAACCTAAAAATTCTAGTTAGAACTTATACCTCCAATTTAAGACCAATATAATATTATTTACTTCACAATTAATAAATAACTGATTGATTGTAGACATTAATCAAAACTGTCTGTATACACTTTTTTGATTAACATTAATACTCAGTAATAGTCGCGAAGCTTGGTATCCTTATCCTATGAAATCAAGGCTTCATGGAAGACAGACTAAGTAACTTAACATTTGCACTTCAGGAATTTAACCAACAATTTTACCAAATATGGCATTTGTTATCTATATATTATATTATATTAGCTTTTTATTTCCACTTAACAAATTTTTCAATCAATTTTTAGTACTATATGTTTAAGTAAAAGTGTCTTGTTATGTGGCCCCTCTATGGGTAAAAGCCTCCTCCATTTCTTCCTGTCTTTGGCTTCATGCATCCATCTAACCCCTGCAATGTTTATATAATATCATCAGCCCATCTTTTCTTTGGTCTTCCCACACTTCGTTTGCCTATTGGGCTGTGCCATTTAGTTGTTTGGTATGTCCATCTTGTATCTTGGTATCTTGATAGGTGGCCTGCCCAGTTCCATTTCTGTTTCAAACTAAAGTGCAGAGCATCTGTTAATTTAGTTTTCATGTGGATATCAATATTTCTTGTTTTATCCATTTTTCTTAGTTTTAATATACTTCGTTCCATTGCATGTTGGCAATTTAAGATTTTGTTTTTAACTTTTTCGGTGAAGATCCATGTCTGGCTAGCGTATGATAAGCTTGGGAGGATGCAAGAGTCCATTATTGTCTTTTTTATATTAAGAGTATAGTTCCCTTTTAAAATTTCTTTCTGTGCCCAGAATTTTTTCCAAGCTGTACTTATTCGTCTGTCAATTTCGTTTTCATTTCTATGTGCCTCAATTGACAGCAATTTACCTAAATATACACCGTGAAATTTTAATAGTTGTTTTCCCGAAGCAGAACAACTTGCCGTCGGTAGTACTATCGAAACATAGGTATATTTTTTTTTAAACTTGTTTTGGATTTAAAATTATTAAAAAAAATATTAGACAACTCGAAAGCGTGATAAACAGTAGTAACACTAGACGGAGTGAACGGGCCTTGTAGGTACTACTCGAATCGCACGCGCTGCTGACAAAGTAAAGAACGATCCATAAACGTTCAAAGCAAAATAAGAGCTCAATGGTAGTTATACGGCATAAAATAGCCTGCACGCAAGAATCACAAACGAGCCGGCATCTTTTGTAATTCGCCGCGCGGCGCCGACGCCGGAACGCCCCGCGCTCTCCTTCGACTCCCTCCTTCCTTAGTTGTCCCGTGAACGTCGGAAGCGCAGCACGCGTTATCTTATTACTTTATTAGTATTATGGATCGACATTACAGTTTTAGTAATTTAGAGTACGTCGCTATGGTGCAACTGTACGCTAGGGCTAATTATAATTCCCATACTGCCTGGCGTCTTTACGCCGAGCTGCAACACTTGGCGTCACTCCGTCTGCGCGGAGTTCTGAACCCTCAAGTCATACACGACTGGACGATCGTAGCGGCGACGGCTACTCGATCATGGGCAGTTCCAAGAGCCAGCACATGCACAGGGCAGAGGTCGATCGGCCGTTCTTTCGCCAGAGCTCGATGAGGAGATCATCGAGTACTTCGAACGCGATCCTCGCCGAAGTACGCGAATGGCGGCAGCTAAGTTTGGCGTAAGCCAATACTACGTCTGGAAACTACTCAACTCAGAAGGACTGCATCCGTATCATTTCCGCGGAGTTCATTTAATTTTTCATTTTTGTTAAATACGCCTTAAATACTTTATTAGGTATCTAATTCACAAAATTATTGTTCTTAGATAATAAACTTGTTTTAAGTTACGTTTTCTGTAAGTTATAGCTAAAAAGATATTGGATAAAGCTTATTATTATGATTGGGTACTGTGTTACATTACCTAAGGTGTAGGTATCAGCTGATTGACTAACACCCGGGTCAACGAACGCGCCACCGATCGGCGCGAGCGCTAGGTATCGCGAGGTATTACTATCGGTTCGATGTCACTTTCAAGTTCGGTTTTTCACGATTGTCGGCCATTTTTGGTTTATAATATTTAGTTTTTGTATAAATTGAATGTTTGACTAAGACCAAACCTTTTCGCTGCGGAAAAACAACCATTTAAATTTCAGCGTGTATGTATTCGTTTGTATACTCTATCGGATGTTTCTCTATGGTTATTGCTATCCTGTGGCTGTTGGTCATAATTTTTGTTTTGGATTCGTTCATGTGAAGGCCAACCTTTCTGCTTTCAGTATTTAATTTTTGTAGCATGACCTCTAAATTCTTCGCCGATTCACTAAAAATAGCAATATCATCTGCAAACCTTAAGTGTGTTAATTTTTTATTCATTATCCATATGCCTTTAATTTCCCAATCCATATTTCTGATAATGCTCTCAAGTACAGCTATAAACAGCTTTGGGGACAGCGGGTCCCCCTGTCACACTCCTCTCCCGATTGTGAACTCCTTGCCTTGCCTCTCTAGTTTAACACTACTGACACTTTTAGAATATATGTTTTTTATGGTATTTATATATGTTTTGTTAACATCATTGTCTCTTAGTGCAGACCATATAGATGGATGAACTATACTATCAAATGCTTTGGAATAATCAACAAAAGCTATGTAAAGTGGCTTATTGAATTCTTGAAATTTCTCTATTATTTGATCTATAGTGTGAATATGGTCTACTGTTGAGTAGTGTGGCCGGAAGCCCGCTTGTTCTATTGGCTGATTCTTGTCAATGTCTGGAGCAATTCTTCTTAGAATGATTGATGAAAATAGTTTGTATGTTGTCGATAGTAGACTGATAGGCCTGTAGTTGCTGATGTCAAGCGGGTTCCCTTTTTTATACAATAGAATTATGCTTGATTTGGTCCATTGCAATGGAACTTGTTCTTTTTCTAGTACTAAATTGAACAGTTCTGTCAGATATGGAACCAAAATTGGTGCTCCGATTTTCAGGGCTTCATTTGTAATGTTGTCTTCACCTGGGCTCTTCTCTATTTTTAATTGTTTGATATGGCACCATACTTCTCTTTCCGTTATTGGTTCTAAAGGTATTTCTTCTATATTGCCCCCAGTTACATTATTATTAACAGTTTCCTCAACTTGTCCCATATTATGTGGTGGCTTCTCTTAGAGTGAAGTGTAAAAAGCTGTGGCACAATCTAGTATATCTTTTCTAGTTTTATTTTCACCTTTTCCATTGTTTAGACCTTGTATCCAGTTTTTGTAGGTAGATAATTCTTTAAATGCTCTTTTTGAACTACGGAAAATCAGCATATTTTTCTCTATAATTTGTCTTCTATGAATAGCATAATCCCTTTTAATTGATTTGTTGGTTTGTTTGAAAAGATTCTTTAGTTCCTCTCTTATTTCCTTGGACTTGTTTTTCGTGAAGGTAAGTTCGGTTCTTCTATCAATTCAATTTTGTGAGTGTTGGCTAATGATATTTCCTTTGTGTGTAGTTTTTTCTTTGACGTTAGTTTTAAGACTTTCTATGATTAGCTGTTCTAGGCTGTCGCTTAAAGACTGTACTGTCTTATTTTCCTTAAGAATTTTTTGAAGTGTTGGTAAGTTATTTTTTAGATTTTTTATGTAGTTATTTTTCTCATGAGTTGATTTCAATTTGTTGGCCATTGTTTAGAAATTTCCTCGGCTAAGTTTGAGTTTTCGGATTTTTATTGAGCATCTTACCATCCTATGGTCTGACGGAAAACTTGTTTTATTCAGGACTTCAACATTTTTGACTGACTTTGGGTTGGGACTCAATATATAGTCAATTTCGTTTTTTATTTTGTGATCTGGTGATAACCAAGTCCATTTTCTCGAATTTTTCTTCTTAAAATACGTGTTCATCACTGCCAGCTTGTTCTCATGTGCATATTGGATTAGGCGTTCGCCTCTGTCATTTCTTGTACCATACCCATATTTGCCCATTACAAAATTTTCGTGAGGCTTCGGCAGTCCGATTTAAGCGTTGAAACCTCCTATGATCAATCTGTTTTTATCAGAGAGTTCTTGCGCTCTTATTAAGTCCTTGTAAAGTTTTGTGATTTCTTCTTCGCTGGAACTCTCTGTGGGAGCATAAACTTGGATTAAGGAAAGTGGCCCCTCCTTGAAGTTTCATTTTAACAGAGCCACTCTCTCCGAAATTCCTAAAAAGCTTACTATGTTGTCCTTTAGTGATTTCTTTATTAAGAAGCCTACGCCATGGAGTCCCTTTGTCTCTCCTATGTAGCAGAATATGTAGTCTTTGTGTTCTTCAATGGCATATCCCATCTTTTTGACCTCTGCTAGTCCTATGATGTCCCATTCAATTTTAACATTCTTTCGTTTGATGCTAGGGATCTCACATTGAATGTGCATATTTTTAGACCTTGTTCTCTTCTTCTTTATATTCTTGCTCTTTATCCTACAATTAGTGTCGTCTTTAATGTTTTTATTTTTTTCGGGTGGGAGGTTAGCCTTATCTTTCAGTATGATATGCTTTTTCCATAAGGATGCTATGGTGACGACAATGGTGCGGCTTTTATTGTTGTTTTTCCCGATTCTATATATGTTTCTGATTTCCTGACTATCTATGTGTGTGTTCCTGTTTCTAGTATTATGTCCTTGATATAATCAATCATCTCGGCTTCAGGTTTACCATACTCGTCAGTTCCAAAAAAGACCAGGTTATATTTCCTTTTATCCAGTTCCATCATATTTAATTTTTGCTCCATAATATAAATTTTGGCTTTGAGCTGTGCATTTTCCTCCTTTATTGTTTTGAATCTATCATCTATTGCCTCCATAATATTTTTTGTTACTTTCGTTGTTATAGTTTCATTTTGTTGGTTCAGTTTTTTCGTCCAACATTGACATCAGCAACTCCATGTTTTAATCCATTTTATCTATATATATATATATATATTTTGTTGTATTCATTATTGTCAGAGAAGGTTATAAAAAATAAAAGAAAATTAGAAAAATTAAGAAAACTTGACCACCATATTATATTTCTTAATGTAAACTTAATGCTTTTGACATTATTAACTTTTTTTAATGTCTAAATCTTATGACGTTTGTTATAACATTGACAGAATGCATGCTGCTATCATGCCTAATATTTAAAGTTCTATTTAAGATAGAGTTTTAGTTAAGGCAGGACATTGTCTGTCGGGTCAGCTAGATCTTTATATAAATTTATTTTACATATATAAGAGGCAAGCGTATATACCTATGCTTAGTCTTCATTAGGCCAAAATCTAAAAAAAGATCGGGTGAATTCCATGTCAAGTGCCTAAAGTGTGAATATTTAACCTTAGTATCAATTCCTTACCATATGAGGCAACTCAGAAATCTTAAAGATACATAGCAACTGTCCTCCAGTAACTGCCAACAATTCATGATCACAGCTAGTAGCTATGTGGGTTGGCTTCTCTTGCAGCTGTATGGACAAATGCTGCGGTTCACAATCTTTGTCAATAAGGTCCCGAAGGTGGTATGCTGTGGAAAATAATCAGTGAATGACTCCTCTTATATTTCACATTTAAATTATGTTTTAGAAGAAAACCGTTTTTAGAATGATTAATTTAATTTTCAACACATTTTTATATTTATTATTTTCAAGAGTTTAAAAATAATTAAGAGAGCATATTCTACCATATATGTGATGATAATAATAGGTAGGTCTTTTCTAAAAAACATACAGATAAGTATCAAAATATTATTTTTAGCAAAAGTCTAAAATAAAGTAGTTCATCATCATCATCATCAGCCTGTTGTCGTCCACTGCTGAATATAGGCTTCCCTCATTGATTTTAAGCGGCCTGCATCCACTGACTCCCTGCGACTGTATGTTGTCAGTCAACCATGCAGGTGGTTGTCCCACAAATAAAGTAGTTACTTTATAAGAAACCAAGTGTTGTAATATTGGTTTTAACAAAAAGATTATAGAAACTCACCACTCAAAACACCATCTGGTGAAGCTATAAAAACAATAGCATATTTGCTGCTGCTAGCTACTAGGTTGTAACCCCTGTTACTCAAGGGACTAGTAGTGTTAAATACTTTGATTTTACGTTGTAGCTTATAGAGAAGATTCTGAAAAAAAAAACAGAAATCTTGCTTATTACCACTAGAACCAGAGTAAATCTGGCATAAATTGTAAATATAATTTTACAACAACCTCTTGGCTTGCTTTAAATTAGGGTGTGGGTAGTAGGTATCTGAGTATTTTATGATTTCCATAAATAGCATTGTTACATTTTTTAAATATAACTTTAGTTATCAAACTCATCATATTTGTTTCCTGTCTTGAACAATCCTAAATAGAATATAGGGTTTTTCATTGCTTGTTTTTGTTTATCAATAAAAGGTGTTTAAAATGTTGGTCAGTGGGTAATCTTAGGTCTTATGACAGATTTAAGATCAAAATGTTACAGTACTCTTGTCACAATATAAATGTAAGAATGTTTTGAATTGAGAGTAATTAAAGCGTCTCTAAAATAGGTACTGGCTTCTACAATAGAAAATGTATAATAGTAGGAATGATATAACCTATAATTATAACATTTAATCGAATATTTCCTATAATATGACTTGATATATTACAAAATTATATTTAAATGCTATTAAGAACAAATAACGCGAAAACCAGTAAGCAAATTTTAAATAAAATGCATCTTAGGTACATACCGGTTCATCAACCGAATTCGGTCCAAACGCCACCTCCATTATTAACTGTTGAGTTTACGTTTATGTATCAATATTGAATGTTTTCAAGTAACTTTAATTCTAATTTGATTAATAAATAAAATAAATTTTCAAGGGAAATATCTGCAAATTTATTTTCGTATCACATCCGATGTCTCCTACAAACAATGACAAATTTTGACTGAATTACGAGCAGGGTTGCCACCTTGCAATCTAATATGTCACTAGAACCGTATTCAAAACTCGCTAGATTTCAGACATTTTGAATTATAAAAAACCGCTAGAAATCGTTGACGATTTTATCATATTTTTAAGTGGTTATTTTTCACATTGCCGTTTGGGCAGGCGATGAAATCAGTCGCCGCCGATCAAAAACCGCGATGACTCAAAATGTACAAGTCAATTGATTGTGCCACCTACTTTGCACAAGATCTGTAACTATTCATACAGCTCAAACAGTTTAGATTTGTAGTAATATATTATATTTGTTATACATAAATTAATATTAAATAAATAATATAATAGGAAATCCTCAATATATTTCGATATCGCAAATTATCACTAAAAGTCGCTAAAATAAGTTTTAGCGAGAAAAGATATCAGAAAATCGCTGTCCAGCTCGAAAAATCACTAGATCTAGCGACAAAGTCGCTGAGGTGGTAGCACTGATTACGAGATATACGTCAGAATTGGCAAGTCAAAATGACATTTGCAACTTTTAAATTATTTGAAAGCTATTACTATATTCGTTTTTTAAACCTCTTTTAGTGAACATTATATTTGCAAATATCATCCCGGCTGTCCATAGAATTGACTCCAAGAGAGACTCCAAGAGAAGAGACAGAAGACTTGTGGGGACTTTCTGTTAAAGCTATTGACACAGTAATACAAAATATCGCTCCTACTCTAGCAGCCATTTTTAATAAATCTCTGACTGATGGAGTATTTCCTGACTTAATGAAGGTTAGTAAAATAGTGCCGATATTTAAATCAGGTTGCTCAAATAACGCGAATAACTATAGACCTATCTCGATATTACCAACATTAAGTAAAGTATTCGAAAAGATTATGCTCAATCAAATGTTGACACATTTTAATCTAAATGGGATATTGCACGACAAGCAATTTGGATTCACTAAAGGCCGGTCTACTCAGGACGCAGGATGCACTCTGATCAAATCCATACTGGAGGCTTGGGAGGGGTCGCAGGATGCTCTTGGAGTCTTCTGTGACCTTTCCAAGGCTTTCGACTGTGTAAATCATGAGACGCTCGTTCTGAAGTTAAAATATTATGGAATGACTGAAAAATCGCTTGATCTTGTTGTATCCTATTTATCTGATAGGAAACAAATAGTATACGTAGACGGCGTTGCTTCGAAAGAGCATTTGATAAAAATGGGCGTGCCCCAAGGATCTATTCTGGGTCCTTTTCTGTTCTTAATCTACATAAATGATTTGCCATACATTTTAAATAAACTGTCAGATATAGTTCTTTTTGCTGACGATACCTCATTAATATTTAAAGTCAGTAGAAAAGATACTAACCTTATTGAACAGAATAAAACACTTAGTATACTTTCACATTGGTTTTCTTCAAATAATCTTTTATTAAACGCGGGTAAAACTAAATGCGTCAGATTTGTGCTCCCAAATGTAACTAACGCTAAACCAATTGTTTCATTAAACGGAGAACCGTTAGACCTAGTTCAATCAACAGTTTTTCTAGGTATAACATTAGATTCAAAACTGCAATGGGGCCCTCATATTGAAAAATTAACCGGTAGACTTAGCTCCGCATCTTATGCTGTCTGGAAAATTAGGCAATTGTCAGACGAAGCAACTGCTAGACTAGTGTATTTCGCGTACTTTCATAGCATTATGTCCTATGGAATACTGCTTTGGGGGTCAGCCGCTGATGTCAATAGTATTTTTATATTACAAAAAAGAGCAGTTAGGGCTATTTACGGTTTAGGTAGTCGCGACTCCTTGCGTACCAGGTTTAAAGAGATTAATATTCTTACCGTTCCCTCTGAATACATATACCAAAATATCATTTTTGTTAAAAAAAATATAGATCAATATAGCAAAAAAAGTGATATTCATAATGTTAACACGAGAAATAAACATAAAATTGCCATACCCGGTTTTAGAGTTAGTAGAACCAATAAATCATTTATGGGAAATTGCATTAGGTTTTATAACAAACTCCCTATTCATGTAACTGATTTGCCTGATCCAACTTTTAAAGTATATATTAAACGGGTCCTCATATCTAAAGGCTATTATAGCATTAAGGACTATATTGAGGATAAAGACGTTTGGCTTCATAAACCTACTTGCGTAACACTTCCTAGAGACCCTGTACCCAAATAAAATAGTAGTACGCATAATAGTGTGATGTTCTGTGAACTATCTGTAATTGACCTACTTACATAATAATATATTATATTCATAGACCGCTAGTTCTGTCTCAAATTCTTTTATTTTTCTATTAGTATAAAAACACAATAAACAAATATTTCAAAGACAACCGTTTGGGCAAAAAATGTGTATGCCAATAAATAGTTAAAGTAACTGGACCAAAACCTACGTTCTGCCCATTTGAGTATGTTTCGCCGGACCGTCTCATGTGGGTCGTGTTAAAACCGGCAGTAGAATAACCCACTGAGTTTGTTTCGCCGGATCTTCTCAGTTGGGGCGTATTGGATCCGGTGGTAGCCTTAAAGCGCGTCCGTCGTTATATACTCATGGTCCACCTAAATAATGACAATTGTTCTAACCTACTATAGACAGAACAAGCTATTTGACACAATATAGTTAAATAATAAACTAAGACGTTAAGATTAAAATAATAACTTAAATACTTGTTTAATTTAAAAATTTATAAAATATGATAATTAATAATAATAATATTATAAAATATGATATTATCTAAATAATACTTAATACTAAATTATTGTTTTGACTATTTGCAAGTGCCTGTAATAGGTTTACGTAAATAAAAATGATTTTTATTTATTTTTATTTATAGATCTCCAAGATGAGTCATTCCGCCTGCGAAGTGAATCTATATATAAAAACCTTTCCTCAGGAGGAAGCCCATAAATAACAATAGTCGTTACGGGCAGATGACGATGATGATAAGCCATAACAATAAATTGAAACTTACTACATATCTTCTGAACACCATGTTCTCGGTAAACTTATTGAATTCATGAATTAGGATTTATATCAATCATTCGTGAATTCATTCGTATTGATATTTTAAATACCGTGTCTATGAGTGAGTCAATGGAACCAAAATACTCTAGGTATTTTCTATTAAAATATTTTTAAAGAAGTCTACAATTGGAAGGCTAGAAATTGGTATCGGTAAACTGTATTAAAAACAAAAACCAGCCAAGTGCGAGTCGGGTTCACGCACGGAGGGTTTCAAGTGTCTACTTGTTGCCGTTCTTGAAATCTAATAAAAAAAAAGTGAAAATTTCACCTGTTTAACTATCGCGGTTTTTGAGATACAGCCTGATGACAGACAGACAACGAAGTCTTAGTAATAGGGTCCCGTTTTTACCCTTCGGGTACGGAACCCTAAAATCGTCCTTGTCGTAATGTAAATACTTACCTAATTTTAATATAAATAGGTAGGTAACTATTATGGTACCAACATAGGTACTATGTTACTGTACCTACCTACTACTGTAAGTACATTAGAATTAAAGACTGAAATTGATAAGGAAAACAACGAAAAAAACATTCCTCACCCAAGCCTGTTAAATGCGCAGCAATTGTCTACAAAATATTAAAAAGGATAGGTACTTCCCGATGATCGAAAATACTGAAAATATAACAAATTAATCATATTGCCCCAAAACATTTCATCTCTATTTCGTTATCAAGACTCAAATGTTCATTTGTTACAAATTTGTTGATACAAAGTAGATACAAACTTTCATAATACCTATATATCTAATACTGTTCGAAAACAGAGAGGTACACAAGCTGGTTCACAAACACGCCATGTCAAGGCAAGGATAGTTCTTAACACAAAAAGTTGGGGTTCGCGGTCGTCGGGCATACTTAAGTGGTATGCCCAACGACTGCAAACTCCAACTGTGTGAATCGCCTTGGGCAGTAAGATATTCACTTTGTGATTAGGCACTTGAACAGAGCCTCCAAGGTGACCCGGATGACGTGATCACAACTTACCAACTAGCAGTACAGAGACTGCAAGAAACTCACACCACTACATAGAGACCAATCTGTCCTACCCGTCGTCGGAGAAAAGTGCTTTCTCGTTCGCCCTCGCGACCCTTAGCTTGCTACAAAAATTTCCGATGCCCTCGTGGCCTGAAGTCCGGGAAGCCTAAGCTTAAAGCTGGATCCCAGCGCTCCTTAATACACAGTGAAGTAGCAAAAGTATTGTGGCTAACTACATAAATATCCAATCGCGATATAGCGACCGAAAGAGTTCACAATAACCGTACTTGAAAAATATACTTTTCTATGTTTCTATCTCCAAAGTTAAATTATAAGTAGGTAGATTCGTCATGGAGCACTTATTAATAATTTAATTAATAGATAACAACTAGTAGAAAAAAATAGTTATTTGTTGTACAAGAGTGCAAAGTTGCTTTTTAACCGCGTGTTCAATTTTGATGACCGAGCAAGCGAAGGATTCTAAAATTGAATCACGAGCGCAGCGAGTGATTCAAAATTAGAATCCTGAGCGTTAGCGAGGGAATCAAAAGAGCACGAGATGAAAAATCTTTGCACTCGAGTGCAACACGTAACTTTTCATTCCACCTCAGCGAGGAAATGCGCATTATTAACAGTTTCAGTCAATTCTGTTGGCGTCAAACAAACTTCCTCGTCGCTAGAATCACTCATTTTAATTTTTTCACTTGTTTTCAAGTTTCTTGTTTTTAATATAAGGTTTAACAATGACGTGAAAAAATGCCACGTAAAGAACCGCGTACAAAGCAAATTGAAAAAAGAACACCAAGAAGGTTCCGAGTCTGAGTTTTTAACAAATTAAAAAAAAGTTGTATGATATATTCGGCACCATAGAGGTAGCAGTAAATAGGTTTAATGTTTTTTTAATTCACAAACTTAGTGCACACGATGTTCTAAATTCAATTTACTTTATCCTCTAGAGAATAAAAACGGCTTTTCCACTCAGATATTGAAGATTAAAAATACTCTTTCCGAGATGGTTGGATGAAAAAGTATTTTTATTGTAAGTACTTATATTTACAATTTTTCTACAAAATATTGCGACTTAATTCTACTTCAATACACCCGTTCGGCGTTCCTCCAAATAAGTTATATTAAATTTGATGGAGAAACGTATGCTAGCTAGATGCAGAATTTTGAGAGATATAAGTAATAAAACAAAAATTGTACATGAATAATTACTGTTAACCAAATAACGAAGTTGAAAAAAAAAGACGACACAATTATTAAGTAAAACAAGACTCATAAAATAAAAATATGTTACTTTATTCACATTCAGGAAAATTGAGAAACTTTTTTATAAGCCAACAGCGAGCGAATTCAGGCAGCGGCAGTTTAAATAGATTATAATAAAACATGTATCTCCATGACTCCACTTTGTACAATTCCTTTGGATTGTCGTGAGTCAAAGCTTTGACGAATGTCTCTATGATGTTTTCGGCCTTCAAAGAGTCGTATCTGCTTTCGTGAGTCGTCGCCGACTGCAGATAATTAGTAAGAGACGTGATACGCTTCTCGTAAAAAGATTTTTGCTCCTCATTCAAATGTGCCAGCATCGCGTGACCCTGTTTTACTTGGTTAGCGATGATGTTACTGCTGTTAACGAATCCACCTGAAACGTTAAATATTCATATTTCATCTGGATGTTCCATGAGGTACTTTTTTATAGTAGGTATAGTATTAGGTACTTTTTTATAGTAGGTATAGTGTTTTTGTTAATAGAATAATATGATAATTTAAGTGAATGAATGTTTCAAGTGTAATCGAATACAGGAAAATAAGGATTTAAGAGTGAACAAGGTCTACTCCAGGGGAACTTGCCAGTGGTAGCAGTACCTATCTACTTCTGGTGTTTTCTTTAGTGAAACGCCAGCTAAACGCTAATCCTCGCCGCCTGGTAGGTAGGTACGTAATTTTACCACGACTATCCAAGTCCCACAAGAAGGGATTAGATTGTGTTACGGATTTAAATGCCTTTATTTGTAATATTACCTAAACGAATTGTGTAGTAAGTTAGTCAGTTAGTTACAAAGGGCTATTTTTTTAATATGAAAAGTACAAGATTTTTAAGCATCTGATATTTTTTATGTGTCAATTGCAAAATCAGCCCATATAGAACTATCTTGCATTGATTGAAAAAATATAATAATATGTTATCTGAAAGTATGTTCAAACTACTTTCATTTTAGTCTATGCAAACTTACCAGGTACGAAAGCAACAACACTCAATCCATGTTTTGTATGCTCCAACCTTAAAGAGTTTGTTAATGCCAAAACTCCGGCTTTGCTCGCACTGTAGGCTGCAAACCCGGGTAGCGGCTGTAAACCGCAATGACTCACCACGTTGATTATACGTGGTTTCATACTCGTTTTCTGTAATACCAAATGTCAGAATGTAATTTCCACCACATAGGGTACAAACGGGAAAGTTTTTATCACAAAGTTTAATTACACTACAGCCATTTCAACGTTAATGTGAGCGAAATAAAATGGGGTGCGACAGCTTCGTGTTCACAAATTCTGGCGAGTGTTTGTTTCAGAATAAATTTCATACGGAGATTTTGTTAATTTATAACTTAAGGAATTATGGTTCTTCAGCTTTTCAACGAGTGATTCCATATTTAGTTAGTATACTTTACCTACCTTTAAGAATTATTGGTGGGTAGGTATTTGGATATATATTTTTACGAGTAAACTTAGGTTCCGTTTTGTTGTGTTTTTGTTTCGGACGGACATTTAATTTTAGGTAAGGAGTTGCCTCAAGGCTTTTGCTACTTTATCGGGCATAAAGTCAGGCAGGGCTCCAGTCTGAAAACATTGGTTTGAGAGGTGAATTTTCCAATTATTGACATAATATAACTTTGTGTTTGTATGCTTTTCTGTGTGCCGTCTTTCTTTCCATGTTTTCATGCCTAAAATAATCTAATAAAGGGATTGAGAATGAAACTTAAATCAGGATGTAGACTTAACCAACGGGGGCGGCTAATATCATAAGTAGCCTTCATCTAATCTGTATTATAAGTAGATACATAGGTACTTACGAACTCGTCGTTGTAAGTAAAAACAATATAGATTGTTTACCTGAAAATCCATTTTCAATTATAGCCTTAAAACAAAGAAAGATTGACATTTTCCGAATGTTTAGATAATATAATTTCCTGAGCTTACGATGTACCTACCATACCAAAGTTTACGAAGTCAATTCTATTTCCAATTTTCTATGAAGAATCTTATTTCAACGCTTACGTTGAAGAATCACGTGATCATTTCGGTAAATATCAAATTTCTATCGTTTGTTTCTTATTACAATACTTACCTGTTCTCCTGGAATACGTAATAATTTGAATTTTAATTTGTTGCCATGGTCCCCGTCGCCATTATTTTGTGGGACGATGGAACAAAGATGTTCCGAACAGGAAAATAATAACACGTTGGTAACGAAAATAATACATTACAATATGAAATATACCTTCTATTAAAGTACACTTAAGTACTTATATCAATTTGGGAAGTTTATTATTATTTGTGTTTGGAATAATATCGAAGATTTAATGAATGTCGACAATTTACAATGTACCTTGTACGCCTATTAAATGTTATCTACATATTTTATAGAGAAGAATATATAGGTATAGAAATATTATAAAGAGGATAGATTTGATTGCCGATTTCATAAATTCTTACCATTAGCAAGGCACATTACTTATTTATTAGGTACAGACCTACGTGATGTTTTTTAACTGACGCGAACCATTGTAAATACTGAATGCTAAATATAGATATTCAAAGTAGGTATCCTTTAAAATAATAGGAACACTTAATTTTGGGAAAAAAATTAATATAGTAGATACTAGATTTGCAACGACCAAATACAGATTCCCCTTCCTACTAACATAAATTATACTTATAATTTAGCTACATAAAAGCAACCACTAAAATTGTTCACTGTGTAGAATTACTTTTAAATTGAAACCCCACTCTAATTTTAGGTAATTATATGACACGCATTGTAACCCTTGTAAGCCAGTATCAAAAACGACACACACTGAAAAGGCGATGGGCACCGTGACCCACAAAGTCCCGGGAAAAAAATAAGCTGCCTTGGAACCACTAACGAATTTAATCAGAACGAGACGTTTATCATACTGTAAGCAAGTAATAAGTTAACTTTGAGGGTTCCCTTTGAACTTAAAGACAAAATATCTCTTTTTCCGAACCAATGACTCTCAAAATGAGATGTGCCTATATTATCTTGATAGCTGCGCGATGCGAATGAACTATGAATTCAATGATCGTTTGAAGGACATGCGAAAACTGGTTCAAATAAATCTTGTTCATAAGCTGAACTAGTGAAGTAAATGAGTGATATAATTCACTTAGTTCAAATGAAGTATACTTCAATGACACATTTTGCGCATGTCTATATCTCATTGATTCGTTGTGATTTGCTGAACTAAATGAAGTACCGAACTAAATCAGTGGACTAATTCATTGAGCCAAAAGATATACTTCATTCATTTCTTTTTACTGACACATTTTGCGTCTGCCTAAAATTCTGGCGTTTCCTCGTGGATTTTTCCTAACTTTATTTAATACTAGCTACGCTCCGCGGTTTTACCCGCGTTACTCTGCTCCAGTGGGTCGGAGCGTGGCATGTTGTAGCCTATATGGTATCCAGCTTATAAACAATCCGCGTGCAAACTTTCAGCCAAATCCATTAAGTCGTTTTTGCGTAGGAAGTGTAACAAACATACATAAATCCTGTGTGTGGATTTATATATGTTTGTTACACTTTCGCATTTATAATATTAGTAGGGTAAACGTATAAATATAAACTCATAATTACTAACACAACAAAAAAATATGAGCCAAATTTGTGAAGTCATTTTGGTGATAAATTTTTATTTATACCTATAGGTAAACATATATGCAATTAAACGCAATAAAATAATATTAATCTATAGAAAAAAATATCTATCTTCTTCTTTCTGCCCTTATCACATATTAGTTGGGGTCGGCGCAAAAAAATATCGATCGTATGCAAAAAAAAAAAATTCTAAGTCTTTGCAACGTTATATATAGTTTTTTTTCGGTAGACCTTACAATTCTTCTTCCAAATCAGTTTATAACGAAAATAAGAATTAGATTCAAATCTAATTCTTATTTCTTTTCAAGATCATTTTAGTAAAGGAATCCTAAAAAAAACAGTGTTACCTCCAAAGCACTTTTCCTGAGGTCAGGTAGAAACGCTGACACTACTCTTAGAGTTCCCAGCAGATTTACGTTGATAGTGTTTTCAATCATTGCCGGTGTTTGCCACTCATAGTCACCTATAATCATCACACCAGCATTATTCACCACTGCGTGTAACCCTGAAATATATTTTTAGGTATAACTTATTAATGACATCTGTACATTATTGTAGTATTGGCGCCAATATCGGCAATACTCGACAAGCACACACGTGCCCTGTATGCTAGCGTCGTCTATACACGACAGTAAACCGTTCACCGAAAAATGCAAAATAAACATTGTATCATTATTTTTGTGTGTCTTATTGACACAGATCAAAAACGGAACCTCCATTTATTACCTTCTTATACACAGCAAATAAAAATACAAAACAGTTAATCAAATGTTCGATGACAAAAACAACATAATCGGGTGATATGCTTGACTAAGTATATCACCCGATTAAGTAGTAGAAGTCTCGTGAATAATATGTGCATCCAAAAGAAATTTCACGTATCTAGATGTAAAATGAAAAGAATTCAACCAATCGAGTCGATAAGTTAAAATAAAATAAAACCAAAACTAATAAAATGATCTTACTGTAATTGGGATTGTCGTTCAGTAAAGTCTTCACATAATCCCGAAATTTAGTAATACTTTCAGGTTTTGTCACATCTAGTGAAAACGGATGAGCACAGAGCTTCCTTAGACTTTCTGCTGCCTTAGTATCTGTGCCTCCGTACATACCAGCCACTGTAACTAAGCCTTCTCGAGCCGTTCTAGCTGCAATCGCCCAGCCTAGGCCACTATCACACCCTGTTATTGCTACCATACGAGTAATAGACATATTCAACGAGAAAAATGTTTTTTTAAAGTAAAATTTTCACACAGCCAGTTCTTTCGTTATTTTTTATTGTCACGTTATAATATTAAGTCTAGATAAAGACAATGATAGTAAAAGACTGGCCCTGAACGCGATCTTCGCCCGACTTGATGCATATGAAACGGGTTTCGGATTTCGTTGCATATTTACAATGAATTTTATTATATCTCCTTAGCCATACGGCCAAGATTGTAAATAAAGTTGATGAAATATTTATAGGGATTTTCGAATAGATAGATTAAAATTGTTTGCTTCTACCTTAGGTAACTACTTTGCTAAACTGTTTGTCAGAACATTCAATAAATTCATTGGTATTATTAGTGCTTTACAATTAGCAACTAGAACACAATTTGACTAGTAGGGATTATTTTTTAAACATACAAAGGAATCCGACATAGTGCCGAATGTGAAGATGGAGCAAGCATATTAATTTAATGCACTGGTGGCTTAATAGTTACGGCAATTGATCTGAGACCTGGATTTCTGGGTTCGATTTCGGCTACAACTATGTATTTGTGTGAATCACATAATTGTTCTGAGTCTGGGTGTTATTGTGTCCGTGTCTTATGTGTTTGTAAAGACCCGCGCGACACTGGGATTTATTTCCGTAGTGTGGGAAAAATGTCAGAACTGTTACTGAACCTATGATAAAAATTATATAGTAATCCAAGAGAAACCATTGTTCCATCTTGGTTGGAAATGTATATCTTCTGTCACATTCAATCTGATATTTTTAGGATACGGTCTATTTTTCTTAGACGATAATTATATTTATGAACAATGGTCGCAATCTCTCAAGGGTTTAGCTAAAATAAAAGTTGAATAACCTTATCGAATTACCATATTATTTTCCACACTATTTGATGGCTTCTGCTACTTAAGGGTTACAGAGTTAAATAATAAAAAACAAAAGGGTTATAACGGCATACTTTAGAAATGCCTAACGCTTCTTAGAGATTTGTTATCTATTTATAATTTTACAAACACACTTTTACAACAAAATCGATTCCTTGATATTTGTAGTTGCGGTTCAGACTTTTACACTTAGTTGACAATAAGCGGCCGTACCCCAATGATCGGACTTGTAATCTTGTGCCTCGATCCCACCCAGTGCACTACCGACGTGAACCTACTCGTAACACATGCATTTTAGATAAGCACGAGGGGTTAACAAGAATACTAGTAGACTGCTAAACTCTTCTAGTTATCTTAAAAAAAAGGAAAAACAAATGTATTTCGTGTTCCCAAATCTCACGGTTTTCAGAAACCGATACGTTTAAATAGTATCAAATGAAAATGTCGATTACTTCAAGAGAGAGACACCAATAAAAGAGGATCATTTCGGCACGAATACCCCTCTGAGAGATTAGACCTATTCAAGGGTAACAATCTTGTATTTCTGCTTGACTTAACTTAGGATCCGATCTATCTTTCTTTTCATTATCTACTTATATATATAGATACTAGCTGTCGAACGCGGTTTCACCAGCCAGGCCAACGCACAGTGTGGGATTTGACCTCAGTTGCGGTCGTCCTCGTTTTATGATTTTTTTCTAGAGATACATTCCAAACAAAACTCCTATTAAATCTCCCCTGATTTTATCTATTAAAGTTTAAGATAAATTTAGAAAATCTAGAAAAATCCAAAAAACCATAGAAACACATTAACTCGTTTTCTGATATGGTTTTTTTGCTGAATTTTCATGGCTTGATGGGAAACTACTAAGAGCATCACTATATCCACTTAACTTTAAATAATTCCGCTTTTCCAGGCGACAACGTTTTTTTTTCTTGATATCGTTATTATTTTCTTTTACATATTTTCACCGTAGCATTTATTTTAAGTGCTATGATGTCACTTATAGTAATCGGTACTAGCACAAAAAAAAATCAGATGCTACAAACACAGGACTTTGATGATATTATTTTTTAAAGTTTTATGTTAGGGTTGTCAATCAACGTAGCCTTCCTGTTTGTAACATGCAATATTTCACACGCAATTTGCTCATCGTGACTTATCAGGCGTTCTAGGTATGTGTAGAGAATGTAAGTATATCATTTTTAGGGTTCCGTACCTTATCAAAAAGACCCTTATCATCACTAACACTAGATACACGTCTCAAAAATAAAAAACCTCTTCCGATACCTGAAAAAGTTATTCGTCTCTTGAAAGTCACAACAGATAATGTTCATTACAACAACCTCTCGGAGTCCACTAATATTGAAGCTAGCGAAGTTTCTCTGACTACAGACGAAATTATAATACAACCCCATGATGAGGATACATATACTTTTTGAAATCGTAAGCATCTAATATTATAAAAAAAACTATATATTTTACTTACTTCTTGAAAACCCAATGCCATCAAAAACATACTTGTAAAAAAACCCAAGTCTCGTAACGCAGTTCATTTACCGTAAAACGTTGTGAGATCTATGTAATACCAAGTCGGTTAATTCATTCAGTCCCGACTTAAGGGACCTTCTGCCTTAAGCTATTACGTAATTATCTCACCTAACAGAATCTTATAATGACCATATCAAAATTCAAAACTTTAAAGTTTTAAATAATAGATTAACTTGGCCATCGGATAAAATTAGAATGTATCTCACAAGTGTTTATTGCGATGGCCAAGTCAATCTAATATTCATAACATAAAAGTTTTGAATTTTGATATGGTCATTATAAGATTCTGTTAGGTGAGATAATTACGTAAAAGCTTAAGGCAGAAGGTCCCTTAAGTCGGGACCGAATAAATTAACCCACTTGGTATTACATAGATCTCACAACGTTTTACGGTAAATGAACTGCGTTACGAGACTTGGGTTTTTTTACAAGTATGTTTTTGATGGCATCTCATTTCTTTTTGTAGATATTTGTACTTTTTTTCCTTTGCTTTATAATTTACATTATTTTTTTGAATACCAACAACGGATTTACCACCCTATCATTGTCTTATGAGCTTTCCAATTTTCGTAGAATGTGTTCCTCTTTTTCTTTACCGGTACTACTTCTTGAACTTCAGCTCCAGTTTTTCTCAAAGCCCACTCCATGTTTCTAGGGTAAAAACAGGACCCAATTACTGAGACTTAGCTGTCTGTCTGTCTGTCACCAGGCTGTATCTCAAGAACCGCGATAGCTAAACAGTTGTAATTTTCTCAAATGATGTATTTCTGCTGCTATAGATAATAACATACTAAAAATAAAATAAATATTTAGGGGGGGCTCCCATACAACAAACTTTTTTATTGCCTTTTTGCTGGATATCTATCCCGGCAACAGGTAGGCACTTGAAAATGGTACGGAACCCTTAGTGCACGAGTCCGACTCGCACTTGGCTGGTTTTAGTCTATTGTATTCACAAATGGGGGATTCCTTCGCTTTAATACTTCCAAAGTAGACTTAAATTAGATGTAAACCGTCCAGATTCATTCGTTATAAATATTGTCAATGTACCTAATCGAAAACTACAACATCAAGCTTAACAGAGGATTAACATGAACTTATGTATGGCACTCACTGCCTCGCAGTAAGAGGTTTTGTTCAAATTAAGATATTACTTAACTTTTTTTAATGGAATTTTGGTACTAATACATAACACATGTCCGATTCTGGCTTTTTTTAAAGACAGCTCCCGCACTAATGAAATTAATCCCTACGTCGCGGGTTAGTGTAACTGTTAGTACAAAGTAACTTTTCCACGCGGACGAAGTCGCGGCCACAAGCTACCTATTTAACATCAAACTGTGTAAAAAAATATTTGACAAAATGATTATGTAAATACAGTTTGTGTCAGATAAATAAAACGTGGTTTGTGTGTATACCTGCGATTTCGCAGTAAGACTTGTTGGTTGCTTGGAAGAAAGTGACCGTCTTTCTGTGACGAACGGGAAGCGTGGAAGCCGTGGTGTTTGTCCGGGGGGAATGCAATAATGTTACGCATCTCCTCCGCCCTAGCGGCGTTCCCGCACGGGCGGTGGGGTATGCGGGACTTGCCTTCTCCATAGCAGTGGAATGCTAATCGTACCATGAGAGTAAAACACTAAAACCTCCGGTTACTCCCCCGACCAGGGGTCCCTACTCCTCAAGGGACCGCGGCCTCCTGCTGAGACATGACTCAAGCGGGCAAGCCACCTCCATCGGACGCTGTTATGATTGTTAGTATCCTATCGTTCATAGCACAACTTATGTACTATCTTGCTTCTACATTCAATCCTTCTTTTTTTTTTTTTCCTTTTTTTGTTTTTTAAATTAATCCCCGTGTCGCGAAGTTCACACCGCTCGATAGATTAAAGAAAACAAAGCACCCCCTGACTCAGTACAACTGTTTGAATTTCAGACGAATAATTGTCCCGGGTGGGAATCGAACGCAGAAAATCAGGTCTCTGAAGCAACTAACTTAACCACTCAGCCACCACCTTTCAATATAATCACATCTAGGTTCCTATCCACACCTATTCCACCATTAAATCATACATATTCATGTACACTAATTCATTGACTGCAATTGTAACTTTGTAATCCTATACATTTATAAAGAAATACAAAGTTATTTATGCAGTTGGTGAAACTTAAGAACTGGACCGAAATTGCTAAATCTTGGAATTTTCATATGAGTTTTACACTAAACACTACTAGTATTCAAAATTTGAAGCTTCTACGTCTGCTAGAAGTGCCTTAACATTTTGATGATCGGTCAGTCAGGCAGTGAGCGAGTGACAAAATTAGCAAACTTTGACTAGTTAGTATAATTCTTATAGTACTGGTTCAAATTGAATGAAATTTGAAATATGCTGTAGTTTTACAAAGCCTGCTTAGGTTCTGAAATTTCAGGCTCCTATCTTTATCTACAACGAAGTTGTAGAGGGTCGAAAATCGGATGAGTTGCTTTGAGAAAAGATAGGTACGGTACGGCCGTGCAACTTTTTTTTTTTTTTTTTCTTAATCGACTTGGGGGGGCACTGCCGTGCCCCCAGATTTTCCATAGAAATGTAAAAAAAACATAGAAGCGCAGGATCTCCCAGATCTCGTAAGATACAAAATCACATTTTCTACATTGAAAAGGTACGTTGTTATACTATATTTTGTGGGTAAAAAAAATGCTACCACTGTGTAGGTACTTTAATAAAGTTTTTTTTTTAATTCACTAAATCATTTTTTTTTTCGGTTTCTGGCACAGTTAGAGACTTGAAATTTTCACATATAAATACCTTTTAAACAGACAATAGATGAATATTTTTAACAAAGGGAAGTTCTACTTTTTTAGGGAAATATAAATAAAAACATTTTTCATGAAGTTCACTAAACTTACAAAAAAAAAATGGATATCTTCGATAGTAAGTTAAATATCATCACGGTGATTTTTAGTATGCTTTATCATGCTTAAACCTTTAAGAATCGAAAATAAAAAACCGGCCAAGTGCGAGTCGGACTCGCGCACGAAGGGTTCCGTTACAGTTACAAGTGCGTACCTATTTTTGATATCAAGAATAAATAAAAAAGCGTATGTTTATGAAATGAAATGTTATTTTATATTTTTATATTCGAGTTGATTGAATGAAAGCTAAATTGCGGTTTACGATTTTTGACGTATTAAAAGAAACGTACAAGATCTCGTTCAAACCAATTTTCGGTGGAAGTTTGCATGGTAATGCACATCATATATTTTTTTTAGATTTATCATTCTCTTATTTTAGAAGTTACAGGGGGGGGGACACACATTTTACCACTTTGGAAGTGTCTCTCGCGCAAACTATTCAGTTTAGAAAAAAATTACATTAGAAACCTCAACATCATTTTTGAAGACCTATTCATAGAAAAATTTTTTTTTGAGTTTCAGTTCTATGTATGGGGAACCCCAAAATTTATTGTTTTTTTTCTATTTTTGTGTGAAAATCTTAATGCGGTTCACAACATACATCTACTTGCCAAGTTTCAACATTATAGTTCTTATAGTTTCGGAAAAAAGTGGCTGTGACATACGGACGGACAGACAGACAGACAGACAGACAGACATGACGAATCTATAAGGGTTCCGTTTTTTGCCATTTGGCTACGGAACCCTAAAAACGAGGACGACCGCAACTAAGGTCAAATCCCACACTGTGCAGCGTAATTGTGTTGAATTCGAGTTCACCCATAAGTGCGTTTTCATGCCTATACCCTTGCTTGGGCCCCGGTGCCTATGCCCACTTTGCCCCGATTATTGCCTTTTCTGTTCTTACGACCATGTCTTCACCCCGTGCTTACGCCTATTTTCACCAATTTTTAAAGGAACCTTGCTTATAAAAATAATTAATTAAAGAATTGTATTTTATATAAATATAATATATATATATAGATAGATAACTTATAATTATTATTATTGTTAGCATAATAATACTTGTAGATTCTTACTCAGGCGTAAAGCAAATTAAAAGTTTTCATACCTTAATATTATCGTTGAAATCAAAAACTTTTCCAATTTACGGGAATCGTTCAGTGAACATTTTGATAACGTGTCTCTTCTGGAATTTTCACCATTGCTTCTGTTGGGTAGTGAGTAAAAAATGAAGAGATACAGTAATTGCTTCTGATGTGATATTCTGGATTCGATTCCTACCCAAAACAACTATTTATGTGTACCTTCAATAGATAGTTATTCTCAGTCTGGGTGTGCTTTGTTTTTTTTTCGGACCGACATTATGTAGTTAGCTAGGAGCCTTTTGCTACTTCAACGTGCAGATGTCCAGCGTAGAAAATGGTTTAAAAACTTTAAACTAAGCAACCTGCGCAAGTGGGCTTCTCCTGTAGGACTTGGACCTCGGCTCAGAGCGCTCGCTGGCGGGGGATTGAGGAATAATCGCTTTTAGTTTAAAGTGAGCTTTTGTCCATCAATTTTTTTTTTAAGTCCCCCGCGACCCGAGGTTTAATTTTTCTACTACGGAAGCTAAACAAAAAAGTTATCCTAGATTATTCAATATATGATATTGGTGGTATAGTAAGTATATGAATAGATTGGCAAATAACAAAATGTGTTCGAGCCAGCGGGACGTACGCTAATTGTGACATGGTGCGTATATTTACCGTCCACCATTCTTTATTTGTTGCATTGATTTTACATAAATTTGCCACCCGACGGGAGGATCGACGTAGATTGTGAATGTACCGCGATATTGGGATTCAGGGATCAGAGGTGATGTTACTGATAAATTGATCGTGTTTTGTTACGATTTTAGATTGACAAAATTGTGCGTATTATGCTTCGATAAATAAGAGATAGCATTTTCATGTTGAAATGTTTTTAAAAGTTTGTAAGCACCGATAAAGTTTGTCTTTCTCTGTAAATATGAAATGATTGTAACAAAATTAGATAAATTGCAAAAACAAATCTGCTTTTGTAGGTAAAACCTTACATTTTATTTATTGTTTCTATGTCTTAAACAAAGAGAATAATAATATAGTCAATAATCTCAGTCATTTAAGTAAAAATCTATATAAATAAAAAATTATAGCAAAAATGTATGTACACCCATAATTTGAGAACGATTCGACCAATTTTGGAACAGAAGTTAAGTTTTGTACGAAAAAAAAATTTGCAATATCTACAGGAAATATCTGAATCTTTTTGATGGACGATATCACTACATAGTATAAAACAAAGTCGCTTTCTCTGTCCCTATATCCCTATGTATCCTTAATTTTTTAAAACTACGCAACGGATTTTGATACGGTTTTTTTAATAGATAGAGTGATTCAAGGGGAATTTTTATATGTATGATACATCAGCATTGCACCCGTGTGAAGCGGGGGCGGGTCTCTAGTGTAATAATAAAACATAGAATAAAGTCAGTTAATTGTCTTTTACGATAATTTTCGGCAATTATATGATACGATATAATTTGAAAATATTTTTTTTACAAATCACAATCAAAATTACCTATTACAGAAACTTTAACATAGCTCTTATGTAATCAAACATGTGTTCAGTAATCTACTGTTTTTTTTTTCTTAAATTAGCATTACAGGTTTTTAAATAAATATTAGGTAAATTGTCTGCAGGTACAACACGGGTAAACCGATTTCGTATTGCAACCAATATTTAGATTTAGTTGGCCATGCTTTAGTATTCTAAGCTCGCATTGATGCTTTAAGCTTAAATCGTTTGACACATGGACAGGTTTGACAGATCTCGCTGAGTATTAGCTTGTCCCTAGGGCGTTTTGTGTTTCCATATAAGATTACTAGCAGTCCACGTAGTTCGCCTGTGTTTTTGTTTAGTCAATGGTTTATTATTTTTGAAAAACATAATGTACTTGACTTTGTTATTCGTAGTCATGTCGCGAATTAATTTCTAGCTGGAACAAATATGTTAGCTCAACCTCGCAATAATGATACGAAAAATTAAGTTTAAAATTGTAATCAAAAATACTTTAGGTACCTACCTAATACGTTCCCAGTTTAACATATCTTTACTTACATTATAAGGATATAATATTGATAAAGATATGTTATATTGTTTGCATTGAATTAAAGCTATACCTATGTAAAATAAAAATGACTACTTATTATGTAAGGTCTACTAGCCTGAAACACACGAATACATAGTTCCGGCAAAATCACACGCAATCGTAATTTTTTGCCCTATTTGTTTGTTTTTTTTTGTCTAAAAAGAATTGAATAAAATATTTAATTTATTTATTATTATTGAATAGTCTTCGAAACTGTACCGTATACTGTATTTCTATTTTTTTTTCTCTGTTAGAAAGTTAGGTGATCCAGGTGTAACATAGGCATTATTTGCCTTATTATAAAGTTCCCATTGGGATGAGGGTGAAAGTCAAACCGTGAGCAGGACGCTAGAAGACTATAATAATATATACGTTACGATACTTAAGACTTCAGCAGTAATAAACCGTGAGCGAAATGATATAAAAAGAGATACTTTTAAGAAAAACCAGCCGGCTGCATGAATGCGGTCACTCGAACGGCACTTTTAAGGAGAAGTGTACTCAAGGGAAATCTGTACGCCCTCGGAACAGGCCTGATAATAGTGTTTGCTCATTTGAGTGGTCTTCGCTGGGATTGTGTTCCACCACCGTAAATAGGGAACGTGCAGGGGCCGTGAGAGCTTCGGAGTGTGCCTAAAGTATCAACTATTTAGGTACTTCCTAGTTTTTAAGGAAGAGTATTACGTTGGGTGTTTATTAACTGTATGGTGAAATATAATACGCTGGGGAAAAAGTTTCTTCGCATTTTTTAAGAAAATTCAAAACATTTTTTAATATAGTTAATTTACATATTTTTTTTTTAAAAGACAACTCCCGCACTACGGAAATAATTCCCTGTGTCGCGGGGGACTTTACAAACATATATTTCACGGACATAGAGTACATCCAGACTCAGAACAATTATTTGTGGTTCACACAAATAATTGTCCCGGGTGGGAATCGAACCCAGAACACCAGGTCCCAGAAGCAACTACCGTAACCACTGAGCCACCGGTGCAGTCGTTAACTGAAGTATGTAGGTACCATTTTGTTCGATAAATTTTTGCCATCTTGCTGGTAGGGACATGATCCCATTACTATAGAAATTTTTAGACTTCTGATCAAAATACCGCGACAAGTGTTTTGGTAGTCCTTTCGTGATGTTAACCTGACACTGCCTAAAGAATTCTGAAGATACCGAAACAGGTGGAAAACTGAAGGTGCAACGTCAGGACTATACGGCGGATGCATTAACACCTCCCAGCTATACTCTCTTAATTTTTGCTGAGTGGCTAAAGATGTGTGAGGTCTAGCGTTATCATGATGAAAAACCACACCCCTCAACTTCTTGCTTTGATCTCATCAGTTGTTCACAGTAGAGTTCAGAATCGATGGTCCTGCCTGGTGGTAACAGCTCACAATAAATAATGCCCTTCCAATCCCACCACACACACAGCATCATCTTATTGCGAGTTAGCCCGGGTTGCACCACAGTCTGTGAGGCCTGACCAGCCTTTGACCACGACCTTTTTCGCACGTTCTTGTCGTACGTGATCCACTGTTCATCACCAGTTATCAGCTTCTTCAAAATTGGCTCGGTTTCATTACGTCGTAATAAAGAATCACAAATGAGTACACGGTTCATTGGGTTTCTTTCAGTGAGCTCGTGAGGTACCCAAATATCGAGCTTTTTTGTGTACCCAGTTTTTTTCAAATGCGCCAACACTGTTTTGTGGTCCATTCCCAGTTCTTCAGCTACGCCGTAATTACAGATATATATTATATTATATTACATCTTGCTCCACTTTTTCAAAAATGGCATCCATTTTATCCGTAATAGGGCGACCAGAGGGACGTGCATCTTTGACATCAAAATTTCCGGATTGAAAACACTTAAACTAAATTTGTGCTACTCTCACAGACACTGCACTAGGCCCATAAACATCGCAATTTTTTTCGCGGCTTGCGTTTCATTTTTCCTTTTTTGTAGTAAAATTTTAAAACGTATCGAATTTCTTCATTAGATTCACTCATCTTGACAGTACGAAAAACAAATGGAAATCACACGTTTCCTAATTTGAATTTGGAATTATGTTCTTTAAAATTTAAACTTTCAATGATCCCAAAACCAGCCAGATACAAATAGTATAGCCAAAGAGATTTTATTACAAGTTCATACATACTATAATGCGAAAAGACTTTTTCCCCAACCTAATATTATAATATACATAGTGATTTATTCATTGTTGGTGATACTAAGCGAAATGAAATAAGTAGAACTAAATAATGGTCACTTTCAAAACCATGACAATTTATTTTTATTTTGGAACTTACTTATTGTCAACGATAGTGTGATGCCGCGTAAGTGACAGTGACTAATAAGGTATAATTTCGTCCACTAAGAAATATATTCTTCTTGTGCAGTAAAGAGCGAAATGTTAAATTCTATTTTTAATCTTATTAGACTTTTCATAAACTTTTGAACTTTCACGTATTATAAAAAAATATAATTTATAGAACACAG
This sequence comes from Nycteola revayana, assembly GCA_947037095.2. Lineage (NCBI taxonomy): Eukaryota > Metazoa > Arthropoda > Insecta > Lepidoptera > Nolidae > Nycteola > Nycteola revayana. The sequence continues at coordinate 15,110,435 of OX344839.1, forward strand.
GTACCTATTAACGCGATAAAATTTCCTTTCCCGACGTTTCGATCAAGTTACATTGATCGTGGTCGCGGCCAGACCACGTTCTGCCCGCTGACCTCAACCAACCAAACCTGGAAATAAATCTTAGAATTTACACAAAGATTTCCTGTCCGGCGTGGGGATCGAACCCACGACCTCCGAGATTTAAAACGAGCCAAATACCACTACGCTACGGTGGTAGTCAATATTAGTATAATTAGTGTTAAACAAGAATTTTGTGAGTTGCGTGTTACTAAATAACCTTTTCCCTTTCATCCATCACCATTCGTCAAACGCCATGCCGGTCCTTTCACACTTGTTTATAATTAAGTTGTAAGGTTTTTGATGTAATAGGTACCTACTTACTTTTATGGGTTGTTTGCGTATTTATTATGTAGGTACTAGTTGCTGCCGGCGACTACATCCGCGTAAAATTTGATATTTTATAAAATTACCTAACAATTAAAGTTCCTTCTAAGTGCTTAAGTACTACCGTTTGGGACTCCCCAAGACGGTAATTCCAGTACTTACCGACTGGAATTACCGGGTGGAATAAAGGTCTAAAAACAGATAGATAAAATAAATTCTATACTATTTTACACCTTATAAAATTAGCTATTACCGGTGCATCGCCGCACCGTCGGGCGTTACTGAGATTAGCCAGAACGAACACGTAACCACATAGATAGACAGACAAAAAAACATGTATTTTTGTTATTAATACCCTATATATACAACAGATACCTACTAGATGGACGGACGATCTGGTTAAGGCCGCAGGATCACGGTGGATGCGAGCCGCTTCTAACCGCAACAACTGGAGATCTAGGGTAAAAGCGGAATAATTGCCCTACTTTTCAATGAAGCTGTTTCATTTAAAAAAATGTTCTTATTAATAATATTTCGAGGTGTATATCGAAACGTAGGTCTTTGATCTTTCATAATAGCCTATTTTTGTTTAAACGAAATAAACGAAATAAACGATTTTTATTCAGCACTTAGGTATTTACATACACTTGTACTTGTCAAGAAAATTAACAATGCATATAACATTAATTATAAATAGGTAACATTTACTATTAAATTATGTTTAAATTTATTTCAGGTGTGCTAGAAGTCTGTCAGTCCTGTGTTAGTAAATAAGCTCTTAATATCAACGTTAATATCTATTTACTATATTTATTTCATTCAAACATTTTATGAATAAAAATAAAAAAAATATATTAAAGCATATTTTAGAGTGCAATGACCGGTCAAGTGGCGAGATCAGACGTCCTCAGCCAAATTCCATTAAATTTAAGCGACACACGCCTGCGGGCACCCTTAAGGGGTAAGGACCACGACTCAGGGCGCCGCTAAAAGCTAGAAGTAAAGAGAAATAAAGAGGACGTGATCACTGGCACGGACTACAGGCACTGGATCACACGACAGGGGCAGGGATCAACGCGGTCCTCGGTCTGTCCGGCGAGGATCCTAGCCTAGCTAACCTGCAGGTTTCTCTAGCTACCTAAGTGGACGGCCCGGAGAAGAAACTCAGAAAGAAACTCCGGTTTATTCTTTTCCGTCTTCTTTTGTTCTGTATCTTTTTTTTTTATGTATAATCATTTTTGGTACAGTTTCAAAAGTATGTGGGCTGGGGCACGCTCCTTACAGTTATTTCATAAAATAATAAATAAAAAAGATAATGTTCTACTCAAGCGGATGAAAACTCTTGCACATTAAGAAAAAAAATGAAATAACGGCGGGTACACCCCATCCACATTTACAGTTAAAATAAACATAACTAAACAACGTCAACCCAGACACCATCAATGTGAAAGAAGACTACTAATTAGTTATAACAAGTAAATACCCTCAACTGCAAGCCGACCAGCCACCGCAAGCAGCACCCGTTCACGAGTATGACGTGTGACACAGCCATCGGCTCCCTCGCCATATTAGAGGGAAGGTGGCGACCCGTCCCACATCGCCGCCGCAAGAAATGACTTTCATTGGGAGCATGACGATCTTACAGTTTTGAGTATCAGAATCTAGTATGTGACATCTGGATTGACCATTGTGTAGAATGTTTCAGTAAAATATATAAAAATAATATGCAATGTCAAATACAAAATGAATCATTACATTAAATCTTATGATAGATAAAATCATACAAAATAAAATAGGTACATTAAAATGTCATACTTAAACGTCTATTCTTAAAGACTTCAATACTTTTTTTCGTTTTCCTGGTTAGCCAAGCGACCAAGCGTTATTATCATTTAAAAAATCATTCAGAGCGTAATAAGCCTTTCTCATTAAAATTTTCTTAATTTCTAATTTAAATTTAGCAAAAGAAAGATCTTGTAAGCATTTCGGTATTTTATTGTAAATGCGAATAGCCAGACCCACAAAAGAAGAATGCACTCTCTGTAAACGATGATATTCGGCACATAATTTATGATTATTTCTAGTGTTTAAATTATGCACGTCGCTTCTTTTTTTAAAAGAGCTTATGTTTTGTCTAACATAAAGAATACAAGAATATATGTATTGGGCAGCGACTGTTAATATGTCTATATCTTTAAAGAATTCTCTAAGGGAAAATCTCGCACTTAACTGATAAATTGATCGAATCGCTCGTTTTTGTAAAATAAATATACTTTTAAAGTCAGCTGCCTTGCCCCAGAGCAGGATTCCGTAAGACATGACACTGTGGAAATAGCTGAAGTAAACAAGACGAGCAGTTTCCACATTGGTCAGCTGCCTTACTTTTCTGACAGCGTAGGCAGCGGAGCTTAATTTACCAGTTAAGCTCGATATATGGAAGCCCCATTGTAATTTGTCATCTAGCGTTACACCCAGAAAGACTGTAGATTTGACGGTCTCTAAAACCTCGTTGTTTATTATTACTTCGGGTCCCTTATTCCTGATATTCGGCGTCGTAAACTTTACACACTTAGTTTTCTTGGTATTAAGGACCAAATTATTTACCGTAAACCATTTGGTTAATCGTGTAAGAGCACTATTTACTTCGTCAAAATCATGTCTATTTCGATCCACTTTGAAGATAAGTGAAGTGTCATCTGCAAAAAGTACTACATCGCACATGTTTTCCAAATAATACGGCAAATCATTAATGTAAACTAAGAATAAAAAAGGGCCTAAAATAGACCCTTGCGGAACGCCTAATTTAACGGGTAAATCCTGAGATCTAACTCCACCTACATCGACACACTGAACTCTGTGATAAAGATAAGAGGTCAATATATCAAGTGCCACTCCCCCCACACCATAGTGCTGAAGTTTTAGTAAGAGTGTGTCGTGATGGACGCAATCAAATGCCTTCGACAGATCGCAGAATATTCCGATAGCGTTCTGCGATCTCTCCCACGCATCAAATATGTACTTGATCAATGCAACCCCAGCGTCGGTAGTTGAACGCCCTTTTGTAAAACCCTTTTGTTTACATAATTAATATTCGTTTCGAGTAATTCATGTTTTATTTGACCTCTCAAAAAAGGCATAGTTGCCTACTTTAGCGGATAGTAGCCTAACGCTAAAAATTCTTCGGGGCATACTCGCCTCATGTAAGAATAGGCGCCTCCCTAAATTTTTATTTCAGATAAGTTTCAAGTAATTTTACGTTATCAGTCTTTCGTTTTCCATACATTGGAGGTATTTCGTTAATTCCATTTGCTTTTTATCTAGATGTTTGAATGCAAGTTTAAACTATCTTCCGTTAAGCTGATGGCTGAGGCATTTTATTTACCTAGAATAATTGCAATGAAACAAGTTATAGTTACTATAAGTTAGAAAAAACGCAAAAACAAAAAAAAACTCTTTTTTTTATTAATTCTCTTTATTACTCGTTCAAAAATCTATAGTGGCTCTATGGGCAATCCAAAGTCTGCCAAAGTAAAAAGGGCAACTTTCCTTTTTGATACGGATATATAGCCTTTTCTATTTCCAAAATAATTTAAAACTATTCAGCAATAAAATGTAACAAATAGTATTATTGAAACTTTAACGCATGCCAAGAAACAAAAAGTTGGCCGAAGCTGCAACTATTATTAAAAATATTAAATACAAAAGACTTGCCAATATAATTTTTACGCCCTTCAACGTTTCGCCGTGGAAGATATCTGATCACACAGACAAAACGCGTGCCCCTACTTTAATGGCTTTAATGAAAATAAGGTCTGCAGGGGGGACACTTTCAACCATATAATCAAGTTTTAACACCTCCAACAAATCTAACATAGAGTATTCGAAACCAAGGCATCTATCCCACTGGGGCATCTATCTCGCCTTTACCCTATGAGGGAGGCCTATATCCAACAGTGGACGTCCTACGGCTGAAATAATGATGATGATGATGATATTTAGTAGATGGCTACACCATATACAGCAGTAGATGGTGTAGCCGTCTACAGTTGTATATATTTAGGTATTATTAATGTGTGTAGTGATAACGGTAGTAAATTAAGTTTTGAAAAATAATAAAAAAAATTGTTACAAATAAAAAAATTACAATAATAGTTCATAGTAATGAAGTTATTTGGCAATGCAGATGGCACCTTCCGGAGGATCGCAGAGGTTTAATTATTATTTAAATTTTTTTTGGGTAAAATAAAATATCATTTCAGTTTTTTTTTTACTAAAGGTAACCTTCTGTGATTGAAATACGATACACTATTGTCTGTTAAAGTGATGGTATATATTTTAGAAACCCCTTATGAAGATTAGACTTTAGCCAGTCGCCAATACGGAGTATTCTTCTTTCAGCACCATTTTTTAGCACCAATTGTTTTAGCACCAAAGCCATTCCTTTTTTATCACCAATATTATATTTTTTAATCTTGTTGCTGAATTTAAACGAAAAAAAAATCAAATGTTAGTTCTCATAGCGTAACTTTTATTTTTTATTTTTTTGTCCGGGGGGAAATGCATTGACGCATTCCCACCGCCAGCGCGCGAATACGCTGCAGCGGCGCGGGCGGTGGGAATGCGTCAATGCATTTCCCCCGGACAAAAAAAATCAGAATAAAAGTTACGCTATGAGAACTAACATTTGATATGTGGGGCTCGCCCTCTCCATAGCGTGGTATGCTAAACTCATACCACGAGGAGAGGACCCTACACCACTAAAACCCCCCGGACACTCCTTCGATCCGCCGTTGGCGGGGGCCGGGTACGCAAAAGCAATCCGGCCCCTTATAGTATACCTACGGTACCTACTTTCTAGTGATGGAATACTTTCTTAATGGATTTAAATAACAAAATTCTGATAAAACGAGGAATACTGCACCTACACACCATTCCACAATACATGATGGTACCACAAATAGTAGTTATACATAAAGGTAGGTACAAACATATCCAACGTTAATGGAATGAAAGGAGTTTATCTAATTTCCCGGGACACAAGATTTTATCTAGCTAAATCCAGTTCACAGTGCTTTGCTGTGCTTAAGTTCCCTTGCAAACTTTGGGATAGACTAGCTTTATGCACCTCTCCTTCATATAAAATGTATCTGTGGCAAATGTAACACTTGGTTATGTTTTGGTTTTACCGCATAAAGTTTATTTTATCATAATAAGTAAACATCCGAGCAGGCCTACTCAGGTAGGTTAGGTTAGAAGAAGAGAAGCTGCCACCTTAGTCTTCGTTTTGTTTTTCAGACGGGCATTATGTATTTAGCCAGAAGGCTTTAGATACTTCACCGGACATACTTAGTCTTCGTGATTATCTTTACTAATATATGAAGTTGAAGAGTTTGTTTGTTTGCTTGAATGCGAATCTCAGGAACTAGTACGATTTGAAAAAATCTTTCAGTGTTTGATAGCCCATTTATCAACGAAGGCAGGCTATTTATGAAATTCCAATAAAAACGGAAGTTAGGTTATTTAAAACCTTAAAAGAGGATTAGATAGTTATGCATAAACATTTGATTTGATAAATAATGCTTAAAAAATGTCATCAGCGTTCGGTGTACCTACATATAATTGAGATAAACGAAAGTATATGTGTATGTGTAGATAAGTATAGGTGTGTATGTGTGTTATATCCTAAAATGGTATGCTAATAAATGCGGAACCCATTGTTAATAGTGCATTGCTTACCATAGAAAGGTAAGTTCCTTGTTAAAATTTTACACTTAAGTCTTTCAATATTCCGTGTTCCTTATAACAAACAACACCCCCGCTCATTAACGTACAGGTGACGGTCCTCAAGGCTCTTAGTATTTTTCCACAAAGGCTTAACTTAGAAGCCTGAGCTTGTGTTTTTTGAAAACAACCGTCTACTTTTTCCTTTAAGTAAGAGGATTTCTAGACTTAACTTTGGTTAGTTATAAACGCCACTTCAGGTGTTAATTAATCAATACGTCTATACTAATATTTAAAGCTAAGGAGTTTGTTTCCTTGAACGCGTTAATCTCAACTACTCGTCCGATTGGAAAAAATATTTCAGTATTTGAAAGCTTATTTATTGATGAAGGCTATATTTTATAAGGCAGCTCGTGCTAAATTAACATAAATTAATAAAGAGAGAAGATTTGTATTTTTGTTTGTTTGAAGCATAGAACCGTTAGAAAGATACGTTATGCTTAAGTTACGTATACTCTGTCCGGGTAACGCGGTGAATTCGCAAGCGGATCCCATGTTCCGGACGATGGAAGACTGAGGAACACCGTGGGGTTTCAATAATGACACCAGAATCCACATAAATACGCCCTTGGCGCTGTGATAAACAAAGAGAGGTAACCAGGAAAAAAATAAAATGTGCTATATTTTACAATAAGGTTCCCACTGGAAGTTCAGCTCACGCAGCTTTTTTATTTTTTATTTTAAGGTTATGTGTATATACCCTGCTATTTTTCGAATGATGTCATAGCATAAGTACATTGTTGGCCGCATTTTCACTATAGCTATAGCTAAAATCGTGTGATAACGGAAATTATTTGTATTTAAGAAAAATAAATAGGGATTTCCTGTTCTTAAATAGAAATAGGCACAAAAAAAATCGATTAAGCAGGTGAAATTGCGTGCGATAGCTTGTCAGTTATGTAGATAATATTGTTATTATATATTTTCATATATTATAAATGTATAGTTGGACACTATTTTATAATTTTAAGTAAAAATATGATGATTGAACTTTATTTGAAACTGTCTCACCGTTAAAATATATGAAAACACTTATATTTCCAAAGCGATTTCAAAAGCAATATTAACTTATTTACGGCCACTGTACCTGATTGGGTATTAAAATACACACACACTGGTATCGTTGTATGAGTTTTATATTAATTTCTCAATTAAAATACCCATATTAGGTTTATCAATAAAATCAGTTTTCCTATGAATGCACAATTTTGCAATCGAGGCTTGAATACGCGGGCAATTTATCCGACAACAAAGCAACCCTGCCAACTGCACGGCGAAATAGCTACAAAATATTGCCACCTCGAATTTTCCAGCACTATATTTTTCAGCTCATAAAAGTTTATTTGCGCTCGATAGGATGCAAAACCTAGCTCTTGTGAAAGTCAGACCTTGCGTAACCCGCAATCATTCCGCAATCTTATGGTACATTTAACTCACTCGTTCCTACAGTCATATAAGAGGGATTCATTTCTATGAAAGGCTTTTACTAACTCCATTCTAGGGAAATGAATTTAAAAGCTGATTCGGTTTTTTAATTCATTTTATTAAGGTACGAGTTATACGAAGCGCAGTTCAAACACATTTGAACGCGGGCAGTCTATTAGTGGAACTAACATAGCTAACTAATTTTTTATGTTGCTTTGTATCCAGTCGAGATAGTGGTATACGTTTGTATAGAGCGACGGGACGGCGGTCCCACAGGGGGAGTCGGCTCTTTTGCCACTTACAATACCCACTACTTGATATTTCCCCCCATAGACGGTCATAAGAGGACCACCGGAGTCCCCTTTGCAGGTATCCTCGCCTGTGTAACCGGCCGCACACATAGACCGTCTAGTTAAAGTGGGGTAGTATTTCTTGCATTTTTCTTGTGGAACTAAATTGACGATTGTAGATTGTTTTATGTCTGATCTGTAGTGGCCGTTGCGACCCCAACCGGCAACTGCTAAGCGAATGTTCACCATATCTGGACTGTCGATGTCGATCGAAGGCAGGCAAATAGGTCTTATGTATTCTGAAAAGAATTAATTAAAGTAAAATATATTTTTTGTTATTGTAAAATAACTACACTAAATAAAAGATACTATCGACTGTAAATAAGATTGCCTAATATTCTGGAATAAACTTATTTAGATTTCATTTTCTTTAAATATAGCGTCCATTAAACATAGACTAATATTATGAAGAGGAAATATTTGATTGTTACATTGAAAGAGCTACATTACCCAGGAGTAATAAAAGCTACATATAATGATGAGGTTCCTACGGGGAAGGGAGATAAAAGGGTGAAACCAAATTTAAGAGAGAAGAGGGGACGCCAAATTCTGTCCGGAGGCCCCTCTTAGTAATGACTCAGAGTCGCTTTTATTTTAGGCCTATTAGACGAACTATTGTGAAGCACCATGATTCGGATCCAGGATTATTTATTGGAGCCAATTTCCTGCTTGCGCACGTATCTTGGTCTGCGGGTCCCGTAGCATTTGCTACTCTTGCTATATGGCTAATCCAGAACTGCATCTAAGTGTACAGCTTATTGGTGTATATGTATGTACAGTGATTAATATTACCAGGTAACATAATTACCCTTAGACGTTCAACGTCGCAAATAAAAAGTCGTTTCTGTACTAGAACAAGAACTGGGTCGTAAACCTAAAATGTCGATGTTATAAAAAGTTTTCTAATTGTAATTTTATACACCCAGCTTCCAGCTTTCCATTTATTTTACTTTGAGGAAACAAACAGTGGCGGCTAGCTAGATAAACCCATCAGTAACTCAACCAAGAAATCCTATTACGGTGTCGTTAAATCTCGTAAGCCATAGTTTTTGATTGGCCCTTTTCTTAAGGATTACTCTTAAGTACATCTCTCTTCTCTCAGGACAAAACCGCCCTTGTGACACACAAACACTAAAAGAAATGGGTACATTCATTTTATTCTTGTTAGCGGAAATTGAGTGATATATTTATATAATAGACAGAGGTATTGAAAATAAATAGTTTGAAGCAATTAATAATATATGTATACTAGTGATTTTCTTCCGACATAAAATCTGTTTTAGTGACAACAATTAGAACTAATATTTGGAAGTACATCGTTTTAAAAGTAATAGATCCGATGAGTTTTAAAAGTGATAGAGAGAGTAACCTTTATAACGTTATCATTCTGAGTGATAAAACAGGGTCTAGTTAGTCAATGAACTATACAGGTAATAGAGGTATAAACAGTAGTATAAAGGATACATACTTTCATAGTTAATTGTCTCTATTGGATCGAATTAGATGAAATTTGTAAGCATATCAACAACGTGTTGCTTTTCTCGTTTTGGAGGGCTTGGAGAGTCAAGCTCTCCAAGCCCAATGATGGTAGTTTAAATCAAGATACAAAATGCTGACCTTCTCAAAATCCAGTACTTATTTGGCTCCTATCGGGGTACACAAGTTATCGAAATATTGAACATTATAACATTTAAGTACTAGGCGACCCGCCCCGGCTCCGCACGGGTGCAATGCTGATGATAGATATAAAACTTTCTCTTGAATTACTCTATCTATTGAAAAAAACCGCATCAAAATCCGTTGGGTAGTTTTAAAGATCTAAGCGTACATAGGGACGGACAGACAGCGGGAAGTGACTTTGTTTTATACTATACTATGTAGTGATACCAATCGTGTTCCAAGGAACGAGCAGCAGCATTTCCTTGCATGTTACAACATAATACTGCTATCACCAATCTGCCTGCCAAGTGACTATGGCAAAAATGGAGGCTTGATGATGGTGTTTGGAACATTGAAAGAGACTTCTATCGAGTAAACAAACTATAAACTCCTAAAAGGTTTACCGGTGTAAGGCGCGTTTCCTCGCAGCCGTAACATCGCGATATCATTCAGCAACCGGTCGTCATCATACTGCGGATGTAAGATCACATCTTCAGCGTTCATTACGATGTTTTCCACACATTTTTGACCTTGACCCAACACGAATTTGCAGTCTTTAGGGAATGTTCGCTTGTCGTATTCTGCTAGATATATTTCGGCACTGGAAATGCATATAAACAAGCCATTAGCTACATTCTTATAACTAGAATACAAGTGGTTAAGCAAACTTACTTACTAATAATTTAAAAAAAAACACAAAAATAAGCATAATGAGAGCGCCATTATGCATATTCAAGGAAATTTGCGGCTAAACATTTACAAGTGAGAATAACACATCTCCTACAACGCAATTGTAAATTAAAAAAAAAATTGCTTCACTTATTGGTTGTCTGTACATGTAATATTAACCATTGGTTAATAATTAATAATATTTTTAACATGACTAAGTAAATAAGTATAGAAAGGTAAGTATCATGTGTTACGACTTCCTTTCTATACTTATTTAATCAAGAGATGCGTATCGTTTTCGGTTATTAATTTAATTTAAGTAAAACTTATAAAGAATCGAACTCTATCCTTTTCAGGAAAGTGTATTTTTTTTTAAATAGATACCATCGAAATACCATTTTCCTTTTTACTATTCATAACATCATAAATAAGCCGATGCAAGTATCTGATTGGTTGAAAAATGTGTTTTTTAATTCTCTTGTAATGTCATCAAAATATCAAAACCACCAAAATATGACTGACGTAGAACTTTAACCACGATATCAAGGGCGCAATAAATCTTACCCAATCATTTTTCCGCTAGCATCGTACACGCAATGTCCAGCCGTGAGCACATATTTTGAGCTGATGAGTGATCCACCACAGTTGAACGCAGCTCTCTTATCACCATAATCGAAGGTAGTTTTCAGTAGTGCAGTCCAGGGGAACTGGGTGAAATCGGTCTCATGTCCACCTTAAAAGCAGTAGTTTTCATAAGTTTTAGTTTGAAAGTTTGCCAATTAAATAAGAATTACAATAAAAATAGATAAATCGTAATAATATCAGGTGCGATAGTAGTGTGGTGCGTATTTAATGTTGTAACATTAGTTTGCAGATTCGAAACCTATATAGATAGTATTAATATTCGTCTAAAATTTGGGTTTAGTTCTAAGTGCTTTTATGATAAGTAAGAAAGAGTAGTTATGAGTGAGAGACTAGATACTAGAACACTACGTAATATGCCTAGTAAATTTATAGCTTAACAGTACACTTTAATAGTTCATAATTTACCAGTTTTATAAACGAAAGCCTAAAAGAGTATTTATGCATATTCCCTAAGTGCTGAAATTCCATTATTGCACTGTTTTTATGAGTATTGGAATTGTAATTTAAATCAACATTGATCTGTGATACGGAGAACAACTCAAAAATTAAATTATATATTGTGTAAACATGAATAAAATACATAACTAAAAGTAACTACTTAATTAAAAATAAAACTAACTTATAAAATACTACTATTCTAAATCTATTCTAGTTGGCAAGGTTCCCAGAATGCTGGCAGCATTACCCCGTTGAATGTCAATGCTTACCTGCTGTGCAAAGTAGAAACCAGCACTCCGAGAACGTGCCGCACTTAAGAGGGCCGCTGCCAGGTATTTATAAATTAATTTGGCTCCCGGTCCCCACGGCCCACTATCAAGGGTACTATATTTGCACCTCTTGAGATTCTCCGCGGATTCAGACGCCATGCCAGCCCTACCCTGAGTTCCGGAAAGATGAAACGGCGCGAGGGTATCGACGCACGTAGCGTCCCACACCAAAGGCCGTCCCATCCTCCAGGGCACCAGAGTCATTCCGTCGGGCCTTTTATTTTAATGTTGAATGTTGATTCATGCAGTATAGCGGGTGCTGTTAGTTATTGGAAAAATATTATGCAATACCTAGTACTTGCACAATATTCCAACACTTTACATCATTTTTTCTTAATATTAACCCCGATGGCGGAATTTTCAATTCAATACCAATTTTTTTTTTCATTACACAACATAATTTGCAGCAAACAAAGTTGATCGCTTAAGTATAAAAATAGCATAAGCAGAATCATTTTTAGAAATAACAGAACTAGAATGCAGTATACGTCCGTTCCGTTTGTTACGTCTATTGCTGAACATAGACCTCCTCTGTACATACCTTGGCAAACCAGGATCGTGAGGGATATTGACATAATCAACATGTATGGCAGGCGGATTGGCGATCGTAGTAAAATGGTTAAACTTTGAAATGATAGATGCTGATGCCCATCCATCAGCTGGCACGGGAAGAAATGTGGTAGGGCCTAAGCCGGAAACCACACGATGAATTCATTCATGTTTACGTAGAATCACGTAATTAGCACCCTCAAGATACTTACAATTATTGTGTTATTAAGTTGATAATTAGTTTAATACCATACCTGTGATGCGATTTTCGATTTCTATGTTAACTTTGTCTGTAGAACGTGCTACTCTATTAAGTCCCGCGCCATAGTTGGGATATCTATTCCACGGGTTGCCGAAATTATTTGAGTCTCCGCTTACTTGGTTAGTATTGCCATTGTACCGTGGTTGGTTCGTTGCGACATTATTTCTTGGCTTTTTTTTTTGCCCTGTGCAAAGTAAAGATAAGCGGTGCAAAAGATAGCAGATATGTTTAAAGATATTAATAATAAAAGAAATTGTATCCTTAAGCTAGAAAAATATACGTGCTAATTTTTTGTTAGAAGCAGTAATGTATTCTTCGTTACATTCTATTTTAATTTATTCAGGAACATCGTGCTTTAAAACCTTCACCATTTAAAAGCTTAAAAATAAAAGCGCGGCTTTGTTTTACCTTTCACTTTGAAAGCATCGAGAATAGAGCTCGGCAACTTACCTGTAATCCTGTCAGAATCAGACGCCTCGCGCCCGCAACACCCTGTATCAGGCTTCGGGGGAAAGCTTGTTAAGGGACATTGCCCATGTTGGTTAAAATTGTTATCATGTGTTACATAAGGATTATTATTTCGACTATATTGATTTTTGGGTGGAATCTGTGAATTCAATCCTGGATTAAAATTATTATTGTAGTTAGGATTTCCTTGATTTGGATCGTATCCATTGTTGTTGCCATTATTTAAATATCCATTTCCAGGGTAACCGTCTTTACCCCAATCGTTCATATTTTGGCCATTGTTACCGAAATTACGAGAGTTTGGGTAATTATAATCGAAGTTTGAAGGATTTATTTGACCATCGTAATTATTTTGATTGCCGAAATTATTGTCGTAAAATCCTAGTCGACTTTCAACTTTTTGGGTGGAGGATTCTGTAGATTTCGGCCACAAAGATTTTGAACAGCATATCTGAAAAAAGGAAATAATATTAAAGGAAATTTAATTAAAAATACGATACCTTAGCTATATTATTATGTGATGGTAATACATAGGTAAGTATTTCTCACAATCTGTTTTATGTAGTAGGTAAATAAGAAAAAGTTAAAGTAAAATAAGAAGTGAATTCAGTCTATATTATTTTGATCAATTGTTATTGCAGTGTAACAGCATCAAACAGCATTATTTTATAGCACTATACTATGTGCTTAACTATAACACAAAATTTAAATCTCGGAGGTCGTAGGTTCGATTCCCTCTCCGGACAAAAAATGATTTTGGATAATTGGGTTTTTGAAAAAAAAAAATTTTTGTCATAAATGGAAAGATTATATATAAGTTATATAACAAAACTATTTTTTTTTTTTTTCGCTATAATTCAAAAGATATATCAAAATAAAAATTTATTTTTGAATTCAGTACCGAAGATACGCCGACAGCTCCCGAACAAACCCGAGCACTTGTGACGTCATAATGTTAGTTTTCACTCATTGCAGTTTATATGCAGTGATAATATTGTTTTGATCTATTTATTTTGTTGTCATTGTGAAATACTCGAATATATATTGAAAATGTCGAACCTCAGAACTTATCGTTCTTGTTTTGTACCATTATGTACGAATACTACAAAAAAAACTCCTGACAAAATGTTTTTAAATGTTCCTCAAGATGAAAAACGTCGAAATAAATGGTTTCAAGCAGTGCGTCGTGAAAACCCCAAAACAAAATCAATTTTTTTTTGTTGTGACGATCATTTTGATGTAAGTACTTCTCAAGATCATTTTTATTAATTATTATTTATCTAAGAGGACAAATAAATAAGTAGAGTTCAGTCAATATTTGTTTTTAACTAGGCTCCAAATCATAACCTTTAAAATCATAACATTAAAGAATTTATTGATAATTCAAAGTGCTTAAATAATAAATTTATGTATCTAATGATTAGGATTCATTTTGATGTTTTTATAATTTTATTACGTTCTAAATTATATATTTGAAGAGATTATAAAAATTTTAAGTTTATGTTATTATGGTTTTTCTGTTGTTCTAATAACATTTAAATAATTCTTATGATTTCTCCTTTTTTTCTAGCTAAAAGATGACATGGAAAATTATATTTATTACACAACAATGGGAGGTAAAGCAAAGATTAAAATTGATGTGGTACCACACAAGTTTAACTTTTCATTAATAGTTAAAGTTACTGAATAAGCTTTACTCCGAACTCGATGTTCTGGACATACCCGTCCTTTTACAGTGCAAATATTATTTTTACGACTCAGTTGAACATAACCTATAGCTTTGTCACCGTAACTCTCGCGTGATGATCTATAATTAATAAAATAAATAATTATATTTGATATGATGGAGAATAAATACTTAGATATTTTCTTTTATAATATTATTCTTTAACAAACTTACCTTGATGCCTTGGCACCTCGAACTTCAGCAGAATTGAACCGAACGTCATTTTTAAAAAAAGTCGTTATCATAAATATATCAACGTCAGGAATATTGTCCGACTTTGCTTTTATAAATCCATTATCGCACATAGCTAATATCGGAATTATTAACTAACAATTCGTTTTTTAGCAGGAAATTATTAATATTGTCAAGTCACGTGTAATTGCCGTAAACGCTGTACTGTTATAAAATAGCTTTAACATTATGACGTCACAACCATGGTGATCAATCATGGCGCGTTTATAGTCACGTGATTTTTTTTAAACTTTATCAATTTTTAATTGCTTATAAATAATTAGAAAAATTTTATTTTTCAGTTTTTCGCATTAAATATCAATATTATTAATAATAAAGTTTTAAAATACATAAAAAAAAAATTTTTTTTTTTTTTTAAATTCCCAATTATAATAACCTCCGTGCCTCGGAAAGTACTTACGTCAAGCGGTTGCGTTGTTTCCGATTGCCATATCATCATCTATTACAATCTTATACTAGACAACGGGCAGCAGCGTTAACCAGTGTATATACTAAACTTAATACTATCGATCACCAATCCGCCTACCAAGTGCGGTGACTATTGCAACATTCCCTTCTAATAAGTCGAAGATTCGGCATCGACATCATATAGGCTGATGATAAACTACAACATCGTGATTTTCCTGTATTTTTCGCAGTAGCTATCAATAAACGCTGAGTTTTCATCAATCTGACCAAACTGCATCGTAAAATACACGCCGGCTACTATCGGGTATTTTTGTATATCGACACTACGACCATTTTGTAAAATGGTTGGTCATATAATAAAGTAGTCTGTTCTACATTCTGGCGGTTATCATACTTATATAATTATAAAAGGACTAAAAGTTTTAAATTTCGATATATTTTTTTTGTCACTTATAGGATTAGATTGCGTAATTCATCCATGAATTGTTTTTTACATAAATTATTTTGTAAATTTATAGATACCTTTATTGGCTCTGATTGTACATTATGCCTTAACTAGCTACCCGCGCCGGGTTTTACCCGCGTAGGTAACTCCCCTTTCCCCAATTTCACCATTAAATGTAAGTATGTGGACACATTATCCGCTTTCATATTATGGTGAAAGAATATTCTATAATTCATCTACCTACTTACTACCTCACCTTTACTTTAGGATGGAAAGGCATTGTTACGCCTTGATACAGATTAATTTTATTAATATAGCTAGGGGAACAGTACGCTTGACCAACTTGTTTGTAGACACATTTTAGTACACTTACTAACTAATCTAAGCTAAACCTCTGTACCTACTACAATCCTGTATGTTGATGAATAAATTATTATAAAAATTATTTTTATTTCAAATCGAATCAGACTATACTAGATACATATTCGATACAAACTCTTTAGCCTTTATACTATTAAGTTAAGATTTAAGATGCAAATTGTGGACAGTTTTCTATACTAATATTATAAAGAGGTAAAGTTTGTGAAGTTGTAGTGGGTAATCTCTGGATCTACTGAACCGATTTTGCAAATTCTTCTACCAATACAAAAAGCTACATTATATGTGATTGTAATCACTACATAATATAAACAAAGTCGCTTTCCGTTGTCTGTCTGTACCTATATTCTTAGATCTTTAATAGTACTTACGCAACGGATTTCGATGCGGTTTTTTTCAATAGATAGATTGATTCAAGAGGTTTGTAAATTTATTATACATAAGCTTTGCATTTGTGCAAAACCGGGGCGGGTCGCTAGTAGGCTATATTGTAAGTCAAGGTTTCCACGGGAACGGGATCTACTACGTAAAACCGCGCGGAATAGCTAGTTTACTATAAAAATACTGGAATATTGTCTTCAACAATATTTTCCCACATATGTTGTATATCGAAGTTCCATCATTTTGTTTGCGTGGGTTTATGAGAATTTAATTGTTCCTTCCTTTAATCAATTAAGCTTATACATCAATAACATTATAATATTCTACTACCAACAGCTTAATTTGCCAATAATTACTTTAGGTAATTACTCCCAAGGTTTAATCGTCAGCTCCATTTAAATAAACCAGAAGGTTGACGACTGAATGGACTCATAACTGTGCAATAATTTGGTAAAATCCGTTTTATCGCATTGTATAACGCTCCAAGTATTAATAATGACATCAGTGATTAATGATTACTATGCCCAAATAAATTTGTATCTGTTGTTTATTTTCGAACATGATTAATTGTAACAATATAACTTATATTTACGAGTATAAATTATTGACGTCTGATTGCTTTTACGTAAATTGTAGGGACTTGGTCCGTAAAATATTCAAGTGATGGAAATATGTATTACCAGCTTCCCGCGTAGCTCCCGTCCCCGGCAACTTGATAAAAAATAAAGCCTAGCCTTCCTCGATAAATGGGGTATCTAACACTGAAATCATTTTCAAAATCGGTCCAGTAGTTTCTGCCATTGGCGCGTTCAAGCAAACAAACAAACTCATCAGCTTTATTAAAGACTCGCAACAATTATATAGGTACAAGATGCGTGCTGATAATAGCTTACATGCTTAAGACATCAAGGAGAAATATTTATGGTGCTTCTAAAATATATGCCATCCTTTACCAGTATATAGTATCATCGTCATCAGCCCGTATATCGTCCACTGCTGTACATGGGTCTCTTCTCGAAAAACGGTTTTACCAAAGTCACCACGATATGATAGATAATATTATTTGTAGTGATTACGCTTGTGAAGAAATTTCTATGTTATAATATTATTCATACTTTAAACTACGTAATTCAAGCTTGAGGTTACTCTGCGATACGCTAGGAGCTGCGGCTAGCATAGGTGTTGAATATGGGCCTCCTTCCGAAGGGTATTTGACTACACCACGCTTGGCAGGCAGGTTTGCTACCGCAGCGTTGTGTTGTTACCCATAAGGAAACGATGCTTCTATTCGCTGGTAGGCGATTGTTATAGATGATGTAATAAAAATCGGGACCAACGTCTTAACCTGTACAAAGTACGGGGGTTAATAATCCCTCAAACAACCAGAACTAGAAAGAAATCTTAGAATTAAACAAACATTTCTTGTCCGGTGTAGGGATCGAGCCTTAAAGCGAGACGTATACCGCGTCGTAGGTTTATCTATATACTTAGTGAATAAATTTCACAAAAAAATATTTACTACACGTGACGCTATCCATTGTTATAGCGATGGCATAATTTTGTAAGTGGTATATATATCTCGATGCAATATAATGTAACAGGAAAATTTCCCTTTATATAATCGATACTAATGTTATAGATGCTACAGTTTTGATGGATGGCTGTTTTTGCTTTCCTCTTCATAGTGTATACAGGTATTCATTTTTATAAAGGTATCAATATAAAAATAAATTGCTAATGCCAAGGGAATTCATGATATTTCATGACCAAGGCAATTAGCGAATGTGAAAAGCAGAAGGTCTTTATGAAAGAAAAAAAGAAAATTGAGTGGAAAATTCAAGAATACTTGACCTCCACATAACATTTTTTAATGTAACCTTAATGCTTTTGACATAACAAAAATAAAATGCGTGCTGCTCTTACTGCACATCACGGTTAGAGCTATCACGCTCTGAACTAACCGTGATGTGCAATAAGCTTAATTTTAAAAGTTCAATTTAATATACAGTTTTAGTTAACACAGGACAATGTCTGTCGGGTCAGCTAATATTAGTGTAGATAAATATAAAGTTAAGAAGTATAGATATAATATTTACATAGTCTCCTTTAGCGATGGGATCAAATCCAAAAAATTTGCTACGTACATAGTCATCATCAGGGGGTTCGCATGAATGCTTCTGTATCCAACTATCCTGTTCCTGTTTGCTTAATTGTCCGTATTGTATACATTTTTCTTTGGATATACACTTGTCACATGCTGAAAGAAAACATAGTATCAAATAAACATGTTTTTTGTTGACAACTCCCGCGCTATTAATCGTGTCGCAAGGCAGGGTTAAACACTCAAGTCCGTAGCGTCCTTTGTGTCCATAAAGGACGCCACGGACTCAAAACAACGGTCTGTGGTTCACAAAAATAAATGATACGGGTGAGAATCGAACCCATAACATCAAAATCAAAACTTATCTAGTACGGCGCGGGGGTCGAACCCACGACCTCCGAGATTTAAAACGGACCTTTGAACGCTACGCTACGGAAGTTGTCTTAAACAATTAAAACTGATTAAGTTAGTAGCTTGTAATAAAGATTAAGTAAACTGTCCAATACAAACTATATGTTTGTGTAAAAGTAATATAAATAATTATAAAAACAATATTTAGAACAATTATTTTGTTACATATTTAAGTCTATTTTGTTATATATATAAATGTTTTGTACTATTCATAATAGTAGGTATAATACCCAAAGATATCTCATAATTATATTGGTAATATTCATTTTCACGAAAGTAGAAAAGTTTGTGTCAAAGTAACAATTTCATAAATATTATAAATACCTATTATTAGTTACAAAACAGTAAGTTAAACAATAACAATAAATATCCAACCTCATTTATTAACAATTTGAGACCGTTAGACATTTACAGTAAACAATGTTATTTAAATATAATGCAAATCAAAGAAAATCATTCTATTTAAACTCCCACAAAACTTTGCACATGAATAAACGAAACCAATATAAGTTAGTTACTTGTAAATTCATGACTAAAAGATAGCTGTAGAAGAAAATTTACCCTCAGAAGCGGCGGATATTAATAATATTACGATAAAATATGTAAATAAATTATACATTATATATGTATCTTAACACTTGTATATCAAACACAACGTATTCTCATGATAATTCCCTTGTGACTGCATTAAACTTTGTGTCGCATCTATACAAAATGCTTAACTAATTACTATCATCGGGGAAATCAAGTTGACAATACTTACTGCTTAATTACACGTCGCATCAATGTTTGGACTAATAGTTTGTAAAGTATAATGAATGGTACCGATTATTACATTATTTAGTTCTTAGAAGGAATACAATTTCTGACGACCTGGTGAGATTTAGTGAGTCATTATAAGGAAAACTTTGTGGACTTTTAAATACTTTGTAAAGTAGATTATAATTGGCAAGATTCGATTGATACATGAAATTTTAACTATTGATAAAATTTTACCTATAATATTTTTAATACTATCTTCCTGCGTGTGGTTTCACCGGCGTAACTCCAGTTCCCGGAGGAACTTGATCATTAAATAGAGCCTTTATATAACCTTCCCCGATAAATAAACTATCTAACACTCAAAGATTTTTTCAAATTGTAGAAGTAATTCTTGAGATTAGCTTATTTAATCAAACTTTTCAGCTTTTAATATTAGAATAGATACGTATAATATAGTTAATATTTAATAATAATTATGTCCTTTCCATCACCAAAATGTGAAGGATGTGACATCACTTGCCCTTCAACTTTTTGCTGTACAAAATATTTTTATAACTCTGTTAAATTACTCTCATCTCGTATGGCCGACATGAACAAAGCTGCTGATCATACGGGAAAGTCACTAAGTCTTACATAAAGAAATGAGACCATTACGTGATTTGAGAAACTTTGATCGAGGTATTTACTAGCAACACAAACATAATCAGCTTATGTTGTAGGTAATAATTATTTCGTATAGGTAATTTAAGCAATGTCATATAAGCAATATCAATTACAGTTAAAACAGTTATATTTTTGGGCAATTATTACAATTAATTTAGTGAGTCTATAACAAAATCGTACAAATCTACATTTAAGAAAAATGCTAAGTAAGTATTTTAGGTATAACGAAATTATAAAAAGCGTTTTTTTTGTCCAGCTAACGTTTACTCCTCTTATTAATTTGAAGTGATGATGTTCATCACCATCATCATCATCAGCTGCCCGTACAACGTCCACTGCTCAACATGGGCCTCCTCCCAAAAGTAAGGGTATACCCTCCCATAAGGCAGCATTATGTTGGAAACCCTGCTGCCCGTTCCTTGCTATACGCTTATTATAGATGATGTTATAATAATCGGGACCAACGGCTTAACGTGCTCCGAAGCACGGAGGGTAGCCCTCAACCAACCAGACCCGGAAATAAATCTCAGAATTTGCACAAAGATTTCCTGTCCGGCGTGGGGATCGAACCCACGACCTCCGAGATATAAAGCGAGCCAAATACCGATACGTTACGGAGGTTGTCATTCTAAGTACTTATTAATTAATACTTATGTATCATCTTCATACTGAAAAAATATATGATTAAAATAAATTGTGATTGAAATCTACATCAAATTGATATATTATGCATTATATTTCGTGCGCCAATACTGATATATATTAAAATTACACGCTCTACATAATCACGTCTGCTTAAAAGACTGAAAAGAAAGATTAAATCTGTAATGATGTATTACAGTTTTAATTACAGGGGAGAATCGTTTTCAAAATTCAAATCGTTAAAAAGTTCCAAAGAACTGCGTTCCAAATAATCGACCAGTATTCGTTGGAATTTCTGAAATTCACAAAGTGAATTGAAAAGCTGTACTACCTACCTAATTGGTCAGCCGTGTCCGGTAGCGAAGCCGGAATCGCCCCACCGGTCCAGCTCAGTGTGACGGAAATTCAATTACCAGAAATAAACAGTCTTTAACATACGAAATCAAACGCTGGAACGTTCACTGTCTGCATTGATATGTTTATTATATAAGTTTGGCTAAATTAATTGTGTTATAAATGCTCCAACCATAACTAAAAATGACAGCCACCTAATTGATCAAATGTGTTTCTTTTGTAACTTTTTGTAGTTATTTGATTTAAATACTTTATCGTTTGTGATGTAGACGGTTGGAGGGATGGTAGTAAAACGATGATAATCTCGTCTGTATTGTGTCTTTATTAGTCGTACAACATGAGGTTTTAAACGTATTATTACGTGACGATAAAGCTAATAATTATATCTATCTTACGTGCTAGAATGTGTCTAATTCTTATGACTACGTGATGTGCGTGACCTCTCACCACATCACCCTTCCTAGAGGAAAAAAAAAAATATATGAAAAATTTTTTTTTTTTTTTTTTTCTTAATTATTATAGTATAACTTAGTCCTATTTTTATGTACTATATCAATCTTATTTTTACATTGTATGACAACATTTGGGGATTCATCTTTAATAACTACAAAAGGTCCATCATAAATACAATCCAATTTACTTCCAGTTTCATTTTTTATTAACACTAAATCTCCCTCTTTGTAGCTTATTGGATTACTGCTTTTGTCATAACACTCTTTCCTTTTAATTTTACTTAACATTACATTTTTTCTTGCATCAGCTTGTGCTCTTTGTAATCGGTACTTAAATTCTAATGGAAAATTATCAAAATTATACAACGGTTCAACATTTTCACCTTGTAAATTACTTGGTAATCTGCATATCTTACCGAAAACTAACTCATACGGTGTATACTTGGTTACGGTATTTACTGATGTATTATATGAAAAACACCAATACGGAATCCAAGAACTCCATGTCGATGTATTGTTATTTGTTTGTATCCTCAAGTATGCACCTAACGTCTTATGAACGTTTTCTAATGACCCTATACTTTCGTGATGATATGCTGTTGATGTTGTTTTACTAATCCCTAAGATACTACAAAGCTCTACCATAACTTTTGAAATAAATTCTGAACCCCTATCCGTAGCTATACTTTTAGGTATCCCATATCTTAAAATAAAATTTTCTGCCAACGCCTTTGCTACCTCATTTGCAGATTTATTTTTTAACGGGTAAGCTTCCACAAACTTTGTAAGCTCACATTGCAAAGTTAATATGTATACGTTTCCACATTCGTCCTTATCAAAAGGTCCTACCACATCTAAATATATTTTCTCAAAAGATGATGATGCTGTGCTTGTTATTGTCATTGGTTCCTTTACATTTCTATGATACTTTTGTTTTTGACATTTCTCACACCTATGGACATATTTAACTACATCTTGTTCCATAGATGGCCAATAGAAATACTTTTTTATATTATTTATCATTCTACGTATTCCCGTATGCCCACTCGTGGGTAAAATATGAAAATCATTCATAATAACCTTCCTTTCATCATTTTCTTCCACTCTCCGTACATCTGGTACTATACAAATTTTTAAATCCTTACACATTGACTTACCGTTCCCTTTTAGGTACTCTGTCATTTCTTTTATAATGCCACTGTTGCAACTATTTTTCATAATAACTATCTCTTTTATGCCGTTTTCTATACAAAACGAAACTAGATCTTTCGACAACTCGTCTCGCGATGATGTCGATAAAGATTCATAGTTTATATAAATACTCGAGTTTTCTGGCATATACATTAATTTGCGCGACTTAGATATTATTTTCGTACAAGAGCTCTTGTTCCTTAACAACTTTTCCCATTTATTTACACCTACTTGAAGTACTTCAATATCATTCTCCCGTTTCTTAAGAACTTCTACGATACCAGGGTGATCAGTCCTGTTAATCGCAAAGTCTTTACTATGTATATCTAAATCATTTAACCGTTTACACTGTGCTCTGGTCATTACAGCTATAGCTTTTTCACGCATGGATTTTAATTCTTCACATGAAATCACAATTCTAGACAACGCATCGGCTAACACATTTTCCTTTCCTTTCACATATTCGACCTCAAAGTCGTATTCTTCCAAACACAAACGAAACTTAGTTAATCTACTTGAAGGATCCGTCATATTAAACAAATACAAAAGTGGTCGATGATCCGTTTTCACAACGAACTTTCTCCCATATAAATATGGTCTAAAATATTTTACTGACCAAACAATAGCCAATAGCTCCTTCTCTATTATAGGATAATTTAATTCGCTCTTTCCCAATGCCCTACTAGCATATGCAACTGGTTTTCCATTCCCATTGCACAAGACACTACCCACAGCAAACCCCGAACTATCGGTCTGTAATGTAAAAGTGTTGCTATCGGAAAAATCTGGATAATCCAACACTGGTGGGTTTACCAATGCTTTCTTCAGTAACAAAAATGATTCTTCGCATTCATTCGTCCAATCAAACACTACATCTCTTTTACACAACTTATTCATTGGAACAACCATCCTAGCAAAGTTAGGAATGAATTTTCTATAAAAATTTGCAAACGCTACAAAACGCTTTACTTCATCACTAGTTGTAGGACGTGGATACTTTTTTATCACTGAAACCTTCTCTGGATCCGGTGAAATGCCTTCTGATGAAATAACGTGTCCTAAATAAAGTATTTGCTTTTTCAAAAACTCACACTTTGATGGATTTAACTTTAAATTAACTTTCCTTAACCGTGAAAATACTGACATTAGATTCCTATTATGTTCATCCAAATTCCTTCCAAATATTATCAAATCATCCAAATAAATCAAACACCTATCATAATTCAACCCGGACATAGCCACTGTCATCATCCTACTAAACGAACTTGGGCTTATTTTTAATCCCATTGGTAGCCTACACATTTGATACTGTCCTTTATCTGTAGTAAACGCCGTATACTTCCTACTATCCTCATTCAAACTACACTGATAATACGATTGAGATAAATCGCAATGACTGAAATACATTGCACCCGATAACGAATCTAAAATTTCTGTTATATTCGGCAAAGGAAACTTATCATCTTGTATTCTCTCATTTAACTGCCTATAGTCTACAACAACACGCCATTTTCTTTCGCCACTACGGTCCGCTTTTTTGGGTACAATTAACACAGGACTGGACCACTCACTAACTGACTCTTCAATTATACCATTCTTTAGCATTTCCTTCACCTGCTTATCAACCTCCTTTTTCTGTGCATATGGTATTTTATATTGCCTCCTATAGACTGGAGTAACATTGTCCTTCAATCTTATAGATTGTTTATACACGTTCGTGATAGCTAATTTATCTCCTGGTATATGAAATATATCCGGATACTTGGCACATATCTGTTCAATGCTCAACCGCTCTTCATCATTCAAATAGTCCAGTTTAAGTAAAGAAAATATTTCCTTAACTCGTCTTACGCTTTTCTCCGACTCCGTAAAATAACAATAATCATAATCGACTAACGGATTCACCTCTACGTCACTCAAACTACAAACAACTTCCTCAGACGTTGTATTCAGTATCCTAATGGGTATCATACCATTCATTGGCCTAGCTATTACATTAGCTAAGAAAACACCCTTCTGTAACTCTTTCCTAAACACTACGCAATCGTCCGCTCTATTAACAGGAAAATACCGTATCACTTCACAACGCGGAGAAATATTTAACGAATACTTATAAAACTTAAGAGGTATCGAAACCATTCTATTACACTCCCTAAGAGTTAATCGGTTCTCTGAGAAATCTATAATACCATTATACTTTTGTAAAAATCCTGGCCTACTATGCCTATTGACTTACACGGCAAATCTTCAAAAATATAGAACTTATGCAGGAATAAATGTTCGCCGTATTTTAAACTTAAATAAACATAACCGACAGACTTTAAATTACCACCTACGCCATTAATAACTAACTCGTCCTTAATAATCTTACAACGCACCTCATTATCCTTTAAAAAATCATTTTTGATGGCTGACAACGATGCCCCCGTGTCAACCAACCACTCAGTATGTATATTACCTACTTTGAAATTAACCCAGTTAATACTATTACACGCTAAAATATGCTTAGTCTCGAAAAAACTGATTTCTATTCGAGTGTTCACTATTACTGAGCTGCGACCTTGACATTGCGCCTGAGTCACGGTCATCCGTCATCTGTTCATAATATGCTATATGCGCACGCCTCCGGTTTTGCTGACTATGATATGTAGTATTCCTCGCGCCCCGACCTTGCGTACTATTGTTTTTATTATTTACGTAAGCATTATTGCTCCTCCAATGTGTACGCGCGCCAGCTGATTTTTGTTGTTCGCGATTATTCCGAACATTGTGGCCGTAAGTACTACCGCTACCTCTATTATGACTTTTCGGATGATTATTTGGTCTAGACTGGCGCTGAAAATTCATAATTTGTCCCGACGACGCACAATTTTCGTCTTCCGCCACTCTAACCGCATCTTTCAATGAAGTTAAATTTCTCGCCGTAATAATGGTTCCCAGTCGGTGATTACGTAGCCCGTCCGCGAATTTCCTAACCGCGTACTTCTCATTCAAAGGCTGCAAAACCTTATATGCCTATCCCCAGTTTGTGAAATAGTCAAGTCTACCATTAACCTCTCTATTTCAGCCCCGAACTGTTCAATAGATCTATTTTCTTGTTTAACCCGAGCTAACTTAGCCTGTATAGCGACGTCCGATTTTACAGTTAAAAGGTGTTTCTTCATATCCGCTAGAAGACTATCCACCGTGTCATAACGTGAAGACAACCGCATCTTAGCACCCTGAGTTAACCGTGTGGTAAGCACGAATTTTATTAAAAGCTGACTACCTAGTTCTCCTATCATGGAACTATATAAATCTATGGCCTCTATTAAATCTTGGGTGACACGCTCATCACCGTTCATCTTCGGAAGCAAACTAACCGCCGTTTTTAAACAATCTCTGAATTTCCCGATTCCATTTTGCTCTCGCTTTCAAAACTAATTGTTCTTACGTATAAATCTTTTATTTTACTAATTAACTGCGTTAACTCTTCAGAGAAATTAGACACGCCTGATATTATTATTTTAAACTTATTATATAGAGCCTTTGCTTCAGCAATCTTAGTGTTAAAATTATTTCCAACCCGTCTGCTAGGTCCTAATTTAACTATGGACTCTCTTATTGACTTTAGGTGAACATAAATTGCAGTTAGCTCCACTTCCATTTATAAAATTAATCTATACTTATTGTCTCTACATTACTTTAGGTAATAGATACACGCGCACATAACTTATCACAACATTTAACCACTTGCCTTCTATATGTACTCCGTCAAGCTGTCTGCACCGCATGCTGTACCTCTCTTCGGTTCATCTCCTGTTGAATCCACCCGTGATGGCACCTTCTATATAGGTAGAGTGCTCCGCCAATGATGACGATGCCCATGCATGCCGCCATAAACATAACCGCCGTATTGATAGCAGATACTTGTTCCTGCACCACCGAAGCGCTGTTTGATCCTCCTGAGGCCACTTGCGCGATGACCACCTCTTCCTTTGATGTGGTACTGCCCATATCTTCCACACAAACTGCCCATGAACTATGCACACCGTGGAGTAACCGTGGCAAGGTGGTGAATTTCGACGTCACACGATTTCAGCCAGCAGCTCCCAGTAGCTTACGCCATTCGTTCGAACAGCAGGGTCGCCATGTGATGTAGACGGTTGGAGGGATGGTAGTAAAACGATGATAATCTCGTCTGTATTGTGTCTTTATTAGTCGTACAACATGAGGTTTTAAACGTATTATTACGTGACGATAAAGCTAATAATTATATCTATCTTACGTGCTAGAATGTGTCTAATTCTTATGACTACGTGATGTGCGTGACCTCTCACCACACGTTATCATTGCTTTATTTTGAAACAGAGGAGGTTTCTATCAATAGCCCGTTACTCAAACATTTAAATAATACCAAGTGTATGGAGTTTTATACAATTGTAGGTATTTGGCTCCAAACCTACTTAGTATAGTGCAATCACAGCGATTCGGTTCTCTTTATCACCCAACTCCATTTTAATATCACAAATTATTTGACAATGTAATGGCGCGAAAATGAGAAAACAATATAAGCAATCATTTAATAATGATAAATTCCAAATTCAAATGTAATATTTTGTTTATTTTTAGTATTTATGGTCAGACTAAGTAGATGGTAGCTATCAACATGGAAAACAAGAAGAAAAAAATGGTCCTGATAGAATACCAGCTCCTATGGATGGCTGATATTCTATAGCTATAGTGTAGTCCAGTATAGTATAGTAGCTGTTTTAAACTAATATCACTATAATAACTAATACTATGAAATGACTTAATAACTATATGTCATATCTAAATGAATCGAAATTATTAATGTTCTCTAAATAGGCCTTATTTAATCAAAAATACTAATCATCCTTTATGGTTTCTATTCAAATAATTAATTGAAATGGAATACGTTAAATATTTTTATACAAATAACATGTCATACACGATTTATCATAAGAATAAATCATCAATATTTATGACAAATGCATGACAAGGTTATTCAATATATCAACGAGTTAGAGAAAGTTATGTTTTTTATTAAATTAAATCAATACCTAAATAGTGTAAAACAAAATCGCATCCCGCTGTCAGCCTGGGACAGACAGACAGCGGGAAGCGAGTTTGTTTTTGACTTTGTTTTGTTCCCCCCCGTCGTAGACCCGAAGTCCGAGAGGTCCACGAACTGTAGAGCGACAGTTGCACAAAACTCCCCTAAAATACTAAAAGTCATAATCCCTCAATCCCATTGCCAGCGACCGCCCTGAGACGTGGTCTAAACCCCACAGGGGGCGCCCTCTTGTGCCAATTATTAAGGCTGGAGCTCTGCTCACCTAAATGCCCGGTGAAGTAGCAAAAGCCTCGTGGCTACCTAAGTAAGTTGATCAGAAAAAAAAAACTTAGTTTTGTATATTTAAAACTATGCAACGGACTTTGATGCGGTTTCATAAGATTTCAAAACATTGAAATCTAAACATATTGACTGAACAAAGATGAATTAAATTAAGTTATCTTTTTTTTCATACATCTTTTTGTGGTTTGCCTTTTGTAATAAAAGTTCAATATCCGTGTACAACGTATCAGACGAAATCACCGTGTAGTGTAAACATGGAATTGAATATTTCAATGGAGTCGCTTAGTCAGTATTGCGAACTAAATTGATTTCATGAAGTTCACGGGCTTATATTGAAAATACCGCTGCAATTTTGGTTGTTTTGACGCATCTAATAGATTTTTCTTATTTATAAAATATTATGAGCTTTTTTAATAATTTTACAAATTCCTATCTATACAAATATATAAAACTAGCTGACCCGCTGACCCTGAACTATGAATATTGAATTCGAATTGGTATTCATAAGTCCGATTGAAGCATCCATGTTAAACGATCATATTATTTTTTTTAATCTTCACCTGTCAATGTAACGTCAAACGCCATAATGTTACATTAAAAAAGTTAATATTGTCAAAAGCGCTAAGGTTACAATAGAAAATTGAATAAGGTGGTTTAGTATTCTTATTTTTTTCTTTCATAAGAACCTTCTCCTGACTATAACAAACACAACAAAAAGAATTGACGATGTCGGTACAACCGTTCACGCGTGATGCCGTGACCAAGGGAAATAGTGATTCATTTTTATATATTATATTCATTGTTATACATAATTAGAGTCATTTTGTAATAGAAAAATAATAGGTTGTAATAAATGTATATGAATAAAAATTGAGTGTGTGGTGTGCGAGATGTTTGGTCTGTCTGTTTCAGATAATCTCAGTAACGGCTGAATTGATTAAAACTGGAGTTTTAATGGCAGCTCTAGATAGATAATTTTATAAGGTATAACATGGGCTACTTTTTATGTTTGCCCTTGCACTTCGCCTAATCTCCTAAACGGTAAGATACCGATTTATATGGGACTTTCCTTGTTAGACAGCATAATATATTAAAATTGCATTTATTTGTACTGCGGTCACCAACCCGCCTGCCAAGCGTGGTCACTATGGCAAATACCCTTACACGGGAGGAGGCCCATGTTCAGCAGTGGACGTTATACGGGCTGATGATGTTGATGATGGTGATGAATCCACGTGTAACTGCTAGTTTCTAATAATACTGTAGTTGTGTTTAAGTATATTAAATTTATTTATAATATAAAATGTATATCTACTTATGTTAAGATAATTTATTAATTCTTGGTATGTCTACAGATCTTTAAATTTCTTATCTTGATTTGAGGCGTTACGGAAATCCATACTAATCTTAATTAAAATCACAAAATCTTTACACAAGTAGGCTTGTAGGCTTGTTTTTTATATTAGTGAAATAATCACTCTAGTTATTATTTTATTTACAATTACCTACCTGTATAAGTTTAAAGATACCATTAACAATTATTTTGCTATTGTCTTTCCAGCTTATTAATAGGTATAAGATTTGTTACATCATAATTTTATTTATCAGCTCGGAGAGAAGCAGGAGCCGGACACAATACAACTAATGTAAGTACTTACTTTTTTACAACTGAGTGGCGCCAATATATAAGGAATCTCAATCCAAGGACAAACGTAATATTATGGGGAACTACTTATATATAAGTAGATACTAACTGTCATGCAAGGCCAGATTTAAGGGAGGGGCATCCAGGGCAACTGCCCCGGGGCCCCCACAGTAGAGGGGCCCACACAATGGACATTTAAAAGCTTTCAAGTTCTGACGAGTAAACTCTACATCTTTTCTTTTATCTATTTAGATACAGTATTTTGTATTTGAATCATGATTAATGTAATAGTTCTTAAATATTGTAATAACAATTGAATTCAAAACGTCCTGAGAAGTAGGTACTTAAAATTTTCTTCACATTTAGAGTAAAAATAATATGTGGCCAGGAGGCCTCTTCTCCTTTTGTTGCCCAGGGGCCTCCGGACTTCTAAATCCGGCCCTGCTGTCAAGTGCAATCACGTAATGATATTACTATGACTGATAAACAAATAAATCGGAACGGTAGTTCCTAAAATTAGTGCGTTTAAGCAAACAAACAAACTCTTCAGGTTTATATTTTAGAATAGATTTATAGATGAGATGGAAACTGTCAAACGTCAAGTTTTATGAAACTAGATCAAAAATCAAGGAACCAATTTTTTTTCCGAAATTCTAAGATATATTCATGTAAAAAAAATTAGATTGGCTCATTCTAAATACACGTACCTAAGTGCCGGATGAAGTCAATCAATCGGTTTACTGCTGTTTGACCAAAAAATTATTGACAAATGATCATTCAACAAACAACGTTTAACCAAATGTTCATTTGGCAAACGAGACATTTGACAAAAGTATCATCTTACAAAAACTCACTTAGCAAATGATCCATTAGCAAACACTGTACTTGATAAATGTTTTAAATAACAAAATGTCAATTGATCTTTTTTAATTTAACCAAATAACATGTTTCGCAAATTAAGAATTTGTTCAAATGTCATTTAACAAAACGTTATTTTACAAATGCACTTCATTTTTCAACATTAGAATTTAGTTTGTTGGATAATTTATTCCGCTACCGTCGTATAGGGGGTCCTGCTGTTTGGCCAAAAGTCATTTGGCAAAATTACACTTGACAAACTATGTTTGGCAAAAAAAGGTTTCGCCAATTAATCTTTTTACTAATAATCATTTTAATTGAATCATTTCCTGGCGCTTCGCCGGCCGCTGCCGCGGCACGCTCGCTTCGCTCGCTCGGCTCGCGCGTTTTATGGTCACTGTTCTAACCTAACCTAACCAATTTTTTTAAGATTTTTGGGACCTATGATATAATATATCAACTAATAGGTACTTTAACTGTTTTTCTTTTAGGAAAGTCCAGAGTAGTGGTCTCGCGAAAAAGTATACACAGGATGGACATTTCAACAAGGACATCAAATGTTTACTGGCGCTTAGCTATCTGAAGGAGACGGACATTCCTCAATATTTTGAAAAATATTTAGAATCCCTGACTGACGAAGATAGCAAAAAAATTGCGTATTGGTTTAAAGAAAATTATGTGAGTGGGACTGATAATGGACCAGCAAAATATAGTCCAGGATTTTGGAGTAGTAATAAAATGAACAACGAAAAAATACCTAGAACTTCGAACTCTGCTGAAGCATGGCATCATAAAATTAATCAGATAATCGACAAACACCATCCTATATTGTTTAATTAAAAACTATATTGTTTAATTAAAAAACTAATTAAAGAAACTATAAGCAACGAGAGTGCAATTGATCAAAAAATGACTGGTATTCCTCCAGAAAAAAAGAAAAAGAAATATGTCTCCAAAGATGAACGGATTGATAGAATATTAATGTTGAAAGACGAATATTCAGAAACAATATTATTAAAATCGATTGCTGTTAATTTAAAATTATAAAATATCTTAATGCATTTCATACATATTATAACATTATAAAATTAATTAATAAACGAAACATTTGTCAAATAATACATTTTATCAAAAAATTTTAGACCAATAGTAGTTTTTTCTGATAACTCAGTTGCTAAATGTTCATTATGTAATATAATTATTTGTAAAATGTAAATTTAAGTGTTGATCATGTGGAAAAGTAAGTCATTTGTCAAATGATTATTAGTAAAAAGATTAATTGGCGAAACCATTTTTTTGCCAAACATAGTTTGTCAAGTGTAATTTTGCCAAATGACTTTTGGCCAAACAGCCGGACCCCCAATCAATCAATCAATGCAAAATAAAATAAAAAAACTGACATTAGTAAGTGTCAAACGTAGTTTTTAATTTTACAAAGGTTATATTTCAGTCCGTAATAGGCAAAGGTAATATTTAAGTCCGTAATAGTCCGACCGTAACAATGACGTCATCACACTTTTTTTTTTCAATAGCCGGCAAAAAATAGTTTAGGATCAGAATTCGAAAATAAATAAACGATACTTTTGTTTTAGGGTTTTATGATTTTTTACATGTTGTCAATGTTAGCCTCACTCCACAAATAAACAATACAATAAAAAACAATTATAAAATTCATAGCTTAGGTACTATGAATCACACTGAAGCAAAAATTCCACTTTCCTGTCCTACTATTAAGTAAACAAATTAATAAAGTATTTAAAGGCAGCTAGGTGCCATTGTTTATGACATCAACAAAGAATAATCATTATCGCAACAATTAACAATGTTATCAACCTCGATAATAGCTATTAATAACCAATTAAAAAGGATACTTAGTGGTTACGAACGTAAGTTGTGGCTGAATAATAGGGTAAGTTGGTTTACTTGTATTTATTTGTTTTATTTTATAAACTAGCTTTCCAAGCGTAGTTTAGTTTAAGTAGGAACTTTGTCATTAAATATAGCCTTCCTCGATAAATGGACTGTCTAACACTGAAATAATTTTTCAAATCGGCCTAGTGGTTCCTGAGATTAGCGCGTTCAAGCAAAGAAACAAACAAACACTACAGTTTCAGCTGCTGCCCGCGACTTTGTCTTCGTAAAATAACAGTTCGATAAGCTACTAGCTGTGTCCCGCGGTTTTACTGAACGTTTCATTGAACTGCTTCTCTCTTACCGTGAGTGGTAGAGTAATGTACTGTAACCTATATGTTAATGCAGTTAATAAAGTATTCCCGTGCGAAATCTCAATCAAATCCGTTAGTTTCTCCGTGTAACAAACATCCATTTCACTCACAAACTTTCGCGTTTATAATATTAAGTAAGCATCTAACAATTAAAGTCCCGTCAAAATAGGTACTACCATTTTAGATTTTAAAAGCGATACACGGACAAACAAACACTAATAGAATATAGAAACGTGACTATATTATACCTTATTAATTTAGGTATTTACCATGTAAGTTTTACCAAAAGTCACACCGTAAAAAATCAGACGGTAATACATTTTTTTATTGTGTTTCTGTTGTTAAGTATCCTATAACATTCATATTCATTTAGTAAATACTTATTATTCCACTACAAAGAGACAAAGCTTTTTTTTAACTTACACTTCTACAATTTTTCCTTATTATTCATCAAAATTAAACAAATAAAAACAAGCATAAAAATAATGCAAAGGTTTAGGCCGACTGAATCTTAATTTATGTCTTGTACTAAAGCCGATCTAAGTCTGCAAGGCTCAAAATGCGACAAAACTTCAGTATTGCCCTCAAAAGGACTACTCTACAAGCCAATTTAATTTAGACACTAAACATTCTGGAGACAATCCAAAAACTACGGTATTATACAAGCGAATGTTGTATAATTTGGGGAAAATAGTTCATACACTGAAAAATAACATGAAAGAGTGTGTCTGCCATAAATGTGGCTTGTTAATGTTTTTTTTGTGTCAGGCAATCAATTTAGGCTGCTATACAGGTGTGTCACATTTCCTGGTGAAAAAGAAATTCGAAGGAGATGGTTCGTTGGACACCGGGAACTTCATTATCGTGGCTATAAGCCAGTTTTTTAGTGTTCTGAACACAATACAAAAAATGGGGGTTTAAGCGGGTAAATTTTTTCGTGGTATGATTAGAATACCATCGCAATGGAGACAGCATGAGACAGCAGACTCAAATACCTCAGCGGGGGGATTGTGTGAAATTCATTACGCATTCCCTCCGCCCGGGAAAAAAGGTGATTGATCTTTCTTGGTATCATCAGGCCGTATGATCCATGGACATGGACATCTCTTCTTCGACCTATGTTCTGCAGTGGATATTTGTCATTGTCACCACTGTGTAGGCATGTTGTTGACCGCAGTTTTATGTACTAACACACATAGAGCAAAGCTGTTGACCGTTCTCTGGTAGACAATTGCTATAGATCATGTTATAAGAGTTAGGACAGGGAAGCTTGTCCCTCAACCAACCAAACCCGGAAAGATATTTTAGATTGTTCGGCGTGGGCATCGACCGACCTTCAAGATTTGAAACAAGATTATTATCACTAAGTACGGGACTAAGGTTGTTATCTTTCTTATAACTATTCAATATGGATGCAACTAGTACCAAGACGGAGACAAAAGATACTTAACGGTTTATAAATAAACTAGAACTCAGAGGTTACTGTAATAGGTATTAATACTTCCATTTTTAAATGAGTGGCCGTTTAGTTGTTGTAGCAATGTACAATACATCATCATTAGCTGCTTCGTACTCGGAAAGTTTTCTCTTTAAGACTGAAGAACACTTTGATGAAGCATCATACTTTTATAACAAAGTACATGAAGATTCAATAAACTAGAAGCATTAACAGTTGGTTGTTACAGTATGAGTTATATTAACTGTAATTTCTCTTAAGACTTTATCTTAAAATATAGTATTGTATACCTATAGTTTATATACTATTATAATACTAAATATATCCTTTATTTAAGAAATGTGATTGTACCTCGGTTACATTATGCATATTACAATTTGATCATACATAATATCATCATCAGTCCGTATTACCTGATTTGCTGCATATGGGCTTATTCCTTCTGATGGATCAAAATGTTTGAGCCCATTCTTTGCAAACAAAAATAAATAATTCTTGTTTTACCATATCTACCATTTATTTATAAAATTAACTTTTTCTTTTCAAGACGACGTTCTTACAGTTTCATAAATCGATTATGCTATGTGAAAATAATTGGTTTTCTACAAATGATTGTTTATTGTAAATGGTGGAGCGTTGGGTAAAAGAGTCCCACCAAAATTGGATTTCCGGCCGAAATCGAAATGAAATCTTCAGTTCTGGTCCCACTTTCACCCGAATTTGAAATAGTCTATACTGATTTTAAAAAGAGGTAAGATTTGTTTATTTGCGTTGAATATGCTCCGGAATTACTGAACTAAGTTCAAAAATCTAACACGATTTAAAAGTTATTTTTTATGTAGTTAATCATACCACGAGGATAAGACCCTAGACACTCCTCGTGAGGGCCGGGAACACTTGGCGATCTGGCCCGACGGCGGCACGCGCGGCCAAATTGGGCCACTCTAATGTGGCCCATTTGCCCAGTTACAGATGACTCGCCGGAGTGTAGAAGCGTCCCTACTCCTCCTGGGTCGGCCTTGAAGGATGCGGAAAGATTTTTTTTTGTCCCGGGGAAATGCATTTACGCATTCCCACCGCTGCTGCAGCATTTCCGCGCGCTGGCGGCGGGGTATGTGGGACTCGCCCTCTCCATAGCATGGTATGCTACTTATACCACGAGCAGAGGACCTTAAACCACTAAAACTCCTCGGACACTGCTTCGATCCGTCGCTGGCAGGGGCCGGGACAAGCAATCCGGCCCTCCGGAGGCACCCGCGGCCAATAAGGCGCCGCGGGATCTCCTGGGCCACACTTGCTGTGGCCCATTTGCCCAAACGCCCGGGACGCCCGGATTGTGATTTCAAATGAATGGAGCATACTTTCGTGCAAAGTGTTTGAAGACACCCCGTAAATATAATGGTGATGTGCTCGACGGGATTGCGACAAATAACTACGGTTCACGGCAATTCGATATGTCCATCTCACATTCGATTGAAGTAACTATTTACAACCGCTGCCAGAGTTGAACGTGTCCGTTGAAACTTAAGCTTTGCGTAGTGCATATAAGATATGGTTTCCTTCGCGAAAATAGTGACAATAACGTCTTCTAAATAGTAAATACTCGTGGTATGGAGATTTGCAAAGTGTCAAGTGTAGCGAATAAATATCTTATTCTCTTTTGAATCTGAGAAAGCAAGGTTCTATACTATCTAGAGTGAAACGAATGGCACAGGTATAAATATGAAACACTTTTTGTAAGTGTTTCCAAAATATACGGCTCGTTCCCTGAGTGCTGATATTTACTTTGCACAGCAGATAAGCATTGCCATTCAACGGTGCAATGCTGCCAGCATTCTTGGAACCTTAACAAGTAGTAGGTATAGATCTAAAATAGTAGTATAAATAAATATAAATATAAATAAATAAATAAAAATAAAAATAAATATAGTAAATAGATATTAACGTTAATATTAAGAGCTTGTTTACTGACACAAGTCTGAAAGACTTCTAGCACACCTGAAATAAATTAAACATAATTTAATAGTAAATGTTACCTATTTATATTTAATTTTATATGCATTGTAAATTTTCTTGACAAGTACAAGTGTATGTAAATACCTAAGTGCTGAATAAAAATCGTTTATTTCGTTTAGTATTTTATATGTGTGTTTTAATTAAAATTAGCTACTTCTATTTGTATATATGTATTTTATTGATTAATGTAAAACCTTGCGAGTATTAACTCGCGAACTATCTTTGATTTAGACAAACTTCAGACACGGGTAATGATACGAATTACGTATCTTTTGACATTTTATATAATTATAGACTGCGTGCCAAATCCCGGCGTTCACTGAACGAAATTGTTGAGTTTATCGGATTTTCCTAATAATTATGGAAGACAACAAATGACAAATCGATTGAAGACTCTTTAACTTCGGTGCTTAGCAACACAGTAAGCAATTCATTTTTATTTATCCTAATAATATCATTAATGCGAAAGTTTGCAAGTATGGATGGATGGATGTTTATTACTCTTTTACGCCACAACTAATGAACGGTACTACCTGACATTTTTTACACCGGGATAGGTTATACGCTGGATTAACATAAGGGCTACAAAATATCACGCTCTGACTTACTGGAGCAGAGTAACGCGGGTAAACCCGCGGGGCGCCGCTAGTATTTGATATTTACCTACCATTTTTTTCTGCTCATAGTGCCATCACTGAACAACTTTGTGCTAGAAGTCTAAATAAAATAATTAAGGAACTTAGTTCTGTATGAGAAATTTATTGTTTAATACATTTTTTTGTGTTTGAGAAATGAATAAAATTAAATTGAAAAACCCTTTTTACTTTTCCACAAAATTGTATTACGCAAATTTTAGAAAAGGTGGACAAAATTAAACTTCTCTAAAACAGTTAATGCTGTCGTAGGAAAACTTGTAAGTGAAGTTGATTTTTCTGTTTTATTTAAAATGTTATGTATGTTTCATATTTAAAAGGGAAACTGACACGGAAATTGAATGAGAAAGGCCAAGTTTCTGTATTAATGTGGAACTACTTTTTTATATCTTCATATTATTTGTAAATTATAGATACATATTATATTCTAAGTTTTGGGTATGCTTTGTGAATGGAGGGTTTGAAAAACCTCCTCACGGCAACCTCTATGGCGTATCGTTGGTTCGATTTATCAATGACAATTGTTTACCAGGTAACGGGCAGCAAAGTTTACCTGCTATGTAGGTATAATATTGCGTGGTGACTTTTGTAAAATATTATACCACAGTCTAGTATCTGTCTCTATCTAGCATAATAACATATTATTATTCGAGGGAGGTCCACGTTCAGATGTAAACGATATACAGACTGAAGATGAAACACCGATTTATTACCGCGGGATTTCCCTAAAAAAAGTAAAAAAGGATTTCAATTTAATAAATTACCTGAAATGAATAAGTTTATCTAGGTAGCAAGTTATTTATTTCCTGTCAATTTACGCCGATAACTACTTATCGATAATTTTACAGATTCTTCAAAGTAGATACTAATAAAAACTCCAACAACAATTAAGTAGGGAAACTTTACTAAGTACTATAGTTTAGTTTTAGTGTTTCAATAAAAAACTTTATATTTTTATTTGTTTGATATCTTGTACATACTTTCAAATATACTAAAATTTCTTGTCTTCATTAATACAAAGAGAGTTTACAACCTGAAGTTGAAGAATAGTTTGGTCTAAGTACTTATATGTATCTTCGATTCCCGCGGTAGGCAAAACATCTTTGTGTAAAAACAAAGATTTATTTCCAGTCTGGTTATTTGAGGACTATTAGTTCCAATTATCATAACATCTTGAATGACAAATGTATTCCAAAGCTGGCAACAGAGTTTACAGTGTCACATAAACAAAATTACTATGTACCTATACGTAGATCTTTCATAATCACATTATTATTATGAACTGGTGAAATGTAAGTTTGATTTCTCCACACGTCAGTAGCGAATGGTAAAGTAGAGCGACACAAACCCTTAAAAATCTTAAAATGTCTTCATTCCGCAATCGTCTCAATACTGACCCTCTTGCGCAAATTAGTTAGTATGTAGTATTCATGCCTTTTAAAAAGTATGGTCTCCCTCAACCTTAAGCCCAGTGAAGTACCAAAAGTCAAAATCAAAAACACCTATTGTAATAGGCCGAATGATTATATGTAAAAACAAAAATACAACGATCGATATACGTATACTCGTTTAAGCAACAGAATAAACGTTTAACACTCCAGGAAATATATTTTTTTGTAATGTGCCAGGTTGATGGCACTCTGTAAGTATCTGGTTTCAATTTAGTCTCAATTAACTTCAGGTTGCGTTCAAATCGCCAAGTGGTGCTTAGTTGTAATGGCGCCGTGTGAGGGTGCGTAGTCTCTCCAGCGAGATTCTTGTAGTAACATCGATATAATGTTAATATCATCGATAAAATATATCGATATGAATTATATAATAATGTTCCTCTGACTGTTTTCGGATCCAGTGGCCAAGTTCAAAGCAGATTAGACATAATTCTGCTTAGTTCATACTGGTATTATAGTCGGGACACTATTTTGCTCCATGGAATAGCGCCACAGTCAATTAATGATTAATTAATTAATAAGGTAAGATGGCAATCCATTAAAATATGAGCATTCGCTACACAAACACATTTGTGTTTTATTCCTCCATTACTCACAAGTTGTGAGTAATGGAGGCAACTCAACAGGCGAATCAATGTGATCAGCGAGTCAGTCGCCATAAAAGTGGATACCGCAATATGCACTTTGGTGGCGGCTGACTGTTGTTCTTTTAATATTCTATAAGCATAACAGAAAGCGATAAAGTTGCATTGTCCTTTTTAGGGTTCCGTAGCCAAATGGCAAAAAACGGAACCCTTATAGATTCGTCATGTCTGTCTGTCTGTCCGTCCGTATGTCACAGCCACTTTTTTCCGAAACTATAATAACTATAATGTTGAAACTTGGCAAGTAGATGTATGTTGTGAACCGCATTAAGATTTTCAAACAAAAATGAAAAAAATTGGGGATCCCCATACGTAGAACTGAAACTCAAAAATTTTTTTTTCAACAAACCCATACGTGTGGGGTATCTATGGATTGGTCTTCAAAAATGATATTGAGGTTTCTAATGTAATGTTTTTCTTAACTGAATAGTTTGCGCGAGAGACACTTCCAAAGTGGTAAAATGTGTGACCCCCCCCTGTAACTTCAAAAATAAGAGAATGATAAAACTAAAAAACATATATGATGTACATAACCATGCAAACTTCCACCGAAAATTAGTTTGAACGAGATCAAGTAAGTAGTTTTTTTTTAATACGTCATAAACCGTAAACCACAATTTACCTTTCATTCAATTAACTATTATTAACAACGATCAAAGTTGCAACTAGTATAAAACCCTTCGTGCGAGAGTCCGACTCGCACTTGGCCGCTTTTTATATTGTGTATTTTCTCTTCGATATTTCACCAAAATTCCTTATCTTTGTACTATCATTTATATATAATAATTAGAGATGGGCCGACTAGCCGCCGTCTAGTCGGGAAAGCCGACTATTCGGCATCATTTGTAGTCGGTGACTAGTCGTCGACTTTTCGGCAAAATATGCCGATTATGATCGGCGCACAACAAATGAAATAAAACAAATAATTTGTACTTGTTTTATAATTTCTAAACATTACTAAGAGTAGTTATCTAAACTACAGTCTTTACAACATAAGAACGTATTAATCAGTCACAAATTAAGCTCAGCTCTTGCTACTTCACCATAAAGACGAGCAGAGCTCCAGCCTTAATAAATGGATTAAAAACTACAAACTAAGCAACCTGCGCAAGATAGCGCCCCCAGTGTGGCTTGGACCTCGGCTCAGGGCGGTCGCTGGCGATAAGATTGAGGGATCATGACTTTTAGTATTTTAGGGGAGTATTGTGCAACTGTCGCTCTATTTATAGTTCGCGGGCCTCTCGGACTTCGCGTCGACGAGGGCATCGGATGGTTCAAGGAAGACTATAGGGTATATTTAGGGGAGTTTTTTGCAACTGTCTCTCTACGTTACTGAGGTCTACGAGGGCATCTGATGGTTCTTTCCAAACTAAGGGTCAGGAGGACGAGGGGGACGCGTCACGTTCGCGGGCGCACTCTTCTCCGGCGGGTCGGATAGAGTGGTCTCTGTGTAGTGGTGCAAGTTTCTTGCAGTCTTTTTACTGCTAGTTGTTATCTCGTCGTCCGGGTCATCTAGGACGCCCCGACGCTTTGTGGGCAAAGGCCTATAGTCGGATGCTGCAACAAGCAACGGGTTTGGGTGTTGCACTGCGGATTCGAATAAGCGTACCGACGCCTCTTTCATCCACTGCTGGTGGCAGGCAGTTGGAGATCAGAATGTAAGTTGCGATTACGAATGAACCACGGTGCCCCGGTGGCCCGTCGAGTGAATCTACTTTGAACAGTTTGTAAGCAGTACAAACTGCTAGACGCGGTATGAGCAAATACTGTGCTCGCTTACGTCATAATTGGTCGTATACACGTGGCGTAAATCCTAACCTTATTATCAAGTGATAATTTGCTGCGTGAATTTAGAAGACAGTGTAGTCCACTGAACGTAAGTAAAGCGCGTGCACCAACGGTCTCTACATGCGCTCTAAAGTTTAGCTTTCGGTCCAGGATTACGCCTAAGTACTTGGCTTGCCGTTCGCAAAGGTTCGCCAAACATCTTGACCGGTGGGATGTCCGGTGGACTGTTAAATCTCGAGAAGAGTACCGCAGCACTCTTTGTCGGATTTACTTCGATTCTCCACTTTCTGAACCATTTGCCTAAGGCATTTGATGCGGATTGTAGAGCGTCGTAAATTGCAGTAGGACTGTGGCCTGAGTAGTATAAAGCGGTATCGTCCGCGAAGAGAGCCAGATGGGCTTTCTTGAATTTCGGGATGTCACTTGCGTAAAGCGAGAACAGGAGTGGTGAAAGTACTGAGCCTTGTGACACTCCTGCTTGGATCGGGTGAGCGGGGCCGCGCGATGACTAAGCCGAGTGATGACGATAAAGCCCGAATACCTCGGACAAGTAGGTATTAGAATGATCGGCATTGCCGATTAGTCGGCCGACTAATCGGCATTTTTATAACCGATTAGTCGGCTAGTCGGTTAGTCGGCAAATACTATAGTCGGCCCATCTCTAATAATAATATACATACCAAGAATATAAATATTCTTATTAGTTTACTGATACACTTTTTTAAACAGTCCACAGCTACATAACACACTTGTATAACAATCGATTATTATTATCGATATACGCACAGCTCTACTAGTCACACTTTAGGAAGGGTTGCCTTATGTTCGATTGTGTCGGCGTTTCTGTCGTTGAATTTTCTGAACTTAACTATCCGCTGTCAAGTTAGTGGAAAGGATACATTGTGCGACTGTCATTCACGTAGCTTATTACTTTTAATAGATGTTGGAAGATTAGGGTTCGTAGATATTAGTGTTGTGACAGTTTTATTCTTGGTAATACAATTTGATCAGTGTCAAATGTTGAAAAATATTTAAGAAAATATTGTCTTCTATAGTTTCGAGAGATGAGGAAATAATTCTGTTTTCTGGTACTATTTTCTGCGATTTACGGCATATCAAATTTAGACTATTCACCGTACATGCCTGCTATATACTATCTGCGGGATATCAGAAAGCCATTCATAGCTCTATTCGATTTGATATTGAAAGAAATTTTACAGTAATTATACTATTCTATATATGTATATCTTATTAAACTTATATCCCCCTTACATCTGAAATTTATAAGGTCCGCGTACTGTAATGAGACAGTTGCAAAACTCCCCAAAAATTCTAAGTAGTCTTGTCTCAACCTACTCTGCTAGCGCGACAGCACTGAGCCGAGGTCCAAGTCTCACAAGGGGCGCCTTCTTGCGTATAATGTTTAGTTTGTCATTTTTAAACCATTTAAATAAGGCTAGAGTATTGTTCGGCTTTATGCCATAATTAATTATTTTTATTCTTGTATTTGGAAGGTACGCATAACTATAATGAAATAATAGTTAAAACATGATTTAGCTTATGAAAACTAAAAATGGAAACGATCAATAAAATATTTGTAAACATTTTTCAATGCCATTGATGTAGATCCTTTTTAAAACTCCTGATATTGCTTGGCAAAATTTATTTAGTTTGATGTTGACTTCCAAACATGGTTTTTCCATAAAACATGCACTGGCGTACTCGGTTAATGGACTTAGTTCATACAAAATACAAAGTTAGACGTGAACCCTTTTTTGTCGTAAATGGAGCGCACAGCTAGTTTCGACAATAATAAAATGATACAGATATGAATTGTATAGACTTATATAGGAGAATTTATGTAGGAGAATCTACAAAAGTTATTTTTGTAGATTTTACGAATACCTATAGCATATATAGCTACACACGTATAAACGCTACTGCCCGCTACCCGGTATACGATTGTCATTGCTGGTGTAAAGAAGATCGGGACCAATGGCTATAACGTGCTTTTCTGGGCACGTCGATTTTCCCTCAAGAACAAGATCCGGAAAAAAAAATCACTCAAAAATTTCACGAACGGGAATCGATTTAGTTTTCTAGATTAGGGGCGATTAAATTATTGATATTCGACCAGGTAATATATGTATACATACCTACTCGTCATTATACACATAACAGTTCAAGTGCAAATAAATAAAAAAACTTAAAACCACGTTCAGTTTAGTTTTAAACAATTGAAAAGTGAAACTAAAATTACACAAGGGCAGTATAAAATTCTATATTTTTGTTTACGTCAAGAGCAAAAGTTAATAAATGAGACGAATCACCCCCACTGCACGTGTTGGAACATCGATCACGGCTCTTAGACTTTAACAGGGGTTGTTACCCCTAGTCAAACATTTTCTTTTGTATCGCATGAGTCTTGCTCACAATATAGGCTTGTGGTAAGCTCTATTTAGGCCATTGTCTAAGAATTGCAATAATAGGAGGGACTTGGCTGGTTTACGTTACACAAACTGAGAATATATAGTATCTATATATGTTTTGAACCAGAAACTTTGGGTCGTGATTCTGCTGATTTCAAAACGCTTCAAAGTACAGTCAGCACCAAAAGTCGATGAACAGAATCAACATAACAAAACACCTGTTCACAATAAAATTCCTTGCCACGGTGTAGGTCGGTCGGTCGGTCGGCCGCCGTCGTCGCGACCGACCGACCGACCTACACCGTGGAGTTTATGGCATTTTATTGTGAACAGGTGTTTTGTTATGTTGATTCTGTTGATCGACCTTTGGCGCTGACTGTACCAAGTGGAGTTTCAGTGGTAGGTATATCGTTTTAGGCTGTTCGGTAGGCCCGCGCAAAGTGTATCATTTTTGCGATTGGAACATTTGCATCTGAATCACTAAACTGTTCCGGAACACTGATATGTTTCATTTGGAACATTTGGAACACCGGCACCGGCTCAAAAGATTCAATTGAATAAACATGCAATTCAAACAATATCATAAAACAACTGATCGTGTTTGTTTAAATTTGCGCAAACATAAACAATTCAATAAGCTTTGTCAAAGTAAAATGATACCTAGTCTTCTATTTCATACAAGAAACAACCTAATAGTATTTGATATGTAAGCACCATAATAGTTATTATTACGTGCATTGAATTAAGAGCCGCTGTCCGAGAGCTAGCGAGCGAGCGTATATGTATCCCGCTCACCGCTCAGCATTTTGTGTCTCACTCAAATCTCTCACTCGCAACTCGCAAGCGACGTCGTTCACGGTCCGGTCGGTCCGCAAAGTAGTGTTCCAGATTCAGTGTTCCAAATGATGCATTTAAAACATTACTGACGTTCCAATCTTTCGAAACACTAAGATGT
Organism: Nycteola revayana; assembly: GCA_947037095.2. Taxonomy (NCBI): domain Eukaryota; kingdom Metazoa; phylum Arthropoda; class Insecta; order Lepidoptera; family Nolidae; genus Nycteola; species Nycteola revayana. The sequence continues at coordinate 15,155,036 of OX344839.1, forward strand.
TTCGGAACAGTGAGTCGGTTCAGTAAAGAGTTACACACCTCTACTGTTCGGTATTATGTTAGTTGCATTGATGCAATTTTTCTTTTATTAACCCATTTGTTCCTGAATTAAATCTGTGCTATTGGCTTGACAATTCGTATACCTGCACAAAAATAAACGTATTTATACATTATTTCCGGCATTGGTAGTTCGATAAAAGAATCTGGGTCGTAATGGATATTATCAGATAAGTAGGTAGGTAGGTAAATAAGATTTCGCAGATTAGACTGATAAATGATTATTGATCAATCATAATTGCGAAACCTAAATTATATTGAACACAATAAAAATGTTCATAAAATTATTAGTTTAATTTCAAGACAAAGCTTATATTTAGAATCCTTTGTAGCATTGATGTCATGTACTTTTATACTAAACTAGCTTCCCGCGTGCGTTCACACCCATTTGACTCCCGTTTCGGTAGAAACTTCATCATTAATGTTATTCTTGGATAGAGCGTTACAATATTTTTTGCAATAGCTCCAGTAGTTCCGGAGTTTTTCAATGGAAACAAACGATCAAATATTTCCTCTTTATAAAATTAGTACCTACAGCTTTGAGGTCAGTCTGCGCGGGAAAAGTCTGGGATCAAGTCTTTGGAAGAAATCTTAGAATTTACACAAAGATTTCTTGTCCGGAGTAGGGATCAAACTCACGACCTCTGATAATTAAAGCGAGCCAAATACCGCTACGCTACGGAGCTTGTCCTTTGACATACGGTCCTAATAACGGTTAAAATATCTGTTTACGAAACAAATATTTTTAAATGATTATCTATTTGGGATTTTGTTTTTTGCTTTAAAAATATGCTTCTTAATTGGTCTGTGTTGATTTAATTATATTTTTGTTATTCATCATCATCATCATCCTGTTGTAGTCCACTGCTGAACATAGGCCTCCCCCATCGATTTCCAGCGGGAACGATCGCTAGCGGCTTGCAACCACTGACTCCCTGCAGCCTTTATGAGGTCGTCGGTCCATCGTGCAGGCGGTCATCCTACGCTGCGCTTGCCAGTTCGTGGTCTCCACTCGAGAACCTTACTGCTCCATTGGCCGCCAGTTCTTCGAGCTATGTGTCCTGCCCATTGCCACTTCAGCTTGCTAATCCGTTGAGCTATGTCAGCAACCTTTCTGATTCGATCACGCACGGAAACGCCTTTCCATAGCTCGCTGAGAGAATGAGCTTTTTAATGAGACACACAGTAAGCGACCACGTCTCAGCTCCATAATATGTCATCACTGGTAACACACTTTGATTGAAGACGTTTGTCTTCAGGCACTGAGAATTTTGGACGAGAGGATCTCCCGAAGCTTCCCAAACGCTGCCCAGCCGAGTCGGATTCGACGATTGACCTCTTTCTCAAAGTTGGTCCTTGATCGTTGGATCGTTTGATCTAGGTATACGTATTCGGTCACAACTTCGAGAATGGAGTTCCCAATGGCTATAGAGTGGGGCACTACATGGGCGTTATAGTCGACTTTCGTCTTGCCCATGTTCATTATTATTATTTTTACCGAACCTATTTATTGATTTTGTGAATTGTCATATGCCTCAGACCGGAAATACATTAACTTAATATACAGATTTTAATACTTAATATACAGTTACAAAGATAAAACCAATAAGTAGGCACAAAGTATGCACCCTGAAATATTGAAATAATTTGTTCTTAATTTAATATTATAATGACATTTCTTATAAGTAATATACGGTTTTAGTCTAGTCAGGTAATATTTATAATGAAAACACATAGTAGCAGCATTGGCTATAAAATCGATAAATTTTCAAATTTCTCTATAGAGTTTTCGCGGTAGTTTATGTCATTGGCCCATAGCCAGAAGGGTCATAATTCAGTTATGGCCGTACATAGTTAATCACTGCGGTAAAACAGTGGCCGGTAGATAGATTGATCACACTTTAAATAGCACCATGTTGGATTTAACCTTTTAGTTTACAAATTAAGCTGTGTTATATTAATGCGTCAATCCAATTGATCAATTGTATAGAGATACATTTGTATAGTCCTTGATGCCACGATTTGGTGAGTATTCGTTGAGTGGGGTAGTGTTTAGATATATCTTTTAGATTTCTCCGCCTATGTATTGTTCTGTATTGGCCTAACGGTAATATATTCGACTACAACTTGCTAGTTGTAGTCAAATATATTACCGGTCCCGGGAATACCACATAAGGAAGAAATGGTTCCGAAAACATTTTCGAAACCATTTCTTATGAAGACAAACATATAAAGATCTTTCGTGACAAGGTTAATAAAAACTGAGAAAAGAAGTGGAGAGATAATACCGCCTCGTGGTGCCCCAGCGTCTAGTTTACACCAATTAGATGAATAATCGCCAAAGTGAAGAGGCTGCTAGCGGCACCGAAGATATGTGGAGAACCACTCCAGAGCATTGTCTGAGACCATAAGGTCAGATCGACCGGGGGATCGAACCTATCACCTCCGACACTTACAAAGCTACCCCATGGATGTTATTGTATAAATAAATTTTATTTTGGTTTTTTATAAAATAGAAAATTATTAACAAAGATATTTTAATTATAACGCAGCTAAAATTCTTCCTTAATACAAAGATTTTCAAAGTCCCTTGTGCTTAGTGAGACTGCAAAAAGGTTTTATTTTTTTAATCATAGAATTTATAAAATATAAAACTAAAGAGATGAAATAATGCATCTAAAAATGTATTTAACATTTTCTATATAGTTACATCTCTAGTTCTTTATGATATAAATCTAAAAATGGTAAACTCTTTGCTTACCTATTCGAAAGTAATACATGTATTTGAGTTATCAAGTTAAGATACCTAATTGAGAATATATTTAAGATACCTAACAAAACTATTGTATGAATTCTTCAATGTATTTTTCCATGTCCATGAACAACCGGTATATATAATTAAAATAGTAAAGAAAGTTAAAAAATGGCCAAGTGCGAGTCGGACTCACGAAGCGCACGAAGGGTTCCGTACCATTTTCAAGCGCTTACTTTATTGATATAGAGCAGGGTTTCTCAAACTTTCGGCTCCACGAACCCCTGTTAAAATTTCCAGGTGACAGCGAACCCCTAACTAACTAATCCCCCCCCAAGACAATAATAAAATTGATTGTTGAAGAAAATAAGGTTTTTATTTGAATAAAAGGTAACAAATAAAGTGCCAAAAGAAATATCTTTTAATATAAATGTGATGGGTGTGCTTGTTTCTTGTCGCAAATGGATTTAATTTTAGGAGTAATTTTGGACCGCGTATTGAATTTTCAAGCCGCCATTACGTAAATCTTGTCGCGAACCCCCTGCCGTCGAATGGCGACACCCTATGGGTTCGCGGACCCCACTTTGAGAAACCCTGATATAGAGCAATAAAAGGCAAAAAAAAATGAGTTATGGAAACCCTTCTTAAAAAATTATTTTATTATATTTTTAGTATTTGTTGTTATATCGGCGATAGAAATACATCATCTGTGAAAATTTAAACTTTCTAGCTATCGAGGTTCTTGAGATACAGCGAAGTCTAAGTAATAGGGTCCCATTGTTACCATTCGGGTATGGAACCCTAGAAAAGCTTCGGTAAAATTTGTTTAACTAAAAAATAAACCTAGTTAACAAGAAAATGCCATTTCAGGTTAAAAAATATAGTTTTACTCATCATATTTTTGTAAAATTCGTTAAACAACGCACTATTCGTCTTCCATTTTCACCCTTGGTTAATAGTGTTATCCGTAAGGTAGGTGTATTTGAATTCTATCTACAAAAACAAAATGAATAGGAAGCCCATTTCTGAATTCATTTTGCGGTGCGTCTCCACCGCATCCGTCAAGCCAATAAGCCGATTTGTCTTAATTCGGAAACAGTCCTCGTGTTCATTTCCTGTAGCAAGAAACTCAATTTTGTTTTACCTATTTGGCATATTTGAATGAATACCAATATGTTAGAGACAGTGTGTTTTTTAAATTAAATTGGCCCAGAAGGTTCTTTTTAATAACATGGTCTCACATGAGTTAAGCTGAGGTAAGCTTGTAACAAGGTCTCACATGAGTTAAGCTGTTTGTCGTGTTTTAACTTTAAAAGTGAAAGGGCGGAAATTATATACACTCGGTTCCAAAAATAACGGGTCAGTCACATAGACCCGAATATCTCCCGAACTACGTATGCCATCCTAATGAAACGAAGACTGTTCAATTGAGAATTTAATTATACAGATAAAAAATAAAATACCTAAAACTTAGTTGCACCCACAATATTAATCTCTAAATTAAAAAAAAACTAAAGTAGTCATATTTTTCTTAAGATTAAATTTTTTTTATGATTGTTTTTTTGCTGTATTTTTATTCTGTCACAAAAAAAAAACTATCGTGAACGTCTTCCACGTGCATAATTATTATTCTGTGAGGTGAAGCATGCAATCACGCTAGAGGAATGTACCAGAATCCTAACTTTTTTGGAACTTGGGCGGAGCCAGCGTGAAACAGCCTGAAACATTGGTGTATCTTTGTCGACTGTTCAGCGGGTAGTCCAGCGGTACCAAGAGACCGGATCACACCTTAGAAGACCAGGAAATGGCAGACCAAGATGCACAACGGTCAGGGAAGACAGACAACTGGTGGCTACAATGCTCCGAAATCGTTTTCAAACTGCTGTTGGTCTAAAAACTCACTTTATTCGCTTTGGAGGTGGCAATTTAAGCGCTCAAACAGTAAGAAGACGTCTTGCTGAAGCAAATTTGAAACCATTGAGCAAATGGCCCCAAACTGGAACGGGGACATCGAATTGCAAGACAGAGATACGTGCGCGAGCACCTAAACTGGAAACTAGACGATTGGTCTAGGGTAATGTTCACGGACGAGTCTAAATTCATGCTTTATAAGCATGATGGTAGGCAGTTGGTGTACAGAAGACCAGGGGAGCGCTTCCATCAAGCGTGTGTGGAGGAAAAAGTGGCGTACGGTGGAGGCTCCGTACAAGTTTGGGCTGGGATTTCTGCTGAGGCCCGCACCGAGCTGGTACTCATTCAAAATGGAACTCTAAATGCAGAGAGGTACGTGGAAGAGATCCTCAATGAACATGTAGGTCCTTTCATGGCCAGGATGGACCGGCATGTCATATAAATGCTTGATGATGCGCCTCCCCATACCGCCAGAATTGTACATGACTACCTTGAAGAGGTCGGTATCGAACTCATGCAGTGGTCAGCGCGAAGCCCGGACTTAAACCCCATCGAGCACGCCTGGGACGAGCTTCAGAGATGCGTGAAAGGTCGAAACCCCCCACCAATCACGCTTCCCGAGCTCAAACAAGCACTGGTGGAGGAATGGGAAGGTATTCCTCAGCACCGGCTCCGAAATTTGGTGTACAGCATGCCTAATTGCCTGGAAGCTCTCAGAAGAGCTCGTGGAGGCAATACAAAGTATTAAATGAAGAAAGTGATGAAAAACAGCAAAAAAACAATCATAAAAAAAATTTAATCTTAAGAAAAATATGACTACTTTAGTTTTTTTTTAATTTAGAGATTAATATTGTGGGTGCAACTAAGTTTTATTTTATTTTTTATCTGTATAATTAAATTCTCAATTGAACAGTCTTCGTTTTAGTCCAGGGTCGATAATTTTTAAAACCAAAAAAAATCATAATAGGATGAAACCCATTAGAAAAGGAGGGAAATATGACAAAAATGAAAGGAAAAATAATTTACGGGCGATCTGAGGTTGGGAAGGGGATGGGGGTGAGTTTTTAAGGGTAAAAAACGGTTTTTCTCGATTTCCGGCAAAACTAAAAGTCCTATCGAAAAAAGTCAAATGGAAAAGTTGTAGATAATAAAAAGATCTAAAACTTTTGTATTTACACTTTTTTCACATAACCTCAAAATTTATGTGAAAAATTCAAAAAACCAAGTTTTTGGTTTTTTATTTTTATCTTTTACAAAATTTTTTTTTATTTAACGAAATTTTGTGAAAACTTACCTTTTTATGTCCCAAATACGCTGTAATTTATTTAATTAAAAATATTTATTTTTTCACCTTATTTTGAATTAATATCGAAAAAACACCCTAATTTTCAATCGAAAATTCACCCGTCAAAATATCAGCTTTTTTCAAAAAGTTGGTGTGGTTTCTGTTCGTTGGAATCTCTACTTTCCGATGGTAAAAAAAAAATATATGTTACTATGGTAAATCTTCTCAGAAAATGCAAAAAATCAAAAAAAACTTGAATTCGAATTTTTTTTTTTAATTATTATAAATAATTTCATCTAAAAAATTATATTATTATATTGACACGGTCTCGTCATTATATTGACTTTGACAACTTCGATGAATAAAAGCTGATGTCAAAGTCTCAAATTTTTTGTATTTATTGTCGATTCTTTTTTTGCTGGATACCACTAAACGATTCAAAGCTGCTTTTTTTATTGCATACACTTGCTTATCATCTGCCTTATTGCAAATGATACAAACAGATTCATCCATACTGATAATCTGAAAAGACAAAATCGAATTAATAATGTCTTCACTATTTAATCGTGAATAAATTCCCATGAAAAAAAAAATATTAAAGAAATCAATGTCAAAATGTATAAATAATATATTATAAATCTATAAAAAAGTATAAAATATATATGAAAATCGGCCAAAAGTTTGTTTTATTAGAAATATATTTACGATATATATTTTATATATTTTTTATAGATTTTAAATATATTTTTTATAGATTTTGAAATATATTTTTTTTCATGGGATTAACTAAATTTGTTTGTGCAAAATTAAGGAGATAATTATTTTTTTATCTTGTACTAAAATATCATTTAATTTCAATCTTTAGGTTATGTTAAGTTAAGCATACTATTTTTTAAAGAAAATATTACGATTTTTATGGTTGAGTTGATTGATACAGATAAAAATAGAGATAGTATTTACCTTCCTATGCAGATTCGAAAAGTTTTATTGTTTTTTTAAGTAAACTTGTCACAATTATCTTCAAGAAACTCAGCGTGCACGTGTATTTTTATAAACGATGTTGTATACTGTACTGTATTTCGAATACTGGTTAGGCTAGCGGTTGTAACAGCTGCTACGAAATATATAGTATATAATAGTAGGTATGTATGTAGTAAGACCCAGACCCGCCTAGCCCCTTCCCCACTTCTCCACGAAATACCTTTTGATGGGCTACAATTTTTCGTAGGTCACTCAGGTATATCTACTCAGGTATATATATAATTTATCTCAAAATAGTTATAAATAAGCATCTACGCATATAATTTAAAGAAAATTAGACAACTTTCTCCAAATATTGTAGATGTCTTATTAAATATTAATTTAATTAACTTATTTGTTTGTTAATTATAGTAGTATATTTTTATTTGCAATTTTTTTGTTATCAACGTCACATGTAATCTAACGTTTTTCGAGTAATTAAAGTCTAAATTTTAATAAATAGCTCAAAATTATTTATAATAATTAAAAAAAAATTTTCAAATTCAAGTTTTTTTTTAATTTTTGCGTTTTCTGAGAAGATTTACCATAGTAACATTTTTTTTTTTTTCACCATCGAAAATTAGAGATTTCAACGAACAGAAACCACACCAACTTTTTGAAAAAAGCTGATATTGTGACGGGTGAATTTTCGATTGAAAATTAGGGTGTTTTTTCGATATTAATTCAAAATAAGGTGAAAAAATAAATATTTTTAATTAAATAAATTACAGCGTATTTGGGACATAAAAAGGTAAGTTTTCACAAAATTTCGTTAAAAAAAAAATTTTTTTGTAAAAGATAAAAATAAAAAAACAAAAACTTGGTTTTTTGAATTTTTCACATAAATTTTGAGGTTATGTGAAAAAAGTGTAAATACAAAAGTTTTAGATCTTTTTATTATCTACAACTTTTCCATTTGACTTTTTTCGATAGGACTTTTAGTTTTGCCGGAAATCGAGAAAAACCGTTTTTTACCCTTAAAAACTCACCCCCATCCCCTTCCCAACCTCAGATCGCCCGTAAATTATTTTTCCTTTTATTTTTATCATATTTCCCTCCTTTTCTAATGGGTTTCATTCTATTATAATTTTTTTTCACTTTTCATTATTTTTAAAGGCTTCTACCCTGGTCTATTTCATTAGGATGGCATACGTAATTCGGGAGATATTCGGGTTTATGTGACTGACCCGTTATTTTTGGAACCGAGTAATATTTAAAATAACATTATATTATATCGTCCGAATTTCATATTATATTTATTTATATTGCGTACAAATAACACTGTAGGTACATGGAGAAGTTTGAATATTTGAATTGAAAAAATATTGGTACTAACTGTACCTAGGTACTAAAAATAAGATTACCTAGTAATTTTGTATAAGTATAAGATCATCTCAAAAATAGGCAGTATGTACCTACTCAATAAAAAAGGATGATAAAAATTATCTGGAGATAAAAAATAGTATTAATGTCAGATATAGTTAAGGAAGGACATACACTGACCTCATAGGTGATGTTCTCCAGAAAGGTCAGGTGCATAGTACTCGCAACCGGCGTGCGTGTATGACCAGATGTATGAACGTGGACGAGGCAAAGCGAGTGTGTAAGGATCGTAGCATGTGGCGTTCTGTAGTTTCTGCCTACCCCCATGGGAGAAAGGCGTGATTATATGTATGTATGTAATGTCAGATATAATACGTCATGATACCTACATCATATTAATTGTAAAAAGCCCCATTTTTTTTAGAGAAAAATAAGCGGTCGTACTTTCTTTGCAATGGCTAAATACACTCTTTAAAAAAAAATGTATAACATAAAACATTTTTAAGATTTATTTTATTAAACTTGATAACAATTGTTGACATCTAACAAAAATTTAAAAGATAAACTAAAAAATATTTGCCATATTTTTAATGTGCGTATGCAAAAATAAATAAAGTAGATTCCAAAATTAAAAAGAAAAAAAACGATATAATGCGTTATCGAAATTTAATATTCAAACTCGCTGCTAATCATCTTTGTTTAAACGATTAATACTATGTTAAAACTTTAGATAGACTACTTAACTTAGTAGATAGTGTTGGTACTTCGTCCCTTGGCTTTTTATCAATATGATTCGTGGTATTAAAGGTATAACCTCATAATATCATAAAGATTTATGTATATTTAAATCAGTGATCAGTGAATCAGATTCAGTCTTAACATAGGTATCCGGTGTACAAACTTTTTGTCAAACTCTAAAATTATGCTAACATCGTATCCTGATTTGTAAACAAGAATGTTTTTAATGAAATCAAATTGGATCCTTTTATGCGCATATTTATGGAACGCATTTAAAATATAAATTCCATTCTCCGCGCCAGCTGGAGTGCGTCGTCGACATATTGCGCCCAAAACGTATGGTACGACCAAAAAACTCTGAAAAAGTCACTTTTTTCTCACTTCATAATGCGTATTTTGTTCGTGTTGGGTGTTTTATGGGTATAGTGGAGATATTGCTGCAATTTCATTGAGCGTTCATGTTTGTTTGAAAATAAAGTGTTCTCGTTTTCGGTTACCGTTTCGTATTTTGTTCAACTGACTTTTATTCATCCGTTGCTAGTTGTGCCCTGGGTTTTACTCGCATTGGATTGCTTTTATGTTTCAATGGGTTATAGTGGCATATCTGGGTGCCAAATTTTATCTGAACCCGTTTTGTAGTTCATCGTAAAACGTGTGACCTAGTTTCCGTCTTAGAATATTCTAACCCATAACATCCTATGGGTGCAGTTAGAGGCAACTAAGGGATATAGGTATAGATTAATGGGCAGCAAAATCTATCAACTAAGATATCTTATCATCCTACTGTGGTCACCAGTCCACCTGCCAAGCGTGGTGTTATGGCAATATGCTGCAACGATCCTTGCTTACCACGGTCCGTTAAGTGGAGGCCCATGTTCAGCAGTAGACGTAAGTGGGTTGAAGAATCATCCAGACAATCTCAAACACTTTGGCATCTATTAGGTGTTTTTTATTTAGTTGTCTATAAACTGGCTGGAATGGAATCTCTTATCCTTATTCCTCTCAATAAGTATATTATATTCGTTGCGGAATCTAAATGTTTATACAAGCAGTAGGGCTAATTTTGAATCCTCGGATAAAAATTATTAGAGGAATATTTTTTTTATTTGGACAGATTTAGTAAAGGGGTTCTGTTAAAATTAGTTCCTTTCTTATTACTTATCTGACGATTGAAAAAGCCGCCCTATATCTACTGCCGGTTCTATCTTAAAATTGGACTATTTTCAAATAAAATAAATAAATAGGTAACCACCTTTACACTATATTTACGGAAATATAGCAGACATTAAATGTAATTTTTATATAATTAAATTTGTTCAGTCTAGTTTAAACTAATATATACTTACGTTGAATATTTTCGGTGAGTCTACGTTGCTGCATACAAACTAGGTTTATCTTAGTACAGGTTGGTACGTAATGGCTTTCTTTAACTGTCCTGGACCTCCATAACTCACATTAATACCCTGCTTCTTAAACCGCAATTTTCCACATTAAGCTCTACTATATTTAGTATGTCTTTTGTCCAGACCTCATTTTCACACATCATAAAGCGCGGGGTCGTAATTTTGAAACGCTCCGACTACGTCTGAGTTTAAAAGGCCTCCTTTAGTCTCAGTCTGACTGAACATTTTTCCCAGCTTTTTCGCTTCGAGTACGTTTGTCACTCTGGTACATAACAATGATCTTTTGACGGAGGCAGGCAGGTGCGAACTTAAAACTATGCGAGTATTTTTTAAGTGCCCGTTTAAAAACTGCAGAAAATTAGACTGCGAAATAATGGAGACGTAGCGGGAGCGCCGGGGAAATTTCCCTTTCCCGGCGTTTATGATTCTGTCCTTAGCATAAACTTGGGAATTTTTATAACAAAACATATTTTTGTGTAAGGGAAAATAGTCGGGTGAACAAGTCGCGGAGTTGAAATGTTTTATTTATTAACAGAGTAGTGGTGTTAGTTATCTTTATTAAATAACCACAACATACATATATTTCTTAACTGGTACGTTGATGTTTCGATACAAAAATAAACTTTTACTTTATACACATTTAAGTGAACTCGTGACTTTTAGATTTCTCACATATAATGTATTTGTATTAGTTGTGGCTATAATATGGGTAAAACACTTTAACGGTGAAAATATTTTAAGAACAGCCAAATTAAAATTTTCTAGTTTTGATTTATATGTTTTACTAGATTCCGCGCGCGGTTTCACCCGCGTAACTCCCGTTCCTGTAGGAGCTTTATAGCCTATAGCAGTCCTCGATAAACGGGCTATCTAACACTAAAAGATTTTTTTAAATCGGACCAGTAGTTTCTGACATTAGCGCGTTCAAATAAACAAACTCTTCAGCTTTATATAATTACCAGCAAGCACCGCCTCCCCCTCGCCCGCCCGCCAGGCAGCGCAGCGTCATGCCTTGCGCATCAAGCGCGCGTGTCAATTTTGTTGGGGAGTTATTTTCAAAACGTTAATACTACTCTTGTAAGATCTTAATTGAAATTAACTGATTTGATGATTTCAAGGACAATTTTGTTCACAATGAAATACTCTCAACAACACATTTATTTCGATAAAGATTAATATTATTATGTTGATAAAACTCTTTGGCAAATAACGCATTATTAGGTACCTACAAATTCTTTGCATTTTTATACTCGTGATAATTTCTCAACGAAATGTCCGATTGGAATAAAACTAAAAGTATTTTACTTCTACATAAATACCCTTGATAACTTAATAATTAATTTGGATATAAGGATTGATATTACGATACACATTTAACGTAGTTTCTTTCTTCAGACGATTTAATTTTTTTTATGAACATAAAAGCTTTTATTGTGACTTAACTATGATAGTCAGATGTGTGCTCTCACGGATATTTTGACGATCTTAATAAGACCTACAAATCCGTAGCACATCATTTTGTTCTATTGTCAATAGTTTTTGTAGCGCATGCATAAATAGATTTTCGATTTTACACCTTGGGTTACAAAATCGCAATTTTCTTACGGATCCCTTATTTTTTTGAATATAAAATATAGCTTATAACCTTCCTGAAAGATTTTTTGAAATCGGACCAGTAGTTCCTGAGATTAGCGCGTTCAAACAAACAAACAAACAAACTCTGCAGATTTATAATATTAGTATAGATAACAGTAACATAGAAAAACTATCCACATTTACTTCTTTTATTTTTAAATTCATACCGTTCCGCTGCTCAAAGCCATTACCAATTCTGCCGATAGCATACTTACTTATTATTAAAAATATAAAACTTAATTTTCTTTTTTTTTAAACACGGTAAAATTTTCACTAGGTAGTTTTCTCCTGTGTTTCATCTTACCGCTAAACGTCGGCCTTCCTCAAACATATTTTAACGCCACAACAATACATTGCCTCTCACTCTTCAGTAAATAAAGGAGATTACATGCTTCTCGCGGTTATAAAACGAGCGTAATAAAACATAATGCGTCCCTACCGCGTTACAAAGTACCCGATTATTTGTAGTTGCACTTAGCAATAAGCCATGAGCGCACCGGTGTCATATAATACACCCTTATACTAAAATGGAAAAGCGATGTGACGAATATTTTACCTGGTAAACGAGGAGTGGGGGGTTTTAGTGGTGTAGTGTCCTCTTCTGAGTAAGCATACCACCGCTATGGAGAGGGTTAGTCCCACATATCCCACCGCCAGCAGCGCGCGAATACGCTGCAGCGGTGGTAGAAATGCGTAATTGCATTTCTCCCCGGACAAAAGAAAAGGTGGTGGAGGTATATTGCCATAATTACCAGGCTTAGCCAGCTGATCGGTGATGGCAGTAAGATGATAGCTTTGAGCTGATAGATACTGCTGCGCATTCATCAGGTGTATGTCCATTAGTTGTCTCTAACGACATTTATGGGTAGATATGGGGTGGTCTATTCTAAGCCGGAAACCACACGGCACCTGGGAAATGGTCGTTAGTAATTTCGGCGCCTTAATATTCTAGCAAAAATCAACCTCCTTAGTATTAAGAACTACAAGTTAGCCAGTCAGGGCGCCACCTGTGAGGCTTGGACGGCTCGGGGCGGTAACTGGTGGGGTAATTTAATCTTTGTGAGAAATGGAGAGAATGGTTGGTTCCGTACCTCGGAAAGCACGTTAAGCCATTGTTCCCGATTGTCATAACATGATTTATGTCAATCGAATATCAGGAAAAGTTTAGCACCTTTTGCCTTATTTTTATATACCTACATGTTACTTTGGTTTTGTGACGTAAGCGTGACTATGGCAACACTCCATCTCACACCGGTCTTGTCGGAAGAACCGTCCCACCGGATTTTAGAGTAAAAGAAATAGACAGTACACCTACGTTTGCCAACACACTTCTGCACTATAATATATCCCACATATGGCTAATCTTTTTAGAGATTGGCCACTGTAGCCAGAATTAGTAGGGGAGAGTATAACACTTTTAAGGTAGCTCTAGGGTGTACGCAACTTTGCTTGGGGGAGTAAGTGAACTCTGTGTATGCTATTTGCAAATTTTTATTATTAAATGTACAGGGGTGGCTGAGTTGTTATCTTTGCCTTGCAGCACAATATAATGGCTACGGTGAGTTTTTAAGTTTGAATTATCACTTTAGTATGAAGTACTGGGTGTATGAATAACTTAGATTAGGGTGAGTTTATGACGTTGAATTATCGCTTAAGTATTAAGAACTGGGTAAGTATATGAATTATCGCTAAGGTATGTAAGAAGTAATGTCGCTTATATCGCTTCAGTGTAAAGTACATGAGTATAAGAATTACTCAGACATAAGAGATTGTTACTACGCAATTTTTTTTTGTAGTTTTTATTTAGCTTTAAAATCCGTGTTAATTTTTTTTAAGTTACGCACATATAAAGAAAATAAAGAAACAAAGTCATTTGATTGTTTAATTCTGTATAATTTTTTTTTTCTTGAACGCATGATATTAATTACTACGACTTTAGGGCACCCCGACTCGGACAGGTTTGGTTAGAAGGGGATGGCGAGGTCGTGTGAGCGAGCGAAGCGAGCGAATAAATCCCACTATTCCCTTCGTTGTTATTTGTTTATAAACCACTCAGAAGAAGGAGCCCCGCGAAGCGGGGCTCCGTCGATCAAGCCCACCCTCGACCATCGAATCCGTTTTTTGTTATTCGACTCTGTATTTTGAAAATAGTAATTATAAACGCTAGGAATATTTAAATTTAGGAATTATGAAAATAGAAGTAATGATACATCGGAGTTGTTATATTCGGAATTTTGAACCATTCGGAATTATGAAAATCGGTATTTTTAAATTCGTGACTGACGGAATAAAGTTTTTCGTATTTGTGTAGTGTACCCAATTCTTAGACCACTAGGTTTATTTCCAAAAAAGAATGAATAAAAATCGATATTGCGTTAAGGCCTTTACTTTATATGAAACTGTGCAACAATATTTTGTCTTATTTGCAGAGAGCAAAGATGACAAAATTGTTGCATAGTTGGAACTGTGCAACAAACTGGGATGAAATGTACAACTTTTGGATTGGAAAGATTAGGTAGACAAACAAATAGCACTTAGAAATGTAGCTTATATAAAAAACCTTATAAAATTAGCTATCTACCAGTAAGAGATTTGCTGGTGCAAACACAGTATTTTTTTTAAAGTTGAGATTAAGTTCGTCTTCAGGCACTGAGGTATTTTAGAGGAAAAAACGTTGCGAAGTTTCCCGAACGCTGCCCATCCGAGTTGGATTCGGCGATTGACCTCCTTCTCGAAGTTGGACCTACCTAATTGGACTGTCTGTCCTAGGTAGGCACAACATGGACATTAGACATGATTTTCGTCTTGTCCATGTTCATTTTTAGACCTACCCGTTGGGAGACTCGGTTGAGGTCTTCGAGCATTGTACTGAGTTCTTCCATCGACTTTGCCATGACCACGATATCATCAGCGAATCGAAGGTCAGTGATGTATTCGCCGTTGATGATGATGCCTAGTCGTTTCCAATTCAGAAGTTTGAAGGTGTCTTCCAAAGTGGTCGTAAACAGTTTCGGAGAAATAATGTCTCCCTGTCTTACGCCTCTTTTAAGTGGAATCGCCTTCGTACTCTGTTCTTGTACTCGGACCGCCATTGTGGCGTTTCTATACTAACATTTCAACACTTCGATATACCGATAGTCAATACGGCATCGCTGGTGAGGCTCAAGTACGGCCCATGTTTCGACCGAATCAAAGGCTTTCACGCAGTCCACAAACGCTAAACAGAGAGGCAAGTTATACCTACTCTTCGGTCTTCTGTATTACTTGCCGCAGCGTATGTATCTGGTCTACCGAACCGAACCCGGCTTGTTCGGGAGGCTGAAAGTCATCAAGTCTTCGTTCGAGACGATTCGCAATAACCCTGGAGAACAGCTTATAGACATGGCTCAGAAGCGAGATGGGCCTGTAGTTCTTTAGTAAGGTGTTATCGCCTTTCTTAAAGAATAACACCACCTCGCTCTTATTCCATGCTTTAGGCGTGATGCCTAAAGCATGTAATAAGAGCAAAGTGGAATTGAAGAGCTTCTGAAGGACTTTAAGTACCGGTGATCCACCCGCTTTCAGGAGCTCTGATGTGATTCCGTCCTCACCCGGCGCCTTGTTGTTCTTTAGTTGTTTCAGGGCCATGCTCTTGGGTCTATAGCCGCACTGAAAACAGGCTTGGTGACTGAAGCGTAGAGCTGCCCGTAGAACTTTTAGCCTGCTCAATTCAGGCTCAGATGGGATATTCTAGGGTTGTCTGAAGTCCGTAGAGAGGGACAGGACACGATGACCCTGAAATCTGGCAAACTGCTCTTCTACCGGGAGGGCGACCAACAGTCCCAAGGTGGCGTCGGGTTTCTCGTTCACAAGTCCCTCGTTAGCAACATAATTACCATCGACAGTGTGTCTAGCAGGGTGGCATACCTAACACTCAGAGTATCTAAAAGATACTTGCTGAAGGTCGATCATGTCTATGCACCGACCTCGGCACACCCAGATGAAGAAGTTGAGTGTATGTATGAGGACATTAGTAGGGCCGTACATACTCATAAAACTCACTTCAATGTTAACAACATTGGGGGATTTCAATGCGAAACTGGGCAAGAGAAACGATAATGAGTTGATAGTGGGGAACTTCGGTTATGGGCAACGGAATCTTAGGGGACAGAGGCTAGCTGATTTTCTGGATAAAGAAGGATTTTATATGATGAATTCTTTCTTCCAGAAGCCGCTCTCCAGGAAATGGACCTGGCTGAGTCCCAATAGTTACACGAGAAATGAGATCAACTTCATCATGACCGACAAGAAACGGATTTTCAATTATGTCTCTGTGATTCTAGATTGTCTAGATGAAGACGCATCAGTAGACGAGATCAACAACAGGCTCGTAGAGACTGTCCATACGGTAGGGTCTCAATTCTTCAAGGCTCGCCGTACCAGTAGAACTCAGAAACTTTCTAAAGACACCCTTAACCTAATGGTTGAACGACGCTTGTTAGGAATGCAATCTCCCGATGATGCTGAGTCACATAGGCAACTTAATAGACGAATTAAAAAAATCCTTGCGACACGATGTTCGTAGTTTTAATACTTCACGTATTAAAGATACGATAGAGCGTAACCAGGGCTCCAAAGTGTTTGCAAGAGATATGTCTATTGGGCAAAGCCAGATTACAAAGCTGAAGAGGGATGATGGCAGTCTTGCGTCGACATAAGCGGAAGTGTTAAGGTAAGTCGAAAAGTTCTACGGGCAGCTCTACGCTTCAGTCACCAAGCCTGTTTTCAGTGCGGCTATAGACCCAAGAGCATGGCCCTGAAACAACTAAAGAACAACAAGGCGCCGGGTGAGGACGGAATCACATCAGAGCTCCTGAAAGCGGGTGGATCACCGGTACTTAAAGTCCTTCAGAAGCTCTTCAATTCCACTTTGCTCTTATTACATGCTTTAGGCATCACGCCTAAAGCATGGAATAAGAGCGAGGTGGTGTTATTCTTTAAGAAAGGCGATAACACCTTACTAAAGAACTACAGGCCCATCTCGCTTCTGAGCCATGTCTATAAGCTGTTCTCTAGGGTTATTGCGAATCGTCTCGAACGAAGACTTGATGACTTTCAGCCTCCCGAACAAGCCGGGTTCGGTTCGGTAGACCAGATACATACGCTGCGGCAAGTAATACAGAAGACCGAAGAGTAGGTATAACTTGCCTCTCTGTTTAGCGTTTGTGGACTGCGTGAAAGCCTTTGATTCGGTCGAAACATGGGCCGTACTTGAGCCTCACCAGCGATGCCGTATTGACTATCGGTATATCGAAGTGTTGAAATGTTAGTATAGAAACGCCACAATGGCGGTCCGAGTACAAGAACAGAGTACGAAGGCGATTCCACTTAAAAGAGGCGTAAGACAGGGAGACGTTATTTCTCCGAAACTGTTTACGACCACTTTGGAAGACACCTTCAAACTTCTGAATTGGAAACGACTAGGCATCATCATCAACGGCGAATACATCACTGACCTTCGATTCGCTGATGATATCGTGGTCATGGCAAAGTCGATGGAAGAACTCAGTACAATGCTCGAAGACCTCAACCGAGTCTCCCAACGGGTAGGTCTAAAAATGAACATGGACAAGACGAAAATCATGTCTAATGTCCATGTTTTGCCTACCTAGGACAGACAGTCCAATTAGGTAGGTCCAACTTCGAGAAGGAGGTCAATCGCCGAATCCAACTCGGATGGGCAGCGTTCGGGAAACTTCGCAACGTTTTTTCCTCTAAAATACCTCAGTGCCTGAAGACGAACTTAATCTCAACTTTAAAAAAAATACTGTGTTTGCGCCAGCAAATCTCTTACTGGTAGATAGCTAATTTTATAAGGTTTTTTATATAAGCTACATTTCTAAGTGCTATTTGTTTGTCTACCTAATCTTTCCAATCCAAAAGTTGTACATTTCATCCCAGTTTGTTGCACAGTTCCAACTATGCAACAATTTTGTCATCTTTGCTCTCTGCAAATAAGACAAAATATTGTTGCACAGTTTCATATAAAGTAAAGGCCTTAACGCAATATCGATTTTTATTCATTCTTTTTTGGAAATAAACCTAGTGGTCTAAGAATTGGGTACACTACACAAATACGAAAAACTTTATTCCGTCAGTCACGAATTTAAAAATACCGATTTTCATAATTCCGAATGGTTCAAAATTCCGAATATAACAACTCCGATGTATCATTACTTCTATTTTCATAATTCCTAAATTTAAATATTCCTAGCGTTTATAATTACTATTTTCAAAATACAGAGTCGAATAACAAAAAACAAATTCAACGTCATAAACTCACCCTAATCTAAGTTATTCATACACCCAGTACTTCATACTAAAGTGATAATTCAAACTTAAAAACTCACCGTAGCCATTATATTGTGCTGCAAGGCAAAGATAACAACTCAGCCACCCCTGTACATTTAATAATAAAAATTTGCAAATAGCATACACAGAGTTCACTTACTCCCCCAAGCAAAGTTGCGTACACCCTAGAGCTACCTTAAAAGTGTTATACTCTCCCCTACTAATTCTGGCTACAGTGGCCAATCTCTAAAAAGATTAGCCATATGTGGGATATATTATAGTGCAGAAGAGTATGTACGGCCCTACTAATGTCCTCATACATACACTCAACTTCTTCATCTGGGTGTGCCGAGGTCGGTGCATAGACCTGATCGACCTTCAGCAAGTATCTTTTAGATACTCTGAGTATTAGGTATGCCACCCTGCTAGACACACTGTCGATGGTAATTATGTTGCTAACGAGGGACTTGTGAACGAGAAACCCGACGCCACCTTGGGACTGTTGGTCGCCCTCCCGGTAGAAGAGCAGTTTGCCAGATTTCAGGGTCATCGTGTCCTGTCCCTCTCTACGGACTTCAGACAACCCTAGAATATCCCATCTGAGCCTGAATTGAGCAGGCTAAGGTGGGATATTCTAGGGTTGTCACAAACTATTTTTATTATAAAATAATATGACGCAAGTAAAACTGTGCGGGCCAACTAGTGAAAAAAAAAGATAGCTACTAAAACTAAACAACAACATGGAAGTTCAACACAAAACTAAAGCGTATCTTTTAAATCGGCTTTCAAAACTAAGTTTGTTAGACCGAACCTACTGATATTAGGGGCCATCCATAGAGTAGGTACGTCACACAACTTCACCATTTTTGGAGCCCCCCGTCCTTGTCACAGCTGGCTACTTTTGTGAAACACACCCCTTTGAGTGACGTCACAAGAATCGCAAATTTATCTTCTAAAAATTATTAAATTAAAACAATAGTTCGGAAATTTAAGTCAAAAGTAACAAAACGTTAGTAGTAACAAACATACAGATTGTTGAAAATATAATATTTTTAAGTTTTTCATAATTATATCAGATTTTGAAATGTGATGTCACGGAACTTTAGAACCCTCCCACCCAAAATTATGAACCCTTCCTCTTTCATTTACGTGTGACGTACCTTATAGATGGCCCCTTTACGATACTCAAACTCAAACTCAAAATATTTTATTACGTTTAAAAATCGTAGAAAATATTTATATTTTTGTAGCAACTCCAAGTTTAGAGTTTTTAACTTATAAAGAATTTTTGGGATTTCTCGTTTGATTTTGCCGGAAGGCGGTGAGTTTACAAAATGAAATTCATTAGAGTTAAGAAGTCAAAGTCAAAGTCAACATTCTTTATTCATATAGACACATTTTATATCATGTTCTTATGATGCGTCCCTTTCTTTTACTACCACCAGTTCTGCACGTGGCAACTCTGAGAAGAACTGGCAAGAAACTCAGAGGAATCCTTTTTTAAATAAATTTGATGTTACAATTATTAATAAAGCAGTATTGTTTCAGAGCAACTCACTCCCAAGCTGTTCTGTCATTGACATAATCAGAAATTTTGTAATATTTTTTTTTACATGATTTATCTTTCACATATCGTTCATTATTAGGAACTTTGTTGTAGAAGCGTATACATTGCCCCATAAAAGAATTGCATATTTTGTGGAGACGTGTAGCTTGTAAAACAAGATTATGCTTAGTTCTAGTATTAACATTAGGAGTGTCGCTTTTTTTCTTAAAACTATCAATATTCTTATGAACATATAAAAGTTTTTCATAGACATATTGTGATGCGACTATAAGAATATTAGTCTCTTTGAATTTCTCCCGTAGGGAAACTCACGGACCAAGTTTATACACCGTGAAATTTTAATGGTTGTTTTCCCGAAGCAGAACAACTTGCCGTCGGTAGTACTATCGAAACATATTTTTTTTTATTTTTTAGACATGTTTTGGATTTAAAATTATTAAAAAAAATATTAGACAACTCGAAAGCGTGATAAACAGTAGTAACACTAGACGGAGTGAACGGACCTTGTAGGTACTACTCGAATCGCACGCGCTGCTGACAAAGTAAAGAACGATCCATAAACGTTCAGAGCAAATTAAGAGCTCAATGGTAGTTATACGGCATAAAATAGCCTGCACGCAAGAATCACAAACGAGCCGGCTTCTTTTGTAATTCGCCGCGCGGCGCCGACGCCGGAACGCCCCGCGCTCTCCTTCGACTCGCTCCTTCCTTAGTTGTCCCGTGAACGTCGGAAGCGCAGCACGCGTTATCTTATTACTTTATTAGTATTATGGATCGACATTACAGTTTTAGTAATTTCGTCGCTATGGTGCAACTGTACGCTAGGGCTAATTATAATTCCCATACTGCCTGGCGTCTTTACGCCGAGCTGCAACACTTGGCGTCACTCCGTCTTCGCGGAGTTCTGAACCCTCAAGTCATACAGGACCGGACGATCGTAGCGGCGACGGCTACTCGATCATGGGCAGTTCCAAGTGCCAGCACATGCACAGGGCAGAGGTCGATCAGCCGTTCTTTCGCCAGAGCTCGACGAGGAGATCATCGAGTACTTCGAACGCGATACTCGCCGAAGTACGCGAATGGCGGCAGCTAAGTTTGGCGTTAGCCAATCCTACGTCTGGAAACTACTCAACTCAGAAGGACTGCATCCATATCATTTCCGCGGAGTTCATTTAATTTTTCATTTTTGTTAAATACGCCTTAAATACTTTATTAGGTATCTAATTCAGAAAATTATTGTTCTTAGATAATAAACTTGTTTTAAGTTACGTTTTCTGTAAGTTATAGCTAAAAAGGTATTGGATAAAGCGTATTATTATGATTGGGTACTGTGTTACATTACCTAAGGTGTAGGTATCAGCTGATTGACTAACACCCGGGTCAACGAACGCGCGACCGATCGACGCGAGCGCTAGGTATCGCGAGGTATTACTATCGGTTCGATGTCACTTTCGAGTTCGGTTTTTCACGATTGTTAATCGGCCATTTTTGGTTTATAATATTTAGTTTTTGTATAAATTGAATGTTTAAGTAAGACCAAACCTTTTCGCTGCGGGAAAACAACCATTTAAATTTCAGCGTGTATATGGACCGTACAGCTCTTTTCTGTATGGACTAAGAGCTGACAACCGAAAAGGCAAGGTAATTTGATCATTCATAAAAATGATTTATCAGCATTCTAAGCATAAAGACGTCGACCTGGCAGGATTCGCGTGGTGGATGTGGGAGTTATGGGGTGGGAAAAAAATAAAAAAAAAGGTAATGTGATCAGGATTACTTTTTATGCCAAATAGTTTGCCTACCTCCCCAAAGCACAAAAAAATAAAAAAAATCTGGCGTCATTTGGTTGGTGGAAAGGTATCGCCAGGCTTAATTAAAGTGAGGAAAAAAAAAATTATTTTTAGGTAATAAGAACAAGGCTGGCTTTTATTGTACTTAAAGTTTAGTATTCCCAGAGGCTAGGAAAAAAAGCCAGCCAATAATAGTGGTGGGAACATGTCGAAAAAAATAATTGAAAATTTATATTTTAAATTGTATTTTGCTCGAGAAAGAGCTATTTTTTTTAGATTTATCATTCTCTTATTTCAGAAGTTACAGGGGGGGGGGACACACATTTTACCACTTTGGAAGTGTCTCTCGCGCAAACAATTCAGTTTAGAAAAAAATTACATTAGAAACCTCAACATCATTTTTGAAGACCTATTCATAGATACCCCACACGTATGGGTTCGATGAAAAAATTTTTTTTGAGTTTCAGTTCTATGTATGGGGAAACCCAAATTTTTTTTTTTTTTTCTATTTTTGTGTGAAAATCTTAATGCGGTTCACAACATACAACTTCTTGCCAAGTTTCAACATTATAGTTCTTATAGTTTCGGAAAAAAGTGGCTGTGACATACGGACGGACAGACAGACAGACAGACAGACAGACATGACGAATCTATAAGGGTTCCGTTTTTTGCCATTTGGCTACGGAACCCTAAAAATCTGGCGTCATTTGGTTGGTGGAAAGGTATCGCCAGGCTTAATTAAAGTGAGGAAAAAAAAAATTATTTTTAGGTAATAAGAACAAGGCTGGCTTTTATTGTACTTAAAGTTTAGTATTCCCAGAGGCTAGGAAAAAAAGCCAGCCAATAATAGTGGTGGGAACATGTCGAAAAAAATAATTGAAAATTTATATTTTAAATTGTATTTTGCTCGAGAAAGAGCTATTTTTTTTAGATTTATCATTCTCTTATTTTAGAAGTTACAGGGGGGGGGACACACATTTTACCACTTTGGAAGTGTCTCTCGCGCAAACAATTCAGTTTAGAAAAAAATTACATTAGAAACCTCAACATCATTTTTGAAGACCTATTCATAGATACCCCACACGTATGGGTGCGACGAAATAAAAATTTTTGAGTTTCAGTTCTATGTATGGGGAACCCCAAAATTTATTGTTTTTTTTCTATTTTTGTGTGAAAATCTTAATGCGGTTCACAACATACATCTACTTGCCAAGTTTCAACATTATAGTTCTTATAGTTTCGGAAAAAAGTGGCTGTGACATACGGACGGACAGACAGACAGACAGACAGACAGACAGACAGACATGACGAATCTATAAGGGTTCCGTTTTTTGCCATTTGGCTACGGAACCCTAAAAAAGGTGACAAATTTTAATATAAAGTTTGAAATAGCTATTATCTCAGAAGGTTTCCGTTACTAAGGACTAATCAAATTTGCCGAAAGTTGTTTAATTTAACAATATTCATGGTTCTTATCAACATTAATATACAAAGTTGAAGAGCTGTTGCGAGACTCGTTATCTATACTAATATATAAACCTGTTTGTTTCTTGAACGCACTAATCTCAGGAACTCATACATAATACATAGTCCGATTTGAAAAATTCTTTCAATGTTACGTAGCCCAATTATTCAGAATGGCTGTAAGTTATATTTAATTATGAAGTTCCTACAAGTGAAACCGCGGGCGGGAGGCTCGTTACATATAAGAATAGTTCTTATTAACTCAGTATAAGAATATTAATTTATGCGCGATCCTTTACTGCAGCACTGACGTCATGACTCAGATAATCTATAAACCAAAATGGCTGACGCTGTTTCGTCTCCATATTATGTCAAGTCAATTTAAAAATATAGATTTTCGAGCTTTCTGGTCTTCAAAAAGATACCATATTTTTCTGGTCCAATAAAACCATTATTTATTAACCAATAACTCCTGTTCCCGTATGAATATTGAGAAATAAAATCAAATAAGTCCAGTTCCTGAGATTATCGCTTTCAAGCAAATGAATAATCAAGCAAACTCTCCTGCTTTATGATTTATTATAGATATAAAAGCAATATCAAATAAATATCAACTAGCCTATTTAGTTAAATCAGAATCTAATATTAAACGTTCGATATTGTATAATGTTTGCTTGCTCCTATAAATCGTCAGTTACTTCCTATCCCCTCCTTATATATAAGGTATATGTACATCTAACATTGAGCACCAAAATGCTGTTAGCGGGCGTCGTTAAAACCATTAACACATTTTTTATTTCGATCTATTTATCGGGTAGCAACAGTCTTGATATAATATGTCCATAAAGTTATTAAATAGTCATAAAACATCGATTAAGATACAATTGTTTGTTATTGGAAAAGTAATTCGTTAGTATACTTGTTAGTCCTTTATGGGGTTTATAGACCTTGGCAATCTAGGGCCGTTTTGAGATATTGCTCTAGTCACGCTTGGCAGGCGGATAAGTGATTGCAGTAAGATGAAAAGTAAGCTTGAGCTGATAGATGCTGCTGTTCATCCCTTTTAGCCTCTAACGACACCTTTGGGAAGACATGGGGTGGTCTTTTCTAAGCCGGAATCCACACGGTACCACATTGGATTTGTTTTGTAAATAAAATAAATTTAGAGAAACCCAGGGTTTTAGAAAAAATTAATACATTTTTTACTATTGCTTTAAATGAAAGTAATGTTCGGCAATTATTAGTATAAAATGATATCTCATAAATGATCACCATGACCACGGCCTATTCTTTCATCAAAATTAGTCAAAAGAATTTTTTTTGGATTTGTGTACATAAAAAGTATGTTTATAAATTGTTTGTGACGTTGTAGAGGGTTATCTCTGGATCTTCTGAACCGATTTTGCAGATTCTTGGGCCAATAGAAAGCCATATTTTTGAGTGCCATAGGCTATATTTTATTTCAAGGTTTCCGCAGGAACGGGATCAACGTGGGTGAAACTGCGTGGGACAGCTAGTTTTTAAAACTTTTAATCTTTATGATTAAAAGTTTTACAATTAGATCATGTCAAATCAATGTACTGTTTACTGTTAAAACTGGTATTTATAATTAATTTTTTTTTATTAATTAAATTAAAATTAATTAATTATATAGTCGGTTGCGATGCGCGGTCGAATACGGTCGCGTTTGCGTTGCTCCGTGTAAATATTCGCGAATTGCGCGGCTTTAGCCGCTGCCCGGATTCCGCTATGAGTACTCAAACTCTCATAGCCAATGAAGTTCTGGCATTTATCAAACATGCCATCGACTACATGGACGAGGTCAGCATCTTGCAGATCTGCAAGTCGTCTTTTAAGGAGGATGAGATTAGCAGTGCCAAGTTGCTGCTGTTCACGACGCTCGGGAAACTCAGCCAGATGCCGTCTCGGCGAAGGGATGGCACCGAGAAGAGTATCCAGGACATCGTAACGCTGATGAAGGAGACCGATCCGGACGACGTGCCTGAATTTGTGGCGAAGGATCTGCACAAGCTGCCTCCCGTCACGTTCGACCACGTAGATGTCACCAGGCTGCTGAAGGATATCACACTCCTGAAGCAAAGCCACGTCGAGATGCAGCATCAGCTGGAGGTGTCCAACAACACCATCAGTGAACTACGGGCAGAAGTAGTGTTATTGCGCAATGCAATTTCTGCAAGTAGGTCACCTATCGACGCCGCAAAAGTCAACACGCGTCGCGGGGCACAAAACGCCTCCATCTGCAGTTTCAAGTCGGCGGGCTCGAATGCATCACCAGCTGCCGAGAATGCATGCGTTGCAACGTGTGCCGCGGCCGTCCCTGCCTCGACACCAGTGGAGGCGACGACATGTGTAGGTTCAGCAATCCCGAAACGAGCCTATGCTGCAATAGTAGCCGCCGCTAAAAAGCCTGTTGAGCCACTAAACTCACAGGTTAAAATAGCGGACTAAGTGAAAGGGGGTAAACGGAGCCTGCCAAAACCAAAACAGGTTCTGAAAAGGCAGGCTCCAGTGAAGGACACGGGCGACAGCGATGGTTTCATCAAGGTGGAGAAGAGGAAGAAGAAGAAGCCTCCTTGTCGGAACCAGTGTGGTACTGCGCTGGCAGGACCCAACATGCTGTTGCGTTCAGCCGTACCGACAACGCTGATGTACGTGTCAAGACTGCATCATTCCACGAAAGTTGAAGAGGTCGTGGAGTACATGCAGGTGAAGACCAACTGGACTTTGAGGGTCGAGATGTTGGAGCCGCGTCACAAAACGAACTTCAAGTCGTTCGTGGTGCGTGTTCCGACGCAGTATCTCGAGAAGGTCCTCAAAGAAGAGTTTTGGCCGAAGGGTGTTATGTTCCGCCGGTTTCGTGGCCAGCTACGTGACACCAGTCAGCGAAACACGACGCCGACACTTCGTGTACATTAGTATTCAGTTTTTGTTTTTAATATATGTATTAGTTTATTACTGTTTAAGATTATTGTATGTATTTTATTCTATGGGCCTCCGATGCCTGAAATAAAAGAATTATTATTATTATTATTATTATTATTATAATAACGAGCAATATAACTTAGCATATCTAGTGGTTACATTACAATCATGTCGCATTTCTACTACCAACTTAGTTTACAGTGATGGATGTTTCCATCGAATAGCACCGACACGTCTAATTGTGAGTTAAAGAACGTCGAGGTAAAACGGGTGACATGACTACAGCTAAGATAATTGAAACCGTTAAGGTACCGAAGTTTCTAACCATTTTTACAGATTTGCAGTACTATATAGTTCTCCGGCTGATTCCAGTTACAGCGGCCAAAATCTAAGGACACTGGCCATCCCGATTGACATTAACATCCTTAACAATCCTGACTTGCCAAGGTCTAATAAGGGTGTCAAAAACATGGCCCATGGCACTGGACGTAAACGTGCTTTTGAAGTTGAAGAATTTTATATTCTAATGAACCTTATGCACGTGTTTTTAAAGTCAATTTTGGTTGTTACTCAGTGGTAAATTGAGCGCCTTAGAGAGGCCCCGTATACTCGTTGGAGAGGCTCTCTACTACTCATTTTCAGGGTCCTTGTCGTCCGGGGTTCCGTATCATTGATACAGTAAGTTACGTCAATGGAATTATTGCACAATTAACTTTTAAAAACTGTTTTTTGGCTATGCATAACAGCTACATTTTATTTTTATAACCTAATCTCAATATACTACCCAGTTTCTATTGTGGGGATGATAAATATGTCACGAAATATCAGAGCGATAAGTTTTAGTCTCGTGGTATTTGACGTGTGATAGCGGATGCTGAACAACAAGTGAATTGCATTGCACCCAATCTATCGTTGTGTCAACACAGAATTTGACACATTACAAATATATTCCACTTTATGTTCTATGGCTATGATTTTATAACTTCAATATGTGTGTATGTAATGTTATGCAAAGTGATTCAAGTAAAGACTTTTCAAGGATTCATTTAATATTTTTTAACCATAGCTTAGTTATAGAAAGAAATAAAAATAAAATAGTGATTTGTTAATGTATATCGCTTTTACTTTATGAGCCCATTTAAGTCCACTGCTGAACATGGGCAAAATATTTGCGAAACATTTTCCTACATAATGTACGTAGATAGTGATCTACGTACATTATGTAGAAAAATGTTTTCTGCCACGTCCATTTCGTCTGTTTACGTTTTCGCCTTATGTCGCTTCTGTAAGTTCACGCCTTAAGACGCGGACACTAGATTGTTCGAATCTTATTGGACAATATTTAAAAACCCGAAATAAAGGTATTTACAGCTTGTTATATCTCATTCCGAGATTAAGCCTCTTTCTGGGTAAAATTACGGGGCTTCATGTTTAACATTCACATTCATAATGTTAGTAGGATAGTCGTGGAAATTTACTATTCTAGCCCATTTATAAGAAATTAATGTCAGGTTAGTCTTCTACATTAAACGCAGGCAATAAAAAGCAAGTGTTAATAGCACTCCTCTCCTATTCTGACGTATAAATAAAACCACACGAGGAAAATCCCGTAATAGTCTCGTCACACGTAACATGCACATTGCTAATGAATGTCTTTAGTAATGTTAGCTATAATTTAACCGAACTACAGTTAGTGGCACAATCTGAGACGCATGTACTAAGATTTGTGCCCCTTCCGCCAAACATAGGTCTCACTGGGCGTTGTTTATTGCGAGGGTCACCACATAAATCTCGCCGAGACTTCTAGGAGATCTTGAGGACCCTCACTTCCAAAACATTCGCGTTATATTGCGTTATAGAGATAAACGTGGGTCAAATGACCTTGGCTACTGTTGTAGTTTAATTTATGACGTTGTTGATAAAATTTTGATGGTTTACGTTCTAAACAGAATTAGCTGTGTGTTGGTATAATTCGAGTTGTTTATAATGGATATCATATCATATTATGTTAGAGTAGATAGTAGAGCGTTTTGATAATAGGGTGCTGTTGTTTTTCTACTAGAATAATTATCTAATAATAACAGTGTTATCAAGTAAATCTATAGTTCAATATAAATTTAAAAGACAAATTTTAACATTGCTATTTATTAATTAAGACCTACGGTAGGATTAGAAGCTGCATCTTATACCTAATGCCTGGAGTAGTCGTCTACGGTGCCTTTCTACCGAGAGTCGAAATATATAAATCTATTTATACCACGATGTCGCGTCGTTTGAGAGTCACTGTAGTTGATATAAAGTGTTCAAAAAGTAAATATTTCTTAGCCGTCAAATGATTGGCAATAATTAAAGTTGGAAGCATACCTCTTTATTTATACTCGTATGTCGCTGATTGGTAATAATGTAGCAAATTAAAACCTTAGTAGGTACTAATCATCATCAGCCCGTATAACGTCAACTGCTGAACATTGGCTTCCTCCCATAGAGAGAGTATTTGCCATAATCACCACGTTTGACAGGTTTTAGGCGGATTGGTAACCGCAGTATAATATTGTACCAGGAAACGCTGCTGCCCGTCCCTTGATATACGATTATTAAAGATGATGTTATAACAATCGGGAACAACGGCTTAACGTGCTTTCCGAGGCACGGAGGGTAGTCCCTCTACCAACCAGACACGGAAAGAAATTTTAGTACTTACACAAATATTTTCTGTCGTGGGGATCGAACCCACGATCTCCGAGATTTAAAGCGATCCAAATACCGCTACGCTACGGAGGTGTTGAGAAGGTACTAATAGCAGCAACTATGTATTAGACAAAGTTGCCTACGTACCGGCAATATAGAGAGTATAATATGATGTAACAGAAGCGGTGTGAAATCACAAAGTTAGCGCTATCTGTTACTAGTTACTTAAGGCTACATCCTGCCTTAATAAGGACTTCATCTGTTAACAGAATAATGTATTATTTTGCAGAAATATATAAACGTATTTGTGAAGATTGGAAATAAACAAATATCAAGGGCTTACATGTCGGAATTGAGTCATATTGTACTCAAATCCAACTATCACAATCATTACTAAATATTATTAGCAAACAAAGTCCTCAAAAGCGTCAGTCTGTTCACGATAAGCTCCAAAATTACTGAATGGATAATTTGGTTTTATTGAAATTATACACGACACAGGATTATTATAAATTTTGTCAACGTTTGTGTAAATTATGCTTTACCTACTAGCCGTAAGAGACCGCGGCCGGTCGCTAGTACATTGTATTATATGAATAACTAGCTTTCCGCGCGCGGTTTCACCCACATAACTCCCGTTCCCGTAGAAACTTTATAATAAAATATAGCTTATAACCTTCCTCCATAAATGGGCTATCTAACTTAAAGAATTTTTCAAATCGGATCAGTAGTTGCTGAGATTCGCGCGTTCCAACAAACAAACTCTTCAGATTTATCTATTATGGCAAATAACTCATTATTAGGTACCAATTCCTTGTGTTTTTATACTCGTGATAATTTCTCAACGAAATGTCCGATTGGAATAAAACAAAAAGTATTTTACTTCTACATAAATACCCTTGATAACATAATGCTTTATTTGGATACGGATTAATATAACGATACACATTTAACGTAGTTTCTTTCTTCAGACGATTTAATATTTTTACGAACATAAAATCGGTTATTGTGACTAAACTATGATAGTTAGATATATAATCTCGTAGACTTTTTTGTAGATCTTAATAAGACCTACAAACCCGTACTACATCATTTTGTTCTATTGTCAATAGTTTTTGCAGCGCACGCATAAATAGGTTTTCGCTTTTACACCTTGGGTTACAAAATCGCAATTTTCTTACGGAACCCTAACTTTTTGAAAATAAAATATAGCCTATAACCTTCCTCGATAAATGGACTATTGACAAATGAATGGACAACACTGAAAGAATTTTTGAAATCGGACCATTAGTTCCTTAGATTAGCGCGTTCAAACAAACAAACAAACTCTGCAGCTTTATAATATTAGTATAGATTTAAAAATGATTCCTCAATACAAAAACTTCAAAGATTTTGTATAATAAAACAAGCGAGATAACTCATTAATTCTTTCGTTGTTAATTTTCTTCGTATATTATTAAAGGTATCAAACGGCTTAAGTAAACGTTTAGATTTATCATGTACGTTGATTTTCGTTATATAAATAAATATATTTAATATGCTGCTTACGATTTGCAATGAGCATGAAAACTTAAAAAAACCATTTAGTCCGTCAGTTAGATTACCAAAAATGTTTGAAAAGTATAGTTATCTTCGTTCCTCAAAAAAAAAGATCATGATGCAGCGCGTTGTGTCTCTCTATCCCTTTTCGACATTCAGTCGCCCAAAAACGTGTAACGGTGTATCGCCTTAACTATTCCCCGTGATATGCAGTTTTGAATAGTTGAGCACTCGAATACCGCATATTCCATGCTTTAGTAACTTATGCTCTAACTATGTAAAATATATTGGAGGTAAATGCTTCAAGTATTCTAAGCTAGATACTTAATATAATAAACAAGGAATGTAGAATATAATTTGTGCTAGGAGCGCTTGAAGGTGTAATGTATTACTATATTATGTTTATCATGTAGTGAAGGATCTTTTAACCATTTGCAAGAATGTTATCCTCTTAATTAACGTAATTGTTCTCTTGATACCCGTTTTCTGTTTTGTAATGCAGATAGTTTTAATACTGGCATTAGGGTTGGCAACTAAGAATATACCACCATTAACATTACTTCATTTTGGATGAAACAAAAATTACGAAACGATGTTTTTTTTACCTATATTATTTAATTTTTTTTTTCGTGGATTGAGAAAGAGAGTGAGTTAAGTTAGCCTCTTCGAAAACTGCAGAGTTTCAGAAAATTAAGTAGAAAATATTAAATACTTCTAGATAGAAAATTTATTGAACATAATTATAATGTTCAATAAATTTAATGAAAATATAATGTACCATAAATTTTACATGACATGGCTGTACCAGCGTCTGAGCGATAATGGCAGGCAGTGCTCCAAAGTCGTGGAGAACTGGGTTCGATTCCTTACCGGGGATCTAAAAACAAGCCTCCTGGTGCCTTGCAAAATGTATTTCGCATACTTATTACAATTTAATTATTATCCCGTCACATTTTAGGACATCGCGAACATAGGTACATAAATACAGATGCATTGGAGTTTTATTTTTTACTAGCTTCCGTGCGCGGTTTTACCCGCGGAACTCCTGTTCCTGTAGCCTTCCTCGATAAATGGGCTATATAACCTGTTCCTAAGATAAGGGCGTTTAAACAAGCGGACAAACTCTTCAGCTTTATATATTAGTGTAGAAGTATCGATTAGAATACATTATATTTAGTGATAGTGATGTTTATAATAAACACTGTAGAAATTATCTTTGTTCTACCCGCATAGTCACTAGTTTTTAATTGTGAGTGAACTGAACATAAACTAACATATAGGGTCATTAAATTACCCGCTTACAACAACACAGTTAATTTACTAACAAAGCCAGTGGTAACTGTATTGTCTCCGGGAATAATATTTCTAGTTGTATTCTCAAACGGGTCTTTCGACTTACAATTAATGAATGCGAAAGTTTCATAGTAACATAGACAATATACAGGGTGTCCCAGAACTCAACGTCAAGTCGAAACGGGGTGACAGGATTGATCATAACCATCACGAGAAAAATCTGAATAAAATCTATCCCATGCAGTTTGAAAATTATGGGCATTTTAAGAAAAACCTAGAAATTTGATCAAACTGTACCATTTTTCGGTTATTGTGGTTATTCTTTTTTATTTTTGTTCATTTTAACTTTGTTAACGTAATCCTAAATAACATTTCTAGAATCCCAATAAAAAATAATGACACAATTGCCTCAAGTTTCGGAGCATTAAAACTATTTGTTAAACTACGAATTTAAAATTTTCACGATTAGTCGACTTTGAAAGGCGACTTTAAAAAAATGTAGTAGAGTGCCTTGGCAATTGGCATTAAAAGTTGGCGCATTTAATCAGAATTCTAAAATGGTACAATACTTGTTACTTCCATACAATCAAAAAGAGTAAAAAAATTAACCCGATTTTTGCTATCTCAGTTAAAATGTTTTGAGACGGAGATACGTGGTTTAAACGAGTGCGAATGAAACAGATAGATCAGAGATCCTGGTCCTGTCACCCCGTTTCGGCTTGACGTTGAGGTCTGGGACACCCTGTATAACATTTTCCTGGGGGAAAATTATTAAGCATCCCTATAGCCATAGCAGCATGTAGGTAGGTTTCCCCTCTTCATAGCGATGATATACTAATTAAAATACAAGCGGGGGTTTTTGTGTGTCTTCCTCCAAAAGCGTAGCCCAATGGCTAAGGCGTCGGACTTGCGATCATGTGGTCGACGGTTGGATCGCCACCTATTTCACTACCGACGTGAACCCAGTAACACAAGCAGTTTAGCTTAGCACGTAGGGTTAACAAGAATACTAGTACTGTGCAAAAACTCTGCTAGAATCTTTTAAAAAAAGACAAACATAATTGGGTTGATGATGACGATGGACTAAAACAGTTTTCCCCCTCACAAATCCGATTTTTATTCCTACTCCTTTTCCGTGCATGGGGTTAGATTATGGAATTCGTTGCCCGCTTACATCCACAATTGCAATTCTCCTTCGTCATTTCAGAGAAAAGTGAAAGAATTTTATCTCTCTTCTTCATCATAATGTACGTGTAAGTATGTATTTATATTTAGTATGTAGTTTATACTTATTTTATATATATGTTTTTATGTATCTTTCGACTTCTCCTCTTGCAGGTCTACTGGAAGAGATTTCTTTAGAAATAAGTAGTACCTTTGCACATAGTTGTCTTTTTGTTGTTTCTTTTTTGTATCTAGTGTGTACATAAATAAATAAATAATACAGGGCGTAAAGAGCCCCATTTTATGATCTCCAAAAAGATAATCCAAAAAGTTATCTAGTAGGTACTTTTAATACCTATATACAAACGGACTATTCATTTATGCTTATTGCTAGAGTTTGTTTAGCTGTTTACATTAAACATTTGCTAATTCACTTAGTAGTTTAGTCGTAAACTGAAAATCTCTAAGTCATTGCAAAGCTCCCAGATAATTGCCTCCAGAGACGATATTTCCTGCTGCATTCTAAAGCTAAAGGAAGTGTCCGATCGTTTACAAGTTGCCGGCTACCCGACATAACGACCAGATTGACTTGGAGAACTTAAACCTTAAGGGAAAATACCCAAGCCTTTCATGTAGACCGAGACTTCAGAAAGAAAATCTTCGTAAATTAAAAATGTGTTCTCCTATGTTAGATATCATCCAAAATACACATATTATGTGTATTTTGTCCAAAATAAGGTTTTATTTTATTAAGAAAGTTATTTTGAATGCCTATTAAGCAAAAAACTTCTAAACGAATATCTGTTTTTTTACTTTAATATATCTTAAATATGCGTCAACCTAAAAAAAAGACATGATGTGGCAATCTTTTTTTCAAGAGGTTGTTTATATCGATTTTTTTGTTATATAATTTTACTATTGTAGAAAAAATACCTATACCTATATGAAATAATGTTTTTCAAGCGAACCATCATTTGTAAGAACTGTTCGTGGAAGTAACGCCAATGAAAATAAGAAACGTTGCATACGAGACACGGACGTTTATTTGTTACAGACAAAAGCAAAACAACAAACTGAATAATTATACATTTTTTTACGGTTTCTAATTAACATTATACATTATTCTCATATCGAGCCAGGTATCTCACGTTATGGAGTATCATAATCACCAATTCGGATGGCAATCATTGCTGTAGAAATAGAAAAATTACATAAACTATTTACCTACATACTTTATTTATTAAGGACATTTTAAGTTATCAGGTTTTTGATATACTTTTTTATTAGGTCTGGTCTGTGTAGATAATTAAATATTGTTCACCGGCTACAACCCCTGGCCCGTTTTTAAGAGCCGTGACAAATATTAAACTAAATATATTGGTGTTTATTACATCCATAAAAATATTGTTACAAGAGAGTTATTTTGCGATGAGATCCTCGCTTAAACCACAACGGAAAATAGTCAAGACCGAACCAGTACCGTCAGTGTACCAGATGTTTTATGGATAAATGCTGTTTAATGTTTGGGACGCGTCTAGGGTCATTATGACGTTGAGTATGAGTATGACGTTTGCCTTATCTTCTGAAAAAAAATTGTTATCTATGAAATTTTGACGGTACCAATTTATTAATTTCATTTGTACGTATACATCACTAGAGTCTTAAGCATTATCTACTACAATGTCTTAGTATAAGACATTGTAGTAGATAATGCTATACAACCTTCCTTCCTTTGATAATAATATACAACCTTCGTGGTGTAGCGGTATTTGGTACTTTAAATCTCCGAGGTCGTGGGTTCGATCTCCACGTCGGACATGAAATCTTTGGGTAGTTTCTAAGATTTATTATACCATCTATTATTATACCAGGGAACGGGCAGCAGTGTTTCCATGTGTGTTACAACATAATACTGTGGTCACCAACCCGCCTGCCAAGCGTAGTGACTATGGCAAACCCCTCTCTCGGGAGGAGGCCCATGTTCAGCCGTGGATATTATACGGGTGTGGATACTTGTTGATGATGATGATATGTATGTATAATGAAAACAAGAACAAGAATAAATAAGTAAAAAACAAACAGTGGTTGTACGATCTGTATCTACCTACCACCACTGAAAAAGATAGATAAAAGTTAAAGTATTAAAAAAATCATTTTTTATTAAAGTTTAAAACATTTATTAAAAGTAAAAAATATTCCATCCGTTCATTACAAAGTTATTACTACTTTAAACATGAGAACCAAATACATAGATAATATCAGAGACTTATATAGTCTCTGATAATATATAGATTCAAATCAAATAGTTAGGAACAGGAAATTATTGCTCGTTTAGATAAATGTATTTAAAGATGGTTTCTTTTTATAATATAAGCTTTAGGTATATAATAAGTATAATAATTTTTACATATGATAAAAATGTAGAGGTAATGGCTAAAAACCGAGTCAGGGGGATGTTAGAAGTAATATAGAACACATCCAGATTATTTTTTGTTTCTGTCTGTTTGTCTGTTTGTACGGGCTAACCTATGAAACTGTTGCACTGATTTAACTGTTGCACCGACCGAATAACAAATACCACGCGGACAAAGTCGCAGGCATCAGCTAGTATACTGCTAAAAACGTAGTTATTCTGCTACTTACTTTTGAAATTTAAATTGTATATTTGATATCGTTAATAGCTTGTTACAAAAAATAGATTTGAGTATTAGCTATTTTTAGATGACACTCAAATTTTTGTAACAATTTATTTTACACTCTCTATAAAACAATTTGAACTGTGTAGTTAATGTATCATACACGCTACTAGATAATTTCCCCTGTGATTCGGTACATCGTTAAACCCTATTCACGTGAAGTGGCACGCTATTGAAATTCTATAGGTATTCATTATATATTTAGGATATTTTTAACAAAATAATAAAACGATTTATTTTATTTATCTTATCGTCATCATCAGCCCGTATAATATCCACTGCTGAACATGGGCTTCCTCCCGAGCGAGAGTATTTGCCATAGTCACCACGCTTGGCAGGCGGGTTGGTAACCGCAGTATTATGTTGTACCACACAAGGAAACGCTGCTGCCCGTTCCTTCATGAACTATTATTATAGATGATGTTATAACAATCGGGACCAACAACTTAACGTCCTTTCTGAGGCACGGAGGGTATTCTCTCAACCAACTAGACCCGGAAAGAAACCTTAAAATTTACACAAAGATAAAATCCTGTCAAGCGTGAGGATCGAACCCACGACCTTCGAGATTTTGAAGCGAGCCAAATACTATACTACGGAGGTTGTCACATTAGTTGTCTATTGAAATATAATTGAAAAACACTTGTCGCTTTTTATAATGAACAAATCCAAGACAATGGAATCAATCTAATTTTTTTTTACATTTAAAGAGCTATATTATCTTATAGGCTAAATTTTTGTCAAAGTTTCCACGAGAGCAGTTGTTCTAAATAATTTTAATAAGATACATTCAGAGTAACCATCCCATAGCTTCCTAAGCATATCATAAGCACCACACCTGCCAGGTGTGGTGCTAGCGGCAATATCCCTCAACGACCCTGGCTCTCCAAGATCTGTTAAAGAGGAGGCCCATGTTCAACGGTGGACGTAAATGGACTGATGTAGAATAAGATAATGAAAACCAATTTAATTTATAAAAGCGGCTCTCTTTAGTGCGGCACGTTCTCCGAGTGCTAGTTTTTACTTTGTACAGCAGGTAAGCATTGACATTCAACGCGGTAATGCTGCCAGCATTCCTGGAACCTTCCCAAGTAGAATAAATTTAGAATAGTAGTACTTTATAAGTTAGTTTTATTTTAAAATTATCTAAGTAAATTTAGTTGTATATAATAATATGTATTTCATTCATGTAATAAATAAATATTTTGTAAGAAAAAGATACTTGGTAAAGATAATTATATATAAACTTTTAAATTTTCGCGTATCATAATTATAATTTATAGCACACAGGTATTAACGCGATAAAAATTGCCTTTTTATTGCAGGTATTACCCGACGTTTCGATCAAGTTGATCGTGGTCGCGGGCATCTGCATTTTAGTTAATACCTGTGTGCTATAAAATAAGATTATTATATGTTCATTTTTATTTTTTCCTGAAACTTCAGTCAATTAAATAACAGGAAGACAATTTGTACATCAAACTTAGAATTATCGTAATACTGATTATTTGAATACGACGATATAAATCGACATAATATTGACAAAAACTTGAAAAGGCTACTACCATAACAAGATGATATTCAATCGCAACGAAAACCACCTTTGATAAATTATGTACCTCGCGTTTGTTCGTATTTAGGAATTTGTGTGCAAATCGCATCGTATCAAATTTTCACTATGTCTTGTTAGACATGTACGTCTATGTTATGTTTAACATAGACGTATAAATATCGATGTCAAAGAGTTGTTCGATGGTACAAGGGATGGAGGGCGAAGGGTTAGCATTTCGCAGTTTGCTTGGAATTCCTCTGATGTCGCAAACTGACGTGCCATCAAAACTATTATCTAGAATTCTATTAAGAAATTCTTACGTACCTAAAGCTCACATGTAGGGTACAGACAAATAACAAAGAATGTCCTAATTTATGTGATTTTGAGAGAAACCAACTAAAATCAACTACCTACTTTTTAAGGATCTGAAGGCTACTCAGCGTTTACTATGCATGCAAAAAATATTTTATTAAGTTAATGTAGCTTAAATAATACAATTAATTTTTATAGGTAATGCGTAACAGTAACCTTACAGTAATGAAGACATTATGTTTCAAAATTTAGAAAATTAAATTCGACCATCGGTAGGACTGGAACTTGCATTTTAGTTTAAGCCCCTAATGCCTTGACCAATTAGGCTACGGTGGAACCGTTCTTTTCCTTTTGGCTGAAAGTTTGCACGCGGATAATTTATAAGCTGAATTAACATATACCTAGGCTAGAAAATATCACGCTTCGACCCACTGGAGCAGAGTGACGCGGGTAAAACCGCGGGTCTCAGCTAGTAGGCTATATATAATCACGACAAGACCAATAGAAGCAGAGCACTAATGAAGAATAGTATTCAAAAACATAAAATTAAGATTTTTTTTCGAAGTCATAGTAATAATATCGATACAGGATATTAGCATCATATTTATTTCGGCCATAAACAAAAGCTTATTTTTGGCGCCATCTGTCTACTTTTCTTTTTTAAAGTTTGTCGTTGGGTATTTAACTACCATATAGATGAAAGTATGATTAAAAAAAAATGATCAAATAAAAAAGATTGTGATAATCCCTGTTCTTTTCCTGTATCCTTCACTTATTTTTTATCTTAATATTAGTTTTGTATATAACAATAAACTACGTAACTTAAGTTTTTAAATAGTGACAATTATTTAAATCGGAATATTTATTGAAGTTTAAAGTTGTAGTAGAAATAAATAGTAAAAACATACAAGTTGCTTTTTTAATATAATTTCAGCATATATCCAAAACTATACCAGAAAAACTAAAGCATGAAAAACAAATATCTACAGCTTACATCTTCGTTAGAATATTTTTGTACCAGGATTTATGAAGTTCAATTTATATGCAGAACAGCAAAAAGAGAATATAGGTAAATAAAGTAAATTAACAAACAAGATAATTGAAAACAGTAAGAACAGCATGGTTCATTTTTATTTTACCTTTGTTTTCGTTTATATACTACCTGCATGATAACTGCATGCACAAAAATGCATACATAGGTAAGTTAATTTAATATATAGTATTAAAATTTTACTTTTATACCTGGAAAAATTTAATATGTCGATCTCCAGTATACGTGATACGTAACGTTTAGTATAGA
The DNA here is from genome assembly GCA_947037095.2 of Nycteola revayana. Lineage (NCBI taxonomy): Eukaryota > Metazoa > Arthropoda > Insecta > Lepidoptera > Nolidae > Nycteola > Nycteola revayana. The sequence continues at coordinate 15,193,797 of OX344839.1, forward strand.
TTCCATTTGGTATCAAAAATTGAATGCCCAATGTTTTAAAACTTTTTCCAATGACTTTTACCAATACTGACTTACAAACTTACCGACAAACCCTACCGACCATCAGTTTGAGTTGAACCTTCCGATGCCTTCGTAGCCACGAAGTTTGGGAGGCTTGCGAACTGTAAAGTAGAGCGACAGCTGCACAAAACTTCCATATAACAACTACATGTAAGCGCCGTCACATCCTTGATAATATTGCTTTGTCAACTCCTGCCGGTATCTGGAAATTCCTCGGAACTCTGGGTATCGGCAAGCAAGCCGCGAAATTTAGACCTTCCTAATTCCTTCAATTTAGATGATCTTATCTCATTGAAGGTCTTACGCGTCCTAATGTTAATCCGTTTTCTTTCACTCCAGTTGACTCGAAGGAGATCAAAAAGATAACCCTTTCCATCAAATCCAATGCGATGGGTTGTGATAACATCAGCCGTCACATGATCACTACAATCTTGGACCACCTGCTTCCTGCACTATCCCACATTATAAACTTCTCCTTTAGCTCTGGTTCTTACCCCGCCTTATAGCGCAAAGCCTATGTCCGTCCCCTCCCCAAAGTCAGTCCCCCGACACTCCTTACTCGTTATCGTCCTATATCAATTCTTCGTTTTCTATCCAAAGTAGTGGAGTGCTGTGCTCAGAAACAGTTTTCACAGTTTGTGCTTGTCAATGGCTTAATTAGCGCACTACAATCCGGCTTTAGGCCAGGACACAGTACTACCACTGCTCTCCTTAAAGTGACTGGCGATATTAAGGCGGGAATGGAGGATGCCAAAGTCACAGTCATGGTTTTGGTAGACTTTTCTAATGCCTTTAATAACGTCAGTCATAATATCCTTCTTTCAATCCTCACGCATCTTATGGTCACCAATGAGACACTGGAGTGGTTTTCCTCTTATCTTCAGGGACGCCAGCAGTCTGTACGCTTCGGTGAAGATTCATCGAATTGGTGCAGTGTCGACGCTGGTATTCCTCAAGGCGGAATTCTCTCTCCTCTTTTATTTTCTATTTTTATCAACCTCTTAACTAATGATCTTCAGAGTGCGTATCATCTTTATGCCGATGATCTACAACTATACGTCCAGGCAAGTGTTGATGGGCTGCCTGATGCCATAAGGAATGTTAATCAAGACCTTACTTTAATTAAGAACTGGTCTGATAGGTTTGGACTTACAGTTAACCCTGCTAAATGCCAAGCCATCAGCGTAGGCAGCCCGCGGAAAGTATACTTAATATTTAACAACGCATCCATACCTATCAGCCAGAGTGTAAAAAATCTTGGGTTACATGTTGATTCGACACTGAACTGGCATTAGCAAGTCGCCAATATTAGCCAATGAATCACTAGCACCTTGCGGTGTCTTTATCGCCTCAAAAATTTCCTCCCGTGCAAAACCAAGGCAACGCTCGTGCAGGCTTTAGTCGTTCCTATAATCGACTATGCTGATGTGTGCTACTTTGACCTGAATGCAGATCATCTCAATAAGCTTGACAGACTTCTGAATAAATGCATTCGGTTCGTTTTCAGTCTTTGTAAATATGACGATGTCGAGCACAGTTAAAGTGGTTGCCTATTCGCCAGCGCAGAAACCTAAGAGCACTGACCACTCTTTTTTCTCTTCTTGATTCTTCTTCTTCTCCTGAATATCTTTCTTCTCAATTTCAATAAGTCCATACCAATCATAATAAAAATCTTCGATCATCTCATAACCGCCTTCTCAACTTTTCCTCTCACCGCACTGGTTTCATTCACTCCTCTTTTTTCGTACAGTCTATTCTCCATTGGAACCGCTTTTACTTCAAAAAGAAAGTTCGCGAACACTTAGTTAAATCATCGGCAGAATCTCATTAGTCTTATTTGTATTTATTGTACATTATTATGTAAGTATGTATTTGTATTTACTTATTTGTATATTCAATATTTAGTAGTTTGTCACTTGCACTTGCTGACGGTTGGCGTTTAATACCATTTAATAAGGCTGGAGCCCTTTTTTTTTGTTGTCCGGGGGGAAATGCATTTACGCTCTTTACATCTAAACCTTCATGCATTCCCTATAATAATAAAAAAAATATATGAAAATCCCTTCGGAATATTCAAGTATATCTCATTCTTCGTTTTGCTACGGCCATTCTGTTATTGACCACAATAATTACATGTCGCGGGTGCGCCAAATTTCAACTCCGATAATTGGAAATCCGAAAATGATCTTCCTAACATTTTTCATCCTAACAATCACAATTCCTAACTACTCTGTCTCCAATGTTCATAATTCCGAAGCATTCTATTATATCTTAACATAACAACATATTTCTCAACAAAACCACCTTATACACTATTATTCAAAGTCATATCTTTTTTTTTTAGATTTCTTTTTATTCATAATAATCAGTATTATATACATTAATTTTGCGTAACTTTAACGGTTTTAGTTATTAAGTTATTTTCACATATATATACCACGGTACTATTTATAGTCCTTCGTTTAAGTTAAGTTAGAACTGCGACCATAAAGCACGAGCCGAGCGAGCGAAGCCAGAGTCCCGCTCCAGTCATTCAGTCAAGTTGCAGAAACGAATCGGTCTTATATTTATTGGTTTAGGCACGGTTAAAACTGTGGTATAAGCTCCCAGGCCACAAACATAACCGTAAATGAGTCGTGTTTTATGAATTTCATTCATTTAAGACAAAAATCTGTGAAACGGCCTTTAATCATTCTAAACATATATTTTTTATTACACTTGGTAAATGTTTCTTTCTGAGTATGAGTGAAAATATTATGGTAATTATGTTTAGGGATAAAAGCGTTATGATAAAAAACAGTAGGAGTTTAAATATATTTACATTAATGATATTATTAATTACAATTTTCGGAAAAATAAGTGTTATGAACATAGCAGGTAGCACTACAAATAGTATGAATGAAAACTTAAGGATGAAAAAAAACGTTAGGAAGAACAATTTCGGGTAAAGAACTTTAGGTGAGCCAATATGGACCCACCTGTCGCTTCCGTACTGTCGAATGCTGCGGGGTTTTTAACTCGAAAAACACATAGTAAATAAATGTTAATGGTTGAAATATTTTACCCTATTGTGAAATTAACAATAATATTTTGTTCCACGTAATCTATATATATAAAAGAAAGTCGTGTTTGTTACAACACTTATAACTCGAGAACGGCTGGACCGATTGCCATAGTTTTTGATTTGTTGGATTTGTTTCCGTCCCGAATAGCAGAATACATTTTAAAAACAAAAGAAAGTCGTGTTAGTTACACTATTTATAACTCAAGAACGGCTGAACCGATTTGGCTGAAAATTGGTAGGGAGGTAGCTAAGAACTGGGAGAAGGACATAGGATACTTTTGGGTAGGGGTAGGGTAGGGTAGGGTAGGGTAGGGTAGGGTAGGGTAGGGTAGGGGTAGGGTAGGGGTAGGGTAGGGGTAGGGTAGGGTAGCGGTAGGGTAGGGGTATGGTAGGGGTAGGGTAGGGGTAGGGTAGGGTAGGGTAGGGTAGGGGTAGGGTAGGGGTAGGGTAGGTTAGGGGTAGGGTAGGGGTAGGGTAGGGGTAGGGGTAGGGGTAGGGTAGGGCAGGGGTAGGGTATAAAAGTCCACCCGTGCGAAGCCGGGGCGGGCCGCTAGTTTTTAAATAAAGGAAGGATAGGTTAGCACGGTCAGTATCATAAAATGTAAATAAATATGTTTTTGTCACTACGACGACAGCCGGCAATTCTTTATTAGCGAAGAGTGCGCTGCTAGCTATGAACTTAATCTAGTAATTAGTGCATATAATAGTAAATTATTCTCATAAACGTGTACATATAAATTGAAAATGCGTTTCACAATGCGTAAACCTTTCTCTTTTGTTGACTGTACCTATGTAGGTATATATGTATTTTTATATATTTAATGTAAAAATCGATTGCCAGCTATTTTAAGCCGACCACGAAGAAGGTAAGCAACGTAATTACTCGAACGGGTTACGCATTAACAGTGCGATTCCGTTTATGCGTGCCTACTCATATAGTATTGTAAAACTTTCGCTTTAAGTCTCGGAGGTCGTGGGTTTGATCCTCACGCCGGACAAGAAATCACCCAGGAGGACGAGGGGGGACGCGTCGCGTTCGCGGGTGCACTCTTCTCCGGCGGGTCGGATAGAGTGGTCTCTGTGTAGTGGTGCTAGTTTCTTGCAGTCTTTTTAATGCTAGTTGGTAGATTGTTATCTCGTCGTCTGGGTCATCTAGGACGCCCCGAGGCCGACGGTGTTTACGACGCTTTGTGGGCAAAGGCCTATAGTCAGATGCTGCAACAACCAACGGGTTTGGGTGCTGCACCGCGGATTCGAAGAAGCGTTCCGACGCCTCTTTCATCCACTGCTTGATGGAAGGCAGTTGGAGATCAGAATGTAAATTGCGATTACGAATGAACCACGGTGCCCCGGTGGCTCGTCGAGTGAATCTACTTTGAACAGTCTGTAAGCGGTACAAACTGCTAGACGCGGTATGAGCAAATACGGTGCTCGCGTACGTCATAATCGGTCGTATACACGTGGTGTAAATCCTAACCTTATTATCTAGTGATAGTTTGCTGCGTGAATTTAGAAGACAGTGTAGTCGACTAAGCGTAAGTAAAGCGCGTGCACGAACGGTTTCTACATGCGCTCTAAAGTTTAGCTTTCGGTCAAGGATTACGCCTAAGTACTTGGCTTGCCGTTCCCAAGGGATTGGTTCGCCAAACATCTTGACCGGTGGAAGGTTCGGTGGACTGTTAAATCTCGAGAAGAGTACCGCGGCGCTCTTTGTCGGATTTACTTCGATTCTCCACTTTCTGAACCATTTGCCTAAAGCATTTGATGCGGATTGTAGAGCGTCGTGAATGGCGGCAGGACTGCGGCCCGAGTAGTATAAAGCGGTTTCGTCCGCGAATAGAGCCAGATGGGCTTTCTTGGGTTTCGGGATGTCACTTGTGTAAAGCGAGAACAGGAGTGGCGAAAGTACTGAGCCTTGTGGCACTCCTGCTTGGATCGGGTGAGGGGAAGAGTAATTTCCTTCTACACGATACCTAAAGGTTCTCCCCGAGAGGTAGTCTCGAATGATGTGCACGAGACGGTTCGGCACTTTGAGTTGGTAGAGCTTATAAATTAAGCCATTGTGCCAGACTTTGTCGAACGCTTTAGCTATGTCGAAGAAGAATGCTCCCGTATGGCATTTGTGTTTAGCTGATTTAACAAGGATGTGTTCGACAATGGGGTGCACTTGGTGAACACAGGAGTGTTTGGCTCGAAAGCCAAACTGCTCATCAGGAAGAAGATTGTTATTCATAGTGAATGCTAGTAGGCGGGCATAGATTATGCGCTCATAAAGCTTACCCAAGGATTTGAGAAGACTTATAGGGCGATAAGAACTGGGATCCTGCTTTGGCTTGCCAGGCTTAGGAATACCAATCACGGTAGCTTCTTTCCACTGGTATGGAAATAATATATGTTGTTGGCTAGAGCCGCATTGAAATTGCGGTCAAGAGGCAAAGCAGTGGAATGGAGAATTGCTTAAGCACTCGATTGGTAATTCCATCGGGACCTGGGGCTTTTCTGGGATGTAAGTCCTTGATCAAAGATTTCACTTCGTCTACGGTAACTGCCGGTAGCGCGTCATTATTTTCGTCCTCCCCATTGGCCGGGGGCTCGTCGGCGGTATGGACCTGTATCGCGGGTAGGGGGATTGCGGCTCTACGTTCGACCTCAGCGTTGACCTCTGCGAGGTGGACTGGATCTACAGGTAGAGTACTTGGAGAACACTGGGTTTCCAGACTATCAGCTAGGCATTCGGCCTTCTCGTCATCGTCAAACGCAGGGCGTTGATTCGGGCGATTAAGAGGTTATGGATTTGAGCTTCTTACATAGATCCCAAAAGGCCAAATGAGACGGTTTAAGGTCACTCAACATCGTATCCCATCTGGAGTTTCGCATATCGCTGATGCGATCTCTTACAGCGCGCTGAAGGGATCGCATACGCAAGCGGTTTTCCTCGGTGTGATACGAGTCGTAGGCTCTAATGGCCGCATTCTTCTCGGTCATCAACGCACGCACATCGTCAGGGAGCTTCCATCGATCAAGATTATCAATCGCTGAAACCTCCCGTGAACATTCATTCAACTGACAATGGACGTGAGCCGTGAGGGAGTCAATAGCGTCAAGCGTTTGCTCGGGGGTTTGGATGTGAGAGGGTATGGTGTCAAGATATTCTGAGGAAGCAGACACGAGTCGGGACTCGAGCTTTTTCCAGTCAGTAACAGTCTTGGTCTGAGAAGAATCTGAGTGACCACTGGGACACAGTAGTTCTATGATGACGGGCCTGTGGTCCGAACATAACTCGTGATGCACCTGTATAGAAGATAAACGTAAGTTTATGTTCTTTACAAGTGCAATGTCGAGTATGTCCGGTCGGTGGCCAGGAGTGTGAGGGAAATGGGTAGGTTCGAAAGGAATAATAGGATCGAAGGGAATGAGTTCTAAGCATTGTGACAGTGAGGTGCCTCTCGAGTTGTTCGTGTTGCAGCTCCATGTCACATGCTTAGCATTTAGGTCACCGGCGACGATGACCGCTCCCCCTAAGTCATGAAGGATTTGGATATCGCTCCGTAACAACTCCTTGTCTGGGGGAAGGTAAGCCGAAACGATGGTGATTGGCTGATGTCCTGTCATGCCTAGCCGACAGACAGAAACTTCTATGTTTACGAGATCGACTGGCGGGTCCAACGGTATGCAATGCAGTGACCTTTTGAAATAGATCAAAGTGCCACCTTTTGCAGAAATAGTCCTGTCATTTCTAACTACTCGGTAATTCGCGATGCCAGGACTTCTCCGATTGGACGGCTTGAGGAATGTCTCTTGAACTAAAAACAGGTCTAATTGATGGTCACGGAGAAATTCTCCGATTTCATCTCGCTGCTTTAGTATACCGTCCGCGTTAAAGAACCCTATCCGGAGGGATCTAGGTTTAATCCTACTAGAGACTTTACTCATTCCTATTTGTCTAACACTATCCATAGTTAGTTTTTATTAGAAAAAGAGCTAATGACCACGGCTGTTTGTAGCCTAGTCTGTAGTGCGAGTTTGATGTCATTAGGGTTCTCTTTTAACCTCTCAATGAGATCAACAAGCCCCATGATGACGTCAATATCGATAGACGCTACATAATCGGCAATTATGTCTAATTTAGCGCTAGCGGAGTTGTGAGATTTGTGCAAAAGGGGTGTGGGTTTTGGGGCCCGGGCCACCTTTGCTTGGGCCTGAGGGGCTTGCGAGGCCTGGGAAATCTTAACCTTTTGGGCCTGAGGGGCCTGTGAGGCTTGAGAGTTTTTAGCCTTTATGACCTGAGGGGCCTTCGAGGCTTGAGCGACTGTAGAATGGACGTCCTCAACCACTAGTGAGACGACGTTGGTCGGTCCCATAGGTTGAGAGGGGTGCCATTTTGGATACGGCCAAGCCGGTCCTAACGCAGTACCTCGGACCTGAACGGAGTTAATGGGAGGGATGGTAGTTTCAGGATTGGGGACTGAAACGGAAACAGATGGAAGCTTAGTGGTCTTGGACCTGCTTCGTTTGCTTTTATATCCTCCTTTGAGCTTACGCCCTTTGTTGGGAGCTTTCGGACAGCCCCGATAGTTCGCTGGATGCCCTATTTCCTGGCAGTTTACACAACCAGGTGGGTCGGAACTATCGTTGCGGTCCTTAGGACGACTGCAATCTGTCGTGTGATGCCCGGGGGTCAAACATTTCACGCACCTCGGTTCTACGTGGCAATATCTAGAGGAATGTCGGAATTGCTGACAATTATGACACTGCCCTATAGTAGCGTTGCGCCTGGGAGGTTCAACTATTACTCCATCTAGATCGCAGATGGATTTAATAGCGAAGATCTTTTGACCCTCCGCAGACTTTTCGAGATGGACCAGAATCATGTCGAAAGATTCCCCGTTTGCTTTGCGCATACGGTGCACTTCACGCACAGGGAATCCTTGACTCGAGATTGATGCCTTGATGTCATCAATCTCGAGTTGACGTGGGACACGGCGAATGACTACCCGTAAAGGCTGCTCGGCCGGGAGTCCATAGTAAAAGTATTGCACTTTTTCGTTATCTAATAGTGTCGTTATTGAGCGATGATCGCGAGATGATTTTAATTGAAGGCGAATTACTCCCATTTTAAGAATGGGTGTAGCCCTAAAATCTGTTATACCTTTAGCCGGAAGGTAACTTTTAATCTGCGACCATTTGTGCATGTCTTTAATCATGATCGGCGTCGGTTTGTCGGATTTACCGGAAGCCGATTGGGATAGAAGCTGCGAGTTCGCGGATGTCCCTGGGCGAGGTGAGGATAATTTAGCGTCAGAGGCTGGAGTCCTCTTTGGCTTTGGAGATCTTGACTCGGAGTCCGAACCGGTCTCGGACTTCCTTTTTACCTTTCCCCTTTTGCCTGCTACTTGCCATGGAGCTCCCGAGTCATTATCATCCGAGTCCGAAGACTCAGACGACCGAGAGTTTCCTCCGCAAGGGAGTTCGTCCGTTGACATGACGGACGAGGCAGAGGGCGAGGGGGACCGTGTTTGGCTTATTCGCGAATTGATAGGAGAGCGATCGCGGTCGCTACCTGAGCACGGCCTCATCTGATCCTTCGCGGAATCTCGCGCGGCTTTTGATCTCGCGGTCTCTTTGTTCCGTAATGACTCGGCGGCGGTCGGACGTGGACAAAGGGATTTGGACCCATTGTGCGTTTTATTACTTGCAGGTGCAAGTAACGAACAATGGTCGGCGGGATTTATTTTGTTCGCTGCCTTATCAGGCATTGAACAAAGGCCTGGTTTAACAATACCGAGCCTTTCATCGGGCGACATCGTGAGGTCGCTTTCCCCTGGTTGCGGTATACCGAACTTCTCACATAGCTCCAGCCAAATTTTTGGATCTCCGGATCTAATAATTTGGCCTGCACGTGAGAAGTAGTCAGACGGCCCCTGGGAGAAAGTTTCCGACATGATTCGCGCAGGATGTTAAGATTACTACCACGAAGTTACAGGGGTTCCTCGCGTGGCGTTCCGAGGAGAAGAACCCACAACAAACTCCTCGGCTGTCGCTCCTATTCGTTACGTTGCCTAGTCCCCGGGTTGGATGGGCCCAGGGATGTGTGAGTATGTGTAACCCTCCTCGCCGGGTATAAGCGAGGAGGTTTGAGTGCCTATAGGTGAGCCCTAAGCTTGTGTTCCCTTCGCCAATCTTAATGTGCGAAGGGTTCCTATCAGCTTTAGTGTCGAGGATGATATGGGCCGAAGCCGTCAGCACCCAAACAACACAAAAGAATGGTTTAAATAGGAAAGGGTAGGGTGGGAATGAGGAGATAACTAGCGTCGACTAGGGGAGCCCCCAAGGCCGGTGGTTCTAGTCCCTTCCAATTGATTGCGTTGTCCTGAGGGGACAAAGCTGAGTGAATCGGGTCAAGACCCCACTTGGCTTCTTTGGCACGGTTACGATTCCACCAAGGACCACAACGTGGCTTTTCCCTGAAGGGGCAAAGAGTCTAGAAACAGAAAAAACTCAGAGAGATGCTGTCTTGAAAAAGACGCCACCCCTCTGATAAAGTGATAGTCGTAAACGACTGAAACGTACGGCAAGCGTCCGCACGCACCGAGGGCCAAGATGCAAGTATATTTCAACCATTAACATTTATTTACTATGTGTTTTTCGGGTTAAAATCCCCGCAGCATTCGACAGTACGGAAGCGACGGGTAATTATTGTGGTCAATAACAGAATGGCCGTGGCAAAACGAAGAATGAGATAAACTTGAATATGCCGAAGGGATTTTCATATATTTTTCTTATTATTAAGGGGAATGCATGAAGGTTTAGGTGTAAAGAGACTCAGTGGTTACGGAAGTTGTTTCTGAAACCTGGTGTTCTGGGTTCGATTGCCACCCGGGACAAATAAAAATAATAAAACTATGTGTGAACCACAGAGATAGTTGTTCTGAGTCTGGTTGTTCATTGTCCGTGAATAAAGTCTTATAAAGTCCCCCAAGACACAAGAATAAATTTTTCAAGCACGGGAGTTGTTTTAAAAAAAAAGAAAAAATAGTGCAAAAGAGATTATTTTATCGAATTGTAGCTGTTGCGAACTCTATATATTTTTTCATTCTTTTTTAAAATTATTAATTATTTATTGACGTAAATTCCGGGCCGTTCCTAGTAATTTATTTTAATGTCATACAGATTTTACTAAATTAATATATTTTAAAAAATTATGAAAAAATAAAATATAGGTACGCAATCTATAGAGGTCGCAACAGCTAAAATTAGATATACCTAAGAATCTCTTTGTCACTGTTTTTTCTTTTCTTTACATGCAATACCTCAGGACCCATTCCGAAAATATTTTCACCATTAGAATTACTAACATTATTCAGGACTAAACTTTATTCCATGAGTTTTTTTCCAGGCTTTATTTGATGACAAAGTTCCCACAGGAAATGGATATATGCTGGAAAAAACATGCGCGTACTTTTTTTACAATTTTATTATAAGATCATAATCTTGAGCTGAAAAGAGCGAAACTTACATATACCTCACATCAAACGACGAGTCGAAACAATGTGCTTATTACAATTACACTGCAAGCGGGCCTCGCTGAGCAAATCTATTTACCATAAGAATTAATATTCACTAGTTCAGCTATTGGTTCATTAGTGCATTGCGCACGTTCGTGACGATGCGCCGCCCCGCACCCCGCACCAGACGAGGGCAATTCCTCTAATTAGATAACGAATTAACGTCTTCACGGGACTGCTTGTTTTTCTCATCAAGGGTGCCTTTACACAGCATGTTTGGAAAGCATTTTGAAAGCTGATCTGTCGCGCTATGTTTACTCTATCGCTTTAATTACGACGTCGTGTTAACTTAAGAATCTCGAGATTATTTTACGTGTAAGGGCGAAATTGTAGAATGGAATATTTTGCCTTGGATTAAATAAATGTTTACTTTTCTTCTGTTTCCCTTTGTTATTTGTTGTGCATATATCTGGACCAATCTACTTTGCGATGTAAATACACGTACAATTAGAGGCGTCGATTAGACAGTGTGTTAATAATTGTCTGAAAAGATTATCTGGTCAATGAGACCAAAGTTATCCTATTCCCCAAAAATAATTATTAGTATAAGGACTTAAATAGCGATTTTTTGTCGTTTAAGAGCATGATTTGAAAATTTCAATTACTGTTCCATAGTTTACTTCATCAAATAAATATAAATTTTATTTTAAAGATAATATGTATTAATATTTTCCAATACATTATTGTGAATACCAGATTTGTAAATTAGTTCTGTGAAATAATAAATAAAAATGATGTAAATCAATACAGCTTAAGAAATAATTGAGGTTATTAATTGAGGTTATTGTGTGTTATTATGTAGTACCTATGTCATTATGACAAGAGATGCAATGTATTTATTTAGTTCAAAAGTGCAGGTTCCTATTTTTATAATAATTTTCTCTAACTAAGAAAATTAAATGATTAGAATATTAGATGCTTTTTGAAAATTACACAACCTTCGTAGCGTAGCGGCATTTGGCTTGCTTTATGTTATAATATACGAAGATGTGAGCGCGTGCCTAGCTATACGTATGTATCTTAGTACCGGGCGATGTTAATCGTTTATCTATAGCTAGCTAAGTGAGATGCGCCAGCGCACCCTACATTGATTTTTGTAAGCCAATTAGTTATTAACCGAATGCGGTATTAAATGCATGTCCGTGATATAATATATGTTTTATTTACTTGTCCTGAGGTATATACCCTGCTAACAGGTTATGGGCCCAGGTAGACATTACGGGAAAAGACTATCTCGCGTTAAATAGTGATTCGAAGTGATTTTAATCGTAAACGAGTGAAATAAACAATGAACTGTGACCGGCGCACGCGCCGCGTGTTTTATACCTATTCACTACGTTCGACCGTACTAATCGCAACATTGTGGTTATTTTATAGTGTTGTGTATTGAGTGTATTGACTGTTGGAGAAACAAGTTAATTATGTCGGCTACGATTAAAATTGATCAGCTTACGGGCGACAATTATGACACCTGGAAGATACATATGCGAGCTATTTTGAAGAAAAATGACTTTTGGAAATATGTTTCCGGTGAACTACCGCGGCCATTACCTACTGATCCGAAATATAGTGAATGGATCAGGATGGATGGAAAGGCGGAATCGGATATTTTGCTGGCCGTGAGTTCGAGTGAATTGATTGCCTTAGATGGTTTGGGATCTTCGAAATCGATATGGGACAAGTTGAAATCTCTTCATGAATCTAGTGGGCCCGCGCGGAAAGCGTCATTGTTGAAAAAACTTGTGTTAACTCGCATGCAAGAAGAAGATGACTTACGTAAACACATTGCAGATTTTTTTGACGCCGTAAAAAAGCTCAAAGAAATCGGATTAGTAGTTATTGACGAACTACTTGCTGTATTATTATTGTACAGTTTGCCAGAATCTTTTTCGATGTTTCGGACGGCAATTGAAACTCGTGACGATTTACCTAATACTGACGTATTGAAAGTCAAAATAATAGAAGATTACGAGGGCCGAAAATCAAAAGAAGGAGGTGATTTGCAAGGTGCAATGTATGTAAAAAATAGATATCAACAAGCTCACAAGAAGGAGTTACCATTTAATAAAAATAAGAGGCAGACATTTGTTAAGTGTTATCGTTGCGGACGGCACGGGCATATTGCAAAAGAGTGTAAAAGCAAATTCGAAAAGAAGAATTTTTCGGTTGATAAACAGACTAGTAGCTATTCAACTATGCTAAGTGTTACAGAAGATGTGATGTTGAGCAACATAAATGGAGGCTCAGTGTGGTGCATTGACAGTGGATGTACCGGACACATGTGTAATGAGAAGAAAATGATAAAAGGATTTACCATGGTTGACAATGAGCTGAATTTAGCTAATAGTGAGAGCACGCGCATTACTGGAACTGGCCAAGTAAGCATTTCAGTAGACATTGGTAGCGAAGAGCGCCGTATAGACTTAGAAAATGTCTATTATGTGTCGGATTTACGTACCAACCTATTATCTGTTGCGAAAATCACAGATCATGGTTTTGAGGTTCGTTTTAAGAAAAACGAAGCATTCGTAATAGATGAGAATAATAAAATTCACATGCGCGCTTATCGAGTAGGTAATCTTTATCACGTACGTTTGAGCGAAAATAACGTGAAAAACGTTGAGGTGCCGAAAAAAAACATAGATGTGTGGCACGAAAGATTAGGACATTTAAATGAGCAAGATTTGAAAGCTATGGTGAAAAATGATTTGGTTTATGACATGAATTTTAAAGATAACGAAAAGTTGTCTAAATGTGAGATATGTATCCGTGAGAAACAAACATCAAAACCATTTCCTAAGGGATCTGACGACCGCACTACAGATTTGTTAGAAATTGTTCATTCGGATGTGTGTGGACCGATGAGAGTAGAATCGTTTGGAGGTAAAAGATACTTTGTGACTTTTATCGACGACAAGTCAAGGTGGTGTCAAGTATATTTTATTAAAAACAAAAGCGACGTATTTGAAACATTCAAAGAATATAAGGCTGAAGTGGAAAACTTTACAGGGAAGAAAATTAAGAGTCTACAATCTGATAATGGACGAGAATACGTGAATAAGGCTTTTGATGATTTTTTGAAAAGTAATGGAATAACAAGAAGATTAACTGTACCACACACACCACAACAGAACGGAGTAGCAGAAAGAAAGAATAGAACATTGATAGAAATGGCGAGATGCATGATGAGCCAGGCAGGAAGCCCACCAGCATTTTGGGCTGAAGCCGTGAACACCGCTAACTATATAAGAAACAGGTGTCCAACGGCGGCATTAAAAGGTGGTATACCTTTTTCTATATGGAAAGGGAAAAAGCCTACAGTAAAGTACATGAGAGCTTTTGGTTCTAAAGTTTATTATATAGAAAAAGGAACTAATAAAGGGAAGTTCGAGTCATGTTCTGAATTAGGAATTTTCATGGGCTACGATTTGCAATCTAAAGCGTATCGTATCCATAATCCGAGAAACAGAAGAATCATTACAAGTAGAAATGTAAAATTCTTAGATGAAACAGCATTCAAACATGAATATAAAGAGATACTCGATGAAGAAGAAAGTGAAGACCCTGAAGAAGTGGTCATAGATTTGAATGAACCAGTAAAAGTGATAGAACAAAAGCGTCAACCCTGTCTCCCCAGAAAAACAAAAGTAAGAAGATCGTTGGAAAATTTAAATAATGAAGACGATAATACCAGATATAGAATACAAAGTAGAAGGAAAAGAAATGCTAATGTTTCATGGGAAGAGTTACTTGAACCTGCGAAAAGAGGTAAAGGAAGAACTAGACCAATACGCGCTTGCCGCAAGAAATACATGGATTATAGAGCGTTACAAGAAATAAACTCGGAAAGTGATGATGAGACTAACGAAAAGTCAGACAATGATGATGAGGATTATGTTGCGGGTATTGCAATTATTGATTCAATGACATGGACGGAAGCAGTAAAAACAGATGATGCCGAGGCCTGGACATTGGCTATGGAGGATGAGATTTTAGCACAAATAAAGAATGGCACTTGGGAAATAGTGCCGAGACCTCACGATCGTAAAGTAATAGGAACCCGTTATGTTTTTACAACTAAGTCTTCTGGTGACATAGAACGTAAGAAAGTGAGATTGGTTGCAAAAGGATGCTCACAACGTCCAGGTGAGGATTTTTACGAAACGTATTCACCAGTAGTCAGATCATCATCTATAAGAATACTTGCCGCGATATCGGCAGAGTTTGGACTAGAGATACATCAGATGGACGTCGTAACTGCGTACTTAAATGGAAAGCTAGAAGAAAAAGTATTTATGGAAGTACCAGAACAGTTGAATGAAATTTTAGAGAAAATAATTGGAAACCAAAAGATTGGGTCAAAGAAACAGAACATAGAAGATAAGAAAATCATAGAGACTGCTAAACGGTGGTATAAAGGTTTGAGTGATAGTGAAAGTGTATGTTGTTCTTTAAAAAGGTCGTTGTATGGTTTGCGTCAGGCTGGATTGCAGTGGCATAAGGAGTTGGTAAGAAAGTTAAATAATATAGGTTTTCACTCATTGCCTCAAGATTCTTGTATATTTATTTCAAAGAAGTATGATAGTATAATGTTGATTGCTATTTATGTGGATGACATTATTTTGGCGACAAATAATAGTAAATGGTTGAAAGAAGTGAAACGCGAATTGTCAGAGTCGTTTGAAATGAAAGATATGGGTAAAATAAGTCATTGTTTAGGTATTGAATTCTCGCGTGATGATGAAGGTAGGGTGTATCTTAATCAAAGTACGTATGTAGAAAAGATTTTAAATCGTTTTAATATGAGTGAGTGCAAGCCTATCATGACGCCTATGGACGCGAATCAAAAGTTACTTAAACCAGAATTTGTTGACACCGATTTGATGAGTCAATATCCTTATCAAAGTTTGATCGGTGCATTAATGTTTTTGGCAGTATCGACGAGGCCCGATATTGCTTTTGCCGTTAATTTCTTAAGTCAGTTTAATACTAACTATAATACTGAGCATTGGAAGGCCGCGAAACGTATATTACGATATTTAAAAGGCACAATAGATTATAGTTTAGTATACGAAAATACAAGTTTACCATTATTCGGTATGGTTGACGCGGACTGGGGTACGAATGCAGTAGATAGAAGGTCGTATTCCGGCTACGCGTTTATTTTAGCTGGCGCCCCGATCAGCTGGGAGGCACGGAAACAACGCACTATTGCCTTGTCCAGCACCGAAGCCGAATACATGGCATTGTCCGAGGCAACTAAGGAAGCTGTGTATTTACGGGATGTCTTGAATTCTATAGGTATCGATTGTGACTCTGTAACTTTATTCAATGACAATCAGGGCGCAATGAAGTTAGCTAATAATAGGACTTATCACTCGCGGACTAAACATATAGACGTCAGGCACCATTTTATTCGAGATATGTGCGAGCAAAATGTTGTAAATCTAAAATACTTATGTACAGAAAAAATGCCCGCAGATGTTTTGACGAAAGGTTTGTGTGTTTCAAAACATTATGAGTGTGTGCGTAACTTGGGTATTATGAATATGAATGAATGAAATGTTAGTGATTGTATGTAAGTGTTTGGATCGCTCACTCCTTCGAGGGGAGGTGTTATAATATACGAAGATGTGAGCGCGTGCCTAGCTATACGTATGTATCTTAGTACCGGGCGATGTTAATCGTTTATCTATAGCTAGCTAAGTGAGATGCGCCAGCGCACCCTACATTGATTTTTGTAAGCCAATTAGTTATTAACCGAATGCGGTATTAAATGCATGTCCGTGATATAATATATGTTTTATTTACTTGTCCTGAGGTATATACCCTGCTAACACTTTAAATCTCGGAAGTCGTGGGTTCGATCCCCACGCCAGACAATAAATCTTTGTGTAGATCTTTGTAAGATTTCTTTCCCGGTCTGGTTGGCTGAGGGACTATCCTCCGTGCCTCGCAAAGCATGTTAAGCCGTTGATCCCGATTATTATAACAGGCAGCAGCGTTTCCTTGTAAGTAACAACATAATACTGCGGTCACCAACCCGCCTGCCAAGCGTGTTAACTATGGCAAAAACTCTTCCTCCGGAGGCCCATGTTCAGCAGTGGACGTTGTACGGGCTGATGATGATGATGATTGAAAATCAGATGGGTGCCCTACTGGATTTTATGCCTGATGAAGTAGTAAAAGCTCACCTTGCCCAGTTGAGATTCTGAGCGACTAGGAAACTTCGAGAGATCTTCTCGTCCAAATTACTTCAGTGCCTTAAGTCACTCTCTCGTCTCTCGTCTTACATACATACATATGGCTCTGAGACTCGATCTTTCACTGATCTTCTTATTAGACCGTTCTAAGTAGCTCTGCTAGCTTTGGAATGAGCATTAACGATGCTCGGCATTCAGATCCGCAGGAGAACGAAGATTGCTGAATTGGTTCAACGGATTACAACAGATAGGCAAGCTGAAACGATCGATATGATATGCAGAACACATAGCACGAACAACTGACGGCTGATGGAGCAGAAAGGTTCTCGAGTGGAAACCACGAAGGTGCAACTGGTGGTGCACGATGGATCTCATAGAAATCGCAGAGAGTCAGTGGATGCAGGTCGCTAGAATTGTTCTCTCTGGAATTCTCTCAGGGAGGCCTATGTTCAGCACTTCAGCAGTGGACGTCAATCGGTTGATATGATGATGATGATCAGTAGAAGCCCCGCGGCTATATACATATAAAGCTTGTGTGTTTGCCTCTTCTTAAATATAGGTACCTAAAGATAATTTAAGTTTATTTATATAATGGTACTCACATATTTACCACAGAATGCAGCTGCAAAATTGCGATCACTTTGATTGCGCCCGTACATGTTACATTACCTTATTTCACTCCTTTATTACGAATGAAGTTATTCAGAGTGTCCAGTTTTAAATTAAGTTTGTTCAGGAGAGTTGGTTAAAGGTAATGAATGTAATGACAAAGTGGTAGGTGATGTTGGTTTAGGTTAATTTAACTCGATGTACTCTTGTAAAGAATGTTTGTTGACGTGCATATTTTAAAAAAGTTTCTCCAATAGGTAAGTACCATGAGTATCGTGCAAAGATACTTTAAAACCTGCGGCACCTGTCGACTACTTTCGTAATACAGTAAGATCCCAGGGCTGTGTCACGTAAGATATTTTCCCAGAAATAAAATAAATAATAGCAATAAATTACATTTCTAGGTACATGTAAAGTCAACGATTTATGCTAGCAAGCATTTATAACTTCAGAGTATGTTCTATATGTTAGCTGGATCGTTACCTTAATTTCACTAATAGGTACTCTTAAGGCAAATCCTAACATACTTTTCTTAAATTAAAAAAATAATTGACGCCTGATGATTGTAGGATCTTAGAATATAAAAACTCTTAGTCGTATTGTTTCTTCGAGCAAACATTCGAATACTCGGATTAGTATTATTTAACATTTTACATTATATACCCATGCTTTTATTAGTAGGTATAATGAGTGTGTATAGTGAGTGTCCACTGAAAAAACAAATGAACGTCATTGTATTTTTTAGCGTTGGTTTCTATAATTAAGTTCAAAGTTGTATTGAACTACTTCATAAATTTAAAATCTCTTCATCTGCAATATCCCACTGAAGGAATAAAATAATCTGTTATTGTATAGGAACTATAGAAATTTGATTGTTCTATTAAAAAGGTAAGTTGCCTCCCGAATCAATGCTACTATTTTGGAGATTAGGCGAAATACACGGATAAACAAAAGACACACCAAATAAAAAGTAGCATATTTTACTATTTGGGCCCGCGTTTCTAAGATGAGCTGGATTTGATCCACAAAAACACATCATTTTTAAAAATGGTGTTTAGTTATCACTGTTGTTACCCCTGTAATTTCATTATAAAAATACACTTAAATTAGTACAGATATGATTATAGATTTTCGCTAACAACATGTGGTAGTCATTATTTGGCCTTTCAAAATTGAAAGAAGCCTTTCTGTAAGTAATAAAGAAGTATTATAAAGCTATGTCTAGACGGTCTGAGTCGTATGAGGTTTTGTGTCGGGGATTTGTGTTCGCGGCTTCTAAGTGCTTTCTGCGACATGTAATCTTCAGTGGCAATAGGTGTCGCTATACTTTGTGTAAGCTGTAATAACACCTTGTGATATTATATATAAATAAATTTATATAATTTTTTTCGGCTGGACATATGTAGTTAGCAACGAGGCTTTTGCTACTTCACTGGGTATAAAGGCGAGCAGAGCTCCAGCCTAGAAAAACTACAAACTAAGCAACCTGCGCAAGTGCGTCCCCTGTAGGACTTGGACCTCAGCTCAGGGCGGTCGCTGGCGTAAGCCCTATAGAGGAAACAACTTTTTATTGAAATTTAAACATACCTATTGAGAATTAGCTTCCCGCGCGCTGTTCCATCTTCGTAACTCTCGTTCCCGGAGGAACTTCATAATTAAATATAAATAGTCTCTCCTCGATAAATCGGCTATCTAACACTGCAATATTTTTTCAAATCGGACCTGTAGTTTCTGAGGTTAACCCGTTCAACCAATCAAACAAACAAACTCTTCAGCTTTATAGTTCAAAAAATATATAGTGTGTGATAACGATTACATAACGTTTAGAAAAAAAAGAAGGCATTCATCACATGAGTTAAAGCTTTCCTATAAGGGGGCTAGATTCACTGCCTTCCTTGTTTGCATATATTGGTCGGGATCGGGACGCATCCACGCATCCGCGAACACGTCGCGTCGTGTCGCGACGGGTGTTCATAGTGTGATTCTGGTCTATAGAAAACAAAACATTTGATTCGACTCAACATGCATCGTGTTTCATCGGGTCGCGTCGTGTTTTAACAATATGTTTACGTCTTTACGGTGCACGGTTTGAAAATGTGTTTCTTTTACGGACGGAAGTTTCAAAGTTTGGAAATAAATAAAGTTTCGTGCTTAATGTTCGAGTGTAATTAAAAATTCAGTCATTTTATCATCCTATTTTTTAAAGAGTATTAAATGTTTTTCTTTGAATTCCATTATAGTACAAATTCTATAAGTTAATAGGTAAATATTCAATCGGCTTTCCTATCTGTAGGAATTATATAAAAACGTTGTTAGTGAAGAAACTTCAATTCCGACGCTTTTGTTATGGCTTATATTGTTACTGTATAATAAAATCTGTTATTTTTGAGGAAACTTGACGTGTCTTCAAATACAAGACGTTAACGTTGTTATGGTAAACTTTAAGTGTCGCTTGAATAGGTTTCTAGCAATCAAAGTTTGATTGCCAAACTATAAAAAAGAATATTTTTTTTATAGTCGGAAGACAAACAAACGTTTAAGCGAGGAAAGTATAACATGGCGTTACGATACTCTTTAAGCAGTTTGACTGGGTAAGTACTTCCACCGTATAAAATAGGTATGAGGACTAAAAATAGTTATTAGTCTCTGAGTGAAAAAATATTGGACACGTATTTTCTTACTTATCAAATCAATAAAAATTGACAAAGACACAGAGCAACAACAAACTATTTAGTTCAGGAGAGGAGGGCTTGTGACGTCACTACTAGGTAAAATTGTACCTAGAAGTGATGTCATACGAAATTTCGACGCGCTGTATCTTCGTCTTTTTTTGTTTGTGGAACGAAAAAAATACGTGCTCAATATTTTTTGGTAATATAACTGACGAAATAAAAGATTTTTTTAGTCTTCATGCCTATTGGTAGGTACCACAGCGAAATAGGAATCTAGGATAGGGTTCCGTCGTCTTCGTGAGGTGGTAACCACGCTGCGCTGGTTGATTTTATTTCTTTATAAAACGCGACATAATAACTATCAAATTTCATTATATCAATGTTGGTAAATTTTAATTATTTATGTATAATAGTTGAAATGCAAACTATTTTATTACTAAAGTTTTTTTGTCGTATCATTATAATTGACTTATAATAAGTACAATCGATTCGTCTTCATTATCGATAAACGTTTTCATTTTAAAATAACATTATTGTGCTGCACTACACACTGCACTGGCACGAGTTGTCCTAATTTCTAATAGGAATTACAATTTCTATAGCATTCCTCAATAAATGGCTATCTAACACTGAATGAATTTTTATAATCGGACCAGTAATTTCCGAGATTAGTCCTTTCATGTAAGCAAACAAACAAACTCTTCAGCTTTGTTTATTATTATCGAGTTTTATTTGAGCCTTTATGTCGTCTACGTCAGGTGGATTGGCATCATACATCTAGCCAGCTATAAAATAAAACTTTTTTGTTCCCCTAAGTATTCGATATTAGGACTTGTTGATACTGCATTCGAAAGCTTTGTTATTTTTCATCCTACCCTAACCGTCAGGTGCGTCTGGCAATGATTTATGTCCTCACTGAAATGGAAGAATTGAATGAGATTTGGCTTGATTCTGTGAAATTTATTTGTCAGTGTTAATATATTATGACAGATTTATTAATAAGGAAAATAAGGTCATAATTTTGTTTTAAATGCTAGTGTGTACCTATCTATTATATTAAACATGTAAATAGAAAGTGTGTTGTCACTACAAATATTCATCATCATCATCATCAGCCTGTATAACGTCTACTGCTGAAAATGGGCCTACTCTCGATGGAGGATACTCACCATAGTCACCACGCTTACCTCGCGCGCATTACGCTCGTCACGCGTTCCTGTAGTCCAGATAAGCGCGCATCAAACAATTACAAAACTTTATGTATAGATTTAGTAATAACAACAGCTTGGAAACGTGGAACTTTAGAATTTTCACTTTTACCTTACTCGGAATCGAACTCTGTAGGTCCTTGATACCGGATAAGGATAAGGTAAAAGTCACAAAGTAGGTACAGTCGTAAATAGTAATATAACTAGGTAAATTACATTGTTTTAATAAAAGCTAGAAACTAGAAAGAAACACAAATCCTTCTAAAGCTTTATTTATTATAAGAAGAGAATAATTAAAATAATGAACTAATTCGCGTCGCAATGGAATTTTTCAACATACTTTTAAGACTACGGTATCTTCTGGGCCCTTGTAGTCTGGGCTGGCTCGAGACACGGACGGTGAAGGACTACTTATAATAAAGCTAAGTAACTATCATTATTTTGTTATAGTTAAATAAATATATGTGATTATTAAACTAATTAATTACATTAAATATTAAAGTGCTTCTGATTTATGCTTTGTAACATATAATATAAATGTGTAAGTATGTATTGATTTTAATTTAGACTATTTCATATACTTTAATTTAGGGTTTATGTATAAGATTAAAATATAATTATGAAATATACAAATACAAATGAATAAGACTATATAGTTACATAGTTTTGGCATTATATACTTATTATAATCTATTGCTCTAAAAAGGAAAATATATTGTATATTACAAAAAGTAATGGCTTTTCTTTTGCATGGACCTATATAGAAGAAGTGTTCTTTTATTTCAATTGCTTACGGACTGAATAAATACATACATATACTCAGTATATATACCTATATATATATAGATGTATTTATATAATCTAACATCAGAAGTGGGATTTGCTCAAGTTCACAATAATAATATTTTTTTTATGTTTCAGGATGGACGCGGAAGTTATCGCAAGTCTTCTCACAGCAATACGGGATGCCGTCTCCAAGCCACATTCAAACGATGATGACATCGCGCTGCCAGTATTCGACCCCCACTCAGTTTAAAACCGAAAAACAACACGAGTCAGAAACAACGTAGGCTTTTCTATTTAGTTATTTTACGTATTTATAACAATATTTGCTTAATTCCTTTTATAATATAATGATTATAATTAGAATATACATATTTAATAACAAAATGGCGAGGCACAATAATTTATGTTTCGTAACTTCAAAATTATTGCAATAGTAACTTTAAAGTATGATTATGTGTAGGTAGGAAAGAGGTAGTAAATATTAAAATCAAATGTATTTAATAACAGCGAATGGTTTAGTTTGGTCCCGCTATTTTGATATCAAGATGGCGAGACCAGATAATTTTGCTTATAACTTTACAAATATCGAGGTAGCAATTATTTCACCAAAGCTAGCAAATAGTAGAAATTAGGTAAAATATGTAAGTATCAAAATTATCTGGATTCCAGGTTTAGTCCCGCAATTTTGACGGACACTATGACTTGATCTGTCAGTCAGTAATTCTGGAGAAAGCGCTTTATTAATACAGTCCTCCAATTAATACAGTCCACTTAGGTAACTAGAGAAACCTGCAGTTGCGTTAGCTAGGCTAGGGTCCTCGCCGGACAGACCGAGGACCGCGTTGGCCCCCTGTCCCAATCCGTTGATCCAGTGTCTGTAGTCCGTGCCAGTCACTCTCTCTTTTTTACATTATGTTAGTAACATTTTTTATAGCATTAGCAATGCCCTGAGCATTGGTCCTAGCCCATTAAGGGTGCCCGCAGGCGTGTGTCGCTTATATGTAAAAATATTGTTTAAAGACGTGCCTCTTTATATGGAGCTAAGTTATATTAAGATTTTGAAGATTGAAGACAGACCATTTGCTAATCCGCAATTGATTTTAGTCGCGATATTTTGTATTTAATTATATTAATAATATTTAATTGTGTATAATTGACAAGTGCAAGTGTATGTAAATACCTAAGTGCTGAATAAATATCGTTTACAGATTAGTAGATGATCTTGCTAAACTAAACACGTAAGTTGATGATTCAGTCCCTTTCCAAAATAGTGTAGGTACCAGTATCAGTTCTAGCTTAACAGGAGTCGACATGAAGTAGTTTCGATATGTAAATACCGGCCGTATTCACTACGCAAAGCTGATTTAACTCCCAGAGCTACGGCGCCGGTTGCTTTGCGAGCTTTTGACTCGTCAAATTCGAAACTACTAGAGGTGCGACTGCATAGTAACGCAGTATAAAGAGTTCTGTGGAATAGCCCTGTCGTCGCGCTATTCATAATGCGCTTTCATTCAACTTGGTGGAAAGGTTTTAGATTTTTAATGTAGGTATGTGATGCATACATGCATTAACAAAGTATGTTACGTTTAAACTATATCGCTACTTTTGTGTTCGTTTGGCTAATAAACCAAAACTTTACAGAAGAGCAACAAAATTTAAGTTTATAAAGTAACTAGGTTCCGCGCACGGTTTCACCCGCGTAACTCCCGTTCCCGATAAAAAAGCCTAAAGCTTTTCTCGATAAATGTGCTATCTAAGGCGTCGTCCTAATTGGCCACGATCGTACGATGGCGCGATGCGTTCTCGTCGTGCGATGAGTTCAAACATACAGATTTCAATAGTAGTGCAGTCATTGAATCGAAAAATAGGGTGTAAACTCCAATTTTTTTTACTGTGAATAAAAGGTTTTTCACTATATATTGTAATCTAAAGTTGTAGCTCTTTTAATTACCTTTAAATGATATTTTATAAGTTGTGATAGCATAAGAATTACCATCAGAATACCCATTGATTTTAAGAAAAAAACATAAGATGTTCCTCTTATTTGCATTACAGCTCACTCATTTTACGTGCAAAAGACTTTAAACAGTGCTCATTTTAAAGCTTATTTCAAGCACTACAAAACCCTATTTCATTAGAATGCATTAAATGGATCTGCTCGCCGCTAGATGGCATTGAATACATCGATTAAATTTCAGACAAAATAAAAAACGCCTTTGATCTTTAATATCTAGCTTAATATTGTTGTAATTGCAGTGCAAGAACACTTTATAAAAAACTGATTTTTTCAGTATTTTACCTGCTACAATTTGTTCGTCATAAAATTTTCGTTAAAATGAATGTTTTTGGAGATATTTGCAAAAACCGATGAAAAACGTGAAAAATTCCGAATTTTCAATTGCCAATAACTTGAAAAGTATTGGGTTGTTTGAATAACTTTAATGAACATTTTATTCTTGAAATTAGGCCTTCTATCGGATAGGATAAGGGTAGGGTAGGGTAGGGGTAGGGTATAAAAGTCCACCCGTGCGATGCCGGGGTGGGCCGCTAGTAATAAATAATTATTCCTACCCTACCCCTACCCTACCCCTACTCTTATAGATTATTAAATTTGACAAATAATCGTAAAAATCTTCTTCTTTATTTCGTACATCAAAATAAAGGTTGAAAAATTCACCGCGCAGATTCCTGGTATAAAGTATTTTATGTTGTCTACATTTTCTTTTTTCAATGTCATTTGCAATTTTTAAAGCAATATTGCCCGACAGCAAAAACTGTGCATCTCTGTAAAGAGCCATCGTTAAAGTGGCGTGAGCGCGACGCCAGTCATCGAGCGACGGCATCACACGATGGACATCGCGCGATCTACTAGGACACCTGTTAAGTCATCGCACGACCACTTTGATCGTGCGATGAAAAACGCATCGCGCCATCGTACGATCGCTCCCAATTAGGACGCCACATAACTGAAATAATTTATTAAATCGGACCTGTAGTATTTGAGATGAGCAAGTTCAAGCAAACAAACAAACTAATCAGCTTTATATAATTAAGTATGAAAGTATAGATTTCTTTATCCACAATTAAGAAACACAACCTCCGCAGCGTAGCGGTATTTGGATCGCTTTAAATCTCGTAAGTCTCGGGTAAGCTGTTGGTAGCGATTGTTATAACATCATCTTTCATAATAATTCCCACTTCATAATAATTTTCGATTGCACCGGTGGCTCAGTGGTGACGGTAGTTGCTTCTGAGACCTGGTGTTCTGGGTTCGATTCCCACCCGGGACAATTATTTGTGTGAACCACAAATAGTTGTTCTGAGTCTGGGTGTACATTGTGTCCGTGAATTTAATGTTTGCAAAGTCCCCCGCGACACAGAGATTTATTTCCCTAGTAGGGGAGATGTATTAAAAAAAAAAAAAACATTGTATATCAATACCTTGATATACAATGTTTTTTTTTTTTGTGCGTGCAGCAGCGTTTCCTTGTGTGGTACAACAAAATACTGCGGTCACCAACCCACCTGCCAAGCGTGGTGACTATGGCAAATACCCTCCCTCGGGAGGAGCCCATGTTCACCTGTGGACGTTATACGGACTGACGATGAATAAATAAACTTCTCATTGAAACTGGTTTAACTAGAGGAGCTTAATACTGACAATCAGAAATATTAATAACTGTAATTTCGAATTGCATTATGACGACACCATAAAACAGAAGACGATAAATTATTAATTTTATCGACAATATTATTTTAATTACTTTAATTCGTCTCCAAAACCGAATTACGAGATAACGAGGTTTTAGGAACAATCGATTCTAGCATAAAAGTTTATTAAAATAAACTCGTATTAATAGCGAATGGGAAGCAGGGTTGCCTCGTAATATTTTTTTTTTACTGACTTTATTAGAAGTAGATAGTATCTACTCTACTCCGTTTCATATCTAGATAGATACATCTAATAAATGTAAACAGAATTGAATCGGACTGTTTGTCTGTTACTTAGAATTCTATGATTTCGAAAGAATTAGTTTTCTTAATGTATTTTTTTTATCTTGTAGCAGAGACTGTATAGTCTCTTTTTTTCCTTTTTTTTAACAAGATTACTAGCAGAGTTTTCGCAGATCTCAAAGATACACCTCCCTTCTGCAAATCAAACTAGTAGTGCCTGCGATAAGCGCGTTCAAGCAAACAAACAAACTTATCAGTTTTATATATTATTAAAGAAGTATAGATTTGGCAACCATGGCAGATGCATTTAAGGGGTTAGTAGAGCCGCCAGACCGATCGTAAAACACAACGACTTTCCACTCCCGGCTAATGACGTCCAAAGTATGACAGGGTATTGTCAAACAAACTGTAGCAAAAAGTTGCAGTTGAAATTCATTTTACTTCGACTCGATGGTCTATAGTTGATTAGAAACAGTATTTATTGATTTTCAAATACTATTTGTTTCAAATACAACTTTGTTTTATTTTAGGTATAAGTAGTCACCGGGCAGGTTGAAACATTTACTAAGAGAATGACGTCATCAGGGTAGCGATATCTACAAGACGATGAGCAGTGTCATCTAGCACCTAGCATCCCAACTAACCTTTATCGTGCAATGAAAGTTCGCAAGTCGCCACAAGGTGTTAAGGAATTGTGTCAAACATACAGTAATGTCACCATAAGCGAAGTTGATTTGACTGTTGTAAGAGTTGTTTATTAAAAGTTGATTTAAGAGTCAAACTTCAAAAATTTTTTGTTATTTAAAAATACGAATGGTTCACCCATTAATTTTTAAATTAAATTATTTTTATATCATCAAATAAACTGTACTTTTTTTACCGTTAGGCGTAAACTAAATGAATGTTACTAGTGGTATGCTTACTATATTCTGTTTAGACTTTTTTGTAATTGCTTTGGAACTGTTTTATTGCGCTTTTTATATTTCAATTTACTACCAAATTCATTGTTTTTTTTTTTACAGAGAATCAGCAAACACCTAAATGCCGACATTAATTAAAACATAATGTCAAAACCCTATGTTTTACGTTTATAGCTATATTTTAGGACTATCCTACTTTATGATAATAGCCAGCAATCCGAAATACTTTTTGAGTCATTTTTTATGAATTCAGCTTAATCAACTTACTGCAATCCTGAAACTTTATTACTCTATACTTAACGCAATGACGGCGTTACAATTTTACATGAAACTTAACATACCTACATATAGAAAAATATCTGGATTGAAACATATGATACTTGATGTCTCAGTAATAAATAAAATAAAATAAAATAATCTTTATTTCGGACTAGCGGTACATCCATAGGGGTTAGTAAGAAGATAGCTTAAAAACTATGTTAGTATTTTATATAGTTACAAGCCTATTGTTGGAGATACACCTTCGCACAATATCACACAATATAGGTGAATCGTACCTCCCTGCAATGGTTTTCAGGATGGAGTTGGAACTGGCCCGCACTCTGCAGAGCAGCGAGGCAGACTTCTGTCTAATGATGGCATGGAAGCCATCAACATGTGCGTGTGCGAACATGCCAGAAGCACTGCAGAAACGGGGCAGTCCCATCAACATCCTGAATCCATTATTATATTGGACTCGCAGGGCGCTGGGCGCAAAGTATAGTTGGTCCACAGGCTGCACGTGTAAAACACTTGACAATACGCTTTAAAAAGCGTTACTTTAACTTGTTTGCTACAACGTGCAAACCTGCGTGCCAACATGTTACATCGAACTGCCAGCGCCCTACGTTCCCGCTCCATATCTACATGATCCTTGAGGTCGTCGGTCACGTAATGTCCCAGATATTTGAACTGGTAAACACGCTTTAGTTCATTACCGTTAAGCCTAATTGCAGGCACAGCATCTGGACATTTACCACCCACCGCCTTAAAGACCATGAATTCGCTCTTAGCAACATTGTACAGTAGGCCATGTGCCTGAGCATAGGACTCACAACACGTAAGTAGTTCCCTGAGCGACCTGACCGTTGGGCTCAGCAGCACCATGTTGTCAGCATAACTGATATTGTTAATACTGCAGTCATCTATGCGACAGCCTATTTTCTTACTGCTGAGCTCAACAATCAAGTCGTTAATATAGAGGTTAAAGAGTTTTGGTGAGGTTATTCCTCCCTGCCTTACACCGCATTCTAAGCCATACGGCACAGATAGCTTGTCGGCCCATCTCACATTGTTTATCTGATTATAGTACCAGTACTGAAGAATACGTAACAGTTCAGCCGGTACTTTCCTCTCCCGCAGCTTATCCCACATGACATCATATGAAACGAGGTCAAAGGCACGGGAAAGGTCTAGAAAACACGCGTAGACTGGAGTTCGACGTCTAGTGTAATATTGCACGGTATGTTTTAGAGCGAGAATCGCGCTTTCAGTGCATAGATTATTGCGGAACCCGAACTGAGCATCGTGCAGTTGCAATAAATTATCCAATCTTGCGTCCAGCTGACTGTCAAGCACCTTCGCGATAATAGTAGCTAGGGAGATGGGTCGATAGTTGCACTTATCTGATATGTCACCCGTTTTGTTTTTATAATAGGCACAACAATAGTCCGCATGAGATCAAGAGGGAGGTACGAATGAGACATGCACAAGGAGTAAAACATAGCCAATACTCTAGCTATATGTGGTCCGGCATGCTGCAGGTGCTCAATGCTCAGACCGTCATAACCCGGGGACTTTCCTCTCGTCATTTTATTAATTGTGTTGGACACTTGTTGTTCTCTTGGGAAACTATCCTACGTTTTAGGTTTAAACAAAAATAGAGATATTACAAATTATTACAATTTATTGCGTTGCCATGGTAACAATACTCGTATTGTTGGTTGTATATATCACGGATCCCACGGGCATAATATACAACTTATTTAACAAGTTGTTTTAACAAGTTATAATAAGCGTTTTAAGCCATATTTTAGTTCTACTGAAAATACAAGGCATATTGTTTTTTTGTATGAATTATGACTTATTTATTCAACTTAAGCCAGCTATTGTATATGTCACCGGAAAAATATAAAAATCGGAAGTTGATATTTTTTTTAGTAAGTTGCTAAAATAACGAGGTTTCGGGTGGTTAAAAAGAAACCTAAATTTATGGGTGTTCAACAAGTTAAGTTTTTTTGTTGTGTTTCCAACAATAGCTTAGTCTCGTTTGGTTAGATTAGGTCAAGTGTCATAATAATTAAGTAAATTATATTATAATGATTATGCGCGTTCACTGAAACTGGCAACAAAATTTAACAATATGTGTGGCACAAATGTTGATCAACTAACGTTCCGTATTATTTTCAATTAATTCAATATAAAAATTACTTTAAGAAAAAGATGTATGCCATCAAAAACATACTTGTAAAAAAACCCAAGTCTCGTAACGCAGTTCATTTACCGTAAAACGTTGTGAGATCTATGTAATACCAAGTCGGTTAATTTATTCAGTCCCGACTTAAGGGACCTTCTGCCTTAAGCTATTACGTAATTATCTCATCTAACAGAATCTTATAATGAGCATATCAAAGGTCTGTCTGTCTGTCACCAGGCTGTATCTCAAGAACCGCGATAGCTAAACAGTTGTAATTTTCTCAAATGATGTATTTCTGTTGCTCTAATAACATACTAAAAATAAAATAAATATTTAGGGGGGGCTCCCATACAACAAACTTTTTTATGGCCCTTTTTGCTCGATATCTATCACGGCAACAGGTAGGCACTTGAAAATGGTACGGAACCCTTAGTGCACGAGTCCGACTCGCACTTGGCCGGTTTTAGTCATTGTATTCACAAATGGGGGATACCTTCGCTTTAATACTTCCAAAGTAGACTTAAATTAGATATAAACAGTCCAGATTCATTCGTTATAAATATTGTCAATGTACCTAATCGAAAACTACAACATCAAGCTTAACAGAGGATTAACATGAACTTATGTATGGCACTCACTGCCTCGCAGTAAGAGGTTTTGTTCAAATTAAGATATTACTTAACTTTTTTTAATGGAGTTTTTGTACAAATACATAACACATGTCCGATTCTGGCTTTTTTTAAGACAGCTCCCGCACTAGTGAACAAGCTAATATGTACATAAGTGAATTTAAAGCTACCTAGTTAACATCAAACTGTGTATCAAAATATTTGATAAAATGATTATGTAAATATAGTTTGTGTCAGATAAATAAAACGTGGTTTGTGTGTATACCTGCGATATCGCAGTAAGACTTGTTGGTTGCTTGGAAGAAAGTGACCGTCTTTCTGTGACGAACGGGAAGCATGGAAGCCGTGGTGTTTGTCCGGGGGGAATGCAAGAATGTTACGCATCTCCTCCGCCCTAGCGGCGTTCCCGCACGGGCGGTGGGGTATGCGGAACTCGCCTTCTCCATAGCAGTGGAATGCTAATCATACCATGAGAGTAAAACACTAAAACCTCCGGTTACTCCTCCGACCAGGGGTCCCTACTCCTCAAGGGACCGCGGCCTCCTGCTGAGACATGACTCAAGCGGGCAAGCTACCTCCATCGGACGCTGTTATGATTGTTAGTATCCTATCGTTCATAGCACAACTTATGTACTATCTTGCTTTTACATTCAATTGGCTTCTTTTTTTCTTTTTCCTCTAGATTTTTTTTTCAGACGAATAATTGTCCCGGGTGGGAAACGAACGCAGAAAATCAGGTCTCTGAAGCAACTAACGTAACCACTCAGCCACCACCTTTCAACATAATCACATCTAGGTCCCTATCTACACCTATTCCACCATTAAATCATACATATTCATGTACACTAATTCATTGACTGCAATTGTAACTTTGTAATCCTATATATTTATAAAGAAATACAAAGTTATTTATGCAGTTGATGAAACTTAAGAACTGAACCGAAATTGCTAAATGTTGGAATTTTCCTATGAGTTTTACACTAAACACTACTAGTATTCAAAATTTGAAGCTTCTACGTCTGCTAGAAGTGCCTTAACATTTTGATGATCGGTCAGTCAGGCAGTGAGCGAGTGACAAAATTAGCAAACTTTGACTAGTTATAATTCTTAAAGTACTGCTTCAAATTGAATGAAATTTGAAATATGCTGTAGTTCTACAAAGCCTGCTTAGGTTCTGAAATTTCAGGCTCCTATCTTCATCCACAACGAAGTTATAGAGGGTCGAAAATCGGCTGAGTTGCTTCGAGAAAAGATAGGTACGGCCGTGCAAATTTTTTTTTTTTTTTTTTCTTACTCGACTTTGGGGGGCACTGCCGTGCCCCCAGATACATATACATCTTTTTCTTTAAGTAATTTTTAACGTGGGCAAACCAGCGAGTTAAATTTTAAACACTTAACATATGATATTAATTAGCAAATCTGTTCATTGCTGTTTTACTTGATCAACTTTCTCCCTTCATTCCATTTCCTCATGCAAAATGACCGATGTAAAACGTACTTCAGCTATAAATCTTGTTACTAAGTGCTAGTTTCGTAACTCATTTAACAAGTGCAGCGATGGTTACAAATGTCTGTTAGAACGTAGGAGTGTAAAGATGCTGAAGTGAAAGGTAATTTGCTGCATTCAACATGAATGAATCTGCATAATGGGGTGAAAAATGTTGGAAAAGAAACAGCGTACTTTAACGTAGGTATAGCGATTGTGATGTATTTTGTTGAATGGTTAAGGTCAAAAAACATTGGTTTATTTATGTAGCTTGAACAGTTCCTTTATGATTTTGGATCTACTTCTTAAGCATATATGACAGCACTCAGTGGTTAAGGCAGTTGTTGCTGAGACCGGGTGTTCTGGGTTCGATTCCCACCCGGGACAATTATTTGTGATTTGTGAGATACACAGATAGTTGTTCTGATTCTGGGTGAGTTCTGTCTTTTAGAAATATTTCTTTGTAAAGTCCCCCGCGATCCACACGGATAATTTTTTCTAGTGCTGAAGTTATCTTTTTATAGAAAAAAAATGATAATGTCCTAGTTTTTATCATATTTATAACGTCGGAGAAATTATATAAATAGCTAGTATTTTCTATGAAATTAACAACGTAGGTACGCTATCGTAGATAAAGTCTTTCTGCCTGGCAATTCGTTTTACCCTCCGGCATATCAAATGCGTTGAATTATTAGTTCTATATTTAAACGAAACATATTTAATACGTAATTCGTTCCGTTTTTGTAATCCCAAAAAAACTTTAGCAAATGTATATTTTAAAAGCATACATTCAGGTCGGACCCGTGCTCCACCTCAGTTCTCCACCTGGGTGAAGCACGGGTACCATAGAGGGTCCCGTGCTCCACCTGATGTCAAGTACA
Organism: Nycteola revayana; assembly: GCA_947037095.2. Lineage (NCBI taxonomy): Eukaryota > Metazoa > Arthropoda > Insecta > Lepidoptera > Nolidae > Nycteola > Nycteola revayana. The sequence continues at coordinate 15,226,289 of OX344839.1, forward strand.
GTCAAGTAGGTAATCAAGAAAAAGACATAATTGAATTATTTTAATCAATAGGATTTATTTGAACGTTTTTTTTGCAAGAAATGGCCCAAAGACATTGGCATTTGTGAATCTAAAATATAAATCTTTTTAACAGTATTCTTTGCGACGTTTAGTTGGCGGTGTGGCGCAAGAATCAAAATTTTGCGATATTACTGTTAACAACTTATTTAGGGTAACATATGGCTTTTTAAAATCTTTATTAATTTGTTAATTCCAACTCTCGGTTATATTATTAGTGCGGTGCCTCTCATTAAATACAAACCATTCATCTATATTAATATTTTTCTCATATAATTTTTATCAAAATATTTTTTACTCGAAAAGGAAGCTACTGAAGTAACTAAATTTAGCTCTTTGCTATACAGTGGATCTACGGCATTTCTTTAAATTTTAGATAAAGGCTCATTGGATGTAGTAGCTTCTCTTTAGCCCTTTCTATAGCTAACAATACTTCCGTTTTGTCATAATCCGGTAAACAGCATCCATTTTTTGTATAGTGTTCCACATTTTAACAACTTTTCCGTTCTATAACAATATTAAAATATTTTTTTAAAATTGAAACTAATGACCCCATTAGTCTTATGTTAAGTGGCATAGAGTTCCAAATACAAAGAGCTAATTAAGGCCAGAACAGCAAATAGCCACCCTTATCCGACCGACGTTTTTACCTTCCTCCCTGTGAGCTCAAGCGTCCTCACCCAAGTATAAATTAATCATGTTATTTGACTGTGGTATTAGACTGGGAAGACGCGGAAGTACTTTCATCTTATAGATAAGATGGAGGTTCTTCCCCACATAACTCTAAAATTGTTCCAAACAATTTTTTGACATTGACAGAAATAAAATATGGAAGCCGACGCGCGACGTGTTGAATTTATTTTTTCGTATCATCTTATGATGGCCAAAAATAAAATGTTAATAAAAAGAAACCATTTTGTGCACCTCAAAGGCTTGTAAGTATTTAAGTAATATAAAATGTATATAAAAAATGTTTTCAATCTAAGTTAAAAAATACAATTTACGGCATCACTGTACAAAAACGTCATCACCGTGGAGCATGGGACCCTATATGGTACCCGTGCTTCACCCGGGTGGAGAACTTAGGTGAAGCACGGGTCCGACCTTCATACATTGACTTTTCTATTTAATGTTTAAACGAATGACAAGTATGTATTTTAGTTGGTAAGCCTTAAATAAATAAATAAATATAAGTAATTTTGTGATGTATTTTTAAATGATATACCTACTCTACGCAATTAATTCGTTGACACTACGAGTATATTATGTACTTTATGAAATTTATCTACTCAATTTTTGATATAGTCGAAATAAAAAAATAAGGAAGAGTAGTATCAATACTGATAAACAATGAAAAAAAAACGAATTCGATCATTGTAATACCTACTTGTTTTAACTTTCTCAAGGCGTATCGAAAACAAACCGAACAATGGCAAACTTTTCTACTCTTCACACGCATACATAAAATCTCATTCCAAATAATAAGATTTTTCTACACCCTTTACACACGAAGTTTGCGTAATGTTTCCCCAATCTTAGTAGGTAACAGAAAAAGGTCACGCATAGCTACTGAAAAAACGGGGCTCCGTATAAACTGAACATATATTTTACATTATTCCTTCCCACCACTGAAACAACGTCCTCTCAATACGCGGACACTTTTCTCCCAAAAGGGACTTAAAGTTTATTGACATTTACTTTCGGAGGGTAAACACGGTGACAGAGGCTGTCTGTCTCTGTGTCACTACCGCGTAATGCTTCTTCCACATCGCCTAATAACAAACATTGGATATTATTTATTACCAATTCACTAGTCCAATATACTCGGCGCCGTAAATGATGGCAAATTGTATTGCCTTTTATTGCGTTTTTGCATACTCAGCGTATAAGGGGTTCCGTTAAGAAGAGGCCGAGATTCTTTGGGTAAGTTTTGAAAGTAAAGTTTTTATTCTGTATTAAATAAGATACATAAATATTCTAGTTTACCTTCTTTTTTCTTGCTTTTGGACTTAATATTTTTATATTCTTGAATAAACAGAAGAGTAATTTTGTGGGATACAATTTTAATGAATTACCTTATGAAGCCAGTATCGCAGCTAATAAACAAAAACTTTTTCTATTTTTGTTACAAATTGTGTCTTAAGAAACTAATTAAAATTTCGCTTTACTTAAAACTTATTCCACCTAGCGCTAAATCCTGATTCACAACTTCCGTGAATTGATAAAAAAACTTTCTGTTGATTCTTCGTGTTAGAATGACGGCGAAGATTTCCGCGTTGAGTTGGGAACTCTGCTGGATTAAAACAATGTGTCCGGATCAAACTGGCTCGAGACGGTGGCTAATGCAATATGTATCAGCTCTCGAGCGCAGACCAAAACTAGCCAAGACATTCCTTTCGAGAAGTTACTACTTATATAACTCGAGTAGCTTTTTGAATTGTCCCAAGAACTATTTCTGAATAACTTTTGGTTTTTCCTTTTGTTGTTCACTACACTGTCTTGGAAATTGCCTGGTGTGATGATTTTCCTTTACATTGACCCCAATGCGTGTGTAATTCCGGACGTAATACGGCTTCAAAGGCTGTTTGAATACGTAAACGTATATGCTACAGAGCTAACCGGTTATTACAATCAGACATCTGCATGTTATAGAATATTGTAGACGTTACATTTCATAGGTATAATCTATGCGTATTTGCTGTCTTAGGTAAATGGCTTCGTACTGCGTTAGAGATACCCGTAAAGTAAGGCGCTGGGTTAGCAGTTTGCATGGTTACCCAACTGAATATTACGTGGCTATTTGGAACATATTTGGCTCCTGTGCTTTGCTTGGCTCGTGCACAACTAGGACAGTAACAAACGGAGAAGTAATAAAGTGGCAGTGTCAATTCCAACTTGTTCACTTTTTCATGAGTCTAGACACATTAAGTTGCAATTGTGTTTCATTTTTACATAAATGTGTGTGAATGTGAATGGTAAAATGTAGATACTGCGCTTTGCGGAGATATCAGATCATTGAAAAGTATGGACCACCGCATGTCCTATTACATCACTATCACTACATTGGCGACTAAGGGACATACAGCCGATGGATGGGCAGCAGCATCTATTACTTGATTTTGCTGCGATCATCAATTCTCCTGCCAAGAGCGTGTCGATTATGGAAATGTCCTGGCTTGGCAAGATTTGATAAGTGGAGGCCCACGTTCAGCAGTTTTCAATCACCGTTCGTCAACGTGCTGTTGACTAAAAAAGTATCCATTTCATCATAATTTATTTTTAGCTGACTGCTAACTTTGACTTGAAATGAAATAAACTGAAATTTTTTGAAGATATGAAAACCAATATAACGATATATCGTATAAATTCGGGAAAAGTTATTTGAAAGGTTTTTCACGGAATGCTTGTTGTCACAGATTGAAATCTATGACATCGTCGGTTGTCGACGTCTGTCTGTCTGACGTTCGAGATATCAAATATGATTGAGATCAAATCGAATGATTGACACTTGGAATTTGTTGGTACGTTTTGATTTTTTTTACTATTTCGATTAGATACGTAAGGTATCGTTTGATGAAATTAGAAGTATTACTATGATTCATATTAGGTATGATAGAAAATCACAGTCGCGTGGTAAGATGTTCTAATAATGATTTTATTTTATAATTTAGAAAATTTTATTTAGTCAATACCCACCGATATTGCTTGAATTGGTATACGAGCAAAATATCTATACAAAATAAATAAAATTGCAGTCTATTTGTTGGCAACATTACAGGTGTATGTAGATATGTCAAAATATAATTAATTGAAAACATGTCTATTTGACTGTTTGTTTCCGCTAATCTTGCGGATTTTTGATCGGTCAAAATCAAAGGACCGATTTTTACGGAACTTTTACTAATAGATATTTAATTTAAAAAAAGTATAATATAGGTATTTTATTTTGTCAGTGTATCTATATGTTTATCCGTGTCTTCTACCTAGTCTCTAAAATGGTAGTACTGATTTAGACGGGACGTTCATTGTTATTACACAAAACAATCCTTATTTTACGCGGCCAGTTAGTAAGAATAAATAAAACTATGACTCTTTATTTTCTCGTTATCATACCATATTTTCATAATAATATGGACGTCCCAATAAAAGTCAAAGTCAAATTCAAAGGACGCCAGTTACAAAACTATCTCGATCAAATATTTTAAGCCTATAAAATTTCATCACCAATATTTTCACTCTACTAACTGGGACAGAATAACGTTCATTAAGCCTCCATTTAAACATATAAATTAGGCCAACTGAACTAAAATAACGGTCTATGTTGTAGGCTGGCTGGCATCGAATCGTGATAGAGTAGAGGACGGTGCCAAATTGCCTCTGTCCGCTTATCATATGGCTTATAAAGTGCAAGCTATATTGCGGGCTGATTTTAATTTGAATGTAGATGAGATACATCTTGGGATTGTTCCTTGACCTCATATATAACGAAAAAATAATATAATACGTAACCGTATAAAATGATAATGCGAATGAGTGATTGGTATGTAGGTAGGTACATAAAATATTGGGCCAGATTGCTTATGCGTGCCCGGCCCCCGACAAAGGCGGATCGAAGGAGTGTCCGGGGGGTTAGTGGTGTAGGGTCCTATCCTCGTGGTATCAGTTAGCATACCACGCTATAGAGATGGCGAGTCCCACATATCCCACCGCCAACGCGCGAATACGCTGCCGCGGCGGTGGGAATGCGTCAATACATTTCCCCACGGACAACAAAAAAAAACCTTATAATTTTTATTTATTTATTTATAACTTTAGCACTAAGATAGTACATGGTGGACTTAATGCCTAAGGCATTTTCTCCCAGTCTACCATAGGGTGGTGCAGAGACAGTGTGGTAGGTGCACTAAAAATTGGATGGAGAATACATACCACTGTGGTAAATATATAGTTATAATAAGTTTACAACATACAAAAAGCATTCGAATATATAATATATTATACATACTATACATAAATAACTACATACAATAAATAAATATATACATCTAACAGCTATACATAATTTATAAAAGTTGTTAGAACTAAGTGACAATTTTAGTGATATGTTCACGAACTTTTTTCTTAAATGTTAAGCGATTCTTAGCCATTCTGATATTGAGAGGAAGCGCGTTCCAAAGTAATATGGACTAGACAAAGAAAGAGGAATGTAAAAAGTCAGAGCGGTGAGGAGGACAGTGAAGAAGACGGTTGTGAGAGGAACGCAAAGTTTTATTGTGATTGGTGAAGAGAAACTGAAATTGAGAAGTTAGATAAGAGGGAGAGGAAGGGGAATCAAGTAGAAAAGAGAGTTGTAAGCGCCCTCATGTGTCTACGCTGTCGTATGGACAGCCACTTAAGTTAGGCACGATATGAAGAGACATGATCGTACTTGCGCAGTTATTCAGAAGTCTGTCCAGTTTATTGAGAAGATCTGCATTCAGGTCAAAATAGCACATCATCATAGTCGATTAAGGGAAATATTAAAGCCTGCACCAGCATTACTTGCGTTTTGGATGGTATGAAATGTTTAAGCCGATAAAGAGATCGTAATATACCTGTAACCCGGTTGCTGATGGTGCTGACATGTTTTTGCCAACTCAAACTAGAGTCGACAAACAAACCGAGATTTTTTACGTTAGGACTAAGGGGAATTACTGTTTTGTTCAGAGAAATTGGAGGTAGTGAAGTGAAGTCTATCCTCGACAGCATTCGCGAACTACCTATAACTATGGCCTGGCACTTAAGAGGATTAACTTACCATGAGGCCAAACCTCCTAGACCAGTCATTTAGCGCTTCAAGATCTCGATTTATGTTGCCGACCACAGCAGGCAAACTAATGTTATTGTTATTGTTGTAGGTGGAACAATAACTAAGATAAGCATAGTTCAGGTCACTGAGTAACAAAATTTGGATGAAAAGCGAAAGAGGTAAATCTGAAATATAAATAAAACGATAATTGTACATGGGAAATTGGTCTTGCAATACAAGCACTTTATTATATGATTCAAAGTCTATTTTTTAATGCAATTGAGTATATACATACTTCGATTTTACAACTAAAAAAAAATCGTTACTCCGAGTATTAAACGACGACTACAAAACGGTTTATAATAAATACTGCTTAACTTATATTTTTGAAATACTTTTATGATAATCGAACATATTATTTTCGCATAGGCCATGTTGTCCATAAGTAGTGATTAAGTAACTTAAAAATGGGACAAATCCACTCAACTATGACAATTTTTTTTTTGCTGCCGTTAAGTTTCTAGATCACATTCGAAAGGTTCGAGGTAAGGATATTTTTTGCACCTCTATGTATATTCTGCCAATATTTACAAAGCAGAAACGTAATATTAAGTAACCAGGTTACCTAGATTAAAAAAAAAACAGGTTCAGTTCCAATCTAAGTTCAAAAATTATATTGATATAAGTATGTTTTAAATAAACATTTTATGTGGTGTAATTTAAAAATAAGTTAAAACTAAAAATACATAAATATTTGGTAATTGAAAAATATTTTGTGTATTATGGCTAATTCCTACATAAAACTTCTTTTTTTATGTATACCCGTAATTATCAATATCTCAGTTTGTTAATCATTTGACAAAAGTTGTTGTTCCCTAACTCCTTCATATGAAATTACCATCAAAAGTCCATTATACAAAACTATAATATCTATTAGAGATGTGTACCTCACTCATGAGGTGCCTCATTTGAGGTACTCGTGATCGCAAATTGAAAGAGTTACTCGAATTTCAACATTGAACCACCTCACTCCTCATTCACGCGTCAAAAACTCATGAGTGAAAGAAAATTATGTGAGTGAGGGAGACGTAAAAATCAGAATCGTGAGTACTTATGAGTCGACGCAACCGTCCGCCCCGCTGCCTCGGACTATCGGCTGAATTCGGCTGAGTTCGGCTCGGGCTCGGCTCGGCTCGTAAGATACGCTGACATACGACTCCTCGCCTCAAATGAGGGGTACCTCGTGAGGACCTCACGAGGCAAAATGAGGTACTCCCTCAACCTCATATAAAAATGATGAGTTACCCATCACTAATATCTATATTTATCATGATTTGGTATCGAAACGTAACCATATAAATGTATGTAAATACATGATTTTATTTAGTTTAAAATGATCCATAACATAAAAGGAAAATACGTTCTATTTATATGCAAATAAATAGAGGGAAATTGATAAATGGGTTATTTCTTTAGTTATGGATAATTTATTTCAACATTGAAATTTATGTCATTCATAAAGTAGTTATATTTACGTAAAGAATTTATATAGGAATGGTACAAATCGTAAGAACTGCCAAATAATAAGTAATCTAGGCAGAAAGTTTCGTTTCGTCATCGCAAATTTGAAATCTCTTCATCATCATCATCATCATCAGCCTGTTGTAGTCCACTGCTGAACATAGGCCTCCCCCATCGATTTCCAGCGGGAACGATTGCTAGCGGCCTGCATCCACCGACTCCCCGCGACCTTTATGAGGTCGTCGGTCCATCGTGCAGGCAGTCGTCCTACGCTGCGCTTGCCAGTTCGTGGTCTCTCCATCGGCCGTCAGTTCTCCGAGCTATGTGTCCTGCCCATTGCCACTTCAGCTTGGTGATCCGTTGAGCTATGTCAGTGACCTTCGTTCTCCTGCGGATCTCTTCATTTCTGATTCGATCACGCAGGGAAACGCCGAGCATAGCTCTTTCCATAGCTCGCTGAGCGACTGAGCTTTCTTATGAGTCACATAGTAAGAAACCACGTCTCAGATCCATATGTCATCACTGGTAACACACATTGATTGAAGACTTTGGTCTTCAAGTTAATTTTATGTTAATGCCGTGTCCTTGCCATTCCAGGAGCTTAAAGGCGTCCTCCAGAGCAGCCGTAAAAAGTTTGGGAGATATGAAATCTCCCTGTCTTACGCCTCTCCGTAGCGAGTAGTCTCCCTGTACTCGGACCGACATTGTGACGTTTTTGTACAAGCACTTCAGTGTAGCGATAGTCGATACGACACCGCTGAAGAGACCTTAGAACCCCCCAAATTTCGACCGAATCAAAGGCTTTCTCATAGTCCAAAAACGACAAGCATAGGAGCTGATTATACTTCTTGGTCTTCTGTATAATCTGCCGCAGCGTATGTATGTGGTCTATGGTACTAAAGCCTTTTCGGAAGCCGGCTTGTTCGGGAGGCTGGAAGTCATCGAGCCTGTATTCGAGACGATTTGTGACGACCCTCGAGAACAGCTTATAAATATGGCTCAGCAATGTGATGGGTCTATAATTCTTCAACATGGTTTTGTCACCTTTTTTGAAGAATAGAACCACCACACCTCTGCTCCATTATTCTGGTGTTTGTCCCTCGAGTAAGACGGTGTTAAAGAGCTTCTGAAGGATTTTTAAGTATCGGTATTCCACCCGCATTCAGAAGCTCAGATGTGATTCCGTCATTACCCGGTGCCTTGTTGTTTTTAAGCTATTTAAGAACCATCCTAATCTCGTACAGGCTGATGTCCGGAAGATCTTCGGTATTGTGTCGGGTCAGCCTTGCTCTCTTATGAAAAAGAAAGGGTTCCTTGTGATATTGAAATATTCACATGGGAGTTTTTGTATTCCAAATAACTTTCATCTATACAAGGAGGAAAAGTTTGTATTTATATGTTGGTTTCATTGGTTACACTACTTATTACCTACTTACTACTTTAACTCCTTCTTCAAGAGTAGGCACGGGAACGGGATCTACGCGGGTGTATACAACTAATATTGTAAAGGTATATGTATTACCTACATTTCCAAGTTTTTTTTTCAAAAATACCGCACATTTTCCAATCTAAAACATTACATTCCTATTCAAACAATTTGTTAGCTGATAATCAACAACCTTAAATATTTAAAAAATGTTATGTCAAACTTCTATCCCAAAGAGATTGTAGCAAAATCCCCAATGCGAAACTGACGGATGCATTTAAAAAGTCGATGCATTTTTTATATAAAATTGTGAATATTTCCGGGCCACGAAGCTTAAAAGACTCGATGACTTGGAAAGCATTGGTCTCCCCGCTCGATTTGCACCGCAAATTGATTTTTATGTGAGCCGAGAATGTTTTCTAGGTATTTGTTTCTCAAACCAAATCCATTGAGGATTTGATTTTCTTAATGCACTTTCAATTCCCTTTCTGTTGTACTTGGTACAAATGTTACTGCGGTATTAATAATCAATTCTGAGTGTAAGAATTTACTTTCGAAAGACATGTTATTCTATTTATTGCTACGGTAAAATTTTATTTTAATCAGCGTTACATAATGTTGTCGTAGGTATTTGTGAATATGAAAATTAATCTTAGTACTTTTAAAATGTCTTTTTCATCGTTTATTAGCGTTATAATATGTCAAGTAGTTTTATAATGTTAAAACCGTGGCGGTATTTGGTTCGCTTTAAATCTCGGAGGTCGTGGCTTCGATCCCCTCGCTGGACAGGAAATCTTTGTGTAAATTCAAAGCTTTCTTTCCTAGGCACGGAAGCTAGTTCCTCAACCTACCGTTGAGAGACTAACCTCCGTGCTTCGGAAAGCACGGTAAGCCGTTGTTCCCGATTGTTATAACATCATCTAAAATAATCGTATATCAAGGAACGCGCAATAGCGTTTCCTTGTGTGGTACAACATTATACTGCGGTCACCAACCCGCCTGCCAAGCGTGATGACTATGGCAAATACCCTCCCTCGGGAAGAGGTCCATGTCCAGCAGTCCATGGTAAACGGGCTGATGATGATGATTAGTGTTTTAATATGTGCCGCTTTTACGACCCAACCGACTTAAGAAAGTGTGGAAAGTAAACCCATTAAGAAAGTAAAATATACTTTCGAATGATTAAAAGATATATTTTTGCTATTCAGTTTTTATGTGCCGTTACACAATATAACTAGTATGTGTATAATACTACTACTAAGCTAATGTTCTAATTTATACATACCAATAACACTCTACCACACTACCACATTTCTACATCTAATCCCAAACTTACTGCGCCCCGCGGCTTTTCTCACTTTGGACAGCTACTCTGCTCCAAAGGGTCGTGAGAAGTTTTATAGCCTATATGTTAATACAGCTCAGCAAAATCGTCCAGAAGTTGTTGCGTAATAGAACAAAACATCTAGCGAATGTTTTTATAGATGGATAGCATCTATAAAAACATTCGCTTAAAATAATAGTGGGCTTACTAATATTTTTGACACATAGGTATCTTCCCTAGTAGTTATTACAATAAAATTTAAAGCCCCCGCTAGACATATAATAAAGTGCTTGGTGCTAATTCCGTTGTCCCTAGACTGTGTAAATTAATGAATAGTTATAGCGATTTGGTGGATATAAACTGCGAGTCGCTTGGCAGGTTCCGAATGATAATACATGATGTCACATAATGTAAAATTGTAACTATCCAAGTAACATTACTGTTAACAATATTGGTATAAGATTTTCTAATTTAGCTATTGTTAGTCTGTATTGCATGAGGTGCTTACCTGTAATAGATTGTTACACTAAAGTAGGTATTTATTATGCATATGTGTTGTTAACTTGATACAGTGTATACAATTGTTGGTGAGCCAATAAAGAAAAAATAAAAACTTCTATATAATATCTACAAACAAATAAAACGCCGGAGGTCAAAGTTATCCAATTACATTAAACGATAACTACATATTCCCAAGAAACGCGACGCCATACGCTGATCGCGAAAACCTACCTATTATCATGCTAACAATCATTACAAAGATTTTGCCTTTAAGTCTGGATTGCAGCTCTCCTTTTGAGGAAAACAGGGGTCGGGTTGTGCTTCCGTAGGAATATAATCGTACTCGCTTTTTGCGCTTTGCACAGCTCGCTTACAAAGAAAAAGCCTTAGCAGACATTCTAAAATCTAAACGTAGGCGTTTTGTGTGCAATTCTTTTGATACTCACCTATTGAGCTTATATTCAAAGTATGTTGTTTGTCGTGCCTATGTAGTGTGTTTGGTGTATTAATTACGTATCTGCTGAGTTGGGTGCTTTTCATATAAATACACATTCAGTAAATGTTTCTTATGTTGAGTCATTGTCGTTCCATGTAAACATCAAATTCGTGCATTTTTTCAATATGGTCTTTATTGAAACGAGCCGTTTTCGTATGTGTGTGATTTAACTAGCTTCCCGTGCGCGGTAGCGTTTCCATGGAACTCCAGTTTCCGTGGAAACTTTATAAAATTACGCTATGTTACTTTTGGATAACGTAGCTTTTTTTTTTTAATAGTGAAATAAGTTTTGATATCAGTCCAGGAGTTCCGGACCCCATTTAATGCAAACACAAACGTTCTTCTTTCTAATATTATTATGCGAGTATTTAGATATAGGACAGTAAGTTAATTACCATTTTCTGGTTAATTTGCTCTCATGTAAAAAATATTTTCAATAATTCTTGTCTTCGTTTATTGTTTCAAGGATTTCGATTACCTATTACTAAATTTAACTTACGATAAACTTAGCTAGGTAGGGCCTTCCCTACCTAGCTAAGTTTAGTACTTTTACTTAGCCGACTTCTAATGTGGTACCCGGAGTCATCAAAACGGGGTTCCATTCCCGAGCTTTACTTAAAGTAGTTTATCAAAAAGGTTTGCAGAAAGATTCTCTGCAACTGTGTCGATGTGTACCAAAACGCATTTGAGTATAATAGGTAAGTTGTAAACGTATGGCAATGACTGTTCTTTATCTTTTAGGCAGCGTTAACTGAAATTGGTGAGATATAATAATGTAAAACTATACTATTATAACATTTTAATATATTTTTTTTAATTTTATATTTAACAATAATATTCACATGCCTACAATTGACCAGGTAATAAATGGTATTGTGCGTGCATTCGCTCACATCATATATACATTGTACAATATTACATGACTGTGATAAAAGACTTGACATAAAAAAAAGAAATAGAGCAAAACAGACAAAAAAAATATCTCGGAGTTTCTTTCTTCCTTTCAACTCCGGGTCGTCCACTTAGGTAGCTAGTGAAAGGTTGCAGGTTAGCTAGGCCAGGTTGTAGGATACTCGACGGCATGGCCGAGGACCGCGTTGTTGCTTATTCCCCGAACTGTGATCTCGTGCCAGCGATCATCACCACTGTTCATAAATCTACTCTTTACTTCAGTGGCACTCTAGTGGGCGGCGAATCCATTGCTGTCGGGGAAAATATGTGATATCCAGGCATAGTCCTCGACAGCAGATGGAGCTTCGGGGCCCACTTTCAGCGGCTGGTCCCAAAGCTGGTGGCGGCGGCGGGTGCTCTTGGCCGGCTTTTGCCGAATCTCGGTAGACCCAGGAGCACCTGCCGCCAGCTGTACGCCGGAGTGATCCGCTCCATGGCGCTCTACGGCGCCCCCATTTGGGTCGACGCCCTAAAGAGGCGAAACATGGCCCGCCACCGCCGCCTACCGCCCTAGGCTCGGCCTCGGGGAGTGGGGGACATGGGCCCCGCTCCCTTCGAGGCTGACCCATGAGGAGTAGGGACACCTCTACACTCCGGGCGTCCCTATAATTCTTTCGAATGTCGGGGGGCCGGATTGCTCATGCGTACCCGGCTCCCGCCAACGGCGGATCGAAGGAGTGTCCGGGAGGTTTTAGTGGTTAGTAGGGTCCTCTCCTCGTGGTATAAGTTTAGCATACCACGCTATGAAGAGGGCGAGTTCCGAGTTTGGCCGGATTCGTGGAAGTTAATTTTAATTTTAGACCTGTTACCTTTAAGGCATCTTACTATAATGTGTACATTTGTTATTTATCGCACGACAGACGGACAGACAGATTAAAAATTCTGTAAGATCAAATAATTATAACAATGTTTTTAGCTACTTAAGTGATACTTTTGTTACATTTAGTCTTATACAGTTTAATTTTGACAAGTACAAGTGTATGTAAACACCTAAGTGCTGAATAAATTTCATTATTTCATCTCATCTCCATAGAAAGGTGAAGCCAAAACTTTGTACTTCTTTTTACATAAATTGCGCGGACGGAGGAGTATGAAATTTCGCACACTTATAATTTATATGGAAAATGCACTCAATGCTCTTTATTTAGAATGCTCTTTTATATTACCTATAGTCAAATTAATTAGTATCACTAATAGAACAAGTATAGGTAAAGGCACCAAAAAAAGTTTTCGTTACCTACGATGTCTGATCATTTATTTTGTCTTTCCATAAAAAACTCACTCCTCACTTACGGAGAAACATGTTTTAAGCTTGATTATATTGGTACTTATCTACTTCAAACTACTTAAAGCTTTAAACGAATACTAGGTATAATCCTACATTGAATAATCTGCACAATATACATAGACATTTATAATGTCCTCGTAATTAAAAGGATAGTGATACTAACAAAAAGTGTTATAACTTTCTTACTGTCATCGATTTGTCAAAGGAAAGCGATTCGCTGCAAAATCTTTTCATCTGACACCGATTCACAGGATTGATTGCTCCATATGACGAGTATCATTGTCCTAACCATCAGTGTAGACGTTCGCAAACATTACCCGAAACTTTTGGTTCGTAAAAAACCCTTATTCCGGTAATTGACGGTTCGAGTTCCCTGAAACATAACATATCGACAGAATATTTCTTGGGGAGACAGCGCCGGCGTGTCATATCCGGCGATCCCCGCAGGAGTCGGAAACGCAATAAATCATAGGTCATTGTCGCGTGGGGCCAATTGAAGTTGATTTTTCTTTTATGCCAACAGTTACTTGAGTTGACGGAATTGGTATAGTGGAAAAATAAATCTTGCTTCTATATATATAGATATAAGTATATTCGGAAGTCGTAGCACTTAAGTCCTTAGGCTGACCCCACCTTGGGACCTTGCGTGTGTTATATGCGAACGATGGCCAGGCTAGCAGGTGATGGGGACGGGGGGTGCGATGGCTTCAGCGACCTCCTCGTGGTGCACCCTGGGCAACGTCGGCCACCAATCTTTTGTTGGTGGTCGGCGGCTAACAGCTGGCCAGATGTAGCGGGCCTCGTCTTGCGACTGGAGGCCCGCGGGCGGGTGGCGTCTTATTGGGCGTCCCTGCCAAGTTACTGTGATATTTTTAATTTATTAATTATTATTGTTAGAAATATTAGATATTCTTTTTATTGTTGTTTTCGTCGCTGGAGTCTTTTTGGGCTCCGGAGGCAGGTGGGTCTCTTTTGAGGCCCACTGGTTGTTGAATGGTGGGGTCTTTTTGGGCCCCATTGGCGGGTGGGTCTTTTTGGGCCCTCCGCACATGTTGTTGCGCTCCCTGCTTTTGTGGGTGAGCTTTGGTGTTTGTGGGACCGGCCTAACCGCCGGTCGAGGAGCTTGCTCCCAACCCGTAATCCCCAGTCATGTTTTGGGGACCGGGGGCCTTGGCTTAACCGCCCGGGTCGCGAGGATGCAAACCTCTATAAAAAATGCCCCAATTCAAGCTGTCGCACCGTGGCGAGGGATGGATGGCGGAGGGGTTACTCCGTCGCAAACGGTGCCAACCCCGGTCGAGCGTGGCGCTGGCCGGGTGTATTTGCCTTGCTGCGGGAATGGGCGTCACCCTGCAGTCGACCCTTTACATCGACCCTTCTCGTGGGATCAGATATGAAATCAATTCTTAAAACTAATAAAAATAGACGGGTGAGCGAGGATAGGAGAGGCGGGAGCGCAAGCCCCCGCGGAGAGGGCGAAAGCCCGGTGGAGGCGCAGGCCAACAGGCCGGCACCATACCACCTGCGTGGGGACAGATCCAGATCTGGAAGTCCCATGGTCGGCCCAAAGAGCCTAGACCAATTAGGAGGGCGCCTTTCGGGTGCATCGTCCACCAGCTCGCTGGTGTCGGTGCACTCGGATCATAGCGGGCGCAGATCGTCCTCTTCCCAGAGGAAGAGGACGAGAGAGAAGCTGACTGTCGCCAGTAGTGGTGCGTCAGAGTCGGAGTCGGGGTCAGAGGGGTCAGCAGGCTCTGTAGTAATGCAGAGCAAAGCCACCTCCCCCGTACCGAAGAGAGGTCGAGGTCGTCCGCCAACTACGGGCAAATACGTGGGCCTCCAGAAGGCCAGGTTGGCTGCTCTAGAGGCAGAGCAGGGCCTACTCAAAGCGCAGGCTGAGCAGGAGCGACTGCCGACGCCAACGCCGGGAGGTGAGGCCTCCCTGAAAGACCTCGATGAGGAGGTGGAGGCCCACGCGGCGGTAATCCTTGAGGTTGCTAAGAAGTCTGGCAACCTCAAAGGAACCTGCCAAAAGGCGCTAAAAGTCTCTGTGGCGGGGCTCAAGGAGGTATTCCAGACCCTCCAGAGCAGAACCGCCACTGAGGAGACACGCCATTTGAGGGAGCAGAACCGCTCCCTCAAGGAGAGAATGGCAGAGTTAGAGCGGCAGCTCAAGGACCTCCGAACGGAGGTGATGCGGAGTCGCTGCAGATCTCCTGCGCCGGCGCCGCCGCCTGCCCAGGGAGTCTCGGAATTCCCGCCTTATTTTGAGGCGATGAGCCGGGAGCTCTTGGGCAGGGTAACAAATATGGTGGAGGGCATTTGTGCTCGTTCCGAGGCGCCGGTTCAGCGGCCGCCTCTGGCCCACGAACGCAAGAGGGAGGAACCCTCCCCTCCCTCCGATGGCGCGGTGCCGTCCACCAGTTGGGCGGACGTCACCAAACGGGGTCCGGCCAAGCCGGCCGCCCCTAAATCGGCCGCTCCCGCTCAAGGCCCTTCTGGAAAGGGCAAGGGCAAGGGCAAAGGCAAGGGGAAGGTGTCGCCAGCTGCGGCTGCTGCAGCTCCCGCTCCCGCTGCGTCGTCGACGCCGGTAGCGGTGGAGCCTAGGAGGGATGGGGGCTGGGAGACGCAGGTCTCTAAAAACGCTCGGCGCAATGAGCGCCAGCGTTTAGAGGCGTCTCAAGCCCCCTCTCGTAAGGGGTCTCAGGCCCCCAAAAAGAGGAGGCGTAGAGGAAAGCGCAGGGGTCAGTTGCGTGCCCCGCGCTCCTCTGTGGTGGTGCTCACCCTTTCTCCGGAGGCGGAGAGTAGGGGCACCACCTACGCCGAGGTGATCCGCAGGGCCCACCAAACCATCAATGTGGTGGACCTCGGGATCACCGATATGCGGGCGCGCAAGGCGGTGACTGGGGGCCGAATCTTTGAGATCCCGGGTGCGGATACCGCGGAGAAGGCGGACGCCTTTGCCGCGAAGTTGGCCGAGTGCGTGGACCCGGCGGTGGCGAAAGTCACCCGACCCGAAAAAAGCGTCCGCGTCCGGCTTACCGGCCTCGAAGATTGTGCGACGGAGGTCGATGTCGTTGACGCGGTCGCCGGGGTTGGGGGCTGTGCGGCGGCGTCTTTAAGACCGGGTGTGATTCAAAGGGATCACACGGGCCTCGGCACAATTGTGCTTGGTGTCCCGGTGTCTGCGGCCGTCAGGCTGGAGAAAGCAAAACGTTTCTTCGTGGGGTTGGTCTCGGCTCGCGTCCATCTGCTGGAGCCGAGGCCCCTGCGGTGTTACCGTTGCCTCACTAGGGGACACGTCGGCTGCAGGTGCGGTGGCGAGGACCGGAGCAAACTCTGCTCCCGGTGCTCCGAGCCGGGGCATAGGGCGGCGCAGTGCAGAGCGCAGCCCAAGTGCGTGCTCTGCCATATAGCCGGCAGAAAAGCCGACCACAGCGTCGGCTCCAAATTCTGCCGGGCGCCGCCCAGCAAGGGTGTGCGGAGGCCCGAAGATCTCCCGGAGCGAGTGGCTCCGGTGGCGGTGGTGGAGGAGATGGACACGGCCCTTAATGGATAGGTCCGTGTTCCGTCTCCTCCAAGCAAATCTCAACCACTGTGCCAGGGCTCAGGACCTTTTCTTGCAGTCCATGGCGCAGTGGTTGATAAATGTCGGAGTTGTCGCCGAGCCATACATGGTTCCCGACCGGCCCAATACGGTCGGCGATCGGGATGGCTTGGTTGCGTTGTTGTTGTCGTCGTCGGTCGGCACCCCGCCCTTCTCCAGTGTCGTGAGAGGGCGGGGCTTTGTGAAGGCTGTGGTGGGGTCGCTCACCATCATCGGCGTTTACTTCTCGCCGAATCGCGGGCTGGCCGAGTTCGAGGAGTTTCTCGACGGGGTCGGCCGCCTGCTGAGTCGGTGTGGCGCCGAGGTGCTGTTGGTGGGTGACTTGAACGCCAAATCCACAGCCTGGGGCTGCCCCCAAAGGGCGGACGCTGGAGGACTGGGTGGTGGAGCAGGGCCTGGTGGTCCTGAACCGTGGCTCCGTTAACACGTGCGTGAGGCATAATGGGGGGTCAATTGTGGACGTATCTTTTGCGTCCCCCCCCCTGGCCCGCCGTGTCCAGGACTGGAGTGTCCTTGAGGATGTGGAGACTTTGTCCGATCATCGATATATCGGTTTCGGACTCTCCACATCCTCCGCGGTTCTGACCGCCCGCCCTGCGCCGCCTCCCAGGAGCGAGGGTCGGCGATGGGCGCTGGGGCAGCTCGACCAGGAGCTGCTGAAGGAAGCAGCCCTGGTCCAGGCGTGGGTCGCGGGACCTTGTAGTTCCGATTCCGACGTGAACGCTGTCGCGGGGGGACTCGATGGGGCCATGGTAAGCGTCTGCGACGCATCCATGCCCCGGGTCCGCCCGTGTCCACCGAAGCGACGGGTGTACTGGTGGAGCGCCGCCATTGCGCAGCTGCGTGCGCAGTGCACTGCGGTGCGGCGCGTGTACACCCGGTCGAACCGTCGGAGACCTCGGGACGAGGCTCGTGTTGCCGCGGCCTACGCCGACTACAGGGAGAGTCGGCGTCAGCTGAGTGTGGCTATAGCACAGGCGAAAGACGATGGCTGGGCGAGTACGCTGGAGGCCCTCGATAGAGATCCGTGGGGACGACCTTATAAAGGGGTGCGTAATAAACTACGCCCCTGGGCTCCCCCGGTGACGGAGAGCCTACAGCCAGGGCTCCTCCAATCAGTTGTAGAGGAGCTCTTCCCCAGTCAGGAGGAATATTCGCCGCCAGCTATGGCCATGCCAGCTGACACCGTGATGCCGACCGACGACGGCGACGATGAGGAAACTCCGCCGGATGTCACACCGGCGGAGTTGGGGGCGGCGGTGGCAAAAATGGCCATCTAAAATACCGCCCCCGGGCCGGACGGAGTGCCTGGACGCGTCTGGGCACTCGCCATGGAGGAGCTTGAGCCCAGAGTGCTCGCCCTCTTCAATGCGTGCCTTCAGCAGGGTCGCTTTCCCGCAGCCTGGAAGCTCGGTCGCCTCGTCCTTCTCCGTAAGGATGGGCGACCGGCGGAGTCTCCATCGGCTTACCGCCCAATCGTTCTCTTGAACGAGTTGGGCAAGCTGATGGAGAGGGTGGTCGCGTCTCGCCTCACCACACATCTTGGTGAGGTTGGTCCCGACCTGTACGCGGACCAATACGGGTTCCGCCAGGGTCGGTCAACCATAGACGCGATCGCGAGGGTGCGAGAACTTTCGCAGGAGGCGACCAGCCGGGGAGAGGTGTTGTTAGCGGTGTCGTTGGACATCCGCAACGCATTCAACACCCTCCCCTGGGCGTGCATTGAGGAGGGCCTTAGGCACCATGGGGTGCCCAGGTACCTCCGGGCACTGGTGGGACACTACCTCCAAAGCAGGGAGGTAGTGTACCCGACGTCCGGCGGCGAGACTGGCCGGAGGGCGGTCTCACGCGGTGTTCCACAGGGGTCGGTGTTGGGGCCGCTCCTGTGGAACATCGGGTTTGATTGGGCGCTGCGGATGCGCGGTCTCCGGGGGTTAGCGTGATAGCATACGCTGACGACACACTGGTGACCGCCCGCGCTCCCGATCATCGGCGTGCGACCATCTTGGCTACAGCAGCCGTGGCACAAATGGTCGCCCGTATTCGCTGTTTGGGCCTGCAGGTGGCGCTCGGTAAAACCGAGGCCCTTACTTTTTATGGGCCTCGGCGAGCGCCACCTGCAGACACCCACCTCATAGTGGGCGGCGAATCTATTGCTGTCGGGGACAATATGCGATATCTAGGCATAGTCCTCGACAGCAGATGGAGCTTCGGGGCTCACTTTCAGCGGCTGGCCCCGAAGCTGGTGGCGGCGGCGGGTGCTCTTGGCCGGCTTTTGCCGAATATCGGCAGACCCGGGAGCACCTGCCGCAAACTGTACGCCGGAGTGATCCGCTCCATGGCGCTCTACGGTGCCCCCATTTGGGTCGACGCCCTGAAGAGGCGAAACATGGCCCTGCTGCGACGTCCGCAGCGGGTCATGGCCATCAGGGCGTCCCGCGCCTACCGCACGGTCGCGTTTGACGCGGCCTGCCTCCTTGCGGGGTCCCCTCCGTGGGACCTGGAGGCGGAGGTTTTAGCCGCCGCGTACCGGCGGAGGTGTGAAGGGGCGCGTTCTGGCCGCGACCCCTTCCCGGAGGGTGTTGCACGGTGGCGGACTGAGGTCCGTCGCGAAACCCTCCGGAAATGGCAGGAGCGGCTAGAGGCCGCGCCGCGGAGCGGATTACGTACGGTGGAGGCGATTCGGCCCCATCTAAAAAAGTGGGCCGGTCGCCGTCACGGCGACGTCACCTACCACGTTGCACAGGTAGTAACAGGCCATGGCTGCTTCGGCCACTACCTGTGCAACGTGGCGCAGAGAGAGCCGGACACTCGCTGTCACCACTGTGACTGTGCCGACGATACGGCACAGCACACGGTGGTGGAGTGTCCGGCGTGGGCCAACGAGCGGGAGGAGCTCGTTGGCGTGGTGGGAGACGACCTCTCGCTGCCGACCATCATTTCGAAGATGGTCCAAAGCGAGAGGTCGTGGGAGGCGGTTGCCTCCTTCTGTAGACAAGTAATGTCACAGAAGGAGGCCGCGGAGCGGGAGAGGGAAGTAGATCCCTCCGCCCACCCGCTTCGCAGACGGCGTGTTGGCCGTCGGCGGCGGGCTGAAACCCGCCGCCTACCACCCTAGGCTCGGCCTCGGGGAGTGGGGGACATGGGCCCCGCTCCCTTCGAGGCTGACCCATGAGGAGTAGGGACGCCTCTACACTCCGGGCGTCCCTATAATTGGGCAAATGGGCCACTGTAAGTGTGGCCCTGGAGATCCCGCGGTACCATATTGGCCGTGGGTGCCGTCGGGGGGCCGGATTGCTCATGCGTACCCGGCCCCCACCAACGGCGGATCGAAGGAGTGTCCGGGAGGTTTTAGTGGTTGGTAGGGTACTCTCCTCGTGGTATGAGTTTAGCATACCACGCTATGGAGAGGGCGAGTCCCACATATCCCACCGCCAGCGCGCGAATACGCTGCAGCGGCGGTGGGAATGCGTAAATGCATTTTCCCCCGGACAACAAAAAAAAAAAAAAAAAAAAAAAAAAAAAAAAAAAAAAAAAAAAAAAAGGTGATGGGGACGGGAACTCGAACTTGCGTTGTTCGCGTCGTTCACTGTGTGTCAGTCTCTTACGCCAAATGTGAATACAGTCCTGTTCGTCCTTTGATGATCAGATTAAACACAAGTAAAATGGTCCAGACGACTATTACCTCCATTGGAGTTAAGCCCCGTAAACGCTCAAGTGCGTTTTCACAAAAAAGAAACAAATGTAACATTCTAATCGATCTGTCTATACTAATATATAAAACTGAAGCGGTTGATTGTTCCTTTGCTTGAACGCGCTAATCTGATTTTAAAAATAATTTCCGTGTTATATAGCCTATTATCGAGGAAGTCTATTGGAACAGAAGCAACACGAGTGAAACCACTAGATTATACTATATGTACATATACGAACACAACAGACAGCAAAGTTTGTTAATACCTGACTTTTAGTGTAAATATATTGTTTAACTATTTTTCTTTTAGTATAAATTGTTGATGTAAGTATTGTTGAACTGACTGTACGCCAGTACAGTCAATACAAAAATTCTTGGCTTGGTGTTTACATAAGCCGTCCCATAAGCTGTTTGCCCTGATATAAAACTACATAGACCTACTATTTGTGTGATCCATGCAAAATCGTTCTTTATTTGGGTTTGCTTTGAGCATCTCGACAAACTTTTTTCCTTCTGAAAACTGGCATTCTGCCTTTAGAGTGATCTAGTAGTTGGCTTAGTTTTTTTTGCCCACTACTATTATTATATACTATGTATTCTTGGTAACCCCTCGTGCTAAGCTAAAATGCTCATGTTACGAGTGGGTTTAAGTCGGTAGTCGTAAGAACCGACGACCATAACCGCGCAAGTCTGACGCCCTAGCCATTGGGCTACGGCCGCTTAAACATTTTCACCATCATCATCATCATCATCATCATCAATATTCGTATACTTTATATCTAAAACCGGGTTTTCAGTAGGGTTAAATAATACAAACGTGTCAGATTATTGTAAAAAATTGTGATATATTTCTTTGTTAGACTATGAATATTTAACTGTACAAAATACATGGTGTTTCTAATTTACAATTAATATTAATTAACAAAATAATATAATTATATTATATTATACGCATATAAAACATTATTCGATGGCTGGTGACGATCGGTCATTTGTTAGAGCTTTCCTTAATTTCACTGTAGCAAATTGTTGGGGCCTGTGAACGAAAGTTAACTATTAGTTACATTTATAAATCACCTTATGCGACCTGGAACAAACTGTTTATTCTTAATAATAATGTATATTTTTTTTTTGTAAAGTTTATTGAAATTGAGTAAAACATAAAATAATAAGTGAAACGTTTTACGTTTCACTTATTATTTAAACGGTTATTAAAATGGTTTAACTTTGCAAAATCCGTATAATTATTATTTGTCGATAAAATATTGTCGATCCATTGTCTATTTTCAATGAGCCGATTACAATGATATGCGTATCAAATGCCCATATAAATAATTATTAAACCGTGCAACTTGATATTTTACTAGTGTATTCTACTGTTATTATATATATGTATAATATTTATATTTAAGGACAATAATGTAAGCTACATACTACAGGGACATATGTCAGACTGATGTGTGCTATAGGTAATGCAACCAAAGAATACTTAGGAACAAGCAAAACACAAACCTTACTACTTGTAAACGGCTGTCTCCCGTCCCCATAAATCGTACCAAGGTCCAAATGTATGACCGTCTTCAGGTAATTCATTTCCTTCTGAGGTCCTCTTTAGCAGTTTTGTGCGTGGGAGTAGTTGAGGTCTTTGTTGCTTTAAGGCCTCATTAAACTTTTGGTCATCTGATTCGCTGTATGGTCCCTCACTTCGGCGATCAATAAAACGTCTGGCTTCTAGTCTCGCTTCTTCTTGGCGGATTTTGGACTTCTCAGCTTTCTTTGAATCGGTTTCATAATCATATCGAGATGATGCTCGTCTTTCTTGGTCACTGAAGTATGAAATATTTGACTCATAATACCTTTCTTCCCTTCGTCCATTGTATGGCAAAGAACTATCGTCGTAGCTCTTGTTTGATCTTGATTTTCTGTTTTCTCTGTTCTTGGTGTCAGTAAACTCTTTCCTTGTTTGACGTCTATCCAGAGAGTAATCGATCCTGGGTTCACGATTAGACTCGAAAGTTCTGCCATCTTTCTTTTTTTCTTGGTGCCGGATTTCAGCTTGTGGATAATCTTTTTTATGACTCTTTATATTTTCGAAGTTATTAGGTTGATGATTTTTATTTTCATCTCCGCTTGACCGTTTCTTATATTTCAAAGTACCCTCGTCGTGCCCATTATAAATTTCCTCATTATTGTTACGCATATCATTATTAGTTCGTTCTGTGGGCATACCATAGCGATCAGTATGTTGTTCATTATCTTTGTACTTAAGGGTCTCAGAAGATGCAGAGAATGTCTTTATTTCTTTCGAATTATCTTTGAACGTTTTAAATTCCATAGTGTTAGGTGGACTCCGCTCATGCGGTGGATGTTTTGTTTTATCTGAAGATATAGTAGCACGAACATGTGGTTTAATTGGAGTCACCTCTATTTCTTCAAATTCTGGCATGTAAGCGTTTTCTTTGCGTCTCTTAACTTCTTCATCAATTATTTGTGTTTGCCGACGTCGGTCCATTTCTTGTTGCTTCCTTGATGCCATATGGTCATCTACAATTATACAGTCATATGGATCAGTACTCGAAGCAACAGAATTGACGTCAGAGCTACTATCATTGTCATATTTTTGCAATATTTCCCTTCGTTTTACGGTTTTCATAACAAAACCTTCACCGTTTTCATCATTGTAAAAGCTATTCTCAAAGTTAGTTTTTATTGTACTGGAATTGGTTAAATCTGAATGTCGTGATTCATTTCGAGGAACAAAATCTTCTTGTTTTTCTTCAATGATAGATTTTTCAGACATGCTCTTTTTGCTGATAGTCTGGTTTTGTTGGTAATTTTCCGGAACTTTACGAGCTTTTTCATTTCTTTCTTCATTCTGAATAGATCCCAAACTCTTAGCTTGCCTTATGCCATTAACAGTTTTCATCTCTTTTCTATCAGTTGTTTCCTTTGGGCGTGATGGCTGACCATTTTCACTAGGAAGCGCCTTATCGGAGTTAGCCAATTTACGTGCATCTGCAGGTATGTCAGGTGCAGGTCTTAATTCATTTTTCATCTTTTCAAAAAGCTTCTTCTTATACTGTGGGACAGTATCTACAATATCTCGATGTTGCCAAAGTGACATTCCTTCCATTATTTCTTCGGCAGTAGTACGTCCAAATTTCCAAAATGATTTTGTTCTCTTTACTTTCTGGGAATCTTTGTCCATGTCTAACATGCTACGCAGCATTAGTTGCTGGTCGTCAGTTAAATAACCATTGGCTGTGTTGTTAGGTTTAGGACCTCGCTTCAAGCTTTGAGTTTTGAGCAAATAGGCTTTGTTATCGTGAGCTTGTTGAGCAGATTTACTACAAACATAAAATAAAAGAAAAAAATTAGCTAGCTTAACTACATAAAAGCAACAAAAACGTATAGCGTACAAGTACATGACATAAAAGAAAAACAATTATATAAAAAAATATTTTGACGTAATAATGGGTAAAAAATACCTGATGGGTACGCGTAAGCGTTGAGCTTCTTCATCGCTGTAATCAACGTCGGGTTGCGGTGGTGGTTCATTAGAGAAGCCTGAATCATTAGAACTATGTAATGAAACATTGCCGACGGCACCTACAGCGGATACTACAGTCTTCGCTGGCCCAGTCTTGTTTTGGTTTACCTAAAGCAAAATAAAACATAGTTTTGAACATACAATGATAACAGCGAATGTAGATGAAGTGTTGATGATAGAAGAATAATTACCTGGGATCGCATAGGCAAGGTCTGTGGTCCAAAGCTCCTAGTCTCTATTACAGCGTGAGTCGTGAAGCTAGCAGATGACGTGGAACTCTTTATGGGCCCTGTCGGAGCGTTAGCAGGAGTTGATGCGTGGAATGTAGCACTTGCTGATGAGCTGAGAGCGCTGGGGGACGGAGCCGGTAAAGTTGGTGGTAGGCCAGGAGAACCACTTCCAAGACGACCCTATTCAAGAAATTGTCATAGATAAAATATCTTTCGAAATATTTTGTTTCTACATGAAAATAAATTGCTTAGATATTATTTTTTACCTTAGTAACGTGGTGAGCAGTAACAGTATCACCAAACATGCGTGCGGGTGGGTGTGAGTGTACATGTCCAGTCGCTGATGGAGTCGTCTGTGCATGAGCTACTGGCGCTGGCGGAGGAGCCTCACTTGGGGTTTGTACGCAGCTCCAGCGAGCAGGAGAGTTGCTATAGAAAAAAGGTAAACATATTAATATTCAAACTTATTGGCACTATAACGTGTTCCAGTAATATGTACATTTTATTTTTAAATTACCTGGCATCATCATTAATGATTGGTTCAGTATAAGCCAGCGGGAACCAGCCAGCGTGATGAGTTCGTAGGTTTTCTCCATACTGCCATCCTTTTGTCCTTTCTCCAAGCAGAGCTAAGACATCTCCTTGTTGGAAAGATAGCTGGTTATCTCCAGCGGCAGCATACGCGTAGAGCGCACGGGCTAGAGGTGGATCACGTGATGTGCAAGTTGGTGGAGCCAGAGACGATGGACGGGTGGCTGTGCGGGAATCCATGACTGTCAAAGGTTTGGGAAAATATATCATCATCATCAGCTCGTATAACGGCCACTGCTGAACATGGGCCTTCTCTCGAGGGACCCACCCTCGGGAGGCTATAGTCACCACACTTGGCAGGTGGGTTGGTGACCGCAGTATTATGATATAACACACAAGGAAACGCTGCTGCCCGTTCACTTGTATACGTTTGATAAAGATTATTTTATAACTCGGGACCGACGCCTTAACGGGTTTTCCGAGGCACAGAGGGTATTCCCTAAGCCAACCAGACCCAGAAAGTAATCTTAGAATTTACACCAAGATTTCTTCACAAAGACCGCTACGCTTCGGAGCGTAACGACGAAAATATATATTTTTGCTAAAAAGATGGGGAACAATTTTCCATACTGTGCCATAAATTGAACACAACGTAAAAAAATGCATAAAAGATTTTTTATATATTTACGTTAATTTTAAATCTATGTAGGTTATTCTATGATAAAATTGTCAATGTGAAGTTATTCATAAGTTGAATATTTCGGATTCAAATTATGTAAGGACAAATGCAAAGCCATGTAATAGTAATAGTAACATTTATTAACAAGAAATCTTACCAGTATCCTCATTATTTGTGGTGGCTTGAAGGTTAAAGTCAGATTTAGCTCTCGACAAGCCTTGAGTAGGTGATCCAAGATCTCCGATAGATCGTACATCGAGACATGATGCGTCTACTGATCTAGTTTTGCGAAGAGCTGATCCTACTGAAGCTCGGTCATCGTCATCTCCAATGCGAGGGCTAGCGTATACGTCTTCGTCGGCCCAAAATGACACTTGCTGCAAAAATAATACAAAGCTTTAATATATTATATGAAGCTAATATATTAAAAACAGAACGCTTTTTTGGAACCGGTCTTTAAAGATACTTACCTACAGGAGTAAAGTAAATTAAAATTTGTTATATTTTAATGCATGCTTGTCCTAAAAATCATTGTCTACCTAACCGTTAATGTTCATCATCAGCCCGTATAACATCCATAGCTGGACATGGGCCTTCCTTGAAGGGAGTGTTTCCATAGTCACCACGCGTGGTTGGCGGGTTGGTAAACGCTGCCAAAACCTGGTATACGATTATCAAAAGGTTTTTATGACAATCGGGACCAACGGCTTTGACGTGCTTTCCGAGGCACGGAGGGTAGTCCTTCAATCAACCAGATCCGGCAGAAAACATTTGATTTAATGCGAAGTTCAGCTCGTTGTCTGCAGCGGGAATCGAACTCACGACCGTCGATATTTAAGACGAGCCTTATACCGCTACGCCACGGAATTTGTGACCACGAAACCCACAATGAAAATGTTAATTTTCTACTTATTAATTTTTTTTTAAATGTATGTAATCTTTCCTAACATATTTTTATTACTGTACATGACACCCTCAACTTTTAATACTTGACATTGATATGAAGGTAAGGTAAGTACTCGTAGTTGACGTTAGTTAGATTTAACTTACAGGTAAATTGTTTACCCTTGAGCTCATTTAGAAATAAGATCGTAAGTTTAGTAGAAACATGAAGTAGCATATCATTAACGTCAGGGTTTACGACTCTTGTCAGAATTAGATAAACTATAAAAAGACACATTTGCTACATTCCAACATTCAAAGTACAATTTTTAAGAACATCATGATCAAACAGCAATTTTTGTTTGCTGATGTTGCAAGTTATTTTCCGTTTAATCTGATTGTATCGCAATGTCAAGAGGTTATTAAATATATTTCACGTTAGTGGAGACAGATTTTTATGACATAATAACACGAGATGAGACGCCATTTTTAGAAATTTAGTAAAAGCATTTTAAGCTTTTGGGTGGCACTTAAAAATGTCCATTACTTTTAATAGAAATTAGGCCTACAAAATTTACATAAATATTCAATTGAAACCAAAAAAAAAGTAAGATACTTTCAAAGCTGTGGATATGGTACTTATAAAAGTGGGATATTCGACTTTATGAACCAAAGCAAAATGAGTAGAAATAAAAATAATAAATACTATCAATGTATGTCTTTCTCTTAAACGGCTTTGTCGTGATTTAAATTATTTTGAATAGCCCGTTTACGTCCACTCCTGAACATGAGCATGAGACATTCACAAGCCATGGTCATTAAGGGATGTTGCCGTAATCACCATGCTTTGCAAGCGGACGGACGTCTCTATGGTCGGTTTTTTGCACATTTAGTAATCTACTAATCCAAAAGATAAAGAAAACCGACCATCGATCCGTCATTGACAGTTCCTCGACATGCCATTACGATACTCAGGCCCCTGGTTGATTCTTATACTAAGAAATTATCAGCTTTTATTCGGTATGTAGTTTACTGCAATGACATAATTATGATGATTTTTTTTGTAAACCCTCAGAAATTATACATATTATTGTGATAATTATTATACTACTGTGTAATCCTAGAGCGTCTAACACCCTCAAGATAGTGTTAGTATGCGAGCAAGTAACTTACCCTCATTCTGCTCACAAACATGGCTTCAACATTAGGGGGAAGGAACTCGCGAGTCCTGGACACTTCTAGCCACTCTTCCAAGCCAGTGTTGTAGGCAGCTGCACCAGCGGTGTGGTAAGCCAACCAGTGCTTTGCTAGGGAACATTGACGTTCCAGCACAAAGCCGTAGCGACGCCTCTCTTGTGTCATTGCCTATAAGAAATATAAAAAAAAAGTTTAAATATTGGCATTACAGCTGAAGAGTGTGTTGGTTTGTTTGCTTAAACGTGTTTTCTTAAGAACTACTGGTCGGATTTGAAAAAATAATTCAGTGTTAGATAGTCTTCAGGGAGTTACACGAGTAACACCGCGCGCGACTATCTAGTTAACTATAAGGGCAAATAGAACTATTTGCGAATTTTCGTAAAAAGGGGGATAAAGTCTTTCTTCACGTATTTTAATATATAGTATAAATAAAGGTATATACTTATATTTATACTAATATTAAAATATAATTTACGTCATATAATTAGCTATATATAAAAATACGTAGTATAATAATTTAACGATTCTAGTTCGATAATTTTGAGTCCGCTATTCGACTCAATGACCAGTTTTAGTTAAGTCATTATGTTTATCCATTGATTGTTTACAAAAGGCGCTTTTATTAATTAATAGATCATGACCAAAATTGTTTTCTATTAAATCCCTTTATTATTGACTACTTTATTATACATTGCGGTAATATCCTGACCGCAGTTCAATCGGATTCAACTGTCCATTCAGATGGAAAATTTTAGAAAACTTTACTGTAAAATCCATTAGCAAATGGTGAATTATGTGCTATGAAATATGAATTTATGAATAGTACCTACAATATTTGTATAGTGGCTTCAATTCTATGCATACTGTGGTATTAATTGAATAGCTTGTTAGGGAAATGCATAGTGTATGAATAAAGAAAGGTTCTTGTTAAAATCAGTAAAGTTATTGGTTTTCGTCTCGTTAGCAATCTGTTCTCTAACGTATGTCAGTGCGAGTCCCGCTCAGAACGATATTATTTTGGATCCAAGATAGACGTGAGTTACCGAGTTGTGTGATTTTATTATATATTCCTCAAAATTAAACAATTCAAATTAAATTTTCTGTTTGTAGGTCTAATGTCAATCTAATAAATTATTTCATTTCACATTCCAATATGTTTTTTTTTTCAAATTCCACATTTTGTTTATTGATTATTTTAGAATAGCTTCAACGCGCATTTTCACCCACGCAACTCCCGTTCCCGTAAAAACGTGATAATTTAATATTCAGTTACTCATGATAATTAAGCTTTTCTCTAACACTGAAAGATTTTTTGAAATTTTACCAGAGTTCTTGAGATTACCGCGTCACAGCAAACAAACAAACTCTTCAGCTTTATATATTAGTATAGATTTCATTAGAAACTTTTTCATCATTATAATTACTCTATTTATAGCTATTTAATTTCAAATCAAATTTTATAGGCCATAAATAGACAAATTATGAAATGTGAATACGGCGCAATCGGTATGCAACATCAACACTTCAAACAAACGCATAATTGGTTGGTTGGTTTGCCCGCTTCCGTTCAGGAAATTTCGATTTGAAAATGGTGTTCGAAATATTGGACGAATTGAGGCTGAATGTTTGAGTTGATAATGCTCAATTTATTTAATGTTTATTAAAGTTTATACTGAATTAGCACCTTTTGACGCTAGTCGATTCCATATTTCTGGTAATTGGCTAGGAAAAAAAGGTGCCACTCTATTGCCACGTCATCGCTCCGCCTTGGTTATTCGCCAGACATGGAGATCAATATCATTCTGTAAAACTTACATTTTTCAGGCTTTGTTCACAGAAAGCATCCAACTTGGTTTTTTCCTCCTCAAGAATCTGCATATTCTGAAAAAGGAATAATAATAATGGTTTAGTTAAAGAAGCTGAGATCAAAACTTCACCCATATACCATTAATGGCTCCATACAACTAGTAAAATGTGTGTTATCAATCAGTCAGCCTGTTAGTATTGGTACTGTTTTATAATCCGTGGTTTTTAGGGTTCCGTAGCCAAATGGCAAAAAACGGAACCCTTATAGATTCGTCATGTCTGTCTGTCTGTCCGTCCGTATGTCACAGCCACTTTTTTCCGAAACTTAAAGAATTATAATGTTGAAACTTGGCAAGTTTCAATGTATGTTGTGAACCGCATTAAGATTCTCACACAAAAATAGAAAAAAAACAAAAAAATTTGGGGTTCCCCATACTAAGAACTGAAACTCAATTTTTTTTTTCATCGAATCCATACTTTTTGTGTATCTATGGATAGGTCTTCAAAAATGATATTTAATGTAATTTTTTTCTAAACTGAATAGTTTGCGCGAGAGACACTTCCAAAATGTGTGTAACTTCTAAAATAAGAGAATGATAAAACTAAAAAAAATATATAATGCACATAACCATGCAAACTTCCACCGAAAATTGGTTTGAACGAGATCTAGTAAGTAGTTTTTTTATTACGTCATAAACCGTAAACCGCAATTTACCTTTCATTCAATCAACTATTATTAACATCGATCAAAGTTACAACGAACTACAAGAACTTTTATACTATGTTACTTGTTGTATTCATGATATCAAAAATAGGTAGGCACTTGCAACTAGTACGGAACCCTTCGTGCGAGAGTCCGACTCGCACTTGGCCGGTTTTGAATGGTTGCTATTAATTTGTCTGGACAATTTGCCATCGATATAGAAACGTAATAATCAAATTTAAAAACAGACTAGACTAATGTTTTTCAAAAATAGTAGCCTTTCAGGAGACGGAAATGATAAATGTACAAGGCAAAATAAGCTCTTCAATATTCTATAATTATGAATTATATTAAAAAAGTACAGTACAAAGATCGATAGTACTACCAAAAGTATAGCAATTCGCCGAGTATTAGCGGTAGAAGATAATCCTAATTATAAAACTTTGTATTGATAAACGAAAAAACGGTCACAATCAGTGTCATAACATAGTATGTAGGTTTCATTGTTTCTTTTCATTATCCTATACTCCGATGGTTCAATACAAAGAGGAATATAGCCAAGCAGTACAATATTGCACAACGTACGCTTTCAACCGTCTCGTGTGTTATGGATAGTTTCACTTATGCTTCTTATTTTAATGAGGCGCGTTTAGTAAAATATTGGCTGTAGTAAAATTTTATTTTTTGTTTCGGACAATGTTTATGTAGATTTTTACGTTAGTAATTTAGTAAAAGTAATACTACTTGTAATAGAATTTCATAATACTTTATTATTGTTTTGAACCGCTTTAGAAAAAGTCTTAGTTAATTCCCTTAGAATGAGGGTTGAGAAATGAAACACACTTATAATTGGGATATTAAAATACAAAAATGTTTTCTATAATGCTTTTTTTTAAGTGTAGGTACCATACTTTGCCTCGAAGCTAAACAACATAATATAAAGTTATTACGTTACAGTTTCATCTCTATTGCCTAAACTCTTAACACATAAATTTAATATCTGATTTACGTTAAAATCACATAAAAACAACTTTTATTGTTGTTTACACCGTATATTATGACCATTAAGTGAAAATATGTTGCAGACGTTATAGCACAGATATAACGTCGATATTACTCCATGTTCTGCCACATGGTCTGCATAATGCATTCACTTCTAACTTGCTATTAGCATTCAATGAAATTATGCAATGAATTTCAATTCATTACTTTAGCAAGTGACTGACAATAATATACTCAATTTATTATTTTACAAGTTTAATGGTAAATGCACCTACTCTACTCATGCAATATACGTAATTCCTAAATATTATTTTTTTAAGTTTGTATATTATTGGTACCCTATTTGAACTTGTTTATATAGCAAGATGGATATATGTATAACTAAAACTATCACTAAATATTATGAAACTATTGAACTTATGCCACAACGTGAAAAAATAAAAAAAACAAACGATCGCATACAGTTTAGTTACACAGTAAATATTGATACAAGAAGAAGGTTTATGTACACATAAATATTGTAAAGTAGATCGATATTTGCATAAAACTCTCCTTAAAATCTATAAGTTATAATTCCTCAATCGTCCTGCCAGTGACCGGCCTGAACCAAGGTCCAAGTCCCAAGTCCCAAATACGGCTCTTGCGCAAGTTGCATAGTTTGTAGTTTTGAAACTGTTTATCATGCGCGGAGCACCGCTCGCCTTATTATGCCAGATGAAGTAGCAAAAGCCTTATGCATATGCCTATTAAAAAAAGACATAATAATTTGTAGTTCCAATAGAAGTAGGTTTTATACTTTTCAAGAGAAAATAAACTATAAAATATCTACTTAATCATTACATTACATTGTAACAGTTGTAAACACATTATGAAATGCAATTTAGAATTAATTTTTTTAGGTTTTACAACAAAACTTTCTTCATGAATAGGTTGTGTACAACGGTTTTATGTAATGTGTACAGGTATATAATTAGGTGTACGCGGGTGAAAATGTTAAATATTAAGAGCGATTTTCTTAAAACATTGTAGGTTGAATATATATTTGAATTTATTTAATACGAGTATATAACAAGTTGAACAAGTAAGCGGTTCAAGGTTGAAAATAATTTAAATAAATCTTTGTAAATGGTATCGAACTATGATCTTTATCTCTGTCCCAACAAAATATCTACACCTACGCGAGTTCATTGCCTTAGTCGTTACTGTCTCCGTCTTTTACGGTACTTCTTAAGTTTTATTGAAATATGAGTAATTAAATGCCTGATATCCGTAAATGTGACACAATTTTCACATTTGAAAAACGAGTCAAAGAACATTACTTTTCTTTATCATCCTAAATGTATTTATTATGTAGTATATAATATAGGTTCTGGTTGATATATATATTAATATACCTATATATAATATATCTGTAAATAAGTATTTATGCAAATAATATTTTGCGTGTAGGTCAATAATAAACTTACATACCAAAAGTTTATTATTGACCTACACGCAAAATTCCAGTTTTAATTTTGCTATTTCTCCTTCTGCGGGTCTGCTGGAAGAAATGTCTGTATTGAAATAAGCTGTACCTTTCTGTCATGTGTTCTTTTTATGTATTTTCGTTGTTTGTATGTGTTATGTATGTACATAAATAAATAAAAAATCTATAAATATAATATAATAAAATTATTATTTAATAACAGTGACATATTTTTAATATTTTATATTAAATGGCGATAGTTCCAAGCCATAAACTTGTAGTTATCTACAGTAGGTACCTTTTGATTGACATTTTTCCGGGGGCATAAGACATTTTCACCACCGCTTTGACAAGGTATATAGAACTCCCCTCCGCATAGCGATAATTAGGTAATCACACCACTTGGGCCGGATTGCCTTGCGTACCCGGCCCTCACCAACGGCGGGCGAAAGATTGTCCGGGGGGTTTTAGGGTAGGGTTTCTTCTCATGGTATGACTATAGCATACCACGCTATGGAGAGGGCGACACGGCACATACCCCGGCACATGCCCTTCGCCGGCGCGGGAACGCTGCAGCGGCGGAGGGACTGCGTAAATAAATTTCACCCCGGGCAAAAAAAAAAGGTAATCATACCACGAAACAAGATACACCCACTAAAACCTCCGGGAGCTCCTTTCCTCCTCTAAACTACATTATAGAGAACTGCACATATATTTTTTTTACCGGGACACAAAAGCGAGCAGAACAAAAAAAATAAGCAACCTGCGCAAAAGGTTGCTTAGTTTGTAGCCCCTGACGGGCTTGGAACTCGGTTCAGGGCGCTGGCCTGGCCTACTTTACAGTTCGCGGGCCTCTCAGACTTCGGGTCTTACTTTCGATTGCCTTGAAAATGGGATATATTACCTTCATTTCTTTATCCATGGCCGATCCTACTTTGGTGACATTGGGTTTCTTTTTCCTTTGCTTCTTTATAGTGGCAGCAGCTTTGCTATAGCTCTCAGACCGTAGCTTGTGTTGTTGCAAAAATCTCTTTTGCTCCGACTGCAAAAAAAAAATCACATGACTAGGCGATAGGCGGGTTGGTAGCCGAAGTATTATGTGGTAACAGAAAAGGAAACTTTGCTGCCCAGTCTTTGGTATACACTTGTTATAACAATCGGGTCCCGATTGTTATAACGGCTTAATGTGCTTTATGAAGCACGGAGGGTAGTCCCAACCATACCCGGAAATAAATCTTAGCATTTATATAAAGACATCTTATCTGGCGAGGAGATCGAACCCACGATCTCCGAGACTTAAACGAGACGTATACCGCTACGCCCCGGAGGTATATAAATATGTAAATAAATTTTATTGTTTTCTGCCTAAGTTATTGAAACAAAATTGTTGCTGACTAATTTTATCCCTTTTGTCTGTAAATTTTCCAATTTGCTTCCCATTTACATGTTTGTAAAAATATGCGCTTCAATCTGTTTTTATTCATACTAAAAATATGTATGTTTTTATTGAAGCAAGTCCGTATTTTTCTGGTTTTCAGCCATTGATTTTTGGCGTTGGGGACAATAGAAAAAGTATTGGCATTGGTTAGTATTTAATATTGGTTTTTCGAAAGTGATTCAATTATTTTCTGTCCGTATAAAAACAGCAATATAAATAATTTATTTGATTTATGTCTTTTTTTTTGACGGATCCGGATACAGATCTTGTTTCAAAATTTATGAAATCAATAACCGCCAAGCGTGAATTAAACTGTAAATAACATTATTATTTTGAACTAACTGCACCCTGTGACCTTTCTCCAATGGGTCATAGCGTAATGTTTTTCAGTCTGTTAATTCAAATTATAAACTATCCACGTGCTATCAGCCAAATACCTTCCGTCATTTTTGCGTTAAAGAGTTACATACATGCATTCATACAAACTTTACCGTTTATATTGTTATATAAGTAGGCTACCATACAAGCATGAATTTATAAGATATTTAGCTAAAAACTTAACAAGCAAATAACGAAGAATTATGGTAAGATTCAAAAAATGTTTTCAGACAGTTTTTGTACCTTTAATTTGGCAACGCTATATAGTAGCTACTACCTATATCGGTCATCGACATCCAAACTTTTAATAGAAATTCTTATCTTACCGGTCGCTTGTCGGAACTCTCACCCCATACCGTTTATTTCGTAAACAAACCCTTGAAACTTGTAACTATCCACATAAAAGATTATGAAACGGAAAAAAACCTTATTGGCTGACCTGTACTACTTTCGTGTCCTTCTCCAGATTAGTTTCTAGGGGGACGAGCAAATCCACGTAGAATGCTTTCAGCTGAAACAAACAAATAACTTGTAGATTATTGGATACGGACACTTAGCAATTGTGTGTAGTATAATAAAGATAAAGTAAATGTACTGGAACAAACATTTGAAACTTATGTTATTCTGCGTAGTTTCTATTTCGTGTTACAATCAGAACTTACGATATTCATTTGTTGATCTTGTATCTCTCTGTACACCTCGACGACTTTCATTAAGGCAGTTCCTGGAAATAAAATAGCCTTTGTAATTTCAACGTGACAAGATTATGAAATTGCATTCGCTTTTTTAGATTCGTTTTTATATAGGTTTTAAAAAAAAAATTGCAACATCAAAGCAGTATTGTGGCCAAAATGTTTGGTAGGTACCTAAAACATGAAGTTGCAGTACATTCGAAGAAAGTTATGAAATAATTTTATCTATTTAAATTAGTTACATTTTTCATTCCTGACAAGGACCTATCCACCTAATGTTAAGTGGCATAGGGTTCAAAATAAAATGACAGCTAGTGCCAGAACAGTAGATACGTACAACACTAGCTACCCTTATCCTGTCGGCCCTTCCCCTTCCCCCCATGAGCACTGACGACCTTACTGACGCAC
The DNA here is from genome assembly GCA_947037095.2 of Nycteola revayana. Lineage (NCBI taxonomy): Eukaryota > Metazoa > Arthropoda > Insecta > Lepidoptera > Nolidae > Nycteola > Nycteola revayana. Next base: position 15,261,903 of record OX344839.1, read on the forward strand.
AACAACACAACATTAATCAATAATGTTATTTGGCTGTGGGATTATGTAAGGTGGAAGTACTTCTCCAGTCGAGCAGCCTAGGAGCATACTAACGCAAAGCTATACTTCTCCAGCGTACGTAAGACGTATTAAGGTAATTAAAAAAATGTGTTTTTCAATCACTAAGAAAATTATCATCAGCCCGTATAACGTCCAATGCTGAACATGGGCCTCCTCCCGAGGGAGGGTTTTTGCCATACTCACCACGCTTGGCAGGCGGATAAGTGACCGCAGTGTTATGTTTTAATACACAGGGGAAACGCTGCTGCCCGTTCCCTGGTTCGTTTGTTAAAGATGATGTTATAACAATCGGGACCAACGGCTTAACGTGCTTTCCGAGGCACGGAGGGTAGTCCCTCAACCAACCAGACCCGGAAAGAAATCTTAAAATGTACACAAAGATTTATTTTCCGGTGTGGGGATCGAACCCACGACCTCCGAGATTTAAAGTGAGCCAATTACCGCTACGCTACGGAGGTTGTCCTATGAAAAATAGCGACAAATAATGCCATCTTACATTACGTAGTTAATATACACACACAAAGTATCAAAATATAATACCTATATCGGCACATCCTCCCCATGTGCCCTGTTGTGCCTGTCTGCCAAGTTTCCCCACTGCATCCACGTACATGCGGGACGCCGCGGCTGCACCTGTTACCAAAAAAAAAGTTTTTATAACAAGTAGGTAACTAGAAAATTACACAACAATCTATATCGGATCGACATGCTATGTGTCATATTGTACATATTTGTATCACATTACGTATTATAAAACAAAAGCCCAAACCGCGTTTGTCTGTATTTTATATGGTTGTTACCAATGAATAATATAATATGACAAAAAGATTTTTATATGAACTACAGGAACGTGTGGTGTCACACAGGAAGGCTAGTGGAATAAAATATATTATGTGAGTAAATTATTTTATCTTCACAAAAGGTTGATTAATTATATATCTGTAAATCTTGAATTAACTAATATTAATTTAATAAATCTTAATAAAAAAGGCATGGTAATATTTCTTCTTTGAAATTTCCAGTTATACATTGCTTTAAGTAGAATACAATTTCTTGTTATAATAAGCGCGATTTGTTTTGTCTAAATAAGACTTAACAACAGTAATTTTTTTTGAATAAGATACACATTATATTTTAATATATTAACATTTACAAGAAGAATAAACATTTTCTATATTAAATTATAATAAAATTAATATATACTTCAAATTAAACAGTTATGTTTCCATAATTTTATGCTTAACAAATTTGCAGAACAGAATAATTAGGTATAATATCATATTTTATGTACCGATTAAAAATGAACGCCTAGAAGATCTTAATATTATATAATTTAGAGTTGGTTTTGCTACGGCGGCGTGTAAAAGTAATTTGTGTTGGTCAATGTTTTACCAAGCGGCACTGTTTGGAATAACTCACAGATGACCGAAAAGGTATATTTCCAAACCATATCAGTCTTGTAGTGTCATTGTTTGACTTGCTGCGATGCTAAATTACCAATGTTGTAAACAAGTGACCATCTGGTACCCAAAAGACGGTAGGCACTAGAAAACAGGGTAAGCAGCAGGTCAACATACCGTACTGTATGATAGTTGCAGAGCACGCAGAGAAAAGACAAGCTTAATGAAATGAGTTAGAGTAGGCCTATGGCAGAAAGCACACCATTTGGTGTGATTTCTGCCATAGGCCTACTTTTCAGCTACCTTTTTTATCCAGAAAATTTTAGGACTATATACACAAAATAAATATCATCATCACGTCCACTGCTGAACATAGGCCTCCTCCCTGGATTGGTGACAGTATTATGTTTTACCACACAAGGAAACGCTGCTGTCGTTCCTTGCTGTACGATTATTATTATATGATGTTATAAAAATCGGAACCAACGGCTAAACGTGCTTTCCGAGGCACGGAGGGTAGTCCCTCAAGCAACCAGACCCGGAAATAAATCTTAGAATTTACACAAAGATTTCCTGTCCGGTGTAGGGATGGAACGCAAGACCTCCAAGATTTTAAGCAAGCCTAATACCACTACGCTACGGAGGTTGTCAAATAACACAGTAAATATGAAATTTAATTTTATGGGTACGCACAGAATAGCACCTTTGCCTGAACTAGGCAATCCTGTGATTCAGGCTTGTACTTAAATCTAAATAAATACTCGGAATAAATCGCTTAATATAATGATAGCACTTGACGAATCTAAAATTGAATACGAGCTTCCTTTAAGCATTCGATGCGGTATGATTAATCAACATTAGACTCTAAATGACAACATATCGATATATAAGATTACATCTACGAAATTGTGTAATGCCCTACAAATTGGGATCAGTGAAAGTCTCAATTAGACATTAAATTATAGCGTATATTATACCAACGAACATAGGTACGGTACTTTTATTTTTATTTACTTACGTAAAGTAATTGAAGACTAGTTATAACTTTTATATGATGCAAAGATGCTTGGTAACTGGCCAGAATGTAGGTTAATGAACTGCTGGCACTGTTGTGTAAATATGGTTTTATTTAACATTTGTTATTAATTAAGATGTGGTACGAAGATACGAGTAATTACTATCGAAGGTTTTCTTGTCATCATTAAATGATACTGCAGAAATGCTTGTTCTTCACGCATATTTAATACTTCCGATGATGTTGGGTACAGTGGCCAAAGTTTAAGGAAAATGGTCTACTAAAGAAGATATTGTATAATAGCGTGTGTGCGCCACAGGTATAGATAGACCTAGATAACACACGTATCAAGCGTGTCATTTTTTTAATACCTATTATTTCGTCACAAGCACTATTTAGTGATGGAAAAATCAAATCGATTCAAAGGCTTACTCAATTTTAAATAAAGTTCGCCTTTGTATAAGAATTCAAATCGATTAATGTATCGATTTTATGATAATAAGATAGACAGAGTAATGAGATTAGGAATATATATTTATTACAAAATTGTTAGTATTTCGTAATGCTGGTGACATACTGACATACTGACTACGTTTTTGTTCTTCAACTGTCTAAAATAAAGTACTTGAGTAGTAACGTTGGTTGTTTTTAGCACATTAGTTTGTTCGTGTGTTTGTTTTCTAAGCATTCTATTAACGCTACAAAGTCGTGTATTTACTGGACTTTACGGCAGTTTCGTTCCCTCAAAATTTTTATTTGTTTTGTTAAATTCAAAATTTATAACTTTATACACTTCTAAAAGCTCGACGGTACTATATACTTATCAAATAACTAACTTCATCAGTTGTGATCTTCACGCATACGTACATCAACAGTCGGAGATGCTGCTTTTGTCAATATTCATTGCTTTTTCCCGTCAACAAAGCTTCATCATCATCCTCATCAGCTCGTATAATGTCCACTGCCGAATGAGGGTATTGCCATAGTCACCAGACGGGTTGGTGACCGCAGTAATATGTTGTACCACACAAGTAATCGCTGCTGCCAGTTCCTTGATATACGATTATTATAGATGATGTAATAACAATCGGGACCAACGGCTTAACGTGCTTTCCGAGGCACGGAGGGTAGTCCCTCAACCAACCATACCCGGAAAGAAATCGTACAATTTACACAAAGATTTCCTGTCCGGCGTGGGGATTGAATTCACGACCTCCGAGATTAAGAGTGAGCCAAATACCGCTACGCTACGGAGGTTGTCAACAAAGCTTGCTTCCTCAAAATGTATTGACGAAATAGTTTATGCTTTGTTGGGAACCAATCTTTATTTCCCGTCGCCTCAATCCATTTTTGTTTTAAATGGGTTCATGGGGAAAACAAAACAAGTCACGAAACGGTACGATTATTTATTAAAATTGTCTACATAATAAATACTTATGTAATACAAAATCATTCCTCTGTTTCCGAAATCGATTCTCGAAAATCGATTTGTGTGGCACATGATGAACAGCACTCATCGCTAAAATTGTCAGAAAAATGATAAATGTCCCCGTACTACAAAACCGAAGCGATATACGGTAGTATCGCTTGTTTCGATATTCATCACTTGTTAAAACAAAACGTCTCATCAACCGCTCCGAGTAAAACCCGCAATGTAATACGAATGTTTTGTTTTTTTCAGATTTAGTATTACCAGGTATTACTGAGGGTATTAGATTAAAAATAATTGTTTTTTTTAAATTGATTACGCATAATATTAATCTCAAAATGACTTAACGATGAAAGGAAAAGTTTACTTTATTTTTTTTCCTCGCATTCGTACAATTTTAACAATTAATAACAGCACAATTAACCATTTTAATATTTTTAACTGACGTCCTACTAGCGCTGTACACAGATGCAGACGCGCGAAAGTGCCCACTTACCTATGATTTTTGTACGTAAGCTAGGCACGCGAAGTAGTTGCTCTTGTGTTATCTAGGTATATCTTTATCCGTGGTGTGCGCAATGTGTACTTCTTTACCGTAAAGATCCGTAAGATACGATACGCCGACACGACCGGTTAAAGATCAGTGCCACTATTCTAAAATTGCAACCTTACGTTACGACACGATAAATTAACAAAATATTTCGAACCTTATCCTAATGTCATAAGGTTGATATTAAGAGATAAGAGTACTTTTATTTGAATAGCCGAAAATAAAAAGCTTTCGTTCGTGATTCTCGTTCAGGCGCAGGACGACAGCTTAACGTTTAGACCGGCGTGGCGTGTACCACCGGTGGAGCACGCCAATACTCCGTGCTGAACGTGTTAAGGGTGCACCACCAGCTCCCTGACTTTGGTCTGATACCTAAAAGTTTCTAGAGATAAAAATGCTACATATATTTAAATTTTTGAGAAACGACTCCAGTTTTGAATTCTATAGTCGCTAGTTACGGTCAAATATAATATCATTACCAATGAGGCACTAGCAGCAGCCATACGTAGGATAAACAAAACTTGAATATACCTTACACCGTATTCAAGTTTCCTTTATTCTACAGAAAAAAGAGGTATTGTTTGTAGCCGAGTTATGTATATCTTTCAAAACGAAACCATTTTCAGTTGCAATAAGAAACAGTGTTGGACCTTTTGCTAGTCACCTATATTTTTGAATCAGACTTCTCTTTTAGGGCGTTTTGTATTTACGTATTTGTGAAATTGTTAACTGGACTTGCATACAAATACCAACGAAACTAATGAAATTAGTTACGCTCTTGTTATAAAGAATATATTCAAAAACGAAACTATGTTGTTTAACATCTCGTACGTGAACGAAATAAACATTTTCGTGAAAGGAAAAGTCTCTCTCTATATGTATAGTATCCCGTTCTAATATTTTAGTGTGTCAAGGAGAAGAAAAGTTACAAAAAGAACATAAAAACCGGCCAAGCTGTAGCTATCGCGGTTCTTGAGATACAGCCTGGTGACAGACAGACATACAGCGAACTCTTAGTACGTAATAGGGCCCCGTTCCCTTCGGGTACGGAACCCTAAAAAGGACGAACAAAATGTAGAGTCGAACAAAAAGGATACATAGGACCATAAGGTATGAGAAAAAGTGTTAAAACCGAAAACTATAAATAAATAAAAAATTAACTCGCATCAACATAATAAGTGCAAATGAATTATAAACAACGTTTAACTTTAGTTTTTGAGTCCAAAAAAAACTTTAAATTTATTAAAAGATTTTTTTTGGACCCAAAGACCGTTGTGTAACAAATGTTTTAAATTCTAGGACTTCAATATTTAAATTAAGTTACTTAAAAACCACCCAAACCAGTATTTGGTTCAGCCTTTAGTTAAGTATGTAGGCTCGGGCTAAATACCAAACATGTCCTAAAGTTAGACAGATCCCAACATTTTTGCCCTTTTGAGTAATATAATTTGGGCCAGTTTAAAAGGGGCGACATTCCATGGACTTCTAAAGTGCTATAAAAATGCTAAGTGCATTGAGAAAAAATCAATCTCCCTCGTATTAGGAGATATAAAATTTTAATATTCATGTCACTTAAACCTCACAAAAGTGGCTTAATTTATTATGGTTTAAGGGTATACATACATTTCACGCTGATTGGCTGTTTTATACAACTTTTCTACGGCAAATATGGTTTAAAATATATATATATATATATAGTTTAAACCTAAATTACCACTTTAACACTATTTAATGAGTATACGTAGTTAAATTATTAACTACATTATAATTTCAGTTTATTTATAGATTTCTTAAGTTACAATTTAGTGCCTATTGCAAAAATAAAGGCGTGATAAAGAAAAAGCCATCTGAAATATTAAAGCCCAAGAAATATGCAAAGAGACGAAACACGTCAAGGTCACTTGCCTAGGGTATCATTTTAAATCAGCAACTGTTATAAAGTGATACTATAGAACGTCCACTTGAATTTAACAATCGTACATTTTAAAATTTACATTTACTGCGGATTTTATTAGGCCATTGGTTAGATTTATACACAAAACTTTATCCAACAGAAATGAAATAATGGAGGCCGCATGAACTTGGGACTGACTAATAAATAAACAGTTCACTCATTACGTATAAATTGCGATACAAAAAATTATCCGTAAAACAAAATGCGGCTCAAGTGCTGCATTGTAGTGAATGTGCAAGTTTATTGCCACTGGCACTCGCTATTATGCTCGAGATAAGCCAACAGAGACAATTTGGCACAAGCCACGCCCCAGTTCCACAGCCAAGCAAGCACGGAACACCAAGGTTTTGCATAGAGATGCGCCCATTTGGCTTACACTACATAAATTAATTGAACGCGTTTCACTCAATACGCGTCAATAGAGAGCTATGTAGGTAGCTGCGATGGTAGTTTCACTTTCTTATAGATATTGCTAATTGCTCAACAACAGTGTGTTAGAGAAATACATCAATGATTGTGAATACAGAGACATCGATTTCAACTGTGTATTGGGATTTATTAGTAAAAACTATAATGATACGATTTTTTTTAAGATTAAAAAATAATCTTTTAACTAATACGATATTTTAGTTTAACCGTCATAATATCATGAAAATGTTCTAATTCATTCAAATATGGCTCATAGTAATAATAAAATATCCTTCATGGCGCAGTGCTAAGATTTCTTTTAGGGTCTGGTTGGTTTAGAGACTCCGTGCCTCGGAAAATACGTTAAGATGTTGGCTCCGATTTTTACAACAATCGTAGGGGGAAGTCCCCGAGTGACGGACACATAAGGCTTTTTTAAAATAAAAAAAGATATATTCAGAAAACGATGTTGTTCTTTATGGATTACCAAAATTAACAAATTTTTTAATTGTAATAAATAATCAAAAATGCAGGTTCTTCATAAATTTTAGTCAAAATTATAGATTAAACTTCTGTGAGGAAAAACGCAGTTTTTGAAAGTGGCACCTAGTACCTGACGGAATTCATCGCGAACCCTGAGCACCGAATATTGAACAACTATCAGAAGTTTAACCATTTAATCATTGTAGAATGTCAGCACAGGCCTCATGTTTCCACTCTTGGCATATGCACGGCATGCAGTCTTCGCCTTGGTCATCTAAATGAACTGAATAGGTAGTTTTGCGTGCTTTAGTTGTTTTCTTAGTTTTTTCTCCTTTTTTATACTTTTTGTTTTACTGAACTAAATGTTTTCTATCGTTTTGACAATTTCAACTCGTTGCCCTTTCTTTTTTATCTCTTTGACATTTTATAGCTTTAGTCCTCGGTATTACCTGCCAATTTTTTTTAATTTTTTTTCTTCTATTTTCTTTTCATCCTCTTTTGTTTCGACAACAACTGTGTATAGAGACGATCCTGATTACATGAATTACAAAAAATAATGTAATATACTTTGTTGCATATTGCATCGTGTCGCAGCTTCTTGCATACCGAGTTCTCGAAATTTAAGTAATCGCAATTTGTAAATTATTTTCATCTCACTTCCCTTTTTTCTTGTCCTTCATTTTTCCCTGAGCGTTCTGATATCTAAACCCCCGTAGGCACAATAAGTACTATGGTGATTGTAAGTACTACCTAATTTAAAAAATCATTCTCACTGTCCGGCGTTTCGGGACTATTTGGTGTCCGGTACTAACGGGACAGGACACAATTGTTTTTTACAAACCTAAACTATTTCATAAATGTACAAAAACTGTTATCATTAAAAGTAAACGAGTAATATCTTTAGTAAAAATAAACTAAATATAGGCAGCTAAACACAAAAACAAGTCCGTAATACTTATCCGAATCTGAAATGACGCAGTATGTTCCCTCCAAAATCTGCAAAAAAATGCTCCTGGCATTGCTATGCGCGCCACTGACGATGCGCATGAGGTGACTTGGCATTAGTACGTAGCCCCGCACCCCTTTAACTTATCTATGTTTCACTCGCGTTATTGGTTATCGAGATAGAACGGGTGTCCGGCACTAGGTGCCATCCGTCGTTAAGGGACTTCCCCCTATATCAGGGAACGTGTAACAACGTTTCTCTGTTAAAAACAATACTGTGGTCACCAACTCGCTTGCCAAGCATGGTAACTATGGCAAAATGCATACGGGCTAATGATACTATGAAATACACAAATCTTGATAAATAAACCTAGTTTAGAATATTTTCAGTATGATATTTTGATATATTAAATTAAATTGCATAAACTAGCTGCAACTTTTTTCTCAACGATCGTCTACCAAAAAAATAATGAATTAAAATTCATCCATAATAAATGTTAGCTATACAGAGAAGCGATACTCAATGTGATCTATCGACCTATCCGGTTCACCCCTTCCTCTTCACTTTGTTAAAGAAAGTTGATTGATTACGTCACTCGTTACGCTTATATTGTATTCAAAAATGGGCACAACATTCTTGCTATCGAAGCTTTATCTATTCAATACCATGTTTGGCATTTTCTTTATTAATTGTTAGTGGATCTTGCAAATTTATACTAATATTATAAAGCTGAGGAATCGGTAGATGCAGAGAGTAACCCCCTATATCCTTACAAACTTTTTATTATATTATTACCTTTAGACACAATTAAAAAGTCATCAAAAATGTTAGGTTTCCTACTTCGTAACGCAGTGTTGTGTGGAGACCTCACTATGCCACTCACATGTTGCTTCTGGAAAGGGTATAGAAACGTTTTGTATGGCATTTAGCCTTAAGTGAGGGGAAATCTAAGCGTCTGCGTTCTTACAAAGCCCGCCTATCTCATTTTAAAATGAAATCATTATCTATTCGCAGAGATATAACCGATGCTTTATTTGTTTACAAACTGTTGCACACTAAGATCGTCTGCCCCAGTTTAGTGAAGCTCATTAGGTTCCATGCGCCCTCTAGATATCCTAGGAATAAAATAACACCCCTGTGTCCACCACTTCGAAAGTCTGTGCTTGATGCAAATTCTCCAATACCTAGTTTGTGCAAAATCATGAATGGCTGCAGTGACATAGCAGATGGACAACGACAATATGAATAAATGTATACGAGCTTTGTAATTAATAATCCAATGTATATTTAATTTCTTTTCATGCGTGTTTTTTATTATTTTAAATTGTAATCTGTTTTAAGTATTTTAATTTAATTTTCTAATATATAATTCATAATCATTTTAATTGTATTAATTAATTTATTAGTCAATTTTACGCATAAACAGATAACTTGTAGAATTAAATAGATTTACATTAGCGATTATCTATTTATTGGGACTTGTAGTCATAAAAAAAGTTTATGAAACTGCCTCCGTGTTTCTTCGGTTGTCACTTCGTATCCCGCAACGCTTTGAGTAGAATTGCTTTCAATCTACTACTTTTTCCCTGTGCCACCCAAAATACGTCATAGGTCCCGATTGTCGTAACATCATTTAAGACTATTATGTACCAAGAAACTAATAGCAGAGTTAGCCTGCGATTGCAACATAATACTGCCGTCGTCAAATCGCCTGCCAAGCGTGGTGATGAAAAGCAGCTAAACAGTGGACTTTATGCGAACTACTGATGAATAGACGTTTAATAAAAGTAGTACATACCATGTAAAGCTTTTAAGTACGCCTTGCCAGCTGTAATCATCTGCCGAGCACCCGGATTGAACTTATCCAGGATGTTCTGAAAAAGATGGAAAAGCATTCTCTCAATAAGTTTATCATATAATCAAAATATAATTTGTGTTTTTAAAGTGAAACATTAATGGACAGTTGTATCTCGATCAAAAATATAAACATGTAATATTTAACATAGAACTTCCTATGTTACAGAATTTCATTTTGCAATATTTGTGCTAAAATTCACTACATAATATTTTAACAACTTACACCAAACTAGCAATTGTATGACAACGGACAGAAAATTAGGACACCCATTAGAAATAAAAAGAAACTATTTAACCAATTACGCAATCGTATATACAACTAACATACATACAGTATATCTATATGTTTACAAACCAAATAACTTGAGGTAGACAATAGAAGTGTCAAGGTCCAAATTCTTTGTGTAATGCACAATAGCTATTAGGCGAAAATAATTCGTTACTCAACAACTAAAGCGTTGAAAATCAATCAAAAGTTACGAAAGACAAATTTGAATTTTCTAAGTAATCGTTGCACAAGGTTGATAATATTCAGCTAATCGAGTATTACTAAGTAAAATAGAGAGATAGCTTTACTGTTAGAAACTTAGAATGATAAATTTCTACTACCGGTTAAGGAATCACTGCAGTTTGTCAAAGCACTTTATCTAAGATAGCACGTTCAAATCTTGCCGGTGGTCTAAATTTATGTTTAGACAAGCTTTTGTCTGCTTTTTGCACATGTGAAATAGTTGCTTCAGGCAGCTTTTAATATAAAAGGTAGACTATGTCCTTTCTCAAGGTTAACATTATATCAGTAGAAAATATAATTGTTAGGACTACGACGCAAACTACGCAAACCATAAAGAATGCGCGTTGTCTTCTTAAATCCCTTAAATCAGATGTCAATTCGGACTCCTACTAATCGCGTGTGCAAGTACCTAAGCATCTCACATACAATTTTAATATATTAAATACTAGCAGCGCCCCGCGGTTTTAACCTCGTCACTCTGCTCCAGTGGGTCAGAGCGAGATATTTTGTAGCCTATATTATGTTAATCCAGCTTATAAACTATCCGCGTACAAGCTTTCATCCAAATCAATTCAGTAGTTTTTGCGTGAAAGAGTAACAAACATACATACATCCACACATACAAACTTTCGCATTTATAATATTAGTAGGATCATTAATACACCTGCTTCACACGCCCTGAGTTCTTCAAATTAAAAAGTCGGTTTAATGTTTTAAAAGGCTTTTAAAAATAAATTAAATTTTACAAGAAATATAACAATGCTTATCGTATCCTCACTTTCATAGCTATAGAGCAAGAAAGAGAAACACTTTCGTTTCCCTGCCCATTACGCGAAACATACGGACAGAGTTACTTTCGCATAGATATTCATAATATTAGTAGGGAGTAACTAATCAGTAGGTCCATTCATATGCAGCAGAAAATAAGTTAGACCGTAAATAGTGTTTGTTGGAATGTGGCCTTCAAGGATGCTGCGCAGCCTCGTCGAGAGGTGTGGCAGTGTGGCTGCTACCTGACGGCATTCCTTTACAAATGGCTATTGCTTTACGCTACTTCTTCGTATGAATGTTTAAATGCGTATGTAGGTTTGTACCTGCGTACATACTAACGAGTTAAGATTAAGCAGATAATTGTCAAGTACGACGGGTTAGTTAGCTTTATATAGAATAATATTGTGTATTAAAACTGATATTTTCATTTAGAATAAATATCTATAGTCAATTTAAAAAAATAAATAGAAATAGTCAATCCCTACCAAAAAAGTACTATTTGCTTAGCAAACAAAATGTTTTTAATATCCGATGTTTTGTGAAAGCAATTTCATTATTGGTCTACTATAACAGATATAAAAGTACATAAAAGGCATATTTGTATATCACACACAACATACACAGAATCTGTATATTGTGTACCTACGTGGTATGCGAGCTAACTACTAGTTATTAAGGAAAAATAACAGACAAGTCTTTAATAATTACTAAATTCAAATGAAAAACATCAAAGTACATTTGAACATTTAATATTCTTTAAATATAAATGATATTCCAGTAGTTTAATTCAGTAGAAAAGCTTCACATCGTATCTAAAACGATAGGAAATACGAGGTGCAAAACAAGGGCAAAGTTTTATGCGTCGAAACCCCTCAAAGATAACCGATCCGAGTTGTCTGCCATGAAACAAAACACTGTCTCTGTGTATGGCTCGTGTATATTGGTGATATAACCCTCTTAAGAAAATGCTTCCACTCGGAATATTCGAGAAAGTTTGTACAATCTTCACACGATTCTGGAGGTTGAATGTTTCAGTTAAAGAATTTAAGTTATTTCATTATTCTCCATTAATTCAGAGCTGATTTCACGATTCTTAGAAAACACGAAAATAATCAAAGCATGTTCTAATTTTATTCACGTTACTTAAATAATTGAAGATATTCTGAAAAAAAAGAACATTTTTTTTTAGAAATTCATCCATTTATTCATTTAGAAATATCGTGTGCAGCGATTACTTAGAAAATACGTGACAATAGGTAACATCAATTTCATTATTGACTAATGTGAAAATGGCGGATATGAACATCGCGATCTTCATATCCGCCATTTTAAGTTAACGTTTAGAAACTCCAGAGAGAAAGCATTTACATTAATAATATAACATTTATCTAAGTGCTAAATAATAAATCAACATTGCTATAACAATGAAGTTTCGCTAGACAGTGTTAATTTGTTATTTATGACCGTATATGACAATATTGGGGTTTTGCTAACTTTGTTATCATATCGTTGAAACACTAAATACGGATTAATTTTTAATCAAATATTGAACTTATTTTTATATTTAACTAGCGGCCCGCCCCGGCTTCGCACGGGTGGACGTTTATACCCTACCCCTGCCCTACCCTACCCCTACCCTACCCTACCCCTACCCTACCCTACCCTACCCCTACCCAAAAGTATCCTATGTCCTTCTCCCAGTTCTTAGCTACCTCCCTACCAATTTTCAGCCAAATCGGTTCAGCCGTTCTTGAGTTATAAATAGTGTAACTTACACGACTTTCTTTTGTTTTTAAAATGTATTCTGCTATTCGGGACGGAAACAAATCCAACAAATCAAAAACCATGGCGATCGGTCCAGCCGTTCTCGAGTTATAAGTGTTGTAACAAACACGACTTTCTTTTATATATATAGAAGTAAGAAATCTTGTTTATCATCATTATTCGCCTATATTAGGTCCACTGCTGAACAAGTGCTTTCCTCGAAGGGTGTGATGTCATAGGCACCAGACAGCTGGGTTGGTTTCCAAAGTATTTTAAAAACAAAGGTAATCGCTGCTGTCCGTTATCGGTAGCCCGGTATACAAATATCACATCTATATAAATGTATAAGAGTCTATATAAGACTCTAAAAAACATAACTTTTATACAAACATCTTCTTTTGTAGTAATCAAATAATTTACCTATCCTTACTAAAAACGTGACAGCTTTAAATATTCGCCTCAAGTTGCTAATAACGATGTTAGCGTAACCGTTCCTTTATATAGGCACATTCAGATATAGATAGGATCGACCCTAACGTTAAAGATTCCACATCGTAAGCAAGTTTCGGTAACAACTAAGTGACCGAACACAAAATGTACGAATATTCTCGTCCTGCCATCCTAATCCTCTGCTTATGGTCACATTACAAAAGTCAGTGCATTTGCCCTTCTCTAATACCTACTACGTGCTAATGTGTTTTATGTTGGCCGAATCAAACATTTTGGGCTCTGCGTTTGTTGCCACCATGTTTTCTTTTCCTGTTTTTTGACTTTATATTTGAATAAAAAAAATTGAAACTACATACAAAGATTATTTAGGTACGTAGGAAAGTCGAAGTATTGAATCTAAATTTCCGCGTGAATTTAAAATACTGCAATTTTTAGGTGTCATACTAATTTAATCCTGCTATAACATTGTAAATCTCTGTAAGATATTTATATAAAGGCTTTTATATTGTTTGACCTATTTAGCTTCAAGGATACCATTATTGTTTAATATACTTAGTATTTATATTTTCCTATACAAAAATACTTTTAAAATCATATAACACTAACATGAATGTGACACTTAAACAGCTATTCCATTGGGACATTATTTATTTACGTGCCATCTTTTCCACAATATTTGCGTAAGGATCCGGTCAGATCCTCGCAATTTGCACTTTCTACTCTCGACTTACTTTTGTTGTTGAAAGCTATTGCAACGGTAAATCCACTCGAAAATCCTGTACTGCAATGCTTACTTTTTATAAGGGTCATATTGTCGTTTAAAATCCAAGTATTACCTGATAAATTATTGCCTTTATAACGCCATAATTCTTACAGTTAGCACTTTCTTTTGTGTGGAACAAAATGAGTTCTTATAGGTACTCGGAGCTGTGGGGGATTTTGACAACATTTCTTATTTATGTCTTTATACTAAATTACTCTTAAAAAATTACATCCGTTCGTTAAGTATGATGTCGACTTTAATTTTTATAACGTTATTTTTGATGAATTAACACGTAGTTTCTTCGACTTAAGTAGGTATATGGAAACTCGATAGTTAAAACATTTTATCTACATAAACCTATACAGCCGCTACAAAATAAACATTTATATTTTAAATAACGTATCTATCCCTATCTCCATGCTCATTCAATACACGACGATGGCTGAAATATATGACTTCTCGGTTGGGGAGGACGGAAAGCAATTTTTCACTAGATTCAGACATACCTTTTTAAAATACCGAACAGCTTGCGTCGTAGGCTCGCTTATTGCTCGCGTCGAGAGCGTAAATCTTAAGGGAGAATCGTACGGCAGACGGCCAAGGGTGAAAAATAGATTTGCACTTACAAAAATTAAGCAACCCATGAAGGGGAATCCTTAGAAATATTTTTGTATCATCTATAATGGTGGTCCAAATTACAATTTGATTATATTTTTGTGGCGTTGTACGTAAAAGTTTGTGTTAGTATTTAGGTAAGTAAATAGGTTTCATGCCTTAAAAAAATGAGAAAAAATAATGATAGATATGTAATGTTGAGTAAAATTTATATATACTTATATAACTGTACCCAGATTTGTGCGAGATAAATTGTGCTTAACATACCCGGAGGTCATTTATCAAGAGGTCTAAATCTTTTTAAAGACTCGTCACGTCACAAAAAGATGACGTTCTATTTGACATAGGTAAAATACGCATATGCTATTGTATCGTAAGCTAGCTATTCAAATGTAATACTGTGACTTTATCCCAGCCTCTTTATTTGTCGGGCACGTAGCACGACATTTGGTACAAAATTGCTTGGGGCGAACTTCGTGATGCTTGGCATTCCTACCCTTCTCGGGTCTAATGTTCTACGCACACGTCCGAACTTTTTATACTATCCAGGGGGTATTGACCGTTCAAATTCATACCGAATTTTACGGTAGATGTAATAATATTGTAGTTAACTGTTCGTGGTCCCTTGATTGTAAAAATTGTCTTTGTTTGTCTAGGTATTGAAATTTTATGATTGTTTATACCAACTGGTTATCAAAAAATTTACTAGCAGAATTTTGCAGTCTACTAGTATTCTTGTTAACCTGTCGTGCTAAGCTAAAATGCTTTTGTGTTACGAGTGAGTTCACGTCGGTAGTGCTATGGGTGAGGATCGAACCGGCGACCACAAGATCACAAGTCCGACACCCTAGCCATTGGGCTATGGCCGCTTTAAATTACCAAATCACATTGATGAAAGACTTGAAGATTGTAGTAATTGATGAATGAATGTTGTAATTTATAACAAGGCCATAACCAAAATATTTCGGTTACCATAATATAAGTAGGTAGACCACAATATTGTTACAGTATAACGCACTGAATATAAAATGAAACAAATGGTATAAAATACGAAATAGAAATACACTTATTTAGCCATTAACTACACGAACCGTTCCCCACAGGTTTACATTAGTCACATGCAGAAATTGAGTTACATTTCATAATTTATATGGGCAACGTTGTGGAATACTTTGTGAATTTAATTATTAACTTTAATGACATTGCTCTTTACGGTATCTGATTTTTAACCGTTTCATGCGTTTGCCGTTTATATTTTGGCGAAATTTATGTTGGTAATTCAGCCAATTAGTACCTATATATTTTAACAATTTAATAACTCTTAAGTTAACTGCTATATACATCTCGCACGATCTACAGCCCGACTAAAACATAAAAATATAAACTTTTCTTACCTTGAGTTGTATTGCACTGAACAGTAGCACATATTTTAAACAAACATCTCAATTTCAATTAGGTAGTAATAGTTCAGATTATGCAACAACCTGCGTAGAAATGACGCTTGATTTAGTGTAATAACTCTTAAAGAACATTGTTATGAAAACTCTAAAAACATTGTTATGATTATTGTTAATACACATTAAAAACAAGTTGTATCTCAACAAATTAAGTGTTTCGTAAATATCTGACTGACATTTTATATCGTATGCCTGCCGTAACTCATCTATGAATGTAGATAGCCCGTATAATCTCAGTTTTAAAATCTTTTATAAAATGTTTGGGTAAACATCGCGCAAGTTGTACGGTAGACGGGATGTTTGCCCCGAGCACTTGTTGCCACTTTAAACGACACAGAACATGACTATGTTGTTTATAACATCCTGAAACTTTACCCTCAAAATAAGAATAAATCTACAACTTTTTTGCGCCATGTTTGCTAGCATGGAAGACTGCAAAGTTAACTTTGGGCTTAAGAGTTCCTTTGGAGCGAATTTTAAATATTCTGTTGCTTTTATTGCATTTTATTTAAAGCTTTGTTATTTTGTATGTAAAGGAAACCATATGGGTATACTTGGTGAGGTTTAACATTACATAAGGAACACTGTGTACGTAACATTATTATAAACTTTTTCCGGACTTACAATGAATGAAAAGAAGTTTCAATTGATTTCATTGGAAACTCATTAAAAAATCTTAAAAAGAGTTTTTAATTTATTGTGATCGGACTGATAACTGTTAAATTCCAATCTAAGCTCCACCCTCGGCGACAGAGTTCTTAACGTAATCATGGCCGTGCAATTTGTTACGGATTCAACAATGCACCTCTTAAGTTCTTTGCTTGAGCAAAATAAAAGAGTTCCTTTAAGTTCGCTAAATGAAGTCGACTACAAAAGGCGGAGCTGAGCGTAATTCAAATGAACGCGAGCGGTCCTCGCGCTGGCTTTGATTCCGTACTTTTGAAAAGTTTAATTTTTGTTAAGTTTCACTTGCAGGACTTTCCAAATACTTTTAGATTTCGTTTGGAATCCGATTCAACGGTTTGATTTGAAATATGGCAAGTCATAGTTAATCATTAGTTAGTGGATATTTGAGTCGTTAATGACCAAAATTGTGGTGGGAAAAATACAAAAGATTAATTGTTCTGAAAAGTCCGTGATCAAACAAAGAGGAGAATTGCTCACAATTACGAAAAGTTATTTATAAAGTTCATTCGTAATATTTAATAGATGTGTATGTTTACTATATAGGTATGAGCAAGGCCGACAGCAAGCAGGTAATATTTGTTATTACCTGTACGTATGTGGTTCGTTCTAGTGTAGGTTAAAGTCTATTGTCTGTCGCCATTATTATGTAGATCTATTTGTAGCCATTCACCGACGTTTAGTGTGACAATTAGAACAAATGCAAGGCCGGTTACTGCCAAATTACCTTTTACGTATGTAGCTAGTGCTGTTAACAGTATATTGTCACGATTTAAACTTGAATCATTACTAATTTTGAAACCATTAAATATTTTAGTTTAAAAATTGTAATAGGTTTCCAGTTTGTATCGAGAGGTGAGGACAAACAGTTCTCACTATTTTTATTTGTGAGCAATACGGTAGCTAGGGAAGGATTCGCCGGCGTCGAGGCCTACCCTTGCCCTGTGATCCAGCGCCTGTAGGTCGTGCTAGTGATCACATCATCTTTATATATCTGCCTCTTTATTTTAGTTTACGTCCTGTACCGAGGTCCTAATAATGGTACTCTCAGTCTGTGTCCTAGTTTAATAAAATAATAATATGTAAAATAATCTTCTATTGTAGCAAATGTGATAGTTTGAAGGTTTTTACTCGATCATGCACAACAATATGAATGATTTGTAAAAAATAGAAATATACTACATATTACCTGAATGTTTTATATAACATGTTAAAACATAAGCACAGTAGTAAATCATCGCGTCAGTGCATTGCTAGACATTTATATAATACTAAATAGAAGTCGATCAAAGGTTAAATGTTAGCTTAGCACAACGAAATGTAACAAAATTTACCGGATTACTCGGAAATCTATGATTGCAGTGCTGGTATTAGGTACCTATTTGTAAATCAATTTCTTTCGGTTTGTACTGGATTTCAATATCCGTGTCAAAGCATGAACTCTGTTCTTTAGAAGAAATAATAAATACATTTGATACCTGATATTTTATCTTGGTGAACCGAGATTTTTTTTACTTTGAAACATCTCCACGTTCAGCTGAGATGTCAGTATAATAAAAACTTGCCTTTACAGACATATTGAAAATAAAACCATAAATCATATCTATTCTAATGAATTATACATGTGCAATGTTAAAATGTAATTGATTGAAAATCTAATACGGCTGATATAAAGGTATTATTGATTTCTTGATATTTTGTTTTTTTTTTGTCACGTATATGTAACAATTAAAATATGAATTGCCGCTGTAGTGTTTTAAAATATTTTCAAAGCATATTTTTACTATGGAGCGTACCTACTGTGTTTGTTGCTGATATTGTAAAATTGATTTAATTACAAGTAATTGTTCATTACATTTTTATTACAAATAATTATATATAAGGTGCTATAAAAATATCTGCCACGGCTTTAATGGGAGGTAGTATTATGTTTAAAGATTACAATAGTGAAGAGCTTTCGTACCCCGGAACAGTTATTTCAATTTGAGAAAATAAATAAGTTAAATAAACATTGACTATACTCTGCATAAAGCCGTTCACAAATTACGCGCGATGTGTCGCATCGTCAATGAAAACAACTGCTATCTCTTTCCGTCTGTTCCGTGAATGGTGTTATGCCAATAAATCAATTCATATTTATACGTACAATTTTTTGTATGAAAAAAAATATGACAAATTATCAATAATTTTTCTTTACTATTGTAATCTATAAACACAATACTGTCTCCCATTGCAGCCGTGGCAGATATTTTTATAGCACCTTATATTGCGTGTAGGCGTGGTATCAATATTTACTATTGCAAGACAAATATCAAGTTGGTAAATGAAATCTTATTGGTATTTACTGTGGGCGATAAGCAATCAAAGGCAACCTACACTAAACATTTAACTGTATTTCTATCAATTCCTCTATTCAACTTAGAAAATGTTTTTTCCTTACTTAACTAGAATTGATCATGAAACGAAGATAGGTATTGATATTGATAAGTTAAAGATTTTCTATGGAAAATCCTATTGACGTTATTAAAATATTGTTTTCGTTGAAAATCACATCGAAATCTTTTATTTCTTATTTAGGCACAACATTTGCACTAAATAAGTAAAGAAATCCCTGCGTCGAGGCGTAAACATTACCAACATATATTTGTTAATGTCCCGTTTGGAAATCGAAACCTGAGAACCATAACCCTGAATACCAATTTTTAATAAAACCTCTGCGTAATACTTGCTAAAGAAATTACAATCTTATTTTAAATAAGGAACCTAATGTTAGTTGGGATATAATTAGTAGGGACTTCTAGACCGCAGAGCCATAAGGACAGATGTACTATTATTCTACAAAAGCATTTGGTCGTAAGTGCCAGTTTACGATAAAGGCACATACGACAAATGTTTCTGACGAACAAAGGTACTTCCGACCTTATGCTTCTGAGTTCTAGAATTAAATCAGATATCTACCTCTGCATAGCGTGTTAATTCAGCTCGGAAACGGCAAAGGCGTTACGCAGTCCTAGTATTTATCAAAGAAAATCGCCTAGGTAACCGTTACTATATCAAGCTTGACTGTTAGTATTCTGGTTTTATAAATATATATTATCTACTTGTTCGATCGTAGAAATATTTATGAAGGTTAAATATTAAGATGAGAGTAACTGGTTAAGATGAGAAGCTAATATTTTAAGAATTCAATAACTTAGATCAGCGAATCAAACGATATGTTTTATTTTGTTGAGACATTAAACGGTTACACATTAATTTATAACAATTAGGGGAATAATTAATATTGTGCCTACTAAATGTGTAACACACACCAATGTCCGTGGAAAAATAAAATCATAAGAATAACAATCCAAAACTTAAAATATTTAAACTTTTTCAATTTGTACACATAATTTAAAGTAAATGGTTAATACCTAATTAAATTTGCCTTAAAATCGTACCGCGATTGAGATCCGCGTATACTTTAAATTATGAATCCAAAACTTTGTCAACTTAGATTAGAAAATAGTAATTGATTTACAAAGATTAAAAAAATACGCTCCAGATTGCAGCGTTGCAACATAATCAATAATCACATATGAATGATGTTGTTTTAAGGAATAAATAACCTGTTTTTGAACTTTCATTATCAATCAGCTGTTTATATTTCATATACTTACATATTATAACATAAAGACTTTTTATCCACCCTTTATAGCAGTGTTCTATATAATAATTATATACAATACACTTATATAGATTAAAGTGTGCTGGGTGTAAATATACTGCGCTGCTAATCTATGGAAATAAACGAGGGTAACTACTCGTAGGTGTCAATATAACCTGATTTCATTGAGGTCCACCGACCAGTTGCAGAAAATTATTCGTACAAGTTTCTCTAGTTAGTAGAAGATCAGTTTATGATTAAATCGCTTAATACATATCATCCGTGTCGTCATTAGAAGCAAATACGGTAAAAGCTACCGCATTCTGAGGTGTGCAGTCATTCTTTGTGCAATGCATTAATGTCGAAAGCGCGGAACAGTAATATAACTATGATAATAATTTCCGCATATTTTTGTTGTTTGACCTCATATTTTAGGTATTATCTACAGATACTTACTTGCTTAGTATGAAGAGAATAGATTTGATGGTTTGTATTAAATAGGCTTCGGAACTACTTGACCAATTTCAATACTAAAAATCTACATTATCCAGGAGTATTAAGGCTATATTTAATTGTTAAGTTCCCACGGGAATGGTAGCTACGCGGGAGAAACTTTAAAAAAATAATAATTATATATAGGCTTACGTTTGACCATAATCTCGCTTGATGGAAGGCGAAGATAAGGCCTAAGATGATACACGCTTGCCTAGAAAGTGTCTTTCTCTTTAGCCTTAAAGATGTCCAGATTATAGCGTTCCGGTAAAACTGACCCCGGCAGAGAATTCCACTCCTTAGCCGTCCGCATTATGAAAAAAGAAGCAAATCGCTTCGTGCGTATTGAAGGAATGTCTACAACAAAAGGGTGAAACCGCTCGCCGCGCCTAGTCGTCCGGTGATGGAAGGTTGAAGGGGGTATTAGGTTATGTAGAACCTCTGCACACTCCCCGAAATGTAACTGATAAAAACCGATAGGCAGGCTACTCGTCTACGGTGTTCGAGGCTCTGAAGACTTGCTTCCACAAGTGAGTTAATGCCTATGACTCTCTTCGCCCCTAACCATTGCAAAAACATGTGAGTACTACCTACATGCGTTCAAAATCGTGACCAAAAGCTTGTAGCTTCATAATAATAATATTGTTTTGATTGTTCATCTTCAGGGCAGAACGATAATAATATTAAATCTCTGTGCAAATTAAATCCATATTTTTTTTGCAAACTGGAAATATGGAGTAGGTAATAATAATTTTTACTTTTTTCACCACAAACCATTTTATTCCTAAACATTACAATCATGATTACCATTGGCATTAGAGATTGCAACCCGGTATGTTTTTCAACCCGGCCGGGCCCGGTTGCATTCGTTGCCATCCCGGCCGGGTACGCCGGGCCCGGCCGGGTTGTGTGTTAGCGTTGAATCCTTTAAAGTATTTTATGAAAATTTCTATATACGAATGAAAAAAGATGGTTAATATTTAATTCAAACTGGCTTATGAACAATTATCACGATAATCAGTCTCACTCAAGTCTCAAAATCACACTTAAGTAAAAGTAATCAATTCTGTAGAATTGATTACTTTTACTTATGGACGGAAAAGTAACATTAGTATTAGTAATTATTTATTTTTGTAAGTTTAAACAGACAGGTCTTTCTTTTTACGCCTTATAGTGTATATTTAAAGTATTAAGTATTAAAACACGAAGCTAATAACGCAGCTTAAAGTACTAAACGTGTCATAACAACTTAGATTAGATAGATAGATAAACTTTGGTAGCTTTGTTATAAACAAAACAAATTCTTATTTACTAAAAGTAAAGTATTATGTTTTTTCCTAAACTTTGGTTATTAAGACAGAACGGCAACGACGCAGCTCGCTGTGGTTGTCATTCCAACGCATACTCTACAAGTTGGCGCTCCCGCGCCACGGCTTACTTACGCCGGTGCCCTTTTAGGCAACCACCGGGCCCGGGCGGGCCCGGTTTGCAATCTCTAATTGGCATAATATATATATGGACAATGTGATTTAAAACAAAATTTAGAATACATCATTATGTAATATTACCTACTCGATAACACACGCAAAATAGGCAAAATTCAATTATCTAATTTCACGAGCAGTCGAAATATATTTTATAAAAAGCTTCCTGTGCGCGGTATCACCCGCATAGCTCCGTGGTAACTTCATAATAAAATATAGCCTTCCTCAATCAATGTGCTATCTAAAATAGGTGTGAGGAATAAAAAACTCTATTTAGTCTGTCAGTATGATTACCAAAAGATATTGGACACATTTTTTTCTTCGTTTCTTAACAAAAAATGACAAGTATAGGTACAGCGCGTTGAAATTTCATATGACGTTACTTCTAGTTACAATTTTACCCGTAACAAGAACTAGTTTGTTGTTGCTCTGTATCTTTGTCAACTTTTATTGAATTGAAAAATAAAAAATTATATGTCCAATATTTTTAAGTAATCTAACTGATAGACTAATTCTATTTGTTTAGTCTCCATGTCTATTGAAATAATTTTTAAAATCGGACGAGTAGAGTTCCTGATATTAGCGCGTTCAAGCAAGCAAACAAACTCTTCAGATTTATATATTAGTAAAGCTCATTAACATGTAGTGTTCGTTTGTTAGTTCGTCGTTGTCTTGAATCTAAAAGCAATTTAAAGCAGATCTTTGACTGATTAAGCAGATTTTTGCATACACCTTGACACTTGAAGTGAATATACTTGACCTCACGTTACGTGACGTCAATAAAAGTTAGATTTGTTTGAAATATTGCTTTTTAAAATATTATGTTCAAGATATTCATCTCAGAAATTAAATTATTAAAATAACTTAATACTGCGCGCAACTGGTTATGAATGTAGATAACAGACCTGAGTAAAAAAACCTTGAATTAGTTGCGTTCACTTTAGCAATTTTATACATATTTGACATCATGTAAAATAAACAAAGTCATATTATTCATATTATAGAAAATCCATTAAATAACACCTTGAAGGCATCTGCGTGGTTCATTAAAACACCGTCGTGTTGTCTTAATGTGTCTTAAGTATAATTAATAAGTTGAAATGTAAAACTTATAACTGCAATTAGTAAATATAATAAAAATGCCAAGAATGATTCGTGGTTTCGAAAACCATTCCTCTTACTAAAATAACAACTAAATATTGTAAATTACAATAAAAGAAATGTCGTGAACTAATTGATTTGTCTATCAATTAGTTATTTGATATACATTATATAAAGTAAACTATAAACTAATATCTTATGTACTGTAAAATAATATTTTTAGTGTTTTATTATTATGTAACATAACAACCAATTCACTGAAATATATAATAAGAAAATAAAACAATTTGTTGACGTTCTAAACAAAAAAATTTTTTTTTTATTCGATGATTTTCATAGTATTAAATCTTTAGGCTGTCGTCAACATACGGCGGTAATCCTTATTTGCACATGGATACGATATAAAACAAACGTCATCATCAGGTTACTGTATTAATTATCATTTTAATGCAAAGTAAATATTTATATGTTTTGCTGTGTACGAGAACTATCTTTATGTACTTTTAACTTATCTAATATTAATAAAAATAGAATTATATTATTATGTTGATATAAAATGAAACATATTTGTATTAATAATATGTATGTATTGAGCTAACATACAAAACAATAACTAGATTCATAAGCTGAATAATATTAACATAAGTTGTTATCTCTAACTCAGTATCCACATACCTACCACAAAAAATAGGCATTAATGACACCAGGCTTAATGATTTAAGGATCGGTGACATAAAATCTACTTAATTTGTTAATTATACAAAGAGGGACTAAATAAGAATTTTATTCTAATTAAATAACAAACCGTATTGTTTTTGTAGAGGTTAAATATATATTGGTTAAGTTTCTTAACCTATCACCGAGGTAACATTTATTTATATAAATGGTTATTACTCTCAATAAAACAGTCTTTATATCGTCCAATTTATAATATATTTGCAGGAAATTAACAATTCTAAAATAAATTTAATTATTCTGCGGATGATTTCATGAAGAAAAAACTTTCGTGTACGTATATTACGTATTGCAATAACAATTTAGTGTAATAACATTTTCAGTTATTCTCTTTAATAGTAAATAATAACTACAATAATTTGAAATTAATTGGGCCATAAATTACCATTTAGTTATTGAAAATATATTTCCAGTTTCCACAATTATCTTTTCAACAATAGTTTCAAATGAATTGTTTTATTAAATATAATTAGCTACAACCGGATGAGCATTTTTTACACACACACATAGAAAGAAAACTTTTTGTGTTTGTAAGTACCTTGCAATATATATTTTTTTAATAGACCAGTAGTATAAAATTAAAAATAAATGCACGAGATCATTAAAATTCACTCTATAATTAATTTTGAATCAATTTTACATATACTGCTAAGGGTGAATCGTTGTGCGGGAAAACAGTTACTAAAATTTCAATGTAATTGTAATATTTTCTTCGAGTTGTATTAATGAAATAAATCGTATTATTTTTTTATATTCCATCACCATGCATGGTTGCAATAAGTAAACCAAATAATTCTGGATCAATTCATCGTTCGCGGTTTATAATGAAACAGCCGCAGCAAATTTCAATGCGGTCGACAATAATTTGTGGTTCTTGTAACGGAACGTGCGGGTTTTTTTACTGTATACGGGTTTCAATGTTGTTGAAAAGTAGATCTATGTATCAGATAGTACGTCTAGCTCAAAAGTGGCGCGTCATTTTTAGTTCTGCTATTGGCAGAATGGCAAAATCAACTGCAATTCTGAACACACATTTAACATATCACTGAAATTTACAATAACATCTGAATAAAGCTACTTATACCGCGATAACGTACTCGTAACTAGGCCAAAGGGTTACAATTTTAAAATAAATGAATCCTTGGTTACATTGGGATTTTAATCGAGTTAACAATAGATTTTTTTTTTCTGTGACAAAAAAAAATCAAATTTTAAAATTGATCTTATGTAACACTTAACAATCTGCAGTATGTCCACAGTTTTGCAATAAAGACAACTTATTCTTTAAAACATTACGGTGACGGCACACTGGCCTTGAATATAAGCACTTGTATTCAAGCACTTGATACACGATTTAACACAATTAAAATCATTATCGGAACAGGTAATCGTAAATGACGTAACTTGATCTTATTTAATTGTATGTTCGTGTGAATCATGTAAGTTATCTGTTAGATATAATAGCATTAACGTGATTTAGTTTAAGTAGACTGGATAAAAAGATTGAAGGTGTAAGTTGAGTGATGTGCATAATGTGCAATTGTTTTTTTATTACTATGTATAAACGATCAGGGCTCCAGCCTTATTCTATAATGGTGGACTATTTTGTCTTTAGCGTGGAAACTTAACGGTAAATATCGTTTAGCTATCTAAAATATAATAGTCAGTCTGCTCGGTTGTTACATACATCACACGTCATACCTAACACATGTACTTTTGTCCAACATCGATCAGGTGTACGTCGCTTAGGATATTCTAAGCCGGAAACCAAACATAACTTTTCATTAATAACTTTTAAAAGTCTTCGGTTTGTTAAAAACTACGCTATATAAGTACTTAATCTTTTGGTAATCTCTATTGTCAATCTTACTGAGGCATGTACGTACTTGGACGTAATCATAAACTGTATTCTATCATATAGTCGGTGTTACTGCAATACCGCATAAGTGACTACGCTATTAAGGTGTAATTTTATCTGTCAAGAAACATTTTCTTTATATGTGTTTTGAAGGGCAAAATATGAATTTGCTACATTTGATCTTCAACCTTATTAGCTATTGTTGCTGACGCAGTATCACCGATGATATCCAATAATTATTTACCTACGTAGCGTTATTTATACAATTTGAGCTGTTAATTTAAATGTGAATTTAATAATATTTGTGCGTACCGTGACATGTTTACGTTTGTTTAGGACAGGTTAGCTAACATGATTTAAATCTCTGCCTACACCCAAGTGAATTACATTATTCCACTTGATTTCTGCAATTTCTGTATTTGCAACGTTATTTCGTTTAATATTGAATAGCATTCACATCTATAAACATATTATAAAGAGGAAATATGTTATTGTTTGTTTGCATTGAATAGCTTCGGGACTAGAAGTCCGATTAAAAAAAATACCATTAGAAAGCTACGTTATTCAGAAGTAAGAAAGGGTATATTTAATCTAAGTATACTAATATTATAAAGAGGAAAGTTTGTTTTTTTTATATTTTTGTATGTTTGTTTCGAATAAACTCCAAAACTACTGAACAGATTTCGATAATTTATTCACCATTAGAATGCTACATTATCTTTGAGTGATACCTATAAGGAGAGTAACAGAATTTATTACCAACCCTTTAAAACAAGTTTCCTACAGATATAACTGATACCATTTCATTACTCTAGAAGTCTATATTGAACTGCAACTAATAAGGAAAGTTGATTAGATCTTACATTTTGATAAAAAATAATAGAATTCATTACCTACATAGTTAGTAGGAAAGGCTATATTGATATAATCCACGGGTAATATATTTTACGAGCTATAGAGATGACGCATACCTAACTAGCTAGGTTAACTAGTTAGAATTCTTGATATATTCTATTATAAAAACGCCATATTTGAACCATTTAATACAGATAATTTGAAGGCACAGCAGCGAAAGACCCGTGGCTAATACA
Organism: Nycteola revayana; assembly: GCA_947037095.2. NCBI lineage: Eukaryota > Metazoa > Arthropoda > Insecta > Lepidoptera > Nolidae > Nycteola > Nycteola revayana. The sequence continues at coordinate 15,289,427 of OX344839.1, forward strand.
TGACCTTCAGAAGCATTTGGTCGAATGTTTCTTTTTACGATAAAGGCACATGTGACGAATGTTTCTGAAGTATAATGGTACATGCGACCTTATACTTCTGGACTCTATATTTATGTCCGTCCAAAAAATAACGACGAGAGGTTCGTTCGAACTCAAGAGACCAAGATTCTCTGTATCTTAATAAAACAACTTTAACGATTAAGTTAAGGAACTAAAGACTCTTATTGTAATAATAATATACCATGATTCAGTATGTAGATAATGTAGAGCCTTTAGGCACTGCGGTGGCGCATTACGCAGGCTAATCCATGTAGTCACGAATTCAGTGCTCGCAGCCGCATTCCAAGCATTCAATGGTAAATTAGTAGGAGCCCACACTAACATTATGTGTAAACATGATTAATAATAGTGTATTACTAACCCTCATGTAGTTGTTTTACCTGCAGATATCCTGATCTTGTGCAAATCTATATTAATAAAACCCTTCGTCCAGAATAACTGACTGACTGACGGATCAACGCATCCGCTGATTGTACAAATCTGAAACTTCGAATGTGGATTCTCTTTATGACACTAGCTTCCCGAGCACCGGGAAGGTTTCACCTGCGTAACTCACGTCCCTGAGGAACTCTATAATTAAATATAGTCTTTCTTAATTCTTCTTTCTTAAGAATTTTCACTGAAAGAATTTCTTTAATCAGACCAGTAATTCCTTATATTAGCGCGATCAAGCAAACAAACAAACTCTTCAGCTTTATGTATAAGTATACCATCTTAATAAATAAGCGGAAATAGCCATCCCATTAAAGAGGATTTTCAAAAATTCCACCCTTAAAAGTATGAAAAGAGGTGCCAAAGATTGTATGTCGGAATCGAAATTTACGAGGACTAAGTTGCGAACAATACTAGTGTAACGATAAAAAGGACTTTCATGAAAATAGGACTATTTTGTATAAAATAATTGTTTTTCAAATCCAACAGGGATTAACAACATCATATTTAAACAGCGAACTAATTGTACTTACGCCATTAATAATATTGATACATTAAATTGGTTTATATTGCACGTAAAAAAATACCAAGTAACAAAGAAAGGGCAGTATCTTAACTTCTCACTTTTACAATGAAATTAGAATTGTACGCATAAAATAAGATTACAGGAATCAAGTTTAAAAAGTGAACACGTAGGAATTAGTTTTTAGGATGAAGAAAAAACAAGCATTGGATTTAAAAAAAGTGTTCGGTGCCGGTTATGAAAAAGCAATGAATATGAAAATAAGAACGCAGTCGTAATATTGATAACAAACCGTCTTCACAGAATGACTTTTAATAAGTTTTGATTTAATACTAAAGTTTAAGTTTGCATAAAATCGTAGAATGATAAAGATAGTATTCTTTTACAAGAACTTCAATATAATTTGAAGTGGGGTTTGGTCTGCATTTCAAACGGAATGAATTCCTACGCCCGACTCTACTACGGAAGAGTTTCGCCATAATGAAATTCTTGAAATATCCCCTCATCCCATAGGGATTAAAATTCATGTAATTGCGCGTGCGGTTTTCTATGTGGGGTGCATACAATTCCAAGAATTTGGAAAAAAATATTACACCAGGATCTTACAGCGGTTTAAAACGTGTTTGAAAGGACAAGCGTATTGAAACTAAGTTTTAATTTCATTCCGCTTTAGTAAAGAGAAGAAAAGCTATTAACGACGTGTAACATTTATTTTATATTTAATATACTTCTAAATTGATAAAAAAGTTTGAATGAAACATTACAAATTTAATATTACCAACAAATAATTTAAAATTCTTAGATGATTTCAAAGTTATCAAATTTTCCTGTCGCGTGTGATTTAACCTGCGTAGCTAATGTTTACATTTAAATCTTCATTATTAAATATAGCTTATGTTACTCCCCGATAACGATGATTATCATTAGTGAAAGTGTTTTTGTAATCGGTCCAATAGTTGTAGAGCCTGTTAAATGCAAGCAAACCATCAAACCTTTTTTATGATATTTAGTATAGACGAGCATATCAAGTTAAGAAAAAAAACCAAAACATGACATAAACTACAAATAGATACAAACAAGGAAATAAATTTAATAGAATCACAATTAATGTTGTGCGTCCATTTTATTAAAATTTCAAATACACATAGCACGGTCGAGTAACAGTCCAGGCCCATTACAGCCCGAAGCACGTTCGGTTTACAACCTGTCGTGCAAATATTTATCCACATCGGATTTACGTGTTAACCGTTCGGAATTGTAATCAGCTTTGATTGGGAACGCGATGCCAATGCCTCCGACGCATACACTAATGATAACGCTATTCACACCAGAATGAATACCAGTCACAGGTTAACTGTATTTTACCCAATTTTTATTAAATATTTAAGTACTCAAGACTACAAATAAACGAACCACGGAAAGAAAAACTTTGAATTTCGTTTTATTGTTTGTTATCAAAGGAAGGCTTCTAATTTATTGTATAAGCTCTCAGCAATCTCTATTATCGTTTTTAAGTACGGACCGAATGGCAATTGCGCCCGTAAGAGAAAATATTATGACAGAATAAAAAGTCTTACGGTGAAACTTTTCTTCCTGCTTCTGTTCTATAAATTAATATTTCTTTAATAGGATGAATATAATTAAACGGATAAAAGCGAATAATTTACTTCACAGTAAGAAAATTCAGGCTTATGTGTTTTTGCTCATACTTAACTTAGTCAATAAATCTGCACTCTAGTACTTCTCAAGTTACTTTAAGTACCCTTTTGAAATAACATGCATTTCTCAGCTACGTATTTAACTTTTTCTTGGGTGGTAAAAAGTGCTGTGGAATTCGGACGCCGGCATTCAGACGTTTGCCACGCCAGTCGCGGTCACCGATGCTGCACATAGAATAAATTTGCGCTGTGCTAAGACAAGGCACACCATTCGTTTGCTTGCAATACTTTTGAATAATTAGAATTTCACGCCAATTGCTATGTTTCTGTTTATTTCACTAGAAAGTAAACTGAGAAATTGGGTAAAGTGTGTATTGTTACCTAAGAGACACATGAAACTCTCGCTACAATTTTGTCACTAGCTCATTTCACTTCAGGCGGAATTACTGCCAACTAAATGCTTAGCTCGCGTTAAGGCGACATCATAATCTGTTTTGCTGGAACGATGTTGTTTTGTTTTCCGGAGCGCTATTACCAAAATATGTCGCGTATTTAGAGGAACTAATTTCTGATGGTTCCGAGGCGCAACAGAAGCTGTGATGTTACAGAATGTAAGCAATTACATAAACGACAATCAACGGTACAAAGACGCAAAGGAGGGAAAGTCAGATAATGTAATTATATAGAAATGGCACGTTAACGCCTCGTGCTGGGACGTTTGTACGTCGCGGGTGGAACACGCGGCAAACCGAATAATCACAACTTATTAAGCTCCGTTAAAATAAATAGTTCTTAAGCTTAAATAATGGTGCAGTTAAGATAATAATTGCAATCTAGCAAGTCATCTCGTACAGGCACAGATTGAATCAGTTGTAAGAATTGTAGTAGCACATTAAGGCTATTAAAACTGTGCTCACTCACACTGCTAAAACTGTTCACGCTTTTGTATTACATAAAGATCAATTGAGCTTTGTGCATTACAGATCTAAAATTAAAGGACTACCTTCAGTGAATTTATCATACGAAACTCAATTCGATATTCAAATTACATCTTACGAAAGAGACTTAAAATTACATCGAATTTTCAACATCATCAGCCAATTTGATGATAATTCAGTTTTCTTCAAAAACCTATTATTTCCTTCCGCCAAAGATAACACAATTACGCATATCAGAGTATTTGAAACGTCTTTTTGTATTTCGCAATGTCTCCAGGGGGTAATAAGCATTAATGTATTTTGGGCAAATATGAAAACGGCTGACTTAGCTCTTATTAGTTGTGCGACGCATTTGCGACAATCGTTTTGTACGTCGTCCCAAATACGTACAAACATAATTACATTGTATTTGAACACCAGCTGTTCTTCGACTATTTGCAGACCTCGTTAAGCTGAGTTATCTATCAAAAAGACTATTGCTATCACCTTTAAAAGGATTACGCTAAGTGGCCATGTAGATTAGGAAGCTTAACTCAGCTTACAAAATGTCAGTCAAAGCCTCAAAATGTTCAGAAACAAATCGCTTTAATTAAGAATTTATAATGTTGGTGCAATTTTTAACAAGATTAAAAAACCCTGAGTCGCAAGTTAAGCGGATTGAGAATGATAATTTACGTCTGTTTACAAGGAGGCGCAGTGGCGTATACGCTGATAAAATGAAGAACGAATCAGTCAAGATCGTGGCAACTCCCCGTTGTGCTGATTTCGCATCCAATTTATACGACAATTAGTTATGACAACGTCATTTTTATTCGAATTTGAATGAATGAATACTGTATATATATCTGCATATTGGCATTCAATATAAGCTTGTTATTATTATTATTAATTATTTTAATGGTTTTTTTACTTTATATCCTATTTTACCCATCATCATAATTCATCATTATATTCATACGATATCTGAAGATAAGCCGTATAATTATTTTGCACTCGTAATACAAAATTTACCAGTACATCATGTTAAACAAAAAAATATTAATGATAAGCCCTAATTGAGCATGGAGGATACGTAAAAATTTATAAATAGATAAGAAATGAGTCTAAATTTTCCTCTTCACTTACGGAATCCTATTAGACTATTAAGGTGTGTTTCCACCTCTCGGATAACAAAAACAATGTTTATTTTAACACAACAAAAGAGGAAGCCGGGAGCTAGCCGTTTATAAAAATAAATTTCCATTGTACTTTACCGGGGTGGTACCGGTAGGCGTATTCTTATCCATTCTTGTTAAATTTCCAAAAGAGACGTATCTGATCCTGAAACATCTGGTTTTTCTTAACCTTTGACTTCAATGACAAAGATCTGCGACAAAAGCTTCTTTAAAGTAGCGCTTGAAAACAAACTCTTTTATAACAACAATGTAAGCACTTATTTCAAGCTTTTATTACATTGCGTTCGATGTAGTTGGTTCTCTGCCAATGTGTATTACATTCAGGTGTTACGTGCATTCTTTTATTCCTTATGATATTATCGAGCGACCTGCTGCGAGCGACCGACTTTTATCTTCTCACACTGATATAATTTCTGATATATAATAATGAAAAGGAGCATATTGACGTGCTGTTCTTTGGACGGAAATTTATTATATATCATCCACGAGGTTTTTGGTACTTCACCGGGCATAAAGGCGAGCAATGCTCCAGGATTGATGTGCTGGTTAGCACTTGCGCCTAATATAATCTCATTTTATTTTGAAATCTTTATGCGGAAGCCTCATCGCGATACTCTCTCTCCTAATAACTGTCATCCAGATTTAATATCACATCTTCCATTTTCTACGGGTTCAACCGGGAGGCAATTTCCTTCCTAAAATTGTATTTGGACGAATACGCGTAAACTTAATGCGTAACGCGTGCTACCCGAAAGACAAATTTTATTTATATTTTCTCTGCGTGCTATAGACTTGCCAATCTGTTACATGTTTTATGTATCGATAACGAAATGGTATAATGTATTTTTAATTATACTATCTTCTAACTGAATCATTTGAAACTGTCTAGGGAATGTCGTATTTTTATGTGATTGCTTAAGAACATATATTATGAATATCAAAATTTATCCTCCATTTTATTAGCTCGATTTCTAACTTGAAGTTCCTGTATTTATTTGAAATTACTTAAATATTTGAAAGTAAAATTTACCAGGACCTTTGATTACATAGTTTAATGATATATCATTATAATATTATGCATTATTAGCTGTGGCCCGCAACTTCATCTGCGTAGATTTTGATTTCTTCTCTCGGGTAACGTGCTGCAAATATAATAAAATGTCAACATATTATTCTACAAATACAAGAAAGAGCTTCGTGCCTTTATTGTTAATATAGTCGGAATAGACATTCTACTGGTCTACTGGTTATATTCATCGGTGCCGTCCTTTAGTTGCGGTTGTAAAGGCCATGTCATTAGTGTTGAACCGCATAGACTTCTTATAAATAACGATCACTTCAAGGATAATCCTAACTTATACCCATAAAAATACAGCTATCAAAACACTATTCAGATCATGATTACCTTTACTTTGAAATGAATGTAGTTAAAATACTTTTTGTCGATTTATAAGTAATCTAGTTTTAAATGCATTAAGATCTGATGTTTTATTCACGATTATTGAAAAGGAAGTCACGTTGGTGATTAATGTAGTTTTGTTGTATTATGTTGTTAGGTACTGAGTTTATTATATACTATTTTAAAAACGTATGGAATGAAAATACAGGTATGAATGTATACCTTAATAAATATATGTATTTCGAAAAATGATAATATTAGTAGATACGTAGATACTATAATAATGACTGGACGGCACTGAACAGAGATTGATAATTTTATTAAAAAATCGATGAAACATACTGCTAATGGATGGACAGCGGTACCTATCAGCTCAAGGATGCTTACCAACTTAATGCGATCACCAATTCGCCAAGCATGGCTATTATAGCAATATCCCTCAACGACCCGAACTTCCCAAGGTCGGTTAAAAGCCCATGTTTAGCAGTGGAGTAGGTAAGGAATATTATATTCAAATAAATATATAAGTACCTATTAGTACAATAAAAAAACTACAAAAACACGCTTTTATAGCTAACCGAACTAAAAAATAGAAAATAATTTTCAACTCAAAATAAAAATACAATAAAGTTTAAGTTATTAACAGAATAATTCAATTCAGAGTAAAAAGCGTGGGCACCCCACGCTTTTTACTCTTTTCATAACTCTCCTCTCATAGATAGTTGCCAATATAATGATTGTGACATTTACTTTATCAAGCACACCACGATTTTCACTCTGAATTGAATTATTCTGTTAATAACTTAAACTTTTTTATAATTTTAATTTGAGTTGAAAATTATTTTCTGTTTTTAGTTCGATTAGCTATAGAAGCGTGTTTTTTTAAGGTTTTTAAACTATTATTTATTTTTTTAAGGATAATGAGAAACTGTTATCAAATTATTGGATTGTCATCGGTCCTTGATACGTATGCAAAGTTTCAAATTAATCAGACTTCTGGAAACTGGTGAAAATTAAGTTCAAAGATTCCGTTACATACATACAACACAAGCTAATAAAAGCGTGTTAAAAAAAGAGATATAACTACGACAGCGAGTCGCCAACAGAGACAGTCATTGGTTTCGCCGTCATCTGTCTTGTTTCAAAGATTAATTTAGATAGATCAAGATTTCAAGGCACTTTATCCCTTTATAAGGAGTGCCAGGAGATGTGAGTTATAAACTTAAGTATCCGAGCATCAGCGGGGTCGGAGCGATGGCTCCTTTTAACAAATCGACATCTTCCTGAAAGGAGGCAACTGTCGTTATTCAATCTAACTTGCCCAAAGGGTAACTTGCTAAACGTCTTTCTGTATCTGCAGAGTAAAATTTTCAACTTGTCTGTGGTCTCACATGTACATCTATAAGTTTACTGGAGCTAAAATGTTTTGTAGGTAACTTATTATAGCTGTATTTATAAACAACTAGCTGCAACCTGTGCCATTGGGTCGTAGCGTGATGTTCTATGGTGTACATGTAAATCTAGCTTATAAACAATGCCTGTGTAAAATCAGTCCAGTATTTGTTGGATAAAATAGTAACAAACATTTTTTTTTTTGGACGGACATATTATAGTGTTTGCTACGAGGCTTTTGCAACTTTACCGGGCATAAAGAGGAACAGTGTTACATAGGCCTAAAAAAAAGAACACGAACGCGCCCCATGTGGGACTTGGACCTCAGCCAGGGTGTCGGTGGAAAGATTGAGAAACTTTTAGATTTTCTGGAGAGTTTTGTGCAACTTTTTCTGTACTTAACAGTTCGCAGAAATCTTGTAGGTGCTATTGGTCTCCGAGCCCATCAAGAGGTTCTTCGCAAACTAAGGGTCGGAAGGTTTATGAATAGAATTATTTCTATAGTACGGAACGGAGTGTGGATTTGTTTAAAAAAAAACACATTTACAAAACCAGTCTTAGAACGGCATCTTTCAAGATTTAAATCTTCATGCAAATTAAATAAATTGTATAATGTTATCTGGTTGATTATCGAAAATTAATAATCACAGGTTGGTATCCTAACACTAATTTGCATTCGATATTGAAGCTTAATGATCAATTTAGATAAGATAAGTTCAATGTAGCTTTTTAATGTATACCTACGGTTAATGTTTTTAAAGTAAGCCGTTTATAAAATATAAATAATAAATATTTAGTAGTTTCAATCCTAATAATATTATAAATGCGAAAGATTGTATGTGTCGATGTTATGTATGTTTACTACTCTTTCACGCAAAAACTACTGAATGGATTTGGCTGAAAGTTTGCACGCGGTTAGCTTATAAGCTAGATTAACATGCAGGTTACAAAATATCACGCTCCGACTCACTGGAGCAGAGTGGCGCGGGTAAAACTGCGGTGCGCAGCTATTTATATATACTACTATATAAGTATATAGAATAACATTATTCCCAAGTGCATAACACTCAAGGCAGTGCATCAAATTCAGCACCGTAGGTAAGTGGTAGCGTCTGGCAGGTCCCGTGGGACTGCCTGGCTATTCTTATTCAAATAAGTGGGGGCAGCGATTTACCCTCGGGCTTGTGACATGCAGTAGCTTTTGAAGCACATCCCGTACAAATGTTTGTATAGTCTAATGGTAATAAATTAGAACTGTGGTCACAATTGAGTCGAGTTCAGATCGGTCGGTTGTTTGGTTTGGTTAGAATATGACAAGTTGAAACAGAAATAGATTTTTATGATATAGGTAAAGATTAGTAAAACAAAATTTTGCTTAGTTACCTAATATTTATACTTGGTACTTTGTCATAATCATGACGCGACAAGCAGTAGATTTCATATTGTTAAATTAAAACTATTATGATTAATTACAAATACCAAATAATAATTTCATTTAAGAATAACTGGTAGAAGGAAGTGCTTATCTACCTTTATTATTACTCCACGACTCGAGTCAGAATGAAACTTCAATAAAAATATAAAATAATCTCGAATCATTATCTGTTATACTTAGTAATTGGACAAAGTACGCACACAAACAAAGATCTTGACATTTCTGCTGAAATCAAGAAAAAAACATCGGAATAACACAAAAAGTAAACAACATCCTTATAATATATTCTAAATTATCACACCACGAACACAATACCGTTAAGAAAAGTAATAACGCTTAGGTATAATTAATATAAATATGTTACATAAAAACAAATGAATCTTTTACGGTGGTCATTGTGTTTCTCATTACTTTATCCGGAGTAAAGCGGTTTTATACGAACATCCTTTCATTGACCAGGGAAATCACGGAATTGGACCTACACGACCGCGGCGAACCAACAAACACAATATAACGACGAAAATTTACATCAGCCTGCTTTAATGTCGCGAAGCAATCTCATTCGAGATAGGAAACGGGAATACTCGACCAGATAACTATGATCTCGGGAAATCCTACATTTCTTACTGCTTAAGTCATTGATAGGGGTCTTAAAATAATGGCGGCTATGATCAGTTATGATGATTCTTGCGATATGACTACAGAGACAAATGCGGACGTCACAAGCGGTTCTGTACTCTTAACTGCAAGTAATATGTTGTCTTTGTAACTTCTTCATTCTGTCTGACGAATTCATAATATAGTAGAGTTATTTATAACTTAAGAGTTTATTTGAATATAAATACATCATATTATGCAACAGTAATACTATATATCTAGTATACAACTAAAAGTAGGTACTTAGCTAGTCTAAACTAAAACGAGCAAATGTTTAGATAACAAACTTCTGTCAATGTACCGAACCATCAAAACTTGGAACTAATGGACAAAACAACAACTAAAATAAATAATTAACTTAATATACGTGAGGCGGAATATTCAGTTTCTGTTTAAAAATACTGCGAGTACGGAAACACGGACTATTTATTAAAAAGAAATCTTCTTTTTAATAAAAAATACGTGTTTGTTTCCTACAATTTAAAATAATAGTTGTATTCTTACTCAAATTTTATATCAGAGCAAAATTAACTTGTTTTAAAATAAATATCATATTTTTTTATTCAACTACTATAATATGAGTATATCTATACAAATATTATAAAAAAGAAATATTTGTATGTTTTTTTAGTTACGAATAAACTCAAAAACTACATGATATATTTCAATAATTCTTTAACATTTAAAATGCTACATTATCCCTGATAGTCCGAGAGCTGCACAATTTTTGGGTAGGTATTTGATAGCAAGCTGAAAATTTGCTACATTCCTGCAAACCTGGCTTGTGAGTAGAAAGAAAGAAAATACATTTATTTATGGCACAAACAAGGAAATAAAAAAATTGAAATTGATCATTTCAACTACAGTTAGGTATATGTATCTATAAGTGGGCACTGGCTTCAGCATTAAGTTACTTTAATAATCTAAAAGATCATTTCGGCATCCTACGGGAACGGGAAAGCTATCTAATATATATCTATCTAGGGGTAAATTAGAAAATGTAGGAATACTTAACCACAATATTATATTTTCTATATTCCCTTAGCGCTTTTTAATGTAATCAAATAAGAAACTTTTTAATGTAATCTTATGGCGTTTGCCATAACATTGACAGAATGCGTGCTGCTATTAGTGCACATCACGGTTACTTCAGAGCTATAACCTTATATGAAAAGTTCAATTTAATATATAGTTTAAGTTAAGACAGGACAGCGTCTGTCGGGTTAGCTAGTTTTTTATAGACGAAGCGAAACGTTTATATAAATTAAATGGGACAAATCCATCCACAAGTCGAGTCTCCATCTGCACTTTGCTGGTCTTAAAATCCTAATATGCCAATTACATTTCGAAATTGTAATAAATGATGCACTGTTCAACAAGCTGTTAAACTTTTAGATAACTGTGTGTTATGCCTTCCACCGGTTTACTTTATGCGTCATGTTAATGGGTACTTAATCATAAAATTTTAATAAACCGTTTAATAACTTTCAATCATGTTAATATTCATCCAGGCATATTATTATGTAACAATATGAATATTAAATTAAGTAAGTGATTGTAATGATTATTAATAAGTACGTATAAATGAAATACATTCTCTATACTATTATATAAAGCTGAAGAGTTTGTTTGTTTGCTTGAACGCGCCAATCTCAGTAACTATTGGGTGGATTTGAAAAATTCGTTCAGTGTTAGATAGCTCATTTGTGAGTTTGTTCAAAGGCTTTGGAAGTATTTATTATTAAGTTATGATTGCCAGTGTTAGCTATTGATCGAATCGAAAGACGATCGTTGTGTACAAGTCACTTGTATTGCCCAAAAATTATTCCCCACCGAAGCGTTTGCAATTATTATGCGATCGCTGCAGTAATTATTCTTTTCTAGGCCTTCTGACTTACATCACAATAGATAAAGTAGAGCACCACTAGGAAAAAACCTTAATTCTTTGAAATAGCTAGCAGAAATAAGAAATTGTCATTTTGAATCTTCCTCCGCGTACAATGGAAATTGACGTCAATTTCTTCTGGGCTATGACTAAGAGTACAATAAATTATGAAAGTCCAAGTTTTATTTTACAGAACTGGATGGAAATATCTTTCTTCAAAAAAGGTAAAAGATAAAATATATTTTCTCATTTATACTTATACAGCAGTGTGTTTTGAATGTGATTAAAAATAAGTAATTTACTTTTTGCTGTTTTTTCCAAACTTAGCTGGATCAATACGCATCGAAAGTATTTTGATTCAGGCAAAACTTAGGTTGAACCTACATCGGTCGTGAGCGTCCCTTGAGCGTGTGAACGATGTGAACACCGCGAGCGCCGAGCCCTCATCAACGTCACATGCTACACTGCTGCAAGAAATGTAGGGTCAAAAATCCTTTAATAATTAAATAGGTCCTCTGCTAATTTTCAATTTATTAAATCAAGTAACTTGGCTTCCGTCACTTTGTACCTTCTACAAATTCAAAGAAAACCCTTCAGAATTCATTTATAAAACTTAATTACTTAAAGGGCTTTTAGTTCCATGAAGCATAAATATCTCGAGCTAACGTTTATTGTGGCCAAGCTTTTATATACAAAAATGTCACTCTGTGAAGTGATTCAAAGCTTCGTAATTATGCCGCAGAGGCAAAAAAACTCCTAATTTTCCCCTCTGTGAATCCATTCCGGTAACAAAGAAATAAAAAGTGGAAAATTTATATACCCACCAAACAATCTCGTACAGGGTATGTTACCGCAATATTAATTAATGTATGTTTATTTCAGTTATAAGCGGTTTTAATACACCACACGTATTTTGAATTTGAAGCGCAATGTTATCGAAATATATGTTGGGAGTGGGGATTAAATTATTTACCTATAGAGTTGCGGTCAAAATCTGATGTACGGAAATTGAGAGTTTGCTTTAGGTAGTACACACCGTGAATTTTTAGTTGTAGCTTAGTGTTGTTAGCTGTACTTAGTGAGATTAATTATTTTTGATAATACAATCGAACTATGTGTTAACTTCTACAATATTATCAACACTTACATATTTAAATATGTGTTCCGTGCCATTTAGTAGATAATTCATTTTGCCATGTAGCTATGTTTATTTTAATGTTACGTTCTGACTGTAATAGCGATGGGAAATCGATCTGCCAATTATTAGTGACAATTAGTGACGTTAAATAATCACGTAGTAAACAACTCATTACTCAGCTAAAAAGAGAAAATCGAATGTTTAACAGGACTGCGCATCAAAGTTAATATAAGAAATAACTTAAACTAAATCTAATGTCATTAATAATAATAAGCTTTTTATTCTCAACTTTTTACAATTCCAGTACTTAAATTGATTATGTTTTTTACAGAATCTCCCTAAGCTCAGTTTGCCTCTTGGCGTAGGCTTACTCAAACAGTTTCCATTGAGTTCTATCATGCGCTCCTCTCCTACAACGATGTCCAGCTGGCAGTTTAAGATTATCTTCCCATCTAGTTTGTTGGCGTCCTCTCCCTCTTTTGCCATCTCTGGGATACCAGTCCGAAACTATTTTACACAAGTATTATATTTTTACTTAAACTTATTGTATAGTATCATTTTTTAAAACGATGAAGAAGAGCGGAATCTCCTAACACAGGCATTGTTTGCTTAAAATGAGGTTTCAAAAACAATTAATTGTACACGAAACTTTTATAAAGATACCTATTAAATACAAATCTAAAGTTAGTTAACATTGAAATATCAGGTATATGTAGCATACACGTGTCATGGATCAAAGTAGTTCATAATGAAACTATTAAACTTATTCGCATCCTAAATTTGAATCGAAAATGTTTTGTTGTTTGTTTTACTTGTTATAATTACCTAGTGAATGTGGTAAATACCCTTACCTATTTAAAATGTTATAAATTTATATATATATAACTTGTTTCACTTACGATTCCAAAATTTTTGATTTATAACCTTGACTTAAATGTTTTAAATTAACAAGACGTGTAATGCACACTGAGCGTTCTGCTCTACATCATGATTTGTTATATTTTATAAAGCGAAAACGGACTGTTAATTTATTTAAGTGAATAATCATCAACCCGTATAACATCCATTGTTAAACATGGTTCTCCCTCAAAGGTGGTATTGCCATTGTCCTCACGCTTGGCATGCGGGTTGGTGACCGAGCGCTGCTGCCCGTTACCCTTTGTCATAGATGATGTTATGACAATTATTATTGTGACCGACGGCTTAACGTAGTTTCCAAATTACGGAGGGTAAACAAACCCTCCTCACCCATCTAGCCCAGGAAAGTTTTATTTAAGTTTACAAAGAGATTATTTGTAAGGAGACTCCAAGACCTATATACTTCATTTTGTTGTAGACATTCCTTCAATACGCACGAAGCGATTTGCTTCTTCTTTCATAATGCGGACGGCTAAGGAGTGTAATTCTCTGCCGGGGTCAGTCTTTCCGGAACGCTATAATCTGGACATCTTTAAGGCTAAAGTGAACAGACACTTTCTAGGCAAGCGTCTTAGGCCTTATCTTCGCCTTCCATCAAGCGAGATTATGGTCAAACGTGAGCCATATAGGCTTACGTTTGACCATAATCTCGCTAATTTAATAAAAAAAAACCGGCCAAGTGCGAGTCGGACTCGCGCACGAAGGGTTCCGTATTAGTTTCAAGTGCGTTCCTATTTTTGATATCAAGAATAAAAAAACCGGCCAAGTGCGAGTCGGACTCTCGCACGAAGGGTTCCGTACTAGTTGCAACAGTGATAGATGTTAATAATAGTTGATTGAATAAAAGGTAAATTGTGGTTTCGGTTTATGACGTATTAAAAAAAAACTACTTACTTGATCTCGTTCAAACCAATTTTCGGTGGAAGTTTGCATGGTTATGTACATCACATATTTTTTTTAGTTTTATCATTCTCTTATTTTAGAAGTTACAGGGGGGGGGGGGACACACATTATACCACTTTGGAAGTGTCTCTCGCGCAAACTATTCAGTTAAGAAAAAAATGACATTAGAAACCTCAATATCATTTTTGAAGACCTATCCATAGATACACCACACGTATGGGTTTGATGAAAAAAATTTTTTTGAGTTTCAGTTCTAAGTATGGGGAACCCCAATTTTTTTTGTTTTTTTTTCTATTTTTGTGTGAAAATCTTAATGCGGTTCACAACATACATCTACTTGCCAAGTTTCAACATTATAGTTCTTATAGTTTCGGAAAAAAGTGGCTGTGACATACGGACGGACAGACAGACAGACAGACAGACAGACAGACAGACATGACGAATCTATAAGGGTTCCGTTTTTTGCCATTTGGCTACGGAAACCTAAAAACTTCAGAATCTTTGAGTCGAATATGCCATTTCACATAAAGACACATACGACCAAATTCGTCATTATTACGCCAATTCGTATTAAGATTTGAAAACTAGCTATTATGTTATAGATATACTGAAACAAATTTGGATATTTTTTACATTAACTGTATTAGAGGTACAGAGATTATGGCCTACGCGCGATATGAATGACTTGGTAGATTTTTTTTTCGGATTTCTTCTTAATGGGTACCAATGCTTTATGTGTAAATATGTGTTATCTACATTAAACCAAGTATATCTAATTAATAAAATACCTAATATAATGCTTATTTTTTCACTTACATACCTAATATAATTGTAAGTTGGAATAAGGAAATGAGGCAAAATACATGCTCATATCAAGAAAATTATTAGAATAATTAACAAATAAAACTGGAAAGCGAGTTTTATTTAAATACTAACTCTAACTATAAAAGTTTCACGATATTTTTCTAACCATACCGAAATATACAAGAATTACATTCAAAATTTGATTGCATGAGGAATTTGACTTATGACCTTTGAACACGGCTATGTTTTTGACCTTGAAACCATTGAGCAAATACCTACATAATATAATTAAAATACTTTTGGCAACAGAATCATTGAAGTTTTAGTTATGTGTATTTTGTCTCACTCTTTTGATCTAAACGATTAAAAGAAGTAGGTAACAATATTATATATATTGGATGTTGATGGGACTTTCATCAGAATTTTTAACGTTATTTGTTGTAAAGGGAATACCATTTTATGTTTTAACATTATTTGAGACATTTGAAGTCATTTTTATTGATGGGATATGTATATAATTACGCTAGAAGTCTTATACTGCAAAAAAAAACGAATTTAACCTTTAAATAAAAGAATTTCATATAAAACAAACCCTTTTCTCTATGAGCATACATAGAGAAAAGGGTTTGTTTTATATGAAATTCTTTTATTGAAAAGCGTTTTTAGAGTTTTGGCAGCTTTGCTCCATTGAATTGAGTGCATATCTGCTATGCAAAGTAAATTCGAGGAACGTGTCGCAGTAACTAGAGCCGCATCGAGGTTCTTAGAAATTAATTTTGCTCTGTTTTAATAAAAATCATCATTGTAACGAGTGCTTAGCTACCGTCATTATCTACCACTATCTAGTATTCCATCAGAAGCATAAGCAATATCATTGTCGAATGCAACGATCAACAACACGCGGACCGCAGTTCCTATCTAGACCGCGGTTTGTGCAATCTCGGACCACTAGGAATGTTAGAATTCGAAGAAATTTACATCCATACCATTGTAACTTGGGCCAAATTCTACATGACTTTTAACTACTTTACTACTTTTTAGGACTACAAATTATTAGCCTCATTTTTTGCATAAAAAAAGATATAACATATTAGCTATACATACAGTAAGTAGTAAATCACTGTGTGCAATTCAAGCGCAATCAACTAAAATAGCTGCTCACATCAAAACTAAACTATTTTTTTCTGCCTTGATTTTTTTTAATGTAATCAGCTGCAGTAACATGATTAAAAAAATAGTTCAAAGAAGAAATGCATAGAAAACTTCGTAATTTCAGAGATGAGGCTAAAACTTCATCTTGTATCGAATGATTTTTTTTTCATAAACTTCGATCAACATTTTTTACAGTATCCAAAACCATGCTTAAATTACTCCTTTGGATAAGCATGTACGCGAATATTATATATTTTAATATAAAAAGCTGAAGAGTTTGTTTGTTTGTTTGAACGCGCTATTCTCAGGAACTACTGGACCGATTTGAAAAATTATTTCCCTGTTAGATAGCCTATTTATCGAGAAAGGTTATAGCTTATGTTTTGTATAGTTCCCATGGGAACGGTAATTACGCGGGTGAAAACGCGCGCGAGCAAATTTTAAAACATACTAGTACAAACTGCTTCGCTAGCAAACCATTTAAGTAATGTCTCACGAGCATAATTACTCAACACAGTTAGAGCTACGTGACTTATAACTTCTTTGCAAATACATAGAAAATGTAGTAATTTAAACTGCCACGTACTTAACATGTCTGTGCTAGTAAATATGACGCAACGTCTGGATCTATTGACATGAGGGAGAGAAAGTGAGAGTTAGCTATGGACGTGAGGTCCTAATATAAAACATAATGATTCGACTTCCACAGAATTTATCGCGATATTAATAAAACTTGATCATAAAAAAAGGTAATTCTACAAACAATAAATAACAAAATGTATATTTATTAAATTAGGAATGCCGTAAAATATTGAGCGGAATTTTAACATAAAACTAGCCGACGAACATAGTTTAATGTTACTGACATTTTCTATAGATTTTTCAAAATTCTCTTAAATACAAAGCTTTTGCCTATATTTACAAATACTATAAAAAAAAAACAAATTGGTCGTTCTTAACTTATTCGCATCCTTGTAAGGATTAAGCGATGCATTTTTATTTATCTATACCTAGTAGACCTACTAATATTATAAAGCTGAAGAGTTAATTTGTTTGTTTAAACGCGCTAATCGCAGGAACTACTGGGCCTGAGTCCACTATCGTAATGGTATCGTGAAACTGCCACTGACATCTCGATGGTCGGTTTTTTGCACATTTGGTAATCTACTAATCAAATAGACAAAGAAAATCGACCATCGAGACGTCAGTGATAGTTCCACGACACACAATTACGATAGTAGACTCAGGCCCCTGGTCCGGTGTGCAACATTCTTTTACATCAGCAAGAAATATATAAAATAATATATGACTCCCGTAAAATATTAGCTACTCTTATTTCAACAGTAGGCAAGTAATGGTTTTGCTTTAATAGCAACAATAATTATATTTCAAAATGATTTAGTGATAACGGATGGACTCTGTGCTTTGCAACACGATATCTCATTTACGGTAAAATGACTCCGGATACCCACAAAACGATTAATAAACTGTGTTAATATTCTGTTGCCATTTAACTGTTACGAGTTTTGTTGATTTTAATTAACTTTAATAATGTTGTTTATTTTATAATAAACTAGCGACCCGCCCCGGCTCCGCACAGGTACAATGCTGATGTATTATACATATAAACATTCCTCTTGAAACCTTCTATCTATTAAAAAAACCGCATCAAAATCCGTTGCGAGGGTTTAAAGATTTAAGCATACATAGGGACATAGGTGTATAGGGACAGAGAAAGCGACTTTGTTTTATACCTACTATGTAGTGAAGTTATTATAACATTGGTCCCGATTGTTATAACATCATTTATAATTATCGTATATCAAAGAACGGGCAGCAGCGTTTCCTTGTGTGTTACAACATAATACTGCGGTTACCAACCCGGCTTCTAAGCGTGTTGACTATGGCAAACACCCTCCCGCGGGAGTAGGCCCATGTTCAGCAGTGGACGTTATACGGGCTGATGATGATGATAAAAATATTATGTGTCTAATTTGAAATAGAACGGAAATAACAATCATTACATTTGTATGTAATCAATAAGCATTATTTTGTAACATTAAACTTTTACTATTTTTACGGACGGAAAAAATAATAGTTATGTCGTCACACGGCTACTTTTACGGGCGATATTTACATTAATCATACTAATATATAAAGTTGAAGAATTTATTTGCTCGCAGGCGCTAAGCAATTACTGATACGGTTTAAAAAAATATTTCAGTGCTACATAGCCCATTTATCGAGAAAGTCTTTTATAGGCTATATTTAATGATAAAATTAAAACTGTAATAACGCTGTGGAAACCGCGGGCGAGAAGCTATTATATAATAGCAATATATAGAATAGCAATATTGATAATTGATTGAATATTAACAAGCATTACTGAGTCATAATAAAACATATATATATATAGATGGACTTTATCGCAAAGACGTTTTAGAAACTACCATAAAAAAGTTGCCAAATTTCTCTAAACTTCGCAAGAAACGATAACTGAAAGTGACAATAAACATTATGTATAATATAAATCCAAGTCATGCAATGTCTTTTATACAAACACTGTGATTTTATAACCGTTGCAAATATTTCGATCGATGATTTACCATGTCTATTATTATCAGTGGCGAAACTATCGTAGGACCAGGTGGTGCAGTGCACCAGAGCCAACGGATCTCAGAGGGGCCCCTAAAAGACTGGGTCAGCCAACTCGCCAGCTCTTGTAACTATGCACCGGGGCCATTGCCCACCTAACTACGCCACACGTAACATTTTTATAATAGACACATTATTATATTTACACAAATAGTTTTCTTCAAAGAGATGACAGTAATAAATGGAAATGGCAAACTGAGCTGCAGAGCCGTGCAATACAAGAAAATCTGGGTTATACGAAATTAACCTTTTAATCAGTAATAATTTTAAATGCTATTGAAAAAAAATACATATCGAGGGGTGAAAGGCTATTTGTTTGAAGCGACATTTTGGACGATATGGAGTTATATTATTATACATATTCGGATTCAGCGAATTTTTCTGCGTCGTCTGAGCCGGGTTTCGTACAATTCTGAGCACTTTTATGGCGCTTAAAACAATGCCATTTTAGTGCATAATTCTCAAACATGATGTATGATCCGACTTCAAATTTGCCATATTTTTTTAGTATATCATTTAAGCTGTATACAAATACAGAGAATCGGATCATAAGCCGTTATTCCCTTCCTAAAATTTTAGTTCGATGGCAGATAAATCGTTTTCCGATGTAGCTATCTTTAGATGAAAAGTCCCTTCAAACATTTTGCTTACGACTACTTACTCTGTGCAATGTCGCTTCAACCAATTTGCCGTCAGCCAAATTCATTAAGACATGTCGTCGGTTCAACCCTTTTCGCTACAACTGTTTTTCACTCTGTTTAGAACAACCAAGTTATATAACTCATTTTAAAATCTGAGACATCAAACAACTCTTTAAGAATGTTCATCGTTGCTTAAGCCAACTTTCCTGTATCGTTAACAAAACCCAAAACCTAAACCCAAATTGGTAGTTAAACAAAATAGCCTATTCCTATTATTATTGAGTAACGTCGATTCAATCATTTTGTTTTCTCCTGCATAAGTACTGTAAAGTCACTTAAACCATTTTGCCTGCTGCTGATTAGTGACAATGTTGGAAGTTGAATCATTTTTCTTCACTCTAAAAATAAGGCGATACAGATCATTTTGTATTAAGCGACAATTTATCTTATACTCATAACTGTTTTTTAATTGAAAATTATACCAAAACATTCAGGGATTTTTTTTCAATAAAAATTTGCGATCCCCATTATAAAAAGAGCACTAGTTTTTTCATAACGATTTTTTTTGCAAATTTTGAATCTTTAAATGGCTCTCCTGTAAAGTTCGTAAAATGTCGCTTCAAACAAATAGCCTTTCACCCCTCGATATAAGATAGACAGATTCATCATCATCATCATGAGCCTGTACAACGTCCACTGCTGAACATGGGCCTCCTCCCGAGGGAGGAATTTTGCCATAGTCATCACGCTTGACAGGGTTTGGGTTGGTGACCGCAGTATTATGCTGTAACATACAAGGAAACGCTGCTGCCCGTTCCCTGTTATACGATCGTTATAGATGGTGTTATAATAATCGGGACCAACGGCGTAACGAGGTTTTCAAGGCACGGAGGGTATTCCCTCAACCATCCAGACCCAGAAAGAAATTAAGAATTTACACAAAGATTTCTTGTCCGGCGGCGTGGGGATCGAACCAACGACCTCTGAGGATTAAAGCGAGCCAAATACCGCTACGCTACGGAGATTATACTAACAAAAATAAATCAGTAAGTATAATATAAACAATAAAGTATTTTTATCAAACTATATAGGTACCTAATTACTATATTATTCAAATAGATGTAAATTTGAGCTAATCAGTAAATTTTATGGTTTTGGTTAAGATTAAAATTAATTAACCACCATTAAGCCTTAGGTTAAATTGAAAACTAAATCACTAATGGTACTACAAACGGTAATCTAGAAAATAAGCGAGCTTTTTAATTCATATCAATTAATCTTGTCATAGATTCTATTCTAGAAAATTCGTCTAATCAGGACGTTAATAGTTTTTTTTGCATAAATTAAAATTATTGACAACTAATTAACAATGCAAAGAACGAAGTGTTGATGTGTGTGATATAATTATCTAATTAATACTTCAAATCCTGTTAACATTTATTAGAAAAGCTGAAATTTAATAAACCTAACGAATATTTATAATGGTAGGTAAATAAGAAGCCAAGCAAGATCCAGCAAGGAAGGTTCATGGCTCTCAATATCTGGGACACGTGTAGGTTGTGTCACCAGTTGTGAGAGTCCATAGGCCGTGACCATATTGAACAGCGTTCGACCCGGGGTGGGAGGTCAGTGGTCCGAGATCCCAAAAACTCTTTGTGGTGAGCGTTAAAATCTCCAAGGACCACCACCTCCGCAGATGGACACTGCTCTAATATTTGATCAATCCCAACAAAATTGACAGGTCCCGATGCTCAAGGCCCCGAAGGCGTCGATAGCAGACATCGCTCCGGACATAAACGCTCCGGACATAAAGGCTTTACGTCGGAGGGAGTGTTCCAATTCGTAGCCGGGGTATTTCAAGTACGAAATATCGTCCGGAACGCCTATCTGCGTCTCCGCTAGAAAGAGCAAGGCAGGCCGTGCCGTCTCAAGGTGATGATGGACGGCATCGAGATTACTCCGCAAACCCCTGACATTGCAAAAGTCCACAGAGAGTGTGGATAGGGTAACCACCGTGGCAGACTTTACTCTTTTTCTTTTATTTCAATAATTTTTTTTTTTCTTTTGAGCAAATCCGATTGGGGATTATGCGTCGAGGACCCACAACTGCACTTAGGGAAAATGCGAGACGTAGTTCCCAGTGGACACGCGGGTTATGTGAGGAGCTGATACGAAACACGGAAGGGCCCCCGGTGCCCCCCCATCTACTATCGCCAGGATGCACTCCGGTCTCCCACTCCGGCGCGACGACCATGAGATAGGATTTTCGCCGATTGGCGGGACAGCCTCCCGAGTAGGATGGACTTGGGTTCGGGTCCCCCACTGACCGGCAGGTGGCCGGCAGAACCATTTCCACCGGGTCTCCCTGTAACTCGCCTCAGCCCCTCACGTTCAACGGATCACAGAGGGACGTCCGTCTCACTAACCCCGAGCACAGCAGCAGATCCACATCGCACACAGAAAGGAAGAAGGAAGAAGGAAAGGTGGGATGGGGACAATTGGGCCTCCGGCGCACTCACAAACCGAGCGAAACACAGCAGAACTAACGCACTGCTGCTTTACGGCGATGTTCTGTGAGTGGGTAGTACTTCCCCAGTCGAGCCGGCCCATTTATGCTGCAAAACACAGCAAGGCTCTACTACCAATAAATTTCATTAAACATACACCTAGCTTTATTTAATTTTGTTCATATTTGACATTGAATTAAGCTAGGTGTAAGTATGGTTAATGTAATGTCAAATAAGATGAATAAATGAGATTAAAGACTGAGTACAAAAAAATAATTTTGATATTTACTGGAATTAATCCAAAGAATGTTTCATATCTAAGTGTTGAAAATATTGTTAATATTACCACATTTATTTCTTTTAAGAAAAAAAATTGCATCGAGGAAATCCATATATCTACGGATAAACATAATATGTAATCAACATAATTATTATGTTGAAGGATATGCGGAAATAATATTATATTTACCTGACTAAATAATTATAAATAAGTAACTTACAAATATACTAATTAAAAATCAAGTTGGTATCCACACAGCAAACTCTTACAAGGTTACTCTAAATTATGTGTAGGTTTTGTTTGTGGACAATACAATTAAAAGTACCCAGGGGATTAGAAACAAGAATCTCTCCCGCCAAAATAATAAAGATTAAATATCTTTTGAAAGATTAATTTTCCATCATATCTATATTATCTATTTATCTATTACGACAATCTTTTGCAGATAGTACAACTCATTTATGCGCGGAGCCTAGAGGCCATATTTCCGACAGTAACTATAGAGGTCCTGGGTTCTATCCCCGGGTCGGTCAATTTATCTTAATATAAATTTTGAATTTAGAAAAAGTAACTACGTTTCGCCTTTGCCTCGGAGAGCACGTTAATGCTGGCTTTCCACTAAAAAAGGGTAATGAGCGGAACGGACCTAGCGAACTGAGCGGAGCGGAGGAAATTAGCTGTGCACTTCCACTAAAAAAGAGTTTCGGCATTTGCCTTCCACTGCCAGCGAGTAGCGGAGCGAGCGAGGCTGGAAATGAGGCTGAGCGAGTTTTAAGCTTCCATTAGAAGCGGACTTGGGGGCCTGCTAGCCAGTATACAGACAGCCGTGATAGAAACAAGTCATGTGCACGATGTCGGACGATTCAAGTGATGATGATTTTTATGAAACATTAATGAAATGTTTGCTTCTTTACCACTATAAGAAAAAAAAAGGGAAGCGTAACAAACCCAGATTCTGGATGAGCAACCATATAAGACAAGGAGCTGTCAAAGGCGATCTATTGCGAATGTTTAGCGATCTACAAGATGAACATTTCAAAAATTACTTCACAGTGACTAGAGAACAATTTGAAGAATTGTACTAGACCGTTCAAGGACGTGAATGGGGTAGCGGTGGCTGGAGGGGGCGGGGTTGTGAGCGGAGTCCGTTCAAAACTATATAGCGCGCGACGCCATGACGCAGCGGACCCATTTTAACTCGCTCAGTCCGCTCCGTTTACTCACTCGCGGTGGATGTAGGTACTTGTATGAAAATCAGCATTGCGGAGTCCGCTCGGAATCCGCTCGACTCTTCGACCACTTTTGTGACTCTTTGAACTCGTTTTGTCCGCTCCGCTCGTTTTTAATCAGTGGAAGCACTTATATGCCATTCGCCATTGCGAGTTAAACGGACTCTAAACGGAGTCCGCTCGCTCCGCTCGCAGTGGAAGGCGGACATAAGCGTTCGTGTCGGTAGAATCGTCCCACCGATTTTAGGTTAATCGCGAACAAACATACGCGTTTTGATATATATGTATATATATATATATATTAATAATACACACTCCCCGAAATGTAACCGATAAAAAAACCGATAGGCAGGCTACTCGTCTACGGTGTTCGAGGCTCTGAAGACTTGCCTCCACAAGTGAGTTATTGCCTATGACTCTCTTCGCTCGGCGCTCCAATGAGTCCAGAGCATCCAGCTGATATCTAGCAGACCCATTTCAAAGATGAGAACAGTATTGCATTCACTTGTATCCCCGTTCATTTTCATTGCACCAAAAAGTTATTTGAATAACGGTACAATATTATTAATATCTATGTTATTCTAAATACCAACCACTAAAACGATATCCACGCCTATGTTTATCACAATAAAAATGAATAGAGGAATCCTGTCACACAGCCGCATTTATTTATTTATATTACCCAAACTGGTGCTATTAAAAAAGTGAGGTTCAATATTTCGAAATGAAAGTCGCCACTCGACAGATATTTGTGAAGAATGCGATAAATATACATATTTATACAATAAACTCGATAGAGAAATCGTGGAAGAATGTAAGGTGTTTCCAAAATATATGCCATACTTTTATTAGTATCTAATGGTATTGTTTTTAGTGAGACGTAAGAGAAGAAATTTGATTGTATTATAATAATGACCCAAGTTTTTATTGTTAATTTTTTTTTGCAATATCTTCATAATTGAAAATAGATCGTCAAAACGTATGTAAGCGCATATCTTGAAAACGACTTGACTAATTTAATTCTTTTTTTAAAGTATTGGTAGCGCCAGGGTTGTATGAAAGGAAAATTGGAAAACACGGAAATTGTCAGTACGACAAACGGACAACGAACGAACAGCAAATAAAAATATATTAAAACACTTTACTTATAATAAAATATAGCTTATAGCCTTCCTCGATAAATGGGCTATCTAACACTGAAATATTTTTTCAAATCGGACCAGTAGTTGCTGAGATTATCACGTTCAAGCAAACAAACTCTTCAGATTTACCCATTATGGCAAAAAACTCATTATTAGGTACCAATTCTTTGCGTTTTTATACTCGTGATAATTTCTCAATGAAATGTCCGAATGGAATAAAACAAAAAGTTTTTTACTTCTACATAAATACCCTTGATAATATAATGCTTAATTTGGATAAGGATTAATATAACGATATACATTTAACGTAGTTTCTTTCTTCAGACGATTTAATATTTTTTATGAACATAAAAGCGGTTATTGTGACTAAATTATGATAGTTAGATATGTGCTCTCGCAGACTTTTTTGTAGATCTTAATAAGACCTTCAAACCCGTGGAACATCATTTTGTTCTATTGTCAATAGTTTTTGCAGCACACGCATAAGTAGGTTTTCGATTTTACACCTTGGGTTACAAAATCGTAATTTTCGTACGGATCCCTAATTTTTTTGAAAATAAAATATAGCCTTTAACGACTCGCTAAATGGACTATCCAACACTGAAATATTTTTTGAAATCGGACCAGTAGTTCCTGAGATTAGCGCGTTCAAACAAACAAACATACAAACAAACAAACAAACTCTGCAGCTTTATAATATTAGTATAGATATAGTAAAACCGCCAGGTGAGACCTCACTCAACGATACATCGGCCAGCACAACTAATGGGGGACCATTTTATTTACATCCCGTTCCCGTAAAAGCTTAATAGGTAATTAAGTACTAACAGCCTATAGCTTTCGGAAATGGACTAAAAACACTGAACTTTTTTTCAAATCGGACCATTACTTCCTGAGATTAGCGCGTTTGAACGAACAGACAAACGAACTCTTCAGCTTTATATATTTGTAGCCATAGAAGTAAAGATAGATAAACCTGTGTTGCATATCATATCATTTTTGGTATAATTTTTATGTTTTTTCAAAACGTAATCATTATATGAAATTATATAGATATATTATCTACCGTGAAAGGCATGGCATATATTTCAAAAGCACCTTATATATCCACATTATACCTAATATATGTTTGGTTGAATAGCTGACCATTTGACCTTGGCATTTGAGACAGGTGAACTTACCAATGACTTTAATGAAGCGGTATTTTCACCTTTAATTTTTTATGCTTATTACGACGTTCGATGTTCGGTTTCATAATCATTATAAGAACGGCCATGAAGTATGTAATGCAGCTGCGAAATCAATTTATCTATAACCCGCGTAGATACCTTTCCTGTAGGAATCTTGTATAAAGATAAAGCCTATGTTAGCTCTGGATACTGTAGCTGCCTAATTATGTAAGAATTTTCAAAAGGGGATCAGTAGTACCGGACATTACACTGAAAATCCAAACTTAGAAACTTCATATTCATAATATTCATTTATTGCACACTATGTATGAATAAGTTCTTACAAACACAAAACCAGTACAAAGTATGGACCCTGTCGGACACGGCAAGTAAGAAGAGAGGAGGAAGCGATCAATTTATTTTTCAAAAATGCAAAATAATTTAATCATGTTAACCCATTAAGTGAAATATATGTACTATATATACCTCTTTATAATACAAGTATAAATTTATAAGGTGCCGGCTTATGCCCACGATTTCGTGTGAATGGTATAAGTAGTTATAAAACAAATTTCTGTAAGGTCCAACTTTTATTCTCAATTTCAATCGCTTCGCGACAAAAGCCTTTAAAAAACTTTATTAAGGTCTTTTATTGCGAAAATTTCTTTCTTTACAACATTTTATTTTTATCAAAATCGTAACAAACATACAGGCAGACACTCATTACTCCTTAATTTATAATATCAAACAGGGATATAATTAAGTAGATATAATATCTTAAATGAATAGTTTATGTAACGGAACAATTGTAAACTGTGAAGTATATTATTATAAACTCAAGATTTAAGTATCCTTTATACAAGAGGACTTTAATCTGGAGCTCAGACTTTAATTACTATTTATCTAAGCAGAGAACGGACGATAAAGAAAATCCTTAGCTTCTAAACTACAACACCTATTAATTACGTAAGACTTGAATTAATAATAGATGGTGATGATATTAACATAGTTAGATAAAAGCATCCGTTTTGAGATTCAAAATATTTTTTTTATGGCAGTTTGAAAGTTTCTGTGATATTTGAATGTGGTTTATTATTAATTACTAGCTGTTAGTGCCCGGCGTCGCCCGTCAAAAAGTGACAGAATCTGTGATATTTTTTAAATTTTCTTTCATGAATACTTCAAAATACTATCATAATAAAAGTATAAACAGCCAAATTAGTCCAGCCGTTATTAAGTTATGCGCGTACATACATTTTTTAAACTAATGTGTGTGTTCGAAATAAATTCCCGGTATTTTATTAAAGCAGGTATTTAATAAATTATGAAATGTTAGTTATTTTTAGGCACAACCTTGGTTGTACTCAATTTATTTTTAAAGTATGTAATTAGGAACCTACTGTTAGTAGGTACCCACTAATTTCCAAAAAAATTTAATCTAATATAGAAGATTGAAAAGTCTACGTGTCGGTCTATAAAATTAAGTATCACTAAGGTATGTACTTACCTAATTAGATACTCCGTGTAAATTCAATTTTGACTGAGTTCAAAAATTACAATATCGTTTTTAATTTTTCAAAAAACATGAATGATTCATATATTTACCCACCTACATTTCTACCATAATTATAATTTCATCCCCAAGAAGAATAAAAAAAAATCCATCAAAATACAATTCAGTACAAAACATGTAGCTCAATACAAAAAAGTATTTTATAAAAATATTCCATTTAGTCTCCTTTCAAAAAAAAAATATGGATTCCAAATCATAATTTATGTTAATATAATATGCATCCAACTGATCACACACAGTTGTATAACGGTCCGTGTTCCGCAGAATTTCCAACTACTTAGTTCCACGAAATGTGTCTACCAAATAACGTGTAAAAATGTTTAACTTTTTTTTGGCTAACACTAACACTACGAAACAAAAGTTCATCCTTACCTTATAGATGCCATCCACAAGTTTCGTTAACTCCTCCGTCTCCATTTCGAAAGATTTTCAATAAACCAATTCCGCGAACAGTTGTGACTACACGAGAAACTTCATGGAGATAACAACAACGTACCGAACAAAGTTAAATTTTAGCACTGTACACACAACATTCACATTTCAATGTACTGCCGACAAATGTTTACTCCCTTTCGGCTGTCAAATCACTTAGGCAAACAAATTCACTTTCGAAGACATCTGAAACAAAAGAAAACAACAATTAGCTTTCAAAGAAAACAGTAACTTGACAAAATATTTATTTTTAAAATACGAATTCCATATTTAGACTTATTATGTTTATTTTCTTATAAATTTCGGCCGATAATCAAATATTTATTTTTTTAAACCAGGAAAACAAAAAAGTTTTTATTTTTCTATGCACCTGTTTGATATAACGAAGGCTGAGGTGAGGCGTGCGTTCTACGCGAAGCTCGCCAATGGAGTCACCTATCGCCTTC
Source organism: Nycteola revayana (assembly GCA_947037095.2). Lineage (NCBI taxonomy): Eukaryota > Metazoa > Arthropoda > Insecta > Lepidoptera > Nolidae > Nycteola > Nycteola revayana. The sequence continues at coordinate 15,317,970 of OX344839.1, forward strand.
ACCGGTAGGTATCTCACGAATGCCGATATTTAGAAACACGAAGTAAACTGACTGGTAGTAAGATCAGTATGGGCCCGATGTCTAAACCTCTCGCCGTGTTTACCGTATCACAGCTTGTTTAGAAACTACGTACATACTTTTGTTGGGTCATTTCGAAATGGTTAGTTCAATGCTCTTTCAAATGGTTGTTTATCATTTATGTGTAAATCTGGCTTACGCAGGCAGGTGCGTTATTTTATAAGATTTACGAGTAGATAAAGTTTATGTTACAACTTAGAAATAATAATAGTGATTATTAATCACTTCTACTTATAACAGAACCAAATATAAATAGTCTTTGAAGTACACAGGTGTGTGAGGTCGTGACAATAAAATGTTATAAAGCCTATTACGCAGGTATCTACTTTTCGTTACGACACATTTGTCAATGCCAAAATACTAATATTATAAAATGCCTACATGCAACTTGCGTGGTTGGTGTAATTTATTCAAAATTCATAGACAGTAGACACCTAATAACAATGTAAACTTTCGATTTTACCGCCACCCACAGCTACCGAAAATATTCCGCTCCAGAAGGCGAATGTGGTTTTCATCAATAGACCCACCTTAACTTTTACTTTCTTGATTTATACACATTTTATTCAGATAAAAGTCAGTATAAAATCATTGGCAGCGTGTCTAATCAAATGAAAGGTTTCTTAAATCTATTAACATAATTACATAACTGCTCAGGTTATGCATTTCACAGCTGATGATATGCAAGCTTCGTGTCGTCGTCTAAGGTCGTTGTATCAAGTATATAACAACATTACTACTAGATAACTAGAAGTATCTAGAAACCCTTAGATATCAACATTTGTACTAGTATCGACGCGAACCTGTTTGTCTTGGAGATTTATTATAAGTCTCTTAATGTTTTTTTATTATTAATATTGAATGTAACATGACAGTATAAATAGCATCCGTGTATACTTGAAATCATGGATAACTCACGTGTTTTGTTATTGATTTTGATGAAAAAGTTTTGACTAATGCAACTTGGCTGAGTCATGCGAATTGCAGTACTCTTCAATACACACAAAATGAACAACAAAACTTGTGATTACAGCAGATAAGATTTTAGATACTATTTTATAAATAGCTTTGTTGTAACGAAGAATATAATTAACTTTTTCTTCACAATTTCAAAATATAACTCACTGTAAAACCCAGGCGAATACTAATTTGTGATAAAACTCCTCTGAATTATTCGCAATGAAATCATAATCAAGTTCCGTTATAACTTCACAGATGTTCGAGACAGCGAAAGAAAGATTTTTTGTATCCAACGACTTCACAAGCAAACTGTCGGTATCAAGTAGAAAAAGATGAACTATGCGAATATTTTTTGCGTCACATGCCAAGGAAAAATATAAAACACAATTTCTGAGCGGATCCGTAACTTCATTTTGAACAAGAGAGATTTGCACCCCGACCCCGCATCGCCCTGCATATGCACCCGTAACGGGAAACTGCCAGCTTTTACTTTTCTTTATTTTGCCGTATCCCTGAGGCGCGACGGAACATGTGTGCAACTGCTGCTTATTTCAGTTGAAACTTGTTTTTCCGGATCGTACTGTTGTATCCACGGATTTTGGAGTTAGGAACATCGTAAGTAAGGGCAAAACACGTCGCAAAATCAGTTAAGACGACTAAAGTTCAACCCAGTATCGTATTTACGTAAGCTTTATACTTTAGAAGTACGAGTAAACTCTACCCATAAGCCGGGCTGAACTTTTAAAGGAATCGGATTTTAAATTTGATTTGAAGAATGAAGTAATGCCGATGTATTCTGGTGCCAAGACAAGACAAGTATGAGGTTGGGTGCAGCCGAGTTAGCACAAATGGCTCGCAGCCGTCGAGGCGCGTTTTGCTGACGAACCTTGTTATCCTGAATATAATGTGAGACTGCACATTGCTGCGTGTTCATGTTCGTTTTCTTGTCTGGATTTACTCGTTAATACATTGGATTTGTCATGCACTTCCTTAAATTATTGTGCTGCATATGTTTTATATCTACGCTACCTTCTACAACTGCCTACTTTGTAGTCTAGTAAGAATATAGAGAAAATACTGTATAAGTAAGTTAAGTAGTTGTATGTGTAATTTTGTTGGCACTATTTTGTATACTGGAATGTTCGGCAACCGGATTACACTATCGATCTTTTGATGCCATTTGGCAGTCCACCTGACTTCATTACACACAAAATAGTATGTACATTGTATCTACACACAAATTTTTAATTACGATGGTCAACATTTGAGTAAAAGTGAAGCGTGAACATTATTTTGAATTCTGACCTCCTATTTTTGTTAGTGTCAATTTTCGCTTTAAAATTAATTTCCGTGCATTAATATTTAGACTGATGCGACCAGATGCGACAATATTGTAATTCAGGGTTCAGCCAGGTTATGAAACATCTACTACTACTGCCACTAATGCAATTTTTGGTCAAAAAATCAATATAAGTGAAACTCTATCCTGAATAACTTACTGATGGGTCAACGCACAACCTAAATATATATTATATAATTTCTTGGTATAATTTCTTTACCACGTGGGAATAAATAAGAGAGGAGTAAAAAAATATCACCGCTAGGAGAATAAAAAGTGGTGACAAAGTTAAGCTTAGCAACAGCTAGAAGTCTATACACCGCCGTCTTTAACTAATCTTTGCTAATAATTAGCAGGACGATTTTCCATCAGTATTTCCATCAAAACATAACATTAATGTAAAAAAAGACATGTTATGTTCCAAAAACGGTTTCCCTCAAGGTGACGTTAAGGATGCGTCAGGATAATCTAGGTTGTACGAACGGGCGCCCATAAAACAGGTTCGAAGTTATTTTAATCTGCAATTTAATACTATTGAAAAAATACGTTCATTGATCGATTGTACTTTCAAAAATAAATAATTTCGCTGAGCTCCAACGAAAAAACTCGCGGTATAGCTAGAGTTTATAAACAATATTTACTATGTTATCTAATACGGTTCTAAAATAAGACTACTGATAAATTCTTGTCCATCACTCACATATGCCACTAGAAAAAGCAATAACCACATCGGACTATCTAGGATACTGTACGGAATCATTCGTCTGTCAACCACACGTGGACCAAGTAATGAGATTCCCACTCACTCCTGGGAAATTTCCCATAATGTGCTCCTGTGCTTGACGTCAGAGTGACACAACTACAATCAATCATTCATAGCTTTGTTTGTGATGGTTGTGACATGATCGGGAATAATAAAAAAATCAACTTTGCAAACATGAATGACACAATTTGTATGACTGCACCAGTGGCTCAATGTTTACATTAGTTGCTTCTGAGGCCTGGTGTTCTTTTAGAGACAGGGGTATTCATTTTCTGAGTTTACTTAAAAAAAAACTGCAATTCTATATACTAACTTATCGAGGGGTATAAGGCTAATTAATTGAGCTAAGCCACACCGTGGTATTCAATTGTATACCTTATGTAAGGGTAACATAAGGTAGGAATGTATACAATTCCATATATTTATCTATGTTGCCCATGCTGTCATTATATTATAATAAGCGGCCGTAGCCCAATGGCTAGGGCGTTGGACTTGTGATCTTGAGGTCGCCGGTTAGAACCCCACCTATTGCACTACCGACGTGAACCCACTCGTAACACAAGTATTTCAGCTAAGCACGAGGGGGTTAACAAGAATACTAGTAGACTGCAAAACCCTGCTAGTAATCGTTAAAAAAAAAAAGCAAGAAAATTATATTATGAAATTCTGTCTCGCTCATTTTGAGTAAAATCATTTAAAATTGCTGGGTACAATTAAAATTGAGCATTCAATTAAAAATAACGAATCTACTATTAAATATACAATAACTACTAACTATGTATTAATAGTCGGCAGTCCTTATTATTATATTTCGAAGCCTTTGTCCGATAAACGCTAATTAATTATTTTCATCATTCGGTCATCAATTTCATACATGAAAATTGATCAGTAGCTTATGAAATCATTGCAATATTCTAGATATTGCATTTTATGTATGTCAATTGTTGTTTGCTCCGAGTTGGTAAGATTGCGATGGTAAGATGCTTTAGAAACTGGTATTCTGTGTTTGATTCACATCCTATGCAACTATTACCTAGTGGGAATCATGAATATTTTTCTGAGTAAGCAGACACACAGACATAGTAAATGGTATATTATAAAAATAAATTGTTTGATGTGATTTTTTTAAATAAGTAGTTTTTATTATTTTTAAGTATTACATATTAATTATTATCTTCATCATCATTATGGACATCATATTACGTAAAATAATAAATATCTAAATTACATACACTAAACATTAATATCATCTTATTAACATGGTGATCCCAATAAGATTTTGAGTATCCTTGAACTGATAGATTCTGCTGCCTATCCATCAGCTGTAAATACAGCTGATGGATGGGCAGCAGAAATTCGTAAAAGTCGAATAAGGGACATCCCTTATTCGACTTTTACGACACCCATGGGTAGACATAATAATATAGTGTTCTATTCTAAGCCGGAAACCTCACAGCACAACATTCATAATCATCATCATCATCAGTTCGTATAACGTCCACTGCTGAACATGGGCGCCCTCCCGAGGGAGGGTATTTGCCATAGTCACCACGCTCGGCAGACGGGTTGGTGACCGCAGTATTATGTTGTGCCACACAAGGAAACGCTGCTGCCCGTTCTTTGATATACGCTTATTATAGATGATGTAATAATAATCGGGACCAACGGCTTAACGTGTTTTCCTAGGCACGGAGGATAGTACCTACCTCAACCAACCAGACCAGACCAGACCCGGAAAGAAATCTTAGAATTTACACACAAAGATTTCATGTTCGGAATGAAACCAACGACCTCCGAGATTTAAAGCGAGCCAAATACCGCTGCGCTACGGAGCTTGTACAGCACAACATTACCTGTTTCTAATTAAAAGTTTATCATAATAAGTGTGTTGAAACAAACATGTATATGTAGCCAGATACCAGACTGTCGCGGTGAATAGCGCCGTATGCGGTACCCGACGGACCCGTAGGCTGCGTGCGTTTGACAACCCGTAATATTAAATAATATTTCATTATGATTTTAAGTTCATATGTTGAACGTTATTTGAAAGTTTGGTGGATTGTGTGTACGTCACCGCCACGTTTTTACGCAGCTTTGTTCTGATGATGACTTTGTATAAAGGTATATAGTGGTTGAGGGCTTGTGGAAGTTTTATGTTTTGGCTTTCGGAAAATTGTTTTGGATGATTAGAGTAGTTGGGTGCGGTAAAACACTAAAATAGGTAAGTTAGGTTAATTATTTAAACTTTTCTGTGTATATAAAACTGAGGCGCCAAACTGTATGTAAGCTTGAAAACGACATTACTAATTTGGCAAATACTTTTTTACTGTGTTCGTGATTTTAAAGATGCGGTATGAAAAGAGGAGTAGGAGAAAAGGCAGTTTTTTTTCTGAATCCGTAAAAAAAATCTGTAATTTTTCCTTTTTTGAGCTGGGCATCGCTAGCTAAAAATATTGACGGCGATAAGATTATATTAATATCTATATTTAACTACTTAGTATGAAAGGTGATTTTTTATCGTAGTAGAATGATTAAAATCATTGACATAAACCAGGGTTTCTCAAAGTGGGGTACGCGAACGCCTAGGGGTTCGCCATTCGACGGCAGGGGGTTTGCGACAAGATTTACATGGTGGCTTGAAAATTCTATACACGGTCCAAAATTACTCCTAAAATGGAATCCATTTGCGTCAAGAAACAAGCACACCCATTACATTAATATTAAAAAGATATTTCTTTTGGCACTTTATTTGTTACCTTTTAGTCAAATAAAAACCTTATTTTCTTCAACAGTCAATTTTATTATTTTCTTGGAGGGGGGGGAGGTTTAATTAGTTAGTTAGGGGTTCGCTTTCACCTAGAAATTTTAACAGGGGTTCGTGGAGCCGAAAGTTTGAGATACCGTGACATAAACGATTGAATATTGAGTATAGTCAACTTTAGATGAATATACCAAAATAATATACCAAAGTAAAACAAGTAAAACTTTGAAAAAATAACCCGAGTTCCGATGATTGGGTAATAATCACGTTTCGATGAATGTTAGTGTATTACGTTAAGAACACATGCTTACAGTTGCACTTTTATGTTTTAGTGAAAATCATAATTTCAGTCTTTATCATATCATTCATATGCAAAAATATAACTTTAGCAAAACCATTTAACTCTACATTGATCCATCCTCACAAACTTTCTATAATAGGTTAATAATTCTCTCTTTTTCTCACCAAAAACATTTATCATATCAAAAATTACATTCGCCAATCAAAAATGTTTGGTATGTAGGAAAATAAATAAGCGAAATGAATAAATTCAAACCGTAAATTCATTAATACATCGATGAGTTAGCTTCATATGCGTATTAGGTCCATCGGTTCAGCGCAGCGGAAAAATGACGTTTGAGTGAACCTACATGGATTTTCAGTCACCGCCAGTCAACAGAAAATTTCGTACGTTTCGTTTACATAAATTCTGTAACATTTCTATAAATGTATACCTACAGACAGTATAGATTTTCTAGTGTTTGATGTTGACAAAATTGTATACAAAATATAATCAAATAAGAAAACAGGTTTTGTATTCAAAACGAAGCTTCATATTGTAGATCTATATGGACAGGTAGTCCATACAAATTTCAAAAGCTATTATTCGTGACACAACAAAGCGAATCTTTATGAGGTCGTCAGTTAAGGCAGTGCCCATTCAATACATTTTTGCCTTTGAGGAAATAACAAATAACGCCATATTTATATAAAAGTACCTTGCCTAGCAATATAAGATTTAGAATACAACTCCAAAGATATATTTCAGCAAAATACGGAATTCGTATCAGATTTAACATTTAAGATAAGGTTTAACACTTAAGCGAAATACCACAATTGCCCTGCGTATCCCCGAACGCCAAATCTAGAAAAGCTTGTATAAACATTTTTACACGAAGCCGGGTTAATACTGTTCGGTGGAACATCACCCCTCCATCCGATGCGATTGTTCAATTGGCGAGAAATTGCGACGCGACTAAGCTTGCGGAAAATTGCCGATATCGTTAATATTCACCCGAAACCAGCGGTTCACGTGACGACTACAAACGACGAGCAGACAGCTTTCATAGATTTATACTTTGACGTTTTAAGTGATATATAGACGTCAACGCAGTCGGTTTCTCCATCTATCCTACAAAATCTCAAGTTACTGTAATAGTATAACCTCCAACATCCATAAATTGTAATTTAATTACTGAACCCTTTTAAGAAATACCTTCTAAAGTAGTAAATTAATTTTAAAGTTTAATATTTCAGGTATGTACCGTTTCCTCATTGCTTTTGACCGAACGAAATATAGTAAGCATCCAGACGAGCTCGTTAATATACGGCATCTCGACAGCACGTAAAGACTTTCAGGTACGTCCGCGTCTAAGGAACTTTTCCGAGGCGTGAAGCCGTTCGCCTGACGAAATTGGTGACAAAAATATTCTAGTCATGTAGGCCCCTTGTTAACGCACCCGGAAAATAAAAGGAAATTCTCCCCTTAACATTGTTTGTACCTTAAAATAACACGAGTCGATGTCTCTCTAAGTTTTTATGATACGCTCAAAAACTGCTGAACTCTTAAAGTTTATGTCAATATAAGGAGCAGCTGCGTGCGTATGCGGTATATTTATATCCCTACAAGAAAGTTAGTAATGTATACTTAAGGCACAGGCGGGAGACTCTTCTACACGTTAGCGTAATAACACTTTCGAAATGTTATGCTTGTTAACATCTTCTCGGTGTATCAGAAAATTTAATTATGACCAAAAATGTCAATACCACACTTGATACCCGTAAGATAGATATAATTATGACGTAGGTAAATACTGACGTACTGTAACTGGCCAGTTTTAGAAAAAAGTGTAGTGATATTTTGCGGCAAACTGTGTAAGCTATCAAAAGTAATAGGTTTACATGTTTGATATGTTTGTAAAAGGGTTTATAGTAAATATAAAATTGTTTCAACTTCAAGTTCATACGTAGCAATGATAAAAAATATATGTTATAATAGAGATTTTTTTGTTTATTTGGGTACCCGTAACGAATGTTTACTGCTGGTGAAGCACGCGTCGGCGGATAGCGACAAACATAATGCGGGATGTATGAGAGTCCTGATCCTATATAGCAAAGGTTCTCAAATTTTTTTTTTATCGCAGTCCTTTTTTAACTTAGATACTCTTGAAACTCTTGAACTCTCGACCATTTTTCACGACAACGTAGACCCTTGTCGACTCTCCCCTGGACCATTTTTAGAATCACTGCTATATAGGAACATGTGACAGTTGTTTGTTCACATTCTTTTTGCCCACAAGATGAGTTAGCGCGGTTATTAACCCGTCTAAATTCATGTTGAAAAATATGTTGTATGTGTATATGTTAACGGAAATGTATGTAATCCGTCATTGTATACAATTCCTAGGAAATGTATGTAATTCCTAAAATCGCCCGGAAATGTGTGAAATAAATTATATTAGACATATTTCCTAGGAAATCTATACATTTCCTAAATAGCAATCGGAAATATCAATGGGTAGGTTTAGGTTATTTTTTTTTATAACCACCCGAAACCTCGTTTATCAACTAACTAGGTTGATCAACATATGATTCTTATTAATTTCTGGTAACAGTGATTTTCCGATAAATGCACCTTAAAAGTTAATAGATACCTAGTTGATTTTTGAAGCTTTAATTGGTAAGATAACATTAATCATATTTTACGGTATGATTGTTACCTATTTGTATTAATAAAAAATATTATTCTCGTTGAAGCAACATGTTTTATTACAGAAAGTATTCTTTTTATACATTTCCTGATACGATATTGGAATTATATACAATTCCTAGGAAATACATACATTTCACAGGAAATGTGTGTATTAAGGAATCTTTGAAACATTATTTTACACATTTCCTAAGTAGGCTCGGAAGGGTATATATTTCCTAGGAATTGTGTACAATTCCTAGATTTCATACATATCCGGTAACATATATAAGACTTAGCAACCAATATAAAGAGAACTTAACATATTCTAGTAGTTGATTTTCTGGGGAATGTAAACCAAACGTGTTTTGTAATAAGGTAGTCTGTTCATGAATAGAAATTGACGCCAAATGTCAATCGAATATTGCGATTGGTTTCTTATTATAAGTTAAGATTAAAGGATTTAATTGCTAAGTTTATGTAGATCGTTGTGTCAGTAGCTACCAACATAATGTAAACAGAATAGATAAATGTAGGACTTTTTCAAATTTTAAGTAATAACAATCTTCTTTATCAATTCTAAGTAATAAAAATAAGGATCATGTTTGGTAACTAAATAATTTATTATTATTATTTTTCTCCAAGTCAAAAAACGATTAGTTATTACATGTTGGTTTAAATGAAACATATTTTATTTTAGCAGTTTCCATATTTTTATTTAAATTAAAAGTAAACATATCTGTGCAAAGTTTTCCATATTTATCATCTATCGAGCACTTTCAGTACTTCACAAGATAAACAGAAGCTATTTTGCTCCAATATTTATAGGGATAAACTGGTAGCTCATTTTATCGTACCCGGTCCGATGTCTGCGTCAATTATTACTGGATTTCCCGTTAACTTGATAGCTATGAGAGTATCGCTAGGGGCGGAACATCGCATTAATCTACTTTCAAGGGTTGTCTATTACTTTTTAGTATCCAACTTATCAAATTCTTAGCTAACCTTTTTGAAATGCTCAAAAGATCAAATTTAATTAGATAAGCAACGTAGCGAATTCTTTGTCCGAAAATATGCCTTCTCTAAATCTCATCTTATTACGTCATAAGAAAATCAATCATTATTTCATAATTTTTGCAACAAAGAAGCCTATTATTTATACACCTTGTTTTTTAGTTCTGCTAATAATTGCCAGGACATTTTGCCATTACCTAATACCTAAGTAGGTAGTTACGCTATTTAACTCACTCTTTTCATTCATATGTGATTGCGGCCTAGGTATTATTGGCACTTATTTTAACTAACGTAACATAACTTACTAATTAGGTACGTATTTTTATCGCTACGATTTTCACTCTACAAGAGTAAAAAAAAAAACAGTACCTTTTACATCTATTTTATATACCTACATATCACGCCCTATTATTTTCGAGATGGTAAAAAAAGTTACCCAGTATAATATATATATATATATATATATATATATATATATAGGTGACTAGCTGAAAAAAACATCAGCTGCTCCCTACCATGTTGACGAGTTAAGTGAACACGAATGTATGGAACAGCTGATTTCTTTTCGCGATTTCAGGTTTGGTGCCATAGTAAAAGTTGTTTGTTATCATGAGCACAATCATGTGTTTAGGTATCGGTCACTAATTACCAGTCACCCTATAATTATATAGGTATATATCGATCGATTGTATAGAAAGAAATCACTGAAATAAATTAGCAATAACACGATTCATAGATGCAAAGGTTATACCTATATAAGAACAACCATGAAAACAAGATCAATAAATATATCCTTTTAGTACCACTAAGCTTACCAAAGGAAATTAATCACAGAAAATAAAGAGTATCAAGTTAGTTAATTGCGCGAAAAACTTACTCCAGTATTCGAAGTTTGCTGGTTCGAATAGTATCATTGAGAGCAAGATTTTTCCTCATTAGTGAGCCTCGACCCTTAATAACTCTAACGATGCATTGCCACAACAAAAATTCCGACAACCTAATCGTTGCGGTTGGCAACTAACCTTATTTAGCGCTTCGTGTACCCCGATTTTGCTAATTTAAAAACGCTTTAAAGAAATCGCAAAGAAATTTGGATGGAAGGTTTCTAGTAATTTGATATTTTGGAAGTTATATTATATATGAAGTATCTTTTCCCTGATACACCATTCTGCTGTAAAATAACTATTGCTATTTTATTATTTCTTGGTTTGAGTTATTCCGTGCGTTCTTTCTCAGCTCCCGTCTCTATATACCCTTATAACACAGGCATCAATATCATATGGATATGAAGTTACATTTTAGCAGAATTACCAAATCTATCACAATCGCAAGGGAATCTCGAAATATACATTTTTTTCAGACTTACTTTATGTAGTTAGCGAAGAGGTTTTAGCGTCTTCAACGGGCATAAAGGCGAGCATATCTCCAGCCTTATTAAGGGGTTTATAAATTACAAACATAACAACAAGTGCAAGAGCTCGCTACAAGTGGGACTTTGACCTCGGCTCCGGGCTGTCGATAGTGTCGCTGAACAGTGTCATAATTTTAATTATACAGGGTGTCCAAGAACCTGGCGTCCAACTGGATTCCCACGATGCCCCAAGTTCTAACAGTACTCAGAAAAATATTTTAAAAAATCCACCCCATGTACTTACAGAATTATACTGATTTAAAAAAAAAGGGGAAATGAGCACCCTGTGACATACTTTTGAATGCTGTGACTGCTAATGCTGATAATTTCGATATTTCTTGGAGGTTTTGTAATCTAGGGTATTGCTGTGTCTAAATAGAATGTAAAAATAAAGTACTTATTGTACCATTTTAAAATAAAATATTATTTTAACTAAAGGTGATATGGAAAACTATTGAATTTCGCAACTTTGACCGACTGTAGTGTAAAAAAAATGTACCAAAATAGTATGGCAAGTGACGTCAAATTTTGACGCGTTTATTCCTCTTTTTAAAAAGGTATAATACTTAAACATTAATTTGAAAAAAAAAATTTTGATAATATTTTTACTCAACAACCCAATTTTTACGATGTCTTACAGAATTCTTAGAAAGAAAAATTTACGACGAATTGAATCTAACCTCTAAAGAATTACTATTGTATGCTCATAAAAATAACAACAGGCCTCTCAAAAAACAGGTTAGACCGTAAGGGACGGTATGTGCATGCATCTCACCATAGTGATTCGTTATTACAACAGGAGGGAGCAAGACAGAAACTATCTTTGCGATTTGCTGGTTCTTCTTTATGGTACCCCATTATTCAGGTAAGAGTGAGGGAGAAAAAGGTTAGAGGTGCGCGTGAGATAGATAGTGACGCTATCTGGGATCGTGCTATTTAGGATAACAGTACGGTCAGTACGCGTCACTGCCTCCTGCCGTTACTACGCACCTCTCTCTTATTGTTACCATTGATCACGTACTACGATTTAAAGCTTTGTTTATTGGACTCGATTACTCTTTGTGCTCTGGACTTTGAAACGAACTCTTTACGACGACCTTTGCCTGTGTTTGGACAGTTTGTGTTTTGTGTGTGCTACCATGGCGACCTACACTCCGCAAGAATACGCAAATATGCACTACATTTATGGAAAATGTAGAGGTAATGGACGAGCTGCAGCGAGACTTTACAGAGAAAGGTATCCGAGGGCTACGCGATATCCCGACCATCGAGTTTTCATTAATGTGCACAGATCACTATGTGACGGGCGGTTCCCCAATCAAGTAGCTGGTGAAGGACGACCCGTAAATGACTTCATACGCGATGAAGTTTTAGAGGCGGTGTCGGCAAATCCAAGCATCTCTGTGCGAGGAATAGAAGCTGATACGGGGATACCGAAGAGCACAGCACACAGTATTCTCCAAAAAGAAGAATATCATCCGTACCACGTACAGCGAGTGCAAAGTCTTTTACCTCGAGACTATCCGAGCCGAGTCGCGTTTTGTGAAACAATCCTGCAAAAACATCGAGAAGACGAAAACTTTATCGACAAAATTTTGTGGTCAGATGAATCAACATTTAAGAAGGATGGCTACATGAACCTACACAACTTGCACGAGTGGCATGTGGAAAATCCGCACTTGATGCGAGAAGATAGATCCCAGTACCGGTTCAAAGTGAACATGTGGACCGGTATTCTCTGTGGGAATATTATTGGTCCATTTGAGATGCCCGAGAATTTGACTGGCGAATCATATTTAAATTTTCTTCAAAATGATTTGCCAAACTTACTAGAAGAGACCCCACCAGATATGTGGTTCCAACACGACGGCTGTCCAGCACATTTTCGCGTATCCGTTAGAGAGTTTTTGGACGAGCAATACCCGAACAGGTGGATTGGGCGATCAGGAACAATCCCGTGGCCAGCCCGCTCACCTGACTTAAATCCGCTGGATTTTTTTTTCTGGGGAACTATGAAGGAGCTCGTTTATGCGAAGCCCATTAATGACATCGCTGACCTTCGTGAGAAGATAACACAAGCAGTGCAGGTGATACGTCAAAAAAGTTACTCGCGAAACATAAAGCGGTCCTTTTTAAGGAGAGTGAGAGCTTGTATTGCCGCGGGTGGTCAACATTTTGAACATTTATTGTAATAAAATATCTTTAAACTAACATTCTTTGCTTTTATTCTACTGGGAACCCATCTACCTGTGTGTATTTCCTTCTTGCTCACTCTTGGAACCGAAGTAAATAATAGTAGTAACATAACAGTTTCTAAGATAAGAAAGGGTCCGACAGTTACCGTTAGTAGGTAGGCACTTCGTAAAAATTGGGTTGTTGAGTAAAAATATTATCAAAATTTTTTTTTTCAAATTAATGTGTAAGTATTATACCTTTTTAAAAAGAGGAATAAACGCGTCAAAATTTGACGTCACTTGCCATACTATTTTGGTACATTTTTTTTACACTACAGTCGGTCAAAGTTGCGAAATTCAATAGTTTTCCATATCACCTTTAGTTAAAATAATATTTTATTTTAAAATGGTACAATAAGTACTTTATTTTTACATTCTATTTAGACACAGCAATACCCTAGATTACAAAACCTCCAAGAAATATCGAAATTATCAGCATTAGCAGTCACAGCATTCAAAAGTATGTCACAGGGTGCTCATTTCCCCTTTTTTTTTTAAATCAGTATAATTTTGTAAGTACATGGGGTGGATTTTTTAAAATATTTTAAAATATTTTTCTGAGTACTGTTAGAACTTGGGGCATCGTGGGAATCCAGTTGGACGCCAGGTTCTTGGACACCCTGTATAAGCAGAATTGAGCCTCTGATATTTTACGACAAACTTCGAAGTCTTCGTTGGTTTTTGTTTGAATTTGGTAGTGTTAATGTTGGTATCAAAATATGTTGCTTTGTCATTTTTTATTAACAATTTGTATTCTTATGGTTACCATTTGCATCGGAAAGTTTCTAAAACTTCGTAATGAAATGAATTTATATGGAGTTGAATACGTTTCATTACGAACTTTGATAACAAGATGTTTTTTGTTTGCGTTTTACATCTTTAATTATGGAATCAATCTAAACTGATATGCAAATAATACCTATGTCAGACGAATAGGGTCTTAGATTTTGTGGTCAAATAAGGTGCTTACGAAATACATTCTATATTTTTAACAAGAAATAATGCCACGTAGGTTAAAATAAAGTTAGTGAAAAAAATTCTGAGCAAAAAAACAATTTAAAATTTAAAAAATTAAATGCTCTTTCGAGAAATGCCGGCCTCCAATACTGTACTTGGCACGCATCCCGGTGTATAGCGGAGTAAGAAAGGTCTTACCTCAGGGTACCTCAAGGTTATTTGAAATGATTTACAACAGAACACCAATAAGCATAATAGCTTAAGAATCAGTACATATATCATAATTTAAAAAATAGGAATAATTAAGATGAAATAAGTTTGCAAGCTTCATAAATAACTTTTAAAAAGGTAGACTTTCATGAATCTTTTTACTGTCACATTTTCATAATTCCTTTAGTAGAATTATTTCATTTTGATTAAGTTTTAATTACATCAATATGATTGGTTCTTCTGTATGAAGAATAGTCCCTCTGCATGTTATTATGCATATAACTTGCAGAGGGACACATTCTTTTAATTGCATATTTGTGCTTATATAATTTTGTTTAATAATTACCTAATAATTTTAGTTTAAGCTTACGATACTATACGAACTGATTTAGTGTAGGTACGGTTTGTTTGTTCATTTAGTCAGCCATCAACTTCACAGATTTATTTAACTGGAACCTGAATATTATAGTATTTTTTTTAACGGGCGGCAAAATAATTTACAATAATAATTGCAAACATGACTAAAAATGCTCAAAAAATGAAATTCAAAAGTTATATGGGAATCATTCTAATTAAACTATCATAATAACTGGCTGGTAATTTAAACAAACTAAGAGTTATATTTATAAATCAAAGGCTCTTTTATTTTCATTTAGCATTATTTAGTAACAAAACTAATATTACATTATATCATATTGTCATATAAGTGTTTTGGAAGTAGGTGGGTATTTTAATTATTCTACTGAAAAAGATCGAAGTATATTTGACAAATTTTTAATAAAGTTATATCCAAATAAGTAAAATTAAGACAACCTCCGTAGCGTAGCGGTATTTGGATCGCTTTAAAATCTCGGAGGTCGTGGGTTCGATCCCCACTCCGGACAGGAAATATTTGTATTAATTTTGAGATTTCTTTCCGGCTCTTTGTGCCACGGAAAGCACATTAAGCCGCTGGTCCCGATTGTAATAACATCATCTATAATAATCGTATATCAAGGAACGGGCAGCAGTGTTTCCGTGTGTGTTACAATATACTGCGGTCACCAACCGGCCAGCCAAGCTTGGTGACTATGGCAAAAAGTACCTCGGGAGGAAGCCCATGTTCAGCAGTGGACGTTATACGGCCTGATGATGATGATTCAAATAAGTTATATAACTTTCATCCAGATAAAATAAAAACACTAAAAATATTTTTAAGATAAAGTACCTATAGTCTACAGGCTACATTTAATCAATAAACCTTAACATTGCAAATAATAAATAGTTAGTTTTGATAACGAAATCTTCTACAGATTGCGAAAGAAGATATATAATGAAAGTATAGTTACTAATTTTATTAAAATGTATTTTGTGGTCTAAACAAGAGAATACAAAGTGAGTAGACGCTTGTTTATGCTTTTTTAAAGCAATGTACTGCCAAAGTACTACTAAAATTACCGTAACTACTAAAGGCGACTTATAAAATAGGCTTGTTGTTTTACGACCAAGCCTTCACTTACTTTACTCCCTATAAAACGAACGAAATATTTCAAACGTAAACACTACCGCTTAGAAGCTTTATTCCTCACAAAAAAACAGCATTTACTACCATACGCGTAAAAGCTACACCCCTCTAGCAAAGCATCAATAATTCCCATCAAATCAACACGCCTCAAATTTATGAGCAGAGCCAATAAACTGATACTAATACCTTTCAAATTGAGTAGTACCCACGTGTACAAAATAGTACAAGGGCCCACAAAAACTGTCGGATATTCCCCGGCCAGTTAAATACAACGTTTATATCCATTAAGGGCACTTCCGACACGTAACTGGTAATCATATTCCGAGCAGGCGCAGCATAAATCATGAAAGATACCCGGGGGCCAAAAAACAACGCCAGGCCTCACGCACGCCCTAACCACTGTTTATTGTAGGTTTTACATTCACTTTATTGTTCAACATATCTGATGTGGATTTAAGCATTGTTTTGAGGGCTTAATGCTATAAAAACATTGGCAAATTTTATTGATGTTGCTTGTTAATTAAACGTTACGTGTTATTGTCAGTATTCATTATATAAAAAGCTATCGTAATTAGTTTTGATGTCAATTCTGACGTGTGTATTTAATTAATTATGTGAAGGGTATCAATATTAAATCACTAGCTGTCACCAGCGTAGCTATATAAGCATTAATAATAAAATATAGACTATAGTCTTCCCCGATAAATGAGCTATGTAACATTGAAATATTTTTTTCAAATCGTACCAGTAGTTCTGCGGTTTCAAGCAAACAATCTCTTCAGTATTGATACCGCAAAAAGATTTTAATGAAATTGCTTCGTAAAGCAACAAGCTATTGTCACTAACTCCGTCACACATGTATTAGACTCACACATAGAATTCGCATTTATTATGTACGATACAATCCTTAAACTACATATTTCAGTACCAAATGTCACACTACGGTTTTAGAGACCTAACCGGACTTTCATATAGATGTAACATTTTCAGCAAGCCCTGTATTATCATTGAGATAAGCATGGTTATGGCATGATGTGATTAGACGTATTCAAACCTGCATCTTAGGTGTAGCCCCTAATGCCTTAATCATACGGCCACGATGGAATCCAACCGGTCGTCGAGATTTATCAATAAGTATCTTTATAATACGTCTAAGGAGGACTTAGGTTAAAACATTAAATTAAACATTCGACAAATATAACCAAAGTTGCATTTGAAATTAAATATTTAAAACGACACTTCCTGTATTTACATTTAAAAAGTTTTGAATACTCTGCGGATACCTAAGATGCAGGTTTTTATCCTGCCAGCGGTCTGAATTTATTCATCCCAATCTGAATTGATTAATTAAAAATTTCTCAACTCATGTAAAATATTGTAAGATTCTTATAAAATTTTAATCCATCTAAAACGATACTAAAATAAGCCTATGTAAACTTTTTATAAGTAATGTCCTTGATAGAAACCCATAAATTGTGACAAACTCGTTTTAAATTTTACATAAAGTTATTAGCATAATTATTAGGGAATAAAAGGAAGGTAGTTACATGAGCCATTTTGACCGCACATAATCCGGCGCGAGATGAAAATGTCACCACGTAAATGATTTAGTACGGTCCATCGCTAAGTAAACTACCTTTAGTAGAGTATTCGTCATTTTTCGGCGAAAGTTGCGTCTTATCAAGCAATTTGGCTTTATTGGGAGATTCACCTGTGTTGCTGACGGGTATATTATGACACAAAATTTTTACGTGAAATATATTTTTTCCCTTTTCTAGTAAGTATAGTTGGGCATTTTAATGTTGCTTAACTTATAACCATAAATAATTTTAACAGAATTCTTTGCTAATATGTTGTGTCCGGCTTAGAATAGACCACTGCATATCTTTCTATGAGTGCCGTAAGAGGCGACTTACGTACAACTGATGGTGCAGCAACATTTATCAGCTCAAAGATTCACTCATGTTAGTGCGATCACCGTGGTTTTCACGGCATATCCCTCAACGACCCTTGTCTGTCTATTAAAAAGAAGGCCTATGTTCAGCAGTTGTTAAATGGTCTGATAAGTTAAGAAGACCACAGGCAACTCATTTATTATTAGCGTATTTACAGTTTAAAGTTGCAGTCGCGTCGCAAGGTCTCAGACTGCACTCGACTTGAAGAGTGCGCTGTGAGTGCGATTGCTTCTGGCTCGTTATTACAGTCATAATCATGTATTTCTTGCAAATATGGGTATACAAATACAAAGGTGTTAAACATAACAAGTGGTTCTCCATATTTTGCCGCTACATTGACTTGCAAATATTTCAAGTCTAAATATGTTACATTTAATGACATGATATTTTTGATATACGTTTAATATCACATATCAATATTAAAATCGTTAGTAGTTAGTCGTTAATTTCAGTCTGCATTGCATTAAAAATGTAATACAATTTTTATTTCGTTTTTGCAATTCATTGTTCGTTAGCTGCTCCCTTATCGCTATCGTCTTTTTTACGCAAAGTATTTCTGACATTTATTTCTGGACCAATGACCAGTAGTTTCGAAGCAAACAATCAAATATTTCATTTTTATAAGATTACTATAGAAACATAGTAAGTATAAAACCTAACGTATTAGCACTGTAGCAATATTAGTTTAGCTTATTCGGCAATGTTCATGCACTATTACGCTGTTTAAACACGCAATTAGTGAATACAATAGATTAAACCAACCGAATTGATCGTTGATTATCCAGAATACCAGTGGGTGCCCGAATTAGTTAGCTTGATTGAAATAAGTGTACCTATAGAATATCTAGGTTTCCACTATTTCTAATAATTGTTAATTATTATTAACTACTCTCAATGACTTAGACTCCGATTTTATCTAACTAAATAAATTAGGCATTTAGTTCCAAGGCGTAGCGGCATAAATTTCGCTTTAAGTCTCGAAGGTCGTGGGTTCGATCCCCACATTGAAAATATGTATCTTTGTGACAAATGTAAGATATATTTCCGGGTCTAAATGGTTTAGAGACTTCCCTCCGTACCTCGGAATGCTCTAAGCCATTGATATCTATGGTTATAACATTTATTTATAGCAATTGCATATCATTAATACATTACTAGCGACCCGCTCCGGCTTCGCACGGTTGCAATGCTGATGTATTATACATATTGACCTTCCTCTGGTATCATTCTATCTGTTAAAATAAGCCGCATCAAAATCCGTAGTTTAAAGATCTAAGCAAACATAGGGATGGACAGACAGGAAATTGACTTTGTTTTATACTATGTAGTGATAATTCCCCTTGTAGACCCCAAGTCCGAGAGGCCCGCGATCTGTAAAGTAGAGCTACAGTTGCACAAAACTCCCCTAAAAAAATGTCGTAATCCCTCCAAGCCCACGTTGCTTAGTTTATAGTTTTTAAACCATTTATTAAGGCTGG
Organism: Nycteola revayana; assembly: GCA_947037095.2. Lineage (NCBI taxonomy): Eukaryota > Metazoa > Arthropoda > Insecta > Lepidoptera > Nolidae > Nycteola > Nycteola revayana. The sequence continues at coordinate 15,337,602 of OX344839.1, forward strand.
AGTTCTGCTTGCTTTTATGCCCGGTGAAGTAGCAAAAGCCTCGTGGCTAACAATGTACCCATGTCCGTCCAAAAAAAAAGCTGAGTGTTACGTGTTTAATAAATTAACTAGCTTCCCCCGCGCGTTTTCACTCGCATTGCTCCTGTTCCCGTGGGAACTTCGAAATTAAATATAACCTATAGGCTTCCTCAATAAATAATCTATTTAACACTGAAATAACCCAAATATAACACTGATATATACTTTTTCAAATCGGACCAGTGCGTTCAAGCAAACAAACCAATAAACAAACTTTTCACCTTATACTAATTATGTTAATATATAATTATTATTTTTTTGTTTTTCCTCTTCATTTTCGGTTGAAAAGGGGAGACCTACGCGCTATCGGATTACACCGAATATATTATGTTAGCTGTATATATAATGTTCAATTGCATTAGCTTCAGATTCTTCGTAAACGACCTTATTTCTAAGCTCATCGTACAAATCTAATAAGTTCCGTGGTCGCATTGTAGTGTTGGATAAAATTATGTTAAACTTTACGACCGAAACTTTAGCTCTTTTTATGTAGTCATTCGGCATATTTTCCGTTTAATTTACAGAATTTCAGAGCGCCTGAAAATGGCGAATTAGCGAAGCAAAATGGAGCCGTCTTTTTATGTTTTTGTAAACAGAAAATGGACCAGAATCTCTTAATGGTGAGCTTTTATTTATTAAGTGTTTTTAGTCGACGGCCAGGGGAATATGAAATTCAACCACTATATTTAGCCGGTAAGTAGCAACGGCTTACTTATAAAAACCTTTACCCTTCAAAATGACTGGATTACTGTAATTAGTACTTGTCGGGCATTTCACCGCGCTGTTCCAAGTGGATCGCACTCATCTTGAACAAAAAAGCCACATGGAATTAGCCGAAACTTGTTGATTAAAGTCAACAATAAAATATATTAGTTAATATATATTATCATCATGCCTTTCTCCCATACGGGTAGGCAGAGACAAAAGAACGACTCCTATCTCGGCCCTGTCTCTTCATGCATGCTCGCTGGTATTTTTGGTACTTTTTATTTGGCACTTCTTTAATGCGTCGCCAATTTACGCCCGGGCGCCCTCTTTCGGCGTCTCCGTTCACACTCATTTGATATACTCTTTCGAAACTTCTCCGTCATCCATCGTTTCTACATGCCTAAATACTTGCAAGTACAGTTACGTTTAATAAAACTAAATGAAAACCTACCTACCTATTGTACTTTTTAGTTGTATGAATAAAGCTCAGTCAATCTCAGTAGCTACTATAGAAACTTAACTACAAAATTCATACCGTTAAATAACAGAAACCACCATGTGTCGATTAAATAGGTAGAGGCAATTAAATATACGTCTAATTTACAGACATAACTTTACTGTTGCTAGGAAGTACAATGGCTTTAGATAGTAGTAAAACTGTTACTACCTCTTGCAATATACGAAAGCAAAAAAAACGAGTTCTTGTACCCGGAAAACGATCACCAGGTTACACAAAATGACCATCGTGGAACATAGAAACTACTAGAAATAGCTTTTAAAACTACAAATGAATGCTCAAGTCCGTACAACCTACTTTACATAACAACGGTGTGGATAGTACGACTAAAAGCCATATTGCTTAAGTGTGCATCCAAAGCAAAATTATCTTTATTATATGAACTGTTAAATTAATATTGGCTTATGTTTAACTTACCATCAGATATAGTAAAAATGATCACCAAAATTAAACCCGCATTTTAATGTAAAATGGTAACCAAAGTTTTAACATTTCGCTATCGTATTTAAGCAAAATGACTCCAAATAAATCATTGTTAACCCAAAAGTAGTAAATGATCACCAAAAGTAGTAAATGATCACCAAAAGTACCTAAATGTTTTACTAATTTACTATTCGTTGTATGGCCGCAGCTCTAACCTAACCTAACCGATTGTCATTTTTCATTGATTTTATTAAGGTAGAATAGCGCAATCATTTGCTCGCTAAGATTTGGTGATCATTTACTACATTTGGTGATCATTTACTACATTTGGTGTTCGAATACAATTTGAAGTGCAGTCGTGACTAAAATAGCTAGTACTATTATAATTTTAGACTTTATTTTTCTGGTGTCAAGTATATATTTTTGGTGGTCATTATATTTTATCCCATTAATATTTACAAATCAAAGCCAAAATATATATTTAAGTAACTACATGATATATCCAATTTTCTTGCCTGGTCAAAAACATTATAAAATAAATGGGGATCGGGATGACAAGAATACATGAAAAAAATGGGAAAAAATTGCCAATGTATTTAGACACACCAAAATATGGACTATACTTGGACATGGTTACTATTGTCTACGTATTCATTCAGATTGGGTTGAAAATACCATAACATATCTTTTATATACTTATTGGTTTAAGCTTAATATAACATTATACATTATAAAATACAGTTTATACCTTGTAAGTACGTCAATTTCAATTCCACTTTTATCATAAAAATGTACTCAAATATCTACCTCAATACTAAAAAATAAATATACATATCGTTTAAACCTGAAAAGGGTTATCCATGTTAGTATCTACATACGTTTCTAATTACAACTAAAACTCTAGTGATTCCGACCCCAGTTATTAGTCAATAAAGAATTTACATGTATAAATTGTTTATAAGTTATAGAACTACATTCTTTACCACTGGTGTATTAATAAATACTAATAAGGTTAATTGATAAGTACTATACTCGATACAAAGGCGACTTTGTATAAGATAAAGATAGAAAACAGAAAGTAGTCGTATAATAAACTAATTAAACCTTAGGGCTGTATAAACTAGAGCGTGAATGGTTTATTCGAGATATATACTTATTATTTTACTGGATATGCTTAGGAATCAGCCTGTTACAAAATTAACAGGCAAGTATTATATTAAGTTATAACTAAATCTCTTTTTGGTAAAATATTGAAGCTAATCTGTCATCTATACTAATATCAAAAAGGGGAAATATTTGATTGTTTGTTTGTTTGTATTGAATAGGCTCCGAAACTACTGGACTGATTTGAAAAAATCTTTCACCGTTGGAAAGCTTCGCTATCCCGGATGACATAGATGACATCATATATTTAATTATGAAGTTCCCACGGTAAAGGGAGTTACGCGAGTGGCACCGCGCGCGGGAAGCTAGTATATATAGAGGAAAAAAGCGGGAGTTGACTTTTCAGAAAAAATAAAAAAGGATGCAAATACATTTCTCTCTTAGTAATTCTCAGTAAAGTGTGTTATAATTACTGTATAATACTATCATGTTCTTACTATTTTAGAGGAAGTCGAAGAATCTAGATGCTTTCATAAATCAGAGATAACTAAACAATGCTCTTGCCATGGAAATATTCATGGGAAAGGAGAAATCTATTATGTAGGTATATCTAATATGTCTATTACTTACCATTGATTTCTATCGTTGGAGGCGTACAAAACACAATTTAGAGTAGATAGTTACATTCATTATGCATGTGAAGCTCTGATGCTAATCACAATCTAGGAATTTTTTTTTTTTTTTACTTTCGCATCCCGTTCACGCCTACTGCATAGCATGGGCCTCCTCTTAATTGGCCTTGGCAAGCCAGGGTCGTTTTGGAATATTCTCATAATCACCGAACTTGGCAGGCGGATTGGTGCTCGAAGTTACATGGTGATGATGCTTAGCATCTCAACAATTCTTTCTTGAAACGATATGTCAATTGTGTGGCCTAAAACCGCCCCGCCATAACGGCATCTTAATGCATGGAGATTAAGTTTTCTGAGTTTTATAAATAAGACACATAAAAGTAATGATACAGTAAGTTTTTTGTAAACTACTATATTTTATATACGCGTATTTCCCGTTGCCGTGGGAACTTCATGACTAAAAATAGCCTATGTTAGTCCTGGATAATGTAGCTTTCAAATGGCGATATACTTATTATAAAACGGTCTTGTTCTTTTTTTTCGGACGGACATATGAAGTTAGCCACGAGACCATTGCTACTTCACCGGGCATAAATGCGAGCAGAGCTCCAGCCTAGACAGTACCTAGATAGTGCCTCAATGCAAACAAGCAATGAAATCTTTCTTCTTTATCGGCCTGGAGATCTATAGTACAGGCCTCGGCTTAGTTCAGACTCCAGATCTCCCACAAATTACAAACTTGTAAAACTTTGTAATGTCAGCTGTATATTGTACTACTTGATGTAATTTGTGGAGATAAAATCAACATTTTTATTATTATTATTTATAATATCAGTATGTTTTCGATATCGTTCAATATGTAGTAGATCGTTAGCGTTCAATAAGTTAATTTCTCTCAACACGTAACCGATCGGCTTATTAGAGAGCCTATTAAATTTCACAAACAATTTATCATCTAAAGGTCCTTTCTCACCGAGGTCGCTTCCAGACAACTAGTTCCACAACTCCAATGCGAATACACGTAGGGCGTGAACTTTTCACCTGTCTGCTTTCACCTGCTAAACCGCTTACTGGCAACGTTGCTTAGTTACGCTGCAGACGGTGTTATAAAATGTTTTACTTATTTCTGCAACAACTTGAAATAAGCTTAACTTGCTGTCTTACTGTATCTTGAAGTAAGTAATAGATAGGAAGTGGCCGGCCAGACGTTAAGTAGCTGCAATGATTTTATTTAATACTAGCTGTATCCGCGACTTTATCCGCTTGGAATAATGCCCCCCCTCCTACTACCCTATGTCCTTTCTCTACACTATTTGTGTACCAAATTTCATTTTAATCGGTTCTGTATTTTTTACGTGCAAGGCCTACAGACAGACAGAGTTACTTTCGCATTTTTTATATTAGGAAAGAGGAAGAATTAATTTACGTGACTTTAATGATGAACGAAAATACTACTGTTCAATATCCACTCTCAATTTTTTTTTTATAATTCGCTAACCCGATGTTCAATCACTTACATTCAAGTAAACATAATATAAACAATTTACGATTGACATCTACTCGATGCGATTATAAAAATGGTTCGATTTCTTTATTAGTTGGTTAATGGTTCGATTTCATTAAACCCAAAAACTAAGTACTTACTTGTTTACATTTCTTCACAATACACCTTTTTATCTAGAAACTACCTTCTTCACACGGTTTCAACCGCGTAACTCCCGTTTCTATAGAAATTTCATAATTAAATAAAGCCTATAGCATTCCTCAATAAATGGGCTATCTAACACTGAAATACTTTTTCAAATCGCACCACTAGTTCTTATGATTTAGCGCCTTCAAACAAATCAATAAACATTTTATTTAGCTTTATATATCAAAAGGTACAGATAATACCAGCGTTAGTCTATAAAAAAAAAAACCATATAGTTACGCGAGTAAAACTGCGTAATTTTATAAATACGACAGAAGATGTAAAGTAATTCACACGATCCGGCTAATTAGGTAAATGGGTTACACAAAAGGCTTTTAATTTTTATACATCTTCTGTAATCATCAAAGAAACTTCCGCCATGTGGTCCTGAGGATACTTTGGCTCCAGATAATGGTATCGTTACGGACGATTAAGTTTTTATGTGCGTACCCGGAGCATTTACTGGAGTGCTGATAACAGCATAGGCCCGGGTCTACCATTCTGGGTTAGTAGCCATTGATTTGTGACCAAAACTATCTTGAACGATGCTGAAAACTTTTTATAGTGTAAGTTAAATTTATTATATGGTAAATTTATAACGGATTAGACGGAAATTGTACGTATTTTTAAATAATTAGGTAATTATGTGCTTCTGATCTATTTTAGTATCAGTTATAACTGTGAAGCCGTAAGGGAAATATATTATTACATAATATTCATTAAGTTTAAAGTAAATTTAAAAAAAAACTGATTCGAATGTGCATTATTATGGATGATAATTTTTTTGTAAGAAATAAATTTATACATATAATAAAACTGTAGAGGTCGAATGTCTGTACATAGAAATAAACGCTTAAAACCAGGTTAAAGTCAGGGGGATGTTAGCAGTAAAATAGAACACATTCATTTTTTTTTTAATTTTAGTTTCTCTGTCTGTTGTAGTGTGCATTACGCCTTCTCCCGAGGGTCCCGGCGATTGGGACCGCAATTAAGTAGGACCGCAGTCCTAATCGACGGATCCGTAAAAAAAAAAAATTTCTTCCGGCGACTGGGACCACTCATAAATGATAACTGAAATCAAAAAATGAACAGTCAAAGGAATAATTTTTAGATGTAATAATTGAAGAAAAATCCTTTTTGATTTAAAAACATCATTTATTGTTATAAAAAAAAAGCCTTTGACTCTACAGTTCTGTTATTTAAAACTTTCGACGAAGAGCAGTTTCGTTCAAAATAGAGACAGTAAAAATCAGAGTCGATGCGATAACATCGACTCTGATTTTTACGCGCCGCAAACACTTTTTCTTGCACAATGCCAGAGTTTTGAGCAATTTTTGTTTATTTTTTTAGGAATATATTCATAGCCAGCTCTTCGCAAAAGTTCACGTCCTCTTTGTGTGACATCAATATAAAACGACTGTTCACCACGTGAAGTTGAGGGACTATTTTCATTTATTTTGATAATTCTTAAATCGAAATAAAATATTAACTATCAGATAATCTTAACAGATGACAATTTTTTTGTGTTATCAAAAAGTATCATCGAATATGAGAAGCGCTCTAAAGTAAAAATATTTGTAACCACGTCGTTTATTAGCTTGTTTTGTTTATAAATAAGTAAATAAAAAAAAATGTTTTACATACCTGACGACTATTAGATGAAGTCACAACACCACCACTCACATCACACAATTTGCAACAAACCTTCAGCGCAGTATCTTTCAATGATCTAATATGACATTGTCTGATGCAAAACTTGACTTTCTTAAACTGATAAGCTTCTTGTCAGTGATTGACCGAGCCAGTCATCGGGCGATGTAAAATTTGCCGTTTATAACAAAAGGGCCTCGAAATCGACATGCAAAACGGACTCGAGTTAGAGAGGGATAGTATTATACAATGCTATTTATTCCCTTTGTGTGTGTTTACCTGCATGTGTGAATTATGTAAAAACGGGCTAGCTTAATCTAGTACTAAGCACATAGGATGGAATCATGTCTAGAACGAGTCAATGATATTCATATAAATAATTAAGATTTTTTTCGTTTTACTGTACCGATTTTGGCTTGAATAATAGATTTTTTAAGTTTTCTATGGGTGGTCCCAGTCGCTGGAAGAAAAATATTATTTTTTTACGGATCCGGCGACTGGAACCGCGGTCCAAGTTAATTGCGGTCCCAGTAGCCGGAAACCTCCTTCTCCCTACTTATGTTATTAGTATGTAAGATTATAAAGGATTACGAGGACGGCTAAGAATAAAATACTTCCTCCCCGCACGTTGGGAAAAAACGCGTGGCGTAAAAGTCGACAAAACCCAGCACGCTTGATGGTAGGATTTAATTATCCGCCTGGCTAGCAACCACCCTCACATGTAAGGCCTGCGCCAAACAGTTTTACTGTGTTTCGTAGTGAGTATGTGAGAGCCAGAGCCCGAAAGGGTGTCTACTTGAATTGCGTGTTCCATCTAGGACCCTGTCTGTGCTTACCATCAGGCAAGACTAGAGTCAAACGCAATCAAGAAAATAATAAAAAAAAAAAAAAAAAAATACTCCCAACAATACATGGCGACCGTGCCAGGATTTCCAATGGAATGAAAGACGTGTTTCCTTTTAGTCGATGTACTATATTAGAATCCATTTTAATCTTACATACTAATAACATAAGTAGGGAGAAGGCGTAATGCATACTACAACAGACCCCGTTTTGAGAAATAAAAATACTATGTACGTATTTTTCTTAAAGTAATAATTGACAAAATAAAAGTGTATATATATATTTAATTATAGATTAAATACAAAATTATACTACATGATTATATAACGATAATTGATTACAAATATACAGCAAATAACCATAAAACAATACAAAAATAATTAATTAAGTTACGCTCTGTTGAAATTAAATATAAATGGTTTAATTAACAAAATGTATGAATGTATTCGCAAAAATAAAATATACATATAATCCGTGTAAACATATTTAAAGATAGAATATTGATACCAAATCAATTTACTAAGTTTCTTCTTAGTAAATGATGCAAATAAATGAAATTATTGTTACATTATTCGGTTGATCAGTCCGATTATTACAAAAATACTTTCACAATAATAGTAATATTATATTTTAATTAAGGTATGTAAATATATATAAAACTATAATAGCCATTTTTATTAAATCATATGCAAACATAACATTATAATTATTAATTTCATTCATCAGTCATTTAAAATCGCTTATAAGAGTGCAGGAACACTTGCGAACATGATCCACGGTGCTCAAAAAGGTATTCATTCGTAAGGTCACCTATCACATTCCAAACATGTACGTACGAGTATGTATCACACCATTACCGTAGATACAAAACATTATAAAATTATACAAAGTACAGTCAGAACGAAAAATCTTTGTCATCAAATGAATAATATAAATAAAAGAAAACAATTGCTCATTAAGAATAGTTAACATATAACATTTTTTAACGAGACAGCTCTGTTATATGTATAAAATATTAAATTAAAAATGACATGGGTTCAAAATCATATTCCATACTTTTTTTTTACTTTCAATAGACAACCACCATAATATCAAACAATATCTTTACTTTCACTATTTGGGTAGGTACACTTTTATTTATTTATTTACTTATTATTTATTTAGTCCAACTAGACTCATTTTATCTTTTTATATAATTTATTAGGGCTATTATTTGACACTTTCATTTGTCTCCAAAACTTTCACGGAGGAATCTCGTTCACACCATGATCAAGTTAAGAATAATCCCTAAATATATTCCAATTTGTACCGCTTCAACTTCATAAAACTCATCTCCATAGTACTCTCAATATATTACGCAATCCAAACCCAAACATCTCACACTCAACTTTTATCAAATAGCAAAAAATATTTCAATTTGCGCCAAAAACAATAAAAAAAATACAATACATATTTGAGTCTAATTTTAATGTTGGTGACTGTACTAAACAGTACCAAATTTTAGAAGTTCAGAGAGCATTTTATTTACTTACAACTGTCAAAATTTAGTCAACAGGTGGAACCACAATTTGTCTTAATGCATAAAACCATAACGAGTAAAATATACTTATTATTAGTAAAAAAAATCATAAAAAATAAAGACATTGTCTTTACCATATTAAAATGAAAAATTTAACACCACGTCACTAAGAACTCCGTCGCACGAAATCTCCAAAGGCATTCTTCAACGAAAACAGGTGCCTTTCCCTATTCAGGGCGGCAACATTCATATCCGTTCTGGTCAAAAATTCATGAATGTCATACTGTGCCGTGGTCTTGGCAATACAGTGGGTACTATTTCACATGACAGGATACTCCTCACGGGATATCTTTTGACACGAACCCAGAATGGTCGAAGTCTTTTCTATTCCAGGCCAGGCGCTGCCGACGCCGTAACGTGGCATCCTGGCAGGGTCGCCATGTATTGTTGGGAGTTCCAATGGAATGAACGACGTGTTTCCTTTTAGTCGATGTATATTAGAATCCTTTATAATCTTACATACTAATAACATAAGTAGGGAGAAGGCGTAATACACACTACACTGTTGCACGGGCTAATATTCGAAATTGTGGCACCGATTTAAATGAAATTTTGCATGGTGGTACCTTACATCTCCGGTCAACATGTTAAATAGTTTTAATCACAGACAATTAATGAGTTTCCGTGAGATAGTTAAAAACCCGAAGGAATAACAAACACCATGCGGACAAAGTCGCGGGCATCAGCTAGTGTATAAATAAAACAACGTAATATGATCATATCCCTTGCGTAAAGTAAAACGATGCATCTCTTAACTTCACGAAAATAGACAAGTAAACACTCTACTTACGGTATTTTATTAGGTTTCCTATTAAAGTTTGAAGACAACGCAGCAAAACTCTGGTTGAACAAAATTGCTTCATAATATGGCTAGACATGTATTATGCTAACTTGCTACAAGGATGTGATAGCGTGTAACTGAACTTTGCGCCGGGTTATGCAATTTCCAGGTGTAGGTTCTCTTACAATCCCATTAGTTATGTTTTCTATCTGTGCTTCCAGCAAGGTCTGGGCTCAGGTTTGTTCGCGTGTTACGAGCAAATACGATGTGGCTAGTTTCGTGCCATTATAGATAGCTTTGCATACATAATATTATAATTTTTACTGATTGGTGTTCTAGCGGTTAGTTGTAACGTAACTAACGAGGAACGAGGAGTTACGAGTAGGCCCTAAAAAATCAAGGAAAATTCAAGTGAGCTCTTAAAGTCAAGAAGTAGCGATTCACAAACACACGTAAAGCTGTCAGTTTTTTATATATTCTTAGTATTATTGGTATATATTGTTGTAGTAGAAAAAAATGTTTCTATGAGTGTTTTAAGTGTGTTGTAAATGAAACGTTCTCAAGTACACATTTGAATTAACCGTTAACCAACGAGTTAAAATACACTATAGTTACACCCTTAAACATTCACTAGACACCAATAATGGACCCTTAAGCAATACCTCTCGGTTCTGAGTTACATGGGTCATTATTACAGAAAATGCATATATTACGTATATATCAATATTCTTGCAAATAAACATATGATTATCAAGCGATAATGATTAAGTATTGTTGTTTATTGTCAATCCGAGACGATTTATTCTTATACCAAAAACGAATAACAGTCGTATTCATCCCAATACAAATAAAGAGTACTAAGTAGTATTAGTATTCGGTACTAGAAAGTAATAAATCTCCAATACGTACGTAAAGCACACAGTGTTTGGAAGGACCATAAACCAACGCGTTAAAATACGACTGTCAACTATTGGTATACTACATAACGGTAAGCAATAAAGTGGCGCTTATTACCATACGACTTTGTAACAAGAGTATCAGGAACGATACTACAGTTACACACTAACTATTCACTGGATACCAATAAACGGAACCTTAAGGAATACCTCACGGTTCTAAGATACATACGACATAATTATAGAATAATTTATGGTATTAAAGTTAGTGGAAAGCATATTAAGTAGTATATATTATTTGCATGAGTCGAGGGTTATTTTACCGTTGAAATGTAATACAATAGTCAAACAAGTTTTCAAATTGTTTTTAACTAATTCGGGCTGGAGAAAAAGAACGGAACGCCCGCCCGTTTGATTTTTTATTTGGACTCCTTCCTAATTGACCCAGGTTGTGATAAGAAAAAAAAGGGAAGAAAAAAGGCCTGTGCCCTGCAGTTGGGCACATCGGGCTGATAGTACAAAATATTTATTTGTTGTTTGATTATTATGTGCGTAACTGTATTGCTTTTTTAAGTTTAAAGTAAACCGTCCCTTAAACATTTAACAGCATTAATCAGGTATCATATCTGCTTATAAACATTTTGAGACCATCCAAATTATTTATAGGAATATATATTTAATAGCGTTTTTTATAATTATCTGCTCAAAAATAAATCACCGCGTGTTATATGACATACAATCCATAATAAAAAATACTAATAACAGTACGATTTTTTTTTTATTTTTTTTTTAACATTACTTCTTACTTTGTATTACGTAGTACTTAAATTGTGTGGTACATCTACTAATATATAAAGCTGAAAAGTTTGTTTGTTTGTTTGCTTGAAATCGTAAATATCAGGAACTAGTGGTCCGATATTAAAAATTCTGCCAGAGATAAATAACTAACTTATTAAGGAAGGCTATAGGAATTATGAAGTTCTTACGAAAACGGGAATTACGCGGGTGGAAACCACACGCGGTAAACTAATTTGGAGTATATGTAATCGTTCTAACCACCACATCATTGATCCACAACACTAATGTATTTAACACTTGGCGTTCCCTCAATGACAATACAATTTACAGTAAGCAATCATTGCACTGTATTCACCCTCTATCTAAACTTGGTTACTGTTATGTGTTGTGTGGAACTTATACAACATAATGAGGATTTAAGTATTATAAATTGACTGAAAGTAAACGAGACTAAAGTCTTGTGTATGCTTATAAGAAGGTGGATCAACATGTAATGTTTAATTCATTGTCTGGTTGAAGCATTGTTTTTTGGCATAGAGATTTTTTTCTATATTAAAACTGTCTGAGACGCGCTTTTACTTTCGTAGATTCCGTTCCCGTAGAAACAATCATCTTAAAATGTAGCCGGTCCCAAAAAATGTGGATTTCTATCGGTGAAAGAATTTTAAAATCGGTTTAATAGATGCAGAGATTATTTGCCTACTTTACAATAAAAAAATTTAATTTTTTGACTGATGACTCCGTTTTTGAGTTTTTGACCTAATGATGACTTAACATAGATCTAAAATTGCTTTTTACATTAGCAAGATAAAAGAAATATCAATTTAAGAAATAGGAAAACAGAAAATTGGTCGAATTGTCCGTTCAATATCTAAAGTACGAACGTTTCAACTTAACAAAAGAACACAACTTGTTTTAATTGTAATCAAATGCATAATGTAGGTGTAGCCTGGTGTTTTAAACTATATTTTCTCATAAAAAATTTACTTTCCACCTTACACTATGTTCTGATTACGACAATAGTTTCATACTAGCTTTTAAAACCAATTAATACCATTGTTGAATCGGAACCTTGTGTTAAGCATCCTCATGAATAATTAAGTATTATCCATCCTTGTTACCGACACCAATAATTGTTAAAGCAGTAGCTAATCGGATTGGTGCAACACTGAATACCGATAGAAACCTAATGGAATTAAACACAATGCAATTACACACAGTACTATATGGCAGGGATTCCCAAAGTATTCCCAGATATTGACCTCTTGGGGTCTAAATTGATTTCCCACGGTTCTTACATTTCTTATATAGACATAAACAAAAACTAGACAAAAACTAATTTTGGTGTTACGAAGAGGTCTAAAAATCGACACAGATCTATTAACACAGAGTTTCAATAGTAACTTTCGAGATACTCTATTAGTTATGTTACGTGTATATAAGAAATTGTTGTTAGAAGAAAGACTAATATTTCAACGTAGTGTTAAAAATCAACTAATCGATAACCTTTGTTTTTCGGACGGACATATGTAGTAAACCAAGAGACTGGCTACTTTACCAGGCATTAAATTGTTCTAAAATTACAAACTAAGCACAACTACACCAGAGGCCATTCCATGAGGAACTTGGACTTCAGCTCAGGGTGGTTGCTGGCGGGGGAATTGAATGATGACTACATGTTTTGAGAGGAGTTTTTTGCAACTTTCTGTCTACTTTTAAGTTTGGAGGCCTTTCAAATTCGGGATTACGAGGGTATCGAAAGAAGTCGTATAAGATGAAAACTCGGCTAGTCAATAAGCGAAGTTCAATAAGTTAATGTAAGATCGAATGAATTCGAATACATACAAGTGTTTCAGGCACATTTGATGACTAAAATATTTTGTTTTTTATTTTTCGCATACCTACTTTTACACAACTGGCTGCGCCCCGCGGTTTTACCTGAGTAACTAGTACCACTGGAGTAGTCCAGTGGTACTTCTATAAACTATCCGCGTGCAAACTACCAGCCAAATCCGTTCAGTAGTTGCGTGAAAGTGTAACAAAAATCCATCCATCCATAGACACAAACTTTTGCGTTTATAATATTAGTAGGTAAGGATTTAAGCCTACAAAAATCATGATCAAGTTTATTAATGTGCCTTTAGGGGTCTCCGGTGTCAATTATTTTAGACAAAGGTCTCTTGCCCAAAATAGTTTGAGAATCCCTGCTTCATGAGTTAAAGTAGCATATGCATCTACCGGCAATACAAAGATTCCACAGTGTAAATACTGTAGTCAGTTGGAATGTTGTTCAGTAGTTGCTAGATTGCATATGCACATAGTTGCCTAATTTTGTGTATGAATCATTTCAGTAACTATGTTTTAGCAATGAATATTCAAGTACCTACCTCAATCACAATCACCTCAAGTAATCAATTCGAACGGTTCATACTTCAGTAACTGTTGATTAGTCGTTCTGTATTGTCGTACTGTGTCGTCATTGTTTATCCATAATCTATACTAATATATATATATAAAGCTGAAGGTTTTGTTTAGAAACTACTGGTGCTATTTGAAGAAATATTTCGATGTTAGATAGCCTATGCATTGAGGAAGGCTAATTTCTTACGGGAACAGGACCGCGCTAGTAGAACTAGTTTACGCACGTGAAGCCTCGCGCGGAAACTAGTTTTAATATAAATGTTTAGTGTTTCTCCATATCCTTGTACAGATTTTGTTAAAAAGTTTATAATTTAGACATATACAGGGTGTCCAAGAACCTGGCGTCCAACTGGATTCCCACGATGCCCCAAGTTCTAACAGTACTCAGAAAAATATTTTAAAAAATCCACCCCATGTACTTACAGAATTATACTGATTTAAAAAAAAAGGGGAAATGAGCACCCTGTGACACACTTTTGAATGCTGTGACTGCTAATGCTGATAATTTCGATATTTCTTGGAGGTTTTGTAATCTAGGGTATTGCTGTGTCTAAATAGAATGTAAGAATAAAGTACTTATTGTACCATTTTAACATAAAATATTATTTTAACTAAAGGTGATATGGAAAACTATTGAATTTCGCAACTTTGACCGACTGTAGTGTAAAAAAAATGTACCAAAATAGTATGGCAAGTGACGTCAAATTTTGACGCGTTTATTCCTCTTTTTAAAAAGGTATAATACTTACACATTAATTTGAAAAAAAAATTTTTGATAATATTTTTACTCAACAACCCAATTTTTACGATGTCTTACAGAATTCTTAGAAAGAAAAATTTACGACGAATTGAATCTAACCTCTAAAGAATTACTATTGTATGCTCATAAAAATAACAACAGGCCTCTCAAAAAACAGGTTAGACCGTAAGGGACGATATGTGCATGCATCTCACCATAGTGATTCGTTATTACAACAGGAGGGAGCAAGACAGAAACTATCTTTGCGATTTGCTGGTTCTTCTTTATGGTACCCCATTATTCAGGTAAGAGTGAGGGAGAAAAAGGTTAGAGGTGCGAGTGAGATAGATAGTGACGCTATCTGGGATCGTGCTATTTAGGATAACAGTACGGTCAGTACGCGTCACTGCCTCCTGCCGTTACTACGCACCTCTCTCTTATTGTTACCATTGATCACGTACTACGATTTAAAGCTTTGTTTATTGGACTCGATTACTCTTTGTGCTCTGGACTTTGAAACGAACTCTTTACGACGACCTTTGCCTGTGTTTGGACAGTTTGTGTTTTGTGTGTGCTACCATGGCGACCTACACTCCGCAAGAATACGCAAATATGCACTACATTTATGGAGAATGTAGAGGTAATGGACGAGCTGCAGCGAGACTTTACAGAGAAAGGTATCCGAGGGCTACGCGATATCCCGACCATCGAGTTTTCATTAATGTGCACAGATCACTATGTGACGGGCGGTTCCCCAATCAAGTAGCTGGTGAAGGACGACCCGTAAATGACTTCATACGCGATGAAGTTTTAGAGGCGGTGTCGGCAAATCCAAGCATCTCTGTGCGAGGAATAGAAGCTGATACGGGGATACCGAAGAGCACAGCACACAGTATTCTCCAAAAAGAAGAATATCATCCGTACCACGTACAGCGAGTGCAAAGTCTTTTACCTCGAGACTATCCGAGCCGAGTCGCGTTTTGTAAAACAATCCTGCAAAAACATCGAGAAGACGAAAACTTTATCGACAAAATTTTGTGGTCAGATGAATCAACATTTAAGAAGGATGGCTACATGAACCTACACAACTTGCACGAGTGGCATGTGGAAAATCCGCACTTGATGCGAGAAGATAGATCCCATTACCGGTTCAAAGTGAACATGTGGACCGGTATTCTCTGTGGGAATATTATTGGTCCATTTGAGATGCCCGAGAATTTGACTGGCGAATCATATTTAAATTTTCTTCAAAATGATTTGCCAAACTTACTAGAAGAGACCCCACCAGATATGTGGTTCCAACACGACGGCTGTCCAGCACATTTTCGCGTATCCGTTAGAGAGTTTTTGGACGAGCAATACCCGAACAGGTGGATTGGGCGATCAGGAACAATCCCGTGGCCAGCCCGCTCACCTGACTTAAATCCGCTGGATTTTTTCTGGGGAACTATGAAGGAGCTCGTTTATGCGAAGCCCATTAATGACATCGCTGACCTTCGTGAGAAGATAACACAAGCAGTGCAGGTGATACGTCAAAAAAGTTACTCGCGAAACATAAAGCGGTCCTTTTTAAGGAGAGTGAGAGCTTGTATTGCCGCGGGTGGTCAACATTTTGAACATTTATTGTAATAAAATATCTTTAAACTAACATTCTTTGCTTTTATTCTACTGGGAACCCATCTACCTGTGTGTATTTCCTTCTTGCTCACTCTTGGAACCGAAGTAAATAATAGTAGTAACATAACAGTTTCTAAGATAAGAAAGGGTCCGACAGTTACCGTTAGTAGGTAGGCACTTCGTAAAAATTGAATGTTGAGTAAAAATATTATCAAATTTTTTTTTTTCAAATTAATGTGTAAGTATTATACCTTTTTAAAAAGAGGAATAAACGCGTCAAAATTTGACGTCACTTGCCATACTATTTTGGTACATTTTTTTTACACTAAAGTCGGTCAAAGTTGCGAAATTCAATAGTTTTCCATATCACCTTTAGTTAAAATAATATTTTATTTTAAAATGGTACAATAAGTACTTTATTTTTACATTCTATTTAGACACAGCAATACCCTAGATTACAAAACCTCCAAGAAATATCGAAATTATCAGCATTAGCAGTCACAGCATTCAAAAGTATGTCACAGGGTGCTCATTTCCCCTTTTTTTTTAAATCAGTATAATTCTGTAAGTACATGGGGTGGATTTTTTAAAATATTTTTCTGAGTACTGTTAGAACTTGGGGCATCGTGGGAATCCAGTTGGACGCCAGGTTCTTGGACACCCTGTATAATGATGAAATATGTAAAACACGATAAAAGTTTTAATAACAAAATGTTTTCGTGATAAAAAAAAACTTAATATTGAAATCTAAAACCATATTATACCAGATAAAAATCCAAGGCAGATCGCCAGATCTGAAAACTGCCTTAACAGTCTAAAAATACAAAGGCGAAGCGGTCAAAAGGTGTGAAAACAATCCTACAAAGTAAGCAAAAACATTTTTATTAAAACATGAAAGAATTTGCTACACAATTCCAAACGGGCTGAACATTCCTACCGTAGTTTCCTATTCAACAAATAAAAGAGAATTTCAGTAGTAAATGTTCAAATATTAAAAGTCGAAGCGTTTAATATTGAATTTCTAATATACGTAATGGAATCGAGTGTCATCTGCCCACTGATTCAGATAAAGATAAGAGATAAAGATAAAGATATATTTATTTGCGTAAAACATGTGTGGTTTACAGGAAATACATCCTAAAAAAAACAGTTGTACAGGGTTAAATTGTGTCAACATGTCTTGCCATAATCGGCTTGCAAATTGAATGGTGCAAATTAGTTAGAGTATTACTTAAAGAATTAGTTAAATTTAATTATAAAGGTATAATGATAAAAACACAAATTCGTTATAGAAATGTCAAATTAAAAAATGTCAGATTGCAATGTTCAAATGATAATAATATTTAAATTTGTTTAGTCAATAATAATTATTAATGGTAAATAGTAGTGTAGTAAATGAAAAGATATGAATTTAAAATTTGTCATTTAAGTAGTCATTAAGATTGTAATAGCACTTTTTTATTAACATTTCTTTAACTTTAATCCTGAACAAATTAAGATTCAAAGATTTATATTGCTGAGGAAGCTTATTAGAAGATTTTCTGAGAAATTACACTTTGGTCATAGATGTTCGTCGCTGAAAAATGTACCAGTTAAAACATTTTATACTTTCTTCCTCTATGGCCTAGGAATATTGTGGTAACATAGGTACGTAATAAGCGAAGTCCAGCGTTTGAGGATTGGGTAAGCAAAAGCAAATTACGAAAAATGCCTCATCGCCTAAAGTAATAATAATATAAATACATCTCAACTCTCGTAAGTTTTATATTTTAAAAAAAAAGTTAATTGTCGTTAGCTCATTTTTTTTTCTTTTGTCTATTAAGCTTAGCTTATTTAGATTAGCTGTTTAAAACTTTATTCGAATGTCTAATTCTTATTTTTTCTTCCCAACGTTAAATTTAATTACAAAATTTTACTTAGGTATGCATTTTTTTTATTATATTAAAATAGTTACTTAATACATCTTGTATTACTAAGGATTCAAAAATGGTTTCCAAATTTTCAACGTACCTTAATGTAATCCTTCGTTGATAACTATTACTTGTAGATAAAAGGAATGTCAGAACGACTGGGCAGTTACGCTTACCGCAAGAATTCTATAATTAACTAGCTGACCCGGCAGACTTCGTACTGCCTCAATCGATACATAAAAGACCTAAACATTTGTATAAAATAAACTGGGCCGTAGAGACTTCGTTTATGCGGTACTCCTACCCCTACCCTACCCCTACCCTACACTACCCCTACCCTACACTACCCTACCCTACACTACCCCTACCCTACACTACCCCTACCCTACACTAAACCTACCCTACACTACCCCTACCCTACACTACCCCTACCCTACACTACCCCTACCCTACACTACCCCTACCCTACACTACCCCTACCCTACACTACCCCTACCCTACACTACCCCTACCCTACACTACCCCTACCCTACACTACCCCTACCCTAAAAAATCTTGGCAAAAAAATTCAAGTTTTTAATTAACAAAATAAAGCTCAAATTGACTCTACATTTTAGTTAGAAAACGTTTGTATGGGAAAAAGAAAAAGGCTGTTTTAAGGGGTTTTCAGGCAATTATTCGAATTTTTCTCGCCGTAAAAACCATCCTTGAACTTCCACGAACATAAAAAAAAAAGAATTGGCCAAATTGGTCCAGGCTTTGTAGAGTTATGCGCTTACCAACACATTTTGCGATTCATTTTTATATTATAGATTAGTTATTAAGAGAGCGGAATATCCATGAAGGCTGTTTCAAGGTGGATCACACAATCTCTTTAAGATTAAAGTTAAATTATTTAAATCTTTATCAATAAAAGGCTATGTCCTGATTGATTGACTTACTGGCGGATCTACACACAACCTAAACCACATCGTGGAGACCTGAAACTTAGAGGGTGTATTATTTATATGACGTAGGCATGGGATATAAAAGGATTTTCGGAAACTCGACCACGAAGAATGAAAACGTTAGCAAAGTTTGTATCAACATCATCATCATCAGCTCGTACAACGTCCACTACTAAACTTATCGGTACCGACGGCTTAACGTGCTTTCCGAGGCACGGAAGGTCTCAGTCTGTCAGTCAACCAGACCCGGAAAGAAATCTTAGAAACAACACAAAGATTTCTTGTCCGGGTTGGGGATCGAACCCTAAATTTAAAGCGAGCCACATACGCTATGGAGGTTGTATGGAGCAATCAAAATCTACGCGGAAGAAGTCAACGGCAGGTAGCAGCTCTAGTATCTAATAAACTGTGAACAGCTTTGTGGGTAACATAATTGTTCAAATATGATTATTTTATAGTAAAAAGTTCTGGTGACTGCTTCTTTGGTAACTAGCTATTTATTTGTGTAATTGTTCTCAATCTGGGTGTGCTTTGTATCCGTGAATTAAGTGTTTGTCATAATAATTATTGCCTTTATATTAACTAAAAACTATAGTCAAAGCATCTCCCACTTATTTAGAGCTTTGATCTTCAACGTTAGTTTATATCTTCGCCATCTCCATCAAATAAACAAGATCAACTTATATGAGACGCATTATAGTACAGACATGGCATATCACATTACAAACCTCCGTCGGCCGCATTCTTAACCCGCCTTTGTTGTAACAAGGTTCCTAAGTGTTTTTGTTCTGAATCAATCAGTACTCTATTATAAGCTGATTGAGTTCAGTTCATCGTCTCCTTATTCCTTTTTGTAAAAGGAACATCGCTGCTAGATTGAAAACGTGACCTTTTTCAGTGAAGGCCTGCTGTTTGATGGCTTATGTTTCTATACACGAACGACTGTTACTCTCCATACTAATGTTCGATCAATAGCATCTGCAAAATTACTATGTTATTACGCAAATTGTGTGTTTAAAGTCTTATGAGTAATTTTGCGTAATGATACGTGTAGGTTGTAACAGATATTTCTATATCGAATATCTAAGTGTTACTATTATTAATGACTCAACAAACGGTTACGTCTAAAATAAACCTTAAAATTGGTAATATACGTAAGAGATGATACTTAAAATGATTACTTTATTGTGATAAATTTGTTTTATAAATAAATAGAAATAGTATGAAACCTTTTAACTTTTATCTAGACGTTCGGTTCTAATTTCAAATTGATTCTGAATCTGATTCAATCCGTTTGTTGTGTCAGTAATGTGAAACAAGCGGATCCCTCTTAAATAATCTTTTAAATTGGTGTGTTTTCTGGCGTAGAACAAACACTCACAGGTTTTCACATGGAAGTCGTAAGAGGTGACTAAGGGGTATACATCAGATGAATAGGCAACAGCATCTGTCAGTCCAAAGTTAGATACCGTCTTGCTAGCGGTCAACCTAAAGATTTAGTCTAGACAAATGGCTTCTTAAATATTTTTGAAAGAATAGAATTGATTTTCATTCACGGTTTGGAAGAGATAATTATTAAGTAACTGTCGTAATTTATAGCTATTGATTGAAAAGTGATAGGTTTAGTCAAGTTGGGAAGAACGTAATATTTATACATTTTTCTATCATCATCATCAGTCCGTATAACGTCCACTGCTGAACATGGGCCTCCTCCCGAGGGAGGGTATTTGCCATAGTCACCACGCTTGGCAGGCGGGTTGGTGACCGCAGTATTATGTTGTACCACACAAGGAAATGCTGCTGCCCGTTCCGTTGATATACGATTATTAAAGATGATGTCATTACAATCGGGACCAACGGCTTAACGTGCTTTCCGAGGCACGGAGGGTAGTCCTTCAACCAACCAGACCCGGAAAGAAATCTAAGAATTTACACAAAGATTTCTTGTCCGGCGTGGGGATCGAACCCACTACCTCCGAGATTTAAAGCAAGGCCAAATACCGCTACGCTACGGAGGTTTTCATTTTTCTATACTTATTATATATAGGAAAGATTTCATTGTCTTTTTGCATTGAATAAGCACAAGCTAAAGGACTGATTTCAAATTCTCCTTATGTTTATATTTAATTATAAAGTTTCCTTGTAAACACGAGTTACGCTGGTAAAACCACACACGGGAAGCTAGTATGTACACTAATATTATAAAGCTGAAGAGTTTGTTTGTTTGAATCGATTTGATTCTTTTTTTATCGACAGATTATCCATTCGAGGAAGGCTGACTTTATTATTAAATAACAATGAAGTTCATATGGGACCAATAGTTATGTAGGTGAAACTGCGAACGGAAAACGAAAATAAACATTGTTTTTATATTAATATAAAAACAATCTTTTTTTCTTGTCTACCATTATCAACGAATAACAGAGCAATTTATTAAATTCTTCTATAGCGTTTAAACATCTTAGGCCTTATCATCGCCTTCCATCAAGTGAGATTAAGGTCAAACGTAAGCCTATACTTAGAAAAAAAAATACTGAATGTTGACACGTTCCGTTCAAATTCCAAACCGATTCTGATTTGCTTCCATTCATACATGTTTCATTCTAACCGATAGGAATTTCGTCGCGGAAAACTAATCATCTAACACTGATTGCTGTTGAAATCGGTTCCATTTCACATTGGCCAGTACAACTGATGTAAATTAAACACGATATTTGATAGGGAATTGTAAGCCTGTGAGGTACATACTAGCACATGGAGCGTGTGGAGTGTTTGTCTGCTAAATTGTATGTGATTAGGGATTTAATTGAAGGTAGCTGGCGAGCGTGCTTATCTATAGGTAAGTAGTTTTGTTGTTAGTTGATGAGAGTGTTAAGAGATGTATTAATTGGATGACTGTGATTGCCTATTTATTTCAAATTGGTGCCCTAACATTGCTGTTGTGTTATGGTGTGATCGTCCTTTAGATATTTTAAAATAAGTGAATGGCTTCTAGATGTATTTTCAATACTTAACCTAAGTAATTAAGTTACATTAAATACTCATCAGTCAACAATAATAGGTATTTCATTACGAGACCCTATAACTAATCTTCATTGCATGTCTGTCTGCCGGTCACAAGGCATCTCATGAACTGTGATAGTCCGACAGTTCATATTTTTTTAGGTTAAGTAGGTATATCTGTTGTAGCTATAAATATTTATTTATATGGGGCTCCCATACATTTTTATTAATCATGATTTATTTGCTTCATATTAATAACGGCCACAAGTAGACGCTTGAATTAGTGAAACTAAAGTAACATACTTAGTTCAGTCTCATGTTGTATGGATAATAGTATGGAAGCCTTCGAGTGCAAGTCCGACTCTCACTTTACCAGATTTTTAAATAAAGGTATTCTTTTGGTCTAAATTACCAAAGAATAATATCACAATTCAATTTAAACGGTTAGGAATGCTGCAGCAGTTTGCCTATTGTAAAAAAACACCAAGTTTGTAGTCTGTAATTCGCGTTTGTAACTGTATTTTCACTGTGGGCGGTAATCGGCTTAGAAGACCAGGCGGCGCGATGCGACGTGCCGAGCGTACGGGAGATAGACTATTACATTTAACGTTTTTTTGAGAAACAAGACAAATTTGGGTCACTTTTATTACTTAATGGAATTTTTGAATCTACATCGTCGTCATCAGCTCGTATAACGTTTGCTTCTAAACATGCCTCTGGTGTTGCCATTATCACCAAAAGGCTCATCACTTAACAATACCTACCAATTATTATGATATGTATGTTCACTTGAGATGATGAAACCTCCAAATTCTCTTTCAAAAGTCACAATTGCAAGTTGCATTTTAAATTGCTTGTCTACGGAGATTTGAATTAGTTCTTTTGTCACTAATAGGATTTAGTTATTTTTTTAATATGCATTTCATATATACATTGTTAATGATTTTGGGCTCTACTGTACCGCATTGTGGACCCCGCACTATGGACTTACCTGTAACAACACAACATAAATAAACAAATTTCAACATAAATAAATAAATTTATTACAACTCTAACAACACAACATTATGTTTTTTGATAGTCCCAGTAAAGAGACATAGAAATTACAAACATGAATAATAAGTATGTAACAAAATATATTTGGCAATAGGCACAGCTACAAATTGCCGGCCATCATGATGCAGTACTTCACGTGTCGTTTGAAAGATGTTATAGCACTAGGAGATAATTTCATTATTATCGATAGTGTAATACTGGCTGTATAGAAAAATTATTTTTTCTAGTCAGAATACACTTCAGTATTCCGACAAGAACAATTAATTCTATTTTTTTAAGTAACCATCCGATGCCCTCCTATACCCCCAGTAAAACTCCTCTTAAAATCTAAAAGCCGTTATTTCTCAATCCTACCCCCTTTGCTGCCTTGATCCAAGATCCACAGAGGGCGCTCTCTTTTGCAGGTTACTAAGTTTATACATAGTTGCAGTTGATGAAAGTAAAATAAAAATATATGTATATAAAATCTAATAAGGACAATGCAGCCACGTCCATTCAAAAAGCCGTAAACCTCCCAAATCGCTTTCAAAAGTCATAATTGCAATAGTTTTTACTGCACTCAAAATACTACGGAATTTTATTGCACAGAGCTTTTAGTTGCATTTTAAATTTCAAAGTAAACTTTAGACTAACAATTTTTAAAATTGCACGGATGATTACCAATTTTATATTTACAGCACAGAATTGTTATTTGAGTTTATTTATCCCACCTTTGATAGTTAGTGTTTTTTTTTAGTTAGAGGCTATTGCTGCTTCACCTAGATTAAAGGCGAGCTAAGTTGCAGACTTATTAAATGGGATACTCGTGCAACAAGCCCTCCTGTGGTACTTGGACTTTGACTCAGGGGCGGTCACCGGCAAGAGATTGAGGAATTATTTTTAAGAGGAGTGTTGTGCAACTATGGTTCTGCTTTGTAGACTTCGGGTCTATGAAGGCATCGGAAAGTTCTTGACAAACTAAAGGCCATGAGGGCAAAGGGGGAGTGAGTTATTAAATATGTATGTATTAAGGCTGTGTTTTTATATAAACTGCGCAAACATTAAAATATAATATGGTAGGTATATTACTTTGACACTGTGATTGATGTAATTTGTAACTAGATTTTGTTTGCCACTTTATTCACGTAGATTTCCATTTCATAACTTGGCCCAAAGGTTTGACAACCGTTTCATCGTCTTATATAGAAGATTAATTTTGGAAAATACTTTTTAATGTCATTTTTCAGCGCAGGTGAAACCGCGTTCTCCCGTTCCCGTACTAGCTTTATAATTGAATGCCCCCTTTTTTTACCCCTTTAGGGATTGCATTTTACAAAATCATTTCTTATTGGACTCTTACGTCGCAAAAAAACCCACAGTCCAAATATCACACATAGTAGGTATATAGCTTCAGTAGTTTTGTCTCGGTGTTGATGAGTCAGTCAGTCAAGGCATGTTACTTTATATATATATATATATATATTATGATAGATAGATTACGATATTTTCGCTCAATTAGCTCATCAAAAAACTTGTTATTTTGAGTATTTAAATTGCCATTGTTTTCTTCTCACCTATTGCGTAGCGCATTAACCATTTCAAGTGCTTTCACGACGCGACGCAAATGCCAAGTGGCTTGACAGTTTACTTTGCGCAACTTTTGTGAAGGAGCGCGCATTTATTTAACTTCATATTTACTTTGAACTAAGTTCCCTGTATTAAAATGTACATCGCAATTAAATTTAATGGCTACGTGTTTCTCTAGTTTATAAATCTTACTACATTCTCACGTGGTCTAAAGGATACGTCGCAGTGTGTTATTTATTTTTAAGCCAAGGATACACTAGGAGACAAATGTGCCACGACATGTATCGGCGACATGTCAAGCGGAGCCAGCCGATTTCGCCTGACATATCTGGCGACATCGCGCGACTTATCAGGCGTCAGGCGAAGTCGTGCAACTTCGCGAAGCTTCGCCGGACATATCTGGCAACATCACGAAGTTTTGTTTCACAAGGCAATCGATATCATTACACCCACCGAGGTAGTGTTGTTGGCTGCGGTGCGATGTTGCCAGACATGTCGAGCGAAGTCCGGCAACGTCGCGCTATTTCATTCGATGTAGTTGGCGACACGTGTCGTGCGATGTTGCCAGACATGTCGACCAAAGTCCGACAATGTCGTGTTACTTCACCCAACGTCGCTGGCGACACGTGTCGCACGACATTTGTCCCCTAGTGTATCCTTGGCTTTATTGCATAAGGAAGTTTACAAGTCAACAGTATTCATAATATATAAATTATACATACATAATCTCACGCCTGTTTCCCAGCGGGGTAGGCAGAGAGAATGGACCTCCACTTGCTACGATCCCTACACACATCTTTCGCTTCATTCACTCTCATAACATTCTTCATACAAGCACGTCGGTTTAGGGTGGATAAATTATACGTTTCTCATATTTCCTTTTCGCAAAGGATCTCAAATATTATATCATCATAAGCCGTCATAACGTTCACTGGACCTCCTTCCGAGACAGAGTTTTTGTCATAGCCTTCACGCTTGGCAGGCGGATTGGTGAGCGCCGTATTATGTAATAACACATACTGGGAAACGCACGTTTACAATTTCTATAGATGATGTTAAACAGTTGGTACCAACGGCTTAAGGCGCCACCCTGACCAAATAACCTTGAGCATTCGTTCCCTCTTTGTGTCACACTAACTCTGCGCAAGAGTTACTTAGCGAGTACGCTCAGATTTTAGAATAAAATCTTAATAAAATAAAATTTTCGTGTTTAAAAAAAATGTTTTTTATTAAATTACCTATCCATTAGTTTAGGAAGCAAATCAAAATAATAGGAAGAGAAGCTTGTTATAAATCATTATTTCCAATTTCTGTGGCTTTTTTGTGGCACTTTAATGAAATATTATGCCGCTTAAAAAAAAAAGAAACTAGCATTTTGGAGTCAAGATTATGTAGAAATTGAATGTATTTTTTATTAGTTGCTAGTTCTTTTAGATAAAGAGAAGTTGGCTCCCAAAACAGCCTAAAAACGGCTACCGCTGTGTTTCGCACGGGAACGCGCCTTAACGTTAGGTACTTCCGAGGCACGGTAGTGCTTCAACGAACCAGATACGGAATGAATTTTTAGAGGTTACACAAAGAGTTCTTAATTGTTAAGTATGGGGATCGGACATACGACCTCATATTAATACGAGTAATACGTAGGTAATACAAATTATATATTTTTTTTAAAGCCGTAATATTATGGTTACTTGATTAGCCTCTTATTATGCCTTTCTTATTTGCCCTTATTATTTATTCGTCGTAAGTACCTACAGAAATGATTGATAAAACGAACAAAATACAGAAACCTTCTAAATACTCACCGAAGTAGCTGTAATTCGGGAAAATCTTACCAAACATGAATGAAGCAAATAAAGTGGGAAAATTGAGAAGTTATCCGTATTGGGTCATTTTGTCGGCATCACGAATTCTAAGCACCAAGCGCGTTCGCACGGACTGCATCGTAATCAAGCTAAATCGGTAGGTTGCACGCACAAGCATCCTGTTTTTATTATTCTTACTAAACATCCTCATATATCTGTTTAATATTACTTAGTATGTGTCTTACGTTATTGTGGACTTTGTTTATTTTATGTACTGACAATGTTTGGAAGTATAAATGTACGCTTTATTGTTTTGTTTTTCTACTTTTATAGAAGATCTAGATTGTTCGTGTAGTGCGTAATTTAGTGTGTAAATATTGAAGAGATAAAGTAAAGATTTAAGGTGTCGAGAAAATACTTGAACTTTATTTATTTGCTTTCTTTTTTATAAATATGAATCATGTAGATCCCTTCTTAAAGCGAAAACGAACATAATTTTCGTATCTGTAATACTACGCATCTCTAGTTATATTACGCCGCTTTTACGCCTAAATACTGAACAGAATTTTATGACATTTAGCACAGAATTCTAGACCTAATTAGAGGCATTTGTACAGTCAACCTATTTTTTCAAAATTACATAGTTTTAGTTACTCAGGTAAACTAAACATTGGGAAATATAGACATAGACTACCTTATATTGCGATTCAACTTTCCATTGTGGTAGTAAAAGAAAGGGACGCATCATAAGAACATGATTTAAAATATTTTAAATGTGTCTCTAGGAATAAAGAATTTTTGACTATGACTTTTTTGACTTTGACATGAAAGTTCGTCATCACCATTTGCAGCAGACGCAATCGGATAAAAGCTAGTAAAAGATAAAAATAAAATAATAAAAAAAGAAATAGTTCCTAATAACAGTTGTATGTTAAGTCAGACTCATTAAGGAGATGTTTACCTTGTCTCACTCCATTCCTACGAGGAAAATTATATGAATGTTTGTAAGAATTAACGATTTTCCACAAACATGTTATTCAAAAAACTTCAATCACGCGCCGTGATTGGTTATTTCCCTATTACATTATAGTTCCGAACTGTAATAGAAGGGCGGGACGGATATGCGTTATCACTCACCTTTATAGGCACTAATATTGACTTATGGCCGATTGCTTGAGACCGTAATATAGGTTCGATCTAATGATAATTGACGACCGGGACATTAAAAAGATAGGTTGCCAAACTTTAGTGTTATCTGACAACGATTGGGAAGAGCGGCGCCGCACGTTTTAATGTTTTGCTTTTGAATAAAACAATTTTTACCCGTATTTTTATTCGTTTGTGAAAGCATTTGGGAGGAGAGTATGATGCTAGTATAAGTGGAGACGAGTTCCGTCAATTTAGTGAAAGTCAAGGCCCACGATTAGTCATGTCAATTTGTACTATATAATTATGAATTGGACTTCTTGTTATTATTGTCTCGTTGCTAGTAATGATTTGAATTAAAGTTAAGAGTAGATACTAGTATCTATTACATCCCCAAATTATACATCCTCTCTATTATATACCTCTATTATGTATATAATTCCTGAGCTTGTATAATTTATGGGTAGTGTAAGATATAATAAAGTATGTAAAGGAAATGTATATAAATCCTATCTAAATTCAATTCATTGTATTCAATATCTCAATACTCAATACCTTATTGCATTTCACAATGTGTTTACAGTACATATAATATTCTAAATTCTATAGTAGTTAATACGAACTCTGAAACAAAAAACAAATACAAACTAGCTAACATAGCCAATTACTATAATGGAACGGTTGGCTTTATTTACAAAACTGTGGGTGGCCGACTAGAAACAACATTCATTTAAAAAAAAAAAAAAACGAATATTTGGAGCTACAGCACAGAGACACGGACTGTGAAGACCAATGCAAATAACACTGAAAAGTTTAACTGCTCACAAAGTTGACCGTCACTGTAAAGTTATCGCTATCAAAGGAAAGAGTTATTTTTATTTTTGCGCTGCATATATTTGAATGTCCAATAGTTTCTGTAATAAAATATTTTACTGAATTTGCAAGAAATATTATTGGTTATACGTGACCTTTTCTTGTTTAAATATCTTAAGTTAATCGAAACAAAAACTTGAGCCATCTCGCAAACAATAATTTGGATCGAGTCAACATCACTAAATTCGATAAACTAAAGGTTCCAAACGAAGAGTAGTACCTACTATTCACACATACAATAAAACCTAACCCATAGATTTCCCCAAACAAACATAACACAAAACAATCGACTTCGACGGCAAATTTTATTTTGCCGCTGGCAATTTTTCACGGACATATTTTTCGCGACAACACATTGCTTGCCGACAAAACTTAGCCTGATTAATCCGATATAAGATTTATTGCATAAATAAATCAATTTGAGAACAAAACAAACGGAACGAGTCCCTTTGGTATGCCCGTTGACTTTTTTAGTCTTCCTTGTTCATTTCACAGCACCCCTTGTTACAAACTCTTGATATACAAATTAAATATTGATTTTAATACGCTTTCGGACCCAAAATGTTTCAAATTTTATAAGGAAAATTGAGTTCATTAATATTTAAGCTTTATTGAAGGAGAAAAAATGATACCTACCTAGATTGAGTTTCATACTGAGTTTATTTTTCATTGATTTGATCATTTTTATTTCTGTAGTAAATGTTTATGCTTATGTTTTGTGTTAGTAGCTGTATTAGGGGTAAGATGACGTGTGTTAGTTACTGTACTCCCTATATTACTGACTAAAATATTTAATAAAATAAAAGTATTATAAATTTGGAAACAAAAAGTCAATCATATTAACACTATGTAAATTTAAATAAACGCTATAAAGCGATTATTTAAATTTACACATTATGCGTCTAAGATTAGTTTAACTAACTAATCTTAGACGCATAATGTTGTAACGCCTTAGTTAGCAAAAGGGTGGATATCTTTGAAACGGTTAAACCGATTGTTTATTTATTTAGCTCTTCAACAATGAGCGCAATGAGCACACTGTTACATAAAAAAAAATTACAATGTAAACTTAAGTCTAAATGACTCACTACATACAGAAGAGCACTGCATTTACTACAGCATGAGCAAATTCGCAAAAAACAATGATTATAAAATTCCAATTAAAAATATTTAAACTATTTTGGATATTCTAATAATACATATCTAAGAATTGGCTTCAAAATACTGCAACCAAATCAGTGCACCCCTTTCAGAGCTACAGTGCTACGGACAGACACACAAAGGACGGTCAAATTTATAAAAGCCTTCTTTTGCATCGAGAGTTAAAAATACATATAAAACGAATGTAACAAAAACACAATGTGACAGACTTTCAAAGCGAGCGAATAGGTCATCATAGACACAAGAGTAATTTTACCTCAACCCGAGAAAATAATTATAAAACCCACATACATTTCCACTGCACATTACAACGTAGTCATTTTGAATAGATATCTATTTTATAGGTCCATTCGCGTGTCCATAACAGGATGGCATTCTGCGTAGAAGCCAAATTGTGTTACCGCCAAGCAGTGTCTAACATTTTATTACCTGATAAAAACACAGGGAGAAAATTTTGTCCCTTCTTCCTGAATTTTATGGCACTCGGTACTTGAAATGCAACGATTATTGTATAATCAAGTTTGCAGTAGTGTTTTTGTTTCTTTTGTATATTTTCCTTGGTTTCATTTTTATATTTACATTTTAAAGATTTTTATTCTTTTGTACATTAAGCACATATGGGATGAAATAAGCAATATCGTTCTCTTTAATATTAAACAGTTATTTTTGTAAAAAAATATGATATTATTACGGGAATTTCTGTCAATATAATATATCTGCACTTATATTGTAAATACAGATTTGTTTGTATTCTTCTTTGTAAATAAGAAACTCAAAAACTGCAGGTTCAATTTAAACGGATCCGCACTGTTGCTCCATTATGCAAGTATTAACGTATACCTACGAGATATGCGAGGTATACGTTAATTGGAGGTATTCGGGAAGACGGCCCTTAAGATTTTACACATTAAAAGTAATCTTCCCACAAATAATCCTTTTAAAATTATGTCGTTCTACTCGCAAATCAACGACAGTGCAATATTTAATGACTAAGTACCCACAGGAACATAAGCTACGTTGTAATTTCATATCTTAAGATAACATACGAGTAAAACCTAAGTTAAAGTAAAGCTCAGATAGATCTCAACTACAACTACATATAAATATCGATGTATTCTTCAATTACTAATCCTCTAGCATCAATCATAAGTGCATAACTGTCTAATTAACATTCCAATAGATAATAATAACTGACCTTAATTTAATTAAGAGGTGATTAGACAAGCATAATTAGTATGCACACTACTATTAATAGGTCAACCGGTAATTAAATAATATTACCATAAATAAAAACTTGTTACTGATTTACCTTAAACACAATACTTGTATTTACATTTTATAGAAATAAATAAAGGATATGAAAAGAATCGGCGGAGAAATCATCAAAAAAGAAAGGTTTAAAATATTGCAGAATGATGTTAAATATGGCGATGCCAACGAACGAAAACTAAATCGATTAATCAAGCTACAGCTCATCTCGTCTTTCAGAGAATCTCATACATGTAAAAAGACCAATAATAACTTAGTACTTAGGTAATTCATTTGTAAACTCAACACGCACGAATCCTTATCAAATCTTTCCCTTGAGGCCAAATCCTGAAAAGCCACTAACAAAACAAAATGAATAATATATATAACTTTTCCTTAGTTTCCTCTTTCACATCTAAAAGACTTAAACTTAAAGGCATAAGCCCTCAATCTCCCACTGAGCCGAGGTCCAAGTCCCACAGGGGACGCCCTCTTGCGCAGGTTGCTTAGTTTTTACTATTTAAACCATTTATCTAGACTGAAGCTCTGCTCGCCTTTATACCCGGTGAAGTGTCGTCGCAAAATGAAAGTAGTTATATAAAGGTATTACGATTTAAACCTTATGGGTACTACCTAAACAAATGTAAAACATGAGACATGCTTTGCTTACTTAATTCTACAATTTTGGCTTTTTAGGACATACTGGAAGTCCTTAGAAAAATAGTGTTCGTATCATCTACGAGTGTTTGATCTGCTATCAATATTATATCTTCCTACCAATATTATAAACGCAAAAGTTTGTATGGGTGGCTGGATCACGCAAAAACTAATAAACGGATTTGGCTAAAATTTTGCAAGGAGATATTTTATAAGCTGGATTAACATATTATTATAGTCTACGAAACATTATGCCTCGACTCGCTGGGGCAGTCTGACGCGATTTCACCACGCGGCACAGCTACTATGTTAAAAATGTATTTTTTATTTCAATGTTAAATCAAGCTAATTAAATAAAATATTATTAACATAGTTAGATCAAAAATACGTTCAAAAATAATTTTAATACAATAAAAAAAGTTGTTAATTATTTCAGTAAATTATTAGATTATTTTTCTAACTTTAATATAATATTTTTTCAGGCCTCGAGAGAACTAAAAATATGATTAAAAAGTAAATAACAGCGCGGCGTTGATAAAAGTTTAGTTCATAAACGTTAAATTTTATCTAAAAACCTTGGGACCCTTTTAATATTAAATTTTGTAAGATAGGTACACCTAAATATCGCAAAGTTTTGTTTTTGTTAAAACTTCAGTTAGTTTGTTAATCGAAGAATATACAGATACTATCAGATGATATATTACGCACGCAGCGTAAAATATGTTTGGACCGCAAATTTTTTCTTGACATTTTTTAACTACAATACAAACTTTATTATGAGTGTGGGATTTAGTTTACTGACTTTTAATCCGATAATTGGTCTATTGGCTAAAATACAACCCTAGGGTAATGGATTTGGGTAATTTTGCACAAAGCCATTACTACTTTGCTTTGTGAAATAACCATTGAAAATATATCAAGTCATTAAGTTGTTATTGCTTATCCCACGAAATAACAACAGTAAATAATATATAGGTATTGCAGAGCACCTCACAGTGCGATATTGTTACGTATTTTATTAAGTCTATTATAATATGCATTACCTATATATTTTCTATTTCCTGAAATAAGCTTTAAACCTCATAACTTTTTAATTACGCAACAATAATACATAATCAATACAACTAAACTAAATTTACTTTTAAAATACTAACTATTATAAACCTTGCTACTTGGCAACTTCAAGCGGCCGTACGTAGCCCATTGGCTAGGGGCGTCGGACTTGTGATCTTGTGGTCGCTGGTTCGCTGCCCACCCATTGCAACCCTTTAGTAACACTAGCATTTTAGCTTAGCACGAGAAGTTAACAAGAATACTAGTAGACAGCAAAATTCTACAAGGAAACTTAAAAAAAAATTATCTGTTTATCTTGAGGACCAAGCAGCAAAAACATACCTATTTTAAAACATTTGAAATGTCAAAATAATTAAAACCAGCCAATACAAAATATAACTTAAAATAAGGTTGATCAATCTGAAACTGAATCTCGTCATTTCCACGACCGACATATGATTCCATGAAAGCTGCAAATTCTCTTAATAATTTATGACGGTACAAATCACATTGTTGATGTTTTCCCATTGGTATATTGTAGATATCTTAGTACTTGACTTTTACTATCATTGAAAGCGAATTTCCAACATTTCTTTGACGCTCCATCAGCCTGACATACTTTCTAGAGAAATGTGTCAATTTTCATTACATGGAATGTATGTAGAAACATTTTCTCACAGTAATGGTCATAATTATATAAATGTGTAATTTGCGTGTAATATTATTGTATTGAGCCATCATGCTTAACAACGTAAAAACATGAGTTTGCAAAATATGGAAAACTACACTCTAATATGTTAGACGTTTAAATCCTAACTTTTCAGATAAAAAAATCTCAGAGGATATTCCTTTAATAATTTTTATCAATTTGATTTTTGAGAGATTTTGCATGGAAGTTTTGTCGAAATTAAAATTTATATGACCCTTGAAAAGTTGTTTAATTATCCAAGAAATAACAATAACTATTATAATGAAATACTTATGCCAAAGACTTCACATAACTTGGGCATTTTCATTAAATACACCATACTAAGTTACGTAGCAAAAGACTCCTTAAGGCTTACGACCTTAAGTCCATTCGAAAAATAAACCAAGTTACTGTCAACTTAAAATAAGTCAGTCCAACACTATTTTCTTGAAAATTACATTTTATATTTGGAACAAAGTATACATAAATTCTTTGTACATCTACGAGATTATAAGACAAACGATCTGCGTAAATTTTCTGTCAATAAAGGTTAGGTATATAATAAAAATGTGTGCTCCGGAGAAAAGCCTCGCGAATTAAGACCACTCAATATTAATTACCGTACTTGTTTAAGCTAATTGATGTTAAATTGAATTTATCAACCATCGTTATATTGGGAAATATATTTCATTGTGTAAATTATTCAAAATGACGACTTCCTAATATTCGTATATAATTAATTTAATTTAAATAGTAGATGGGCAGCAGCATCTATTAGCTCAAGGTACACATCTTACTGCGATCACCAATCCGTCTGCCAAGCGTGGTGATTATGGCAATATCCCTCTACGATCCTGGCTTGCCAAGGTCAGTTAAGAGGAGGCCCATGTTCAGCAGTGGACGTAAACGGGCTGTTGATGATGATGAAGTATTCCGTTATTAGCACGGTCCCAGATTTGAATCTCAATGTATCTATCCCTCGACTGACTTTTGCTGCATATCGAGGAAGGATTCATTATAAAATCCTTCCTCGATAAATAGTATATCTAACACAGCAAAATTTTTGAAAAATTAATTCTTACTCAGTTGCTTTGACACTTAAATAAATTTAACCTTTTACACAAAAAACAGTTTGGGTTTACGAGGGGTTGCTCCACCATAGTGCGGGAACTGAATTGTTAAAAACTATATTTGCGGCCTGGGAAGATTCGCAGGAATCCTTAGGTATTTTCTGTGATCAGTCTAAGGCATTTGATTGCGTGCACCATGACACTCTTGTCAGGAAATTACACCGGTATGGCATTAGGAACCAGGCTCTCAATCTTCTGATTTCTTACATAGGCAATAGAATGCAGAAGGTTGATATAAACGGCAAAATATCACCAGGCTCTGTTGTATCCATGGGCGTCCCGCAAGGCTCAATCCTGGGGCCGTTTTTGTTTTTGGTGTATATAAACGACTTACCTTACTATGTAGGAAATAATCATGAGATAGTTTTGTTTGCTGACGATACCTCCTTAACATTTAAAATAAGTAGACAGCTACGCAGCTATGACGAAGTAAACAATGCAATCTCTAAGGTAGTCCATTGGTTTAATGTTAATAATCTACTTTTAAATGAAAACAAAACCAAAGTCATTAAATTTTCTACACCTAATGTGAAACAAATTGATACGAATGTGCAAATAAAC
This sequence comes from Nycteola revayana, assembly GCA_947037095.2. Classification (NCBI taxonomy): domain Eukaryota; kingdom Metazoa; phylum Arthropoda; class Insecta; order Lepidoptera; family Nolidae; genus Nycteola; species Nycteola revayana. Next base: position 15,372,882 of record OX344839.1, read on the forward strand.
GGTATTCGGTTGGAGCCAGTGGAGTCAACTGTCTTTTTGGGATTAACTATTGACTCCAAATTGCAATGGGGCCGACATATTGCGAAACTATCAGGAAAACTTAGTTCTGCGGCCTATGCTGTTAAAACTATGAGAAGACTCACTGATTTAGATACTGCTAATGGTTTACTTTAGTTATTTTCATAGCGTAATGTCTTATGGGATTCTTCTCTGGGGAAACTGTGCGGACATTGACACCATTTTTGTACTACAGAAACGAGCTGTATGGTCCATATATAAACTTGGTCCGCGAGTTTCCCTACGGGAGAAATTCAAAGAGACTAATATTCTTACAGTCGCATCACAATACGTTTATGAAAACCTTTTATATGTTCATAAGAATATTGATAGTTATAAGAAAAAAAGCGACACTCGTAATGTTAATACTAGATCTAAGCATAATCTCGTTTTGCATGCTACACGTCTCCACAAAATTAGCAATTCTTTTATGGGGCAATGTATACGCTTCTACAACAAACTTCCTAATAATGTAAGAGATCTTTCTACAAACAAATAATTGTAAAATAAAATTTATAAAACAAAAAAGGATTCCTCTGAGTTTCTTGCCAGTTCTTCTCAGAGTTGACACGTCCAGTACTGGAGGTAGTAAAAGAAAGGGACGCATCATAAGAATATGATTTAAAATATTTTAAATGTGTCTATATGAATTAAGAATTTTTGACTTTAACTTTGACTTTGACACTGAAAGATTTCAAATTGGACCAGTAGTCCCTAAGATAAGCGCGTTTAAGTAAACAAACAAACAAACTCTTCAACTAGTATATTAGTGTATAGGTAAAAAAAATAAGTATTGTGTGTAATTGGTTGTGTTTCGGTCGTGCTTTCAAGAGTATGTTATACCGCAAATCTTGCGGCATTTCGGTACACCACCGTCCCAGGGGATTTTCAGAGTAAATTAATAGAAAGAACAATTTTCTTTGTAACATAGGCACATGTGTACTCTCTGACAGACGCAAATTTCCTTAGACTTATTTTTTGTATACAATATAGTCACGGAAAAGGCCCTTGTCAAAACAGATCTAATAATACCACCACTTCATATCTGAAGTGAACTTGTTTACTAACCGTCACTTGTTTACATACTTACTCGAAGCGAAAGTAGGTACTTACCATCTGCCAAATGCGATGGATACGTCAAATATCTCAGGAAGGTTGTTACATAAAATAATAATAATAATGTTAATGTATCCCCTAAAATAAGAGAAATATAGTCACAAATAGCATCAGACGTTTTAACAGATTTTAGTTATAATTTATAGGAGATATGGTATGTGAACTCTTTTCATGAAGTCTTTGACGTGCGTCTCACGCAAATGGTACGCGCTATGAACTTCATATACATTTTCTTATTATTGCAGACTACGAAGTTTTAAGCAGCACCAATAACGGCGCCTGAAGAGCCTTGATGTGTAAGAGCTCTAAGCAGAGGTCTTTAATTTAGACCGGCTCACTGTTTAAACAGTATTTTATTTTTAATTTAAAATTGTGGAAGAGTAAGCAACTACTTTGATTTCAATATCGTAATATATATTTTCGTTCAAGAGAGATTTTCATATTTCAGATTCTGCATTTGATTTTACAGTGAAATTTAGTAAACAGATTTGTTAGTACAATGTAGCTCTGATTGACGTTTAAGTAGCCGGGTGTTAGCTGTAAAGATAGTTCGTCGCATCGTTATGCATTTTGTAGGTTCTTAAATGACGAATTTATATTGAAAACTATAAAAAAGACGAAGTACATCGCTTTACGTAATTATAGCAAGAAATCTTAAAAACATAAACCAAATCTATAGTTAGAATAAATTGATGATAATCAAAAAGATTAAACATACGTCAATTGCCTGCTTTCTAAGAAGCTAGGTGCCATTACGAACACACCTATGTTCTTTGAAAGTATAAGTAGGTAAGAAGTTGTACCTATGTATTTTTTGTCGTAGATCACTTCCAAGGCAATGTCCTTCTATGGCGCTTAGTGCGAACAAGTTAATGGCGAATTGATTTAAAACTTGTAGATATCTATAATTTCGAGTACGTTGAACTTAGTAATCGGCTAAAGAGAAAATGTTATTGAACATTTTTTTATTTAAACATATTGTTTTGCACCACCACCCAGCTACAATGCTTGTGTTACGAGTGGGTTCACGTCGGTAGTGCATTATTCTAAGAGCTTAATACTGAGCATAATTTAATTAAATTATTTTGAGAATTATAGATTAATTCATTGAGTACTGGTATAAAGCAGACCGGGCAAACCGCGACGACGATCAATGTAACTTAGTCGACATTAAGGTGAAATAAAAAAGTTAAATTAAGTCACTTATTTAGTTTTAGACAATAGTTTGAAAAGTTTAGTTTTTTTAAATATTTTGATATAACGCTTATTCTGTAATAGGTATGTATCAGCCCGTTAACATGGGCCTTCTCTTAACAAACTTTGGCAATGCAGTTTCGTTGAGGAATATTGCCAAAATAACCACACTTGGGAGGCACTTTGGTGATAATAGTAAGATGGTGAGGAAAATTGAGCTGATAAATGCTGCTGCCCATCTATGAGCTGTATGACCCTTCTTAGCCACCGGCATCTTCAGCAAGTAGCAAGCAACCAATTAAGCTTCTGAACCTCTAATTTAATCTTATTGCCAATGTCATGTTTGAATCCGTTGGAGTTAGGATAATGAGTATGTACCCTTTATCAATATTGTGGTTGACGCGAGGCAGTGAACTTACAAAGCAACTAGAATGTCTCAATAGGACCTTTTGCTTATTGTTATTCGGTATTTAGTATAGTACATACACTCAACTAAGAGTAGCTAATTTAAACTAAAACTGACTTATAAAATTTTAACACACATAGTTTCGGTTCCTGTAGAAACCTCAAAATTAATTTTGCCTTTGTTACTGGTAATGTAGCTATCTAATGGGAAAGAATGTTTGCCATCGTTTTGTTCCGGAGTCTATTCAATGCATGTTTGCTTCATAGCTTTCCTCTTTATTATATTAGTCTAGATTCTAAATCTATGCTACATAGCAACGCTCCAGGAATGATGGCAGTATTGTCCCGGTGAAGTACAATGCTTATCAGCTGTGCATAGTAATGTTTCGTTAAATAAGATATATTCAATCTTTCTAAATACTGATTGCAGTCAACGAAGGAGTTGATTGTAGTAATATAATTTACGTTCCATTTCAGTACATTGGGTTTACCACTTCCTTGATTGCAGTTACTAATAAAATAAAATAAACGTGACAACTCAATTGCTAGTTCACTTCAAAAAACGAATAATAAAAACGGTAACAATGTTATGTTCGGACATATCATTCATCTGTGATGGTCGTATTTAGTACTCGTCGAATTGTCAATAAATGAATGCTTGGTATGCAAAGGCCAGAGATCAGGAACATAATAACTTGCATGTTAATTTGACACTTGTAACTATACCTACGTATAATTATTTTCAATATACATGGCCTCATTGAAATAAATTAGGTAGACAAACAAACAAAACGAAAAAAAATTTGAAAACAAAGAAAAATTAGTAGTCATTTATAAACTTTGTGTTCGTCAATAAACTTAAATACTATTACTTTACTTTTTTGATTTTCAGTCGACCATATTCTGAAACGCATTTTAAATATTATAAGTTTACTTTTAATAAGAAGAATTCAGTGTTATCTGTATTTGTACAGAGCTAGCAGCGAATTTTTCTATTGAATTTACAAGAGGTGTGAACCTATTTCGATTGTACACAAAAACTATTGAATGCATAGAGAGTGAAGACACATCCGTTAAGTCGTGTTATAAATTATATTTAGTGTTATTTTAGCATCAATTTCGATCGGCTTAGCGATTTCTAATCACAGTCTGTCGAAGATAGGTATGACAGTTGATTGCGTCGTGAATCATCAAGAAACAGACTACGTAGATATTCAATACAATGGGCTGATACGTTTACAAATACCAGCACAATTACTCACAACGTCTAGTGTAAAAAAACAAGCTGTAATAGTCGTTACAACATCGAAATAAGTTTGAAAATTGTGTGTTAATGTTTCAAATATATCTAATTCGAGGCAAACAGCTGGATGGTTTGAGACAGACTGAGGGTTTGATTGGAGTCTGTCCCTAATAGGAGCATGAACTAAACATGAAGCTGACACGCACGGGTGTCGCTAACAAAAGCGCTAATGGGATAATCGTGTATATACCCTAAACGTGGTGAATGAGTGAAAGTAGTAAGTACAGTAAGGCAAAAAAGCAAAGCAAGTATTCTATGAATAACTTCCCGCGCACGGGAACTTCATAATAAAATATAGTTTATGTTACTCTTGGATAACTTAGCTATGTAATGGTGAAAGAATTTTTGAAATTGGTTCCGTACTTCCGGAGCCTATTCAATGCAAACAAACCATTAAATCTTTCCTCTTTATAGCATTAGTAGTAGTAAACATAGATAATACGTAAACGCTGTGAACTTGAGAGAAAATTGAAGCGTGTTAGAATTTAATTTTCCTGAAAAGTTTGACGTTACCACTTTACTTGATTTATGTACGCAATATCCGAGTTTTCTGACTATTATTTTGTTATACACTCGCAAACGAATTGTATTGTTTGTGGAATATTCTACTGGAACGTTTCTTATCTTATCTTAATATAAGAAACGTTCCAGTAATATTACAATAGAACCTAAATTAGTATTATTATTTCAGATTGAGTTATGATTTTCACCCTATCCTCATAACTTCTAAACTACTTATACCTATTTTGCAAAGATATCTTTGGAAGAATATTGACCAGCCACTTCTTATAGGTCATGTAATGTTATTATAGGCAAGAAGACGAAAAAGATATAATTAGTCCGTCGTCAGTTAGATTACTAAAAATATTGGACACATATTTTTAAATTTATCAATAAAAATTGACAAAGATACAGAGCAACAATAAAATATAAATTTCAGGAGAAGGGGGCTTGTGACGTCACTACTAGGTAAAATTGTAGTCCTAGAACTGATGTCACATTAAATTTCAACGCGCTATATTACTTAGCCATATTTTGTTTGAGGAACGAAAAAAAATTCGTGACTAATATTTTTTGGTAATCTAACTGTCGGACTAAATAGTTTTTTTTATTCTTCATGCCTAGATGACTATTTACTATTGGAATAGTTTTTGGAATGCAAAATTCCTATATATATCGACTTGACATAATGTACAAAATTGATGACTACTATATACAACTTTTATACTTGGACATAAAACGACTCGTCAATTTTGTGCCTACTGCTAAATGATGTATAATATTTAGGACAATAAAGAACATAAAGCTTCTATTAATTATAATATGCGCATGCACTTCAGTAATCATTTATTTTATGATTGCAATTAACGCAAACATTTTGATATGAATAATAATTAATGATGTTAAGGAACATTGACCGAAACCAGATGAACAATTTATTGTTCCAAATATTATTGTCAGTCTCTATATATAGGTCAATGACTTTAACCTTCTTTTTATGAGCTACATTAAATATCCATCCAAAATATGTCTGTAATCCTCTTAACTGAAGAGACGCAAAATGTCAATTAAAAATGTCGGCAAAGGTTGAGCATATGTGCTGTCCTCGCGGGGGCCGGCCCACAGAAGCGGCATCGGATATTGCGGCCCCGACAGGGCCAAATCCACAGTTGAAATATTATATTGGTGTAACACATAGAAAATACTTTAGTGCGCAATCAGTCAGAAATTATAGATGTTGCGATAGCAAAGCTACTATAACTAAGTAAACAATTTCAATCAATGTAGTCGCATTATTTTGCAAATAGGTATATCAATATGACATCAAGTCACTTAATACTCTATTTAGTATTAATATAATTAATTCGCTCCATCTTCGGCCTCATCTCGTCTCTCGCGGACTCGATTGGGGTCAAGAGCTGGCCCATCATAAGTAAAAAAAATAAAAAATAACATCTTAATGCCTATAAAAATTGAACTAAAATTCCTTTAAGTCCTCAGTAGCCCGTTTATCTAGAACGATAACAATGCTTAGACGATTTCGTACGCACGTAACAGCTTGAGAAAAAACAATTGTCTTATTTGTTCCGCACGCACCATTCACACGACTTTGCTCTTAATTTTCAGTTGTTTCACCCAATTACATAATGTATTTCTTAATTGTAACTGATATGAAGACCTTTTCAATTAGTCCAGCGAAATTTAGGGAAGTTGTCATTATGTTGTACCTATACTTATGTATTTTCTATCTAGTGGTTCTGGATGAATTTCAATATTGAGATAGATTAATCTAAAGTAATTACCGAAAATTTGACGGTTCCCGTGGAATATGATATAAGTGTTATTTTGTGTTGGTTCATGTGAAATAATACCATTCTAATAATTTGATCGATAATATACCTAACTGAAGTAATAACTTAAGATTGACGTCAACAATTATGTTGACGTCAATCAAGTTATTACTTCTCTTAATACTAGACGATAAATTTTAATGATGATGATGACATCATCATTTATCTTCCAGTGCTAAATATGGGGCTTCTCCCGAAGGAAGGTTTTGTCATCATAGTCACCACACTTGGCCCGCGGGTTGATGCCCGCAATATTATGTCATAACACACAAGGTAACACTTCTACTCTTTCCCTAGTATACGCTTGCCGAATATGATTGTAAAACAACCAAGACCAACGTCTCAACTTGATTTTCGAGGCACCAATCAACCAGACCCGGTAAATCTTAGATTTTACACTAAGATTTATTGTCCAACAAGGGGATACGTTGCGCACGGAGCTTTTTGACGTAGTAAAGAGTAAATTGATTAGAATAAATACATTTAGTTAACTCTATAAAAGTTTTCACATAATAAATTACTTCAAGGTACTCAATTCTACTACCTGTTGTAATTCTGAACTACAATTCTAAACTATCAGTTGATATTTTAAATAATAAGTGCATTCTAATCGTTCGATTCGATTAGAATGCACTTGTTATTTAAAATTAATTTTACCGTTTAAAACGTCCCATACAAAACGTTGTGTGGGTTTTCTCGCATTATACGTAAACCGATACCGGCTGCTGGGTCTACGTACAAGGTAAAACGAGAAGAACTGCAGGAATCACGGCACAAGTAATAAATGTTCCGGCGCCGTTATCGGGAAAGCTCGCCGTATTTGTTTCACCTCATTGATATAAAACTACTAGATATTACTTTGGAAACTTGTGTTACAAAGTTATAAGAGACAACATTGATTATGCTGCATAACTACTGGAGCGTTTTCAATCATTCTTTCACCATTAGCATAAAGCCACGTTATCGAGGAGTAAAATAGTATATTTAATTATAAAGTTCTTACGAATGGAATGGGAGTTGAACCGCGCGCGAGTAGCTCGTGTACGAATAAAACTTCAGAAAGTTTTAGTTCCGCAACCACTCAACAAATTTTGATTTATTTTGATAATTTGATGTTTGAATTGGAATAAAGTATAAAACCAAATCATATTATTCAAGGTTATTTTTATAACATTAACAACTTTTCAGGGGGTGAAAGTTCTGATGATTATAAGCAACTTTTACTATAGAACCAACCCGGAAATCGCAAAAAAAAACAGCTGTTCCATACATCTTGTTAAGGTAATTTTTTCGCGATTTGTTATTTATGTTTTAAAAATAACCCTGTTTCCTGTACCCATACTATACTTAATATATTTATATACCTATATATAAAAGAAACCGATGCAGTCCGATATATTCGATCGTTGCTCACTCCACAATTGAAATTGAACATGCTATTATGACGTAAGATTTCCGCTAAGAAAGATTTAAGCAAAATTGTAAACCATACTTCTAAAAATAAATCCATATCTTGTTAAGGAATTAAAGTTTGCATGGAGAAATCAAAATATAGGTAAGCTGATAAAGTCGAAAATACCATGTACTTTCTTAGGTTCAAAAATCCCTTTTTCTCAACAATGTCTTCTCTAGTTATTGATTTCTCTATAGATTCCTCTATAGAGGTATTTATTTATTTTCTTTTTGCGGCTATAATTTAACGTTTGGTTACTGTTGCTACATTTATTACTACACGGATGATTTAGTATTGTTGATCGAGATTCGGTAACATTGACGTGACTAATGATGTACACTTATTGAGGTATTTTTATTTATCCCTAAGATTTTTGCCTGAATATAAGCGGCAACCGTAGGCTATGTATGCCGTCGATACTATGAGTACCAACTGCCGGTAAATAAGCACACGCACAGATAAATCCATAATTGATATTCACATTTGGCTGTGCTTTTTAGTAGAGTAGAGATCCAAATTGCTAAGCGCCTGTTTGACGAAAACTGATATCGATTTAGTCCAAAAGATTAGTTTGCCATTCAGCGCTGCAATTCTGCAAGCCTTCTGAGCAATTACGGACAGACCCCTAATTACGGACAGACCCTTGATAGTACAAAAGAAGGGCAGTAACTTTCTTTTGTCATATCAAGGTACTTACGCTATTCTTTATTTCACCGTTATTGTTAATGTCTACGATTGCAGCTGAGGCTTTCATACCAGCATGAAGACGTCCTCTGGTGAATAAAGGCTTCCCTTATCCATCTCCAGCGGCCTGCATCCACCGGCTCCTTGCAACCTTAATTAGTTCGTAGGTCTGTAGTGTAGGCGGTAAAGTTGCTATTGCCAGTTCGTAGTCTCCACTAGAATACCTTACTACCCCATCGCCTGTCAGTTCTTCGAGTTATGTGTCTTGCCCATTGCTACTTTAGCTTGCTAATCCGTTTAACAATGTTAACTGTACTCGAATTAGAAATGACGAGATTCGTAGCGGGTTTCTTTATTAGTGCAGGTAAATTCCGAGCATTGCTCTTTCCATAGCTCGCTGTGTGACTTTGAGCTTTCTTACTAGCCACACTGTGGGAGACAACCTTTTAGATTGATATGTCATCGCAACAGGCTTACGTTTAACGTTAAAAATTAGCTTTTTATTCTTTTCTGTTATTATTGTTTATAGAACCGAGACAAGACGGTAACGTTACAAGAATTTACTCTATATACATAACAATAGTAGGTTTACTCAGTTCGTTCCATCGTCAGTATGTCCATAAATATAGCTAATTATACTGTATAGAATACATAATAGGCAATAAACAGCTTTAATAGTCGACCTTGCACTCCTTTCTCACGGTAGTAGTTACTAGTTGTGTACTACTTTCTCAATGAGAATCGCACGTGCCGACAATGTACAACACAAAAAGTTCAAATTAAAGTGAGAGTTTATACTTCTGTTATAAACCTGCTTGGAGTTTCCCGTGGAAGAGTTTTCCTATGAAGGAAAACTCTAATAATAGCATAGACAATAGATTACATAGATAAAGACCACTTGTTTTTGCATTTAACAAGTAACTTCAGTAGTAGACTTCGGTCCAAGAGACAGCTTTTATTCTAAAAGAGTTTTATGTCCGACAGGCCTTTTTTCCCCCCGGGGTGAAGTGATATGGCGTACCCACCGCCGCAGCAGCAGAGCATGTAGGACTCTCGTCTCCATAGCGATGATATGCTAATCATATCTAGGAGAGGGTTTAACCACTAAAACACCCCGGTTGTTCCTCAAATATGAAGTAGCAAAAGCCTCCTGGCCAACTACATAATGCCTGTCCGAAAAAAGCTGTTCCAAACGCCAATAACCGAGAACTGCTAATCTGGTGGCTCTTGGTTGTCCGGCAGGCCACTGAGCTACCATGCGGCATCTCGTTGTATGGTAACTTAGTGGTTACTTCTGGATTAATTTCTGGATTAATACACATAGTGTGTGGGAGTATTTTATCACCATGAAATTGTCTTTGAAAAGACACATGGATTTATTTAGCTGCTGCAAGAGATGTATTTTAAAATATTCCACATATTCTGAAGGCACATTTAATAGTAAAAATAAAATAAAAATATCGCAATGAATGATGAAGCTTTTGAATATTTAGATAACATTTTATGTAGGTATTTCTTAATTTCTCTGTATAAAAGAACTTCACTTCACTTACAATTTTAGAGGCATTCCTTTAAAATTACCCAATATACACTCGGTTCCAAAAATAACGGGTATGTCACAAAAATTGAAATACCTCCAGAACTGTAAAAGTTAGATCAATGAAATAAAAAACAGAATAAAGACTTTTTAGTTGCGCTTCTAATAGCATATTATTTAAACTGGTTGATGAAAAAAACTTCATTAGAAAAACAAAATTTAAAAAAATGACTATTTTTAAAAACAATATTTTTGTTTCATGTCATTATGGATGCTTTCCATTTCTATTCTGTCACAAAAAAAAATATCGTGACCGTCTTCCACGTGCATAATTATTATTCTGTGAGGTGAAGCATGGCAGTCACGCTAGAGGAATGTACTAGAATCCTAACTTTTTTGGAACTTGGGCGGAGCCAGTGTGAAACAGCCAGAAACATTGGTGTATCTTTGTCGACTGTTCAGCGGGTAGTCCAGCGGTACCAAGAGACCGGATCACAACTTAGAAGACCAGGAAATGGCAGACCAAGATGCACAACGGCCAGGGAAGACAGACAACTGGTGGCTACAATGCTCCGAAATCGTTTTCAAACTGCTGTTGGTCTAAAAACTCACTTTATTTGCTTTGGAGGTGGCAATTTAAGCGCTCAAACATTAAGAAGACGTCTCGCTGAAGCAAATTTGAAACCATTGAGGCCCGCAAATGGCCCCAAACTGGAACGGGGACATCGAATTGCAAGACAGAGATACGTGCGCGAGCACCTAAACTGGACACTAGACGATTGGTCTAGGGTAATGTTCACGGACGAGTCTAAATTCATGTTTTTTAAGCATGATGGTAGGCAGTTGGTGTACAGAAGACCAGGGGAGCGCTTCCATCAAGCGTGTGTGGAGGAAAAAGTGGCGTACGGTGGAGGCTCCGTACAAGTTTGGGCTGGGATTTCTGCTGAGGCCCGCACCGAGCTGGTACTCATTCAAAATGGAACTCCAAATGCAGAGAGGTACGTGGAAGAGATCCTCAATGAACATGTAGGTCCTTTCATGGCCAGGATGGACCGGCATGGCATATTAATGCATGATAATGCGCGTCCCCATACCGCCAGAATTGTACATGACTACCTTGAAGAGGTCGGTATCGAACTCATGCAGTGGCCAGCGCGAAGCCCGGACTTTAACCCCATCGAGCACGCCTGGGACGAGCTTCAGAGATGCGTGAAAGGTTGAAACCCCCCACCAATCACGCTTCCCGAGCTCAAACAAGCACTGGTGGAGGAATGGGAAGGTATTCTCAGCACCGGCTCCGAAATTTGGTGTACAGCATGCCTAATCGCCTGGAAGCTGTCAGAAGAGCTCGTGGAGGCAATACAACGTATTAAATAAAGAAAGTGATGAAAAACAGCAAAAAAAAAATCATAAAAAAAATGTAATCTTAAGAAAAATATGACTACTTAAGTTTTTTTTTAATTTAGAGATTAATATTGTGGGTGCAACTAAGTTTTATTTTATTTTTTATCTGTATAATTAAATTCTCAATTGAACAGTCTCGTTTCATTAGGATGGCATACGTAGTTCGGGAGATATTCGGGTTTATGTGAGTGACCCGTTATTTTTGGAACCGAGTGTATATCATGAAACACAACTCTTTCTGCTAATTCATCACCAACTTCCTACAAAATGGGGAAAACTCGATACAAAAAAATGTTTCGTGTGTAACAAAACGACGACGGTGTTATCTATTGATAAAATTTGCCGCTTCCCATCCGGACTGCCGATGATAACTTATTCGTAAACCCATTTTGGGCCAAATTTATGGTTGATTTAACTCGTTTATTCCAAGATAAACTTCTTGCGCTTACCGATGATATATACCTAAAAAGAAATAATTTTTAACTGCACTTTTCTTTTTACTTTGGAATTTCTAGATTTCTAATTAAAGAGATGCAACCCGAATTATTTCGGCGTCACTTTAGAACAAATTACAAATTCAGAATAATTACAAGGTTAAAATCCTACAAATGGTTATTAATTAAACATAGGTACGCGATCATTACTTTTTGCTAGGAAGGTATATACAAAACTGCTATGTATCTATAGATTGTTGTCGAAATTAAACATTGATCACTGATAATTAAAGGAACTTATCATTTTCCAAATTTTTTAAAGATCTTTCTAGATACCTAGTTTTCCTAATTAGTAAAACTAAGGAATCACAAAACAAAGTTAATGACTCAGAAAATGACTGATGTACACGTAATATCAGTGAAAAATTGAAGTCGAAATTAATGGCGTGTCATAAATCGGCAGGTGATTGCCGATAATAACTGGAGCACGTGCCGTAATTGATTTCGCGCCTCCGATAACTATAATGTATTGAGTATCCGAGATAGGTTCGCGAATAAACACGTACCGGTTTGGACAACTCGGATACGTGACGCGAATGTTGCAAACTTGATCCGTTACAATTACCAACGCGATCTATAGCACAAACATCAAACAAGTTATCGGTCAAAGTTTTGCTTTGACAGGTTCGTTTGTTATTCAGAACAATCAAGCGTTTAGTAGGCTGCTGCTAACCTGGTTAAGTTTCTAACAGAGAACGTTGGATTCCTTAATTAAAGGCTACCATTCGAATTGCGAAGTAACGGAATACCGCGAGGGCTTTTATTCGTTTATTTTCTGGTTTCGAAAAGCGGGCCCGAATTAATGAATAGTAATAGGCTTTCGTTCCAAGCACCTAATCAGCTACTATAACACGATTGTATGAAGAACTAACGAGATAATACGAAAAGCGATCTTGAATCCGATTCATATAAGGATTTTCAATTAATTAACAGCGCTCTCTAATTCGATGGAGTTGCGAGGCGATGCATTAATTCCCGTTCATCCGCACTGACTGCATAGAACATCGCCTTAATTGCAAAGAGCCGCGTCAGCTAAGATTTACCAATTAAGGCAACCGGGAGCGGAACCACTCGCCCATTCAGCAACTCCGTGCATTGGGGCATGGTGAACGAACGCTAGACCATGTGGCTCAGTGTATCCAGTCTATTGAAATCTGCAATTCCAATATGCTCCGTACTATATAAACATCGATAATGGTGACTAATTTTAAAAAATCCAGTAATGTCGAAATAAAATATGATTCTGCAGTAGTTTGTAAAATTTCACTAGTCGTTTAAATTAATTGTTGTGTTTACATTGTGAGAAATAAAGACGGAATATATCGGCTAGTCATCTTCTCACACAATTTGTAAGCTTTAAAGAATTAAATGTGGGAAATTAATTACGTAATGTATCGTTTTGCAACTAGGTTACGAACGCAATTCCATAATTTTCCCTTTAATTCCAATAACCCGGACTTAAAAATACCAACTATATTTCACAGGAAAATGATTATCTTTAATAATAGCATAAAAAGTTATGAGCCATTTGTAAACCTTATCTAAATCCTTTATGATAACAAAAGAAGAATTTATATTCACCCAAGATATTGTAAGAGTAACTCAGAGTTGGATCGATATTGTTATCTCAATGAAGACATCACATAAAATATCTTTGCACCAATAACAATATCAGTTTTTATAGTAAATGGCGATAAAAATATCGAAAAAGATATTAAAGCAAGAAGTTAATTACCTTTATAAAACTTAAGTGATTCAAAAAAATGGTCACGAACTTCTTGAAACAAATATAAACGAAAAGTGACGTCATAAGTAAGGTGAGAATTGAGTTCGTTGTACCTATAATAATATTCTTTGAATCTCAAAGCCCCAAGGTTGGAGTGCACAGTAATGAGATTAAAGAAATTATTTCTTTAAACTTATTTGTATTAAAAGAAGACCCTTAAGTCGGTATGTAATAAAAAGACGGGAATCAGCGAAACAAAACAAAGGTAAATTAAACGAAAAAATACGACACGTTTGAACGTGATTTCTTGAGTAGGGGTAATGCTGCCTGTATTTTATGGGAAAATGCTTTTCACCCCCAGCTTAACCGGGGCATGCGTTGAAGCAAATAACGACACACCAGCCTACACATTTGTATGCAAGGCCAATGGGGAAAACGACTGTTTGAGAACTCCCAAAGCAATAAAGGCTTAGATTAAGAATATTGTATTATCTTAAATACGAAACAACGCAAATTCGAATAAAATTACGCCTTAATTTGGAAAGTCCAGTTGTAGAGCTCTGTATGTAAACTTATGAATATTATCCTAAAGGTTCAAAATTAATTATTTCCGTAATTAGTATTGTATGTACCTACTATATTATGTTAGGGATAAAACCTTATCATAATTTAAACAAAACTTTCCCCCGTTAACTTTTTGTGGAGATATAATTCTATTATTTTTTGCATATTACCGAATTTGCATCTTTATACATCTCAAAGGATATTTGTTAATATTAAACGTGTGCACTTCATTTATGTAGGTATATAATTATATAATACGATGTTAGAAGAACTTAGCGAATCAAATCAAAATACCGAAAAATCGATGATGACAAAAATATATATTTGGTCCGTCAATTAGATTACGAAAAAATATTGGACAAGCGTTTTTTTTTCGTTCCGTAAACAAAAAAAATTACAAAGATTCGGTGCGTCGAAATTTCCTGTGACGACACTTCTGAGTAAGAGATGACGTGACAAGCCCGTCTCTTGAACTTTATTCCACTGTATTATTAATTTGATAAATTAAACATATTTGTCCAATATTTTTTTATATCATCATCCCTATTGTATGAATATGTTTTAATTATTATGAATAAACATAACGGATGTTTATTCATCCTTGTGTATATTGTGTGCATATTTAAAAAAAATGTTCACAAAAAATAATGAATGAAATTAATATGCGTTACTACATTAGCTTATGTGTGCTTACATATGATAAAATAGTAATATGATGTTTAGACAAACCCGTTTTAGTCTTTACAAATAACTCTATTAATTAGTCACTTACTTATGTCTTATTTATTAAATTTATAATTAGAACGAATTTATATTTCATTATCTACTGTCTACCGTCTTATCGGTGTACATAATTTCCTTTCTATTTAATTAATTCTAAACATCCAAAATATCAAATACTCCAGTATTGAGGAAAATAGCAACAATTCATTATTATAAAGGACCTTTCATAATTTTCTTAGCTACATCAAAAGAGAAGAGCGTTTCTCACAGATTTAAGATATAACAGTTCATCTTTTGAATTGACTACTTATTTAATGTTAAATATTAAATAAACTCCCCACAAGTTTGAAATTAAAAAATAAATTAATTTGTAATCAAGGTAAATTCTATGGCAAAAAATTAGAGTGTCTAGAAATATTAACCAATTGGGCATAAAAACGCTTTGAGAAGAGAAAACACTGTTTAAAGAAGCCTCTATAAGAAATTCTAAAGGTTCTTCTTATATATTTTTACTGATATGCTCAACTAGCCTAGTAGAACAAGAGTGTAAATTGTACACGAATGTAATTAATTCAGTTCCGTACAAACAATATTTGTGGAACTTAATAATAATTTTAATAATATAAATAATAATAGTTTTACCGGTACCCGCGTTAAGCCGTTGGCCCCAATTTATAAACCATCATAAACTATGCACACAGTAAAATAGAGCGGCAGATTCACTTAATTCCTCTAAAAATTTAAAGTTATCATTCCTCAATACCCCCGCCAGTGACCGTCCTGGTCCAAGTCCCTTAGCGGTGCCCTTTCCGCCGGCCGTCGTCGTTACGGCCATGCTGGATGGGAGGGAAAAATGGAGAGAGGTGGTCTCCTTTTTGTAAAGCGGTCATGCTCCAGAAGGAGCGATGAACTATATAATGTCGCCGGCGAGCTAGTGTGGCGCCGAATCTAATTCTAAGGGTTCGACGCCACAGTGTTGTCAAAAATAAGATAGCGCGAGAAAGCCTCGCGGCGTAAAATATCACGCCGCCCTTGGGATCGCGGCGGTCAGAGTGGGGACTCTGGCTGTTATCACTTTGCGATCCCGGGAAGACGTAACCGGTTCGTAGCCGCTGGTCACGTTTGCGAAAAGAAGCAGGGAAGGGGCCCAATCAAGAAGGTCAAGACGAAAGTCATGTCTCGAAAGAGACTCCTCTCGGGAGGGGCAATCTCCCGAGAGGGACAATCTCCCGAGAAGGCCAATCTCCCGAGAGGGTCAATCTCTCGAGAGGAGTCTCTTTCGAGACTTGACGCATAGCGGTGGTCCTGGTTGTCGATCAGTTCGAGTGCCTGGGGCCACCGTCAGATGCGTCCGAGGCAGGCTACCATCGTGGTTTTAGTGGGTAACCGGATGCGCCGGCTCGCTCGCTACATAGAGCCGGGTGCAAGTGAAGAATTCCCACATGTCCGCACCGTCTTTCCCCAAGGTGGTGGAAAGTGTTTAAAAGATTTCCACCACGTTAAAAACAAAGGCGATGCCCCTTGCGCAGGTTGCTTAGTTAGTAGTTCTTAGTTCTTAAACCATTTATTAAGGGTGGAGCTCTGCTTGCCTGGTACAGTAGCAAAAGCCTAGTGGCTAAATAAATATTATATGTCCGTCCGAAAAAAAAAAACTCGCTTGTATTTAGAAATGTTCAATGCCTATAATACTATTTCTATTAACAGTATTCAAAATATATTCAGACAGTAACGTTCTTGGAAATTCGTGAAGCGTGTGATTTTGCGACGACAATGGATATTGGTTGAAGATCCAATTAATATTATGAAGGAAACAAAAGATCTGCTCAACAATAGTGTCCCAGTACTACTCCGTGTAGTTTTTAGTGTGTAAACAAGATTATAATTTCGGATTTAACAAAGTTTCTATCATCATAATCATCAGCCCTTACAATGTCCACTGCTGAACATGGGCCTTCTCCTGAGGGAGTGTATTTGCCAAAGTCACCACGCTTGGCAGACGGGTTGGTGACCGCAGTATTATATTGTACCACACAAGGAAACGCTGCTGCCCGTTCCTTGATATACGATTATTGTAGATGATGTTATAATAATCGGGACCAACGGCTTGACGTGTCCGAGGCACTGAGGGAAGTCCCTCAACCAACCAGACCTGGAAAGAAATCTTGGAATTTACGCAAATATTTCCTGTCCGGAGTGGGGATCGAACCCACGACCTCCGAGATTTAAAGTTTCTATAAGCAGCCTAATATTGTCTTGTCTATATCTATACCTACTTGCTTGACCTTTCTGGACCCCCCTCCCCCTCTCTAAACGTTACGTAACACTCAAGTAATAATTTTTACCCTAAAGTCGTAAAAAGTTATGTAATAGTTTTTACACTTGGTATAGTTTTAATATACTAAATAAAACAAGATAATTTTTTTTTATAAATTTTTGGCTTTTAATTTTTTTTGATTTTGGTTTGGGAGTTTTAGTTCCCCTATTTTTTTAGAAACAATGTTACGTAACGTGTTGTAAGAATCGTAACGTTTTACGAGACCCCCTCCCCCCCCAAATTGCGTTACGTAATACTTGAACGCTCCCTAAGGAGTAAATTTTTTAAACCTACTATTTAAATTCCAGTTTTATAAATCTAATGGTTTGCTCATTGCCCTGTGTGGTATATAGTATGTGCAGTAATGTAGTGTATTATTTATATATATTGCATCTAACTAGACGGTGCTTGTTTGACCAATCATATATTGTATAATAAAATTATGTTCTAAAAAGGTTCGATTCGTAGCACCCGCGGTTCATTATTTTGATAGCCATAAACGTTATACAGTTCATTTTCAAAGCAAATGGTAAACGCAAACAAGGCAGCATAAATGTTATCTAGTTATATTTTAAAGCTAACACTTTGTCTTCTAACATTAGGGCAGGAGCTATTTGTGTAGTCCTCCTAATTATAAACGCGAAAGTTTGTAACAATGTATGGATGTATGTTCGTTACTCTTTCAAGCAAAAACTACTGAACGGATTTGGCTGAAAAATTGCACGCGGGTAGACTATAAGCTAGAGTAATATATAGGCTACATAATCATGCTAAAATATTACGCTTCGACGTACTGGAGCAGAGTGACGATCTCTGATATAAAAAAGGAGAGGTAAGGTACCTGTTTAGGTACCTACATAGCCTTACATCATACCAGAGATACCAAATATTATGGTTGTAGCTTTGGTGACTTAAGCTCAAACTTATGTCACCAAAGCTTATATGGAAGGTATTAGCATATGCTACGCGACAGTTAAACCTCTTATTGCGTTCATAGGTTGGTGTTACCGCTTATGTAGTATTAGGACCGTACGTACCGCTCATGGAAGGTATTAGCAAAGTAAAGGCATTTTTTTCAACTGTATTATATAAAGAATATATAATACTTTACCCTATATCTAAATTATTTACTAATTGTGAAGCGAGACTGGAAAAAACCTCTATCATGTGGGACTACGACCTCGACTCAGGGCGGTCGCAGATGGAGGCAATAAGGGACTTTGACACTTAGTTTTTTTTAAGGTACAGGGATCCTGACACTGACAAACATTTGAGTTCAAGCAAAGATATCACTGATGCATGAATTAATGGCAACGATACGCAGGTGCTCTAAACCTAAGAAAGCCTTACTGACCTGGCTTGGTATTGCAATCGCATTTGGCTTAAAAGCACGTTAACCATTTAATATATTAAGTATTCCCTTTGTGTAGGATAGATAAAGTTGTAGATATGATAAGTATCTATAATTAAAACCAACGATTGGCAAAACTTCCCACTCGAATAATTTTGGTACCTTCTTAGTAATCCTCGATCTCCCCGACAGCCAGAGCCGAGGTCGGAATCCAACAGAGGGCCCCTCTAACGCAGATTGCTCAGTTTGTAGTTTTTAAACCAAATATTTAGGCTGAAGCTTTGCTTGCAGTTGTGTTAATATGTGGTACTTATATAAATGCTGCATAAAGGTTTCAAGAACTTGAAAATAGTTTTCTAGATCTGAAAACCTTTCCGGTTTCTTTCCGGATCGAGTTGGTCCATTTCTTTCCGGGTCAAGTTGGTTGACAGACTACTCTCCGTGCCTCGAAAAGCACGTTAAGCCGTTGGTCGCGATTGTTATAACATCATTTATAAACAATCACACCAGAAAGCGGGTAACCGGGTAACATCCATACTGCGGTTACCAACCCGCAAGCCAAATGTGGTGACCTTGGCATAGCCCTACCTCGGGAGAAGTCCCTTCTCCCTCAGTTGTCGCTCAGCTAGTAAAATGTCGGTTGGTCTTACTTCTATGAATTCAGCCCACTGCTGTGTGTGGATCAAAAACAACTTCCCATTACTTTCGACTATATCAAAAAAAAAGTACTCTCAAAAAGTGAACCTAATTACATTGTAAATAAGGTTCAAATATATTCCTTATCATCGATTGGATAACTTTAGTTGCAAATAGTAGATTGTTTATCTAGAGAGCAAACAACTATTTTAAAGGCGAGAGTGTTTTTTTTAATCCAGAGCGGAGCGAAGGATTCTTAACTAGAATCCTGAGCGCAGCGAGGGATTAAAAGTATGTCACTCGAGCTTAAAATTGTGTTGCTCCCGAGGTGGACACTCTATTTTTTATCACCCTCTATGAGAAAATAAGTAAGTGCAACTTATGAACTAGAATTTATTTACGTACAATGAAAAACCATAAGACATAATAATACTTTCACTTGAGGAAGACGCACTCATTTTTTATAATTTTAAAATCTGAATATGAATCAACTACGAACGAAAGCAGAATGCATTTAATTTCGCGCGTTGTTTATTTTTCATCAACTTTTTTTAAATTTGGCGCGCTCGCAGTTTTTCAGCCAGTCACATATTCAATACATTGTTCCCGCATGGTTTGTGATTCACCTCTTTGCTGATTGAAAAATTATTAACAATATCCACATTCCAAATTCAAATCAATTTTGGTCCCTAGGGATTAATGAGCTATTTTGGTCCCTATTTACGAGGAATAAACTAGCTCTTTTTGAATAGATGTGATAAAAAATATATTTCAGCATAGTCACTTAGGTTATATAAAGTTTCTAGGAAATGTTGTAATAATTAACTGCCTACGCTTTCTAGTACTCAATTTTAATCGAAAAATCAGACGGATCTTTCTTTTTATTTCAATATTGGGAACTGTGTATCAAATCCCCCATTAGGAATTCAATTGCTGGTTTTGACGTCTGTAGTATACCGTGGAATGATTAATTTTCGTCACATGACACACACATACATGCATGTTGGACACAAAAGGAGCAAAATGCGTGTGTGTGGGTATTTACAATGGAAGCAATATTGTGATGTCTGGTTGGTCTGCGGTGTCAGATACAGGTGTCGCGATGTGCAACGGTACAGTCGGCCGAAGCAATTTGCAATAAACTTGTGAGGGGTGCAGTCGGCAGATTTCACCTCAAACTATTTGCGGTACCTACGTGGTAAGGAATTGACGTAGACACTGTTATATTAGCTGAAAGTTTCATCTAAAACAACGTGTAATGACATATGTTTAGGTCATTATCATTAACCCGCAAAAGGTTTATTGCTGAACATGGGTCTTTCCTGAGGAGCGTTTCTGTTATAGTCAGTTTTAAGTATTCCACGTAAAATGCTATTATTTTAGCAATGTTCAAATAATCAAAACACTGACATCCAGTTTCTCATACGCCGATCAAATCACCAACATGTTTAACATCATTTTCATTTGACACAAATTAAACAATAATTAAAAAAATCTTCCCATACTTCCAAAATAATAGTTGATATTCGATTCTGTACGAAAAGATTATTCATAAATTAACTAATACATACTAATACCAAATCAAATTCATATTTATATTAACTTTCGAAATATCATTTGAGACTTAAAATAAGGTTTGATAGCTGATTACTTCCGATACTGTGAATTTAAAAAAACTGGGTTTTAGTCTTACCTAACCTCATATTAAAAAAAATGCTTTCAAAGCATTATAACTTCCTTCGTCATTCGAACAATTAAAATAATTTTAAAACCTAATATTAATTAAGATATGTTGCCTACGAATAAAAAACATGGATGGATATCGATAATTCTTTCAACGTTATAATGTAAAAGACAAAATTATCTTTATTCATAGAGACACATTTAAAATATTTAAAATTTTATTCTTATGATGCGTCCTTAATGCTAGATTATCTCTGAGTAAAATAGGCTTTATTTATAATAAAACCCCACGGATACGGGTGCTACGCGGTTTTTTTTTCGGACGGACATATGTAGTTAGCCTAGGCTTTTGCAACTTCACGGGGCATAATGGGAGCTACGCGGGTGAAGCCAGTAGGCTAAGGGAAACGGGATAAACAAGAAAAATTGCTAATTTTATCTTGTATACAGAACTATAAATAGATAATATTCACTTGTTACTACCTTACATTGCGGATAGGATCCCCTAGGTAAATAAGTACAGGAGCAAAATTAAATTAATTTGCATTTATTACGGAACGCGCCCAATAAGTTTTTATTACATTTGGACCCAAGTATTAAAGCTTACACGCGTCTACTAATTTGATGCGCCTGTTACAGTCATTTACCAACTTTTAACCAAAATATTATTAGTTATAGGGCTGTCTCATGATTCTAAATGAATATACTATTTCGAAATAGATTGTATATATGAGTTGAGCCCACTTTCAAACTGGTCATTTAAATATGATCTAGGATTTGGAATCAAATGCTTATCGGTGGTTTCACCTGCGTTACTCCAGGCCCCGTAGAATTTTATTCATACAAATATATAACTTTATATATACAATGTTTAATGACATGGAATGAGTTGTTTAGCAGTTTAATTGTTTGGCAGAAATTGCTGAATAAGTCGGCAGATTGCCATATATTAAAAAAAAGGTTTAATTGTTTTCCACTTTTCATATAATTTCCCTTTATGGCGTAGCAGTATAAGTGTCGCTATAAGTCTTAAAGGTTCAATTCCCACACCGGACATAAAAATCTTTGTGTAAAATCTAAGATTTATTTATGGGTCTTGTTGGTTGAAAGACACATCTATGCCTCAGAAACGTTAAGCCGTTGGTCCCGACTGTTATAACAATCTTTTTTAACAATCGTATACCAGGGAACGGACAGAAACGTTTAGATATAATACTGCGGTCACCAATCCGCTTGTAAACTTATCTCTTAGGAAGAGGCCCATGTTCAGCAGTGGTGGTTATACGGGTTAATGATGATAATATAGATAGTAGCGTAGACATTCTCCTAAAAAAATGGCGGAATTTTCATAAACATTGAAAGTAAATGCACAGCATTCGCCTTAACAAGAAACCATATTATTATTTAAAATGCAGGACCGAAATGAGATAAGGCTCAATATGTTGTCCGGTACTCTGACCGGAGTTATGCGGCAGGCGTGTGTAAAACCGGCAAACGTAGCGACGATAAAGGGTTAGGTCCCAACTTATGGCGCGCACCGGTTGAATGAATAGTGCTCTTAATTGCCAACCGGCTTTGTTAATGGCTTTTCACTTTTTAGAACTCTATTTACTGATGTGAGTGGCGGAAATTGGAATCCATATGATTGAATCTGTTCGAAATTGTATTAACGTGGATGGTAGAATAGTGATTACATTATAGTTAAAATTGTTTTGGAAGATTTTTGAGTTAATTGAAAAGTTGATTATTAAATTGATCTGTAACAAATCTTAACGTGTACTGCCGAACGAATGCCCCCTCCCACGGGTTTTGCAATAGTCACCACGCTTAGCAAGTGGATTGATAAGTGCAGTATTATGGTATGCGCTTGTTATAATGTTAAAACAATCGGGACCGGCTTAATAAATAAGTATGCTTTCCAATTGGCACGGACAGTAGTCCCAAGAAATAAATCTTAAAACTTTGTACGAAAATGTCTTGTCCAGCGTGGGGATCCAATCCTGCGAGACTTAAAGCGAGGCTCATACCACTACGCCACAGTGGTTGCATTGCAATAAACACTCAAAAAAAAGTTTAATTTTTTTCCTGCCATGCATATTGCGGCAGCTACTGAAAAACTCCATCAACATATTTCACGAAGACACCAGAATTTTCAAAAGTATGTCAAGTGAGACTCTATAAAACAAACAGTTATTTCGACGCAGCACTCCAAACACTGTTTGTTTCAATTTACCATGAAATCCTTGCAGTTATTGCCTTGGGCTCTCAAGTTCTCTTTTCTCCGGAAGCAGCGAAGTCAATTCGCAAAGTAAGTTTTCGAACTCTGCAATGCAAAGCGTGCATTGCAGAGTTCGAAAATTTACTTAGGTTTTCAAAATATTACTCGGTGTAAATATTATTGAAATAGAGATATTTATTATAAGACTTGTGAGTGATACAAAATTATATGAATATGAAATATATTAAGTATAACACATCCAACCTATAGCTAGCTGTACGTTAGCGATCGTTCCCGCTGGAAATCGATGGGGGAGGCCTATGTTCAGCTGTGGACGATAACAGGCTGATGATGACGATGATGATGATGAACTAAATATAGAAGAAACTTTAAGATTTTTTTGATAACTAAGTTTATATTCCACTTTTTAGTGTCATTGTGATTTTTAATACTTTAATGTCAGTTTTAATTTTGATACCTTTTGGATATAATATGCCATTGCTCCATAACTACTCATTGTGGAGATATGGTTGCTTTTAAAATATGTAAATAAAATACTTATTTTATGAATTAGTTTTAGTTTGATAAGCTAAATACTTTTAGTAACCTGTTTGTTTTATTATTAAAAATGACATTAACTTATTATCAATACTTATTATCAATACACTTGGGAATATAGAAAACTTAAAATAAAAGTTTTAAATATTTTTACGGTTTCATACAGTCCCATTTTTAGCTTTTAGTATGAATGATTTATTTTCTCAAACTATTTAGGGAACCTGTTGTACCTCGATCACTTATTCATTAAACGATTTTTTGAAAAAAAAAAGCGGTTATACTTAAACAATTTTTAGCTGTTAGACGAACTAATGTGGTTCATAATATAAATTATACAAAAGCATAGATCATCCTTTTTATAGGTTTTACATAAACTAAAAAAGTTTGGAATGTTGATCAAGGTACAACAGTGGTGATGTACCTAGATCCGCCTATGTTGTACCTTGATCATAGTTAGAACTCATCAAATAATATCCATATTTCTCGACAAATTGCAAATATTTTTATTATTTCCAGCTTCAACACGTCTATAAATATCTTTATAAGTTTATCTAATATCTATGACATATCAATTAACAGAATTTATATGACTTTTAGGACTTTTTATTTTTTCCTTAATATCTAACCATTGGTATAAGTTGAGATCTTCTTTATCTGACCATTTCCAGTTCTTCACTGACAGACAATATTAGGCCAACAAGGTAAATAAAATCTTTTTCTTAACTTTTTTTAGTTTCTTTACTACCTTCTTATTTATTTTAGGTTTTTTGTTTTGTTTTGCTGCTGATTCATTTTATTTCATTTTTTTTTCGGAGTGTCAGTTAGTATCCTTGACTTTCTGCCTTTTCGAACTTATTTTCTTGAATATATACAACTGTTTTACTATAGTCAAGGTATAACACCCCTACCCTTTTATGTTTATTCGCACATGTAAATATGGAGATTATGATTAAATCAAATAAGCATACTACATTCTAAACTTCGCTAAAGTACTTGTTTAATTGAAATGGTTTAAAAAAATTATGTAGTAAATAACAGAAGTAATGAAAGAAATAAAAATATAATTAATTAATATCTTACTTTTTTGCAGCGAAAACGTTAAAGTGATCTCACACGCAAACTCGATGCAATAGTCGCCTGCAACTAACTTCATGTTGATTAGTCTTGTCAAAGTTCACTATACCATAGACAAAGAGACGAAAAAAAGGCGCGAACATTTCAAAAAAATAAGTGGCTTTTGGTACAACAGTTTCCCCTATTATTTGAATTATTCTAACAACTGCCAGCACAACGAAACCAAACAATATAATAAGATGCGGAAGGGGTCGTGCCTAATAGAAACACTAAATCCCGAAACCAATTCGAAGTCAAATCCGCAACAGTAACTACTGAACGTTTTTCACAAAACAGGGCATCCCTAGTCAGCTCACTGATTCAGTAGCTGCCTTTAAAGTTTGTAGTTTGATTCGTTTTATTTGTTGGCGGCTATTTTCCGATCCCCATTCACATATATCAAACCGTGCGCTCTCATTTATTTGATAGGGACTTGGTACACCCCTACCGAACTATAAATTTGTGCTGTAGACTAACTAATACTGGGGTTAATAAAATAAACTGAGATTATCTTAATTAATCATCTCTCTATTGCTTCCTTTGCTTTGTATTTGATTGTTTGAGAGGTTTGATAATTTGTATTGTTGTGGTATGAATTGATATACAACATGTATTGTAAATAGGGTGGGGACCGCAAGATTATTATTCATTTTATATTATTGCGCGAATTGAACCGAGCGAGCGCCGCGTGCGTTCCGCGACACCACGACGCGGCGAGTCGAACGCACGCTCGGTCCTACGCATCCTTGTTATTTATACGAGATTATAATATAATCTATATTAATATATGAAATATTTGGTATTGTTTTATAAAATATAATGGTGTCGTGGGACACCAGGTAGGAACGAAGTTCCTTCAGCTAATGTAGAATCGACACAATTTGCAAAAGAAAAATCGTGCTCAATTTTATGTAGGTTTTCTTGATTTTTCTCTTAAATTTTGCTGATTAGTTTTTATTTAAGTACAGGAAAGTAGTTAGGAAATTCAGTATTTTAGGAAATAATAAATTACGTAAAATAAAAAAAAATCGTAATTCAAATTATCAACTAAAATAACAAAATATGTCTCTTTATTTTTGTTTGACAACATAAAATTACAAAGAAATAGAAATAATTACAAATTACAAAAACATAGTCTTTAAAGTATTTTATACGGCTACTCGCATGCGCTCCGTCGGGGCTCGACACTCGACCGAGTCTCGCTCGCCGTCGCGCGTCCGTCGGCCCGCCTCGGGAAGGTTCGGCCACGTTCGGGCGGCCGGGCAGGTCTCGCTACGATACAATTTCGCATGAAAGTATTTGTTTGTAAACACGATTGTGCCCCTTATACTAGCTTTCCGCGCGCGGTTTCACCCGCGTAACTCCCGTTCCCGTTGAAACTTTATAATAAAATATAGCTTATAACCTCCCTCGATAAATGGGCTATCTAACATTGAAAGAATTTTTCAAATCGGACCAGTAGTTGCTGAGATTAGCGCGTTCAAGCAAACAAACTCTTCAGCTTTATCTATTATGGCAAATAACTCATTATTAGGTACCAATTCTTTTTATACTCGTGATAATTTCTCAACGCAATGTCCGATTGGAATAAAACAAAAAGTATTTTACTTCTACATAAATACCCTTGATAACATAACGCTTAATTTGGATAAGGATTAATACTATGATATACATTTAACGTAGTTTCTTTCTTCAGACGATTTAATATTTTTTTATGAACATAAAAGCGGTTATTGTGACTAAACTATGATAGTTAGATATATGCTCTCGCGGACTTTTTTGTAGATCTTAATAAGACCTGCAAACCCGTAGTACATCATTTTGTTCTATTGTCAATAGTTTTTGCAGCGCACGCATACATAGGTTTTCGGTTTTACAACTTGGGTTACAAAATCGCAATTTTCTTACGGATCCCTATTTTTTTTGAAAATAAAATATAGCCTATAACCTTCCTCAATAAATGGACTATCCAACACTGAAAAAAAATGTGAAATCGGACCAGTAGTTCCTGAGATTAGAGCGTTCAAACAAACATTTAACGGTTTTATTCCACGGACTTTTTTTTACGGTTTTACTATCACAATTTTTTCAGTTCGGTCGCGCAGCAAAATTTTTTCTGAGAACACTTACGACCTGTTTCTAGTAAACCCAAATATTACTAGTTCTAGCCGGTTTGTATCACCCAACTGGAGAAGGTAATCAGCTGACGAAGGTTGCTTAGTTTTAAGCGTTAAAATCATTTGACAAGGCTCATTCTAGCTCGCATTTATATATCCGATTAACAAGCAAAAGGGTCGAAGAAAAAACACAAGTCCGTCGGAAAATAGTCAAATTCCACCTGTAGGCTGTTAGTCATAAAATTCAAAGACTCTTAATTTATGATATCATCATCATCAGCCAGTACAACGTCCACTGTTGAACATGGGCCTCATCCCGAGGGAGGGTATTTTCCATAGTAGTTTGATGTTATATCAATCGAGACCAAGAGCTTAATGTGCTTTCCGAAGTAGGGTAGTCCCTCAACCAATCAGACCCAGAAAGAAATCTTAGAATTTACACAAAGATTTCCTGTCCGGCGTGGGGCTCGAACCCTATCTCCGAGATTTAATGCGAGCCAAATATCGCTACGGTACGGAGGTTGTCTTGTCAATTTATGATCTTTATATATTCTAAGAACTAAATAATAAATTAGATCCATCTATTTTATTTGAATAAACCCATGACACAGCAGACTAAGCCATTTCCTTCTCCATCTTATTTGATAAAAAGATATCTTGTTTCATTAACTTAATGAACAGCGTTGAAGTAATCTAATCTTGTTTTCTAATTAATAAAGTTTTGCGAAGAACTGAAACCCACAAAATAATATTGGTGTGATAGATATACTTCGTCTGCGGCTACCCTTTACACATTAACAACAGGAAAATTAAAATCTTAGGCGTGTTTGATCTTTAATCATTTGATTGCCTTATAGTAGTACAAAATAATAATTAATGGTTAGATATGTACTAGCTAATTAACCCTGAATAATATTAACCATTTTCATATATACTAATACATAAAGTTGAAGAGTTGGTCTGTTTGTTTGCTTGAACGCACTAATCTCAGGCACTACTGGATACTACAGAGTTTTGCAGTCTACTGGTATTCTTGTTAACCCCTCGTGCTAAGCTAAAATGCTTGTGTTACGAGTGGGTTCACGTCGGTAGTGCAATGGGTGGTGATTGAACCGGCGACCACAAGATCACCACAAGGCCGCTTATTATGATAATATGAAGTTCCCAAGGGAACGGGAGCTACGCGGGCTAAACCGTGCTTAGGAACCTAGTAAAATATAAAATCTATTAATTAGTTTTGATATCATACATAAAATCATTGTATTCCCTGAAAAATAATGAAAGGGCATCTGCTAGGCAAGCGTGTTTCATATTAGTCCGCATCGACACTTAACACGAATAATAAAAAAATAATCACGTGTTACTTTGCGGAAATCCAAAAAATCTAAAAAAAAATTTAGAATTATTTCGGTCTAAAAATGGTACGTAAAGGGGCGAAACGCGTGACGGAACTTCGGCTGGTGAATTTTGCATGTTTTTTATTGCCCTTGCATATTGTGAATATTTTTTGCGGGCTTAAAAAGTGCATCCCAGCATTTAGATACGTTTTCGAGCGGAATTAACACTAGATATTTTATGTTTTCATTTAGATTCGTAAAATACATTTGTATGAAATTAATATTTTTTGCTTTATTTTTTTTTAATATGATTTTATATTTATCTATAAAGTTAGAAATTTGCCACAAAAAGTCGTACAAGCACGAGTTTGTGATAATTTTGTTAAGAGATAAAATTTGTTGTAATATTTCAAAGTAAAACCTAATACATTACCTACTCAAAAAGATTCGCCAACGAAAAACTGCTGAAAAGACGAATCCAATAAAAACTTTCCGTTATAGAAAAACAAAATACAAAATACCATTGCAGTTTGGACGTGATTAGCGAAAGATTTTCCAAAATTAATTAAAAGTCACCATCGGTCTGGCCCCGGGTGCCGGGCGGGCGGTGTACGTGCTGAAAATACTTTTCGACTTGAAATTTTGTTCTATTTTGGGTTCCTACTGTCCCTATAAGTTTTACATCAATTTATGTAGACAAAGCTCTCAAACCACCGCCCGTCCGATTTAAAGGCCTGGGAAATGGTGTTAATTTGATCTTCTTCTGTTTTATCTGCTCCATTATCATTTCTGTTCTATGTTTTTAATCCCTTTGAATACAAAATCCACATCATCGGTCAATAATGCGAGAGTCAAAAGGCAGAGCATATCGTTGGTGCACTCATTGAGGTTCTTGACTTGGGAAGTACGTCCACTTTACAGGACATGGCATTGAAATTTGAATAACTTTATTAATTGATGTATGTTATTTATACATATCGAGGGGTGAAAGGCTATTTGTTTGAAGCGACATTTTACGAACTTTACAGGAGAGCCATTTAAAGATTCAAAATTTGGAAAAAAAATCGTTATGAAAAAATTAGTGCTCTTTCTATAATGGGGATCGCAAATTGTTATTGAAAAAAAATCCCTGAATGTTTTGGTATAATTTTCAATTAAAAAACAGTTATGAGTATAAGATAAATTGTCGCTTAATACAAAATGATCTGTATCGCCTTATTTTTAGAGTAAAGAAAAATGATTCAACTTCCAACGTTGTCACTAATCAGCAGCAGGCAAAATGGTTTAAGTGACTTTACAGTACTTATGCAGGAGAAAGCAAAATGATTGAATCGACGTTACTCTATAATAATAGGAATAGGCTATTTTGTTTAACTACCAATTTGGGTTTGGGTTTTGGGTTTTGTTAACGATACAGGAAGGTTGGCTTAAGCAACGATGAACATTCTTAAAGAGTTGTTTGATGTCCCAGATTTTGAAAGGAGTTATATAACTTGGTTGTTCTAAACAGTGAAAAACAGTTGTAGCGAAAAGGGTTGAACCGACGACATGTCTTAATAAATTTGGCTGACGGCAAATTGGTTGAAGCGACATTGCACAGAGTAAGTAGTCGTAAGCAAAATGTTTGAAGGGACTTTTCATCTAAAGATAGCTACATCGAAAAACGATTTATCTGCCATCGAACTAAAATTTTAGGAAGGGAATAACGGCTAATGATCCGATTCTCTGTTGTTGTATACAGCTTAAATGATATACTAAAAAAATAGGGCAAATTTGAAGTCGGATCATACATCATGTTTGAGAATTATGCACTAAAATGGCATTGTTTTAAGCGCCATAAAAGTGCTCAGAATTGTACGAAACCCGGCTCAGACGACGCAGAAAAATTCGCTGAATCCGAATATGTATATAACTCCATATCGTCCAAAATGTCGCTTCAAACAAATAGCCTTTCACCCCTCGATATATTTGATTGGGTGGGGTAAGGGCGTCTAGTACCAACATCTTCTGCACTAGCATTTATTTTCTAAACGAGATTTTTGATGTTTCACCGGGTATAGTAAATGGTTTAAAAACTACAAACTAAGCAACTTACGCAATAGGGCGCCTAGCTCCTGTAGGACATGGATCTCTGCTCAGAGCGGTCTCAAGCGGGGGTCTCAAGCTTTATTTAGAAATAAACAATTTTTTATTTTTTATTTATATGTTTTAGGGGAGTGCTATGAAACTGTCGCTTTACTTAACAGTTCCCGGACCTATCGGACTTCGGGTCAGCGAATGCACGAAGTACTGGCATGAGCTCTCTGTGAATGAATTTAAAGTGATTTTATCGTCGACATAGCAAAAAGTGTTTCTCAGTCAAATGGGTCCGAAACTATCATTTTCTAATGATGCCGGTAGCTTTATAAGAAACCGCAAGCAAAGCCATTAGAAACTGGATCTTATTACAAAAACGTAAGTAGTCATTGTCGAAATAATTATAAACATTGATAAAAAAGAGGTGGCAAGGCGTGACGAGTTATGGTCTAGTAACCAGCTGGGCATTCAACTAATGAGTCTGTGAAGTACAAGAAGTTAGATTCTAAGAAAACGTTCCGGCACCCCACGGTTTTGATTGTTCGAATGATTCGTAGCATTTTTTTGTTCCAACATATCAGGTATAATAGCTACTTATATTGCCTTTGATACTTCACCAGGTATAAAGACGAGCAGATGTCCTGCATTATTAAGTATTAAGTGGTCCCTCTGTATGTGCTGCTTTGACCTCGGCTCAGAATGGTCGCTGGCAGGGGACAAGCGGAGATGACTTTAAAGTTTTTCGACTTTAAAGTCTTTCAACTTCTAACAACTAGGTACAGCGTGAAAACTCCGTGATAGTTTAACAAATAGACAGTTTCTACCTTATTTCTTTTAAATCATTATACAAGTAGTGTAAAAGAACTGTGCTAGTAATCTTTAAAAAAAATTGTTAAAACCCTCACCAAAAAATCTTATCTAAAGTAACTGAATTCCTACTGCTGTTACTATTTAATTATTGATATATTCGCAAACTATATTCACTTTATTTAAATTAGGTGAATATGAATTATTCAAATAAAATTAATAAATGAATTATAATGTTATGATAATATTTTGATATGTTGAATTTGGTGAAGTGTATATTTGATGTATTTTGGGCTTGATGTTAATTTGATTATGACATGGATACTACCGTGATGAATTAAATTAAATTGATTATGCCACCTTTACCGTTTAGCGTTAAACTATGACTATGTACAATTTTTGTATATTATTATAAAACATATTATTATGAAGACTAAAAAAATCTATTTAGTCCGTCAGTTAGATTTTTTTTTATTTGTACATGTTTTTTTTTGGTTTGTCGAATAAAAAATTACGAAAATGTCATCTGACGTCACAAGCCCCCCTCTCCTGAACTTTATAGTTTGTTGTTGCTCTATATCTTAGTATTTTTTTATTGATTTGATAAATAAAAGAATACGTGTCCAATATTTTTTTGTAATCTAACTGACCGACTAAATGTATTTTTGTACTCTTCCTTGTTCTGTTTCTTTAATGTTTCTTGCCTATTATTGAACTAAGCATTCTTGTATTTTCTCTACGACATAATTGTATTAAAAATGTTACCTAAATGGATCAGTTTTATAATGTTCGTCAGTACTGGTCGAGATTCCGAGTTAGATGCCCTAATTGTCCCATACAATGTTGGTGTTTTGATAGTTGGTACACACGTATAATTCCAAGGTCAAAGATGGCGTAGACCAGGCGTATCTATATCTAATTACCCAAAAAATCACTTGTTTTTTCAGGTTATAAACGCGAAAAAAAAAATGCCAACTTTATTTAAGCTGATTCAATAAATTATATTTAATCATTATCATATAGTTAATCAAAAGTTAAACTACAGCAAATTGCTTCAAGAAATCTTAAAGAATAAAAATATTGACAATCATATTGACTTACCATATTAAGTTCTTATCATCCACAGCATATCACTTCTTGTCGAACCAAGACTGTGAAATACCTGCAACGAAAAATAACAATAAAAATTACAATTCATTTAGTGATCCTTCATATTGTTATTATTATTTCTATGCCACCGGTGAAAACTGATACAACTTCAAAATGACTACTTTTCAGTAAAGCGATTTAAAGTTTTATTTATTTTCTATTTTATTTGAAAAGATTATTATCAATAATTTTACAGAACAATGTTAAATACAAGTTGCATCATTTTTCTTTAAAATAACAGGATTTTGTAACATTTCATTAGAAAATTAGGAAAATATTAAGGAAAAACTGTCAACTATATCAATGTGTAGCGACATTACGTCTGTGTAAACTAATGAATGTTAAGTAATATCAACTTACACCACACATGCAGTTCTCGTGAAGACTGCTACCATAAAATATGTTTTAGTATATACACTGATAATATTGATGCAAGAAAAATGTTGTTGAACAAATTTAATATAACTTTATGTTAGAAATCAGTTTATAACTTTAAAGTTTACCTAATTTAATATTTATTGAGATATATCACTTATCACGATGTTATTTTTTGTGTATAATGCTACAAGTAAACTTATATATTCAACATATTCGTGTAAAGTGACATTTGTAACCAACTTTATTTAAAGCTCTCGGTTTTAAAAATAAAACACACATATTTAAGATACAAAATATAATTATCTGAATAAATTGAGTCAAAACAAAAACTAAAATTTCTAAAAAACCACAACTAAAATGCTTCTTTTCTTAATTAGCACAACAGCATTTAATCAATGACCTTGAACTGTTATACATTTTTAAAGTATAACTTTTAAATATTACTGAAATAGAATTTAACCGAAACTCAGTCTCAATCAACGTTTTTAATAAAGTAACGCCACTTTTGTGAATTTATATTTTAGACAATCTTACAAATTCAATGAGATCACGTTTCAATATCAAAATATCAGTCTAAGTAAAAATCAACATGCATTAGAAAATCTTTTATAAAACTTAACGTTTTATCAAAATTGTACCTACCCATCCGTTATTAAAACTAATGAATGTTGAGCAGGATAGTTATTCATAATTTAAATATAATGTTACATATAGGTTCTAATGAAACTGACATGTTTCATGATATGGCAATAAGAAGTAAGTATAATAATTAAAATAAAAGTTAATAAAAAAGTAGGATATAGATAATTTTCAGTCGTCCTCACTGGAATATAAATCGGGATCAATATTTCTGACATCAGCCTTAGTCTTCAAGTTCTGGTAAAACTCATGACATCTACTATCAACATATGGTAATATTGACAACAGATCATTCTTCTTTTCAATTGAAATAAAAGATGGGCCACTGCATTTAATTAAATGATCTACTAATACATCCGATGTATACATTTTACCCCTCTTAGCAAAGGATATGGTTTGGCATAAACATAAGGCAGGTTTTCCTAATGTTCGAATTAATTGCGCCCAATCTCTTGGATGATGGATGTTCATAGTCGTTCGTTTTTTAGCCCTTTCGATTGGAGAAAGGTCACTATCTACTTCCATTCTTGTATGGCCCGGTATCAAGAATTTGTGCTCTATGGATGTAATATAAGGCAGGTCATGAACAGCAAGTAGCATAATTGTAGCCATCATGGAGTTTTTATTCTGCCCAGCGCAAGTGTCAGAGTAAAGGATATTTTTTTTTTATACCGGGATATTTATTGGGAACTTGTTTTTTTTTAAATCGAATAAACATGAGGCGATTTGATTGGCTCCTCGTCCGGACACACTTTCGTCCCACATATAGCAAAAAGCATTATTACTTGCACAGTCATGGATGGTAAGATTGTATGTCCATAACTGTCTTTGATAAAAGACCAGACCCGCCTTCAGGTATGGTGTTGGTAGACATTGTTGCAAGGCAAACGTAAGCGTTAATGCCGCCCCCTGTGCCCGCACAATCCCCCGAAGTAGAAGAAGTATCACTATACACATTTTTTATGCCCTATTTTGAGTACTATTTACGTGTAGGTATAATAATATAACTTTACATGTATCATTCGACACAAACAATTTTTTACTTTTGTCTTTGTGTTAACTGATATGTCTGAAGTTGTACCAGTAAATTACGCACAATGTCTACGTGTAAAAAAATATAAGTAACTGAGTATATAACATTAATCACATTTATTAAAGTTAAAGTTTTCAAATGTATTGGAATATAACTTAAGACATATTTTTTTACACGGAGCACTATCTAATTTTTCAATATATTTAACGATTTATGTGGAGTTAAATTATTTTACACGTCATTAACTATCAATACATACATTTTTAGGCCTACTTGTATCACACTATCTCTGGAAATATGACTTGTATCAAAATATCGATTAGACAGAAATGTATAGAATTTTTTTCTGATTCAAGTGCATTTTAAAAGACCAATTCAATACAACTTGAGTTTTATCAGTTTTCACCGGAGGCACAGATTTATATCTGTACCTATTAATAAAACGCTTTGTTATGACTGACTGAAGGAATACCGCACTCGCTCACTGATCACCCTGAATAGGTACTTACTAGGTATGAAAATAAGTTACAAAAAATAGAATGTTTATATGAAAATGACCTAAGTTCGAACTTACAAAATAAAAGCGATTCCCATTCGAATGACAACATGATTCGAATGAATTCAATCATTTGTGTAACGTCTGAAAAATTAGAATTTGTATGCCTAATTTACTGAAAATGCCAATCTTTTATAAGACATATCTCTTATTTTTTTCGGACGGACATATTTAGTTAGCCCTGAGGCTTTTGCTTCTTCACCGGGCATAGAGGCGAGCAGAGCTCCAGCCTATATAAATGGTTTAAACACTACAAACTAAGCAGGGCGTGGGCCCTGTGGGACTTGGACCTCGGCTCATGGCGGTCGCTGACGGGGAGGTTGAGGGATTATGGCTTTTATTTTCTTTAGGGGAGTTTTGTGCAACTGTCGGAGACATATCTCTACTGAGACATAATTATTCCGCTAATGGCAAACAACCTTTAGATTTAAGCCCAGGAAGCAATGACTAGTTTCCGTTCCCGTATGAACTTCTGAATAATGTAACTTTCTAATGGTGGAAGATTTTTTCAAATCGGACTAGTAGTTTCTTAGATCAGCGCATTCAAGCAAACAAACTCTTCGCTTTATAATATTAAATTTCCTATAGATACCCACCTAATTAACAAATCCAAGGTTCTTGTTAGTTAGTACTAAGTACTACTACACCCTTCAATTGACACAAATCAACCTGTGTTTGCGAATCTAAATACATGAAATCCATTACTGAATAGTTTCCACCAAATAAATACCCGGTTAAGCATGAACTGATAGAATGTCTGCTAAAGCTAATTTCGTACTAAATGCAGCGGAGCAATGTTGTACCAATACGAGTGAATTTTGGGTATATATTATATAGCTCCGGTTAAATCGTTATTAGCCGTTACTTACTAATTTGATTGCTATTTTTATTAAGCCGGCGATCTGATTCACGACTAGATTCCATCTCGGCCACTTTAATTTTTATCTCATCGTATTCCTTAGAGATAAAACTAATCGATTCTTTTATGTCCGCATTTTGAGAGATAATTTCGGTTATTGCGGCCTGTAGGGCTGCAAATTTAGAATCGGTTTGACTTGTTGATGAGGACAGTAAAGCATGTATAACATCTAAACGAGTTGAACAACCGCATTCGTCGCGTCTGCGCTTCGGGCGACAGGTTACATTACTATCATATCCCGTACTAGAGAGATCCGGAGACGATCCCGAATGATGTATAGACTTAATTGTGGGCGTTGCGTTTTTCGCATGAATAGGTCTTCAAAAATGATGTTGAGGTTTCTAATGTAATTTTTTTCTAAACTGAATAGTTTGCGCGAGAGACACTTCCAAAGTGGTAAAATGTGTGTCCCCCCCCCTGTAACTTCTAAAATAAGAGAATGATAAATCTAAAAAAAATATATGATGTACATTACCATGCAAACTTCCACCGAAAATTGGTTTGAACGAGATCTTGTAAGTAGTTTTTTTTTAATACGTCATAAATCGTAAACCGCAATTTAGCTTTCATTCAATCAACTCGAATATAAAAATATAAAATAACATTTCATTTCATAAACATACGCTTTTTTATTTATTCTTGATTTTAAAAATAGGTACGCACTTGTAACTGAAACGGAACCCTTCGTGCGCGAGTCCGACTCGCACTTGGCCGGTTTTTTTTTATTAATAGATACAAACCATTTATATTTATATTGTCTGAAGAACAGGTTCAACCTAGTTCAGGCAAGCTGCAATTTCTTTGAATAATTTGACCTTTCTGTACCTTTTCTTTTTGTGAATATATAATATTTAAAATGTTTAAGAGATAAATAAGTATAATTAGATATTATCTAAAAAAAATAGTTTGAGAAAGTATTGTTTATATAAGCAATTATTTTGTAACTCTTTCGTTATCTTGAAATAAATTTATTATTATTATTATTTATTATATTTAGTTAAAACGAATAAGTAATGATTTAAAGTAACATTTTCTTTGTTGACTCTCAAAAATACAATTCCTGTAAAAAAACTTATGAACGCCACTCAATTCGTAAGGTTGTCAAAAGGTTCTTTCAAAGCATTGTTAACAAGATTCCTCGCCTTTTATTCTATGGTTTCTATTCCTGTAATTTATCTGGATAGGATACCTCTCCCTAGCTTTGACCTTTGTTGAATGACTAAGCTTGATTTAATTTTGAGGAAACCAGTTCCATTCCTTTGTCAGTAAGTACTTAATAAGATCTACTCGGTTACCTTTGATGTAGCTACACTTTTAGGTTGCTTAGTTGTCGACTAGCTTTTGCCAGTGACTTTGTTCGCATAGATTTTTTTTTTTCTAAACAAACTTTAATGCCTTGTCTCACATATTTAGGGATATAATTGTCAGTAAGTTGCGTCACTTAAAAACGTTATACTGTTTTATACATATGGAATAATAATATATAAATAGTACACTGAAGTTGTAAATATAATGAATAATATGCTTTTTTATTTTTGTCAAATTTGTTGGCCTATTAGCGACCTCTAATATAAAGTATACTTAGTAGTCGATATAATTATTATCAGCCCTAATAACGTCAACTGCTGAAGATGGGTCTCCTCCGAGCGGAGTTTTTTGTGTGACCAGTGACCGCAGTGGTAGTCATGTTGTTGGACACAGGGAAACGCTGCTGCCTGTTCATTGGTATGCAGTTGTTATAGATGATGTTGTAGCAATCAAGACTAACGGCTGAAGGTACTTTCCGAGGCACGGAGTGCAGTCAATCAACCAGACCCAGAAATATCATTATCACTACATACTATAAAACAAAGTCACTTCCCGCAATCTGTTTGTCCCTATGTAATATGTATGCTTAAACTACGCAACGGATTTTGATGCGGGTTTTTTAATAGATTGAGTGATTCAAGAGGAAGGTATCTACACTAATATTATAAAGAGGAAAGATTTGATTGTTTTTTTGTTTGTTTGTTTACATTGAATAGGTTCCGAAACTTCCTGACCGATTTGAAAAATTATTTTACTGTTGGGAAGCTACACTATCTCCGGGGAACATAGGCTATATTAAATTTTCAAAAAAATTAGGGATCCATACTAAAACTCCAATAATGTAACCCAAGGTGTAAAAAATTACCAAAAAACTTTCTTACATCGCGTGCGCTGCGAAAACTATTGATCATAGAACGAAATAATGTACAATTACATTAGCTCTTGATACGGCTTTATTTTTCATTTTAATAAAGCTTATCCAATATATACAAATATTACCTTTGTATAAGTCTAAATTGGTCTAAAAATATATCTTTAAACTAACCTTTTGCCTTAGACTTACACCTATTAAATGTATATGAAAAAAAAACCCTTTGATTGACAAATTTAGGTGTAAATTTAGGTGTTTTTAGGTGTATATAACTAGTAAAAGCATCCACTACTGTCAGAATTTACACAAAGATTTCTTGTCCGGCGTGGGGATCGAACTCATGACCTCCGAGATTCAAAGCGAGCCAAGTACCGCTACGCTACGGAGATTGCTGTATCTTATTTATAGAATAATAACAATAACATATAAACCTAATCAGTTTAAATGCTAAATCTAGAATTATAATCATAATATTAGGTCCTTACCTATGAAAATGCCGTTCTGCAGTACTGGCCCTTTCAAATCAAAATAATTTCGTTTGGCTAAGAATTCTAATTTCAAATTAATTTTATATTACAAAAATTTTTTTCCAAAAGTAGTCATTTGTTTATTTATTAGTGTTACATTTTCATCGCATTTCAATCTTTTTCGTCATCATGGATACGTTAAAAATTCGAGTAATTATGCAATATGAGTACCGTCGTGGCAGCAACGCGGCACAAGCGGCACGCAACATCAACGACGTTTACGGAGCTAACACTTCAAACCAACGCACCACCTGTTATTGGTTTGCTCGCTTCCGTTCTGGAAATTTCGACCTGAAAAATGAACCTCGCGGTTGTCCGAATACTTTGGTCGACAATGACGAATTAAAGGTGATTGTGGAAGCTGATGGTACACAATCTACAGCTGAATTAGCAGCAGCTTTCGACGTTAGCGTCAAAACAATATTGGTCCATTTGCGTCAAATTGGCAAGGTAAAAAAGCTTGACAAATGGGTGCCCCACGAACTCAATGATCGCCAGCGCGAAGTACGCGTCCAGACGTGCCTTGCACTGCTCAAATGTGCTTGCTGCACAAAAATGAAGGAATTTTGAACCGCATTGTTACCTGCGATGAAAAATGGATACTGTTTGATAACCGCAAGCGCTCAGCAAGCTAAACAATGGCCTAAACGAAAACTTACCCCTAGAAAAGTGATGGTCACTGTTTGGTAGTCTAGCGCCGGGTTGATTCATCACAGCTTCTTACCAAACGGGGTGAGCATTACTGCAGATGTGTACTGTGAAGAACTGAACACAATGATGGAGAAACTGGCACAACTCCAACCAGCATTGGTCAATCGCTCGTCTCCGCTGCTCCTGCACGATAACGCGCGACCTCATACTGCACAGCAGACGGTCTCCAAGTTGCAAGAACTGGGGTTGGAAGCTCTCCGTCATCCGCCCTACTCACCAGACCTTGTGCCTAAAGACTACTACTTTTTCCAGAATTTGGATAACTTCTTGGCGGGAAAAAAATTCAATACCCGAGAGCTTCCGTCCATCTGATTTCTTTAAGAAGGGCATCAATAAACTGCCACTGCGTTGGCAAAGATGCATTGATTGCATGGGTGATTACTTCGATTAATACAAATAAAAATACATGAAAAAAAATTGTTTAAATTTTTTCATACAAAAAAACAATTTCATAGTAAAAAACCTATTATTACACACTAGCTTCCGCGCGCGGTTTCACCCGCGTAACTCCCGTTCCCGTGGGAACTTCATAAATAAATATTTAGTATATAGCCTTCTTCGATAAATGGGCTACCTACCACTGATAGATTTTTTAAATCAGACCAGTAGTTCCTTAGTTTAGCGCTTTCAAGCAAAAAATACAAACAAACTCTTCAGCTTTATATAGCTTCCCGCGCGCGGTTTCACCCGCGTAACTCCCGTTCCCGTAGAAAATTTATAATAAAAGATAGCTTATAGCCTTCCTCGATAAATGGTCTATAAAACACTGAAATTTTTTTTTCAAATCGGTCCAATAGTCACTGAGATTAGCTCGTTCAAGCAAACAAACTCTTCAGCTTTATCTATTATGGCAAATAACTCATTATTAGGTACCAATTCTTAGCGTTTTTATACTCGTGATAATTTCTCAACGCAATGTCCGATTGGAATAAAACAAAAAGTATTTTACTTCTACATAAATACCCTTGATAACATAACGCTTAATTTGGATAAGGATTAATACTATGATATACATTTAACGTAGTTTCTTTCTTCAGACGATTTAATATTTTTTTATGAACATAAAAGCGGTTATTGTAACTAAACTATTATAGTTAGATATGTGCTCTCACGGACTTTTTTGTAGATCTTAATAAGACCTACAAACCCGTACTTCATCATTTTGTTCTATTGTCAATCGTTTTTGCAGCGCACGCATAAATAGGTATAGACTATGCTGATGCCTGCTTTTTGGATGCTAATGAGGAGCTGTTAAATAAACTTGAGCGGTTGCAAAATTTATGTATTCGTTTCATATTTGGACTCAAGAAATTTGATCATGTTTCCCATTTTCGCAAAAAACTCAAGTGGCTCCCTATCCGATTTCGGAGGAATACTCGGTTACTTTGCATCCTTTTTAATATCCCCTCCCTACCTGCAGGAGCGTTTTTTCTACACCTATACTAGTGACAAGCCCTGAAGGTCGCACCTTAGATCAGTCCTAAAATTTCCACCCCACAAATCCGACTTTTATTCCAATTCCTTTACTATTCATGCAGCCAGGTTATGGAACTCTCTCCCACCTAACGTAAGAGATTGTAACAATGTTTCCCTCTTCAAAAAACGAGTGAAGGAACATTATTTAAGTATATCGTAATGGTATTTGTTTATATATTTGTATGTATGTCTATGATGCCTTATATGTATTTATTCATGTATTTGTTTATGTATTAGTATGTATGTTTATTTTTTTATTCATATATTTACAGGGTGTCCCAAAAGATTACGTAGCTGGGAAGGGGGGTGATAGGGATGGTCACAAGGGTCACCAGAAAAATATAAAAAATTCCCTCTGGGTGTTTAAAAAAATAAATGGCATTTTTTAAAAGAGTAAAAATTTTACACCTTGTGCTAACTGTACCTACAAATATGGCTGTATTAAAAAAAAATGCTGTTATGTAATCTTCAATAACAACAAGGTCATCAACATCAACATCAAAAATAACAAGGAGTAAAATTTTAAGTTTTTAAAAAAATGCCATTTTTTTTTTAAATACCCAGAGCGGATTTTTTTTTTATTTTTCTAGTGACCATTGTGTCCACCCCTGTCACCCCCTTTCCCAGCTACTTAACCTTTTGGGACACCCTGTATATATATACAGGGTGTCCGGTAATTAATGGATAACCTTAAAATGGGTAATGGTAAAACTAATGACCATTCAGAAAAAAAATACAAATAAAAAAAATACAGTTGGTACCAAAGATATGATTTTTTAAATAATAATCGGTGTTTTTTGTTACCTTATTTCACATTTTTATACACCACGGCCACAAATTAAGGAATTCTATCGGTTTTTTTTTGTTATAGTAATTTACGTTAACTGAGCTGATAGATAGGTAATAAATAGTATGACTACTATTACACGGTTTTTTTTTTAAACAACTTGAATGTTTGTTCTGGGGAAAATTTGTGAAAAATATTCAATTTGTAAAAGTTTGAGCAACCGTAACTTAAAAAAAAGTATCCAGACACAAGTGACCAATTATTTTAAAATATTATGTGCTTCAAGCCAATTTCAAAATGGTATCATTCATTATTGTATCTAATGTAAATTCTGAATTATGGCTATTTGTGTAGAAAAGGTGTGAATTTTGGATAAACATCAAAATTTGCAATATTGGAATATTTATTTACATTGAATGTACCTGACCATTGGAGTTTAATAAAAAACAACATTTGACATTAGTAAAACTGTATTCGTTATTAATTACAATAAATGTTCAAATTGTCTGCCACCCACTCTGATACAGGCTCTACATCTACGAATGAATGCTCTCCTGAGCAGTCGCGTATAGCGTCGATCGCTTATTTTCGATGCGGCTGCCCGGACACGGCTACGTAAATCTTCCAAGGAACGGATCGGCTTTGCGTAAACTTCTTCCTTAAGACAGCCCCAGTAAAAAAAATCAAGTGGATTTAGATCTGGTGAACGTGGGGGCCACAAAATTGGCCCCAGGCGGCCAATCCATCTGTTTGGGTATGTTCTATTTAAGTATGCACGAACAGATACAGCATAATGCGCAGGACAGCCGTCATTTTGCAACCAATATGATTCTCTCTTCACCTCGGGCACCTCTTGCAATAAGTTTGGAAGATCATTTTCAAGGAATTCTAAATAACTTTGGCCAGTTAGGTTCCCCGGTAATTCAAATGGGCCTATTATTTTTCCGTTTAATATTCCAGTCCAATAATTTATTTTAAATTGGTACTGTGACCTGTCTTCACGCATAGCACGAGGGTTCGTTAGTTGCCAGCTATGGAGATTGTGTAAATTCATGTAGCCATCTCTTTTCAATGTTGATTCATCACTCCATAGAATTTTATTAAAAAACTGCGGGTCTGCTTCCACCTTCCCCAGCATTTTTCGGCAGAAACGCAATCTTGCATTATAATCTCTTGGTTGAAGGGTCTGCACGCGCGTAACGTGGAACGGGTGAAATTTGTTCTTTTTTAAGATATCATGCACAGTCGATTTCCCTATACCCGTGCGTCGAGCTATTGATCGCGTAGAAATTGAAGGATCTTGCGCAATTTCCTCAAGTACCACGTCTTCTACATCAGCACGAGCGCTTCTTCCACCACTAGTACCACCAACACCAGTACCAGGGATTCTTCCATCTGAGTAACAACCGTGGACTCTTATAAATACGCGGTAATCTGGATGACGCGCATTAGGGTATCTTTCCCTATAAAGAGCTGCGGCTGCGTTTCCATTGCCTCTGCATTCCCCATAAATAAAATGCATGTTTGCATATTCTTGTGGCGTATACTCAACACGTGGCATGTTGATTCACAAAATAAACAATCCAGTTACAAGCCAAGTCGTCGCAAATATCACCACACAAAACAAGTCCAAATCGGTAAACAAAACGAATAGTCCAGTAAAATAGCCAGGTCGTCGTTTTAACACTGATTCACAGTAACTAGCAACAATTGCAACCGGAAACGAAATAAACACATGCGAAGTCGAGCAAGTCGAGTGACGCACTAAGTCTAAGTCCCTGTTCCTGTAAGTTCTGTTAGTCCCCTACCGGTTTTTTTACATTTACTATCTCGCTCGCACTCATCCAACTCATATCCTCTTTGTCTAACATGAACAAAAGACGGGTGGTGCAGGGTGCGCGCAGGTAGCTAGTATGGCGGTCACACGACTTACACACACGACATTTATTGCAAAGCCAATTTGTATTTGTTAAAATATTTCTGGTTTTAAAGAGACTTTATTTAATTATTACTATTCATTACTTACGTCTATTAATGTTTTTATTAACCCCGAATGGTCAGGTACATTCAATGTAAATAAATATTCCAATATTGCAAATTTTGTTGTTTATCCAAAATTCACACATTTTCTACACTAATAGCAATAATTCAGAATTTACATTAGATACAATAATGAATGATACCATTTTGAAATTGGCTTGAAGCACATAATATTTTAAAATAATTGGTCACTTGTGTCTGGATACTTTTTTTTAAAGTTACGGTTGCTCAAACTTTGTCAAATTGAATATTTTTCACAAATTTTCCCCAGAACAAACATTCAAATTGTTTAAAAAAAAAACCGTGTAATAATAGTCATACTATTTATTGCCTATCTATCAGCTTAGTTAACGTAAATTACTATAACAAAAAAAAACCGATAGAATTCCTTAATTTGTGGCCGTGGTGTATAAAAATGTGAAATATGGTAACAAAAAACACCGATTATTATTAAAAAAATAATATCTTTGGTACCAACTGTATTTTTTTTTTATTTGTATTTTTTTTCTGAATGGCCATTAGTTTTACCATGACCCATTTTAAGGTTATCCATTAATTACCTTTTTGCGTAGTATGTTGATCCAGCAGTGAGCCAATGCACTATTGGCTCCACCTTTTTTGCGGAATATATTGACTCCATTTTGATATATTTCGAGCGGAGTGGCAACGTAGCCTTCCAGTTGGCGACGTTGCCGTACATACTCCTAGACATGTATTTATACTCCATGATTTTTTTACCCAAATATCGAAACATAAATGCATCCGTAACGGTCGTATTTTTTATACTCAACAATGTTTCTTGGCTCCGATTTTTATCTCAAATCCAATACTTATTGGCTCCATATATACACTTTAACTTTGTATTTTTTTCGTTTAATCAATAACATGGTTTCGCTTTATACTATATACTATATTTACGAAAATTAATACATACGTTGATCCAACAGATTTGATATTTGTAATATATCATACATTGTAAGATCCAACTCGAGTATGATCGAGAATTGCACCGCGCCTCCTGCTCCCTGCGCTCAGTGTTTCCACTTTAGGGAATTCTCTCTTATTTAGGGAAAAATAGCTGATATTTTAGATGGACTATTGGAAAAGACAAGGATTTAGAGAATTTTAGAGTAAAATCAAAAAATATACTGGTAGCATAATTGAGTTTTATAGAATAGAATTTTAATATAAACAATAGAATTTTATAGAAATCAAACACTTCGGTGTTGAAAGTTGAGG
Organism: Nycteola revayana; assembly: GCA_947037095.2. Lineage (NCBI taxonomy): Eukaryota > Metazoa > Arthropoda > Insecta > Lepidoptera > Nolidae > Nycteola > Nycteola revayana. Next base: position 15,417,736 of record OX344839.1, read on the forward strand.
TTGAAGATGTAAAAATAATCTGACGAAATAATCTGATGAAACTGACGAAGAAGTAGTTGACCGAAAAGAAAAAAAAAACCTTTATGTTAATCCATGGAGCCAGTAACCTCCATACCAAATTTCATCAAAATCCATTCAGTAGTTTTTCCGTGAAAGGTAAATAAACATATTTATATTCTTACAAACTGTCGCATCTAAAATACTAAATTTCCGGCCGCGACTTCGCCCGCGTAGAAATAATATCCTAAGTATATGTTAATCCAGGGTGTCAGCAACCTATCCGCCGTCTCCCGCCATAAGGGGTGACCCTGGGGAGCAGATAACATGAATCTGCTCCCTAGGGTCACATTCATGTAGTAGGTCGGGGATGCCACTGTGTTCTGGCAATCCCTGTAGGAGTAGGAAGGTATCCATCGCGGGTGCTTAACACTCGCGATTGAGCCATAGGGGGAGGAAACTCTAGTCCTTTCATCGGGGCGAGAGTTATAGTTGTACTCTGTCGGAGAGATAACCAAAGGCCTATACCGGTACTTGGGTCTCTCACAACCAACGACAGAAGGAGGAACACCCGGGGGCTTTTTTAGTGGGTACATACTCTCTGTGGTGCGACAGCGCACCACGTTCTATAGAGTATGAGCCCCACATGCCCCTCACTGGCGCAGGGATCACGTATATAGTGATCCCTGCGCCAGGGAGGAAGTGCGGTTGCGCATTTTTACCCCGGTAAACAAAAAAAAAAAAAAAAAAAAGGGTGTCAGCAACCTTCATACCAAATTTTATTAAAATCCATTTAGTAGTAGTTTTAGCGTGAAAGAGCAACAAACATACTTACATACTCACAGACTTTCGCATTTATAATACTACTACCGACCCGCCCCGGCTTCACACGGGTGCAATGCTGACGTATCATACATATAAAGCTTCCTCTTGAATCACTCTATCTATTGAAACCTCATCAAATTGTTATAACATCATGTATAACACGCGTTTACCAGGGTACGGGCAGCAGCCTGTTTTCCTGTGTATTACAACATAATACTGCGGTGACCAATCCACCTGCCAAGCGTGGTGACTCTGGCAAAAACGCTCCCTCGAGAGTAGGCCCATATTCAGCAGTGGATGATATACGTGCTGATGATGATGATGTTTGTACGAGCAATAACTCCGTACACTGAGATGTGGTTGTCTTTTTGCCGGGCGAGGTGGTATGCCCAGTAGCCGACGGCCTTGAATCATACGGAATGTGACAGGAAATAATATGACTTTTTTGTGTCCGTTAAATGATTACTGTTAATTGTTAAAACATATTATTTTATATGGTGAAATGTAGGTTATTTGTGGCGGGTGCCTATAGCCTAGTCAGCAAATGTACGCGAGTCATCGGCACTTTAATAATGCTTAGTTAGGTAAAAACTGAAACAATTCATATCATGTGGCGATGCTCGTACATCCTGCCAACTCTAAAAGTACAAATAACAAGTAGCGAAAATTCGTAATAAGTAAGTCAAGTTTCAAAAGTTCCTGCGTTCGCCGTTGTCTGATTTTGGTGATGTGTCGCGATCCACCTTGTAGCTGGTAGGAAGATCTCCGCCTGTATGATATAGTGCATGTGACGTCATGCCAGCGGGACAGAAAATGCGCACAGTGCATTCCTCACAACACGTAAACAACCAAGCCCCCTTGCTGTCTAATTTTATCCATTATCATTACTGCAACTTGATACCTCAGTGCGGCAGGTGGATATCCCTCGATTGTTTATTATGTTTGCTTCGCACATTTTTGTGGTTGTTTTTATACCGTATATCGGTAGGTCAAGGTTGCATAGCAGCAGCTGATTTGTGTTGACTTGTGTGCATGAAGTTTGGCCGTGTTTTCTTTTCTTAGTCATATTGTTTGTTTCTTGCCTTGACGACAATGTTGCTGAGGGTCATGCAGTGTGGTGTGATGGGCATCGTTGCATACCTTGCATCTTTTCTGTGAGTTGCATTTCTTTCCGTTATGCGGAAACATTCAATTCTTGCAAATGTTTAGTTTCTCAATTGTCCTAGTTTTCATATCGGGCGTAATTTGTAAGAATTCTGTGCAGTTGACTAATATATGATCTGTTTTGCAGACAGGACAATTTCTTTGTTGGAGTTCCAGTGAGTCGGAACTGATTCCAGTGCGTTGGAATCAATGTGGGTCCCAATGAGTCGGGACCGTTGTGGCTGTGACTGCGTGCGGCGAAGCTGGCTGTGCTGCGTAGACCGGTGCATGTGTGGTCGTGTACGTAGTGCCGTGATGCTGAATCCGGAGTCTGTGGAGCCGTTGTGAAGTTTTTTTTTTGTTTTTGTATGTATGTTGATGAACACTAGCCCTGTTGACTTCACTGTTTGAGAAGTTCTTGTTGTCTAGAGTCCATTTTTGTTGTATGTATGTTGATGAACACTAGCCCTGTTGACTTCACTGTTTGAGAAGTTCTTGTTGTCTAGCGTCCATAATTGTTGTATGTTTGTTGATGAACACTAGCCCTGTTGACTTCACTGTTGCTGTAGTACTTGTTTGAGAAGTTCTTGTTGTCTAGTGTCCATATTTGTTGTATGTTTGTTGATGAACACTAGCCCTGTTGACTTCACTGTTGCTGTAGTACTTGTTTGAGAAGTTCTTGTTGTCTAGTGTCCCTATTTGTTGTATGTTTGTTTGATGAACACTAGCCCTGTTGACTTCACTATTGCTGTAGTACTTGTTTGAAAAGTTCTTGTTGTCTAGTGTCCCTATTTGTTGTATGTTTATTTCCGAACCACCAACTGTTGATGTGTCCTGTAGCGATAGCAGTGTCCGAAGGAATCTCTCCGTACGATATTGTGTCTCAATCTGACTGGGGCGATCCGCTTGTGGAAGACCAGTCAAACCGATTCGCTATCGTAAGTTTTGAGACTCTTGGTACCTGGGTGGCTTGCAGGACTGTTGAATCCAGTAGCGGTGATCCGGCTCGAAGGACCATAAATGTACGAGCAATAACTCCGTACACTGAGATGTGGTTGTCTTTTTGATTTTTCAGTTCGTCTGACCTTGGAAGGAGTCCAGTATGCTTGCTCTCCTCCGCTTGACGACTCGTGGGTTCCGCAGTGCCGGTAGGCCATGCTTGCAGCTTCTGTTGTATGCTTTTGTATTCGGCCTGGACCATGTCATACACTTTCGTAGTGTAGTATATGTCGGTCCGGTCTGTGGCGCTCTGGAGCACGCTATGGTTCATCTCGAACTCGTTCCGGTGCGCCTGGAGGGTATCCAGTCTACCCCTGATGTATCGTTCTTGCGGTCAGGGCCATCTTTTCCGAAGTTCACCCCAATCTTTCGGATGCCCTCTGCGATGATTCCCTGCCGCTTGAGAAGTTCTTGTTGTCTAGCGTCCATATTTGTAGTATGTATGTTGATGAACACTAGCCCTGTGTAGTACTTTTGCTGTAGTACTTGTTTGAGAAGTGCTTGTAGTCTAGTGTCCCTATTTGTTGTATGTTTGTTGATGAACACTAGCCCTGTTGACTTCACTGTTGTTGTACTACTTGTTTGAGAAGTGCTTGTAGTCTAGTGTCCCTATTTGTTGTATGTTTGTTGATGAACACTAGCCCTGTTGACTTCACTGTTGCAGTAGTACTTGTTTGAGAAGTGCTTGTAGTCGGAGTGTTAATCCAGGTTGTCAGTAACCTCCATACCAAATTTCTATTTAAATACTAATAAGTGGTTTTTGCGTGAAAAAAAACAACCTTAAATACTCACAAACTTTCACGTTTATAATATTAGTAGGATATAGAAGTTTAAGGTTTGGCAAGCTGTTACTAGCTGTTAAGTGTCGACAAAATACAATGTAAAATTTCGTTTCTTAAGCAGCCAATGACAAAGCCCATGAACGAACGAACGAAGCGCCGTGATTGGTGCATTTGAATCGGATCAACTAGTGCCCAAATAGCAAAAAAGTGGATTTGTATAAAATCGTCATAATTATTATTATTACTCGCGTTAGCACTTTTGGCTCCAGACGGAGCCACTTAAGTATGACGTATCCGGCATTGGATCAAATTATACAATAAATGAAAACGGATCAATAAAATACTAGCTATATGGCACGGTGGAGCCACTAAGTGCCCGTGGGGATATCTATATATATATATATATATATATCTTTATATATAAATATATTTTTAATCTTCATAGTATATATTACTTACATGTTTCTCCATCTTAATTTCCTAAACCTACACACTATTCTTGTTCCCTTTTTGTTTTTTCCTATCGCGGGTCTGCTGGAAGAAATTTCTTTAGAAATAAGCAGTACCTGTGTGCTACCTTTCTTTTATTTTTATAAATTAATTTTTAATGTTATGTGTGTAAAAAATAAAATAAAAATAAATAGGTTTTCGATTTTACACACAATAAAATATAGCCTATAGCCTTCCTCGATAAATGGACTATCCAACACTGAAATAATTTTTGAAATCGGACTAGTAGTTCCTGAGATTTGCGCGTTCAAACAAAAAAACTCTGCAGCTTTATAATATTAAGTATAGATAATAAAGACAACCTCCGTAGCGTAGCGGTATTTGGTTTGCTTTAAATCTCAGAGGTCTTGGGTTCGATCCCCACGCCGGACAAGAAATCTTTGTATACATTCTAAGATTTCTTTCTGGGTCTGGTTGGTTGAGGGACTATACTCCGTGCCTGGAAAGCACGTTAAGCCGTTGTGCCGTTATAAATTAATCTATAACAATCGTATACTAGGGAACGGCAGCAGTGTTCCCTTGCGTGTTACATTATACTGCGGTGACCAACTTGCCTGCCAAGCGTGGTGACTATGGCAAAAACCACCACTCGGGAGGAGGCCTATGTTCAGCTATGGCTGATGATGATGATGATGATGATGACAATAATACAGACAGGTAGAAAGGGGTAATCTATGGCTCAAAGTCAAAGTCAAAAATTCTTTATTCATATAGACACATTTAAAATATTTTAAGTAATGTTCTTATGATGCGTTCCTTTCTTTTTCTACCACCAGTTCTAGACGTGGCAACTCTGAAAAGAGCTGGCAAGAAACTCGAGAGGAATCCTTTATCTACCGACCGGATTTTGAAAATTCTTGTACCAATAGAAAACTTTATTATTTATGCCAAATGCTGTATTAGGACAAGGTTCCCATGAGAGCGGGATTTATGGCTGCAACCACGAAGAAAAGTTAGTTGGACATAAAACGATATTAAACTATCATACTGTTAATAAAATATTGAAACATAACTATAGACTGTTCACACGTGCATACTCAAACGCTTAATACTAATTATCATTATGACAGATGACCTACATGAATTTTTGACTTTGACTTTGAGCCATACAACTTCTACATGGTTGAACGCTTAAACTTGTCCCTTAAGGCAGTCTCCGATTGGGGCGATGCCAACCTGGTTCAGTTTAACGCTAGTAAAACCCAGGCGTGTTTGTTCTCCGCAAAGAAGAGGCCGTTTCGACTGTCTCCTTCTTTCCGAGATGTATCCGTGCAGTTAACTGACAAGCTTGAGCTGTTAGGCGTTGCTCTTTCATCGACTCTAAATTTTGGCTCATATATTGAGTCGAAGGCCCAAATAGCCTCCAAAAAGCTTGGCATCCTCTCGAAGGTGAGAAAGTACTTCACACCAAATCAGCTGCTCATATTATACAAAGCCCAAGTTAGAGCATGTATGGAGTACTGTTCTCATCTTTGGGATGGTTCCGCCAAGTATCAACTAGAGGCACTGGAGTCGATTGAGAGGCGCGCCAAAAAGTTAATAGGCAGCGTAGCCGAGTCTCAGCTGCAAAGCCTTGCGCACCGACGAAGGGTTGCCAGTTTGTCGGTTTTTTATCGGATACATTTCGGAGAGTGTGCTGAGGAACTGCACAACTTAGTTCTGCCTTCCCCTTTCTTCTATCGGACAACAAGACACTCGGAGAGGCGCCATCAGTACATGGTCGATATTCCCAAAATACGTACGAAGCGCTTCGAGTCCACGTTTTTTGTACGTACTGCGAAGATGTGGAACTCCTTGCCGGGGTCTATATTTCCCGATAAGTACGATATGGGTCTCTTCAAATCAAGAGTAAACCGGTTCCTTCTAGGTAAGCGTGCTCGATCCTAGGCTATTCCGATGCTTAACATCAGGCAGGGTGTAGTCAAACGCTAACCTATTTCTAATAAAAAAAAAAAAAAAAAAAAAAAAAAAATCTAGTCTGATATCTCATCACAAAGGACTGTGCAAACTTTGAACAATATTATAAGTGGGATAACAAGAGCAAAACAAAAACGACTGTCATATAAATCACTACACAACTGAGTTTAACTTACTCCTTTCCTTTCATATTTAATATCAAACATTATGATATATTTTTATAGCCCCTCCATTTGTACATTTTGCACAGGTACGGGCATTAAAGTTGGCAGATGTCTAGTAAATTATTGTAAATGTCCACCAATTTGAAAGCTGGAGCTGCCTAGACAATGCTGGCGACCCAATACAAAGACGAAACTTTTATTTGTTTATTATCACCGTAAATATTATAGCGATTTAGACACATTTAAAGAAGTTATTGAGTATTTGATTGTGGTTTATTGGATAGAAAAAGGTTTTAATAAATAATTGATAGAAGAAAGATTGGGTGGTATATTTCGGCGATTTTATATTGAATTATTCATTTTAATGGGTATTGTTTTTTTTTTCGAACATGGCGGTGATTGCGGTCCGTATCATGAATTCAATTCCAACTTTGCTCCAAAGTTGGAATTGAATTCATGATACGGACATGTACAGTCAATACCTCTTTTATCTTTGCACTGTGTTTCCAATTGTATTCAAAAACTAGGTTCCCGCGCGCGGTTTCACCTGCGTAATTCCCGTATGGCAATTTTATAATTAATAATAAATAATTAATAGCCTCCCTCGATAAATGGGCCATCTAACACTGAAATAATTTTTCAAATCAGTCTAGTAGTTCCTGAGATTAGCGCAATCAAACAAACAAACTCTTCAGCTTTATACATAAGTATAGATGGCTAAGTGTAAATAAATAAAAAACTTAAACTGAGATTTATTCCGTAAGCTAATGAAATAATCCGATGAGCAAGTTTTAATCCAATTACGCGCTTAATATGCCGTTAGAGACAGGAATGCGCCAGTTTCAAATGAGAAAACAATTAAACCAACTGCCTTTCCCGAACGCCCTGCAAGCCTGCAACTTCGATAAAGCCACAAGTACACGTTCAAACACTGTTGAACGATACACCAGTAACAGTTGGAACTATTTTAAATTTCCACGTAATATTCTTTGTTTGTTGTTTACTTACTTAATTGAAAATCGGTTCAAAGGCGCGAGTTCCCCTAGGATGCAAACCGATTTGTTTTCCTGTTCCCAAACAAATATTTAACAGTAGAGCCGAGCATATTGGATTTTATTCTCAATGTTTTAGTGCGTCGCTTTAACGACGCAATGCGCAAAATTTTGTATAGAACAGTAGATTTTAGCCAAATTTATTTTCAATTAAATTTAATTGTTTTTTGTTCAATTTATCAGTCAGATCGGTGTATTCCAAATCTATTGTACATTAATTGTTATGAGTTTTATGAATATTGTAAGCATAAATAGGATGCAACGGTAAAGTGTGACGGTCATTACGCCGAATAAATTTTGTATAGCGGAATCAATTTACCGTTTTAAAACATAACCCTTCTTGACTGTGGGTCAGAAAGATAATAACTGTTAATACATATTTGTCCATGAAATGAGGACTATTTTGTCCTTGTATGTTTTTCTTGACAGTCTATAAATCTGTGGTTGTAGGAAATTCATACATACTTATAAAACAAAGTCGGGTTAGTTACACTATTAATTTGTCCAGAACGCCTGGTTCGATTTCGAAGTCGTCGCATCGCGTCGCGTGTTCATAGTGTGATTCTAGTCTATAGAAAACAATACCTACGTTTGCTTCGACTCAACACGCGTCGCGTTTTATCGGGTCGCGTCGCGTTTTGTCAATATGTTTCCACCTTAAGACATAGCCAATTAAAATTATACCTTCAAATTTATTTTATCTTCATAAGAAGTACGCGAGTGAATAAACGCGCGTCGGCTATTTTATAATAGATAACAATAGTTGTATGTATATCATAATAAAAAGTACCTGTTCGGCCTCATTTATTGATTTATTTTAATATTTTAATCTGTTCTATTGAATTCTATATTTTATTTTTTTATGTCATATTGACGTCGATTTCAGTGTCCAATAAAATGTCAACCGAGATGCAAGTTTTTCTTTACGAGTTTATTCAACAATTACTTTAATTTAAAATAACATATATTCCACCAAACATTTTGGTCCCAATCGAGCCGGATACCTGACCTACGTACTGAGCTACCAAGTGCTTGAATCTGAGCTGTGTAAAAAAAAACAAAAGAAACACGACTGCAATTTTTTCCGTAGTTACAATGGCCGAAGAAGTCCAGCAGTGTTTAAATACTGTAGAGCGCATTGCTAGCACATTGAAGAATGTTCAAGTAAACTTAAAAAAGTGCCCAAAGGCAAGATTAACACCAAATTATATCGAATCTCGCCTAAAAAGCGTTGAAATACACTGGGAAAAATATACAAAGGCCTACGAAGATATAACACGCCTTGTGGCGAGAGAAAAGTGGTGTCAAATACCGTTCTTAGCCAACAATGTGTTCGACGAAGACGAAGAAATGTTTTTGTCTCTAAAATCAGACTTACTTGATTTAATGGAGCTCCTTTAAGAAATGCCGAGACCCCATGGACACATAGTTTCCACCACAAGAGGAAAAATATTAAATATTTGTATGTTTCAATTGTATAATCTTTAGATGACAGTTAATTAATACTAATGTATCAGATATAACAGCAGCCACCTTAACTCAATGATCCTTATGTATCACCCATCATTCACTAAAACATCTTATGGGTTATAAAATCCTTCTACCCAACTAGGTATATACCATTTTTTGAAATTCGCAGACACGTACTCAGAACACGTCACCGATATCATAATATGAAACAGTAGGCATAACATTTTATGCCAGTCTCTATACTTACAGAGATCTATAGGCAGAGTTATAGTGTACGTACACCAAAACCCAATATTGCGTTAGGTCAGACAAATTGGGATCAGCCAGTGAATATATTACGGTCCCCATGCTGTGCCGGTCTGTTAATCGTGCCCAGTTATTTATGAATGCTTTAACTGTTAGCATAAGCTTAGTGTAATATAATTATGCTAATGTTTAAGGGATTTTACTGATTTGACTTTTGTATAAACAAATAGGTGCAAATATAAACAGTGATTTATAAAAATTGTCTTCATAGAGAAGGAAAATATTTTAATATAAGAATGACGTCATTATTTCTGTAGTAATTATTTTACTTATGTTATCACTATGACAAATGTATTAAAACACACCTATATTAATTTGTCCTGGAAATCACTATGGCAAATCATATAACAAATTTAGAAAAACATACCTATACCTATATTAATTTGTACTGAATGGCTGAATAACGGACCAACACACAGCCTTAATCATTGATTCTACAGACTTATAACTTGGAGAGTGTTTTTTTCATATGACGTTGGTATTCAATGAGAAAGTTTGTTTTTAATGGCACGAGAGTTTTTTCTGACCATGAAAAGAGGTGAATAGTTGGCAAAGTTTGTGTAAAGAGTTTGTGTATTTTAGGGGGATAATGCTGTTCGCGTCTGTGGGCTTTAGCTCTAGTCACCCACACGTGTCCCCTGGGTAGCGCCAAATGAACAGCACATCTGGTGGTAGGTTTCGAACGCGGTTTGTCACCACCCTCAAGGCAAAGCCATGCCGCCAAGTGATTTTTGTCGCGTTGCCTTGAGTAGCCATCGTGGAAGGGGAGTCTGGGCAGCTGTGTGGTATTGCGAACCGGTTCCGGTGCTGCGTGGTGTCTGTGCTGAGTGACTGTTCGCGGAGGGTAGCGGGATCCTAAGCACAGTCTTCCGCTGGCCGACCGCAGGTAGTAGGGGGCCCAATTAGTAGGAAAGCCACCTATGAAAGGCTGCCCCGCCAAATAGCGAAAAATCCCAGGATGCGTCACCGTGCCGGCTGGCGACCGGATGCGAGGGCCCGGTGAACATCTCTGGGGGGGTTAAGGCGTCCCCGCGCGCTCCAGATCAGTCTCCCGTCGGTGCAGCATTACGAATGTATTGCGCGGTACTCGCTCTTGCTACACCTCGCCCAACTGTCCCTTTCCTGCTTGTCTGTTCGCCATCAAAAATAATGAAATCGAAAAATAGGAAACTGGTTAAACAGCGATTGCACTCCCTCGCACTAAAAGTGCACCTCTCTAATATCCGAGGTCTGCACTCCAATCTCATCCCGGTCCATCACCACCTTGAGACCGAAAAACCACATCCGCTGTTCCTCACGGAGACGCAAATCAGAACCAGGGTACACCTTGGAGCACAATTTTAAGCCACGCGCTGGCACCTGCGTCTATGCTCGCGATGACATCTGCTTTCGACGTCTCCGTAACATTCAGGATTCCAGTTTCTCCGTATTGCGGGTTCTGGTGGACACTGGCTTGGAGCAGATACTCTATGCCAGTGTCTATCAGTCGCACACCGACAACATGGAGACAACCAGGTTGTTGCAGTACCTTTCGGACTCGGCTGAATTAGCTCAGCTCAGGTACCCATCGGCGCAGCTATTTTTCTGGGGGACTTCAATGCCCACCACCAGGAGTGGCTGTACCCATACCAGAACAGCGACCATGCTGGGAGATTAGCGTATGCATCTGCACTGACGCTTGGTCTCTCCCAATTGGTGACTGGGCCGACACGGGTCCCTGACATTGATGGCCATACGGCCAATTGTTTAGACCTTCTGCTGACAACCGATCCAGACCGATATCAAGTTGCGGTTTCCTCACCATTGGGTAGCTCCGACCACTGTCTGGTGAAATCTGTGTCTGTCTACTCGCCACCCGATCTCGATCTCAAGGGGACTAGGCGAGTATGGCGATACAAGTCAGCAGATTGGGATGAGATGCGGCATTTCTTCGCGTCTTACCCTTGGCTGCGCTTATGCTTCTCTTTAGACGACCCGACTCGCTGCGCGGAGGCTGTTTCTGAGGTGATATGTCAGGCTATGGAATATTTCATTCCATTTTCTGACGTCTCACTCCAAGACAAAGCCCGTCCATGGTTCAACGCTGAGTGCGATTGTACTGAAGCACATAAGCACTCCGCTTACCAAGCGTGGGCGGATGCTTGAGCCCGCAAAGCAGCATTTCTGTCGGTCCTTTTTGCCGCCACTGCAGAAGCCGAACGGTTCATTAGCTCACACCACCAAAGAGAAAGCAGACTTGTTTGCATCTCTATTTGCGAAGAATTCACAACTAGATGCTGCTGGTAAAAGTCTACCCAGGCTACCTCATTGCACTTCCACTATGCCTGAGGTGCACATTCAGCAAAAGGTGGTACTTAAAATTCTTAGCACTCTAGATGTGAATAAGGCTAATGGGCCTGACGGCATTCCTGCCATTGTCTTGCGGTCATGTGCGCCTGAGTTGTCTCCTGTTTTGACTCGCCTCTATCGCTTGTCCCTGACGACTGGTCGAGTTCCAGTATCCTGGAAGATTGCCAATGTTCAACCGGTTCCCAAGAAAGGTAGTCGTGCCGACCCTGCCAACTACCGACCAATCGCAATCACCTCCATACTCTGTAAGGTTATGGAGCGTGTGTTAAACAACCGTCTCCTAGCATACGTGGAGGACAACGACCTCCTCAGTGACCGTCAATTCGGATTCCGTCGAGGCCGGTCTACTGGGGATCTTCTTGTTTATGCTACTCACTTCTGGAGCGAAGCCATTGAGAGACACGGTGAGTCTCTTGCCGTGTCTCTTGATATCTCTAAGGCTTTCGACAGGGTTTGGCACGCAAGTCTCATTGGTAAGCTTCCGGTTTACGGTATTGCTCCCGAACTTTGTACTTGGATTCAGGATTTCTTTAGGGGAAGGTCGATTCGAGTTGTCATTGATGGCGCCTCGTCCGATCTTCTTGGTATTAATGCCGGTGTCCCTCAGGGATCTGTTCTCTCCGCGACTCTTTTTTTGCTGCACATAAACGACCTGCTAGTTACTCTCGGTATCTTTGGGTATGCAGACGACAGCACAGTCTCGGTGAGATACTTGTCTGATGCGAAGTCTGGGTCAAAGGTCCAATCGTTCAGGGAGTTGATGATTGAGGGGGTGAACTCGATCTTGAAGGCTGTCTCCTTATGGGGTGATGCCAACCTGGTTGGGTTTAACCCCTCAAAACCACAGGCGTGTCTTTTTTCGGCGAAACGGAGTCCATTCCAACTGACTCCGACTTTCCGGAATGTCTCCGTTCCGATCAGCGACCACCTTGAGCTGTTAGGGCTTGACCTCTCTTCTAATCTAAACTTCGGTCACTACATCGAGTCCATTGCAAACACTGCAGCCAAAAAACTTGGCATTCTCTGCAAGGTGTAGCGGTACTTCATATCGGAGCAGCTCTTAAATCTTTACAGAGCTCAAGTTCGCATCAATGGAATACTGTTCTCATCTTTGGGATGGATCTGCTAGATATCAGCTGGATGCTCTGGAATCATTGGAGCGCCGAGCGAAGAGGGTCATAGGCAATAACTCACTGGCGGAGGCAAGTCTTCAGAGCCTCGAACACCGTAGACGAGTAGCCTGCCTATCGGTTTTTTATCGGTTACATTTCGGGGAGTGTGCGGAGGTTCTACATAACCTGATACCCCCTTCACCCTTCCATCACCGGACGACTAGGCGCGGCGAGCGGTTTCACCCTTTTGTTGTAGACATTCCTTGAATACGCACGAAGCGATTTGCTTCTTCTTTCATAATGCGGACGGCTAAGGAGTGGAATTCTCTGCCGGGTCGGTTTTTCCGGAACGCTATAATCTGGACATCTTTACGGCTAAAGTGAACAGACACTTTCTAGGCAAGCGTGTATCATCTTAGGCCTTATCTTCGCCTTCCATCGATACGATCAAGAACGACCTTCACCAATCTGTTTATTGGATGAAAAGTTTTTTATATCAAATGTAATATATTAAATAATATAACGCGGGTGGGTTGACTTAGCTATTATTTATTAAAAAAAATATTATTTAATTTTTTATTGTAAATCGAAATATTTTATTTTTTATTGCAGATTGTAGCAAAACAATATTATATTTTGATATAAAATTTATTTTTTAATCAAATAGGTGAAGATAAATAGTATCGACATTCCTATTAATACCTGGCAACCCAGTAGTTATGCCAGGAAACAAAAAGAAAACCCAACGTTTTTATATTCTATAGGCTTCATACTTTCGATTAGTATTAAATTTATTCGTTTAAAGTAAATTAATTCAATAATTAAATTAAATTTTAAAGTAAATTTTTAAATAATAATAGTTTGGCCAGGAATTTCTTAGGCAACCCAATATTATTTAAGTCATTAAATTTGATATAAAATATTTTTCATCCAGTAAACATATCGGTGAAGGTCCTTCTTAATCGGATCTTAGACTATACGATAAAAAAGTGACAAACAACAGCTGTTAGATACATATATAATATGAATATTTAATTGTCAAAATCACGGTAAAATTTATGATTATGAGAATAGCCTGAACAAAGAAAATGAATTATTTGATCTATAACTTAACAAATATGACAGGTTGTTTTAATAATACATAAGTTATATATTATACGATATATTTATAGCAATTGTTAATATTGACCAAGAGCTTTAAGTGACCTCTAAAAACACGGATATGATCGTGGACACGTTAATCCGGTCCGACAACATCTGCACATTAGACAACAGTCGTAAAGCCATGTCAGGCGCCTAATGACCTACTTAAGCAACTTAAGCACAATAGGAAAAATACAGAAACGATTTTTTTTTAAATGGACGTTTAATAATCCCTTTTGATATTATAAATGCGAATTCATTTAAAATATTGAGATGAAAATAGTGCAAATATAGACAAGATCTTGGAAAAGAGATAGATTACCTTTTATGACGAAAGTTCCTCAAAATAACTTTTGCTTGATTACTGATTTGTGGACAAAAGCTAGTATTTTATAAACAAAAACCCAGAAAATTAATCAATTTTTAATTTTGGGTCAAATGTTTTAAAATAACTAAACCTTTCTATCATTTGACAGATGAACATATTGTATCGATAGAGCAGTCTATACCTACTACATTTCATTGCTCCTTAATAAAAATATTATTTGGCATAAAAGTAGCGTCACAAAATTTTTCATTTTTCAATTTCTGACCAGGCAAATGCCCTCCACCTCACCTTCGCCACCTCATGTTAAGTTGCATAGGGATCTGTATACAAGGATAGCTACTGTCAGTACCTACTGTAGTTATGTACAGCATTAGCCCTCGTTATCCTGCCTGGCCTTTGCTATGAGAGCAAAGGCAAGGGACAGGTACACAACAGTCTTCTGTAAGTTAGTGAAACTTACTCAGCCGAGCGCTATGTTGCTATCTCTTATCTGTATTGTATTTATATCATCATCATCATCATGATGTTCCATCCTCCAAGATTTTATCCTGCCCAATTCTATTTTGGATTGGCGCAGTAAGTCTTCATTCTCCAAACTCTCTATCTGACCTCATACTATATATAATATTTACAAAAGCCATATTTGAAATAAAAATTATAATAAACAACGTTCATATTTATATAAAAATAGCTTTGAAATGCTTAATTTCAAAGTAACGGTACACATTATACACTTATCTCCTCTCCCACAAAGTTTGGTGAATAATTTGAATTTATGATGAACATCGATCTATCCACGGAGTTAACTACTGTAACATCACTTCCGCCACAGCCAATCACCGAGCGCCTATCAAGCCTGCCAACCGTAGCCAAGCCAAGCCACGACTCCCACTACCGGATGCCAACGGTGGGGGAAAGCCTTCATATAGTCTCTCGAGCTCATTTTAGTCTTCTTTTGTCTACTGCACACTGAATAAGCAAAAACTCTGTCCGTTTGTGAATTAACTTGATTTTTTTCTGAAAATTATATTGGTGTGATTGTACTTTTTCCCTTTTTATTTATACCAACCGCTACATATCAGAAGTGGGATAAATATAAAAGCTATGAAGCGTAATCGTGCTGAAACGTCAAGAAAAGGCCTACTCCGCCCACAAAAATGCAGCGAGGTACCACGTGACAATGCATCCGAAACCAGTGACGAGGAAGACGAAACTTCACCACCATCCACTCCACCAGCTCGAAAAATTTTAAGAAGACTCTTGGAAACTGAGGTAAAAAAAGCGATGTGTGAACTAAATGAAGAGGTTCCCTCTGTCACTTCAAGAAAAGAACACCGCGCAGTCTCGTTGATCCCAGAATTCGATCCCGACAGCGAAGAATGTACTACTGCGTCAGCGTGGCTCAAAAAAATTGATCAGCTCGGCGAAATTCATGACTGGAGTGAAGCAACGAAGTCATTTTACCTTCAAGATCGGTTAAGAGGTCAAGCACGAAAATGGTACAACCGCCTCGACGAATACAGTTATTCATGGGAAGACTGGAAGCAAATGTTGATGCGCGCTTTTCCTAGGCATCGTGATTTTGCTAACATGTTGGAAGAGATGATGAACAGAAAAAAAATACCTGCAGAGTCCATGACGAAATATTACCAGGATAAAGTGGCCATGTGCTTTCGATGTAAACTATCCGATAACGCGACTGTCTCCTGCATCATACGTGGCCTACCATTATCACTTCAAGCGAACGCGAGGGCGTATCAGTGCGAGCGACCTGAAGAATTATACGAAGGGTTTCTTTGTGCACTGGATGACTATCAGGCACCGTCAACGTCGATTGGGATACGTACAGTAAACAAGGATGCCAATAATCGACAGGTAAATGAAAAAAAATATACACCTGTCAATCCAGATGTAGATCCCTGTCCACGCTGTAAGAAGACAGGCCACATATTACGTAACTGCCCATATCCCGATTCGCGAACGTGCTTCAAATGTGGTAAGCAAGGCCACATAGCTACGCACTGTGGAACTGCGCCCAAATCAGTGTCGCAGGCTGATAAAGTAAAAGAAATTAAGATTTTACAAAACCTTAACAAGACTTACGAAAAAGCTGTAAAAATCAATGGCATACATGTAAAATCTTATATTGATACCGGCAGTCAAGTAAATGTACTTTCTGCTCACGTGTCCAAGTTACTTAATCTCAAAATCAGTCCATCTTGCACAATTCTCAAGGGATTTTCTGGTGAACACCTACCCAGCCGCGGTGAAGTATCTTTCAGACTAGAAATCGATGGCATACATATCCCTTGTAATGCTCATTTGACCGATGTGGATATGGGGACTATCAATCTATTGGTTGGACAGCCCATAATCAACAGTGGCCGAATGACCTTGGTGGTCAGTGAAGGAAAAGCAAACCTTAAACAAGACGTCAACTTTACAAGAGATATGGATGTAATTGAAGAACGCACCCGATTCAAGGTAATCACTGCAGGGTAAAAATCATTTAAAATGACCATTTTGGTAGAAAAATTTGTCCACACGTGATATTTTATGATACAATTATTTTTACTACGTAAAAAGTACTTATCAGTACTAAGATATATATTGTCAAGCTGCATTATACAGATTTATATATTCATTGCCAAGAATAAACAAATTATATTCCTTTTTTCTCATCCAACTCGAATATTCTCCATACAAAATAATTTGTCCTCTTCACGAGGTGCGTCACAAAAATCGTCTGAATAAATACATTAGTTACAGTATTAAATTATTGTTGAACTTATTATCAAGACGTTATTAATTGCAATTAGTTTCGGTAAAATTCATTTTACGTTAATTATTTGAAATATTAAAAAAATGGGTAGAAAATAATGTCCATTATTTTGTTCATTTTTGTTGTTCATTTTTCTAACAGTAAAATTTGATAATATTTGGTAACTGTAAAATGGCAACACTTACGCCATAACGATCCAATCACATGCTAGAGTCGACTATGAGTCGGCCATTTTGTCCTCGAGTGCAAAAAGTGAATGACGTGTGTTTCTGTGTCGGCGAGCAAAATTCCAATTTTAATTTGTCAGTTTTGTTTTGTTTGAACAACGCAGGTAAGTGAGAACTTCTTATTATTTAATTGATTGATTAGATAGGTTATTGCTAACCCTTATTGAAAAGCAAGGTGGTTGGGACTCATTGAGATTTCTGTTTGGCTTAACACATTTTAAGTTACAATCAAAATATGGCGGTTTTTCATTTTTGTTATGATTTGTTACACTTTTTAAATATGTTACAAAAATGAAATAACTAAAATGAACTAAAGTCGCATTCACATAGCTGATGAAATATTATTTTTAGAGCGTAATTTTAATGTTTTATGTCTGAGTGTATTTGAAGAATGTGTTGACTGCAATTAATATTTTACAAGTGTTTTGGAGTGCAGCTGATATGCATGTGCGTTCACTTGAATTAGAAAAATATGTTTTTTCTTTAATGATATTATTGATTGAATATTAAATTTCAGGAAAACCTACTTTAAGGTTACAAGAAGACACATTTTGTCTCTTTGTGTTGCTAATCATTTTCCTTAAATCACTAAGTGAATAATTTACTCGAACATCAGACAGAATAGTCACAGGTGCCACATTTTTATATATTTTTTAATGTTTATTTTATTCTGCTGATCGACATTTTCTTTATTTGTCACGGTGACGTACGTATGGTCTGCATCCACAGGAGTAACTATTCAGTAATCTGTGCCACAGGCGTTTAATATGCTTTATATTGCTTTTTACCTTATCTTGAGAAGTTTCAGTATTATCAACGACATCGAAAATGTCTAAAGAGTCTGAATCACCGTTGCCAGTCTCTCTAATGTATCTTCTTGCAGAGTCGTGCGATGTTTTGAAGAAACCGGTGTTGTATTAATTTCGGAATTCGAGATATCAGTCAAAGTATTGATATTATGTGCTTGTCTTTTAAATGGTGAAGACAAGCAGTCATCTGAATCGGATGCTAACCGAGTTCGTTTTCTGGGGCGAGATTTTAGTAGGCAGTGTCTTTTAATGTCGAAACAATCGCAGAAGCCTCTAATGCTTGAGCTGTAATTTTATTATAGAAGTTTGCCCTTTTTTCAAGTTCATAACATCAATGAAAGCTCTTGACAAATTATATTATTATTTTTGTATTGTTGATTTGTTTTACATAACTTTATAATTTGAGAATAATATCCTCAACGTGATTTCTCAAAACTGATAAATTATTATAGGATGACTGTTATTACGCTGATCTCTTTTTGCTGTCTCCAAAGAAAAAATAGGTTTTAATTACAATAATGTTCCTTTTAATTTAATAAAACAAATTATAAAAGACATGTAACGTGTTTTATTGCGGTACTCAAATACGAAATCAATTAAATAAATACCTAATAGTCATATATTAATGCGCATTGTGAACAAGCCCTAATATTTCATTTTTGTTATTTTTTTGTTCGCGTTTCATTTTTGTTACAATTTCTTTTTTATTTCATTTTTGTCACAATGGTCATTTTAAATGATTTTCACCCTGCACAAAAAGAGTGCTTGCTGCCTGGAGTTTCTATTATCAAAGTGCGAGTGTCAAATAATTATGAAGATAATGATGTCATTACTACGCCACAACATTACGAGCTACGAGGTATAGCCTACTCAATTCCTGCCACCCTGCTTCGAGGCACCATCGGATACATTAAGGTTATCAACAATGGTGCACAAAACATCGTTTGGGAACGAGATGTAGTGATAACCAGGGCCGACAGCTGCATCGCTACGCCGCCACCGGACGTTCAGGTCAGTCAACAAAAACGCATTTTGCCATTAGCTTGCTTAGCCAAAGCCAATGATAACAATAGCCAACCTATCATAGCATCTATATTACATACTAGCCTAGCCACTATTGGGGGAGTAAACATAGATGAGATCAAGTCAGGGCTCTTGAATAAAAACGATGACGACAGTTTAATTACTTTATTAACGAATTACAGTGATTGTTTTGCAAGTAAAACACAAGATTTAGGATGTACAAATTTATTACAAATGAAAATAAAATTAACAAGTGATCAGCCTATATATCGCCAGCCTTATCGTTTATCACATAGTGAACAGGAAATAGTTCGTTCAAAAGTTTCTGAATTGTTAGATGCAGGTATAATCCGTGAATCTGAGTCTTGTTTTGCTTCTCCAGTTATCCTTGTAAAGAAAAAAAATGGGGACAGCAGGCTCTGTGTTGACTATCGGGCTCTTAACGCAATTACAATCAAAGATAGGTATCCATTGCCCAACATAGAAGATCAGGTTTCAAAGTTGGCTGGCAAACATTATTTCACTAGTCTTGATTTAGCACAAAGTTATCATCAAGTAAAAATCGATCCTGCAGACACGTACAAAACTGCTTTTATAACACCACATGGCCAATTCGAATATACACGCGTCCCATATGGTCTGGCCAACGCACCTTCTGTTTTTATGCGACTGATAAACAAAGTCGTAGATTCCATTCGAAATTCTAATGACAGTTTCTTAGGCGGTACTACGAAAAATAATAACCAATTTTCGAACGGGTATGAAGTGTTGGCCTTTTTAGACGATTTGTTATTACCTTCTTTTGACATACCATCAGGTTTAGATATCTTAGAAAAAGTTTTACAAAAATTAAGGTCGGAAAATTTAAAACTTAATATGACTAAATGTTCATTTTTACAAAACAAGATTACATACTTAGGGCATGAAATTTCATCGAATGGCATTCAACCGGGTGAATCAAAGTTGACAGCAGTGTCAAAGTTTCCTACCCCTCGAAGTGTTCACGAAATTCGTCAGTTTATAGGGTTATGTAACTACTTCCGCAAATTTATTAAGAATTTTGCAATAATTGCTCGCCCGTTGACGAACTTAACAAAGAAAAATGTGACGTGGAATTGGGGTAGTGAACAATCTAATAGTTTTGAACAATTAAAACAGTGTTTGTGTACAAAACCCATTCTTGCTTTGTACGACCCTGATTTGTTAACTGAAATTCACACGGATGCATGTAAATCAGGTATTGCAGGAATTTTATTACAAAAACAATTAGATAAATCATTGCGGCCGGTTATGTATTTTAGCAGAGTAACGAGTAAAGAGGAAAGCATGTACCATAGTTACGAGCTAGAAACTCTCGCAGTAGTCGAATCTTTGCGCAGATTTAGAGTGTATATTGTAGGTAAACATGTAAAGGTCGTAACTGATTGTACGGCCGTTCGTGCTACTTTAACCAAACGTGACATTATACCGCGTATTGCCAGGTGGTGGTGGTCGATCCAAGATTTTGATATAAGTATAGAGTATAGGCCTGGCGAAAGGATGAAGCACGTTGACGCGCTAAGTAGGAACCCAGTAGATGCTGTGAATGTCAATCGTCTCGAAGTGTCGGATTGGTTTTATACTATCCAGTACCAGGATGATAAATTGAAAAGAATTATTGACCAGCTTAGGGGGGGCTTAGCTGATTCTGAAATAACTAACAATTATGTGTTTTTGGATGATAGGTTGTATAGAAAGACATTACACGTCTTGTTGTACCATCATTAGCTCGATGGAGACTTGTCCAAATGCACCATGATGATATAGGGCATATAGGCTTCCAAAAATGTATGGATTTAATAAAGAAAGACTACTGGTTTCCAAAAATGACACGCTTTATTCGAAAGTATGTTACTGCATGTCTTCATTGTGCATATGGCAAGGGAGATCATGGAAAGAAAGAAGGAAAACTATTTCCTATCCCTAAGCCAACCGAACCAATGTTGATGGTTCACATTGACCACTTAGGACCCTTTTGTAAGACTGCGAAAGGCTATCAATATATGTTAGTACTTACAGATGCCTTTTCAAAATTTGTTATTTCTGAGCCCACCCGAACTGTAAATTCTGTAGAAACTATTAGGACACTTAAAAAAATATTTAGTTTATTTGGATATCCTGAAAAACTTGTTAGTGACCATGGTAAAGCTTTTACCAGTAGATATTTCAAAAAGTTTTCTACTGACAAACAGTTTAGACATATTCTTACCTCCGTTGCGTGCCCACGAGCCAATGGTCAAGTGGAACGTACCAACCGAACTATATTGAATGCGTTACGTGCCACCGACCCTAGTGAAGCTGCAAATAATTGGGCTAACTGTCTACCTGATATACTTTGGGGTATTAATAATACTGTAAATGAAAGTACAACCTATAAACCCTATGATTTAATGTTTGCAAAAAGTTCGAGGTCACGATGCGATGTAGCTAATAATGAAAGTATTAGTGAACCAGTAGAGGTTAGGCGTAATAAGGCTAGTGCTCAGTTGAAAATAGCCAGTAATAGGATGAAATGTAATTTTGACAAAAAACGCAAAACAAGTCGTATCTATAAAAAGGGAGATTTAGTTCTTTGGCGACAGGCACCAACGAGCAGTGCGACAAAAGTGAATACTAAACTAGATGATATTTACTCTGGTCCATATATTGTCACGAAGGTTGTAGGCAATGACAGATATAGAATCCGTAGTATTAAGGGACTCCGAGGCTACAAAGCCTTTACAGCTTTGGTTTCAGTCGATTCTTTAAGGCCTTACCATGGCACGGTTCCTATATCTGACAGTGCCAGTAGTTCTGATGAACAACTTGAAACTGAAGACCTAATTGACCTACTAGAAAGCTAATCACTGTTTCTCCCATTGCGGGAGCAATCGTTTCAGGACGGCCGAATGTAACATCACTTCCGCCACAGCCAATCACCGAGCGCCTATCAAGCCTGCCAACCGTAGCCAAGCCAAGCCACGACTCCCACTACCGGATGCCAACGGTGGGGGAAAGCCTTCATATAGTCTCTCGAGCTCATTTTAGTCTTCTTTTGTCTACTGCACACTGAATAAGCAAAAACTCTGTCCGTTTGTGAATTAACTTGATTTTTTTCTGAAAATTATATTGGTGTGATTGTACTTTTTCCCTTTTTATTTATACCAACCGCTACACTACGGTATTATCTTAGTCTGGCTTTTATACCTTTAACAATATTACATTTCGGAGCAACGCCGAGAATATACTCTCACATACTCAATGAAAACAAACCATATTTACGAAGAATTTGCGAGCTTAAGCGTTATGGAAACATCCCGTTTTAGGCTTGTCAATAAGCTCTGTCAATAAGAAAATTTATGTTACCAGAGACGAGTATGATCTATAATAATTGTTTGGGTGTAACTTTTAATCTCACAAAGGCAAACTCAGCTAAAGACGTTCTTACAGATTAAGTAAATTATTTTTTTTGCAGGAGGACGCAAAGATGTTTGGTGTGGGATGTCGCACATGCGTTGACCTGTGCTAGCGCGGCTGCTACATTAGTGGAGGCCTTAGAGATTTGGGCCATGGACTCTGAGAACACAGGTGCTTTTCCGTGACTTATCAAAACGCCTGGTTGACGTCACTTGAAACCAGGGGACTGCTTTTTGCGCAAAAATAGCATCGCCATACAACGAAGTAATGCTGTCACCCTTCTATGTCCAGGGGTAGCGATGCTATAATATATACAGTATAATAAGGAAATCTGTACATAAATATTATTTTCTTCCTTCCTTTTTTTGTATATTTAAGCATGTTATTGTGATTTTTATCTTTGTTTCCAAATTTTCCAAATTATGTTGGTCCACCTTTAATTTTTGGTGAATGTCGGATATATTTAGTGTTTGCACAGTTATTTCATTATTTCATTATTATTATTTCATTAAAAGCCCATAACGTTCCTATTTACATTCATTGCAGCAAATGAACAAGTTTGTGTCCTTTTTCGGCACTTTCTTTACATAAAGAGGGTTGTAAACATAAATTGTAGGGCGGGACAAATTGCGTTCCACCAGTAATGTATTCCGCTCAGTATTGCCTCGCATACGTATGTTCCGGCTGAATTCAACGAAATGAAACTTTTCAAGTACGTACCCCTCACTCTTATTTTAAATTAATGCGTTCGAATTAAAATGCGATTCGGGACAGTTGTCCAGCATTGATGGCTACTGTCAAGCTCATATGTATTCCTGGTGTATTCATGGAAATGTGTTCGCCCGTAAATAACAAAGTCCCGGGTTTGATCCTCGGCTCGGGCAATAAATTGTGCTAATAGATTTTTTTTTTCTATTTAGAAAATTTTTAGTACCAGCCCGAATTCTGCAAATTGGTTGTTTTTCACCGGTGCCTTGTAGAAATACACACATATTCATATATATCTTAATTATATTTTTGTTATATGTTTTAATAGAAATTTCCTGTTTTGACCACAAATCATATAATATAAGCTTAGTTAAGAAATAATAATTTAAAGCTACAGTAATCTTCATACAAAGAGTATTAAAATATTTATAGAGTTAACTTGATTAGATAAAAGTAACTCAAAAGCTCAAAGTCATCTGACATGTTTACCGAACGTGCTTATTTCTAATAGAAAACTTGAATCTGCACAAAATGTTCAGGGCTTAAATTTCCAGTCTTCTTCAATCCGCTTTTCCATTAAAAAACTTTTCTCCATTAAAACTAGGTAAAGCAACTTTTACCCGAATATATCGGCCTTTCCCGTTTTAGTCTTAAGGGGTACTTAAATAGTTCATAAATCAAAGCGATATGTCGAGGTAATGCCACGTTTCATCGGGGCTCTGCCGTTGAAATATGACCAGTATTAAGTACCAACACCACACAGACATATTCGCATTTAAGTGTAATAGTAAAATTTACCTTGTCGCGACAAATGTCGTAAGCACCTCATATAGTATTTTTTTAATGGTTTCTTATACGTGACAGGGCGATTTATCATCTGTAGTACCAAAACGTAAGATTGATTTTTTTAATTAAAAAAAAATTATCACGGCCAGATTTAAGCGGCCGTAGCCCAATAGCTAGAGCGTCGGACTTGTGATCTTGAGGTTACCGGTTCGAACCCCACCCATTGCACTACTGACGTGAACCCACTTGTAACACAATCATTTTTTTTAAGCACGAGGGGTTAACAAGAATACTAGTAGACGGCAAAATCTCAGCTAGTAATCGTTTTAGAAAAAAAAAAGACTTCTGCTACATGCCTTTCAATACATAATCAAGGTAAAAGGAGCGAGCGCCTTTAATATAGCTTTGAAGTTTTATTGTCTCTAATATTGTCATTCTATAATCTATATATAAATACGTGAAGCAAAAACTTAGTACCCATTTTTACGAAAATTGTGCGGACGGAGGAGTATGAAATTTCACGTACCTATAGTTTATATATATAGAGAAGGAGTACAGAATGCTAATTTATTTTTCATTATGGTCGAATGTCGACGACAGGGCGACCTAGTAATAGTAATGATTTGTTCTTATGTGTAAACTATTTTTAGTATATTACATAGATCGATTTTAATGCTAAAAATAAATCAATATTCTAAGCAATAAGATTGGCCGTAGCCCCATTGGCTAGGGCGTCGGAATAGTGATCTTGAGGTCGCCGGTTCATACCCCACCCATTGCACTACCGACGTGAACCCACTCGTAACACAATCATTGTAGCTTAGCACGAGGGGTTAACCGTAATACTAGTAGACTGCAAAACTTTCTTAGTTACATTATTAATCTTTATAAAAAAAAATTATCATATTTCAAATTCAAACATGGAATCACAATAGAGATAGGATAAACATTGGTATAATACACCGTGATTATAAAGGTTACTAAAAAAGTGTACTAGTAACCTTTAAAATCACGGTGTATTATAGCAATGTTTATATAACATTCATAACCCTCACACCTAAAAGGCAGTGCTATTTCAATTCATAGCAAGGTAAAGAGTCTAGACTAGTTCCTATCTCCATTGTGATTCCATGTTTGAATTTGAAACTAGTTCAATCAAACTGTGAAGGTACTAATTGTTAGCAAGTTATACTGTCGAACAACAGACTGGCTGTACAAACCAACCGCGGTGTACCCTAGTGAAAGACGGAAAGTCAATCACTTCACGTAACAATAGGCTGTTACTTTGAATTTGATATGGAGTAACACATGTTGGAAGTCCTTTACTGTTTGCTTTTTAAGCCTTGTGCCGTATGGCAAAGCAGTGTATAAGAATTATAAAGTAAATTTTAAAAACATTACTCCCAAGTTTATGTGTATATAATATATTACATGGGCTGAAAAGTCCCGTGCCTAACAAAGAAAACACAGTTTTTTTGGTTCAAAATTAGCTTTATTCATCAACGTAATCTCCATCAAGAGCAACACAATCATTCCAGCGCCGCTCTAACATTTCAATACCACTTTTGTAGAACGATTTATCTTTTGCCTCAAAATAGGCCTCAGTTTCAGCGATAACCTCTTCATTCGTGCGAAATTTCTTACCGGCGAACATTTTTTTCAGGACTGCGAACAGCCAGTAGTCGCTGGGAGCCATATCTGGCGAATACGGTGGATGTGGGAGCAATTCGAAGTTAAATTCATGTAGTTTTGCCATTGTTTTGATTGACTTGTGACACGGTGCGTTGTCTTTATTAAACAAACATTTTTTCTTTGCCATAAGCGGTCGTTTCTTTGCAATTTCGGCTTCCAAACGCTCCAATAACGCTATATAATATTCACTGTTAATGGTATTTCCTTTCTCAAAATCATCATTGGCCACGACCTCTGTTGTAGATGTTTGTTGCAGCACCAGTGGGATTACGGATTCCCGCATCGCCGTTGATGGCTATAAAGCCAATATAATTCTCAAAATAGTCAATGAATATTACACCACGCATATCCCAAAATACCGAGGCCATAACCTTTCCAGCCGATTGTTGTGCTTTCGGGCGCTTAGGACGAGGTTCACCAGTTGCTGTCCACTCAGATGACGATCGTTTTGATTCTGGAGTGATGGATCCATGTTTCATCCATTGTCACATATCGACGCAAAAATTCCGGTTTGTTACGTTTAAACATGGCCAAACACTTCTCAGAATCATCAACACGTTCTCGTTTTTGGTCAACAGTGAGCAAACGCGGCACCCACTTTGAACAGAGCTTTCTCATAGTCAAATGCTCATGCAATATAAAGCCAACACGTTCTTTTGATATCTTTACGATGTCAGCTAACTCACGTAACTTCACTTTTTGATCATTCAAAACGATTTTGTGGATTTTTTTTGTGTTTTCTGGTGTTACCGCCTCATTTGGACGTCCACTGCGTTCTGCATAATCGGTGTCTCTACGACCACGTTTGAAGTCAGCAAACCAACGTTTTATTGTTGTTACTGATGGAGCGAAGTCTCCATAACACTTTTAAGCCATTGCTTCACTGGAACGGTATTTTTTCCCATCAATAAGCAGTGTAAAATAAAAACACGAAATTGTTTTTGATCCATGTTTTGAAAATAACAAAAGTAGCGTCACTCTTAGCACAATAACTCACAAACTAATGAATGGAATATCATGCAATTTTAACAGCTGTCTTTTGAAGGTTAGTATCAACTGAAAAGAAGGTGACTGCAATAAAACTAGCGCCATCTATGTGTTAGGCACGGAACTTTTCAGCCCATGTTATATCATCAAAGATAATCTCCTAAGTAGTAATAGTTCTGTAATGTCACTATTTTTTGTAATATAATAGAATATGACTCCTATTAAAAACATACTAACTTTCGTGAATATTATTCTTAGCCTTACAGCCATTTTATTTCCCTTTGTTCTATTTTTAAGATATTATTTTATTTTTCACAAAGATACCATCGATTATAACTAAACGAAATTTCGCACACCTATCTATACTAATACATATTATAAAGAGGAAAAGTGTGTATCTTTGTATATTTGTTTAAATTACACTCAAAAACTACTGAACGGATGTCCTATATAATTTTTTCACCGTTAGAATGCAACATTATCCCTGAATAACTATAAAGTCCACCCGTGCGAAGCCGGGGCGGGCCGCTAGTTGTCTATATAGAGGAGCTAAGGTCGAATTTAGACCACTGGGCGACCACTAGTTCTAATTAATTTACAAGATTTCATAAAAATAATTTAAGAAGTACTGACTCATTTACTTTATTAAACCACCTTAAAAAAATAACAATAATAAATATATATATATATATATTTTATTCAAGTCTTTTTATACAAAAATATACTATGTGATTTGGCCTGAATTAGGTATTCCTGTGTTTCAGGCTAGTAGACCTCAATGATAATTAAAATAATCATTTTTAAATTAACAAAAGTACAAATTAAATTAAACAGTGAGATACAGTTAAAATAAAATAATAAGTACCTAGTCATTTTTAGGTTTGGATGATGGTGATTTGGAAAATGAAACAGAAGTAGACTTAGATATGTTAGGGCCTGAAATAATTAGATCCGAATTTGATAGGGCATTGGAGGACAAAATGTGAAGAATATAGAACATTAAGTCTTGTATCTCAAGCATCAAAAATTCTACTTAAAATAATACAAAATAGAATCAGACAAAAAACAAAACTTCAGTTAGGGAATGACCAATTTGGATTTAGGATGAATAGAGGGACAAGAGAAGGGATTTTTGCTTTAAGGACAATACTGGAAAGAAGAGTGGACATGGATATTGATACATATGTGGCCTTTATAGATCTTGAGAAGGCATTCGATAAAGTAACGTGGAAAAGGATGATGGAGGTACTTAAAAGGGCAGATATTGACTATAAAGACAGGAGAATAATATACGAACTGTATAAGAACCAAAAATCAGTTATACAAATAGATACAGAACTTGCAAGCATAAAACAAGGGGTTTACCAGGGCTGTACTTTATCTCCACTTATATTTAACGTATTTATAGAAGCAACTATACAAGAGATATCGGAAGAAGCGCACGAGGGTATTAACATAAATGGTAACCGAATTGTCTTTGTAAGATTCGCGAATGATATTGCGGCCCTTACAAACAATAGAAACGATCTCGTTAACCTACTGAATAAAATGAACACAGTCTTTGCTAAATACTCTATGAAAATCAACATAAATAAAACCAAAATCCTCGTGTCATCAAAATTTCCACACAAAATAAAACATCCCATCAAAATAGATAATAACCCAATTGAACAAGTAACCCAGTTTAAATATTTAGGTAGTATCATAACAGAAGATACGAGACCTTCAGTCGACATCAAAACCAGAATGGCTATCGCAAAACAGACATTCCACAAAAAGAAACACCTTTTCACTTCAAAAATTAGTAAAAATATTCGAAAAAACTTACTAAAATCATACATCTGGAGCATTGCCCTTTACGCTTGCGAAACATGGACCATTAAATGTGACAGAAAAGATCACCAATGAAGAGATATTAAAAAGAGTAAATGAAGAACGACAAATTTTAAAACACATAGAAACCAGAAGGGGTTAGATGATAGGATATCTAATCCGAAACGACCAGTTTATAACAAATATAATAGAAGGGAAGATAGAGGGAGAGGAAGACCAAGAAGAAAGTTTACTGACCAACTTAAAGAAAAATTACAAGTGGGAAGTTATAAAGAAGTAAAAGAGATGGCTCTACAATGGGATAGATGGAGAAAGCTACACAGACAAGTGCGAAGCACCTTAATTTTGGATGGAGTCATTTTTATTTTACATAAAGTGGCTTTATTGTTTTATATAGATACGGTAATAGCGTTACTTATTAAATTAATAATAAAATAATTATTAAATTTAACAATAAAATGATTTTAAACATACTTATACACATAAACTACCTTAAAAGACATATCTACAAACGTCTAACTATATAGTTAAATTGAACTTTTGAGTTTACCAATGATAGGTATATACCTATCCTTGGTACACTCCAAAGTTCAATTTTCTAGAGTAAATTGCAATCGCCCGTACAAATTTCAGATTATAATTGAACTCTCAAATCAACATGCAAACAGACCAGACTAGAATTGTAAAGAGCCTGTTAATGAAAGGGAAAAAACTATTAACCATTCAATGTGAATTGGTTTTATTGTTCAGCTAGGACCGGCGCGGCGGGTGGACTTTTAATTAAAGGCCCCTTCACATTCTGTATTATACAGGAAATTTTTACTATACCCGCTATATACCGCGACACTTGAGCC
The DNA here is from genome assembly GCA_947037095.2 of Nycteola revayana. Taxonomy (NCBI): domain Eukaryota; kingdom Metazoa; phylum Arthropoda; class Insecta; order Lepidoptera; family Nolidae; genus Nycteola; species Nycteola revayana. The sequence continues at coordinate 15,446,969 of OX344839.1, forward strand.
TTTGTACCTAGTTATCATACGTGTAAAACTTTAGAGTCGCGGACTAAGTGATTGATCAGAAGATTCAAGTACAATACCGGCCCCGTAAATATGAAGTCCAGAGAAGGCAAGTCAAAACAGTCAGTGTCATCATCATCAACAGCCCGTTTACGTCCACTGCTGAACATGGGCCTCCTCTTAACAGACCTTGGCAAGCCAGGATCGTAGAGGGATATTGCCATAATCACCACGCTTGGCAGACGGATTGGTGATCGCAGTAAGATGAAAACCTTGAGCTATTAGATGATGCTGCCCATCCATCAGCATCAGCATATGTCCCTTAGTCGCCTTTTACGACACCCATGGGAAGACATGGGGTGGTCTATTCTAAGCCGGAAACCACACGTCCAACCTTGATGCGTAGGATACGTGGGAGTTCCAACAGCATCCTAAGCGTTATTGCTGAGAGACCAGACTGCCCTTTCCTTGCGCACTGGTCACGTAGGCATGCCTGCAGGCCCGGCGCAGAGGAAAGGTTTATGAATTAATTTTGTTTTTTCTTTTTATTAATTTATTTTGCTTAAGGTTACTAACATAGTTGTAAGTTTTTTATGTTACTAACTCATTATGGATTTTTAATTATGTCCGAATTAAATGATTATTATTATTATTATTATTAACAACCAGTGTAATAAATATTAATTTAATTAAACATTCCAATAACGAGACGACATTATTATTCTGTCACAGGTAACTTATAAAATAATTATAAATTTTTTGACAAGTGCGATTCGTTCAATACGCAAATCCAAAAGTCTGAATCCTACGGATTCATTACAAGGCTACACAGTGCTAGCCGAAACTTGTTAACCAAAACAAAAGAAAGAATCCTTAAACAGACATACTTAGATTTTTAGTAAGTATTTAAAACTTATATTTAAATTTTCATCATCATCATCATCAGTCCGTATAACGTCCACTGCTGAACATGGGCCTCCTCCCGAGGGATGGTATTTGCCAAAGTCACCACGCTTGGCAGGCGGGTAGGTGACTGCAACATAATAATGTTGTACCACCCAAGGAAACGCTGCTGCCCGTTACTTGATATACGATTATTATTGATGATGTTATAACAACCGGGACCAACGGCTTAACGTGCTTTCCGAGGCACGGAGGGTAGCCCCTCGACAAACCAGACCCGGAAAGAAATCTTAGAATTTACACAAAGATTTACTGTCCGGCGTAGGGATCGAACCCACGACCTCCGAGATTTAAAGCGAGCCAAATACTGCTACGCAACGAAGGTTGTCTTAAATAGGAATTTCGGTTTAAATCTTACTATAATATTATAAAGCTGCAGAGTTTGTTTGTTTGTTTGTTTGAACGCGCTAATCTCAGCAACTACTGGTCCGATTTCAAAAAATTTTTCAGTGTTGGATAGTCCATTTATCGAGGAAGATTATAGGCTATATTTTATTTTCAAAAAAATAGGGATCCGTAAGAAAATTGCGATTTTGTAACCCAAGGTGTAAAATCGAAAACTTATTTATGCGTGCGCTGCAAAATCTATTAACAATAGAACAAAATGATGTACTACGGGTTTCTAGGTCTTACTAAGATCTACAAAAAAGTCCGCGAGAGCACATGTCTAACTATCATAGTTTAGTCGTAATAACCGTCATATTAAATCGTCTGAAGAAAGAAACCTACGTTAAGTGTGTATCGTAATATTAATCCTTATCCAAATTAAACATTATGTGATCAAGGCTATTTATCTAGAAGTAAAATACTTTTTGTTTTGTTCCAATCGGACATTTCGTTGAGAAATTATTACGAGTATAAAAACGCAAAGAATTGTTACCTAATAATAAGTTATTTGCCATTGCCATAATAGATAAAGCTGAAGAGTTTGTTTGCTTGAACGCGCTAATCTTAGCAACTACTGGTCCGATTTTAATATTTAAGATAGCCCATTTATCGAGGAAGGCTATAAGTTATATTTTATTATAAAGTTTCTACGGGAACGAGAGTTACGTGGGTGAGACCGCGCGCGGAAATTTAGTATTGTATATATCGGCGCAACCACATAAAATAAGCATAGCAACAACACTTCATTAATGATAAACACATAAATACAATTACTCGTCTCATCAAAATAAATAAATTGTGAATCAATGCATGATTTGATAGAAACACAAATATGTTCATAAAATACTAGACTAATAAATAAGTATTCAGAATCAAATTATGATTTGTAAATCGTTGTAATATTTGTAGAAATAATTATCTGTTCACATAGTTTGAAAATTATCAAACTAAATTGTTTACTGTTTGTGAGCCGCTCGTTTAGTATAAATACGGCCGGCGGACCGATTTCAATTCAGTCTCGCTCGAGCTGCCGGACTGTACGGAGCTCCTCAATTTACTGGAATAAAACTTGAAAACCATATTATGGAGTTTTGCTGTTACTATGGATCAACAACCCTCGATAGAGAACCATCCTGATGAATGTGACGTCAGCAATGATGACGTCACACCTTATTAAAAACAACGATGCTCGTCCTTCCTCGTCATCAGAAGTGGGACTCGAAGTGATCCTTGGAACTGCTTCATCACCACCTGTTGCGTCTCAACCTCAGCTTCAAGCAATGGGGTCTACGCAACAGGGGCAACAGCCGATGATCAATGTACCTATGCCCAATACGTCCATGGGTGGGGTGCCACCTTAATTCTTCATGCACATGATGCAAATGAATCAGCAAATGTTCGAGCGTTTATGCAAGAGTTGTGGGAAGAGGGCGAACACGAAAAGTCGCTCATGATCAAAAAAAAAAAAATGCACCTCTAACATCCGAGGTCTGCACTCCGATATCATACCGGTCCATCACCACCATGAGACCGAAAAACCACATCTGCTGTTCCTCATGGAGACGCAAATCAGATGTCCGGCTGACGCAGCATGCTTGCGCCGCCCGGGGTACACCCTGGAGCACAGTTTTAAGCCACGCGCTGGCGCCTGCGTGTGTGCTCGCGATGACATCTGCTGTCGGTGTCTCCGTAACATTGAGGATTCCAGTTTCTCGCTTGGAGCAGATACTCTATGCTGGTGTCTATCGGTCGCACACCGACAACATGGGGACAACCAGGTTGTTTCACTATCTTTCGGACTCTGCTGAACTGGCTCAGTTCAGGTGCCCATCGGTGCAGCTGGTTGTTCTGGGGGACTTCAATGCCCACCACCAGGAGTGGCTGTGCCCATGCCGGAGCACCGGCCATGCTGGGGGATTGGCGTGTGCATTCGCACTGACGCTTGGTCTCTCCCAACTGGTGACTGGACTGACACGGGTGCCCGACATTGATGGCCATGCGGCCGGTTGCTTGGACCTTCTGCTGACAACTGATCCAGACCCATGTCAAGTCGCGGTTTCCTCGCCGTTGGGTGGCTCCGACCACTGTCTGGTGAAATCTGTGTCTGTCTGCTCGCCACCCGATCCCGATCTCAAGGGTACTAGGCGAGTATGGCGATACAAGTCGGATGCGGTCAAGATGCGGTATTTCTTCGCGTCTTACCCTTGGCTGCGCTTATGCTTCTCTTCAGACAACCCAACTTGCTGCGCGGAGGCTGTTTCTGGGGTGATATGCCAGACTATGGAATATTTCGTTCCATTTTCTGATGTCTCACTCCGAGACAAGGCCCGTTCATGGTTCGGCGCTGAGTGTGATAGTACTGAAGCACATAAGCACTCTGCTTGCCGAGCGTGGGCGGATGCTCGAGCCCGCAAAGCGCGAAATGTTCGGGGGCTGAAGAGAGCCTTCAATGGTGCTGCCAAGTCTTGCAAACGTGCGCTACGCAGGGCCAGCTTTGACCATATTGGACGCATTGGAGCCACACTAGCATCTTACCCATCTGGGAGTAAAGCTTTTTGGTTTCTTGCCAAATCGGTCGAAGCCTATTTCTGTCGGTCCTCTTTTCCGCCACTGCAGGAGCCGAACGGTTCATTAGCTCACACCGCCAAGGAGAAAGCAGACTTATTTGCATCTCTATTTACTAAGAATTCACAACTAGATGCTGCTGGTAAAAGTCCACCCAGGTTACCTCATTGGACTTCTACATTCGGCAAAAAGTGGTACTTAAACATTCTTTGCACTCTGGATGTGAATAAGGCTGGTGGTCCTGACGGCATTCCTCTCCAGGGCGGGGCGGTACTTCAAATCTTTCTATCTATCTTCAGATATTAGCTGGATGCTCTGGATGCATTGGGGCGTCGAGCGAAGAGTCATAGGCAATGGCTCACTTGTGGAGGCAAGTCTTCGGAGCCTCGAGTGGCCTGCCTATCGGTTTTTTATCGGTTACATTTCAGGGAGTGTGCGGAGGTTCTACATAACCTGATGCCCCCTTCACCCTTCCATCACCGGACGACTGGGTGCGGCGAGCGGTTTCACCCTTTTGTTGTTGACATTCCTTCGATACGCACGAGGCGATTTGCTTCCTCTTTCGTGGTGCGGACGGCTGAGGAGTGGAGTTCTCCTGCCGGGGTCAGTTTTTCCGGAGCGCTATGTTCTGGAGGTAAGCCTAAATTTAAACTTCGTCGTGCATCACAACCTGGTGATCAGGTAACCGTATCGGCAGAAGATGAGCCACTACCATCACCTGAAATAGAAATAGAGCCCCGTACCAAGCACATCAAGTGACGGGTTGCCTCAGCAAAAACTACGAGATCAAAGTGAAGAAGATTCATTGCCACAATAAACTGTGAGTTGAACATATTTACAAAATATTACCTTGAATTTAACTCTTTTAGAACCTGTGTATAAACACCTTCAACCTAGTTCCATACTCCCAGTAGAGCCTCTGTGTACCACGGCGAACAGGACCGCCCAGAGCACAGCATCATTCCATCCCCTACGAGAATCTCCGAGAACCCTACGAGAACCTCCGAGAACCCTACGAGAACCTCCGAGAACCCTACGAGAACCCTACGAGAACCTCCGAGAACTCTACGAGAACCTCCGAGAACTCTTCGAGAACTTCCAACACCTTACACACCTTATTAGCATTGATATTCCTAGACTAACATAGAAATGCATGTTTTTGCATAACAACAACAAGTTGCTCACAGATACCCAACTCAGAGAAAGTTATTTCTAGTATTGCAGATTTCGCGAAGAACCCTACGAGAACCTCCGAGAACCCTACGAGAACCCTACGAGAACCCTACGAGAACCTCCGAGAACTCTACGAGAACCTCCGAGAACTCGTCGAGAACTTCCAACACCTTATTAGCATTGATATTCCTAGACTTACACAGAAATTACTATCTGTAATAATAAAAATAATACTCCCAAATATTTATTTAGTTCTGTCTTTAAATAAATTATTTAATCTGTTTTTTAATGAAAACGTAAATAAAATTCGTATAAAGACAACCGATTGGTAAATTGTGAATGCCAATTAAATAATAAAAGTAACTGGACCAAAACTTCTTGGACATGCCCATCTGAGTATGTTTCGCCGGATCGTCTCGATGAGGCCGCGTTGAAACCGGCAGTAGAATAACTCCACTGAGTTTGTTTCGCCGGATCTTCTCAGTTGGGGCGTATTGGATCCGGTGGTAGCACTAAAGCGCGTTCGTCGAGATACTTATGGTCCGTCTAAATAATAACATACTCAAAGGACAGAACTTAGATTTAATCATAGATGCAAAATAATAAAATAAAATAAATAAAATTGTACAATTACGCGACGAGAATCAACGAGGCTGGTGCAGAGCGCGCACCGCCTGTCAGAATGGCCGTATCGGCGCAACCACATAAAATAAGCATAGCAACAACACTTCATTAATGATAAACACATAAATACAATTACTCGTCTCATCAAAATAAATAAATTGTGAATCAATGCATGATTTGATAGAAACACAAATATGCTCATAAAATACTAGACTAATAAATAAGTATTCAGAATCAAATTATGATTTGTAAATCGTTGTAATATTTGTAGAAATAATTATCTGTTCACATAGTTTGAAAATTATCAAACTAAATTGTTTACTGTTTGTGAGCCGCTCGTTTAGTATAAATACGGCCGGCGGACCGATTGCAATTCAGTCTCGCTCGAGCTGCCGGACTGTACGGAGCTCCTCAATTTACTGGAATAAAACTTGAAAACCATATTATGGAGTTTTGCTGTTACTATGGATCAACAACCCTCGATAGAGAACCATCCTGATGAATGTGACGTCAGCAATGATGACGTCACACCTTATTAAAAACAACGATGCTCGTCCTTCCTCGTCATATATTTATGAAACAATCCGGACGATTAATAACAAAATAAAAATATTAAAAATTTCCTGTTCATTGCTACATTTATATTATACTCGAATATCACAATAGAATTCTTCACAATATGATGTTCAGTTTGATTCGGCCCCACTTTATTAAATCTTACTCACGACGCTTATTGAGTTGGGAACACAATATACTGCGGTACATCTTATTTTTTAGTTCTTCCTTTATTTTTTACATATATACATACATATAATCACGCCTTTCTCCCATGGGGGTAGGCTCTCCCTTTGCCTCGTCCACGTTCGTACATAATCTGGTCTTACACGCACGCCGGTTGCGAGTACTACGCACCTGACCTTTCTGAAGAACATCAGTGATATGAGGTCAGTGTATGTCCTACTAGGGCGTTCCCTACCGGCGTTTCCACTCACATCTGCCTTGTAAATACCTTTTGTTACTCGCCTTTCCACATGACCAAACCACCTAGCATTTATTTTTTTATATTTATATTTTACTGAGTCTTTGACGCTCAGGATGATGCAGAAACCATTATTTCCATTATTGATAATTAGCTGCTGTCTGCGGCTCTGTCCGCGTAAAATAAGGAGCTAAAATTTTACAACAACAAAAGTCCCGTTTAGTCGTAAATCAGTATAACCTTTTTGGAGATTAGAAATTTACGGACAACAAACAGATATATAAAATAAAAACCGGCCAAGTGCGAGTCGGACTCGCGCACGAAGGGTTCCGTTTCAGTTACAAGTGCGTACCTATTTTTGATATCAAGAATAAATAAAAAAGCGTATGTTTATGAAATGAAATGTTATTTTATATTTTTATATTCGAGTTGATTGAATAAAAGCTAAATTACGGTTTACGATTTTTGACGTATTAAAAAAAACTACTTACAAGGTCTCGTTCAAACCAATTTTCGGTGGAAGTTTACATGGTAATGTACATCATATATTTTTTTTAGATTTATCATTCTCTTATTTTAGAAGTTACAGGGGGGGGACACACATTTTACTACTTTGGAAGTGTCTCTCGCGCAAACTATTCAGTTTAGAAAAAAATTACATTAGAAACCTCAACATCATTTTCGAAGACCTATTCACACGTATGGTTTCGATGAAAATTTTTTTTTTGAGTTTCAGTTCTATGTATGGGGACCCCAAAATTTATTGTTTTTTTTCTATTTTTGTGTGAAAATCTTAATGCGGTTCACAACATACATCTACTTGCCAAGTTTCAACATTATAGTACTTATAGTTTCGGAAAAAAGTGGCTGTGACATACAGACGGACAGACAGACAGACAGACAGACAGACAGACAGACAGACATGACGAATCTATAAGGGTTCCGTTTTTTGCCATTTGGCTACGGAACCCTAAAAAGCATTTATTCATATATAAGGTGCAATAAAAATATCTGCCACGGCTGCAATGGGAGACAGTATTGTGTTTATAGATTACAATAGTGAAGAAAAATTATTGATAATTTGTCATATTTTTTTTCATACAAAAAATTGTACGTATAAATTTGAATTGATTTATTGGCATAACACCATTCTGTAGACTTAATAAGCTGTTGCCGCACCGCACGCCTATACGATGCCGCCGAAACGATGCCGCTGCGCGGCGGTTGTCAAAGGACATCCCCGCGCGCCCCCACCCGCGCCCGCGCTACCCCGTTCGTCGCACGCGCTAGCCGATCGCCGGGCGCCCGCCAGTCGCCCCTCGCTCGTCCCCCGGCCGCCCGGCCGCTCGGAAGAATCCGGAAGATAGTTTTAGCGGTCAGCGACGGGAATATCGCGCGCCTTTATTAAAAATGCCTCCCAGAAGACGGTATTCTAATCAAGAATACCTTGAAATGGTATTGTGTTACCGCGAGTGTAACGCCGTAACTGCACATGCCGTGAACTTATACCAGCAGAGGTTTGGTGTGCGAGTTAGTCATCATACCATTCTGGATACCGTGTACAGGTTTAGAGACCACGGCCGCTTTGACCCGCCTCCGGTTGACGCAGGCAGGCCTCCATACTAGTGTACTCCGACGTAGTGTTGTGCGGCCTGACCATTTTCAGACTCGGTTAAGTGTTAATGTGTGGGCCAGCCCACATTTAACCCCTCTAGACTTTTTTTTGTGGGGTCGTGTAAAGGACCTAGTGTACGGCTGAACCGGACATGATATCAGAAGTGTGGTAGAACTAATAAGGCGAATCAAACGCGCATTTAGACAATTAAAAAGTGAAACGGACACATTAAACAAAGTTAAGAGACACGTAGGTATGTAAGCGTGCCTACATTTCTGTGCAACGCGACTAGTACAACAGTTTCGTAGATAAGTAGGTAGGAAGTGTGTAAATAACTGTAAATACCTACGGTGCAATTGTTGTAAATAAGATGATTAACTTTTAAACACGCCAAGTTACTGTAATTTATCGTTATTTGATATGAATCTAAGTACCTACCTATTGTTTAAAAATAAGAAGAAAAAAATTGCGATTCTTACACTAAGTTGACAGTCCAAAGCCTGATTTAAGTGTGATTGGAAGTTTATCATCTTATTTACGTAAGTTTTTTGGAAGAATGCAGAAGCTGGTAAGTAATTGCACTTTTAAAACACTTGTTTGACAGCGTATTATTGCGTACCTATACGTACAGATAGTGATTTCAGTTTTCATTCACGGAACAGATGGAAAGAGATAGCAGTTGTTTTCATTGACGATGCGACACATCGCGCGTCATTTGTGAATGGCTTTATGCAGAGTATAGTCAATGTTTATTTAACTTATTTATTTTCTCAAATTGAAATAACTGTTCCGGGGTACGAAAGCTCTTCACTATTGTAATCTTTAAACATAATACTACCTCCCATTAAAGCCGTGGCAGATATTTTTAAAGCACCTTATATATATAGGGTGACTGGTAATTAGTGACCGATACCTAAACACATGATTGTGCTCATGATAACAAACAACTTTTACTACGGCACCAACCCTGAAATCGCGAAAAAAAATCTGCTGCTCCCTACCATGTTGACGAGTTATGTGAACATGAATGTATGGAACAGCTGATTTTTTTTTCGCGATTTCAGGGTTGGTGCCATAGTAAAAGTTTTTTGTTATCATGAGCACAATCATGTGTTTAGGTATCGGTCACTAATTACCAGTCACCCTAAACATATATATATATATATATATATATATATATACATTCATATATATATATACATTTAAGCACTGACAGGATAATTTCCACCATACTATAAGCTGAAGCTGAAAGCTGAAGAGTCTGTTTCCTTGAACTCGCTCATCTTAGGAACTCCCAGTCCGATTTGAAGAATTATTTAATTTTTAGTTAGCTTATTTATCCAGGATGGCTATAGGTGATATTTAATTATGAAGTTCCTACGGGAAAGGGGGTTACATGGGCGAAACCGCGAGGGGGAACCTATATAAGTCTAATATTATATTGTCTATTCATCAGGATTAAAAGATGTAAAAAAAGAGCAGTTAAGTTATAGAAAAATTACTTGTTCCATTTTTTATTAACTTTACTAAAGTCCTAATTGAATGACCAATTTTAAAAAGGGCACAATTCCAATAGACCAGCTAACCAGCTATATAGATGTGGCGTTTACAAAATTTGATATTCTATTATATTCAACATTTTCGGAATGTCGGTATGACGATACGTCAGTAGATCTTCCTAAGACCTATCAACAACATAGTTACGCTCACGTACGCTGTTGTCGAAACTTTGGCTGGATTAGGTATTGATTGAAAGCATAACCTAACAAAACCCATGTCTGCCGCTCAAGCGTAGATATTATAGACTAGATATTATAAGCTTAGTTGGTGGTTCGGGTGTCAGTTGTATCACAATAAAATGAAATTATGGAAAAAATGTACAACGTTTTTGGAAAAAATAAATTTATATCACGTTACTCGTAGGATATTTCTACTTTACTAGTAGGAAAATAAGGTTTAATATTTAGTTTCGATATAAATATGGTCAGTCATAATTAATTAAGGTCAAACCTAGATACATATATTTTTAATTTTCATTTAAGTTAATCTTTATAAATATTTAAATTAAGAAAATGCGAAATTTGCCACAATTGTATAAAAATGAAAACAAAAATAAATTGGGAGAGTTGAAAAATAATTCGTAAGCCAGTTGATCTGATATCGTCTCATTCGCATTGTATTGGCTTGGATGGGATATTAAAAAAAAACTATATAATTAAAGTATGAAAGCTGTTATATCATATCACTATGCTGCTAAGCTGTTATACCATAGTGTAATAACAGAGCATTTATAAAGCAAATGTGTTTTTACCGTAAAAAAAAAAACATATTGGACTCGCCTTAGGTACTCGCCTATGATTGGCGCCCAACATGGGCTCATTCATAAAACTAAAACCAAATAGGTAACGTATTTATAATTTACATTTTTACAATTCCTTAAAAAAAATTGTATATTTGGTCATAACGGATAACAACAAAAACGACTTCAACAATAAATGTTATTTAAAATTTCGGAAGCCAGGGTATCAGTCATGCCGGATTGCTTATGCATGCCCGGCCCCCGCCAACGGCGGATCGAAGGAGTTTCCGGGGGATTTTAATGGTGTAGGGTCCTCTTCTCGTGGTATGAGTTAGCATACCTCTCTATGGAGATGGCGAGTCCCACATATCCCACCGCCAGCGCGCGAATACGCTGCAGCAGCGCGGCGGTGGGAATGCGTAAATGCATTTCCCACGGAACAAGAAAAAAAAAGGGTAAGGGAACCCACGGAATCGGAAGTTACGCGGTTATAAAATCACGCCGCCAGTACAAGATAACTGAAGTAATTAGTGATTGAAAAAAGCTTTTCTAAATATCTACACATAAAATATAAGTGGCACCGGAGGCTTTACAAAGTTTGGCGACAATTAGTAACGGGGCGTGCTATTGACAGCGCCTGTCCACCCCTTCTCGACTGGATTATACTTTGATTGAATGATTTTTGATCGAAAACTGTAATTCCAACTTTGTGAGGTGATCAATTATATTATGATGTTTTTACTTATTTAACTTAACGACAACTCGGAAAGAAGATTTTATTTTTGCATTGATGAAAAAATGATGTCTCTGTGATTCACAGGGTTAAAACCGGAAGTGATCACCGAATAGTTAGAGGCACGTTAAATATTAATGTCAAATTGGAACGATCCCGTCTGATGAAGTCTACGCTCCGACCTTCAAACGCACACATCCAAAACCCCGAGAGCTTTCAGATCGAACTAAGTAATCGCTTCGAATGTCTAGATAGCTGCGAATCTGTGGACGATCTCAGCAGCGGGCTGGTAGACACTGTGCATACGGTGGGGCTTAAATATTTTAAACCCCACCCTAGAAATAGACCTCAGAAACTATCCACTAATACCCGGGACCTCATGGCTAAACGACATACGATGATGCTCCAGACTCCAGACGATGCGGAGTCATTTAGGCAGCTCAATAGACATATCTTAACGTCATTGCGACACTACATTCGCTCCTATAATACAAAATGTTTTAAGGAGACGATAGAGCGAAATCAAGGCTCCAAAGTGTTCGCAAGAGACACCTCTATTGGGCAAAGCCAGTTGACAAAGCTGAAGAAGGAAGATGGGGTAGTGACGTCGAGTAAGCCAGAGGTTTTACGGGAGATAGAGAGGTTCTATAATCAGCTGTATGCCTCAAAAGTCAAGCCCGCTAACAGCCAAGCCAAAGACCCCAGAGCAAGGCTCACCCGACACAATACCGAAGATCTCCCGGACATCAGCCTATACGAGATTAGGATGGCCCTTAAACAGCTTAAAAACAACAAGGCGCCAGGTGATGATGGAATCACACCTGAGCTTCTGAATGCGGGTGGAACACCGATACTTAAAGTCCTTCAGAAGCTCTTTAACTCCGTCTTACTCGAGGGACAAACGCCAGAATCATGAAGCAGAGGTGTGGTGGTTCTGTTCTTTAAAAAAGGTGACAAAACCATGTTGGAGAATTATAGACCCATCACATTGCTGAGCCATGTTTATAAGCTGTTCTCGAGGGTCGTCACAAATCGTCTCGAACACAAGCTCGATGACTTCCAGCCTCCCGAACAAGCCGGCTTCCGAAAAGGCTTTAGTACCATAGACCACATACATACGCTGCGGCAGATTATACAGAAGACCGAGGAGTATAATCAGCCCCTATGCTTGGCGTTTGTGGACTATGAAAAAGCCTTTGATTCGGTCGAAATTTGGGCGGTTCTAAGGTCTCTGCAGCGGTGTCGTATCGACTATCGGTATATTGAAGTGCTGAAGTGCTTGTACAAAAACGCCACCATGTCGGTCCGAGTACAGGGCCAATGTACGAAGGCAATCCCGCTACGGAGAGGCGTAAGACAGGGAGATGTTATATCTCCCAAACTTTTTACGGCTGCTCTGGAGGACGCCTTCAAGCTCCTGGAATGGCAAGGACACGGCATCAACATAAATGGCGAGTACATCACTCATCTTCGATTTGCCGACGACATAGTTAGTGATCATGGCAGGAGGACCTTGGACAGATTCTTAATGACCTCGATGGAGTTTCTCAACAAGTTGGGCTTAGAATGAACATGGGCAAGACGAAAGTCATGCATAACGCCCATGTAGTGCCCAACTCTATAGCCGTTGGGAACTCCATTCTCGAAGTTGTGACCGAATCCATATATCTAGGTCAAACGATAGGAGGACCAACTTAGAGACAGAGGTCAATCGTCGAATCCGACTCGGCTGGGCAGCGTTTGGGAAGCTTCGAGAGATCTTCTCGTCCAAAATACCTCAGTGCCTGAAGACCAAATCCTTCAATCAATGTGTGTTACCAGTGATGACATATGGATCTGAGACGTTGTCTCTTACTGTGTGCCTCATAAGAAAGCTCAAAGTCGCTCAGCGAGCTATGGAAAGAGATATGCTCGGCGTTTCCCTGCGTGATCGAATCAGAAATGTAGAGATCCGCAGGAGAACGAAGGTCACTGACATAGCTCAACGGATTAGCAAGCTGAAGTGGCAATGGGCAGGACACATAGCTCGAAGAACTGACGGCCGATGTAGCAAAAAGGTTCTTGAGTGGAGACCACGTACTGGCAAGCGCAGCGTAAGACGACTGCCTGCACGATGGACCGACGACCTCATAAAGGTCGCAGGAAGGTCGGTCGGTGGATGCAGGCCGCTAGCGACCGTTCCCGCTGGAAATCGATGGGGGAGGCCTATGAACAGCAGTGGACTACAACAGGCTGTTGATGATGATGATGATGATGAAAAAAACAAAGTAGGTGCGTATCGTTAATTTACAAAGCTACAACAGATATTTTTATTTATTTGCATATTTCATTTCGAATTCAAAAATATTTTAATTATAAGCACCTAAACTCGGGAAAATGTATAATAATTCGAGAGGCATTTTTTCTCTTTACTCTGACATTGAACAAAAACGTTAAAAACATTTTGTTTTTCTTTGTTAAATAGCTACCATATTGTTATACCATATAGTATTGGCTACGACCGCGACGACAAGTTTGACGATTAACTTAAATGACAACACCAAGTGTGACTAATTATTAATGACTGTGGCAACAAATCATAGAGTATGTTTTAAACCAGATGCAATTCTGCCTGCTACAAATCGCGTGTGCAAGGGAGCATTCTCATTCTATCCTTCAACTCTGACAATGAAAAGTTTAGAAAATCTGTCCACCAAGACTATGCCAGAAGAACTATACTGAACTAACGAAAACATGAGACACTTGATACATTTTAAATAATATTTACACAGGCCAATAAAAAAAAATGTTTGTTAAAACTTCTTAAGCCAATTTGCCTAAATCTTATGTATTTTTGGATGCTGAAACCGTATTTTGCATTAGTTTTTTTATCACCCACAACTATCACATAATATGACATCCATTGTTATTAAAAAATAAGGGGGAAAAATCTCAATGTAATGAAAAATCGGTAAATGATACAAACTTTTTATTTATATTTTCGTAATCAGCTCATCGAATGCAATAAAGTTTAGCTAAAATTATTGTAAAAGTTTTTCATTGTTGGCCTGTGTTACTAATATATTTTCAACGCCCTATTTTATTCCATTATCCCAGTCCACACCCTGAGCGCATCTACGTATTTTAACAAAATTCGAGATGATAAAATATTTGAACAACCTCCGTAGCAAAGAGGTTATTGGCTCGCTTTAAATCTTGGAGGTCGTGGGCCGATCCCCACGCCGCGCCGGACAGAAAATCTTTGTGTAAATTCTAAGATTTATTACCGGGTCTGGTTAGTTGAGGGACTACCCTCCGTGCCTCGGAAAGCACGTTAAGCCGTTGGTCCGGATTCTTATAACATCATCTACAATAATCGTATATCAAGGAACGGGCAGCAGCGTTTCCTGGTGTGTTACAACATAATTCTGCGGTCACCAACCCGCCTGCCAAGCGTGATGACTATGGCAAATACCCTCCCTCGGGAGGCGGCCCATGTTCAGCAGTGGACGTTATACGGGCTGATAATGATGATGATGGTACTCGGCACCGCTCGTCAAAAATCTTCACACAATTTTTTTGTAATACAAACCTGAACCTTATGATTCCGAATATAATAAAAAAATAGTCAAGTCATTCTCAAATTATGCGCATTCATATATTTTAGGTATTCATTTTTATTAATATAGATAGATCCGTAACATTTAAAGATTTCCCTTACTACGGAACTTGTTTAAATTGAGTAAGGTACGAAGACCTGAGCAGCGTTACAACTACCCTTTCTGTTTATTACTATCAACCATCTTTCCGCTCCGCTCAAGAAAAAGCTTAGGGCTAAGACAATTCGACCTATATAATATGTTGAAAAGGGTTCAGTTGACCAACGCTTTTCTGACAACCGCGAATAATTTCATGAGCGATGACCGCTATCTATAGCAGATTTGGGCGCTTCCAAAAAGAACAATATACTATCCTATATATGAATTTCCTTGAATTATTTTTCGTTCACCCGGAAAACGTTTGGTCAGATTTATAACGTATCGGATTAGATATGATATCACAAAAAGGGAAAAAGTAATCCTATTATATATTTTGAATCGAAATCTTTTTGATCTTTGGTACATATAAATTCAGTAAGACCTTTGTGGGTGAGTGTATCGAATAGTAAAATAACTATGAATAGTATCAATAGTTAAGCCCAGTCGGCTTTAGGTTAAAGAAACAAAATTAGAAACTAATTCCACTAGGCTGTTATATGGTAGAGGGAAGCCAGGATACTCTCTCCGTCGCCAAATTGAGCATTACGCCAAATGCCTCCGGTAATTTCGGGCTTCACTCCAAATTTACTACGTAAGCTGCAAAGAAATTTAATCTTAAAATTATTTAGGAATTCGTTTGAAACAATGCCGCGCTTATTTATTTTATATTGGAGACGAAAACAACCAAGTGTGAGATAAAAACAGATAATCTGCTTTAAATTCTGTGAAAGTGGTCTTTTATAATATTATAAAATTGCTTTAGGTGATAATTTGAGTACCTACTTGATTATCAGAAATATAAGAAACCTAATTAATGTTTCAAGTTGAAGTGTATACTCGGTTTAAGTTAATATACTTTTATTGTGTGGATAAGGTATAATATTAGATGGGTAAAAGATTGCGTTAGTACGCTCGATGATCGCTGCTCGACTAGGGAAGTAACTAACAGAATACAACAGCCAAATAATTTAATCGATTAATGTCGTGTTACTGTATTCTCACGAGGGGGTAGGAGAAAGTTCCGGCTGGATGAGATTTGATTGTTTGTTTGTTTGTATTGAATAGGCTCCGAAACTACTGCTGGTAAGCTACACTATCCCCGGATGACATAGGCTATATTTAATTATGAAGTTCCCATGGGAACGGAAGGTACGCGGGTGAAACCGCGCGCGGGAAGCTCATAATATATACATTTATTATAAAAAAAGAGATGTGAAGACATCTCTCACTTTTGTTTTGAAAGCAGAAAGAGTATTGCAACTACGGATGCTAGCGGGAAGCGAGTCCTACAATCTGGCTGCAGAACTGTGAAGGAATAGGAATAAAAATCGATATTCGATTTCCTTAACTTAAACTTCTGATAACATTTTTAGAGGATTAAATTTTAATTGTGAATAGAAATTCTGTAAAAAAATATCCCTTTAATCGTTTTTATTTGACGATTGAGAGATCGGCCCTAAGTCACTTGTTTAATGAACCAAAATATTATAGCATTTATTCATTAAACCATAGAATTGATATTAAATACGTTGAATTATTACCACTTATCTCAATCGGTGTTCACATTAATATATTTACATAAGTAACTTGTCTAAATATTGAGTTGACAGTATTACAAGTTTGTAATTTTGAACGAAGTGGTAAATTATTTTAATGAGTTCAGTTATTATCGTTTACAAGTTCAATACCCGTATTACGTTCGTTGAATAGAATTGTGTTGTAGTACTACATTTAGTATGTAGTATTTAGGTATATTTGACTATCTTTCCGCGCTGTTTTGCGTAACTCTCGTTCCCGTAAGAACTTCAAAACTAAATAGCCTTCCTTGATAAATGGGCTATCAAACATTAAAAAAATTTCAAATCGGACGAATAGTTCCTAAAATTAGCCCTTTCAATTAAACAAACTCTTCACCCTTATATATTAGTAACCGAAGTCCAAGCTCAATTATATTTCTACTAGCATCTGCTAGTAGAAATATTATTGAGCTTGGACTTCGGTTCGGGGCGGTTGGTGGCGGGGCGAATTATAGAGTAACGACTTTAAAGAATTTTAGGAGTTTTTCAGAAGAAGTACCATCGAGATATCAATGTTTAACGAAGCCAACGTATTAAATTCACTAACCATGTAGTGGTAGTTCATTAAAGATCGAAGCATATATCAGTCTTGCGCAGTTTTTTGCAATTCTAAAGATATCACTGTAGAAAAACATATAAAACAAAATATATTCTTGTACTATATCTGTCGTGACTGTAAATGACACAACAAATTATTGTATAACAATTATTTAATTCTTAAGTTGACATCACCTTATTAATTCACATTATGCACATTAATTTTTAACATTGTCAGGAGTTTTGTTTGCATTTCAACTATATTCTAATGAATACCTATAACTTTATAATTTACTTTAACACTTTAATTTTTTTAAATGAGATATTTAAATTTTATATTTAATTTTGAATTTTGAAAATAGCAGTAGAAACATAGAATACCTATTATGCAGCGCTGAATAATACTTTGTAATAACTTTGTAACCCTGACAATGCACTATGTTAAAACTTATGTTTAAAGACTTGTTCACTCTACAAGTCTAGACCTAAAAGACCCAAGAGGCTAATCAGTGATCACGTACCTAACAATATTACTATAGCTTGTATAAAAATGTATTCCCTACTTAGCGTTTACTATGCATGATTTTATATAAGTACATTTTTTAAGATAATTTAACTAGAAAATACATTTATTTCAGCACAACACACAAGATATTATACAACAAACATTTATTTAACAGTACTAACAATAAGACGGCTTGCATGTTCTGCCGAAAAAAGTCGCCACCTCAGCATAAGCTAGGCGACGCCTAGCACCCACGGGGTAGGGATGCGACATTTAAACACTATATGAAAAATTGATTTATGTTTGTAGGGAAAAACAAAATAAAAATAAATACCGTTACGAGATTAGCCTCCTGTCGTACTTAAAACCGCTTTTATACTATCACCCAGGTATTGTGCCATCTGACGTCACGGCGACCATTAAAGTCAATACACGAATGCGAACCTCACTATGTTTTATCTAAACACAACCTGAAGTAAACCTCATGAACTTTATACTTAACAACATGCTTACATCGTTTCTCTTCCGCAAAGTCCATACACTTTAGTGCAGCGACGGGTAATTTGAAATTTCACTTAACTCGTGTCGAAGAATAGTGAATTTATGAAAGGCAAAAGTTTGATAATGTGCTCTCATGAACTTTGAACTAAGCGCCAGCCATGTGAGCTATATTGCTTAGCGCATCTAATAAATGCATGGCTTAATGTACGTTGAGTACTTTAGCTACAATAAAAAGTGCATTATTGCAGAATAGGTAGTTTAATTACTTACGCAACTTTAGTCGTAAATCCAGCACTTAAAATAAAATATAACATGTGATACTACTGGTTACGTAATAACAGGTAATGGTATCTTACGTACCTTGGACTTTATTCGACCTGACAATCATATACGTAACTTTCGACAACCACGAATTGTATCTTTGGTGCTCTGAAGCTGATTCCACATAGGTCGTGCGGAATGACGACGCGAGCGCTGAGCTCTTGATTCCGTTACCAGCCATAATGCATACCCGCATAATGAAAAAAAAATCTAACTGACAGACTAAATAGATTTTTTTAGTCTTCATGCCCATTGCTGAGGATGAGCGATTAACACTCATGTCTACTACAATAATACAAAAATATGTCAAGTTGACTTAATGCCCAAGGCATTATCTGCCAGTCGACCGTTAGGTTGGTGCAAAGATGATGTAGGTATGTAGGTGCTCTACAAGAAAAGAAATAGTAGTGAATATAAATAATCCAAAAATGTAATACATAGCTATGGTATCATAGCTTGGCATTCTAATGGAATTACCTATCGCGTTTTTATACTACCGCTTTTTCTTTGAAAAGTATCTAAATTATTGACTTATCAATCACTACATAGTATAAAACAAAGTCGCTTCCCGCTGTCTTTCTGTATCTATGTATACATAGATCTTTAAAACTACGCAGCGGATTTTGATGCGATTTCTATTATTAGATAGTGATTCAAGAGGAAGGTTTATATGTATAATACACTAGTCCTAATATATAAAACTTAAGAGTTTGTTTTTTTAACTTGAGCCCGATAGTCTTAGGAACTTCGGGTCCGATTTGAAAATTTTTTTCAGTATTAGATAGCCCATTATTGAGGAAGGCTAAATTTTATTATGAAGTTCCCACGGGAACGGGATCTACACTCTATGCTGTTCACTTTTTTTCCCAAATCTTATGCTAAAATACGAGTCATAATATTAATATATCTAATATTAATTTGATGTTATTAATAATTATGAGCTATATTGTTATTTGTATTTTAGCACAAGGTAGGTATGCTAAAAGAAGTTAAGTATGCACTATCACTAAGAATTGTAAGGTCTGCCTACTATAAATTATTATAAAACACAAGTTTAGTTTTTCATTTCATTAGTGCTCCGCTCTTATTGTTGTTAGTGTAATGATGATGCATTATACTTCCTCGATAAAATTACTGTCTAACACTGACAGATTTTATTAAAATCGGATCAATAGATCCGAAGATAAGAGTTCAAGAAAACAAACTCTTCATTTTCATTATATTAAATATTTTATAATATAGATAAGTGTACCCATTTCAATAGATAATAACGTAGTGAATCTAAAATCTCTCATTTTTTTATTCACAGCCACGTCGATGAGATAACAACACCACAATTTCACAGTCATCAAATATTTTGTCAAGGTGCCTAATTGACTTGAAATTGAGGCAATAGATATTATTTCAGGTCGGGTACCTTGTCTCTGAGCGGACTGGTACTTACTATCGAATTGATATTCACTAAGCTCAATTGAATAATGCCGATGGAACTAGGGGTAACCTTATAATTTAATTCGTTGGTTCACTTAGATACTACTGGCAACCGAGACATTGGTAAGATTGCTTACGTAACTGAATTTGGGACGGATCTTACCGTTGTGGAAGTTAGATAACATTAAGTAGATTTCAATATACATTTACCCATAACCCTTCCGAGATAGGTTTAATATTATATAGATACTTAGGCATTTATAGGACAAGAACTGGTTAGATACTATTCTAATAGACACGGGTCGCTCAACGATACAATTTAAAAGCAAATTTAAATAACTTTTTATATAGTCGTCGCGCTTCGTTACGACTTCGGTAAAAATTACCTTAGAGTTTTGATGATCGGTCCGTCAGTTAGTGAATGATAAAATAAAGTTATAATTCATAAAGCACTGGTTCAAATTGAATAGAATTTGAAAATTTTACGTGTTTATACACTGCCTGATTGAAAATGCAATCTTCCAGGAAAAAAGACGGTGCGGCCGTGCCGCTTTGCGATGCACTGCTGAGTGTCCGAGCTACAAGGTCTTCTGAATAATAACATTCACAAGGAAAAAAATGTCCGGCGTTACTCTCATCTTTCAAAAATTGGTTCCGTTATGTTTTTTGAGAAAATGTGTTTCTTTTTAACTTCACGCTGCATTAATAAATAATAAATGTTATTTTATTATGTATCAGTTCATAAATAAAAAATACAATTTTTATTTATTATTTTTTATAAAACCGAATTCAATAATCCGAATTTAACATAGCCATGCTAAAGCAGAATAGCCAAACAAATGCATTTGAATATAATCCTCATGAGCTTTAATTTGAAACTAGCTATAAAACAACCGACCCGCTTGGCCAGCCAAACGTGTATCGATAACTTCGCGCATAATTTTAATAAACAATGTGAGACTGATATGCTTGTGTTTGCATTGTCTGATCACACAGCTCAATGAATTCGCTGCCCGGTCAAGAAAATATGTAATATTGGCTACTGGTTTGCGGTTACAAGAGACTACAATAAGGAAAATATTATAAAATTTAAAAAGTACTTGAACGACCTTTCTTTCTCATCTATATATGATACAGATGACCCTAATTTAGCATACAACGAATTTATTTCTGATTTTAAACTCATATACGATTTGTGATTTCCTACTAAACGAATTAAAATAAATACTACTAAAATAATAAAGTGGATTTCTAAAGGTATTAAACTATGGAATCAAAAAAAAACGAAAACTACTGTGTCACTTTAGACTACACCCTAATAAATCAAATAATATAATTTTCAGAAACTATGCGAAGCTGTATAAAAAATTATTCATTTTACCCAAAAATCACAAAATAATTTTAATATTAAAGCATCTAATAATAAATCTAAAACAACATGTCAGATTATAAACCGTACAAAGTACATCATACCTAAATGTTATATTAATAGAATTAAATTAAAAATAAAATTGAAACAAACCCTCAAAAAATTGCTGAAGCCTTTAGTAATTATTTCATTGATAAAATTCAACCTTAACTTCTTGCCAATAGCAAACCTAAATCATATGTGACAAGCAGCTGTAGTAACTTAATGTATATGACTTCTGTTTACCACATGACATACATAAACACATACAATCTTTAAAAAACACTAACAGCGTGGGCTATGACGGTTTGAGCTATACTAAGATACTTATGCACGTATCATTGGAGATTTGCGGGCACCTCAGCTATATATAATAAATCTTAGTATATCAGCACAGGTATTTAACCAGATGCTTTGAAAACA
Source organism: Nycteola revayana (assembly GCA_947037095.2). NCBI lineage: Eukaryota > Metazoa > Arthropoda > Insecta > Lepidoptera > Nolidae > Nycteola > Nycteola revayana. The sequence goes on from OX344839.1 coordinate 15,468,744, forward strand.
TCTATCATAAAGCTATTTAAAAAAGACAATAGATATCTTTTGCAATCGTATCGTCCCATCGGGTGATACGGGGGGGTTTTAGAAAACACAAAACAATCAATGTGGCTATAAACGATTTTTCATACAACATTACAAAAAACGTGGATAGACGGACGCCTGTCTGTGGCATATTCTGCGATATAACGCAGGCTTTTGATTATGTGCATTTTCCTACTCTTTTGACAAAATTGGAAGCCTGTGGCATCAGAGGCAATGTCTTAAAACTCATAGAATCGTATTTAACAAAACGCAAACAAATTACAGAAATTAGAACAATTAATTTTACAACTAAAACAGAAGAAATTTACCAGTCCTTAGAACGCGAAGTCACATTTGGTGTCTGCGGGACACCAAATTTTAATGTGACTTTGCGTTCTAAGTCAGCGTATTGGGGCTGCTCTTATTTATTCTGTATGTAAACGATCTACCCAAATGTACACAATATCCACTTACACTGTTTGCTGACGATAGTACTATGATATAAATAAAACTTTAACTTCAGTAGTGAGATGGTTAGATGATAACAACTTAAATATCAATTTAAATAAAACTAAAATAATATATTTCAAGCAACGAAATCCTTTTAAAAGTAAATTTAATATACACCATAATAACTATATTGTACAAGAAACTAAAAACACAAAATTGTTAGGACTCCAAATTGATAAAAAATTGAACTGGAAAACACATTTAGATATTTTAAATAAGAAGATTTATAAGTTAGCATATTATGCTTTAAGTTGCCTATCACCTATTATATCTACAGATGCTCTCCTCACTGCCTACTATGGCATAGTAAAATCACATCTCCGGTATGGTCTGATATTTTGGGGCAATTCGACCGAGAAAGAAACAGTGTTTAAAGCCCAAAGAAGATGCCTTCGCTCTATGTTCAAATTAAATTCTACCGACAGCTGTGTGCCATATTTCAATCAATTTAATATACTGACTTTACCTTGTTTGTACATTTTTGAAGTAGCTGTGTTTGTCAAAACTAATCCTAATCGCTTTACACGTCGTCACGCAGAGGTAGTTCCTTGAAATAGACGCGACGATAGCAGGCTATGTCTGCAGACCGCAAATAGCACTCATGCGTAAGAGTGTTTTCTGCATGGCCCCATGCATTTACAACAAGCTACCGATATCTTGGAAGACATTAAGCGTACCTTTATTTAAGAAAAAATTAAGTAACTTCTTAGTGAAAAAAGCCTATTACAATATCTCTGAATACTTATCAGAAAAGAAAAAATGCATTTGTTTGATTATGGCTGTTTATTTTTTTGGAATGTAATGTGTAAAGTTGTTCCTCTATGTTTTAGTCGTTTGTTATTACCTTGTACCTTTCGCATGCCTTCAGGTAAAATATGGCTGAATTGTATACTATTTAACACCATGTACTGTACCCATATTTGCGAAATAAAGTATCTTATATTATCTTAACAAAATCCTTGAAGTATTTGACAGGGTTTTATATTTACAAATAAATTACATTCCATATTTCAAAGTATTCCTTCGCTAAACAATTATTTTTAAATTGCATTACTACCTTCTTTAAGGCATAAAACAGAGTCCACTGACAAAGTTCTAAGTAAATTGAATCCTAGTTATTTAACCAACAATACTATGTCAATACAAATCAAATTAACATTTGTATACAAAGATGCGAGTAAACTTAGTAGGTGTACAAATAGAGGCAGTTCGCCGAAGGCCAACTTGTTCAGTTACAATCTCTTTGATAAACTTGTTCTAGAAACTTGCCTAGATTCTCGCACGGCTGTTTGAAACTTGCACTTAACGTGCAGCTTAATTGAATTGTCCAGAAGTCAATTTGATTCTTCAGAGTTTCACCGTTCCTGCATATAGTTGTGAATATTGTAATTTATATTAAACGTCAGACGTCACACGTTAATACGAATAGCGTGTTTCTCATTTGTGACGCATTGTTACGAATGGAGAAATGTAATAATAATAATGTGACGCGAATAATATACGAGACTAATTTGCAAATGTTGATTTTAATGAATTATGAGATAATTCAGTTCAAATTAGTCTTGATAATCAATTAGAATTAGATTTCACAATTACTTAATGATATCAAATACATCGTGATTTTTATTCGTTGCTAACACCCAGTGAAATGATTTTAGTTTTGGCATTGCAATCGATCTTATACTACTTATGTTTATACTTTTACAATAGCATTAAAATTATTATAGGTTAGTTCCGATATAGAAATTTTCAATATATTAAAAAAGTAGGTATTGATAACATTAAAATGTTCGAATTAACATAGTGTTTTTGCCGTCAAAAATGTTTCCCTTAACGAGATGGCAATGATAAAATGTACCTAGCAAAATGAGCTCTAGTGTACAGGTATAACCATTTATTAAGAATGAAGCTCTGCTCGCCTTTATGTCCGGTGAAGTAGCAAAAGCCTCGTGAATAACTACGTAAGTCCTTCCGAAAAAAAGATGTACAGGCGTCCCTAACACTGGTTTGCAGTTATTTTATGAATACCGATAGCATATCGTCCTTTTAATATTTTTTTGTTATTATTCGTAAATATGTATGTATCTAGTCCATTATTTAGACTAGAGAATATAATACAAAAGTAGTTGAATGCACTGCCAGTATTCTTTATTACTCCATTTTTCCTGTAATAGGTACTATTCTGGTCCATCCATCGGTTATACGGAAAAGGTAGCTATTATAATAAGACCGTTAAATGTTACCTCCGTCTTATTATCGTGTAAATATAGTGTTACTAAATTTACACGATAAAAAAATGGCAAAACAGAGACTCTAATCTGACTAGGTACAATATTCAATAAAAAACAAATGTATGATTGTAATGATAAATATTGTTTTTATTATTCGTTTTTATGCTTAAATTATATAACATTGGGCAAAAGCATAGTGCCAGTATTTTTCTGTTGAATGTTATCACGATCGATGTTGGCATTAAGTCGTAAAAATCATAACAACTATGTATATTTGGGAGTCGAAGCAGCTCGCGTCCGTAGGTTTACCCTCGAGACCCTACACGTGACTCCTGGGTGGTGCTAAACGAGCTGCACTTACTGGTGGTAGGCTTCGGCCGCGGCTAGTGACCACCCACCGAACAAAGCCACGCCGCCAAACGACTTTGTCGTGTTCCGGTGTGTTGTTTGGTGATGCCATTTGAAAGTCGAGTCAGGACAGCAGCGTCCCATTGCAAACCGAACATTAAACACAACGAACTGCCGCATTGAGAGACTAGTCGCGGAGGGTAGCGTGATCCGAGGCACGGTGCACCGCTGGCCGACCGCAGTCAGTGGGGGCTCAATTGTGACCCAGCCACTCATGAGAGGCTGCCAACTGTCGAAAAATCCCAGGGATGTGCCATCGTGCTGGTTGGCAACCGGGCGAGAGGGCATGATGGTAGTCTTTGGGGGGGCTCGGGCGTCCCCGCAGTCTCCAGACTAGTCCCCCTGTTGTGCGATTAGTTTTTGTGTGTGTTTTTCTGGAAAAGCAATGCGTGATGCCTCGTCCTACTGTCGACTTTCGACCCTTTTTACTCCCAACACCATGCAGAGAAACAATAAAAAGAGAAAGGTTTTACAGCGGCTGCACTCCCTCTCACTGAAAGTGCACCTTTGTAACATAAGGGGTTTGCACTCAAATCTCGTTTCTGTCCATCACCACCTTGAGACTGAAAAAAGTTTCTCTCGGAGACGCAGATTGGTCTTCCTTCCGACGTGTCGTACCTTAGTTACCCAGGGTATACCCTGGAGCACAACTTCAAACCACGCGCGGGAGTATGTGTATATTCTCGGGACGACATCTGCATTCGCCGTCTCCGTCGATTCGAGGACCCCACCTTCTCCGTACTCTGGGCTTTGGTTGACACAGGCATTGATAAGATTCTGTATGCCTGTGTTTACCGCTCGTACACCGGGGATCCGGAGACAACTCGGCTCGCTGAATACCTCTGTGAGGTGGCAGACGCAGCTCAACAAAAGTACCCATCCGCTCAAATGGTGTTACTGGGGGCTTCGTACCCCGCGGGTAGTAAAGCGTTTTGGTCCCTAGCTAAATCAGTCGAAGCAAACTTCTGCCGCCCCTCACTGCCTCCACTGCAGAAGCCTGATGGAACACTGGCTCACACTGCTGAAGAGAAAGCCAACTTGTTTGCTTCTCTGTTTGCGGATCTTCACGACTAGATGCTGGAAGCGCGATTCCTCCTAACGTTCCAGGAAGCGAGATAGTCATGAATGACATTCACATTCGCCAAAAGGAAGTTCGCAAAACGCTTCGTAATCTTGACGTGAATAAAGCCAGTAGCCCTGATGGTATATCTGCCATTATGTTGAGGACATGTGCACCCGAGTTGACTCCTGTCTTAACACGCCTCTTTCGCCTCTCTCTAGAGACTGGACTGGTGGCGAAGTCTTGGAAGCTAGCAAATGTGCAACCCGTGCCGAAAAAAGGTAGTCGTGCTGACCCTTCAAACTTCAGGCCTATCTCCATCACCTCCATACTCTGCAAGAGCATGGAGCGTGTTATCAACACCAGGCTTTTAGCGTACCTTGAAGCTAACAACCTCCTCAGCGATCGACAATACGGTTTCCGCCGAAACCGGTCCACTGGGGATCTTCTAGCGTACGCTACCTACATCTGGAGTGAGGCCATCGAGAGACACGGGGAAGCCCTTGCCGTTTCTCTGGACATCTCGAAGGCCTTTGACAGGGTTTGGCACGATAGCCTTATTGGCAAGCTTCCTGCATACGGTCTACCTGCTGCATTTTGCGCTTGGATTTCGGATTTCCTGAGGGATCGGTCATTACGAGTGGTCATTGACGGCTGCTCGTCTGAGCAAATGGCTTTCAATGTCGGTGTTCCCCAGGGGTCTGTACTCTCTGCGACGCTTTTCCTGCTGCATATCAACGATCTGCTGAAGCCCGGTACCTTTGGGTATGCAGACGACAGCACGGTCGTGGAGAGATTCACTTCCAATGCGCAGGCCAGTAGGCCGGATATAGAGTTGCTCAGAGAGGCCATGGTTGAACGCTTAAACTTGTCCCTTTAGGCAGTCTCCGATTGCGGCGATGCCAACCTGGTTCAGTTTAACGCTAGTAAACCCAGGCGTGTTTGTTCTCCGCAAAGAAGAGGCCGTTTCGACTGTCTCCTTCTTTCCGAGATGTATCCGTGCAGTTAACTGACAAGCTTGAGCTGTTAGGCGTTGCTCTTTCATCGACTCTAAATTTTGGCTCATATATTGAGTCGAAGGCCCAAATAGCCTCCAAAACGCTTGGCATCCTCTCGAAGGTGAGAAAGTACTTCACACCAAATCAGCTACTCACTTTATACAAAGCCCATGTTAGAGCATGTATGGAGTACTGTTCTCATCTTTGGGATGGTTCCGCCAAGCATCAACTGGAGGCACTGGAGTCGATTGAGAGGCGCGCCAAAAAGTTAATAGGCAACGTAGCCGAGTCTCAGCTGCAAAGCCTTGCGCACCGACGAAGGGTTGCCAGTTTTTCGGTTTTTTATCGGATATATTTCGGAGAGTGTGCTGAGGAACTGCACAACTTAGTTCTGCCTTCACCTTTCTTCTATTGGACAACAAGACACTCGGAGAGGCGCCATCGATATGGTCGATATTCCCAAAATACGTACGAAGCGCTTCGAGTCCACGTTTTTTGTACGTACTGCGAAGATGTGGAACTCCTTGCCGGGGTCTATATTTCCCGATAAGTACGATATGGATCTTTTCAAATCAATAGTAAACCGGTTCCTTCTAGGTAAGCGTGCTCCATCCTAGGCTATTCCGATGCTTAACATCAGGCAGGGTGTAGTCAAAAGATAACCTATTTCTAATAAAAAAAAATGTAACCTTTTTACGACTAAACGGTATTCGTTTCGTATCTTAGGATTTGGGATGAGATTTATACAGATTCAGGTTATGTTTGTTTTACTGGTACTTGGCAATTTTGTAAAGCGTCCCCAAATATTTTTGACAAGCTTTTATTATCTCGCAATATTTGTTAGGGTCTTATCGTGATATTTTATTTATAAGCAACTTTCCGTATTACCTACATAAAAACTAAATCTTGAATATGACTCAGTTAAGAAAAAAATACATGAAAGGCGAAGTGAATTTGGCTTTGATAGACTTTTCGGGAAAGATATAGATAAACCGGGAAATCGTAATATCAGTTGAGGTGTGTTGTAAAAATGTTTTTCCAATTACATTAGGTTATTTCAACTCGTAACACGACACGTATAATAGACATTTAAAATCATCAGACCCCTAGATAGCAAGACTGTCTCTAGAAAATTGTTCTATGCCATTCTATTTAATCGTATGAGGAGATATAACGCGATGCTATAACGTTGGATTACGTACGTCGATTAGAACACCTTAGCAGTAATACGAGAATGTCGTGATCCGCGTCAATTACACTTGTCTTATCAAGATCACATAGTTAGATTAACGTAATTAACGAGTCGCGGCTCAAATTACTGGCTGCTGATATGAACAGACATTTGTTTTAAAATAACTAACATGTTAACAGTATTTGTTTGTAAATATATAGTTAACGATACAACATAAATATGTATAATATATATATAGGTACGAAGGTTTTTTTTTTCATGTCAACTATGTATGTTTTGGCGTCTGAGCGATGCTGTGCGATTATGTTTTACTACGATGCAGGTCTCAGAGTCTTTTTAAGAATCGGATAAAATAATAATCCATTTTTTTCTTGGTAGGAAGCTAGATACTTATGAGTATGACTACCAATCGTCACATAAGTTAATATTATGTCTAAGGATTGATTTTATTGAGAACGACATGACGGCAGCAAATATAGAAATCATATTTTTCACACTTTTAAACTGCAACTACTATAGGTATATTTCAAATTCTTATTTCTTAATTGGACACACACAAAAACATTCCAATCCACATTGTAAGAAAATTGTGTTGAAACTAAAATCCCGTAATTACATCGAATAAAACCTACCTAATTAAAAGGATTCTAATAGATTTTTATATGGGACTGAAGTTTAAGCGCAATTATCTTATAATGTGATGTTTGCGAATTACCTTCAATGTATTTCAGGAAAACCTTCCTTCCAATTTTAACTTCTCCTAATCTTTTTTTACTTCTCAACAAGTATTTATCAAGGTCACCTCTCACAACTGCACTACTTAGATCCTGCAGAACTGATTTAATAACACACAAAACATCAATACTCGTAAATTATTCTGCGTCGCTTGGCACTGTTTCAGCGCGTCGTACTAGAACGTATCATAGGATTAATATTCACAGTGGATGCCAAGCATTCATTCGTCTTGTATTGAATAGCTACCATTAAAGCATGGTAAGGGTAGGGGTAGCGTAGGGGGTAGGTACTAAGTTTTCACTTCTGCCGGCAGTCCCGGAGTGCAACCCGTTGTTTTAGGATAGATAACTAAAGCGATTATTATAGAGGTTCTCTATAAACAACATTTGACGTTAAATTACTTTCAGGTAACAAAATATACTGATGGTCGGGAGCCCCGACCCGTGATAGGGCAACGTAAAGTTGCAGCAGAAATCGTAATATTTTAATTTCGCCATAACTTCAAAACCAAACGTCCAATGTTAATCATTCAGACCTAATATTATCTACATAACCTGTACTTAGTGATGAAATAATTTATTTTGATAAGGATTAATAGCATGAGTAAAATAAACGGTTCTAAATGTAGTCCAAAAAAATTCAAGATTTCCTAATAAAACAATGGTTGTTGTGCCTCACTCGACATAGATAGGTACCTATAGTGTGTCCCGGACTTTTTTGTAGATATTTATAAGATCTACAATTAATTAGAACATTTTATGGTTCTATCTTTTATAGTTTAGGCAGCAGACGCAAAATAAGTAACTTTTCTAATTGATTTTTACACTTGTGTCCGAAAAACCCAAATATCTTACGGAACCCTATTTTTTTCCAAAATAAAATTTAGTGTTTGTTACTCATGGATAATGTAGCTTTTGAATGGTGAAAGAATTTTTGAAATGGGTCCAGTACTTTTTGAGCCTTTTCACAAACAAACATACAAAACAATTTTTTCCTCTTTATAATCTATATATATAAAAGAAAGTCGTGTTTGTTACAACACTTATAACTCGAGAACGGCTGGAGCGATTGCCATGGTTTTTGATTTGTTGGATTTGTTTCCATCCCGAATAGCAGAATACATTTTAAAAACAAAAGAAAGGGTAGGGGTAGGGTAGGGGTAGTCCACCCGTGCGAAGCCGGGGCGGGCCGCTAGTATTAGTATAGATTGAAAAGATATCAAACTTGGAATTTCGTTTGTTTTTAGATGTTGACAGCAATGATTAATTTGGTCAAGTTATTATTCGGATAAAATACGCATGCGCGAATCCGCGATTGGGAACTTTTATTTGGAGCGAAAAATATAAGTTTTAAAAGAAACGAAGACATCTTGATTTTAGCGTCCTTAGAAGAACTTTGGTCTCTTGCGAAAAATATATGTTTGTATATTTATCTCTTGTATTTTCTCAGTGATATTATGTGTTATCTGTAAAGCATTGTTTTATCTTTGTAGTAATTATTTATTCTTTTCATTGTGAAGTTGTTTGAGTCCCGAATTTAGAAATAAATAAGGGAATAATGGCAACTTAGCGGTGAAAGGAGTTAATAGGAAATCGAAGTAAAAACAATGTTAATGGATTTACGCATTCTGAGGATATACTGGAGAAGGTGTACAGGTTGTCTTTTAACTTAATTATCCAGTCATGGTGCTGGGTTAATCCGATCTAGCTGTCCGTTAGGATATCTTGTGAGTATTAACTATCCCTAACATTAGCTAGTGGTAGAACTCGGAAGGGTTATGGCGCCTCGAGAGATTGATTTTACCCTTGCATTGGGATCAGTCTAATTGCCCTACACATGTTCTAATTGTGTATACTGGAGTTTCGGGGATCTGGAGAAGTGGAACCATGCTTATTGTTAGCGCCGAAATTCTGTATGCATCGTTTGAATACTGTGTTCTATCTTTATATATGTATATATTCAATAAATTATAACTGTCCGGTTGGAGGAGTATTCCCGCCTAAGGTCCTGTTTCCAACCTTGAGGTGAATCTACGGATTCCTATAATACTCTTTCGTGACCCTTAGGGAGGTTTAGGGATTAGGTACACTGAGTTTACCAGCTCAATATAGAGAGATTAGGAATAGGCAACACATTCACGTTTAAAATATAAATGAGCCGCGACTCGATTGGTTTCGAAATATACACATTTAGAAATGTAAGAATGTAGGGGAAGCTTAGGATAAAAGGTACAATTGTTATTTACGGTATGATAGGGGAAGGTAGGAATTTTAGGTTTAAAAGTTTAGGAATGATGGGGAAGTATAGGATAAAAGGTACAATTGTTATTTACGGTATGATAGGGGAAGGTAGGAATTTTAGGTGTAGAAGTGTAGGAATGTAGGGGAAGTATAGGATAAAAAGTACAGTTGTTATTTACGGCATGATAGGGGAAGGTAGGAATGTTATGTATAGAAGTTTAGGAATGTAGAGGAGTGTAGGTAAAAGGTACAGTTTATATTTATTATAATTATGATAGGGGAAGGTAGGACTGTTAAGTTTTTGTAAGATGATTTTATTTTATTAAAATTATTAAGTTATTATAAAATCTTAGTAAATTCAATTATATTCAAAATACAATTGTAAATAAATTATACTGGTTTTTGAAGACTGAATGAACTTAAATTTATATATTTATTATTTTATTTTTATTTTATTATTTATATATATATATATATATATTAAATTTATATTAAATGAATGAACATAAAATAAATGTATGTTTTACGGAAACCAAAGTGAACATAAAACTAAAAATGGGATCTTACTATGGGTAGACGGAAATACCAATGTACATTTGTTGGTAGAAATACAAATACTTACATCCGACTTATCTATTGTTATAAGTCAGTTCATTCTAGATTCAGAATGCCGGTTAAGTCAGTAAATCTTAAGTGTCACTTAATTACTATGAAAGCATAGATAGATTTTCTACCAAAACTAAGATGGTAATTTATAGTAACACAAACTAAATCAATAAATATATTTTTATGGAATAATCATGCCACATCAAATCATTCTAATAATATTTGATAAATGATCAGAAATACAATTGTTCATATTTCTTAGTTGAGGTGCATAAAATAGTTTCAAATAATTAAATACTTTTATTAATCTTGTATATTATACAGGGTGTTTGGCAGAACGTTGAACATACGAAAATGGTGGGTAGGTGGGGTCATCTGCTACTTACTCAGCCCTAATTTATTTGGCCCTGGCCGACTGGGTATTTAAAAAAAAAAAAAAAGTTTTTTTCTTGTTTCACCACTTTCCTAACTTTAAAGTGTATTTTTTTTATTAAAAATGGGCAATAAAACAGGCAATTTTTTTTTTTACATTCTTTGATGTTGGCAGATTCTTATAAAATTATTGCTTTGTTCAGATGTTAGCTAGAAAAAAAGTTATGAGTCCTCAAACTTACAGAAAGATGTAAAAAATACTTGAATGTTAATTTCAACTTGCATTTAAAAAAAAACAAAAAATGATTGAGGAGTTCCAATTCTAGCAAAACATCCCTAGTGTGTGAGCTTTCTAATGGTATGTAATTTGCTTTTATAAAAAAAAACTTTTATCAAGTAGGAAATTTTTGACTAAACTCTACCTTTACGGAAAGTTAAATGTTTTGCGAAATTTAATACTGCAAAGTTGGTAAAAATTATGGATCGACGGCTTGCCAGTAGCAGTGGTGCAAATTGACATTCACTATTCCCTTGAGATGGTTACACAAAGCAGGTAGAAATTTTGTTTCACTCTTGCGCAGTCATAGCGTATTTTTGCTCTCTTTCGCTCTCGTGGCACCGTGACGCGTCAGAATGAATTCTTGACGAAACTCTACCTTTACGGAAAGTTAAATGTTTTGCGAAATTTAATACTGCAAAGTTGGTAAAAATTAAATGATCGATTGAAATTATGCTGTACCAGTTAGGTGCGTTAATGAAACAATTAAATAATTTTAAATAATTTATTTAAATAATAAATCATATTAGATGTTCAAATTGACGCCCTTCATTCGCAATACAGGTGCGGCATCTACGTCTGATTTCTACAGTTGTTGTGCGCAGCAGCATCTCCTGTCGCATAACTTCGAAAGCAGCATTAATTCGATTTATCAAATCTTCCCGACTTTCTACTTCTGTAGTGTAAACTAGTTCCTTTGCCCTTCCCCACACGTGAAAATCGAGCGGAGTGAGGTCGGGCGATCGCGGAGGCCAGAGAATTGGTCCTCCCCTCCCAATCCACGAATTTGGGAAACAATTATCCAAATGCTCACGTACAACTAGACTAAAGTGAGCTGGGCAACCATCGTGTTGAAAGACAATAGGCCTGTTTATGTCTACTTGGAACACTTCTTCCACTAATGGTGGTAAATCATTTATCAAAAAATCCAAGTAGTTGTTCGCGTTGATGTTGTCGGGCAAATAATGAGGCCCTATTAGCTTATCGCCAATCACTCCTGCCCAGACATTCACACTGAATCTCCTCTGGAAGCCTCTTTGTCTCTTCACGTGTGGGTTTTGATTTTTAAGTGCCCAATGGTGAAGATTGTGATAATTGACAATCCCTTCTTTGTCAAATTTGGACTCGTCTGTCCACAAAATACTTTTTAAAAAGTTAACGTCGTCCACATCGGTATGCAGCAAATGGCGACCTCCAAGCCGGTGACGGTACCCCACGTTACCGAGCGGAGGACCGAGCGGAGCTATTCGCCGACTTCCTGGAAGCGCAGTTCCAACCAAACCCTGCCACCAACGTGCAGCACGTAGCAGAGGTCGAGAGGAAGCTCGAAGAATACTTCGAACAGCCGATAGCTTCGACAGAAGACCCCATCGTTGTCTCCCCTGGACAAGTCCAGCGGATGATCCGACGCATGCCACTGCGGAAAGCCCCCGGTCCCGACCGGGTGCCCAACGAAGCCCTGCGCCATCTACCGCAGCGAGCAGTCGCAACCATGGCGCGACTCTTCAATGGCATCCTCCGGACCGGACAGTTTCCTTCCGCATGGCGACTCGGTCGGGTCATCATGCTACCGAAGCAGGGGAAGAACATTCTCCTGCCATCAAGCTATCGGCCCATCACGCTCCTCTCGACGACATCGAAATTGTTCGAGAAGCTGCTACTGCTGCACATGACGCCACACCTCCAGCCACGCGACGAACAGTTCGGCTTCTGAGCCGAACACTCCACCACGCTCCAAGTCTCGAGGGTACTGCACGACATCACCGTTGCTCGCAACAAGCGCGAGCGGGCGGTTGCGGTACTCCTCGACATGGAGAAGGCGTTCGATCGCGTGTGGCACGCCGGCCTGCTGTACAAGCTGTCCACATCCACTATTCCTCGTCGAATAGTTAGGATTGTGGGCACCTTTCTGAAGGACAGACGCTTCCAAGTGGCGGTTGAAGACGCCTTGTCCTCAGAGCGGCCCATCCACGCAGGCGTGCCCCAGGGAAGCTGCCTCTCTCCGGTGTGCTACTCGTGGTACACCGACGATATCCCCGTCACCGCAGGCGTGAAGCTCGCGCTCTACGCCGACGACGCCGCCTACGTCGCAACGTCGATGTCGGGCAGGCATGCGGTGACGAAGATGCAGCGCACTCTAGATGCCCTTCCCTGCTGGCTGGAGGACTGGAGACTGAAGGTCAACGTGGCGAAAACTCAGGCGATCTCCGTGGGAAGCGTGGGCTTACCACAGCTGAAGCTCATGGGAGAGGTCATCGATTGGTCCCCGCGGGTGAAATACCTCGGCGTGACCATCGACAGACTCCTCACCATGAAGCCCCACGTGAACAACGTCGTCGTCCAGACGCGCGCTGCGCGAAGCCTCCTGCGCCCTGTGCTGTCGTCCCATCTGCCGCTCCGTGCGAAGCTTGGTGTGTACAAGGCGTACATTAGGTCACGTCTGACCTACGCCGCCCCGGCATGGTTCGCCCTCGTATCTGAGACGAACCGCAGCCGGCTACGTGCGCAGCAATCCATGTCGCTGCGCACCATCGTGAACGCCCACCACTTCGTACGGAATGACACCATAGCCCGGGACCTGCGCATGGAGAGCCTGGACGACTTCGTGAGACGCCTGAGCACGACGATGTTCGAGCGGACTGACGGTGCGCACGCCCGCCACTTGCGGGAGCTTGCGCCGTATCACCGTCGGCCGCCGGACAGATTCGCCCTGCCACGTGACCTCGTCTCCGTGGCCCCCCCCTGACGAAGACTTCCGCTCCCTTCACCTGCTAGCTGATGGACGCCCCCGGGGAACTTTTCCCCGGTGGGCTCGACCTCGCCATGCGCCAAAGGGAGCGATGAACCACCGGACACGACACTGAGCGCCGCTAGCATGCTGGTCGCCCCTACAGACTCATCTGTAGGGGCTTGACCTCGCTAGCCGCGTTCCACCCCCAAGGACACGACCACGAGGGCCCTCGGGGCCCCCACCCAAGGACCCACCTGTTTTCACAGGTGGCGATTGATACCACCAAAAAGGCCAATGGCCTGAAGAGTTTCCCCGGGGCTCACTAGAGTCTCCGTGGAAGACCACAATGGCGATCGATACAGACGACGGGCATCCCTACAAATGTAAGAAACTGGAGCAAGAAATAAATAGAAGAAACCCTCTCAAGAAGTTGTTTTTATTTTCCACGAAGAACAAAACCTCAAATAGTAAATGTGGTCACACACAATTTAGTAGCATAACAGTTATAGTTTAGGTAGTTTTCCTCCTTTCAATGTAATCAGGGTTATCTTCGGCCACAACATATTCCTGACCACTTGACGATTCACCAATCACGAGCCATTCCTTTTAACGTATTTAATCAATATAAACTCCAATACAAATCACAATTATCGTTATTTCCCATTTAGGTAGTTTAATTTACGGTCCGAATACTAAAAGAAAAACGCATGAAGAAAACCGTAAAAGATGACGAAGAGGTGTTTGCCATGATCGCCGACTTTAGTTACTCATAGGCGACTTGATATAATCGACACAACATATTATTATTAGGTATAGAATTATAGGCACTCATGACAAAAAATGATGTTGGCTCCTATTCACTTACATAGCTGATATTATTCTATCAAAGGAGTATGGCATATACATTCCAAAAAAAAATATGGATCAACTTATTTTCTGACAAACTAGATTCTATCTGAAGCTTGACCGTACGGACATTCTGTTAGTCCTCCAACATCTACTAAAGAGAAATTGCAACTCGACGACCCCCACCAGGTTGGAAAAGTTTATGAAACAAGTACGCTCTATTATTGGCCATAATATGAGCCACTGGGCCTACAAAAAATACAAGAATATCAGCATCGAACAAACTTGTTGAAAAAAATTCTACTCTTAAGTGGCCACTGTACCAATATGGGCACACCCCTCTAAAATACTGAAAAATCTTTTTTTGAATTTTTTTTTTATATTATTATTTATTTTTGTCCCCTATTATCATTAATTAAAAATAGTTTCAAAAAAATCCTAGTCGTTTAATTTTGGCCATTAATGGGTTAAATTAAATTAAAATATTACAGGACAAATATTTGACATGTGTACCAGGCAGTGTTGCCAACCACATCACAGTATTCTTTTTAACCCCTCGTGCTAAGCTAAAATGCTTGTGTTACGTGTGGGTTCACGTCGGTAGTGCAATGGTTAGGGATGGAACCAGCGACCTCAGGATCACAAGTCCGACGCCCTAGCCATTGGGCTACGGTAGTAATTATGTTAGAGCTGCGATTCTATGTTCATATTCTGTTTCCGATACTTTCATTAAAAATCCCATCCATCCATGACTTAGCCTCGAGTAAATAAAATCCTAATAAAAGCAATTTCATATTAATAATATTAGTGTGGATATAATTATAACAAAACTAAATAATAGAAAGTATAATTTGTATAATAAATATAAACAAAGCCCTTACTATATTTTCTTTTCTACTAAGATAACAATTACAAACTAAATTCATTGTAATCAAAGCACACAAAGGCATTTAAGAACGACAATCTACTCACAAAGACGTTAACGGGCAGAATGTGTATAAAATAATAATTGCCAATTTCTTCTTAGGGGCCTCGTAACAATAAGGCCGCTGAAAGATCGTGCCACTGTTACTAGTGAATGGTATTGCGAAGTTTGTCGGGCCCAACTAAGCAGGAAAACTTGAATGAGGGTCGCAGGCATCTCGGACCATTTAAAGCTGATGAGACCCTTGATAAATTCCAGTAATTTTATTTTTTGGTTAAAGATTTTTTTCATGTCGTATATATAACGCGGGTTTATTTAAAACTGAAGTGGACGTAAAGTTAAGGGATGTTGATTTAAAACCTGGTAACGTACAATAATATTTAGTGATTTTTTTTTCCTTTGAAACACGGATAAAGAAAATATTTCTTGACAGATGAAATTATAACTTATTAGCAACTGCCAGCTCACGCGGTATTGCAGTGTTACTATTATAACTGATAGTCCGAGAGCTGGCACCAATTTTTGGGTAGGTATTTGAGGCAAGCTAAAAGCTTGTCATCCACCTTTCCTACTATACCCCAACACGGAACTGCAGACCTGGCCTGGTGAGTAGCGGGGCTAACTCGACCCCTAACTTTTTGTTAATATTTTTTTTTTCTAAAAATATATTTGTAGCAACGAAATTTTTCTTTAGAGAATCTTAATATTAGTTATAAATAATTCCCTTTTAAAAAATCAGTTGTCTCGAATGCATTTTTTTGATGTTTGCAAAATATCTTTGCATGTCTGGTAATGTTAAAATCTAGACTTAATCGTCTAGTTTATTATTATTTTGATTCTTTAAATTCTTTAAACATTAAACTACAACATATTTCAAATCATATTGCCTCAAATTTATTTTTCATATTTTTCAACTTAAAAAAAATGGGGTCCTGGTCCCGCTATTTACCAGCCAGGTCTGCAAGTTTTCAGGTTGCCTCATAAACCTATCCAAATATTGGTACCTGCTCTCCTACTATTAACTTAGTATTCAACTAAATTACTTTTAACTTTTACTGTGTCATTGTATAGTCCAATAGAAATACAGACTTATCTTTAACAATACTTTCAGACAAAATTAGATACAATATGTATTTTTTTAATGAGCATATTCCCTAATGTGTTTATGCTTATTATAATCTGATGAAATATAAGGAAAAAATATAGTATATCATAACGGAAGCAGTGTTCATCGGGTCTAGTTCTCAACCCCTCTTGTTGGTGCAAAACAATTACGTAGCTGTCAAACACATCCGAACCGTTACTTTTTTAACATGATTCTCATGTATATCTGCATAAGATATCATTGTGAATACTTTTTGTTGAATTTGAACTAAAAGCTCGTAATAGCCTCAGATAAGTAAAAAAGGCTAGAACCCAACTCGCCTTTATGCCCGATGAAGAAGCAAAATCTTTTTGGCATCATAAACCGTCCAAGATACTACTATTTTAATTTAAATATATTAAACTTTATTTAATAAATTGCAGACCTGAATTTTTTTATATCTATCAAATTATTACATTATAACAATATAAGATAAAGTACTTCATAACCGAAACGTTCACCCAATTTAGTGCGAAAGGTCAAAATAGTCATAACCGTTCCTAACTGTAATCAAAATATCAAACTAAAGAACTAAGCAACTTTGTCCATGACATTTATAAAACAAAGACCAAAAAAATAAATATATTAACAGCTAATAGATAAGTTGTTGGCATCCATCACAAATGTATTCTCTCGTCAGAGTTCAGTACTTCCCTGATCTTTGTAGAAATAGGTGCTATTTCCTTTTTGTGTTTTCCTTGAATACTTGGATGGCCTTACTATTCCCGTTGGATTGCCCAGTTCTATCGTAAAGTTTGTTTATCGAGCAATCGAAGAGAATCAACAAAGAGCTGTGTTCTCTATTATTGGGTGAAAGAAAGTTTAAAGTCCCAATTCAATACGGCCGACTAACAAAAGGCTCGGAGTCATTTATATATATACTTAAATTTGGATCGTATTTTTTTGTTTTTAATTGAAAAAGTTCTGTAATAAAACTATTATAGATGAATGTGAATGAGCGATATTTGGGAAAATTGGCTCTAAAAGATGAAAGGATTATAAGCGGCGTGTTTTTTAACCTTAAATTCACGACGTAGTTTGGTTTTATTATATCACTTGAAGTCATCAAACATATTTTTAGGGTTCCATAGCCAAAATGGCAAAAAACGAAACCCTTATGGATTCATCATGTCTGTCTGTCTGTCTGTCCGTCCGTATGTCACAGCCATTTTTTTCCAAATCTTTAAGAACTATACCGTTGAAACTTGGTAAGCAAATGTATTATGTCAACCGCATTAAGATTTTCACACAAAAATAGAAAAAAATCAATGAAGATTGCGGGTTCTCCATACTGAAACTCATAAAAAAAAAATCATCAAACCCATACGCGTGGAGTATCTATGGATAGGTCTTCAAAAATGATATTGAGGTTTCTAATAATTTTATTTTCTAATTTACTAGTTTGCTCGAGAGACACTTCCAAAACAGCACCGGTGCCTCCCCCCCCCCCTGTAACGTTTAAATAAGAGAATTATAAAACAAAATAAAATATATGATGTACATTACCATGCAAACTTGCAACGAAAATTGGTTTGAACGAGATCTAGTAAGTAGTTTATTTTTAATCCTTACTATATATAATATATAATATTATAAATGTGAAAGTAACTCTGTCTGTCTATCTGTCTGTCTGTCTGTTACGCAATCACGCCTAAACTACTGAAGCGATTTAAATGAAATTTGGTACAGATATAGTCTAGAACCTGAGAAAGAACATAGGCTATATTTTATTATGAATTTCCCACGGGAACGGGAGTTACGCGGGTGAAACCGCGCGCGGGAAGCTAGTACGTCATAAATCCTAAACCGTAACTTACTTTTCATTCTATCAACTCAAATATAAAAATAAAGAAAAACATTTAATTTCATAAACATACGCTTTTTTATTCTTGATATCAAAATAGGTAGGCACTTGAAACTGGTACGGAACCCTTCGTGCGCGAGTCCGACTCGCATTTGCCCGGTTTTTTTTACATATCTATAGCAGAATTTAAAAAAAAAACACATAGGTATATGTCTTTTACCATTTTGCTGTAGATAGCATCAATATTTTCTTGAAATAGATGCTAATTAACATGGCTTTATACTAAAACTAAACAACCACGTACATTTAAGTTAATAAAACATACTTTTTAAGCCAAATGTCACTAATTCACAACTTGTACACAATGGTATTTATTTAAGACTTATGACATTTAATATTCACGACCATCAATTTTATTTCCTTTTTGAACACAACAAAGCATAATAATATGCAATTAATTGATTAATCAATCAAAATAAAAACGAATGCCAATAAAATAAGTGAATTGTTATTTATTTTGTAGTTTTTAAAATGGAAAATTTAAGTCCTTTTACGCTGGAATAGGTTAATAAGCCGCGTAACGAATGAAACCGAAGCAATTGCTCGGCTCTACCCCCTAATGTCCTACAAAGTGCTTCCTACGACAAAGCGCTCCGCGAAAGTTGTTTTAAGAGACACATAAATCCCCGAGAAGTAAACCGAAATTGAGCTGTAACCGTGACAGTTTGAGCGATGGTTGTATAATTAAATCCATGAATAAGATGCGTTTTGACTCTGCTTTTAGTGCTTTGGAATGGATATATGAATTATGCAACTCGTATTGTACAAGGAAATATATTTTTCATCCGACCATCTCGGAAAGAGTATTTTTAATCTTCAATATCTGAGTGGAAAAGCCGTTTTTATTCTCTAGAGGATAAAGTAAATTGAATTTAGAACACTAAGTTTGTGAATTAAAAAAAAACATTAAACCTATTTACTGCTACCTCTATGGTGCCGAATATATCATACAACTTTTTTTTAATTTGTTAAAAACTCAGACTCGGAACCTTCTTGGTGTTCTTTTTTTAATTTGCTTTGTACGCGGTTCTTTACGCGGCATTTTTTCACGTCATTGTTAAACCTTATATTAAAAACAAGAAACTTGAAAACAAGTGAAAAAACTAAAATGAGTGATTCTAACGACGAGGAAGTTTGTTTGACGCCAACAGAATTGACTGAAACTGTTAATAATGCGCATTTCTTCGCTGAGGTGGAATGAAAAGTTACGTGTTGCACTCGAGTGCAAAGATTTTTCACCTCGTGCTCTTTTGATTCCCTCGCTAACGCTCAGGATTCTAATTTTGAATCACTCGCTGCGCTCGTGATTCAATTTTAGAATCCTTCGCTTGCTCGGTCATCAAAATTGAACACGCGGTTAAAAAGCAACTTTGCACTCTTGTATAACAAATAACTATTATTTGTTTAGATGGAAGGGAATGAGAGACTTATCTTCTATTTTTATTATCTGTGTACCCAGTGCACGATGGAAATATTCAATTCACTTTGAAAGAAAAAAAAAGCAAATATATTGTTTTAAATCTTTATTATAATAAAGAACATGGGTCTGAACGTACCCAGTTTGTAGCAAGTTGAAATTGGTACCATTCGAAAGGTCTTTGAAAACGTAGATATTTTTTGTATGGGAGCAACTTTGTAACTTATATAGGAAAAAAGATATTCGATGTTGAAAATACCGAAAATCCTTAGTAAAATTGACCCACACACGTTCAATTTTTTTTGATTTTATCCATTAGGTGGGTACTTCGAACTATTTTGTGCTAGCGTCGGTGTGTCGTCAGTAGTTAGTACCTGTTAGGAACTGATTTTGAGAATAAAGCGTATTATTGCTCCTGCATGACGGGTATGAGAACTCTAGGTGCTTGTGCCCATACTATTAGCATAATATGGTACTTAGGTGTTGGCAGGCACCTAGATAACTTCGTAGGTCCGGCAAGTGCCTGGGATGATATAATCATTGAAAGTAACAATACAATTTAAGAAAACTGTGCTATTTAAGATTGATAGTTCTTATTTAATATTTTTTCTGTACCAAAAACCAACGATAGGAAGCTATAATATCGCTCTCTAAAGACAGAAAAAATGACTGGTTACCTATTTATTTAGTACAAAAAGCAGAAAAAGTGCGATTATTGGCAATTAAAAATGTTACAAAGAAGTTATCATAACTTCGGTCTTTCATTCATTCATTCATTCGTTCACTTATTTTCGAGTTACTCAATTAGGCCTCTTCTAAATTACACCTAGTCTAAAATGCTACAAAGTGGGTACGGGTTCCATACAAAATTACCCATTGTTCTTTCAATATATTACAGTATTCATATAACATATAAATAATACGCGAACAGAGTCATGGCAAAAGGCTTGTATATCTTGAAGAATTCAGTAAATCATATAAAAATAAAATCCTTACGTTCAAAAGCTTCATTCACTCTTCCATTTGAATTTAATCTCACCGAACTGAGATCCTATTATACTAGAGGTACATAAAAAGAATATCACATTAAGGGCAAACATCTTACAAAATGTATCAAATACAGTCCTTTCGGATAAAGATAAACTTGCGGTGGGATTTCGTCGGGAAGTAGAAAGTAAATGATTTTTTATGTTCTTTAAGATGTGCATTAATTTTTAGTTGAGTTTTATCAGCGCGATTGACGATTATGGGCTTTCTTATAACAGATCTTAGAGCTAGCTAAGATCGTCGAGGGATATTGCCATAATTACCACGCTTGGCAAATAGATTGGTGATCGCAATAGGTTGGTGAGTATGCTTGATCTGATAATATATACTGCTGCGTATCCATCAGCTGTATGTATCTTAGTCATGGAGCAGCCATGGAAAGACTTGGTAGGTCGGGTTTAGTAGCGATCGGAACATTTTTAGTCCACCGCACCGGTGCGTAGCCGGGGCGGACCGCTAGTTCTTTAATAAATAAAGAATAAAATAAACTTGAATATCTGAATGATAAAACTGAGTTTAAAATTTGCAAACACTGCATTGTTTTCTAAAATGATATCTGCCATTTGTTCTGTCTATACAGACAACTATTAAGATATCTAAATCACACTTATGGAGATGTCTTGGATATTTTCCTAGTATGCTTGCCTATATTTATCTTACAGTCCTGAAACAGACGTTATAATTGCACTATTAACAAATACAAAAAACAAATGTCGACCAAAATTATTTAAGTAATTTTTTGGGTAAAATTTGAAAAGCCACAGCTGCGTCACGGTGTAAAATCTTTGAAAATAAGCATATAAGTCAAAGTAGGCATGTAAGACTTAATGCATTTGCACTATTAAGCAATAAGGATTTATCTTTGACTTGAAGTAAAGACGTCTACAGTAATTAGTAATAACATAATTGTGTATTAATAGCATAACTCTAAATGGTTTTACGCTTCATTGTACTTAACTTGAAATGGAGCCAAAGTTCGATGACTTATCATGCTGCCGTATTAAATGTAGGCGACGAACTCAAAACAATTGCTACAAGATTTAATTACAATATAGATACGGACCTTGTTTTTGCTTTTAATTACGAAAATTGCATTCTTTCACATTACGTCACAACAGGTTTTGTTGTCACCAGTCGCAATGCGGAGCGTTCTCTTGTGTCATTCAGACAATTCTGTCAATTAGTGCGACAGATGTATATTGGTGCTTTGTGTCTTATATTACTTTAACTTCTAGTTTCTAGTAAGGGTATTGGTACTTATAAAATATAAGCCATACCTTTAACACCAGATATTATCATGTGCACTGATTAAGTAGGTAAGGATTAAGAAATTTCTGTGAAATGGTAAATTTAATGTTATAAAAAATACAAACTGAATTATATGAAAATCCTGACTTCCTTACTTCCTTATATTATGAATGCGAAAGTAAGGCTGTCACCCTCTCACGTCAAAACTACCAAACCGATTAAAATGAAATTTGGTACATAGATAGTACCCTGAGAAATGACATAGGCGTCTTTTAAAAGCGAAAATAGGGTTGTAAGGGGTTGAAAATAATTAAAAATGCTACTCAAAGTCACTATTCCACGCGGAAGAGGTCGCGGGCGCAGCTAGTACATAATACAAGCGCGAGGATTGTGCATCTTATTGAGGGTCAGATTTTTCAAAATAAACATACATTTAAAAATTATTTTATTTGTTTATTGTAAAGATACAACAATAAAGAGAACAATGCATTCTTTCACTGAATTATCTACTGTAGTTGTTTAAACATATATTCTGGATTACATCATTACAATGCCCAAATCATTCCCTAAATATGCCAGTCGCAGAAAGTGTCAAAGTAGGTACAGAAATTTAAATATATTTTTTATACAAAGGCCTTCGAAACACCAATAAATGTAAAAATTTTAAAAAGTCATACCTACTCATCGGCTCTGGCACATACTTGTAACAGTTACATAAATAAATAAAGTGATTTCAATTCTATTAACGATTAAATAAGCTTTATAATAACATACCAGTTTAATTAGTTGACTCGTAGCCTGCTCAGTAAACGTTGACAGGTACTTAAAATCACTGCTATACTCCAACAAATATGCATAAGGCCGTCTGCATTGGTTATGAAAAATTCCTTCGAGTCGCGTGCGAGAAACTACGAGTAGTTAATGAACTCGACTCAATTCATCGCAATTACTACCAAGTTCAGAGCAATGATATATGATTAATATTAGATAAATAATAAAATTAAACGAACTCTTGCAGCCATTGGAGTGGCGACTTACTGGTCAATATGGCTTTAAATAAAGTTTAAAAACGAATAAGTTGAAACAGTGACACGAATGAAGAAGAATGGAAACTAACCATATTGTAGAAACTATAGATGGATTTTGAGTGAAAGATATGAATAAGAAAGAAGTGACTGAATAGAAGACAGGTAACAAGATATAATGTAAGAGAAAAATATATAATGAAAGAGAAAAATATATTACGCCAATTCCAAAATACAAGAAAATCAATTTGAATTTTGTAAGTACACAAGGTCTGCGGACTCTTATCAAGGTTTACGTGATCTTGAAGTCACGTAAACGTAGTTCGAATATATTTGGTGAGTTTAATTTTGTTATAAATAAATGGCTCTCCACTATCAGCTCAGTTCTTTTTTTGTTTTTCTTAAAAAAAGGCAACTGTCAAAACGGGTGTGCCGCGCCACCAATGCACTCGAATTGAACTACAAAAATACCCATTCGCCTTTTTTATGTTGCTTTTTACGGTTACGATACGAAACTTATGAAAGAATAATAAAGACAATAATTCTATTAAAATAATTCTAGCGAGTGGGTAGGTACTCTACAAGAAATATATTCAAGCGATAACTTCAAACATAGAAAGAAAATGACAGGCATTGCAATGAGAATATCGACTCAAGATTAATTTCATTTCGGTCATTTTTATTGCAACTTTCATTTCAGCGTATCTTTACAAAATAAAAATACTCGCAATTTGAACAAGAATACGAAGCCATGTTGTTGTACAATAAGGCATTAACATTCTGACGATGTCGATGACCAAAATTTGGAGTTCGCAAATAAACAACAGATGTATTCGAGATAACTCATAAATATGTATATGTACCTTCGTAATAACAATATTGTAAATAACATACAAACGTCTTATAATGTTTGGAATCACGTCGCAAGGAGCGAGGGCAACACGAGTTGTAGGGGAATAAACTGAACGACCTTGCACCCAGCAGATAAATACCACTGCACTTATATCTTACCCACTTTAATTGAAGAAGAAATAAACCATATGTTCTCGTTGAAACAGATCTTGGCTTATAAATAGAGTTCTGACTTAAATATAACTTTATTTAATATGAAAAAATGAATCTTTATGTCCCTTGGTGACGATGTAACTCGAGAACGACCTAATCGATAAAGCGATGGAGTAGGAATAATTTGTATAAAAAAAAATCATGTAAAATGACACTGTTTAAAAAAATAGTAAACGTTTTAAAGGGTACTTGATACTTTCCGCACGCGGGTACACTCTCGTTATTCCCATTCCCGTAGAAACATCTTTTTTTTTTAATCTGGCCAATACTTCCTGAAGTAAGTGTGTTCAAGCAATCAAACAAACAAACTCTTCAACTTTATTTATTAGAATAAGTATATTATAAGTATATTAATACGAGTAAATATATAAAAAATATTTATCAGGTCTTTGTACTCATTCCTCCGAGCAGTTCTCACTTTTTGACACACAATAAGCGGCAAATTAAAACGTCTTGCCTCCGGCAAAAGTAAAATCTGCAATTTACGAAATTGCAGTAGCGTGGGGTCTTCGGTAATTCTACCCTACGATGGTATCGAAAGCGATACATAAATATACGAAGGATTTCTCTCGGCTCAAGTGCAATTGATCCAATGGAATCTCAGCAAACGCTTAGTGGTTAGATAATATGTGATTTCGAAACTAAAATTACTTTCCTTATTTATTTAACAGCCGAGTCTAGACAAGACGAGGTTATTTAAAATAGTTTAAGAAAAAAACAGATTTCGTTCTTTTTATTTTGTTTAGGTTGGGCAAACCCTAAGGTTACCCATTGACCGTAAACTTGGTCGACATAGATTCTTTTTATTTTGTTTAGGGTTAAAATCATTTATTCTCATAAAAGACGAAAAGAAATAGCCACCTACATGAGAATATACAATAAACAATTTATAAGCTTATTCTAAACCGCTACCAAAGTATATAAATAGTTTAGTCCTATATTATTTTAGAAGGTAATTACTGTAAAACTGAAGAGAAAAACTGCTAATTCAGCAGTTTTGCTCTCGTCTATTTTGAGTGCAATTAAGAAATTTAGTCAATGCGTTTTTCAATTGTGTGTTTAGTTAGATAGCCGAGATTTAAAACCACTAAGCGAGCTTAGAATTTTTATATATGTGGGTAGATTATTATATAGTTGTGCTCCTTCATAAGTATTTTTAAGCTATTTTTTGCGTAATTTGTACGTATTTTTGGCAATACAAGTACCCTTAGGTTACCCATTGACCGTAAACTTGGTCGACAGAGGCTGCGTTTTAATTCCTCGAAACTCTAACTACAATATATAATACAGGGTGGACCACAAGTCTTTAATTTCAAAGGATGATAATAAATACAAATGTTACCTTAAAGCATAACTACTAATCAACAATTATAGGTAGTAATTTCAGCGCTGATCATCTTTTCTGAAACTGAGTGTTAGTCTTTACAGTATGTCAGTATGTAAGTAAACTAAATCAATTTCACACATTAGTTATAGTCAAACAAACTTTAAATGTCGGACCACAACACCTGTACACGACTTCCCAAACGAAGGGCTATGGTCCTTTAAAATTACTAGTCACGATTCGCAAAATTGAGTCCCACATTGTGGAAATAATCTAATTTGTTAGACAGTAATGTACCCAGGGGTGCCCGCCTGTGAATCGCCGGGTCGGGAAAATCACGACAAAGCAAATAAGTACCGGAGACGTAACTTATGCTAATTACATATGGAATACACTTTATCGTTTAGCAAATATAATGAATGCTTATCAAAAATACTGAATGCACATCATAATTAAGGAAAGTTACACTTTCCTTAGTTTCCTTATTACTCAGGCTTCGATGGTTTAGGTATTTTATTTCCATCCTATTATTTTTCGGTGGAAGACTTACGCGCTATCGGAATACAGCGGATCTGTCCTCCTTTATTTAAGGCGTTTGGGAAGTCAAAGATCACTAATGTGGTAAGTAGGTATATAGGTAGGTGAGATATTTCAGCAGTGAAAATTTAATTTTGAATTTATTTTATATTGGTCAGAGCGGGGATCTTTTGAAGTGAGTAAGTATAGTGTTATGAGGTTTACACCTTGCATATTTTATATATATTTTTACGATGGTTTAGGCTGAAGTTATTTTTTTTTTGTGTTTGTCCCTTATTATGATTTGTAATAAGTATTTTTATGTCTATTGGATTACTACTCAAAGTTATGAATATTTTGTAAATTGTTGGTAATAGGTACCCATTTTGCTGTGTCATTCGTGTTTTTGATTGTAGGTTTGATGTTTTTATTAGTATCAACTATGATATGTGACTAAATACTTACATATCAGCTTATACATTAATAGTGAGTTTTACCAATGTTATTTTTGGGGGTTTAGTTATATTGTAATACTAACTTGTGCCCGCGACTTCATCCACCTGGAATGATAATATGATAGCCTGATGATATATAGCCTTCCTCAATAAATGGGTAGATAGCCCATTTATCGAGAAATGCAATTACACTGAAAGAATTTTGGAAATCGTACTAGTAATTCCCGAGCTCAAGTAAACAAACAAACTCTTCAGTTTTTTAATAGTAGTACAAAATGGTGTCTCACGGTTGCACACAAATATTAATTTGCAGCTCTAACAAGTGCTAAAGAATTTAAGACATAAAATAATATGAATTCAGCTACAATCCCCGTGTGCTACATTTAATCAAATTTGCGGATTTTTGGGTAATTTGACATGTACAATAACAGTTGTCACATAAGCAGGGTCTTTTTTAACTTTCAGTGCCCAGAGTGGCTAGTGCCGCTCTGGGCACTGAAGAAAATGCCACCCTATCATTGAAATTTAACTTGAAGTTTGTTTCCAATTTCCCTCACCCTAGAAAATTTGCCGCCCTGGGCACTAGCCCCTAGGTTAAATCCACCACTGCAAATAAGGCTTATGTTTGTTTATTTTTAAATTTACAATTTCAATGGCAAGAATAATATCAAAACAAAAACAGTCACCAAAATGTTCACCAAACACACAAAGAAATATTAAATTAACTGAACAACATTTCTGAATTTAAACTCAAAACAGGATGATGTTTAAATTTTGTCAATGAAATGACGTACAAACACGGACAATTTTGTGTTTTCAAGTAACAATATGGCAATAATTGGATCCCAGAAATTGTAAGCGCCTCATCAACCTCTATTTGTGAGGGCATACCATTCACCAGATAATATTAAAAACGATACTAACAACATTATTAGCCATATTTAGCGCGTGATAGGGTTATTCGGATAAGAAAGGAGTATAAATAGTAATGTTTTACTTTTATATACATTTTATATTGTAGAAAATGCAGTGCCGTAACGGGGTTCATGTCTCGTTCTGTTACTTTAATATAACATCTTTGTAAAACCCATGAAAGCAATAAATAAATAAAAGTATTGTTGTTAAGGCAATTAATATTAAAATACTACACGAAAGTTAGTGCCATTTTTTATATTTATTTATTACAGAGGTTTTTATTCCTAAGTGACAATGGCAACCTCGCAATAAACTAAATACAGTGAAATCTTAATCATCATCATCATTTCAGCCGTAGGAGCAGTGGGCGGCTGGGCATAGGCCTCCCCCATAGATCTACATTTGTTGCGGTAAGAAGCGGCCTGCATCCACCGTGATCCCGTAGCCTTAACCAGATCATCCGTCCAACTAGTCGGTGTACGTCCTACGCTACGCTTGCCGATCCGCGGTTTGTATTCGAGAACTTTTCGGCCCCAACGGCCATCCGTTCTCCGTACTATATGGCAATGGGCAGGCAATCATAATATCTATTACAAATAGCCAATTTTGCTAAATCATACAGTGACCTTCCTTCCTCAGACAAAGGAAGTGAGAGCATACTATTAGGTACATATCCCAACATTAAAATCTTTTTTAATAAATTTACGAACGGTTGATCCTCAATCATCCAGACCCGAAAACAAACCTTGGAATTTACACAAAGATTTTTTGTCGGGCGTGGGGGATGAACCTAAGACCCATGATAACCAAACACCGCTACGCTACAGAGGCTTGTCTATAATCATCATCATCAACATCATCATCAGCCCGTATAACGTCCACTGCTGAACATGGGCCTCCTCCCGAGGGAGGGCATTACCATAGTCACCATGCTTGGCAGGCGGGTTGGTAACTTGTCTATAATAGTAATAGCAATTCAGTTCAAAATATTAGAACTTCTGTTTTTTTTTCTTTTACAATTTGATACGGAATATTTCCACCGTAGACATTGCAGTAACCTTCAAAAGGTCCCAGACATCAGCCTCACTTTCAGCCAATGTTCTAAACTACTGGACGGATTTGAATGATTTTTTTGTTGTTGTATAGGTATTAAGTCTGGGCAACATATAGGCTATAATTTATCTTCGAAACTTGAACACCTGAAGCAGAACCGCAACAGACCAGCTAAACTATAAGAGATAAAAAAATGATACCATAGCAAAAATTGTTCCATGTGATGAGCATATTCTGCTGAGAGAATAAATTTGAAGATCTGGAACACCTGATGTTCCACTCCAAGAGCCCAGCTATACTATAACATATACAGGGTGTCCGGTAATTAATGGATAACCTTAAAATGGGTAATGGTAAAACTAATGACCATTCAGAAAAAAAATACAAATAAAAAAAAATACAGTTGGTACCAAAGATATGATTTTTTTAATAATAATCGGTGTTTTTTGTTACCTTATTTCACATTTTTATACACCACGGCCACAAATTAAGGAATTCTATCGGTTTTTTTTTGTTATAGTAATTTACGTTAACTGAGCCGATAGATAGGTAATAAATAGTATGACTACTATTACACGGTTTTTTTTTTAAACAACTTGAATGTTTGTTCTGGGGAAAATTTGTGAAAAATATTCAATTTGACAAAGTTTGAGCAACCGTAACTTAAAAAAAAGTATCCAGACACAAGTGACCAATTATTTTAAAATATTATGTGCTTCAAGCCAATTTCAAAATGGTATCATTCATTATTGTATCTAATGTAAATTCTGAATTATGGCTATTTGTGTAGAAAAGGTGTGAATTTTGGATAAACATCAAAATTTGCAATATTGGAATATTTATTTACATTGAATGTACCTGACCATTGGAGTTTAATAAAAAACAACATTTGACATTAGTAAAACTGTATTCGTTATTAATTACAATAAATGTTCAAATTGTCTGCCACCCACTCTGATACAGGCTCTACATCTACGAATGAATGCTCTCCTGAGCAGTCGCGTATAGCGTCGATCGCTTATTTTCGATGCGGCTGCCCGGACACGGCTACGTAAATCTACCAAGGAATGGATCGGCTTTGCGTAAACTTCTTCCTTAAGACAGCCCCAGTAAAAAAAATCAAGTGGATTTAGATCTGGTGAACGTGGGGGCCACAAAATTGGCCCCAGGCGGCCAATCCATCTGTTTGGGTATGTTCTATTTAAGTATGCACGAACAGATACAGCATAATGCGCAGGACAGCCGTCATTTTGCAACCAATATGATTCTCTCTCCACCTCGGGCACCTCTTGCAATAAGTTTGGAAGATCATTTTCAAGGAATTCTAAATAACTTTGGCCAGTTAGGTTCCCCGGTAATTCAAATGGGCCTATTATTTTTCCGTTTAATATTCCAGTCCAATAATTTATTTTAAATTGGTACTGTGACCTGTCTTCACGCATAGCACGAGGGTTCGTTAGTTGCCAGCTATGGAGATTGTGTAAATTCATGTAGCCATCTCTTTTCAATGTTGATTCATCACTCCATAGAATTTTATTAAAAAACTGCGGGTCTGCTTCCATCTTCCCCAGCATTTTTCGGCAGAAACGCAATCTTGCATTATAATCTCTTGGTTGAAGGGTCTGCACGCGCGTATCGTGGAACGGGTGAAATTTGTTCTTGTTTAAGATATCATGCACAGTCGATTTCCCTATACCCGTGCGTCGAGCTATTGATCGCGTAGAAATTGAAGGATCTTGCGCAATTTCCTCAAGTACCACGTCTTCTACATCAGCACGAGCGCTTCTTCCACCACTAGTACCACCAACACCAGTACCAGGGATTCTTCCTTCTGAGTAACAACCGTGGACTCTTATAAATACGCGGTAATCTGGATGACGCGCATTAGGGTATCTTTCCCTATAAAGAGCTGCGGCTGCGTTTCCATTGCCTCTGCATTCCCCATAAATAAAATGCATGTTTGCATATTCTTGTGGCGTATACTCAACACGTGGCATGTTGATTCACAAAATAAACAATCCAGTTACAAGCCAAGTCGTCGCAAATATCACCACACAAAACAAGTCCAAATCGGTAAACAAAACGAATAGTCCAGTAAAATAGCCAGGTCGTCGTTTTAACACTGATTCACAGTAACTAGCAACAATTGCGACCGGAAACGAAATTAACACATGCGAAGTCGAGCAAGTCGAGTGACGCACTAAGTCTAAGTCCCTGTTCCTGTAAGTTCTGTTAGTCCCCTACCGGTTTTTTTACATTTACTATCTCGCTCGCACTCATCCAACTCATATCCTCTTTGTCTAACATGAACAAAAGACGGGTGGTGCAGGGTGCGCGCAGGTAGCTAGTATGGCGGTCACACGACTTACACACACGACATTTATTGCAAAGCCAATTTGTATTTGTTAAAATATTTCTGGTTTTAAAGAGACTTTATTTAATTATTACTATTCATTACTTACGTCTATTAATGTTTTTATTAACCCCGAATGGTCAGGTACATTCAATGTAAATAAATATTCCAATATTGCAAATTTTGTTGTTTATCCAAAATTCACACATTTTCTACACTAATAGCAATAATTCAGAATTTACATTAGATACAATAATGAATGATACCATTTTGAAATTGGCTTGAAGCACATAATATTTTAAAATAATTGGTCACTTGTGTCTGGATACTTTTTTTTAAAGTTACGGTTGCTCAAACTTTGTCAAATTGAATATTTTTCACAAATTTTCCCCAGAACAAACATTCAAATTGTTTAAAAAAAAAACCGTGTAATAATAGTCATACTATTTATTGCCTATCTATCAGCTTAGTTAACGTAAATTACTATAACAAAAAAAAAACCGATAGAATTCCTTAATTTGTGGCCGTGGTGTATAAAAATGTGAAATATGGTAACAAAAAACACCGATTATTATTAAAAAAATAATATCTTTGGTACCAACTGTATTTTTTTTTTATTTGTGTTTTTTTTCTGAATGGCCATTAGTTTTACCATGACCCATTTTAAGGTTATCCATTAATTACCGGACACCCTGTATAAGAATGACGTCTTAGCAAGAGTTGTTCAGCCCAATGAGCACTCTCTGTTGTATAAA
The DNA here is from genome assembly GCA_947037095.2 of Nycteola revayana. NCBI lineage: Eukaryota > Metazoa > Arthropoda > Insecta > Lepidoptera > Nolidae > Nycteola > Nycteola revayana. Next base: position 15,500,074 of record OX344839.1, read on the forward strand.
ATTTGAAGATCTGGAACACCTGATGTTGCACTCCAAGACCCCAGCTATACTATAACATATATAAGAATGACGTCATAGCAAGAGTTGTTCAGCCCGATGAGCACTCTCTGTAGACGTATAAAAATTGAAGATCTGGAACACCTGCTGTGGAATTCCAAGCGCCCAGCTACACTATAACATATATAGGAATGACGTCTTAGCAAGAGTTGTTCAGTCTGATGAGCACTCTCTGTAGATGTATAAAAATTGAAGATCTTGAACACCTGTTGTGGAATTCCAAGCGCCCCGCTACACCATAACACATATAGGAATGACGTCTTAGCAAAAGTTGTTCGGTCTGATGGGCATTTCCTGTTGACTTACGAAAATCGAAGATCAAAAACATGATTTCCTCATTAGGAATTCAAACCTATCACTAATTTCACTGTATAATTATAAAATAACACAAGCTGGGAGTACCTCGACGCGGTGAAGGCGATAACAGGGGGTCTACTCTCTAAGTCCGTCAACGAAAGTACGGGCCCGTCCGAAAGTAGCTCGAAACTTAGAATAGTTTGAAGAATAGCTCGAAAACTGACATAACGTTCCGTCAAAACAAGTGTCAAATTCAATTTTTCGGACGGGCGAAAAAACATCAGGAGTAGGATGAACTGTCATATCATTTGGTCATTCATTCTTAGTTCGGACCCCGAACGAAACATATGTACGTAGGTGATCCGTAGAAGGAAACGTTCCGTAATTACGGCCGTAACTACGATTTCGTGCTTAGAGAGTAGACCCCCAGTTTAGGACTGATTTTCGATGAATCATTGAAAATTTGACTCTAATGGCCAAAACTCCCATTATTTTTTTTATTTTATTGAATAAATATGCCTTCGGGCTTATGTTATTTGAGTTAATTTCCTTTTCCATTTATCTTTGTGACACGGTAGCCTACCCGGCAACGCAGGGGAGCAGATACTTAGATTTTAATTGACCAGGTATCTTCTGAATAAAACTATAACCATACCTAGAAAGAGGTCAAATCTTTCCCAATGTTCCAAAGGAGCTAAAAGATTGATGATCATAAGATCCCAAGAATCTACCGAAGAGCGTCAGGAGAGACTTGATGCTGTTCGAGAACATCAGGCTGCAACTCGATCTGTGGAAACCTCTTCGGACCGCGAAGCACGTCTGCATTCTCAGCGTATTTACGTATCTATATCCAGGTCTCTAGAGACCAGTGTAGAATATGATGGGCGACTGATTGCTGATCGTGAACATCATACATTGTCTCGCGAGTTGCAGACGTTCACGGATAGAGAATTGCGCTTGAGTTCTCAGCGTATCGACGAATCTGCTTCTAGGTCTCTAGAGACAAGTGCGGAACGATATGCGCGACTGTCCGCTGATCGTGAACGTCACGCATTGTCTCGCGAGTCGGAGACGTTCACTGATAGAGAATTGCGCTTGAGTTCTCAGCGTATCTACGCATCTGCTTCTAGGTCTCTAGAGACAAGTGCGGAACGTGATGCGTGACTGGCCGCTGATCGTGAACGTCACGCATTGTCTCGCGAGTCAGAGACGTTCACGGATAGATAATTGCGCTTGAGATCTCAGTGTATCTACGTTTCTGCTTCTAGGTCTCTAGAGACAAGTGCGGAACGATATGCGCGACTGTCCGCTGATCGTGAACGTCACGCATTGTCTCGCGAGTCGGAGACGTTCACTGATAGAGAATTGCGCTTGAGTTCTCAGCGTATCTACGCATCTGCTTCTAGGTCTCTAGAGACAAGTGCGGAACGTGATGCGTGACTGGCCGCTGATCGTGAACGTCACGCATTGTCTCGCGAGTCAGAGACGTTCACAGATAGATAATTGCGCTTGAGATCTCAGTGTATCTACGTTTCTGCTTCTAGGTCTCTAGAGACAAGTGTGGAACGTGATGCGCTACTGTCCGCTAATCGTGAACGTCACGCATTGTCTCGCGAGTCGGAAATGTTTGCCGATACAGAATCACGCTGTGTTTAAGTGTTTAATTTCCTTATTGAGTTCTTAGCGTACTCGCACATCTACTAACAGGTCTTTAGTCTTCAGGCGACTAACTGCTGATCGAGATTATCATACATTGTCCCGAAAACGCACACAACAAAATATTCATAATCCGTTAGAAAGTGAGAGAGAAAGAATTTCTGGAGTACGGCATCTTCTGTCTCGAAGAAGAGCGCAACGAACGTTCGAATTCTGATCGACTTCGATATTTTCTCAATAACTGTCCCGGGCCTTTGAATTCGACATCAGACGTTTCAGATTTTTGATTTTGACGACCTCGTTGTCGCTGGCATAAGCAACAGGATCCGCGTACGTTGTCGCGGGCGGAAGCTAGTAATTAATAAGTCATGACTTAAACCTTTTGTCTAATTTAAAAAGTTACCCGACTATCCTCTTATATATGTGATATGATGATTACCTGTTACCTGGTATACGATTGTCTCAGATACTATTATGGCAAGCTAAAGGTGTTTTCTGAGGCACGGAGGAGAGGAGGTATTACGTAACTAGAACCGAAAAGAAATCCTTGATTTTACACAAAGATTTTTTGTCCGATGCCGGATTCAAATCCATTTAATTTGAGACTCATACCGTTACTTTGGAGATTTTTTACTTTACGATAAAACAATAATAGCATAATTTTTCACAACTGTATGCAAAGTTAAAAGGGAATTCGTCTTAAAGCAATACTCGACATCAAACGGCACGTAAAAGGCATCACAAGTATTAAAACTTAAAAGCTACTTAACCGCCATTAGGATCGTTAGGCAATAATTATGGTCACAGAATAACCTACTTCACTACAATTTCAAACAAAATCTAAATAAGCTCATTTAATGACTTTAAGTGGTCGTTAAATTGAACCTTTTTAAAAGTCAACTTACTGAATATAATTATACTATTCAAGTACTTAATAATAATGCCTACGACTGCTTCTTTGGTCTAAAGGTACGAGTAATGTGTTCGAACGTAACTTGCAAGGTCCCGGGTTAAAAGATGTAAGCACCAGTCCAAAGTCTGGTACTGATTCGTCCGTGCCTTAGAGAGCACGTTAAGATGAGTATCCTGCGCCTGATCTCTCACCGGTTGTTGGGGTTGGCCAGGGTACGTTCAGTACCTTACGGTCAGCCTGGGACAGTCTCCCACGTTGTTGACGTATGTTCCTTCCGAGTCGAGTGACTCCGCTGGTTACATACGTCACCACGCACCCCTGAATGCGTAGGTACCTAGGATGGTTACGACCCCAGAGGACAGGTAGCGAGGAGGCGAAATAATACTGCAGAATTTTTCCTTTATGATTTGGGCTTGCAGATTTCGGCTTTTTATTTCGCCTCCTCGCTACCTGTCCTCTGGGGTCGTAACCATCCTAGGTACCTACGCATTCAGGGGTGCGTGGTGACGTATGTAACCAGCGGAGTCACTCGACTCGGAAGGAACATACGTCAACAACGTGGGAGACTGTCCCAGGCTGACCGTAAGGTACTGAACGTACCCCGGCCAACCCCAACAATTGGTCCTTCGAGAGCCGGATCCCTGCCAGAAGAAGTCAAAAGAGCCAGAAGATTAAGAAGATTACAAGATGCCAATAACGAGGTCGCAGAAGGATGCCCCCTTACGTCCCTCGTCAAGGATTATCAATGTGGACGCGACAGAAGAAGCGTCAAGATCAGAAGGGGTCACGTCTGCGTCAGCATCAGCATCATCAGGAACCACGAATTCATCGGGCACGAACACTTCTTCAGGAACAACGACTACGGGTGGGACCACGGCAACGGAGACCACGGCTAAGACTGTAACCACAGCGACATCTAAGAAGGATGAACATAGAGAAGATGCCGCACAGAAGAAGACGACAAAGAAGATCCCAGAAGATGTCCCGGAAGAGGGTATTGGCGGTTCAGCCGCAACCCTGAAGCCGAAGGGGGTCAGTCGTCGTGCCGGGTCCACGAAGACCACGAGCTCCTCAGCCAGAAGACGCGAGCTGGAAGCCAGAGAAGAATTAGCACGCCTGGAACTAAAGCAAGCACAGGCTGCGGCGAAGCTAGCCCGCATCAGACTGGAGATGACACAATGTGAAGATGAGGACTCCGTGGATGAAGACCTGGAAGATAGAACAGCACAGGTGCAGAACTGGATCGAGTCATCAGTATTGAAAATAGACAACAAGAAACAACCAGAGCAGCGAGGTCAGCATACCTCAGAAGAGCCACAGAAGATGAAGCCTGAAGAGAACTCTTCAACGAAAGGAGCTACGATTGAAATTCAAGCGTTGGCGACTGCATTAAAAGAAGCCTTTTCTACAAAAGGAGGATCAGCAGCACAGCCCAGCTACATCCATTAGCTACCCTACTTCGACGGCAACAGCAGCGAGTGGTTGGCCTTCAAGGTTGTCTATGAAGATACAGCACCAATGTTCAACGAAGTCCAGAATATGGCGCGATTGAGAAGAGCTCTGAAGGGCAATGCAAGAGAAGCTATCAAGAGCCTGCTGTACTCCGAAGCCTCTCCATCAGAAGTTATGCAAGCCCTCAGAAGAAGATATGGAAGGCCTGATACGCTGGTAGTAGCAGAATTGGACAAAATCAAAGCTTTACCGAAGATTTCAGAAAATCCAAGAGACATCTGCGTCTTTGCAAGCCAGATCAGCAACAGCGTAGCGGCAATAAAAGGACTGAAGAAACCACAGTACCTGCATTCACCAGAGATAGTGAAACAAATCACAGAAAAGATGCCGACGGTGCTCAAGTTCCGATGGTACGACTTCACTGCAGCATCAGAAGAAGGCGAGTTCTCCAACCTAACGCTAGTATCCAGGTTCCTGAACACAGAAGCAGACAAATGTGGAGCCTTCGCGACTTCAGAATAGAAGAGCGGGTTCAAGAAGAACAACCGACAAGCGACGCATTCAGCAAAGGAAGAGAACTTCAAAGAAAGGGATCCACGACAACAAGAGAAGACCTGCCCTATATGTGAGGGTGAACATTCTCTCGTCGAGTGTCAGAAGTTCCAGAAGGCGTCAGTGCAAGATCGGTGGGCAACAGTCAAGAAGAGTCGCGTCTGCTTCAAATGTCTTCAAGGGAAGCACAGAAAGGAGAGCTGCAGGAAACCACCATGCAAAGAATGCAAGAGGTGGCATCATCATCTGCTGCACGTATAATCAGAAGAAAGGACCCCAGAGGACAACAAAAGGGAGGCACCACAAGAAGCGGCAAGTGTCAAAGCGTCGGTGAACGCAGTCAACAATGCAAGAGCATACCTGAAGATAGTTCCAGTAGAAGTCTTCGGGTCAAAAGGATCAAAGAAGATATTAGCCCTTATGGATGAAGGGTCAACCGTGTCACTTCTGGATGAGAAGGTGGCACAAGAAGTCGGCGCTCAAGGAAATAAAGAAGAGCTAGTCATAGAAACAGTTGGAGGCAAGCTGATAAGAAAAAGAGATTCTCAGATGCTGGACCTTACGGTGAAAGGAGTTCATCAGAGCCAGAAGAAGACACTGAAGAGGGTCCGCACCATCAACAAGCTGAAGCTTGCACCACAGTTCCTTGACAAGAAGAAGATTCAAGAGTTTCAACACTTGAAGAAGATCGCCGACTCTCTATATTACAAAGGGGAGTCACCACAATTGCTCATCGGTCAAGACAATTGGGAACTGATTGTGACTCAAGAAGTAAAGAGAGGGAAACCAGGGGAACCAGTTGCTTCAAGAACAGGACTTGGATGGGTGCTTCACGGGTCAGACATCGGAAGTGCGAAGCCAGTACACTTCCTGAACACGTGTCTACATGTCAGCACACCAGAAGAAGAGATGCATCAAACCATCAAGGATCACTTCGCGATCGAAGCACTCGGGGTGCAACCAAGAAGACCCACTACAGATTCAGAAGGAAGAGCACTCACCATCCTAGAGAAGACCTGCAGAAGACTGGAAGATGGTCGATTCGAAGCTGGACTTCTATGGAAAAATGAAGAAGAACAGATGCCAGAAAGCTACACGTCTGCCAAGAACCGATTGATCAACATTGAAAAGAAGATCGACAAGGATCCTCATTTGAAGGCGGAATACGGCAAGCAGATCCAGCATCTAATCGACAACAAATATGCAGAAGAAGCATCTGATGAACAAGAAGACCCCAAGAAAACATGGTACCTTCCTCATTTCTCCGTGATTCATCCATTGAAGAAGAAGATAAGGATCGTCTTCGACGCTGCAGCCAAGTCAAAAGGAAGAAGCCTCAACGACGCTCTACTACCTGGACCAGATCTCCTGCAATCTCTCTTCGGTGTACTACTGAGATTTCGACAAGGACCTTTAGCGGTAGCGGCCGACATTAAGGAAATGTTTCTACAAGTTCGTATCAGACCAGAAGATAGAGACAGCTTAAGGTTCCTGTGGCGTGGAGATCATCGTGACGTGTCGCCAAAGAAGTACAGGATGACGTCGGTTATCTTCGATGCGTCGTCATCTCCAAGCACAGCCATCTACGTGAAGAACCGAAACGGAGCGGACTACAAGGAACAATATCCAGAGGCTACAAGAGCGATCGAACTGAACCACTATATGGATGACTACTTGCACAGCTTCCATTCAGAAGAGGACTTCAGAAGAATAACAGCCCAGGTGGACTTCATACACAAGAAGGCTGGCTTCGAACTCAGGGGATGGGCATCAAATCAACCTGAACTGCTACAGAACGTGAAGACTGACACAATCAAAAAGACAGAAGTGGATCTCGGAGAGAAAGAAGAAAAGACATTAGGACTACGCTGGTTCACAGAAAGGGACTCAATAGGCTTCAGGGCAAACCTCCGAAACACTCCAGAAGAAATAGCCAAGGGTTTCAAGGTGCCTACGAAGAGAGAAGTCACCAGCGCCGTCATGTCGACCTTCGATCCACTGGGACTAGCATCACCAATCCTCATCCAAGGCAAGAAGCTGCTCCAGAACATATGGCGGAGTGGCGTCGGATGGGATGAAGAAATAGAAGAAAAGGAATATGAAGCATGGAAAACATATCTAGAGAAGATGAAGCTTCTACAAGACCTTCAGATACCAAGATGTCTGGCGCCACATAGCACCGAGGGGGAGCTGCACACCTTCACAGACGTGAGCGAAATGGCGTATGCAGCTACAGTCTACTGGAGAACGGAAGATACTAACGGAACATACCACGTCAGTTTGGGGGCAGCAAAAGTACGAGTCACCCCATTGAAGCCAGTATCAATCCCGAGACTAGAACTACAGGCGGCCCTCCTTGGAAGCAGACTAGCCCATTCAGTAGAGGAAGAAATGAATCTGAAGATTACAAAGAAAACGTTCTGGACAGATTCCAGCATCGTTCTTTCCTGGATCAAGACGGACCCGAGAACCTTCAAAACTTTCGTAGCTCATCGCTTGGCCGAAATAGAAGATCTCACCAAACCTCAAGATTGGAGATGGGTGCCTACAGCACAGAATCCTGCAGACGACTCAACTCGTGACGTACCGGAGAACTTCAATTGCAATCACCGATGGTACACTGGCCCAGAATTCCTAAGACAAGAAGAAAGTCACTGGCCTGAAGCAAGAACATTTAAGAAAGAACCCACCGGTGAAGAGAAGACAACAAACGTCACAGCGACAACCATCATCACTTATCCATCACCTGATCCTGAGAGGTTTTCATCATGGAAGAGACTCTGGCGAGCCACAGCCAGAGTACTACAGTTCATACAACTCTGCAGAACACGAGAAAAGGTCAACGTCAGCAAGGAAGATCCAACCTGGAAAAATACGAAGGGAAAGAAAACAAAGATAGTAGAGAAGCAACGTCAGTCTTCAAGAAAAAAGATAGAAAGGAACTACATACCATTGAACACAGACTTACTGCAGCAAGCTGAAACTCTACTACTGAAAGCAAGTCAAGAGAGAAGCTTCAGAGAAGACATCAAGTGTATAGAAAAAGGAAAGCAGCTAGAAAGCAGCAGCAAGTTGAAGAAGCTCGACGTGGTATTTGAAGAAGGTCTCTTACGTTTGAAAGGAAGAATCGACGCGATACAAGGCGTAACCAGAGACTATAAACGCCCTATCATACTCGACAGCAAGGAGAAGATAACAAGACTCATCATAGAAGAATTCCATTGCCGCTTCAACCATGGAAACCACGCAACAGTGATGAATGAAGTAAGGCAACGCTTCTGGGTATTGGGACTGAGGTCAGCGATCAAGGCAGTTCAGCATCAATGTCAGTGGTGCAAGGTGAAGAAGGGAAAACCGCAAGAGTTACCAACAGGCAACTTACCTAAAGAAAGACTGATGCACAATAACCCTCCCTTCACGTGCACCGGAATAGACTACTTCGGTCCAATGATGATCACCGTAGCAAGACGCCAAGAAAAGAGATGGGGGGCTCTATTCACATGCTTAACCACAAGGGCTGTGCATATTGAGCTCACTCCGTCCCTCTTCACCGACAGCATGATCATGGCGCTACGACGGTTCGCCGCGAGAAGAGGAGTGCTGCGAAGACCAAGTTCGAGAGTGGTGTTGTTGGTGCCGGGAGTGTCGCCGTGTCTGGAGGACGGTGCTGCGCACGAGGGGGAGAATGTCGGCGACGAGACCATATCGAGACACAAGGGCGCAAGTAGTAGTGTCGGCATCGAGACACCAGGGCGCAAGTAGTAGCAATGTAATTATAGAAACTATTTTAATCATTTGTTAGGTATTTAAATGATTTATTTGATGTTTTTCTTGTTTTAAAATAGTTTATTTTAGTAAGGTTTAGCATAAGTTTTCATGTTATAAGTAATTAGACAGTTTAAAGATAATTTTTTGTTAGTATAAGTTTCGATTCAGTATAATTACGTAACTTGAAAATCGACTTTTTTGTTTGTGGATAGATTTTGATAATTTTGGTTTTAAATGAAAGGTCTAATCATAAAACGAATAAATCCGTTTGAATTATTAAAATCGGTCAAGTAGTTTAGGATTTATTAAGGATTTTTTATAATGAAAATATGTAACTTCGTAATTTTGACCTTTATTGTTGTAATACATTTTATTTGTACATAATTAGGATTAAGTGAATGTTTATATTGAACAATAATTATGTAAGGATTAGTACAACACCAAAATTGTACATATTGTGTAAAGAAAAAGTAAATAAATGGGGGCAAAACAGGTTTCGGCTTAGTAAAAAATATCAAACAAAAGGGCTCAAAATGCGTGGTTGTCTTCGCGGTAATACAGCCGGGTATAAATTGAGCGACATTTTCTCGGCACAGTGAGTCGCAGCTTAGCCGTCGAAGAGGCAACAACTACAAGAAATAAGAAGCCGAAATCTGCAAGCCCAAATAATAAAGGAAAAATTCTGCAGTATTATTTCGCCTCCTCGCTACCTGTCCTCTGGGGTCGTAACCATCCTAGGTACCTACGCATTCAGGGGTGCGTGGTGACGTATGTAACCAGCGGAGTCACTCGACTCGGAAGGAACATACGTCAACAACGTGGGAGACTGTCCCAGGCTGACCGTAAGGTACTGAACGTACCCCGGCCAACCCCAACACCGGTCGTGTGGGTAGCACCGTCCCACCGGCTTTTGAGAGTAAAGAAATAGAGAGTGCACCTGTGTTTGTGCACACACTTGTGCACTATAATTTCCTAAGAGATTGGCTTCCTTACCCGAAAACGACCAGTTTACCGAAATTACTGTAGGTATTACTACCTACTACTACTACTACTCCCTACGGTACATAGTAACACACTAATTTAAAACCGCCATTATCATTTTTTGCTTTAGACTATATCAATGTATGAATAAATGAAATTTCCGCAAAGTATGCTAAAAATGTTGAAAGCTTAATTTTATATGAGCCCCTCACGAATCTTTTATGAAATAGATTTACGCGCGTCTAAGGACATAAAGTCTCTGTTCTTATTTGAGTAATATTAATTCATCTCATGTGTATTACGCCCCGGTTTAAAATATTCTAAAGATTTTAAATAAAATATGTTTAATTATAAAGTTTGGCCCGTTACGCCGCGTTACTGGAATGGAGCTCTTGTGAGGGGTAAATGTTTGAGAAATATAAAAGCGTAACTTTATTAGACTTTTACTTAAGAGTTACCCCGTCATATTATTTTTTTCTTTTCAACATCAGCGAACCAATTTTCAGGTTGCTTAAGACAAAAAAAGGTTTTAGCAATATTAAATGGCTTAATAAAGACGCTTATAATATTTGGTGCAAGCAAATAATAATCATTCATTCCAATCTCACTATTTAATCTAAAAGCTTTTAAAACTTAAGTTTTTTAAGCCTTCTTGACTGTCTCTTAAAAATAACAAATTGTACAGGAGCGTTCAAAAATCCAGTAGCAGCCTCACAAAATAACTTATATATCGCAAATAGTAGTTCTATGTACGACCTTCTTCTTTGAAGATAATTTAAACACACAGAATGTTTTTTGCTTGCTTATAAATTGCGTAATAATTATCTTTTTTCAGAATTTCTTTGAATTGTTAGGATTGGTCAAAAGATTTGTAAAAGAAGGTGGCACGAAGAGTCTTAAATGAAGTGGAAGGTTCTCATAAATAACACTCAGCCCAAGTATTAAGAATTATAGTATGAAGAAAACGACCATACAGTTATCATTGTCTGGCATCGACAACCTTTAAAGATTTTATGTATGACGTTTTAATAAGTGCGTTGAAACTTGAGACAGACATAGATGCGGTTTAACCCGGACAAGCAATTATAAACATTGAGATGCTACTGCACACACTCGGACATTTACTGTCCATAACAAATAAATGGGAGTGTATCTTAATGAGGTATTCTTTTTTATTTTCGTGTAAATGCTCTTGGCATCTGTCAAAAGGGGCTTAGGAATATATTTAAGAAATTTATGCGAAACAGAACAGAGGAATTAAGCATTAATTTGCTATCCTCCCAGCAGAAATTTACATATTTATTGAACCGTAAATTCAATATTTATGATCCACATTAGCGACCTCTTTTCGCTATCAACTTATTTACTTATTTTGATTGCTTTGGCAATATGATGAACATTTTATTTGAAGGGTCAAGATCCAAGAGAGGGGAGGAAACTTCAGTGACCACAATTCAGACATAATTTATTTGAGTTTTACATTTGAACGATATCAAAGCTTTTTTGTCTAATACTGATGTGAAAAACTTTAACAATAAATTAATAAAGGTATCGAAAGTGATAGGTAAAAGAACAAAGATAAGAACATCGCCAAAACATAAAAAGATTGTGCGATTTCGCACACTTACCTACAATGTAAATTAAAATATTGGCTGCCTGCAGTCCATCGCCATATACCTATACCTAAACACTCTATATAATAAAACGGAGTGTAATTATATGGCAGAGCTAAACTATAGACTCTTCCGCCAGCGAAATTTTCATTAAATGGTAATAAGTTTTTCCATCATTTATATAGGTTTAAAATATCTTTATTTCAAAAACTAGTTTACCCCCCCCCCCCTCCTGTAAAACATGTTTCCATAAAGAACTTCATAATTAAATATAGCATGTAATGTTGTTGAAAGTAAGGCACATTTAAATGGGTACAGAAGATGCTGAGAATAGCGCGTTCAAGCAAAAAAACACAAACTATCAAGCTTTACATATAAATATAGATAGGTTTGAAATATCTTTATTTAAATAAAATTATAAACGTTTATAGTCTCAGTTTAATTGGATACCATCCATCATAGTTTCGAGTTCATCCGGAATCCTTTTTCAACGAGTTCACCAACTCATTAACAACTCCGATTGAGTATAATAGGTGGAGTTGTTTATAAACAACCTAGAGAGGTCTATTATTTCTAAACAACATTGACTTTGGGTCAGTAGTTAGACAATTAATTAATACTCCGAATAACATGTAGATGTGTAGTAGATCTGCCGTGTAGTATCCGGCTTAGAATAGACCACCCCATATCCTACCATGGGTGTCGTAAAAGGCAACTACGGGACATATGGCTGATGGATGTGCAGCAGCATCTATTAGCTCAAGATTTTCATCTTACTTTGATCACCAATCTGTCTGCCAAGCGTGGTGATTATGGCAATATCCCTCAACGATCTTGGTTTGCCAAGGTCTGTTAAGAGGAGGCCCATGTTCAGCAGTGGACGTTAACGGGCTGTTGATGATGATGATGATGATGACGTGTAGTAGATAACGCGAGTCAATCAATGAGGAAATAAGTAATGTACTATGTAACTTCTAAATCTGTACTAAATTTAATACCTATGAATTCACGCGATATGCGCATAACTGTCTTAGGAAATGTATCAAACACATGCATTGTGTGCTAACTATGCACAGCGTGGCGTCTATTTTCGCACTGGATTTTATGTTATAGATTATTAAGTACATTCGAATATTGTGTTGGATTATAGGCTATATTTAATAATGAAGTTCCAACGGTAATGGGAGTTACGCGGGTTATACCACACGCGGGTTTGCTGGTTCTGTATGAAACATATTATGTTACCTTATATGATGACCAAGTTCAGCGAGTTCAATGTTTTTTTTACTGTACCATGATGTATAGTCATGTTTTGCGTAGTTCTATAGTATGGAACTTACCTGAAAATAAAAAAATAAAAATAAGTACTTTAACCAATATGATACTTTAATATTGAAATAGAGAATATTGTCAATATAAACATGTGTACATCGCCATAACATGAGTTGAATCAAGATTATTTACTAGCTCCTTCATAAAAATATGGTTAAATGTGTACCATAAATGAAAAGCATCATTTCCTTTCTATATTTTATAATTCGTATTAACCAAGACATCACATATACCAACAAATTTACGAGGACATAAAACTGTTCTAATAATCTTGCAACTCAACTCAACTTAGATATCAAAGTTACACTAACTTTCGTACAAGACATCGAATGTTTTTGTTGTGGTTGGTGTTATTAACATAGCTATTCGAGCATAACATCGTTTATTGACTCTCACAATGTCGGAGAGGTTTCTATAAACAAACACTGTGTATCATTGCTTGTGTGAGCGCCGCTACGATGTAGAGATGAGGCTGCGTCTATGAACATGGCGACGGGCGGAGCGGCGACGGCGCGGGTATAGTCTGACTGGCGCACATCGCTCGTATGCCGATGTGAAGGAATGCCTGCGCCGCCACCGCTCCGCCGATCGCTGAGATCGTAGCCGCGGCCTAAGTCACTAGTCTGTAATGCTTGTTATTTCAGTCAAAGCATACATTATATATATATGAACTTTTGCATTTCTCTCGTCGTCAACGAACAATATAAATCATCAAGTTTTACGTAGTTTAAGCATCCAAATTTATGAAATAATAACAAGAATTATTAAATTTCTTGCATTAATTTTATATAATTTATTCAATTAACATAAATATATAAGTAAAAAGTATAAAAATTAATACTAATTGCGTGATATCATACCTATCTAGTGCAATAACAAATATTAAAATTACACATTTCCATGTAAAAACATAAATAATATTGGTTCATAAATACAGAATGAAGAGTATTCAGGAACAACTATTTTATCAATTAAGAATTAGTTTTTCTTTTTACGGAAATTGAGTTGTATGAAATTTCGCACACTTATAGTTTATAGAGAAAAGGAGTGCAGAATGCTAATATATTTTCTAAATTATCGTCGAATTTTAGCCACTGGTCGACCATTAGTAACTATAAATATAATAAGGAGCTTTTTGAACACTCTACCGATTGTTGAATTCATAATAATAAATAAGTTTAGCAGTTTATTAGAAAGGTGTAGGTTGTGTCGTATTCCAGTTATAAATTAGTTTTATTTGCATAAATTTAAAGTTTCGTTAAGTGTTAAGTTACTACTTAGTTGTTTTTATCAATATATTTTTCTCCTAATAAAGATCAATTTATATTTATGAAACTCTTAAATTCTACTTCAAGTTAAATAATTTTATATCTATAATAATATTATAAAGTGGAAGAGTTTGTGCGTTAGTTTAAACGCGCTAATCTCACGAACTACTGGTCCGACTTAAAAAAATATTTTTCGTATATACTATTTATATTTTCTCGATATATAATACTCATTATATCATTCCACTAAGATCAATGAAAAATCAATAAGCACAAATGAAAAATTAAAAAAAAATTAAGTTATTCCAAAAGCATCACATCGCATTTTCTTGTTGGGCCGTTTTATACCTTATCAGCCACTGTCACTTATGTAACATGACGCTATGATACGTTATGTTACTACGTACTCACTTTAGTTGAACTATTGCTTTAATTAGGTCGGAGATGCTAACGATGTGTTTAGACACTGCTGCTAAACAACGATATCTCGATTACCGACCATTGTCGAGGGTGAATAATTTAATAATATCTTGTCTCTACATTGTCCTTACCAAGTTATGTTCACAAACTTACGAGCTTAAACTAACTTGCTTTTGATTATGGTTGATACGAAGGAAACAACTTTATAGATACCTATATAATAAACAAATTGAGACAAAATCAAAATAAATAATTATTCAGGGCGGTCCATAATATACGTCAAACGTATAAACGGTGTGAGAAGGCGTTGAAGAGGTCCTACGCTTTGTGACACCACATTACAAAATCTAATATGTATATTTAGGTATTAAAGCGCAAAATTTGAACTACTAAATAATCATTTTCAAAATGTTTCCAATTTCATTTACTCTAAGCTTACCCTACCCTACTAGGGTCACAGACCGCCTATGAGATTTCAATACTGCGCTTTTAATTTAATATTTTTAGATGTCAACAGACTAAACATGTACTGTCACACTAGACCAGCATAAGAATGATGAAATACTTGAATAAGCTTAGGATTTCAAGCGCTCGTAGCCCAATGGCTAGGGCTTCGGACTTAGACTTAGGGACCGACTACTAGTAGATAGCAAAACTCTGCTTGTAATCTTGACTTACTTATGTGTGGCGATCAGCTAAAATTTGTATCAATCAAATTCACAACAAAGTTTATTTGCTTTCAAGTTACATCGTTAAGCATCTATTTCATGTAATCCTACAATACCTTGTTAAAAGTTACATTTACGATATTCACAAGAAAAAAAAAACGCATTGAACTGAAAATATGCTTTTCAATAGTCCAATAAATGAAAATTCCACGTTTTATTACGATTTAAATCGAATGCTCGAAGCAGACTCGTCGTTCAGATAACTAAGATAAACTTTCACAATAAAACGCTCACCATTTTTAATTTCCGTCTCAAGTTCTTGACGTTTACGAGATTCAAATGAAATCTGGCAACAAGTTCTAGCTAACATTTAATTAGTAGTGTCATGAGCCAAGAGCTACGGAAATGGAACTACGTGGAATCTGTATTCTTACGCCTCCGTATAAACTGCATTTAATCACAATACAACTATGATAGGTACAAATAATATAAAATCTCGGGTATTATAACGCGAGTACTTTTTCTTTTATTATGTCTCAAAATAATTAACAGGAAGATTTTCCATCAGTATTAGTATGAAATCGTAACATGAAAATGTTTAAACGGAAATAAGGTATAAAAAAATATAAATATACATCATACAGCTTAATGAACTCTCGTACTATGCAATAAAAATAAATTCATGTTATACGTACGGGAGCTAGGGGCTCCCGTTCGTGACACAGCCTCGTCGTCATTTTAATCTGTAACTATTAATGTTATTAAAAACGTATTTACCTATATAGATCGATTATACTACAAATCTATACTGATATTATAAAGAGGAAAGATTTAATTGTTTGTTTGTATTGAATAGGCTTCGAAACTACTGGACCGATTTGAAAAAATGTTTTCACTGTTAGGGAGCTACACTATCCCCGGATGACATAGGCTATCTGTAATTGAGAAGATCCCACGGGATTAGGAAGCTAGTAGGAAATATTTTCACTGAATATATTATTATATAGCTTTTTTTTCAGACGGACATACGAAGTTAGCCCCGAGGCTTTTGCTACTTCACCGGGCATAAAGGCGAGCAGAGCTCCAGCCTAGATAAATTATATATATAGCAACGACTAACAAAAATATTGGTGTATACAACTATGATGCTTAACTCAAATGATTAAATTCGGCTGAGACGAAAAAAGAAAACCTATTCTCAGTGTTGTGTGATACTAAAGCTGCGCCGTGAAAAATAAAATAGCACTTTAGAATCACAAAAGAAAAACTTTAAACAAAACGGACGCTTTCTCTATGCAAACGAGGCGTCCGCAGGCGAAAGTTTTCGTCGCGCTGTATAGTTGACGCAGTTACCGCAAAGTCGCAAATACATACCTACTGGCCACAACATGCCAAGATAAAAAAGGACGGCGTCTTTATTATATATATTTCAAAAAGCTTATGGCTATTTATTTGGCTCGCTTTAAATCTTAGAGGACGTGGGTTCGATTCCCACGCCGGACAGGAAATATTTGTGTCAATTTTAAGATTTCTTTCCGGGTCTGGTTGGTTGAGAAACCGTGCTCCGTGCCTCGGAAAATACGTTAAGCCGTTGGTCCCGATTGTTATAATATCATCTATAATAATCGTATATCAAGGAACGGGCAGCAGCGTTACCTTGTTTGTACAACATAATACTGCGGTCACCAACCCGCCTGCCAAGCGTGGTGACTATGGCAAATACCCTCCCACGGGAGGAGGCCCATGTTCAGCAGTGGACATTATACGGGCTGATGATGATGATAATGAATGGCTATTTGTCTTCAAATGCTACTGAATGTGAGAATATTTCATCATAAAATCATTCAAAATAGTTAGTAGTACCTACTTACTATTTGACATGTTTTTCATGTATAACTTCCACTACCAATGGGTTAGGAAGCATTCTCCCGAAGGAGGGTTGTCAAAGTCACTACGCTTAGCAGGCGGGTCGGTGACTGTAGCAATATGTTGTAACACACAGGAAAACTCAGCTGCCCGTTCCCTGGTATACGATTGTTAAACCAACGACCAACGGCTTAATGCTTAGTTTCCGAAGCATGTAGAACAGTACCGCAACAAACCAGACCGGAAATTTGATATTTTACCTAAAGATTTCTTGTCTGGCGTGCGCATCGAACCCGCGACATCCGATTCTTAAAGCGAGACATATACCGCTACGCCACAGGGGTTGTAGGGGTGGGTGTTATTACTCAATAACATGACATTTCGAATAGTATTCATCATTTTAAAGAGCAGCGATATCAAATCATTTAATTGTTATTTATCAAAATAGAAATAAAATAAAATAAAAATTATTTTTATTTACGTAAACCCATTACAGGCACTTGTAAATAGTCAAACATTAACAAGAAAATTTATTTATCATAAGTCTTAAATTACATTTATTATTTATTTACATTAGGATTAATTGTTTGTTGTTATAAATATCGAGGGAAGACAAGATAATTCAATTTTTTTTTTTTTTGCCTTTTACTCGAGTCTTCACTACAAAGTATAAAACAAAGTCGCTTCCCGCTGTCTGTCTGTCCCTAAATATGCTTAGATCTTTAAAACTATGCAACGGATTTTGATGCGTTTTTTTTAATAGAAGCTTTACCTGTATTGGGTATAATGGGAGCTACTCGGGTGAAACCGCGCGCGGGAAGGTAGTGTAGAATAAATAACATAAAATATTTTGAATTTCCCAACGTTTCACTTTGAATATAAATAACGAGAAGATGACACGATATCGAGAAGGAAAAATACAGTTAATCATAAAGATTTTCCCAACTAAACAGTTAATATTCCCTGGTGAGCTACCTGAGGACTTGTGTTTGTTTATCATTTGAGTTTATCAAACAAACAAGGTATCTGTACCCTCCAAAATACCGACCCATTTTTTACCATTTATATTTGTACCCTCATGGGATTTTGTCGTAGCCTCAATGTGTTCGAGAACTTAAACCATACAACACAGAAGTGATTGCTCCTTTGAACAAATTTTCTTCTTTGAAAACTCTCTGTGGTGATTTTTGATGTGAATTCTACTGTAATTACGGTACCTATCTATTCGTATACGTATGTATTATGGGGATAGAGATTGTATTGATTTATCGTCGCTAAGATGTTAGAAATAGTAACTTTTCAGAGTGTAAAACTATATCATTTTATACAGGTATTTTCTTTTAATTTTATATTATGGATTTTATTGGGCGATTTGTGTTTCTAGTTAAACAACGTTATTTTGATTCTCTTGCAAATGAAAATCTCAAAAATTACCACAATCAGATCTACAAAAATTTACAGCAAAATATTTTAAGTTTTTTTTCTTATTATTTTTATGATCATCAGCCCGTACAACGTCCACTGCTGAACATGGGCCTCCTCCCGAGGGAGGGTATTTGCCATAGTCACCACGCTTGGAAGGCGGGTTAGTGACCGCAGTATTATGTTTTACCACGCAAGGAAACGTTGCTGCCCGTACCTTGATATACGATTATTATAGATGATGTTATAACAATGGGGACCAACGGCTTAACGTGCTTTCCGAGGCACGGAGGGTAGTCCCTCTACCAACCAGACCCGGAAGGGAATCTTTGAATTTACACAAAGATATACTGTACGGCGTGGGGATCGAACCCACAACCTCCGAGAATTAAAGCGGGCCAAATGCGCTACGGAGGATGTCATTATTTACATCTAATATATTTAATCGAGATAATGTGTTAACGCTTTTCAGTTCTTATTTACAGCACAGATCACAGTACGTCGAAATTAAGTCAGTTGAAAACGGACATGAACAAAATTAACAAATCTAAGCTTGTTAAAGTACAAAAGGGGGTTCCACAGGGCTCAGTTTTAGGTCCAATATTTTTTATAATATTTCTTAATGACTTAGCAAACTATATGTATAAGATAGTACCAGATATCAAAATGGTTATTTTTGCTGATGACACAAGTGCCGTTATGAGCGATATATCTGTTAGGGACTTAGAAAATAAAGTAAATCATGCACTGTCTGCTTTTGAACATTGGTTTTCCACTGACAATTTGAAACTAAATGTGGAGAAAACTAAATGTATGCTTTTCAAATCAACAGTGAGGAATAAGGATAGTACTAAAATAGCTTCATTTGCAAATAAAGTTGAAATTGTTCAAAAATTAAGATTTTTAGGGATATAAATTGATGCGCTCTTAAGCTGGAAACAAGAACTGGAAGCAATCACAATTAATCTCAGCAGTGCATGCTATGCTTTGAAAAGTTTAAGGGACGAACAAAGCATTGCTCAAATACCAAATGTTTATTTTGCCTTAGTTGAGTCCAAGCTGAGGTACAATATTATAATGGAGTAACAGCTATGAATACAATATGGATGCAGCCTTTGTTATGCAAAAAAGAGCCCTCAGAACTATTCTTCGCATAGACCAGACTGAACCATGTAAAGAGCATTTTTTGAAATTAAAAATTCTACCTGTACCTTGTCATTATATTTTGGTTCTACTAAGTAGCTTTCTAAAAAGCCTAGCTAAATACGAGACAAAGGAAGAAAGGGAAACTAGGGTGGAAACGCGCAGGAAAGATTTGCCTAATTATTTGCAGCCAAATTAAATGTTGTCAAACATAGCTCTAAAGTACAATCTGTACAAATTTTCAATAAATTGCCATTAGAACTAAAAATCATTAGTAATCCAAGAATATTTAAATTCAAATTCAAACTCATTCCTTTTGACGAAGTGCTACTATAGTATAGAAGAGTATTTTAGAGACCGAAATAATGCCATAGTGTACCTTGTATTTAAGTCTAATTCCAGATATTATGTTATTTTTTTATTAAGTTTAATGATTGTTTTCTATGTATTTTTAATTCTGACTAGGCTATCTGTGTTGTTTTTTTTTATTTTTAACTAAATTCTTGATTATTACTTATTTTAATTTTGACATTTTATCTTTTATTATTAATTGTAACTTTTAATGATTATTATTATTGTATTAATCCTGTATTCGACACAAATGTATTTTTGTTCAGAATAAATAAATAAAAAAAAATATTCTGTATTTTATCCTATATTATATTAAAATCTGTGCATATACCAATTTTTTCACCGCCAATCGAAAAATAAAATAAAGTTAATTATTTGTTATGTTAAGGTTTCTTTTATTTACCGTAGGTAAGCTACGTTATCCAAAAATATTCAAATATACATAGGATAAACGTTTTAAATACAAGTAAAGAAATGTTAATATTAAATAAAAATGTACATTCAAATCCACCACAAAATTACCTAATCCGTCCAAACACCAATTGTAAATAAACATTAATTACAGTGTTACTGAAAATTGGCCAACAAAGTATTGGAACCAAACATTTTGGAACAGAAGTTTATTCAGTTAATCATCTGCGATTAACTGTTTTAGTGACTCGTTTACCTTGACACTATTATTGCTTTAACTGCGGTCAATCCAATTTAGTAAAAAGCTATTACATGTTCGAGATGTATGTAATACTAGCTGCACCCCGCGGTCTTACCCGCGTTACTCTGCTCCAGTGGGTCGGAGCATGATGTATTGTAGCCTATATGTAAATCCTGGCCAATTTCAGCCAATTCCGTTCAGTAGTTTTGGCGTGAAAGAGTAACAAACATCCATTCATTCATACTAACAAACTTTCGCTTTTATAATATTAGTAGGATTGTAAATGTCAAAGTTTAATGTTTGGAGTTTAAATCCCTCCTAACTATTCCTGCAAAGAACCTTCCGATGCCCTCGTTGAATCGAAATTCGAGAGGCCCGCGAACTGGTGTACCAACAGTTGCACAAACATAGCACGCCCTTTAGCGCAGCCGGATAAGGCTAGAGCCCTGCCTTTATCACCGGTGAAGTAACAAAAGCATCGTGGCTCACTACATAAGTCGGTCCCAAAAACAAATAGCCAAAAATGGGGCGGTGAATGTTTGGCTGTATAGTAGAGTACAATAGAATCCTACTAATAATATTATAAATGCGAATGTTTGTATATGTGGATGTATGAATGTTAGTTACTCTTTCACGCAAAAACTACTAAATGGATTTGGCTGAAACTTTGCTCGGGGATAGTTATAAGCTCGATTAACATAAAGACTACAAAAATCACGCTCCGACCCACTGGAACAGAGTAACACGGGTAAAACCGCGGGGCTTAGGCAGAATAATATAAATTAAACCCATAATATTCATAGCCATAATTATCTGAAATCAACACTCACATACTATACTGGATACTTGGATATTTTGGTGATCACAAAAGTAGTTACATTCATAAATAGACTTAGGTAGGTAACTTTAACATCTCGCCTCTACAAAGAAATAAATATAAAAATAGAATAAAATTCAATTATCTCAGGTTTAATTAAATGTTTTCATTCAATAGTCAAATAAAATACCAGGTCGTTTACTTTTATCTTATCACTGTCATTGGTAGAGCATACATTACAAAGTCTTATTTATTTAATGATATTAGCACATAGTTACCTACACTTAATATTGCCAGAATGTGACAGCAAATATAAATATTAATCGAAATTAATTGTCAATAGTAATTTGACAAAGTAACAGAACTAAAGTCAAGTCACCATTTTGAATTAATACCAACTTGTTTCGTAACATACAAACGAAAACGCATTTATCACACGTAAATTGCGGTCAGGTCTAAACGGTGTATGATGCATTACTAAAGTTGAAGATCAGATGTGTAATCTACCCTTCGTTTATAAGCAACCCAGTGTGAAGTTTGTCGCCATACGATGTAACGCAAGTTGAAACTGCAAAATTTATGTTTCATATACCAAGAACATTAAGGCCCCCATCGTGACTATTCAGTATTTACAACAAAGGTTTAATCATATTTCTTGTTTGATATTGTTCTTGTTCCTTAGAAGCCAAAATATAAATGGAATCAATGATCTTCATGAAAAAAAAATCAAAAATATTTTTATTGCGTTTATTAAAAAACGAAAAGAATTTTACGAGTATAAAACTGTTCGAAATATTGTCTTTATATTTCTTTTAATATCACTAACAGTAGCATGATTAAATATATTGTAACACATACGTAAACACTGGTGCCCGTTTACTGGTATATGATTATAATAGATGACATTATATCTATCGAGAGAAACGGCGTAACGAGCTTTCCTAGGCACGGACCGTAGTCTAAATAATAGAATAATAATATAAATAATAGAATTTATACAGAAACGTCTTGTTCATAGGCAGGATCAAATCTACGACCTCAGTCACTTAAAGTGAGAATTAAACTGTAAATTTAATTAGCACATTGTCCTCTTTATGTCACATAGACTATCACTGATGCAGTTTGTGGTAGAATTCTGGAATATAAAACTATATAGCACTTATTTCTTTTAAAATTACAGAATTTTTTAGTTCATAAACGAGTCTGTAGCCAGCTCTTCCACAAAGAATGTAATATTGTTTTGGTCCTTACGGTTCTGTAGCCCCGATGAAAAATAGAGTTCATTAACAATTGTATTCTCTGTTCATGATGTTTGTTAATAGCTACAACATAGTTCAAAAATAGTATTTGTTTCGTTTCGTGTAGCTTTTTCTTTTTAAGTAGTCACACTAAACTAACTACTTGGAATATTATAAGTAGTGATGGTGTTATATTTATAAACCATATTTTTTGGTTGTTGTTTTTCTTTAAAATAACAGAACGCATTTTCAATTGTAACGCAAATCGTCAAAGCGTGGCTAGATGAAACTACGCAATTTCTTATATGATTGCGTATTATTTCAGAAATATGTTCTTCTCTTGCTGAATCTTTAAATATCTAAGTATGTTTACTATCTAAATAACAAAAGCTGACCATTTGACATATTGGACACTACAATTAAAACTAAATTTAGTAGTACAGAACCCTTAAATTAAAATCGCACTTTTTTATTCCAACCCTCAAACAAAGCTGTTGAATATTGATCAATATTGGGAATAAACCGGATGAAACTTTCACAAGACGATTAAAACAAATTGATTGACAAGCATTACCATCGCTCGGTATAGGAAACAAAAGCGTTCATCAATTTTCAATAGGAGCTTAGCGAAACTCATCTAACAAATGCCCACTTGAAGTGAAAATGTATGCAACTTTTGCAGTCGTAATTGTTGGCGTTAACTGAAGAATTAAAACTTCGTTGCCACTCCACCGCTGGAGAGTGGACGGACCAATAGCTTTTCATTAGTAATCGGGGAGTTAATTGAATTTTATGATGGTGGTTTGCTTGAGTTTTTGAAAAGATCGTATTATAAGTCTATGTATATTTGTAACAGGTTTGAATATTTCGCTTCGGATGCCGCAAATCGAGCAATGCACGGAATAACTTTACGTACATATTTGCCTGAAATATTAATAGGCGTTATGTTTTATTCGTTGATCATTAACAATCGAAAAGCTAAATTAAGAATCATTATAATAATCACAAACAAAAATTGAATATGGTTTATGGTTATGGTTTAGATAATATATATCAATACTGTATATTATAAAGAATCAAATCGTTCCAATTTGGGCACCGAAACTATTGGACCTTTCTTTGTCACCATTAGAAAGCTGCATTATCCAGGAGAAATATATTCTATATTAAAAGATGAAGTTCACTACGGAGTTGGTAGCAACGCGAGTAAAACCACTCGCGCTTGTAGGTACTTCGATAAATTATAAGAAAAACAGGCTTATATAAAGGCTTATATAAATCTTATTCAATCATTGATAGAAAAATAATAATAATCATAAATTAATATTGTATTTTTATATCTGATAGATTTTAGGCAAACGCTATATAAATTATTATAATCAAATACAATAAATTAATTTAACAACGTACAATTAATTTAACAAACCTGTAATAGGTTTACGTGAATAAAAACTTAATTTTATTTTTAATTATATCCGACAAAAGAGCATAATGAAAAATATAATAATAATAATAATTTATTTATTCACTTCTCACAAGGATTTTACAAAAACAGTATACATTTCTTATATTCATTCCTTGTAAGAGTCTCTTGTCGTAGTCTCTCTCGGATACAAGTATAATCCAAAAAGCAAGCTTACTCGAATATCCGTATGAAATGTATACAACGATACATATAATCCTCTGTTGCGATCAATTATTGTAAACAAAATATGATTAAAATATGAAGCAATAACTTTATATTGATATTCAAAACTATGACCAAAATCTATCTAAAGTTATTATCTAATATCCACTACGTTTACAATATAATTTGGAAGCTATAGTTGAAGGCAATATCGTTCCACAAGAAAGGCTTCGTCATAATCTAATCGAAGCTTATATTATCCATCTATAACGCTAGCACGAGTAACATCTGCTGTATGTTAATGCTGTAAGTATAAGACATTGCACCATTGAATAGCAAAATTGGTATAAAGACAAATGCATATTTTTTATTTGATTTAAAAATCTTATTTTGTGATTACATCTTACAATAGTTATGGAAAAACGCATAATAAGGTGACTAAAACTAACTTATGAAATCGTTAGCCGGTACACCTAACATGGGCCTCCTCCCAAGGAAGAGTTTTGCCATAGTTACCACGCTTGGCAGGCGTAACACGGGACGAACGGCTTAAAGTGCTTCCGAGGCACGGAAGATAGTCCACAACCAACCAGATCCGCAAAGAAATTTAAATTTTTTGAGTCTTCAAGCGAGACTAAGAAGTATCATAATTTACCAACAAACCATTGATATTCTCAACTCCGTCTCATAACTGTGCCACAGAGATCCGAGATCAAAACTAGAAAACTATAACATTGTAGACGTAAAGTAAGATAGCATCCATTTAAACTTGACTTCCCACAGAATCTCGAAGGGTTACTGGTGAAGCAAACTTTAACAATAATATAGGGGTACACTTAACGTATAAAGCTTGAAGAAAGATCTTCGAGTTTTATACGTTAGAACTGATATGAAAACTATTTAAGACAACATCGTCTTTCAAAGTTAGGCAGTAGGTACCCACAAAATAGTTCTGACGGGTATTTTTTTTTCTTGTATGGAGTTTACATATAAAATTTTCAAACTGTAATTGCTGCGGTTTAAAAAAAATAAAAGCTAGTAGATTTAACACCTTACAAATAAATTTGCCAGCGTATTACTATGACAAGTGCCTAAAGGTAAAACCTTTCCCAATGTGAAAATTTCTACGAGAACTTAAATAAAACGAAGCGTGTATTGGATTCAAAATAACTTCATCATCATCATCATCAACAGCCCGTTGACGTCCACTTCTGAACATGGGCCTCCTCTTAACAGAACTTGGCAAGCCAGGATCGTAGAGGGATATTGCCATAATCACCACGCTTGGCAGACGGATTGGTGATCGCAGTAAGATGTAAACCTTGAGCTAATAGATGCTGCTGCCCATCCATCAGCCATATGTCCCTTATTCGCCTTTTACGACACCCATGAAAGGACATGGGGTGGTCTATTCTAAGCCGGAAACCACACGGCTCCGGCTATTAAAAATAACTTAATTACAATAAATCTTCGAAACTAAACTCTGTAATATGATTTTCAAATTATTTCTAATTAGATTGAAGTTCTGGTCGCAATCGTTAAGATAGGCCGAAATAAAGTTGGCACGACAACGTTTGCAGAAAATTGGAAATGAGCCAGAGACGTTCGTAATAATATAGAGGTGGCCTTCGGTCACTCGAGTGGGTTAAACAGATCTTTTTGCCCTATTTGACGATATATCGATATGGAACCAAAGGCTGTAAAATCAAATATAACAAAAAGGTTATAATAACTACCAAATATTCTGATAGTAATTTTGCTCATTTCCAACTAAGGACCATTTTTTCAGAATTATTATTTTGACAAAATTTAAACTTACTCGTTATATTTTTTTTTTATATAAGGTTAAAAAATAGCATTTACTGTCCGTTACCTGTATGTTGATTGACTTGCGAGGAACCATTTTTTTTTAAACCCGTATGTAGTACTTTCACCCCCTGTTTCAAACGACAATCAATGCTAATTGGCATAGCTGTTAACTTAACTTTGTCAAATGAAGATTAAAAGTTAAAACACAGGCACTCATATATCCTCCCTATCCCGTGGGAACCTACTCATAAAATTATAGCCTTTGTTACTCCGATAACTCCTTCCTCATAAATGTGAAAGTAACTCTGTCTGTCTATCTGTCTGTCTGTCTGTCTGTTACGCAATCACGCCTTAACTACTGAAGCGATTTAAATGAAATTTGGTACAGATATAGTCTAGAGCCTGAGAAAGAACATAGGCTATATTTTATTATGAATTTCCCACGGGAACGGGAGTTACGCGGGTGAAACCACGCGCGGGAAGCTAGTTATTAATAAAGCAGTATTGTTTCAGATCAACTCACTCCCAAGCAGTTTTGTCATTGACATAATCAGACATTTTATAATAAGCCTTTTTACATAATTTATCCTTGACATATCGTTTAAACTTGTTTGTAGAAAGTCTCTTACATTATTAGGAAGTTTGTTGTAGAAGCGAATACATTGCCCCATAAAAGAATTGCTAATTTTGTGGAGACGTGTAGCATGTAAAATAAGATTATGCTTAGATCTAGTATTAACATTATGAGTGTCGCTTTTTTTTTTTAAACTATCAATATTCTAATGATCATATAAAAGGGTTTCATAGACATATTGTGATGCGACCGGAAGAATATTAGTCTCTTTGAATTTCTCCCTAGGGAAACTCGCGGACCAAGTTTATATATGGACCATACAACTCGTTTCTGTAGTACAAAAATGGTGTCAATGTCCGAACAGTTTCCCCAGAGAAGAATCCCATAAGACATTACGCTATGAAAATAACTAAAGTAAACCATTCTAGCAGTATCCAAATCAGTGAGTCGTCTCATAGTTTTAACAGCATAGGCCGCAGAACTAAGTTTTCCTGATAGTTTCGTAATATGTGGGCCCCATTGCAATTTGGAGTCAATAGTTATTCCCAAAAAGACAGTTGACTCTACTGGCTCCAACCGAATACCGTTTATTTGCACATTTGTATCAATTTGTTTCACATTAGGTGTAGAAAATTTAATGACTTTGGTTTTGTTTTCATTTAAAAGTAGATTATTAACATTAAACCAATGGACTACCTTCGAGATCGCATTGTTTACTTCGTCAAAGCTGCGTAGCTGTCTACTTATTTTAAATAAAAGGAGGTATCGTATTGATCTCTAAGAGAGATCTCTCTCTCCGAGTTATAAGTGTTGTAACAAACCCGTCTTTGTTTTATATATATAGATTGTAAAATAACATTTATTCTAAATAAAGGATTCCTCTGAGTTTCTTGCCAGTTCTTCTCAGAGTTGCCACGTCCAGAACTGGTGGTAGTAAAAGAATGGGACGCATCATAAGAACATGATTTAAAATATTTTAATGTGTCTATATGAATAAAGATTTTTTTTGACTTTGACAAAACGCTCTCTTACTATCAAATTCGGTACGTCTTTCAAATTCAAGAGAAATACATTGTAAAATAGTCATTTCAAAATGAATTCGTCCCAAACTTGAGCGTGTTATTTGAGATGTCAAAGATATATCACGGAGACGCAAATCAGATGTCCAGCTGACGCAGCATACTTGCGCTACCCAGGGTACACCCTGGAGTACAGTTTTAAGCCACGCGCTGGCACCTGCGTGTATGCTCGCGATGACATCTGCTTTCGACGTCTCCGTAACATTGAGGATTCCAGTTTCTCCGTATTGTGGGTTCTGGTGGACACTGGCTTGGAGCAGATACTCTATGCCAGTGTCTATCGGTCGCACACCGACAACATGGAGACAAACAGGTTGTTTCAGTACCTTTCGTACTCTGCTGAATTAGTTCAGCTCAGGTACCCATCGGCGCAGCTAGTTTTTCTGGGGGGTTTCAATGCCCACCACCAGGAGTGGCTGTACCCATACCAGTACACCGACCATGCTGGGGGATTACGTATGCATCTGCACTGACGCTTGGTCTCTCCCAATTGGTGACTGAGCCGACACGGGTGCCTGACATTGATGGCCACACGGCCTATTGTTTAGACCTTCTGCTGACAACCGATCCAGACCGATATCAAGTCGCGGTTTCCTCACCGTTGGGTAGCTCCGACCACTGTCTGGTGAAATCTGTGTCTGTCTACTCGCCACCCGATCCCGATCTCAAGGGGCCTAGGCGAGTATGGCGATACAAGTCAGCAGATTGGGATGAGATGTGGCATTTCTTCGCGTCTTACCCTTGGCTGCGCTTATGCTTCTCTTCAGACGACCCGACTCGCTGCGCGGAGGCTGTTTCTGTGGTGATATGCCAGGCTATGGAATATTTCATTCCATTTTCTGCCGTCTCACTCCAAGACAAAGCCCGTCCATGGTTCAACGCTGAGTGCGATAGTGCTGAAGCACATAAGCACTCTGCTTACCAAGCGTGGGCGGATGCTCGAGCCCGCAAAGCGCCAAATGTTCGGAAACTGAAGAAAGCCTTCAATAGTGCTGCCAAGTCTTGCAAACGTGCCCTTCGCAAGGCCCGCTTTGACCCTATATGCCGCATTGGAGCCAGACTAGCATCTTACCCATTTGGGAGTAAAGCTTTTTAGTCTCTTGCCAAATCGGTCGAAGCCAATTTCTGTCGGTCCTCTTTGCCGCCACTGCAGAAGCCGAACGGTTCATTAGCTCACACCGCCAAATTGAAACCAGACTTGTTTGCATCTCTATTTGCGAAGAATTCACAACTAGATGCTGCTGGTAAAATTCCACCCAGGCTACCTCATTGCACTTCCACTATGCTTGAGGTGCACATTCGGCAAAAGGTGGTACTTAAAATTCTTAGCACTCTAGATGTGAATAAGGCTAATGGGCCTGACGGCATTCCTGCCATTGTCTTGCGGTCATGTGCGCCTGAGTTGTCTCCTGTTTTGACTCGCCTTTATCGCTTGTCCCTGACGACTGGTCGAGTTCAAGTACCCTGGAAGATTGCCAATGTTCAACCGGTTCTCAAGAAAGGTAGTCGTGCCGACCCTGCCAACTACCGACCAATCGCAATCACCTCCATACTCTGTAAGGTTATGGAGCGTGTGTTAAACAACCGTCTCCTAGCATACCTGGAAGACAACGACCTCCTCAGTGACGGTCAATTCGGATTCCGTCGAGGCCGGTCCACTGGGGATCTTCATGTTATGCTACTCACTTCTGGAGCGAAGCCATTGAGAGACACGGTGAGGCTCTTGCCGTGTCTCTTGATATCTCTAAGGCTTTTGACAGGGTTTGGCACGCAAGTCTCATTAGTAAGCTTCCGGTTTACGGTGTTGCTCCCGAACTTTGTACTTGGATTCAGGATTTCTTGAGGGGAAGGTCGATTCGAGTTGTCATTGATGGCGCCTCGTCCGATCTTCTTGGTATTAATGCCGGTGTCCCTCAGGGATCTGTTCTCTCCGCGACTCTTTTTTTGCTGCACATAAACGACCTGCTAGTTACTCCCGGTATCTTTGGGTATGCAGACGACAGCACAGTCTCGGTGAGATACTTGTCTGATGCGAAGTCTGGGTCAAACGTCCAGTCGTTCAGGGAGTCGATGATTGAGGGGGTGAACTCGATCTTGGAGGCTGTCTCCTTATGGGGTGATGCCAACCTGGTTGGGTTGAACCCCTCAAAAACACAGGCGTGTCTTTTTTCGGCGAAACGGAGTCCATTCCAACTGACTCCGACTATCCGGAATGTCTCCGTTCCGATCAGCGACCATCTTGAGCTGTTAGGGCTTGACCTCTCTTCTTATCTAAACTTCGGTCACTACATCGAGTCCATTGCAAACACTGCAGCCAAAATTTGGCATTCTCTCCAAGGTGAGGCGGTGCTTCACATCGGAGCAGCTCTTAAGTCTTTACAGAGCTCAAGTTCGCTCCCTCAATGGAATACTGTTCTCATCTTTGGGATGGGTCTGCTGGATATCAGCTGGATGCGCTGGACTCATTGGAGCGAAGAGAGTCATAGGCAATAACTCACTTGTGGAGGCAAGTCTTCAGAGCCTCGAACACCGTAGACGAGTAGCCTGCCTATCGGTTTGTTATCGGTTACATTTCGGGGAGTGTGCGGAGGTTCTACATAACCTGATACCCCCTTCACCCTTCCATCACCGGACGACTAGGCGCGGCGAGCGGTTTCACCCTTTTGTTGTAGACATTCCTTCAATACGCACGAAGCGATTTGCTTCTTCTTTCATAATTTCATAATGCGGACGGCTAAGGAGTGGAATTCTCTGCCGGGGTCCGTTTTTCCGGAATGCTATAATCTGGACATCTTTAAGGCTAAAGTGAACATACACTTTCTAGGCAAGCGTGTATCATCTTAGGCCTTATCTTCGCCTTCCATCAAGCGAGATTATGGTCAAACGTAAGCCTATATTTGGTAAAAAAAAAAAAAAAGATGTGTTATCGATTTAACAGAACCGCTTACAAAGGCACTGATATTAACCTCAGCCTCGCCTTATCTGACTATACGACGACATTGTAGATACTGTATGTATACAAAATGTCAAACATTAGAGTTAAAACCACTAAAGGAATATTACACTTGAACTATTTTAGAGTTACAAACAAATTTAATATCGCGTCTCAAGACTTTATACTGATATGTATGTAAGTAATTTACAAATGCGAAATACACCACTTTAGGAACAGTAATTAAAATAACTTAAGTATAAAATTCTATGTTTTAAATTTTACAAGCATTTATTTTTCGCATCACCTTTTTAAACATAACTGCTGAATATGTTTATAATTTCCGTTTAAACTAGACTAAAGGCTTTTAGTCTAGTTTAAACGTCAACGTTTTAATTGCCTGACAAAATTGAAGCCTTTATATTATGATAGTCAATTTATTTGGGAAACAATAAATGATTTATTTACTTATAAATAACAGAAATAAACAAATGTCTTTGAGCCTTGAAAAAATCAACGTGAAGCACCTATATAATATCATGTTTTAAGTTCACAACCAATCAAAAATCTTCTGACAATGTATCAACAAAAAAGAACTTATTGTTACATAATAAAAACGAATAATTATCTTTATTTAAGATTGGATTGTTCCTCTAGATAACATAGCACACGCATAATAATTTCTATAATGAGTGGGGCAAGATAAGCATTTTACAATTACTGTGTTTGTTTGCAGGTACTTATAGTAAATAATAATAATTAAAAATAATAAATCCATCTATCCATGACCGGCCAAACGCAAAGAATTTAATGTTTGAATCATTATATAAATCCGGAACGAGTAATTTAAATAAATTCGAAATTGAATTAGTTCGTAGTTCAATTAATTTAACAGAAATAATAATGATTTTAATTAATAGAGTAAATTTATAATACCTCAAAAATATATCCTTCGTCTGGCAATTTAATATTGGCAGTATTATTATTTAAACCACCGATTTAATTTTACCCGTCTAAACACTTACACACCGAGCTAAACGGAATAAACACTTTACTCAAGATAATTAAAATGTATGAACAAATCAATATTAGCAAAACGAAACGCAATCGTTCGTAACGTTCCTATTATTCACTATTGCACCTCACTTAAATGATCTTCGTTTCAGTTCGATAATTTTCCTTCGCTTATTAACTCGTAAACGTTTTTACAGACAACAGACAGCATACAAATTCGAAATCCTAATTTAAAAGTCATAACAATTTATTTTATAAACAAAAACAAAAGTTTACTAAACAATTCGTAGCTTTTTTTTCACTATTGTGAGAACATAAAAGTTAAAAATCGAAATTGAATAATATTAGAAGCGCGCCGGGGAAACGAAATCGGATTTTTCATGAAAGCGATTTAATAAGCTTTTTCAGTTAGTTATTGCATGATTTATATTGCAATATGAAATAACACAAATGCTGCGAGCCGGAATAAAGTGTTGAGAACGAACTACATCGTATAAATGCTTCGGATTAATTTGTACATTTATTTAAATAATAGCTTTTTTCCATTTAAATTAAATGAATAAAGTTCAGGTTTTAAACTGAATTCGACATTGCCGCGAACCAGGTTGTAATAAAATGAGTGTTTTTGTTTATTCCATATCGTTGTAAAGTTTGTAATCACCTGCATTTTTATCAATATAAAAATCCCGAAAAGTTTTTGTAACGTAATTGAATCGGTAGTGATAAAAAATGGACATGAAATAATTATTTATGGTAGTAAAAAAAATCTTACTTGAAATATTTAGATAGATGTCTAGTATTTTTTGTCCACTGACCGTTAAAACAATACGGTATTTTGTAATAGACCGTGAGTTTTTAGTAATTGTAAATAGCTGGCAGGACGATTTGCCACCAGTATTGTTATATCTCAATAAACGCCTTAAATTAGTAATTAATAAATACACGCAAATTCATTAATTGTGTTTTTATTTTACGAATATCGGCCATAGACAAGTTACAGAGTATATAATAAAATAATATTAAACAAAAAGTGTTGCCCTCTATGGTAACTAATTAAAACTTTAACAAGTATTCCTATCGAAACGTTACAATGAGGGGTAAATATTTTACAATAGATAGGTATACGATTTTTTTTTTACAAATAACACTACATCATGGTTTTCCTCCATAGGTCCAAAAAATAATTTCACTGAATATTAGCAATGACTGTGTTAACAGCTTAAATATCCATAAATTGACTTTACAATTTGCTTTAAATGTTTTAAGTCTACAAAGTTTGCCGTCTATATACAACATAGCCAAACAAAAATAAAAATATACATATAAAGGTAGGTAAAGAGATAATCTGAATATCTTTTCAAACTGTGGATCAATCATCCTAGGAGCTTTCTTTAGAAACTGTACAATACATCATTGGTGTAGGATTTTAAGACATCAAGGATTAAGTACAAATCTATCTTATGGAAAATGATTAAGCTAGTAAGAAATTTATTATCATATTGTAATAAACCTCATATTATGATGGTATAACTGCTAAACGTGGTGGCTATGGCAAAACAATCCCTCGGAAGGAGGCAGTTCTACAGTGGACGTAAAACGGGCTGATGATGAATATAATGAGTGCATCATACCAATTAATAATATCTGATTCTTATACATAGAACAAATTTTTGGTATTACTTCCATTACATTGAACGAAAAGAAACACATACCTAACCTATACCTACACACTTAATAACTAACCTAAGCTGAATTACGTAATCTCATATTATTCCTTTCTTATAGACCACTTAAGGGACTCGGTTCTAATAAAGATCTGTACCAAATGACCTAACCGTAGCCATAAGGCTACGGTTAGGTCATTTGAGTTTCCCGTGAGTCAAACTACTGATAACAGGATAGCCTGTTATCAGTAGTTTGAGTAATATTGATGCTTAGGTTGAAAATACACGTCAGATATTTTTATAAGTTAATCGGACCAATAGTCTGATTCGGCTATAGGAAGGTGGTTTAGAAATAATTTTGTGATAACATACAACGCGTAAAAGGAGGAGTGTCATGTCCAATACGTCCGAAAATCGAATCGGACGATCGAGTCAGAAAAAAAAACCGGCCAAGTGCGAGTCGGACTCTCGCACGAAGGGTTCCGTACTAGTTGCAAGTGCCTACCTATTTTTTATATCAAGAATACAACAAGTAACATAGTATAAAAGTTCTTGTAGTTCGTTGTAATTTTGATCGATGTTAATAATAGTTGATTGAATGAAAGGTAAATTGCGGTTTACGGTTTATGACGCATTAAAAAAAAACTACTTACTTGATCTCGGTCAAACCAATTTTCGGTGGAAGTGTGCATGGTTATGTACATCATATATTTTTTTTAGTTTTATCATTCTCTTATTTTAGAAGTTACAGGTCTTATTTAAGAAGTTTCAACATTATAGTTCTTATAGTTTCGGAAAAAAGTGGCTGTGACATACGGACGGACAGACAGACAGACAGACATGACGAATCTATAAGGGTTCCGTTTTTTGCCATTTGGCTACGGAACCCTAAAAAGTAATAATTTGTACTCAATTTTATTATTTTTGCTCCGTACACGTACTTGGAATAGCTTAAAAATTACGCAGGGGAAAAAACGTACTGACGCAGGAATCGGAAGTGTATCGAGTAATTACGATCAAGAAGACTGATCAGACAGTTGGAAACAACATTTTACTTGTACCAGTACCAGATTCCTAGGTTAAGTAGGTTCCACGGAACTTAGGGGTTTTGTAGAAAAGTCACAAGGGTTCCGAAATTATCTATTTTAATTCGGTAAGGTAATGAATTGACTCAAATTAAATTGTAATTAATTTGTTTTTTATTTGTAATAATTTGATATAGGGTTCCATAAAATAAAAGGGATTTGGTGAGTTTAACGTTCTCTTAAAAATTTGGGAAACTCAATTGTATAGCAACGGTCGATAGTGTTGGTCCAAAAAAGAAAAGACCTTTACTGCCGTGCGAGGTATACCCAGTTTCTGCGGCCACTTGTTAGGGTGCGTTTCCACAGAAGCGGAGTTGCGCTGAGTTCAGCGGAGCAGAGCCGTGTAAATTGGTAGGTGTTTCCACTAAAGCTGCGCAGAGATGAGCGGTGCAGGTCTGAGCTGTGTAGCTGGGTGAAGTGGAGCCGAGCGGAGCTGAGACGACCGGAGCGGACCAGAGCTGAGATTAGCGGAGCGGAGCTGTGAAGTGGAGATGTGCTGATCGGGGCTGTAAATACATTTTGTTTTCAGTCAGTACGGTCACGTGGTATGTGTGTGCGTCAGGTCAAACTGCAACAAACAAACTCCTGCGGCTGACGTCGCGTTACCCCTCTTAGCCCTGCTCCACCCCGCGCAACCCAGCTCTACCGCGCGCATCCCCGTTCTACACCGCACAGCCCCGCTCTACAACGCACAGCCCCGCTTCACCCGGCACAGCTCCACTAAGCTCGACACCGCTGTGCCCCGCTAATCTCTGCGCACCATACATTTTAATGTAAATCTTCTCAACTCCGGTAACAGTGTTTCCACTGAATCGGAGCGGAGATGATATGTGTATTTTGAGCAATGTGATTGGTCAATTTTTATAAGTCTCTGCTCAACTCCGCGCAGCTCAGCTTCTGTGGAAACGCAGCCTTAGCGTGCGAATATATGCACGTTATGAAAACGTGCATATATTCGAACTAGCTTACAAACTTTTATTGCGTGATATAGGATTATCGAAAATTGTAGATGGCGATAGCAGTTTGTTTGTAGAATTTCTGCTGTAGGTAGCGCTAAACTGTGGTTATTCATGAACACTGTTTGAATAAAGATGATATTCGTTGCGTCGAACAGTACTTTAAAACCTTGTAAAGCAGTATCAGCTTTGACCGTGCAGATGTATTTTACATAATTTCTTGCTGTGGTTTAAAATTTATAGCAGATGTCGAACAATTTTAAGGCAAATCATAACATTGTAATATATCCATAAAGTTAAAAAGCATTAAACGGTGATTTTAAGTTTGTGTCTTTCTAAGTTGAATTTGAAAATGAACAAAAAAAACCATTGATTTTGTATTTGCATTTTACAAGATTTTTCCCTACTTTCATACTTTTTCTGTACATATAATAGTTGACTGCCAACGACACAATAAATGTTAACCACGCGTTTGAAAGTCGTAATACACCGTACTTTACCTTAAACCGCAGTATCAACTTTAAAATCAGTTTTGAACTTGGTTCTAGCAGTAAAGGATTACCGCTCCCCTCGCTTCGTTCGTAAGTCCTGACGGTAATTAAAGTAAAGTTTGGATCCCCGATTTACCCTTTACTTTAAAAGTTTTTTTTTTCAGAAAAAAATTAAAACCTTTATACAAAATCTTCGAGTAAGTAAACATTTTTTTATTACCTTTTGTTTGTTCTGTGAAGTACAAACAGCAGGTTATTCTTTTAAAGTTAATTTAATTAACTACCTAGAGTAACAACTTTGTCTGAGATGTTTGCTTTCATGAAATGAAATTTTGTACCAAGTAGCACACTGAGTAAACTTACCAATAAATAATATATGTGGAACTGTTTATTACGTTTAACATCGAACCAATGGATCAATAAAAAAAACGACACCACAGTTCATCGATCAAAATGTCAAGCAGATTCGCAGAAATTACAATTACATCAAACAAGGTATTTATACCGAAATATTTAAATCTTTTATTGCACTGATACAAAAATAGAACCGCAAAATAAAAAATAAACATTTCAAATTGAACCAATAATCAAATATTTATTGAAGCTCTAAAATAAACAATTAAAAAGTAATAATAACAGATCATCACTTTCCTAGGATTTAACAAACAAAACAGGAATAACTGTTCGTATTTTACATTACATTTCCAAAACTAACTTAGGAAAAAGACTGGTGCGAAAATATCATATTACAAAACAAACGCTTTTTTCCATTCACTTCTTAAATATTATTATCTGATACAATAAATCCATTCTTTGTGTTTCGAGATAACATTACCAATAATAATCTGGAGCAGTGCGTGAGGAATGAAATGACTCTTCAGGGCGTGCTAAGCGAGAAATTATTACCCCCAAGTACTGTAAGGAAAATAAGAAACAAACCCTTCAGAGAGTTTGCTTTCGTTCTATTTTATCGATAACTTTTCTTTTAATTTTTCCGGAAAACTTGTCGTACTATTTATAATGAATAAAGATGAACATCTATGGATGCCGCGTTCTTTGCCTTGTTCTTGTGCATTTACAAGTAGCTAAATAGGTGTATTGTATGAGAATATGTTAAAAAAATGTATTTTACTTTTGATTAATTATTCGTATTGAAACCTTTACATAACTTAAATAATAACAATTTTATATAATCAGAGAAAGTCACTGTTGCTTCAGTATTTCATATATAAAATATTGAAGTAACATTTCTCACGACAAATATCCAAAACACAAACAAAATTTCAACGTAAGACCACGTAATCCAAATTTTACAAAACATTTCTTCACAAAGACGTGTTAAGGAAGATAAAGCCATCTTCTCTCCCCGAGGGTTGGGTGATACTCCAACAGTAGTACTAACCAGGACAAATGCCGAGGAAACACCCAGCAATATTCACGAGGCCTCGAATAAAGATGAAGCCATTAAAGAAGGAAAAGCCGACAGGCGAAGCAACGCACTCATGTTGACTTTGAGATGCGGAAAATGAAAAGAATAAGCGTCTTGTTTTGTGTGTAAATATGATTCGTTAGTCAATTCCTATAAGTAAATATTATTGTACTTTTTTTTAGTTCTGTGTTATGTTTATATGCCCAGGAGATGGGTATTTGTATTGCCCATTTTTTTCTTCGCTATGTAGAGTTGCTTTGGAACCGTACCTACACTACACACTACAAAAATATAAATAGAACGGAATCTGTTACTGTACGGAATTTATAAAAACAATAGTTTTATTTAGAAAATTACTCTTAGTTTCGGTCGTGTGATCATTAGTTAGAATTAGATGCAGTTCACACAATGACAAGGTCGCATCTAGTACATATATTATCACACACCAGGACATAGGCTGTTACTATACCAGTAAAACTAGATTTTCAGAGTAAAGCAATTGCACCTGCATTTGCGCAACACGCTTGTGCACATGTCCTGCGCTGATGTAATCAGGGTAAGGGCAGGGTCGATCGGGAGAACTATATTTATATATACAGAAATTTTAATTATTCCGCGTAAAGTGTATCTTATAATCTTCGTCCTCCGTAAACGGAATAAAATAATAACAAACTTGAACATAAAAACTGAACGCTGGAAAAAATATAACTTTCAATTTATGACTAAAGGAAAATAAAAAGTTTGTTTCTGCTATCATTTTTATATCAGAAAAGTTAAAAGTATAAAGTAACTACGTAGTAAAAATATATTTTTGCTAAATGTAAAGGTAATTAAGGCACACAATATACTTAGTTAAACGAATGTCATCAAATATATATTTATGTTTTTCCTTTTGTGGTAGCAGCACCATTTGATATGATTCATTCATTTAAATATAATACAACCTAATGAGCTCATTATTAAACCAATTTGATAATCAACCCAGGGCTGTTGAACTGAAGCTCTATTTTACAGTTCACGGGCCTCTTGGACTTTGGGTCAACGAGGGCATCAGAAGGTTCTTTTAAAAGGGTCGGGAGTGGGTGACGGAGTTGGGTGTCATTCGGTGTACCAGTGAAACAAATTTTTCAAGATCTTATGGGTTTATTTCTACTACTAATTTCTTAGTTATTGTTTATGTTTAACTTTTTAGTAATATTTTTACTATATTGGAAAGTAAACAAGCGAAAGATTGACGCTCCAATGACATTTTAGTGTATTTATTAACAACCTACTTGTATTCGACTTCATAATTTCGATATGAAAAGTTAAAAAGTGATATAACCATCCGATAATTCAATACAACGTCTACAACTGTCAATCGCTCCTAAAATCTGCGGAACAAGATTCAAATTTGAAGCACGGATTAGCATTCGTTGTAGCTCTTCAAAGTTAGTATCTTAGTAGAGCCACCGTTACATGCAGGCGGCGCTCTAGAACTCCGCCAACACTCATTTATCATGAGAGATGAGAAGTATAAGTAGCTGTAAAACTGTTGCCGGTACAACGTCTTGTTTTTCATAAACGACGATCGATGCCAGGTGGTGGTGGTTATATAATTTTATGATGGAGATTTTGACTCGAGTTTTTTCTTCAAAAATAATGTAGGTATTGTAAGTGAAAATGGTAAATGAAGAACGTAAGGAAAACTGTTGTGTGTAGGTACTTGAATATATTTCTTTTAGATTCCGGTAAGCGCTTTTACCCGCGTAGCTCCAGTTTCCGTGGAAACTTCATAATTAAATATTGCCTATGTAGGTAACTTAGCTTTCATAATTTTTTTAATCATTAAAAAATTTTAGCATCGGTCCAGTAGTTTTGAAGCCTATTCAATGCAAACCAACTTTTACTTTAAATTTTTCTTCTTATATTACGAGATATAGATAAATCTCCAGAACTATTTTCAAAGTACATCGTACTCATGTCCTCATTGTTTTCAGACAATCGAAAATATAATTCTAGCTTTTGCTTGCGACTACGTAAAGTATTCTATAACAAATTTCATAAAAATATAGGCGTCAGTAAAATTTAATTTCGGGTTTATAATATTAATTTGAATTTCTCGCACACCTACAGGAATAATCCATTAATATAAAAACAAAATGCTTTGATACATTATACACTTACAAAAAAGCTTAACAAGGGTCTTGTCAATTTTTACCTATATTTCACGTAGGTATTGAAATAATTACCGTGAATTTACAATATATAAAGTAACATACTCATAATATATATTTTTGGATGTCCATACCCAATTAATGAAGCCATTACAATTTTAAAATTGACACGATGTTTACAGAACTCCTTTTCTGAAAATATTTTTTGCAACAGCTTTGAACCTTATTATTAATTTAAGTATGTTGACATTTTGAGTATATTTTTTTAGGAACAACTAAAAGAACAAGAAATTGTTGGTGATTCCCGTACTGGACTATCATGCAGTTAGCAAAGATTTGTTTTTTAACCCCCGATGCAAAAAGCGGGGGTTATAAGTTGAACGTGTTTGTCTAAGCAATGTGTATGGCATCGTAATTCCCGACTAGGTAAAACAATTTAGATTTAGATTTGTTTTTGTTTTTTGTTTGAAATGTATGTCGATTAAGAGTGTTCTTAGGTATGTTTGGTCAAAATCAGTTTAGCCGTTTAAAAGGTATAGGGGATGAAAGTGGGAGTGGGCAACCGAATGTCTATACCCAACCTAATATGGCCCAATGGCCCAAACCAATATGGGCCAAACCTTTCAAATGAAAGGAGATGATTCGTCGATTACAAAAACTAACCTGAAAATATTCAAATAATAAAGTGTTATGTTATGGGGGGTAAAAATACCCTTATTTTCACCCCCCAACATAACGCACATAACAACTGGATATTTTATTTCCTTTTTAACATTTGCTGTATGGTAAATTTTATATTGAATTTATATGTTGTAGTTTGTAACGAATAAACTCAAAATCTTAGTATTGGTACGTACGAAGAGCTGCTGGACTGTAGAAGTACCCTCGCCATACTGAATACCATAAGAAAATAATAATAAAGTATACATTTCGTAGGAACTGTATATAAGATTACATCATCGTCATCAGCCTGTTGTAGTCTACTGCTGAACATAGGCCTCCCCCATCGATTCTAGCGGGAACGATCGCTAGCGGCCTGCATCCACCGACTCCCTGGACCTTAATGAGGTCGTCGGTCCATAGTGCAGGCGGTCTTCCTACGCTGCGCTTGCCAGTTCGTGGTCTCCACTCGAGAACCTTTCTGCCGTCAGTTCTTCGAGCTATGTGTCCTGCCCATTGCCACTTTAGCTTGCTAATCCGTTGAGCTATGTCAGTAACTTTCGTTCTCCTGCGGATCTCTTCTTTCCTGATTCGACCACGCAGGGAAACTCCGAGCTATAAGAGCTATGCTCTTTCCATAGCTCGCTGAGCGACTTTCAGCTTTCTTATGAGGCACAAAGTAAGAGACCACGTCTCGGATCCATATGTCATCACTGGTAACACACATTGATTGAAGACTTTTGTCTTCGATTACTTGTCTAATAGATTGCTACATTTCCGTCAACACATATAAAAGTATAGCTGACCTTGTATTTAGCGTCACATAACATCAAGAGTATGGACACTCCTTCAAATACAAAAAAAAAAACACTTTTACTTTAAACAATCTCATTAAAACGACCATCAAATAATTTCAGGTGCTCTGAATACGAAAGCTTAGTAATATAATAATTTAGAGAAAACAGTCTGGCCGACGTGACTGCTTTGTTTAAAATAAAGAAAAACAAAATGTGATGGCGACGAGTCCTAATTAGTTACCAGCTGTATAAAACTGAGTGTATAAATGCTTGCAGCAATGAAACCGGAATGTCGACTTAATACTGTTATCATTTGTAACTCCATTCATGAAATAGAGGCAGATTTGTGAGAACAGTAAACAATGATACAACGTTTGCAGATAGTAAAGAAAATTATACAATTTTCTGCTTGCAATGAGTTGAAAAGTGAATATAATAAAATATATTATTGTTTTTTTTAAAGTGAGAGAAGTATTAAGTGGAAATAAAGTGAATTATATCATTTTGTAATAATATTGTGAAATATAAATTAAAACTGTTTGCGTGAGCGCGCTTATTTCATGAATTAATAATTGATTAGAGAAATTTTCTTAGTGTTAGATAGCCCATTTATCGAGGAATATTTAATTATGACTTTCCTACAGGAATGGGAGTTGCGTGGGTGAAATTGAGCGCAGGAAGCTAATAATAGCTAGCAGTCATCTTATATAATACCAATTTTACGATATTTTAATGAAATGTGCTAGGTAATCGGAAGACCAATCGTTTCAACCAAATAGGTTCAGGAAACTTGTAAAATTACGTAAAAACTGAACTGGTATAGTTCTTGTATCTATGTAAAATGATATAGATTTTTCACTCTATTACAGGCTTCCGCTGAGAGAAAATAGACTGATAAAAATCCGTACGAAAAAAATCGCGGGCACAAGCTAGTTCTGTTATAATTACGTAAGTACAATCATCTATTGCAGTTATTTACTATAGCAATGACGTCATTTTACTTATCTAGAGGAATACTTATCTAGAGAAAAACTAATATTATAAAGAAGAAAGATTTGTATTTTTGTGTGTATTGATTTCAAAAATTATTTCACCATTGGATAGCTACATTCACCCCGGGAGTTACGTGAAACGGCGCGCGGGAAGCTAGTATCAAATACTTTCAGTGGTTGATTACCGAGCGCTAAATAAAACGACATGGTCAACATATTATTTTTCCCATTAAT
This sequence comes from Nycteola revayana, assembly GCA_947037095.2. NCBI lineage: Eukaryota > Metazoa > Arthropoda > Insecta > Lepidoptera > Nolidae > Nycteola > Nycteola revayana. Next base: position 15,542,039 of record OX344839.1, read on the forward strand.
ATGTATGACTATCAACCCTCAACCACATTAGCCCCCAGTCAGCGTTCTCCTTGAACAGCCTTAATATTTTCATCTTTATTCAAAGAGGCCTATGAATAAAACAAGCCACACTTGTAGGGACGGCAATACGCTGACGTCGCAAGATGTCTCTTCATCTTAACTTTATTCATTATGATGTTAAACTTAATTAAAATCGGGCTCTTTATTATTTCCTAATACATTTAACGTAAGAGAAAAAATATACTTTTGAAGTAGATATTTTGCTAGACCAATGGAAAATCTGATAACGAAATGATTTTATACATGCAGATGAGAGTTGCCTGATATATTTTTATTAAAAAAACATTAAAATACGTTGTTAGTAAGAAGATAAAGAAAAATATGTATTTAATCGTATTTGGATGTACGTATCGTTTCACACAACACTCTTAGAACAAGATATAAAAGTTAAGCTCTTAATTAATAATATTATATTTAATGTATACACTACAAGTGTACACTAAAGATTCTGCTAATGTAATATATAACGAAACAACGGAACCCTTATAGGATGTACGTCCGTCTGTCACAGCCAATTTGCTCCGAATCTACAGGACAACATTAAGTGAAATTTGGGAGGTTGGTGTAATCCTATGATCCAATCACCCATACATAGCTGATATGCAACAAAGTCAATATTTTTTTAAATAAGAGTAATTTTCGATGAAGAAATTAAGAAACAAAAACACATTTTTTATTTTATAAACTACCTACTTGATATTTTAGTTATAGATGAATGTATAGTTTTATGCATTTTTACCTTTTTGTTGATTACTATTGAAAACTATTTACTAAACATATCAAAGGCTCACATAGGAAATTTGATATCAGACAGGAACATGAACGGAATCTGGCAGCATCCTATGAGGTAAACACATAAAATATTTCTTATAAGGAAAATAGCAGGCGATGAACTTTGACATGCTTCCATAAGAGTTTACCTATTTTATCTGGAGACGACGAGCAATGATGACGTTAAAGGAAATTTCTGAAACATACATAGCGGGCCGTATGAGCTGACAGCAAACAGTCTGAATATACCCTCAAGGTATGATACTTACTAGTTTATTAAAATGGGGTGCCGAAATGTAATGTAATTGAATAATAAAACTTCATAGAAGCTAAATAATAGGGGGCACTTAAAGAAAATGCACCTAAAATTGGATATATAGTGATGACAAAGGGCGCGTTGACTTTTATTATTGCAGACGTGTGATGCCGCAGGCGTCAATACTCCACCCCAATAAATGACAAGTGGCTGAGTTGCGAACACAATTTAACTTGAAATAAAATTTTGTTTTCCTTCACCCTCCCCAAGAATAAGCAGTATATGATTCGGAAAGCGCCCTTTCTTATCTTCCGAAATATCGCTTGGAAATACACCCCGTAAATTCCAATTCTGTGACTTCTTTGTGTTTTATGTGCCTAATGATATGAGTAATGTTACGAATGAGATTAAGGTTAAATGGAGTTTGACGGTTACCAATGGTATTACGTGCATTCCACTGCTTTTAAAGAATAATAGGTAAAATGCGTGTTTCATTGTGAAACTGGCTTACCGCGCGTGTTTTCACCCACATAAATCCCGTTGCCGTAGGAACTTTAAAATGAAATTTAGCCTACTTATAGCTTTCCTTACTAAATGGACTATCTAACACAGAAATCACACCAGCAGTTTCTGAACAAACAAACTATTCAGCTTTACAATTTAATACAGAAGTAAAGGTATAGACTGTCTATGGGTATTATTGATATATACTTTCAATAATGTGTCCAACATTATTGAAAGTAAAACAAGATCTTATGACACCCAAGAATAAACAGAATCGAAACATCTAAAATTATTTTAGGTTTCCACTTCCAGTTTACTTTATAAGATTTATTTCTTTAAATATATAGATTTAATTTGTGATAAGATTGTTATTTATAAAAAATAGTTTTGTACATAACAAATACAGTAATCACCGGGTAACGATATTACTTAAGCGTAGTAATAAACCAGCAAAAGTAAAAAAAAAATATCCATGTTAGAAACTGTGAAGATACTATCAATGATTTTAATGTAACATCATAACTATTTTAATATATAACAATATTATATATAATTTCAATATGAACGTTGCACGCACCAGTTCGCAAAACAATCTTGATTCGTTAAAACATTCTCAATACTATGAAAAAAATGCAATCGATTTGTTTGAGATCCCATCACGATTGTAATACCGATTCACTATAAGTAAACATCGGATCATGTGTAAGCCTGATATCAATTCCGCGCGACTGCGATCGCCTTGCACAAACAATACAAATCTTTCCACGGTGGGAATTGACACCTTCAGTGTCTTGTTTCTACAGACGCCATACATTTTCCTATTCTAGAGCTCAGGAGCATAAGGTCAGTTGTGCCATTATACGTCAGAACGATTCGTCGTATGTGGTTTTATCGTTAACTGGCACTTACGACCAAATGCTTCTGAACGCGTAGCGGTATTTGGCTCGCTTTAAATCTCGGAGATCGTGGGTTCGCTCCCCATGCCGGACAAGACAATCTTTGTATAAATTCTAAGACTTCTTTTCGGGTCTGGTTGGTTGAGGGACTACCCTCCGTGCCTCGGAAAGCACGTTAAGCCGTTGGTCCCGATTATTATAATATCATCTATAATAATCACATATCAAGGAACGGGCAGCAGCGTTTCCTTGTGTGGTACAACATTATACTGCGGTCATCGACCCGCCTTTTTTTGTTTTTTTGTCCGGGTGTTAATGCATTAACGCATTGCATGGCGAGTGCCACATATCCCACCGCCAGCGCGCGAATACGCTGCAGCGGCGGTGGGATATGTGACACTCGCCCTCTCCATAGCGTGGTATGCTAAACTCATACCACGAGGAGAGGACCCTACACCACTAAAACCTCCCAGACACTTCTTCGATCCGCCGTTGGCGGGGGCCGGGTATGCATGAGCAATCCGGCCCCCCGACGGCACCCGCGGCCAATATGATACCATACGTAGCTCGCGGAGAGTATGGGAGAAAAGTGTGACAATTTGTGTGTACATAGACCAGTGCCGAAGCCTTTGAAAATTGGTCAAGAATGAAAAAAAATATAGTTGTATGAAACCCATTGGAAAAGGAAGAGAATAAAACAAAAATTAAAGGAAAAATAAATTACGGGCGATCTAAGGTTGGGAAGTGGTAAAGGCTACCCACCAAGGGTACCATCACCTATAAGGCCTGTCCTATCTAACGATGAATTGAAATGAACATTTAGAACGACTATGTTTTTTTTAATCTTTATGTTTTATGGATTAATATTTTTTTGTTATCAATATATCGTGGAATCTTACGTTTTTCGAGTAATCAAAGTATAAACATTTTAATAAATAGGTCATAATTGTACATGAAGTAAAAAAAAATCGAATTCGATTTGATTTTTGAGTCAAAATAAGGAAAAAATAATAATTTTAAATCAAAAAGAATCAAAACGTTTTCAGCAAATTTCGTGAAAAAAAATCAAAATTTGTAAAAGATAAAAAAAAAACCAAAATCTCGTTTTTTTGAGTTTTTTACATGATTTTGGAGGTTAAGGTAAAAAGTGTAAATATAAAAGTTGTAGATCTTTTTATTACCTACAACTTTGCTTCTTTTCTTTTTTCCATAGGACTTGTAGTTTTGTCGGAAATCGAGAGTAACCATTTTTTACCCTTTACCACTTCCCAACCTCAGATCGCCCGTAATTTATATTTCCTTTAATTTTTGTTATATTTTCTTCCTTTTCCAATGGGTTTCATACTACTATAATATTTTTTGGTTTCAAAAATTATCTACCCTGGTCTAATATATGAATCGTTAAATTTACTAAATAACTTTTACGTCGGAACAGTCATGCCTACATTTTAGTTACCATACACGAGTATGTGTACAAAATTAAACAGAAGAATCTGATTTAAATCAAATTTATGCCAAATCGAATTAATTCGTATGTATACCGACATGAGACTCATTTCCCTATATCCATAAATGAAATATAGATTTTATATCGCAAAGCTACGCAAATATCAGTTTTGGCAAACGGTTATTTTTATAACCAATATTTTTACTTTATGGTTACAATGCACAATTTTGGGTAAATTTCGATGTCAGAATTCCGTCTCTAGAGGATAATATAAAACGAAGTCAATGGCTATTCCGAAATATCTTTTAGTATATAAATAACTGAACTATTGATTTTGATACCATTAAATTATATTTATATAACAAACTGTGACTCTGTGAATATAAAAATATACATTTTCTATGACATAACATAGATTGTTAAAAATATCTGTGTCCTTTTCATAAAAATAATTAGTGCTTTGTAGCTTTTTTTTTCTGAAAAGTAATTAATATTCTAACTAATGAAACATTCGATACAAATTTTTCTTTTATCATTTAGTCATTAATAAAGTTATTTTGATGAAATAATGAAATTTATTCAGCACTTAGGTATTTACATACACTTGTACTTGTCAAAATTACACTGTATAAGACTAAATCTAACAAAAGTATCACTTAAGTAGCTAAAAACATTGTTATAATTATTTGATCTTACATAATTTGTTATCAGTACCTATGTCCGTCTGTCGAGCGATAAATGACAAATGTACACATTAGGTATAGTAAGACCATACACTAGCTACCTAAGTGGACGACCCGGAGAAGAAAGGAAGAAAGAAACTCCAAGATTATTATTTTTTGTCTCTTTTGCTCTGTTTCTTTTTTTTATGTCAAGTCTTTTATCACAATCATGTTATATTGTACAATGTATATATGATGTAAGCGAATGCACGCACAGTACCATTTACTACCTGGTCAATTTATACCTACCAGGTCCAGGACCGTATTGTTCAATAAGACAAGAAAAAAAAATTAATACAGTAAATACTATAATGTAGATATTAAAGTTTACTCAGGCACAGACAATCTCCTACAAAGAAACCTAATGGCGGATGCATTCACACACATTTACAATATGACAATTTACACAAGTTCAACCAAAGGATATACCTACAATAATAATTATAAACAATAACAAGAATGAATTAACAAAATATAAAATAAAAATTAACATAACATATCCCCGACAACAGCCGACCAGTCACCACAAGCAGCACCCGTTCACGAGTGTGACGTGTGACGCTGCCATCGCCTCCCTCGCCATATTAGAGGGAAGGTGGGGACCCGCCCCACACGGCCACCGCAAGCAATGACAGACAATGGGAGCATGACGAACTAAAATGGGGCTATCTACAAGTCTATTAATATTAAACCTTTAGTTAAACAATGTTTAAACTGTTTCAATAAATGAGTTTACAATGTTGTCTGTGTTTCACTGATCAACCAAGCGTTATTGTCGTTTAAATAGTCGTTTACTGAATAATAAGCCTTTTTTATTAGAATCCTCTTAACAGTTGAATTGAATCTATCATAAGGTAACTCTTGTAGGTGTATAGGTATTCTGTTATACATACGGACTCCTAATCCCACAAAAGATGAGTGAACTTTTTGTAGGCGATGGTAATCGGCGCAAAGTTTATGCTTATATCTAGTGTTTATTGTGTGTATGTCACTTATTTTGTTAAAAAGTAGGGATGTCGATTCTTTCCAAAAAAGATCGATTTTTAAATCGATTCGAATCGTGACCTAATGAATCGATCCACAAAAAAATCGAGGCCAAAAAGATCGATTTCTGAAAAATCGATCTTTTCTTCAAGTTTTTGTTTATAATGTTAAATTAAATTATTTTTTTGTAAATAAATCTATTTTATTAAAAACATGACACATATTATAATTTAACGATCTCTTATCAGTAAAATCAGGTGATTCGATGATAAAAAATATTTTTATTACCATATCAAAAGATCAGATCAGGTATAAAATAAGACATTTATTTTTTTATGTATTGGTTTACAAAGTTAAGAAAATAGATAGTGTAGCTTATAGTTCCCAATGCTTAATTTCTAAACTTTTTAAAAACAACAGTCTGTCATAAAATCGAATGTCGATTTTTAAGGGTGAAATATCGATTCACTGAATCGATTCAGTACTACATATCGATTTAAAAAATCGATCTTTTTGGCTCCAAAAATCGATTCTTCGATTAATCGATCTCAGATCGACATCCCTATTAAAAAGGTTAATATTTTGCCGGACATAGATTATATTGGCATAAATGTATTGCGAAGCGACTGTTAGTATATCGATGTCCTTAAAAAAGTCTCTTAAGGAGAATCTCGTACTTAGTTGATAAATAAAACGAACTGCACGTTTTTGTAGTATAAAAATGCTTTGAATATCAGCAGCTTTACCCCAAAGTAGAATTCCATAGGACATAATACTGTGAAAATAACTAAAGTATACTAAACGTGCAGTTTCTATATTACTGAGTTCCCGTACTTTTCTAACCGCGTAAGCAGCTGAGCTCAATTTTCCAGCGAGACAAGAAATATGGGGACTCCATTGAAGTTTCTTGTCTAGTGTTTATTCTCCTTAAGCAAAGAATATTAGTACATTTATAGCTGTTAAATAGAACTAAGCAATAACGAATATAGAAATATAAAACAGGTCAAGTGCGAATCGGACTCGCGCACGGAGGTTTCCTTACCATTTTCAATTGTTTACCTGTTGCCGTTATCAATATCGATCAAAAAGGGGGGAAAAAAGGTTTGTTGTATGGGATCTCCCCTAAAATATTTATTTATTTTATTTTTAGTATTTGTTGTTATAGCGGCACAAAAATACATCATCTGTGAAAATGTCAACTGTCTAGCTATCGCGGTTCTTGAGATATAGCCTTGTGACAGACAGACAGCGAAGTCTTAGTAATAGGGTCCCGTTTTTACCCTTCGGGTACGGAATCCTAAAAATATGATCATAATGAAATTGTCGTACATTTAAAAACTTATGTCAGCATAAAATCAATGAAAAATCAACCAATTTAAACAAAATAATTATAAGAACTTTTACTATCGACGACTAGGTAAAACAAGTAAACATAACAATGATTTATTACAAATATTATTTTTAAGATATAATTATGGGGGAGAAGGAGGTAAGCCGGGGTAGCGGGTAAGACGGGGTACCCAGCGAAATTCACAGTTCAAATTGACCAATCACGCTAGTTCATTCATAATTCGAAGCACCGCTATGATACTTATCAATCGCCTGGTGTTTAATAGATCACAAGTGAGCAGTGTAGAAAAAAAATCAAAAGAATTGTATTACTGCAAATTGCTTATCATAATTTATTTTTGTTTGACACGTGACTGTGGTTTGTTAAATAACGTTAGCTGGTGAGGTGTTGCTGTGATTGACGCTTAAAGTAAGCATTGTGTTTCCATAATATTGTAGACTATTTTTTTATTTTATTAAAATGGCTCTGCAGGCAAGTTGGGGTAACGGTAAAAATAAGAACAAAAAAGAGAAAAGATGAATTAAAAAAAGAGAAGAAAACTGCTACAAAAGCTCAAAATCAAAAATGAATAGCCGATCAGCGAAAACAGCAAAACGACGAAGAGTTTCATCATCAACAGGAGGACACATCATGTTTTTATTGTGACGAAGTATATTCCGATTCCATTCAAGGGTGGATATATCATGTTTAGTATGTGGAAGATGGGCTCATAATAGTTGAGCAGGAATAGATGATGATGATGGTGACGAAACCATACATGATTGCGAGTTCTGCCATCCAAAATAATCATCTTTCTCTGTGATCATTCTCATCAAGACGGGGCAAAACACCTTTTGTTTATTTTAATTTTTTTTTCTCTTAAATGTGTTACCAAAAGTTCCTAACGACACCAAATATTAGAATAATAATTAGTTGTTAATTAAAAAATAAATATGATTGTTTCACTATGTATTTTTTTATATTATTGACCTTTAAAGCTTAAGTACCCCATCTTGCCGCCCTTTCCCCTATGTTAATTTTTTTAAGGATAAGTAGCAGAGTTCTAAGCTAAAATGTTTGTGTTACGAGTGGGTTCACCTCGGTTGCAATGGGTGGGGACCGAACCGGCGACCTCGAGATCAAAAGTCCGACGCCCTAGCCATTAGGCTAGGGTTTCTTTTCAGTGTTTTATTGATGTAATTTAAACAGTACCTTCTTATTGAAATATGCACTCGTTTTCAGGGACATATTCTGTGTAGTGTGAGAATAACTAGAAATAAACAGAATTACCCTCGTCACTTAATTTTGAATCCTAATAATCAAGGCTTACACCATCTCTTCCTTAAAAATTTGTACGCCACGAAATGCGGGTGAACATGCTGGAACTTGTATTTATTTCATTACTAGCGGCCCGCCCCGGCTTCGCACGTGTGGACTTTTATACCCTACCCCTGCCCTACCCTACCCCTACCCTAACCCTACCCTACCCCTACACTACCCCTACCCTACCCCTACCCCTACCCTACCCTACCCCTACCCTACCCCTACCCCTACCCTACCCCTACTCTACCCCTACCCTACCCTACCCTACCCTACCCCTACCCAAAAGTATCCTATGTCCTTCTCCCAGTTCTTAGCTACCTCCCTACCAATTTTCAGCCAAATCGGTTCAGCCGTTCTTGAGTTATAAATAGTGTAACTAACACGACTTTCTTTTGTTTTTAAAATGTATTCTGCTATTCAGGTCGGAGACAAATCCAACGAAACAAAAACCATGAATATTGATCCAGCCGATCTCGAGTTATAAGTGTTGTAACAAACCCGTCTTTGTTTTATATATATACTAGCAGCCCGCCCCGGCTTCGCACGGGTGGACTTTGATACCCTACCCCTGCCCTACCCTACCCCTACCCTAACGCTACCCTACTCCTACCCTACCCCTACCCCTACCCTACCCCTACCCTACCCTACCCTACCCCTACCCAAAAGTATCCTATGTCCTTCTCCCAGTTCTTACCTACCTCCCTACCAATTTTCAGCCAAATCGGTTCAGCCGTTCTTGAGTTATAAATAGTGTAACTAACACGACTTTCTTTTGTTTTTAAAATGTATTCTGCTATTCGGGACGGAAACAAATCCAACAAATCAAAAACCATGGCAATCGGTCCAGCCGTTCTCGAGTTATAAGTGTTGTAACAAACACGACTTTCTTTTATATATATAGATAGACTAGCGGCCCGCCCCGGCTTCGCACGGGTGGACTTTTATACCCTACCCCTGCCCTACCCTACCCCTACCCTAACCCTACCCAGCTCCTACCCTACCCCTACCCCTACCCTACACCTACCCCAACCCTACCCCTACCCCTACCCCTACCCTACCCCTACCCTACACCTACCCTACCCTACCCCTACAATACCCCTACCCTACCCCTACAATACCCCTACCCTACCCCTACCCTACCCCTACCCTACCCCTACCCTACCCCTACCCTACCCCTACCCTACCCTACCCTACCCTACCCTACCCTACCCTACCCTACCCAAAAGTATCCTATGTCCTTCTCCCAGTTCTTAGCTACCTCCCTACCAATTTTCAGCCAAATCGGTTCAGCCGTTCTTGAGTTATAAAATTAAATAGTGTAACTAACACGGCTTTCTTTTGTTTTTAAAATGTATTCTGCTATTCGGGACGGAAACAAATCCAACAAATCAAAAACCATGGCAATTGGTCCAGCCGTTCTCGAGTTATAAGTGTTGTAACAAACACGACTTTCTTTTATATATATAGAAGATAGATTATCTTGCAAGGAATATATCATGTACACCATGTTTAAAAAAAAAAATTACTTATTTACACGGACTAAATAAAAAAAAATTACACTATGTTTTTTAGGAAAATATTAACCTCTTAATGAAATAACTGTACTATAAATAAGAAAAGCTATTCATCGTCAGACGGTTATCGGACTACATGTTCATTTTGAGCGCTATGCCTAATGAAGTGAAAGGGAATGATGGATGGCATGGGCAAAATGGCAGCTGTATACACACAATATTTCCATACAGTATATTTTATTTACAATACTAACAAAACATTTTAATGAATTTCATTATAATAGTAGCAACTTAGAAAACAAAGTATTATTACCACACAATTAAGTAGCTACTAGCTTCTCGCGCGCGGTTTCACCCGCGTTACTCCCGTTCCCGTAGCAACTTTATAATAAAATATAGCTTATAGCCTTCCTCGATAAATGGGCCAGCTAACACTGAAATAATTTTTCAAATCGGACCAGTAGTTGCTGAGATTAGCGCGTTCAAGCAAACAAACGCTTCATCTACTATGGCAAATAACTCATTATTAGGTACCAATTCTTTGCGTTTTTATACTCGTGATAATTTCTCAACGAAATATCCGATTGGAATAAAACAACAATTATTTTACTTCTACATAAATACACTTGATAACATAATGCTTAATTTGGATAAGGACGATTTAAAAAAAAAATTATGAAAATAAAAGCGGATATTGTGACTAAACTATGATAGTTAGATATGTGCTTTCGTGGACTTTTGTAGATCTTAATAAGACCTACAAACCCGTAGTACATCATTTTATTCTATTGTCAATAAGTAAGTAGGTTTGAAGTTATGTGTTCATACATTTTGGGGATTCATATCTATTTATATAGATTCCTTACATAATTTCAAATAGTGTTCTTCATCGTGCCATGGTTAACAGTGGACTCAATAGGGGCGCAAACAACATCGTTAATACACATACATACTATGGATATTATAATTCTAAGTTAAGGATAGATTTTAATTTCAATAAATTAAGTAAACTTTGCATTGGCTATCTTCAAAGCTCGTCGTCAATCATCATCATCATCATCAGCCCTCACAACGTCCAATGTTGTACATGGGCCTCTTACCGAGGGAGGATAATTGCCATAGTCACCACGCTTGGTAGGCTGGTTGGTAACCGCAATTTTATGTTGTACCACACAGGGAAACGCTACTGCCCGTTTCCTGGTATACGATTGTTATAGATGATGTTATAACAATCGGGACCAACTGCTTAACGTGCTTTCCGAGGCACGGAGTGTAGTCCCACAACCAACCAGACCCGGAAAGAAATCTTAGAATTTACACAAAGAATTTCTGTCCGGCGTGGGAATCGAACCCACGACCTCCGAGATTTAAAGCGAGCCAAATACCGCTACGCTACGGAGTTTGTCGTCAATATAAATTAATAATTCTGATAATTCATATATTTTATTTTGTTGGATAAAATGTTACATAACTATACCTACAGAATTCTGTGGTACAAGATTTGCGGTATTTGAAAATTGGGTGTGTCGTCTATATTTCAATACTATTATATATAAAGCTGAAGTGGTTGTTTGCTTGAACGTGCATATCTCAGGAACTACTAGTCCTATTAAAAAAATATTTCACCGTTAGAGAGCCCATTTATCGAGGAGGTCTATATTTTATTATTAAGTTCTTACGGGCACGGGGCTACATACATATAGGCGTACATTTACTTACTCATTAGTTTGTTTGTTACTTATACAACACTACCACTTTACAAAACTTAAAATACTTATATACATTGATATCGTTAGGGAACTCCAATTATTATGTAAGTGGGGCAAATTTTTGCCGATTCAGTGTCCATTCGGCGCGGTTCCGATTTCAAAACGCACCGCTCTGCCAAATAGGATCCATTTACTATGATTTTCCTTAAAGCTAAAATTGGTGTTGTTATTGTAAAAGATACTCACAGATTTAAGCTTTCAGGCTATCGACTATATTAGTATGAGATTATATAAAACCATGTGTCGGCTGGTGCCTATGTGTCATTTATAATTATAGGTTTTTTTGGCAAAACATTCAAGGCGCCTTATTGTTCTGTACATTTAACGAAATGTTTGCTGTATTGTGTGTTGTTTCTCTTTCTATTTCTTGCTAATAGAAGAAATTTAGAGTTAGCTTAGGCTTCGGTTGCAACACTAAACTTATATATTGATAATACCTATGTTATGAACTTTATAAGTTCATAACATAGATAGTAATCCTAATCCTAATCATTCACTTTTTTCTAAGTCGCACTCAATGGAGCACAATTTCTTTATCATCTATCATATTGTATGAAAGAGTAAGATATTAAGCACTGGGCCGTGGTAATTTCAGATGAGAAGTGTTTTTGCTTTTGCGTCTAAGCAACTTTATTAGAATAATAGGTACCTCTTATTATTTTTATTCCTGAATTTGTGAACACTTAAGCAAACAAATTCTTCGGCGTAGTATATTTACTATTTCATAAGCAACATCAAAGATTTTCGATTTTGCAAAACGTTATCTACTTACTGTGTGTGAACACATTTACTATTTGAGGTTTGTTCTTCGTGGAAAATAAAAACAACTTCTTGAGAGGGTTTCTTCTATTTATTTCTTGCTCCAGTTTCTTACATTTGTAGGGATGCCCGCCGTCTGTATCGATCGGCGACGTAGGTCTTCCGCGGAGACTCTGGTGAGCTCCGGGGAAACTGATCAGGCCATAGGCCTCTGCAGTGGGTTCGTCCGCCACCTGTAACGACAGGTGGGTCATTGGGTGGGGGCCCGGGGGCCCTCGTGGTCTCGTCCTTGTTCCTAGTTGGCGCCGCTAGCGAGGTCAAGCCCCTACGGACGAGTCCGAAGGGGCGACCAACATGCTAGCGGCGCTTGCGTCAGGTCCGGTAGTCTTCGCTCCCTTCCGTGCGGGCGAGGTCGAGCCCGCCAGGGAAATGTCCCCGGGGGCGACCGTCAGCCGGCAGGGGAAGGGAGCGGTCGTCATGTCTGAGGGGCGCAGGAGACTGCTCCGCGTCATTGGTACGCCTCAAGGAGGCACTGCAGGATCAGCTGGGTTGGGTCCCGCTGCTCCTGGAGCGCGATCAGCACCCTCTGGAGGGTACCAATGACGCTGGTCATCCTGGGGTCTCTGGCCGGCTGCTGCTTCGCCTTCGTCCCCTCCGATGGGGCGGCGACCACAGCAGTCGACGGCTTCGTGGGCTTTTCCCCTTGGGCCTTCGCCTTGCGCTTCCGCTGGCGCTTCCTCTTCGTTGTACGCCCCCCCGGGGCGTTGGCAGCAGCCATCAGGGAGGTCGGGGCGTTCCCCTCCTCAACCTGACGGTGGGCGACAGGCTTAACGCCTGTGGTGGTCCTGGCGACGGTCCCGGCCTTCCTATTGCGAGTTTCTCGCCGGAAGACCGGGCACTGGGCGTTGTTTGCCGTGTGCGGCCCACCACAGTTGGCGCACGTCGGCGGCTCCTCCCGGGGGCGCGTACAGTCCCGGGCGTTGTGGTGCTCGCCGCACCGCACACAAGCAATCGGCCTGTGGCAGTGGTGCGACGAGTGCCGGAACTGTTGGCAGCGGTGGCATTGCGCGGGGCCTTTCTTCCCGCGCCACGCCTCGATTTTCACACCGGGCATACACAGAAGCTCGGTGACTTCGTATATGCCCGGCATGAGGTTTGCCGTCCTCGCGAGCTGCACGAAGAATATGCAGCCGGGGCGTCCTTGACGAGCGCGGATCGGTCGGACGAGCTCAGGCTTAAAGCCGAGCTCAGTCAACTCGCGCTCGATTTCCTCCGGCTGGGTGTCGACGGGCAGCCCTCGGATGGCCACCTTTAGACTCCGCTCGTCGGGAAGGGTGTAGGAGAACCAAGGGGTCTCCGCTTGGTCCAGCGAGTACAGGTACCGCTGGATGTAGCGGTACTCCTCCTCGGTTCTCGGGATAAACCGCACGCCCTTCCCATACGGGCGCGCGTTCGGAGTGTGGCCGAGGGCTTTCTTCATCTCCCTGAAGTGGCGTGGCCAATCCGGGAGTTTCTCCACCACAAAGGGTGGGAACCTGCGACCGGATGGCTTCAGGGAGGCGTCGGTGGTGGTGGTGGCAGCAGCGGGGACGGCGTTGAGGCGTGGCGAGGCCGGTGGCGATGCACACGGCGAGGGGCGCGGCGATGTGAGCGGTGTCGGGCGCGGCGACGCCGCCATAGCGGCGTAGGAGGGGCCCTCCTCCATGGGGGATCCCTCTGGTAGCTGGGGACCGGTGGGAGCGAACGGTGGCGTTCGCTCTAGGTCAACCCGCTTGTAGGGTTGTGGCGGTGACGGGAACCTTCCCGGCGCGATGGATGTTGGCGGCGCGGGGAAGCGGGATGGCGATTTAGTTAGCCTCGCCTTGGGCGCCCTCTGTGGGGGTGGCGCAGGCGGGGCTGGCTGACGTGTCGTGGGCGGGCGCTCCCTCTTTGTGGCCGCCCTGCTCTGCGGCACGGGGGTCAGGAGGAGGGTGGGCAGTCCTTTCCTCGGTGGCGTTGGGATGCGGGTTGTCGGCGGCTATGCCGCCCTCGCCTTGGGCGCCCTCTGTGGGAGAGGTGCAGGCGGGGCTGGTTTCGGCGCCGGTGGCTCCCTTCTGACGGCCGCCTTGCTCTGCGGCACGGGGGTCAGGGGGAGGGTGGGCAGTCCACGCGGTGTTGGCGCGGGCGGCAGGATGTCAGTCCAGTCCGGCCAGTATGGCCGGGCCGGGGCGGTTCGTTGGCTCCCGGATGGGGCCGGGGGCGGCTGCGGGTGGGGGAGGGTCGCATAGTGGCCCTCCCCCGCTCCTGGTGGTGATGCCGGTGATTCCGGCAGGGGTGATTCGGGCGGCGTTGTCCGGTGGGTCGCCCGATCGGCGGCCACCGCTCGGTCCATCATGGACCTAACGGCGGCCGGCGTCGACCGGGAGAACACCCGCCGTCTCACGCCGGACGTAGGCGGTGGTTGGGGCCGGGTGGCCCGACGCGCGGCTGATGGGGGCGGTTGCCCCGACATCATGCCGGGTTTCTTCTTCCCCTTGGGGGGGGGGGTGCGCAGCGCGTGCCTCGGGGGGTGCCCCGGCTACAGAGCACCCACTGCACCGAACCTCCGGGGCTTGCCGCTGGTGGCAGACCGGAGGCCGATACAGCAGTGTGCCCCGCTTTCCGGGGGGCCGAAGCTACGCGGTGAGGTGCGCAGGGGGGGGCGGGGCTCTTCAGCCCGCGGGTATCGGAGGGGCGCGCGTCTCGCGACCGCTACTCGACACTCCCGTCACTGTTGTGGCGGGGTGTCGAAGTGGTTCCGGTTTTCGCCGGCAGGCGGCGGAGGTGCGGTCCGAGCGTTGTATGGAGATGTTGCTTCCTCGACGGCGCGGCGAATCCTATCGATCGGTTCGGAACATCCCTCTTTTATACAAATCATTAGGTAAATCCTAATTAGCTCTGATTGGTTGACCAATCAGAGAGCCGGAATTACTACCAATAGGAGACAAGGTGATTTTACTATCCTAGGTCGAAACTTTACCGTAAAGTAGACCTAGGCTCGATTTAAGATAATTTCACCTTATCTCCTATGGTGTTTCCTTCACAAACAATACAGATTTATATTTAAAAACTATAAACTAACTACAAATTAATCATTAAACAACTAATAAAGTATATAGCAAACAAAACAAGTAGCACAACCAAAGCTATGACGCGAGTTACAAATTTCTATGTACAACTTATGACAATTTTATAAAACACTATTTTCGTCTTTATCTTATTATTTACCATTATATACATTACTTTTAATAGTTTTATTCAATACTCTAGTTACTAACGAATCAATTAACACCAAAAATACACTTAAGGAGTAATAACTATTGTCAGGAAATCGAACACAAAAGTTTTACACTTTATAACGCTAAGCGTTTCGTCTATTGATTATCGTAGCACACTAACTGTTTATATTGTCCCGCATACTTACTCTAGACTATGATGGGGGGAACGTGACGAAGCTCGGTGTTAATAACAGCTAATTTCATTGAACTTAAGTGTAACACTGTGTCTTTACTTTCCCGATCCTTAGTTTTGCGTCGAACCTTCCGATGCACTAGTAAGCCCGAAGTCCATGTGCGACCTATTAAGTAGAGCGACAATTGCACAAAAATCTTCTTAAAACTGCTAATTCCTCAAACTCTCCGCCGACGATTACGCTGAGCCGAGCTCCAAGAACATGAGAGGGTGCCCTGTTGCGCAGCTAGCTTAGTTTGTAGTTTTTAGTTCCGTGAAGTACCAAAAGCCTCTTGTCTTACTAAATATATTTGTCGGAAAAATACTGTGTCTTGACTTGAAATAACATTATTTCTATTGAATATAAGTCACAATTTACCTAACCTAACCTGATTTTTAAAGAAAAGAAAATCTTCGTTTATTCATGTGCAGCTTCATTATTTAGTTATACAATTAACTATAGCCACATAATATAATTGACATTTAAATTTGATAGACCAATCCCGCACTATATTTATGTGTTTTGCGGATTTCATTAATGGTAGGTAGGTCCTATTATTACCTTAGAATTGCTTTTAGATAATGCTTCAAAATCTTTTACAGGTACGAAACCTGAAACAAAATTATTATGATAATGGCCGTCGATATTAAAGCGAAACCTGTGGGGCTCAAAATATCACATTCGGTGAATCGTTGTTGGTTTAATTAACGTTTCCTACAATGTCACCATTAAGTCAGTGTCGTCTGGTAATGCTGAAACAATGCCAGCTATGAGCCTTTGTTTGCTCAAGTCCGTTGTTTAGAATCCTCCGCTATACTACGAACACTGAGCTCGAAGTTACACGTACCGGAGCGAGGTACATTGCGGCGCAAGTATAACAGCGCTACTGCATTTAAATAAACGCCCACTGGGAAACGACAATGGAATACGACTCGGCACTGATTCTTCGTTTGTCGCTCAGCGACAAATTATCCCCATGCAGTCGCTTGACTCAATTTCGCGATGATAATTTTAATTACACCGATATAAACGGCACCCGGGAAGTGCCGTTCGCCTTTTGTTATCTGTGAACTGTGTATATAATAATGTATAGCCAATTATGAAGGAAACAACAAACGCGGAGGTAAATTAACAGTTGCTTTTCGAATGACATTTCATTATTATGTTCTTGTTTTAGTGCTTTAGAACTCAGCCACCTGTGTTCGACGGTAAAGTTTAAATTAATTAGTGAAAGGATGTGAAGCGTGACGCTATCATATTGAAAATACAATTACGTTAATGGTAAAATACGAGCATGAATGATGTTTTGGGTCTTATTATGCCAATTAAAATATGTTTTCAATCACGTGTAAATAGAGCCGCGTCATATTGAAATGCATTCAATATATATGTCCTAGATACAAGATATTATAATTTATGCACAGACAATGAATTGAATATTGAAATCATAGATTTTGACTATTGTCATTTAGGATTTGTAATTTTAATTCCGATATTCGTATTATAAAAAATAATGTTGCAACGTTCAAATTACTTAAACTTATGTAATACAATCTAACAAACAAGTGATAATTATTATGTCAGATTCTAAAACATTACTAAAACTTAGTAATTAGGTATTCCTCCAAGAATTTGAACGTTGTGACATGGTACATTATTTTTATAATCAAGGCAATAGGCATGAGGCAATATTTTGAAATCCTCTTGCGCAACGTGGCCATACATTTACTAAGTACGAAAAACACAATATTTCGGTAATAAATTAAAATTTAACGAAGTTTAAGCCATATTTCTATTAAATTTTAAATAGCGCGCGAAAAAGGCCTCAAGTGTCATGGCGTCGGCTATGACGTCGCGCTATTGTAAGCAATGTCATTGTGTCCGCCAAACCTATAAAAATAAACACAACATTCCGCATTTCGTGTTATAAAAATGAATTCGAAGTTTCTAAGTGGTGTGCAGTAACCTCAGTGCAAAAATACTTCAATAATAACACCCAACAAAGTGATTATTCATGTAAAATGCAAGAAAATGGTAAAAGATAAGTGGTTAAAGCTCGCGCGGCGAAACCCGAAAGACGTAGTCACGAATTCACCACTTTAATTCTGTGAAGATCACTTTGATGTGAGTATGTTATCATTTAACACATTTTAAACTTAAATGTTCGTTTGTCGTGAAATAGTTGAAATATTGAGGCTATGTTTTAAACAAATTATTGAGATTGTTTGTTTTGGTCTTAGATATTCTAATAAGTAGGTATACATTTTTAATGTTTACCTTTCATTTTTCAGTTGCCTAATGACATGGAAAATTATATGTAGTATCATTTGATGGGGTTGGTATCACAAGTACGTATGAAACCAGGATTTATGCCTACTAAATTTATATGCCAACCAGGCAGGAAAACACGAACATTTCTGACACAACATGCCTGACACAATATATATTTTATAAACTTATTTTTTAGAATAGCATTGAAAAAGTTACACCTAAAACAACATAGTATTTTTCTGTGACCTAGTAATCTAATCTCCTATTTGTTTTCACAGTTATAATGAAATAATGATTTTATTCAGCACTTAGTTATTTACACTTGTACTTGTCAAAATTACAATGAAAAAGAAATATAATTAATAGGTTATTATTCTTATTCTTTAGATAAAACTACGGTAACTATAAGTAGCAAGTGCAACCAGTGAGTGCTGCTAATTAAAGGATATTACAGCCAATGTACTCCCGTCTGTCTGTGTGACATTAATTCCTCTACTCATAATAATTTCATATAAAACATTGCACTTAAATAAGAAAACTTTTTTTCTACAGCTCAGAAGAATATTGAAGAAGTTCCCCTATTAACACCAAGAGTATTACATAAATCAATTCAAGTGCACATTTGTTAAGGGTTCAGAAGCAAAGCTAATCAAATAAAAGTCAGTTCGGTTCATCAGATGATATCACCATTGAAGCCCCTTTCTACATTCTGTCTGTACATCACCATTTAAAGTCAAGCATAGTGTTTATATTTATAGTAACCCATCAATACCAAATGTTAATGTTTTGAGTAAGATAGTTAAAAAATTAGAACCCTGTCTTAACTTAAATTTGGTTTAAGTTCTGGATGATGTGATAACTATAGCTTGTGGTTTTGATTAATATATAAGATTTCTTGTTAAATAAAATACAAATTAAATTTCTGCATTTTTATTTCCTATTGTATACTTTTATATAGCAAAGGATAAACATGGGACTTCCAAATTGTAGTAACACTTTCAAGAAAGCCTATCATGTATTGGAAATCAAAATAAATACATAAAATTACAACATTTTTTGTTTGTGTTTCTTCATCTTCATCAAGAATCATATACCTAGCTTAGCATGGACTGTGTGTTCTGGCCGCCCCTACGACTACTCACTGACCCATTTGAAAGTACAAATGTTTCCTTCCAGTTTAAGTCGCACATAACTGATTGCATTGCAATAATTTAAATTAATTAGAACAGAAAGTAGTATAGTATTTTTTTTTTTAATTAAAGATATTGACAGTCACTTGCGTATACATATACGAATGTTGTAAATTTGTAAAATTAAATTACCATCTGTTCCAGCGACTGGGTGATACTATCACTTTCAATACAAGGTACCCGAATAAACTTGTACTGCCAAAAATGAGAACACACTTGTACCATAGCAATTGTTATCCAATGACCATCAAAATATTTAATAAACTACCTGCAATGTTTAAAGATCTTCCAATTAATAAATTTAAATCGAATATACAAGACTGGCTAATTGAGAAAGTGTTTTATAATTTAAATGAGTATTATGGACATAAAGAATATTTATTTTTATTTTGACATTGTTGAACAATTTAATCTAATTTAATATTGAAATTTTATCTGTGCTATTATTATAATAATTATTAATTTTATTCTGTGAATTATAAGTGTGTTATTGTTGTTATCCAGATTGTGTAGTATTTATTACTTATTATTAATGTAAACATTTGCATGCTATTTTATAGTGGATTGTATGGACACAAAAATTGTATGTACCTAACACCTGTAAAGAACTACAATTCTAGCAAATAAATATTCATTCATTCATTCGAAAGATACACATTGACTTTGTTATTATCAGTTATTAGGTAAGTGTTTACTATATACAGAAATATATTAAACTAGCGACCCGCCCCGGCTTCGCACGGGTACAATACTGATACTTATACTACAGAATGTCTTTAAACCTCTAACAAACGGGCGAAATTTGGTCAAAACAAACAGAAACAAATTAATATGGGTACCTACTAAAACTCAGTAAAATAAGTAGGTGGGTATACTTTTATCGTATGAAATACCTACCTATACTCTTCAGGACTAACAATACAACAAAGACTAAATAAATAGGTATTCAAGTAAATACTTGAATACCTATTTTTTTATCTTTGTGTTCGTTGTAAGTATGATGGATAGATATCCATCATAGTAACAACGAACACAAACCAAAAATTTGCCTTATAAATCTTAAGGATCGAGCGCGCATAATCGCATTCGGCCTACCTCACTCGCTGCGCTGCGAAAACACGCGTTGTTATTTTGCGATAACTTCTAAGTTATTCATTTAAAGTATATTGTGTAGGGGTCAAATAATCTGCATGAAATGCTTAAGAATATTAACTCATTTAAAATTATAAGGATAAATACTGAATCCGTCTGATTAGCTTTACAATTACCGCATTAGAAATTATCATTTTTCTAAAAGATATAATGGATATAGCAAGTTAACCTTGAAAGATAGACATATGCTATTGTAGACTTTTTTGTAGATCTAAAAGGAAAGAATATTTCTGCCATAAATTGTTTTGTTATAGCTCATAGGGTTTAGGCAGCGTTTTCGTTGAAAGCTCCCAAATGGCTTAATTTTTTCCGACACCTCTGACAAATATCAATATATATTAGTCAAATGTACACATAAACTAAACAAATCCTATTCCTAAACCTTCCGGAAGAATCGTTCTATTGATTGGTAACAACCGCATGAAAATCCATGCAGAAGTTTTAGAGTTTATCGCGAACAGACAGACAGCCAGACAGACGCGGCCGGGGACTTTGTTTTATAATATGTAGTGATGTAGTGATAGCGGTCGCCCGCGGCTCCGTGCGGATGTCGGTTACCGCTTCAAAAAGCCTACCCAGGAAAGACACGGTCAGCAAAATGATTCCCAGGTCAATTCACAGACGCCGACACAAACATCGACGACGCAGTCATTATCCGCAGGCTGCACAGATTGTCTTTCTGTGGATGTTAAAGTTGTTAATGATGAAAATATTTAAATGTAATTAATAATAAGTTTTCACTTCTGCCGGCAGTCCCGAAGTGCAACCCGTTGTTTTAGGATAGATAACTAAAGCGATTATTGTAGAGCTTCTCTATAAACAACATTTGACGTTAAATTATTTTCAGGTAACAAAATATACTGATGGTCGGGAGCCCCGACCCGTGATATCGCAACGTAAAGTTGCCCATGCGTAAAATATTCTTTGCGTAAATCAATTCCTACTAATTTGAATGTTTGGCCCTGGAATTTGTTTATCGTTAGTGCGAAAGAAATTTTACTGAAAATTTTTTATTTATTTATTTACTTGCAAATCAGTAGGGATCATGGGTATTCTTGGTATATGAGCTAATTCACCAGCTGCAGGGCCGGTGATAATCTTCGCTACTATTCAATTATCTTTTAGCTTCTTTATAAGAAGTCTTGTGCCATGTTAAATTTCGTGGCTTAAATTTCTGAGAAGCATTATCGGCGTGCCAACTTTTAACGACAGTTCATGAGGTGATAGCCCAGCGGGGTTCAGAGAATTTAAAAATTCCTGGGGGTAGTGCACTGCGTCCTCGATGTTAGTGACGGTGTCCATGAATTTAGCAGAATTCGTAATATTTTAATTTCGCCATATTTTTTTAAACCAAACGTCCAATTTTAATCATTCAAGGACCAAATATTATCTACATAAACTGTACTCAGTGATGAACTTTATGAATTTATTTTGATAAGGATTAAAAGCATGAGTAAAATAAACGCATGTAATAAATGTAATCCAAAAAAAAATCAAGATTTCTAAATAAAAAAATGGTTGTTGTGCCTCACTCGACATAGATAGGTATAGTGTGTCGCGGACTTTTTTGTTGATATTTATAAGATCTACAATTAATTACAACATTTTATGGTTCTATCTTTTATAGTTTAGGCAGCGTACGCAAAATAAGTAACTTTTCTGGTTGATTTTTTACACCTTGTGTCCGAAAAACTCAAATATCTTACGGAACCCTATTTTTTCCAAAATAAAATTTAGCCTATGTTACTCGTGGATAATGTGGCTTTCGAATGGTGAAAGAATTTTTGAAATCGGTCTAATACTTTTTGAGCCTATTCATTACAACCAAACAAACAAACAAACAAAGTTTTCCTCTTTATAATATTAGTATAGATTAAGTAGGTTATTTGTAGTTCGAGAAGTTTATTCGTTTTCTGGGGTATTAACTTTAAAGTAGCAACTTAAAAGCTGCGACGGAGCTAACCTTAAAAATAAAAGATTAGTTTATTGTAAAATAGCGCTAGTAAATTACAATAAACTCGTATCAGTTCACGAGTTTGATTATATCTAAGTTGTTTTTGTCTAGAGCTAAAAATAAATCCTAAATTTACTTACGTTTTCACGTTTGTAAACTCAACTTCGCGAGGAAGTCGCCCAACATCAATAAATCAATCGTAGGCAAATTTGAGCTGTTTGCCTTAACAAAGCCTGGTTCCATTGTTAAAGAATTGTGTTGTAGAATCGAGTGGA
This sequence comes from Nycteola revayana, assembly GCA_947037095.2. Lineage (NCBI taxonomy): Eukaryota > Metazoa > Arthropoda > Insecta > Lepidoptera > Nolidae > Nycteola > Nycteola revayana. The sequence continues at coordinate 15,564,685 of OX344839.1, forward strand.
CGCGATAAGTCTCACTTAAACTAATAAAAAAATTATTAAATTGCGTAAACAGTAGCAGTCACAGCAAAACACAGTGATGTTTACAAATTTTACAATATCGTGACGTCATGCGCCGTGATTGGTGTTTCAGTCAAAATGGCCGATTGCAGTATTTTAATCTTTTATTTTATTAAAAATCACATTAATCTCAAGGTTTTATATAAAAATAAATAAGTGTAATAATTCCTTTTAATATGTACTTTCCCCTAAAAATATTAAATCTTTAATTTTTTGATACTGTCCTCACGCCTATTGTCAACTATTTCTTTGCAATCAACTGCGCAAATCAATTGCAAAAGACTCTTGAATCTTAAAAGAATTATTTCATAACGATTGCTTACATGTCATCAATACACACTAAGGCCCAAAACACACACAAGCGACGCAAGGCAGCAGGCGTGAAACAGGCGCGGCGCAGGCGTGCGCCGCTTCAAAACGATTTCATACAAAATGTATGCAGGCGACGTTTTTGAATTATACTGAAGCGACGCGGCGCAGACACGCCGTTTCGTTCGTTGCCTGCGCCGCGTCGCTAGCAGTCGGTTCTCGTGAGTCACGCAAGGAGCATGTCGCTTGTGATACGGTATGCTCAGTATTTACCAACCCAAAAATTCGTGATGATATTGATTTTAATGTACCCAATATCTTCTGGACCTTTGCACATGATTTAATTGCAGCAAAGCAAGCGCATCTTCGTCTTCTGAAGACGAAGACATCTTATCACACCAATGTCAGCCTATAAAATGCCGCATCTGAACGTTTATTGCCTGTTCCACGCCTCTTCTGATATAATTCAAATCGCGTCTGCGCCGTATCGGTCCCACGCCTGCGCCGCGCCTGCCCCACGTCGCTTGTGTGTGTTTTAGGCCTAAAGTGACTCAATACCAGGGCCGTATTGAAAGGATCCGGGGCCCCACCCTCCACCATAGAGAGGCCCCCACAACAGAGACTACGATAAACAATTTTCAATTTCCGACAAGTAAATACTAGTTACCAATTCTTTTATTCATTGTTACCTTTACTAAACGTCAAAATAGACGGTAACACCATAATCATGTTTCTACAAAGAACTGCATTCTTTGTAGAAACATGATTATAATAATCATTTATTTGTCAGAACATGAGTATATAGGTTTGTCGGCGACGAGACCATATCGAGACACAAGGGCGCAAGTAGTAGTGTCGGCATCGAGACACCAGGGCGCAAGTAGTAGCAATGTAATTATAGAAACTATTTTAATCATTTGTTAGGTATTTAAATGATTTATCTGATGTTTTTCTTGTTTTAAAATAGTTTATTTTAGTAAGGTTTAGCATAAGTTTTCATGTTATAAGTAATTAGACAGTTTAAAGATAATTTTTTGTTAGTATAAGTTTCGATTCAGTATAATTACGTAACTTGAAAATCGACTTTTTTGTTTGTGGATAGATTTTGATAATTTTGGTTTTAAATGAAAGGTCTAATCATAAAACGAATAAATCCGTTTGAATTATTAAAATCGGTCAAGTAGTTTAGGATTTATTAAGGATTTTTTATAATGAAAATATGTAACTTCATAATTTTTGACCTTTATTGTTGTAATACATTTTATTTGTACATAATTAGGATTAAGTGAATGTTTATATTGAACAATAATTATGTAAGGATTATTACAACACCAAAATTGTACATATTGTGTCAAGAAAAATTAAATAAATGGGGGCAAAACAGGTTTCGGCTTAGTAAAAAATATCAAACAAAAGGGCTCAAAATGCGTGGTTGTCTTCGCGGTAATACAGCCGGGTATAAATTGAGCGACATTTTCTCGGCACAGTCAGTCGCAGCTTAGCCGTCGAAGAGGCAACAACAAGAAATAAGAAGCCGAAATCTGCAAGCCCAAATAATAAAGGAAAAATTCTGCAGTATCATTTCGCCTCCTCGCTACCTGTCCTCTGGGGTCGTAACCATCCTAGGTACCTACGCATTCAGGGGTGCGTGGTGACGTATGTAACCAGCGGAGTCACTCAACTCGGAAGGAACATACGTCAACAACGTGGGAGACTGTCCCAGGCTGACCGTTAGGTACTGAACGTACCCCGGCCAACCCCAACAATTGGTCCTTCGAGAGCCGGATCCCTGCCAGAAGAAGTCAGAAGAGCCAGAAGATTAAGAAGATTGCAAGATGCCAATAACGAGGTCGCAGAAGGATGCCCCCTTACGTCCCTCGTCAAGGATTATCAATGTGGACGCGACAGAAGAAGCGTCAAGATCAGAAGGGGTCACGTCTGCGTCGGCATCAGCATCATCAGGAACCACGAATTCATCGGGCACGAACACTTCTTCAGGAACAACGACTACGGGTGGGACCACGGCAACGGAGACCACGGCTAAGACTGTAACCACAGCGACATCTAAGAAGGATGAACATAGAGAAGATGCCGCACAGAAGAAGACGACAAAGAAGATCCCAGAAGATGTCCCGGAAGAGGGTATTGGCGGTTCAGCCGCAACCCTGAAGCCGAAGGGGGTCAGTCGTCGTGCCGGGTCCATGAAGACCACGAGCTCCTCAGCCAGAAGACGCGAGCTGGAAGCCAGAGAAGAATTAGCACGCCTGGAACTAAAGCAAGCACAGGCTGCGGCGAAGCTAGCCCGCATCAGACTGGAGATGACACAATGTGAAGATGAGGACTCCGTGGATGAAGACCTGGAAGATAGAACAGCACAGGTGCAGAACTGGATCGAGTCATCAGTATTGAAAATAGACAACAAGAAACAACCAGAGCAGCGAGGTCAGCATACCTCAGAAGAGCCACAGAAGATGAAGCCTGAAGAGAACTCTTCAACGAAAGGAGCTACGATTGAAATTCAAGCATTGGCGACTGCATTAAAAGAAGCCTTTTCTACAAAAGGAGGATCAGCAGCACAGCCCAGCTACATCCACGAGCTACCCTACTTCGACGGCAACAGCAGCGAGTGGTTGGCCTTCAAAGTTGTCTACGAAGATACAGCACCAATGTTTAACGAAGTCCAGAATATGGCGCGATTGAGAAGAGCTCTGAAGGGCAATGCAAGAGAAGCTATCAAGAGCCTCCTGTACTCCGAAGCCTCTCCATCAGAAGTTATGCAAGCCCTCAGAAGAAGATATGGAAGGCCTGATACGCTGGTAGTAGCAGAATTGGACAAAATCAAAGCTTTACCGAAGATTTCAGAAAATCCAAGAGACATTTGCGTCTTCGCAAGCCAGATCAGCAACAGCGTAGCAGCAATAAAAGGACTGAAGAAACCACAGTACCTGCATTCACCAGAGATAGTGAAACAAATCACAGAGAAGATGCCGACGGTGCTCAAGTTCCGATGGTACGACTTCACTGCAGCATCAGAAGAAGGCGAGTTCTCCAACCTAACGCTAGTATCCAGGTTCCTGAACACAGAAGCAGACAAATGTGGAGCCTTCGCGACTTCAGAAGAGAAGAGCGGGTTCAAGAAGAACAACCGACAAGCGACGCATTCAGCAAAGGAAAAGAACTTCAAAGAAAGGGATCCACGACAACAAGAGAAGACCTGCCCTATATGTGAGGGTGAACATTCTCTCGTCGAGTGTCAGAAGTTCCAGAAGGCGTCAGTGCAAGATCGGTGGGCAACAGTCAAGAAGAGTCGCGTCTGCTTCAAATGTCTTCAAGGGAAGCACAGAAAGGAGAGCTGCAGGAAACCACCATGCAAAGAATGCAAGAGGTGGCATCATCATCTGCTGCACGTAGAATCAGAGGAAAGGACCCCAGAGGACAACAAAAGGGAGGCACCACAAGAAGCGGCAAGTGTCAAAGCGTCGGTGAACGCAGTCAACAATGCAAGAGCATACCTGAAGATAGTTCCAGTAGAAGTCTTCGGGTCAAAAGGATCAAAGAAGATATTAGCCCTTATGGATGAAGGGTCAACCGTGTCACTTCTGGATGAGAAGGTGGCACAAGAAGTCGGCGCTCAAGGAAATAAAGAAGAGCTAGTCATAGAAACAGTTGGAGGCAAGCTGATAAGAAAAAGAGATTCTCAGATGCTGGACCTTACGGTGAAAGGAGTTCATCAGAGCCAGAAGAAGACACTGAAGAGGGTCCGCACCATCAACGAGCTGAAGCTTGCACCACAGTTCCTTGACAAGAAGAAGATTCAAGAGTATCAACACTTGAAGAAGATCGCCGACTCTCTATATTACAAAGGGGAGTCACCACAATTGCTCATCGGTCAAGACAATTGGGAACTGATTGTGACTCAAGAAGTAAGGAGAGGGAAACCAGGGGAACCAGTTGCTTCAAGAACAGGACTTGGATGGGTGCTTCACGGGTCAGACATCGGAAGTGCGAAGCCAGTACACTTCCTGAACACGTGTCTACATGTCATCACACCAGAAGAAGAGATGCATCAAACCATCAAGGATCACTTCGCGATCGAAGCACTCGGGGTGCAACCAAGAAGACCCACTACAGATTCAGAAGGAAGAGCACTCACCATCCTAGAGAAGACCTGCAGAAGACTGGAAGATGGTCGATTCGAAGCTGGACTTCTATGGAAAAATGAAGAAGAACAGATGCCAGAAAGCTACACGTCTGCCAAGAACCGATTGATCAACATTGAAAAGAAGATCGACAAGGATCCTCATTTGAAGGCGGAATACGGCAAGCAGATCCAGCATCTAATCGACAACAAATATGCAGAAGAAGCATCTGATGAACAAGAAGACCCCAAGAAAACATGGTACCTTCCTCATTTCTCCGTGATTCATCCATTGAAGAAAAAGATAAGGATCGTCTTCGACGCTGCAGCCAAGTCAAAAGGAAGAAGCCTCAACGACGCTCTACTACCTGGACCAGATCTACTGCAATCTCTCTTCGGTGTACTACTGAGATTTCGACAAGGACCTTTAGCGGTAGCGGCCGACATTAAGGAAATGTTTCTACAAGTTCGTATCAGACCAGAAGATAGAGACAGCTTAAGGTTCCTGTGGCGTGGAGATCATCGTGACGTGTCGCCAAAGAAGTACAGGATGACGTCGGTTATCTTCGGTGCGTCGTCATCTCCAAGCACAGCCATCTATGTGAAGAACCGAAACGCAGCGGACTACAAGGAACAATATCCAGAGGCTACAAGAGCGATCGAACTGAACCACTATATGGATGACTACTTGCACAGCTTCCATTCAGAAGAGGACTTCAGAAGAATAACAGCCCAGGTGGACTTCATACACAAGAAGGCTGGCTTCGAACTCAGGGGATGGGCATCAAATCAACCTGAACTGCTACAGAACGTGAAGACTGACACAATCAAAAAGACAGAAGTGGATCTCGGAGAGAAAGAAGAAAAGACATTAGGACTACGCTGGTTCACAGAAAGGGACTCAATAGGCTTCAGGGCAAACCTCCGAAACACTCCAGAAGAAATAGCCAAGGGTTTCAAGGTGCCTACGAAGAGAGAAGTCACCAGCGCCGTCATGTCGACCTTCGATCCACTGGGACTAGCATCACCAATCCTCATCCAAGGCAAGAAGCTGCTCCAGAACATATGGCGGAGTGGCGTCGGATGGGATGAAGAAATAGAAGAAAAGGAATATGAAGCATGGAAAACATATCTAGAGAAGATGAAGCTTCTACAAGACCTTCAGATACCAAGATGTCTGGCGCCACATAGCACCGAGGGGGAGCTGCACACCTTCACAGACGCGAGCGAAATGGCGTATGCAGCTACAGTCTACTGGAGAACGGAAGATACTAACGGAACATACCACGTCAGTTTGGTGGCAGCAAAAGTACGAGTCACCCCATTGAAGCCAGTATCAATCCCGAGACTAGAACTACAGGCGGCCCTCCTTGGAAGCAGACTAGCCCATTCAGTAGAGGAAGAAATGGATCTGAAGATTACAAAGAAAACGTTCTGGACAGATTCCAGCATCGTTCTTTCCTGGATCAAGACGGACCCGAGAACCTTCAAAACTTTCGTAGCTCATCGCTTGGCCGAAATAGAAGATCTCACCAAACCTCAAGATTGGAGATGGGTGCCTACAGCACAAAATCCTGCAGACGACTCAACGCGTGACGTACCGGAGAACTTCAATTGCAATCACCGATGGTACACTGGCCCAGAATTCCTAAGACAAGAAGAAAGTCACTGGCCTGAAGCAAGAACATTTAAGAAGGAACCCACCGGTGAAGAGAAGACAACAAACGTCACAGCGACAACTATAATCACTCATCCATCACCTAATCCTGAGAGGTTTTCATCATGGAAGAGACTCTGGCGAGCCACAGCCAGAGTACTACAGTTCATACAACTCTGCAGAACACGAGAAAAGGTCAACGTCAGCAAGGAAGATCCAACCTGGAAAAATACGAAAGGAAAGAAAACAAAGATAGTAGAGAAGCAACGTCAGTCTTCAAGAAAGAAGATAGAAAGGAACTACATACCATTGAACACAGACTTACTGCAGCAAGCTGAAACTCTACTACTGAAAGCAAGTCAAGAGAGAAGCTTCAGAGAAGACATCAAGTGTATAGAAAAAGGAAAGCAGCTAGAAAGCAGCAGCAAGTTGAAGAAGCTCGACGTAGTATTTGAAGAAGGTCTCTTACGTTTGAAAGGAAGAATCGACGCGATACAAGGCGTAACCAGAGACTATAAACGCCCTATCATACTCGACAGCAAGGAGAAGATAACAAGACTCATCATAGAAGAATTCCATTGCCGCTTCAACCATGGAAACCACTCAACAGTGATGAACGAAGTAAGGCAACGCTTCTGGGTATTGGGACTGAGGTCAGCGATCAAGGCAGTTCAGCATCAATGTCAGTGGTGCAAGGTGAAGAAGGGAAAACCGCAAGAGTTACCAACAGGCAATTTACCTAAAGAAAGACTGATGCACCATAACCCTCCCTTCACGTGCACCGGAATAGACTACTTCGGCCCAATGATGATCACCGTAGCAAGACGTCAGGAAAAGAGATGGGGGGCTCTATTCACATGCTTAACCACAAGGGCTGTGCATATTGAGCTCACTCCGTCCCTCTCCACCGACAGCATGATCATGGCGCTACGACGGTTCGCCGCGAGAAGAGGAATGCCGAAGACCATCTACACTGACAACGGAACTAACTTCGTCGGCGCCAACAAGGAACTAAAAAAGGCGCTAGATGACATGAACAAAGAAGACCTTACCTCGGAAGCAGAGAAGATCGGTGTGCAGTGGATCTTCATCCCTCCTGGTGCGCCTAACATGGGCGGCGCATGGGAGCGTTTAGTGCGATCAATCAAAACCGCACTAGGCGCCACACTCAACGAAAGGCATCCACGAGAGGAGGTACTTCATACCCTCCTATTAGAGGCCGAGCACATAGTCAACTCTCGGCCTCTCACCCACATCTCCGAGAGCCCTGAAGAGGAAGCACTTACCCCTAACCACTTCCTCCTCGGGCGATCCTGCGGCGCAACGGGAATTGGCAGCTTCAAAGATGACGAGCTCGTAGGCAGACACACCTGGAAGACTGCGCAGCGCCTTGCCGACCACTTTTGGCAACGCTGGCTGCGAGAATACCTGCCCACTCTGCTACCAAGAAAGACTTCGGGAAGGAGCGATGCTACAGACCTGCGCGTCGGGGATATCGTCCTGATCGTCGACCACAGCCTACCACGATGCACCTGGCCACGCGGCAGAATTCAGCGGGCGTATCCGGGGCCAGACGGCCGAACCAGAATCGTTGACGTCGAGACTCGAGGAGGAGTGCTGCGAAGACCAAGTTCGAGAGTGGTGTTGTTGGTGCCGGGAGTGTCGCCGTGTCTGGAGGACGGTGCTGCGCACGAGGGGGAGAATGTCGGCGACGAGACCATATCGAGACACAAGGGCGCAAGTAGTAGTGTCGGCATCGAGACACCAGGGCGCAAGTAGTAGCAATGTAATTATAGAAACTATTTTAATCATTTGTTAGGTATTTAAATGATTTATCTGATGTTTTTCTTGTTTTAAAATAGTTTATTTTAGTAAGGTTTAGCATAAGTTTTCATGTTATAAGTAATTAGACAGTTTAAAGATAATTTTTTGTTAGTATAAGTTTCGATTCAGTATAATTACGTAACTTGAAAATCGACTTTTTTGTTTGTGGATAGATTTTGATAATTTTGGTTTTAAATGAAAGGTCTAATCATAAAACGAATAAATCCGTTTGAATTATTAAAATCGGTCAAGTAGTTTAGGATTTATTAAGGATTTTTTATAATGAAAATATGTAACTTCATAATTTTTGACCTTTATTGTTGTAATACATTTTATTTGTACATAATTAGGATTAAGTGAATGTTTATATTGAACAATAATTATGTAAGGATTATTACAACACCAAAATTGTACATATTGTGTCAAGAAAAATTAAATAAATGGGGGCAAAACAGGTTTCGGCTTAGTAAAAAATATCAAACAAAAGGGCTCAAAATGCGTGGTTGTCTTCGCGGTAATACAGCCGGGTATAAATTGAGCGACATTTTCTCGGCACAGTCAGTCGCAGCTTAGCCGTCGAAGAGGCAACAACAAGAAATAAGAAGCCGAAATCTGCAAGCCCAAATAATAAAGGAAAAATTCTGCAGTATCATTTCGCCTCCTCGCTACCTGTCCTCTGGGGTCGTAACCATCCTAGGTACCTACGCATTCAGGGGTGCGTGGTGACGTATGTAACCAGCGGAGTCACTCAACTCGGAAGGAACATACGTCAACAACGTGGGAGACTGTCCCAGGCTGACCGTTAGGTACTGAACGTACCCCGGCCAACCCCAACAAGGTTGTTACACATTAATTTAAGAATCATCACATTCTACCGGGATATCCGGTATACAAACATTAGTATATAATAAAAAGTTTGAAAAATAGTTTGTGGCCTCCATTCCTTTGTGGCCCCGACGCTTTCAGGTCTCTAAATCTAGCGCTGCTTAACTAAGGAAGTACCTACCATTATTGTTTAGTGTACAAAGAATGATACTCTTAAAGCACGCGTCACTCGGTTTCGACACAACAATTGTAAGGAACAGGCAAAACGGTTTGGTGACTCCGTATTAGGAAATCGAAATGAAACTATGCACTTTAACAAAGACGTTACGTAGTATACATTAGCAATAAGAACAGTGCTGACACAATGTTTGACATGGTTTTTGAAGGAAAGGTGACAAAATTTGGTATTAAAACTTTGATAGACATATATGTGTGTCGGAATAAGGAACGTGATGTTTGTTAAACAATAATCAAATATTGGATTGTCAATTAAAAGCAGCTGATCAATGAAGATCTATTAGATCTTTTATTGGTGGTTGAATAAAGCTCTATATTATAAATTAATTATATTAAAAAACAATACAGATGGATTACTTGCGGTCATTCAACTATGTTGTATTTTATTATGAATTTCCTAGTAAAGATTTTATTATTACTTTATGCTAACTCTATGCTAAATACTTAAAATATAACAAAAAAATCGGCCAAGTGCGAATCGGACTCGCGCACGAAGGGTTCCCAACCATTTTTAAGTGCCTACCTGTTGACGTTACTGACATCTGTATGGGAGCCCACCTTACAATTTTTTTATTTTTAGTATTTGTAGTTATAGAAATACATCAGCTGTGAATATTACAACTGTCTAGCTATCGCGGTTCTTGAGATACAGCCTGGTGACAGACAGACAGACAGCGAAGTCTTAGTAATAGGGTCCCGTTGTTACCCTTCGGGTACGGAACCCTAAAAAAGTACACATACATAAATATAATATAACCACTACAGGTACCTATATGTATGAGTGTTATTAATGCTGTAGTGTGTTTAATGTTATATTGATTTTTTTACAATTTTTACATAAAATACCACTTATAAAACTATCCAAATCTATGTTACTTGGCAACGTTCCCAAAATACTGACAGTATTGTCCGTTGAATGACAATGCTTTTCTTCGTATTTTGATAAATTGAATTTATTTCTAATGCATTTTCACAAAGAAACATTAGCTTTACTTCACTATCTATGCAAAGTAGTGGTCGAATTAAAATAAACACACTCCCTTATGCATATACTATAAGAGAACGAAATTTTAAAGTAGAGCGACAGTTGCACTAAACTCCCCTAAAGAAACTAAAAGCCATAATCCCTCAATTTCCCCGTCAGCGGCCGCCCTGAGCCGAGGTCCAAGTCCCACAGGGGACGCCCTCTTGCGCAGGTTGCTTAGTTTGTATTGTTTAAACCTAGGCTGGAGCTCTGCTCGCCTTAATGCCCAGTGAAGTAGCAAAAGCCTCAGGGTAAAATAAATATGTCGAATATTCTGTACAAATTATTACACAATGAAATAGACTCCCTCCAATTGTTGCAAAAAATAGACATAAATATACCACGTCCTGGTAGCCGTCTCATAAACCGGAAAACATTTTCATTACCTTATTGTAGAACGAATATAGGTCAAAATTCGCCTATATATCGCATGCTAACATTGGCCAACTTTATCCGCAATGATGTGGACATATTCGCTGGTTCTGTAGTCTCTTTTAGGAGCAAACTTGTTAATTTCTTTTTTAATTCTTACAATACTCTTAATTTGTAATTTTATTTTTAACTTTTAGTACTTATTTAATTTAGTTAATATTAATTTGTATTCTATCTGTATCACTTTGTAATTATGCATGCTGTATTCACATCGAGTAGATGTCAATCGTAAATTGTTAATTATGTAAGTTTATTTGAATGTAAGTGATTGAACATCGGTTTTGTGAATAATAAATAAAAAAAAATAAAAAAAAATAAAAAAAAAAAATATGTCCGTCCGAAAAAAAAATGTACGAAATTTCTTACTGCTCCGTCCGCACAATTTTCGTATAAAGGGGTGCAAAGTTTTTACTTCACGTATTAATATATAATATAAATGCAGGCAAATTTTGTTCTGTCACGTATTCTTTGCTTAATCCTTTGTCAAGCAATTAAGTACAAATGTATCTCCTAACCTTTGATATTTACTTATAATGTAATTAAGCTCCGTCCCCGAGTCCTACATCCCAAAATTAAGATCTATAGATAGTTGTAATAATCTTTAAGAGCTTTTACGCAGGCACAAAATCACTTGAGATAAAATAATAGGTATTACTAAACTTGAAAGTGGCTTGGCTTAACTTAAAAGCATTATTAATCATTAATTAATAATGCTTTTAAGTTATTGGTTACGAAATTATTTCAATACAATAGAACTAAATTAGAAGCAGTTGTAATGTGTGTTCTAGACTTAATAAAATGAAAAGAAAATATTGTGTGTTTCTTGGTGAATATCGTATTTTTGCAATATGCGGGACGTAAAACAATATATTTTGTTGTTAGTTTATTTGCATGATTAACTTTTTCTTGTTTACATTACAGCTTACAGTAACTGTAATACTAGAGCTCAGAAGCATTCGTCGTATGTGCCTTTATCGTAAACTGGCACTTACGACCAATAATTCTGAAGTGTTATAGACAGCCGTCCTTATGCTTCTGAGGTCTAGAATATTAAAATGTGATTATATTTTTATAGAAATTATGTCACAGTAATTACATACAAGAAATTAGGTTTATAATGTATGTAGAGCAACACCATACATTCAGCATAGTTTTCTCTAGGAAGTCTCCCATCTCCACATATTTTTAAGAGAAAACTAAAGAATATTTTATCTCTAACACTATATACATGTACGTTTAAGTAGTACATTATAATAAATATATGGTATGTATATATAGCTCGAAGAACTGACGGCCGATGGACCAGAAAGGTTCTCGAGTGGAGACCACGAACTGGCAAGCGCAGCGTAGGAAGACCGCCTGCACGATGAATCAACGACCTCACAAAGGTCGCGGGGACTCTGTGAATGCAGGCCGCTAGCGATCGTTCCAGCTGGAAATCGATGGGGCTATGTTCAGCAGTGGACTACAACAGGCTAATGATGATGATGATGTATTTTGTATACGTATGTAAATATTAGTATCATAGTATATTAGTTTATTAGCTCATAAATGTTTACTAGATCAGTAAACTAATTTTGTGGTACCTACACTAGCTACCTTTTTATCAATTAAACTCGCCTTTGTACATGTTGTTTCTTTGTCTAGAATATATTGTTACTTGTTTTTCTGTGTGTGCAATAAAGTATAAATAAATTCGAAGTGTTAATGTTTCGTTATATCCCTTAGGAAAAATAATGTATTAAAACTGTACACAGTCGACTTACTTGTTGTGGTTTTGGCCTCGCCATCGTTTGGAATGCATCCAAATATTTGTCTTGTACGAGTTTTAATTTCCTATTACACAGACAAAAAAATCGAGAATAACCCCTTAGGAATATTTGACGATTGTATATTTTTGTGTACTTTTGGAATACACGAACACACAGTAATACAATAAAATAGTGTATTCTTGCGTATTCGTGTGCAAAGCATTGTAAAGTTTAAAAACGAAACAATGTATTTTTGGATATGTCTTATGATATTTTTTCACCATAACAAGTTGTAAATTTTATGACGAGATCACAAGTATGAACTTTACCTTCGAGAATAATATAAATTTAACATCTACAGAGTGAAGTTGCACATATTTTTCTGTGTTTATTCTAAAGAAATTACACCCGGTTTCTCAAAAGTCAATCTAATCAATGATCATACTTAAATAATAACTAGCATACTATATAATGGCAACATGAACTTACCTTTCGTATAAAAAAAACGTTTCTAAAACATGAATTAATAAACTTTCCAGAACATTAAAAATCACGTTTTTATTTAATTCTGGTCAGTTATGTAAATCATCATTAAGTAACTAATAATCAAATTAGCTAATCAAGTTTAGAAATGATTTTTACGGCTGATATGTTAACTTTAAAACTCTTCCTTTCAGAAGCTTGTCTTATCACAGCATATCTAATTTGCTTTTTAGAACTGACCTATAAAGGAAAGCTTATTAAGTGTACTGTACGTGGCCATTTTAAAGGAAAACACAATTACAAATAATACAATTAAACAACCTACAATAAAGTACGTCGCACCTATTTCCAAACTATTCAATATATCTGAACAAAACATTCGTATAACAACATTCACTTCGAAGTTTTTACATAACTGAACAAAACATCTCAGAAGTGTTATCAAAATGAAATAAATCATAGAGGCCCTTCTTCGCAATCTGATGGAACATTGCTCGTACAGATTTACTTTCAGTTTTATTACTTTTACAGTTACCTACAAATTTAATTAATGATAGTAATATAGATAGTTAATATACTGTAGGTTTATTGCGTCTACTTAATGATATTTTTAATATACGCCTACAAATGATATTTTTTTAGCACAATAATGCTTTATTACAGTTATGTAACTTAACTTCTGGGGTAGCCAAAACCTTATGTGGTGACTCCATACTTTAGTTTAGTTTTTACTAGCTTCCCGTTCGCGGATTCATCTGCATAACTCCCGACCCAAAGGAACTTCATCATTAAATATTGCCCATTTTACTCCTGAATAAGGTGGATTTAATATTTCTTTATAAGAAATTTACGTTATTCACTTTTTTCAAATCAGACCATTAGTTCCTGATATAAGCACGTTCAAGCAAATAAACAGCTTTATAATATTAGTACCCATAGATGAAATCAGTCAAACAAATTGATACTCGTGGTCAAATCATGAATAAAATCATGTCTATCGAGTTGATTTACTAAAAAATCTTCAAACTCAGCAGCAAAACTTAAAGGTTATTTCAGAAGAACATAAATAAAATTCAATTTCCTCAAATTAAGCAAATTTTTTCACGCCCATCAAATAGATAATGTTTAAAATAAAAGTAATGGGTGAAGGGAGAAAAGTGAACTGAAAGGGCTTATCTACTCGAGTGCGGTATCAAACCGCCAACAAACTGTGTTCATACTCTACATAAATATGTCTGGGCCGACATTTGCAATTTAAATTATTAGCAAAAGATTCTATTTTCTGATACACTGGCGTTGTCTATTACGATGTAAGGGCTTTCTTGCAATCTTGATTAAAATATAAACTTGTATGTTTATACGTACGATATCATTTTTTTTTCAACAATTTATTAAAAATAGCCTCGTGTTTTATCTATGAAAAATATTGCCTGGTATATATTACATTATATTTTACTATATTATTTGTAGTTATCAAACATCGGCTTTCTTCTAAATTAAAAAATACAAAAAATTAACACTATAGTGTTAATTCCGCTAAATTCAATAATTCAGGCTGGAACCTTGCTCACCTTTATGTCCGGTGAAGTAGCAAGTCTCATGGCTGTCCATGTAAATCTGAATGTCCGTCCGAAAAAAAATCAGTAGCGTTTGATTCGTCAACATCACCCTGATGATGCTCCGTGGAGGAGCAAAACACGTCTCGGTCTTCGGCTGGTGATTGAATTTTTGCTTTGGTTTATTTTCCTTGCATATTACGCATACATTTTGCGCGGGGGGCGGGGAGGGCAGTCTACCCAATATTTAGACAAATTTTTGAGAAAAATTAACACTAGATATTTTGTTTTTTTATTTAGATAAGTGTTGATTTATGCATAGTAACGCCGTTCTATTAAATATACCAGTTCTTTTTCTAGTATGCATAACCTGAATTAATTTGCTGCATTGTATAATTTTAAATAGTAAATGTATTGTCTTACATTGTAAATAAACCTACCTAGTAGCTTAGTTTGTTTAATCTTACTTTAATTTAATCTTAGCATCCGACATTTTGAAGCATTTTCCTTAAAATATATTATAATAAAGTCTTACAAAATATAACCATTTCCCAGAAGATTTTTTTTATCTCTGAACATCTTAACGGTTTTAAGCGTATCTCAATTTGTCTTTTCTTAATTGAAACCTAAATTACATACGTTGGTATTTTGAAAGTTCTGTTCGTTTTCGTAATTCCTGCACTTAGGTATTCTTAGTGCGGTGACAGGAGGATTACTAAAGTAAGCCACAGAGTGAGTGTTGGGGGTTGCGACCCACATTTTGTAATATACGCGGAGATCAACGGGACTCATACCAAGGATTATGTTCCACGGATCTCTGATCGATCTTAGCCCTCATTTACGGAAGAGAAGAAGAAGCCTTGATTACTCCTTATAATAACAGCTTTCTACCAGTGAAGTCTCCTCTAAATCGATACTAATGCTTTGGAAACAATGACATTATTTTTTTTTAAATCATGTGAATAAAGATATATTGACGTTGACTTTGGAGAATAGGTGGAATGTATGGACAAACAAACAGACAGACAAAATCAAAATAGCCTTATAGCTTTTAAAATTAGCTATCTACTAGTGGAAGTACCGTAAAAATCAAAAAAGGGTCAAGCCGTTTGATAATGATGATAGGGTTCACTTTGGATTATCGTGATTTTTATAAGAAAAAGACGTGTGTTCCACTACAAGTGTATTTAGCAACTGTTTTTATTAATGACAAGTATCTATTAAATATAGCTATACAAAGTAGGTTCATTACTACATCGAGGAACGCAAAGCGCCTCAACATACCGCCCACCAAAAGGCATGTAGGCCTTTTAAGAAAAAATGAATTGAAGTTACATAATTATCAAAATTATTGATACTAAGTGATTAAACCTTTATATAAATCTGTAGGTGTGGGCCTGTGATATTTATATTTAACATGCATAAAAAGTTAACTAACAAAATGAATCCAATCTAATCAAACAAAAATGTTAATTACGTATTTAAACGTTAAATATTCATTGGGTTTCATTGAGAGGCAATGGACATTGTTACAGTTCTTTTAGTTACGGAACTACCACTTCTGGCACTATATACTCTTGTTAGACCGTCTGGACCAGGATGCTTATCGACGATTCGTCCCGAGGACCATTTTCCAGGTGGCAAGTTATCAGTTTTTATCAAGATGACATCTCCAATCTTAAATTCCTCTTCTTTTTTATGCCACTTGGGACGTTGTTGCAATCTTGATAAATATTCATCTTGCCATCGCCGCCAGAAGTCGTGAACAAGTTTCTGTGTGTGTTGCCAGCGAGACAAGCTGGATAGCCTTATATCTTTCATATCGGGTGATGGCACAACGATAGGTACCTCTCCAATTAAAAAATGTCCTGGAGTAAGTGGGTTAATATTTTCTGGATCAGTATCATTCATCGGACAAAGCGGACGAAAATTCAAGCAGGCTTCCACTTGGCAGAGTATCGTCGTCATCTCTTCATAAATCAGGTGAGTGGTCATAATTCTTTTCAGGTGATATTTTATTGATTTCACACCAGCTTCCCATAATCCACCGAAAGAGGGACTGTAAGCGGGGATGAAATGCCATTGAGTACCCTCTGTGGCTAGTGTTTCTGCCATTTCTCCAGTGAACTGTAAGCTTGCTTCGTTCCAGGCATCTCGGAGTTCTCTGTCAGCTCCCACGAAGTTACGGCCTTGATCACTCCATAGGTGACTACATTTGCCTCTCCTGGCTACAAACCGTCTAAAAACGCCGATAAACGCATCTGAAGTAAGATCACTTACAAGTTCAATATGAATTGCCTTTGTAGACATACAAATAAATATCGAAACGTAGGCCTTTGTTGTCACAAGTCACATTTCGTTAGTTCGGACAGCAACATTCCTCGAGAGGTCAAGTCTGCGGGATTATCACTTGATTGTACATGATACCAGCGCTTGTTATTTAGGTTTTCTACAATTTCGACGACGCGGTTGGCAACAAATGTTTTCCATCGATTGGGATCACCGTATAGCCATGCTATAACTATAGAGGAATCCGTCCAATATGTTCCATAAGCTTGGAGAGAAGTAAAGCACACACAACTCTAATCTTGGTAAGGATATTGTTTTCAGGGGTGCTACTCTTGTTTTAGCAGCAATGAGTTTTATTTCAACCTTGCCATTTGTTTCAGTTCTTATGTATACTACTGCGCCGTAAGCTCGTGTCGAAGCGTCGCTGAATCCATGTATTTGTCTATGAGTATTGTTTGTATTTGTTGTACCAAGCCATCTGTCCACTTGTACATCGTTCACATTAGCAAAATCCGATCTCATCCGATTCCATTCTTCACGTAACGTTTCACTTACGTTCTGATCCCAATTCAACTTTTCGAGCCATAGTTTCTGTAACAGTATTTTTGGCATTACTGTACTCGGTGCAATCCAACCAACCAAGTGGATCGAAAAGACTTTGTATGTCAGATAAAATACTTCGTTTTGTTACATAAGTAGTTTCAGGTGTTGGGAAAGTTAAGTTGTATTGAAATGTGTCTGTTTTAAGGTTCCACACGATGCCCAATGCCTTGACCTTTCCATCAAGATTCATGTCTACATGTGCATTGGTTGATCTCTTTCCTTCATCTATAGATTTTAGAAAATTTATATCGTTTGATGACCATTTTGTGAGTTGAAATTCGCCCCTTTGTAGGATGTTTGTGACAGTTTTGGCTAGAGAAATAGCAGTTTCGGTTTCGTCAGCTCCGTCAAGCCAATCATCCATGAAAAAATTACCCTTAATGGATTGTACAGCGAGTGGTTCATCCTTTCCTTCATCATCGGCTGTTTGATGGAGTGTTCTAACAGCTAAGTACGGCGCTGATGCTGTACCGAATGTGACCCTTGGCAAACGGTATTCGTGGATATCTTCACTCTCATCAGGACTCCAGATAACTCGTTGGAATTCTGCATCTTCACGAGTCACCAATATTTGGCGATACATCTGTGTTATATCAGCCATGAAGCAGACACGCTTCATTCTCCATTTTATAAGAAGGTATCTCAAATCATCTTGCAGCTGCGGACCTACTAATAATTCTTCATTTAGTGAAATATTGTTTATGCCTTTACAGGAAGCATCAAAGACAACGCGTGTTCGAGAGGTCTCCTTGTCAGTACGAACTACAGCGTGGTGAGGTAAGTATACTGATCTTTTTTCTTTTTCTGTTTCAGGTATCTTTTCCATGTGTCCTTGATCTATGTAATCGTTTATAACATTTGTGTATTCTTTTTTCAGGTCTGATGACTTCTTAAACTTTCGTTCAAGTTGCATGAATCTTTGTTTGGCTAACTCCTTTGTGTTTCCTTCAAGTGACTGTAACCTTGTACTCGTGCTCGTTTCATTTAATTGTGGACTGTAAGTTTTGAAAGGTAATTTGACTATGTACCTTCATTCCGGATTTCTAGTTTTTGTTTTCTCGTAGATATCTTCACAGATTTTATCTTCTTTTGATAATTACCTGTTTTTGTCAATCTCTATTTCCCATATTGATTTTAATATTTCATCTACGTCAATTTGATGATGCATCACAAGGTAAGTATCGTTTTGTGGTTTTTCAAGGATATATCCGAAAATAATCCAACCCAGGTTTGTTTTTTGTGCAGTTGGAGTGCCTGGTGGACCCTTTATTAAATCTGGCTGTATAATCTGTGCGTATTCCTTGACTCCGAATAGCAGATCTACAGAACCAGGTGTTAAGTAACTCGGATCAGCCAAATTCAGTCCGTCGATGTGATGCCATGATTGACTGACAATTGCTTTGGTGGGTATCTTAGTGGTCAGTTGTTTCGGCATCACGTAGACTTGAATCGGTAAATGATAATTATGGTCCCATTGTGATCTTATATTAAGCTGTACCACGTGTTTGATCTCTGTTCTCGAAGATCCAACTCGTAAAACACTTCCCTTGAATGGTTGTCGCTTCAGTTTCAATAGTTGAGTCGCTTTCTCGCTTATAAATGTAGCTTGAGAACCCTGGTCTATCAGC
This sequence comes from Nycteola revayana, assembly GCA_947037095.2. NCBI lineage: Eukaryota > Metazoa > Arthropoda > Insecta > Lepidoptera > Nolidae > Nycteola > Nycteola revayana. Next base: position 15,583,498 of record OX344839.1, read on the forward strand.
GCGCGTAGAGAAATGATTTGACCTTCTGCATTTATTGCTTCTACTACAGCAGTCGCTAATAGTGCTATTCCATGTCTAGTTGTGTGATGTGACGCGATCACTGTGTTCACTTGAATTGCTTCCTTCTCTTCTACTACATGCTGTGAAGCCAACGGTTGTGAGGTGCTCGGTGTAGCCGCTGGTTCTGTGCTCTTAGTATCATGTAGTAAAGAATGATGACGTCGGTGACATCACTGACAGGACACTGGTAATTTACATCTCTTCACTGAGTGTCCAGGTGCTAGACAGTTAAAACATAAATGTTTGTTCTTGATATATTCGGTTCGCTCATCTACTTTCATATCAATAAATTTCTTGCAGTGACACAACGTGTGATTTTCTTTGCACATGATGCATGTCTTTTCTTTACTTGGTGTGGCAACATGATAGGAACGTTCTTTAACTTGTTTCTCTTTTGTATTATTATTTCAAAATACTTAATACAAAAGAGAAACAAGCGAGCGAGCTGTAACGCCTGTAACTAACTCCAAGGTGCGGAACTTGGACTCCATGAAGTTCTTTAATTCACTCCAACTAGGCAATGCTTTGCTGTCTTCTTTATATGCGTACTCTTCCCAGCCCTTATGTGTCTCTGGATCAAACTTTTGAACGAGCAGAAATATTATTACTTGATCCCAAGAGTCGGTGGTTATTTTTAAGTTTTCCAGGTTATTTAGGCATTCGGTAGTTGTATCCAACAAGCCCTTTAATTGGACGGCTGATTGCGAAGTCATTTCCTCTGATAAAATAATCTCTTCATGATACAGTTTAATATTATGCGTCTGTTACCATACCTCTTCTTTAAAACATTCCATGCAGTTGCGTAATTACTGGATGTAACCCTTTGACCGCCAATGACGCTTCAAAGCGTTAATTACGATTTCACTCCAGACGCCGACGACTCTTTAAAGCGTCAATTTTTAGCCTTATGTTTGACATTAAAATACACAGTAATAAACACTATTTTACGTAGTAATCATAAATAAACTCAATATATCTCGTTTTGCAATAATTATATTGTAAGAAGGGGGCACATCACTACAGTATTATGCGAGAAATTATAGCAAAAATAGGCGTGGCGCTGGTGGTCAGGTTTTTAAGATTGAGCGTGGCGGTCAAAGGGTTAATAAAGCTTCAGCTTCTCCACTCACATTTGTTTTTAAATAATGTAGTTTTTATACATCACTGAGGTTATTATTTTCATGAACCAAAGAAATAAACAAATCTTTGAAAGTCGGCCATCTTTCATTATAACTCCCGTTAAATTTAGGCAATTCTATTTTCGGTAAATGCACTAAATTTTGCGATGCATATGATGTATTCATGCTACTTGCGTTTCTCGAATCCATCGAAGACGATTCCGATAATGATGTAAGCATATCTTTTAAATCTCCTTGTAATGAAATGTATAATTCTTCATAAATAAAGAATTCTTCGTTTAAAAAGTATGGCAAAACTCCTTTTTGTTCTTTAGGTGTTATCTTTATTAACCCGTCATGTGCATTCTTGAATGACATCCAATACTCGTCAATAATCTTCACACGTGCTTCTATATAACCTTTTGTCAGTCTTCCCTTTGGACACTTATTTAAGTTTGTTTGCGTTTTTCGTAGCAAATTTGCACTATCTTCCAATACAGCGAGATATTGTTGTTGTTCTTTAGTAGTACCTATTCATAGTTATTTCACTTTAAATGCACTTCACTCAATACAAATCAAAATGTTCGTAAAACTTGTTTATAGTCCGTAGTAGTGCTAATTATTAGTTTCAAACAGATTCATAACTATCCATAACAACGAGGCGTTTTTCTACGAATCCTTATCGCTGTGGAATGCGGTTCTTTTGTCTAAGCGGCTCGATGTTTATTGCTCCGTTGGTGCTGCGTTCGGCTCGAATACGACCATATGATAATGATGATAGGGTTCACTTTGGATTGTCGTGATTTTTATAAGAAAAAGACGTGTGCCCCACTACAAGTGTATTTAGCAACTGTTTTTATTAATGACAAGTATCTATTAAATATAGCTATACAAAGTAGGTTCATTACTACATCGAGGAACGCAAAGCGCCTCAACACCGTTCATTAGATTGGTGGAATAAACAGACAGTCAGACAGACAATGACTTTTTGTTTAATATCGATTTCATATAATTACTCTTTATACATTCTTATCCATTTGGTAAAAACCTGTTATTGTTCAATCACAGATACTTCAATTTTATTTATTTGATGTCGTAAACCCACTCAAACTACGCCTTATGTTGGAATTGAGTGCAGACCGCGCCGCCTAACGCCACGCGCGACACTCCGCATCTTCGTGAATTGGCCTTACATCATTAAATCAAAGCTCAGACACTGAGATTATTCAGTAAGATCTTCGGGTTCTATGACAACTCAATAAGACATTTTGGGATTTTAATTGAAGTGATTGATCGAGTTCCCTTTAATCCGTTACAATGTATAAAGTTTCTAACGCCATTGATGTTTTAGTTTAGAAGTTGACTATCTCTATATGCGTATCAACCAGAGTTGTAAATTTCAAGATTAAAAAAGTTAGACAACATTTCTATACTAATGTTATAAAGCTGAAGAGCTTGTTTGTTTTGCTTGCGTGAACGCGCTAATATCAGAAACTACTGGTATTCGAAAAAATATTTCAGTGTTCGATAGCTTATTTATCAAGGAAGGATATAAGCTATACTCGTATTCAATTATGAAGTTTCTATGGGGACGGGACTAGCGCGGGCGAAACCGAGCGCGGGAAAGCTAGTCTTTACTTATATTTTAAAGCTGAATAGCTTATTTGTTTGAACGATTTAATCTATAGAACTAAGTACTAGTCTGATTTGAAAAATTCTTTCAGTTTTAGATAACCTATTTATGATCGAAAGTTACAGGCTGTATAGCCATTATTACGCATAAACCAACAGTAGCTGAGCACTAAAGAAAAATGTTTGTACGCAGATGATAAAATAATGAATTACATTTTGATATCTCCCGCCAGCAAACAGACATATTTGAAATTTTGTGGTTTGGAACCCAGAAAAACTATATATAAAAATTGAAACAAGAATGCTATAAATACTACAAATAAAATCCAACAATATTATGACAGATGGTCATGGCCACAAATAAATCTTAATTATAATATCTAGTCATATACACACATCGCATCCATAATAAAGTAATTACGTTTCATTTTACGACACTAACTATACGACATAAGAAATTTGTTTTCTTATTAGCCTTCCAAGTATAAATTACCGGCTACTTAAGTGGTGCACTAACTTATACTTACGTTCGTCTTTCTCAGTTACCATTTTAGATAATAAGTAACATGACTACACAGCATTCCTGTTTCTTTAGTCTCGTATAAATCTCGAATAATTGGATAAGTTTATGCGAAACGAGAGCCAGGCTCAATGTCGTTTCGCGGCATAGCGTTATCGCATATACTCGCAATAATTCCGGGCGGCCCCACCCTCGACAATGTAAAGGAGTGGAGATGTTGAGAATTCGCGTAGAGATAAAATTCTGTTGGATTAGACATGTCTATATTGTATTATCTACTCTTTAGATAATTTGTTATAAACAACTGTAATATAGAATATTTAGAACGCGCTAAATTTAATCACTGATGTTATTTACCGAATGGCATGGACTGAGTAATTGAAATTGTTATGTTTATGACAAAATAATGAATATAATTGCAGATACCTTACACTTATTGAATATTTTATACATTTAAATAATTGTATTGAACCTACTAATTATATCAAACAAATTTTACTAAGCCATACTTCGTCATGGGATCGAGGTTACATTCGATCACATTAATTTCAAAGATCCAATGGATTCATATAGACTCTACGTTTTATATAATATATTCGATATCTCTCTCTATATATCTTCGATATCACTTACACAACACACCATATTAGTATCAAGACGTTAAAAAAGTCACCCAGTATTGTCTTTTAAGTTCAATTTACTCATATAATTGAATAATAATAATTGGCTCATTTTGTAAAAAAAGCGACACACATAATATAGGTAAATCTACACTAATATTATAAAGAGGAAATCTTTGTTTGTATTTTTGTTTGTTTGTTTGTAATGAATAGGCTCAAAAAGTACAGGACTGATTTCAAAACTTCTTTCACCGTTCGAAAGCTACATTATCCACTAGTAACATAAGCTAAATTTTATTTTGGAAAAAAATAGGGTTCCGTAAGATATTTGGGTTTTTCGGACACAAGGTGTAAAAAAATAACCAGAAAAGTTACTTATTTTGCGTACGCTGCCTAAACTATAAAAGATAGAACCATAAAATGTTCTAATTAATTGTAGATCTTATAAATATCTACAAAAAAGTCCGCGACACACTATACCTATCTGTGTCGAGTGAGGCACAACTACCATTTTTTTATTTGGAAATCTTGAATTTTTTTTGGACTACATTTAGAAGCGTTTATTTTACTCATGCTATTAATCCTTATCAAAATAAATTATTTCATCACGGTGAATATTTATTTATTTGCAAAACACTAAAATATTTACACAATTGTTATACAACTTAAACTAGGAATATACAAACAAAATAAATATATACATACATATACTGGAAAAAAGAAAAACCTTTACAAAAATTTAAAATCTAATCTATAATGTATGGTAACGTGCCCAAAATGCTGGCCGCATTGCCTCGCTGGATAGTAATGATAGTAATACATTTCATCACTAAGTACAATTTATGATGATAATATTTGGTCTCTGAATTATTAAAATTTGTTTGGTTTTGAAGTTATGGCGAAATTAAAATATTACGATTTCTGCTGCAACTTTACGTTGCCCTATCACGGGTCGGGGCTCCCGACCATCAGTATATTTTGTTACCTGAAAATAATTTAACGTCAAATGTTGTTTATAGAGAAGCTCTACAATAATCGCTTTAGTTATCTATCCTAAAACAACGGGTTGCACTCCGGGACTGCCGGCAGAAGTGAAAACTTAGTATTAATTACATTTAGATATTTTCATCATTAACAACTTTAACATCCTCAGAAAGACAATCTGTGCAGCCTGCGGATAATGACTGCGTCGTCGATGTTAGAGTCGGTGTCTGTGAATTGACCTGGGAATAATTTTGCTGACCGTTTCTTTTCTGGGTAGGATTTTTGCAGCGGTAACCGACATGACTACATGGATTTTCATGCGGTTGTTACCAATCGATAGAACGATTCTTCCGTAAGGTGTACGTATATAATTTGTTTAATTATTGTGTACATTTGACTAATATATATTGATATATTTGTCAGAGGTGTCGGAAAAAATTAAGCCATTTGGGAGCTTTCAACGAAAACGCTGCCTATAAGATTTAGCAAAATAATGTATGGCGGAAATATTCTTCTCTTTTAGATCTACGAAAAAGTCCAGGATAGCATATGTCTATCTTTCAAGGTTAACTTGCTATATCCATCTTTTAGAAAAATGATCATTTCTAATGCGGTAATTAAAGCTAAAGCTAATCAGACGGATTCAGTATTTATCCTTATCATTTTAAATAAGTTAATATTCTTAAGCATTTCATGCAGATTATTTTACCCATACACTATATACTTTAAATGAATAACTTAGAAGTTATCGCAAAATAACAGCGCGTGTTTTCGCAGCACAGCGAGTGAGTTAGGCCGAATGCGATGATGCGCGCTCGATCCTTAAGAATTATTGGGCAATTTTTTTGTTTTGTGTTCGTTGTAACTATGTTGGATAGGTACTTGAATACCTATTTATTTAGTGTTTGTTGTATTGTTAGTCCTGAAAAGTATAATAATAATAATATAATAATCGTTTTATTTCAGGCATCGGAGGCCCAAAGAATAAAATACATACAATAATCTTAAACAGTAATAAACTAATACATATAATATAAATCCGTAAAGATATTTCATACGATAAAAGTATACCCAACTATTTATTTCATTGAGTTTTAGTAGGTACCTATATTAAATTGTTTCTGTTTGTTTTGACTAAATTTCGCCCGTTTTGTTAGAGGTTTAAAGACATTCTGTAGTATTAGTATCAGTATTGTACCCGTGCGAAGCCGGGGCGGGTCGCTATCAGCATAATCTTGTGGTTCATGCTAGCCGTCTCCGCAAAATAAGTAATTCTTTTATGGGGCAATGTATACGGTACTATAACAAACTTCCCAATAGTATAAGATAATGAATTATCTATAAATAAGTTTAAAATGACTATTAAAGCCAAATTGTGCAGCAGGGCTTATTATAAAATTTCCGATTATCTTTGTGACAAAAATGCTTGGTATTAAATCGCTCCAATCTCAATGCAAAATAAAGTATTTTGTTATTAGGTTAATAAAAAATGGCTTATGTTTAACTTACCATCAGATATAGTAAAACCGGCCAAGTGCGAGTCGGACTCTCGCACGAAGGGTTCCGTACTAGTTGCAAGTGCCTACCTATTTTTGATATCGAGAATACAACAAGGAACATAGTATAAAAGTTCTTGTAGTTCGTTGTAACTTTGATCGATGTTAATAGTTGATTGAATGAAAGGTAAATTGCGGTTTACGGTTTATGACGTATTAAAAAAAAACTACTGACTTGATCTCGTTCAAACCAATTTTCGGTGGTAGTTTGCATGGTTATGTACATCATATATTTTTTTTAGTTTTATCATTCTCTTATTTTAGAAGTTACAGGGGGGGGGACACACATTTTACCACTTTGGAAGTGTCTCTCGCGCAAACTATTCAGTTTAGAAAAAAATGACATTAGAAACCTCAACATCATTTTTGAAGACCTATTCATAGACACCACACAAGTATGGGTGCGACGAAAAATTTTTTTTTCAGTTTCAGTTCTATGTATGGGGAACCCCAAAATTTATAGTTTTTTTTCTATTTTTGTGTAAAAATCTTAATGCGGTTCACAAAATACATCTACTTACCAAGTTTCACCATTAAAGTTCTTATAGTTTCGGAAAAAAGTGGCTGTGACATACGGACGGACAGACAGACAGACAGACAGACAGACAGACAGACAGACAGACAGACATGACGAATCTATAAGGGTTCCGTTTTTTGCCATTTGGCTACGGAACCCTAAAAATGATCACCAAAATTAAACCCGCATTTTAATGTAAAATTGTAACCAAAGTTTTAACATTTCGCTATCGTATTTAAGCAAAATGACTCCAAATAAATCATTGTTAACCCAAAAGTAGTAAATGATCACCAAAAGTACCTAAATGTTTTACTAATTTACTATTCGGTTCGCGGCACCGCTCGCTTCGCTCGCTCGGCTCGTGCGTTGTATGGCCGCAGCTCTAACCTAACCTAACCGATTGTTATTTTTCATTGATTTTATTAAGGTAGAAATTGCGCAATAATTTGCTCGCTAAGATTTGGTGATCATTAACTACATTGGGTGTTCCAATACAATTTGAAGTGCAGTCGTGACTAAAATAGCTAGTACTATTATAATTTTAGACTTTATTTTTCTGGTGTCAAGTATATATTTTTGGTGGTCATTATATTTTATCCCATAAAAAATTGTATGTATTACTAGATTTTAAAGAGAGGGTTCTACTGAGTTTTTTGGCAGTGTTTCTCAGTAGTCGCCACGTCACGCACTGCACTGTACGAAAAAAAAATGACGATTCCAAACAAATGTTACCATTTTTACGGAATAAATGAATTTTAAATTTGAATTTTAAGTTCTCCGCTTCAGAAATACTGCAACGATCTCAAAAAATATTTCACTATTAGAAAGCACATTATCCAGGAGTAACATAGGCTATATTTCATTATGAAGGTCTTACAGGAACAGGAGTTACGCGGCTAAAAACGCGTGCGCGAAGTAATTTAGTTAAAAATCATGTCAACTAAACAGATTATTTTGGCTAGTAATAGATTTAATGATAGATGATCACTCCGTTTTCATACACTTTTACTATATACATATTATATAAAAGCGAAAACTGACTGATTAACGCACAGCTGAAACCGCTGGGCCCAGAGCAGGACCCTGGGCCAGATTTTGACGGGGCTTTCACTGGGAATTTTATAAAGTTAATTTTAGGCTACTTTTCATTTGGTCTTACTGTTTGTTTGCAAGCTTACAAAATCCTTATTTTACGCGAACGAAGTCGCGGGCCAAATGCCAGTAAATAATACTTGTACACTCTATAACCGTCGGCGTAGCTTCCGTTGTGGCTGTATTGAAAGATAAAGTCACTTCCAGACAATTTATTTCGGCTCGGTTGACATTTCAGAGCGGCGTAGCAAGCACTCGCAATATTTACTACCTTACGCACCTGAGATAAGTTAATAACGCGGAATTACTCGCGGCCGCCATCGCCTCACCGCACCTATCCCTAATATATTTCCGAGTAATTGTTCTACAAGACCCTACTCACTGGTTATTCTATGAAGTGTAAAGGGTAGTAGATTTATAGAGCAAGTTGAAGCCACGGGGTCCTACTTACGACACTAACAGTCGTGATAAAATCTGCTTAATTACTTCTAACAAAGTAGAGTCGACCGTCCCGATAAAGCACTGATTAGAAATTCTTTAGATGCTCTCATAATTTTTGTTGTAAAAGTCAGTTCTTTGAGGGCAACGTTGCGTGTCGAGTTTAAAACTAAGGGCCACGGATGGGTTAAAAACTTGGTCAATCTCTTGTCTTCCTGCATAATGTAATGATTTATATAGTAATCACGAACCGTGCTGCCAATCGTTCTGGTCTGCTGATTCTAACATGCTCCCTTACCTGTAAGAAAAAAACAATTCTTTATTATTATCTTATTCTTATATCTATATATATAAAAGAAAGTCGTGTTAGTTACACTATTTATAACTCAAGAACGGCTGAACCGATTTGGCTGAAAATTGGTAGGGAGGTAGCTAAGAACTGGGAGAAGGACCCGTTCCCGTGTGACGTGACATAAAACGTGGTATAACAAAACGCAACTGACTTGGAATAACAAAACAACTCAGTCAAAATCTAAGTCAGCGGTTCATTTGTTAAAAATGTTATAACAAAACTGACAGATGAGCATATTTAAAAAAAAAGTCTTACCGGTTGATGCATTCGTTTAAAGCAAGGAATAAATACTCTCTGACGGTTTAAAGTTTCAAATAAAAAGCCACAAAGCAAACTTCAACTTCAAAATATTGCTGTGCCGTTTATCTATTTATATATAAAAATCAATTGCTGTTCGTTAGTCTCGCTAAAACTCGGGACGGCTGGGCCAATTGAGCTGATTTTGGTTTCGAAATGTTTGCCGTGGTCCAGTGAAGGTTTAAACGGTGAGAAAATGTGGAAAAATTGAGATGGAAATAGTTAAAATCATAATTTTATTTTCCCATACAAATTATTATAACTGTCAAACGTTACAGTTTTGTTCCGTCATAGATTGATTGAGCAACCAAAAAGTGACAGATAGTCGAAAGTATTTTAAAATCAGAAGAAGTGTTATGATAATAATTGATTACTTGTTTATTAGCACACGCGGAGCTCTTGATGTCCGAACCAACGATGTCCAAAATGCTTACGCTTATAAATTACAATAATTTGTACATAATTCTATAAAATGTTGATTTAAGCAAAATGTTCAGTTAAGACTGAACAAGAAGATTCTTACGAAAGTTGATCTATCCACCATTATCAAATATTTATAGGTGGGTTCAGAATTTTATTTTGAAAAGAGTAACGATATACTTAGTACACCGTTCATTTTGTGCTTCTGGCTTCTTTCGGTCATATCCAATTGCTTAAACTCTTCCGCGGTGATATTGAAATCTAGAAAACTTACTATATCCTTTTTTGTTTTATTAATTCTTTTTGTTCGACGTGAACTGGGACCACATTTTGAACAATATAAAAACTGCTGCAGTTATTGCTTTGAATTCGTCAAAACGTAAAAAATTGTTGCTACCTACTATAAGAAATTCATCGCTGTCGTTCAATGTCCATTTTTTTTTGAAAATGCATTAGTCATCCACGGCCACAGTGGTGGTATGTAGTATGTAGAACTCCCCTGTTTATAGCGATGATATGTTTATTATATCACTAGAAGATGGTTTACCTACTTAACTTAACCCAGGATGTTCCTCTAAATGCCGGTAAATTGAGCACCAGGTACAGCTATTGCATATTATTATACATTCGGTACCGTGGCGATGCCTATGACCTAGCAGTCATGGACTCTCCTGGGTCTGTTCAATGCACCTTTTGGGGGCGCACGGGGCACAACTACAACACTACGCTTCATGGGTCGGCCTCTAAAAGAAATTAGGACTATGTTCCCTCTCACTCAATTTCATCAGTCATCACGCGGCAGCACACTGCACACTGGTCGAGGAGTGTCCGGTTTGGGCAGTTGAGCGAGAGTCATATATCAGTATCATTTCTCTTGATACCGACCATTGTCCAGTTTGTAGAAGACCCCGGAGCGTGTTTAATAGAAAGATCTCCTACCCATTTCATCGAAGGCGCAGAAATCGTAGGCTATCCCCGAAACCTCGGCTTTGAGACGTGGGGAGCATAGCCCCTCTTTCTTTTAGAGCCTGACCCGTGATGTGTAGAGACGTAGTAGTGCTCCGTGCGCCCGCAAAAGATGCATTTAATGAACCCTAAAATAAAATCCTCGGGAGAGTCCATGACAGCTAGGTCATAGGCATCGGACGGTAACGGATGTACCGTGTATGGATAAGCTATTCCCGGTGCTCCCTTTACTGGCATTTAGGGGAACACCCTGGGTTCAAGTGGGTAAACCAACTTATCGTGACATAATTAGCATATCATCGATCATGAATAGAGTAATTTTTTAATCTTATTTATTGTAATATTATGGCGTTTGACATAACATTGACAGAATCCGTGCTACTCTTAGTGCACATCACGGTTAGTTCATTCCTATCACGCCTTATATTAAAAGTTCAATTCAATTTATAGTTTTAGTTAAGACAGAACAACGTCTGTCGGGTCAGCTAGTAGGTACAATAATTCACATACCAAATAAAAAATACTACTATCGTTATACGGTTGAATGACAATTACTTAAATTTCTTTAGAACTAGCTGCAACTTTGTCCGCGTAAAATTCTTTCGAGACTTTAATTGTTCGGAAACTTATAAAACCATTCAAGCTACTTAATTAGACAGAATACACGGAAAACAGTCAGCAAATTAAAAATTTGCCTATAAAACACGTTCTAAAATCAGCTATCTACCAGTGGTAGTCCTGTCAAAATCAGTTCAGTCGTTACTGAGATTAGCCGACACAGACAGACAAAAAAAAATGTTATTAGTATATAGGTACATTCATGTGTATAAATTCACATAAGTATTTACTAAAAATATATGTTTTTTCTATCACTAACACAATTTTGTTTATTTGTATAGACCAAAGGGAAACATACCTATATTAACGTATTTGCAGTTTATGTTACAAACATTATTAAAAGTATCTATTTGACCAAAATCACCATAACTACAGATAATCCGAGTAATAAAATACAAGAGACAATATATTAATGACTACACAATCATACTCAACAATACGTAGTCTTAACTCAGACATCAGGAGATGATAAAACTCTCGGCCTAAATTAGTCCCCGGGGCCGCCAGTCTCATTCCGCAACTTCGGCCCATAAAAGTTAAAGGCCACATTAAGACAAGTAATAAGCGAACAACGCATCCCTAAATTGACCAGACAAGTCCAACTCCTGATCTATTCACTACACCCAGTGTAAAGGTGAAACCTTTAATTACGTGCCTACATGTTGTAAGTACATTCTATTGTTTGCTGGCTCAGGCGTAAAGTGTAAACTAGGGTAGCGTAAACTAACTAGACAATGCTAGGTCAAGGGCTTCTGGAAAAAATGTTTTTTTTTAATGTACATGCGATGAAAAATTCTGTTGTTGCCATTTTAGCTATAGCTTTGCACTTAAATTTAACAACGCATCGCTTTAGAATTTATCCTAAAATATGTATGGTGAATCTTCTTCTTAGCGTGTCGATGATAAATTAAATCTTCCCGGCCCAGAACTTTGCTAATTCGACCGCACTATTTGTGGCATCCATCAAGTCTTGCTGCGAACAGGTGACAGGACAGGCAGAACAGGACACCAAATGAGCCATGGACTGCACCGCTCCACACACACAGTCAAGGTTTGGGTTTCCCGAGAGTCCCCACCTGAACATATTTTCCTTGCTCCGGCCAACCTGAGTCCGAAGTCGATTTAAACACTTCCAGATTGGGCATGGTAATCTATGTCCAGCCGATAGACTCTCAGAAACCGGGACAAAGGGATCCGGAAGCGTTGTTTGAGCACGCCACATGTTGCATCTCGCTTGAGAGGGCTCGACTGTGAGGGGGTCGACGCATTTAAGAAAACTTTTTCGACTTTTCAGTCTTTGCGACGGTAGCTCTTGCCCATGTAGAGGGTGCCGCATGTCTTCGCCCATCTTAGCCCTCTCTCGCGAGCTAGCAACAGCTCTGCGAACAGCCGGAGGCGCTATGCCAGCCAGTGGATACAGCAACTTCACCGGGGTCGACTTTAAACACCCAGTAATAATGCGGCAAGTTTCGTTTAAGGCTGTATCCACTAGCTTGGCATGAGTAGAACGATCCCATACGGGGCACGCAAATTCGCCGGCAGAAAATGCTAGCGCCAGACCTGAGGTTCTCATTACTAGCGGCGTAGCTCCCCACTCAGTACGTACAAGACGCTGCAGTAGGTTGTTGCGGCCGTGCACCTTTCGCTTCACGCTCTCACAATTCGCTTTGAAAGTGAGGGATCTGTCCAGCAGAACACCGAGGTATTTAGGGGAGTCGTTAAGAGCGATGGACACTCCACGCCAGGAGATATTGAGCTTACGTCCCGTTTGTGCGTTACGTAGGTGGAAAACGCTCGACTCAGTTTTGTTTAAGTTAGGCTTGAGCGAATTCTCGTCATAGTATTGGCCTAGACTGTTGAGGGCTCCTTATGGTGAATAGGATTGTGTAAGATATGATGAAAAAATACAATTCGTTTATGGGGCAATGTATATGGTTCTACAAAAATGTTCTTAATAATGTAAGAGATCTTTCTTTAAACAAGTTTAAACCATATGTTAAAGATAAATTATGTAAAAAGATTACCTGCTATACAATTTCTAATTATGTTAATAATATATTTGGGAGTGAGTTTGCTTTGAAACAGTACTGTATTAATAATAATCAAATAATCGTAACAAAAATATTAATTTATAAAAAAGTTCTTCTCAAAATGAACACGTCATAAGAACATGATAAAAAAATATTTTAAACATGTCTACATGAATAAAGAATATTTCTATTTGATTTCGCTAAATTCAAAACTTATTCTAAAGATTTCATATTCGTATAAAAACTTTTTAATAAAGAATAAGTAAAATGCATATATCTCAAATCTATATTTATAAAATCAAATGCAATAAAAATACTAACTATTTGCAACGCAAATCTTCCACATTCGTTGGCTAACCCCGGAACTCGCCATTTCTCTCTCAACCACGATTTCTCGACGAGTTAATATCACTAATAATTTCCACACTTATGGGAATAACCAGCTACGTGAGCGTCAATACTTTCTTCCTGTAATCACTTTAACTTAATTCTGCTGCATGACGAATATTCCTTCCTATATTTCTGCTGTACCTCTAATATCCGGCTCGTGTCTTTATCTCATGCTTGTCCTGAATATTTTTTGTACTATGAAGATAATAAAGTCTCTCGCGTAATAAAATACGTGTCGTTATGTACAGAAGCGTGTGAAGATTAAGCCTTGTTTCGGTGCTAAAGTACCTACCTGCTACATATCGTCGAACAAACTTCTCAATTTGACGCACTTCAACTTTTCTGTTAAGATGTGGCCTGTAGAGTAATCTTTTAAAGCTTTTGATGTATCTGCTTTGTTAGAGAAATAACGTTAAATTTATATGAGTTGCTTTCATAAAAATATGCCATTCATTTAACAGGAGATAGTGATAATTGTAATTGCAATTACGTTAGGGATTTTTATTTTTTTTAAATTTCCATTCAACCTTATTCCGTCCCGTAAAACATCAAATTTTCCGTCCATAGTCGGTGGCACCTGTGTTTGCTCACATGTGCAAATGCTTAATTTCCTAAGAGATCGGGCACCGTGACCGAAATCGGTCGGAAGGACTATATTATATATATAATACTAGCTGCGCCCCGTGGTTTTACCCGCGTTACTCTGCTCCAATGGGTCGGAGCGTGATGTTTTGTGCAAATTTTCAGCCAATTCCGTTCAGTACTTTTGGCGTGACAGAGTAATAAACATCCATCCATCTATCCATCCATACTTACAAACTTTCGTAGGATTACTTACACACACACACACACACACACACATACACTGGGATTTATTTAACACTCGCGACCCACCACGGCGGCGTCGCAATCTATTAAAACAAGCGCATCAATATCCGTTGTGTAGTTCTAAAGATCTAAGCATGTATAGGTACAGACAGAAGACTGTACCTATAAATGAAGCGACTTTGTTTTATACTATGTAGTGAAGTGCTGGAATTATCGTAAAATGAATTTTTTGACGTAAGTATAAGCAAAACAACATTTCAAGTGAAAATTGATGGCTCTTTAAGCTGTAAGATAACTAAACAGATTATTTTGGCTAGTAATAGATTTAATGATAGATGATCACTCCGTTTTCATACACTTTTACTATATACATATTATATAAAAGCGAAAACTGACTGATTAACGCACAGCTGAAACCGCTGGGCCCAGAGCAGGACCCTGGGCCAGATTTTGACGGGGCTTTCACTGGGAATTTTATAAAGTTAATTTTAGGCTACTTTTCATTTGGTCTTACTGTTTGTTTGCAAGCTTACAAAATCCTTATTTTACGCGAACGAAGTCGCGGGCCAAATGCCAGTAAATAATACTTGTACACTCTATAACCGTCGGCGTAGCTTCCGTTGTGGCTGTATTGAAAGATAAAGTCACTTCCAGACAATTTATTTCGGCTCGGTTGACATTTCAGAGCGGCGTAGCAAGCACTCGCAATATTTACTACCTTACGCACCTGAGATAAGTTAATAACGCGGAATTACTCGCGGCCGCCATCGCCTCACCGCACCTATCCCTAATATATTTCCGAGTAATTGTTCTACAAGACCCTACTCACTGGTTATTCTATGAAGTGTAAAGGGTAGTAGATTTATAGAGCAAGTTGAAGCCACGGGGTCCTACTTACGACACTAACAGTCGTGATAAAATCTGCTTAATTACTTCTAACAAAGTAGAGTCGACCGTCCCGATAAAGCACTGATTAGAAATTCTTTAGATGCTCTCATAATTTTTGTTGTAAAAGTCAGTTCTTTGAGGGCAACGTTGCGTGTCGAGTTTAAAACTAAGGGCCACGGATGGGTTAAAAACTTGGTCAATCTCTTGTCTTCCTGCATAATGTAATGATTTATATAGTAATCACGAACCGTGCTGCCAATCGTTCTGGTCTGCTGATTCTAACATGCTCCCTTACCTGTAAGAAAAAAACAATTCTTTATTATTATCTTATTCTTATATCTATATATATAAAAGAAAGTCGTGTTAGTTACACTATTTATAACTCAAGAACGGCTGAACCGATTTGGCTGAAAATTGGTAGGGAGGTAGCTAAGAACTGGGAGAAGGACCCGTTCCCGTGTGACGTGACATAAAACGTGGTATAACAAAACGCAACTGACTTGGAATAACAAAACAACTCAGTCAAAATCTAAGTCAGCGGTTCATTTGTTAAAAATGTTATAACAAAACTGACAGATGAGCATATTTAAAAAAAAAGTCTTACCGGTTGATGCATTCGTTTAAAGCAAGGAATAAATACTCTCTGACGGTTTAAAGTTTCAAATAAAAAGCCACAAAGCAAACTTCAACTTCAAAATATTGCTGTGCCGTTTATCTATTTATATATAAAAATCAATTGCTGTTCGTTAGTCTCGCTAAAACTCGGGACGGCTGGGCCAATTGAGCTGATTTTGGTTTCGAAATGTTTGCCGTGGTCCAGTGAAGGTTTAAACGGTGAGAAAATGTGGAAAAATTGAGATGGAAATAGTTAAAATCATAATTTTATTTTCCCATACAAATTATTATAACTGTCAAACGTTACAGTTTTGTTCCGTCATAGATTGATTGAGCAACCAAAAAGTGACAGATAGTCGAAAGTATTTTAAAATCAGAAGAAGTGTTATGATAATAATTGATTACTTGTTTATTAGCACACGCGGAGCTCTTGATGTCCGAACCAACGATGTCCAAAATGCTTACGCTTATAAATTACAATAATTTGTACATAATTCTATAAAATGTTGATTTAAGCAAAATGTTCAGTTAAGACTGAACAAGAAGATTCTTACGAAAGTTGATCTATCCACCATTATCAAATATTTATAGGTGGGTTCAGAATTTTATTTTGAAAAGAGTAACGATATACTTAGTACACCGTTCATTTTGTGCTTCTGGCTTCTTTCGGTCATATCCAATTGCTTAAACTCTTCCGCGGTGATATTGAAATCTAGAAAACTTACTATATCCTTTTTTGTTTTATTAATTCTTTTTGTTCGACGTGAACTGGGACCACATTTTGAACAATATAAAAACTGCTGCAGTTATTGCTTTGAATTCGTCAAAACGTAAAAAATTGTTGCTACCTACTATAAGAAATTCATCGCTGTCGTTCAATGTCCATTTTTTTTTGAAAATGCATTAGTCATCCACGGCCACAGTGGTGGTATGTAGTATGTAGAACTCCCCTGTTTATAGCGATGATATGTTTATTATATCACTAGAAGATGGTTTACCTACTTAACTTAACCCAGGATGTTCCTCTAAATGCCGGTAAATTGAGCACCAGGTACAGCTATTGCATATTATTATACATTCGGTACCGTGGCGATGCCTATGACCTAGCAGTCATGGACTCTCCTGGGTCTGTTCAATGCACCTTTTGGGGGCGCACGGGGCACAACTACAACACTACGCTTCATGGGTCGGCCTCTAAAAGAAATTAGGACTATGTTCCCTCTCACTCAATTTCATCAGTCATCACGCGGCAGCACACTGCACACTGGTCGAGGAGTGTCCGGTTTGGGCAGTTGAGCGAGAGTCATATATCAGTATCATTTCTCTTGATACCGACCATTGTCCAGTTTGTAGAAGACCCCGGAGCGTGTTTAATAGAAAGATCTCCTACCCATTTCATCGAAGGCGCAGAAATCGTAGGCTATCCCCGAAACCTCGGCTTTGAGACGTGGGGAGCATAGCCCCTCTTTCTTTTAGAGCCTGACCCGTGATGTGTAGAGACGTAGTAGTGCTCCGTGCGCCCGCAAAAGATGCATTTAATGAACCCTAAAATAAAATCCTCGGGAGAGTCCATGACAGCTAGGTCATAGGCATCGGACGGTAACGGATGTACCGTGTATGGATAAGCTATTCCCGGTGCTCCCTTTACTGGCATTTAGGGGAACACCCTGGGTTCAAGTGGGTAAACCAACTTATCGTGACATAATTAGCATATCATCGATCATGAATAGAGTAATTTTTTAATCTTATTTATTGTAATATTATGGCGTTTGACATAACATTGACAGAATCCGTGCTACTCTTAGTGCACATCACGGTTAGTTCATTCCTATCACGCCTTATATTAAAAGTTCAATTCAATTTATAGTTTTAGTTAAGACAGAACAACGTCTGTCGGGTCAGCTAGTAGGTACAATAATTCACATACCAAATAAAAAATACTACTATCGTTATACGGTTGAATGACAATTACTTAAATTTCTTTAGAACTAGCTGCAACTTTGTCCGCGTAAAATTCTTTCGAGACTTTAATTGTTCGGAAACTTATAAAACCATTCAAGCTACTTAATTAGACAGAATACACGGAAAACAGTCAGCAAATTAAAAATTTGCCTATAAAACACGTTCTAAAATCAGCTATCTACCAGTGGTAGTCCTGTCAAAATCAGTTCAGTCGTTACTGAGATTAGCCGACACAGACAGACAAAAAAAAATGTTATTAGTATATAGGTACATTCATGTGTATAAATTCACATAAGTATTTACTAAAAATATATGTTTTTTCTATCACTAACACAATTTTGTTTATTTGTATAGACCAAAGGGAAACATACCTATATTAACGTATTTGCAGTTTATGTTACAAACATTATTAAAAGTATCTATTTGACCAAAATCACCATAACTACAGATAATCCGAGTAATAAAATACAAGAGACAATATATTAATGACTACACAATCATACTCAACAATACGTAGTCTTAACTCAGACATCAGGAGATGATAAAACTCTCGGCCTAAATTAGTCCCCGGGGCCGCCAGTCTCATTCCGCAACTTCGGCCCATAAAAGTTAAAGGCCACATTAAGACAAGTAATAAGCGAACAACGCATCCCTAAATTGACCAGACAAGTCCAACTCCTGATCTATTCACTACACCCAGTGTAAAGGTGAAACCTTTAATTACGTGCCTACATGTTGTAAGTACATTCTATTGTTTGCTGGCTCAGGCGTAAAGTGTAAACTAGGGTAGCGTAAACTAACTAGACAATGCTAGGTCAAGGGCTTCTGGAAAAAATGTTTTTTTTTAATGTACATGCGATGAAAAATTCTGTTGTTGCCATTTTAGCTATAGCTTTGCACTTAAATTTAACAACGCATCGCTTTAGAATTTATCCTAAAATATGTATGGTGAATCTTCTTCTTAGCGTGTCGATGAT
The DNA here is from genome assembly GCA_947037095.2 of Nycteola revayana. Classification (NCBI taxonomy): domain Eukaryota; kingdom Metazoa; phylum Arthropoda; class Insecta; order Lepidoptera; family Nolidae; genus Nycteola; species Nycteola revayana. The sequence continues at coordinate 15,602,378 of OX344839.1, forward strand.
AAATTAAATCTTCCCGGCCCAGAACTTTGCTAATTCGACCGCACTATTTGTGGCATCCATCAAGTCTTGCTGCGAACAGGTGACAGGACAGGCAGAACAGGACACCAAATGAGCCATGGACTGCACCGCTCCACACACACAGTCAAGGTTTGGGTTTCCCGAGAGTCCCCACCTGAACATATTTTCCTTGCTCCGGCCAACCTGAGTCCGAAGTCGATTTAAACACTTCCAGATTGGGCATGGTAATCTATGTCCAGCCGATAGACTCTCAGAAACCGGGACAAAGGGATCCGGAAGCGTTGTTTGAGCACGCCACATGTTGCATCTCGCTTGAGAGGGCTCGACTGTGAGGGGGTCGACGCATTTAAGAAAACTTTTTCGACTTTTCAGTCTTTGCGACGGTAGCTCTTGCCCATGTAGAGGGTGCCGCATGTCTTCGCCCATCTTAGCCCTCTCTCGCGAGCTAGCAACAGCTCTGCGAACAGCCGGAGGCGCTATGCCAGCCAGTGGATACAGCAACTTCACCGGGGTCGACTTTAAACACCCAGTAATAATGCGGCAAGTTTCGTTTAAGGCTGTATCCACTAGCTTGGCATGAGTAGAACGATCCCATACGGGGCACGCAAATTCGCCGGCAGAAAATGCTAGCGCCAGACCTGAGGTTCTCATTACTAGCGGCGTAGCTCCCCACTCAGTACGTACAAGACGCTGCAGTAGGTTGTTGCGGCCGTGCACCTTTCGCTTCACGCTCTCACAATTCGCTTTGAAAGTGAGGGATCTGTCCAGCAGAACACCGAGGTATTTAGGGGAGTCGTTAAGAGCGATGGACACTCCACGCCAGGAGATATTGAGCTTACGTCCCGTTTGTGCGTTACGTAGGTGGAAAACGCTCGACTCAGTTTTGTTTAAGTTAGGCTTGAGCGAATTCTCGTCATAGTATTGGCCTAGACTGTTGAGGGCTCCTTATGGTGAATAGGATTGTGTAAGATATGATGAAAAAATACAATTCGTTTATGGGGCAATGTATATGGTTCTACAAAAATGTTCTTAATAATGTAAGAGATCTTTCTTTAAACAAGTTTAAACCATATGTTAAAGATAAATTATGTAAAAAGATTACCTGCTATACAATTTCTAATTATGTTAATAATATATTTGGGAGTGAGTTTGCTTTGAAACAGTACTGTATTAATAATAATCAAATAATCGTAACAAAAATATTAATTTATAAAAAAGTTCTTCTCAAAATGAACACGTCATAAGAACATGATAAAAAAATATTTTAAACATGTCTACATGAATAAAGAATATTTCTATTTGATTTCGCTAAATTCAAAACTTATTCTAAAGATTTCATATTCGTATAAAAACTTTTTAATAAAGAATAAGTAAAATGCATATATCTCAAATCTATATTTATAAAATCAAATGCAATAAAAATACTAACTATTTGCAACGCAAATCTTCCACATTCGTTGGCTAACCCCGGAACTCGCCATTTCTCTCTCAACCACGATTTCTCGACGAGTTAATATCACTAATAATTTCCACACTTATGGGAATAACCAGCTACGTGAGCGTCAATACTTTCTTCCTGTAATCACTTTAACTTAATTCTGCTGCATGACGAATATTCCTTCCTATATTTCTGCTGTACCTCTAATATCCGGCTCGTGTCTTTATCTCATGCTTGTCCTGAATATTTTTTGTACTATGAAGATAATAAAGTCTCTCGCGTAATAAAATACGTGTCGTTATGTACAGAAGCGTGTGAAGATTAAGCCTTGTTTCGGTGCTAAAGTACCTACCTGCTACATATCGTCGAACAAACTTCTCAATTTGACGCACTTCAACTTTTCTGTTAAGATGTGGCCTGTAGAGTAATCTTTTAAAGCTTTTGATGTATCTGCTTTGTTAGAGAAATAACGTTAAATTTATATGAGTTGCTTTCATAAAAATATGCCATTCATTTAACAGGAGATAGTGATAATTGTAATTGCAATTACGTTAGGGATTTTTATTTTTTTTAAATTTCCATTCAACCTTATTCCGTCCCGTAAAACATCAAATTTTCCGTCCATAGTCGGTGGCACCTGTGTTTGCTCACATGTGCAAATGCTTAATTTCCTAAGAGATCGGGCACCGTGACCGAAATCGGTCGGAAGGACTATATTATATATATAATACTAGCTGCGCCCCGTGGTTTTACCCGCGTTACTCTGCTCCAATGGGTCGGAGCGTGATGTTTTGTGCAAATTTTCAGCCAATTCCGTTCAGTACTTTTGGCGTGACAGAGTAATAAACATCCATCCATCTATCCATCCATACTTACAAACTTTCGTAGGATTACTTACACACACACACACACACACACACATACACTGGGATTTATTTAACACTCGCGACCCACCACGGCGGCGTCGCAATCTATTAAAACAAGCGCATCAATATCCGTTGTGTAGTTCTAAAGATCTAAGCATGTATAGGTACAGACAGAAGACTGTACCTATAAATGAAGCGACTTTGTTTTATACTATGTAGTGAAGTGCTGGAATTATCGTAAAATGAATTTTTTGACGTAAGTATAAGCAAAACAACATTTCAAGTGAAAATTGATGGCTCTTTAAGCTGTAAGATATTATTAATTTACCTGAGAGAAACATTAATCTTGTTCAAAATTCAGATTTATCTTTACTTAAAGACAGAAAGTGTTGACTAAAAATAATGACGGTCAATAATGGTTATCAAATTCGAAATTAATAGTACCTTCTATAATGAATTTCGAGACTACCGAGATATGTACAAATGTATTTTGCCTAAAGCTTCACTCAACGCCGGACGGGAAATCTTTTTGTAAATTCTAAAATTTATTTCCGGGTCTAGTTGGTTGAGGGACTACAGTGCCTACTCCGTGGCTAAGAAAACACGTTAAGCCGTTGATCCCGATTGTTATAACATCGTCTATAATAATCGTATATCAAGAAACGGGCAACAGCGTTTACTTGTGTGGTACAACATAATACTGCGCTCACCAACGCGCCTGCCGCGTGGTGACTAAAGCAAATACCCTCCCTCGGGAGGAGGCCCATGTTCAGCTGTGGACGTTGTACGGGTTAATGATGATAATGAATTTCGAGAAATAAAACACTACCGAGATATGTACCTACTTTTGCCTAAAGCTTCGCTGATGTTACAAAATGTAATTTCAAAGAATATGGAGTCAATTATACTTACTAATATAACAAAGTCGAAAGTTTGTGAGTGTAAATGGATGGATGTTTGTTACTCTTGCACGCAAATAATACTGAACAGATTTATCTGAAAGTTCGCCGATAGTTTACCTATAAGCTGGATTGACATATAAGAACATTACGCTCCGTCCCACTGGGGCAGAGTAACGCAGGTAAACTACGGTTTTACGACGGAGCTAATTATTTTTATCACAGAATACTCAATCATTATAATTCTATATCAATAAAACGATTTGTCTTGAATGACTGACGTACTGACAGATCATCACAACCTAAACCGCTGATCGTAGAAACCTAAAACTTGGAGGATGTATTCTCTATATGAAGTAAGCACCCAATACATAGACAATATTTTGAGAAAATACACTGTTAAGAGGACGTAAAAGAGTGGCAAATTTTGTTTAGAGATAAGCTGGTGAGTAACTAAAATCGCAGCCAATACTTATCTAATGACATCGATAATGCAGCGCTTCATTCATGATAAAGACTTATCTCATTATATCCATTATATAAAATCAAGCTTTAACCCCTAGACATAAGTTTAAATGTTCTTTAAACAAATCTTGGTATGCGCGTAGGTTACCAGCAGCGGCCTACATCTCTTGCACTTAGCAGGTGTCGAAACTGTATAATGCAGTTCTACGTATAGTAGTTGGTTTAACTGGCATATACCTACGGCAATTATCTGGAAAGTTGCATTTACAAAAATGATATCTGTTCATGTCTGCTAATTGCGAAAATAATTATTTTATTATGATATATTATAGAGGTAAAGTATATAGTATACACGATACTTTAGATTTTCTGTAAATTTTATAAGTGGTGGATTTTAAACAACCAGTTATAAAGCAACTTTTGTTTCATCAACACAAAGCCGCGACTTTCATTCAAATCCGACTCCATATAAAACTTGGACCTCCGTTATTTTGCGCTTTTTAAGAATCTTGTCTTAGATTAAATTATGGGCAATTTTATTTATTTCTTTATACTTTATTGAATACAGAAAGTTACATGACATAAATTGTATTAGTTGGAAACAACGTGTACAAAGGCGAGCTTAATGCAATTATGAATTCTCTTCCAGCAAACCTTAAGGAAAACATTTTAGCGTAGGTAATTATATAAAGTTTAATAATTCATGACAGTTATTTTAAAAACTACAAAGACATCAACGATGTTGTAAGTTAAGGACAATTTATAAATATAAATAAATAATCCTAAGACCAATACAGTTTTTACAAAAAAATAATGAATAAAATCAAAGTACGTGTGAAGGAGGTAAAACTATGTAAACATTTTGAATTTCAACCTTTTTCCTTCGACGGACAGAGGACAGAGGCTCTTGCTACTTTACCAGACATAGACATTAATCCTCTCTCCAAAGGGAACTATATATGCAAAAATCCATTTTATATTCGAAAAATAAATACAACAGATAAAAAAAGCTATGTTTCGTCAAATTGTCCGTTAAATACAATAAAGTACCTAACATCATAGTTAAATTATACGTACTCGAATCTACAAAGTGTCGCCAGAGAAAGTATTTATTATCTTTAAATAATACATAGTGAATGCATACGTAATGTGTATATGCATCATGATACAAAGTGTCGTATGAATAGTTCCAGTTTATAACGAGTGGTACAGCTAGTTTTCGAAAGGGAAAGTTATTTGTCAACGAAACATGTTGAATGATAGACGTGATATGTCTAAAGTTACTCTAATCAGCCAATGCATTGCTTATTTTAAGATCATGATGTACTTATAAAACAATGTTCGTATAAATCTATACTTTTTAGGTAACATTATGAAAAGGTTAAGTTCGTAAGTTTGTAAGGTGTAATCTCTAGTTTTTCTGAACTAACCAAAGTCTCTAGTAACCGAACTCACTCACAAACTTTCTATAACAACGTTAGGATAATGAATGTTCCAGTTTTACCGTAAACTGTCAAGAAGGCTTTTACGCCACGAATTATAAGATTATGTTTTTGGTTAATGATTTTTGTAAATTATGAGAAAGTTCGAGATTTCTTTGCGTTTTCTATTACTATTTACGTTGAAAGTTTAAAAATAGCATTTTATAAATTATCGGAAATAAAAACAAAAAATGCATCGCGCGGTTTCACCTGAGTTCGAATTAGTATTTTTTTTTATTTTCATGTTCTTGTTTACAGTTCTGAGTCTAAGTTTATGCCCATGATGGCGGATTCCAAATCTTATTTATTTAAGACGTAACATTACCTCAGTTGGCTTGCTCCCGTTCCTGTAAGAACCTCATCCTCTTCATTATAAGTATTTTGACTTGCCATAAATATTGCTACAAAGAAGAAAAAAAATCTATTGTACGTAACATTTATTACTATTACAGTGTCTTACCTTAATACATTGAAAAAAAAGGATACTTAGATGGATTGAAACTTATATTATAGAATATAGAAACTTATAGTACAATCCTATTCGACATTTTATGTAGGTGCACATCCATTATTACAAATATATAAAACTGAAAAGTATGTTTCTTTGTTTGTATTCTTGAACGTTCTAATCATATAAATTGATTATTGGTCCGATTTAAAAAAAAAACAGTATTAGATAGCCCGTTTATCGAGGAAGTTTAAACATAAAGAAGTTGATTAAAAATATCCTGTTACTGTCCAATTTGTGTTTACGTATTAAAATTGATTTCCTAATTTCGTATAATAAAATAACAAATCATTGCTGATAGCCCCCCGTCGCTTCTATCGTATACTTTACGTTCTAATAAAAACTAATCACTTTAATACTCTCATAAAGAAATTAAGTTAATTTTATATCTACTCCTAAATTTACCTCAGAGGATCTTAATGTTTTTGGTGCTGTAATTTCATAATACGAGTACACAAAATATTAACTTACTAAGTTAACTAATCCTTGTGTCGCGGTTGACTTTTCAAATACAATATTTATGGAGAAGAAGTACATCCAGACTCAGAACAACTATCTGTGGTTCACACATCGTTGTTTATAATCATCAGTACTTTCACCCCCTGAAAGGTTGTTATTGTTTTAAAAATAACCCTGTATATATGTGGTTCACAATAATAATTTTCCCGGGTGGGATTAAAACCCAGACCACCGGGTCTTAGAAAGTACTACCGTAACCACTCGGCCGCCGATGCCGGTCCTCTAGTACCTACTGTTTAATCGTTCTGCGTTTTGCTACGCCGCGCGCCGGGAAGACATTCCACTTTCCGCGACGGCGAAATGCATTTCACCCCTCTAATAAAAAAAAGTAACTTTTAATCTCATTAGTAATACCTTTCTAGACAAGTCAAAAAGATTGGTTATGATCGCGGACATTCATTTAGAAGTAATTACTAAAATATTTTCAACCACAACTGTTTAACATCAAGCAGTTAAAAATTTGCAAGTTTAGAGCAAATTGGCGTCGGTTTGGCATGCTAACTCAGTTATAAGATCAATAAGTCCATAAAATATATTGTTTACCTAATCTGCAGATTAAATTGAGCCGTCATAATTATTTATTGTTCTTGTCTTTTCCATGACTTGATAGAACATTTCGATCATTTTAAGCGTAAGCATGAAGCCTGTACTCGAGTCTAATTAGGCCTACGCTTGGGCCTAATTAGACTACAAGCCTACAAGCTTGTAGTCTTTAGTCGAGTCTAATTAGGCCCTATTTTTTACATAGGCTTACACATAATGAGACTCGAGTATAAGTTTAATGTTTAATAAAATGGCATTATTTTGAGCAGTAGCAGCATCAACTCCAAGATACTCCGATGGTACTGCGATCACCGATCCGCCTAAGCGTGGTGATTACGGCTATATCTCTCATCGACCCTGGCTTGCCGAGGTTAAGATGAGGCCAATGTTCATAGTCTAGTGAACAAGTTCAAATTGGTGAAAATAGTGATAAAGCTCCTAAAAATATGAGTGATACCTAATTGGATTCGGAATGACGTCTAGAAAAATGTATTTGAAGGAATAATTAGCACGCAAAAAAATACAAAAGTTATTAACAAATTAAGTTACAAAAAAAAAAGGATTTCATTGTTTGTCAATAACTCCGAATCTATTCATATTTAAGAATTTTTTAAAAAAGCATCTTAATGAGGAAGAAATTTCCAATAAAAAAGTCCTGACTTCCGGAGTTCTATCTCCATTATTTATAATTTTAATTTAACGCTGAAAATAGGACTCCGCGCGGCCGCTACGGCATGCGCGCGCCACCTCAAAAGTGAGTCCTTACAGAAAATATATTTTTTATAGTATTAAATATCAATTAAAAAGTGAATTCATTATAGTGTATTTTGAACCCTTGAATGAAAAAAATCCCGTTGGAAAAAAGTTTTAAAATTCAAGGAAGAAGACGAAGGCCCGAAAAAAATATGCTAATAAACAATATCCTAATTTGTTGAAGAATGAATTTTAAAACATTTTCCCAACGGGAATTTTTTCATTCAAGGGTAGAAAATACACCATAATTAATTCAATTTTTTAAATTGATATTTAATTTTTTTTTAAAACTGTGGGGTACTCACTTTGAGGCGGCGCGGCGCGCCCCTGCCGTACCGGCCGCGCGGAGTCTTATTTTCAGCGTTAAATTAAAATTATAAATAATGGAGATAGAACTCCGGAAGTCAGGACTTTTTTATTGGAAATTTCTTCCTTTTTAAGATGCTTTTTTCAAAAATTCTTAAATATGAATAATTTCGGAGTTATTGACAAACAATGAAATCGTTTTTTTTACACCTTTATTTGTTAATAACTTTTGTAATTTTTTGCGTGATAATTATTCCTTCGAATACATTTTTCTAGACGTCATTCTGAATCCAATGAGGCATCACTTCATATTTTTAGGAACTTTATCACTATTTTTCACCAATTTGAACTTGTTGACTAGACTATCAGAGGTGCACATCGATGGACTGATAAAGTAAAAACAGTTATGTTTTCTATATAAGTACCAGGTACTTATGTTTTATTTTCTATAAAATGTGTCATACTTAGAAGTTTCATTTTAGATATAAGATGACAGATACCATTACTAACTGACCGTGGAAATGTGACGTTTTCTCTGCGCGCGCATTCATGCCGCAGTCCATTAAGTAAGCGAGTATTAACTATGTAGTTTTAATAATGGTGGTTTTAAATTAAACAAAATAGTAAAGTTATACTTTATATAATAGCATATTGCTAATTAAACTTTATTCCATCTAATGCACGTGCTAATTTGTAACGTATGTTTGTTACACTTTAAAAAACCACAAATGAGATGAACATAAAAATTATATTATAATACTAGCGACCCGCCCCGGCTCTGCACGGGTACAATGCTGATGTATTATACATCCTCTTGAATCCCTCTATCTATTAAAAAAACCGTATCAAAATCCGTTGCGTAGTTTTAAAGATTTAAGCATACATAGGGATATAGGGACAGAGAAAGCGACTTTGTTTTATACTATGTAGTGATTAGTCTATCTTTCTGTTTATTATCTTTTCACGCATAGCCAGATATTGATGAATATGGCATAGATTTATATACCTATATCTTATCTAAAACTTTGTCAAATGGCATGCCATCCTGTATTTTTGAGGAAATTGTGTGATTTTTTTTATATACCTACTTAAATTAGCTTTCTATAATTTTACTGACGATGTACAAATGTAGCTAATTAATTAATCCAATGTTTTATACCGCCAACCTGCATTATGATACGTTTCTTCCCGACGAAAATAATTACCCACGAGGCTTTGGCTACTTCACCAGACAGTATACGCGAGCACAGCGCACAACCTTATTAAGTAAATAACGCAAAATGATGATGATGATGATCTTCCTGGCCGATTTCGACCACAGCGACTGGATATTCGAATTTTAGCGGTATGGTTTCTTCAAACTAAATTAGGATCATAGTTGATCTGCTCTTTCATGGGCCCTCATGTGGCTACAATAGCCAATCTTTGTTTTAAGTGTGCGAGCAAAGCGGCTGCACGTCAGGACACCGTTTACGTAATAATAATTTTTGACCGACGGTGCTCGGGCTTTTAGAGAGAGCGTCACGCCTAGCGTCTACCTCAGCTCGTCTTCCATCCTCAAAGTCAACGCAAAATAATACTACAGTAAAAGTAGTCAAATGAAATGTTATAAAAGCATTTTATTCTTAGTCGCAGTCGCAATGACCACACCATTTCTCAATTAGATGGTACTTTCTTCGACGGACAAGTCAAGCGCGAAGAATCAACAAATCGGAAACATGCACTTGCAACAGTTAAAATTTATGACTTTCTGATTGCGTAGCACAGTTGTTAACAATGGAATTAGAGTTTTGGGTCAAGCACTACCAAGGTATGTATTGAACAATTATTAGTAACTATTTAGTCCTATAACCATATAACACGGCATTATGTACTCGAGTCTTTTACCGACTCAAGCGTAAGACTATATAGACTCGTGTATAGGCTTCAAGCATACGCCTATATACACTCGAGTGCAAGCCTTTAACCATAAGATATATGTACAGTGAATAAGTATAGTATATTTATACAACAATTTATTTAGTATAGTATTTTATAGGTGGAGCCGCCTTATTTCACCACCGCGACACATTCATGGCCAGCACAATAATTGGGGACGCTTTATCCTAACTTTATTCCTTTACTAACATCCCGAACGCCGTTTCACCCGCGTAAGTCCCGTTTCCGTAGGATCTTCATAATTAAATAAAGCATATAGCCTTCCTCAATAAATGGGGTATCACACACTAAAATATATAAGGATACATTAATTATACGGACATATATTATTTACTATTTTACAGATTTTTTTACTAACATGCTTTCTAGACGTGATCATGTTGGGAAAGAAATTTCTGTCCGTATATACGCTGTTAAGGGCAGGTATATATTTTAGAAGTACTTCATATAATCTAACACTGTGAGCTAAATTTCCACTTACTGTTTGGTCCAGCTGATGCGTTAAACCGACCATTCTTTCCTTGTCCCATTTTTCCTTTGTTTACTTTTATACATACAAAATATGATACAACCACATCCCAGCCAAGATATATTTCCATTTGGTATTTTCATGTCATTTTTGCGACAACATGCGATTATATTATGTGAAGTGACTAGGTATTTGTTTGAACCATTTCAAACAAATATGTTAAATGTTATATAAAACAGTATGCGCACGAATAATTAGCTGCGGTTTCACTCCCAATGGGTTTTTGCTCTATCGGCATATCGGCTAAGGGGCAGAGCAGCAATGCAACGCGAAGAGAACGGAGTAATCAAACTTATAACCTTTGTTTGTAGCAAAATTTGTCCATATTTTAACAGAAGTTTAAGCAAAAATAGTAACTAACTCCCACGCATAATCACTTTCACATATACTTAAAATATCTGTAGAACATGTCTATTTGTAAAGCCGTTTAAAGTTATTCATGCGATGCATGTTGAAGAAAGTGAAACGCATTACCTCAGTAGTAGAATATCTCTGTAATGTTGACCTTTACCGTATAATAACACTTTCATCAGCACTAAGCTCTTAGGCTCGTCTCATATTATATCTTATATCACCAAGTACCTACCGACCGTGCATATATAGTACCTTAAATGAACTATCTTGCAAATGTCACTTATATTGGAAACTTTCGGTGTCCGTGCCCGAAGTCATCCATAACGTTATTTTCTGAGGGTTTCTCTTTATAAAAACTAAGAATAGCATGTCCTTATTATCTTGTATATGCCATCTAGTTCCTGGCTTAGAATGGACCACCCCATGTCTACCTAAGGGTGTCGTAAGAGGCAAAAAAGGTATATGATGGATGGGTAGCAGCGTTTATCAATTCCAGGTACCTACCATCTTACTGCGACCACCATCTTCAGCGTGGTGATTATGGCCATATCCCTCACTGACCATGGCTTGTCAAGTATGTCAAGAGGAGGCCCATGTTCAGCAGTGGACGTAAACGAGCTGTTGAAGTTGTGAAGTGATAATTATGGGACTTTATATAAGTAGTGATGCATGCACCAAAATGCAAAAGATATATCACGTTGCGACGTAGTACCATGATACCAAAACGGAGGATAATACGACATTCAGCCAAGTAAAAATCAAACTAAACTCCTATAAAATTGTCAGTAATTAATAAAACATCATGTAACTATTAAGATGAATCATCAAAGAAATCATAATCCAACCACCAGACCAATAAATTCCGTGCAAAATTGTCAAATTACCGCGAAAGAGATTGGCAATAAAAATTCTTGGCTGCACGAGTTTACAGCTTTGGGATACTGGTGATTAATATTTCAAACTGGTTCCTTTGACGAGGTCATAAGGCGAAAAGCATTGGTATATTGGTGTGCTTAAAGGCCAATAACATTGGCATTTTGGTGGACTTTGTCAGCTGAACTTTGTCACTTAAATAGGCATTATAAACAAAAATATGAATATTCTTATCTTAGCATGGGCCTGTTCAGACCTTGGCTAGCCAGGGTCATTGCAGGATACTGTCATAATCACCACGATTGGAATTCACCCTACCCTGGCAGCTACATCTATCAGCCCAAGGGTGCCCTTGAGCTGATAGATAGACCTATCAATTAGTTGTGTGTCCCTTAGTCACCTTGTACACATTACCTCTTAGACGACACGCATGGGGATAAATGGGGTGGGTATTCTAAGCCAGAAAACACACGGCATTATCATCTCTCTCTCTCTCTCTTTCCAATGCAAAAAATGTAACTAAGAACGAAATAAACGATTCTTATTCAGCACTTAGGTATTTACATACACATGGGTCCCGCTCCCTTCGAGGCTGACCCATGAGGAGTAGGGACGCCTCTACACTCCAGGCGTCCCTATAATTGGGCAAATGGGCCACTGTAAGTGTGGCCCCGGAGATCTCGCGGTGCCATACTGACCGCGGGTGCCTTCGGGGGGCCGGATTGCTTATGCGTACCCGGCCCCCGCCAACGGCGGATCGAAGGAGTGTCCGGGGGGTTTTAGTCGGTCCTCTCCTCGTGGTATGTCAAAGTTAAAGTCAAAAATTCTTTATTCATAGAGACACATTTAAAATATTTTAAATCATGTACTTATGATGCGTCCCTTTCTTTTACTACCACCAGTTCTGGACGTGGCAACTCTGAGAAAAACTGGCAAGAAACTCAGAGGAATCCTTTTTTAAATAAATTTGATTTTACAATTATTAATAAAGCAGTATTGTTTCAGAGCAACTCACTCCCAACTACTCCCAAGCTGTTTTCTCATTGTCATAATCAGAAATTTTGTAATAAGCTTTTTTGCATAATTTATCTTTCACATATCGTTTAAACTTGTTTGTAGACAGATCTCTAACATTACTAGGAAGTTTGTTGTAGAAGCGTATATATTGCCCCATAAAAGAATTGCTTATTTTGTGGAGACGTGTAGCATGTTAAACAAGATTATGCTTAGTTCTAGTATTAACATTATGAGTGTCGCTTTTTTTCTTAAAACTATCAATATTCTTATGAACATATAAAAGGTTTTCATATATATATTGTGATGCGACTGTAAGAATATCTCTCTTTGAATTTCCCCCGTAGGGAAACTCGCGGACCAAGTTTATATATGGACCGTACAGCTCTTTTCTGTAGTACAAAAATGGTGTCAATGTCCGCACAGTTTCCCCATAAAAGAATCCCATAAGACATTACACTGTAGCGACATCTACAGTAGCCGCACACAAACTACTAGTAGACGAGCAGCGCCATCTACCACCTAGCATCCTAACTAACCTGTATCGCGCAATACAAGTTCGCAAGCCAATTAGATCATATACAAGTTCCGAACAGTACCAAATGGCCGTCGGTCGCCGGGCACACCACCTCGCCCGGCAAAGAAGATCTTCATTTTCTGTGGAGGAACACCATCAACCGTTCCCCTACAATTGGTGACCCCGTAGACAACACGCAACCGGCTACTCCAGCAAGCTACTCCTCATCCAGCTCAACCACAACCAACAAAGCAACTAGCTTTCCGCAACACGGCTCCACCGACTCCGGCTACAGCACCACGGCACTCTGCGCACACGACCTCACACGCACCGGTCTGCGCAGCACTGCCAGCTTCGCCGCACGCAGTCACAGCCACAACGGTCCCGACTCACTGGGACCCGTCCCGACTCACTGGGACCCGCATCGATTCCGACTCACTGGAATCAGTTCCGACTCACTGGAACTCCAACTCAGCAGAACGACTTACAGTCTCGGAGGGGAGTACTGTAGCGACATCTACAGTAGCCGCACACAAACTACTAGTAGACGAGCAGCGCCATCTACCACCTAGCATCCTAACTAACCTGTATCGCGCAATACAAGTTCGCAAGCCAATTAGATCATATACAAGTTCCGAACAGTACCAAATGGCCGTCGGTCGCCGGGCACACCACCTCGCCCGGCAAAGAAGATCTTCATTTTCTGTGGAGGAACACCATCAACCGTTCCCCTACAACACTATGAAAATAACTAAAGTAAACCATTCTAGCAGTATCCACATCAGTGAGTCGTCTCATTGTTTTAACAGCATAGGCCGCAGAGCTAAGTTTCCCTGACAGTTTCGCAATATGTGGGCCCCATTGCAATTTGGAGTCAATAGTAATTCCTAAAAAAACAGTTGACTCCACTGGCTCCAACCGAAATCCATTTATTTTTACATTCGTGTCAATTTGTTTTACATTAGGTGTAGATTTAATGACTTTGGTTTTACATGCATATGAGTTTAGCATACCACGCTATGGAGTGGGCGAGTCCTACATATCCCACCGCCAGCGCGCGAATACGCTGCAGCGGCGGTGGGAATGCGTCAATGCATTTACCCCCGGCCAAAAAAAAAAACAAAAACAAGGTATTTACATACACTTGTACTTGTCAAGAAAATTCACAATGCATATAAAATTAATTATAAATAGGTAACATTTACAATTAAATTATGTTTAAATTTATTTCAGGTGTGCTAGAAGTCTGGCAGTCTTGTGTTAGTAAATAAGCTCTTAATATTAACGTTAATAACTATTTGCTATATTTATTTTATTAAAACATTTCATAAATAAAAAAATTGCATATTTTAGAGGGCAATGTCAATGTCAAGTGGCGAGATCAGACGTCCTCAGCCAAATTCTATTAAATTTAAGCGACGCACGCCTGCGGACACCCTAAAACGTAAGGACCTAAACCTGAAGCTAGAAATAAAGAGAACGTAAGCACTGACACGGACTACAGGCACTGGATCACATGACAGGGGCAGGGGTCAACGCGATCCTCGGTCTTTAATCTCGGTCTTTAATGATACTAACTGTAAGTTGCAAGGTAATTAAACTGATATGACTCAGTTGTGTAATTACTTACAGCGGCCAACGTATATTTCGATTCCAATATGCGATAAGCGAAACATACAGCATAAAGACGGAGGACTTATTTTTGTACATTTTGGAGATTCTTCCCGCCCTTTCGTTAAGGAACTCAATGATCCGAAAATATTATTATTACATAGGGAAAATCGTTTTTTTTTTTATTACCATCCCCGTTCCTTCTTCCCAAGTTCATTAAGCGCACCTGGCAACACTATACATCAAGTCGTCGCATTGATCGTGCTAACGGTACCTACAAGTATATGGCAAATTCCAACACGTCTACGAACGGTCTTTTCTACCTCTCAGAAACCATCTCGGACATTCATCCCACCCGTGAATAGAATCTAATAAATAAGTTCTTAATAACTAATAAATGATGTTGACAGCTGTTTATAAACTGTCTGTAATTAAAAACAAATGATCTATCAGGTACTGTTGTGTTGTGTTGATACAGCTTGAGTCATAAAGCTATTGTTTATTAAAGTGGGTTTGTAGGTTAATTTAATTACGTCTTGTTTAAAAAGTCCTATAGCTTGTATATATAATATATAGACAGAATTAAGATCTCTAACTTCAGTAACCGTGTGATTATTAAGTATCTATTAATAAGGCCTGTTTTTTTAGAACCTGAATCTATATTATTTAGGCACTTGTTTCTACACATTATTAAAAACGTGCTCTTGCCCGTGACTTATTCCGCGTAAAATAGTTACTCATCTTTCACAATAAAAGGTAGGCTGCCTTTCCCTTTGCAAATTTGTCAAAATCGGACCAATGGATTAGGCGTGAAAGCGAAAAAGACTGACAAAAAACAGAGTTACTGTCATATTTATAATATTAGTTAGGATTATGATTTTTTATTTATTCCAAAAATTCGATTTTTGAATATGTAACAGTATTGTCAGACGGATTTTGTTGATAAGTAAACACTAAAAAGTAAAAAAGTAACATATTTTCATAAAAAGTCATTTTGTATGGTAAGAAAAAAAAATATATATATAGTTATAAATATCTATACCTTATGCGTTATGTACCTGAACATAAACTTCAAACTTTAACAGAACTTGTGATTGTATACTTTTACTTATGCTTTTGCCTAAATACTGCTGCTTGTTCCACTCAAAAAGTTTCAAAATCCCATTTTTTGTGTTTCAAAATCCCATTTTTCCCCCGTTTCAAATCCCATTTTTCTGTAGCCATATTTTATAACGCTACATAATAGTATAATAGTCCTAATCTGTAATCAAATCATAAAGTTATTAGCATAACCACACCTTAAATTGCGAAATCGAAACTTGGGAAGCCGACGAAATAAACTTCATCTATTACGCCCACGAACTGCTCAGCAATTTAAAATAATTGCGGATGGCGCAAAAACCGAAAGTGGTCAGAAACTGATCAATTGAATCGGGCGTGACTCCACGTCTTCGTGACAAGTATTGCGTATTATTACAATAATGTCACGTAACCTAATAGAAACGGCAGATTGACATATAAAAAAAACCTAATAGAAAGGTTACTTTTTCAAATCTAAACTTTAATTAGAATATATCTGGGATCACGATAGTTGCTTCTGAGACCTATTGCTCTCAGAAGGACTAAAATATTTTTTCCACATCGGACCACCTGAGATCGCGTTCAGGCAAACAAAAAATAACCGGCCAAGTGCGAGTCGGACTCGCGCACAAAGGGTTCCGTACCATTTTCAAGAGCCTATACCCGTTGCCGTATTTGATATTCAGCAGAAAAGGGCAAAAAACGTTTGTTGTATGGGGACCCCCTCCCCCTTAAATATATATTTTATTTTTATTTTTAGTAAATATTTTGTTGTTATATCGGCAGTAGATTCCTATTGAAGTTGAAATTTGCAGTTAAAATTTTCACAGATGATGTATTTGGTTAACTATTGTTTAACAAAAAACGTATGACAAAAGATAATTTTTTGACAAACTTTCATTTCGCAAACAAATTACTTTAAAAACAATCATTTGACATAATACAGGTTTCGCAAATGTTTTACTAAGAAAATAATTAAACTGTTAAAATATTATTTGAATAATAATCACATGACTAAATAATTCGTTTGCCAAATTGATGATTGTACAAAAAGTTAGAAGATAAATTATTAGTTTTTAAAAATAACTAATTTCTAACCTAATTTGAAAATATTAAATTGCATGGTTGCAATTTTCATCTTGGACAGATTATTTATAGGCAAGTAATAATTTTGTATAAATACTAATTCCATAGAAACCTAATTAAGTCTTTTAAAAAAAATACACAATATTTACTTTATTATATATATACAATTAAGCGAAATAAGTAGAATTCGTTGTGGTCGCAGTTCTAACCTAACCTAACCAGCCATTGTTTCAGTTGACCCTACACATATTATATGATATACCTTCCTGTGTAAGAAACATTGTTGTATTTACGTAGATTTTGGTTAATAAAATATTTACCAAGCAATGCATTTTGTCAAATATTATTTATGCTTTACGTTGCTTTGCCAACTAACACGTTTAAAAAATAATCAATTTGTAAATTCATGTTTAGCATAATATACATATATATTTTTTTGTAAATATATTGTCTAATGAGTAGTTTATTCAACAATAGTTTGTAAAATAATAAATTTATCAAGTATAATTTTGTCAAATGTTATTTTTCAAATGAAAATTTGTTATTTGTTTTTGTCAAATGATCGGAAACCGATGTATTTACAACATCTGTGAAAATTTCAATTGTCTAGCTATCGCGGTTCATGAGATACACCCTGGTGACAGACAGACAGATAGCGAAGTCTTAGTAATAGGGTCCCGTTTTTACCCTTTGGGTACGGAACCCTAAAAACGCTTCAGCTTTATAATATTAGTACAGAAAAGTATTTTTTATCAACTCAATAAACTGATCACGATCTAAGTTCTGGTTCATATCTGGTTGAAAGCGAGAGTTTGGTATGTAAGTATTTCCACTTTTCTAATGTCACTTGCAATCAGACTGGTTGTATCGGAAATGTTACGAGTAACTACTTCGGTTGGACTTCCGTTTCGATCAAGTTTTTTGTTTCATTTTATTTCCTCCGGTGTGTTTACCTTCTTACTAATTCCTTTTCTATGGAAAACCGGTGCCTACAGGTTTCTATTTAGATTGGGTTTATCTACATCGTAAGTTCGTTGGTTCAATCCAAATTCCATACAAGAAATCTTTGTATAAATTCTAAGATCTCTTTCCGGGTCTGGTTGGTTGAGGGACCTTTGTGCTTCGGAAAGCGCGTTACGGTCCCGATTGTTATAAGATCATCTATAAGAAGACATACTTAGTTAGCTTCGAGGCTTTTGCTACTTCACCGGGCATAAAGGAAAGCAGAGCTCCAGCCTTAATAAATGGTTTAAAAACTACAAACTAAGCAACCTGCGCAAGAGGGCGCTCCCTGTGGGACTTGGACCTCGGCTCAGGGCGGTCGCTGACGATGAGATTGAGGGATTATGACTTTTGGGAAACAGACAGCAGTGTTTTCTTGTGATACGACATAATACTGCGATCACCAACACACATGTGAAGCGTAGTGATTATGGCAAAAATCCTCCCTCGGAAGGAAGCTGTTAATCGGT
Source organism: Nycteola revayana (assembly GCA_947037095.2). Lineage (NCBI taxonomy): Eukaryota > Metazoa > Arthropoda > Insecta > Lepidoptera > Nolidae > Nycteola > Nycteola revayana. The sequence goes on from OX344839.1 coordinate 15,620,648, forward strand.
AGACGTTATACGGGCTTTTGATGACGATATCAAAAAAGTGGAAGAATACCAATTAATTAAAAAAGGAAAACAGATAAGTATACAATTATACAAACACCTAGTGACAGTTCAAATGCTGCTCTTAGATTCCTAAAAACAGTTTTCTCCTTATATTTTGAGAAAAAATTGTAAATTTAACTAGTTAAATAACAAATTTCCTTTTGATCTGCTACCAAATTTCCCCGGTTCAAAAGTTAACTTACAACAGAGAGATAAATATGTAAACATGTATCAAATTGCATATAAACCAAACAAAAATAACGCACAAACGAAAAAATAGGTATCTATTTTAGTAGTATCTCTATTAAAAAATACCACAAGAACTCAGCAGTTTACTGTAAATAAAGTGACGTTATAAATAGATACCATTTTCCAGGGAAAAAAGATAGAAAATAAACTAAGTGGAATCGCTTTGACCAGACAGGACTTGCATTTGCATTTCAATAAGCCATTTCACACTCTTTCACGAGATAAATTTACCTAAGTTGTATTTTATGTTACTTAATAATATTTAAATCTGGTTAATAGTAATAACTTTAAGACTGGTGTTATAACATGGCTTATCTTAGCACCGATTGAGTAGTTACCAATTGGGGCAATTGGTACAAGTTTTAAACGATTGTAAATGCACCATTTTTTTATCCTTAATGATAATTGGCACGGCGGCGGTTTGCCATTCGAATGAGTATCATAACATAAAAAAATTAAAATAGACAAAATGTTTTTAATAAAAATAAATAATTTGCCTACATGGCAAAATAAGCTCTCGTCACTTAGAATAAAAAAATAATCTAGGTTGTACTAACGCGTGCAAAATCATTTTAATCTGTATTTTTTTACCGCTATTGAAAAATATACATAGGGAGATAGTGCAACCAAAATTAAATTATTTCGCTAAGTGTTATAAATGTATATAGATTTTGGATTTCATTCTCCAGTTTCAGTGACTAATAATTATTATTAGTCACTGAAACTGGACTGAAACTGACAAACAAAATTTTACAATATGAGTGGCATGAAATTTCATCAACTTACGATTCTTATTATATTCCAGTGACAAATATTACCTACCTATAGAAATAGTTGAAAATACTATCCAATTATTAACTTAATTAAATTATTAGATAAAAAATCATTACGTGCAATTATAACACCACTACGGTACTCAAGCATTCGTATGTAACAAATGTTCGAATTATGTTCATCGTTATCGGACATACACGAGATCACCACGTATTTGGAACTATATACCACCTAATAAATCTAGAAACTAAATGCAATGTGTTACTGCAAATATAGTCCACAGAATATCGGTCAGGACTAATGCAACCATGTTTTCCAGTTAACTAGAGATAACTTAATAAAATGGTAAATATAATGAATATGGTCTCATAAAATTGGTACTTTGCCTGTAGCTAATAAAGGTGGAATGTTTTACTCTTTTGTGACCGAAAATGCAACCGTACTTAGGTACAAGTAGTAGACCAAATATGCAATAATTGTTTGCTTGCAATCAAATGAAGCGAATCACCATTTAAACTAATACACTATTTGAAAATCTTTGTTTTATTGGTATGCGTTTTTGCTTTACTAGCCTAATTATTAACTAGGCTAGTAATAACACCTCGATACACTTCTCGGGATTGATGACATTGTACCAATTCTCAGTAGCTATCTACTTGTAAATTAATTATTAGGCTAGGTAATAACGTGGGGCCGGATTGCGTACCCGGCCCCCGCCAACGGCGGATCGAAGGAGTGTCCGGGAGGTTTTAGTGGTTGGTAGGGTCCTCTCCTCGTGGTATGAGTTTAGCATACTACGCTATGGAGAGGGTGAGTCCCACATATTCCACCGCCAGCGCGCAAATACGCTGCAGCGGCGGTGGGAATGCGTAAAGGCATATCCCCCCGGACTACAAAAAAAAAACGGCTAGGTAATAACGTAATTATTTACCAAAGAAGAAATAATTTATTCCCGAAGCTTTTAGTACTACTACTGAGTGTACTATACTATACTGGGCAGGTATAAAGGTTGGCTCCATCCGTATTTAATTTAAAAGAGACATGTCCCAGTATATCAGGTCGAATGGTAAACGTACTTTAAACTCATAGTCGGAACCAACAGTTCCAACCAGACGCCGCTAATACACGTTCATTAACAACAATGAGAACGCCATTTATAATACCTTGCCACAATGAATTTGTAAAATACTTGCTTTTGTAACATTATTCTATGAAGAACCCTCAAACATGAGCGTTTATATTCATACCGCATCCAAATATTTAAGTTCTATATAAATAAGCCGTGTGGATTCCGGCTCAGAATAGTGCTTCCCATGGGTGTCGTAAGAGCAGCTTTAGGATACTAATCATTTTGCTGCGATATCCAATCCGCCTGCAGAACACGGTGATTATGGCAATATCCCTCAAAACCTTGTCTTGCCAAGAACAGGTAATAGGAGACCCATGTTTAGTTGTGGACGTAAACTGTATGATAAAATACTTAAAAGTAAAAATATAATTAAATTAAGTATTTGTCCACACCTAACTTAAGAAACCCTGGCTAGCCACTATCTGTTAATAGGAGACCCATGTTCAGCCGTGGACGAATAGTGTATGATAACGTAAAAGTAAAAAATATAAATATAATTGTATAGAGTGTTAGTCCGAACATAACATAGAAACGACTTTATTGATTTGACTGATTATTTTTTTATTATATTCGCAATATTCTCTTGTCCTAACTTAAGTATTGTCTTTAGTCATACGAGGGTCCAAAGTTATGATAAAGATGAATTGCAGTCCGACAAAGTAGCCATTACGTTATTACACTCTTAACGTAACCTAATTCAGTAATTTTATCATAGCTAGATGTGAAGACATGTGTGATAAAAACGTCGGAAAATCCTTGCGTTTTTAAATCACAAATATTTAGAAAGAACAAAATAAATACAAAAGACTATTCAGCAGTCTCGAAACTTAATTACCGCGAAGTTTAATTAAACTCTGTCAATGAAGGGTATTCTTCTAGTGAATAACTTTTTTTGAATACAGTGAAGGGAAAAATTCAGTCTAGCGGCGAAAGGTCACATGTTAATGTATGCGATTCAGAGCCCAAGCGAACAATCGAATCTATCGAAAGAAAGTCCTTTTATCACACCGTAGCGTTACTTTGGGTTGATATAACTTTTTTCACGTTTCAAGCTCTTGTGTATTTACACTTTTATTTTGCTCAGATTAGTATGGGGTAAATCTGTCAAATGAAGAGTCAATATAAGACACACTTTTTTATAAGATATTTTTCAAATAATGTGCTTAATTGGACAATAATGTCCTCTTCGTTTCTTCATTTAACCTGGTGGTTCTGAATTTTAATGTAAATCTATTTCATATCCCATATATTGATTGGCAAACATATTTTTGTTTATATTTATGTTTATTTTATTTATATAAATGCTTGACTTAGACTTATCTAAGTGAAATCAATGAAAGCATGTTTCAAAAATGTTTTGTTTTTTACCGCAAAGAAAACTGGTTGGAAAAAAAAGAAAAGTATAGAGATGTTATCGCTGTGGCCCGACTGGTAACACTCAACTTCCGAGATGACTGTTTTAGAATGTAACGGTACAAACCGTGCGAATTAAATAAATGACAGTGATAAACTACGCCGATCAATCACACCGATAACTTACCGGTGACGTTCGGGAGGCCAAAATGTATTAACTTTTAGTTTATTGTAAATTATTAGTTTTGTTCGAAAAAATAAGATACTGAAAATATACAACAAAACAAAATATACAAATAAAACAGTCATTTTAAAACACCGGTGGCAAGGAATATGTAAGTATATCGCAAAAAGCGAGCCGAAAGAGAACTCAATAATTGTCTGACGTTGTCCTTCTCATCACTTGTCAAGTTAGACAGTTGCCATGACCAACAGCATTTTGTTAGTAGGCGATTATTCATTATATTATTGAAAGGATCCATAACAAAAATTAAAATCTATAGTTACTTAAAATAAGACACAAGATATAAAATAAATAATTTATTTAATTAAAGATGTCAAAATAAAATTGTTTTTATGTCGTAAAGTACCTAAATAGGATAGGTATTATTATAAAATTATAAGTTCTTCAAATAAAATTTGCTTATCATGCTTATTTGAGAGTTAATAAATTAATTCTGATGTTGATCGTCCTTTAAGAACGTTAATTTCAATCATTTAATCGTATTTAGAAATAAAGAAGTTTTTTAAGTTTTCGTTATCCAATCGCGCAAAATATACTTGTATGATTGTATCTTTCCATATCAGCCCATTTGCGCACTACTGAACATGGGCCTCCCTTAACAGACCTAGACTACCCAGAACGTTAAGGAATATTGCTATAATCACCACGCTTGGCAAGCAGTTTGGTGATCGTAGTAAAGTAATAAGTAATCTAGACTCGATTGATGCTGCTGCCCATCCACCAGGTAGGTATATGTCCCTCAGTCGTATCTTAAGACACCCATGGATGGAAATGAGGTGATCGATTCGAAGCCGGACATAACACAGCTACCTATAAAAATTACACCGATTTGAACACAGACAAAATATTATCTTTGTTAATATATATGTTAACTAGGCTATAAAATATCACGCTTTAACACCTTGCGATAATACCGAAATATAAAGCCGGTAAAATTGCGAACCGTTGCGTTGGTTGTAAATAAAGAAATAAATGAATCATAAAATAATAACTAATAATTGTAAATTTGATATTACCTAATCTACATCAATAAAATGCAAAGGAAAGATTAATATTGTCTGATCGTTTACAAAAGTCAATGAAATCCGTTAAGTAGTTTAGAAAGTTACATTATCATTTTACACAGGGAGATTAGTAGTTAGCCACCAGGCTTTTGCTACATTACCAGAATAGAGGTGAGCTGGGCTCACAAAGTAAGCAACCTGCGCAAGAGGGCGCCCCTATGGGACTATGATTTCGATCACGGCGATCACTTGGCGGGGGAATTGAGAAATTATGACTTTTAGGATTTTAGAAGTTTTTTGCCACTGTCTCTCTATTTTACTATAGGTGATTTAAAAAGGAAATGATTCCACCATTTAAATAAATAAAAATAAAATTGCGGGAATTTACACGGGTTCAACCCCCAAATAAAAGATTGACTAATATTGGTAAAATACAAAAGGTAATTCAAATTCATTTAATTGACTGTGATTTTAAGTGGTGGCCCCGCTACTCACCAGCCAGGTCTGAATTTCGTGTTGAGGTATAATAGGACAGAGATGAAACAAGTTTTCAGCTTGCCTCAAATACCAACTTTAAAATTGGTACCAGCTCTCCTATTATAATAATTGCCGTCTTCTAGAGATCCATTAAAAAAAACATAAAGTCAAGTCCAAAATTATTGTATTCGATAGTAATACTGATGATCCTTCTGCCAATTATATTTGTAACATTTATACACAGCGATTATTTTCTAATTATATTTGACTTCGTTATTTACTGTTTATGACATGTAATGTAACATACAATTAATATTTATTTAAATATGTGTATCACAAAATAAAGTAATTAATTGCTCAATTACCCACATTTACCAAGCTTCCTACTCAACCAGTTAAATTGGCTTCTGCTATCTGATGTTAGCTATTATATGTATGTAAATTTAAATTAATCAATTTATATGCATATTCACTTTATTCATTATGTATTTAGACATAATTGAGTTCAATAGAGTCACTGTGTTTGAGGGTTACGTATCTTAATACCGAATTTTAATATTCCGAATATCATAATCCCGAAAACGTTTGGCCATTTTTTCATAATCCCGTTTTTTCAAATTCCGAAGTTTTATTTGCCATATAATCGCAACTCCGAATTTCATTTGCCCATTTTTTCATTTGTACGACGTTTTATAATCCAGACGAACGAGTTCCAGACACACAAAATCTAAATGCACAAAATCCAGATGACCGTAGTCCATATGCACGAAAGCCGAATTTTTAAAACACAAATTTCTGAAATGCAACCAATGAAAACCAAGATTTTTAAAATTAAAATAAACGATATCCAGAAAAACTAAATCCTTTTATTTTAAATAAATTGTATATTAACCTGTCTCTAATGGGCAAGTAAAACAATAGCGAGTAGGTTCTGGCACTCGCCGGCCGCTGCCGCGGCACGCTCGCTTCGCTCGCTCGGCTCGTGCGTGCGGGGGTCGCAGTTCTAACCTAACCTAACCTACTGAGTCGAATTTGACACTTAAACCTATCTGTAATAGGCAACTAAAACAATAAATTTACTGACTGGCAATTTTTATTTTCCACATTATTTCCATAAACTATTGGAAAAATTACAAGGTAGGTACTTAACCTTAACCTGTCTGTAATGGGCAAGTAAAACAATAGCGAGTAGGTTCTGGCAGAGTGGGAGTCTGTTCTGGTTCGGGGGTCGCAGTTCTAACCTAACCTAACGTATATATATAGTTTAGTTGGAACACAATTGTATGGGAGCCTAATAAAAATATAATGAAAATTTGGTAATAGTTTATTTAGAAAATGGTACGATGGGAAACAAAAAAAAATATTCTAAGAATCTGGTATAACTATATTTGGATTATGACAATATGGGAAACAAAAAAATACTATTTGAAAATTTGGTTTTAGTGCACCTGTAAATTGATTCATCTGGGAAATTAAAAACGGAATTATAGAAAGTTGTCATCCATTACATCTGTCTTTTAAAAGTTCTAACAACTGTTTTCGGGGTTTTAAGATTCGGGTAACAGAAATTCGATATTTCAATAGGTTACCGTGTTTGAGATGTAATTGTTTCTGCGTAAAGTTAATGACCGTGTGTAAAGTTTTATGATTATTCATAAACCCACTTGTATTTTATTTATTTATAAGATAAACATTCATGTTTTATTTAATTTATTTTTGAACTAACAATATGAAACTTGCTATGTACTAAACATAATTATTTTTGTCCGATTTTCAATCCGATTTCGATGAATTGGACTTGAACTTCATTTTAAACCCATAGAGTTCAGAATATTGTGGTCGCGTTGTAATCACTGCCTACATATTTAAATTATCAACCATATAACTATATAATAATAAGTAGGTATATGAGCAGAGTAGTGTCTGAACGTGTACGAAACGTGTAAGTCCAGATTTACTATTTTCAAAACCAAAAACTGAAACTTTTAAGAGATGCGACTGATTAGTCATTTTCTAACGTATTGTGAAAATAAACAGTCAAATTACCAGTTCTATTTTTAAAACAATTCCATCGTGGATTTGTCTTTTACGACAGCCTTAAAAACGCCGAAATGCTTGAGTGGCTATACCTCACTGTCGTCCCATACGTATAATAAATAACTTACATACCTGACGCAGTTATTACATTTGGGACGACGGTGTAACCATAGGTCGATATAAGTCGTCCCTCCCCTGTCATTAATCTCATCTCTTTTCGCCAGCCAAGTCACGCGGCGCTGGGGGAGCGCCGGGCAAAACGACTTTCCAAAAAAGCCTGTCTGCCAAATTAGAAAGAAAGAAAGAAAGAAAATACTTTTATTTACGGCACATACAAGGAAATAAAACATCAGACATTGATTAACACTATTACATACATGCACCATAAATGGGAACTGGCTTCAGCATTAAGCTACGTCAAAAATCTAAAAGATCATTGCGCAGCGCTGGTATTCTAGCCAGCCCCAGTTTTGACGCCACGCATGCCAAACGTCAAATAAAAATATATAGAAAAATTATATTTACCTAATTATTATTATTATTATTAATACAATATTCCATTTTAATTTTAATTGTAGAGCCAAATAAATAAATAAATAAACAAGTTTCATCATCAATTTGAGATTTTTTGTTGAAACGTAAACAAAAAATTAAATAAAATAAAAATAAAAAACCAAATAAGCAATAACATTAATCAGAAAAATAATAGCGAATTGATTACCTACAAACAATATAAAAAACATAAAATTCTATTGTCATAAAATTAAGAATTAAAAACAAATTTTAATCTGTGCACCCCGGCTACTCCAAGAAGCGTCCCTACGCACGGCGGGAGTTCAAAAATTCAAGATGTCCTCGGCTAACTATGTCACGCAATGCACTAACTTTTTAATTCTTTTGAATTAATAAATTAATACATGTGTACAATGATTTTTACGTGTTATTATAATAAATAGTTGTGAGTGTAATGTGTGTTTGTTCCGAATTGGAGTGTATATTTGTATAAACATGGTGTAGTGTACATTTTGTGGTGTATTTATCTACATTTCTAACATTTCCAAAGTTACTGCTATACAAAGTTCACATCCTTCGCCGCAAGCCTAAAATAATTAAAAGCATACCGCCACCTTCCAGTCCATAGAGACATAATTCCAGGTAAGTTTGACTATCTATGCAGGTTTTTGTTGAGAAAATAGGTATAATTTCAACTTATCCTGGAATGTTTTGGTTGATTTTAGGTTTCTCAAAGGAGGTGGCAATAAAACGTTCCAAATATGGCTTGCGGCAAACGTGAAGCATCCCCGGAATGCAGATGTACGATGTCGAGGCGTAACCATGAGGTAAGCTGAGGCTCTGGTATTATGCTCGTTATAATATCGAGCCCAATTCAACTTCCGATGCGAAATTACACTGACCTGGAGTGTTTTGATATCTGCCGAGAGTAACTCGATGAATTCTCATTCATTTTTTCCCTTGAGTGGCAAGAATCGAGAGCTGCTTACGTAAATTTTCAAAGGTTTTTTTTGTCATTTATCCGGATTTATTGGAGCGGCGGAATATAAAATCGGGCGGCGAAATGAAATTATTATTGATTATATTGTTTGTTATATCTGCTTAAGTATTAAGCTGGCAGAACTGACACATTGCACACCTGTCAAGCGTTCACGATTGCTAACTTCAACATTGCAAAAACACATTAAAAACGTGCTGAGATTTATATTTATATCGTTACAATCTTCGTTTAATTTGATAGATAAAAATTAGATCCTTTATCTCAGAAGTGGGATAAGTCAATTACGCCTACTATTTTGAAGAAATATCCTCAAAAAGTGTCCCCGTGTTTTGTGTTGTGTACGGAACGTTTTATACTGCGTCGTTCGACTAAATTTATTTGACTAACACATTAAATCTCAATACCTGCCTTGTTTTCTTTACAAAAAGTAATGATATCCCACCAAAAACATAAATGTAAAAAAGGAAAGCCAAGTTCAATACAAAAATTAAGCTTGGCTGTGGGCTTCGCCGCAAAAAGAATGAAGATCTGAATGAGTGCCAAGTTCTATGCAAAATCGAAATATGTATTTATAGGAACAAAATAACATTATGAACAAGTATGAAACTCTAATTCTTTGCTTTAATGGATACCTATAACAATTGCTGTTATTTAAAAATGTGAGATCTTAAAGTAGGTTAGATCTGACTTGGCCAGTTTTTATCAGTATTCCAATGATGAATAACTTTATAAAATGACTGATGTAATGAAAACTGGCCAATTCAAATCTAACCTACTTTAAGATCTCACATAAATAACAGCAATTGTTATAGGTATCCATTAAAGCAAAGAATTAGAGTTTAATACTTGTTCATAATGTTATTTTGTTCCTATAAATACATATTTCGATTTTGCATAGAACTTGGCACTCATTCAGATCTTCATTCTTTTTGCGGCGAAGCCCACAGCCAAGCTTAATTTTTGTATTGAACTTGGCTTTCCTTTTTTACATTTATGTTTTTGGTGGGATTACCTAATATGCGAATAATCTCAATTTGGAATGAGAACAGAAATTAGCATCTTCTGATCTGTAGATTTTGTGGATCTGCGGAAATTGAACCTGCAGATTGAAATTTAGAGATAAAAATTAACAGATGAATAAATTTGAATATTGGTATGCACTCGTATGTTCGTTATACAAAATATGTCAGATTTAAAATTAACTATTTCTATTTTCTATTTCTATTTAAAAAAGACAACTCCCGCACTAGGGAAATAAATCCCTGTGTCGCGGGGGACTTTACAAACATTCATTTCACGGACACAAAGAACACCCAGACTCAGAATAACTATTTGTGGTTCACACAAATAATTGTCCCGGGTGGGAATCGAACCCAGAACACCAGGTCTCAGAAGCAACTACCGTAACCACTGAGCCACCGTGATAATTTTTATCTGACAATTAAAAAATCAACACTAAATTCAATAAAATAAATTTCTATAGCGATCTCTCTAATTTTCTACTTTAAGTCATAAATAACTCTATCTATATCTATACTAATATATAAAGCTGCAGAGTTTCTTTGTTTACTTGATCGTGCTAATCTTAAAAACAGTGAAATATTTTTTCAAATCGGACCAGTTGGTCCGATTTGAAAAAATATTTCACTGTTAGGTCGCCCATTTATCGAGGAAGGCTATAAGCTATATTTTGATATGAAGTTTCTACATGCACGGGAGTTGCGCTTGTAAAACCGCACGCGGATATCTAGTAAATTATAAAATTAAATTCCCTTCTATAAGTAACTGGGCCTTACTCGGACATTATCATACATTAATTATGTATACTGTAGAACAAAATAACTATATGTTGATCTTTTTTCTTTCATTTTCATACAACATTGGGTTTGTGCGTGACACTTGAATAACTCGGCGTTTCAGGAAGCGAGGGATAAAACTGCATAAATTCGGTCTACGCATTTCTTAAGTATAGAAGTGGGACCAACTACACTCCTTATTTACTGGCGACTAAGGACTTGATTAGACTGTATGTCACAAAAACTGGATTGTCGTATTAGCTCCGCTACGCAGTTTGCGGGAGTTGGATTTCTATTCCGCGAATCGTAGCGTTATTCTTTATAAGTTATTACCTAAATATTGCAGATAAAAAGATAGCTTATATCTGTGTTTTGGGTGAAACGTAACAAACATTGGGGACTTTCTTCAAAAAGTTGATATACAGTAGTAGTTTTTAAATATAAGGTGCTTCCAAAATATATTCCTTACATTTAATAGTATTATAGTATAATTTGCAGTGGTTACGTTACTAAATAAATGTCTTTGAAAAGACAAAATTTTATTTGACTAAAAATTAATCTACACTGAATAAAATATATTGTAGGACCCAAACAATTGGGCTGGAAGGCCCAGCGTACCCGGCCCGCACCAACGGCGGACGGAGGTGTGTCCGGGGGGTTTTAGAGGTGTAGGGTCCTCTCCTCGTGGTATGACTAGCATACCACGCTATGGAGAGGGCGAGTCCGACATACCCCTTCGCTACTCTGAAAGGCATTTCACCCCCGACAAATAAAAAGCACCCAAACTATTGCTGATACAATCAATACGGTTTAAAGATTTCCTCAGCTACAATTCTATTTCAAAAGGTTAAAGCATCCTATTGTTGTTGCTTATCTAATCATAAGATATTCGGTGACGTAACTGATAAATTGTCAGTAACAGAACAAAGAGAACGTAAAATCTCCGATACTAAGTGAGTCTGACTTCTCATCAATTTTGTCGGATCGCTGCACTGTCTATGATTGAATGAAGGAAACTACTACGTATACCTACGCATATTAATATTTGAACTTATATGTCATTGGAAAATAATACGAACCCTAAGTTGATCAACTATGCCTATTATATTGTTAAATTTAGTTGCCAGTTTCAGTGAACGCCTCGGAGGAATTAGACAATACAATACCGCACAGGCTGGCATTTTTGTGCGAGCTGTGTTCGTCACGGCGCCGCGGCGTTCTAAATTTGTGTGTGTCAAAATGGCGGCCGAAGTAGTTTTATATAACGTACAGGCATCCGATGCTTGTACCCTTGGCAGAGGGGAAACCGCGTGCAAGGCATCTCCAGTCTAATTCCTCCAAGGTGAACGCGCATAATGTTTATATTATTTACTTAATTGTTATAACACGACCTAACCTAATTATACGAGACTATGCTACTGTTGTAATAAAACGAAAGAAACTTCAACAATCCTGTTGAACTAGAAAAGTTATTGCTATTCTTTATATGAAAACTAGCTGCGCCCCGCGGCTTTACCCGCGTTATTCTGCTCCAGTGTGTCGGTGCGTGATTTTTGTAGCCTATATGTTAATCGAGCTTATTAACTATCCCTCTGCATAGTTTCAGCCAAATCCATTCTGTAGTTTTTGCGTGAAAGAGTAACAAACATCCATCCATCCATCCATCTACACTCACAATCTTTCGCGTTTATAATATTAGTAAAGACTATATGTATATTTAATGCAATCCAAAGTAGCGATATCTCAGGATATCGCTTATTTAAAAAATATTGTGTTATATGAATACAATATTTGTATTCGACCGTATTGAATCTTGTTCTCTACTTATAAAAACCTGTAATTAGTTTAATGTGTCAAAGTTTCCTTAGGAACTATGACATAGATGTTAACTTTAAGCATTTATGCTAATTATAAACTTAAGCTATGACATATAACACTCCGTTGTAGTTTTACTAGGTCGCGAGTGGTTTCACCCGCGGAACACCCGATCTCGTGGTTACTTAATAATTAAATATAGCTTAAAGCCTTCCTCGTTTAATGAGCTATCTAACACTGAAAGAATTTTTCAAATCGGTCTAGTAGCGCGTGGAAGCAAACGAACAAACTTCAGCTTTGTATATCAGTATAGATTTGTTAGATCAAACGTTAAGTTTACTTACTTACTTTCCAACTTTTTTTTTTTAACATATCGACCTTACAATTAATTCAGCAAAAAAATCGGGTAAATATAAGTTCGTTCAAACGTTTTCTGTTTACTATTATGTTGTTTGTGGATCAGACAATAAAATATTACATACAGAAACTTTACTTAGTTAAGAGATTCTCGCTACGAGACGCAATAAAGTTTAATCTAGCTCGTCTGAGCGCTTTGTGCCTAGTAATTTTATTAATATAAAGCAAACATTGCATGTGGAATTACGTATATTAACCGAATGGCTACAATTTCCTTTGCTTTGTGTAATTTACATCTGTTTCGTCGAAAAGCACCAGGAAGATTAAATATCTACATATATAAAATATGTTTAGTAGTGTGGTTGATCATTATTACTTAGTATATGTGTTTACCAGACTTAGAATAGACCACCACATTTCTTCCAATGGGTGTCGTAAAAGGCGACTAAAGGAGTTACATCTGATGGATGGGCATCTATTAGATCAAGGTTACTTAGTATCTTACTGTGATCACCAACCCGCCTTCCAGGTGTGCTGAAAAGTTGACACCTTTAAGACTAAAGTGAACAGACACTTTCTAGGCAAGCGTGTATCATCTTAGGCCTTATCTTCGCCTTCCATCAAGCGAGATTATGGTCAAACGTAAAGTCTATATTTAATCAAAATAAAATAAAGAATATGAATATCCCTTAAAGACCATGGCTAGACAAGTCCTAAAGGGAGTGCGGAACGTAAGACAGAAACGCGCTTGTACGATACCATTACATACATAATCAAAGTTAATAGAAATGTATATTCATAGACATCACGTTTCGCCGAAAACTTTGCTGACAGAAACATTATTTGTAGATATCTCGGTCCATAGGAAGCACTATGAACATAAGTCTCTGTTCATAGATAGCACTTCTTGCCATACTTCTCGCCGTATTCGTTATTCATAGAAATCACTGATGCCAGACATGTTGGTTCAAGGGTACTAAGTACTAAGTTAACTAACCACTAAGACTAAGACAACTAAGCATATTTGTTTAACCATGGTAACCATTTATACATGTTATGTTCATCTTCAATTAATTGTGCACTAGCCAAAATTTGTAAATGTTTCCTGAGAATATTATGTGTAACAATTGTTGATGGATTTATTACATAAATAAATAAGTTCAGCAGTAGACGTAAACGGGCAGTTAAAAAGAGAATATGTATGTTAGTAGATCAAAAATATAGAACTAATTATTTAGTGCATTAGTTAAACTGGAGGGTATGTTCAATCACTGCGTACACACGGTCAATTAATTCGTTTCTTTATTACAGCGCTTCATATTTGCGTAAACAATTTCAGTAATCCTTAACAGTAGAAAATGTGTTTGTAGGTTGGTAGGTAAAGTGTCATGTAACATGAACAACACGAAATAAGTTGTTATAATTATATAGGTATTCTATCACCATGTCACCAGAGGGTATTTTCTGGAATACATGTGTACAAGCCACGAGTCTATGGTAGCTTTAACGAGTACAAAGGCGAGCAAGACTTGAGTCATTTAATGTTTAAAAACGAAAACGTGCGCAAGATTGGGTACCTACGTCCTGTAGGCACGGTAATTTAGATCAAATTACCGTTCTGTAGGGCTTGGACCTCTGCTCAGACTGGTTACTATCGGAGAGACTGCGGAACGATGATATTAAAGATCTTCAGGTGGTTTTTATGTGATTGTCATTATACGTATATCACAGTTCGTGGAGTTCTATGACTTCAAGTCTTTATGTGCATCGGAATTAAGTATCATCATCATCAGCCTGTATAACGTCCGCTGCTGAACATGGGCCTCCTTCCGTGGGAGGGTATTTGCCATAGTCAACACACTTGGCAGGCGGGTTGGTGACAGAAGTATTATGTTGTACCACACAAGGAAACGCTGCTGCCCGTTCCTTGATATACGATTTTTACAGATGATGTTATAACAATAATAATTGAGACCAACGGCTTAACGTGCTTTCCGAGGCACGGAGTCCCCCAACCAACCAGACCCGGAAAGAAATCTTAGAATTGACACAAAGATTTCCTGTCCGGCGCGCGGATCGAACCCACGACCTCAGAGATTTAAATCGAGCCAAATACCGCTACGCTACGGAGGTTGTTGAAGGAAGGTTAATTACAATCATTAAAAGCTATAAGTCGGGAGAGACGAGAAGATAAGTGCATGTTGAAAGCAAAACTTCTTAGAAAATAGTTTCTATAACATTTCACAGTGAAAATTCAATGTTTCGTGACAATATTCATGACCTCGCTTTTATTGTCGCTTCGTTTTTAGAACTTCAATATGCAATCTATATTCTAACATAACGATTATTTGTAGCATTGTAATGTTAAATAGAAGTTAACATATCTGAAATTGTATCTTAGTTACAGTACTGTATCTATTCCAACATATCGTGTTTCTATGAATCCCTAAAGAGTTTCATTCGTATATTTTTCGTTTCTATTTCACTGTATTAATACTTTGCAAATAGTTATCTTTATATTAATACGTGAAGCAAATACTTCACACCTCTTTTTACGAAAATTGCGCGAAAGTTTATATAGAGAAGAAGTGCAGAATGCTGATATTTTTTTTAACACTAGGGTCGAATTTCTACCACTCATCATCATCCGTCCACTGCTGAGCATGGGCCTCCTCCCGGGGGAGGGTATTTGCCAGAGTCCCCACGCTCGGCGGGCGGATTGGCGACCGCAGTATTATGTTGTACCACACAAGAAAACGCTGCTGCCCGTTCCTTGATTTACGATTATTACAAATGATGTTGTAACAATCGGGACCAATGGCTTAACGTGCTTTCAAAGGCACGGTAGTCCCTCAACCAACCAGACCCAGAAAGAAATCTTAGTATTTACACCAAGATTTCCTGTCCAGCGTGGGTATCGAACCTCCGAGATTTAAAGCGAACCAAATACCGCTACGCCACGGAGTTTGTTTCGACCACTAGTTATAATTAAAAGTGTTGTAAATTTTGTTTGTCCATTATCGACTAAATTTATTTATTTTTCTTCCGTAATTGGAATCGGCCTCGGGCATCTTTTTCTTATAAAGTCAATTATTTTATGCTGAAATTCATGAGATCTTTTTGTAGAAAAGAGAACTCCCACAGTACGCAAATTAATCGCCGTGTCCCGGGGTATATTACTAAACATCATTCTCTGACACAAATCACACTCGGAACAAGTATCAACAGTCTACAAAAAAGTTGTCCTAAATCTAGAACACTGATCATGAAAGCAATTAACGTCACCACTAAAGCAGATTAGGTACTTCAATATTGCCATAAATTTATCTACCTAATAGTTGAAAAATATATGACGAGTTCAGGAGTTAATATAATAGTTTTTTTTATTCCTGACCAGACAAATGACCCCATCTAATGTAAAGCGGCATGGCGGTCCAAACACAAGGACAGCTAGCACTTACCAGCACAGCAAATGGTGAACATTTAATATTTTGGTGTACATTTCATTTCATCAGCCCTTTCCCCTTCAAACAAAGGAAATGAAAGTTTATCAGTAATATTATTTGGATGTCGTATTCTGTAAGGTGAAGGCTTGTTCTGTCTGTTATTGTCTTCTATTGTTACAAAAGTAATCACAATTTTTTCTCAAAACTTCAATGGTAGATATTGAACAATTTTCACATTCGTGTGTGGCTTTAATTAGCAAGTACCTAACTTTTGATTTTAACTACGATGTCATTTATTTCATCTTGTTATTGTTTCTCTAAATGATACACCGTGATTGCGTAGTTGTAACTAATAGGTAGGTACTCAGCGAAATAATTATTTTTTGGTGGTAAAATTCTATATCTATATCTACGAACTTTATTAATGAGCATTAAAAGTGATATACATATTAAAATTACTTCGAATTTGTGTTAAGAATTCCCGTACTTGCTCATTTTGCCTTGGAAGCTGTTTTTGGAAAGAAAAATAAAATAGTTATCTTAAAATTTTAATAAGTCCAGATTATTTTTTATTAGCAGATACATAATAATATCATCATCAGCCCATATAACGTCCACTGCTCTAAATGGGCCTTCTCCAAGGGGAGGGTATTTGCCAAAGTCACCACGCTTGGCAGGCGGGTTGGTGACCGCAGTATTATGTTGTACCACACAAGGAAACGCTTCTGCCCGTTCCTTGATATACGATTATTAGTTTATTACAGATGATGTTATAACAATCCGGACCAACGGCTTAACGCGCTTTCCGAGGCACGGAGGGTAGTCCCTCAACCAACCAGACCCGGAAAGAAATCTTAGAATTTACAGAAAGATTTCCTGTCGGACGTGGGAATCGAACCCACGACCTCCGAGATATGAAGCTAATCAAATACCGCTATGCTACGGAGGCTGTGATATATATCACTGATGTTAAATGGTAGAAGGGTCCAAATAGAAGAACAGCTCAAAATAATAATAACATAGTCAAAATTTCCCATAACATTAACAGACCCTTATTTTAAGTAGATAAATATTGGTGTTATTTTATATGCAGGGCCCGTTAACTAGAGGTAGTAAAGCCGATATCTTTACCTCCCTATTTTGTTATACAGTGGGATGGTTTGAGGTACAGAAAATATGATAGGGAGATGATACAGCACGTTTGCCGGATGATCCACTGCATACTAATCGACCACGTCGATAGATGTTATTAGATTTTAGATAACATGTAGGTATTTTAATATCATAGTAGTTTGTTAGTTGTCACTGACTTAAGTTAGTGTGTTTTGTATACTAATATTATAATTGAATAGGCTCTGAAACTACTGGACTGATTTCGAAAATTATTTCACCGTTAGAAAACTACTTTATCCTGGAGTAACATAGGGCTATATTATGTAATGATACCGTTCCCGCGGGAAGAGAGGTACACGTGAAAGATG
Organism: Nycteola revayana; assembly: GCA_947037095.2. Classification (NCBI taxonomy): domain Eukaryota; kingdom Metazoa; phylum Arthropoda; class Insecta; order Lepidoptera; family Nolidae; genus Nycteola; species Nycteola revayana. Next base: position 15,638,362 of record OX344839.1, read on the forward strand.
GTAGTCAAATATATTATTTTAACTGCTGTTTAGCACAGTTTCACGAAGTCCGAAGTTCGCCCAAAACTTCCAAAAAAAAACTAAAAGTTCCAGTTCCATTCCTCAATCTTCCGCCAGCGACTGCCCTGAGCCGAGATCCATGTCCCACAGGGGACGCCATATAGCGCAGGGCGCTTATTTTTGTAATTTTTAAACCATTTAATAATGCTGAAGCCCAGCTCACCTATATGCCCCGTGAAGTAGCAAAAGCCTCCAAAACCAACGCACTTATTTATTTTTTTACTGTGAGGAAGGTTTTTGTAACTACATATAGGTATATATAAAGTAATTTAGAGGTATCATTATTCGTAATTTCAGATATGGCGGCAACCAGAAAGTAAAGGTGCAAGTTGGAAGCGGGCGACATGAGGCAGCAGCAGACGACGTGTCGCAGCGACACTACTGGTTTGTATGTATTTCTATGAAATTCCCTTCGCAGTTAGCGACATGAACCGCCGCGTAGTGTCGCCGCGACACGTCGTCCGCCGCCGCCTCACGTCGCCCGCTTCCAACTTGCACATTAAGCCACACGTAAAGGGGAGAGCGGGAAGGTCTCATGGTGTTGCAAGGGGTGGGAAGAGGCCTAAGGTCGTGACATCACATTTCAAATTCTAATATATCTATAGGATATAGGTACCTACTAAATCGCTAAATATGAACTTTTACAAACTATAGGATAATAATACCTAATTAAGTAGGTATAATGTCCTCCAAGTAGAAGCATCTAAATACAAGCAATACCTGGTAATAACTTTTACAAAACTGACAGACACGACTTTATATAAACGTGACTACGTGTCATGCGTTTTAAATTTCAAATCTTACCATTCCCATCAATGGTATTTGTACAGGATACGAGCAGGAGGAAGGAAATTACCAATGAAAGACGCGTAAAAACACTATCACGATATTGTATTCAGAAAATTCACAACTTCATCCTCATAGAAAAAATATATCTTTTTTTAGTCACAATGTCAGACTGATCAAATTTAGATTTCAAGAAAGAATAAAAAACTATATACAAAAGGCCGGTACAAAATTATTAGATATATAAAAGAGGTTGGTCGGTCCGCAACATGGCCCCGAGCGGTGTGAAACACCAGTTAGGAAGAGATTAGTGGCACCAGTTTGCGAACAGGCCGACGCAGCACACCCCCTTTGGTCTTGACATTAACAACACGAATGATGCTGTCTTTTCCGGGGAACGTTTCGGTTATACGTCCCATAGGCCAACAATTTCGTGGGAGATTGCCATCGGCGACCAATACTACGTCTCCGGTCTTGGGTGGTTGATGAGGTGGCACCGTCTTTCGCGGCACCAGGAGCGGCAAGTATTCTTTTGTCCATCTTTGCCAAAAATGTTCAGCTAATCGTTGAGCTTTCCGCCAGTCTGCATGTCGTACTAGATCAGCATCACAGAATTCTCGCAATCTCTGGTCGTTGCTTGATGTTCCAATTAAGAAATTGAATGGCGTAAGAGCTTGCTCACTTTTATCATCAACTGGGACATGCGTTAAGGGCCGGGAATTTACTATGGCCTCGACTTCAACAAGCAGCGTGTTCAGTACTTCAGTGCGTGGGGAGCGGTCTTTGAGGGTTATGTATAATGATGTCTTTACACTGCGTATTAGGCGCTCCCAGCACCCTCCCATGAAGGGGGCTGATGGTGGGATGAACTTCCAATCAATACCTCTGTTGGTTGAAAAATCGTAAAGTTCTGATAATATGTTTGCAGCACCCACGAAAGCCGTTCCATTGTCTGAATAAATTTGCGTAGGGCAGCCTCTTCGGGCTATAAATCGGCGTAAGGCCATAAGTGCAGAGTCCGTTGACAGTGACTCTACAGGTTCAATGTGGATAGCTCTCACTGTTAGGCACGTGAATAGGGCAATCCAATTTTTCATGGTTCGACGTCCTGCAGTGACGTTTAGAGGGCCAAAGTAATCGACACCGACGTAAGTAAAGGGCCGAATGTGATGTGCTAATCTGGCTTCAGGTAGGTCCCCGATAGGTGGCATGAGCGGTTTAGCTTTTATGTTTCGGCAGAGCTGACATTGATTCGCCACACTTTTGACAGATGGTCTTAAACCGATGATAAAAAAACGTTGCCGCAGTTCATTTACTACAAGCTCGCTATTGCTATGTGCAAATTTGACGTGGTAAGATCTGATCATCATACGAGTAAGTGTGTGTTTCCCATCCAGCACGATTGGTTGTGGGTCAATGGCAGTTGAGGCTCCCGTGCGGCCAGACAAGCGTAGAAGCCTGTCGTCTCCTATTATCAAGGATACACTTTTAAGCCTACTTTCTTTTGAAACGGGGCGTGCAGCGTTAATTAGTTCATATTCACTATTAAATGAGTCTAATTGGATGCGCAGAAATGCATGGCGCTCCGCAGAGGGAATAAAATAGACGTCCAAAGCTGCTAAACCACGTTGTCGTGGGGATTTAGAATTTTGAGAAGACAGGCGGCGAAGTGCTTTGGCACATTGGTGTGCTCGAGCAGTAGCGCGGATGAACCGTAGCCACACACTGAACCGGGTATAATCAGCGATAACAGGTTGTGGTAAGTTCTGTGACTGAGATATTGTCAGGCCCACCAGGTTTCTACTAGGTTTAGATTCATCTAGGACTGGTGACTCGACAGCAGTGGGCTCACAGGGCCACTTATTTGGTGGCTGAAGCAGGAAAGATGGCCCGGTAAACCACCGCGAATTAATTGTGAATTCGTCCTTGAATCTGGTGGCATCGTCTGCAACGTTCAAGGACGAAGGCACATATTTCCAATCGGAAACGTTGGTGATCTCACATATTTCGCAAACCCTGTGTGCGACGAAAGATTTCAATGTACTTGGGTCGGAACGTAGCCATTTAAGGACTGTTTGAGAATCCGACCAAAGAAAAACCTTTTCTGGCTTTTGTTTGTGAGATTCCAGTATGAAGACGGATAAACGAGCAGCTATTAAAACCGCTTGAAGTTCAAGCCTAGGTATGGTCGTAGGTTTTAAGGGAGCCACGCGGGCTTTACCACAAATCAAGGACAGTAAAACTTTACCGCTTGGAAAGAAGAGACGCCAGTATGCGACGCAAGCGTACGATTGTTCGCTCGCATCGGCGAAAATATGTAGTTGGATCGAAACTACGGGCTCACCTAAAGTATTATAGCGGCGGGGGATAAAGTTATTGAGGACCGTCATCAAATTTTTAAACCAATCTGTCCATTTCTCCAAAAACTGTTTTGGTAGCGCTTCATCCCAGGATATGGCTAATTTCCAAGTTTTTTGGAATAAAACACGACCTTTTATGATAACGGGTGTAAGAAAACCTAAAGGGTCGTAAATTTTCATAAGATTCGAAAGGACGATACGCTTCGATACTTTGTGGGTTGGTGTTTCGAAGCAGACTTGAGGAAAGGATAAAGTGTCGTTAGACATGTTCCATTATATACCTAAGACTCGTGTTGTTGCTCGTGGAATACGACTAGCATCAATATCTTCCGTTCTACTAGTACAAAGATCGGGAGACAGCATGGAGAGGGCGTTTGGTGAGTTGGATACCCAAGATCTCATTTCAAAGCCAGCAGTGGCAAGGACCGAAACTATATCTACCGCTAAAAGTTCAGCCTCTCGTTCATCATCGCAACTTCCCAAGTAGTCATCCATATATGTGTCGCGGATGATAGCAGCGGCAGCCTCTGGGTGTGATCGTTGATGTTCTGTGGCGATCCTGTTTTTAAGGTAAAGGGCTGTAACCGGGCTACACACGGCACCGAACATCATCGATGACATACGATACTCCTGAACTGGCTGTGTAGGGTTATCACGCCACAAAAAACGTTGAGCATCACGATCAATTTGCCTGATTTTGACCTGTGGAAACATTTCTCGGATGTCTGCTGAAAGAGCTACGCGTCCCTCTCTAAAACGCATTAATATACCTAGCAACGATTGAAGTAGGTCCGGGCCGGGCAATAATAAAGAGTTTAAGCTAACGCCTTCACACTTGGCTGCGGCGTCATGTACAATTCTAAGTTTTTTCTTTTGTGGATGAGTCACGCCAAAGTGTGGTAGGTACCACAACAAACCTGATGGAGCATCGTTACATAGCTCGGCGTAACCCTTATCAAGCATAGCCTTGATGTTTTGTTTATATTTGCTGGCGTAGTCTGAGTCTCGCGCCATTTTACGTTCGAGAGTTTTAAAGCGCTGTAAAGCGAGTGGACGACTATCTGGGACGTGTTCAATATTATCGCGCCACAATAAACCTGTTTCAAATTGCCCCGTAGGTAAGCGCCTAGTAGTCTCTTCTAGTAGCTTTAGCGCTCTTTGGTCGTCAGCTGAACGGCAATCCCTATTTTGTATACCTACAGAGTCTAACTTATAATACTCTTTGATCAGTGTGTCTAAAGAGTTGCTATCTCCTTGAATGTTGTCGTCTTTAGATCCTATAGACGCATGGTTAACGAAATCAATGGGTATTGGTAAAGTCGAAGCGGCACCATATAAAACCCAGCCGAGAGGAGTCAAGGAAGCGGCAGGTTGAGAGGGTGTTCCTCGACGGGTGATTTTTGAAAAGGTGAGATGCCAATTATCGATTCCAAGTAAAAGCATAGGTCTAGCATTTTCATAACATAGGACGTCGACTAAATCACGCAAATAAACAAAGTCTTTAATTTGTTCGAAACGGATACGTTGCTTTGCAATGGTTAGGTTAGGTATAGACCTCACTACAATGTCATGTACGTCTGTGCTATGGCAACCTTTGACCTTGATGTTGACAAAATTTACCTGAACAGTTTTGCTAAGACCTCCGATGCAGTCAACTCGAATAGACTTCTTAGGTCCAGTCGCACCTATGAGTTCGGTTACAGACTGATCAATGAATGAAGCGGTTGACCCATCGTCAAGCAATGCAAAGGTGTTAAGGCTAGCTTGGGGACCAGTGACAGTAACGGGGACAACTTTTAATAAAGACGTTTGGATGGTTACGGGATTGGATGAAGCACTGTGAGATACTATTGCTGGTGCCTCTTCATTTGAATCACGCGTTTGAGTCTCCGAGTCTTCATCAGTACTTACCCCTGTATGTACTGTATTTTCAGCAATAGGTCTATGGAGCAAAGTATTGTGTCTCCGACTGTACCTACAACCGGATACGTCGCATTGTTTTTTACAAGCAGCGTATTTATGAGCGCCCTTACCTAAACATCTGTAACAAACCTTGTTTTCGGTTACCCATTGCCAACGGTCGTCTATAGATAATGCGGTAAACTTTTCGCATTCGCTTACATCGTGTAATCCTGCCTTACAAAACCTACAAGTTGCAGAACCTTTTGTTGTAGAACTCTTTGATGTCAAAGAAGTTGACGTCATGTGAAAAATCTTTGTAGGTTGTTTTGCAACGTTACTCGGTTTGGCGGATTGTGCATTATTTGCATTGACGTTTTTGACATGTTGTTGTAAATAATAATTATCGGAATAAAACATGCTATATTTTATTTGATGTTTCGATTCGAAATCCAGAAAATCCGCTAAGAGTTCCAACTTAAACTTACCGGACTCGTCATGCGTTGATGCGAAGTCGGACCATCGGTATCTTAAAAGAGGAGTCAGCTTCCCCAATATCGCGCTGGCGAGTTCAGGGGAGGCTAAGTATTCCGGCCGACGTAGCTCTCGGATGACCTCAACACAATTTCGCAGCCGGCAGGCGAAAACATTAAGATCCCTTGCGGATTCATGCAGCGGTAACCTAGCTAAAGATTTTATTGAAGATAGCTGGTTAAAGATTATACATTCTGGCTGCCCGAAGCGAGCTTCTAAGGCTGTTATCACCTGCGCTGGATCCACAGCAGTCATCAAAAGTGCTGAGACAGCCTCCCGGGCAACACCGCGCAGCGCGGTGCTAAGCCTGGCAAGGTTTTCTTCTGGGGTGAAGGCTGCCTCCGACCGTTGAAAAGTCTTCTTAAAAGACAGCCAGTCGGCAACGGAGCCGTCATAGAAACTAAGCTTAGCGCTTACCTTACTGCTGCGTTTGCTCCCCAGGTCTGTAATCGCTTTTGTAAGTTTAATAAAAGAGTCTTGTGTCTCTACATTGTTCGTTTTATTTTTGTCGCAATTATTACAACTTTCTGTAAATTTAGTGTGGTGTGTGCCTAATGTTAATGTGTGTGTAGTGTTTCTTTGTTCCTTGGGCTTGGGCTGTAGGTAACATTCAACATACGGCGCCGACCTCGCGTTTGTGGAAGCAGCGGCGACATGTTCGGGGTTTGGTGCCACGGCAGGTGTACCGTTAGGCACACAGTCCAAGCCTTGATCAAAGTTATTATTACTGTAAGGAAACGGTGTGTTATTAACACATTCTGTACTGTCACACTGTAGCAACCATCTTTGAGTAGAGTTGCTTTTTTCTGAAGCTGCCGATTCAATAGCGGCAAGCTCCGCTTGTAATTCTAGCTCGCCGGCCTTTCGCTCTAAATCCGTTGCTAGGCGTTCTTGCTCGGCGAGTTTCTCGGCGAGTTTTCGCTCTCTATCTGCGGCTAAGCGCGCATGTCTAGCGACAGCGGCGAGTTTTTGAGCTTTAGTTGAAGCTCGTGATGACGTTTGTGAATGTGGTTTGGAAAGTGATGGTTCTAGCAACTGATCGGTATCTAAAGGAGTAGGAATAAGTTCTTGTGATGGAGCCTCATCGAGACAACCTGGAACAGGCGCAATGTCTGTAGATGAGGTTCGAACATCCGTACTTACCTCTGATCTTTTAAGTTGGCTCCGCGTAAATGATCTGGTAATTGGCATTGTATCCCACTTCTGACACCAACATGTACAGGATACGAGCAGGAGGAAGGAAATTACCAATGAAAGACGCGTAAAAACACTATCACGATATTGTATTCAGAAAATTCACAACTTCATCCTCATAGAAAAATATATCTCACTTTTCTGGTCACAATGACAGACTGATCAAATTTAGATTTCAAGAAAGAATAAAAAACTATATACAAAAGGCCGGTACAAAATTATTAGATATATAAAAGAGGTTGGTCGGTCCGCAACAGTATTAATTATATTTATTATGCAATTAACCGTGTGTGAGCACACGTAAAATTACATTTAATATCGGTTTTATCTTTATGTAAATTAAATTTATAGTCAAGTTTAATTCTCACGATAAGCTGCTATACATACCTATCATAAACAAATATTTTTCGCCAGGTTTTCGAAGATCACCTTTAATTAAGTAGGTACTGTAACGCCTGAGGGTGCGTAGCTCAGCAGGCCTCACTGCTGTGAAGGGTACGGTCACTATTCACTGGCACTCTTTTACAAATGAAAGATAGTAAACTTTATAACTGCATTTTATTGAATCAACAAACAAGCACACGAACACTTCTTATTAAAAATAAATTAACAACAGGCTCACGCCCCAACTTCTCGACAGCACAAATCTCTCTGTTCACTCAAATATAAATATTATTCTGCTTTTATATTATAAAATTAACAATCATTAATATATCTGACTTTCAACAACATCCAGATTGGAGTCCTGATTCATTTCTTTATTTGTTTAAATATAAAAATAGTTCTTTATTCGAATTCGGCCAGTACGTTATACCGGTCAATCAATGTAGTGAAGGATTAAAACCTTAACCTCACTACAGAACCTATATTTTTTTTAGACAAAATATGTACATACTTTTTTTCACTGCATGTAACGCTCTGATTATGCCCAGTGAAGTAGCAAAAGTCTAGTGGCTAACTTCGTAAGTCCTCCCGAAAAATGTATCGCCAATACATTTTTCGCCAATCTCTGCCAATCTAAAATACTGTAACTTTTAAAACCACGAGATATTTGTCGATTTACCTATGTATTTTAAAACCTATATTTGATAGTAATATATGATACATTATTTTATATTGAAAAATGTACATCAAAATATCGATCAAAGGTAATTAATAGACTTAAACAAACTGATTGAGCGTTGTTGGAAAATAAAAATAAAACAGAATTTCCATGTGTCAAATTTAAAATTCTCTGACAAATTTTATGTGGCGATTGAAAAACCAGCCCTAATTAGATTATTGGAACGAAGTTCCTTACGGCAGGCTTGGAGGAGATAGGGATTTTGCTGCGCGACCGAACTGAAAAATATGTGATAGTAAAACCGTAAGAAAAAGTCCGTGGAATAAAACCGTGGAACAAAACCGTTAAATGTTTGTTTGAACACGCTAATCTCAGGAACTACTGGTCCGATTTCAAAAATTCTTTCAGTGTTGGATAGTCCATTTATCGAGGAAGGTTACAGGCTAAATTTTATTTTCAAAAAAATTAGGGATCCGTAAGTAAATTGCGATTTTGTAACCCAAGGTGTAAAAGCGAAAACCTATTTATGCGTGCGCTGCAAAAGCTATTGACAATAGAACAAAATGATATACTAGGGGTTTGTAGGTCTTATTAAGATCTACAAAAAATTCCGCGAGAGCATATATCTAACTATCATAGTTTAGTCACAATAACCGCTTTTATGTTCATAAAAAAATATTAAATCGTCTGAAGAAAGAAACTACGTTAAATGTATATCATAGTATTAATCCTTATCCAAATTAAGCGTTATGTTATCAAGGGTATTTATGTAGAAGTAAAATACTTTTTGTTTTATTCCAATCGGACATTTTGTTGAGAAATTATCACGAGTATAAAAAGAATTGGTACCTTATAATGAGTTATTTGCCATAATAGATAAAGCTGAAGAGTTTGTTTGCTTGAACGCGCTAATCTCAGCAACTACTGGTCCGATTTGAAAAATTCTTTCAATGTTTAGATAGCCCCTTTATCGAGGAAGGAATATTTTATTATAAAGTTTCTACGGGAACGGGAGTTACGCGGGTGAAACCGCGCGCGGAAAGCTAGTATAAGGGGCACAATCGTGTTTACAAACAAATACTATCATGCGAAATTGTATCGTAGCGAGACCTGCCCGGCCGCCCGAACGTGGCCGAACCTTCCCGAGGCGGGCCGACGGACGCGCGACGGCGAGCAAGACTCGGTCGAGTGTCGAGCCCCGACGGAGCGCGTGCGAGTAGCCGTATAAAATACTTTAAAGACTATTTTTTTGTAATTTGTAATTATTTCTGTTTCTATGTAATTTTATATTGACAAACAAAAATAAAGAGACATATTTTGTTATTTTAGTTGATAATTTGAATTACGATTTTTTTTTATTTTACGTAATTTATTATTTCCTAAAATACTGAATTTCCTAACAACTTTACTGTACCTACTTAAATAAAAACTAATCAGCAAAATTTAAGAGAAAAATCAAGAAAACCTACATAAAATTGAGCACGATTTTTCTTTTGCAAATTGTGTCGATTCTACATTAGCCGAAGGAACTTCGTTCCTACCTGGTGTCCCACGACACCATTAAGTTTTTTTATTTTAAAATAATGTATTTCATCTCATATGACAAATATAGTGTTGTTTCTGATTTCTTTTTATTTATTAATCACCATAAATTAAAAAATGCTTTTGATGATGACATAATTTCCATATTATTTCTGTCCTTACAAGACTTCTGGACATGACTCGTCATTTACTTTTCCTTTATCTGATCCTATTGGCTAGAACTTTTACTATAGACCAATATTATAAATATTTAATTATATGATTTATCACAGAGGTAAGCACATCAGAAACCCTTTGAAGCTATTCGTAGAGTTATTTTAGGTCCTGCTTTTTAAAAGTAAACATAACTATGTGATCCATTACTTTACACTTTTAAATGTTCACGTAATATGTGGTAATAATGCATTATTACGACAGTATTTTTAAGATGGTTGATAAAATGTTGTCAAATTAATATCAGTTATCTATAAATCTACAGAAACGATAAGTCTCGTTATTTTTCCCAGCATTCATACTCATAGGTAGGTATATGGCATTCAGCCAGCATAAACATACTTAGATTTTTTGGCACCCACTTTGATTAATATAGTAATTCAATCCTTGGTTATTAGTTGCCTCATATATTAAAACTTTTAATAGACCAAGAATATATTAATTGCATACAGAGTACAGAAATTAAAATTAAAAAAATATCTAGTGTATCTAAGCATATTTTTTTGTTAGTTAACTATACCGAGTTATGTATAATTTTAAATTCCTCCATAATTAAAAAATACATACAAAACAATTAAATACTTCAATGATTGACAACTTTATTATCGTAAAAAAGTTAAGACCGAAAGTATATTATGTCATCATTAGTGTAGTAAAGAAAATAACATTTATTTGGCGTCTATGTCTTCCAGAAATTAATGTAATTTAAAATGTTTCTTTAAATAAAATAATCCTAAATATGGAAAAATAATATTAGTATCCTAATTGTACGAACGAATGAAACTTTTGTACAACCAAATAAAATTATTAGCCAAAGACAATACCATAAGCAAGAGACGAGTATTAAGTTCAATGACCGATATAAGTTAAAACACAGAACTTAGTAATTAAAAGTGAATCTGTGGTTTCACTGAAAATAACTTTATCAGTTAATCATACCTAAAATCCATTTACATATTTGTAACGCAATATTCGATGTCGAAAAAAATCAATACAATACCAGGTAGGTACTTATGCGCTATTCTGACATGAATACCGTACGTGTTATGTAATAGGACCTTTTTATATGCGCAGGCAAATAATTCCATTTTTTTTTTAATGTTCGGTAATGTTGCTGCTGTTGTTGGCCACAAGGCTTTTGAATAGACACCGATTTTAAAGGCAAACAGGTCTCCAGCCATATAATAAAGTTTAAAACTACAAAACTAAGCAACCTTTGCTAAAGGGCGTCTTCTGCGGGGCTAGATTCTAATCCATACACATGAATTTCAACATAAACAAATAATGTTATGTGCCTTTGGTATTCAGAAATGTGGAATTACTTTCCTAGTTGAGAATCTTAATAAAACTAATGCAATGTCTGTTAAATAAATTACGTTATGTGTCCTAATAAGTATATCAGTTAGTTTAATTTTAAATTAGCTACTTTTATTTGTACATATTTTATTATGTAGCAATATAATGTTTATATCATTGTGTTAAGGAATTTTGAAATATATAAGCTACCTCCATGTATCAATAAAACACATACAAGTATATCATAAAATATTTTCTACGCTGTTGTATGTATGGCTTTAAGTTTTTCCGCTTTATTCTCCTAAATTGCGCAACGAGCATTGATGCGGTTTCACTATCATTATGACACTTTCTTACGGATTTTTTAGATATGTTTGCAATACATCAGAGTTACCGCCGTTCCAATACAAACGACTATAACTAGACTTAAAGTTTTTAAGTTTAAAAAAGCTCAATCAGTTTCTTGAAGTGTGATTAGTTCATTTTAATGCATATTTAGCACTGCACTAGTAGGTTCAAGATTCACTGGAATTCATTTAATGTCAAGTGTTTTTAAAAGTTTCAGTGTCTCTTAAATAGAAATATCTTAAATAGGTGACGATGTTTTTATTCGTAGTTAGGCTAAGTGGTGAAATTCGCCCGCCTATTAAAAAAAAATATCCTATTGAATTGTTGTTCTATCTTATTTTCTTTTTCTCTTTGTCCTGATAACCAGACATTGCATCGATGAGTGCTGCCAGGTCGCCATTGAGATTGTATAGGTAGGTAGCTACTTTTTTTTAAATCGGTCCAGTACCTACTTACTTTCTGAGTCTATTCAATGCAAATAAACAATCAAATATTTCTTCTTAATAATATTAATTAAGAAAACTCTTTATTTGTCTATGATTAAAACTCGAAGATATGTCTTTATTCGATTAATGGGGTTCTAGAAAATTTGTCACCTTAATTTATAGCTATAGTTATTTCTTTGACATCTACAGTACAAAAATAATAATTTCATACCTATTAATATTTCTGAAATTATATTTAATGTGGAGTTTTCAAAATAATATTATCACTACAAAGTGAAACTGAATTAACATTTGCCATTCATGTGAAATATATTTATTATTTATCCCAAAAATAAAACCACAAACAAAAAATGGAAAGAAGTGTTCCGTTTTTATACTAACTACCTATTTCCTCATAACGGAACACAAACGCCGTGGGCGATGCGATGCAGCAGTGTTGCTTAATGATATTACCATTTTTTACTAATAAACTGCCGTCCCTATGAATACTTAAGTTCTCCGAAATAAAGATGAATTGTAATGAAAAACACATTTACTTTTTGCTTTATTTATAGGCTACATTTACCTACTTTTTGACTTAAATGCTCATAGGATTACAATTAAAATTGGTCCGTTGAAATCTATAATTTTATAACAGCAGCTTTAAAACTGTTACATAATAAACTATCTACCTCATTTAAATAAAAAAGCAAGTTTTATTTACAAATTTACTAGCCTACCTAAGTCCAAGTTAAGTGCCGGTCTGTTTACTATAAGTCCATTTATAGTATCGTTTTTTAGATCATCTTTATTATAAATATCTATTATATCTGTTAAGTACTTACCGTATTTGGAATTATAAAACTGCCTTTCAATAATCTAGACACAGTTTAGTAATCAAAACTGCGCTGATATCGAAACGAGTCCCGCAATAATGTTCGTTTTTCTTTCAAAAATCCTTTGGTCTCACTTCTACCACTTAATCCAACGTTTAGATGTCCTTGCACAATCTATTTCCATGTCTCAAACATTCACTTTCTACAAAGCTCCGTTTAGTCACGAGTCGGGAAAGGCCGGTGCAATATCGGAACACGATCTCCGCTAAACTTCTGGCGAAGTGAGAAAAGCCGGAGCGAAGTGCACACGCCCGCACGAACCACGCCGTCCGAACGCCGAACAGCGACTGTGATAACGACACTTCCTACGAATGAACCTGCAAGCCGCTCCATAAAGTGTAAGCTCGGCGCGGCTCTCTCTCGGCGCCCGACGGTACTTAGCGCACCCCGAGCCACCCGATCTCGACTCTCCCGTGCTCACAACAAGAAACAAATTGCCAGTACACGCGCCGTCACCAATGCGTCTCGTTCCAAACGCGTAACGAGTTTACGGTACGTGAATCACTGTGGATTTGTTTTGTGGCCCGGCCAGCATAATCCGGTTCTTCGTCATGGAGCTCACAGAGCACTTTTTTCTAAATCAATTCCCGTTAAATAGAGCCTTCTTTTTGCATAATCAGCCCGGTAGTCAATGTAAGGAACGTGGAATAACCGCTATGGACGAGATCCCAACTTTCTAAACCAAACTATTTAAATGCTAAATTACCTATTTCTATTGAAAGTGGGCAATAATAAATAATTTAAAAGATTGGATATAAAAGTGATTGTCGCGGCGGTACGTGTCGTAATTCCGCAGGTTGTTTTTGCATCGTGCGGTCGTCGTCTAAGCCATGTTTCCCGATTTATGAGTTGCGGTTTTACTTTCGGTGTCAATTACACGGTTGCGGTCGAAGCCCTACAATAACGCTGCGGTAAATTGGATACCAGCCCTCTGAACCAGATTAGACTACCTTGTGAAGGCTGTCGGGTATTACGCAAGCCGGCGACTAATCTCCTCGCACAGTTAAAAATAGGTCGCACACATAAATTGCGTTGTTTACTTCAAGCAGACGACGTAACTTGAAACGAAATGCATTGAGCAAGACAGCTTAAGTGCCCATATATGTAGAGGCTTCCAAATATTGAAACCGTAAACCCTTTCGAGTGATCCCGCGACAGTCTCGAACTGGGTCAACACGGCACGCCCCTGATATTAGGACCACTTCACTAGATAAAATACGACGAACTATCATTAGAATACATAAAAAAGCAATAATAAAAGAAGAAGCAGTTGTAAGTGATGGCATGAAAATATCGAATCGTATTACTGCATTGTGAATAACGCCAAATATACAGGGAAGCACAAAAATAATTAATAAGTACAGTAATTTCTATGGTATAATTAATAGAATCAGGCGTTACTTTGCGGAAATCCATATTAATCTAATTTAAAAAGACAAAATATCTAGTGTTAATTCCGCTAAAAATGTGTCTATGTGCTGTAATGCAAGATTTTTTTGCACCGCCCTCCCGCCCGCAAAAATTATGCACATGCAGGAAGGAAAAATAAAACGTGCAGAAATACATTCACCAGCCAAAGACCCGACACGTGTTTCGCTCCTCCACGGAGCATCATCAGGGTGATGTTAACTACTCGAACGCTAGTGCACAAATGACCCGACCGTCGTTGAGGTCTTCCGCGGAGACTCGTAAGCCCCCGGGGAAACTGGTCAGGCCTGAGGCCTCTTCAGTGGTGTCAAAACGCCACCTGCGACGACAGGTGGGTCACTGGGTGTGAGCCTGTAAAGGGCCCTCGTGGTCGTCCTTATCCTTGTTGGCGCCGCTAGCGAGGTCAAGCCCCTACAGACGAGTCCGAAGGGGCGACCAACATGCTAGCGGCGCTTGCGTCAGGTCCGGTGTTCTTCGCTCCCTTCAGTGTGTGGTGAGGTCGAGCCCGCCGGGGAAACCAACGCCCCAGGGGGGCGTACAAAAACAAGAAAACGCCAGCGGAAGCGCAAGGCGAAGGCCCTATTGCAGAAGCCCACAAAGCCGACGACTGCTGTGGTCGCCGCCCCATCGGAGGGGACGAAGGCGAAGCAACCGACCCGAGACCCCAGGATGACCAGCGTCATTGGTACCCTCCAGAAGGTGTTGATCGCGCTCCAGGAGCAGCGGGACCCCACCCAGCTGATCCTGCAGTGCCTCCTCGAGGCGTACCAATAGCGCGGAGAGGTCTCCTGCGCCACCGGAACGCCGAAACCCCAGATATGACTACCGCTCCCTTCACCTGTCGGCTGACGGTCGCCCCCGGGGACATTTCCCTTCCACACGCTGAAGGGAGCGACGAACCACCGGAATTGACACGAGCGCCGCTAGCATGTTGGTCGCCCCTTCGGACTCGCCTGTAGGGGCTTGACCTCGCTAGCGGCGCCAACAAGAAACAGGACTAGACCACGAGGGCCCACACCCAATGACCCACCTGTCGTCACAGGTGGCGCGTGACACCACTGCAGAGGCCTCTGGCCTGACCAGTTTCCCCGGGGCTCACCAGAGTCTCCGCGGAAGACCTACGTAGTTCGGTCGGGTCATTTGCGCACTAGCGTTCGAGTAATTAACATCACCCTGATGATGCTCCGTGGAGGAGCGAAACACGTGTCGGGTCTTTGGCTGGTGATTGTATTTTTGCACGTTTTATTTTTCCTTCCTGCATGTTCATATTTTTTGCGGGCGGGAGGGCGGTGCAAAAAAATTGCATTACCGCATACCAAATACTACATTTTTAGCGGAATTAACACTAGATATTTTGTCTTTTTAAATTACATTTCTATGGTGTATCTTGCAAATTTTATCTTTTCTTGAAGTGAAATAGACTACAATCTGCAATAGCACGTGAGACGCAAGATTTACCCAAGATTTAATAGGATACGGTTTGTTTTAAATAGAGCCTAACGATTGATGATTCCGCGAATAGATGGTCCAAAAATGTCAAATTAATATTTGTTCCAACAAGCTTTTACTTTTATGTGCAGTTATCCTATTGCAACGGATATTTAATCGAGCAATATAGGACGTATACAGCATTTCACCCTGGGAGGGCACAGATTAAACTATGTAAATCTTGGATATTACAATAATTTTAGGTTTTAGACGCTTAGTCTTCGTCAATACACTTATTTATAAAGACTTGTCATCAAATATAAATGTATATGCAATTTCGAAAAGGGCTCAACTCATATGCCTTACCCATCTGAGTTTTGCCCTATTTGCGTTAACACATCGATTGACCATACCATATACACAATACATACATCACTTGCTTCAAATATGTTAATACATATTATTTTGATAATATTATTTATTTTGTAGAGTTGATAATAAATTTAATTAATTAATAAGAGTTAACGTAACACTAATAGTGCCGGTAAATTATATTTTCCTAAAAGTAGACTGCTGGCAATATACTTGAAACAAGTTTTTTGTTTGTTTTTTTTATATAATAACGGAATCGGATCAATTACTTAGTAGTAGATATAAGTATTTTGGTAGAACTAATTAATTTGTGCACTCGTTAAACTGAAGGAGTTGTTCAATCGCTGGGTCTCTTTTTCTTCTAAGTGCCGCGTCTTCATTACTGAAGGTCGTCCATGCGTCCCTGTTCTCGGCGGTCTGCATAGCTTTAGGTGTTGGCAGGCCAGTGAGCTTTTAATTAGGTCTGACCATCGGGTAGGCGATCGACCGCGCGGTCTTTTTCCGTTTACCTGCCTAACTACTATCAGCTACTCCAGGTTGTCCGGGTTCCTGCGATCGCTGGGTACAGACCCACTAAAATCCCCCAGGTTCTTCTCCGAATCCCAACGATGGGGCAACGGGAACAATCCTCATTCACGCTCATAGCCCCCCTGCCCCTATTTCGCCTACGCCCATGCTATCGAGACATCTCCTTTTTCGCCCTGAGCCGCCGCTTCGAGATGACTGACGCTTATAGCACAAGTGCTGTTCATACTTTGCGGAAAACCAATAAAATTTCGACAAGCAATGTTATATTGTATGAACGAACCATTGAACTGGTAATACGAAATGAAACGTGAATTGAATGTGTAGTAGCAACTTGTTTTGGGTGGTTGTAAAACATTATATTACGATATAAGTACATGTATATGATATATGTCTAAGTAAGGAATATGTATTTTGTAGTGATATGAATAATAATGTGTGTATGACGTGACTGTGATTCAATGGAGAGAATGCCTCTGGCATTAAGTCCGCCTATGTACAGTTATGTGCTAAAGTTTTAAATAAATAAATATCACATTTACCTATAACAAGAGTGATACCTACTACGAATACAGAACATGAAAGTATTCAAATATATCGAAAGAAATTACCTAAAATTCATATTGCAGAGTAAGAAAAACTACTAAGCGATGTTGTTGTAACATGTGTTTTTATCCAATAATTACAAGTATGTTGAGTAAAAAAAACTCGCGAGACTCGCGCACGAAGGGTTCCGTACCATTTTCCGTTGCTGTTATTGTTTTGTTATAGCGGCAACAGAAATACATAATTTGTAAAAAAATCAATTGTCTAGCTATCGCGGTTCTTGAGATATAGCCTGGTGACAGACAGACAGCCAGCGAAGTCTTAGTAATAGGGTCCCGTTTGTAATCTAAAACCTTGTAGAAATTATGTTATTACCTATTTATTTAACCAGACAGCCTGACAACCTCCGAGGCGTAGTGTAATAAGTCTCGCTGTGATTATAGTTAACTATCCTCCGCGCTTCAGCACGTTAAGCCGTTCGTCCCGATTGTTATAAAATCATCTATCATCTACAGCCAACTTATACCAGGAAATGGACAACAGCGTTTCCTTGTGTTATAAAACATAATACTGCGGTCACCAACCCGCATGCCAAGCGTAGTGAATATGGCAAAATCTACCCACCGAGGCTCATGTTCAATGTTCAGCAATGAAAATTATACGGGGTGATGATGATGAGGATAAACTAAACAAAACTCTTGGTAATCCTGGTATCCTGTGATGACACCCTCATTTTATTTTTATTTCTTAATTTATCTTTTATTCGATTTACAGCTAATTCAAAATACTTCATTTTGCAAGCCATTGCAAAATTTTATCATCGACCCAGAAAAGTGTTATGAACATAAATGCAACCTAAACAGTGATTAAATTAAATAACACAGCGCAAATACCTACCTCCAAGGATCTATGCTAAACAGATCTTAAACATAATTAGGTCATGCCCCAATTTGGCGATTAGACTTAAGTAAGACACATTTAAGTGGCGGCAACTCCTAGTTTTTTTCGCGACTAAAAGGTCGAAAATTAATGAGTTCCCGTGGGATAGTTAAAAAACCTAAGGAATAACAAACACTACGCGGACAAAGTCGCGGGCAACAGCTAGTATAAGTATAAAATAAAATATTATATCCATCTTTGTGGATTTAAATTTTTCTTTCTATATGTATTATTATGAAGAAGTAACGTTTCTGAGTTTGCGTCTTAGGTGTAATTTCCGGTGTCGCGTCTCGCCTCACCACACATCTTGGTAGGGTCGGTCCCGACCTGTACGTGGACCAATACGGGTTCCGCCAGGGTCGGTCGACCATAGACGCGATCGCGAGGGTGCGGGAACTCTCACAGGAGGCGACCAGCCGGGGAGAAGTGTTGTTAGCGGTGTCGTTGGACATCCGCAACGCATTCAACACCCTCCCCTGGGCGTGCATTGAGGAGGGCCTCAGGCACCATGGGGTGCCCAGGTACCTCCGGGCTCTGGTGGGGCACTACCTCCAAAGCAGGGAGGTGGTGTACCCGACGTCCGGTGGCGGAATTGGCCGGAGGACGGTCTCGCGCGGTGTTCCACAGGGGTCGGTATTGGGGCCGCTCCTGTGGAACATCGGGTTTGATTGGGCGCTGCGGATGCGCGGTCTCCGGGGGGTCAGCGTGATAGCGTACGCTGACGACACACTGGTGACCGCCCGCGCGCCTGATCATCGGCATGCGACCATTTTGGCCACAGCAGCCGTGGCACAGATGGTCGCCCGTATACGCCGTTTGGGCCTGCAGGTGGCGCTCGGTAAAACCGAGGCCCTTTGTTTTCATGGGCCTCGGCGAGCGCCACCTGTAGGCGCCCACCTCATAGTGGGTGGCGAATCCATTGCTGTCGGGGACAGTATGCGATATCTAGGCATAGTCCTCGACAGCAGATGGAGCTTCGGGGCCCACTTCCAGCGGCTGGCCCCAAAGCTGGTGGCGGCGGCGGGTGCTCTTGGCCGGCTTTTGCCGAATCTCGGGGGACCCGGGAGCACCTGCCGCAAACTGTACGCCGGTGTGATCCGTTCCATGGCGCTCTACGGCGCCCCCATTTGGGTCGACGCCCTGAAGAGGCGAAACATAGCCCTGCTGCGACGTCCGCAGCGGGTGATGGCCATCAGGGCGTCCCGCGCCTACCGCACGGTCGCGTTTGACGCGGCCTGCCTCCTTGCGGGGTCCCCTCCGTGGGACCTGGAGGCGGAGGTTTTGGCCGCCGCGTACCGGCGGAGGTGTGAGGGGGCGCGTTCTGGCCGCGACCCCTTCCCGGGGGTGTTGCACGGTGGCGGACTGAGATCCGTCGCCAAACCCTCCGGAAATGGCAGGAGCGGCTAGAGGCCGCGCCGCGGAGCGGATTGCGTACGGTGGAGGCGATTCGGCCCCATCTAAAAAAGTGGGCCGGTCGCCGTCACGGCGACGTCACCTACCACGTTGCACAGGTAGTAACAGGCCATGGCTGCTTCGGCCACTACCTGTGCAACGTGGCGCAAAGAGAGCCGGACTGTCACCACTGTGACTGTGCCGACGATACGGCGCAGCACACGGTGGTGGAGTGTCCGGCGTGGGCCAACGAGCGGGAGGAGCTCGTTGGCGTGGTGGGAGACGACCTCTCGCTGCCGACCATCATTTCGAAGATGGTTCAAAGCGAGAGGTCGTGAGAGGCTGTTGCCTCCTTCTGTAGACAAGTTATGTCACAGAAGGAGGCCGCGGAGCGGGAGAGGGAAGTAGATCCCTCTGCCCACCCGCTTCGCAGACGGCGTGTTGGCCGTCGGCGGCGGGTCTAAACCCGCCGCCTACCGCCCTAGGCTCGGCCTTGGGGAGTGGGGAACATGGGCCCCGCTCCCTTCGAGGCTGACCCATGAGGAGTAGGGACGCCTCTACACTCCGGGCGTCCCTATAATTGGGCAAATGGGCCACTGTAAGTGTGGCCCTGGAGATCCCGCGGTACCATATTGGCCGCGGGTGCCGTCGGGGGGCCGGATTGCTCATGCGTACCCGACCCCCGCCAACGGCGGATCGAAGGAGTGTCCGGGAGGTTTTAGTGGTGTAGGGTTCTCTCCTCGTGGTATTAGTTTAGCATACCACGCTATGGAGAGGGCGAGTCCCACATATCCCACCGCCAGCGCGCAAATACGCTGCAACGGTGGGAATGCGTCGGAAAACAAAAAAAAAAAAAAAAGGTGTAATTTCCGGCCCTTCTGATCGGATTTTGATAATTCTTTCACCATTAAATAACTTCATTATCGAGAACTAACATAGGCTATTTTAAGACATGGTTAACACGGAAACGGAATCTACGTGCGTAAAACCATGCGGAACAGCCAGTTTGTTACTAATACAACTAAACCAGTCATTAAATTGGTCTCAGGTTTGCCAGAAGTCGTGTGGAGAAACGCTCGTATAAACTCGATAAATAAATTCAGACCTTAAAATAGATATCATGAAAATCAAATTCAGTTATTTCGGTAGCTATATTAAAGAACAAAAAAAAATCATAATGTAAGCCTTAATAGAGGTATTTGTATAGTCAGATTATATTTCCATCCATACCACCATATTTAATTATAATTTATGTTATTTCGCAAATAATGCAAGATCCTCGTTAGAGAAAGCCTTTGTTAAATACAACACCGCATTTTTGCTCGTGTAAGAATGATGAAATGTGGAAATATAATAGGGTTTCATAGGCTTTACCTATGAAATTGCCGTTTTGTATGAAAAAATTTAAACGATTTTTTTTCATGTTTTTTATATTTGTATTAATCGAAGTAATCACCCATGCAATCAATGCATCTTTGCCAACGCAGTAGCAGTTTATTCATGCCCTTCTTAAAGAAATCAGCTGGACGGGAGGCAACAAATTCTTCAAAGGCATTTCAAAGGCCTCTCGGGTATTGAATTTTTTTCCCGCCAAGAAGTTATCCAAATTCTGGAAAAAGTAGCAGCGCAAGGTCTGGTGAGTAGGGCGGATGACGGAGAGCTTCCAACCCCAGTTCTTGCAACTTGGAGACCGTCTGGTGTGCAGTATGAGGTCGCGCGTTGTCATGCAGGAGCAGCGGAGACGAGCGACTGACCAATGCTGGTTGGAGATGTGCCAGCTTCTCCATCATTGTATTCAGTTCTTCACATACACATCTGCAGTAATGCTCACCCCGTTTGGTAAGAAGCTGTGATGAATCACACCGGCGCTAGACCACCAAACAGTGACCATCACTTTTATAGGGGTAAGTTTTCGATTAGGACATTATTTAGGTGCTGAACCAGGATCCAACCAACTTGCTGAGCGCTTGCTGTTATCAAACAGAATCAATTTATCTACCTATATCCTTCCCCTCCCCTATACCTCCTATCCCTCCATTACCACTTCCCTACCCCTACCCTACTATGCAAAGTAAATACCAGTGTGATGATAATGCTTACCTAAGCATTGCAATGGTGCATAGATTTAGAATGTAGTTAGTAGGAGTAGTTAGTAGGAGTTTCTTATAATCTTTCTTCTCCGAGTGCCACACCGTAGGTAGATAGAGAAAGACTCGTATAGGGCTAGGGAAGCTAGGATAGGCCTCCGGTCGTCCTCGCAAGGCGAGGCTCGCGACCCTTTCTATGCCTCAGACCCGATCCCAGCCCGCGCTGGTTGATCTTAATTATATTTTATTATTAGCGATTATCACATGCCATAACAACAGTGGTAAATTTTATTTATTAACATTTTTGTAGAAATGTAAACAAATTTATTAGTCAAGATTGTTTTTTCTTTTTGTTTTCATTTGACTTATAATAAGCACGATCGATTCGTCTAAATGATCAATAAACGTTTTCATTTCATTTCAATAGTAGTATTTAATATCAATTAGCTCCATTTAGTTGTTTCTTTGTATTTTATTAATTAATGTCAAACATTGCTAAGGTGTCGGACTTGCGATCATGTGTTCGCTGGTTCGATCCCCACTCATTGCACTATCGACTTGAACCCACCCGTAACATTAGCATTTTGACTTAGCACAAGGGGTTAACAAGAATACAAGGAGTGTGCAAAATCCTCTTTAAAAATCAACAATAAAAACAAAACAAAAAGTTATACTTGCAATATTTTAATTGTTTTGTGTATAGCACGTAACAAAAAGAAGAATTTGACTACTATTTTTATAAAAAGAACGTCACGTTAATGCGATTTTTTATTTTTTTAAATACACTTTGACATTCGAGTATCATAACGGACAAACACTCCGCAGGTACAACCACAGGTACAACTCTCTAACAACATCAAAGTAACTTCATAGACAATGTGAAATAAAAAAAAAAGACCGTAGTTTTAATGACATAAGTATTTTTGAAAATTTACTCTATCCTTTTACAGTTTTTAGCAGACTTGGTGATGGGAAAACGTTCTCACTTTAGGTATATTTAACGGACAATCTGATCGAAAATTGCATTTTTTATCTGTTAAATTAAAATTTATTTATTTATTTGCGTATGTAAAAGGCAATAAAAGATATATCTATGTTTAGTCGTCATTAATTAGATCAAAATCTTGAATAAAAGCCTTGGGAACATCATTCTCTAAATTTTATACAGTTTTTTTATTTTTTATTAATTATACAAAATATGAATAAGGTTATGATTATTGACATTCCTTTCTTTTTAAATGTTTTTGAATACTTTACGGAAAAGTTAACCATATACTATGTTTCAAAATTGAGATTAATCAAATTCGACCACCTGCAGCACTCGAACCTGCATCTTAAGTTAAGCCCCTAATGCCTTAACTAATTAGGTTACGATGGAACCATACAGGTCATCGAAATTTATTAATCTATTTCATAACACGTCTCTAAAGGGGACGTTAGTGCCATCTATCGGTAATGATCCGCATTACTTCGACTAATGCCGCCAAAGTTGCATTTAATATTAAATATTAAACGATGACACCACCCGTATATCACATTTTTAAATGTTTTTGAATACTTTATAGAAAAGTTTACCATATGCTATGTTTCTAAAGAGATTGATTAATTTCGATGACCGGTAGGGTTCCACCGTAGCCTAATTGGTTAAGGCATTAGGGGCTCGATATTCCTTGTTCTTATAACTATAGGTAAGTTTTAGGAATAAATGAACATACTCCTATTTTTACCGTTCATTTTCGGAAAAAGGATTATCTCATAATTATAACAACAACAAAAGCCATGTTCTTTGAAACGCTCCGTTAAACTTACCTAAGTGCAAACATTTTCCTATAACCCTCTCTGCTAAAAATATGTCAATAAACTTACTGCTTATTCCAGTAACCTATTTGTATCCCAACTTATAACACTATCCTCGATACTTCGTAGCAAATGGCACAAAATCACCACACGTACCAAAAAGAAGGAATCAATAGTCATACAGACGTATTTGTTTGATTATACGGCGGACGGGAGCGTTGGTTTTATAGCCCTGTTATTTTTTATGTGATCAGCATTTTGCACTGCGAACACAATTTACAAGACACTTTAATAAGGCTCAGATTCAGCGTCAATTTACGAGTGTCATTATTAGCAGAAATACGAAGTATGCTATGTTATATTCTACGAAAACAAGCACAAAGATTTAATGAAGCATGTTTGAGTATAAGATGTAAAGAAACAAAGTAATATAAATGCTTTTGAAAGGTCAAACCGTTTATTAACGGACTTAAAAGAGAAGGCGTTCTCAATTCGTTTTTTTATTTAGTACTGATGAAAAAATAAGATAGAATTCGTATAAGGAATTTGGTTTACAAACTACAACAAAGTTAAAAATATGGGCTAATATTTCAATGTTAAATATAAAGACTTTTTAGTTATTTAATATAATTATGGTACAAATAACATGATCAAATGCCAACCGAAAATAAAGTTCTATGTTCTACGGTATTATTGTTTTTTATAAACTGTATGTTCAAAATTGAAGTGGAACTGGGCTGGCCATATCTGCCGTATGCCGGTGGATAACTGGGCTAAAATAACCACTCTATGGAGCCCAACTAGCAGGAATCGTCAACGCGGCAGGCCCAGAAGAAGATGGCTAGATGAGCTGGACTCATTTTTAAAGGATTGGCCTACAATCGCATTACATCGCAAGAGATGGAAAGAGGGAAGAGCCTTTGCCCTGCAGTGGGACAGCGAAGGCTCATAATAATAATAATAATAATGTTCAAAGATTTTAGTGTCAAATGTTGACCGATACTCAGAATCATTTTTAGTAAAAAAAATCAAATCTGACATCGACTTCTAGAATAAGGTGATTTAATTTATTCTAAACGGATTTTTATTGACACAAATTAGATATTGTTAGTATATATGTTACGGCTAATAGCCGAAGTGCGGCTACACCTAGTTTTAGCCGGCTACAACTAGGTGCAGTCGGCCACATGCGTTTATAAGTCCCTGTTCGACTCCATTGGTTTAGGTTTAGGTTATTTTGTTTTAACCACCCCAACACCTTTTCGTCCCTTGCATAGGTATTGTTTAATTTAGAGTTAACTTAGAGGAACTTATAGGAACTTATTAAGGTTGACCTAAGTTTAACCGCAAGTTGTCGGCTGCACCTAGTTGTAGCCGGCTATAACTAGGTGTAGCCGCACTTCGGCTATTAGCCGTAACATATATATTTGTATCAAAATTAATTAATAGCACCTGTTTAGTACTACTAACGCCATCTAGTAAGTTTAGTACTAACTAGGGAATGTGCGTCCATTGTTCTTTTTGATTAAACGTCAGTTTGTTAGGAATATCTAACGAGTTTTAATAGACATGATGGACGAAAATATATAAGCGCTACTGAGTAGATACAGGTATAGACAAATGCACGGGGATTAACATTCTTAATAAAAAAGCAAACCATTTACAACACCGTAACGATGAAAAATATTACTGCAGACTCACTGCATTTCAATTGAAGTAGAACTTATTCTCTCAATTATCTATACCTAGTAACTTATTAACATTTCCGTCGGCGAGTTACCGTGTTTTTACTTTCTTGTTGTGTGTTTATACAGCTATTTTCCAGTCATTAAGCTGCTCATTTCAATGCATTTTTTACAGAGAGCTAAGTCATTATTTTCTTAGATATTCAGCCCCGCCCGACTACAAGGTTGAAATTACGCGTAATTTTCGAACGCTTTAACAAGGCTTTACACCTATTTTTGATATCTAAAATATGTTAGTATACTTACTACATATTATAATCAGCCCGTATAACGTCCGCTGCTGGACATGGGCCTCCTGCCAGGGGAGGATATTTGCCATAGTCACCACGCTTGGCAGGCGGATTTATGACCGCAATATTATGTTGTACCGCACCAGAAAACGCTGCTGCGCGTTCCTTCAACATCATCATCATCAACAGCCCGTTTACGTGCACTGCTGAACATGGGCCTCCTCTTAACAGAACCAGGCAAGCCAGGATCGTTGAGGAATATTGCCATAATCACCACACTTGGCAGACGGATTGGTGATCGCAGTAAGATGTTAACCTTGAGCTAATAGATGCTGCTGCCCATCCATCAGCCGTATGTCCCTTAGTCGCCTTTTACGACACCCATGGGAGGACATGGGGTGGTCTATTCTAAGCCGGAAACCACACGGCCCGTTCCTTAATATACGAATATTATAGATGATTTTATAACAATCGGCCAAATACCGCTACGCTACAGAGGTTGTCACTGTATCCTACATATAGCGGTAATCATTTTATATACCAATCAAGGCGTATCTTTCGCCGTATCTGCCGTATCAATTATACAGGTCCCTGCGCTACAAGGGCACCGAAATTTAGTGTAAGGCCGCGTCCTGGACGCCAGCGGGCGGAGCGGGCGGCGCGGGCGACGTCACGCGCGTCTTTATCAAAGTTCATAGATTTGTGTGAAGCTGTTCTCGACGACAGCGGTGCGGGCGGCAGGTTTTCCTTAAGCACGGCCGCGCCGCCCGCTCCGCCCGCTGGCGTCCAGGACGCGGCCTTAGAGGGCCTCTCCAACAATTGTTGATACTACTCCACTGATCCTAAATAATAATATTGTATAAAAAAATGAAAGTGAAACGATATTATAGCGAAATTTCAAAAAGAAATAACAAAATTCATATCAACGTTGTTTTCACTGCATCTTTTAAACAGCAAGCTTGGTCGCTGCCCAACCAATAGCTTGGAATTTTACGCGTGATTTTCGATCGCGATTCGATAATATCTATACTCCTATTACGAGGCGAACATCTATTACCAGTATCAAATTCACGGTTTGCTTTAATGGGCAAGTGATATCGAAACTTAGGTACTATAGTGTATTATTGCTAAGTTGGATCTGTTATTTCGCTGTTGCTTTAATTTGTCTGTTAAAATTAGGTATTGTTAATGTAAATAGTGTAGCCACCGTGGCGAATAAATAGCACTTTAAGTCCCGGAGGTCGTGTGTTCGATCCTCACGTCAGACAAGAATTATTTGTCTAAGATTTCTTTTGGGTCTTGTTGGTTCAGGGACAACCCTCCGTGCCTCGGAAATCACGTTAAGCCGTTGGTCCCGATTGTACCAAGGAACGGGCAGCAGTGTTACCCTATGTGCGACTTAATACTGCGTTCACCAACCCACCTGCGAAGTGTGGTCACAATGGTTGGCAGTGTACCCTACTCCCCTTTGGTGAAGTATCAAAAGCCTCCCTGGCTGACTATATAAATGACCCTCCGAAAAAAGACCGTTAAAATACTCTTGCATATTTATGCTTGTGATTGTGTCTGGTTGTATTTATCGTTAAATCCAAATCTAACATAATATTGAAGTGTAACTTCTATAAACCAGTCGTTAGAAACAATCTGTGATTCGAAATAAATTTGTTGTACCGTGATTAACTCAAGCTGTTGCCGCGGTCTCCAACTATTTCAATTCAAGTTGACAAGTACTGTCGCCCCAAAAACCACTTCATAAAATCCTACTAATCTATTAAATGGAAGTATTCGGATGCTTCAATATGAGTTTGGATATTTGTCACTCAATAAAGAAAGTTTCATGCATGTATATCGCTTATTTTATTACCTGCAATTGTAATAAATCCATACAAAGGGCTGCCATTCTGAAACACAGGATTACCTAGTTCAGGCAGAAGGCTATTTTGTACCTACCTATAAGTAAATATTCGATTTTAATAACAAGAGAGTGTCGTGAGCGTGACATTTTGTAGCCTTTATGTTAATCCAGCTTATAGGTAAACTATCCGCGTCCAAACTAAACAAAAGAGTAACAAACATCCATCCATGCATACTCATAAACATTTGCGTTTATTCAAGTAAGGATAAGCACAAAAACAATTGTTTCTTTTGTGTATCTTTCGGTGTATTACCGCGTGAGAGGGGCTTCAATTCGTGCGCAGAAAGCAACATATAAAGTGCTTCCAAAATATATGCCACCCCTTTAACAAAATATAGTGGCACGTTTAGGAACTACTGTTATTAAAGTGAAATCGTCTGCTAATACTAGCGGTGCTGGCTGTAGATTCCGGTGAAGTGCGAAAAGCCTCGCCTCAAACTTGTATTACCTATGTATTTTAAACACCAAAGTATGCATACATATCGTCACGCCTCTCTCCCATAGGGGCAGGTAGAGAGGAACGCCACCTATCTCGATATCTTCATCCGCATTTATCAGTTTCAGGATGCATGCTCGCCGGTTATAAGTACCTCTCCAACTACTCTTGATTTGGCCCTTTTGACGTCGTCAATTCGGTCGACATATTTGCGCATGGGGCGCCCTCTTCCAGCATCTCCGTTCACACTCATTCGATATACTTCTTTAGTAACTTTTCTTTCATCCATACTGTCTACATAGTAGCCCGACCAATTTAGACATTGAAAGGTACATAAATGCCCAACAATTAAGCTAAAAGTGAGTAAAATTTTTAAGAATATAATTAAAAACAACGTTTCACAATTCCTAATCGTTCGAGTACATGGAAAAAAGATTACTCGAGGTCAAAAGATTTTTCGCGTTTTTTTTCGAAAAGGTAAGTTTTATCGCAAAATTACTTCAGACAAAAATGGAATCAGAATCAGAAAAAAAATTATGTACCTACCTTCACAATTATTTTTAGGTCTAATTTGACCGAACTAAAGCCAAACTATCGCAACATTCCATTCTCAATCTTTGTCACTATGTCTTCTTTCCACTCACATATCTCCCTAATCAAACTCACTCCAATCACCAAAATAATATTCGTTACTTAACAAAAAATTCTTTACAAACGATCATCACTACATATGGTACTAACTTCCATTAAAGGAATAGATTTCAGAAACACCTTATACACGGAAAATGGATAGGCCCATTTGTGTAATCAACACTAAACATTCAACGAACGCCCCCTACACTGCAGTTTACGCCATTTACCCAACCGTCCCATTCATTCAACACATATGCATGCGCGCAATTTGAATCAATCAGAAACAACGATTGCTCCAACCACCTGATTTACAGCGACCACAACTCAGGACACGTAGTACGGGTCAACTTGAGTTTACATCGAGTTTGTGACTACGAATCAGTTTGCCAACAGCTATTCGCCCAAGGGTATTAACATCTAATTTGCATCCGAGTCAGCTAGCCTGGGGGCTGATTGTGAGCAAGGACCGTGCTCGTAAAAATTGTCTTCTATTTATCGGTAAGTTGTATGAATAACTACTACAATTTATTTTAATGAATATCTTGGATAGATTTTGTATTTTATATTGTGTGTGTTGTCTGGTCAGAAAACAAAAAAAAAATATTACGACGATGACAGTGTTCAAATAAAAATAAATAATGTTTTACTAGTAATGATAATCAAACTTATTAAATGCACAGTCCACAATATTGTTATGTGCAATAGGCATGAAGACTAAAATATAATATTTAGGCCGTCAGTTACATTACAAAATAATATTGGACACGTTTTTTTTTATTTATCTAATCAATAAAAATTGACGAAATTGGCGAATAAATAGCACTTTAAGTCCCGGAGGTCGTATGTTCAATCCTCACGTCAGACAAGAATTATTTGTCTAAGATTTCTTTTCGGGTCTTGTTGGTTCAGGGACAACCCTCCGTGCCTCGGAAATCACGTTTAGATTAGAGCAACAACAAACTATAAAATTAAGGACAGGGGGCTTGTGACGTCACTACTAGGTAAGACTTTATGCCGTGCATCATTCCGTCCGAATATTACAGTAAAATTATATCGATATTATTTGTAGGAAAAATACTTAAAAACAACACATACATAGTATTTATCAAAACATTGGACCAAAACACACGGCTTTATTAAGAAACTTCAGTTATAAAATCTGTAGGATACAAGGCAAAAAGTAAATAAAGAAATAACTTGGCCGCAGTAGTAAACGCCCGGAAATTTTCCCGTTCCACAGGAAATCGAGACCACTAAAAGGAAACCTACGCAGTGAGCAACTAGATACTATGTATACATATTATTGTGTACTTTCTATTTTATCTATATGTATACAAATAAATAAAACTTAAATATCTGTTTTGAATGGAAAATAACAGCATTTTACTAAATGCATATCTATACTAATATATAAAGTATAAGATATTGTTTATTTGCTTGATCGCGCTAATCTAAAGAAATACTGGCCCGATATTTTTTTTCTTTTCACATTTATTTATTATATATTATTTTGTCTACCTATTTGTCTGTCGGTCTATCTGTATATGTGTCTGTTTGTTTCGACATATCTCAGCAACGGCTGGAGCGATTTTGACGGGACTTTTACTGACAGATAGCTTATTTTATTTGGGACAAAATAAAAGACAAGGCAAAATTATCAATCTACCAGTAAACCTATTTCGACGGAGATTATTTTGTTTAATAGCCTTATTTAACGCGAACGAAGTCGCGGGTAATTTTACATTTTCTCTCGTAATTGCCATCTTAGGAAATTAAATGACGCGCTTTTAAAGGTTATGGGTATAAATAAGAAGGTGGAAAAATAAAAAATAATTAATTAATTAATTAAAATAATTAAAAAAGCTTTATTGACACAAAGATAGTTTACAAGTTGATTTTGGTAAACAGTAGGTACAATTCTGCAATTAAACACAATTCGAATGACCACTAACACCTAAACTAGGCCGAGCCTGTACCTTAGGCGTTAGATACTTCCCAGGTATATATCTACAGACGTGAACATTACGATCTAAAAGTATATTGTAAACAATTGTTGCACATTAAACCAATACCATAAAATAATACCTACTAACTAATATAATAAAATACTGGTTAAACTGCGGGTACTCTTACTGTGGGTAGAATGTAATAGAAATATTATAGCTAATTTGTTGACATATTCTGTACAATTTTTCCAAATACCGTCATCTTAAGAAAAAAACAAATAGTTTGACCACTAAATGTATGAACTTGCGACTTTTTACATTTTTATTATTTTTGTTTTGTATTTTGATTATGTTATTTCACTTAGATGAATTTAATTGTTGTAGGGACCTTAATGTTTTAATTATTGTTTTTATATTTTTATTTATACTTTATTGCACACAGAAAGTTAGATGACATAAATTGTATTAATTAGAAACAACATGTACAAAGGCGAGCTTAATTCAATTATGAATTCTCTTCCAGCAAACCTTTAGGAAAGAGATACATGATAATTAGTGCATAGCAAGTGTACAACAGATTTAATTAAACATTTTTTTACGAAATTGGTAAATACATATCTATAAACATACACAATAATAATTACATATACACCTACATACATATACAATTACATACTAATAAATATGGCTACTATATATAATAAACTACATAGGTATACTAACTTATATGTCCATATTACATAATAAATTACTGAGACAAAAAATATTCCTTTGTTCTTCTTTTGAATGCATCAGGAAAATGGCAAGCGCGTATAGGATGTGGAAGAATGGAAGTGGAGCCGAGTGGAGCTGTGGCGAACGGAGCGGACCAGAGCTGAGATTAGCGGAGTGAAGCTGTGAAGTGGAGATGAGTTGAACGGGGCTGTGAATACATTTTATTTTCAGTCAGTACGGTGTGGTGTGTGTTTGTGTCAGGTCAAACTGCAACAAACAAACTCCCGCGCCTGACGTCGCGTTACCCCTCTCAGCCCTGCTCCACCCCGCGCAACCCCGCTCTACCGCGCGCATCCCCGCTCTACACCGCACAGCCCCGATCTACACCGCACAGCCCCGCTTCACCCGGCACAGCTCCACTAAGCTCCACACCGATGCTGTGCTTATCGCCCCATACATTTTAATATAAATCTTTTCAACTCCGCTAACAGTGTTTCCACTGAATCGGAGCGAAGATGAGATGTGTATTTTGAGCAATGTGATTGGTAAACTTTTATATGTCTCTGCTCAACTCCGCGCAGCTCCGCTTCTGGGGAAACGCAGCCTTACCGCCACCGCCCTCCGCGGCGGTGCGCGGTGTCGTGTGTTGATCGCCTAATATCTTAGCATGCAAATATTTAATGGATATATTTTGTACACTGATTTGGCAAAATATTTCTATTTTGTTTTAAAAATAGAGATTATCGCTTCGTTTCCAAAAAGTATTTATATTTTATCTGACATATTTCATAGACTACTTATGGCGCGTCCTCTTCCTCAATGCTCATAAAAAGCCGAAGTATAAACGTCTACTTAATCAAATTTATTGAAATGGTGAAAAGTCCAAATGTTTATTATATTTTTTTTCAAAAAACACATTAGTCGACACCTCACTTTTTATTAACATAAATTACTTTCGCTTTTAGTATAATTCCGACTGGCATTTTCTCATCATCTAAAAGAAAATTACAAAATATTAATAAGTAAAATACCTTTTTTTAGGATATTATCAAATTTTATAATCATAACCTTATCGAATAAAAAAATAATCAAATATTAACATCCTGCCAATTTTTTCCTGAAGAATATTAAATTCCTCAATCTTTAAGCCCTCCCCTAGGCGTAAAATTACGGCTATCTAATTTGTGGGAGTAACAACTTTTTGAGAGCATCTGAATCTATCAAAGGTTAAAAGGGTTCAAAAGTAATATGGACAGTTTAAATGTACAGACTACGCTTTGAATTTATCAAGCAACTGCATAGGTACATCATGTATATTTTCAGGGCTAATCATTAAACTGGGTCGTACGAGATCTGCCTGGGCACATCGCGGTACCCGGGCATGTTTTTATTGTCTTATACCCGCCATATCGTTCAAAGCTTAACACATAGCTGATGAGCTGAGATGAGCACATAGCGTAACGAAACACATCACAAAATTTCGGCGTATCGCGATGTGTCCAGGCAGATCTTGATCGGCCCAGTTCAACGATTGGTCCACACCATATATATATCTTACTTCTTTTGAAATACGCAGTATCGATATTCTACATTAATAAATAAGGACTTGACGTAATCGACAAAATAATGTTTGTATTAAATTAAGAATAGGTAGTTAGTTTTTTTTTATTCATTTATACCAATGTTGGAAATATAATAATATCAAAAATAAATGCGATGGTCGTTGCTCTGCTTCGTGTAATTTAGTAAAAAAGATTTAAAGCGAGAGTTATCTACGAAGTAACTTGTCTGCGAAATTAGGTTAAAAGTTTTGGAATTGTTCCCCGCCCTTTTAGGCATTGTCTTAGCCTTTTACTCGATTACAAATTGGATGACGACTTTTAGGGACAATTACTGACACTTGATAGAGTTATGTTAATACTCACCTACGTATATTAAAAGGTTAACTCGCTTATTATTATGGAGCATATAATAAATAGATTTTTTTAATTATGTACACACAAGAAATAAAGCCAAGAAAAAAAAACAAATACAAACAAAAGGCAATGTACAAAGGTACTACTTACTTCTAACGAAATCTCTTCCAGTAGACATGCGAAAGAAGAGATGAAAATAAAGAAATAAATAATAGTGTTTAGGTAGATATACATGCATACAATAACTGCACATATATTTAAATACATACATACAATGATAAATAGTTATAATATATACACAAATATTAATTAAAACAATATTCTTCAATACAATATTAAATTAATAAAATACATATTATCCAACTAAAAGTAGCTAACTTGGTAAGATTCCCAGAATGCTGGCAGCATTATTGAATGGCAATGTATTATTAATAATATCACGAAGAGGAGAGATAGTGTTCTTTCACTCTTTTTTTGAAAAAGGAAAGAGTATTGCAGTGACGGATATTTATTCTTATATAATTATATTAAAAAAAAACTATTCATATTTTGAAAAAAATAATAGTTATACAAATCTAGCAATGTAACGCGCTTTGATTTTACACGCGTAAGTTCCTATCGCACGAGAACCGTACATATTTTCACGAATAAAAGTAATCCATGTGTATTTGAGACTCTAAAATCTATTATGTACCAATTTTCATCCAAACTAACAAGAAAAATCCACCTTGTATTCAAAACTTTCGCGTTTATAAAGGTTACAGCTCATTAGAGCCACCCGGCACCCACCCCGCAGCGCCTCGTCGCACGGCGTCCACTCGTTGTCGACAGTTGGTCCACGGGTGGACGCCACTTTATCACCAATAAATGTCACGCGGTCAACCAGTGGCCCCGCTCGGTCAACGAGTGAAAGCCGCGTGGTCAACGAGTGGACGTCGCTTGGTCCACGAGTGGACGTCGCTTGGTCCACGAATTTTCGAGTAGTCTGTTAATAATTGGCACTGTTGAATCATTCGCGGGCAGCACGCGGTCCACTCGGAACCCGCGCGTTGGCAATGCGCAGTCAACGTAAGGCAAGCATGTGAGCAGCGAGTTGTCACAGAGTGGTCCACCCGCCGTCCGCGCGTGGAGGACTTACAACCGAGGCGATCCGGTGACGCTACGGAGTTGATATAGTGAGCGCATACAAGTCCATAAAAAGAATACTAGCTACTACTACTAAGAGTCGAGGCGGTGCGGAATGGGTGCCGAGTGGATCTAATGAGCTGTGACCTTAAGTATCTTTATCCTTACTAATATGTATTATAAGTGCGAAACATATTATTATTATTAATATGTAAAAATATATAATACATATTATAAATGCGAAAGTAACCATGTCCGTCTGCCTGTCTGTCTGTCTGTCTGTCGGCCTTTAACGCCAAAGGTGCTGAACCGATATAAATGAAATTTGGTACACAGACAGTGTAGAATCTGAGAAAGGACATTGGCTACTTTTTATAACGAAAAAAGGGTCAAATTAAAATTGCTACTCAAAGTCACTATTCCACGCGGACAAATTCACGAGAAAAGCTGGTACTATTTATAAGCTTTATGTAATGGGATAAAAATTGATCTTCGCCTTCCAACTGCAGTAAATTCCACATGCTTGTATATAAATAGGGTGTTTTTTTTACCGTCAACTACACAGTCATCAATCAGCGTATATCTTCAGGGCTGGCTACATTTCAATTGAAGCGTGCATCATCCATACATTATAAGATAAGCACCCCTTATTTTTTTGTGCGTTACACTAACATATCATTACACCATAATCAAGGTTTAACGTTTTATGTACGTGTTCTTTACCATTAATGGAAGTGATACAAATAACTTTAAATAATATAATAATCTAATTTAAACGGTTCAATAAATACCTATATTAAATATATTAATTTGTGTAATAATAACGTTTCTTACAAGTTTAACTTGTTAATTATCTATAAATATACTAATTTATATTAATATGGACATAGATAACTGCAAATCTGAAGAGTTTGTTTGCTTGAACGGGCTTATCTCAGGAACTACTGGTCCGATTTGAAAAATGCTTTCAGTATTCCAAAGCCCATTATTCAATAAAAGCCTTTCATAATTAACTGTGAAGAGTCGCCTGGGAAAAAAGTGAGTGAGAAGGCTTTCAAGAAAATATCTAAACTAGCAACCCAAGACACTAACATTAAATGAATTTCATCCAAAAATGCAGTCCCAATCCGTCAACGCCTCCATTATTCGCAATAATCGCAATATCAAAATAAAAGTGCTCATAAAAGTCTGAAGTGCTGTCTCGATAGCATTTTATCTAAGCTCTTTTAGGAACGATATCGATGTATTACTCACAAAGAACATTCTTACCACGTATAAAATACAAGATAAAGTAGTTCTGTAGCTACAAGTCGATGACATTTTAACAAAATATTTAAGAAGTTCAAGCATTATGAATTTCGCATTCTATCTCAAGAGCTTGAGGAGGTTGACATGTTTGTATTTTAATATAGCTATAGATAGCTTCTAATATTGTATAGAGGCAAAGTTTGTGAGTTACGATGTTCGGGATAACCTCATCATCAGCCTGTATAATGTCCACTGCTGAACATGGGCCTCCTCCCGAGGAAGGGTATTTGCTATAGTCACCATCTTGGCAGGCGGGTTGGTGACCACAGTATTATGTTGTACCACACAAGTAAACGCTGCTGCCCGTTCCTTGCTATACAATTATTATAGATGATGTTAATCGGGACCAACGGCTTAACGTGCTTTCCGAGGCACGGAGGGTAGTCCCTCAACCAACCAGACCCGGACAGAAATCTTAGAATTTACACAAAGATTTTATGTCCGGCGTGGGAATGGAACCCACGACGGGATAACCTCGGGTGCTAATAATTTGTTTTTTTTTATTATTTCGCCCTTACAACTAGGTATAGGTAGGCTATAATTATAAACTAAGTTCAATTGATTTTTACCCGAGTGCAACAACATTATATTATTATATTTGTTTGTTAACAAAACTTGTTACCACAGATGTAAGCTTGTTACCTAGAATAGTTCCTGAATTGTCGACTTCAGGTCTTTTGTTATTTTCGTTCTTTTATTATCGTTATTTTACTAATTTTCGTGATTGTTTAGTCGTTGCTAAGACAACCAACCCCTCAGTGGAGACCCATGTTCAGCAATGGACGTTCTACGGGCGGATGATGATGATAACTCCTGGAGAAAGTTACGTTGAGGTGATGAGAGATTAAAAAGGAATGATACTATTGTTTTCCTACTCAGCGAAATTATTTATTTTTGGTAGTACAATCGATCTGTGTAGGAGTGAAGTAGGTATCAAGTTTATCAATAGCATTAAAAATAACAGATTAAAATGACAGAAATCCTGAGTTAAGGGTGTCCATTCGTACAACCTAAATTACCTCGTAAATATTGCTAGTAAAGTTCATTTTGCCATACATATTCATTTATCAATCATTGACTGCTACTTAAAAGATAAAAAAAAAACTGCGGTTTATCACATAAAAAGAGCAACTACAACAGTCAGTCAGTCAGTCTTACGAGCATTAGTCATATAAATATAAAGTATAAATCCTTACTAATATTATTAACGCGAAAATTGGTGAGTATGTGTTGTTTGTTAGTGTTTCACGCAAAAACTTCCAATTGGATTATGCTGAAATTTTGGACTGGGATAGTTTATAAACTGGATAAACATATAGGCTTTATTACATCACCCTACGAGCCACTGGATCAGAGTAACAGTCCAAAGCGGGTAAAACTGCGGGTAGCTAAACATTAAAATTATTTTACTGGATCGCTCACGCCTCCACTGTCATTAGAGATGGGCACTAGACTGCGATACCGTTTGATACTAATGCAGTTATTATCGTACACAGAACAGTGTTCTTGTTGTTTCAATAAAAATATTGTATTATTATTATTTTTATAATCATATAGCTCATATAGGTAGGTTGTTGTGTTGTAATTATATTGTACTTTATATTAAAAATCATACAAAGTACAATATACCGTCACGGTAAAGCCACGGCTCCAACCCAGCAATTAACTTGTCATTCAAATTCGAGCACTCTCTCTGCTTCCTGAATATTTACGTTCGTACAATGAATAACAATATAATGTGCTGAAGTATACTTGTTTGTTATGTATTGTAGTAATGATAAAAATGTATAAAAAGCCAATGTTAAAGCATCGACATCGATCGTAACGCACAATACAATGCAAGGTGTACTTATTGCAAAAAAGCGGGTGCGTGCTATTGTAAGTAAATCGCTTTATCTCCATTAACCGAGACACACTCCTTTTTTATAAATTTGAGCTCAGTTGACCTGCCTAGTGGAATGTTTATGGAGGTTTTCTCCACTCCAACAGTCAAAGTTAAAGTCAAAGTCAAAAATTCTTTATTCATATATATTTAAAATATTTTAAATCATGTTCTTATTATGCGTCTCTTTCTTTTACTACCACCAGTTCTGGACGTGGCAACTCTGAGAAGAACTGGCAAGAAACTCAGAGGAATCCTTTTTTAAATAAATGTGATTTTACAATTATTAATAAAGCAGTATTGTTTCAGAGCAATTCACTCCCAACTACTCCCAAGCTGTTTTGTCATTGTCATAATCAGAAAATTTGTAATAAGCTTTTTTACATAATTTATCTTTCACATATCGTTTAAACTTGTTTGTAGACTAACATTATTAGGAATTTTTTTGTAGAACTGTATACATTGCCTCATAAAAGAATTGCTTATTTTGTGGAGACGTGTAGCATGTAAAACAAGGTTATGCTTAGTTCTAGTATTAACATTATGGGAGTCGC
Organism: Nycteola revayana; assembly: GCA_947037095.2. Lineage (NCBI taxonomy): Eukaryota > Metazoa > Arthropoda > Insecta > Lepidoptera > Nolidae > Nycteola > Nycteola revayana. Next base: position 15,675,896 of record OX344839.1, read on the forward strand.
TTTTCTTCTTAAAACTATCTATATTCTTATAAACATATAAAAGGTTTTCATAGACATATTGTGATGCGACTGTAAGAATATTAGTCACTTTGAATTTCTCCCGTAGGGAAAGTCGCGGACCAAGTTTATATATGCACAGCTCTTTTCTGTCTGTCGTACAAAAAAGGTGTCAATGTCCACACAGTTTCCCCATAAAAGAATCCCATAAGACATTACACTATGAAAATAACTAAAGTAAACCATTCTAGCAGTATCCACATCAGTGAGTCGTCTCATTGTTTAAACAGCATAGGCCGCAGAGCTAAGTTTTCCCTGACAGTTTCGCAATTTGTGGGCCCCATTGCAATTTGGAGTCAATAGTTATTCCCAAAAAAACAGTTGACTCCACTGGCTCCAACCGAAATCCATTTATTTTTACATTCGTGACAATTTGTTTTACATGAGCTGTATAAAACCAATGGACTACCTTCGAGATTGCATTGTTTACTTCGTCATAGTTGCGTAACTGTCTATTTATTTTAAAAGTTAAGGAGGTGTCAACAAACAATACTATCTCATGATTATTTCCTACATAGTAAGGTAAGTCGTTTATATACACCAAAAACAAAAATAGCCCCAGGATTGAGCCTTGCGGGATGCCCATGGATACAACAGAGCCTGATGATATTTTACCGTTTTTATCAACCTTCTGATTTCTTACGTTCGCTGCTGAACAGGGGCCTCCCTCTTTTTCTTCTTATGGGGCCTTTACATGCTGGCGACGCTGTGGAATATTGCCATTATCACTATGACTGGCATGCGGATTGGTGGTCGCAGTAAAATGGTAATTATCCCATCCATCACCTGTATGTCCAACGCATTTTACGACAACCAAATGACTGTTAAGATATTTTATAGGTTTTTTTTTAATTTGCATTCGAAGTAAAATGTTGCGTCCTTTTATTTGAAAACACTTGAATGGTCATCTTTTTTTTCAATTATGAACTGAACACTTAACATTAAGGGCAGAAAGTTCTAGTACGGCTTCACACACTTAGCTGAGGGTCCCGTTCGGTATCAAACGGATCAGCAGAAACATTCTTCATCACTCATCGGGTAATCGTTACAGCGTGGTTTCACCCTCATCTCGACACTGCAGTCAGCGTAGCACTGTTCAAGCCGAACACAGTAGCAGCCAACCAGCCGACTCACTGGGTCCAGTAACACATATCTTAGGACTTACGTGCGTTATAACAACGTAAATCCTTTCAGCATAAAACGTAGCTTTTTCAGACAATAATATATATCTGTGCCACGATTTCATCTAGTTCCTGATGGAACTGAGTTAAAAGTATCAAAACTTTCGCATTTATAAGATTTTTTCTTTAAAGATTACTAGCAGAGTTTTGCAGCCTACTATATAGTATTCTTGTTAGCCCTTGGTTCTAAGCAAAAATGATTGTGTTATGAGTGGATTCACGTTTGTAGTGCAATGGGTGGGGATCGAACTGGCGACCACAAGATCATAAGTACGACGCCCCTACGCCTATTGAGCTACGGCTAAATTTGAAAAACGACTTCTAAAGTCTGAACTGGCCTCCAACTATGTACCTATATAACCTCTTTATATTGCTTAGTAACCATTGTACAGAAATAGTTATTTGGCGCCGTTGGCAACTCAAAATACACTGTTGCCAAAAGTTTTAGGTACTTCACTTATACCATAGGTAGTGGAGTATTTTAAAATTCTATGTATTATATGTGTAAGTATGTTTTAGAAAATCTTTCTTGTTACGGACCGTTAATATCTAATTGATTTCTGAAATTAAATTTTCTGATAAAATAAATAATTGTTAATAATTATTTAAATAAAAGCGAAATATTAAATGATGCAAAAATTACCAATAATTAAAAACACACAATTGATTATATAATAATTAAATTTAAAAAAATGACATGTTACAATTTCTAACATTCGAATTTTACTTTTGTTGTACTTGGTCCCATGCATCCGTAATTATAAATAGATAAATTGAAATATTATATTAGAGTAGTTTCATAGGGTTTTTTGGAAACAAAATAAACAAGTATTGAGATCAATCAGTTCTTATTGGTTTAATCAGTCCTTTGAACTTAATAGTAATCAACAAAAATAAATTTCACGTTATTATTATTATTATTTCACGTTAGCTCCGACGTCGTGACGCTGTGATGAGTGCTCTGGTGCGTCTTCCATTGCTTGCTTCTCTGTTGCTGATGTGTTCAGGTGCGTTGGGTCCATGCTTGAACGGGGTCACCACTTTAGAGTATAGGGACAGAGTTATCCTATAGTCTAATAGAGATTAGGTAGTGCAGAGGTTCAGGTGAAATAATACTCTTGATTGTATAGCGATGTGTAATGAAATGTAAAATGTGGCTCAAATATATACAATCTTATCATAGTGCAAGTAGTACTATTTACAATGCGTTCTTAAATCTAGCTAAAACTATAATACAGAGTTAGTCCGCGAGGTGTCGCATTATTCGCCGTCGACCCGCGCGATCGCTGTTAGCAACGCGCGTATAAATATACCCGGCCAGTCGTTGCCGAACTCTTTCGCTTCCGCGCGTCGCGCCGAGAGGACGTGTCGCCGCGCCGTACGTCGTGGTACTATTCGTATCAGTCTTTGTTAAGACTGCATACGTTTTTCACTACATTAGTGGTGGAGTTTCTTTAGACAAAAGTCTTTTTCAAGACTACAAACGCATTTGTCAATGCGATCTTCGTTTCTTGACAGTTGTCCCGTTTCTTAATAGACACGCGTCAACGTACTTGTGGTAACGGTATTGTTATTACGGTGGTAAGGTAAAGGTACATTTGTTGGTCGTTTTGATGGAGGTAAGGTAACAGGTAAGTATTATAGTGGCCTGGTGAGCGGCCGCTATATATCAAACAAAATTAAAATCAACGTTTGTTTTCATTTTAACAAACCTTGAAAAATTAAACGTGGTAGGTTATATGGCCTAGGGCCATATTGGATTATTTTGCAGAACAAAATTCGCAGTAAAAAAACGTCCGTCTCCATTCCTGAGCATTCTTTAAGTCACAAACGTCTTAAAGTTGATCCCATTATTTTATTTCGTACATCTTCGATTGCCTTTTTCATTGACGCCTGGCGTTGATGTTTGACGTTTTCTTTGAGAAATTGGTTTTCGTGGAGCCATCACCTGTTGAAAAGGATGAATGAAAGACGAGTAACAAAAGGTATTTACAAGGCAGATGTGAGTGGAAACGCCGGGAGGGGACGCCCTAGAAGTACATACACTGACCTCATAGGTGATGTTCTTCAGAAAGGTCAGGTGCGTGGTACTCGCAACCGGCGTGCGTGTATGACCAGATGTATGAACGTGGACGAGGCAAAGGGAGTGTGTAAGGATCGTAGCAGGTGGCGTTCTGTAGTTTCTGCCTACCCCCATGGGAGAAAGGCGTCATTATATGTCTGTATGTATGTATCACCTGTTGAAAACTAAAATGATAACATGTATAAAAAATCATACTAGATAATATGTACAATATGGCACGGGGGTGCCCCCCCGTTATTCGCCTGCTACGTAGTGTGCCATAATGGCCGTAGACTTGTTTTTGACAAATTCAATTCTAACCTAAAAACTAGTAAACAAATTAAAGCAGGCCATATTATCCGAGTAGGCCATAATGCCCGAAACTACTCTACCTATATATATGTATAGCCATAACCGTTTCCAATACATAAAGTTAAAATAAAACTGCAAACGACATTTTGCTTCTCTACTACTCTTTCATTGAATAAATATTTCCACAGCACACATGAATTGCTTTGCAAATTTTTGCCTACACTATATCTATTACACACATTCTTTACACTATTTCGTATATTCTTAGCCAAACATTGCCACAAAATGCACACCAGGGGCAACAGACCGAACCTAACTGAGGCATTACTTGTTTACTTTTGTAACACGGTAATACTCACTTTAAACTGTTTCCGAGCGAATTAGAAGTGGAAATAAGATTTTGTTATTGTTCCCGTTATTTTTAAGTAAACACAAGTTTCAAAGAAAACAATGGCAATTGGAATTTAAAATAGTTTTACTGCAACACGTAAAGTTTCGTTGTAAACATGGCGCATCGTAACTTAATACTTAAAAAGTATCAGGCGCTTATAATTTCACAGTAAATAGTTAATATTTATTTATAACGAGCTTGTGCTTGTGTGACTTTGAAAGTGTGGAATAGTTTATAAAACTTAGGCTGATGTCACTTGCAGGATTCTCAATTTGCTATCGATTTTTTTCAGTGCAACCTAAAACAATTACTGCTTTTCGAACGGACAAAATAACACAGTTTGCGCACAGTTTAGGTCAAGATTTTTTCTCTCTCTTTTTTTCACAATATTTTCTGAATTACCTACTCAACTTTAAAGTTTCTCTGTTTGCGCAGAAACCGTCATACGTGGAGTAAGATAGAAGATCGCTGAGATACGACATTAGTCTTTCGCGTTTCTTCCATTTGTAGACGTGACCAAGCATTCTCTAATATTGTATTCTCTCTGCACTAATTTGAATTGAAATTGGAACACATAATACGCAGGTACAATACAACAATACTGAACATATACATACATGCACCCTTCCAAGAATAACTGACACTTCGAAGCATAAGATAACACTTCTGCAAATGCAAATCTCATAGAATATATTATGTTTGTTCTATAAAATAGCTCAAACGTTCTCAAGTGCACTCAGTGTTTATGTACAAAACTTGAGTATTCCTGTTACCTAACTGTTTGGAAATGGAACCTACTTGACTTCACTATAATATCAACTACATCTCTTCATTTTCCTAATAAAATTATGTTCTAGGTGTTAATAAATTAAAATTCCTTTCTGAAATGTATCTTAATAGAGATGTTACATAAAAAGGTTGATCGCTATGTTTTGTTATGCAGACATACATATATATAAAACTATTTTACTCATTTATTTTATTGTTTTTAGGATTTGTTGTTATAGCGGCAACAGAAATACAACATTATTTGCAGGTTCGAATCCTGCCGGTGGTCGAATTTTATTAATCTCAATTTTGAAATATAGTATAAGGTAATCTTTCCCATAAAGAGTTCAAAAACATTTAATAATGTGAAAACGGGCGGTGTCATCGTTTAATATTTAATACCAAATGTAACTTTGGAGATATTTATCGAAGTAATGCGAATCATTACCGATAGATGGCACTACCGTCCCCGTTAGAGACGTGTTACAAAGAGATTAATAAATTTCGATGATCGGTAGGGTTCCACCGTAGCCTAATTGGCTAAGGCATTGGGGGCTTTACCCAAAGATGCAGGTTCGAATCCTGCCGGTGGTCGAATTTTATTAATCTCAATTTTGAAATATAGAAATACAACATTTGTAAAAATTTAAACTGTATCTTAAGAACCGCGATAGCTATCGCCGTTCTTAAGATACAGCTTGGTGACAGACAGACAGCCAAGTCTTAGTAATACGGATTCTATCTTAGTAATAAATTCTAATGAAAAATGCATTTGGTTTGGAACAGATTTCTATAGTAGGTCGTAAATTTAGGACTCAAGCCTGCCAGGCATGGTTGTCGTTAGATATTCTTATGAATACTACCCGAGTTATACTAACATTGGTGTGTGTAGTAGTAGCACGTACTGTTTTGAAGTTTGATTCGAACCGCTCAGTGAATGCTACTTAGTCATATCATTTAAACAATACACACAATTTCCGTAGCGTAGCGGTATTCGGCTTGCTTTACATCTAAACCAATTACAGGCACTTGTAAATTGCAGTCAAACATTAATTAGAAAAATTTATTCATTATATGTATTTGTTATTTATTTATATCTATAAAATTAATTATTTTTATATTATCATATATTTATATGTTATTATTATAATATATTTATATTATGTCAAAACAATTGTCATTAATAATGTCAATGACTGTCTGGATAAACTTGAATCTCTTATGCAAATATTAAGACCTACTAAAAGTAAGAATATTGTAATTGCTGGAGATTTTAACATAGACATGCTAAATCAGAATAGCCAAACAAATGCATTTGAATATCTCCTCATGAGCTTTAATTTGAAACTAGCTACAAAACAACCGACCCGCTTGGCCAGCCAAACGTGTATCGATAATTTCGCGCATAATTTTAATAAACAATGTGAGACTGATGTGCTCGAGTTTGCATTGTCTGATCACACAGCTCAATTAATTTGCTGCCCGGTCAAGAAAATATGTAATATTGGCTACTGGTTTGCGGTTACAAGAGACTTCAATAAGGAAAATATTATAAAATTTAAAAAGTACTTGAACGACCTTTCTTTCTCATATATATATAATACAGATGACCTTAATTTAGCATACAACGAGTTTATTTCTGATTTTAAACTCATATACGATTTGTGTTTTCCTACTAAACGAATTAAAATAAATACTACTAAAAAAATTAAATGGGTTTCTAAAGGTATTAAACTATGCAATCAAAAAAAACGAAAACTATTGTGGCAGTTTAAACTACACCCTAATAAATCAAATAAAATAATTTTCAGAAACTATGCGAAGCTGTATAAAAAAATTATTCATCTTACCCAAAAATCACAAAATAATTTTAATATTAAAGCATCTAATAATAAATCTAAAACAACATAGCAGATTATAAACCGTACAAAGTACAACATATCTAAATGTAATATTAATAGAATTAAAATGAATAATAAAATTAAAACAAACCCTCAAAAAATTTCTGAAGCCTTTAATAATTATTTTATTGATAAAATTCAACCTAAACTTCTTGCCAACAGCAAACCTAAATCATATGTGACAAGCAGCTATAGTAACTCAATGTTTATGCCTCCTTGTCTACCACATGACATACATAAACACATTCAATCTTTAAAAAACACTAACAGCGTGGGCTATGACGGTTTGGGCTATACTAAGATACTTATGCACGTATCATTGGAGATTTGCGGGCACCTCAGCCATATAATAAATCTTAGTATCAGCACAGGTATTTATCCAGATGCTTTGAAAACATCTATCATAAGTTTATATTCTATTGTCTTTTTTAAATAGTGGCTACTATTTAAAAAAGACAATAGATATCTTTTGCAATCGTATCGTCCCATCGCATTAATTCCAATCATTTCAAAAATATTTGAAAAATTTATCTACCAGGCAATATATAACTATGTTGAAAATAATCGCATACTATGCGAGGAACAGAAGGGTTTTAGAAAACACAAAACAATCAATATGGCTGTATACGATTTTTATACAACATTACAAAGAACGTGGATAGACGGACGCCTGTCTGTGGAATATTTTGCGATATGACGCAGGCTTTTGATTATGTGCATTTTCCTACTCTTTTGACAAAATTGGAAGCCTTATCTAGTATCTTATCTTGTGGCATCAGAGGCAATGTCTTAAAACTCATAGAATCGTATTTAACAAAACGCAAACAAATTACAGAATTTTTTTTTGTTTTTTGTTTTAAAAAAGACAACTCCCGCACTAGGTAAATAAATCCCTGTGTCGCGGGGGACTTTACAAACATTCATTTCACGGACACACAGAACACCCAGACTCAGAACAACTATTTGTGGTCCACACAAATAATTGTCCCGGGTGGGAATCGAACCCAGAACACCAGGTCTCAGAGGAAACTATCGTAACCACAGAGCCACCGGTGCAGTCTTAAATTAAAATTATGCATTTGTTTGATTATGGCTGTTTATTTTTTTGTAATGAATTGCGTGATATACCTATATTGAATGTGTAAAGTTGTTCCTCTATGCTTTAGGCGTTTGTTATTGGTCTTGTACCTTTCGCATGCCTTATGGTAAAATATGGCTGAATTGTTTACTATTTAACACCATGTACTGTACCCATATTTGCGAAATAAAGTATCTTATCTAGTATCTTATCTTATTTGGGTGGACCATGAGCATATAACGACGGACGCGCTTTATGCTACCACCGGATCCAATGCGCCCCAACTGAGACGGTCCGGCGAAACATGCTCAAATGGAGAAATACGCGGGGTTTTGGTCCAATTATTATCATTTATTTTTAGTAGGCATACACATTTATTGCCCAAACGGTTGTCTTGTTATAATTTATTTTAGTTTTACTCAATAAGATTGAATGATATTGAGACAGAACTAGCGGTATTTATAAGTAAAGTACACCATGAAATCAATTAAAGACAGTTCACAGAATAAGATACAGTTCTGATTACAACTACTATACTTGGCTGTATGGTCCTCAGGGAGGTAGGTGCAAGATGGTACCGATAGCCAAACGTCTTTATCTTCAATATAATCCTGAATACTATAGTAACCTTTCGATATGAGAACAGTTTTAACATGTGATTTAAATCTAGTATCAGGCAAGTCTGTGATATAACTAGGGGGTTTATTATAGAACCTAATACCATTTCCCATAAATGTTTTATTAGGTTTGCTAACTCTAAATCCTGGAACAGCAAGTTTGTGCTTATTTCTTGTGTTAATATTATGAATGTCACTTTTTTTACTATATTTATCAATATTTTTTCTAATAAAAATTATATTTGGTAAATATATTTAGAGAGCACGGTAAGTATATTTATATTTTTAAAAAGGTTAGTCGGGAACTAAAAAGTCGGGAACTAAAGGGAGTCGCGACTACTTAATCCATATATGGCCCTGACGGTCAGGGTTCGTATTCGTATTACAAAAACGAGCAGTCAGGCTGACCGCTCGTTTTTGTAATACGAATATAGTATTCACATCGGCGGCTGACCCCCACAGCAGAATTCCATAAGACATAATGCTATGAAAGTACGCGAAATACACTAGCTTAGCCGTGGCTTCATCGGACAACTGTCTAATTTTCCACACAGCATACGAAGCTGAACTTAATCTACCAGCGAGTTTCTCAATATGAGGGCCCCATTGTAGTTTAAAATCTAAGGTAATTCCCAAAAATACGGTGGACGTGACTAAATCTAATGTTTCTCCATTTAATGAAACTTCAGGCGTAGAATTGATAACATTAGGTAGTACAAATTTAACACATTTGGTTTTTCCCGCATTTAGTAAAAGATTATTTGCGGAAAACCAGTTTGCAATTAAACCGAGTGTTCTATTATGGTCAATTAAATCGGTAACTTTTCTTTTAACTTTAAATATCAATGAAGTATCATCGGCAAACAGAACAATGTCTGATAGTTCATTAATTAGGTATGGGAGATCATTTTATATAAACAAGAAACAGGAAAGGACCTAAGAATGTCCCTCAGAATTCACGCCGTCTATAGATACTATCTGTTTCCTATCTGATAAATAGGATAATACAAGATCAAGTGATTTATCACAAATACCATAATATTTTAACTTAAGCAAAAGCGTTTCATGATCTACACAATCGAGTGCCTTGGAGAGGTCACAGAAGACTCCTAGGGCATCCTGCGATCCCTCCCAAGCCTCCAATATGGACTTGAATCAAAACGCATCCCGCATCTTGAGTTGAACGACCCTTTGTGAATCCTAACCACTTGTCGTGCAATATCCCATTTGTATTAAAATGAGCCAACATTTGGCCGAGCATAATTTTTTCAAAGATTTTGCTCAAAGTTGGTAGTATAGAAATAGGCCTATAATTAGTTGCGTTATTAGAGGTACCTGATTTAAATATAGGAACAATTTTACTTAATTTCATAAGGTCAGGAAAAACTCCATCAGTTATAAACTTATTGAAGATAGCCGCTAGAATTGGAGCAATATTTTGTATAGCTATGTCTACAGCTTTTACTGAGAGTCTCCGTAAGTCTTCAGTACCCTTCATTTTAACTGTCCGAAACGCCTTTATGATGTCTATATCATTAACTTGTTGATAACTGAATTTGGAAATATTTAAACTAATATTTGTTTTAAGAAGATTTTCAGCATCCTTCGGTGATATCTATAGGAATGTCAGTAAAACATTTAGCGAGGAAATTGGCAACCGCATGCTTATCTGAAACCAGATTATCGTTAATATATAGCGTTATTGATCTATCTCTAATTTTATTTTAACCAGCAAATGATAAATACTTAAAAGTATTTATCATTTGCCAAGTAGACTTTATTTTATTATCCGATTTTTGTATTTTATCTCTTATATATAGTGACTTAGCCTGTATACATACTTCTTTAAAAATACTTGAATATTTCCTAACATAGTTTGGAAAGTTTTCATCAAGTGTAAAGGACCTTATGTCATATTAGTTCATAGAAAACATCTCTACTCCGCTTTATGCCTTTAGTCGCCCAAGTATTAAATTTCAACTTATTTGGGTCAATCTCTATATGTTTAATTTTGCAAACCCTCTCAAATTCCTCATAATATTACAGCTACTTGAATGTAAAGTAACATTGCATAGTCTTCATTTTAAATTTTTGCTAAACTGGTCTAGATTTTCCTTTGATACAGATCTGAAACGAATTACAGACTTCTCTAATGTAATTTTATTATTTAAATTAACAATTTGACATTTGTAGTCAGAACGAACACCAGATACCAAGCATTTATCAATTACTTCAAAGTTTGTGACTATGTTATCGATGCAGGTAGCTGTTGTCGATGTGACTCTAGTGGGCTCAGAATATAAACAGCTAAGATTAAAAGACCTAAACAGACACAGAAGATTATTTTTATCCTGTGAATCAGATAGTAAATTGATATTAAAATCGCCACACATAATAACTTTTTTATTGCTTTTAACTAAATTTTTAAGAATATCTTCCTTAGTTTTAATATATAGCTGAAAATCTGATGATGGAGGTCTGTATACACATATAATATAATAAGACTGTATTTCAGTACAGGCTACCTCGCAAATTCGTTCCACAGATAAATTACTAATACCTTTCCGTTCCTTAAATTTTATAGTGTTCCGCATTAGAATGAGTGCACCCCCACCCTCAGCCGAAACTCTATTATAAAAGCTAGCAACTGTATAACCATTTACACTAAAAGTGTCTAAAAGCCATTCTGTGTGCCTTTAACCAAGTTTCAGTTAAACCTATAATATCATTATTAAATTTGTCACTAAAAAGTTCTATATCTAGTATTTTGCCAGAGAAGCGGTTAATGTTCTGGTGAGATAAGACCAAAAAATTTTCACACTTCTTCATTGTCTCACTTAATGGTTTAAATTACTATCTAAATTAATTTTAGTAACATTACTAAAATATTGTAAAAAAATGGCTTTGACATACTATGTATGACTGTGTTAATATGGGTTGCCAATAAAGTAGCAATTACATTAATGACTTTTTCAGGACATACAGTGTATTCCTGGTCACCTTACAACTAATCCTAAAACTATTTATATCAAAAAATATAAATTTGTCACTTTTTTTTTTATTGAATATAGGCTTACGTTTGGCCATAATCTCGCTTGATGGAAGGCGAAGATAAGGTCTAAGATGAAACACGCGTGCCTAGAAAGTGTCTGTCAAATCACTATAATGACTGACCAAAATTTGTAAATGGTTATTCAACATATGAATATAACTATTGGTACTGTCAGTCATATTATTTACATAAGGGAAGGCACACAATATAATCTAACTACAACTTAAATCTAACATTCTTGTAAAACTGTCTGTAATATCCTTCTTTGTGAGGTTTTTGCAATTTCCTACTAACAATGTAACGCAGGACTTATCATTATGTTTTTTATTTATTATTTTATCAACTAAATCTTTAAAGTTCAATCCTGGAATACAACAGTTGTATAAGGGAACACTTAGCTTGTTGTATAACAGTGAACCCAAGCCTTTACCTATGTCATCTGTATACAAAACTGATGTGTAATCGCATTCAGTCTGTAATGGAGAGGTATAGTTCGAGTTGATTTGAGGTGTAAGCTCTGGGTTTGTACATAGTTTCAATGGTACTTGACTTCACTGTTGATTATTGAGGTATTACACACATTAGCCAAACCTTGCATTTTACTTTTATAAGATTTGTATTTGCTGTAAGTGACAGCTAAGGATTTTTCTAATGTTTTAATCTCAGTTAGCAAGTACTGAGTATCTTTTTCATAGATATGTTTACTATCTTCAAGTTTAATCTGATAATTTTCAAGTTTACTCAACAAAGTCCTGCGCTCATTTGTTAATTTTAGTATGTAGGATTTTAATTGGCATTTATTTAAGGACCTAATATTTGGCTGGTAGTCAACAGTGGCATCCTCAGTCAAATCTATTGTCACTGTTGGTTGTACCGGAGGATGCCTCAAATCACAACCTGTCATATCTATGTTATTAATATGTCCAACCGTAGACTCACTATTAATACTACATATTCGTCTACTTTTATAACTTATCAATTCAATTTCAAGTTGATTTATTTTATTTAGTGCCTGTTCATAGAGAGATCTACATTCATCAAAGGACTCCACCTCCAGCAGCAACCTGTCACGGTGTTCAATGGTAGCTTCTAAGTTTTGTGTAATTTTTACTAATTCCCTTTTTAGTAATGTGTTGTTATCGACAATAATTTTAATTTCAACTTCATTGTCCTCATGCTCTTGCTCTAGTTTTTGACAATGGTCTTTGTATGTCTGTAAGTCTCTGAGCGCCGACCTCAATTTATGTTCAGCAACCTGAGCTGCGGCCATACTGCGGGTCTGCATGTTGGTAATGAGGACAAGAATGGGCTGAAAGTAAAGTTAAAAAAGGTGAACAGAGTACTACTTAGAAATAGTTAAGTTCAATGACAGATGAAGTAAACAGAGACAAGAGTTATTTAGTAATTAAAGAATAAGAATTTAAATAAGGTATGGAAGTATATAGGACCTCTTTATATCTGTTTAAGTATGTTATATAAATATAGTAGGTCACTTATTGCAAGGTTATTTTACTTTAACAACACAATATAACAGTTAATTAATTAATTAAATAGATTTGCTGGGAGATTTAATGTTATATTTGTTTACCCCCAGTTTTATGATTTTACAATAAATTGCTGCCTAATTATAGTTCGAAATCTCATTAAACTAAACTATGGGCAATGGGCAAAGTATTACTGTGTGTTTGTAAGTAATGTAGTTATGTTTTGTCTGAGGCCAATGGTTTCAATCGTCGATTTCTCTTCCACCATACGTCAAGGGAATTGAGACAGAATGTGGCTAATGTGAGGATGGACGTGGCTCACAATGTGAGTCGAGTAAATGTTTGTTGAATGTAATCGTCAAATCTTAGTTAACAAGTTATACTCGCCGGGATTATGAGTGATAATAATTCCAATAAACAAATAATTTCAGGTTAAGGAACTCAAGCTTTGACAGATCCTCCGATTTTGGTTATTATACTTGAATTTACACTCGGTTCGATCCCCACGCCGGACAGGACATCTTTGTGTAAATTCTAAGATTTCTTTCTGGCTCTGGTTGGTTAAGGGACTATCCTCCGTGCCTCGGAAAGCACGTTAAGCCGTTGGTCCCGATTGTTATAATATCACCTATAATAATCGTATATCAAGGAAGGGGCAGCAGCGTTTCCTTATATGGTACTACATTATACTGCGGTCACCAACCCGCATGCCAAGCGTGGTGAATACCCTCCCCCGGGAGCAGGCCCATGTCCAGCAGTGGACGTTATACAGGCTGATGATGATGATAAAGCAATAGCTCTGCTGAAGGATTTTACATTATAGTAATTCTCAATTTTATCACAATGAAACAATAAATTTAAACGAACGTGCAAAAATATTCTTCAATTAGTCCAGGAAGTTGTTCAACAAGAAATTAACCGTAAATTTTAATTCTTGTAATCCTTTCCGTGCTGATCTAATTATGTAACTAGGATTCGCTCACAAGGGCGTTGCCATGACAACCAGCACTTTGCTAATATTTTTTCTCATTCACGTACAATTTTTGAGAAAGGGTTTCGTCCATTATTTCCTAAACAAATATTGGGGAGTTTTCTTTCTTTTCTCGATAATAAGCCGAGTGGTGCATCGCAGTTATTTCCCGAACAAAGAAATTGGGGGAGAGCAGAAGTTCCCCTTGTTTATGCAATTGTTATTTTTATGACGTCAGCATGTTAGCCGCAGTCGGCGACACCGCAGATCGATGTCAAACCGTACGAGACAAAACACTTTGTTGGTACTACGAAATCCTGGGGAAAATTGCGTTTATTCGACGTCGGTCAGTCGTAAACACAACTTTGTCAACAATCCAGTCCAATTATATCGCCATTCTGCCATCTCCGTAGCCTTTGTAACTATATGCTCTAACTAAAGTAGGTACCTACGCGTCTATGCCACAAAGATATTAAAAAAGTTTTACATAGGCCATAGACTTACTTAGTGAAGTGACATGAGCATTTTTTTTTTCATCTCTCCCATCTAAGTGCTTTTGGCTCGCACTTTCTGTACATCTGCCATATGCAAGTTTTCTTAAAACTTTCAATTTTGTTCTTGTGTTGTATCTTGGTCAGATGGTTGAATTGGATTGTTGTGGATATAGGGAAACGAAACGCGTTAAATTCAAATAATTTGGAATTTCAATACAGGATATGAGAGAAAGATGTGGTGATTGATAATAGCATTTGAATCATACTTTTTATTAGTAACACAGATTTGGCGAGATCGTCAGAAAATCCAACCATTATTTTGAACGTAAACAGAACAATTTGCTGCAAATACCACACAAGCCTTTTATCTACCGACATTAACTGTTTAGGAACAAGCATACGTGAACAAACACATAGTTAAACAACGTAAATAAAAGCTTAGCGCGTTTCACATCATGACTAGGGCATACCGAACTAGTATTAGTTCCATTTAGAACCGGGATTGGATAGTCGGGAATCTTTTTGGCTACTATCGATGATACTTCGTTCTTTTATGTAGTAATCACTAATAAAAATGGAATGTAACAAATTAAAGTTTAATGACATATACCTACACCGTGAGTTTTTACACACTTGACACTTGCGAATGATCGGTGCGCAATGATTGCTACGATACAACCGTTGTTTCGGAAATAAATAATTCCAAACTGCTATTTTGGGGTATTGGGTTGGGCGAATTTTGCTGTCGCTATTACTAAATACGTAGATGCCTTCCGGGATCATTTAAACGGGGAACAGTTGAAAACCGGGGAGTCCCCGATGCGTTCCCTCCTCTTATTATGCACTACGAATATGGGTCATTTGTTACCACGAATACAGTCTATCGAGGCCAACCACATAACTTTCTGTTACCTAAATAAACTAAGCGAGAGCTCGAATTGTGCTCATTAAAAGAGATTTAAATGTCGCTGGTAATATTCTGCTCTCAAGGAATGGAATATGTCGCAGGTGCTTAGTACAATTTAGTTAAAGTAATAGTTTGACAATTAAGTAACAGAAAAGAGCTATGCTCGGCATTCCCTTGCGTTATTGAATCAGAAATAAAGAGATCCGCTGTTCGTTCTCGAGCGGATCTCTTCTGTCTGATTGGATTGCTGACATAGCAACGGATTAGCAAGCTGAATTGGCAATGGACAGGACACATAGCTCGGAGAACTGACCGTCAATGGAGCAGAAAGGTTCTCGAGTGGAGACAACGAACTGGCAAGAGCAGCTTTGGACGACCGCCTGCACGATGGACCGACGATCTCATAAAGGTCATAGGGACGTGGATGCGCTAGCAACCGTTCCCGCTGGAATTCGATGGGGAAAGTATATGTTCAGCGGTGGTCGACAACATAAGATGATGATGATGATGATTAGTTTTATATTATATGTTGAAAAAGAATAATATTATATGTGAAGAGAAAGAATATTATATGTGAAAGCTTTTGTACAATCTCTAAGTAGAAGTTTATAGGTAATAAACATCAGGATTGGATTGATGTATACAGCATTAGGTAGACAGCTAACCATACGAGGTGTGCTGAAATACTACGCAAAAATTCTATAAAAAAATCTATATAACCTAGGTCTTTTAAGGCTTAGACATGTAGCACACGGTCCGATAGATCAGATAGATTTGTATACTAGCTTAGTTTCACCGCGTAACTCCCGTTATCGAAATAACTTCATAATGAAATATAGCCTGAGTCTTCCTCGATAAATGGGCTAAGGGATCTAAAACTAAAATATTTTTTCAAATCGGACCAGTAGTTCTGAGATTTGCGTGTACAAGCCAACAAACAAACTCTTCAGCTTTATTTATTATAGTATAGTTTTACCCATCCGCCTAAACCTAGTTTAACTGTATTCTTGAGACTACGTGAACGATCATGAAAATACAAATGAATTGATAAAACAAAACAAGAATAATGAAACAACTATCACCTACAAACGTAAGAATTCAATGAATCTTCTACCATCTTAACTGAACTCAAATACAATCACAAAATTCAATAAAGCATTAAGCAATAAAAATTATGCGTTTCGTCTCGTTTAATATAGACTATCCGCTTTTTCATATTCTGTCCCAACAAAGTCACCCGCGCGACCTTTATACCCTAATACAATAAACGGGAATGTTCTCGAAAAATCCAATATGAAAAATATAGATACCTCGATACTAGAAAGACACAGAAGCGGTTCAAAGGAGAGGTATCACCCTCAAATCATTCATGTTAAATAGAAAAATGTGTTTTGAGTTAATAGTATCAAATTTCTATTACTTACTTTTTTTTTACACTTCCAGAATTTTTGTTAAGTTTAATTTGATGTTTGTAATAAATTATTGTAATATGTTTTTGCTTGATGCAGAAACTAAAAAAGGACATTTAAATGAATCTCATTCAATAATACAAGAAATGCTTTGGATTTGACGCTCTTCATAAATAATTTCTTATATTTATAGTAGGTATATTTCCTCTAAATTATCAATTATATTGAGCTTCGTCAAGTAAAAATCAATAAGGTAAACCATGTACAAAACTCAAAAGTACTAATTGTGAAGAATTCTTAGGTACTAATTGTGAAGAAAAAACAATCCAAATCTTAAAAATAACCAGTGAAGTTAATTTATTAGAACAAAGGTGGTATTGTTTAAGTTCTGTCCAAAATTAAGACAATACATTTTTCGAATGCAAATTAGATAATGGGCTCAAAACTTTTTTAATTTTTAATTAGCAAGCAGTTTGGTTATTAATATTTTATTTTATGAGTTTATAACTAAATTTGGGCGCGGCGTCGGTACCATGAAAAGTATTTTGCATCTCCCACGGGAATCGTGTTTTTTTTATAAAAAGTAACAGTGCCATACCAGTAAATACTTTATATCAAAGCTGAATTATATCCTGATCCGTTCTTCTCATCTAGTGCAATGAACAAACATCCATCCGTCCATCTAAATGAAGTAAATTTATTAATCTCAAAATTTCTACTCAGACACCTACCGTAGATGCTCGATTACATTATGATTTTTCCCCTCTCTACCCATAGTTTGTATTGAATCCTCAATGCCCATAAAAATCTGAAAAATCATCATTCTTTTGATGCTCGCCGTTAGCGACCGTCTTCAACTGGAGAGATTTTTAAGACATATACATATTTTAGAAGCGTGTGATAAATGTATCGTATTTATCACAGTAATAGTTTCGTAAAACTACTTATAAACGAAGAAAAGTTTGTACTTACTGCATATTTTGAAGAAGCTTTTCTCGTGTGCATAATAATGTAATTGCCACATAGCAATCGCTTTTTGGCAATGAAATCTTGAAATCATTCCCGACTTTTCCAAAATGTTCTGTCATACAAACCTTGTCAGTTGTAAATCGATAAAGTCGTTTTGAATTTATGTGTTTATTCGTACATAGATTCGGACATTGTTTTTTATTTATGTAGATAAGTGAGTAAGTGTCAAAATTGTATAACTGTAAATTACTATGCTGTTTGGTATCCGATTATCTTCTCACGGGTTTCGTAAGACGCGACTAAGGGACATAGACCTCATGGATGGGATCTATCAACTCAAGGTTAATTATTATCTTACTGCGATCACTAATCCGCCTGTCAAGCGTGGTGATTACTGCAATATCTGTCAACGAACCTGGATTGCCATGATGATGATGACGTAAATAGTCTGTTGAAGTTGACAAAGATACAATTGGGAAAATGAAAAAAAAAAAAAAAACATTTTTTATGTATTTTAAAACTTTATTATTAATAATATTGATATTTAATGCGAAAAACTGAAAAATAAAATTTTTCTAATTATTTATAAGCAATTAAAAATTGATAAAGTTTAAAAAAAAATCACGTGACTATAAACGCGCCATGATTGGTCACCATGGTTGTGACGTCATAATGTTAAAGCTATTTTATAACAGTACAGCGTTTACGGCAATTACACGTGACTTGACAATATTAATAATTTCCTGCTAAAAAACGAATTGTTAGTTAATAATTCCGATATTAGCTATGTGCGATAATGGATTTATAAAAGCAAAGTCGGACAATATTCCTGACGTTGATATATTTATGATAACGACTTTTTAAAAAAATGACGTTCGGTTCAATTCTGCTGAAGTTCGAGGTGCCAAGGCATCAAGGTAAGTTTGTTAAAGAATAATATTATAAAAGAAAATATCTAAGTATTTATTCTCCATCATATCAAATATAATTATTTATTTTATTAATTATAGATCATCACGCGAGAGTTACGGTGACAAAGCTATAGGTTATGTTCAACTGAGTCGTAAAAATAATATTTGCACTGTAAAAGGACGGGTATGTCCAGAACATCGAGTTCGGAGTAAAGCTTATTCAGTTACTTTAACTATTAATGAAAAGTTAAGAAAAATTAATGATGTTCAATGCCATGATTGTGCAGCTTCAGCAGGTAATTTATACTCCTACTATTAATCTCCAGTTGTTTGATATTATGAACAATAATAATTTTTTATATTGTGTCGACAGGTGGTTGCAAACATGCATTAGCATTACTTATGTGGACCCATCGCAGAAGTGAAGATCCGACACCAACAGAAGTAGCTTGCTATTGGAAAAAATCTAGATTATCAGGCATTGGTACGGTTATAAAATATATTGAAGCAGAAAAACTGTCAAAAAAAAACGTCTGCAACTCCTGTTGAAATTTTGAATAATGTTAATGAGTTTTTTTTGTAGTATTCGTACATAATGGTACAAAACAAGAACGATAACTTCTGAGGTTCGACATTTTCAATATATATTCGAGTATTTCACAATGACAACAAAATAAATAGATCAAAACACTACATATTATCACTGCATATAAACTGCAATGAGTGAAAACTAACATTATGAATTCTGAAATAAATTTTTATTTTGATATATCTTTTGAATTATAGCGAAAAAAAAAATAGTTTTGTTATATAACTTATATATAATAATTTCCATTTATCACAAAAAATTTTTTTTTTCAAAAACCCAATTGTTAAACTGTTACAGTACATTCCACTGTGAAATGAACTTATAATCTTTCTTTTACATTTTTAAAATGAAAACTAAATACTTTAGTCAACAAAGATACAAAGAAGGAAACCATACATATACAATCCGATTAATGAAATAACATTACGAGTGAGTAGGTTATGTTACAGTTTCTAAGCTAAATTGTACAAAATAGAAACGTATAAGTGTAAACGAATACATGCATAGCTATGCTTTACTTAGTAATCGTATTTTTTAGGGTTCCGTAGCCAAATGGCAAAAAACGGAACCCTTATAGATTCATCATGTCTGTCTGTCTGTCTGTCTGTCTGTCTGTCTGTCCGTTCGTATGTCACAGCCACTTTTTTCCGAAACTAGAAGAACTATAATGTTGAAACTTGGCAAGTAGATGTATGTTATGAACCGCATTAAGATTTTCACACAAAAATAGAAAAAAAACAATAAATTTTGGGGTTCCCCATACATAGAACGGAAACTCAAAAAAAAATTTTTCGTTGAACCCATACGTGTGTATCTATGAATAGGTCTTCAAAAATGATGTTGAGGTTTCTAATATAATTTTTTTCTAAACTGAATAGTTTGCGCGAGAGACACTTCCAAAGTGGTAAAATGTGTGTCCCCCCCCCTGTAACTTCTAAAATAAGAGAACGATAAATCTAAAAAAAATATATGTTGTACATTACCATGCAAACTTTCACCGAAAATTGGTTTGAACGAGATCTTGTTAGTAGTTTTTTTTAATACGTCATAAATCGTAAACCGCAATTTAGCTTTCATTCAATCAACTCGAATATAAAAATATAAAATAACATTTCATTTCATAAACATACGCTTTTTTATTTATTCTTGATATCAAAAATAGGTACGCACTTGTAACTGAAACGGAACCCTTCGTGCGCGAGTCCGACTCGCACTGGGCCGGTTTTTTTTTAAAGACATCTTCCGCACTGTGGTAATAAATCCCTGTGTCGCGGGGGACTTTACAAACATACATTTCACGGACACAAAGAACACCCAGACTCACAACAACTATTTGTGGTTCACACAAATAATTGTCCCGGGTGGGAATCGAACCCAGAACACCAGGTCTCAGAGGCAACTATCGTAACCACTGAGCCACCGGTGCAGTCAATATTAAATGTAAAGTATATCTTACTTGCAAGCACGTAACACATAACGACTGTGGGGACACACTTTTAATTCAAATTGATTTTTATTGAATGGTCATGGGGTCTTCATTAGTATGATCATCATCTGTCTCTCTCCCAATTTATTAGGGGTCGGTGGAACACATATTTTATTCCATTCTGTCCTGTCAGCCGTCACGCTATCGCTTATACTCTCTTTTCCTTCATGTCACTTCTGACACAATATATTCATCTTTTACTTTTTTTAAGACTTTTTAGTCGTTGATTTATTTGTGAGCCGTTGCCCGCGATATCACCCGCGTATGTTTCGATTCGGCTAACGGGCTAATAAAGATAAGACCTTATGATAAAAGATGGATATATAGTGTGAGATAAAGAGAGATGCGATTTTTATTATAAATAATTAAAATCTTAATAATAATCAATAACATTTACACTAATGTTAATCTCTCATCGCGCTGTGCTCAGTTTTCCGTTGGCCATTCCAATATTTATTTCCAGGATTTGGCATGTTCTACAGGAATATAGTCTTTACGCTTTACTAGATCATTCATTTTGCTTTGTAGCATCGGTATTTCATTTTTACTAATAATAAAAGTATTTTTTTAAGTGAAATGACCTTCAAATTCTGAAATAATGAAAACATTAACAAGCTAAATTCTTAAAACAAAGTCGAAACAAAAATATGACTAACTAAACAAGGTTGGGAATCTTGAAAATCACAAAGCTCGGCTATTAAGTATTTTACTTCGTAGTTGTACAAAGGCAATATACTTAGCATATAATGTAAAATATTTTGAAACCAACGCTGGCTCATCAATTACATTACTTGCCTTCAGTTTTGAGTTACGTACTCTCATGAGAATAAGACTGTGATACAATTTTGGATTCTCATATTTTATCTTTAATCGAGTTAAAAATATTCGGTTGGTGAACCTTGGAATTCTTGAACTATTTTCGTTGTTAACGTCAAAGGCCATTCAATTAAACAGTAATATTACAAAAAAAAATAATAGATGAATATATGGTATTTTACAACCAAACAATTATATTGTAGTTTTATAGAACCTAAACGATCATCGACACCATCTGTTGTCTCTGACCATTCCTCTGAAGAAAAACAACCGTCATACTTTCTATGAATTATATACGATGGTACAAATTTGAATTTAACAACACATCGAAATATAAAAATATTTCGAAGTGTTGTTAAATTCGAATTTGTTTTTCGAACTTACATGACACAACATGTCTTTAATAAACAAATTTCTCTTAACGCCAATAGGTACGAATACCAATCTAGTTATGTAGTACAACATAAATATTTTCGTAGAACAAGGGCCGACAATGTTCCTATTCTAATAATAATTAACAGTACACGAGATGGAAAACTCCAGTAACCGGCTGGGTGTTAGGTACAAGTACCTTAGGGTAAATTCACGCCAGTAAATAGTAAATAGACCGAATACCTTCGTAGTGGCGTGGCGTAACAATAGAGTAGCAAGACGGGTAAAACGCCATGGGGGCGGGGGATTTGTCCGTCTGGCGAGAAGTGCCCAGAACCAGAAGAACATACAAAAATAGGAGCTATACGTTTTTAGACATCTTTAAAAAATAGAACCCACTTAGTAGGTATGTCTAGATCAAGACTACCTAATAAATAAGTGAACAAAAATAGTTTTATTTTCTATCCATATATACTAATATATAAAGCTGAAGAGTTTGTTTTCTTGAACGCGCTAATTTAAGGAACTACTGGTCCGACTTGGATAATATATTCAGTGTTAGATAGCCCATTTATCGAGAAAGGCTATACATATTTTATTATGAAGTTCCCAGAGGAACGGGAGTTACGTGGGTGAAACCGTGCGCGGGAAGCTAGTTTTACATAAGGTGCTTCCAAAATAGCGGCCGTAGCCCAAAGGGCGTCAGACTTGAGATCTTATGGTTCGATCCCCACGCTTTGCAATACCGACGTGTACCCACTCGTAACACAAGCATTTTAACTTAGCACGAGGGGTTAACAAGAATACTATTAGACTACAAAACCGTTCTAAATCCGTTCAGTAGTTAACAAACATACATTCTTATAAACTCTCGCGTTTAGTAGGTTAGTTTATTTTAGTTAGTCTTAATCTAGACATGATGAGAAGGCTACCCCCACTTTTTTCAATTCAACGCATTTTCAAAGGGCCCTAATTTAGTGACGCCACTGAAAACGCTTCAGTTTATTTACAAGCGCCACGTTTTATTTTCAAAGAATGGTACAGAATAACGAAAACACATATATTCGCCTACATTACGTATGAGAGATTTACTACATGAAACTAAGTACCATGATTATGAACGTATAAAAAAGGAAGAATAGATATCGCTGCTTTGCGAGAACAACGACACAATTCAAAAAGAGTAAATGTGGGAAAAAATATCTTAATGTCAGAAATCAAAATAACCCCAAAATTACTGTTTTTGAATTGAGACGTTATTATTGCAAAGCTGCGATATATTTATTTTAGTTGTGTCTCATCGATACAGGGTTATTTTAAAACATTAACAACCTGAAAGTACTAATTATAAGCAACTTTTAAGACGGGACCAAAACTGACACCGCGAAAAAAAAAACACCTGTGCCATACATTTATGTTCTTGTGTATACTTACCTCGACAAAATGTATGGAACAGCTGCTTTTATTTTCAGGGTTTGTCCCATAGTAAAAGTTGCTTATAATCATCAGTACTTTCACCCCCAGAAAGGTTGTTAATGTTTTAAAAATAACCCTGTATACAGTAGGAAATAGCTGTGATAAGGAATAGGCAAGCACTGGTGTTACTTCTTCGTCAACAGCTCGTTAACGTCCACTGCTGAACATGGGCTTTCTTTTAATAAACCATGGTCTTTGAGGGATATTGCCATAATCACCACGCTTAGCAGGCGAATTGGTAATCGCAGTAAAATGTTAAGCTAATAGATGCTGCTACCCATCCATCAGCTGTCAAACTTACCTAAATCTATATACCTACCTAAATAAAAATAAATCTCCAAAATGTATGCACGCGCATAACTCGAGAACGACATGACCAATTGGATCCATTCTCTCTTTTAATATGTTTCTAATTAATAGGACAGGGTTTGTTTTATAAATGGTTTTTTTTTATAAATTAAAATATTGAAAAGGCAATTTTTTATGACGTTCGAATCCGGGCACTAATTGCTAGTCCATAATATTAAGGTATCTACAAGAATAATATTTTCTCGCATTTAAAGGTCTCCTTTTCAAATTTGAATCAAAACAAATTTTGCTTGCGAGAATATTATACTAAATATAGGAACCTACTATTAGTTAGTTCAATATAATAAAATACTATTTCATGACTAATAAAATACGAAATCATTCTGTAAATATGCCAACAACATTCCCTTGATAATCGTAGTTCAGTTGCGGGTCACGCACCGCCTTATAAACAACATATTGTTTAGATACCTAAATTATGAATATTTTAATATAACTAGAAGCTTTCGTGATGTTTTACACTTTTAATATTAAAGAGCCACTTCTTTTGAGAATTGATATTAGATTAAAACCAGGCATATGATGCTACCATCATATGCCTACTATACACTTTTGGCATTTGAAAATGTCGTTTAAATTTGAGTCTGAAAAGAGTTTCAAACTGGTAACATAATTATTTAACAATAAACAGTTATTAGTTTTTTTATTACACCTATCACCTCGACCTCTACCAAATTATGGAGTTGATTAAATCAAACATAAAAAAATACGATTTATAGGTCGGTACGAAACCACTAACGTTTAAGAGGTTTTTTTTAGCAATTCTTTACTTAACAATCCATGATTTAAATAAAAAACAATATCAATCAATGTTCTACCAACAAAACTTAATTAATATTGTCCATTAAAATTAACATTAACTAAATAATATTATACAAAACATTTAAGACAATCAAACATAGAGTGTTGAATACGGTTGCATTAACGGTATTAACATGTTTAGAACATTTAAGACTACCCAATATATACATATTATAGACTAAATAGACATGGTACAGACGTCCACACATTTGTGTGAAGACATAGCGAAGTGGTTTCGCACCTAATTTACCATCTGCGTCACGACTATCACTATCCTTAATGACTGCACGAAGATAGACTCATGTTGCCGCTTTCTGGAACATTGTATTATTATAAACAGTTTGGATTAGACAGCTGTTTTAATACATTACTCCAAAGATACATTTTGAGAAGTCTTTTACAATAGCTATATATTATAATATTTATATCAATATTTGCTGTTTATGACGTAAATGTAGATATTACCTTCTTAATGTGCTAAAACAAAATATATATTAAAAGGGTTAAAGTAACAAGAAATGTGTTTAATATGAACTTGACACAGTATTTTCTTCTTAAAAAATATACGAAGATGCTTCGAATCCAAAATCTACCAACTAAATAAAAAAAAAATCCTATTTTTTTTTTTAAGGGATCAAACCACAGTTCACCTTCGGCTCCGGGTTGTATCATCATCATCTCGTATATCGTCCACTGCTGAACATGGGCCTCCTCTCGAGGCCCTCCCTCGAGAGGTGACTATTTGCCATAGTCACCATGCTTGCCAGGAAACCTATTATGTTATGTATGTAACAAACAAGGAAACGCTGCTGCTCATTCCATACGGTGTTATAACAATCGATACCAACTTAAAGTCCCTCAACCAACCAGACCCGGAAAAGCATCTAAGAATTTATATAAAGAATTCTTGTTGGGCGTAGGGATCGAACCCACGACATCCGAAACTTAAAGCGAGACTTATACCGCTTCGCCAAGGAGGTTTACCTAATATTTAATAAAAATAAACTTTTGTAAAATAGCTACGTAGGTAGGTACCTACTAATGTTGTATCTAATAAAACTTATTGACTATAGTATTCAATACGACTACACTGTCTTTATTGCTAATGGAAACGAATCAGTATATTTCGCTCTTGGGAACATTCGATTTATAGTGTACTTACTACCGAACATAATACTTGTTCATACAAGTAGGTTTTATACCTCCCATCAGTTCAAACACGAAGTTTGATGTGCGGTACTAAATGACCGTGATCGTAAAATTTGTGGGGCAATAAATGTGACTGGTTGAAGAATTTGCACATCATAGACATCGCAGGCGGTCGTTCTGACGTAGTTGATCTTAAAGTTGTAGGAATGTGCGACCATTTTTCATACAAATGGTCGACTTTTTTGCAAATTTTCACTGGAGATATATACTTACGGACATAAAGTACACAAATAATTGTCCCAGGTGAAAATCAAATTCAATACACCAGGTCTCAAATGTAACTAACGTACACACTGAGCCACGGGTTCAGTCAATTAAATTAGACAATACCTTACATCGGGCCGTAACGCTGCGGAATTTCATTCGCTTAAACACCTTATAGTATTAAACAATTCCGAACTATAAAATCTATCTTTCTGTGCGAAAAATCGTCCAAATCTGCTGATCACTGGCGTAGCTATCGAATGACTAGGTGGTGCAGTGCCTCTTGGCCACCGAGCCAAAACCTAATTAGCAATCCACTTATAGCTTTTTTACAATATGTAAGTAGGTATATTTATCGATAAAACCTAATCAGTTAAGGGGCACCAGTTTTTTTTGCCTCGTGGCCCTGTGCCACTGCTGGTGATTCTGGTAAAATTGAATAACAAACACTCATACATACATTACATACAACCAAAGTTTCAAAATTTAAAATATAATAGTACTAATAACTACTAAATAATTTAACAGATTTAAAATTAAAATAATAAAGATTTATCATATGGTAGTCAAGTTCTCCCCGACAAGCGGGATAGACACAATCCCGCACGGGACATTTAATTTTTATTTTGAATGTCGGGTCAATCGGCCGAATTTGGAAGTCTGGCAACACTGCCGCACGTTTTCTGGTATATTATAGATGATGACATACATTATGCCTATCTTATGTTTGTAGAATATTCCAATCCATCTATTGTTTTTTTTTTATCAATTTAAATATTTAATATTATTCGGATGGCTTTGCGGACTACTTGTTTAGAACCACGTATTTAACAAGTTGGCTACGTACCTATATACTTATGTATCTGAATATTGCACATATCTACTTAGACTATAAAGATAGAACTAAAAGTGCACCTCTCTAACACCCGAGGTCTGCACTCCAATCTCATCCCGGTCCATCACCACCTTGAGACCGAAAAACGACATCTGCTGTTCCTCACGGAGACGCAAATCAGATGTCCAGCTGACGCAGCATACTTGCACTACCCAGGGCACACCCTGGAGCACAATTTCAAGCCACGCACTGGCACCTGCGTGTATGCTCGCGATGATATCTGCTGTCGACGTCTCCGTAACATTGAGGATTCCAGTTTCTCTGTATTGTGGGTTCTGGTGGACACTGGCTTGGAGCAGATACTCTATGCCAGTGTCTATCGGTCGCACACCGACAACATGGAGACAACTAGGTTGATTCAGTATATTTCTGACTCAGCTGAATTAGCTCAGCTCAGGTACCCATCAGCGCAGCTAGTTGTTCTGGGGGACTTCAACGCCCACCACCAGGAGTGGCTGTACCCATACCGGAACACCGACCTTGCTGGGAGATTAGCGTACGCATCTGCTCTGACGCTTGGTCTCTCCCAACTGGTGACTGGGCCGACACGGGTGCCCGACATTGAAGGCCATACGGCCAATTGCTTAGACCTTCTGCTGACAACCGATCCAGACCGATATCAAGTCGCGGTTTCCTTACCGTTAGGTAGCTCCGACCACTGTCTGGTGAAATCTGTGTCTGTCTACTCGCCACCCGATCCCGATCTCAAGGGGACTAGGCGTGTATGGCGATACAAGTCAGCAGATTGGGATGAGATGCGGCATTTCTTCGCGTCTTACCCTTGGCTGCGCTTATGCTTCTCTTCAGGTGACCCAGCTCGCTGCGTGGAGGCTGTTTCTGGAGTGATATGCCAGGCTATAGAATATTTCATTCCATTTTCTGATGTCTCACTCCAAGACAAAGCCCGTCCATGGTTCAACGCTGAGTGTGATAGTGCTGAGGCACTTAAGCACTCTGCTTACCAAGCGTGGGCGGATGCTCGAGCCCGCAAAGCGCCAAATTTTCAGAAACTGAAGAGAGCCTTCAATAGTGCTGCCAAGTCTTGCAAACGTGCCCTACGCAAGGCCCGCTTTGACCATATTGGCCGCATTGGAGCCAGACTAGCATCTTACCTATCTGGGAGTAAAGCTTTTTAGTCTCTTGCCAAATCAGTCGAAGCCAATTTCTGTCGGTCCTCTTTGCCGCCACTGCAGAAGCCGAACGGTTCATTAGCTCACACCGCCAAAGAGAAAGCAGACTTGTTTGCGTCTCTTTTTGCGAAGAATTCACAACTAGATGCTGCTGGTAAAAGCCCGCCCAGGCTAACTCACTGCACTTCCACTATGCCTGAGGTACACTTTCGGCAAAAAGTGGTACTTAAAATTCTTAGCACTCTAGATGTGAATAAGGCTAGTGGGCCTGACGGCATTCCTGCCATTGTCTTGCGGTCATGTGCGCCTGAGTTGTCTCCTGTTTTGACTCGCCTCTATCGTAGATCCCTGAAGACTGGTCTAGTTCCAGCATCCTGGAAGATTGCCAACGTTCAACCGGTCCCCAAGAAAGGTAGTCGTGCCGACCCTACCAACTACCGACCAATTGCAATCACCTCCATACTCTGTAAGGTTATGGAGCGTGTTTTAAACAACCGTCTCCTAGCATACTTGGAAGACAACGACCTCCTCAGTGACCGTCAATTCGGATTCCGTCGAGATCGGTCTACTGGGGATCTTCTTGTTTATGCTACTCACCTCTGGAGCGAAGCCATCGAGAGACACGGTGAGGCTCTTGCCGTGTCTCTTGATATCTCTAAGGCTTTTGACAGGGTTTGGCACGCAAGTCTCATTGTCAAGCTTTCGGCTTACGGTATTGCTCCCGGACTTTGTACCTGGGTTCAGGATTTCTTGAGGGGAAGGTCGACTCGAGTTGTCATTGATGGCGCCTCATCCGATCTTCTGGGTATTAATGCCGGTGTCCCTCAGGGATCTGTTCTCTCCGCGACTCTTTTTTTGCTGCACATCAACGACCTGCTACTTACTCCCGGTATCTTTGGGTATGCAGACGACAGCACAGTCTCGGTGAGATACTTGTCTGATGCAAAGTCTGGGTCAAAGGTCCAGTCGTTCAGGAAATCGATGATGGAGGGGATAAACTCGACCTTGGAGGCTGTCTCCTTATGGGGTGATGCCAACCTGGTTGGGTATAACCCCTCTGAAACACAGGCGTGTCTTTTTTCGGAAAAACGGAGTCCATTCCAACTGACTCCGACTTTCCGTAATGTTTCCGTTCCGATCAGCGACCATCTTGAGCTCTTAGGGCTTGATCTCTCTTCTAACCTAAACTTCGGTCGCTACATCGAGTCCATTGCAAACACTGCAGCCAAAAAACTTGGTATTCTCTCCAAGGTGAGGCGGTACTTCACATCGGAGCTGCTCTTGAGTCTTTACAGAGCTCAAGTTCGCTCCTCAATGGAATACTGTTCTCATCTTTGGGATGGGTCTGCTAGATATCAGCTGGATGCTCTGGACTCATTGGAGCGCCGAGCGAAGAGGGTCATAGGCAATAACTCACTTGTGGAGGCAAGTCTTCGGAGCCTCGAACACCGTAGACGAGTAGCCTGACTATCGGTTTTTTATCGGCTACATTTCGGGGAGTGTGCGGAGGTTCTGCATAACCTGATACCCCCTTCACCTTTCCATCACCAGACGACTAGGCGCGGCGAGCGATTTCAACCTTTTGTTGTAGACATTCCTTCAATACGCACGCAGCGATTTGCCCCTTCTTTCATAATGCGGACGGCTAAGGAGTGGAATTCTCTGCCGGGGTCAGTTTTTCCGGAACGCTATAATCTGGACATCTTTAAAACTAAAGTGAACAGACACTTTCTAGGCAAGCGTGTATCATCTTAGGCCTTATCATCGCCTTCCATCCATCAAGCGAGATTAAGGTCAAACGTAAGCCTATTATTAGTAAAAAAAACGGGAAGGTTTAACATATAATAACGGGTGTTTTTTTTAGAGGTATAGAACTTTAAGTTGACAAAACTTTTTTAACTGGCGGCCATTTTGTCAGCTGTCCAGTGATTTTTGTTTAGTTTGGTTTGGCATTTCAACATGAATAGACTGACGCCAGAAAAACGCTTGGAAATTGTGTAAATTTATTTTTAAAATTATGGTTCTGTTCGAAATACGTATCGCGATTTTCATAAGCGAATTTTGTTTAGCGATGAGTCAAAGTCAAAGTCAAAGTCAAAAATTCTTTATTCAAATAGACACATTTAAAATATTTTAAATCATGTTCTTATGATGCGTCCCATTCTTTTACTACCACCAGTTCTGGACGTGGCAACTCTGAGAAGAACTGGCAAGAAACTCAGAGGAATCCTTTTTTTTAAATAAATTATATTTTACAATGATTAATAAAGCAGTATTGTTTCAGAGCAACTCACTCCCAAGCAGTTTTGTCATTAACATAATCAGAAATTTTATAATAAGCCTTTTTACATAATTTATCTTTGACATATCGTTTAACTTGTTTGTTGAAAGATCTCTAACATTATTAGGAAGTTTGTTGTAGAAGCGTATACATTGCCCCATTAAAGAATTGCTAATTTTGTGGAGACGTGTAGCATGTAAAACGAGATTATGCTTAGATCTAGTATTAACATTATGAGTGTCGCTTTTTTTCTTAAAACTATCTATATTCTTATGAACATATAAAAGGTTTTCATAGACATATTGTGATGCTACTGTAAGAATATTAGTCTCTTTGAATTTCTCCCGTAGGGAAACCCGCGGACCAAGTTTATATATAGACCTTACAGCTCGTTTCTGTAGTACAAAAATGGTGTCCCCACAGAAGAATTCCATAAGACATTACGCTATGAAAATAACTAAAGTAAACCATTCTAGCAGTATCCAAATCAGTGAGTCGTCTCATAGTTTTAACAGCATAGGCCGCAGAGCTAAGTTTTCCTGATAGTTTCTCAATATGTGGGCCCCATTGCAATTTGGAGTCAATAGTTATTCCCAAAAAGACAGTTGACTCCACTGGCTCCAACCGAATACCATTTATTTGCACATTCGTATCAATTTGTTTCACATTAGGTGTAGAAAATTTAATAACTTTGGTTTTGTTTTCATTTAAAAGTAGATTATTAACAATAAACCAATGGACTACCTTCGAGATTGCATTGTTAACTTCGTCATAGCTGCGTAGCTGTCTACTTATTTTAAATGTCAAGGATGTCTCGTCAGCAAACAATACTATCTCATGATTATTTCCTACATAGTAAGGTAAGTCGTTTATATACACCAAAAACAAAAACGGTCCCAGGATTGAGCCTTGCGGGACGCCCATGGATACAACAGAGCCTGGTGATATTTTGCCGTTTATATCAACCTTCTGAATTCTATTGCCCATGTAAGAAATCAGAAGATTGAGAGCCTGGTTCCTAATGCCATACCGGTGTAATTTCCTGACAAGAGTGTCATGGTGAACGCAATCAAATGCCTTTGACAGATCACAGAAAATACCTAAGGATTCCTGCGAATCTTCCCAGGCCGCGAATATCGTTTTTAACAATTCAGTTCCCGCATCTATGGTTGAGCAACCCCTCGTAAACCCAAACTGTTTTTTATGTAATAAGTTAAATTTATTAAAATGTCTGAGCAACTGGCTAAGAATTAATTTTTCAAAAATTTTGCTTAGAGTGGGCAATATAGAAACAGGTCGGAAATTCGAGGGATCAGTGCTATCACCGGATTTAAATAATGGTATAACCTTACTATGCTTCATCAAGTCAGGAAATACACCACAATCAACACAACTATTAAATATGTATGCTAGGTAAGGCGCTATTATTTCAATAATATTAGATACAAATTTAACAGAATGACCCCATAGGTCTTTAGTTTTTTTCTTCTCTATGGTATTGAAAGCATTAACTACATCTTTATAGTCTATTAAATTAAAACTAAAATCGGTAACGCATGCAGAAACACTTTCTTTTAATAGCGCCTCAGCAGATATTGAAGATGAATTTAGAGTTTTAGTTGTTATTAGAGGTATGTTAGTGAAGAAATTCTCAAACTCAGTTGCAACTTCCATATCTGCCGAAATATTATCATTTTTTTATTTTTAAATTAAAATCTCTATTACAATGTATAGCTCTACCTGTTTCATTATTAATAATATTCCATATTTCTTTTATTTTATTAGATGAGTTTTTAATTTTATTATTTATATACATTGATTTGGCAGTAGAACAGGCTTCTTTAAATACTTTGGAATATCTAGTTACCTTATTCTTAAAAATCGTACTCTTATTAAAAGTCTTCTCATAATACAGTTCATATAATTTATTACGACTTTTGTAAATACCAGGTGTTGCCCATTCACTGAAACTTAACTTACCCTTACAGATTAACTTAGTTTTGGGTGTAAATATTGTATTATATTCAGCAATAACCATGTTAAAAAATAAATTATACAGCTGATTTGGGTTATTGTGAATTGGCAAACCTGATAATTTATATGACAAGTTAAAATGAAATGCCTCTAGACGGCTTTCACTAATGGGTACAAAACTTATTTTTTGACTTTGGATTTTATTGGGTTTCTTGGGAAAAGATACTAACTGTCCACAATGGTCTGACTGTAACATATTAATTACAAATTTATGTATAGGTTTTAAGTTAGTGAATATATTATCTATACAAGTAGGTAGCACTAGAGGCAGTAACCCACGTAGGCTCAATAAATAAATTAATCAAATTAAAAGATTTAAACAAATTTAAGAAGTTACAGGTTAATGTATTCTTTTCCAAAATATTTATATTAAAGTCTCCACAAACAACAATTGTTTTATGACTATTCGCTAATTTGAACAGGGCATCCTCCATTATTTTAATAGAAGCTTCATAAGGCGCAGATGGAGGTCTGTACACACTCAAAACATGCAGTTGCTCCAATTCAATACATGCTATTTCTAAAACCCTTTCAACAGAGAGGCTCACAATGTCAGTTCTTTCTTTAAATTTTAAACATTTCTTTACAATGATTAAGGAGCCACCTCGTATCATACGAACTCTGCAGAATGAGCTAGCAACCTGATGATTATTGGAACTGAAAATGACCTGGTGGCTTTTTAGCCATGACTCAGTAATACATAAAATATCTTTATTGCGACAGTTCAAAAACAGTTCCAATTCTAACTCTTTACCTAACATCCCCTGTATGTTTTGATGCACCAGGTTGATACAATTATTATTTTTACAATTAAAAGAAGTTACAATTGATGGGGATATTACATTACCATTAGATAACAATATGTTACTATTTACATTGCCAGAGATATACTCTTTTGTCTTAGACTCTAATTTAAAGAATTTGGAATAACTTCCAAGGTGTCATCACATAATGTCAAATTATAATTTAACTGCTCAATAGAAGCAGTGCCGTTAGCCAATATTTTGGCTGATTTATAAAAACAATATGATAGCGAATTTGCTATCTGTCTCTTATAAAAATTACTAAGACAATAGTTATTGTCTGTCAACTCATAATACTAATTATCATTGAATACATTTATGTCTATTAATTTAAATTTGTCATTATACAATGTCATTGTATATGTAACATATTATTTAACTTATATCTATAAATATTTTCCGTCTCGGGCAACAATTTACTATAAGGAAAAGTAAATAAGCAAATGTTTTCTACATCTAATTTACTGAGCAAATCAAAATATTTAATAAAAGAATGTTTATTTAATTTCCCTAGTCTCCCAATTAAAATAATTAAGGATGAGTTGGGTTGGTAGGTACCCTTTATAATTTTTTCCATTATTTGTGCATAACTGGCACCATACAGACAGTAATTAGTCACCAGATTCCCAGATTCTTGTAAAAATAATTTACCCATATTTTTGCCTAGTTCTTCACTAAACATTATTATTTTTGAGTTATTTTTAGTGTATTTTTGAGAATTTTTAAGTAATAATGATTTATTTAAAAATGTTTGTTGAGAAGCACTATTATTGAGACTACTATCAAATTTATTAATTTGATATTTTTCTAATGGTAATTTATAGGAAACTGCTGACTGTGAACTTACCGGAGTTCTGTTAACTCCATTCCTATTGTAATAATTTGTTAAGGACAATAGTTTTTGTTCATTGTCCTTAAGGTCAGCCACTAAGCAATCCATACCTGCACAGTACTCCTGTATTTCTTTTTGAGCAACCTCATACTTTTTAGATAGTTTATCTAAAGTTGCATTCAACTGTATTATCTCTGACTGAAGGTCACAAATGATAAATTCATATTCCCTATTACTACTTTTTAATTTTAATTTACAAATTTTACACATGCCAGCTTGTTCAACCTGATTATTTGAAATAAGAGACTCATCACAGGTTAAATCAATTGTCAATACATCCGGCTCATTTGAAATGGGAGGAAGAGAAACTAAGTCAGGAGCGCTGCCTACCAACTCATCAAACAGTGATTGCGAATGTTCAGCTGTTGACATCTGCTGGGCGCACTCCAGCTGTTCAATGGTGTACAGTGCCTTTTTTAACCCAGATTCCAGCTCAACATTACGTTCAAGAGTGGTCTCGAACTCCATCCTACACTGATCAAAAGTACATACCAATGATTGCAATGCATCCCGGTCTGCAATGGCACTGTCCAATTGTAAGTTAATATCTGATAACTTACCCTTCAGGATTGCATTATTTTTAATAATACATAGTGCTTCTAACTCATTTTCAGCACGTTTCTTTTGCAACTTCTCCGATAAGTCCTTAAAATGAAGCTTACTTTTGGTTGAATGGATACGTCAATAAACAAAACTGCCGTATTTGGAGTGATGATCATCTTCAAGTGTATGTTGAGAAACCGTTACATCCAGAAAAACTGACTGTTTGGTGTGCTTTATGGGCTGGTGGAATAATTGGTCCGTACTTCTTTAAAAACGATGCTGGCCAGAACGTTACAGTCAATGGTGATCGCTATAGAGCCATGATTACTGACTTATTCGTTCATCAATTGAACAATCATGATGTGCAGGAGCTGTGGTTTCAACAAGACGGCGCAACATGTCACACAACTCGTGCCAAAATTTATTTATTGAAGGAAACGTTTGGTAACCTAGTTTCACGTTTCGGACCCGTGAATTGGCCTCCAAGATCGTGCGATTTAACGCCGCTTGATTATTTTCTGTGGGGATATGTGAAGTCGCTAGTCTACGCCGATAAGCCCGAAACGATTGACCACTTGGAGGACAACATTCGCCGCGTTATTGCCGATATATGGGCACAAATGTTGGAAAAAGTCATCGAAAATTGGTGCTCCAGATTATATACTACGTACGAGCCAGCCCTGGCGGTCATATGTCAGAAGCCATATTAAAATTATAATGCCAGAAGATTATCTTTCGAATAAAGTAAATTTCATATCAATTTAAAAAAACATCTTTGTTTTGAATGACAACGAAATGTCCGATTGGAATAAAACAAAAAGTATTTTACTTCTACATAAATACCCTTGATAACATAATGCTTAATTTAGATAAGGATTAATATTACGATACACATTTAACGTAGTTTCTTTCTACAGACCATTTAATATTTTTTATGAAAATAAAAGCGGTTATTATGACGAAACTATGATAGTTAGATATGTGCTATCGCGAACTTTTTTGTAGATCTTCATAAGACCCGTAGTACATCATTTTTTTCTAATGTCAATAGTTTTGCAGCGCACGCATAAATAGGTTTTCGCTTTTACACCTTGAGTTACAAAATCGCAATTTTCTTACGGATCCCAATTTTTTTTGAAAATAAAATATAGCCTATAACTTTCCTCGATAAATGAACTACCTATCCAACACTGAAAGAATTTTGGAATTCTGGAGAATTTTGTGTGGTTTCCGGCTTAGAATAGACCACCCCATGTCCTTCCATGGGTGTCGTAAAAGGCGACTAAGGGACATAGGGACGACTAAGGGCTGATGGATGGGCAGCAGCATCTATTATCTCAACTTTTACATCTTACTGCGATCACCAATCCGTCTGCCAAGCGTGGTGATTATGGCAATATCCCTCTACGATCCTGGCTTGCCAAGGTCTGTTAAAAAGAGGCCCATGTTCAGCAGTGGACGTGGGCGGGCTGTTGATGATGACGATGATGTGATGTTTATAATGAACCACTTTTCCGCGCGCGTAACTTTCGTTCCTGTGGTAATTCCATAATAAAATATGGCCTATAGCGTTCCTCGATAAATTGGCTATCTAACACTGAACTGGTTTTTCTTTATTATTTTGTATATAAGGACAAGGTTTGAATGAAAGAAAAATTGAAAAATCTACGTGAAATGCTTGTTTATAGTGTTTATATAAACAGATACACATGAAGTTAATGCTTGTTAGTGGTTGTCGCACACAATAGCCATTAAGCCACAAGCCCCAAAAGTAATTATACTCATTGTACTAAATAAACAAAGCAAAACATGCATCCAATCTATTTTGAACCACCGAGGAATATGGCACAAATGGATAACGAATAATTACTCCGGTAATTACATTACTACTGACAGATGTTGTCGTTCCCTATTGGTCGTAAATTTTAATTGAAATCATCTATTAAGTTTCTCTATGGCTTTGGGAATGGTAATGTGTTTCTGCTGTCTCAACAACAACAGTATTAATGAAGAATAAGATTATTAAGAACTAGCTGATGCCCACGACTTTGTCCGCGAGATTGCATTGTTATTTCTTCGGTTTTATAACTATCCCACAGGAACTTAATTTTTTGTGATTAAAATGTTGACCGTGCAAATGTAATTTAAATCGGTGCAACAGTTTCGGAAATTAGCCCGGCCCGAGCCTGTAAACAGACAAATGACAAAAAATCTGTATGTCTTCTGTTTTACATCCGCCTGACTTGGTTTATAGCTTTTTTTTTTATGCACAGACATTTGAACCCTACAGTTTTAATATAGATATAGTTGGATTTTAATTTTCATCATTTTCATTTAATTTTCAAAGAGGCAACAAAAAAATATTAAAAAAAAAACTCTTAAAATGTACAAAAAAAAACTTTTAAAGGGGCGCCAGGAGATCGTGGATTCGATTCGCTCCGGACAAAAAGTCTTTCGGTACAATTAAAGACTTAAAGGTTTGCTGTTCAGCAGTGGACGTTAACGGCTGATGATGATATTAATATAATATGTTTGAGAACCTTACGTAACTTATATATATTATACGTTAACTTATGAATATTAATTAAATGTTTTTTCGGGAATAAGATGTTTTCCCATCAAAGGTACTAATTTGGTATGAAATTAATAGGTAGGATATTCCTAGTATAACTATCTCGCGATGAGACGTAGCAACATTTTTTAGAATAAAAACATACACCATAGCTTTACTATCTATATCTACTAATATTATAAAGAGGTAAAGTTTATTACTTTGTGACGTTGTAGGGTAATCTCTAGGATCTACTGAACCGATTTCGAAAACCCAAAAGCTAATTTCTTTTACCAATGGAAAGCCACGTCATTTGTGAGTGTTATAGGTTATATTTTTAGTTGAAGTTTCCACGCCGACGGGATCTACACAGGTGAAACCTCACGGTATACTAGTAATTTATTAGATAAAGATATTTATATATAACTGTTTCAAAATTGAGATTTATAAAATTTGACCACCAGCGGGACTCGAACCGGCATCTTAGGTTAAGCCCCTAAAGTTTACCAAATAATATATTTCAAAATTAAGATTAATAAAATTCTCAATTTTGAAACCTAGTAAGTATATGGTTAACTTTTCCCTAAAGTATTAAAAAACAATGTGCTATACGACGGGTGGTGTCATCGTTTAATATTTATAACCAATAGCAACTTTGGAGATATTAGTCGAACTAATGCGGATCGTTACCGATAGATGGCACTAACGTCCCCCTTAGAGACGTGTTATAAAAAAGAGATTTGTTAAGGCATTAGGACTTAACCTACGATGCGGGTCCCGCCGGTGGTCGAATTTTATTAATCTCAATTTTGAAACATAGTATATGGTAAACTTTTCCGTAAAGTATTCAAAAACATTTAAAAATTATTTCTACTTAATAAATTAAAAATTATTAATTTATTAAGTAGAATATAACGTTTCGGGGTGTATTAGAGGAATGCTATATTTTGTATATTATACAGGTAATTTTACGCCCAACCTAGTAGGACCTCCTACCATAAAATAGTTTAGGGTAAGTTTGCCCATCTACATAGTCATAGTCTTATCTAGTTTGAGGTCAATGTTGTTATACAAAAACCCTTTTATTTATGTGTTTTACAACCAAGTTTATGTTCCATGCTAGACTTTTATACCTATATGTTTTTCTATTTGCGTTTTTTTCGAGATACTTTAGTTTATTGGCAAGTTAACCTACAGTGCATGTTTTTTTTTATTTCAGCCCTAAAAAATACATTGGATTTGCAAATATGATGCTATTTCTCAGAAAAATACTTGAAAAAATCGCAAATCAATAGAAATGTTCTTATGTTTATTTTCATGTATATTTGGCACATTATGCATTATAATGTAAATCTATACTGCGTATTATGAACCGGGGTGAATGAAATAAACTCATTATAATCACTTTATTTTATAAAAATTGGTCGTTTTATAGAAACTAAAGTTGTCTTTGTAATAAAAGCTTCATGGTGGTCAACACATACCTACGTTTTGTTTGTTTATGGTGATCTTTATCTATATCTTTACTAATAGATATTATAAAGAGGAAAAGTTTTTATTTTTCTATGTATACCTACGTATTTTTTTTCGTCGGTGTAGGTATATTGTTACGAAAAGGATTAAGAACTACTGGGCGGAATCATTCTTTTGCCATTAGAATGCTTCATTATACCTGTGTGTGGCTATATTTAATTATAGTTCCCACGGGAACGGGAATGCTAATAGATGTGTGTGTCAGACTGGGCTAATAGAAATTGTCTTGGTCTCAACCCAAATAAGTCCAAATTCCTTTTGTTGGGTTCAAGGAAGTCCTTGCTAAACGTCGGATCTCTGGCTGGTAATATACAAATAGAGGGCAGTCCTGTAGAACCAGTAGCAGAGGCCCGTAATTTGGGAGTCATATTTGAAGGACAGCTTACATTTGAAGCCCATATCATGGAGGCGGTTAGAAACTGCTTCTATCGCTTGAAGATTTTATACCTAATTCGCCCCTTCCTTAGTGAGTCATTAATACTATCCAAGCTCAATTATGCAGACTCTGTATATGGCGCTTGTTTACTAGCCAGAACAGAAAAGCTCATTCAACGAGTTCAAAACGCTTGTGCCCGCTTTTGTTTTAATATCCCGCCAAGGACTCACATAACTCCATACCTCAACAATGGGAATCTCATGAAAATGACAGCAAGGAGGAAGCTGCACTTTGCTACCATGTTGTTTGGTGTAATATTATCCCAAAAACCTACATACCTGCATCAGAAGTTGAGTTGGGCTCGATATTATAACGAGCATAATACCAGAACCTCACTTACCTCATGGTTACGCCTCGCCATCGTACATCTGCATTCCGGGGATGTTTCACGGCTGCCACAATCCATATTTGGAACGTTTTATTGCCACCTCCTTTGAGAAACCTAAAATCAACCAAAACATTCCAGGATAAGTTGAAATTATATCTACTTTCTCAACAAAAACCTGCATAGATAGTCAAACTTACCAGGAATTATGTCGCTATGGACTAGGAAGGTGGCAGTATGCTTTTAATTATTTTAGGCTTGCGGCGAAGGATGAGACACTTTGTATGGCAGTAACTTTAGAACTGTAGATAAATTCACCACAAAATGTGCACTACGGGATGGTTATACAAATATACACTCCAATTCAGAACAAACACTTCTTCGAGTAGCCGGAGTGCACAGACTAAAATTGTTTTTTTACCAATTTAGAATGGGACGTTAGGATGCGTCCGGCGTCCGGCCGAAATCTAATTCCGCTTAATCTTAGTTAATTTTATTAATTCATTAATTTATTCAATTACTCTAATTTTATCATTATTTTAATTCTTAATTTTATATATTTTTGTATTGATTGTAATTAATTCGCTGTTATCTTTCTGATTGATGTTATTAGTTATTTGGTTTTTATTTTTATTTTTGGTTGATTTTATGTATTTGGTTACTTATTAAAATTAGAATGGAATATTGAATCAATTATAATAATCATAAGGTTATTAGTCTATGGTTTCTACTACTATAATAAGATAAATACACTTGAGAGCAATAAAATCGCACACGTTGACTTTTTGTTGTTAAAGCAGTTTTTTTCATGAATGTGAATACATATTAAAATAAAACTTACACTATTTGAATGTTTACTTCAGTACCTTTCTAATGATATCAAATACAGTGTAAAAAAAGTACCCATAGGGAGTTTTAGGGCACAAAACCCAACATACGGATAAAATTACCCAATTTAGCTTAAGAAAGAATAAAAATAAAACTCAAAATGCTTGATCAAATTGTTTTTAATAAGGTGTATTCCCTCCCCTAGCCTTGATTACAGCTCTTAATCGGTTTTTCATGGACCGTATTAATTTCACCATGAAATCTTGTGGTATGGCGTTCCACTCCTCTTCAATGGCAAGTTGAAGCTCTTGGAGGCGCGTAGGAGCAGGGCTTCTTGCTCGAACTCTTCTTTTTAGCTCATCCCAGACATGCTCAATCGGATTGAGATCAGGACTACGAGCTGGCCACTCCATCGCGGTGATTCCAACGTCTTCCATGTAGTCGCAAACTGTTCTAGCGACATGCGGTCTGGCGTTGTCGTGCATTAAGAGAAAATCTTCTCCCATAAGCCACGCAAGCGGCCTCACATGTTCTTCGAGCACTTCTTCGACGTATCGTGCAGCCGTCAAACTTCTCGATCTCGGGCCGGTATTCGCCGTAGTGATGAATACAATGTCAGTTTTAGTGTCCAACATTATGCCACCCCAAAACATACACGATCCACCTCCAAAAGCCACACGTTCGCTTATGCAGCATTGTGAAAATCGCTCTGATGACCTTCTGTAGACCCTAGAGCGTCCATCATGACCATGTAAAGTCATTCTGCACTCATCAGAGAACATAACAGCCCGCCATTGGTCATACGTCCAATTTAAATGTTCCCTAGCAAATTGTAGCCGGGCTTGTCGGTGAGCTGTGGTCAATTTGGGACCATTTGCTGGGCGATGTGAAGTCATTCCTGCTTCACCTAGTCTTCTTCGAACTGTCCACCGACTTATACTGACATTGCGAACTTCTCGAAGCTGTTGTCCCAGTTGAACCGCGTTCAGTTGCCGATTTCTCAAAGACCTTGTCACAAGAAAGCGGTCATCACGCTCTGATGTTGTGCGTCGCCGGCCAGATCCTGGTCGCCGAATGTAGCCACCGGTCTCTTGGAACCTCTGGTATACACGACGAACAGAGTAGCGGCTCAAATTTAGCCGTCGAGCAACTTCACTTTGGTTATGGCCTGCTTCGAGCAAGGCAATAACTTGAGCGGCTTCTGCGGGCGTGGTATCCATATTTTTCCAGTAAATCCGTATGCTTCCAGTAGAGATGTTATCACGTTGACCTTCGGTATGCAACTGATTAAAAATTCCAATAAACCGACCTTTTTATACCTGCGGCTAAGGGTGCAAGTAGTGACAACGCAAACGCGTGAATTTGGGGAATTCGGTGTACGGTCGGTTTTTGTAAGTTACGTAAAGGTCAATGATTTTAATTTTATGTTTTTGTAAAGCTAAGCTTGTATGCTTTAATTTTGTCTAATGATTTTTACTCAATATCTTTAGATTTTAGAAAACAATCAGTAATAAACCAAATTACAAGGGGTGTGCGATTTTATTGCTCTCAAGTGTATAATGGACGGAGAGCTGACGACCGAAACGGCCAGGTAATTTAATCATTCATAAAAATAATTTATCAGCTTACCTGGAGCATTCTAAGCATAAAAACGTCGACCTGACAGGATTCGAGTGGTGGATGTGGGAGTTATGGGGTAGGAAAAAAAATGTAATATGATCAGGATTACTTTTTATGCCAAATGGTTTGCCTACCTCCCCAAAGCACACAAATAATCTGGCGTCATTTGGTTGGTGGAAAGGTATCACCAAGCTTAATTATAGTGAGGAAAAAAATAATTATTTTTAGGTAATAAGAACAAGGCTGGTTTTTTTGTGCTTAAAGTTTATTATTCCCAGAGGCTAGGAAAAAAAAGCCAGCCAATTATAGTGGTGGGAACATGTCGAAAAAATAATTGAAAATTTATATTTTAAATTGTATTTTGCTCGAGAAAGAAGCTAAGGGGCATGAAAAAGAGCGCGTGGAGGGGATACACGCGACGACGGCGTCCGTGCTCTCTCGGCGCGTCGTTCATGTTCGGTAAACCGAACGCGCCTGGCTGTCCTCGTTGCACTCGTTGAGCGGAAAGAGCCGAACGTTTCCGGAGCGCCAGCTGTTTCAGTTGAGCGTCTATAAAGAGAATGCGCAATATTAAGTGGTATTATTTAATTTGCGAATTTTTCCTTCAAGGTAAAGCTAGTATTTGATAACTTACATGGTATTGAATAGTGTACTTACTGTATATAAAAACAAGTCCACGCGCTGAAAAATATGAAGCAAAAATGAATGTATATCTATTTATAACCACAATTTAGAACTGTACCTATTGTCCGTCTGTTTCTCTGTTCCGGCTAATCTTAGTAACGACTGAACCGATTTAAAAAGGAGGTTCACTTGTACGTAGACTAGACTAGACCTAGCTTAAAAAATCAAAATAAGGATTTTATATGCTAGATCTAGTCTAGTCTATTAATAGAAGGTAGCTAGTAATATTATATGTACCTTTTT
This sequence comes from Nycteola revayana, assembly GCA_947037095.2. NCBI lineage: Eukaryota > Metazoa > Arthropoda > Insecta > Lepidoptera > Nolidae > Nycteola > Nycteola revayana. The sequence goes on from OX344839.1 coordinate 15,718,579, forward strand.
TTTTTTTTTTTGTCCGGCGTCAAGGCTTTGCCCATGCCTTGACGCATTCCCACCACCGTTGCAGCGTATTTGCGCGCTGGCGGTGGGATATCTGGGACTCGCCCTCTCCATAGCGTGGTATGCTAAAGTCATACCACGAAAAGAGGACCCTACACCACTAAAACCTCCCGGACACTCCTTCGATCCGCCGTTGGCGGGGGTCGGGTACGCATGAGCAATCCGGCCCCCCGACGGCACCCGCGGCCAATATGGTACCGCGGGATCTCCAGGGCCACACTTACAGTGGCCCATTTGCCCAATTATAGGGACGCCCGGAGTGTAGAGGCGTCCCTACTCCTCATGGGTTAGCCTCGAAGGGAGCGGGGCCCATGTTCCCCACTCCCCAAGGCCGAGCCTAGGGCGGTAGGCGGCGGGTTTCGGCCCGCCGCCGACGGCCAACACGCCGTCTGCGAAGTGGGTGGGCAGAGGGATCTACTTCCCTCTCCCGCTCCGCGGCCTCCTTCTGTGACATAACTTGTCTACAGAAGGAGGCAAACGCCTCCCACGACCTCTCGCTTTGAACCATCTTCGAAATGATGGTCGGCAGCGAGAGGTCGTCTCCCACCACGCCAACGAGCTCCTCCCGCTCGTTGGCCTACGCCGGACACTCCACCACCGTGTGCTGCGCCGTATCGTCGGCACAGTCACAGTGGTGACAGCGAGTGTCCGGCTCTCTCTGCGCCACGTTGCACAGGTAGTGGCCGAAGCAGCCATGGCCTGTTACTACCTGTGCAACGTGGTAGGTGACGTCGCCGTGACGGCAACCGGCCCACTTTTTTAGATGGGGCCGAATCGCCTCCACCGTACGCAATCCGCTCCGCGGCGCGGCCTCTAGCCGCTCCTGCCATTTCCGGAGGGTTTGGCGACGGATCTCAGTCCGCCACCGTGCAACACCCTCCGGGAAGGGGTCGCGGCCAGAACGCGCCCCCTCACACCTCCGCCGGTACGCGGCGGCCAAAACCTCCGCCTCCAGGTCCCACGGAGGGGACCCCGCAAAGAGGCAGGCCGCGTCAAACGCGACCGTGCGGTAGGCGCGGGACGCCCTGATGGCCATCACCCGCTGCGGACGTCGCAGCAGGGCTATGAATAGTATATCGAGGGGTGAAAGGCTATTTGTTTGAAGCGACATTTTACGAACTTTACAGGAGAGCCATTTAAAGATTCAAAATTTGGAAAAAAAATCGTTATGAAAAAACTAGTGCTCTTTCTATTATGGGGATCGCAAATTTTTATTGAAAAAAAATCCCTGAATGTTTTGGTATAATTTTCAATTAAAAAACAGTTATGAGTATAAGATAAATTGTCGCTTAATACAAAATGATCTGTATCGCCTTATTTTTAGAGTAAAGAAAAATGATTCAACTTCCAACATTGTCACTAATCAGCAGCAGGCAAAATGGTTTAAGTGACTTTACAGTACTTATGCAGGAGAAAGCAAAATGATTGAATCGACGTTACTCAATAATAATAGGAATAGGCTATTTGGTTTTACTACCAATTTGGGTTTGGGTTTTGGGTTTTGTTAACGATTCAGGAAAGTTGGCTTAAGCAACGATGAACATTCTTAAAGAGTTGTTTGATGTCTCAGATTTTGAAAGGAGTTATATAACTTGGTTGTTCTAAACAGAGTGAAAAACAGTTGTAGCGAAAAGGTTGAACCGACGACATGTCTTAATGAATTTGGCTGACGGCAAATTGGTTGAAGCGACATTGCACAGAGTAAGTAGTCGTAAGCAAAATGTTTGAAGGGACTTTTCATCTAAAGATAGCTACATCGAAAAACGATTTATCTGCCATCGAACTAAAATTTTAGGAAGGGAATAACGGCTTATGATCCGATTCTCTGTTTTTGTATACAGCTTAAATGATATACTAAAAAAATATGGCAAATTTGAAGTCTGATCATACATCATGTTTGAGAATTATGCACTAAAATGGCATTGTTTTAAGCGCCATAAAAGTGCTCAGAATTGTACGTAACCCGGCTCAGACGACGCAGAAAAATTCGCTGAATCCGAATATGTATATAACTCCATATCGTCCAAAATGTCGCTTCAAACAAATAGCCTTTCACCCCTCGATATGTACCGACGATGATGAAACAAATAATGATTTTTAGAGTTCCGTAGCCAAATGGCAAAAAACGGAACCCTTATAGGTTCGTCATGTCTGTCTGTCTGTCCGTCCGTATGTCACAGCCACTTTTTTCCGAAACTATAAGAGCTATAATGTTGAAACTTGTCAAGTATGTCAACCGCATTAAGATTTTCCCACAAAAATGGAAAAAAAAACAAAAAAATTGGGGTTTCCCATACTTAGAACTGAATCTAAAAAAAAAAATTTTCATCAAACCCATACGTGTGGGGTATCTTAAAATTATGGATAGGTCTTTAAAAATTATATTGAAGTTTCTAATGTCATTTTTTTTCTTAACTGAATAGTTTGCGCGAGAGACACTTCCAAAGTGGTAAAATGTGTGTCCCCCCCCTGTAACTTCTAAAATAAGAGAATGATAAAACTAAAAAAAATATATGATGTACATAACCATGCAAACTTCCACCGAAAATTGGTTTGAACGAGATCAAGTAAGTAGTTTTTTTTTAATACGTCATAAACCGTAAACCGCAATTTAACTTTCATTCAATCAACTATTATTAACATCGATCAAAGTTGCACCTAGTACGGAACCCTTCGTGCGAGAGTCCGACTCGCACTTGGCCGTTTTTTGTAATAATATTGTAGGTATAACTTTACTTTTCATTGTTTTCTAAATACTAACTACTAGAGATAATTATATTATAATTGAAGGACTCTTTGAAGAGATATGACTAAATAACCTTTGTTCGAACGTGACCTAAGAATTGTACTGATAACATATAAATAAATAACACATTAATACACTTCATCTATGACCCTATGAGCTCTAGAAAAATACGGTATACGATACCGAGTACCTACTAGTAGTACTTTTCCCTCCTTGGTGGCCAATCTCTAATAAGATTAGCCACCTGAAATCCCCGCGTGTTAGGTGTCCTCCTTTGTACACATAAGTCTACGTTAAAAGTTTTATATCTACTTTTTTTTTATTTACTAAACATTATGAACATAACTTGAAACTTTTACTAGACTGCATAATATGTCGCAGCCGGATCGTGTAGTCCGCCGTGTTACATTACGGCTAGCCGTTATCAAACAGGGCCGTTTTGAAATGCGGCAGTTCAATAATTAGCCGGATTGAATGCGGCTGAATTCCACGCCTTACATTTTTCAACACGGCTAGCCGTAATTTTATACAGCGAGAACCTAAATTGCCGCGTTAAACCCCATTGGTTTAGATTTAGGTATTTTTTTAACACCGAATAAATCCGCCGTTATAAAAAACGACTGGCCGTAATGTAACGCGGCGGATTGTACGATCTGACTGTGACATATATTAATAATTTGAATGAAACCATTCCAAATTATGAATAAATAGAATAAATACGTCATGCTCGTGTTTTGTTAACCCAAAACTTGTCCTTAAAGAGTAAACAGGACAGCAGGTAAATTGGTGTGTACAAAAATGAGACAGACTTACGTTCAAGTGTGCCAATTAGCTTAGTTTCGTGGTGCCAGTTTTCAAGCCCGGGTGCCGTATCTACCTCCTTTTTACTAAAACCTCATTGAAGAAATGCATAACAGTCATCTAGTTTCGTCAATCATCATTCAAATTAAAAGTACCTACCTAAATTAGCTACGTAATTGAACGACTAGCACCCCTGCTTGTCGTTTAGAGGGATTTTGTTTCTAATTTTTAAAGGAACCGGAATCAAATTCAATTGCTTAGTAAAAGTCTAGTCGCCCTCACCCTCTAGCATTATTAAAATGCAATTAATATTTATGTTATATTGGAGCTCAGGTTTAAATACTTCATAATTTACTTTTCTACGTCGTTTATGCTGTGAATTTAATAAAAACGGTATTAACAAACTACTTAAAACCACAGTAGGTAATAAAAGACTAACATAGTGCCTGGTAGTGTGTAAGGGCATTTGGAAAAGAAGGGGAATAGCAACTACCTACGGCTTATTATTATTATGAATACAATTTTCTCGTTTTAATATATAGTTAGTGTAGCTGACATAATAACAATAACATAGAATTTACTACAAAAATCGTTCAGTAATGAAGACGTTGTTATTGTAGTCATGGACATATATTGTCTCTTATACATTATTATCTGAACTCAACGAGGTTTGACAGAATCCTCAAAAAGCTGGAAAATTTTACAGCAACGTCAATAGTATGAGAGCAGGAACCAGATATGAAAGAACTCAAGTCTTTTAAGTCTTTTAAAAGAAACTCGACTCGTTTCGACGACTTAAGACGCTTCACAACTCAATTGAGTCTTTAAACCTCGAGTCCTGAGCCTTTTAGGAGTCTTCAACTATGACTCGAGTTTTATTTTTTATGAGTCTTTTTATTAATAATTATTAATAATATTATAAATGCGAAAGTGAAATATAAAATAAATAAATAAATTGTAAAATATTATAATTCCCAGTGAGCAAGCAAAGCTGGCAATCTAATAATTAAGAAAAGGAACCGATTGGGGAACAAATCTATAAGGGCTTCTATGTGCCTACCTTCTTGGCCCGAGGTATTAAAGGAAAGGGCATTATTAAATGATGACTAAGATTATTAAATAAGACAAAAATTGATTAATAAACATGGAAAATTTATTAAACTAATAAAGACTTGAATCAAAAATGCCTATTTGTATTAATTTTCTTTTCAAATGTACTGGAACATGTTACACAACGCCATCTAGCTAGTCCCAAACGCTTGTAATATGGATACTAGACAACTGATATACTTAATACTTAATTATTTTTTTGTAAATACATACATATTATAGATAAATTACACCCAGACACCGAACAAAATCATCATGTTCATCACACAAAGATTTGTCGGCAGTCAGGGTACTAACCACTGAACCACAGAGGCTGTCAAAATTTAGAATTACACTGCAATTATTTTATATAATTACTAGCGATTGGGCGCGGCTCCGCCCGCGTGGATGGCGATTCTTGCTCATCCCTCGGGAACACTTCATTTTTCGGGATAAAAGTATATAAGCCTATTTTCTCTTCCAGGGTCCCACCCGTCTCCATTTTAAGTTTCATTCAAATCGGTCCAGCGGTTGGGGCGTGAAGTGGTGACATACAAACCAACACACAAATACACAAGCACACAAACTCTCGCATTTATAATAATATTAAGAGGATTACACTAAAGTTTTATTATGTTTATTTTAAACAGCCCATCATTGCTAAACGACTCGCGTTCTTTGTTAAAAGACTCGCAACTAAGTTGTGAGTCTTTTAATAAAGAACTCAAGTCGTTTTATTTCCGAGTCGTATTATTATAACTGGAGTCCGCTCAGATTAATAAAAAGTCTTGAGTCGTATTTTTGGAGTTGAGTCTTGAAAATCAAGTCGAGTCTAAACTAAAGGACTTAAAAGACTTGAGTTCTTTTAAGACCGATTTCGGAATATTGCTATGAGTAAAAGCTTAGCAGAATACGGGAAAAATACAATTGGAAGTCCAAGAGTTTTATTTTTATTATAATGTTGACTGTGGCTTCCGTGAAGACTGCGATCGTGTTATACAAACGTTGTTTTGCTTTCCATTTTCCGTTTTAAGTTCAATAAAAAGACTTGGAAAATATGGAACATTAGATAATTTAGAAAACACCAAATAACTTAGGTACTTACACGGAACGTAGATATAGTTCGAACTTGAACATACAAAAATACAAAGAAATAGAAAGACAACATAATTGAAAAAACAAAGAAAATTAAGATTAAATTAAACTAGATTAAAACTAGATAATTGTGAGAAACACTGTGTTATAGGTACAATAACAAAAGTACATTATATACCTACAACTTGTAGCTGATGTAATATATATATATATATTACATCAGCTACAAGTTGTAGGTATATAATGTGGTAAGTGGTGGTGGTGGTGGTGTGTGTGTGTATAATGTGGTATGGTAAGACATAGTAAGTGTTAAACAATTGAAAAAAGAGCAAAAAATATAGAAGCAGCTACAAACGATCATCGTATTTTAGGGTTTTCAACAAGTTCTACGGATGTCTAAACAAATAACCATTAGTGTGGTTCGATGCCTGCAGTAAGTACGAAATAAAAGTGATTGCAAGGACTTAAACTGCATTAGTAGTACAGGTATTACTTGGCCCTTCAGAAGAGTGAAACTTAACGCTTTGACGCGCAGAGAGGAAGTATTAAGGTTGAAGTTGCAAGTTAAAGCTGCTTCTCATATACGCCATGTTTATAAGACAATTACTTATCATTACTTGAGAAATTTATAGGTTTTTATCTCCATTTGTAGTAAAATATAACTAAATATAGAACCAGCAACTTACTAAATACAAATGAAGTCAAGTATGTAATTTCAATATCGTGTAGGTTTGTGATATAATATTATGTATATAATAATATTTTACATATTTTACGATATTCTGAGTTAATTATTGAGGCGCGTTAAAAATACTCCAATAATATCAACTATCTGCACGATAAACTGATCTGCGTTTTTCGCCACTTGCATATAATATAAAATATAGCTCACAAACACTTACCTTCACTTCACTTATTATTTATTTGTATTCAGAATGTATGACTCAGGAACAATAGATGTATTTAATAAATGACAGACTAGGAGAATGATCAGTGATCCTTTATTCGTTCAGTTAAACCTGTCATTCATTCAATAAGCGCCACAAGAGCTTAAGTGTGGTGTTAATTATTAGTTGCAGCACGTGTAGCGCTTTTATGCCACTACTATGAAGTTCTAATGGAACTGTAGGTTGCAAAAAGTTGTGCCCCTTTGGCTGCAAAGTGGCTGCATAAGGTCTGCAGTGCACGCTTTAGCGCTTGAGCTTGGCGCCTTTGGGAATAATCGGATTGGCTCCAAAGCTCTTAAGCAACAGTTTGTGCTACTTGGGATACCTATTCAGTTTTTACTTTACATAGTGATATAAGCGGCCGTAGCCCAATGGCTAGGGCGTCGGACTTGTGATCTTGAGGTTGCCGGTTCGAACCCCCACCCATGTCACTACTGATGTGAACCCACTCGTAACACAAGCATTTTAGCTTAGCACGAGGGGTTAACAAGAATACTAGTGGACTCCAAAAACGATGCTAGTAATCTTTTGTAAAAAAAGAAGAAAGAAAAAGAAAAGAATAGTGCCCGACGGCGTCGTGTAGCCAGTCAAAAATAATAATCGTCATTTCCGGTGTTACATTCCAAAATTTTATTTCATACACACCTCTTCACTTTAATTACAATTAAAAATAAGTAGGTAACCAAATTGGTCAAGCGGTTCCATGATTTATTTTTATTTATATATAGATTTATCAACACATTGCAATAATTTTGGTTTCTATTATATATTTCTAAAATTCAAAGGAATTTAGTATTTTCACGTTCGATGTCTAACTTTTTTTTTAGTTACGTATGAAGGCTTCATGTGGGCACATGAAGCCTTCATACGTAACTAAAAAAAAAGTAGCCATATTTAGCACTTACTTGTAATATGAGCCACTGCATTTCCCAACAAAATCAATCTAGTACCAGAGACTTTACAGACCTTTCAGAGAATTTCTGAAAGAAACAGAGAATAACATAAGTAATTTTTTAATGTTGACATATATCGCATATATTACCTACTGTTTTGTTACAAACAATAGGAAACGTTACGTAATTAGTGGTGTACTAGGAGTTCGATAGTTTGCTGTTAACAAATTGTTTAGTCTACAAAGTACAGTTTCCATACTCACGTTGCTTTGGTTACCATAACCAAGCATAGGAAACAGCACACATTTAATGAGGCTGGAACCTGCTTTGCTTTATGCCATATTGTGAAGTAGCAAAAGCCTAACTATGTACTTACTTACTATATTACTACGTCCATACGAAAAAAAAACAAACATGGTTGAAATATACGCAGACAAATAAAAGCACGTGTTTTATATATTTTTTTTGTATTAAAGATTACTAGCAGAGTTTTGCAGTCTACTAGTGTTCTTATTGGTGCTAAACTAACCTAAAATGGTTGTGTTACGAGTGGGTTCACGGCGGGTCGGTAGTGAAATGGGTGGGGATCGAACCGGCGACCAAATACCACAAGTCCGGCGCCCTAGCCATTGGGCTACGGCCGCTTAATTAGCAGGATTTTATTCTTAGAGTAAACTATGGGCAGTATCCTCTTTTTAAATCTATATATATAAAAGAAAGTCGTGTTTGTTACAACACTTATAACTCGAGAACGGCTGGACCGATTGCCATGGTTTTTGATTTGTTGGATTTGTTTCCGTCCCGAATAGCAGAATACATTTTAAAAACAAAGAAAGTCGTGTTAGTTACACTATTTATAACTCAAGAACGGCTGAACCGATTTGGCTGAAAATTGGTAGGGAGGTGGCTAAGAACTGGGAGAAGGACATAGGATACTTTTGGGTAGGGGTAGGGTAGGGTAGGGTAGGGTAGGGTAGGGGTAGGGGTAGGGTAGGGTAGGGGTAGGGTAGGGGTAGGGTAGGGGTAGGGTAGGGTAGGGGTAGGGTAGGGGTATGGTAGGGGTAGGGTAGGGGTAGGGTAGGGTAGGGGTAGGGTAGGGTAGGGTAGGGGTAGGGTAGGGGGGTAGGGGTAGGGTAGGGGGGTAGGGGTGGGGTAGGGGTGGGGTAGGGGTAGGGTAGGGGAGGGTAGGGGTAGGGTAGGGCAGGGGTAGGGTATAAAAGTCCACCCGTGCAAAGCCGGGGCGGGCCGCTAGTCTATATATATAAAAGAAAGTCGTGTTTGTTACAACTCGAGAACGGCTGGACCGATTGCCATGGTTTTTGATTTGTTGGATTTGTTTCCGTCCCGAATAGCAGAATACATTTTAAAAACAAAAGAAAGTCGTGTTAGTTACACTATTTATAACTCAAGAACGGCTGAACCGATTTGGCTGAAAATTGGTAGGGAGGTAGCTAAGAACTGGGAGAAGGACATAGGATACTTTTGGGTAGGGGTAGGGTAGGGTAGGGTAGGGGTAGGGTAGGGGTAGGGTAGGGGTATGGTAGGGGTAGGGTAGGGGTAGGGTAGGGGTATGGTAGGGGTAGGGTAGGGGTAGGGTAGGGTAGGGGTAGGGTAGGGTAGGTGTAGGGTAGGGGTAGGGTAGGTGTAGGGTAGGGGTAGGGGTAGGGTAGGGCAGGGGTAGGGTATAAAAGTCCACCCGTGCGAAGCCGGGGCGGGCCGCTAGTTTGAAATAAAGCAAAGATAAAGGGAGCATTTCACTTATTTATGCGGTTTTCATTGTCTTAAAAAGTACCTAAATTATTTAGAAAAAAAAAATGCATTGGAGAAACAAAGAAAACAGGCACAAATAGTTTATATATGTAAATTATTTAAGTATTTATCACATTTACTTGGTAGGTAAGTAAGTCCTTACTTTGTTAAAAAGTACAAGGTTTTTTTTTAATTAAAACAATAAAATGATATAATGGCATGAATAATGTTATGTACAATGACTAAACTAGGTTAGTTATAAGTTATAATAGACCTATCAACTTATTACACATCGATAACAATACATAGAATTGAAGGTTTCACTAGTGACGTAGCTATCGTAAGGCCAGGTGGTGCAGGGTTCCGGACCTCAAGGGGCCCTCTAACCTAAGCTTTGAAAACAGCGGGTCAGCCCACTCGCCAGCTCTTGAAGCTATCCACCGCGGGGGTCCTTGCCCACCTAGCTACGCCACTGGGTCTCACCCTTGTTGCGCCCCATATAATATCCACCTTCAACAGGCTGTTTTAGTCCACTGCTGAACACGAACTTCCTCTAGAAACAGACCTTGGCAAGCCAGGGTCGTTGAGGAACATTACCATAATCCCCACGCTGCAACAAGAGCTGATAGATGCTGCTACCAGGAGTCCCGATTTGCGCGGGACGTCCCGATTTTCAGGGGTTTCGGGACGCGTCTCGATTTGTACCTGATCGAGACGCTAAATGTCCCGATTAATCAAAAAATGAAAAAAGAATACATACATATTTAATTTAGGTAAGTAATATAATACTATACTTGCACTTGTAGTTTAAAACGCCATAAATTAAACCCAGACTTAAAAACCCCTTGTTTTTTGTTTACTGTCCCTATTTGCAACCCTAAATCCCGATTTTATTATGAAAAACCGATCAAACTTAAATATATCAAAAACATCGGCATATCTATTTAGTAGGTAAGTCATTTTTATAAGGCGCGGTTTGAAAATTTACAAATTTAAAATTATGTAGGTACACTTATTGATATTTTGTTGTAAATCTATTTATGGACTTACTTTATGGTCAATTAATCATAAAACTATAAAATCTAAGTTCAGGCACTTTTTTTAAGCTATATGTTTATTTATTCTAAGGAAGGATGTTGGAAGAGGATTGGAAAATAAAGAGCTTTCTTACTTTCCAGATTTCCTAATTTCTCATAATTTTTGCCCCGGGCCTATAATATTTTACTTACCTACGTTTATCCTTTTTATTGATTACTAAATTTCAAAATAAATAGATACCCACACACACAATAATATTCATCATAATCATACATTCATCATCATCATCAACCCGTACAACATCCACCGCTGAACATTGGCCTCCTCCCGGGTCTGGTATTTTGCCATACCACAGTTGGCAGGCGGGTTGGTGACCGCAGTATTATGTTGTACCACACAAGGAAATATCAAGGGCTTATCGCTAAAAGAAAGAACTATGTAGGTTCAGTTTGTTTAGAATGTTAACTCATCGAAAAGTTAATATTAGCTCGATTCTAAACCCAAACTAACTATGTCCATCCAGCCGATACAATACAAATATTTGCTACTGGTGCTAACGCTTCCCCCCATAATAGGTACGTATCTGTATGCTCTAGTTAGTTATCGATGTAGATGTATCGTTAACCTTCGACACGCGCGGTCAAGCGCTGTCTCGCCCCCGTATCCAGTGTTCTCCGACGCAATTACACGGCATCCGAGCACGGGCATCACTTCACTCGCCGCGCCACCGCTCAGTCGTCGCGCTACATTCGTTCTCAACGTACATGCATTAACCGCTCACTCGTGAAAAAGAAAATAACTAATAATGGCCGCATCGCGTGCAACGATCGTTGCGCTCGTATGCGCATTCGTGCTCACTACCGCCGAAATGCAAAATCCTTTGACGGATTCATTCATCAATCTGATCAACGCTCAACAAAACTCATGGAAAGCTGGCAGAAATTTCCCGCTGAATACGCCTCCTGCGCATATCAAAAAACTAGCCGGTGTCCTTCAAGATGACCATTTGGCAAAATTACCGAAAGTAGAACATACCCGTGAATTGATTGAAAGTCTTCCAGAAAACTTCGACCCAAGAGATAAATGGCCGAACTGCCCTACTTTAAACGAGATCCGAGATCAAGGTTCCTGCGGAAGTTGCTGGGCTTTTGGTGCTGTGGAGGCGATGACCGATCGTTATTGTACTTACTCGAATGGCACCGAACATTTCCATTTCTCTGCGGAAGATCTCTTAAGTTGTTGCCCTATTTGTGGTCTCGGTTGTAATGGTGGTATGCCTACCTTGGCTTGGGAGTATTGGAAGCACTTCGGTCTCGTATCTGGCGGTAGCTACAATTCAAGTCAAGGCTGTCTACCATACGAAATTCCTCCATGTGAGCATCACGTACCTGGAAATAGAATGCCGTGCAGTGGAGACGATAAAACTCCAAAATGCCACAAGTCATGTGAAGCCAGTTATAATGTAGACTACCATAAAGACAAAAGGTATGGAAAGCACGTCTATTCAGTATCTAGTTCAGAAGATCACATTAGGGCAGAGTTATTTAAGAACGGTCCAGTAGAAGCCGCGTTCACTGTATACTCCGATTTGCTAAACTACAAAGAGGGTGTTTACAAACACGTCGCTGGCGACGCTCTTGGTGGACACGCTGTAAAGATCTTGGGTTGGGGAGTAGAAAACGGCAACAAGTACTGGCTCATCGCTAACTCATGGAACAGTGACTGGGGTGACAACGGGTTCTTCAAGATCCTCCGTGGTGCAGATCATTGTGGAATTGAAAGTTCCATTGTAACCGGTGAACCACTCCTTGTAAAAAACTAAATGTAAGTTAAAGTAGGTACATTTGTAAATATAATCACAACTACATACTTATAAATTTTATACCGTCATAAGTTTGTTTTTACTTTAGATTCACTTATCAATAAATAACAATTGTTACAAGGAGAATTTTATATCAAATAAATGGAGAACTTAACTAATTATTACCTATTATTTTGTTTTTATTTTACCTACACCGTAGCAAGTATTAGATAAGTATGTTCCTATCATATTTTTTACTCAATCATTGTAGGTAGGTAGGTACATTTCATTACCCGGTGCTAAAAAAAAAAGCTATTACCCGGACTACCTACAAGGTAAAACAACTTAGAATCTTGATTTTATTTCTGTGGTTATAAAATCATCTACATACCAACGTTTGTAGATGTTTTTATTATAATAATTGTTCATTGACTCAACATCAAAAAAAGGATATCTGGAACTAAAAATCCTCTTTAAAGATTAAGTACAAATATTTATCCAATAAATACAAAATGATGTAGGATTACATGATTTACTAATTTACGTTCTTATTGCAGTTGCGTAAAAACGATGTACCTAATAGGTACACAATGCTTCCTTTATGAATCATGATTAATTCGTAACGCAGAAATCGTAATTACACTTTGTAGGTATACATGTTATTTATTAGTTACTAGCTTTCCGCGCGCGGTTTCACCCGCGTAACTCCCGTTCCCGTAGAAACTTTATAATAAAATATAACTTATAGCCTTCCTCGATAAATGGACTAAGTTGACTAGTAATAGACTAGTTGCTAAGCGTAATTAATTATCGCGTTCAAGCAAACAAACTGTTCAGCTTTATCTATTATGGCAAATAACTCATTATTAGGAACCAATTCCTTGCGTTTTTATACTCAATAAAACAAAAAGTATTTTACTTCTACATAAATACCCTTGATAACATAATGCTTAATTTGGATAAGGATTAATATACCGATATACATTTAACGTAGTTTCTTTCTTCAGACGATTTAATATTTTTTTTATGAACATAAAAGCGATTATTGTGATTAAACTATGATAGTTAGATATATGCTCTCGCGGACATTTTTGTAGATCTTAATAAGACCTACAAACCCGTACTACATCGTTTTGTTCTACTGTCAATAGTTTTTGTAGCGCACGCATAAATAGGTTTTCGCTTTTACACCTTGGGTTACAAAATCGCAATTTTCTTACGGATCCCTAACTTTTTTGAAAATAAAATATAGCCTATAACCTTCCTCGATAAGAATCGATTTTTTGAAATCGGACCTGTTCCTGAGATTAGCGCGTTCAAACAAACAAACAAACTCTGCAGCTTTATAATATTAGTATAGATTTGTAGGACCGCAGATGAAACCACGCGAAAAAAATATGTTATACTTTTATGGAATAATTATGATAGAGTATCATCTACCAAAAGATATGACGGATGATTGGGATAATTTATCTCACTCATATAGAAGTGTCTTATGGACAAATTAGGCGTCAATTACATCCATTCAGTAGGATTTATCAAGAAAATGATCGCGTCACATGAGCTATTATCCCGTTAAATCAAGATGTTGTTGGCCGTGTTATCTCATATACCTACTTTTTCTAGGTTTGCTTTTACTCGACTATGTCTGTATTCCATACTATCAAAGAATAGTTGTGTAGATTTTCATTATTTTTGTTTTTTATTTATAAAGATTACTAGCAGAATTTTGCATTATACTAGTATTCTTGTTAACCCCTCGTGCTAAGCTAAAACGCTTGTGTTACGAGTGGGTTCACGTCGGAAGTGCAATGGCTAGGGATCGAACCGGCGGCGCCCACAAGATCACAAGTCCGACGCCTCAAATTTAGTACCCTCCATTAATTATTTTTACCTAAGTAACAATAAGAAACTATTTTTCAGTATCACCAACACCATATAAAGACGGTCCAACAATTTAGATATGAGTTTCGATAATAATTAAATCTGTGTCGAGTATATAATTATGGGGACATATTTTAAAATGAACAAAAAACAATCAAATAATAAATGACGGTAGGGTAAAAAAAAACTCCTTCTTTTTGTGAAGTCCGTAAAAACATAGCAAGTCATAATTGTTGAAGTTTAATGTATTAAGTTATTTTCGCATTTCTGGGTATACAAGTTACGAAATTTAGTTATTCTACTTACTCAAAAGTAGATAGATAATATATTTTGTAGAGAAAATCATGTAAGTAACACCAGTTACAATAGGCTAATTAAGTATTTTTGAGGCTTGGTTAAAAAAAAGTTACTTGGTACCTACAAAAGACAAGGATCTATAAAAACTAAATAATGGCTGCTACTATAAAATAGCTAATATATTAAACAGGGCCAATGAAATAATAGGTGAGGTATTAAAAATAATGACTCGGCAGCTAATATTAAAAGAGGGATAACAAACATTGTATTATTGGCAACTATTGGTTAGGTTAGGTTAGGCAGATAATTTTATAAACAAACTCGTTGTAAAATTTATGAAAGCCTATTTTCTACTCTTTATTCGCCGTCAAGTTGTCACCTAACAATACATTCTGTTGCCACACCAAAAAATCACTGCCATTTTAGATTCAAATAAAACTTACTAATCAAAATAAAGCCGCCACTTTATACTTAAAATGCTACTTCACTGTAGCTGCCAACTTATAATTTTTGCTACTCATTTTAATTATTTATAAAGCCCCAAATCAGATTAGTTTGTCGCCGCGTTAAATACATGCCGTTACAATATAGCTAATGCCACACAAATGATACTAAATCATTCAGCATTAGCTATATCGTAAATAATACCTACCTACCATCTCACTGCGATCACTAATCTACCTGTCAAACATGGTGATTATGGAAAAATCCCTCAACAACCAGGTCTGGTAAAAGGAGACCCATGTTCAAGACTGGGCGGGTTGTTGAAGTGATATCGTAAATGGTGCCCAATAATATGCATTGTCTTCTCAATTCATTGTTTTTAAATACCCCATAGTAAGTTGATATTATCTGTGGTAATTGTGTAACTCATAAAAAAAACAATTAATTAAACAATCCATTGTCAACAACACTCCTAAAAATGACAAGTTGCTATGCATATGAACCATACTTTTTGATAAAAATGATAACCTTGAATCATAATAATTCAATATGCTACCCTATCGAGTTAAAGTGGGCGGATCCGTTATTAGTTGCAATCAGATTTTGTTGCTCGATTATTCAATATTTAAGTACCTACTACAAAGTATAGAAAAATGCAAAATTGAAACCTTATTAAATGGCTTGCGCTAAAAATAATAGAAAATTTATTGAATATTTCAGAGGAATTAGACGCTAAAGGAGTTGCTGGGAAAATCAAATAGGTATGCATATTCTGTAAAAACACAATTTTATGAGATATTCTTTTGTAAAACAACGCTCGATCGAATCAACCTTACTAATATTATAAATGTAAATGTCAGTTTGTTTTCAACGCTTTCACGCGAAAACTACTC
This sequence comes from Nycteola revayana, assembly GCA_947037095.2. NCBI lineage: Eukaryota > Metazoa > Arthropoda > Insecta > Lepidoptera > Nolidae > Nycteola > Nycteola revayana. Next base: position 15,734,313 of record OX344839.1, read on the forward strand.
AACCGATTATCTTGAAACTTTTTACGTACACATATTATTGGAGGTATCAGAAGTAACATATTTACATTGGCTTCAATGCGAGCGAAGCCGCAGATAAAAGCTAAATAAGACCCAACACTCTTTTTACAGTATTTATACCTAGTTTGCATTTTCAAGGTCAAATTTTCGTTAGTAGGTAGGTACCAACTATACCTACTACCGAAATCTTGAATCTGTCACCTGAAGAACAGGTGAGTTATGAAACAGATTTGGCAAATATATGAGTGAGATTTAAACACAAAATTCTACTTAGTATCTGAATCTGCTTAGGTAGGCAGATTCAGATACTAAGTAGAATTTTGTGTTTAAATCTCACTCATATATGTTTCACATATTTTCAAAGCAAGATAAAATTTTAAACGCATGATTTTTGCTTGTGGTGTTCTTTAGTGCCAAAGTGTTGCAGCTTGCCATAACAATACCATGTACCTATTTAATGTTTTTTTAATTTTATTCTTTAAAAAAAGATTACTAGCAGAGTTTTACAGTCTACTAGTAGTTTGACTGCACCGGTGGCTCAGTGGTTACGGAAGATGCTTCTGAGACCTAGTGTTCTGGGTTCGATTCCCACCCGGGACAATTATTTGTGTGAACCACAAATAGTTGTTCTGAGTCTGGGTGTTGTTTGTATCCGTGAAATGAATGTTTGTAAAGTCCCCCGCGACACAGGGATTTATTTGCATAGTGCGGGAGTTGTCTCTTTAAAAAAATACAAAAAAAAAAAAACTTGTATTCTTGTAACAAACCCCTCGTGCTAAGCTAAAATTAGTTACGAGTAGGTTCACGCCGGTAATGCAATGGGTGGGGTTCAAACCGGCGACCTCAAGATCACAAGTCCGACGAAGGAACCATTGGGGTACGGTCGCTTTTAAAAATATAAGAAATATTGGGTGTTCCAGATTATTCCGTTTGCATAACAACTATTTAAAAGAGGGCGTAAAAATAGCGTTTATTTCTTTTCTTTATTTTTAGCCAAGAAATCGTCGAAAACGTTACAATTTTTTCAAAAAATTTCATTATTTTAAACGAATGTTAGTTTGCCAATTTTTTTATTAATATAATGATTTCTTCTTTTGATTGTTCTATTAAGTGTACTTATGTATGTCCTGTAGTTCACTTAAATATTTAAAAACATAAAAAACACGAGCTGATTTTTTTGTGAAAACTGGGTCAATTGTTTTAGCAGTTAGCTTATCAATACAAACTCTTTGTGGGATGATCAAGTTATATAAAATTATTCTCATATTTCCTCGTTATTAAGCACATTACACGGTAAAAAGAAATCTATAGAATCATTAAGCTTAAAAACCTATAGCGGCAGGAAGAGAAAGTTCTTCCCAAATTAACTAATCAAACCGCGGCCTCCCGCCACCGAATCTTATAGTCCACGAAAACAACAAAAACAAAAGTTTTATTGGTGAACAGCCCTTCGTCGCCACCCCAGAGGGTTTCATTAAGGGCTCAGAGTGGACTATTTAAAATGAGTCCTCGTGTATTCGTTACACGATTAAGCGACTTAACCCGACGGCACTTAAAATGCCTAGACCGCGCTTACCGAGTTAAAATTTTAATCAAATGCGAAAAACGAATACTACTTTACTTTTTAATGTCTATGTTGGCTTAGCGAGATATATTACGTTCGTGACTGTTGTTTATGTTAGATAAGTGAGTAATTTAATATTATTCTGAACTAACTGCGCCCCGCGGTTTTATCCGCGTCACTCTGCTCCAGTGGCGCGCGTGATATTTTGTAGCTTATATGTTAACGTGTACATTTTCATCTAAATCCATTGAGTAGTTTTTGCGTGAAAGAGTAATAAAATAAATATATCCACACATATAAACTTCCGCAATTATAATATTAGTGGGATTAGTAGGATGTGTAGTGATTTATGGAAATGTGAAAGCTTATACCTACGACACCATAATTATGTGGCATAGTGATATTAAGCCTCGCTTTTAATCTCAGAGATCGTAGATTTGGTCCCTATCGTAATAACATAATTTACGACAATCATATATCACAGTTTGGTGACTGCAGTATTCTGCAGTCACTAACCCGCCAATGTTCAGCAGTGGACGTTATACGGCCTGATGATGATGGCGATGAGGAAAGCTATAGGGTATAGTGTAGGTGGGCCGGATTGCTCATGAGTACCCGGCCCCCGCCAATGGCGGATCAAAGGAGTGTCCGGGGGGTTTTAGTGGTGTAGGGTCCTCTCCTCGTGGTATGAGTTTAGCATACCACGCTTTGGAGAGGGCGAGACCTAAATATCCCATCGCCAGCGCGCAAATACGGTGCAGCGGCGGTGGCAATGCGTAAATGCATTTCCCCCGGACAAAAAAAAACAAAAAAGTGTAGGTAGAACAATGAGCCACAACATAATTGAAGCAGTGAAGCAATCTAGACGGTAAGATGGAGAAGTTAATCAGAGCAGGTGACATGCGCAAAATGTGTCACTGTAGTAAAAAGAAGGATATACCTACTTCATTTGAACTCAGTGAACTATATCACTCATTTCCTTCACTAAATCAGTTTAGTTCACATTATTCATTTGAAAATAAGTGCAATTAACTAATAACAAGAATTAAATATTTACTTTGTAATAGTTCTTTAGGAAAATATTTTTTTTGGCTTATTCCACTTTTCCCCATTGACAATCCCCATTGATGGGGACTAGTGAACTTTTTGTTCACATTTCTCCATTGACGGAAAAAAAATACATAATGGGGATAAGTGAACTAAAAAGTTCATTAATCCCCATTACTTACTTTAAAAATAAATTACTATATACTAATCTTGTACTTTTTATTTTTTAATAAGGTAAGGACTGAATTATCAACTATTTTTATAATCAAATTAAATTGAGAAGAAATCATAGTCACAAACTTAGCATCTATCAACTTTAAAATTACCTCGGCTATTTTAAAAACTTAGCTTAGGTAATCCATTAACCTTTTTAATTAAAAAAGTAGTATAAATATATTATTTACGGCAAATGTTGATCAGGCCGAAATATGCATTAAATGTTGATCCACCTTTAGAGCCTTGTAGCTTTGATAATTTTGATAATATCGTGTCAAACTTCGAATATAAGAATTCCCCTCATTGCGACCCAGTGCCTAACTACGTCGCAAACACTCTAGCTCGTCACCAACTCACACGGCAATTGTTGATTTTATAACCGCCATTTATTTTACACTTTGTGTGACTTTGTTGATCAATATAAACGTTGGGAGATCAACAAATGCCGCGGAAATGAACACCAATGCTGCGGAGCGGCAACATCGCAAGCGAAACAAAAGACAGACGCTAGATCGCGACGTTACACCTTCTTTATTATTTCTCTTGCCGTCAAAATATCTATATAACACGCTTCTATTAAAAAATAAATTTGGTTATAATGTATCTATAAAATATAATATTCATATTTATCATCAGAATTTAATTATTTTTAACCTTTTAGTTACTTTTATGAACAAGTAATAAAAGCTAATTTAGGTAAATAGCACTTCTGGCGAACCTACGGCCGGCGCGCGAGCGGTCTGCGTACTGATATGATATAATATAATATACGATGTTATAAGGACTCTCGTTCGCGCTCCGCCCCGCACCTCGCTGCCTACTACTGTTGTTAATGTTTATTATGTATGTTTTATTGTATTTTTTTACTCTATGTCCTTATCCATGTTTGTGTTTTATATGTATGGCGTCCGGGCCTCAAGTATTTATTTTTTATTTTGATATGACTGTAATTACTATTTTGTATTCGTTTTGGGTGTTCATTAAATTTTTTCTTTCTTTCTTTCTAATTTAAAAAATATATATTTTGTTTCTTTACTTTTTAGTATTTATGATTCGGGATTTACTACGGCGTAGTTCCCCCCAGAGGTCCATTGTAGGGGAAAGAGGGTTCGCCCTGGTACCCTGAGGCGCAATATTAGTGATATTATGACATGTTTATACACCCTCATACCATTCAGCTTTCGGCACGTGCTCACCTTGGCACTGGGTCATCCATCTAATCAAATATAAACATTCAGTCATAACAAATGGAACGAACTTATTTTATTAAATCTGATGGAGTTGCATATGGATATTATCTAGGACGAAAGTACTCATCAAGACTAATCAAACGAGCCCAAACTCGATGGGGTTGTGTTGTTTTATTACGGACTTCCTATGGCCACCTTCCAGCTTCATCATCAGACCTTGGATACCATTTAGGACCAAAGTACTCGTCAAGACTAATCAAACGAGCCCAAAATCGATGGGATTGTGTCGTTTTATTACGGACTTCCTACGGCCACCTTCCAGCTCCATCATCAGACCCTGGATACCATTTAGGACCAAATTACTCGTCAAGACTAATCAAACGAGCCCAAACTCGATGGGGTTGTGTCGTTTTATTACGGACTTCCTATGGCCACCTTCCAGCTCCATCATCAGACCCTGGATACCATTTAGGACCAAAGTACTCGTCAAGACTAATCAAACGAGCCCAAACTAGATGGGGTTGTGTCGTTTTATTACGGACTTCCTATGGCCACCTTCCAGCTCCATCATCAGACCCTGGATACCATTTAGGACCAAAGTACTCGTCAAGACTAATCAAACGAGCCCAAACTCGATGGGGTTGTGTCGTTTTATTACGGACTTCCTATGGCCACCTTCCAGCTCCATCATCAGACCCTGGATACCATATACATATTATGCGTGCAAAATTTTTACTCAATCGGAAACCGTAAAGTGTGTCAAATTTAACTTGCAAGATTTGATTACAGACAATGGGACAGGTGAAAGAAAAAAATAAAAGGTTGTAATAAAAAAAAGTTGTCGAATCTTATGGAGAACCAAGCTCCTAAGTCCTACTCTACATGCCCTTACTTAACACTGTCTTGCTTTCATCATAGCGTATAGATTGCGAAGCGAAGTGGCAACAGCGCATAACAAAACCAACCAATCATGGCAAAGGTGACCTCTATTGGTCCATTTGAATCAGATCAACAATAGATGGAGCGGATTTGTATAAATAATGCAGTGAATAGTTCTTATTTGTGTCGCTAGAGGGTCAGCAATTGTTGATCAAATTGGAGCCACATTTGTATGCCGAATCATACATTAGATCAACAAAAACTGTTTTGATCAACAATTGCTAACTGATCAACAATTAACTGATGCTACAACCCGTCTGATCAACATTTGCCGAATGTGTATATCTATATATATATATATACATATATATGTTAAGTAATAAATCAGTACATATTCGTTAGATGCATTACTTCGGTTTCTTTGATAAAATCACAGAGATTATAAGAAAATATAACTATAAAATAAAATACATATTTTATGTAATAACAGATTTTAGATTTCTTAATAGGTACCTAAAATCACAGTTTAATTTAAAATTCCAACATCAAATGAAAAAGGTGAAAATGTTCTTGGGTGATGGAACGTTTTGGATCTGTCCAACTCCCTTTTACCAACTCTACACCATTAATGGGGATTTGGGCAGTACAGAAAAACACATAAACATTGTGCCACTTGTTTATGCCCTCATGAGTCATGACCCACAAGATTATTATACAGTCATTTATTTTAAAGTAAGTAAGTAAGTACCTAATGGGGATCAATGAAGATTTTAGTTCACTAATCACCATTATGTAAAAAAATTCCTTTAATGGGGAAAAGTGGAATAAGCCATTTTTTTTAAATTAAAAGTATCGTTTTCATTTGAAAGCATGAACGGATATTGTAAGTATATAAGTATTTTAACATTGTGAACGAAATGGACTGAACTGAACTTTTGAAGTAAATGAATACTTACTGATTAATTTACTTCAAGTTCAGAGTTCAGTTCAGTCCAATGTTTTATTTAGGTAAAGCAAGCTGCGCCCCGCTGTTTTAACCGCGCTATCCCATTGGGTCGTAGCATCATGTTTTGTAGCCTATACACTAATTCAGCTTATAAAACTGTCCAGCTAAATCCTTTCAGTAGGTTATTTTAGCGTAAAGAGATAAAAAATATCAATACATGCATGCATTCATAATTCATTCACCTTTTTATACCAACTTTCGTGTTTAAAATGTTAAGTAGTAGGATGTTTCGTGAATTCTAAAGTATGAGCCTATCAACATAAAAAGTATTTCGGTCAGAGTTCATTGGTGATTATTGTACGAGTATAAAGTCACTGTATTCACGGGTTCAACAACACAAGCAACTTATCACGAATGATATCTACTCAACGCAATGAATACATTCTTTTGTCCCAACTGACTGCGTATCATGTCATGATGACTAACAATTACAATAATGTTTGTTTTGTTAATTTAAGTCACAATTGCTTTTTAAAGGTTACTTAGAAACTTTGTCATATTTAAGTTAAGTAGGTAAGTAAATGTATAAGCATGAAATTAAAAAAAAACTTGAATATATATATTGAACAAAAACCAATATTAAATGAGATTGCAATGCAACAAATGTTTGTTTATAATATTAAAATAACCGCTTTTTACTACATGCATATACGGTAGGACGGTAGGTACATATATGTACCAAAACAACTTTTTTTACAATGTTTGTCTTGTATGTTTGTTTAGGGTAATCTCTGGAACGAGTAACGTAGGCTACATTTGTTTTATAATATTCAACGCGAACGAAGTCGCGGGCACAGCTAGTTTAAAATACAATTACTGAATGTCCATAGAATAATGTCGAAGTTGCGTACTTAAAAAGATGAGGAGTTGAAAATGATCTTAAATAATGATCATAGCCGAAATAATTAATATTTGTTTATATTAGTTATATAGTCATCAGGAGGAAATACAAACCACGGTTACCACGCTTGGCAAGTGGAGTGGTGACAGCGGTAATCGTACTCAGTTAGGTAAGTAAACCTACGAAAGAAGAAAGTCAGCCATTGTGTGAGCTATCACACTTTATATTACGTGGTATTGTTGGGAGGTTAAGGTTTTAATCCTTCAAGATGTGCTTAGTGCCCTCCAACCCTCTTGGAGGGCAAGGAGTTATTCCTGCTGAAGCTACGACCCCCAGTCGCGAGCTGGTGTAACAGCGCAGGCGTTACAATACCTACCTAATATAAAGTGTCACAGCTCGTTCACTATGTTTTAAAAGTAATATAATCATGTATGTAAGCAAAGGTAACAACAATATAGCGATAACAGCACAAAAATGTATGTTTTAATAGGAATAAATACCAATAGATCAGCGTAGAAAATTTTTGAAACCAAAAAAAAAATAGTAGTATAAAACCCATTGGAAAAGGAAGAAAATATAACAAAAATTAAAGGAAAAATAAATTACGGGCGATCTGAGGTTGGGAAGTGGTAAAGGGTGTTAATAAATATTTTTTTATTCAGCACTTAGGTATTTACATACACTTGTACTTGTCAGAATTACAATGTGATATGATAAATAAAAAAAACTATAACTAGATAATTATTCTTACTCTATGAAATATCCGACTATACCCTATTCATCGGGGCTTGAGACAAAGTGTAAACAAAGAAAACATTGTTTCTCAAACTTTTTGCAATTTTTTTTATTGCTATTTAATTTAATATAGGGTTTCCCATTTGTGTGTCTAGCAGCTCGGGTTAAGATAAGGTACTTAACTATGAAGATAATAAAATCATAAATCACTCTTATTGAATTAATTATTCGGAGAATTAGGAGGATTTTGAAGAACTGTCGCCATCGTGAATAACGAAGCGGTCAACTATATTCAACTATCAATTATTCCATCAATTTTAAGCATCTTTTGCTCTTCTTTTTTACATTGTCAATGCACTTTTGTCAAGCCTCTACTGTTATATTTTTAATTGCATCGGCTAGTAAAATTTGAACTTCACTTAACTTAAAGCTTTTGTTATTATCAGCAATAAACCCTTTAACTTGGGCCCATATTAACTTTAAGGATTTAATTCACTATGTCCTTTTAGAACCTGTTTACAGTGGCTTGCGATATTCCCATTATACTAATCCTTCGACCAAGTTTCTTCTATGAGTTTGAACACATTAATAACAGCCACCTTTTCCGTTGAATGCGTTGGAGTTTTCTTTGATCGCTTTTTCTTTGGCGAAGAAAAAGTGCAAGCGTCGCTTGGTCCAGGTGCACTCATGTTTTAAGCTCGAAAACGTAAGTATAACAAAAACAAAACAACCAACAAATAACTTAAACTTCATAAAAGATATAAATTCAACGAAAATATCTATAATAATAAATAAGCAGAACTCTCGTATCAACAAGTTGATCTATAGTAAAAATGGCGGATATAATCCGACCGATAACCAAACGTCACATTTTTATGTAAAATGTTCGGGAGTAAATGTGGTCTATAATTTAGTCGTATTAAAATGCATTCGAAGTTTGGGAATCAAGTCTTTTTTGGGTGTTTTTACATGTAAACGATTTAATAAATCATTATACTTCATAAAAGATGACATTCCTAGGGTTGTTAAGATTTAAACAAATGTCGATAGTAATTATCGACTTTTCTTACTATTATTGACGATAATGTAACAAATAATTGGGATTAATTTAATTACAAACGTTACTAAATTAAACAAATATTTTAATATAAGATACATTTATACTCTCTAAAATCCAAAGTTTATTTTTAGAAATTGGATTTTATTTACTCACTATTATTTTAGATCAAGTACGCGTACATATGTAAATTATGTTATGTTACTAAAATGTATAATAAAATTTAATGATAAATTTATTTTTATATAAGTTTTATATAAAAATATCGATAGTTTATAGTCGATGGCCACGATGATTCATTGTCCATCACTTATTAGGTCGCCATGCCCATAAAATATAACATTGGCAGGTACTGTCTGTCAGTACTACTAAATTTAAAAACTTCATAGGCGTGATTGTACTGACAGATGTAATCAAATATATTCACTTCATCAATCGTGACCCTTAAAGTACCCTTTTTATGGTTTGTTTACATTTAATCTCACGCCTCGATGAATACGGTATAGGTAAATCAATCGCAAATCAATCAAATCAATAGCAAATCATACAAATCTACAGACTACATAGTCCGTCCGTCTATCCTGTGACATTTAGATATTTTATGACAATAAATTATCGCCATTTCTTGTGTATTTTACGTTCTACGGGTCTTAATACGACTACATAGAGACCACTCTATCCGACCTGCCGGTTCTCGGTTCTCTTCTGAGTGCTTCCGCGAACGCGATGCGTCCCCCCTCGCCCTCCCGACCCTTAGTTTGCTAAGAACCTTCCGATGCCCTCGTAGACCCGAAGTCCGAGAGGCCCGCGAACTGTAAAGTAGAGCGACAGTTGCACAAAACTCCCCTAAAGAAACTAAAAGCCATAATCCCTCAATCTCCCCGTCAGCGACCGCCCTGAGCCGAGGTCCAAGTCCCACAGGGGACGCCCTCTTGCGCAGGTTGCTTAGTTTGTAGTGTTTAAACCATTTATCTAGGCTGGAGCTCTGCTCGCCTTTTTATGCCCGGTGAAGTAGCAAAAGCCTCAGGGCTAATAAAATATGTCCGTCCGAAAAAAAAAATAGGCCTTCATACGGGTTTTAATGTTTAAAGGTAGGATGCACAAGACTAACAATGAGAGTTATTAATTGGACTTGGAAACTTTATTGTCCCCGTATTATATTATAGTCATAGTCGAAACAAAACCGTCTAGAAAACGAATTATTTACAAATATAATTGTATGATCCAAAATGTATCCAGATCCAGATAAATAGTTTGAATGAGTTCATAATGTATATATATCAAAACATATTATTATCTCCCATAATTTTGCATTTATTAACAATATTTACTACTATACTATATAATACTCAAACTCTTATTTGTTCGTGGTTTGAACGCTCTAATCTCAGGAACTACTAGGGCGATCAGAAAAATTCTTGCAGTGTTAGATAGCCCATTTATCAAGGAAAGTTATATGCTATATTTTATTATGAAATTATAACAGGAACGGGAGATTTTTTTTATTTTTATTTTTTTTTATTAGAAATAGGTTAGCGTTTGACTACACCCTGCCTGATGTTAAGCATCGGAATAGCCTAGGATGGAGCACGCTTACCTAGAAGGAACCGGTTTACTCTTGATTTGAAGAGACCCATATCGTACTTATCGGGAAATATAGACCCCGGCAAGGAGTTCCACATCTTCGCAGTACGTACAAAAAACGTGGACTCGAAGCGCTTCGTACGTATTTTGGGAATATCGACCATGTACTGATGGCGCCTCTCCGAGTGTCTTGTTGTCCGATAGAAGAAAGGGGAAGGCAGAACTAAGTTGTGCAGTTCCTCAGCACACTCTCCGAAATGTATCCGATAAAAAACCGACAAACTGGCAACCCTTCGTCGGTGCGCAAGGCTTTGCAGCTGAGACTCGGCTACGCTGCCTATTAACTTTTTGGCGCGCCTCTCAATCGACTCCAGTGCCTCTAGTTGATACTTGGCGGAACCATCCCAAAGATGAGAACAGTACTCCATACATGCTCTAACTTGGGCTTTGTATAATGTGAGCAGCTGATTTGGTGTGAAGTACTTTCTCACCTTCGAGAGGATGCCAAGCTTTTTGGAGGCTATTTGGGCCTTCGACTCAATATATGAGCCAAAATTTAGAGTCGATGAAAGAGCAACGCCTAACAGCTCAAGCTTGTCAGTTAACTGCACGGATACATCTCGGAAAGAAGGAGACAGTCGAAACGGCCTCTACTTTGCGGAGAACAAACACGCCTGGGTTTTACTAGCGTTAAACTGAACCAGGTTGGCATCGCCCCAATCGGAGACTGCCTTAAGGGACAAGTTTAAGCGTTCAACCATGGCCTCTCTGAGCAACTCTATATCCGGCCCACTGGCCCGCGCATTGGAAGTGTAGCTCTCCACGACCGTGCTGTCATCTGCATACCCAAAGGTACCGGGCTTCAGCAGATCGTTGATATGCAGCAGGAAAAGCGTCGCAGAGAGTACAGACCCCTGGGGAACACCGGCATTGATAGCCATTTGCTCAGACGAGCAACCGTCAACGACCACTCGTAATGACCGATCCCTCAGGAAATCCGAAATCCAAGCGCAAAATGCAGCAGGTAGACCGTATGCAGGAAGCATGCCAATAAGGCTATCGTGCCAAACCCTGTCAAAGGCCTTCGAGATGTCCAGAGAAACGGCAAGCGCTTCCCCGTGTCTCTCGATGGCCTCACTCCAGATGTAGGTAGCGTACGCTAGAAGATCCCCAGTGGACCGGTTTCGGCGGAAACCGTATTGTCGATCGCTGAGGAGGTTGTTAGCTTCTAGGTACGCTAAAAGCCTAGTGTTGATAACACGCTCCATGCTCTTGCAGAGTATGGAGGTGATGGAGATAGGCCTGTAGTTTGAAGGGTCAGCACGACTACCTTTTTTGGGCACGGGTTGCACATTTGCTAGCTTCCAAGACTTCGGCACCAGTCCAGTCTCTAGAGAGAGGCGAAAGAGGCGTGTCAAGACAGGAGTCAACTCGGGTGCACATGTCCTCAACATAATGGCAGATATACCATCAGGGCCACTGGCTTTATTCACGTCAAGATTACGAAGCGTTTTGCGAACTTCCTTTTGGCGAATGTGAATGTCATTCATGACTATCTCGCTTCCTGGAACGTTAGGAGGAATCGCGCTTCCAGCATCTAGTCGTGAAGATTCCGCAAACAGAGAAGCAAACAAGTTGGCTTTCTCTTCAGCAGTGTGAGCCAGTGTTCCATCAGGCTTCTGCAGTGGAGGCAGTGAGGGGCGGCAGAAGTTTGCTTCGACTGATTTAGCTAGGGACCAAAACGCTTTACTACCCGCGGGGTACGAAGCCAGTTTGTTCCCTATTCGGCTAATATGGTCAAAGCGAGACTTCTGTAGAGCCTTTTTGCAGGACTTGGCAGCCTTGTTAAAAATTCTCTTCTTTGCGTGTATATCCTTTGCCTTGCGCCTACGAGCATCGACCCAAGCCAGGTATGCCTGATGTTTGCGCGCCTCAGCGCGTCCACATTCAGCCCCGAACCATGGGCGATCTCTGCCAGACGACGGTACGTCAGTGAACGGAATAAAATATTCCATCGCTAATCGTAGCACATCGGTCACAGCATTGGCGCAGGTGGTAGGATCACCAGAAGAGAAGCAGACAGGTTGCCAAGGATAAGATGCAAAGAAGGACCGCATCTCATCCCAATCTGCTGACTTGTATCGCCACATCCGCCGAGTGCCTTTTGGGCAGGGATCGGGCGGGGAGTAGACAGATACAGATTTCACCAGACAGTTGTCGAAACTACCTAAAGGTGAAGAGACCGACACTGAGTAGCGGTCTGGATCAGTTGTCAGCAGAAGGTCCAAGCAATAGGCTGTATGCGAGTCAACGTCTGGTATCCGTGTAGCTCCTTGGACCATCTGGGTGAGATTTAACGCTAAAGAAAGCTTACGCGTCTCTCTCCCAGCGTGGTCGGTATCCCGGTATGGGAACAGCCAATCCTGGTGATGGCCATTAAAATCCCCCAGTAACACCATTTGAGCGGATGGGTACTTTTGTTGCGCTGCGTCTGCCACCTCACAGAGGTATTCAGCGAGCCGAGTTGTCTCCGGATCCCCGGTGTGCGAGCGGTAAACACAGGCATACAGAATCTTATCAATGCCTGTGTCAACCAAAGCCCAGAGTACGGAGAAGGTGGGGTCCTCGAATCGACGGAGACGGCGAATGCAGATGTCGTCCCGAGCATATACACATACTCCCGCACGTGGTTTGAAGTTGTGCTCCAGGGTATACCCTGGGTAACTAAGGTACGACACGTCGGAAGGACGACCAATCTGCGTCTCCGAGAGAAACAAGAGGTGAGGTTTTTCAGTCTCAAGGTGGTGATGGACAGGAACGAGATTTGAGTGCAAACCCCTTATGTTACAAAGGTGCAGCCGCTGTGAAACCTTTCTCTTTTTATTGTTTCTCTGCATGGTGTTGGGAGTAAAAAGGGTCGAAAGTCGACAGTGGAACGAGGCATCACGCATTGCTTTTCCAGAAAAAACACACACAAAAACTAAACGCACAACAGGGGGACTAGTCTGGAGACTGCGGGGACGCCCGAGCCCCCCCAAAGACTACCATCATGCCCTCTCGCCCGGTTGCCAACCGGCACGATGGCACATCCCTGGGATTTTTCGACAGTTGGCGGGGCAGCCTCTCATGAGTGGCTGGGTCACAATTGGGCCCCCTACTGACTGCGGTCGGCCAGCGGTGCACCGTGCCTCGGATCCCGCTACCCTCCGCGACTAGTCTCTCAATGCGGCAGTTCGTTGTGTTTAATGTTCGGTTTGCAATGGGACGCTGCTGTCCTGACTCGACTTTCAAATGGCATCACCAAACAACACGCCGGAACACGACAAAGTCGTTTGGCGGCGTGGCTTTGTTCGGTGGGTGGTCACTAGCCGCGGCCGAAGCCTACCACCAGTAAGTGCAGCTCGTTTAGCACCACCCAGGAGTCACGTGGAGGGTCTCGAGGGTAAACCTACGGACGCAAGCTGCTTCGACTCCCTAAGAGCTTTACGGGTAAAACCGCGCGCAGGAAGCTAGTCTGTACCATAAAATAATATACAAGGACACTATTCATGCATAAAATATTACTAAAAATATTTAATTAGAGTTTGACGACTATAGATATAAGAGCACCAAACAATTAACCAACTAATCTGGTGCAAATATTGTTTAGTACAAAAACTATACAAAAAGAATATTACAAAATTCAATCAAATTAAACAACATCGGAACAAGTTTGTAGTTACTTGTGGCGACTTGATATTAAAACCTGACACAGTTCCATTTTACCTGATTTAACCACTTTTTTTCTCAAGGACTAAGCGCATTACACATCACTTTTGCCGCAGTAGTGGGGTATGTGGTTCTTCCCATTAAAACCGCTCATAAAGTTGCAAGAGCAATCATCATCAGCCCGTAAAACGTACGTACATCCCGGATAACAATCGATACCACTACTAAGCAGGATAAATTCCACAGAAGGGCTAGTAAAAAATAAAAGTATTTATTTCAAAGTAACATTTTATTATAACTACAAATTAACATTAACGTTCGTGTCAGAAGTGTGAAATAAATAACTACCATAATTTCACTTTATGTCCTCGATAAAATCAGTAATTACGTAATTATACTCATGTAACCAACGAATCACTATTATCTTTATAAAACTGTGAAATATTTTATATTATATGCTATAAATATTATAATGAATTTAAAATAAATACAATTTCATTTGTGGATCATTAACAAATAATCTTTGTAGTTATCGACTGCTTTCACAATTCTGACAAAAATAATTATTTATTAAATACATGATAGATTATAGCCCTAATTTGATTACATCTAATATATCACAAACCATGACTGATGACGTGAATCATCCACCAGCCCTAACATAGCACTAGATTGATTGAATAACTAATTTCGAAAAGGGTCAACTCAAATAGACAAGGCATATGAGTTGTGTCCTTATCGAAATTGCATATTCAATTCATTTCGTTCAATAAATGTTGAAGTATTCTTATATAAATTGTTCTATCTCGATAACGAAAATATATTAGTAAACAAAATTATTTAAATGTCGTGCCTAATGAGACGGATGAACGCACGAACGCGCATCTATAAACTACGTCATGTCAATTTTAGCGGTCCCCTGCACTCCCTACGTCAAACTCTTTCACACTTGATTGAATACATCGTATCCTCGATGGTATCACAGTCCATCGCAGTTAAACCCCACATTCCTATTTGTACGAACCCCAAGAAAGCCGACTTGAACAGCAAAATAAAGGGGGGCGTAAATGCATCAAATATCTTTATCAACGACAGAACAACATATATAATTTTATAATATATAATAATTGCGAACAAAAGTAACAATAATAAAAAAATAGAATCATCGTTTCTTAAAGCCGTCAGTCTGACAAAAACGTTCATATATACATACAACACTATATTTTTGGTACAAAAGTTTTCTAATGACACACGAGACAAGACGACACAGACAGAGATCACATACACTTAATTAGACGTTTGTTTAAAATCATATTCGAAATGTAATCAGACGAAGCACTATATAATTTATTTTTCCAATTTCTGTTCTGATATTTAAACTGGTAACCAGTTTTAAAGCCGCGATTTCTAAGTTTAGTAGTTAGTTTTTACAAAGTTATGTTTAAATTTTTTACGAATATACATTTTTTCATTAAAATTATGTTTGATCGACTCCAATACTATTATAATATAATAAAGCTGGGTCCTAATTCTATGGCATGGTGTCCAATTATTTTGTTTTTTAATAATATACATAAAAAATCGACAATTTCATCTGCCGTTTACTTTTCAATCGTCAGATCAAAATTATCATAGGAACAAATTTTAATTTTGACATATCCTCAATAGAGTTTGTCAATATAATTAGTTTATCCCTTTGATATATTTTATCTGACGATTAAAATTATTAGAAATCAGCCCTAGCACAATTTTAATTTATTGTTTTGAGTCTTGGTAATGTTAATCAATCATTAAAACAAAATCATGTGGAAGGGTTTAATCTTTTTTATGACGTAATGAAATTATAATTCGACACCATGATACGTAGAGAACAAAGCTTTACAAATCGGAAACAAATCATCTATGCTCTAAAACAATTCCACATCAGTACAGTTACCACCGGCTTTTATCTCTAAAACAATCAGTATAAGCTATGTTTTAAAAATAAACTACATCAATAGTTATAAAAAATCACTTAGGAAAATCGGAATGAATGATGAATTAAATATATTAATACTTTTTAATTTGACACAAATACAAATCGAACCGCATACTACGCTGATGAGTTATAGAAAATATACGACTAACATAAATAATAATTTCAAATTTGAACTTCTAAGAGGAATATTCTTTACCACGCATTTATGACTTTGGCAAAGATAAAAAATAAGACTAGTTTTAAATTCCTCTACGATTCATTATACACTAATTTTAATTCCGTTAACAAATGGACTTTATACATTCTAAGTAAATATATGATTATCGATGTGATATGCTTCCTACTTTGCATAGTATGAACGATTTTCAAAACTAAATTATAATTGTAAGATTAATTTCGAAAAAGGCACAATTTAAATGGCTCGCCAATAAATTTTCGAAATTGCATATTCAATTTAGAAAAATGAATTTATTTTCTATTACTCATCAGCCGACCTTTCAAATAACGGGTGTTTTTATAGAGGTATAGAACTTTAAGTTGGCAACACTTTTCTAACTGACGGCGCAACATGTCACACAGCTTGTGCCACAATTGATTTATTGAAGGAAACGTTTGGTAACCGCATAGTTTCACGTTTCGGACCCGTGAATCGGCCTACAAGATCGTGCGATTTAACGCCGCTTGACTATTTTTTGTGGGGATATGTGAAGTTGCTAGTCTACGCCGATAAGCCCGAAACGATTGACCACTTGAAGGACAACATTCGCCGTGTTGTTGCCGATATACGGCCACAAATATTGGAAAAAGTCATCGAAAATTGGTGCTCCAGATTAGACTACTTGCGAGCCAGCCGTGGCGGTCATATGTCAGAAGTCATATTTAAATTATAATGCCAGAAGATTATCTTTCGAATAAAGTAAATTTCATATCAATTTAAAAAAAACCATTTTGTTTTATTCCATTTAAAAGTTCTATACCTCTAAAAAAACACACACTGTATTATAATTCAAATCTACTTATGTGAACCAAGTTTAATAACTACCTACTTTTCAATACTTGTTTTCGTATTTTGTGCCATAGACAATTTGTAAAAGTACCAATTATTGAGAAGTAGCGAAGAAACGTGTTCGCATTAAAGATTTTGAATTTATACATAGAACTCAATACACAGGAACACGTTGCAATTTAAATATTGACCAGAAATCTAAATATGGTATAGAGTTCTACTACATTATAGGTCTTCAGTTCTAAAAAGTTTGAATGAAACTCTCACGGAGATTCCATACGAAGGCATTCATAACTATGGTTACTCAGTCCACCTTATGTGAAATTGTGCTATTACTCGGCCCTTTGCAGCTACAGATGTGTCGGACTATTAACTTCATCCATATTCTCAAATGAATATTCGTTAAAATCGGTGAAAAAATTGAAACGGTTTCGACTGTGTCCGTACTCATTCTTCTTTATTGTTCTTAATTTATGTTAATATTATAATATGTAACATATATTTACAGATATGCAATTCCAATTAAAAAAAAGTTATCTCATTCCGACGTTAAGACTGCAATGTATCCCAATGTGTATTGAGTCCTTTAAAACATCTCGAACAACTCACATACCACTGCAGTTATTATGTTCTATATTGAAATGACATTTGTCAAATTTGTGTTTCATTTTTAATGTTTTTTATAAAAATAAATTACAAAGTTGTTTATGACATTGAGTCATACCTAGTGTTTGTGGTGAGAGGGTCAGTGTCGTCCCTCTGACGGAAGTTAAAGGCATTATTGAAACTGTCTCGAAGACGCTCCACGAATGTTTTGTATTCCAGATGTGCTTGGCCGAAGTCAAAATCGGCCACCTCGACTGTATGCCTAAAAAAATAATGACATGAAAAGTTGCAAGTTTTTTTTTGTGACGGACATTTGTAATTTAACACGAGGTTTTGCTAATTTGGCTCAGAGAGGTTGCTGGTACGAGGATTGGGGATGACTTTCCCTCTACTTTTTGTCTCATTTAAACTACTGAACCGTATTCAAACAAACAACATAGTATAATATTGTAGACTATGTTAGTCTGTATTACTCAAAAATATTGTATTCAACTAGCTACAATATTTATGAGTAAAAGGCATATCTTTATAAGTTTCCCCAAGAACTGTAGCTTTACGAGTGAAACGGTTCAAACGGCTAGTTTACAATAATTAGTAGGAATTACCTAGAACGGTGTTGGTAGTAAGCGATGCCGAAGACAACCAAGATGACAGCCACCAGACTGAACGTCACCGGGACCACGATTACTGACAACTGCGCTTGCACAGTCGCTGGAAATTGCAAAAAATCATATTAATACACAACGAAATATATTTCATCATGAATGCACTGGTGGCCAAATTATTACGGCACTCGCTTGAAAGACTACTGGGTGAAATTCGCACCCTGAACAACTAGTTATGTGAAACAAAGATTTATGAGTCAAGTGTCTGGATGAACATTGTGTCCGTGAATTAAATAGCAAAGTTCGAAAGACAGTATATATATTCAGCGCTTAGGTATTTACACACACTTGTACTTGTCATAAAAATTTACAATGCATATAACATTAATTATTATTATAAATAGGTAAAATTTACTATCAAATTATGTTTAACTTTATTTTAGGTGTACTAGAAGTCTATCAGTCTAGTGTTCCCCGTGATAAAGGGATTTATTTGAGTTATTATTTCATAAATAATAATTTAAGGTCACCGTCTCTCGAAGGAAAGTCTGCCATAGTCCCCAAACTCGATAATTGGTTGATTATTACCTTAGTAGTATATTTTAAACTATTTACTTTAAAAGAAAGTTTAGGTCACTCTAGAGCTGTGTTTTTCAATCTTTATGATTTCGCGACCCCAAATCTGGGCCCGCCAGTGCCAACAATCCGGCCCGCGACAGCTTAAGACTAGTATCATCAATCTGGCCCGCGACCCCCAATGTCTTATTGATGTTACTATTGCTGTGATTAGTTGAAAAAGACAACACAAAATGATAATTAGTTAAGTTTAAGGTAGATAAGTAGGTATAGTTAAGGATAGAAAAAATTAAAGTGTTTTGGCCCTTCGAACATATTGAAAAAATCGTAATGGCCCTAAGGCGTCAAAATTTGGAGACCCCTTTTTTTTGTTGTCCGGGAGGAAATGCATTTACGCATTCCCACCGCCGCTGCAACGTATTCGCGCGCTGGCGGTGTGATATATGGGACTCGCCCTCTTCATAGCGTGGTATGCTAAACTCATACCACGAGGAGAGGACCCTAAACCACTAAAACCTCCAGGACACTCCTTCGATCCGCCGTAGGCGGGGGCCGGGTACGCATGAGCAATCCGGCCCCCCAATTTGGAGACCCCTGCTATAGACAGACAAATACATAATTTGGAAGACTACTTAAACGTTGACAAAGTTTATAGTATCATTCGCAATAGTGTGACCATTTGCAATTTGGATACGGTTTTATTTCTTCTTATAATAACAATAATTGGTTAATTGCAAAAAATGTCACAGGACAGACTACGCAGTCCGTAGATTTGTATGATTTGCTATTGCCTACCTACTACTGTTAGTTACCTAGTCGGATATTTTATAGAGTAAGATTTATCTGTTAGCTATAGTTTTTTTTATTAATATATCTACTAACATTGTAATTCTGACACGTAAAAGTGTATGTAAATACCTAACTGCTGAATAAAATTCATTATGTCATTAACTTACCTTTATAAATATTAACCGTTACCGCTGAGGCATTCCTTCCTATATCATTCTCGAGGACCACGACCACTGTATGCTGTTCACCATCAGCGAAGTAATGTATGAGATCGAAGTTTCTATCGACAGTTGGGATCTTGCTCTGGCACGTTTCATTCCCAGTGATATTGTACTGGCCAGGCTTGTACTGTACGCAGTACCCGAAGGGAGGTGAGCCCGTGTACTTCACGGCTAATCTTAAAAGATCGCCGTGTTTTAACCAGTTTACACCGCTAATGCTTATTTCGGATATCGCTTCTGAAAACAATATAGGTCATGAAGTTAGAATACATAACTGAATTTGTATTAAAATATAAGGTTCTTTGATATTATGTCGTACCATTAATCATCATCATCAGTCAGTATAACGTCCACTACTAAACATGGGCATCCTCCGGAGGGAGAATTTTTGCCAAAGTCACCGCGCTTGGCAGGCGGGTTGGTGACCGCAATCGGCAAATAAACCGCAATTTCATGTAATAATGCAATGCAAAAAACATGCAAGGTATATCTGATGATTTTATAACAATCGCGACGAACGGCTTAAGGTGCTTTCAGAGGCACTAAGTCTGGACTACCTTCAACCAACCATCTAATAATTTTACACAATCTATGATTTTACACAAAGTTTTCTTGTCCTGCGGCATGGGGATCGGACACATGACCTTCGAAACTTAAAGAGAAACTTAAACCATTACATCACGTAGGTTTTCATCCCATTAACAGTAGATCATATTATTATTATGTATAAGTAATAAGGTTTAATAAGAAATTTCTGTGATTTATACATGAAAATATTACACATGATACTACTGTTACTGAGCGGCACTTCAGTTAGGGGCACGATGGGTATACCGCAGTTTTAATAGACTTGTGACGTCATTACAAAACGGGCGGAAAAAAGGACATAATATATTTGAGTGTGCAAAATAATGTCGAAAATACTAATTTAAATGTAGATCAGGGGTGGCCAACCGGTCGATCGCGATCGACTGGTCGATCCCGGCAGCTATCAACTAATATAATAAAAAGTTATATTTTTGTCAACAATTACGTGCTACTGATGCACAAAATTGGTGTTTCTCGTATAATAATAAAAAAATGCCTATATATCATTAGATTGATTTACACGGAACGTTATGTATTCCATTGGTCGATCGCACACTGTAAACAGTCGATTTTAGGTCTTATTAAGTTGGCCACCCCTGTTATCGATAATAAGATACCTAGGACAGGACACTAACGAAACTTCGTAATAATATACATTTGAAGGCAGTTATATGCAAGCTACGAAATATCGTTTAAAGTAAGTATTTTGCTTTCTTATTCAAAGTGTTAGGACCAATTTAAAAGATTTTATATTTACTTAAATAATATTTTACGGTGTATTATTTGTATGTTTTATTGTATTACTCATCACAACGAATTCTTAAGAAGTCATGTTGAAAAGATGATAAGAATCTGCTGAAGCGTTAGCGAGATCTAGCGAAACCGCAAACGTTACTCCAGCAGGATTTTGAAAAACTTCGCAGCCAAGGAAAGGACAAATACCAAATTAGTTGTTACATTTACCTCGCCTAGAGCTTTAGACGAGGTGACACAACATTCATTCCAATATTCCCATAAAAAAAAAAGAAAATGTCTGGCTGGGGGTTACATTACCCCCAGCCAGACATTTTCTTTTTTTATGGGGTAATAAATGTCCCGAAATCTTAGAATTTACACAAAAATTTCCTGTCCGGCGTGGGGATTGAACCCACGTCCTCCAAGATTTAAAACGAGCCAAATACCGCTTGGGGTAATGTTACGCTAACAAATGTTCCGGAAAGAAATCTTAGAATTTACACAAAAAAATCCTATCCAGCGTGGAAATCGCACCCACGTCCTCCGAGATTTAAAGCGAGCCACTACACTACGGAGGTTGTTTGTTTACTTGAACGCAATAATTACAGGAACTACTGGTCCGATAAAAAAAAATTCATTGTTAAATTACCTATTCATCGAGAAAAACTATAGGCTATATTTAATTATTAAGTCCCGACAGGAAATGCGTGTAAAACCGCGCGCAGAATCTTGTAAGGAATAAAACTATTTATGTACTTTAAATTCACGGAAACCAGGATTTACCTACAACTCCCCTTATCAGAAACATTCGATTGGCTTATGTATGGATATATTATTATTGATTGAAATCTCAATTGCGTGAGGTAGGTATTATATACATAACGGTATTAAAATTTTGCAAACATGGTCAACTTATTAAGTCTTATTTAAGTCAACAATAAATGTAACACTATTCTAGTACTATGACTCATGTTATTCAATATGTATTTACATTATAAAAAACAGTAATGTTCACATAAAATTAAATTAGAATAAATTAGCGAACGGATTGGCACTATAGAGATCTCAATATATCTAAATGTAAAGTAGAGCGACAGTTGCACAAAACTTCCCTAAAATACAAAAAGTGAAAATCCCTCAATCTCATCGCCACCGACCGCCCTGAGCCGAAGTCCAAGTCCCACAGGGGACGCCCTCTTGCGCAGGTTGCTTAGTTTGTAGTGTTTAAACCATTTATCTAAGCTGGAGTGGATCTTTATGCCCGGTGAAGGAACAAAAGCCTCGTGGCTAACTACATATGTCTGTCCGAAAAAATACAACATAAATGTAATATAATCATACCCATATTGTAAATGTGAATGTAAGTTTGTTTGTAACACTTTCATGCGAAACCGATATCATGAAACTTTGTACACATATTCTTGGAGGTATTAGAAGTAACAAGGGGCATTGGATTCAATTCGAGCGAAGCCGCGGGTAAAAGTTAATACTATAATATTATAAACGCGAAAATTTGTAGATTAAGAATGTATGGATGTATATTTGTTAGTCTTTCACGCAAAAACTACTAAACGGATTTGCCTGAAAGTTTGCACGCGGATAGTTTATAATCTAGATTTACATATAGGCTAAAAATATTACGCTCCGACCCACTGGAGCAGAGTGACGCAGGTAAAACCGCGGGACTAGTTTACATTACAAAGTCCAGTTATCTACACTAAAAAAATAAATTAGAATGAGTTACCTAGCGGATTAGCACTATCGAGAGCTCAATATATATCTAGAGCTCAGAAGCGTCGGGTCGGATGTGCCATTATACGTCAGAAACATTCATCGTATGTGTCTTTACCAGAAACTGGCACTTACAACCTAATGCTTCTGAAGATAATAGTACATCCGTCCTTATGCTCCTGAGTTCTAGAAAAGCAGCAATCCGTTCCTTGGTATATTCTTTTCAGAGAGCACGGAACACATAACCATTATCTATACTTCAATACATAGTATAAAACTAAGTCGCTTTCTCTGTCCCTATATCCCTATGTATGCTTAAATCTTTAAAACTACGCAACGGATTTTGATGCGGTTTTTTTAGTAGATAGAGTGATTCACGGGGAAGGTTTATATGTATAATACATCAGCATTACACCCGTGCGAAGCCGGGGCGGGTCGCTAGTAATATTATAAGGAGGAAAGATTTGTATTTTTGTGTGTATGTTTGTAATGAATAAACTCAAAAACTGCAGTGCCGATTTCAAAAATTCTTTCACAATTGGAAAGCTACATTCATTTTTGAAATGTTTACAAATGATGTATTTCTGTGTAACAACCAATACACAAAATAAAAGCTTATAAAAACAGAATAAAATCAATATTCCCATACAACAAACGTGATTTTAATGCGTTTTCGTATCTAGTCTCTTGCCAAATATTGGAACGGAACCCGCCGTGCGCGATTCCAACTCGCACTTCGCCGGTTTTTTTACAATTTGGATGGCATGGCCTAAATAAAA
Source organism: Nycteola revayana (assembly GCA_947037095.2). NCBI lineage: Eukaryota > Metazoa > Arthropoda > Insecta > Lepidoptera > Nolidae > Nycteola > Nycteola revayana. Next base: position 15,757,772 of record OX344839.1, read on the forward strand.
CCCGACTGGAAAGACCTACGCGAACACACAACAGGTTAACGAAAAAATATATCTAATGATACAATTTGGTTTTTACAATTCCATAATATTTAGTTTCCTCTCACCATTTTTATCCTGAATGGTAACGGTTAACGTAAATTCAAATCATCAACAGCCCGTTTACGTCCACTACTGAACATGGGCCTCCTCTTAACAGACCTTGGCAAGCCTGGATCGTTTAGGGATTTTACCATAATCACCACGCTTGGCAGACGGATTGGTGATCGCAGTAATATGTTAACCTTGGGCTAATAGACGCTGCTGCCCATCCATCAGCCATATGTCCCTTAGTCGCCTTTTACGACACCCATGGGTAGACACGGGGTGGTCTATTCTAAGCCGGAAACCACACGGCATGAATTCAAATGATAACATTTTATTATTAGCGTCGCCACGTTATAAATAAATTACCGGTTATAAATTACAGTTCATACCTACCATATATATTCAAACTAGTGGACTCGACAGACGTTGTCCTGCCTGATAATCTATAATATAAAAATGAATCGCAAAATGTGTTGGTAAGCGCATAACTCTACAAAGCCTGGACCAATTTGGCCAATTCTTTTTTTTTATGTTCGTGGAAGTTCAAGGATGGTTTTTACGGCGAGAAAAATTCGAATAATTGCCTGAAAACCCCTTAAAACAGCCTTTATCTTTTTCCCATACAAACGTTTTCAAACTAAAATGTAGAGTCAATTTGAGCTTTATTTTGTTAATTAAAAACTTGAATTTTTTTGCCTAGATTTTTTAGGGTAGGGGTAGTGTAGGGTAGGGGTAGTGTAGGGTAGGGGTAGTGTAGGGTAGGGGTAGTGTAGGGTAGGGGTAGTGTAGGGTAGGGGTAGTGTAGGGTAGGGGTAGTGTAGGGTAGGGGTAGTGTAGGGTAGGGGTAGTGTAGGGTAGGGGTAGTGTAGGGTAGGGGTAGTGTAGGGTAGGGGTAGGAGTACCGCATAAACGAAGTCTCTACGGGCCAGTTTATTTTATACAAATGTTTAGGTCTTTTATGTATCGATTGAGGCAGTACGAAGTCTGCCGGGTCAGCTAGTATATTAATATATATATGATATATTATTTGTGAATCTAAACCATCCAGGGCGCCACCCAATCCCATACAAAAAATTAGTAGAGTTAGGAAAGTACGGAACCCTAAAAATAGTTTAAATTAATAGAAAAAACAGACTTAGTAGAGATGAACGAAATAAAATGCCTTGCTCATGTTTTTCATCTACAGGGTGTCCAAGAACCTGGCGTCCAACTGGATTCCCACGATGCCCCAAGTTCTAACAGTACTCAGAAAAATATTTTAAAAAATCCACCCCATGTACTTACAGAATTATACTGATTTAAAAAAAAAGGGGAAATGAGCACCCTGTGACATACTTTTGAATGCTGTGACTGCTAATGCTGATAATTTCGATATTTCTTGGAGGTTTTGTAATCTAGGGTATTGCTGTGTCTAAATAGAATGTAAAAATAAAGTACTTATTGTACCATTTTAAAATAAAATATTATTTTAACTAAAGGTGATATGGAAAACTATTGAATTTCGCAACTTTGACCGACTGTAGTGTAAAAAAATGTACCAAAATAGTATGGCAAGTGACGTCAAATTTTGACGCGTTTATTCCTCTTTTTAAAAAGGTATAATACTTACACATTAATTTGAAAAAAAAAAAATTGATAATATTTTTACTCAACAACCCAATTTTTACGATGTCTTACAGAATTCTTAGAAAGAAAAATTTACGACGAATTGAATCTAACCTCTAAAGAATTACTATTGTATGCTCATAAAAATAACAACAGGCCTCTCAAAAAACAGGTTAGACCGTAAGGGACGGTATGTGCATGCATCTCACCATAGTGATTCGTTATTACAACAGGAGGGAGCAAGACAGAAACTATCTTTGCGATTTGCTGGTTCTTCTTTATGGTACCCCATTATTCAGGTAAGAGTGAGGGAGAAAAAGGTTAGAGGTGCGAGTGAGATAGATAGTGACGCTATCTGGGATCGTGCTATTTAGGATAACAGTACGGTCAGTACGCGTCACTGCCTCCTGCCGTTACTACGCACCTCTCTCTTATTGTTACCATTGATCACGTACTACGATTTAAAGCTTTGTTTATTGGACTCGATTACTCTTTGTGCTCTGGACTTTGAAACGAACTCTTTACGACGACCTTTGCCTGTGTTTGGACAGTTTGTGTTTTGTGTGTGCTACCATGGCGACCTACACTCCGCAAGAATACGCAAATATGCACTACATTTATGGAGAATGTAGAGGTAATGGACGAGCTGCAGCGAGACTTTACAGAGAAAGGTATCCGAGGGCTACGCGATATCCCGACCATCGAGTTTTCATTAATGTGCACAGATCACTATGTGACGGGCGGTTCCCCAATCAAGTAGCTGGTGAAGGACGACCCGTAAATGACTTCATACGCGATGAAGTTTTAGAGGCGGTGTCGGCAAATCCAAGCATCTCTGTGCGAGGAATAGAAGCTGATACGGGGATACCGAAGAGCACAGCACACAGTATTCTCCAAAAAGAAGAATATCATCCGTACCACGTACAGCGAGTGCAAAGTCTTTTACCTCGAGACTATCCGAGCCGAGTCGCGTTTTGTGAAACAATCCTGCAAAAACATCGAGAAGACGAAAACTTTATCGACAAAATTTTGTGGTCAGATGAATCAACATTTAAGAAGGATGGCTACATGAACCTACACAACTTGCACGAGTGGCATGTGGAAAATCCGCACTTGATGCGAGAAGATAGATCCCAGTACCGGTTCAAAGTGAACATGTGGACCGGTATTCTCTGTGGGAATATTATTGGTCCATTTGAGATGCCCGAGAATTTGACTGGCGAATCATATTTAAATTTTCTTCAAAATGATTTGCCAAACTTACTAGAAGAGACCCCACCAGATATGTGGTTCCAACACGACGGCTGTCCAGCACATTTTCGCGTATCCGTTAGAGAGTTTTTGGACGAGCAATACCCGAACAGGTGGATTGGGCGATCAGGAACAATCCCGTGGCCAGCCCGCTCACCTGACTTAAATCCGCTGGATTTTTTTTTCTGGGGAACTATGAAGGAGCTCGTTTATGCGAAGCCCATTAATGACATCGCTGACCTTCGTGAGAAGATAACACAAGCAGTGCAGGTGATACGTCAAAAAAGTTACTCGCGAAACATAAAGCGGTCCTTTTTAAGGAGAGTGAGAGCTTGTATTGCCGCGGGTGGTCAACATTTTGAACATTTATTGTAATAAAATATCTTTAAACTAACATTCTTTGCTTTTATTCTACTGGGAACCCATCTACCTGTGTGTATTTCCTTCTTGCTCACTCTTGGAACCGAAGTAAATAATAGTAGTAACATAACAGTTTCTAAGATAAGAAAGGGTCCGACAGTTACCGTTAGTAGGTAGGCACTTCGTAAAAATTGGGTTGTTGAGTAAAAATATTATCAAAATTTTTTTTTTCAAATTAATGTGTAAGTATTATACCTTTTTAAAAAGAGGAATAAACGCGTCAAAATTTGACGTCACTTGCCATACTATTTTGGTACATTTTTTTTACACTACAGTCGGTCAAAGTTGCGAAATTCAATAGTTTTCCATATCACCTTTAGTTAAAATAATATTTTATTTTAAAATGGTACAATAAGTACTTTATTTTTACATTCTATTTAGACACAGCAATACCCTAGATTACAAAACCTCCAAGAAATATGGAAATTATCAGCATTAGCAGTCACAGCATTCAAAAGTATGTCACAGGGTGCTCATTTCCCCTTTTTTTTTTAAATCAGTATAATTCTGTAAGTACATGGGGTGGATTTTTTAAAATATTTTTCTGAGTACTGTTAGAACTTGGGGCATCGTGGGAATCCAGTTGGACGCCAGGTTCTTGGACACCCTGTATGTAAGTACATATTTTTCTTTCGTCCTTCTATTTAGCTTTATGAGATAAGCTTATATTTCCAACGCACACCAACTAATGAGCACGGCAAACTTTGCCAATGAGGTCAAATCCTGGCCCCACTAAAGCCGCCCTCATGCGATGGTGGCTTAGTTTAGTGCACAACTATTAAACGGCATCCCTCCTCGCTTTATTGACCGGTGAATTAACAAAAGCATCGACTAACTACAAATATCCGCCCGAAAAAAAACCGCATATCAAATAGTCCGAACGCGTATTTCAACTACAACGCTATTAATCAACATGCGATATATGGAAGTGAAACTAACAAATTTAGTAGGTAATTAGTTAAATTGATCACATGGCGTGGTCAGATCCTAGAATGGGTAATTCACTCTATAATATAGCCAGCTAACTGTTTAAATAGATCCTCTTCGATTATATCAGCGCTGTTGTTATTTAAATCAGTTCTCGGGGGAGTCTCACCCCTAGAGAACGCGTCCCCAGGCGGCGGATAGGGGAAGCCCTCCAGATATGGAGGGTCGGGGTGAAATAAAATAGCTCCCGCGGACCAACAGGCCGGAGAAGGACACTCAGTCATCAAACCCCTGCTGCAGGTTTCTTCAACGTAGATGGAAGTAAAGGCTGCTGTCAGTGCTGTGCGCCCAGGTTGGGGTAAACAGAAGGGTTGGCGGCGAAAGAACTTGAGTAGAGTCAACGGCGGCACCCACATTCTCCAGGAGAATGATAACCTTGGCGTCAGGTGGCAACCGGCCGTAAAACAAAATAGCCAACATACCCCTTCCTCAAACATGGCAAGTCAAATAAAAGCATTGGGTTCAAATACTAGGGCGTACCCCTCAAGCGACGCGAATGTGAGATATGCGATCAGTGAAGATCGTGCTAGGACGTTCCCCCGAAGCCACAAGTGGACAAGAACCAAAATTCGCTTGATAGGCTAAGATTAGCTACTTGGAACTTGGGTTCCCTAACAGGAAGATGTCAGGAGCTAAGTTACACCCTAAAATATCGTAATATCCAAATTTGCTGTGTCCAAGAAACAAAATGGAAAGGCTCTAAATCTAAAGAGCTGAGCTATGGATATCAGCTAATCCACAATGCATACGGTATAGGTATAATACTGGACAGCAACTACAAAACCAGAATAATAAACATCAATAGGGTTAATGACCGCCTGATGTCCGTCAAACTGACTATGGATAAACAAAACATCATAAATGTAATATCGGCTTACGCACCTCAAGCTGGGTGTCTTGATAGGGAGAAAGAAGATTTCTGGGAAGACTTAGACAATCTCCTCCAATCAATACCACCTGGTGAAACAAAGTTAATAGCAGGAGATCTAAATGGACACGTAGGCACTGCAAACTCAGAACAAAATTATGCTCATGGCGGTTACGGTTTTGGGCAACTTAACAAAAATGGCAAAGAAATTCTATGTTTTGCAAATTTTGAAAAGAAACCCGAGCACCTTATCACCTACAAATGTGCAGGTAAAATGACCCAAATAGACTTTGTATTGGCCGATATGTCTATAAAAAGAAGATGTAAACGACTGCAAAGTTATACCAGGAGAAGCACTAACTTCACAGCACAGATTATTTGTTGCCGTTTATAAATTGCCTAAAGGAAATAAATGCACTATCAGGAGAGAAACAGGTATAAAATGGAAAGAATTGAGTGGCACAAAAGGAGATATGCTGATAGATAACATCAAGAGCTACATAAAAGAAGATCTGGAAAAACCCTCCAATAATGCAAACGACGTGTGGGCTAAATTTGAGAAGTATGCCAAAGAGAGCGCTAAGATTATCCTAGGCTTAACTAAGGGCAGACTTACCATTGACAAATATCCATCATGGTGGGGAGACAAAGTTAAAAGGGGTAGTCAATACTAAAAAGGCTCTTATCAAAATACGGCAGAAAACTCAAAATGAGCAAGATCACGAAAGATACACGGAGGCAAAGAAAGTCACGAAAAAGAATGTGGCTATAGAGAGAGCAAAAGCCACTGAGACTTATGAGAAACTCGATAAAGCCGCCAACGATGCTGAAATATTTAAGATTGCAAAACAAAGAAATAGGTCAATTGCTGATATAAAAATCAACAAATATATAAAAGACCATAACAGCACCTTGCTTACATCTGACGAGGAAATAAAGGCACGGTGGTGCGAGTACCTTAAAGAACTTTTAAATGAGGAATTCCCACATGAGAACTTTTCAACACTAACACCTGTAGCAGGCCCTATTCCTGATGTTAAACCGGAAGAAGTGAAGGATGCGCTCTCAATGGACCTGATGAAATCCCAATTGAACTGTGGAAATCTATGGGACTCAATGCAATACAATGGCTCACAAAATTGTTCAATATAATTCTCCAGACAAAAACCATACCCAACTCTTGGAGAGAGAGCTTCCTTGTGCCTTTTTACAAGAATAAGGGAGATGTATCTCAATGCGAAAACTAGAGGGGTATAAAGTTAACATCCCACACATTAAAACTTTGGGAACGTATCCTCATCCAACGGCTCTCCGCTCTAATAACCACATCTCCAAATCAGTTTGGGTTTACAGCTTCACGTTCTACCATTGATGCTATCCAAGCTATACGTATCCTGATGGAAAAACACCGTTCGAACAAGTGGAAAAGTTTGGCCTTCGTGTAAGCAGAAGTAAAACCGAGTACCTGGAATGCTGCTATAATGCGACATCGGACCAGCAGGATTTATACATAAATCAAAATCCAGTGCCTAAAGTAGCCAAATTTAAGGTCCATGCTGACGCATGATGCAAATATTGATGCTGATGTGTCTCATAGAATAAACTTAGCCTGCAAAAATGGAAAACCCTTACGGGCGTCCTATGTGATCCTCGAATGCCTATAAAACTAAAGGGGAAAATATATAAGACAGCAGTTAGACCTGCAATGCTGTATGGTGGCGAGTGCTGGGCGGTAAAGAAAACCCACGAACAAAAATTACATACCAACGAGATGAAAATGTTGAGGTGGTCGGGAGGAGTAACGCGGCTGGATAAAATACCAAATAAATACTGTATGGTGTAACCGTACATCTTTTAAGTCAGCACTTTTACGCGACACACGCGTTCTTATAATTAATTTAATTTAGTCAGTATTCATCGATCCGCCAAGGGAATCGTTCGTGCTCGATACCCGCGATACTCCACCAAGGGAGTCGTGTTAGATATCCATCAAGGGATAGCTAATTATTCAACTTAGAGAGTAGTCGAAATTATCACCAAGCCAACAAGGGCCGTGTGTGTTCGCTATCCTTTCATTAACTTCATTCACAGTTCATTAGCTCATTTATTAATATTTTTGACGTTAATTACTGAACTATCGAGTTTCATTATCATTATGTTGGTGACTACACACTTCCCTTGTGATATACAAAGGAAGTGTGTAGTCATCAACAGACCATACATTCTTTTTGGTCCTTCGTTCCTTTCACCTTTTGCGCGTGGTGGTCTTGGCTAGGATTATTCGCGTGTGAACTGGATCAGTGAATTTTCAAGAGTTCAAGTGTCGGTGTTACCAAGCAACGAGAATCAGCAAGGATTCGAGGGGGCACTGGACAGCTGTCAGTGTAAGCAGTCATCACGGATCACCAGGGATTCGTGAGCACTGAGCAGTAACAGATCATCAGGATATTCAAGTAAGATCGTTTCATTTACTTCTTACTTTAATTCTTGTTTCAACATGGAAACCATTCATGCTAATCAAGCGGAGCTCTTTGAGGCTATGACCAAGACAGCCATCAATATAAAAAAAGATTCCGTAGATCGTAAAACAAGTGATTATTTCAAGAGACGTCAGGAAACATTGGATGCGTATTGGGCAGACTACCAGTACAATCACGACCGTTTGCTTTCGGAGGAGAGTAGGTTGCATCCGTATTTTCTTCGTGTTCATCTTTTAAGAGGAACTTTTAAAGTTGCATCAATTGCCGAAAAACTTACCGAACGCCGACTTCGCTGGTATGGTCATGTAATTAGACATGCGCAAAATGTGTCAGTAAAAAGAAATGAATGAAGTATATCTTTTGGCTCAATGAAGTAGTCCACTGATTAAGTTCAGTACTTCATTTAGTTCAGCAAATCACAACGACTCAATGAGATATAGACATGCGCAAAATGTGTCATTGAAGTATACTTCATTTGAACTAAGTGAACTATATCACTCATTTACTTCACTAGTTCAGCTTATGAAAAAGATTCATTTGAATCAGTTTTCGCATGTCCTTCAAACGATCATCGAATTCATTTACTTCACTAGTTCAGTTTATGAACTAGATTCATTTGAATCAATTTTCGCAGGTCTTTCAAACGATCATTGATCGTGCAATGAACTAATAACGAGAATGATTATATAGTTTTGTATTAGTTCTTTATGTTTTTTTTTTAATTTTAAATACCTATAGCTTTCATCTAAATGCATTAAGTTATATTGTGTACGTATTATATTGAACATAAGAATTTTAACACTGAACTAAAAGGACTAAACTGAACTATTGAAGTATATGAATCTGCACTGAACGAAAGAGATACAGAGTGATTCCAACTGAAGTACTTCAATTGAAGGATTCATTCGCGAACTACACATCTCTACATGTAATGAGGCGCGAAAATGATCATGTGGTACAGGTTGCGCTAAATATACCTGAAACGAAAAGAAAAAGAGGTCGTCCACCAACCACCTGGTGGTCTAAAATAGCAAAGGACCTGAAGGAAGCCCTGCAGAGACAACCCAGGACAGAGCGTCCTGGCGCAGACGTTTGAGGAGACCCGACCCTGCATAACGTGGGATGAAGGGAATGAAGAAGAAGTTGTTATTTAAATCAGGTTTTTGGTAATTTCTCGGTCTGGTTGGTTGAGGGACTACCCTTATCTATAACAAGCGTATACCAGAGAACGGGCAGCAGCGTTTCCCTGTGTATTACAACATAGGTAATACTGCGGTCACCAATCCGCCTACCAAGCGTGGTGGTTATAGCCATACCCTCAGCAGTGGACATTATACAGGCTGATGATGATTGAATATAAAAAGTGTCAATGTGAATTCCAATGAAAAGTTATAGCAAAAAAATATTAACTAACCTCTTACGCTGACAGATTGCTGATAATGTCCATATGTGTAGCCCACACTTACAGGGACACTCACATTACACTGGTTACCTGATAACCCTTTAAAAGTTCTATTTGATATCTCCCTTTTCGACACCTTATGAGGATCAGCATCACCATGTGCTTTTGTTGTTGTTGGTGTGGCTACAGTTGTTGTTGGCGTAGTGGTCACGTTGGCAGGTTTAACTGTTGTTGTTGGCTTCGGTGTCGACGACGTAGTTGTCGGCTTTGGTGTCGTAGTCGTTGTTGTTGTGGTAGTCGTTGTCGTAGTTGTTGTTGTCGTCGTAGTGGTCGTCGTAATAGGGGGCAGTGGGTTGTTATTGGCAACAACTATTGCTTCTACAAAATGGTCGCCCATAGAATCGTTATATGTATAGTTCAAAGATAAATCCGACGTTTTATCGAAAAGAACACAATCCATAAACCAATATGTTTCTACTGTTGAAGCATTGTTTTTTAGGAACTCATGTTCGTTCTTTTGTAATAATATTGAATGTGTTACAGTTTTGTTGACTACGACAAAACTGTTAGGTCTCACGGCATTGTTTTGGCTTAGAAGCATAGAACCATGCAGTGAATCTGAAAAAAAGAAACTCTTATTTTGGTATGGAAATACATTACTACAAACAAATATCACAAAAAAAAAGCTAGGACCAGTTTGTTTACTAATTCGACCAAAGGGCCATTGAACATTGATTCCATTTGAACCTAATTGAATTATTATTACTCATAAGTTTTGGACTCGCGATGAATGACGAAGGAGGCTAGAAACTACAAAACTCGCATTTTATATAAAGATGTGATTTTTTTGTCGTTGGTAATACTCAGCGATAGGTTTCATTTATACACTTTTTCAATAGCATTAAAGTATTCGAACTATATAGATAGCATTAAAGTGTTCGAACAAGACTTCGAACCTACGTTATTGGCATCCATTCGACAAACCTAAATTATATTTTATTACAAGGCCTTACTTTGCCATGAACATTTATCATTTCCGTATCCTAGTGCACTTTTTGACAAAAATTATGATACATGTCTACTTTCAATGTTACATATTAATAGCATTACTGATGGCACGGAGTATAAAAATGAGGATTGAGCACTTTCCCAATTAATTTACAACAAAATATTATGTAAGTGGTATGTTTCTAATAATCAGAATAACCTAGGGAAGGTTCATCATTGTCAAGTTCAGCCACTACATAAACATACCACTTGCATATTCTACTGTCGCAAATTAATTTAGGTAACCAGTGGGAAAGCCGGGCCTTAATCCAACTAACCTAGGAAAGGTTCACCATTTTTAAGTTCAGCCACTCTAGAAAAATAGCACCTACATAGTATTTTTCATCCTACCTATATAGTATTTTGTTGCAAATTAATTTTGAGTAATCCAGTGGGAAAGACGGTCTTGAATGCAACTAACCTAGGAAAGGTTCACAATTGTCAAGTTGAGCCAGGCCACAAAAAGTAAACCAGTGGGAAAGGCTGGCCTTAATACATCTATCAAAGGAAAGGTTTGCCATTGTCAAGTTCAGCGACGCCACAACCATACCACTTGCATAGTGATTGTTGGAAATTAATTTAAATAAATATATAGCATTGCTCAGTAATTTATTTCGTCACTTGCTTTTCACAACATACAGAAATTTGTTAACAGTTGAAACTTGTATATCTACGTATATTTTGTGGCAAGTTTTGCAGTGAGGGATAATTCGCTTGCAATTGTGGCATACATAATTAAGTGTAAATTTAATTAAAAAGTCTGTCTTTTTTTTCTTTTTCCAGCAAGAAATGAAAGACATAATATAAAAAAAATAATAAGCTAGTATTTAGTGAGATTATATTAGCTTCCGTGAATGATGTGTCTGGAAAGTCAGTCAAGCTCATGAGTAGTCTTTAATAATAGGTCTTTACCTATGAAATTGCCGTTCTGCAGTACTGGCCATTGCAAATCAAAATAATTTTTGTTTGGCTAAGAATTCTAATTTCTAATTAATTTTATTCTAAAAACATGGATTTTTTTTCCAAAAGTAGTCATATGTTTATTGATTAGTGTTACATTTTCATCGCATTTCAATCTTTTTCGTCATCATGGATACGTTAAAAATTCGAGTAATTATGCAATATGAGTACCGTCGTGGCAGCAACGCGGCACAACCGGCACGCAACATCAACGACGTTTACGGAGCTAACACTACAAACCAACGCACCACCTATTATTGGTTTGCTCGCTTCCGTTCTGAAAATTTCGACCTGAAAAATGAACCTCGCGGTCGTCCGAAGACTTTGGTCGACAATGACGAATTAAAGGCGATTATGGAAGCTGATGATACACAATCTACGGCTGAATTAGCAGCAGCTTTCGACGTTAGCGTCAAAACATTATTAGTCCATTTGCGTCAAATTGGCAAGGTAAAAAAGCTTGACAAATGGGTGCCCCACGAACACAATGATCGCCAGCGCGAAGTACGCGTCGAGCATGCAATGATTGCATGGGTGATTACTTCGATTAATACAAATAAAAAATACATGAAAAAAAAATCGTTTAATTTTTTTCATACAAAACGGCAATTTCATAGGTAAAGACCTATTATTAAAGACTACTCATGAGCTTGACTGACTTTCCAGACACATCATTCACGGAAGCTAATAGTTGTTTTTTCTAGGTCGGAACTGAATAGAATAGAATAGAATAGAATAGGTCTTTATTTGCTTGAACTCAGAACCGTGGTCTCAAAGACAACTATCAGTAGCTTGTAGGCTTCTATGCAGTTGACCATGATATGAGACCATGTAAGCATATACATATGAACAGCTGGTACAGTTAAATAACATACCTGTCAGTTCAAATACGGTGTAATTCGAAGCCAGAGGCACCCACAGGTTACCAAACCAATTCCTCATGACTTCCACTTTAACTTGGTATTGACCAGCCTCATGTTCACTCCTCGTATATTCCCTCGTGCAATTTACTACTGGATCCGTGGAATCGATCTGGGAAAAATGGTCTGATGTTAGTGTGGATGCACACCATAAAACTTTTTCAAAACCTGGAAACAATGAGCTAAATGAGGCCCGCGGTTCATATATAGGGCACTAAGACCGCAATTTTTTGTATTATTTATGCCCTCGATTAATATTATTGATATTCTATGTCTAGTCTATAAATACTCACGGCCGTCGCTACTATTTTTAAATTTGTTTAACATAATAACCACCAATTAAGTAGACTCTATCTTAGAAGATCTATATTTTAGCATCAGAATACAATTTTCTTTTTTCGTATAACCGTAAAGTAAACTACATTTTTTTATGTAATTTCATCTATTTCTGTCTTTACCGAGCCGAAAAGTCTCGTAAGAACCTTACAAAAAAAATCTCCGACTTGTAGTCTAAATAGTCATCAGCTGGCGGACAGTAAAGCGAAAGTTGCTGAAAAAACTCTCCTTAAAATCTTAAAGCTCATCACTCCATACATACGCCTTTTTTTTTCGGACGGACATAATATGTCCGTGAAAAACACATATTATGTGTTTTAGCCCCGAGGCTTTTGCTACTTCACCGGGTATAGTACATACGGCGTCGTGCGCAATTGCTAAGGTTGTAATTTAAAAAAAATAATAACGTTGGAGTTCTGCTTGTATTTATTCCATGAAGTAGCAAAAGTGTCGTCGATAAGTACATAATTTAAGTACATAATTATGTAATGTAAAACCGAAAAAAAATGACAAAAGGCAATCTGCCTTAACCTTCTTATTCTAAAAATGGTGTAAAACACATAAAAATTACCTATAAACGCTTAATTCTCTAAAATAACGTTATACATAGTATATAATGTAGTATATAATATTATATAATATAATGTAATTTTAGAATAATTAATGTGTATTATGATGACTTAAAAGTAAAAACGAATAAAATATGACTAATGAATATGGGCTATTCTAAAATCTTCCGTTTTCAAGATATTTTGGTTTGTAGGTAACTAACTATATTACTTAATTTTAGACCACAGTGTGATATTATTAGAGACCGGATTATATGCAACATAAAAAGCTCGTTATATGCATGCAAATATGCATGAAAAATGCTTGAAATATGCACAAAAATTGGCAGAAAATGCAAAATTTAATGATTAAATCAATCAATTCAGTCCTTAAAAAAAGAAGAAAAGTTAATTTTATTTTATTTCAAAATCAGCACACAATTAGTAAATTATCCTTTAATAGGCGACCATAGGTGTCACAACACATTACAATTTATTACGTGACATTATTTTTTATTTTTATAAATGTATATCCCAATTATTATTGTTAATGTATATATTTATTTTGTGACTATAATTTTGTTTAATTCGCGATATTATCACTTTTATTGAATATCGGAACGCAGTATGACTACACTGCGTCACTGCACTGGAAAAAATATTGTAAATATACCGATCTGAATGCATATTGCATTATAACTCGATAGTAGGTAAAATATGCAAGTACTGTTGAGAATGGCTTAAATATGCCAATGCCTATGCAAATATGCAAATGCATATAATCCGGTCCCTAGTTATTATGCTATGCTGTTATAGTGATGACGACTAAAAATATTAGGTTGGGAAAAAATCTTTCCGCATTATAGTATGTATGAACTTGTAATAAAATCTCTTTGGCTATACTATTTGTATCTGGCAGGTTTTGGTATCATTGAAAGGTTAAATTAAAAAAAACATAATTTCAAATTCAAATTAGGAAAATGTGTGATTTTCATTTGTTTTTGTACTGTCAAAATGAGTAAATCTAATGAAAAAATTCGATACATTTTAAAATTTTACTACAAAAAAGGTAAAAATGCAAATCAAGCCGCGAAAAAAATTTGCGGTGTTTATGGACCTAGTGCAGTGACTGTAAGTGAGCGGGCACACGATGCGTTGCGGCGGCGGTGCGGCGCCGGAGCGTTGTCGCTGCGTCGTCTTACATAGAAATATCTGTGGCATGTCACACGATGCGGTCCGGTGCCGCACCGGACTTGCATCCACCGAGACGAGGCGGGGAGGGGTGAATGCGTTGCGAAGTCGGACGGAGCGGCACCGCTCAGTTGTTTATGCGTCACAAAGGAAGGACACGCTCGCTCGTTTCGTTTTATTAAGAGTGCGGGCACACGATGAGTTGCGGCGGCGGCGCGGCGCCGGAGCGTTGTCGCTGCGTCGTCTGACATAGAAATATCTGTGGCATGTCACAAGATGCGGTCCGGCGCCGCACCGGACTTGCAACCACCGAGACGAGGCGGGGAGGGGTGAATGCGTTGCATCGTCGGACGGAGCGGCACCGCTCAGTTGTTTATGCGTCACAAGTACACACGCTCGCTCGTTTATTTTTTATTTTATTTATTTATAACTTTAGCACTAAGATAGTACATGGTGGACTTAATGCCTGAGGCATTTTCTCCCAGTCTACCATAGGGTGATGCAGAGACAGTGTGGTAGGTGCACTAAGGTAAAATTTGGATGGAGAATACATACCACTGTGGTAAATATATAGTTATAAGAAGTTTACAACATACAAAAAAGTATTCTAATATATAATATACATACTATACATACATAACTACATACAATAAATAAATGTATACATATAACAGCTATACATAATTTATAAAAGTTGTTAGGACTAAGTGACATTTTTAGTGATATGTTCACGAACTTTTTTCTTAAATGTAAAGCGATTCTTAGCCATTCTGATATCGAGAGGAAGTGCGTTCCAAAGTAATATGGACTGGACAAAAAAAGAGGAATGTAAAAAGTCAGAACGGTGATGAGGACAGTGAAGAAGACGGTTGTGAGAGGAACGCAAAGTTTTATTGTGATTGGTGAAGAGAAACTGAAATTGAGAAGTTAGATAAGAGGGAGAGAAAGGGGAATCAAGTATAGAAAAGAGAGTTGTAAGCGCCCTCATGTGTCTACGCTGTCGTATGGACAGCCACTTAAGTTCGGCACGATATGAAGAGACATGATCGTACTTGCGCAGATTGAAAATAAATCGAATGCAGTTATTCAGAAGTCTGTCCAGTTTATTGAGAAGATCTGCATTCAGGTCAAAATAGCACACATCACCATAGTCGATTAAGGGAAATATTAAAGCCTGCACCAGCATTACTTTTGTTTTGGATGGTAAGAAATGTTTAAGCCGATAAAGAGATCGTAATATACCTGTAACCCGGTTGCTGATAGTGCTGACATGTTTTTGCCAACTCAAACTAGAGTCGACAAACAAACCGAGATCTTTTACGTTAGGACTAAGGGGGATTTCTGTTTTGTTCAGAGAAATTGGAGGTAGTGAAGTAAAGTCTACTCTCGACAGCATTCGCGAACTACCTATAACTATGGCCTGGCACTTAAGAGGATTAACCATTAAGCCAAACCTCCTAGACCAGTCATTTAGCGCTTCAAGATCCCGATTTATGTTGCCGACCACAGCAGGCAAACTATCAACATTCCCGTGAGCGTAAAGTTGAAGGTCATCGGCGTAAAGATGATGCGCACATTGAAGGTTATTAGTGACGAGGTTTATAAACACTGAAAAGAGAAGAGGAGAGAGAATACCGCCTTGAGGTACCCCAGCGTCTAGATTACACCAGTCAGATGAAGATTCACCAACGCGAACAGACTGCTGGCGGTACCGAAGATATGAGGAAAACCACTCCAGAGCTTTGTCAGAGACCATAAGGTAGGAAAGGATGGAAAGAAGGATGTCGTGACTGACTGTATTAAAGGCGTTAGAAAAATCGATCAGGACAAGAACTGTCAGATTCGAATCCTCCATACCCTTCCTAATATCGCCAGTCACTTTAAGGAGAGCAGTTGTGGTACTGTGACCAGGGCGGAAACCGGATTGGAGTGGGCTGATGAGATTTTGAGACAGGATATACCGAGAAAGTTGTTTGTGCACAACCGCCTCAGCTACTTTGGAGAGGAAAGGAAGAATGGATATGGGCCGGTAGTGGTTAGGAAGCGAAGGATTAGATGTCTTAGGAAGTGGGTAAACATAAGCTTTACGCCACAGGGAGGGAAAAATACCAGAGTCAATGGAAAAGTTAATGATATGTGTGACTACAGGAAGGATCTGGTTGAGGACAGGGATTAACATGCGTCGGCTGATACAATCACAACCGACCGCATTGGACTTAATTGACAGGATTGTGGTTTTGATCTCATCCAACTCAACTGGAGTGAAGTGAAAAGGGTTAATATTAGGGCGCTTTAAACCATTGACAAGGTTGATAGTTTGATATCGAATTAGAGGATCCATATAGGATGTAGTAGTGAAATGGCGATTAAGATCGTCCAATTCAATGAAACTGGAGGCTTCAGGTTGATGCGACCTACCGATACCTAGTGTTCCCAGGAATTTCCAGATACCGGCAGGAGTTGAAGAAGAAATGTTCTCAAGAATGTATCGGCGTTTCGCATTACGCACCATCTGATTACACCGATTCCTGGCTAACTTAAAAAGAACCCAGTTCTCATCACACCGATCTTTTTTATATGTACGGAAAGCCCGATCTCTACGTCTCATAGCAATTCGGATACCACGAGTCATCCAAGATGCCCGGGGGCGCTTCTGTTTAATCAATTTGATTGGGGCATGAACGTCATATAATGCAGTTAACTTGTTATTAAAAATATACAATTTGTCGTCGATATTATTTGCAGCTAGTAGTGAACCCCAGTCGATCAATGAAGCATCCTTGCAGAGATGCTCAGTGTCCATCCGCGCAAAAGAACGCAAGTGCAGTACTTTAGGTTTAGGTTTAGGAGGTTTAAGGATATAGGAAAGGAAAATGAGGTCGTGATTTGAGTTTCGTTTTTTTTCTAAGGTTTTTGTTTATTGTGATTAGGATTTTTAAAAATGAGTACCAACATAGATATTAATGATATGGACTACCTCATAACATTTTTATTAACAGACTGTCCAACGCCGCTGAGGCGCCGCTGCGACATAACGTTGCGGCGCCGCACTGCTCCTGTGCCCGCCGATACGGTGAAATCTTTGCGGTGCGGCGCCGCAACACATCGTGTGCCCTCGCACTAAGAGTAGCACAAATTTGGTTTAAACCTTTTGTAATCCGGAAATTTTGATGTCAAAGATGCACGTCACTTTGGTCGTATTACGGATAAAATGGATGCCACTTTTGAAAAAGTGGAGCAAGATCGGCATATCAGTAGTTACGACGTAGCTGAAGAACTGGGAATTGGCCACAAAACAGTTTTGGCGCATTTAAAAAAAACTGGGTACACTGAAAGTGATATTTGGGTACCTCACGAGCACACTGAAAGAAACCTAATGAACCGTGTACTCGTGTACAGTGTACACTTGCCAACGTGCGAAAAAAGTCGCGGTCAAACCCGGGTTAACTCGCAACAAGGTGATGCTGTGTCTGTGGTGGGATTGGAAGGGCATTATTCATTATGAGCTGTTACTACCAGGCAGGACCATCGATTCTGAACTCTACTGCGAACAACTGATGAGATTTAAGCAAGAAGTTGAGAGAAAGCGGCCTGAATTAATCAACAGAAGTGGTGTGGTTTTTCATCATGATAACGCTACACCTCACACATCTTTAGCCACTCAGTAAAGTTTGGCTGGGAGGTGTTAATGCATCCGCCGTATAGTCCTGACCTTGCACCTTCATATTTCCACCTGTTTCGGTCTCTTCAGAATTCTTTAGGCAGTGTCAGGTTAACATCACGAGACGACTGCCAAAACCACTTGTCGCGGTATTTTGATCAGAAGTCTCAAAATTTCTATAGCAATGGGATCATGTCCCTACCTACAAGATGACAAAAAGTTATCGAACAAAATGGTACCTACATACTTTAGTTAAATGTAAATAAACTATATTAAAAAATGTTTTGAATTTTCTTAAAAAATGCGAAGAAACTTTTTCCCCAACTTTGTCCGTCAATTAGATTACCAAAAATTATTGGACACGTAGTTTTTTTTCGTTGCGTAAACAAAACAATACGAAGATACGAGACAAGAGCGCGTTGAAATTTCATGTGACGTCAATTTTACCAAAGAGTGCCCATCCTGAAATTTGTTGCTATGTATCTTTGTAATTTTTTATTGATTAGATAGATAATGAAAAAATACGTATCCAATATTTTTAGTAATCTAACTGACGTCGGACGTCGGAAATAGTTTTTTTTTTATTGTATGGAAAAACCGTCTTGAACTGTGTTAAATAAAACAATCTATAAATCGAAGACGTGAGTGGATGAAGGTGATAAGTCACATAATTTAAATTTGGAGTAAATCGAAAATAAAGTTTCACTTTTATTTTTTGAGATAAGTCGCTACAAAACTTATGTTTTTAGTAAACTATGATGCCAAGTTGTGTAAATAACCTGAAGTATTAATGGTATGAAAGCAACCAAACCAATTTATATTTTTATTAGTTAATTAAAAAAAAAAAAAAAAAAAAAAAAAAAAACCATTTATTACCAAAAACAGAACAATACAAATTATCCGTTGGCCCCACACTAGGCATGCCTGTCCTGTGGGTACCAGCATGTTTACGTTTAACACTTGTTTACAATGTTTGCTCGGTCGACATACTTTACAGTTTAGGTACTCGTATTTAAATTTTTAAGTAACTTTGTTTTTTTTATAAAATGCAAAAATATTGTAGCAATAGTAATTATTTAGTATTTGGAGATTACAATAATATTATTATGAATATAAATACATACACATATATACATACTTATACAATACATGTGTTTAGTTTAATGTTTATAGTTATATACATATATATATAGTAATAGTAATAATATATAAAGTAGTAAGATATCATCTTTGCGACGCTTAAGATAGGATTAGGCTAGATGTACTAGGATATTTTCAGTGGACTCGTATTCTAAAGAGGTTAAGTATTTTTTTAGTATACATTGTGCTTCTTTTGCTGAGCATTGTTTTATATCACAACATTTTACTACTTTGTTGTAGATGTAGCAGTCATTATAAGGACTGAAACGCCTAGCAAAGGAAGTATTAACTTTGGGAACTGTGATTTTGTATACGCGACGTTTTAGTAAATTGGCATATTCTTGTGAGTTGATTACTTTTTGGTGAGTTTTAAGTAGTGTCTTTAGAAGAAATAGCTGGCGCACACTCAGAACTTTACTGTCTTTGTAAAGCTCCGTAGAGGGGTACCTAAAGGGTTTTTTAAAAGTCGTCTTTAGCACACATCGTTGGGCCCTTTCTAGTTCAATCATTGTTGTTTTGGAAGCATTTCCCCAGCAGGTTATGCAGTATGTGATCAATGATTGAGTTAGTGCGCTATACACGTTTCTCAGAATGTTTGGTGGTGCCGATTTACGTAGCAGTTTCATGATGTTTGCCGTTTTGCGTACTCGACTCGACAAGGAGTTGATGTGGGCCTTGAAGTTTAGGTTACTGTCGATGATTATTCCTAAGTATTTGATGGTGTTAGTTTGCTTTATGGTTTCACAGGTACAGTGCTTATGATCTGTGCAGGTGTGAAATTTCATGTTAAAACCTGTGTTCGGTGCTGAGGCGGCTGTCTTGTGGAAGCAGACGTACTGCGTTTTGTCGATATTGAGTGTTAAAAGGTTTTGTTTTAGCCACGTGGACACTTTCCCTATCGTACACTCTGCGTTCGAGAAAGTTTCGTTCCAATTTCGACCATCAGTAATCAACACAGTGTCATCAGCGTAACATATTATCTCACCCTTAATGGTATCATGAATATCGTTCATATACATTATAAACAGCGTTGGCCCTAGCACGCTCCCTTGTGGAACTCCAAAATTAATATGATGTAGCTCACTTTCATGGTTGGCAACTTTAACACACTGCTTTCTACTCGTTAGGTAACTTTTAAACCATTCTAGAGCTACACCCCTTATGCCAAATTGTTTCTCGAGTTTTTGCAATAAAATAGGAATTGAAACCGTGTCAAAAGCCTTGGCTAGATCTAGGAAGATCCCTATGCTGCGCCTGCCACTGTCAAGTTGAGATGCCACCGTTGATGTGAGCAACGTGATTGCCTCTTCTGTTGATTTTCCTCGCCTAAATCCGAATTGCCTGTCAGAAATAAGATGGTTCGTCTCAATATATGTAACTAGTCTGTTATTAACTACTTTTTCAAGCAATTTTGAAAAAACAGCTAGTAATGAAATCGGCCGGTAATTTTCCGGTGCATCTTTAGGTCCATTTTTATGAATCGGTATGACAGAGGCTGTTTTCCATACGTCAGGGAAGGTGCCGCATTGTAAACTTAGGTTAAATATTCTAGTCAGAGGTGGTATAATGACGCCCCTTATTTCTTTCAGGAGTACGTTAGTTACTCCGTCGATACCCGGGGCCTTATCATTTTGTAATGCAAGTATTAGACTCAATTTCGATCTCATCGGTTGGCTGCATGAAAAATGAGTTACTTATTGATTTACAACTGACTTTAGTTGCCAGCATATCTTCACTCTGTTTCAGATCATTTAAAATATTGTTAGCCAGTTTTTGTCCTAGTGTTGAAAAATATGTATTGCATATGTTCAGTGAGTGTTTAGCATCAAGGCTGTTAGGTAGCATTAACAATTCTGTCGGTTCTTTATTGTTTTGTTTCAGATGGCAAATTGTCTTGATGGTTTTCCACATAGACTTTGGGTTTTTTGTGTTACTAGACAGTTCTGTGCTATCGTAATCAGTTTTAAGTTTATGTAGTAAATCATTGCAGAAGTTTCTGTACCGGGTGTAAATGAGATGTAGTTGCTGATCGTTTGGTGATTTCCTCGATTTTGTGTGTAGGCGGTCTCTATGCTGCATGCAACAAATAAGTCCAGGTGTTATCCATGGCTTTATGTTATATTTTGAGTGACTAATTCGCACCTGTCGTGTATGTTTCTTGATAATGTCTAAAAGTTGATTGCAGAAACTGTTCGCTGTTTGATTTGTTTCAGGGTTGTCTGTTTGTAAAGACCAGTTTAGTTTTAAGAGGTCATTTCTAATGGCTTCAAGGTTCCGTTTGACCACAGTGCGGTTCACGCTTCGTTTGGTAGTTATATTTCTTGAGAGGCCAATAATTACAATGTCATGATCAGTAATGTCTGAGCTACATACGACGCCTACAGTATCTTTGAGTATGTTCGTGTAAATATGATCAATACATGTGTGCAGTCTAGTTGGTTTGGTTATTGCAGGAAATAGGCCGTGTTCCGCAGTAAGACACATGTACTCCAACTCTTGACCACCACTAGTTGAAAGTAAGTTTATATTTATGTCACCAGCAAGGATCAGAGTATCTGACTTATTTGAGTAGTTGTTTAATAAACTATTAAGGGAATCCAAAAAGTTGTTTAGGTTTTGTTGTGATGGCGGACGATATATTCCAAACACAGTTGTCTTGTTATTAAATGTCAGTTGCAGGCAGTTTGCATCTTGAAAATCTGGTTCAGTGACGCACACCTTTAAATTTTGTTTTATATAGACTACTACTCCGCTATTCTGGTTGATAGTTTTTTTCGTGCTATAGCTATCGTATGTGTCTATTTGAGGTATTATGGAAGAGCCATCAAGCCAACACTCAGTCAAGATTATAATATCGAACTCGATGTTTGTTCTTTTCAGGGTAACGATGAAAGAGTCAAAGTTTTTATGCAGGCTTCGTATATTAAATGCTAATACCTTAAAATTGTGAGCTACCGTAATTGCTGTTCGGCATTCTTCAGGGGCTTCTATTTTGTGACAGTTTATACAAACCGTGTCTAACTCATCAATGGTGGTATTGTCAAACACGGTTACCAATAATCATAATAAATGACATAAGACCCAGCTAGCGTGTTAGGATTTGAACAATTGCCGCACAAAAGAATTGGATAAGTGTTATTGTATATTTTATAATTTGGTTGCGTTTTGTGTAGTTCGACATTTATATTCGAAATTGGTTTATTTTTGTAGGTAAAGCAATGACTAACATAGAAACAGTAAAAAGTATGTTCGCGGTGATTAGCATATTTCCGTACTCTGCATCCTAGATCATGTGTTGTGTACTCGTATTTTATAAAATAGTGAGTATTATTACGCAATAGACAGTGTAAATATCTACAAGTTATTATCTTTATGTATTTTGTGTATATCCTATACTTATTAATGATTTTTTGGCGATTTCTATTCTTGTATACAGGTAAATAGTAGCATTTTAATATAATAATATAATATAATATGTAATATAATTTAAGTAATAATGTAATATTTGTGTTTGGTTTTTTACATAATATAGGTTCATTTAAATGTAAGTAAAGAGAGTTATAAGTGAGGTACATGCATCTGAAGATAGTTTGACGGTTATTTAAAAAGGGTATAAGATTTACAAATAAAGAATCAGTGTTGTGGAGTTTTAAATACATTTTGAAGATCATTATGTGTACGTATATAATGGGAAGGTTTGCCCTCGCTTTGCTTGACAAAGATTTTTCCCTGTGTGCACCAGCAGTAGGAGTAACCGAAGTCCTTAGATGTTGCCCTCGCGGCGCGAAAAAGCAGTCTGTTCTCCTTTGTTAGACGTTCGTTGTAGTATACTTTGTGTGGTGTCCCGGGGATGTCAAGATCATTACTGGTTATGTTCCTTCGCGATTTGGAGGCCTTTATAATCTGGTCCCGCTTGTTTCGACGTAAAAGACGTACCACTACCGGTCTTGGGAACTTGGTATTATGTTCGGCAGATAAAGCTGAGATGCGACGGGGTCCCGCCCTGGCCACCCAGTCAATGTCACAGTCATTTAGTTCGGTGCCCACCCTCCGTGCCGCCAGGAGAGCAACGTGGTGGAGATTTTCATTCGCTTGCTCTGGGATGCCTAACAATTCCAATTCGTTGTTCAACTGTTGTTGTGCTTGTATGTTCAACTCGAGCTGTAACTCCGACACTTTGGCCTCGAGTAATTTCGTCTGCTGTTCACGACTCTCGAGATGTCTTATTCGGTTGTCATTCGCAGCCACAGATGACCCCAACTCCTCTAATCTTGTCTGGCAGTTTGTTAGCGAGGTCGTAGCATTTTCAAGTTGCGTTTTGAGCGAAGAAATTTCTTGAGTTAAAAGCCGAACTTCTTCTATCAACTCTTTCACCTCAGTGTTCATGCCGACGTCGGTCTGAGTGCTAGACTTCTTCCTTGTGGTGATGTTGTCTTCGATAGGCCGAAGCGGTGTGCTGCTGTTATCCCCTCCTTTTCTTTGTGTCGCACAGCACTCAGGGCATTTCCATGTCGACTTTTTATCAATTGACAGTGCCGATTGATTAATGCACAGTGAGCAGTACTTCTTGCTGCACGTCGTTGATGTACATTTTATAAAACTTTTCCCTTTAGAATCTTCTAAACATCCGTAGCATTTCATTTTGTAGGTTTTTATTTTGTTTATTTATTTTATTTCGGTAAATTTAAAACATAAAATTATAAAAAACAAAAATAATCTTCCAAAAAGAATTTCTCGACCTGGGGATCAAACTCTAGACCACACGAGCTGATAATCCTCCAAAAAGAATTTCCCGTCGTGGGGATCGAACTCTAGACCACACGAGCTAGGGTCGCAGATATACAGTAATATGCACTTGACCGCCACGCTTATTAGTCGTTGAGCGAAATTAAAGGATGCTATTTATCGCGTTCGTAAATCGTTGCAGAGCTCGGATGAGTTTGACCTTGTCTATTGTTTTTGAAAGTCAAGTTGCACTCGCGCGGTCGCACTATAACGAACTTTTTAAGTAGTTTTTTGTTGATAACTGGGTTATTTCTTCATGCGCAGTCACTATTTATACACTGATATGTCTGTTATTAGTTTATGCACGCACTTTTGATAATTTTATCTTCCGGAATATGGTTTAAACTACTTTTATGAATAAAAACTACGGAGAAGTGTGTAACGTATCTGCTTGCGATGACGACACGAGCCGGAATTTGAAAATAAATCTTGACATAACTCCTTTTTTCTTAAACAAAAGTAAACTTTTCTGCAAGTTTAGATATTGACAATGAGGTGCTACGATGAATGTAGTTGTCTTGTAGCCTTAAATGGACGGTTTAAGATCTGTAGTCGTATTGTATTGACATATCACCTTCATCTATGCAAAAAAACACAAAAACTCGAAAATGCGACATATCACCTTCATCCACTCACGTCTTAAATCGATATAATAATTCTGTGGGAAAATTTTGGTGGATCTTTCATAAAGTTAATTTGCATATTTACATATACCATTTGTTTTTTAGATTATCAATTACAATTTAAAACACGGACACACAATTATATCTCTTGTTTTTAATAATCATAAACATGTCATTCTCAGACAATGATCGCGAATACTCTCAGTGTAGCTGCACCTTTACAATTTCGTAAATTTTATGTAATGTCAGTGAAAGTATAGATTTAAGAATAGTTTCTTCTAATACAATGCGTCATATAATATGCCTTCTGGACTAAGAGCTGACAACCGAAAAGGCAAGGTAATTTGATCATTCATAAAAATGATTTATCAGCTTACCTGGAGCATTCTAAGCATAAAGACGTCGACCTGGCAGGATTCGCGTGGTGGATGTGGGAGTTATGGGGTGGGAAAAAAATAAAAAAAAAGGTAATGTGATCAGGATTACTTTTTATGCCAAATGGTTTGCCTACCTCACCAAAGCACACAAAAAAAATCTGGCGTCATTTGGTTGGTGGAAAGGTATCGCCAGGCTTAATTAGAGGGAGGAAAAAAAAAATTTTTAGGTAATAAGAACAAGGCTGGCTTTTTTTGTGCTTAAAGTTTATTATTCCCAGAGGCTAGGAAAAAAAAGCCAGCCAATAATAGTGGTGGGAACATGTCGAAAAAAATAATTGAAAATTTATATTTTAAATTGTATTTTGCTCGAGAAAGAGCTATGGGGCATGAAAAAGAGCGCGTGGAGGGGATACACGTGACTACGCCGTCCGTGCCCTCTCGGTAATGTGCCTGTAATTGGTTTACGTAAATATGATTTTTATTTTATTTTATTTTATTTAAACAGAATATAAAAACACGTCCACGCGCTGTA
Organism: Nycteola revayana; assembly: GCA_947037095.2. NCBI lineage: Eukaryota > Metazoa > Arthropoda > Insecta > Lepidoptera > Nolidae > Nycteola > Nycteola revayana. The sequence goes on from OX344839.1 coordinate 15,782,989, forward strand.
AAATATACGCTAAACTGAAACAGCTGGCACTCCGGAAACGTTCGGCTCTTTCCGCTCAACGAGTGCGACGAGGCCAGCCAGGCGCGTTCGGTTTACCGAACATGAACGACGCGCCGAGAGAGCACGGACGCGTGTATCCCCTCCACGCGCTCTTTTTCATGCCCTAGGTCTTTTTCATCCACCACGCGAATCCTGCCAGGTCGACGTCTTTATGCTTAGAATGCTCCAGGTAAGCTGATAAATCATTTTTATGAATGATCAAATTACCTTGCTGTTTCGGTTGTCAGCTCTCCGTCCATTCATAGCTAACAATGAAAAAGCTCCACCTAATTACAAGCCTACAAAGATAAATGGTGTACAAAAAATTAAGATCTGCAGTATAAATAAGTAAAAATACTCATATTTAAATCTATAATGGAATGTCTTAGCCACCGAATTCACCGAATTGTGATGGTCAGAGGGCAACCATTTATTAAGGCTGGAGCTCTGCTCGCCTTTACTCCCGGTGAAGTAGCAAAAGCCTCGTGGCTAAGGGTAATTGTCCCCTGACACTATAATTAACCAGGCGCAGATTGTGTGTGTGTGTGTGTGTGTACAAAAACAGGTGCACTCTCTATACCTCTACTATAATACAGTGATTCTCAAAGCAGTCCAGGTGGACCCTCAGGTGTCCACGGGAGACTCAACGAGGATCTATGTTGGCGTAAATATATTCGGGTTCACAATTTGTAAGTGTAACAAAAATCATAGAAGTGGAGTAAAAGGAGGTCCACCGAATCTAGTTTTTATAGGGGGTCTATGAGAAAAAAAAAGTTTGGGAGCCTCTGCTTTAATATAAGTGAGAAGAGAGGTACAGGATCAATAGGTTTACAGATTCTTAGAGTATTTTCAGATTGGTAGAACTTAAAATTTCTAGTAAGACAATTTATGGCTCCAAATACAAGGTTTAATATTTTATAAATATTTATAATTGCATATAAAACGAAATTTCAATATTAGATTACCCCATGACTTAAAATGTTAATCTTCTACTGCAATTTATTTTCATGCAGTCCACTGGAGTTAGCTTGAGGGTTTCGACAATACATAAGCAAGAATCTAAGGAGGCTTTCAGCATTGTTAATGGTTTCAAAAACTTCAAAGCCTGCTGACTCCACAAGACTTTGGCACAAGTGTGATTGTTTGATGGAGAATTACAGGTCGATAAATTAGCGCAACTACCACTGGCTCATCTAGACAATCGAATCGATTTGAGAGCTCGAGTTGAAAGCTCTCGGGGTTTTCCATCTGAGCGCGAGTAGGTCGGAGCGTAGACTTCATCAAATGGGACCGTTCAAGTTTAACATTTATATTCAATGTGCCTCTTACTATTAAATGATCACTACCGGTTTTCACCATGTGAATCACAGATACATCATTGAAAATCCGTTTCTTGTCGGTCATGATGAAGTCGATCTCATTTCTCGTGGAACCATTGGGACTCAGCCAGGTCCATTTCCTGTGAGGCGGCTTCTGAAAGAAAGAATTCATCATATAAAATCCTTCTTTCTCCAGAAAATCAGCCAGCCTCTGTCCCCTAAGGTTCCGTTGCCCATAACCGAAGTTCCCCACTATCAACTCGTCCTCATCGTTTCTCTTGCCCAGTTTCGCATTGAAATCCCCCATAAAAACATTGAAGTGAGTTTTATGAGTATGAATGGCCCTACTGATGTCCTCATACATACACTCAACTTCTTCATCTGGGTGTGCCGAGGTCGGGGCATAGACCTGAACGACCTTCAGCAAGTATCTTTCAGATACTCTGAGTGTTAGGTATGCCACCCTGCTAGACACACTGTCGATGGTAATTATGTTGTTAATGAGGGACTTGTGAACGAGAAACCCGACACCACCTTGAGACTGTCGGTCGCCCTCCCGGTAGAAGAGCAGGTTGCCAGATTTCAGGATCATCGTGTCCTGTCCCTCTCTACGGACTTCCGACAACCCCAGAATATCCCATCTGAGCCTGCTCAGTTCTTCTTCCAGCTCAACAAACTTTTCCTCGGTCCGCAAAGTGCGCACGTTATGTGTTGCCAGGGCCAGTGTTCGCCTGTGAAATTGGTAGCCACTCGTTTCCCGGGGATTCTTAGCACCCCTGGCCACGCCGATACCATGACCGCTACCGTAGCCAGGCCTAGCGGGGCCGCCGGGGACTCGGGGCCGTGTGTTGTTTGTACTATCTATTTTGAGGGGGGTTTGCCAATACTCGCCACGCTTGGCAGGCGGGTTGGCGAGCGCAGTATTAAATGTTATAATCCGAGAAGACGCTGCTGCCCATCTTCTGGTGTATTTCCCTTGGCCGGGTCATACGGCGCCCACGGGAGGAGATGGGGGGCATCATTCTTATACGAAAATATTTAATCACTCGTAAGTCAGATACTGCTTTACAGTCTAGATTACAAAAGGCTAGGCAAGGTGAAAAGTCAGTTACAGAGTTTAGTCAGCAAATAGAGAAGTTGTTTGTAGAATTGACTATTTCTCAGGCTAATGGCGATGATAGCATATGACGTATTGCGTCCTCTCAACGAAAGGAATGCTATTCAATGTTTTTCCGAGAGTTTAAGAAGTCAAAATTTAGGAACAATAATTTCGGCACGAAATTTGACCTCATTAAAAGGTGCAATTAGGGTAGCCGAAGATGAAACTAGCTCGACTTCGGACCATCAGACCGTCATGTCATTTAATCGACGCACTTTCCGAAATAATAATCTAATCGTGGTTTTTGTGGTCGAAATTCGTCAAGATATTTTCAAGGTGGTAGGCAACCGCATGGCGCGCATCAAAATTTTGCTGCGCCAAGGAACACCTGGCGAGGCAGCCGCGGGGCTCAGGTCAGTTGCCGCGGAGCGTCAAATTTCTGCGCCAGGCATGTTCGCGGAAATCGTGGCAATTATGCAAACCGTTCTAATAATATAAACTTAAATCATTTTACTGCAAATGAACAACAACACGATCAATCAAATTTAGGAAATAATAGTATTGACCATTCTTCAGAACTTAATCTAGGAGCATTTTTTCGTACCCAATGTAGTTTTAACTTGCGATACCATTAATTGGGTACATTTAAGTTTAAATAATATACAGTTAGAATTTTTAGTACATACAGGGGCCTCTTTATCTTGTATTAATTATGAAGTTTTAAATATCGTTCAGCTAGAGTTACACATCTTTATGGCTAAAGTGAACAGACACTTTTTAGGCAAGCGTGTATCATCTTAGGCCTTATCTTCGCCTTCCATCAAGCGAAATTATGGTCAAACGTAAGCCTATATTTAGTAAAAAAAAAAAAACACAAATGCGATGGTAGTTTAAAAGCTTTAGGATTTGTTTATTTGTCTTTAAAATCTAAGGATATTATTTTTAATCATAAGTTTTACGTATTTAAGAATTTACCATGTAAGTCGATAGGAATATAAAACGATACGGTGGCGTTATAGATTATGACTCAAATAGTTTATCTCTCAAAGTAGCGGAGTGTAGAGTTACATTTGCCTTTACATTTTTATAACTATAATTTAACTATCGCACCGCGATGCGAGGTTATCAAATATATACCTACGCGAATTAATTATGATTGTGTAATTTATCCTCCTCCAGGTATTTTTTTGCTTAGCACAGTGGCTAGGCCGAAAAATGGTAGGATTCCCGTGGGACCTTTGAATACTACGGACAAGGAAGTAACCCTATGTTTGAATGAGTTTGAGCTCGATAAATGAGAAAGTTACGAATTTTGTCATTTTGATAGACCAGATGTTAATGTAGAGAGAATTCGGTCATTATTTTCATTACTTAATGTAGGTTTGTAATAAAGAGGAACAGTTGTCTATTGAGCAAATCTGTGCCAAATACGCGGATAATTTTCATTTACCAGGCGATACGTTAAGCGTTACTAATGTTTATGAGCAGTCAATTCATTTAAAAGACAATGCTACGCCCGTTTATAGAAAACAGTACAGAATTCCGTTTATGCAGAAGGAGGAACTTAATAGGCAAAGCGATGAAATGTTACGAGATGGAATTATAGAGAAAGCTAGCAGTGAGTGGTCCAGCCCTTTATTGCTAGTGCCTAAGAAGTTAGATAGGAGCGGTAAACGTCAATGGAGAGTAGTAATAGACTACAGACAATTAAATGAGAAGGTACAGGAGGATGATAAATTTCCTCTCCCAAATATTACAGATATTTTAGAATAGTTATCAGGAATCGCAATGACTAAAGTAGAAAGACTTTAGTCATTGCGATTCAAGTCGTAGTTATTTTCAATGTAATTTATCAAAAAACTCTAGAAAGTACACAGCATTTACTACCAATAAAGGACAATTTCAAATGTGTCGCTTACCGATGGGTTTAAAAATTAGCCCATCTGCATTCAGTAGGTTAATGACAGTTGCTATGTCGGGTCTCAATTACAAAAAATATATTATTTATTTAGATGATTTGATAATTTTTGGCAGATGTTTGGCAGAACATAATAAAAATTTCATGTCAGTTTTTGAAAGACTAAGAAAAGTAAAATTAAAATTAAACCCTTCTAAATGTGAATTTCTAAAGCGACAAATTCTTTACTTAGGGCATGTAATATCATCGTCAGGTATTTTGCCTGACCGTGAAAAAAACCGAGTCATTGAAAGTTATCCGACACCGACATGCGCGGACGACGTCAAACGTTTTGTTGCATTTAGTATTTGGTGGAATAGGTAGTATGTAGTTATCACAATAAATACCTTTCACCAGTATATAGTCCTCTCGATGAAATAATGAAAACGAGTAGGTATAGTCACTTGAATTGTTTATTGGTTTACAAGAATGAATAGAAGGCACAGTGGATTCACAAGCACAAAAGAGTTATAGAGAATGAAGAAGTGAGATGAGAGAAAGCACAGATAAATAGATAGCACTTAAACTTAGTCTTTGCAAGCGAGTATATAGCGGTGCGTTAGCTAACAAGGTAAGATGCAAAAGCAGCGTGCATTCGCCGTCGCGATCAAGTAGCCACTGTCGCTAAGCTAGGTGCGCCCGCGCACCTCGCTGTAGTACATAACGACTAGTGATGTGGTGCGGGTCGATAAGTTGATATCGAATTGCTTGTAAGTGTACCTGGTATGGTGTAACAGATATGTATAATATATTATGATAAGATTTTATTTGTATGTGTGAATGTGAATGAGTGTTGTATGTTTGTGTGTGTGTGTGTGTGTGTATAGTAAATATTTAGGATAAGTTAGTTAAGTCTTAAGGTAAGTATTTATAAGTATACATTAGGTATAGGATTAAATGTAAATATTATTTATATTATTGTTAGGTTAATTGATGATGTAGGAAAGTAGCCTACACCACCCCCCTCCAGAGACCGTCAAGGGCGATAAAAATCTGTGAACTTCACCCTGCGCCCAGAACGAGTGATATACTCTTTCTGGACTTCTGAAGTCGGTTCTTGAGTTAGGTCCGACAGTATATAGGCTGGTTTAATGCGGTCTATAGATACTGTGACGTCTTTGCCCTTTTGCAAAATTTTAAAGGTTTTGTCAGATCTAGCCAACACTTTATGTGGACCCGAGTATGCCGGCTGAAGCGAACCACGTAAGGCGCCTTCGCGAAGAAATACGTATTCGCTGGTTGCCAGTTCTTTGAATACGAAGGTTTTAGGCTTACAGTGGCGTGATGCTGGACATGGCTGCAACTTTTCAGCAATTTTATGCAGTCGAGCTGAAAATTCCGACAGGTCCGATGTTCCGGTGGTAGTTGGCTCGAAAAATTCGCCAGGTAGCCTTAAGGGTTCTCCGTAAACTAGAGCAGCAGGAGAATTTTGGAGGTCCTCCTTAAAAGAAGCTCTTATCCCTAGTAGGACCCAGGGTAAAGACTCAGTCCATCTGTCATTTGCATGGCAGACTATTGCGGCCTTAAGCTGCCGGTGAAAACGTTCCACCATGCCATTGCAAGCCGGATGGTACGCAGTTGTGCGCTTATGTTCGAAGCCAGCTATCTTGGAAAGGTGTTCAAACAAGGCCGACTCGAATTGGCGGCCACGGTCTGTAGTGATCTGAATGGGACAGCCAAAGCGACAGATCCAGGTGGATAGTAGGGCTTTGGCAACAGTTTCCGCGGTTATGTCCTCTATCGGTACTGCTTCCGGCCATCGTGTAAAACGATCAACGGCCGTAAGACAGTATCGAAAGCCTTGAGAGATAGGTAGGGGACCTATCAGGTCAATATGAATCTGCTTAAAGCGCACGCGAGGTAGGTTAAAGGTGCCAAGAGGAGCAGTAACGTGACGACTGACCTTTGCTCGTTGGCATGAAATACACGCTCGCGCCCACTCTCTGCAGTCCTTACGTAAACCGGGCCATATAAATCTCTCCGCAATTAATTTAGCAGACGCGTTGGGCCCAGGGTGACTTAACGAGTGCAGGGAATCAAAGACATCTCTACGGTGAATTTTGGAGATATACGGCCTGGGAGTCGATGTACTAGTATCACAGTACAAAGCTGAACGACTTCCAGGTATGTGAAGCTTCTCTAATCGCAGAGAAGTGGATCCATCAGCCACTAACTTATGAAGTTCGGAGTCACCTGATTGGCTCTGTGCTAATGTCTCGAGGTTGACTGGTGCTCGCAGTTCCTCGATCCGGGACAAAGTATCGGCGACAACATTGTCTTTGCCAGATATGTGTCGGATGTCAGTGGTGAACTGCGAGATATAGTCAAGATGTCTATACTGCCTTGGCGAACAGTTTTTCTTCCTCTCGTGGAATGCAAAACTAATCGGTTTATGGTCAGTATAGACAACAAAGTGTCGAGCCTCGAGCATATGCCTAAAATATTTTATACCCTCATAGATGGCCAACAATTCCCTGTCATAAGGTGAATAATTTACCTGTGACGGGCTGAGCTTCCGGGAGAAGAAGGCTAATGGCTCCCAGGCGCCATCTTTGTGTTGCTGGAGGACTGCGCCGATTGCCTTATCTGAAGCGTCAGTTACCAAGGCAAGACTGGCGGCACAGTCAGGATGAGCTAATAACGCGGCATTAGCGAGACTGTCCTTGCACGAATTGAAAGCAGTAAGGGCATCCTCGGTAAGATTGATAGGATGTGACCCTTTCACCGTACCTATCAGTAGGGCATGCAGTGGAGCCTGGATTTCAGCAGCTCGGGGAAGAAATCTCCTGTAGAAGTTAAGCATTCCCAGAAATGCTTTGAGCTGACGCACACTTGTGGGAATAGGGAAGTCTTTGATTACCTGCACCTTGGAGTCAAGAGGTTTCGAGCCACTCTCGGAGATGCAGTGGCCTAAAAAAGTTACTTCCTTCGCTCCAAAAAGGCACTTGGACGTGTTCATGAGCAGTCCGTAGCTCTTCAGCCTGCTAAAAACTTGGCGAAGATGTTGCTCATGTTGGACTTCGTCCTTTGAAAAGACCAAAATGTCATCAAGGTAGCAATATACGAAGTCGAGGCCTCTGGTGACTTCATCTATGAAGCGCTGAAAGGTTTGCCCAGCGTTACGCAGACCATAGCTCATAAATGGGCACTCAAAAAGCCCAAAAGGTGTCGAAATGGCAGTCTTCGGAATGTCATCTGAACTGACAGGTATCTGATTATACGCCTTAAGTAGATCCAGGGTGCTAAAAACTTTGCAACCCACAATATTATGCGCAAAATCTTGGATGTGTTTAATCGGATACCTGTCTGGCACAGTGCGGGCATTGAGCATACGGTAATCACCGCACGGACGCCAGCCGTTATTTTTCTTTGGTGCTAGATGAAGAGGCGACGACCAGGGGCTCTCCGAGGGTCTGACTGTACCGTTGGCGAGCATGGCCTGGAACTCCTGTTGAGCAATCTTTAATTTATCAGGCGCTAGACGACGGGGATTACAAGATACAGGCGGTCCTGGAGTAGTGCGTATATGATGGACGGTATTGTGTGAAATTGTGAGTTGTGTGCCTGAAGGTCGTGTGATCTCGGGGAATTCTTCTAGAATTTTATGGTACCGAGAGACACCAGACAAAACCTTAACAGATGCTACGTTACTATTGGTTACTACACTGGCTACAGTTGACATTGAAGTTGTAGAATCTAATAGACGTTTATTGTGACAATCAACAATAAGAGCGTAATAATTTAAAAAATCTACACCAATGATGGGTTTAGTTACGTCTGCTACAACGAAACGCCAACTAAATAGTCTACGTAGGCTAAAGTCTAGGTTTAAGTGAATATAACCGTAAGTATGGATGCTAGTACCATTCGCTGCACACAACTTATACTCCGTCCGAGCACGACGATCGCCGACCATGGACCGGGGAAAGACGCACAGGTCGCTACCAGTGTCGACCAAAAATTGCACCTTTGAAGAACGATCTGTGATGAACAGGCGACCAGAAGAAGTAGGAGGGCAATCATTGGTCGCCATTACTGACCGCCCCTCGCGTTTCCCGCCGTGAAGTCGCAGGGTTGGAGACACTTCGCAGCCTTTTCGCCGAATTTGTTGTGGTACCAGCATATCGGGTACTTGCGGTAGTTTGACTGGGACCTATTGGACCTTGATGAAGATCTGCCGCGGGAGCTGGTATGCCGTGATCGCGCTCTGCTACTCCTCATTGAAGATTCCAATCTCTGGAACTGCCTTCGAAGCTCTGCGACTTCTCTGGTGAGTTCGTCCACGGCTGAGCTGGGGCCAGGTTTGCTTACAGCTGCTGATACTAACGGTGTTTGGGTGGCCAGGTCGTGGATACGATCAGCGAGATCCGCTAAATCATCAAGAGCACAGGAAGTCGGCTGACCAGCGAGCACTGTTTGTATTCCATGCGAGAGTCGACTGACCCATATGGTTTTCAAGACATCATCGGGAATATCCACTGCGAGACTTTTGAGGTGGCGGAGAAATTGTGAGGGTTTTCGATCTCCGAGCTCCTCGTGCATTAACAACTGCTTGAGTTTTTTTTCTTTAGACGCCGTAAGTCGCTTAATAAGTTCGGTTTTCAATTTTAGATATTTATCCGTAGCTGGTGGCTGGATAATTATGTCCTTCACCTCTCTAGATACTTGGTTATCCAGCTGACCGATGACATAATAAAATTTGGTGGAGTCGCTGCTGATACCAGAAATGGCAAATTGACCTTCCACTTGAGAAAACCAAATTTCAGGTTCTTCAGACCAGAACGGTGGGACTCGAATACCAACTTTGAAAACATCGATATTTTTTATCGACTGACTCCCCTCACTAGTATCCGATCCAGTCTCAGTGCCACGTGCTTGTTTTGAATCGCTTCCCATGGTTCTTCTCGGGGTCACCAGTTTGGTGGAATAGGTAGTATGTAGTTATCACAATAAATACCTTTCACCAGTATATAGTCCTCTCGATGAAATAATGAAAACGAGTAGGTATAGTCACTTGAATTGTTTATTGGTTTACAAGAATGAATAGAAGGCACAGTGGATTCACAAGCACAAAAGAGTTATAGAGAATGAAGAAGTGAGATGAGAGAAAGCACAGATAAATAGATAGCACTTAAACTTAGTCTTTGCAAGCGAGTATATAGCGGTGCGTTAGCTAACAAGGTAAGATGCAAAAGCAGCGTGCATTCGCCGTCGCGATCAAGTAGCCACTGTCGCTAAGCTAGGTGCGCCCGCGCACCTCGCTGTAGTACATAACGACTAGTGATGTGGTGCGGGTCGATAAGTTGATATCGAATTGCTTGTAAGTGTACCTGGTATGGTGTAACAGATATGTATAATATATTATGATAAGATTTTATTTGTATGTGTGAATGTGAATGAGTGTTGTATGTTTGTGTGTGTGTGTGTGTGTGTATAGTAAATATTTAGGATAAGTTAGTTAAGTCTTAAGGTAAGTATTTATAAGTATACATTAGGTATAGGATTAAATGTAAATATTATTTATATTATTGTTAGGTTAATTGATGATGTAGGAAAGTAGCCTACAAGTACTTATTACAGGAAATTTATTCGAAACTTCGCAGCTATTGTTTTGCCACTAAACAAATTATGTAGAAAGAAGGTTCAATTTGAATAGACTACAGAATGTCAGTATGCTTTTGACACTCTTAAAAAGTTACTCTCTAGTCCACCTGTATTGGATTATCCAAATTTTTCAAAAGAAAATTAATTTATTTTACAAACAGACAGTTCTGGTTTTGCAATTGGCAGTGTGTTAAGTAAGGCTAGGCTAACCAAGATGACTGTACAATGTGTTATTGGGTCTCTTTCCTAATGTTTATTTTTTTTTTTTTCCTCTATGCCGTTTTGTTACCTTATTGACATACTTTAGATTGTTTTTATGTATTTTCTGACATATGTTTTTTTTATATAACTTATTGGATTTTTAAAAAAACATTGTACTTTATGTTGTAAAACTTAAATGATATATCATAAAAACTTGCTAAACGATGGTCAACCTGGCAATAAATCAATGGATACGTGCTCCTAGCTGTAAGATCGTCATGCTCCCAATGAATGTCATGGCTTGCGGTGGCGGTGTGGGGCGGGTCGTTTCCTTCCCTCTAATAGGGCCAGGGAGGCGATGGCTGCGATGCTCGTCATACTCGTGAACGGGTGCTGCTTGCGGTGGCTGGTCGGCTTGTCGCTGGGGGTATTTGTTTTAATTGCTCTGGTTTTGCATTGCTGTCGTCTTGGTTGATCTCGTATAGCTTGTTTAGTCTTGTAAATGTGGGTGGGTGCACTTGCCGTTGGTTTATTTATTTTAGTATGCAAGAGGTTTTCCTATTAGCTTGAGTAGAATAAATTACTATATTACAATTTAGTGACTAACGGTTTTGAGCATGCACTAGCCCACATCCTGTAAACTAATAAAATGTAATAAATAGAAAAAAAGAGGGTAGGGCAGGGGTAGGGTATAAAAGTCCACCCGTGCGAAGCCGGGGCGGGCCGCTAGTTAGTAAATAATTCAAAATCATTAAAATTTTCAAGGAATAGGAATTTTGTTTATTGTAAAAGTAAAAATTATTTATTTGCAAGCTCATCCTTCTTTATCAATAAACTCGCGAAACGATTTACTGAAAGAAATGGCATTATTTGCAAAAAAATAAATTTAGAAGAAATAATAATAATGAAAACGCGTAAAAATAAAGAGCTCATTGAAAGTATAGCTAAATATATTACTAAAAATAGACAGAGTGTTTTTCCTCAAGTATGTGTGGTAAAGGACATTCAAAGAATTTATGATGACGACGATAAAAAAGTAATAATGAATGACTTCCATTTGTTACCTAGCAGTGGCCATGCAGGTATTAGGAGGATGATTCATAATATTAAAAAATATTTTTATTGGGCATCATTGGAAAAAGATGTTAGAAAGTGTGACAAGTGTAAAAACCAAAAATTTACTAAAACTCATAAAGAACCATTAACAACTACATCCACAGCACAGAAAACTTTTTCAAAGGATGAAGATCCTTTGAAAAAGTTTTCTTAGATATTGTAGGTCCATTAGATAAAGATGATTTAGGTTACAATTATATTCTAACATTACAGTGTGAGCTCAGCAAATATGTTGAAGCATACCCTTTAAAAACTAAAACTATAACAGAAGTTGCTAAAGCATTTGCGGAAACTTTTATTTTACACTATGGAATTCCTAAAGAAATTGCAAGTGATAGAGGTACAGAGTTCATTTCTAATGTAATGTCAGAATTATGCAAAATTTTAAACATTAAACAAACAATTGCTACTGCATATCACCATCAAAGTATTGGGTCTCTTACGAATACAAACAGACAATCATTCTTCAAGTTGGAGTTCTTGGTTACAGTATTGGTGTTTTTCATATAACACTACTGTACACTCAGAAACAAAATATACACCTTTCGAGTTAGTTTTTGGACAAGTGTGTAGACTACCTAATAATTTATGTAATATTGTAGAACCATTATATAACTTTGAAAACGTTGTATCAGAATTTAAGTACAGATTACAAAAAGCTCAAAGAGACGCAAGAAATAATTTGATTGTAAGTAAAGAAAGTGGAAAATTATTCTATGATAAGTCAATAAATCCAATTGTTTACAAATCAGGTTATCACTTGATTTGTAAACAATTGTTAAAAAATGAGATAGGAAATAAATTAGATAATTTGTACTCCGGCCCATATATTGTAATAGAAGACCTTGCACCTAATGTTAAAATTAATATTAATGGAAAAGATGTCATAGTTCATAAGAATAGAACTAAATTGTATACGGAACCTAAGTTAATTTTAAGTTTGTATCAGTGATGTTGTTGTATATATAAACCTTCCTTTATATAATTTTTTATATGTCCAGGTTTAGCTTGGAGAAGGACATGTGCTACTTATTATATAAACGTAAACTACATAACTGATTTGACCCACTTAACTCCTGTTCCCATGAGAACTTCATAATTAATTATAGTCTATGTCATCCGGGGATAGTTTAGCTTTCTAACAGTGAAATAATTTTTCAAATCGGTTCAGTAGTTTCGGAGCATATTCAATACCAACAATCAAATCTTTCCTCTTTATACTATTAGTATAGATATACACAGTTGGTACAAGTTTACAATTACAAATACAAGAACAAGTTATTGGGTTACTGGACAGAAGTAAATGGTTGATGAACATTGACAATGTTTGTAGTAAGTACTATTATTTTTTATTCTTAGACTTAGACAATCCATCAAGCAGAATTATTATGGTATATTTAACTTACTATATATAGAAAGGTATCATATTTTAATTAATATTCCGTACTGTAACATAGTACATAATACTTATTAACATGTGGACTTGTAAATAAAAATTATATGTACCTAATTTAATTAGTTTAATGAAGAGGAAAATATGTGTGTTTAGGTATTTATGTTAGAGGAACATGAAACATCAATACAATACTGCTTAAATACTTTTTATTGAATATTTGCTTACCTTAATATCGAGGCTGGGATTAGCATCATCAGTGAATTTATATCTGAGATTTTCTCTTGTGTAGTGTGACACAACAGCTGTGAATGTCACATTGGACCCCCTTACAGAATTGCCACTATTTGTAAGCCATACCTGCTCAGCAAATACGCCTATAAAAATAAATAATGCAGTTAATTCTCAATGATACGGTCACACAACATCTCTAACAGAATCACCCATCATAAAAATATAAATACCCGTTTCCAACACAAATGCCACGATAAATAATAAGAAAGGAGCCATATCGGAAAATAAAGAACCGATACTAAATTAAAAATCTCGTGTATGAAACATAACAGTCTTTGATATATTTTTGTATTGATGTAGAATAAAAGAGAAAACACAATGAAATCACTATCTTGTATTGAAATTTTATCGAATAAACGTCGTCACAAAAAAACAACGTCTGACAAAAACATCGACAAGGACAAAATTGATTTTGACAAGTAGTGATGTGCATAATAGAGATGTGACTAATATATTCGTAATAGGTACAGGTATTATAATACAACCCATGTATATTAATATTAGGTAAGGCGAGTTTAGAGATTACTCTAAACTAAACCCTATTAAGGTTACCAGGTATCAGTCAAATAATGGGGAAGCGTAATAGGCGACTCGCTTTGCTAATCTATACTACAGGTACTATTTGCCGACCGCGGCCATCGCACTCACTCGCCGACGAGTGAGCGAGATCACCGATTCCCTTCTTGTAATAGGCATATTCGCGAGAATCTTGTATTTCATATTAATTATTATGGAGAATAAGCGCAGATATCAATATTAGATAGAGTAGCTAATAATGAATCGGTTCACTAATATTTGACTAATACCCAGTAATAGGTATGGTATCATAATATACGATAACTAATATATTCAATGGGTGTTTATTGGTAATAGAAAATTAAATAACAAAAATAAAATGCTTAATATAATTCTAAAATCTAAATTTAAACAATAAATAAAAAACTGATTTTGAAATCTTAAATTAAACTAGAAATAAAAACTAATAACTAAGAAAAGAAAATAAAAACTATGGGAAAAAAATATTGAAATAAGCTTTACCTACAAAAACGACTACTAACTCTACCTAAGGGCTTAGGCGTCAAAGAATTCCTCTACATTCGAGTCCGCTGCGGGGAACATCCCCAGAAGACTGGCAGCATTGCCACGCTGGATGGCAATGCTGATGCGTTGTCCTAAATAAAGGCCAGCCTTCTGGTCACGGGAAGCATCTACTAGACGCTTCGCAATATCTTTGTACAGTGACCGCGCTCCCGGACCCCACGGCCCAAGCGTCTCAACCCCAAACGGCTCAAATATATAATTACCTGCAAGGTAATTAAATACATGTAAGATGCTTAGTTATAGACCTAAGTCACAGTTACAGTTTGTCAGAAAATCGTTGACTACAATCTTAGGTAAGTAATCAGGAATATATGCAACGCACAAGTCGATAGTTACAGTTTCATTCATCTTAATTTGTAACCACAGATCTTCTAACTATTCAGACTCTCAGTCCTGTCTGAACAATATTTGTAGTTTTTTTGAGTAAGCAACCAACACACCGCCACCGTGGTTCTTTTTGTATCTTAAGCAAAATTTTACGTCACGATCTCTACGTAAAACACGATACCTGTCATCAAACAATTCAGAAGACAACACAGTGTCATCGCGCCAAGTTTATTTAAAAAAAGACAAGTTTATTTAAAAAAGACAACTCCCGCACTAGGGAAATAAATCCCTGTGTCGCGGGGGACTTTACAAACATTCATTTCACGGACACAAAGAACACCCAGACTCAGAACAACTATTTGTGGTTCACACAAATAATTGTCCCGGGTGGGAATCGAACCCAGAACACCAGGTCTCAGAAGCAACTTCCGTAACCACTGAGCTACCGGTGCAGTCCCAGTAAAACATATGATATCGTAATTATTACACAGTACTGTATTATAAATATCGAGAGTTTTGGTCTTTATACCTCTGACATTTTGATAGTATATTGACAAATACATTTTTGTTATTTTTGTACCTATAGTATGAATTTACACAATATTAGGATATAAGACTTAGACTATCTCTATTTTTTATTAGTATGTACGGTGAGTCTACCAGCTTCCTAACGTAGATACGCCCATTCTTGACCCAAACGAACTTGTATCCTAGCTCCTTAGCTTTCTGCCTCGCTACTGCATGTAGGATCTTGTTCGCTGGAGATAAGTGCTCTGCAATGTATACAGGTTTTTCATCGCCGCTTATCCCCAATAATGATGTATTGAGTTTATTGCTAGGGTTTGCTTTATTGTACCTGTATACTGCAGAGAAAAATTCGTCTCGCTTTCTTACACTTTTAAACTTTACGATAATGGTGCGCGGGATCTTACTTGTTTTATTTAGCTTAGCAACTCTTGTGCATTTTATTAAATCGTCTGCCCCGAGACTATGACCCACCACACGATAACATTGTTCCACAAGATTAGGTAGGTTTTCGTTATGATGCTCAGTTACACCATGT
The DNA here is from genome assembly GCA_947037095.2 of Nycteola revayana. Classification (NCBI taxonomy): domain Eukaryota; kingdom Metazoa; phylum Arthropoda; class Insecta; order Lepidoptera; family Nolidae; genus Nycteola; species Nycteola revayana. The sequence continues at coordinate 15,798,502 of OX344839.1, forward strand.
ATTTCCAAATTTTCTTCGCGTAAATGTTGTTCTAAGTTGTTTAATCGCTGTGAAAGTTCTGATACAGTTGATTTAAGCAATTCGTTCTCTTTAGACAACATTTGATTATTGTTTACTACTTGATCGACCGTGATCTTCATTTCATCGTAGCTTGCACTGATGAAACTAATAGACTTGCGAAAATCTTATAAATCTTCCTTTATAGAAGATAGTTGGGTTTTCATTACATTAGTGATCATTTCGGGTAATTCAAGTAGAATCACTTTGTGAACTTGTTTGGCAACTGCCGCAACGAATGAGTCATCCAAGTTATGTACCGGGCTGGGTGGACCCTGGCTAGTTTTTGATTTAAGGTTACAGTCACTTTGTTTCCTTCTAAAGGTGACGTTCCCCAGTCCCGAGTCTTGTTCCTCATTCCCAGGAGTGCTAGCATTGTCCTCCTTAAGGTTGCGCACGGGTGTATTAAGATTTCCTACTTTTGGTAGCTTACTTCTACATTCGTGGCATGTCCACTTAAGTTTTTGTTCTTTATTCATGGAGTGGTAGTGCTTCTTCGATGTATTCGCACATGTTAGATCATAGAATTGATGACAGTTAAAGCATTTTAGACATTGTAAATTATTAATTGTACTGTGACAACCTGCACAGGAAGAGACCGGAGGCGCCATCTGTGTATCGTGTACCGAAACCACTTCCAGACGACACCGTATACGTAGATAGTATTCTAAATTTTCGCCGCGCACCGTCACTGACTCCTTGGCTCTGCTGTCGAGATGTCGACTTACCGCTCAGAGGTCCCGAGTTCGAACCCCACCACCAACAATTATTTTCGAAGTTTTTCTAAAAGTTCGGATGCGCCCACTGACTCGAACACTTATCCAGCGTCTCACTCACGCCGCCCACTAGGATCCGTAAACGACGTACAAGAAGAAACGAGAGCCACCGAGTTTTCGAAAGCGCCAATCACGAATTTAGCAAATTAAATTTAAAATTATTACGATAAACAAATGAACGTGCGTCCGCTCTTAACGAAGCTCTACGGGGGAATGGAAAATCCGGAATTCAACGTCGGACTGAAAAGTGACGTCTCTCGACCTCAGTGTTTTGTTTCCGTCCCAGATACGATAACCATCATCGTTTTCGTAGCCTATAAGCTTGCCTTTTATTGCTTTCTTGTGAAGCTTTCTGCGATTTTGTTTTGGAACATGAGCAAAACATTCACTACCAATAATCCTCAAGTGACTTATTTTAGGCTTTTTCCCATGCCAGAGCTCATAAGGCACTTTGCCCTCAACCCTAGTTGGACCTGTCCTATTAAGCACGTACGCGGCAGTGTTGACTAGCTTCGCCCAGAGCACTTGCGGTAGCTCTCCTCTTGTATGTAGCATCGATCTCGCTGCTTCAACCAGTGCGCGGTTTTCACGCTCACTACACCCATTTTGCTCAGGAGTGTAAGGCATTGTTAGCCGCTGTTGAATGCCATGCTTTTGTAAAATATTTTGTATTTCCCTGTTATCAAACTCACCTCCGTTGTCGCTGAGAAGGGTCTTAACTTCTAATCCAGCGGTCTTCGCTTCTTTCAGCATTTGAAGTAGTTTATCCTTAACTTCAGATTTGTGCCGGATGAAGTATACCATGCGATAGCCAGAGTAGTCATTTTTGAAGAGTACATAATATTTTAATTTAGCGATACTATCTACTAAGGGGCCGCAAACATCAGTATGAATCAGCTGTCCTACAGCTGTTGCTCTTTCCCTTGTTCCAAAAGGTCTTCTTTGTGACTTCCCATAAATACAACCTTCGCATTTCACATTGTCAGGACTTAACTTTATTCCAAACTCTCTCTTCACGAGGCGGATCACATATTTTTTGTCCTGGTGTGCGAAGCGCTCATGGTAGAGCTGCAACATATTAGAGCCATTCACAGCATTTACCTCTATCGTCCTAGCTTTTATTGGCATGATTGTCTTCATGTCCAACTTATACAGCCCTACATATTGGGCTCTCTTACCGACAACTCTAGTCGTGCCGCCAATCTCTAACTTGCACTCTCTAGTTGTGGATCTGAAGACGCTATTCTGCATCCTGTCTTATGCTGCAAGCGTCGAGAAGAGATTCTTTGTTAGCGATGGTACTAACCACACATCGCTTAGTGTTATTCGCTCCTTCTTGCCACTGACGTTTGATTCCACCCCAACGATGCCTTTTCCTATCGCGGGTTTGACGCTTCCGTCTGCAGTTGATACGGTATGGTCTGAATCAAACTCGTGAAACTCCTGAAAATAATCACTCCTTACTACGATGTGAGTAGTCGCTCCTTTATCAATAAACCAGCTCTCTCTGTCTTGAATTGATCCGTCAGAACAGACATTTACCATCAGAGAAATGTGTTGCACTTGCTTAGATGTTGAACCAGCTGCTGACGTGCCTGGCGTGGGTTTGGGCGGCCTCCCGTCCTTGATCCACTTTTTACACTTCCGTACTATGTGTCCTTTTCCAGAGCAATAGTTAAAGATCAGCTGTTTATCGTTCTTATTTTGCTTCACTCTCTTCTCTTCTGTACGTGTTGCCACTAAAGGCTCTTGTTTAATATCTTCTTTATTACCAAGTGCTCTTTCAAATGCACACAATTATCAACTGTCCTTTCGCTTTGGTTAAGTAACAACCAGCTTGATTTGAAAGCAAAATATCGCTCGTCTAGTGTGTCCAGGATCTTACAAATTAGGAATAATTCCGGAAGCTTCATGGTGACATCTGTCTTTGTGATTTCTACATTTAAATTTTTCCAGATATTTTTCAGCTTTGACATATGAGTAGATACGTCATCCTCCTTATTGTATTTAAAACTGAAGAATTCTGTACATAAATGGTATGCCCTATCATCCGACTGTCCATCATATAATCTATGTAATTCCTGCCAGACATCTTTTGCAGTCACAAATCTCATTACTTTTTTAAGCGTATCTTCGGACATATTCGTGGTAAGTATGAGTAGAGCGCTACATTCGGTTTTCCTATATTTGGCCATAGCTATATTATAAGCACCAACATCAGCGTCACCTGCTCCTACTACAGGGGCGACGGGCTTTACGAGAGTTCCTTCGGCTGCTTCCATAGCACCTTCTACGCCTCGTAGCATTATGGAAATCTTGTATTTCCATGTAGCCCAGTTCTCTTTCCCCTCCAGATTAGCTATCTGTAATTTTGTCGTGAAGTTTTCCATTTCGTTAAATTTTTCTTTACTGAATACCTCCCTGGGCCCATAACCTAATACAGTTTAGTAGTACTCACCAGACTGTGTGCAGAGTAAGAGGCTGAGAATAAACTGGATGAACTTGGTTCACAACACTTTTTAGTATTTAGATATTTAAGAGTTCACGCACGAATATTATATATGACGAGGAAGGACGAGCATCGTTGTTTTTAATAAGGTGTGACGTCATCATTGCTGACGTCACATTCATCAGGATGGTTCTCTATCGAGGGTTGTTGATCCATAGTAACAGCAAAACTCCATAATATGGTTTTCAAGTTTTATTCCAGTAAATTGAGGAGCTCCGTACAGTCCGGCAGCTCGAGCGAGACTGAATTGCAATCGGTCCGCCGGCCGTATTTATACTAAACGAGCGGCTCACAAACAGTAAACAATTTAGTTTGATAATTTTCAAACTATGTGAACAGATAATTATTTCTACAAATATTTCAACGATTTACAAATCATAATTTGATCCTGAATACTTATTTATTAGTCTAGTATTTTATGAACATATTTGTGTTTCTATCAAATCATGCATTGATTCACAATTTATTTATTTTGATGAGACGAGTAATTGTATTTATGTGTTTATCATTAATGAAGTGTTGTTGCTATGCTTATTTTATGTGGTTGCGCCGATACGGCCATTCTGACAGGCGGTGCGCGCTCTGCACCAGCCTCGTTGATTCTCGTCGCGTAATTGTACAATTTTATTTTATTATTTTGCATCTATGATTAAATCTAAGTTCTGTCCTTTGAGTATGTTATTATTTAGACGGACCATAAGTATCTCAACGAACGCGCTTTAGTGCTACCACCGGATCCAATACGCCCCAACTGAGAAGATTCGGCGAAACAAACTCAGTGGAGTTATTCTACTGCCGGTTTCAACGCGGCCTCATCGAGACGATCCGGCGAAACATACTCAGATAGGCATGTCCAAGAAGTTTTGGTCCAGTTACTTTTATTATTTAGTTGGTATTCACAATTTACCAATCGGTTGTCTTTATACGAATTTTATTTACGTTTTCATTAAAAAACAGATTAAATAATTTATTTAAAGACAGAACTGAATAAATATTTGGGAGTATTATTTTTATTATTACAGATAGTAATTTCTGTGTAAGTCTAGGAATATCAATGCTAATAAGGTGTTGGAAGTTCTCGACGAGTTCTCGGAGGTTCTCGTAGAGTTCTCGGAGGTTCTCGTAGGGTTCTCGGAGGTTCTCGTAGGGTTCTTCGCGAAATCTGCAATACTAGAAATAACTTTCTCTGTGTTGGGTATCTGTGAGCAACTTGTTGTTGTTATGCAAAAACATGCATTTCTATGTTAGTCTAGGAATATCAATGCTAATAAGGTGTGTAAGGTGTTGGAAGTTCTCGAAGAGTTCTCGGAGGTTCTCGTAGAGTTCTCGGAGGTTCTCGTAGGGTTCTCGTAGGGTTCTCGGAGGTTCTCGTAGGGTTCTCGGAGGTTCTCGTAGGGTTCTCGGAGATTCTCGTAGGGGATGGAATGATGCTGTGCTCTGGGCGGTCCTGTTCGCCGTGGTACACAGAGGCTCTACTGGGAGTATGGAACTAGGTTGAAGGTGTTTATACACAGGTTCTAAAAGAGTTAAATTCAAGGTAATATTTTGTAAATATGTTCAACTCACAGTTTATTGTGGCAATGAATCTTCTTCACTTTGATCTCGTAGTTTTTGCTGAGGCAACCCGTCACTTGATGTGCTTGGTACGGGGCTCTATTTCTATTTCAGGTGATGGTAGTGGCTCATCTTCTGCCGATACGGTTACCTGATCACCAGGTTGTGATGCACGACGAAGTTTAAATTTAGGCTTACCTCCAGAACATAGCGCTCCGGAAAAACTGACCCCGGCAGGAGAACTCCACTCCTCAGCCGTCCGCACCACGAAAGAGGAAGCAAATCGCCTCGTGCGTATCGAAGGAATGTCAACAACAAAAGGGTGAAACCGCTCGCCGCACCCAGTCGTCCGGTGATGGAAGGGTGAAGGGGGCATCAGGTTATGTAGAACCTCCGCACACTCCCTGAAATGTAACCGATAAAAAACCGATAGGCAGGCCACTCGAGGCTCCGAAGACTTGCCTCCACAAGTGAGCCATTGCCTATGACTCTTCGCTCGACGCCCCAATGCATCCAGAGCATCCAGCTAATATCTGAAGATAGATAGAAAGATGTGAAGTACCGCCCCACCCTGGAGAGGAATGTCGTCAGGACCACCAGCCTTATTCACATCCAGAGTGCAAAGAATGTTTAAGTACCACTTTTTGCCGAATGTAGAAGTCCAATGAGGTAACCTGGGTGGACTTTTACCAGCAGCATCTAGTTGTGAATTCTTAGTAAATAGAGATGCAAATAAGTCTGCTTTCTCCTTGGCGGTGTGAGCTAATGAACCGTTCGGCTCCTGCAGTGGCGGAAAAGAGGACCGACAGAAATAGGCTTCGACCGATTTGGCAAGAAACCAAAAAGCTTTACTTCCAGATGGGTAAGATGCTAGTGTGGCTCCAATGCGTCCAATATGGTCAAAGCGGGCCCTGCGTAGCGCACGTTTGCAAGACTTGGCAGCACCATTGAAGGCTCTCTTCAGCCCCCGAACATTTCGCGCTTTGCGGGCTCGAGCATCCGCCCACGCTCAGCAAGCAGAGTGCTTATGTGCTTCAGTACTACCACACAGCGCCGAACCATGAACGGGCCTTGTCTCGGAGTGAGACATCAGAAAATGGAACGAAATATTCCATAGTCTGGCATATCACCCCAGAAACAGCCTCCGCGCAGCAAGTTGGGTCGTCTGAAGAGAAGCATAAGCGCAACCAAGGGTAAGACGCGAAGAAATACCGCATCCCATCCCAATCTGCTGACTTGTATCGCCATACTCGCCTAGTCCCCTTGAGATCGGGATCGGGTGGCGAGCAGACAGACACAGATTTCACCAGACAGTGGTCGGAGCCACCCAACGGCGAGGAAACCGCGACTTGACATGGGTCTGGATCAGTTGTCAGCAGAAGGTCCAAGCAACCGGCCGCATGGCCATCAATGTCGGGCACCCGTGTCAGTCCAGTCACCAGTTGGGAGGGACCAAGCGTCAGTGCGAATGCACACACCAATCCCCCAGCATGGCCGGTGCTCCGGCATGGGCACAGCCACTCCTGGTGGTGGGCATTGAAGTCCCCCAGAACAACAAGCTGCGCCGATGGGCACCTGAGCTGAGCCAGTTCAGCAGAGTCTGAAAGATAGTGAAACAACCTGGTTGTCCCCATGTTGTCGGTGTGCGACCGATAGACACCAGCATAGAGTATCTGCTCCAAGCCAGTGTCCACCAGAACCCACAATACAGAGAAACTGGAATCCTCAATGTTACGGAGACACCGACAGCAGATGTCATCGCGAGCACACACGCAGGCGCCAGCGCGTGGCTTAAAACTGTGCTCCAGGGTGTACCCCGGGCGGCGCAAGCATGCTGCGTCAGCCGGACATCTGATTTGCGTCTCCATGAGGAACAGCAGATGTGGTTTTTCGATCTCATGGTGGTGATGGACCGGTATGAGATCGGAGTGCAGACCTCGGATGTTAGAGAGGTGCATTTTTTTTTTGATCATGAGCGACTTTTCGTGTTCGCCCTCTTCCCACAACTCTTGCATAAACGCTCGAACATTTGCTGATTCATTTGCATCATGTGCATGAAGAATTAAGGTGGCACCCCACCCATGGACGTATTCGGCATAGGTACATTGATCATCGGCTGTTGCCCCTGTTGCGTAGACCCCATTGCTTGAAGCCAAGGTTGAGTCGAAACAGGTCGTGATGAAGCAGTTCCAAGGATCACTTCGAGTCCCACTTCTGATGACGAGGAAGGACGAGCATCGTTGTTTTTAATAAGGTGTGACGTCATCATTGCTGACGTCACATTCATCAGGATGGTTCTCTATCGAGGGTTGTTGATCCATAGTAACAGCAAAACTCCATAATATGGTTTTCAAGTTTTATTCCAGTAAATTGAGGAGCTCCGTACAGTCCGGCAGCTCGAGCGAGACTGAATTGCAATCGGTCCGCCGGCCGTATTTATACTAAACGAGCGGCTCACAAACAGTAAACAATTTAGTTTGATAATTTTCAAACTATGTGAACAGATAATTATTTCTACAAATATTTCAACGATTTACAAATCATAATTTGATCCTGAATACTTATTTATTAGTCTAGTATTTTATGAACATATTTGTGTTTCTATCAAATCATGCATTGATTCACAATTTATTTATTTTGATGAGACGAGTAATTGTATTTATGTGTTTATCATTAATGAAGTGTTGTTGCTATGCTTATTTTATGTGGTTGCGCCGATATATATGATTGATGTTTACCCGAGTTTATATTATTATTCTTTAGAAGATTTACGGCATTTTATTAAGTTTATTAACACAACACATATTACATTTTTTTTTATGACAGACACGACAATTCAGAATATATTTTTATTTTTTTGAATGTCACATAGCTATTTTTTTGAATACGAATATAAATGTCTCAAATTGTCTTTATTCACTTAATGCTATGCAACCTCTAACACTTTCCCTCAATCTCCCCATCAGCGACCGCCCTGAGCCGAGGTCCAAGTCCCACAGGGGACGCCTTCTGCGCAAGTTGCAAGGCTGGAGCTCTGCTCGCCTTTATGCCCGGTGAAGTAGCAAAAGCCTCAGGGCTAACTATACATGTCCGTCAGAAAAAAAAAATCGTAGGATGTTGCGCATGCATAGGGAGGACCCTCAATTTTTTAATAAAATATTGTGGTCCGACGAGTCTACTTTTAAAAAGGACGGATACATGAATCTACACAATTTACACGAGTGGCACGTAGAAAATCCCCACCTACTTAGAGAAGATCGGTCCCAATATCGTTTTAAAGTGAACATGTGGACCGGAATACTAAATGGTAAAGTAATAGGACCCTTTGAGCTACCTGAGGCACTGACTGGCGCGGCGTACTTAAACTTCTTACAAAACGATTTACCAAATCTATTGGAAGATGTGCCGCTAGAAAAAATGAGGAATATGTGGTTCCAGCATGATGGGTGTCCAGCACATTATGCACGTCCTGTAAGGGATTTCCTAGACGAAGAATACCCTGGTAGGTGGATGGGAAGGGCCGGTGCTATAGCGTGGCCAGCTCGTTCACCGGATTTAAACCCGTTAGACTTCTTTTACTGGGGTGCTATAAAAGAAAAAGTTTATGGAAAACCCATCACGGACTTGGCTGACTTGAGGGCGAGGATCACAGAGGCCGCGGAATCAATCAACAATAGAAGATTTGCTCGCCATATCTCCCGCTCATTTTTAAAACGATGTAGGGCGTGTATTTATGTTGGTGGTAGACATTTCGAGCATTTTATTTAAATAAATAATTACAATTTTTTTTTATTTTTGAGTTTCATTTAAAACCATTGCAATAAAATTACCTATCTTTTTAAGTTTTAAGAAACAGAATAAACATTTAAAAATGTATTTGCGTACGAATTTGAGACTATTGTTTTATTGGTATGTTTTGTTCTGCAGGGGTATTGTTCCCGAAAATTATTTTTACATATCCTAGTAAGAATTTTTCAAGTAAGTGTTATACCATTTTGGAATCGTAATAAAATTACCTATGTTTTTAAGTTACTCGCCGGAGTTGCATAGTACTTTTTTTTTTCAGTACACTTGGAGGAAGTTGAGTGAAATCGTAATTACTAAGTCCTTGACTGGACATGAACTTAATTTTCTTTAAAATATTGCTTAGATATGTATTGTTTTTTTTTGTTTCAATTTGAAAAAGGGTTATTGACGATAACATAACAGCATTTTTTTTTAATTATACCAATATTTGTAGATCATGGGGAGCAAAGTCGCCCCAAAAGGTGTAAAATTTTTAGTTTTAAAAAAAATGACTTTTATTCTTTTAATTCCCAGAGGGGATTTTTTTTATTTATTTTTCTGGTGACCCTTGTGACCACCCCTATCACCCCTCTTCCTAGCTACGTAACCTTTTGGGACACCCTGTATATATGTAATAGACAAACAATTTTATCCGTATTTCATCATAATATAGCACATCTCTTATTTTAAACCGGCAGTTAATGTAATTATATTCTCTTTGGTTATTCACAGAGAAATATCGTCTATGCTACGAAACTAGTGGTAGAACGACAGACTTGTTTTTCTTCAGTTTGTAGCAATTTAACATACTTTCATAATAAATTAGTGAAACTTTACCTTTTTATAAAAATATTTGTGACAATTAAAACATGTTTTTTATGTGAAAATAGTGCGCATAAACGTAATTATAAAATGGCTACCGTATTCGATAGCCCTTTCATTAGGCAACGTTTGCATCGTTTGAGGCGTCGTGATTATGATTTTGAGGAAGACCAGAGATTTGGTCGATGTGACTGCACCAGTTATTCTTATTTTGTACTATCGATGGTTTTATTTTCGGTGGGCACTGTGATAACGGTACTGGCTCTAGGAGATGCTGATGGATACATTTTAAGTAATTTAGGGCACATGTGGCTAGTGGGACCGATTTTCATATGTTCTGGGATGATGGTAGCAGTGAAAAGTATGTTGTATTTGCGAAGAAAGAGTGTGATTCAAATGCTTCTGCACCAGAGAGCTATCATCAGGGTCAGTATCATTTTGGTCATGTTTAATGACTATCTCAAAGCAATAATTTGCTTAGAATCCTTAACAATACATTTTCACAACATATGGGTATCGTTTTATCAATATCAGCTACAAGTTCTTGAATTTATTAAAAAAAGATTGCAATATTTGTCGGAATCTTGGTACATCACATTTTGTTTTATTGTTTTTGTCATCAAATGAACATAACATTGTTTTTATACGAATGCACAACTCTCAATTTGTTTAGTTTACTGTCATATCCTAATTTTTACAAATATTTTACTCATAATGTTTTAAACTAAAACTCTTTATGTTAATTTGTGAGCAAATGAGGAATCTTGCATAAAATTTTAATAATGATAGAGAGTAATAATGATAAGATCATTATTACTCTTATGAGTCTTAAATACCACGTATATTACCATTTTATTGATAGTTATTACAGTAATGATTAGTTGCATGTTATATCAGCATTAAATGATGGAAAGTGACATAATAAAAACATGAGTGAAAAGTACAAGTAGTAGTCATGGTTATTTATTAAATACAATATGACCATTTCATGCAATTCTTAAGGTTATTTAAAAACTGGGCCATATTTATACCTGTTATGTACACAAGACATTTTGTAGGCCATCTTAAATTTGATTAAGATAATTAGCACTGGATTTTTTATCACGACACAGTTATATTTACTTTAGTATTTACAGTTCTTTGCACAGTCTTAATTTTTTTTATGAAATCATAACATCTAATATGGTGTTTAAACAGTTATATATTGTTCTGGAAATAAACTGATTATAAATATTTATTTAAACTCGCCTTGAACTATTCAATATGAGATAAAACTGCAGCTGGACTAGACTAAATAAAATAATAAGATTTGCTATTCATTATTGCATGCTGAAACATTTGTAGCCCTTATACTGTACAAAATTTAAATTGACCAGTCAAGTCCACCTTACTGTCAAATTTGTATAATATGTTGTTTACTGGATAAAGATATAAATGACAGAAAACATTTTTCCTTAGCACCTGCAGTTTTTATCATGACCCATATTATGTGGGTAACAAATTAAATCAAATTAAAGTTCAAGTTCAAGTGGCCATAGCCCAATGAAGGGTGTCAGACTTGTGATCTTGAGATCATTGCACTACCCTTGTAACACAAGCATTTTAGTTTAGCAAGAGGGTTTAACAAGAATTCTAGTAGACTGCAAAAACTTGGCTAGTAAGTGTTAAACTATATCTTTATTTTCAGGATATGGCTGCAGTTCAGGCTGAACAAGCTTATGGTGGCCAGGTACCAAGGACAGCATCCAGTGCAACATTACCACCATCTTATGATGCATTAATTGCTAGTGCAGCTACAAGTAAACCTCAACCTTCAAGCTCAGAACCACCACCTCCAACTTATGATGAAGCCATGTACCTTATAGATGATGAAAAGCTACGAATGGAGAATAAATCTGATGACAGTGCTAAACAGGAATCTAGCCACCAGACTTCAAGCACTGACTTAGAACATAGTAAACCCTGAAAGATAATGATTCTGAATATGAGTACTTGTTTATTACTTAGGTATGTAAGAAAAACCTTAATTCTTCCTTTGTACTTATATTTTTATAGATGCATAGTCACTTAATATTAATATAGTATTCTCAGATGTGCCTAAAATATTGGTTTTTAGCAATATTGATATATTTTTATCTAAAAATTAAAGGGTATCTGTAATTTAATACTAGGATAAGTTGTGATGTGTTGACTGCCAGTTGCTGTGATCTCTGTGTAACAGAGGGTTCTAGATCTGTTTTAATATTATAGCTCATTTGAAACAATGACAACATTAACAACAAGCTCTAATGATATGCTATGTTATCAAGGGGTGAATGGCTAATTGACTTGAGCAATACCATGGGTGCTATTAAAATATATATACTTTTTTTATAATTACCAAAAAGAATGTATATGCATAACTTGACAAATTGGGTTTTATTTTAGTGTTAAATTATGGAAACCAAACTTATATGAAATAAATTTTCGGAAATGTCAGCACAAAAGACAGACAACCAAGCACTAACAACTAATTAGTAATATATATACTTCAATATCACCCATGGAGCCTCTTAAGGCAATTAGCCTTTCACCCCTTATGTAGCTTGATGTAATAGCGGATTCTGACCCAATGTCACTATATTTATCAAATGATACTTACAATAATCTTGTTTTCTTAGAAAATGTACATGTGGCAAATGTGATTATTAACACTAGCTTTATGGGTGAATATAACTTGTTAGATTATACAATTTCATATGATTCTGAATGTTTTCTGTTACTAAACAAGCATGTAATTATTGTCACAAATGAGATAACTTAAGTCTCTACATAATATTATTTAATTGTAGCATTTATTGGCAGTCACACATTGTTGCAGTGCCGCATCTAACCTATGGACCCAGCATTTTCAGGCTTTGGTTATACATGCATGTTATATAAAGCTGATTTTATATTCCAAAATCGGGAATTTTAACAAAATTTTGATGTGGACTATGTTAAGACACCAGTGGAATTCTTTTAAATGTTTTCAAATTACTCATCAATTGAAGGATAGTAATATTAGGTTGGCTTATCATTCTTATACTCTTAAATAAAACAATGGGTTCCATAGGCTGAAGTGGTACTGTCATTTTTTATATCCAGGTATGACAGGCACTTCTTGTGCTAATTCTCTATTTATAAGGTGTGACTAATCCAAAACACAATTGTTTCTCCAAAATTATAATTTTTAAACAACAAAATTAATAGAGCTACACCCAGTGTTATAACTACAGAGATAACATTGTATTTATTTCCTCCACTATTTTTGCATTATGTATTCAGCTATGTTGCTGCTTAATTATATGAAGACTGCATTTATATTACTTACTATAGTTACATATTGTCATGTTATGATCTGAATTGATCACCTAAAAATGCTTACTACAAATTATTACCAAAGATTTGGATGTCTCATTTATTTTTTTGTTTAAAATATTCTGTGAATATACTCCATGTGATATGTCAACTCAGTCTTGTAATAGGAGATGAGATGAAAAAATCATAAAAAAGTGACTTATTACAAAGTGGGGGTGGTCAACTTAATAAGACCCAAAGATTGTTGTATTTACTGTGTAATCAACCAATGGCATACATAACCTTGAATAATAATGTAGAAGTTGTGAATGATTAATAGCATTTTTTTCAGATTATTATACAACATACAATAATTTTGTGGCAAGTATTTTTTGACAAAAATTATAACGTTTTATTATATTAGTTGCCCAACACGGAAATAGCTATTCAATAGTAATAGTCAATCACAATTAACAAGTTAGCCACCCCTGCTGCTATAAAGGCTTAATTATTATTAATGGAATTAATAAATCCAACTCAAATAAGTTGCCTAGCTTTTCTTGGTATTACACAACTTAAGTATACATCTACCATGTTGATGCATTTGTGTATCTCAATAAAAAGCATTTACAAGTGACTTATTTAAAGTAAGCCTGATCTTTTTTTTTTTTACTAAAAAGGATTGTTACTTTGTTTGTATAGCAGTGTTCAGTACTTTTTGTGGTTAGTGCATTTTTTTTGTGAATAATTCCATAAAATGCATGATTGCACAATGTTTTTAGACATCTATTATTTCAATAGAAATAAATTCATAAGATCTGCCAGGTTTGGTAAATATAATAGCTACATGCTGTTTACTAATAGAATTTGCTTAGTGTCTATGTATTGAATTGAAATCTAATGCTTTGTTCAAGGCATGTATTTTTAAATGTAATATACACATTACATGTTTAACAATTTAAATATCAACCAACCAAGCAATTACTACTCTGCAAATTTATTGCGGTATTTACTTATTACCTTCAATACTGTCCAGCCATGTTTATATAATGCAGAATAAGGTCATTTATTTCGGTCATGGCTGCTTTAATGATGTGCTATAAAAGTACTTAAAAAGACTTTAGTAAAGTTATCATCTTTGTCAAATATAAGATGACGCTTATCCTGTGATGTAAAAGTCTTGTGCCTTTTTGTGAATAAGTGATTTTTGCAAACTTTTTTAAGGATTAAACTTGATATTAAATTAAAACAAATGATATGACAAAAATAAAATGTAAAGAGAAAAACAGCTCAGCTTTTATTTCCTATATATTGAATGTAAGTATTATATTATATGTATATAGCTTTACACATAATCTGTAATAAAATTTGTTTGGTGTTAGTGTATTTCAGTTTTTCCAAGATGTCAAAAATCCTTACTATCATAAACTATGATGTATAGTCAGTGATTTTAATTGTTGAACCACATTTGATCTTCATTTAAGTTTTGAAAATATCGATTTTAATGTCACAAATTACACATTTTACAAGATCCATTAAATTCACAGTTTACAAGATCCATTGTAGCTTAGCAATTGAAGTTCCTGAGGGCTGGAAAATGCATGGATAGTACTAAAACCCAGTTATGTCTTACTGGGAATTTTCACTAGGTAAAAAGTAGGTATTATATGAGATGTATGACCAAGCAAAAATTATGAACACATTTGTTTTGGTGCTGTCCATCCATTTTTCAAGCCTACTGTACAACCACTTTTGACTTGTTCTTTTACACACTGAGTTTACTAAAGTGTACACAGTTGTATGTAAGACTTACAATAAGTTGTTATTGAATATTCCTACTTGTTTTATTAGCAACTAGCTGGCCTGGAAAACTTCGTACCGCCTCAAAATCTACGCGGTGTCCTACATCTACCCTACCCTACCTCTACTCTACCTCTACCCTACCTCTACTCTACCTCTACCCTACCCTAACCCTACCTCTACCCTACCCCTACCCTCACCCTCACCCTACCCTACCCTACCTAAAAAGTATCCTATGTCCTCCCAGTTCTTAGCTACCTCCTTACCAATTTTCAGCCAAATTGGTTCAACCGTTCTTGAATTATAAATAGTGTAACTAACACGACTTTCTTTTATATATACATAGATACCCAAGTTATAGTCACTACCAAGGTTTCAGGAACTGACAAGGCAGTAGTATTTTTATGTTTTGTTACTTGACACTATAATGGTTCCTTTTGCTTACAATTTAAATGCCTAGATTTTGACTAGATGCAACTTAGTTAAATAGGTACATGATATTTTATACTTGTATTGAAGACTGAATTTGTCATGTTAGTGTAACTGAATATTCACACTTTCAAGGTTGCCAGAGTGTTAATATTTTACAGCTATTTTCCTCCAAGAGACTAATCTATTTAAATAGTTTAATGCCACCAAAATATTCTTCAGGGTATTATTATTTGAATTGATATTGCTATTTGTAAATGTACAAATAAGTTTGGTTGGCCAAAGGCATACTTATTCTTTTTTTAATGCCTTAATGGATGTTGGATAATTATTTTGAAGTATTGAATTACTGTGATTACATACAGTACAGTACAGATTATTACCATAACACATGTTTAGTATAAATACAAATTACACTACAATTACATGTAAATCTTATACATTCAGATACCATTTAATTGGATCTTAGAAGTATACATGACGTCAAATGCACAGTAATTTATTATGTTTCATAATCATAACATAGAATAGAATGCTCTTTATTGTACACAGATAAGTAAACAGGACAAAGAAAATATAATAAGTACAATGGGTGGTCTCATTGCATAAAGCAATTTCTTAGTATTATTATTAACTATGACTATGGTTCTTGAAAGAGCATCATTAAACTTGAGCTACTGCAACTTAAAAGTATATACTCTGGCTTCAATAATTATATCTCCACACTACCAAAATGACAATATAGTATTGTTTTAATGTTTTGGTTATACAATCCTTTAATGCTATTTAACAGAAAGTCTATTTTTATGTGTAAAGATGACATACCTAATACCTTAAATTATAAAAACTTTCATGTTATTATCTTACTAATATTATAAATGTGAAAGTTTATATGTGTGGATGTATGTATGTTATTCTTTCACACAAAAACAACCCAATGGATTTGGCTGAAAGTTTGCATGCCGATACAGGCTACAAAATATCATGCTCTGACCCACTGGAGCAGAGTGACGCGGGAAAAACGAGCGCCGTTTCAAAATAATTGTAACAAACATACACACAGTGTTCAAGACTTGATTACATATAATTTATTTATGTTAGTCGCCCAAAATACTTGGCTCTGAAACATTTATCTCTTAACTGAGGCCATTGAACAATAATTAGATCAGCAAAACACTGAAGGATTTTTCCGCTCAATGATAATGTATGAACTCTACAAATACTTTCTATAAAAACTATTCTACAATCTAACAAAAATAAACATCTGAGAATAAATGCAACAACACATACTGGAATACAAGTACCTGGACCATTACAAAATATCACATCTGGTTTGAATTTGTAAATTACAGGAAATGTGTACAATGTCGCATAAACAGTACTGAAAACAGAGGATTGGTAAGACTGTTGTACGTTTCGACTTCTAGGTATTCTGCTAAGGCTGTAATCTTCATCATTTTTTTCAATGTCGTGAATCTTTACTTCGCTACTGACGTCACTGTCTGCTAGAATGTATAAACGCGGTTTATACTTGTTCATGTTGATTTTCATGGTAAGTCTCAATAACTCAGTCGTATGACCTCCGGAGCCCATGCACATTATTGTACGTATTGGCTTTGTATTCGTCACTTGACATTCACCGGTAATAATATTGTACAGTAAGTAGAGCAACCGGGTAAGGAATGCTGTGATAATGCAAGAGATAATAAACCACGCCGCTACTAATGTTATCATTTCGCTTTAGAAATACAAGCTTTCAATTTATTTTCAAAAACAATCAGCTGAAAGGTGGCAATAAAATAATATTTTCCAAAACTTAACTGATGACACTAGTTTATTTTAATCCATTTAAAGACACTTTACTGTGGCATTTTGAGTTCAAATCAAATGTCGCTACGATATGCAGAGCATTATTTTTATATGTGCGTTATCACATTAATTATATTTAATATTTTTGTTTGCAGGTACACTATAGGTACGTACGTACGCAGAATAAAAAAAAGTATAATAATCATCTGGTTGCCGAGAAAAAAAATGTACATCCGCAGTTCTAATCTTAGAATGGCGGGTGTACATACTGTGGGGTGTACATACTTAATTATATAACATTTTATCCGAGAAGGTAAATTGAATTTCATTAAGGTGTACTAAGGTATACTGCAGGTACACATATTTACAAAAAAACATATGTAAATACGCATCTCCTGATGGGAAAAAATGCTCACCCGCAGTCCGAACTTTAGGATTGCGGGTGTACATATCACTACATAGGTAGTATAAAACAAAGTCGCTTTCTCTATCCCTCCCTATATTCCTATGTCCCTATGTATACTTAAATCTTTAAATTTTTCTTTTTCTTTAAAATCGCAACGGATTTTGATGCGGTTTTTTTAATAGATAGAGGGATTCAAAAGGAAGGTTTATATGTAAAGGTAATTCATCAGCATTGTATCCGTGCGGAGCCGAAGCGGGTCGCTAGTTATCTATACTAATATTATAAAGCTGCAGAGTTTGTTTGTTTGTTTGTTTGTTTGTTTGTTTGAACGCGCTAATCTCAGGAACTACTGGTCCGATTTCAAAAATTCTTTCAGTGTTGGATAGTCCATTTATCGAGGGAGGTTATAGGCTATATTTTATTTTCAAAAAAGTTAGGGATCCGTAAGAAAATTGCGATTTTGTAACCCAAGGTGTAAAAGCGAAAACCTATTTATGCGTGCGCTGCAAAAACTATTGACAATAGAACAAAATGATGTACTACGGGTTTGTAGATCTTATTAAGATCTACAAAAAAGCCCGCCAGAGCATATATCTAACTATCATAGTTTAGTCACAATTACCGCTTTTATGTTTATAAAAAAATATTAAATCGTCTGAAGAAAGAAACTAGGTACGTTAAATGTATATCGTAATATTAATCCTTATCCAAATTAAGAATTATGTTATCAAGGGTATTTATGTAGGAGTAAAATACTTTTTGTTTTATTCCAATCGGACATTTCGTTGAGAAATTATAACGAGTATAAAACGCAAAAAAATTGTACCTAATAATGAGTTATTTGCCATAATAGATAAAGCTGAAGAGTTTGTTTGCTTGAACGCGCTAAGCTCAGCCACTACTGGTCCGATTTGAAAAATTATTTCAGTGTTAGATAGCCCATTTATTGAGGAAGCTATAAGCTATATTTTTTTTTAAGTTTCTACGGGAACGGGAATTACGCGGGTGAAACCGCGCGCGGAAGCTAGTACTATATATATTTTTATCAAAAGAAGTACACCGGATTTCATTAAGGGTACACTGCAGGTACAATCTGTACACCCGTGATCCTAACGCACATATTTTTATAGACTGTATTTTTCTCAGCTTATTTATTTTAAATTTTATAATTATGTAAAGAATTTATTGTTTATCGTTTTTTGTGTATTTTATGTGTCATCCATAAAAAATATTATATAACATACATACACCATATAAAAAAACTGTCAAAATGACAGATATTAATGTCTTGGATTTATCATTATTATCTGGATAGTATGCCGTGTGGTTTCGGGCTTAGAATAGACCACACCGTGTCTACCCATGGGTGTCGTAAAAGGCTACTAAGGGACATATTGCTGATGGATGGGCAGCAGCGTCTTTTAGCCCAAGGTTAACATATTACTGCGATCACCAATCCGTTTGCCAAGCGTGGTGATTATGGCAAAATCCCTCAACGATCCTGGCTTGCCAAGGTCTGTTAAGAGGAGGCCCATGTTCGGTAGTGGACGTAAACGGGCTGTTGATGGTCTATTTTAGTGACAATCATGACGTATAGCTGGGTTGCGTTAATTTAAGAAATGCTACTGCTTTGATATTTGCATGATTATTTGCCGTAATTTAGTAAGAGAAATGTTGTACAGACGAGAAATATAATTGAAATACTTAACTTAACTGAGAAATACTTAAAGCGGAAGTAATATAGGTAAAACCGCGAGCGAGAAGCTAGTTATTTGATATGCGGCAACCCGCAACTGTACTATTCCGATTATTTCCGATATCTCCCTTTCAGCTCGAGTTTAATTTTCGAATGTGCTGTCTAGATTTTTATGTAATCTATAGCCGACATTACACGCTCAATCTGGATCGAGATCCGTGATCGCGGTAGATTGATATAAACTGATTTGGATTGTTGTCACATTACACAGTCAATCCAGATCACGTCAGTCCACTGTTCGCAATGATCACAGGAAGACGTGTGCTCAGGGGATTCTGATTGCCAGTAAATAAAAAAATATGAAGATTGTGTGTTCGCGAAAGCCTCCGTAGCGTAGCGGTATTTGACTCACTTTAAATCTAGGAGGTCGTGGATACGATTCCCACGCTGGGCAGTAAATCTTTGTGTAAATTCTAAGATATCCTTCCGGGCCTGGTTGATTGAGGGACTACCCTCCGTGCCTCGGAAACCACGTTAAGCCGTTGGCCGATTGTTATAAAATCATCTATAATAATCGTGTATCAAGGAACGGGCAGCAGCCTTTCCTTGTGTGGTACAACATAATACTGCGGTCATCAACCCGCCTGCCAAGCGTGGTAACTATGGCGAATACCCTCCCCGGGAGGAGGCCCATGTTCAGCAGTGGACGTTATACGGGCTGATGATGACGAATTGCAAAATGGATCTGAACAAAAAAAGCATGTGTAGTAATTAATATTAATATATATTTTTTTTCTCTTATTACTACTAGTCATTTGAATAGTATCTTTCGAATTATATGTTGCACATTAGACGCTCAATCTGGATTGCGATAAACGGATCGAGATCATGGATTTCAAAATATTTGATAATTTGCGATCCGATGTCGCGATCCGTCAATCACACACACAAACAGTCAATCTGGATTGAGATCATTGATCTCGATCACGGATCTCGATCCAGATTGAGTGTGTAATGTCGGCCTATGATGTTCTAATGTTATTGAAATATTGACAATAATTGACATTTGACATAAACCTTTCCATATTATGTGTAGTATGTATTTGTATTATTTTCTTTTGCTTTAAAATAGTTTAAAAGTTGTTGATACTGCTGTTAGATTTCGTTGTTACTACTTATTACATTTAGACCTTTTTTTTTGTTGAATATTGTCCTTATGTTAGTACTGTCAAGGTTTTATTTTTATCTTAATTGCCTGGCGACATAGATCAGGGAGTTTAGGAAACTTTGCATGGATTTTGACTGCATTCAAGTTTATTAAAAGGACCCGAAACGAGCGGAGTTTGATTTCCTATCAAATTAAACGGTGTCAAAGTTTGAAACACGTTGGACCTGTTTATTCCAACAATACAGTGCAATTAATGCTATTGCCTAAATAGTCATTGATCAACAAACATTAACAGTGCTAGGCTACACGAGCTAGATTCGGAACACTGACTCATCAGTGTTTTATTATGTGGTGATACACAAGTAAAGCAACTTGTGAATGCTCAATACCTCAATACCAAAGTTTCATCTGATATTTTTTGTATTATATCAATTAGTGATGGGTAACTCATCATTTTCATATGAGGTTGAGGGAGTACCTCATTTTGCCTCGCGAGGTCCTCACGAGGTACCCCTCATTTGAGGCGAGGAGTCGTATGTCAGCGTATCTTACGAGCCGAGCCGAACTCAGCCGAATTCAGCCGATAGTCCGAGGCAGCGGGGCGGACGGTTGCGTCGACTCATAAGTACTCACGATTCTGATTTTTACGTCTCCCTCACTTACATAATTTTCTTTCACTCATGAGTTTTTGACGCGTGAATGAGTAGTGAGGTGGTTCAATGTTGAAATTCGAGTAACTCTTTCAATTTGCGATCACGAGTACCTCAAATGAGGCACCTCATGAGTGAGGGACACATCTCTAATATCAATGAATAGGTAATAATTTAAAGCTTTATTTAAGCTTTATTAAAAATTCTATCATTGTATACTTAAAACAAATATATATTTGTTACAGAATTTATGACATAAAATTGTTTAAATTCTGCCTGCTACACCTACACAAGACTGGCAGAAATAGCTGCAAGTATCAGCAGATTGCTATAACAAAAGAGTTGATTGGTAAATTGAAGATCATTCAAAATACCAAACTGATGGATGAGTTAGTGAACTATCTACTGGTATTATTAGTCATATTGCCTGTACTCCTGTTCTTCAACTTATGGTCTGGTATTGGATGGGAGCTATTTGAGAATAACTGATACACAAAATGGACACAAAAACAAAGGACTACTGCCTAAATATACCAACTAAAACGGCTATGTGCAATGCACATTGGTTATGTATATACAATTAGATAATGATTTTAAAAATTATTTTTAGTATAAAAATAAAACAATGATGGTTTATAGAAATATCTTTTATTGATAACACTTTATAATCTTTTTGATTTATAATAATTATCACAATACAAACAATCTTAAGTTCACTTATACACCTGAGTTATCACATCAATAGAATAGTTTATCAAGTTTCATATAATAATATATTGGTTGTTGCTTTCCCAATACTCATTCAACAAAAACAAAAAAAATAATAGAAACAAAATTTGTATTCTCTGTGGCACAGATAAGTATCACTTTTGAGTCTCGGAGGTTGTGACTTTGATCCCCATAAGAGCTTCAAGGCAATGAGTATGATGGTAAATATGTAAACAAATTTCTTGAAAAGCCTTTTTAGGCTGGGTTAGCATCAAGTGTTGAATTAGTTTTATCAAAACTGCTGAACCACTGGGCGGTGACACGGGGGGAATATCGGGCGCTCGTTCTGTCAATCACGGCTTTCTCACTCATCAATCTTATGTACAACGCATGCTTGTCCCTCCCCGGTCCCGACATCACTGTGCCTTCCTAAGGCGCGGTTTCAGTCAAACTATAAATTTAGGTTACATTATCTATAGTCTGAAATCTTATAGGAAATTACTAAGAAAATACATGTTGATTAAAAAAACTTGTAACATTCATGATATACAAATTTAATTTAAAAGATATATAATGACTCTTATAATATTCTTTACCCTCTTAAGATGAAAAGCAATAATTACAAAGATTTGTTTTTTTATCAATGATTCTTATAATAAAAACTTAACGGTATCGTGGGACACCAGGTAGGAACGAAGTTCCTTCGGCTAATGAAGAATCGACACAATTTGCAAAAGAAAAATCGTGCTCAATTTTATGTAGGTTTTCTTGATTTTTCTCTTAAATGTTGCTGATTAGTTTTTATTTAAGTACAGGAAAGTAGTTAGGAAATTCAGTATTTTATGAAATAATAAATAACCTACGTAAAATAAAAAAAATCGTATTTCAAATTATCAACTAAAATAACAAAATATGTCTCTTTATTTTTGTGTGACATCATAAAATTACATAGAAATAGAAATAATTACAAATTACAAAAAAATAGTCTTCCTAGAAAATAGGAAAGGTTCGGCCACGTTCGGGCCGCCGCACATACGGCAAAATTACCACTTTAGAGGGTCAAAAATCAAAGATGTGAAATAATATGTGCATTTATGCTTAGAAATGTTTCTGACCTAAAAGGTTACTTTGTGTTGAAGCTTGCTAAGTACCTACCTACCTAAAAGGTATTTATAGCTAGAAATAAAATAGTTTTGAAAATAAAATTTAGTATATTTTACTTTTATAAACACACATTTATAAATCATACATCAATAATGTTGTAAACAGTTACGTAGTTAATTACTATCACTGTCGTCATGATCATCCATTGTTTCTTCGTCATTATCATCCTTGTCTTCGATAGTTTCTACAAGTGGCACGTTCAACATTTCCAGCACCTCCTTAGGAAACGGTTTTCTTTTTTTATTATGGCTCCTCCTCTTTGATGCAATAATTGGATCAGAAGCTATTAGCATCCAGTGTACAATATCTGTATTCGTGTGGATTCTGGAGGTTTTTCTAGCATTGAAAAGTCGTAAACCTTTATATTCTTTTTGACTAGTTTCCAGCACATCTTCTGAAAACAACCCCACAGGCAAAGGTAGCTCCTTTATTATGTCTGCACCGTGTATTAGTAGTTTGTGCGCAGATGCACTCATTTTGTACCAATTGTAACGTTCTAAGCACAATTTTGCTGTTTCGATGCAGTAGTTTTTAAAATTAACGTAGTTCACGAAGTACACGAAGTAGTTCACAAATCCACATGATAAAACACTCAAGATGTTGGAAAATCTTTCTATAATTTCAGGATCTAAGCCTGTGATAGCCCCCGATTTTGTAGGCTCAGCAAAAAACTTCCTTGCCGTATTCGTATCGTTTGAGTTGCCCCCACCCTGCTTCGGTTGATCTACCACTAATCCCATTTGCTGGTAAAACTTAGTGGTTATTTCTTCTTTTCTCTTTTTTATATTTTCTTTGGCTTCTCTGCCCCTCGCTTGCCATTGCCGTAATTCTAGTTTATAGGAGATATGTAACAAGTACTCGTAACATCTAAGGTATGAGTGCAGTACAGATATTCCAAACTTAAAAGAACTTGTCGTAGGATATTGTTTCTGCAAAAGTAAGTCAAGGTTGTTGAGATCCTTAGGTGTTGCCTTGCACACATTACACGCTTGTGATGACGAAGTTTCTGTGAGTACGTTGCATGTCTTTCCGTCCATCATTGTACACACAGCATGATGTTCAAATGTGTAAGATTTATCTCCAATAGTGACCTCAGTAGGCTGCAAACTTGATATTTGTTCCTCTACTGCTTCGTAATGCAGTTTTACTGATTCCTTTGTCTCCTTTTCAATCTGCAGGCGAATGATGCGGTTATATCTCGACGAAGACGGACTTGGGTTTTGCCAGAAAATCTGTTTTCCATTCGTTGTGACCTCTGACATTTGCAATGGAACTATAGTACATAGAATTATGTTAGTGTCTCCATACAAGGAATTGTTGGCAAAACATTGTTTGTAAATGGAATGTCCACCACTACCGTCAAGTCCCCACTTGTAAAAGACTTCTATCGCTGAGTTTTTCTCGTGATCGTGGTGTAACAGAAGTACATCCTGCTGCACTTGAGCAAGTCTTTGTATTGTATGGTCCAAAATATCTTGAACTGGAATTTGCACTTCAGTCTCCGTGATTTTCATGTTATTCGGGTAACACTGCCTTTTTGTTTGTGCTATGACATTGTAAGCTGGATAGATGTTAGCGCCTCGCGATTTCGCTCCTTTTTGCCAATGAATGTAATCTTCTTTTCCCATGTCTGAGTCAATTATGAGAGCTAAAGCTTCTTCAGGAGAGTAAGGCTTTAAAGCCGAATATGATGACGATGGCGTATCGTAAATTTGCTTCATGCGTTTATATCTCCTAGGGCTTGTAGTTAAGGCTAAGCTCACTAGTTTGGCAGCTGTCCTTTTTCCGCTCTTAGTAAGGCTGACTTGAGCAGCAGAACACAATAGCTCTGGGCTTGATTCAGAAACAATTGGTTTCATCACCCTTCGTTTTGTTCGTAGAGAGCTCTCTTCAAAAGATTTCGCAGGTCTGCCTCTGGTTTTTTTCACCTGCAAATCATTGTTGGCGCTTGTAGTACCTGCTGCTAGCAAGACCAAATCGTTTGTTAACCATTTTGAATTGCATTTCATAAATCTTTCCATATTCCAATTCGATGTTTTCCACTTTTGTAACAAGTTTGAAACAAACACTTTTAAAACACACTTGATTTTATTTACACTGTCTATTGACAGTTTATATTCACAAAACTTGTTCAATATGTAACTAGTTAATCGTTCTACACACTGAGACGATGATCGTTTATAAAAGTTTTCGCTTTTCAACTCTAAAACCAGATCCATTTTTCTAATATTCAATTCCGAGTGACTTGGTCCACTCCGACTACCTGTGAAAAAAAGGGTCTAGTGTCACAATGCGTTGGTTTGAGTTCCTAGAATTCACATTATTAGTAGTCAACAAATGCACAAGTGTAAATATTTAGGACAGTAAGCGGTACTAAGCGGAACTTTTTTTGAAAGTCAAAGGAAACATATTTTTTAAAATAAAAAGTAGGAGTGGAAAGGAATCGTCATTTATTATTGCATATAGTGTATAACTTGGGTAAGAGAATAAAAATATTAATAAACATACCTGTGACTTCCATGTCCATAATGAATATTTAGATTATTGCACGATGTGAACGAAAATAACACGTTATAATGCTTTCGGGTTTCGAATGCAACTAGCCGAATACTGCACAACGCTTATCTGTCGAAGCCTCGGGCGCCTTTGTTATAAACATAACAAAGGATATTTATGGCCAGCACGATGGACCAAGTACTTGACTCGAAGAATACATTAAATTTTAAACCTTATATTAAAGTAGAAAAATCTATTTTTGACCCTTTAAAGTGATCATTTTGCCGTATGTGCGCCGGCCAGGTCTCGCTACAATACAATTTCGCATGAAAGTATTTGTTTGTAAACACGATTGTGTCCTTTATTATTTACTAGCTTTCCGCGCGCGGTTTCACGCGGTTTCACCCGTAAATCCCGTTCCCGTTGAAACTTTATAATAAAATATAGCTTATAAACTTCCTCGATAAATGGGCTATCTAACATTGAAAGAATTTTTCAAATCGGACCAGTAATTGCTGAGATTAGCGCGTTCAAGCAAACAAACTCTTCAGCTTTATCTATTATGGCAAATAACTCATTATTAGGTACCAATTCTTTTTATACTCGTGATAATTACTCAACGAAATGTCCGATTGGAATAAAACAAAAAGTATTTTACTTCTACATAAATACCGTTGATAACATAATGCTTAATTTGGATAAGGATTAATATAATGATTTACATTTAACGTACTCTTACGTTTCTTTCTTCAGACGATTTAATATATTTTATGAACATAAAAGCGGTTATTGTGACTAAACTATGATAGTTAGATATATGCTCTCGCGGACTTTTTTGTAGATCTTAATAAGACCTTCAAACCCGTAGTACATCATTTTGTTCTAATGTCAATAGTGTTTGTAGCGCACGCGTTAATAGGTTTTCGCTTTTACACCTTGGGTTACAAAATCGCAATTTTCTTACGGATCCCTATTTTTTTGAAAATAAAATATAGCCTATAACCTTCCTCGATAAATGGACTATCCAACACTGAAAGAATTTTTGAAATCGGACCAGAAGTTCCTGAGATTAGCGCGTTCAGCGTCTCATTTAACGGTTTAACTTACGGTTTTATTCCACGGACTTTTTCTTACGGTTTTACTATCACAATTTTTTCAGTTCGGTCGCGCCGCAAAATCCCTATCTCCTCTAAGCCTGCCGTAAGGAACTTCGTTCCAAAAATAAATTAATTAACAAAATGTATTTGGTACTTTTAATACAACAAATGGGTCTTAATATAAATGATTAAATAATTCATAAATATATTAAAAAATAAGTAAAAAAAAATACTAATATCATTAAGTAAGTTTCTTAATATTATAGTAGAACAAACATGTCCCATTTAAATGAATGATAAAAACTGGTACTTTTAAATCATAATTTTATATATTTTCATTGATCATCTATAACCTCTGTTATAGATGCATTCAAACTTTTTTTAGACCCCCTTTAAAAAATGTATTGGTTTCGGTGGCCCCCCTGTTGCTCCATTCCCATCATATTACACACTTACAACTTGTGAACCCAATTTTATTACACGAGCGTAAACCCCGTTGAGTCTCCTGTTGGGGGACCTTGACCATTTTGAGAATCACTGATCTATATTATAATTTGTCTCGACTTCAGAAGGTACGATTGAGCAAAAATTTGTTAAATAAAATTTTAAACATTAAAAAAAAAATATAAGAATCGCGTAGAACACTTATTTTTTCAATGCCAGAGAGTGTAAGATTGTTGCTATCTAAACTATCATTCCCCATCGCAACATTTTATTAATCTAAACTCGAATCACAAAAGTGAATAATTGTGATATCAAATTTCACTAGAAAGTATTAATTCCTCCATTCCCATATGTCCTTGATGTCGCCACACCCTGTACCTCGCTATGTCTTTTCTGGTGACCATACCAACCACCTGTACAAAAAGAAACAGTATTAATAACATTATATTATTATTTAGTCCTTAGAGGCAATTACATGGTCTGTTAAGGGTCTCCTCACATTTCCCCTGGACTATTCAACCGTTTTACTTCATAATAACGAACTTAATAAAAATTAAGACTTCGGAAAGCCAGGGTCGTCGAGGGCTATTGCTGATGATGCTCCATCAAGTGTATGTCCACGTTCAGTGCCCATGACGCATCTGTGCGTTTTAATCGACTCTTACAACACCCATGTCAAAACCTAGGGTCGTCTATTCTTAGCTAAAAACAACGCGGTCACGTATTTAAAAACAATTCTACATCTATCTAATTTCTAAGGCAACAATGTTACATTTCCAAGTAAGCAATTACATGGAAACGCCAGGTGTAATGTTTTTTTTTTTCATTATTTACCAACGGATATTATTATTATAAGCCACGAAGCTTTTACACTGATATTGAAAACTTACTATGCTACCTGTATGAACAAGATGCTACCATTTGTAGGGCTAGTACCTCGTCTCAGTCTCGAGTTTAGATTTTAGTAGAGTTTCGTGCAACTGTCGCTCTTCTTTACAGATATCATGCAGGCCTTGATATACGTGATGTACTAAACATCAAGTTTACAAGGGCATCACAAGGTTTTTTGTAAACTGAGAGTCGGAAGGGTGAACTTACCTCATTAACATCGTTAACGATGGGTAAGTGTCGTAGTCCGAGCGCCCGGAACAAACGGAAGAGCCGCGGCAAGGACGCCCTATGCGGCAACGTGTACGGTGACGGATTCATGAAAGGACGAAGATCTATCGTACAGGTTTTTTCCCAGTCCGAGATATCAAGCTAAATGGAAAAATTAAATGTCGCATTAACCTTTTGAACGCCAATCACTTCTATACAAGTTCGAGATTTTCGTGCCCGCAGCGCCACTACTTGATTAGAAGTAATAATAGTATAAAATAAATTTACGACTTTTACAAGACCTTTTATTTTGTTTTCATGGAAAATTGCCCTGTTATAAGCCATATTTTTTAACTTTTTCACACATAATAAGTTCTTGTTTGTTTTATATTCAATAAAAAAAAAACGCCGGCAAATATTGTAATGCCCCCAACGCCAAGTACTATATAAAGTAAGCCAGTGATGGGACACGATGAAGACCTCGCTATATTTCATCTCGTTGAAACGATCATAAATACTATTATTGCAAGAAAATGACGTGAATAAATGATATTTTATTTATTCACGTCATTTTAACTACGTTTTATTCACCTTAATCAAGAATAAATAGGTTTTCTAATCATTGTCGATAGTGAAACACCGTTTAAAAAACCCATCCTTACAAAGTGGTTAGTTGTCAGTGCGCACAACGCCACGAACTTGTTAAGAAGTAAATCTGTGACGTCATAAGCGGACGGGTTTCAAGGTCATAGTGACTTTGTGCATTTTAGTGTAGTGCAATGTTTACATCTTGAACCTTGCGTTGGCGCACGTGTTCTTACAAAAAAATGAGCAACGATGAATATGTGGTAGTTTCCATTAAAAAATAAATAAAAGTTTAAAAAAACACGCTTTTATAGCTAACCGAACTAAAAAATAGAAAATAATTATCACCTCAAAATAAAATTATAATAAAGTTTAAGTTATTAACAGAATAAGTTAATTCAGAGTAAAAAGCGTGGGGTGCATTTTACCACTTTTCATAACTCTCCTATCATAGATAGTTGCCAATAGAATGATTGTGACATTTACTTTATCAAGCCCTCCACGCTTTTCACACTGAATTGAATTATGTCCTTGATACGTATGCAAAGTTTCAAATTAATCAGACTTCTTGAAACTGGTGAAAATTAAGTTAAAAGATTCCGTTACATATAACCCAAGCTAATAAAAGCGTGTTAAAAAAAAGATCTCCATTTTAATAAAAAAAAAAAACACGTAGAAAACCAAATACAATCAATAGAAGCTAGATTTCTATTGATTGTATTTGTTGTAAGTAAACGAAATAAATTATGCAGGAATCGGTTGAGGTTATCCACGTGTAACTCGACCACAGTGAATAGAAAAAAGAAAAATACCATAGACATCGACAACTAGACATCCTTATATCAGAAAGGATTTTGACGTGCCTCGAGCGCCACAACGACTTGATATGAAGTAGAAGGATTACATTTGGAGACAAATAGGGATGTGCCTTCTAGAACACACGTCTAATAAATTTACAATTCTTTTCTTTTATTATGGGAAATATATCCAGGTTTTCATATTGTTTTTTTTATGAAATAAAACAAAATATAAAAATACGGTATCAGTTTTAATTTAGCTTCGTAAATTGGTGAATAAACACTTATTTCAACTTATAATATTATTTGTCGATAGGACATTAATCCCATCCCTACGTTTTACTATAGATACGTTATACATATGTAGCGTGGCGCTGGAGGACACATCGCGTATTATATAGATGGGCGTCGAAAAGGTTAATCACTACATAGTACAAAAGTCCGTTTTAAAGATCTAAGCATACATAGGGATGTATGCTTAGATCTTTAAAACTACGCAACAGATTTGGAAGCGTGTTTTTTAATAGATATAGTGGTTCAAGAGGATTGTTTATAATGTACGACACATCAGCATTGCACCCGTGCGAAGCCGGGGCGGGTCGCTAGTTATGTATACAGGGTGTCCCAAAAGATTACGTAGCTGGGAAGGGGGGTGATAGGGATGGTCACAAGGGTCACCAGAAAAATATAAAAAAATCCCTCTGGGTGTTTAAAAAAATAAATGGCATTTTTTAAAAGACTAAAAATTTTACACCTTGTGCTAACTGTACCTACAAATATGGCTGTATTTAAAAAAAAGCTGTTATGTAATCTTCAATAACAACAAGGTCATCAACATCAACATCAAAAATAACAAGGTGTAAAATTTTAAGTTTTTAAAAAAATGCCATTTTTTTTTAAATACCCAGAGCGGATTTATTTTTTATTTTTCTAGTGAGCATTGTGTCCACCCCTGTCACCCCCTTTCCCAGCTACTTAACCTTTTGGGACACCCTGTATAGGGAGAAATGTTATAGTTGTTTTTCCACGACAGCGATTTAAGGTTTAGCCTTAGTAGCACAATAAAAAAGTAAAACTTAAAAAGAAAAGAAAAAACGTTTTGATTGAAAAAATAAATCATCAGTAGAAAGGTATTTAATTCACTAAACGTGACGTGGGAATTACTGTCTACTACTTCTACCAATACGGAATAATACTGTAAAGTTTTACCACTAAAGCCGCCACTATCACACTACGTATATGACTCATACTCCTGACATATTCTTTAAGGTACTTACAGCGTTTTGGTTTCAGCTATCAATTAATTTTTTTATAACGTGAAAGAATGACATACAACACATGCATCAATGACGTGTACGGATATTTAAAAATGACTAGCCATCTTCGCAGCGTTTAACGTGCTATTGAAGATGCTTACGGACAGCCCATTATGCAGAGGATGCATGGAAGCTTCCAAAACACTGGCACACGTAATTCTTGACTGTAAAAGCGTATATCAACAACGGGCAAACTTCCTGAACAACCCAAACTCAACGTCCGCTCTTGAAAACATCTAGGGGCTGATAGAGTTCTGGGAGGATTTAGGGTGGTTAAATTAATTATTCGGACGATTACGTACAAAGGCCCACTCAGGAGGCTAAGTGCGGAAATCCTTTTACCTAACTAACTGTATGTGATTTATTAAATATAAATTAAGTACAACAAATAATTTACCTCCTCAATCGACGGGTACCGCGGATATTCTCTCCTAAACATGTTCATATCAACGTTGAAGTTGGACCACGTCGTGTTGGCGTTCTCGTTGTAAATCTTATTCTGTAGTAACACTATCAATTGAGATCGTAGAATGATTCCTCTTAGACGCTTGTACGTTGTCACTTCCACCTGAAATTATCCCGATAATTGAGTAATTTCATCCTTTAATCTATACTTTCCGCTTTATGCAATAAAGCATGAACAAGAAAAAGCATGAACTACAGGTCTGACTTAAAAAAATATTTCAGTGTTTGATAGCTTATTTAACGAGGAAGGCCAGGGGTGGCCAACCGGTGAGTTACGATCGACTGGTCGATCTCGGCGTTTACAATCGATCAACTTATATAATAAAAAGTGATATTAGGTCTTTACATATGAAATTGCCGTTCTGCAGTACTGGCCATTTCAAATCAAAATAATTTTTATTTGGCTAAGAATTCTAATTTCAAATTAATTTTATTGTAAAAACATTTTTTTTTCCAAAAGTAGTAATTTGTTTATTGATTAGTATTACATTTTCATCGCATTTCAATCTTTTTCGTCATCATGGAGACGTTAAAAATTCAAGTAATTATGGAATATGAGTACCGTCGTGGCAGCAACGCGGCACAAGCGGCACACAACATCAACGACGTTTACGGAGCTAACACTACAAACCAACGCACCACCTGTTATTGGTTTGCTCGCTTCCGTTCTGGAAATTTCGACCTGAAAAATGAACCTCGCAGTCGTCCGAAGACTTTGGTCGACAATGACGAATTAAAGGCGATTGTGGAAGCTGATGCACAATCTACGGCTGAATTAGCAGCAGCTTTCGACGTTAGCGTCAAAACAATATTGGTCCATTTGCGTCGAATTGGCAAGGTAAAAAAGCTTAACAAATGGGTGCCCCACGAACTCAATGATCGCCAGCGCGAAGTACGCCGTGACGTAATCGAGACGTGCCTTGCACTGCTCAATAGACACACAAATGAAGGAATTTTGAACCGCATTGTTACCTGCGATGAAAAATGGATTCTGTTTGATAACCGCAAGCGCTCAGCAAGTTGGTTGGATCCTGGTTCAGCACCTAAACAATGCCCTAAACGAAAACTTACCCCTAGAAAAGTGATGGTCACTGTTTGGTGGTCTAGCGCCGGTGTGATTCATCACAGCTTCTTACCAAACGGGGTGAGCATTACTGCAGATGTGTACTGTGAAGAACTGAACACAATGATGGAGAAGCTGGCACATCTCCAACCAGCATTGGTCAATCGCTCGTCTCCGCTGCTCCTGCACGACAACGCGCGACCTCATACTGCACAGCAGACGGTCTCCAAGTTGCAAGAACTGGGGTTGGAAGCTCTCCGTCGTCCGCCCTACTCACCAGACCTTGCGCCTACAGACTATTACTTTTTCCAGAATTTGGATAACTTCTTGGCGGGAAAAAAAAATCAATACCCGAGAGGCAGTACAAAATGCCTTTGAAGAATTTGTTGCCTCCCGTTTCCAGCTGATTGCTTTAAGAAGGGCATCAATAAAATGCCACTGCGTTGGCAAAGTTGCATTGATTGCATGGGTGATTACTTCGATTAATACAAATAAAAAATACATAAAAAAAAGTTTCAATTTTTTCATACAAAACGGCAATTTCATAGGTAAAGACATATTATTTTAGTCGGCAACTAGGTGCCGTACACAAAGATAGTATTTGCTGTATAATAATCTTAGAAAATATCTTTTGATAATGAATCAACCGAATGACTTAAACGAAAAGTGAATAGTAAATAATTGATCTTAGGTTTTACCTTCGGTTTTATTAAGTTGGCCAGCCCTGCTATAACTAAGCTATATTTTTGTAAAAAACACATGTCTATTTTAAAATAGTGACCTATTGCCGTCGCAAAAGGTCCTGCCAATTATAACCAACGAATAAAAAAAGCAATATAAATATTATGTACCATTTAGCATAGATAAAATAAAATTATAAATAATATGATATCAATTATAAGCAATTTTTAGTTATAATTGAATATAAGTTACTTATATCAGATTAATGAATGTAGGCGATGTGAAGAGGCGAAAGTAGTATGTCAAGATCGTAGCAAGTGAAAGAATGTGGTATCTGCCTACCTCTATAGGAAAGAGGCGTGAATGTATGTATGTATTTCACCCTTTTAGAAACTTTAACTTAAAATATAGAGCCTATGACACTCACAAATGACGTCGCTTTCTATTGGTAAAAGAATTTTCATAATCAGTTCAGTAGACCCAGAGACCTCTTACAACCTCACAAACTCACGAACTTTACCGCTTTATAATATAAGTATACTCACATCATCAGCCAATGGCGGATCCACAACAGGAAATCCATTATACGACACTAACTTAAGCAGCTCAATAATATGTCCGACGTTTTCAACGGTGCGTAATGTAAACACGGGATGAGACATCACTTCGGATGCGTAAATGTTGTGCGTCAGCGGCGGAGGTTCCCACGGCAGCAGGGGCACTCCCGCCAGCTGGATGTGGATGTCGTAGATACCCTGAGGAAAACAGTATATTTTACAGCATAGTAACCAAAGCAGAAGGAGGGAAGATAAGACCTGTTAACCTTCCGTCCTCTTCTTCTTTATTTACGTAAACAAGGCTTTATATTATATATATTTAATCTGATTATTTTGTATGAGTAATACTAGAAATTTAGAACTTGTTATTGAACTACTCATAAAAAAAATCAACGACCCACTTATCGACCAGCGACGTGGCAATGCGTTACATTTACATGTGTATCTTGTAGCCTTTATGACCTTCAGTGATGACCTTGAACTATTTGGTCACACCAACCAGATTGTAGAAGTTCCTGACCCACTTGGAGGTCGTTAATGATAACAAAACTCGTTGAATATCTGTCCTGTGGTCTAAAAGATGATGACCTAAATTTTTTTTTTTGAAACTATCCTCATTGCAGATGTCACCGACCTTCTTAACGACCTCCAAGGTGTTGATTATAGGCAACGCGTTAGATATCTATTCTGTGGTCTCAAAGATGATGACCTTGAACTTGTTTGTGAAACTAACCTCATTGAAGAAGTCGCCGACCCACTTAGCGACCACCAATGTGATGATGATAGGCAACGCGTTGGATATCTGTCCCGTGGTCTCGATGATGATGACTGTCAGTGATATCGTCATTCGAACAACACCCCCCAACTGAGCCGCGGCTCCAACCAGAGCGTATTTCGCTGGATTTATTGGCTGTAAAAGAAATAGGTCATTTTTATAAATCACATTGACATTATTAATTAACTTCAAATACCTAAATAACCATGGCAAATTTGGCTGTCAGATTTCGGCAGTTTAACTTGAGGGCCAGCTAGATATTGATATCAGTATGACAGGGCGGGAAGAAGTCTATACTAATACTAGCTGGCCGGCGCGGGTTCACCCGCGTAGTTCCCGTTAATGTGGGAACCTCGTCTTCAAATACAGCAAATAATGGGGCAAAAAAATCTGTCAATTATAGACTATTATATCAAACAGTAGACAGTTATATCAATTTATATGTATGTTTTTTTTTATCGTCTACTGGCAATAAACACAACGAAAAATTAATTAGCGAAATTGGTCCACCCGTTGACACGTGATGCGATGACAAAGGGAAATAGGGATTCATCCCTTGAATTAATATAGATATGGAACTAATTATATTTTTAGATATAAAGATAAAGATTTTGTTTGTTTGTCTGCTTGAACACCCTAGTTCCAGGAACTACTGGTCTGAATTATTCACCATTAAAAAGCTACGTTATATAGGAATAACAAAGGCAATTTTGTTAATGGTTACTAGCAGAGTTTTGCAGTCTACTAGTATTCTTGTTAACCCCTCGTGCTAAGCTAAAATGCTTGTGTTACGAGTGGGTTCACGTCAGTAGTGCAATAGGTGGGGTTCGAACCGGCGACCTCAAGATCACAAGTCCGACGCCCTAGCCATTGGGCCACGGCCGCCTACGGGAACGGGAGTTTCGCATGTGAAATCGCTGGCGGCAAGCTAGTAATAAATAAAAGTTGATTTATAGATTGTTAATCGTTATCTACACTAATATTATAAAGAGGAAAACTTTGTTTGTTTGGTTGTAATGAATAGGCTCAAAAAGTACTGGACCGATTTCAAAAATTCTTTCACCATTCGTAAGCTACATTATCCACGAGTAATATAGGCTAAATTTTATTTTGGAAAAAAATAGGGTTCCGTAAGATATTTGGGGTTTTCTGACACAAAGTGTAAAAAATCAACCAGAAAAGTTACTTATTTTGCGTACGCTGCCTAAACTATAAAAGATGGAACCATAAAATGTTCTAATTAATTGTAGATCTTATAAATATCTACAAAAAAGTCCGCGACACATTATACCTATCTATATCGAGTGAGGCACAACAACCATTTTTTTATTTAGAAATCTTAATTTTTTTTGGACTACATTTAAACGCGTTTATTTTAATCATGCTATTAATCCTTATCAAAATAAATTATTTCATCACTAAGTACAGTTTATGTAGATAATATTTGGTCTTTGAATGATTAAAATTGGACGTTTGGTTTTGAAGTTATGGCGAAATTAAAATAATTTAAACCGCACGGCCCGTTGCTTAGTCTAATAATTTTCGTGTGATTTTTTTTAGATTTCGTTCTTAAAACTACACCTACGCAAAAGTTCTTCTCAGAGCTAATCAACAGTTCTTCTCAGAGCTAAACAACAGTTCTTTTCAGGGCTAACCAACAGTTCTTTTCAGGGCTAACCAACAGTTCTTTTCAGGCCTAAACAACAGTTCTTTTCAGAGCTAGAATATTAATATATAGCCGCTATTAATATTTTATTGAACATTTGAAAATGCCTAAAATGCCTATTAATAACATTTAAATATTTATTTTCATCATTAACAACTTTAACATCCACAGAAAAACAATCTGTGCAGCCTGCGGATAATTACTGCGTCGTCGATGTTTATGTCGGTGTCTGTGAATTGACCTGGGAATCATTTTGCTGACCGTGTCTTTCCTGGGTAGGCTTTTTGCAGCGGTATCCGACATCCGCACGGAGCCGCGGGCGACCGCTATCACTACATCACTACATATTATAAAACAAAATCCCCGGCCGCATCTGTCTGTCTGTCTGTCTGTTCGCGATAAACTCAAAAACTACTACATGGATTTTCATGCGGTTGTTACCAATCGATAGAACGATTCTTCCGGAAAGTTTACGTAAGTATATGATTTGTTTAGTTTATGTGTACATTTGACTAATATATATTGATATTTGTCAGAGGTGTCGGGAAAAAATTAAGCCATTTGGGAGCTTTCAACGAAAACGCTGCCTAAACCCTATGAGATATAACAAAACAATGTATTGCGGAAATATTCTTCTCTTTTAGATCTACAAAAAAGTCTGCGATAGCATATGTCTATCTTTCAAGGTTAACTTGCTATATCCATTATATCTTTTAGAAAAATGATCATTTCTAATGCGGTAATTGTAAAGCTAATCAGACGGATTCAGTATTTATCCTTATCATTTTAAATGAGTTAATATTCTTAAGCATTTCATGCAGATTATTTTACCCCTACACTATATACTTTAAATGAATAACTTAGAAGTTATCGCAAAATAACAGCGCGTGTTTTAGGTAGGCCGAATGCGATTATGCGTGCTCGATCCTTAAGAATTATAGGGCAAATTTTTTGTTTTGTGTTCGTTGTATCTATGATGGATAGATACTTGAATACCTATTTACTTAGTGTTTGTTGTATTGTTAGTCCTGAAGAGTATAGGTATTTCATACGATAAAAGTATACCCACCTACTTCTTTCACTGAGTTTTAGTAGGTACCTATATTCATGTTCTGTTTGTTTTGACCAAATTTCGCCCGTTTGTAAGAGGTTAAAAGACATTCTGTAGTATAAGTACCAGTATTGTACCCGTGCGAAGCCGGGGCGGGTCGCTAGTTTATGATATTTCGAAATCTTATATACAACTATCGATAAATATAAATATCCATGATTGGACGATAGAACAAAAACTAACAAAATCCACTTACACAAGAAGGCAACGCCATCTGTATACCGTCTGCCAACAACCTTCCCCATGCCGCTCCAGTCAGTAAATTCGGTATGAACAGTCCACTAGACACTGACAGTCCAAAGGTCCAGGATGACAGGAGAAAATAACAAACGACAAACACCAGAATAGACCAGGGCTTGTATGAACCCATGGGATCGTGTAAAAATGAACGGACCGAGGCTTCAGGTGTTTGAAACCAAATTGCAGCAAGCGCGTTGTATTCTCCGTCGGAACAGAAAAGCTGGAAACAATTTTTTTTTATTAGTTTACGTATGATAAGGTAACTAAATAAAATATATGACATCATGTTGCAGACGGAAACAATACATTGTTATTAGTTTACGAATGATAAGATGACTAAATACATCATGTTGCAGACAATAAAGGAATTGTATTCCAAGAAATGGGCAGCAGCGTGCCAAGCGTGGTGACTATGGCAAAAACGCTCCATCGGGAGGACCCTTGTTCCGCAGTGGACCTTGTCAGCGTTATACGGGACCAACGTCTTAACGTGCTTTCCGAGGTACGGAGGGTAGTCCCTCAACTAACCAGACCCGGAAAGAAAAGCTTAGAATTTTACACAAAGATTTATTTTCCAGCGTGGGGATCGAACCCACGACCTCCGAGACTTATACCGCTACGTCACGAGCCGTTATATGTCACAGTTAAAAGCTAATAATTATTAAATTGTTAAAATATTATTATGATTTCCGGCTTAGAATAGACCACCCCGTGTCTTCTTATGGGTGTCGTAACAGGCGACTAAGGGATATATAGCTGATGCATGAGAATCAGTATCTATCAGCTCGAGGTTAGTTACCATCATACTGTAAACACCAATCCACCTTTTTATTTTTTGTTGTCCGGGGGTAATGCATTTACGCATTCTCACCGCTGCGCCGCTCCAGCGTATTCGCGCGCTGGCGGTGGGATATGTGGGACTCGCCCTCTCCATAGCGTAGGATGCTAATTCATACCACGAGGAGAGGACCCTACACCACTAAAACACCCCGCACACTCCTTCGATCCGCCGTTAGCGGGGGCCGGGTAACACCAATTCACCTGCCAAGCGTGATGATTATGGCAATATCCCTCAACGACCATGGCTTGCCAAGATCTGTTAAGAGGAGCTCCATGTTCTGCAGTGGAAAAAAAGGGGTTTTTGAAGTATCTACTCACCTGTAATGGCACTTTAGTAGGGTCTTCGCCGAGCGGGCGGCAATCGTTCAGTAGGAACATCATAATAAACCCGCACGTGGCGCTTGCCGCTGCTACCAAACACGCTTCCACCACACGTAGCCAAGGTGTGGTTATGTACCTGATATATGCAAATTTATGAAAACAAAATTTAAATATTTGACTTGTATTATTAACTTATTATTTTATCATCATACGAGGCTTCAAGAATACACCGATAAAGACGTCTGACAAATAGGAATTTACAGGCTCAAAAGGGTATAAGGGGAAGCGAATTAAGTATTTTTTTCCAATAAGATCTATGACGTCACAAATTGGCTAATAACATTTTCTGTTATTAATGACATAGATTTAAAACATATATTTAGGTTCCTTAAGGCAAATACTTACAAATTTGATATGAGCCGACTGGCATATTAATTGCTCACTCAAATATATCTATAAATACTTAAGTATCAATGTTAAACTTTTTGATTCCATCACTCAACTTGTACTTTTTATTTAACAGTCAAGCAGCTCTCAATAAAAGCAAAATAAACTAGAGGAAAAAATTAGTGGATAAAAAAAAATTTCAATTAAAACACTGTTTGCAAGAAAAATGCGTAAAATACCAATTTTTATTTTTTTTCATTTCTTTAAGCTTATAAGTACAAAAAATTTGATACTTAAATTTTTTCAAAAATTTGATCGAACACAAAAAAAAACGGCTGGTTGGATAAAATTGAAACTTTGTGGGATGTTTGTGGGTATATTGAACTGTAAGTATAAGACACACTTAACATTAGGGATTTAAAAATAAAAATATTTGATTTTGGACCTACAATTTGCTTTTTTTAAAATGTCTCTACGATGATTTTTATCTAAGTTACAGCCTATTGAAAATCACCTAGAAATTTGTATTTTTTTTTTATCCCTTAATTTATTCCACTAGTGTATGAAGCAACATATTAATGTCAGGAAAGGTTTGGGTTACTCTTCAAGGGCATCTCAGTTTAAGTCAAGCCTCAAGGCAGTGTCAGTGGCAGCCTCAAGAGTTCAATTAGTTTCATTGTCTTACCTTATCCTAAACACTGATAGTCTGTAGTTGATATTGTTCCACAATGCGCCTAGTATGCCTCCGACCACACCAAAGAACATGAACACAGGCAACTCATAGAACTGAAATGGGAAAGGTTCCATTTTTCCCAGATTCAGTAGACCTGGGAATAAAAAAACTTTGAAAATGTTGTACAATGATGTACTATTATTACAGTAGTAGTCATAGTTATCCAGGAGTAACAAAGGCTTATATTTAACGATGAAGTTCGACCGGAAACTGGAATTAAGCGGGTGAAACGGCGTAAACATACATATACAACTACATGCTAATATTTAAACCTATATACATATTGTTAATTATAATATACTATATAAACTAACTTATAATAATTTGTCTAAATTATGTAACATGATTACTGAGTCAAAAAGTACTCCTTTGTTCTTCTTTTAAATGCGTTAAGAGAAGAACAAGCGCGAATGGGGTGTTGAAGGGAATTCCATAACCGCAGTGCACGGACGGTAAAAGAGTGGTCATATATACTGGAGAGATGGGGAGGGTTCTTTAAAAGCAGAGAGGTGACGGTACGACAGGGTAATGTCATTTTCACCCACGTATTCCCGTTCCTGAGGGTACTTATTTTTTTTTTAAGTTTGCAATCTACTAGTCTTCTTGTTAACCCCTCGTGCTAAGCTAAAATGCTTGTGTTACGAGTGGGTTCACGTCGGTAGTGCAATGGGTGGGGTTCGAACCGGTGACCTCAAGATCACAAGTCCGACGCCCTAGCCATTGGGCTACGGACGCTTCAAATTACTAATTACATATAGCTTATGTTACTCATGGATAAAGTAGCTTTCTAATGGCGAAAGAGTTTTTGAAATCGCTCCACTAGTTCCGGAGTATAGAATATATAATATATATATAGAATATAGGGAGCGATTTCAAAAACTCTCAACATTTTTAAATATTATCCGTACAAACTATAAGCACCTATTTTACTACTCCTAAGGATTTTCTTCAAAGAACCGGAAAACACTTTTTCTGTTATTTATATTTAAGAGCTCGGATAATAAATTTCATAGAAATAAGAGCAGATTTTACCCTCGGAACACAATTGTGCCGCGTCACACACTTTGCGGAACACTGCTCTAAAGCTTACCTGGATAGCTGAGTTCTCCCGGCCGACCGTGGTACGCAGATAACGCACAATTTAAAGTAAACGTAGATACTACCGTGCCGAAGAAGGTGCGCCATGTCAGTGCCTGGTTCCAAAAACTTGTGCCCTCTTCTAGAGAGAATAACACTCCGCCTGTAAGAAAACTTGTATCATGATGTCGTTTTTATTTGTGGGCTTTTGTTTGATGAAGTATTTCCCATAGTTTGTGGTAAGACGACAATGACGCGACTACGATTTTGTGAAAACAAAGTCATATAAACATATGTCAGTGGCCGCACTGCAGGAATGACAAGTGACATTTATTTTTTCGTAGCGCCGTTGTGTCATATCGCCATACCAGTCCGTCCGGCCTTTGTTTACATTTAACCTTCCGATGCTTTCTTTTTTTTCGGATGAACTTTTACGTTGGTAGCCACGAGGCTTTTGCTATTTCACCGGGTGTTCAGTGCCTTATTGAATGGTTTATAAACTACAAACTAAGAAACCTCGGCTGAAGGCGGTCACTGACAGAGGGATTGAAGGATTATTTTGTGCAACTGTCACGCTACGTTACAGTTCAAGGGCCTCTCGGACTACAGGTCTATGAGGGCATCGGAAAGTTCTTTGCAAACTACTGGACCCTGGCCCTTGCTCTCATAGAAGTCCGACAGGAACTTTTAAACCATTTTATTCCGCTTAGCCCTGCTCGGCTTTACGTCTAGTGAAGAATCAAAAAACCCTTGAAGCTAATAAAAAATCCGTAAAAAAAAGGAGAAATTTATTTATGATGTTGCGAATTAACTAATTTACAGGCGAATTATTGTATGAAGGTGCAGCAAACATCTTCAATTCTTTTTCGTTGAGATGAATAAACAACTGGCTGACTTATCTCCTCACAATTCTGATGAATGATGAAAATAATCGTTTTACTTTAACAGAAATGTAATTTATTCATATGGTGTTATTCATCGACATTTTTTATGAGTCACACTAAAATACCTGCATATATCTCTTGTGTAGGTATGTATTGTACTATTGAACGTTTTGATACGCAATTAAACATAAACACACTTTTTAATCAATTCTTGTATGTACGAAACAGAATTAAGACGAGTGTGCGAAATATGAGCAACGAATAGGTACTGTTTTCAGTTTAAAAAGCTTGTTTTTGGATGTCGCCGGAAACTTAAATACAAATCCCTTTAGTTATCATATTTGTATGTATATGCGTAGTTATTTTATGTATGTACCTACACACTTTTAAGTTATTCATCATCATCATCATCAGCCCGTATAACGTCCACTACTTAACATCGGCCTCCTCCCGGGGAGGGTATATGCCATAGTCACCACGCTTGGCAGGCGGATTGGTGACCGCAGTATTATGTTGTGACACACAAGGAAACGCTGCTGCCCGTTCCTTGATATACGATTATTATAGATGATGTTATAACAATCGGGACCAACGGCTTAACGTACTTTCCGAGGCACGGAGGATAGTCCCTCAACCAACCAGACCCGGAAAGAAATATAAGAAGTCTTAGAATTTACACAAAGATAACCTGTCCGGCGTGGGGATCGAACCCACGACCTCCGAGATTTAAAGCGAGCCAAATACCGCTACGCTACGGAGGTTGTCCTTAAGTTATTATACCTTCTGAATTCTCTATATATTTACACGTTTATGAGAAGAGTTCACTATTATGTATATTTGTAAACAGCTAGTAGCGAATTACCGGCTGTTGTACTGACAAAAAAATATTTATTTAAATTATTTGATACTGACGGTGTAAACCTATGTCTTTTGTTGACTGTAAATAGTTTTATTTTTGCCTTATTGTATTTTTATCTCTTGCGTGTGAATATTATACCTAAATATATAGTGACGATGCGACGTCCATTCAGATCTCCCGCCATTATTTTATGTATAGCGGCAAAATAAGCCTCGCATTTCATTTATATTAAACTTAAAATTAATTAAACCTTGCTTATATATTATTTGCCAATCATACAATAACCATTTGATAGAACTCCAGTCTGAATAAATGGTTTAAAAACTACAAACAAACTACGCACCTGCGCAAGATGCCTTCCCTAGTGGTACTTGGACCTCGGCTCAGACTGATCGCTGGCGGGGAATTGAGAAGTTATGATTTAGATTTTTAGGGCAGTTTTGTGCAACACTTGCTCTAAGCACTGCACGGGCCTTTCGGACTTCGGTTCTACGAGTGTATCGGAAGGTTCCTTGCAAACTTAAGGGTCGTGGGTAGCGTTGCCAGGCGTCCGGATAAAGCCGGACATAGTCAGGCT
This sequence comes from Nycteola revayana, assembly GCA_947037095.2. Taxonomy (NCBI): domain Eukaryota; kingdom Metazoa; phylum Arthropoda; class Insecta; order Lepidoptera; family Nolidae; genus Nycteola; species Nycteola revayana. Next base: position 15,841,223 of record OX344839.1, read on the forward strand.
TTTTGGTAGGGTGTCCGGCCAAAATAATCGTTTTCCGGCTTTTGTTAGGCTTTTTACAAAGCCTTTTGCTAAGCTTTTACTTTTGCATTTTTTTTATCGTACCCATTAATAATGAGACTAAAAATCCTCAATAAGGTGTCCGGCCCTTTTACCTAAATGTCCGGCCAAAATGGCTGGTCTGTCCGGATTTTAGTAAGGGGGACCTGGCAACCCTAGTCGTGGGAAAGAAATTCGATTCTACTCGACATTATGAGGAAATATATTCTATATCGTACTTACCTATCGGTGCCCCGAAGGCGGCTGACACTCCGGCCGCGGCGCCCGCGGACACAAAATCTCTCTTCTCATGGTCTTCTCGAAAGTACTGGAAGATCTTGAAGTCTTTGTTGAAGGTAGTGCTCTTGCCTTGCGATATACCAGCCGCCACCACTGCGCCGCTGTGAATCATTGGCCCTTCCTGTGTGAACGAACTAGCTGTTATACAAATTGTAAACAAACCACAAGTAGGAATTCAGGCGCGAAACACGATAGTATTAAAATTCCCACTGAGCTGCTCGAAAAGGGGTGGGGAAGTCAAATAAGGGTAAATACCCTTTTACCGGTATAAATTAAGTATATTGTGGCTTAATTCAGCTTATAAGTAATATGTTTGTGTCATTAGCACTGACCCAACAAACGCAAAAGTAAGTTGCAAGTAAAAGATGAATGTCGCGGGCACAAGCTAGTTTTTTTATTCTAAACTTCATTCCATTAGCGTAACTTGTTAGTAACGCTAATGGAGCTTTTAGTAGATTCAATTATTTTTATTCAAATTTGTATGATAGGGTACACATTATACCTATATTGTTTTAACAAAACCAACCCGTCGAGATGAAATGACGAAGTCCTTTTGCGTATTGCGAATAACTTTGTGACCTTATACTTTGTACCTTTGATAAGCATATCCAGACTATGAACATTATATGGACATGTAATATGTACCCTGCCATACAAATTATATAGGTATATATGAACATTAAGAATATGGTCCGATATGCCCATTACGGTAGTAGCGCGGCCTCAAAACTAACTAGTGGTGAGATGCCACAACAGCCAAAAACATTTAGGTACGCTATTTATTTTTGCTGTGTTTTTATTATTCTGTTTTACCTAATAGGTATGTACAGAGGCATTTACTGCTTCATAAATAATACTAGAATATCGTTGCAGGTATACAGGTAGCGGTGATAGCTTCGAACGACTTTGGACTTTAAGGTTTTTGTTTAATATCTTCGAAAAACATCTTAGCCACGAGGTATAAATGCAAAAAAGACCCCAGCGTTATTAAATATTTGAAAACTTTAATCTAAGCAACCAGCGCAACTTAGCGCCCCCAGTTGGGCTCGAATTTCAGGTCATGACGGTCGCTGGCGGAGGGGATTGTAAATTATGACTTTTGGATTTTAGGTGAGTTTTATGCAACTGTCAGCAATTTAAGAGTGACTTGTGACTTCTACCTTGCCTCCAGCTAATCCTCCGACGACCGCAGTAATCACTCCAAAAGTTTTCACAATCAAGGTCTTGATGCGCACCACTCGCGGTACTTTCACGCCGTTTAAGTAACATTTCACTTGAGGTATCCCACTGCCTGCCGCTACGGGCTGATACAAAACAAATCCATTAGAAAAAAAAGAAGAGTAAAAAGATATCAGAGAAAATCGTTACAGATACGTGCTGCAGTGATTTTCAATAAAATGTTTATTTGAATAGAGATATTATTACTATCTTAGCCTCTAAAGAATTGTTAGACATGGTGTAAAGCTATATCCTAACATATAATTGAAGGCTAAAAAAATAACAAATAATGAAAGTGAATCAGTACAATAATCATTGTCATACAAAAGGCATGAAGAATAAAAAAAACTGGTTAGTCCCTCAGTAAGATTACCAAAAAATATTAGACACGTGTCTTTCGTTCCTCAAACAAAAAATGACGAAGATAAAGCGCGTTGAAATGTCGTGTAACGTCACTTCTAGCATTCTAGGTACAATTTTACCTAGTAGTGACGTCACAAGCACCCCTATCTTGAACTTTATAGTTTGTTGTTGATCTTTGTCAATTTTTATTGATTTGATAAATAAAAAAATACGTGTCCAATATATTTTTAGTCATATAACTGACGGACTAATTATAATATTTCTTTATTCCCATTACTGTAAGGCATTAAAAACAAAGAAATTATACATTCAAAACCTTCACAAATTTTATTTAGTTATAGCAATTATATCTTAATCTAATCTAATGGCATTAATTAATCTCAATAATAGAATAAAGTATAATCCTTCATATTTAAAGGGCCCAAGTAAAAGTTTAAAAGTACATTAATGGACACTCATAAAAATAATCACATTAAAATACTGCGAATAATCCACTTTTATTAATTAATGACAAGCTGACGGACAGATTACTTTGTCTGTAATATCCTACAATTTGCTACCTGTTAGTAAAGTATCTAGTTTAATTCATAGAATTAAAATAATTGTGTAACATTGTGATTCTGACAAGTACAAGTGTATGTAAATACCTAAGTGCTGAATAAATTCACTATTAATTACTATTTGTTATTTTAATAGAACATAAGATAAAATTCCATCTTACCTCAACATAGGCCACAAGCATAGATCCGATAAACACAATGCATATATTTGATAGTACCCACAGCAAGTATGGAATGTATAAGTGGTCTTCTAACACATATTTGTCCACAGCTATACATATCTTTGTTAAGGAAATCTTATACTATATATAAGGCTTAAGAGTTTGTTTGCTTAAATGCAAAACAAATCATTCAAATTCAAATTATTTCAGTGTTAGACAGCCTATTAATTGAGGAAGGCTACAGGCTATATTTAATTTTGAGGTTAACAGGAGTTAAGCAGGAGAAACCGCGCGTGGGAAGCTAGTTTATATAGCTATAAGAAACTAGCTTTTATCCGTGGCTTCGCTCACATTGAAACCAATGTCTCTATGTTACTTCTAATACCTCCAAGTATATGTGTAGAATGTTTTGTTAAATAGTTTCCACATGAAAGTGTAACAAACAAACTTACACATTACATTTGTAATATTAAGTATGATAACTAAGGCATAAATAGTTTTTATTTTCTTGTTAGACATACTACATAGAATATTTTTTTGCTGTAAAAAAATATGACTAATACTTTTTAAAAGGATACATTTCTTCAGTTCCCTGTATTTGATTTTTGAGAATTCTTCTATACATATATCAATAAAAAATGCTATCATTGCTGTGATAATACCAATTAGTAGAATTATAAACCATCTTGCTATGTCTTTCCACACAATGTAAGGGTATCCTCGTTTTCTTTCCTCATCTAAGAGTAGATGATTTTCACATGTATCATAATCTAAGCTCTGAAATTTAAAATAAAATATTTAACAAGATATTTATGATAGTATGCTTACCATAGCAATAATGATTATGAATGGTGTTGGTGTGTTTAATTATATTTTGTTTAAATAATGCAAACTATGGTTGAAAAGCTTAATGATGTATAAGGGATAATGTCAACAACATATTTTGTAACTTTTTTTTGTTTAAGCTGGCTGGTGTAACCTCCTACCTATATTAAAGTTTTTATTTAACTTCAATGAATTTTTTTATGTTTTTTCCTGTTTTTAAAGTACATGATTGCAACTCATAATCTTACTTATGCACAAGAACATACCAATAATACTATTAAGCTATTCTGAAAGGTACACTTCCCCAGAACAAATAAATTTACTATTATTATTATTTGAACATAGATTTGGAAACTCACAAAGACATACTTACTTCATATTTGGCAGAGAGAACATTCATAGAGCCCGGCTCAATCTTTTGTTGAGGATGTTTTCGTCTTACACCATGACTACCATGAAACTCATCATTATCTGAGTCCTAAATATACAATAAGTTTTATGAATACACATTGAAGTAACACATTTCACATTTGTTTGTAACTGAAATTTAGATCATAAGGCAAAATAATATTGTAAACAAAGATAGTAAAGTTATTGCATTGATATTATTAGATACTGTGATATTACAAAAATATGACGATATGACGTATATTTTAATTTTACATACCTCATATGTTAGAGTTTTATTAAGTTGGGTGAAATTTGAAGTGCTAGGCTCCTCTGCACTAATTAGTTGTGCTGTATCAGACGTAGTTTCCACGTTACTTATGGAACTAGCAGTTCCATCTGCAATAGATGTCGATGAATGGCTCATATTGTTCAAATATTTCTAATCATCAATAAAATTAAGAATCAAAGCACTGATGTCTAATTTACAGATCTAAGCCATTGTAGATAAGTATCATAATTAAAAAGTTCTAGTAACATAATATATTTATTTGTTATCAATCAAACAGCACATCAGGCACGTACGACCTATCATAGTAGATGGTGTGATTTAGAAATCTGTATGTTATTACGACGATAAGGTACACAGTAGTACACAAGTCACAACACAGCACAAGCACAACTATGTCAAGCTGTTATGTTAATCATTAATAATCAAATGACAAACGTGATCAAAGTCAAACATCAAACGTTGACAACTGACGGCAAATTGATAACGTTTTCTTTTTCTGTCTCAACTCAAAACATCCTTTTGAGCCCAAGGTACTACAAAAAAAAAACCTGTGTTACCAAATAATAAACAATATTTTCCCTAATTAATATTTTTGTATATATCCATCCGAAATGTAATATTACTTACTTTTGGATAATAATCAGCAAAAAAAATAAAAATCTTCGATAAAACTTATTGGACTCCCGTCTCGATCAACAACTTTATCACTTTCGTAAAATATTCCAAATTTTAAAGGTAAATTAAACTTTTCCCTAAAAAACAGATAAATTATTAAGGATGTTATCCTCGATAATAATATCGACTGGGAATATAAACGTATTATAATAAATGTAAAAAATATGTAGTGTTATTAGGAGTTAATTAAAATGAAATATCTTTGTCGCACTTTGAAATAAAGTATTTAATTATTTTTTTATAATATTCATAATAGTTCGAAAATTCAACTATAAATTTAAAGTTATTCAATGACTTTTCACTCGTTTTTCTCTTGATAATTAAGCGGCCATAGTAGTTTCATTTGTTTTTCTAAAACAATTTAAATACAAACGTTTTGATAATGTTATCATTTTTATCAGTACGTAAACTAGAACAAACTTTTGCAGTTCACACATGCGACGCAGGGTTGACAATCTTAGTAGTGAGAAATGGGTAATCGTTCTCTTATAAGTATGTAAAATAAGATTGGACACCAAAAACATTGCTGGATTACACTTGAAACTGACATTTTAATTTGGTTACATTATATTGTGTTACTTTTTTAAAACTTCCTAAGAGATGGCAGTATTACAAGATTTGTGACTACGTACTTCTACTAGGTACGCAAGATGGCGTGCACATAGCCATGCATTCAACTCTTCGGTGTGACCAGTCTTCGTTCAATTTCTATGAGTAGAATAACCTCGATAAACTTATGTAATAAAAATAATACAACAAGAAAACAACAAAATATTATTTAGCAGCTCCATAAAATAAAAAGTACTTAAAAACAATTCATAAGACTTTTCAAAAACTGAATTCAGATTTGTATGCAACACTACAACAAATGTCAAACAAAACAAACTTGGCCGCCGGTTTGCGAGTGCGCATTTTCGGCGTCTTGCTTGTTTTTACTAGTTTTTCTATATTTTAACCATCCAAAAGTGCTTTTTCCACCTAAGTCCGTTGAGTCGAGCCTCTGGCTCCTCCGGCCGTGTTGATTTTGTGCTTGTGTTGATTGTTAAAATCAAGTTTTGCGACAGGACTCTGACGACCAGTTTGGTGCCTCAACTTTTGTGTTTGTGACATTGATATCTTCCTATTATCATGACTAACAGACAGTGTTGCGTCCCCGGATGCTTGAATAGCTTAGGTAAGGGTTTCATCTAATGCCGCTGGGCCAAAGCTTCTTATTTTGCTGGTTGATATTTAAGCGATTTATGCTACCCGTAAATTTCAGGTTTCGACTTTCAAATACACTGATTACTTCCTTGATTATTTCAGATACCAATGCGAATTTGCATAAATTCCCTAACCCAGCTAAGGATAGGGAATTATTTAATACGTGGGTCTATTCCGTTGGTGGTGACATACTGCAACTTGAAAATGAACATATTTTCAAATACCGCCGTGTATGTCGAGTACACTTCGAACAAAAATTTTGGTGCCGGAATAATCGACTCAGCAAAGAAGCTGTACCAACAAGAAACATGCCAGGTTAGATATAATAAATAATTATTATAAACACAAAGAATAGAGATTTAGGATAGTAGGTTTATTATTACCTAAAACAGTCTAAAACAGCCATTATCGATTATCACAATCATAGATACTAAAAGATTTAGATCCTCTTTAAACCGGGTTTCATTAGTGTAAAGGAACCCGAGTGCTTATGTAGAGAGACAGAGGTCCAACACTCAAAGGCCCTGTAGGGAACCTTTATCTCAAATGGGTTGGGATGGAACACAAACCAGAACCTTCCCATGGTTGTACTATAGAAATACAGTCATGGTTTGTTCCTGGAGGGTGTAGGACTACCTACTGCTAACAATGGAAACTAAAACACCTGGTTCTATGGGGAGTGATGTTTAACCCTTTGACCGCCAATGACGCTTCAAAGCGTTAATTACGATTTCACTCCAGACGCCGACGACTCTTTAAAGCGTCAATTTTTAGCCTTATGTTTGACATTAAAATACACAGTAATAAACACTATTTTACGTAGTAATCATAAATAAACTCAATATATCACGTTTTGCAATAATTATATTGTAAGAAGGGGGCACATCACTACAGTATTATGCGAGAAATTATAGCAAAAATAGGCGTGGCGCTGGTGGTCAGGTTTTTAAGATTGAGCGTGGCGGTCAAAGGGTTAATGGATTCTTAAATAATTTATTTTGGGAAGAAAATGGTTTTTACCTTTCAAGATTAATATTGAAATATTAATCTTGAAAGACGGTGATATTATATCTTTATTATAAATGTGAATGTATATTTATTGGTTTGTCCTACTTTCACACAGCAACATATCAACATTAATTTTTGCTTAGAGATATGAAGCTGAAAGTGACATTGGCTACCTCATTCTAAACAAAATAAAATTATTTTTAAATATGCTCTAACTGAACCAAAGCTCAATGACCTACTTCTTTTTATAATGGATTTTTATTTTTATTACAGGATTATCTTTTTTAAAATTCAACTCTGAAAGTGGAGTGTTGAGACCTCTTCAGATGTCAGAAGCTTCTACATCAAAAGGTAATAAAATGTTTATAATTACTTATGATGACAATAAATCTCCCAGTATAAGCTCCTAATTATGCCTCATCTGCGGGACGCGGGTGTCTGAACTGGTATACTATGTACTATGTTTGGTGAAATACACAATATCAAATTGCCCCAAGTTGGAAATCAAAAAACCTAATACCACAAATCCAGTGGTTGCTTCTGCAACTGATATACCAATGTAACTTCACATAATATGATGACACACATAACCTGTCAACGGTGCTAATGACAATGGACAATCTATTGTGTGTAGTCCTCCAAGGGTTATCGCCTCTTGCTGTAATAATAGATTAATTTGTCATTCCAGAACCCATTGTTTCACATTTGGACTCTGTGGATATCGAGCCAGTCACTCAAAGAGCTGTGGAAGATATACAAATAAAGGAAAATATTGGTAAGAGAAGGTATAATCATAACAGCATTTAGCAGCCTGTTTTTTTCAATTGTCGTCGTTTATAGGACAATTATAATTTTACGTACTTATTGTTATGATAATCAACCACCTATAAAAGTTTACTATAATAAATGTAGGGAAAATGTATTTATTTTATACATGAAATATGATTCTTTTTTGTATTAAACACTGTTTGGTTGCATCATTGATACAATAACAATTAAACATAAATACTTTCAATATTGGCCGTGGATGTAATTGTTGATAAAAATTATCTATTTTATGCATTAATTTATAACTATAATAATTAATACATTAATTTTCATTCCAGAGCCTAATACTTCACACAGATGTGCCACAGTTTCCAAAGATAATGTGCCTATGCATGATACAATTGCTGTGGAAGATTTACAAATTAAACAAAATCTTGGTAAGTAAAGATAATTCTTATCATCATCATTTCAGCCGAAAGACGTCCACTACTAGACATAGGCCTCCCTGTAATCATATAATGATAATTAAGTAAAGATAATTCATTATCATTATATGAGTATTTTTCCTTACTTATATATTTTTTTTTTTTTTTTTTTTTATTAGGTAAGTAGATAGGTGATATGCAGGGTGGAAAAAATCAATGGGCCCTGAAGAGAATTCACTTTTTACGTATGGAAAACATTCCTTTATTTTTAAAAAGAAACAAAACTGTATTCCCAGATTTCTCGACCAGCTTATAACTGGAAATCAAACAAAAATTGTTTTAAAAAAATTGTAATTCTAAATATCAATGTCTTGCTACATCATAATTTTCTTTCTTGTTGTTTACGTGTCCTCCATTACCTATTCTAATTGATAATAGAATAAAATTAATGATAGATTTTTTTTTTTCTATAACCAAATGTTTAATACAGCGATTTTATCCTGAACAATAATCATTTACAAAACATTTATTTGATCTATGGTAGGTAAATGTAGTAGAATACAAGTTATGCATTTATTACTATTACGCCCTACTTTTTATGGTAAAAAAATACATTCCGTCTTCAAAACAACATAGTTACTAAGTAAATAATTTTCTTTAATAATAAGTGTATTATGTTCTCTTTCATTACAGAGCATCGCAAGAAGCAACAACGCACTGTCGCTATTAGAAGGCGGGTGAAACGCGTTGCTCTAACTCAATCTGAGCATGCTTTATACAGAAAACTTACACTAGTTGGTGTAAAACTAAGTAAATGCCGCAACAAGGTCAAAAATCAGGCAAAAAAGATCAAGGCACTGCAAAATATAACGTCGAATCCCCAGTTTTTGAAAACACTCGACGAATTACCTAGCACATCAAAAATTTTGACATTACTACAGTTCAGAGAGCTTAAGAAAGGTAACAAAGGCCGTCGTTTCACTCTAAAGGAAAAAATTATTGCTTTGTCCTTCCTGAAACAGAGCCCAAAAGGGTACAGATTTCTTAGGAAAGTATTTATCTTGCCATCTCGCCAAACTCTCTTGAAGTTGCTTAATTTGGCAGATATAAATCCTGGAATAAACAAAAATATGATTCAGCAAATAAATAAAGCTACTGAAAAAATGAAGTTGGAACATAAAATATGTATTGTCCTGTTTGACGAAATGTCACTCAAACCCAATATTACATACAACGAACGTAAAGACAAAGTTTGTGGATTTGTTACAAATGGACTAGAGACACAACCTGACTATGCAGATCATGCGCAGGTGTTTATGGTAAGAGGATTACTAAAAAACTATAAGCAACCTGTTGCATACACTTTTTCACAAGCTGCAACAAAGGGGTCTGAACTTGCCAAGCAGTTAAAAGCTGTAATTACTGAGTTACAAAATGCAGGTCTCATTGTGGTAGCAACTGTATGCGACCAAGGGACAAATAATGTTAACTGCATTAAACATCTTCTGGAAGAGACAAGGGGTAACCTATTGAGAAAGGGAGAAGAGCCCCGAGACAACAGTTTCATTATAAATGATAAAGAAATTATACCATTGTATGACCCTCCCCATTTAATAAAATGCATACGAAATAATTTACTAACAAAAAATTTGAAGTATCAAAAAAACGGGGAAATAAAATTTGCAAAATGGGCTCATGTCATGGCCTTACACAAGGAAAACCCAGGGTACAAAGGAATCCGATTGGTGCCCAAATTGACAGATGCCCACTGTGACCCAAGCAAAATTCCACGGATGAAAGTTAAAAATGCTACACAAGTTTTCAGCCAAACTGTGGCATCGAATATGGGCTATCTGGCAGGTAAATTTCATCAGTCCGTACTTTCTTTTCTGACGTTTACAATGAAATACAAATATTAAATACTTACTATAGTTTTTCATTACGCAGATCAGACATTAAACATTATTTAATAAACTATGTTTTTTCACAGATAAGGGTATACTTCCAGCAGAAGCCAAAGACACTGCAGACATCCTATTGTTTTTTGACAAGCTTTTTGATTCCCTAAACGGAAGCTTTGGGAAAAGCAAGAAACACGGCAAACCTCTCCTAGGACCTGCGACGCCTACTTCTATCCATCATAAAACGTGGAAGGAGTGTAAAGTTATTCTGAAAGACATGAAATTTATTAATACTAAAACATCAAACGATGAATATGTTCCGACATTGAAAAATTGGGTATGGACACTAGAAGGAATTGAATTGTTATTAAAAAAAATACAAACAAAATATGGTGTAACATCAGTTTGGTTGCGGCATCTGAATCAAGACCCAATAGAAAATTTTTTTGGGTCCATAAGGAGCCACGGATGCCGCAACGTAAACCCTACTCCAGAACGATTTGAAGCAGCATTCACCACATTATTAATCAACAGCCTCTCTAGTGTCCATGCTCCTGGAGCTAACTGTGAAATTGACAATTGTGAAACTTTACATGAAGTACTCATCACAAGTGGGGGCAGCAAAGAGCAAACAAATTGCGAACTTAGTAATATTCCCGATATAACCTTCACACCCCTTGAATTAAAAAATGATCCACGCGTAATAGGGGGCTTACAATATGTTAGTGGATATTTTGTCAAAAGCGCCAAAAAAAAAGTATTTAAGGGGTGTGTTGAATGTAAAAAAGATTTAATGTCAAACAGTGAGCACGAATATTTAAGATACCGGGAATACGCAAATAAAAAATGGCTTTGCTGTCCCAGCGACTCCCTCTTAAATTGTATCTCAAATCTGCAGGATATAAATTATATAATATTAAAAGATAATTTAGAGAAAGAAAATTTAAAAGAACTAATAAGAACTATGATTTTTATAGCTGTCGATTTTTCATATATAAAATGCCAACTTCACAATGAAAAGTTAATAGATTTTTTAATAAAAATATCCTGCAGATTTTTTATTTACAACTACTGTAAAGATATTAATAATATATTAATAAATAAGAGGGAGTGTGATGATGATACGGATTCGTTTAAAGTAAAAGCGAAAAAACTCGCCAAGAAGTGTTTTAAAAGAAAGAAATAAATAATTAAATCGAAGGTCATTGTTTAATTGTCTAATAATGTGAATTACTTTTTCGATTTTCTACATAACTGCAAGCGAATATGTAATTCACATACCTACCCTTAAAAATATAATTTAGGCTATCAAGTAACAAGGTAGTAGTAGTAGGTTATGTACGTATATAGCTATACGTATGATTATGTTGGCATTAGTTCCAAAACCAGCGTTCAGAGGGCGAAATTTGACGTTTCTCACTTTCGCCGCTGAGTTGTACCTCTATTCCATATATATAAAAGTACTCTGTGATGCGACGCATTCATCGCTTCGTAAACAATAGCGATTTTCAATGTGTGTGTAGCTTGCTCGTTCGTTTGGTTGACAATCGCGATGTGATGTATTCTACATCATCGCATGCTGAGTTATATTTTCAACAAACCTTTTAATTTTTAATTAAGTTACTTGATTAATTTCTAAATGTTTTCTTTCGTTGTGAACACTTTTCTGTGTTTTGATTTCTAAATATGTGTAATTTGCCGCCGAAGTTCCATTCAGTGTGTCGCCTTTGTTTATCATTCTGTGGCGATAATTGCAGTGATGTTAAACTTCCAATTTTCGACCGTGATAAGGATAAATCACGTCTTTCCGAGATAATAATGGCAAATCTCTCAATAATGGTAAATATTTTGAACTATTTTATGTAAAGATATAGTAGGAAGGAGGAGTTTTCTCGTGTGAAAGTTGAGCGTAAGCGTATGAGATTGTGGATGCTGATAAGCGCCATTAACTTTCTCGCGGGTGTTGGGTATTTTCGCATTGTGATATCATATTACGGCCCACGCGTCGATCCCTCGGCCGTATGACTAATGTCATTCGTGGAAGTGATATGCGAGCGTGTGGCAGGCGCCGAGAGCGCTGTATCAGCGCGGTGCGTCGCTGATAACAAAGGAGCTCCTCGCGCTGCGCCCCCCACCGCCTGCCCCGACCCTCACACATGCACCATACTATAGATTGTGTTTATCCACATTATGCTATGCTCTGCTATTTTCAGAATCCCATATCTATATTTAGATACCTATGTATTTAAAGGGAATCAAACTGCAGGGGACTGTATATTACCATTTTTGGCACAGTGTGTTGGTCTGTCATATTTGTAATGAATAAATTGTGGGTTTCTATAATGTGTTTGTTATCAAAATGGCATTAATGAGTCACCATCTATGATTACACTTGCAAAAGGTCACTGGCCACATCAACTCTTAATGACCGTGGTTGTGAAACTAACATAGGTACTTATGTTGTGTATAATATTTTTAGGTGACTCCAGAAGACATGCTACCACAAGTAGTGTGTGGGAGCTGTGCACACAAACTTGATGAATTTCACACCTTCAGAGAGTTATCACACAAGTCTGAACGGCTCTTGGAACAGTTTGTGCAATATGCCAACTCACTATCTGGTCCAAAAGAGGTGAGTTGCACACATATCAATAACATAACAAAAATAACTAGGTAAAACATTTAAAATAAATTGCAAAAAAATAATTTCATACATTTCTATTTACATATCACTGATCTTTAATGCTACTGTGTTTATAATGAAGTAATTTACTCTAGTTTTGTTGAACTAGACTTTTTGGATGTTAACATACCGAATAGGTGAGGCAAATTTATTGTTATAAACGGATTTTAGTTTATTTACTATCAGACCGATCATCATGCCAACTGCAACAATGGCTGCTACTGCAATAATACTCCAGATAACATGTTTTGCTTTCAAATTGGCGAGGGTGAACTTATTCTTAACATATGAGCTTTCTAATGTTGGGCAGTATGTTAAAGACATATTGGTGACATAAGCTCCACTCAGCTTCATAGGTGCTGCGCAACTAAAAAAAAACAAATTTAATGAGATGCAACATTCATATGGATATTGCCACCTAAAATTAAGATATTGTGTCTATTTTAGTGTTAGTAATATGTCCTTTATGTTATTGAGGATTTGTTTTGAAAGCCATAACATTTTAGTATGCATCTCTGTTCAACTATTCATGTACCTAAATATAATTTTTTTGTTTAGATTCATGAAATCTGAAAATACAACTAATGTTGTTTATTTACCGTCTCAAAGCCATATTTTCAGTTTGATCTATTATCAATAAAGCTTCCACTAAAATAGTTTCAACTATTGTATTGTGATAGTTTTAGTATAAATATTATATATTCTTCTTCAATTAAAAGCCTGCAACTACAATCTGCAGTGATTTTGCCAGTGCCAGTGTTTAAAATATCCTCAAAAATGTTTATGAATTTTAATATTTTAGTATACTGACAAAGCATGACATGTCTCATATGATGACATTTTGTTTACAAAATCTATGCACAATGCTAATATATGTTGATAAATGACTTCGATATTATGGAATCTATACTTACTATGGAATCTCTCCAGCCTTAAACCTGGTACCAGCTTCTTGTCTGGTGACTATATTGTACAGGTCACAGTTACATAACCAGTTGTTACCACTCATTCCGAGTATCTCCAGCTTGGTCCATGGCATCAAATCTGTTGATAATTCACTTAGGTTGTTGTCGTCTAGGTAAACCTATTGATTAGAAGAAGAATGCATGAGATTAATTCAATAATGTTATTCTATCTATCTATACCAATGGGTAAAGCTGAAGAGTTTGTTTGGTTGAACACATTAATATTGGGAACTACAGGACCAATTTGAAAAATTATTTCAATGTTTGATAGCTCATTTGTTGAAGAAAGCTATAAGCTGTATTAAATTATGAAGTTCCCACGGGAACGGGAGTAACGCGAGTAAAACCGCCCGCGGGAAGCTAGTAAAAAATATTTAGCATTAATTTGGTAAACTATAGTCAACCTATATATGTATGGTAATGGACACCTATACTTGACGTCACAAAAATCGCACCTCTTTAAAAATTCCCTTCAAAGTCATTTTAACCCTATTAATCAATGGTAGACATATGACTATAAGGTATCATTGGAAAGGTAATTTATTTAAATTTCAGAATAAATCAATGGATTTGGTTTTTTGTTTACCAGGGAATAAAAAAAGCAAGCTAATGCAAATGATTCAAATGTTACATTTTATTTTATCAGCAAAAATTACAACAAAGTCCTTAAAAACAACTTAAAACCTAGTGTTACCCCCCCTAGCCCTGATGACTGCTTCCATGCGTTCTCTCATGGACCTAATTTATGTGACAACAGTCTCTTGCGGAATGTTGTCTCATTCTCTAACAATGGCATCTTGGAGAGTGGTAGGGGCAGGATCACGTGCCCGTACTCGCCGTTTCAGTTCATCCCAAAGGTGCTCAATAGGGTTCAGGTCTGGACTTCGCGCCGGCCAGCGCATAACTGGGATTCCAACTTCTTGCAGGTAGTCCCTTACAATTAAAGCGGTGTGACAGCAGGCGTTATCGTGCATTAACGTGAACCCACTGCCAACAAAACCCGCATAAGGGACAACCTGCTCCTCTAAGATCTCTGTTATGTTCCGATCAGCAGTCAGCGACCCTTGCCCGCGAGCACTTCCAGTCCGAGAAACACACACAAGGTTCGTTTTGCCGTCGATTGACATGCCGCCCCAGAACATGCACGAGCCACCCCCGTATTCCACTGTCTCTTGAATACAGGCTTGTGCGAATTGTTCCCCTTGCCTCCTATACACCCTTCGCCGCCTGTCGTTGCAGAAAAGATACACCCATCTCTGTGCTCATCCGAGAAGAGCACAGCCCTCCATTGGTCTATTGTCCAATCCACATGGTCACGGACAAATTGCAACCGGTCTTTCCTATGCTGTGCAGTCAATTTTGGCCCTGTAGCAACCCTGCTGCAATTTTCCTCTCCTGAAGTCTTCTTCTAATCGTGGAGACGCTTACAGAAGTTCTGCGAGCAGATCGCAGTTGTTGATGCAGCTCAACAATATTGGAGAACCGATTACGTAAAGACGTCGAAACAATGAAGCGATCGTCTCTTTCGGATGTGCGCCGTTGTCTTCCAGATCCACGTCTTCGGATATAGCCACCAGTCTCTTAGAAGAGTTGGAACACTCGTCGAACGGCAAGGGTCAAGTCCGGTGTGGGGCCGCGCCCCACACCGGACTGTCTCTGCCGAGGGTTCCACGGAGCCAAGGTCACGTGGCAGGGCGAACCTGTCCGGCGGCAAACGATGGTAAGGCGCGAGTTCCAGTAGATGGCGGGGCCGCGATCTGTCGGTCCGCTCGAACATGGTTGTACTCAGACGTCTGATGAAGTCGTCCAGGCTCTCCATGCGCAGGTCCCGGGAGATGGTGTCGTACCGCACGTATCGGGGGGCGTCTATTGATTCGACTCTAAAACGAGTGCGAACCAGGCCGGGGCAGCGTACGTGAGGCGCGAACGCAGGTACGTCTTGTAGATGCCGAGTTTCGCGCGGACCGGCAGCCGGGACGACAGCACAGGGAGCAGGAGTTTGCGCGCCACGCGCGTCTGGACGACGACGGTGTCCACATGGGGCTTCATGGAGAGGTTTCTATCGATGGTCACGCCGAGGTATTTCACCTTCGTGGACCACTCGATTTCCTCCCCCATGAGCTTGAGCCGCGGAAGTCCCATGCTTCCCACGAAGAGCGCCTGAGTCTTCGCCACGTTGACCTTGAGTTTTCATTCCTCCAGCCAGCAGGGAAAGGCATCCAGTGCACGCTGCATCTTCGTCACCGCGTGCCTGCCCGACATCGATGTTGCGACGTAGGCGGCATCATCGGCGTAGAGTTCACGCCTGCGGTGACGGGGATGTCATCGGTTTACTTTAGGTAGCACACCGGAGAGAGGCAGCTTCTCTGGGGCACGCCTGCTTGGATAGGCCGCTCCGAGGACAGGGCGTCTTCAACCGCCACTTGAAAACGTCTGTCCTGCAGATAGGTGCCCACGATCCTAACTATTCGACGAGGTATAGTGGATGTGGACAGCTTGTACAGCAGACCGGCGTGCCACACGCAATCGAACGCCTTCTCCATGTCGAGGAGTACCGCAACCGCCCGCTCGCGCTTGTTGCGAGCAACGGCGATGTCATGCAGTACCCTCGCGACCTGGTGGGTCGTGGAGTGTTCGGCTCGGAAGCCGAACTGTTCGTCGCGTGGCTGGAGGTGTGGAGTCATGTGCAGCAGCAGCAGCTTCTCGAAGAGCTTCGAGGTCGTCGAGAGGAGGGTGATGGGCCGATAGCTTCCCGGCAGGAGGATGTTCTTCTCCTGCTTTGGTAGCATGATGACCCGTCCGAGTCGCCATGCGGAAGGAAAGTGTCCGGTCCGGAGGATGCCATTGAAGAGGCGCGCCATTGATGACACGGCGCGCGGAGGCAGGTGCCGTAAGGCCTCATTGGGCAACCGGTCTGGACCGGGGGCTTTCCGCAGTGGCGGGCGACGGATCATCCGCTGGACTTGGCCAGGGGAGACCACGATGGGGTCTTCTGTTGGGGCTGTCGGTCGCTCGAAGTACTCTTCGAGTTTCCTCTCGACGTCTGCTGCCTGCTGCATATTGTGGGTAGGTTTCGACTGGAATTGAGTCTCCAGGAAGTCGGCGAAGAGCTCCGCTCGGTAACGTAGGGTTCCGTCACCGGCCTGGAGGGGCCTAATCGGAGCTTGCTTCCCGGAGACTTGGCGGCACAGGCGGTGGATGCCCGACCAGTCCTCACCAGCTCAATGTAGTCGAGCCAGGACTCCTCCGCATTTGTGGCCAACGCGGAGGAGATCTTCACTACAAGGGCGTTCAGCTGGAACTTCATGGTCGGACATCTGGAGCGTTGCCATTGCCGGCGTAGATCCCTCTTCTTCTCGATCATCGCCAGGATGGATGCGGGGAGCTGCGTGGGCCTTCTCGTGGACGCGACGTCTCGCTTCGACTCTCGAAGCGCGGCCTGGATGGTCGCGCCGAGTCCGTCGGCAAGCTTCTCGACGTCGGCTGGTGTTTCCACGGGGTGGGAAGGCGCGTGCTCTGCCATATGTTCGGCAAAGACCCGCCAATCCTGGCGTGATCGAGGGGGGAGCGGTAACGACTGAAGTGGGCTATCTTCCAGAGTCAGACACACCGGTTGGTGGTCTGAGAGGAGGTGGTCGTCCAGGACGTCTAGGCTCGCTGGTGCGTGGGTGTTACGCATGATCGGGAGATCAATGACGTCCGGTATGTAGGCTGCGCAGTACGGATAGTGCGTAGGGACCTCTGGTCCAAGCACCCCGTAGCCGTTGCGGTCTGCATCGTCGTGGAGACGGTGGCCGTTAGGGCAGATGAAATTAGAGTTCCACGCCGTGTGTCGTATGTTGCAGTCGCCTGCAATTAGCATGGGCAGCGGCGTGTCCAACAGTGTGTGGACGTCAGCCACAGCAAATCGCTGTTTCGGCGGCTTGTAGAAAGCGAACACACGGGTGGGGCGTCTTCCGATGCAGACTTCGACTCCGAGAGCGTACGCAGTCTGCAGCTGTGGTACTGGCAGCGGTTGGTGGACGATTCTCCTCTTGACTAGGACTGCCAATCCCCTGTAGGCAGTGCCTGCTGGCGAAATGTGGTCCTCCCGGTAGACGTGATAACTGGCTATGCGCCAGTTGTCTACTGGTCTGAGGTGTGTTTCGTTGAGCAGGGCTATATCCACTTGCCGCTTGGATAGCTGCAGCTTCAATAGCCTAGTCTTCTCTGGGGATAGCCCGTCGGCGTTCCAGAAGAGTATCTTCAGTCGCTTAGCTGGATCCATGGTATTGTTTGTAAACATCCAGTAGGCACTGCAGGATGAGCTGGGTAGGGTCCCGCTTCTCCTGCAGTGCCACTAGCCTGATCCACATTTAACCCGGGTCGCCCGTTTTAGTGGCCGTTGTAATGCGTATTTTGACAACATTTTTTTAACGTTACGTGCTAATAACATATGTTTTGTTAAGGAATTCTAACTGTTGTTAATTTAAAGTTCGTTAAACATACTTTTAATTGATACCAATATTAATTGGGTTTAATGTATTCGTTGCTGGCGGGATATGCTTTAAACTTATTTTCGAAGAGGTGCGATTTTTGTGACGCCGAGTGTAGTTGGTATACATTTTCTATGATGGAATTTCTTTTTATAACTTTATCATAGAACATTACATCAACTAGGTATTACATATTGTTTTATTTTAGTAGAAATACATATGAACTCATACAATGCTCATAATACATTTGCAGTTTATTTCCTAGAAATCTTTTTACTGGTTTAATCAATTTTTTCTTGGATTTCACTAGTAAGTGAACCTCAGCCATGCATACTAAATAAGGATGCCCCAGCTTTAGAAAAAAAAGTGGTAGTATTAAAAAAATAATTGGAAAATCCAAAAGTGCACGACTCATAATGCTCATTCGTTCGACGAAAAGAAGAAAATATTAATATATATAGGTATATAAGCACTCGTGTATTCTATGTTAATTTTAGTTTTTCGCTAATAATAATGCGGAGATTGGTATTGAAAGATAACCATTTTCAATACCAATCTCCGCATAGCAGATCTAAAGAATAATAAAAAAAAATGATTATATTAATTATTTTTTACGCCAGCTATCGTGTTCCAAACGAAAAAAAGTGTTGATTGACGGGATTTTGTTTTCTATTTCTATATTTTTTCCGGTTCTGTTATCTTTAATCAATGTTTACTAGTGACAGAACTATTCTCCATTAATTTATCTATAAAATAATGCGCAGATTGAGGAGATTACGTGGATTACCAATCGAGAAATTAGTGAAATAGTCGCGGAACCGAGGCAAAACTATTTTTTCGGTAGTAGATCACTCTCTAATGCTTCGCATTATGAGTCGTGCAAAAGGAAACTCCTCGAGATTCCTATGGGACCTGGAGCGTAGACTACTAGAGCTAGTAGTCTATAACACATTACGCCATGACCTATTGGCGTAAAGCAGCCCTCCAAATTAGATAACACTACATGGCCCTACTATCTATAACATTTATAAAATTCAGATTCGGTCCATATAGACTCGAAAATGGCTCCGAAAAGTTACATTATCCAGAAACGATTTAAGCTATACAATGTATCAAAAGCTTTTAACAGATTTCTCCCATCAAACGAGAAAGCAACGATGTGCCATGTTCCTATTTTAGAAGTTACTTAGCTCAATATATTGATAAAGGAATATAGATGTTAGACTACGCAGGGGGTACAACATTATTTTAGTGACGAACGATCGTTAAATCGTCGCTTCCATGCCGGCCACATCCACTGCGACGAAGTATTGTGGCACCATCAAACTAAGAAATGATTGAGCCAGTGCTGGCATTACGGAAAAGATTTAAGACGTATAGCTAAATTTTTCATAATTTTGCCTTGTAAGAGTCTGTGGGAATCTTGTGTTCCAATTTTAGGACAAATAATGTAATAAACGATTGATTGTACATCTAAATAAACTAAATTGATTACTAAGCTGACCTCGATCCGCGAGTGTCATGCAAGCACTCAAAACTAGGGCAGATTGGATTGCATATTTACAATGTGGTGATCTTATCTGATTAACTAACACAAAGCATTCCTATATAATTTCAATCAGTTTTAGTAGTTGTTATTCACGCACTAATAATAGAATATCTGTAATCATAAGACGATTTCGTCATTCCGTGTATCATTAATCTTGCTGAGGACAACGGAGTGGAGAATGTGTATATATAGATATATTCTTGAATTTAAAAAATATACATATGTTTTGAACCATAGAGCAATCGGAACGCCGTATTCATAACTGAGATAACGGAGATTATTTGTTATTATGATATCAATCGATGTGAGACGATTCACTCACCTCCTTCAAGGTCCATTCGTCTTTGAGTCCTCGGAAAGCATTGTGACTGATGTACTTCAAGTTTTGGTTGTGGCACAGATGTAAGATCCTCAAACTCTTGAGCGGAGAGAAAGTGCTACGCTTTACTTCTTCCAGATAATCGTTTTCTCCAACTTCCAATTCGATTAAATTAGTTAAACCTGCGGAAAACTATATCGATTACTATCACGTATTTCCGGAATTTATAGCTGGTTAGCAATAGCTGTGTTATGAAACCAAAATATCAACATTTCTTTTAAAGTATTTCTATTAGTTTAGTATTGGTAATCGAGGCCGAAAGTTTAATTTTCTTCCCTTGGGACGGAAAGATGCATATTTCAGACTGCTCACAATTAGTGACAGTTTAATATTTAGTCTTTTTTTGTTTTAATTTTCTTCCCGTTACCTATTTGAAATAACTCATTACCATGGTAACCGTGCAGTTGTTATTTGTTATTGTTATTTCCTGTTCAACGTTCAATGTTTTTTTTTGTGTTCGATAATAAATACTATTTTTCTTACTAAAGAAATCAATATTTAATTATCTATTATCTCGAATATTAATAATAATATTATTATCTATTAAGTATAAGACAATTAAATCTATAAATATATTTTTTTTCGTCTGGCGGGGGCATCGCCCCCCCAGCCCCCCACCGGGGCTGCGGCCCGGTACCCGTAGGGGGGGCTTCGCCCCCCGGGCCCCCCACCGGGGCTGAGCCCCGGACCCCGTCGGTTGATAGTTTGAATTACATTCGTTTTTCTAATATACAATGTCATTAAACTTTCGGTCCTGGTATGATGAAAAATAATATACGCGCCACGGGAGGATAGCAGGACATTTCAACCAATCTTTTCTTTTAATATCGCGCGGGTTGAAAAGTCATACTTTCCTCCCTTGGCACGCAATGTACTATTTTATTCGATACACCTAAACTATTTGTCTTATGAAACTAGACTATTCAGCTAAATAAACACCATCTAATTTTTTATTAAAGTAATATCGATTCATTCGTTCACTAGTTGTGGAAAGCATTTAAATCTGAGTCGCCAGGTTGACACTATAATTGCCGGTCTCGACCGTTATCATTAGACAATAATCAATAAAATATGTCGAAGCCTATTTGGAGGCTCGACATTATCGTAATCTTGTACTGCCCACACATGCATTACGATCGTTTCGAATGTAAGTACATCATCAATCATCATCAACAGCCCGTTTATGTCCATTGCTGAACATGGGCCTCCACTTAACACACCTTGGCAAGCCAGGATCGTAGAGAGATATTGCCATAATCACCACGCTTGGCAGGCGGATTGGCGATCGCAGTAAGATGTAAACCTTGAGCTAATAGATGCTGCTGCCCATCCATCAGCCATATGTCCATTAGACACCCATGGGATACACCACACGGCAAAATGTAATGTAAGTACAGTCGTGACAATATGTAGTATTAACATAATTAACAAAAATGTTCGGAGTCTTGTATTTAAGTGCCCCCACATTTTTGGTCTTCATTCTCAAATATTTTGACGCATTAGAATCAATTTTCTTTTATTTTGTATGCTGAAAGGAATGTTTTTTAATATTTAATTTTAATCACCTACGAAACTGTCATCGTTGAGTTCCAATATAGGGTTATTGTTAAAAGTGAGATACTGCAACGACGATCCAACGAGGCTCAGACTCTCAGGTACAGTCACGAACTTGTTGTCCGATAAGTCTATTTGTTGTAGATTGGTCATGAATTTGAACGCTTCCAAGGGAATACTATCGATGTCTGTTTTAGCCAAGTCCAATACCTGAAATTAAAATATGAAACTGATTTGAATAAGTTATGTTAAGTCTATGAATGACTCGCAGTGACTAGACCGGATGACTTGGTTTTATTTTGTATAGTCATTATTTTAGATAGCCAGAGTCGCAGAATATTTATCACTAACTTATTAACATTGAACTATCACACATTTTAATTGCAATCATTATAAGACTACGTATTTATGAAGAGGAAATCATTATTCATAACATCAGAAATTTTTATTACGATTATAAATTTACTATAATGAAGTGTTGTTGTAATAGAATATGTTTACAACATTGATAAATTGAGCCAATTTGTCAGAAATCATGAAATGGATTTTAAAGGATCATGCAAGTTTCTAAAATGTTTGAATAGAATGACTGTGTGCTTTGTCAATGATTTTTAAAAGCAAGTTATTCTCATTCTAGACCCGTAGTCGTCAAACTGCGGCACGCGGGCCACATGTGGCCCGTTGACGATATTAGTGTTGCCCGCGGGCTGGCGGTTTCTGTAATACAACTGCAGCAGCACGCCGTAGACAATACAATTTGGGCAGCCCGTTGTGATACGCTACATTGCATTATCATAATATAACAACCTCCGTAATGTAGCGGTATTTGGCTCTTTAAATCTCGGAGGTCGTGGGTTCGATCGCCACTCTGGACAGGAAATCTTTGTGTAAATACTAAGATTTCTTTCCGGGTCTGGCTGGTTGGTTGAGGAACTACCCTCCGTACCTCGGAAAGCACGTTAAGCCGTTGGTCCCGATTATTATAACATGATCTATGATAATCGTATATTAAGGAACGGGCAGCAGCGTTTCCTTGTGTGGCACAACATAATACTGCGGTCACCAACCCGTCTTACAAGCGTGGTGACTATGGCAAATCTCTTGGGAGTAGGCCCATGTTCAGCAGTGGACGTTGTACGGGCTGATGATGATGATGACACTATCATATATGGCCCTTGAACAGAAAAGTGTGCCGACCACTATTCTAGACTCTACTAGTTTTTATTTTGCAAAATATCGAATGAAATAAATGGGTCAAGAATAATAATCGTAGTAGTAGTACTACGATACTAATATCAGAGATAATATGAATGATTGTCTAAATAGAGAATATCAAAAGAATAGCCTTCTGTGTATATTTTTGAATAGTGTATAGGCTTAAACATGATCATCGAATACATACGCATATAATAACGGACAACCTAATATGCAGAGGATCCATGCAGGCTCCTGAAACAAAAAATTGCATGTGCCGGACATGCAATTTTTTACTGCGATAGCGTATTTTAACAACGGGATAACATCCTAAACGACGCATACTCGGATGTCCGAGGCTTTTGAAGCAATAATGTCTGATAGTTTTGGGTTGACATAAGGTGATGTCGAATGAAATCAGGATTATATTTTGGAGGCTCAATGCGGAATTCCTGTTAATTCAACTATGAATAGAGTTATATGTCATTATGAAGAGTGTGTTTGCAGTTTTCACCACGCTTGCAAACTTATTTGTTTGACAGTATAACTTACCTCCAAGTTAGTGGCACTAGACAGAGCAAGCAAGGTGACATGGTCTAGGATTTCGATGGGGTTGTGATTGAGGTACAGCCGAGTCAGATTCGGCGTATATTGGAAAAGGTAGCGGTCTAGCGAGTGGATGTCATTGTGCCCTAGATTCAGCGTCTCCAAGGCGATGCAGTCGTACAGACCGTTGTTGTAAGGTCCCTGAAATATCTCGCTTCTTAGCACCTCGCCTGAAACAAGAGAATTGTGATCAGTATTCTATATTGCCGACATTTTTTTAGGCTGGACATGTATACAGTAGTTAGCCACTTTTATGTATATAGATTTTTTACTGTTATGTTTGTTTAACAATTACTGCTAGCACTGTACACTGCACAAGCTCATAGTGTTACAGCCCCAGGATCTTTCATCATAATTATTTATTTGAATTACTTATATTTTTAATATACGACGCGATATTTTTAATTTGAATTACTAAAGATATTTCTCCGGATCCGGGGAGTCTTATCCATACTAAGATTTTGACCCTCAAAATATCCGATCACTGGTCATCTAATGTCTATAGAATTTCTTTGTTTGTTTGCTTGAGCGCGCTAATCTCAGGATCTTAGGATCAGGATCTTCAGTGTATTTAACACTGAAGATCCCATTTATCGAGGTGGGCTATAAGCTATATTTATTTATGAAGTTCCTACGGAAACGACAGCTACGCGAGTGAAACCGCGCGAGAAGAATTAGTCTCTACTAATATTATAAAGTGGAAAGATTTGTATTTTTGTGTGAGTGTAGTATGTTTGTTATGAATCAACTCAATAACTACTGTGCCGATTTCAAAAATTCTTTCATCATTCGAAAATTAATATATTATTATAATTATAATATTTAATGATGGGAACGGGAGTTACGCGGGTGAAACCGGGCGCGGGAAGCTAGTATTTTATAAAGGTATTTATTAAAACTATCTTAATCGCATTATTTATTATTACAAATTATGTATAATAAATAAAAAGTACGACATCGTAGGTCTAGGACTAGCCGTCTTATTAATAAAAATGGCCTACTCCTTGCTTAATCCGAAGTTACGTTTGGTTTAGCTAATTCTGGTGTAACTAAGTATTAACTTCGTTTTCATAACGTTATTAATAAACGTGGACTAAACTCGGATTAGCTATACATTCGTTACGCCTGGTTTAACGGACAAGTAGCATCAGAGCGGCAACAACGCATCGTAGGTTATACTCAGATTTATCGTTTTAAGGTGCATGACCTATGCGTAGACATAATCAGCTGTTAGTTAAAAAATACATCGTGTTCAAACGGCGCAAAAACTTAAAAAATCATTTGCGACTAAACTACTGCTCCTATTTAATTGATTTTTGGTACAGAGCTTGGAAATGGTACCTAGTATAGGCAGTTTGAAGGAAAGCCCCTCTGTCGTATCAACGTTGTATATAGTATTATGTATAAAAACTTCTTCGTTTTCAAAAAAAGTATGTAATATTAAAGTAGAAGTTTTACAGTATATACATCCCTTATATTTAATGTAAATAGAAAAGACAAGAGTGTTACAGAGTTAAATCGCACACTCGCTTTAATCTCGGAATGGTTCTCCGCCAATAATCTCCTTCTTAATGCAAGTAAAACGAAATGTATTAGATTTTCATTACCAAATGTGTCGAATAACATTCCTAATGTAGAATTAAATGGGGAGCCATTAAGCTTAATTCCATTAACAATTTTTTTAGGAATTACTCTTGACTCTAAGTTGCAATGGGGACCACATATTGAAAGACTATCTGAAAAACTTAGTTCTGCATCTTATGCGGTCTGGAAAATCCGACAAATGACTGATATAGAAACAGCTAGATTAGTTTGTTTAGTCATATGGGATCCTATTATGGGGATCGGCCGCAGATATCCAAAGTATTTTCATGCTTCAAAAGAGAGCAATCCGTGCTTTTTATAAAAAAAGAAGCCGTGATTCTCTTCGTAGTCTATTTAAAGAAGTTATTATACCTACCGTGCCTTCCGAATACATATACCAAAATATAGTTTACGCCCGTAAAAACATAAATAAATTCAGCAAGAATAAGGACGTACACAATTTTAACACTAGGAACAAAGATCATTACACTTTTTTATAGAGTAACTAAGACAAGTAAATCATTTCTAGGAAATTGTATTAGATTCTATAATAAACTTCCTTTAAATGTGAAAGCTTTGCCAGACCATAAATTCAAAAAGTATGTGAAAAAGGTCCTTATGACTCGTGGCTACTATAATATTAAAGAATATATGGATGATGGAGATGTTTGGCGGATGAATCCATCGGTCTCATTGCGGCAGACTGGCATCCTTTAGCTATCACACCGAATTGGCAATCAAATTAAGTCAATGCTATGTACTTTATAAATTTCGAACTCTTAAAATATACGCAAGACAACTGATCAGATTGTAGGCATGTTTCTATATATGTAAATCTGGGGGATCGCTCCCTGTAGTCGATACCTACTAGAAATTATCATTGTTGTCTTCACACTTTCCTGGTATGAGTGCCTACATATCGATGTATCACATCACTAACCTAGACACTAAAAATGTTTAAACAATGTATAAAATTATAAATCAAAGACTTTAAAAGATGACAAAAATAATGATCTCGGAGTTTCTTATAGTCTTTCTTCTCCGAGTGTCACACCGTAGGTAGATAGATAAAGATAGATCGTAGGAAGCTAGGATAGGGTCCGGTCGTCCTCGCAAGGCGAGGCTCGCGACGCGTTCTATGCTTCAGACCCGATCCCAGCCCGCGCTGGTTGATCTTAATTATATTTTATAATAAGCGATTAATTACGAACATGCCATAACAATATTAATAAATTTTATTTAATAACATTATTGTTGAAATGTAAACTAATTTATTAGTTAAGATTTGTTTTTTTTTTTAATTATCACTGTAGTTGACTTATAATAAGTACGATCGATTCGTCTACATTATCAATTAACGTTTTCATTTTCATTTTCAGTACAGTAATACAGACTCATCTCACGCTATTATTTTAATATAATTTTATTTATGTAAAAAACGACAAATTTAATCATCATTGGCGTATTTACTATGCATTATAATTATATAATATACACCTTAAATATTATATTTATATTTTATATACACCATAGATGTAAATTTACGTAAAAATTTACGTAATTATCAGAAAACCGAATATTATCGAATGATACAAAACACAATATAGCGAACATTACCAATCTCTCATCGTATTTGATATGAATGTATTAGTGTATTAGATGCGTGCATATTTGTGTGAGATTTACTTTCTAATGTGCTCAACAAATCGGTTGAATATTTTCAAAGATTAGCCTCAGTACATACACTTTCATTATGTTTATGTATTTATGCTTATTAGTGGAACTGTTTGCGGTTAAGGCTGTCTAATATTTGCTACTACTGATTGTTCGTAAAACTACGCGATACTAAGACTAAGGAAAGCACGTTAAGCCGTAAGTCCCGATTGTTATAACGTCATCTATAACAATTGTTTACCAGGGAACGGGCAGCAGCGTTTCCTTGAGTGTTAGCATAATACTGCGTTCACCAACCCGCCCGCCATGCGTGGTGACTATGGCAAAAACCCTCCATCGGGAGGCGGCCCTTGTTCAGCAGTGGACGTTATACGGGCTGAAGATGATGATGACTACATTTTAGGAGTTTTATTAATGTGTATCCAAAGAACTTTTTACTAGGATAAAGGCTTTTGATATATTATACTCATTAGAAAAAAAAACTTTACTTATCTAAAATTATGAGTATAATTGTATCAACCTGACAATATTTAAGACCTCCGTAATAATAATGTTCAGTATGGTTGCAGCTTCTTAATTATTTAGAGATTGAATGTATACTTTATATCTGTCTTATATTAATATATAAAAAAATTAAGAGTTCGCGCTAATCTCAGGAACTGCTGGTCCGATTTGAATTTGAACTATTATTTCAGTGTTACATAGCCTATTTATCGAGGAAGGAGGAGGCTATATTTTTATGATTTTTTTTTCGGATGAACTTACGTATGTAGCCACAAGGCTTTTGCTACTTAACCGCGCAATTATTTTTTTTTGAATTTTCCTCGGAAACGGCGGTCATCTAGTTTTTTATTTAACACAACCTCCGAAACCTCTTTGAAAAGACTACGTTAAGTTACTGAGGTCGTGTTGCTGAATAAAAATCATTGTGTAAAATCTAAGATTTTATACCGAATCGGGATTGTTGAGGGAATACCCTCCGAGCCTCGGAGAGTTCGCTGTTGATCCCGCTTGTAATAACATCGTCATCAACATTTCCTTCGTCATCGTATACCAGGGAACGCGTAGCAGCATTTTCTTGTGTGATCACAACATAATACTGCTGTCTTCAGCCCATGCTTCTGACTATGGCAAGAGCCACCTTATGGTGGATACATAGTGGCTCTTGTTCAGCAGTCGACGTTATACGGGCTGCTAATGAATATGATAATTTTAAAACAATACCTAGTAACACCGTTTTAAATGTATCATTTTCGTACTATGTTACCAATAAGCCCCTTTGGAAAATCGTCAGTAGTTCGTTTAGAAAATAATGTACGACGTTCTTATTTTATGTGTTTGTGTCATCAATAACTTGTTTTGTTATCTTTATGAGTAACCGCATATCTAATGTTTCGTGAAAAAAATCGTAAGTTATTATATCAAAAGGAAGTCTATTATTAAAAGAACGTCATGTCTAATTAGGGATCAATGAACTGTCTTAATATTAATTTAATTCGGACCTTTTCAAGGACTCATTAGCTAGTAGTCATTAGGTATGATATTTTTATGTTCATTCGTGATAAAGTTGTTACGCGCGTTAACTTTTTTGTAAATAAGTTACACCTAAGAAGATAGTTTGACGTACTCCATTGGTTTTCGTCATATCGAATTATCTATGTAAGTAGGTAAATAAATCGCCAAAATGTATGTACGCTCACTAACTTAAGAACTACTGGACCAATTTGGTTAGTTCTTTTATTGCAGGGCTCAAACTTTCAGCTCCACGAACCCCTGTTAAAATTTCCAGGTGACAGCGAACCCCTTACTAAGTAAATACCCCCCCAATGAAAATAATAAAATTGACGGTTGAAAAAAACGCATGTCAGTACCACCATCACGTTAATCTTGTCGCGAACCCCCTGCCGTCGAATGGCGAACCCCTAGGGGTTCGCGTACCCCACTTTGAGAAACCCTGTTTTATTGCATTCGTAATTATGGGAAAAAGGTTAGAATGAATAAAAAATAAAAAAAACCACAAGTATAAAAAAGTAAATTGATAGGTACTTAAATCAATACATAGTATAAAAACAATGTCGCTCCCCGCTGTCTGCCTGTACTGTACCTATGCATGCTTAAATCTTTGAAACTACGCAACGGATTTAGATGCGGTTTTTTTAAATCTATAGAGTGACTCAAGAGGAAGGTTTATGTGTATAATACATGCATAGTATAGTAGAGAAACACTGATAATTTTAGAGGTTTCTAATATGATGTCGTAAATAAACACTTTTTTGCGCTTACGTGGCAAACGCTGGCTTGACCCTACGAGATAGATCAAAATATTGTACTACCGTATTGTACAGTTCGCGATGGTATATATATGACTATTTCTTAGGGATAAACCTCAGTAACCATTTCTTATCCTTTACTTTTACGAGATCCACCCTAAACCGTCGTGCTTGTATGAAGAATGTTATGAAAGTGAATGAAGCGAAATATTTGTGTACCTAGGGATCGTAGCAAGTGGAGGTCCATTGTCTCTGCCTACCCCGCTGCGAAACAGGCGTGAGCTTATGTATGTATGTATCAGCGTTGCCAGATTTTATTATAGGCAAAGCGGGATTTAGTATTTATTTAGGTGAAAAAGCGGGATTCTTTTGTCGAAAGCGGGACATAGTAATAAAAGTATGTTATCAGAAGTTTTTAAATACTTATCTTATTATTTGAGCTTAAAATTATGTTTACATAACAATTTATATAAAAAAAATACCCGTAATTAATGTATCCTAAGGAGTAGGTATATTACTTATTTAACAATAACTGTCCGATTTAAATTCATATAAGTAGCGATAATGGTCAAATTAAACCTGAAAAGCGGGACTGAGCATTTAATTTTGATATAAAAATCGGGACGTCCCGCCAAAATCGGGACGTCTGGCAACGCTGGTATGTATGTACTTTTACGAGAAAGAATGGCTTTTTTACGAAGCGATTTTAAGCAACACAGCATTAATTCTTATCTAGATATATAATAATTAAGTACCTTCAATACATTGTGCATTTAATATAGATCAATATTGCCCTTTACAGCATGTTATTTTAATGAATATTTTCGAAGATATTACAGATTTAAAATTTAGGGCCGATATGAGATATACCTGAGAAACATAGGCTATATAAGTCCGTCCGTGCGAAGCCGGGGCGAGCCGCTAGTAGATTTTTAACTAAAATCTAAACAACACAAAAAGTGCATCCTGAGGAACTTGGAGGCGGCAAAAAAGTGCATACGGTAGTGCAAATGCATATAATCCGGTCCCTACTGATTACTCATCATTAATGTTTTTTTCGAGGAAATACCTACTCTGCGCTTCTTCGTTGAATGTGTAATCTACTAATCGTGTAAAATTGTTTACAAGTCCATTATTTATGATATAAAACCTCTATTTTATTGTTTATACTATTACATCGAAAAATGGCTTCATTGTTTAGTTTGTTTAAAGCTGAAGAGTTTGTTTGTTTGTTTACTTGAATACACGCTCATCTCAGGAAATACTGGAAATATTATTTCATTGTTAGATAGCCCATTCATCGAGGAAGGTGGTGGCTATATTTAATTATCTATAACTAATATGTAAAGCTAAAGAGTTTTACTGAGAAAGTAGCCCATATACAGGGTGTCCCAAAAGGTTACGTAGCTAGGAAGAGGGGTGATAGGGGTGATCACAAGGGTCACCAGAAAGAAAAAATCCCCTCTGGGAATTAAAAGAATAAAAGGCATTTTTTTAAAAACTAAAAATTTTACACCTTTTGGGGCGACTTTGCTCCCGATGATCTACAAATATTGGTATAATAAAAAAAAAATGCTGTTATGTTATCGTCAATAACCCTTTTTCAAATTGAAACAAAAAAAACAATACATATCTAAGCAATATTTTAAAGAAAATTAAGTTCTTGTCCAGTCAAGGACTTAGTAATTACGATTTCACTCAACTTCCTCCAAGTGTACTGAAAAAAAAAAGTACTATGCAACTCCGGCGAGTAACTTAAAAACATAGGTAATTTTATTACGATTCCAAAATGGTATAACACTTACTTGAAAAATTCTTACTAGGATATGTAAAAATAATTTTCGGGAACAATACCCCTGCAGAACAAAACATACCTATAATACAATAGTAACAAGTTGAGTGAAATCGTAATTACTAAGTCCTTGACTGGACAAGAACTTAATTTTCTTTAAAATATTGCTTAGATATGTATTGTTTTTTTTGTTTCAATTTGAAAAAGGGTTATTGACGATAACATAACAGCATTTTTTTTTAATTATACCAATATTTGTAGATCATCGGGAGCAAAGTCGCCCCAAAAGGTGTAAAATTTTTAGTTTTAAAAAAAATGCCTTTTATTCTTTTAATTCCCAGAGGGGATTTTTTTTTTCTGGTGACCCTTGTGACCACCCCTATCACCCCTCTTCCTAGCTACGTAACCTTTTGGGACATCCTGTATAATTATGAAGTTCCCACGGGAATTTTTGTTTTTCTGTCTGTTTGTAATCTCCGAAACTGTTGCACCAATTTAAATGAAAATTTTAATCACAGGACATTAATGAGTACCTGTGGGATACTTAAAAAACCCGAAGGATTAACACACACCACGCGGACAAAGTCTAGTTTATAATATTACCGTAGTGTGTGTATAATAGTACTGTATCTACATCTTTAATTAGGTGGACAAATTTTATGTATTTAAAAAGTTTCCCGAAAGCAAGCGGAATTATACGGGACATACATACATGTATCCTTGTTCTAGATTTTTATCTGTAATCTATCTATTAACTTTTTATTGAGTCCATTTAAACAACGAAAGACAGATAATTTAAAAACTTAACACGAGTCTCGGTCAAACTATTGTTAGATGTTGTTTACAATATTTTGTGAATCAGTGTTGCAAGATTTTCCAGCGCTCATCAGCGGAACCATATAAATATGTCGACGATGAATAACTTTTATTATGAAAGATCTTGGTGTTGATCAATACGTTCCGTCTTATGAGCTCGCATTTTAGATATCCAAAAGATCAAATAAGTAGATACATTGATTAGCCAAATGGAAACCACTACCAATTAGTACAACGTATCCATCAAAATGCTTATCTAACTGCATTTTAAGAATAAAGAAATGCATTTAATCAAGTTAATATTATAAAAATTCCCTACCAGTTCTGTCTAGTGTGTTACAATATGCTTTTTTTATTAAAAGCTACTCCCGCGCCTGTGTAATTCTCAATTTAGAGACAAAGCATATCCAGCCTCAGAATATCAAATATCCCGGGTGGGAATCGAACCCAGAACACAAGGTCTCACAATCAACCACTGCAACTACTGAAGCTCCCGTGTAGTATATATATTAAGGTTGACCCTACATTGGGCGTGCGTGTTACTCGGCGCGAGCGCCGATGTCCGCTACCCCGCTTTCGTCCGAATGTGACACATGCGTAAACATTAGATTTTGGCCGCGGATATAAACCCCCGTTATTAAATATCTATCTAATCTACTTTCTCATTCTCTTATCCTGAAAAATTTCAGATTTTTAGTTTAGTAACATCAGAAGCTATTACTGTTTAAAAATTGCTACGAAACGGTTCCAAAAGAAGGAGGTAGTTAATGTCCCTCAGTTACATTTCCCCCGATAAATTCTTCGGTCGTAAAATTGATCAATACATAAGACGATTTCATTATATGGCCAGTCAGGTCATAAATTGTGCTAGTATCGTTTGATTGGCTTGACTAAATACACGCTGGGTTTACTGCAACTTAATCAAAACTTTGATTTTATATTGTTCCAGCTGCATTTAAGATAAATATAAAACAGAAAACGTTGAGGGTTGATTTTATTTTGAAATTCGGATCACTACAAATAAAATGAAGGACTTACCCGGTTTCTCATACATCAAACAAAGCAACAATAAAGTAACATAGCAACTAAATAAATATTTAAGATTTTTGTGGACCGTACATTCTACTTTACTTAACGTTCTATGTTTAAAATCTTACATTGGCAAAACTGTGGAAGACTCCACAAAAACCATACCAAAATAACTGAACTTTTGAAAGCAAGAGTTTTGACAGCTAATTATTTAATTTAAACTATGTTAATTCACACTTTCAGAATCTGGTTGATAGAGGCTCTGAAACCAGAAATATTTTAAATAATACAAACGAAATCAAATACTCGTTAAAAGTTGATACGCTTTGATTGGTAAATAGCATAGTTTTGATTTGAATTTCATCTCTATCTATAACATATATTACATCTGTCAGAATTAGGGATACCACCCGACTTAGTTTCTTCGGAATTGTCTTAGTTTAGAAGGTGTTCGGGGGGGGCTACGGGACGGGGTTTTAATTGTAGTATCCAGTTTTTAAAGTTTTGTTTTGGGTGTTGGTGTCGGCGTGCAAAATACAGTGACGCACCTCTCCGCCAACAATCGAATCTGCCGCAAACCCCTTCTCTGTTCAAATGTCCGGTTTGTACGCCCAAAAACTAGGGCTTTCACAATTCTTGTCCTGCTTGACAGATTTTAGATATGGCAACCCTAGTCAGGTACATTGTTGAATGAAGTAGACTAGAAATTGAGAAAAAGTTGATTAACTAAATGGGATTCAAACAATTCCTGATGTATTATGTATCTCACGCTACATTTCAAATTGATATGTATTTTGTGGAATCCATTACCTTAACAATGGAAAGTGTGAAATTTATAACAGTTTAGTGAAATTAATGTAAAACATCGCGTTTTGCTATTTTTTTGCTAATGACATGTGTTGTAGAATTGGTTTTTGTGCGATCAGTTTTACGACGTTTCCGAAAGGGAAAATCATTATCATCGCCAGCCCGTATAATGTCCACTGTCTTACTTAGCCATACGGCATAAAGGTGGGCAGAGCTCCAGGCTTAATAAATGGTTTTAAAACGGAACTGTGGGCTTGGACCTCGGCTCAGGGCGGTCGCTGGCGATGAGATTGAGGGATTATGACTTTTAGTTTTTTAAGGGGAGTTTTGTGCGACTGTCGCTCTACTTTACAGTTCGCAGGCCTCTCGGACTTCGGGTCTACGAGGGCAGCGGAGTATTCTTTGCAAACTAAGGGTTGGGAAGATGAACCGCAGTTGTAATTATGTTGTGAGACATAGGGAACTGCTGCTATCCGTTCCATGGTATATAATTGCAATCGACAATGTTCTAACTATAGGGACCAAGGGAAGCAATAAGACCCAGCGAGAATGTTTGATTTTTAATTTTGAAATTAATTTAAGAAGTTACGTTGTTGATAATGATGTAAGATTTCTAGTCCGTCCTCCGAGATTTAATGCGATTCTTTTATCGCTACGCCACGGAGGTCATAGAAATACATGACCTTCAAGTTGATACCACAATGTAAAAAGACGTTAAAAAGAAACATGTATCAACTTTAAGACCATCCGATGCCCTCGTAGATCTGAAGTCCGAGAGGCCCGCGAACTGTAAAGTAGAGCAACAGTTGCACAAAACCCCCTAAAATACTTAAAGTCATAATCCCTCAATCTCATCGCCAGCGACCGCCCTGAGCCGAGGTCCTAGCCCCACATGGGGCGCCCTCTTGCGCAGGTTGCTTAGTTTGTAGCAAAAGCCTCGTGACTCGTGGCCGTAAGAATTTCCGAAAAAAAAAATTTAAAGGGTTAATTAATGTAGTTTTTTATCATAACAACGACTAATGACCATAACTGCACCGGTGGCTAAGTGGTCACAGTAGTTGCATCTGCGACCTGGTGTTCTGGGTTCGATTCCCACTCGGGACAATTATTTGTGTGAACCACAAATAGTTGTTCTGAGTCTGGGTGTGCTTTGTGTCCGTGAAATTAATGTTTTTTTCTTATTTTCCCTTGGGAACCGAGTCTTATTGGTGTCGTATTAATTAGGCTGGAGATCTCTCCTTTTTGCCCAGTTAAGTAGCAAAAGCCTCGTAGCAAACTACACATGTCAGACCGAAAATAAAAAAAAGGTGTCGATTTACTTATTATATGAAATTAACCTAAGGAACTAAATTGAGGAAGTACCTAATTTAGATTATCCTACCTACGTTGCGCTTTCTGGCCTTCGTTTCTTGTAAATACTTGAAATATTCCTATCACGGAGTGCCTTTATCTTATGATTCACCATTTTCTATAGAACTAAAACATACATTTCTTATCTGTGTTCACTTTTCTTCTTTGTTACAATTAGGCTCTCATTCGGTAGTCAACATTATCTATACTAATATTATAAAGCTGAATATTTCAGTGTTAGATAGGCCATTTATCGACGAAGACTATATTTAATTATAATGTTCCTACGGGACCAGGAGTGACGCGGGCGCAACCGCACGCGGGAACATAGTCCATATTATAAAGATGAAGAGTTTGTCTGCTTGAACACGCTAATCTCAGGAACTACTCGTTCGATTTGAAAAAATAGTTCAGCTTTAGGTCATTTTTTTTAGCTTAATTTATATGTTTTTGTTTGTTATTATTGATAGATATGAAACTCTGAAATTGACTCTGCGACGATTTTTCAGTAAAATGGTTGTGGGAGATGAGTCATTACAGATCAAGCAAGCTACTTTTAGTAAATGTGATACATTAAATGTCAACATAAAGGATTGACCCATGTTTTGCATGCATTCAACAAATTCTGGGTATTACTTAAGATGGTATTAGAGGAGCCCAAAATCTTAAAAATTCGTCCGAAAACGTGAAATGGCTCTTAACGACGAAGGCTATATTTTATTATTAAGTCCCACCGGAACGGGAGCTACGCGGGTGAAACCGCGCGCGGGAAGCTAATTATGATATATGTGTTCTGTTATGAACAGAATACGTCATATATTTTTTGTTTGTTTTGTATAAAGATATTAATAGACATGCTTTTGTCGTGGGCGTAAATATCTGACCCAGATAAGTCGTTTCTGATCAATAATCTTGTGAATAGCTAGATGATTTAGCGATAGTATTTCTACACTCGGTTCCAAAAATAACGGGTCAGTCACATAAACCCGAATATGTCCCGAACTACGTATGCCATCCTAATGAAACGAAGACTGTTCAATTGAGAATTGAATTATACAGATAAAAAATAAAATAAAACTTAGTTGCACCCACAATATTAATCTCTAAATTAAAAAAAAACTAAAGTAGTCATATTTTTCTTAAGATTAAATTTTTTTTATGATTGTTTTTTTGCTGTTTTTCATCACTTTCTTCATTTAATACTTTGTATTGCCTCCACGAGCTCTTCTGACAGCTTCCAGGCGATTAGGCATGCTGTACACCAAATTTCGGAGCCTGAGGAATACCTTCCCATTCCTCCACCAGTGCTTGTTTAAGCTCGGGAAGCGTGATTGGTGGGGGTTTCGACCTTTCACGCATCTCTGAAGCTCGTCCCAGGCGTGCTCGATGGGGTTTAAGTCCGGGCTTCGCGCTGGCCACTGCATGAGTTCGATACCGACCTCTTCAAGGTAGTCATGTACAATTCTGGCGGTATAGGGACGCGCATTATCATGCATTAATATGCCATGCCGGTCCATCCTGGCCATGAAAGGACCTACATGTTCATTGAGGATCTCTTCCACGTACCTCTCTGCATTTAGAGTTCCATTTTGAATGTGTACCAGCTCGGTGCGGGCCTCAGCAGAAATCCCAGCCCAAACTTGTACGGAGCCTCCACCGTACGCCACTTTTTCCTCCACACACGTTTGATGGAAGCGCTCCCCTTGTCTTCTGTACACCAACTGCCTACCATCATGCTTATAAAGCATGAATTTAGACTCGTCCGTGAACGTGTGGAGGAAAAAGTGGCGTACGGTGGAGGCTCCTATGCCTAATCGCCTGGAAGCTGTCAGAAGAGCTCGTGGAGGCAATACAAAGTATTAAATGAAGAAAGTGATGAAAAACAGCAAAAAACAATCATAAAAAAAAAAAAAAATTAAGAAAAATATGACTACTTTAGTTTTTTTTTAATTTAGAGATTAATATTGTGGGTGCAACTAAGTTTTATTTTATTTTTTATCTGTATAATTAAATTCTGAATTGAACAGTCTTCGTTTCATTAGGATGGCATACGTAGTTCGGGAGATATTCGGGTTTATGTGACTGACCCGTTATTTTTGGAACCGAGTGTATCTAAGTATTCATTTAAAGGTGTTACTTCGATTCCCGAATTAGGTACAATGCATGCGAATATTTTCATAAAACAATGTATAATATAATACCTATAAATACCTAATGCGCTCATAATAATAGGAGATAAGGCGGAATACACGAGCAAACAAACAGCCAGATCAAATAAAAGCCCATATAAAATAAGTAATGTATCAGTGAAAGTCCCGTGAAAATCGGTCCAGCCGCTACTGGGATTAGCCGGAACAAACAGACTGAGAACCAGATAATATTTTTGAAATTGTGTTTTCTTTATTAGTACTATGTATATACTCATAATTTGCATTTGTAAAGCTTTGTTATTTTCCATTACAATCAGACACTTTAATTTTATTTATCTATATAGTAATATAATTATGAAGCAAAATATTTCTACGCTTTTTTACGAAATTTACGCAGACTTAAGTGTGAAAATTCTCGCACACCTATCTATATCTATATTAATATATAAACCTGAAGAGTTTGTTTATTTGTTTGTTTGTTTATCACAGAAACTACTAGTACGATTTGAAAAATTCTTTCAGTTTTAGTTAGCCTATTTATCGAGGAAAGTTTCCCGCATACATTTTCACCCGCGTAGCTCCCGTTCCCATGGGAACTTCATAATAAAATAAAAACCCAGGAAGGTATAGCCTTCTTGGAATAAATGGGCTATCTAACATGAAAATTATATAATTTTCATATGAGTCCTGCAGTTCCTGACAAAGCAAACAAATAAATATACAAACTCTTCAGCTTGATAGTATAGATAATGTTGTAGGAACATTTTCTGTAACGTTGCTCAGCGTTGCTACAAACTTTTACCTTTTAAAGTTATAAATGGATGTCCTTAATTATGACACTGTTCATCTTATACGTGAGATGTTTAATACAACTTACGCATTTTATATTTAAAATATTCTAATGGTAATATGAAGTCAATGTTTTCCTGTAATAAATGTTCACTTACCGGATATGTAGTTTAAGCTCAGGTCCAGGTAAACTAAACCTTTGACGTTTCTAAAGGCATTGTCCTCGATGTCAACGATCTCGTTGGACTTGAAACTGATCGCTATCCTCTTGCCGGGCACCTCGGGCAGTTGTGATAAGTTCGATATACTGTTGTTGAAAAATGTTATCAACAAGTGCCCATCTAGAAAGTAGAAAATTCTCTTATACTGCCCTCATTTCAATCAGTAGCAAATCCATTCACTCAAATTCAAATATATTAAAAAAATAATACGATTTAAAAACGAAAAAAGACATTTTCTTTTGTATAAAGTCCGGGGAGTGTCCGGGCAATACTAACTACGCTAGCCGCAACTCCCGAATACTCCCGATGCATATAAGTGCGTGAGTTGAGTTGAGGAGTTACCTCAACTCAACCCACGCACTTATAAATATTTTAATGTAAATTTATATATGATCTGTGAATATATTTAATAATTTCATCAAAATCACATTTTTTTCATATGATATCTACTCGTTAAAGCTATGGCATATACTTTGGAACCACCTTATATAAAACCTAATGTATTCTACCCACTATAATTGTTACTTTGCCCATTTATTCACAAATATTCTCAATTCTCGGAAACTTGAGGCAATTGTGTCATTATTTTTTATTCGGATTCTAGAAATGTTATTTAGGATTACGTTTCCAAAGTTCAAATGAACAAAACCAGCAATAACCGAAAAATGGTACAGTTTGATCAAATTTCTAGGTTTTTCTTAAAATGCCCATAATTTTCAAACTGCGTGGGATAGATTTTTTTTCAGATTTTTCTCGTGATGGTTATGATCAATCCTGTCACCCCGTTTCGGCTTGACGTTGAGTTCTGGGACACCCTGTATAAAAATGTATGAAACGATAGCTATAAATCGTTGCTTGTATGTAAGAGTAGGTTATAATTAAGATATAAATGTTGACTGAATTGCTCTATTTGTTTTGCTCACAACATTGTAACTTGCACTGGATAGTACTAAATAATTAATGGTCACGATCTTCTTTACCGGCGATTTTACCTTCGTGTATGTTATTCATTTCTTGCGGCCATTTGTCAGGGATCTCATCTATCCCACGACGAGAACAGTTTAACGTTAAATTATCCTCTTTTAGAAAATCACAGCGCGCGTTATCGGTCGTTTCGCCGCGGCTCGACGAAACTAGGACGCATAATATCAGTAACACCTACAACAAAGAAACACCATTACTTATGTAATCTACGAAGTACACAAACACTCGACTCTGTCT
The DNA here is from genome assembly GCA_947037095.2 of Nycteola revayana. NCBI lineage: Eukaryota > Metazoa > Arthropoda > Insecta > Lepidoptera > Nolidae > Nycteola > Nycteola revayana. Next base: position 15,880,453 of record OX344839.1, read on the forward strand.
TACATCTCCGTCACTTGCACTCACTTTGCATAACGTTTGGAAGTTCATTTTTCACGAAATTTGAAATGATACTGGGAGAACACCTTCGGATCGTAATATGTGTTTATCTTATCAGGTAGTCGCAGGTGATATCACGAGTGGTTTGTAGTGCGCGAGCCTCTCATTGGACGAATTTGTTTGTTATCGTGACGATGACATTATACAAACGTTATATTTTATTTGCAGGAGATCCTCAACATAACGGCGGCAAAGTTGGAGGAAATAATCAAGCCGCTGAGCGATAACGAATACGAGCACGACGCGAAACACAAATATGCAGAGATCGGCTCTCCGGACTCCACTGAGGAGATGAAGAATCTGGAGAGTCGGCAAGCGGCCGTCACACTACTGCAGATAAAAAATTACGACCCGAGTAAATATGCCGTCAAACCGGAAGACGAGCCTCACATAATGTTCAACAGCGTACCGGGTTTACCGCCCTCAGACAGAGCGAGAGAGGTGATGCATTGTAATGCCGTCATCGATATTATAAGTAAGGCCGTGGCGGTCGCGCAGCGGGAAAACGAAGAGTCTCAGAAGTATCCACCGAACTACACCGGCGTGATAGACACGACGCACGCGCCGACAGCGGAGCCCTACCCGCCCGAGTACCAAGACGAGCAGTACGCGTACGGAGCGCGGGGCGCCGCCAGTCCCCGCAGCGACGACCATGACCACAAAGAGATGGACTTATCACTCTACGGCTCCGTTAAAAACGAACCCCTCGAACAAAATGACCAACACGAACGCACCCACCCTTATTTCCCAGTGCACAACCCAATAGCTCATAATAAGTCTACGAATTTCGCCGATGAATACAAGCAACATGTTTTCGGTCGAGCAGCGAATAAAATGAAAGCGTCGAAAGAAAATTCTTCAGTATACGAGGACTGTAGCCAAAGCAGTAGTGGGTCGGACCCAGACAGGCTGCAGATGGATATATCGCAGATGTCACAGGTGAGGAAAGTCAATATTATAATAAGCATCGACGATTGATTACATTGTTATGGCGCTTATCGTGAACTAATATGTGGAGTATGTAAACACAAGAATTATCACCTATTTCGTATATAACTGTGCAGATATGGAAGAGCGATAAAATTTGGCGTGTAAAATATGTTAATATACACAATCATAATATTTTTGAATGTAGAAAGTTACTATGTGGTAACAAATTGACATCAGTGTGTTAAATATGTCAAAATTTTAACGCTTTCGTAATTGACGATTAGGTAAAATTAATTACTCCAAAGACTATTTGTGAGAGGAGAATGGAAAATATAGTAACATTGTACACCTTATACTCGCGGTTTAACTCCCGTGAAAAGTTGCTTAGTTGCTTACCTATCTATACCATAGGAACGGTAGGCCTTTCGGGATAAAACAGTGGCATAGATGCTATTCCAGATTATAATAATATAAATATAGTTGTGCCAAATTTCATCGGCATCATTTCATTCGTTGTTGCGTGATTGAGTATCAATCATTCGTACATCGAAACTACCGCATTTATAACATACATTTGATACGTTTTAAAGATATCACTTATCACATGCATCTAATACATATTTTAACATGTACTACAGGACGATCCAGAAGAGACACAATCAGCCCGATCGACACAGTCATCGCCACAGCCTCATGAGGGCGAACAAGATAAGGAGTCGCTGTGGCAAGCACTACACAGACAAAACGGTGAGTTTTACTTTACTACCTTCTCGGAGTCACCCATGCGTCGTCCATGCTCGGAGTCACCCATGCCCGGGGGTCGTATTAACATTTCCCGTGGATTTAAAAATTGACAAAATCGTCTTTTATTCAAACCTTTTCCCCATAATAACTAATACAATAACAATATTACACAAATAATATTCGTATGAAATTGAACTTTAAACAAGGACAATAAGGTTCATATTAAACATAATCTGTCTTAGTTGGTTTAGGGACTACCTTCCGTGTCTTTGAAAGTAAGCCGTTGGTTCCAATTGTTATAAAATCATCTATGACAATTGTATACCCAGCAACAGGCAGTAGCGTTCAACTGTGTATTACAACATGATACTGCGATCACCAAGTTGTCTAGTATAACCCCTTAGGAAGTCCATGTTCAGCCATGGATCTTATACAATGTTAAAGACATGAATATTTGTACACAGGTCGCAGTGGCGAAGCAACACAGTTGCTCCGACGACTGATCAACAGCAAACAACTGGGTATGACAGTGTCTCCGCTACGGACGGCCACCTCGCCGCTATCTAGCACATTGCAGCAGCCAATCAACGGTGCCGTTTCACCGGTATGTATATTAAAAAAGTCCGAAGTACTATATAAAAAACTAAGTACACACTTAATTCACCACTCTATCCGACCCGCCGGAGAAGCGTGCGCCCGCAAACGCTACGCGTCCCCCGTCGACCTCCGGACCCTTAGTTTGCAAAATACTTTCCGATGCCCTCGTAGACCTCAAAGTCCGCGGCCCGCGAACTGTAACGTAGAGCGACAATTATTGCACAAAATTCCTCTAAAAAAAACTAAACGTCTAAATTAAACACATTTTTATTTAGGTTATTGCCTACATTTACTTGAATAATTGTTAACAACCGAAATGTTTATTATACGGCTGGCTACGCATTGGATATCTCCAGCGTGTGAACGCCGCTAGCGAGAGCTCCCGATCCCCTTCACTCGCTACCCCCGCTGTCTTAATGATACCCTCGTAGACCTTCGGGTCTACGAAGTGGGCCTCTTGGACTTCGGTCCAAGATGCCCACGAAATGTAACGTAGAGCTACTGTTGCACAAAATTCTCCTAAAAATCTAAAGTCATTATTCCTCAATCCCCACGCCAGCGATTGCCCTGAGCCCAGCACCCGTATTCTAATACATTCGAAAAGTTCCGACTGCGGAATCAACGCTGCTGATCGGAAACGTATTGCATTCCGACGGAAATGAAAAAAGCTATTCACAAATCCGGACGGAATGATCTTCGGTAATCTTCGGCATTTTCCGATCGGAACCTAGGCGCAAACCGTTTACAGAGAATGCTTTATGTTGGTAGAAAACGGGATCCTTGGTAGTTATTTAAAAGAATAAAATATTGATAATAAACTCGTTAGTAAAATAATATGTGACTTATTTTAAATTCAAGTTATAGTTTTCAAAACAATTTATGTATCTATGTTGTATTTAATTATAATACTTAACAATAATATTGCGTTATTGAAATCACACGTAAACATTCTTCGTAAAGCTGTCAAAATTGTCATTTACCTACAAACAGTGTGACTACAATGTCTAATAGATTCTAGTCTAGAATAAAATCTTACTATCTTTTTGTTAAGTATTATATAAGAGTAAATAAGTTATTTTAGTATAAAAAAAATATTTTGTTTACGTGGAAAGCAATAAAAAAGCCCCATTACAAATTAATGATATTTTGGATTTTTGAAATGGTATTAACTTAATAATAAATAAAATAATACAATAATCATGCCCAACGTTCTATGGAGTTTCGCCCGCCTCCTATATAAAGAAAGGTAATATGAGTATGTAGAAATAAATACAAACTCGTCTATTTTCTGCTGCCTTTCATTTACTCCACATGGAAAGCGTATCCACTTGCACAGCACGGGTGGCACATTCAGGGCATTCGTTGTTTGGGCTATAGCTCTGGAAACGGACGCTTGACTCAGGCTCACAGTAGCGTCCTTGCCATCAGGTTTTTGATAGCTCCCTTGAGCGTAAAAGTGAAGAGCAGCTAAAAACTTGAAAAATAATAGATAATTAAATTGAGATATTTTGTGCGGCGCGCGGCGAAGGCGCGAAATGATAGGTGTTACAATATAGGGTACAGTTTCACATGATCAATTTTCATGTAAACATAATTTGAAACTTAAATAGAAAGATAATTATGTACTTATTTCAAAACTACTGAATATATAGTTACGTATTTACTATGTCTCGCTTTTGACATACACAAATTCATAAAGATAATAACCATACTTGTAATAACACATACTTTGATCTCGACCGCTATTGCATTTCCATAAGATGATTTGGGGTAGTAGGTAGTCCCTTATTTCTTCAATTAGTCTTAGTTAGAGCCATATCCGGCAAAAGCCGATAGTGCGCACGAAAATGGGGGTCTAAAAATGGGTTTGATAGATCCCGTATTGAACGATGTAGATTTAAGGCTTGGCGTCGCCGTCGCGCGTCGTGCTCCATCACTACGCTTAATTAGGCGCATAGCGAGAAGGTGCTCCATCTAAAATTAATGTTTACCTATAATAACTAACCTCAAAACATAAAACAACAATTAAACGAATGAATGTAGTTATATATAGATTTGTGATGGACAAAAACTCTCATTAATTAATACTTACTATACACTGAAACAAGTTCTGCGACAAATTGTCTCAATTTATATAAAAAAATAATAATTCGGAATGACTTCCGACAGCAAATAGCTCACGGAAATATTTCCGAGAAAAAGCCGCTGATTATCCGATTTTAAATGTCAGTTTCCGCATTCGGAAATATGAATAGCGTTTTTAGATTCCGTCTCGGAAACAGCTACTTTCCGGTCGGAAAGGCCATTTCGAATGAATTAGAATACGGGGGCAGGTCATATTCCTACAGTTGTTAAACCATTTAATACGGGTGGAGCTCTTGAGGCTTTTTGCTATTTCACCGGACATATAGGCGAGTTTTATGCCCGGTGAAGTAGAATAGGCCTCTTGGCCAATATGTCCTTCTGTAAAAAGAACCCCTGCTGTCATCAGCCGCTAACACGCGCACGCCCAAAGTAGGCTCAGACTGAGTTAAAAAAAGAAAAACAATCTTGTTGTGTCATTGTTGTGTGTGACATAAATAAAATTGACTGAAACTTTGTTGCTTTTAAGGCGCTGTACTTAGTCAAAATAGGCTTCACAAAACAGTTTTTTAGCCAAATGTTTACATTTTAGAGCAGCTAAAAAAATATATGTTAATCTTGATCATATTTATGGGGGGACCATTGTGTTCAAAACACGTTTTCGGTAAATTTTCTCGATAAAAAAAAACCATAAAATAACCATTTAAATTGAAATTGTAGCAATTGTAACTGTATTATTTATAAACAAATCTTGATAATATTAATAACAGTGATGTAATATATAATAATAAAGGGAACTGTTGTTTTTATTTATCGATTCGAATAAGATATTTGCAAGGATTAATGTATTAAATAACTCGAACGAGTCGAACGAAACATTGCGCCATCGCGGCGTCTCTTCGCTTCTCTTTCATTTCTACGCGGAGCAACAGTGACAAAACTAATACGTAAAAGTCGTCTATTCACCGCGCCTTAATGAGATAATAACCCACAAATAGTACCCTATTGATAATTTTATTGCCTACTTAAGTTTATTTATATAGGCGATTTTGTTACACTAAATCATAACAGACCACACTCTTGAAAAATCATCAATGTTTCTAAAAATACGTGGAAAACTGAAGAAAATTGATTATTTTATTTGTTTATGAAATCATAGATCACCAGTTTGTATTATTGTAAACGACAAACTTTATTGATAGAAGTTAATGCCGCATGCCTTTATTCGAATTAATCTCGTTGCTCTGGGAACCTAATACGATAATGTAATGGTAAAAGTTGTTTTTATTTTAATCGGAACTTCATCATTAGGTTAGTACTTAGTAGTCACTAGTATAGATATAGACCATTGCTCCTTTTATAAGCCATTTGAAAGCCTTTTTTTTCCTATCGAAATGTTAATACATTTCGAAAGGAAAAAAAGACATTCCCACGCATGTAGTTAAACCACGAGGAAAGGGTTATTTAAAATATACAAAAAAAGGCCTTTAAATTCCTGCTTATTTTAGAATTAACAAAATATTCGCTTACACTAATACTTAATTCTAAACTATACTATCCGCTTATACAAATATACAATAAACAATACTTATACAAAATACTGCGTCTACATACTTCGTAGTATCATCATTCATCATTTCAGCCGTAGGACGTCCACTGCTGGACATAGGCCTTCCTCATAGATCTCCAGTTGTTACGGTTAGAAGCGGCCTGCATCCACCGTGATCCCGCGGCCTTAACCAGATCATCCGTCCATCTAGTAGGTGGACGTCCTACGCTACGCTTTCCGATCCGCGGTCTCCATTCGAGAACTTTTCGGCCCCAACGGCCATCTGTTCTCCGTGCTATATGGCCTGCCCATTGCCACTACAACGAACTAATCCGTTGGGCTATGTCGGTAACCCGCGTTCTTCTACGTATCTCCTCATTTCTGATTTGATCTCGTAGAGAAACCCCGAGCATAGCCCTCTCCATAGCTCGTTGAGCGATTCTGAGCCTGTTCATACGGCCTATAGTGAAGGACCACGTTTCAGATCCATAGGTCATCACTGGCAACACACACTGGTTAAAGACTTTCGTCTTCAGGCACTGAGGTATTTTAGAGGAAAAAACTTCGTAGTATAGTCATTTGTAAGTAGATGCTTATTGTAATTATTTACATTGAAAAAGGATTCCCTCTTAATTTTAATTCTAGTGCTAGTTATTTATTCGTGTCTAATATTTTATTATTATTAAGATAATAAAAATCGAACTAATAAATAAGTAGGGGTATAAGTCCTTTTTTTTTTTTTTTTTTTTTTTTTTGTCCGGGGGGAAATGCATTTACGCATTCCCACCGCCGCTGCAGCGTATTCGCGCGCTGGCGGTGGGATATGTGGGACTCGCCCTCTCCATAGCGTGGTATGCTAAACTCATACCACGAGGAGAGGACCCTACCAACCACTAAAACCTCCCGGACACTCCTTCGATCCGCCGTTGGTGGGGGCCGGGTACGCATGAGCAATCCGGCCCCCCGACGGCACCCACGGCCAATATGGTACCGCGGGATCTCCAGGGCCACACTTACAGTGGCCCATTTGCCCAATTATAGGGACGCCCGGAGTGTAGAGGCGTCCCTCCTCCTCATGGGTCAGCCTCGAAGGGAGTGGGGCCCATGTCCCCCACTCCCCGAGGCCGAGCCTAGGGTGGTAGGCGGCGGGTTTCAGCCCGCCGCCGACGGCCAACACGCCGTCTGCGAAGCGGGTGGGCGGAGGGATCTACTTCCCTCTCCCGCTCCGCGGCCTCCTTCTGTGACATTACTTGTCTACAGAAGGAGGCAACCGCCTCCCACGACCTCTCGCTTTGGACCATCTTCGAAATGATGGTCGGCAGCGAGAGGTCGTCTCCCACCACGCCAACGAGCTCCTCCCGCTCGTTGGCCCACGCCGGACAAGGGGTATAAGTCCTGCTTTAAGTTTCGGTGGTAGTAGGCTCGATCCCCCCGACGGACAAGAATTATATGTATTTGTGTTAACTATTAAGAGTTCTTTTCGGATCTGGTCAGTTGAAGGACAACCCCGTGCTTTGTTATTGTTGTATTACATCATCTTTAACAAGCGTACACCAGGGAACGAGCAGCAGCTTTTCCCTATATGTTACAATATAATACTGCGGTCCCCAACACGCCTGCATAGCGTGGTGACTATGGCAAAATCCCTCTATCGAGAGGACGCCCAAGTTCGGCAGTGAACGTTATACGGGCTGATAGCTGATAATGATGACATATGAATGTAATGTTCAGTAACGCTATTACTCATAGTTAAATGCTATTTAAAACTACTTACATAAAATAATATTTTAAGATAGTCCATTTGTTGTCAACGATTGTGTAATCTCCAAATATACTGAACAAAAACAGAGCGCTTCCTTGAATGTACAAGATTATACTAACACGCCAATAGTGCATATTACGTACCGATATATAGGACATATTATGACAGCATACATTTGTTTCTTTATGTTATGCTAATTTACTTCTACTACCTATAGAATTTTCCTTGAATTGTTATGTTAGTTTCATTGTTAACTAAGATTGTGTTTTATCAGTTTCTATCTATGCGGGAAGGTTTGAGGACAGTTGTGTTTGATGGCGTATGGGTATAAGGCTCGGAGGACGTGGTTTCGATTCCCACGCCGGACGAGAAATCTTTCTGTAAAATTTTAGATTCCCTTCTGAAGAGCTTCTTTGTTTGCTTGAACGCGCTAATCTCAGGAACTCTTGATTCGTTTTGAAAAATTCTTCAGTGTTGGATAGCCCATTTATCGAGGAAGACTATAGGCTACATTTTATTAATAAGTTCCCACGGGAACTGGTAACCGCGTGGAAGCTAGTATATTAATATAGATAACATTTTGATGAAAGCTATCGCTGTAATTTTTGTTCGAAGTGCAATGCCCAATGGCTAGAGCGTCGGACTTGTGATCTTGTGGTCGCCGGGTCGATCCCCACCTATTGCACTACATACGTGAACCCACTTGTAACAAGCGTTTTAACTTAACAAGAGGGGTTAACAAGAATACCTACTAGTGGACTGAAAAACTGCTAGTAATATATAATAAAAAAATCTGTGCACACTTTATAAACAGAACGGCGAGTGGCAAGGCTCAGGTCGTGGCGCTAGCTTGGCTGGCACGGCTCGTAGAAAACAAAGCTTTCCTGCCAAAGCGCAGCCGTTGGCCATCGACCCGTCACCCGCCAACCAACAGTGGCACCAACAGGCCTCGGAAAATGTATGTATTTTATAATTTAATATGGATACATATCGTAGGAAAATCTTTTGTAATTGATTCATATTTATGCATTATTATAACAAAAATCTTACAGATTTAAATTTAAATAAACGAGCTATCCACATCACCGGAGTGGCGGGGTATGTGAGACTACTCCCTCAATAGTTATTTTATAAAACTACGGAAAATCTCAACCCACTAAAATCCGGGAGCTCTTCCAAACGCCAGAACCTATTTCTGGGCTTTTGGTGCCTCTTCGCTCTGCCCGCAGCCGAGGGTCGAGGTCGAGGGTGCTCCCGTGCTACTAGATATTGTAGAGCCCTTTAACGCACGAAAAAAAAGCCAAAAGTAAAGGCAGTCTACGTGCCATGTTTAATATTACAATAATGCAGCTAATTTATTCCATACAGCAGGAGCCCGACGCGTGTTCGACGCCCGGAGCGGCGGGCGGGCGGTCGGGCGCGCGCGTGGAGCTGTCGTGTAGCAACTGCGGCACTCACACGACCACGATATGGCGGCGCGACGCGCGCGGCGAGATGGTGTGCAACGCGTGCGGCCTGTACTTCAAGCTGCACGGCGTGCCGCGCCCCACGGCCATGCGACGCGACACCATACACACCAGGCGTCGGCGGCCGAGACATGACGGGAAACATACTAAAAGCAGTCAGTATTATTTTGTCATAGATTTCATATGAATAAATGAATCCCTATTTCCCTTGGCCACGGCATCACACGTGAACCGATATCGATATCGCTAATTATTTTTTGTTGTGTTTGTTATTGACAACTTCTGTAGCGTACCGGTATTTGGCTCGCTTTAAATCTTGGAGGTCGTGGGTTCGATCCCCACGTTGGACAGGAAATCTTTGTGTAAATTCTAAGATTTCGTTCCGGGTCTGGTTGGTTGAGGGACTACCCAAGCAGCAAAATGTGGTCTAGTAATTATCCTGGAACCACCATTTCATTTGAACTATAACGGAATAGTAAGCAATTATAACCACGGAAAAGGGCCCAATTTATAGGCGTATTTTACCTAATTAAATATCTACAGTAGACTTGGTGAACACCACTTTGACCAATTACGACCTTATAGTTGGACTACGTAGAACTATTAGCTCCCGCGAAACTAACTATCAGCGCTTAATGGAACCAAACACGACAATAACATACACACTGAATCCCTTACAAGCTCATACAAAGTGTTGTGAATTGGTGAATGTTGATGCGTACATTTGTAATAATTAATATTGATAAAAGTAAGTTATTCATCCATTTCTTATTATAAATATTAACCAGAATATTAATTATGGGTAGAATGTTAGTTAAGAATAAGTCAAGACGTATAATGAATTTGAATGTGCATGGCGCACGTATATTTTCGGTGAAGTATAATAAGTTTTTCATCAAAATTTTTACTCGCCCCTTGAAATTAGCGTTTTTATTAAGTTGAATTTTAAAATAATGTTGGTTTCAGTAAGACATACAACGAAAAGTCGCCATTTTGAAAAAGTTGGTTTTCCCAAATACATTAACAAACCGTTATAAGTATAAGTAGTATATACACTTGAGAGCAATAAAATCGCACACCCCTTGTAATTTGGTTTATTACTGATTGTTTTCTAAAATCTAAAGATATTGAGTAAAAATCATTAGACAAAATTAAAGCATACAAGCTTAGCTTTACAAAAACATAAAATTAAAATCATTGACCTTTACGTAACTTACAAAAACCGACCGTACACCGAATTCCCCAAATTCACGCGTTTGCGTTGTCACTACTTGCACCCTTAGCCGCAGGTATAAAAAGGTCGGTTTATTGGAATTTTTAATCAGTTGCATACCGAAGGTCAACGTGATAACATCTCTACTGGAAGCATACGGATTTACTGGAAAAATATGGATACCACGCCCGCAGAAGCCGCTAAAGTTATTGCCTTGCTCGAAGCAGGCCATAACCAAAGTGAAGTTGCTCGACGGCTAAATTTGAGCCGCTACTCTGTTCGTCGTGTATACCAGAGGTTCCAAGAGACCGGTGGCTACATTCGGCGACCAGGATCTGGCCGGCGACGCACAACATCAGAGCGTGATGACCGCTTTCTTGTGACAAGGTCTTTGAGAAATCGGCAACTGAACGCGGTTCAACTGGGACAACAGCTTCGAGAAGTTCGCAATGTCAGTATAAGTCGGTGGACAGTTCGAAGAAGACTAGGTGAAGCAGGAATGACTTCACATCGCCCAGCAAATGGTCCCAAATTGACCACAGCTCACCGACAAGCCCGGCTACAATTTGCTAGGGAACATTTAAATTGGACGTATGACCAATGGCGGGCTGTTATGTTCTCTGATGAGTGCAGAATGACTTTACATGGTCATGATGGACGCTCTAGGGTCTACAGAAGGTCATCAGAGCGATTTTCACAATGCTGCATAAGCGAACGTGTGGCTTTTGGAGGTGGATCGTGTATGTTTTGGGGTGGCATAATGTTGGACACTAAAACTGACATTGTATTCATCACTACGGCGAATACCAGCCCGAGATCGAGAAGTTTGACGGCTGCACGATACGTCGAAGAAGTGCTCGAAGAACATGTGAGGCCGCTTGCGTGGCTTATGGGAGAAGATTTTCTCTTAATGCACGACAACGCCAGACCGCATGTCGCTAGAACAGTTTGCGACTACATGGAAGACGTTGGAATCACCGCGATGGAGTGGCCAGCTCGTAGTCCTGATCTCAATCCGATTGAGCATGTCTGGGATGAGCTAAAAAGAAGAGTTCGAGCAAGAAGCCCTGCTCCTACGCGCCTTCAAGAGCTTCAACTTGCCATTGAAGAGGAGTGGAACGCCATACCACAAGATTTCATGGTGAAATTAATACGGTCCATGAAAAACCGATTAAGAGCTGTAATCAAGGCTAGGGGAGGGAATACACCTTATTAAAAAACAATTTGATCAAGCATTTTGAGTTTTATTTTTATTCTTTCTTAAGCTAAATTGGGTAATTTTATCCGTATGTTGGGTTTTGTGCCCTAAAACTCCCTATGGGTACTTTTTTTACACTGTATTTGATATCATTAGAAAGGTACTGAAGTAAACATTCAAATAGTGTAAGTTTTATTTTAATATGTATTCACATTCATGAAAAAAACTGCTTTAACAACAAAAAGTCAACGTGTGCGATTTTATTGCTCTCAAGTGTAGTAAATATCAGAACCATTGCTTGGCCATATTGTTTTCTTTTCTAATTTGAACCAAATACATAAAAAGATAGAGAATGTTATATCAAACTTTTATTTTGTTTTATTTGAAATGATATTTCCACACATATGTCCTATACGATCACAAACGCTTGTCTTTAATTTAAATGTATACATACAAGTAAAAAAAAAATATTTGGCTTTAGAATCTCGTCGCAGCGGTGGTGGTGGAGTTGGCGAACCAGCAAGACCAGGTGGCGGGGGCGGGGGGGTCAGCGAGACGGTAGAGGGGGGCGAGACGGGTGAGGGGGCCGAGGAAGCGGTGCTGGCCGCGCTACGGCGACAGTTACAACCACACTTACTGGCCGCACTCCATGCGCATAACACGCGCACCGTCCGACAACATCGGGCACAGGTATAGCTTTGAATAACTTTATATAAATATTTTTCTAAAATTACAAGCAGAGTTTTTCCATTCTTCTAATATTTATGTTAAATCCTCGTGCTAAGCTAAAATGCTTGTGTTACGAGTGGATTCACGTCAGTAGTGCAATGGGTGGGGATCGAAAGACCTAGACATTAGGTTACAGCCGCTTCTATTATCCATAACTTTATATAATAGTTCTCCTGTTTATGAATTTCCTAATTATACAGCACAGTCTGTTTTATAGTTATTTTTTTTACCTTATCCTCTTACCTATTGATAATGCTAATGGTAAACAAGCATTCAAATTGAATTCTGTTTTAGATTAGTAATTAAGTGTAACTTTCTCCGTCCATTTTTACTACGAACCTTTATAATATAACGATTTCAGTTGGACTTTTTGTAACGTGTTATCTCTATTGACAGGTGGGTATAGCCGCACCCGAGTACGACGAAGCCCCGCTCAATCTCGTAGCGAGCCACGTCGCTGCCGAGGAAACTCATTGACTGCACTGTGATACCCGAGCGACCACCAGCCCCTCTGTAACATAGCTACACTACTTGTCCCAACTACGGCGTAGCAATCTATCTACACACCGTACGTACCACCTCCACGGCGTCGCTACCCTGAAAACTACGGAGTATCACCTCGAATGCTTCCCGAAATATCGTGAACTTTTACTGCAGTATTAAGAGTTACCTACATTTTTTTAAATAATTTGGACTACATTGAGAATTAAATGTACAGTCTTGGATCGCGGCATAGCCATAAATAGTATATATATATCATAAATTTCTTATTCTTAAAAGGAAAAACGACCGATTTTCTTATATTATTTATTCATATATCATTTAATTGGATACAATTTCGTGAAGCAGTCGTTGTAATACTCCCAGCATATTATACATAAATCGATATTAAAAATTATAGACTTATAATAAATGAAAGCAATAACATTCTTGATATAACATAGTACTAAAATATTGATATAGTGATAGTTGAGGCCAGTGTTTGATGACAATAGTGTGAAAATATACATTTAAATCGTTCATTCCTCTCGCCTGGTCGGCGTTGAAATGTTAAATGTGAATTATTTTTATAGAAGACTCGCTTTGCAAGCTCTTGTCAAATTGTCGAAACATTTAGAATTATGATGCTATTACAGACGTAAAAGTCGACTTTTTATTGTTATGGATGAATAGAAACAGTAAAAAAATAAAGACAGGGCATTGCACATTATAACTTATTACTTGGTCGCGGGAAACAATACGCATTCGTTGTATTTAGTGCCTATTTATTGTATAGAAAAGAAATGGTACCCACAGTGGATGGTTATAGTAATAAGAGAAGGAGTACTCAAGTACTCGGGTATGTACATATTTTCCTGATTTGTGATATGTATGATTGTTGGACAAATCGTCATGCATGTGAAAGCATTGTGCAATTTGTGTGTGGCCACTGTGAATAGTACATTCACAGCAGCCATGATAATTGGTTCGAATCTCTACCAGGTCATTTTGATTTGTAATTAGTAATCTCAAAAGATAATGACACTATGATATCGGGTTTTATTATATTAAGCCATGCCTTAGAATGCTCTCTTGATATTATGAAATTATATTTACGGTTACCTATTGCAGGACGCAAGTATTCTTTTAGTTTTAGGTTATATTGTAAATTTATTATTTACGTAGTAGTCGTAATGCTTAAATTCAGTAAATTATAAGTGTCTAATTTATTTCCCATTGCGGTCAGTATTTACAATGTAAGTATTTTTTTTCTGTCTAGTATTTTTTAGAGTTAAGGTAACAAGATAAGAAGAAGCAATAATGACAAGCAAATAAATAGAATTCAGAATATATTTAGTAATCATTTATGCCTAACGGCTTGTAAATTCTCTTCTAAATAATAACTACCAAGTGGCTTTGGCATGCCAAATCTATAGAAATTTAAGTAATTTTGAGTTAACTTTGCTTTCATGCAATGTCTATATTAATATCTGTTCTTAATATCTGTCTCAAATAAAAAAAAATCTTTTTTGTATAAATTATACAGCAAATACTTACAAATACTTTTCTAATAAAACACATTTACGAAATGTTGCTTTTATACGTTCATATACTAATAAAACCAGTAACTTTTGGCATTAATAAAATAGATATTAATAATATGTACATGGTAGGTAAAAGTTTTATTTTAGTAATTAATTTTTCAATCCATATATTTATTGGGCATTTTGGTCGTTAAGCGTTAGAAGGAAACGTGTAACAGAAACATTGTGGCATTATATAATGTAAAATCTACCGGATCACCTCATAATGGTCAGTGTTATGTGTATATTATAGCAGAAAGCATTTACGTTGTCTGTACCTAAATGGGCTGTTTTGTTATTGCTTCGACTCGAGTTGTTTAGCTGTGAACTCTGTCACCGTCCTTTACTTGACGTCTCTACTTAATTTAGTGTTAGTTCGTTTTATTATCGATACCCCTCGGGCCAGTAAAATACAGCAGTCTTTGAGACATTGTGATAATACTTAGAACTAGAGATGTGATTCTCATGCAGCTAACCATCATGTTTACGTCAAGCTTATCGTATTTAAAAAGCTTTAAAAATTGAGATTATTTATTCATTCTTATTGGGATCACTGTATTGTCGATGTAGTACCATTTAGTATTGCTATTTTATATTATTTCGGAATAGCAATCTGCCTTGACAATAATGTTTCACACATTTTTATAGTGATACTGTAATATATGTATACTCTAAAATTATTTCGCTCTCTACTTAAATTTAGCTCTCTGGGTGATGATATTAAATTGTTTTTTTTTTAAATGTATACTTGATAATAATTATAGTAACTAAGGCGTGCGTTTATTTTTGTAGGAATATAACTGATCGAATTTGAATATTGCATTAACTTAAAATTCAATATGGCAATAGCTCAAGAGTATTCTATTTTTATTTGAGATATAATGAATAATCGTCTTAGTAAGCCGAATGTTTGCCAGTGCAGTAAATCTCCATTGTTATTGTTGCTGGCAGTAGTGATACAGTATTATTTTATTGAACTTCTACTCTGTACATTTGTGTTAGGTTTATTATTATCTTTTTGTATTTTTTTAGTTTTTATCTTGATTGACTACCGAATTTAAAATCTTATTAAGTCTATGGTTTACTGTAGAATATTGAATCATCATGTAATTTCTACTCTGAAACAGATTGTTTGCGTTTCTTTAATCAACAGACTCCAGTTCTGGTATAGATCTTCCAATTTGGTTATTTATTACGTTAGATTAATTTATGGATATATTGGTATTAAGAGTTCATGAACAATTATATCGTCGTTTAGTTACTAACAAACCGGTTGTGTTGTGTGTGCTTACGCTCTAACAAGCATGTGTTTGTGATTGTGTTGTATTATCACTTCCGTTGAGCTGCGGACAGTACCGATAAATAATATATTGTATTATTATAATTTATGCTGGAATATGAGCCTCGTCATATCCTAGTAATTCCATTGGACATTGTATGTAACGTCATTATTTGAACATTAAAGACTGACAAGAACTCTCGTAACGTCTTCTGTTTTTGTAATATCTATAAACCATTGCACTTGATATGTTATCAAAATATGATAAATTTAATTAAAGTATTTTATCCATTGTGATATATTTTGTTTGAGGATGTAGTTGTGTGTTTCCGAAAAGCAATAACATTGTGATAAGTGGTGTATGTAAAATTGAACACGAGATTCTGAATATTGTAGAATGAATTTTGTCAATTATATTGAGTGTACGCTGGACGATTGGGCTTACAGCCTATAGTAGTATCTAAGTTGAATGATGTGAGAAATCATGTTAATGAAACGCAATAAGAGTGATTAGAGTCTTATTATAATCCAGAACAAATATATAATTATGGTTAAGCTTTGAATATTGTATTTACCTAGAGGTTGTGAGTCCAAGCGTCTAACGAAGGAACTTTACTATCGATACGCTTGTCTTTACAGTGAAACTTCAAACTCTTTATATAAATAAGCAGACGTAACTGCACTCATAATTTATACTCGTAAAGACATATTCAAAGTTGTAAAGCAATAATTTTCAATAGCTTGAAGGACCATTTGTTAAATTGTTGTTGTCGAATTACTACAGTACGTATATATAGTAAGTTTCAGCATAAATTATCCGTTTGAGATTGTTCAGTATGGACATGTGGCCGGAATACTCATTGTGAAACATTAGTTATTGTTGTATAGATGATAAATAATGTGACTTACGCAGGGATGGATACTTAAATTATTAAAGTTTTAACTGATATATTGGCTATGTAGTGAGTAGAATATTTTTTTACAAATAAATTATAGCAGCTATATTTTATGTTTTATTTTCCCTATATCGTCTGTTGTGTATAGACGGTTAACCCATTTACTCCCTCCGGGTGTTATAACGCCATGGAATGTAATATATATTTCATGACGTTACTTTATATATATAACTTTTTTAAATTATACCCTTTCCAGTGTTGGTTAGTGGTTAGGTTGCCGGTTAGTGTTGCCGAACCATCGATTGCTTTACTATCGATAGTGTATTCTTGGCGAATAATAATACTATCGATAACATCGATAGTTTATTCTTAGCGAGATACAATACTGTCGATAGTATTCCCTCATTCGATAGTATTGCCTCATTCTGAGCTATTGATTATGCTGCGATTGTTTGACTATCGATTAATCATCGATAGTAAACTATCGATCGGCACCACTATTCCATACAAATTTGTGATACTCCTAGGGCTTTCTCCTATTGGCTGTATTTTTCCAGATAAATAGGATTGTTTTCGATATTTTGGTTTTTTTTAAATCATAACAAAGTTATAAAATATTAAATAGTTGCAGAAGTATCTGGGTTAAGCCGAATCCAAGAGTTCCTAAAATAAAGGCAAGGCACAATGTGATAGAATAATCCCACTTTTTGACAGGTATTCGTTGCACGGCACATTGTACCTATTATAAATTAATTTTATATAAATTAACACACGCCTAACTGAGAGGACTAAGACCTCGTCATTGAATTCCTATTTATAATACTACCAAATACTTTTAATAAGAAACCGGCTTAGAGCACCCCATCTTTTCCCATGGGTGTCGTAAAAGGCGACTAAGGGATATAAATCTGTTGGATGGGCAAGAGCATCTATCTGCTCAAGGTAAGTTAACATCTTATTGCCATCACCAATCCGTCTGCCAAGCGTGGTGATTATGGCAATATCCTTCAGCGACTCGGCCTTGTTAAGGTCTGTATAACATCCTCCTATGTTCAGCATGGTTGTTAAAGTTAGTAAGGATCAATGTAAACCACAAAATAACAATAAGAACTATTTATTACTAAGTGACAGTGACGATGGGTCGCTTGACAGCTTGTCGGGTGCGTCGCTTCTTGTCTTTGGCTCGTTTCTCGGTGACGGCCTCTCTAAACAGTTGCTCGTTGTCCGCCGCTTCAGCTTCGCGTCGCAGCCAGTGGAGTGCGTGCACGTTATAGCCAACCATGTCCTGGAGAAAATTAAATTTATTTATATGCAACCAATTTTAGCTTAAGTCTAGTTTGGCTTTTGACATATACGGTAATCTTATACTAATATATAAAGCTGAAGAGTTTGAAGTTTCTTTGCTTAAACGCCCAAATATCAGGAACTGCCAGTCTGAATTAAATTTAAGTGTTAGATGGCCCATTTATTGAGGATGGCTATATGTTATATTTAATTATTAAGTTACCACAAGATCGGGAGTAACGCGAGCGGAAACTAGTCTAATAAACAATTAGAACAATAACATTTCGCCAGATGTGTGTTGTAACATCTTCTATCGCTGATCCATTGCCGCATGGACGCATGATGTAATAGAGGAACAAAACTACAATGTTTTACCACAAGAGGCGCCAGTACAAATGTGTTGTATGTCCAGTACAATACGTGTATATGTACTAAACTGTTTTGGTGTCTGCTTTTTTTTGTTAGATCTGCTATATTAAAATGGCCATATGCGCCGGGATTCCTTCCCATTATTGTAAAACTGTGAGAAATGTAATAAAATTGACCAAAATTAAGACAAATTTGTGATATCGTTCAATGTTTTTTTGTTGCTTTTTTGTGTGAGGATTGTACTGATCGGCGCTAACTACGCTTCCTATTTTGAAATTAATAGAGTTGGTAGTCTACTAATTTCAAAATAGGACGCTTTTGGCATAATCACATCATTATCACTCTTGAAGCAATGATGTCTGAATATCAAGCTCCAGTTGTATGGCTGGGGTTCCTGACTAGTAAAAGGCTTGATATGTCGATATAACGACTGTATAGGTATAGGATTAGAGAGAAGAATATAGATTTATACATATCTAACACTAAAATATTTTTTCTATTCGGACCAGTAACTCTGAGATTAGCGTATTCAAGCAAACCAACAAACTCTTCAGCTTTATATATTAGTATGCATTCACATGCTGTATTAGTATACGATACTCACTCTCAACTCATTGAGTCGCATACTCGCTTTGGCCTGTATCTGTATCATATGTTTGAGTAACGCTTGGTTGCTGACGAGCGGCGCGTGGTGTATCTTCAGTAAGAATATCGCAAGTCTACAGAATAGCTCCGCGTTGTCCCCTCGGTCTAGAAGCTTGGGCAACATCTTGACGATGTCACATGCTACGCTGAATGGTATGAGAAGGAGTGCTTCTTCCAAATCACTGAAAGCAATAATGTTATGCATTTAATATGAACTCTTAATGAATGGCGTGATATTTCACACAAATGTGTTTAAGTTGCAATTCATAAACAATAATAGGGACTTAAAAATTATAGTTAATCCGTCAGTTAGATTACAAAAAAATATTAAACACGTATTTTTTGACTTATCAAATCAATAAAAAAATACAAAGATACAGAGCAACAACAAACTATAAAATTCAGGAGGGGCTTGTGACGTCATTCGTAGGTAAAATTGTACCTACAAGTGACGTCACATGAAGTTTCAGCGCGCTGTATCTTCGTAATTTTTTGTTTAAGGAACGAAAAATTAAATACGTGTCCAATATTTTTTGGTAATCTAATTAACGGACTAAATAGTTTTTATTGGTCTTCATTCCTATTGTGTTTTTTAGTAGGTCCAAAAGTGTGTGCCGAAATAGAGTAGAACTCTTATAAAAAGTAAGATACATACCTAGAACGAACTCTTTTAACTGTTTCGACAAAGAAGTCCTCAGGCGTGGCGCAGTTGTAGGCGGCCATCAGTAGTGGCGGCTGAACGGGCTGGCCCCTCGCCTCGGTTATTTCGCGTTTGTACTCCGAACCCACTGATAGGCATTCCATAATTGAGTCCGCCTGAAATACAAATAAATAATATTGACGTGGCGAGTAGTTGATATGCCGTGTGGTGTCCGGCTTAGAATAGACTTCCCCATACCTTCCCGTGGGTGTCATAAGAAAAACACAGCTGATGGATGGGTAGCAGCATCTATCAGCTCAAGGATACTCACCACCTTACTGCGATCACCAATCCACCTGCCAAGCTTGGTCATTACGGTAATATCCCTTAACAACCTTGGCTAACCATGCCCTTTTAAGAGGAGGCTCATGTTCAGCAGTGTACGAAAACGAGCTGATACAAAGTAATTGAAAGGCTGATGTTGCCGATCTGCCAGTCAAACGCGCTGTTTCGATATGGCTATATTTTTATAGGAGTAAATCCTATTGCATTATACTGGGCACGAATCCACGATTGAATATCAAAAATATCCAATCGACAAAGTTTAAAAATTGGAAAAAAAAACAATATATAAAGATAAGGAAATTAGTACTTACAGCTTTTTCAGCACCAATAGTTTTCTTTGTAGGCATAGTTAATCCTGGCAAGCCTGGAACGGGCGCCTGTAATAAATAACAAAGGACATTAGCTAAATCTTTTAGCAGCTATAAGAATTTAGGAGGTAGCGAGATATACCAGCGAGAAATGCTAACGAATTACCTCCATTATAGAATACCACAGCCAAATTATTACAACATTATTGATTAATGTTGTTTTCTTGTGCTTAAGAAAGAACTGTGAGTCCTTTTGGGGGAAGAGGGAACGGCTGCCGGTACAAGAATGGCTAGTGTTGTACTTCTGCTGTACTGACACTAGCTCGTATTTGGATCGCTCTATCACTTAACATCAGATGGATGGAATATTTTTTTTAATTTGGTCAGGTTAAATAAGAAAATATAAAAAACTATCACTATTAACGATTAAAAAGGCACAGGCAGAAAATGTTACAATTTTTATTTCACTATTCTGTTGGAAGCAATCCTTTGTCTATGGAAGTTAAATACCCAGTCACATGGCGATAAATTTACTATTTTGTTAATGGCCTGAACAAAGAGAACCTTAGAAAAAAGTTGGTTTTAATTGCTTTTCTCTCAAAATCTATTTATTATGACAATTGCTCAACACTGAATACTTTATTGTATTTCAATATATGCTTACAGGTGCTTTACCATTACAATTATAATGATAAAGTAATACGCTGTTCTATGTCTGTACCATCAATTGTTCACAAAACTTTACGACAGCCAATACGAAACAACTGAAACTGTTTAAAAACCTACGTGTTGTTCTCCCGTAGCGAGTCCCTCGTCTTGTTCGTCAGTGTCTCCCAACACTAGCGGCTCTTCAGTGCGCGCGTACAGTCGCAATGCGCGGTCACTGCCGCACGACACCACGTGTAGCCCTCCCGCGCCAACGCTCAGGTTCCAACACTCGCCAGAGTGACCCTGGAGGAATACATTATGGTTGGCAACTATTTTTTTTTTATTTGCAAATAGATCGCCTAGAATGTCTTCGTAAACAGTATCTATCAATACTAATATACAGAGTGTTAGTTTAAACACCATTATCTTTGAAACCAGTGGTTTGGTTTCACTTGTTTCACTTACAGAATGCAAATTCAATGAAAAAAAAAAAACATTTTGTTTTTCAAAAACATTCTTTCCGACACCGTCCGTAAATTCATGGATACTATGCGCCCGAAGTTACGTAATCACTGCAAAGGGCGCTGACCTGCTGCACTGGGCGTCCGTTTTAACTACCTACATTTCAATAAAAACACAATATTACACATAACCTGTGATGTAACGTTCCGTTCATACTTTTCCTGGCTTAGGACAGGCAAAAATACCTACCTTGTGTTGCGTGACGAGTCCAAATGTATGTTAGATTTAACAACAAAGAAAATGAAAAAAATCAAACAACTGGGTAGGTATTTTAGGCGTATTTAAAAGTTAATCACATTTTTGCCGGCACGGTGAACTGACCTGAACTGGTGTAGGTACGTAACCTTTGAGTAGCCGCCACCATCGTTTCTCGGTTTGGCACAGGATGTCCAGGGAATAACTCTGCGTAAATTCTTCGAGCCTCGTTCAGGTTATCACCAGCCGCGGCGTAAACCCGAACCATATCGGTCCACTGTACGTTTGTGTACGCTGCGAGTAAGCATTACGCGCGTTCGGTAGCGAATCTGCCGACAGACTGAAGGCGTCTGAGGGGTGTGGCCGGTGTGGAAGGGGATGGCGCGCGCGGCTTGCGTTCGCGTGCTCCGTCCTCTTTGCCCATGCGTAGGTATAGTTTGAAATAATTTTGAGGAAAATTGAGATTTTACTTTTTTTTTAATGATTTTTATTTTTTCACAGAATTTGCGTTCTATAAGTGAAACCAAACCATTGGTTTCAAGGATAACGCTGTATAAAGCTGAAGATTTAGTTTGTTTGCTTGAACGCGCTTATTTCTGCAGTAGCCACATCTATAGTAGCCGCAAAACTGCATGAATACGAGCAACGCCATCTATCATCCAGCTTACCAACTATTCGAACATATAGGAACAAGTTCTGAACAAATGGCCATCGGCCACCGGGCGTACCACCTCCTCCGGCAAAGGAGATCATCATTTTCTGTGGAGAAACACCACCAACCGTTCCTCTACAAAGTCATTTTAATCTGTAATGTTTATGCTTTTGAAAAAGTATCAGCAATGACAAAAATAACGGTATATCCTCGTTATTCAATTACAATAAGTTTTAAGCGCTGTTTTATTGTTGTCGTATGGTTTTAATACATTACAATTAAATTTTCACCTTCAATACATTTTACTTGTTATTTGAAAACAATACTCACATTTAACGTAATAATGTTATCGTAGCTATCCGCATCCCACTGCTTGACTTTCCCATCCTTCGAGGCGGTGAAGAAATAATGTGTGCTCGGCACAAATTGTAATGACGTCACAGAGTCGTTGTGCGCAAATATGGACTTATGGCAATCACCAAAATCCATGCCCCATATCTTAACGTTGCGGTCCGCTGAGCCCGTAGCGATGATGTTGGAATCGTAGCTTATGTCCAGGCATAGAACGGGCAGTTTATGCCCATAGAGGGACAGGTAAAACTGTGGAAAATGCTTGTGTTTACTATCTTATATTAATATATAAAACTGAAGAGTTTATTGGTTTGCTTGAACGCGTTAATCCCAGGAACCAATGGTCCGATTCGACAAGTCTTTCAGTTTTAGATAGCGCATTTATCGAGGAAGGCCTATTCAAAGCCGGACACCACACAGCTAAATATTATTTAGCTTACCTTAAATGTATCAAGGAAGAATATTTTCACAGTAGCATCTAATAACGCCACTGCTATAAACTTGTTGTTAGGACTTATTTTGACAGCTAGTACTGCCTCTTCTAGTTCTAAGGTTCTTGTGTGGAGAAGTGATAAAACCTGAAAATATAACAATTAATAAGTTAGGTATTCTAAGCGCTTATTTTTCAATCGTCCGATAAAAAATATCAGACGAGTACATTTTAATTTTATTATTTACATAAATTAACAGTTATAATTTTATTTCAAGCCATTCTCAGCTTATTATAAAAACTAGACATTGTAACGAACAGTCTTAATTTTCGGGATGAAGGAAGTATGACTTTCAGTTTTTAGTGAAGTTTTGTGTAACAGTTTACTTTACAGTTCGCGGACCTCTCGGAGTTCGGGTCTACGAGGGCATCAGGAGACAAAACCATGCAATTGAACTTAAAAGATTTGGGAAGTGGAGGAATATTTGTAGTGAGATAAGCTTGATACCTTTGCCTTAGATTCTCCTGTTGGGTCTGGTATCAACTCGAACTGCCAAAGTTTGACGGTCTTGTCGCCACCACCGGAGAAGCATGCGCGCTAGACAACAAAAGCAAACTTTTGAAAAAAACTCATACATCATATAACTTCATAAGCTCTGTCATTATTGAAAGATTGCCAGCAGAGTTTTTGCACACTATATACTATACACACATGCACACTATATAATATACTTGAGTTCCTAGTGCTAAGCTAAAATGCTTGTGTTATAAGTGGGTTCACGTCGGTAGTGCAATCGTAAGTCCGACGCGTTAGCCATTGGGCTACGGCCTGAGCTAGTTAATAATACTGCAATATTCACCATATCAGGCGTAAGTCCCACAGTGGAGCACTCCCCCGTGTGCGCGGGTACTTGTTCCAGTACTCTCCCGGCCGCCACGTCTACCAGTAACAGGGAACCGTCCGCGCACCCCACTACCGCATAGCGGTCGCCCGGAGCGAAGCATATACTGCACGGACGACTGGACGGCAAGGGGATAGTACGCAAGCATGTCTGTGTTGATCTGGGGAATAGAAGAGTGCAAACTGGTATTGTATATGTGTATGAGTTGTTTCCCATTCAAATTTTCCATTAATTTACGCCTCTTTCCCATAGGGGTAGGGCACTTCCTTCTACTTGCTACGATTTTGACATAACACTTTCGCTTCTTCTACATTTATTTAACAAAATAATACTTTAAGAAGTGTAAAGAATACATGGGTCATTGTGATTCGCGGCGACGCGTGGGGATGAAAATAATATAGTAATTAATTTTACGTAATTTTTTAATTTAGTAAATAATCACCATTTATATAAATGCTAGCTCGGAAATAGTCTAGTGACTAGTAGTATAAAGTCAGTAATAGATCTTGTTTCTTATTAACTGTCTTTTTATATGTTGGGCACTGATCTATACCCAAATGACTTTCAAATTTGAGATTAATAAAATTCGACCACCGACAGGATTCGAAACTGCATCTTAGGTTTAGCCCCTAATGCCTTAACCAATTAGGCTACGGTGGAACCACAGTCGGTCATCGAAATTTATTAATCTCTTTGTAACACGTCTCTAAGGAGGACGTTAGTGCCATCTATCGGTAACGATCCGCATTACTTTGACAAATATTTTCAAATTAATCAAAATCAATAATTAATTTCAAATTTTTATTAAACAATGACACAGTTTCACATTTTTAAATGTTTTGAATACTTTACGGAAAAGTTTACCATATTATTACACTATGTTTCAAAATTTAGATTAATAAAATTCGACCACCGACAGGATTCGAACCTGCATCTGAGGTTTAGCCCCTATACCAATGCAAACTGAACCTTATCTTGAATATAGTAAAAATCAAAATGGATAAAGTATAATTTCACTTCTTCGTACTCACCTACTCCAAAGTTTTATAGAATCTGCTGAGCCTGATAGTACAGCCAGATTGTCCGAACTAATGGCTATACAACGCGGCTCTTTTTGATGACCCGGCTGAGTGATTTGTTTTAGACATTGCACTAAAAACAAAAGGAATTCATACAGACTTTGCTTCAAAAGATATATTAAATTAAATACAAATTAGAAATAAAAATAAAATTTTTAGCGTTATTTTGTCTTTTAACATATATGGGCATAGTTACTAAAAAATGCTTTATGATTTCTTATTGTTTTAAATATAAGGGACCACTACACGGAAAGTTTATAGTACTTTATACAAAAACTGTCTTGCGCGGTTTCATTTGCGTAGATCCCGTTCCCGTGGAAACTTTTACTTAAAATATAGTCTATGACACTCACAAATGACGTGGCTTTCTATTGGTAAAAGAGTTTTTAAACTCGGTTCTGTAGATCCAGAGATTATCCCTTTCTTTTCTTTTTTCGGACGGACATATGTAGTTGGCCCTCAGTCTTTTGCTACTTCAACGGGCATAAAGGGGAGCAGAGCTCCAGCCTAGATAAATGGTTTAAACACTACAAACTAAGCAACCTGCGCAAGAGGGCGTCCCCTGTGGGACTTGGGCCTCGGCTCAGGGCGGTCGGTGACGGGGAGATTGAGAGATTATGGCTTTTAGTTTCTTTAGGGTAGTTTTGTGCAACTGTCGCTCTACTTTACACTTCGGGTCTACGAGGGCATCGGAAGGTTCTTAGCAAACTAAGGGTCGGGAGGGCGAGGGGGGAAGAGATTACTCACAAACTTTACCTCTTTATAATATAAGTATAGATTGCACATGCTACATTTTTATTGTTTTTGATATAAATTACAGTAGAAAGTCGGAAAGTACTGATAACAAATACATCAACCAATACCAGCCGACTGCACCGGTGGCTCAATGGTTACGGTAGTTACTTATGAGATACGGTGTACTGGGTTTGATTTTCACCCGGGTCAACTATTAACTGTGAACCACATCTAGTTGCTCTAAGTTTGGGTGTGCTTTTTGTCCTTGAATTGTGTCTGTAAAGTCCTCCACGCCTAAGAGATCTAAGGAGAAAGTGCGGGCGTGGTCTTTAAAAAAAAGTGTACTTATATAAGCTACCTTCACTGCCATCACCAATCTTCAAGCTATGCAGTTCAATAGTATTGTTGGCGAGAGACGCTCCAACACGAAGCTCCCCCGTAGTCCCCAGTAGTAACGTGGTAGATTTGAGCTTAGCGTCCAACTTGACGGACGACAAACGTTTCACTTCATCAGTCAATGTTAGTAGTTCAGGGACATCAGTTGTCTCTATGTCAGCTTCGCCCGATTCTTTTTGTTTCCTGGAATTAATTTTAGTTTTAACTATGATAGAATACATATTATTATTGACATTACATTTAAGCAGGCGGATTAAACGTTGAGAAGCAAGCATCTGATCGGCGCCCCTATTTTATAAATAACTCACTAGTAAAAAATATCATTATAGTTGGCTTTACTACATGTGTGGTAGAGGTTATTCCAATTTGGAGCTGGCATTTCTTTATTCCGACTTGTAGTAGCTTCAACTACAGTTGCTGTACCAGCGTCTATTCCACCCGGGCGCCCCTTTCACCACAGCCCTAGTACGTGCCTAGTTTGCCTTATGGAAAATCCACCTCTGCATTTAAACCTTCTTCAACTAGCTTAAATAATATCATCGCTTTATTACTTAAATGAGATGCTAACATCGTGTTGTACACATACCCATATATATTGTAACTATCCAAAGTTCATTTCGACTTCTCGTGTTTCGAATAACTCCATCAAAATCAAATAATGGCACGTTACTAGTGTTTTTTTATTAACACAAAAATAATTATTTTTTACTATATAAGTACTCACGCCAATTTTTTCCTCTGTTTTTTAATGCGTTTATCCATCCTGGCTTTGGCTTCGTCATCAGAACAAAACAGAAACAGTTCCAATAACGCGTCAGTACCGTGGCACGCCAATACACTCTGTCCAGGGTCTGTGGAGAGAGCTACCACCCTCCCTTTACCCCCCCTCACTAAAGTCCCTACTTGGTGACACTGCAGCATCTGTAATTTAATTTGATATTGGTTTATGACTTATTAAAATACTTGACACTTCTTAAAATCGATGTAATAATTATACAGATTTAGTATTACAGTTTTGTAGGGTTTTGTTTGATCTTTGACTGTAATGCAATGTTGAATTTTCTTTAGGAAATTGTCATTGGGTTTAAGACATTTTAATTTGAGTGTTATTTTTGTTTACTGATTCGTATGGTATAAAGTATTTTTAATGTCAATAAGGTCAGCAAACAGAGACATGACCTGTTAAGTATAGTAATACTGGCTGCGCCCCGCGGTTTTACACGCGTTACTCTGCTCCAGTGGGTCGGAGCGTGATTTTTTTGTAGCCTATATGTTAATCGAGCTTATTAACTATCCCCTAGTTTCAGCTAAATCCATTCAGTAGTTTTTGCGTAAAAGAGAAATAAACATCCATCCATCCATCCATACTCACAAAATTTCGCGTTTATAATATTACTAAGGATAATTTAACTCTATAACAGGTGGTAAATGGGACATTACATTATATTAAGGCAATTATTTACCATACTACTACTTATGATAGCATGGTATTTTTTTTTGTTAAATTAACATATGTACGTAAATTAAATATACTAACGGATGTATCCTCAACACTATCAGTCTCCTCAAGTTTGACAATTTCCAGCTGTCGGGTAAGTTTCTCCTCATCTTTAACATCAGTGGTCCAGTTAAGTTTCCAAACTCGAAGCTCCTGATCCATGCTGCCAGTCACTAAGTACCTCTCTCCTTTTAATAATACTGCAGACCATACCTGAATGGTTTTTTTTTTAAATTAGTTTTGATGTTAACTTTACTTTTATTTTTTTAGATTATTATCTGTTGAGATGATAAGATATTAATTATGGTTCAAATTTGAAAGAAAGAAAGAAAGAAAATACATTTAATTCAGCACAACACACAAGATATTAAATATAACATGTAAATGTACAAAACAATGAGACGCCTTGCATGTTCTGCCGAAAAAGTCGCCACCTCAGCATAGGCTAGGCGATACCTAGCGCTGGTTTTCAGTTGGCAACTCGAGTAGTGACCCACGGACAAGGGATGGTACACTTAAACTGTATACTTAGGTACAATTCATGCAAATTTATAGGGAAAACTAAATAAAAAAAGTAATAAATGAATGGAATACGTATTATATATTATT
Organism: Nycteola revayana; assembly: GCA_947037095.2. Classification (NCBI taxonomy): domain Eukaryota; kingdom Metazoa; phylum Arthropoda; class Insecta; order Lepidoptera; family Nolidae; genus Nycteola; species Nycteola revayana. Next base: position 15,908,626 of record OX344839.1, read on the forward strand.
ATATATATACATAGCTTAACGTCAAAGAGAATAAATATATATGAAGTATTTGTCCTTATTAAACATAAATACATATTTGGTAAAAAAAGATATACATTTTAAATAAATAAATAAACTTTAACTAATGCTATAATTATACTGCATATTCTAAAATTACACAATAACAATTACGGCTACTTCCGGTGCAACTGTCAGCTGTGACATATGGGTGAACTGCCGATTAATTTTATTGTCAACTCAGCATGTTTCAACGTGTGGCTCTTCAATTATTGTTAAAACTAAACCTAAGTAATCCTAAAGGTAAGTAATTCAAGAAATTCAAGATAATTATTATATTAAAATTCGAATCAAATAACAATTATTACAACTACCTACATCTATTTAATTAGTTAATAACGCAAATAAATTTATTGAGATTGATACTTTGAAAATATATAAAGATTATAAAATTAAATTAAAAAGTCACGGTCATATCACTGAGATGTTCATGTTCAACATCTCATATTCTGCTTGTTTTGTAAGCATCAGCTGTTTGATTTTATTTCTAAATGAATTGATATTTTTTAGTTCGCGTATTGGTGGTGGAATATTATTCCAAATCTTGGAAGCCGCATACCGAAAACTGCCACGAAACGATGTCGATCTATGCTGAGGAATGGCTAGTTGCTGCGCGCATCGTCTGCTTTGGCGCTGACGGTGATTGCTTAGCCACGAGAGTTTCGAGTATAGGTACGACGGGTGCCCGGCAGTAATCACTCCAAAAAGAAGGCAAGCTAAGTGCAACTTTCTTCTTAATTTCATTTTAAGAATAAAATGTTTGTTGTAGAAAGGGGTTATGTGACTTCTGGGTGGGACATCGAAACAAAATCGAGCGCACGCATTTTGTACTCTTTGAATCAGCCGTTCAGTGCGAGCTAGGAGCCGTGGACCATAAACTGTATCGCAATAATTTAATTTTGATAAAACTATAGATTCCACCAATTGTATTCGCAACTGTTGACTTATGTATGGGCGCATTTTATATAAAATTTTTAGCCGGTAAAAACAGTTCTGCACACAGTTTGCAATATGTTTTTCGAATCGTAGAGATTGATCCATTAGAAGTCCTAAATTCCTAACCTCAGTTACCCTTTCTATGCTTTGTCCCAGTATCGTAACAGCCGCAGGACCATGTGTACCCGACGATGATTGTAGTTTTTGTAACAGATTTTCAGTACCCAGAATCATATATTTTGTTTTGCTGGGGTTAAGTACGAGTGAGTTATCTTCAGACCATTTGACAATTCTATGCAAGTCCTCATTAATAGCTTTTACAGCAGTATCGTAGTCTGATGGCTTAAATGATAAATATATTTGTAAGTCATCAGCGTATATATGATACCGGCTGCTATTAATTGATTTTACTATATCGGCACTGTATATACTGAACAAACAGGGGCCCAATATGGAACCCTGAGGTACACCTTTGCTCACTGGTGAAATATTTGAAGAAAGAGTAGTACCGTCTAGGCTTTGAGTTTCTACATATTGTGCACGATTAGTAAGGTAGCTTTCGAACCACTTTATTGTATTTATGTGAAAACCATAATAAGACAATTTTGCCAAGAGTAAATTTATATTAATTGAGTCAAATGCCCTCGAAAAATCTAGCAACACCAGTATAGTACACATTCCATCATCTTGCGCAGCCAAAATATTATCAGTGACATTCAAAAGCGCAGTTGCAGTGCTGTGGCCCTTCCTAAAACCTGATTGAACTGCAGGCAAAATGTCACAATATTCAATAAATTTGGTGAGTTGCCTATTTACAACCTTTTCGAGTACTTTCGACATGATAGGGAGAAGACTAATAGGTCTAAGGTCTTTTACGTCTGTGACATCGGATTTCTTAGGTAAAGGGCGTACACGGGCTACCTTCCAAAGATCAGGGAATGTAGAAGTCGCAATTGACGTGTTCACAATTGTGGATATGACTTCCATTGTTTGGGGGAGGCTTAACATAAGCATGTTCAATGTGATATGATCACAACCTTCAGCGTTTGAGTTTAAGCTGATAATTATTTTAGAAATATCTACTTGATCCACAACCTCTAGGTAAAAAGTTTTTTCGCTAAATCGATGAAATTCGTAGTATGTTAACTTCGAGAGTGGTACATTATCGTTTCCAGGGACGTTCAAAAAATGTGCGTTAATAAGTCCAGGATTATTCAGATGTTGAGGCAATTCCGGGTCGATTTTAGACGGTAATAAGTGTTTTTTTAAGTTTTTCCACAACAACTTTGGACATTTAATATAATTATTAATATTCTGTTCATAATACGCTTTTTTTTCACGAAACAAAGCCTCATTTACGACATGTTTGAGGTCTTTGTAATAAGACTTTTTTCCGTCTGATTTGGTATCCAAGTACTGTCCTCGAGCTTGATCACGTAGATACATCATAAACCTAATATTTGTGGTAATCCGAGGATATGATTTTACCTTTATAACGTGAGTTCTTAAAGGCGCTAAGGTGTCATATAACACTATTATATGGACGTTAAAAAATAGTACCATCTCGTTTACATCTTTTGAATGGATAGGTATATTCCAGTCGATATCATCTAAGCTGCGGTTCAATAGCTCGAGGGGGATGTTTTTGATGTTTCTGTAAGTAACGGTACTTGGCATTGTCTTCTCTTTTTTAAAATGAGACGTTGCTGTGATGAATGCATGGCCGCCAAGCGAGGGTCCACCACGACGTCGCTTACACTTGCATTTGAACATACTAAGTCGATAAGAGACTGACTGTGATCGGTGAAATGGGTTGGAGAAGTTATATATTGATTTAATCCTAGACAGCTTAAGAATGTGTTTAGTTTGTTGATTCTAATATCTGCACAGTTAAGATAGTTAATATTAAAGTCCCCTAGAATTATTATGTAATGGCAGAATGACAATGAGTTAACGGAATAAGTTAAAGCGTCAAAAAATGTATCGACATCTTGCCACGGTGGCCTGTACGCAGTACCGATACCTAGTTTCTGCCCTCTCACCGTTAACACCAGCCACATTTGTTCAATGTTTATATGTGCACAATCAATGGGATGAACATGTGAGCGCACGGTTATACCGCGTTTGATATAAAAACCTACCCCACCTCCCCGCCCACCACGTGAGCTCAGGGGCCGCGGGACATGCCTCAGTCTGTAGCCGGGTACAGTGGGTGCGCGACCATGCTCATCGGTTCTGAGCCAGGTCTCATTAATGGCCATGATGTCCACATTGTGCCTTTCCATCGCGGCAATAAATTCGTCGTGATTGGAACCTAGTGACCCTGCATTCAAGAGACAAACCTTTAAATATTTATCATTTTTTAGGAGTTTTTAATAGCTTACATGTTGAAACAGCGAGATACATACACGAATAGTAGGTAGATATGCATATTTGAGCACACAAATGAGACGTTAAATATATACACAAACATAAAACGATAAACACACATATAATATACCTAGCAGAGTACCAATTATGTACTAATATATAATATTGAGAATATAAATTACCTTTGACACTAGTAAAGAAAATAACCATTAATAGACATAACCGTATCCAAAAAATCGGCCGGAATTCCGAACTAAAAACCAGCACTAGATAATAAATTTCGCCTGACAGAACGTACAGAAACAACAACATATACCATATAAATTTAACATAGAAAAAACAAAGCAAAAACATAATAACCCATATAATAATTAAGCCATAATATAGAAATTTAGACCACGAACATTTCAATTGCCAAAAATTTTATTAATATCCGCGTCTGAGCGAATACGTTGAGCAAGCATCCCCTCTTCCTTTTTTACAAATATACGTCCTTCGCTGGTCCAAATATACTTATAATTGTGTAAACGACCACCTTCTCGTGCTTTATAAAACAATTGACCGTTATATCGCGGTAGATGTTCGTTGATGTATATGCGATTTGTTTGACCGCTTACTCCTATGTCGGCTGTCGTCAAGCCGCGCCTCACCCGGGCCGCGCGAATGATATTATTGCGTACAGCCCGCCGAGCCAGTCGCACGATGATTTTGCGCGGGTGCACTTGTTGTGCACCGATGTCCTCCGTACGGTTGCGGTGTACGGCGCCGACTCGCTCAATGTGAACTATATCACGTTCGTCAATATTTACGGACAATTTAAGTGCAACGACATTTAAAATATGGACAGAGTTTTCATCGCGAGTTTCGGGGATACCAGATATAACGATATCGTTAAGCAGTAGCTCCTGATCACGTTCGTTCAGATGAAAATGGAAATTTAATATTTCCATTTTCATCATACTGATATTAATCACTACATAGTATAAAATAGTCACTTCGCGCTGTCTGTCCGTCCCTATGTATGCCTACATCCTTTAAACTACGCAACAGAATTAGATGCGGTTATTTTTAATAGATAGAGTGATTCAAGAGGGTGGTTTATATGTATGATACATCAGCCTGGCACCCGTGCGCTAGTCGTTGATAGATATTGGTATATAAAAAACAAGTACTAAAAATCCTACCTGTAACAATTTACATAATATATAATAATATAAAGAAATTATTATTTCTTAACCAGCTTAGGTTTAAATATACACAAAATGTTAATAATTTGACTATATACCTCCATTTGATGTCCTCCTAAAGTCTTAAAGCAGTGTTTAGTCTCAATGTCCCAAAACTTGACAAATGTGTCTTTGGAGGAGCTGATGACGCAGTTCTTGCCGTTGATGAAGAGCACACTCGTGATGGCACCCTTGTGACCGCTGAAGCGGGCTTTACCTGTTTCTGATACTACATCCCAGATAATGACTTCTGTGTCCTATGAAAATTAAAAATGGCTTACAAATATTTTATACACATTAGCAGCTCAATAGGCTGATGCAAGTGTTTCTAGTGATTTGAAGTCAGGCAAGTTAAGAAGCAGGCCACCAAAGCGCAGAAACCAAATATTGCAAAGATATTTCTTTCGGGAGGGGTATGTCCCAGTTGGCAAACAAAAGATGTATGGTCAAAGTATGTGAAAGTAAATAATAAAATATTTGCATAAAGACTACATCTTTGTTTACATATTTCATAGGGAATGATGATTTTGTTGCTTAAATTAAATGGTAGGTATAAATTAAAATAAATATTTAAAAAGTATATATATTACGGGCAATTTGATAAGTCCGGGCATTATTAATACAGACTGGTCTGTATTAATAATGCCCGACTCAACTGGGCAATGGGATTAAAACAGCATGATTAATCACTTTTCCCCGGTGATTAGGAATAATGCCCACCCTATCTTGGGCAAAGTAATAAAATAGGTGAAATGTAGTGTTTTTAATAAATTAAATTAAATTAAACTTACAAAATTTTATATTAGGAGCGCAAAAGGTTTTTAGGTGGTAAAAAAAAAATGACCTAAACCTAAACTAATTTATCACATGGCCCGCCTACAAGTAGGGAATTATTCATACTGCCCGGTCCAAATGATAAATTCAAGCTATCTTAAACACTGACTTATTACATGGACCACAGGCTGTCGGGCATTATTAATAATGACCGGTTAAAGTGATAAATTAATCAATTTGCCCGTCGCTCTTGGGCATTATTAATAATGGCCGGTCCTTATTAATAATGCCCGGTTAATCACGGTTGCTCATAACATATATATCAATACTAGCTGCGCCCCGCGGTTTTACCTGGGTAACTCTGCTCCAGTGGGTCGGTTCGTGATGTTTTGTAGCCTATATGTTAATCCAGCGTATAACCTATCCCGGTGCAAAATTTCAGCCAATTCCGTTCAGCAGTTTTAGCGAGGAAAAGAATGAAAGAAATCCATACTTACTTACAAACTTTCGCGTTTATAATATTAGTAGGATTTATGTAGGCAAGAGGGGACAGAACTTTTAATGTTTTTTTACAGAGGCTGGCATCTCTGCTTGCATAACACTGAAGCTTTCCCATATTATCTCAAATATTAACAGTACTGAACAAATTACCTTAGATCCAGACACTAATCTGTGTCCCTGTTCATCATATTGCAAGCATGTGATGGCCGATTTGTGTCCAGCGAAAACACACACAATATCATTGTTAGAGAGTTCATATACATTGATGTTTCCATCCACATAGCCAACTGCAATGTGATTACCACTGGGGCTGGCTGCTATTTGTGATACCACTACATTCTCTCCTGGTAGTACTTGAGCCTGAAATAAAATACAAATATACAAAATGCTTCCTTGTGTGTTAATAATACTGCGGTTACCAACACGCTGCCAAGTGTGGTGACTATGGCTAAAACACTCCCTCGGGAGGAGGCCCATGCCAGGAGGGCAACAATATATTGTGGACAATCCAATATACTGGCTGATGATGATACAACACTTTCACATATCATCCGAGATACTGTGATACCGTATAAGTACAGTAGCTAATATATATATATATAGCTAATATATAGGTATAATTTCATATGTCAAGAAATATTTTCATTGTATACATAAAGTCAAGAGTTGTAAAGAGATAAAATCAATTTTCTATATTTGATTTTCAACCTTATAAGCTATTGTGACATATGCTGTATTGCACTATAACCGATGATATCATATTTGCAACTAGTGACCCGCCTGGCTTCGCACGGGTGCAATGCTGATGTATCTTACATATAAACCTTCCTCTTGAATCACTCTATCTATTAAAAAACCGCATCAAAATCTGTTGCATAGTTTTAAAGATCTAAGCATACATAGGGACAGACAGACAGTGGCAAGCAACTTTGTTTTATACTATGTAGTAATAAGATAGGCCTATCTGTAAGTCTGTATCAGTAATCAATGTAACTTCTTCTAATATTATAAAGTAGGCTCCAGAACCACTGGACCAATTTCAAAAATTCCTTTACTTTTAGAAAGATGTTATCTACGAGTAACATATACTATATTTGATGATGAAGTTCCCATGGAAATGGGAACCAATGCAGGTGAGACTACAGATGGGAAGCTAGTGGAAACATCTTAATGTAAATTATTATAAAACATAAGATTTTTTTCCTGTATGAGAAAATTCTTAAGTTAAGTATATAATAATTTATGGGAATGAATAACATCCTGATTGAAATGGACTATAATACCTGACATCAGAGTAATTTTATTTTTGCTATTGGTTTTTTATTTTACAAACAAATGAATTTTAATAAAACAACAAAAAGTAATTAAAGAGTATTACAAAAGTAAATGTATAATAAAATGTAGTATAACTTACCTTTTCACCCAACCTTAGATCCCAAATAATAACATGTTCACAAGCTCCTACAGCTACATATCTCCCACTGACTCCGTTCAGTGACAAATGAGCACAGTTACTATCTGCACTGGCTATTACGTTGAAGGTACCACTTGGTGCATAGCGTAAATATTGCTTTGTCAGACCCATTCTCTTTATATTCTGAAAATGTTATGGTAAGTATATCAGACACAACATGCTATACTTTCATAGTTGTGGGTATCTACAGGATATTAAGATAGGAATAAATAAATTGACATTATGACAATGTAAGTATGCTAATTGAGAATTGTTTTTTAATTTCGTAGGATCAAAAATCTTATTCTTGATTTCGTAATCATTAATGTAATTAACATGTACCTATTGCTAGTTTCTACTGCTATAATAATTCTGGTGATGAGGTCCTACATACACAAATTATTAAAACGTGTACCTACTTAAGTTAGTAAAAATAATTAATAGTAGGAAAATGCTTACCACTAGAATGAATTTAAAGACGATGCCACTGTTTATGAATGTTTAAATTTAAAATATAATCAAAACTGTTTGATCTCATTTGGTCAACATAACCTCAAAATAAACACATTAACACACTGTTGTTATGACAGTTGACAACAAGCTTTTTTTTTTTTTTGAATTTCATGATTTGTTCACTTGGACCTTTATGTCAATGACAACATGCTTTTTTTTTTTTTTTGTATTTTAATGACCTGGTCACTTGGACCTTTAAGTCAAGTCTTATTTTATTATGACAACATGCTGATACTAACAGTGACTAACAAAGAGAATATAACATTATAATATATAGACTACAAAAAAAAAAAAAGGCCAAGTGCGCGTCGGACATTCGCACGAAGGGTTCCGTACTAGTTGCAAGTGCCTTCCTATTTTTGATATCAAGAATACTTACAACAAGTAACATAGTATAAAAGTTCTTGTAGTTCGTTGTAACTTTGATTGAATTTGAATGAAATTTGATTGAAAGAAAGGTAAATTGCGGTTTACGGTTTATGACGTATTGAAAAAAAAACTACTTACTTGATCTCGTTCAAACCAATTTTTGGTGGAAGTTTGCATGGTTACGTACATCATATATTTTTTTTAGTTTTATCATTCTCTTATTTAAGAAGTTACAGGGGGGGGGACACATTTTACCACTTTGGAAATGTCTCTCGCGCAAACTATTCAGTTTAGAAAAAATTGACATTAGAAACCTCAATATCATTTTTGAAGACCTATCCATAGATACCCAACACGTATGGGTTTGACGAAAAAATTTTTTATGATTTTCAGTTGTAAGTATGAGGATTGGGGAACCCCAATTTTTTTTTGTTTTTTTTTCGATTTTTGTGTGAAAATCTTAATGCGGTTCACAACATACATCTACTTGTCAAGTTTCAACATCATAGTTCTTATAGTTTCGAAAAAAAGTGGCTGTGACATACGGACGGACAGACAGACAGACGGACAGACGGACAGACAGACAGACGGACAGACAGACAGACATGACGAATCTATCATCATCATCATCATCATCAGCCCGTATAACGTCCACTGCTGAACATGGGCCTCCTCCCGAGGGAGGGCATTGCCATAGTCACCACGCTTGGCAGGCGGGTTAGTGACCGCAGTATTATGTTGTAACACACAAGGTAACGCTGCTGCCCGTTCCTTGATATACGATTATTATGGATGATGTTATAACAGTCGGGACCAACGGCTTAACGTGCTTTCCGAGGCATGGAGGGTAGTCCCTCAACCAACCAGACCCGGAAAGAAATCTAAGAATTTACACAAAGATTTCTTGTCCGGTGTGGGAATCGAACCCACGACCTCCGAGATTTAAAGCGAGCCAATTACCGCTACGCTACGGAGGTACGAATCTATAAGGGTTCCGTTTTTTGCCATTTGGCTACGGAACCCTAAAAAAGGAAATTAAAAATGCAAGGAGGTTTACGTTGGTTACGTTTATCGCTTTTCTGCATTTGAACGTTAAAACTAGTATCATAACAATAAATTGCTTTAATAGATCACATAGTAACAGTCATTACGACTAGCATTAAAATGTTTCTGTTATTTCCATTGTTTGACAAATATTTCTTAGTATCGGTTCGAAATCTACAAAGCACATTCTCTTGCCTTGTACTAGACGTGAGGCATAAATATTAGAATAGGTTAGTGTATTAGGAATTTTTCGATCCGAATCGTCGAGGATTAGGTATGGTACAAAATATTCGTTACATAGAGTACAATTTACATTCCTTATTTTTTTTTTAATACTCCGACATTTCTAGAGGCGTAACTAATATGACATATATCTAATTTAGTATCGATATCAAAGTTAGTAAAATAAAAGTGAATTACAATATTCTATTCGCCTAATTCTCAATTCTACCATGAATGGAATAATTAATAAAAATCTAACTAAAATATTAATTGTTATAAATTTAATTTCGAAAGTACTTCAATTTCAACCATAATTTATGATTAGTACGAGTGAAAACATATTATAAACTTTTCATATGCCAACTTCCCAATAACTTAACAGGAACGATCATGCTGAATATTTCCTACGTAATCCACATACGATACCTACATAATATTGGTAACAGGCCAGCTATATTGAATAAATATTAGGATTAGGTAAATGGAACAGGTATTTTAAAATACTAGGATTAGGTGGATTAGGTATCATTTTTAACTAATCCAACCCATCTCTATCTTGTACTGTCTTGTAGTATTTATTCTTCAATCTTCCCGTGTTCCGTCTATTATTGTCTGTGGACACTCCGCTCTTGGAATCGGTGATTCCGATGATTATAGTTAAATTTTAATTGTAACATCTTTGCCAAGAATCTCCCGCTTATGCTAAACAACTGTGTGTTTCACGTGGATAGTTATATTCTTTATTAGTTTTAAATCCATACTAAATAAAAAATTGCCTTCAGGTTATTATGTTACTCAACAAAACCAGGTTTATTGTTTTTCTTGTTGTTCCAACATGACGTCCCTATCCTAATCATTATTAAATTAAGTGTGGCAGTGAGAAGCGCTTAAGAAAACGTGTATGGTATTTTTTTCAGACTGGTCGGTTTTACTAATAGATCTCGGAAGAGCAATATGGAGGGTAATTCCACGTCAGACATCGTTATCATAAGCGGTAACTCGCACCCTGAACTAGCCGATCTCGTCGCAAAGTAAGTTCCAATAGCCAGCCCATACACTAATACTAATTCAAGGTTTGAAGTATATACCTAGTGTTTGACACTTGCAGAGGTTAAGTAATTTGACCTTATTCAAAATGATTAGTTATTAAATAAATTGTACTGTCCAAAACATGTGTATTGATGAACTTATGGTTTCTTCTAGCCGTCTGGGTGTAAGGAAGGGAGGATGTTCCGTCTACCACAAAACCAACAGAGAAACCATTGTAGAGATTGCTGATTCAATCCGTGGCAAGAATATTTATATAGTTCAAACTGGAACTAAGTAAGTACATAAGTACTTTATAATTCAATCTTTTGAATGTGTAAAGTACCTTAAGGAACTGTCAGTAAACTGCTATCATTGAATATACATAATATTAAAAAATAACAATGAATAGTAATAGTGAGCTTATAATTATTGTAAGTATTTACCTTTAAAATTACTCTTCCTTATCTACTATTAATGCAAACCACTGAGTAAATCAAGGTAGTAAACAGGTAGTTGAGTTATGATAATTGATTAGTATAACTTTCAAATTTAGATTATTTGAAAAAATTAACAATATGGTTTTATCAAGATAAAGTTAAAAGTATGGAGGATACTGGAAGCTTTTGGGTGGTCATTTGAGCCATATAGCCTGCCACTGTTACAGGTTCCCAAATATTTTATTGTAGCTCCCTTGTAACACTTTATTGGTTATACTAGATTTTTGCTTCATTTTTTATTATATTACTCATTTACAACTTATGAAATCTCTTTTTAAGAGAGCTTTATTAAGTGTCTTGTGGACCTCTGTGGGATATGATGGTTTAGATTGAATGAGCACTATTGTTGAAGTGTTTACATCTAAAATGATCTATATCAGACCTATTCATTGGCTTTACATACACAATACTAAGTTATAAATAAATAAATGTCACAATTGTCACAAAGTATTACATGTAATTTTGTGTGTGTATTTAAAATCATGCCTACCTACTAATACAAAGTGTTATGTGTATAATATTCAAGCATCTATTTATCTTGAAATGAGTTTTGCATATATTAGCAGTCAAAATTTTACTGTGCTGAATTATATTAGCATATTACGACACAATAAAAATGCCAGGGAAGGAATTCTTGGCAGTCCAATGTTATAAGAAGGTTGTTCACTAACAAAATAATAATATGTTCATGTACTGTTGGATCAACAAAGATATAATAATATGTTTGTTTGAATAATAATCTATATCTATATATATAAAAGAAAGTTGTGTTAGTTACACTATTTATAACTCAAGAACGGCTGAACCGATTTGGCTGAAAATTGGTAGGGAGGTAGCTAAAAACTGGGAGAAGGACATAGGATACTTTAGGGTAGGGGTAGGGTAGGTGTAAGGTAGGGGTAGGGTAGAGGTAGAGTAGGGGTAGGGTAGGGTAGATGTAGGACACCGCATAGATTTTGAGGCGGTATGAAGTTTGCCAGGCCAGCTAGTATAATATAAAATTAGATGTACATATATACTTCTAAGAATATGTTATAATTCAAAGGAAGTATAAACAGATATTTCTTAGTATTGTTTGGAATGTTCCTTGAAATGTTAACTAATTTACTAGGCAATAAAAGTTATTTATAAATAGATTCCCGCCCGCGGTTTCACCCGCTTAGCTACAGTTCCCATGGAAACTTCATAATTTAAAATAGCCTATGTCATCCGAGGATAGTGTAGCTTCCCAAATCAAATTCAAATTGGTCTAGTAGTTTCGGAGCCTACTCAATACAAACAATCAAATATTTTATCGTTATAATATTAGTATAGATAGATGCACTCACTTTCATGGTCATCAATAACAATTAGAATACATAATTATTTGAAATAATTCTTCTTTTATCTTTTCAGGGACGTCAACAACAACATAATGGAACTATTGATAATGGCCTATGCCTGCAAAACGTCTTCAGCCAGGTCCATCGTAGGTGTGATCCCATACTTGCCATACAGTAAACAGTGTAAGATGAGGAAACGTGGTTGTATCGTCACTAAACTACTTGCCAAAATGATGTGCAAGTCAGGCTTGACACATATCATCACAATGGACTTGCACCAAAAGGAAATTCAGGGATTTTATGAATGTCCAGTTGATAATTTGAGAGCATCACCATTTTTGTTGCAATATATTCAAGAAAGTGTGAGTGTATTATTTATAAATAATGAACAAAATAACCCTTACTGAATGTAAATTTTTATACATTAAACAATATTAATTTAAAATTTATTTAAATAATTGTTAACTCTTTAAAAATACTTATTATAATCAATTTTAATGTATTTGTATGAACTAAACAAATAAATCCTGGTTATTTCTAAAACAATTAGATGTACATTTAGATTCCAGATTACCGTAACTCTGTGATAGTGGCTCGTAACCCAGGGTCTGCCAAAAAGGCTACGTCATATGCTGAACGTCTGAGATTGGCTATCGCTGTGATCCATGGAGAACAGAAGGAAGCAGAAAGTGACGAAGTAGATGGACGCTACTCTCCACCATGTTTACCAAAGTAACTATCTTATAAGTACTCTTACAATAGCATCAGCCCATATAATGCTGCTGAACATGGGCCTCCCTCAAAGAGGGTTTTGTCATAGCTACATTGCTTGGCACACATGTTCATGACCACAATTTTATGGTACAAGGATGAGTAAATTACCCAATAACATGTAAACGCCATAGATATGGTTGCAAAAATTGGTATCAATGGCTTAACATGCTTTTTGAGGCACAGTGGGTCTCTATCTAATCAGATCTGGAGTCATTCCGTCGGTATCAAACCCACAACCTAAAAGGCTACTGCAAAGCCACATTGGTTCCTATATATTTAAAACTATTTAATTATGTTGCATATTTCCTTTAAAGTAAAGATAAAATCTCTCTGGTTTTCAGCAGAATAAAGTAACAATAAAAGTAGCAACATAAAAAAAACATTTTTTATTTGCCACTTTTATTGTTTCAAAGACTTAAGTTTCTACATTGAATATCATTTTATATTAAGAATATTATAGTATAAATGCTTAAATAATCTGATATTTATATTTATTTTGAAATGATTTTAGGCGTCATCCATTAGTTAGGTATGTAAGTTTTTAATACTATTTTACCCTACTTGGGTGAGGTTAAGTGCTTTGTTTTGTATTATATCAAATTTGAATATCCACCCGATATTTTTGGAATGTATATGTGAAGAGGAATCGAGCACAAATGATTAACAAAATATTTTGTAATATTTTATGACATGCATGTCTTAGTTTGTATATGTAAGAATATGCAGTTTGTGTGAGATTTTGTCCCCACTCCATTAGTAAGATTTGTTTAGTTCCCCCCATTTTCCATTTCGTGCGTATATGTAAGGTGGACGTCACCTACTAAAATTACTAATATCACAATGAGATGAAAAGCATTTTTTGAGAACATTTTGTTGTAAATTTGTCCACAAGCAGAATGTGTAACAGAAAGATAATAATTTTCTTTTTCCTATTACATTTTCGACAGTAAATCGCGAACTATGGACGTGTCGGTGGGGGTGCCAGTGCACCCCGCTAAGGAAAAGCCGCCCATAAACGTTGTAGGAGATGTGGGGGGGAGAATCGCTATCATGGTTGTAAGTATTGATTACTATTGATATATATATATTAGTAAAACTCAGTATTTTTTTTTCCTAATATTGTAGCTGTAATATCTTTATAGCAGTTGAATACATTTTAGTCGATAGTTGAGAAAATGTATGCGGAAATTTCGCGCAAATTCAATTTAATACTTTCATATTGTTTCATACGTTTGTCAACATTATGTAATAGTTATTTTATGTGAATCTATATGCGTCGAGTATTACTGGCGAACATGCCAGTAATACTCGACGTAGCTGTACGTTGCATGATCATAGAAGCATTATAACTGCCTCGTTGGAGTTAAGCTAACACAACATAACAATGACTTTTTTAACCTAAGAACATCATTTTTAAAAGGGAATCTAACAATTTTACAATGTTCGTCCACAAAAAATTTTTTAAAGTTTTATTTGTCTGCATCTAATTTTGAGAATAACGAAATTAAAATGTATATTGTTATTAGGATGACATGATTGACGATGTGCAATCATTTGTGGCGGCGGCCGAAGTTCTAAAGGAGTGTGGAGCTTACAAAATATACGTGTTGGCAACACACGGTCTACTGTCATCGGACGCGCCCCGCCTCATCGAGGACTCCCCCATAGACGAGGTCGTAGTCACCAACACCGTGCCTCACGAGCTTCAGAAAATGCAGTGCAACAAGATAAAGACCATCGACATATCAGTCTTACTCAGTGAGGCTATACGTCGCATACACAATAAGGAATCTATGTCCTATCTATTCAAAAATGTCACCCTCGAAGATTAGAGCACGCCCCATAGCTTTCCATGTTCGTATGTTAAGTATTGAATAAGTATTAAGTTCCTTTTAGAATTTTATAATCATTGAATTATATCAACTTTTACTGTAAGGGACCCTTGTTACTCGTCCGCTAATTGATAGTATTGTATTTTACACCCAGTAAAGTGTTCCACAGATAATTATTATATTTTATAAATTTATTACGAGTGTTGTCAATGATTATAAAGCTCTTATATGGAATAGTTACGTAATTCCTTGTTTTGTGTATTATTTTCTGTATGTTATTTCAATAAGCCACTTATCGTCGGTGATATTGCAATACGGCGTAAGTGACAATAGCTTATAAGGTTGAAATCAAATATAGCAAATTATATTTTTTGCCCTAAAAGATAAAGAAAAAACATATTTTGACATATGAAATCACACCTTAGTAGCAACTGTCACATACGCGGTATTGCAATATCACCGATGTTATAACATTGTTATTTTATTAAAAGTAATATTTTAAATATGTGCTGAACAAATTTTAAGTACTTCACTCTGATATTTTTTTCTGATTTAATTAGAAGTTTGCAGTCTTTTGTTTAAATTATTTTCACTTTTAAAAATAAATCGCATTGTAAATGCAGATATCCTATGTTTGTTGATAGTGTTCCGTACCAAGGTTTTGAAGAGGAAATTTATTTGTTAATTTAATTAAATCAATTTACTTTTCATTATATTCTATAATTATATTTGATTGTCAAGTTATGCATATATAGCTCTAAAGACATAGTCTTGTAATAGTCATACATATGATGAAACGATAGATATATAACATATATGTGTTTAATTTATATGTTGCAGTCAAAACTAGCAAAATGCAGTCAAAACTAACCTAACCTAAAACTACTTTTGACTGATTTTGCTAGTTAAAAGTACTTTTGACCGGTTAAGAGTTTTGACTGAAACATATATATGTAGTTACATAGCTTTTACATTATCTATAATTATCAGTACAAAGTTACATCATATGGTTAAATTAATTACATGACTATGTGGACACTCTATACGAAAATGGTAAAAACGTGTGAATTTAAGATACACTATCAAAATAAACATAAAAAATGAGTTAATATTGTACTTTTCAAAAAGATATAATTGGTGAAATGTATATTGCATTGTTATAGACCAGGGTTTCTCAAACTTTCGGCTCCACGAACCCCTGTTAAAATTTCCAGGTGAAAGCGAACCCCTAACTAACTAATTAAATCCCCCCCCCCCCCAAGAAAATAATAAAATTGATTGTTGAAGAAAATAAGGTTTTTATTTGAATAAAAGGTAACAAATAAAGTGCCAAAAGAAATATCTTTTTAATATTAATGTGATGGGTGTGCTTGTTTCTTGTCGCAAATGGATTCACTTTTAGGAGTAATTTTGGACCGCGTATTGAATTTTCAAGCCGCCATTACGTAAATCTTGTCGCGAACCCCCTGCCGTCGAATGGCGAACCCTTAGGGGTTCGCGTACCCCACTTTGAGAAACCCTGTTATAGACTGCACATAAAAAAATATATTTGTTCTAAGATCTGTTAAGTAATAACAAATACACACATCCCAGTGAGATGCCTGTATAGCAAAGCTGGTTAAGTTGGCAGGGCCATGGAGGTATTGTGCATATGATTACATGTGAAATGTTATTCTATGAGTCTTATATCTTATTTTACCATGTTTATTGATAAGTATACCCACATTACAAAACAGCTTTTGTGAATGGCTATTAGGTTAATAGTGAAAGCATTTAATTCAGTGTGGATAGCTAGAACACCTTCATTTGGCTAAACATTTACTGAATAGATTGTTATGTTTTAAACGAAATGTCTTGGGATAGTAGTAATACGATTAAATGTATAGATATAACTAAGGCATAGACTCTATATTAAATAAATATGAATTGTGGCATATTTATAATCTTATTTAATTTTCACCTGGTCTAAGACTCTGATAGTTGAATTTCATTGAATAAGGGCATATTCTTTTTCGGAAGGACTTAATGAGCGGGCACACGATGCGTTGCGACGGCGGTGCGGCGCCGGAGCGTTGTCGCTGCATCGTCTTACATAGAAATATCTGTGGCATGTCACACGATGCGGTCCGGCGCCGCACCGGACTTGCAACCACCGAGACGAGGCGGGGAGGGGTGAATGCGTTGCATCGTCGGACGGAGCGGCACCGCTGACCGCTCGCTCAGTTGTTTATGCGTCACAAGGAAGTACACACGCTCGCTCGTTTCGTTTTTGTTTATTGTGATTAAGATTTTTAAAAATGAGTACCAACATAGATATTATTGATATGGACTACTTCATAACATTTTTATTAACAGACTGTCCAACGCCGCTGAGGCGCCGCTGCGACATAACAACGTTGCGGCGCCGCACCGCTCGTGTGCCCGCCGATACGGTGAAATCTTTGCGGTGTGCCCTCGCACTTACGTAGTTAGCCATTAGGCTTTTGCTACATCACCGAGAATAAGTGCGGGGGCACACGACGCGTTGCGGCGCCGCACCGCAAAGATTTCACCGTATCGGCGGGGAGGGGTAAATGCGTTTACAATCCATTTTTATTAACAGACTGTCCAACGCTGCTGAGGCGCCGCTGCGACATAACAACGTTGCGGCGCCGCACCGCTCGTGTGCCCGCCGATACCTACGGTGAAATCTTTGCGGTGCGGCGCCGCAACGCATCGTGTGCACTAAGGGCATAAATCACGTGACCAGCTAGTACAAATAAACAAAACACGTAAAGAGAAACTTTTTTTTTTAAATGGATAAACTATGAAACTTCTATAGCGATTTTAATTAATGATTTTACAATTAGACCGTTAGAGTACATAGTACAAAGGCATAAAAGATCAAGAGCTACGCTGGGAAAAGACGCGATATAGCTGTGACGGAACTGGAAAATCCTTTTGACGACAATTTCACTGGACATATGAAAACTAAAATGCGTGTGGATATGGGTATGGGCACGGGCATGGAACACTATTACACGCGGGACAGCTAGTATAGAATAAAAATTAACGAATTTATATTAAATTCTAAATTGGTTTTGGAGATTAGGCTGAATACACTGACAAACAAAAACATTTTTAATTGTGTTTTGGCCATTCCATATTTACATTCCGATGCGTTTAGTACTGAGGTTTAGTATAAACCTATTATGTTAAAAATAGTCCGAGAGCTGACACCAATTTTTGGGTCTCGGTCGAAACGGTCTCCTCTGATCACCTAGGTGATTTGTTTCCCAGGTGATCAGAGGACACCAATTTAGTTTCCTAGAATCACCTGGGTGATTTGATTCGTAGGTGATCAGAGGACACTGTTTCATTCCACTTTGAACACCTAGGTGATATCATCTGGGTGTTCAAAGTGGAATAAACCATTTGAGGCAAGCTGCTAACTCGGATACTTAAAAACATTTTTATGCAATGGAACGAGTAGAATCATCAAAGCTAGGAAAATCGGAAGGTCCAGATAGATTTCGGCAAAACGTAATCATTTCCTAATGACGATATATTGAAGACTAGCGACCCGCCCCGGCTCCGCACGGGTACAAAGCTGATGTATTATACATGTAAACCTTCCTCTTGAATCCTTCTATCTATTAAAAAAACCGCATCGAAATCCGTTGCATAGTTTTAAAGATTTAAGCATACATAGGGATATAGGGATAGAGAAAGTGACTTTGTTTTATACTATGTTAGTGATAGTGATTTGTCCGAACGGAGGTATAGACACAATTTAAAACCAAAGAACATTGACTATATTTCTGGACGAAATGATAAATGTCATCGCTTCTTGGATGGTTCAATTGGTTCATAATACAATTTGAACCCTGTGGCTAATGTTAGAAAAATCGTTTTCATCTGATTGATACTATAATATATCAAATTGCTGCCTGCTGGTCCGACTCGTTTGAATTGATCGCGAGTTTACGAAACTATTTACCTCTAAAATAAAAAGGAAACCTATTAGGTAATTAACTGAAATATTTATTTTGTTAAAAGGATAATAATTGTTATTTATGTCTAAGGATATTGTTAATTATATAGTCTTCCTATGATTGAGGTTATAATAAATACATTTTGATTTTTTCGAATTTTATATTTAATATCATGAAGTTATTAAAACAATTGTTAGACGTATCTAAGAAGAGTTGGTTGCAAAGCTACAAACGTTGCTATGCTAGCAGGAATATACTCAAACTTAGTGATAGAGGAATGTTTCAAGATATGTTCCCGAATACTTCTGCGTGAGTATAACTAATCCTTTTAAATTAACTACCTTAAGTAACGGACGGGGGCATATCAACATCATCTCATAAGTAACCCTGAGTACAGATAACTTTATTTATACCTAATTCATATTTTTATAGAAATAAATTAAAAATTAAGTAAGACTACATTTAAAAAAATGTATACATTCATGTAAATATGATTAAGTAATTTAATCAGTCAATCCATTGAATACTTACATTCTTAAACACATATCTCCAGCAAAGGCTCCAGGATGTCAGCAACCGTCTTGTTACTTTACCATAAGAAGTGTCATTATATTAAATCATCATCATCAGCCCATTTAATATAGCCATACTGCTGGACATGGGCCACCTCACGGAGGAGAGTTTTTACCATAGTTATAGGTGATGCATTGATCTTTCTGAGGCATGGAGGGTAGTCCGTTAACCAAGCAGACCCAGAAAGAACTCTTAGAATTTACACAATGATATCTTATCCAGCTTCGGGATCAAACCCACAGCCTCCGAGACTTAAAGAGAGCATTATACTGCTTATACTATCACAAAAGTATTTTTTTAGGTAGATATATGCCATCACAAGAACTAGAAAATATTAAAAAAAAAAAGAAACTACAAAATAATCAAACATAAATTTATTTGGAAATTTTTAAGAGCCTGGATCAATTTCTTTTTTAAATTTAATCATATGAAGTTGCCGAGTCAACGAACACTCTCAATTTTTTTATTTTCAGTAACTTTATTTTCCCCCTTGATATCCAAACTTAGGCAAACTTTTTTTTGTTGGATGTCTGCCAACTTCGTGTTCACAAATATTAAGTTGTTAATTAATGTTAGATTGTAATTTTTTAGAACAGAAATACGTGATTTACTGAACAAGGCACCCCAGTGTGTTTACGCTGGGTTTGATCCTACTGCCAACAGTCTCCATGTAGGCAACTTGTTGGTAATAATTAATCTGTTACACTGGCAGCGAGGAGGCCACAATGTTATTGCTTTGGTAAGAGACCAAATTACTTTATTTTATTAAAAATGGAAATAGAATAGAAGTTTTAGTAGTAGTATACCATGCTTCTAGTGTTCATGTTTGAAATTTTTTTTGTAAAAGATGAAAGGAAAATATATGGTTGCATATATATACTAATCTATAAAGGTGTGAAGAGTTTTTCAGTTTATTTGCTTGAACCCACTAATCTCAGGAACAACTGGTCCAATTTCACTTTTAGTGTTAGATAGCCCATTTATTGAGAAAGTCTATAGACTTTAATTATTAAGTTCCTACGGGAACAGGCGCATGGGAAATTAGTTTAGGTAATAAGTATGGCCTCATTTGAAATCAAAACTAATTTTCTTTCATATTTAGTAAAATAATAATATCAAAGAATTTTTTTCTAATTATTTCTCATTGGAAATATTAGGTATATTTTCAGGTTTCAGGTATACCCTTTTCAATATGTGCACTATATAAAGTATTGTACTGTAAATAAAAAAAAACTACTCTACTTTCAGTTAGGTGGAGCCACAGGTTACATTGGTGACCCAAGTGGCAGAAGTACAGACAGAATAGCCCTTCAAAGTGAAATAATACAGACAAATATCAAATGTATCCAGAACAATCTTGAAACAGTGTTTGAAAACCACAAGAAATACATTTGGTCTGAAGATGATAGCAAACTGAAGCCTGTAAGGTATATTTTTAGAAATAATCATGTTTATTTAGATATCTGTTATTTTTTGTAAACATACTTAAAAAGATAAAATAAATAAATAAATATTTAATAGCAGACAAATGACCTCAATCTTCTCACATTAAGTGGAAAATGAGACTAAATGCATGATTAGTTTGTGTCTATCTATAGGTTGTCCTTGCCCCAGCCCAAATACTCTCCCTATAAGCTCTGGTGGTAACTTTAAGCAAACCAAAGAGAAAAAACATTAATCACAAACATTATTAGAGTTTTCTGTAAGATACTTTCAGTCAAGCAGGTCCTTCAGTGTATGATTTAAGTCAAAAATAAAAAAAATGCTATAACCAACCTATTATAATCTGCGTTTCAACATTAATTAATTAAATGCTGCCATTTATGAAAGGTGATATTTAGAGGAACAGGTATAGCCACTGCCAATGATTTTAGGGGGAGGGGATCTGAGTATACAAGGGAAAATTTGTCACCATTTAACAATGGCAATACTCTATTTAATAATGATTTTGGAAAAGGTAACTGGAAAACTATTACTTACTATTTAACAAACACTTTTAATATTATTAGAGTAGAGAGATTATTGAGAATACTAATTATTTAGGATAGTTGAATGACTCAATAGAATAATATACATTGTAATGCAACATTTTAATTTATAATGATTTATATTTCAGGATAGTCAACAATGAGACTTGGTACAGAGAAGTAGATTCAATAAGATTTGTCAGTGAAATAGGCAGGAACTTCAGGATGGGTACTATGTTGCTAAAACAGAGTGTACAATCTAGGATTAACTCAGATATGGGAATGAGTTTCACAGAGTTTGCATATCAAATATTTCAGTCCTATGATTGGTTGCATTTACTAAAGGAATATGATTGTCGGTTCCAGGTAATTTTCATTTCTTAATTCATCTACATGAACTTTTCTATGTTTAGACTTTTAATTCATAGTGTTTTTGTTTAGATTGGTGGTAGTGATCAAATGGGCAACATAAGTGCAGGCCATGAATTAATTAGTAGAGCAGCAAAGAAAAATGTTTATGGTGAGGCATTGAATAATACACGCTAGACACGCGGGTTTTCTGTCGTTATTTTCGTCCCCGAGGAAACCTCTTCCTAAAGTACATCTTATTACTCCTGGATTATTTACCTTTGTGAGGGTGAAAGAACTTTAAAAATGAGTCCAGTACTTTTTAGTTTCAAACAAAAATACTAATCTCTACAATGTTAGCATAGTAAGGATATCTATGCTAACATTCATCACATATCAAATAAATGTGTTTTTTGAGACAAATGCACAGTGCAATTTCATAAAGTGTTCTTACTATGTTATTTTTAGGTTTAACGCTGCCTTTAGTCACGACAGAGGAAGGCGATAAATTTGGCAAGTCTGCAGGAAATGCTATTTGGTTGGACGCTACCAAAACTAGTCCATACAGTTTATATCAGTTCTTTATCAGGACTAAAGACTCAGAGGTGGAAAAACTACTAAAGTTATTCACATTTCATAGTTTAGGAGAAATAAAGGATATTATGTTCAAACATAAGCAGCATCCAGAGGAGAGATATCCACAGACCTGTTTGGCAGAACAACTTACTACTTTAGTACATGGAAGTAAGGAACATTAAAATAAAATCTTTTAATTTCAATAAAGTTCCTATGTGTGATATCCCTGACTTTTAGGGTTCCGTACCCGAGGGGTAAAAACGGGACCCTATTACTATGACTTCGCTGTCTGTCTGTCACCGAGGCTGTATCTTAAGAACCGTAATAGGTGGATGGTTACAATTTTCGCAAATATTGTATTTCTGTTGCCGCTATAACAACAAATACTAAAAAAAATATTGAAGGTGGGCTCTCATACAACAACTTGTTTTTTTTGCACGAAATCAATAACGGCAACAGGTAGGCACTTGAAATTAGTACGGAACCCTTCGTGCGCGAGTCCGACACGCACTTGGCCAGTTTTTTTTAGGCTTAGGCTTATTGTGAAGCAATCTGCTATGCCAATAGCATCATAAATTTGAAGTATTATTTAGGTTTCCGTGATTTTTTATTCTAGAAAATCTACCTGCAGAAGGTATAACATACCTAACACTCCTATTTAATGCAATACTACAAAGATGCTCAGTGCCCCCCCAGTGGAAAGTAGCCCAAATCAAAATGATTCTCAAACCAGGGAAGGCCCCAGTCGATACAAAGTCCTATAGACCCATCAGCTTGTTACCTATAACTTCGAAAATTATGGAGATACTCTTGCTTAGAAGATTACTACCAATCATATCAAAAAATAAGATCTTACCTGACCATCAATTTGGGTTTCGTCAGAAACACAGCACTATTGAACAGGTACACCGACTCACTAAAGCATTGTAACCGCATTTGAAGAAAATAAGTTTTGTACTGCTGCCTTTCTAGACATCTCTCAGGCATTCGACCGTGTATGGCATGAGGGACTTCTTTCAAAAATTAAGAAACAACTTCCAATAAATTACTTCAACTTTATTAAGTCATACTTAAATGAAAGACATTTCTTTGTAAAACAAGGAATGGAAACATCAGACCTTCATGAGATCCAAGCAGGCGTTCCCCAAGGCAGTGTCATGGGTCCAACACTGTATTTGATTTACACGGCAGACCTCCCAATCGCAGCAGGAGTCATCACGGGCACATTTGCTGATGATACAGCAATCCTCGCAATGGACCCATCAACAGAAATTGCATCGCAGAAGCTACAAACTAGTCTCAACCAAATATCTCAGTGGCTTAAAGACTGGCGTATCAAGGCAAACGAGACCAAATCTGTCCAAGTAACATTCAGTACTAGACGGGGAACATGCCCCTCTGTCTCTATCAATGGTGTCCAATTACCACAAAAGGACCACGCTAAGTACTTGGGTGTGTACATGGATAGGAGACTAACATGGTCGAAACACATTCTCACAAAGCGACTAGCCATGGGGCAACAAGTACGAAAAATGAACTGGCTTCTTAGCCAAAAACTGTAAGAAACGCCTTAGTGAGCATCCAAATGTATTGGCTAGCAATCTTATGAATCCACAAACAAATACCAGGAGACTGAAACGGAAGATTCCTCAAGACCTGATTATCTAGACCCCATATAAATAGACCCAGATATAGCTGAGGACTATTCAAGATACATACACCCTCCCACCTATTGCTGAATATCTAAAATGATAGATTGTAATAAATAAATATGGAAAAAAAAAGAAAATCCCATCGTTCCATAATTAATTATTTTATTTTTGTATGGATTGTCATTAATAGAGAAATATGGTCCTTTTAGCAATTGGATATTAATATCGTGGGTGATACTACAGTATCACCCACGATATTCGATATATATCGATGCCGCGTAACTGACAGTTGCTAATAGGGTATAATTTCATCTGTCAATAAATATTTTCTTTGTTTCTTTCTGTAGTTAAGGGCAAAATATCAAATTGCTACATTAATTTTTTTGTTCAACCTTATTAGCTATTGTTACTTTGTTTAATCATTGAAGATTTCTTTGAAGAAAAGTATAGTCTCAAAAGCATCTGTCAATTAAGTGGCCTTGTTCTAAGCTCTTTGTGGTGAGACCACTTAAACTAACGACCTCCGACTTCGTGTATTCGTATTGAGATATATAATTTGATTGTCATACAAATAAACCAAGTATTTATCCTTTTTTGTTTTCCTTTTTTTAGAGAAAGGTTTGGAGCGGGCTTTAAAAGCCACCGAAGCCATATACAGTAAAGACGTAACATCCTTAGTATCTTTGAGCGGTACTGAACTAGAAGAAATATTCGAAGGAGCGACGATCACTTCGCTGCTGTTGTCGCCCGGAATCACTGTACTGGAACTCGGCATGAAAGCCAAGTGCTTCCCCACTGAGAGTAAGTGTTTAAAGCTATTTTTTTGTAGGTATGCATGAGAGTTTTGCTATTTCACCGAAAAAGGAGGCGGGTGTTAAATGGTTTAATAAATACATAATAAATAGTCTGCGAAGGAGGGCGCTCTGTGGAACGTTGCCCTCGGTTCAGACAATCGCGACAAAGGGACTAGAAAGACGGTTAAGTCAAATGCATTTAAGTACCTCCGCTCTTTTTACTTGATTAAACCTACACATATTGGGATCAAATTCCTCCCTAACCAAAATCGCGGATCCGAAACTGGCAATAAAATATTAAACGGATTCATGTTCACTAAAAAGTTTCTCAACTTGAAAGTAATGTACCATGGGCGTACCGAGGGGCGTAGAGGAGATGGCGGCTAACTACCTACTACATAGTACATATCAGTAGATTTACTGACATTTAGAAAAAAATATTAACTGTAATTTAATTAGTCTCGGACCTCAGAGCTGCGTTTATATGTACCACGTGTCCGACGAGGACGTGCAAGGCTAAACCCACGTTGGGCGTGCGCGTTCCTCGAGCGTGTGCCAATAGTATATATCAGTAGATTTACTGACATTTAGAAAAAAAATTTAACTGTAATTTAATTAGTCTCGGACCTCAGAGCTGCGTACTTATGTAACACAAGTCCGATGAGGACGTATAAGGCTACACCCACGTTGGGCGTGCGCATTCCTCGAGCGTGTGCCACAAGCGGACGACCGCGGGAGTAGCGGGTCTCCGGGTCCGGAACTCGCATGATTCACACGCTCGATAACCGCGCACGCCTTATGTGGGCTCAGCAACATTTTTGTTCCTAAAAACAAAAGGTAGTTTACACCCTTCTACTCATAGTTACATTTTTTTTAAATCATAGTGTCTATAATTATATCATCATCAACAGCCCTTTGACGTCCACTGCTGAACATGGGCCTCCTCTTAACAGACCTTGGCAAGCCAGGATCGTTGAGGGATATTGCCATAATCACCACGCTTGGCACACGGATTGGTGATCGCAGTAAGATGTAAACCTAGGGCTAATAGATGCTGCTGCCCATCCATCAGCCATATGTCCCTTAGTCGCCTTTTACGACACATAATTATATCGCTCCTGGTAATTTCAGATGACGCGATGCGGATCATCCAAGCCGGAGGGTTCTACATAAATCATCAGAAGATGCAGAAAATCGACGAAGTGATAACGCAGTCCGCACACATACTGCCCAACTTGACGTCTTTGTTAAGAGTTGGGAAAAGAAACTACTATATTGTGAAATGGCAGACATAGAAATAGAGAGTATTTATTAATGGAGTATTCTGTTTTATTTGAACTAAAAGTTCGTAACCATAGGAGATAATACTGTAATGTTACACCATTAGAGCCGTCTCTAACAAATTATAACAAAACAAAATCCTAAACATTTTTTTAGGTCTGCGGTATTTATATGACCATATAGTGCCATCTTATCTTAACATTTTTACTGAAGCCTTAAGAAAATAAATAAAAATTAGCTCAAAAAACGAGAAATTTGTGTAGTTCTGTTTACGGACTGTGCTGATAGCGCCATCTACGCAACACTGAGTTTTATGTTCTATGAGCATAATGTGTAGGAAAAGTCCGTACAATTCCAACTTCGATGGACAGCTCTTGAAATGTGGCGCCAAGTATTATAAAACTTGTTACGGGTTGCTGTGTTCATTTAGACAATAAAACCATTATGTACGATTCGTTACGGATTCGTGACACAGTAACGTGTTTATTACAACTAAGACAAAATACAATTCCATACACTTAAGCTATCTTATAATTATCATGCAACCTAAAATACTTAACCCTATCGTAATATCTACTTATTATAACTTAGTTTTATTTTGTTAGGCGCCAGGACAGTTTTTAAATATGTGTCGACATAGGAACTGTGCCAAAACCAAGCCACGGCACCCTTCGCTTCAGGGATTATTTTGATTTGTAGATGCGTCAAGGTACAAAAGGGCGTTTCCATAAGCTAGAACAATGAAAAGCCAACCATTACGAACGCACACTTTATAATTGGCTGCTTGGCATAAACCCTAGAATAAGTTAAGCACTTACCCCTTTGTACCGGAACTCCGAACATATACTTCCGCTTATTGTTTTGTAACTCACACAACAACAGGTACACCAACAATATCTATGACGATAATTTGATATTATCTACAACTATTTCTTTAAGTCCATCACATGGAACATCACGGAGGCCAATGTGCCGCACCCATTTCATATACCGGCCGCGTACCGTCGCGTTTTCTCCTCTTACCCACATCGCAAATTTTATTGTTACCTACCCACTTTACAAATAAAACCGATGGACATAACATACCCCCAACTAGCGAAAGAAATAAAATATTACTATATTTTATTTCTTTTCCTTGCCGTGTATATACGTATATATATATGCGTATCTTTTAATCTATATCGTACCCTACAGGTTTGATATCCTTTATATGCCAAACACCTATTGTTTTGCCATGCACGTTATTCAGTCGAAATATGTTGTCTGACAGCTTCTCAATAACAATTGCCTTTTCAAATTTCGGTGCCAGCTTGGACATAAATTTATTCCTTGCATTCGAAAGAAACTTGGTTCTCCTCCAAACGACGTCACCGACTTGGAAATCCATACTTCTCCGCTTACTATTATAATAGTGTGAACTTCTATTATGGGAAACATGAAGTTTGTTTTCCACTTCTTTGTACAGGTAACATCTAAAATTCAAATTAGATAGAAACCCTTCAGTTTCAACACGTATAGGCTTATCACCGTCAAATGAATATGAACTAACGTTGTTATTTGTTTGTGGCGGAAATGCAGTTTCTCTTCCAAAAAACAAAAATGAAGGTGTATAGTTTGTTGTTTCGTGTACCGATGTCCGAATAGCGTGGGCAAAATTTTGAAGATTTACATCCCATTCATTATGTTTTTTGGAATTAATGTACGATGATATCATTGTACCAATCACTCTGTTAACGCGTTCTGTAGGATTACTTTGTGGATGATAGCTTGGCGTATACCAAATTTGACAGCCAAACTTTTGTGTCAAATCCCTAAAACACTGCGATACAAATTGTTTACCGTTGTCACATATAATAGCTCGCGGTACGCCATAAAGTAAAAATTGGTTCCCTAAAATGTCACAAATCTTATCTGCCTTCCCTGTTCTTAGCGGAAATAATAATGTAAACTTACTGAAAAGACATGTCACAACTAATAACATGGTGTTACCATTTTTACTCTTAGGAAATGGACCCATAAGATCTAAAGCAAGCACTTGCCAAGGCCCCGTAACTGTTCTATGCCTTCCCATGTACCCCAATGGTAATTTCTGTAAAACCTTCACTTTTCCACAAGTTTCACACGATCCAACATATTTCGTGACGTCTAACCGCATACCCGGCCAATAATAGAATTGCTTTATCCTAAATAAAGTTTTCCGTATTCCTAAATGACCCGCTGTAGCATTATTATGACAAGATTTCAAAATTTCTGATCTTAGCACGTCTGGAATATATAACTTCCAATCATCATTTGTGTCCGGGTATTGCCTAAGACGTATTTTTTTATAAAGGAACCCATTTCTTACTAGCCAATCTGAGTTTCTGAATGGGTTATCCAGAATGTCCGCGACTTTAGACTTATACCAGTCATCTTTATGTTTATCGAGGATAACTACCTTATTGCTATCTATAATTGCATCTACAGCCCTAGATAAGGCATCTGGTACCACATTACATTTCCCCGGCCTATGTATGATATCAAAGCTAAACTGCTGTAGCTTCATGGCCCATCTAGCTAGCCTACCATGTGGGTCCCTCATTTTATGTAGTGTCTTGAGAGCACTGTGGTCTGTTATTACGGTAAAATGTACTCCATCAATATATGGCCTAAATTTTTCAATGGCATGCACCACACTTAGCATTTCTCTTTCTGATGTTGAATAAGATTGTTCACGATCATTCAACTTCCTACTCAAGTATGCCACAGGTTGATCCATATTGTTCAATTTTTGACATAAAACAGCACCTATTCCTTTATTTGAAGCATCGCATTGGATAAAAAATGGTTTAGCAAAATCAGGACAGGAAATAACCGGCGTAGATGTTAATAAAGACTTTAATTTCAGGAAAGCAAAGTCTGCCTCGTCATTCCATATAAATTTCTTATTCCTTTTGCCTTTAGTTAAATTATGCAAAGGGGCTGCAACAATCGCAAAATTTTTAACAAAACGCCTATACCAACTAGCTATCCCTATGAATCGTTTTAATTCTTTTATACTTTTAGGTCTCGGAAAACTCATTATTGCAGACACTTTTTCGGGATCCGTACGTAAACCGTTTTCATCAATGATATAGCCCAGGAATCGTAAACTAGGTCGCGCAAATTTACATTTGTCTACATTTATTGTTAAATTCGCTTCTTTTAAAATATTCATGACGTGTCTCAACGTAGCTATATGATCTTCTAGTGTTTCTGAACAAACTACAATATCATCCTGATATGCCCATACTTTACCCTCCAACACGTGAAACAAGAGATCCATTAACCGCTGCTGCGTTTGGGAGGCATTTACTAAGCCGAACGGCATTACCTTAAAATGGTATAAACCTCTGCCAGGTATCGCAAAAGCAGTCTTTTCCTTACTAGAGTCCTCTAACTCGATCTGCCAAAAAGCAGACTTGAGATCAATAGTGCTAAGAAACTTAGCATTGCGTAGACTGTCCAAAATTGTAGAAACTTTTGGAAGAGGATATGTGTCTCTTTTCGTGATCTTGTTAAGTTGTCTACTGTCAAGGCATAACCGATTACTCCCATTCGCTTTTTTTACGAGAACAATAGGAGAACACCAGGGACTATAAGACGGTTCGACTACATCCTTCTTTATCATATCATCTAGCTCTTTCTCTATGACCTTTCTGATAGCTGGAGAAAAATTATACTGCTTTTGGTAAATAGGCTTGCTCTTCCCTGTATCTATGGAGTGTTTTAAAATGTTGGTCCTTCCCAAACCTATGCCTATGTTATTTCTTATTTCATCAATAAAAGATAAAAGACGTTTCTGTTCGCTATCATCTAAGCTGTCTTTCCCGACTACGGCCACTACATTATTAGTGATGCTATTTATAAAATTATTGTCTAGTACGCTCTCACCCCTGAATTGAAACGAGATGCCAAAAACGTCAAAGAAATCTTTCCCCAAAATCAGCGGCTGTGCCAAATTAGGCATAGATAACATTGTGATGATATGAAACTGTTCATTAAATTGCACAGGTACGTCAAACATTCCTGTAATACAATGGCTTACGCCATCCGCTGTGCACATATTCATTGTCTTGATTTTCTGATATTTAACACCAAGACGTTTCAGAGTTTCTGCAAAATGTGCATTAACGACTGTGCGATTGGCGCCAGAATCCAATAAACCTGAACAATTTAATCCTAAAATGTTGATACGTACATAAGGTCTATTATCACCTTCTTTTTTAAATGTTAATGATGCTAATGCTTGTTGTGACATAAAACCTTTTATAAATTCTAACCAATCCTGCCATTCTTTATCACTTCTATTTAGGGAAGATCTCAGTTGGCAGACTTCTGATTCTCCCCTCGAGCGTTTCCCTTACACTTACAGTCTCTAGAATTGGTTCCGAAACGACCGCATCGATAACAAAACAATCGCTGTCTCGGCACCTCACATGATCGGAATACATGTCCTACTTCACGGCAGTTCCAACAACGCAACTGTACGTGAGATTTGACCGATTGATTAAGTTCACCAACTTCTTTCAAGGCAAATGCCTCCTTTGTCGGTTTGTAGGCCAAATCTGGCTCTAATGAATTAAGTAAAACTTTAGGTTCTTGAAATCTATCGCAGTTTACCTTGGTTCGCTCAATCACCCTCAGTACATTGCTCAAATCAGCCATATCAGTAAATACATCCCTACATATAGCCCTTTGATAATATGGTTGAAGATTTTTTACAATAATCATAATTTTTTCTGATTCAGTAATCTTTTGTGGAAGTCTGTTAAACATATTCTGCATCACGGACATGAAAATAAGTACCGATTCATCCCTGCCCTGAGTCCTATTTTTTGCTTCTGCTAGCAACTCTTCTTGATAGAACTGGGACTGAAAACTCCGTTTCAGTAAAGTCACCAACCCATGCCAGTTTTCTGCATATTCTCTATTAGCGCGAAACCAAATTAAAGCATCACCTTTAAAAAAATCGATGGCATATCGCCATAGATCGTCTTCGGTAGCGTTCCTTGCCTCCCTAATCTCATTCACCCGCTCGATGAAAGCATTAACGCTAAAATGACCATCACCCGTAAAATGAACGCCCCATTGACTAATTGGTACTAATTTGTGTCTTCGTGTCCTGTTACCTTCATCAACTGCAGTGGAATTAAATATTTGCTTATCTGTAAACTCTTGGCCGTGAAGCGCCTCTAAGTGAAAATCATCTTGACAAAAACTAACACGCTTGCTACCAACATTTTTCTTTGTACTATCTTCAGCTGCTGGTTTGCCAACTGATTGATAAGCAGACGGACTATTACGGATGGACAGACCTTCAATTCCCTCTAGGATTTTATGGCTGTCGCCACCAAAAGACTCCTGCAATGCAGCTTTCATTTCCGATGTTATATCATCATCATCCTCTATGTCATCTTTGGCTACCAAGTCGTTCAAAAGAATTGACGCCTTTTGTAGTAAAACCTTTCTTTTGCCGTCTTCTAAATCATCTGTGGGTGAAATAAGCTTTACTCTATTCACGACATGATACAAGCGTGACACCAGTCGTTTGAAAAGTACTTTGTCTGGTTTTTCATTAAGTTCCGACACATAGCAAACAATGGTGTCTAATTTACTAGAACAAACCTCTAATTCCCGTTCTAAGTCATCAATGGCTGACTTTGGTGCTTTTATTTCATAGTTGACCTGCTGCAACTCTTCAAGAATAATCATTTTTTTTAATATCTTTTTTAATGCTGATACTAAGCCTGATTGTAAATAACCCCGACAAGCAAGTTCGTATTCCACCTCATCTTTTAATAAGTATTGGGGATCCATCTTAAGGCACAAAGTTGTGACTGTAACCGTGTTCAAACCCTTTTTTTTTTTTTAATATGTATATAAAAAAGTTACCACCTATCTAGTGAAAATATTTTTTTTCTTTTTACATAGTTTTTTTTTTTTTTTTTTTTTTTTTTTTTTTTTGATTTATATATATATCCCCTTATCTAACCTAATATTTTATTGACTTAAATTAGCCGCAAATTACTACACGTTTTTTTTTTTTTTTTTTTTTTTTTTTTTTTTTTTTTTTTTTTTTTTTTTTTTTTTTTAATAATAACTATACTAACTAAATATTTTAAAGACTTGAATTACATCCAGGTAATTGCAATTTTGTATTTTTTTTTTTTTTTTTTTTTTTTTTTTTGTATATTGATTTACTTATATGTATAATCAATTTTACCTATTAGCTAAAAAATAACGAAAACTAACCCAACATCCCGATTAGAAAATATTTTAATTATTTGAAACCGTCCCCACACGGGCAACAACTTTGGTATTATAATAAAGCAGTGGGTAGGTATATCAATCGTACGGTACGGGTATCAATTTCTCGAAGGTGACTAGCTAATAACTTAGCACTTAACCTCCGTGTGTCTTTTCAATACTCTTTGATAACTACCGAGTATATGTTCGGATTACATTTATTTGTCCCAACAAATTTCTAAACAAATATAAACTAAAAAAACACAACCGTACTCAACTTAAAAAATTGCCAATATTACTAGGTATTCAAATAATTATTATTATAAATACTAACTTTGAGTGTGACCGACAAAGCACAAAACGCAAGGCATCCACAAGTAAAAAATGCAAGTAATACAAGTAAAAAATGCAAGTAATTCCTTATTAAGTAGGTACCCTAAATTCAGTCAACCCCGTACTTTTAACGTTGGGCGTCATTTGTTACGGGTTGCTGTGTTCATTTAGACAATAAAACCATTATGTACGATTCGTTACGGATTCGTGACACAGTAACGTGTTTATTACAACTAAGACAAAATACAATTCCATACACTTAAGCTATCTTATAATTATCATGCAACCTAAAATACTTAACCCTATCGTAATATCTACTTATTATAACTTAGTTTTATTTTGTTAGGCGCCAGGACAGTTTTTAAATATGTGTCGACATAGGAACTGTGCCAAAACCAAGCCACGGCACCCTTCGCTTCAGGGATTATTTTGATTTGTAGATGCGTCAAGGTACAAAAGGGCGTTTCCATAAGCTAGAACAATGAAAAGCCAACCATTACGAACGCACACTTTATAATTGGCTGCTTGGCATAAACCCTAGAATAAGTTAAGCACTTACCCCTTTGTACCGGAACTCCGAACATATACTTCCGCTTATTGTTTTGTAACTCACACAACAACAGGTACACCAACAATATCTATGACGATAATTTGATATTATCTACAACTATTTCTTTAAGTCCATCACATGGAACATCACGGAGGCCAATGTGCCGCACCCATTTCATATACCGGCCGCGTACCGTCGCGTTTTCTCCTCTTACCCACATCGCAAATTTTATTGTTACCTACCCACTTTACAAATAAAACCGATGGACATAACAAACTAACTCCCGCGCGCGGTTTCACCCGCTTAACTCCCGTTTCCGTAGAAAATTCATATTTAAGTATAGCCTACCTCGATAAATAGGATATCTAAAACTGAAGAATTTTTCAAATCGGACCAGCAGTTCCTAATATTAGTGCGTTCAAGCCAACTAACTCTTCAGCTTTATAAATGAGTATCAAGATTTGAGGTTTCATTGTAAAAAAATAATGTAAAATTTTGCCGCGTCCTATGCTGCAAGTTTCGTATTTACGGAAAATACGTGTTTCTATTTCACTGATCTGTTACATAGACCAGGGTCGATAATTTTAAAAATGGTAAAAAGTGAAAAAAAATTATAGTAGGATGATACCCATTTGAAAAGGTAGAGAATATAACAAAATCGAAAGGAAAAATAAATTACGGGCGACCTGAGGTCGGGAAGGGGGAGGGGGTGAGTTTTTAAAGCCAAGGATACACTAGGGGACAAATGTCGTGCGACACGTGTCGCCAGCGACGTTGGGTTAAGTAACACGACATTGTCGGACTTTGGTCGACATGTCTGGCAACATCGCACGACACGTGTCGCCAACTACATCGAATGAAGTAGCGCGACGTTGCCGGACTTCGCTCGACATGTCTGGCAACATCGCACCGCAGCCAACAACACTACCTCGGTGGGTGTAATGATATCGATTGCCTTGTGAAACAAAACTTCGTGATGTCGCCAGATATGTCCGGCGAAGCTTCGCGAAGTTGCACGACTTCGCCTGACGTCGCTACGGACATAAGTCGCGCGATGTCGCCAGATTTGTCAGGCGAAATCGGCTGGCTTCGCTTGACATGTCGCCGATACATGTCGTGGCACATTTGTCTCCTAGTGTTTCGAATTCATTTCATTTCATTCGAATTTCTCACATAAATTTTGAGGTTATGTGAAAAAAGAGATGATACAAAAGTTGTAGATCTTTTTATTATCTACAACTTTACCATTTAACTTTTTTTCATAGGACTTGCAGTTTTACCGGAAATCGAGATTAACCGTTTTTTACCCTTAAAAACTCACCGACCTCAGATCGCCCGTAATTTATTTTTCCTTTCGTTTTTGTTATATTCTCAACCTTTTCCAATGGGTTTCATCCTACTATAATTTTTTTTGGTCTCAAAAATTATCGACCCTGATCTATTTAATCGTGTCTTGTAGAATAAATACGTAAACATATTACGTATTAATTCTATTTCCTGGTGTTATTTGGGGTCTAAGAAATTAAGAGATATTTTAAATGTTTGGACTATTTTATTAATACTTACAACAGAAGCTGTATACTTGTAGTATATAATAATAAAATGCATATCACATAAAAGATTGTAAACACTACATAACATACTTACAGCTAAAATAATAGTCATTGAAACAGCATTGCATTGATTACTATATCTAATGCATCGACGATGGCGGCCTGCGTTGTACATCGCGTCGAATAGTATCCGGCGCTACTTCATAAATATAAGAATAAATTATATTGAGTACAACTTTTTTTTTGTGTTTTAAGCCATATTGGTTTATTTATACTCCGCGCCAATGACTAGCCTTTCACTCAGCCGAGTAGTAGCCGACGCGATGGAATCGGAGACGCGCCATCCTCAATATCATAAAAATATGGCTGTTCGTTACAATTACGTTTGTGCATTCTCCCGCTATGGGTCATCGACCGGGAGTGGTGATTATAATTTTCTAATATCACAAGTATTAATTGCAACATTCACTCATCATATGAACTAGTAATTCCATATAATTACATCGCATATAAAAGCTAGACAATCTAAGCGATATGTCATCGTGGAATAAATTTCCCGGGGTCATCGTTCGGTCCCGTCTCCTACATAATTCGCGAAAGCGTTAATCGTTAATCCATTATTTGGTAAGAGATAATATTAATGCAAATCGTCACTCGTCATTCTTAATAGTAATAAGGCTACAGTTTTACAAAAATAAATACATAATACTCGTTAGATGCAAAGAATAATATCCTCTGTGATAAGATTCCCACATTAGTAACATATTACAATGGGAAAGTAAGAGCGAACATCAGTCTCATTGCGAGTCGGGAAAGGCGCGTGCGCGACGTTTGAGTCTCGGCATGGGCACCGGGCTGTACGGCTAGAGGTCGGTGCTCTCGTGCGCGGGCTGCGGGGAGGGGGCGCGCGGCGCGGGGGCGGGCGGATCTACGGGCGGAGGCGGCGCGGGGACCAGAGGACGTGGGGGGCGTGCGGAGGGAGGAGGACGCGGGGAAGGCGGGTCGGCGATGTCTCCCTCGGACTGCGACAGTTGGCGGCTGGCCACCAGCGAGCGCGGTTCGCCGTCCGCGTCGCGGGCACCCGAGCTGTGTGTGCGCTGGACGGGCGTGCGATTCTCCTCTTGTTCTCCTGCGGTGCCCACCTGCATTACACATAATACCTTAATACAACATACTTCGTTCGAACCTCCGTTGTCTAAAGCGTAAATTAGCTTACAACCCCAGAAGAATCTTTGTATAACTATAGTTTTCCAGGTTTTTCCAGGTACTTATCAAGCATATATACCGAGCGTACAGCAGGGTGAGCAACGATGGGGTAGTTAATACATTGCACCTGTGTTTTAGAACCTGCGGTTACAAATCCACCAGCCAAGCTTAACGATTATGACAAAATCTCCATAGCGATCCCTAGGCTGATGATCACAATAAGATGAGCTGGTTTGCTTGCTTGTCGCTTTTTTCACTTTATCAGAAGTAATATAATAAAAATAAAAACACATTAGGATTGATACACCCTCGGTAACCTATTATAAAGTAGTAAATTTTCATTGTCCTACCTGTATGACGGTGGGGTGCTGTTTGTCTACTGAATACACATGCGCACGTTCCAGCACAGTGAGCGAGACCTCGGGCGCATCGGACAGCGAAGCTCTCGCGCGGAAGCTTTGCGGACGAAGCGCGGCCGGTCGCTCGGGAACTGCGGGCTTGTGGCGGAGCAGCACGTCGGGCTCCGCCGGCTTGTGGCGTAGCGACACCTCGGGCTCGGGCTCCGGCGCCGGTACTACAGAGCGGGGCGCCGCTACGGGACGCGGGGGCGCCGCAGCGGGGCGGGAAACGCCCAGGGACGAAGGCCCGCTGTCTCGTATCGACATACGAGCCGCAACGCCGGTCTGTGCGCTCATGTTTCGGACTACGAGGGTATCGGGCGCGCGGAACGTGTCCTTGTCCAGCTCAAGGCTCTGCCTACGCGCGTCGCTATCCGCCGCCCTCGCCGCCAACGCCTCTTCCTTCAACGCCTTACTCTGTCGATACGTCGAACGGTTGATGGTCTGCACGCCTGTAATCACTTTCCCGGTATCCGAAATCACCGGTCTCGGCGGTTTCGCCGGTTTGTCGTTTTCGAGTTTTCCGATCGAATCTCTTGCCGGTTCCGCCGGCGCAGTATCGGGCGCTTGTGACTCGGCTTTCTTGTTCTTGTCGGGGGTGAAATTGGGCGGCACGGGGGCGAGCGGCTTGTTTTTCCGCCTCAATATCGGTTTGGGGCTGCCGTGCGGGGGACTAGATTGGTCGGACAGTGAACTGTTGGACTGCGCTTTTTTTATGTCATTTTCGAGCAGAATGAGGCTGGTGTCGTGACTGTTGCTCCGCGAGTGTCGGCCGGTACCGTCCGCGTTCTTCCCCTGGCTCTGGTGGTTGTAGTCGAACATCGATTTACTCATACTGCTATAGTCGCCGTTTGACGGCTCCTGGTTCAATGCGTTCAAATCGTATTGGTCTCTTAGCAATTCCTCTTTGGTGAACGTGATGAAGAAACTGATATCTTCTTGGAAGAACCAGTCAGCGTGTTTGATGAGCAGTTCTACTATACAGTTGACGGCGGTGGTGACGTTCATGTCGAACGTGTTGCCCCCAATGGCCCACAAGAGGTTGGGAGCGATCACTATGGCTAGATTCGACGGTGTCATTTTGTTAATACTTTGATTTTGTGTCAAAGTAGACAAAAATTTTATGAGATACCTAAGATTTTGGAAATTAGCCTCTGG
This sequence comes from Nycteola revayana, assembly GCA_947037095.2. Classification (NCBI taxonomy): domain Eukaryota; kingdom Metazoa; phylum Arthropoda; class Insecta; order Lepidoptera; family Nolidae; genus Nycteola; species Nycteola revayana. The sequence continues at coordinate 15,946,175 of OX344839.1, forward strand.
CAGTAAATGTATGGCTTCCCACACGGCGTTTAGTCGAGTCTGTTCTGTGGGCTGTCGGGAGGCGATGATGAATGTTTCGTAGAGCCGATACGTGAGGAGCGGTTCCTTTAGTTCCCGTAAGTAAGACTTGAGCACTGAGGCGACTACGTGCATGTCTCTGTAGTCGGGAGGTAACGGCACGTTGTAAAACCCTGCGTCTAGAGACAGCTTCAACCGTCGCACTTTGGTTGTACCTAAAAATAATAAACATTCATCGTTAAATATATCGAAAATTGTAATTTACTGAAAAAATTGTAGATGTGGTCAAACAAGGAAAATGCTTTTAAAGATCAGGTCCGTAATTAAACATGCGTCGATAATAAAGAGGTCTAAAGAAAAGGGCAAAATTATAATGTGAGATAATATTTATAGTATTGGTATGTTAAAAACTGCTCGACAAAAAAATTGTCTCCACCTTGCAGAATACCACAGCCAAATTAGATTATTGATAAATGTTGTCTTCAGCTGACCCCACAATGGGCAGCTATGCGTGAGTGGTTGCCAGAGTGTATGGGCTAGGATATTCAAGGTTTGGCCGATGACAGCGGCTATTGCTATACACCGTGAAATTTTAATGGTTGTTTTCCCGAAGCAGAACAACTTGCCGTCGGTAGTACTATCGAAACATATTTTTTTTTTTAGACATGTTTTGCCTCTAAAATTATTAAAAAAAATATTAGACAACTCGAAAGCGTGATAAACAGTAGTAACACTAGACGGAGTTAATGGACCTTGTAGGTACTACTCGAATCGCACGCGCTGCTGACAAAGTAAAGAACGATCCATAAACGTTCAAAGCAAAATAAGAGCTCAATGGTAGTTATACGGCATAAAATAGCCTGCACGCCAGAATCACTAACGAGCCGGCTTCCTTTGTCATTCGCCGCGCGGCGCCGACGCCGGAACGCCCCACGCTCTCCTTCGACTCCCTCCTTCCTTAGTTGTCCCGTGAACGTCGGAAGCGCAGCACGCGTTATCTTATTACTTTATTAGTATTATGGATCGACATTACAGTTTTAGTAATTTAGAGTACGTCGCTATGGTGCAACTGTACGCTAGGGCTAATTATAATTCCCATACTGCCTGGCGTCTTTACGCCGAGCTGCAACACTTGGCGTCACTCCGTTTTCGCGGAGTTCTGAACCCTCAAGTCATACAGGACCGGACGATCGTAGCGGCGACGGCTACTCGATCATGGGCAGTTCCAAGTGCCAGCACATGCACAGGGCAGAGGTCGATCGGCCGTTCTTTCGCCAGAGCTCGACGAGGAAATCATCGAGTACTTCGAACGCGATCCTCGCCGAAGTACGCGAATGGCGGCAGCTAAGTTTGGCGTAAGCCAATACTACGTCTGGAAACTACTTAACTCAGAAGGACTGCATCCATATCATTTCCGCGGAGTTCGTTTAATTTTTCATTTTTGTTAAATACGTAAATACTTTATTAGGTATCTAATTCAGACAATTATTGTTCTTAGATAATAAATTTGTTTTAAGTTACGTTTTCTGTAAGTTATAGCTAAAAAGGTATTGGATAAAGCTTATTATTATGATTGGGTACTGTGTTACATTACCTAAGGTCTACACCTTAGGTAATGTAACACAGTACCCAATCATACCCGTATCAGCTGATTGACTAACACCCGGGTCAACGAACGCGCGACCGATCGACGCGAGCGCTAGGTATCGCGAGGTATTACTATCGGTTCGATGTCACTTTCGAGTTCGGTTTTTCACGATTGTTAATCGGCCATTTTTGGTTTATAATATTTAGTTTTTGTATAAATTGAATGTTTAACTAAGACCAAACCTTTTCGCTGCGGGAAAACAACCATTTAAATTTCAGCGTGTATATCCGCTGCACAAGCATCAGCTTTCCTTGCACATGGTGTTTTTTTTCGGCGGTAGGCGATACATAAACACGAAATTCAATATAGCTCCCAATTTAATTAATTAATTAAATTAATATAATCTATTTGTAACCTATAAATGATTTGGTAAACAATTGCTGGACTAACCTGAACTCGCTCGTGTAAAAATTCTCCTCTGACACCACTATTATCCACTTTTATCACAAAATCAACCATGGACAGCAGATTTGAAAAGAGCCTGGAAGCTCTAGAAAATTTATTTGCCACTAAGATGAGAGAACATGAAAGCAAGCTGGATAAGGCCATTTCATCATCTGCACACCCAGTTCACACCAGCATACAGGCTCTTTCACGTGAGTTTTTAGAGTTTAAGTCAATTATTCTGGAATCGGTAAAGCACCTTAAAAATCAGGTTGAACTGCTGTCATTGGGCATGGACCGAAACGAAATGAATATGCGTCGTAAAGTCCTCCTGTTACATGGTATTTCTGAAAGGCCCAATGAAAAGATTCATGAAGTGGTGATTGCCGTATTATCGAAACAGTTGAGGTTGACTGATGTGAACACTGGCATCTTTGAAGTTTGCCATCGCCTCGGTTCATCTCAAGCTAAAAGTCGGCCCGTGTTGATAAGGTTTCGTGACATGGAACACCGCCAACTAGTGTGGGACAGCAAAACTGGTCTAAAGGGCACTGGATACACCATCTCCGAGTTCCTGACTCAGGTGAGGCACCGCACTTTTACGAAGGCCCGTAAACACTTTGGCGTCCGTAGCTGCTGGTCTTCCTTGGGTAAAATTATATTAGTTACTCCTGACAAGGCTCGTCACAAAATAGAAACCATGAGTGAACTCCATACATTGATCTCACAATTCCCTATTGACGCTGATAGTGACGCCGCCAATAAGACTACGCCAGTTCCACCACCCGCTAATCCTGTGGCAGGATCTACTAAGCAGAATACTCGCACAGTTAGAAGCCGGCGCCGATGATGCATATGACTCATTTGTCTTCGCTGTCTAACTCTGAGAGCTCTGTTGTTGTGCCAGTTTTTCACCGCATTATAGCTTTAATTCACTAAGCTTAACCTTATGTAATTAGCAGTTACCCTTTTTATATTCCTTTTAATTTATTTTAAATGCCGGTATTATTACGTTACTTAACAAAACTGCCTTGTATTATTGTAAATTGTAGACATGGGTAGCTCGCGAATGAGAGATAAAATTGAACTAGCTCTTCAATCACATCTAGCTCCCAGTAGCTCAGTCGTTCACAGAATAGCTCACTAGTTAATTTAGCTCACCGGCTCACTGACTCGGCTCTAGTAACGAGTGATACCGACGAGATGCCGACAGCGGCCCGACAATGCCCGAACTTCCCCGAAGAACAGGTGAACTATTTCGCATGTCGCTCACTGACCGACTCTTCGACGATAAGAGTTATTTTACTATGACGTATTGAGCCGTCATAGTAAAATAACTCTTATCGTCGTTGTTTTAAAAGTAAAAATACTTTGGCACTTTAACATAAGTATGAAAATCCATAGGGAATAAGTTTGTGATTTTTTCAGCAAAACAAACATCGTTGTTTTCTTAAATTTACTTAAATAGTTTCGGCGGATTATCGTGTCATTCGTGTCGCATATTGCTAAGCGCAGTTTAGTTTTGGTTTCTTATCATCATCATCATCATCATCATCATCAGCCCGTAGAACGTCCACTGCTGAACATGGCCTCCTCTCGAGGGAGGGTATTTGCCATAGTCAACACGCTTCGCCTTAAGCCTGTTCAAGTATGAAGGAAAATCATTGGCTTTCATTTTGTAATAAAAACAAAACAACCCAATGAATCTAATTTTATCTATAGCTCGCAAATAAGTTACATTAACTAAAGAACTACATAGATTTCATAGAGCCACTGAGCTAGTTGTCTCGTTTGACTTGCGTAAAGTAGCGCGGCTCTATTTGATCTAGCTCGCCAATAACTCAATTGAGATAAAGAGTTAAAAGAGTTATTCGGTGAGCTAAAGACCTAAAAGAGCTAGTTGTCTCGTGCGGCTCAATTTGATCTGTAGCTCGCAAGTAGTATAGTTCTTTTGATCAGAAGAGCTATATCTCTTTTCTTTTCAGTGAGCTACATTTCGCATGTCTAGTAAATTGTAATGCCATCAAAAACATACTTGTAAAAAAACCCAAGTCTCGTAACGCAGTTCTTTTGCCGTTAAAAGTTGTGAGATCTATGTAATACCAAGTCGGTTAATTTATTCAGTCCCTACTTAAGGGACCTTCTGTCTTAAGCTATTACGTAACTATCTCACCTAACAGACTCTTAAAATGATCTTATCAAAATTCGAAACTTTTAAGTTTTAAATAATAAATTAACTTGGCCATCGGATACTATTAGAATGTGTCTCACAAGTGTTTATTGCGATGGCCAAGTCAATCTAATATTCATAACATAAAAGTTTTGAACTTTGATAAGGTCAAAATAAGATTCTGTAAGGTGAGATAATTACGTAATAGCTTAAGACAGAAGGTCCCTTAAGTAGGGACTGAATAAATTAACCGACTTGGTATTACATAGATCTCACAACTTTTAACGGCAAAAGAACTGCGTTACGAGACTTGGGTTTTTTTACAAGTATGTTTTTGATGGCATCTCATTTCTTTTTGTAGATAGTTGTACCTTTTTCCTTTGCTTTACAATTTACATAATTTTTTTGAATACCTACAATGGATTTAGGCTGTATCTCAAGAACCGCGATAGCTAAACAGTTGACATTTTCACAAATTATGTATTTCTGTTGCTATGTTAACAAACTAAACATAAATGTAATAATTAAGGGGGGCTCCAATACAACAAACTTTTTTGCGGCCTTTTTTGCTCGATATCTATAACGGCAATAGGTAGGCACTTGAAAATGGTACGGAAACCTTAGTGCGCGAGTCCAACTCGCACTTGGCCGGTTTGAGTCTATTGTATGCACAAATGGAGGATTCCTGCGCTTTAATCGTTCCAAAGTAGACTTAAATTAAATGTAAACCGTCCAGACTCGTAACTCGGTGCCTTTATTTACAAAATAACTTAACTTACGAATATATGAATACCTACGTACCTAGCTGGCATGGCAACACTCACCATACGTAACAAGAGCAGCTGCGTCGTGTACTTTTTTATGGTTTATCGATATTCGTCGCACTCGTCAAACGTCATTTAAAATTAATCCTTATGTAAAATTGTTATCTCTCATTCATTATAAATATTGTCAATGTACCTAATCGAAAACTACAACATCAAGCTTAACAGAGGATTAACATGAACTTATGTATGGCACTCACGGCCTCACTGTCAAAGGTTTTTAAATAAAGAAATTACTAAACTGCTTTTAATGGAACTTTGGCACATGTCCGATTTTGGCTTTTTTTGAGACAGCTCCCGCACTAGGGAAATTTTTATCTATGTCGCGGGTCAAAGTAACTTTTCCACAGAGACAAAGTCGCGGCCACAAGCTAATATGTACATAAGTAAATTTAAAGCTACCTAGTTAACATCAAACTGTGTAAAAAATATTTGATAAAATAAATATGCAAATACAGTTTGTGTCAGATAAATAAAACGTGGTGTGTGTATACCTGCGATATCGCAGTCATCATCATCATCATCATCAGCCCGTACAACGTCCACTGCTGAACATGGGCCTCCTCCCGAGGGAGGGTTTTTGCCATAGTCACCACGCTTGGCAGGCGGGTTGGTGACCGCAGTATTATGTTGTAATACACAGGGAAACGCTGCTGCCCGTTCTCTGGTATACGCTTGTTAAAGATGATGTTATAACAATCAGGACCAACGGCTTAACGTGCTTTCCGAGACACGGAGGGTAGTCCCTCAACCAACCAGACCCGGAAAGAAATTTTAGAATTTACACAAAGATTTCTTGTCCGGCGTGGGGATCGAACCCACGACCTCCGAGACTTAAAGCGAGCCAAATACCGCTACGCTACGGAGGTTGTTGCGATATCGCAGTAAGACTTGTTAATTACTTGAAAGAAAGTGACCGTCTTTCTGTGACGAACGGGAAGCGTGGAAGCCGTAGTGTTTGTCCGGGGGGAATGCAAGAATTTTACGCATCTCCTCCGACTCTGCGGCGTTCCCGCACGAGCGGTGGGGTATGTGGGACTCGCCTTCTCCATAGCAGTGGAATGCAAATCATACCTTGAGAGAAAAACACTTAAACCCCCGGTTACTCCTCTGACCACAATTGGTTAGGGGCCCAGGAACTGTTGCCTATCTGGGATACCCTATGGCAGCGTCCGCGACTCAAATGGTGTTGCGGGCTCTCCTGGGTCAAAATAACCAGTTTCAGGGATGCCAGAGTACACGGGGTCCCTACTTCTCAAGGGGCCGCGGCCTGTTAGTATACTATCGTTCATAGCACAGTTGCTTTTACATTCCATTGAGTTTTTTTTTTTTCCTTCGATTTTTTTTTATTTGTTAAATTAATCCCTGTGTCGCGAAGGTCGCACCGCTCGATAGTTTAACGAAAACAAAGCACCCCCTGACTCAATACAACTGTTTTAATTTCAGACGAATAATTGTCCCGGGTGGGAATCGAACGCAGAAAACCAGGTCTCTGGAGCAACTAACGTAACCACTAAGCCACCATCTTTCAACATAATCGCATCTAGGTCCCTGTCTACACCTATTCTTCCATTAAATCATACATATTCATTTACACTGATTCACTGACTGCAAATGTAACTTTGTAATCCTATACATTTATAAGAAATAACAAAGTTATTAATGCAGTTGATGAAACTTAACAACTGGACCGAAATTGCAAAATGTTGGAATTTTCCCATGAGTTTTACACTAAACTCTACTAGTACTCAAAATTTGAAGCTTCTACTTCTGCTAGAAGTGCCTAAACATTTTGATGATCGGTCAATCACGTGTGAGCGAGTGACAAAATTACCGAAATTACCGAACTTTGAGTAGTTATAATTCTTAAAGTACTGGTTCAAATTGAATGAAATTTGAAATATGTTGTAGTTTTACAAAGCCTGCTTAGGTTCTGAAATTTCAGGCTCCTATCTTCATTCACAACGAAGTTATAGAGGGTCGAAAATCGGCTGAGTTGCTTCGAGAAAAGATAGGTACGGCCGTGCACCTTTTTTTTTTTTTTTTTTTTTTTCTTACTCGACTTGGGGGGGCACTGCCGTGCCCCCAGATGTAAACAAATGTCAAATCTAAGCTGTCATCCAGTGCTTAGGGTGCGTTCCGATACATTCAATATATATATATTTTTTTCTAACTCAAGTTTCGATCATGGCAGTTTTAACCTTCGGACATGCATGTGTTTAATTTTTTATATTTTTGTTGTTTTAATCGTGTTTGTATGTGTTTTTTATTGTTGCTATCGATATCTATGTGCACTTTGTAAAATTTCTTCCAAGAGCGAGTCGGTAAGTTCAGCGGTTAGATTATTGTTATTTATTTAGTTTAAATTTGAATTAAATTTAATTATCCGTTTATTTATATATATATATATATATATATATATATATTTTATTTACATTTATATATATATATATATATATATCGGCGCAACCACATAAAATAAGCATAGCAACAACACTTCATTAATGATAAACACATAAATACAATTACTCGTCTCATCAAAATAAATAAATTGTGAATCAATGCATGATTTGATAGAAACACAAATATGTTCATAAAATACTAGACTAATAAATAAGTATTCAGGATCAAATTATGATTTGTAAATCGTTGAAATATTTGTAGAAATAATTATCTGTTCACATAGTTTGAAAATTATCAAACTAAATTGTTTACTGTTTGTGAGCTGCTCGTTTAGTATAAATACGGCCGGCGGACCGATTGCAATTCAGTCTCGCTCGAGCTGCCGGACTGTACGGAGCTCCTCAATTTACTGGAATAAAACTTGAAAACCATATTATGGAGTTTTGCTGTTACTATGGATCAACAACCCTCGATAGAGAACCATCCTGATGAATGTGACGTCAGCAATGATGACGTCACACCTTATTAAAAACAACGATGCTCGTCCTTCCTCGTCATCAGAAGTGGGATCCGAAGTGATCCTTGGAACTGCTTCATCACGACCTGTTGCGACTCAACCTTGGCTTCAAGCAATGGGGTCTACGCAACAGGGGCAACAGCCGATGATCAATGTACCTATGCCGAATACGTCCATGGGTGGGGTGCCACCTTAATTCTTCATGCACATGATGCAAATGAATCAGCAAATGTTCGAGCGTTTATGCAAGAGTTGTGGGAAGAGGGCGAACACGAAAAGTCGCTCATGATCAAAAAAAAAAAAATGCACCTCTCTAACATCCGAGGTCTGCACTCCGATCTCATACCGGTCCATCACCACCATGAGACCGAAAAACCACATCTGCTGTTCCTCATGGAGACGCAAATCAGATGTCCGGCTGACGCAGCATGCTTGCGCCGCCCGGGGTACACCCTGGAGCACAGTTTTAAGCCACGCGCTGGCGCCTGCGTGTGTGCTCGCGATGACATCTGCTGTCGGTGTCTCCGTAACATTGAGGATTCCAGTTTCTCGCTTGGAGCAGATACTCTATGCTGGTGTCTATCGGTCGCACACCGACAACATGGGGACAACATCCCATCGGCGCAGCTGGTTGTTCTGGGGGACTTCAATGCCCACCACCAGGAGTGGCTGTGCCCATGCCGGAGCACCGGCCATGCTGGGGGATTGGCGTGTGCATTCGCACTGACGCTTGGTCTCTCCCAACTGGTGACTGGACTGACACGGGTGCCCGACATTGATGGCCATGCGGCCGGTTGCTTGGACCTTCTGCTGACAACTGATCCAGACCCATGCCAAGTCGCGGTTTCCTCGCCGTTGGGTGGCTCCGACCACTGTCTGGTGAAATCTGTGTCTGTCTGCTCGCCACCCGATCCCGATCTCAAGGGGACTAGGCGAGTATGGCGATACAAGTCAGCAGATTGGGATGGGATGCGGTATTTCTTCGCGTCTTACCCTTGGCTGCGCTTATGCTTCTCTTCAGACGACCCAACTTGCTGCGCGGAGGCTGTTTCTGGGGTGATATGCCAGACTATGGAATATTTCGTTCCATTTTCTGATGTCTCACTCCGAGACAAGGCCCGTTCATGGTTCGGCGCTGAGTGTGATAGTACTGAAGCACATAAGCACTCTGCTTGCCGAGCGTGGGCGGATGCTCGAGCCCGCAAAGCGCGAAATGTTCGGGGGCTGAAGAGAGCCTTCAATGGTGCTGCCAAGTCTTGCAAACGTGCGCTACGCAGGGCCCGCTTTGACCATATTGGACGCATTGGAGCCACACTAGCATCTTACCCATCTGGGAGTAAAGCTTTTTGGTTTCTTGCCAAATCGGTCGAAGCCTATTTCTGTCGGTCCTCTTTTCCGCCACTGCAGGAGCCGAACGGTTCATTAGCTCACACCGCCAAGGAGAAAGCAGACTTATTTGCATCTCTATTTACTAAGAATTCACAACTAGATGCTGCTGGTAAAAGTCCACCCAGGTTACCTCATTGGACTTCTACATTCGGCAAAAAGTGGTACTTAAACATTCTTTGCACTCTGGATGTGAATAAGGCTGGTGGTCCTGACGACATTCCTCTCCAGGGTGGGGCGGTACTTCACATCTTTCTATCTATCTTCAGATATTAGCTGGATGCTCTGGATGCATTGGGGCGTCGAGCGAAGAGTCATAGGCAATGGCTCACTTGTGGAGGCAAGTCTTCGGAGCCTCGAGTGGCCTGCCTATCGGTTTTTTATCGGTTACATTTCAGGGAGTGTGCGGAGGTTCTACATAACCTGATGCCCCCTTCACCCTTTCATCACCGGACGACTGGGTGCGGCGAGCGGTTTCACCCTTTTGTTGTTGACATTCCTTCGATACGCACGAGGCGATTTGCTTCCTCTTTCGTGGTGCGGACGGCTGAGGAGTGGAGTTCTCCTGCCGGGGTCAGTTTTTCCGGAGCGCTATGTTCTGGAGGTAAGCCTAAATTTAAACTTCGTCGTGCATCACAACCTGGTGATCAGGTAACCGTATCGGCAGAAGATGAGCCACTACCATCACCTGAAATAGAAATAGAGCCCCGTACCAAGCACATCAAGTGACGGGTTGCCTCAGCAAAAACTACGAGATCAAAGTGAAGAAGATTCATTGCCACAATAAACTGTGAGTTGAACATATTTACAAAATATTACCTTGAATTTAACTCTTTTAGAACCTGTGTATAAACACCTTCAACCTAGTTCCATACTCCCAGTAGAGCCTCTGTGTACCACGGCGAACAGGACCGCCCAGAGCACAGCATCATTCCATCCCCTACGAGAATCTCCGAGAACCCTACGAGAACCTCCGAGAACCCTACGAGAACCTCCGAGAACCCTACGAGAACCCTACGAGAACCTCCGAGAACTCTACGAGATGCAAAACTAGATGCAAAATAATAAAATAAAATAAATAAAATTGTACAATTACGCGACGAGAATCAACGAGGCTGGTGCAGAGCGCGCACCGCCTGTCAGAATGGCCGTATCGGCGCAACCACATAAAATAAGCATAGCAACAACACTTCATTAATGATAAACACATAAATACAATTACTCGTCTCATCAAAATAAATAAATTGTGAATCAATGCATGATTTGATAGAAACACAAATATGTTCATAAAATACTAGACTAATAAATAAGTATTCAGGATCAAATTATGATTTGTAAATCGTTGAAATATTTGTAGAAATAATTATCTGTTCACATAGTTTGAAAATTATCAAACTAAATTGTTTACTGTTTGTGAGCTGCTCGTTTAGTATAAATACGGCCGGCGGACCGATTGCAATTCAGTCTCGCTCGAGCTGCCGGACTGTACGGAGCTCCTCAATTTACTGGAATAAAACTTGAAAACCATATTATGGAGTTTTGCTGTTACTATGGATCAACAACCCTCGATAGAGAACCATCCTGATGAATGTGACGTCAGCAATGATGACGTCACACCTTATTAAAAACAACGATGCTCGTCCTTCCTCGTCATATATATATATATATATATGTATATATATTACACTCATGAATGATGTTTTCAATATTGAAGACAGTTATTTTTCCTGTTCTTCCACTAATGACAGTTTTGTAAGTGCGGATAGTGAGCCTTCGCAGCTGACTATTTTCGATCAGTAAAATACTTTCCTCTCCGACAGTAAAAAGTGCCTCAACATAGCCCACATCAATATTCAGAGTATTCCTCGTCATCATACCGATCTTCTGGCATCCTTTAGCAGTGATAATTTAGATGCCCTCCTGATATCTGAATCATTTTTGAAACCGTCTTTTATTTCTCCTCATTTTGCTCTGCCTGGTTTTGTTTTGGTCCGTAATGACAGGATCGGAAAGGGGGGTGGAGGCGTAGCAATATATTTGCGTGCTGGTATCCCCTATAAGCTTATTAACGCATCCCCACCTAACTACAGTGAATCGGCAGGGCATCTTTTTATTGAAATTCGAGTACACAATACCAACATACTACTTAGTGTTTTCTACAGCCCAAGTCTTCGTATCAATTATTTTGACTCATTCGAGTCACTTCTTAATGACCTGTGTCCCCTTTATGAGCATGTAGTCCTGATGGGTGATTTTAATACGTGTCTGGTCAAAAATGATCACCGTACACATTCTCTCCAGTCTCTTCTTTTTGCCTTAAACCTTCATATATTGCCTCTTTCGCCATTTTCTCAAATCTCTTGACAATTGTGATTCTTCCAAAATGTGGAAATTTCTCAAAGCTAATGGTATCGGCAAATCCCCAACAAATGAGAGTAGTCTTGATTTGTCTGGTTTGAATCAGCATTTCTCCTCTTCTCCCACTCTACCTGATCCCACTATCAAGGCTGCTACTTTGCGATATCTCTCTTCCTTGCCGGTTCCACAATGTCCTCAGTTCAAATTCACAGCAGTGAATGAGGACGAGGTTAGAAAATCGCTACTGTCCATATCTTCTTCGGCTGTTGGTAATGACAAACTGTGCTCCAGAATGTTTACTCCTCTACTCCCTACTTTAATCCCTGTCTTTACGCATATCTTTAATTTCTCCTTATATTCCTGTTGCTTTCCAACTGATTGGAACAAGCAAATATTATCCCGTTACCTAAAATAGCTAATCCTTCTCTACCGTCCCATTTCTGTCCTATTTCGATCCTCCCGTTTTTGTCAAAAGTTCTGGAACACTTAGTTCATCGTCAACTTACTGAATACTTGTCTCAGAACAGTATCCTTAGCTATCAATCAGGCTTCCGACCTGGCCACAACACAGTGACGGCATTACTTAAAGTCACCGAGGACATTCGCTGGGCCATGGAACATAGGTCGCTCACTGTGTTGGTACTTCTCGACTTTAGTATTGCCTTCAACTCCGTGGATTTTGATATTCTCCTAGAAATTTTTAAATCTTATAATTTCTCCACGGAGGCTGTGACCTGGTTCGGTTCGTATATTCGGGGCCGCTCTAAAAGTGTTCGCCATAAAGAGTCTTACTCTGACTGGTGTTTACTAGCAACGGGCGTACCCCAAGGTGGCGTGCTTTCTCCTTTACTTTTCTCCATCTTCATAAACTCCGTAGCTGGAGTTATTTCCTCTAATTTCAATCTCTACGCAGATGATCTACAGCTGTATCGTCATTTTACTTTTAATGATGCCAGAACCGCAATTGCTGCTATGAATCGCGACCTGAGTCAAATTAACGATTGGGCTCACTCATACGGGCTTAATAATTAATTAACCCTAACTTAAAATCTCAGGCTATAATAATAGGTAGTAGACAGTTGCGCAATAGGTCCGACACTGCATCTTTTCCTCAGGTTCTGCTAGATGGCGTGATCATTCCTTACACGGATGTTGTTAAAAATCTAGGGGTCCTGATTGACCGCAACTTATCTTGGAATAAATGATGTCAGTAAAAAGATTAATTTCACTTTTCACTTACTTAGGGTTCTCCAGCATTTCTTACCGTTGAAAACCAAAATTATTCTCGCTCAGTCTCTTATACAACCCATTCTGGACTACGCTGATATCTGCTATTTGGATGCCACTGAGGAGCTATTAAATAAGCTTGAGCGCTTGCAAAATCTTTGTATTCGGTTTGTATTCAACCTTCGAAAATTTGATCATGTCTCACAGTTTCGCAAGGATCTCAAGTGGCTCCCTATCCGCCTTCGCAGAAATAGTCGGATATTATGTCTCCTTTTCAACATCCTCCACAATCCTAATTATCCTTCCTACCTACGTGACCGTTTCTCCTTTCTACAAACTCCTGACGCTCAATGTAGGTCTCATCTTAAGTCTATCCTCAGATTTCTCTCCCACAAATCCGATTTTTATTCCTACTCCTTTACAGTACATGCGGTCAGACTGTGGAATTCGCTGCCCGCTTATATCCGTAGTTGCAATACTGTTTCATCATTCAAGATTAAATTAAAAGAATATTATCTCTCTTCTTCGTAACATAATATATACGTATATAAGTATGTATTCAAATACCTATAGTATGTAGTTTATAATTATATTGTATTTATGTATATATGTAGTTATTGTATGTATGACTATCTATCTATCTACCTACACGCTTTTAAATTTTTCTACTTCTGACTTCTCCTCTCGCAGGTCTACTGGAAGAGATTTCTTAAGAAATAAGTAGTACCTTTGTACATTGCTGTTTGTCTGTCTTGTTGTATTTATATCTTCTGTATGTATGTGTACATAAATAAATAAATAAAATGGTGCTCTACCACTTAACATCAAAATATTATTTTTGCTGTTTTTATATCAAGAAAAAAACAAAGAAACGGCTTACTTCCCGCGATCCTAAACAGTCCCTCTTCATTCAAGGCTAGTTCGTGTAACGTGCACACGCAGAGCTCTATGGGGAATGCGATCGTTCGACCGGATACGCGGAGGTGCTCCTCCAGCGGTAGCCCAAACACCGGCTTCACTGAGCTGTCATCTGAAAAAGAACAAAAGGCAAAAATTTAAAGGGCTGGTAGAAAAATGGCTTTAAATTTTATTTTAATTCGCAGCTTCCGAATGAACAAAAGATTTGTTTTTAAAACCTTTAATCTGTGTTGTTTGAATTGTGTGTTTAAACTAGCTTTTGTTCACGAAGATTTCTATTTCGCCATAAAAACTTTGCCACCGCTTCTCATCTTTTTATGGGTGGATTTATTTTAATCCGTTCTGATCGTATATCTATGTCCTATTGAGAATACACACTCTCTAGTTTCAGTTCTCTACGATCAGCGATATACGACAAACCATTTAATTAATATACATAATTATGACGTACCTAATGAGAAAATATTTACTTTTATAAGTTGTGTATTCTCTACTCTGTATGTGATTTTGTATTTCTTTTTTTTGTCGGAGGGACCTTATGTAGTTAGCCAGAAGGCTTTCGCTACTTCACCGGTCTTCAAAACGAGCAGTGCTCCAGCTAAATAAATTGTACCTCAGCTCAGGGCGGTCGCTGCCGAAGGGGGGGATTGAGGGATAATGACGTTTAGGGGAGTTTTGTGCTTTCTGTCAGTAAATTTTAATGATACTAACAGTGTGTCTAACAATTTTCAACAAACTATTTAAGGAAGATAATGTAAATTGACTATACTAACCTTATATTATTATCTTACAACTCAGCCCACGAAAATATAAAGCTACCGTTAAACTCATTAGTAGTAACGTAAACCTCCACTAAACTTATATCTATTAATCACTTTTTTTTTTTATTAAAACATTTATTTTTACGTTTCAAAACTGAATTTAGCATAAATTTCTATCGATAAAATTTTCAAGTCCATAATGCATGTCGTGGCTGTCTGTAAGTATAAACTGTACTTAAATTAATGTTTGTTTTCTCGAGTTTAATGTCTTTGTTAGTATAAGTTTATGTTGACTGCCCTATAAAATAAATAAATAAATAAAAATTATATGTAGTATAATTATGTATGTATATGTATGTAATGTAATGTATGTATATTTAGCAGTTTTCGCTGTTATCCTGTTTGATATCATACTGTTGAATACCATTATATTTTCCTTATAATGTTTCCTTTTATATTATTTTTTATTTCCTTCCTAATAACATACAGTCCTAAGTAGGCACAATGCCACACAGAGGCGAAGGGCAAAGGCAGGTATTGAAACACATTGTATAGATACTTATTAAATGTATAGTATATTAGGGTGCGCGCGCGGTTACACCCGCGTAACTCCCGATGCCGAGGGCTTAATTCAATGTGAAACACTGAAAGAGACAACCTCTGTAGCGTAGCGGTATTAGGCTCGCTTTAAATCTCGGAGGTCGTGGATTTGATCCCCACGCCGGACAGGAAATCTTTTTGCAAATTCTAAGATTTATTTTCGGGTCTGGTTGGTTGCGGGGCTACTCTCCGTGCGACGGAAAGCACGTAAAGCCGTTGGTCCCGATTGTTATAACATCATCTATAATAATCGTATATCAAGGAATGGGCAGCAGCGTTTCCTTACGATGATGAAAGATTTTTTCAAATCGGACCAGTGGTTCCTGAGATTATCGCGTTCACAATTATTTATAGTTGATCTAACATGACCTTATAGATGATATTATCAACAGTTTCACGTACCTTATATACTAATTTAGTTATCTATACTAATATTATAAAGAGGTAAGTTTTGATTGTTTGTTTCTTTGAATTGAGAAGAATCTGGAACTACTGGACTTATTAAGTTCCCACAACTAGAGCTTCGTGGGTGAAACCGATCGCGATAGATCATCGTCAAATGCTTTAAATTTTCTACATAACATCACCTTTCTAAAAAGAAATCTTATAAAATCGATTTCGATCGGTTTCCTTCGCGTAACTCTCGTTCCCGTGGGAACTTCATAATTAAATATAGCCCATGTCATCCAGGGATAGTGATGCTTTTTATCAGTGAAATATTTTTTCAAATCGGAAAAGTTATTTCGGAGCCTATTCAACACAAACAAACAAACAAATCTTTCCTCTTTATCATATAATAACTATAGATTATTGTCCAACTACTTGACAAAGGTCTACTACAAAATTACTTTACTAAAAGCATTAGTCGACACCAACTGTGTCACATCAGGTTTATATTTGCATGCAATCGATAAAACCAATGACGAGTCCACACACATTAATTAAAGCTATTATTGTCGTCTTGGATCACAATAAACATACACAAATAGGATTAACAAAGAGCTGGAGAAAATGGGTCGTGAAACATTTATTGACAGACCTTTTTTTTACATGTCCCCCAATATAATTCACATTCGTACATAAAGCATATTCGCCCACACTCTGTTCTTGTTTTCCGATAAACAAAAAGTGTAAGTGCAGTCATATGATCATCCCAAGCTAAACCTTCTTGAGATGCAGCTCTTTTAAAATAAGATTTATAATAAATATATTATGAAACAATTTCTTCCCATCGCCGAGTCATCGCGTCTGTCTGACTGAAAGCAGTAAAGTCAAAAACGAAGCTGTACTGAAGAAGAAGAACCGTTGATGTCGAAAGTCGATGCGCGTCTTTAGTCTAGAACTATGGGATACGAACTCGTCCTATTGAATAGACTTTGTCTGTTGAACAGTGTGTATTTAAATAGTTGAGTATATACTATCCAATACAAAAAACATGTAAGCGTAAATCTTCTTTTTTTACCAGACAAATGACTCCTATGTACATGATATTAAATGGCAGAGGGGTCAGAATATATGAACAGATAGGGCGAGTGCAATAGATGTACAGCACTAGACACCCTAACCTTCCAATGCCCCTTTAGAACCAAGTCAGTTGCACAAAAGTAGCCCTAAATATCTTAGTCATTATTTTCGGCTAGCGACCGCCCTGAACTGAAGTTCAAGTCCCACAGGGACCTCTTGCGCAGGTTGCTTAGTTGGTAGTTTATAACTGTTGCTTTTTCCGAAAAAAAAGTGCCTACCTCATTTATCCGGCCCTTTCCCATAAAGATAAAGATATTTTATTTTGCAAATATGGGTACAAAATGGAGTTACACATGAATATAGTTCAGCCATATTTTACCAATCGTCATGCAAACATATTAATAAAATAAATTAAACATGTTATAACAAACAAAATAAATTAAATGGACAAAATTATGAGCTCTAGCTGTATATGAATATGAATAAAACTTGTATTATTTGGTTGGGGTATTCAGTAAGGAGTGCCAAAAGGTGGAGGCTTTGCTCCACCTCTCTATTCAATGTTTGTGTTTCTATTAGACATGCGAAATGTAGCTCACTGAAAAGAAAAGAGAGATATAGCTCTTTTGATCAAAAGAACTATATCACTCTTTTAGCTCTTTAGCTCACAGAATAGCTCTTTTAACTCTTTAGCTCAATTGCGAGCTACAGATCAAATTGAGCCGCACGAGACAACTAGCTCTTTAGCTCACCGAATAACTTAACTCTTTATCTCAATTGAGTTATTGGCGAGCTACAGATCAAATTGAGCCGCGCTACTTTACGCAAGTCAAACGAGACAACTAGCTCAGTGGCTCTATGAAATATATGTAGTTCTTTAGTTCATTTAACTTATTTGCGAGCTATAGATAAAATTAGATTCATTTGGTTGTTTGTTTTTATTACAAAATGAAAGCCAATGATTTTCCTTCATACTTGAACAGGCTTAAGGCCAAGTGTGTTGACTATGGCAAATACCCTCCCTCGGGAGGAGGCCCATGTTCAGCAATGGACGTTATACGGGCTGATGATGATGATGATAAGAAACCAAAACTAAACTGCGCTTAGCAATATGCGACACGAATGACACGATAATCCGCCGAAACTATTTAAGTAAATTTAAGAAAACAACGATGTTTGTTTTGTTTACAAAATCACAAACTTATTCCTTAAGGATTTTCATACTTATGTAAAAGTGCTAAAGTATTTTTACTTTTAAAACAACGACGATAAGAGTTATTTTATTATGACGTATTGAGCCGAAGAGCCGGTCAGTGAGCTACATGCAAAATAGTTCACCTGTTCGTCGGGGAAGATCGGGAATTGTCGGGCCGCTGCGCTGTCGGCGTTTCGTCGGTATCACTCGTTACTAGAGCCAGCTAAATGAACTAGTGAGCTTTTCTGTGAACGACTGAGCTACTGGGAGCTAGATTGTGATTGAAGAGCTGGTTCAAATGTATCTCTCATTCGCGAGCTACCCATGTCTAGTTTCTATTAAATGTTTACTAGTAGTCCAGCAGCCACCGCCTGTTTTTGTAAGTGATTAATAACAGGCTGAATCTTCGTGAGTTCGTTCGGTTCGACGAGACGCCCAAGTTTTTACTCTGTGCACATTCTCAAAGAGGTAGGTAATGTAGTGCGCAGATTTAATACATGTCGATCTGGAAGGGTGTCGAAATTGTCTGACTAACAGTAATTTTTTTATTGAAATTTTAAAATCAAACCTAGGTTGTTATTAATGAAAAAAGTATTACAGTGGAATCGACAAATTCTAAGTGTAGGACTAGGAAAACCTACCACTACATTTGTAGGACTTTGTGGCCATTCAATAATACTAATATTTACTAAGCTGACCTCGTTTTTTCGAGAGGAGGACGCTCCTACTCAAACCATCGATTTTGTAGGACAATAATTGTTTTTCCGAGTATATTATCATAATATCTTAAAATTTCAATAAAAAATTTACTGTTAGTCAGACAATTTCGACACCCTTCCAGATCAACATGTATTACATCTGCGCACTACATTACCTACCTCTGAGAATGTGCACAGAGCAAAAACTTGGGCGTCTCGTCGAATCCAACGAACTCACGAAGATTCAGCCTGTTATTAATCACTTAAAAAAACAGGCGGTGGCTGCTGGACTATAGTGGTCAATCACTGTTTGAAATTCGACCATAAATTATTAAATTTAATTCCACCGTCCGCGCAATTTTGTGATGCAAAGTTTTTGATTCATTATTAATATAATAATATAGATATTGTTCTCAACAACAGTTACTTTATAGTTTTATGTAAGCTACTATTGATAGTTATTGTCAGTTAGACGACTCAGATAGGGGAACCTAAGACGCGTCCTTGACTTATCTTCATCCAAACACGTCGCACTCAATTGGGTAACTATATCAAGAATTCAATTGGCTATGGTTGTGGGTAGAAAGATGATGAGCGCTAGATAACACTGTGAGCCTATGGATTATAACTTATTTTACAATTGGTGGTCACGTTGGCTTAGCACAGACGCACACACACAAACATATTTTTATTGTAGACCCCTTTAAAAACTTTGGTTAACCAACAATTTTTTTTTATAACAACGTAGATCTTGTCTCCCGAGGGCCCTTAGAGGGTCCACCTGAACTACTTTGGGAATCACTGGTCTAGCGGTAGTTACGGTCGATATTTATAGATAACCCACAGCCTTAACCATTATATAAAGAAACCTAAGATTTGGTAAATACATTCCCAATGACCTTAAGAAATGCAAGGATGTTTTATTACGGAACTCAACACCTAAGGATGATAACACATAGTAAGTGCGCGTTTCTCGAACGTGTATCACATACAGACGACGGCGGGGGTAGTGGATGACGGGGTTGGGAGCTCAGCGTTCGCATCGTTCACACGCACGCCCAATGTGGGGTCAGCCTAAGGCGTGATACGGTGTTTAAAATTTGTATGGAGAAATCGATATTCACGTGGAAGATGTCGCAAGAAAAAGCTAAAATCTATAAAATGTATTATCTTAAAACATACTGTATTATTGACAAGATCTTTACAAGTTAAAAATAACCGCATTCAAGGTAATAAAATACACCTAATAATTTGAGAATTCTTTGAATAATGCTTGTCTTGGCGCCTAAAGAGTATAATTATGTTACATTATTCACAATCTGACTGTCAAGTACGACTGCTTTGGAACAAATATAATGTGATAACTACGATCAATGTTACCAGCGCCTGCAATACACGTACTTATACGTACTACTATAATTAATTATTTTTCCATGGGGGTTCCATTTAGGAGGGAAAAAGAGGTGGCAAAGCTTGTATGAAACTTCTACTTCTGCTAGTTTCAATAGTAGCGGATGTAAAAATAGGAACACAACAGGCATAGGCGTAGGTACACAGAAGTAAGGCACGGATATGTTGGTATTCGGACAGGACATATAGGAGGTATAGGAAAAAATCGTGGGCAAGGTGTGTAGACTTACAATTGTAAATCAACACCCTTACGCGGATTAAACCGCACGAGACAGCTATATGAATATATACGATCCCTTCTAATATTATAATCTTGAAAGTAACTCTGTCTATTACGGTTTCTAACTATTCCACGCGGATAAAGTTGCGGGCAAAACCAAGTAATCAATATTAGCTAGTAGTAAAGATCAAGGTCGGTAGATATTGTATGCATGATCATATGAACCTCATGGTTATCACAGAAAAAATATAATGTGCTAATAAATATAAAATAATAATATTCGTTATAACGGTATTACCACACGATAACAAATTATATAAATTCATAAACGGAAATGTTATGCGTAGGCGTATACCTACATTGGTACATCTATGTTGAGTCGACGGAAGTACACATTAGAATGGTTCAAACGAAATATACATGCATAATTTATTAAAGGAACATTAAAATTTTGCGTCACTAAGGCCAAGTGCTTGCGATGTATGGAGTGAATCTTATACCTAATGCTTTGTTTGAATTTGCCCTAGTGTTCTTGTGTTTAACAACAGAGTCGTAATGCTAGTTTAAAAACGCTTTAAAGACATCACAATGCAATGTTGTGTCGGTAGACGGAGTATTTTGTATTCTGATTAGGTTAGTACGCGTACTCCTTCGCTCTCCCGACTCCCGAATTTTCCGAGGTGCTCATAGACCCGAAGTCCGAGATTCCCGCGAACTGTAATGTAGTTGCACAGAAGTGCCCTTAAAAACTTAAAGTCATAATTCCTTAATCCCCCGCCAACGACCGCCCTGAGCAGACGTTGAAGTCCCACAGGAGACGCCCTCTTGCGCAGATTGCTTAGGTGGTAGTTTAGTTGAACCATTTCATAATGCTGGAGCCCTGATTGCTTTTATGCCCAGTGAAGTAGAAAAAGTCTCGTGGCTAACTACATAACTATGTTAGTCCGCAAAGTCTCCAAACATAGTTTGGTTCTATTTTTAGCATAACTAACACCGAATGTATTATAATCGCAAGAGAATCTCAATAGTGTTGCTTACTTAAATGAGCAGAATTAAGTCACAGCCATTCTGTAGTTAAATAATAATTATAAGTTATACCTATTAATGATCACAAATGGCATTCTACACCTACACACAGGGCTCGGAAAACGGAATCTTTTTCGGAACGGTTCTCACTTAAATACCTAAAGAACGAACTGTTTCGGTTACGTTCGACCGGAACGTTAAAAATAAGGTTTTTAAAGAAGATCAAAATTAAATCGTTTTTGGTTATTTATAACGTTTTAACCCGTGTTTTATTTCATTCATTTCTTAAGTTCAAACGAAATTACGTATATAATTATAACAATAAAGTTGTTTTTTTTTTCTCCACAATATTAATCTTAATTGCTAGCCTTATTTATTTGTACGGTGACATACAGGACATTGTATTGTGAAGACTGGTGCCAACTAGGCTCAAGGCCTGTATTTTGGGTCACCAGGGCTCCTCCATTTACATTTAACAAATCTAGTTGGACTCGTACAAAGTGTGCGTTTAGGGACATGTTAACATTTGTTTTTTTTTTAATATGAGATGTTGAGACTGTGAGTATATTTTCATGAAGCCAACTATGTAATTTAATTTTGCACTTTCTTTTGTTCAGTACATAAATAGCAATGACCCTTCTTACTTAATACGTTGTGAAATGAAGATGACGTTGAAGGCAAAGTAGGATTGAATCTTCTCTTACCTCGGGGGAGTAGGGGATTGTAGATTAGTAGTCAATGCTGTTTCAGGATGGCTTGTTGTATAAACAGTTGACGCACCGTCAAAACTTCCGTCCGTCAAACGTCAAGCTTTTTGAAAAAGTAATTCTGTAGGGTAGCGATACGGTAAGAACAAAAGCACCTTCAGAATGGCTCTCTGTGGTCTTTATAGTACTAGGAGTGTGCTTTTTGGAGCACCGCCCCAATAGGTGATACATTATGTTATTATGGACTGTGCGAGAGCATAGTAAACCATTATTTTTATTTTATCGCCGGCCACGTTTCTTAAGGTCTTAAGAACATATATTAGTTTTCTTAGTCGGTTACGTAGGATGTTGATATGTTCCTGGAATTTGAGTGTGTTATCTATAGGTAAAAAACGGATTTTCAATGAAGTCTCTGTGATTCAAACTACCGGTTTCCATCCATAATATTAAATAATGTGCCTCTGGCACATTGAATATAAATGTTAAACTTGACCGGTCCCATTTGATGAAGTTAACGGCGCTCCCACCTACTGGCGCTTGGATCGATAACCCTGAAACTCGAGCTCTCAAATCGTTTCGATTGCATAGATAAGAACACATGAGTGGACGAGATCAATAACAGGTTCGTAGAGACTGTCCATACGGTTGGGTATCAGTTCTTCAAAACTCGCCTTACGAGTAGAACCCAGAATCTCTATGAATACACCCTTAAAATTATGGCTGAACGACTCTCGCTAAGACTGCCATCTCCCGATGACGCTGAGTCACATAGGCAGCTTAATAGACGAATAAAAAGATCCTTACGGCACGATATTTGTAGCTATAATGCCTCCCGTATTAAAGATACGTAGGTGTTTGCAAGAGATGTTTCTATTTGGCAAAGCCAGATGACAAAGCTGAAGAGGGAAGTCGACGGAAGTCTTGCGGCGACAAAAGCGGAAGTATTAAGGGAAGTGGAAAAGTTCTATGGGCAGCTCTACGCTTCAGTCACCAAGCCTGTTTCCAGTGTGGCTACAGACCCAAGTGCCAAACTGACCCAACACTATACCGATGATATTCCGGACATCAGCCTTAACGAGATAACCCTAAAACCCAACATGGCCCTAGCCGCTAAAGAACAACAAGGCGCCAGGTAAGGACGGAGTCACTCGCTCCTAAAAGCGGGTGGATCACCGGTTCTAAAAGTCCTTCCGATGTTTATGATTTCCACCTTGCTCGGAGGAACCACGCCAGAAGCATGGGACAAAAGTGAGGTGGTGTAGTTATTTAAGCAAGGTGATAACACTTTATTAAGGAACTTCATGCCCATCTTGCTTTTGAGTCATGTTTATTAACTGTTCTACAGGCAACCTACAGGCACCTCCAACGACGGCTCAATGCCTTCCAACCTCCCGAAAAAGCCGGATTCCGAAAAGGCTATAGTGGACCACATACATACGCTGCGCCAAGTTATACAGAAGACCGAAAAGTATACCCTGCCGCTCTGTTCATTGTTTGTGGACTGCAAGAAAGTCTGTTAATTGGGCAAAATATGGGCGATACTCGAGTCTCTCTAGCGATGCCGTATTGACTATCGGTATATCGAAGTGTTAAAGTGCTTGTATAGAAACGCCACGAAGTCGGTCCGAGTACATGCACAGAGTTCGAAAGCGATTCCACTGAAAAGAGGGTTATGACAGGGAGACGTTATTTCTCCGAATCTGTTTACGACCACTTTGGAAGACGCCTTCAAACTTCTGGATTGGAACGGAATGGGCATCAACATCAACGGCGAATACATCACTCACCTTCGATTCGCTGATGATATCGTGGTCATGGCAAAGTCGATGGAAGAACTCAGTACAATGCTCGAAGACCTCAACCGAGTCTCCTAACGGCCTAACCGTTAAGAGACTCGGTTACTATTCCATTCTACTCGGTCTTAAAATAAACATGGACAAGACGAAAATGATGCCTAACGTCCATGATGTGAATAACCCTATAATGGTTGAGAATATGGTTCTTGGAGCTACCTAGGACAGACAGTCCAATTAGGTAAGTCCAACTTCAAGAAGGCGGCAATTTCCGAATTCACCTCGGATGCGCAGCGTTCGGGAAACTTAGCAACGTCTTTTCATCCAAAATACCTCAGTGCCTAAAGACGAAAGTCTTTAACCAGTGTGTGTTGCCAGTGATGACATATGGATCCGAAACGTGGTGCTTTACTATAGGCCTTATGAACGGATAGAGACAGAACGGTCAGAGTCGCTCAACGAGCTATGGACAGGGCTAAGCTCGGGGTTTCTCTACGAGACCGAATCAGAAATGAGGAGATGATACGTAGAAGAACGCGGATTACCGACATAGCTCAACAGATTAGTTCGTTGAAGTGGCAATGGGCAGGCCATATAGCACGGAGAACAGATGGCCGGCCCCAAGGCCGAAGAGTTCTGGAATAGTAACCGCATATCAGTAAGCGTAGCGTAGGACGTCCACCAACTAGATGGACGGATGAAAAGGGGGAAAAAAGAATAATTAAATTGTTGCATATTGATATGGTTAAGTGTAACATAACAATATAAACTTTTAAACTTTCGTGTATAATAATTATAATTTATAGCACACAGGTATTAACGCGATAAAAATAACCTTTTTATATCACGTTTCGATCAAGTTCCATTGATCGTGGTCGCGGGCATACTGCCCGCAACTGCCGGCCTGGATAGTCTGCCCATGACCAAACATTAAAATTTTTACAATTATATATATTGATTTCATATACTCACTAATTGTCCGTTCAAGTTCCGGTACAATATCTTGAAGGGAATGCAATGCTGACTCATGGTATGCTCTCTGCAGTTTGACATATTGTAAGAGTGTGTGCGCTAATTCTGCTTCCTTAGCAACAAGCGCAAACATGTCTGCTGCAAGGGCATCAGTAGCCGCATCTACTCGGGTAGATACATCCTCTAATTCTTCTTTTGCTGCATTCAACTTTGCTGGATTATCTTCTTTTTTCTGTTCTAATAAGTGCTGAAATAGAGTGAAATTATTAAGACAATGTTCTATAGTACATGGGGGACAGACAAGTACATACATAAACATACATCGAGCTTGTTCTATAAAAAATATTGTGACAGGTAATCTATTATACCGTGGCTAAAGAAACACCCTACCAACTATCACTATACAGTAATACCCCGACCTAAGCTACCTAGTCTAGTCAACAAGTTCAAAAACGTGTTAAATAGAAATAAAGCAGGAGCTTTATTTCTATTTAACACGTTTTTGAACTAGCTATGGCACAAATTTTTAGGAAAAAATATGTGCCATAGCTCATTCGATTCGGATTGACGTCTAGAAAAATGTTTTTTAAGGGTATATTAGCACATAAAAAAATGCGATTGTTATTAACAAAATAAAAAAATAAAAAAGGAATTTAGTTTTTCGTTAATAACTTTTAAAATAATGATATTTAAGGAATTTTGAGAAAGATCCTGGAAGAAGAGGAAATTTCCAATAAAAAAGTCCTAACTCCCGGAACTTTATCTATATTATTTATAATTTTTTTTAACGCTGGAAATTGGGCTCCGCGAGGGCGTTAAGGCATAGGCGTGCCGCCTAAAAAGCCGGTATATCACCTAAAATATATATTTTTTAATATTAAATAACAATTTAAAAATTTGAATAAAATATGGTATAATCTAGACACTTAAACGAAAACAACCTCTGTGGAACTTTTCTTTTTGGTCGATTTTTCAAAAAGTTACACCATTGTTAATTAACAAATTTTTTCCAATCTCTGTTTTTATAAATTACGGCATAAAAGTTTAAATAATTGATCTATAAATTTTTCGCTTCGTGGAGCTCTTTTTATTTAGGTACTTAATAAAGTTATGCAAAAAAAAATATTAAAGTTAATTATTTTGTTAATTATATTTTTTTTTAATTAACTAAAAATGAAATTTCTAAAAAATGTTATAAAAAAAATGTTTTTTGGTATTATATTATTATTGCTGTTTTCGCATCTGATATGGGTATTAATTAACATTTGAAAAAAAAATTTACGTCATTTGTTAAGAAATTGTTTATAAACAAATTGACTGTCGGGATTTAAAAAAAATTTTTTTTACTATCTTATAGCATAGGTGAAATGAGGATTTAAAAACAAAATTCTTAAATATTTTTTTTTATTGTTTATAATCGTTTTTTTTATATATCAATTGTTTAAATAATTAGTTAAGAAATTATTTTATTCTTAATAATCATCATTGACTCAATGGAATAACAGAGAAATTTATTTTATTTATTTATTCTTTATTGTACAAGTGAAATTGGAGTAAAAACAACATTTAAAGATGATGTACAATGGCGAGCTTAACTCATTAATGAGTTTTCTTCCAGCAAACCATTTTCAGAGTGTAAAATTATGGTAAAATGGGCAAGAACAGTGTACACGACAGACTTTAGATAAAACAATAATAATAAGTAGAATAGATTATTATATATATCCGACTAATACATATACGCATACTAATACATAATAATATATACATACATACATCCAAAATATAACATTATAAACAATAAACTAATACATATTATAAAAACTACTAATGTGATAGATAATGTTCTTTTATTCTTTTTTTAAATACGTCAATAGATGAACTTGCACGAATAGCATGTGGAAGTGAGTTCCAAAGGCGTACAGCACGAATGGTGAAAGAGCTATCAAAACGGCAGGAGGTGTGTAAAGGCATTCGAAGAAGAAGAGAAGTAGCTGTACGACCAATTTTGTCCCGTGGAATTAAATACTCAAAGCGTTCACGGAGATAGAAAGGAGCATTTGGTTTATGTAGAACCGAAAAGAGAAGGGACAGAATATGGCAATCGCGACGTCGCGTCGCCGGATTGGCAACCACTTTAATTGTGATCGGACCTCCGACACATGGTCATATTTACGGAGGCCAAAAACAAATCGGATGCACAAATTTTGCAGTCGTTCCAGTTTGTTAAGAAGTTCTTCAGTTGCATCCAAAAAGCAGACATCAGCATAATCAAGAAGAGGTAGAAGAAGAGTTTGGGCTAAAGAGACTTTGGTGTGTAAGGGTAAGAATTTTTGGAGACGCTTTAGGGACTGAAACGAACAGTACACCCTCCTGCTTACCTTTGCAACGTGGCTGCTCCATGATAGGGTGCTATTGCTATCAATTATAACCCCCAAATTTTTTACAGTGACAGAGTAAGGTATCGGCACGCTATTAAAAACTATTGGATGAACCGAGTTAAGTGACAAACGGCTTACCACATGTTTGCCACCAATAATAAGAGCTTGTGACTTAGTGGGGTTTACTAGGAGTCCAAAGGACTGCCCATTCACTAATATTTCCAAGATCATTATTGATGGCATCAATAGCAAGACTAATATACTCTGCCTTGAAATGACGATAAAGCTGCAAGTCATCTGCATAGAGATGGTAGTTAGAAGAAATGATTTTGGTAATAGCATTAATAAACACCGAGAACAGAAGCGGAGAAAGAATGCCACCTTGAGGGACTCCTGCAGCAAGGTCACACCACTCAGAAGATGCTTCTTCGCAGCGCACCGACTGCGAGCGCCCTCGAAGATATGAGTTGAACCAAGCAGTCACAGAGCGAGATACATTCAAGGAGGATAAGGTACTGAGAAGGATATCAAAATCTACTGAGTTAAAGGCACTGCTGAAATCTAGCAGTACTATAACAGTAAGCAATTTTCGTTCCATGGCCAATCGAATGTCATCCGTTATGTTGATAAGGGCTGTAGTGGTGCTGTGGCCTGGACGAAACCCTGATTGGAATGGACTCAGTAAACTTTGACGGGACATATAATGGGAGAGTTGTTGATGGACAATACTTTCAAGGACTTTAGATAGAATGGGAAGGATAGATATAGGACGATATTGGGATGGAGAAGATGGATTAGAAGTTTTGGGAAGCGGTATTACAATCGCTTTTTTCCATGCAGAAGGGAAAGAACTTGTTTCCAGAGAGAAATTGATTAAATGTGTGATTGTTGGAACAAGTTCTTCCAGTATTAGGGATAGCATTTGGAGGTGGATACCATCGTCACCTACCGCCTTAGTGGAAATGCATCTTACAGATTTAATAATATCTCGCTCAGTGACTGCTGAAAAGGAGAAAGAAGTACAAACAGGCAAGAACGTATTTGAGAGGTTTAAAATGGTTGAAGACTTGGTATTGGCATCGAGGGAGACTGGAGACTGAGAGAAATGTTTGTTAAGTGTGTTTAAATTTATATTTGTAGTGTTCTCGTTGCGTTCTTTGCCAACACCAAGTGTTTTAAGAAATTGCCATACTTGTGCTGTATTGAGATTATTAATGGAGCTATATATGTGGCGTCTCTTAGCATCCCTACACAAACGACTGCAACGGTTACTAAGCCTTTTGTAAGCAGACCAATTCTCTGAAGCGTTTTTTTTTAATTTATTTTTGGCTTTGTCTCGCTTTTTCATTAAGACCTTTATCTCGTCTGACAGCCATAGTGCAGGTGCGTGCTTAACTCGAATCTTTTTAATAGGAGCATGGCTGTCATACAGTTTTAAAATGATTTGCGAGAAAGTTTCTACTTTTGAATCCAGGTCATTGCAGCGGTAAACAGGAGACCAATCGATACTAGCCGCATCAGCCCTCAAACGGTCCAAGACAATGTTTTTGAAGCTACGGAGATAAATAAAAATTGAGACTTTCGTCGAGAGCAATGAATAGAATAAGAAATATAGATTAGGTCATGGTAAGAAAAGGAGGCAGAGAGTTGGCCATAGGTTGCTACCTTCGATGGATCAGACACCAGTATCAAGTCTAAGAGCGAAGGCGTACTGTGAGGAGCGTGATGTGTAGCCTTAAGAGGTAAGATAGACATGTTCACAGAGTGAACTAGGGAAGAGAGTCTGTGACTCCGCACATCGTTCTTCAGCAGACAGGTATTGAAGTCTCCAAGAATTACTACATGATCATATTGCGGTGAGTGAATTTCAAGCTTAGACTCGAAAGAAGAAAAGTAATCAATTTGGCTCGAGGGACTATAAAAAACTCCCAAAAGCAGCCTACAGTTATTTATAATCACCTCAATAAACAAATTTTCCGCTGATTTTGAATATTTATTTGGAGACTGATCAATAACCTTGTGCTTAAGATCTACGCGGAGATAGATAGCAACACCACCACCCCCTTTCCCAGTTCTATCATTGCGCAACAACCTATAGCCAGGCAAAGCATACTGCTTAGAAGGAAGGGCGGGTTTGAGAAATGTTTCTGATACGAGAACAGCATGAATGAGATCGGAATCGAAGGAAGATAAAAGGTCGGGATAGTGAGCGTGAATGCTTTGAGCATTTATATGTACGGCGTTAAAGCCTTTAGTTGGCGAAAAAGATAGATGAGAAAAAAGTTTTTCTCGTAGTTGCAGTGAGTCGTCGCTAATAGCACTAGCATAATATGTTTCATCTTACGTAAAAGAACAAGAAAGATAGTCGTCTTCATTATTTGTAAACATATTTAAATAATTATATAATATTTACTAAAATAATAATAAATATAAGTAAAAACAAAAGAAAATAAAAATCTATAAATCTCTGTGCACTGTAAACTAAAAAGCTACCGTATAATAATATTGGCTCAAAAGCCTCAATATTCTCAGGTCACTGTCACCTGTCAGTGCCGTATGTTGTGAATGTTGTGACATGACAAGTAAAATAATAAAAAGTTTTATCACCCTCAACGGTTTGCAGAAAGAACTTACAAATAAATTATAACAAAAGTGTGTAGTTATACAATCAAAGGGACTCACTACTATCACCACAATATGATGAGAAACACGACATGGCGACACGATGACGAACTGAGCTTGCTACTTCGTACCTTTACGCGACGTCTTGTTGGATGTACCGGCCGCGGTCGTCGGTTGAGCCATCGGATATCGAGCTATGAGTTCTTTGAGCTCGGCGGCGGTTTCAGATTGAAACCGCCGCCGAATTCAAAGATACGCCGAATTATGTCACTCAGCTGGATAGTAACCTTGCTACCAGTACTCCAACAATGCTTCTGGCCGAAATGCTTACGTGCGTCCATAAAAAGTTGATGGCGTGACTTTTTGAGAAACTCAGTTAAAGTTAACCCAGAGCCCTTCAACTGGGTTTTGGCATTCCAGACGTCGGTGCGCTTGTTGTATTGGCTGAAACGGATCAACAGTGGTCTAGGCTTCTTTGTATTAGTACCGAGGCGATGACATACAGCTATATCAGATTCATTAATATTAGATAGCTTCATTTGTTCGACCAATATAGACACTGCAGTAGAAAGAGGATCCTTGTCTTCAGAGGTACCATGCAATAGAAGCACTTTTCTGCGAGACATCATTTCTTGGCGGTCTAATCCCAACACAAGAAGCTCCATTTGGTCTTTCATAGCACAAAGGGTCTTTGAGATGAATACCTTGAAGTTGGTGAAATCACGGGACAGTGCTGCTATGGACTTGTGCAATGTTTCTGACCCAGCGGCAGCCTTCAAGTCTTTCTCATGTTGTGCCATCCTTTCCATCAATGATGCAGAAATGTCATCCATTTGTTTTGAGAGCTTGGTGTATAGGTCCATTTTTATGTTACGGTGATAAGAGAGTGGTGAGAGTGAGAAAGTGGATTATTTCAGAGAGTGCAGCAGAGACTTATGCATACATATAGCATTAATAAGTCATAAAAAAACTTATATGAACTAATTATTATTAATTTAATTAAAGAGCACAATTTTTTCAATTTTAACAGCTGTAAGTAACCACAAAAAAATTTTTTTTTTTTTTTGGGTACATTTATAACTTATAACATATTGTTATAAGTTATAAATGTTATTATTTATAACAATATTTTATAATTGTTATAACATATATAACAAAATTATAAAACAACCATATATAACTTTGTTATACACCGTGAAATTTTAATGGTTGTTTTCCCGAAGCAGAACAACTTGCCGTCGGTAGTACTATCGAATCATATTTTTTTTTTTTTTTTATAGGTACATGTTTTGGATTTAAAATTATTAAAAAAAATATTAGACAACTCGGAAGCGTGATAAACAGTAGTAACACTAGACGGAGTGTACGGACCTTGTAGGTACTACTCGAATCGCACGCGCTGCTGACAAAGTAAAGAACGATCTATAAACGTTCAAAGCAAAATAAGAGCTCAATGGTAGTTATACGGCATAAAATAGCCTGCACGCAAGAATCACAAACGAGCCGGCTTCTTTTGTAATTCGCCGCGCGGCGCCGACGCCGGAACGCCCCGCGCTCTCCTTCGACTCCCTCCTTCCTTAGTTGTCCCGTGAACGTCGGAAGCGCAGCACGCGTTATCTTATTACTTTATTAGTATTATGGATCGACATTACAGTTTTAGTAATTTAGAGCACGTCACTATGGTGCTACTGTACGCTAGGGCTAATTATAATTCCCATACTGCCTGGCGTCTTTACGCCGAGCTGCAACACTTGGCGTCACTCCGTCTTCGCGGAGTTCTGAACCCTCAAGTCATACAGGACCGGACGATCGTAGCGGCGACGGCTACTCGATCATGGGCAGTTCCAAGTGCCAGCACATGCACAGGGCAGAGGTCGATCGGCCGTTCTTTCGCCAGAGCTCGACGAGGAGATCATCGAGTACTTCGAACGCGATCCTCGCCGAAGTACGCGAATGGCGGCAGCTAAGTTTGGCGTAAGCCAATACTACGTCTGGAAACTACTCAACTCAGAAGGACTGCATCCATATCATTTCCGCGGAGTTCATTTAATTTTTCATTTTTGTTACATACGCCTTAAATACTTTATTAGGTATCTAATTCAGAAAATTATTGTTCTTAGATAATAAACTTGTTTTAAGTTACGTTTTCTGTAAGTTATAGCTAAAAAGGTATTGGATAAAGCTTATTATTATGATTGGGTACTGTGTTACATTGCCTAAGGTGTAGGTATCAGCTGATTGACTAACACCCGGGTCAACCAACGCGCGACCGATCGACGCGAGCGCTAGGTATCGCGAGGTATTACTATCGGTTCAATGTCACTTTCGAGTTCGGTTTTTCACGATTGTTAATCGGCCATTTTTGGTTTATAATATTTAGTTTTTGTATAAATTGAATGTTTAACTAAGACCAAACCTTTTCGCTGCGGGAAAACAACCATTTAAATTTCAGCGTGTATATGGTTGTTTTTGTAAGTTTTTGAAGTTTTGGAAAAAAAATATAACGGTTAATATTATTTGTTTATAACAAATTGTTAAGTTAATTAACAATAAAATTATTTATAAAAAAAAAAAAAACTGTTAGTCCATTGAGAAGGGTAAATGATGATTTTTAAGAATAAAATAATTTCTTACCTTATTATGTAAACAATTGAAATATAAAAAAAAACAATTATAAACAATAAAAAAAATTATTTAAGATTTTTTTTTTAAATCATCATTCACCTATGCTTTAAATAAATAGTTTTTTTTAAATCCCACAATCGTCTATTTGTTTATAAACAATTTCTTAACAAATGACGTAAAAATTTTTTTTCCTATGTTAATTAATACCCATATCAGATGCGTAAACAGCAATAATAATATATTACCAATAAAAAAAATTTTTGATAACATTTTTTAGAAATTTCACTTTTAGATAATTTAAAAAAAATATAATTAACAAAATAATTGACTTTAATATTTTTTTTTTGCATAACTTTATTAAGTACCTAAATAAAAAGAGCTCCACGAAGCGAAAAATTTATAGATCAATTATTTAAACTTTTATGCCGTAATTTATAAAAACAGAGATTGGAAAAAACAAATAGTTAATTAACAATGGTGTAACTTTTTGAAAAATCGACAAAAAAAAATTTTTCACCGAGATTTTTTTCGTTCCAGTATCTAGATTACACCATATTTAATATTTAAAAAAAAAATGGTCCCGATTACACAAACATTATATGTATTTATAGGGTAAGTTGAACCCCGACTTACGCGAATTCGACTTACACGGCTATCCCGTGGTCCCACCTATCGCGTAAGTCCGGGGTATTACTGTATTAGCCACTTCTTAAGGTACAATAATACATATTATGAGTTGATAAGTGTTAGTAACATAATTAGCATCATTTTCATGATGTTTAGTTAATTTTTTTTTATATATATGAAATTGTAGGTTTAGGATTGCTTTAATATTATATTTATGTATAAGTATAATTTTCCCATGGATAGCACCAGGAATAGCGATACATAACTATCAATGTGAACTATCATGTAGATTATTATTATTAGTATATAGTATAGTATTATTAGTAGATTATGTAAAAAACTTTTCTGGTCGAATACTGGATCTGGTCTTATTAACAGAGCAAACTTGTTTAGTAAACGAGTCCAGCAGTTCTCTAGTAGCTATTGATAAACTTCATCCCCCCCTTGAACTAACTATGTCTTTGCTAAAGGACTGTAACTTGCCGTATAGTATGGACACAAGACCTAACTTCTATAAGGCTAATTACCCTGAAATTAAGAATTACCTCATCAAGCTGAACTGGGATGAACTTTTTGTAAATACCTGTGATGTGAATGACATGGTGGCAATATTTTTTAAATGTCTGCGTGAGGCTATTGGAAAATTTGTGCCTGGTCGGAAGCCTAACAACTGCCGGTATCCGCCGTGGTTTGATTTAACATTAATTAAAACATTAAAAGAAAAAAATAGACTGAGGATGCTTTACAAGAAATACAATAATCCTTTAGATAGAATTGAAACTAGTTTCCAAGCGGTGTGAAAAACTAGCTATGAATTTATATAATGACTACATAGATAGAATTGAAAAAGACATAAAAGATAATCCCAGACTTATCTGGAATTACATAAAAGCGAAACGCGGTGGCACTAGTGGGTACCCTTTGGCAATGACTGATGGACAGGTTATTACATCTAACGGATCTGAAATTTGCGACCTTTTCGCAAAACATTTCGCAACTATGTACACTACTGACAAAGATACAGAAATTAACTGCCATACAACTCCAAGCACTGCGTAACAATAGTCAGGGCTTGAGTATTCCTGTACTTGACCGCGACTGTTTACTAAAGAAACTAAAAACAGTAAACATTAGTAAGGGACCTGGCCCGGATGGCATCCCACCTGTTTTTATTTCTAACTGTGCCACAGCTCTAATATCTCCTTTACGAATAATATATAATGCATCGTTGGCTACTGGAACTTTTCCGTCAGAATGGAAAAAAGCCAAAGTAGTCCCAGTGCATAAGTCAGATAAAAAAATACCGTAAGAAACTACAGGCCAATTTCAATTTTATCCACATTCGCAAAGATCTTTGAATCTATTATATGTCCGCACATTCAGCAACATTTAGGATTGTACCTTAATGATAATCAACACGGTTTTGTAGCATCTAGATCTACAGCTACAAATTTGGTGTCATTTACGGAGTCCCTAATACAGGCCGTAGATGCAGGCAAACAATTTGACGTAGTATACACCGACTTCAGTAAGGCATTTGATAAAATGTCACATTCTATTCTAATTTATAAACTAGCAGCCTATGGTATAACAGGGCCTCAATTGAGTTGATTCAAGTCCTATCTTACTGAACGCGAATACTTTGTCGTTGTAAACGGTTTTCGATCAGCTGCACACAAAATAACTTCGGGCGCTCCCCAGGGATCTCACTTAGCTCCAATACTGTTTATTATATTCATTAATGACCTTCCGGAGTGCTTACGTTTTTCCCAACCTTTTCTGTATGCTGATGACCTAAAATTCGCACGAGTGATCGAGTCAAAAAGAGACTGCGAACTTCTGCAACACGATCTTAACCAAGTCATAAAATGGTGCAAATTATACGCGAAAAATTAACTGTATTGACACAGAGTACTTCATAGACCAAGAGCGAGTCCAAGAAGTCGAAACATTAAAGGATCTGGGAGTACTTTTTGACAAAAAGCTCACTTTTATACCCCATATTGAATATATTATTAAAAAGTCATCAAAAATGTTAGGGTTTCTACTTCGTAACACCAAAGGCTTTCGTAAAAGTAGCACCAAAATAATGTTGTATTACTGCCTCGTGCGCAGTGTTATGGAGTATTGCAGTGTTGTGTGGAGACCTCACTATGCCACTCACATGTTGCGTCTGGAAAGGGTACAGAAACGTTTTGTATGGCATTTAGCCTTTAGTGAGGGGAAATCTAAGCGTCTGGCCTCTTACAAAGCCCGCCTATCTCATTTTAAAATGCAATCGTTATCTATGCGCAGAGATATAACCGATGTTTTATTTGTTTACAAACTGTTGCACAATAAGATCGACTGCCCCAGTTTGGTGAAGCTCATTAGGTTCCATGCGCCCTCTAGATATCCTAGGAATAAAAAAACACCCCTGTGTCCACCAATTCGAAGGTCTGTGCTTGGTGCAAATTCTCCAATACCTAGATTGTGCAAAATCATTAATGGCCGCAGTGACATAGTAGATGTACACCACGACAATATTAATAAATTTATACGAGCTTTTGTAATTAATAATCCAATGTACTTATATTTAATTTAATTTCATGCGTGTTTTCTATTATTTTAAATTGTAATCTGTTTTTAGTCTTTCAATATCATTTTTAATCTATAATTCATTATCATTTTAATTGTATTCATTAATTAATTAATCAATCATTAGTTAATTATAATTTTAAGAGACATTATGATTTTTTTTTATGTTTATTGAATTTATTGTTAATTTTCTTTATATTATTTTAACTTTATTTTTGTATGAATAGTAACTTTTTATGTATGTTATTTAAAGCCGTTTTTATTCTTTGTGCATGTGGTGTTAACCTTTAATTAATTGTTGCACTTGTAAATGTCACCCTAGTAATTAAGTCAGAAATGTAACCGTGTAAACAATTGTTGGTTAATCTAAATAAAATAAATAAATAAATAAATTATCCAAAAAAACTAAAAACTCTGCGACTGCATCATAAACAATTAAAGTCTAAATAAAGCTACAAAAATTTAATGGTAAAAATAAAGGCATGTATAATCCTGAAGAGTATGAAAAAAATAAAAATCATTTTTATTTACGTAAACCAATTACAGGCACTTGTAAATGTCAAACATTAATTAGAATTTATTCATTATATTTGTTATTTATTTATATCTATAAAATTAATTATTTTTATATTATCATATATTTATATGTTATTATTATAATTTATTTATTTATATTGTTCTTAGCGACGCAAAATGCTTGTTCTGTCTATATTATGTCAAAACAATTGTCATTATTTGGGTGAACCATGAGCATATAACGACGGACGCGCTTTAATGCTACCACCGAATCCAATGCGCCCCAACTGAGAAGATCCGGCGAAACAAACTCAGTGGGTTACTTTACTACCGGTTTCAACACGGCCCACATGAGACGGTCCGGCGAAACATACTCAAATGGACAAATACGCGGGGTTTTGGTCCAATTATTATCATTTATTTTTAGTAGGCATACACATTTATTGCCCAAACGGTTGTCTTGTTATAATTTATTTTAGTTTTACTCAATAAGATTGAATGATATTGAGACAGAACTAGCGGTATTTATAATTAAAGTACACCATGAAATCAATTAAAGACAGTTCACAGAATAAGATACAGTTCTAATTACAACTACTGTACTTGGCTGTATGGTCCTCAGGGAGGTAGGTGCAAGATGGTAGCCAAACGTCTTTATCTTCAATATAATCCTGAATACTATAGTAACCTTTCGATATGAGAACAGTTTTAACATGTGTTTTAAATCTAGTATCAGGCAAGTGTGTGATATAACTAGGGAGTTTATTATAGAACCTAATACCATTTCCCATAAATGTTTTATTAGTTTTGCTAACTCTAAATCCTGGAACAGCAAGTTTGTGCTTATTTCTTGTGTTAATGTCAAAGTCAAAGTCAAAGTCAAAAGTTCTTTATTCAAATAGACACATTTAAAATATTTTAAATCATGTTCTTATGATGCGTCCCATCCTTTTACTACCACCA
Source organism: Nycteola revayana (assembly GCA_947037095.2). NCBI lineage: Eukaryota > Metazoa > Arthropoda > Insecta > Lepidoptera > Nolidae > Nycteola > Nycteola revayana. Next base: position 15,983,185 of record OX344839.1, read on the forward strand.
GTTCTGGACGTGGCAACTCTGAGAAGAACTGGCAAGAAACTCAGAGGAATCCTTTTTTTAAAATAAATTATATTTTACAATGATTAATAAAGCAGTATTGTTTCAATGATTAATAAAGCAGTATTGTTTAATATTATGAATGTCACTTTTTTTACTATATTTATCAATATTCTTTCTAATAAAAATTATATTTTGGTAAATATATTCAGAGGGCACGGTAAGTATATTTATATTTTTAAAAAGGTCACTTAGGGAGTCGCGACTACCTAATCCATATATGGCCCTGACCGCTCGTTTTTGTAATACGAATATAGTATTTACATCGGCGGCTGACCCCCACAGCAGAATTCCATAAGAGACAATGCTATGAAAGTACGCGAAATACACTAGCGTAGCCGTGGCTTCATCGGACAACTGTCTAATTTTCCAAACAGCATACGAAACTGAACTTAATCTACCAGCGAGTTTTTCAATATGAGGGCCCCATTGTAGTTTAAAATCTAAGGTAATTCCTAAAAATACGGTGGACGTGACTAAATCTAATGTTTCTCCATTTAATGAAACTTCAGGCGTAGAATTGATAACATTAGGTAGAACAAATTTAACACATTTGGTTTTTCCTGCATTAAGTAAAAGATTATTTGCGGAAAACCAGTTTGCAATTAAACAGAGTGTTCTATTATGGTCAATTAAATCGGTAACTTTTCTTTTAACTTTAAAAATCAATGAAGTATCATCGGCAAACAGAACAATGTCTGATAGTTCATTAATTAGGTATGGGAGATCATTTATATAAACAAGAAACAGGAAAGGACCTAAGAATGTCCCTCAGAATTCACGCCGTCTATAGATACTTTCTGTTTCCTATCTGATAAATAGGATAATACAAGATCAAATGATTTATCACAAATACCATAATATTTTAACTTTAGCAAAAGCGTTTCATGACCTACACAATCAAATGCCTTGGAGAGGTCACAGAAGACTCCTAGGGCATCCTGCAATCCCTCCCAAGCCTCCAATATGGACTTAATCAAAATGCATCCCGAATCTTGAGTTGAACGACCCTTTGTGAATCCAAACTGCTTGTCGTGCAATATCCCATTTGTATTAAAATGAGCCAACATTTGGCCGAGCATAATTTTTTCAAGCATCGAGCAAGAATTTGCTCAATGTTGGTAGTATAGAAATAGGCCTATAATTGAAGATGTGAGTGGATAAAGGTGATAAGTCACATAATTTAAATTTGGAGTAAATCGAAGTTAAAGTTTCACTTTTATTCTTTGAGATAAGCCGCTACAAAACTAATGTTTGTATTAAACTATGATGCCAAGTTGTGTAAATAACCTGAAATATTAATGGTATGAAAGCAACCAAACAAATTAATATTTTTTATTATTTAATATGAAAAAAAATCTTGACATAACTCCTTTTTCATAAACAAAAGTCAACTTTTCTGCATGTTTAGATATTGAAAATGAGGTGCTAAGATGAATGTAGTTGTCTCGTAAAGCCTTAAATGGACGGTTTAAGATCTGTAGTCGTATTGTATTGACATATCACCTTCATCTATGAAAAAAAAACACAAAAACCCGAAAATGCGACATATCACCTTCATCCACTCACGTCTTAAATTAGTCGCGTTATTAGAGCTACCCGATTTAAAAATAGGAACAATTTCACTTAATTTCATAAGGTCAGGAAAAACTCCATCAGTTATAGACTTATTGAAGATAGTCGCTAGAATTGGAGCAATATTTTGTATGTGTCTATAGCTTTTACTGAAAGTCCCCATAAGTCTTCAGTACCCTTCATTTTAATTGTCCGAAATGCCTTTATGATGTCTATACCATTAACTTGTTGATAACTGAATTTGGAAATATTTAAACTAATATTTGTTTTAAGAAGATTTTCAGCATCCTTCCGTGATGATGAAAGATACTTGGTAGTATCTATAGGAATGTCAGTAAAAAATTTAGCGAGGAAATTGGCATCTGTATGATTATCTGAAACCAGATTATCATTAATATCTACCGTTATTGATCTATCTCTAATACAATAAAACCAGTTTCAGTATTTATCATTTGCCACATAGACTTTATTATCCGATTTTTGTATTTTATCTCTTACTAGCTTCCCGCGCGCGGTTTCACCCGCGTATCTCCCGTTCCCGTGGGAAATTCATAATAAAATATAGCCTATGTCCTTTCTCAGGCTCTGGACTATATCTGTACCAAATTTCATTTAAATCGCTTCAGTAGTTAAGGCGTTATTGCGTTACAGACAGACAGGCAGAGTTACTTTCACATTTATAATATTAGTAAGGATAAGGATATATAGTGACTTAGCCTGTATACATACTTCTTTAAAAATACTTGAATATTTCCTAACATAGTTTGGAAAGTTTTCATCAAGTGTGAAGGACCTTATGTCATATAGTTCATATAAAACATCTCTACTCCGCTCTATGCCTTTAGTCGCCCAAGTATTAAATTTCAACTTATTTGGGTCAATCTCTATATGTTTCATTTTGCAAACCCTCTTAAATTCCTCATGTATACATTGGAATAAGGTATTATACAAAATATTACAGCTACTTGAATCTAAAGTAACATTGCATAGTCTTAATTTTAAATTTTTGCTAAACTGGTCTAGATTTTTCTTTGATACTGATCTGAAACGCATTATAGACTTCTCTAATTTAATTTTATTATTTATTTTAACAATTTGACATTTGTGGTCAGAATGAACACCAGATACCAAGCATTTATCAATTACTTCAAAGTTTGTGACTATGTTATTGATGCAGGTAGCTGTTGTCGATGTGACTCTAGTGGGCTCAGAATATAAACAGATTAAGATTAAAACTAAGATTAAAATACCTAAACAGACACAGAAGATTATTTTAAAAAAGATAATTTATTACACTAAAATAGTATTAAAATGGCTAAAACATTCAAAAGAGTTTGAAGATCAACAATATTAAGTGTTTCCTGATAATTTGTGATAAATATGTCAATATTACAATGATAACAACTCACATGATATCGACTAGCTGCGGATTCCTTCTCATTTTTGAGCCTGTTGAGTTGTTTCTTAGCCTTCATTATAGTTGGCAAGTCCTGTTCACTAATCCTGGTCAATGGCTCACATACTAATTGTTCCACTTTAAGTTCATGCTCTGCTATTTCATTTGCAAGAAACTTTTCAACTTTCCCTGAACATCATTAACAATTTATTATTACACATTAACAATTTAATTGTATATCAAAGACTAAATGGAAAACTAATACCAACCACATTCCAATAAGATGTACTTCAAAATACTATCCTCATCGTCAAAATTGCCTGCTTCTAACATAGATAGTCCTAGTAGGTATTCTGGTAGTTTCTTCAGCCTTTTCTCTCTAGCAGCAGGGTCCTGTCCTTGGGTACTCCCGGCTCCAGTTGACAACCGCTTACTAACCAATTGTATGGCATTTCTGAGGTGATCTACTTTTTTGTCTGCAGTCTGAAGATCATCTTTTAGGCCGTCCGATTTACCTGACCTGGTAAAATGAATAATAATGCTTAAACAAGTTCATTAAACTTAACAAATATATAAAGACTACATACAAATACAAAATGTATTTTCTTCTCATGATGTGTTAGCAGCTACATCGCCTCAATAGATACTGGGCCAGGAACATTATTACAAAAACAATGAACTAACATGTTAGCAGTGAATCTTATCTGATAGCTGAGATAATGTTTAAAGTACTTTTAATACCTTGAAAATGTTTGGTCCGCTAGTTGCTTCACTCTGTAGAATTGCTTCTTCATCTTCACTAATCAAATACGGATGAAAATATTTTTAAGTTACAAGGTCATTGGACCCAATAGCAAAATAATAAAACGATCAAGAACTGGCCAAAAAGAACGTAATGTCAGACCATCAATGAGATCATCCTCGACGATATATGATGCTTTGGAGGTATGTCTAAGTTATATACACCAAATAATTATTAAGGCACTGCATTTCCATTAAACACTTATAACAACAGTACACTACACTTATTTAAATCGTAGTTTTACGGAAAGATTCCGCAGTAAGATAACCCAATGAATCAGAAAAATAAAAAATATGCACAGATTGTAGAAATAAATCACAGATTATTATGGTTCAATCAGTCTACACATGTCAACTAAACGCAAACTTTATTTAACGTAGAATGTACTAAACGTACACACTATAATAAATAATATTCTATCAATAGTTTCAGTTTTGATGTTCAAATAGCTAGAAAATAATATTTTTTGTTATTACGTGGCTATCTAAAAACAAAGCAAGAAGAAAATCTAAGTTGTTTTAAGTTTCAAGGTGAAGTTAGTCTTTTATGCATGTTACAATAAAAAAGTTCTCAGTGATATATTTTAACTCTCGATTAACTTTGCCTTATTTTTGTCTTCATTCATAATCATAATCATAGAATTTCCTTTACAACTTAAATAGTATACAACGGATGATTTCACTTTTTATGAGCGATTATTATTCTAAATAAAAATAAAAATTAACTGTTATGGTTATGACTATTATGGGGTAATAAATATTATTTGCGAATTATTTGTATTCTATATTTTGTCCAAATATTTAAGGGTTGCCAAAAATATTAATATCACAATTATGAGAATGAAATATTCACAAATATGATTTAAGTTTTTCATGATTAATTAATATTTGATGGATTTTGTTGATTGCGAGATTGGCGCTTGAATCTGGCCACACCGCTTATAATTTGAAGGTTCTCAAAAAGCAAAAAAAGACATAGTCTCTAAGTGTTAGAAAAACTTGACATTTGAAAGTTTGTTGACAGACGTCAAACAAAATATTGTGTCATGGATTTATTTACATTTTAAAGCGAAGAAAACAACAATTTCTTGGTTTTATTACGCGTTGTGTCGTTGGCGGTGGGAGCTCCGAGGCGTGAACGTCTGTTGCCATTGTTTGGTACCGTCAATATATTAGTTTACTTTTAGATGCTGCACTGTTGAGTACATTGAATCCGTGCTGCAGTTTTTTCAATTTTTGTTATTGTTTATTTACTAGCACTGTAATCAGCAAATATGGATCGAAAATTTGTAAACGTTATCCTTCTTGGATTTGGTTTTATGTTCGTCTTTACTGCGTTTCAAACTATGGGAAATATAGAGGTAAGATTTCTAATATGCATTATTTTAAGTACTTTATCGAGTTTCGTGACTTTCTAAGACAACATAATGGTAGTAGTTAGACTTCAAATACATATGTACAATATTTATATTAACCATAAAATATGAAGTACCCATATATTATTATAATGGTAATATGTAAATTTACTAGAACAAAAAAATATTATAAATTAATAATTATTTTTTAAATAAAAAGGTGCCTATTTTAAGTAATTATGAAAAAACCAAAGGCTTTTTTTCAAAACTGTCTTTTATTGCTGGTCACCAATTTTTTTTATGTTACAATAATAAAATATATTATTATTTATAATGAAATGAGTAAATTATGTTATTAATGTTATTAAGCAAGATTTTACAACAGAAATAATATTCCATTAATTGATTAGACTCAAGTATCTCTTAGTAGAAAGGCATAAATTCCTTTGATCAATAAAGTTAAATGACATGCCCTTGAATTTTTACCTGCTTAATGTCAATGACAGAGTTCAATTGACATTTTAATGTTAGTCCACAATTTATTTAAATTATTTATCAAATATTACTATGCAATGTTTTTCTTTGTTATTATTTATTGTTGGTGATACTGCAATACCGCATAATTGATGTTTAAAAAAATCCAATGTAACAAAAACCCTTTTCTTTGCCCTTAACAAAACCTATAAAGTATAGCTACTCTTACATGGTTTGCAGTATCACTGACAATATGTATTGATTATATTACTGAATTGACTTTCTTCTATTAATACACTTAAAGAAGACTTATCTAACTGATCAAGTCTTTTCTGCCCATCATATCTTTTAATGTGATTAAATTTAGAATTATAAGTCAGCTTTAAAAAAAATATTCCAAAATTTGATTTATATTAGAGGAAGGTTACAACTATGAAAACTTAGTAAACAAATAATATAATTGCCTCATCATAACAAATTCCTTGCTTAAATAATTCTTAGTTTTTTTAAATCAGGGAAATATTAAGAAGTTAATGCAATTTATATACCTACTTAATCATCTATAGTAAAATATTCTTGAAAAAACAAACTAATATGGATTTTTCAAATATATTTTTCTTTATTTTTCTTACCTCTTTATATGTGTAATCTAGTTTGTTGTTATATATCCTGTTTGGGTTAATAAATAATTTTTGTGGTCCTTTATTTTTGAACGAAAAGATTCTAATAAGAATTAAAAGCTAAACTTTATTTAAATGCATAATGATTTTTATGCAAAAAAAAAATGTTAATACCTACATGAGTCTATTTTTTTAGATTTTAATTATTGAATCTAGGTAAATAGTTGATGTAACCTTGATAAAATTTACTAGGGAAGTCTATAATATATATTCTTACAATAATGATTAATTTATGTATTAATATATTTAAATACTTTGCTTTCTCAGACACTAGGACATTCTCATTCTATCTCTATTTGTTTACTCTAGTTACTACTACCCTAGGTAGTCTATTAGTAGTATAAGTAGGGTTTCCAATTATTCGTGTTTGCCCGGATTTTTCCTAGTGGGGCACCTATTTCTATGAAGCATCGTCGTCCGTGGGCATCGAACAAAAGCCCCGCGAAATTTAAAGTAAAGCATCATTTTCTTAAAATATCCCCTTAAATCCAAAAATATTTCATCACAGATATTAACCGTTCTGAGTCTAGTACTTAGTTCCACGAGGGCGAAATCGAGCACAGTTTGCTTAGTTTATAGTTTTAAAATGTAACATCGATACAATAATAGAATGGTATGTATTTGCATGGGTGTACAACAACCTTGTAAAACACGCAATCAGTCATTGCATATTTTGTAGTAAACAAAAGGATGACAAGATATTTGGTAACAGTTTGCAATGCAAGGCATTTGAAGGTGGCATTTGAAGTGAAGTTAATAACATGCCACACCCTCATTTCGTGCGGGTGTAAAATTATTATATTACTAGCTGATGCCCGCATGGTTTTTGTTATTCCTTCGGTTTTTTTAATATCCCACGGGAACTCATTAATTTACTGTGATTAAAATAATTGAAAATACTGACCGGTACCACCATGCATAACTTCATTTAAATCAGTGCAACAGTTTCGTAGATTAGCCCGTACAAACAGACAGAGAAACTAAAAAATCAAAAAAATCTGGATGTGTTCTATTTTACTTCTAACATCCCCTTGACTCGGTTTAGCTTTGTTTTTCTACGTACAGACATTCAACCTCTAAAGTTTTATTATATGTATAGATATACAGATGCGTAGGATATGTTCGGGTGAAATATAATCCGATATTCGGACTTTTTATGCAAAATTAAACTTACTTAATGGTATAGTTATTATTATGATGAATTATATGGTTATAAAATTGGTATCTTTAATCTACTAGACACTTCTAGTATCATATAATAAACGGATGCTCTTCAATGATATTACCATAAGTCGGCGATTGGATAAATGATATACTAACCTACTTTAAATTTACGACGTGTTAGTACCTACTTAATTAATATTGATACTTTCTTTATAAATCTTTTTATAGCTTTACTTTGTATGATGCGCTTATGTAATGTACTCACTTTCGGACTTTATCCGAGATTGGTAAATTCGCAATAATATGTTCATTTTGTAAGAAGATATGCTTAAAGCAATACGCAAATGTCATTGAGATTAATTCTTACTGCTTCACTGGTCAATGGGAATGTACAGTGCGTGAGGAGCTTACTAATACATCCTAGATTTTTTGTCATAAATGGTTATTTTCTAATCGTAATTTTGTTGTAATTTGTTGCCGGTTATTTTGTTGTGACCTGATTTTAGTAGAGCACGGCAATTTCATTAAATGGAGGATAAAGATGTCTTGAAGTCGACTTAAGTTATTCCTTAAAATGTTCTCAATATGCTAAAAAAAATATTAAATTAAAGACGCTCCCTTTATGAATAACTTTACACCGATTGGCCGTGCTTTAGGCAGTTCTGTCAAGTCGAATCGATATTCTCTTCAGTCAGAAGGAAAAAGAAAAAGTAAAACTGAAATAAAACATAATGAAAAGTGTATGACTTAAATATGTAGGAAAAAATATAATTAAGATAATTTGGGTAATTTTTATAGTTTTGTAATTTAGGAGCACTTTCATGACACAAAAAACGAACACGAATTTAAATATGTAGGTATATTGCATAAAGGATATACGGTATTTATCGAACGCGTAGGTAGTAGTTACTTTAAAAACACTTTTTATATTTCTACATAGGTAACTAACTACTTTTTAAGTAACAATGTTTGGATACTGTATCCAAATGCTAATTTTGAATACAGTATCCAAACCATCAATATCCATATGATCATAAAATGTAGTAGAACCCACACGTGCAGGCTTATGTATGAATCGAAATATATGTTATTATTAAAATTAATTGCTTTATCATTCGGCCATTTCCGTACTAGGCATCTGTTCTAACGTTATGAGTAACTGATGAACTAGATAAGGATCCTATTGTAAATAATATGTCAAACTATGTAATATTTCCGTAGCTATTTAATATTTTACCTTTATAACATCACATTAAGAATGTATATAATTCAACTAATGCCTTAAATTGATTTTAGATTTATTCTAATATGTAAAGGCCAGTTAAACTATAAAACGCTCAACTTCGGATTTGGGTTAATCGCTGAATGTGCAATATGATGCGTAACTGATCGGTATGTGATATGATCGAATAGCTTAGTTATCAAACGTTAATTATTTTCCTATTTAATCGGTCCTATTTAAATATGTAGAATTTCGCCTTTGTCTTTGTTGAGGTAATCTTGACCTGGCGTTAGGCGTGTTTACTTATTTATTCATTTTTAATTTCCAACAAAGAATGCAACTTACATGCTTAAAGATCACAATTATAAAAAAAAATGGTGCTTCTACAGTTACAGGAAATCACATTATGTATTACATCAAATTAGATTAATAATATTAAAAAAACACAAATATGTAGCGGAAGTTCCTGGTTTCATGCTAGACCTCGTGGTAGTATTAGCAAGTCAACGCTACAAAAAGGGAAGCTTTACATATGTATGTGGTGGGCCTTTTTAGGGTTCCGTAGCCAAATGGCAAAAAACGGAACCCTTATAGATTCGTCATGTCTGTCTGTCTGTCTGTCCGTCCGTATGTCACAGCCACTTTTTTCCGAAACTATAAGAACTATAATGGTGAAACTTGGTAGGTAGATGTATTTTGTGAACCGCATTAAGATTTTTACACAAAAATAGAAAAAAAACTATAAATTTTGGAGTTCCCCATACATAAAACTGAAACTCAAAAAATTTTTTTTCATCGCACCCATACTTGTGTGGTGTCTATGAATAGGTCTTCAAAAATGATGTTGAGGTTTCTAATGTCATTTTTTTCTAAACTGAATAGTTTGCGCGAGAGACACTTCCAAAGTGGTAAAATGAGTGTCCCCCCCCCCTGTAACTTCTAAAATAAGAGAATGATAAAAATATATGATATACATAACCATGCAAACTACCACCGAAAATTGGTTTGAACGAGATCAAGTTAGTAGTTTTTTTTTAATACGTCATAAACCGTAAACCGCAATTTACCTTTCATTCAATCAACTAATTTATTAACATCGATCAAAGTTACAACGAACTACAAGAACTTTTATACTATGTTCCTTGTTGTATTCTTGATATCAAAAATAGGTAGGCACTTGAAACTAGTACGGAACCCTTCGTGCGAGAGTCCGACTCGCACTTGGCCGGTTTTTTTTTTTGTTGTCCGGGGGGAAATGCATTGATGCATTCCCACCGCCTCTGCAGCGTATTCGCGCGCTGGCGGCGGGATATGTGGGACTCGCCCTCTCCATAGCGTGGTATGCTTAACTCGTACCACGAGGAGAGGACCCTACGCCACTAAAACCACCCGGACACTCCTTCGTTCCGCCGTTGGCGGGGGCCGGGTACGCATGAGCAATCCGGCCCCCCGACGGCATCCGCGGCCAATATGGTACCGCAGGATCTCCAGGGCCACACTTACAGTGGCCCATTTGCCCAATTATAGGGACGCCCGGAGTGTGGAGGCGTCCCTACTCCTCATTGGTCAGCCTCGAAGGGAGCGGGGCCCATGTTCCCCACTCCCCAAGGCCGAGCCTAGGGCGGTAGGCGGCGGGTTTCGGCCCGCCGCCGACGGCCAACACGCCGTCTGCGAAGCGGGTGGGCAGAGGGATCTACTTCCCTCTCCCGCTCCGCGGCCTCCTTCTGTGACATAACTTGTCTACAGAAGGAGGCAACCGCCTCCCACGACCTCTCGCTTTGGACCATCTTCGAAATGATGGTCGGCAGCGAGAGGTCGTCTCCCACCACGCCAACGAGCTCCTCCCGCTCGTTGGCCCACGCCGGACACTCCACCACCGTGTGCTGCGCCGTATCGTCGGCACAGTCACAGTGGTGACAGCGAGTGTCCGGCTCTCTCTGCGCCACGTTGCACAGGTAGTGGCCGAAGCAGCCATGGCCTGTTACTACCTGTGCAACGTGGTAGGTGACGTCGCCGTGAGGGCGACCGGCCCACTTTTTTAGATGGGGCCGAATCGCCTCCACCGTACGCAATCCGTTCCGCGGCGCGGCCTCTAGCCGCTCCTGCCATTTCCGGAGGGTTTGGCGACGGATCTCAGTCCGCCACCGTGCAACACCCTCCGGGAAGGGGTCGCGGCCAGAACGCGCCCCCTCACACCTTCGCCGGTACGCGGCGGCCAAAACCTCCGCCTCCAGGTCCCACGGAGGGGACCCCGCAAGGAGGCAGGCCGCGTCAAACGCGACCGTGCGGTAGGCGCGGGACGCCCTGATGGCCATCACCCGCTGCGGACGTCGCAGCAGGGCTATGTTTCGCCTCATCAGGGCGTCGACCCAAATGGGGGTGCCGTAGAGCGCCATGGAGCGGATCACACCGGCGTACAGCTTGCGGCGGGTGCTCCCGGGTCTGCCGAGATTCGGCAAAAGCCGGCCAAGAGCATCCGCCGCCGCAACCAGCTTTGGGGCTAGCCGCTGGAAGTGGGCCCCGAAGCTCCATCTGCTGTCGAGGACTATGCCTAGATATCGCATACTGTCCCCGACAGCAATGGATTCGCCACCCACTATGAGGTGGGCGCCTACAGGTGGCGCTCGCCGAGGCCCATGAAAACAAAGGGCCTCGGTTTTACCGAGCGCCACCTGCAGGCCCAAACGGCGTATACGGGCGACCATCTGTGCCACGGTTGCTGTGGCCAAGATGGTCGCACGCCGATGATCGGGCGCGCGGGCGGTCACCAGTGTGTCGTCAGCGTACGCTATCACGCTGACCCCCCGGAGACCGCGCATCCGCAGCGCCCAATCAAACCCGATGTTCCACAGGAGTGGCCCCAATACCGACCCCTGCGGAACACCGCGCGAGACCGCCCTCCGGCCAGTCTCGCCGCCGGACGTCGGGTACACTACCTCCCTGCTTTGGAGGTAGTGTCCCACCAGTGCCCGGAGGTACCCGGGCACCCCATGGTGCCTGAGGCCCTCCTCAATGCACGCCCAGGGGAGGGTGTTGAATGCGTTGCGGATGTCCAACGACACCGCTAACAACACCTCTCCTCGGCTGGTCGCCTCCTGCGAAAGTTCCCGCACCCTCACGATCGCGTCTATGGTTGACCGACCCTAGCGGAACCCGTATTGGTCCGCGTACAGGTCGGGACCAACCTCACCAAGATGTGTGGTGAGGCGAGACGCGATCACCCTCTCCATCAGCTTGCCCAACTCGTTCAAGAGAACGATTGGGCGGTAAGCCGATGGAGACTCCGCCGGTCGCCCGTCCTTACGGAGAAGGACGAGTCGACCGAGCTTCCAGGCTGCGGGAAAGCGACCCTGCTGAAGGCACGCATTGAAGAGGGCGAGCACTCTGGGCTCCAGCTCCTCCATGGCGAGTGCCCAGACGCGTCCAGGCACTCCGTCCGGCCCAGGGGCGGTATTTTTTATGGCCATTTTTGCCGCCGCCGCCCCCAACTCCGCCGGCGTGACATCCGGCGGAGTTTCCTCATCGTCACCGTCGTCGGTCGGCATCACGGTGTCAGTTGGCATGGCCATAGCTGGCGGCGAATATTCCTCCTGACTGGGGAAGAGCTCCTCTACAACTGATTGGAGGAGCCCTGGCTGGAGGCTCTCCGTCACCGGGGGAGCCCAGGGGTGTAGTTTATTACGCACCCCTTTATAGGGTCGTCCCCACGGATCTCTATCGAGGGCCTCCAGCGTACTCGCCCAGCCATCGTCTTTCGCCTGTGCTATGGCCAGACTCAGCTGACGCCGACTCTCCCTGTAGTCGGCGTAGGCCGCGGCAACACGAGCCTCGTCCCGAGGTCTCCAACGATTCGACCGGGTGTACACGCGCCGCATTGCAGTGCACCGCGCACGCAGCTGCGCAATGACGGCGCTCCACCAGTACACCCGTCGCTTCGGTGGACACGGGCGGACCCGGGGCATGGATGCGTCGCAGACGCTTACCATGGCGCCATCGAGTCCCCCCGCGACAGCGTTCACGTCGGAATCGGAACTACAAGGCCCCGCGACCCACGCCTGGACCAGGGCTGCTTCCTTCAGCAGCTCCTGGTCGAGCTGCCCCAGCGCCCTTCGCCGACGCTCGCTCCTGGGAGGCGGCGCCGGGCGGGCGGTCAGAACCGCGGAGGATGTGGAGAGTCCGAAACCGATATATCGATGATCGGACAAAGTCTCCACATCCTCAAGGACACTCCAGTCCTGGACACGGCGGGCCAGGGGGGGTGGACGCAAAAGATACGTGGTATGTGGTGGGCCTGCCTATCTCTTCAGGAAAAAAGGCGCAATTAAACAATAACCCGAAAAATAAGTTTTGTAGTTAATTCCATTTTAGTAACCATGTTTAGAAATTAAATCTGTTTAATTGACTTCATAGGTAATCTAAAATATTTTTTCTTATGCGCCGTCCGATTATCGTGGGTCGTGCGATGATACGATGTGTCCGATAAAAATAATCGTGAGATCGTGCGTTAAAACTTACTGATATCATATTGCAGGTCGTGCGATCATGCGATGCGACCATCGCATCATTGGACAATTGGATATGCGACAATACAATATAACGGCGACTGAGTTGAGGGGCAATCCCGAATTTTCCAGGGACATGGTAACCCTATATCGACATTATAATTATTTCTATTATATTTTAGGGACTCTGAGTTTTGTTAACCTTGTTAGCTTTTCTTTAAGTTGATACCTCAGGTATATAAGTAAGCTATAGAATGTGAACTGGTGGCACGGGAAGGAACAACACCGAGATGTCTGGAACAAAAAAAAACTCATATTAAGTCGGCAATCTATATTTTATGTTTTCTGATAAGTATTTATGATGAAATCTACAAAACTAAGTCGCAAAGTTAAATAAATATAAATATTTATTTTCGCTATAAAAGCGCCATGCCATGCATTACACCTGCTCACAAACAACGCAACGGGCTGCGACGATATATAGTATTATGTAGGTATCATGTAAGGTTGTCCTGTCACCACACACACACAGGTGTGTAAGGAGTGTACCCGGGGGTTTTAGTGGTGTAGGGTTCTCTCCTCGTGGTATGAGCATCATACCACCGCTAAGGAGAGGTCGAGTCCCAAATACAATACCCTTCGCCAGCGCGGAAACGGTGCAGCGGCAGAAGGGACAAGTAAAGGCATTTCCCTCCGGACAAAAAAAAAGGTATACTTGGTTAATAGGTACATAATAATCAGTTCATTGAAGATTTAATTCTGTTACAAGTGGTGTACAGAATATTGACCACAACTGTCTGTGTTGTTACCTACTGTTATGTCAGTCGAGTATTTATCAATTAATCATTTAACTAGGTCGATATACGAGTACATCGACGATGCCGAGTAATGCAACTACACTTATATATTGGCGAAAGGCATATGTATGTATAACTACATACCTACACTACACTACTCCGTTGCAAAAAAGATTTTTCAATAATAAAATAGTCGAACCAAAATATATTTTTTCTATACAAATAAATAAAATTGAAGTGTCTGTTTTTAACGGAAAAATAACAGGTTTTTGGGAAATGTTGTCTGTCTGTCTGTTTCTTCCCGATGTTTACATTATATGGGCTACTTCTTCTTGTTCTTTTCTTCTATTAAAAATAACCTTCCGATGCCCTTGTAGAGTCGAGAGTTTGTCCGAGAAGTCCCGAGAAGTTCTTGTAATTCCGTGAGAACCGCGAACTCTAAAGATCTGAAACTCATAATCCCAACAAGTCAAGTCCCACAGGGGGCGCCATCTGGCGTAGGTTGCATTCGTTGCAAAGGCGAGCAGTGTTCTAGCATTTAATAATGCTAGAACACTGCTCGCCTTTATGCTCGGTCAAGGAGCAAAATCTTTTTTTTATATAGTGTATATTCTTTTGCCTCAGTATTTTTTTTTAATCAATCTATAAAAATTTAAAATTAGCAGACGGCATGGGCTTTTATTAATTATCCAGACACAATTTTCGTAATAACATAAAGGTTATCTATGTCAATTAAGATGTTGTGTAAACTAAAGTGTTGATTACTTGTAATGCCTTATGAAGGCATAAGTAGCTATATATCGGTGTTTGTCTATATTCGATAAAACCAAGGATTTGTTTGTATTCAATTTAGGTCAGATAGATTTTACTTTTGAGATATACATTTTCAAGGGTTTTTCAATGATGTGTCGCAGCAGATAAATAGGAAGGTTGAATGTGACGTACCAAGATCCGGAGCTAGATAAAATGGAAGTAGCAAACACATGGTGGTTAGAACTTAAGAATCTTTTAATTTTTTGTTTTTTTTTGACAAATATTATGTAGTTAGTCAGGAGGCTTTTACTACTTCACTGGGTATAAAGGCGATCAAAGCGTCAGCCTAAATAAATTGTTTATATGCTACAAACTATGGCCCTCGGCTTAGGGCGGTCGCTGGCAGGGGATCGAGGAATTGCCTTTTGTGCAACTGTCGCTCTAATTTACAGTACGCGAGCGTCTCGGATTTCGGGTCTACGAGGGCATCGGAAGAAACTGTTTACCTTACGATATTTTACGAAAGTTAAACTCGGAACTCAAACTTTTATAATTATTTATGTCCATATACTGAAATGGTCATCATAATTGGTGGTCATTTGAGATTATGTTTTAATTAATTTGGTAACTGTTCTACTAATTTAACATATTGCTTTTTAGGTTGTTTATTATCGGGATTTGTATTTATATGTAGGTAATTTTAATATGTAAGGAAAAATGCAATAGGTATGCCTAATTGAAAGTTTGGAGCGGACACAAAAGTTAAATATATTTACTTTTTTTTTATTGCACACATAAAATACAAATATTATGCAGTTTGTCATAGTTGTCGTAGCTTAATGATTTAGTACAAAAACGATGTTTACATTTACGTTATTACGTTATTTGTTTAGCTTACATACTTACTACATACTGTTTATATTTGTAACAGTATTTTAATAATACTGTTTATATACGTTTATATATAAAGTTAAAATTGTGTTATGAAGTTGGATATACTTAATTTCATTTAAAAAAAATCCTCAGTATACCTATATAGTTTTATTTAGATTTAATTTATAGATTTGTTCGAAGCTTCATGTACCTATATACTAAGATTTATCGCTCATAATTTTGCCAATTCAACATAAATTGAATAAATTCTTGTTTTGGAAAACACAAGTCATCTATGTTCATCTGTTTATTTCCGGGCTCGATTACTTGAAGTATGTACCTTACTTAAATAGGTATCACTGCATATGGATGGAAGTGGATACCAATAAATAAACCCACTTGTACTGCAGAATATCAAACAGCGCTATCACCAATACACCTGGAAAAAATACACGCTCGACGTTAGAGATATTCTTTGCTTTCTTTGTAAGTAAGATGGGCGTGGTAGTTCGTAATGTGCTTTTGAAACACTATGACTAACACAGTGTTGACTGACTACATGTTGCATGCAAAGAGGAAAATCCTAACTGAAATTGAAGATATGTAGGTATATAGGTATATTATACAAATCGGTGACTTACCTGACCTAACTAGTTTTAGTTATTATAATGCATCAATGACCAATCAAGTTTTTTTAATATGTATGTAACCTAAACCTGAATGTTAATTTTAAGCTTATTACAATCCTTGTTAGTGTTAACAAGAAATGGGTATGTAAATGGATATCAAAGAACGTGCCGTTTAGTCTTGAAAAGTTTGTCACAATTTTTGGGACTCACTGGTCACATTTTCCCGCAAACTGCTATTGTTTACAATATGTAATCACTAGCTGTCAGCTATGACACTCACAAATGATGTGGCATTCTATTGTAAAAGAATGTTTAAAGTCGGTTCGCTAGATCCAGAGTTTACCCCCTACAACGTCACAAACCCACAAATCACCTCTTTATAATGTTAGTATAGATGTAAAAGCTGTTATTTTTTCATGGTACTGTTCTGTTAATACATTATTTTCGCTAACAGAGAAGATTGTTGCGCTTCGCGTGTACAGACCCGCCTCCGAACAAATTGAAATCGTAGTTAATGACATAAAATACATAAAGATGTTTGTAGTGAGTGGTAAGTCATTCTTAGGAAAAATAAATACATATCGAGTATTGCGAGTTAACTTTTGAAATCTAAATTAATCATTTAAGTTTCAGAAAATAACCATTTTAATTTCCGCCAAGCTTGAATTTAGGATACCTAATATAAATTATTGTCAAAGTCAAATGTCAATAATTTCTTTATTCATATAGATACAATTATAGTACATTACATTACGTTTAGCATCCTCGCTACGCTCGGGCGGAAACTTCACGCCGTGCAATAATAGGCTACTTAGGTCTCACGTATCGTATACTATTTTATAGCAGATGTGACATAAACCCGCCGCGGACTCGCACTCGAATTTTCAAACTTCAAATGACATTTAAAAGTGTTTGTTTTCATTTTTCATGCATGTGTGAAGTTAGTCGATTGATTTACGCACCGTGCAGAAATAGGCAACTTAGGTCACGGAAAAGCGTCCGTAAAATACGGGATTAGGTCACACTGTGCTATAAAAAAAAAATCGTGTTCTTATGATGCGTCCATTTCTTTTCCTACCGTTACAATGCAATTATGTACTAACTCTATAATTCGTTCTTAAATAAATGTAATATCGTAATATTTTTTGGTTAATCTTGCCTTAACAAGATCCTCTTAGAATGCAATGTTTAGGCAATATGCATTATTATCGGCAATATCCTTGTATTAACCAAATGCAGATGGATATTGTGTTTGAACTAAGGAACGTGTTGAAATTGAATGTTAATCCACGGTCGATGTTTTGTCACATTCTCATGTTTTATCAGGTGATAAATTGTTTACAAAAGTATAATCGATTTGATGTTTGTATATATTGATATTATTTTACCGTATTCCACACCCCGATATCTGGTTTCGAAAGCTGCATCCAATTTTGGAAATAACGGTATTTGAGTGCATAATGAGTATAAAATGTCCATGTAAGACAAGTGTGATTTTTTGGCTTTTTGGCACACAAAGATAATTTAAAGCGATGTCTTTGGGTTTTTTCGAATCATAATATGCAAATTTTAAAGTTATATTATGGATGTATCATATTGTTTATTTTGAATGGAGGATACCGCAAAAGTTTTATTATAATATGACTTACATTTCATAATCATATTCATTTATTGCATATTTATTTCAGTTATTTATTTCATATGCTAACATGATATTAATGAGTTTTAAGTGTACAAAAGGACATATGGCTGATGGATGGGCAGCAGCATCTATTAGCTCAAGGTTTACATCTTACTCCGATCACCAATCCGTTTGCCAAGCGTGGTGATTATGGCAATATCCCTCTACGATCCTGGCTTGCCAAGGTTTGTTAAGAGGAGGCCCATGTTCAGCAGTGGACGTAAACGGGCTGTTGATGAAAGGTACAAAACAATGTATAGATAACGCTAGGGCACCCCTTCCGAAGCCCTCGTAGACCCGAAGTCCGAGAGGCCCGCGAACTGTAAAGTAGAGCGACAGTTGCACAAAACTACCCTAAACTTAAAGCCATAATCCCTCAATCTCCCCGTCAGCGACCGCCCTGAGCCGAGGTCCAAGTCCCACAGGGGACGCCCTCTTGCGCAGGTTGCTTAGTTTGTAGTGTTTAAACCATTTATCTAGGCTGGAGCTCTGCTCGCCTTTTTGCCCGGTGAAATAGCAAAAGACTCAGGGCTAACTACATAATGTCAATCCGAAAAAAAAAAAAAAAACTAGGGCACCCATCATATGATTTTGTTAATACATTATAATATGTAAGTATATATACGTAAATCAAAATCTATGTAGGTACCTACTCCTTTTTACGAAAATTGCATGGAAGGAGGAGTATGAAATTTCGTACACTTATAGTTTATATAGTGTTGAATGCTAATATTTTTTTAATTATGGGTAATTTTAGACCACCATTACTAGTAATATTATGTAAATATATTCTATCCCATCATTATCTTAATTGTTAAATCGATTAACTCATCGATTCTGATTATTAAGTTATATTTTTTAAGATGATTATTCGCATTTTAATACTCGTCAAACGTCGTCTTACAATGTCATGTCAACTGCCGAATTCGTTCTTGATCTTTTGATTATGCGAATTCAAGGTCCTCGGTGATAAAGTCTATAAATATTGTTTTTTACATAAATTAATTTATAAATGTAATTTTATGATATTATGTAATTAATTAGATGCAGATAGTTGTGTGTTTTTAATTTATATGTCAATAATTTTAGAGTTCACTGCCATCAAAATGCTATGAAACGTGATTTTTTGTCCAATTTATTACATTACTGGTGTAATCACATCTTTGTGTTTTTTTTAAATTGTACGCTATCGAATTTCATGGGCTGCCATGGACAACCGAACATAATATCACTACATAGTATAAACCAAAGTCGTTTCCCACTGTCTGTCTGTCCCTATGATGCTTAGGTAGATCTTTAAAACCACGCAACCACACAAGCAGCGGATTTTGATGCGGTCATATTAATAGATATAGGAGAAAAGAAAGTTTTATAGGTATAATACATTCGTATTGCACCCGTCCGAAGCCGGGACGAGTCGTTAGTACTTGGAATAATATATCTAATATCAAACATTTTTCGTTTGATATTAAATTTAAAGTGTAAAATAACTAAATTGTACCTATCTTTTGACTGTTTCTATGAGGCCACTTAACGAATATTTCTAGACCTCAGAAGCATAAGGACGGATATTCTATATATTTCAGAAGCATTTGGTCGTAAGTTCCAGTTTACGATAAAGGCACATACGACGAATGTTTCTGACGTATAGTGGCTTCTCATCTGACCTTATGCTTCTTAGCTCTAGATTTGTTTACATTTTTCCCTTTGTAATCTTATTCAGTATATTAATTTAATTAATTTCTATTTGTTCTAGAAAACGGTATTGGACAGCATATCACAGGATGACACGTCTTTCACGGGTGATGGGTACACGTCCCTGGCTATCATATACGCCACCTTAGCGATATGCAACTGGATGGCGCCCTCCATCATCACGATCACCGGGCCCAGGGGTGCCATGGTCTGTGGAGGACTTACTTATTTGTAAGTAACTTTGTATTAAATCTAATGTATTTCTAGAAATTTCTCTAGAACAGTCTAAGTAGATACTAGCCTAAAGAAAACACATCAATGGTGTAATTCGTACTTCGGACAGCATATAAAGCCGGCGTCTTTCATCAGATGCTGATGCAGTTGTTCTGGTACACCGTCTGTTTTAACAGACAGTAGAGTATTTAGCATATATTTAGGAAGCATTGAGTTTTAACTCAATGGGACAGTAAAAGAAAAAATCCCGCCAAGTGCGAGTCGGACTCGCTCACGATGGGTTCCGTACCATTATGTATACAACATAAAATAAAATTTAAACGGTAATTCCGTTTGTTACGTAGCGAAATGGTTTATTTTTGTATAGTATAATCGGTCTGTGTATATTTTTAAATAGCATTAAAAACTACAGATCAAAATGACTTCTGGCCTGTTTTAGTGGCACCCGTGCTTACAACCTAGATTATGTTACATTGCTAGGAAATAGAGCTCATTTCGCTTTGTATGTACATTTATCATTGCAGTTTCTTAAGGCATATTTTTTGGTACAACTAGGGAATGCAATCTTGGACCAAGATTGGCTATTCAAGATCTTGGCGTCTTTTTTCTGAATCAAGATTGGTCAGTTCGAGATCTTGTCGAGATTCGGGTCGAGATCTTGGTCGCGAATCAAGATTTTCGGGATTTTCAAGATTGTGCAGCATAATTGAAATTTTGTATCAAATACGGCAAATTGATAGTAACTAGTATTTTAATATTATGTAATATAATTAAGTATATTTTTCAAATTAACAACATTGTACCAACAATAATCAATGTTTATTTTTAAAATTAACAAGAAACAATCAACATTTTAGTGACAATGAAATAAATGCAATATGTAATGCAATGAGATCACAAATTATAACCTATAATTTACGTTTAATGAAGAACAAAAAGTTTAAACCTTATGTAAATGACTTCTCAAGAAACACAGTACGCTTAAAGTGTCATCACCTAATCGGCACCGTATATCAGTGGCTTAATAGCCCGCGGCTGAAAAGGCCTTTTCTGCCTCCACACTAGTAGGGATGAAAGTTAAAAGACCGTTAAAAGCGAATTTCAGGTATTGTCCTCTTCGTCTGAAAATCTCG
The DNA here is from genome assembly GCA_947037095.2 of Nycteola revayana. Classification (NCBI taxonomy): domain Eukaryota; kingdom Metazoa; phylum Arthropoda; class Insecta; order Lepidoptera; family Nolidae; genus Nycteola; species Nycteola revayana. The sequence continues at coordinate 16,004,206 of OX344839.1, forward strand.
AAATCTTGTTACAATCTTGGACTGATTTGTTAAGATCGTGACCAGGATTTCGAAATTCAAGATTGATGGCTTTCAAGATTGAATCTTGGAAAATCACTCAAGATCTTGGTGGAATCTTGATCTTGCAGGATCAAGATTGCATTCCCTAGGTACAACACATTTCTATTTTAACAAATTTAGTTTTACGTTTTGATAGTTATCATCATCAGCCCGTACAACGTCCACTGCTGAACATGGGCCTCGGAGGGTTTTGCCAGTCACCACGCTTGGCAGGCGGATTGGTGACCTCAGTATTATGTTGCTGCCCGTTCCTTGATATAAGCTTGTTATAGATAATTTTATAACAATTGAAACCGTCTTGCCAATTATTAGCAAAGATAAAATCACGGTGTGTGATGTTTTTGTACTTATATCTAGAGCTCATAAGCATAAAGTCGGATGTGCCATTATACGCCAGAAATTTGTCGTATTTGCCTTTATCTTTAACTGGCACTTTGGAAGTATATAGTACATACGTCCTTATGCTTATGAGCTCTAGATATACGTATGGTTCATATACACAAAAGTGAACGGAAAAGATAAAAGTGTTACGGAGTTAAATCGCACACTTACCTTAATATCGGAATGGTTCTCCGCCAATAATCTTCTTCTTAATGCAAGTAAAACTAAATGTATTAGATTTTCATTACCAAATGTGTCAAATAGCATTCCTAATGTTGAACTAAATGGGGAGCTATTAAACTTAACTCCATCAACAATATCTTTAGGAATTACTCTGGACTCCAAGTTGCAATGGGGCCCACACATTGAAAGATTAGCTGACAAACTCTGCATCTTATGCAGTCTGGAAAATCCGATAAATGACTGATGTAGAAACAGCTATAAGTTTACTTCGCTTACTTTCATAGTGTAATGTCATATGGGATCCTATTATGGGGATCGGCAGCCGATATTCAAACTATTTTTATATTACAAAAAAGAGCAATCCGAGGTATTTATAAAAAAAAAAGCCGCGATTCTTTTCGTAGTCTATTTAAAGAAATAAATATACCTACTGTGCCTTCTGAATATATATACCAAAATATATTTTACGCCCGTAAAAATATGAATAAATTCAGCAAGAAGAAGGACGTACATAATTTTAATACTAGAAACAAAGATAAGCTCATTACACCTTTTTACAGAGTATCTAAGACAAGTAAATCGTTTCTTGGAAATTGTATAAGATTCTATAATAAACTTCCTCTAAATGTAACAGCTTTGCCGGACCATAAATTCATAAAACATGTAAAAAAGGTCCTTATGACACGCGGTTATTACAATATCAAAGAATACATGAATGATGCAGATGTTTGGCGGATGAGTCCATCGGTTACATTGCGGCAGACTGGCACCTTTTAGCTATCACACCGAATTTGCAACTAAATTAAAAGTGTATTCTATGTAATTTATAAATTTGTAATTGTTTATCTATATGTAAGACAACTGATCAGACTGTAGGTATGTTCCAATTGTAAAAAAAAAGAAATGTAAATCTGGAGGAGCGCTCCCTATACTCGATACTTACTTGAAACTCATTGTTTCTGTCACAATTTCCTGCTGCGAGTATCTACATATCGATGTATGGGGATCACTAACCTAGATACTAAAAATGCTTTTAAAAGATGTACAAATGATTAATCAAAGACTTTAAAAGATGACAAAAAGAATGATCTCGGAGTTTCTTATAGTCTTTCTTCTCCGGGTGTCACAACGTAAGTAGATAGAGAAAGACTCGTAGGAAGCTAGGATAGGGTCCGGTCGTCCTTGCAAGGCGAGGCTCGCGACGCGTTCCATGCTTCTGACCGAATCCCAGCCCACGCTGGTTGATTCTAATTATATTTATAATACGCGACTATCACATGCCACATTGATAGATTATAATAGATTTAAATTCTATTTAATAACATGACTGTTGAAATGTATACTAATTAATTAGTCAAGATATTTCTTTTTTTCTTTTTTTCTTCTTTTATATTTTTATCATTGTATTTGACTTATAATAAGTACGATCGATTCGTCTACATTATCAATAAACGTTTTCATTTTCATTTTCATTTCATTTTCATTCATTCATACATAAGCCATGTGACGAAAGATGCGACAATACCTACTTCATAGTAAGCGTTAAAGCTGAACTAATATTGTCTGTATTTAAAATTCAATAAGTGTGTATGGCAAATTGAGTAGCATTACTCATAACCGTGACTTTTGACTGTTTAGTCTTAAAACAAAATGATAGAACACGCTTTTTGTAAATTAAAAATTTCAATCGACCATAATGAGTGTACAGTAATAATTATAAGCATAAAATGTCAATTTCCTTATATTCGTTGGCCATCTTGAAATTTGGTGCAACGTCTTATAGCACAGAAAAAAGAAAAATTGCGAAAACCATTTTTAGTAACCTCTTATGACAAAAGCAGGTTTTGTACGGAACCCTCGATGCGCGAGTCCGAATCGCACTTGGTCGGTTTTAAGGGTTAATTTATTTATTTTTATTTATACTTTATTGTACACATGAAAACAAGTTATGAAAGTTCAACAATTAAACATAATGTACAATGGCGAGCTTAACTCATTTATGAGTTTTCTTCCAGCAAACCATATTCAGAGTGAGATTTGTGATAAGGGTTCCGTAACCGAAGGGTAGAAACGGGACCATATAGTAAACTATACTAATATTATAAAGCTGCAGAGTTTGTTTGCATGTTTGTTTGTTTGTTTGTTTGAACGCGCTAATCTCAGGAAATACTGGTCTGATTTCAAAAATAATTTCAGTGTTGGATAGTCCATTGATCGAGGAAGGTTATAGGCAATATTTTATTTAAAAAAAAATAGGGATCCGTAAGAAAATTACGATTTTGTAACCCAAGGTGTACTATCGAAAATCTATTCATGCGTGCGCTGCAAAAACTATTGACACAAGAACAAAATAATGTACTACGGGTTTGTAGGTCTTATTAAGATCTACAAAAAAGTCCGCAAGATCACATACCTAACTATCATAGTTTAGTCACAATAACCGCTTTTATGTTCATAAAAAATATTAAATCGTCTGAAGGAAGAAACTACGTTAAATGTGTATCGTAATATTAATCCTTATCCAAATTAGGCATTATGTTATCAAGGACATTTATGTAGAAGTAAAATACTTTTTGTTTTATTCCAATCGGACATTTCGTTGAGAAATTATCACGAGTATAAAAACGCAAGGAATTGGTACCTAATGAGTTATTTGCCATAATAGATAAAGCTGAAGAGTTTGTTTGTTGGAACGCGCTAATCTCAGCAACTACTGGTACGATTTGAATTTTTTTTAATGTTAAATAGCCCATTTATCAAGGAAGGTTATAAGCTATATTTAATTATAAAGTTTCTACGGGAACAGGAGTTACGCGGGTGAAACTGCGCGCGGAAAGCTAGTGCTTTATATTAGTTTAGCAAAGATTGTTATATCACGCCGCGGCCTTTGGATTGCGTTATATTTACTTACATAGCAGATACCTACTTGCAAAGTAATATAAAAGGTGCATTCAAGACATATGCCATCCTTTTAAAAGGAGATAATGCTACGTGAAACGATAGCGCGAATGAAGAAAAAATATAAAAATAGTTAGCATACCAAAAATAAAATTACAATTACAAATACTTGTTTCTTTTGAATATTTTCGTCCCACAAAACTTTCTATACTGGCTGTCCATCAAGTGCTGTTTCGTTAAGAAAATGGGGCACTACCCACTCATCTATACTTTATAGTAATTTTATTCTAAGTAAAAAAATATTGGTTAATTAAAATGAAAGAAATACATTTCTTTCATTTTATTCAACCGTAACCACTACATATGATATCTGATATCTATGTATCTATATTTATACTAATATATATAGTTGAAAAGTTTTTTGTTTGCTTGAAGGTGCTCACTTCAAGAACTGCTGGTGCGATTTGAAAAAATCGTGCAGTGTTAGATAGCGCATTTCTCGACGAAGGCTATATTGTAGGCTATATTTAATTAAGAAGTTCATATGGGAACGGGAGTTACGCTGGTGAAACAATGCGCGGGTACCGGCTTCGGACAGTGTCAGTATAAATATACATATATTCTGTGGTAAAAGTAAGAGCGGTTTCGTACTACGTCCGATCCGAATCCGATCCGAACCCGTGAAAATATTTGTCTAGAAATTTGGAAAGAAATCAGATGACGGACATCGGATCTAGTGCGTTAATTACCATAGAAATAGTTCTACGGCTACTACGGACCATATTTTCACGGGTTCGGATCGGATTCAGATCGCACGTAGTGCGAAACTGCTCTAAGAGTAAAATTTTATCGCACGCTATCTACTTCGGATCAAACTTTCTTGACAGTGTGAACCGCGCGGGTCATTAGCCTTCTGTTAAAAGGACGGCATATATTTAGGAAGCACCTTATATGAAGGTAACTGAGCATCGATCATCTGTCAATTAGTAAGAGACGTAGACCGCTATTGGGGTTATTAGATCTTATATTATATAATTATGAATGTTTTTTGCACATGTACGAGTTTAGTAAGGAATTCCCTATTGGTATTTTATTTTTGTTCTTATGGTTATGCAATTAAAAAACATTTGTTTGGTGTAATTGGCGGTTCTCGCCAATAAATCGTTAATGTCCTCGATAACAGTAAATTAAGTACACGCTGTCAAGAAAGTTTAATCCAAAGTAAATTGCGTGCGGTAAATTCGAGTCTTACTTATACCACAGAATACATATTTATACTAACACTGTTCAATGCCCTAGTAGACACGAAGTACACAAAGTAAGAGAAAACACTCTAAATCTATATATACATATAATAAAACTGTAAGTGGTCGATGTCTGTACATTGAAGATTTTTATGAAAAACCGTTACAAGGGGTCTTAATTATAGCAATAGAAGCCAAAACAACCATTTTTAGAATTTTTGTCTGTCTGTCTGTCTGTCTTTCTGTCCGTCTGTCTGTCCGGGCTAATCTCAGAATCTACTGGACCGATTTTGATGGAACTTTTTGTATTTGACAGAGTATTACCTGGACTGTAAACTAGAATATAAATAATCACGCCAATTGACTTAGGGGGTAGGCGGGAAATTGAATTTTGATTGCTTTTAACTGATTTTGACAGTTTTTTTTGTTCGACTGAGTTTTACCTTGAGTAAAACTAATCAAGCCACCTGACTTAGGGGGTAGGCAGAAAATTGAAGTTTGATTGTTTTGAACCGATTTTGATGGAACTATTTTTTTAATCAAGTGAGTGTTATCTGGACTTGAACAAAGGAAACAAATAATCACGGTACCTAGCTTAGGGGGTAGGCAAGAAATTGAATTCTGATTGTTATAGAACCGATTTAGACGAAACTTTTTTGGTTCAACTGTGTGTCACGTAGACTAGCAGGTAGGTCTGCATTTGGGTTATATTAACCGCCAAACAGTCGCATAAGCTGGGAGTACCTCCACGTGGTGAAGGCGGTAACAGTTAAATTACTCCCATTATATTGTGATGTAAAGATGCTTTCGGGCTTATGTTATTGTTGTAGTGTATTTGGTCATTGTGTGGTTGTGCAATCGGTAATGCAGAGGAGCAACCATAGCGCTTTCTTTCAGATTTTCATTGTTTCTGGAAAACGTTCTTATACATATCAATCAATCATTTGACTTGGTTACTAGAACGGACTTTTGTTATTGCTTTGCGATTTGGTTATTTGTTGATTTGTTGTTGTTGTTAAGTAGTTAAGTTACTTTATCGTAGCAATGCCTCGAAAACGACCAAATCTCTCAAAAAATAGTAGAGAAGCAAAAAGAAAGAGGTTGGTTAGATCACAGGAATCAAATGACGAGCGGCAGCTCCGACTTGAAGCTGATCGAGTACGTCATGCTATAGCACGCTCTCTGGAAACTCCTTCTGATCGTGATGCACGCCTTAGCTATGATTGTGCACGCCAATCATCATCTCGAGCTTCAGAAAGCTCTATGGAAAGGCAATCGCGATTGAGGACAAGTTGTAATTCCCGAAGTTTTAGGCAGAGTTGTGTCGTCCGATGATGAGCTGATAAATTCAGTATTTGGAGACGTTTCAAGTATTCCGCATCATGATAATTCTTGGTTATGTGAACGCGCCATACTTACACCAAAAAACGAACAAGCTGCTGCATTAAATGAAAACATTTTGGAAGGTATTGTTGGAGATGAAGTGATTTACACGTCCTTTAACAGCGTTGTAAACGAGGACGATGCTACAAACTACCCAGTAGAGTTTTTGAGCTCTCTAACAGCGAGTGGCCTTCCTGCACATAAAATCACACTGAAAGTCGGAGTGCCCATAATGCTTTTGAGAAATCTAACTGCACCCAAATTATGCAATGGCACCTGACTTAAAGTAAGTGCTTTGCAGAGAAATTTAATACATGCTGAGATTCTCACTGGATGTGGTGCGGGCGAAACCGTTTTTATACCAAGAATTCCACTCATTCCCAACAATTTTCCGTTCGAATTTAAGCACACACAGTTTCCTATAAGTCTCTGCTTCGCAATGACCATTAACAAATCCCAAGGTGAAACTCTTAAGGCTGCTGGAGTGGATCTAAGATCTAACTGCTTTTCCCACGGCCAGCTGTATGTTGCATGTTCACGAGTGAGTAGCGCTGAACAATTGTTTGTTTTAGCCCCAACGAGAAAAACTAATAATGTAGTTTATAGAGAAATTCTTTGATTTAAAAACTTATTAAGTAATTACTTTTACATACTTCAACGCGAACGAAGTCGCGGGCACCAGCTATATTATAATATTTCTGGCATCTCAACTTCACTATAACTAGGGTAGGAGTAGTAGTAGGATTAGAATGAAATTTATAGTTTATTACCTTGATTAACACATACTTTGCATTCTGGAAAATGAAGGGTTTCATGACAGAAAATCTTAATCCACGCGTGCGAAGGCGCGGGCAGAAGCTAGTTATAGAAATATTTTATTAGTTTAGACTAACGAAATGTATGGTTTCATTGTTATATGAAAAAAAAATACTACTCGGTTTCTCTCGCTTAATTTTCCTTCCAAATGGAATTAGGTAAGTTTACAATGCTTTTGTACATTCTCCATACCTCATGGTCCCATGGTTAATAGGCATTTTACCATAGGGGTAGGAAGAGACAAAGGAACGCCACCTGTCTCGATCTTGGCACACCTCTTCCTCTTCTTCCGCATTCATCAGTCCCATCAAGAATGCTCGCCGGTCATAGCTACTTAATTTGGCCCTCTTTTAATTCGTCGCCTATTTGTTCGAAATATCTACGCCTAGGGCCAGTGCCGTAAATAGCCTATTTTGAGCCCTGTGCGAGCTTCTATAACAGCTGTGCCTTGTTTGGTTTGTTTTTTTAGATAGTTATATTGGACCTTTTGCCTATTATACCACCCACTGTGCCTCCCTCGGGAGGAGGCCCGTGTTAAACAGTGTACATTATACGGGCTAATGATGATGTGTCTCACTCACTAAAACTCAATTGAGTTTTTATGAGCAATTAGGAGCAAACCGAAAAAACAATAGTCCTGCCTGGTCTAGCCATTCTTGCGCCTCCCCGGAGTCTACACCCTGTGCCTGGGCAACCGGTGGCACCGCCCTATTCACGTCACTGCCTGGGGCGCCCTCTTCTGGCGTCTCCGTTCAGGCGTCTTTTGTCACAAATCTTTTGTCTTTATGCAGTGTAATGTGACAACAACAACTTCAACAATAAACAATGCTTCAACATTTTTTCCTACAGATATGTTATGTCAGAGGTTAAATAATGATAAAGTAAATGTTACCATTACGTAAGGCTGTAGGTACGAGTGTATCTTGAACTGTACGTGCAATGGATAGTGTACAACTGACAACTCTCACTTGTCGACAATTTTATTGCATTTTGGTCGGTAAAATGAAAATATACATTGCAACATTACAAAATATCGAAGTATTTAAGTAAAATCATAATGTTGTATTGTTTACGGTATAATAATATTATTCAAACCATTTTAGATAATTTGAAATGATACCACAATAGGTATTTTATAGCTCAATGCTCTATGTGTTTTTTTTTATTTGTATTTAATAATCTTATTATATTACTACTATTACTACACAAAATATTCTTGTATATTATAAGTACTCTAGTTTTTTAGATATATAGTGTTAGCGCCACTGCTTAGCACGTCGGTATAATGGTCGTGAACTCCGTATTTAGTAATAAAACACACCACTTGTTCTGAACGAAGACATTTAATACAAAATCATCAAAAGTATAAGCGTTCCGATGTGAACGAAACACTTGCGAGATGTAGGATTTCGGAACAGCGCCATCTATCGGATTATTAGGTAACCCTTTTCTCATACATTGATTGTTTGGCGTGAACATACCGCCCACCAAGGACCTAGTCCTTAAAAACCGCCCACCATGAGGAAACAAAAGAAATGAGCAGAAATACTAAGCCTTGGTGACCGAAATTACAATATACATGAATTGCTAACTTAAAAATAAACATTAAAACATCTAAGTATAAAATTAAGTACATATAAGTAGTGATTTACATATTATTATTATTTCTAAGTATCGTAAAGAGTGGACTGTATATAAAAAACAAAAAACAAACAATACAAATGAACTTATACACTATAATAAATTCAACACATATTACTCATCATTAATTGGTAGAGGGCATAGTTTAGAAGTTGTACGTTGGACTCGAGAGCCCCTGCATTGCAAGGTGACTACGCGGACTAAATTATCGTTACCGGGGTGCAGCTCAATTATTTTACCATATAACCACTTGGCAGGAGGTAAATTGTCCTCTTTGACCAGGACAACATCCCCAACCTTCGGATCGGGTGCACGTTTAGTCCACTTATGCCGTTGGAAGAACATAGTTAAATATTCCTTAGACCAACGTTTCCAAAAAGATTGAATCATTCTCTGTGTTAATTGCCAACGCCTCAAACTACTGACTGTTGCATGCTCATAATTATAATCCGGTGCTATTACCAGAGGCTGACCGACCAAGAAATGGCCTGGTGTTAAGGGGCTTAAGTCTGAAGAGTTGGTACTTATTTGTGATAATGGACGAGAGTTTAAACAAGCTTCTACTTGACATAAAACTGTACTCAACTCCTCAAAAGTAAGAGTGGATTCACCTATTATCCGCTTAAGGTGATGTTTCGTGCTTTTAATCCCAGCTTCCCACAAGCCTCCAAAATTAGGAGCACGAGGTGGAATGAAATGCCATTCTGTCGCGTTATTAGCCAATATTGATGCAATTTCTTGTGGTAAAGAAGCAGATTCATTACGAAACATTGCCTTAAGCTCCTTTGAGGCACCTACAAAATTGGTACCATTGTCACTATAAAGATGACTACAATGACCCCTTCTAGCAACGAACCGTTTAAAAGCAGAAATAAAACCCTGAGATGTCAGATCAGAGACCACTTCTATATGCACAGCGCGAGTCGCCATGCATACAAAAAGGCAAACATACCCTTTATGAGACTTGTGCCCTCGACCTTTAGCTGTTCTTATTTGAATCGGTCCGGCGTAGTCTACACCTGAATTGAGGAAAGGCTTACTGGGTGTAACTCTGCACGATGGCAACTGACCCATCAGTTGATTTTTTGTGGTAGCAGCGTGTCGAACACATGATACACATTTACGAATATGACCCTTAATTAAACTTTTCCCACGAATAATCCAATATTTTGACTTTAGAAAATTATGGGTCAATTGAGGTCCACCGTGAAGTACACGCTCATGAGCGTCTGATATAAGTAATTTCGTCAAATATGACTGATATGGAACTATGATAGGATGTTTCATATCATTAGTTAGTTGAGAATTTTGGATTCTGCCTCCCACTCTCATCAAACCATTCTCATCTATGAAGGGATTCAACGAAGTTAGACCGCTATTCTTACTGAAATTTCTTCCAGCTCGAATAGTCTTTATCTCAGCCTCAAACCATACCTTTTGACATTGCTTAAGACAACAGTTCATAGTATTTATAATTTCAGAAGCTGTGAGATAAGATGGTAGTCTATTTCGTAATTCCTTGGCTACCTTCAAGTTTAAGATTCGTCTGCAATAAGTCAACGATCTAATCAACCTGCGGAACGAGGAAAACCTAGACCACATCAATTCAATTAAATTTACATCTACTTGCGTTGTATGAGACTTGACAGATTTTAGTTCTGATTGAGTAAGAATTCCTCTGGGTCTACAATATTTTATAGTATCATCAAGTAACCATTTTGGCCCATGTTTCCAAAGTGAATCTTCTAATAAAGATTTTAATGTTGTTCCTCTCGAAGCAACATCGGCTGGATTGTGTTTTGTATCAACATAATGCCATTGAGAGGAGTCAAGAACATTAAGAATTTCAGAGGTCCGGTTTGCAACGAAAGTCTTCCACCGACTTGGATGATCGCTTAGCCAAGCCAAGACAACGGTAGAATCTGTCCACGCATGTAAGTTCGATTTTTCAATTTCCAAAACGCGAGCCACTTCCCAAAGTAACTTGGTAAGTAGAACTGCAGCACAAAGCTCTAATCGTGGTATAGAAACTTGTTTTATTGGAGCTACCTTCGTCTTTGCCGTTACCAGATTACAGTGAACTTGACCTTTAGCATCAATAACTCTGATATAAACTACAGCAGCGTATGCTACACTTGATGCGTCCGAGAAACCGTGCACTTCAACCGTTTGATCATCACTTTTTGTTTTCAGCCATCTTGGAATTGTGATATTATTTAAAGCTTGTAACTCGCGACGATAACATTGCCATTCAGCTATTAGTTCAGGCGACAACTCTTCATCCCAATCTAAGCCTGCTATCCACAACTTTTGGATAAATACTTTAGCGGTTATTATGCATGGTGCTATCCAGCCTAACGGGTCGTATAAACGAGATATTTCTGATATAACTGTTCTTTTAGTTTCAGAAGCAGACAGCGGCAGCGGCGACGGTGATGAATTTAAAATCGGTAAGGTGACAGTATAATGAAATTTATCCGAACTGCAATTCCAGGTAAGTCCTAGTATTTTCTTGGTATCGTCTTCCTTTATTTTCAGATCTCTCTTAGTCTCTAGCGATATCTGTGTTATCAAAGCCTCACGGTTACTTGACCATTTATTTAAAGCGAAACCTGATTTGTTTAAAAGTTCGTTAAATTCATTATACATTTCTACAGCTTCGTCTTCATTTTGACACCCAGTCAGAAGGTCGTCCATATAAAAGTCTGTTAAAATCTTCCCAGCAACGAGAGGATAAGATTTACCTTCATCTTTAGCAGTTTGCTGCAATGCCTTAACTGCCAGGTAAGGTGCACTAGATACACCAAATGTAACTCTTAAAAGTCTATATTCCTTTACATGAGAATTAAAGTTTTCTCGCCATAAAATTCTTTGATAATCCGCGTGATCATCAGCTACTTTCACTTGCCGATACATTTTTGTGATATCAGCTACAAGACATACTGGATGTTGTCGCCACCGCATGATGATGTGACGTAAATCAGCTTGTAATCGTGGTCCTATCATTAAGGTGTCATTTAGGGATAACCCATCAGGTCCCTTGCATGACGCATCAAATACCACTCTCAATTTCGTTGTGGTTTTATCTTCGCGAATTACCGCATGATGAGGTAAGTAAACAGCATCAATCTTATTATTTTGCCTTTCATTGGAAACTTCTTCCATATGTCCTAGTAATAAATAGTCGTTTATTACCGAAGCGTATTGACTTTTCAACTCGTCATTTTTTGACAGCTTTCGCTCAAGATTGTATAACCTTTTTAATGCTGTTTCTCTTGAGTTTAAGGGCGTTTTACTGGATCGGAACGGAAGTTTAACGATATAACGGCCATCGTCATCCCTGCGTGTAGTAGCAACAAAGTAATCTTCACAAGCCTGCTCTTCAGGACTAAGAATTGAATGTTCAAAACCTGCTGGCTCTGCCTCTAATTCCCAAAATTTCTTTAGGATTTCATTTTCTTCGACCTTACAGTGCATGTTTAGTATTACATTGTGAGGATCTGGTACTTTACTTACATCGTCAACTTCTCCTGAAAGAATCCAGCCCAAATATGTGTTTTGTGCCATAGTTTTACCCTTAGGGTCCTTAATTAAGCCTTCTTTTAAGACCTTAGTATAGACATCCGAACCTAATAAAATATCGATTCTATTAGGCTTGTTGAAATTTGGATCAGCCATGTGAATACGTTGAAGCTCTGGCCAATCCACCAATGCAAAGTTCCTTTCAGGTAAAGCAGATGTTACCTTACTCAGTACATATGCCTTCATTTGAAAATTGAAGTCGGGAACAACCATGGAATGAATATTCAAATTGACCATATATTTAGAAACCTGGTTGCCCTGACCTCCCAAACCTGAAATAGTGGTTTTAACCGCTATCTTTTTGAGGTTGAGTAACTGAACTGCAGCTTCTGTTACGAACGAAGCTTGCGATCCCTGATCTAACAGTGCCCTCAACACTATAGAATACCCATTTTCAGAAGATGCCTTAATAACAGCTGTAGCCAGTACAACCTGACTATGAATATTTTTTACAAAATGGGATGAAATATGAGGCTCTGCCTTGGACTCATTCTGTGGTGGTAATTGATAAGAACTAGTTGGAGATGTGCACGAACTCGCATCTTTAATTGGCTCGGATTGTAGGTGCAAAAGCGTATGATGTTTTTTGTTACAAACCCTACATTTGGTGTTAACGCGGCAATTAATATTTAGATGACTAGAGCGAAGGCAATTAAAGCACAAACCATGAGATTTAACAATTTGGCGACGTTGATCTATGGTTTCTTTAGCGAATTTTTTACAATGGCATAAAAGATGTTCTTCAGAGCAATGTGGACACGATATTTTTGATACAACATGCAAAACTTTTGGAGGATACATTTTAGATTTACTACTCTGCGGTGCTATAAATTCTAAAGCCCGAAAACGTTTTTCCAAGAAATCGCTAAAATCTTCGAAAGTAGGCAGTTCGTCACAAGTTTGACTTACCTGTAATTCCCACTGCTTTCGAGTCTCAACGTCCAACTTGGAACCAATTAAATAAATAATTATAATGTCCCAAGCGTCTACTTTCACCCCAAGATTTGACAATTCATGTAAGCAATCAGTAGTAGTGTCTAATAACTCCTTGAGAGCAATAGATGACTCACCCGTAATTTGTTTTTGGTTGAGTAAGCGCTTGAGAGTGCAGTTAGCTAAGAACCTTTTATTATCGTAACGATTTAAAAGCAGAGTCCAACATTTTTTATAATTTGCATGCGTGATAGGTGTATGCTTTATAAGCTGTGCTGCTTCACCTGACAACTGAGATCTTAAATAATGTAAGCGTTGTACGTCATCCAGAGACCGATTACTATCAATTAACGACAGAAACAAATCCCTGAACGTCGCCCACTCTTGATAGTGACCACTAAAAACCGGAATGGATATTTTAGGTAATTTAGCGATTGATGTAATTTTGGGTTGATCAGGTGAAGCATCACCAGTACAATTTTGGGGAGTATTTGGCAAAGCATTTTTTAATTCTACCTTATAAGTTAAAAAAATGTCCGTAACTGTATCAAATACATCATCTTTAAAGTAGCTGGTTGAACTTAATTCGGTTTCCGTATACTTGACCAAAAGCTCCTCATGTTTTCTAGTGAAATCTTCATATTGCTTATGTAATATTTCCAAACGAGAATCCACATATGCCCGATTTATTCTTTCTTTTGGGGATTTTTTAAAATTCACCAGTCCCTTTTGTATGCGAGATTTAATGTCTTCCAATACTCGTAGCTGTGACTCCATTATTCCCAGAAATAAAACTTTGATGTCCGCCAAAAAATAAAAGTTGTAGTTTTCAAATTGTTTTGTGTGCAAATTTTTCTAAGTGTTTGAACTCGACTAAAATTCTAAGTGAAATCGGGCATAGATTCGGGGTCTCTTCACAATTTCCCGAATTATTCTAAGTCCAAACTACGGAGAATTTTTCTAAGTCCAAACTACTGTGAATTTTTCTAAGTCTTTGACACTTCGTATATTTTAATGTAAATGTACTCACGGTTTTTATAGTTCACTTTTAACACAACACATCACTTTCCTTTAATGCTCCGTACACTGTCCTGCTCCATACACGTACTTCTCCCAAATCCAACGGTAGGGGGCGCTGCGGTGTTCTTCCAAAATTCATCCGGATCGTAGGACCAAATGTTAGCGCCACTGCTTAGCACGTCGGTATAATGGTCGTGAACTCCGTATTTAGTAATAAAACACACCACTTGTTCTGAACGAAGACATTTAATACAAAATCATCAAAAGTATAAGCGTTCCGATGTGAACGAAACACTTGCGAGATGTAGGATTTCGGAACAGCGCCATCTATCGGATTATTAGGTAACCCTTTTCTCATACATTGATTGTTTGGCGTGAACATATAGAGAATTTTGTATCAAGTGAAACTGAATGTTGAAAATGTTGTAATCCAAGGAAAATAAATTAATTGTATTCTTAGTAAATTCTGAGATTTCTTTCCGGGTCTGGTTGGTTGAAGGAATACCCTCCATGCCTCGGAAATCACGTTAAGCCGTTGGTCCCGATTGTTATAAAATCATCTATAATAATCGTATATCAAGGAACGGGCAGCACCGTTTCCCTGTGTATTACAAAAATACTGCGGTCACCAAACCCTCGCTCGGGAGGAGGCCCATGTTCAGCAGTGGCCGTTGTACTGGCTGATGATGGTGATGATGATGAAAATTTATTCAGCACAGAACATTCTCACTGTTTATATTCTAATGCAAATCATATTATTATGATCTTTACTTCATATACATCTATCAACTCCTTAATCTTCCACTTTTACTTTTTATAGCTCATCTTTTTTTATCGTAAATTTATACTATTTTTTATTTTAACATCTGGTTCTAAAGTTTTTATAAAATCCGTTCTGTGAGCTCTTTCACTGTCCAATTGTTTGTAAATCCAACGTTTATTATCACATTGGTGCGAATATCGGTGTTCACGATTGCGCATTACATCGTAGACCGACTCACGCGCATTGTTGAGACATGATGTTCTTTTCTTTGTTATGTTCGTGATTTATTTTATTTATAAGTATAGATTAATATTGCTCGACGTAAAAATATGTGCAAGCAAAATGCAAATCTGCTGTCTCTTGGAATTATGTGGCTTTGTCATAGCAAACAGGATTTAAACATCCCAGGAAATACAAACCCACAATTTAATAAATATTTTTGTATTGATATTCACAAACTTTCTTAGGTTGTAGTATATCACAAAGGAAAATTCAAAGAATTTACCTCTATTAGACGCTAGAAGTACGTAAAAGAATACCTAAGGTTGTACAGAAAGCGTAATAGGTTGATTGTTTTAAACATAACGAACAGTTTAGAGCGTCATAGCTCATGCGCTAGCGCACGATCCGTTACGTTTTAGTGTTATGCATTTTAAATAACTTGCCTATTGTTTTAGTATGTGCCCGATATAATTCCCACATATTTTGGGATCAGAGCCTCGGTCATTGTTGCTACTGCACTTAAGGGCTTTGACCCTTAACTTACTTTACATTTCTAGTGCTCAGAAGCATAAGGTCGGATGTGCCATTATACGCCAGAAACATTCGTCGTATGTGCCGAATTGACGCAGAATATATAGCATTTTAACTTTATTTATTGCAATTTTGTTTTATTAAATTGAGAAACGAAAACTAATGAAACGTATTCATAGTAGATTGAAGTTTTATATCATACTAGCGGCCCGTCCCGGCTTCGCACGGGTGGACTTTTATACCCTACCCCTGCCCTACCCTACCCCTGCCCTACCCTACCCCTGCCCTACCCTACCCCTACCCTACCCCTACCCTACCCCTACCCTTCCCCTACCCCTACCCTACCCCTACCCTACCCCTACCCCTACCCTACACCTACCCTACCCCTACCATACCCTACCCTACCCCTACCCTACCCCTTCCATACCCCTACCCTACCCCTACCCCTACCCTACCCCTACCCTACCCCTACCCTACCCTACCCTAACCTACCCTACCCCTACCCAAAAGTATCCTATGTCCTTCTCCCAGCTCTTAGCTACCTCCCTACCAATTTTCAGCCAAATCGGTTCAGCCGTTCTTGAGTTATAAATAGTGTAACTAACACGACTTTCTTTTGTTTTTAAAATGTATTCTGCTATTCGGGACGGAAACAAATCCAACAAATCAAAAACCATGGCAATCGGTCCAGCCGTTCTCGAGTTATAAGTGTTGTAACAAACACGACTTTCTTTTATATATATAGATTAGTTTATTTGATAACGTTGCGTTAATTTGGAGTATAATGGACGCTGAATCAAGACATTTATGGCTTAAATTAGGCTTTCTTTACGATTTTTTCCATAAAAACTCAAGGAATTTAAAGGAATTCTAGAACTCCAATAAACAAGTAAAACATTCAAAGTATCTTTTTGTAATTTTAGCATTTATAAGAATTGAGTGTAACAATGTGAATTTGAGCGTCAAAGTTCCATCGCCAACGGTTTTTCTTGCAAACTGTGTTCGTAAAATATTTATAGTAAATTACACGAAAAGAAAAATGAAAATGTGTAACTCCAACTTACAAGAAAGAGAATGGTACTATCGTTATTCTTAAACAAATAATTAAAATATCTTACAACTGCTGAAAATTATAGCGTCAAAAATCAAGAATTTGCGTAAAAAATGTAAGAGGACTCTTAACATAAACTGGCACTTACGACCAAATGCTTCTGAAGTATATTAGTACATCTGTCCTTAGGTTTCTGAGGTCTGGATTTGTTAAAGTCTATAATTAAGCGTGATATTTTTGGATGTTAAATATTATTTTTACCTAACGGCAATGTTTCTGTGTATTAATGACAACTTTATGTTATTTCGGCATTACTAAATATTAATAGTAAAACTTTAACAAATTTATTCTAAAAAAGATATCGTCGTGTAATGCCGGGAACAAACGGTTTATATAAAATGACATTTATACATTTATACAAAGCGTGTTATTATAGTAGGTACTATTTATTATTAAGAAAAACTTTACATAAATTAAATGCTTATCGAAAGTATCATATCATAACCTGCCAAAAATTAGATACCATGCCACGTAACTATTTCAAAAAGAAAATTACAAATATTTTCAATGCAATAAACTTGTATTTTCCTGTGTCGATTACCGTAGCAGGAAAAATACTTAATGATATTCGTATCGTAATTAAACATTTATTTCCGGGTCTGGTTGTATGTTAGTCTAGCCTCAGTGCTTTTTATAGTATAAAGCAGCCTGTCATATAGACAATCACAAGGAACGAGTGGTAGCGTCTAGGTTAAATGACACTTTTGTATTTCATTGCATTTCCCAAAAATATTTCTTTTTATGCACAATAACATACAGAGGCGGATTTAATGCCAAATGGCATTATCTACAAGTCAACCTTAAGGTGACGCAGAGAAAAAGAAACGCGTTCACTAAGTTAAGTGAAAGATGTAAGAAGCCAGATTCAGAAATTAAAACATATCAATAAGAATACCTATATAAAGTTGTAGAGTTCGTTTGTTTGCTTGAACGCGCCAATCACAAGAACTACTCCGCCGATTTGAAAAATTCTTTCAGTATTGGATAGCCCCTTTATCGAGGAAGGCAATAGGCTATTTTATTATAAAGTTCCCACAGGAACGGTAGCTACGCGGGTGAAACCGCGCACGGGGAGCTAGTTAATACATAATATACTGAACCAACTAACTACATATTTAATTCATTATATATGTAGTTATAAATTATAATATATATATTTTAAAAGCATAGCACTTATATATTATATTCTTGGCTACTAAAACTTATCGCCGTGAAAAAAATATTAATAACCTTATATTGTTCCTATTACTGGCTGATATCGGCATATTCCTGCACTAGGTGTATCGAAATATTTTTCGCTCACAAACCTTCACTAGACTAGATCACGCCCCTGCAAGGTCGATCGTTGGCTTTGTTGCATAGTTTTAACTTACCTTTCATTTACTTAAACATGAACAATAATTGATAAGTTTATACTTACCGTGTATTTTATTTTTTGTACGAAATTTCTGTAAATATTTAATGTCGGAAATAACAAAGTAAATTTTTGCATTGGTGCATTCAGAATTTAATTTCTTAGTCATTTCCTCGTGGAATATTCATAAGGGTTGTGACCAACATAAGTCGCTCTACGTTGTGATAATCCCCAAGCTATGCCATATCCAGCGTTTACTTACAGAGTCCTGGAGCTTAATACGCGATTTTATCAGTTATTTTCTAGGTATATATTTAAAATGAAAATGAAAAAACAAAATGAACATATATCAATGTTCATTTTGTTTTTCAAAATTAATTGATATCAAAACGGGGGTGGGTTTCAAGGGAAGAAAGGGAAAAACTTGGATAACTGCCTTCATGAATTGAAAATGTAATTTGGTCAGATTTTGGAAGGGGCCCCTGTTGCTCGGGGCCCCGTATGCACCAGTCACTACGCCACTAGTTATTTCATCTTGTCAATGTTAATATTTATTAACTTGGTTGGAATTTGTACTTGTAGGTAACAGTATTTTAATTGCATCATGATTAGATAGTAAAGCTAGTGACCGTGGTATGTTTAGGCCATTGCATTTGGCGTATACGATACGTGTTTGGATCAGGTTGTCATAGTACATATATTGTTTTCTTTTGACTAGCTTTTATCAATTGACCTTGTTTCAACCTCCAAAACACTGAAGGGGACTAGTGTGTGTCCTTTAAAATTGTGCAATGCTTTCTTTAATGGATATCTTGTGGATAGTTGTAAAACGGATTTATGTAGTCAATTTATCTTGACTACAGTAACTGTACTAGGGGTCCGCGGTTTGGTAAGCGGAATAGCATTAATTAAGAACTACATTAGTTTGTTTTGTTTATTTTATACACGTGCAATAATATTCAATTGATATATTATTATGGATGTAACTGTCTCATCTTCAGGGCCGGATTTAAACTTGGTTCCGCCCTGGGCACTTAAGAAAAAGCCGCCCCACTCAATTTTCTTCCACTTACCAAATTTTGTCGCCTTAGAAAATTTGCCGCTCTAGGCGGGGCTCTAGCCCCGACTTCCCCTATTGTTAATCCTAAAGTTCTAAACTTATTTTAATATACATAAACTTTTAAAATTATTCTTTAACAACGCTCTCCAATAGAAAATACCTATCCTGGTGTGATATGTAAGTTGTTTTTACAAAAAAAAAAGATAAATATTGCACATCCTTGTTCTTGATACAATTCGATAATGCCAATAACCGGACTCTCCCTGACCTTTCATTATGTGCTATTGGTTTATTGAGGAGACTTACTGTATTCGATTTATTTATGTCCCTATTAGCATTTTATCTATTTGACCACTTTGTTTGTTATATAACAAGATGTTGCTGAAAGCCAGTTTTGAAGGTTGTTTGATGAATATACACTCGGCGTTACAAAAATCGCACCTCTTTAAAAATTCCCTTCAAAGTCATTTTAACCCTATTAATCAATGGTAGACATATGACTATAAGGTATCATTGGAAAGGCAATTTATGTAAATTTCAGAATAAATCAATGGATTTGGTTTTTTGTTTATCAGGGAATAAAAAAAAAGCAAGCTAATGCAAATGATTAAAAAGTTAAATTTTATTTTATCAGCAAAAATTACAACAAAGTCCTTAAAAACAACTTAAAACCTAGTGTTGTAGTCGATTGACATGCCGCCCCAGAACATGCACTAGCCACCCCCGTATTCCACTGTCTCTTGAATACAGGCTTGTGCGAATCGTTCCCCTTGCCTCCTGTGTCTTTTCTGCAACGACATGCGTCGAAGAGTGTATTCGACGCATGTCGTTGCAGAAAAGACACACCCTCGTCTCATCCGAGAAAAGCACAGCCCTACATTGGTCTATTGTCCAATCCACATGGTCACGGGCAAATTGCAACCGGTCTCTCCTATGCTGTGCAGTCAATGTTGGCCCTGTAGCAGCCCTATGAGCTGCAATGTTCCTCTCCTGCAGTCTTCTTCTAATCGTGGAGACGCTTACAGAAGTTCTGCGAGCTGATCGCAGTTGTTGTTGCAGCTCAACAGCATTGGAGAATCGATTACGTAAAGAAACAATGAAGCGATCGTCTGTTTCGGATGTGCACCGTTGTCTTCCAGATCCACGTCTTCGGATATAGCCACCAGTCTCTTGGAAGCGTTGGAACACTCGTCGAACGGCAAAACGACTCAAGTTCAGTTGCCGAGCAACATCACATCGCCGCATCCCTGATTGCAGTAGTGCAATGACTTGCGCTCTCTCTGCAGTGGTATCCATCTTCTGGGTTATTTTTCTTGCTGTATCTGTTCACGTGTGTTCACTTCAAAGGTTGAATAGCGAAGACCCACATTTAACCCGGGTCGCCCGTTTTATACCCTTATAGGGAGGTGCAATTAGTGGCCGTTTTAATGCGTATTTTGACAACATTTTTTTTAACGTTACGTGCTAATGAGATCTGTTATGTTTAGGAATTCTAACTGTTGTTAATTTAAAGGTCGTTAAACATACTTTTAATTGATACCAATATTAATTGGTTGTAATGTATTCGTTGCTGGCGGGATATGCTTTAAACTTATTTTCGAAGAGGTGCGATTTTTGTGACGCCGAGTGTATAATTAGTAATAATACTAGAATTAAGTAGTTCATTATCAAACATGCTCTAGTCAATGACAATCCTTTAACAAAACAATTATTTTTAGTTTCCGAGAGTCATCATCTTCCTGTCCTGCTTCCATTATTTGGGGTCGGCGCAATATGTCTTCCTCTTACAATGTTCACTATTTGACGTCTCTTTCATACTCACACCTTTCTTACACACAGTCCATCCATCTTTTTTTTGGCCTTCCTCTTCCAACATATCCCTCCATCTTCATATTCAGCATTCTTATTGTGCATGTCATCTCTACGCATAAAGTGCCCATACCATGCTGAGCGATTTCCTTTCAATTTCTCTGTCACTGGCGCCACTTTCAGACTTCCTCTTATATACTTATTTATTGTGCATTTCCGAGAGTGTGTAGTGTAAATGTTGGTTGATTCACTTTCTATACAGAAATATGCAATTTAACCAGTTCCTTGCATATGGAGAAAGATTCAAATAATTTTGGGAACTTGATTTTCTCCTTCTTAAACGTTACCTTTTAAAGTGCCTACTTTAATGATACTTAATTATCACTTTAAATTTCCTTATTTTAGATAGAACCACGATTCACCGTACGAGAAGCAAAACTTTGTAGGTACTTACCCCTTTTTATGAAAATTGAGCGGACGGAGGAGTATGAAAATACATTCTTATGAAATAAATACTTTTAATGTATTCTAACTATAGGGTACCGATAGTACCTATAGTATGTTGAGGTAAACCTGTACCAGGGGTAGTGGCAAAACCATTTACTTAAAATGATTAAGAAACTAACCCTAACATTTCGTTTCTGTTTTTATTGAATCAATTTAAAAAGATTTTGTTGCTTTAATTTACACATTTTAAAATCTAAAAAACTCGCGTGTGAAAGATTTGTGTTTGTGTGTATGTTTTCAAAAATTCTTTCACCATTGGAAATCCACATTCACCCAGAGTGACATAGGCTATATTAAATTATGAAGTTTCCATGGGAACGGGAGTTAACGTGGGTAAAACCGCGCGCGGGAAGCTATTAGAAATAAACGGGATTACCCCCGCCACGGATTTACCCCGACACACCTTATCTAACTATGTCAAGTATTCCATGTATTATGCAACTTCTAATCTAGCTCTGTGAACGGGTTAATATAACTGGTCAATATAAGACATAATGGAGGTACCTACTAGTCGTTAGTGTTGTAACATAAACTCTTAAGCGTTGCGCAACATTTATTGCATGTTACCATCTTTGTTGTATGACTTTTAAAGCTTTGTTAGAAGTAGTTGTAGAATGTCATAGATGAGAAATGCAATAAATAAAAAATAAAAAATGACCCGACTTATTACTTGGCGCCTTTTAGGGTTCCGTACCCAGAGGGTAAAAACGGGACTCTATTACTAAGACTATCCGTCTGTCTGTATGTCCGTCCGTTTGTCTATATCTCACTACTACTTCGTATATGTATCACATGATCCGTGACAGCTAAATAGTTGAAATATTACCAGATTATGTACGTATGTTGCCGCTATAACAACAAATTCTGCCCTTGTAGTCTGGGGTTAAGAATAAGACTACGGTATCTCCTGCCGTAAGAGGCGACTAAAAGGAGGCTTTTCTTGTGGTAGAACCACGCTGTTCGCAGCATGAATGGGCCGGCTCGACTGGGAAAAACCACCCTCTCGCAGGAGATCGTCGTTTCAGTAGTAGCGTTTAGCTACTGCTTTTCGTACGGTGAGCGAGATGTCCGGGGCACAACACCCCCCCGCCCTCCCCATATCTAACCATGGCAGCGGAATTAAGAGATCTTATACCCCAGGAGGGTACCAGTACGCTACGTGCTGGAGAATCCCTCCCTGAGCACCCTCGCTCAGGCTGCTCTGCGTATTCTGGGGAGGGCAAAATCCCGCTCGCAATTTCTGCTCGAGGCAAGAGCAACAAAACCGCAGCGCCGTCCCCTGAACTTCATATACACTTCTGCAACATCAGGGGATTACACTTCAACCTCAACTCTGTCCACCACCATCTTGAGACGGAGAAGCCGGCCTTGTTCTTTTTAACGGAAACTCAGATCTCGTCTCCTGCTGATACGTCATACCTAAATTATCCAGGCTATAAAATTGAGCACAGGTTTGTGTCTCGAGCTGGAGTATGCGTATACGTGAGAGACGATATCTGTATCGCACTCACATATATCTGTATCTGTATAGACTGCACCGGTGGCTCAGTGGTTACGGTAGTTGCTTCTGGGACCTGGTGTTCTGGGTTCGATTCCCACCCGGGACAATTATTTGTGTGAACCACAAATAATTGTTCTGAGTCTGGGTGTACTTTGTGTCCGTGAAATGTATGTTTGTAAAGTCCCCCGCGACACAGGGATTTATTTCCGAGTTGTCTTTTTCAGATAAAAGAAAAAAAAAAAAAGTATCCGCCGCCTAAGCAATCTTGAAGGTAGGGACCTCTCCATCATCTGGCTGCGCGTAGATTGCGATGACCGCGCATATACGCTTGCCTTTATAGGTCCCACAGTGGTGACGCAGAAACAGACCGACTCCTCGAGCACGTCGAAATGGCCATTGAATTCGTGCTAGAACAGATCCCGTCCGCCGCGATTGTGGTACTCGGCGACTTCAATGCCCATCACATTCAATGGCTTGGGTCACAGAAAACGGACCATGCGGGTAAATCTGTTCATGCCCTTGCCATGGCTTATGGTTTGACACAGATGGTTTCCTCATTTACACGAGTTCCAGATGTGGAAAACCATACGCCTTCACCGTTGGATCTTCTGCTGACCTCTCATCCGGAAGGGCTTCAGGTAACCGTCGATGCTCAGCTAGGCTCGTCGGGCCACTGCTTGATTCGGAGTGTGGTGCCACTCACGCGCCGACCGCGGTCTCGCATTGCGGGCTGCCGCCGTATTCGGCACTTCAGGTCAGCGGACTGGGATGGGATGCGGACCTTCTTTTCATCCCATTTTCTTATCATTCTTTAAATATAAAATAGCATTAAATGAATATGACATTAAATCAATTGGAATCGTCGTGTATATGCGAAGATCCAGAATGGTTGGATGAAATTGGCATATCGTCGGAAATAGGTTATATGCTTCCCTTGATCCCGGTAAGTTGTGACATGCGAACAAAAACGTTGCGATTGTAACCTTGAGAGTTAAGACTACATCTAGAAATGTATAAATTTCCTAAATGTTTTTCATTTAGAACTGTAGTAAGATGTATACCTACATACATAAGAACGTTAAAGTTGGGGATATTATAAGCAAGTGTACAAACCCGATCCAGGCGCGGTCGTGTGGCGGGGGCGGCAGGTTGAGTGCGAGGCGTCCCTCCAGCGCGTGCACCTCGAGCTGCAGTTTGATGTCCGCGTTGGACAAACCCTCCATAGCACGCTTAATATATTTGTAGTCTGTCACCTGTTTGTAAAACAAATACGGTCAATTTCATGGGATTAAAGCTAATATATTTACGTGTATGGCATTGTTATGACTTTAAAATTATTATAATTTTTGTTATGTAATGCAATAAGTAATTTACAAGTATGAAGATCGGCCTAGAATAATGTCTTGTGGGAAACCATTATTAATCGCCAACTTCTACGGTATCTAGAAGAACACCAGCTAATTAGTGACCGCCAATATGGATTCCGTCAGGGTCGGTCAGCTGGTGATCTTCTAGCCTACCTGACCCATCGTTGTGCGTTGGCGATTGAGAGCAAGGGGGAGGCCATGGCAGTAAGTCTGGACATTGCGAAAGCCTTCGATCGGGTGTGGCACAAGGCGCTTCTTTCCAAGCTTCCTTCTTATGGGCTGCCCGAGAAACTTTGCAGATGGATTGCCAGCTTCCTCATGGAGCGCAGCATCAAGGTCGTTGTCGACGGTTCATGCTCCGACTCTATGCCCGTGAATGCTGGCGTCCCACAAGGCTGTGTGCTTTCGCCAACCCTGTTTCTTCTGCACATCAATGACATGTTACAATCAGATAACATTCATTGCTATGCAGATGACAGTACGGTAGATGCCTTTTACTTTGGCCGCTCCAACATTTCTCGGGCAAACGTCCTTGAGGGTCGGAACAAACTTGTGTCTGAAATTGAGACTACCCTAGACCAAGTCTCAAATTGGGGCCATCGTAACTTGGTCAAGTTCTATCCCCAAAAGACACAGGTTTGCGAGTTTACTGCGAAAAATGCTCCAATTGTCATACCTCCTCGTCGACGTCGAGAGTGACGTCAAATTTCGCGGTCATCTGGAAGACAAGGCTAAATTAGCCTCCAAAAAGCTGGGTGTCCTCGGCAAAGCCAGGCAGTATTTCACGTCGGCGCATCGCCTTCAATTGTATAAAGCGCACATACGGCCGCATATGGAATACTGCTGCCATCTCTGGTCCTGGGCACCACAATATCAGCTTCTTCCTTTTGATCGCGTTCAACATCGCGCAGCTCGAATCATCGCCGGCGACGAGGTTCCCACTAATCGGCTTGATCCTCTTACCTTGCGGAGAGACGTAGCATCTCTTTGTATTCTCTACCGCATTTTTCACGGGGAGTGCTCTGAGGAATTGTTCGAACTCATACCTTCCGCTGCTTTCCGCCTTAGCAGAACTTCCACCAACATCACCTGGATGAATGGTTGTCCTCCACCGTGCGTTTCTCGAGAAACTTTTTACCGCGTATGACCTCTCTGTGGAATCAATTAAAAGGAGGTATTTCCGATCCGGTATGACATGGCAACCTTCAAGAAGCGAGCCTATTCCTTTCTTAAAGGCTGGCAACGCACTTGCGACTCATCCGGTGTTGCCAGTGTACATGGGCGGCGGTGATCACTTACCATCAGGTGACCCACTTGGTCGTTTGACTCCCATTTCTATAAAAATAAAAATACAGAATAAAAGAAGTATTTAATTGGGGCTTCCATACAACAAACGTCATTTTTTGCAGGTTTTTACTTGATATCAATAACGGAAACTTGTAATGCTCTTATTTCAAAAACTTTAAATACCTAATATATTGTTACTGCTACTGATGTTTAAATGGCACGGAACCCTTCGTACACAACAAGAACCCTTCATGGGCGAGTCCGACTCGCATTTCGCCGCTTTTTTTTTCATAGACATTTCAGTAGATACCGTCAATGTATGTGTATTTTTGAAGCATCTTATCTTTTATTATACTAATAGAGTAAAGAGAAAAGATTGGTTTCTTTCTAAACCCTTCATATGAAGAATATCCGACTTATGATATGGATTAAATTTATAACAATAGGTTGTACCAACGTGTGATTGAGAAAGTATTTTATAGAAAATCATGCAGAAGGCACACTCCAATTTGACAAACTTATAAGGAAGTTATATTGCAAGAGAGTTGGTGATTCACAATAACCAGTTTTTTGGGAAATCCATAAAAATAATGTTTGCTCTTTTTATATTTTTGGGTTCAATGTATCGCAGTTTTTAAGTAAGGTTATCTTTGAAGGTTAATTAAGAATTACTGATAAAAATTACATTCGTACAACTAAGACTGCTGCACGCCAATAGAGCTTAATTTTGCCATTTATTTAACATTGCCCCCTACTCGAGGGAAACTTTTTTTTGTTGAAGATATAATAATATGTCTATTTTTAGATTTTAATGCTACGTTTCGAAGTAATACAAATGGAAAATCTTATTGAATATCTACGTCATATAGAGAATACAGGGTGTTTGGTGCATCGTGTGCACCAAACACCCTGGTCGACAGGGGGGGTCATCTGCTATCCTTTCAGACCCCTAAACACTATTCATGCCCTGTCGATTTTTTTTTCATCGACTTTTTAATATTTTATTTAAAAAATACCCAAATTTTACATTCAAACACAAATTTTAAAAAAAGTATAAGTCGTAGAGTCTGAATTTAATTTTTTTTAGATGTGTATTGTATGACAGTATTTTTGATTTTGATGAAAACATTGATCCGTCAGTCTTTTTTGACAAATTGTTTTGTTAATGGTGACTAATACTTTCACACACATAAGTAATGTAGCTGCTATTAACCACTGTGGCGTTAACTAATACTAGGGGTTAGCATCTTAGCTACTTATTACACAATTATGCAGTATAAAACTAACAACATTATAATTGCAGTACATTGACTTGTTACTGAGTTACAAAACGGAGAGATTGGATTCTTGCAGTTAAATACTCTGTCACGTAAAAAAATACTGAACGGCGCGGCATTAACTGAATTTATGCACTGAGATAGCTTATAAACTGTATGAGCAATGAGCATACAGACTGCTATGTCCGGTGTAGTAGCAGATGCCTCGGGGATAACTACATTTATTGTCCGTCCGGAAAAAAAAACATACAAACTGCAAAACAGCTGCTACGACCCGCTGGAGGCGAATTATAGCAATCCAACGTGGGTCGACGTTGGTGTTGAAAAGTAATAGCGTCGGTGATATTGCAATACCGCGTATGTGACAGTTGCTACTAAGGTGTGATTTCATATGTCAAGAAATATGTTTTTTCTTTATCTTTTAGGGCAAAAAATATAATTTGCTATATTTGATTTCAACCTTATAAGCTATTGTCACTTACGCGGTATTGCAATATCACCGACGATATATGTTCCTTCTATTCGTTTATTAACCTAGTTTTCCTTTTACAGGTTCTTCATAATTACGTTCCTGTTCCCTCGCACATGGTTGTTGTACGCGGCCAGCGTGTTGATCGGCGCAGGCGCAGCTGCTATATGGACGGGGCAAGGCAACTACCTGACGCTGAACAGCGATGCAGACACTATATCCAGGAATTCTGGCATCTTCTGGGCTATGTTGCAGTGCAGGTAATAGCCATATTTAGTTCTTGGTTATCTACAGATACACACTGAAATTTAATTGGGTGTTTTCGTCTTCTTCTTCTTCGAAAAATGTTTTTTGTTTATTTTTAACTAGCTTCGCGCTCACGGTTTTGCCCACGTTACTCCCGTTCCCGTGGGAACTTCATAATTAATTATAACCTATGTCACTCAGGGTGAATGTAGCTTTCCAATGGTGAAAAAATTTTTGAAATCGGCACAGTAGTTTTTGAGTTTATTCATTACAAACATAAACACAAAAATACAAATCGTTCCTCTTTATAATATTAGTATGGATGATAATCATAAAATTGGTGGATTGATGAGTAACAATATAATTTTACTCCAATTTATAAAGTAAAGCCGGTTCACCTTAGACATTTTTATATAATCAAGAAAAAAATGATAATTATAATAGAAGTCTTGAGACTTATATTTATTTGAAGTCCATTTACTTAGTTTCTACAAATTTAAATAAACAATATAAATGTGCTATGATCGTTATATTATTAGTAAGTAATTTATAGTAGCGCACAATTAAGGATATAAAGTACTTTGTAGAAAACTGTAAGGTACTTAGTGTTGTAATATACATAAACATTATAGTGGTTTCTGAAGAGAAAGCAGGAACTAGTTTACCATCAGTTATGCTAATAAACTAACGTGGGGAATAACATACTACTGTCAGCTACTTTTAAATTGAAATAAAAGTCACATGTATTTTGACTAAGTCAAGAAATTATATCTTTGTTTATCGTCTAATGTACAATAGTTGTTTTCGTTATTGTTAATTTCATCGGAGAAACATTAAAATAAACGCGATCATATATTGAAACGCGTTTTAAATGACATTTCTTTCAATTCAATACCCATATAGGCCAAAAATCAACACTCTACAAAAAATTTTTGGTGTTGTTGTTATATTTAAAAGGCGACTGTTACTGACAATCACAATGACAGCAGCATAACCACTGAACGACATTTCCGTGCAAGTTATTATTACGCTATTAGGAAAATCCTTTTTTAAGCGGATGCCTAATTTGCTTAAAAAACATTTTTCCTAAATCTAAGCTAAGCTAATTATAGCTAATATTATCTATACTAATATATAAAGCTGAAGAGGTCGTTCGTTAAATTTGCCCCACTGGCTCGATTCAAAAAATTATCTACTTCAGTGTTAGATAGCCCGTTTATAGAGAAAGGTTATGGACTATATTTAATTATGAAGTCCCCACGGGAACGGGAGTAACGCGGGTGTAACCGCGCGCGGGAAGCAAGTTTGTTATATTAAACTATCTATTTATACAGTATTATTCTCTTGCAGCATGTTCTTCGGAAATCTGTTTGTGTTCATAAAGTTCCAAGGAAAGACCCACATAGACCCGGAGACCCGTAACGTTGTGTTCGGCGCTCTGACAGGGGTCTGTGCCATCGGTATGATATTCCTCATACTACTGCGACCGGCTAAGCGGATGCCCTCCCTGGAAGATGCCAAGGTAAGCTGAACTAGCTAGATCTTAGTTATTCCTAAAGAGGCTTCCGGTATTTTATACAAGTCACACAACACATCGTTCCGTGATGTTATCAATTTCTGGCTGTTACATAATTAATACCATCGTTAAGTTCGTTTTTTTGACATAACGCAAAATTTGATTAGAGAAACGTTTTATAAGTTATGTATGGTAGTAGTAGGGGTTCCATAGAACAAAAGGTAATTGGTATGTTCGTTTGAACAAAAAGTTTGAGAACCAATGTAGACGCTCGGCCTACACCATTAGACTATATTTCAAAAGTCCCCGTATACGTGCTTAAATCTTTACTAAATCTGTTTTCTTGCATTGATTAGGCCCCGGAACTACTGGACCGATTTCAAAATTTCTTTCACCATTTGAAAGGGTTTATTCCTCGATTGTCCCGATATATTGTCCTACGTTCCAGAAAAATCCTCCTACGTCCCTCTAATTAATTTCATTCCCCGAACGTCCCGATCAACTACTCACGTTTATGTACAGTCAACAATAATAGTGTTCAAAATTTTGTAGTTATTTATTTTATATTTTTTTCTAAAAGGTTCTCAGTTCAATTCTATTTATTTTCATGCGTACGAAGGGTTCAACTGTGTGTTTTGTGGGTATTTTTAGTCGTTTTGTAAATTTACCATGATAAATAAAATATTAATATTACCTAGGTATATAAAAAATAATTATTGTCTATTTTTAAAATATGAGTACTCAAAATTGCAGAACTATTATTTAACTTACCATAATCAAAGTAAAGTAAACATATCTATGCTAATTACAAATATTAAATTACTTTAATCTAATCGATTTTAAGAAAAATAACATGAACTATATGTTTTTCATGCGTCAATGTTCATCAAAAGGATATTTTATAAAGAACATTGTCTTAGTACCCATAATTTAACAATTGGCTCATTTTTTTACTAAGCATAAAACATCTCTATGTAATCACGGTATGTATAATTAAAATAAAATATTAAAAAAATCTTAAAACTATCTTAACTTATGACTATCTCAGTTTTGTTTCATTTAAATCACAATTTCTTATTTTAATAATCATACATTCTTATAACTTGTTTTCATGTTAAATTTCAGTATCCGGATTAAAATACAAAAGGGCATTTTTTCCAAACAAAGATTTGGTATATATATATATGACATTGTCATGTCAATATCACGATTTAATGCATATTACGTTTAAAAAACTGATCATGTTAAGTTCCCCTTAAAAGGTTCTATTTAACTTGGCGTTACTGCCTTCTACTGGGTTAGTTGTTCTAAACATGTCTTTAAAAATCATCCCATAACGAAATAAAATAGTCATAAAATTTCTAAATATTCTCATTTTTTGAACAATCCTGTAAAACCAATTATCACTTTTGATTATAGATAGGAGCAAGGCCGATGTTGAGCTTAGAGCAATATGCTTTTTAAAGATTCTTTTTTTATTATTTTTTTACGATTTTGCTCTATTCCAAATAGCTTGCGTAAAATGGAAGGAGCATCCTTTGCATAGTTACGTCTGGAAAGATATTCCGGATAGCATTCATTGCTGCCTTTTCATAATCTGTTCTAAACAAAATCGGATTCCAATCAGGAATATGCAATTTGATTAGAGCGAATAAAGATTCGTATGTAGACTTGGTTTCCTTCATTAACAATATATAATATATTTAACTTAAGTTTTCATATCTCTTTTTTGGTTGACTGTACTAAAATGAACTAAAAATAGAAATTAATTCATACTTATGAAGACTAGGCCGTTGCAGTAATAGCGATCGGGACAAACTAGTCAAAATTTATACAAATATAAATTTAGGGACAATCGAGGCATACAGACCGGGGCAATCGGGGATTTTTTTTGGTGGGACAGAATTCAAAGGGCCGTTCGAAGAACAAATATTTGAGAGCTACTTTATTCGGGAGTATATTTATTGATGAAGTTCCCACGGGAATGGTAGCTAAGCGGGTGAAACCACGCGCTAGTTAATAAAAAATAAAAATAATTCCCTAAAGCGGATTATTCAATTATGTATGAAAATTCGAACGCAGACGAAGGCGCATTATAATGTTAATTCTGCACTCCCATAAAATACATTGTATCATAATATTAACACGGTTAACCACATCGTAAAACCATGATCAGTACAGATAAAATGTCTATATTTTTGGTATTGATTCAATAAAATACAGTTATTGGAAACGAAGCTTATCTTTATAGCTTGTTCTTGTGTTCCCTTGGTCCTGATTTCACTGAAATAAATTTTAACGGAGCATTACTTATTTGTAATGGCTATTGCACTTTAAGGATACTTGCATATTATGTTGCAATCATTTGATTACTCATCTACTTGCAAAATCTCTGGTAAAGACTATATTGATAGTAAATAGTTATTAGCCGTAACATTAACTACGTTGGCTACTGATGTAAAATATTCTATACTATTGTCTAGTTGGCCTTGTCATTAGACTTTAGTGTCTAGTTTCTATTTTCAATATTAATGCTGATACGACGTTGGTGTCGTGCGCGTGTATCGAGCGTGTGGCGAGGCTAATGTGCGTATGCGCACACCGAATGAGGGGTAGTCTTATGATGACTTAGCTCTTTCTATATAACAACATTGAGCCGTTTTATTACGATTTTTTAGATTACTAGCAAAGTTTTTGTACACCCCTAGTATTCTTGTTAACCGTTCGTGCTAAGTTAAAAATAGTTAAAATGATGGTGTTACGAGTGGAATCACGGTAGTGCATTGGGTTGGGATCGATCCGACGACCACATGATCGCAAGTCCAACGCCCTAGCCATTGGGCTACGGCCGTTTATATTAAAATATGATCTACTCGTATAACAATATTTTACCAGAGTATAGTAGAAACGCTGTTGCACTCACTTTGTGTTACAACATAATGCTGGGGTCACTAACGCGCCTGCCTATCTTGGCAAAGGGCTCGTGGGAGGCTCATGTTCAGCAGTGATGGTGGACGTTATGGGGGCTGATGGTGATATAGGTTTCTTGATTCGGTGTTCATGCTTTATACATGTAGATTTTTGACTGGAAGCTTCGTACGTATATACTTTCCATCAAGATGTTAAACTAACAAATTCGATGATTCTTACAAAGTTCCGGTATAGTTAAGTGTATAATCCAGTGTACTATGGTTTAATCCAATAATTTTCCACTGAACAATGCTAATATAATTCTTAAAAGTATTCAATTAAGAAGGAAAACATTTCGTCAGTGATACTTCAATACCGCGTAAGTCACAATAGCTAAGGTTGAAAATCAAATGCAGCACATTGATATTTAGCTCTTAAAAGTATATAAGAAACTATTTCCTGACATATGAAATTACACCTTATTAGACAACTATCATTGACCTTACGCGGTTTACAGTATCACCGTCGATTTATTATCAAATTATGAGATGCTAACTAACAGACGTACAGACAGACTATAACAACATTGTAATAGTAAATAGGCGTCTTTGCAGGGCGACATTGCGACGCACGAAGTAACCGAAGGACCACTGGAGGCGTTCAAGGGCGCCTTAAAGTTGTTCTGTACGCGGGATATGCTACTCCTGAGTGTCACCTTCATTTATACTGGTATGTTTATTGCTTACAACACTTTAGATATTATTTGATTAGATATAAGATATTATAGTTGCATAAAAGATAAGAGATTACGGTCAACGAGCAACATGATGCATGATTTGAGGGAGTATTCCTCATTAGAACACCAATGGTTTAAACATCAGAGCTATACTGAAACAGGAATAGTTATGGTGCTCAAAGCATTGCTGCTCAAAAAATAGGTGCTAAAAGAGTAATACTCCGATTTGAAAATTACGCCTCTTTGTTAAAATCACTTCCTTAGTTGTGTAATCATGGGTTCAGGGAGAAAGAAACAACAATCTTTTTTTTATCGGACGGACATATGTTCTTAGCAAAAAGGCTTTTGCTACTTCCGCGGTCATAAAGGCGAGCAGTGCCCTAGCCTTAATAAATGGTTAAAAACTAGAAACTATGCAACTTGCGCAAGTGAGGCGTTCACTTGCGCAAGTTGCATAGTTTCTAGTTTTGTATATCATAGTTCCCTGTGGAACTTGGACCTCGGCTCCTCGGTGGCTGGCGGGGGGCGGGCGCCCTACAGATTCAAGGTCATTTTAATCTGTATTTTTCATGCTAATGAAAAACAATATAGGTACATAGTTCAACTGTACTAATATGGATGGATGTGAGTGTGGATGTTTGTTAATCTTTCGCGCAAAAACTACTGAATGGATGTGGATGAAAGTTTGCACGCGGATAGCTTATAAGCTGGATTAACTATATAGCCTACAAAACATCATGCTCCGACTCACGGAGATTGCGCAGGTAAAACCGCGGGGCGCAGCTAGTCAAAAATAAGTAATTTCGCAGCGTATCAGCAACTACTAAAAATGGCGGTTCTTTTCTGTCAAACGGTCTCCAGAGTACGTAGCACGTATCCATTGTTCCTGGTTCCTCTTGCTTCCCGTATTGTTTCCGTTCTCGTCGATGTTCAAGTTTTAATAACTATTTAAAATAAGTAAAACGAGCAAATTAAAAAAATGAAGGTAGACAGTACCAACATTACCTGTATAAGATCTTAATGGGATGATGATCCGGATGATACTTTGAGGTGTATGATACTGTACGTTGATAAATATGCCATGCTTTATTATTATTATTTTAGTACGAGACCATGAGGATGCTAATTAAATAGGCCTTCGTGAGGCTGAAACCGATATAAAAGAGGACTTTGGTGTATTTTATTAAAATACAGAAATGGCTCCATGCTCCATAGCATGTAGCTGATGCAGCCATTTCTCCTACCTCCATAGGTTTATCACTTGATATACCAACGGACCGTCACTTGTTTAACAGCAGATGCATATCATTTTTTATAATTTCTTACTAGTCTCCCAGAGTTCGAAAATATCATACTCCTCCGTCAGCGCAATTTTCTTTAAAATGGGTACGAAGCTTCACGTAGCTGTTAATATCACTACAAAGTATAAAAGAAATCGCTTCCCGCTGTCTGTCTGTCCCTATATAGACAGGGACAGAGCTTAAATCTTTAAAACTACGCAACAGATTGCGGATATATAAGCGGAAAATTATAGATATAAGGAAAGGATGGAAAATAGCGGAAGATACGCCACGTCCTTATATTCGTCAACCGAAAAACGGGTATGATGCACAACTACATGCACGCACACTCATACCGCTGTGATTCTTTATAATATTGTACGGTATTGAAAGACAGAGACAAACCGATTCGTTTTGACGATAGCGTGAGCGAGATAGCGTGCTACTGATGTACGTCAAATTGACATTAGAAGGAATGAAGTAAGGTAAGTAACCCTAATTCGTGCTAGTACAGTACATTATTTAGTAAGTTTTATTCTGTCGCCTAAAATAAACAATTGATTTTTTTTAGGTAATTCAGTTAATTTTAGTTATTTTCTATACAGTAAAATAATAATTAGTATACACTTATGACGATGAGCTAAATTTTATCACGAATTAGGAGCCAAATTAGACATCCACAAATGAATTTATATCTATAAAAAAGTTGGAACTCAAATGATTCATACAAAAAATTACTGTCAATGTTCATCACTGAAAAGCTTTCAAAGTACTATTATGTTTAGGAATATTAAGAAAAAAAATAGTATTCTAAAGTGGCTTAACAAGGCTTAATTTTTTGTACAACGGATAAATTCAAACGAATGCATTTTGGTAATCTTTATCCCACTTAAAATACAATAAATTATGTTTTTGCGTAACACGTCCGTTTGTGTCACTCGGCCGATTGTGACTGTGTTAGACTGAATTCAATTAGACGACGGGGATCTAATTCATGCGGTCCACGCGCTAGACGCGAGTCATCTATCTTCCGCTATTTTGCTTATATCTATGCGGAAAATAGTAATTCAGTATTTAAATGTTACCATATACGTCAATTAATAAATCATAAAATTGACAATTACGTTTTATTATTACCTATTAACTTTCTTTGCACCAAGTCATTGACCTTTATTGACTCGTGCTTGGCTCTTTTTAAGTTTATTAACAAGTATTTAAACGAATAGATTTGCAAGGTCTACGAGCCCATATGCCCTGCAAATTTGCCCCCATATTAGGTTTGGTTCCTTGATAAAAGCCTCTAAAAATACAAATGTACTATTTATTTTCTGAAGGATATTGGTCCCAGTTGGCATGTGAAGGGAAAAATGGAAAGTAGGAAGGAAGGCCTTTGCCCTGCAGTGGGAAATATCGGGCCTAATACCTTTTACCTTCATAGATGCACCCAGTTTCAGTTTTATATTAAAAGATACCAAAGACCTTTTTAATCCTGGCTTCGGCTCTATGAATGCCTTTCAAATGACCGGTAATAAACTGAATTTATTGTCTTATACCATAGCTGGGCTATGTCATACCTGGGCTGTCTCATACCTGGGTGGGTATGGGCCTATACTAGTGATGGGTCGTCGACGTATTTGACGTCAACGAAACTAGACCGTCCAATTTCGTTCATCGACTAGTCGATCAACTAGTTGAATTCGTCGACTAGTTTACGCGTTAACTTGGTACACATTACGACGAACGGACGAAGTCTACGGCGTCGACGGCGACGTAGGCGGTAGACTTAGACTAGTCTCTCGTATGCTTAGGACTGGCTGAATACTGAATAGAATTAATTATAAAGTGTTATTCACTATTCTGGCGTATTTAGAACATTAACTGATTTTATATATCTACATTATTTTTATTAAATAGAACTTTCCTTCGGCATCCTTTCTACACAACAATAATATCATTCGACCCGAACAAATATCAACACCCTTCAACTAGATTTAGAGTTCAAATTTGTTTGCACGATATTTCCACGGACGAATGAATTTCTATCACCCGACTACGTTCTCGTCTCGTCTCGCCGTCGCGCGTCGTCGATCGTCGCGTTGCAAGTTTCAGTTTAGCGCTCTGAGGCGTCTACGGATTCGACTAGTCCATCGTATAACGGTGAACCGTCGATTCGTTCACAGTACGTCGACGGTCGAATTAACTAGTTCGTTCATTCAACGCTCATCACTAGCCTATACCAGCCCGGCTAGCATAGGCAGCGCGACTCGAGTCTACTCTACGGAGGCCGACCAATCACATTGCAGAAAGTGTCACGTGACAGTGCGTTTCTGCAATGTGATTAGTCGGCCTCCGTAGAGTAGACTCGAGTCGCGCTGCTTATGCTAGCCGGGCACGGAAGGCGAAACTTACTGCGTCAACATGATATTTTTCTAAAAAAGTTGTTGATGAAGCCATCAAATAATTTAACTTTGTAATGATTGGGACAATCGTAATACATAGGTAGGATTACTAAATATCTAATACATGGTATTAATGTGCCCTGCATTGCGTGTCATTAATGGCCATGCCATTGGTTTGCCATCCCTGGCTTTAAAAGTTTATGTCCCAGGTACACACAATCGAGGTATGTACTATATTAAACAAAGACGTGTACTTACAATAAAAGTGAGATAAATTTCTAGTTGAATGAACCAGTCATATGAGATCATTGACTTCTGCATATAACTTGTCTTGAATACTGATTTTGACTAATAGTCTAAGATCCGAACCAACATCGACCTTCACCGAGCTGATAATAGAATGAAACATGTTTTATAATAAATTAAGTATATTAGAAAATATATTAAAAATGGGTTGGCTAAAAAAATCCTGGGCAGAATATTTTTAATTATTATTTAAAAAATATTTTAATGAAATTTTAAAAAGATTAAATTAAATTTACGCAAAATCAGCGCTTGTTTGTTATTATATTTTTGTAATTATCCAATCAAGTGAAAGTAACTGTCATCTACACACCTTTTTGTACCTAGTAACCCAGTAGTTCGTCCAGTAGTCTTGTGTAGTTCGTGAACGATGAACGAATAGGAGCCGTATCTTCGTACTGTACTAGAAGAAACGTTTCCGAACGCTGATTTGTAATCGGTCTAATAGGTCAAATAGTTCTTTTCGTACTTCGTACATTGTAAACCGCGAGATCGTATAAGTGCGAGCGAGAACGAATAATGAAACTGACTGATTGTTTTTGACAAGTACGTCATACGAATTCATTTATAATAATGTAGGCGGTTGATCAGAATGACAGTCCTTGAGTCTTAGGCCTGTTCAAGTATGAAGGAAAATCAAATATGTTAAATTATTACAATAGTAACCATAATTTGGTCACCGTGGTGATTTGGTGGCTGCTCTGTGGTCCGCAAATACGCTCTAAGTACTTAACAATGTTCCTAGAGAACGTATTTACTCTGTGGTCCGCGCTGTCCTATATGGAAATGCTGACCGAGCGCAAAGACCGAATAGAGCTGTTAGAGCTTATAGAACGAACTAGTTCACTGTCCGAAATGAACTAGTACGGAGCGATCTTGAAAATGACCGAGCAGGCACAAGACTATCGTCCAGGTCCAACCTAACAGCTGAACGTTCTATACGTTTAATAATTTTAGTAATAATAAAATTTACTTATTATCTTATATTTTTTTTAATGATTTTAAATTAATTGTTGCAAACATTTAATTCAAATCATAAAAAAAAAGTCTGTCCAGGATTACTTTAGCCAACCCATTTTTAATATATTTTCTAATATACTTTATTTATTATAAAACATGTTTCATTCTATTATCAGCTCGGTGAAGGTCGATGTAGGGTCGGATCTTCTACTATAACTTATTTATATTTTACGATTAGCAACATTCTATAATATCTTTTAGGTTTTATTAAGTTTTATCTTGTTTATGTAATAAATTAAAACGCATATAAACTCACCGCACGCAAACTTTGATTATAATTTAACGTGCAAGGTGCACCCTAAATTTTGTTGCGATAAATAAATAACAATATTAACTTTATTGATTCTCACACAACGAATATTATTATATATTAGACAATCAATCATAAACAAAATAATTAAATAAATAAAATGAAATTAAAATAAAATGTAATGAAAAAAAAGAAACAGTGCTCTGATTTTCGCACTTTCGATATAGGTAATAGATGTCAGAAGGTCTAGATCTAGAGGTCTAAGGCCTTCAGTAAGTTTCAA
Organism: Nycteola revayana; assembly: GCA_947037095.2. Taxonomy (NCBI): domain Eukaryota; kingdom Metazoa; phylum Arthropoda; class Insecta; order Lepidoptera; family Nolidae; genus Nycteola; species Nycteola revayana. The sequence continues at coordinate 16,042,548 of OX344839.1, forward strand.
CTTAATACTGAATTACTGAAGTGATTATCTAAATATTTTATTATCAGTATCTATTTTTGTTGTTGTACTTAACTAATTACAAATGTAAACACGTAAGAACACCTACAACCTTTGTGGTCGCGCAACTAGAATTTTAACTGCATTTAAATAACCTTGATTTAACTGTCTTTGCGCAAATTAATAGGTAGTAAATTAATAGTAGCTTCGGAACAATGTTTCCTTTTGTTTATTTTTTGTTGAATGTTTTTTTTTAATTTATAATTATACTACTGTTTTTTTATATAAGTAGATATAATAATAATAATAATTATTATTATTTTATCCAAAAAGTTACAGATTTGATATGCTTCAACAATGTGCTACAATTAAATATAGTATTAGGTAAACGTAGGTACGTACCTCCCTACGTAGTTAATGCAGAAAAGTAATCGGGATATTGAATAAGCCAGGAAAAGAGTAACTTGAATATTATAAATTGGAAAGTTTTTGGAAGTTGATTGTATGAAACCATGCATACAAACCGGTTGTTACTATTTCACACGAAAACGATTTTGCTGATTATTTCGGACAGCCTGGATTAACGTATATACTGCAACCCACTGGAGCAGAATCGCAGTTCTATTCGAACAAAATCGCGGACGCAGCTAGTTATGCATAAAATAGGCTAAGCAAGTAGAAAAAGCCTTCTGGATAACTACATTAATGTCCGTCCGAACACTGATGGTTCGAGATAATAAAGTACAAGCAAATAAATAATTAAAATATATCACGTTGATGTATGAACCTTTAGACTTAATAAATTTCGAGTAAATTTTTCAATCGTCAGTAAAGTGAAGTATAAATTACTTATTAAAGTAGTATATTTTTAATTTGGTAGATTTTGTATGGAAATTCTATCAACATTCAAATTTATTCTTCTAATAATTTTAGGTGGTTATTGAGATGCTGTCAGCAAAATACAACTGTTGAATGTTGTGACTTTATTTCCCTATGACGAGAGCACTCTCGTCATTGGGAAGTAAAGCCACAACATAATAACCGCTGAGTTATATGTATGTATTGTAGGTGTGGAGCTGTCTTTCTTCAGCGGCGTGTACAGTCCCAGCATTGGTTTCACCCTGGAGATGGGTGAAAACGCGAAGCAACTGGTCGGATTGTCCGGGGTGTTCATCGGTATGGGAGAAGTGCTTGGTAAGTCAATCAAAATACTAATATTGATATGTCTGCTTTTTTTTACTTGTTCCTTAAATATGAAAATTCATAACAGTTTTCTATATTATTTTTTATTTTAAATACCGAACGTTTGTCGATTTTTCGCGCCAAAACAATGTATTTATTACATAATTAAAATATGTGCCATAGCAATTTGCGTTGGTCAGAGTTGGCCTTTATGCATTCTTCTATTTTCCTAAAAAAGAGTGCAATGTAGCCATAGATCGTACCATCGAATAATATTCACTTCATAATCAGGACAATAATAATACAAACATAGTATCCTTTATGATTCAAACTTCATAGTGGCGTGCCCAAAATATTGCGTTCGCCATCTCTGACCTAGTTGAACTGGAATCTGATCTGAGTGCATATTCTGAAACTTAAAAATGTACTATCGAACCGATAGTAAGTAAACCTGAACCCTATTTCTAATATATTTAGGTAGACATTTTGAGAGTAGGTATACCTACTTCTATTTCGTAATGTAAAAGTAAAATAAAAGTAATGAGACATGAGACAGTCGTTTTGGTAAATGACAAAATGTTGTAAATCATGATTAATACTTTAATTCTAATGACCTACTAACGAACTAGATAATTATTACTCAATTAATTGTAGATAGCTTTTAATCATTAATACTTATCTATAAAAATCACACAGAAAAGTGTTGTTACTGTTTGCTTTTCTTTCAAAATAACTGTATAATAGCATTATCTTACTTTAATAGCCCCATCAAGGGCCTCCTCTATACGAACCTTGGCGAACCAGGGTCGTTGAAGGGATATTGTATCGCAGTAAGATTATAAGTAACTTTGAGCTGATAGATGCACCAGCCTATGTTGACTAAGCGATATACACCAGATGGATATCAGGTGTATGTCCGTTAGTCGCCTCTTACCATACTCCTGGAAAGACATAGGGTGGTCTATTCCAAGCCGGTAACCACACGGCATGGTATTGTCTAGTTTTATTGTCATTTTATTCAGTTATATTCTTCTTTAATGAATGGCCTCCTAGCTCAATCGTAAATTTGCCAATGACTGAGTGTTTAAAATGATAATAATAAATTGTTTAAATTATCACAAATGTTGGAGGGACAAAAATTATCACACCAACTTCTGTTTAGATTTCTAGATTGTAGGCAATAGAGGACAGCCTCTGATCCTGAGGACTTGAAACTGTCATCCAGTATATAAATAAATAGTATACAGGGTGTCCCAAAAGGTTAAGTAGCTGGGAAAGGGGGTGACAGGGGTGGACACAATGGTCACTAGAAAAATAAAAAATAAATCCGCTCTAGGTATTTAAAAAAAAATGGCATTTTTTTAAAAACTTAAAATTTTACACCTTGTTATTTTTGATGTTGATGTTGATGACCTTGTTGTTATTGAAGATTACATAACAGCATTTTTTTTAAATACAGCCATATTTGTAGGTACAGTTAGCACAAGGTGTAAAATTTTTAGTCTTTTAAAAAATGCCATTTATTTTTTTAAACACCCAGAGGGATTTTTTTATATTTTTCTGGTGACCCTTGTGACCATCCCTATCACCCCCCTTCCCAGCTACGTAATCTTTTGGGACACCGTGTATATTTAGATTCTGATTGACACTTAAGTTTATCTAGTATATAAACTATCTTCATGCACAATCAATGTTGTGAAGTAAAAGTAACAAACATATCCTTATTAATATTAGGCTGGGGAAAAAGTCTTTTCGCATTATAGACTATAGTATACAGTATGAACTTGTAATAAAATCTCTTTGTATCTGGCTGGTTTTGGTATCATTGAAAGTTTATTTTTTAAAGAACATAATTCCAAATTCATATTAGGAAAATGTGTGATTTTCATAAATTTTTCGTACAGTCAAGATGAGTAAATCTAATGAAGAGATTCGATACATTTTAAAACTTTACTACAAAAAAGGTAAAATGGACTGAGAGCTGACGACCGAAACGGCCAGGTAATTTGATCATTGATAAAAATGATTTATCAGCTTATCTGGAGCATTCTAAGCATAAAAACGTCGACCTGGCAGGATTCGTGTGGTGGATTTGGGAGCTATGGGGTGGGGGAGAAAAAAAAGGTAATATGATCAGGATTACTTTTTATGCCAAATGGTTTGCCTACATCCCCAAAGCACACAAAAAAAAATAACAAATGTAAACAAATGTAATTTAAGATAAATAATTATTAATTTTCAAATAATGTTTGACGATTTACAAGTGCCTGTAATTGGTTTACGTAAATAAAAATGATTTTTATTTTATTTAAACAGAATATAAAAACACGTCCACGCGCTGAAAAATAGACGCTCAACTGAAATAGCTGGCGCTCCGGAAACGTTCGGCTCTTTCCGCTCAACGAGTGCGACGAGGACAGCCAGGCGCGTTCGGTTTACCGAACGACGCGCCGAGAGAGCACGGACGCCGTCGTCGCGTCCACGCGCTCTTTTTCATGCCCTTAGCTCTTTTTCGAGCAAAATGCAATTTTAAATATAAATTTTTAATTTTTTTTTCGACATGTTCCCACCACTATTATTGGCTGGATTTTTTTTCCTAGCCTCTGGGAATAATAAACTTTAAGCACAAAAAAGCCAGCCTTGTTCTTATTACCTAAAAATAATAATTTTTTTCCTCACTATAATTAAGCCTGGCGATACCTTTCCACCAACCAAATGACGCCAGATTTTTTTTGTGTGCTTTGGGGAGGTAGGCAAACCATTTGGCTTAAAAGTATTCCTGAACATATTACCTTTTTTTTCCCCACCCCATGACTCAAACATCCACCACGCGAATCCTGCCAGGTCGACGCTTATGCTTAGAATGCTCCAGGTAAGCTGATAAATCATTTTTATGAATGATCAAATTACCTGGCCGTTTCGGTCGTCAGCTCTCCGTCAAAAAATGCAATGCAAGCCGCGTAAATTTGCGATGTTTATGGACCTAGTGCAGTGTCTGTGAGAGTAGCACAAATTTGGTTTAAGCGTTTTCAATCCGGAAATTTTGATGTCAAAGATGCACGTCGCTCTGGTCGCCCTATTACGGATAAAAGTGGAACAAGATCGGCATACCATTAGTTACGACGTAGCTGAAGAACTGGGTATTGACCACAAAATAGTTTTGGCGCATTTGAAAAAAACTGGGTACACAAATAGCTCGATATTTGGGTACCTCACGCGCTCACTAAAAGAAACCTAATGAACCGTGTACTCATTTGTGATTCTTTATTACGACGTAATGAAACCGAACCATTTTTGAAGAAGCTATCAAGCTGGTGATGAAAAGTTGATCACGTACGACAAGAACGTGCGAAAAAGGTCATGGTCAAAGCTTGGTCAGGCTTCACAGACTGGCGAAACCCGGGTTAACTCGCAACAAGGTGATGCTGTGTGTGTGTTTGGATTGGAAGGGCATTATTCATTATGAGCTGTTACCACCAGGCAGGACCATCGATTCTGAACTCTACTGCGAACAACTGATGAGATTAAAGCAAGAATTTGAGAGAAAGCGGCCGCAATTAATCAACAGAAGGGGTGTGGTCAGCCACTCAGCAAAAATTAAGAGAGTTATGCTGGGAGGTGTTAATGCATCCGCCGTATAGTCCTGACCTTGCACCTTCAGATTTCCACCTGTTTCGGTGTCTTCAGAATTCTTTAGGCAGTGTCAGGTTAACATCACGAGAGGACTGCCAAAACCAATTGTCGCGGTATTTTGATCAGAAGTCTAAAAATTTCTATAGCAATGGGATCATGTCCCTACCTACAAGATGACAAAAAGTTATCGACCAAAATGGTACCTACATACTTTAGTTAAACTATATTAAAAAATGTTTTGAATTTTCTTAAAAAATGCGAAGAAACTTTTTCTCCAACCTATTATTATAAAGGCGAAAGTTGTCAGTATGGATATTTGTTACTCTTTGACGCAAAAACTACGGAACAGATTTGGCTGAAAGTTTACACGGGGATAGTTTATAAGGTAAATTAACATATAGGCTACAAAACATCGCGCTCCTACCCACTGGAGCAGTGTTATGCGGGTAAAACCGCGGGGCGCAGCTAGTATTTATATATAGATGCGTCCTTACGTAGTTTTTACTTTATAAAAAAGTTAAATAAGTAAATAACCTTATATTTAGATATAATTGTAAACATTCGTGTTACATAACTTAAGTAGTCAAGTAGGTAGATAATGCATTACATTGGATAATTTAGTTCAAGAATATTATTTTTATTGCTTTTGTTATTACATGCATCAATTTGTATTTTGTGCTTTATGACTTTCACCTTACGTTTTAATTTCGTTAAAAATTAATTGTGTTCTATAAACATAGTAAGTACGTATACTTATCTAAATTAATTACGCAATTAAATAAGTGTACCAGTTTTGTATTGGCCGAACAATAAATGAGGTCTTTATTTATTTTGTTTACTTATTAAGATACTTTCGTGCAATTCTGTCAAACAATAATACAATTACATTTAAAAAGTTTAAATAAATTACATATTGGCTGTATTTTAACAGACTGCGGTATAGGAAGAGATGATTATACCAATTATTGTTTTTTTTTTGTTGATGGATAACATTTGTTTCTTATTGTTATGTTTTACAGTTTTTTAACTTATTTACACTGTTGACATGTAAACATAGGCGTAAATTGAACCACGACATATCCTGATCATAGCCTTCTCAAGCGTGCCGAAAGCACCAAAATAATTTTACAGGATTTTTATTAACCATCACTACATAGTACAAAACAAAGTCGCTTACCGCTGTCTGCTTAGATCTTACTACGCAGAGGAATATGATGCGGTTTTTGATAGATAAAGTGATTCAAGAAGAAGGTTTATATGTATATGTATGTATAATACATTAGCATTGCATCCGTGTAAAAAAAAGCTTGGGCGGGTCGCTAGTTTGTTTTTATAATTACAATTATCTGTTTTTTTCTTCCAGGTGGAGCCCTATTCGGTATCCTCGGCAATAAGACCACCCGTTGGGGTCGCGACCCAATAGTGATCATGGGCTATTTCATACACCTGGCTAGTTTCTTCCTCATCTTTATCAACTTACCGACAGTGGCGCCCTTCGGAGATACCCACGAGACTTCGTACATCACCCCATCACCACAGCTGGCCATGTTCTGTAGCTTCCTACTAGGATTTGGCGATGCCTGCTTCAATACACAGATATACTCGATCTTGGGTGGAAACTACTCGGATAATAGTACTTCTGCGTTTGCATTGTTCAAGTTTACTCAGGTTAGTTTGAGTGTTTTTGTATTATTGATTGGTATCATTTCTTGTATTAACTTAAGGTTTAATGGACCACTGATGGTGATGATGCGATCCGACCGATTTCGGCCAGGGCGGTTGCTTCAGCTCCGCTATAGTTGCCGTTCGTGGACCACTACTTTCAAAGGAAAATACTATTTCTTTTTAATTACTAGCAGAGTTTTGCAGTCTCCTAGTATTCTGGTTAACCCCCGCACAGTGTTTTATAAAGCCCGATTTTCGGACATCCCTTTTTTATTGAAAAACCTGACAGAAATGATCATTTAAATGCAAGATTTCAAATCCCCATTTAGCTATCAAGTCTAGGTTCCGGGTTATAATTTTTTGAAAATCGAAATTTTTCCTTCCGGATATTAAGAAAAAAATTATTTAAGTACCTACGCGTAAACTAAGCATGATACGAAATAATGATGTTAGATACATTGATGGAGTATTTTATGCCAAATATTTTAGTCCGTAAATGAACCTTGCACCATTGTTAGATCAAAATTTATACGAGTTTTTCAGTTTTTATTTTTTCTTATTTTGCTCGAAAATTCCGCTGTTTCGGGAAAAGTTATATATACAGAAATAATTTTATTTACTACCCCAATACACCACATAAGTTTGACATCCCAAATCTATGGAACTTAGAAGTAATTTAGAAGTAACTAATTTTACTATGTTTGTTAGGGTTGTCATTTTTTTTATCCTTATTGTGTGGGTAAAATTTTTCGTAGAAGTAAAAGAATGACAAACAGAAAGTTAACTATTTTACTGGCAGCCTACCGAGACCTTCCAAAAATATTTATTTATTTATTATTATTTGTTAAAAACTCTATACACAAGTAAAAAAACATAATGTTAAAAGTCCCCTTCAGGTTTACTACATTTGTTTGTTTGTTGGTAGACTTTGATATAAATAGCAAATCAACTTCAAATAAAGTTAGGATTTCATGCTTTTTCAAATTTAGCCGTAGCCTGCGATTCTGATTTCCGATTATTTATCAAATTGTATATACATACGTCAAACTTCACGCTCTATGTATGTGGCTACCGTGCCACTAAACAAATATACGCAATAGACAAACGAAAACAACATAAGCCCGAAGGTATAAATATACCTTTTAACGTACATTTATGAATTATATTTTACATCAAGCTGGTATCCGCCCGTCTTCACGTCAGATAATAATCCAAACCACCGAAGGTAGAGATTTTGACAACCCTAACGACTTAAAATCTGGATAAAACTTAAAATCGTTGTGGTTTCCAAGTTCCATGGAATTGGGATGTGAAATTTTTGTGGTGTGTTGGCGAAGTTATCGAAATCATTTCAGTAAATGGCGGAATTTTCGAGAAAATTAAGAAAAACTGGAAACCGAAAAACTTGTATATATCTGGATCTACCAAAGTTACGAGGTTCATTTATGCACTAAAATACTTGGCATAAAATGCGCCATTAATGTATCTGACATCTTTATTTCTATCACGCTTAGTTTAAATGTAATTAATTTTTTTCTGAAAATCGAAATAGAATTTGATCGATTTTCAAAAATTTATAACTCTGTTACTAGGCTTGGTAGCTAAATGGGGATTCGAAATCTTGCATTTAAATGATCATATTTTCTGTCAGTTTTTTCAATAAAAAAGGTATGTCCAAAAATCGGGCTTTATAAAACACTGTGCCCCGTGCTAAGCTAAAATGCTTGTGTTAGGAGTGGGTACACGTCCGTAGTGCAATAGGTGGGGTTCGAACCGGCGACCACATGATCATAGTCCGCCGCCCTAGCTATTGGGCTTAATTGGGCTACGGCCGCTTTTATAAATTTCATTAAACATGAAAAAAGCAGAAAAGCCGATCAGTGCACTGGAGGGCAAATTCAAATGCCTTAACGGGCTGCACCTTGGCTCTTTTCTTCCTTTTTTTGTTAGGTCGGATATTTGTATATTCGAGGATATGTACGAGGCTTTTGCTACTTTATCAGGTGTAAAGGCGAGCGGAGCGCCACCCTTAATAAAAACCTGCGCAAGAGGGCGCCTCATATTTGACATGAACCACAGTTCAGGGCGGTCGCTGGCAGGATTGAGAAATTATGACTTAGATTTTTTTGGGGAGTTTTCTGCAACTATCAAATTTATATTATTGATTATAAGTTATTAATATACATATATTTATATTCCAGTCGCTAGCAGCAGCCGCGTGTTTCTTCTACTCGTCGAAAGCTCTGCTCACCGTACAACTGGTAGTGCTAGGAGTGCTCGCTACTCTGGGCACGGCTTGCTTCTGCCGAGTGGAGTGGGCGGCGAGAGCTCGTGCCCGAGCCGCGGCCATCGAGGCGGATGACAAGGCTTGTTCCACTACACACGCGCTTGCTGATAACGGCCTACATTATGATTGAGGGGTTAACGTGAAGAATGTGGAAAAAGTATGTGAAATAGAGATGTGGCGATATTTTTAGTTGTGAAATTGTGGATGGCTAATGTTGTTCCTTTTCGTGATTGGTCTATAATTTAAGGATTTTCGCGGGATATTTAAAATTTGTTGTGTCCGCGTAAAAATAACAGTTTTTTTTCATATTCAGATTGTGATTGGAGTTTTTTTTTTATATTTGACATAGCAACGCTAACATATTGTCGTTAATTTAGTTAAAATGAAGGCTTTATAAAACCTAGATATCGAATAATTGCCTATAGCTTTGAACATTATTGTAATTTGTTTGACTACTTTGCCAGTTGCTAATGACATGACATTATAAAATTATTACACCACAAATAATGGATTATTTACGGTTATTAAAAAAAATCTGGAAATAGTTTTAGACGCCTTTTTTAAATTATTTGCTGAAAATAAATAATTATATGATAACTGATCCTGATTTGTCAAACGGTATTGATGTCAGTCGATATAAAAAAATGTGTAAATTTTATGAAAAAATATAACTGCATTGTATACACGGCAATTATATTTTATCAATAGAAAAATATTTTAGCATTGCTGTAGTTTATTTCCAAAAGTTATAGGAAAATATGTATATAAGATTTTATTTTAACGTTATTATTTGTAAATTATATTTAACTAGTTGTCGGGCGCGATTTCGCCCTGGTGGAACCCATTCCCATGGGTGCGCAGCGTCATCTTCAAATACAGCTTATGACACTCACAAATAATGTTTCTGTAAATCGTTGACAGTTATTTCAAACAGCTGACAGAAATATAAATTTCATTAGAAAAATAATATTGCAGTTAAGTTTTGTTAAAATTCTAATGTTCTGGCAATAATAAACACACAAAAGAGAATAGCGAAATTGGTGCATCCGTTCAAGCATGATGACATGACCCAGAGAAATAGGGATTTATTTATATATATAGATAAATTAATCTGTATATTTTTAAAAAGCTATAAATTAATAAGGTACAACCGCATTCGATTTATTTATAAATTCAAAGACATTAATAGTACTTGCCAATCCATTGTGCGCGTGCCCAGACTATTTAATCCGTGCAACCGACCTTTATGCTGCTATTAAGAATCATGCATGCATGTATGTATAGGACAGACACGAAGTATGCATGTAATCATTATTTTACTTGGTTTTAAGTGCTAACTAGTGAATGTATGTCATAACTTTGTGGCTGCTATTTAAATTCGTTATTTGATCATAAATCAAAATAGAGTTTCTATCACCAAAAAATCCATTGTTGTGTGTGTCCATAAAAGCTTTAAAATTTTACCACGATTAATGCGAATACCGTTGCAAACTGCTTTTCCATTAAGCAGAGTATAAATGTAATATTTTATAGCAAGTACCTTGCTGCTTTTAGTCTTTTAAGTTAAAAAGATGTTGTATAAATTTGAGTATTAATATTTTATATTCATTTGCAATATATGGTTCGATTTGCATATAATTAAATATGTTATAAAAGCTTCCATAATTGATATTAAAAAGTATTATTATTCATGATTTTAAAATTCGAATATGAGATTGCTTTTTTATTTGTATAAATTAATATCAATATAAATTTAGGAATAGGTGCACAAAGATATTAATTCTATCGTATTAAATGTATGCCGCAAAATATAGCAGTATCTACTCGAATTTATGAAATAATTATTGGCAATAAGAATAATTTCTTTAATTATCCAGAAAATAGTTTAAAAGTAACAGACATAGGAGTTGTGCGACTCGATGTGTGTAATTAAAGTTGTTAAAAGAAACGGGGAATAATAATGACAGGAACATACATAATTTATTAAATGACGTTACATCAAAAATGACGTCGTTAAACGTATTTTATTTTAACGTTACCATCCTTTTAACTTTTTAATAGGAACATACATATAAAATTTTAAAAAAAATTTGAGCGGTAAAACATTGAATGTTTTACAATCATTGTGTTTGTGGTGAATTAGAAAATTATGTTTTAAAACCGATTTTTGTGGAAATTTAGTAGTATTTATTACTTTCTAAAAGGAGCGGAGTTGGTTACCTGAAATTATTTTTATATAATAACTGGTCTATTATAAAGACAGTGTCTTAAGTAAGGCGGATAAAACAAAATGAAGACTTGCAGGTTTTCAATTTTATATAATTGAATTTTATATATTGGAATAAAACATAAACGAGTATAAAGTTGTAAAATATGCACTTTTGTTACTTGGTTCTTTTGCTTTATACAGATCGATTTATGGTAAAAATAGTACATTACTATTTTATAGCAGATGTGACATAAACCCGCCCCGCACTCGCGGGGGGTGGTGGATTACGATACGTGTGACCTAAAGCAGCCTATTATTGCACGGCGTCAAGTTAGCGCCCGAGCGTAGCGAGGGTGCTCGGGGGGTGGTGGAGGGGAGTAGGGGGGATCGGTGGGGGGCCCTCGCTGGGTGAATTTATTAATTTAAAAGTCACATTCAAATCATTGCAATTTTTAATATCATCATTTTATTATTCATTTAACAACTGTCACCGATTTCAGTATCTCTTTTATCGCGTCCGGAATAATTTTATTGTTCTTATCTTCGCTAAATTCACTGCCCGAAGTCTCCATTTCAGACCAAAAGTTACGAATTCCGTGAAACTTTTGTTTGATTCCGCTGTCACTTTTTCTCTGTCATTTGTTCGCTGTGAAGTGAGTCGATTACTTTACACACCGTGCCGAAATTGGCAACTTAAGTCACGGAAATGCGTGCGTAAATTACGGGTTTAGGTCACACTGTGCTTTAAAATAGTATTTTTAAAACTCTTTACTGCATAATATCTTTATTTAGTTTTTTAGCCTTACTTTACTAATAAGATAGTGATGTATGAAAGATTAAGTGTCGTATTTATTAACAATTCACTTAACAATTTTCTTGAGAATGTCATATGTCTTTTTTTAAATATTTATTAGTGTAAAGGCCGGCGCTGACTGACATCGAGGCATGGCATAGCACTTTATGATATTAACCTTATTTCTATAATGTTAGAATTCATATTACTTTAAACGCGGTATAAATATATGACTGTATCGAAATAAATACAATCAGATCAGTCAGTCAACGCCAGCCCTACAGTTACCAAAGATAAATAACATTTTAAAGTAAATTCTTATGCTAAGAACAGTTTATAAATACAACACGAAGTGTGGTGCTCTAAAATACTAATAAGAGTAAGTGTAAAGATATTTTTGTATATAAGAATAAGAATTCTAAAATATATTTTAAGAACTTCTAGTCACAAACTCGAGGTTTAAAAATGAAATCATTCCTTTATATATTCCTGTGAAATATAGTTGTTAGTAGAAGTGTGTATTTTCATGTTGAATGGTACAGGCAAAGAACAGGAATGTCCAAATAAATAGATTTTGAGAAAAAACGCAACTGAAAGTTTATAATTTTTACAAGCTTTTATTTAACTTGCAATGTTATCTGGATTATTGTTTCAGTCATAAACAATAAAGTTACAAGTGGCGCCATATGTTTGTGATCATGTCTTCAACTACCATAGATAAAGATTTGTTCCAATAGAAAATAGAATAACACTTTTGGACATTCCCTGTTCTTAGCCTCAGCTTTCGGTTCTTTTATTTTTTTAAGGATTTTTTTCCATTTTTCAATGCTTTTTCATAATAGTAATTGTCTAGTTTCCACTAATGGCATTAAGTCTATTGTAACATTCCTTATTGATTAACAGTTTTTATTGAGAGTATGTTCTGGAAAAGCTATTAAGTAAAATAAAATATTTTAATAACCAATTTAATGTTTGAATATAAAAACCTACTGTCCATTACATGTATTGTCACCTTGCTTTCACTGCTGAAATAACCTTTCTGAAATGAGTGTGGTTGGTAAGTGTATATTTATCTTATTGATACATCTCCAAATTTCTCCAATTATTAACATATGTATTGTACAAAGCCAATATTTATAACTGTTATTCAAATATTTGATCAGTGAAAACAAACATTAAAATTTTTCGGCTTTTCTTTCATAGCATATTTTATGGCATGGCGTCAAATAAGTTAATAGCACAGAACAGAATAAAAGAATTGTCTGTATTTTCTTGGAAATCATAAATAATTTTATTGCTATGAAAATAGGAAGACATTTCATATAAAATGGTAGTTTAAGTCTTTTTTTTTTGTTATTTTTTTTTTCGGATTGACATACGTAGGTAGCCACGAGGCGTTTGCTACTTCACCGGGCATAAAGGCGAGCGGAGCTCGAGCCTTTATAAATGGTTTAAAAACTACAAACTAAGCAACCTGCGCAAGAGGGCGCCCCCTGTGGGGCTTGGACCTCGGCTCAGGGCGGTCGCTGGCGATGAGATTGAGGGATTATAACTTTTAGTATTTTAGGGGAGTTTTGTGCAACTGTCGCTCTACTTTACAGTTCGGGGGCCTCTCGGACTTCGGGTCTACGAGGGCATCGGATGGTTCTTTGCAAGCTAAGGGTCAGGAGGACGAGGGGGGACGCATCGCGTTCGCGGGCGCACTCTTCACCGGCGGGTCGGATAGAGTGGTCTCTGTGTAGTGGTGCTAGTTTCTTGCAGTCTTTTTACTGCTAGTTGGTAGATTGTTATCTCGTCGTCTGGGTCATCTAGGACGCCCCGAGGCCGATGGTGTTTACGACGCTTTGTGGGCAAAGGCCTATAGTCAGATGCTGCAACATCCAACGGGTTTGAGTGTTGCGCCGCGGATTCGAAGAAGCGTTCCGACGCCTCTTTCATCCACTGCTTGATGGAAGGCAGTTGGAGATCAGAATGTAAATTGCGATTACGAATGAACCACGGTGCCCCGGTGGCACGTCGAGTGAATCTACTTTGAACAGTCTGTAAGCGGTACAGACTGCTAGACGCGGTATGAGCAAATACGGTGCTCGCGTACGTCATAATCGGTCGTATACACGTGGTGTAAATCCTAACCTTATTATCTAGTGATAATTTGCTGCGTGAATTTAGAAGACAGTGTAGTCGACTAAGCGTAAGTAAAGCCCGTGCACGAACGGTTTCTACATGCGCTCTAAAGTTTAGCTTTCGGTCAAGGATTACGCCTAAGTACTTGGCTTGCCGTTCCCAAGGGATTGGTTCGCCAAACATCTTGACCGGTGGAATGTCCGGTGGACTGTTAAATCTCGAGAAGAGTACCGCGGCACTTTTTGTCGCATTTACTTCGATTCTCCACTTTCTGAACCATTTGCCTAAAGCATTTGATGCGGATTGTAGAGCGTCGTGAATGGCGGCAGGACTGCGGTCCGAGTAGTATAAAGCGGTATCATCCGCGAATAGAGCCAGATGGGCTTTCTGGGTTTCGGGATGTCACTTGTGTAAAGCGAAAACAGGAGTGGCGAAAGTACTGAGCCTTGTGGCACTCCTGCTTGGATCAGGTGAGGGGAAGAGTAATCTCCTTCTACGCGATACCTAAAGGTTCTCCCCGAGAGGTAGTCTCGTATGATGTGAACGAGACGGTCCGGCACTTTGAGTTGGTAGAGCTTATAAATTAAGCCATTGTGCCAGACTGTCGAACGCTTTAGCTACGTCGAAGAAGAGTGCTCCCGTATGGCATTTGTGTTTAGCTGATTTAACAAGGATGTGTTCGACAATGCGGTGCACTTGGTGAACACAGGAGTGTTTGGTTCGAAAGCCAAACTGCTCATCAGGAAGAAGATTGTTATTCATAGTGAATGCAAGTAGGCGGGCATAGATTATGCGCTCATAAAGCTTACCCAAGGATTTGAGAAGACTTATAGGGCGATAAGAAGTGAGATCCTGCTTTGGCTTGCCAGGCTTAGGAATACCAATCACGGCAGCTTCTTTCCACTGGTATGAAAATATGTTATTGGCTAGAGCCGCGTTGAAAATTGCGGTCAAGAGGCAAAGCAGTGGAATAGAGAATTGCTTAAGCACTTGATTGGTAATCCCATCGGGACGTGGGGCTTTTCTGGGATGTAAGTCCTTGATCAAAGATTTCACTTCGTCTACGGTAACTGCGCGTCATTGTTTCCGTCCTCCCCATTGGCCGGGGACTCGTCGGCGGTACGGACATGTATCGCGGGTAGGGGAATTGCGGCTCTACGTTCGACCTCAGCGTTGACCTCTGCGAGGTGGACTGGGTCTACAGGTAGAGTACTTGGAGAACATTGGGTTTCCAGACTATCAGCTAGGCATTCGGCCTTCTCTTCATCGTCAAACGCAGGGCGTTGATTCGGGCGATTGAGAGGGGGCATAGAGGAACAGGTTATGGATTTGAGCTTCTTACAGAGATCCCAAAAGCACAAATGTGCCGGTTTAAGGTCACTCAACATCGTATCCCATCTGGAGTTTCGCATATCGCTGATGCGATCTCTTACAGCACGCTGAAGGGATCGCATACGCAAGCGGTTTTCCTCAGTGTGATACGAGTCGTAGGCTCTGATGGCCGCATTCTTCTCGGTCATCAACGCACGCACATCGTCAGGGAGCTTCCATCGATCAAGATTATCGATCGCTGAAACCTCCCGTGAACATTCATTCACCTGACAATGGACGTGAGCCGTGAGGGAGTCGATAGCGTCAAGCGTTTGCTCGGGGGTTTGGATGTGAGAGGGTATGGAGTCAAGATATTCTGAGGAAGTAGACTCGAGTCGGGACACGAGCTTTTTCCAATCAGTAACAGTCTTGGTCTGAGAAGAATCTGAGTGACTACTGGGACACAGTAGTTCTATGATGACGGGCCTGTGGTCCGAACATAGCTCGTGATGCACCTGTAAAGAAGATAAACGTAAGTTTATGTTCTTTACAAGAGCATTTGGATATCGCTCCGTAACAACTCCTTGTCTGGGGGAAGGTAAGCCGAAACGATGGTGATTGGCTGATGTCCTGTCATGCCTAGCCGACAGACGGAAACTTCTATGTTTACGAGATCGACTGGTGGGTCCAACGGTATGCAATGCAGTAACCTTTTGAAAAAGATAAAAGTGCCACCTTTTGCAGAATTATTATTAGTCCTGTCATTTCTAACTACTCTTCTACTAACTATTATTCGCGATGCCAGGACTTCTCCGATTGGACGGCTTGAGAAATGTCTCTTGATCTAAAAACAGGTCTAATTGTTGTCAGGTTAAAATCTGTTATACCTTTAGACGGAAGGTAACTTTTAATCTGCGACCATTTGTGCATGTCTTTAATCATGATCGGCGACGGTTTGTCGGGTTTACCGGAAGCCGATTGGGATAGAAGCTGCGAGTTCGCGGATGTCCCTGGACGAGGATAATTTAGCGTCAGAGGCAGGAGTCCTCTTTATCTTTGGAGATCTTGTCTCAGAGTCCGAACCGGTCTCGGACTTCCTTTGGCTTATTCGCGAATTGATAGGAGAGCGATCGCGGTCGCTACCTGTGCACGGCCTCATCTGATCCTTCGCCGAATCTCGCGCGGCTTTTGATCTCGCGGTCGCTTTGTTCCGTAATGACTCGGCGGCTTTCGGTCGTGGACAAAGGGATTTGGACCCATTGTTCGGTTTATTACTTGCAGGAGCAAGTAACGAACAATGGTCGGCGGGATTTATTTTGTTCGCTGCCTTACAGGCATTGAACAAAGGCCTGGTTTAACAATACCGAGCCTTTCATCGGGCGACAACGTGAGGTCGCTTTCCCCTGGTTGCGGTATTCCGTACTTCTCGCAGCCAAATTATCAGCCAAATTTTTGAATCTCGTGATCTAATAATTTGGCCTGCACGGGAGAAGTAGTCAGGCGGCCCCTGCGAGAAAGTTTCCGACATGATTCGCGCAGGACGTTCAATTTACTACCACGAAATTACAGGGGTTCCTCGCGTAGCGTTCCGAGGAGAAGAACCCACAACAAACTCCTCGGCTATCGCTCCTATTTGTTACGTTGCCTAGTCCCCGGGTTGGATGGGCCCAGGGATGTGTGAGTATGTGTAACCCTCCTCGCCGGATATAAGCGAGGAGGTTTGAGTGCCTATAGGTGAGCCCTAAGCTTGTGTTCCCTTCGCCATTCTCAATGTGCGAAGGGTTCCTATCAGCTTGAGTGTCGGGGATGATATGGGCCGAAGCCGTCAGCACCCAAACAACACTAAAGAATGGGATGAATAGGGAAAGGGTAGGGTGGGAATGAGGAGAAAACTAGCGTCGACTAGGGGAGCCCCCAAGGCCGGTGGTTCTAGTCCCTTCCAATTGATTGCGTTGTCCTGAGGGGACAAAGCTGGGTGAATCGGGTCAACACCCCACTTGGCTTCGTTGACACGGTTACGTTTCCACCAAGGACCACAACGTGGCTTATCCCTGAAGAGGCAAAGAGTGTAGAAACAGAAAAACTCAGAGAGATGCTGTCTTGAAAAAGACGCCACCCCTCTGATAAAGTGATTGTCGTAAACGACTGAAACGTACGGCAAACGTACGTATCCTTGTAAATTGGCGGAGCGCACACGGAACACGTCCGCACGCACCGAGGGCCAAGATGCAAGTCCAGTTTACGTCTGCCCACATTGATATAAATAACAAATAATAAAAAAAAAAACTTTTGTTGGACATAATAATATGTACTTAACTACAAGGCTTTTGCTAATTCCCCAGGCATCGAGAATAAGGAAACTACAACATTATTAACTTTGATTATTTATAATATCTATATACAGCTACTATAATATTAAATAACTTAAGTAATATTAACTTATAATTTAACAACCTATTTATTTTTGCTTTCATCTTCGGTAACACTTAATTTGAAGTCCATAGGTTTGTCATAGCCCATTATTTTGGCATATTGTAGGGGATCGGTAAAATGCCTGGCCTCGATGAACAGGGGAACTCCTTTAGCTTGCATTGTAGTGAACATGCCAGGAATATCTGGGACTACTACATCCTCTGCTTTAAACTCAAGCTGGAAAAATAAAGTAATATTCTATGAGAATTACATTGACAATCTAATTCTCATATACAATATATGAGAATTAGATTGGCAATGTAACAAAACATAATAATTCTTTGAGAATAAATTTGGTTTGTGGTTGAAACAAAGATTTAATATATATCTAACTAGGTTCCCATGCACGGTTGCATGAGCATAACTCCTGTTCCTCTAAGAACTTCAAACTTAAATATAGCTTTAGTCTCCCTTGATAAATGGGTTATCTAACACTGAAATAATGTTCAAATTGGACCAGTAGTTCCTGAGATTAGCAAGTTCTAGTAAACAAACAAACTCTTCAGCTTTTAGATGTTTTGTATGGATTTGAATGAAAATGTAATGGCACTCATAAATTTCCAGGTATATAACATATCATCGGTGATATTGCAATACCGCGTAAGTGACAATAGCTTATAAGGTTGAAATCAAATATAGCAAATTATATTTTTTGCCCTAAAAGATAAAGATAAAACATATTTCTTGACATATGAAATCACACCTTAGTAGCAACCGTCACATACGCCGTATTGCAATATCACCGACGATATAGCATATACATCATGCTACAACATAATACATTGCATTGGAACATTCATTCAATACATTGCATTGGAACATTTTAACACAGGTGCAGCCACAATAGTACAAATTATTGATCCTTAAAATTGTACAAAAATTATTTTGTTTTGAGGTGAGGAGGTTGTGAGTTTTAGACTTTTAGACATGAGTAAGTACTTGAATAACTAGTGTTATCATATCATACTAAGAAAATGATAATATATATTATAATTAAAGTAAATATAGGTATAGTTACCTCTTTTCGCGCTAAGAAGAAGTTGATAGTAATAGCTTTATAAGTTGATGTTTCTGGATCATAATAAACTTCAGTGACATATTTCTTAGTGATCACATGTAGCAGTAGTGGTGTTATGAATGTGAAGAAGCCGACAACAGAACAGATTGCCACCAGTAGCGAAGTACTCCCTATTGTAGCTGCCTCTCTTATGATTATTGGCTGAGCTAACAATCCTGCCATACTGGAGCTCAATGAAAACACTTTAACACCTTTTATTTGTGGCGTCAGCGGGCCATAGTAAATGCGCTCCAATTTACTTTTCTCATCAGTTAATTTTACCGAATAATTTCTAGCAACAACATTGTGAATGCTATTGATGTACTTCAATTTAGAGGTTATCTCTTTTTGTAAGTGAGGTTGTAATAGAATTTTACTCGAAGCGAGCGTACTTTGACAAAACCGCAACATTTTTGGTTGATATGTCCTTTTTTGATTATTTAAAGTGAAAATTGGAAAATAAATTCCATTTAAATCTTATATGATCAATGAACCAAGACAATGACATACATAAGTGACAGCTAGTGAAATGACACATGACATTAGAGCTGACAGACGTCAGCTTTGATTTTGACGTTACAAGAGTCGTTTTAAAATCATAAAAAAGTCATTCGTAGTCAGAAATAGAATATCAAAAAAAACTTAATGGTGTCGTGGGAGTTGGGACACCAGGTAGGAACGAAGTTCCTTCGGCTAATGTAGAATAGACACAATTTGCAAAAGAAAAATCGTGCTCAATTTTAGGTAGGTTTTATTGATTTTTCTCTAAAATTTTGCTGATTAGTTTTTATTTAAGTACAGGAAACTAGTTAGGAAATTCAGTATTTTAGGAAATAAAAAATTACGTAAAATAAAAAAAAATCGTAATTCAAATTATCAACTAAAATAACAAAATATGTCTCTTTATTTTTGTTTGACAACATAAAATTACATAGAAATAGAAATAATTACAAAAGAAAATTGTCTTTAAAGTATTTTATACGGCTACTCGCACGCGCTCCGTCGGGGCTCGACACTCGACCGAGTCTCGCTCGCCGTCGCGCGTCCGTCGGCCCGCCTCGGGAAGGTTCGGCCACGTTCGGGCGGCCGGGCAGGTCTCGCTACGATACAATTTCGCATGAAAGTATTTGTTTGTAAACACGATTGTGAATCTAGATATTTCCACACACACATAATACTATTAGTTTTAATTTATATGCCATTTTATGCGAGCTCGTTGCTATGTCGAAGAAAAATATTTACTTTATTTATTTATCTACTTTAGTATTATATTACAAGAGATTGTAAGGACAATGCTCGGTAATTAATAAAACAATGGACATTATATTATAATTAGCTTAACTTAAGGGAGCCGTGTACGAAATAAACACGAAACACACACTACGATTAGAACGTATTGCGTTTCATAATGCCTACCTATTTAAACCTTCTTTAATAAACACGTTTTCTAAAGAACATTAGTTCAATCTTATATCTAAAGCCCGAGCTTAACTTGTTCAGTAAAATAATTCGGAAAATTAATTTCGCATTTTAAGAACATTTTTAACAATGCTCTAAAATATTTACTTAAAGGAATCTAATAGCAGATTAGCAGTTCAGCACCAGAATCTGCATATAACAGCATGTAAGTAGATCGTTAGGAGATAATCGTATAATACATAGCATTAGGTACTATGTATTATACGATTCACTCATATCATGATATCAGTGAAGAAAACAGTAGGTAGCTTACGTTTCTTAACCAAAGACACTATAATGTTAATATCGATGTTAAAAATATATAAAAATTTGCGGTCGCATTGCTCATATTCATAAATAGTTAATTTTGTATTAAAAATTTATCCATTCATCCAGTCATATCATTCAAAACATCGAACACAGGTTCCATAGTAAACAGGAAGCCAACGAAATAATCATGCCATAATAGGTACCTACTTACCTATGTTATTTGATTACTAATTATTGCCATGAGTTAAGAAGATTTTTCCATGTTGCTTATAGGTATATGCCACCTATACAAATCAAGATATAAGAATCAAGGATACCAATAAGCACTTTCAGTTTAAGATGTGTAATTATGTATTTTTTATTTAAATATTAATTAGGTACTTCGGTATAAGTAGGTAATGTTAAAAGGCAAGTCTAGCGGAAATACTGTTGACCATGTGTCATTGGCGGTAAATAAATAGTTTTGCGTTGAGTTGAGATAAGAAGTCAATTCATCGGCCTAAACAAGCTAAAGTCTACGACAATGCGCCTATCATCGACTGAATAAACACAGCCTATTGATTTAGTTTATCTTTTCTCAAACATCGGATAGACAGGCCAAGAGAACGATTCTAGCGATTCAAAACTAAAACAAGTAAACCATAAACAAACGCTCTATTTTCTGGAAAGTCATATTTCACACTTTTTGTGTCGCGGTATCGCAAAATCACTGATTGCAGGCCGTGATAAATATAAAAGTTAATAACTTAATTTTATTTATGTCTTTCACGACAAGAATTAGGTATAAAGCACGTTCCAAAAAAATAAGCGGCTATTACAAAAAACAACCGTACCATTAAACGTAAGCATTAGCTTTAAACTCTATATTATAGAAAGGATCTTTAGTGCAGAATAAGTAAAAAAAAATAGTTGTGCCAACTCACGGACTCAGAACTGCAATAAAAAGGGCAGGTAATTATAACTTTCCAAATATTATATAGTTTAATGCGTTTTAGTTTTTAAACTATGATTGCTATCGTTTAAAACTACCTGTGATAATGAATGAATGAGTGGTTTAATATTTTTGTGATTTATTATGTCTAATTGGGTTATATTATACATTATTATAATGTTCGTAAGTATTATGTAGAAGTTTTTTAAATACATATTGGGCCTTTTCTAATTTCGCTATTTTATTATATTATTTGTTATCAATACCAATAAGTACTTATTATTTTCTGAACAAATAATACCATTTACCTACTCATAGTTTTTTTGAGATAAGGAGTTTTTCTGCTATCTCATTGCAATATATTGTCGTTCCAAAATCGAAATCTCCTATGTAAGTATGTATATAAAGTCACTTTTCGTGAAAATCTTTTAAAAATCTTCGTTAAGACAAATAACTTTTGTTTAGATAATATAATGTTTTGTATTTCAAGTAGGTACCTACTTATAAACTTTATCGCAATACTAGTTAAATTTTTAATTAATAATTTTATTATTCATGTTTTATAACCGACTGTTGAATTTACTGTTTTTTATTATTCTATACATGTATATGTATTTACTTACAAAGAGATTATTCAAAATATTCATGGACTGGAAAATTATATATTATATTTGATCGTTAAATTATTCATAATTTAAACAAAACAAATTTCAATGTCCTCTCAATTGTCCCAAGGATTTCCCGCCAATTCGAAAAGCTCTGTATCCTAAAAGAACTTAAAACTTTTAGTTTAATAAATTCTAACCTTATTCGTACATTCATAGCTTTCATTTTCATATGTATTTAATGTTACGAAGAGCTGAGATAGACAGATACTTCCACTTCACTCTGCTAAATTGTTATTATATCTATCTCTTTTTCGCGCGATGGTAAATTATCGACAGAGAAGTTCTATCTCTGTCGCAAGTTAGTAGATACTCAGACGTGCTGTAAGATTGTCGCTTGTTGCGTGAGCGCGCGAAGTTTTGTTTACTTTTGTAACTGAACTGATTAAACTATGGAACTTAAAAGGATTGTTTTAAAGTGATGTGTTTGGAGTTGTGTTACTCTTGATTGTAGTTGATATACATATTATAGACCATAATATGGAGATGTGGCGATTAATTTGGACTGTATTTTTGGGAGCTGTGTTCGCGGAGGCGGGCATGATGGGTGATCAGTGCGACTGGACGGGCAGGTTTGTTGATTTCGAAAGAAACCTTATTGTTTGACACACTTTTTATTCATCAACAGCGAGTAATAAATTAGATGGCATCAATCAATGTTTCTATTGTAGTCTCTGCTAGAATATTCATGAATCACTGTTTGAATCTAGCGCCGCGCCGCCGTAAGGCTAATACCTATCTATTTGATTTTTTAAATGAGAAGGTCGGCAGTCATTTAACATTTATTTAGTGTTTCAGATCATTTTTGTTATTTTAGATAATGTTGGTCGGTAAAAGGTTTGTTCTTTGCATGTCTGAATTATTTATATACCTAGTAACATAATGAATTGTGAATTTAAGTATTATACCTAATAATTATAATAACCTACATACCTACCTAATTATGTTGCTATCTATACTAATATAGGTACCTACTTACAAAACTTTGTTTGTTTGTTTGCTTGAACGCGCTAACCTCAGAAACTACTGGTTTGATTTCGAAAATTCTTTCAGTGTTTGATAGTGTCGGAGAAGGCTATTACTATATTTTATTGTGATGCTCCCAAGGGAACTGGAGTTCCGAGGGTGAAACCGCGCGCGGGAAACTAGTATACCTATTATAAAATTAATTTAAGGGGTCCAAATGCGTTAGATCAGTTTTGAGAACCAGTGGTCTATTCACAATTTGGGGCGAAAATAATTGATCATTTGATTTCCAATATGTACATGATAGGCTTTCTTGAAAGTGTTACTACAATTTGGAAGTCCCATGTTTATCCTTTGCTATATAAAAGTATACAATAGGAAATAAAAATGCAGAAATTTAATTTGTATTTTATTTTATTAGGCAAATTTGAGCTGTTTGCCTTAACAAAGCCTGGTTCCATTGTTAAAGAATTGTGTCGTAGAATCGAGTGGACGCGATAAGTCTCACTTAAACTAATAAAAATTTAATTAAATTGCGTAAACAGTAGGAGTCACAGCAAAACACAGTGATGTTTACAAATTTTACAATATCGTGAAGTCATGCGCCGTGATTGGTGTTTCAGTCAAAATGGCCGATTGCAGTCCAGTGAACATCAATTTTAATATTTTATTTTATTAAAAATCACATTAATCTCAAGGTTTTATATAAAAATAAATAAGTGTAATAATTCCTTTTAATATGTACTTTCCCCTAAAAACATTAAATCTTTAATTTTTTGATACTGTCCTCACGCCTATTACAAGTACCGTCACAATAATCGTTTCGTAGATCATTAGAGTTATGTTTATGTTATTTCATATTATAGATTAGTATGATTACTGGCAATAAAATATAATTGCTTTGTAAATAAGTATTGAAATAGATACTAACGTGTTAACATACATTATTAAGGTCAAGCAAGCACTGTCCCAAAAGTAGCTGAACAACATAAGTGTCAAAAGTATATTAACACACGGCAACATTAAAAATATACTTTGTTAACCTAATTTTGTCTTTACTGCTGTTTAGTGACTTTTGATACAATGAGATTCAGCGACATTTGGATTGATGGTGTACAGCGACTTTAGGAATACTAGTGCACAGATAATTTTGAAATACTCGTGTTTAACGACTTTTGTAAATTTCTGGTGTAAAGGCTATTTTGTTTCATAGTTGCGACTATAACTTATGGCATTTTATTGTGAACAGGTGTTTTGTTATGTTGATTCTGTTCATCGACTTTTGGAGCTGACTGTACCTACCTAATCTTGTCCAGTATTATTCCTGTAAGTAGGTGTAGAATACGTCTATCAACCGCAAACGATGACTAATGCATTCATTGCATTTTAATGCACCAGTTATATCTACAATTACATAATATGCAAATTGTCTATGAACACGAGATCCAGTTAAAAATGTGGAATAAAAGGTTCCATTAAGAATAAATAACGTTTGGAATCCATCAGAATCTTCTGATTGCAATCCTGGCCTGAGGCGTAGAGGCTGTGGCGCAGCAATTTTCTAATAAACCAAAAGTTATTTCCATAATATTTACGATTGCATGACGCGCGTTATTATCAACCTCTTGTTTTTATTCAGGCATTCATTCAAATGCATCGACATTTTTATGATAACTACACACATTGTTGCATGCCGCTAAGAATTGTCATTGTTCTTCATTGACACGTCAGGGTTATGTGATTACTAGTATCTAGGATATGACTCCTGCAGTGTGAACGGATAAAGTAATCACAATATTGAGTAAAGAATATTATATTCGTATACTTTCCTATGACATATGGGTAGTTACTACTGAAAATGTATTTGCTTAAAGTCCAGGAGGCAAAAAATGTCTTCGCTACTTAACGATTACTATGAATCATTTTAAATATTTAAATTTATTAAGTTAATGTATCTTCAATAATACAGTAACAATAATATAGGAAATGCGTTCTAACAACCCTACAGTCATGAAGACCTTATCGACGTCATAGTCATGTCAATACGCGATTAGTCTCTTGTTTACTCTGCACGTAATTGAACACAGCTTTTACTATACAATACAAATACCTAATTTAAATAAGATCCCATAGTAATTGACTCATTATTCTCAAGCTCATTAACGCTGCCATTCATTTACACCCCATCAATAAAACACTCCTAATAGATGTTCCGACGTCAACACTTCACATTAAAACAAAATAATTGTTATTGCTATAATACCATTCGGAAATGATGTCAAATGAGGGGCGGAACAAAAATCAACAAGTGGGGTTTCCCAGGATCGGCGTGGGAAACCGATGTGGAAACTGTTCTCGTAGCGACCCTTCCGGCTAATGGGGTGAGCCACCCTCGACATATCAAACCTATTGATTTAGGAGAAACAATATCTCTCAATATACAAGTGTAACTTGTATAACATTGGTTTGACTAGATTGTTACCATGCAACACTGCTATGGGAAAAGTACAAGTTATTTAAACATAATGAGGGGTTTTGGGAAAGTTAAACATGAACGAAATTCTCAGCTGAAATTGTTTATTATCGCTGTAAACAAATCGGTGATCTCTTTCCCAGATGAATGAATCTTCGACATCGTTACTTTTGTTTATATGTAATACAAACAATATAAACATTCAATGTAAACATTAACATTATTTTTAAAACCTGTTGCTTCCAAATAAAGCCGTCCCGCGTCGATAATATCTAGGCGCGAGGAAATACCGCCAAGATTATCCGCGAACAAGATATCTGAGGCGGCTGCAAAAAAGCAAATTGAGTGTCAATGTACCAGCATGATTC
Organism: Nycteola revayana; assembly: GCA_947037095.2. Lineage (NCBI taxonomy): Eukaryota > Metazoa > Arthropoda > Insecta > Lepidoptera > Nolidae > Nycteola > Nycteola revayana. The sequence goes on from OX344839.1 coordinate 16,068,409, forward strand.
GATGCATTGTGGAGCATTCAAGTTCATACATTAATATTTATTAGGGAGAGCGGAGTGAGCCGAGGGGTCCGGGATCTGTTTATTATAATATCCTCCTATTATAACGCGTTCGCACGATATGCTTCAATCTCGCTGATTGGTAAATGCTCTATGTCGCGCTCCTCCTTGTTTTGTACCCTCTGTATCAATCAGTACCTATCTGATTTATTTTACTGCGTATATACTTTTTTATGTAAGTTTATAATGCGATCAAAGAGCGAGTGGTACAAAATTCTTTATAAGTATTAGGTACATGGAATATATCAAATAAGATAACCGGGAATTGAGATTTAGTATTTTGAAGATATTAACAGGAACTGATATAGACCATTAAAGTGTTTGTTGAAGATCTTACCTACTAGAAATGATACTTATAACAATCGTATTAAGAATAGTATGGAAGTAAAATTTAGTTGGAACACATGTGGGTGTGGGTACAAAATAATTTTACCGGTTACATCGAAGAAAGAGCAAATAAGATTAATTAATGTTAATAATAAATTAATGGGTTTACCCATAAGTCATGACGTCAAAATGTGCACTGAATGATTGGCTAATTAAATTGTCCCCACGCAAGTGCATCATAAAACGGATGTGCGTAATAACTTAAAAAAAAAACAACTTTTACTCATCAAATAAAATGTACACAGAGAGAAAAAAGGAGACGTTTTATTTAGTTATTAACAAATTTAAACAATTATTGTACTTCTCGACTACAAGCTTATCTTGACGAAGAACAACCAATTCTAAAGGGTTGGTACAAGCTATTCAAAACTTGTTTACTAAATGCCTTTATCTGCAGCTAACGGCAAAGTCTACTAGAAAACAGTAATGAGTTTGATAGGAATTGAAGACTGCCCACAAGATATATTTTTTATTGTCTAGCGCCTCCAACACAATAACTACTCGAAACTATTAACAACAATGGACGCTGCCACTAAATACACTCGGTTCCAAAAATAACGGGTCAGGCACATAAACCCGAATATCTCCCGAACTATGTATGCCATCCTAATGAAACGAAGACTGTTCAATTGAGAATTTAATTATACAGATAAAAAATAAAATAAAACTTAGTTGCACCCACAATATTAATCTCTAAATTAAAAAAAAACTAAAGTAGTCATATTTTTCTTAAGATTACATTTTTTTTATGATTGTTTTTTTGCTGTTTCATCACTTTCTTCATTTAATACTTTGTATTGCCTCCACGAGCTCTTCTGACTTCTGACAGCTTCCAGGCGATTAGGCATGCTGTACACCAAATTTCGGAGCCGGTGCTGAGGAATACCTTCCCATTCCTCCACCAGTGCTTGTTTGAGCTCGGGAAGCGTGATTGGTGGGGGGTTTCGACCTTTCACGCATCTCTGAAGCTCGTCCCAGGCGTGCTCGATGGGGTTTAAGACCGGGCTTCGCGCTGGCCACTGCATGAGTTCGATACCGACCTCTTCAAGGTAGTCATGTACAATTCTGGCGGTATGGGGACGCGCATTATCATGCATTAATATGCCATGCCGGTCCATCCTGGCCATGAAAGGACCTACATGTTCATTGAGGATCTCTTCCACGTACCTCTCTGCATTTAGAGTTCCATTTTGAATGAGTACCAGCTCGGTGCGGGCCTCAGCAGAAATCCCAGCCCAAACTTGTACGGAGCCTCCACCGTACGCCACTTTTTCCTCCACACACGCTTGATGGAAGCGCTCCCCTGGTCTTCTGTACGCCAACTGCCTACCATCATGCTTATAAAGCATGAATTTAGACTCCTCCGTGAACATTACCCTAGACCAATCGTCTAGTGTCCAGTTTAGGTGCTCGCGCACGTATCTCTGTCTTACAATTCGATGTTCCCGTTCCAGTTTGGGGCCATTTGCGGGCCTCAATGGTTTTAAATTTGCTTCTGTAAGACGCCTTCTTACTGTTTGAGCGCTTAAATTGCCACCTCCAAAGCGAATAAAGTGAGTTTTTAGACCAACAGCAGTTTGAAAACGATTTAGGAGCATTGTAGCCACCAGTTGTCTGTCTTCCCTGGCCGTTGTGCATCTTGGTCTGCCATTTCCTGGTCTTCTAAGGTGTGATCCGGTCTCTTGGTACCGCTGGACTACCCGCTGAACAGTCGACAAAGATACACCAATGTTTCTGGCTGTTTCACGCTGGCTCCGCCCAAGTTCCAAAAAGTTAGGATTCTGGTACATTCCTGTAGCGTGACTGCCATGCTTCACCTCACAGAATAATAATTATGCACGTGGAAGACGTTCACGATATTTTTTTTGTGACAGAATAGAAATGGAAAGCATCCATAATGACATGAAACAAAAATATTGTTTTTAAAAATAGTCATATTTTAAAATTTTGTTTTTCTAATGAAGTTTTTTTCATCAACCAGTTTAAATAATATGCTATTAGAAGCGCAACTAAAAAGTCTTTATTCTGTTTTTTATTTCATTGATCTAACTTTTACAGTTCTGGAGGTATTTCAATTTTTGTGACTGACTCGTTATTTTTGGAACCGAGTGTAGTAGTAAATAGATAGACAGGTACTGCAAGAAAAAAAATGGCGGATAGAGTGGCATTTAAATCTCATCCTCCGTGCAACTTTAATATATGTATTAAATAAAGAAAAGCTTTAATAGTCATTAAATGGCGCTTTTATATATATAATTAAATAGTTATGAAAAGGCATTAAATATAATTAAACATCGAATTAAAACTATTCTTAGGCACCGCTAAAATAATACCAACTAGCAAAAAATGTGGTGTGAGAATGTGTCATTAATGACATAATTGAGAGCCCCATCTTTGTGGGATTTTCATAGGCATGTTCATATTTTTTGCGTCTCTTAGAAATAGCTGTGTTGGTACTTTAAATAGTTTCGCTAAGGTTAAATAAAGATAACCTTTACGCTTTTAAACGTACTTATTAAATTCTAGGAGAATGCATTTGATCCTATGTATATTAGGTAGGCTAATTTTATAAAAACAGTATTCGTGTCGATTATTACATATTGTTATTACCTATTATATCAGTGTAGTTACTTCTATGTTTATGAAATTTGCGGTTTTATACTTCCTGAATTTAGCCTATTTTGATGTACTCCTAACCACTGAATGCGGATGTTGCTATCTCACAATGTGGGTACATAGTGTACATAGGTACCGTAGGTCATTCACGATAAACCATCGGAACTGACACGATATACCAGCAACTATGATGAACATACTATTATCGAAATTCTAAAACAAGATTTCAGACGACCGTAAATTAGAAATATAACTTGACAAAACTGATTGTCCTTACTTTGCCTTTTGAAAACAACTTTTGCTTGTTTTAACAGGTAAATATATAATTTCTCTTATTATGTGATCTTGAGACGCTGTCCATATGGTGATGCTGAGAAATGTTACGCTGTTTTACGGTTCCGTCGGTTCGTGGAAGTTCCCGTTCCATATTCCACAGGCGAGGTTCATTATCATTAGCCATTCACAGCCGCAATTCTACATTGTATGGGACCGCCCAACCAGGACATTTCACATGGGATGGCGGGAATAAAACGCTGAAAGAAAATAAGCATCACATGTTGCGAGATGAAATCACGGTTATTTTTAAGCGACGATTGTTTTTATTCGCTCGCCAATTGAGGGCAATCAGCGCCACGTGTTTCGTTCGAGACGCTCGCCTTAGCATCTATTGAACTCGTTGATGTTACGACGCGACGACTCAATAAATGTTTATGAAATCATATTACTTAAGTTTTTTTTAAGAATGTCACATTCGATAGAACTATGAATGAATGAGAGACGCTAGGGTGAAAGTAAGTACGTTTTGAACACAAACCTCAGTTCATTAAGCAATTATAATATGACGTTCCCACTTCAGAGAACACATTACAGCTATCGTCTTTAGCCCATATCAGTATGTAACTCTACTTACAAAGAATTTTATTACGGTTTCAAGTTCGGATAGGAGATAATGCGTGCGCATCGCTGACAAACCCACAAATATAATAGATCCACTTTGTTTTGAATTTTATCTCGTGTGAAGATGGACTAGTTTCGTATGCTTTTAATATATAGGCCATGTATAAAAAAGTCGTAGTTAATTAATATACCCTATTAATGCTATGCTTTATTTAGTTTTGAATTTATGGACTAGAATTTAAGTAACTTTTTTTAATTTAAGTAAATTTTTGGTTTATTATTTAGCAGACCAATGCATTAGGAAGTGTCTAAAGTTCAACATGGGTAAAACAAACACGCAATGTGATCATTTTGAACGTTCCTATAGAATATGCCTACCAACGTTAAAGTTCAAAGAAATCTACGAATCTTATGTCCAGGTACAATTATCCGAGTATAAAAGCTAATTGTTTGGTTTACACTGAACACGGCATTCTTTGAATGAAACAGTACTAGGTACACAACAACGATTGTAGGTCATATTTTGAGATTTTGTTGATTTGCCAGATGAAGCCTTCCTTTGTGTCGTACACTCGCTACTGTTTATTTTTTCAATTTGTTTCCGGAATTTTTGTTGCGTTAATTATACAGGTGTTAACTGTAACGTAAGTGGAACCGATCGCGGTACTTGTTTGATCAATATCTATTTTTATGACTCAAATCTCGGCGTACAGACGACGGCAATCAAATTAATGCTTGGGATATATTATATAGGTATAAACGTAACTCATGTCGTAATTTAATAATGTATGGATTGAATTTGTGATAAATTAAATTTTTATATGCATTAAGTAACGATTGCCGTGTGGTTTGCGGCTTAGAATCGACCACCCCATGTCCCCCCATGGGTGTCGTAAAAGGCGACTAAGGGATATATGGCTGATGGATGGGCAGCAGCATCTATTAGCTCAAGGTTTACATCTAACTGCGATCACCAATCCGTCTGCCAAGCGTGGTGATTATGGCAATATCCCTCAACGACCCTGGCTTGCCAAGGTCTGTTAAGAGGAGGCCCATGTTCAGCAGTGGACGTAAACGGGCTGTTGATGATGATGATGAAGTAACGATTCCATAAAATATTTCACTTAATATACTTGTCTCCTGATTACAAGGCGTTGTCAACGGTCTGGAATCCCGATGGAGAAATACGTATCACCTTCTAAGAAATCTTGATGCAAAAACATATTATATTGCCGAAAATATAAGAATTTAGGATCAACAGGACTTTATGAATAATGCATAAGATGCGACTGGTCCATTATTAGTGAGGTGCGCGGGCGCAGGGTCGCTTCGCCGCACGAGCTGCATATTAATGCGACTCAAAATAATCGGCACGCTGTCAAATTACAATATTTCATTTGAATGGATTTCGGAAATACATTCGTATGATATATCCCCTTGTCACATAAAATCACGCTAAGAATAAATTATGTTTGTTCAATCCTACCATTTACCATAGCTTGTATTATAAATATAACTAAATACCTATGCATAAATATACTCGTATTGGTAAAGTTGAAATTTAATACGTTAATGCACGCTAAATAATGATTTACGTTAATGCGTCGTTAACGAGGCGGCACGGGCCGGTTTTGACGTAACTTGACTCTGATGATACGCCGTGGTCCGACCAAACTCCGGTCGCCGAAGGACCCGTCATCTGTCATTTGAAATACATGTGTTGCGGACGTGTAATGCATTACTGCCCACATAGGAAGGAAGTTGATATTGATTATTTTCCCAAAAATTTTGGCAAACATGGCGTTTTTTTAAAAAGTTACTGTTTTCCTCATATTTTTTAGTTTTGGAATAATATGTATCCTAAAAGCATTATTTATTTAGGTCCATCATCGGTTGATCGTGCAAAAAAAGTGAGCGAGGACCGAACGATTATAATGTAAAAAGAGGTTCGTGGTCGTTCCATAACCGATTGCAAATGGCAACTGCCGCAGGCTTGACTGCGCCATTTATAGCTCTTCGTAATCTCGACCGCTAAAAAAACATGCCATAATTCTCTTCGGCCGATCGCTACCTATCTATCGCCCGTTTCGAGCTTATAATTAAATAAGATAAGATGCCGAAAGACAATGAAAATTTGGCGTCACAAAAAACTGCCAAATGCTACAGCGGCTTCTCAGCGAAATGCCTTCACGTAAAATGCAATTGGCCCTTCCGTTTTTAGTGACCCTTTATATATTTGTGAAAACCGCTGCCTTATTTGGTTGGTACCAGTATTCAAAAGATATGCAGAGTCAACTTATCCCATACTTTGTTTGATTCTTTATATTGTTTCCGAAGCTTACAGGAGTTATGACCTGGAATATGAAACCGCACTTAAAATTGAGACTGGAATGCCATAAAATGTGCATCGCAGCTCATACAATAACTTGTTTTGTTTATACAATGACTTGAGACCATAGCTGAGGCGACACAACAATGGACCGCCCGAGAAACGCCTTAACTGAGCTTTTGCCGACGTCCGTAAAGATTTTGTCCGATAATGGACTAAATTGGCTTCAGTTCGCTTAATAAGGCGTATTAACTTTGTATCGGTGACACCATGTTCGAAGTTAGGGGCATGCGGTCTTTTGAAAATCTTTCCTTTTTATTGCATTGATTTTACGAGAATATGTAAATCCTTTGAAGTTGCTGGCGTTATTTGAACCTTTATTAGGCCTCTCGTATCCGTAGATGCCTTCGCTTCCTTTTGTGATTTCATGTTAACTTACTTAATTCCGCATCAATGCGCTTGTGCCACGCTTGAAAAGTAGGTGTAACTTTATACGCGAACACGCGAAACGACACTCGATACTGTGGTAAGTGCCTACGTAGGGACCCATTTTGACATGATGTTTTATAAACGTGTTATGAAAGTGTGTAATATGAAAAGTTTAGCTTGTTCTTAAGGAATGTTAAAAGAATAGTTCATAAAAATGTAGACAATGGTTATAAATATCGAAGGTCTACAACTACTTTTCAATGTATCTATATGTATTAGACTGGATAATGTTATGAAGGCAACAACACCGGTTCGGTTCAGACGCTTATCAAATCAAGCACGACAGCAGCAAATACATGACCGCCAAGTGATTGTGTAGCCAGGGACAAGTTCGGATTTATGGGACTGGTCCGGTAAGCGGCAGTAAGCGGCTTAACGGCTACCACAATAAGAACGCCACGAACGCCGAGGCTTTTCACACCTCCTTGTTTGGTCCGCGCGTTAGTGTTCACGCCTCGTGTGTACCTACCCCTAAAGTTCGCGCCTCGCTTTTACATATCATATATTTATTATGTATTTTTTTATTTAATGCATCCACTGCCCTTTTAGAAACCTTTAAGTTCTTCACAGTTATGTGTGGTGGACAGGTAAATTTATTTTAAGTTATGCAGTGTTGCTTCTTGGTATTATGACTGTAAACCGAAAGACACCGGCATTCAACCTATGAACTAAAGCAATGTCTGCAACCAATGTAGTGAGGGAAAGCTGTAATCAACAACCACTTTTATCAACTTTTACTACAGCTTCGTTTTACAAGGACTACTATGTTTTATTGTTTTTATAGCAACCAGCGATGTAGGGCATTCGCTCTCATTTCACACATGATCTACTACTACGAGAACCAGCGATATACAGCGAGAGTGACCTTTCAGCCGTAATCAGTCAGATGTCGGCGTTAGGTGTCGAAGCTGCGTCCTGCGTGACTCCAAGTCGTGCTTGTTAATCGTGAGCCGACCTCCATTGTTCAAGTGAAAGTTCAAGTTACGTACGACGGTTTCTGTAACGAAAACATCATTACCTATATATAAGATGACAATATTTTGTACCTACGAGAAGTCCGTATCTAATGGCTATAAGATCTTGTATCTTGATTGCAAACGACTCAATTGTAGCCTGGTGTGAGAAACAGTTCTTGCTTCCAACGTATAATTCTTATAAATGCATACAATAAAAGCTGTAGGTACTCATCTTTAATACTACACATAATCATAATAGAAGGGAATTTTGTATAAAATTCACTGTGAAGTATAACTTACAAAGATTTTCCGTAAAAAATCATATCATTTAGGAACGATTGTACTACCATAGCAACGTAAGACCACCTTAATAATAGCAGACCGATCAGACTCTCTTTAACAACTGACATACTTATTAAAGTAATGGTTCTTTACGATATCAACGATGAGTAATGTCTCCATCACTGTGGATGTAATTGCAAGGTTTTGTTGTCGCGAAGCTCTCAGAGTTAATCAAAATTGCATTACGCGTCGTTTCGTCACGGGACCTCGCCGACAATCGCAGAGAAAAAAGTCCCACTCATTTGACATACCAACGTATCGCTAGTGCGAATCTTTTCATGATTAATGGACTGTGTATTTTATTTAGACTGAGGTATGTGTGTGGTTGTTTGTTTGTCATTCTTTCAAGTATTTTTATTCACATTACGACGAATTCCCACAGGCCCGGCCGTACTTTAATGACCATGATCTGTAGTGAAACCAATTACCATTAGACCAATAAGGCAGATGACGCAGATTACCTGGGCCATTCTCTGAGATCTCATAATTTGGTTGACTTCAGTGTCAATTTTTTTTGGCAAGATCCAAGAACACTGATTCCTTATTTTAAAAGTAGATTTTTTTCTGCTTATATTAGTTTTTGAGGGAACTCAAAATAGTGACTGGTAACAGAAATATTAAGTTTTAAAATTTGGTGTCCACCGAAATCAATATAACTTTCACTGAAATAAAAAATCGAACTCAAAATATTGACTAATAACAGAAATATTAAGTTTTAAAAATTTGATGTCCACTGAAATCAATATAACTTTCACTGAAATCAAAAATCGATATATCAATACTTAATCAAAACTAAATGAATATAGTAAATTAAGTTAATTAATAAAAAATAATAGCCATGCATACATTTGGTAAAATGGTTGTTTCTAAACTAAGAGGTCAGGCCGATATCAGTATTTGGAATTTAATTAATTTCAATGCTAGCCTGAACTCAAAATTTGGTGGTGGAAGCACCCGTGCTTGGCAGAGCATGTTACTCAGTGGGTTCCGGCTGCCATTTATAAGATCTGTGTGTTAGTCAGAAACCCACAAATTATATGATATCCACCAATCCGGTCATCATTTTACCAGTGTGTGTGGATTAAGGACTAAACATTCTCAACTCTCAATAGCTACATTTGGTTCGTTTTCAATCTCCGCAAGTACGATCGTATTTCTTCATATCGTGGCCAACTGACTATCCGGCAACGATACTTGAGAGCACTTACTACTCTATTTTCCCTATTAGACTCCCGACATTCTCCTTCTTACTTATCAACAAATGTTCAATATCGTTTCACTAATTAAAACACTCTTTACGTTCCATATTCTTCCTACTTCTTCACTGCCTATTTTTGTCCAACCTCTAAAATCAGGATAGCCAAAACTCTTAATAGAAAATTTAAATTGACATTCGGTAAATTTATTTATAAATATAGACACAATTAAAACAAAAATGTTACGTTCTTATGATGCGTCCATTTCTTTTCCTACCACCAGTTTAAGAAGTAGCAACTCTGAGAAGAACTGGCCAAAAACTCAGAGGAATCCTTTTTCAAATAATCAGTTTATCACTTTTACAATATTGTTAAGCAGCAGTGTCATTCCAGAGCATGGCTTTTAATTTATTATAGATAGTTAAGTAATTTTCTACCAATTTTAAAAGTTGAAGAAGTATCATTGGCCAACAATACATTCCCATAGGCATTCCCTAATATACTGACGTTAGTTCCACCGAAAACACCGAGATCAATGACACTGTTATCAAAAAAGTAAGGTTATTCTTCAATAACATTTAAATCATGCAAAATTGTTATTATTAAGCTATATAGCTTAATAATAACAATTTTGCATAGATTAATAATAACTAAAATAAATAAAGACATATGTCTTTATTTATTTTAGTTATTATTAATCTATCATATCGACTTAAAAAAAGAAGGAAATTACACGGGTTTATTAATAAAAGCGTTCAGCGAAATCAACGTTTTGAGTGACCAAACCACCGAACGCGTTTATTTTCCTAAATAAATCAAACACGCAAACGCAAGCCGGACATGTTCATTCTGCCACCGATGCGGCGCGATGGAAAGTTTGTTTTTTTCGAAATATCAACCACGTAGGTATTAAGTTAAAAAAAATATGGGCTAAACCGTTAGCGCCACTGAAATCAAGTCAAAACACCGGACACGAAAACCAATCACTTTATCTTATTTGCTACGGTTATTATTGATTATAAATTATTATAATCTAAGCAATTGAATATCTAGTTATTAGAAATTATATGCCAATGAGTACTAATTTAAGAGGAAAAAAAGATAAAAAATACTTTTTAAAGGAGCACACAGTGCGGACGCGCCACCAAGCTCAAAATATCCGAGGTTTTAATTTTTTTTAATAACTTACGTTTACTTTATTTAGAAATAACTAAGTGGCCAAAGTAGGCCTTGGTCTTATCTACTTTAGAAAAAAAAAATCAAGTTGTTATGAATTCATTTAATAGGGTTTCTCGCCCCGGACGTGATTTTTCGGGCCCTCAGAGAATGACACACCTAATAATCGGGCTCAAGAATAAATTCTCTGTTTAGTAAAATTAAATTAACATGTTATGTAGGTTCTGGTCGCGTTGAATAGTAGGAGCTATCATTACAAGTATAATTATCTCACTACCAAGATAGAGCACCTGCGCTGCGTGACGACACAATAGGACATTATCGAGTGTTTACTGTTAATATTTAGATATATCCATCCAATGGCGGGGCTGTGACGTGGGCGGCGCAGGTATGGCGTCTAACGAGTTATGTAAACACCGCTCCGAGGAATTACCACTGTCAGCCTATAAGTGCGCGAGCCGACAACGCTGCCTCCAAGTAGCTGAGTCAAGGAAGAGGTGTCATTTCTTCAACATTTAGAAAGTATTCACTGTATGTTTACTTAGTTATGTACTGACATGAAAAATCATTCTTAAGACTTTAACTTCCTGTTCAATATAGGCAGAATCTAGGATAAGAAAGTTTGTAGTAACAAATATGAGTTAACAAAGTTCCTAAATATAATATACTTCCAGTCAAATTCGTATAAGCCTTTCGGCCTTTAATTCTTTACTTATCATAAGCTCTTTTTACAAGAAATAATATCGGCACTATATTTTATGAAAGTTTGGAAATAAAAAATAAGATTGTTTGCGTAGGACGTTGTGGAGACTGTCGCAAAGCGTGGGGTCAAAATATTTTATTTGCACGAGCACTTCGGACAAAGGCACAAAGCGTTGTTTGTGGTGCACCATTGTGTTGGCTTTAGTGGTTAAACAGCTACACGTTCGCGCTAAATCACCAGATTTAATATGCATGCACTTAAAAATTATAAGGAAATATATACCTATAAATACTTCACTACACAACATATTTTTCAATCTCCCAAAGCTATTTAATTGTAAAACCGCTACGAATTAATTTAGATAAAATCATTCAATCATAAAATCATTATTTCAATGCAGATATCGAAGATCTACTATGATATCTTAAGAATTCAGTTTACGATGCTAAGTTCCTGATCTTTATCTTTGCACTTATCTTGAAAACTTCAGTTAGGAAATAGCAGTTTTTTTATTATACTTTCATCGACTCGTCTTATAAAATGGTAACTGCAATAACATATTGCTTGTTCAACACTAAAATCGACATCTCTTTGGAACATTAGCGCTATGTCTAAATAAAGTTTTCGAACAAGAGAACTTATTTATTCATACCACCATCAGACTTTTGCCATCCTCAAAAGGATACCTATATTTATTTTAAGGCTTAACCATACATATAGTTTGAATTATTTAAAGGCCGTTGAATATGAAACGTATTCGAATATCGATGCATTCCAACAGATTCGGCTTCGTAACACATTCTGATGATAAGATTTTAAACCTTGTAAATATAACATTTTTCATGCTTGTTATCATTCAATCAGAACTGGAAAGAAATATAAATCACAATTAATAAGACATTCGTGTCGGGTCACAAGAAAAGGACGCGAATATTTCTGACTGCCCAGTCATCTGCTTAATATACGAACTCGGCCTTTCATACCGCAATAATTAGGTCCATTTGTTCTCGTGTTGACTAATCGGACTCATCATGTTTCTATGTAACTCCTTTGCATAATGCTCTATGTATTTGGTTATAAGAACTCACATAACTTCGTGTCCATTCAAATATAGCCCTATAAGAAAAAGTTTTAAATCCTTCGGATCTAAACTTTTTTAAGCAACCAACCTTTTATTGCTTTATGAACGTCAGTTTTACGTTCGTTATACAGCATTTGTGGAACAAATTATTCCAAATTTTGTATTTATCGCTATCAATTAATTTTGAGCGGTCTGATTGCTTCATTAAATGTAATTTGTATATAGACAACAAGCGCAAAGATGACACTCGTGATCATATCTTATACCTGTCAAAGTGCTTTTTAGATTGTAACCATAACTAATTTACGTTTTATGTCTTGAAGCAATTATGACACTTTATAGAATGGCCATTTCAACGATGACGTAAATTTAAATAAACGTCTATCTGTGGAGGTTACGACCTGGTCACTTTCCATTCTCCTTGTATTCCAATAAGATGATGATAAAATCTTTAGTATAATTTCGTATTAATATCTGATATCCTATTTCGTGGGATATTGAACATAAACTTAGAGTTATTAAATAAGATGTGTAAATCAAATGGAATAATACTGGTGGGCAAGTCGGCGCGTGCCACAAGGCCGGTCAACTGAAGGAGTCAGATATCCTGCATCTCTCGCTCGCACTGCGCCCGCGCCGACTCGCGATGTCGCGCTCTATAAGGAACGCTAGTATTATGATCATGCTTTAATGGAGATTTGACCTGATTGGCAAGCGCGTCGCGTTCGTTATTGCCGTCGTTACACCATATCGAAACACGTGGCTCTGTAAGGTAATGCATACGACACCGGACACCGCTATGACTTTATTCAAATCATGCGAGAGATAAAAAATATCAATTCCTTTTAAAGAATTCTGCGAGCGCAATTTGAATTACGTATTTGGCAAGACATCAGAATTTGGTGTTCATTTACCTATATACAGATGCAGCATTTCAATGTTATTTTGGTCAATTAAGATGGAGAAATCTGTTTTTAGAGTCCCACTAATTGACTAAGGTGGTTCTGCGTAGGTATATTAAAAAGGTCTGAGTCAGACACAAAAAGAATGCCGAGTATTTTTATTCTTCTTAGTAATAAAATAATAGTTGGACGTTTAGCAGGCTTGTATTGGCAATAGCCGGAGGCAGCGTCTGTCGGGGCTGCGGTCCACCGTTAAATAATAACAAGCATGTACGTACCGAACTCAGCTATAAATTGCTCGCTGCCGGCGGGCACGAGGCACGCAATCCGAATGCGGAAAATATTATGGTATGGAGGTTGTATAGCTAGAGCGCAGCCAGCCTCTGGCCATGTAAAGCCTACTATTGTGCTTTTGCTTGTGCTCCGTACTTGTCATGCCAACCATTGCCAGCCCGCTTTAGAATTCGAACGGCAGTTACACGGCAAAATAGTTAACGTGGAACAAAATAATGTAGCTTTGTATTTAATGTATTTTGCTTCATCTACGGCTCGCTACCTACTGAGTATGTTTTTGTTTTATCATTTAGTATGTAGGACAACCTCCGTAGCGTAGCGGTAATTGGCTCGCTTTAAATCTCGGAGGTCGTGGGTTCGATTCCCACACCGGACAAGAAATCTTTGTGTAAATTCTAAGATTTCTTTCCGGGTCTGGTTGGTTGAGGAACTATCCTCCGTGCCTCGGAAAGCACGTTAAGCCGTTGGTCCCGATTTTTATAACATCATCTATAATAATCGTATATCAAGGAACGGGCAGTAGCGTTACCTTGTGTGTTACAACATAATACTGCGGTCACCAACCCGCCTGCCAAGCGTGGTGACTATGGCAATGCCCTCCCTCGGGAGGAGGCCCATGTTCAGCAGTGGACGTTATACGGGCTGATGATGATGATGATGATGATGTAGGTATACCAGATCATCGGGTTTGGCTTTTCAGATAAAACACGCGTAGTAAATTAGCAAGAACATCCCGTTTTTCATACCGTGTCCGAGATGCATACCGCGAAGCTAATCGCATACTTACACGAAATTTATAAGTACACGTTTGATTACAAAAAGTGTAATTAAGGAAGCCTACACGCGGCTCCTTCCCGGCGGTCGGTCATCAGTCTCGCATTCCTATCATTGTGTCTGGACCACAAACGCCACGCTCCACCTCGCTGCGTCACACCACTTATTGATTCCGAAACACTTTAGACACGCTACACTGTTTTTGTCAACCCCGTATTATCTGTGATCTATGACTGTTATTAATCAGATAACTGAACCCAAATAAGAAACAAAAGGAACAAAACGCTTGTACCCGTTTAGAACAACCTGCTGATTTTGGGGAACTAGGAGCTTGGAAATTTAAACTGTAATATAGAGTGTATTAAATAAATAAATAACTATAACAAAAACTGTTACCAGTATAGTTTGAATTAATTTCATCTATACTAATACTATAAAGAGGAATCATTTGATTGTTTGTTTGCATTGAATAGGCTCCGGAATAAAGTACTGGTACCGATTTCCAAACAAAATGTCACCATTAAAAAGCTACGTTATCCAGGAGTAACATAGTCTATATTAAATTTTATAGTACAGATTATTTAAATACACGAATAAACTCGTTGATGTCTTTTGTATAGAGTAAATCTAACTAAAACAAGGAAAAAATATTGAAATTTACAATATTACTTGTTAGCTGTAACTTCGCTTTAAACTTTTACTATAATGACTTGTCTCTAATTGCGAACATTTATGTGTTATTATTTACAAACCAATAAAATGTAGCTAAGATTAACGACGCGCGTGCGCCTGTCTGCCGGCGGACGTACTTGTAAAAGAAAGTTTGGTTACGTAATAGTCCTAAGCTTTCAAACAAACAGTTAGATAGAATAGTTAAAAGATAGAAAGTGCAACAAAATATATAGGGCAATGAAACTGTGAGTAAAAGTTTAGTATTCAGTTTGCAAACCACACGCCTCTTTCTCACGTCTCCTTGCGTATTCAGCTAGCGTCCGTGCGTGAGAACTCTTCCCAAACATGCGGGTTTCAACATCTAATCTAACTACAACGTTAACAATGTCCTGTTTCTATTCTAAATCTTTAATATTTGTACTATGTAACGTGTCAATGTGTTTATAAGATCAAATTTACGTCAATGAAATTAGTTCTAAACCAATTTAGCATATTCATTCATATTAAGGTAAACATGTACGTTTACCTTTTGACGACCTCCACGTGGCGCTTCAATATAAGTCTTGGAAGTCGCGGGTTCGATCTCCGCGCCGGACAAGAAATCTTTGTGTAAATCTAAGTTTTTTTCCGAGCTGGTTGGTTGAGGGACAAATCCATGGCTCGGAAATCACGTTAAGCCGTTGGTCCCGATAGTTGTGTTATATATCGATTGTATATCAAGAAACGGGCAACAGCGTTGCCCTATGTGCCACAACATAATACTGCAGTCACCAACCCGCTAGCCAAACATGGTGACTATGCCATCACCCTCCCACGAGAGGTGGCCTATGTACAGCAGTGGACTTTATACGGGCTGATGATGATGACGTTTACCTTGAAATCTTTGAACGTCAATTATTATAGATTACTGCGGATCTAATAAATGGTAATAATACCAACGTTCGTGGAACTTAATTACCAAAGTAATTATATCCTTGTTCGTCACTATGTTTCTAAAGAAATTTCTGTACAAAAACCATAGTAACAAATCTATACCTACGAATTAAACTAGTTAGGTACGAAACATTCTCAGTTGACACATTAATTTTCGCACTGATTACCCTATGTTCTACCTATTTCTGTGTAAATAAACTGTAAATCGATTTACTTTATAAAGTCTATTGCTAAAGGCAACCCGTTAGGAACTGTTATCTGAAACGATATGCAATAACTGGACCAAAGTGTACGTAAATATGGAACTTTCTAACATTTACATAACGTCGTAATATTTCGAACTTAAATCTATATTGAATGCTATTATTATAGCAGTAAGAATAATTATTGCAATACATTCGACTTTTGTGCTGTCTAATAAGGAATTATGGTGAATGATATGCCAGTTGTAATTTTTAATGGCAATTAAAAACCAAAGTCCATTTAGCCAATTAGAGGTAAGTAGAAGAAGTAATACCAACAATATAATATTATAAGAATAAAGTACCTACATCGATTCTTATACATAAACACAAACAGGCCGTCTTGGTTATTATTTACAGGTATAAAAAAAACACAATAGATTATTATTACATACTCTAATTAGATAATAATCTTGTATATTTTTATGTCAATAATTATTTTTAATCACTTTTTTAATATACTCAATAATGTTGAAGATTTAATTGGTCAAGTCAAGGGTGATGAACGACGCTCATCAGGAATCGTCCATAAAACGTTAATTGATGTTTTAAATATGGTTTGAGTTTGAGTGTTATATACTCGTATTAGTATTACCGTCACTTTTAAATTATATAACTTATATTTTTTTATTACGGTTATTACGGAACAGGTTTAAAAAATAAATAAACATAAAATAATCCTGAGAGCACGCCATATAATAAAGCATAAACTATAAATTATCGCGGCTTAAGTCATATAAAATATAAAAGTAATCGGATGAGACAAACATATGGACAGCACACTCTAAAAGCTTTGTTGTACCCTTTCTGAACTCACCATAAATCTCAGATGGAACATTAAAATGGTATAGTAGTTTAGGTATCTTAAATGTGCTGTCATGACTTTTTTTAAATCAACTCCCGCACTTGGAAAATTAACAGCTCACCCAGACTCAGACAACTATCTGTGGTTTATGCAAATAATTGACCCAGTTGGGAATCGAACCCAGAACCAGGTCTCAGAAGAAACTACCTTAACCACTGAGCCACCGGTGCAGTCGATATCAATTGTCAGATATCCGGATTATTGGGAGCAGGATCTATGTGTGATAAATGTGATATGACAGTGATATGTTGACTGACCTCTCGAGGAAGGGCAACTGACAACTGTGACAGTTTTTACTTGTCACATAGAATCGTGTGAACTGCTCTTATCTGCGCAAGCGACGCGACGCTGAGTTGTGCTGGATTCCCTAAAATATGTAGGAATAATTTTATTGCCTATTTAGATCACTGTTTGTATTTGTCACTTGACAGAAACTCACTATCAAGTTTCCCATCAAGTATTTACCTAATTATAATATTTGATAGAGTAACATTATTAGATAAAAGTAGTTATGTATTTTAAATTTTATGTAACATCTAACGCGTACGTTATAACGTCTACAAAATTACAACATCAAATAAAAGTAAGTGGATTCTAATAATAGGATTGCCAATAATTGGCAATTACAATTATTGTAATTGCTCCATAATTTAGCAAATTGCCAAATTGAAGATCAATGCCTAAGTCGTTGTATAACCTGTAATATGGTTATTAAATATTTGTTTGCATGGAACGTACTCAAAATAAAACTTAATTTACATGATTTACAGCAACAATTTAATGGACTTTAATGATTTGGAAATCCATACTATCAAAAGTTACTTTTAATACTACTGCCTTAAGTCACACGACTAATGACAGCACAGCGCAAAAACAGTAATTCAATGACAACCCTACCTATACAGTTTGCTCAACTGAATGAATAGGTACTAAGTGCAAATTATTCAATCTATCGTCGTATAACATTTTTTGATACAATTGTTTGACACGTTTTATCTGACGATTAAAACATTGGCCCTTAGTTAATAAGACCAGTTAGCAACTGGGCAGATATAATTTATATTCATAGATATTGACAATTCACATGCTCCAAGTTTCTTATCAGAATTTTTACGACAGGTCAATAATATCTAGATAAATTGATCATCGTCTGAATTCCCACGTTTTGCAGGCTCATGTGAAAGTGATAAATATTGGGTTAAATTGCTATCTTTTATCGGTATATTTTCCCAAGCAAACTATTCTTTACAATATTTTTTTTAAGTTTATTTGCATACAGTTTGATACGATTCTACGCCTAAAGTTTCATTAAATGGAGAAACATTAGAATTAGTCACGTCCACCGTATTTTTAGGAATTACCTTAGATTTTAAACTACAATGGGGCCCTCATATTGAAAAACTCGCTGGTAGATTAAGTTCAGCTTCGTATGCTTTGTGGAAAATTAGACAGTTGTCCGATGAAGCCACGGCTAAGCTAGTGTATTTCGCGTACTTTCATAGCATTATGTCTTATGGAATTCTGCTGTGGGGGTCAGCCGCCGATGTAAATACTATATTCGTATTACAAAAACGAGCGGTCAGGGCCATATATGGATTAGGTAGTCGCGACTCCCTACGTAACCTTTTTAAAAATATAAATATACTTACCGTGCCCTCTGAATATATTTACCAAAATATAATTTTTATTAGAAAAAATATTGATAAATATAGTAAAAAAAGTGACATTCATAATATTAACACAAGAAATAAGCACAAACTTGCTGTTCCAGGATTTAGAGTTAGCAAAACTAATAAGACATTTATGGGAAATGGTATTAGGTTCTATAATAAACTCCCTAGTTATGTCACAGACTTGCCTGATACTAGATTTAAAACACATGTTAAAACTGTTCTCATATCGAAAGGTTACTATAGTATTCAGGATTATATTGAAGATAAAGACGTTTGGCTATCGGAACCACCTCCCTGAGGACCATACAGCCAAGTACAGTATTTGTAATTAGAACTGTATCTTATTCTGTGAACTGTCTGTAATTGATTTCATACATGATGTACTTTAATTATAAATACCGCTAGTTCTGTCTCAATATCATTTAATCTTATTGAGTAAAACTAAAATAAATTATAACAAGACAACCGTTTGGGCAATAAATGTGTATGCCTACTAAAAATAAATGATAATAATTGGACCAAAACCCCGCGTATTTGTCCATTTGAGTATGTTTCGCCGGACCGTCTCATGTGGGCCGTGTTGAAACCGGTAGTAAAGTAACCCACTGAGTTTGTTTCGCCGGATCTTCTCAGTTGGGGCGCATTGGATCCGGTGGTAGCATTAAAGCGCGTCCGTCGTTATATGCTCATGGTCCACCCAAATAATGACAATTGTTTTGACATAATATAGACAGAACAAGCATTTTGTGTCGCTAAGAACAATATAAATAAATAAATTATAATAATAACATATAAATATATGATAATATAAAAATTATTAATTTTATAGATATAAATAAATAACAAATATAATTAATTAAATTTTTCTAATTAATGTTTGACTATTTACAAGTGCCTGTAATTGGTTTACGTAAATAAAAATGATTTTTATTTTTTTTATTTATTTATTTATTTTATACGATTATCGTCAAACGACTTATCTTGTGTTGAAGTAGATAACGCTAAATTTTGAATTGATGATATGCTATGCAAGTTAATTAGCCTTGCATTAATCGTAAGTGCTAAAAATTAAACAATGGAATACCTATCTAATTATTAACAGAATGAAGACTTAGGATACGATGACACGCCATCATACATTTGTATAGAAAATGTAAATATGTCAAAAGTCTTAAAATTGCGCCAATCAGATAATTATGATAAAGCACCATGTCAACACGGCACAATGTAAAAAAAAGAACATTCAACACAACGAGCCTTGGTCCATGATCTCGAAGACATGCACAAAGAATGAGATATGTCGCCTCTCGGGCCGCGCATAATAGCGAGCTTTCCAAATTACACATAATTGTAGCGGTGTCTTACTGCGCTTGCGTGTTTTGTCTTTTTAAAATAATTTTGTGGTTTTTACCTAGTTTACTTGGTAATGAGATTTAAAAAGTCGACAAGGTATTTTCATATATATAAGTATAACTATATTTATAAAAACATACCAAGTATCTTGATTCAGCACTTATCATTAGGTTACCTACGTACGTTATTGTGAATGGCAATGCTTATTTATGTTGAACGTAGGCACGTTTTGAATAAAACAGATTATTTACAATGTTTGTCAGCATGTGTACACATGTGCTGCGTCGGCGCCGCCTACGTCACCGGCGCCGCTACCGCACATGCACACCCAGCTTAATTCAAGTCTCATAGACAAAAAATCTTTAATATTGTCAACAATTTATTAGTCATCCAGAAATAATTTGGGACGAATATAATTTGCACTTTTTGCAAATGACAACTAGGTACTTAGTCCTTATACTGGTAGATATCAATAAACATTTTATTACAGTGTTACTGGTGTTCTTAAATGCGAAATGTCATGCCTTATTCGCTAATTACATATAATGGTTTTATTAACACAGATATTTTTTGTTTACGTCCATTTAGTTTTTATGACTGTATTCATGTTTGATGCAATGCTCCGACATGCCGAAATTTGTGCTGGAATGAAGTGGTGCAAGCAGTTAATAATTTAAAGGTACCTAAGTTTTAACTACCTAGCAAATATAGGATTTTGAAACTGAAATACTCATAGTTTTACGATGGATAATTCTTATCACTTGTTGCAAAATCACAGATTATATTCCAGTGTGTCCGCTGCAAGCGCCCAGATGTCGAATATACTCAGAAACGAATTACGAAGTAGTCACGATCGCGACGTATGTAAAATGTAAATATACCTACAGTATGTGTGTGCCCGTAACTCGTGTCGTGTCACGCTTGTTTATAGAGCACTTAGCCTCCGATTGGGCGATTGGTTAACATAACACCTATATGGACATAGAAATGTGCTAATGTATGTACACTGTGTGGTAGCCATCGTAGGAAGTCGAGTTACTGGTTACGTGAACTGTACATATGTTGTTCATACTTTTGGATATGGACTGGATTTGGGTAATATTCAAACCAAAGCTTCACTTCAGATTTAAATTCTGAAGGATTCGTATTTAGAAAATGAGTATGTCCAATCTAACGGCTCATAGAATCTTTGTCTCCTACGGCAGTTGAGAATAAAGTACAAAATCCAGGTGAACACGTTTAGAGGGCACCTTTGTTATCGAAATAAATAAACTCCTAATGTCAAATCTTACTGGCTCCAATGTGACGGTCGCGTCGACCGAGCAATAAAAAACAGTCGTCCACGAACGGCCTAATCATTCTGTTCTTCAAAATATAAGTTATTGAATATTTAAAAAAGTCTTTGTATGCGTTTAAATTCAACGTTACTTGTGTATATTTAAGATGTTTACAAATTTACGCATTTTTTTAAATGATAATTTACTTGTGGAATTCACGAAAAAAATTAGGTAAGTACTAATAAGTGCACAAACTACTATACAAACCCCTGGCCTGGTTTCTTAGTAAAATTGCAATTCGATAGCTATAGTCTTCAATGAATTATGAGGTGCAGAGCAGCAATTACCTCCGTATTTCTTAGCAGTTGTCAGAGGGTCGCCCACGCATTCGCCGCACGAGTTCTACTCTATTATACAATCAGGACGAATCAGCACATGGGACACTGCTCCACCTACCGCTATCACTAAGGTCAATATGCACACGACACAAGACTAGCTCCCTAAGAACTTAATGATGCAATTTTAAGACTCGACTCGAGATGTTAGATGCTGCGAGCCAAACAATTTTCTAAGCCTGCCCACGTCAATTACATTATTTTACACTAGATCGTGCCGTGGCACATCATTATTGTGATTGTTTCCTGGCAATTGTACGAACAGTATTGTAAACGAGACTAAATATAAGTTTAGTACCTATATACCTACGTGTTGTATAGGCACAACTTTATAATAAGTGAGTTTTATTACTGTTTTATTTCCATCGACACCTCGTTGCGGTGGAATGGAAATAAATTGTGTTCTCGTTTTAATCGTGCGTAGCCGGCGGCGAGTTGAGTTTCTCCGTCTCGATGATCTATAGAGTAGATCGCGAGAGGTATTGTGGACCGCGCTGTAGGCATACGAGTACATTGAATGTACAATGATACGCACGTGCTGTGCCTCCGCCCGCGGCCTCCGCCCCTACCATTGTCCGATCGCCTATTGTTTCACGGAAATCCTTTAGACATGTCTTGATACTCACAGCAATATCTTTTTTTGATAACATTATCCATCTGATTACTCATCGGACGTCATAAAACACTTCGATGACAAGGACTGCCATGTTAAGGAAGAACGACACACAGCTGTGAATTAATAGAGTGACCTAATTACGCAACAATCTCGTTTGTCTCCTGATTCCTATTAGAATTGCGTTGTTAGTAAAGCAAAAGCAATTAGAGCTGTGAGGCCTTGAGTGTAAAGTAATGTTTTTATGTGACTGTTCAAATGCGAAGCCCAGTTGAACACAATAACGATCGAGTGGTAGTCGATTAGGAAACTAACAATGCGGTTAGACAACTAGATCACGGAACCGTTTTAATATTTAGCTGTTCCAACCATCGACATGACCTATAATAAAAAAGCTGACTATAGAATAATACATTCGTGCACAAGAGACTTATATTCTAATAAGATTAGAAGATAGGTGTGTGTGTGAGCTTGAAAGCTTATAAATCTTGTGGTTGTATAGGCATTTTATGTGTGCGCGACGCGACGGAGACTTGACAAGAGCAGCTCGATAGCGACACAATGGCTGAACGGCATATTACCATATTGTAAGAGCCGCCAGCGAAACTTGTTTTATCTCTGCATTTAGAACGAGGAACGTACTTGGTATATGTAGGTCTATATAACTTTAAAATGTTTCGTTATATTTAAAACTGAATGGTAGGTAGTAAGTTTTGATAATCCAATTCGATTAATAGTCTTTTTAGATTCAATCTGTATAAATCCTTTTTTGTATTTACACAAGAAAAAAACAATTATTTGTTAGAACATTATTTATTAAAAAATAAAGAAACCATCATTTGAACTCTGAAATGTTAATTTTACAACAGAGGCGAATTAGATTATTTATTTTCAATTAGTATGTCATTTTGCTAATGTTATAATGATTTATCATGAATTTTCTCGACAATGGCACAATAACGGAATTTATGTTGGACCACAAATGGTATCTATACGGAAACAACAATGCGCGAGTGGCGCGTGGGCAGGGTCGCTGCGGGCGCGGCGCGCGGCCTGCAATAGGGCTGCAATAGCTTTAAACAGTTTAAACTCGTTCAAAACCTAAATTTTAAAAAATACATTTATTTAATTGGTTCATTAAAGTTGCCAAAAATTTACCTGCTTGATATCAGTATGTGAAAACAGAGTCTCAAAATAAACTTATTACCTACATGTCCTTTTAAAACTACAATCGTTATTTAATGAATTTAAAAACCGAATCCTGTAGCAATATATGGGATCAATTAACGCTAGCCGAAGTTTTTATACTAACTTAAACTACACGATATGCAGATTTTTTTTTTGTACTGCATCAAAGCTTTCAAGTGTATTTACTACAGCCCTACAAGTGACAGAGATTGAGGTTGAACGCACGCGACATGGTTATCTCGACTAAGGTTTGGGCGAGAATAAATAAAACTCTTCGTGGAAAACACACATTTATTTTATTATTCCATCGAGCCTGTTGTTGTAATGTTACGATAGCGCTTTATGGGACTTGTTATCAACTAACTTTCTACGGACAACGTAAAAGAACATGACCATAAAATTTGTAGACAACTTTTTAAGATCTCGCGCCCGTTATCAACTACCCGCGGTTTTTGAGAAACAATACCTAAGCATTTAGTTGGTGCTTTACCATAAATAGCCCATTTACATAACGAGTTTGATTGTAAAAATGAGATCCTAATGGAATGGTATTTTTTAACGAAGTAACTTATTTTCGCAAATTAACACGCATACGTTTTAAATTTATTGGAAGGTAATAATAGTCTTTTACGTCAAGTAATATTTTTTTTTTAATTATATTCCTACTAAAAAATCTTGTAGTAAATTGTTTAAATATATTGTAGGTATTTAAACAACATCTTCATTTTGCGAAACGATTCGGCAAATTCCGGTTTTACATCAATCTTACTATCATGTCTCTAAATATATTAAAATCTATAATTTTAATTGATTTACAAATCAATTTTAATTGATATATAGCTATTCAAACTGTTTTCAAAATTGATTAACTTTTCATATTGCAACCGCCACTCAGCTCACCGCTTTGTGCTATAGAATAATATTATTGAAACACTAATTGGATAGCGCGCGTGACTCAATTTTATCTGTAATTCTACAGAACTTTTACGAAAGAGATGGATGTATACATAATTGTTTGAAATAGAAAGAGATGACGGTATTATGGTGACGTTGAGGTACATTAGCAGCTTTTAGGTCGATATCGGCGCCCGTCATTTGCCTGGTAATGGCCCGGGATTGCCTCAATTTGAATCTGCCGGCCCTTTTTTATATTTTAATGCTTAATGGACCACGGTTACTCTGTGGTCTTTGTTGTCGTTTTATAAATTTACATGTGTGGTAGGTAATATTGGCCACCAATGATAATAAGAATTCGAGTTATGCATAGTACTTTACTTGGTAAATTTCAGCGTCCTTTTTATTCTTTTGGTATATGTAGAAATTTTTTGTAAGACCTTTTTGAATACGTGATTATATCCTAACATCCCCGACACGCTAAAACCTATGCGCGAACGTGTTATTCAACACCTCTCGACACAGATTTTTTGTGTCTCTGTTTGGAAACATGAAAAAATCCTGTGCGGTTTTTATGTCATTGTTTTTGTGTGTTTGTGTTAGCGCGCGCCGATAACCAAGGCGACACGGCTATGGAGATGCAAGAAAGTTACACAATTTTGTTTACAAAGTTATAGGAATTACGTAGGTTTATTTATTAATAGGCACATGTCTTAAAATTCAATTATTTTTAAGCAAAGCAACGTATATATGTACACCATACTATGTTATGCTGTAAAAACGACTAATGTCTTCATACCTTACAACACTACCTACGCAACATAAAAATATCATGGCCTTTAATTGCGTGCAGCCATTTAAAGTAATTTATACAAATGGCCACAAACTTAATCGGTGTGATTCTGCGTTACTGCGGTATAAGTAAGTAAGAATAAAAATTGTCCGGGCTCAAGTCCAGGTAGTAACCCCTTTGTCGTGTTAAACGGTTGTTCACCCCTTAAGACGCAGACAAGGGTAGAGAGATAACTTTCCACGTGTGTCGAGGGTGCGGGCGACCACGCACGTGAGGGCCACTTGTCCCTATTAGTTACTCGTTTACAACGCATATTTTTCAACATTCGCCCATTAGTCGGGATTAAGGAAGGCTCCCGATGAAAGTAGGATGTGACGCGACAGAATTCCACGTCACGTCGCGTCGGCGTCACTGACGAAGAGTAAAAAGACGATGGCTTTTTTGTTGTCCGCTTGATTAATGTACGTGTAGTTTAGATAACTCCGATTTATTCACCTCAATCGTGTGTAGGAGTTCGTTATTTAATGTTTTAATTGTTCATGGTCTATTCTTATATGGAAAAAACTCTATCTATCAATATCGTCGGATTAATGAATGGTTATAGACATTTACATAACAATGCCGGATGCATTGCACTTTCCGCCGTCAATTTATACATTGCGCTGAATATAAATGAGAACTCATTTCTAATCTACAAGTTGATGAGACATCACGACGCAAGGAGTGTTGATGCTCAACATAAATGCAGTCGTATTAAGCAGAGACGCGGGCCACACATACAATGCACTCTAACATAAAAGCCGAGCCTTGCTTTTATTGGACGGCGTCGGGCCATGTAAAATCTTTACGTGGTATCTTTTATAGTGTGGTGTGTCGTATATCTTAGGTTTATGGCGTGTGCTCCGGTGGTGCGGGGGCCGGAGCGTGGGCGCTACTCCAGAATCGCGGCCCACGTGCCACTGATCGCAGATACCATTGTCCGCTCGCAGCTTGTTTATGGGAGCAGTCCTGAGATACCGACGAGAAATGACACCTCCATCGAGTCTTTATCTAAGGCCACTCCCTACCGACCGCTGCAAACTTTCCATCTAGATTTTGCGTTGATCCAATTTAATAAAAGCCCTCCAGACTGCGACCGGTTTGCGTCACATTGCGGACTTTGTCGGGCCAAGTTCGTTTTTGCGCAACTTCCCCAGGAATTGAAAAAGACAAGTTTTATATTTGTTTACCAATCAATTGGATACTTATAGTAACATACACAAATAAAATAAAATGTCGATGCATAAGAATGAGGAGTACCGTAATATTTTGTTTGTAGTGCATAATTTCGAAACAGTAAGTAACAACGGTTGATAAAAAAGTTGTTGTAAGCGTAAGCGTTGTGACTCGAAGAATGGCAATTTAAGAGTTTTTTAATAATTTTATTGGAGGGAATAAATGAACCGGTCGGGTGTCGCGCGCTGGTCTCGGAATACATAATGAGCTTTCTGTTTATAATGACTTCGATGGTCAACGTTCCAATCAAATTGTCCAAATATGATTAAGACAACATTGCGACAGTGGCCGACAGAGCTATCCATAAACGTCTGCCCTATAATTAATAAATTGGTGACTTAATGAGATAAACACCAGTGTGACATATGCTAATGAACTGAACGTTTAAGTTAAAAGGTTTATTTTTGTAAATGGTACTTAACATTATGCTTGAAAGATTTCGAAGTTTTTAATAGAGTTGTTTCATGTTAATCCCATTAGGTAAGTTACGTAGTGGGTTGCATTAACACGGAAGTAACTTAATGAAGACATTAGGACTCAATATTATTCCATTACGAATGCTTATCGTATCAGAGATTTAAATTAAATGTTTGTCTCTTTCTTCCCCAGTGGCTTGACCTCACCTACGGAGCGAGGGGTTACTCCTGTGTACCTGCGGTGTAGAGAGGGCACGATATCCTGGGTGTACCCCCGAGGTGCTCTGCGTCTGCTCCTACGGCCGTCCTTGCCGGTAGATGAACGGGATTTTAAAGTCTGCGTACGGGTGATAAGGCGCCCTGATCCCCCGGACTTGTTCCATACGCTGCGGCTTAATGATACAGGTATGACCTTTTATTCAAATCTTAAAAAGTTAGCCACTTAAGTTGCCAAGATCTTGATCGATACCAGTTATATATAAAAATATTTTATTTTTGCAAATCGCTAATAAAATATCACTTACAGTTTTTACAGTCTCATTATCTGTAGATATAATACGGCGTTGGCCGTGACGGTTTGATAGTATTTTGCAATACATACCTACTAAGTATAACTAGCATTTCACTTCATAATGATAAGACGATCTAAAGCAATTCGAATTAGGTATTAAATCCTCTTTTAAACTCCTTTGTATGGTCCCTTCCTCGGTTGCCTGGAAGAGATCACATTTTGTGATAAGGCCGCCAATTGTACCTATCTAATTTTAAGTTTAGTTTTAAGTCCTTTTCTGTATTTTTCTCTTTGTGAAAGTGTACAATAAAGAGTTTATCTATCTATCTATCTATCTATTAAGTCTAGCAAAAACAGGGTCGTTGACATTGTTAGCTTCAGGAAAGTTAACATGAACCAATAAATAACGACACTTTAACCGTCTAGTCGGCACCGATAGCAATGTATTGTCACCAATTGTGATCGACATTCATAGTCGATCGAGTCTCGCCTTTACGTCTTTATTTTTAACTTAGTCACCAAAAACGAGCAAAATGTTAAAATGTATAAAACAAGGTAGTTTGGTACTAAGTATGGGTTTAGAGTCGCTGTCAGATGGTAGGCGCTCCCGTAAAATTGTAGGTTGTGTTCTGGTTTTTGAATGTCAAGATTAAAGTTAACATATTCAAATAACTATGTTACTTTCAGCAGTCGCGGATCGTTTCCCGGCTCGTTTGTTTGTGGAGGGTGCTCGCCGACTGGTGCCGTTGTACGCGCCCAACGATGGAGATCCTCGCGAGCTGCGTTGCTTTCGAAGCCGGAAAGGGCGCGCGGCTATCTACGTGGAGGCCGAACCGGAAGATGGGCCGCAGAGAAGAGAAGCTACCTTCAAGTACGAAGCTCGTCCTCTTGTGCGTCGGCACTACGACCCGAGCACGGCCGACTGCCGGCCCTGCACAGAGTCCGAGTTAGAGCTCGCCTTCTGCACCAGCGACCTAGGTGAGACCTCACACAACTTCCACTTATCTTTATAGCTATCCCAACCGCAACGTATAATGAGCTGCACAGAAGCAATGGCAGTCTCTGAATGTTAATAAACCCGCATCGCCGACCGCACCGTAATTTGTCGCCATAATCGGGATTCCTCGCGCCTGAAATTAAATTAAACGTTGTTAGGTATGCTTGCTTGAATATAATTTTTCTTCGCTAACTACTAAGAAGTATTTACGTGGCGGTACGGCGGGGCGGGGCCGCATACTCAGGTAATAATATCAAGTGGACTCGTTATTTTTAAGGAATCCCAAACTGTGCCAACTGACTGCAAGTGACCGAGGTATTGTTTGTTGAGACTTTTGTGTCGCCGTGGCGAGTCATTTGGACCTCGACTGTCGTGATAAGATTACTTGTCATAACGGTCATGACTCACGAAACTTAAGCAAATTAAGCAAAGATCTGTGAATTTTGTGTTTCTGGATGATTCTAATTGCTCAATGCTCAATTAATCTTACGATTGACTACTACTCAGTAACTATCTACTGGTTACGTGAGGCTTGACGAGTGCATACCGGATTGACTAGTACGGCGCTAGTCGGCACGCGACGGGGAGTTGATGTTAATAGTTTTTTTCTGGTTTGATAAATTATAATCGTTGAAGAGTTATGTCACTGCAACGATGCAGCTCCCCGCCGCGTCGCACCCACGATATTACCCGCCTCCGACACGTATCATTGATTTTTTGTTTGTAATGCACGTAAAAAATAGAGATCTTCTCTGATGGAGGCAACCAACGTTAAGGTTCTTTGTCAAATAAAAATGACAAGCCATTGTTATATTGTCGAAGGTAGAGGCATTATTAACCGATTGTTTCTGTGGCCGAATTATAATTATAATTTATTATTCATCGGCTGGATAAGAATGGCTATTTTATTTTAATTTGAAAGAAAAAGTTGTAAAGCTCAAACGTTCGTGTTTAGAAACTCAAATAACCGGCTACCTTGTACCAATCGCGAGTTATTTAATAACTTATATATTTCGTATTCGGCATTAACACTAGCTAACAATTAAATTAACAGTTGTCTTGATAACATAGAGGCAGTAAGACTACCTAATAACAGCATAGCTCGTTAGTGAAACGTTCTATGTGATTATCGGTTGTTAGGGTCGGGTCGATGACCGTTCACCAAAGACCTGGACTTCACTTATCTATCTCAAACAAAAGCTTGGAGAAGAAAATATACGCGTACATTTACGCTTACTCACGGCTCGGACAAAAAGTGTATTGCGCGAACAATGGCGACACAGTGATTAATATCTAACGATAAATCTGTCGCTAGCCGTAGACGAAGTAACCGGTACGGGGACTTGCTGGCAAGATATAAGTAGGTAGTGTGCAATAGATTTTATCACTTCTCTGCTCTTTAATCTAGTCTAGCTTGGGGAAACCTATTTTACCTATTTTTTTTTAAGGTAAGCAGAATACCAGTAATCTAATTAAACTCTCGTGCGAAGCTAAACTGCTTGTGTTCACGTCGGTAATACCTACGATGGGTGGGGATCGAACCGGCGACCACATGATCGTACGATGCCTTACCCATTGGGCTACGGCCGCTTTAAACTTTATACGTAAAAAAAGCTAAACTGAACTTCAGTTATCCACACAAATGTCTCTGTTTACCACTGTAGCGACATCTACTCAACCTTTTATCCCTCAATTTCAATGAAATAAATTAGGTTTCATAGATCAGTAACATATGTTTTTCACCCTATACGGGTTTTTTACGGGCTATATAGGTAACCGTATTCGCTCACAATAATGCTTATTATTATAATTTGACATGGCATGTAAATCGTAGAGCGGTCGTTACAAGAAATTTTTTATCCTCCATGACAACTAAAGGAATTAAACTTGTCTGAATAAAAACGCTCGGCTGTGCGCACACGCAGTGATTAAACTTTGTAACTTCTAATTTGTTTGCGCCGAGCAATTACTATAATTAACCAATCTTGAGTTTTAAACAAAACATTTGTATTTAAAATATATATTATTTTGTAGACATTTATTTGTAGATATAAATAGTTACTACTTATAGATACTATACTATGTAGGTAGATAGGTACATTTATAAGAGTAATTTACTTTAGTTTTAGGTTAATTTTGTAAGATAAAGCTTAAGTGGTTTCTGAAGGGGTAGTTTGCAATTCAAATCGAATTAAAAAATGAGACGTTTTTCAGCAATTACAAAACATAATCTCCTCCTCAACAAGTCCTCCCCCCTTACTCATGTGAATTTAAAAATAACACAAAAAACATGGAGGAACATCTCAGATGTATTTTTCTGTAAACCTACTAATTTAGTATTAGAATGCTCACTGAAAACTGCTATGTGAATAAATATTCTATGAAGAACATTGACAAACACTAGAATTCTAAATAAAATCAATTATATGGAAATAGGTATTTGCGTGGGTAGTAACAGCGACATTGATTCTTATATTTATTTGATTCGTCTTCAATAACAATACCGGCTATAAATTTTATGATATAAAAATACCTGTTTTTAAATAATAAAACACATTTGCGACTTTTAACGGAATCATGTATTAAAAGCTCTTCAAGGAAAATCCCATTGTGTAGCTAATAAAAATTATATTAGGTATCGCATTCGCTATTTCTTGATAATTTATAAGCTCAAATTCCACAATGAGGAATTTAAGCTTATTTTTACATGGGTATAGTATAATTAGTCTGTCTAACATATTACCAGGACAACATTGTTTGTTGATTAAAGAATTTTTGAATTTTAAATTTACCGATAGTTGGAAATATACATGTTTTAATATTACTGAAGCACAAGATTGCTATAATACTTTTATCTTTTTTTTAATAATCCCTTTCCTCACTCACTCCCTAAGTCCCTACAATTATTTGCGTGAACCACGGATAGTTCTTCTGAGTCTGGGTGTTTGAGTCCGTGAATTAAGAGTATTTGTCTCCCGCGACATTTACAGATGGATTAAATTTTATAGATTACTAGCTTCTCGCACGATTCACTCACGTAGCTCCCGCTTACATGGGAAATTCATCATTAAGTACCTATAACCTAGCTCTGGATAGCGTAGCTTACTAATCTACACTAATATTATAAAGAGGAAAGATTTGATTGTTTTTTTGTTTGTTTGTTTGCATTGAATAGGCTCCGAAACTACTTGACCGATTTGAAAAATTCTTTCACTGTTGGGAAGCTACACTATCTCCGGTGAACATTGG
This sequence comes from Nycteola revayana, assembly GCA_947037095.2. NCBI lineage: Eukaryota > Metazoa > Arthropoda > Insecta > Lepidoptera > Nolidae > Nycteola > Nycteola revayana. The sequence continues at coordinate 16,099,954 of OX344839.1, forward strand.
CTATATTGAATTTCCAAAAAAGTTAGGGATTCATACTAAAACTCCAATAATGTAACCCAAGGTGTGAAAAAATTAGCAAAAAACTTTCTTACATCGGCGTGCGCTGCGAAAACTATTGATTATAGAACAAAATAATGTACTACGTCTTTGTAGAACATATAATTATCTACAAAAAATATCACGACAGCATATGTCAAAAGCACGCGGTTGTTTTATGCGGAGATCGCAGCGTCAGACGCATGCGATCAACGGATGCACTCAACTCACGCTGCGTTTGGCGCTGCGTCAACCGCGTAAAACAATGGTTTGTAATTATATTACTGAAATGATGTGCGTTAATCGCATTGCGTATAACGCAGCGTTTATCGCATAAAACAACCGCGCGCTTAACTATCATAGTTATGTCACAAAAAGTGTTTTTTCATTTAAAAAAAATATATAAATGCCACCGCTATAAAAGCTCTTTTATTTATACTTTGGAATTAATCCTTTTTAAAATAAATTACTTTATATTTAATTCTGCTTCAAAACCTTTATATAACTTTTTGAATTATTCAATTTGGACAATCCATTCGAAAGATAAGTATATCAAGTTTAAAATTGTAAGTTATTTGAAAAATGTCAGTTATTTGAAAAGTTTTATCTGATAAAACTACCAATTAGTAGTTTTAGCATCATTTTTCAAACTGAATACTATAATTGTGTTTACTTTTTATATTTATAGATCAATATTATGGTGTCCTGCTGTTTGACCAAAAGTCATTTGGCAAAATTACACTTGACAAACAACGTTTGGTAATACAATGGTTTCGCCGTTTGATCATTTTACTACTAATCATTTTACAAATTACTCACTTTTCCAAATGATCAACACTTAAATTTGCATTTTATAAATAATTATTTTACACAATGAACATTTAGCAACTGAGTTATCAGATAAAACTACCAATAAACGTTTGATGAAATGTTTTTAAAGTGACAAGTGTTTCGTTTATTAATAAAAAGGGAAAGGGGTACCTATACAGCTTAGGGTAGCGAAGAGCGAAGCGACGAGCGGGTTACGTTCATATAAGCACAGCGCGACTTTAGGGCGTTTTTTCCATTAGGTAATAATGATTCATGATGCTGATGAATCAAAGAAGTACGTTTTATGAAATAACATATGGTAGATGACATTTGGACAACTGCTTAATTTGCGAAACATATTATTTGGTGAAATGAAAAAAGGTCAATTGACGTTTTAATATTAAACACATTTACCAAGTGTAGTGTTTGCTAATAGATCATTTGCTAGGTGAGTTTTTGTAAAATTATACTTTTGTCAAATGTCTCCTTTGCCAAATGAACATTTGGTGAAACGTTGTTTGTCGAATGACCATTTGTCAATAATTTTTTGGTCAAACATTAGTGATTCATAATTTTAAATAACATAATCATATTTATATTAATATTATAAAGAGGAAAGATTTTTTGTTTGTTTGCATTACTTTTGTATTTGCTGGAGATTTCCGACAAACTCTTCCTGTCATTAACAGAGTTACACGAACAGATATCATCAAAGCGTGCTTAATGGAGTTGCCCTTATGGACTTCGATTGAAAATATAAAATTACGGACGAATATGAGAGCTCATCTTCATGGAATCACCGATGGTGATTTTCCACAGCAACTGCTTAAGCTTGGGGAAGAAATTTTTCCCACTCCAAATTTAAGCAGTTCCTAACTGTAACATCCTTCTGGATTAGTCTCTAGGCTAAATAGTCCATAGTTTAGAAATTTTAATAGATGTAGACCCTGATATCGATAACTTGCACGAAAAGGACTTTCATTGGTTGTGTTCTAGGGTAATAGTATCACCCAGGAATGATAGTGTCAACGAAATAAGCAATTTAATTATTCAAAAAGTTCCCGGACAAATAAAAAAATACAATTCGATAGACACCGTGACTAATATCGAAGACGCAGTCCATTATCCCCAGGAGTTTTTAAATTCATTGAAACTTTCTGGACTGCCACCACATGAATTGACTTTAAAAATTGGAATTCCCATTATGCTTTTGAGGAATTTAAGCCCTACAAGCATGTGCAACGGGATGAGGCTGCTTATTAAGGAATTGAAGGACAATTTAACTGTAGCAACCATTATCACCGGCCCAGCAGCTGGTCAACTAGCTCATATACCGAGGATTCCGATGATCCCAAGTGATCTGCCAATCCCATTTAAACGGCTTCAATTATCAACAAGTCCCAAGGCCAAACTTTCGAATTAGTAGGGATTGACCTACGAAAAGAATGTTTTACTCATGGCCAACTGCATGTTGGTCTATCGCGGGTCGGAGGTCCTGAAAATCAATTTATTTTGCTGCTATGCTCTGACTCAATAAATTAATTTTCAGGAGCAGGGAAAGAAAAGTAAGGTAAAGGCCTCTTTACAAAAAAAAATGATAACTTTTGAAATGTTTGTTTAATTCCCGTGCGAAGCCGGGGCGGGCTGTTCGTAGTGAAATATTTTTTGTAATCGGTTCAGTAGTTCCGCAGCCTATTCAATGCAAACTTGTCCTCTTTAAAATAATAGCCAGTCTTCCTATCCTTGAATTTTACTAATGTAGAGTATCTTTTTTAAATTAAAAATTCTAATACAAAATAACAACAGCCGTGTGGTTCCCGGCTTAGAATAGACCACCCCATGTCCTCCCATGCGTGTCGTAAAAGGCGACTAAGGGACATATGGCTGATGGATGGCCAGCAGCATCTATTAGCTCAAGGTTTACATCTTACTGCGATAACCAATCCGTCTGCCAAGCGTGGTGATTATGGCAATATCCCTAAACGATCCTGGCTTGCCAAAGTCTATTTAGAGAAGGCCCATGTTCAGCAGTGGACGTTAACGGGCTTTTGATGATGAATATAAAATAATAAATTAAATCTGTTGTACACTTGCTATGCACTTATTATTGTGTATCTATTTCCTAAAGGTTTGCTGGAATAGAATTCATAATTGAATTAAGCTCGCCTTTGTACATGTTGTTTCCAATTTATACAATTTATGTCGTGTAATTTTGTGTGTTCAATAAAGTATAAATAAATAATAAAAACCTGTTCTTGTCCCCAGTGTCCCGAGGTGTGATCGTGTCAAGCGAAGCTCGTGAAGATCTGGACTCAACGCAACTGACACTCCGGCTGACCAAGCTCATCAGAGCGACTGCCGGAGATCAGTCCCGAGAACACCAGAACCCTAGCCCCGAACTAACGGAGCAAGACGATTACTATAGGTAAGGATCATACCTAAATATTACTAAGAGTTTCTAAGTTTCCAAAAAAAATCTTAAAAACAACCTTTTATATAAATTCTATAAATAATCAGACCAGTAATGGTAACCCAGTTACCGTATAGGTTCCACCCAGTTTCAATAAGTATATTTATTTTTGACTCTGGACGTTTTTTATTTTTATTTTGTGCATTATGAGCAACCTTCGGTATAAGTCTCGTATGTCGTGGGTTCGATCTCTACTCCCGACAAGAATTTTTCGTGTAAAATCTAAGATTTTTTTCCGAGCCTGGTTGGTTGAGAATACTCCTTGCCTCGGGAAGCACGTTAAGCCGTAGGTCATGATTGTCAATCATATAAGGGCAGCAGTGTGAGTTATAACATATTACTGTGTTCACCAACCCGTCTGCCAAACGTGGTGACTATGGTAAAATTATCGCTCGTCAAAATTTTCATTAGACGTTATATACAGGCTGATGATGAAGCATTTTGAATTCCTTCGTCATATAACATTTTGTTTATTTGATATTGTTTTTTACCATTGTCACTGTTTGAGGAGGAAAGATTTGATAATTTTTTTGTTTGCATTGAATAAGCTCTGAAAGTTCTGGGCCAATTTCAAAAATTATTTCACCATGAAAATGCTTAGTTATCCTGGAGTAAAATTGGCTTTATTTAATTATGAAGTTACCACGGAGACGGGTGCTACGCGGGTGAAACCGCGTGCGTCTGTTTAGACAGCCATATTGTTTGTATAAATGAATGTAAATAATACCTCAACGTTGGATTCGTTTATCTTATCCTTTTTTAATGTCACTTCCACAACGCAGTCCTTCCATTTACATTATAACTCTAAAGTTACTCTTCCACAATAAGTTTTATCAGATAATTATTTCAAGAAAATGCTAGTAAAACGTCGCCGATGATATCTGTGCGACATTACCGAGCTTGTCTGTGTTGTTAAGCTTATCGTTACATCTTTCGGACAATGCGCCTCAATTGGGGAGAAACGGTTCTAAGCAAATGACACCTAATTTTGATAGTTTGCCTTACCAGTATTAGTTTACGACAATATAAATTAATTATAATAATTAATTTTATTATAAATAAGTAATTATAATAGGTTTATAAATAAACAACAAATGTAATTTAAGATAAATAATAATTAATTTACAAATAATGTTTGACGATTTACAAGTGCCTGTAATTGGTTTACGTAAATAAAAATGATTTTTATTTTATTTTTATTTTAGTTACGAAAATTACGAAGTCGGTTCAGTACTGGTTGTAGATGCTGTAATAGCGGTTTTGAAATAGGTCCACTGATTTAATCCAGACTCGAACCATTAAATGAATGACTTTATCTACTATATAGAGGTAAAGAAGAAGAGGTGAAATTAGCGATTTTGTGATGTTGTAAGGGGGTAATGTCTGGATGTACTAAAGCGATTATTGAAAATTATCTTACCAATTTATGATTGAAAGCCGCATTATTTATGATTGTCATACTTAGGCTATATTAGACGAGGTTCTCGCGGGAATGGGATCTACAAGTGTAAAACTGCAATAAAGATATAATAAAGAAAAACTATCAAGATATATTTTTCAAAATCGGCTCGTGTAACCACCATTACCGTCACCAACACGCTTGTTAAGCGTGCTTAACAAGTGGGTTGGTGGCCACAGTATTATGTCATAACACACACAGGAAAACCTCTGATGCAAGTTTCCTGGTATTAAATGACTATGTTATAACAATCAGGACCCGCAGCATAACGCGCGAGACCTTAGGAAAGATCTAAATTTTACACAAGGACTTCTTATCAGGCTTACCATAAAAGTATGTAATACTTATCTTAGCGTTCATTCTTCCCCAGGTACGATGTAGACAACACCTTAGAGCGCACTACACACCGCAACCACAAACGGCGAAAAGCACGTAGTTTACACGCGCACGTCCACGTATCATCGGTGTGTGGGGCGTCCGCGGGTGCCGGGGAGTTCCTCGTCATGGCGAGACGGAGGCTCGGCCAGTACTCTCTGGTCTGTGCTCCCAGGATCGATGACTGGAGGGAGTTGGTGAAAAGAAGAAACGCTGAAGGCACAGCTCATTGTACATTACAGCACTAGAAGTGATTTCATTAGTACACCTTTAAACATAACCACCATAGGATGAATATGCATCAGAAAGTATATAAAGCCACACCTAGATTCCTGAGGCGAGAGAAGAAGTTTCCGATAAGTACCTAATTTGATGACAGTTATTTCTATTGGTAATATTTCTACGTATTTAAGAAGAACGTCTGAAAATATAAATATCGAGTTGAAGGCCTCATTTATGGAGAAGCGGGGCGTTGCGCTCGGCGTTGAGCGTCGCGCACTAAATTCAAACATATGGCGTTGTATGAACGTGTTTACTATACGATTTTATTTTCATTAAGAATTCAAATGCAAGCCGCCCAACGCCGTGCTTCTCCGCATCCTTAACCTTATGCATCTTAATATTATAGAAGACGGTGCATAGGATGGTGTAAAGTGTTTGTTAAACTTCACTATTAAGGGCAATACTTGTTGCATTCACCGGTGTTAAAAACTATTGATAATATTTGGTGGAAGTGTCTTTTAGCTATGTTGTGATAGATCTATATCGGTAGTCACTCTTAGAGGATTACTTGTACGTTTTAAAAAGTTTTATATAGTGAATGTGTGTACATACAGCTGTATGCTATCTTAACTACGTGGGTCACACTTCTGATTGTTTCAAACAATGAACCATCAGTAGTGTCATCTACTGTTTTAAATAGATATAGAGTATATTACTTCGAGTCGACAGTGAAACATTGTTGATCAGAAGAAAATCCTACTTGAGAGTTTTACCTATAGATTATATTCTGCTTGCCATAAAATCAGCTTGCATTAATGCAATATTGTACAAATTTCTAACGTTTATTTATGTATCAAATGTTTATATTTACTTGTAAATGATATATTGTAGTTTTATAAAAGAAATGTGGTCCCGTGTGCCAAAATATGTAAGATCTTCAGTTAGACGTAAGGTTGATCTCAACTCTGTACATATTATTTTTAAGTGAGAAAGGTTGAAAGCCATATTAATTAAGCACCATAGATAGATATATAGACAATGTTGTAATATATTAATGTTTGTGTGATTAAATTACATAGTTATTTTCTCATATTTGAAAAGAGTGTATTAATAAAATTACAAATAAAAAACAATACCTTTTTGGGAAATTAATAGTGGGTATCTGTCAAGTTGAGTCCATTACAAACACTGCACCCAAAAAACTTGACATTCTCTCCAAGGTGAGGCTTACTTCACATCGGAGCAGCTCTTGAGTCTCTACAAGGCTCAAGTTCGCTCCTCAATGGAATACTGTTCTCATCTTTGGGATGGGTCTGCTAGATATCAGCTGGATGCGCTGGACTCATTGGAGCGCCGAGCGAAGAGAGTCATAGGCAATAACTCACTTGTGGAGGCAAGTCTTCAGAGCCTCGAACACCGTAGACGAGTAGCCTGCCTATCGGTTTTTTATCGGTTACATTTCGGGGAGTGTGCGGAGATTCTAAATAACCTGATACCCCCTTCACCCTTCCATCACCGGACGACCAGGCGCGGCAAGCGGTTTCACCCTTATGTTGTAGACATTCCTTCAATACGCACGAAGCGATTTGCTTCTTCTTTCATAATGCGGACGGCTAAGGAGTGGAATTCTCTGCCGGGGTCAGTTTTTCCGGAATGCTATAATCTGGACATCTTTAAAGCTAAAGTGAACAGACACTTTCTAGGCACGCGTGAATCATCATAGGCCTTATCTTCGCCTTCCATCAAGCGAGATTATGGTCAAACGTAAGACTATATTAAAAAAAAAAAAAAACACTTATCTTTTTGTTTTAAAGTTTGTAATTTAGAAAAACAACTATTAGTAAATCTGGTTAATTTACTTTGTATTTCCAATAAGATACCAATGCAACAGACAAACATTCTCGTCTTATGTAATATGAATACTATATAGTTTTGTTGTAAGAATCTGTTGACTTAGTTACATATAATTTATTAGGTATAACATATTTCTAAAACTAAGTCCGAATCTAAAGTCCTAAGTGGATTGCGTCCCAATAGGGTTTCAAATTTAGATTGACCTGGGTCATCACTTGCATACAGTTTGGAGCCCTGGTTACGCTCTATCGTAAATTTAATACGGGAAGTATTAAAACTACGAATATCGTGTGACAAGGATTTTTTAATTCGTCTATTATGCTGCCTATATGACTTAGCATCATGGTGAGATTGCAGTCTTAGCGAGCGTCGTTCAACCATTAGGTTAAGGGTGTCTTTAGAAAGTTTCTGAGTACTACTGGTACGGCAAGCCTTGAAGACCCTACCGTATGGACAGTCTCTACGAGCCTGTTGTTGATCTCGCCCACTGATGCGTCTTCATCCAGACAATCGAATCGATTTGAGAGCTCGAGTTGAAAGCTCTCGGGGTTATCGATCTGAGCGCCAGTAGGTCGAAGCGTAGACTATCAACTCGTCCTCATCGTTTTTCTTGCCCAGTTTCGCATTGAAATCCCCCATAACATCGTTGAAGTGAGTTATATAAGTAGCCCTTCCGATGTCCTCTTACATACACTCAACTTCTTCATCTGGGTGTGCCGAGGTCGGTGCTTTTTTTTTTTCGGACGGACATATGTAGTTAGTCAGGAGGCTTTTGCTACTTCACCGGGCATAAAGGCGAGCAGAGCTCCAGCCTAGATAAATGGTTTAAACACTACAAACTAAGCAACCTGCGCAAGAGGGCAGGGCCCTGTGGGACTTGGACCTCGGCTCAGGGCGGTCGCTGACGGGGAGATTGAGGAATTATGGCTTTTAGCCGAGGTCGGTGCATAGACCTGAACAACCTTCAGCAAATATCTTTTAGATACTCTGAGTGTTAGGTGTGCCACCCTGCTAGACACACTGTCGATGGTAATAATGTTGTTAATGAACTTGTGAACGAGAAACCTGACACCACCTTGTGACTTTTGGTCGCCCTCCCGGTAGGAGAATAGATTGCCAGATTTTAGGGTCACCGTGTCCTGTCCCTCTCTACGGACTTTAGACAACCCCAGAATATTCCATCTGAGCCAGCTCAATTTTTCTTCCAGCTCAACAATCCTTTCCTCGGTCCGTAGAGTGCGCACGTTATGTTTTGCCAGGGCCAGTGTTCGCCTGTGAAATTGGTAGCCACTCGTCTCCCGGGGATTCTTAGCATCCCTAGCCCCGCCGATACCGCCGGGGAATCGGGGCAAAAATATTTTTAAGTTGATACACGTTTTCGTATTTTCAACATATTATATGATTTTGGCGCCCCCTGCAACTGCCGCCCGGGGCAGGGTCCCCGGCTCCCCCCCCCTAGATCCGGGGCTGTAGGTATATGTACGATATTATGTCATAGCATATTCATTATTCTATTTACATTGTTTATGGTGCTGCGATACATTGTCTTCATATTATAGTGCGTCCACACACAGATCCACGTTATATAGATTTAATAAATAATATATTATACAAACCACCATTATATTTTGTGAATACATATTTGTACAAAATCATAAGTAGGTATAGTTGTCGATATGTGATATAGTTTACAACGAATATTATCGAGCCTATTGTATATAGATATATTATATGAATATTGACCTAGTGTTTATATATGGACCTCTATTGGTATTATGTAAAAAGATAAAACTGTTAAAATAAAATAGTTTATAAAATTATTTTGACTTTAATTTAATAATCCCAAATCTAAACAAATTGAAGCGATCGTTTATTCATCTAACTAAAAATTACCAAAAAAAAAACTCTCAAAGCCTATGCCAAAGATTCTATTCAGTAGAAAGTATTTAAGTAGCCACTTGTCTATGCCCTCAATATATAGATACGATTAAGAGAATAAAATAAAAACATTCATAAATATGCTATCAAATCAAATCAAATCAAATCAAATTTATTTGCATAAATCAGGTTACAATAGGTGGTGTTACAATACGTGGAGTCCGCTGAATTATAACCCTGTCTGGGTGTGCAAATGTTGCTTACAGGTTACAAGTTAATTTTTTAATATTTTCAATGTTATTTATAATCCAGTATGCAAAAATCAAATATGCTGTTAACAATCATAATGTCAAAATCGGATATAATATTGATAATACATAATGTCAAAATCAAACATGCTATTAATAATCCATAATGTCATAAAGTTCGTAAAAGATAAAAATTAAAAGTCAATAATATTCAGAATAAATGTAAGGAATGTCAAATTAGTATAATATTAAGAAATGTCAATTAAAATTTATCCTGCAGAAAATCCGTGACATTATAGTAACATTTTTCAATAAGCAGGTTTCTTAATCTTAATTTAAAAATAGTTACTTTTGTCTCTCTAATACTTATTGGCAGTTTGTTGTAAATTTTTGGGCCCATGCAGAATACACTATTGTGCATTAGGGTAGTATTTGCTTTACGCAATAGCAGACGTCTTTTATCTCTTTGTTGTCGGTGGGAGGATTCGGAAGCGTTTTGGAATAAGTTTAAGTTTAGTTTAACAAATACTGCTACTTCGTATACGTATAAGCTAGGTAGGGTTAGGATTTTGTATTTTTTAAAATAGGGCATACAACTGTCAGTGTTTTTTAAAGAAAACATTGCTCGCATACAGCGCTTTTGTGCTCTGAAAATTTTAAGTTTGTGAGTTGAGTTGCCCCAAAAGATGATGCCATATCTAAGGACGGACGCCACTAATCCGTGATATGCCGTTAGTAGAGCATTTACCTTTACAGTCTGAGCTAATTCATACAGTGCATAAACGGATTTACTGACTTTTTTGCATAATTGGTCAATATGCTGCTTCCATGCTAAGTTACGATCTACCGTTAGACCCAAAAATTTAGTGGTGTCTACGTCCTGTATGGGCTGGCTGTTGATTTTAATATTAATATGCTCTATTTTAGGGGTTCGCTGACTGAACTGCATAAGAAGCGTTTTCTCAATATTAATATTCAGGTTATTTGCATTTAACCAGTCAACAATTGAATTCAGGGAATTATTAATGTCATTTTCATAAGTATTTTTATTATTTTTAAATTTAATAGTGACTGTACTATCGTCTGCGAATAAAGATGTAGGATGTATTGTTGCTCTAGGTAAGTCATTTATGTACAGTATGAACATTAGCGGTCCAATAATGCCGCCTTGAGGAACTCCTTGTAGCATTTTACGTGGGTCGGATCGGTATATTTCCTCCTTTTTTGTACTAGGATTTATTCTTGTTATTTCTGTATACTGTGTACGGTTTTTTAAATAAGATTCAATTAACTGTAGGATATTGCCGCGTATTCCAAGTGTATTTAGTTTGGATAAAAGTATGTCGTGCTCTACATAATCAAATGCTTGAGTCATATCCATGTATATGGAACATACTGGTATCCTGTTGTCGACATTCTTGATTATATAATCTAAGAAGTCGTAAATGGCCATATTAATTGTTTTGTTACGTCGAAATCCTTTTTGTTCGTTAGCTAGTATACCATTCTTTTCCACAAAATCTCTAATTTCTCTATAAATGTATTTTTCAAATATCTTTGATATAATCGGTACTAATGCTATAGGTCGGTAGTTTGAAATGTTGTCTCTACTTTTCTTTTTATGGAGAGGTTTTACTATGGTTATTTTAAGTTGTTCGGGAAAAAGGCCAGTTTCTATACTTAGGTTTATGATATAGCTTATGTGGTAGCAAATACTATTCGCAACAAATTTTATTACATTAGTAGCGATTCCATCGATGCCAACGCTATTGGTGTTTTTTAGGTTTTTTATAATTTGGAATATATCAAATGGAGAACACGGTTTCATGAACATAGATTTCTGAGTGGAGCACATATTGTATGGGTATTTTGTCTTATTTGGGGTAAGGTTTGGAGCAGTTTTATCGATAAAGTAATTGTTGAAAGCATTACATATTTTTTTAGGATCTGTGGTTGTTTCATCTTTTATTTTTATACTGGTTATCGATTCACGTGGGGTGTTTTTTTTTAAATTATTAATGATGCTCCATGCTGTCTTTGTTTTGTTGCTTGAGTTGTTTATAGCGTGGGTGTTCTGTGCTAACTGTGTGAATTTTATTATTTTTTTATATCTTTTAGAGTATTGTACAAATGAGTTTTTATTTGCAGCATTGGGTTTCTTATAGTATTGCCATAGAATTTTTCTTTTGTTTAAACTACATGCTTTTATTCCACGTGAAACCCATCTTGGTTTTCTGTGCGCTCTAATGGTAATACGTCTCAATGGAAAACAAAGTTCATAAAATAGTTTGAACTGGTCAAGAAACATGTTGTAGGCTGTGTTTGGATCGACAGATGTATAAACATCGGAAAAAGAAAGACTTTCAATACAGTTCTTGAATTTTAAAAGGTTCTCATTAGAGTAATCTCGGCGCCTAATGCTCCACTGTTTTATGAGACACACTTTTTTGACGGGACACTGTATCAATTGGGCAGTATGGTCAGATAGTGCCAAGTCTAGTACGCTTGACTTACACTTGTAATTAAAGTTATGGGCAAAGTTATCTATGCACGTGCCACTCCGTTTCCTAGTAGGTTCCCGAAATTGTAAACTAAAGTTATAGTTGAGCAATAAACATTCAAATTCACTGGCAATATTGCTATTAGTTAGTAAGTTAATATTATAGTCCCCGCCTATTATCACTTTATGTCTTTTATAGTGTCTATTTAAGTTGTGTAGTACCTTATCTAGCCTGTCAAAGAAAGTCTTAATGTTGCTAGTTTGAGGGACTCTGTATAAACATACAATCACAATTTTATATGTGGTTAATTCGATAGCACAGCATTCAAAGGTCGAGACGATAGGGAGTGTTATTGATTCAGGGACGGGTTTCCAATGGTGTCCTTTTTTGACAAAAATGCATGAACCTCCCCTGCGAGATGTTTGTCTGCTGAAATAGGCTGCTAGGTGGAAATTAGGAATTGTGCACGTGTCTTCTTGCCCTGACATCATGAAGTGTTCTGTCACGCATATTATATCTATAGCAGTTTTTTTATCGAAAAATTCTTGTAAACATACTGATAGTTCATTACTTTTGCCTCTTAATCCTGCAATATTTTGATGAAGTATGTTGATGTAATTATGACCGAAAAAGCTGCGTTGGTTGAATGTTATTTTTGTTACAATTTGGTGTCAGTGCAATGTTGTCTATAGGTTCCGCGTGCATTTTGTTTTCTTTGTTATTGGTCAAGTTTTCATCAGAGAGGTTGGTGTCGTAGTCTATTTTAATGTTGTTCATTATTTGTTGGTAAATTGTTTTCCACCCATATTTGTTTATTTTCCCCGTATTGTGGGAAAACATATCGTGTGATAGGGGTCGGTTACTGTCATAGAAATATGCATATTTTAATCGATGTATGTCCATGTTAAGTACATTATTGAATAACTCAACTTTATAATTGTATATCAGTGCGCCTTTTATATACGTCGGTGCGCACAGAATAATATTTGTATGAGTAAGGTCTTTCAGTGATGGACTTATTTTCTCCAGCATACTTAGAAAATCTATATTTTTCAAATCGTTCTCTCCTATGAAGATGAGACAGTAATCGTTCAATGTGTAGTCATGTAGCTTCAGCTTGATGTTAGTTATATAATTGAATATAGTATTATGTGGTAGTATATAATGACAATAGTTAAAATAGTTTGAAAAGGTTTCTTCAATTAAAGGCAAGGTTCCCTTTGTGCAATCACTGCTTATAACACATATCTTATGTTTTTGTTTTGTTGCTGATAAAGCGCCTGTTGACATTTGGTTAGCAATGTTCTGATGTTCCATGATTGAAGTATTTTGCTTTGGTGGATGCGGATTGTTGATAGTTAAATTATACGTTTGGGTTTCTTTATGGCGTAGGTCTGTTATTATTTTTTTACTGCCATTATCCAAGATATTTGAATCATTATTATTTAGTGAGGATTTACGTTGTCTAGACTTCTTTTTGCGGCCTGATACCGGTGTGTTAGTTCGTATGCTAGGTGTTGAACATATTTTTTTAAATGTTTCAATAGATTTCAAAGATTTTTGTAAGTCAACATTCAATTGATGATTTTCGCTATGTAGGTTTTCTATTTCGTGATGGGCACTCATTAGCTGTATTTGCAGAGATTTAATTTGTTCGTTTAGAGCAATAATTGTTTCATTTTCGCTCGTATCTTGGAAGCTATCTGGTATGCTTAACGTTGTGGTATCAAACAATGAAGCTTTTTCATCTGACACATCCAGTGCGGAAACAGTGTTATATTGTTTACGATGCGTTATATTGTTAAATTCCGTATCCATTTTTAAGTTTAAAATTACTTAGGACCAAACGTCTGGGATTTGCAACTGTTATCTAGAGTATGACTCGTTGAAACATATGTAATGTTGAAAATTCTCAAAAAGAATTGCACGTTTTGGGAATTGATCTTGGGCTAAGATTATATCGAGCAGTAGTAGTATCAATGCGGCCAACTAGACGATGACGTATTTTTTGAATTAAGTCATCATGTTATTCTTCCGGCAAACGTAATTGTATGACGTTTGGTGTTTCCAGTAATAGCCACTAGATGTCATTAACTATATCAGTTTTTAATCTGTTGTTGTGGGCTGTTTTACCGAGTTAGATTATGTAGTTATTTCCGATGAATGTAGATGGTGCTAGTGTTGGTTTGTTTATGTGTCAATTTTTTTTAAATGTTTGATATTTGGAACGGTTAAAATTCTGCATTTATGAAATAAGATTATGGATTCACTTGATTCACTTGATTCGACACATAAAGGCGAGGCACAGTCACCCTATATAAGTTTGTTCACGACACATTCAATTTTATTGTAGTCAATGTACTATTTCAGAAAAAAATGTCACCACTGTAGTTACGGTCAGTTTTGTTTTAATTAGTTATCCAGTTAATATTTATTAAAGATAATAATTTTTCACTGTTATTTTATTGTAATAGTTCAGTTTTTAATATTATCACTTTGGAATTATCACTATCTTAATTTATAAACACAAGAGATACGGAGGTTACGTCTTATTACTTTCGCGACACTAGCGCCACCTATGCTAACATGGTTGCATTATCTAGCTAGTAGGATGGATGATTACGGAAATAATCGATGTTTTTGAAACGCCGAATCTGCGGAATTCGGAACTCCGGGACTGGCAATTCATTCTCAGCTGTTGTATAGAGACGAGTCGATTTGCTATAATAGCTAGACAGGCCAAAAAACATAAGATTTCGATATTATACATTTCCAATAGATATCTAGTTATATTACTCACAATGAAGTGAAAATATAACATTCGCATTTAACTATAATAGGGACGAAGACTAAAAACTTCTATCTTACGGATCAGTTAGATTACCAAAATATATTGGACTTGTTTTTTTTATTTATCAAATCAATAAAAAATGACAAAAACAAAGTTTAGGAGTTCCGGCTTATGACGTCGCTACTAGTAATATTGTCAAATTGTTCCTAGAAGTGACGTCACATGAAATTATAACTCACTGTATATTCGTCATATTTCGTTTAAGCAATGAAAAAAAAAACACGTTTCCAATATTTTTGGTAATATAACTGACGGAACAAATAGTTTTTTTTAGTCTTAATCCCTATACTACCAAGCTCCCTATACCTATACTAACTAGGTAGCGTTATCAAATTAGCAATAGGTATTCCGCTTGAAAATAAATGTAGCGACATCTACAGTAGCCGCATAACATCACAACACACCACTAGCAGCGCCATCTAGCACCTAGCATTCCAACTAACCTGTATCGCGCAAGACTAGTTCTCAAGTCAATTAGAATATATAAAAGTTCCGAACAATAACAAATGGCCGTCGGCCGCCGGGCACACCACCTCGCTCGGCAAAGAAGATCTTCATTTTCTGTGGAGGAACACCACCAACCGTACATTTAATACAGGATAAAATAAAATCCACATAAAATATAGCAATTCGTTTATTGAAAAATCACAACTGATACCACATAGAAAAACTACTCGGCACGGTTTAACTCTTAACTATATATAATATCACATAAACACTTTATAATTTGATAAACTATATACATAGACATTTATTCGTATTTGGTACACTTTGTGAAAATACTAACCACTTAGTGATCGTAGTCGCAGTTATATAAATAAAGAATAAAACAATCTTTGAATCAAATGTTTAAAAAAAAATTGCAAAATAATCAACGAATTTAATACAAAAGAATAAATCATTTAGTAGAAATAACTAGTGGAACGGATGGACTATTATTTATTTAATAGTACCTATTCAATAATAATATAAATACGTTACACGCCACCTCGGACAATCTTTTCTACCAATTACAACTGCCATATAATGTTGATAGCTATAGATAGAATAAATAAATACACATATTATAAACCACTACCAATATCATAACACAAAAATACACGTTTTGCGATAAAATGCTTATTTTAAGATATACAACTGGATTGGTTTTTTAATAGTATGATTGTTTATTCAAAATAATAAAAGACATAGAATGAAATAACAAAAGATCTAGAATGAAATGTTGAAATAAAGTTTCGATCACAATATTACATTTTTTTAATGCGCCTTTTCAGTACCGCAAATATGTGAAGACTGCAGTATCGTTATGAGACAGTTGTCATTGAAAGGAAAAAGTGTAAACACCATAAGTAAAATTACTTCGTCATCAGTTAATTGAACACAATAACTTACTTACAATGTCTTTTATAAGAACTTGCAAGTTACAAAGAGTAAACAGTGAACATTGAAAATTACATTATTTAGCAAATAACCTGAAAATAGTGTTAATCTAAATTAACCTAGATTGGGGAATCATAATTATCATCCATGGCCAAAGGAATGTGCCCTTATAAGACAATCGTTCTACTGTCACATGTAAGAATCATTTGAGTGTTTAATTCAACTTTGTGGAACAACAAATAGAATACTTTATCCTTTTTATTGTTGCTACGGTCGATGCTAACAAAAAGCAATCAACAGGTACGCATTTCATTACTGATATGTATTACTATCTTTCTAAAATGTACTGTTTTCATTATCTAGTAACCAGAACATAATACCAAAACTAAAACCTACACCGATTTATTTTTAATACTACAATATTGTTTTAAAACAACAATATAGTAAAGTTTAGAATTTTTACCATCAAAACAATATATCCAACAATATATGTAGGCAACAATATTGTTACAAACATTCATAAGACTCCACATTTACATAATAATTTAATTATTATACCTTTATTTTTATGCAAAAGAATTCGTATAAAACAACAGGTGTCTATATTATTTGGCATTCTGTGAATACATTTATAATGAGAACAATATAAAAATAATTGATTAAATATAAGCAGCTCGATACACCATTAATTCAGATATATGATAAATTGTATAACTTATCAAAATTTAATTTATCATATAAATGAATCTAAAGTTAGTCGCATACAATCGAGATACAGCACAATATCCACAGTATTCTGTATTTATCATCATTTATTGCAAACACTTTTTATATTATTTAACTACATAATATAAAAAGTGTGGAATTGGGCCACGATTATCAAAATTTCCTTCTAATCGAATAAAACTCAACAAGGACTTCTGTTACCGTGATCGTGGTAGACACTGATGATCAGATATCATTGCTACATCTCACATTTTAGAGTACAATATTTCAAATTCATTCAAATTTTCATTGGATTTAACAGTAAAAAATTAAATAATTGCAATCTAAATTTATTGTTTCATTTTATAGTATATAAAATGAAACATAGAATAGAATATAAATATGAAGAATAGGTATAAAATTGTTAACAGTTTTGAATGGCGCTACGCCTCTTCCAAGGATATTGCGCTATGTCTTATCTGCGACCAACTTAACACCTTTTGGCCAATCGTTCAATCCATTCAGTAAATTCGTACAATTTAGCACAAATGCTTCTCCACTCGGCGTTAATGAGCAAGTTACATCAGCCTTCAGTTCCTACGACTTCTAACCACCACCATATAATACGCATTCCTCATATTAATAAAAATACCATAATAGTAAAATTTTGGCGTGTGGTGGACACACGCCTAAAATTTACTATTATGGTATTTTTTATTAATATATAATATAATCATGTAACGACAGCAAAATAACACGATACATAAATCTCAGACTTTCGCTCTTATAAGCAATTTTCGATTATGTTAGACACCCCTATATTATAAAAAATTGAAATGTGATTTCAAACACCTAAAGATATTGTTCTAATGAAAAACTGATTGTATTTGCGTGTCAATGAAATATTTTAGAAAATTATTGTGCGATAAATTTTGAAAAATGTTGATGATCGCAGAATAATAAATATTTCGATAACGTACAGAGAAAAGGCATATATAAAAGATTTAATTTGTCTTCTTCTAGAAAAATACTAACAATTGTTAACAACTGTACAGATTAAGTCAATATTTATCAAATAAATCATTTTATTTCATAGACATAAAAGTTTCATATTATTTTTTATAGTCTTATTTTTTTCTTAAATATCTGATACAGCGATTTTGAATAATAGGTTAAGACGGAATTATTGTCGAAAACATGTATTATTAACGCGAGGAAGCTCGTTCGTGACGCGAGGGGTGAAAATTAATATCATCGCTTACATTCTTAAATCATGTTATTCAAATAAAAGAATAAATAATATATTCTCTTTATTATATTGATGTGAGTACATCGATTTTCAAACCTACGACTGTAAAATTTCGATAAACGAGCAAAGATAAGTTACGTGTTCGATCTGAACATCTGAAAATAATGGGAATGATTGGCATACTAAGAAGTAGAATAACAAAAGAAAACAAATCTACAATACCAAAAATGTATGCTAAAACTATGATCAATAACATCTTACTACAATAAAATATAAAACGTGATGAACATAAATACATTAAGCTTCATAAATAATTCCTAAATATAAAAAAATAAAACATTTATTTTGTAGGAGTTTAGTTATTAATTGGAAACTCATATTGTGCTAAAAGTAATAAAAAAATCTTAATAAAATATTTGTGAATCGTATAATTTTTGTACAATTCAGATTTATTAGTATGTTATATAATATTATGTACAGTTATATTGATGATAACTGCTGCATTATTTTTCTATAAATTTAATATTATTTGTAAAATAGGAGTGTATTTGTGATGGGTCTATTATATTCATGAAGTTCCTAATATTACATCGAGTTATCCAATAGCTTACATTACCAAATTCAACATTATATTTAAAATACAATTATATTTAACGGTTAAATTCTTTATAACAGTAAATACAGTAGAATTACCAGTTATTTATCATCGATCATTTAATCGAATCGATAAGATCAAATGTAATCGATTCGGAATCTGAACTAATTGTTTAAAATTGTATTTTACACAGATTTAAAAATGTATTTATCAATTGTAATGTTTAATATTAATTTGATTATTGGGCAAGATTTGACCGACCAACCTAAGCCACATTGTAATATCGACAAAATATATCGATATTTAATGATATCAATGATAAATCGCTATTCTACTGCATTTTAGTGTAAATCTTTTAGATTGAATTTAGTTTGAGTCAATTACTTCTTAGATATACAAATTATAGTTTTGCGTATTTGTCTAATCATTGCACTGAATCGACCGCCGATGGTCTGCTGAAAAATTTACATAGAAACAACTATTTTAAATGTATTGCAATATTATTTAACGTAATACCAGTGCATATGGCAATATTGTGTTTTCCAAAACCACCACCTATAAAATTATCTAAAAAAAATTGCCAAATTAACTTTTTAAAATTTAACCACTTCTTATTTTGTCAAATAGAAAAACGACTAGTGAATATGACACTATGCCGGTGTATAATTTAGATTAGTAATACGAAAAAGTATTTTAATGGCAAAATATTATTTCATAAAGTTTAGCCATTATGTAGTTATTATATTATGCTTAGTTACGATGAATGAAAATAGTTTATAAAAATCGAAGAATGGAGTCGCTATTATTCGATTTTTATACTATTTTCATTTAGTTATTGTTGGATGTAATTCTTCAGTCTGTTAAGAGTCATTTTCACGTATGCTAATATCGTGTAAGTTAAGAATTGAAAATGCAAGACATGTCTAAAACTACATTTACGTACCATCTGGGGGCTGAATCTGGTATTTAAGATAAGATTTTAAGACTGGTTATCATTATTGTAGGCGTCCAGCCTACAATAATGATAACCAGTCTTATTTCAATATGACATATCGTAGTGATCAGCGAATTTCAAGGAAAAATTGAATTTAAAATAATACCAGATATGGAATATGCATTTTCCGGCATGAGATTATTGTGTAGTAGCCAAATGCTAAATATTGACAACTGATACCATCGACGTTCTAATTGAATTTCTTTTGATTACATGTGACCAAATGTGTCAAAATCGAGATGTCGAGATATCAGTTATGTAAAACTTCGGTCCCCATTTACAATCGGTAGACCACTATTGAATGATATCTACGTATGAACTGGGGCAAGCGAGTCTCACCCGTAGTCCGTGTTGACCGTTTATGTTCCGACAATTCTTCACTCATAGTCGACGGGTGTTGGCGTCATACAGTCTACGACTATATCCTCCATGTTAGGTAATACTAGAACTTTCTCGAATTCCTTCATAAGCTTCTGTTCGATCCAATTGCTGATGTGTGCGAAGCGAAGCGTCCTGGCACCCACTGCGGGCCGAGCCTTTAGTATTAGTTGTGGGTTCTGGCGGAACCTGAAACAGTGGAAAATTTACATAAGTTATAAAATTAACAGTACAGCTGTTTGTAGTAATTTTCTATTTCTATAAACATGTCAATAAATACATATATTACATACACCGTGACTTTTAGCGAAACGATTTATTTTTGGTAGAACCGATCAATGTATAATTATACTTTTTCAATATCATTAATAAAATACAGATTAAAATGACATAGAACTTGTATTAGGAACACCCGTTCGCACACTAGAGGTCCATTTGCCATATACATTTATCATTTCCGTCTACTAGAGGGAAACTTTTTTGGAAAAAATGTAAACACATTTTGACATGTTTATTTTATCATTTTAATGTTACATTTCGGTAATGCTGACAAATGAAAATTCAATACTGAGTCATTTATTGGTGTATATCAGGTGGACGGGTGTACCTCACAAAATAGTGATTCTATAGACGTGAAAGCAATGTTCTAGCAATGTGACGAATGTGCGAAAAATTTAAGCAATGTGCTCTTATAAAACTAGAGTTATTTCAAAAAGTTAGTGAGCCGCCAGCCTGATATCAGAATGCGAACCTTGAGAGTTAAGACTACATCTAGAAATGTATAAATTTCCTAAATGTTTTTCATTTAGAACTGTAGTAAGATGTATACCTACATACATAAGAACGTTAAAGTTGGGGATATTATAAGCAAGTGTACAAACCCGATCCAGGCGCGGTCGTGTGGCGGGGGCGGCAGGTTGAGTGCGAGGCGTCCCTCCAGCGCGTGCACCTCGAGCTGCAGTTTGATGTCCGTGTTGGACAAACCCTCCATAGCACGCTTAATATATTTGTAGTCTGTCACCTGTTTGTAAAACAAATACGGTCAATTTCATGGGATTAAAGCTAATATATTTACGTGTATGGCATTGTTACGACTTTAAAATTATTATAATTTTTGTTATGTAATGCAATAAGTAATTTACAAGTATGAAGATCGGCCTAGAATAATGTCTTGTGGGATGCTACTACAGTTTAATAAATGTCATGGTGGACCAAACGACAAATGATTAAAATCTGTCTTGGCTGCAAATTAAATATTTAATTAAATGTTTATAAATAAAAAAATTACCATTTGGACATTTCCAATCCTTACTATATAATAAGCTATACTAATATTATAAAGAGGAAAGATTTATATGTATGTTTGTAACGAATTGGCTCAAAAAGTACTGGACCGATTTAAGAAATTCTTTTACCATTTGAATGCTACATTATCACTGATTAATGTAGGCTATATTTAATTATGAAGTTCCCACGGAAACGGGAGTTACGCGGGTGAAACCGCGCGCGGGAAGCTAGTACTATATAAACGGAAAAGTTTGTGAGTATTGATGGATGGTTGTTTGTTACTCTTTCACGAAAAAACTACTAAATGGATTTGGCCGAAACTTTGCACGGGGATAGTAAATAAGCTCCATTAACATAAAGACTACAAAAATCACACTCCGACCCACTGGAGCAGAGTAAAGCGGGTAAAACCGCGGGGCGCAACTAGTACTATATAAAAATGTCCAAAGTGTCCTACAAACTTACTTGTTGGAAGTATTTGTTTGTCGCTATCTTGTCGACCATACGCAGGAACTTTTTCTTTGAAGATCCACCTTCGGGCGCCGGGGAGACGGACCTAGTATACAAATTATCATATAAGTTAATTTGAAAAGAACATTCTGATTCCCCTCGTAGACCCGAAGGCCGAGAGGCCTGTTTTTTTTTTTTTGACTTTGACGCATTCCCACCACCGCTGCAGCGTATTTGCGCGCTGGCGGTGGGATATATGGAACTCGCCCTCTCCATAGCGTGGTATGCTAAAGTCATACCACGAGGAGAGGACCCTACACCACTAAAACCTCCCGGACACTCCTTCGATCCGCTGTTGGCGGGGGTCGGGTACGCATGAGCAATCCGGCCCAAGGCCGAGAGGCCTGCAAATTGTTTATTCAATAGATTATTTAATTTGCAAATGTGAAAGGCAATAATAGAACTTTTCTTAAGTCTAAATACCTCAAAATCTTTGAAAAGGCCTAGTCACTGTCTCCCGTCTAACTTGAAATTGAATTAATGAAAATACTGAAAATAGGCACAGGCCTATGTACCTAAATTCCTATTGCCGTTGAATAAATAAATAAATAGTCTATTAAGTTAATAGATACACAATGACAATTGCCAAGTTATATACCTAAAAGACATTTTAGATCTTGGTTTCACTTTTAACGATATATTTCTAAATCTCTGGAATGGACTCAAAGGTCTTCTCAAAACAACATGAGACATGAAATATTTTTTTTATTTTATTATTTATTATTAGCAACTAATACTAAATAGGTTTTTCGAAACTTAAAAAGCCCACACATTTTAAAAACTATATGAAGTAAATAAATTTTTATTTTGATACTAGCTGACCCGACAGACGTTGTACTGTCTTAGCTAAAACTATAAATTGAATTGAACTTTTAATATAAGGCGTGATGGCAATGAACTAACCGCGATGTGCACTAAGAGTAGCACGCATTCTGTCAATGTTATGTCAAACGCCATACTATTACAATAAATAAGATTAAAAAATTACTCTATTCATGATCGATGATATGCCAATCATGTCACGATAAGATGGTTTACCCACTTGAACCTAGGGTGTTCCCCTAAATGCCAGTAAATGGAGCACCGGTAATAGCTAATCCATACACGGTATATCCGTTACCGTCCGATGTCTATGACCTAGCTGTCATGGACTCTCCCGAGGATTCTATTTTAGGGTCCATTAAATGCATCTTTTGCAGGCGCACGGAGCACCACTACGTCTCTACACGTCACGGGTCAGGCTCTAAAAGAAAGTGGGGCTATGCTCCCCACTCCTCAAAGCCGAGGCTCCGGGGACAGCCTACGATTTCTGCGCCTT
Organism: Nycteola revayana; assembly: GCA_947037095.2. Taxonomy (NCBI): domain Eukaryota; kingdom Metazoa; phylum Arthropoda; class Insecta; order Lepidoptera; family Nolidae; genus Nycteola; species Nycteola revayana. Next base: position 16,123,074 of record OX344839.1, read on the forward strand.
CGGTGAAATAGGTAGGAGAGATCTTTCTACTAAGCACGTTCCGGGGTCTTCTACAAACTGGACAATGGACACCCTCCTTTTTTTTCTTTTAGGCGAGTCCATAATTTTGGGATTTTCCAGTTTTTGAAGATTGGATCAATGTAGCTGACCCGACAGACTTTGTACTATCTTAGCTAAAACTCTAAATTAAATTGAACTTTTAATATAAGGCGTGATAGCACTGAACTAACCGTAATGTGCACTAAGAGTAGCACGCATTCGGTCAATGTTATGTCAAACGCCATAAGATTATTAAAAAAAAAAAAAATACTCTCTCCATGATCGATGATATGCCAATGATTTTTAATAACTAATAATGTTAAGTAGGGTGATACGAAGTTCATCGATGCACTTCGTATCACCTACCTACTATTAGTTATGTTGTGCGTAGAGTTGTAGTCGTGCTCCGTGCGCACCCAAAAGGTGCATTGAATGGTCCCAGGAGAGTCCATGACTGCTAGGTCACAGGCATCGCCACGGTACCGGATGTATGTATATGTGTATGTATATGTATGTATGCATTAGCTATTCCTGGTGCTCAATTTACTGGCATTTAGAGGAACATCCTGGGTTAAGTAGGTAAACCATCTTCTAGTGATATAATAAGCATATCATCGCTATAAACAGGGGAGTTCTACATACTACATACCACCATTGTGGCCGTGGATGCCTAATGCATTTTCAACCGGGAAAAAAAATGACATTGAACGACAGCGACGAATTTCTTATAGTAGCAACAATTTTTTACGTTTTGGCGAATTCAAAGCAATAACTGCAGCAGTTTTTATTTTGTTCAAAATGTGTTCACAGTTCACGTCGAACAAAAATAATTAATAAAACAAAAAAACAATTCACACACAAATTAGAATTATAAATTCGTAATTTCATTACTTAACGCCATCGATTATGGATAGAGTAAGTTTTCTAGATTTCAATATCACCGCGGAAGACTTTAAGCAATTGGAAATGACCGAAAGAAGCCAGAAGCACAACATGAACGGTGTACTAAGTATATCGTTACTCTTTTCAAAATAAAATTCCGAACCCACCTATAAATATTTGGCAAAGGTGACAGATGAACTTTCGTCTAGAAATGTACTTCTTCTGATTTTAAAATACTATCTATCTGTCACTTTTTGGTTGCTCAATCAATCTATGACGGAACAAAACTGTAACGTTTGACAGTTATAATAATATGTATGGGAAAATAAAATTATCATTTTTACTATTTCCATCTCAATTTTTCCACGTTTTCTCACCGTTTAAACCTTCCCTGGACCACGGCAAACATTTCAAAACCAAAATCAGCTAAATTGGCCCAGCCGTTCTCGAGTTTTAGCGAGACTAACGAACAGCAATTGATTTTTATATATCGATACCAGAAGTATCAATTAATGTAAGGGACAAATCACGGTTTTTCAGGAGAGCCAAAAAAATATTTTTTTTTTTTAATCTGTCTATAACTTTTTACTGTCTCCTCCAATTTTAATTGTATCTTGAGCAAAGTTTCTTAGAATTAGCTCTTCTTTCATGCTATCAACGAAAGATTTAGTCATGCCCAGTGGTTTAAAATATAGCATGTCCCTTACTTTAAAAAAATATGTTTAGTTGTGCCTTACATTACTAATATTTTATGTGTAACCCGTTGAGCGTAATGTAAGCAGCAAGAGAAATAAAAAATTATACGTAATTCTATTGTAAAGGACTTTTACAGTGTTGCCATTCAATGTAACTGTAGATTATCTACCAAAATTGATGGTATTTTAACACCATAGAAACAAGTTCTTTGCATGATCAATGTTGTTATGAATCAACATTAATAATTCAAAGCAAATCTACACGTTAGTTTCAGGTTTTATAGCTTAGCTATCACAGATTACTTTAGTTGTATTGTTTTCTATAGACCAGAATTACACTAAGAACATGTCACGTCGCGTCGCATCGGGTGTTCATAGTGTGATTCTGGCCTATAGAAAACAATACGACTAAACTAATCTGTGATTCACATTTGATTCGACTCAACACGCGTCGCGTTGCATCAGGTCACGTCGCGTTTTAAGAATATGTTACCGCCTTTATTCCTCATTTATATTTATAAATGCTCATTCTAAAGTGTTGAATGGACAGTGTGTACTATTCGTATATGACATTTCCCTTATCACTTTATGTCACAATAATAATAACGAACTTGAACACACTCTCAACAACACAATATCTTGGATGTTATGCTTACGCTTATTTCTGGCTCACTTATGGAATCATATTATATTATATAGCACAGATGCACCCACAATCTTCATAGCACAGAAAAAACTAATTCGTATCCTTGTCCATATGGATAGCACAGAATCATGTAAGCCTCATTTTATCAAACATAATATTATTTTAACTTTACCATCTATTTAAATATTAGAAACCTGTAAATTTGTTAAAAAACACTCAGAACTTTTTACGACTGTCTAAGACAAAAATTTAAAATACTCTTTAAGAAATAAAGGTAAATTAAATATACCATTATACCCATAATACATCTCAATTAAATTTACATGCAACCAGTCCGTAAGCCATGTACTTATATATAAAAATATTTAATAAGTTACCAAAAATCATCAGAAAATAATCCAAAATAGAGATATTAAAAAAAAACTTAAAACTCTGCTGATTAGCAAATCCCATTATAGCGTACATAAATATTAGTAATACAACATAAAATAGAAACATTTTGAGACCTAATGTACATATACACTACCATGGAAGCAATAAAGATTTAAATTTGAATGTACTTAAACGAAAAACCGATGAAAACATGGAATATGATGGCAGTGAAAATAGAAATGATGAAAAGAAGGAACGAATGGATGTATGGAAAGAAGATCGAATACGAGGTGCATGAATCGTTGTAAGATGAATAAATAAATATAAATGGTATGAATATTAATATAAGAAATATACATATTGTTGCGCCGATTACCATACTAATTAATGTAAGGGAATAATAATAAAAAAAACTCTAATCATTAATTAATGTAAGGAACATGTTATTAAAATTGTCTGATTTAAGGTTTAAGGTAAGAGCGTAAATTATTTAATACTATGACTTACTTTATTTTTCTGAGAAGAAAAAATTATGATGACTGTTAAATCATTTTTTTTGTCATAAATCGTTTTACTCAGTTCAAAAATTTGTAATGTAAGGGAAATTTTCTTAACGATAGAGAAATGTTAATAATATCCATAGAGAGAGCGGGAAATTCTGAATCCAATGATGTATATAACTCATTTTTGCCAAAATGTCCCTTACGTTAATTGATACTTCTGGTATCGATATATAGATAATTTACCCGCTGTCCGATACGGTGACGGTTTCATTGCTGTCGACCGGCTGGATGGGGGGGGTCTCATCATCACTGCTGGACTCCGCTGAATCTTCCACGTCCGAATCATACACGGCTGGTTTTCGCTTCTATGTACAAATATTACAATGTAAGTCATAGAAAATTAAACTATAATCAATTGCATGAAGAGCTGTTTTCTATGATTGTCTGTGAACTGTTCATAGCGTCCTTGCGTCATCAGCCGTCAGTTCTTCGAGCAATGTGCCCTGCTCAGCCTCTCAACTGCTCAAGCGACCGGGGCCTGGTCGCGCGTTTGGTTTTGTGTTTCACTGATAATGACGCGTATGTGTTTATATTTAACCCACTTATACTTATATTAACATGTAAGAAACAGGCAAACAACTTACCCGTGTTGGTTTATCGAAGAACACCATCGGTATTCGGGGAACATTTTCGTCCGCAGTCTCTTCTGCGGTCAACAATTGCTCTTCTAATGTAGTGTCTGTAAACAAAAAAAAAAGTAGGTATTAAAAAAAAGTTTTGCATTTATGAATGAAAAATTATATCTGATAAGGGTCCACTACGACCACGATTACAGATGTCATCAAACTTTACTACCTTATTACCGTTTTTTTTCTTCAATTAATTTATTGTTTTTGTTATGGGTTTAAAATAAGTGTTATAGGTATTTTATGTTACCAAAATGAACCATGTAGTTTACACTCATCACACAAATTGATACATAATCATATAAAATTTTATTTTTATTTCGATTTACAAAACAAATTTCATGTTGAAAACCCCTCCATATACCACAAATGCTGTCGCTAAAACAATCAAGCAACATAAGACAACACAAACTCTTCTCTTTGAGCTTCATCAAGTTGATCTGCGTCAAGAGCGCGATGTGCGCGCCACCCTCGTAGCGCAGGTCGAAGTCCAGCCACACGCCGCGCTCGTCCCAGCTCGGCGCCGCCACGCGCTCCACCAGCGGACACGCGCCCGCCAGCGACAGCTCCGTCACTTGCAGCGCCGACATGAACGATGGCAGCTGGGGACAGAAATACACCCACATTTTTTACTTCCTTTATCAGCCTTTTTATGTCCAATGCTGAACATTGCCTCCTCTTTAATACACCATAACGAGCTAGGTTCGTTGAGTGATATTGCCGTTATCACCACGCTTGGCAGTCGGAAAGACCGTAAGATAGAAGTTTCTTTGAGCTGATAGATGCTGTCCATCCATGTATGTCCCTTAATTGTCTCTTACGACGCGCATAGCAATAATATATGGGGAGGGCTATTCTAAGCCGATAACCACTCGGCTTAGAATAGCCCTCGCGTTTCCCCTGTGTATTACAACATAACACTGCGGTCACCAATCCGCCTGCCAAGCGTGGTGACTATGGGAAAAACCCTCCCTCGGGAGGAGGCCCATGTTCAGCAGTGGACGTTATACGGGCTGATGATGAATGATGAACCACTCGGCTAGTGATTTTACGATAATGCGACTGATATTGCGATTATGCGACTGATATTACGATAATGCGACTGATATTACGATTTCCCATCAGTACTATTATCGAACCGTAGTATTTACATTTTAAGATACAAATATTTTTTTACAAAAATAGTTACCCTCAATGACACGGCAATAATAAAATGCACATGGTAAAATGAGTTAATATTATCTATACTTATATTATAAATCTGCAGAGTTTGTTTGTTTGAACGCGCTAATCTCAGGAACTGCTGATCCGATTTCAAAAATTCTTTCAGTGTTGGATAGTCCATTTATCGTGGAAGGTTATAGTCTAAATTTTATTTTCAAAAAATGTAGGGATCCGTAAGAAAATTGCGATTTTGTAACCCAAGATGTAAAATCGAAAAACTATTTATGCGTGCGCTGCAAAAAATGTTGACAATAGAACAAAATGATGTATTACGAGTTTGTAGGTCTTATTAAGATCTACAAAAAAGTCCACGAGAGCATATATCTAACTATCATAGTTAGGCACAATAACCGCTTTTATGTTCATAAAAAAATATTAAATCGTCTGAAGAAAGAAACTACGTTAAATGTATATCGTAATATTAATCCTTATCCAAATTAAGCATTATGTAGAAGTAAAATACTTTTTGTTTTATTCCAATCGGACATATAGTTGAGAAATTATCACGAGTATAAAAACGCAAGGAATTGGTACCTAATAATGAGTTATTTGCCATTATAGATAAAGCTGAAGAGTTTGTTTGTTGGAACGCGCTAATCTCAGCAACTACTGGTCCGATTTGAAAAATTCTTTCAATGTTAGATAGCCTATTTATCGAGGAAGGATATAAGCTATATTTTATTATAAATTTTCTACGGGAACGGGAGTTACGCGGGTGAAACCGCGCGCGGAAATCTAGTTTATTATAATACTTTTTCAATTGCATTAAAATTAAGGATCTAGTAGCGAAAATTACTGTTTATCATTGCCGAAAACGCACTTGTAAAGGACACGATAAAACTTATTTTACTATTAACAATAGTGAATGAAGTTCACTTTGAACATTTGATGTTCAAGTTGTATATGACGTCTAGCGCATTATATAATAGCTTTTGCCAGATCCGAAGTCATTTAATTAGCTTCCGTCTCACCTTGGCCAAAAATAGTCGAAGAATGAAAACACTACGACATACATATATATATTTTTTTAAGTTTAATAGCGGAGGTTTTCACTTTTAAAATGCTTGTGTTACGAGTGGGTTCACGTCGTCGGTGCAATGGTTGGGGATCGATCCGGCGCCCAGTAGATCGCGAGTCCGACGCCCTAAGGGAACGCCCGCTACAAAGCGTCTATATAAATCACATATTCTTAAAAAGTATCCGAAAACGAAATTACTTTTAAAGTTAAAACTTACCTTAATAGTGTGAAGTTTCCTCTGTATACGATGCTGCACTTTGCTGACCATGATAGGGTCTCGCATGACGTCGTAGGCGATCCTCGCTATAGCGGTGTTCAGCCACGTCACTTCTATAGGCAACATGCGGCAATTACAAGACGGTGATGTACTGCCTTTGTTTTGCTGAAAAATATTATTAGTTAAAATTGTGTTGCTATAACATCGCAGCTGTCAACGTGATGGGGATTCCACGTTTTTTTATTATACAAAAATTTAGATCAAATTAGTTGTTTCCACAAACAATTGTGTCATTATGAATAACATTCAACCGTTCAAAACATTTAAATGCAATCGACACGACCGATAAATTATATTGCAACGGAAATCGTCTATTCCATTAAATATTTATTAAATTCTTTTTATTGATGGATTTATGCGATATTTTAACGCAAAATAAAAACATAATGAAATTGTCAAATGACGAATTAATTTATATTAGTAGTAATAGTAAGTTAAATGGTAATATCGTGTCAGTATAATTCAAAATCTACAAATAATTTTAAATAATTAAATCAATTTTAAAATACTTTAATCTATTTAATACTAATTTTAATTATGTTACTGTAAAATACTTGTGTATTTACTAATAAAATAAATTTTAGTACAAAGTCTAAACAACAGATAACGTTTAAAAAATAGTCCTAATTTACATTTTAAATTAATATCTACCAAGTTTAAACTACTAATAAATAATTACAAATAATCGATATGCATCCGAGCATGACTAAAAGGGATGCCGCACGTTGATTTGTCTCGCACTTACGGGCTTTATAGGACTGTGTAAAGGTCCCATAGTATCCGTAAGTGCGACAGAGAATGCAACGGCATCCTTTTCCCACACTTGATATCTCAATTAGTACTAAATTATATATAATAGGTATACAAAATATAATTATAGGACCACACATCTTTTCTTTTCCTTTTGTTCTTGGACCGGTGGGGTGTAGGTTCTATTTGACACATGACGCTTGCTTCAGAGGTATTTTTGGTAGTGGTGTCATGACTCTGTTTTATATTTAATAGACATTTAAAACTAAAATAAATAATATAATATGAAAAAAGAACAAAATGATAATTGTTTTTTTTTTATTATTTTCAATAGCCTTACATGTGATGCCTTTCAGTTTCTATTTACTTTTGATAAGGTCTGCAATATAAGGTTACAATAAAGGTTTACTTATAATTTGTTTGAAAACCTGAATCAACAATGGCACACCCTGGCAATGGCAATAAGCACCGAGGCTCACCAATTCCCGGAAAAAGTAAAACTGCCTTGAGATCCGGAATGAATTTAATGAGAAAGAGATTAGTATCTCTGGATCTACTGAACCGATTTAGAAAATTCTTTTACCAGTAGACAGTCACGTCATTAATCACTGTCATTGGCTAACGGGATACACGCGGGTGAATTTATGCGGGATAGCTAGTTTTTAATATAACTGTTCTGTGAAGTAGCTAAAAAATATTAAAACATCATCATCATCATCAGCCCGTACAACGTCCACTACTGAACATGGGCCTCCTCCCGGGGGAGGGTATTTGCCTTAGACACCACGCTTGGCAGGCGGATTGGTGACCGCAGTATTATGTTGTACCACACAAGGAAACGCTGCTGCCCGTTACATGTTATACGAGTATCATAGATGATGTTATAACAATCGGGGTTAACGTGCTTTCCGAGGCACGGAGGGTAGTCCCTCAACCAACCAGACCCGGAAAGAAATCTAAGAATTTACACAAAGATTTCCTGCCCGGCGTGGGGATCGAACCTACTACCTCCGAGATTTAAAGCGAACCAAATACCGCTACGCTACGGAGGTTATCAATTCAAACGTCAAATATTAAAAGTATCACCTGTATAATCTTAATGAGGTAGGGCCAGAAGTTCTCATAAGACTCCTCGTGCATCAGTGGTTGTGAAAAGGGCGTCAACACCACGCCACCACTCTCCGATAGTAACTGACCGGCCTGTTCTTTGTCTGCGGATTTACTCTGTTGGAAATAGATTACACAGTTTGTAATCAAATGGCATTAAAATAAAAATAGGGATCATTTTTCAGAAACGGCCTAGGAATGTAACGACGGACTCCTACCCAAATTATTTAAAAGTCTATGTTAAGCTTTTCCTCCTATTTTCACTGTGACTTTCTAGGACGCCACAAGGCCTTAAGAGTATATAATAAAACTATAGAGTGCGCATTACAGGGCATAAACTGGTTCGGCCGGATTGCATATGCGTACCCCCGCCAACGGCGGATTGAAGGTGTGTCCGGGGGGTTTTAGTAGTGTAAGGTCCTCTGCTCGTGGTGTGACTTAGCATACCACGCTGTGGAGAAGGCGAGTCCCACCGCCAGCGCTCGAATACGCTGCAGCAGCGGTGGGAATGCGTAAACGCATTTCACCGCGAACAAAAAAAAGGGCATAAACTGGTTGTACGGGTATGAACACCGTGGTGTCTGGAGCAAAAGAATACTAGTTATATTATGTCGTAGGCCTATTATGTTTGTGATAGTTATGAAGAAATCTACGGTACGAAGTCGGAAAAGTGATTGAGGAACCAACATAACAGAAATACACATGTTTATAATCACTATAAGCGCCTGCTTACAATCAACGCAACGGACCGCAGACCGGTATCGTGCTCTTTAGTTTAGTTTAGTATTCCCTGATATACGATTGTTATATTAAATATTATAATAATCGCGACCAACGGCATAACCAACTAGACCCGAAAAGAAATCTAAAATTTTACACATCGATTTCTATTCGTTAATTCATTCTTGTTATTGTTTATTGATTATTATTATAGATATACCCTTTGGTTGAACTTGTGTAAATTGTCATATTGTAAATGTGTGTGAATGCATCCGCCATTAGGTTTCTTTGTAGGAGATTGTCTGTGCCTGAGTAAACTATAATATGTAGATATTATAGTATTTAAAGTATTATAATTTTTATTTTTCTTGTCTTATTGAGCACCTGGTCGGTATACATTGATCAGGTAATAAATGGAATTGTGCGTGCATTCGCTCATATCATATATACCTTGTACAATATGACATGATTGTGATAAAAGACTTGACAAAAAAAAGAAACAGAGCAAAAGAGACGTGAAAAAAAAGATCTCGGAGTTTCTTTCTTCCTTTCTTCTCCGGGTCGTCCACTTAGGTGGCTAGTGAAAGGTTGCAGGTTAGCTAGGGTAGGATCCTCGACGGCATGACCGAGGACCACGTTGTTTCTTATTCCCCGAACTGTGATCTCGTGCAGCGAACATCACCACTGTTCGTAAATCTACTCTACTCCAGTGGCACCCTGAGCGTGGTCTTAGACTTAGCTTAGACTTTAGCCGGATTGGAAGTTAATTTTATACCTGTCACCTTTAAGGAATCTTACTATAATGTGTACATTTGTCATTTATCGCACGACAGACGGACTGACTGATTAAAAATTCTTTAAGATCAAATAATTTTAACAATGTTTTTAGCTACTTAAGTGATGCTTTTGTTAGATTTAGTCTTATACTGTGTAATTTTGACAAGTACAAGTGTATGTAAATACCTAAGTGCTGAATAAAGTTCATTATTTCATTATTTCGGTGTTACCAACATAAGCATTTTTTAGCTCAGTAGTTTTCAATTTACTTGTATTAGTGTATTGTTTTGTCCATTGTTTTTTTTTTCTTTATTGTCTCATATGTTTTGATTGCTGATCTTGAAAATTAATAAATTCGTTACCATCTTGTCGAGTTTTTATTGGAACGAAGCGATATGATGGCTATACAGTGTCTAGTGTATAGTCTTCGTGATGACTGTTATTATTATTATTTCATTCGATAATTACACCGTCTGGTGGTCAATTATAAATCATTATAAATAAAATAAAGGTGTTAAGATGATGTTGTAAAGTAGTTTCTTCTATTATCTATAAAAAATCATAATAAATAATGTTTACCCGAATAATTATTTTCTTTATACCACGACTTTTTTATTATTATAAATATAAAACACATACGACAGCCATTCAATAGACAATATCCGGCATGTGGATAGAACCAGTACCACAAACGTACCAAACATTAAATAAAAGTTTTAGTATTGACTAACGGGAGCTATGCCCGGTGAAATATCAAAAGCCTCGTGGCCGATTACATAAATGTGCATCCTAAAAATAAAAATAAAAACCAACCGGAGTTTTGCTAAAGGTGACAGCTTCAGTCTTGTCCGTGGGCTTGAAGACCGCCAGGTCGATGCCGTCCTTGTTCTCCGAGACATTGCTGCCGGTCTTGTCTTCTGCCGCTGAGGTATCTGTGGAGGCATTGGCTTCCGTAATAGCCGCCACGAAGCGACGGTACCTAAGAGGAAAAAAAAAAATTGAGTATCATTGTCACCCTGTACAACGTCGTCGTTTTTGCCATAGTCACCACGCTTAGCAGGCGAGTTGGTGACCGCAGAATATGATGTAACATACAGGGAAATACTGCTGCCCGTTGCCTAGTATACGATACCAGACCCGGAAAGAAATCTTAGAATTTACACAAAGATTTCTTGTCCAGTGTGGGGATAGAACCCACGACTCCCGAAAGTTTTAAAGCGAGACTTTTATCGTTACGTCAAGGAGGTGATTTTTCAAACTCAATCAAATGATTTCTGGTAGTACAATCGCACAGTATATTTTTTTACCCTATAATCGGACATCCCTTTTTTATTCGCTAAATGGTTAGCGTAAATGATTCTAAATGCAGGAGTTGAACTCCCGAGTGTCAATTTTGCCTAATAAAAAAATACGAGTTTAAAAAAAAATCTATCGATTTCCTAAATTATCATAGGAACGTTTTTAAACTGGAATTAAGTTAATCTTGTATCATAACTTGCATGAATTCCATAATTAATATGAGCAGGATAATTTATTAACAAAAACCATAAATTTATTTTGACTATAAGCCGAGTTCTGGTTGAATTTGTTTATTTCAGTTTTATTTTTATTGTGGACAAATACACGTGAATTAGGATTCCATTCCCAGATGATTATGTTTATTTAAATACAGTTATCATATTCACTTAAAATTAAAGACTTCTGAGATTTTATACTTCCTAAATTTCAGGTTAGGGTTGTCACTTACGTTTTTTTTAAATATTAATAAAGTATTATATCATATACATATTTCCCATAAAGGGTATTATGTGGCACAAGGAAGGGGTCCACCCTCGTTAGGCTTGTGCTAAAACTCTGCGACTATACATAGTACCTATAGGAACGGGGGTGAGTTCAGTTTCAAATTCTGAGCTTATTTCAGCATATTTTTATTGTTAAAGTGTAGAAAAAATGATAATTAGATTTGAAGGTTTAAAAATACAATAATATGAAAAGCGCGGAAAATCATGCGGGATGTTAGTGCAATCTAGCGTTCCCTAATGTAAGTGCTCTGTCATCTGGTACTAAAAAAGTCAATTACAGTTTCAATAAAAAAAATAATTAAATGAGAGTTTTATAAGTTTCGATGTGAGAAATCTCCAGACGCTAAATTAAATTTCAAATAATCTTCTGCCTTTGTTATTTTGTAGAATTTTTAAATATTATTAAAAATTTAATAATATTTAAAATCCCTAAAACCATAGAAACCATAGAAAACTTTACATAGATATAACTCTCATGTCCTATGAGATTTGTATTTATTTTATTTATTTATACTTTATTGCACACAGAAAGTTACATGACATAAATTGTATTAATTAGAAACAACATGTACAAAGGCGAGCTAATTCAAATATATAATTATAATTCAATTATGAATTCTCTTCCAGCAAACCTTTAGGAAAGAGATACATGATAATTAGTGCATAGCAAGTGTACAACAGATTTAATTAAACAATTTTTTACCAAATTGGTAAATACATATCTATAAACATACACAATAATAACTATATACATATACAATAACATACAATAAATATGCCTACTATATATAATAAACTACATACATTAACTTATATGTCCATATTACATAATAAATTACTGAGACAAAAAATATTCCTTTGTTCTTCTTTTGAATGCATCAGGAGAATGGCAAGCGCGTATAGGATGTGGAAGGGAATTCCATAACCGCACTGCACGGACGGTGAAAGAGTGGTCATATTTGCTAGAGACGTGAGGGGAGTTCTTTAAAAGGAGAGAAGTGGCGGTACGACAGGGTTTGTCTCTAGGTATTAAATACTCAAAGCGTTCGCGAAGATAAGTAGGGGCATTGAGATTGTGAAGAATAGAGAACAGAAGAGACAAGATATGACAGTCCCGACGCCGTCGAATAGGCAGCCACTTCAACTGCAACCGAAACTCTGACACATGGTCATACTTTCGGAGACCGAAAATGAAGCGGATGCACAAATTCTAAAGGCGTTCGAGTTTGTCCAAAAGTTCCTCTGTTGCATCTAAAAGGCAAACGTCAGCGTAGTCTAAGAGAGGAAGCAGAAGCGATTGAGCAAGGGTGACTTTTGTCTGAAAGGGTAGGAATTTCTGGAGACGTTTAAGCGACTGAAAGGAACAGTACACCCTCCTGCTTACCTCTGCAACCTGATTGCACCAAGAGAGATTGCAATCTATGATGACACCTAAATTCTTTGCACACTTAGAGAAAGCTATTATTTTATTGTCAAATATAACAGGTGGTAATAAATTAAGGTCAATGGAGTTATACATGTATCTGCTACCAATAATGAGGGCTTGTGACTTAGAGGGTTGACCAAAAGGCCAAAAGCATTTGCCCACGTACTAATGTTTCCAAGGTCAGTATTGATAGGAGAAATGGCTTCCTTAGAATCTGTAACCTTAAAATGCCGATATGGTTGCAAATCGTCTGCGTAGAGATGGTAATTAAAAGATAATACTTAAGTGACTGCGTTAATAAAAACAGAAAATAAGAAGAGGAGATAGGTCGCCACCCTGAGGAACGCCCGCAGTTAGATCACACCAATGAGAGAAGGTCTCATTGGCACGAACAGCCCGCGAGCGACCTCTTAGATATGAATCAAACCAAGCAACCACTGGAGCCGAGACATTCAAGGAAGTGAGGATGCCAAAAAGGATATCAAAGTCCACTGAATTAAAAGCACTGCTAAAATCCAGTAGGACTAAGACAGTAAGTAGCTTCTGTTCCATAGCCAAGCGGATGTCATCGGTTACCTTAACAAGTGCAGTAACAGTGCTGTGGCAGGGACGGAAGCCGGATTGGAAAGGACTTAAGAGGTTGTTAGAGGAGAGATAAGACGAAAGTTGCGAGTGCACAACACTCTCAAGCACCTTAGACAGGATAGGAAGGATGGAGATTGGACGGTAATGGGATGTAGAAGTAGGATTAGTGGTCTTGGGAAGCGGCAGAACATGAGCCTTTTTCCAGGCTGACGGGAAGGAATTCGACTCAAGAGAGAAATTTATTAAGTGGGTTATAATGGGAGTCAGTTCCTCTAACAATAAATCTACCATCTGTAATTGTAGCCCGTCATGACCTACCGCTTTAGTGGAAATGGATTTGATGGATTTTAATGTGTCTCTTTCCGTGATTGCTGTAAATGAGAACGGAGCACAAAATGGCTTGGGAAGATTTAAAAGATACTCAAGAGAAGATGTTTTGGTGTCGGCATTCACACGAAGCGGTGGTATTGCAAAGTGGGTATTGAGTGTGTTAATATCCACTAATGTTGTCCCATCGCCAGGATTCTTGCTGACACCAAGAGATTTAAAGAATTGCCATACCTGTGCTGTGTTAAGGTTACTAATAGAATAATGAATGTGGCGTCTTTTAGCATCTCTACACATTCGACTGCAACGGTTGCGTAGCTTTTTGTATTGTTCCCAGGTTTCTTCAGTGCCTGACTTTTTAAATTTCCTTTTGGCTTTATCCCTAAGAGACATCACCTTTTTTATTTCGTCGGTCAACCATGGAGCCGGAGCATGTTTGATACGCACCCTTTTGATCGGGGCATGGATGTCATATATTCCAAGCACTAATTGGTTAAACATTGCTACTTTTCAATCAATATCGTTGCAGGTGTAAACAGGTGACCAATCAGTACTGGCCGCTTCCACCCTCAAACGTTCCAGAGAAATGTTTTTAAAGCTTCGAAGGAAGTAAAATTGAGACTTACGCCGAGGGCAACAGATTTTGTAAGATAAAAAGATAAGATCATGATAAGAGAAAGAGGCGGACAACTGCCCATGAGTAGAAACTTTGGAAAGATCGGAGACAAGAATTAGATCTAATAGAGAGGGTTTACAATTAGGAGCATGGTAAGTGGAACCGAGTGGGAGGATGTGCATATTGACGGAGGAGACGAGAGAGTGCAGTCGTTGAATCCGTGCGTCATTTTTTAACAAACAAGTATTGAAGTCTCCTAGGATAACTATATGTTCATATAAAGCCGAAAGATGTTCTAGTTTATTTTCAAGTGACGAGAAGTAATCAATCAGACACGATGGACTGTAGAACACACCCAAAACTATTTTGTTGTGATTAATATTCACTTCTATAAAAAGATGTTCACTTGATTTTGAGTACACACTTGGAGACTGATCAAGAATCTTATGTTTAAGATCCGCTCGGAGATATATGGCAACACCCCCGCCAGACTTCCCGGTCCTATCATTACGTAGTAATTTATACCCTGGTAAAGCATACTGTGCAGAGGGAAGTGTGGGTTTGAGAAATGTCTCACAAATAAGTACAGCATGAATGAGATCAGGGTCAAACGAAGACAAAATATCGGGATAGTGAGCATGAACGCTTTGAGCATTAATATGAACTACTTTAAAACATTTAATAGAGGAAAAAGAAAAATTAGAATATAAAAGGTCGCGCAATTGGAGAGACTCATCATCATCAGATGCACTAGCAAACGTATCACTGGATGAAGAACAAGAAAAAAATAAGTTATCTTCAGTATCGATGGACATTATAAATTAAAATAATTACAAAAAAAATAAAAATAATATATATATATAAATATTAAAATAACAAGAAATAAAATTGTCTGAAGGTTAATTACTTATTACATTAACCCCCCCTACACTCAGAATAAACAATAACTTTAAATATAGAATTAACAATACAAAATTTAATTGGCCAAAAGGTCAAAGAAGTACAGGCCTAACGTATCGTAACTAGTGACCACGAAGTATGAAGTATTACATTCTCTTGGAATGTCAGTTGTAAGTGAATGGAATGTCACTAGCAATAGCAAATAGACATGCGCAAAATGTGTCAGTAAAAAGAAATGAATGAAGTATATCTTTTGGCTCAATGAAGTAGTCCACTGATTTAGTTCAGTACTTCATTTAGTTCAGCAAATCACAACGAATCAATGAGATATAGACATGCGCAAAATGTGTCATTGAAGTATACTTCATTTGAACTATGTGAACTATATCACTCATTTACTTCACTAGTTCAGCTTATGAACAAGATTCATTTGAATCAGTTTTCGCATGTCCTTCAAACGATCATCGAATTCATTTACTTCACTAGTTCAGTTTATGAACTAGATTCATTTGAATCAATTTTCGCAGGTCTTTCAAACGATCATCGATCGTGCAATGAACTAATAACGAGAATGATTATATTGTTTTGTATTAGTTCTTTGTTTCTTTTTTGTAATTATAAGTACCTATAGCTTTCATTTAAAAGCATTAAGTTATATTGTATACGTATTATATTGTATATAAGAATTTTAACACTGTGAACTAAATGGACTAAACTGAACTATTGAAGTATATGAATCTGCACTGAACGAAAGAGATACGGAGTGATTCCAACTGAAGTACTTCAATTGAAGGATTCATTCGCGAACTACACATCTCTAATAGCAAAATTAAACCAAGAATAATGTTCAAACACCTACAATTATTAAAATAACAAAATTGCATACGGAAAGAAAAGTATTACGATACTGAGTTTAAGAGGTCAAACATCACTTGGCCTGTCTGCGGGTCCTCTTCTCGGATGTTGACGTCGACGGCTTTTGAGTAACTGTAGTCCCTCCGACACCCGGTTGCTTTCGGCCGGCATCGCTCCTTGTTTGAGTGGTGGGAAACTGCGATATGAGAAGATCAAGCTCACCAGCCGTTTCTATCTTCCGCCGCGACTTGTCCGGAAGCAGAATCACCACTTTTCCTTCTGATGTCCAGGAGTTACGTTCGCCGAAGTGTTTACGACATTTCATAAAAACATCATGTCGCGGCTTCGTAAGGAATTCCGACAGAGTATAGCCAGTGCCTTCTAGATTGGTCTTAGCCTTCCATACGTCGCTCCTGACAGTGTACTGCCTGAAGCGGATCAGAACTGGTCGTGGCTTACTTTTGTTAGCTCCCAAACGATGACAAGCGGCAATATCACTCCTGGCTACCTCCGACATTTGCATTTGGTCGCGTAGTATGCTAACGACCATAGCTACTGGATCATCTTCACCTTTGACCCCATGGAGCAGCAACACCTTCCGACGAGATGCCATCTCATGTCTGTCCAATCCTAAGACCAACAGCTCAATTTGTGTCCTAAAAGTGGCAAGTGTTTTGAATACAAAACATCTGAATTCTGCAAACTCCTTGGACAAACTAGCAACAGATTTGTGTGGCACCTCCGCTGTGGTTGCAATCTTTAAATCCTCCTCATGTTGAGCCATTCTACTGGAGAGGGATTCTGCCAGTTGCTCAACTTGTTCAGACAGCTTTGAGTATAGGTCCATTTGAAGATATTGTGAGAACCGTGACTAATATGTGATTTAAACTGGTGAATTGAGTGATGTGGGAGTATAACTTTGTAAACACTAATTTATCATAGTATACTGAATGTAAATATTTTATTTATTTAATTAAATGTAAGAGCACAATTTTAGCTGTTGTCACTTGGGCTGTTTTTTTTTTATTATGATAATGCCTATCTAAATAATATAATGATATTTAAAATTAACCCTAATATTCAAAAACACTCGCGTAAATAAATAAAAACGAAATACTTAAAAAAATATTTTTTTCTCACTTTGTAATTCGCGTAAGTCAATATAATTTTGATGTTCGTATGCCGAAAAATCTGATGTATAACCCTAAAAAACAACAAGTCCGAAAAATTTATAGTAAAGTTAAAAAAGTGCATTTTTCAAAAAATACCTAAAACTTAAAAACATTTTTTTATTCCGGTCCTATCAAAAACTGACACTCGGAAGCTCTATTCCTGCATTAAGAATCATTTACTCTAACCATTTAGCGAATAAAAAAGGGATATCCGATTTTAAGGTAAAAAAATATACTGTGAATCGCCACTATCACTATCTTCTTTTGTAAATCAGAACCTATTCAAATACAGTGGTCATATTGAAACCATATTGGTCATATTTTTTGTCTAACTAGGGACCAAACGCATCAAGAGACTAATAAAGCTAGATCAAAAATGTCGTTGTATCAGTGTATCTCACCACTCATGTTTTTCCCGGCCTGTTCTCGCAAACAGATACAGATGTGAACTGGAATGTTTGACGTGCACGCTCCACTCGCCCTCAGCCGTGCCCTCTACGCCGGCGTCCATCTCCTGGTAAACCAATAATTATGTTACAATGACTTTGTAATGTCCTAAGAATAATAAATAGGAATGGATCAGTGACTAGATTGTTATTCTAATATTTAGACCTCAGAAGAATAAGGACGGATGTACTATATACTTCCATTTGTTCGTAACGAGTTTACGATAAAGGCACATACGACAAATGATTCTGACGTATAATGGCACATCCGACCTTATGCTTCTGTGCTCTAGATATGTATTACAAATATAGGCAGATGTCGAAGCACGCAAAATGTATGCGATACACCTAGTGCTGTATCTACAAGAACCTGAGCTTCAAGGCTAAAAAGTTAGTAAAAGTAAAGTAAAATACTATTTATTGTACATTAGGGTAGAGTAAAATATACGAAAAAAATGTTTTTTTGCTCTTTTTAAATCTTCTGTATTATTAATTGGTGACCATATGTAAAATCTTTATTCATGCAAAAAATCAAAGATCTACGACTTTATTTTCAGGTGGCGCATTGAGATAATAGTTTAAAAAATAACTAATATTTTTACCTATAAGCCTTCCCCTTAAAAAGAGTTATACTTACATGCTTTGCTTTCAAATATCCGGTAACTTCGTCTAAGAGTGATCTCGAACGCAAATATAGTATTTTTTAATAAGGAGACCCCGCGCACCCCGCGTCGCGAACAGTTTAGTTGTTGTGTGTTCTTAACATTTTAATTCATATTACTCATAAAAAATAGTTTTCTTGTGTTTAAACTTATACCAATCTGTGAGATAGATAAACAATTATATCGTGGTGAAAAATCACAAATGTGCATGAACTAAATAATACGTAATTGATAAAAAACTGTTTTAAAAAATTCCAAAACGGTGCGGTGTTCATTTAAAGTGCAGTGACTCATACAAATTGCAAAGTTGAATAACTGACCACCTTCCATCCAAACTTAATTCCTGTATCGTGACAATAGTTATCCAGCAACTAATCGTTTATTTTGACATCGTACACTAATCACAAGTTAGCGTGGGGGTTAACGCAGCTACCGGTTAACCGAGATCGGTGAAGGGCGACGGTTCGAACCCCGCTACAATACATATTTTTGTGAATTTAAAAATTGTTAATTTAAGTTTACAATATTAAAATGGACGAATACGTCACTCTAAGAAGAACAGGGGACCGGCGTTGTAGCTCCCTCTTAGACATTTCAAATATAAATAATTCCCCGACACTAAATGACATGACAATGTTGAGTGAGCCGAATACCTGCAACGAAGAAAATAATATAGAAATATTAAAATTAAGGAATGATTTGCAAACAGCTAATAACGAGATTGACAACTTAAGTATAGAAATTATAAAACTAAAGAATGAGCTACATAAATGCCATTCAATAATAAATAATTATAAGAAGGTGAATTACGATGAAAATAAAATGATGACACCCATTTCGAGACGCAAAAAAAAATCTCGCATTGCAAGACAGACAGGTGAACAATTATTACAAAGCTCTCGAAAATTGAACCACTCGTTAGCGGTAAAAACCCCTGATAATTTGGAAACTACACTTGATCCCGTGCTCTCTCCAAATAAAGAAATAATAGAAATTATGACGCCAGAAGCCCGACCACAATCCCTGGTCGACAATTTAGCATACACAAATGACACCTTCGGGCAAAATACTAAAGAAAAAACTTCCGACGATGACACGATCTCCTATACAGCGTTTCCACATTTTCGCTCCAATAAACAAATAAAGTCAAGGCATAAAATATGCATATTGAGTTCCAATAATAAAAATGACATTATTTCAATAGCAAAAGAAAGTTTCAAGAATGCATATGTCTGCCATTATTCGAAACCACATTGCAATACAACACAACTCTTGGACGGTATAAAATTAAAATTATCAGGTTTCACTTTAAGCGATTATTGTATTATTCTGTTAGGAGAAGAAGATTTTACGTCAACTAACAATTACAATAAAATTATTATACACCTCAGATCAGTATTGAAAGAAATACAACATACAAATGTAATTATTTGTTTACCAACTTACAAATGGATGAGCTCAACCAGTTTATACAATTTGCGCGTGGAAACATGTAATAATTTATTATATAAGGATGTCGCCACACATGACCTTGCATATTTTATAGACAGTAATTTGAATCTCAAAGCTGACGATAGCATGTTTGATAAACACACAGGACTGATTAAAACTGTTGCATTTCAAACTATATTTAAGGACATATCCAACTTGATCTCAGAAATCAACGACTACTCGGAATGCCTCGAGAACTCTAAAACTGAAACGGGAACTGAAATCTATAACTTGTCCCAGAAACCTAAAAATTCTAAAGTACTCGTAAATAGCAGCACTAATAAGCAACAGTTTTTTCTCTAATAGGTACTTAAATATACTTCATCAAAATATAGCAGGCTTATTAAACAAATCGGATTTGTTGTCTATAAATCTTGAAGTACTTTCTGACGAAAATAAACACGTAGATGTAGTATGTATCACAGAACATTTCATGATGGCTGGTTATGAAAAGTATTTAAGTATACCTAACTACTCACTGGCAGCATGCTACAGTAGGACCAACAGTAAGCGAGGGGGCGCATGTATTTTAGTAAAAAAAGGACAGCAGTGGAAAGAATTACTATCGATTAAAAACTTATCGGTACCAGGATCGTTTGAGTGCTGTGCGATAGAAATGGTTAGTCATAATATAGTTATTGCGTGTGTCTATAGAGTACCTAAAGCTGAAAATATAAATATGTTTTTCTGTAAGCTTGAAACATTGTTACAACTCTTAACGAGAAAACGTTATAATCATATAATAATAGCCGGAGATTTTAATATAAACATATTAAAACAAAACAACATAACTCTAGACTTTGAAAGTATTATACTGAATTACAACATGACTTTTGCTATAAGAGAACCGACGAGGTTGTCGTCTCAATCATGTATCGATAATTTTGTCCATAATTTTTCGAAAAGGTGCAAAACGGAAGTATTAGAATTAGCATTATCTGATCATACCGCCCAGCTAATAAGATGTCCCACCAAAAAAATACCCCTAATAAATAAATGGCGAAAGCGTATTCGTGACTTCTGTAGCGAAAATATACAGAAATTTAAGGAATGCCTGAATGCTTTATCTTTTTCTGAACTATATAATGAATCTGACCCAAACAAGGCTTATAATTACTTTATTGAAAACTTTAAACTAATATATGATTTGTGCTTTCCATATAAAACTATCACAATAAATATTCATTCGAAAACCAAATGGATATCGCGTGGACTAAAAAAATGTAGTACTAAGAAGCGGCAACTATTGTGGAATTTAAGATTAAGACCTTCAATTGCTACAAGAATAGCTTACACTAAATATTCAAAACTATTTAAAAAAATAATAAGTTTGACGCAACGTGCCCAAAATATTTATAAAATAAAAAACTCTGACAAAAAACCTAAAACTACTTGGAACATAATAAACCAATCAAGACTGAACATACCTCGTAACGCTATAACCAGACTAAAGATAAATAATAATATAATTACCAATCCTAATGAAATCGCAAATGCTTTTAATAATTATTTTATTGACAAAATAATCCCTATTTCTAAGTCAAATGACAATGTCACGAAGAAGATCGTAGGTACGTCAAAATCCATTTTTATGGTTCCGAGCAAACCCATTGACATTTATAATATTATATGTGGGCTAAAAAACACTCACAGTGTAGGAATAGATGACATATGCACAAAAATAATTAAGATTGCTAATGAAAATATTTGCGGACTTTTAAGTTTTATATTAAATTTATGTATAAGTAATGGCACATACCCCGACAAATTAAAAACATCAATTATTAAACCTTTGTTCAAAAAAGAAGACAAAGAACAAATGCAATATTATAGACCAATAGCACTAATACCCGTATTTTCGAAAGTATTTGAAAAATATATACATAGTAAAATTTACTCGTACTTGGAACTAAATCAATTACTATGTCACGAACAAAAAGGGTTTAGACGTAATAAAAATACTAATTTAGCCATTTATGATTTTTGTAAAACGGTCCTTCTTAATGTTGATAAAAGGTCTCCTGTGTGTTCTATATACTGTGATATGACGCAGGCGTTTGATTACGTTGACCACAATATATTGCTGAAGAAATTAGAGTCATATGGTATCCGAGGTAACGTACTAGACCTCATCAAAGCCTATATATCGAATAGATCGCAAATGACTAGCATTTCTGAAATAAATATACGAACAAAACACGAGGAATCATATCTATCCCAGTTGCGAACTATTAAATACGGCGTACCGCAAGGCAGTGTATTGGGCCCTCTTTTGTTTATCGTGTATATAAATGATTTGCCAAAGCACACTAAACACCCAATGTCCCTATTTGCAGACGACAGCACTGTATCCATTCAATGCGAATCTCCGCAGTTCTATCAAGGCGAAATTAATTATTGTTTGGCATCAATTATTCAATGGCTGGAAAATAATAATTTAAAAATAAATTTACTGAAAACTCAGGTTATGCATTTTAGCCAAAGACCACAGCCAAATAATGTTAAGGTTGAGTACAACGGTACTCTCATACCCGAGGTAGACACCGCCAAATTTTTAGGCCTTATCATTGATAGGCAGCTAAATTGGAAGGCACACATAGCAGAACAATGCAAAAAAATTTGCAGCTCGGCATATGCTCTATATAAATTAGCCCCGTTAGTAAGCATAGATGCCCTTATAACTGCGTATCACGGCCTCGTAGCATCTGTGCTTCGATATGGAATAATTTTTTGGGGAAATTCCACCAATAAAGAAAATATATTTAAGGCCCAAAAACGTTGTATAAGAGCCATGTTTAGTTTGAATCCTACCGACAGCTGTAGACCCTACTTTGTTAAGCATGGCATACTAACATTTCCGTCCATATTCATTCTTGAAGTAGCACTTTTCGTTCATAATAATACTAAATTATTTAGCCGGTTATCTGAAACTGTACACCGAAACAGACGGAAGATCAATGCAAATAGACTTTGTGTACATAGTGCGAAAACAAGTCATAAGGGCAAAAGCTTGTTTTGTACCGCACCAAAAATATATAATAGGATTCCGGACGTAATGAAATCCTATAATTCTAATATGTTTAAAACAAAATTAAAAAGCCTGTTAATACGTAAATGTTACTATAATATCAATGAATTTATGACTGATAATAATATAATTTGACTTGCATCTCGATTAAACTATTCTTATGAGACTTATGTATACCTACCTACTATCTGACTTCAATTATAAGTACATTAACTAATTATTGTGACCTTTTGTGTACTTTCTATTGTAATTGTATTCTTTTATTGTTATTGTAATAATGTATTTATATGATTTTAATGTAAATTCAATAATTCAACTGTTTTAATATAATAATATAATTTTCATACGCCTATTTAGGTAGATTTTGGTGGACCTGTATTTATTATTTATTATGTTATCATGTATTACCCAAAATGTTATGAATAAATGATTTGATTTGATTTGATTTGATTTAAAACTTTAATATATGGTTGTGAAATAGTTAAGTAAATTTTCATAAAACATGCCTAAAACGCATAAAGATTTCCGGTGTCCTACATTTGGTGATCCAATCAAATTCAGTGATAACATGTTACCTACATATTGTGATGTGATTAAACACTACTTATGGATTAGAAACGAATTGTTTTATTAGAAAAACATCTGAAGCGCCCTTTGCAATGGTTTGTGTGCTTGTTACATGCAAATGAATTACCACTTCGTCATGTGTTCTCCAGTCTCGACGGTAAAACTACAGGGCCCAATACTTTTTCTGGCAGGTTAGGAAAACAGCTCGATAAGTGTCTTGACTCAAAAATAGAACCATTCGGACCCATCTCCACCGAATTTACGGATCTGGATATTGATTTGTTGAGCACCGATCAAAAATACCTTTATGAGATATGTTCTGCTATTTCTTCTGGTACAGTTCCACCAAACTTAGCTAACAAAGACCCATGAAAGCTAGCCCATTCTCGATGGTTAACTTGTGCTAACAGGATTCTTCGCTTGTATATTGGCACAGCTAACCCGACAAATAATGTGAAAAAACTGGCCACTTTCATCATGAAAGTTTACGCACCAAATTGGTTTGATATCAAGTCAAAATCCTCTTGTAAATTTGGTCTAATTCACACCTTTAATATGTTTAAAGTTCAAAGTCATCTCGCAAATACATACTATTTGCGAGATGACTTAAAATGTTTTGTCTTAAATACTATTCAAAGAAATGCTTGCTTCATGCACCCAATAAATCTATTGCTGGCTATGTTACAAGATAATAATCAACAAGAACGAGAGCTAAAAAGAGTCCAAAGACAAGAAAGTTCGTGAATTCCAGTTACCAGAGCTAAAAATAGATGCGACAAACTATGATTTGATAGAATGGGCGAAAGAGAAGATACCTCCTCAACCAACCTCCTGTAACAATGAAATACAGCGACTCGGAATTACTACAAAAATTGCATCTGAAGGTAAATTAGTTGATATTGAGAAGTACCCTTGCCACACTCAATCAGTCAAAAGGTGTGTCAAACTTGTATATGAGGCTTCGCCGTCTGTTTGTGGACCCGATGCTAGAGATGGTTTCATTCGTACTAGAATAAAATCCAGGCAAGAAATACCTATTTTTGACACCAAATCTCAGTATCTCCGTCAAAAAGAAGACACTGGGACTTCTGATACTGAACATTAAAATGTTATTTTTATGGTAATTTAATATAGTTATTCATTGAACTAGTAGATTTAAATATAAATTCAGTAAAATATACAGTATTATTTTCAGAAATAAATGTTTATTTGTAACTCTATTTTTTCTTATTTTTCTACCTTCATACCTAATGCGCCACCTCAAGATATTGAGTTAGAAAGCTGGTATTTTGCATGAACATTTCCATTACGATGGATCACTGTTTAAACAACCAGGAAACCGAAAATTCAGAAAAAAAATATTTCACTCCGCCGTATTGTATACTAAACAAATTCAGCATAATATTAGCAAAAAGTACATATGGCGGTCTTATCTTGCGATTCTCTTCCAGACAACCTCAGCGCGAACTTGTTACAGAGAATTAGAGTTGGATAGTATAGGTGTAAATAAAACTAATAATTAAGCGATGCCCTGAGCCGTGGTACTAGCCCACTAAGGGTGCCCTCAAGCGTGTGTCACTTATACTTAAAAATATATTTAAAATCGTGCCTCCTTGCTATGGAGCTTAATTATATTAATATTTTAATAATAGAATTAATCATTGTTATTAATTATGACGTGATACTAGACTGGCAGACAGATGATTTAGCTTATCATTTGTCTGTCAGTCTAGTATCGTCCACAATAGATTTAAGTTGCCATATTTTGTATTTAATTATATTAATATTATTTCATTGTGTACAATTGACAAGTACAAGTGTATGTAAATAATTAAGTGCTGAATAATTATCGTTTATAGCTTAGTGTGACCTAAATGCACACTTTATGCACGCTTTTCCCTGACCTAAGTTGCCTACCTACGCACGGTGCGTAAATAAATCGAATAACTTCACTCATACAGCAAAAGAAAATAATAAGTTGTTTTTTTTTCAGTGACAACCAATGTTGTCTTAAATAATTGCACGGTCACCCAAACGCCCAACACGAAAATAAAAGTGTGCAGCCTGAAGAATATTTGATTTTTCTTTTAAAATAGCAATCTGAACCGGCGGGGTTAAGCACTCTCGTTGCACTCGGGCGGCGCTAACTTCACGCCGTGCAATAATAGGCTACTTAATAGGTCATCATCATACAACGTCGCCCGTATAACGTCCACAGCTGAATATGGGCCTCTTCCCGAAGGAGGGTTTTTGCCATAGTCACCACGCTTGGCAGGCGGGTTGGTGACCGCAGATTTCGTTGAAACACACATGGAAACGCTACTGCCCGTTTCCTGGTGTACGATTGTCATAGATGATGTAATAACAATCGGGACCAACGGCTTAACTTGCTTTTCGAGGCACGGAGGGTAGTCCCTCAACCATCCATACCCGGATATAAATCTTTGAATTTACACAAAGATTTTTTGTCCGGCGTGGGGATCGAACCCACGACCTCCGAGATTTTAAAGCGAACCAAATACCGCTACGC
Organism: Nycteola revayana; assembly: GCA_947037095.2. NCBI lineage: Eukaryota > Metazoa > Arthropoda > Insecta > Lepidoptera > Nolidae > Nycteola > Nycteola revayana. Next base: position 16,149,177 of record OX344839.1, read on the forward strand.
TACTTAGGCCACGCTTACGGCGTATCGTAATGTACTATTAATCCATTTAATACATAAATCAACCCACATAGATACACAAACACATACAAAGACTAGTAGTAACTACGTTTACGTTTGTTACCGTCTCCTCCAAGAAGTCCTTGATTTTGGACAGTTCGTTGTCATCGAATTCCTCATCATCGTCTTTCGCGGTCACCGACTTGGATGTAAGTTCGTCTGCGTCATGGAATGTTTCTTCGCTGGACTTTTCCAATGGACTTTGGCCTTGACTCTGTGTGTCTACAGGGTCTGTGGTGGTGGACACTGTGTCCGTTTTCTTGTCTGCAAGCAAAAGCCATTTTTATTATAATAAATAAATACATAGGATAAGCAGGCCTCCGTCACTCGCTCAAGGCCACGCGTTTAATGCCTACCGCTCGATGTATCTCCGGGGATACAACTGACAGAGGGCTGTCGAATGCCTGTCTGAGCGCTCGTACCGCACGTTTCCCGCGCTTGCGCTTCGAAATGCCGATACCACGTAATTATTGTGTAGTAAATGGTTGTAGAACTAAAAAAACAAAGGATTTTTTATCCTTATTTTCATTGCCAAGAGACGAAGGATTTTAGCGAAGGTATTTTCACTATTGTATGGGAGTGATGTATCTGTTACATAGTAACTATTTATTAATCTATGGTTTAAGTTGAGAAAGAAAATATTATCAAAAGCATTTTTTATTTATACTACAATTTTAAAGATTTGATTGTTTCTTGGTTTGTATTGAATAGGCGCCGGAACAACAGGACCGAATTCAAAAATTCGTCACCAATAGAAAGCTACGGTATCAAGGAGTTACATAGGCTATATTAAGTTATGAAGTTCCCACGGGAACGGGAGCTACTATGGTGAAATATTTAGATTTTCAATCAAAAACCACAATCAGATTATTGAAACAGCTTTTTATTAAAGAAATATTTATTTGTGAAGCAAACCAATAAAAATAAGTATTTAATCAATTTCAACATAATTATCTGTTACGATCGTAGCAAAAAGAAATGGGTTTGGAATTTTTTTTGGTTGTTTTGGTTTTTAAACTGCTAAATAAATTTCTTCCACGATAAACTATAATTACAATATCCGACCTTATGTATATTGTATAGGATGTAAAGGCTGAAAGTGAAAGATAGAATCCTCCTTTTCGTATACCTGCCATTCCGTCAATGTAGTGTTGCTAATAAGGTGTAAATTCATCCGTCAATAAATATTTTCTATATTTGTTTAATAATGTGCGGAATTTCATTTGCTACATTTGAACTTCAATCTTATTGGCTATTTTCACGCGGTATTGCTCTATCGCCGACGACATGCTAAACTACATCACAGAGAAAAATCCTAAATTCAAAAACGAAGCAACAGTATTAGTGACTATTTGATGATGCACCCTTGAAAATTTATATTAAGTACACACTTTAACAAATTAGCTTTGTTACTGAACGAATACTTTACATTGTCGTGCCCTTGCGCACGCGCATAATAACAAACAAAGATATATAATGGTAATTAAGCACTAGTTGATACAGTATAATAAAATAATAAGTACAGACCTACTTAGGTTTTTCTAATTAAAGCGATTTTTAAATAAGCATTGCCATTCAACAGAGTAATGTTGCCATGTTGCATAGATTTATTAAGTATTTTATAAGTTAATTTTAGTTTATGTTGACTACTTTTAATTGTATATAATAATATGTATTATTGAATTATATATATCCTTACAGCCCTATATACATAATCATAAATCTTAACACGTAGAATGTGATTACAAGTGTTGTAGAACAAGCAATAATTCCCTCGGTATTGTTAACACTATTGTTGTTGTTATAGCGTACATTGTTAATATTATATACTATTAATCTTATTATTGTGAAAGCCATTGAACAATGCTATGTCTCGCTTTAAGTCTCGGTGGTCGTGGGTTTAATGCCTATACCTGTATAGGCTTTATCTTAATGACAGATCTGTGTAAATTCTAACATTTATTTCCGGTTCTGGTTGATCGACTACCCTCCGTATCTCGGAAATAATCGGATGTTCATACATCGTATACCAAAGAACGGATTCCTTGTGTGTTACAACATAATAGTGCGGTCAACAACCCGCCTGCCAAGCGTGATGATTATGGCAAACTCTCCCTCAGACGTTGTACGGGCTGATGATAAAATTGCGGAAATGCATTAAGCATTTCCAGAGCTGCAACGGCAGTGTAAAGTTATGATATGCTAATCATACCGCGAAGAGTTGGTCTACCCACTAAAACCCACAAGTACTCTACCAAACGCTCGCATGGGAGCTCCGAGAAGTATAGATAGAGATTGGCCCTAGTAATCACCACAAGTAGCCTCCCGCTGTCCATATGTATTCTTAGATCTTAAAAACTACGCAATGAATTCTGATGCGGTTTTTTTAATACATAGAATGGTTCAAGAGGAAGGTTTATATGTATAATACATTAGCATTGCATCCGTGCGAAGCCGGGGCGGGTCGCTATTTGTACAATAAAAACTCACCTCTATGTATTTTTCTAACGATTCTATGCCTGAGGCCTTCTTTTTCCGGTTCCACCTCTGCGTGTAATACACTGGAACAGATTAATAAACATATTAAACAAAATATGACAACAGGGCAATAAACTGGTGTATTTTTTGTATGTTCATGTTAAAGCGTTTTTCTCGTAATATTTCTTATTTTTTGAGAACTATTCCTAGGACACAGAGAACCATGCTGTGGTATCTTAGAACAAACGTCACGGTACGCTGTACGCACTGCCATCTATTAGCTGCTTCAAGAAACAACATGAAATAACGATGACGACAAAGTGACGTCTGACGTTGACATTTGTTTGACATTATTTTGAATTTTTCACAAGATTGTTTTCGGTTGAGCTGTATGCGCTTATCCTGTTAATTTTCTTGTATTTTCGTGTTTTCTGGGTTTATTTTCATTCGGTACGTTAAGTTGAGCCTCCGGCTGTTAAGTGAAGATTGCCATAAAACACTTATCGTGAACATTTCCTTTTCCCTCGTCGTCTACGATGATGGCTCAAAGGTCTTGTTGTGTTCCCGGCTGTTCCATGAAACTTGGAGGCGGTAAGTTTTATAAGTCTGAATATATTTTTTATACGTATCACCGGCAATGTGTAGAATTTCGACATTTTATAGAATTCCCGTTTTCCGGCTTAGAATAATATTATTCTCCTATTATTCTTCTTGTTCGCTCAATGATTGGAGATTATGCCGAGAGAAACATGGTCTACCTATGTTTGCCCGAACCTATTCAGCTGTTAGAAGTGTGGTTGATTAACAAATATCTAAACATAATTTAATTATGTTATTTAGAGTACTCAGTCATTTTAAATTTGAGCATTAAATAAATTATGTGTATGAAAACCAAGATACAAGTAAAGAACTCAGATTGTTTTCTTTTTTATGTTTTGTGAACATCTTGTAATTATCATGTTTTAGGATTGCCGTTGCACCGGTTTCCAGATCCAAACAATCTTGCTCAAATATAATGTTTTCGCACTTGGATTATGAAAATTGGAGGTGATATTATTGGAGAAGATAATGAAAGAACAGAAAAGTGTGTCATAAACATTTTGATGTTTACACATTTCCAAATTTGACACTAACTGCACTGGCAATTCCAACACTTGAAATACCAGGTAAAATTTTTTGAAACTATACTCTGTTTATTGATGGACACAGTAAAGATATGTAATATATTCATGTCTTGTGAAATACAACATTTCATTCTTGTTGTGTTAAGTACAAAACTAAGCAATGTAAAAATTAAAACTTACCTCATCATAAAGAATTTTTTTAAACAGATTAATGTAACTCAGTTTTCTTATTAGAAATGGTGTCTTAGAATAATATAATTTCATTAATGTTCTTTAAAACTTGATGATGATAACCGCTTCCTAAGAATAAATTATTTTATCCCAAATGGTTAAGGTACCTATTAAAATAACTCTATAAATTTCAGGTGTGCATGTAGGTAGGCGCAGGCATATTGAACTACCATCTACTTCATTTCAAATTGCATCAGCCTCCTCTACTAGACCTATTCCCACGGACACAGATTTATCTTCAATGCTAGGTAAATATATACAGCTGGCCAAAGATAGTGTTGACCAATTTTCCTGATATATATTTTGCAGTTAGTAATTACACACTATGCAATGTTTAATTTTGTTTTTCTTATCTGATTACAGTAATGAATAGTGAAATGCCATCTACTTCACTTCAAATAGAGAAGGCCATCTCTACCAGACCAGTTCAAATGGACACAGACATGTCTTTGAATCCAGGTAAATAAAAACCATATAATTATTAAATACAATAAATAATTAATATTAATGTAAGCCTTGTTAACAATTAGTGATGTTAAAAATAAATATGCTATATTTTATATTGTAATGCAATGTCTAATATTGTTTTTATTTTTTCAGGTTGTAATAAGATGTCTATGTCTTCGACTGCAACAGAAAATATGCTGAAAGACTTAATATCTGAATTCAAAGCAAAATTGTGCAAAGTTTGCAATACAAACATTTTCATTTTTTTTAAATTTAAGTGGATATTACAAACATTTTCATTTTTTTTAAATTCAGTGGATATTGTTACAGAAGTTCTAAAGACAAAATGTCAAAACGAAAATATAAAAGCTTATTTAGAACAAGTATTAACAATAAATATCAACTACAATTTTATAACATGTGACCATCATAGAAATTTATGTATAAAATTTATGTAAAAAAATTTTTTTTTATTCTTTTTGAACAATTGGTGTAAAGATATGAACCAGTTGATATCTGGAAAAACCACGTTTTGGGATTAAAGTGATGAATTCATTTCATCACTTTCATTCCAAAACAAAGTGGCAGCTCATAATTATTATGTAACTCATAAAATCCGAAATAAAAACTAATATCCTAACATATTGTTTTTTTTTCTCTTTAATAAAAATGCCATACATTGTTTTCAAGATTTGTGTTACCCTGAAAACACGAATTTATGAAAATAATGCAATAATAATAGTTATGTAGAAGCTGGGTAATGTAAGTACGGCTCTCTACTAGCTATGTATATATGTATGTATGTAGTGCAGTAGCTTTAGTTCATGAAGCAACTACTACACGGCAGCACTTTCGCGACCTCGAGCCAAGCCGAAGTTGCCTATCTATAAGGGTATATTGATCTATGCAGAGAACTATGAAAAAAAATTGTCGTCCTACATCCTGCTAATATTATAAACGCGAAAGTTTGTAAGAATGTATGGATGTATATTATACGTTTGTTACTCTTTCACGCAAAAACTTTTTAATGGATTTTGATGAAAGTTTGCATACGGATAAATATATATATACAGGGTTGATACGACAGAGGGGCATTAAATTACGCTACGTTTACTATACGTGTTTTTTATTAATCCGATACGGTATAAAAATAAAAAGCAACCAAAATGAGATTTTTTTTCTTTCAAACAAACTAAATAGCTTACAAATCAGAGTAAAACGTAACCACCCTTTGTAAATAAATTTCACTGACCTAGCAAAGCGGCAACGTCGCGCGCGCGCCGGTGCGGGATGTTTTGCAATGATTGTCAGAGCGGCAACAACGCATCGTAGGTTATACTCAGATTTATCGTTTTAAGGTGCATGACCTATGCGTAGACATAATCAGCTGTTAGGAAAGATACATCGTGTTCAAACGGCGCAAAAACTTAAAAAATCATTTGCGACTAAACTGCTGCTCCTATTTAATTGATTTTTGGTACAGAGCTTGGAAATGGTACCTAGTATAGGCAGTTTAAAGGAAAGCCCCTCTGTCTTATCAACCCTGTATATAAATCTTTTTTTTTCTGTTTTATTTCTTTTCTAAAAAGATTACTAGCAGATTTTTGCAGTCTACTAGTAGTCTTGTTAACCCGTCGTGCTAAGCTAAAATGCTTGTGTTACGAGTAGGTTCACGTCGGTAGTGCAATAGGTGGGGATCGAACCGGCGACCACAAGATCACTAGTCCGACACCCAAGCCATTGGGCTACGAACGCTTTTTTAAGTTTAAATTTTATAAGCTGAATTAACATATAGGCTACAAAACATCAAGCTCCGACCCACATGCGGAGAGTAACACGGGTTAAACTTCGGGGCGCAGCTAGCTATAATATAACTTTACTCGTTATTTTATGAGGAAAACCAAAATATCAATTTCATTTTTTTTCCTATTATTAAATTTCCTGTTATAAGACTAAATTAATGAAAATAATGTTATCTTACTACCAAACTTACGATTTATCCTTTCTTCTCCACACAAATTTCTTCTTCTTCTCCGGACTAGTGTTTGTCTCTGTGTCGACCTCATGTTGTGTGTTCTCTTTCTTTCTTTCTGACGGAGAATCAGTTCCTTTTCTCTCGTTTGAATTATTTTCTTTCTCTAACACTTGCACCGATTCTTTGTCGCTGAGAATTACACATATTGGATACTTCTTACTCCATTGTCTAAAAACACGATAATTTTGATGTAAAAATATATAACTACAGATGTGCATGTGATTTGAATAATTAATTGTTATTATATAAATTGCTTGTATATGTATAATTTATTGTGTGCAAATTGCTTCCCTTTTGATACAGATTTAAATTCTGTCTAACGTGCATTATCCTACTAATATTATAAATGCGAAAGTTTGTATGTGTGGATGTATGTATGTTTGTTACTCTTTCACGCAAAAACTACAGAGCATGGATTTGGCTGAAACGTTGCACGGGCATAGTTAATAAGCTCAATTAACATATAGGCTACAAAAAATCACGCTCCGACCCACTGGAGCAGAGTACCGCGGGTAAAACCGCGGGACGCAACTAGTATTTTCATAAATGTATTAAGAGGCAACAGTTGTTTTTTTTATGATTACTAGCAGAGTTTTTTTTAGGTCTACTAGTATTCTTGTTTACCCCCGTACTAAGCTAAAATGCTTGTGTTACGAGAGGGTTGATAGTGCAATGGGTGGGGTTCGAACCGGCGACGCCCTAACCATTGGGTTAAGGCCGCTTTCAAGTTAATATATTAATATCCATAAATAACCTTTTAAATAGGATTTGTCACTAAGCTGGTAAAAAGATCTAATTGCCCGTGTTAGTTGTAAAGTTTGTGAATAGTTTGAGGTTGTTATGGGGTAATTTATTGATCTACTGTACCGATTTTGCAAATTCTTTTACCATTAGAGCTACATTATTTGTTAGTGTTTGACACTCACAAATAATGTGCAATAAGTGTGCATCTAGGGTTTTTATATATCAATGAGCCAAGCCATTGATATATAAAAACCCTAGATGCACACTCAACGTTTCAAAACCGTCCGCACAAAATGAGCGCTCAATTCTAAATTGTGCGCTCATTTCAAATAGTATCGCGTCGCTTGCGTCGAGGTACGGACGTTGAAAATATCGAAATGTTCTTAGACAAATTGTAAAAATATTACGTTAAGAAGTCTTAAAAAGTATGGGATATCGTATTTTCGGTCAGTAAAAGAGTTTATTGATTAATTGTTTTTGATTTAATTTGTTTGAAAACTTCATTCAACGGTCAAAGTATAATACGGCAAATTTCAACGGCCGCTTTTTCAGTGTCGGAACAATTGATTTAAACCACATTTTTATTTTAGTCGCATAATAAAAGTGACCCTGTTCCTTCTTCGATAGTCGATTTTTTAAAATTGTGGTTATATTTTTATTAATAAATTTATTTAGTTTCGACCTGTTTTGTGTTTAGTTTTTTACAAATATGTATACATTATATAATATAATATATGACACGAGGTAGTCATTTTTCTATGTTCGTGAATAATTTGATGATTAAAAAAAAATATTATCGGATAACTTATGCGTTCGCGACATGCGGAATGCTAGTGACAGAAGTGTTCGTAAAACGGCTGCTAACGGCCTAGTGTTGAGTTTGAGTTTAAACGTATAAAAAAAATCTTTTCTTTTTGAATACAAACCTTAAATTTCAATACATGATTTTATTAATGAAAGAAATATTATCATTGATATACAAATGTTTTACCCCGGACATATTTTTGCTCAGATAAGAGTATAATTTAACAAACTTTTAAAATAATAACAAAAGGTCTTATGAAAAAAAAAATATAAAAATATTCGTGTCCACTCAATGCTTAGTCCTACTGCCAACGTCGGTCGTAAAATTATATTGCTTTTCGCTCACTGCTTTGTAAAAACAATTTAAACAATTCGCCTAAGGTTGAATTTACAAAAACTTATACTTATAGCATAACTATATGTACATAGGTATAATTGGTGACAGTTCGGCGACAGTTTCGAGCGTTACTTTTCTTCGTGACTGTGCATCTAGGGTTTTTATAAATCAATGGCTTGGCTATATTCATTTTATAGTGCAGGTTTCCACGGGAACGGGATCTACGCGAATGAAACCGCGCGTGACAGCAAGTGTACCTACATAATAAAGATGCTTTGGATAACATTATATTTTCCCTATATCTGGGTAGCAGTTTAGTTGATTGAATATTCATTCAGTGCATTTATTGTACTAGCTTTCCAATCATTAAAAATGAATATTAATCTTTCGTTGAAAAGTATTGCAACGCCATATGTATTCATGTATTTAATTCCTATACTAAAGTTTATTTACATAAATGTCACCAGTACACCGTGCATTTTATTATTGTGCTAGAAATTATGTCATAATAATAGAGTTTTATGCTCTACTGGCTGTTACGGTCTAGTTCAATGTCCCTGTAAGGATTCGATTTAAAAAGAAATAAGGATTTTAAAATGGTTTATTCTTTCATTTTAATATGAAGTTCTCTGAGGGGATTACTAATATTCACACATTAATATTCATCATATACACAGTGCTTTTAATAGTTATTTGTTATACAAGAGTGCAAAGTTGCTTTTTAACCGCGTGTTCAATTTTGATGACCGAGCAAGCGAAGGATTCTAAAATTGAATCACGAGCGCAGCGAGTGATTCAAAATTAGAATCCTGAGCGTTAGCGAGGGAATCAAAAGAGCACGAGGTGAAAAATCTTTGCACTCGAGTGCAACACGTAACTTTTCATTCCACCTCAGCGAGGAAATGCGTATAAAGCAAATTGAAAAAAGAACACCAAGAAGGTTCCGAGTCTGAGTTTTTAACAAATTAAAAAAAAGTTGTATGATATATTCGGCACCATAGAGGTAGCAGTAAATAGGTTTAATGTTTTTTTTAATTCACAAACTTAGTGCACACGATGTTCTAAATCAATTTACTTTATCCTCTAGAGAATAAAAACGGCTTTTCCACTCAGATATTGAAGATTAAAAATACTCTTTCCGAGATGATGGGATGAAAAATATATTTTTCCCGTCGATACGGGTAAAAGGCTGAGCTAAATAATACCATGGGTGATATTCAATTATATATTTTAAGGTTGTTTACTACATCAAATAGTACACTCTTAATGAATTCATTGATAAGGATACAGGAAAATATATTTAATTATGTATATTTTTTCTCATAATCGACAAAATTCGGTATAATACAATCAAACACTACTTAATCTGCTTATTACGGAAAACTGCTAACATTAAATGATGATAATAAACACAATTATTGCTGTTATAAATTATTTGCAACAAACAATATAAATAACCAACTTTTGCATTTGACAAGTGAATTTATTAATTGGTACACAAATTCGATACAAATTGGTGTGAATCATCCGTACGTAAGCGCAACGTCCGCAGGCGTCGTTGACCTCGTTACTCTTTGATCAAGGACTTACATCCCAGAAAAGCCCCAGGTCCCAATGGGATTACCAATCGAGTGCTTAAGCAATTCTCAATTCCACTGCTTTGCCTCTTGACCGCAATTTTCAACGCGGCTCTAGCCAACAACATATTTCAGGATAAAAGCTACCGTGATTGGTATTCCTAAGCCTGGCAAGCCAAAGCAGGATCCCACTTCTTATCGCCCTATAAGTCTTCTCAAATCCTTGGGTAAGCTTTATGAGCGCATAATCTATGCCCGCCTACTAGCATTCACTATAAATTTTATTATATTCTTCCTGATGAGCAGTTTGGCTTTCGAGCCAAACACTCCTGTGTTCACCAAGTGCACCGCATAGTCGAACACATCCTTGTTAAATCAGCTAAACACAAATGCCATACGGGAGCACTCTTCTTCGACGTAGCTAAAGCGTTCGACAAAGTCTGGCACAATGGCTTAATTTATAAGCTCTACCAACTCAAAGTGCCGGACCGTCTCGTGCACATCATTCGAGACTACCTCTCGGGGAGAACCTTTAGGTATCGTGTAGATGGAGATTACTCTTCCCCTCACCCAATCAGGAGTGCCACAAGGCTCAGTACTTTCGACACTCCTGTTCTCGCTTTACACAAGTGACATCCCGAAACCCAAGAAAGCCCATCGCGGACGATACCGGTTTATACTACTCGGGTCGCAGTCCTGCCGCCATTAACGACGCTCTACAATCCGCATCAAATGCTTTAGGCAAATGGTTCATAAAGAGTGCCGCGGTACTCTTCTCCAGATTTAACAGTCCACCGGACATTCCACCGGTTAAGATGTTTGGCGAACCAATCCCTTGGGAACGGTAAGCCAAGTACTTAGGCGTAATCCCTGACCGAAAACTAAACTCTAGAGCGCATGTAGAAACCGTTCGTGCACGCGCTTTACTTACGCTTAGTCGACTACCCTGTCTTCTAAATTCACGCAGCAAACTATCTCTAGATAATAAGGTTAGGATTTACACCACGTGTATACGACCACCGTATTTGCCCATACCGCGTCTAGCAGTTTGTACCGCTTACAGACTGTTCAAAGTAGATTCACTCGACGAGCCAGCGGGGCACCGTGGTTCATTCGTAATGGTAATTTACATTCTGATCTCCAACTGCCTTCCATCAAGCAGTGGATGAAAGAGACGTCAGAACGCTTCTTCGAATCCGCGGCGCAACACCCAAACCCGTTGGTTGTTGCAGCATCTGACTATAGGCCTTTGCCCACAAAGCGTCGTAAACACCGTCGGCCTCGGGGCGTCCTAGATGACCCAGACGACGAGATAACAATTTACCAACTAGCAGTAAAAAGACTGCCAGAAACTAGCACCACTACACAGAGACCACTCTATCCGACCCGCCGGTGAAGAGTGCGCCCGCGAACGCGACACGTCCCCCCTCGTCCTCCTGACCCTTAGCTTGCAAAGAACCATCCGATGCCCTCGTAGACCCGAAGTCCGAGAGGCCCGCGAACTGCGTAGAGCGTGTAGAGCGACAGTTGCACAAAACTCCGCTAGTCATAATCCCTCAAACTCATCGCCAGCGACCGCCCTGAGCCGAGGTCCAAGCCCCACAGGGGGCGCCCTCTTGCGCAGGTTGCTTAGTTTGTAGTTTTTAAACCATTTATTAAGGCTGGAGCTCTGCTCGCCTTTATGCCCGGTGAAGTAGCAAAAGCCTCGTGGCAAACGACGAATGTCAAACCGAAAAAAAAAAATTACCTCGTTACGTTTAGTTGCAGAGTTTAACAATGAACTACCTTAATAAATAAATGTTCCTTATATTAATAAATTATGTCTACTATAAATAATTCCTCAATGTTGCAACTGAATAAATTTGTCTAAATAATTAATTTGCGTCTGTATAAAATGCTACTAATATAATTTATCTAATTATAATATTTACCGCCGCAGCCGGTAGTATAGTTTGTAAGTATTTGTGGATGGATGTTTGTCTCTTTCACGCAAAATCAACTAATCGGATTTGGCTGAAAGTTTGCACGCGAATAGTTTATAAGCTAGATAAACATATGGGCTAAAACATCACACTCCGACACACTGGGGCAGAGTAACGCGGGTATAACCACGTAATATATTATTAACACACCGCAATAATTGTACTTGATTACTTATAGTCGGAGAGCTGACGACCGAAACGGCCAGGTAATTTGATCATTCATAAAAATGATTTATCAACTTACCTGGAGCACTTTAAGAATAAAAACGTCGACCTGGCAGGATTCGCGTGGTGGATGTGGGTGTTATGGGGGAAAGAAAAAGGTAATATGATCAGGATTACTTTTTATGCCAAATTGTTTGCCTACCTCCCCAAAGCACACAAAAAATATCTGCCCCCTTATTCTAATTCATTCGAAAAGTTCCGACGGCGGAATCAACGCTGCCGATCGGAAACGTATTGCATTCCGACGGAAATGAAAAAGGCTATTCATAAATCCGGACGGAATGATCTTCGGTAATCTTCGGCATTTTCCGATCGGAACCTTGGCGCAAACCGTTTACAGAGAATGCTTTATGTTGGTAGAAAACGGGATCCTTGGTAGTTATTTAAAAGAATAAAATATTGGCAATAAACTCGTTAGTAAAATAATATGTGACTTATTTTAAATTTAAGTTATAGTTTTCAAAACAATTTATGTATCTATGTTGTATTTAATTATAATACTTTACAATAATATTGCGTTATTGAAATCACACGTTAACATTCTTCGTAAAGCTGTCAAAATTGTCATTTACAAACAGTGTGAGATTTGGCTCCTAAATTTTAACTTTCATTCATTTTAATAGTTATTTTAATTCGTGAATTTTGCACTGCGAGATGAACAAAGTAAGTACCTATCTACCCTTTTTTGTACGTTCACCATTGCAGCTTTACTGTTCTGTTTTATCATTATTCTTTACTTCAGAGACCGAGGGTGTCACAGGAGCAGCGAGAAGTGCTGCTCCAATTTATGATGGGGCACGAGGACCTCGCCCGGGGGCGCGTCGTGGGTGCCGACGCTGCTCGTCGAAAGAATTATCTGTTGCAACAGCTTGCCGACGCATTAAATGCAATTGGGTCTGGTGCAACTAAATCGCCAGATAAATGGTGGAAAGTGCGTTATAACTTATATTATATGCGTGTAATACGCATAAATACAGTATTATTCTAACATTTCAATTAAAGTTAATACCTACTTTATTGTTATAGTGCTTTTTATTTTGTTTTTTGTTATAGTTCTTCAATTAGGCTTAGAGCCATATCCGGCAAGAGCCGATAGTGCGCACGAAAATGGGGGTCTGAAAATGGGTTTGATAGATCCCGTATTGTACGATGTAGATTTAAGGCTTGGCGTCGCCGTCGTGCTCCTTCACTACGGTTAATTAGGCGCATAGCGAGAAGGTGCTCCATCTAAAATTTATGTTTACCTATAATAACTAACCTCAAAACATAAAACAACAATTAAACGAATGAATGTAGTTATATATAGATTTGTGATGGACAAAAACTCTCATTAATTACTACTTACTATACACTGAAACAAGTTCTGCGACAAATTGTCTCAATTTATATTAAAAAATAATAAATCGGAATGACTTCCGACAGCAAATAGCTCACGGAAATATTTCCGAGAAAAAGCCGCTGATTATCCGATTTCAAATGTCAAAGTTTCCGCATTCGGAAATATGAATAGCGTTTTTAGATTCCGTCTCGGAAACAGCTACTTTCCGATCGGAAAGGCCATTTCGAATGAATTAGAATACGGGTGCTGGTGTCATTTGGTTGGTGGAAAGGTTAATTATAGTGAGGAAAAAAAATATTATTTTTAGGTAATAAGAACAAGGCTGGCTTTTTTTAAACAATGCAATAAACATGAAATTTTCTCTACACATACACCATTTGATGCAAGCGAGTCGCGTCCTAATTTTATATTTATTACGTTACGTTATATTTTGCCATGAGGCTTTTGCTACTTAGTTGGGAATAATGGTTTTCAAACTACAAACTTAGCAACCTGCGCAAGAAGGCACTCCCTGCGAGAGTTGTAACTAAACTGAGCTAGGAACTTAATATTCTTTTAAAAATCTAAAAAGTATAATATATGTTTTTTATCACATCTATTCAAAAAGAGCTAGTTTATTCCTCGTAAACAGGGACCAAAATAGCTCATTAATCCCTTAGGGACCAAAATTGATTTGAATTTGGAATGTGGATATTGTTAATAATTTTTCAATCAGCAAAGAGGTGAATCACAAACCATGCGGGAACAATGTATTGAATATGTGACTGGCTGAAAAACTGCGAGCTCGACAAATTTAAAAAAAGTTGATGAAAAATAAACAACGCGCGAAATTAAATGCATTCTGCTTTCGTTCGTAGTTGATTCATATTCAGATTTTAGAATTATAAAAAATGAGTGCGTCTTCCTCAAGTGAAAGTATTATTATGTCTTATGGTTCTTCATTGTACGTAAATAAATTCTTGTTCATAAGTTGCACTTACTTATTTTCTCATAGAGGGTGATAAAAAGTAGAGTGTCCACCTCGGGAGCAACACAATTTTAAGCTCGAGTGACATACTTTTAATCCCTCGCTGCGCTCAGGATTCTAGTTAAGAATCCCTCGCTCCGCTCGGGATTCTACTCTAGAATTCTTCGCTCCGCTCTGGATTAAAACAAAAACTCTCGCCTTTAAAATAGTTGTTTGCTCCCTAGATAAACAATCTATTTCGATGCAGAAGTCGATTCAAAAAAAAGTTGTTTCTATATTCAAATTGTTTAGTGGATTCTTTAATCTTTATCAATGAAGACGTGAGTGGATGAAGGTGATAAGTCACATAATTTAAATTTGGAGTATATCGAAATTAAAGTTCCACTTTTATTTTTTGAGATAAGTCGCTACAAAACTAATGTTTGTATTAAACTATGATGCCAAGTTGTGTAAATAACCTGAAATATTAATGGTATGAAAGCAAGCAAACAAATTTATATTTTTTATTATTTAATTTGAAAAAAAATCTTGACATTAATCCTTTTTTCATAAACAAAAGTAAACTCTTCTGCAAGTTTAGATATTGAAAATGAGGTGCTAAGATTAATGTAGTTGTCTCGTAGAGCCTTAAATGGACGGTTTAAGATCTGTCGTCGTATTGTATTGACATATCACCTTCATCTATGCAAAAAAACACAATAACTCGAATATGCGACATATCACCTTCATCCACTCACGTCTTTAATTATTGTACTGTAACGCTTGGGCGTCGGCTAGCTCTACCAATGAAACACTGAGACTTCACCGGTGGCTCAGTGATTACGATAGTTGCTTTTGACACCTGGTGTTCTAGGTTCCCCGATTCTGGATGTGCTTTGTGTCCGGGAAAAGAGTGTTTGTAAAGTCCCCCGCGACACATGGATTAATTTCCCTTGTGCGGGAGTTCAAGAACCCGAGGATCCACGAAATTATTTACAATCTAAAAAAAAACACCGTCACTAGTTAACAAACTCGTAGCTGAGTGATACGCACAGGTTGACGCATTCTAAACGTCATAGACCGAGTTATGAAACCACCGTAATCATTGGGCCGGCACGTTATAATACCAATTTTTAAATCTGTTTTGTTTGAATATATGTAGTATGTTAGTTAACCTAGAATTAGTCATTTTTAGTTTTTCATAGTTCTGAATACGTTATTAGTTGCCAATGACCTTTCAGCAAAACATTCAATGTCAAAGACATATTTTATATGAAGACATTTCAATATTTGCTTCTCGAGTTGAAATTTGATCAGAATGTACCGAAACTCAGGTTGAATTTTAAATGCAAATGTTGATTATGATCTATGAACATTTAGTTAATAATTTACGAACGCAAAACATTCTTAAATAATCTTGTGTAATGGTTTTTAATAACTCAATTTAAAAATAAGATAATTCAAGATTTTTTATCGTCTTCGACAATAGGAATTATTTATAATATATTGTAATGGTTACAGCAAGAAATACTTAATAGTTGTCGCATTATGAGTAATACCTAATACATAGCTGATATGAATGGTCCGTGAATAAGGCAGGGAGAGAAGTAGGTGTGCCGGATTGATTTTGCATACCCGGCCCACACTATCGGCGGACGGAGGAGTGTCCGGGGGGTTTTAGGGGTGTAGGGTCCTCTCCTCCTCGTGGTATGAGTAGCATGCCACCGCTATAGAGAAGGCGAGTCCCACATATCCCACCGCCAGCGCGGTAACGCTGCAGCGGCGGTGGAAATACGTAAATGCATTTCCAGCAGGACAAAAAAAACTAAAGCGACGGACATACGTAAATGAATCACCAAGAGGCCGTACTACGTCCACCGGTGAACATGAGCCGCCCTCGATAAAGATTTCCATAATCCATAATTCCATACGCCCGACCGCAGTAGGTATTTTGTATCGTATATTATATACAAGTAAACGCTACTACCACTGACATGGCATACGATTGTTATAGATCATGTTGTAATGTTATTCTAAACAGGACTAAAACGCGATTTCCAAAGTACAAATGCTGTATTAAAATATGCATTAGTAACCAATGTACAACTATAAGCAGATTAACCCTGGTAATTTCCATAAACATAAGTAGTAAACCTCGAAAGTTTGACCTTTTTTTTTTCGACGCATTCACTATTTCGCCCCACGGCTCTTTTGTCCTATGAAAGAAATGGTAGTAAATGTATTGAAATTTTACATATCCATTCCATGGGACAAAAAACTGTTTGTAGTGTTTTTTGTAGTTAGTCACGATGCTTTAGCTACTTACCAGGCATGGCGAACAGTGCTAGCCTCAATAAATAATTTTAAAATTACTAAATAAGCAACCGGCGCCGGACGGCGCTGGCGGGGGTATTGAGACGACTTTGGATTTTTTTGCGAATTTTGTGCAACTTTCCGTCGAAACAGTGAATGACTTTTACAGGGGCCCCTATTCCTGGCGGTTGGAGGTTCACGCGGCAATTCTTTCGTAGTACGATAAGCATTATCATATCATCGCTATGAATGAAAGTCTTACATGCCCCACAGCAGCAACGGTGGAGACGACTAATGAATTTCCTCGGCCGGCTTTTAAGCCAATGCCTATCTGTCAGAACACAGGAAGATGAAGAACAAAGAGGTTTAGGAGTATAATAATAAAGAGAGATAATCATATAAACTGCAGCAACGGCCTCGTGGCTAACAACCTACGTCCGTCTGAAAAACGGACGGTTAGTGTAAAATACTGTTTAGTTTGTGACATTACCTCCTTTTAACCAATCCTTTGGGCAGCAATATAACTCGGGCTCCAGTTAAATTGTACAATCTATGTTGGTAGAAAGCCACTTTATCTATTTTCTCGTCCCATAGTGCTCTCTTCGATATCTTAGTGGTTGTGTACGATATTCTAAGGTTACATCCTGCGAACAAAAGGTAAATGACACAACCAATTACGATAAGCTTATCAAGATTAGATAAACACGGTAAATATTCGTAGAGTTACGTGTGACTGTGTTTTGAAATTAAAGTTATATTAATTGTATTTATTGTGAGACGTTATTATTAAAGACTAGCGGCCCGCGTATCTCCTGTTCCCTGTGAACTTCATAATTGAATATAGCATGTGTTACTCCTAAATAAAGTAGCTTTCTACTGGTGACAAAACTTTAGAAATCGGTCCAGGTAGTTGGTTTTCGTTGATTCATCTAAACTAAGTTACTAGTATAGTTAGTTTTTTATTTTTTTAATGCATCTTCCGCACTACACTACAAAAACTCATTTCACGGACTCAAAGCTACCATCTGTGGTTCACACAAATAATGGGAATCGAACGCAGAACACTAGGTCTCAGAAGAAACTACCGTAACCACTGAGCAACCAGTGCAGTGAATTTATATCATATACTAATATCATAAAGAGGTAAAGTATATTAGGTTGTAGGGGGTAATATCTAGATCTACTGAAGCGATTACGAAAATTATTTTACCAATAGAAAGCCACATTATTAGTGAGTGTCATATTTTAATACGGGGGTCGAAAGGGAACGGTATCTACAGAAAAGCGTTCTTGAATCTTACCTTCGAGTTTCATGAATGCTGTGGTCGTCTTATTGATATGGTAAGTAAAAGGATCGTAGTCTGGGAACCTGTAGTGGTTTATCCAGCTCTAAAATAATAATAAAATGCGTTATTATAAGGAAGTAGACATATAACATTGTTAAGCGTTTGTAAACGATATACTGTAATTTAAGCGACCCTAGCCCAATGGCTAGGGCATCGGACTTGCGATCATAGTGTCGCCGGTTCGATCCTCACCCATTGCACTACCGACGTGAACCCACTCGTAATGAAAACATTGTAGCTTAGCACGACGAGTTAACAAAAATACTAATAATGTGCAAAAAAAACTTCTGCTAGTAATCTTAAAAAAAAGTAAATATATAACAAACTGATGCAACAAGCCGTTAAATAACATTGCTAATATGTATATTTTAGAGGTAATCTCAAAATACAAATCAATTAGGTAGGTATTTAAAATATTTACTTTCTATCAAAGCAATCCACCAGTTAACTATTGATAATAATAGGTTGATAACCCATTTCTAACCATATTGTACATCTTGAAACTCTAAGTAGATCAGTTGCAAGAGATCTTTAATTTCATAATTGGCTCAAGTTAATACCGTAACGAAATCAGTAATATGAAAGGCAAACCTTCCATAATCAGACCGTATAATGTCCTCTGGTGAACATGGATAAAGAAGGAGGGGTGCTAATAGGCTAGTTGACCCATATGAAATTACTTACAAAGATATTTATTTCTGAAATATTTGTCAAATGGTACATTTTTTTTTTTTTTTGTCCGGGGGTAAATTCATTTACGCATTCCCACCGCCGCTGCAGCGTATTCGCGCACTGGCGGTAGGATATGTGGGACTCGCCCTCTCCATAGCGTGGTATGCTAAACTCATACCACGAGGAGAGGACCCTACCAACCACTAAAACCTCCCGGACACTCCTTCGATCCGCCGTTGGTGGGGGCCGGGTACGCATGAGCAATCCGGCCCCCCGACGGCACCCACGGCCAATATGGTACCGCGGAGATCTCCTGGGCCACACTTACAGTGGCCCATTTGCCCAATTATAGGGACGCCCGGAGTGTAGAGGCGTCCCTACTCCTCATGGGTCAGCATCGAAGGGAGCGGGGCCCATGTCCCCCACTCCCCGAGGCCGAGCCTAGGGTGGTAGGCGGCGGGTTTCAGCCCGCCGCCGACGGCCAGCACGCTGTCTGCAAAGCGGGTGGGCGGAGGGATCTACTTCCCTCTCCCGCTCCGCGGCCTCCTTCTGTGACATTACTTATCTACAGAAGGAGGCAACCGCCTCACACGACCTCTCGCTTTGGACCATCTTCGAAATGATGGTCGGCAGCGAGAGGTCGTCTCCCACCACGCCAACGAGCTCCTCCCGCTCGTTGGCCCACGCCGAATATTATAATAGTTTCTGTTCAAAAAACTGGCAGATATTTGTATAAACTTAATCTGAAATATTTTTTTTTGTCTCTGTCTTTAATTTCCGAAAACGCGATCAGCCATTTTGAGCCGTCATAGGTCTGGTTAAAACACAAGAACGCGATCATTTAATATTACATTTTCTGAGTCGTGACTTCATCGATCTTGGATTGACGTCAGGGCACAGATAATGTATATACTTAGACCAAAATGGCTGACATAGTTTTCATCTCTAAATATCACAATTTCAAAATATTTATTTTAGCGCTCTCTAGATCTCAAGAATATGCCATATTTTATTCTTGGTCTTCTCCACCATTCCAACCATTCTTAACCACATAAAAATAAGATTTTAAAAGAGTGTCAACTAGCCTATACTAACTACGAGCCTTCGGTGCCTCGGACAGCACGTTAAACCGTTGATATAATATCTTCTAAAACAATTGAATACGAGAAAACTTGCTATGCTGATGGACGCAGCTGCCCGTTTCCTGGTACGGTGGTCATGTTATGGCAATCGGAATAATCAGTTAGGGAATCGATTCCACAACTTGCGAAACTCAAGCGAGAGCCATACAGCGTTACGCAGGTGAATCGAGTCGCAAGAGATCTTTTGGTGTTGCAATTGGCTCAAATGTTTTGCACCGTAACGAAATCAGTAATACGATATGTAAAGCTAGGATATCATACAATCTAAGTACAGAAAGTATACTTTTCTTATAATCTTTAAATTTCTTGAGCTCAGCAGCTAAGCATTAGGTCGGATGTGCCATTATACGTCTGAAACATTCGTCGTAGGTATGTGCCTTTATCGTAATCTGTAGTGATGGGTCGTCGACGTATTTGACGTCAACGAAACTAGACCGTCCAATTTCGTTCATCGACTAGTCGATCAACTAGTTGAATTCGTCGACTAGTTTACGCCTTAACTTGGTACACATTACGACGAACGGACGAAGTCTACGGCGCGGCGTCGACGGCGACGTAGGCGGTAGACTTAGACTAGTCTCTCGTATGCTTAGGACTGTCTGAATACTGAATAGAATTAATTATAAAGTTTTATTCACTATTCTGGTGTATTTAGAACATCAACTGATTTTATATATCTACATTATTTTTATTAAATAGACCTTTCCTTCGGCGTCCTTTCTTCACATAGCACAACAATAATATCATTCGACCCGAACAAATATCAACACCCTTCAACTAGATTTAGAGTTCAAATTTGTTTGCACGATATTTCAACGGACGAATGAGTTTCTATCACCCGACTACGTTCTCGTCTCGTCTCGCCGTCGCGTCGTCGCCGTCGCGTCGTCGCCGTCGCGCGTCGTCGGTCGTCGCGTTGCGAGTTTCAGTTTAGCCCTCTGAGGCGTCTACGGATTCGACTAGTCCATCGTATAACGGTGAACCGTCGATTCGTTCACAGTACGTCGACGGTCGAATTAACTAGTTCGTTCATTCAACGCTCATCACTAGTAAACTGGCACTTACGACCAAATTCTTCTGGAATATAATAGTAGGTACATTCAGTGGCCAATATTTCCCCCCAAGGCCCTTGATCATCTAGCTAGTGATCAAGGGCTATGCCGTATGTAGTACGCCAGTGAGTAGGTACATCCGTATTTATTTATGCTTTTGAGGTCTAGAGTTACGAATTAAATAAAAGGGAACAATCAGAAATAAACTTAACTATTGAAGCAATAAAGACTTGAGACTAATTAAAACTGTCGTAATCAATTGCAAGTAATAGCAAAAAAAAGTCTAACAAGTTTATCCGTCGCAATATAACATACTTGAAAGTAGGTAATACTTTTTGAACGACTTACCTCATATTTCTTCATAGGTCTATGCTCCTTGACCGACGGTATTGTATAATGCATAGCGCTGCTACGCTTCAATTGTAACCGACTGCGGCTCTCGGTAGGTCCATCAGTGAAATAATTGTCCAACAACCAACTTCGCAAATTGTTCGCCAAGCAAAAGAACCACAGGCCAAGAACAAACCCCTGCCATATACTCGAGTTAGGGAATAAAATAAAGTTAATAATCATTAAAAATGTTAGAAAGTACATGGAAAATGTGAAAATGTATGTCTTGGTTTTAGTTTCAGGTTTTGGAAGGTCTTTTAAGTTCGTTTTGCTTGGGGGCAGTCCTATGTTAAGAGCTGGGGGTGGTTGTATGGGTTCTAAGTCTATTGGTTTGTCGTGGCACGGGGTTTCGATATCATTGATGTCTCCAAATCCGTCTAATGTGTCTTCCATCGCTTCAATCCCCGATTCAACTTCCATTAAACTGTTATCGTCTTTAGGTACTTCTGATTCGTTGAATACTGATAAAAGATAAAAGAATATGTAGTTCTCTCGATTTCCAATTAAAAACACAAAATATCTGCTTTGGCGAGAATTAGCACTAGATATATATATATATTTTTATTTAAATTAGACTGGATTTGCAAAGTAACGCCTGATTCTATTAATTTTCTCGACATCTAAAACCATCTACTACAAAAATGTATCCAATATTACTATAACAGTTAGTTACATTAAATTTACGTTAAACACATAATCTGAACTATCAATATTGTTAAAATTATATAATGTATATTGTATGCATACCCATACAATATACATTATATTTGTAATTTAAAAAACGATTATAAATATAATACGCCAATGTAAATCATATCATACGTAGCCCTTAAAACTTCATCTATTTAATAAAGACATTTCATTTCATTTTGAAATCTTTTTGGTTCACAATGAATTGAATTCGACATTCATTCGACTTACCTAAATTTTTATGCGTATCATCGCTGGAATCTGAATAGTTCTTACAATCAACAGGAAGACTTGACTCTCGCTCGAGGGCTTTGGCTGTAAGTGGCTGCGTCACTTCGGATAAGTTTTGAATACTGCTATCTAGAGAAGACACCTGTGTAAACACATAATTCAGGTTCAGGTATGAACAAGCCTAGATCCTAGTATCCCCGTTATTGGCTTCCGGAGGAGCACCCGGGGGGTTTGAAGGTCTACGGAAAACTCCCGGGTGCACTTTCCTCGTGGTATGATTAACATATCATTGATACGGAGAGGGGAGTCCATATCCATTATGGACCCCCCTCTCTATTTGGTTAAATAATTATCATTATAATAATTCCAGGCAAAGTAATTATAGGTTAAAATATAAATAAGCATAATATGTTATAGGTAGGTACCTCGGATAACAGTTAGTTAAAATCAGCCCAGCCGTTACCGAGATTAACCGAAACAGACAGACACACGGATAGACAACATTTTTTAAATTGTATTTTTGTACATTATATGCATTTAGTAAAAAAATCTACATTTTCCATTACAAATAGACACTTCAATTTTATATATTCGTATAGATAATTAAACTCATTACTTCATATAAACTAGCAAAATTGTTGCAATGGCTAAAGAATTATCAAATAATACTTATTCCTTCTTTCTAATACGAATGTTTCCTAAACAATTTCCATCTATTACTTTCATTATAATTATTGAGAGAGACACCTCATACGTGAATGACGCACGACATAACCACGTTGGTAATTACGCCTATGTGTAATTCCCCAAAGTTGCATGTTCTGTAAAAACTGATATGTTTCGTGTCGCATGATAACGTCAAGCTACTTGCCAGTACGGAAACATTACTCAAGACGTTGTTAAAGTAACATACTCGAACAATAATACTTACTACTGGCTTCTTTAACGAGCGGATAAATACAAAGATTAAAACAATTTACTACATGTGGTTTTATTCATGAGGAGGAGGGGGCTGGCTTGAAGGTTCAGTTGTCCCATTAAGTATTGGTCCACACTTAAGGCGAGTGGGAAGAAAAGTCCATATTTCAATCCAATCTCATCCCAAAAGTTGTAGACTCTCTTTAGGAGTTTAGGAGAGCTGGCAGAGACCTCATGACATCGACGGAAAAAGAGGAGAGGGGTTTAAGTGGGTGACCCCTTTCGATTCATGAAATGAATAGCATTCCATCGTTAAGCAGAAGATTAGTCTTACATATCATTTAGCAGTATCGGATGCGTAATAAAAAAAAATACCACAGCCTAGAGTACCACTGAATAAGGAGATTTATTTTAGACATATTTTCGTCTCAGTTTTAATCTTGTAAAATAGTTTTATGAGATGAGGATTTCGATACTTATTTTAAATATAAATTGAATAAATCATAGTAAAATAACTAATATATTCTCATGGTCTTATTGTTAGTATAGTTTTAATGTGATCGTGGGTCATCGACCTGGTCTTGTGCGTGACCTTTGCCTAAAGTATATGGTCTTGGTACCTACGCGTTCTACTTATAAAATGCTACTTAAATTTCATTTCGCCAAGACACGCAGCCGCACGCATTGTAAAGGTTCCTAGCGCTTCTGTATCTGTGTCTAAATTGTAAAATGGGTCACCAATTTATCGCTCCACAGAGCTTAGTTAGAATAGTTGCTATGACTCGAAAGTACTAGTGGTCGCTTAGTGGTCGTAATTATAACCTTAGAAAGAAGTATTAGCATTCTGCACTTCTCTATATAAACTTTAAATGTGTGAAATATCATAGTCTGCGCAATTTTTGTAGAAAGGGGTACAAAGTTTTTGCTTCCACGTAGGTATTAATATATATGTATGTATTTGCGTTGCTTAGCCGCTTGTCCCCCAGGAAAAACTTCTGCAGCCCGGCTAGCATAGGTAGCGCTACTCGAGTCTACTCTACGGAGGCCGACCAATCACATTGCAGAAAGTGTCACGAGACAGTGCGTTTCTGCAATGTGGTTGGTCGGCCTATGCTAGCCGGGCTGGTCAGTTATGTATCTTACGCAAATATATCAATAAGTTTACTTCCGACTCATAGCAACTACTTTATCAATGACATCATTAAGTAGTTACACGTGATTGTTATTGATAAATGTGCCCTAATGTTTATATTATTAACATATTACCGATATTTCTTAATGCCCGTGAAATAAACTGGAGTTGACTTATGACAAGTCAACTCCAGTTTACATATCGGAAAGCCTCGTATTCATGGTAAACATTTGTTTAGCAACGGAGTTGAATCAACGCGTTGCAGAGTTGCTTTCAACACTGCGTGTTGCAGAGTTGACAACGGCATTTTGACAAGCTATCGCCCAACGAGCGTAAACATTAGTTTAGCAACAAATGTTGACTTGTGTGAACGTGTTTGCAACAGTTTATCAACATAGCAGTCGTTTGAAGCAATGATAAAATTAAGTCAACTTCCTCGGGCAACATTTTAACGCAGACTGCCGTGTGGACAAGCTTCAGTGATTTAAACAAAGTTTAATCAGCATTCTCCCCGTTTCATCAACAATGTTTATCAACTGGTGCTCAACAAATGTTTACCATGATTACGAGGCTTAAGTCATACATATCATAATCTTTTTTTTTTTTTTTTTTTTTACTTCATATAGGCTTACGTTTGAGCATAATCTCGCTTGATGGAAGGCGAAGATAAGGCCTAAGATGATACACGCATGCCTAGAAAGTGTCTGTTCACTTTAGCCTTAAAGATGTCCAGATTATAGCGTTCCGGAAAAACTGACGCCGGCAGAGAATTCCACTCCTTAGCTGTCCGCATTATGAAAGAAGAAGCAAATCGCTTCGTGCGTATTGAAGGAATGTCTACAACAAAAGGGTGAAACCGCTCGCCGCGCCTAGTCGTCCGGTGATGGAAGGGTGAAGGGGGTATCAGGTTATGTAGAACCTCCGCACACTCCCCGAAATGCAACCGATAAAAAACTGATAGGCAGGCCACTCGTCTACGGTGTTCGAGGCTCTGAAGACTTGCCTCCACCAGTGAGTTATTGCCTATGACTCTCTTCGCTCGGCGCTCCAATGAGTCCAGAGCATCCAGCTGATATCCAGCAGACCCATCCCAAAGATGAGAACAGTATTTCATTGAGGAGCGAACTTGAGCTCTGTAAAGACTTAAGAGCTGCTCCGATGTGAAGTACCGCCTCACCTTGGAGAGAATGCCAAGTTTTTTGGCTGCAGTGTTTGCAATGGACTCGATGTAGTGACCGAAGTTTAGATTAGAAGAGAGGTCAAGCCCTAGGAGCTCAAGATGGTCGCTGATCGGAACGGAGACATTCCGGAAAGTCGGAATCAGTTGGAATGGACTCCGTTTCGCCGAAAAAAGACACGCCTGTGTTTTTGAGGGGTTAAACCCAACCAGGTTGGCATCACCCCATAAGTAAACAGCCTCCAAGATCGAGTTCACCCCCTCAATCATCGACTCCCTGAACGACTGGACCATTGACCCCGACTTCGCATCAGACAAGTATCTCACCGAGACTGTGCTGTCGTCTGCATACCCAAAGGTACCGGGAGTAACTAGCAGGTCGTTTATGTGCAGCAAAAAAAGAGTCGCGGAGAGAACAGATCCCTGAGGGACACCGGCATTAATACCAAGAAGATCGGACGAGGCGCCATCAATGACAACTCGAATCGACCTTCCCCTCAAGAAATCCTGAATCCAGGTACAAAGTACGGGAGCAATACCGTAAACCGGAAGCTTACCAATGAGACTTGCGTGCCAAACCCTGTCAAAAGCCTTAGAGATATCAAGAGACACGGCAAGAGCCTCACCGTGTCTCTCAATGGCTTCGCTCCAGAAGTGAGTAGCATATACAAGAAGATCCCCAGTAGACCGGCCTCGACGGAATCCGAATTGACGGTCACTGAGGAGGTCGTTGTCTTCCAGGTATGCCAGGAGACGGTTGTTTAAAACACGCTCCATAACCTTACAGAGTATGGAGGTGATTGCGATTGGTCGGTAGTTGGCAGGGTCGGCACGACTTCCTTTCTTGGGGATCGGTTGAACATTGGCAATCTTCCAGGATGCTGGAACTAGACCAGTCTTCAGGGATAAACGATAGAGGCGAGTCAAAACAGGAGACAACTCAGGTGCACATGACCGCAAGACAATGGCAGGAATGCCGTCAGGCCCACTAGCCTTATTCACATCTAGAGTGCTGAGAATTTTAAGTACCACTTTTTGCCGAATGTGCACCTCAGGCATAGTGGAAGTGCAATGTGGTAGCCTGGGTGGACTTTTACCAGCAGCATCTAGTTGTGAATTCTTCGCAAATAGAGACGCAAACAAGTCTGCTTTCTCTTTGGCGGTGTGAGCTAATGAACCGTTCGGCTTCTGCAGTGGCGGCAAAGAGGACCGACAGAAATTGGCTTCGACCGATTTGGCAAGAGACCAAAAAGCTTTACTCCCTGATGGGTAAGATGCTAGTCTGGCTCCAATGCGGCCAATATGGTCAAAGCGGGCCTTGCGTAGGGCACGTTTGCAAGACTTGGCAGCACTATTGTAAGCTTTCTTCAGTTTCCGAATATTTGGCGCTTTGCGGGCTCGAGCATCCGCCCACGCTTGGTAAGCAGAGTGCTTATGTGCTTCAGCACTATCACACTCAGCGTTGAACCATGGACGGGCTTTGTCTTGGAGTGAGATGTCAGAAAATGGAATGAAATATTCCATAGCCTGACATATCACCTCAGAAACAGCCTCCGCGCAGCGAGTCGGGTCGTCTGAAGAGAAGCATAAGCGCAGCCAAGGGTAAGACGCGAAGAAATGCCGCATCTCATCCCAATCTGCTGACTTGTATCGCCATACTCGCCTAGTCCCCTTGAGATCGGGATCGGGTGGCGAGTAGACAGACACAGATTTCACCAGACAGTGGTCGGAGCTACCCAACGGTGAGGAAACCGCGACTTGATATCGGTCTGGATCGGTTGTCAGCAGAAGGTCTAAGCAATTGGCCGTATGGCCATCAATGTCAGGCACCCGTGTCGGCCCAGTCACCAGTTGGGAGAGACCAAGCGTCAGTGCAGATGCATACGCTAATCTCCCAGCATGGTCGGTGTTCTGGTATGGGTACAGCTACTCCTGGTGGTGGGCATTGAAGTCCCCCAGAAAAACTAGCTGCGCCGATGGGTACCTGAGCTGAGCTAATTCAGCCGAGTCCGAAAGGTACTGAAACAACCTGGTTGTCTCCATGTTGTCGGTGTGCGACCGATAGACACTGGCATAGAGTATCTGCTCCAAGCCAGTGTCCACCAGAACCCATAATACGGAGAAACTGGAATCCTCAATGTTACGGAGACGTCGAAAACAGATGTCATCGCGAGCATACACGCAGGTGCCAGCGCGTGGCTTAAAATTGTGCTCCAGGGTGTACCCTGGGTAGCGCAAGTATGCTGCGTCAGCTGGACATCTGATTTGCGTCTCCGTGAGGAACAGCAGATGTGGTTTTTCGGTCTCAAGGTGGTGATGGACCGGGATGAGATTGGACTGCAGACCTCGGATGTTAGAGAGGTGCACTTTTAGTGCGAGGGAGTGCAACCGCTGTTTTACCAGTTTCCTATTGCTATCAGCATTCATGTAGGTAATAACAACATTTATATATTGTGGTAGAACATGTTTTACAAAATTACGCCATGCTAACCGTGGTTCACACTAAGGGCCTATGCACACCACGTTTTTTAAGCGCGCCGTTGCAGCGCGTCTGTAGCGATACAGACGCGATACGCACGCGAGTCAGACGCAGCCAGCAGACTTTTGCACACCTGCACGCTTATGAATCGATACAAACGCGCGTGTGTATCAATACAGACGCGATGCAAAAGCCACCAAATTGCTAACGCGCGTGTGTATCGATACAAACGACAACAAACTGCTCTGTAGGAAAAAAGCGCGCCGTCGACGCGCGTTTCTAAAACGCGCGTCGACGGCGCGTAAAAAAGACGTGGTGTGCATAGGCCCTAACTAACAAACTTAGGCAGGGGCGTAACCACCGCCCGTAACAGCTGTATCAAGGATACGGGCCCTAAACTAAAAGGGCCCTGGAAATGTGAGGAAGAGGTCCAACAAATTTAAATACGGGACCCGTCTAGAGCTCGCTGCGCTACTGAATGAAATTATAATATACTATCTGTCCAGCGCGGTTTTACCCGCTTAGATAACGAGAGAGTCACAAGACTATCCGCTGGGCCAATGTCAATTGAAAATTTCTTTGAAATCGGTCCAGCCGTTTCGGACTCTATACGGAACATACATACATACTTTCGCTTTTATAACTATAGATGGCACTCACAAATATTGTGGCTTTATATTGGTAAAAGAATTTTCAAATGATTATTACGTATGTCTTAATACGTTCATCGTTCATGTCAGCTATATAGCATTATTTTCATACAGATACAATATAGCGTTAGTACATTCACAAAATAGAATACCTAAACCACATTATCAATTAATGTTATCCTCCTGTTCGTGAGCAATCTTATCAGAATACATAACAATTTCACAACCACCTAGCGTCACTAACCAGTGACAAAATGAGTGATAATGCGTTCACAAATCTTCGCCATGACTTCAATAATTATAGCATTGTTAAATATGACGAAACAAAGGTCATCCTGGGACATTTTTAATTTAATTAATTTGCTTATTGAAATGTTTGACAACAGTAATTGTCCTACTTATATCATTCGTGGGATGATTTACCATTAGTTATTATTATCTATATTTATTTTTCGTTTCGTATCGACACGTAAAAATGTGTCAGAGGATTGGAATATATTCTAATAAACAAAGGTGAAGAATTAGTTTGTTTGTTTGAACGCACTTATCACAAGAACTACAGGTCCAATGAAAAAAAAAATTCAGTGTTAGATAGCCCATTTATCGAGGGAGGCTAGAGGCTATATTTATATAAAACATTGTTTTAAATATATTATTATCACATGTTTTTGTAATATAAACTAATAACAAACCTCGGCCACTAATTAAATATAAAAAATTAAGATTTTCATCTATTTTTTTTTTTAATTTGATTTGTTTTTATTATGGATACCTATAACTACGTAGTCCGTAAATAGTTGGTAGTAGCCTCTGGTTTAAAGTTTATACGAGGCAAAGAAAATATTATCCTGTTTAATTATTGTTTCATCACCACATCACAAACTTACAACAATTACGATCAATTACATCATAAAGCATTACAATATAAGCCAATTCCAGATGGATTTACAAACTAAGTTACATCGTAGATCATCTATAAAATAGTTCACTTAACAATGACCTGTCTCCATAAAGTACTGAATTCTCTTCAACAAGCGCTCACGAATGCTTTTTAAGATAATTGGGAAAAGCAATATTTACCGATTTTATTTGCGAAGCAAATCTCAAAATTTTAAGTCGGAAGCCCATCTAAAGCTTTTATGTAGTCGCTATGTTTTTTGACTTGATAATGAAAAGACATAGGGGTTTATTTATATTAGTTTTAAATTTGTAATTGACTAACTATTGTTTGCGATTTCATGAACGTAACTTTAGATTTTCAGATCTCTACGATCGGCGGTTTAGGCTTTTAGTTGATTCAATAAGTTCCTTTGTGATTAGCAAATGTAGTGTACTTTTTTAACTAAAAAACCACTTCATTGGTAGTCTATCAGTTCGCGTGTGAGCTAGGATTAAACTTAGCATGTCTAGCGATAGCAGTTTAGCATACCTTACTTTGGAATGTACATTCATTATGCAATATGCAACGCAGACAGGGTTTTATTATAACTAGGAACTGATTAAACATAGTACAGCGAGTTAGACTCGTTCTATTCCACATCTTTCGACTGATAAAATCGCGGATATTTATCTTTTTTTTTAATACCGCATTTGGGACGAAAATTCAGGCGCAGGAGATTTTACAAACTACTAACTGACTAAACATAGTACGTATAGCGAGTGAGACCCGTGTCTATTCCACATCTTTTGGCTAATTAAATCGAGGCGATATATCATTTTTAGGGTTCCGTAGCCAAATGGCAAAAAACGGAACCCTTATAGATTCGTCATGTCTGTCTGTCTGTCTGTCTGTCTGTCCGTCCGTATGTCACAGCCACTTTTTACCGAAACTATAAGAATTATAATGTTGAAACTTGGTAAGTAGATGTATTTTGTGAACCGCAGTAAGATTTTCACACAAAAAAGAGAAAAAAACAATAAATTTTGGGGTTCCCCATACATAGAACTGAAACACAAAAAAAATTTTTTCATCGAACCCATACGTGTGGGGTATCTATGGATAGGTCTTCAAAAATGATGTTGAGGTTTTTAATGTCATTTTTTTCTAAACTGAATAGTTTGCGCGAGAGACACTTCCAAAGTGGTAAAATGTGTGTCCCCCCCCCTGTAACTTCTAAACTAAGAGAATGATAAAACTAAAAAAAATATATGATATACATTACCATGCAACCTTTCACCGAAAATTGTTTGAACGAGATCTAGTAAGTAGTTTTTTTTTAATACGTCATAAACCGAAACCACAATTTACCTTTCATTCAATCAACTATTATTAACATCGATCACAGTTGCAACTAGCACGGAACCCTTCGTGCGAGAGTCCGACTTGCACTTGGCCGGTTTTTATACTACAGTACGTGGAACATTATTCCAGGCGCAGGAAACTTTACAAACTACTAACTGACTAAACATAGTAGGTATATATAGCGAGTTAGACTCGAGTGTACCCTTGTCTATCTTTTGACTAATAAAGTCGCGGATATTTATCGGCTCTTTTTAACTACCGCATTTGGGGCGTAAATCCAAGCGCAGGACACTTTACTCACTACGAATTCATTAAACATAGTACAGCGAGTTAGACTCGTTCTATTCCACATCTTTCGACTGATAAAATCGCGGATATTTATATTTTTTTTAACTACCGCATTTGGGAAGTAAATCCACACGCAGAAGATTTTACAAACAACAAACTGATTAAACATAGTGTAGCGAGTTAGACTTGTGTCTATTCCACGTCTTACTATTAATAAAATCAAGGGGACATATTGTAGTGTAGTATATAAGTATCTATGTGTAAGCTAGTATATAAGTCTTGTATGTTAGCATAAGTTTAGACATAATATACGTATAACCACAGAAAGAAAACCTTTTCATTTATACATCGGTTTCCAACATCATTATCTTTTTTTATACTACCACGTTTAGAACATAAATCCAGGCGCAGGAAACTTTACAAGCACATATTACACGAATAAAGCGCACCTCAATGAGAACAATTATCTGTGGTTCACACAAATAACTGTTCTGAATGCAAATCGAACAATAGAAACACAATCATTTTAGCTTGAGCCTAACACGACATTATAAGCAAAATAAATTAATTTACTTAGAAATACATCGCTTGGTTTACTTCTTTGTATTGTCTTTTTTAACTTAGAGTAATGAATTTTATAAGTAAAAAGAAGATAAGTAATTAGAGTTAATGTAGAACTTATCGCCTATCTAGATTTTGTTTTTTTAAAGTGCGTTATTTAAAAGTACATCGCTGGCTAACTGTTATAGAAGAAGTATTTTTTTATAAAAAACTAAAACGGAACAAATTGCGTATTATGCATATTTCGATAGAACAAATTATTTAATGTATTCGTTGAAACGCAGGGCATGGTCAATCGCTAGGTACAGAGACATCAATAATGTATAAGACATTTTTGAATTTAGAATTTTAAAAGCTTTAGACATACGACTCTATATTGCCATGCTAGCCCCACTGGCAATACAAACACTGACATTGCATCAATGCGATTATTTATTTGTAACTTACATGGTCTTCTGCATCGATAGTGGTGTCCTATTGAAGTGTACCAACATAAAATATTACAACAATAAAAAAAACTCTTGTATAATACAGTGTATCTAATAATGTACTATTATTAAGTATGTAGGTACATTGTGAATAATTAATAGTAATTGTAAAAAAATGAGTTATAAATTTTATGTTTAAGACTTCTGAATTTGAACTGGCAGATTTATGTGTTATTGTAATTTCAGTTCAATGCTTTAATATGGATTACATATTTTAAAAAGGTTTTAAAATATTGAATAAATGAAACATTGAATTGTACTACAGGTATAATAACACTAATTTTCTAAAACAATTTCAGTATAATATAAGGTGCTTACAATATATATGCCTTGCCTCTAACAGCAAATAGTATCACTTAAATAATATACTAATGAAAACATACATAAAATTATACAAATTGTTTTTTCACTTACTTAAACCCTGTGATGCACTGTCGGGTATGGCCAGCCCTGCCCTTATTTATTAAATTATAAAAATTTATTTATTTCACAAAAAAATCTGCATAATCCTACACCTAATATTATCTTGTATTCTATATATATGCATATGTATGTGAGTACAGTAAAAAGTAATTATTATTTCCTGTTAAAGGGAAGGCATATATTTTAGAAGCACATCATATAACATACAACATATGATTAGACTTACTTGGTTGTCTGTGTCTCCCATACTCTGCTGGTCCAAGTCCTTAGTAGCTGAGTTTTCCTCTGAGTCTGAGGTGGAATTTTCTCTCACTACTGATTTTTCTTTAGTTTCTGTTAACAAAATTGTATGGTAAAGATTTGTTTTTGTACTTATATTAAGATATATGGGGCTATATTGGCTCACATAAAATGTTATTCCTAATTTTATTCCATGGCGTATTTGGCAATTTTTTTTTTTTGCTCAGACCTTATTTGAAGTGGTCATGTTGTGTCAATATTGGCCATACTCATCAAAGGCAAGGATCCCATTTCGCTTTATTCCCAATGAAATAGCAAAAGCCTCGTGACTTACGGCGTTTGCTACTTCACCGGGC
Organism: Nycteola revayana; assembly: GCA_947037095.2. Taxonomy (NCBI): domain Eukaryota; kingdom Metazoa; phylum Arthropoda; class Insecta; order Lepidoptera; family Nolidae; genus Nycteola; species Nycteola revayana. The sequence continues at coordinate 16,182,293 of OX344839.1, forward strand.
ATAAAGCGAAAGGGTACACTTGCCTTTGATGAGTATGGCCAACATTGGTATTCACAAGGTTAACTTTTAGTATTTTTTAATATATTATATGTCAAGCGGAAAAACAATCTTATGAGCACATTGGCAAAGTGCATCCATAAGTGTAGGCAAGACATTGGGAAAATCTAAACAAATATTTTATTTATTAAAACAATACATTTTAAAAGAATGTTCTTCATTAATACATCATAATGTGTTACTTATATATTATTTGTATGACTATTAGGTCTTCACATTAATAGTCTAACATTAAGTTAACTAAAGCTTACATTTCTTTAAAAATACTTTCAAATTTGTGAAAATAAATCCCCTCTTAATTACATAGGCAAACATTTTAGATCTATCACTTATCAATTCAAGGTAAAGAATATATATCAACTGGTTCTAATATTAGTAATCTTAATTAATTGTTCATAATTACATTACTACTGTTAATTAACATTATAATTAGTTATGAACATAATATTTAAATCATGATATTTGTTTGTGTATTAGAATAATACCAAATTTAAAAAAAATTGCCACCTACCTATCTATATGGATCTGAAACTGCTTGATACTTTTAACTGATAAAATACTATACACTGTCAAAATTTCATCGTGTCACTGTAAATAGGGTTCAAAGTCTTTGCTTCATCATCATCATCAACAGCCCGTTTACGTCCACTGCTGAACAGGCGTCTCCTCTTAACAGATCTTGGTAAGCCAGGATTGTTGAGGGATATTGCCATAATCACCACACTTGGCAGATGGATTGGTGATTGCAGTAAGATGTAAACCTTGAGCTAATAGATGCTGCTGCCCATCCATCAGCCATATGTCCCTTAGTCGCCTTTTACAACACCCATGGGAAGACATGGGGTTGTCTATTCTAAGCCGGAAACCACACGGCAGAAGTCTTTCTTAATATTGATTAAATATTTTAAGTTGCCAAAATTTGTTTTAGAACAGCCACTCTGTATACATCCTGCTAATATAATAAACATGAAAGTTTGTATGAAAGGATGGATATTTGTATTCTTTCATGGTAAAGCAGTGGCACGCAGCTTGTCGATAGTACTAGTAATTTATTTTTTAAGATCAAATTTATTCTATCCAGAAACAGGTTCAAACAACTAGCAATCAAATACAAACAAACATAACCAATTTCTTTGTCATAAACTTTACTGTATTGTAATGTTTTTTTAATAATAAACACATACCTAGACTTAATTCATAACACCAAAAATATGCATTTAACTTAACATGTTCACCTTTATAAATTAAATAATGGTACTTTTCAACCTCAATAAGTGGGGGGGCCTCTGTAAATGAGAAAACTAAATTTTAAACCTGTCTAATGGAAAACTGTCCTGAAATCCTCTTTCAATGGTACAAAATCCTTGGTCCCTTGATTAAGGTTTCACTGTAATATAACAATTTAAAACAAACATACCTTCAAGTGACCTAGTCTTCATATCTTCAACGGCCTGAGCTATTTTGAACTTGAAGTCATGGAATATTTTCCATGTTTCATTAGTACTCTCCTTCACATCAGGTGACACTTCTGATGTGCTTCTCTTGCCAAAACGGTTCAAGTAATCTTTCATAGGAGATGATGTCACCTTCTCCTCTTTGGCAGGCTTTGGTTCATCCACAACTTTTGTTTCAACAGGTTTGGAATCATCAAGTTTCTCCAAAAGTTTTTCAGTCCGCATTGATTTGAAACATTTGTCTATGATTGATGCAGATCTCTCACCTCTCTTGGGGCTCGCATTCTCACTCTGTGTGGTCTGTGGGGGGTCACACTGGGGTGTTGGTGGATCATCATCACACACATTATACAATTCCTCCAGCTCCTCATTGTTGGCATTATATCGGAATGATAAAGATGAATTTGGTGTTTTTCCTGCAATTAACGAACACTACATAACATAATATTTATTTACAAAATATTGCACAATACTTCATTTTCATTCTGAATAGATTACCCATATTTGAGGGCCTTTAAATTTTTTTACAAAAATAAATCTAAATATAACCCAACAAAGAAACCACACACTGTCTACTGCACTGAAACACGTTACGAGCGGCGGAGTGGTAATGAATTTGTGGCTTGTTTGTGTTAGTCTTTGTTGTCAAAGAAACAATAAACAGCGAAAACTTCACATCCAACAGCTGTTTACTTTTATGCTATAGTTCATATAGAAATATTAATATGCGTTTACTGAGTTGGCTAAACAATAATCGTCTTCCATACATTGAATTTATTGAGTTATAAAATGATTGGCGAGTTCAATACGTACCCACACCAGACAGCTCCATTTTATAGTGTAAAGTAACCAAAAATCAATGTATCACATCGTTTTATTAATTATTTACTTTGAAAATGTAGTAACTTCACACAACGTTGTAATTAATTAAATAGTATTTTCCTAATTTTTTTTATGAAACCTCGACCAAATCAATTGTTTTGTCAATGTACAACTTGACAAACAAACACAGTTGACAATCTTGTCAAATTTTTTGATATGTGAAATGTCACTGTGTTCTTCAAGTAAGATGTTTCTCTTCCGTTGATCACAATAATGGATTGAATAGAAACAGTGGTGAAAAATAAAAAAAATCGCCTGTGGTCGGTGCTAGTGATCACACACTCCTTATATATCTACCTTTTTACTTAAGTGGCACCCTGGGTCGTGGTCCTAAACCCCATGAGGGTGCCCTCAGGTGTGTGCCACTTAGATATAGTGTGACCACTTGCAATTTGGATGCGGTTTAAATTTCTTCATATAATAATATGAATTGGTTAATTGCAAAAAATCACAGGACAGACTGACGGACTTTGCAGTCTGTAGATTTGTATGATCTGCTTTTGCCTTCCTACTTCTGTTAATTACTTAGTCGGATATCTAATAGAGTAAGAATTATCTGTTAGTTTTTTATAATTTTATCTTCTTACATTGTAATTCTGACAAGTACAAGTGTATGTTAATACCTAAGTGCTGAATAAAATTCATTATTTCATTTAATACCTATGTAATGTTAAAATTATTTTATTTAATTCGATACCTTACGTTGCAAAAAGAAACATAAGAATACAATACAAGCGTCATATTTATTATGTTCCCGATAAGCCAATCCAAAATAGATATTATACGTGATCTGACAAAGGCCTTTTCTTTATGTGTAGACATAGGTGTAGAATAAAACAGCCCTTTTCAATAAGTAATTTACACTTCACTACCCCATTTAAAGTGAGTTATCCACAATCCATGATCATCCTATGCCGAGGCTTAAGGCCGACAGGGGCACCGTTTGATTAATTTTCTTTTTATTAGTTAGCCACGAGGCCTTATGCTACTTTAACGGGAAAATACCAGCAGGGTTCCAGGCTTAACCGGATTTTCTCAGACATTCTCACTTGACACTGGCATTCAATTTGTGCATTTGGGGAATATAGTAGGTAGACTTTCCCACAGCACGACCGACATGCTGCACGTAATTGGGTAAAGATAGTTAAAAAAAAAAAGGCCGATGTGCGTGTGAACTGAGGGACCACACTGGGAATTTGCGAAATGAAAATCCTAGGATTTAGTAGTAGACTGAAAACGGATGGACGGATGGGGCAGACATGGGCGAAGGAATGGAAGGGAGCAGCCATAGGCGTAGGCACGGGGTAGGTAGGTATGGGGAGGCATAGGAATGTTAGTGGTAATTCAACCCGTACGCGGTGGAACCGCGCGGAACAATTCGTATTCTGCATATAAAAATATTTAATAATCATATAAATACATGCCTCGACTCGATTCTTCCTTAACGTTAGAATAATTGAAAATAACACAAGCTTCAGAAAAATCCAAAAATATATTTGTTTTATTGTAAATTCATAACAATTGATATAACATATTAGTTGATCTACTGTATGTGTGTATATTGCACCTTTTCTTAAAAACAATGGCAGTATCGTAAAAGCTGTACAACTCTATTTATTCATTTTTGAAATTTGGCGGCCTCTTCTCTATGAAAGCTGTCATGCCCTCTTTGCGGTCCTCCTGTAATAAGAAAAATCTCATATGTATTATTTTTTTGTATTATGTTGTAAGATGCAGTTAAATACTGCTGCTTGTGCGTAATATAACTGATGATAAGTATAAGTATAGTATTGTCATAAATCTATATTATGTATACTAATATGTTAAACTAAATAGTTTGTTTGTTTGAACATTTAATCTCAGGAGCTACTGGTCCAATTTGAATAATTCTATCAGTGTTAGATGGCCCATTTATGGAGGAAGGCTATAGGCTATATTTGATAAGTAACTTCCTTCAGGAACAGAAGTTATGTGCCCCCCCCCCACATGTTGTTATGTTATTACTATCGGACCCTATAACTCAATTTGCTTTCCGAGGTGCAAAAATCTCTATCTGGACACGGAAGGATAAAGCACTTAATATGAAGTTAAGTCTTTATTGTAGCCGCTTGATGTATATCTCAAACACAAGTTATGACCTCAATCTTGCATTTGAAGTCAGATTTATTGACGAATGTGCTTATTTCAGCCAGTTATGTATCATACAAATAGATCTTTGTGCAGTCATTGAGGCCTCTATGTCCTAGACATTAAGCAGTGAACACATACCGGCAGATAAGGTGACTGGTGGTTATGGTAGTTGTCTTTGTAATCTGATGTTCAATTATTTCCAGGACAATTATTTGTGTGAACCATAGATAGTTGTTCTGAGTTTGGGTGTGCATTGTGTTCGTAAATTGAGTGTTTGTAAAGTCCTCCGCGGCTAGGGATATATTTCTCTATTGCATGATTGGTGAAAATAAGTGAAAATGATTAGTTCAAAATATAGTAAACTTACCGTGGCGAAAGTTCCGTAGAAGTATGATTTCTCATACTGTAGTCCTGCTTTCAGTGTGGTCTCGTATGCTTGGTTCACAGCTTCTTTAGCCATCTTGACAATGAGGGGAGAGTGGGTGCCGATCCTCTCAGCTAGCTTGATGGTCTCGTCCAGAAGTTTGTCAACCGGGAACACTCGGGCAACCAGACCTGTCAATTAGGAAAACATGGTAAATAAAGAAAATGGTTTTTTAGCATTAAAAATTAATTGTTTGCATTCTATTAGGAATTGATAATATAATTTATCTCATTGATTACATATTACGCTAATTGGTACACCTTTTGCCTAAAGACAAGTCTGGCTCAATGGGAGACTGGGAGAAAGAACGAGTTCATATTAAATCAATATGGGGGAACAAGTTTATATAAGATTGATGGGGATAAACAAAAAATCGCTGAGTAAGCGAGAAAGCCGTGAGCCGCGACCGTAGCCTTATGACAATTGCACAAAAGGATTAAAAGTAATTGTTCGGCAATGAAATCCCAAGGTCCTAGCGCCCTCTAGAGTAAGTTGCTTAGTTTTCAAACCTAAAATAAGGCCGAGCCCTACTCGCGTTTGAACGATGAAGTAGTAAAAGCCTCTTCGCATACTACATAATATGGTTGACTGAACGAAAAACGGTGTGCCTTAAAGCAGTATTCTAGAACCAATTATATTGCATAGCTAGCTGTCCCGCACGGTTTTACCCGCGTAGATCCCGTTCCCATGAAAACTTTATCTTAAAATATAGCCTATGAAACTCACAAATGACATGGCTTTGGTATATTATTTTATTGTAATAATATTTTTTTTAATTGGTTCCTTATATCCAGAGATTACCCCCTACAATGTCACAAACTTTACCTCTTTATAATATTAGTATAGAAAAATACTACTTACCCATTTTCTCAGCTTCGTGGGCATCAATAAAGTTGCCAGTAAGCACGATTTCCATAGCCTTAGACTTGCCGACATATCGGGGCAGACGCTGGGTGCCACCTGCTCCAGGAATGGTACCAATGTTGATCTCCGGCTGACCAAACTTGGCTTTTTCACCGGCGTAGATAATGTCGCAGAGCATGGCCAGTTCACAGCCGCCACCAAGCTGAGAAGACAATAATTTTAAATTTAAAGGAAAATTTAAATAATCTTAGTTTACACGGTTCTTGTTTTATGAATTGTCTCTTAACCATTTAAAATAAGTTAATAATTCGAATACAACTACTTAAACTGTTTCTGAATGGAAAATTTAATTTAAATAATATAAGCTAATAAAAAATGTATAAGCCAATTGTGAATTAGTAAGATATAGGTAGTGCCAACATTAACAAGCTATTAACTTATAATATTATTAGCAATAGCTTTTGGTCATGGGTGAAAATTGGTTATGTGTTCCTCAAAGTATTTTTTTTTCAAAGTAAGGAAATGATGAAAACTTACAGCAAAACCATTGACAGCAGCAATCACCGGTTTGCCACAGTTAGACACATCCTCCCAGCTTTTGAGGAAGCCTTTCTTTTGGTTGATACTGTATGTGTTGTTCTGCATCTCCTTTATGTCAGCACCAGCGGCGAATGCCTTCTCATTGCCTTTAATTAAAATTAAAAATTCATATTACATCATATTTTGGCAGTTAACAAAAGTTTCATACTTAAAAGTAAGTGAAAGATACTAATCTATATTAAATTATATACAGAGGTATAGTCTACACTATGCAATTAATTGTTTCATTATAATGAATAAATACAAAAACATTGACCAAATAAATAAAAAAATCCACCATTGGCATGATATGATATCCCATAGCAGCATAAGCTATATTTATTTTTTTACTGTATTTTAAATTACATACAACATATTAACTAAGACTTATTCTGAATGTAACAGTGTCAGTATTTAAAGTTAAATTCATTATGGCTTCTATTTTCTCAAATGAATTCATTAAAATTTCAGATATTAATGCAACATTTATCTTAATTGTGTCTTTGTTACAATCATAAGATACATTGACTGTATCACCCCGTTTCAGCTTGACGTTGGGTTCTGGGACACCCTGTATACCTTACTTATAATTATTGTTATATTGTTGAAGTAAAAATAATTAGTATAGCTTTACCTGTGATAATAATGGCGGCAATTTTCTCATCTTTATCGAAGTCCTGGACAGCTTGGCCAAGCTCTTCAAACAGGGGACCGCACAGGGCATTAAGGGCTTTGGGCCTGTTCAACTGGATGATACCTACATTCTTCTTGGCACCTACAACATCAATCTTGATGTTCTCATAGGTAGGAGCTGTGAAAAAGAATAACATGTCCTTTATAAAAATATATCTATGTTTGGTTGGAATGACATTACCATAGACAGAGAATTAAGATAAGGAAAGAAAGTTCTAGTTCTAATAAGGTTCTAATCTAATTTTGCAAGGTAGTGTTTGATTTTGCCATTTCATTGTTACACATGCCAAATTCAAAATGTGCATTTTTTTTCAATTCCTACAGGTGCAAGAAGTGCATCCCAGCATTAAGACATATTTTTGAACAGAATGGACACTAGATATTTCGTGTATTTTTTATTTAGATTAGTATGGAGTTTTGCAAAGCAATGCCTGATTCTATTAATTTTTTTTTTCTATAATAAGATATCTTTGCAACTATAGCTTGTATTTATTTAAGTAATTAAGTACTTCAATTTATATTAAATTCTTTTTGTTAATTACAATCTTCAGCCAAAAGATTGAAAGCATAATCTTTATTGTCAAGTCCAAAATTCAATAACAATATTGATAAGATTAGTAACTTCTGTCAAGGCCGACAAGTGGGTGTGTTAAGATAATAAATGGCAGCTAGGGTCAATTTAAATAATGTATTATTATTGAACATTTTATTGGAAGGACTATATTATAATACAATCCACTGAATTGGGACTTTTTATGTATTATTTGCATGTCCTAAAGGTTAATGGTTAAAAAATGATAAAGGATATAGGTACCTGCCTACTTAATGTAAAAAAAAACCTGGTATAGGTAATCAAATTGTGAGCAATGCATAAATTTAATTAAAAAATGACAAAATTTTTGCACATACTTTTGAATTAGGCTTATTGCCTCAGATTTTCCATCTCCAAGAAATTACCATTTACCAATTTCCTATTGTAAGAAATATTAAGAGGGGTAATGTAAGTCCCCTAAATTATGTGTGGGTGGTCCTAGGCTACCGCATAAGTTGGGTTGATATGTATATGCAATCAGCATCAAATAGATAGTGACAGTGAAGATTGCCAAATATATAGATAGCAACATCCAAAATAATCATAAATATTGATGCATCTACAGTGATCAAATAGTTGAAAGCATCCTCCGTATTCAAATATAATGGAGCACCCACAATGCCTAATTCTTTGGACACAAGGGATGCTTTCAACTATTCAGATGCATCAATACTCATGATAATTTTGAATTTTGCTTTATGTATATTTGGAGATCCTCACAGTCACTATCTATTTGATGCTGAGTGTACCACTTGTTGCTAATATACTACTATAATTAAATATGAACCTTTATGTTATTATGTATGTATCTTTTACTGAATCTAGAATTAGTAGATCATGGTTCAGTATCAGTCTCTATAATTGTCTAGAGTTACAAAATATCTTTACTATCAATTACATCATAGATATGAAAGGAAACTTATTGCTATAGTACAATGTGATACAAAAAAGATTAAAAACTCACCAGAGCTGTAGAATTTCACAAAACCGGTATTAACGGCAGCAACTTTGTTGAGGGCATTCTTTCCAAGTAGAACTCGGGTCACGGCACCGACGGAAGCCATTGTCAGTATTTTACGACTACGATATAGTCTTTCTAAAGCAATACTAATAAAATAAATGGCAAAAGTAGCCAAATGATGCTACCGGCAGATAACCAAGGAAAATGTGAACTTTGAGACGTGATAAGAATGAATGAATGAATTAAGAATCTGTTAAGGATAGCGATATTAAGTATTAGAGCAAGAAAGAGATACTTAGCAAGTGTTATTTTAAAAAAATTTAATGTAAGTAATGTAATTATTTTGAAAAGGTTATTTGGTTGTTACAATCTTTTCATGGTTGTGATATTTATTTTTAGCTTGGTTAACAAGTTAACAACAGGTTAAATTTACTTTTAGTGTAAAGTCTTCATAGTCGTTAAAAAGTTCGTTTAATTGATATAAAAGCTAAAAAAAAATTGATGAAATATGAAGTAAAAAGAATTTTTATTTGGTTGGCCATATTAATGAACGAACGGTGTTATGTACTTGTCATTCTATGTTTGACAAGAAGACAGCTGCCTAAAGGACTCTACCCACTATCCCGTAGCATACCATGACTGTGCTAGGAACGTAACAACCAAAAAAATATTCTTTGTATTGAAAACTATGAGACTATGCCCACTGGACCGTTCCGTCACCGACCGACACCGTCGCATACCATGAACGGAGCGTCAAGAATAGGCGTGACGACAGTATCAAAAAATTAAAGATTTAATGTTTTTAGGGGAAAGTACATATAAAAAGAAATTATTACACTTATTTATTTTTATATATAACCTTGAGATTAATGTGATTTTTAATATAATAAAAGATTAAAATACTGCAATCGGCCCTTTTGACTGAAACACCAATCACGGCGCATGACGTCACGATATTGTAACCATCAAAGAGAATTTAACCACTACGTTAGGTTTGGCGGACTCAATGACATTTTTTACAATAGCGTGACGACACTTGAGGCCTTTTTTCGCGCGCTATTTAAAATTTAATAGAAATATGGCTTAAACTTCGTTAAATTTAAATTTATTATCGAAATATTGTGTTTTTCGAACTTAGAAAATGACTACCCACGTTGCGCGAGAGGATTTTAAAATCTTGCCTCATGCCTATTGTCGGCGATAATATTTTGCCGGTGGCGAAACGCTCCATACATGGCACGCGAAGTTGCCACACCGGTGCGCAGGCAGGTTGTAACCGCGTACGAGATACCGGCACGGTTCTCGAGCGCCCGGCGCAAGAGTGGGGATCGCTTTGCACATCGTACACTTATGACAAAATAAAACGCACACCCGTTTATTATTTATTTTTTCTAAGTTACCTACGTAATTTCTTACTGGTTGAAAGAAAGATTAAATAATGATTTGTTAAATTGAGAAATGATATGCGGACGCTCCCGTCACTAAAATCCGGGTATGACACGCGGATGTTACGGAGTATTACGGAGATGATAAGCGGACGATCCGGTCACCCCACGGCTTTGATATGCTCTAGTGGGCATAGTAGAGCGTATCGGATTACTTTCCGTGCCCGATACGTTCCTAGCACGGTCATGGTATGCTACGGGATAGTGGGCAGAGACCTTAAAAGTAATCAGTGTAATAACCTAAAAATAATATCATTTTAACCAATTTTTGTTGGTTTCTAACATAAAAGTGCAATGATTTAATATCAGTTCCAATGGCTAATATTAAATACAATTTTTTCATCCTTACCGGTGATCCTGGTTTAGTATTTTAATATGAATGTCTAAGTTATATCCACATTAGACACAATAATTAGTTACACAGTACCAAATAAACTAAATAATATTTTTAGGAGTTGGTAAGACGACTTTAACAAAGAAACTCGCATCCGTCATAGCAGGTAAAGGTATTAAAACCTCAGGATTTTATACGGAAGAGGTAAGGAAGGCTGGAGTGCGAGAAGGGTTTGATGTCGTCAATATGGAAGGCGAAAGGGGCCGTTTGGCAAGAGATCAGAACTATTTAAGTGCTCCAGTAAAGCACAAAGTTGGCAAGTATGGCGTTTTAATAGAAGAGTTTGAAAAAATAGCATTACCATCTCTTGTAAAGGTATATAATATCCTGTTTAACAAGTCTACTTACATATCGCCTCATTAACGATGCGGGGCGTGGTCCGTGGTGTTGGGCGGCGCGACCCGCATCTGAATTCTTATTGTTTGCCGCCCAACGCAACGCACTACCCTCTGCATGTCTAAATGGGGCATAAGATACATAGCTCAACAGCTCTTTAACCATATGTAATTTTCTTTTTCAGCAATTTAATTGCCAAAGTTTGCTGGTTATAGATGAAATAGGCAAAATGGAGTTCTACAGTGAACCATTTAAAAACCTAATAAAACAAATATTTCACCCAACTTCAAATGGCATATAGTACTGGCCACAATTCCAGTAAGAAAAAGTGATAAACTGATTGAATCTATCAGATCTAATAGTCGAGCTAAAATATGTATGGTAAGCATTCGTTTCTTATACAGGTGTTGTGTATTTATTATCTGTATATACCTATGTAAAATGGAAATAAAAGTAGGTACCCCATTTTTAGTCTTGACACTGCTACTTTTGTAGGTACTGCAATAAACTCTCATTACATACAATAGGTAGGTACAAAGAGATTTAAATCAGCTAAAGCAAGCTAATTCATTCAATTTATATTAAGTATAAAAGGAGTAGGTATGTTATTAAAAAATATTATAAATTACATGTTATTTAGGTACCTACTTACTCAAGTATTGTCTCTAAAAAAGAAGTGTTTCACCAATCAAGTGCATTGAGATTTTTATTTATTATATATTTTTCTCTGATTAAGTATATGACATTTGTTTGATATAAAATCTTAATAATTTTTATTTAAGGTAACCAGGGAGAATAGAAATACCATTCATGAAGTTATATTGAATGAAATGTATGCTGCATTAAACTTGTCTACCCAAACATAAGAAGAGAAGAGAGAAGTGTTTTGTCAATCTATATGAATTTGTTAAAGTGTAATTTGATATATTTTTTATTATTACAATTTAATTTGTTGAGTTCAGAACAATTTATTAATACTAAGATCTCTTACCTCCTTGGTGCAATGTCAGTAGTATATTTATCTGTAATTTACTATAAGAATAGATTCTTTTAATTATAAAATGACACAAAGGCCAGCCGAACATACTAGTTACTTCTTCATATGGTTCAGTTCAAACACGCAGTCGCCATAAGAAAGCTTCATAATATTATACAGTAATATTATAGGCAATATTTAGAGCTCAGAAGCATAAGGTCGAATGTGCCACTAAGCCACTATACGTCAAAAAGATTCGTGGTACCTATGTGCCTATACCGTAAACTGGTACTAATGATTCTAAAGTCAATAGTACATCCGTCCTTATGCTTCTGAGGTCTAGATATATATATGACGAGTTCCCACATGAATCAGAGAACAAGCCGCGCTATGGTAATGTTAATTAAAAAAAAAAAATAGGTTTGGCACTTTGCCATTACCTTACGAAACAATGTAACCATGGGCGTGGGCGGACGTGACTGAACATGTATATAAAATACCATCACGCGGGACAACTAGTTAATGTATAAGGTAATCGACCTTAATTCATAAAAATCAAGTTACAAATTTCTTCAAAATTTATTTGCTCTGATAGTAAATATAAACATTAACTGTTGCAAAATAATTAAGTCACAATATACCTAAGTACCTATATACTATTTTATAAATCTTAATTTAACCTAATATTAAGTTTTATTTACGAATATTATGACACATTTCTGTTACACATCAGCTAAGGTGCGTTGGGGTAAGATCGGCGCTGGGGTAAGAACGTAGAAATCAAATTTCTCACTTATTTGGCTATATTTTTTAATGTTAGCCACATTGCGCGCCACGTCATTGTGTTCCGCCCCACCCCGCAGTGACCACTAGTCGCTCCGGCAGCACGTACGTGTATAATGCACCGATAAAGAAAACAAGGTAAGTTTTACAAAATATTTGTCCGTCCGGTCTTTCACCTTCATTTGTTTTTGCATATTTTAGCAAAAGTATAGCTTATTTTGGTATTATTTTGCCTATATATCAAGTTTTAAGCGATGACAAAACGATAAAACTAATCCAGAATTATCTACCATGTGTGTAGGCTAAAATCCGGTGTTTCCCCTCTCGAGTGAAGATCGGACAAATATATCCGATCTTAACCCGTTTCGAATTTGGTAGTGATTGTCAAACTTTTATTACACATGATTTTTATTTAAATACTTAATTGTCATCCTAACCGTTTTAATATAAAATACACTTAGCAGGCCGACAGCTATATCAGTTGCATTAGAATCTTAACTGGCAAACTGTCTACGAACACTGGAAAACTGGGGTTGGGGGTTGTCAAGAGAAGAGGTACTTGATGAAACTCAGGATTTTATAAAAATAAATAAAATACAAACACCCTTCAATGATGGCACACGAACAACATGTGGAAGCGCTAAAGAAAATATCACAGTTCGTATTTAAGGGCAAGTGGATGTTACAGAATCCTGAAAAATACGATTTCAATCTTGCCTATGCAGACAGCAAAAGAGGCTGGATGGAAACTAATATTTTTATGATTACATATTAAAAGTATTTATACCTGATTTGGGTGAAGACAGGCCCGTATTATTGCTGTATGATGGACATGCCAGTCATGTCAGTGACAAAGTGGTAGCTTTAGCAATAGAGAACAACATCACCATATTGAAGCTCCCTGCACACACATCACATCTATTGAACTTCAAGACTTGGCGGTGTTTAAATCTTTTATTCGGTGTTTGTGATTTCTGTACTTTATATTATTAAATAATATTTTCTACTGTCATTCGTTTCATTATTTAAAGAATCCTAGTTACAAAAAAACACACCATTTTGTTCCAGTCACCTCTTACCTCCTCTCTCTATCTACTGTACAGTATTCAGATTTTATACTTATTTGGTAGTATTTATTAACGCTTTATTTGGTAGTATGCTTTTGGATAGAACCTGCAAACTTTGAGAATCCTAATATCTTCCAAATTTGGAATTTGGGGTAAGATCGGACAGTTTAACCCACAAAATAAGTATGTATTTGGAACATCTATGTTTATAGTATAAGGTAGATTTTGTCGATGTCACGTTAAAGAGCAGGGAAGAGCGGACAAAATCCTTTCTTACACCTTGTGCTCCTAGCAATAGAAACAGTTTTAAATTATTGTCCGAACTTACCCCATCATGGCCAAATCGTAATTATACTCAAAAAAATTGTGTCCTGATTTTACAGGCTTACAAAGCAGAAAGTATTGAGTTTTTCTAACTAAATAAAATTTAAAATTAAACTATGTTTCAACATCAACAATTTCCACTATTTTTCAAGAACGTCGTGTACACCAAAATTGAGAAAAAAAAGTTTTTGCAACATGTTCGCAACTATTCGAAAATCCGTCCGGTATTACCCCAACGCACCTTATATTACATAAAAAATATAGACATACATATATAACCAACCTACTTGGCTTCATACAATTAAAAATCTCTGTGGTATAAAATCTTATGTTCTAATTTTATAGTGCTTACAGATTTTCGTTTGTCTGTCGCGACCGGATAGCGATGTGTCATGTGCCTATTACTACGCAAAAAAGCTTAAGTACTCGAATATTTGGCTATAGATGACCCGCTGACAAGAATATTCATATAATCGCGGTGTATATATACACAATCGGGACTAGTCTTGTGTAGTTCGTGAACGATGAACGAATAGGAGCCGTATCTTCGCACTGTACTAGAAGAAACGTTTCCGAACGCTGATTTGTAATCGGTCTAATAGGTCAAATTGCTCTTTGCGTACTTTGTACATTGTAAACCGCGAGATCGTATAAGTGCGAACGAGAACGAAAAATGAAATATGACTGACTGATTGTTTTTGACAAGTACATCATACGAATTCATTCGTAATGTAGGCGGTTGATCAGAATGACAGTCCTAAGCCTGTTCAAGTATGAAGGAAAATCAAATATGTTAAATTAATACAATAGTAACCATAATTTGGTCACCGTGGTGATTTGGTGGCTGCTCTGTGGTCCGCAAATACGTTCTAAGTACTTAACAATGTTCCTAGAGAACGTATTTGCTCTGTGGTCCGCGCTGTACTATATGGAAATGCTGACCGAGAGCAAAGACCGAATAGAGCTGTTAGAGCTTATAGAATGAACTAGTTCACTGTCCGAAATGAACTAGTACGGAGCGATCTTGAAAATGACCGAGCAGGCACAAGACTAGTGTATATTATTATGTTCCCAAGGCTAGAGCTATTATAGTGTAACATACAGTATAAAAAGAAACAAGTAAAAAATATACAACATGAAATAACAAGGGTTCATAATTATTGGTATCACTTTTTATTATAATGTAAAAACCCCTATAAACACATTGTGAAACGCAATATAGTCATGCAATGTGGTAAAAAGAACGAAGAGAATTTAAGATAGGAACCTTTTGAGTTCTAACAAATTAATTCTGTTAAGTAAATTTATTTCATCTAAATTTGTCTCTATAACGTTTTGCTAATAAGGTGTAATTTCATCCGTTAAGAAATATTGTCTTTATTTGTGTAGTACAGTGCAAAATGTCAATATGATACATTTGATCTTCAACCTTATTAGGTATGTCACTTACGCGGTATAGCACTATAAATGTTTATCGCTGTAAAACACAAAGACAACATAATAACAAAAATAACTACAGAATTCAATAAGAAAAACATGCAAAATCAGCCAATAATATGTCAAAGTAAATACTTATAGAAGAGTATGAAATTTTCCTCTGGAAAGATGATCTTTTGGTCTACCTCTGATTGATCGAAGAAAATCGTTCGAAAATATGTCGACTAGTCAATCAATCGGCGAGTAATCTATTCTAACATCGAGCGACGATTGGACGATTGGTCAGGTAGCCGTCAAAGAATAGGATGGGCGATTAGAAAAAAATAGAAATTAAACCTTAGTTGATGATTGGCCTTGCGCGCTCCACTAGCTCCCGCGTACCTTAAAACCATAGCATCTATATTAAATGCAGCAACTCAATATTGTAGTGTGTAAAAGACACTGTATCGATGGTATGTGATCCCGATGTCCTTCTTATTATCTGTAGTGTTATTTTTACACAGTTTACTACGCAAACGGCGTACTAGAAACGTAGTACAACGCGCAAGACCAATCATTTAGCTATGCGTTAAACATAGAATAAGAAATGTGAGAATACATAGAATTTGATAAATTGACGTCTTAGAGACAATATTAAGTATCATCTTCCGAATAATCATCAAATTGACCATCAGACTCATAGACGATTGGTGGGTTGATCTGCCTTTCATATTTAATTTTGTCTGCAACCGAAATAGGATGAACATCCATGGGGCAAAAGTTTCCTTCTTCCATTTTCTGCTTGACAAAGAAAAGCCAGCGTGATGGCGCCGATGAGTGTTGCTTGTAGTAAAGAGGAATCCAGTAGTCGTCAGAATCCCAGTCCTCAGGAGAACTGGTACGTGTGTTGGGTTGGGCCTCTGAAATTGGAAAACAGCTTTTTTGAATTTAATGCAGTTTCATTATATTAATTACCAATTATAATGGGTGGAAAACATAATCACCATCAGCCTGTACAACGTCTACTGCTGAACAGTAGTCCCCACGCGTGACACGCGTTTTGGTGACCGCTGTATTATGTTGCAACACACAAGGAAATGCTGCTGCCCATTTCTTGTTACGTGTTTTGTTATAAAAATCGGGACCAAAGGATTAACATACTTTTAGTGGTACGGAGGGTAGTTCCTCAACCAACCAGAACCAGAAGAAATCTTAGAATTTATAAGAAGATATATATCTTGTCTGGCGTGGGGATTAAACCCACGATCTCCGAGACTTATACTGCTATGACAAGGAAGTTGTCAACAAAACAACAGTAATTAAAAATAATGGTAAAAAACATTTGTATAATACAAGTATTTCATGCTTACTCTGTTCCAGTGAGTCGGAGCGTGATTTTTTGTAGCCTGTATGTTAATCGAGCTTATTAACTTATCCCCGTGCAAAGTTTCAGCTAAATCTGAATGGATTTGGCTGAAACTTTGACGTGAAAGAGTAACAAACATCCATCCAGCCATACTCACAAACTTTCACGTTTATAATTTATGTTTTGTTTAAAATACATTTTTTTTGTAATTAATTAAGATGGCTACAAAACATCTTAATTATTTACAAAAAAATGTTACAATTAAGATGTTTTGTAGCCAACCCAGTTTAAATATATTTTTTTATAAACTAAATTTACTTATTATAAAATATGTTTCATTCTATTATCAGCTTAGTCAAAGTCGATGGTAGTTTCGGATCTTCTACTATATGGTGCGTTACTTAGGTATGTAGCGACATCTACAGTAGCCGGAGAAACTACAAGAAGACGAGCAGTGGCATCGAACATCTAGTATCCCAACTAAGGGGCCGTTCAAGTATTACGTAAGCAGATTTATTACAATTATTTACCCCCCCATCCCCCTTGTCAGCAAAAGTAAGCAAAGCTCTTACCCCCTCCCCCATGCTTACGTAAACATTTTTCAATTAACTAACTTTTGTACATTTTGTACTTTCGTACATGTATGAGATTTTTTAAAACTTTCAAACAGTTTTTGGTATAACTTGGATTTGTCTATTTGAAACGACATCTTATTTAAACATTAAACTTTGGCTAATGGAATCAACGGTAACACAAATGTTAACTTGCTTTGCTATGCTTACAATACGTCTACTCGCTATAGTATCCAAACGAAAAAATACACTGTCAGAGGAAATTTAGACAAGTGAATAACGCGCGGTAATTCCCCTACTCGGTTCTAAAGCGAGTGCCTAAACGTATGCATTATTTGCGGGAATCCCCGAAAATGCGTTTCGTTTTCAAGCAAAGACAATGTGAGGGTTGCCATTCGTGTAAAAAAGTAAATAACTACCGATGACGTAATCATCATCTAGACTCCCCTACCCCCCATGTCATCCAAAATAAGCAAAGCAAAGACCCCCCCGCCCCCCCATAGTGCTTACGTAATACTTGAACGGCCCCTAACCTGTATCGCGCAAGCCAATTCGAACATACACAAGTTCTAAACAGCAACAAATGGCCGTCGGCCGCCGGGCACACCACCTTGCCCGGCAAAGAAGATCTTCAATTTCCGTGGAGGGTGTTCCTCTACAGGTAACTACTAATACCCTCACATTTTTGTATTGTGTTCTCATTTTTTTTAATGAGCATATTCAAAGTATTGTTGGCCATGGTTAATATTGAATGTTGTATCTTTAAAGCAATTCTCTAAAGAAATCAAAAACTTTTGTACCAATCATATAATACTACATAGTGATATATATATATACGAGACGACGAGTTATGTGAACATGAATGTATGGCTGAATTTTTTTTCGCGATTTCAGGGTTAGTGCCATACTAAAAGTTGTTTGTTATCATGAGCACAATCATGAGTTTAGGTATCGGTCACTAATTACCAGTCACCCTATATGATATATATATATATATATATATATATATAGGATACTACCTGATTTTTACAATCTACTAGTATTCTTGTTAACCCCTCGTGCTAAGCTAAAATGCTTGTGTTACGAGTGGGTTCGTCGGTATGGCAATGGTTGGGGTTCGAACCGGCGACCTCAAGATCATAAGTCCGACACCCTAGCCATTGGGCTACGGCCGCTTTAATGACTTCTTGATTTTTAACTGCTAAGTAAAGTCCTCTAAAGAAAAGTAGTATGTACCTATATGCTTTTGCTCATTATTGTCCATGATCAGAAGGTCTTCATCATCAGTGTCAGTGCTTTTGTAGTCACTTTCATCATTGATAACTTCTGCTTTCCTGAATGTTAAATAAAACATATTAAAAAGTATAATTTTTTTATATAAAAATATATATATACTAGCTGACCTGACAGACATTGTACTGTCTTAGCTAAAACTCTAAAGTAAATTGAACTTTTATATAAGGCGTGATAGCACTGAACCAACCGTGAGGTGCACTAAGAGTAGCACGCATTCACACGCCATAAGATTACAATAAAAAAGATTAAAAAATTTACTCTATCCATGGTCGATGATGTGAATGTTAAATAATGTGAATGTGATACGAAGTCCACCTTCGTATCACCTACCTACTATTCGTTATTTATTTATTTATTAATAAAGGTACACCAACAGCTTCTGTATATAGATTAACAAATAGAGTAGTTACGAGTAAAAGGCTTATACGGTTGCCAATAACAGATGAACCAACATTCACGAACATAAGTGGTAACTTAAACTAAATAAATGTACTAATATTGAGTGGAAATAAACTATACAAAGGTTATTATTATGCATGAGTAAAAATAAAAAACCAAAATTAAAATTAAACAAAAACAAACTTGAGATCAAAATTAAAATAATGACACCAAATTTAGACTTAAACTTAAAAAACTTACAAAATTATAAAGAAAGAGGTTGCAAGATATATCTAGGTACAAACAAATACAGTTAATACAAATAATCTTAAAACATTTTAAAATATCAATGCGATACACTTCAAAAACTGGTTCAAGCAATCTAGCCCAAAATGCTAGAATGTTCTGAAAGAAAAGAGGGAGGGTGATCCGGAAACTCAATGTCATCAGTCATCACAGCACACGGCACATTAGTGCGAGGAGTTTCCGGCTTGGGCGGTGGAGAGAGAGTGATGGGATCCGTCCTCTTGCTACCGACCATTGCCCATTCAGTATAAGTCCGCGGAGTGTATTCAGGAGAAAGATCTCTCCTACCCATTTCACCGAAGGCGCACAGACAGCAGGCTCAGCTTCTGTCACTTTTTGGTTTCTCAATCAATCTATGACGGGACAAATCTGTAATGTTTGACAGTTATAATAATTTGTATGCGAAAATAAAATGATCATTTTCAGTATTTCCATCTCAATTTTTCCATATTTTCTTACCGTTTAAACCTTCCCTGAAGCACGGCAAACATTTCAAAACCAAAATCAGCTTAGTTGTCCCAGCCGTTCTCGAGTTTTAGCGAGGCTAACGAACAGCAATTGATTTTTATAATATAGATTTGTAGGCCACTGCATGAGGTCAATATTTAAGGATACCAAAATGCATTTACTTTTAATTTTATGATTGATTTTTTGATTTTTATATGCATTTTATTCATGATTCTAATGAATTATATTAACAAAACAAATAAATAGATAAGATTTATCTATACTAATATTAGAAAGAGGAAAAGGTTGTATTTTTGTTTTGAATGGATTTTGATAATACACTTTATGGATAATGTAGCATTATAATGGTGAAAGACCATTAGAATACTACATTATCCCTAACATAGGCTATAAAAGTCCACCCATGTGGAGCCGGGTGGTAGCGCTATTAAAATTATATATTAAAAACTATACCATACCTTCCATCTTTTCTCTTGATGTGACAATTTTCTCTAATATTCTGTTTTTGAACCAAATATTCATCATTATTAGGCTCTTCTAAGTAATTTTGTGCACAGTCATACTTTTCGAGATGCTGCACCCAATCCAATGTTTCACATAAATGATTGTCATATAAATCTAATGCTTTCAAATTTGGTAATTCTTTAAGGGTATCAGGTAACATACACAGTTCATTACCATCCAGGTACAAATGTTCCAATTTAATAAGATTATGCATATAGTCAGGTAAATACAAAATGTTATTACGAGACAGAATACATGTGTGTAAGTTCACTAAATTGCAGAATTCATTTGGTAGTCCATTTATACAATTCTGTGCTAAGTTTATTTCTTTTAAATGTTTGTATATGTCTATATTTTTCTCTATTGTGTAAATATGATTATTGCACATGTAAAGTCTCTCTATATCATGGCATTGGTCCAGTCCTTCACAAGGCACATTTTCAACACGATTACTTATACTAGAGTAATTGTAGTCTTCACAGCCTATAGTAATTTCTTTTGCAGAACTAAATGTTGAAAGAAACTTGATATGTTTATTAAGCAGTTTACAATTATTTACATCTATTTCTATTACTACAGTTTTGTATTCTAACAAATCCTCAAGATAACCATTTGTGAATGACTTAGATAAGTGCTCGTTGTTACTTAAATTTAATGCTACCAACTTTTTTGGTTGTTCCGTCCATACCCATAGCGGTGGTCCTTCTAGTTTATTATATGATATATTTAGAAGTTCTAAAGAGTGGCAGAATTTGGGAATATCATTGAAATACTGAATTAGATTATGTGAAAGGTGAAGAATTTTTAGATTTTTTAAATTTATCACTGCTTCAGGTACTTCAGTTAATTTATTATTTGCAAGCTTTAAATTGATTATACTTGCGGGTAACTGAATGGTACCACTTAAACTAGATAAAGCTGTATTGCTTAAATCTAGACAACTTATATCTTGATAATCTGCAATATTTAACTCAACATTTTTTGAAATACCATTGAAGATTTTTTGTACTTTTTCATTTCCCTCCATTTCTTTTAGCTTTTTCCAATCCAGACTTACAGCATGAAAATTAAACATAACTGCCTAAAATACTAGTAAATATGATTAATATTAAATACATAATTGCGTGACTGTATTTACATTATATTTCAAAATTACAATATCGTAACATAACTCGAGTTATATTTGAAAAGTGAAGTGACAGACAATTATGTTTTGTTTTTCGGTTAGTGGTGCTAGCTTTTTTAGTCTATTGAGCCTCAAGTGAATAGGTAGCTATTTTGGTTTTAGTGGTAATTATATATCCTAAGAGCATTTAGCATACAAAATTGAAATTATATTCTGTAGGAATTATTATTAATAATTGGCATAAGTACTGAGGTACTTATTTCTATGAATAATGGTAGGCTTTGAAATAGCGTTTAATAATAATAGCTTAATAATAAACATCATTTTGGCGGGACCAACTCCTGTAATTGAAAAATTCCTCCACGTACATTTAGTACTATTATGTGCCTGTCCTAAAAAAAATGTACCTTACACGGCATAAACGGAATTTTACGATAACACTGGTCCCGCCATAATGACGAGACCATGCCTGTACACTAAGGCCACGTTCACACGGCGATTATTTTCCCGTATACCGTATACGAGATTTTATCGAATAGAGTAGTTACAACAGAATATATATGAAAGCTTAAAAATTGTTTACACGTCGTTCATACGGGAAAATCCCGTGTTCGAGAAATATATTTTGACGTATACCGTGCGAAGTTGTCACCGGAACGCCGCGTCTCGAAACGATTTTATCGAATACGACACGCAGTGGCGCTTATGTTCATGTTGTCTCGTTCACACGACTCGCCCATTCAAGAATCGTACGCACTCGCACGCGTGGCCCGCAGTTGCCCTTGTGCGTTGCATCAGTCGGTTGTCAATATGGAGGACATCGAATCGAATGGTTGCCGTGTGAACGATTGCATCGTATACGGTAAAACCGTATACGTGAAAAAATCGAATCGAATGGTTGCCGTGTGAACGTGGCCTAAAACTACAACGAATTACATCATCCTGATCAAACCAGTATTTAGAACCTGATTTAGTACCTCCGATAATCTACCACGAGAGACGAAGATCTCATTAGTTTTTCTATAAAATATTTTTTTTATTTTAGACATTTTATACGCCTGAATAATTTAACGAGCAAAAATACTTCAAGTAAAATGTTGCACCTATTTTTCCTGCAGGCGCTTTCTTATTTATTGTTATGATATTATTTACATTATGTTATTAAATAATTTTGGTTAGGCCAAGCAGGAAACTTATATAAATATGATGGTCGTTAACATACTTTATAAATAAATAATCTGCACATCTTACTTTGTATATTTATGTACACCTATTTACGAGAGGGTCAGTCTGCAACATAAATCCATATAGATAATAATGATTCACTAAATGCGTTGCTAAGCGCAAAACTCAAAAATGTATCGACCATTTTTTTTTAATTCCTAGTAGTCCGAGGAATGTTCTTTAAAAAAAGTAGGTACTACCTACCTACTTTTTCTTTTAAGAACCTTCCTAGTAGTTGGTAGGTAGTAGTAGGTGTTTTATTATAATTTGGACAGAACAACATGTGTTGGGTCAGTACTTTATAATTTTTACTCAAAACTGAAATTTTATAACCAAAGTCAATAAAGAAAACATTTGATAGTCACTTTTTGATCAGTTTTTGAATGAGATACAACAAAAAAGGAGAAGGTGGAAATAAGTAAGTCTTTTATTAAGAAAACAGTTTTTTTAATTGTAAAAATAACCAAAATTATATTTCTGCATATATAACGCAATGTGGAATGACGAATGCCTGACTTTTTTTCAGTTTCCTATTCAAGTCATCATAACATTCCCATTTGCCTAGTATCCTTACACAATTACATTTATAGTGACCTATACCTTCTAAAATTGGTGGTATGAACTCGACTACAGCTACAATTTGATAATATTTATTATTAAGTTTTAAATTACTTGGAATTTCGTGTATACTAACTTTTTTATCGTCGTTTAATTCAAAAAATAATATGTTTGATAAAGTGTAAGAAATAGTTTTAACACCACTGCATTCGCTTTGATTACATGGTTTTATACTATCTATCAACATTGTTTCTGCTGATTCATTGAGTGCACAGATCCCTTTCTTTTCTATTATATTTAAATCTAGTGGTAAAAAGCCTACATTTCTTTTATTATAATTAGAAGCACAGTTGTCGTTAGTGCAGGTTATTATGACTTCTGCGCTATAAAGTATGTCCAATAGAACGTTTTCTACAATGTATGAAACATTGCATTCACATCTCACTTGTATCTTTGAACCTACGTTTTCCGTTTTGAAATGTTTGATCAAAATTTCATTGCGCAATTTATAAATAGGTTCGTTAGTATTATTGACAAGTGCTTTAATAAATCTGAAAAACTCATCATCCTTGTTATCTATTTTATTACTGACCTTGTATTTTTTATCTGCATACATAATGGCTATTGCTTGTGAAACCGAGTCAAATGCACACGTATTTGTCGGAAATATTTTGTCATTTGATTTAATAATATTTCCATGTAATAAAATTGGTACCTTCACTTGTCGTTGCTTTGGGACTGATTTCTTTACATTACCTTTACCCCGCCAATTCTCTATAAATGTTGGATTTTTCGAAAATATGGAATCACTGTCTGAATACTCTCCGTTTTCGTTCGCGTTGAAGAAATTTGTTTGTTTGATACTTTAGGATCAGTTTGTAAATAACTCATTGCAAGTTTAGTTTCGCCAGATAAGAAACTATAATGTTGCAAGATAAAATCATCAATTCGTAGTCGATGCGATTTTGTTGTTAAATTAAGAAGAAATCTTTTAATACTTTTAAAATAATTTTCTACATTGGAAGATGTTGGAGTGTCTATTTGACTATCATAAATATTCATCATACAATTTGACCACAGCGGAAGTTGGTTGATATATCGTAGTAAAGTGTCAACTAATGAAGGCATGTAATACAAATTCTCCGTATTTTTTAAAATTTTCTTCTTCTAATTCGTTTATAAGCTTTTCTGTACTGATATGATCAATCAACCATTTTACTCTAATATCGCTTTTATTTTCATGAATTTCTGGTTTTTTTGTTTTCTAATTTAGTGTTAATATTCTGAAAACCTAATATATTATCATAATCGCTGTCATTGTT
The DNA here is from genome assembly GCA_947037095.2 of Nycteola revayana. Taxonomy (NCBI): domain Eukaryota; kingdom Metazoa; phylum Arthropoda; class Insecta; order Lepidoptera; family Nolidae; genus Nycteola; species Nycteola revayana. Next base: position 16,206,790 of record OX344839.1, read on the forward strand.
TTCATTTATGACTACATTTTCTGTGTTATCTTTCTTTTTAAATACAGATAAATTTATCAACCTCATTCTTGCTTCCTCACTTCTCAAAACATTGCCGTGAACAGACCCAATATATTTTGATAAGCATAATGTTACCATGTCTTTCACGGTTTGTTTGATTACTTCGTAGTCTTGGCATTGCTTAATATCTTTCAAGCAATTGACATAAAAAAACTTTATACGTGGGTCTACATTTTTGAAACAACTCAAATTGTATAATATCTTTGTGAAATGGTTTGTATCAAGTCTAATATAACATTGCGAAGACTTGCAATTAGGTGTATTCAATAACTGAAATGATTCATCAAGGTATTCCTTCGTTGTTTTAAATTTAGTAAAAGCTTTTACAGATGCTCCGATTAACGCAGATGAGTCATCACATACGACTTCATTTGGTGGTGTATTTTTTTCAGACCACGTTTTAAGCCATTTTGCAATCGTGTCCATTGTCTGACTCTCCGATACCATTTGTAATATAGGCAAACTACTCTTACCATCAAAGGTTTGAACAACACACACATATAAAAAAAGATGTTTCGTAATTTTTGTCACGATGAGGCACAAATTCTTTCAAAATGCTGCCTGTGGCATCCAAACTCATTATGACTCTGTGTTTTGCAATGTATTTCTTGTAATACAATTCTTGAGCTGACAGCCAGTAGTAAATTACAAAATAAGGATGTAATGATATATATCTAATCAAATCGTTATAAGGCGGGCTTTGGGCCATAAGCCATAAAGATATTGTTGGGTTTGGGTCGTAAAAGGAAGCATTTTTAGTTTGGTGTTTTAGTTGGCGCAAAGTTCCTAATTTGGGCAAATGTGTGGGTTCAACATCATCGTCTTCCATCATAGAATCAGCAAGAGATCGATGAACAGATAGTGCGGATTCTGTTTTCAGTTTTGCGCTTAGTGCCGAGCGTTTCAAGGGTGACATTTTAATTTTTCTCATAAGCTTATGATTGAATTTATTATCAACATTACTTAAAGTACACCTACATGTAACAATTTTTTCTGTAGGCCAAATTAAGAAAATTTCAGTCTTCGCTTTGCACTCCTTACAGGTTCCATAGAATTTAATAAATTCATGTCCTTTTATAGAGACGGTCCTAAAAATCCAAGAGCATGGTTTCTTTGCAGCCTTCCATAATTCTTCTCTTAAAATTTCAGCCCATACATGTTTTGGTAAGGACCACTTATTTCTATATTTAGAAGTTAAATGAGAGCTACTTCTTTTAAAAACCTTAACAATGGGTTGAATTTTTTCCCAGGAGTAAATGTCTAAATGAAATGTGATGTACTCGTGATTCAACGTTTCATCTTTAATATCTGAATTCGAGCTGGAGTTGTCCGTTTCAATTTCTTCAATAATTTCTTGATCAGCTTTTGTTACAGAATCGACTTCTTGATCAAAAAAATAGTCATAGTGTCTTTTTAAGGACAAATAAAGACTTTTAGGACTCATTAAATAGTTTAAATCTGCACTAATTTTAGAGAAAATTTGGTCACTTGAGTGTAGATTGGTGTGGTTCTTGAAGGCACTCACATATTGTAAAAAAACTTTCTTTTGATTCTCCAAGGAAACTGCACCTTTTCTTCCTCTTTTCATATTTAACTTATATTTAATATTATAATAATTAACTATTATTTGTATAATTACCTATGACAGTTATAATTTGATAGTTGTAGTGTTGTGACCAAATTAGTAATGATATCGATCGCATATATTTATTATATTTTGAACAAAGACAAATACAACAAAAACATGCAAATATATTTATTCAAGGGAACACTCAATGGCCCACCGCCATATCCTTATGTCGAATCTAGAAAGGGTTGGAATTCGTGATCGCGCTCTACAACTTTTAAAAAGTTACCTCACCAATAGAATTCAATGTGTCAAAATACAAAACCACATAAGCACTGAACTTCCTATTATATACGGCGTTCCCCAAGGCAGCGTGATTGGGTCCACCCTATTTTTATTATAAATAAAAGATTTATGCAGTCTTAATCTAGAAGGAGGTAAAGTCACTGTCTTTGCGGACGTATTAACATTTACTGGTGATACGTGGCCGAATACTTTTAGAGCTGCTCAAAGGGGACTGAATATTGTAATAAACTGGCTAACTGAGCATTTACTTACCTTAAATACAGATAAGACAAAAATACTGGCTTATAGCTTACGACAATCAAACCATGCAATGCTTACTATAACAGCTCACTCGTGCCAGTCAGAAGGAACCTGCGACTGCCCCACGTTAGAGCGTACACATTCTATTAAATACTTAGGCATCATCATCGATGACAATCTGAGCTGCACGTTGCATGTTGACCAACTAACTGCTAGAATAAGAAAATTAATGTATGTTTTAAGACTTTAAAACATGGAGCTGAGGCTCAGGTTGTCAAGCAGGTATATCTGGCATTATGTCAGTCACTACTTTTAGACTGTATACCGGTATGGGGAAGATATTATAATTATTATTATTTTACTATTTTGTGTTTCTCCGTTTTGATTGCTGCCCAGCTGTCAAATATCAAAATAACTAGCTACAACGTCATGGCGAAAATTTGGATAATACTTTATCTAAAGTACAATTAGTGAATATTTTAAAATCGAAAAAAAATCCTCCCTACGCCGTAGTCACGTGTATCCCCTCCACGCGCTCTTTTTCATGCCCCTTAGCTCTTTCTCGAGCAAAATACAATTCAAAATATAAATTTTCAATTATTTTTTTCGACATGTTCCCACCACTATTACTTATTGGCTGGCTTTTTTTCCTAGCCTCTGGGAATAATAAACTTTAAGCACAAAAAAAGCCAGCCTTGTTCTTAGTACCTAAAAATATTTTTTTTTCCTCACTTTAATTAAGCCTGGCGATACCTTTCCACCAACCAAATGACGCGAGATTTTTTTTGTGTGCTTTGGGGAGGTTGGCAAACCATTTGGCATAAAAAGTAATCCTGATCACATTACCTTTTTTTTATTTTTTTTTCCCACCCCATATCTCCCACATCCACCACGCGAATCCTGCCAGGTCGACGTCTTTATGCTTAGAATGCTCCAGGTAAGCTGATAAATCATTTTTATGAATGATCAAATTACCTTGCCTTTTCGGTTGTCAGCTCTTAGTCCAAGCGTCATATTTTTATAAAATAATGCATACATAATGTATAAAAGACGTCCATTCAAGTTTTCCACAGTTTTCGATGACAGCTCGACATCGAGAAAATAAACTTTTTTATCGTCGTTTAATTAAAAAAATAATATGTTTGACAAAGTGTAACAAATCTACCCTCCCCCTACCCTACCCCTACCTTACCCCTACCCTACTCTTACTCTATTCCTACCCTACCGCTACCCTATTTATTCTTTGCGTTTAAACCTTCCCTGTGTTAAAGCGATGATTACTGCCATATTTCATCAAAATCGGTACAACCATTCTCGAGTTTTAGCGAGACTAACGAATAGCAACTCATTTTTAGGGTTCCGTAGCCAAATGTCAAAAACGGAACCCTTATAGATTCATCATCACTTTTTTCCGAAACTATAATGTTGAAACGTGGCAAGTAGATGTGTGTTGTGAACCGCATAAGATTTTCGCACAAAAATAGAAAAAAACCAAAAAAAATTGGGGTTCCCCATACTTACTTAGAACTCAAACTCAAATATTTTTTTTTCGTCGAACCCATACATGTTATGTGTACACGGCAATGTATACCCATACCATCTATGGATAGGTCTTCAAAAATGATATTGAGGTTTCTAATGTAATTTTTTTCTTAACTGAATAGTTTGCGCGAGAGACACTTCCAAAGTGGTAAAATGTGTCCCCCCCCCTGTAACTTCTAAAATAAGAGAATGATAAAACTAAAAAAAATATATGATGTACATAACTATGCAAACTTCCACCGAAAATTGGTTTGAACGAGATCGAGTAAGTAGATTTTTTTAATACGTCATAAACCATAAACCACAATTTACCTTTCATTCAATCAACTATTATTAACATCGATCAAAGTTGCAACTAGTACGGAACCCTTCGTGCGAGAGTCCGACTCGCACTTGGCCGGTTTTCTATATATATAGATTCTAGCTGTAGTCGAGTTCATACCACCAATTTTAGAAGATATAGGTCACTATAAATGTAATTGTGTAAGGATACTAGGCAAATGGGAATGTTATGATGACTTGAATAGGAAACTGAAAAAAAGTCAAGCGTTCGTCATTACACATTGCGTTATATATGCAGAAATATAATTTTGGTTATTTTTACAATTAAAAAAACTGTTTTCTTAATAAAAGACTTACTTATTTCCACCTTCTCCTTTTTTGTTGTATCTCATTCAAAAACTGATCAAAAACCGTTCTTTCATATGACAGTATAACCCGCGCCAATAAAGAAATTTGAAGGTCATAATAGATGGCTTTCCGTCTCGCTCATCCAAGTAACAGAGAAGTTCAAAGTGACTATCAAATCTTTTCTTTATTGACTCTGGTTATAAAATTTCAGTTTTGAGTAAAAATTATAAAGTACTGACCCAACACATGTTGTTCTGTCCAAATTATAATAAAACACCTACTACTACCTACCAACTACTAGGAAGGTTCTTAAAAGAAAAAGTAGGTAGGTAGTACCTACTTTTTTTAAAGAATAAAATAATCCCAAATAATTTCATTGTTTATATTGTCCATATTTACCTCTTGGTCAATTTCAACATTATTTTGTTTTGATTCAGCAATTGAATCATTATTTTCATAAATACTTTCTGACGCTCTTTCTCTGAGCTGAGTTTTGTATATATTTTTATTATTTTTAATGTATACAATATCATTTTCGTCAAATCGTACATCGCGTGAAACAAAAATTAGATTTTCTTTAGGATTCCATAAATTATACCCTGTTCTGCTATATCCTACCATTCTGCTTTCACATGCTCTCTCTGAAAATTTATCAGGCTTTGGTAAGATATATGCCCAGGCTTTTGCACCAAATGTGCGAAGTTTGTTTAAATCTTTCTACCGTACATTACTTCGCATGGAGTTTTATAGTTTATAGCTACTGACGTGCAACGGTTTAGTTGATAAGCTGCACATTTTACTGCTTCACCCCACAAATTCTTGGGTAACTGAGTTTCAATGAGCATAGTCCTTGCTTTATTGTATAAACTCCTATTCATCCTCTCTCAATTTATTTCTCAATTTAATTTCATATTTTATCTCAATTTATAATTTAAAGATGGTGGCATTAACAAGCAAATTTTATAATACATAAGGTATTAAAGGTTATTACATTAAAGTCTTTGTTAAGCCTTGTGGTATTTCGTAAATCGGCAGTGGCTCCGCGGTCCTGACGTCATTATGGCGGACCATTTAAAAATAAGATAAAGTAGAACTATACAAAGGTACTAATATTTTAAATAAAGGTACTAAAAGGTACTGGCATAGTATTAAACATATACACTATCCAACATGCAAAATTTTGACATGGCTCCGCGGTTCTTACACTCACCCCTACACTACCCCCACCCTACACTACCCCCACCCTACACTACCCCCACCCTACACTACCCCCACCCTACACTACCCCCACCCTACACTACCCCCACCCTATACTACCCCTACCCTACACTACCCCTACCCTACACTACCCCTACCCTACACTACCCCTACCCTACCTCTACCCTACCCCTACCCTACACCTACCCCTAATCTACCCCTACCCTACCCTACACCTACCCTACCCTACACCTACCCTAAAAAATCTTAGCAAAGAAATAAAGCTCAAATTGACTCTACATTTTAGTTAGAAAACGTTTGTATGGGAAAAAGAAAAAGGCTGTTTTAAGGGGTTTTCAGGCAACTACTAATAAATTAAAAATTAATTAAAAAAACATTGTCAGTGACATACACACTCACAGAAGAATTATATATATAAAGATATGTATTGTTCTGAAGTGCCCAGTAACGCCAGAGCTTGTCAGGGAGTGGGTCTTATCCTTTCCGCCCGAATGGCTGTGTGTGTGAAAGAGGTTGGCTATGTCAACGCAAGAGTGATGTGGCTTAGAATGTAAGTGGGCATTACCCGTATCTTTATTGTGGGGGTGTATGCCCCCGTAGATATGGGGTTCGGGTATGGCACGGCAAGAACAAGAGGAAATAGAGGAATTTTGGGAGAATGTGAGAGAGGTGCTAAAAATAAGGGATGAAAACGAGAAGATAATAATGTTAATGAAATAATGAAATAATGAAATAATGAAATTTATTCAGCACTTAGGTATTTACATACACTTGTACTTGTCAAAATTACACTGTATAAGACTAAATCACTAAAGTATCACTTAAGTAGCTAAAAACATTGTTATAATTATTTGATCTTACAGAATTTTTAATCAGTCTGTCCGTCTGTCGAGCGATAAATGAAAAATGTACACATTAGGTATAGTAAGATGCCTTAAAGGTAACAGGTCTAAAATTAAAATTAACTTCAAAGAATCCGGCCAAAGTTTAAGCGACATCCACCTGAGGGCACCCTTAAGGGGTTAGGACCAACGCTCAGGGTGCCACTGGAGTAAAGAGTAGATTTACGAACAGTGGTGATGATCGCTGGCACGAGATCACAGTTCGGGGAATAAGCAACAACGCGGTCCTCGGCCATGCCGTCGAGGATCCTACCCTAGCTAACCTGCAACCTTTCACTAGCTACCTAAGTGGACGACCCGGAGAAGAAAGGAAGAAAGAAACTCCGAGATTATTTTTTTTGTCTCTTTTGCTCTGTTTCTTTTTTTTATGTCAAGTCTTTTATCACAATCATGTAATATTGTACAATGTATATATGATGTAAGCGAATGCAAGCACAGTACCATTTATTGCCTGGTCAATTTATACCGACCAGGAGCTCAATAAGACAAGAAAAAAAAATTATACAGTAAATACTATAATGTAGATATTAAAGTTTACTCAGGCACAAACAATCTCCTACAAAGAAACCTAATGGCGGATGCATTCACATACATTTACAATATGACAATTTACACAAGTTCAACCAAAGGATATACCTATAATAATAATTATAAACAATAGCAAGAATGAATTAACAAAATATAAAATAAAAATAACATAACATAACCCCGACAACAGCCGACCAGTCACCACAAGCAGCACCCGTTCACGAGTATGACGTGTGACGCAGCCATCGCCTCCCTCGCCATATTAGAGGGAAGGTGGCGACCCGCCCCACACCGCCACCGCAAGCAATGACAGACAACGGGAGCATGACGAACTAAAGTGGGGATATCTACAAGTCTATTAATATTAAACCTTTAGTTGAACAATGTTTAAACTGTTTCAATAACTGAGTTTATAATGTTGTCTGTGTTTAACTGATCAACCAAGCGTTATTGTCGTTTAAATAGTCGTTTACTGAATAATAAGCCCTTTTTATTAGAATCCTCTTAACAGTTGACTTGAATCTATCATGAGGTAACTCTTGTAGGTGTACAGGTATTCTGTTATACATACGGACTCCTAATCCCACAAAAGATGAGTGTACTTTTTGTAGGCGATGGTATTCGGTGCAAAGTTTATGCTTATATCTAGTGTTTATTGTGTGTATGTCACTTCTTTTCTTAAAAAGGTTAATATTTTGCCGGACATAGATTATATTGGCATAAATGTATTGCGAAGCGACTGTTAGTATATCTATGTCCTTAAAAAAGTCTCTTAAGGAGAATCTCGTACTTAGTTGATAAATAGAACGAACTGCACGTTTTTGTAGTATAAAAATGCTTTGAATATCAGCAGCTTTACCCCAAAGCAGAATGCCATAGGACATAATACTGTGAAAATAACTAAAGTAGACTAAACGTGCAGTTTCTACATTAGTGAGTTCCCGTACTTTTCTAACCGCGTAAGCAGCTGAGCTCAATTTTCCAGCGAGACAAGAAATATGGGGACTCCATTGAAGTTTCTTGTCTAGTGTCAAGCCTAGAAAGAGGGTCGAGTCCACAGTTTCTAGATTAACATTACCCATTATTAATTTTGGCTCTACAAAACTTACATTAGGCATTACGAATTTGATACATTTGGTTTTCTTGGCATTGAGAACCAAATTATTAACCGTAAACCAATCGGTGACATGTGCGAGAGCATTATTAATGTCATTAAAATTATTCCTCTTTCTATCTACCTTAAAAATAAGGGAGGTGTCATCCGCAAAAAGTACCATATCACACATGTCTTTCAAATAAAATGGCAAATCATTTATATATACCAAGAACAAAAATGGGCCCAGTATCGACCCCTGTGGCACGCCTAATCTAACTGGTAAGTTTTGTGACTTTACTCCCCCAATGTCTACGCACTGAACCCTTTGGTGAAGATACGATGAAAGCATGTCAAGCGCGACGCCCCTTACACCATAATAATTTAGCTTTAGCAGAAGTGTATCATGATGAACGCAATCGAAAGCCTTTGAAAGATCACAGAACACTCCAATGGCATCCTTAGATCTCTCCCATGCATCATATACATGTTTTATTAAGGCTACTCCCGCGTCTGTAGTCGAACGTCCCTTTGTGAAGCCAAACTGATTATCGTGTAGGAGATTGTTAAGATTGAAGTGCCTGAGTAATTGTTTGAGCATTAATTTTTCAAAAATTTTGCTGAAGGCTGGCAATATTGATATTGGCCTAAAATTTGCGGGATCATCCTTGGCACCTGATTTAAATAATGGGATGATTTTACTACACTTCAATAGGTCAGGGAATATACCCATATCAATACATTCATTAAAAATAGTTGTTAAGTAAGGCGCTACTACATCAATTACATTTTTTATGATTCTAACTGAAATTCCCCATAAATCACCCGTATTTTTGGGCTCAAGGGTTTTAACAATATTTATTACATCATGTACTGTAACATGTTCAAAGGCAAATTGTTTTTTACATTCCGATACACTTCTACGTAAAAGGTGTTCAGCGCCAACATCTGAGGAGTTTAAGGAGCCAGTCGTCTTAGTGGGTATGTCTGCAAAGAAGTTATTAAACTCGTGAGCTATGTCATTCTTCTCAGTAATTATTTCACCGTTTATTATTAATTCTAGAAAATTTTCACGGGTAACATTTTTACCACATTCACGATTTATTGTATTCCAGGTGGCTTTTATCTTGTTACTAGAATGTTTGATTTTATTACTAAAATAATTGGCTTTAGCTTGGGAACATACTTTTTTAAATATTTTAGAGTAGTTACTCACATACGCTAGGAACTCGTCATCAAATTTATAGGTTCTAATACCATATAGCTCGTACAATTTGGTACGACTTTTATAAATACCTGGAGTAGCCCAATCATTAAAATTTAATTTAATATGTTTTGTGAAAGTTTTGATTTTAAACGTGGTTTGGAACTGAGTATTGATTTCATGAAAAACCGACGTGTAACTTAAATTAGGATTATTCAACTTCAACAATGTGGGATTCATTTTAACAAGAATATTATTTTTAAATTGATTCATTAAGTAGTCAGTAACTGGCCGGCAAGTAACTTCAGTTGATTTACATTTGTCAACGGTATTAAATATTGCTAATTGGCCACAGTGGTCAGAGGTCAAACTATTAAGAATTTTGCTACACACTGATACACAGTTAGCAAATATATTATCTAAGCATGTTGACGAGTGTGGAGTTATACGCGTTGGTTCGTAAAACAAATTAATCAAATTGAACGATTTAAAAAGATTTAAAAGCCTGCTACACGGTGATGAGGTTTCTAGGATATTAACATTGAAATCTCCACATACTATAATACTTTTCTTGGTAAAACTTAATTTTGTGAGGGCATCTTCTATGACAGATTCAAATAAGTCAAAGTTGCTAAGGGGGGGGCGGTAAACTGACATAATTACTTGTCGCTCAAGCTCAACACATGACAACTCAACAGTGCGCTCAATAGAGAGGTTTACAATGTCTAGTCTTGGTTTACTTTTAATATTGTTAGAAACAATAATTAATGAACCCCCATGAATTGCATTCCTCCTCACAAACGCACTCTGAATCTTATAATTATCATTATTAATATATGACAACTGATATTCTTTAAGCCAATGTTCAGTCATACATAAAACATGAACATTGAATTTTTCAATAAATAAACTTAATTCTAATTCTTTGCCGGACAGACCTTGCATGTTTTGATGAACAACATTCAAACCATGCAGCCTATCCGTTGTCCTTATACCTAGTTTAAATTATTGTTGCTAGTAAAACTACTAGCATTAAATAACAATCTACTTGTATGTAGGTGGGAAATACCTATGTCGGTGTTAATATTAACATTAGTTTGAGTAGTAATTAAACTACTCTGTGATAATACATGATTATCAGAGTCATTATAAATATTAAATGCTAACAATTTAGCAAGTTGTTTTTTTAAATAAAATGGTAGGTACATAGTACCATTTGTCAAATTAAATTTAAAATTATTTATAAAAATATTTGTGTCAAAATAAGACACAAAAGGGTTATGGTGACATATGTTATACATTGTCATGTTCAAATCAAAAATATATCTATTTTGCTCTTCAGTAAAGTTTGAAGAGTATGGCAGAGCACATAATAAAAATGTTAAATTATATTTCACATTAAGTTTTTTCATTTTATGAACTATGTCAACAATATGATGTCTACTTACAGATAAACTATCACCATAAAGTAAAATAAATTTATTAAATGTACCATGTTGACTAATTGAGACCATTTTCTCAGTTAATTGTTTATAACTGGCCCCGGGTAAACATTCATTTAGAATTGTTTGATCGGTGTACATATTCAAGTTAGGAGACTAAGCTTTAATGGCTGGGTTGGAGTAAAACGGGAAGGTTTTGAAAGAGTGCTAGGGAGATTCGGAGATGAAAGAGTAAATGGAAATGGTAGTAGTTTACTGCAGATTTGTTTGGAATGGGATCTTTGTGTATCGATTATCGAACACTATGTTCGAACATGAAGACATACTTTGTATACAAGGGAGAAGAAGACTGTCAGGAAAAGTATGATTGATTTTGTTATAGTTGATAAAAGTCTCAGGAAAAGTATAAAGGATACGAGGGTCTACCGCGGAACCGCCATCCACACAGTCCACTTTAGTCACAGCCGGATAAATGGTTTGTTCAAAGGTTGGCGGCACCGGATTTGTGAGACTATACGTTTTCATTATGTTCCTAATTTCTAGTCCTACCTTAATAATCAACCAATACCAAATTATTATAAAAGAATTAAGAAAGCTATGTATAACGTATTTATTTTATTATTTTCAATAAATAAGAACAGTAACGACTAATTTTAAAATATAAAACCAATAAAATACGCCTTTTTATATTTTCAAAAATACGCCTATACCGGGATCACGGTATTGACTTTTTCAATACCGGTATTGAAAAAATCCGGTATTTGAAAGCCCTAGTCGTAAGGCTATTTCCTGCAAATGGATCTACAAAGCAAAGACCAACGCTGATGGTACGATTGATAAGTATAAAGCTTGTTGCTCGAGGTTTTTCGCAAAAGCCAGGAGTTGATTACGACGAAACGTTTTGCCCGGTGGCAAAGATGACGACAATCAGATCGGTCATAAGTGTTGCGGCAAACGAAGGTCTAACACTCAAACAGTTCGATGTATCCACAGCATTTCTTAATGGCTCTCTCCAAGAGGAGATCTACATGAAGCAGCCTGAAGGCATGAGTTATGGGACAAATCGAGTCTTTAGATTGAAGCGAAGCCTCTACGGATTAAAAAAATCGCCGAGATGTTGGAACAAATGCATCGTAGACTACTTGAAAAGCATAGGCTTTCAACAAAGTCAAATAGATCCATGCTTATTCATTTGCAAACGTGCACAGGTCACGATAATACTAGCGCTGTACGTTGATGATGGTTTAGTAGCTGCGACAAACCAAAAGGATGCGGATAAGTTTATGGCCGAGCTTAAACGAAGGTTTAAGATAACCGCAAAGCCTGCAGATTACTATCTGGGTTTACAGCTACACCATAACGATGATGGCTCTATCAGCATAACCCAAAGGCACTACACAGAAAAGGTTTTAGCGCGCTTTGGTATGAGCAACTGTAAGACAGTCACTACGCCAATAATCAGAGACTCTGAGCAAGGACAACCAGATAGAGAGGTAAAAGACGAGAAGTCATATCCCTATAGACAAGCCGTTGGAGCTCTTGCTTACCTGATGGTTGGTACGCGACCAGATATAGCCTACGCCGTTGGCGTTATGTCAAGAACCTTAGAGAACCCTTCCAAAGAGGATGTGCTAAAGGTGAAGCGTATAATGCGCTACCTACAAGGTACGTTGAGCTATGGAATAAAGTTCAAGAAGGACTATCGGAGAGGAATACTGGACGCGTATAGTGACTATGATCATGCAAGCGACGTCAAGGATGGTCGATCGACTAGCGGCATCCTTTGCTTGTATGCTGGAGGAGCAATCGCCTGTGCAAGTCGAAAACAGTCATCAGTGGCAATATCTACGACCGAAGCTGAAATCGTCGCAGCTAGCGAAACAGCGCGAGATATAGTGTGGCTGCAAAGGCTGTTTAACGAAATTACTGCCCTAAAGGAGACGCCGGTCTTGAAAATTGATAACGACGCTGCTGTGAAGTTGGCCCAGAATCCTGAATTGCATCGGAGGACGAAACACATTCCAGTGAGACACTTCTATGTGAGAGAACTTGTTGCAGAAGGCAAACTACAAGTTAAGCATGTTGGGGCAAACCTACAGAGTGCTGATTTTCTTACGAAGCCACTCAGCAGGCCGTCGATTATATACATATTGGACCGGATAGGTTTAAGTTGTACATATTATACTTTTCGTAGACTTTACAAAAAGGGAGGATGTTGAAGTAGGCTAAATGTCAGTGCATATTTATCTCTATGGTTTTTGTCATGACAATGAAAAATAAAAACCTGTCTGTGTCTCTTGACATTATGTAAAAGAAAATAAATTTAATGAAGACTAATGTCGGTTGTGTAAATCTAAAACGTTTATTTATTTATGTCGATTCACGGCAAAGTATCAATCTCAACAGATATAATGATTACAACGGATTACATAAAATATTTAATTCAATAACTCATGGTGTCGCTTAACTCAATTAGAGATTTAGGTACCTGTCGATGTAATGATTAAATTTCACCTATTGAATTGTAGACACAAACATTTCTATTCAGGTAGGTATGAACATAGGTAGTACAGTAAGTAGGCAATAGCAATAGCACATAGCAATTTGTAAATTATTCCGTGTTTTGTAAACATATAGGCCAAGTTTACAGTCTTATTACCATTACATATCAGTAGACCTTAGTCCTCTATGCTCTTAGCATGAATTTTGTAAAATATATTTCAGTTAATTTTATTTTATTTGCAATTCTCGTAAAATGTGACAAAAGTTCAGACGAACAAGAGAAAGGTAAAGACTTACTAGGTGGGTAAACAAGGACATTTTTTTAAATGTTTCACTATTTTAGCAAAGTTAAGTATTTATATATGGTTTTAATTTTAGCTAAAAAGACTGCCACTGGGACGTTAAGTAATGTTATAAATCAAATACAAAATTTACCAACGATGGACTTAGGTAGAAAATTCAGAACTCCGTGTAAAACTGGTAATCGATGCGGAAAGGTACCAATTTTTTTTGTTATTGTATTTTCATTACTACTCTACAATGTTTTGCCCGATCCGGGGATCACCGCAATAAATCAGTGTAGTTTTGTTTTGGTCACCCCGGATCGGAAAAAAAATTGTCTTATTAGAAATTTCTATTTAGAAAAATATAAGTAGGTATCAACCCGAAGTCTGGAAGTTTATTCAGCAGGCAACGAGGAAAAAAGAAACAAAATACTACTTTGATGATTTAAGTACATGTTTTTCGTTGTACACGTATGCTGTTGCTGCAGTCCATCCATTTATTGCTGTAGCTGCAATAACAGGTATAAACAAGTTCTGCCTCTTTTAGCAAGAACAGGAAGAAATGGCTGTCTGCAGCGGGATATACCTCATCGCCTAGCAAAAAAGATTCAAATTTGCTGTGGAGGCACACTACCAATCGGTCCTCTATAATGTCATCCGATAAAATGTTTCAATGTAATAAATTTAGGTTTCTTGTTTATCAGGTGATAAAAAGGCTTATGGTACCTAAACTGGCACAATTGGAGAATACGATCATGGGTATAATGAGAGACTTGGCGAAGCTACCACCAGGGTCGCGGCTGCCGGACAAATATACCAAGACAGAGCCCATTAAGTTGATGTTGGATCAGAATTACAAGTAAGCTTTTTCGTTGCATTCTTTAGTTTTCTACAAACTTGAAGCATTACGACCTCCGTTCCTGGGTCGGGAAAAAAATGGGTAACTTGAAGTTTTCTATTTAGAAAAATCTAATTACCAACCTGAAGTATGAAAGCTGGTAGCGTTTCACCCGTGTCTCGGAGAGCATGTTAAGCTGTCGGAGTGTCGGCCGTGCGCCTGATCTCTCACCGGTAGTATTGATGATGAATCAATGAAAAATGACAATCGGTTAGGTTAGGTTAGAGCTGCGGCCATACAACGCACGAGCCGAGCGAGCGAAGCGAGCGGTGCCGCGGCAGCGGCCGGCGAGTGCCAGAACCGAATAGTAAATTAGTAAAACATTTAGGTACTTTTGGTGATCATTTACTACTTTTGGGTTAACAATGATTTATTTGGAGTCATTTTGCTTAAATACGATAGCGAAATGTTAAAACTTTGGTTACAATTTTACATTAAAATGCGGGTTTAATTTTGGTGATCATTTTCAATTATTTTCTGTTATATGTTACTATATTTGATGGTAAGTTAAACATAAGCCTTTTGAGAGTATAGGAATAGAGACTACATACTTATGCACTATAATAGGTACTGCGCAGATGGTTAATCAGAGGCGTCTCCAGCCTAGGCAACGCCCATGTGCAAACATTACTAACACCCCCTTATAAGCGCTTGGCGCCCCCTAGGACTTCTGCGCCTGTGTGCAACGCACACTCTGCACTATAAAATATGTAAAAATGTCATATGAACTATACCTTCTACCTATACTTCATACGGCTGTATTGTATTGGTGGCTACCAAGAAGAAATGACGGAGGTAATATAAAAATAAAATAGAACATTATTTTCTTTTTATATTACCTGGCATGGGAATCACTCAATATAGGTATCATTTTCTATTTAAAAAATGCCTAATTGAAATTAGTCAGCCAGTTACATAGCCAACAAAGTAATTATATTTTATGTAGGCACTTGGTAGATTTCTGTTTCAATACTTCTATTTTCTATTTAGAGAGGATGTGTGCTTGGACAAGCTGGAGTCTTGCCTAAAGGAGGACAAACGAAGAAAGAGGATTTTGAAGAAGTTGTTCTTCAAGAAGTACAACTCCTTGCGACAGGAACTGATTGGTTATGGCGGCAGAAGGTTATGGGGAGGTGAAGGCAACTTGTTCTACAGAAAATAACTTTGTGGGTGAAATGTTTAAAATAATAATTATACAATCATTAAACCGTACATAAGTAATTTTGTTTTATTTGTATTAAATAGTACCCAAGATAGAAACTCAATGAAATGAAGTGTATAAAAGTTAATTACAGTGGACCTCTGGTAACCCGGCCAGCCTGATACGGCGCCTATGCCTATAATATTTGCATTAAGTGTCTGAGGTTGTAACTATAATATATAATTATCGAGTACTAACGCGACAAAATTACTTTTTTAATATCCCAATAATTACATATTATAATTAGCGGTTTTTTACACATTTAAAACGTTATCGGTAGTTCTCGCCACGACAAATATGGTAAAAATCAATACTCTCTGTGTCTACCCATATAGGTACGCTTTTAAATTTTTAAAACTACGCAAAGGATTCTTAAGCGGTTTTTTAATCGATAGAGTGATTCAACAGGATGGTTTATATGTATATACATCAGCATTGCACCCATGCGAAGCCGGGGCGGGTCGCTAGTAAATAATAAAATGCTCTTATGTTTTAACGCAATAGGCGCAATAATACTGATTTACTAAACTCATACTAAACTAATTTCAATTTCGATATAAATTTGTCGGATTCGAAGATATTTTTTTAAAGTTTTGAACTCCAACAATGATTCAATATACATCGCTTAGCATAACGATTGTAGTTTACCGGGAACCAACTGTATTATAGATTCACTGAATTCTTTTGATAGAATTCTAAACCTTACTGATTTGTTAATTTAGGAAAAAATATTTAGACTAAAAAGCTGATACTGCATTTATTTTTAGCATACCACGCTATGGAGAGGGCGAGTCCCACATATCCCACCGCCAGCGCGCGAATACATTGCAGTGGCGGTGGGACGGCGTAAACGCAATTCCCCCGGAAAAAAGGGTCATTAAGAGACATATATCTAATCACCACGCTTTATTTGGTTACAGTAAGATGTTAAGTAACGTGAAGCTGATAAATGCTGCTGCTCATCCATCAGCTGTATCTCCCTTAGTCACCTCTTACGACACACATGATAAGATATGGGGTGGTCTATAAAACCACCAGACAGCCTCCTTAGCGTAACGGTATTTGGCTCGCTTTAAATCTCGGAGGTCGTGGGTTCGATTCCCACGCCGGACAGGAAATCTTTGTCTAAATTCTAAGATTTCTTTCCGGGTCTGGTTGGTTGAGTGACTATTCTCCGTGTCTCGGAAAGCAGGTTAAGCCGTTGCTCCAGATTGTTATAACATCATCTATACAATGGCAAATACCCTCCCCCGAGAGTCAAAAGTCAAAAAGTCAAAAATTCTTTATTCATATAGACACATTTAAAATATTTTAAATCATGTTCTTATGATGCGTCTCTTTATTTTTTCTACCACCAGTTCTGGACGTGGCAACTCTGAGAAGAACTGGCAAGAAACTCAGAGAATTCCTTTTTTTTTAATAAATTTTATTTTACAATTATTAATAAAGCAGAGCAACTCACTCCCAAGCAGTTTTGTCATTAACATAATCAGAAATTTTATAATAAGCCTTTTTACATAATTTATCTACAGAGGAGGCCCATGTTCAGCAGTGGACGTTATACGGGCTGATGATGATGATAAAACCACTCATTATAATGATCTACTTAATCAAATTTGCTTTATATTGTATTGACCTATAATTGGTACGATGGATTCGTCAACATTTTCAATAAACTATATTATTTCAAAGAATTTTGTTCAAAAAGTGGTTCACCGATTTTGCATTTGGTGTATGCAATATATTTATAGTACCTATTGATGACACGCGTTTAATTCTTTTGTATGACATTCTTATAATATGTCGTCGGTGTTAGTATAATAATGCCGCGTAGTTGACAGTTGCTATTAAGGTGTTATTTCATCTGTCAAGAAATATTTTCTTCATTTGCATAGGCGAAATATCAATTTGCTATATTTGATCTCCAACCTTATTAGCTATTGTTACTTACGCGGTGTTAAGAAAAAAATATTTTTATGTTCGTTCTAAGTACCGTATTGTGACAGTTCTGATTGTTATAGGAAATTGAATTCCCGGTCCCCACATTACTGGCGTTCAGAATAGCACCAGAAGAAACTATACTAATACTATAAAGCTGAAGAGAAATTCCTACGGGAACGGAAGTTACCCGGGTGAAACAGGTGGAATTGTAGTTTGAGTATATACCTACTAGAGTCCCGCGCGCGGTTTCAGCCAAATATTTCTCTTTTCTATGGGAACTTCATAATAAAATATATAAATATATGTATTTAATATAGTCTACCTCGATAAAATAGGTTATCTAACATTTAAATAATTTTTCAAATCGTGCCAGTAGTTACTGAGATTAGCGAGTTCAAAGAAACAAACTATTTAGATTTATATATTGGTAAACGGACCTTCTGCTGACTACCGATCCAGACCGATATCAAGTCGCGGTTTCCTCACCGTTGGGTAGCTCCGACCACTGTCTGGTGAAATCTGTGTCTGTCTACTCGCCACCCGATCCCGATCTCAAGGGGACTAGGCGAGTATGGCGATACAAGTCAGCAGATTGGGATGAGATGCGGCATTTCTTCGCGTCTTACCCCTGGCTGCGCTTTTGCTTCTCTTCAGACGACCCGACTCGTTGCGCGGAGGCTGTTTCTGGAATGATATGCCAGGCTATGGAATATTTCATTCCATTTTCTGATGTCTCACTCCAAGACAAAGCCCGTCCATGGTTCAACGCTGAGTGTAATAGTGCTGAAGCACATAAGCACTCTGCTTACCAAACGTGGGCGGATGCTCGAGCCCGCAAAGTGCCAAATGTTCGGAAACTGAAGATAGCCTTCAATAGTGCTGCCATCTGGGAGTACAGCTTTTTGGTCTCTTGCCAAATCGGTCGAAGCCAATTTCTGTCGGTCCTCTTTGCCGCCACTGCAGAAGCCGAATGGTACATTAGCTCACACCGCCAAAGAGAAAGCAGACTTGTTTGCATCTCTATTTGCGAAGAATTCACAACTAGATGCTGCTGATAAAAGTCCACCCAGGCTACCTCATTGCACTTCCACTATGCCTGAGGTGCACATTCGGCAAAAAGTGGAACTTAAAATTCTTAGCACTCTAGATGTAAATAAGGCCTGACGGAATTCCTGCCATTGTCTTGCGGTCATGTGCGCCTGAGTTGTCTCCTGTTTTGACTCGCCTCTATCGCTTGTGCCTGACGACTGCTCGAGGTCCAGTATCCTGGAAGATTGCCAATGTTCAACCGGTCCCCAAGAAAGGTAGTCGTGCCGACCCTGCCAACTACCGACCAATCGCAATCACCTCCATACTCTGTAAGATTATGGAGCGTGTTTTAAACAACCGTCTCCTAGCATACCTGGATGACAACGACCTCCTCTGTGACCGTCAATTCGGATTCCGTCGAGGCCGGTCTACTGGGGAACTTCTTGTTTCTGCTACTCACTTCTGGAGCGAAGCCATTGAGAGACACGGTTAGGCTATTGCCGTGTCTCTTGATATCTGTAAGGCTTTTGACAGGGTGCACGCAAGTCGCATTGGTAAGCTTCCGGTTTACGGTATTGCTCCCGAACTTTGTACCTGGATTCAGGATTTCTTGAGGGGGAGGTCGATTCAAGTTGTCATTGATGGCGCCTCGTCCGATCTTCTTGGTATTAATGCCGGTGCCCCTCAGGTATCTGTTCTCTCCGCGACTCTTTATTTGCTGCACATAAACGACCTGCTAGTTACTCTCGGTATCTTTGGATATGCAGACGACAGTACAGTCTCGGTGAGATACTTGTCTGATGCGAAGTCTGGGTCAAAGGTCCAGTCGTTCAGGAAGTCGATGATGGAGGGGGTGAACTCGATCTTGGAGGCTGTCTCCTTATGGGGTGATGCCAACATGGTTAGGTTTAACCCCTCAAATACACAGGCGTGTCTTTTTTCGGCGAAACGGAGTCCATTCCAACTGACTCCGACTTTTCGGAATGTCTCCGTTCCGATCAGCGACCATCTTGAGCTCTTAGGGCTTGACCTTTCTTCTAATCTAAACTTCGGTCACTACATCGAGTCCATTGCAAACACTGTAGCTAAAAAAACTTGGCATTCTCTCCAAGGTGAGGCGGTACTTCACATCGGAGCAGCTCTTAAGTCTTTACAGGGCTCAAGTTCGCTCCTCAATGGAATACTGTTCTCATCTTTGGGATGGGTCTGCTAGTTATCAGCTGGATGCTCTGAACTCATTGGAGCGCCGAGCGAAGAGAGTCATAGGCAATAACTCACTTGTGGAGGCAAGTCTTCAGAGCCTCGAACACCGTAGACGAGTAGCCTGCCTATCGGTTTTTTATCGGTTACATTTCGGGGAGTGTGTGGAGATTCTACATAACCTGATACCCCCTTCACCCTTCCATCACCGGACGACTATGCGCGGCGAGCGGTTTCACCCTTTTGTTGTAAACATTCCTTCAATACGCACGAAGCGATTTGCTTCTTCTTTCTTAATGCGGACGGCTAAGGAGTGGAATTCTCTGCCGGGGTCAGTTTTTCCGGAACGCTATAATCTGGACATCTTTAAGGCTAAAGTGAACAGACACTTTCTAGGCAAGCGTGTATCATCTTAGGCCTTATCTTCGCCTACCATCAAGCGAGATTATGGTCAAACGTAAGCCTATACTGAATATAAAAAAAAAATAGTTCCCAATAAAATTTTCCTTGTGGTATGATCAGCATATCATCGCAATGACGATGAAGATAATGAACGATAATGAAGTCATACATACAAATATACCCACGCAAACCCGCGCTGCTGTGGTATTTTTATTGTATTTCGCACTGGGTAAAAAAGGTATCGTGTTTATACCGTGGTATGCCATACACACTATAAGGAAAGTGCAGTTTACCCAATAAAATCAACTACATCCGTATGAAGTCACGTGTGGATAAGATCATTGTGTAACCCATTGTTTAATAGTCCGGAAAAAACTGTGAAAACTATGAACATTCAAACAAACATTTGGATTGTTTTCTAACACCTTTATCGGTGAAAACTATTGCTCCAAACTCAAATTGTATTCGGAGCATTTCCGTAACAATTCTTTGGCAACATCGTTTTTTGATAATGGCTTAATTTTTTAAGTGTGTATACGCATTCTACAATTAAAAAGACTTTATACTTGAAGACATTAGAGTTGAATTAAGGAGATATTTTGTAGTTTATTGAAAAAAAGACTGATTAAAAATGTGTAAATCAAAGTTAAAATTACAAGTTTATCTTATAGTTTTATGTTTAGCTGTTAAAGGACTTCATGCTGTTGATGATTGTAAGTAATTTAAGCTTTGTAATGTTTTCATCCGTACAAGAAAGTTAACGAAAGTAGCCACGAATTCTAGAGCTCAGAAGAAACATTCGTCGTATGTACCTTTATCGTAAACTGGCACTTACGACCAAATGCTTCCGAAGTGTTATAGACATCCGTCCTTATGCTTCTGAGTTCGAGAATTATTTCCGAGTTGGATATAAAAAATAATCCAGACTGTACAGGTTGTTTATGATAAGTCATGTTTTTGGATTGGAAAACGAATCCAAAAACTGACTGCTGAAATATGAAAAAACTAGCTTGTTCCCGCTAATTACACGCGAGGTTAGCCCAAAGGCTAACCTCAATTTTGAAACATTTTTCATTGGTGCTCCGCTTCTATTGTTCTTAGCGTGATGATATATATCCTATAGGATATAAATCTAACACTACGTAGTTAGTACCTAGTCAACGAGTGATAAATCGCAAAATGTCTAGTAAATTTTACATCCTTTAATAAGCCTGGAGACGTGCTCACCTTTACCCCTAATGAAGTAGTAAAAGCCTTATGGCTTACTACATGTGACAGCATTAAGCTAAAAGAAAATCAAAGCCACTTATGATTATTTTCAGCATTACTGTTCACGGTGACGCGGGCGCCGCGGTATTTCGGCATCCTGCAGGATCATCGTGGCCAACCGTTGTCCGTCGAGATATCCGAAGAGTACATGGACCAGGACTATATAGCCACTAATAAGTAAATACAATTCAATACTAATATTATTTACATTTATAGTTTTAATGCTGTTTTTTACTTTTAGTATTTAATTTAGTTTATCTATGGCTCGAGAACTGGAGTTTCTCAAACTTAAATTATAAGCCGAGATAAAGTTAGAAGTCTGAACCTTACAATTAAAACTTGAAACATACAAAAATATTTTAAAATAAATGGATAATATAAACTATATGGCTTCTCATGGACTTAGTTTACACTAGTTAAACACATTATGAAGTTTTATTTCAGAAGTAAGGCATTCAGCAATACTACTTATGGTTTCTTATTATTTCTTTATTTTCAGAAAGCGACACAAAATCGATTGGAACAGGTGAGTTTGAGTTTTTGAAAAATTTAAACTCGGCGACGCTTCAAATTATACTCGGGCAAAATTCAATAAAGTGTGGGTACCAATCTGCAGGTTTGAGAGCGACCAGCGTCTATTGGGTAATATCCTAAATTAGCCTGTGGCTGATTGGTTAAAAATAATAATATAATAATTTGAATATTGATTTTATAGATATTGAATATTGATTTTGCTGAGTATAACTTTTTGTCTCTCCTTTTTAATGTGATTCCTCAAATATTGCTATCAGTGTGCTCATCATGCTCCCATTGTTTTCATTGCTTGCGGTGGTGATGTGAGTCGGGTCGCCTCCTTCCCTCTAATATGGCGAGGGAGGCGATGGCTGTGTGCTCACACGTCATTCTCTTGAACGTGTGCTGCTTGCGGTGGCTGATTGGCTTTCTGATGGTTGTGTTTAAGGTAGTTGTTAAAACATTAGTGTGTGACCCCTTAAGACGATAATTTTCTCACATAGCTTGTTCTTTCGTAATGTGTGTGGATGCTCCCTCCGTTTTCAAGTGCTAGAGGTTTATCTTTTGCTTGAGCATTTTAATTAGTATGTAGCTATATTTATGAAAACGTCTAGAGCGTGCATTAGCACACATGCCGTAATTTCACAATATACTTTTAATGAAAAATTGTAAAAAAAACATATATTACAAAAAAATGGCCATACTGTGATACATAAGATGACGAAAAAAAGAAGCCTGGAGTTTCTTTCTCCCTTTCTTCTCCGGGTCGTCCACCTAGGTAGCTAGTGAAAGGTTGCAGGTTAGCTAGGGTAGGATTCTCGCCGGCGAGAACCACGTTGTGCCCCTACCCCTGCCCTGTGATCCAGCGCCTGTAGGCCGTGCCAGCGATCACTTCCTCTTATATCCATAAATCTGACTTTGATATCAGTGGCACCTCTGGGTAGTGGTCTTAAACCCATAAGGGTGCCCCCAGGTGTGTGTCACTTAATTGTATGCTCTTATAAAATTTTAATTTATACCTATGATAATTAATGTAAATGTGAACTTATTATGAGTAGAGGAATTAATGACACACGGACAGACGGAGTAAATTGTCTGTAATGTCCTACAATTAGCAGCACTCACAGGTTGCACTTGCTAGTTATAGTTACCTAAGTAGTTTTATTCATAGAATAAGAATAATAACCTATTAATTACAGTTCTTTTTCATTGTGATTTTGACAAGTACAAGTGTATGTAAATACCTAAGTGCTGAATAAATTCATTATTTCATTATTTCTTTCTCGAAAGGAATCCTCTGGACGTGGACGACTTTGAGGATGAGGAGACTGACGAAATCGCCGATGAAAAAGACAAAGATGTTAAGTTGCGCAACAAATTTAACTTACAAGCGGGTCCGGTGTAAATGTACAAAAAGAAAACTTAGTAATTAATTAGCTGCTAGTATTCAATAAATTCATAGTAAACTTATATATATATATATTATGATTAACTAATGACTTTTATTTTTATTTTACTTTTACCCGTTATAAATTCTTTTTCTGAAAGCTCTTTCAGAGGTTCGTGGACAGGTTCAAGGAGCAAATACCTACTGTGAAATATGGCCTGTTAACTTGGAATTTGGTGAGTGGATTTGGTTTCGACGCTCAACCGAAACCAACCAAGCAGAAACCAAGTAGGTATATTAATATATTTTACCAGAATGTGAGAGGACTACGTACGAAAACTATACAATTTCTATCATTATTAGAATCATCAGGTGCCGATTTATTTGCTATTACCGAAACCGGTCTTAATGAAGGTATAAACAATACGGAATTCGTACCTCCCGGATATCAGATATTACGATGTGATCGCGCGGACGGGCGGAAACATGGAGGTGTACTTTTAGTGGCCACACCGCAGTATGAGTTGCGGCGCGTGCCTTGTGATATCGATATAGATAGATATAATTTCGCTTTTGTTTATTATTATAACCGATTTTTATTTACATGTTGTGTTGTGTATATTCCGCCACAAACTGACGAAAATGAGTACATGTTGATGTTCAGCTCTTTAGAGAGATTGTGTCTCAAATATAAATCTAATTTTGTTGTATTAGGAGATTTTAACTTGTATTCTTGTTGTGTAAATATCACTAATTATTATGAATATTTTATGGCCTTCTGTGAGTTCACTCAGTATAATGCGATTCCGAACTGTAATAACAGACAATTGGACCTCGTACTGTGCGCAAGGGGCGCGGTGTCCGTGGGTGCGGCCGACGAGGGCATGCAGCCCGTCGACGAGTACCATCCGCCGCTCGCGGTGCGTCTAGCGCTGGGCGCGCCGCCGGCGGCTGCCGCCACTAGCGCCGCGACGTCACCGCGTCGTGCGCATTCTACTATACATGCGCAGTGGAATTTTAATAAGACCGACTTTCGCTATTTATATCAATTAATAGCTAGTATAGATTGGAATGACTTGTACCTTCTAAATGACCTTGATGCAGCCTTAAACTTATTTTACTCTAAAATATATGAAGTCTTCGCTAATTGTGTCCCTAAAAAAGGTATTAAACCGAAAAATAATAGATATAATTACCCTGTATGGTATACCTTTGATATAATCCGAGATATTCAGCGTAAACATTTACATCACACAGGGTATAAATCCAGTAAATCACAATCAGAATATCAAGCTTTCGCTAAATATAGAACTGAGGTAAAAGTCGCAATTGAAAAAGCATATAAACGGTATCGGGATCGCGTGCAAAACCATCTAGCGTCCGATCCTAGGGCATTTTGGGATTACATCAGGGTCATGAAAGGTAACACGAACAAACATAGATTAGTTAAAGATGGTAGAACTTTATCGGACCCAGAATGTGCAGAACAGTTCGCTCGGTGTACAATCCTGACCCGGCCTCACTGGACGTTTCGGCGGCGAGTGCGGTGGCGGCGGCGTTGCCGAGTGCCTGGGCAGACCTTGGGCCTCTGAGCGCGGGGGATGTGCGGCGCGCCCTCGCCCGCCTGCCGCCCAAGCGCTCTGTGGGACCGGACGGTATACCGCCGTTTATCGTAAAGGATTGCCGATTTGTATTAGAGTACCCATTATTACATTTATATAATATTTGTATCTCGACTGCTGCCTTCCCGGATCCCTGGAAACTTACAAGAGTGGTGCCGGTGCCTAAAGGCAACGGCGGTCTTGAACCTGTTGACTATCGCCCTATCGCCGTATTGTGTACGCCAGCCAAGGTGTTCGAGATGGCAATACATAGTGGCCTTTATGCGCAGGTAGGTGTCCATATGTCGGACGCACAGTATGGGTTCCGGCCTGGGCGTGGGACAGCTGGGAACCTGCTCCACTTGATGACCAAGTTGGTGCCGGCAGTAGATGCTGGACGCCAAGTCGATGTGGCCTATTTCGACATTAGAAAGGCATTTGATACGGTGGATAACGACATCCTGCTGCTTAAACTAGCATATGCGGGATGTACCCCGCATACGCTCCAATTTTTTGCCAACTACCTACGGAACAGGTGTCAGTATGTGGACTGTAATGGATACCTTTCGGATGTATATTTTACGAGATCAGGGGTCAGTCAAGGGAGTAACCTGGGTCCCCTTTTGTTTATTTTAACAATAAATGATCTTCCTGATGTGGTGAATAACTCCACAGTTTTGCTTTTTGCTGATGACCTAAAATTGGTCCATGAGGTTTCACATAGCGGGGATTGTGTTTTGCTACAGAAAGACATCGACAAAGTTGTTGAATGGAGCTAAAAAAATAAACTTTATTTTAACGTGGCAAAATGTTCAGTGTTAACTTTCAGTCGAGCGCGCACGCCTTACCACTGTCAGTACCATATGAACGGGGACCGTTGCAGCGTGTCACTGAAGTCAAGGGCCTAGGGATTTGTTTTATTTACCGCTGATTTTCACTTTAGGACTCATATCATTGCTGTTTGTAAAAAAGCGTTTCGAGGTCTAGGGGTGGTATTGCGTGAGTTTACAAACATTAAAGCATTGAAAGCGCCGTTTGAAGCGCTCGTACGATCACACTTGGAAAGTAACGCGTTGGTTTGGTCTCCGCATGAAGCTAAATACATAACAATGTTAGAAAAAATTCAGAATAATTTATTATATTTTAAGTTATATGGTGTGTATCCGGGCTATCCTCTATTATATCCCACTTTATTTGTTCTGGGCATGGTAGCTTACTGCAAATTGGAAGTAAGGAGGGACGTTTCGTTAGCCGTTTACTTATTCAAAGTGATGTGGGGAGTAGTGCATAATC
The DNA here is from genome assembly GCA_947037095.2 of Nycteola revayana. Classification (NCBI taxonomy): domain Eukaryota; kingdom Metazoa; phylum Arthropoda; class Insecta; order Lepidoptera; family Nolidae; genus Nycteola; species Nycteola revayana. Next base: position 16,233,042 of record OX344839.1, read on the forward strand.
CAGCCATCTTGCACGAAATAAAACTCTGCGTCCCGGATAACTACAGGGGACGGCGGCGGCGGCCGCCGCTGCTGGACCGTGCCGTGCGCGCGGACCAACCTGCTGCAGCGTGCGCCGCTCACGCGGGCACTGCGCGCTCTTAACGCGGTCGGGGATAAGGTTGACGTGTTTACGAGTTCGCTGAGTGGGTTCACGATGGTAATGAATGTTTTGTTTAGTTTTAAGTAATTAAATATAATTGTTTTTAATTAAGAATTTATATTGTGTGTCTACTCCACCGAATTGGTTTAGACTGTAATGGTGGTGTAGTTCTGTGTAAAATAAATAAATAAATATGTCTTCAATCTGTGCAGTGTCGCGTGTATGTAAGTATCATATCCATATTTAACTACGTAACAATGGTGGAAGTTATTGTCTAATACACTACAATTTCTATATCAATAAAAACGAGTCACAAAAATATAATAATATGTAGGTCCATAATTTGAAAACGACCAATTTGACTAATACTTTTTTATTTTCTTCCTCTCATAAGCACAATGTTTGTATAAAAGAAACGGTTGTTGAAAAGTTAACGGGAAATGTCAGATTTTTTTGTGGGACAAAGCCGGGTAACATAATTTATTATAATTATTTGATATGGACTAGTAGCAGAGTTTGCTGATGTGTCTATATCATAGCACTGGGGTAGAGTCTTGGTGTATGATATATTATTGTCCAATTATTAAAATAGTTTTCACTTTCAAAGGGCTTGTTCTACATGTTAATAACACGATTGTTCAGGGTGTGATAGGCTACTAGAGTGTACAAGGGTGCAAAATTTAGTCGTGTTCATTTTATTTTATTTAGAAAACAGATTTCTTGTACGAAATAGAAACAGCAACTTTATTTTTTCTACAAATCATTTAATCTGGTTATAAAACTATAAAAGATTGTTTTTATACAGCTACTAAAAAATTTATACGAAATACTATCGAGAGCTATAAACTAAAAGCTAGTAATTTTATAAATCCAGAAGAGTTGAAGTTCCATTGGTCTACACGATATAGATATGTAAATCACCAATAATTCAACGAAAGTTAACCAATTACAATAGGTACTTTGGTAGCATAATAACGGAAGATAAAAGACTAACAACAGATATTAAAACCAGAATAGCCATTGCAAAACAGACCTTTAAGATATGAGAAACAATTTGTATTTTGTCGAGTACTACAACAAAATTTATATGGAGATGTGAATTTCACTTTTATCATACTTTCAAGAATATAAATATGCATATTTTTTCGATGACTTCACGGACCACTTCAGGTGCTTCGGGACCATGGTATTAAGGAGGGTGCTTATCAGTGTATGCGTAGCCTTAAGCTGCCACTGCAACTACCAAGCTCTTCTATAATTTATAGCTACTTGTTAATAGCTCTTCTTTAACACTTAAAATATGGTGGTCACCTGGTGATCACTGCCTGGATCATATAATAACCTTCATATTTTGCAATCTATCTGCTTGTAAAGCCCAAAACCAATGGATTATAAACATACCTACTGTCTGGCTAAGGGTTAAACCATGCACGATGAGATTACATTAGAACATCCTGGTATAGATCGGCCAAAGCTTCTTCCAGTCGGTCATTAGTTCCATTGCTGATTGGCATTCTGGCCATTTCCAAGGATTCTTCGGAATAGTCCCTGGACTCTTCCGAGTATTGGTCGTCTATATGGTCCTGGTAGATTTTTTCGCATTCGCTGGGATGTTCGCTTTTGATAGTGCTTGGATGAAAGCCCAAACCCTCGATAGGGCCTACAGTTAGGTAGGGCACTTGGGTTGTCACCTCAAAATGTTTATCTATAAAGTAATAATATTTTTGTGTGAAGTGTTGTTAAAAAATAAATTCTATTCAATTTTCTGTTTATTTCAGAATTATTTTTAGTTTTTGAAACCCTTTCGTTCCAATGACTGCTATTAATTTTTAGGGATCCGCATCAAAATGTACCAACCAACAAGACTGTACTGCTTGTCCGTCTATCGGTTGTGTATTTAAAAAGTAAACTTTAACAGAGTCTTTAGTAGAAATATAGTAAATGGATATTTGTAAACTTTTATGTTGGTATATATGCTGCTTGCATATCAATAAGCTGGCAGTAAACGGCTTATTGTACTCTGGTGGTACAGATACTCCATATGTTATAAAATATACTATTATGAAAAAAAAAGGATAAACTAAATAATACGGGTCCATATTGGCTCACCTAAAGTTCTTTACCCGAAATAGTTTTTCCTAACGAGTTGTAATCCGAATGATCACTCTTCCTAAAATTTTTCATCCTAAAGTTTTCATTCATACTATTGTGTAAAATATATTATTTTTAAAACCATGACTACTGTTTAATCAACAAACATGAATAAACTACATAATTAAAAGTAACTAATTTAAAATAAAACTAACTTATAAAATACTACTATTCTAAATCTATTCTACTTGGCCAGGTTCCCAGAATGCTGGCAGCATTACCTCGTTGAATGGCAATGCTTACCTGCTGTGCAAAGTAGAAACCAGCACTCGGAGAACGCGCCGCATTTAAGAGGGCCGCTGCGAGGTATTTATAAATTAATTTTGCTCCCGGTCCCCACGGCCCCAATGTTTCGGCACCAAAAGGCACAAATACATAACCACTATCAAGGGAGAGTAGTGCTACCGGCTATGTTCATAAAACTTATGTTTCCGAAAATTGTACTTAATAATATCATTAATGTAAATATATTTAAACTCCTACTGTTTCAGATTTTTGTCTTAAATGAATGAAATTCATAAAACACGACTCATTTACGGTTATGTTTATGGCCTGAGAGTTTATACCGCAGTTTTAACCGTACCTAAACCAATAACTATAAGACCGATTCGGTTATGGCACTTCGCCGGCCGCCGCCGCGGCACGCTCGCTTCGCTCGCTCGGCTCGTGCGTTGTGGTCACAGTTCTAACCTAACCTAAACCAATGATTATGAATAGGACCGATTCGTTTCTGGAACTTGACTGAATAACTGGAGCGGGACTCTGGCTTCGCTCGCTCGGCTCATGCTTTATGGTCGCAGTTCTAACTTAACTTAAACCAATGACTATAAATAGTACCGTGGTATATATATATGTGAAAAAAACTTAATAACTAAAACTGTAAAAGTTACGTAAAATTAATGTATATAATAATGATTATTATGAATAAAAAGAAATCTTAGCAAAAAAGATATGACTTTGAATAATAGTGTAAAAGATGTAATAGTGTAAAGGTTATGTTGAGAAAATATAGGAAAACAAATAAAAGTATAATAAATGTTTATTGCTACTGACATTATGAAGTAGAATGCTTCGGAATTATGAACATAAGAGACAGAGTAGTTAGGACTTGTGATTGTTAGGATGAAAAATGTAAGGAAGAACATTTTCGGATTTCCAATTATCGGAGTTGAAATTTTAGGTGAACTTTGGCGCACCCAAATAATACTCACGATCGATATGATCTGGCAATATTATCGAAGCGACAGTTTTGGCCTGCTTTTCATCATAATAATCGGCAAATATGTCGACTTTAGGACCGTCAATGACCTCTTGGACCGGTGGCTTTACTGAGCAATCTTCAACGAAGTGTCTTCTGCCTGAAGGTTCATGTGTGTGGTACGGCTTTGGCGGAGGAGGCAACTCTGTTATTGGCACAAAATTTCTCGCTAAATTTGCTCCGACTGGCCGGACTTTAAGAAGCCTGAAATAATAAGATAATAGTGAAACTCATGTATCTAAAATAAAAATCATATTGAAAAATATTCTTAAATGTAATCATTTCAGCCGTAGGACGTCCACTGCTGGACATAGGCCTCCCTCATAGATCTCCAGTTGTTGCGGTTAGAAGCGGCCTGTATCCACCGTGATCCCGCGGCTTTAACCAGATCATCCGTCCATCTAGTAGGTGGACGTCCTACGTTACGCTTGCCGATCCGCTGTCTCCATTCGAGAACTTTTGAACTTAAATGTAATGGAGCGTTGTAATTCTAATATTGAATTAATATTGAGGGGTCGAAAATGGCCAGAACTGTTTCAAGAATCGTATGAAATGGCCGTGCCGCTTTTTCTCGACTTGATATTATCATAATTTTAATATTTCCTTGAGTTGTTGGTCATCTACGCAGATTAGCGGTTTCAAAAGTCAGACTGGGCCATACTGCTTGTCCGCTTCCAGGATGATTTAGCATCCACCACCATTTGGAAGAAATCACGTTATGCCGTTGACAACGGTTATCATAAATCATCTATATCAGTTGTTTCATCATGCACTATTTTACGATTAACAGTCTGGTCTACCAAGGTACCTGTGTCCATATCTTTGTCTGATACCAGATCAGGGATCGAAGTATAAGGTCAATTCAATTGCTGAACATGGGCCTTCTCCCGAGGGTGAGGTTTAGTAACAGTCACCACGCTTGGCGGGTGACTGCAATTTTTAATAGCTTCTAAGATAAGGAGACATGAATTCGACTCACTTGTTTATAATTTTACTGGTTCGTATTTCAGAAACCGTGATGTACACTTGAAGCACTAGTACGAGGTATAGTAGATCCATGGTCACTCTGGCACTAGCACATTACTTTACTAAGCTGAATCAAATGTTAGTCAAGTCTTATAAAGTTTTCATACATCAGTTTCTATTCATAATCAATCTGCCTATTGTTACCACACAATGCAACAGGTGGCCAAATACTTTTTTCTTGAATCTTTTTCTTTTCTGCAACGATAGTCTACTGATAACTGATATTCAGAACAATCGTAATAATATAAGTACCTACTGAGTATACTTATGTAAACATGGAAGAGCACGCTAATATTGCTTCTGCAGATACATAAAAGATAATTTTGGATCTTGAAATTGTACCAGGTGAAATCGCAAGAAGGCATTCTCTTTATAACCTATAGTTTTTTAAAGCAATTTTGTGCAACTGTCACTCTACTTTATAGTTTGACTTCGGGTCGGGAGGAGAAATAATTATTCTGCAATAATGAGTCTCGCGGTATAAGTTTCGTTTTAAGTCTCGGAAAGCGTGGGTTCGATCCCCACATCCAGACAAGAAATCTATGTGTAAAGATTTTCCAGGTCTGGTTAGTTGAGGGACTACCTTCCGTGCCTCAAAAAGCACGTTAAGCCGTTTTTTATTGTAAGAACATCATATATTACGATCGTATACCAGGGAACAGGCAGCAGCATTTCCTTGTATAATAATGAGCCATAACATGGTGGTCACGCACCTGGCTGGCGTAGTGACTATGATAATGATGACATAAATCTCAGAAAATTATAATTAAAAACTTTGTCACTATTTAATAAGAACTTGTTTTTTTGGTCGACAACGGGAAATGTAGTTGATGTGTAAGACATGTGACATAAGAAACATATTAACAACAATCTTATTTAATTGGAGACCACGTCACAGAACAGGTTTAAAGATATTATAATGTTAACCGTACGGATACGTAAATTATAATAAGAATTAGAGATAACAGATATTTCATATTTCAGTAAAAAAATTACGAATAATTTATATTTTAATACAGCATCGCTTCATTTTAATATGTAAGATCTATCCTCTATTTTTATTCTTCTTCGATGATATTAGGTCCAGGTGCCAGCTCTGGTTGCCGCCGCAGGATATGAGGTTGTAGCACCCTCCGAACACCACGGGTGGTTCTGTGTCAGGTACGCAGATGTTATCATGGCAAAATGACGCGGTTCCTGCGAAAATATAGTTGGTTAATAGGCTGTAGATTTAAAAACTTTGGGTTCTTTATGGTCCTTTCGAAATACAAAAGTAAGAGGTATAAATAGGTCAGCTGGAGGAGTTACAGTGTAAAGTAAGCTTCAGGTCATTATTTTTTTTAGACAGTCTGTAGCTTTTCAATCGATACTACTTCTAACTAAAGCAACAGCAACTGTTTTGTCAAAGACAGGAAATATTAAATGTTGATACAAACTTAAATATTATTACATGAGCTGATATTTCTATAACATATTTGATTTTGATTTGAGAGCCTCATTTTTATGAAGATTAACTGTGCTGATATAATTTGCCCAGAAAAATAAAACACTCTCATATCTTACCAACATATCCCGTTGGTCGAGCTTGTCTCTTATTCTTCACATAATCCACGACAGCTTTCGCCAGCGTGAAGAAATGCTTGCTTGCTTTATACCTCATTTTAGCCAGGGCAGCATCGCAATCGCTCTTATCAGCTCGGCAGTGGTAAACCAAGTTCCTGGTGTTGGATTTGATCATCTCTTCACGAAGAGCTTGGTACTTACTATCTGTGTACAGCATTTGGCCGAAGCGGACATTTACTAGAATAAATTTGTAACAGAGACGCAGTTATAATTATGTATTTAAAACGAAAGATTTGTAACGAAGTGAGACCTAGATGTGCTTTGTATCATAACCCCGGGCCCGAGGCCCTGTGTCTTTGACACCAGCTTATACGCAAGCAGCATTCAATCCAAACATAAATTTGTTAAAATGTTTATAGTACAAATGTGAAACGGAGGAAATATAAATAAAAAGAATCCTTATCTTTATAACAGCTTACATTGTTATTGTTTACGAGTCACAGTTGAAACTACAGCAATACTAATCTCAATTCTGATATAAGAAGAGAAGAGAAGCACTTAATTATTTCGTCACCTCGTCGTCTTCGTAATTACAGCACGTAACGCTTCAATTTGTATGCTTCTCATATCACCTACGACGTGTGCAGTAGAGAAAATGCTAACTTACATCCAGCACCAACGATATACCCGTCCAATACACCAACATTATTGGCCATACACGCGAACACAGCCAACACGAGCCGCTTCATTGTAGACAACTAGTCAAGTGTCCCCTTCCAGTTCGACTGCTAATCCAATTTGTATTAACGACTTGCAAATTGGCTTTAACTGATTGGATGTTTAATTGGTGCAAGAATTTTCATATCGGGAATGACCGTTTTATTGGCTTTAAGAGCGTTTTACGTTTACCCTTTACCTACAGGAAATTAAATAGGTATATAAGGAAAATTAGAACAAGATATTTCCGTATAACATTAACATTTTCAGATGGCCTGTTAAGATAGCAATCAACAAATAACAATTAGAGCACAATTAGTCAAAGGCTAGACGTATTATTTAAATGTAAGGAGACTCATATATCGCATTGGGACCCTAATACACACACAAATGTTCTTATTAGCGGTTCTAATCTTGGTAATTTATATACTAATATACTAAAGCCTATGCGCAGTATTTTACATCAAAATTTGGACGTTGACTGTACGTATAAGCTTGTTAATTTAGTGAAATGGGTAAACGGAATAGGGAATAGATAAAGGTTAGTTAACAATGGTCTCGCTGTCACGTCGAGGCTAATGGCACCCTTGTCGGTGACCAGATAGCACCGAATTATAAGCAAGTTTCACGCTTCATACTAATCTATACTTCATATAAAGGAACAGTAATTTGCGGAGTAACAGATCTAGTAGACAGTGCGTTAAAATTTGTTAAATTCAGTTTAAAAAATAGGTCAAATTAAGAGGTAGGTGCTAAAAATAGTTTGAGAAAATAAATGTAATAAATGCGAAAGTTTGTGTGTGTGGATGTATGTATGTTTGTTACTCTTTCACGCAAAATTACTGTAATAGATTTGGCTGAAAGTTTGCACGCGGATTGTTTCTAAGCTGGATTTAGGCTACAAAATATCACGCTCCGACCCACTGGAACAGATCGACGTGGGTAAAACCGCGGGGCGCAGCTAGTTTTGTCATAAATGCAACCATGCAACAACAACGTTTTTGGGACAATCAATGACGCACGTGGTCCCTGGAAAAGTCGAAGTACTCTTTGTCCCACAAAAATATTACATTCCCATAGCACTAAATCATTGAAGCAAAAATTCTCAAGTTAATCATTAATAATGCTGGAGCCCTGATTGCTTTTATGCTCTCTGAAGGAGCTAGGCATCGTGACTAAACTACACATGTCCGATCCAGAAAAAAACAACTCTTAAATTAGTAAATACTCATACATTGAATACCGTCCCGTTATCCGTGTGGTTTCCGGCTTAGAACATACCACTCCATATCTTCCCATGGGCCTCGTAAGAGGCGACTAAAGGATATTCAGCTAATGGAGAGGCAGCAGCATCTATCAGCTAAGATTAGTTACCTTCTTACTGCGATCACCCACCCGCCAAGTGTGACGATTATGGCAATATCCCTTAACAATCCTGGCTTACCAAGATTTGTTAAGGGGCCCATATTCAGTAAGTAAAGCGAAGAATAATACTGTCGCTATAATCGCAATTTGTTACTGCGATTTGTTCTATTAAAAACTATGGATCATGGCTAGAAATTTATTTCGTAAACAGTCCTTTTGACTAAAAGGTTCAGTCTAGTGTATTGGTCTAAAAGACCCTGGTCTACAGCTCCAAGTAAGGGTGATATGGCACGCGTGCTATCTCACCCGTCCATCGTCACTAATATTGTATAGCCGGTATCATCATGGCCCGATCTTTGGATTTATTATATTTTTCGTTTCATTGCTGGTTTATTCAGTTGGGGTACTTAATTGGACAGCTGCTTGTGAATGGTTTCCGTGATGGGTGTGAATTTTATATAATACTAATTCCCACGCTCGGTTTTACCCGCATAACCCCCGTTCCCGTAAGAACTTCATGATTAAATATAAAACCTTAATAAATTGCTTATCTAACACTGAAATATTTTTTCAAACCGGACAAGTAGTATCATCTAGAACGTTTCAGCAAATAAATAATCTCTTAAGCTTCATATATTAGTATAAAATATAGATTTTTGGGCAGAGAGTTGATAGTTCACTTTCTTTAACTACAAATGTTGATATCTGTTTAAACTCTATCGGTCAATATATAATATATCAACAATATATTCGAAGAAAATTATTCATGATAAGCGGATGGAGAAATAAATATTATATTTTTGATTGAGTGTACCACCTTAACAGCAGCGGTGACACATAAACGAATTAAACGATATTTATTCAGCACTTAGGTATTTACATACACTTGTATTTGTCAATTATACACAATGAAATATAATTAATATAATTAAATACAAAATATCGCAACTAAAATCTATTGCGGATTAGCTAATAGTCTGTCTGCCAGTCTAGTATCAGGTCATATGTATAGTATATATAGTATCTGGTATTAATCTTTCTGGTCACAAGTCAAATCTACCTGAACTGACTTACGAGACTGGCGTCATTGCATCACATCATACATTTCAAATTTGTCAGATCTTATTAACCGTTTCTGGTAAATAAAATCTCTAATTGTCGTAGCTGACTGTACTAGCCGAATAACTTAATTTAATTAACACAATATACTGACCTGTCATATTCCAATACAAAGATAGCATTGTATTATATTGTTGTCTCTTTAACTGATCAATTTGGTCTTGTATCAAAGGAAGCGGGTGCCTGTCTTTACGCGTGAGACTATTTAAATGCCTATAATCGACGCATAACCTCGCCTCGCCATTTTTTTTGATACAAGAATGATACGACTAGCATAAGAAGAATCGCTAGGCTCTATAACATCTTGATCTAATAAGCTAACAACGATTTTCCTAACAGTATCCTGTTCCTGCATAGACATCCTGTAAGGCCTATAATAAAAATGCGTTGTAGTAGACTGCTCAATCGTCATCTCAATTGGAGAAGCATCTATCCTTCCTTCTTGTCCGGCAAAACAATGTTCATATTTTTAAAGTAACTTCTCTAGTCTATCCTGCTGTTCTCCGTCTAAATCGGTACCTATTTAAATCATGCTCTGCTGGAGCTGTTGTCGCTCTTGCGTATTTTGTAGCGTACAATACAAAGTCAAAGGCCCAAAGCTTTGGTTTACAACATTTATTTCTCCGTGAAATAATGAATTTATTCAGCACTTAGGTATTTACATACACTTGTACTTGTCAACATCACAATAAAAAAGAAATATAATTAATAGGCTATTATTCTTATTCTATGAATAAAACTACTTAGGTAAATATAACTAGCAAATGCAACCTGTGAGTGCTGCTAATTGTAGGACATTACAGACAATGTACTCCATCTGTCCGTGTGTCATTAATTCCTCTACCCATAAGTTCATATTTATTAGGGATGTCGATTCCGTCTGCAGAGAGTCCATTCTTCGTTTGTAGGGCACAAACGAAGAATGGACTCTCTGCAGACGGTGGTAATCAGCACACAATTTGTGTTTATTTCTTGTATTTTTTGTGTGCATGTCGCTTCTCTTTTGATATTGATTTAAATTTGGTCTAATATGAATTAAGTTTTCATAAATGTATTGAGAAGCAACCGTTAATATATTAATATTTTTAAACAAATCTCTTAGGGAAGTTCGGGCACTTAGTTAGTAAATAGATCTAATCGCCCGTTTCTGTAAAATAAATATACTTTGGATATCGGCAGATTTGCCCCAAAGTAGAATTCCATATGATAAAATGCTGTGGAAATAACTAAAATAGACCATACGTGCAGTTTCTACGTTGGTCAGTTGTCTAACTTTCCTAACAGCGTAAGTAGCAGAGGTCAAATTTTTGGCCAAGTTCGACACATGAGCATTCCATTTTAAATGTGTATCCAGCGTTATACCTAATAACATTGTGGAGCTTACAGTTCCCAGCACTTCATTATTGAGAATTAAATTAGGTCCAGTATTTTTCACATTGGGCGTAGTGAATTTTATACATTTAGTTTTTTTTGCGTTTAGCACCAAGTTATTTACAGTAAACCAATGGGTTGTCTGTGTGAGTGCACAATTAATAAAATTGAAATCGTCAATATTACGTTTCACTTAAAAAATAAGTGAAGTGTCATCAGCAAAGAGTACAACATCACACAATTTCTCCAAATAATACGGCAAATCATTAATGTATACCAGGAATAAAAAAGGACCCAGAATGGAACCTTGTGGCACACCTAACTTAACAGGTAAGGATTCCGAGACTGCACCACCTACGTCAACGCACTGAGCTCTCTGAGAAAGGTATGAAGACATCATATCCAGTGCATCGTCCTGTACACCATAGTGACGTAATTTTAATAAGAGCGAGTCGTGCTGAACGCAATCGAAGGCCTTTGAAAGATCACAGAATACACCGATGGCATTTTGCAACTGCTCCCACGCATCATATATAGATTTTATAAGACCGACTCCAGCATCTAAAGTCGAGCGACCTTTAGTAAAACCAAACTGATTCGCGTGCAAGAGGTTTTTAAAATTGAAATGCTTGAGGAGCTGATTAAGTATTATTTTTTCAAAGATTTAACTAAACACTGATAATATTGAGATTGGTCTATAATTGGCTGGGTCGTATTTCGAACCTGATTTCAATAAGGGTATGATTTTACTGTACTTCATTTTGTCAGGAAATGTGCCAGTGTCAACACATTCATTAAAAATAATCATAAAATAAGGCGCTACTATATCAATTATTTCTTTCAGGATTTTAATTGGAATACCCCATAAATCATCCGGATTCTTTGAATCAAAAGCCCTGACTACGTTTATCACTTCCGTTACAGTAACATGTTTGAATTTAAATATAGAATTACATCCCGGTACGCTACTGCATAAAAGTAGCTCAGCCTCTCTGGCTGAAGAATTTAAAGAACGCGTAGTGGCTATTGGTATGTCAGAGAAAAAAATATTAAATGCATGAGCCACGTCAGATTTATTACAAGTAAGTTTATTATCGACTTTTATTTCTAACAGATTATCACGGTTAAAAGTCTTGCCACTTTCTTTATTTATTATTCCCCAGGTGGTTTTTATTTTGTTACTGGAGTATTCTATCTTATGTCTAATGTTATTGGCTCTAGCAATGCTACAAACTATTTTGAAAGTTTTAGAATACTTTCTTACATGCTCTAAAAAGTCATCATCGGATCTATACATTTTCATGCCATAAAGCTCATACAATCTAGATCGACTCTTATATATTCCTGGAGTAGCCCATTCATTAAATTTACAGTAAACTTTACTATTGTAAGTTTTAGTTTTGAAATTGCTTCTAAATTCAGTCTCTCCAATGTTAAAAACGGCTCCACAGTTACTATCCGGATTCTGCTTAACTAACAAAGAAGGATTTAACTTTGACATAATATTTTCCTTAAAGCGATTTATTCGGCTAGCAGTGATAGGGCACGTTATTTTGTCTTCTGTGCTTGGAAAGACTGCCAACTGTCCACAATGATCAGATGTTAGATTATATAAAATCTGCGTATTTATCGTTTGAAAGTTTGAAAATATGTTGTCGAGACAAGTGGATGAGTGTGAAGTTATTCTAGTGGGTTCATAAAAAAGATGTTTTAAGTTAAAAGAATTAAATAGATTAACACTAGTAGAAGGCTTCAAGAATATTAACAATAAAGTCTCCACACACTATTATCCCCTTACCTGAACAACTTAACTTCGAGAGGGCATCTTCTACGACAGATTCAAATAAATCAAAGTTACCTAGAGGTGGACGGTACACACATATAACTACATGATGCTGCAGTTCCACACAAGAAAACTCGGCATTCCGCATTCCGCTCAATGGACAGATTTACAATATCATGTCTTGATTTACATTTTATGTGAGATGATACAATAATTAATGAGCCACCATGAATGGCTTGTTTTCTCACAAAAGCACTTTGTACTGTGTACTTATCATTGTTAATGAAACATAACTGAAAATCTTTTAACCAATGTTCAGTAAGACATAGAATATGAACATTGAAGTTTTCTAAAAATAAACTTAACTCTAATTATTTGCCAGAAAGACCCTGCATGTTCTGATGTACAATATTTAAATAATGCAGGCCTTCTGTTGTCCTTAAATCTAGTGATGATTATTTAATGTCAACGGACCTCCTAAAACATCCAGTTCTTTCCCAGGTTCACGATGCTGAGAATATTTGACGAAAACTGTGTCTGAAGCCAACTCCCTATCCTCCTCATGTATACCGACTAACAGTTTATTGACACCATGACACAGAGTAGTGTCGTTAACGACAGACAGTTTCAAAATTCTGTCTACCCCCGGCAATGTTGGGTTGTTCGGTAGTTGCGTGAAATCATTTTCTGTATTTGCTATTAATAATTCACTGGAAGTCTTTGTAACATAAACTCAGTAAACGGTCGCCCTATAATCATATCAGTCTCTTGTAAACCGTCTTCGACTACTAAAATGGGTACTGTAGCTGACGCTTGATCAAGTGCAACATGTGTTGTTAATTCACCTATAGGCGTAATAAGATTACCACCATACGCTCTGATGCAACGTGATGAACCTTCACTAAATTGCAGACCCGTACGAGCAACCGAACTAGCAGTAATAGTATTGCAAGCTCTACCGAAATCAATGTAAGATGTCAATGTCACATTATTGACTATAGCTTTCTTGTGATATTTTCTGTCATTCACATCGATATCACTTAATCTAAATAGCTTAGGAGGTTTACTAATAGTATTTGCTTCCTTCTTAGAAGGACGGTAACATTCTTTGCTGACGTGACCCCGCGATCTTGTTTACATTCAGTAACTAATTGACCAAACTTGGAACAGCGTTCGCAACGTTTTATATCGGTTCTAACACATTGTGATGCAAAATGTCCCTTAGTGTTACATTTTTAACAAGTTATGTCATCGCGGTGAACATTTTTATTTTGTGTTTGTGTCTTATACTTATATACAGCTGGTAAAATTGCTTTGTTTTTATTTTGCATCAGAGGCAGCATCAGTTAAATATTGAAGTAAACTCTTAGTGTCGCGACACGCGGCCCCGCGAGCACCTTGATTATATGAACAACTAGGCTGAAATTCACTCGCCGCGTTAACCGTTTTGCTTGTGACGTCATCGCGCAGACTGCCTGGCACTTTGTGTGGCGCGATCGCCGGTTGCGCACCCGCAGCAGTCGCCGAGACTTCACTGCTACGCACCTCGCAGCTAGTTTGCAAAACACTCGATTCGATTGTCATTGGATCTGAAAGAACACTAGACTGCCGAGGCGGTGTTTGCTCTTCGACGCGATTTATGACTGAATTTGTCGAATCAATAAACTTATGCATAAGATGTTCTGATATGTCAAGTCTTGTTTCAATCGCCCCGTCTGTATCCTTGTTAGATGTTTTTCCTCGTGATCGGTGTGAAGGGGAACGTGATTTATATCTTTACGATGACGAAATATTGACCGAGTACGGGAACATCTTCCCATCTTAAAATATGTGGGTTTTGTTGTAATTATTCCTATGGAATAGCGAATTAATCGCGTTATCCCACTTCTGAACTATTAAGAAGCTCAGAAATGAGAACAACGTTTTACAAAACAATCAATTTATTTTGTGAAAACGTAAACACTAATACACCGTCTCGTCGCCATGGTAACAAGAATGAAATTAATGAATGAGTCAGAGGCGCTGTCATCCGATCGTTCGTTCCCGTCGCACCCTACCGCGCCTCCGAAAACAACCGATGTTCTACGATGACACCCGATCGCCTCTAACTTTCTAACAATATGTAATCGGTGTACTGATGTTAAATTGTCTGTACAGACATAATTCACCTATCGTATCCCTGTATTTTCCATATTATTTCTATTGTTTCTCTTATGAACCATGCAGCAATGTCCTGCATCTATATCAAAAACCCCTTTCTGCAATTTCTATTTACAAATTGCGTGATCTGGTAACAAATGCACTAATTGTCCAACAAAATAATGCATCAAGTTTATCTTTAAGAGATACCGCGGCGCCGGCCACAATATAATTAGCCGATTGTACCCATTGTCAATTCGTTTTGGATTAATGATATATAGCTGTAGAATTCGAGCATTTAATGCCATTTGGCATTACAAAATCGTGAGTGCCCTGTAAGAAATTACGGAACAAATTGAGAAAGACAATTTAGTATGTATTATATTTATGAGTACTTAATATATTAAACTGGAGAGTTTGTTTATTTTGTTTGTTTGAACGCGCTAATCTCTGTATCTTGGTCCGTTGATTAAACTCTTAACCCTTTAATGGGCAGTGGCAATATAGATACCATCATATTTTGAACTTTACGTACTTGTGATAAAATTGATCTTTATGACAAGCACATCATAATCATGATGATGATGATGTGCTTGTAATAAAGATCAAACCAATTAATTCTAAACATACCTTATTTCCTTCTTTAAAAAGAAGGTAGGTATGTTTAGAATTCTTCTCTAAAGGGCTAAAAACAGATTATCATACGGTTTTCACCTCTGTATAGCCGGATTCACAAGGAAAGTTTAAGTGTAACATATGTATAATAAAGAGAAAAAACAGTGAGTTCGAATAAAAAAACAAATTCTTTAAAATAATATTGTTCAAATATTCATATATGATTTTGTGGGAAGTGCCAGCGTATACAAACTGGTACCAAAGATATGTATTATCCTTCATGAAATAGTATTTGTGGGCTCTTCTAGCGAGCCTGTGTCTTCGTCCTTGAACTAATTCTTGTCCCATGAACTATCAAACTATTTCCAATATCCATAAAAATACCAGAAGCTAAGTGAAGAAACTAAGTTAATTGTAATTGCTATTGACTGCCTATACACTGCGTGGAAGTGAATGCTTAACGAAAGTTGTCACCAAGTTGTTCTGAACTACTCAGGAATAGCTTGCTTTGTTTTTTTTTTACTGACCTGACAATTGGCCCCTATGCACGTAGAGCTCCACATGCAAGGATAGCTAGTGACGGGAGATGTGTACAGCACTAATCACCCTTAAACTACAGCTTTTTTCGCTTCCGCGTGAGTTCTGGCGACCTTACTCCGTAAACACAATATTCATCAATAATAATGTTTTTGGCTGTTATTTTGTAAAAAATACTAAAAGGTTTTTTTTTCACTATGTACAACTCATTTTGACCAGTTTCTATTTAAGACATTTGAACAACAATACGAGTTAAAATAAAATATTTTTGTAAGGCTAAAACTAATATACCAAACAAATTGTATGCCTTGGGAATAATATATTTTTCCGAGCCTAAATATGTTCTTTGTGTTCTCTCCTATTCTGAACCTTTCTTAAATTTCTACAGATTTTTTTCAGTCCTAGATGCAGCTGCCCGTCCGTCCGTCTACACAGAGACCACTCTATCCGATACGCTGGAGAAGAGTGCGCCCGCGAACGCGTCGCTATCACCCTCGCCCTCTCGAACCTTAGTTTGCTAAGAAACTTCCGATGCCGACCGGACCCGAATTCCAAGAGGTCCGCGAACTGTAAATTACAGTCGTTGTTGCAGTACAGATAGTTGCACAAAACTTCCCTAAAATACAAAAATTCAAAATCCCCCAATCTCATTGCGAGCGATCGCCCTGAGCCGAGGACCAAGTCCCACAGGGGACGCCCTCTTGCGCAAGTTGCTTAGTTTGTGTTTAAACTATTAATCTAGGCTGGAGCTCTGCTCGCCTGCCCGGTGTATTAGCAAAAGCCTCGTGGGTAACTTCATATGTCCGTCCGAAATAAAATACAAAACCATCCATCGATGATGTTTGTGTCTTTGTAGCCTTTTTCGACACACGTGGAAAGTCATGGGAAGGTCTATTCTAAACCAGAAACGACACGGCAATCAATTTCACCGCATTAACGTAATCTTCGTATAGTTTTCATTATGCCGTTCCCTCCGCTCTGCTCTGTACACAATTATGTTAACTGCGGTACTGGTTATCTTATGGGTGTCTTTGCTTCTATGATGGATAACCGGACAGCCTGTGGTTGTAACAAGTGGATTTATACCCTACGTACCCATTAACCATGTACTAGATGTAAATCGTTGGCAAACATAGATTTACTATCTCCCGTAATATTTGACTTAGAATTTTAAACCTTATGACCGTGATATAAAGTTCGTTATGCATTTTTATATGTGATAAAAATGACATTGTTTTTGTGTTGCGATGCGGGGTGGTCAAGTCGTTTAAACAATTTTATTGGTGGATCATATTAGGGTGAGATTGCTTCATGTCTGCAGTTAATAGATTTGAATTTTCTCTTCTGTTCGACTTTAAATATTTTTACTTTTTCATTGAGAATACTTAATAAAGACGTATATCCAAAGATTTAAGCTGCATTGGACAGCAAAAGGTGCCTCTTTTTAGGACGGATATAATTTAATTTAGCCACTTGGTTTTTACAACTTCACTGGGCCTAATGGCGATCAGAGCTTCTGCCTTCATTAATGGTTTGAAACTACAAATTAAGCGACCTGCGCAATATGGCGTTCCCTGTGGGACTTGGACATCGACTCTTGTCGGTCTACTTAGCAAAAGATCCCATAATTAAAAATTACCAGCCCTTTCATTCCAAAAAATGTGCATCTTTTAAGATACTGGCGCCTATTGCATCAGCAGAAAGTTTGAAATGTACTTTATAAAATAATGTCTAAGGTTCTCAGAATTAAGACAGTAAACAAACTAATTAAATTATTAATTCAGCTTAAACTTAGAAACAACACCAGGGATTTTAGGCAGAGATTTACAAGAAGTACAACAAGGACAACCATGCCTTTTAAAAGCATAAGTCCAGAACAGCATTAAAAAATAGATGAAAGTATATTTAAAACAGTATATTGTTACCCGTTTGTAAAACCTAGGTTTTGGCTTATTGCAAGGCACTAGAGATCATTTTGCCACGTAAATTTATAATTGCCGTCTACTCGAAGGTATTTGCAATTAAGTATTAAAAAGTAAAGAGGTGTGAATGAGATGAATAACATACGTCAAAAGTCACCATTATTGATGTATTTTTAATTTATGTATTCATCCTTCTAGAAAGCGTGAGTCAGTCTCCTAAAATGCTTCGTCTAAATACCAACTTGTACTTATATTCATATTAACGTCATAATTATTTATTATACCATTATTTCTGAAGTACAGAAAGTGGAAAGGAAGTGGATTATAGTATCTATTTAGCATTGCCTAGGCCTTAAACCGTTAACGTAATTAATTAAACTGTCAGATAAAATTAGTATGAATTGTTAGGTATGAGGGTATTTCAATATTGGTTTTGATTAATTCTTGTGCGTTAATTATAAACGTTGGCTATTTGATTAGTTGGAGCAATTAGAAACAAACGTATGATTGGCATGATTGTTACAGAAATAGTAAACGTGCATATTCGAAATTCAATTTGTTTCGAATTTGGAAATTGATTCGATAAGAAACGGTTGAAATGTCAATGCTGATTTAAACTAATCTTAATTGCATTTGAACCCGTGTTGTTAGGTTAATAGTCTATACCAGGGTTTTTCAAACTTTCAGCTCCAGGAACCCCTGTTAAAATTTCCAGGTGAAAGCGACCCCTAACTAATTAACCCCGCCCCAAGAAAATAATAAAATTGACTGTTGAAGAAAATAAGGTTTTTATTTGAGTAAAAGGTAACAAATAAAGTGCCAAAAGTGCCATCTTTTTAATATTAATGTGATGGGTGTGCTTGTTTTTGTCGCAAATGGATTCAGTTTTAGAAGTAATTTTGGACCGCGTATTGAATTTTCAAGCCGCCATTACGTAAACCTTGTCGCGAACCCCTTGCCGTCGAATGGCGAACCCCTAGGGGTTCGCGTACCCCACTTTGAGAAACCCTGGTCTATACCAATCAAAATATTTTATACGTACCATTAATTAAGGGAAGGTTGGACTAGAGCTTCCACTTTGCCGTAAGTGTTTTTTTACAGTCAATGCTCTTGGTAGTGTGGTAGATTCTTGTCATACTGCGTGACTACGGGACATTTGTCATAGCGAATATTTAAGCGGCGCATACGGCGAAGCGTTTTAGGTACCACGCTTGGCAGGCGGGTTGGTGATCGCAGCATTATGTACAGAATATACAAAGGTAAACGCTACTCGTTACCGTCGATACGATTGTCATAGATGATGTTGTGACAATCGGGTCCATCGGCTTAACGTGTTTTACGTCACGACCCAGACCCGGCAAGAAATCTTTGATTTTACACAAAGATTTCTGTGCGAAGCGGAAATATAACTCACGTCCTCCAAGATTGAAGGCGAGCCTTTTACCTACGCTACGGAGATTCCAATACTAAAATTAAATCCAGTTAGGATCGATAATAAATCTCTGTTGAATAATAGCAATCTAAACGCTTTCAAAACTAGTACATTATTCAGAATCCTGTGTATAATGGAGTCAGACGGTTATCTATCCATTGTTGCTATTAACAGGCATCTTATAACAGCATTGTTTTCGCAAATCGAGCACGAGCGCCGGATTGTAAGAGATGCACGAATTAGAATTAAGTGGGCAAATTTAATGTATTTAGAAATCATTTCGATTGAATAATTGTTGTAAAATCATCATCATCATCAGCCCGTATAACGTCCACTGCTGAACAGGTGCCTCCTCTCGGGGGAGGGTATTTGCAATAGTCACCACGCTTGGTAGGCGGGTTGGTGACCGCAGTATTATGTTGTACCAGACAAGGTAACGCTGCTGCCCGTTTCTTGATTTACGGTTATTATACAGGGTTATTTTTAAAACACCAATAACCTTTTAGAGGGTGAAAGTACTGATGATTGTAAACAACTTTTACTATGGGACCAACCCTGAAATCGCGAAAAAAATATCAGCTGTTCCATACATTTTGTCGAGGTAAGTAAACATAAATGTATGGAACAGCTGTTTTTTTTTTCGCGATTTCAGGATTGGTCCCATACTAAAAGTTGTTCATAATCATGAGTACTTCTATTCCCCAAAAGGTTGTTGGTGTTTTAAAAATAACCCTGTATATGATGTTATAAAAAGTCGGGACCAATAACCTCTCAAATAACCAGACCCGGAAAGAAATCTAAGAATTTACACAAAGATTTCCTGTCCGGAGTGGGGATCGAATCCACGACCCCCGAGATTAAAACCGAGCCAAATACCACTACGCTACGGAGGTTGTTGCAACAAAAAAAACCTGCGCAAACAAACCTTAAACAAAAAAACTTATAAAGTGTATATTCCGCTGAAACATGTCATTGTGTCTAAATGCTACACTAAAGACAGTTTCACGAAATTCCTATAAAAATCGAATGTCATCATTCCTCAATCGTCCCGTCAGCGATCGCTCTGAGCCGAGGTCCAAGTCCCACAGGTGACGGTCTCTTGCGCAGGTTGCTTAGTTTGTAAAGCTGTACCTGTTCGCCTTTATTCAAATTTGAGAAAAAAATCTAATTTCATAAAACGTGATGATTTCTTAGTTCCCTGCATTTGGGCACAGTGTAACGTCGTGAGACCTAACAAACGAATGCATTGTTAACTTACTCCCGACTTTACTTGTTATTGCGGCTAATAAATACCAACAGCCACCAGTGGCGTAAATGGGTGCAAGGGGCAAGGGCCTTCTGCCATTCTTACGAATAATATCTTGTTTAGACTTAATTGTTATTTCATTGTAAACTAGCTGACCCATCCGGTTTTACTTGCGAAATTTGGTAATGAGTCAATAGGCATGAAGAATTGAAGACTAAAAACATATATTAAGTCCGTCAGTTAGATAACTAAAAAATATTGGACACGCAGAATCACTTCTAGGTACAATTTTACGTAGTAGTGACGTCACAAACGTCTTCTGAACTTTATAGTTGTTGTTGCGCTGTATCTTTGTAATTTTAATATATTTGATAAATAAAAAAATGCGTGTCCAATATTTTTTGGTAATCTAACTGACGGACTGAATAGAATTGTTTAGTAATATTGTTGATAACTACATAAGTGATTAAATTACAGCGATTTAGCCGCAGAGTCCCTACCAAAGTCCGCCCACCCGCTCCGCAGACGGCGTGTTGGCCGTCGGCGGCGGGCCGAAACCCACCCCTTACTGCCCTAGGCTCGGGGCTTCGGGGATCTTCGGGGAGTGGGGCACATGCGCCCCGCTCCTTTCTAGGTGACCCATGAGGGGTAAGGACGCCTCTACACTCCGGGCGTCCGGGATCCTGGGGTGCCATATTGGCCGCGGGTGCGCCAACGGCGGATCGAAGGACTGTCCGGGGGGATTTTAGTGGTATAGGGTCCTCTCCTCGTGGTATCAGTTATATACCATACTATGGAGAGGGCGAGACCCACATATCCTACCGCTAGCGCACGAATACGCTGCAGCGGTGGTGGAAGGCGTAAATACACAAATCCCGGACAAATAAAAAAAAAAAAAATAAGCCCCTACCAAAGAATTTAAGACGGGGTTCGAAAAGAATAGATTATTATATTACAATGTGATAATTTGATGAGATCCCATAAATTGGCTACATAGCCAAAACAGTAAAAATACGCCATTGCTACCAAATTATAAGATAAAACTTATATTGTTTTGTAATAGTCAGTTTATTTGTTTTTTTGTTTTCCTTATTCTTATCATAAAACACACGAATAAAATATTATTTTTACTCTGAATTATATTGTTACTGCAAAGTCCAATGCTCGCGTATAGTTACGCCACTGCAACCAAATTAATACCTACTTCTATACCACAGGTTGTTCCAGATAGTAAGATAAGATAAGCTCCGCGTTATTGTTTTGTAATTGTCGGTTTATTGTTGAATTGTATTAAGCCCTTAAATTGAATGGAAAATTATTGAATTTTGTAAAGTTGACGTAATTTTAAATAGTTATAGCATGATTTAGTCTGTATGATTGGGATTTTAGGAGCTTATTTCAGAAAAGATCATATTATCTGATATGAAGTCCTTCAAAGGTCCCGACCCTTAGTTTGCAAAGAACTTTCCAATTCGTAGACCTAAAGTCCGAGTGGCCCGCGAACTGTAAAGTAGACTGACAGTTGCAAAAAACTAAAAGCCATAATGCCTTAATCCCTCAGAGGGCGCTCTCTTGCGCAGATTGCTGACTTTGTAGTTTATTAACCATTTAATAAGGCTGGAGCTCAGCTCACTTGTATGTCGGGTGAGGTAGCAAAAGCCAAAAGGCTAACTAAATGTACGACCGAAAAAAAAGTTCCCTCGACGCAGGTTCTGCCATAGTCATCACGCTTGGAATGCGGGTTGATGACTGCAGTAAGTGAAGTAGCAAAACCTCGTCACTACAGCAACCTGCCTTATTCTTTCAGAAGAACATTTAGTCCTTCTGATGCACAAGTAAATATTGCTGTCCGTTACCTGATTCACGGTTTTATGACAATCAGGACCAACGGCTTAGCGTCCTTTTAGAAGTTTTCTCGGTTGTCCCTTCCTTTTCGGACGTACATATGCAGTTAGCCACGAGACTTTTGCCCCAATAGAGACACCCTCTTTTACAAATTTACCGGAAACAAAGTAGTACCTCAACCAACCTGACCTGGAAAGAAATGTTTGCTTTCAAACAAAGATGTTTTATCCGACATGGGAATCGAACACGAAACTAACAACTTCTGAACCACTACATATCGGTAGTTCACGCAGGACTTAATATAATTTGGTATAGGTAAGTGTCCTAAACATATTAAACAGTGGCGTAGCTACCAAGGGGCTAGGTGGAGCAGTGCCCCGGGGCCCTCAAGCTCAGGGGGCCCTCGTCTCCTTAACAGAAAATCTCAATCGAACTCAACTTTTGAAAATTTCTGCCATTTTCAAAATGAATATGACAGGTGGCAACTCGAGTATAAATCATGGCAACTCAGTTGTGAGAAATTCCAAAGTTGTAAAAAGGGAATTCCCCTAAATTATTTGTGTGGGTTGACAGTGTTATTAACGTTTTCATCAATTTGTCGGATATCAATATCTGCATATTATTATTTACGATTTCTACTTAACTTTATTGTTGAATGTGATTATAAGGCGATAATTATGTTTGTTATATCAGTAGAATTAGAAATGTACTAAATTTTTTTTTTCATCCATTTATTATTTATTAACATACAAGTAACGGTTTCATAGACAGGGTTTCTTTTAAATTGGCCAATAGATACCTACAAAAAAATTGTTAGGAGACTTTAGCTCTTTCTTGATGTTAAAAAAGTGCTAGAATGCGATCTAACGGAAGTATTTACGGCAATATTATTATTCTTTACAATTCCTGTCACTTCTGCAGTAGCTGAAAGGTCATTCAGCAAATTAAAAATAATTTAAGAAATAGTATGGGCCAAACTCGACTCAGACATTTATCGCTAATAGCAATTGAAAACAAAACCGCATCAAGTCTGGATTTAACCGAAGTAATTGATACTTTTATGAAAACTAAAGCTAGGAAAAGATTGTAATAATTATAATCGTTATTTAATCTGTTGGTAGGTCTGACCTTTATAATATATATTATTAATTTTAATTAATTGACCTTTATAATAATTAGAAGTGGCCATTATATGATTTTGTTTAGTTTATACTTTAGTCTATTTTTGTTAATTAATTAAGAAAACATACTGTCTAAATTTTATAATTTTTGTAAATAGCTTGCATCGGCGATAAGTTAAATAACTGTAAGCTGCTGCAACGTATCTATGAACAAATAAATGTATAATAAACCCTTTAATCTTTTCTATTTCGTTTTATTGCCCAATACCTAAACCAAGTATTAAAATAATTGTAATTTATGCTGTTAGAGTTTAATAGTTTTATTACCTGTCCATGCACGAAAAAGAGCTGATGATAAAGTTGCTTAGCATTTTAAAGTATTTTTATATTTAATGATTTTACTTCAAAAAACCTTACCATTTTTAATAGCAGTGGGCCCCATTTTTTTATTTGCCCCAGGGCCCTTGGTTACCTATCTACGCTACTGATATTAAAAATGATTGCTTTAAAATAAAATATTACTTATTATTACGAGTAGGTATAAACGCCTTGTTAGAAACAGAATAATGATAACAAACCATGATTCCAAACTCGACGACAAGTTTAATGTATAATATTCCTGTTTGGTCCTCCTACATTTTGTACAACACATTTCATCAAACAAAAAACCGGACAAGTGCGTGTTGGGCCACGTGCAGACTTCTGTTAAGTACAACATGTGGACTTAGGTTTATAATTTTTCAACTTAGGCTGTGTCGAGCAGCATACGTACGGAAACAGTACAGAACCCGACATTTATAAGCCAAAAAAGACAGCTCCCGCACTAGGGAAACGAATCCTGTATGGCGATGAAAACCGCTTGAGACAGTCGTAAAGCCACGAGGTTACATGGAACCCTAAAATCGATATAGTATCGAACATCTGGGTGTCCTGACGCAACCAGTCTATTTCTAAAGCCTTCAATAACTTTGCGAGTTTCTCCTTTCATACAAAACAACATAAGTCTTGCCTTATAAATAACATTAATGTAGGTATATCTACGTGATATCTTCGTAGCTTTACTACTATCACTTTCAGATACTTAGGCAGAAATATATTTTTGTAAGTATATATTGACGTTTTTACCTCCGAGATTCATACTGGTAAGAAAGCTATATAATTGTTCTTTGTCATATGCTATACAGAATATTTAGTTTAATTAATAAAGCCAACTACGCATTATGCATTTGCGGTTACCGTAAACATATACAGGGTGTCCCAAAAGGTTAAGTAGCTGGGAAAGGGTGTGACAGGGGTGGACACAATGGTCACTAGAAAAATAAAAAAAAAACCGCTCTGGGTATTTAAAAAAAAAATGGCATTTTTTTAAAAACTTAAAATTTTACACCTTGTTATTTTTGATGTTGATGTTGATGACCTTGTTGTTATTGAAGATTACATAACAGCATTTTTTTTAAATACAGCCATATTTGCAGGTACAGTTAGCACAAGGTGTAAAATTTTTAGTCTTTTAAAAAATGCCATTTATTTTTTTAAACACCCAGAGGGATTTTTTTATATTTTTCTGGTGACCCTTGTGACCATCCCTATCACCCCCCTTCCCAGCTACGTAATCTTTTGGGACACCCTGTATATGCTTGAATATTTTATTTTTATTGATAGTTATACAACTTTACAGTAATAGAGTATGTAGGTAATCCGTTTAATTAATGATTTACTTACAATCATATTTTAAAAGAAAGAGAAGATCTTTCTTTGTTTCGATATTTGATGAACTAGTTTGTGCCTGCTACAATCTCCGCATGCAATCCTAGTGGTCTTATTGGTCTCGATAAATGGTCTATCTAACATTGAAATATTTTATTTTCAAATCAGACTAGTTGTTCCTGTTCTTCGAGCATTAAAACAAACATACAAACTCTTTAGCCTGCTTTAGCTGAGTCTGTATGCTCTCGCCCTCCTGACCCTTAGTTTTCTTAGAACCCGAAGTCCGAGATGCTCGCGATATGTAAAGAAGAGCGACAGTACTAAAAGACCAGAGCCGAGGTCCAAGTCCCACAGGAGACGCCCTCTTGAGCAGGTTGCTTAGTTTGTAGTGTTTAAACCATTTATGTAGGCTGGAGCTCTGCCCGCCTTTATGTCCGGTGAAGTAGCCGAAGCCTCGGGGGTAACAACATATGTTCGTCCGAAACAAAAACCTGAGCCTGTACGCTTAAAAAATTCCAAATATGATTTAATCTACCGCTATATACAATTCTGTTCTATTTTCTTCTTACGCTTTTCGTGTCTTCACGAACAAAGAGATTACGATATTATTTTAAAGTTGAACGTCGTGATCGCTACCTGCGGTTCTATTTATCTATTGGTCTGACGCTGCAGCAAAAAGGAAATATACCAATAATTATTCCTACGAGATATAGAGCAGTGTAAAGAAGTGATTTGTTAGAAGGGCCGTGAATGTACTATAAAACATTTCATAAAATCAGAGTACCCCGCAAATTTATTCGCTTTAAATTATACCGCACTATGGAACTTTGTTTAGGTTTAAGTAGTCAACTTTATAGACATCAAGGTGCCAGTCATATTTCAGTAAGATCGCGTTTTATAATCATCAGTAGCCCGTGTAAACCCGTCCCGTGTACACAGGGACATGCTGCTGCCCGATCCTTGGTATACAATTGTTATAGATGATGTTATAACAATCGGGACCAACGGCTAACTTGCTTGTCCCTCAACTAACCAGACCGGATAGAATTCTAAGAACTTACACAAAAAAAAATCTTGGCCGGCGTGGGGATCGAACCCGCGACGTCCGAGACTTATACCGTTATGCTACGGAGGCATGGCAAATACCCTCCCTTGGGAGGAGGCCCATGTTCAGTAGTGGACGTTATACGGGCTGATGATGATGGTTTAGCAGTGGACATCTGTAGGCTGATATGATGATTGAATTTGGCGAAAACGAAAATAAGTAGGGCTTAAACCTTATTTAAAGTTACAAATTACAAAGTATGCAACTTGCGTAATAGGACTGTGGAGACCCTGGACCCTGTGGAGGTTAGACCTCGGTTCAGGGCGGTCGCTGATTACGAGACTTTTAATATTTAGTGGACCAGTTAGGAGCCCGTGGACTAAGAAGGAAAGTAGGAAACCTACCTTCTTAGTCCGCGGGTTCCTCCTACTTCGGGTCTACAAGAGTACTGTAGAAAAAAATACAGTAAGAGGTCTGTGGTATTCATCATCATCAGCCTGTATGGCGTTGTCCGAAAAACGTAACGCAATACGCCTGTCCAGCGTGATGATAATGGAAATATTACTGGCCCTCAACAACCCTGCCCTATGAAGGTCTATTAAGAAGAAGCCCATGTTTAGCAGAGGACGTCAACCGGCAGATTAAGTAAAGTAAGTTAATAAGTAAATATGGGTGTTTTGTAATGAATCTCAGAATTTTATAACACACCCATGTTACGCAAAATAAAGAATCGACTGAATGAATTAAACATAATTTTAAATCACCGGTAAAGACAAGAAGCGAGCCGATTAACTATGTAAATGTGAAGTCAGTATGAGGAACAATGATGATATCGTCTGACACAAGAGATCATACAGTATGGTTTATCCCAGCCGCGAGATGGTAGTTAAGATGTAAGGCAGAGCTTAAGGTTATCTTACGATGGTCTGTTCGCTCATTGTTGTTATTCCTTATGTAAGCTTTTCGCCGAAATATTGGATCTATGTATATCGCGGATGGAGGGGATTGAAATTTTGCTCACTTATCATTTATATATTTTATAGAGAAGGAGTGCAAAATGCTGAGCCTCTGGGCGACCTAACATTGAGTAAATCAATTATGATTCAAATGTATTGGATGTATTTTATATAAGAACTTCGTTTAATAATAAATTATCGTCATTAGACCGAAATACTCGCATTGCTTTTTCTATTGGATCAATAGCCAAAAATGATTATAACTTAATAGTCATCACTTCCAAAACTGTGATAAACAAAATCAGAGTCAAGGGTAATCGATTGTATTCGGTCGAATATCTTTAAGAAGCCTACGCCTATAACTTGCTCAACTGATTTCTATTCTCTATTGTTTTTGTAGGACAAACAATGCCGTGACAACTTGTAAGTAAAGCAACCCTCAGCATGTAGGTCATTGGAAAACATGTTTGTAATCATTGTATTAGTGTATGTTTTTTTAGTTTTTCTAAATAAATAACGGCTTATGTTTAACTAACCATCAGATATAGTAACATATAACAGAAAAAAATTGAAAATGATCACCAAAATTAAACCCGCATTTTAATGTAAAATTGTAACCAAAGTTTTAACATTTCGCTATCGTATTTAAGCAAAATGACTCCAAATAAATCATTGTTAACCCAAAAGTAGTAAATGATCACCAAAAGTACCTAAATGTTTTACTAATTTACTATTCGGTTCTGGCACTCGCCGGCCGCTGCCGCGGCACCGCTCGCTTCGCTCGCTCGGCTCGTGCGTTGTATGGCCGCAGCTCTAACCTAACCTAACCGATTGTCATTTTTCATTGATTTTATTAAGGTAGAAATAGCGCAATAATTTGCTCGCTAAGATTTGGTGATCATTAACTACATTTGGTGTTCGAATACAATTTGAAGTGCAGTCGTGACTAAAATAGCTAGTACTATTATAATTTTAGACTTTATTTTTCTGGTGTCAAGTACCTACCTATATATTTTTGGTGGTCATTATATTTTATCCCATAAATAACACACTGCCGCCACTGCATCTTCTATAATCCAGAATCAATAGAGCACACACTTTAAACTGTTTAGGCACAGACTGGTCCCGAAACTCGTACCTTGGTCATCCAAAGGTCTTGGATTGATCTCGTTTAATGTCTTGAGCACAAAGGATGCGCGTAGACGTAAGCGTAGACGTGCACGTACCGCTGAGTTGTAATGTATGGAACCGTATGAGACAGGACACACCGCTTGCGTAACGTAGACGTGCGCGTAGACGTAATGCGTAGCCCTACGCAATGCAGCTCCCAAGGCACAAACTGACTGCGTGACCTACGCTGTACCTTACGCAGAGCAGAGCGGCAACGTTGCATGATGACGTTGTATTCAATGGCGCGCCTTATTGGACGTCACACCGAACAATTTTGTACACGCACGTCATTTGCTGTGCGTAGCCCTACGCACGTAACTTGCAGTCAGTTGTATTTTTATACAAATATACTGGCACGTAGTGGTGTTTTGTATTGTTTTTATAATGAATAGATATAAGAAAGAAAAAATTATTGAAATTGTGCGTATATATGAATGTATTTACAATCCAAAAAGTAAATTCTACAAAAATGCATCTTATAAATATATATATTCCGCAGGATTATTCTGGCACAATAGTATTAATATTGCTACTTCCTCGTCATGTCAGACATCGTGCACAACACAACCTTCGAAAACAGAATAAAATATGGCTGCCGCAGCCGGGTACGCAATAGGCCATGTGCGTTGCGTACTCGGCTCGGATGCGTAAGCGTATGCGTAACCCGGTGTGACATCGGGTAACGCCGTAACTACGCATACGCATTCGGTGTGCTCGAGCCTTTTAATGTCTCAAAAATGTAAAAACCCAATATATTGTAAATACCTTATTAAAAATTCACAAACCTTTGTAATCAGAAGACAATCCGTGTATTGGTAAATATACAGTCCAAATCTCTCAATCCTTGTCCGTTATCGGGTATTCTCGGGTGTTATCGGCAATCTTCGGGTCAGCTAGCAGGTTGAACTCAGACAACATCGGTACATTTAAATATCCCGGAGGCAAAATGTAAACAGCTAGTATCTGATTAAAGGCTCGTGGTCAGATATCAGTGGAGTTGTGTAACTACCGATTCTCGATCATTTAGAAGTTCTACATAGTATTTAGTTCACAGGTAGGTGTGGATACCGCATTCGAAAAAGGATCGATTCACCATCCGATAAAGGATTTCGAAATGTATGTAATAGATTTAAAATAAATTACTAATAGAATGAGTTACTGCTGAATCTTCAAATTTATTGAAGCGGCCGTTGCCCAATTGCCTGACCGTCGGACTTGCGATCACGTCATTGGGGTCGCCGGTTCGATCCCCACCCATTGCACTATCGACGCGAACCCACTCGTTATATAAGCATTTAAGCTTAGCACGAGAGGTTAACAAGAATACTAGTAGTGTGCATAAATTCAACTATAAATCTTTAAAAAATGCAATACTGCAATCGTCGTAGCGTTGGTTATAAACTAAATTGTATTGACTTTCTCGTGCATTTGGTCTTTATTAGTGCATCAGTTTTGGTATGAACGTGTAGGCAACATAATAATATAAGTAGTTGTGATAATGCAATACCGCGTTAATGACAATAGCAAATTAGGTTGAAAGTAAATTAAGCAAATTTATTTTTTACCCTTTAAAACATTCACAACAAAAATATTTCTTGATAGACAAATCACATCTAGTACTAGTAATCACATTAGAACAACGCCACACGGCAAGATCATATTGGCATTAGTAGGTGCCTACCTACTCGCTAAGTGACTTACAAGTACCTACCTATTACTTACTAGCTTGAAGTGGTATAAATTGTTATTATGTTTTTACTTTTGCCAACGAACATATTATATAGCGGTTTATATTTAAATTCTCATGTAAGTGACGACTGTCTTAATGAGAATAAATGTCTTTAAACCTACATCTTATTAGCAACTGTCACACACGTTTCACCGACGATATGTAATACTTAAAATGATGCTCAGAAGCTAAAAATATATTTTCGGATACAAAAACTTATCTTTTTTACTCA
Organism: Nycteola revayana; assembly: GCA_947037095.2. Taxonomy (NCBI): domain Eukaryota; kingdom Metazoa; phylum Arthropoda; class Insecta; order Lepidoptera; family Nolidae; genus Nycteola; species Nycteola revayana. The sequence continues at coordinate 16,263,232 of OX344839.1, forward strand.
TGACTTATCAAATAACAGTATTGTTTGTAGATTCAGCATCGGTAAAAGGAGTTATGCCATTAAGACCCCAATTTAATATTAATTTCTTCCGTCCTAAGAGAGACACTTCTTCAGTGTAGGTAACAGTACTGAAAATCTTACACGCAAAAATAATATTTAACTCTCAGATGAATAATTTAGAACGAATTTGAGGCCATCCATTCCATCTATTAGGAACTTTATTGCAAAATATCATACCTGAGGAGAGCTGCGGGCTAAAACTATCTCGTGGAATTTATGGGACACATACCTACTATTGATCTCAAGATTTGCCAGCCCTTAATTATAGGGTTCCAAGATACTAAATCATTGTAAATCTATAGTATAGTATTCGTTGTATTTACTCTTGTATCAATTCTAAAACTAGTTAATTGAAGCAACAAAGGATGGTTGTAGCTAACATACCTAAATTCTTGATCAAAAACTAAAGGTTATGATGGATACTATTTGGAAAATGATAATTTGTATGTTATGTTTGAATGTATGTTAGTCCTGGCTGAAGAAATCATGCTTCACTTGACGGCCATTCTCCGATTAGCTAGTTTTACGTGTCCGGGCTTGCATAGTCCATAATATTATCATATTCAATCACGCATTTTTTTTATATGTTAGTTAGCATCCGTATCTAGCTGTAAACAAAAACATTGGCTTCTATTTTAAGTAGTTTAATACTAAATTAATTTACTATGTTCAAAGAACGTCTGTTCTCTAATTACCGTGGCGTGTCCGCACACCAACTTAATTTTAAAACTTGCTTGTAATTTTTATTACGTACAGATTTACTTTGATTTATTCATCGTTTTAAACTATATTAAGCAACGTGTATCGCATAACAAAATATCGACTCAATATAACCAGTCTATAAATAATTATCATAAAGTAACCGTATGTCCAATCGAAATTATAATTGCCGTGACATTTTCTGTTCTCGGGTGCACATCCCTAAATAACAGTATTTGGCACATCACTACCGTACGCGTCGCGTCTCCTCAGTGTGTGCCGCGGCCCATCAGCAGTTGCACGTCTCTAACGTTAGTGTGCCGCCAATGAAGCACGTGAGTATATAATTACCGTAGCCTTGGTTAAAAACTTTTCTAATTACCGTTATACTTATTTTAATACTTGATTTTTTAAGTTAGACCAAAGTTAATCATGTAAATGGAGACAGTATTTTGGCCTCCGTACGTTGTAATAAGCTAGTATTTGTAAACTGTGTTGGTTTTAGAATTTTTTAAGAAAATCTATAGTTTTCTAATTATCGTATACTAATTACCATCTGTTTATAATTACCGTTGTATGAAAAATTGTTTACTATCTGTAGCCGCGATGTCCGTACCAATGGAAAGTTTGCCCGCGGTTTTCGTTGTCCATAACTATATACTGTGCTCCACGTCTATACTATATGCTGACCATTCATCTAGTTGTTTAATTTTTATAGGATGGGAAAACTCAAAAAGACCAAAGAGGAAGTTAAAGAAAAGAGAAGGCTCGCCGCACGACAACGCCGAGAACGAATTAAAAATAACCCTGTTTTGTATCAGCAATCAAAAGAAAAAGAGAAAGAAAGGTATAATAAAAGAAAAAGCGATAAAAAAATACTTCCTATCTGCGAAATGTCACCAAAAAATCGGAAGAAAACTCAAAAAAGGAATAGAGAAAATTTCAGAGCTTACTATAAAAGACAAAAGGAAAAGGAAAAATTGGAAACAATTGAGGAAGAAGTGGTCGTTGATATAGATGTGCTTGATAACAATATAACAGATCCTCTTGAAACTCTGTCAACACCACTACATTTCAATGATTCATCATACTCGCTGCGCTCAAAAAATTACACTAAAAGATCTTTACAAAATTGTACCAAAAATCCCAAAGCAAAAAAAGAAGATAATCAGCAAGACAAATTTTGTCTACAGTCGACTTCTTTTGAAAAAGAATTAGTTCCCTTGAAGAAGAAACCTTTTAAACCTACCTTAATCACATCAACGCCGCGTTCATCTAGTGCTCTGTCATCATCTTCTACTGAAAGTATGTTATTATTAGGCAATAATGAGCAATTGACAGAAAATAAAGATACAAGTGTGAATATCACGGAACGAGCGTCTTCTTTGTGTTCAACACCAACTTCGCTATCTTCCAAAAGAATGGATGAGAAACCGAAACGTAAAAAAATCTCACCCTTATTGTTATTAAGAAGACATGTATATAAAACAAATAAAGAAATGTCATATATGAGAAAAAAAATAGAGGAGTTAAAAAGAGCAAAAGAAAAGTACAGGAAGCAGGCATTAAGGCTGAAATATAAAAACACGCTACATGCAAAACCAAAACAAAGTCACGATAAGGAAAACGAACCAAAGTATTTACATAATAATAATATAGAGACTAATATAGAGAAAATCAAACAAGACGTCCAATTTTTTTTAGAACTAGATGAGAACAGTCGAATTTGTCCTGGCAAGAGAGAATACATCTCAAGAAAAACAATAAAAAAGCAAAAACGTTTCTTGACAGACACTTTGTTAAACCTTCACACCAAATTTCTTCAGTTACACACCTATAAAATCAGCTACTCGACATTTTGCAAGATGCGACCATTTTGGGTCGTGATTCCAGATTCACGAGCAAGAGAGACTTGCATGTGTAAGACTCACACTAATATGGACTTGATCATAGCGTCACTCAAAAGATTTGACCTAATCGACCAAAACTCCGCTCACAAAGTTCTTTCATCATTATGCTGTGTTTCAGAAAGTATTGAGTGCCTTTCAAGAAGATGTACAGATTGTGCAAATACGAATATTCATTATAAAGAATTTGATAATGCAAAGCAGATTTTTTACTACCATTGGATAACCAAACGGGTAACTTACACTAAAGATGGGAAAGAGAAAACTTCAAATCAAACGGTCAAGGAGAAAATTACAGCTAACCCTAAAGAAGTAATCGAAAAGTTTGAACAGTCGCTGATACCATACATGAACCATTGCGCTAATAAAGTTTCTCAAAATAATTACATTAAACATTTAAAACAAAATTTACCTGAAAATGACTGTGTAATCCACGTTGATTTTAGTGAAAATTATAATACAAAATATACAGATGAAATCCAATCATTCCATTTTGGTGGCAGCCGGAAGCAAATTACACTGCACACGTCTGTTATTCATTTCAAGAAAAGTGGAGTATTGCGGACTCAATCGTTTTGCACTTTGAGTCCTTCACTCAGACATGACGCAGTTGCAGTTTGGAGTCATCTCATACCTATCTTAAATTTCATTGAAAATGAAGCTCCTCACGTAAATGTCATCCATTTTGTGTCAGATTCTCCGACTGGCCAATATAGAAATAAAAAAATGTTTTATATCATGTCTCAACTTCAGTGGCACTTTCCTAATCTAAGAGTGGTTGGTTGGAACTATACAGAGAGTGGTCACGGCAAAAGCTCAGCAGATGGCGTAGGAGCAACGATAAAAAGAACTGCAGATAGAATCGTGGCTCAGGGCTGCGATATTGTCGATATCGAAACTCTTTCTGAAAAATTGAAAGCTAATGTCAAGGGAATCATTACAGATATAGTACAAGAAGCAGATATTCTTCAAAAAGATCTGCTGATCCCTAAAGAGATACGGGAGTATAAAGGCACAATGAAAGTCCATCAAGTCGTTTGGAGTTCATCAAAACCGAACCTACTTGCAATGCGAAAGTTAAGCTGTAATGCGCAACAGTGTATGTATCAAGCAATTGAATGCGAACATGGTAGACATCATGGATTTTATTCATTGAATCTAGAAAAGGCAGAAAAGGTTGACCTTTCCCCACCTCCCAGATTCATTTTATCTGCACCTTCCGAAAACAAATATAATTGCGATACATCACGGTCTATTAGTGCTAAGATATCTTCAGAAAAACCTAAAATTTTATCTAATCAGCTAGTGAAGCCCGCTTATGTATTTCCTGGGTCTTCGCAGTCTCCTATTTCCAAACATGATATGGTTAAGAGGTTTGAGAAGTTCGAAAAGACAGAAAGTAGCTTAAATTTATTATCTGACACAGACAGTTTTTGGACTCCTGTGTCTCCTGTTGATTTTAGTCTTACAATGCCTTCCTTCAAAACAATGACAAATGATCCAAATAATAGTATTAAGGATAAGAAGACTAGAGTTACATTTTTCGATTTATCTGATTCTGATGAATCTGTTTTTAAATATTGATTTTCATATTCTGTTTTTTAGGTATATTGTTTTTTTAATTGCTTGTTATTTTAAAATAGAAAATTACTATAAAACAAGACTGATTCAAATGTATGACATACTAGTCTGTATAATTATGATGATTCTTTATATAATATAAGTACTCAGTGATATTAATATAAGCAAATCTTAAAAGAGCTGTGAGTAGGTTTAAGCTAGATCTATCCTTATTATCCAAGAAGGTTTATATTTTAATATTATAACTTTAAGTTCCATCCTACTTACCTTTATAATAAATATGGTTTAACCAAATGGTAAAAATATTACCAATTAAGATAATGTTTGATTTATTTAGTTTGTTTTACCTGATTTTCATTAAATGTGTCTAATTTTTAATAAATTATAGCAAAGATAAAGTGTCTTTTTTACTATTGGTTATGGTTATGAGGGATATCGTTAATTCTATTGCTTTAATTATATGTGTACAAATTAATAATGTGTGTTATTATGATTACATTATATCATATTTTACATAGACTTGATGATATTTTCTAATTACCGTTGCATTAAATATTAAACTTTTCTAATTACCATACTCATAAAAATTTTAAGTCTCATTAACTAGAAAACCACCATTAATTGTTAAATGCCTCATTAATTATTGAATTCGTATCTATTATGTGTTTCATATTTTAATATGTTTAAGTCAAATCAGTGAAAAATAAAAAAGGTTACGGTAATTAGGCAAAGAACGCCGAATTGGAGAATGACCGTTGACAAACTTCAAGGATAAGCAAACATAATTTAAAAAAATAAAATTAGTTATGACCCCCGAGACAAAATAGAAACTCTATGAAATAATTGACAAAGACCATCTTGACAAAGTCAGCTTTTAGATAATAGTAGAGGATACGATTAAGAACGACCTTCACCAATCTGTTTATTGGATGAAAAGTTTTTTATATCAAATGTAATATATTAAATAATATAACGCGGGTGGGTTGACTAAGAAATTCCTGGCCAAACTATTATTTATATAAAAAAATATTATTAAATTTTTTATTGTAAATCGAAATATTTTATTTTTTATTGCAGATTGTAGCAAAACAATATTATATTTTGATATAAAATTTATTTATTAAACAAATAGGTGAAGATAAATAGTATCGACATTCCTATTAATACCTGGCAACCCAGTAGTTATGCCAGGAAACAAAAGAAAACCCGACGTTTTTATATTCTATAGGCTTCATACTTTCGATTAGTATTAAATTTTAAAGTAAAGTAAATTAAATAATTAAATTAAATTTTAAAGTAAATTTTTAAATAATAATAGTTTGGCCAGGAATTTCTTGGGCAACCCACCCGCGTTATATTATTTAAGTCATTAAATTTGATATAAAATATTTTTCATGCAGTAAACATATCGGTGAAGGTCCTTCTTAATCGGATCTTAGACTATAAAAAAAACCTTATGATAATCAGTCCATTGGTGTAGGAGCCACGAGGCCAGACAAATACACAGACACTTCAAACTTATAACACCCCTCTTTTGTTGAGTCATGTCAGTCAACGACGCGTCCGCACGAAGCGTTCGGCTTCCATTCGCGAAACATTTTAAATATCTTTAGTTACTTCTAAGCGCTTAGGTTTAATTGAATAGTTACCTCGTGCTTTCTTCCATTGACATGCAAAACACTAGTTTTAGTTGAATTTGCCCAGTAAGTAGAGGCTAAGCATAGGAGCTTTAAGCGCTGATATAATAGGGTCTTGGAACTAATCTGTAACGAGTAGCCACGTTAGTTGCTCGTCATCTTATGAAAACATACAACCGTATGTTAAGAACCCTTATTGAAAGCGGAGCTGAAGATTTATTAATAATATGCTTAGTCTAGTTTTAATAAAAGAACTCCTGCTTTTTACTCTGAGATACTAAGGTTTATCTAAAATAACTTAGATATTGATTCAATTATTTTAGTGGTAAATTATGCAAGTACCTTATCAAAAATTTAATGATTAGGTACTTCACCTAATCACTACTAAACAGACACGAAATTGTCAAACTAGGTACCATTTAAAAAAAAATATCACTATGACCCCAATTTGCAAGATTTGCACCCTATAAAAATTCAACCTACTATCGAAAAACTTAACGTGCGCGTACAAAGTTAGGTCCCGTATATAATTTTAATGTCTTATTTACAAATAATGAGCAGTGTGTAAGGTTCCGTAGTGCGTTACCGATGTGGAGATTGCGACCTTCTGATAAGCGTTGAACTTAGACTAGTTATTATGATAAACTATGTTTAGGCACGGCCTAACATTAATATATACTAAAAAGTATAACTTATATAACTAAAGGATTGTTTATGTGAACTTAGAAAATAATGTACGGTTATAAACCCTACTGCCGGGCCTCTTGACGAGCAGCACTCTGTGGGACGGCCATCAGTGTTTCATATAACAAAAATATAGTTTTTTTTAAATTACTAGCAGAGTTTTTTTTTGCTCACTACTTGTATTCTTGTTAACCTCTCGTGTGTTGCACGGTGGCGGACTGAGGTCCGTCGCCAAACCCTCCGGAAATGGCAGGAGCGGCTAGAGGCCGCGCCGCGGAGCGGATTGCGTACGGTGCAGGCGATTTGGGCCCATATAAAAGGGTGGGCCGATCGCCGTCACGGCGACGTCACTACGTTACACTGGTAGTAACAGGCCATGGCTGCTTCGGCCACTACCTCGCAACGTGGCGCAGAGAGAGCCGGACACTCGCTGTCACCACTGTGACTGTGCCGATGATACGGCGCAGCACACGGTGGTGGAGTGTCCGGCGTGGGCCAAAGAGCGGGAGGAGCTCGTTGGCATGATGCGAGACGACCTCTTGCTGCCGACCATAATTTCAAAGATGGTCCAAAGCGAGAGGTCGTGGGAGGCGGTTGCCTCCTTCTTTAAACAAGTTATGTCACAGAAGGAGGCCGCGGAGCGGGAGAGGGAAGAAGATCCCTCCGCCCGCCCGCTCAGCAGACGACAGAGTGGGAGTTCGGGGAGTGGGGCACATGGGCCCCGCTCCCTTCGAGGCTGACCCATGAGGAGAAGGGACGCCTCTACACTCAAGGCGTCCCTATAATTTGGCAAATGGGCCACTGTAAGTGTGGCCCAGGGGATTCCGCGGTGCCATATTGGCCGCGGGTGCCGTTTGGGGGCCGGATTGCTTATGCGTACCCGGCCCAAGAGTTAATTCCGGGTATGGTGGGTTGAGGGGTTAGAGAGGCCCTCGGTGTCTCGGAACGCATGAAAACCTGTTGGTCTCAATTATTATAACATCACCTACAACAACTTGGCAGGCGGGTTGGTGACCGCAGCGTTATATTATAACACACAACGAAACGCGTTCAATGGTTACCATGGGGACCAACGGCACGGAGAGTAGTCCCTCAAGCAACTAGATACCCTAGTCCGGCGTGGCGATCGAATCCACGACCTCCGAGACTTTATGCGGGACCTATGCCGATACGCCACGAAGGTTGTCCACCGTTCTACTAACCTATAATTAATTCAATATTGCGCCATTACATCCACAATTTGGTATTTTGCCAGCAATAACGTTTGACCCACAATAATAGAGTATAAGATTACGAAAAAGCATAATAACCATAAGATTCCAACCAAACTAATAAACACAAACTAGTACTTGTTCGAACAAATGTATTGTTACACTCCATCTATATAAATAAATAAATAAAATTGTAGTGTCTGTTTCTAATCAACAAATAACAGGGTTTTATATAAAATACTAGCTTCCCGCGCGCGGTTTCACCCGCGTAACTCCCGTTCCCGTGGGAAATTCATAATAAAATATAGCCTATGTTCTTTCTCAGGCTCTAGACTATATCTGTACCAACTTTCATTTAAATCGCTTCAGTAGTTAAGGCGTGATTGCGTAACAGACAGACAGACAGACAGAGTTACTTTCACATTTATAATATTAGTAAGGAGTAAGGATACCCTATGGATATTCATAAGCATTTTGTAAAAACCAAGTAAACATCATCATCATCAGCCCGACGTCAAATACCCTCCCTCGGCAGGAGGCCCATGTTAAGCAATGGACGTTATACCACGGCTGAACATAGGCGTCCTCACGAGGGAGGGTATTTGACATAGTCACCACGCTTGGCAGGCGGGTTGGTGACCGCAGTATTATGTTGTACCACACAATTAAACGCTGCTGCCTGTTCTTTGATATACGATTATTATAGAATCGGGACCAACTGCTTAACGTGCTTTCCGAGGAACGCAGGGTAGTCCCTCAACCAACTAGACCCGGAAAGAAATCTTAGAATTTACATAAAGATTTCCTGTCCGGCGTGGGGATTGAACCCACGACCTCCGAGATTTAAAGCTAGCCAAATACCGCTACGGTACGGAGATTGTCAATGGTAAAACTGAGTAATAACAAAACCAAACCAAAAAAATGACTATCTAATAATAATTTCTATGTATTTAATGTATATAATGATATGTATATCTACAAACAGATAGATAGACATTTTTGTAACGGCTGGACAGATTTTGACGAAACTGTCACTGGTAGATATCTAATTATATTAGGTGTATTATAGGATCTGTCTGCTTGTGTCCGTGTATTCCATTTAATCTCCAAAACTGTAATACAAGGGCTTATCACATAGTATCGATTATGAATATTACTTCGATAAAAATGGCTTCATTACTGTTGGGTTATTGTAACGCATTTCCTATGTTATTGTAACTGTATTATTGAAGCTACATTAACTTAATAAATTGTCATTAAGTATTCAAATATGTTTTACACGTATAGTAAACACTGTGTAGCGAAGACATTTTTATCTAAGTCATAGTAACTATTTATTAATCTGTGGTACCTACTAGTAATGTCGTTACGTGTTTAGCCTCCAGTTTTAAACGGGACTTCATTTATTCAATCCAAATTTTATGACGAAAGTCGCAGGCAGTGTCTAGTCTAAGGTAAATGCAATGGAATATGTCGCTGTGGGATCATAAAACGTATTTAGATACTTGATTTTCTACTAATAGTGTTTGAGGGAGTTTATGTTATTTGATGACGAAAATCGTTGAATTGTAGAACTAAATGCAAGCAGTTCGCTGTATTGCATTCTACAGCTTAAATACAAAGTGTTTCTAAAATATATGACGTATCTTTAACAGTAGAGCGTCAAGTACAGCTCAGATTGTTTTTCAATCGAAGACTTGAAGACGGTGCTGTAGCACCGGAATAAAAATCTTATTTTACTTTCTATTGTTATTAAACATTTTCAAACTTGCCTTTCCCAAAAAATATCATAAAATGTAATATGACCTATGTGTTTAACAACCTCCGTAGCGTAGTAGTATTTAGCTGGCTTTAAAACTCGGAGGTCGTGGGTTCGATCCTCACGCCGGACACGATAATTATAACATCCTTTGTGATAAATATGTCATGTGATGCGTAATCGTATATCAAGGAACGGGCAGCAGCGTTTCCTTGTATGTTAAAACATAATACTGCGGTCACCAACCCGTCTGCCAAGAGTGGTGACTATGGCAAATACCCTCCCACGGGAGGAGGCCCATATTCAGCAGTGGATGTTATACGGGCTGATTATGATAAGTGTGGTTAAATTATTTCGTGTTCTTGCTCCTTAATAAAAGATAGATAGATCTGCACACAAAATGTACAAAACATAATGTTCCGCTTTATAGCTATTTTTTATTTATTTATTTCTTGAGTTCATCAAAATTTGTTACGCCTTTCGTTTACATAATTTAGTTAGTGCGTAATTAATTAATGTACCGTAGCGTACAGACTCGCTTACAGTCTCGGAGGTCGTGGGTCAGATCCCCGCGGCAGACAAAAAATCTTTGAGTCAAACTTTTTATATTTTTTTTGGTTTGGTAGGTTAGGTTGGACTATTCTCCGTGCGTCTTACAACACAATTACATCTGTGGTCACTAACTCGCAAACCCTTCCCTGGGGAGGCTCATTTTTGGCAGAGGACGTTATACAGGCTAACGATGATGACGGACATAATGTTTTAATGGTTGTCTAGGTTAAATAAATATTGGTTAGTTAAAAATACTATTATTTCAAGAACTTTCAAAGAAACCTATTCATTGTTACTCGAATGTTTATTTTAGTGAAAAGAAGTAGCAAGTTTAATAGTTTATCAATTTTAGCATTAATTGTTCAAATTTAGTTTGAAATATGGCGTGTAAATCTATCTTACGAATTTGTTGTTATGCCACTGGAGACTTATTACCAAAAACATTTTTTACGAAACGTCCAAACGTCTGTATTGTAGTTTTCGGTATATTCCTGGTTACTAAAACACAAACTTTTTAAGAGTAGTGTACAGTAATATAAAATAAACTTTAAATCCTTCATATCTTTGCGCTTTTCTAATGCTAATATTGAAAAGCTTCAGTCTTGTGCCAAGTGAACCTTTATTGCAACTTTTCTATCCGTAAAGTGGGCGTGGCATTAAGCTAACACAGCAGTATCTACATAATTATATAGGTATGGGTCGTACTAAAGCAAGGATAACACTTATTTTGTTTTAGCATATTAAATTGTTTAGCATTCCTTACCTTTATAAGTCCTTGAGTTTATGTCATTATGCAATTACTTCAACAACCGACGACTGGGCTAAAGACTGGAAAATAATTAAAAAAAAAAGGAAAATTGAAATAACTGTAATTTACCTTCAAATTGCAGCTAACGTAGGATACTATTTAAGTATTTTTTTATAACAAGGTGATGATAAGACCTTACTAAAGTTTTAATACTGAACTTTATATTGCTCGTTACAATTAATTAAAAAAGAGTTTTTCGCTATGCTAATTATATAAGACACCTACATTTTATGAAACATAAATTTATGATGTACAAATGCATCATTGCACTGTTCCAATGATAGCTTTGTTGATCGTAAATAAAATTTATGTCTCATAAAATGTAGGTCTAGGGTGACTGGGCATTGATGTAAAAAAATACTAGAAAGGACAGAAGACGGTACAAGAAATCTTTGTGTAAAATCTAAGATTAATTTCCAGGTTGTTCGAGTAACTCCCCTCTGTACCTCGGAAATTGAGCCATTAAACCGTTGATCCTAATTGTTATAGCATCATTTATAGCAATTGTATACCAAGGAATGGGCAGCAGCGTTTCCCTGAGTGTGTGTTTTTACATAATACTGCGATCACCAACTTGTCTGCCAAGCATAGTGACTATAGCAAACCTCTTTTGGACAGAAGGCCCATATTAAATAATGGACGGTATACGGGCTGATCATGATGATTATCATCATCATTCAAGTTAGCTAAGAAAGCAAGTTCAAATACTGCCAGTGGTCTAAATTTATTACTCTCAAATTTTAAATTGAACAATTTGTCTATTCTAGTATACGTATTTTATGTCAAAGCGTATATTAAGTACACTTATTGTTTGTACAATTGTTGATTACTGCTTATTCGTATCGAGGGATGCGTGAAAATATAGACCACGATAAATTGCATTCGTATGTAACTATGATATATATTTATGTTAATTAAACATCGATGTGAAATTGATTATATTACAATTACCTGCTTAATTATTGATTTACTACTATTGGCTTTTGATATCAAGGTAAGATAATAAGTAGGTAAGTTACTGGTGTTCCTTTAATTTGCCTGAATATAGGCTTTTCTTGAAGCGGCCATTCTGCCATGCTTGGCAGGCAGTTGCTGACCGCAGAAGCTAAGTATATGTTATTTTTAATATAGGTACCTTTTATACCAATGTCGTAGATAATGTTATGATAACCTTATTTCGCTTCGAAATATTGGTCCTACTACAGAGTACTATCATACTACTACTACTATCATACAGATGATAGTATGATAACCACGCCTTAGGTAATGGTGTACTAATTCTTAAATATGTCACAGGTACCGTATATATGTTTAGCCCGTCCTTGGGTTCAAACCCAAAATCGCATTAACAACTAAGTTACAGCACAACACATTTTGTAGAAAATACTGCCAGTAGACCTAATAATTAACAAATAAATACTATTTCTAATACATTAAATAAAATTTATTACCATATAAATAAATTTATAACAACAACATTATTTTTTAATAATAAATTATATAATAAATTACTTTGTATTATCGTTAAGAAGAAAAAAAGAAGATGTGTTTTTGTTTTATCTTCTTTCTTTCTTGCTTATCGTAAGGAGTAGCCGTTGGCGCTGTGGTCTAGGTAGACCGGCATGGCGCAGAATTTGTTGCAGAGCTTCTTTCTCTTCTTCTTGTCTTCCGGAAGAAAGTTCCAGATGATCAAATCCTCGTCAGCTGTCGCCGTGGCTTGGGATAAGGTAAATAGGTATTTTTTTATATTCGGGAATCTTAATTATACAATACCTAATGATAATTTGGAAGCATCTTACAGATATAAATCTATACTAATCCATATATACATCTATAGATTTGTATAAATTCTAATGGGGAAAGAGATATCGAGTTCCGTTCAGTAGTTTAAGGGTTTATTCGTAACACAATCGTTTCTTTTTATAATATTAATATTGATATATCCATGTATTTATGTATGTGTGTTTATTACGAATAAACTCGTGTTCTGGACAGATTTCGATAATTCTTTCACCATTGGAATGGTGAAAGAATTATTATCTATATTATACCTAAGTAAAATAAGCGATATTTTATTATAGATATAGTTACCGCGCGCAGGAAGTCATATAAAAATGTCAGATGTAACACGAAGATTTGTCGCGTGGATCGACCCATGACCTCCGAAACTTTGGCCACGAATGTTTAAACTAATAAAAACATTTAAATCACTAATACTTCCATACTACTTTACTTTATTTTAGCTGTTACCTAGTTTAGTCCCGTCCGGGCTGAACACCATGGTCCGGACACGGTCCAGCCCGGTCCGGCCCTCGCCCCACTGGTCCACCACGGTGTCCGGATCAGACATCACCACCAGCTGGGAACAAGTCTTCGGAGCCGCTGATTCTCTGTCTGGTGAATGGTATTTAAAATTCAGGTAATTCTTTTAGGGTGCTATTTAAACAGACTTCTTTTTAATAGCAATAATCGCCTCTAAAAATCTACATTGCCTTCTAAATTACTAAGTCAGTCACAATTAACGAGCGTCTGAATGCTAATATCTTAGCCACTAGTTGTCTCCTATGTAAGCCACTCTAAATACAACTCAGCATGATGGTTATTTTTTAGCATCTAAATTTGTAACTTGCATTCAAGCAGTAGACTTCTAAAATAAATGACATCAAAAAATAAATTCTATTGACTTCTAATTTTCGACTCAGTACGTTTAAAATGTAACTTATCCCACATTAATGATCGTCAAAATTTTGCTGAAATTGTCATCAAATAGTAAATAATGGCTACTCCACGTAGAAACTATTGAGGGGATACAAAATAAAAATCGTTATTTTTGAGAAATCTATTCGTTTATTGAAATACCATCTAGTTATAGTAGATAATTAATAGAAACATATAGTAGGTATAGGTATCTAAACTTCATTTTCACTTAGACGTCCTAATCAGAACGAATTAAATTAAAATTAAACTGAAACGGTTTACCAACGGTCCATGGACCATTGGTCAACATTATCTTTAAACCATTAAATTTTCATCCATAGGACTTTTTATCCACGAAAATTTTGCCAGCATAACTCTGAGCTTAGCGATGCTCCTATTTCTGGGTGGATTAAAAAAAAGTTACCACGAAGGCTAAGACGGGAGCTCCGCTCCGCTTCGCTCCCGCTTTAGCCTTCTAACCTAAGCTATCCGAGTCGGGTTGTTAACTTAAGCATTCACTGACGTAGAGTTATGTTGCCGTAATGTTCGTGGATCAAAAGTCCTTTGGATGAGTTAATGGTTTAAAGATAATGTTGACCAACGGTTCATGGATCAATCGACGGTTGGTAAACCGTTTCAGTTTGGAATGAATCGAATGACGCTCTCTGATTGGTGCAAACGGCCGGTCCCTGTCTATTATTACAGTAACGATTTTCACGATAAAAAAATATGATGCATTATTTTACATGCTAATTTATAATAAATGATGTTGTCTATGGAAGCTTGAATTATATTTTTTTGAGGATCTTGAGTTAAAGCTGTTCAACGTAAAATGGTGATACGATATAAATTCCGTGGCTGAGTTAGTAAGTTAGGTGGCAATGTATAAATAAGAAGGACAAGTTTAGATAATTGTTGATCTTTAATTCACGCTTTCTATAGAATATTTAGTTGGCGTTGTAATAAAGGTGAATTAGTTTATGAAGTATATAGGCTATGTCATATTCCCGTTGCGTTCAAATATAGATACTGATTTATAAAGCGAAAGAGTCTGTTTGTTTGTTTGTTAGCTTGAACGCGCTAACCTTAGGATTCCTAAGGTAACTTTTAACTTGTCCTTTCTTAAGAACGGACCAGAAGTAACTTCTGGTCCGTTCTTAAGAAAGGACAGGTTAAAAGTATTCTAAACCCAAGGACATGCATGAGGAGATTAATTAATGTAGAAGACGCGATAGTGGTATGTCAAGATCGTAGCAAGTGGAAGGAAGCGGTCTTTGTCTCCCCCTATGGAAAAGAGGCGTGAATGTAAGCATGTATTTAGTGTCCGATTTGAAAAAAAAATTCAGTGTTAAATATATTGAAGAAGGCGTGGGGTAGAAGGGTAAAATCAGGTAAAATCGCGTGCGGAAGCTAGTTTCTGTTTATAATTTAATAATATGTTACCTGTATTCCACAAGCTAAGCACCAGCTCCCCAGTTCTTTTGCTGAACAGCATGGCGTCGAGGCTGTAGTGGTTCCTGCCCAATGTGCGCTTCCTCACTTTGCCTGTTGGCGCGTCCCATAGCGCGACCCGCGCGTTCAAATTGGAGGTCACAGCCCCGATGCCTAACAGGGCACTCCGCCAGGGATGCCAAGTAAGTGCCTACAAGAAAAATCATTGAACTTTGCTAAAACCTTCCGATACATTCGTAGACCGAGTTCAAGAGGCCCGCGAACTGTAACGTAGAGCGACAGTTGCATGAAATTCTCCTAAAAATCTAAAGTCATAATTCCTCAATCCCCCGGTCCTTCTTGCGCCAGTTGCTTAGTTTGTAGTTTTTAAACCATTTTTTTAGGCTGGAACTTTGCTTGTCTTTATGCCCATTGAAGTAGCAAAAATCTCCTTGCTAACACATAAAGTCCGTCCAAAAAAAAACTTTGCTGAATAACTATCAGCCGAATAACGTGTAAAAAGTTAATCGCTTTATTTACTTTTTATCCAAAATTCAAAGAATCCATAACTGTTTAGCCGTCCATCGTAAGATGAAGCACTTTACGCATTTTTCGCAGTCCACAAAACTTATGAACAGCAGCAAATCTTTTATTAGCATTCAAGTTATGGTATAGTTCAGAGTTATAGTTTAGTTTTTTTGGGAAAGAGAATAAGAATTTCGGATACTGTTATATTTTTGTTTCATATTTTTTCGAAGCTTTCCCAAATCTAAGCCAAATTAAGCTGTGTGCCTTCCGGCTTAGAATAGCCCACTCCATGTCTTCCCATGGGTGTCTTAAAAGACGACTGAAGGACACACAGCTGATGGATGGGCAGCAGTATTTATTAACTCAACCATATTCATCTTACAGCAATTACGAGTTCACGTGCCAAGTGTGGTGGTAACGGCAATATCCGTCAACTACCTTGGCTTGCCAATACATGTTAAGAGGAGTCCGATATTCAGCAGTGGAAGTGTAAACAACAAGTAACATATCAGAACCCAATAACTTACCTTAATAGTCCAATCCGACTTGAGACTGGAGAACAGCTGTAACCCGGGCCACGAGAACACCAGTACATCATCATCGTTGACAGCAGCCGCGGTGACGTAGCGAGCGTCAGGAGACACCCTCGCGATAAGGATGGGTCCTCTGGTGGCGCTGCACCAGCTGATGGTCCTGGCGTTGCGGGTGAATGAAACTAATGTTCCTCGGGAACAACCTCTGTGAAGTCCAATAGTTAGGTTTTATAATATGTCCAATAGTTAGGTTTTATATGTTCCATTGATCCATGGAGCAAAACCTTAGGAACAATTGTACCAATTTGGCCTAATCCTATATTAGAAAAATAAAAAACAGAAACTAGATTTAAACGGATGGAATTGTATGATTTGTAATTATTAGCATTATATTAGCAACTGGCACGCAGCAACATAGAAGTAGATTTGCGTCACCGGTTTGCTTCGCGTCTTCCCGCGAGGCATTGAATGACCACTCCCGGCAAATTAAGACTTTGCTTCGACGACAGTCGATCACCTCACCCATTAAAAACCCCGCGGTTCTTCGGTTCGCTTTCGCACCGGACGGCTGAATTTGCTCGCGAGTAGTGCCACCACACCACAACGTTGACGCGTTGTCAGTATGTTGTACAAAGCGGGCGTCTACGCGTCTAAGCGAACTAAAGTACTTACTAAGTTACAATATTAAAATCCGCGGCCTTGCGCTAAGCGACGGAGCGCGATGCAGTGGAAAAACCGTCTGAAGTTTTCAATTATCAACGTAGACTGAGTGGTTTACGTTGATAATTGAAAACTTAAGATTGAAATTTGATAACTGTATGAATCCGTTAACTTTCGAGTTCTAGAACTAGAAGTTAATTAGAGCTAGTTAAAGTAATGCTTTTTCGAATTTTCTTACGTAATGAACGAGTTTCCAGTTGGGCTCCAGTCTAGAGCGGTAATAGAGCAGAAGTGTTGCGACACAGGACATCGGCAGGTAGACCGTTCTATACACTTGCTGAGGGAGTTGTCATGCACTTCTACCATCTTCATGTCTGTTCCGAGCTGAGACGAAGAGAACAAACATATAAATATAGTATTCCGCAGTACTCTTGTAACTAAGTTAAGGGAAATACTTTTGTTTCTTTGCACACCTTTTCTTTTTCTTTTACGTCACAGTGAAATTATATTAAAAACTGGCTCTGGACTTTTACTTATACTTTAGATTAGAAACCTGTGTTCAATGATGGGTCAAAGTGCCTACTTTATATAGATAAGATAATATAAGGCATTCTTCAACTGGAAATTGCCGTTGCCGTTTACCTTTATGGTAATTTGGGTATTTTTTCCTTTAGGGCAAATATTTTACATATTTACCGGCTTACGTACAATTAATAGTTTCCCTTGTGGATCGAACTTGCAGCTATGAATATCAGCATCGGTGTAACCCTGACTGATAAGGCTCTGACTGCGCCAGCTCCATTTGTGGTAGTTCCGTCCCAGCGCCGCTACCAAGATATTGTCGTTAGACCAATCTAACAGCTCTGGAACTATATATTTTTTTTATTTCTTGCACAAAGTGTTAAAGCAATGGAGTTAATGTTACATGAAAAATACATTAGCCGTAAAACATCGTGTTTGATTCCCGCTCTGGACAAAAAAGGGAAAAATTCAAAGATTTGTTTTCAGGTTTGGTGGAAAAAAAAGGCAAATTAAGTAATTCATCTCATTACTATAGTCTAAAAAAATAGCTTCCCGCATCCCGCAAGAACTTCATAATAAAATATAGGCTATAGGCAATATTTTATATATCAGGCTATAGCCTTCCTCGATAAAAGGGCTGGAAGTTCCTTAGATTGTCACGTTCAAACAACGAAACAAACTCTTCAGCTTTATATATAAAGATATGGATAATATGCGCTAAACACGGATATAGATAGACCTAGATAACACAAGAGCAACTACTTCGCGTGCCTAGCTTACGTACAAAAATTGTAAGTGGCCACTTTCGCGCTCAGTCTGCATCGGTGTACAGCGTAAGTCGGACGTCAGTTAAAAATATTAAAATGGTTAATTGTGCTGTTAAAAATTGTAAAAACTGTACGAATGCGAGGAGAAAAAATAAAGTAAACGTTTCCTTCCCTCGTTAAGTCATTTTGAGATTAATATTATGCGTGATTAATTTAAAAAACAATTATTTTTAAGCGAATACCCTCAGTAATACATGGTTATAGTAAATCTGAGAAAAACAAAACATTCGTATTACATTGCGGCTTTTACTTGGACCGGTTGATGAGACGTTTTGTAGTACAGGGACTTTTATCATTTTTCTGTCAATTTTAGCGATGAGTGCTGTTCATCCTATGCAACACAAATCGATTTTAGAGAATCGATTTCGGAAAAAGAGGAATAATTTTGTATTATATAAGTACTTATTATGTAGACAATTTTAATAAATAATCGTACCGTTTCGTGACTCTTTTAGTTTTCCCCATCAACCCAATTTAAAATAAAAATGGATTGAGGCGACGGAAAACAAAAATTGGTTCCCAACAAAGCATAGCACTATTTGATCAATACATTTTGAGGAAGCAAGCTTTGTTGACAACTTCCGTAGCGGTCGTGGGTTCGATCCCGACGCCGCAGGACAGACGTTTTTTTTTTTAGATTTATTTCCGGGTTGGTTGGTTGAGGGACTACCCTCCGTGCCTCGGAAAGCATGTTAAGCCTTTGGTCCCGAATGTTTTAACGTCATCTATAATAATCGTATATCAAGGAACGGGCAGCAGCGATTACTGCGGTCATACAACATATTACTGCGGTCACCAACTCGTCTAACACGCATGGTGACTATGGCAAATACCTTCCCTCGGGAGGAGGCCCATGTTCAGCAGTGGACGTTATACGGGCTGATGATGACGATGAAGCTTTGTTGACGGGAAATAGCAATGAATATTGACAAAAGCAGCATATCCGACTGTTGATGTACTGAAGATCACAACTGATAAAGTTAGTTATTTGATAAGTATATAGTACCTTCGAGCTTTTAGAAGTGTACCTATAAAGTTATAAATGTTGAATTTGACAAAACAAATAAAAATGTTGAGGGAACGAAACCGCCGCAAAGTCCAAAAAATACACGACTTGTTAGCGTTATTAGAATGCTTAAAAAAAAGTTGTTCAATGATGAACAAGCTAATGTGCTTAAAACAACCAATGTCAACTCAAGAACTTTATTTTAGACAGTTGAAGAACAAAAACGTAGTCATTACGTCGAAGTATTACGAAATACTAACTATTTTGTAAAATATGTGTATTCCTAACTGCCTTATAAGCCGATCAGAAATTTTATTTTCCTCTGTTTATCTCATTCCTCTGTATATCTCATTACTCTGTCTATCTCATTACTCTGTCATAAAATCGATACATAAATCGATTTCAATTCTTAATAATTCTTTACTGTACACAATTACTCAATACATCGATCCGTGCAATAAATAGTATTCGTATAGTAATAGAGAAATAGTATCTACCTATATAGGTACAAAGGCGAACTTTATTCAAAATTGAGTACGCCTTCGAATCGATTTGATTTTCCCATCTAAATAGTGCTTGTGACGTCATAATAGGTATTCAAAAAATGGCACGCTTGGTTTTCATACAGATCGTGATACTTGTGTTATCTAGAACTATCTATATCTGTGGCGCTAACATACTCACAGGCAGCATAGCTATACGTCGGCAGGTCCAAGATGCTGTCTGCTGAAGACAGGTAGGTCTTCTTCCTGGGCGCGCAGGGCCATAGTTGGACACAGTCGTCATCATCTTGCTTGCAGGGCTCCTTTAGCTTGATTGGCTCCAGGCCAAAAGCCTCGTCTAAGTAATTCGCGTATTTCTTCTGTTGAAGGTACTTTGTATACTAAAAAATAATAGTATCGCGGTAAAATCTCTAAATAAGATAATTGTTATGATGAATAATTATGAAATAATAATATCTTCTTCTTTATTGAAACACTCTTGACTTGGTCGTGGTCATCATTGTAGGCCTCTCCTAGTGACACATTTGACGGCTCGCCTCCACAAGTAAAGCTAGCCGTATGATACACATACATCATAGCCACCATCGTAATTTCAATTAAAGTTAATTCTACATGTGGTGTCAAACATTTTGAAACACCGAGATTGTTTAGTAGGTGTTAATATTTGGCAGGACGATTTTACTAGATACTTTTGATATTATTGCTATCTAAACGTTACATTCACATTGTAAAAGTATGTTTTTTAAGAAAAAAAAAACCCATAAGGCGGAGGCAATGATAAAAGTACATGACAAACGAATTCTTGTGCAATAAGGGTTGCCATCTGTCCGGGATTCCCCGGATTTGTCTTAGTTTAGGGCGTCCGGGGAGTATCCGGTCCGGACTTTATTTGTTGTCCGGATTTAAAAATATATAGGTAATATAATAAGTTGATCTATAGACATTTTTCTATTGTTGAGTATTTTTTTTTTTAGGAAAAGATCCCACCCCACCAGACACACCTCGTGCCGCTTTTATTTTTTTCGGATTACGTTGTTAGCCATGATGCTTTTGCTTCTTCACCGGGCATAAAGGCGAGCAGAGCTCCAGCCTTAATAAATGGTTTAAAAACTACAAGCTAAGCAACCTGCGCAAGAGGGCGCCCCCTGTGGGGCTTGGACTTCGGCTCAGGGCGGTCGCTGGCGATGAGATTGAGGGATTATGACTTTTAGTATTTTAGGGGGTTCTGTGCAACTGTCACTCTACTTTACAGTTCGCGAGCCTCTCGGACTTCAGATCTACGAGGGCATCGAATGGTTCTTTGCAAACTAAAGTATTACTATTAATTACTAAAGCTACGCCCCGCGGCTTTACCCGAGTTACTTTGCTCCAGTGGGTCGGAGTTTGATGTTTTGTAGCCTACATGTTAATGATTTGTGCCTCTGTCGTCCCACTATCTTGTTCCACATTCCAAAGAATTCCTCGTTCGTCCCACTTGAGTTTTAAAGTCACCACTCGTCCCACATTCCTGGCAAATTCAAAGTACAGTTGACAAAAAATATTGTACTATATCTTCCAATAAATTGAAATAATAGTTATTTCTAATAACATAAAGATATTAAATACTTCCAGTTCTAGGTATGCATCCGCGGTGCATGTTTTTAATTTTAATAATTAAAAGATCTATTGCAATTTAGGAAAATCTTTATTATTTAGTATCACAATCAAATCCAAATCACAGTACTATTAATTACACCTATCAATATACACATTTGTATTTATCTTATAGAAGTACCACGTTAAGATAAATATATATGTATTACACATGTAATATTTATCTGAGATACTTCAACATAATTAGAACTACTTATTTAAAAAAACCTTTATTACGTGACTAATATCACAATCAAATCACAATCACAGTATTTTAATTAACCTCCTATTTATGAAAAAGTGGTATTTTAACAATTAAATTTCCAAAAAATCAACATTTGTATATAAGTAACAGTCAAATAATTATAGACCGTATACACATTTGTATTTTGAATATATAGTTATTAAAAATGCGCAATAAGTAATTACATGCAATAATTATTTCGCTGCTAACTACAATGAAATTTGTCATTTCATCACCATAGCCAGTATACCGGCGTTTCAACTTAGCAGTTTAAGTTTAAACAACAACCATTAAAACTGATACGAATCGTGACGATCGTGCGATACGTTTTCCTAGGAAAACGTTGCGAAATCATCTTCTAGACAGAAAACATTCCTTAAAACTGGTTTTCGCTGATTTTCGGTCACTGACGATCTGCTAATTATTATACCAGAGTCTATGTAACGGTGCCTAAAACTTTGGGCTATATCTGTTCTGGTGTTATTCTTAACTAACTAGCTGCGCCCCGCGGTTTTACCTGCGTCACTCTGCTACAGTGGGTCGGACCGTGATATTTTGTAACCTATATGTTAATCCAGCTTATAAGCTATGCCGCGTGCAAACTTTCAGCCAAATCCATTCAGTAGTTTTGGCGTGAAAAGTAGGATTCCATTTGTTGACAATGTTGGCTAAATATTATAATGTTTTTTTACGACGGTCATATTGTACATCCGGAAAGATGTTACGGATTGCGTTCATGGCTGCTTTCTCATAATCAGTTCTGAATGAAATCGGATGCCATTCTGGAATTTGCGATTTGATAAGAGCAAACGCAGTCTCATATGTGGACTCTTTTTTGTCCATTAATAAGATGTATATTAAGGGCACGACGTGAATTTTCTCACTTGTGCTGCCAAGGTCACCGTAAATCACATATAATTGTCTGAATGGTTTCACTACACACTTAAATGTACCATCTGCAAGGTAATGTTTCACGTGTTGATGAAGTCCTTTACTATTTACATCAGCGAAAGCTAATATCCTTGTTTTTCTGTACCCATAATCAAATAAAACAAAACTCATGTAACTTACTGGAATTTTTACTTCAAACGGCGTTTTAAATGTAGCTTTCTTTATTTGCTGGGCTTTGTTTCGAGCACTATACAAGCTGTTCTTAACATTCGATAATTCAGGTAATTTTTCTATCTTGTCAGTACCTTTGTCCAATAATTTTTTTATGCTTGAATTGAAAACAGAAGGAATCGATTTTCCTTCAGAAGATTTTGCTTCTTGCTTGCAGCGATGTATTTCTTCTTTGATGTCATTTCTTGCTATGCTGGGCGTACAAATGTCATGACGAAGAATTTTCGTCACATTATTATTTGAAGTCACCATTCCTCCATGACACCTTCTGTTCACACATCTCCAGACGATTGAGCTATTTTTGTTCTCTCGCTTTTTCGTATATTCGTAACCGGCATGTAAAATAATAGGCACACCTCTTTGTGATTCAATAAAGGTTATCTCTTGGGATGTAGAAGCCAGACTGCAGCCAGTCTGAAGATCAGCTCGGGATGATGAAGCCACTGGCTCCATGTGACAGGATGAAGAAGCCACGGCTCTATATCTGATCACCTGCAAATACAACGTGAATTAGTTCTGTGCCTCCTGTAAAAAGGGGTACCAAGTCCAAAATATACCCTTTTCGTTTTTAAATGAATGTAATAGAGCAAAAAATTAGCTTTCATCTGTCTAAGAAAGGTATTCCGAACGAAACTATGTACAATAGTTTCGTTTCGTAGATACGAATCGTGAATAGCTGTAATGATTAAAAATCATAGCTGAAAACCGACTTCAACGTGTTGAATATGGTTTTATCATGCATGCTATTGTCAGAACTGAGCCAAATTGAAATGAGACTACACGGGAAGCACCAGCTTTCGAATCAAAAGAGTCATCAAAACTGATTCACCCAGAAAACACTTTGTAGTTGAGAACATCCTCATTTTATGAAGGAGGTTAACTAAATTAAAATGCGACCATATGGGAAGCACCAGCTTTTACATAAAAGAAGATTTATCAAAATTGGTTAACCTAAAAAATACAGTATAACCGAGAACATCCTCTTTTTTTGAAGTTTGTTAAAATGGGTAAACAAAATTAATGTGAATTAGGGCTCAAATCAAATTATTATTTGTTCAAATTTCTAGTTAATGTGAAAAAGGGTTACTCATTTAAAAAAAAAATACTAGACGATTTCGTGAAACAGGGCCATAGATAAAGAACTCCATGACAGGACCTAGGAAACAGGAAAAAAAATATTTTTCAAATTTTTATTTGCGTCTCCTAAAAAGTAGCGATGTACTCTTTTTCACAGGAGGCACAGAGTTAAGTATGCATATAATAAAAGACCATAATCCTTAGACAGCAACTAATATAAAAGTAAATAATTACCACAATAGTGATATAAGTCAAATCATGACTTCACAAAATATGAAAAAATCGACATAATTATAATTATTACTTACCCTTTAAAACTTTACAAATATCACCCTCACTCTATGAATACACCACGCTTAATGTAAACACCTCATATTTAAAATTAGCAGATGCACTTTGTAACCGCATTTGCTCCGATTGCGCTGATAACGCAAAGCCACGCCATTGGTCAATTGATTAATACAAAGAAAGCAGAGCGAGAGAGCAAGCTCTAATCCGGTCGCACAAAAATACCGAAGCTATAAACATTCAAAAACTTGTTCTAGGACAATAATAATAGTAGTGGTCTAAGCAGTGGGGTGCACAGGGTTTGTACTTAGGGTCGGCTATGTGTACTTTATTAATGCCTTCAATCTAAACCTAAAGTTTGATCAGAAAAAAACTGTCATGGTGGCGTAACTTGTAATTTTATAATTTATATTATAGTGGAGTCTCGGATTGAATTAGTTCATCAAATTTTCCGCAACATGAGGTTATTTATCTTTCTGGTCAGTCAGGTTTTTAGGCTGACTGTACAATTAAATCAAATTAAACTCATATGAAAAAAATGTGGGACGAGCCAGGCATACGAATTGGGACGAGCGGGGAATAAAATATTGAAAATTAAGTTTTGGGACGAGCGAGGCATACAAATTGGGACAAGTGGGGAATTTTTTATGTGGGACGAGACTCTGTGGGACGACCGAGGCACAAATCATGTTAATCAATCTAGCTTATGACTATCCGCGTGCAAACTTTCAGCTAAATCCGTTGAGTAGTTTTTGCGTGAAAGAATAACAAACAAACATCCATACATTCTTACAAACTTTCGCGTTTAAATAGTTGGATTCTTAATACACACAAATATGGCGTAACGTTTTCTTGGTTCATATTGTAGTTTCGTTAAGAAAATATCTATATTTTTTAACGAGGAATGTAATGCAGAATTCGAGATACCAACGTGAATTAATAGTAAAAAACATTAATAGCATATTAGCAAAGTAAAAACCACAGCAACATCCATTGAAGTCCATTATATTTTCATAGACGAATAACAACGAACACGCAAAGATGTATTTGAAATTCAATAAATAATAAACTGTGATAAATTGAGTACGATCGCACATTATGGCCAAAAACAGCGATTACTCACTTAAACATAGGTAAGTATATTATTATGTTACAGTCAAATCTTATAACCAGACTTGTTGTTGATTTTTGCATTTAAAAGTGTTTTTTACCGGTTATGAGTTTTGACTGTAACACAAACACCTCATTAGCTGCAGAACGATTTCAACAATCTACTGTATTGGGTCGGTTTTGTGGGTTTTGTTTAAAAGAGTAACAAACATCCACACTAGCTTTCGCGTTTATAATATTAGTGTGATTTGCTTGTATCAATGTTCGGTTTCATTTAAGTGAGCTTCTCTGCTGGTTAAAACCATTGCATCGGTTTAAAGGTTTTATTGCTAACTAGCTACTGCTCACGAATTCATCTGCTTAAAACCTAGATTTTATAATCTGTCTAACAATGAAAGTCCCGTCTTAGACTTAAATTTAAACGGAATACACAGGCAAACAAATAGGAAAATCTAGTTTCATCTGCGTTCCCGTGGGTAATTCATAATTAATTCTTAAATGTTAAAACAGTCCTGTTACAGACACAAAAGTTGAATTGTGCTTTTACCCATATTACCCGTACCATATTGCAAACAGACACTTCGTTTGCACGTGTTATTAATTAAAACATTTTTTTATGTGATTTATTAAATAATATGTTGCATATTCATTAATGTTATTTAATAAATCAATTATATATTTTCAATACATTCAACTTTTTTTTTAATCATGCAAATCAATAACTTTATTTATGTGTTTAGATATTGTTTTTTTTTGTCGTGACATCATCGGCAGTTATATTAGTCTGAAAGCTTGCAGGTACTATTGTCAGGGCACTCAATAACTTATGTTTATAAAAAATATACCACTCCATCGCTCTGTTTTACTATAGCAAACAGTAATAAAACAAGCTCATGGCTTTTTATCCTTTATCGACATTACTGTTAGGCGAAAAAATCAATTACCTATAAAATTTGCAATTCGTGATTTCCACAGTATTGTTATAAATGGTTCATAAATCTTTAAAAAAAGAAAACGGAAATTAATTAAAAAAAAAAAATATTTATATAAAAATGTTCTTATGATGCGTCGTATTGGTTTTTTTTACCATTGAAATGAAGTCATTAAGAGTGTAATTACATACCCACACGTCATCGGTACGGTTTTGTCGAGTCGTCCAATTAACCTTTCTGCACAAATCTGTAAAGTATTCCCTCGGAGCCACGAAGCGATCCACCCGGGGACGCTGTCCATTCGACTGGAAACAAATAACTTTTTATATCCAAGGGCTACCGCGAATAATAAGTCGTTTTCTACTAAGTGGATCGTCAAAATACTAGGAACTGTTGCAAGTAAAACATAAGAAAAATTGTTAATACGCGTTCCTCGGTCGATCGACTGTTTTCTGGGAATGAGCGCTTGGTAAGTGCAGTTTTACGAAAATCGGCAGTGAAGTGAGAAAATCCGCGCTTGTCAGGTATTTTTATGTAATTAGCTTTCGTGGATTTGTTCATGTTTTAGAAATCCAATTGGCAAAGTGTGAATCACACCGTGAGATGAGGTTCTTTTATAGAACATTATCTTATTTTAATTGAAATTTATACAGAACTAACATGCATCTCAATTTAAATAAAATTTGATTACCTTTTGATTTTTTTAATACCGTAATAATATCATATTATCGTAATTCAGAATAATTAACTCACATATACATATATTTACAACTGCAAGTTTTAACTTACCTTTAAAAAAATATACTTATATAATATTTATGACAAAAACAAAATACGACATCAAAAGATAACAATAAAATTTAGTATTTTTTTAACTTCTTTACCAAGATAGATAGGCAGGTAATAGTGCGGTATCATCATCATCATTTCAGAAGTAGGACGTCCACTGCTGGACATAGGCTTACGTCATAGATCTCCAGTAACCGTAACGGTTAGAAGCAGCCTGCATCCACCGTGATCTCGCGTTCTTAACCAGATCATCCGTCCATCTAGTAGGTGGACGTCCTACGCTACGCTTGCCAATCCGCGGTCTCCATTCGAAAACCTTTCGGCCCCAACGGCCATCTGTACTCCGTGCTATATGGTCTGCCCATTGCCACTTTAACCAACTAATCCGTTGGGCTATGTCGGTACCCCGCGTTCTTCTACGTATCTCCACATTTCCACGATCTCGTAGAGAAGCCCCGAGCATAGCCCTCTCCATAGCTCCTTGAGCGACTCTGAGCCTGTTTATAAGGCCTATAGTGAAGGAGCACGTTTCGGATCCATAGGTCATCACTGGCAACACACACTGGTTAAAGACTTTCGTCTTCAGGCACTGAGGAATATTAGTATATTGGAGGGAAAGACGTTGCGAAGTTTTCCGTGCGAAGTTCGAACGCTGCCCATCCGAGTTTGATTCGGCGATTGATCTCCTTCTCGAAGTTGGACCTACGTAATTTGACTGTCTGTCCCAGGACATACGTGTCAACAACTTTAAGAACCGTTTTCGGAGCCATTATAGGGGTAGGCACAACATGGACGTTAGTCATGATTTTCGTCTTGTCCATATTCATTTTAAGACCTTCCCGTTGGGAGACTCGGTTGAGGTCTTCACCCATTGTAATGAGTTCTTCCATCGACTTTACCATGACCACGATATCATCAGCGAATCGAAGGAGAGTGATGTATTCAGAAGTTTGAAGGTGTCTTCCAAAGTGGTCGTAAACAGTATCGGAGAAATAACTTCTCTTTTACACCTAAATAATTGAACCGTTTTTGATTAAATCATTTAAAATTTTCCTTGATTTTTACCTTTGCATAAACAGTCTTGAAGAGGTTGAAAGAAAAAAAAAATGGTGACCTATTTGGCCAACATTTAATTTTTTAGTACTATTCCTAGTAGACGAAGTCGCACGCAAATTCTAGCAATTTTTCAATCTAATTCATGACAATTCGATTCTAAGGCATGAAGAATTAAAACAAATATTTAGTCCGTCGTAGATTACGAAAATATATTGGACACCTTTTTTTTTTCGTTCCGTAACCATATGCAATTATTTTGTTTTTCACTATATAAGTGCTATAAAACCAACGCGATCTGCCCCTGAACTGCTTTCTTATCACTACTCTTTTATTCAAATGTTAGTTTAATATGTATGTGGATACATATTAAACTAACATTTAAAGGGGAAAAAGTATGATTATTGAGATATAAAGCCATTGCAATTGCGAAAAAAGTTTAAGTTTATTTACTTTTTTGATTGGCCTTTTATATTTTTAGGGTTCCGTCTCTTAATGTTGAAAACGTATCAATGTTTAATTTTTGTTTCCTTGATGGCGTAAAGTATTAGTTTGTTTAAAAAAATAGTTAACCGGCAATAATACTACTGTATTAAGTTTTTTTATTTACAAAAGGCATAGATTTTTTTTCATCACGACAAGTGACCCTCCTATTTTACACAGAAAACTTACCTTATTTATTATTTCTTTATATAATAGTACAACGAAATATAACAAAAAATACCTTGTTTATTTTTTATTATTATTTATTTCATTAGGTTTTCTAACAAAGAATGCACGTGACATGCATTATAAAACAAACTAGTTAGCTTAGATTTGTTTTATAACTCTTCGTTTTAAAACAAACATAGTGCTTGTCCAGTAACAGTTAATAACATCATGCATCACATCCAATAAATAAAATAAAATTATTACAAAAGTATAGCTATCAAAATTTGAGATTATACCACTATCATACCTTATTTGCATCTAAGATAAGCCCTTAAAGTACATAATGTCCCTAATTTTTATTAACCTCAATTTTAAATTGGGTATTTGCTTAATATTTGCTTGGGTAAAACCTGATATAATGTTTGACGCCTTAAAGCATAACAGGTACTTTTAAATACCTATGTTTGTACATAATGTTTAAAAAACCGGCCAAGTGCGAGTCGGATTCTCGCACGAAGGGTTCCGTACTAGTTACAAGTGCCTACCTATTTTTGATATCAAGAATACAACAAGTAACATAGTATAAAAGTTCTTGTAGTTCGTTGTAACTTTGATCGATGTAAATAATAGTTGAATGAATGAAAGATAAATTGCGGTTTACGGTTATGACGTATTAAAAAAAAACTACTTACTTGATCTCGTTCAAACCAATTTTCGGTGGAAGTTTGCATGGTTATGTACATCATATATTTTTTTTAGTTTTATCATTCTCTTATTTTAAAAGTTACAAGGGGACACACATTTTACCACTTTGGAAGTGTCTCTCGCGCAAACTATTCAGTTCAGAAAAAAAAATACTTTAGAAACCTCAATATCATTTTTAAAGACCTATCCATAGATACCCCACACGTACGGGTAAGATGAAAAAAAAATTTTTGAGTTTCATTTCTAAGTTTGGGGCACCCCAAAATTTTTTGTTTTTTTTTCTATTTTTGTGTAAAAATTTTACTGCGGTTCACAACATACATCTTCTTGCCAAGTTTCAACATTATAGTTCTTATAGTTTCGGAAAAAAGTGGCTGTGACATACGGACGGACAGACAGACAGACATGTCGAATCTATAAGGGTTCCGTATTTGGCCATTTGGCTACGGAACCCTAAAAAATTGAAAGTCCGTTTCATTATTTCGGTGTACGAAGTAGTTAAACATGCTTTGTTTGTGTTTGTCTGTTACTCAACGTTATAAATATTTTTACATAATGTATTTTAAGTTATAAATTACCAAACTACTTACAGTTTTTTTATCAAAAGTTGATCTATTCATAGTTAAATCCCTCGATTTGAAATCGATATGTAATGTATACCACAAAATTGATTCAAAAACTATATATCCATATAACCTGTGACCATTTGTGTTCACAATACTAAGTCGTAACTTATATATCTTTGAACTACCCACATATTTTTTTAGTAAGATTACACATTGTTGTCAATCACTTATGAACTAGGAATATGTTGCTAAGCATTTTTGATGTATGCTTTATAATATAAATTACAAGTTATGCGTGACTTAACATTTTATAGGAAAAACTTTCTTTTTTTTTGTAGAATTTCTCGAAAATTTCCTTGTCATTATTTAATTTAATAAGGAGGGGCCATTAATTTTTAATAAACATGTATTTACATTAATCGAGTACCTAATCGATTTGGTCATCATCGTAAGCTCGTATGACGTCCACAACTGGACTGGATGTCTCCTGAAGGAGATTTTGTGATTGTCACCACGCTTAACAGAGTGGTTGACGACTCAACTGTCCTCAACTGAACACACCCTGAAATAAATTTATTTTTCCACAGAGATTTTTTGATCAGCCCGGGAATCGAACATACGCCGTCTTAAGGTGAGACTTATGCCGTTACGCTACGGAAGTTAATTAAAAATTATAATTTTAATTGGAGTGATTGTTGTATGGACTAGCTATGCAAAAGTTGTTAACTTTGTATAATATATCGATAATGCTGAAAGCCATAATTATTAAAGCATAAAGCATATGTCATAGCTGTCAATGTCATCCGTCATTAGTTAACGTTACATGCCATCAGTTTTGTAATCTATAATGAATTATTTTTAAACACCAATTGAATCGTTACAAAGAACAGGTAATGTCCCAATAAATAGATTTTAAGAGAAACGCAATTAAAATTAATTCTAAGCGTCATTCTCTTTCAGTCATAACCAAAATGGATTAGTAGCGCCATCTGTTTATATTTTTAAAAGATTGGCTATTGAACCACCACAGATAAAATTTGATTCCAATAGAAAAAAAAGTGACGTTTGCTGTTGTTAGCCTGTACTCTTCAATTGCCCGTGGGCTTGGCTAAAAGTTGTTGATCTTTTATACGGGAACGGCACCTTTCCAGGATAAAAAAAGCGCATAGCGCTATATTTCAGAACATAATCTATGTATTTGCCATTTTTTCTCTTAATCTATTTAATCCTTCTGGCGTGATTGACTAAACTTACAAACATAGACACATTATATTTAAACGATTGAGTTTATAATATTGATAATAAAATATAGATTAATTAAATTATTACCCAAGTAATACGGGTTATAATTTATTTAGTAAAGTATACATAATTTATCACATAAGAACAATAAATTATAATGTAATAAATATACCAATTATATTTCTAGGCCAATCCGTATAATTAACAAATAGGTAGTTAAAATTCAATAAACATAGAACCAACATATTATTTATTTATTGATCTACCCACAGTGAATTAGCAAAGTTGTTGTTCTTAATTAAATTGATAATTTTAATTATCAGGCGCAGAATTTGATAGTTTCGAAAAAACTTTTTAAGCTGCATAGCACATTACATTTCAAATAATGTCCCAAAATAAACGCAAGATTAGAATTAAATAGAAAGCATAGTTTTTATTGTTTCCATCATCATAAGCCCGTATAGCGTCCACTGCTGAACATGGTTCTCCTCCCGAGGGAAGGTTTTGCCATAGTCACCTCGCTAGGTAGGCGGATTGGTAACCGCAGATTATGTTGAAACACACAAGGAAACGATGCTGGCCGTTATCTATACTAATATTATAAAGCTGCAGAGTTTGTTTGTTTGTTTGAACGCGCTAATCTCAGGAACTACTGGTCCGATTTCAAAAATTCTTTCAGTGTTGGATAGTCCACTTATCGAGGAAGGTTATATGCTATATTTTAGTTACTGTCGTGTCACTTCACCCAACGTCGCTGGCGAAACGTGTCGCACGACATTTGTCCCCTAGTGTATCCTTGGCTTAAAAACTATTGACAATAGAACAAAATAATGTAGTACGGGTTTGTAGGTCTTATTAAGATGTACAAAAAAGTCCGCGAGAGCATATATCTAACTATCATAGTTTAGTCACAATAACTGCTTTTATGTTCATAAAAAATATTAAATGGTCTGAAGAAAGAAAATACGTTAAATGTATATCGTAATATTAATCCTTATCCAAATTAAGCATTATTTTATCAAGGGTATTTATGTAGAAGTAAAATACTTTTTGTTTTATTCCAATCGGACATTTCGTTTAGAAATTATCACGAGTATAAAATCGCAAAGAATTGGTACCTAATAATGAGTTGTTTGCCATATTAGGTAAAGCTGAAGAGTTTGTTTGCTTGAACGCGATAATCTCAGCAACTACTGGTCCGATTGGGAAAATTCTTTCAGTGTTAGATAGCCCATTTATCGAGGAAGGCTATAAGCTATATTTTATTATAAAGTTTCTACGGGAACGGGAGTTACGCGGGTGAAACCGCGCGCGGGAAGCTAGTCTTGTATACGATTGATATAGATGATGTTACAAAAATCGGGACCAACGGCTTAACGTACTTTACGAGGCACGGAGGATAGTCCCTCAACCAATCAGACCCGGAAAGAAATCTGAGAAATTACACAAAGATGTCCTGCCTGGCGTGGGGATCGAACCCACGACCTCCGAGATTTAAAGCGAGCCTAATACCGCTACCGAGGTTGTTTATTGATTTACCCACTATAACTTAATTCACTATTAGCAAAGTAATTTTTATCCTTAATTAAATAGTTAATTTTTACTGTATCTCCTATCTCACTTTATTTATCAGACACAGAATTTGTAAATCACTTTTCTAAAAACTCCTTTGGACTTCATGTAGCACATACAATTATATTAAGTGTCAGTGGCGGATTTGCGCATTGGCGGCTTCATTATCTGCATAATATGAGTCTGTTGTCGTCAACTGCTGATTACAAACTGTTCAATGTAGATTCACTCGACGGGCCACCGGGGCATCATGGTTCATTCGTAATCGCAACTTACATTCTGATCTCCAACTGCCTTCCAGCAAGCAGTGGATGAAAGAGGCTTCAGAACGCTTCTTCGAATCCGCGGCGCAACACCCAAACCCGTTGGTTGTTGCAGCTTCCGACTACAGGCCTTGGCCAACAAAGCGTCGTAAGCACCGTCGGCCTCGGGGCGTCCTAGATGACCCGGACGACGAGATACCAACTTACCAACTAGCAGTAAAAAGTCTGCAAGAAACTAGCAACACTACACAGAGACCAGAGACCTTTATCCGACCCACCGAAGAAGAGTGCGCCCGCGAACGCGACGCGTCCTCCCTCGTCGTCTTGACACTTCGTTTGCAAAGAACCATCCGATGCCCTCGTTGCCCGCGAACTGTAAAATAGAGCGACAGTTGCACAAAACTCCCCTATAATACTAAAAGTCATAATCCCTCAATCTCATCACCAACGACCGCCCTGAGCCGAGGTTTAAGCTCCACAGGGGGCGCCCTCTTGCGCAGGTTGCTTAGTTTGTAGTTTTTAAACCATTTATTTAAGGTGGAACTTTGCTTGCTTTTATGTCAGGTGAAGTAGCAAAATCTTCGTGGCTGACTACATAATTATATGTCCACACGAATTAATGTCCAAAAGTATGGACTGGATTACGCTTACCCATTTTGTATGTACCAAAAGTATATATTATGGTGTAATATTCCCCTTAAATTACCCGTTTACTGACTTACCACTATAGAAAACTCTTTAAGTCATAAGTCCGTTAGTAATCAGTAGTATTTACTTGCAACGTATAATAGCCTACCACGGGAAACTTATAACAAATTCATGACTCATTTACCTCATTCACGGAATGTAAAAACTAATTACAGTGTGAAGAATAAATTTACGAGCGTCTTCACACCTTTTACATTTCTTCGAGTAAATTAAAATATATAATCGCGGTAAAAGCGTTTAGTTAAAATGTTTAAGGAGCTAATCGTAACTTTGGGCTAAAAATCAATAAAAATAGTAACATTGGTTTATTGTTTAATTAAATTTAAAAAGTGTTTGTTCTAAAATTGACAAAGTTTGAGCAACAAATTCTAAAAAAAAATCATTTGTTGCTGTATCACGGCTTATATTTATATTTTGTTTAGATTGACTTCCACCGGTCAAGATGTTTGGCGAACCAATCCCTTGGGAACGGCAAGCCAAGTACTTAGGTGTAATCCTTGACCGAAAGCTAAACTTTACAGCGCATGGAGAAACCGATCGTGCTCTCGCTTTACTTACGCTTAGTCGACTACACTGTCTTCTAAATTCACGCAGCAAACTAACATTAGATAATAAGGTTAGGATTTACACCACGTGTATACGACCGATTATGACGTACGCGAGCAACTTATTTGCTCATACCAGGTCTAGCAGTATGTACCGCTTACAGACTGTACAAAGTAGATATTCACTCGATGAGCCACCGAGGCACCGTGGTTCATTCGTAATCGCAATTTACATTCTGATCTCCAAATGCCTTCCATCAAGCAGTGGATGAAAGAGGCGTCGGAACGCTTCTTCCAAACCGCGGCGCAACACCCAAACCCGTCGGCTGTTGCAGCATCTGACTACAGGCCTTTGCCCACAAAGCGTCGTAAACACCGTCGGCCTCGGGGCGTCCTAGATGACCCAGACGACGAGATACCAACTTACCAACTAGCAGTAAAATACTACAAGAAACTAGCACCACTACACAGAGACCACTCTATCCGACCCACCGGAGAAGAGTGACCCTTAGTTTGCAAAGAACCATCCGATGCCCTCGTAGACCCGAAGTCCGAGAGGCCCGCGAACTGTGAAGTAGAGCGACAGTTGCACAAAACTCCCCTAAAATACTTACTAAAAGTCATAATCCTCAATCTCATCGCCAGCGACCGCCCTGAGCCGAGGTCCAAGCCCCACAGGGAGCGCCCTCTTGCGCAGGTTGCTTAGTTTGTAGTTTTTTAACCATTTATTAAGGCTGGAGCTCTGCTCGCCTTTATGCCCGGTGAAGTAGTAAAAGCCTCGTGGCGACGTACGTATGTCAATACGAAAAAAAAAATACTTCAACTCGTAATACCTTTTGAACGCAATCGCCGATTTTAATAATTCAAACTGTAATCTACAGGTATTGAAACAGTCTTAAATAAAAAAAAAAATATATAAGGATTTATACGAAGACATACATAACGTGGTATTTTAGACATGGTCTGCTTTTTGTTAACGTTTCTTCCAAAAAAGTAATTATAGTGACATAACGACTGTACTTATAGTTAATAAGTACCATTTCCTTGGTGATAGTAGTATGCCATATAGATAGTGTCTAATAACTTACACTCTCAGTACGAGAGTAAGAAATCTATATATATAAAAGAAAGTCGTGTTTGTTACAACACTTATAACTCGAGAACGGCTGGACCGATTGCCATGGTTTTTGATTTGTTGGATTTGTTTCCGTCCCGAATAGCAGAATACATTTTAAAAACAAAAGAAAGTCGTGTTAGTTACACTATTTATAACTCAAGAACGGCTGAACCGATTTGGCTGAAAATTGGTAGGGAGGTAGCTAAGAACTGGGAGAAGGACATAGGATACTTTTGGGTAGGGGTAGGGTATGGTAGGGTAGGGTAGGGTAGGGTAGGGTAAGGTAGGGTAGGGTAGGGTAGGGGTAGGGTAGGGTAGGGGTAGGGTAGGGGTAGGGTAGGGGTAGGGTAGGGGTATGGTAGGGGTAGGGTAGGGGTAGGGTAGGGGTAGGGTAGGGTAGGTGTAGGGTAGGGTAGGGGTAGGGTATAAAAGTCCACCCGTGCGAAGCCGGGGCGGGCCGCTAGTCTATATATATAAAACAAAGACGGGTTTCTTACAACACTTATAACTCGAGATCGGCTGGATCAATTTTCATGGTTTTTGTTTCGTTGGATTTGTCTCCGCCCTGAATAGCAGAATACATTTTAAAAACAAAAGAAAGTCGTGTTAGTTACACTATTTATAACTCAAGAACGGCTGAACCGATTTGGCTGAAAATTGGTAGGGAGGTAGCTAAGAACTGGAAGAAGGACATAGGATACTTTTGGGTAGGGGTAGGGTAGGGTAGGGTAGGGTTAGGGTAGGGGTAGGGTAGGGGTAGGGTAGGAGTAGGGTAGGGTTAGGGTAGGGGTAGGGTAGGGTAGGGGTAGGGTATAAAAGTCCACCCGTGCGAAGCCGGGGCGGGCCTGGCGGCCCGCCGGCCTACGGAATAAATGCGACAGCAATTACGGAGCAGCTCCATCGCAAAATGTCGCGTTGCCATTGCATTTATTTAGTTGTCATAAAAATGCGATATTGCATGTTGTTCGTTGGTCTTACTACCAACGAACAACATGCAATATTAAGATTTCGGATTGTGTGTGCTGTGGCAACGTGACATTTTTATCGTTCTGCAATTGACCTGCTAAATAGTCGATGTCGCCTTTTTTACGTAATCCCGATAACTGAAGCGTCTTTAAAACTGCTGATAGTGAGCCCAAAGGTGTCCTTAACTACATAGTACAGGGTGTGCGATGCACACGGGCGTAGCGTTTCTTAGGTGTCCTGCGCTGTGCTCCACTTTGATTCCATTTTCACCATGCACTCATTAGGGGACGCTAGGGCGCTGTTCGCATCAGACGGCGGACACAGTGCGTGCGGTCTTCATACAGATCTTACCTTAAGTACTAACATTCCTCTTGAAATGAAATTAATAACACCACACAACTGAGTGACATTAGAATAGCAAGATATTTCGTTTATCAGTATTGCTAACGATTTATAACAAGTTGGCACGCGAGCATTGGATATCAACTTATTAATCTTATATATGACTACTGAGGAACGCAGCTCGCCCATTTTCTCATGATAGATCTCTTTCACTTCGATTTTGCTATTTGCTTTTGCTTTGCTTTGCTTGATTACTGATAGTAAAGGAAGGTCACGTGATATCGATATCACTTTGATAAAATATTGTATTTACTGTTCATATAGTTGTAAAAAATTAGATTATTTTCCCGGTGTTAGGTATCGGAATATTAGTTGTAATTACAGGATACGTTTCTGCATTTTAGGAATATCTCCTACTGCCAAAACAAATGGTTTACGCATCAGGAGCCACGATGGATCCAAATCGGTGGAAAATAATTGTCATTTATCAATATATTTTTTTAATAATGATTCGAAAGAATACGTATATGTCATCTATCGATAATGTTTGACATTACTTGAGAAATATCTCCGAAGTTAAATTTGGAAGCAAATATTTAATCATTTTCTCTAAAGGATTCTGAATTTGTCTATTATCATTAACAATACAGAGCAAGCTTTGAATAGGCTCTGGAACAAACAGACCGAATTCAAAATTGGTATATCCAGGAGTATTTAATTATAGTCTATTTATTGAATAGTACATGAATAAAATACATAATAGTAGTAGTAGTAGTTAGGGGTAGTTGTGAGAGGTTGTCAGCTGTTTTGTTCTTGCATATTTAAATATTGGTAATAAATAAAAACAACAGTATATATAGTTTTTAATGTACATAACAGTAAGATAACTTGGTTTACCTATCAGGCAAGTGTTATCATCTCCTTATCCAAGACACATTCTGACACAATAGCATAGTGGATACCATCAAGGCCATCTCAGATCTACGGGACATCTTATTGAAGCAAATGGCTGATTTTCGGGCTGAACTGGATACCACTCCGGACAAAACAGGACTTGCCAATAGGTTCTTCACTTTCCAGGAGGTTGTTCTCGCTTATTTGATGGGCTACAGCAGCAAGTTGGTCATCTTGATCGTCTTGAGATGCGGGGCCGGCGTAAGATGCTGTTAGTCCACGGAGTCAAGGAGGACAATAATGAGAATACTGCTTCAATTGTTGTTAGCACGGTGCAGAATCATATGAAGATGACTGATTTTAAAGCTAATGCCATCAAGCGCTGCCACAGGATGGGGGCCACAAATCCCGACAAGAAACCACGGCCTATTTTAGTGAAATTCCATGACATGGCGTTACGTGATCAACTCTGGTTCAGTAAGACGAAACTTCGGGGAACAGGCGTAACCATATCAGAATTCCTGACAAGAGCCCGTCACAGAGTATTTCTTCATGCGCGAACTAAACTCGGGGTTGCCTCGTGTTTTACTAAGAATGGTGATATATTCTTTGTTGGGCCGGATAAGATACGCCATCGACTCCAAACCATATCTGATGTGGACAGCATTGTGCAGCTCAATGTGGAAGATCAAGTACCAGTAGTTCCAGCAAAGTTACCAAAAACGAAGCGGTCAACGGCAGGCAAGAAGTACTAATTTTTATTTTTTCTTTAACTTATAACTTCGACATCAACTTTGCTTTATCTTTCTCTTTGTTTCAATCCGTTATGTAGGTATTTCAAATATTTTGTTAACAGCTCGTTCGTTTCAATAGTTTAAATTAATTATTTAAATATTCGTAATAATTGTAGGTTAGTTTACATTTTAGTGCTAATGACACTTAACTTGTTCCTAGACAATGTAACATTAGACAATACAAATGTCATGCTACTTTGTCAGGTGCGTTCCGTTCCCTATCAACGGGGTGAATAAAAACGCACTTTGTTTATTTCGTTTTTTTTTAAATATATATTGTATTTTTTTTATACGTTCTTTCGTTTATTATATGTTTAGAATTATTTAGTGTGATAAAAAATGAATGAATTTTGTTTGTATTTACTATCTTGTTGTCTCTGTGTTTAAATTAGATTATAGAATTCTTTTATTTTATTAACATTTGCCGGTGGGTAGACCAAAATAGTAACTGTTTATTTTATTGACTTTATATTGATCTATATATATCGCACACCTAGATGAAAACTCCGCTAACTCAAAAATTACGAGTTTTGAGTTAGTAGCTTTGATATATTTCTTATATACTCTAAAAACTGTTTTTCATCATTTCTGAAAAATGAGGTTTTTTTGAGTTGCCGGAGTGTTCATCTAGGGGTGCGATATATATATATATATTTTTTTTTTTTTTGTATATAAGTAGTTTTATTTAATATTATTTTAGTTTTATTTTATGTCAGACACTAGCCAAAGTGACAGCTATTATTCCCTAAGTAGTGATGATAGTTTCACAAGCTTATCTACACCATCACTAATAGATCTTTTAGTGACGCAGTTTTGTGATGTACCCAAGAATTTCAATGTGGTCCACATAAATGCCCAAAGTATTCCGGCTCATTTTCCTGATATGCTGGTATCTTTTGACTGTAATAATATTCACGCTATTCTTATATCGGAATCATGGTTAAAACCATGTCTACCCTCCACACAATATACACTGCCTGGTTTCAACCTTGTACGAAACGATCGTACGAATGGTGGTGGGGGTGGTGTTGCCATATATCTGCGTTCTAATATTCCTTACTCCGTTGTGGATATGTCTGCACAGCCTCCACCATCCGCTGCTGGTGAACATTTATTCGTAGAAGTGGAGCTTTGCCATACAAAAATATTACTAGGTGTATATTATAGTCCATCACTACGAATCGATTACTTC
Organism: Nycteola revayana; assembly: GCA_947037095.2. Taxonomy (NCBI): domain Eukaryota; kingdom Metazoa; phylum Arthropoda; class Insecta; order Lepidoptera; family Nolidae; genus Nycteola; species Nycteola revayana. The sequence continues at coordinate 16,302,641 of OX344839.1, forward strand.
TCGTCGTTTGATAAACTTCTCGAAAATCTTCTCCCTTCTTACAGTCACGCCATAGTCATGGGGGATTTCAATACTTGTCTTTTAAAAAACGATTATCGTTCCTCACGCCTTATCTCCTTACTTGAATCTAATAATTTATTTATCTGCCCACTTAATGCTACTCACAAATTTCCAAATTCTGTCCCGTCACTTCTAGATCTTATCTTTGTTTCCTCTTCTCATCATGTTGCTAAACACGGTCAGTTTTCAGCTGATGCCTTCTCTCATCATGATCTTATCTATCTCTCCTACAAAGTTCGGCCATCTAAACCTAAAACACTATTACAGCGCAATTTTGGTGGCATGGATCTTTCTAAGCTTCTCGATGATGCCAATAGCATTGACTGGACACCCCTGATGAACTCGAATAACATTGGTGAAAAAGTTGAATACTTCACGCAAAGTATCATCGCTCTGTATGATAAGCATGCTCCGGTGCGACCCATCAAGCTGAAACATTTTCCAGCGCCATGGCTTTCTGACGACATAAAAAAGATGCTTCTTAGGAAAGCCTCTGCAAAAACACAGCTGAAAGTCAATAAATCGGATTACTACCGGAACAAGTATATTTGCATCAGAAACAAATGCAATAAGGTGTGTAGGGATGCACAACGCCAGCACTTTCATGACTCGGTCCAAAATGGAGACCCTGCTAAAATTTGGAAATTTCTGCGTTCTATGGGAGTTGGAAAATCTCGACAACATGACATCTCTAAAAGCTTAGATCTTAACTTGCTAAATCAACATTTTACTGCTTCGTCCACTTTTGACAGGACATTAAAAAATGCTACAATTCTTTATTTATCCTCACTTTCAACTCCTAAACATTCACCTTTTATCTTTAACCAATTTTCGGATTGTGATATTAAGAAGAGCGTATTATCAATTGCATCTAATGCTATTGGTACAGATGGTATCAGCCGTAACATGATCGTTCCCATCCTTGACGTAATCCTTCCCATAATTTCCCATATCCTTAATTTTTCCATATCCAGCGGCGAGTTTCCATCTTCTTGGAAAGATGCTGAAATCATCCCTTTGCCTAAGAAACCTCACCCTGAGTCATTCTCCGAATACCGTCCTATCTCCATACTTCCCTTCCTATCTAAAGTTCTGGAGCGATTGATCCATAGTCAACTCAGTGCTTTCCTTCATAAGAACAATCTCCTTAATCCCTACCAGTCTGGTTTCCGTCCTGGTCACAGTACGACCACAGCCCTCATAAATGTTACGGAGGATATAAGGACAGGCATGGAAAGTGGCAATTTGACAGTACTGTCACTGCTAGATTTTAGCAATGCCTTCAATACTGTCGATTTTGATATTATGTTAGCCGTTTTGCGCTCTCTTAATATGTCTCCAACGGCAATTGGTTGGTTTCACAATTACCTGTTTGGTCGTCGGCAACGTGTTCACATAGAAGAGTTTTTCTCATCTTGGTGTAATACTAGCGCCGGTGTACCGCAGGGTGGCGTTTTATCTCCATTACTATTCTCTGTATTTATTAATACTATTTCCGACCAACTGATTTCGTCCTACCACCTTTATGCAGACGACCTGCAAATATACATACAGGCACCTCCTGAGAAGCTATCAGAGGCTATTCAGGTTATGAACGAGGATTTATCACGTGTGAGTAAGTGGAGCATGAGATATGGCATAAATGTTAATCCATTGAAGTCTCAGGTCATTGTTGTTGGCAGTTCTCGAAAAAATTCCACAGTAGATTGGTCTCATACTCCTGCAGTAGTCTTTAACGGATCTGTGATACCCTATGCGAAGAAAGTGAAAGATTTAGGTGTTTATATCGATACTACCTTATCATGGGGACCGCAAATACAGGAGATCAGTAGGAAAGTGTTTGCTTCTGCAAGTTCATTGAGACGTTTACGTAATTTTCTTCCTACAGCCACCAAAATTGCACTTGCCCAATCACTTCTTCTCCCAATACTAGACTATGCCGATACCAGCTATATTGATCTTACAGAGGACCAATTTGATAAACTTGAGCGACTTCAGAATTTTTGCATACGATTCATATTTGGTTTGCGCAAATATGATCACGTCTCGGTATTTCGTGCTAAGCTCAAATGGTTGCCAATTCGCCTTCGCCGGAATACGCACATACTGTATCTTCTATACAACATACTGTTCAACCCTTCTACTCCTCTCTATCTTAAAAATCGTTTCGAGTTTCTTAGCTCAACCCATGCGACTCTTGCGGTCATCAGAAAACTTGCGACTTAAAATGCCAGTCCATTCCACAAGGTTTGTTGATAAATCTTTTAGTGTACAGGCAGTGCGGCTGTGGAATGCCCTGCCGTTACAGATCAGGCGGGCGAAATCTTTATATATATTTAAAAATATGGTAAGAGAACATTATCTTGCTCAAACTCGCCAATGAAGCTGTCACTATTATACATATTTTATTATATGTATATATTATATATTTGTAATTTTATATTTATCCTCATATATGTATATAACTATATATTCTTTCATGTAATTAAACACGTGCTCGCACGTGTAATATGTGAGCTTATTTAGTATCGTTATAATATATTCTCCTTTCCCTGTGTACACCCTATGCTACCCTATTTCTTTTTCTTTTACTTTTTGGTCCAACCTATGCATAAGGTTGCCTGGAAGAGATCGCTTTTAGCGATAAGGCCGCCGATTGCAAAATATAATTAGTTTATTCCTCATAGTTATTATGTTACCAAAGTTACTTGTATTGTTTTATATTTTGCAATAAAGTGTACTTCTTCTTCTTCTTCTTCTAAAAGTAGCTAATTTAAAATAAAACTACTATTCTGAATTAATAATTATTACTTAATAATAATTAATTTAATTATAAATTTCCCACGGGAATGGCAGCTAAGCTGTTGAAACCGCGTGCGGGAAGCTAGTTTATAATATTTGAATGATGCCATTCCCGATAGCCCTGAGCCAATATATTTAGCCCTGAGTCAATCATCTGTCTCTGTTGCACATCATAATATAAAGACATATATTATTAATTTTAATATCAAGATACATTGCCATTCAAATTCAAGTCTTAACATTATTGTTATATGGTTTAAAGTTAGGCGGCGTGTTCAAGTTACTTATGTCGTTCATGAAATAATATTGTCAATTATATTACCCCTTTGGTTATATAAGTAATAACAAAAGGTGTTAAAACATTATCATCGAATATAAAGCTATAAAAATATAATGTGACTTAATACATCTATTAAACTTTTTAAGTTAAAGAATAAATTTATGGATACACATTACTTTTATGAAAGACCATGAGCTTCGTTGGTTTAGCGGTAATATGTTTGAGCGTAACTAACGAGTTGTGTTACTAGAAATTTTCTATTGATCAGCATATAAGTACCAGCCTGAAGTGTAGAAGTTGGTGGTGTCGTGGAAGCTATCAGTCCGGCGCCTGGTCTCTCACCGGTCGTGTCGGTAGAACTGACTCACCGGATTTTGAGAGTAAAGGAATAAAGATATGGATATTGGAATGGAATTGTTTATTTAAAGCGTGAAATCAATCTTTTGCTTAGTGGTATAGTCAAAAAGTAAGAGAATGTTAATTTCACGTTAATAATAACTAACTCTTCATCATTCCTCCACCTTGCGTAGGTTTCCTCAGTGGTGATTGTCATGACCATCCTTTTTAATCACTTTCTCTCATATTATAGTCTTTCTACAGCGGTGTGGAGGGCGTTGTGAACTGTAGAATCAAGAGCGGTGAGGGCTGGTCGTACTTATAGGACTTTTCCCGTCTATTTTGCCGTTCACGATGAGCTTTGGAAGATTGTCACTGTCTTTTCCCGCAATGTGACCAATAGAGTAGGTCGTAGGAGTACCGGCACATAGATTATAGTCGCGGGGCGATTTCTTGCAACTTGATTTGAATTCTTGCAGTATGGACACGTTAGTCCTAAATGAGGTCTAGGGGATACGAAGCATCTTTCTCCAGCACCGCGTCTCGCTTCATATTACTGGTTATTATTCATTCATTCATATTAGCCTGTTGTCGTTTGCTGTACATGGGCCTCCCCTATCGATTTCCAGTCCATGGTGCTGACGGTCGTCCCTGACAGTTCGTGGTCTCCACTCAACTTTTTGCCCCATCGCCCGTTATATGTATCCAGCCCATTGCTATTTCAGCTTGCTTATCTGTTGAGCTATGTCAGCGACCTTCGTTCTTCTGGTAATCTCTCTTTCTTATTTGATCACGCAGGCAAATACCTCTTTCCATAGCTTGCTGAGTAACTTTGAGCTTTTTTATGAGACACACAGTGAAGAGAAAAGAAGTAGCCAGAAGTTTCCCAAACGCTGCCCAGCCGAGTCGGATTTGGCGATAGACCTCTTTTTTTGTTGGCCAATTAAAGTTCGCAATAATTATGTTTTATTATCAAATTTAATGTTGCAATTGTTTTTAATATTATTTTACTTAAACTTTCCGAACGTAATAACTATATATCCCGTGGTGATGTTATGGTGTTTCCGAAATATATGCCTTCTCTTTAACAATTTAAAGGAAAGGCATATACCTTGTAAGTACCTTACTTGCTAAAGCTACATCTCAAAGGAAAGAATGTCAGCCCATGCCTTGGACGGTGTAACGTACAACCATCGTTCGCCTGTTCAAATGCAATAGCTTACAAGTTTTCCCCCAACATATAGCTACCTATTTTTTTTTACTTGTCCTAAGTAAGTTGATGTAAGTCTTATTATTTAAATTGCTGCACTGGGGCAGAGTACTGCGGGTAAAACCGCGGGGCGCAGCTGTATAATTAAGACATTTATTATAACGTTTGTACTGGACAAAATGAGCTCTAGTGCCTTGCAATCAAAGATAATATAGGTTGTACGAACGGGCGCCCCTAACACAAGTTCGATGTAATTTTTGATATTATTGAAAAACTAGGTATACAAGTATACATCTATAGATCGATTGTACTACCAAACTACTCGTCGACGGCACCCGCAAGCGCGACGCGCCTCTTCTCGTCCTCCCGACCCTTAGTTGGCAGAGAACCATCCAATGTCCTCGTAGAACCGAAGTCCGAGAGGCCTGCGTACTGTAAAGTAGAGCGACAGTTGCACAAAATTCCCATAAAAAATTAAAGTCACAATTCCTCAATCCCAGCCAGCCGAGGTCGAAGTCGTAGTTTGTAATTTATGCCCGGTGAAGTAGCAAAAGCCTCCTGGCTAAATTATGTATTTAGCCAGGAGGCTTTTGCTACTTCGATGTGAGGACAGGGTGATGTCCGAACAAAAAAATGTACTACCAAAAAAATGTAATTTCACTGAGAATAAGCATACAAATACAAATGTCGTCGTCAAGCCTTTGCTTGTTAGACAAAGATAAAGAACCGCCACCTGTCTCGATCCTGTCACACCTCTTTCGCTTCTTCCACATTCTTCAGTCTCTTCATGCATGTTCGGTCATTCTTCGCCAGCGACCGCCCTGAGCTGACGTCCAAGTGGCACACGGGACGCCCTCTTGTGCAGGTTGCTTAGGTTGTAGTATTTAAACCATTTATTGAAGCTAGACTCTGCTCGCTCGAAATAAATAATGTCTGTCCGAAAAAACAGGTCATCCTTCGTGTGTCATCCTTGGTCATTATTTTGAAACACTTTCTCTCATATAGTCTTTCTCTATCTGTTTTTTTCTCCGGCGATGAGGAGGGAACGGGGAGTTATATGTTCTTTTGATTAGACCTATAGGATTCCGTACCCGAAGGGTAAAAACTGGACTCTAAAATAGTTTTCACAACTGATGGATTTCGGTTGCCGCTATAACAACAAATACTAACAATAAAATAAATATTTAAGAGGGCCTCCCATACAACAAACGTGAATTTGCTTTTTTGCTCTTTTTCGCTCAAATAACGGCAAAAGCCCATCAGTTGCCGTTATGAAAATGGTACGCAACGCTTTGTGCGCGAGCCCAACTCACACTTGGCCTATTTTTATAATACTTTGAAAATTTTGCACCGGTGGCTCAGTGGTTACGGTTGTTGCTTCTGAGACCTGGTGTTCTGGGTTCAATCTCCACGCTGAACAAAGAACTGGAACACACATTGGTTGAAGGTATTCATATAATTTAATTTTTTTATGTATTAGTCTATAAAGACTATCAACGCACTAGTTTAGTGTTTGTCGTTTCATTTGTCACCGGCTTGTAGCTATAGAACCGTAATCGCCTCTGTTCCTATTAATGTATGTTAATAGTAAACCCATTTCGTTATTTTGAAGTAACAAAAACCCATAAAACTTACCAACTAACATACATAATAAAATAAAATATAGTAAAATTACATCGGGTGCAGGATCACAGCGGCGTAGTGTTTCTCTGAAGGTGCGTAGTTGTGCTCCGCACTACCACGAAATCGCCGATTTAGAACACCTTTCGGCCAAAACTCTTCGCTTACTCCGAGACTGAAACAGAGACTTATATCACTACGCCACGGAAGTTGTCGCTTTATTATCTATCCTGATAATATTATAAAGAGGAAAGATTTGATTGTTTGTTTGCATTGAGTAGGCCCCGGAACTACTCGACCGTTTTCAAAAATTCTTTCACCATTACAAAGCTACGTTATCCAGGAGTAATGTAGGCTATGTTTAATTTTGAAGTTCCGCGAAAACGGGAGCAAGGTGGGTGAAACCGCGCGTGGGAGGACAGTTTAAATTAAAATATAAAAATGCAAAAGGAACGCGTTGATGTCTTTTGTATGAATAACTAGATGTCCCTCCCGACGCGACATTGTCTGTCAAACCAATTCATTTTTCATAGATTTTATAAAATTTTCTGATAAAAATGTATATTGTCCCGTAAATTACGCATTTATGTATATCTATCATATGTTGTTTATAGTATATTATTATATTTATGTATATTTTGTTTATAATAACATAACTTATGTACCTATCTATATATTTATACCAAAATGTTGGTATTTAATTAATAATATTAATTTTTGAATAAGACACAATCTACCTACGTCATTTACCTAATGAATTCCATTATCCATCCAAAGGTTGTCTGGAAGAAATTGCTTTATGCGATAAGACCGCCAATTGTACTGTGTCTATTATTTTTTCTTTGTCCTGTTTACTTATGTGTGTACAATAAAGAGTATGCTATTCTATTCTATTCTATTACGAATATCGGTTATATTGGTTTAAATCAAACTCATTTTTTTCGGACGGCAATTTATGTAGGCCTACACGAGGCTTTTGCTACTTCACCGGGCATAATGACTAACAGGCTTCCAGCCTTATTAAATGGTTTAAAGACTACAAACTAAGCAAACTTTGCAAGAGGGCGCTTCATGCGGGGCTTGGACCTCGACTCAGGGCGGCCGCTAGCTGAGGGATTATGACTGATTATGAGGGTTTTTTAGGCGAGCTTTGTGTAACTGTCACTCTACGTTACAGACTTTTTACTACTAGATTTTTTTAATGCCAAACTCTTATTGTAATATTTTAATTTATTTTTAAGTAAGTTCCTATTTTTGGGTTCTGTACCCGAAGGGTCAAACCAAACCCTATTACTAAGACTGCGCAGTCTGTTTGACTGTCTGTCACCAGGCTGTATCTCAAGAACCACGATAGCTAGATTGTTGAAAATTTCACAAATGATGTATTTCTATTGCCGCTATAACAACAAATACTAAAAATAAAATAAAATAAATATTTAAGGGGGGCTCCCATACAACAAACATTTTTTTGCCCTTTATCTAGCAATATCAGTAACATTTAATTTTGTTATACATACAAAACAAAAATATCAATAATGGCAACAGGTAGACGCTTGAAAATGGTACGTGTTCCAACGTCGTGCGTGAGCCCAACTCGCACTTGACCAGTTTTTTTTCATGTATAGTGTACAATGGAAGTCAAGGCTAGGTGTGCAATGGAAGCACAAACTAGCGGTTACAATAACGGTGGATTTGGAAATGACAAATAAGTGGCTGTCCTTACGAAGATAAGCTACTTTCTCTACAAAAAAATAATTTCAGTTTACCTTTTTTATTTACCGTCGAAAATAGTCTAATAAACTGGTTTCAGATAGTACAAACGAACATTTTCATCTGTAATTTCACCAATGTCCTCACGAGGGTAAATAGTGTGACTAGATTTAAATTGAAAATTATGCCAGCTGCTCCCCAAAATTCTGCTAAGGTCTGCATTTTTTTGTGTAATATAATAGGTATGTGCCAAAATGAGTTATTCGAAATAAAAATATATATTTACTAACAATTGTTACTACTAATTTTCAGTGGTTATGTTTTTATACAGACCTATCGAACTTTGAGCTATCCTTATCATATTTTTTTTCACGAAAATTTTACGCATATACCCTCTTCTGTTACTAGGTAGTTACTTTTTTCACATGTAGGATTGTAGCAAAATGTTCATTGTTCCGCAATTTTGAAATGTTTATTTGGAAAAATAGATTCTCACAAGTATTCGGTTATTTTGAACATTCAGAATTCGTTGTAAAAATCTTGTGATTTCTGTTCTTTGCTTTGCATCTCGAACCAATTAGTTTAGTTGTACACTCCAGGTTATATTTCTGTTAAAAGAAAAAAAAATAACTTACGATGTAGGGTCCAAATCGAATGTACTTATGCTTCTCAAATAACTACTTTTCATGCAAAAACTCTAAAGAAGTTAGCATATCTACCTTATTTTTGTATACTCTTTGTACTGTGAAGTACTCACCTTGAAATATTACATAAAAAAATAGGATATTATATGAAAATGGTAGAATTATTTTAATATATCTAATGTTACTACCCAAGTGAAATACAGATAATTTGTCAATCTAATTGTAAATGCAAATTTTCTGCGAGGGTCTTATAAGATTCTGCCAAAACTCAAAAATCTTTTCAGACCTGCGACATTGGGGCACGGTACTATAAGCTCTAAATAGCGGGTAAAAATCGTAGAATTCTTCTAAATCTGGTCACACTGAGAAGTAAGTAAAGAACAAATAAACATATTTGATCATATTACGCATTTAATTATATATTGTTGATAATAATAATAATGTCCCGGCGTCGGGATTTGGCAACCCCATCGCCCACTGGTAAATCCAGTGTAAGCAGTCACCGCAGGGCAGCTTGTGGCGAGCTGTTGGTGAGTGACGACACCACGGACCCTATCTCCCGGGGACACAAACAGACATGCTGTACACTACACAGACATACACACAGTGAAACTTGCCTTAACTGGCCAGAGTGGAGTTGCAAGGGCGGAACCTATGCTCCAGGTTGGAAGTGTAAAATGACATAACGCCGGGGGCACTTGACTGAATAAGGATCTTGCGCTCCGCAGTCTCACCTCTCGATAACCTTAACTGTTTACATAGTGTTGCTTCCTGGCCGCCATGTTGTGGCTTTTGATGGGGGCCCACCGAAGCTAACTCGTTGGTTATCGTCAGACAGCGAGTCACCGTCTGCCAATATAAAATAAGTGAGAGATTTCGAGGCAGATGTCCGAACTCACTCCATAGCCCAGTATTTCAGTACATTTAATATCCCATCCGTATAGCCCAAACCAAGTTTCTTCCTTTCTGGCAATAGTTTCGTATCAGTGGAGGACTGTCCATTGGTATATTTCAATGGCTTATCAGTGGATAGACCTTCATAGATGCAGCCATCTCACTTTTATATTAAAAGGTACCAAAGGCCTCTTCAATGTTGGCTTCGGCCCCATGAATGCCTTTCAAATGACTGGGTCTCCATGGGCCCGTGATAGTAAAATGTACCAACATAATAATGTCAATGTTTTTGCCATTGTTCTTGCAGATTACTACACATCAGGTTTTGTGACGTATATTTTTTTATTTTGCTCATCAATAATTAACGGAAACGTAAATTTCACATGCAAATACTGTCAACCAACGGTTCCGTGTTTGGCCACGGCGCGCGGTCTATTCGTGGTTCCCCAACACCTACTTCGCACCCAGGTAATATATAGTGTGCACTCAGACATCGGCGCCTTAGTAATATAGCTCCGGATACGAGTGTGTATATTTTTTAAATTTAACAGAATATGCAATTGTTATAAAACAAAATGTATGAATATATATTAATTAAAACATATGAAAAAACGGTGGTAGTGCGAAACCCATCGTGGAAGTGGACCAAATCAAACTTGGCTCATTTTTATAAAAATCCAACTAATTATGTTTGTTTGCATTGATAAAATTATTTCACCATTACAAAGCTAGGTCCGGAAGTAATATAGGCTACATTTGATGAAACCGCGCGCCAGAAGCAAGTGTCTTATATTTTCCTGTGATTGACACAGGGGGGGACTTTATATACACATTCATAGAACTCATGGATGTCATTTAAAGTTCTAATAAGTTACAGTCACAATTAATGGATCCCACATAGGGGTTTAAGCCCAGTACACCATGGTACAGATGTAAAGACATAAACCAATAAGAAACCCCTGAAATAAATTAGAGCGGAGTTAAAAGCATAGCCAATCAATATGAATAAAAATGAATTATCAAAATTTAAGTATGCGTATAACTTGAGAATGACTAAAGCAATTTACCAATTCTTTTCATTTGTATTCGTTATTATGAGGTCAAGGTTTTTATAAGGCAAAATTTTGGAAAATCATTCTAATTTAAATTTTATTATAGGAACACGGTTTGTATGAAAAAAAAATGTATTTTTTTAAATTCAATTCCTTCAATCTAAGGAAATTAACAATACGTACGAACAGACAGTACGAATAGTTATTAGAGAAATAAATATTAAAAATATTAATATAAGGAAAAGAAAAGCAAACATTTTTTTGTTAATTTGGATGTAACATCAATTTACAGTATTGATATTTTCTTTATTATTGATCTAAATGTATAACTTTAACTAAATATTTTTACTGATTAAATCGATACCAGGCATAGATGCTTGTAGCCTTAAATCAAACACATCCGTTGCCTATAAATTATTGAAATTATTAAATTAAATAAATCTGTATGGAACACGGGCCTCGGTCGCGCACACCATCGCACTTGCTACAGATTGCACACTTGTGCACAGAAAAGGATTAGAGAAAATATGTTTGAAATAGTTCTTCGTATCCTCATTCGTGGCTGAGAGCGCGGGTAGAGCGCGCGCGCACCCGCCTATAACAAAAAACAAAATACGATATACCAGTTCATTCACGGTTCGCAGACTGCGAGCTTTTTGGGTGCAACGAACTCCGGTTATGTCATACTGCTGTCATTTTTTAAATACCGAACGTCCTTGCGATGCTGCGAACAGCTGACAGCCGAAATCCCGGCGCTTCGTAAAATAAAAAAGTTGTGCATGTGTCTAAACTTGTGGACGTTTGTATTTATGGTATGGTTGTGCGCGAATGTTTCATTTCTTTTAAATTTTTTGCCCATATTTTTTTTGTGGTTTGTGTCAATGTTATAATGTGAAAATAAATGATATGAGGTAAGTTTTTTTTTATAAGACTTTTGATACGAATCGGTTTATTTTGATGTTGTGTAATTTTATTATGTATCTATATTGTTAGAAGAGTTAATTATCTTCATATGACTTATGCGCACGTTACGATTTATCATTAGAAATATTTTTATGAGCTGTAAAAATGTATTTATATACTTGATACAATAGAACAATAATCAAAAATTTGCACGTTTATAAAAAAAAACAATAAAAAAAAGGTTTTATTTAATATTTTTCAGCGATCTTTTAGTAAATTACTTAGTAATCATTTTACGGTAATTATAGTGCATTTTGAGGCTTCTTATCTAGTAAAGGACCTGACAATAGATTCTATTTAGAATAAACCGTTTCTTTCGTCAACTTGCGTAACTTCAACTAAATTACAGACTAACGTATTTTTCTTTTTGTTTTTAGACAAGTATTTATTTCTTTTTAACTGGTGTGATACACATCTGCTACTTTATTTTTTGTTTTTGTTTTATTATATTTCCTGTTATATAATTATTTACTATTTCAAACACCCTCGTTGACTGTCACAAGCGCGTTAGTTATTAAACAAGCCACATTAAATAAGCGTTTCTATTTCTCATTGAATACTCTTTTGTCAAAGAATTAAGTGCTGACATATTATAGTTTGACAGCTCGAGTTTAATTTGGCGGCAATATATCAAACCGTTATTTTTCTTGTAACTGCATATCTATTTCCACAACAAAATAACTGAATCGTACATACCTTTTGAATATTGTTGTATTTTAAAATTAAATAGATTATTTATTATTAGTAACTAACATAATTATGAATATTTAATCTTTGATTTTTGAATTTATTTTGGTTTCATAGTGATTTAGACATTCCCAATAAAAACCCTTATATTTATGTTTTATATTGATCAATTTTCAACGGCCACAAATATAACTCAGTCACTTTGTTTTTTTTAAACCTAAGAGTTAAGCTTTACATCTAGAATGCTTAGTTAAAACTAAGCATTTATTTCATATCGGTTTATTTTATTTATATTACATACATTTTAAAACATAACATATTAATATAGGGTATTCAAGAAAATTGTAAGTACTTGTATTTATTATGCGCTGAAATCATAAAAGTCTAAAATAATAGGCAAGAAGACTAAAAATATATAAACAGTCCGTCGCGTCAGTTAGATAACATAAAAATATTGTATACCTACGTATTTTTTTATTTATAAAATCAATAAAAATTTACAAAGAAACAGAGCAACAACAAACTTTAAAGTTTAGGAAAGGGGGGCTTGTGACGTCACACGAAATTTTAACGCCACGAAGTCTTCGTCCTTTTTTGTTTCAGGAACGAAAAAACTCGTGTCCAATACTTTTTAATAATCTAACTGACAGACTAAATAGCATTTTTTATTTTTTTATGCCTATTATATTTCCTTATAGTAAATACGATGCAAGATGGGATGCCCTCTTGGTCATTTATTAAATTAAAATTAACGGGAGAAGATTTGTATTTTGTATGTGACGTATAAAAGAAAAAATATGAGACCGATTTCCTAAATTCTCATAATTAGAAAACTTTAAAGTAATATTAGTATTTATTTAATTATGAAATTCCTACGGGGACGGAAGTTACGTGAAACCGCAAGCGTGAAGTTAGTTGAGTTATATTAACATTTTGAATCTGGAAAATCTGAAACAGGCCCAAAAAAGCTTTACTACGTAAAGGAGCTAAATGATTTTATTTGCATTCGTCACATTTTGTTTATTACGACACAAACATGTGACAAATCACTTTTTTTACTTATTATAATGAAGTTGTAATATCCCCATTCGCTTTCCCGACCCAAAGATCTTTTGCAAATATCGAATCTTTAGATGCCCTCTCGTAGACCCGAAGTTGCACAATACTCCCCTAAAAATCTAAAAGACATCGTTTTTCAATCTACCCGCCGCCGATCGCTGTGAGGCTCTCTGGTACTCCCTGTGGGGCTTGGACCTACGGGGGCACCCTTTAGCGCCACCTGCGTCTATTTTGTATTTTTAAACTATTTACTAAAGTACTGTAAAAACTAAGCGACTTAGATGCGAAAGTTCTCCCTGTAGGACCTATACCTACCACAGAGGGCACCGTTTAGCGCAGCTTCATGATTGGTTTTTGGTTTTAAACTACCTATTTAATAAACTATTGTCTATTTTAAAGATTGCTAGCTGAGTTTTGCATTCTATTAGTATTCTAGTTAACCCCTCGTGCTAAGCTAAAAATGCTTGTGCCACGTCGGTAGTGCAATGGGTTTGGATCGAACCGGCGACTTTAGCCATTGGGCTACGGCCGCTTCTAATTACATATATTATGGACACTAAAAAATGTATTCAATATTGAAATTTTACTAAAGTGTTATTATTCCTATAGTTTTTATGCTTATTATAACCAGCGCTGTCGATCATTATATCTTGCATATCTCATATGCAATTTATTGAGTATAATTCTTTTTTTGTTTCTAATGCAAATAAAATTGTTTTTGTCGGGACCTTAAGTGCATTCTTTATGTTGTTTACTGCTCATTAAATAAGGGAAATTCAAAGGAATGAAATGGATCATTTACATATGTAAATGGCTAAGGGGTCTTTGATCATCTATTTCTATTCTATTTTTAATTATGTAAAATATAATGGACTGTTAGTAGCCGTATAATGTTAATTTTCTGTGTTATTTGTTGTACATATAAATACAACAAACCACACGTTAGATGTTCGTGTTTGTTCATTCACCGTACTACACATACATTTTCCGTTGATTTCTTTAAAATGTTCTTGTAAATACAAACATTGGCATCTTAATTAATAATCTATATATCTATCTATATATATAAAAGAAAGTCGTGTTTGTTACAACACTTATAACTCGAGAACGGCTGGACCGATTGCCATGGTTTTTGATTTGTTTCCGTCCCGAATAGCAGAATACATTTTAAAAACAAAAGAAAGTCGTGTTAGTTACACTATTTATAACTCAAGAACGGCTGAACCGATTTGGCTGAAAATTGGTAGGGAGGTAGCTAAGAACTGGGAGAAGGACATAGGATACTTTTGGGTAGGGGTAGGGTAGGGTAGGGTAGGGTAGGGTAGGGTAGGGTAGGGTAGGGGTAGGGTAGGGGTAGGGTAGGGGTATGGTAGGGTAGGGTAGGGTAGGGGTAGGGTAGGGGTATGGTAGGGTTAGGGTAGGGTAGGTGTAGGGTAGGGGTAGGGTAGGGGTAGGGGTTGGGTAGGGGTAGGGTAGGGTAGGGGTAGGGGTAGGGTAGGGGTAGGGTAGGAGTAGGGTAGGGTTAGGGTAGGGGTAGGGTAGGGCAGGGGTAGGGTATAAAAGTCCACCCGTGCGAAGCCGGGGCGGGCCGCTAGTCTATATATATAAAACAAAGACGGGTTTGTTACAACACTTATAACTCGAGATCGGCTGGATCAATTTTCATGGTTTTTGTTTCGTTGGATTTGTCTCCGCCCTGAATAGCAGAATACATTTTAATACCATAAAATAAGAATATTCCAAATAATCCTACTAATGGATGATATTGCTTGTATCACGTATTATTTATTACTTTGATAGCGTTTTATGTTTACTGATATATTTTCAAAAATTCATGCTTGATATTAGCCAATTTCCCTATGATACTTCTTATACCTCTAAGAATATATGTGCCTACAAAGTATGATGATGATCGGTTAAGTGGGTTTCGCGTGAAAGCGTACAAACAAACTTACATTCTCATTTATAATATTAGTAGGGATAATAGATTTTTTATTTTTATATTATAACGCTGAAGTGTTTGTTTGTTTGCTTACTTGAACGTTATAATTTCAGGAACTACGGGTCTCATTTGAAAAATTATTTCTGTATTCGATAGCCCATTTATATAGGATAGTTCGGGAGACACGGGAGTGAAATCACGCGCGGGAACTATTGGTGTTTCAAACAAATAATTGCACTGTGGGAATCGAACCCAGAACACCAGGTCTCAGAAGCCACTGAGCCACCGGTGCAGTCTGTATGTATATACCAACACACTATAAGTTTTCTTTGCTTATCAAATTTACTTTAGCGGGTTTAATGAAAGAGAATTGTTAAGAAATGTGTGTGTACATAAAAAAAAAAGTTTTAAAGAAATTTAGTTATTACCAGTTGCGCTCCGCGGTTTTATGGCGTCACTCTGCTCCAGTGGGTCGGAGCGTGATATTTTTTTTGTAGCCTGTATGTTAATCCAGATTATAAACTATCCGCGTGTAAACTTTCAGCATTTGGCTGAAAGTTTTTGCGTGAAAGAGTAACAAACATGCATACATACAATATACACACGTACAAACTTTCGCATTGATATATTAGTAGGATCATAATCAATATATATAACACAATCTATTTTTTAAAGGGTTGTATATAACTAGGAAGCGCTTTATACTGGGTTATTTGTAAAACACCAACAACCTCTTAAGATGTCATAGTACTCATCATTATAAACAACTTTTACAATGGGAGCAAACCTGAAATCACGAAATAAAAATCAGCTGTTCCCTGCATTTTGACGAGTTACACGAACATTAATGTAGGGAACAGCTGTTCTTTAGGTTGTTGGTGTTTTAAAAATATCCCTGTATAAATACATTAGGTATCATACAAACGTTGTTTAGGTTAGAGTTTAGGTATAACATACCTAAGCTACTAAATGTAAGAAATAAGTGGACAATTGTGTTAAAAGCCTGTTATGCAGTAAATTAATTCTGTATTGCGTGTTAACGGCAGTAAAAACGGTAATAATCCATTTTTATATGTTAAATTAACTTAAGTATGAATTAGGACTCAAGTAAATAGCTGTTAAAATGTATTAATTCAAAGTATATTTGTTCATTATTGAACGATGATATATTTAAATTAAATTATTTATAGGTAGCTGCTCTTACTAACAACACCGTCTCCGCACGGGTGCAATGCTGATGTATAACACATATAAACCTTTCTCTTGAATCACTCTATCTATCAAAATAAAAACCGCATCAAAAGTAGTTTTAAAGATCTAAGCGTACATATGGATAGATAGACAACGGGAAGGGATTTTGTTTTATACTATGTAGTTATACAAATAAATAAAATTATCGATTTAATATTGAAAATATTATACGATTTTTGGTTAAAAATTATATAAGTATACAATACCATGAACAAAAAAAAACAACTACGATTTTTTTATCGTTCTGGTTGTTTCGACTAATATACGAAACGGCTGAAATTATTCGACGCGAATTACAAAAAAATCGGAACGATGATTTCGCGGGCGAAACCTGCGACGCAGCCAGTCTATAATGAAAGATTAATATATTTAAATATTTAATTTATTGATTGAGAATTAATCATGATTTATGTCTGAAATAGTAACGCCTCGCGATTTCATCTGCTTAGATTACTGTTCCCTTGTAACGCGTTGTTTTATAGCAGTTAATCCATGTTATATTTTATCTGTGTTCTAATTCTTCTTCCGTTCAGGAACTTAAATCTGATGATTAAATAGCGTAGAAAAGCGTGGGTACTATTGATAGTAAAGTATAACATTCAATGAAGATTTCCTTGTGACTTTTGGTATTCTGCTAAAATAAAATCATCAGCTCGTATGACGTCCACTGCTGAACTTGGAAATCTGGATGGAGGCTTTTAGCCAAAGTTACCACACTTGCAAGAGGGGTTGGTGACCGCAGTAAAAGTAACTCACATGGAAACTGCTGCCCGTTACAACTGCTATAGATGATATAACAATCGGGTCAAATGGCTAAGCGTGATTTCCGAGGCACGGAGGGTAGTCCTTCAACCAACCAACACACATCCAAAACAAGATTTCATGATATTTTCTTTTTTAAACGTAAGTAATGACAAAATAATAATAAATATTTATTTGCAGAATAGTGCTTGAATAAAAAGACGCTTTATCTTATTAACTATGACAATACACCATCCTATAAAATACCTTTTTATTTCATTTTTATTACTATTAATATATATATTAATACTACAGTAAAAAAACGATAAGCGTCACTTTGCGGGTAAAATATGAACTTATATCTAGAGCTCAGAAGCGGAAGGTCCGATGTGCAATTAATACGTCAGAAACAATCGCAGTATGTGCCTTTATCGTAAACTGGCACTTACGACCAAATGTTCTTCAGTATAATAATACATCCGTCCTTATACTTCTGAGGTCTATATATGTTAAGTATGAAACCAAAACTAGATCAAAAGCAGCACATACACTGTTCTGCTACATTTTGATAGATACTTGTACTCTTATATGAATAATATCGAGTAAGTACGGAACTCTTAACATCGTAGTATTCTATATTATAAATAGGTAAAGTTTGTGAGGTTGTAGGGGGCAAATCTTTGTATCTAGTGGGCCGATTTTTTTTTTACCAATGGCAAGCCACATTAATAGTGAGTATCACAGGTAATATTTTAAGGCGCGGTTTTATCCACGTACATTTCGTTTGTTTCTAATACCTTCAAGAATATGTTTAAAAAGTTTCATGATGATCGATTAAATAGTTTTCGCGTGAAAGCGTAACAAACAAACTTACATTTATAATATTAGTAGGCTGAAGAAAAATTAAAATATGATATATGTAATTAATATATTTTTAATAAAGTCATAGTCACATTGTCACGTAATCCTCCCGGATTTTCAACATGGTATTTAATACGAAGGACTAACTCGCGGGCAATAAAAAAATAACCAGGCATTTTTGATTGACTGTTAGATAAATTTTAACAAATTATTCAAGTGACATCGTTTTTAAATTATAAATAAAAAAGTGTTGTTACTAGACATATTCGGATTGATTGCAGTAGATTTAACGCAAGTACTTTTTTCTTATAAAAATATTTTGTAACAATACATAAAATGTCGATATAAAATGTTTTTATAATACATTTCACGAATTATATTCAACACAATCTGTTCGCATCGTTCTAAATTTGAACCATAAAACCAATGGTCCGGTCAATCTAGACATAAACATAATAGTCAAATAACATTAATTCCCGGAAAACTGAAACTTCGTGGAGAGCTTGGGTTTACCATGACAAAGGAAATTTTAAAAGTCCCCATTTATCCCATGTGCGCTTCAAAAGTTATTCGGGGTCAAACGTCAAAATTTTAGGTCTTTTGGATTTTTTTAGAAAACGGTAACTTTTATCGAAAAATACTTTAGACCAAAGTTGTAGTAAACCAACAACCAAAGTAGATCTTTAAATTATCTACAAAAATGATCCTTATGTTTTTTTTTTCTAAGAGTCACCATTTCTGAGTTATCGAGATTGTAAGAGTCACGTTATACATGATATGCACACACATCATTATCATTATTTTTATATCTTTAGCATCTTTCTTAAGTCGTGAATCACACACATCTGTTGTGTCCATTCGAACATTAGCAAGAACTTCCAACCCATCACACACAGTATTCATTGCATGAATTCCGTAAACCCATTTCCATAACACATTTTATTTCGTACTTCGTCCTCGAAAAATGCCTCCATCTGTTTTCATGGATTTCATAATTGATTGTTCGAAAATCATATCTGTTGAAGTTCCACAACTAACTTTATCAGAACGTCGAACAGTAAAAAATTCTTTAGTAAATTTTTGATAAACACTAGGATGAATGACTTCGTTTAATTAAAGCAAATCTTGTAAGTATAAGTGCGCACACTTACCATAAGGTAAATGCCCTGATGCATGAAAGTAAGGCAGCATTTCTTACATACGTGGCATATATATGAATATCAGTTATTGTATGACATATGGTTTTGATCAGTGTTTTATACGGTTATGTTAAAGTCCAATTTATTGACTACATATGAAATCATTGAAATGACATATACTCAATATTTAGCTATACATTCATAACTTTTTTTATACCTGTTGCTGCGCCCTTACAGGGTTCATGTTGGAACTACACCATCTATTGTCACCCATGGGTTTACCCATGAAAATAGCAATAAAGATACTGAATACTGAATATCATGTATAACGTGACTTACAATTGCGATATCTCAGAAATGGTGACTCTTAGAACAAAATTAAAAGGATTATTTTTGTAGATCATTTTAAGATCTACAACTTTGGTCTAGTATTTTTCGATAAAACTTACCGTTCAAATCAAAAAACCTCGAAAAAACCCGAATAACTTTTGAAGCGCACATGGGATTAATAGGGACTTTTCAAACTTCCTTTCTCAAGGTAAACCCAAGCTCTCCACGAAGTTTCAGCTTTCCGGGAATTATTGTTATTTCAAATGTCTAAATTGACCGGACTACAAGCATAAGCAATAGGAATTTATTTTAACTTTTTTTTTCAATCTTGTCGAAGACCGATGAATCACCGCTTCGATGTCAAAGACATTGAAATAAGATCATTCGTGCGTGACTTGATTGTATTTTTTGCTCACAAAATTGAGTGTAAGGTTTGAGATCCGAGAGAGATGTCGAATGTTGGAGGTTTTTTTTCGGACGGACATACGTAGTTACTTACGAGGCTTTTGTTACTGCACCGGGAATAAAGGCTCCCGCCTTTATTCCGAGCTCCAGCCTTAATAAATGGTTTAAAAACTGCAAACTAAGCAACCTGCGCAAGAGGGCATCCCCTGTGGGGCTTGGACCTCGGCTCTGGGCAGTCGCAGGCGATGAGATTAAGGGATTAAATATGAATTTGAGTGAGTGTTCGAGGATTACTAATAGTCGTCATGCAGTTTTAATAATATTTAATGGCTTATGTTTAACTTACCATCAGATATAGTAAAAATGATCACCAAAATTAAACCCGCATTTTAATGTAAAATTGTAACCAAAGTTTTAACATTTCGCTATCGTATTTAAGCAAAATGACTCCAAATAAATCATTGTTAACCCAAAAGTAGTAAATGATCACCAAAAGTAGTAAATGAACACCAAAAGTACCTAAATGTTTTACTAATTTACTATTCGGTTCTGGCACTCGCCGGCCGCTGCCGCGGCACCGCTCGCTTCGCTCGCTCGGCTCGTGCGTTTTATGGCCGCAGCTCTAACCTAACCTAACCGATTGTCATTTTTCATTGATTTTATTAAGGTAGAAATAGCGCAATAATTTGCTCGCTAAGATTTGGTGATCATTAACTACATTTGGTGATCATTAACTACATTTGATGTTCGAATACAATTTGAAGTGCAGTCGTGAGTAAAATAGCTAGTACTATTACAATTTTAGACTTTATTTTTCTGGTGTCAAGTATATATTTTTGGTGGTCATTATATTTTATCCCATATTTAATTTTATCTAGTACTAGTTTTTACCCGCGGCTTCACTTGCATCCTTTTTTTAGGTAATAAAAATGTCTTTTGTTCCTTCTAATACCCCAAGAATAGGTGTACAAAGTTTAATGATGAGCGGTTAACAAACAAACTTACATTAACATTTAATATATTATAGTATAATTGATAATGTTGGGAATTTGCTCGATGTCAATAACGTCGACAGCTAGGGACTTAAAAATGGTACGGAAACCTTCATGCGCGAGTCCGACTCGCACTTGGCCGGTTTTTTATAAGCTTCTTATCCACTCAGTCTAGAGCTAGATATAGGCCTCATCCTATTTGCATCAACCAGTACCCTCTGGCTATCCTTTTCCATCTAGCGTCCTACTTAACGTTTGCCGAGACGCAGTCTTCACTCTAGAACGCGTTTGCTCTATCGGTTATCAGTTCTTCTGGAAACATGGTCAGCCACTTCAATTTGCTTATTCTGCGGGCTACGTCGGTAACTTAAGTTCTCTGCCGGATCACACATCATTGTGAAGAATCTTTCAGAGAAACCTAAGTCTATCTCACTCTACAATACACCCTGTGCTTGCGAATTTATAAAAAAAAGAATGAGCTAAATTGGTAAAGTTCTCAATTTAAATGGCGTGGTGAGAGGTAATAGGGATTAAAACTAAATTAAAATCTGATAGGTTCCTTGGACACGATTTGGTTCGTCAAGAGTTATTATTAACACCATACATAATGTAATCTAAAAATACAACAACAACTAAAAATAATAAATTGAAACTATAACTAATAAAAAGTTATTGCGCGTTTAAAGATTGTTTTTTTTAATATTCAAAATTCGATTTCTTAACTATTCGTCAACGGTTAATGTAATTTCTGTCCTTTCGATCGAAAATACACTGAAAATCGTTACATTATCAGAACAAACCAAAATATCTCATATAATTTTTTTTATGTTTTAAAATCAGTGATAAACTAGTCTTCCACAAAAAAATGCTCGTTACCATTTTCTAACGGCCATATTTAAAAATGGCGGCGACATTAATGATAGCCTTCAAACCCTATTTCATAAAATATAAAAAGTTCTATACGTACTGGTATTGACTGATTTCGTAGTAACGATTCCTTCGAGAACATCTTGGAAGCATTATAATTTTTACGGTACAAGCACTATGTTAAATGTTATATGGAATAGCCGTTCGTCAAAATAACACTTTTCTTCATCCAATTAACAGCTAGATAAATACTTGTAATTAATATGAAATATGTGTAACCGTCACGAATAGCGCTATTTTTTTTTAACTTTACATTCGCTATGGTTAGCTTTGGTATAGACTAAATTCGCGGTACTGTTTTCCACGCAGTAGCTTCTTGAAGAACTGTGTAGTTTATTTAAATATTTGAAGGAATTTTCATTTATTAGAATAACAATTGTTTATGTATTGTTGCCGACTATATGACGCATATAGGTGTAACCGACAGGCATATAAGTTTACGCGGTTGAAATGATTAATTAATTGATTAGAAATTTAGTAATTTTAGTATATATAATAGGCATGAATACTAAAAAAGTATATTAAGTCCGTCGGTTAGATTACTAAAAAATATTGGACACGTATTTTTTATTTATCAAATCAATAAATAGTTACAAAGGTACAGCAGCAACAAAGTATAAAGTTTAGGAAAGCAGTGACGTTACATGAAATTTCAATGCGCTGTATCTTCGTAATTTTTTGTTTGTGGAAAAAAAAAACATGGTTAGTATTTTTTGGTAATCTAACTGACGGACCAAATATTTTTTAGTCTTATTACTATATTTTTGATTATTTATTTTTTTGTACTATATTCTATAAATAAACTAGCTTACCCGGCAGACTTTGTACTGCCTCAATCGATAAATAAAAGGCCTAAACATTTGTATAAAATAAACTGGCCCGGAGAGACTTCGTTTATGCGGTGTCCTACATCTACCCTTCTGTTGAACGTTGTCTTATAGTAAAATAGTGCAAATACTTGACACATCACATAAAACAGTGAAAAATAACAGTCTTATAGAATATAAGGAGCCGTGTAACAATAAAAAAATTATAGTTTATTTTTTAATTGCCATTATGTATGCGTTAAAATGCACGATGTTTATTTCATAAGATACACAATCCAAGAAATACGTTAATTACGAGTATTTACGAGCATAAGGGCGTGGGCTCTGTTCTTAGTAAGTATACCGTCATATTTGATCAGCAACAGTAATTGAAGTTAGTAGAAACCATCGATACAAGTCCCTTTGTTAATATTCCTCGGATCGAACGTTCCTAACATATTATATTTAATACATGTAAAGTTGTCGCCTTACAATTCTGATTTGTTAGGTAAAAAAGTTGATGTAGAGACGCTCAATGAATATATTACGGGAGGCCACTCAGAAGAAAATTATAATTTATTGCTAAATAAAAACATAAATAATCTATTTAAGTATTTATAACAGTAACTGGTAAATTAATAATAGTCACGAAGAATAAAATTACATATATTTAGTCTGTCAGTTAGATTACCAAAAAAATATTGACGCGTATTTTGTTTTTCGTTCTTCAAACAAAAAATTTCGAAGATATAACGCGTTGGAATTTCGTGTGACGTCACTTTTAGGTACAATTTTACCTAGTAGTGTCGTCACAATCCCCTATCTCCTAAACTTTATAGTTTATTGTTGCTCAGTATCTTTGTCAATTTTTATTGATTTGATAAATAAAAAACTAACGTGTCCAATATTTTTTAGTAATTTCTACAATTATATTTTGTAATATTTTGGCTTGTCCAGAAAAAAAATTGCGATTCTTTCATGTTTATAATATTAGTACCTATAGAAATATAGTAAAATACCATCTCCCGTATATTGAAAATTATTATATTTCGAAAAGAACAATGTAATGTAAAATACATAAAGGTCATTTATGTATTTTACATTACATTCAAAAATACCTATGTATTTTGACTTCGTAGTTTCGTGTAAAGTATCCGAAATTAGGGCCTGTAGAATTTGAAACTTGTTCCATATCGTCGGTGATATTGCAATACCGCGTAAGTGACAATAGCTTATAAGGTCGAAATCAAATATAGCAAATTATATTTTTTGCCCTAAAAGATAAAGAAAAAACACATTTCTTGACATATGAAATCACACCTTAGTAGCAACTGTCACTTACGCGGTATTGCAGTATCACCGACGATATGAGGTCTGGCAACATTTTGTCAGTGCAAGCCTGTATGTAAGTTGCTTATGATAAAATTTTTTTTAACATTTTTTTGGATATATTTCCAACCAGAGATACCAATTCGCCATGTTTTGAATGCGCTAAATTCCATCATCCAATTTAAGCTTATACTTTTATTTAAAGAGTTTCGTAAAATCCTGAAGTCCCTACTAAGAATTTTATAATTTTTAACAAGGAGTTTTGAAACCTCTCGCCTCAGAATTTGCGCAAGACTTATACAAACTTATTGGAGGAGGCCTTTGCCGTTTGGCAAACAGATCTTGAAAAGATAACCAACCAATTTAAGTATAATAGTGACATGAGTGCCCGTTGGAACTTCATAATAAAATAAAGCCTATAGCCTTTCTCGATAAATAGACTATCTGAACACCGATAGAAATGTTCGAATCGGACCCATAATTCCTGAGATTAGCGTGTGCAAGCAAACGAACTCTTCAACTTTATCATTTACTAGCTTCCCGCATGCGGTTTCACTCGCGTATCTCCCGTTCCTGTGGGAACTTCATAATTTAATTATTGCCTATAGCTTTCCTCGATAAATGAGCTGTCTAACACCAGTATGCATCAAATCGGACCAGTAGTTTCCGAGATTAGCGCGTATTAAGCAAACAAACAAACTCTTACATGATAAATTATATTATTACATTGCACAATTTGCAATGGAGACTGGTGCATAAACTAGTTTTATATATTAATATGTCTCATACGGTTTTATATATTAGTATAGAAAAGATTCCCATTAGACTTCGAGCTTCACAGGCCACAGGTAAACCTGCGCGCAGAAAACTACACGTACGTACGTACGTAGGTACACCATAAATAAACACTTTCATTTTTTTTTCGTTTATTTAGTTCCGGCGTATAAGCAAAGAAATCCGTTTTATAACTACTTAACAAATAGGCTGGTACGCCTGCATACTCTCACTGTTTCCTTATTTCTTCGTATAAAAACAGCTGGATGGGGACTGTTGCGGAACATAACGCATGGGTGTGTTTATAGAAACTCCACCCAAGTCAAAATTAAGCTTCGTTGTTTTTTTTTTCGGGCGGACATATGTAATTTGGCGTGAGGCTTTTGATACTCCATCGGACATAAAGTTAAAAAGTGCTCTAGCATTATTTGAAAACTAATATAGTAGTGATTTTTTTTTGCGGACGGACTTCCGTAATTACCCTTCAGCCTTTTGCTACTTTACCGGGCATAAAGGCGAGCAGAGCTCTAGCTTTAATCATCATCGGCCCGAATAACGTCCACAGCTGAACATGGGCTTCCTCCCGAGTGAGGGCTTTGCAATAGTCACCACGCTTGGCAGGCGGGTTGGTGACTGCAGTATTATGTTGTAACACACAAGGAAACGCTGCTGCCTCTTCCCTGATATACAATGGCTGGTTGACACATATGCAATTATGTTACAATGATGTTTATTTCTAATACACTCGGTTCCAAAAATATCGGGTCAGTCACATAAACCCGAATATCTCCCGAACTACGTATGCTATCCTCATGAAACGAAGACTGTTCTATTGAGAATTTAATTATACAGATAAAAAATAAAATAAAACTTAGTTGCACCCACAATATTAATCTCTAAATTAAAAAAAAAACTAAAGTAGTCATATTTTTCTTAAGATTACATTGTTTTTATGATTGTTTTTTTGCTGTTTTTCATCACTTTCTTCATTTAATACTTTGTATTGCCTCCACGAGCTCTTGCATGGCAGTCACGCTAGAGGAATGTACCAGAATCCTAACTTTTTTGGAACTTGGGCGGAGCCAGCGTGAAAAAGCCAGAAACATTGATGTAACTTTGTCGACTGTTCAGCGGGTAGTCCAGCGGTACCAAGAGACCGGATCACACCTTAGAAGACCAGGAAATGGCAGACCAAGATGCACAACGGCCAGGGAAGACAGACAACTGGTGGCTACAATGCTCCGAAATCGTTTTCAAACTGCTGTTGGTCTAAAAACTCACTTTATTCGCTTTGGAGGTGGCAATTTAAGCGCTCAAACAGTAAGAAGACGTCTTGCTGAAGCAAATTTGAAACCATTGAGGCCCGCAAATGGCCCCAAACTGGAACGGGGACATCGAATTGCAAGACAGAGATACGTGCGCGAGCACCTAAACTGGACACTAGACGATTGATCTAGGGTAATGTTCACGGACGAGTCTAAATTCATGCTTTATAAGCATGATGGTAGGCAGTTGGTGTACAGAAGACCAGAAGAGCGCTTCCATCAAGCGTGTGTGGAGGAAAAAGTGGCGTACGGTGGAGGCTCCGTACAAGTTTGGGCTGGGATTTCTGCTGACGCCCGCACCGAGCTGGTACTCATTCAAAATGGAACTCTAAATGCAGAGAGGTACGTGGAAGAGATCCTCAATGAACATGTAGGTCCTTTCATGGCCAGGATGGACCGGCATGGCAAATTAATGCATGATAATGCGCGTCCCCATACCGCCAGAATTTTACATGATTACCTTGAAGAGGTCGGTATCGAACTCATGCAGTGGCCAGCGCGAAGCCCGGACTTAAACCCCATCGAGCACGCCTGGGACGAGCTTCAGAGATGCGTGAAAGGTCGAAACCCCCCACCAATCACGCTTCCCGAGCTCAAACAAGCACTGGTGGAGGAATGGGAAGGTATTCCTCAGCACCGGCTCCGAAATTTGGTGTACATCATGCCTAATCGCCTGGAAGCTGTCAGAAGAGCTCGTGGAGGCAATACAAAGTATTAAATGAAGAAAGTGATGAAAAACAGAAAAAAAAATATATAAAATATATATTATTTAATCTTAAGAAAAAATATGACTACTTTAGTTTTTTTTTAATTTAGAGATTAATATTGTGGGTGCAACTAAGTTTTATTTTATTTTTTATCTGTATAATTAAATTCTCAATTGAACAGTCTTCGTTTCATTAGGATGGCATACGTAGTTTGGGAGATATTCGGGTTTATGTGACTGACGCGTTATTTTTGGAACCGAGTGTAGTATTTGCCATAACATAATAATATGGAACCTAAATATAATAATTTTTGTTCAAAAAACTTGAATATGTTTGTATACATTCAATATGAAAATTATTTCTTTCGTCTGTGTCTTTTACTTCCAAAAACGCTATCAGTCATTTTGTGACTTCATACATCTCGTTAATTTTAACCAGATGTATGAAGATTAAGATTATGATCGCATTCATGTATTTACATGAATGCGATCCTTTACTATTACACTTTCTGAGTCATGACGTCATCGATCTCGAACACAGATAATGTATATAGACCAGCATGGCTGACATCGTTTTCATCTTTAAATGCCAAGCCAATATTAAAATATTTATTTTAGTGCTTCCGAAATCACAAATGAATGCCATATTTTTTTCTTGATCTAGTAAAACCATTCTTAACCATATAAAAATAATTGCAAAAAAGTGTCAACTAGCCTATTATTATAGATGATGTAATAACCAGCCTCGGAAAGCACGTTAATCCGTTGGTTCCGCCAACGGCTTAACGTGCTTGCCGAGGCACGGAGGGTAGTCCCTCAACCAACCAGACCCGGAAAGAAATCTTAGAATCTACACAAATATTTTCTTGTCCGGCGTGGGGATCCCACGACCCATTACCTAGCTAGCTTTAGCGAGCTGAAACTGAATTAAGTGGGAAGTCTGAATTCAGTTAACCTTTTTTTTTATCTATGCTCATGGTCATCGTCCAACCAAATAATAATTATTATTTTGCGTCGCTAAGAACAATAGAAGTCAATTATAACAATTAATGTAATAGATATAAATAAATAACAAACATCCTACTAATAATATTATAAACACGAAAGTTTGTAAGTATGGATGGATGGATGGATGTTTGTTACTATTTAACGTAAAAATTACGGAATTGATTTGGCTGAATCTTTGCACGGGAATACTTAATAAGCTCGATTAATATATACGCTACAAAAAATCTGGCTCCAACCCACTGGAGCAGAGTTACGCGGGTAAAACAGCGGGACGCAGGTAGTAATTAATATATTTTCAAACTATTGTTACTGTTCGACTATTTACAATAGCCTGTAATAGGTTTACGTAAATAAAAATGATATTATATAACTTATTAAAAAAACTACAAGTTGATAAGTAGATAAAACAAGTTCATGCTAAAGTGACTTTAGAAGTGACTGCGATTTTGGCTAAGTGATGACGGCGCGGCAGTCCTCGAGGGTGTGTTTTAAATTAAATGTTTATTTTTATTTTTATATTTGAGTTGGTTGAATGAAAGGTAAATTGCGGGTTACTCATGTCCAGACTCGTGTTCCCAGATAGTGACTAACCCCCAAGTTTTAACGGGTTAGTCACTATCTGGACATACGAGACTGGACATGAGTGTGTCGAGTTGGTGAAACTCGGAATTAGAATCACTTATTATTTCGTCATCTGGTCACGCCAATATTTATATGTGTGTCCACTTAGTTAAACCAAAATTAAATCTTTAAATCTCGTAGCTCGTGGGTTCGATCCCCACGCTGCACAGGAATTTTTGTGTAATTTCTAAGATTTCTTTCAGGTATGGATGGTTAAATAACTACCCTCCGCGCCTCGGAAAGCACGTTAAGCCGTTGGTCCCGATTGTTGTTATAACATCATCTATAATAATCGTATATCAGGGAATGGGAAGCAGCGTTTCCTTGTGCGTTGCAAGGTTGCAACTAATACTGCGGTCACCAACCGGCCTACCAAGCATGGTGACTATGGCAAATACCCTCCCTCGGGAGGAGGTCCATGTTCAGCTGTGAACGTTATACGGGCTGATGATGATGATGTAGTAATTGATTGTTCACCAGCTGTATGTGTCCGGCGTTGCTCGATCGTACATTTCCCGTGGATTTTCACAGAAAATTTTTTATTTTATTTATTTATTTAATATTTTAGCACTAAATAGTACATGGTGGACTTAATGCCGATGGCATTTTCTGCCAGTCAACCATAAGGTGGTGCAGAGTAAAAGTGGTAGGTGCACGAAGGAAAATGAATACCATATTGGTACATGAATTAAAATATACCTACATTCTAATAATACATAGATAAATATACATACTAATACTTTATTCATTACACATATTATAATACTATACATATATGAACCATTTCTGCTCAAAAAAAAGAAAACAATCGTCACTACCGCGGCACTGACAGTTGTTTAGATCTCGCGAACTTTATTCTTAAAAGAGAGACGATTTTTTGCCATCCTGACTCCGAGAGGAAGCGCATTCCAAAGAAGTATGGACTGAACAGAGAAATAAGAATGAATAAAATTGTAACGGTGTGGGGAACAGTGAAGGAGACGATTATGTAATGACTTAACAAAGAATACATAAAAATAAAGAGGATAGAGTAAAATTTATTGCACCAAACTTAAAATATATTGACACATTCAAAATATTTTTTGCATGCATAGTAAACGGTATTCAGGTAGCGAAGACATTTTTCCCAAAGTCTTTTTTTTTTTTTTATTAGAAATAGATTAGCGTTTGACTACACCCTGCCTGATGTTAAGCATCGGAATAGCCTAGGATGGAGCACGCTTACCTAGAAGGAACCGGTTTACTCTTGATTTGAAGAGACCCATATCGTACTTATCGGGAAATATAGACCCCGGCAAGGAGTTCCACATCTTCGCAGTACGTACAAAAAACGTGGACTCGAAGCGCTTCGTACGTATTTTGGGAATATCGACCATGTACCGATGGCGCCTCTCCAAGTGTCTTGTTGTCCGATAGAAGAAAGGGGAAGGCAGAACTAAGTTGTGCAGTTCCTCAGCACACTCTCCGAAATGTATCCGATAAAAAACCGACAAACTGGCAACCCTTCGTCGGTGCGCAAGGCTTTGCAGCTGAGACTCGCCTACGTTGCCTATTAACTTTTTGGCGCGCCTCTCAATCGACTCCAGTACCTCTAGTTGATACTTGGCGGAACCATCCCAAAGATGAGAACAGTACTCCATACATGCTCTAACTTGGGCTTTGTATAATGTGAGCAGCTGATTTGGTGTGAAGTACTTTCTCACCTTCGAGAGGATGCCAAGCTTTTTAGAGGCTATTTGGGCCTTCGACTCAATATATGAGCCAAAATTTTGAGTCGATGAAAGAGCAACGCCTAACAGCTCAAGCTTGTCAGTTAACTGCACGGATACATCTCGGAAAGAAGGAGACAGTCGAAACGGCCTCTGCGGAGAACAAACACGCCTGGGTTTTACTAGCGTTAAACTGAACCAGGTTGGCATCGCCCCAATCGGAGACTGCCTTAAGGGACAAGTTTAAGCGTTCAACCATGGCATCTCTGAGCAACTCTATATCCGGCCCACTGGCCCGCGCATTGGAAGTGTAGCTCTCCATGACCGTGCTGTCGTCTGCATACCCAAAGGTACCGGGCTTCAGCAGATCGTTGATATGCAGCAGGAAAAGCGTCGCAGAGAGTACAGACCCCTAGGGAACACCGGCATTGACAGCCATTTGTTCAGACGAGCAGCCGTCAACGACCACTCGTAATGACCGATCCCTCAGGAAATCCGAAATCCAAGCGCAAAATGCAGCAGGTAGACCGTATGCAGGAAGCTTGCCAATTAGGCTATCATGCCAAACCCTGTCAAAGGCCTTCGAGATGTCCAGAGAAACGGCAAGCGCTTCCCCGTGTCCCTCGATGGCCTCACTCCAGATGTAGGTAGCGTACGCTAGAAGATCCCCAGTGGACCGGTTTCGGCGGAAACCGTATTGTCGATCGCTGAGAAGGTTGTTAGTTTCTAGGTACGCTAAAAGCCTGGTGTTGATAACACTTTCCATGCTCTTGCAGAGTATGGAGGTGATGGAGATAGGCCTGTAGTTTGAAGGGTCAGCACGACTACCTTTTTTGGGCACGGGTTGCACATTTGCTAGCTTCCAAGACTTCGGCACCAGTCCAGTCTCTAGAGAGAGGCGAAAGAGGTGTGTTAAGACAGGAGTCAACTCGGGTGCACATGTCCTCAACATGATGTTAGATATACCATCAGGGCCACTGGCTTTATTCACGTCAAGATTACGAAGCGTTTTGCGAACTTCCTTTTGGCGAATGTGAATGTCATTCATGACTATCTCGCTTCCTGGAACGTTAGGAGGAATCGCGCTTCCAGCATCTAGTCGTGAAGATCCCGCAAACAGAGAAGCAAACAAGTTGGCTTTCTCTTCAGCAGTGTGAGCCAGTGTTCCATCAGGCTTCTGCAGTGGAGGCAGTGAGGGGCGGCAGAAGTTTGCTTCGACTGATTTAGCTAGGGACCAAAACGCTTTACTACCCGCGGGGTACGAAGCCAGTTTGTTCCCTATTCGGCTAATATGGTCAAAGCGAGCCTTCTGTAGAGCCTTTTTGCAGGACTTGGCAGCCTTGTTAAAAATTCTCTTCTTTGCGTGTATGTCCTTTGCCTTGCGCCTACGAGCATCGACCCAAGCCAGGTATGCCTGATGTTTGTGCGCCTCAGCGCGTCCACATTCAGCCTCGAACCATGGGCGATCTCTGCCAGACGACGGTACGTCAGTGAACGGAATAAAATATTCCATCGCTAATCGTAGCACATCGGTCACAGCATTGGCGCAGGTGGTAGGATCACCAGAAGAGAAGCAGACAGGTTGCCAAGGATAAGATGCAAAGAAGGACCGCATCTCATCCCAATCTGCTGACTTGTATCGCCACATCCGCCGAGTGCCTTTTGGGCAGGGATCGGGCGGGGAGTAGACAGATACAGATTTCACCAGACAGTGGTCGGAACTACCTAAAGGTGAAGAGACCGACACTGAGTAGCGGTCTGGATCAGTTGTCAGCAGAAGGTCCAAGCAATAGGCTGTATGCGAGTCAACGTCTGGTATCCGTGTAGCTCCTTGGACCATCTGGGTGAGATTTAACGCTAAAGAAAGCTTACGCGTCTCTCTCCCAGCGTGGTCGGTGTCCCGGTATGGGAACAGCCAATCCTGGTGATGGCCATTAAAATCCCCCAGTAACACCATTTGAGCGGATGGGTACTTTTGTTGAGCTGCGTCTGCCACCTCACAGAGGTATTCAGCGAGCCGAGTTGTCTCCGGATCCCCGGTGTGCGAGCGGTAAACACAGGCATACAGAATCTTATCAATGCCTGTGTCAACCAAAACCCAGAGTACGGAGAAGGTGGGGTCCTCGAATCGACGGAGACGGCGAATGCAGATGTCGTCCCGAGCATAAACACATACTCCCGCACGTGGTTTGAAGTTGTGCTCCAGGGTATACCCTGGGTAACTAAGGTACGACACATCGGAAGGACGACCAATCTGCGTCTCCGAGAGAAACAAGAGGTGAGGTTTTTCAGTCTCAAGGTGGTGATGGACAGGAACGAGATTTGAGTGCAAACCCCTTATGTTACAAAGGTGCACTTACAGTTACACTTACAGTCATATGTAGTAGGTAATATCGTTACGTGATTAGCCTCATGGCATTGTAAAATATAGGCTTAGCTTAGTTTAGACTTCAAATCTCCTACAAAATACATTAAAATTTGAACCTTGACCTGTACCTATTTAAACAGTTTTGTAATTTGTAGAGATAACATAATTACTTATTATTTAAAACTGTTTTATCGTTTCTAATACAGACATTTAATAAAACTGTAGAGGTCGAATGTCTGACATATAATAAAAACGCAAAAATCCGAGTCAAACTGTTGGACCGATTTTTATGAATTTTGCATGGTGGTACCTTACATCCCCGGTCCAACATTTTAAATACTTTAAATCACAGAATTTATGTTTGTACCTACTCGTTAAAAATGTTTATCGAAGGAATAACAAACACCACGCGGACAAAGTCTCGGTCATCAGCTAGTATTTAAATAATTCTTCTCTTCTCTGTTTCACAAACAAAAGCGAATCTTAAGATCGAATTTGATAGGTCAATTAAAATTACATCAGCTATAATGTATTTCAATAATATATTTCAGTTCTATATATGGGGAACCCCAAAATTTATTGTTTTTTTTCTATTTAGGTGTGAAAATCTTAATGCGGTTCACAAAATACATCTACTTACCAAGTTTCAACATTATAGTTCTTATAGTTTCGGAAAAAAGTGGCTTTGACATACGGACGGACAGACAGACAGACAGACAGACAGACATGACGAATCTATAAGGGTTCCGTTTTTTGCCATTTGGCTACGGAACCCTAAAAAGGAAAGCCAAGTTCAACACAAAAATTAAGCTTGGCTGTGGGCTTCGCCGCAAAAATAATGGAGATCTGAATGAGTGCCAAGTTCTATGCAAAATCGAAATATGTATTTATAGGAACAAAATAACATTATGAACAAGTATTAAACTCTAATTCTTTGCTTTAATGGATACCTATAACAATTGCTGTTATTTAAAAATGTGAGATCTTAAAGTAGGTTAGATTTGAATTGGCCAGTTTTCATTACATCAGTCATTTTATAAAGTTATTCATCATTTGAATACTGATAAAAACTGGCCAAGTGCCTACCTATTTAAAATCGAATATGGCCTCTTCATATATTATAGTATGCAGAAAAGGTTTTTTAAATTATACTTTTACGGAATTATAATATATGGAATGGCGATTGCATGTTCTTATTGTAGCTTCTTTTTGCACTTTATTCGAAATAAATTCAAAATGTGATTCTGATTAAAAAATATGCAACAGTTAATTAGAAATATATCGATCGATTACACAAGTACAATCGATTGGGCATCCCTAATCTTTTTCGTCACGACAAGACGTTTTGCAAAGATGGCGGCGATTTGTTATTAGTCGCGTAGAATACTTTTTATCATTTATTTTGGCATGCAGCTAGTCCGTTTTACAAAAGTATTTCCCTCCCGACCCTTAGTTTGCTAAGAACCTTCCGATGCCCTCGTAGACTCGAAGTCCGAGAGGCCCGCGAACTGTAAAGTAGAGCGACAGTTGCACAAAACTCCCCTAAATAAACTAAAAGCCATAATTCCTCAATCTCCCCGTCAGCGACCGCCCTGAGCCGAGGTCCAAGTCCCACAGGGGACGCCCTCTTGCGCAGGTTGCTTAGTTTGTAGTGTTTAAACCATTTATCTAGGCTGGAGCTCTGCTCGCCTTTATGCCCGGTGAAGTAGCAAAAGCCTCCTGGCTAACTACATATGTCCGTCCGAAAAAAAAAAAAAAAAAAAAAAAAAAAAAAAAAGTATTTGCAACTAATATATTATTAAAATATTATAGACAATTAATTATCGTGTATGTCCGATACTTTTGTTGTATGGGGCGAATCTGGACATTGTCCTTTACTAACTTATGTTCCACTATTTACAAGTGCCTATAATTGATTTACGTAAATTAAAATGATTTTTATTCAATTTATTAAAAAAAAAACTACAAGTAGGTAAAACAAGTTCATGCTAAAGTGACTTTAGAAATGACTGCGATTTTGGCTCAGTACCTAATTATCATTGAGTTCATTATGTGATAAAATGTCTTATACCTTAATAAATTCAAAATTTTGGATGGATACTAATAGTCTCAGTGTTTCACCACTAAACAGTTCTGTAGTTTTATGCAGTCGTCAACGATTACATCGCAATTTTTATTCAGCAATTAGGTATTTACATACATTTGTACTTGTCAAGGAAATTCACGATGCATATAAAATTAATTAAAAATAGGTAACATTTACTAGGTATTCAATTCTGTAGGTGAAAGCTAAAAGACCTTAAGTCCATTTTTTGTCATTTTTGTGTTTTTATTGATTCTTATTTAAGCTACCCGAATTGATGAAATGGTAAAAGACATTAAGTCCAGTACAAAAAATGGACTTAAGGTCTTTTAGCTTTCACCTACAGAATTATGTTTAAATTTATTTCAGGTGTGCCAGAAGTCTGTCAGTCTTGTGTTAGTAAATAAGCTCTTAATATTAAGGTTAATAACTATTTGCTATATTTATTTTATTCAAACATTCATAAATAAAAATAAAAAAATATTATAGCATATTTTAGAGTGCAGTGACCGGTTATGTGGCGAGATCAAATTAAAAGTTTTTGACATATATAAGGAATTCCGGATCTGTTCTAAGTAAATATTTTCATACCGTTTAACTCATACAATATAACACGGCTTTTATAGAAAAAATCTATTCACAGAAAATTGTAACGCAATCCTAATGTTTAAGACCAGGGTAGATAATTTTTGAAACCAAAAAAAATTATAGTAGTATTAGAAAAGGAAGAAAATATAACAAAAAATATTTTTTTCCTTATTTTGACACCAAAATCGAAAAATCACCCTCATGTTCAATCGAAAATTCTCACGTCATAATTTCTGCTTTTTTTTAAAAAGTCGGTACGCTTTTTGTTCGTTGCAATCTCTACTTTTTAATGGTATAAAAAAATGTACATTACTCCTGTATATTTTTTTTATAAAATTCAAAACACGAAAAATATTCGAATTCGATTTTTTTTACTTTATATACAATTATGACCTATTTATTTACAAGAAAAACGTAAGATTCCATGTTACATTTATAAACAAAACGTTTCAAGTCAAAATATACTACTATAATCAACGACCAAATAAGTTACTAAAGTTAATACTTAATAAGACACCTACAAAATGTTGATTAAGTTGTAGAATCTTCTTTAAATTATATTCGTAGATGCCTCTTCATTGCTATTTTAAAATTATACTTGTATACCTGAGTGACCTATGGAAAATGTAAGCCCAGCAAAAGGTATTTCATAAAGAAGTGGAGAAGAGGCTAGGATGGTCACAGATTAAAATGTGGCTGCTGAAAACATGGTTTAAAATGCATAAATTTATGTTAAAATTGTCATAATTCTCAAAAATGCGAAAATGTAGAAAAAACCTACGACGAAGTTAATGATTCAGCTGAAATTACGGATAAGGAACCAATGCATACTGGAAATATTGTTGGAGACGAATACGGTAATGGTCTTGAAAATTTCAAAGATCTACTATAGGTAATCAGAAAGGCCTGTCGTATCTAACGATGAATAAATACATTTAGAACGACATTTCTTTTTTTTAATCTTTATGTTTTATGGATTAATAATTCTTTTGTTCATCAATATATCGTGGAATCTTACGTTACTCGAGTAATTAAAGTATAAATTTTAATAAATAGGTCATAATTGTACATAAAGTAAAAAAAAGCGAGTTCAAGTATTTTTAGTTTTTTGCATTTTATGAAAAAAATTACAGGAGTAATGTACATTTTTTATATACCATTAAAAAGTAGAGACTGCAATTGAGAATTTTCGATTGAACATGAGGGTGATTTTTCGATTTTTCGGTCAAAATAAGGAGAAAAATAATTATTATTGAATCAAAAAACATCTTGTATGTTTGGGACATACTCAGGTAAGTTTTCAGCAAATTTAGTGAAAAAAAATCAAAATTTGTAAAGATAAAAATAAAAATCCAAAAACTCGGTTTTTTGAATTTTTTACATGATTTTGGAGGTTAAGGTAAATAGTGTAAATATAAAAGTTGTAGATCTTTTTATTACCTACAAGTTTGCTATTTAACTTTTTTCCATAGGACTCGACTATATTGATTAGATCGATCCCGACTCGATTTCCGACAAAACTATATTGTCGGAAATCGAGGGTAACCTTTTTTTACCCTTAAAAACCCATTTTTTACCACTTCCCAACCTCAGATCGCCCGTAATTTATTTTTCCTTTAATTTTTGTTATATTCTCTTCCTTATCCAATGGGTTTCATACAACTATAATTTTGTTTCATTTTTAACCATTTTCAAAGGTTTTGGCACTGGTCTATTTGGGAAATGAACGTTTAAACTGTAACTTGTTTACCAACTAGTACTTTTATCATTTTTTATTAAGTCAAATATTTCTGTTGGAATAACAGTTTTTACGCAAAATCTAATAAGCAATTTATCCTAATCTAAATAGTTCAGTTCCGGGTAACCTACTAAAAACAATCCCTTTTTTCTATTAATGTAAGTCGTTTCTGGCACTCGCCGGCCGCTGCCGCTGCGTAGGAGGTCACAGTTTTAAACTTTTTTTTTTTTTTTACTGGGTTCAAAATGCGTGATCGCATCCCCTCGCTGGCGCAAGGATCCCTATTGCGTGATCCCTGCGCCAGCGAAGGGTATGTGGGGCTCTTCCTCTGTAGAACGCGGTGCGCTGTCGCACCGCAGAGAGGCCATACCCACTAAAAAAGCCCCCGGGTGTTCCTCCTTCTGCCGTTTAGTGTGGGGGGACCCAAAAAAAAGGTAAAAGGGCGAGAGTTTTCCCCCCCTTGGCCCCATCGCGAGTGTTAAGCACCCGCGATGGGTACCGTCCTACTCCTACAGGGATGCCCGAACACAAAGGCGATCCCTGACCTACTCATGAATGTGACCCCAGGGAGCAGAGTCATGTTCTCTGCTCCCCAGGGTCACCCCTTATGGTGGGAGGCGATGGGTTTCAGCCCTCCGCCTCCGGCCAACGCGACGCCTACGAAGGGGGTGAGAGCTGGAATCATCTTCTCTCACCCGCTCCGCGGCCTCCTTCTGTGAAACTACTGTCTCACAGAAGGAGGCCATCGTCTCCCACGATATCTCGCTCTCGAGTATCTTCTTCGTGATGGTCGAAAGCGAGAGATCGTCACCTACCTGTGCGACGAGCGCACTACGCTCAGTCACCCAAGCCGGACACTCGGCCAGGGTGTGTTGCGCCGTATCATCGGCGCAATCACAATGGTGGCAACGAGTGTCCGGTTCCCTCCTTGCCACCTTGCACAAGTAATGCCCGAAGCATCCGTGCCCCGTCATCATCTGCGCAAGGCGGAAGGTCACCTCTCTCCCCTTGCGTCCGGCCCACTCTAGTAAGTGAGGCCGGATCGCATCTACCGTGCGCGATCCGCTCAATGGCGGGTCGGCTTCCAGCCGGTCTTTCCATTTCCGGAGAACACGACGCCGCGATTTAATACGCCACGTCGCCATGCCCTCAGGAAACGGATCACGGCGGTTCTGCACCCCATCGCACCTCCGCCGGTATGCCGCGGCCAGCTCTTCTGCCTCGAGCAGGTTAGTTGAGGTGCGATGGGGTGCAGAACGGCCGTGATCCGTTTCCGGAGGGCATGGCGACATGGCGTATTAAAGGCCGGTTTAGGCCTTTGGTTATCCCTCTGACAGAGGTCTACTATAAACTCTCGCCCCGGTGAAAGGACTAGAGTTTTCTCCCCCATGGTTCCATCGCGAGTGTTAAGCACCCGCGATGGATACCGTCCTACTCCTACAGGGAACAGAACACAAAGGCATCCCCGACCTACTCATGAATCCTAGGGAGCAGATTCATGTTATCTGTTCCACAGGGTCACCCCTTAAGTCGTTTAGATCAATGCCGGTCATACCCAGGCCCGTGGACCAAGAGGCAAGAAGTGGCCCGCCAAGGCATTTGAATTCGCTCTCAAGCGCGTTCAT
Organism: Nycteola revayana; assembly: GCA_947037095.2. Taxonomy (NCBI): domain Eukaryota; kingdom Metazoa; phylum Arthropoda; class Insecta; order Lepidoptera; family Nolidae; genus Nycteola; species Nycteola revayana. The sequence goes on from OX344839.1 coordinate 16,341,226, forward strand.
CAGCCATTTTTTTTTCGTGTTTAGATTTATTTTTCCGGCCTTGTTCTAGTTCTGACGATTCTATAGCGAAGCAAATTGAGATATTTGTATCATGCCTTTGACTAAATCGATTTTACGCTCAAATTATAACGTATACAATGTTAGATCAAAGAATACTAAGCATTTCACGTTAGAGTACTACCAAATATATTTATTTAGTGTTGTTTCCGGTGGTTTCAAAGATCTGATGCATATTTTTGCCGCCGGGAAATGCATTTGGCATTCCCGACGATGCAGTAAGTACGCGGCAACTACGCCCCATGTAGGTCTCAGGAGCATAGCCACCACGGCATTTGCCGTATCAATGATGCGAGGCACCGAGGCAATCCAAGGGCTCTCTGGCCCTACACACTTTCAGAGCCTCTTCATTACCCCACCACCACGGAACTTATCTATCTATGGCTACTACCTACGAAATACTCCAATAGTAGCACTCCCCCTCCATAACAATAATTTGCTAATCGTACCACGAAGCACCCCGAGTGCTCCAGTAAACACCAGTAATGCTAATGCATGACATACGATGCAAAACGTGATGCTCCCCGCGTTATCGAAGGGTATGTAGCATTCCAGTCTCTAAAATAAATTCGCGATAGTGTATACCTACGAAAAAGGCCCCAGGTTTTCCTTCTCCCGCCGACAATGAGTTATCTTATATGTGTTTTGGGTATCCTTCCGATGGTACGCACAACAAAAATGCCGCACTCCTGAAAACGTGATGCCCTAAGCACCTATTTATTAAAGTACACATTCCACTCCTTCACAAATCTTGAGAGATCGCCAGTTTCTTTTTATGAGTATAACATCATAATATCCATAAAAGTATTTTATATACATGATCGAACAAAATGAGACATAAAGACCAAACACATACGAGTCTAATTAAAAAAAAATATTAATCATCTAAGTTTATTCTCATAAACATTTTAATGCTTAGTTCAACTAATTTTATAGCTACTTAATATTCATAATTACAAAGTAGAGAATTTATGTTTCACTCCCGACCAGTATTAATATTATTAATTAATTCATCTATAAACAATGTGCCTCATCGATTAGATATTTTATGTTGGTAACATTATTCTTATTTACTGCTGTTGTGAATTTATTACACTTTATTGAATGTAAGTACGGTGATGATTGTTTACACGTGTTTAACGGCGCTATTCCAGTCGCATCAATTGATATTAAATAGATAGATGAACTATAAAATAGGTAGCTAGGAAACTTCATCAACTTCATCTGCCTGTTTATGTTCACAAGCGTGGAACGTTAGACAGAAGCACGCTTGTACGATACCCAGAAATCACAGTTAATAAAAATCTCTATTCCTAGACATCACGTTTCTCCGAGAGCTTTGTTGGCAGAAACATTGTTCTTAGATATCTCGGTCCATAGGAATCACTGTGGACCGAACTCGATATTCATAGAAACCACTGATCCCAGATATCTTGATTCACAGAAATCGATTTTTGGAGAAAAATCTTCTCATTTATTTTTCATTCATAAATTTCTCAAGAAAACAAATATTATTGTTGTAATCATTTTGGGTTGGGTTTTGGGACATACACCAAATCGAATGCGCCTCGACTAAAAAGTCTTATTTTTGCACATATATATTGTTAGCGGGGCTTTACTACTTCATCGGGAATGAAAGCGAGCTTGCTTCCAGTCTAATAAGTAATAACACACAGAGTTAATCATAATAAGTAATAACACACAGAGTTAATCATTAGCTTGAAAAAGTTTCCGTCCGGCAAAACATTCTCAAACGGGCAAGACCTCCTTTCCGGACCCTTAGTTTGGAAAGAGCCCTCCGATGCCCTCGTAGACCCAAAAGCCGCGAAGCCCGTGAACTGTGAAGTAGACCGATAGTTGCACAAAACTCCCCTAAATAACTAAGTCATTATTTGCTCAATTTGTAGTTGTTAAACCATAATTTATTAAGGCTTGAGCCCTGCTTGTCTTTATGCCCGGTAAAGTCGTGATATGTTGTAAACTACGTGTGATATGTTGTAAACTAAGTGTGGCTGTCTGAAAAGAAGGGCAAGTACCTACTAGTGCAGTCATTGAAGTGTTATTAGTACGAATTTTTTTACTGTGAACCGATTTGCATGAAATTTTGGAATTAGGCTCTTATCTTACCCTTGACTTTCATTTTCACGAAAATTTTATGATGTACAAAAAAAACTGAACACATCGGTTTTTTATAAAGTATTCAAATTTATTAGAATTAAGTGCAATTTAATTTAATATTTAAGATCAAAGCCGTTTTTTATTCTGTCTCAAATTTAATCGATGTATTCAATGCCATCTAGCGGCGAGCAGATACATTTTATGCACTCTAATGAAATAGGGTTTTGTAGTGCTTGAAATAAGTTTTAAAATAAGCACTGTTAAAAGTCTTTTGCACGAAAAATGAGTGAGCTGTAATGCAAATAAGAGGAACATCTAATGGTTTTTTCTATGGGTCTCATAAATCAATGGGTTTCATAAGTGCCATTTCCACCAAAATTAAAATTAATCGTATTCCGTCTAGAATTAACTTTAATACACTTGAGAGCAATAAAATCGCACACCCCTTGTAATTTGGTTTATTACTGATTGTTTCTAAAATCTAAAGATATTGAGTAAAAATCATTAGACAAAATTAAAGCATACAAGCTTAGCTTTACAAAAACATAAAATTAAAATCATTGACCTTTACGTAACTTACAAAAACCGACCGTACACCGAATTCCCCAAATTCACGCGTTTGCGTTGTCACTACTTGCACCCTTAGCCGCAGGTATAAAAAGGTCGGTTTATTGGAATTTTTAATCAGTTGCATACCGAAGGTCAACGTGATAACATCTCTACTGGAAGCATACGGACTTACTGGAAAAATATGGATACCACGCCCGCAGAAGCCGCTCAAGTTATTGCCTTGCTCGAAGCAGGCCATAACCAAAGTGAAGTTGCTCGACGGCTAAATTTGAGCCGCTACTCTGTTCGTCGTGTATACCAGAGGTTCCAAGAGACCGGTGGCTACATTCGGCGACCAGGATCTGGCCGGCGACGCACAACATCAGAGCGTGATGACCGCTTTCTTGTGACAAGGTCTTTGAGAAATCGGCAACTGAACGCGGTTCAACTGGGACAACAGCTTCGAGAAGTTCGCAATGTCAGTATAAGTCGGTGGACAGTTCGAAGAAGACTAGGTGAAGCAGGAATGACTTCACATCGCCCAGCAAATGGTCCCAAATTGACCACAGCTCACCGACAAGCCCGGCTACAATTTGCTAGGGAACATTTAAATTGGACGTATGACCAATGGCGGGCTGTTATGTTCTCTGATGAGTGCAGAATGACTTTACATGGTCATGATGGACGCTCTAGGGTCTACAGAAGGTCATCAGAGCGATTTTCACAATGCTGCATAAGCAAACGTGTGGCTTTTGGAGGTGGATCGTGTATGTTTTGGGGTGGCATAATGTTGGACACTAAAACTGACATTGTATTCATCACTACGGCGAATACCGGCCCGAGATCGAGAAGTTTGACGGCTGCACGATACGTCGAAGAAGTGCTCGAAGAACATGTGAGGCCGCTTGCGTGGCTTATGGAAGAAGATTTTCTCTTAATGCACGACAACGCCAGACCGCATGTCGCTAGAACAGTTTGCGACTACATGGAAGACGTTGGAATCACCGCGATGGAGTGGCCAGCTCGTAGTCCTGATCTCAATCCGATTGAGCATGTCTGGGATGAGCTAAAAAGAAGAGTTCGAGCAAGAAGCCCTGCTCCTACGCGCCTCCAAGAGCTTCAACTTGCCATTGAAGAGGAGTGGAACGCCATACCACAAGATTTCATGGTGAAATTAATACGGTCCATGAAAAACCGATTAAGAGCTGTAATCAAGGCTAGGGGAGGGAATACACCTTATTAAAAAACAATTTGATCAAGCATTTTGAGTTTTATTTTTATTCTTTCTTAAGCTAAATTGGGTAATTTTATCCGTATGTTGGGTTTTGTGCCCTAAAACTCCCTATGGGTATATCAAAAATGATGAATGATACGTATAAATGGCAATATATCAAAAATGATGAATGATACGTATAAAAGTATAATGATAAAAAATGTAAGGTATGTAGGGTAGGGGTAGGGTAGGGGTAGGGTAGGGGTAGGGTAGGGGTAGGGTAGGGGTAGGGTAGGGGTAGGGTAGGGGTAGGGTAGGGGTAGGGTAGGGGTAGGGGAGGGTAGATGTAGGACACCGCGTAGATTTTGAGGCGATACGAAGTTTGCCGGGCCAGCTAGTTATTAATAATGCCAAAATTAAACAAGATTAGGCAAATTTGACACATAGAGATAATTATTTGAGTCGTAAATACACGACCTGTGCGTTTCGTGATCGAGCAAGCGAGTCTAAAATTAACCAAAAATCTCGCTATTTGCAGTGAAGCACATATCGGGCGCAATTTTAGTCAACTTATTTTGGCTATGTGAAATATATAACACTTAGCGTGTATATATGGAACTTTCGATGTATGAATGTCACATAGCTAATTCCGTAACTCTTTAAATATTGCATTTATTCCAAAGCTGTTTTTACAGTATGTGTGAATTGAAATAACGATTCAAACTGCATAAAAAACCGAAAATCACGAAATAACACATAGCGACTTTTGCACGCGCAACGGCGGTATGTAACATCTGGATTGACCAGTGTGTAAAATGTTTCAGTAAAATATCTATGCCATCAAAAACATACTTGTAAAAAAACCCAAGTCTCGTAACGCAGTTCATTTACCGTAAAACGTTGTGAGATCTATGTAATACCAAGTCGGTTAATTTATTCAGTCCCGACCTTCTGCCTTAAGCTATTACGTAATTATCTCAATTAACAGAATCTTATAATGACCATAATCAAAATTCAAAACTTTTAAGTTTTAAATAAAAGATTAACTTGGCCATCGGATAAAATTAGAATGTATCTCACAAGTGTTTATTGCGATGGCCAAGTCAATCTAATATTCATAACATAAAAGTTTTGAATTTTGATATGGTCATTATAAGATTCTGTTAGGTGAGATAATTACGCGGGTTAGTGTTACTGTTAGTACAAAGTAACTTTTCCACGCGGACGAAGTCGCGGCCACAAGCTACCTATTTAACATCAAACTGTGTAAAAAACTATTTGACAAAATGATTATGTAAATACAGTTTGTGTCAGTTAAATAAAACGTGGTTTGTGTGTATAACTGCGATATCGCAGTAAGACTTGTTGGTTGCTTGGAAGAAATTGACCGTCTTTCTGTGACGAACGGGAAGCGTGGTAGCCGTGGTGTTTGTCCGGGGGGAATGCAAGAATGTTACGCATCTCCTCCGCCCTAGCGGCGTTCCCGCATGGGCGGTGGGGTATGCGGGATTCGCCTTCTCCAAAGCAGTGGAATGCTAATCATACCATGAGAATAAAACACTAAAACCTCCGGTTACTCCCCCGACCAGGGGTCCCTACTCCTCAAGGGACCGCGGCCTCCTGCTGAGACATGACTCAAGCGGGCAAGCCACCTCCATCGGACGCTGTTATGATTGTTAGTATCCTATCGTTCATAGCACAACTTATGTACTATCTTGCTTTTACATTGAATTGCCTTCTTTTTTTTTTCTCTAGATTTTTTTTTTGTTAAATTAGTCCCCGTGTCGCGAAGTTTACACCGCTCGATAGATTGAATAAAACAAAGCACCCCCTGACTCAGTACAACTGTTTGAATTTCAGACGAATAATTGTCCCGGGTGGGAATCGAACGCAGAAAATCAGATCTCTGAAGCAACTAACGTAACCACTCAGCGACCACCTTTCAATATAATCACATCTAGGTCCCTATCTACACCTATTCCACCATTAAATCATACATATTCATGTACACTAATTCATTGACTGCAATTGTAACTTTGTAATCCTATACATTTATAAAGAAATACAAAGTTATTTATGCAGTTGGTGAAACTTAAGAACTGGACCGAAATTGCTAAATGTTGGAATTTTCCTACGAGTTTTACACTAAACACTACTAGTATTCAAAATTTGAAGCTTCTACGTCTGCTAGAAGCGCCTTAACATTTTGATGATCGGTCAGTCAGGCAGTGAGCGAGTGACAAAATTAGCAAACTTTGACTAGTTATAATTCTTAAAGCCCTGGTTCAAATTGAATGAAATTTGAAATATGCTGTAGTGTTACAAAGCCTGCTTAGGTTCTGAAATTTCAGGCTCCTATCTTTATCCACAACGAAGTTGTAGAGGGTCGAAAATCGGCTGAGTTGCTTCGAGAAAAGATAGGTACGGCCGTGAACTTTTTTTTTTTTTCTTACTCTCCTTGGAGTGGCACTGCCGTGTCCCCAGATACTAATATTATTAAGCTGCAGAGTTTGTTTGTTTGAACGCGCTAATATCAGGAACTACTGGTCCGATTTCAAAAATTCTTTCAGAATTGGATAGTCCATTTATCGAGGAAGGTTATAGGCTATATTTTATTTTCAAAAAAAAATAGGAATCCGTAAGAAAATTGCGATTTTGTAACCCAAGGTGTAAAATCGAAAACCTATTTATGCGTGCGCTGCAAAAACGATTGATAATAGAACAAAATGATGTACTACGTGTTTGTAGGTATTATTGAGATCTACAAAAAAGTCCGCGAGAGCACATATCTAACTATCATAGTTTAGTCATAATAACCGCTTTTATGTTCATAAAAAAATATTAAATCGTCTGAAGAAAGAAACTACGTTAAATGTGTATCGTAATATTAATCCTTATCGAAATTAAGCATTATTTTATCAAGGGTATTTATGTAGGAGTAAAATACTTTTTGTTTTATTCCAATCGGACATTTCGTTGAGAAATTATCACGAGTATAAAAACGCAAAGAATTTGTGCCTAATAATGAGTTATTTGCCATCTATACTAATACTAGCTTTCCGCGCGCGGTTTCACCCGCGTAACTCCCGTTCCCGTAGAAACTTTATAATAAAATATAACTAATAGCCTTCCTCGATAAATGGGCTATCTAACACTGAAATATTTTTTCAAATCGGACCAGTAGTTGCTGAGATCAGCGCAAACAAACTCTTCAGCTTTATCTATTATGGCAAATAACTCATTATTAGGTACCAATTCTTTGCTTTTTTATACTCGTGATAATTTCTCAACGAAATGTCCGATTGGAATAAAACAAAAAGTAGTTACTTTACTTCTATATAAAAACCCTTGATAACATAATGCTTGATTTGGATAAGGATAAATATTACGATACACATTTAACGTAGTTTCTTTCTTCAGACGATTTAATATTTTTTTATGAACATAAAAGCGGTTATTGTGACTAAACTATGATAGTTAGATATGTGCTCTTGCGGACTTTTTTGTAGATCTTAATAAGACCTACAAACCCGTAGTACATCATTTTGTTCTATTGTCAATCGTTTCTGCAGCGCACGCATAAATAGGTTTTCGATTTTACACCTTGGGTTACAAAATCGCAATTTTATTGCGGATCCCTAATTTTTTTTTAAATAAAATATAGCCTAATCTATTCTAATATTATAAAGCTGCAGAGTTTGTTTGTTTAAACGCGCTAATCTCAGGAACTAATGGTCCGATTTAAAAAAAAAAACAGTATTGGATAGTCCATTTATCGAGAAAGGTTATAGGCTATATTTTATTTTCAAAAAAATTAGGGATCCGTAAGAAAATAGCGATTTTGTAACCCAAGGTGTAAAAGAGAAAACCTATTTATGCGTGCGCTGCAAAAACTATTGACAATAGAACAAAATGATGTACTACGGGTTTGTAGGTCTTATTGAGATCTACAAAAAAATCCGCAAAAGCATACATCTAACTATCATAGTTTAGTCACAATAACCGCATTTGTGTTCATAAAAAAATATTAAATCGTCTGAAGAAAGAAACTACGTTAAATGTATATCGTAATATTAATCCTTATCCAAATTAAGCATTATGTTATCTAGGGTATTTATGTAGAAGTAAAATACTTTTTGTTTTATTCCTATCGGACATTTCGTTGAGAAATTTTCTTCTTCTTCTTCATCTTCTTCAACAGCCCGTTTACGTCCACTGCTGAACATGGGCCTCCTCTTAAAATACCTTGGCAAGCCAGGATCGTTAAGGGATATTGCCATAATCACCACGCTTGGCAGACGGATTGGTGATCGCAGTTAGATGTAAACCTTGAGCTAATAGATGCTGCTGCCCATCCATCAGCTATTTGTCCCTTAGTCGCCTGTTACGACACCCATGGGAGGACATGAGGTGATCTATTCTAAGCCGAAAACTACACGGCAAGAAGGCAGAGAAATTATCACGAGTATAAAAACGTAAAAAATTAGTACCTTATAATGAGTTATTTGCCATAATAGATAAAGTTTTAAACAAACTCTTCAGAGTTTGTTTGCTTCAACGCGCTAATCTCAGCAACTACTGGTCCGATTTCGAAAAATCTTTCAGTGTTAAATAGTCAATTTATCGAGGAAGGTTATAGGCTATATTTTATTACGAAGTACCCACGGGCACGGGAGCTACGTGGGTGAAACCGCGCCCGGATAATAATAATATGCAATGTAAAATAGAAAAGGAATCAGTACATTAAATCTTATGATATAATATATATAAAATAGATACATTAAAATGTCCTACTTAAACGTTTATTCTTAAAGACTTCAATACTTTTTTACGTTTTCCTGGTTAGCCAAGCGACCAAGCGTTATTATCATTTATTTTAAATAATCATTTAGAGCAGAGGTCTCCAATCCGGCCCGCGACAGCTAAAGACTAGTGTCATCAACCTGGCCCACGACGCCCAATGTCTAATTGTTGTTACTATTGATGTGATAAGTTGAAAATAACTATTCGGTCGCACACTTTGCGACCGAGTAGTTGTTAAGGAGTCTTTGTTTAGGATATAAATTCAAACATCATTATGGCCCTAAGGCGTCAAAGTTTGGAGACCCCCTAATTTCTAATTTAGATTTGACAAAAGAAAGATCTTGTAAGCTTTTCGGTATTTTATTATTTATAAATACGAATAGTCAGACCCACAAAAGAAGAATGCACTCTTTGTAAACAATGATATTCGGCACATAATTTATGATTATTTCTAGTGTTTAAATTATGCACGTCACTTCTTTTTTTAAATGAGTTTTAGTCCGGTCAATTTAGACATTCGAAGCTATATAAATTCCCACCAAGCTGAAAATCGGTAAGATTGTTTAAAATATAAAGAAAAATTAAATTTGAAAGTTCCCCATCATTCCCCTGTAAGGAAAATGTTTTATTCAAGGTCAAAGATAAAAAAAAATAGTTTTTCGCGATTTTCAGCAAAACGGTAAGTTTTATCATAAAAATACCTCCGACAAAAATTGTAGATCATAAAATTATCTACGAAAAATGTATCAATACTTTTTTTCCTACAAGCCACCGTTTTTGAGATATAACGATTCAAAAAATTGTAAAAGTTGTAATCGCCATAATATGCACACGTTTCCACGGCACTTACGAGGTAGTGTACTTAGCGCGTTTTTTTAACGTGGTTTCCTCAGTAGGCCTATTCCACAGGTCAGTTGTGATCCTGTTTAATTTGAAACTATTGCAAATAATGGATATTTGCAGAGATTGAAAAAATAAAAGCAATTTAAGTTGAAAAAAAAGTAGTGAAATTTAATCGTCCGAGTCGTAACTTTCGAATTGTAATTTAGACTTAAAAGACCTTAGTCGAACAGCAGTCATTATACTATGGCAAATATTTGTGTATATTAATTTTAAATGATCTAAATTTGATCGTTTATTCTTTAAAATCACTTGTTCTACAAAATATGTCAACGATTCTGGGATTTCATTATTTAAATCTTCAAACATGCGACCTGGTGGAGGGTAGTTAGAATTATCGAACACTGCGGTTTGAATATCTTCGCGAATGATAGCTGCAGCTGCGTTCAGGACTCTGAATCGTTCTTCTTCTTTATTCATTTTTTTATTCTCGTACCAGGCTTGATGCAAAATATCATGATGATTATCTACTAAGCATATGAATCAGGAGCATCAAGCTCCTGATTTCTCAGTGATTATAAGTTTATCACCATACTTCAGTTTTAGTCTAAGCTTAATCGTTCTGTTATCTAATGTCGTAGTTTTGCAAATATTCTGTAATTCATTTAAAGTGAACTGACAGTCATCGTTATTTTCAATGTAAGTAAATGTTTCCTCCATTGCCCGATCCGTAGCTTTGTCTTTAGGACGACCGATTTTAAGTCCAGTGGAAGGTTTCATGAAAGAAGCATAGCAATCATGATGATATTTAGCTTCCGCAGCAACTAAATCATATTCAAATTGGAGTCGAGCAAGAACAGCTTTTGAAATAGCATTGTCACGAGTCCAAACTATTGCCAGAATTGAATCGTTAAATTAAAGTGTACTCACGTGACTGATTCGACGGCGAATATCTGAGAGTTTTCTTTTCTCATACTCTTCATTCAATTCCTGGCCACAAAATATGCATTGTTTTTAAACAAAAAGCTGAGTCACTAGAACGTAATCTAGTACGAGGAGGACTTTCTGTGGATGTACTGGCTTCTTGTTCTTCACGTTGTCTTTTATTAGCTGCAGTAATAGAAGACTTTTGAGTATAATTTTTACGACAATTTTGATGTACTGTCACAGATTTCTGATTTTTAAAATATTCCGAAAATTCATCTGCTCTTTCGATACTTGCATTAATTTATGTCTTCATACCACGTTGAACAGTAACAACTTTACTTTCAGTTAAAAGTTTAGCACAACTAAAACAATATTCGGACATTTTTGTTATAAAACTCAAAATAGAACGATATAGGTTAGGATAAACACGTGTTTTCACTACCGACTGGCGTCCAAGACTAAAGGTATTTCATTTATTATAGCAGGCATATGACCCTAGCCACGCACACAATTGAACAGGGCACAGATGTTGTCTCAAGGTTACAATGGCGTATAAATTAAGGGACTGGGTTTCACTTTACCTGATACTCCTATAGTTATAACTTATGTATATTTTATATTATTAGTGTAAGTTACAATGACCAATAGAAAAATATTTTAACATATATTACAACTATAGAGATATATATACGTGGCGTACTCATGCATATTATGACGATTACAACTTTTACAACTTTTTGAATCGATGTATCTCAAAAACGGTGGCTCGTAGAAAGAAAGTATTGATAAATTTTTTGTAGATAATTTTATGATCTACAATTTTTGTCTAGGTATTTTTATGATAAAACTTACCGTTTTGCTGAAAATCGCGAAAAACTCATTTTTTGACCTTTGACTTTGAATAAAATATTTTCCTTACAGGGAAATGATGGGGAACTTTCAAATTTTATTTTTCATTGTATTTTAAACAATCTTACCGATTTTCAGCTTGGTGGTAATTTATGTCTAATTTGACCGGACTATTTATATTTTTTCTAACATAAAGAATACATGTGAAATCCTTTTTAACCTTTAATATAATATACCATGTTTTTGACAAATAAATATATTCTTATTCTTATACAAGCTGTGGCCGCGACTTATGCGTGGATTTTAACAAAAACAAACAGACATAAATGCTATTTTGGTACATGTACCGTATATACATTGCAATGAAGTAAAATGTGGTTATTTTAATATTGATACGAACAGACACTACAATTAAATACTTTACGTGAAGACGGAACCATTCATTGGCGTCCGTCAGCCACTTGGCAGATTTTAAAAACAATTGCGCGTGCGACTAGCACTGTTTTGTTTTTTTGCAATAGTAAATATGGATTAGTATAATTTTTTTTCTGTTCAGCTTTGTGTAAACGGTTTCACTTATTTATCAATTCACTGCCAATTGATTACGCAACGGCACAATATCCTGGTTATTTCTTTGTGCCAGCGATCATTAAATAAATTAATAGAGCTAGTCAAAATTGAGCAATCGGTAAATGTTACATGACAACTTGATTACTATATTACAGGTTAAAAAGGTGTCATACTTACAACTTTGCTTTGATATTCTTTTAAACAATTGACTGCGAAAACAAAAGATTTTTGACAAAATTATTTTTCTTAATTTCTGTAGCCGAGATTGGTTAAATGTGTAATACATAATTTACAATTAGTTTAATGCAATATAGAAACCCTATATAACTCTATTTACCTCACCCTTTATATAAAAACGTTGAAAGTAGTCCAATGGCTAGGGCGTCAGACTTGTGATCTAGAGGTCGCCGGTTCGATTCCCGCCCATTGCACTATCGCCGTGAACCCACACCTAATACAAGCATTTTAGCCTAACACGAGAGGTTAACAAGAATATTAGCAGACTGCATAACTGTTGGTATCTTTAAAGAAGAAGTAGGTGGGGCTCGGATAAATAAAACTGATAAGCATCTAAGCAAATCTAGACCTCAGAAGCATGAGGACGGATGTCTTTTATACTTTAGAAGCATTTGGTCGTAAATGCCAGTTTACGATGAAGGCACCTTCGTCGAATTTTTCTGACGTATAACGGCAAATCTCACCTTTTGATTCTGAGCTTTAGAATATAAAATTGCTCTATTTTCTATTATGTAGAACAAAAATATTAACTATACACTAAAGATATACCAACCGTAGGTAAACATTATCATAAAACAATGTTGCGAGTACAAGTAAACTTTACAAAATGTCCTACGCACCGTCATGAGTGCTTCACAACAGAAGCAGTGCCTAAGAAATGCTACTTTTTAAACTTTTTAAAGGGTAACAACGGGCCCTTATTACTAAGTCTTCGCTGTCTGTGTGTCACTAGGCTGTATCTCAAGAACCGCGACAGCAATACAAATGATTTGTATTGCTGTTACCGCTATAACGAAATACTAAAAATTGAATAAAATAAATATTAAGGGGGGGGGGGGTCTATACAACCAACTTTTTTTTTCTTCGCTTTGCTCGATATCAATAACGGCAACGGGTAGGCACTTTAAAATGGTACGGAGCCCTTCATGTGCGGGTCCGACTTGGCCGGTTCTTTTTTTTAGACAACTGTATTTTCCGACTGTGTCAAAGGATGGAGTAATGACTTAATTGGAACTCCTTATTCGGCATTCCAAAACTAAAAGACACTGATTTTAGCAAACTATCTTCGGTTATATTTATTTACATACTAGATGTTCCTTTATTCGCATTGCTACAGTGGGTCGGAGCGTGATGTTTTGTAGCCTATATGTGAATTAAGCTTATAAACTATCCCAGTGCATACTTTCAGCTAAATCCGTTCTGTAGTTTTTGCGTGAAATAATAACAAACCTATTATGTATCTAGATATATTGTTTTTTAAGTATTTAATTTAATGAGTTAAACATTAGACAGACAGACAGACGGACAAACGAGTGATTCTATTATAACCAAAAACAACAAAACCCTAAAAACCACTAATATTATAAACGCGAAAGTTTGTGAGTTGAGATGGATGGACGTTTGTTACTCTTTCACGAAGCTGGTTTGTAAGTCGGATAATATATAGGGTAGAAAACACCATGCTCAGATGCTCCGACCCACTAGAGCAGAGTAAGGCGGGTTGATTTTAGCCGTTTCAGCCTTGTGATCCAAATAAATTTAAACTTGACCCTCACTGGTGGACAAGTACAGACAAGTTGCTTTTAACCCGCCACTTGTGACGTGAATTTGACTTTACATCTTTGGTGACGCCGGTCCTACGCACCGGGTTTTTCAACCTAAGATTTTCTTAATACTCCATGCTACTTTTACTCGGCCAAATATTAAAAAGATATGTTTTTTTATCAATAAAACAAAGATGTATCATAAAAGAATTACGTTTATTAATCTTTACTGTATTACACATAGAACACTGAAAATAATCGATTTTTTTTCTAGACTTAAGTTAAAATATAGAAATTGTAAAAAAAATATTTTTTTATGTCTAAATCAGCCTTTGGCAGTCTTATGACAATAGGAACTATAAAATTAAAACAAAAAACGAACTCCTTCCAACAAAAAAATACAAAAAAAGTCCCCTCAAAAATTTATCTGTTTCAAGAGCCAAGCAACTACATGCTCTAAACATAAATATTTCCTGCAATGGTACCTAGCAAGTATACCTTGTTTTTCGGTTTTTCTGCATCTAGTAGGTATAAGAGCTTCGAGACGACGAGTTTTACGTTCGTAAGACATGCTAAAACAAAGTTATAAATTAGAAAATAAATTCCTAAAATACTAAGTATTTTAGTGAAAAACTGATAGAATTATGCCAAAAGTTTACTGATTACAGAATAATAATAATCACAATAATTATACTATCAAAATAAATACATAAACTTAGCAAAAAGTCACAATTCAAAAAATTAAGCTATGACTATTTTACTTACGTAGTCTGTAACCCCGGTCTCACGCACCGGGTTGGCGCCAAAACCCCAAGACGTCGTCTCGCGTCGCCGGCGCAGGGTGGACTAACGGTAGGGGACGCGCAATGAGGAAAGTACACGTAATCACTACTCGATTCTATAGCGGATAAAAAAGTTATGCGACTTTTTTGAACTACCCGGTCTTACAGACATACACGTCACAAATGGCGGGTTAAGACTGGTGCTAGTGCCGGATTTAATCCTGGAATGGCTATATGTCAATTAAAAGTTGCTCTACCTTTAGGCGTTTTGTGTCTCTCTCTTTTATATCATATATCCTCGATATGAGTATTTATTTCCGTTCTACGGGATTTATCTTTAAAAATATATTTACTGTAACCGAAGAGTTATTTCATATCCGCACACCGTCCATTACGAGTAGCCACGAGCAATAGCCCATATATTTGGAATAAACTGCGGAATGGACTCGCAATTTCACATTCCTGTTTGCCGAGCGCATAAAGATGTGTTAAAGGGGACATAAAGTGCATTGGACCATTTTTTAGTATCTAATTGGACCTTAGTTGGTAGAAAGTGTTTATTAAAATACCTTTTTAGTACTGTTAGTGTGTACGTGCTCTTGTGACTTCTTGTTAATATAAATAATAACGAGATAGATAATTAAATATACAGAATATATACGGGGTTATTTTTACAACACCATCAACATTTTGGGAGATAGAAGTACTCGGATTATGAACATCTTTTACAATGGGACCACCAATCATGCAATCGCGAAAAAATATTAATACTGTTCCATACATTTATGTTCACTTACCTCGACAAAATGTCCTGGAGGATGGGACGGCCTTTGCCGTGGAACGCTACGTGCGCCGACACCCTCGCGCCGTCTCATCTTTCCGGGATCAGAATAGGGCTGGCATAGACCGAATCCGCGGAGAATCTCAAGAGGCGTAACTACAGTACCCTGGCTATGTGTTTGTGCCTTTTTGCATCAAAATATTGAGACCGTGGGGACCAGAAGTCTAATTTATTTAAAGATACCTCGCTGCGGCCCTCTTTAGAGCGATACCTTCCCCAAGTATTTACTTTGCACAACAGATAAGCATTGCCATTCAACGGGGTAATGCTGGCAACATTCTGGGAACACCGCAAGTAGTATTTTATAAGTTTTAATTCCAATTTCCTAGTTAATTTTAGTTGTATGTTTGTATTGTATTTTATTTATTAATGTTAGTATAAATGTTGAGAGATAAATATGAAATACACATCACAAACTCACAATTAAAAATGTTTTTCCTGTCTGTCCAGCTATTATCCATATTAATATTCAAATAAAGATGAAAGATTTGATTGTTTGTTTGTATTAAATAGGCCCCGAAACTACTGGACCGAATTACAAACTCTTTCATCGTTAGAAAGCTACACTATCGCCGGATAAAATAGGCTATATTTATTTACGAAGTTCCCACGGGAACGGGAGTTACGCGGGTGAAACCGCGCGTGGTAAGCTAGTGTATCATAAAATGAGTTGGACCAATTTGCCAGGCCTTTACTGGTAGATAGCATATTTTATAAGGCTTTTTATTTAGTTTCTACATTTGTTTGAAGATGTTAATAGGTACCTATTGTAATAGTTAATTCAGACGGGACTTTTATTGTTAGATCACTTCATATAAAAAATCAGTCCTCCGCCGTGTCTAACTGTTGTTCGCGATTAACTAAAAAAATACTGCCCGGATTTTCAATCTCTCTTTCAGTCTAATAAATATATTAGAAGAAACCACATGAAAATCTTTAAGGAAGTTACAGGTATAAACTTGTTGTTGGTTAAGGTTTTGTGTAAATTAAGTTACTACCCGTGCGAAGCCAAGAACGTGGGTCTTTCTTATTTCATCATCAGCCCGTATAACGTCAACTGCTGAACGTGGGCCTCCTCCCGAGGGAGGGTATTTGCCATAGTCACCACGCTTGGCAGGCGGGTTGGTGACCATATTTCCTTATTTACGGGGACAAAATTGCTAGTTACCTACATCACATACATAATAATATAATACATCGTAAAATATATTGACATAACTTGATAATAAATGAAAAATAAAAACCGGCCAAGTCCGAGTCCGACTTGCACACGAAGGGTTCCGTACCATTTTCAAATGCCTACCTGTTGCCATTATTGATATCGAGCAAAAGTGCCCTATACCTACCCTTAAATATTTATTTTATTTTTACATTTGTCATTATAGCGGCAACAGAAATACATAATTAGTGAAAATTTAACTGTCTAGCTATCGTGGTTATTGAGATACAGCCTGGTGACAGACAGACATACAGCGAAGTTTTATTAATAGGGTCCCGTTTTAACCCTTCGGAAACCTAAAAAACGACGAGAAATGTTACAATCGATAGAATGGCGACTCGACGGCGCGGCGGGTCCGTTTATAATATTAGTGATATTATTAATAGAACTAGCAGGCACACTAGGATATAGGAACTGGTCGGAGTACTATTTCCCGTGTGAATCATCATACGTTGTGCTTTCTTCATTGATATGTCACATGTCGCTACTATTATCCGACGACATATTCTATGATGGTATAATATTGTATACTTAGTATGTTATTACATTTTGTACATAGCTAAGGTATGATAAAAATTTCAAATCAGTGAATTATTATTCATAGATTATATTTAAATCCGATTTCAATTTCTAATTTATATTTAAAATGGTCGGACACCTTATTTTTTACTACTAGTTAAAATAATTAAAAAAATATATACTGAATACCCAAACGAGTAACGAGAAAAAATTTTAACTATTTTTTTTCATGTATTTTTTATTTGTATTAATCTAAGTAATCACCCATGCAATCAATGCATCTTTGCCAACGCCGTGGCAGATTATTGATGCCCTTCTTAAAGAAATCAGCTGGACGGGAGGCAACAAATTTTTCAAAGGCATTTTGTACTGCCTCTCGGGTATTGAATTTTTTTCCCGCCAAGAAGTTATCCAAATTCTGGAAAAAGTAGTAGTCGGTAGGCGCAAGGTCTGGTGAGTAGGGCGGATGACGGAGAGCTTCCAACCCCAGTTCTTGCAACTTGGAGACCGTCTGCTGTGCAGTATGAGGTCGCGCGTTGTCGTGCAGGAGCAGCGGAGACGAGCGATTGACCAATGCTTGTTGGAGATGTGCCAGCTTCTCCATCATTGTGTTCAGTTCTTCACAGTACACATCTGCAGTAATGCTCACCCCGTTTGGTAAGAAGCTGTGATGAATCACCGGCGCTAGACCAAACAGTGACCATCACTTTTCTAGGGGTAAGTTTTCGTTTAGGGCATTGTTTAGGTGCTGAACCAGGATCCAACCAACTTGCTGAGCACTTGAGGCTATCAAACAGAATCCATTTTTCATCGCAGGTAACAATGCGGTTCAAAATTCCTTCATTTGTGTGTCTGTTGAGCAGTGCAAGGCACGTCTCGACGCGTTCTTCGCGATGGCATTCATTGAGTTCGTGGGGCACCCATTTGTCAAGCTTTTTTACCTTGCCAATTTGACGCAAATGGACCAATATTGTTTTGACGCTAACGTCGAAAGCTGCTGCTAATTCAGCCGTAGATTGTGTATCATCAGCTTCCACAATCGCCTTTAATTCGTCATTGTCGACCAAAGTCTTCGGACGACCGCGATGTTAGCCCCGTAAACGTCGTCGTTGATGTTGCGTGCCGCTTGTGCCGCGTTGCTGCCCCGACGGTACTCATATTCCATAATTACTCGAATTTTTAACGTATCCATGATGACGAAAAAGATTGAAATGCGATGAAAATTTAACACTAATCATTATTGATTGTTTATACAAATGACTACTTTTGGAAAAAAAAACCATCTTTTAAAACAAAATTAATTTGAAATCAGAATTCTTAACCAAACAAAAATTATTTTGATTTGAAATAGCCAGTACTGCAGAACGGCAATTTCATAGGTAAATACCTAATATAAGGAGGGATTATAATTGCTAAAAATAGTGGAGACGAGATTATATGAAGTCGGCTGTATTTAATTACAGTAAGTTTTTTCTCCAAATCTGATTAGCTTGTATGATTTAGGCCTCAACTTTGTAAGTAAAATCTTCTTAATTTAAATAATTTCGTGGCAATGCTAATAGAAGGAGAGCTGGTACCAATATTTGGGTAGGTATTTGAGGCAATCTGAGAACTTGTCACATACCCCAACACGGAAATGCAGACCTGGTGAGTTTGTTTGTTTCTTTGATTGTACGTGCTTAATACTACAGATTGAAAAATAGTTAGATAGCCCATTTATCGAGGAACGCTATAAGCAAAATTTTATCATAAAGTGCCTACGGGAACGGTAGTCACGTGGTTGAGAGGAAGCTAGAAATATTTAATTTTTTTCTTTAAACATATCCTGAAAATTTCCCGTGAGAACCGTATAGGTTTCTAACTTTATAAATCCACATTACAAATGCGAGACATAATTATAAGCTAGATCTCTTTATAAGGTCTAGTAATAACTATTTAACGCCTTTTAATAAAATCACTGAGAGTACTTAATCTGAGTTTTCTATAAAAAAATTGTGTGTATGTGAATCCTGGTTTGTTTATTACGACAATAAATAGAAATTTAATAATTACTTAATAGTTTAAAATTTTATTATATAAGGATATAAATGTGAATTTATATACTGGGTGACTTTTTTACCGTCTTGAAAATAATATGTATATGAAATATATTAGATGTCTAATATTTTATCATATTATTTTTTTAACTGACAGAGAGATAAATCGTAGCGGTATAAATTCGCAACTAAGTAGGTAGTTACTCTCTTAATCTCACTCTTTTCAGTCATGTGTGATTGCGGCCTAGGTATTATAAGCACCTATTTTATTATTATGTATGCACTATGTAGGGTGTATTTATTTAAAGTAAATTTATAGATTTTCGAAACTCTAATAACCAAAATATTAGTGCTAATAGTGGTTTATAAATTCTATTCCACTTACACAACAGGACCATATTATTATCAAGACGGTAAAAAAGTCACCCAGTATATACTATAAATATAAAGCTGCTTTAGCTACTGCTGCTGCTATTTTGTTTATTTGCTTGAACGCTCTAATCTCAACTATACTGGTCCGATTTGAGGAAATACTTCACTATTAGATAGCCCATTTATCGCTATTTAAATAAAGGGTTTATTTACTTATGAAGTTCCTATGGAAACGGGAGTTACGCGAGTGAAACCGCGCGCGGGAAGCTAGACATTATTAAACAACCTCTTCAGCTTTATTAATTAACATCGAGTATAGATCTTATCTATCATTTATTCCATAAAAAGTAGTAGTGCGCAAACTGTAAAGTAGAGCGACAGTTGCACAAAACTCCCCTAAAATACGAAAAGAGGGTTGCGCAGGTTGCTTAGTTTGAAGTTTTTAAACCATTTATTAAGGATGGAGCTCCGCTCGCCTTAATGCCTGGTAAAGTACGTATGTCCGACCGAAACAAAAAACTTATACGTGGTTTACATATTTGATTCCAACCCGGTTCCTTGAAGAAGGCTCTCAGTTGAAACCGAAACCGTGGTCGAAAAATTGCCATAATAATTACACTTGACAACCTCCACAACGTAGTGGTATGAGGCTCGCTTTAAATCTCGGAGGTTCTTCTTCTTAGATTTATTTCCGGGTCTGGTTGGTTGAGGGACTACCCTCCGTGCCTCGGAAAGCACGTTAAGCCGTTGGTCTCGATTGTTATAACGTCCTCTTTAATAATCGTACATTGTTAATTTTTTTTGTAATTTTGCTACTTTTTTAGTAAGCAATTGCATAGTAAAATTACAAACTCTTGTATTGTATTGGAATTTTAACACGCATTTGTTGTAATATTACAATTTGTAATAGCTAGATTACTAAGCAGGTTGCAATATTACATTTTTTTTGTATTTGTCAGATACTTATTGTATTTTTACAATCCTAGGATAGTAAGGATCCTAGGATGTAGATTTAAATCTAAAGTTTTTTAAAATTCCTACAAATATTCGGAATTTAATTTTACCACGATTATCAGTAAAATTACTAAGCAAAAATTGCAATTATAATTACAAGAAATGATAGGAAATTAACAAATATTTTTTTTCTTTAAATTTTGTTTGTATTTTTGCAATATTTTATTCTAGTCACGACCGCTATCTTCTCAATTATACTTTCGAGTCTAAAATTTTGTAATATTACTAGATTTATTCGATACATTTGGCTTAGTAAAATTACGAATAATGTATAGTTATATTACTAAACATAGTTTTAGTAAATGATTAGTAATTTTGCGACTGATGATTTGTAATAATTTGTTCCACAATTTCAAAAATGTGGTGCGTAAAAACTTCCTACACAAATTAAGTAAAATGACCATGGAAATATTTTACAGTGTATATCAAGGAATGGGCAGCAGCGTTTTCATGTGTGGTCATACACATAAAACTGCGGTTACCAACACGCCTGCCAAGTGTGGTGACTTTGGCAAATACCCTCTCCGGGAGGAGGGGTCCATGTTCAGCAGTGGACGTTATACGGGCTGATGATGATGAATCACACGTGAGTCAAACCGAATTTTAATTTATAAAATATTTAATCCAACCCAGAACAACAGGTCTCAGAAGAAGCTACCGTAATCATTAGTCAATCGCTAATCGCAATCTGATCGTTTTGACTATATTGTTAATCATTCGCAGAACTGATCGGCTTCACCTCATGCATTCATGCAGTGTTTCTTGTACCTTGTGTCTTGAAACATTTGTATAATTGCTTAATTTCATGGTTATTTAAAATGTTTTGCGCCAGAAGATCATAGTATACGTTTAATAGGATAATAATCTTTGTCTGTGTCATATCAAATGTCAGTTTTATTGCGATAGCAAGAGACAAAAAGTAAGCGTTGAGCTTTAAGTGGTGTTTTTTAATGTTGTATAGTAATCCAGTTAATAATTATCATACTACAGACTTAATTTAAATACAATAGACTGTTAGAGCAATGGTCGGTTCGAATTAGCTTGCGGATATCTATTGCGCGATGTAAGTTAGTATTTATTGATGGCACTGAAGTGCCATCTAGAACCAGAACCATAAGAAATATGTATTTCTTACTTTAGAATACTGTAGCTATAGATGGCGCTTTAGACTTTTAGAAATGTAGCATTTACTAAACAGTTGACTTGTTAGTAAAAGTAATCCTTCTTAGAATGCAGTTATTCTGCTCATACATAATAACTCCCAACTCTTATCGATGCCCTTGTAGAAAAAAAGTTCGAGATGCCCACGAATTATAAAGTTGAGCGACAGTTGCACAAAAATTGAGGACTTACCTATAAGCTATGGAGCCGGTCATGTACGTAAAGCTGACCTACTGGATTTTTAGAGTATAAAAAAATAGAAACTGTGTTTGCGCCAATACACGTGTTGGCACAGGTGTTGTATGGCAATATTATGTATAAATATTATGTAGGTACTGCTCATCGGCCAAACTGTTAAGAGTTTGTTTGGACTATAATGTTATAGATCGCGATTGACCGCTGCTGTGAGTATTTTCCCAAAGGTTTGGTTCCCAAGAGATGCTGTACGGTTTACGTACATTTCGCAATCGCGGCGCCTCGGCGCGCCGCCGTAAGCATTTTCAAGCTTAACCTAATTTTACATTTATTTTTATAATTTTAATCATCGATCAGTACTCGATGAATCACCATACCAATCGCGCGTGCTCATACATACCATTACCATTCAACCATTTTAGCGTAGTAGTTAAAGTCAATATAGTTTAATTTTTACCAGTTTACCAGTGACTTTCATTTATCTATTAACTAACTATTCTTTAGATGGACACACCGTACATCTAAATGGTCTTTCGAGCCGGATTTGAACCAGCGACCTATGGATTTTATTTTATAATCAGGCAAGGCAAACCATTGCAAACTACCAACCGAGCTCTACTAGACCATCTACACCGATATTTCTCAAACCGGCGACACCACTATCTCAAACACAGCAACCTTCGGTCAATCCACCAATTACACCTGTCACTAAATCGGAGGGTACCAGCAGCAAACTGGACGAAATGCTACGAAAACAGACGAGCAACTTCAAGGCATTTACCCGTACAGTAGCCAACATCCATTTACCATCACTCTGTGAAAAATGGGAATTTGAAGATGTCTTGAGAACATTGCAGTCGCGATGGGCAGCAATCGATTTACTTCACTGGGAAATCGATAGCGAATTAGAAGGTGAAAATCCCAGTTACGAACTCGAATTTTCACACAACGAAAAAACTTTCAACGAGGTAAAGAAAGCGATCAATACGAAAATGTGGTCGGTTTCGCATCGTGAAAAAATGATACCTCAAATGGATATACCAGTTTTCGCCGGAAGTTACCAGCAATGGACCGCCTTTAAAGACTTGTTCCAAGAAAGTATACACACTAACAATTCTCTGTCTAGCGCTCAAAAACTTCAATTCTTAAAGAGCAAGCTGAAGGGAGAAGCAGAAAAACTTGTACAACACTTAAACATTAGCTCCGAAAACTACCAAGTTGCGTGGGAAATATTAAACAATCGTTTTAATAATACCAAATTAATCTTCACATCTCACGTCAATACTTTATTAAACTTACCAATCATGCAGAGTCAGTCATCGTCTCATATTAAAAGGCTGCATGACACCACCAATGAATGTCTGCACGCCATTGAAAAGTTAGATGTCGATACATCGACATGGGGTCCACTTCTGGTCCACCTATTAGCTCAAAAGTTAGATGCCGATACTCATAATGACTACATTGAGTCACTTCGTAAACCGAGGGAGCTACCAACTATAGAAGACTTTCTTAGCTTCCTAGAATCCAAATTTACATCTTTAGAAGCTTTTAGACGTAAACAAGACGTCACCAAACAAGAAGAAAGCCGATTCAAGAGGTCAAATCATTACCAACCTACCAATCACCACTTCAGTAGACCATCATTCAAATCAGTACCACCAGTAAAAACATTGCACGTGGAAACATATAAATGTGTATTTTGCAACCAAAATCACCCACTTTATTATTGCAAAACCTTTCGTGAATCTAGGCCGGACACAAAACGGAAAACGGTTGCGAAATTTAATTTGTGCAATAACTGTCTTTTCAATCACCAAGGAAAAGAATGCTTGTCGACACAAACGTGCCAAAAATGCAGCGCTAAACACAACACATTATTGCACGAAGCGCTTGTGACGTCAAGCGAAGTGCCTACTAATAACTCCAATTCGGAACTCGATCAACGAAAATGCAATGTTTCTCAGGAAAATATAGCCGAAATTCTTTTAGCGACTGCTTATGTGAATGTCCAAGCTGCCGATGGAACCTATCATAAAATGCGAGCTCTTATCGACCAGGGGTCCCAAACCTCTATTATAACTGAAAACGCCGCGCAATTATTAAAACTACCACGTCAGCGAAGCAAGGGCGTCATATATGGAGTGGGAGCAAAGGAGAATAATTGTAAGGGTGTTCTTAATGTAACACTGTCATCTCTACACAACGACTTCACCATGACAACAGATGTTTTCATCATGAACACGCTAATGAATAGGTTACCAAATCACACATTTCCAAAACCATCTTGGCCATATCTAGACACTATTCAACTCGCTGATTCCGAATTCCATGTCAGCCGTCCCGTAGACATGTTGCTAGGGGCCGATGTATATTCTTCAATTATTTTATGTGGAATAATCAAACTCGATCCCCACTACCCAGTCGCACAAGAAACGCAGTTTGGTTGGATTCTGTGTGGAAACGTGAAAACTTTCCAGTGTAATGTAGTAATAAATAGTACTGATGATCTACAAAGGTTTTGGGAAATCGAAGACATAACACCAGACACGAATATCTCTGCCGCCGATGACAAATGCCTAAAGTTCTATTTATCAACCACAGAGAGAAACCAAGACGGAAGATACACAGTAAGACTTCCTTTTAAGTCAAACTTTGAAGAAAAATTAGGAACCTCCAAACCAATGGCAGTCGCCCAATTTCGACAATTAGAAAGAAAATTTACAAGGCACCAAACAATAGCAAAAGATTACCAATTATTTATTAACGAATACCTCAAATTAGGTCATATGATTCACGCGCCGCACACCTCGGTCGATAATACGTCACTTGATTATTATTTACCTCACCATGCAGTTTCGCGCCCCGACTCTACGACTACTAAACTTAGAGTCATTTTTAACGCGTCCGCTAAAACCAGCAGCGGTCAAAGTTTGAACGACCTTATGGAAGCAGGGCCTAATCTACAGCAGGACTTACACACCTTGATTTTGAAATGGAGGCAATACCAGTACGCCTTCACTGCGGACATCGAAAAAATGTTTCGTCAGATTTGGATTCATCCCAAAGACCAAAAATACCAAAAGATAATTTGGAGAAATTCACCACAAGAGATGTTAAAAGAATACCAGCTCACAACAGTCACATACGGAACAAAAGCAGCGCCATTCCTAGCAATGATGACTTTAAAACAATTGGCCATTGATGAAAAACCAAATTACCAAAATAGCAAGGCACCGAAAGTTTTAGAGGAATCATTCTATATGGATGATTTATTATACGGAAGTAGTTCAATATCGGAAGCGAAACAAATACAGACGGAATTAATTCAGATTTTGAAATCTGCCGGGTTTAACCTGCGAAAATGGGCCTCTAATACACCTGAACTAATACCTAACCAAGACACCAACCAAGAAAGTTTTGATTTTAAATTACCAGAATCCACCAAAAGTTTAGGCCTTCGTTGGGACCCTCAAGCTGACGAATTCATGTTTGAGTCTAAAATAATACCAACCGATGCTCATCCTACTAAACGGTCATTACTATCGGGCATATCCAAGTTGTTTGATCCTTTAGGATGGTTATCACCAGTTACCACCAAATTGAAACTAATATTTCAAAATGTTTGGCAACTTAAGATTGAGTGGGATGAAAGGTTACCAGAAGATATCTGCGCAGAATGGATGAAAGTTTTAGACGACATCATCAAGATTAACCAATTACATTTACCAAGGTGGTTAGGCACGCGACTAAACGACTGGATAGAATTACATGGCTTCTGTGACGCATCTACCAAAGCATATGCCGCAGTTATTTATTGTGTTGTAAATAAAAATGAGTCATCGTCAGTCATTTTAGTAGCCGGGAAGGCGAGACTTGTGCCTGTAAGCAAAAATATCACGTTACCACAATTAGAGCTGTGTGGCGCGGTCCTTTTGTCCAAACTCATGGACAAGGTCAAGGGATGCCTTACAGACACAAACCAACCAACAACACCTCGCAGCATTGTGGAAAAACCAGACTTCCGTTGTAGAAGCCGAATACAACTTATTGAAGAGAGCTGAAACTACCATGGATAAGCAGCACAAGATATTTAACCAACATCTGAACTCGCTAGAAAGGGCTGCCAACGAATTGAAATCAGGCATTCAAAGCGTCGCCAGCTTAAACGACTTTGCAATGTCATCCATAATTGCTACCAATATTTTAAACCATTTGAGGTACCTCCAAGACACCCTACTAGAAACCATTACCAATATCTTCCACGGGAACTTCAATATTCACCTTCTTAAGCCAGAACAACTTCTAAGAGAATTGAGCATCATCTCTGGACATCTCACTAAGGATCTGTCACTACCCATTGACAACCTACAAAACAACTTGGCGAAAATTTACCATCTTTTAAAGATCAAGGCAAGAGTTACGTATGAATATGTGATCTTTGAAATTAAAATACCATTAGTTAGTCGAGACCATTACGACATCTATAAAACCATACCAATATCTCGAGAAACCAACGAAAGCATGGTCACCCTAGTACCGATAGCTACTCATATTGCAATAAATATACAAAACGACGTGTATTTGCCCTTGTCTGATTACGACTTTCAAAGGTGCATAAACCTGGATGATGACACACATCTATGCTATTTACATAGCCCTATATACCAGCTGCAGAATGATCAGTCCCTATGCGTTAAAAGTCCAACCACACAGATTTGCAAGACTAATATTGATTCCTGTAAACAAACGTGGACTCAACTACACAAGGAAAATACCTACCTGTTCTCTTGTTGCGGTCAATGCCACATTAGAATAATGTGCGGAAACATGATCATGAGCGAGCGACTCAGCAAGGCCGGGGTTATCACTCTGGAAGAAGACTGCGTCCTCAAAGGCGACTCGTTTACCATAGTGTCGTACAAGCAGTTCAGTAATCGCATAGATGTCCATCCAGATTTCGTGACGCATACCATCCCGCCCATCAACAGTATAATACATGTGTCCATGCCCAACACCTCATTCGAGAGCAACTTCTCTAGCGTGAGTGGACTCGAGAAAGACCTTCAGAAGATCGGAGACCAAATAAATCAGCTGAAAGATCAACAACCTGACATTTCTCAAATATCATACCACGATGTCCACCACTACGCTGCCATTTACACATGCATCGGAGTAGCAGTATCCGGAGTCATCGCTTGGGGTTGCTGCCGGGCGCGCAGGCGGCGCGCGGAGCGGCGCGCTGCGGCCCGCAGTGACGTCGGCGCCGTTTACACTTCAGGTGTTCAGTGTGTCAGTGTGAAAAGTGAGCCTCAAAGTGCTAGTGTCAGTGAAAAACCAATCAGTGAAAGTGTAAGTGAGGTAAAACATAGTGCGCGAATTGATAAGGCGACGTCGCCAAAACCACGTCATCAATTTGTGAACCATTAAACTATTTTCTCACTTAGTATAAGTTAAACCAATGCCCCATCTTGTTATGCACCAGAACTATTGTTTATCACCTTGTATCTCGCCTCATTTCACCAGCACAACCACCATTCTTTTCATCTCATCTTCTCCCGCCCGCGAAGATGTACGGTTTACGTACATTTCGCAATCGCGGCGCCTCGGCGCACCGCCGTAAGCATTTTCAAGCTTAACCTAATATTACATTTATTTTTATAATTTTAATCATCGATCAGTTCTCGACGAATCACCATACCAATCGCGCGTGCTCATACATACCATTACCATTCAACCATTTTAGCGTAGTAGTTAAAGTCAATATAGTTTAATTTTTACCAGTTTACCAGTGACTTTCATTTATCTATTAACTAACTATTCTTTAGATGGACACACCGTACAGATGCGTTACGTAATTTTTGGCAGTAAATACTATGCCCAAAGATTAGTGGAATTGATTGATAAAAGACTAGATTTCAGATTATTCAATTAAGTTTTTCGAGTCATGGCCTCCTACTTTTTGACTTCGGAGCAAGTAAGAGATTTTTACTCTAGAAAAGGAAATCACCCCGCTTGCATTCCGTGTTAATATTTGTTAACTTTTTATTGTATTTTGTCGTCACTTCTCCGTTCAATATAATCTATGCGGTAAAACATCGCCGTCTGAATGTGGTCTAACGGTTAAACGAAAACAACTCATCATTTCTCCCCGATGATGCAATGTTAGAACAAAAAAGTGAATTTAATGATGCGCTTGCGTCGAATTGCATGCGGTTCGATTTTCATGGTCTAATGGGTAGTGCAACAAACGCCCCACTGCAATGTCGACCATATTGTTGTGCAATTATTGAAAGAGGAATAATGAGTATTTCATTGAACTATTGGGAGGGGGAATGGGGTTTTGCTTATGAGATCTAGAACATTATGAAGGTTGAGCAGTGCGTTTCTTAATTTTTCTTTCTCTAATTATTGTTTTGAATTGCAAATAATGTTTAAGAAAGGGCCTTACTAAAAAAAATTATAAAGAAAGTAATTCTATCTTATTCTTGATGATATACCATATACAGATACTGTATAAGTGGTACTGACTTACGAGGTACCTAGCACAATATAACACTGGATAATTGGCACTGAATAGTAATAACCTATACATGTTTCATTATACATTTTTTTATTTCCTGAGCATTGCATGATTTCATTCGTTCAATAAATTTAAATAATATCAGTAAGATATGATTAAATTTATCATTTAATATCATTCAAGGTCAAGAACTTTATGGTAATGGTGTAACAGTTTAAATGTTACGTCACATAAATACTCTGCCATAATTTTTATTGTTATTTAAACATATTTGTAAATAACTAATTAATTCAAATTAAATTCTCTATTCAAATGTATTAAGGTCACAGCACACTTATGAACTTGGAAAGGAATCGTCAACGTATCGCCTTACGCCTCACCATCAACCAGGCGTCAACCTAAAGTATCCAAAGCGAAAATCGCGCGCAAAGCTAGGTATATAGAGGAGGCTCATGTTCAGGTGTAGTGGATGCTATACGGGCTGATGACGATTTTCTTCAATCTCTAAATACATATCGTTCCTTTATAGGGCAACTAATATGTTTTTTGTAATATTGTATGTCATACGGGTTTAGCCAATCTCTGTAGAGTCTGGCTGCCGTGGCCGATATCGTTCCAGATTAAATATCTAGACCTCACAACCATTTGGTCGTAAGTGTCAGTTTACGATATACGACGAATTTTTCTGACGCATATAAGTAATATATTATTTTCATTGGAAGAATTAATACTATTTATGAAATACTAAATAAAGTAATATTTGTAGTGTCTGTGTGTCTATGCATTACAAGATAATAAGAAACGTCGTGCCTACGGCGTTTTGTAGTCAGTGAGAAATGATCAGTTTATTTATTAAACGTTTCAAACAAAGTTAACGGACCTACTTGCTTGGAGTTTCTTAGCACAGATTGTAAATTGTTCAGGAATCGCGTAAGTAGGTACATTGACGATTTTAAACCTCTTTTTTTTATGAACAGATATTTATGTAATTAACAATGAGGCTTTTGCTACTTCGCCGGGCATAAAAGCGAGCAGAACTCCAGCCTTAATAAATGGTTTATAAACTACAAACTAAATAAGCTGCGCAAGAAGGCGTGTCCCCTGTGGGACTTGGACCTCAGTTCAAGACGATTGCTGGAGATTGAGGGATTATGACTGTAAGTTATTTAGAGGAGTTTAGTGCAACTGTCGTTCTATGTTATAGTTCGGGTGCCTCTCGGTATTGTCAAGGTTTGGTGGCCCGTGTTTAGCAGTCAACATTTGAATAAATAAAAAAACAGAGTTTTCCCACGGCAATTGATTCTATGTGGATGAAACTAGATAGTTAGATATATCATAATGTATGATAAAGTTGTTGAATGTAATTTCATTAAAATCTAACTAATGTATTACTAACCGCTTCAATACGGATACAATAATTATTTTTAATACCTACAATTCTTAATAAGATTGATGTGTATTTTTATGACATTAAATATAACTTTTTGTTATCGTAGTACTTTAATACATGAAGAGAAAAGATAAAACGAAAAACTACGCTTAAGCAATTTATTTTTAAATCCAACTTAAATTGGTGTATAACATCCCATTTATCTTAAGACCATTACCTACAATTAATTATAACCTTCTTATTTAATTCTAGTAGTAGGGTTGTCTAAGAATTAAAAAAATGACATTATTTATTATTAAAATTCTTGTCTCTTTCTCTAGAGAAAAAAACAATCTTATTTTTTGGGAGACTTATAACTAAGCACTGAGTACTATAAGGAGGTACACTCCAAATACTTATTTATATCTGGTTTATAAGCATAACCGTTTTTTAAACAACATATTTACTTCAAATTTTAGATATATAACTATAATTTAGTTGTCAATTCTTAGCAGAACAGATAAGGTTAGAATTAAACATATATTTATTGGTAATAAAATAATAATAATATTTATTTGTTCATATTAAGTGCAGAGTAATTATATTGAGTCTAAAATAAATATTCTAGATGTTAATATTATTGTTCCTCCTAAACTAAGCAAATTTGTATTATAGGAACTAGCAATTCTCCATCGGAATCAAGTGTTTTAATTTACAATTTCAAGGACAATTCTAGAGCTCAGAAGCGTAAGGTCGGCCATTATACGTCAGAAACAATCGTCGTATGTGCCTTTAGCGTAAACTGGTACTTACGATCAAATGCTTCTGAAGATAATAGTACATCCATCCTTCTGCTTCTGAGGTTCAGAATTATATGATTACAAGTAAAAAGCATCTGCGAGAGAAGGCTGACATTGTAGTCAGATGGTCAGATACATTTTGCGAGGGTCCCTGGTGCCCTATTTTCGGCTTTAGATACTCAGGTCGGATAGAAAATGGTCTCTGTGTAGAGGTATTACTGCTAGTAGTTAGTTCATAAGGTATTTGAAGTGCGAGGCCCTTAGGCCACGGGGCCGTAGGCAGTGGCCCATACCACCCACAAGTTACGTCGCGTCTGCGTAGACTTTTATAGGTACGTTACAAGAAAATGGCTAGGGCGTCGGACTTGTAATCTTGAGGTCGCCGGTTCGAACCCCACCCATTGCAGTACCGATGTGAACCCACGCGTAACACAAGCATTTTAGCTTAGCACAGGGGATAAACAAGAATACTAGTAGACTGCAAAACTCTGCTAGTAATCTTTAAAAAAAGTGAATCGTAAGTTTTTTTTTGTTGTCAATGTTTTATAATTCATGGTATTTGGTTTGGTTTATTCCACTTTGAACACCCAGGTGATATCACCTAGGTGTTCAAAGTGGAATGAAACAGTGTCCTCTGATCACCTACGAATCAAATCACCCAGCTAGTATCACCCAGGTGATTCTGGGAGACTAAATTGGTGTCCTCTGATCACCTGGGAAACAAATCACCTAGGTGATCAGAGGAGACCGTTTCTATTATGTAATGAACCTTGATCACCCACATAAATCCTGCTACAAACTTTCAAATAAAATGTTGCAAAATTGAAACTAATATGGCAGAATTAAAAAGAACATCTATATCGAATATAATTTAAATATTTCTTTCCATGTTGTTAGTACGACAAGACAGACTATTAAAAACATAATTGTGGTGCAAAAATTGTCAATTTTTCCTTAATTAATAAAGGACGGGAAAAAGTACTCTGATATAATGGGCACCAATACTTAAAAAAAAGTATATAGATCTGGAGCCATTTGGTGGAGTTGCTGTCACCGTATAAAAAATAGATACACAGGATCAATTATAATAAAATTACTATGCTATATACTTAAATATCACAAATTTGATAGGTTTCATTAGCAATCAATCATCATAATATAACGTGTTTCGTTTAAAAGATTTAAAAAAAATATAATTATAATGTCCGTGGCGAATGTTCTTTTTCGTCCAAACTAACTCCAGCCATAATTCGTAATAATTTCATAGAAAAATGTCAGATGGCATTGCACGAAGGGAATATTTCTGTTGGTCATTTCCTTGAAAAATAATGGCAACTCTTAGAAAAATAAATGGGTACGAATATATAAGCGGAAATGCTAGTTTACGATTTTATACTCCTATCCGTTCTAATGTGTGTTCAATTTTACTTTAATTATCATTTTTATGTTCTCCAAATAAATACATTTGTCTCAGGGGATATAATAGCAAACGACGATGTGTGAAATAGTCGGTTTTTGTTACATAAAGCATGAAGAAGTGCAATTATGTTTAATTACATTAGGGTTTTAGCATTTTTGTTGTGTTTTATTTATATTATATTATATGATACGAATACAATTTTATACAAATACCTACTTGTGCAAAATTTGTTTTACCTAAAGGATACTGACCGCTAGAAGCAGTAAGGGGTAAGCGTAGTCTAAGAATACATGCAAGTTGACTCTAATCAACTTATTTTAGAACGATGTTTATTTCGGAAATTATTTGTAATAAAAAATCTAAATACTTTTATTTAAACGGTTGCTTAAATTATTCAATAATATAATATAATAGACACATAAATTTGTTCGAAAAAATAATAGGTCGATACGGTATCCTCAAATATATTTGTTTGTGGCGGGATTAATGTGGGTGATCAAGGTTCAGAACATAATAGAAACGGTCTCCTCTGATCACCTAGGTGATTTGTTTCCCAGGTGATCAGAGGACACCAATTTAGTCTCCTAGAATCACCTGGGTGATACTAGCTGGGTGATTTGATTCGTAGGTGATCAGAGGACACTGTTTCATTCCACTTTGAACACCTAGGTGATATCACCTGGGTTTTCAAAGTGGCATAAACCATTTAAAATACATTATATTCAACTAAAAGTAGCTTATTTAAAATAAAACTAACTTATTAAATACTTCTATTCTAAATCTATTCTACTTGGCAAGGTTCCCAGAATGCTGGCAGCATTAGGTACCCCGTTGAATGGCAATGCTTACCTGCTGTGCAAAGTAAAACCAGCACTCGGAGAACGTGCCGCACTAAAGAGGGCCGCTGCGAGGTATTCATAGATTAATTTGGCTCCCGGTACCCACGGCGCCAATGTTTCGACACCAAAAGGCACAAATACATAACTTACGTGCCACTCACATTGTTAAATTTAGTTGCCTGTCATTGAACGCGCATAATTATTATAATTTTTACTGAATTATTATGACACTTGACCTATCTTAATCAAACGAGACTCCGCTACTGATGTAACAAAACAAAGAAACTTCAACCTCAATAAGTCCTATTGAACTCTATTGGTTTAGGTTAAGGTCTTAACTACCCGAAACCTCGTTAGTTTAACTAGAAAATTGATCAACTTACGATTCTTATTATTTCTGGTGATATATAGTTTACGGCTAATAGCCGAAGTGCGGCTACACCTAGTTTTAGCCGGCTACAACTAGGTGCAGCCTTAATAAGTTCCTATAAGTTCCTCTAAGTTAACTCTTAATTAAACAATACCTATGCAAGGGACAAAAAGGTGTTGGGGTGGTTAAAAAAAAATAACCTTAACCTAAACCAATGGAGTCGAACAGGGACTTATAAACGCATGTGGCCGACTAGGTGTAGCCGCACTTCGGCTATTAGCCGTAACATATAAACATTTGAGATAAAAATGTACTTTTCTAAAATACTGATGGTACACTAGTATTGCTTTTTTGCTTAACATGTTGTTGTGTGACATTTATGTCAATAAAAGATTTTTATTTAATTTTAATTATTCAGCACTTTTTTTATACACTGCCTTTAACTGTTGTAACTCAAAAAGTCTCAATATGTTCTCAACTGCAGAATTATAGGTAGGTACCTAAGTAATATTATAGCCTATGTTATTCCTAGATAAAGAAGATTAATTTTTAAAATAAAAAAGCAATCAAATCTTTTTTGTCTTAGTATATATAAAGAATTAGTTTCAATTTTTTTCGTCCTATATTGTCATATTTTAGGGTTTTCCAAATGATTAAAGTTTGCTTATTACTACTAATTATGATGTAAACTCAATAAAAAAGTGTGGTATTGTATTGCTGACAACCTCCGTAGTGTTGCGGTATTTGGCTCGTTTTGAATCTTGAGGGCGTGGGTTCGGTCACCACGCC
The DNA here is from genome assembly GCA_947037095.2 of Nycteola revayana. NCBI lineage: Eukaryota > Metazoa > Arthropoda > Insecta > Lepidoptera > Nolidae > Nycteola > Nycteola revayana. The sequence goes on from OX344839.1 coordinate 16,375,182, forward strand.
GGACAGGAAATGTTTGTGTGCATTCTAAGATTTCTTTCCGAGTCTGGTTAGTTGAGGGGAACTTCCGTGAAAGCACGTAAAGCCGTTGGCCGATTGTTATTACATCATCTATAATAATCATTATCAAGTAACGGGCAGCAGCGTTTTCTTGTGTGGTACAACAAAACACTGCGGTCACCACCCGGCTGCCACGTGTGATGAATATAGCAAATACCATCCCTCGGGAGGAGGCCCATATTCAGCAGTGGACGTTGTATGGGCTGATGATGAAGATATTACCGTTATCTCTACGCGCACGAGACTACCTTTTGCGTTGAAGAGGCAATAGTGACAGTGATATACTATCTGTATTACAAATAATTGAGAAGTGCGTCAGCCCTCGACAACCGACAACCCTGTTCATTCGATAAGTGATCTACAGTAATATATATGTTATTTCATTAAATAATTACATAGATTGTTATTGACTGCACTCGTCATGTGTCGATCGCTGAGATGTATTTTACAGTAGGAATCTTGAGACTGGAGTAGCTAGATGCAGTGGCGTAGTGAGAGCAAATCTAGACGAGGGCGAGTCGCATTAGCGAAGCCCTATAATAGTATTTAATACCTAACAACCACAAAATCATACCTTTTGGTTACATGGTTGTTGACATTAATAATAGTGAAGTACGTAAGGAGTAATTAAATGCACAATAAAAAATATGTTTTAAACTTATTTTATATTTCTAGCCAGTTATCGATAGACGCACGTACTCTTTTCATGGGAAAAATCTTCACAAACATTTGACAAATACCAGGCGCAATGAGAGTTTTAAGAATTGTATTTGGATCCATACCTACTTTGTGTAATGCAATCACATCTATTCGGTTCTCTTTATCACCCCACTCCATTTTAATATCACAAACTATTCGACAATGTCATGGCGCGAAATGAGAATTAAACAATGAACAATCGTATAAAAATGACAGATTCCAAATTTAAATGTATTTTTTTACTGTAACATACATAAGATATTGGAGAAATTCATTCCAAAGGCATTTTTTTGCACTTTCTTGCAGTTAACCATATGGTACATTATAATAAAGCTGCTACCCTAATCGCCTTTATACCCTGTAAAATAGCAAAAGGCTCACAGCTAAATATATATAAATCATCATTTCAGCCGTAGAAGGTCCACTGTTGGACATAGGCCTCCCTCATAGATCTCCAGTTGTTGCGGTTAGAAGCGGCCTGCATCCACCGTAATCCTGCGGCCTTGACCAGATCGTCCGTCCATCTAGTAGGTGGATGTCCTACGCTACGCTTGCCGATCCGCGGTCTCCATTCGAGAACTTTTCGGCCCCAACGGCCATTTGTTCTCCGTGCTATATGGCCTGCCCATTGCCACTTCAACGAACTAATCCGTTGGGCTATATCGGTAACCCGCGTTCTTCTACGTATCTCCTCATTTCTGATTCGATCTCGTAGAGGAACCCCGAGCATAGCCCTCTCCATAGCTGGTTGAGCGACTCTGAGCCTGTTCATAAGGCCTATAGTAAAGCACCACGTTTCAGATCCATAAGTCATCACTGGCAACACACACTGGTTGAAGACTTTCGTTTTTAGGCATTGAGGAATTTTGGACGAACAGAAGCTGCGAAGTTTCCCGAACGCTGCCCATCCGAGTTGGATTCGGCGATTGACCTCCTTCTCGAAGTTGGACCTACCTAATTGGACTGTCTGCCCTAGGTATACATACGCGTCAACAGCTTCAAGAACCGTATTCTCAACCATTATTGGGGTAGGCACAACATGGACGTTAGACATGATTTTCGTCTTGTCCATGTTCATTTTAAGACCTACCCGTTGGGAGACTCGGTTGAGGTCTTCGAGTTGCACTGAGTTCTTCCATCGACTTTGCCATGACCACAATATCATCAGCGAATCAATGGTGAGTGATGTATTCGCCGTTGATGTTGATGCCTAGTCCTTTCCAATTCAGAAGCTTGAAGGCGTCTTCCAAAGTGGTTGTAAACAGTTTCGGAGAAATAACGTCTCCTGTCTTACGCCTCTTTTCAGTGGAATCGCCTTTGTATTCTGTTCTTGTACTTGGACCGACATTGTGGGGTTTCTATACAAGCACTTCAACACTTCGATATATCGATAGTCAATACAGCACCGCTGGAGAGACTCAAGTACGGCCAATGTATCGACCGAATCAAAGGATTTCTCGTAGTCCACAAACGCTAAACATAGCGGCAAGTTATACTCTTCGGTCTTCTGTATAACTTGCCGCAGCGTATGTATGTGGTCCACGGTACTATAGCCTTTTCGGAACCGCGCTTGTTCGGGAAATTGGAAGTCATCAAACCGTCGTTCGAGGCGATTTGCAATAACCCTGGAGAACAGCATATAAGTATGGCTCAAAAGTGAGATGGGCCTGTAATTCCTTAATAAAGTGGTATCACCTTTCTTAAAGAACAACACCACTTCAATTTTGTTCCATGCTTCAGGCGTGGTACAGCCAAGCAAGGTGGAATTTAAGAGCTTCAGAAGGACTTGTGAGTACAGGTGATCCACCCGCTTTCAGGAGCTCTGATGTGATTCCATCCTCACCCGGCGCCTTGTTGTTCTTTAGATGTTTCAGGGCCATGCTTATATCGCATAGGCTGATCAAAGTCAAAGTTAAGTCAAGTCAAAGTCAAAGTCAAGTCAAAGTCAAATATCATTTATTCCGTAAAAATGGTTACATATATTTGGAATCGTCATATTTTTTTCCCCTACCGTGCAGTGCGTGACGTGGAGACTACTGAGAAACACTGCCAGAAAACTCAGTAGAACCCTCTTTTTTATAATAATATTTTATTAAATTTATACATAATTTTCTATTTTACATTGTAATTGGAGCGGATCAATCCCAAGCATTTTTGTCACTAATATAATCAGATATTTTATAATAAGCCCTGCTACACAATTTGGCTTTTATAGTTGTTTTAAATTTATTTATTGACAATACTCTTATATTATGAGGAAGTTTGTTGTAGAACCGTATACACAGCCCCATAAAAGAGTTACTTATTTTGCGGAGACGACTAGCATGTAGCACAAGATTATTCTTATATCTAGTATTAATGTTGTGTGTATCACTTTTTTTACTAAATAAATCAATATTTTTATGTACATATAATAAATTTTCGAAAATATATTGCGATGCAACGGTTAGAATATTTATTTCTTTAAATTTTTCTTTCAAGCTCTCACGGGGACCAAGCTTATAAATAGACCTCACGGCTCTCTTTTGCAAAATAAAAATGCTGTTAATAATAGCTACCCCAAAGAAGAATCCCGTACGACATTATGCTGTGAAAGTAACTGAAATAAACTATTCTAGCCGTATCAACATCAGTGAGTCGTCTAATTGTTTTTACAGCATATGCTGCAGAACTTAATTTTCCTGACAATTTCTCAATGTGTGGTCCCCATTGCAGTTTGGAGTCAATGGTGATACCTAAGAACACCGTGGTTTCCACAGGGTCCAAGCCATATCCATTAATATTTACATTGGTGGAAACCTGTCTAACATTAGGTGTAGAAAACTTGATCACTTTAGTCTTTTTATCGTTTAAACACAGGTTATTGACACTAAACCAATGAACTACTTTTGAGAGTGCATCATTAACTTCGTCATAATCACGCAATTGTCTATTAATTTTGAACGTCAAGGAAGTGTCATCCGCGAACAATACAATCTCATGTTTATCCCTTACGTAGTAAGGTAAGTCATTAACGTATATTAAAAACAGAAATGGACCCAGGATTCATCCCTGTGGAACTCCCATAACAACTGGTGATCCCGAAGACAATTTACCATTAATATCGACCTTCTGAATTCTATTGCCCAGATAAGAGGTCAGAAGTTCGAGAGCCTTATTCCTAACGCCATAGTGATGTAGTTTCCTGACAAGAGTCTCATGGTTCACGCAATCGAATGCTTTGGACAAATCGCAGAAAATTCCTAAGGCATCCTGCGATTCCTCCCAAGCCGCGAATATACTTTTCAATAAATCTATTCCCGCATCTATAGTTGAGCATCCCTTCGTAAATCCAAATTGCTTCTTGTGAAGCAAATTATGTCTATTAAAATGACTGAGCAACTGGCTAAGCATAATTTTTTCGAATATCTTGCTAATAGTGGGAAGTACAGAAACAGGGCGAAAATTGGAAGGATTTGAACTATCACCGGATTTAAATAATGGAATAATTTTACTGTGTTTCATCAAGTCAGGAAACTCACCAGTTGCAACACAACAATTAAATAAGCTAGCTAAGTGTGGAGCTATCAACGCAATTATTGATGCGATTGTCTTTACAGATATACCCCATAAATCCTGAGTATTTTTCATGTTTATTGATTTAAAGGCATTTAAAATATCTTTAGGGCTTACTTCTATAAATATAAATATATGATGTCCGGGATATCCTCGGTATAGTGTCGGGTCAGTTTGGCTCTTGGGTCTGTAGCCGCACTGGTAACAGGCTTGGTGACTGAAGCATAAAAATAAATGTCCGTCCTAAATGTCCGTCCTAAAAAAACCATTTGGTGGCAGATACCAATTTATTAATAAGATTTTATAAAATTAAATGTCTCCCGTGTGGTTTTCGATTAGCCATACATACGGCTGATGGATGGACAGCAACATCTAAAAAAAGTGTCGTGTCATCCCTTTTAATCATCCTTTTTACGACACCCATGGCAGGATAGTTGACAATCATTTCTATTATGATTAATGTTCTGGTTATTGAAAAATATAATCAGATAAGCTAGACTTGAGACTCTTGCTAGACTAACTATAGGTAATAAGAAGTTAATTTTATGTTATATTTAGTGTAATTTTTTGTATAGAAGAATGTTTATGTTATGTTCCTAATAATAACCTTCAGTGTCATAATTAAAGACAACTCTTTAATAGGCTAGTTGACACATATGAAATTATGTTACAATGATGTTTATTTCTAAAAGAATTTGTCATATTGAACCTAAATATAATAATTTCTGTTCAAAAATCTTGAATATGTTTGTATAAACTCAATATGAAAATTATTTCTAATGTACGCTATCAGCCATTTTGTGACGTCATACATCTCGTTAAAAAACATGAACGCGATACTTTACTATTACACAGTATAAAGTTAATAAAGATAATGTATATATACAAGGTGTAACGGAAAGGGTATATACATAGAAAGAGCAAGGCTTCTTTGGATCATAACAAACAATATGGCAAGGGTTTCAACTCAAAATAAAATACTCCAAGAATTTTTAATAATGCAAAAAAACAAATAAATGCGGACGGAGCCCTTTATTCAGAAATACCACGAGTAAGAGGTTTATTTTTACTTGCAAATAGTTTGTTGACATCGATAAGCTGATTGAGTGCTAGTGATGTATTTATTTTTAATTTGAAAAGTTTGGTTTCTGGTATCTAGGAATTTAAAAAAATCATTACTTCCGGACTTGTAGAGATAGGATTAAATAATAATAGTAACCCTTGCCATATCGTTTGTTATGATCTATTCTTTAGATCCTTGCTCTTTCTATGTATATAGGTACCCTTTCCGTTACACCTTGTACATATAGACCAACTTGGCTGACACCGTTTTCATCTCTAAATCTCAAGCCAATATTTAAATATTTATTTAAGTGCTTTCTAGATCTCAAATAAATGCCATATTTTTTTCTTGATCTAGTAAAACCATTCTTAACCATGTAAAAATAATTTTAAAAAGTGTCAACTTACCTATTATGACACTGATTCTGCTGTTAAAAACATTTGAAATGTTAAGCATTTTCATTTAAAAATAAGTTTTCGCAGTCATAATTATTGATATTGTAAGTGAAATTTTCCAATTCAAAACTTCATTAATTAATAAACGCGTGTGTGAAAAACACTGATTTAACATGGTAATGTACTGCTACTATAAAATACAGTGTATTGGTTCGCTTCAAAAGATTATCGCGGCAATACAAGTTATCTACGTTAAATCATTGTATTTACGCTGAAATATTTTTTTATTGCTTGGGCTGAAAACGTTATGAAAGGACATTGCTCTGCGCCCATACATTGTTCGCCCTGGAACCAAGAGCATCGGAAAATGATGTGTTTTATTATTGATCATTAGTAAACTATAAGATCTTATTTTTATAGCGAACTAGCTGCAGAATATATATATTTCAAAAAAAGTATCTAAAATATTTACTGACTGTGCCAAAAGTAGCTGTTGTGCAGCTGCGGCGTTCTTTGATGCACAGTTAAACTTGTCTAGTAAATTAAATATAAAATCCGATATTCACATTATGTATGCAGAACTTATAGCCATTACTGAAGCGTTAGCTTATGTAGATTCCTTCCAAGGTGGAGATAACGTAATTTTAACCGATTCAAAGAGCGCCTAACGACACCTAAGTTTCGGGGTACACCGATTGCATATTCTATACTTATTATCATGTGGATTTTTAAAACATTACGACATGTTGTCCCGAAGAGTAGCAAATCACATAATCTTCTAAATAAAGTGTATATCTCGCTAGTTCAATCAGTAATAATATATTGTATTTCTATTTGGGGAGGCACACGTAAAACACGTTTTCTTGATGTTGAAAGAGCACAACGGACATTAATAAAAGTCATGTACTTCAAAAAAAGGACCTTTCCCACTTGTGAACTATACCAAATCAGTAACCTATTATCAGTTCGAAAACTATATACTGTACATATAGTGCTAAAAAAACACAAAACCCTACCATTCGATTCCAATATCTTAGCTAGAAGAAGAAAACACAATGTTGCTTACACCACTCAGGTAAAAACAGAGTTTGCTAAATTACAGTGCGACAGTTGCTCGTCTTATTTATATAATAAAATAAATAAAATATTAGATATTTATACTAAACCGTTTAAAGAATGCAAATCGTTGCTGGTGAACTGGATAAACAAGCTAGGCTATGATGAAACAGAGAATCTGCTGTTAAGTATAAATTAAACTGTTCCTCTTTTCACAAACCACTTTCCGTATAAATCAAATTTGCACGCACATACACCCTTTCACTCACAAATTCACTGTCAATCTCTGACCTCAATCAACTCACCTGTTAATTATAATAGGTAGGTATATTATATTAGGTAGTAAGTTAGGTAGTAGGTTCTTAAAATAGCTAAATGAATTATGATATTGTTTTCAGTTTCACTCAAGAGCTATGTAAAACTATACCTAATATTCGCTAATTATTGTTCGGTTGTTATAACCTCAAAAACTGATACTTTTTTTTCATCTTTATTTTAAATAAAAGAGTAAGGTCACGCAGTGACAAGCCACTCTTATGGGATAAAAACAAAATAATTAGGGGGAAGTCCCCGAGTGACGGACACATAAGGTTCATTTTAAATAAAAAAATATATCTAATTTAAAACGAAATATCTAGTGTTAATTCCGCAAAAAATGTGTCTATCTGCTGTAATGCAATTTTTGCACCACCCTCCCGCCCGCAAAAATTATGCACATGCAGGAAGGAAAAATAAAACTTGCAAAAATACAATCACCAGCCAAAGACCCGACACGTGTTTCGCTCCTCCACAGAGCATCATCAGGGTGATGTTAACTACTCGAACGCTAGTGCGCAAATGACCCGACCGACATTGTGGTCTTCCACGGAGACTCTAGTGAGCCCCGGGGAAACCCTTCAGGCCAGTGGCCTTTTTGGTGGTGTCGATCGCCACCTGTGAAAACAGGTGGGTCCTTGGGTGGGGGCCCGAGGGCCCTCGTGGTCGTGTCCTTGGGGTGGAGCGCGGCTAGCGAGGTCAAGCCCCTACAGATGAGTCCATAGGGGCGACCAGCATGCTAGCGGCGCTCAGTGTCGTGTCCGGTGGTTCATCGCTCCCTTTGACGCATGGCGAGGTCGAGCCCACCGGGGAAATGTTGCCCGGGGGCGTCCATCAGCCAGCAGGTGAAGGGAGCGGAAGTCATCGTCAGGGGGGGCCACGGAGACGAGGTCACGTGGCAGGGCGAATCTGTCCGGCGGCCGACGGTGATACGGCGCAAGCTCCCGCAAGTGGCGGGCGTGCGCACCGTCAGTCCGCTCGAACATCGTCGTGCTCAGGCGTCTCACGTAGTCGTCCAGGCTCTCCATGCGCAGGTCCCGGGCTATGGTGTCGTTCCGTACGAAGTGGTGGGCGTTCACGATGGTGCGCAGCGACATGGATTGCTGCGCACGTAGCTGGCTGCGGTTCGTCTCGGATACGAGGGCGAACCATGCCGGGGCGGCGCGCGGCGTAGGTCAGACGTGACCTAATGTACGCCTTGTACACACCAAGCTTCGCACGGAGCGGCAGATGGGACGACAGCACAGGGCGCAGGAGACTTCGCGCAGCGCGCGTCTGGACGACGACGTTGTTCACGTGGGGCTTCATGGTGAGGAGTCTGTCGATGGTCACGCCGAGGTATTTCACCCGCGGGGACCAATCGATGACCTCTCCCATGAGCTTTAGCTGTGGTAAGCCCACTGATAAAGTACTAACATAGATGGAGGGTTAAAAAGCAACCAAAAACGGTTATTTCACGCTGTTCTTACATATGACCTTCATAGAATACCAGAAAAGGATGCATATATGGCGCCCCTTTCGTAAATTTGTAGGTCGTCACAAGTTTAAGGATGCGATAGTCGATAATTTATATATCGATAGAACTAGAACTCGATTTCAAAGATTAATCGATCCAAGTATCAATCGATCACTTATTTGAATTAAATGTTAATTTATAATTTTTTAATACCATATTTGACTAATAATCGGTCTATATTAATAATGAAAGATTTCGTTTTATTTCAATTTTTTATCGTTAACCTGCCTTTGTTTCAAAACAACTCTTATAATTTACAGAGATATCTCATCGGTACAATAAAAGGTACATTCTATTTAGATGAGGTATATTTAGTTAAAAGATCCCAAAGGGTTCCCTGTTACACAGATATAAATAAGAAAAACTATTTAAACGACATAAATGTTTTTATTCAGCACTTAGTTATTTAACTTGTCAGAATCACAATGTTAAAACTATAGCTTAGATTATTTTTCTATTCATTCTTACTCTAGACGCGATATGAGCAAATGCGATGCTCGCGTACGTCATAATCGAAAATATAAAATCATTTTATCAATCATATTAAAATCAATCATAGAAAATATTATTAAAATGACTACGGTTACCTACAATACTGATAAGTACATATAAAAAAAATCTAACTAAAACTAGCTACTACTATACCTAGTATAATGAAAACTATTCTAAGCGTATGCCGCTAAGGATAACATACCTACTTAATTATTTTGATGGTGTATTTTTTTTATTAAAAGGTCCCCAGATTTATACCCCAGACTACCTACACATAATTATTTTTTAAATAGTATTTGGGCATTTTCGATCCTCAACCAATTGTATGTCACTACGGTTATCTAATATAGGTACATACTTATATATTTACAATTCTAATAATTCTATCAAGTGTACTATTATTTTACCCTTGAATTTAAAATTGGCAAGTGTAATGTCGGCAAAGCATTATGTTTTAATCGCCTCCATTTAACATTCGTGTTAGGCATAAATGAATTAGATGTAAAATGCTTTGAACAAATTCGACTGTGTTTACTCAATTTCCAATCTTGTCTAGCAAGGCGTCGTATCCATTCATTTTTAAAATTTTCATTCTGGGGAAATCTGCATTAAAACATAAACTCATTATAAATTCTCTATATATTTAGACAACTTTTCCAACTTACTGCCTGTTAAATGCTAAAGTGGCAAAATCTTAACAGAGAAGAATGTATACTTTTATCCTTAGAATAAATCAAAATGGCGGTTACCGTTATTTTATTTTTATTAAATTATTCAACATTTATTCTATTTATCGATTTTCAACATTTATTCTATTTATCGATACTTTCGATCCAACACTATGGTAAACATAACCTTAAAAACATATTTGATTTTTCGAATGAAAATATACGTAAATAGTGCTTAAATCCCATCTTAACTATGTTTTACATGTTTAAACTTTAAATTTCCATATTAAAAATAAAATTTTGGGACTTTATATCATATATTTACCAAATAATAAAGATAAAAACTCACCGATGAAATGTTACACAAACAGGATCATTTTCCTTCTTACCCGAATGTGAAACGCATCCATTAATAATACACGACATTTTATTAGTAATGCTCAGCAAAATATACCTAAAATAATTGTTATTTAATATATTTTCGTCGCAATATCGTAAAACTTATTCACTTCTGCCGCGAATACACAAATGTAAACAATGTACATAAATAATGCGACTAAAATCAGTTGAAGTCACCTTGTATGATAAGTTACTACTTTTATGCACATCAGTATAATAAGGAGTCACAAATGTCAAAAAAGAGGTCACTTGAAATTTGGCGTGGACAACCTTGCATCAATGTAAGCTATTAAAATAGTCACTGACTCTTTCGCTCTTATGTAAAATATGTATTAATTAGAGCGAGACCAAAAGATGATTTTTGCTGTTGCTTCAACCCAAAATTAGCCTGGTTTCTATGCTTATACTTATTCTGAGGGTAAGCCCACGCTTCCCACGGAGATCGCCTGAGTTTTCGCCACGTTGACCTTCAGTCTTCAGTCCTCCAGCCAGCAGGGAAGGGCATCTAGAGTGCGCTGCATCTTCGTCACCGCATGCCTGCCCGACATCGACGTTGTGACGTTGTCGGCGTCGTCGGCGTAGAGCGCGAGCTTCACGCCTGCGGTGTGACGGGGATATCGTCGGTGTACCACGAGTAGCACACCGGAGAGAGGCAGCTTCCCTGGGGCACGCCTGCGTGGATGGGCCGCTCTGAGGACAGGGCGTCTTCAACCGCCACTTGGAAGCGTCTGTCCTTCAGAAAGGTGCCCACAATCCTAACTATTCGACGAGGAATAGTGGATGTGGACAGCTTGTACAGCAGGCCGGCGTGCCACACGCGATCGAACGCCTTCTCCATGTCGAGGAGTACCGCAACCGCCCGCTCGCGCTTGTTGCGAGCAACGGTGATGTCGTGCAGTACCCTCGAGACTTGGAGCGTGGTGGAGTGTTCGGCTCGGAAGCTGAACTGTTCGTCGTTCGTCGTTCGTCGCGTGGTCGTCGAGAGGAGCGTGATGGGCCGATAGCTTGATGGCAGGAGAATGTTCTTCCCCTGCTTCGGTAGCATGATGACCCGACCGAGTCGCCATGCGGAAGGAAAGTGTCCGGTCCGGAGGATGCCATTAAAGAGTCGCGCCATGGTTGCGACTGCTCGCTGCGGTAGATGGCGCAGGGCTTCGTTGGGCACCCGGTCGGGACCGGGGGCTTTCCGCAGTGGCATGCGTCGAATCATCCGCTGGACTTGTCCAGGGGAGACAACGATGGGGTCTTCTGTCGAAGCTATCGGCTATTCGAAGTATTCTTCGAGCTTTCTCTCGACCTCTGCTACGTGCTGCACGTTGGTGGCAGGATTCGGTTGGAACTGCGCTTCCAGGAAGTCGGTGAATAGTTCCGCTCGGTCCTCCGCTCGGTAACGTGGGGTACCGTCACCGGCTTGGAGGGGCCTAATCGGAGCTTTCTTCCTGGAGAGTTGGCGGCACAGGCGGTGGATGCCCGACCAGTCTTCACCAGCGCGCTCGATGTGGTCTAGCCAGGACTCCTCCGCATTTGAGGTCAACGCGGAGGAGATCTTGACCACTAGAGCGTTCAGCTGGGACGTTCATGGTGGGGCATCTGGTGCTCTGCCATTTGCGGCGCAGTTCCCTCTTCCTCTCGATCAGCGCCAAGATGGATGCGGGGAGCTGTGGGGGCCTTCGTGTGGAGGCGGCGTCCAGCTTCGACTCTCGAAGCGCGGTCTGGATACTCGCGCTGAGTTCGTCGGCGAGCTGTTCGACGCCGTCTGGGGTCTCCACTGGGTAGGAAGGCGCGTGCTCTGCCAAGTGCTTGGCAAAGACCCGCCAATCTTGGCGCGCTCGAGGGGGCTGCGGAAGCGACTTCAGTGGGATGTCTTCCAGAGTCAGACGCACCGGTTGGTGGTCTGAGAGGAGATGGTCGTCCAGGACGTCGAGACCCACGGTCGCGTTGAAACCACGCGTAACCGCGAAGTCGATGACGTCTGGTGTGTAGGCTGCGCAGTACGGGTAGTGCGTAGGGACCTCTGGTCCAATCATCTCGTAGCCATTTCGGTCTGCATCTTCTTGAAGGCGCCGGCCGTTGTGGCAGATGTAATTGGAATTCCACGCCGTGTGTCGCATGTTGAAGTCGCCAGCTATGAGCGTTGGCAGTGGCGAGTCAAGCAAGGTGTTGACGTCAGCCACTGCAAGTCGCTGGTGCGGCGGCTTGTAGAAGGCGAACACACGGGTGGGGCGGCTTCCGATGCAGACTTCAACTCCGAGGGCGTACGCAGACTGTAGCTGTGGTACTGGCAGCGGTTGATGAACGACTCTCCTCTTGACTAGGACTGCCAATCCCCTGTAGGCAGTCCCTGCTGGTGAGACTTGGTCCTCCCGGTAGACATGGTAACCGGCCATGCGCCAGTTGTCTTCTGGTCTAAGGTGCGTCTCGTTGAGCAGGGCTATATACACATGCTGCTGTGCTAGCAGCAGCTTCAATAGCCTAGTCTTCTCTGTAGACATCCCGTCGGCGTTCCAGAACAGTATTTGTAGGCCGCGTCTATCCATGACGGTGCGCGTCCAGCAGGCATTGCAGGTTGAGCTCGGTTGGGTCGCGCTTTTCCTGCAGTGCGACTAGTACTTGGTGGAGCGTACCAACAACTTTGGCCATCCTTGGACCCGACCGTTTGGCGAGCGCTCTTTATATAGGACCGGCACTGGACGAGTGACCGGTAAACAAGTTTAATAGAGGGGATGACACATAATTTGTTTGTTCATTCAGCAATGGAAAACTACCATTCTTATGTTTTAAGATTTCTAATTGTTCCAACACACACAACCGGAAGCCTTTATCGCAGATATGTCGAATATTATAGGTATTATTGTCGCTCAAGGAATGGCCGGATTCAATTAAGTGTTTAGCAAAATGGGACTTTTCTGGATGACCATTCCTATAAGCGGCAACATGTTCTTTAAACCGTACATCAAAATTACGCCCCGTCTGACCCACATAGACCCCATCACATTCGTCACAGACCAACCTATACACACCCGATTTCTTTGAATTATCTATACGGTCTTTTCCATTACAAAGACGTCGCATAGTTTGGTCTGTTCGGAAAGCAACATAGGTATTATTTATTTTAAGAGTGTTACATATTTTATTCGCAACTGGGCCCATGTAAGTCAAACTGCCGACGTATTTGTTATCACACACTGCAGGACATGCATACAGTAGAGAGCGAACCACACATCTTTGTTTATTTGTTATTAAATTATCAATTAATGATTTAGTATAACTTAACTAGAGTAAACAATAAACTAGATTTCCAAATTTATAGAAAACCAACACATTCTGACATAGCCATTCCCGCGTCATCTTGCCACTCTTATCAGCACAAAGTAGCTGCCTTCCGCAGCTATATTCATAGGTTATTGACAGTGCCTTTGTCCGCGGATAGTTACGTCAAAAAACTAAATAAGATCTATCAAATTACCATCGCAAATGGTACTAAATCATTAATTGATAATTTTCCGGCGACCATTAATTGACCGGCGGTGCCGGTCCTATATAAAGAGCGCTCGCCAAACGGTCGGGTCATTGGATTCGCCGCGCCGTCGAGGAAGCAACATCTCCGTACAACGCTCGGACCGCACCTCCGCCGCCTGCCGGCGAAAACTGGAACTACTTCGACACCCCGCCACAACAGTGACGGGAGTGTCGAGTAGCGGTCGCGTGACGCGCGCCCCCCCGATACCCGCGGGTTGAAGAGCCCCGCCCCCTCCTGCGCACCTCACTGCGTAGCTTCGGCCCCCCGGAAAGCGGGGCACACTGCTGTATCGACCTCCGGTCTGCCACCAGCGGCAAGCCCCGGAGGTTCGGTGCAGTGGGTGCTCTGTAGCCGGGGCACCCCCCGAGGCTCGCGCTGCGCACCCCCCCCCCCCCAAGGGGAAGAAGAAACCCGGCGTGATGTCGGGGCAACCGCCCCCATCAGCCGCGCGTCGGGCCACCCGGCCCCAACCACCGCCTACGTCCGGCGTGAGACGGCGGGTGTTCTCCCGGTCGACGCCGGCCGCCGTTAGGTCCATGATGGACCGAGCGGTGGCCGCCAATCGGGCGACCCACCGGACAACGCCGCCCGAATCGCCCCTGCCGGAGTCACCGGCATCACCACCAGGAGCGGGGGAGGGCCACTATGCGGAGGGCCACTACGCTGCTGCCACCACCACCACCGACGCCTCCCTGAAGCCATCCGGTCGCAGGTTCCCACCCTTTGTGGTGGAGAAACTCCCGGATTGGCCACACCACTTCAGGGAGATAAAGAAAGCCCTCGGCCACACCCCGAACGCGCGCCCATATGGGAAGGGTGTGCGATTCATCCCGAGGACCGAGGAGGAGTACCGCTACATCCAGCGGTACTTGTACACGCTGGACCAAGCGGAGACCCCTTGGTTCTCATACACCCTTCCCGACGAGCGGAGTTTGAAGGTGGCCATCCGAGGGCTACCTGTCGACACCCAGCCGGAGGAGATCGAGCGCGAACTGACTGAGCTCGGCTTTAAGCCTGAGCTCGTCAGACCCATTCGCGCTCGTCAAGGACGCCCCGGCTGCATTTTCTTCGCGCAGCTGGCGAGGACGGCAAACCTCATGCCGGGCATATACGAAGTCACCGAGCTTCTGTGTATGCCCGGTGTGAAAATCGAGGCGTGGCGCGGGAAGAAAGGCCCCGCGCAATGCCACCGCTGCCAACAGTTCCGACACTCGTCGCACCACTGCCACAGGCCGATTACTTGTGTGCGGTGCGGCGAGCATCACAACGCCCGGGACTGTACGCGCCCCCGTGAGGAGCCGCCGACGTGCGCCAACTGTGGTGGGCCGCACACGGCCAACAACGCCCAGTGCCCGGTCTTCCGGCGAGAAACTCGCAATAGGAAGGCCGGGACCGTCGCCAGGACCACCACAGGCGCTAAGCCTGTTGCCCACCGTCAGGTTGAGGAGGGGAACGCCCCGACCTCCCTGATGGCTGCCGCCAACGCCCCGGGGGGGCGTACAACGAAGAGGAAGCGCCAGCGGAAACGCAAGGCAAAGGCCCAAGGGGAAAAGCCCACGAAGCCGTCGACTGCTGTGGTCGCCGCCCCATCGGAGGGGACGAAGGCGAAGCAGCAGCCGGCTAGAGACCCCAGGATGACCGGCGTTATTGGTGCCCTCCAGAAGGTACTGATCGCGCTCCAGGAGCAGCGGGACCCCACCCAGCTGATCCTGCAGTGCCTCCTTGAGGCGTACCAATAGCGCGGAGCAGTCTCCTGCGCCCCCAGATATGACGACCGCTCCCTTCACCTGCCGGCTGACGGTCGCCCCCGGGGACATTTCCCTGGTGGGCTCGACCTCGCCCGCACTGAAGGGAGCGATGACTACCGGACCTGACGCAAGCGCCGCTAGCATGTTGGTCGCCCCTTCGGACTCGTCTGTAGGGGCTTGACCTCGCTAGCGGCGCCAACTAGGAACAAGGACAAGACCACGAGGGCCCCCGGGCCCCCACCCAATGACCCACCTGTCGTTACAGGTGGCGGACGAACCCACTGCAGAGGCCTATGGCCTGATCAGTTTCCCCGGAGCTCACCAGAGTCTCCGCGGAAGACCTACGTCGCGGTCGGGTCATTTGCGCACTAGCGTTCGAGTAGTTAACATCACCCTGATGATGCTCTGTGGAGGAGCGAAACACGTGTCGGGTCTTTGGCTGGTGATTGTATTTTTGCACGTTTTATTTTTCCTTCCTGCATGTGCATAATTTTTGCGGGCGGGAGGGTGGTGCAAAAATTGCATTACAGCATATAGACACATTTTTAGCGGAATTAACACTAGATATTTTGTCTTTTTAAATTAGATTAATATGGATTTCCGCAAAGTAACGCCTGATTCTATTAATTATAAAAAAATATATGTTTAGAAAACGATGTTGTTCTTTATGGATTAACAAATTTTTAATTGTAATAAATAATCTAAAATGCAATTTTACTCAAAATTATAGATTAAACTTCTGTGAGGAAAAACGCAGTTTTTGAAAGTGGCACCTAGTACCGGACGGAATTCATCGCGAACCCTGAGTACCGAATATTTAACAACTATCACAAGTTTAACCATTTAATCATTGTGGAATGTCAGGACAGGCCTTATGTGCCCACTCTTGGCATATGTAGCACTGCATGCAGTCTTCGTCTTGGTCATCTAAATGAACCGAATAGATAGTTTTGTGTCCTTTAGTTGTTTTCTTTGTTTTTTCTCCTTTTTTATATTTTGTGTTTCACTCAACTAAACGTTTTCTATAGTTTTGACAATTTCAACTCGTTGCCCTTTCTTTTCTATCTCTTTCACATTTTATAGCTTAATTACGGTCCTCGGCTGTAACTGTAAATTTTTTTTTTTTTAATTTTTTCGTCTATTTTCTTTTTATCCTCTTTTGTTTCGACAACATATTATTTGTATGGATGAGATGAACCTGATTACATGATTTACAAAAAATCATGTAATATACTTTTTTGCATATTGCATCGTGTCGCAGCTTCTTGCATACCGAGTTCTCGAAATTTAAGTAATCGCAATTTGTAAATTATTTTCTCACTTTCCTTTTTTCTTGTCCTTCATTTTTCCCTGAGTGTTCTGATATATAAAACCTCGTAGGCACCATTAGTACTATGGTAATTGTAAATACTACCAAATTTAAAAAATCATACCCACTGTCCGGCGTTACGGGACTATTTGGTGTCCGGTACTACGGGACAGGACACCGTTACAATTGTTTTTACAAACCTAAACTATTTCATAAATGTACAAAAACTGTTATCATTAACCCGCCACTTGTGACGTGAATTTGACTTACATCTTTGGTGACGCCGGTCCTACGCACCGGGTTTTTCAACCTAAGATTTTCTTAATAAGCAATACTCCATCCTACTTTTACTCGGCCAAATATTAAAAAGACATGTTTTTTTAACAATAAAACAATGATGTACCATAAAAAATTTACGTTATTAATCATTACTGTATTACACTAATAACACTGAAAATAATCGATTTTTTTTCTAGACTTACGTTAAAACATAGAAATTGTAACAAAAAAATATATTTTATGGCTAAAACAGCCTTTGGCAGTCTTATGACAATAGGAACTATAAAATTAAAACAAAAAACGAACTCCTTCCAACAAAAAAATACAAAAAAAGTCCCCTCAAAAATTTGTCTGTTTCAAGAGTCAAGCAGCTAGTACATTTTGGCACTACATGCTCTAAACATATATATTTCCTGCAATGGTACCTAGCAAGTATACCTTGTTTTTCGGTTTTTCTTCATGTTATCTGCATGTAGTAGATATAAGAGCTTCGAGTAACCCCGGTCTCACGCACCGGGTTGGCGCCAAAACCCTAAGACGTCGTCTCGCGTCCACGTCGCGTCTACCCTACGCCGGCGGGCGTAGGGTGGTCTAACGGTAGGGGACGCGCAATGAGGAAAGTACACGAAATCACTACTCGATTCTATAGCGGACAAAAAAGTTATACGACTTTTTTGAACTACCCGGTCTTACAGACATACACGTCACAAATGGAGGGTTAAAAGTAAACGAATAATATCTTTAGTAAAAATAAACTAAGCATAGGCAGCTAAACACAAAAACAAGTGCGTAATACTTATCCGAATCTGAAATGATGCAGTATGTTCCCTCAAAAATCTGCAAAAAAAACGCTCCTGGCATTGCTATGCGTGCCACTGACGATGCGCATGTGGTGACTTGGCATTAGTACGTAGCCCCGCACCGTTTTAACTTATCTATGTTTCACTTGCGTTATTGGTTATCGAGATAGAATGGGTGTCCGGCACTAGGTGCCGTCCGGCGTTAAGGGACTTCCCCCTATATAAAATTAATTGAATTATACACTTCTATCGCTTAAAGCAATTAATGCCAGAGTGTATAACATACTCGCTTCTTCCGATTACGGAGAAGCAAGCATGTTATTACATACACCAATGTTATAATTTGGGCAAAACAATTTTTTTCTCAGATCACTGTTCCGACCGCATTCCATAAGAATATGGTGTACGTCTTCTATTATATTACATACTGAACAATTTGGTGCATTAACTTTACCCATTAAATATGCAAAACTATTTAACGGGATATGACCTGATTGAAGTCTTAGTGCCATCACAATGTTAGTTCTGCTCATATTGGCCTGATCAATCTATGGAAAACGGGAAACATTGGGCTGAATAGTTCTATACCATATACCTTTTGTTAAAGAACGTTCGTCGAAATATTCTGACCACATTTTTAAACAATGGTTCTTGACTTTAAACAAAAGATCCGAATAATATGGCATACATGGAAAATGACTCCATCAATTAAAGCTTGTTTAGCTAAATTATCTACTCTTTCATTATTAATCAAACCAATATGAGCAGGAATCCATTGTAGGATTATTCTTTTTTTTTATCTGAACTGTTAAACTAAGAAGTATAGAATATGCAATCGGTGTACCCCGAAACTTAGGTGTTGTACACCGCGCCAAGTGCTGAAGGGCTCTCCTTGAATCGGTTAAAATTACGTTATCTCCACCTTGGAAGGAATCTACATAAGCTAACGCTTCAGTAATGGCTATAAGTTCTGCATACATAATGTTAATATCGGATTTTATATTTAATTTACTAGACAAGTTTAACTGTGCATCAAAGAACGCCGCAGCTGCACAACAGCTACTTTTGGCACAGTCAGTAAATATTTTAGATACTTTTTTTGAAATATATATATTCTGCAGCTAGTTCGCTATAAAAATAAGATCTTATAGTTTACTAATGATCAATAATAAAACACATCATTTTCCGATGCTCTTGGTTCCAGGGCGAACAATGTATGGGCGCAGAGCAATGTCCTTTCATAACGTTTTCAGCCCAAGGAATTAAAAAATATTTCAGCGTAAATACAATGATTTAACGTAGATAACTTGTATTGCCGCGATAATCTTTTGAAGCGAACCAATACACTGTATTTTATAGTAGCAGTACATTACCATGTTAAATCAGTGTTTTTAACACACGCGTTTATTAATTAATGATGTTTTTGAATTGGAAAATTTCACTTACAATATCAATAATTATGACTGCGAAAACTTATTTTTAAATGAAAATGCTTAACATTTTAACTGTTTTTAACGGCAGAATCAGTGTCTTAATAGGCTAGTTGACACTTTTTTGAAATTATTTTTACATGGTTAAGAATGGTTTTACAAAAAAATATGGCATTTATTTGAGATCTAGAAAGCACTTAAATAAATATTTAAATATTGGCTTGACATTTAGAGGTGAAAACGGTGTCAGCCATGTTGGTCTATATATACAAGGTGTAACGGAAAGGGTATATACATAGAAAGAGCAAGGCTTCTTTAGATCATAACAAACGATATGGCAAGTTTTACAGAGTTTTACAGATATTTGAAAAGCTATTTCAAATAGCTTTTCAAATATATTCTGTAAAACTCATTTTCGAGAAAAATGTCACACAGTGAGATTTTAAATTTGCAACGACGATATGACCTCATTCATAATAGGTTTTTAAAATTATGAATGAGGTCATTTCCTTTTAGGAAATAATAATTGGAATGGTGATTGAATGTTATTATTGTAGCTACTATTTGCACTTTACTCGAAATATATTCAAAATGTGATTTTAATAAAAGAATATGTAACAGTTAATTGAAAATCAATCGATCGATAACAATCGATTAAGCATCCCTTATCTTTTACGGCACGACATGACGTCGCAAAGATGGCGGCGATTAATGTTATTAATCGGGTAAAATACTTTTTATTGTTCATATTGGCATTAAGCTAGTCCGTTTTACAGAAGTATTTGCAACTAATATATTAATAATAAAAAAATCATCTTTATTCAGGCAATTAACACCCATACGCAGCAAATATCACATCAAATACAATATACAATTTATAAATAAAAATTCAATTAAATAAAGATTAAAATAGACAATTAATTATCGTGTTTGACCGATACTTTTGTTGTATGGGGCGAATCTGGACATTGTCCTTTCCTTTTTATTGATATCAAACATTCAAAACTTTATGTTGAAAACATAGCAGTAATCCCATAGATATAACCAAAAAAACGGAAGATATGTGACGCGCGCCTAGCGCGTGGACCCGTCGCCTAATTGAATTCAGACTGACACAGTCGCAATCGGTTGCTTTTAAGCGTTGTACAAAAAAAAAAAAAAAACGAATCCCACGGAATCATACTTAACTCATAGTTACGTGAAAAATAAAATTTCAGATATTTATTAAATGTTTTGATCGCCATTTTGGGTTGCATGCCTATAAGGTAAGTGTCCCCTGTTTCGGCATGTTGAGCCACTTTAGAATCCTTATTTTTTTCTTAATATTCCTAAACATAACAGTACTTTGAAAGCTTTTCAGGGATGAATATTGACTATTTAAATGTAGATTTAATGTGTCTGATTTCGTGAATAAATTACCTATATTATTTGAGTTCCAACTTTTTTTATAGATAATAATTTATTTGTGGAGTTTTATTTGTGTCTGATTTCGTGATAAAATTCATTGTCGGTGTATAAAATAATTAAAATTAACTTAATTACCTAAAATACATAAATTGCTTATGTTTAGCGCCAGAAAAACAAACTCACAAAATAACGTACTAGGATGATGTAGGGAACACTTCCCTTACTTATGACGACATGAAGTGCTGCGTGTCCGTCAACGGTGAGCAGTCCGAGTTTTTCCCCGTTACTTGTGGGGTCAAACAAGGTTGTGTTTTAGCGCCAACGCTATTTGCATTATACTTTGCTGTCGTAGTTCAAGAGGCCTTGAAAGATTTATCCGAAGGCATACGCATCCGTTTCCGCATGGACGGTGGCCTTTTTAATATCGCAAGGTTTAAATCCCGTACTAAGGTTTCCTAGGCTACAATGACTGAAATCATGTATGCGGATGATCTGTGCTTTGTTGCGGACTCTGCAGAGGGCCTGCAAAATCTTATTTCGAGTCTTGACGCCGCTTGCACTAGATTTGGTCTCAAAATCAATGTCAAAAAGACAGAAGTGACATCTAACATGGATGCAAATAAGAACTCGGCTCCCAGTTTAAGCATTGGTAGCGACGTTCTAAAAGTAGTAGATAAGTTTAAATACCTTGGAAGCACAATAACTTCAAAGTGCGACCTAGATGCTGAGATAAATAGCAGAATAGGTGCTGCAGCTGCTGCTTTTGGCAGGCTGCGGCCCAAGGTATTTCAATCGCATGACCTCAAACTCTCTACGAAAATAAGCGTTTATATGGCTGTTGTGCTGCCAAGTCTCTAATACTCTTCCGAGACATGGGTTCTTTATCGTAAGCACATTCGAACGCTCGACAGGTTTTATCTCAAGTGTCTCCGAGACATCATGAACATCCGATGGTCAGACCGCGTCAGAAACACAAATGTCTTGAGGCGCGCTAATGTCGGAGGCATTGAGCCGTACCTGATGGGGCGACAGCTGCGATGGTGTGGGCACGTGTCTCGCATGGCAAAGAGTAGGGTGGCAAAGCGCATCTTCTTTTCGGAACTCCAGTATGGTAAGCGTAAAAGCGGTGGCCAGTACTTAAGATACAAGGATGTTCTGAAAAGACACATGACAAGATGCAAGATAGAGCCCTCTCAATGGGAGGTCAAAGCAGCACAGCGGCCCGAGTGGCGAAGTCTCCTCCAGCAAAAGGTTCGCTCGTTTGAAACCGAACGTCGTGAAGAGCTCGACAGGAAACGCGATGAGCTAAAGGCCCGGCCACCAGCGGCCATCCATTACAATTACTTCGGTGGGGTACTGACATGCCCAAAATGCGCTCGTACCTTCACCAATAAGAGTGGGTACGCAAGCCACCAGAGAGCACACCAAAGGGTAGAACATCAAAACCCCTCAAGCTAAATTTGCCTGTCCAGTCCAAATGGTCGCCGTGGTCGAAATCGGCCAGGACGTCATCATCATTCTAATGTCAATTTAACGTACATCATTAGTGCGCTGTCTCGCTTACGCTATCGTCAAAACGAATCGATTTGTCTCTTTCAATACCGTTCAGCGTTATAAAGAATCACAGCGGTGTGAGTGTGCGTGCATGTAGTTGTCCATCATACCCGTATTTCGTTTGACGAATATAAGGACGTGGCATATCTTCCGCTTTTTTGTTTATGGTCTATGAATAATCCTCTTAAAACAAAAAAAGTGTTTTACCCGTTTTCTCAAAATCTGTCTTTCGGATTTACAATGTACTGGATTCACAGGGTACTGTGATTGGCCAAGGTTTACGCGTGCTGCGCGTTCACTATAAAAAAAAACACAAAACATTTATACGGCTATTGCGCATGCGCTAACATGGCTACAGTCGCGTGCGTTGCCTCCCAGTCAATAGAAGATTTTCAAGAGACTGTACATATTGATTTAATGAAGTTTTATTCTATACAAATGTGTGTGGGGTCCCTTATTACTTATACATTGGTTCTATGTTGTTGGGTAGCGAAATGGCTCAAGTCTTTAGGAGTGAATCAATCAATGAAATTACGAATATTTTGTGTTGCATCATCGAAAACACCTACATGCAATAATAACATCCGTTCCTTTATTCGATTTTGGCAATAAAACTACATTTACTAAAACTGCGTCTCAATTAAAAAAAGGTTTCCTTTTGAAGTGTCAAAATACATTAAAAATAAATAAATAAACAATACTGTAGTTAATTTCGATAATTTACAGTTAGTAAGTAGTTCTTTTTGTGAATAAAATGAATTTGAATGGTTGTATCGAAAAAATCTTTCTTTCTCATAATAAAACATAATCCTGCCGACTGCCGCTGTTCGCACAGTCACGTGAGTTCGGACATTTTGTCTGCGAATCTGCCTGGCGATTGCTCGTTGAAAAATATAATGCTATTAAGCATTGATACCAAGGATTTATACAGTTGCATTACACGTAAACAGATACCTTCATAAAATAAAGTAATTTAACTTATTGTATATACCTAGCTTAAGTTTTATTTTTTATGGTATTTATAAATTGGATGCTAGACAACACATGTAAAAAAAAATCGGTTATATATAAGAGCATAATAAACCAACGGTAGAATAAAAATAAAAAATATATAAAAAGCGTATTGATTTTTTGTGTGTTGTAATTTTTCTTATTATTAACAATTCTTAGAAATATTGCATATTTTGCAACTTATCCCTCCCGATCCTTAGTTTGCTTAGAACCTTCCGATGCCCTCGTAGACCCGAAGTCCGATAGGCCCGCGAACTGTAAAGTAGAGCGACAGTTGCACAAAACTCCCCTAAACTAAAAGCCATAATCCCTCAATCTCCCCGTCAGCGACCGCCCTGAGCCGAGGTCCAAGTCCCACAGGGGACGCCCTCTTGCGCAGGTTGCTTAGTTTGTAGTGTTTAAACCATTTATCTAGGCTGGAGCTCTGCTCGCCTTTATGCCCGGTGAAGTAGCAGAAGCCTCCAAGCTAACTACAAAAGCCAGTCCGAAAAAAAAAAATGCAACTAATAAAATATAAATCAAAATCTGATTACGCTGACACTAATAATATAGGTACTTAAAACTATTAAATCTACTAAACTTAACTTATGAAAAAAGTAATATAAAATGAAATGACACTAAAATTATGTTATTTGGATACATTTCCATACCTACATAATGTTGTGCTTAGTATTTGTAAAGAAATATATGAATGAAAAATGAGTAAGTGATCAGATGTCGAAGAACAGGGGAGATTTAAAGAAAAAAAATACATATTTAAAAATGTAGCTAGAAGAAGAAGTTTCCATTTTACTAAATACATTATTATGATGCAGTTCATCGAGGGCGCCCGTTTTGTAGAACGCAGACGTATGGCGGCGATAATCGTCATATCGCTGAGACGCCTATACTAACTGCTCTTTTTTTTAATTATAGCCGCTAACTCTTACATAAATTTATATGTTTATGTTTATAAACCCATATTATGATTTCATGGAAAGCCCTCAATTGAAACGTTAATTATTTGAGGTATCGCTAGAATAATTAATTACTCGAAAAAGGTAGCTACTAGCAAACACAACTATATACAGCCATATGGCTTTAATGCCTTACAAATAATCTATATTATACAAACGAGTAACCCTAGCACAGGTTCGAAGTAATTTTAATCCATAATATTAGGGTATATCAAAAAATTATAGTACTAAAATAAAATAAAATAAACTAGTATTTAGATCGATTTACTACCAATTAAAATATCACGGTGTTTAGTCGCATATATTTTATTTGTTCACCTGTTGATTCTAGCGCACGGTAAATAAAATCTTAATTTAACTATATTATAATAATTTATTTCTTATTATTAGGACAATTATTGTGCAATAAGACGTTGGCGTATTAAGTCGAACTGGGAAGGAACGTTTTGTCCATCGTGGATATTGGGATCTCCCGTACTGGGAAAGTTTTTAAAAATTAATCAGTATAAACTCAATTACAGTAAATCGACCATATGCCGCAACGAGTATGAAATGAAAACGTTTATTGAATATGTAGACGAATCAATCTTACTTATTACAAGTCAAATACAATGATAAAAATATGCAAAGAGAAGAAAAATAATAATCTTGACTAATTAATTAGTATACATTTCAACAGTAATGTTATTAAATAGAATTTAAATCTACCAATGTGGCATGTGATAGTAGCGTATTATAAATATAATTAGAATCAACTAGCGCGGGCTGGGATTAGGTCAGAAGCATAGAACGCGTCGCGAGCCTTGCCTTGCAAGGACGACCGGACCTTATCCTAGGTTCCTACGAGTCTTTCTCTATCTACCTACGTTGTGACACCCGGAGAAGAAAGACTATAAGAAACTCCGAGATCATTATTTTTGCCATTTTTTAAAGTTTTCGATTAATCATTTGAACATCTATTGAAAACATTTTTTATTTTATTTATTTTATTTTTTTATTTATACCTACCGTCTGATCAGTTGTCTTACATATAGATGAACAGTTACAAATTTATAAATGACATAGCATAGAATTTTAATTTAGTCGCAAATTCGGTGTGATAGCTAAAAGGTGCCAGTCTGCCGCAATGTAACCGATGGACTCATCCGCCAAACATCTCCATTGTATGAAGAATGTTATGAGAGTGAATGAAGCGAAAGATGTGTGTAGGGATCGTAGCAAGTGGAGTTCAATTGTCTCTGCCTACCCCGCTGGCAAACACAAACGTGAGCTTATGTATGTATGTAGATCCATCATCCATGTATTCTTTGATATTGTAATAAATGCGTTGTACAGTGTGCTGCGAGGGTAAGCAAACCAAACTGCCCTTCTCCCTTAGTACATCACGGAGTGAAAATATTCTAAATATTGTACATGCTGACCTCTGTGGTCCAATGGAGAATAAGTCGCTCGGACAGGCTAGATATTTTCTTCTATTGGTGGATGATTACAGTCGAATGGCTGTTGTGTATTTTCTGAAATCTAAAGATGAAACTTTCACCTATTTCAGACAGTTTAAAAGCTTAGTGGAAAATCAAAAATCCTCTAAAATAAAGATATTAAGAACAGACAATGGTGGAGAGTTTTGTTCAGCACAAATGGGAAATTATTTAAAGCAAACTAGAATTTTTCATCAGAAAACAAACCCATACACACCACAACAACATGGGCTTTGTGATAGGTATAATAGAACAATAGTAGAAAAAGCTAAATGCCCTCAATTTAATGCCAAATTTGACAAATTTGGCAGAACAAACTGCAGTTTATTTAAAGAATAGATCCCCAGCTGCGGGTATTCAATATCGCACCCCATTTGAACTGTGGACTGGTAAAAGACCAGATGTCAGCCACATACGTGTCTTTGGTAGCTTAGTCATGACACATATACCTAAAGAGAAGCGGTTAAAGTGGAACAAGAAAGCGAAAAAACTATTTTTCGTTGGATACTCTGAGATGTTAAAGGGTATAGACTGTTTGATCCTGAATCACGGTCTGTTTCAGTGGCAAAAGATGTTGTGGTTATGGAACTTAAATATGACACAATGACAACACAGATACCAGTGCAAGAGAGCAGTGAAACACAGCCAGATTCAGTGGGGGATCCCACAACCCCCGGAACAGTTAGATAAGTTTAGTTCAAATACTGAAGAAGATCAGAAAAATGATAATGATGAGACCTATATACCAGAGCAATCAAATACAGAATCAGAGGACAGTTTCCAGGAGTCAACTTCATTTATGTCAGATGACATAGAGATTGCTAAGTATCCTTAATAAAAAAGCCAGATTACTATTGTATAGCTAACTTATGTATCGATGAGGTGTCAAGCGATGACATTTCATTGAGTGATGCCATCAATGGACCGGATAGTGAACAATGGCAGCAAGCAATCAAAGAAGAGTTGCAGTCATACAATGACAGAGATGCCTGGGAACTTGTGGATAGGCCAGTAAACCAAACAATAGTTAAGTGTAAGTGGGTGTTCAAAATTAAATACAACATTGAAAACAAAGTGCGGTATAGAGCGAGGTTGGTGGCAAAAGGCTTCACACAAAAGAAGGGTATGGACTACAAAGAGACTTTCTCACCAGTACTCAGGTATTCAACTTCGAGACTTGTATTTGCCATGAGTGTAGATAAGAACTTAGATTTAATAAATCTCGATGTACCTACTGCTTTTCTAAATGGTGTGTTAGATGAATTTATTTACATGGAAATACCAGCTTGTTCAAATATGCCTAATAGTAAAAATAAAGTATTAAAATTAAAAAGAGCTATATATGGTTAAAAACAATCTGCTAGAGCTTGGTATCAAAGAATTGAAGTTTGTTTGTTGGAACTAGGTTACACCAAGTCTCAGTATGAGCCATGTTTATTTATGAATTGTAATGAACATTCTAGGATATACATAGGTATATAGCATTATTTGTTGATGATTTTTTTGTATTTTAT
Organism: Nycteola revayana; assembly: GCA_947037095.2. NCBI lineage: Eukaryota > Metazoa > Arthropoda > Insecta > Lepidoptera > Nolidae > Nycteola > Nycteola revayana. Next base: position 16,402,403 of record OX344839.1, read on the forward strand.
AATAGCCGCTCGGTTGCTCGGCGCATAAATGAAAAGAGTGTCGTTTGCCAGTGACCTTTGACCACATCTGAGCGTACGACGCGCCGTAATAAGACTTTGATTGAGACTCGCTCCAGAAGCGCACTTCAAATGTTTTAACTGTTCTGAATAGCCATTAAAACAAGCTTAAACACTGTGTCTGTTTTTTTAATTGATCTTATTTCCGTATTTTTCTATGTACCTTGAAACTTTCACTACCCAAAATATTAGCTACTTGTATGGAAAAATGCGTTTTACTAAAAACTAAGATCAACAAGAGCATTGTTTCTTATTTTATTCATAAACAAGATTAATTACTAGACACATTTAATCACACATGGGTATATTTTATGTGGAATAAAATATTTAAAACATTAAGGGAATCCTAGCGTAGAATGCGCTGGCTGAGTAATTTACCGCTAAATATTTACGTAACTTCCATGCGACTTTGTAAGAAAACTATAACACATAGAACAAAAATAAAAGTATGTATGTAAAGGGCATTTCATTATATTTGTTTTAAATGTAAAAGTTTATAAACTTTTATGTGAATTCGAGTCAATATTTAAAAAATTAAAAACAAACAGCGCATTTTTAGTCAATTCGCATACTCTGTTTTATTTGCTAATTTACAAATTATGACCAATCTTTCAACCAATCAAATCTATACATTAAATATGTATAATAATCAAGTATTAAAAAGTACAATAATTGTTGTTAATGTATTCATATACAATTAATAAAAAATAAAAACGAAAAGCAAATAAATAGACCAAATCCGCTGATGGCTAATGTCGTCACGTGACATATCGCAAAGATGGCGGCCATTAGAGCAAGGGTTGTCGCGTCTTTGGCGTGAAATAAAATACAAAGAAAATGTATAACATTTATGTATTCGTTTCTTCAATATTATTTATTTTAATTACACTAAGTTTTATATAAAAATATATTATGTTTTTTTACTGAAAAAAAAAATTATATATTAATATTTATTTATATATATAATTTTTTTTTTATTATTATTAATATATAATTGTGATTGTTTAATAAGTACATATATGTTAAAAAATAAAAATTATTTATTTGCGATATTATACATTTATATATATATATATATCCTATATTTACTAACTTTTGTCTCTTTCGAGACGGTTCTTAAGACTACGCTTATTGGTAGCACCAACCTTTTTGGCGACCTCCGCCCTGCGGGCGGCTTCCGCCGCGGCTGCCGTCTTCTTGCGGGCCTTCTTCTCCGCGGCGGTCTCCTTGCGAACGAAACCGTCCGCGTCGACCCTAGGCCCTACACCCGCTACAGGCGCGGGCACCGCTGCGGGCGCGGATACCGCTACAGGCGCGGGTACCGCAGCCGAAGTGGAAGGGACGGGCTGTACGGTCGGGACAGAGGACGAGGCCGAGGCCGAAGCCGAGGCCTTACCCTTGCCCTTCCCTTTGCCCTTTCCCTTCCCCTACGGCGGCGGGCCCGCCGCAGCGGCCGCGTATGACGTGACGGCGGACGGTTTCGCAACCGCAACCGCCGCTTGCGCAGCTGCCACTCCCGGCGCCGATATAACCGGCGGGTTCGCTAACCTAATAGAGAGAGGGAGGGAAGCGGACTCCTTCTTCTTAGTCTCGTGGGCTAGGGGAGGACGCGAGAAGGGGACATCTCTGTCCCTCTACCTCTCCCACTCCACGAAACGTTTGTCCACGGCGGACATCAACCGATTCATCATTCTCTCCATATAAGGTTCGAATGAGTCCGGCTGATCTCCGCCGCGGACGCTCTTACTTGAGCCCTTCTTCGATGACGCCGGCGACCCGGGGACAGCCGCAGCACCCGTTGCGCCCTTCTCCATGCGGGCCACCGACTCCGCCATCCTATCCAGCGTCTTCTGAAGAGCCGCCAGCTGACCCCTCAGCGAGGCGTTCTCCTCCCGAAGACGCTGCATCTCGTCCGTAGCGTTCATCCTGAGGGTAGAAGCTACTAACTGTTGGAGAGCATCCGCAGCCTCGTAGAGCTGCTTCTGCATCGTCCCTTTGAGGTTGCCGGAGACCCTGGCGACCTTTCTCACCGTCTCGGTGAGGTGGGCCGCAAGCTCCCGGCTCCCGTCGGCACCCAGCTCCGCGTCGGCGCCTCCCGCAGAAGAGCGCCCGCTCTGCACCTCCTGCAACTTATCACGGAGTGCCTTCATCTCTTTTGACCTAATCTGCTCTTGGGTAAGAACAACGACCTCCTTGTTCTTACTGCCGAGCGGTCGGCCTCTCTTAGTTTTAGTATGAGGAGATCCGGCCCGTTCTAGGTCGGAACCCTCCACACTACTCTCCTCCGTATCTAGGATCACCCGAGTGTCGCTCAGGCACTCCAGGCTCCGATGCGTCCCCAGCTTGGGGGCCTTGGCCTGTACTTTGACAGGGTCCCCAGCTACAGACGAGTCAGAGTCCGAATCTACTCGATTCACACTCGGGCGGTCCCGGATACGCTTTCGCCCTATTGGCGAGCTACCTCTAGAATCTACGTCCATCCTATCCAGGACGACGACTACTTCTTTAGAAACCGAGGGCGACTGCGCAAGCTCTGCAGCGGGGCTCACACCCCTAACCGCGTCCCTCACGCTCGCCCTCCTCTCCTTCCCTACAGTAGGCTGCGTGCGCTCTGCAGCGGGAATCGAACCCCCTGCTGCCACGCTCGCCCTCCTGTCCTTAACTAATGCTAACGCGTGCGCGCGATCCGCAGGGGGGCTCGAACCCCTTACTGCGTCTCTCGCGCTCGCCCTCCTCTCCTTCACTACACCTCCTGACGTTGATTTTTTATATGAGTTATCCATAATAAATCCCACGAGTAGGGCCGATATAAAAGGTCGACTACAGGGTGACGCCCATTCCCATAGCAAGGCGAATACAACCGGCCAGCGCCACGCTCGACCGGGGTGGTACCGTTAAAGACGGAGTAACGCCTCCGCCATCCACCTCTCGTCACGGCACGACAACTTAGGTTACGACATTTTTAAAGAGGTTTGCATCCTCGCGACCCAGGCGGTTAAGCCAAGGCCCTCGGTCCCCAAAACATGACTGAGGATTACGAGATGGGAGCAAGCTCCCAACCAGCGGTTAAGCCGGTCACCCTAGCCCTATCGTTTCCCGCAGAAGGCGGAAAACAAACTAACGATCCCGAGGGACCCAAAGAGGGCCCCGCTGAATAACAACAATGCCACTGGAGCCCAGAAGGGGCAACAGTGACAGCTACACAAAATAAATAAATATTATAATAGCGGAGCCAAGCAAAGACTTCGCTGTAATCTATAAATTTAATTTAATATATAATTAAATAAATAAACTACTAGCGGAGCGCCCAAGGGGACGCCCCGCCCGCAGACCTCTAGTCGTTGCTACGACGAGGCCCGCTACTCTTGGCCAGCTGCTAGCCGCCGGTAACCAATTGAAGATTGGTGACCGTCGTTGCCCAGGGTGCACCACGGGGAGGTCGCTGCGCCATCGCACCCCACTCTACTCTTACCCTACCCCTACCCTACCCAACTACGTCAGGTGGCACCATGATACTGGAAACCATTTGTATAAAAGGTAAGAAAACTCGTAAAATTGTCGGAAAAGGAAATGCTCTCTCATTTAGAAAGGTTTCAAGGCTAACGTCATTTAAAAAATATAGTTAAAAAACTTAAATATATCTCGTATAACTCGACGCCTGAAGCTATTTTTGCTCTCGCTCTTCTTGCGTATGTTATTAAAGGACGAAAAAAGATCTTATCATGATTAATCATTTGAAATGGAAGGTTACATTCCCATTCGCCGTCAAAGCGCGTATTTTTTCCCATGCAATACGCCGCGCTGCTACACATTTAATCGTTGGGAATCGTGCGTTCCGTTCGCTCAGTTTGTTGAGTATGCTGTAGTCATTTTCGTACTGTTATTATTCTCGATTAAGTTATTTAATTATTATTTTTGTTTTTTAATCAATCATCCTTACTAATATTATAAATGTGAAAGTAACTCTGTCTGTCTGTCTGTCTGTCTGTCTGTCTGTTACGCAATCACGCCTTAACTACTGAAGCGATTTAAATGAAATTTGGTACAGATATAGTCTAGAGCCTGAGAAAGAACATAGGCTATATTTTATTATGAATTTCCCACGGGAATGGGAGTTACGCGGGTGAAACCGCGTGCGGGAAGCTAGTTAAGAAATAAATTTCCTGTGATACTAAGTAATTTTATACCAATGAAAACCTTTTTTTCATTATTTATATGTGTACTAAGAACTATTATTTTAATTCACGGTCTATGGGATGTTCATTCCACTATGTTTCGTCTTTAAAATTGTAGTGTGATCACTTTTAAGCTTTTGATCCTGGTCCTGGTTGGCAAAGTAATGTTGTGCTTATGCATCGACACGCGCTTAATCCTTGATGTAGAGCTATAGCCGGTAAAACAATAATTCACTTACCCCTACTTTTACTGGGGCACTCATAACGAATAGTTATGTGCTTTACCCTGTTGAGAAAAATACCTGATGGTAAAACTTTTTGTTATGTAATATTATATAATATCGTAACCGTTTAGGTATAAATAGTTGAAAGTAATATTTTGCAATAAATAATTAAAGTTTATAGGAAAACGGTACTGATGTTTATAAGTCCTCAACGTATTGAGTTGAATAATAATAAGAATAAAGGGCCTCTTTCATAGTTTTTCTTTGAGTAGATTAAATATTGAGGGGAAACACACTAATGGGTAAGGTTAAATACTGATACATAAAAAAACAGACACCTGACAATAATAATTAGCTTTCAATACTAGATGGCGTGTCAAAGACAACAGATGCTACCTTTTTTTCCAACTTTGAAAATGGCAACATGGCCGTTATTAGCTACTAGATCTATAGTGTCACTAGCTCATACAACCAGTTATATAAAGGTTAATATTTTTATACTCTATTTCAGTCTCATTATTTTATTTATTTTTATACTTTTTTAAATGTAACTATTCTTATCGGTTCATAATAAGTAGGTATAAAGTATACACATTATTCTGGAATATTTCTTTTACTTGATAACTTTATTACTTCCAACTGAGGCCATTTTGAATAATTTGAATACATACATAAGCTCACGCCTGTTTCCCAGCGGGGTAGACAGAGACAATGGACCTCAACTTGCTACGATCTCCACATCCATCTTTCGCTTCATTCACTCTCATAACATTCTTTATACAAGCACGTCGGTTTAGAGTGGATCTTATTTGACCTTTTGCGAGGATGTCTCCGATTTGGTCAGAGAACGCTCGTCGAGGTCTTCCTCTTCCGACTGTGCCACTCACACTTGCCATGTATACCTGTTTTGTCAATCTTTCAATATTCATTCTTTTCACGTGACCAAACCATCTCAACATTCCCTTCTCTATCTTCGTAATCACGTCCTCTTTCACTCCACACCGTTCCCTTATCACGCTATTCCTTATTCTGTCATTATTAATTAATTAATATTGTACAACAGCTTGGTGGGAAACATCTTGGAGTACTGTAGTGTAGTTTGGAGACCAAACTTCGCAGTTCACACACTTTGGCTGGAGTGCATACAAAAAAGATTTATGTGGCACTTATTAAAAAATCTTGACAGAACAAAAAAAAGAGCTTCATACAGGGATAAACTAAATGAATTCAGAATAAACTCTCTTTCTGACCGTAGAGATCTAAACGATATGGTCGTTATTCAGAAATTATTACACAATACCCTAAGTTGTCCACAACTACTACATAGAATTAAAATCCGCGCTCCAGCCCGATTCCCTCGCAACCAAATTACTCCTTTTTGCCCACCTTTTCGTAGAACAGTTTCTCGATGCAACACTGTAATCCCCAGGATCGCTAGAATAGCTGATCAATTGAGCGACCTTGTCGATATTCACGCAGATTCCCATGGTAAGTTTCGATCTACACTGATAAAATATTATAGATGCAAAACAAAATGAATTATATATTCTCCATTTTTTTTTTATCTTTAATTAATTTTTAGTTTACTTTCATATAGTTTAAATCTTAGTTTTAGTTATGCAGATTGATGCAGTGCCTACAGACATATGCTGTATTTGCCTATAATTATTCGTTACATTATATGTAACAATGTAAACGAATGTTGGCGAATCTAAATAAATAAATTCTATGTTAACCCACACATACTTCTCAAAGCTCTCATTTCCACTGCATTAAATTGACTTTGATCCTTCTTCTGCCATACCTAACACTCGCTACTATACATCAGTGTCGGAACTAACACTCCCCCATGCACAGCCAACCGAGCCTTTTCAGACACTTGTTGACTGCTCATAAAGGAGCGTAGTGTCCCGTTCACCTAATTTCCCTTAACAACCCTCCTTTCAATATCACTTTCACATCTCCCATCTCTCGCAAACAAAGTTCCCAAGTATACAAACTCTTTTACTTGCTCCACTTTCTCACCTTCAATCATTATGTCACATGGACTCATACATTCATCCTTTTCAAATACCATTACTTTCGTCTTTTCAACATTCTTGTTGCCATATCTTGCAACTCCATCACTGTTGATGCAAGTAATACTTGATCATCAGCGTAAAGAAGACATTTGACTGGCAAACCATTCATTTTTAATCCGTACTCACTCTTTCAAATCTTTCAAACAATTGTCTTTGAATAGTTTAAATACCCAAAGCGACGCTACACATCCCTGTCTAACACCCTTTTTCAATGTTAAACCAATCCGTGTAGTAGGCCCTATTTACTCTTAAACACGCACTGGAATCCTCATACAGCGATTACAAAGCGCGTTTAAGACTGCCATCCACCCCATACATAGACAATACCGACCAAAGCTAATTTCTCACCACTCTATCATAAGCCTTTTCTAAGTCTCCTAAAGCACAGTAAACCCTTTGACCTGCGGCCAAGGATTTACCGGCTATGTTTCGCAGAGAAAAGACCTGATCAGTACATCCCATTCCCTTCCGAAAACCTGCTTGTACATTCCATATTTTCTTATCGGTTGCTTTTATTACCCTTTCAATCGACACTTTCGCAAATAACTTGCCGACGATGCTTAATAAGCTAATGCCCCTATAGCTTTTGCAGTCTTATCGTAGGCCTTTTCTTTTATACAAAGGTATGATGACAGCCTTGCACCAATCACTTGGTACTCGGCCGGTGGTGAAGGTCATGTTGAAAAGGCGATACTACAGACTAGCTATGACGCCCTGTCCGGCCTTAAGCATCTCGGCAATTATTCCATCGTAACCTCCTGACTTTCCAGACCTCATGCATCTAATAGCTTTCACAATTTCATGCATACTAATTTAATCATGCACATTTTCTTCTATATTATCCTGCCACTCACATTCATTCCGTGCATTACCATCCAAATTTCCATGAAAAAGGCTTTCGAAATATTCGTTCCATCGCTTTAAGACACATTCTTCTCCATTCACTATATCCCCATTCTGGTTTCTGATCAAGTTCAGTTCTGTGCACTGAGTTACCTTGTACTGAACGGACAGCTTTTCAGAAAATTTTGATGTTACTCTGGAAATCTTCAGATAACCTTCGATCAAAATCACTTACCCTTTCCCTTTTTTCTCATTCACAACAGTTTTAACCCTCTCTTTAAACCTTTTATACTTGTTCCATGTCTCTTTTATGTACTCATCCGTCGCCATCTCCATTCGCTCGTTAGCTCTGGTGGCTAACCAGTCTAACCATGCTTTCCTTTTTTCCTTTTTTCCTCATTTTCTTTTTCTCCTCAACCACATTATGTACTTCTGTATCCCACCAGACATGCTTCGCCTTTCTTCCTTTCCGCCTTTTAGAAACTCCACATATATCCTTAGGTACACTTACCACTCCTGTCTTAAATATCGTCCATAGTTCATCTATTTCTCTTACTTCATCAGATCCTTAAAATCTTTCAACTAATTACCTTTTGTACTCCTGTGTCACTACTTCATCTTGTAACTCTTCTACTTTTATTCTCTTTAACGTACTTTTAGTCTCACAACCCCGGTGCCGCCAACCTTTGAGCAAACTATTTAACCGGCTCATCATCTTCTGATGATGAGCCGGATAAATAGTTTGCTCAGTGGTCAGTTTGCTCAGTGGTCTGTATGGATGGCGGTTCCGCGGTAGACCCTCGTATCTTTCACACTTCATAAATTGAATAACATATTAAAAACTTATACTTAAAGTACTTGTATAAAATAATACTTAATAAAATATTTCATGATATTTTGTTGAACATATTTACACATTTTAAAATCTAAAATACATTTTTTATTAAAAAAAAAAACATACCATTACATGAAACATAGCTAATAACAACACACGAATATTTCAAACACAACACAAAAAAATGACATGTAGCATTCGTATTTAGTTCATTAATGTACAATAATAATTACGATTTAAAATTTGGTTTTAAATATAAATGATGTTGTTAATTCGTATTCACATGTACCTCAAAACTCCCGAATGTGTAATCAAAATTAAGGACGTCTTATGATATATTAATTAATTATATTAACTAACTTTGCCATCAGATACGCGATAAGAGATAAAATATTTTGGTCCATCATTATATAAAATAAATCCACAATGATAAAACTTGCGCAAATACAGCTACAAATATTTTTAAGCGTTCTTAACATTGCTTTAAACATTTGTTATAAGTATTTAAATAAAATCGTAGATTGGTATTGAATTAATTTTTTAATCACATGTTTTTTTTATAATATTCCCATATTGGAAATTCTGCATATCATCAAGCAGTTGACGATAGAAGCGTTGTACCCTTATTTGAATCCGCAGCTCAACACTCAAACCCTTTTATTGCTGCTGCACGCGAATGCGCAAATATTTAAGCGTCGTAAGCACCGGGGGCGTCCTAGACAAACCGAACAACGAGATCACAACTTATCAACTAACAGTACAGATATTGCAAGAAACTAACACAACTACACAGATACCAATCCTTCCAACTTGTAGGAGATGAGTCCACCTGCAAATGCAACGTGTCTCTCCTTCATGGCTAACGTGACCATACGTCCCGGTTTGGGCGGGACAGTCCCGGTTTCAGGCAGTCTGTCCCGGTGTCCCCAGCGAAGCCAACATAGTCCCGGTTTTGCGAGCAGACCCAACGATAGCTTAAAATTTATTTTTTCCACTAGAAATGCGTGACTTCCAAGTCCGGGGCACAGTTAGTAAGTCATGCTAACTTAACTATTTTGTGTTTAGAGCTCTAATTATTCTGTATTATTCTATCTTCTATAATAAAATATTTGTAAAACACTAAAAACTTTATTTATTATAAACAATTTTCGCAGATGTGTCCCGGTCTGACAAAACAAGTAAATGGTCACGTTATTCGTGGCCCTTAGTTTACAAGTAACTTTCCGATGCACTCGTAGACTCGGAAGTCTATGAGGCCCACGAACTGTTAAGTAGAGCTACCGTTGCACAAAACTTTCCTTAATATTCTAAAAGTCCTAATACCTCAATTCCCTTTCTAGCACCATGAGCCTGGATCACGGTTCATGGTCCCACAGGGGACGTTATCTTGAGCTAAAACCATCGTTTAGGCCTGGAGCACTGCTTGCTTGTATACCCGGTAAAGTATCAAAAGCCTGGTAGCTAACTACATAAGCCGTTTGAAGAAGAAATCAATGAAAGAAATGAAGCAAAAATCATTCTATAAAGTACACAGCTGATGTCTCGATACTATTGACCTCTATAGAAAGTATTGGCTATAGAAAGTATTGGCTCTCGAACTTCTGGCTTCATATCTGGGTAATAGAATTCAGAAGGTCGATATTAATGGCAAACTATCTCCGGGATCACCAGTTGTAATGGGAGTTCCACAGGGATCAATCCTTGGTCCATTTCTGTTTTTAATATACGTAAATGACTTACCTTACTACGTACGGGATAAACATGAGATTGTATTGTTCGCGGATGACACTTCCTTGACATTCAAAATTAATAGAAAACTACATGATTATGACGAAGTTAACGATGCACTCTCTAAAGTAGTTCATTGGTTTCATGTTAATAATCTCTGTTTAAATAATAAGAAAACTAAAGTAATCAAGTTTTCAACACCCAATGTTAGACAGGTTTCCACCAATGTAAATATTAATGGAAATGGCTTGGACCCTGTGGAAACCACGGTGTTCTTAGGTATCACCATTGACTCCAAACTGCAATGGGGACCACACATTGAGAAAATGTCAGGAAAATTAAGTTCTGCAGCATATGCTGTAAAAACAATTAGACGGCTCACTGATGTTGATACAGCTAGAATAGTTTATTTCAGTTACTTTCACAGCATAATGTCGTACGGGATTCTTCTTTGGGGTAACTGCGCGGATATAAATAGCATTTTTATATTGCAAAAAAGAGCCGTAAGGGCTATTTACAAACTGGGTCCCCGAGAAAGCTTGAGAGAAAAATTTAAAGAAATAAATATTCTAACCGTTGCATCACAATATATATATATGAGAATGTGTTATATGTACATATTGACTCATTTTGTAAAAAAAGCGACACACATAGTGTAAATACTAGATATAAGCATAATCTTGTGGCTCATGCTAGCCGTCTCCGCAAAATAAGTAACTCTTTTATGGGGCAATGTATACGGTTCTACAACAAACTTCCCAATAGTATAAGAGAATTGTCTGTAAATAAGTTTAAAATGACTATTAAAGCCAAATTGTGCAGCAGGGCTTATTATAAAATTTCTGATTATCTTTGTGACAAAAATGCTTGGGATTAAATCGCTCTAATCTCAATGTAAAATAAAGTATATTGTAATTAGGTCAATAAAATATTGTGATATGATATAATTTAAAAAAAAAGAGGGTTCTACTGAGTTTTTTGGCAGTGTTTCTCAGTAGTCGCCACGTCACACACTGCACGGTAGGGAAAAAATATGACGATTCCAAACAAATGTAACCATTTTTACGGAATAAATGAATTTTGAATTGATATTTTCCCACAATTGGTGCTCTTTACCTTTATCTATAAACATACCAAATAGAATTAACTGTGTAGACTTGTGAGATAAATTAAGAAAATCTGGTTTATTTTCAGACTAGGTTCTAGGCCGTTTCTAGCATAAATATCATCGCGTTTTCTACAATAGAAAAATTTGCTTTATTTTTTTTTATTCTTCCGTCCCACATGGGGAAATACTAGTGGGAAAATCATGGATATAAGCAAAAAAGTGGAAGATATGTGACTCGCGTGTAGCGCGTGGACCGTATGAATTAGGTCCCCGTCGCCTAATTGAATTCAGTCTGACACAGTCACAAACGGCTGAGTGACACAAGCGGACATGTTTTAAGTGGGATAAAGGTTACCAAAATGCCTTCGGTTGCTGTTATGCGTTGTAAAAAAAAAATCAAAAAGAAAAAAACATATTTCACGGAATCATATTTTACTCATAATAACGTGAATTTTGGGTTGCGTACGTATTAATGCAGTCATTGAAGCGAAAACTATAACCTCCGAATTTTTTTACTGTGAACCGATTTGCATGAAACCTAATCGGAAAAGTGAAAATGAACTGAACTCCGCACCCACCCTGGGGGAGGTTGCCACCCCTTCTCGTTGGTGTATTTTTTTTTCAAAATAACCTCGTATATCGATAGAAGGCCTTATTTCAAGAAAAATATGTTCTATAAAGTAGTTCAAAAAACCCAATACTTTTCAAGTTATTGGAAATTGAAAATTCGGAATTTTTAACGTTTTTCATCGGTTTTTTGCAAATATCTCCAAAAATATTCATTTAAACGAAAATTTTATGATGAACAAATTGTAGCAGATAAGTCTCTCTTGAGCCCTTTGACCCTTCACCGTTTGAAAATAAAAGTTTTTAGAAGAGCTACAACTTTAGATTACAATAAATAGTGATATATATTGTAATCTAAAGTTGTAGCTCTTTTATTTACCTTTGAAATGGTATTTTATAAGTTGTGATAGCATCAGAATTACCATCAGAATACCCATTGATTTTTAAGAAAAAACCATTAGATGTTCCTCTTATTTGCATTACAGCTCACTCACTTTACGTGAAAAAGACTTTTGCACAAAAAATGAGTGCTCATTTTAAAGCTTATTTCAAGCACTACAAAACCCTATTTCCTTAGAATGCACAAAATGTATCTGCTCGCCGCTAGATGGCATTGAATACATCGATTAAATTTCAGATAAAATAAAAAACGGCTTTGATCTTTAATATATAACTTAATATTGCACTTAGAACACTTTATAAAAAACTGATTTGTTCAGCTTTTTACCTGCTACAATTTGTTCATCATAAAAATTTTCGTTAAAATGAATATTTTTGGAGATATTTGCAAAAAACCGATCAAAAACGTGAAAAATTCCGAATTTTCAATTGCCAATAACTTGAAAAGTATTGGGATTTTTGAAAAACTTTATATAACATTTTTTTCTTGAAATTAGGCCTTCTATCGATATTCGAGGTTATTTTTTTTTTGGCAACCTCCCCCATTGTGTTTGCTGAGTTCAGTTCATTTTCACTTTTGAAGTTAAGGGTAAGATGAACCTTATTCCAAAATTTCATGCAAAACGGTTCACAGTAAAAAAATTCGGACCAATAATGCTTCAATGACTGCACTATACAGGGTGGCCGAGGAGTTGACGTTCAAACGCAAAATTTAGATACTTTATGATCAGGAGTATCCGAATCACCCCCATGTATGTCTACGATTTTGCGTAGTTTTCGAGATAGAATTTTCTAATGATTTTTTTCGTAAATTTCACTTAACATCAGTTTTCGATTTTTTTCTCGTTCTGTTGAACATTTCTGGTTCAGATTTTTTGTGATAACTAATTAGCATAGTTTATCCTAACACCCTAAAAAGTATGGTTTATCTAATCATTGCAGAACTGACTTAGAATGTATTCGAAAGCTCAAAATTAGGGTTTGAGCTCAGGACTCATAAATTTTCAAAGTATCAAAAAATTTAAATGGGGAGATTATGGTTTCAAAGTAATTTTAAAATCTTCCTAAGTCATTAAACTTTAAAACAAGGCCTAAGGAAGTTAGGGTTAACGAGGGTTTATTTTCTGTAACTGACCTTCAAAGTAAATTAAGGCATTTTTAAAGGAAAAAAAGTCATTTTTTTTTAATCTTTGACTATTTTTAAACGTGAATGGGCTTCAAGGTTTTCTTCAATTTTAATACCTATTTTTAATTACTATGGGGAGGCGCTACTAAAAGGAGCGCTCCGAGGAATAAAAAAGGAGCGCCTCATTAGGAGCGCCTCAAAATGCGCTACGAGGAATACCTAAAAAAAACACTAAAATATTTAAGTTTTATAAACTGAATGGAATTTAAAAAATGTTATTGTTGTAATAAAAGATGATTCAATTAACAACTTATTTTGTGTTGTCAGTTTATTTTTTAAAATGACGTGACATTCAAATTATAATAAAACTTCATTATTCTTCTTTTTCTCTTTTTATAAGAAATAAGAATTGACATAAATTTTGCAAAAACCTGGAACTGAGTCTTACATTTATTTTTATTCGTCAACCCAGCTGACGAAGCCGCCAATAAATTTTAACTCGGATGGTGGTCGGGCATATTCCATTGTTACAATCAGTCAATATTATTGCATTCTCCTAATGTTTTTTTTAACAGCACCGCTGTCACCATATTGTAATAAAATATAGTTAAATTGACAGATGGTTTATTTTTAAAATTTAGCTAACATCTTTAGATGTTAGCTAAATTTAAGCTTTGTTTGTTTGGTTGTTTGTTTGTAATGAATAGCCTCAAAAAGTAGTGGACCGATTTCAAAAATTCTTTCACCATTCGATAGCTACATTATCTACAAGTGACATAGGCTAAATTTTATTTTGGAAAAAAATAGGGTTCCGTAAGATGGGTTTTTCGGACACAAGGTGTAAAAAATCAACCAGAAAAGTTACTTATTTTGCGTACGCTGCCTAAACTATAAAAGATAGAACCATAAAATGTTCTAATTAATTGTAGATCTTATAAATATCTACAAAAAAGTGCACGACATACTATACCTATCTATGTCGAGTGAGGTATAACAACCATTTTTTTATTTAGAAAACTTGATTTTTTTTTGGTCTACATTTAAACGCGTTTATTTTACTCATGCCATTGATCCTTATTATTTCAGCACTAAGTACAGTTTATATTTATAATATTTGGTCTTTGAATAATTAAAATTGGACGATTGGTTTTGAAGTTATGGCGAAATTAAAATATCACGATTTCTGCTGCACGGCCCGTTGCGAAGTCTAATAATTTTCGTGCGATTTTTTTTTAGATTTCGTTCTTAAAACTAATCAACAGTTCTTCTCAGAGCTAAACAATGGTTCTTTTCAGGGCTAACCAACAGTTGTTTTCAGGTCTAAACAAGAGTTCTTTTCAGAGCTAGAATATTACACGCTATTAATATTTTCTTTAACATTTGAAAATGCCTAAAATGCCTAATGCCTAAAATCTCTACTAGTTACATTTAAATATTTTCATCATTAACAACTTTAACATCCACAGAAAGACAATCTGTGCAGCCTGCGGATAATGACTGCGTCGTCGATGTTTGTGTCGGTGTCTGTGAATTGACCTGGGAATCATTTTGCTGACCGTGTCTTTCCTGGGTAGGCTTTTTTCAGTGGTAAGCCACCACACCATCCACACTGAGCCGCTGGCGACTGCTATCACTACATATTATAAAACAAAGTCCCCGGCCGCGTCTGTCTGTCTGTTCGCGATAAACTCAAAAACTACTACATGGTTTTTCCTGCGGTTGTTACCAATCGATAGAAGGATTCTTTCGGAAGGTATACGTATATAATTTGTTTAGTATTTGTGTACATTTAATTTTGACTAATATATATTGATATTTGTCAGAGGTGTCGGAAAAAATTAAGCCATTTGGGAGCTTTCAACGAAAACGCTGCCTAAACTTCTAAGGTTAACTTGCGGATAACGGATTCAGTATTTATAAGCATTTCATGCAGAATATTTTACCCCTACACTATATACTTTAAATGAATAACTTAGAAGTTATCGCAAAATAACAGCGCGTGTTTTCGCAGCGCAGCGAGTGAAGGGGCCGAATGCGATTATGCGCGCTCGATCCTTAAGAATTATAGGGCAAATTTTTTGTTTTGTGTTCGTTGTACCTATGATGGATAGATACTTGAATACCTATTTATTTAGTGTTTGTTGTATTGTTAGTCCTGAAGAGTATAGGTATTTCATACGATAAAAGTATACCCACCTACTAATATCACTGAGTTTTAGTAGGTACCTATATTAATTTGTTTCTTTTTGTTTTGACTAAATTTCGCCCGTGGTTTAAAGACATTCTGTAGTATTAGTATCAGTATTGTACCGGGGCGGGTCGCTAGTATTATATATAAAACAGAGTGTAATATGTATATATACAGATGAGCAGCCATAGGATAATGTGTGTTGGGTGGTGGCTGGATACATGTAGTTCCTAATTAAATAACATTTTTCCCTGAATTTAACGAGTCATCTTTTTACAACTTTTATAGAAAATCAAATAAATAATGTTAAAATATCAATATTCCAAAACTGGTTCAAATGATCTGGTCAAAAATGCTGGCATGGTCTGAAAAAGAATGAATGGTGTGATTCGACACACAGGGCACACTAGTTGAGGAGAGTCCGGCTGGGGCAGTGAAGCGAAAGTGATGGTATTCGTCGTCTTGCTGCCGACCATTGTCCAGTCAGTAGAAGTCCGCGGAAAGTGTTCAGGAGAAAGATCTTTCCTACCCATTTCACCGAAGGCGGTAGTGACGTAGTGGTGCTCCGTGCGTACCAAAAGGTGCATTGATTGGACCCTTTAATAAATGGCCCAGGAGATTCCCTGATAGCTAGGTCATAAGCATCGCCACGTTACATCCAGTAGCTATTCCCGGTGCTCCATTTACTGGCATTTAGAGGAACATCCTGGGTTTAAGTGTATAGTATCTTATCCTGATATAATTAATTAGCATAGCCCGCCACTGTGGCCATGGATGCCTAATGGCTAATGTTATGCCCGGTGAAGTAGCAAAAGCCTCGTGGCTACCTACGTAAGTCAAACCGAAAAAAAAAATGCCTAATGCAATTTCCTACTAGAAAAAAAAACTATACATATGATAAAACTGTAGAAGTCGAATGAATGTCTGTACATAGTAAAATAAAAAACCAGCCAAGTGCGAGTCGGACTCGCGCACGAAGGGTTCCGTACTAGTTGCAAGGGCCTACCTATTTTTGATATCAAGAATAAAACAAGTAACGTAATAATAAAAGTTCAAACCAATTTTCGGTGGAAGTATACCCAAATTTTTTTTTCTATTTTTGTGTGAAAATCTTCATGCGGTTCACAAAATAAATCTACTTACCAAGTTTCAACATTGTAGTTCTTATAGTTTCGAAAAAAAGTGGCTGTGACATACGGACGGACAGACAGACAGACATGACGAATCCATAAGGGTTCCGTTTTTTGCCATTTGGCTACGGAACCCTAAAAACGCTAAAAACCGAGTCAAGGGGATGTTAGAAGTAAAATAGAACAAATCCAGATTCTTTTTT
This sequence comes from Nycteola revayana, assembly GCA_947037095.2. Taxonomy (NCBI): domain Eukaryota; kingdom Metazoa; phylum Arthropoda; class Insecta; order Lepidoptera; family Nolidae; genus Nycteola; species Nycteola revayana. The sequence continues at coordinate 16,419,067 of OX344839.1, forward strand.
TTTGTTTCTCTGTCTGTTTGTACGGGCTAATCTCCAAAACTGTTGAACCAATTTAAATGAAATTTCACATGGTGGTACCAGACGTCCCAACATTTGAAATACTTTTAACCACAGAAAATTAATGAGTGCCCGTAGGATGGTTAAAAACCCGAAGGAATAACAACACCACGCGGACCAAAGTCACGGGCATCAGCTAGTATATTTGTAATAATTATTTTTTGCTTCATAACTGTATGATTATAATATTATCCGTATAGAACATGGAACAGAAAATAGGTGGAAATGTTATGCAGCAAAATTTTTATGAAAACCATAGATATAAGCAATAATAATTATACCTAATAACCATAGATAAATACAAATTTTACAACTCACAATATATGAACCGTTAATCATATTCTACAACACGAATAAACAAGTAAATTGATTGGTTCTTCATAATTTTGTTAAAATATAAATTATATAGCTGGTTATTTTTTTGTAAACATAACCTTAGGTTCAAAGATTAGGGTTAAATTTAATATTAATAAAGTGCAGTAGGAACGATGTTTTATAGTCTACTGGTATAATATGTACGATAATCGAGCAAGTTCAGCACCTCTACAGTTCTACATAGATGGCGCTGATCTAAGTTTAAGCGATTATAATCCTTATTTCTGAAGCAACACTGTTGATATCTACTATAAGAACAGCTACTCGACTAGTGTTGGGGTGTTGGGTTTCATCGAACATCGACGAACATCAAAATCGATAGATTAATTTGATGGAATAACCTAAATTTGTTTAATCCAGGAAAATAACTAAAATGTGATAAATACAGGATGAAAATAGAAAGAAGGTATTTTATTCGTATCTTTTATTGACCTTGATTACCTTGAGACCTTTTTATTCGCCAGTTTTTGAATACTTTTTTTTTCTACAATTGCTTTAATTAAAACAGTAATTTGTTTCATGAAAAATCAAAGTACCTTCTGGACTTCAAGCGTAATGAGTGCATGTTATTTTATTAATAACAAACCTCTACCTTAGTGTTTTTAAGACCATCTAAATTTTTCTTTGCCAAGACACACTTTCCTTTCAATGTTGTCAGTATGTTTTGTAATTATTATTTTTTTCTTTAGCCTGTTGTATATAATTGATTTATAGACTTCGAAATGTTGACTGTTGGAAACGCTGTATATTTTATATATTTGTGTTCTTTAAAATATTCAGAGAAAATTTTGCTCAACATTGATGGCATCCAATTGACTCTACCGGTTACGCAACCGGTAGAGTCAATTATATTTAATTTTGATATTTTAAAGATCCGGGTGTTAAAGAGCAATGGGTATTAGCCATACCCATTGCTCTTTAACACCCGGATCTTTAATATATCAAATATAATTGCTATTATGCCAATATCGACTTTAAGAGAAACAAATAACAATGATTTCAGTCCGTAGTTTTATTGACTCACGAGTAAATTGAATTTAAATACTTTCCGATAGTACAAAACGCCTCCATATAATTATGGACGCGTCAAAAAATATAGTCAAGATTGCTTCTTCGACTATAATTTTTGCACTCCAAAATGGAACAATACGACAAATTTTTTTTTCTCGAAACTAGTACCCTGACGTATAGTTAGCCCACGACTGCGGCGAAGTAAGCGTAACAACGCTTACTTATGCCACGCGGGCCAGGCCTGCTTAGCACTTCCATCTGTATTTTCTGGTCTGTGGTATAGATGATAATACTAAAAAAGCTAATAAAATTTTATCTCTAAAACTTAGTAATTTCTTATCCACATCATGACAATTAAAAACGCTGTCATATTTTAGTTTAAACAATATTTACAGCTATTTTTATTTTTAAATAATTAACTATTAACTAATTGTGCCGTGTGGTTTCCGGCTTAGACCACCCCATGTCTTCCCGTGGGTGTCGTAAAAGGCGACTTAGGGACATATGATTGATAGATGGGCAGCAGCATCTATTAGCTCAAGGTTTACATCCTACTGCGATCACCAATCCGTCTGCCAAGCGTGGTGATTATGGCAATATCCCTTTGCGATCCTGGCTTGCCGGGGTCTGTTAAGAGGTGGCCCATGTTCAGCAGTGGACGTACACGGGCTGTTGATGATGATGATGATGAACTGTTAACTAACTATCTCTTTCGTTGTAACAAAGTTCTTATATTACAAAGTTATTAGTAAGTTAGATTTTAGCAGTATGGTCTGTAAGTTTGACAAAGTGATGGATTGATAATAAAAAGCACTGAGGAGCATTGATAACAATTTCGTAGCAAATCACCCTCAAAATAATTCCATCCCCTTTTAACCCTATTAGGGGATGAATTCTAGTAAAATACAAAATACGTCTTCCATAGATTCTATTAAATAATGTTGTAAAATAAATGTTGTTATACAAAATTTAAAGTGGATTGGATCAAGTAATTATGGATTCCTTACACACATCCTCCAAGTTTCAGATGCGTTGTTCCGTCAGTCAGTCATCATTCCAGACAAAGCATTAAACGTAATTAATATAGATTATTAGCTATTATTTTAATTGAAGACATGAGTGGATGACAGTGATCAGCACAGCATAATGATTTTAAGTAGATGTAATTCGTAAATTACTACTACGCTCTTCTGCTCGACTTTTTTTTTTACCGGGGTAAAATGCATTACGCTTTCTTTCGCTCTCGCGGGGAACACGATATTTGCTGCGCGGAGAGGGCATACCCACTAAAAACCACCCGGGTGTTCCTTCTACAAGGCGCTATTGAGGGCCACAGGGACCGGGTTAGTCTTTTGGGTTATACTTCGGCGGGCCTGCAGCTATTTTTTTTCGGATGGACATTATGTTAACTACATAATGTCGACCATAAATCTTTTGCTACTTCACCGGGCATAAAGGCGAGCACAACTCAGCCTAAACAAATTGTTAAAACACTACAAACTAAGCAACTGTTGCAAGAGGGCGTACCCTGCGGGACTTGGACCTCGGCTCAGGTCGATGTGGCGGGGGAAATGAGGGGTTTTTTTGAATTGAGTTTAAGTATAGCGGAGTTTTGTGCAACTGTCGCTCTACATTTCAGTTGGCGGGCCTCTTGAACGTTGGTGTTTACGAGAGAATCGGTAGGCACCTTTGCAAATTAAGGATCGAGATGGTAGCAAGATGCCGCGAGATCTCCTGGACTCCTTGTTAGAGTCCTTGCCTCCTACTACTGTTAAACCTAGGTGATTTAATATTAAACCTAAGAAAAATAGTAATCGTATCGTATATTGGAAAGCAAAAACGATATCCGCACAAAATATATGATAATATAAAATACCCAAACCCATGGTGGCATTTCGTACCATTCGGTAAGTTGTAATTTATTTAATTTGTATTATTTTCTTATAAAGTAATCAAACATTACTTTAAATATTTTTAAGCAATGTGCAGTACAAAATAAACTGTATACGAATGAGTTAAAGTCACTTTCAGCCTGTATCAAAATCAACTTGACATTCTGGATTATTCGCTACTCAATCGTTCATTGCTGGTTAATGAAGTTTTGATTGCATAATTACTACGTACCTACGAGTTAAGACGTGCCTATATGTAAAATATCCACATTTTAACGTTGACCGTTGATTTTTACAGATAACACAGAAACCAGAGAATAATTATTACCCTGGTCATCCAGGGTAATAATTATTCTCTTCAACTTCATCATAAAATAAATAATCAATTTATACCTACTTATATTATAAAGAGGTAGTTAGTGAATTGTTTAAGTAATTGTTTGGATGATAATCTATTGAACTGATTTTGCAAATTCTTCTACCAATAGAAAGCCACATTATTTGTGAGTGTCATAGGCTATATTTTAAGTCAAGCTTTCCACGGAAATGGGATCTACGCAGGTGAGACCGCGTTTTTAGATAGATAGAGTATGAATTATCGATACAACTACCAATGCACTACGCACATCACTAGTGCGTTACATACAAGTTTTGCCACCTATATCTGAGTGGCCGAACTAGTTTCTTTTTGTTGATATATCTTAGTTCGATAATAAACGCTAGGCGGCGCAATTTCGTTATGTTTAATTCTGGAACTAAGAAGCATAAGGTCGGATGTGCCATTATACGTATTCGTCGTATGTGCCTTAATTGTAAACTCGCACTTACGACCAAATGCTTCTGAAGAGAATACATCCGTCCTTATGCTTCTGAGGTCTAGAGATTTGTACCCATACAACATCTGTACTTACTAATAATAAAAAAGGAAAGCTTTGATTGTTTGTTTGCATTGTATAGGCTCTGTAACTAGTGGACCGAAATCCAAATTTCTTTCACCATTAGATAACCAAGTTGCAGACAAACTCCACATTTAGATCCACACGTTGTGTAACGTGTTGGGATTTTTAAGAAGTAGACAAGATAACATTTTAGCGTCTATTACTAAGGCTTCGCTGTCAGTATATCACCATGCTGTATCTAAAGAACCGCGATAGCTAGACAGCTGACATTTTCACAGATTATATATTTCTGTTGCCGCTATAACAACAAATACTGACGTGTATGTGTGTACTGAGCGCCCACTTTTTTTTTGCGGATTTATGCAGTTTAACTAACAATAGTGCTTAGTAAAAGTTGTGGAAATATTTGTAAAATGAATATTAGAGTTTGTAAAGACATAATTCAAAAGATATATCGCCTTAAGAGGGTCCCTCAGTTCACACACATAAGCTCCCAAATCTAGATATATAATGAGTTCACCAACAAATTTTGGATATAGACCTTTAGTAAAATAAAATAAAATAAATAAAAATAATTTTTATTTACGTAAACCTATTACAGGCACTTGCAAATAGTCAAAACAATAATTTAGTATTTAGTATTATTATCTATAATTATCATATTTTATAAATTTTCAAATTAAACAAGTATTTAAGTTATTATTTTAATAATACTGGGTGGCGCAAAAGTAAAGACTCAATTTGATTCAGTTATAAAAAAAATTCTAAATTAGAAAACTTGATTCAGGTAATTTTAAATGTATATTTGTGCCATTAAATTTCGTACCATTAGGATTTAAAGATGATGTCTTTTAAATGGTGACCTCTAGAGTTGATGACTTACTGAGGGACGCTTTTCCAGGCCGAGTTATCTCTCGTTTTGGCGATTTGCCTTGGCCTGCAAGATCACCCGATCTGACCAGTCCAGACTTCTTTCTTTGGGGTTTTTTGAAATCTCGGGTGTATGTGAACAAGCTACAGACTCTCGCAGCACTAAAAGAAAACATTTATCAAGAAATAAGGAACATATCGCAGGAAGTGTTACGGCTAGTTATGCAAAATGTCATAAATAGGGCTCAGATGTGCATCAACTCTAGAGGTCACCATTTAAAAGACATCATCTTTAAATCCTAATGGTACGAAATTTAATGGCACAAATATACATTTAAAATTACCTGATTCAATTTTTCTAATTTAGAATTTTTTTTATAACTGAATCAAATTGAGTCTTTACTTTTGCGCCACCCAGTATTTTAGTCTTAACGTCTTAGTGTCTTAGTTTATTATTTAACTATATTGTGTCAAATAGCTTGTTCTGTCTATAGTAGGTTAGAACAATTGTCATTATTTAGGTGGACCATGAGTATATAACGACGGACGCGCTTTAATGCTACCACCGGATCCAATACGCCCCAACTGTGAAGATCCGGCGAAACAAACTCAGTGGGTTATTCTACTGCCGGTTTTAACACGACCCACATGAGACGGTCCGGCGAAACATACTCAAATGGGCAGAACGTAGGTTTTGGTCCAGTTACTTTAACTATTTATTGGCATACACATTTTTTGCCCAAACGGTTGTCTTTGTAATTTTTGTTTATTGTGTTTTTATACTAATAGAAAAATAAAAGAATTTGAGACAGAACTAGCGGTCTATGAATATAATATAATAGTATGTAAGTAGGTCAATTACAGATAGTTCACAGAACATCACACTATTACGCGTACTACTATTTTATTTGGGTACAGGGTCTCTAGGAAGTGTTACGCAAGTAGGTTTATGAAGCCAAACGTCTTTATCCTCAATATAGTCCTTAATGCTATAATAGCCTTTAGATATAAGGACCCGTTTAATATATACTTTAAAAGTTGGATCAGGCAAATCAGTTACATGACTAGGGAGTTTGTTTTAAAACCTAATGCAATTTCCCATAAATTATTTATTGGTTCTACTAACTCTAAAAGTAGTAAAATATGAATAAACATCTACTCAACATTAAAAAACCTTATGTGAATAGATAATAAAAAATTACAAACGTCTTTCTGTGGTCACACTTTCTGAGGGACCACATAAATTTATTTCATAATTAATAGATTATAACAAGAACATTAAATATTCATAAGCCAATCTTTAGTAAAAATTACAAGGAAAATTTTAAAACTAAAGAAAGATCACAAATAGTGGTAAATATTGTAAACTTTACGTTTTTGTTGGTGGGCCCTCAGTTCACACACTATGCAAATGCTAATTGCTTAAAATATCATTAAATACAACAATAATTACAAAAATGTGGAGCCTTTCAGTGCTTAGTAAATTGTTATAGTATCGATCTGTATTTATTTTGTCACTGGTTTTATTGTTATTTTACCAAAAATGTACAAATTAGGTTTTTCCATACTAAGTCTGGTATAGAGTGTCCACACTTTTGTTGTTGTTAATTTATTTTTAAGGTTATTTATTACTTATAAGGATATTGTACAAGTGAGTTTGCTAGTTTTTATAATAGGGTTACAGCTGAAGGTGGCGGCGTATATTAGTACGTGAAACTGTTAAAAAGAACGGAAGGATATTAACAGTCTTTCTGTGGAGCGAGTATGTGGGGAGGCTTGCATTGAGACTGAAATGCACCACATACTATGTAACTATAGGCCAACCTCGTCAAATATATTACATTTTATGTCCACAATAGAGGATATTCTTAATAAATTAAAAAGTACCAAGAAAATATTGGTCTGTGGTGACTTTAATATTAATTTATTTTATTTATTTAAATAGCTTTTTAGCAGTGTTTAATTCATTCGATCTAAAAAGTTTATTTTATGAACCTAGTAGAATTACGTTGACTACAGCTACTTGTATTGACAATATTTTCACAAACTTTCAAGTAGCAGATAAGTGATTATTAGCCGGTATTAGCTCGGACCATAAATGCAAAATAGTAAAATTAAACACTGTTGCAAACATAGAAAACCCCATACTCAGTTTCAGGCCGCTTTCAAAGAAAAATCTAGGGAAATTTAAAGAGTGTTTAATGGCAAAACTATGTTATTTACCAACGAAAACTCATAATCCGAAGGTTTTGTATAATGCCTTTTTTAACAGTATTTACGAAGAATTTTGCAAATGTTGTAAAGTTAAAAATATGCCAGTATTCTGGGAACCTTGCCAAGTAGAATAAATTTAGAATAGTAATATTTTATAAGTTAGTTTTATTTTAAAAAAGTTACTTTTAGTTATGTATTTTATTCATGTTTGTGTTATTAAATAAAAAACAAATATTAAGATCGATCCAAATAAACTAAAATTTAATATGTGTCTAAGGCATAGTAACTTTACCATATTTTACTTTTTACTGGCAGAGTGAAAATCATAACGATAAAAATGAGTGCCTAATTAAGTAATTACGTTACGTTAGTTAAAATAGGTGCCTTTAATACCTAGGTCGCATTCAAATATGAATGGAAAGTGTGAGCGAAAAATTTAGCGTACTACCTACTAACTTAGATACGCATTTTTACGGTTACGTTAATCAATATATGCCAGTAAAAAAAAAGATAAAATAACTATGCCTTAGACATCTATTTCATATACATATCACGCCTTATTATTTTCAAGACGGTAGCCCAGTATATATATATATATATAGTCCGCTTTACGGCAAAAGTTGATCAGGCCGAAATATGCATTAAATGTTGATCCACCTTTAGAGGCTTGTAGCTTAGATAATTTTGATAATATCGTGCCAAACTTCGAATATAACAATTCCCCTCATTGCGACCCAGTGCCTAACTACACCGTAAACCCTCTAGCTCGTCACCAACTTACACGGCAATTGTGTGACTTTGTTGAGTGTGACTTTGTTGATCAATATAAACGTTGGGAGATCAACAAATGCCGCGGAAATGTACGCCAATGCTGCAGAGCGGCAACATCGCAAGCGAAACAAAAGATAGACGCTAGATGAGATAGACGCTAGATCGCGACGTTACACCTTCTTCATTATTTCTCTTGCCGTCAAAATACCTATATAACACGCTTCTATTAAAAAATAAATTTGGTTATAATGTATCTATAAAATATAATACTCGTATTTATCATCAGAATTTAATTATTTTTAACCTTTTAGTTGCTTTTATGAACAAGTAATAAAAGCTAATTTAGGTAAATAGCACTTCTGGCGAACCTACGGCCGGCGCGCGAGCGGTCTGCGTACTGATATGATATAATATAATATACGATGTTATAATGACTCTCGTTCGCGCCCCGCCCCGCACCTCGCTGCCTACTACTATTGTTAATGTTTATTGTGTATGTTTTATTGTATATTTTTTTCTCTATGTCTTTATCCATGTTTGTGTTTTATATGTATGGCGTCCGGGCCTCAAGTGTTGTCCTTACCTATGTACTTCTTTTATTTATTTTTTATTTTGATATGACTGTAATTACTATTTTGTATTCGTTTTGTGTGTTCATTAAATGTTTTTCTTTCTTTCTTTCTAATTAAAAAAAATATATGTTTTGTTTCTTTACTTTTTAGTATTTATGATTCGGGATTTACTACGGTGTAGTTCCCCCCAGAGGTCCATTGTAGGGGAAAGAGGGTTCGCCCTGGTACCCTGAGGCGCAACATTAGTGATATTATGACATGTTTATACACCCTCATACCATTCAGCTTTCGGCACGTGCTCACCTTGGCACTGGGTCATCCATCTAATCAAATATAAACATTCAGTCATAACAAATGGAACGAACTTGTTTTATTAAATCTGATGGAGTTGCATATCGTCGGTGATATTGCAATACCGCGTAAGTGACAATAGCTTATAAGGTTGAAATCAAATATAGCAAATTATATTTTTTGCCCTAAAAGATAAAGAAAAAACATATTTTGACATATGAAATCACACCTTAGTAGCAACTGTCACATACGCGGCATTGCAATATCACCGACGATATGGATATTATCTAGGACGAAAGTACTCGTCAAGACTAATCAAACGAGCCCGAACTCGATGGGGTTGTGTTGTTTTATTACGGACTTCCTATGGCCACCTTCCAGCTTCATCATCAGACCTTGGATACCATTTAGGACCAAAGTACTCGTCAAGACTAATCAAACGAGCCCAAAATCGATGGGATTGTGTCGTTTTATTACGGACTTCCTACGGCCACCTTCCAGCTCCATCATCAGACCCTGGATACCATTTAGGACCAAATTACTCGTCAAGACTAATCAAACGAGTCCAAACTCAATGGGGTTGTGTCGTTTTATTACGGACTTCCTATGGCCACCTTCCAGCTCCATCATCAGACCCTGGATACTATTTAGGACCAAAGTACTCGTCAAGACTAATCAAACGAGCCCAAACTCGATGGGGTTGTGTCGTTTTATTACGGACTTCCTATGGCCACCTTCCAGCTCCATCATCAGACCCTGGATACCATTTGGGACCAAAGTACTCGTCAAGACAAATCAAACGAGCCCAAACTTGATGGGATTGTGTCGTTTTATTACGGAATTCCTTCGGCCACTTTCCAGCTCCATCATCAGACCCTGGATACTATTTAGGACCAAAGTACTCGTCAAGACTAATCAAACGAGCCCAAACTCGATAGGGTTATGTCGTATTATAACGGAGTTCCTATGGCCACCTTCCAGCTCCATCATTAGATCAGCTCCATGTCATCATAATATTGCATTGTCACGCGATATACATATTATGCGTGCAAAATTTTTACTCAATCGGAAACCGTAAAGTGTGTCAAATTTAACTTGCAAGATTTGATTACAGACAATGGGACAGGTGAATGAAAAAAATAAAAGATTGTAATAAAAAAAAGTTGTCGAATCTTATGGAGACCAAGCTCCTAAGTCCTACTCTACATTCCCTAACTTAACACTGTCTTGCTTTCATCATAGCGTATAGATTGCGAAGCGAAGTGGCAACACCGCATAACAAAACCAACCAATCATGGCAAAGGTGACCTCTGATTGGTCCATTTGAATCAGATCAACAATAGATGGAGCGGATTTGTATAAATAATGCAGTGAATAGTTCTTATTTGTGTCGCTAGAGGGTCAGCAATTGTTGATCAAATTGGAGCCACATTCGTATGCCGAATCGTACATTAGATCAACAAAAGCTGTTTTGATCAACAATTGCTAACTGATCAACAATTAACTGATGCTACAACCCGTCTGATCAACATTTACCGAATGGGTATATCTATATATATATATATATATATATATATATATATTTCTGAGTTAAGCGCGTTCATGTTTTATGTTAACTTAAAACTGAATCCGTTAATCGAAATGTTAACTTCGTTAATTAACGATTAACGGATTAAAGAGTTAATGCCTAGCTATGAATGTGCTATATGGTATGCCAGTGCGGAAGTGTTAGTGTGAGGATGAGAGTGAATGAGTGGAGTATTAGTAACAATTTGAACTTATTTTAAAACTTTTAACTGCTCTATTGGCTTAATGGTTACCGTCTCACTCGGAACCGATATTTTTGTAAACCACTAAGCTGCTAATTGTTTTCGGGGAGTTATTTGTGTTCATAAATTATTAATTTGTTAAGTCCCTCGTGCTATGGGGATTCATTTCCCCAGTCCAGGAGTTGTCTAGAAAAAGTATTGTTATTAACATGTATTGTGGTGTAGGCGACTGGTTGAAGATCGACATCTTTTTTTAATTACTTATCCCTTTTAAATTATTATTCCTTTTTTCTCTTTCCTTTCACATGAAAATATATCGCTTTTAATTAGTGTTTTAAGTCATTGGGATTTTACACAATTATCCTTTATGGTAAATTACATTTATTAAGGGGGTCATCCCATGTGACGGCCTGTTTTTTAGGGATTTTTTCGTATTTTTTTTCTACGACCAGTAAATAGATAGAGCTTTAAGTTTATTATCATTTATTAATATATATTTCGACAGTATAAATATAAAATTTGAGCTAAAAATATTGTGTAGAAATTGAGTTACAGCATTCTGAACACCCCCACCTCGAAAAAATGAGCTCGCACTTCCTCCACGATTCCGGCTGATTGGCTTATCTGAAACAAAAAAAAACAAACGGCGTATCATCAAACAAATCTGTAAGCCTAAATGCACGGAATGGACTATTATCGAATAAATATACCAAAAATTGGACTTTTGGTTGAAAAGTTGAAAATTTTGCGTTTTTTTTTGCTATAAAAAAATCGAAAGTTTGGAAATTTTCGATTGAAGAGTTCATTCCATGCGTTTACACGTGTTCAAGTCATTCGGTCAAAACCGTTTTTGAGATACGATGGAGGAAAGTTTTAAAAACACAGTTTTGAGAAAAACGCGTTTAAAGTTTCAAGTCCGTTTAAAACGATGAAAATCTCAACTGACCCTCAATCGGCGATGCCTGGTCCATAGAGTATTCCTTATTTAATAACTATAAAAATTTCTGTTTAAGCCTGTAGAAACTTGTCTTAACTTGTATAAATGTATATATGTATAAAAGGGTGGCCAGGTATAAAGCCGACGGTTCACAATAGACCCGGACCCCAATTGCCAACTCAGCGCTCCGAAAAGCTCTTTCTTCTACCTGCTGTATCTTTAAAACGACTTCGAATTTTCAAAAATCCCGTTTCTACGGTATTCTAGAAATGTTAAGATAGCAATTTATGAAAAAAATATCGATTTTTTGAGCCCATCTCATGGGATGACCCCCTTAGCTCATAAAGCATTCTAATTTGTTTCATATGCAGTCCACCATATAACAATATTATAGTCGCTATCACGGTAAAAACTCAACTTGAAGCAGGAACAATATTTCTGTGAAGTACGACTCATTTGCGGACAAGTTAGGACTTGTAGAAATGTATAAATGAGGTATAAATATAGGTCGATTTTATTGTATTTTTATTCTGATTTGGAGAGCTGTAATAAAAGAACGTCTTTAAGAAACAACCAAGAATTTAATTTCAAATCCTACAATACAGTCCACACCCTACAATTTCCTTGTAGTTGTCCCTACCGCAGTATGTTCAATGATAAATGAGTTGCCGTTAACAGTTTTATAAACAACCCCACCTAAAATAACAAAGAACAGTGCACCCTATAGTTAAAATCCACTAAAATATAGCAGTATCCTAAGTATATGTTAGTCCAGGGTGTCAGCAACCTTCATACCAAATTTTATTAAAATCCACTTAGTAGTAGTTTTAGCGTGAAAGAGCAACAAACATACTTACGTACTCACAGACTTTCGAATTTATAATTTTTTTTTTATTTATTCATTTATTTCATGTAACAAAGACCCATATTACATACATAATACTATACAATATAAAATAAAATACTATACATAAACAATTAAAATATATAACTAAAATTATACACGATTACTGCTTGTTCAGCAGTATAGGCGCCGTGCATTGCGCAGGATCCGGTATCCGGCCACGGAAACGGCGGAATATAACTCCCTTAGGCCAGAATTCTGGTGAAGTGAATTTTGAAAGGTGCTCAGTTGGCACTCTCACCACAAAGGAGTTAAAACTCACGTTGTGACGTGATTCCAACCTCACAACTCTCAAAGTCCACTTCGTCTTGACCTGTATGTACTCCACAATCTCCTCGGCCTTTGTAGAGTAATGCAGTCGGGACACGTAGAGAGGCGTCACGGGTGCAGCAGGACGCAGCAGGTGGTTCGGTCCGGTCGGTGCAGTGCCGCACTTGTTTTGGGTTGGCTTCTTTTTCTTTCTCTGCACCATCACGAAGCCATCCCAGTCGACATTCTCCTTCGGCTGTATCCTACTATCTTTAGTGGTATATATACAGAGCTTCTTTTTAACCCCTCTTTCATTTGGTCGCTTTGTATTTTTCCCCTTAGCGACACAATCCGCGTAGGCACGTGTTGGGGTTGACGTACCTACGTTTGACGTCACAGCGGTCAGTGCAGACGTGCGGGCGACCGGAGCTTTGTCAGCAATATCGGCAGTTTGTGACGCACTCGTATTAGCTGACTCAAAACTGCCAATTGACACATTATGCGTTCCACGACGAGTGTTGACCTTTGAGAGCTCAGGCGACCTAATTACTGATCCAACGTTGCGAAGTGATGAAATTTCTGCTCGCAGCTCAGCGATGATGTCATCTGAGGCATCCATTCTGGACTGCATCTTGGTCATCTCAGTTTTTAATGATGTGATGTCCTTGAGCAGTCTCGTCACATCGACGTGGTCAAACGTGACGGGGGGCAATTTACTCAGCTCCCTCGCCACGAAATCGGGCACGTCGTCTGGGCCGGTCGTCTTCAAGACATTAATCATGTCTTGGAGACTCTTCTCAGTGCCATCTCTACGGCGAGACGACATCTGGTCCAGTTTTCCAAGGGACTGGAACAGTAGCAGCTTGGCACTGCTTACATCTTCCTCCATGAAATTTGTTCGGCATATCTGTAGTATGCTCATTTCGTCCATGTAATCAATAGCATGGACAAGAAACGCCAACAACTCGTTAACTATAAGTTTTTTCGAACTCATAGTAGGTATCCGTGCAGCGGCTAAAGCCGCGCAAAACGCGAATAATAATTCAATCCGTGTACAGTGCAGGCACGTCTCTACTCGAGCGCGCGTACACTGTGATAAATAAGAAATGAGTAATACTACTACCGACCCGCCCCGGCTTCGCACGGGTGCAATACTGACGTATCATACATATAAAGCTTCCTCTTGAATCACTCTATCTATTGAAACCTCATCAAAATCTGTTGCGTAGTTTTAAAGATCTAAGCATACATAGGGACGGACAGACAACGGAAAGCGACTTTGTTTTATACTATGTAGTGATATTTCCGCCCGCGGCTGCGCCCGCGCAGTAATAATATCTTATATGTTAATCCAACCAACCTCCGTAGCGTAGCGGTATTTGGCTCGCTACGCTACGGAGTTAAGTCTCGGAGGTCGTGGGTTCGATCCCCACACCGGACAATCAATCTTTGTGTAAATTCTAAGATTTCTTTCCGAATCTGGTTGGTTGAGGGACTACCCTCCGTGCCTCGGAAAGCACGTTAAGCCGTTGGTCCCGATTGTTATAACATCATGTATAACAAGCGTATACCAGGGTAAGGGCAGCAGCCTGTTTTCCTGTGTATTACAACATAATACTGCGGTCACCAATCCGCCTGCCAAGCGTGGTGACTTTGGCAAAAACGCTCCCTCGAGAGTAGGCCCATGTTCAGCAGTGGATGATTTACGTGCTGATGATAATGAAGATGATGATTATGATGATGATGATGATGATGATGATGTTAATCCAGGGAGTCAGTAACCTCCATACCAAATTTCATCAAAACACATTAAGTAGTTTTTGCGTGAAAAAAAAACATTCTTAAATACTCACAAACTTTCACGTTTATAATATTAGTAGGATATAGAAGTTTAAGGATTGGTAAGCTGTTACTAGCTGTTAAGTGTCGGCAAAATACAATATAAAATTTCGTTTCTTAAGCAGCCAATGACAAAGCCCATGACAAAACGAAGCGCCGTGATTGGTGCATTTGAATCGGATCAACTAGTGCCCAAATACCAAAAAGGTGGATTTGTATAAAATCGTCATAATTATTATTATTACTCGCATAAGCACTTTTGGCTCCGGTCGGAGCCTCTTAAGTATGACATATCCGGCATTGGATCAACTTAAACTACCTGGATCAACAAATGAAAACGGATCAACAAAATACTAGCTATATGGCACGGTGGAGCCACTAAGTGCCCGTGGGGATATCTATATATATATATATATTTCTAAGATAAGCGCGTTCATGTTTTATGTTAACTTAAAACTGAATCCGTTAATCGAAATGTTAACTTCGTTAATTAACGATTAACGGATTAAAGAGTTAATAATGCCTAGCTATGAATGTGCTATATGGTATGCCAGTGCGGAAGTGTTAGTGTGAGGATAAGAGTGAATGTCTATTCACTCTTATGTATCTTTCATCATCACCGAAGGATGCTGAAAATCTTCTTAAAACAAATATTAGTTTAAAAATTTCCAAATTCAGTTATCAACAAGATAATGATATAGACATCATAAAGGCGTTTCGGATAATTAAAATGAAGGGTACTGAAGACTTATGGGGACTCTCAGTAAAAGCTATAGACACAGTTATACAAAATATTGGTCCAATTCTAGCGGCTATCTTCAATAACTGATGGAGTTTTTCCTGACCTTACGAAATTAAGTAAAATTGTTCCTATATTTAAATCGGGTAGCTCTAATAACGCGACTAATTATAGGCCTATTTCTATACTACCAACTTTGAGCAAAATCTTTGAAAAAATTATGCTCGGCCAAATGTTAGATCATTTTAATACAAATGGGATATTGTACGACAAGCAGTTCGGATTCACAAAGGGTCGTTCAACTCAAGATGCGGGATGCGTTTTGATTAAGTCCATATTGGAGGCTTGGGAGGGATCGCAGGATGCCCTAGGAGTCTTCTGTGACCTCTCCAAGGCATTCGATTGTGTAGATCATGAAACGCTTTTGCTAAAGTTAAAATATTATGGTATTTGTGATAAATCACTTGATCTTGTAGTATCCTATTTATCAGATAGGAAACAGATAGTATCTATAGACGGCGTGAATTCTGAGGGACATTTTGTTAAAATGGGGGTGACCCAGGATCAATCTTAGGTCCTTTCCTGTTTCTTGTTTATATAAATGATCTCCTATACCTAATTAATGAACTATCAGACATTGTTCTGTTTGCCGATGACACTTCATTGACTTTTAAAGTTAAAAGAAAAGTTACCGATTTAACCGACCATAATAGAACACTCGGTTTAATTGCAAACTGGTTTTCCGCAAATAATCTTTTACTAAATGCGGGAAAAACCAAATGTGTTAAATTTGTACTACCTAATGTCATCAATTCTACGCCTAAAGTTTCATTAAATGGAGAAACATTAGAATTAGTCATGTCCACCGTATTTTTAGGAATTACCTTAGATTTTAAACTACAATGGGGCCCTCATATTGAAAAACTCGCTGGTAGATTAAGTTCAGCTTCGTATGCTGTGTGGAAAATTAGACAGTTGTCCGATGAAGCCACGGCTAACCTAGTGTATTTCGCGTACTTTCATAGCATTATGGATTAGGTAGTCGCGACTCCCTACGTAACCTTTTTAAAAATATTATTATACTTACCGTGCCCTCTGAATATATTTACCAAAATATAATGTTTATTAGAAAAAATATTGATAAATATAGTAAAAAAAGTGACATTCATAATATTAACACAAGAAATAAGCACAAACTTGCTGTTCCAGGATTTAGAGTTAGCAAAACTAATAAGACATTTATGGGAAATGGTATTAGGTTCTATAATAAACTCCCTAGTTATGTCACAGACTTGCCTGATACTAGATTTAAAACACATGTTAAAACTGTTCTCATATCGAAAGGTTACTATAGTATTCAGGATTATATTGAAGATAAAGACGTTTGGCTATCGGTACCATCTTGCACCTACCTCCCTGAGGACCATACAGCCAAGTACAGTAGTTGTAATTAGAACTGTATCTTATTCTGTGAACTGTCTGCAATTGATTTCATGGTGTACTTTAATTATAAATACCGCTAGTTCTGTCTCAATATCATTCAATCTTATTGAGTAAAACTAAAATAAATTATAACAAGACAACCGTTTGGGCAATAAATGTGTATGCCTACTAAAAATATACCCCGCGTATTTGTCCATTTGAGTATGTTTCGCCGGACCGTCTCATGTGGGCCGTGTTGAAACCGGTAGTAAAGTAACCCACTGAGTTTGTTTCGCCGGATCTTCTCAGTTGGGGCGCATTGGATCCGGTGGTAGCATTAAAGCGCGTCCGTCGTTATATGCTCATGGTCCACCCAAATAATGACAATTGTTTTGACATAATATAGACAGAACAAGCATTTTGTGTCGCTAAAAACAATATAAATAAATAAATTATAATAATAACATATAAATATATGATAATATAAAAATAATTAATTTTATAGATATAAATAAATAACAAATATAATTAATTAAATTTTTCTAATTAATGTTTGACTATTTACAAGTGCCTGTAATTGGTTTACGTAAATAAAAATGATTTTTATTTTATTTAAAAAAATGGGTGGAGTATTAGTAACAATTTGAACTTATTTTAAAACTTTTAACTGCTCTATTGGCTTAATGGTTACCGTCTCACTCGGAACCGATATTTTTGTAAACCACTAAGCTGCTAATTGTTTTCGGGGAGTTATTTGTGTTCATAAATTATTAATTTGTTAAGTCCTTCGTGCTATGGGGATTCATTTCCCCAGTCCAGGAGTTGTCTAGAAAAAGTATTGTTATTAACATGTATTGTGGTGTAGGCGACTGGTTGAAGATCGACATCTTTTTTTAATTACTTATCCCTTTTAAATTATTATTCCTTTTTTCTCTTTCCTTTCACATGAAAATATATCGCTTTTAATTAGTGTTTTAAGTCATTGGGATTTTACACAATTATCCTTTATGGTAAATTACATTTATTAAGGGGGTCATCCCATGTGACGGCCTGTTTTTTAGGGATTTTTTCGTATTTTTTTTCTACGACCAGTAAATAGATAGAGCTTTAAGTTTATTATCATTTATTAATATATATTTCGACAGTATAAATATAAAATTTGAGCTAAAAATATTGTGTAGAAATTGAGTTACAGCATTCTGAACACCCCCACCTCGAAAAAATGAGCTCGCACTTCCTCCACGATTCCGGCTGATTGGCTTATCTGAAACAAAAAAAAAAACAAACGGCGTATCATCAAACAAATCTGTAAGCCTAAATGCACGGAATGGATTATTATCGAATAAATATACCAAAAATTGGACTTTTGGTTGAAAAGTTGAAAATTTTGCGTTTTTTTTTTGCTATAAAAAAATCGAAATTTTGGAAATTTTCGATTGAAGAGTTCATTCCATGCGTTTACACGTGTTCAAGTCATTCGGTCAAACCGTTTTTGAGATACGATGGAGGAAAGTTTGAAAAACACAGTTTTGAGAAAAACGCGTTTAAAGTTTCAAGTCCGTTTAAAACGATGAAAATCTCAACTGACCCTCAATCGGCGATGCCTGGTCCATAGAGTATTCCTTATTTAATAACTATAAAAATTTCTGTTTAAGCCTGTAGAAACTTGTCTTAACTTGTATAAATGTATATATGTATAAAAGGGTGGCCAGGTATAAAGCCGACGGTTCATAATAGACCCGGACCCCAATTGCCAACTCAGTGCTCCGAACAGCTCTTTCTTCTACCTGCTGTATCATTAAAACGACTTCGAATTTTCAAAAATCCCGTTTCTACGGTATTCTAGAAATGTTAAGATAGCAATTTATGAAAAAAATATCGATTTTTTGAGCCCATCTCATGGGATGACCCTCTTAGCTCATAAAGCATTCTAATTTGTTTCATATAACAATATTATAGTCGCTATCACGGTAAAAACTCAACTTGAAGCAGGAACAATATTTCTGTGAAGTACGACTCACTTGCGGACAAGGTAGGACTTGTAGAAATGTATAAATGAGGTATAAATATAGGTCGATTTTATTGTATTTTTATTCTGATTTGGAGAGCTGTAATAAAAGAACGTATTTAAGAAACAACCAAGAATTTAATTTCGAATCCTACAATACAGTCCACACCCTACAATTTCCTTGTAGTTGTCCCTACCGCAGTATGTTCAATGATAAATGAGTTGCCGTTAACAGTTTTATAAACAACCCCACCTAAAATAACAAAGAACAGTGCACCCTATAGTTAAAATCCACTAAAATATAGCAGGACTATCAGTATTCAAAACTGTAGCTAGAAAAAGTCCCTTAACCGATATGCTTAAATGCACACTGACTTGAATTCATTCATCTGTTTCATAAACAAACCCACCTAAAGACGGAGAATTGAAGAGTTTGAAATAGTATGCCTAAAATTATTATAGGCCCTATACATATAATTGAGCCGACATATCGACAATAGGTACCGACGATGGTGTCTGACAAGAAACAGAGTTAAACTATCAAGGCGATGCTAAACTACCCGCTTAAATAGTAGGCTGATTTCTATATTTATATTTTACTCATATTTATAATATTATTAGATATTTTTTTATTGTTTTATGTATCGTGTGTTCAATAAATGTTGTTCCTTTATTTATTTCTAATATTACAGTATTTTGATACATTTTTCAAACATTATTGTTAACAAGTAGTCTTAAATTACTTAGAATTATACACATTTTATCTTTTTATAAATAAATATTAGTATGTAAGCTGTAGGTAAGGTGCAACGTTCGCATTGCTCATAACCTATCTGTTATATTAATGATAACTTAATAATATTACGTATAGGCCTTGGTCATACGATGAATAAATAATCCATTAATTTAAAAGATAAGAAAAATTATATTCGGTCAAATCGTCTGTTTCGACTAATTCCTTAAAGTGCGTATATTTTAACGAACTTATCACGCAAAAATGGAACAATGGATCAGTAAATTGTTGATAAAAGGTTAGCTATCCACATTTGAGATTTAAGGATATTTATAAGACGGAACCCACCGAATATCTAAAGGGATATAAATTGTTGAGGTTAGTCTAAACAAAAGTCAAGATATTTCCTTTAAGGTGGTCTACAGTAATCAAACAGACACTCAATGAGATGCCAACAAAGTTCAGCTTATATTTTGAATGTGTTGATCGAGATGCATTTTCTCATCGAGCAAAACACCGAGATCTCGAACTGAAGTTACTTTGTTTAGAAATACCTAATTTAATTGATAATGGTATGATATGAGAAATTTGTTTTTTGTGAATGAAATTGTTGTACATTTAGAAGTGTTGAGATATAGTTTATTTTTTATACAATAGGCAGAGAAACGTTGAAGGTCTTCTTGAAGAGAATAGCAATCAGAAAGAGATTTTATTGATTTATATACCTTTAAGTCATCAGCGAAAAGCAAATATTTGGAATGTTTGAAACAAGTATTAATGTCGTTTATGAAAACAATAAATAAAAGTGGTCCCAGGCACACCAGATGTAACACTTCCAGCTTCAGTGGTAGAATGAAACCCTTTGATTACTACTCTTTGAGTTCTATTTGTCACATATGAGGTAAACCAACGAAGTTAGTCGCCACGAATGCCATTGTAGGCTAGTTTTGTAAGAAGCAATTCATGATCTATCTTATCGAAAGCTTTTGAAAGTCAGTATATATAGCATCTACCTGTGTTTGCTGATCTATGTTTTGGAAAATATAATCTGTAAATGTTACCAGGTTAGTAGTAGTTGATTTCTTCTTCATAAAACCGTGTTGTTGTTCTATAATAACCTTACATATTGTTTGATGCATCTTGTTGTACACAAGTTTTTCAAAAAGCTTCGACAAGGCGGACAGAATGGATATAGGGCGATAGTTGACAACGTCTTGCTCCGATCCCGACTTGTGTACAGGAGTTAAGTTGGCCTTATTCCATATCACTGGAAGAGTCCCTTCAGACATGAACTTATTAAATATGATATGTAACAGTATATATATACTGCTGGCAACATTTTTAAGAAAATAAGGCGGTAAGCCATCAGGTCCCGGTCCTTTTGTTGGATCTAATGATTTAAGTGCACTTAAAACCAATTGACAGCTAAAAGTAATATTAAAAATGAGAGTAGAGCTTTCATTAACGTTCGGTGGGGGTACCCATTCATTTACATTGAAAGTAGAAGGTTCAAATACCGATTGGAAGAAGTCCAGTGAACATATTGCAGATCACCTCTGGGTTGTTAGAGCGTTGACTTTTATATTGCATTAAAGATGGAATACCTTTGTCACCTTTACGATTTGAGATGTAAGTCCACAAATCGTCGTTGTAGAGCGAGAAATAATTAAGTGCAAAAAGCTAGTTTCGAGATAACCGCGTTTGAAAGTTTTTTTGTTCTTCTAATCGGTATAACACATTAACGCTTATAGTTACAAAAATGCTTTTTGTGAACAAAATATTGATATTTTTACCCTGCATTCTAATATTCAGTAAATGATCTAAATATTTTTACCGTTACTGAGTAATCTCACAAAAAGTAAGATAGTTAATTCTGGCATACTCAACAAAATGTAATTTTGGTTACTTAATTAACTTTTTCTGTCACTTAATTAATTATTGGCACAGCTTTTTTCAGATAGTAAGCAATTAGCGACCGTTGCTCAAAGGTGGATTAGAAAGAAAATCATAATTTCAAAGTGAAAATCAGATATTTAATAAAACAGAGATAACATACAAAATAAACATTTTTTGGTAGTTCGTAATTAAAAGTAGGTACTCAAATAGTCATCTTAGAATATAAAGAAAAAACTAACACAATCATGCTTTGATTAATTATCTAATCTGTATCTTCTCCATCAGTACCTTCGAAGGTGTTTGGTTCTGGCAGCCTATCTGGTTCGTTGTTAACTGGCAAAGATTCAAACCATGAATGAAATTCAACCGGTATGATGTCCGTTCGGCATAGGTTTAACAAATCTCTTTTTTTTGATTGTGTAATTGGTAAGTGTGACGTTTACGCATTTCACCAGCCGGAGCACCAAGACCTTTCTTACGTCTTGTTTTTGTCGTATCTAGTATTGAGTACTCACCATCATACCCGTATCTGAATTTTATTACGCTAGGATTCGTTTTTTCGTATCTCAGACATTTAACTTTAAGCCATTGTACCTTCTTCTCATCTTGAGCCATGGTTTTGTTTGATATCAATCTTGCAGCTAGTTCTTTGGTGTCGATGATGTCGCTATATTTTAACTCATAAACTTCATAAGGCGGTGCGTCCTTTCTATGTCTACTAGAGCGGGCCCGCTTTGCCACATTCTTCCAGTCATTCATAGAGAAGATAGAAGTTCTCTTTCTTTCCGATTCTATAGCGGAATGCATTGAGTCAACCTCCATCATTGTGTGACCAGACTCCAAATACTTCTGTTCTATTACATCTAGGTGCGACGATTGAATCAAATGCAGAAAGAACGCCGCAATAAATTGGTTCCTGTTTTGCCCTGAACAGGTGTCGGAATAAATGGAAATCTTTTTTATACTTTCCGGAATCATATTTATCCACTTAGACAAACAAGTGGCAATCTCGGAACTCCCCCGTTTCCCATTGAGTTCGTTCCACATAAAGCAGAATCCTTTATTAGGTGGTTTGGATTCGTAGATTGTAAAATTGTACACGCACAACTTCCGGGTATAATACAACTCTCCTACATCTCCGCTGGGTATTTGCAATACACTTTGAAGGTCTGCAGTAACTGATAAAAATGTGGCATCGTTTTGCGATCTTTCTTTGTCACGTCGTTTAGTTTCATCAGCTAATGTTTTTCTTTCTTGATGTTCTTCATACAGAGCGTCATATTTTATTGGATCCTTTTTATGCTTGTGGCATAGTGAACACTGGTCTTTTTTTGGAGTAAAGAAAGAATAGTTGTATTGAGTTCCAAATACGTTTCTATATTTACTATGTGACAGTGGAGTTATATTCTGGGCACTGCATTCTTGCTTATACAACTGATACATTTTGGCGACGGAAAGTTTTTGGTCCAAATACAAACGTTTCGATGACTTCCTGCAATAGTGTGATTCCATTGTCGGAAAGCTTTCGATATGATCGCACAAAAACTTCAGATCTTCGGGTTTACTTTTATTGACAGGCTCCTTTTTATATCTGCGCCAACAAATTCGCCAAACTCGTTGACATTTTTTAGAGCTCTATTAATAGGACCATTAAATATACTCAGCGTTGCCATGAAAAACTCTTATTTCCACATCATGTTTAAAAAAGAAGTATTCCCTGGCACTGGTGCGATTTTTTGTTTTGTACAGTATTAAGGCGTCTTTTAGGGGTTGCCTGTTTCACATGTCGCAGTATAAACTGTTTCTGCTCTTTAAAACTTGTTAACGACCAATAAGATTTGCAAAGGGTCACTCTGTCTTCTTCCGTTAATTCATTACATTTAAATCGGCAACCTCTAACCATACAAGCCACTGGTTTTGGTTTTTTGGCAGGCATGTTCTTTCCTGATGCACTTTGATAAGGATTACAACTGTGTTTATTATTTTTGTTGATGTTTTTCTTCCATTTTGATGAATCAGACTTTATCCAACGGCTGGCTGGGTTCTTTATTATTACAGAAGGCTGAGCAACATCTAAATCTTGTGTTGAGCTTGTGACAATATTTTCTGTCGAGTAAGCTATCTCTGAAAACTCGTCATTTCTTATTAAAGGTGGACTGGATGCTTCGGAAGCGTTTATCGATTCGTCAATACCTGTAAAACTAACTATTGTGGTATCTGAATCTGGAATACAACAAGACCCTTTGCGTGAAATCTTTCTTGGGTTACAGTCTTCGTCAGAGTCTGGTACCCATGATATTTCAGATGATACATAGGTACGATCGTCAGTGCTTGAAGGTTCTTCCAAAATGGAACTTGGTGGCCGTGGATGGTAAAAATTAAAATCATCGGATGTAATAGATGGGTTGGCAAAATCTAATCCCGGTGAGTTTCGCAATGGCAAGCATGCTGATCTTGGTCCTTGCATATTTAAATCGAAACAGTCTGACAAGACTGAAGGTGGCTCTGAGCATCCTCCCAAATGCCTAGAAAATGGTGAATCCGCATTGAGCTGTACGCAAGCTAAATGTGCGTATTGCTTTGGTGTTTGTTCAGATGGTGATAATAAATCATGATCATTTTTAGAAACGCATGAATTTGTCATTGAAGGCATCAATCGCTGTTCTTCTCGGAGATTTGTCGAAAAACCATCATTATTGAGAGCGATCTTTGTAGATTGTAAAGAGATTGTACCTTGAGAATCAACGACGTCAGCTTGATGCATTGGATGTTGCAGATTCATTACTTTGCTTTTTGTAATGTTCAGTTCATGTTCAGTCTGAGTCGGGTGTATGCTCGGTATTGGCTGTAAATTTTGAACCACTTCTGTATGAATGGATTCGTCATTAGGTACTTTTTCTGTTTCCTGAAATCAATAAACAGAATAATTAATTAACATATAAAACATCACGCCTGTATTCCCCGAAGAGTTAAGCAGAGGTGTATAGGACACCCACATTTCGTAATGTAGCAATACAAGACAGAACAATTAACACACAAAAAAACAACAACAATT
This sequence comes from Nycteola revayana, assembly GCA_947037095.2. Classification (NCBI taxonomy): domain Eukaryota; kingdom Metazoa; phylum Arthropoda; class Insecta; order Lepidoptera; family Nolidae; genus Nycteola; species Nycteola revayana. The sequence continues at coordinate 16,443,570 of OX344839.1, forward strand.
GACACACACGTGCATACAACACACAATACACACTCACACACACATACACATAGACTCACATAGACAGACATACACATACATAAACATAAACATACATTGATTGGGACAATTGACAGGTTAACTAAGCTATTAGCTTATGCCCGCGGCGTGTCCCGCGTGCAGTTCAGCGGTTATCCCAAGGGAACGTCATAGCAGAATAAATAGTATCCTAAGTTTTAATCCAAGTTATAAACTATTTGAGTACCAAATTTCATCCAAATCCGAACAGTAGTTTTTGTGTAAAAGAGTAACCAACATCCATCCATCCTCACAAACTTTCGCATTTATCCTAGTGTACCTAATAGCAAGTAAGATAAGACTATAATATGCCTAAAGTAGTAAAACGTATACGTTAACCTTAACAAATTGCAATAAAAAAGAAGATCTGGAATACTTACATTTTTTTTTTGCGAGTTCTCTGGCAGTAGTGATAGTATGTAGTGGGACCTGGATGTATTTTTCTTCATTACTAGGTAATACTCTTTCCACTCTTAGGCGACCAAACGTGTTTCTAGCGGCAGCAACCACGAGTGAATGATCGAATCGCGCGATAGAACAACCGAAGTGCGGGAACTAAGTCACAATACGAGTGGTTTTGCTTTTATTAATGTACCTACTTTAGTTAGATTTTTAGAACGTAAAGACCGAAAAACTCGCGATTATCTTGATTTATAAATTACTTAAGATTTGTTGATGATTTTTACCCGATAACAGAATTGCATTTCATTCACAGTTTTTCGTCTGCAAAAAATAACTAAAAGCCATTTAGTGGGTCGCATCGAATTACGTAGTATGCAAAAAGTAACTAAGTGTTGTTGGTGACTTCTATCGGACATTTAATTTAATTTCATGTAAAGATTTCGTCTGCAAGAAATAACTAAGAGACATTATCAGTTGTTGTTGTCGAATATATTGTATGCGAAAAGTAACTAAGTAACTTTAATGAGCAATGCCGCCCCAGTGATTGAGAAAACGTTAGTAATAATATCGTCATAAATTACTCAAGTACCGTTAGTTAATATTCGTAGATTGAATTTTTGCCTTAACAAGTAATTATGTACTTCTGACATTCTCGTATTATATGAAATACTAAAAAAAATTGCTCTTTTACCTTTACATAAGGTATATAATGGGTTTAAAAACACTTTGACATCATTAACTCATTTTGGCCAAAAATGTCACTTAGTGACTTCTCGCACTACAACGACGAAATATTTTATATTTTTTTAAGATTTTCCTCGATAGTGTTAATATATTTTCTATAATCTGATTTACAAATAATATCGAATCTGTGTCTAAAAAGTGAGAACTGCTCGTAATCAGAAATATTTTCATAAGTTTTCCATTTTATCCAAGATTATTTTTATTTTTGAAAATCCGAATAAGGGAATTAGAAAACCAAATAGGAAATTTTGATGTACGTTGTTTTGATTTTGGAGTATGTTTTTTTATTGAATTATATGTTAAGTCATAAAATAAGTTCAGACACTCTTCAGCTGGTAAATCTTTAAACAGCATATTCCATTGAATTTCCCCCAGATCTTGCCTGATGTGTTCATAGTTTGCTCTATAGTAGTTAAATTTTATAATTTTTGCAGGCGTCAGGGTTTGTGCTGGTGATTTGTATTTAGTAATAATAAATAAAGCAGGATGATGGTTATCTAATGGCAGTAAGAGATTCGGTGCGGGGTAACAAATTCATTCATTATTAGTAAATAATAAATCAAGAATACGTCCGTTACAATTCTTAGTAACATTACACTGAAAGACATTTAGCAGTGACATAAAATGTTGTATATTGCTACAAATAGACGAATTACTATCACAAATTAACTTATTACTCGTATCATGGGCATTGGCAGCCACTGAATTTCAGGTAAATTATAGTCGCCGAATAATTAAAAAGCGTCACAACTCAATTTTTCTATTAAGTTATGTAATACATCAAAGTAGGCAATATAAATATGATCTGGTGTTCTAGGTGGAAAATAAACGACACTGAACATATTTTTTTTATTGTTATTGGCTGGAAGTAATATGGATATGTGTTCTATATGCGAACGTAAACATAGGTCTATATGTGCATGGGTTGAACACATACTCCTTAAAACGGCTATCAGTACTCCACCCCCATCTTTTTTATTTGTCTCAGATCGGTCACGGTCACATCTGTGAACTGTGTAAAGTTCATCAATGAATTCGTTATTAAGTATTTGAGGAATTAACCAAGTTTCTGTTAATATTATTACATCGTAGCATGTTTGATAATATGTTCATGTATAAAGTGTTCAATTTGGACCTTTTCATCATTTTGAACTGTAGGGGAATCCCTACAGTTTTGGCAGTATACTGTTAAGTCACACAGATCAAACACGATTGGTTGTTATCTACGGTAAGCAATATGTGTGTGTTGCATACAGCACTACGCATGAAGTCCAGATAGATCAATCTTTGACGTACATATATATACTTACATACACACACGCACACACACATTCATACATAAATATATACACATATACATACACACTGTATACATGCGCATGCGCGACTGCGCACACATACACACATATACACTTATCAATATGCCTAACAGATTTGCCTACATCCAATAGTAACCATAAAAGGACAAAAATATTTGTACTTTTTATTATAATTGTTTTATAAAGTGCTACAATAATACCGAAAAGAGAAAATAAATAAAATAATTTGCCATACCATACCACACAAACAAGGGTGTCATCATTTTATTTAAAGTACTAATTGTTGGACTTCGCAGCCGGTTTGATTTTATTGATATCCTGCAAAGAACGTATAGCAATGGCTGGAGTGGTATCATTCACCCGCACGAGTATAGTTGCGTGTTTAACCCAGATGTATTTATAATTATTCTTCGCTGCTGCGATCTTGCATTGACGAAATAAGTCCTTGTTCGTGAGAGTAAGATGCTCGTGCATAAATAATCGATGAGATATCCCAGTAAATCCCAGTTTTTCCGTTTCGAGTCCCTTAGCAAGACGAAATGCACTCAATATACTGTCTCTTAATATACGGGAACTTAATTTTACAACTATATTTTTGGGCATTTTATTTTCTTTGTGTGCATGCGGAACTCTGTGTATAGTTATAATATCCTTACTGCATATAGTGTGTTTTGGCACATATCTCTTTCATTATTTTCATTAGTTCTCTGGAATGTTACAAAGCTTCAGATTACACTGACGCGCTTGTTGTTCAAGTGAATCAATTTTTCCCTCCATGTTTTGTAATAAATGTTTCATCTTATCATGATCATCAGTTGTGGTTTGAGCGCATAATATCTGTTTTTTTATATCGTCTTGTTCATCGAAAGTAAGTGACTGTTGAATGCCGTCTAGATTAACAGAAATCGTGTTATATTTTGCTTCCAACGATTTTATTTATTTTCAGTCGCGGTATTAGATGATTTAATTGAATGAATATCTCTTTATAGGGTTCAGCTTATTACGTTTAGGAAGACGCTGAATTGTATGTTGCGGCGTAGTTTCAATAGTTTGAGACAGATCAGGTAGTGAACCTCCACTGCTGCCAGCGGCGGCCGAAAATTGCAAGAGGTACTTATCCATTTGATAGGTTGGTACTTCTGTTTCCCCGATGTAGTAGTAGAATATGTAGCACAAATATGTTATTATGTTCACTAAACACCACTTGTGGGCCGCTACCGCCTTTATATTTCTATAATATCAATAATATCCAAGTTAATGCCGCCTCTGTCGCTGTTCGCCACTCAGCATTGACGTAGGTCAGGTTTTGGTTGTTAACTACGGCGGTAGAAAAATGTTATTAATTATATTTTTACACAGAATTTTGTTGATTAACACTTAGTTTTAGAGTTTATTATATCTACAGTTCACTAGGGACTTACTTAACTTTGATGCTCACTATTTTTCACATCGATTTTAAACTAATATACGCCGATATATTTATATTTTCTACGATTAAATTAATTAATTAAAGTATTATTATACGTGAACAAACTTATCCCTGGATAACTGATAACATTCAAATGGTGATGCAAATGAGAGATAATGCTCTTGCTTCATATAGAAAGACCAAGCTCGATTCAAAGAAAGCATATTACAAAGATTTCAAATCACTTGTCAATGTATCATTATTTAATGAAAAGGTTGCCTTCTTTAAATACAATATCAATGAGAAAATTAATAATCCAAGTGTTTTATGGAAAAATATCAAAAGGAACGTTCTACCTAACAAACAAAATGAAACTTTACCTGTGCATCTTAATGACCCCGATACAATAAATCATAATTTTTTAAATGTTCCTGGTAATACACATACAAACATATCACATCTAACTTATTTTCATTTTTATCGTAATGAGCATGAATGTTTTAACCTCCAACCGGTGACACAAGACACTGTACTTAGCATTATTCATAAACTTAAATCGAATGCGGAGGGATTTGATGGAATTAGTCTCGATATGATTAAGTTAACACTACCCTATACACTTAAGTCCATAAGCAGTATAATAAATAGGTCTATTCAGACCAGTGCTTTCCCTGACATATGGAAAGTCGCTGTAGTCAGACCCATCCCCAAAAAACTAAACCCTACTGACGTCAAAGACCTACGTCCCATTAGTATCTTACCATGCTTATCAAAAGTAATGGAGAAAGTGGTTAACAACCAATTGTGTGACTTCCTTGAGAAAAATGATATATTACCGATACTTCAATCTGGTTTCAGGAGGTCGCGCAGCACAGCCACTGCCCTAATGGACGTTACGGATAATATTTTGTCTGCAACGGATAAGGGAATGTGTACAGTCCTGGTTCTCCTAGATTTTTCACGTGCATTTGATGCTATAAATGTTCCATTGCTTCTATGTAAACTAAACTATTACGGATTTCACCATGATACAATTAATTGGTTCCACAGTTACCTTACGAACCGTAAACAGTTTGTAGAATTACGTCTCGAGGATGGAACCACGCGGACCTCGACAATTACCTCCTTAAATAGAGGCGTTCCACAAGGTTCCATATTGGGACCTAGTTTGTTTTCTTTATATTGCACAGACATCGTAAATTGCTTCAATCATTGCCAATATCACATATACGCAGACGACGTGCAAGTTTATATTTCCTTTCGGCCAAACGAATATAAAGAAGCAATGGAACACTTAACTAAAGATTTGGATAGGATAGTTGACTGGTCGGACAAAAATTGCTTGGTATTGAATCCTACTAAAACTAAATACATGGTTTTTGGTCCCAAACAATTAACGGAGATAATCTCGCCTTCACTAAATGTCACACTAATGGGGACCCCAATTGAAAGAGTCCATGAAGCTCGTAACCTTGGACTAAACATGGATTCCGACCTCAGGTTTGAGTCCCACATAGCTGAAGCAGTGAAGAACAGCTTGTTCCGCTTGAGAGTGCTATATCGTATAAGGCCGTTCCTGTCTGAGGAATTACGTGTACAACTGGTTGAGTCCTTGGTTTTGTCTAAATTAAATTATGGAGACACTATATATGGTCCACGGTTGCTAGCAAGAACTGAAAGACTAATTCAGAGAGTCCAGAATGCGTGCGCCCGTTTTTGTTTCTCCATTCCACCAAGAACTCATGTGACACCCTATCTAAATCGTAAACTAATGCTCACAATGAAGTCACGTAGGAAACTTCATTTGGCTTGCCTTTTATTTAGTGTAATTAACAGTAAACAACCTATTTATTTATATGATAAACTGGCTTGGGTATCGGGGGGTAGGGAACACACTGGCAGAAAATGTGCACGACAACTGTCTTTCCAAAAGCATAAAACCGCGACATTCAGAGGCAGTTTTCGCTATGCGGCTAGCAAGGTTTGGAATAATATACCACCTCCTCTTAAAGAAGCTCGCACAGTTGAAACATTCAAGAAGCGCTTACGAAATTTCCTTACCATTGAACAACAGAAACTTCCTAATTATAATATTTACAATATTTCAATTCTATGATTAATTTATTACCTACATATCCCGTTTTTAGTTATTCTGTACTAATTTTATATTTAATTTTTTTATTTGTATTAAATTATGACTTAATAAATTAAAATTAAATTATTATTATTATTTAAGTAATTATTTTGTTTTTACTATTACTTTATCATATAATAAACTTTAATTTATTTTCATTGTCTCTGAGCGGTGACGCTAGTCAAGAAACAGTGAAATATCTTGCTAATCCCTTACGTACGATGGTTGCAACAGTGGTCATGATGTCAGGTTATATTAAATTGTGTTTACTTATAAATATTTTAAGAACTTTAGTTGATAGTAGTTTATCTTCGTTGCAAAATGTATACGTATTGTATTATAAACATGTTGTTCTATTTGTTATTTATCTAGATAAGCTTAACCGTGTATCCTTATTTACCTATCTGTGACTCACTTTGGCAGGCAGCTGAAAATCAGCGTTACGTTCGCCTCGCGACTGTAACAATATGCTGAGCTGCTAGCCATATGAACACACTACATGTTCACATCGCCGACTGTAATTATGTTCGTTACTAATAAGTTATGAATACATGTATATTTTTAATCGAACCTCGGACGCCCATCAAACCGTTGATGTTAGGTGGCACGATGTGTATCGACCCTGGGCCGCCACGCCGCTGTTGCGACTTCACCGCGTTGCTGCCATCTTCGAGCCTAAAAGTGTATATACTGCTATAAGAAACCCAGCTTTCAAGCATGGTATTGTTACTCATTAGAAACAAATTCCAAATTACCTACTTACCCTCATGGTTTGGCTCCCTTAAGAGGATTTGTGAGTGAATCGCAGTCGGCGGTATGGCGTAACCCGAGGTTGTGCGCACATTTAGTATACCGTGATCTGTAGAAACTCGACACTGCAACAATTAATGGTTTCAACATTACGCTACATATTACCTACCTTCATATTATTTTATCATATCATAATATTTTCACCTTCCAATTTACAGTACATCAACTATGCTCAATAACTTACCTTTGGATCTTGCCGTAACAACTAAGCATCAATGCACTAAACCCTTAAATAGCTGCTATTAGGTTTTCTCACTGGGTAATTTGTTGTTAGGACTTGACGGATAGATCACACATTATTTTGTTTTTTTTTTTATAAATTAGCTTGTCTCGCCGCTGAAGGTAGGTAAATAGCACTTCTGGCGAACCTACGGCCGGCGCGCGAGCGGTCTGCGTTCTGATATGATGTGATAATGAGTCTCGTTCGCGCCCCCGCCCCGCACCTCGCTGCCTACTGTTGTTAATGTTTAATGTGTATGTATTATTGTATTTTTTCTCTCTCTTTATCCATGTTTGTGTTTTATATGTTTGGCGTCCGAGCCTCAAGTGTTGTCCTTATCTATGTACTTATTTTTTTTTTTTAATGACTGTAATTTACTATTTTGTTTTCATTTTGTGTGTTCATTAAATGATTTTTCTTTCTTTCTTTCTTTCTTTCAAATTAAAGCACGTACGTGACTAGGAACGGCCATGGCAATGTCACACATTTGTATTTTCTCACTGTTTGTGTCCACTTGGAACATTAGAGGATTTATTTCACTCATCTGTATTACTTTGCTGTTTTTAAATTGTATGGTTGTAATGTGTGGCTGTTTGAAGCTTGATCTGATGATGAATCTTGTGTATATAAATATTAAAAGTCTATTTTTTTCCGGAAAGTTTAACTTGTTCCCAAAAAAAAACACAATGACATAGTTTTCAGTGTGGCCTCAAACAAAAAATACAAGTTATAAACCTCTTAATCCCGTCCGAGGGACCTATGAATCGCAAAGAAGACCATTAGTTAGTCGAGGTCCACAAGGGGGCACCATCTCGCGCAGGTAGCATAGTTTGTAATTTTTAATCGATTTAATAAGGCTATACAGCCCTTATCGCCCTTATGGTGTAGTAGCAAATGTCTCGTTGCTAACTAGTCCATTCGAAAAAATAGCTACTATGAAGCTTATTTACTAATTTAGACCCGCTTTGATTGTTACATCGTTTGTTGTCGGAATCAGTTCTCGGTGCTTACCTATTCCGTGTGGAGCCCTATTCTGTGTATAGGGTCTATAATAATTTAAGCAACACTTTTTTAGATTCCTCGATTCTTCGCTTTTAGTGGGTTTGTATTAAACCGGTTGAATTAATTCATGTCAGTGTGTATTGAAGCATAATATAGCTCAAGGGACAGTTTCTAGGTACAGTGTTAGGTAAAGACTTATAATATTGTCCTTATATTTGCCCTCAAGTAGGAGTTTAGTTTTCTTATTTAGATGCATGTGATTACATAAGTTCGCGTTTTGGATTCCTTGTTTCTCGATTTTTTTGCGTTTAATTTGAGTCAATGTGCATTCAACAATAGTTTTGAAAACTATTCCAACACCTACACTACGGTATTCTTAGCCGGAAATCACACAAATAATATAAAAAGTTGTTATAATGGGATATTATGTAGATATGTTATATTTTATACTTATACTATGAAATATAATTTTTGTTTAAAATATGTGGCTTTCCTTTCACAGAAGATAAGTGAACCCAAAAAAAAGAAAAGTAAAAATAAAAGTAGATGGTATCATGTGCTATGATTATTTTAGTTAAGTTAGGTAAGTACATAAAAATATGTAACTTTTTTTAAATTTATTTATATATAGATGTATTATTTATTAAATAGCAATAAATGCCACACACGGGTGAATAGGTATATTCAATGACTATATCTGACCATATGAATAAAAAAATCAACTAATTACATTTTTTGTAACTGTTTTTATAATATGTTCTACCCAAATGAAGATATGTTTAACATTTCAAATGTATTCATTTAAAGTAATTAAAGTTGGTATTTAACAATTAACTAAAAGCGGCATGCTGCAGTATTGACAAAAAGCAACGGCAACGCGCCGCACCCTATGATCTAGGGACCGCGAACGCCGACAATTGCACAGAAAAAACATGAAACAATAATTGTCTACTTAAATATATTATATATCCTAATATGGAAAAGTGATAACAAGTAAAGAAATTAAGATGTTTAAAGCTGAATTAATGAATACCTAGCTAGTATTTATATGTGAGTGCATACATACTTTGAACAATAAACAATTAACTATACGAATTAATTGCTTTCATTGTTTTAAAGCCGCCCATTTAAAACTTAAGAGTAAAATATTTTGTTAAAGTAGACCATACAATTTGAAGTTTTTTTTACTGTTTCAGTACACATAACATACTGGTATTTAATTATTGTAAAAAAGGAATGAACATTTAAATAAAACCTAATCCGGATTGTGTTTTTACCATGATGATCTTAATTATAGCTATAGTTGTCTTACACAATTTTTAATATATATATTTTTAAATTAATAGCAGATGTTTTGCACACAGCCTTTTCTTCTGTTTTCCGGAGTAAAATGCGTTACTTATCCCCTCGCTGGCGCCAGCGAGGGGATACGTATGTGGGCCTCTCACTCTATCGAACGCGGGTACTAAAAACCCAGGGGGCAGGGGGTTTCTTCTAAACTACCGCACCGATAAAAGGGCGAGAGTCTTCCCTCTCCTTTGGCCCATCGCGGCTGTTAAGCAACCGCGAGGGGTCCCATTCCTAATGCTATATTGCACACTACCTACTAGTATTCTTGTTAACTCATAGTGCTAAGCTAAAATTTTGGGCCATTGGGCTACGGCCGCTATTGTTGTTTATTAGTAGCTGTGTTCTCATTTGCAAAATTTATGAAATATTCATTAAACCCTATAGCTATATAAGCACTTGAGCAGGTTATAATTGGGTAACAGGGATGTATAGGGGAGTCATAATATGATAATATTTATAAAAGCTTATTTATATTTACTCTTTGTCTGCTTCTTTTTGCATCGTCAGTACCTATAATTAATAATTAGGTTTTATTTTACATTATGTAAACATAATGCAGCAAACATTTTGTAGTTAAATATTAATGACTTAGTTATTACGCGTATTTTGATAATGAGCACGGTTTAATTAAAATTCAATAATTAGTGATGTCAGTATCTTAATAACGAACATATTTTTAATTTTTAATTACCTAGCGACATTATAACTATAGACTAAACCTAAAAATGCTGTGTTTAATTTATGTCACTAGTACACTGAGTCTTTTTTTCGGACGGACATATGTATTTAGCCACGAGACTTTTGCTATTTCACCGGGCATAAAGGCGAGCAGAGCTCCAGCCTTAATAAATAATTTAAAAACGACAAACTAAGCAACCTGCGCAAGGGGGTGCCCCCCGTGGGACTTGGACCTCGGCTCAGAGCGGTTGCTGGTGATGAGGTTGAGGGATTATGACTTTTAGTATTTTAGGCCGTTTTGTGCAACTGTCGTACACCGAGTGATCAAATGTTACTTGCTGACTAGTAGCGTTCACTAGCGACTTTGAATTCTTATATAAATTGACATGCGATTGGAATCTGTTAAAATGTAACATAATATTGTAGCGACATCTACAGTAGCCGCACAAAAACTACTATTAAATGAGCAGCGCCATCTACCAGCTAGCATCTCACCTAACCTATCGCGCAATGCAAGTTCGCACGCCAATTCGAACATATACAAGTTCCGAACAGTATCAATCAAGAGGCCGTCGGCCGCCGGGAATACCACCTCGCCCGGCAAAGAAGATCTTCATTTTCTGTGGAGGAACACCACCAACCGTTCCCGCACAATATGTTTAGTTAAAACGAATCACTAGAACTCAGTTGCTGAATGAATAATCAACGTTAGGATTACCTTATCAGCTGTTAAATGGAACAAAACAGTCATTTTAATCATATGTAGGATTCGAATTAGTTTTTGCTGCATGACAATCTTCTTGGATAAAAATACAGTTTCCGATAATTATTTATGTGGGTGTCCGTCTTGATGATTGTATCATAAGTCGATTGTTCACGTAACGTTCTCGATTTTTGATAATTTGATAATTGATTCTCAAACATTAAATATTCAACGTTAACGTCAAACCAATCAGCAGTTTTAAATTTTGTTAAGTTAAGTCATGATTAGCTAATTTGATTTAACTATCAGAATCGATTGACTATATTGGGTGGCACTTCGTATTTTGGGTGGTCTGAAAAGTAGGTATTGTTTTATTTTTGTTTCAAAAACTTTATTTGATTTTATGGTGAACTTAAGTTAACGTCGTAAGCCTAACAAATTAATTGAATAACCTCGCAGCGGCCCTTTTTGGCGCGGCACGTTTCCCGAGTGCTGGTATTTAATTTGCCCAACAGGGAAGCATTGCCATTCAACGAACCAATGCTGCCAACATAAGGGGAATCTTGCGAAGTAGCAAAGATTTAGAATTAGCTGCTTTTAGATTTATATAATTTATTAATGTAAAATGTTGCGAGTAAAATATATTTAAAAAAGTTAATAAAATCTTAGTTGATTTTTGGTTTAATTAACTTTTGTGTAATTACTGACTTGGGCGAGACTTACTCTCTACTTTACTGCTGTACAATTGAATTCATTAATTTAATAAAGTATTCGTAGAGATTCTGTTTTTTTTTGGAAAAAGAGAATCAATAATATGAATAAATATTACTAGTTGCCAATGACTAACAGTAAAAACAACAGAATATCAAAGATGCACCATTCTGTTATGCCTGGTGAAGTAGCAGAAGCGTCGTGGCTAACTATATAAATGTTGGTCTAAAAAAAGCTCCATTTAGCAGTCTAAGCCTAATTAACTATGGGCATTTTATAATTTCTTACTATTTCTAGGTTTTAGTGATTCCATACGTCTTTAGTCTGCTCACAATTATTGAGACGCAACCAGTATTGTAAATATAGTTTGGTAAAATAGAATACAAAATATAAGTATATCAATATCGTAAGAAAATCTCAATAGTGTTGCTGGTTCTCTAATAAGCAGAAATGAGCCCCAGAACAGAAACAGAAAATTATAAAATTGGACTTCTAAAGCCTTATACAGAGACGATGTAAGGTGAAGACGTGATATAGACGCAGCGGAGACGTGAGATGATGATGGATAGTGAGACACGACGCATCGAAACTGCGTCACGTATGTACATTTTGTATGTAAACGTTACGACGCGATAACAAGACTACGCTGCGTCTCTGTCGCATCTACATTCACGCCTTGCAGTTTTGATAATTTTGTATTTTTTTGATAATAATTTTAACCATTTGAGAAATACTGTCAAAATCATTGAAGAAGAAGAAAAATAAAAACACATATCAACGAATAATAAATATTTATGACTAGAATGCCACAATATTTAAAATGTGTGTTTGTACAAAACAACTTACCTATTGTTGCAATATCGGAACTTTGTGATCACTCATTGTAACATAGCTCATCCTTTTATAGAAACCCAGTGATGTGTGTTTATCGATTCATTTGTACTGTACAAGGAACTTCATTCATTGAACTAGGGGTAACAACCCTCTTCTAGATAAACAAACTTTTCTATTAATATTATTTACACTACTTTATGGGACCGCGGATATCTGTTACCCTTTTATATAAGAAGTACTTATCGGATTCAGATGAAATGTTAACTTCGATGGAGCAGTAGGCTGCAAAAATTACCCTACAATGCATTGAAGCAGAGCATTCCAAAAATAAGTGGGTATAACCGTTGGGTGTAGCCATTAACTATTAATAGTTGTTGAATACTTCACTGCAGGATTACTGGTAATTGGTTAGATACCACTAAGCCTCTGGAGGTGGTTACTTTTGAGGGCTAAGAGACTAATCCCACCCACACTCCCACCATTGCAAGTCTTGTTAGGCAGGATCAACAGTGGCAAACACTGTCCCACCAAGTCCCGGGAAAAAGTTAAATTGCCTTGGGATCCCCAACGAATTCAATCAGCAAAAGATTAGGGGGAATAAGAATAATATGTTTTGAGGGCTAGTATGGCGTGTTGGATAATTATTACTCTGGACTACTATATTTAAGTTTATCAATAAAAGCTTTGCCCTAACTAACTCACTTCAATAAAATTATGTCATAGTGGATTTGATCTATTTTTTTTACTACCTTTATAACCGTAGTTCAACCAAATCTACATTAAAGACAAAGTCTAGTACAAAACAAAGAAACAGACGGTAACCTCATCTATTAGTTGAACTATAAATATCCGAGTTTGCTCCCATAATTCTCGCAAAAGATATGTATGACTCTATCTCGGCGGTGATCGGTGCGTGTACACTGCGATTGACGATAAGCCTTAGTAAGGCCTGAGTGTGCTAATGCATAGGCAGTGTGTAAAACTGTAATTGTATCACAGTTTGATTTTGTCTCATCGTGTCTTTTACAAGTGGATCTCAAAATCCAATTATGTAGAATTTAACTTATTATATGATTTTCTTTAATCATTTCATTTAGTTTCTAATAGAAGTGTGCTATTTTTTGTAATTTATTTCTTCATTATGCTTGTTTTAATTTTGTAATAATTTTACTGCCAAACATAGCTACTATATTTAGCATTTAAATAAAGGTAAGGAAAGTAGCTGTGTCAAATATTAGTCGAAAAGTAGACTTAGTGTAATAAATGCACAATATTTAAGAAACAAATGTTTTATTTTTGAAATAAATGGACTAGTAGGCCAAAATTATCTAGGTCTAAATAAAATAAAAATAAATAAATAAAAATGATAGCAACGGTGAGGTCCAATCAAATTTACAGTGGTCCAAATAAGGTGACCATGTTATTTATACTTTTTGATCTTTTTACGCTATAAACTAATTATTTTTATTAATTATTATTATTTATAATTCAATGAAAGCTGAATAGAGCTTTCATTGTAGTTATTTTACTAATTTCTATATTGCCCACTGCTAAAGTTAAGATTTTATGCCACTTTACAAGATTACCTATTACACGAGCAATTGGCACCGCATAGTCCAAGATTTTTAGATTTCCGCTCTACATAAAATCCTTCTACGTGATTTTTCGATTGGATTATGTCGGAGGGTGCCCCTCAAGTATAAAACCCGAGTTTCTGTCGCCCGAAACCGCGCGCGTTAGCCGCCATCTTCGAAACCGTTTTTTTGCATATATTTCGGAAACGGTAAGTTTTACGTTAAAAACAGTAGGAATCTTTTTTGTAGATGACAAAATTTCCCATCTTTTTTTAATTAAACTTTTCCACCTATTGTTGATATTTTCCGATATATTTAGGTTGTTTTTGTGAAGCATCTCAATAATTTTCAGAAATACGAAAAAAATGTTTGAATTAAAGTTGTAGAGCATGAAATGTTCTACAAATTTTGTATAAACTTTCTCTTTTAAAATGATTTGTTGCTGAGTTCTAGCGCGATAAAAATTGTCACCTGGAATCGGAAATCAGCGATGAGCGGTAATACGTTACTCTGGCATGCAAACAAAAGGGTATAATCGAAAAAAATTATCATGGCGACGGTAACGATTATATTTATCGTGAAAAGGAGGGAAATTAAAGATTAAAAAGAAAATCTTGCACCGTAAAAATATTTTAACAAATTATTGGAAAAAGGAATAAAAATTTGTTCGTGTATCCAAATTCATTATCATTTGCGCGATAGAAGTCGCTGTTTACCAATTAGAATCGCAGAATATTAATTTAATAAATTGTATTTGATTAATTTTATTAGTCGATGTTAGATTTATAAAATATTTCGCTGTTTACAACCGGAAGGGCGCTTTTGGAAGGTTTGCGAATTATCTTCTTCCAGGTCCATGTCACCTGCATCAGAACAATGTATGAGAGATTAATTCTGTGTATCCTCCTCGTCGCTGTCGTCCGCGGCAGGAGTTGAGTTATCACATGTTTGGCCACTATAATTTGAACAAATGATCGAACATTTCAAGCCACTTTTTCGGCATCAAAGTTGGCTGGGATTTCACCATGACCCAGAAGAATGGGGTTGGAAGCGCGATGCGGGTCGCTTATCAGCGATCAAAACGACAAAAACTCCCGCGTCGCAAGTTTGCTGGAAACAATATCTTGCAATTGCAAAACGAATTGCGGAGCTGCCTGCGGTTGACTAGCAGCCCAGACAGGAAAACTTTACTTTTCGGTTGGGATAGTGCAAATATTCCGTAACCCGGCAGTGTCTTAGGTGCAATTTCATTTGTCAAGAAAATGTAATTTATTTGTGTAGTAAAGGCCAAAATATTATTTTGGTACATTTGATATTCAACCTTATTACACGAATAGTATGAAAAGCCTCACTTGTGTGGCTTTTTGTACTATTCTCATCGCTTTATGCACGAACACCAAAATTTGTGCACATATTTATTCTTGAACCAACTCGTAAGCAATGTAGACGGTCCATTCGTGTTTTTTTTCTATCTGCGTAGGGCTGTAACAAGCTAGGATGTAAATCAAAGTTACCGATCTGCATACCGCGGTGGGTGACTTCGTTAGATAGGAATACCTAAATATATTAGAAATGATATTTAGTATACAGCCCGTTCAGAAATAATTGGGTAGCTGTGCGAGTCATCTTACTCATATTATAAATGCACGTATGTTAGGATGAATATTTGTACTATTAAAAACAAAAATATTAAAAGGTATCGATATATAACAAACAGCATCGTGGCGTATCGATACTGACGCGATTGTGAGTTTTATAATGACCTCTGACAAGAAATAATCTACTACCCTCCGTACCTCGGAACGCTTTTAATGCCGTTGGTCTCGATTGTTATAACATCATCTATAACAATCGTATATCATGTAAGTGGCAGCAGCAAGCATTTTTCTGTGTGGTACAACATAATAATGCCGGCATCAACCCGCCTGCGTGGTGACTATGGCATAATCCTCCGTCGCGTCGTTGTATAGATGGATTGGAATTAATAAATAAAAAACTCAGATTCCGCAAAGATGCAAAATGTCAGATTCACCTGTCATAGCTCAAGCATAATGAACTGCCTGAGAACTTGAATAGAACTAATTACCTATATTTTTAAGAGAAGATTTACCAACCCTGTTAGAGGACGTACCACTAGCAGATCTTCGCGACTTGTGGTTTCAACAAGATGGCTGCCCAGCGCATTTCGCAGTGCAAGTAAGAGATTTCCTTGACCAGGAATATTCATATTCATATTCATTTATTTCGTTAAGCCAATTTACATGTCAAAATTATATTATTATATTATAAATCCAAAGTGTAAGTAGATATTATTTCAATTGCTTACAACTTATTACAGTTTGTGGTCAATAATAATTAATATTTGTGTCAAAAATTATGAACATTATCAGAGATATCAGTTACAATTATATTAAATCCATAATAATAATTACTTATTTGAGAGTCAGAGGTACATAAAGTGGTAAATTATAAAAACAGTCAAATGGTGAAATAAATAAATTGATAAATAATGCAGAATGTCAAATTAACAAAGTTCATAACTCAAAATGTCAGAAATTCATTATATTTATTTATTTATTTATTCTTTATTGTACACATGAAATTGGAGTAAAAACAACATTTAAAGATGATGTACAATGGCGAGCTTAACTCATTAATGAGTTTTCTTCCAGCAAACCATTTTCAGAGTGTAAAATTAAGGTAAAATGGGCAAGAACAGTGTACACGACAGACTTTAGATAAAACAATAATAATAAGTAGAATAGATTATTATATATATCCGACTAATACATATACGCATACTAATACATAATAATATATACATACATACATCCAAAATATAACATTATAAACAATAAACTAATACATATTATAAAAACTACTAATGTGATAGATAATGTTCTTTTATTCTTTTTTTAAATACGTCAATAGATGAACTTGCACGAATAGCATGTGGAAGAGAGTTCCAAAGGCGTACAGCACGAATGGTGAAAGAGCCATCAAAACGGCAGGAGGTGTGTAAAGGCATTCGAAGAAGAAGAGAAGTAGCTGTACGACCAATTTTGTCCCGAGGAATTAAATACTCAAAGCGTTCACGGAGATAGAAAGGAGCATTTGGGTTGTGTAGAACCGAAAAGAGAAGGGACAGAATATGGCAATCGCGACGTCGCCGGATTGGCAACCACTTTAATTGTGATCGGAACTCCGACACATGGTCATATTTACGGAGGCCAAAAACAAATCGGATGCACAAATTTTGCAGTCGTTCCAGTTTATTAAGAAGTTCTTCAGTTGCATCCAAAAAGCAGACATCAGCATAATCAAGAAGAGGTAGAAGAAGAGTTTGGGCTAAAGAGACTTTGGTGTGTAAGGGTAAGAATTTTTGGAGACGCTTTAGGGACTGAAACGAACAGTACACCCTCCTGCTTACCTCTGCAACGTGGCTGCTCCATGATAGGGTGCTATCAATTATAACCCCCAAATTTTATATATACGTGTAAAATGAATATCCGGGAAGGTGGATTGGCTATCTCGTGGCCCGCCCGTTCACCAGATTTAAATCCCCTGGATTTTTTCTATTGGGGAGTTCTCAAAGAAAAAGTTTACTCAAAGCCGATTGAGAACGTAGCCGACCTGCGTGAACGCATTTCTCAAGCAGCTGAGGAGATCAACTCTCGAAGATATGCCCGACTAATAAGTAGATCTATTTTTTTGAAGATGAAGGGCTTGTATTGAGGCTGATGGTATACAATTTGAACATTTATTGTAATAAAAAATGTTATTTCTCTATCTGACTTTTATTCCAACAAACCTAAATTAAACTACATCAAGATTTTTCATTATTTTACTAACTTTTTTCACTTTGGTAAAAGTGGCGTCACTATCTGTCTCGCTCACTCATGGCAAACATACCCACTATCCATTTCTCTCATCATTTTGCCTTAAAATTAAGAACCTAACTAGAGCTTGTGCGAATCAAAAACATTTTAACTGAGATAGCAAAAGTCGGGTTACTTGAGGTTTTATTTTTTTTTCTCTTTTTTAGGGTTCCGTAGCCAAATGGCAAAAAACGGAACCCTTATAGATTCGTCATGTCTGTCTGTCTGTCTGTCTGCCTGTCCGTCCGTATGTCACAGCCACTTTTTTCCGAAACTATAAGAACTATAATGTTGAAACTTGGCAAGTAGATGTATGTTGTGAACCGCATTAAGATTTTCACACAAAAATAAAAAAAAAACAAAAAATTTTGGGGTTCCCCATACATAGAACTGAAACTCAACATTTTTTTTTTCATCGAACCCTTACGTGTGGGGTATCTATGGATAGGTCTTTAAAAATGATAATGAGGTTCCTCAGGTCATTTTTTTCTAAACTGAATAGTTTGCGCGAGAGACACTTCCAAAGTGGTAAAATGTGGGGACACACATTTTACCACTTTGGAAGTGTCTCTCGCGCAAACTATTCAGTAACTTCTAAAATAAGAGAATGATAAAACTAAAAAAAATATATGATGTATATAACCATGCAAACTTCCACCGAAAATTGGTTTGAACGAGATCAAGTAAGTAGTTTTTTTTAATACGTCATAAACCGTAAACCGCAATTTTCGTTTCATTCATTCAACTATTATTAACATCGATCAAAGTTCTGAACTTTTATACTATGTTACTTGTTGTATTCTTGATATCAAAAATAGGTAGGCACTTGCAACTAGTACGGAACCCTTCGTGCGAGAGTCCGACTCGCACTTGGCCGGTTTTTTTATTGTATGGAACTAACAAGTATTATACTATTTTAGAATTCTGATTAAATGTGCCAACTTTTCATGCCACTTGCCAAGGCACTCCAGTACACTTTTTTTAAAGGCCAATGTCGACGAATCTTGAAAATTTTAAATTCGTAGTTTAATAAATTAAACGAATTAAATTATTTTTTATTGGGATTCTAGAAATGTTATTTAGGATTACGTTTCCAATGTTCAAATGAACAAAAATTAAAAAGAATAACCACAATAACCGAAAAATGGTACAGTTTGATCAAATTTCTAGGTTTTTCTTAAAATGCCCATAATTTTCAAACTGCATGGGGTTTTTTTATAGATTTTTCTCGTGATGATTATGATCGATTCCGTTACCCCGTTTCGGCTTGACGTTGAGTTCTGGGACACTCTATATATTCCGGATATGGGTGAATTTCAACATGCTTGAAATTTGCTGATATTAAAATTGCTAATTTTGGTGGATTTTTTTATTTTTTATATTTGTTTAAAAATTATGTATCAACAATACTTAACAAGTCATAATCAATATTGTGTAGTAATGGCCTTTCATTATACCTAGTAGTTTTAGAGATATTATGATTTTTGTAATTTGGTTGCCACCAAAATTGCTTGTACCCACCAAAATTAGATTCATTGGCCACCAAAATTGAACATCAACACCAAAATTAGATACTTGTGTTAATAAAAGGTAAAAATTAACATTTGTTAAATAAATTCCCTGCTAGAAATAAAATGACAATAAATGTTTTATTATTTTAATTGTACCAAACTGTCTACAAAAATACAATAATTAAATCGTAATAACAAAAATAAAATCGCAATGAAAGTATTCTAACAATCAATCTTTGAGACCTTCAACTCTTCAAATCTACCGATAAGAAAAATAAAACCTTACTTAGACGCTCAACTGAAACAGCTGGCGCTCCGGAAACGTTCGGCTCTTTCCACTCAACGAGTGCGAACAGCCAGGCGCGTTCGGTTTACCGAACGCGCGGACGCCGTCGTTGCGTGTATCCCCTCCACGCGCTCTTTTTCATGCCCCTTAGCTCTTTCTCGAGCAAAATATAAATTTTCAATTATTTTTTTCGACATGTTCCCACCACTATTATTGGCTGGATTTTTTTCCTTGCCTCTGGGAATAATAAACTTTAAGCACAAAAAAAGCCAGCCTTGTTCTTATTACCTAAAAATAATTATTTTTTTCCTCACTATAATTAAGCCTGGGATACCTTTCCACCAACCAAATGACGCCAGTGCTTTGGGGAGTTAGGCAAACCATTTTGCATAAAATGTAATCCTGATTATAATACCTTTTTTTATTATTTTTTTCCCACCCCATAACTCCCACGTCCACCACTCAAATCCAGCCAGGTCGACGTTTTTATGCTTAGAATGCTCCAGGTAAGCTGATAAATCATTTTTAAGAATGATCAAATTACCTGGCAGTTTCGGTCGTCAGCTCTCCGTCCATTTCTCGCAAGACATTCTAAAAAAAAAACATTCAATTTACACACTTATTAGTATTGGTAAGTCATGACTTATATATATCACCAAAATTGCACTAAAAAGTATTATGACACACCAAAATTAGATACTTACGTGCTTAGCGGATAGATCCAGCAAGATATGGCACGTGCATCCTCGCTCAGTGCAGGAGCGGAACTAAAAGAACAACTTAACACACGTTTGTTGGTCTTATTGCGTTTCGTTCGACCATAAAAACATTTTCAATATTTACCACCAAAATTGTCAGTTTCACATGGACAACTTTTATTCCCTAGTTTTGTGTATGAATTTATGTACTAATCTTTATTTTTATAATGTTATACCATTCTTAAACTAATAAAGAATAAAAATATATGGAATTTTAGTTATACAAAGGTATGTAATGGTTTTACCATAGATATTTATTAAGAACAACGGTTATTGGACGCCACACCAAAATTATAATTCTGACGAAAATATTTTTTTTTATTAATCTTGATTGACTTTTATAGCACTTCGCGATTTGGCTTAAGATAACAATTGGTGCATTCCTTTTCAGCAAAAAAATTAAACTTCTAAAACAATATCTAATTCTAGTCCACACTATAATTATCAGCATTGCCGCCAAATTTTCTCGCTGAGATAATCACCCATATATGTAAGAATTCCGTGGGCAGCTAGTCTTTAGACCACGCCTCTCGAAAGGCGATATCAGATATGTAGTTTAAATATTCATTTTTATTTTTAATGCATAGTTCGTTTTTTTTGCAGGTATGCTAAAATTTACTGGAAGATCATCAACAGAGATCATCTATGTAAGAAAAAGTGTTACTATGGACTTTTTTTTATTATTTGATAGAAAGTACACATTTTAGTGAATAGCTTATCTGCTTATTTACTTCTAAATACTAAATGGAGTATAATCTACATACTAATATATAAAGCTGAAGAATTTGTTTGTTTGCTTAAACACGTTAATCTAAGGAACTAATGGACCGATTTGAAAAAAAAAATCAGTGATAGATAGACCATTTATATTTAATTATGAATTTCCAACGGGAAAGAGAGATACACGGATGAAACCACGCGAGAAGCTATTTTATATATAAAGCTTTCTAAATATTTGTCTTTCTTTTGACTGTAGATAGTGCAATGTATAGTCATTAAGTTAGTTAAGAAATATTTAAAGATATTAATAAGTATTATGAAAAAAAAAAAAACAACTAAATTCAAGCCCGAGGAGGAGCCCCAATCACATTGCGTGCAGTCAGCACTGCACTGGCCAGCAAAAATAAAAAAAACAAAATATTAAGGTATATATTTTATTGAAATCTTCAGTAACGTAATCACTTAAAAGTACAATATCTCATTAAATTGTTTCAGTGGTAGGTACCCCATTTATCGAGGCAGGCTATATGCTATATTTTATTATCGCAATTGAAATTGCACGCGGGAAGCTAGTAACGAATAAAAACGGAAATAAAATACAATATAACAATTTAATATTATTAAATCAGCACTGTTAATTTAATATTTTTTTTAGTATTTTAAAAAGGTCAGGTATGTGAGAAGAGAATTAACAATATGTCTCAATAGACATAACTCACGCAAAAAATAATACAAATGTAACATGTATTCAACTTTTTATAAACAAAGTTAAAGTTCACTCACTTAAAAATAACGTAAAAAATTTAAATTACAAATATAAAAATTGCTAGAAATGAATTTACATTGAATGGTTGTTCCTTAAAACAATTATTGAGTCAAATACTTATGGTGGTAACTTACTGAGAATCGCACCCTCACCCCTATTTCAAAGGTAATTTGTCTCTTATGAAATAAAGTTGTGCTGTGACGTTTAACGCTCTTTAAAATGTTATAAAAAAGCCTGAGAAATTACTACTTAATACAATTTATTTTACGGCGATTTGCTTCTTAGAAGTATTAGCATATTTTATTAATTCGATTTCTTGTATGTTAGTTACACTGACGGTTCGTTAATGATAATTTTACGTTTACTTTAAATTTAAAGAGAAAAAGAGTACTTATGTTACTGTTCTAATTAAAACCATTTATTGTTCTAATTGCTTTAGTAATATAGGTAACTTGCAATTAGAGTGAAAATTCCCAACAGGGTAGTTGCCACTATGAACCATTTTTACGGATGTTTGTTCTGTGTAGTGGCTCAAATAATTTTTTTTTTTTATCTTTATTTATTTCACAGGATTTTCGTACATAAAATGACGATGCCAATCCCATCGTACCTTATACTAAACACATTACATTTATGGATGAATATAAGACTTAACTAAACTTAAACGAACATAGCATTCTAACTGCATCGGAGTACGGTTCAGTTAGAAGGCTATGAAAAACTCCAATATCATTAAAACTAATTTTAAATAATGTAGTCATCTCATCACGCTTACTAGCGTTTCTAATACACTCCTTTAATATGTGGTAAAGATCTTCACGTGTGATGTGTGATTGAGATCCGTGTCTAGTTTAAATTATTATTTGAATAATAATTTAAACTAGACACGGATCTCAATCACGGCACAATTTTAAAACAAACCATTACCTTTCTTTAAGTGTGACATTTCGTCGTGGTAACAGAACTTAGAACTTAGAACTGAAACTCAAAAAAATTTTTTTCATCGAATATATAGGTCTTCAAAAATGATATTGAGGTTTCTTATTTCATTTTTTTCTAAACTGAATAGTTTTCGCGAGAGACACTTCCAAAGTGGTAAAATGTGTGTCCCCCCCCTGTAACTTCTAAAATAAGAGAATGATAAAACTAAAAAAAATATATGATGTACATAACCATGCAAACTTCCACCGAAAATTGGTTTGAACGAGATCAAGCAAGTAGTTTTTTTTAATACGTCATAAACCGTAAACCGCAGTTTACCTTTCATTCATTCAACATCGATCAAAGTTACAACGAACTACAAGAACTTTAATACTATGTTACTTGTTGTATTCTTGATTTCAAAAATAGGTACGCACTTGTACGGAACCCTTCGTGCGAGAGTCCGACTCGCACTTGGCCGGTTTTTTTAATTTATTTAATTTTTATAAAATATATAAAATCGTATTCATGTCAAAACAAATATGTCTATAGAAAAAGTCGCAGGCTCATCAATGGCTAACATAAATACATTTTCATTTATCAAATCACAAAGAAATCGTCTAGTTTTATTAAAAGATGGATACAAAATCTAAGGACAAATAAAGATAAATCTTCAATGTGGCGTTGTTCGAAAAAGTTAACTTGTCCGGTTGTAATCAAATTTAATTTAACTAACACCATAATATTAAAAACAACTGATCATAATCATGAGGGTGATACAACAAATAACGAGATTCTAATAAATTTAAATGATTGCGAGATAGCTTGTATTTATATTAATATATCATCTAAGTAATATAAATGTTTGATAGATACACATTGGTTTTATTTCAAAATGTTTCTTACATAAAACGAAAACGAATATTAAACCGACTGTACTTCTTTTACGCAAAAGAAGTAGGTATGACCAGTTGACGAAAACAAAAAAGCTTAAACTTAAGTTTCACTAAGTGGACACACATATAAATATCGGTATGTCCAGATGACGAAATAATAAGTGATCCGAATTCCGAGTTTCACCAACTCGACACACTCATGATCAGTCTCGTATGTCCAGATAGTGACTAACCCAAAAAAACAGATCCTCAGATTTGCGAAGCTAAACTAATTTTGATAATGATCATTTACTGTTTTTGTTACCATAAGAGCTAAAAAGTGTTATTTCATTTTACTTAATTTATTAAGGAGCTTCAAATTTAAGTTATTCGACGTATTTTCAAGTTCATATTTTATAATATGTTGACTTCCTGTAATTTTATTTGAAACATATTGCGGATTTATATCATATAAAATTATCTTTAATTTCATAATATCAAACACTAAATATTTTCTTATGTAATTCTTTACTAATCTTACCGCAAAACTGAAAAATAATTTTTGCTCAATTTTACAAAATCAGTCTCGTAGTTACAATGTACTGGATTTACACGGTACTACTGCTTAAGTCCTTGCAAATTACTGATTACTTTACCCTTTAATACACAAATTAAGAATATATTTCTTTGACAATGAAATTGAATTAACCTTAGCAAATATGTATAACTTAAGCAGTTTTGCAATTGCAGTAGTTGCTACCTAAGCTCACTTAAATAGTCTTATGTAAAAATCATATCAAAACTGTATTTTTTATGAAATAAAATTATTATTATTATTTCTTTTTTTACTCAGCACTAGGTTGGTTTAAACCACATTTACGGGTCAAAGACCAAGTAAATGCGGCGTGTGGTGTGGAGTGCTATGTGTGTGGTGTTGATTCGTCTGTTTGCATATTATTATTATATATTATTAGTTTTGCAATATCAGCGACGATATGATCGTTATCCATTATATACGTACACTAAAAGGATAGACTATTAAAAGCATAAAAAATGTCTTATTCCGGAAAACAGTTGATGACTTTTAAACTCGAACTAGTAATATATAAATATATATAAATTGTACAGTTTCCCGTACATAGAATTACTACGAAATTACTGTATAGTAGAAAACACTGGGCGTAGCGTAAAGGTTTGCGTTTTTACTTTGTTTTTTAACACCATTGCGCATTTTTTATTTCATAAACTAGTGAAAAATATATACCATAACTCAGGAATTTTTTAATACTTAGAAATTAAATGGTAACTGCCACTTTATTTTTCGGATTTTTTTTTTAATAAAAATAACGTTATTTGTAAAAACAACCGTATGAATTAACTTTTATTATGTCGGTGTTCTTATTAGAATCGATTTAATGCTTAGTATCTAGCTCACAACGATTTATGTGGACATTTCTTGATAATAATAGGAACTTTGTCAGTTATGATATGATATGGGTGAAAAAGTACCATTGTCATTGTTTATGGTAGTAATTAAAATAATTAATAATTAATGTTAATTAACCTAAAAAAATACTCTTAATTTACTTTCAGTAAACGACTATTTAAACGACAATAACGCTTGGTTGATCAGTTAAACACAGACAACATTATAAACTCAGTTATTGAAACAGTTTAAACATTGTTCAACTAAAGGTTTAATATTAATAGACTTGTAGATATCCCCACTTTAGTTCGTCATGCTCCCGTTGTCTGTCATTGCTTGCGGTGGTGGTGTGGGGCGGGTCACCACCTTCCCGCATATGGCGAGGGAGGCGATGGCTGCGTCACACGTCATACTCGTGAACGGGTGCTGCTTGTGGTGACTGGTCGGCTGTTGTCGGGGTTATGTTATGTTATTTTTATTTTATATTTTGTTAATTCATTCTTGCTATTGTTTATAATTATTATTATAGGTATATCCTTTGGTTGAACTTGTGTAAATTGTCATATTGTAAATGTATGTGAATGCATCCGCCATTAGGTTTCTTTGTAGGAGATTGTTTGTGCCTGAGTAAACTTTAATATCTACATTATAGTATTTACTGTATAATTTTTTTTTTCTTGTCTTATTGAGCTCCTGGTCGGTATAAATTAACCAGGCAATAAATGGTACTGTGCTTGCATTCGCTTACATCATATATACATTGTACAATATTACATGATTGTGATAAAAGACTTGACATAAAAAAAAAGAAACAGAGCAAAAGAGACAAAAAAAATAATCTCGGAGTTTCTTTCTTCCTTTCTTCTCCGGGTCGTCCACTTAGGTAGCTAGTGAAAGGTTGCAGGTTAGCTAGGGTAGGATCCTCGACGGCATGGCCGAGGACCGCGTTGTTGCTTATTCCCCGAACTGTGATCTCGTGCCAGCGATCATCACCACTGTTCGTAAATCTACTCTTTACTCCAGTGGCACCCTGAGCGTTGGTCCTAACCCCTTAAGGGTGCCCTCAGGTGGATGTCGCTTAAACTTTGGCCGGATTCTTTGAAGTTAATTTTAATTTTAGACCTGTTACCTTTAAGGCATCTTACTATACCTAATGTGTACATTTTTCATTTATCGCTCGACAGACGGACAGACTGATTAAA
The DNA here is from genome assembly GCA_947037095.2 of Nycteola revayana. Taxonomy (NCBI): domain Eukaryota; kingdom Metazoa; phylum Arthropoda; class Insecta; order Lepidoptera; family Nolidae; genus Nycteola; species Nycteola revayana. The sequence goes on from OX344839.1 coordinate 16,469,859, forward strand.
AATTCTGTAAGATCAAATAATTATAACAATGTTTTTAGCTACTTAAGTGATACTTTAGTGATTTAGTCTTATACAGTGTAATTTTGACAAGTACAAGTGTATGTAAATACCTAAGTGCTGAATAAATTTCATTATTTCATTATTTCATTACTGTTACTGACTTATTTAAATATTATCATTTATTAACATTACATTAACGTTAACATTAAATACTTGAAGCAAAAACTTTGTACTCCTTATTACGAAAATTGCACGGACGGACGAGAATGAAATTTCGAGTGCAGAATGGTAATATTTTTTTTAATATGGTCGAGTTTCGATCACTGGGCTAGTAGTAGTAATATAAAAAAAATAGTTGAAACAGAAATTATGTAGTTATTTTTTTTTTGTAGACTATAGTAGTTCATATCAAAATATGTTCATATTTCAATATTAGTTTATATAGTATTGATCTTTTTTGTTATTATTAATAATTTATATAATTTTTTTTATGAAAATTTTGCGACTAGGTATTTCACTGTAATCTCCTGGTTCCCAAGTAGTTTGTTCAAAAGAACAAATATCTCATTGCTTAAATCTTTCATGTTAAAGTAGGTATCAAGTGTCAAGGTAGGTGACAAAAGCAGTGTTATTGGCACGATGCGTGCAGCCCCGCGTAGGACGGAGCATGCACTCTATGTCCTCTAAACGCTAAGAATTATGCTGAGAAGTGGTCTAAACAGCGGTTTTAAGACTTACAATGGTCTTAAATCATCATTGGCTCACGCTATGGGGCTTGAATGTCATGTGTAGTACTTGTAGAAAGCATGTCGTAAAACTGAAATGCGGGAATGTCTATTTTAGCCAGCGTTTAATTTAATCTAAATGGAATTTTGATTTTGTCACGAAAAAAGAATACACTACTACAATTCAAATTGTATTGGTAGTTAGTATGAACATTAAGCTTGAAAATAGTTTGGTGTTTGAATCATTAAAAGATGCCGGAGATTTGGTCGCTTAAGATAAATATGTACAACAAGTTATACCCAGTGAAGGAGCAAAAGCATTTTGCTAACTACATTAACTATGTAAGCATGAGTTGCATAGGTACTACAACATATATCGACGTTCAATATTCCATCCTCGAGACTTAGTATTTTTACTATGTTATACTTTACTACATAAGACATTCAGAGCTTAAAATATTGAGAAATATGTCAATAAGAGAATAAATTATTCTATTAAAAATGATATAAATCATCAAAATATCTGAGTTCCTAAATGGTGAATGAAAACAGCTTTAATGGCTGTGCTTACTTTGGCTAACGGCACGATACGTAACTTCGTCATAATACCGAGGTGCATTAGGACTAAGGAAATAATTGAATGTTCGAATAAAAATAAAATGGCTATGACATAATGCTCACTCCAGGGCCATAGAAGTCCGGAGGCCCCGGGGCAACAAAGGCGAAGAGCCACCCTGGCCACAAATTAGTTTCCCTCTAAATGTGTAGAAAATTTGAAGTATCGTAAGTAAAGTAAGTACCTACTTTTCAAGACGATTTAAACGAACAAGTATAACCTACATATTCTATAGGATTCTTATGTTTACAGGGCTGGAACCCTGATTGCCTTTATGCCCTGTGAAACCTTTTGCTACTTCACCGGACATAAAGGCGGTAATCCGAAAAAAAACCAATCATGATTACGTTATCCCATAATAACATAATAATATATGTACACTCTACCAAAGAGATAGGTTTGCAGGGCACAAAAAAAAGAGGGTGGTGTGCGTAAAAACAACGCACACCACCATCATCTTATTAATCGGTGAACGCAAAAACCCGTCCTGCACGCACACGTTTAAAATTTCTTGTCGAGTTCAATACCAAAGAATAGGCAATATTCATTAGTAGCTGTTTCAAAATATATATGAAACAGAATATGAAGCATAAATTTAATGTAATTAATAGGTACGTGGGCTTGTAGCATAGTGGCTTGAGCTCTAGACATTACTAGAATCAATTCAATCCAAGTTCAAACCTCACTAGGTGTATTTTCTTTTTGCAATATGATTTAAATAATAATAATAATATTTTTATTTCCATATAAATTAACTTACATTTCCTTAGGGACTATATTGAAAATTTATAATCAAATAATTTGACCGAAGGAAACATATTACTGGTGGACTCCACACTAGGTCGAGCCTGTCTCGTGGAGCCCCTTAGTGGTACCTTTATATTTGATTAGTCTGAAGTAGTTAGTACAATTTTAAGTATCAAAAGTGAGTGCAGACTTGATAAAAAAAGTTTTGTTCGCCTTATTTAATTTTTGTTTTTATTTTTTGTCTTATAATAGAACTATGAAATTTTGGAGAAAAAAAAATGGAAGTAAAAATTAAATAAAATAATAAAAAGAAAAAACAAAATTTAATTATTAGGTATTTTATTATTAGGTATAATTACAAGTTATAAAGTTTTGTGCATGGCAAGTGTACTATATATATAATAATATAGTTTATATAGTTTACAGAAATTATTTCACTAATATTATTTTGGCTTGTCAAAGGGATGGCGTATATTTTGGAAGCACATTATATGACATATAATTATGGATTATTGAAACATATTAAATTTCTAAACATTATAATAACATTTTACTCACCTTAATATTTCACTTATTGCATTGTTTTGCATATGTAAAATAATTTTCTCCGCTCTCAAAAGTATATTTAAGTGATTCATAATGATTAACTAATAAAAGCACACCTAAACTTTCATTTCTTAAAACGTAACGAAATGCCAATAGTTAATAGCATTATGACAATGAACTTTAAGCTACTAACTTATAAATGATTTATTATTTTTATGGGTAGACAATGAATATCTTCTATCTCAAATTAAAGAACATTTAAGAGTTAAACATAGAATTGAATAAACTAATTTAGAATATTTTGCTAAAAACATCCACAAATAGATACATTTTATATGGATGCGGGATTTGATCTTGCTACCTATCCTTTAATAGTCTCAGCTCATCGTTGCTACCACTGTGCTACGTGATCGTGTAATAGCAGGGTGAAATTTGGTTTTTATATTCTGTTGTGTATATACTTTGAAAGAGTTACTAATTAATATTGGCTATTCTTTTGTAATGAATTGAACTCGACAAGAAATTATAAATGTGTGGGTGCAGGACGGGTTTTTGCGTTCACCGATGAATATGAAAATGGTGGTGTGCGTTGTTTTTACGCACACCACCATCTAAGTTTGCGTGCCCTGCAAACCTATCTCTTTGGTAGAGTGTACTTGTATCACGGCACAAACACAAAATATTTATATTTTGAACTAAAAACTATTTCGATGAATAGATACCTGAACAAAAATAGAGAATTAGGATTGCTTATTGAGAGGGCGCCACCTATCTTCGGAGTGTGGAGTAAATGTCGAACTTATCGATTATGATCTTTTAACACCTATTTCACGGTATCAGCCCGTTTACAACCTCAGTTGAACATGGGTTAACACCTAATAAGTCTGTTATAGAGGAGGATTTAACAGACCTAGGCAGGCGCAGCTGATAGATGCTGCAGCCCATCCATCAGTCACCACTTATAACACCCATGGCAAGTTATAGAGTGGTATATTCTGGAAACGGCCAAAACCAAACTCATTTTTATATTACACCTCTAAAATGTTACTCGATACCTTCAGCGTTAAATAGTGGGCTTACATAGTAATATTAATAAATCTCGAGGATTCAACGTCGAAGTGCAACTAAAGTTACCCGCAGAATAAGCTTGTAAGAACTGGCCGTTGGAGCAGACGAGTCTTAGAGTGGAGTCCACGTCTTTCGTAGGATGCTCCTCAGCAAGATGGACCGATGTCTTGAGATGGGTAGCCGGTGGGGACTAGATGTGGAAGGTGGAGGGTCGAGTGCTATGGCGCAAATTAGGCATGGCCTTAGTCCAGCAGAAGACTGAAATACGCTGAAGAATGAAATTCGAGAAGTAGACACTAAAACCTGAGAAATATTACCATTTATTTTGTTTTCCCATGACTAGGGGAAATATATCTGCAAACTTAATAAATATCTAAGTAAACTACCAAACCCTGCAAAAGCAACATAATCCTATATAAGGCGTTCAATAGGTTTATTTTAATATTTGTTTAGAACTTCACCACAAAAAATGTTCTCCAACCATTAATTAATCTAGATTAACTCATTCTTTCAGTGCCAATTTGAACTTACCTACTTGTTATAAATACCACAAAAACTGCTATTAAAATTTCATTGACCTTCGGAACGCGCATATATACATTGACTTTGGGATCGAACATGTATTAGCTCTCATGTACATATATAATTTAATTATAAACTTGATGGGAAGCAGTGATTCCTTTTATGGATGTGCATGTGCATTGCGATGTTATTCACAATTGTTTTGAATGTGGACTAGTATTTTTACAGGTGAATATTGCTTTTTACAATTCACATGAAATCACTAAGCGATTAGCAAAAGAAAGACAGCAAAGTGCAAGCGGTAATCACGCAATAAGAAAAGTTAAAATGTTTGCATCGCTCCCCCGTGCGTGTTTGTCCAATGACGTATTTATTATCTATAACAATATAATAAATATTTGATTGTTGGGTGGGAGCAATAAGGCAACGTAAAGAGTCCAGGGTTCGGGGTGCAATATATTGCATAAAAAAGACCCCAAACCCTGGATATAATAGACTTAGTATTATTATAAGGTATCTACCTAATAATACAACTAAGTCTACTATTATATGAGAGATGGTAATGTGAAAGTGATATTGAAAGAAGTGATATTGTAAGGGGAATATGGTGAATGGCACACCTTTATGAGCAGCCAAAGCCTGTCTAAAAAGGCTCGCCTGGCTGTGCATAAACGAGTGCTTGTACCAACCCATCTATGGAAGTGAGAGCTGGGTATGACAGAAGAAGCACGAAAGTAAAATAAATGCTGTGGAAATGAGAGCACTGAGGAGCATGATTGGAATCAAATTGAGTGATAGAATTAAGAACAGAGTGATTAGAGAACGTTGTAGTATGAATGTAGATGTGTAGTGACAAGGATTGAGAAAGGTATGCAAAATTCGTTCGGACATACAGAGAGTGAAGAATGAAAGGAGACTAACAAGTAGAATTTATAGGGCAAATGTGAACGGAAGTGTTGGAAGAGGAAAACCAAGGCGGACGTTCCATGATCAAATCGAAGACGTCCCTAAGAAAGGCCAGGTTAAAAGTACCCTAAACTGATGAACATTCATGAGGAGATTAATGGATGTAGAAGAGGCGAAAGTGTTATGTCAGGATCGTAGCAAGTGGAAGGAAGTGATCTCTGTCGGGTAGGCAGAGTATGGGAAAGAGGCGTGAATGTTGACATATGTATGTATGAATATTATATTTTAAAGTAACATTAACAATCGACAAACTAAAATATAAATTAATCAGTCGCCAAGACAAACAAAAATTGAATAATCCCACAAAAACATAAAATTACGAGGCTTTTAATTTTATAAATCTAAGTGCAATTTTTCTAATAACATAATAAGGTGGACGAATATGGTAGATGTTTCAATTACACAGTGTGGTGGTGCTGTTATTATTTCTCTGCTTTCCCCATTAGCTACGTCGTGATGGTCGGCCTACAATATAATAACATGGTTGGACAGCCACAGAAAAGGATACACAGAAAGGGAATATTAGGAAGACAAAGAACTGTTTTAAGATATTTTTCTTTCTTAACTAATATATTTTGTTTATAAAAAGATACATTATCGGCGAGTAATGACATATATAATAACACATATTTTAATATAATAACATAATATGAAAACTAATAAAATAAATTCAAAGTATATGTATATAATGTATAGGTATCGTTATTTAACCTATAGGTACTTATAGGTATTTAACAATGTGTATAACGATAATGTTCTTTATACAACGGTAATGAAAACGTCCCCTCCGTCGCCCTCCGTATTTAGTATACTCCGGCTGTTCAGGTTATCGGCTCATATTGCCGTAGGAATTCCAAAGTTTGCCTTGACGCGGACTTCACCACTATCCCACCAACGGCTGTCAGCCTTTCTGCAGGCATGTCCAGCTCATTGCCACTTTAACTTGCTTAATCTCTCTCCACTTGCGAAGTTTATCTTTCACAGAAACTCCAAGCATAGTGCGCTCCATACTTCGTTGAGCGAATTTAAATTTGTGAACAGTTGTAAGTGTCCATGTCTCAGATCCGTAGAATGCACTGCTGTTTAGGCAACGAAGAGAAAACTCACGTAGTTTGCGAAATGCAAATGGATCCTTCTATCGACTTCTTTTTCCAAGTAGTTTTTATCTTATGATTTTATGTGGCTGATTAAATTTAATATTCGATAGTAATTATATATTTTTTATAAGCTTCGCAATACACATGGTATTCATTTTGTGACTGATTAAATTAAATATTCGATAGTTATGATTGTTTGTAAAAATAAGAGATTTTAATTTGATATCGAGTAAAGTTATATCTCATTCACTTTTTGTGCTGTGATATGATTGCACAATAATAATTTCAGTATCAGATCTAACTTACCTTTCTGCTTACCTCTCTCTGTCCGCATACCAAACCACCTAATCAGGATAAACGTTATTGAACATTAATTGAGGATGTAATCCATATGGATAGTACTAGGAAACATGCTGCTCTCAATATTACATTTTATATTTTTTGTACAGGGTGCCAACTCAATCGAGTGCATTAAAATACATGATACAAGCGAATGAAAGAAAATGTTAAGTAAAAAGTTGTTCAAGTTTACCAGTTAATTTAATGCACATTACATTACAAAATGTAAACTGAAATATTATGTTTGAAATTGTTACTAAATAGTTTTATCAAAAAACTAATATTAAGAGTGATCCGTTTATTTTTGAAATCATAAACATAAGTACTCCATTATAATATTATTAATAATAGATAAATATGGTTCGGCTTAAAATGGATTATATTTTTAAATATTTTTTAATCATACCGAAGTTTTTCTTTAAATCCTTGTGTTTTAATTTACCGTGGGCTCAAACTTTACTTAAAAACTTAGTAAACTAGTTTTCTTTGAGTTCTATTTTGGGGTTCAGTCTCAACATTAGAAAATGAACTTTTTGACCAACGGAGATTTGTTCTAGGTTGGGTTTGTGTCCATAAATTATAACTCTCATAAAGTATAGCTCACAATATAGACATAGTATTACGATGTATTTTTAAAAAATAGCTTAAGACATATAAATAAAATTATATATCCTGGAAAATACAAGTTAAGATTTGAGATAACTACCCAAACACCCTGTACAATAATCTGGAAAGGAAGTGTCAGTATTCTTCTGGATCACTTTTTTGTGTAAATTCTTGTTGCTTCGCTTATGAAATATGGGTTTTTGTTAGTTAACAATGTTTATAGCCCGTTTTGCTGGGTGATAAATACCTGTCATGCTAGGAAGTAACCTTGGAATGTTGTCCGACAAGGCTTTGAAGAATCTTATTGTAGTAAGAAATAAGTTCATTAATTTCATAAAAATACATGCATAGATTCACACCGCCTGCGCCTGTTCGCACGAGGCAGACATACGAGTAGGTATGATATACAGACTTTTTGGTAGATATTATTCACTTTATTCATTACTAGCTTCCCGCGCGCGGAGGATTATTAAAATATTCTATGTCATCCGGGAATAGTGTTGCTTCCCATCGGTGAAAGAATTTTTTAAATCGGTCAAGTGGTTTCGGAGCTTATTCAATACAAACAAACAATCAAATCTTGCCCGGTAGCATGGATCCCATTTCCTACTTTTATTTGACCCTATTCTTTATAATATTATAAGTATTGAAAACTCCCGACATTTTTTATATTTATTCATAACATAATATTAAAAAATACATTTAAAAATAAAGAATAGGTGCTACCGGTAGTTAGGGCCCTAGAGAGAAGAACCTCCGCACAATAACCTCCGCTCCACACATATCTGTCAACTGTCATAAGTGACATATCTTGCAGTGACAGACAAAGAGAGTGTAGGTCTAAATAGATTATGGTTGCGTTCCAGTATTTACACTTTGTAATATATTTTTCTTTTTCCTTATTTCAATTTTCTTGCTGTAATCATTTTTTTGTTTCTGTTTTAATTTTCGTTGATTTTCTAGTTTGTACGCTGGCGGGTGGTGCAGAGTACACAAGTGTGTATCTATAGTATTTTATTGCACTACTTACTCATATATTTATATTTATTTTTATTTAATATTATTGTATTGTACCTATGTCGGATGTATTTAGTGATGTCGATTCTTTTCATTCTGCGAATAGTTCAAATGATAGTTTTTGTTCTTTTACAGACACAGTAGGTGAGTTTTTGCGTGATAATTTTAATTCTAGTGGTAAAAACCTTTTAAATATATGTCACATTAATGCACAGAGCATACCCAGTCACTATTCTGATCTCTTGGATGCCTTTGCTGACTGTAATGTTCATGCCATTCTGATTTCGGAAAGCTGGCTTAAACCACATCTGCTTTCTACAATGTACCCTCTTCCTGGATTTATATTGGTCCGAAATGACCGGATCGGTCGTGCAGGGGGGGGGGGTGTCGCAATTTATGTGCGAAGTGATCTACCCTTCAAGATTTTATCGACTTCTACTGAGCGTAACTCCACAACCGCTGAATATTTGTTCTTAGAAGTCCATCTTAAAGGATCCAAAGCAGTTGTAGGTGTGGTTTACTGTCCCCCAACCTTAGACTACTTCACTGAATTCGAGTCAGTACTTGAATCCGTGGGTTCGGAGTACATGCACCACATCATCATGGGAGATTTCAACACCAATCTCCTAGCTCATAATTCCTTGCGATCCCGTAAACTCCTAAATATTGTTGAGTCAAGTAGCCTGCACGTGCTACCTCTCACAGCTACCCATCACAATACTTCCAGTGAGGACACTTGGCTTGACCTAATCCTTACCTCTAACCCTTCCCTGGTTTCCTCTCATGGTCAACATGCTGCTTCTGGTTTCTCTCACCATGACCTAATTTTCCTTTCCTATATCCTTATACCTCCTAAACCAAAGCCAAAATGTCTGCACGTGCGCTCGTTTGCCCGAATTAACATGGAACGGTTACACAGAGATGCTTCGGATATCAGCTGGACACCTATTTTTGAGGCTACTACCGTGGATGATAAGGTAAAAATCTTTAATGACACCATCATTCAGCTTTATGACGTCCACGCTCCGATCAAACCAGTTAAAATGAAGCGCCCACCAGCACCGTGGATGACGAGGGGAATTCAGATGGCGATGAGACGTCGTGATCGTGCATTTCGCAAATTTAAAAAGGGAACGGTCAGATGAAAATTTCAACCTCTACAAGGTAGCTCGCAATCGGTGTAATCAGATGATACGTAACGCTAAGCGCCGCCATATTCTTGATAATATCTCGTCTGCTTCCTCATCCAGTGTCTGGAAGTTTCTTTCGAACTTAGGCATTGGTAAGCCACGAAACCTTGAACTTCCCAATTCTATTAATCTCGATGATCTTAACAATAATTTCTCAACCTCCTCACATTTAGATCATGGGATCTTATTGGAAACTGTTGGTTTTATTCAAGGCCTTAGCCGTCCAAATGTCACTTCTTTCTCCTTCGCTCCAGTTGACTCTAAAGAAATCAAAAAGAAAATCCTTTCCATCAAATCCAATGCGGTGGGTTGTGATAATATCAGTCGTCACATGATCACTCCAATCCTAGAAAGCCTACTCCCTGCAATTTCCCACATTGTTAACTTTTCCCTCGATTCCGGATCATTTCCTTCCCTTTGGCGTAAAGCCTACGTCCATCCTCTGGCTAAAGTTTCAAATCCTTCCCTCCTCAGCTACTATCGACCTATTTCTATCCTACCTTTCCTCTCCAAGGTACTTGAGTCCTGTGCCCACAAGCAGCTCACAGATTTTGTACTGGCAAACTCACTAATAAGTCCTTTACAATCTGGATTTAGGCCAGGACACAGTACTACCACCGCACTTCTTAAAGTGACTGGTGATATTAGGGCAGGCATGGAAGATACCAAACTAACAGTCATGGTTTTGGTTGATTTTTCAAATGCTTTTAATACCATCAGTCACAAAATCCTTCTTTCCATCCTATCCTATCTCATGATTTCTGAAGAGGCGCTGGAGTGGTTTACTTCTTATCTTCAGGGGCGCCAGCAGTCCGTACGTGTTGGTGAAATCTCATCAAATTGGTGTGATCTGGATACTGGTGTCCCTCAAGGCGGCATTCTATCTCCTCTTTTATTTTCTATTTTTATAAACCTCCTAACAAATCATCTTCAGTTGTACGCTCAGGCAAGTATTGACAGTCTGCCTGAAGTGATTGCTAAGCTAAATCAAGATCTAAACGTAATTAAAAGTTGGTCTGATAGGTTTGGTCTTTTTGTAAATCCTAGCAAATGTCAGGCGATTATTGTTGGTAGCTCGCGCCTCAGTAGGATCAATTTAGATGTACTGCCCCAAAATATGTTTAATAACTCAGCAATTCCATTCAGCCAAAATGTTAAAAATCTGGGTTTGCACATAGATTCTACGCTGAATTGGCAGATGCAGATTGTCAATGCAAGCCAGAGGGTCACTAACATATTGCGTTATCTCTATCGCCTTAAGAATTTCCTTCCATTCAAAACCAAATTAATCGTCGTGCAGACTTTAATCCTTCCCATCATTGACTATGGTGATGTGTGCTACTTTGACCTGAATGCAGATCTACTCAATAAACTTGACCGCATTCTGAATAACTGCATTCGATTCATTTTCAATCTTCGTAAATATGATCACGTCAGTTTATATCGAACTCAACTACGCTGGTTGCCAATACGGCAGCGTAGAACACTTAGGGCACTTTGCACTCTTTTTTCTTTATTAGATTCTCCCTACTCTCCGGCTTATCTTTCTTCTAACTTTCAATACCTTCATTCAAGTCACAATAAAAATCTCCGATCGTCTCACAACCGCTTACTTGAATGTCCATCCCATCGCTCCAGCTTTATGCACTCTTCCTTCTTTGTTAAACCCATTCTTATTTGTGTATTCTATGTCATTCATTATTTTATAATGTACTTATTTCTTTTATTTATCTCACTTCTTGTCTTTAAAGTGCACCTTCCTTGTTATTCTCTGCATCACCCTAAGGTTGACTGGTAGAGAATGCCTTTGGCATTAAGTCCGCCTTTGTACCATATTGTGCATAAAGTTTTTAAATAAATAGGCAAAATACCATAATAATACTTTCATAACAAACTTAACTTATTAACTACAAAGTGTGTAGCGTCGGTAACCTATCACGTCTCAATGTTTTCTTGTATTGTAGACTATTTAGATTTCGTTTTTAGACCATTACTATTTACCATAATGTAACCAATTAAGAGAGGTATTTGCCGCCCTGATTGATTAAAAAAAAGTAGTAAGCAATGTTTGTTGCTGTCGTATTCCTCGTTAGCAGCATACCTTGCTACTCATTACAATAGAGCGATAAGATTTCTGATAATCAACTTTATGTTGCCGGCTGTCGTACATACATTTGCAAATCCTACTAATATTATAAACATGAAAGTGTGTAAGTATGGATTCATGGATGTTTGTTACTCTTTCACGCCAAAACTACTGAACGGAATTGGCTGAATGAATTTTGCACCGGGATAGGTTATATGCTGGATTAACATATAGGCTGCAAAACATCACGCTCCGACCCACTGGAGCAGAGTAAAGCGGGTAAAACCGCAGGGCGCAGCTCGTATATTTATATTATAAAGAGAAAATATTTGTATTTTTTTAGAAAACTACTGGATGAATTTCACAATAGAATGCTAGATTACACATACATACATTCTGAGTAACATAGGCTATATTTAATTATGAAGTTCCCACGGGAGTTACAAGTATGAAACCGCGCTCTGGAAGCCAGCTGATGAATTGTTTATAGTTATGGATTAGGTTTTAGATCTATAAGGGTATGCACAAAACTAAAGTAGTAGTAACTACTAAGTAGGTACTAGTGCTTTAGTAGGCCATACATACTCATAAAACTCACTTCAATGTTGTTATGGGGGATTTCAATGCGAAACTGGGCAAGAGAAACGATAATGAGTTGATAGTGGGGATCTTCGGTTATGGGCAACGGAACCTTAGGGGACAGAGGCTGGCTGATTTTCTGGAGAAAGAAGCACCCAGAGCCGAGGTCTGAGTTCCACAGGGAACGTCCATAATGAGCCATTTTCTTAGCTTGAAGTTTTTAAACCGTATAATAAGGCTGGAGCCTTGATGGCCTATAAGCCTGAAGAAGTAACAAAATCCTCGTGACTTACTATTTATTTTGTATTTATGCAAAACAAATATTAGGCTTCCAGCCTCTGCTGCATGTTTATTCATGATAGTAATCAAAAACTTAGCTGGTACAGTTTTAAAATTTTGTAAGTCAGATAGGTCATTAAGAGACTTGATGACATATGGCGCCGATTCCAAATAATGGGAACAGTACAGGAAGATTATGATACGCCTAACTATTTATACATTTAAGATCTTTGAAATTTTAAAAACAAAAAGTTCTTTTGTGTCTATCATTAACTTATGATTCCTGTATGCTTGGATTAGGTATTTAGGATAATTTCTTGCTATTGCAATTGGAATGTCCATGTTCGCTATCTCAAACAACCACGATAACAACACGAAACCATATATCATTCCCCCACAAAACTCTTCAAATCTCCAACAGCTAACAAATATCAAAATTAATACCCTCATTCTGTATCAGCGCCGTCAACTACTGGAATAAGGTAAACATTTACCGTAAATCTTGCAAGACGTGATAATGCAACAATAAATAACCGGGAGATGAGTTATAACTACATGGTACAATAGAGATTGTTATCTGACCCCTACTTAGTTGTGGGACCAAAATTATGTTGAACTAGAATACACCAGGATATTGTGGGATGAAATTGTTTATTATCTAGAAATTGTTAGATTAAACTTTATATAGACAGGCTGTGTTTAGCAGAAGTTACTTGTATCTAGGTTTTTTTTTCAAACTATTTAACTGGCTAGACGTACTATCCAAGGCAACGATTTTTTATTTTCGCTGACATTTCCCGGTGTGGAAATCGAAGTCGGGTCCTCATTGTCGTTTAATTGAGCACCCAGAGGTTTAAGTGAGTAGAGCCTTACTCGTGGTACGCGTAGAGTGACATCGCTACTAAAAGACTGAGTTCTAAGTCTACTAGGTACATACATACACATGTACTTTCCATATTTCATTTTGATATTTACCTTGATCTAGATACTACAATATAGATCACAAAAATGTTTATTTCCTTTCTTTAGTAACTTAGCTAAGAATCTATACTATATTCGTAACAGATCACTGCATAACCACACTATTTGTCTTTACTTGTAACATACATATATTATTATATAACATTCTAAACAAGTGGACACACATACGCACAGGCATACAAATGATCTAAAATAACCGTGTATAATATGCTGGTTTAGCGTTTGTTCTGCTTACTTGAAAAGGGTTAAGTTTGAGTCCAAGTGACAGCAGAACACTGACTCCTAAGCCACAGGATATCCTAGTTTAGGAGGCAGAGTTTAATAAATTTGTACGCCTTTCAAACACACGATAACACGAGCTAGATATTAAGCGAATTGTAAGGCATTTATTCAATAAAGATTTTTATTATTATTATTATTATTATACTAATATATAAAGCTTTGAGTTTGTTTGTTTGCTTCCTCAATAAATGGACTATCTAACACTGATTTTTTCTTTAACTGTTTATTGCTAATTTAAGTACCACTACGGGAACGACGGAGTTACGGACTACGGGTGCGGGTGAAACCGCGCCCGGGAAGCCAGTTGTTTATTAAATACTAGCATCTGTCCCCGCAATGGCAGAGGGCAAAAAAAGTTACAAAAGTTGATTCCCCAGACCTTTCTGAGCGGAGGTCCAAGCCCAACAGTTAACGTCCTCTTGTGCAAGTTGCTTAGTTTGTAGTTTTAAAACCATTTAATATGGCTGGAGTCGTGGGCAAATACATAAGTTCATCCAAAATAAAAAGATTGACGTTGACCTCTTCAGTTAAATGTACCTAATTAAGAATCTTAGTGTCGTTTAGATATGATACACCATGTAATGTCTAGTGATGATATACCGTGACGCTGTACAATGGCGATCCTTATCGTCGCAGCCACTTTCACTGCTAGTAATATATTATTATGAGGTTGTAATGTAATGTAACCTGTGTGACGCCATACGAATAATATATTAGAACTGCCACTTGTATTTTGTCAAAAATTGATTCTTTTTTAAGTTATTATCTTTAGTTGGTTTCAGTAGAATATGAATTAGGTCAGCGGGTAGTCTTATTATATTATTATGGTAATTAATGTCCCTCAACCAACCAGACCCAAAAATGAATGTTAGCTTTCGCTCAAACATTTATTGTTTAGCGTGGGGATTGAAACCCCGACCTCCGAGTACCGGTAATAGCAAGCCTTTCACTAGTTCGTCGAGAAGGAGCTTATAATAGGTAGGTATATAATAATATGACAATTAAAAATCTTCTAAGATATCTACACATTTAATAGAACTGTAGAGGTCGATTGTCAGTACAGAACAAAAAAACACTAAAATCGAGTCAGGGGGATGTTAGAAGTAAAATAGTATATAAAATAGAATATAAACACATCCAGTTATTTTTATTTTTTTTGTTTCTATGTCTGTTTGTACGAGCTTATCTCCAAAACTGTTGCACCGATTTAAATTAAACTTTGCATGGTGGTACCTTATATCTACGGTCAAGATTTTAAATATTTTTAATCATAGAAAGTAATGAGTTCCTGTGGGATACTTAAAAAACCGAAGGAATATCAGACACCACGCGGACAAAATCACCGGCATCAGCTAGTTGATAAATAAATATAAAATTGACTGAATTTCCGATGCCGTATGGTAACATTTTCAAAACCCTCAATTTTACATTCTAATATTCATGCAATGAAAGTTCAAAATGCATTTATAATAGTCAAGCACAAGAAGCTCAGGTTTGAATTTCTAGTTATGCATTTTGATAACATTTTGTATTACATTGCTTTATCTTATTCCTAGCTATTTGCCCCCGGGTTTGTTCGTGTGGACGTAGTTTATTCTCTTAGAATAATACTCGGATTAAATAAAAATAATAACTGCAAATTGAATAAATGGCTGGCTGTTCATAAATTCAGCGGTTAGATTTATAATCTGTGGTGGTATTTTCTTTGTGTTATTTATATCATTGAACCAATTTATCATAACATAACATATACTTGAATCATTTCCAACTCTTCCTTTGAACTTTTTGATAACATTCAATGAATCCAAGACATTTGGTGTTCTGGGAACAAACTGAACCTAACTGCTTAGAGCCTCTTACGTGTGTCTACTGTTGATCCTGGCTTATACAGGAGTTGCAATGGCGGGAGTGTGGTAGGGATAAGTCCCTTAAACTTGAATCAATAGATATTTAAATATTTCTATAAATTTTTTTTTTGTTGTACAAATATATTTATTTCGAGGTTTGACATGTAAGGTGCTGTAAAAATATGTGTCATCTCATTAACAGTTAATAGTATCTTGTATAGTATAGTGATAATGTTAGCGAAGATATTTCGTTGAATTATAAAATAATCAAGACCATCGGCTAAACGTGTTTTTCGGGACACGGAGGGTAATCACTCTAACAACCAGTCCCGGAAAGACATACCTGATTTTATGCAAAGCTTTCTAGTTCACATGTTAGAGGCTCTAAGCAGTTAGGTTCAGTTTGGTCCCGGAACACCAAATGCCTTGGATCCCGCGTTGAATGTAATCAAAAAGTTTAAAGGAAGAGTTGGAAATGATTTAAGTATAATAAATGTTATGTTATGCTAAATTGGTTCCGACGTAAAGAGAGATTGAATGAAAGAAGATTAAAATAGAATTTATAAGGCGTTTGTGAACGGAAGTTTTGAAAGGGGAAGAACAATGCGGACGTTTCAAGTTTGAATCGAAGATGTTCTTAAGAACAATGAGAAAAGCCAGGTTAAAAGTACCCAAAAACCGAAAGAGGAGGAAATTAATGAACGTAGAAGAGGCGAAAATGTTATGTCAAGATCGTAGCAAATGGAACCTGTAGGAAAGAGGCATGATTATATGTACGTATGTACACATCTGTCTATTAATCCGTTTCACTTATGAGGAAAAGAAAATTGTGTTTAAATTTACGGGATATCCTTACCGGCTACTTGTTAAGAAATTATTAAAGCGAAGGAAACACACCACATCCGATGGCTAATTAGAAAGGTTTGTGTAAACGTTCAGTCTAGATATATTTGTGTTTATATAAAAACTTTACATTGAATCTATCTCTATATATATAAATCAATTGCTGTTCGTTAGTCTCGCTAAAACTCGAGAACAGCTGGGCCAATTTAGCTGCTTTTGGTTTTGAAATGTTTGCCGTGGTCCAGGGAAGGTTTGAACGGTGAGAAAATGTGGAAAAATTGAGATGGAACTAGTAAAAATGATAATTTTATTTTCCCATACAAATTATTATAACTGTCAAACGTTACAGTTTTGTTCCGTCATAGATTGATTGAGCAACCAAAAAGTGACAGATAGTCGATAGTATTTTAAAATCAGAAGAAGTACATTTCTAGACGAAAGTTGATCTGTCACCATTGTCAAATATTTATAGGTGGGTTCAGAAATTTATTTTGAAAAAAGTAACGATATACTTAGTACACCGTTCATGTTGTGCTTCAGGCTTCTTTCGGTCATTTCCAATTGCTTAAACTCTTCCGCGGTGATATTGAAATCTATAAAACTTACTCTATCCATAATCGACGGCGTTTATGAAATTACGAATTTATAATTCTAATTTGTGTGTGAATTGTTTTTTTTGTTTCATTAATTATTTTTGTTCGACGTGAACTGTGAACACATTTTGAACAAAATAAAAACTGCTGCAGTTATTGCTTTGAATTCGCCAAAACGTAAACATTGTCGCTACTATAACAAATTCGTCGCTGTCGTTCAATGTCCATTTTTTTCCCGGTTGAAAATGCACTAGGCATCCACGGCCACAATGGTGGTATGTAGTATGTAGAACTCCCCTGTTTATAGCTATGATATGCTGAATATATCACTAGAAGATGGTTTTCCTACTTAACTTAACTCAGGATGTTCCTCTAAATGCCAGTAAATTGAGCACCAGGAATAGCTAATTCATATTATTATACATCCGGTACCGTGGCGATGCCTATGACCTAGCAGTCATGGACTCTCCTGGGACTATTCAGTGCACCTTTTGGGGGCGCACGGAGCACAACTACAAATCTACGCATCATGGGTCGGCCTCTAAAAGAAATTAGGACTATGTTCCCTACTCCTCGGAGCCGAGGTTCGAGGAACAGCCTGCTGTCTGTGGGCCTTCGGTGAAATGGATAGGAGAGATCTTTCTCCTGAAAACACTCCGCGGACTTCTACTGAATGGGCAATGGTCGGTAGCAAGAGGACGGATCCCATCACTCTCGCTCCACCGCCCAAGCCGGGAACTCCTCGCACCAATGTACCGTGTGCTGACGCTGTGATGACTGATGAAATTAAGTTTCCGGATCACCCTCCCTCTTTTCTTTCAGAACATTCTAGCATTTTGGGCTAGATCGTTTGAACCAGTTTTTGAAGTTTTTTTTCATAACTAATAGTAGGTAGGTTATACGAAGTGCATCGATTAACTTCGTATCACCCTACTTAACATTATTAGTTATTAAAAATCATTGGCATATCATCGATCATGGAGAGAGTAAATTTTTTTTTTTAATTGTCTTATGGCGTTTGACATAGCATTGACCGAATGCGTGCTACTCTTAGTGCACATTACGGTTAGTTCAGTGCTATCACGCCTTATATTAAAAGTTCAATTTAATTTAGAGTTTTAGCTAAGATAGTACAAAGTCTGTGGGGTCAGCTACATTGATCCAATCTTCAAAAACTGGAAAATCCCAAAATAATGGAATCGCCTAAAAGAAAAAAAAGAGGGTGATTCGAGAGGGGTCGGATTGTTTATGCGTACCCGGCCCCCGCCAACGGCGGATCGAAGGAGTGTCCGGGGGGTTTTTAGTGGTTTAGGGTCCTCACCTCGTGGTATGAGTTAAGCATACCACGCTATGGAGAGGGCGAATCCCACATATCCCATCGGCAGCTCGCGAATACGCTGCAGCGGTAGTAGGAATGCGTAAATGCATTTCACCCCGAACAACAAAAAAAAAGTGATTCGAGAGCCGGAAACTCAATTTCATTAGTCATCACGCGGCAGCGCACTGCACACTGGTCGAGGAGTGTCCGGTTTGGGCAATTGAGCGAGTCATGGTATCAATCCTCTTGCTACCGACCATTGTCCAGTTTGTAGAAGACCCCGGAACGTGCTTAGTAGAAAGATCTCTCCTACCCATTTCACTGAAGGCGCAGAAATCGTAGGCTGTCCCCGGAGCCTCGGCTTTGAGGAGTGGGGAGCATAGCCCCACTTTCTTTTAGACCCTGACCCGTGACGTGTAGAGACGTAGTGGTGCTCCGTGCGCCTGCAAAAGATGCATTTAATGAACCCTAAAATAGAATCCTCGGGAGAGTCCATGACAGCTAGGTCATAGGCATCGGACGGTAACGGATATACCATGTATGGATTAGCTATTACCGGTGCTCCATTTACTGGCATTTAGGGGAACACCCTGGGTTCAAGTGGGTAAACCGTCTTATAGTGACATAATTGGCATATCATGAATAGAGTAATTTTTTTATCTTATTTATTGTAATAGTATGGCGTTTGACATAACATTGACAGAATGCGTGCTACTCTTAGTGCACATCACGGTTAGTTCATTGCTATCACGCCTTATATTAAAAGTTCAATTCAATTTATAGTTTTAGCTAAGACAGTACAACGTCTGTCGGGTCAGCTAGTCCTATATATATATATATATATAACTTTTTATTGAACACTTTCACAAAGAAAAATACAGAAAAAGACTTGGAATGAAACTTAAAATTAGATAAGTACAATTGGCGGCCTTATCACAAATTTTGATCTCTTCCAGGCAACCCAGGAATGAACTATACAAAGGAGTTTAAAATAGGGGTTGTTGTCTATACCTATGTAGGTATGCTTAAATCTTTGAAACTACGCAACGGATTTTGATGCGGTTTTTATTAATAGATAGAGTGATTCAAGATGAAGGTTGAAGGTTATATGTATAATACATCAGCAATGCACCCGTGCGAAGCCGGAGCGGGTCGCTTGTAATATTATAAACGCGAATGTTTGTGTGTATGGATGTTTGTTTGTTACTCTTTTACAGACACTATTTTACAGATTTGACTGAGAGCTTATAGTCTGGATTAACATAATACAGACTAAAACCCATCAAGCTCCGAGTGGAGCAGAGTAGATAATGCGGGTAAAGCCGCGGGGCGCAGCTAGTTGTATATATATATATATGTAGGGATGCGGCTCAAAACAAAATTGAAGTAAATTTTAACACTTTATTTATTTTTAATCATGAACAAATCTTTCGTCTTATCACGTCTCCTTGACAAGTTCCCTCACTTCAGACTGCTAAAAACTACCACAGATAACATATAAAAAAAACAAAATTACAAAACTAATCCACACGGTCATCCTGCTTATCATCTGTCCCAGATGAACTCTCTTCTTCTGGAGCAATCCACGCCATCATTAGATCTGCAGAAGTTGAAATATTAATGGGTCCTTCCCCATTTCCCACCTTCTTGACATTGTATCTGTCATTTCGTTTCTTTGCAGTTACTTCATATGGGCTTCTTTCGGGAAAAGTTTCGATCCCTGGGAAAATTGGGTCTTTTTGATGGCCACAATATCACCTACGTTGTAGACAACAGCTTCTTTCCTTTTCTTGTTATAACTTTTTAAATTCGCCTCCTGTATCTTTTTTATCGATTCTTTGGCTTTCTGTCTAAGTTCTTGCCTTTTTTCATTAAACAATTGCATATTTTCTTCTATCAATTTTATTAAATCTTCGTCTTTATCTCTTATTCTGACTCCAAACAACAATTCAAACGGAGTCATTCCGATGCTCCTTTGGTACGTCCCATTTAAACAGCGTTGTACATTAGATACTTTGCGGTACCATTTCGTAGGGTCGTCCGCACTAAGCTTGCTTAACACGGCGATGATAATCTGATGGATACGTTCAACCTGGCCATTTCCCCTGGGTTGTCCAGTAGTGATTGTATAATGCGTAATGTTCTCATTTTTACAATATTCCTTGAAGTCGTTTGAGGTGAGTGCTGCATTTCGATCAGTTATTATTCTTTCGGGTGCCCCAAAAGTTTGCTGTTGTAAACTCAGTTTATCTAGCGTCTCTGCTGTGGTTAAAGTCTTAACAGGATATATCCAAGTGAATTTAGTGAAGGCATCGACAACAGTTAGGATGTACTTATAATTTTTATGCGTTGACGTCAGTGGTCCAAGATGATCGATATGGTAAGTTGATAATGGCACTTCTCCTTTATCTATTGGGCTTCTTGCAGAAGCCTTCTTTCTTCCCTTTTTTATTTGATACCAAGATACACTTAACACAATTGGTTATAATCGTTCTAATTTTATCTTGTAAATTGTCTATATAAAATTCTCTATTAATTGATTCTTCAGTCTTTGCAACTCCGAAGTGTCCTCGTTCATGATTCTTTCTTATTATTTCAAATTGCATTTTCTTGGGTACCACGATTAGTCTAGAGCCGTTTTTTTCCTTTGACTCTTTTTTTTCTTTGACTCTTCTTGGCAAATCCTTTTTTTGTAAAGTCATAGTTAATGCAGAGCAGTCAGTTACGATTTTAAAATGCATTCCTTGGAGGTAAATCCTAAATTTCTTGATAGCTTCTACTATGGCCAATAAGTGGTAACTATGATAATTCTTTTGAGTCGGAGTAGTCTTTTTACTCATATAGTGGACTGGGTGGAGTTTGTCATCATTTGGACTTCTTTGTAGGAGCACAGCCCCATATCCATCTAAGCTCGCATCTGTGTGCAACTCAGTTTGCAAGTCAGGATTGTAGATTTTGAGTACAGGTGACCTACACAATATCCTCTTAAGTTCCTGGAAGGCTTGTTGACAATCTATATCAAAATCAAATTGAATATCTTTCTTCAATAAGTCAGTCATCGGCTTTGCTATCAGTGAGTAGTCCTTAATCAATTTTCTGAATTATCCGGTAAGTCCTAAGAAAGACTGAACAGCTTTCACGTTCTCTGGCTGCCTAAACTTTGCCACGGCATTAATTTTGTCCTTCGATGGTCTCACTTCATTATCGCGAATGATGTAACCAAGATATTCGATCTCTTTTTTCAAGAAATGACATTTTTTCCAATTGAACTCTAAACCAAATTCTTCTGCTCTTCGTAACACCTTTTCAAGCTTCCTCAATCCTTCTTCTTCTGTTCTGGACGGCAAAATCAGGTCATCGAGATAGGCTGTTACGGTCCCATGAGCAATAAACTAAAAATGTCGTTGATAAATCTTTGAAACACAGATGGCGCTGTACACAGCCCGAAAGGCATTTTAATGAACTCGTATTGACCTTGAGGTGTGACAAAGGCTGTGTATTTCTGGCTGTCTTTGTGGACATTCACGTGTAAAAATCCATTGCATAAATCAAGCGAGGTGAATACTTTTGCTTCCTTTAACTTATCTATCTGGTCCTCGATTACTGGTAAAGGGAATCTTTCGCGTATAACCTTTTTATTTAATTTTCTATAATCCATACACATTCGGCGAGATCCATCTTTCTTGTGAGCTAGGACAATTGCGCATGCGAAATCAGACTTGCTAGGGTTGATTATTCCTTTTTCTATCCATTCTTCGATTTGCTTATTCACGATATTTATTTCTAGAGGCGACAAACGTCTTGGACTTTGGTAGACATGATCTTCATCTGTTAATAAAATCTTTAGTTCGACGTTGCTACTACACTTCTTATTATTAGGTTTATATTCTTTACACATCTTGTAAATTCTTTCTGCATATTTAGATTCTTCTATATCATATTCTTGATTAGCTTCGACTAGAAGAGTGAGGTGCATAATTTTATCCATAAATTTACCATCGGGAGTAAAATGTACCTCAAAGTCTTTGAGTATAGGATTTCCAATTAGAATAGTTACGGGTATGTCATGGTCCTTCACGACACAGAACTTTAACTCCGCATGGTACTGGTCAATCTGAACTATAGCTGAAAACATTCCTTCTGTATCAACCTTATTTTCTGCTATTCCTGTTAGACATGTTGACTTCAATTTGTAGTCTTCGATACTATTTTCAATCTTCGCAAATTCTGATTCTACAATTAGGTTTACGTCACTTCCGGTATCGATGAGAGCTATAAATTCTATTCCGCTAATCATTATCTTCTTGTAGGGAACTTTCTCCTTCTTATCTTTATTTTGTTCCATATGCTCCTCTTTTCCTTTATTCTGTATATTGAGCGTCTTCTTATGTTGACTATTTGTACATTCAGTAGATTTGTGACCAAATTCGTTACATTTAAAACATTTGATCCCCTTCGAACATGATGGTGATTGATGGCCTATTTCACCACAGTTGAAGCATCTTTTCACGTGAGTTGTTTTACGGCTTGAATGATGAGTAGATGAATGACCAACCTGTGCAGTTTTACTCTGCAATTTCTTTCTGAAGTCACTGTATATGTCCAATTTCTTTCTAAAATCCTTTACGTCCGTGGCACCATACAGAATGGTTTTATTGGTCTCTAGGTCACGAATACCATCAATGACATACTCTATCAGTGCAACATCTTCAACCTTGCCATGGAGTACCAACTCTTTCATAGTCAAAAAATATTGTTGATAGGTTTCGTCATTTTTCATTTTACGCGCGGCAAGTTTCTTATGTATTATTGCGCTATTAACCTTAGGGCCGAATTCTTCTTTAAGGGTTTTCTTCAAGCTTGCGTAGTCTTTAACCCTTCCTTGAGATCTCAGGAACAGTTTTGCGGTTCCATCCAAGAGTCGTTTGGCATAAATCAACTTCTCGACTTTGGTCCACTTCATAAGCTGAGCAGTATCTTCGAATTCGTCGATAAATGAATCAATAGGGTAGGTGTCGTCTCCAGTAAAAATAGTGATTGACTTTTCCAAATCCCTGAAGGAAATCTGTACCTCAATGTCTTCATCTTCGCTTCCTTTGTCATCCATTTTTGGCGGCATCGTGGTAGTAATACTTATGTTAGGCTTAGAACTCTGAGAATTTCTTTTTCTGGTAGTCGTAGAAAATGATGGCTTCATCAAGATCCAAATTAAATTAGTCTTCAGTCTTCATAAAAAATAATCCCGATGTATTTTCCAAAAGCTACCATTTTAGTAGAAAAATTCTAGACTGGCAACATTTTCTACTACTGTGTCGATAAAGCAGACATGACATTGACACTCGTACGTAGCTAACTTCACTCGCCGTGTGGTCGTTACTGGTGGTGCGTCGGTAAAACAGGATGGAATGACGTTCACAATGACAGCCGGGGCCCAAGCTAACACGAAGCGGCACTTTTTATTGCATGTATCTTTGGTTTTCGTCTTCGATTCACTTCAAATATTGTTTCACATCCCGGACGAGCCCCCAAAAGTTGTAGGGATGCGGCGCAAAACAAAATTGAAGTAAATTTTTGAATTTAATTTTAATCTTTCGTCTTATCACGTCTCCTTGACAAGTCCCCTCACTTCAGACCGCTAAAAACTACCACAGATAACATATAAAAGAAACAAAATTACAAAACTAATCCACATATATATATATTTATTTGTACAACTCAATAATGTAGATATTGTTGAGTTAAACGTGACGATATATTAATCTATAATATATATCAGGTGCTATAAAAATATCTGCCACGGCTTTAATGGGAGGTAGTATTATGTTTAAAGATTATAATAGTGAAGAGCTTTCGTACCCCGGAACAGTTATTTCAATTTGAGAAAATAAATAAAACAAATAAACATTGACTATACTCTGCATAAAGCCGTTCACAAATTACGCGCGATGTGTCGCATCGTCAATGAAAACAGCTGCTATCTCTTTCCATCTATTCCGTGAATCGTGAAACTGAAATCACTATCTGTACGTGTAGGTACGCAACAATACGCTGTCAAACAAGTGTTTTAAAAGTGCAATTACTTACCAGCTTCTGCATTCTTCCAAAAAACTTACGTAAATAAGATGATAAACTTCCCATTACACTTAAAACAGGCTTTGGACTGTCAAGTTAGTGTAAGAATCGATTTTTTTTTCTTATTATTTTTAAAAAATAGGTACTTAGATTCATATCAAATAACGATAAATTACAGTAACTTGGCGTGTTTAAAAGTTAATCATCTTATTTACAACAATTGCACCGTATTTACAGTTATTTACACACTCCCTATCTACTTATCTACAAAACTGTTGCACTAGTCCGCTCTCGCGTTGCACACAAATGTAGGCACGCTTACATACTTGTCTCTTAACTTTGTTTAATGTGTCCGTTTCACTTTTTAATTGTCTAAATGCGCGTTTAATTCGCCTTTTTAGTTCTACCACACTTCTGATATCATGTCCGGTTTGGCCGTACACTAGGTCCTTTACACGACCCCACAAAAAAAGGTGTAGAGGGGTTAAATCCGGCGAGCGAGGAGGCCACGGCACTGGCCCTCCTCGGCCCGGGCCTATCCAACTTTCACCGCCGTACCACACACCGTTTAAAAATTCCCGTACGTTGATGGCGAAATGAGGTGGTGCTCCATCATGTTGGAAGTGCAGCCCTCTTATCTCTTCAAGAGGAATACGTTCCAACATTCTTCTCACACGGGTTCGTCGTAAACGCAGATACAACTCTCCGTCCAGTCTGTCCAAGGGCACTGATCCTAGTATTCTGTTCCCCGGTATCCCAGCCCACACATTAACACTAAACCGAGTCTGAAAATGGTCAGGCCGCACAACACGAGGATTCGCCTCAGTCCAGTAATGCGCCTTGTGTTTGTTGAACATACCAACCCGTGTGAATGTGGACTCGTCAGTCCACAGAATGTTGCGTCGTTCTTCCCGAAGCTAATTACAAAACGTGAGGCGAGCCGCGTAGCCATGTGGATGCAGTTCTTGGGTTCACGTGAAGTGGTAAGGATAGAGCCCTTCCCGATTTAGAAGTCGCCACACGTAGTTGTCGCTCACGTTGAAGACTCAAGCAGCATCCCTGGTGCTCGCAAGAGGATGACGTCGGAAGAAATCCAACACTTCCTCTTCGAGCTCGACAGAATGGAGGATGGAGGCCTGCCATCGTCATCCGGAAGCGGGTCAAAGCGGCCGTGGTCTCTAAACCTGTACATGGCATCCAGAATGGTATGATGACTAACTCGCACACCAAACCTATGCTGGTATAAGTTCACGGCATGTGCAGTTACGGTGTTACACTCGCGGTAGCACAATACCATTTCAAGGTATTCTTGATTAGAATACCGTCGTCTGGGAGGCATTTTTAATAAAGGCGCGCGATATTCCCGTCGCTGACCGCTAAAACTATCTTCCGAGCGGCTGGGGGACGAGGGGAGACTGGCGACTGGCGAGCGCCCGGCGATCGGCTAGCGCGTGCGACGAACGGGGTAGTGCGGGTGAGGCTGGGGGCGCGCGGGGCTGTCCTTTGACAACCGAGTTGCCGCCGCGCGGCGTCATCGTTTGATAAGAATGGCAACAGCGTATGAATTCAGTGCGGCGTGCGATGCGGCAACAGCTTATTAAGTCTACAATATGGTGTTATGCCAATAAATCAATTCAAATTTATACGTACAATTTTTACGTACGGTTTCACCCGCGTAACTCCAGTTTCCGTAAGAACTTTATGATTAAATACCTCTAGCCTTCCTCGATAAATGGGCTATTGAACACTGAAAAAAATGTTCTAATCGGACAAGAAGTTCCTGAGATTAGAGCGTTCAATCAAACAAACAAACTCTTCAAGCTTAACATAAAAGTACATAAAATATATAGATTTTATCTATTCACTTAAACATTATGTCATTCAAAAGGGTAATGCTGCCATCATTCTGGTAACCTTGCCTAGTACATACAATAGTATTATTCTAAGTTTTATATGGGTAGTATTAAAACGAGTGACTGTAAATTAAAGTTTTAAGTGTCAAAAAATAATAATTTGGGTTATAGTAATACCAAGTGAGCGACTTACTGCGAGTGACGAGAAATCAACAGAACAGCAACTTACAAACATTAATTTGAGTTACTTCAAAAACAAAATGAGGGGCTTCATAATATTTGAGCGACCTAATATTTGTTTAAGTGTCAACGTTACGTCCTGCATTTGTTCAATATTTATCTTAAATGAAGCGTTTCGAATACAAAAACCACTTTGACAAATACAATACTGAGCAGAGTATTAAGAGCTCACATTTTATAAAAAAAAATCTTATGAAATAACTATTTGAAGAAACACTATTCCTCACCGTGGGTACGCCGTGTCACCGTCCTACGGGGACAACGGTCCTTCAATTAAATATTTAAAAATATTTCCCGTTGTCCCCGTTGTGTACCGGTCAAGTTGATCAGTTAACTAGTTGGGGCATTTCACGTGAAGCCATTTTTTTTTCGTATGACGCTTTTTTGCTGACTTATGAGCTTTTAAAAAATCACCAAGAATGAAATCGTGAACTTTTGGATGCTTTTTATCAGTATCAATTAATTTGTAGAAATAACTAAAAAGTATTGTTACATATAGTAAAACAGTTGTAGTTTTTAATTTTTTTGTCGAATTCTAAATTTGAATTTTTTTACGTATAGTAAACCGGAAGTGAAAATTTCAAATCAATCTTTAAGTAACTTCGCTATGTTTTTTTTTTTTTAACTTAAATTAAAGCTTTAAATGTACTTATTATTCACAAAAAAAATTAAAACGTGATCGCCAATAGTTCAAGACTTAGAGCACATAGAGTACATACACATAGCTATGAGCACTTTCTAATCAATCGAATTTATGCACTAACATGCTGAAATACTACACTATTCATGTTTTATTCCTTCATTCCATCATGCAAAAATAAAAAAATAAACAATTTCTTTAATTCTTTACAAAGAAAACAAAACGTTATCTCCAATAGTTGGACTTAGCGCGGTTTTATTAATTGAGATTGAAACAGTATTAATGAAAATAAAGTTAAGAGTTAAATTTTGTAATTTTTTACAATTTTACTATTTGCACTAGCACTAATTATCTTTACACCCTTCGTTGTTTGTAAGAAAAGCATGCAGTTGTAGGAGCCATATTAAAACAAATAGGAAATAGTAATGCGTCCAGTTGATGACCGGTCAAAGTTTTACCTAAAAATAACGCATTACCGAGACAGCTCGAGATCATATAGCTGTCTCTTTCTAGCAAGTAAATTAGTATTGTAATTGTTAGTGACACTTTTTATGGCAACGTGATGGCGTTACTGGTGTGTTTCACAGTCGTATCTTTTTTGAAATTTCAATTTTGTATGAACATATCATTATTATAATAAATGCGTATATTTATATTGTTATATATACATTTTTTAAATATTTACACAATTGTTATACAACTTAAACTAGGAATATACAAAACAATAAATATATACATACATATACTGGAAAAAAGAAAACCCTTACAAAAATTGAAAATCTAATCTCTAATGTTTGGTAACGTGCCCAAAATGCTGGCCGCATTGCCTCGCTGGATTGTAAGACTCACCTTTTGTCCGAAGTACAGGCCAGCCTTCTGGTCATGCGTGCATTCTTTTAACCTCCTCGACAAATCTTTAAAAATTTCAAGTGCACCAGGTCCCCAAGGGCCAAAAGTTTCCACCCCAAACGGCACAAATAGATAGCCTTTATCAAGGCTAGAATATTTACGCCGTTTGAGGGATTCCGCAGCTGAAGCAGCACCACCTGCCAAATTAACAGTCTCTGAAAGATGAGACGGTGCAAGGGTGTCTACACATGTAGCATCCCAAACTAAAGGCCATACCATCTTCCAGGGAATTAAAGTCATGCCGTCGGGCCTCTTACCATCGTCGCGCATTAAACCATTTGGCTCCAGAACTGCTGTAACATTAGCACTACCGTAGGCCCGACGAATGACGTCATTTAAAGCGCAGTGTCGAGCCATACGACTTGCACTTTTAACACAAGACAGCCCGTGGTGACCTAGGCTGTCGACTGCATCGCCACATACACAACGGTGGGGAACGACGCAGGGTGCACCCTGGGTCCACAGGGTGTTGTCTAAAACGTTTCCTAACTGAAAATTTGGAAATGCCTGCAGCCAAAGACCAGATTCCCAACGTGACACAGCTAGGAGACGCGCTCGCTCTGACGAAGTTGTAGACCTTTGTAAAAGTTTATTCCGTTCCAACTCGCAGAGTGGCCCGTCCCACTGCTTCTGTGAGGACTGGTCCTTGGGCAAAGCCGTGTTTGGGCAAACTACTTTCCATGCATTTGTAGCTTCAGCCAAAAAAGAAATTTGTACATTGCCTAAACTGGGTGATAAAATTGATAGAGATAAATTTTGAGTGCTTGAGACTGAAGACAGGAAAGCTGGCAAAGACACACTAGAAATTTTTCTAATCCCAAGGCCCCCATACCGAAAGGGAAGTGAAGCCTGAGAATAGCTACGGTCGTTAAAAATTGTATTGAAAATGGTTGTGAGTGTATTCTTAACGATGCTGTCCAATTTTTGTAATAGCTCAGGATGATTCCAAAAGGTGCAACAACGTAAGAAATACGTAAAATTTGGAACAAACAAGCAATATCTGATTAAAACGTAAGCCATATGCGTATTAATTTTACAAAGTCTATCTGAAACCGAATTGAAATTTTGTTTTTTTTCTGAAATAAAATCAGGTATAGACTCATTAAGGACTGGTGAATCAAGGAGGCGAAGAGAAGAATTATCGATGATTTTGATGTTAGGTGCAAGAGAATTGAAATTAGCAATAATATCATTTTTTGATACACAGTGATCAGAAATGAATAATTCACATTTTGCAAAATTTAATTCCAAGCCGATCTTTCGAAATTCAGTAATCAAGGTATTTAAATCTTTCAAAACAGTATCAACATCGCCTCCAATAGTTCCGTCATCTAAATACCACACATTAAATTTAGATTCTAAACGTTTAATGATAGGGTGAATTGCAAGACTAAAAATAGCTGGCCCAAGAGGATCTCCTTGCTGACAACCGACTTCAGATAAAATGAGATCATTGCGGTAAACTAATTTTGAATTTTGGCCATATTGATATAGAAAAGGATACAGATCTGGAATAATTGTTTGACTGTCAACAAGGAGGATCTGTCAACGGAATTGAAGGCATTTTTAACATCCACTTTCAACAAAACATCACCTCCGTTATTTAAAAGGAAAGTCCTAAGGGCATGTACAGCAGCTTCACAACCTCCACGAGAGCCGAATCCTAGCTCGGTTGGAAATATTCAGCCAGTTGTTTAACGTTTAGCTTGCAACATACTTTTGCAGCTAGGCGACGGTAGGTCGTGCCAATGGCAATAGGCCGTATACCTCCATCTTTTTTGTTCAAGGCACATAGGTTTGCTCCATATAAAATATCTGTAATATTACCATTAACACGACCTGCTAACAGGAAGTTAATTAAATCAGTTAGCGCTGTAGCTAAAGCCTCACCCGCACTGCCACAAGCACCACTAATTAAATCCTTAAGTTGCTGAGGCGTGAGAGCATCAAGCCCTCCGGCAGATCCACTGGGGAAGTAGCCTATAGCGCTGAGTATTTCCTCCGTCGTCACTACAGGACAACTTATTTCGTCGGCTTCTGGTGGAGGCGGAAGAGGTGTGTTCGATGCAGGTGGATGTTTTAAACGCCGAGCTGTGAGAGTATCTGAGTTATAAGGTGCGACTGTATCATTGGAAAATAATATACGAGCTGCACCTCTAATGTCACCGTCACTTAATTTATTCTCTATCAGATGTAATGGAAATTTGTTTTTTGTTGAAGAAAGAGATTGAGCTGTTGATTGTGGCTGATTGGTTTCACTAAATATGATTGGATTATTAGTGCAATTACGTTTGATTTTTGAAGTCAATGATGAACGGTCTGAAGTTAAATGTGAAACATGTAATATTCCATACGGAAATGTTAACAATTGTTCCCAAGCCCGTTCTGAATTATCTGTTATAACATTTCTAATATTTTGAGTTAGTACTTGCGCCACAGAAATGCGAGCGCCTCGAGGAATACGTCGAATGACTGATACATCGGTTTTTAATTTAGATAATAGTTTCCACAAGGGTAAGTCCTATAAAATGCTAGAATTTTGTGAGTTTGTAAGGCCATGAGTTAAAGTTTGCAATTATAATTCTGTATTTTTATGAATTTTGCCTATGTGGATTTTTAAGCCTCTAGAAGTTTGGAAGGAACGAGGTTGGGAGCAACTGTTACATATGAAAGTATTATCCAAAGATACAGCCACGTCTGCATTCCGAGTAGCCATCAGATTGTTGTCGATTTGTCGGGGTTGTTTTTTATATAAAATATAAAAACAAAAAGCAAAAATGGATAAAATCAAAATAAACATACAAAGGAAGTCCAATTACTTAAACAATTTCACCAGAAAACACAAATTATCCACCAAAATATTTACAATTTAATTTAACAACACGTCAAAACAGCACATGACGGCACTACCACGACAGGTATCATGCGCAACAGATGCGGGTCCAATGGCGAGCAGCACCGCATGCACTCCGCTGCTCGGCGCCATGGTTGCTACGGCAACCAG
This sequence comes from Nycteola revayana, assembly GCA_947037095.2. Classification (NCBI taxonomy): domain Eukaryota; kingdom Metazoa; phylum Arthropoda; class Insecta; order Lepidoptera; family Nolidae; genus Nycteola; species Nycteola revayana. The sequence continues at coordinate 16,500,824 of OX344839.1, forward strand.
TTCAGCATCATAGACGTCAAAATTCACAACAAATATTCTATAAAATCAAAATAAAAAACAGCTGTTGTAGTTGAAAGCGTGATTCCCGTCTTTTCAAAATAATTTCACAGCTTAAGCACTTTAAGAGTGCAACTTCAACGCCCTCTAAATTAAAAACGAGTGCACCAATAATTTTTAATTAATTATTTAAAAAACAGAGCTTTAAATGACAGGCTTGCATATCATGACAGTTCTTATATTTTTAAATCGTTTATTTTTATATTTTTGCATGTTGGAATGAAGGAATAAAACATGAATAGTAGTATTTCAGCATGTTAACGCATAAACTCGATTGATTAGAAAGTGCTCATAGCTATGTGTATGTACTCTATGTGCTCTAAATTTTAAACTATTGGCGATCACGTTTTAATTTTTTTTTGTGAATAATAAGTACATTTAAAGCTTTAATTCAAGTTCAAAAAAATAATAAAAACATAGCGAAGTTACTTAAAAATTGATTTGAAATGTTCACTATACGTAAAAAAAATCCGGTGTACTATACGTAAAAAAATTCAAATTTAGAATTCGACAAAAAAATAAAAAACTTCAACTGTTTTACTATATGTAACAATCCTTTTTAGTTATTTCTACAAATTAATTGATACTGATAAAAAGCATCCAAATATTCACGATTTCATTCTTGGTGTTTTTTTAAAAGCTCATGAGACAGCAAAAAAGCATCATACGAAAAAAATATTTGTGTGTAGGTACACATCCACGTCTACTAGAAGTATAACTGACCATAGTATAAACAAAATTCACGAACTCATATTTTTTTGGTTGTCCGTTTCACGTGAAATGCCCCAGTTACTAGATAAACTAAAGAGGTATCGGGTGGTTAAAAAAAACCTAAACCTAAACCGATGTAGTTCAACCGGACTTATTGAAGTTGTAGTTTTGTTTGGTTAGCCGAATTTACGTTATGGGGACAACAGGAAATAAATTTAATTACGTCCCGCTGTCCCCGTGACGGGGATATGGCATATGGGGACATCGGGAATAAAGTGAAAAAATATATCACCATACAGCAATGTCGCAAATACTGTTCTTAAAATTAAATATGATTTCACAAATATCTCATGAAAAATAAAGTATCGGAATATGATAGTACGAACATCATTTTCCGATAACATGGGCCTCCTCCCGAGGGAGGGTTTTGCCATAGTCACCACGCTTGGCAGGCGGGTTGGTGATCGCAGTATTATGTCGTAATAGACAGGGAAACGCTGCTGCCCGTTCCCTGGTATATGCTTGTTATAAGATGATGTTATAACAATCGGGACAACGGCTTAACGTGCTTTCCGAGGCACGGAGAGTAGTCCCTTAACCAACCAGACCCGGAAACAAATCTTAAAATTTACACAAAGATTTCTTGTCCAGCGTGGGAATCGAACCCACGACCTCCGAAACTTAAAGCTAGCCAAATACCGTTACGCTACGGAGGTTGTCGACCTTAAATAGAATATAGGGTAGGGGTAGGGGTAGGGTAGGGGTAGGGGTAGGGGTAGGGTAGGGGTAGGGTAGGGGTAGGGTAGGTGTAGGGTAGGGGTAGGGTAGGGGTAGGGTAGGGGTAGGGTAGGGGTAGGGTAGGGGTAGGGTAGGGGTAGGGTAAGGGTAGGGTAGGGGTAGGGTAGGGGTAGGGGTAGGGTAGGGGTAGGGGTAGGGTAGGGGTAAGGTAGGGGTAGGTGTAGGGTAGGGGTAGGGGTAGGGTAGGGGTAGGGGTAGGGTAGGGGTAGGGTAGGGGTAGGGTAGGGGTAGGGTAGGGGTAGGGTAGGGTTAGGGTAGGGGTAGGGTAGGGCAGGGGTAGGGTATAAAAGTCCACCCGTGCGAAGCCGGGGCGGGCCGCTAGTCATTAATAAAGCAGCTAACAAAACTTTGCTTAAAGTGAACTTTTTAGTAGTTCGTTATGTAAAACCTCAATTGGAAAAATCGAATTTATCTTAATATTGAAGTCGTCCTTACTGTATTTCTAGTCACTTAGTACCTAATGTAGTCGCACGGATTGACCAGCCGCCGATTAGTCGGGAAAGCCGACTATTCGGCATCGTTTGTAGTCGGTGACTAGTCGGCGACTATTCGGCAAAATATGCCAATTATAATCGGCGCATAACAAATGAAATAACACAAATAATTTGTGCTTGTTTTATAATTTCTAAACATTACTTAGAGTAATTATCTAAAGTTACAATCTTTACAACATAGGAACGTATTAATCAGTATTAAGCCGAGTGATGACGAAAAAGCACGAACTCCTCCGACAAGTAGGTATTAGAATGGGGTGCCTGCCGTTTTGCCGTAAAGATTTTGACAAAATTTCATTACCCAAACAAATTTTAGCAACCTTTTTTTATACCATTACAATATTTCGAATGATTTTAGTACGCATATTTTTATTTGGTCAAATTTTTACTTGGCAAAATATTATCAAATATAATGTCATTATGGCATTTGGTCTTTAATCAAATGATTTATTACAGAAAAAAATCTTCAGACAACAAATGTTTGGTAATAAAATGGGTAGGTTAGGTTATGTTAAAACTGTGACCTCCAGAAACGACTTGCATTAGTAGAAAAAAGAGATTGTTTTTAGTAGATTACGCGGAACTGAACTATTTAGATTAGGATAATTACTTATTTTAAAAAAAATGGCTTATTTGATTTTGCGTAATAATTGTTATTCCAACTGAAACATTTGACTAAATAAAAAATGTTTAAAGGACTAGTTGGTAAACAAGTTATAGTTTAAACGTTCATTTCCCAAACATTAGGTTTGCGTTAAAATTGTTTATGAATAGATGTTTTGCTAAGTAATAATTTGGCAAATAAAATTATGCGAAAAAAAATTTAGTAAGTGAAAATCCTTTCGGTCAAACAAGGGAGACCCATTAGAATGATCGGCATTTTGAAAACCGATAAGTCGGCTAGTCGGTTAATCGGCAAATACTATAGTCAGCCCATCTCTAATCGCAACACACTTTTTGTAAGCTCGTTCTGGATTTTATTAATAATCAATATTCGTCGTTAGGTTAGTAAATTAATTAATTTTTCGCTTGCTTAAATTCATACCACTCAATTTATTAAAACAGTATGTCATAATCAGTAGCTAAGTTTTTTGTATTCGATGGTTTTATAATTCACCGTTTCATTTAAAATTTGTATTAAAAAAAAATGTATTTGTACTTTTAGTTGTATAAATGTATTTTATTCATTAATGTAAGTTAATTAGACACTTAGACATTATGTAAACAAACTTTATAAAATTTACATTTATTATAAGTAACTAGGTGATCCGACAGACGTTGTACTGTATTAACTAAAAAAAATTAAAAACTTAATAAACAAACTTAATAAATTAATAATAAATCTAAATTTAATTGAACTTTTAATATTAGGGGATAGCATTGAACTAACCGTGATGTGCACTTAGAGCGGTTTATCCTCGCCGTGTACGTGACAGGCGGTCACGCACACATACACCGCGTGCTTGTAGTTGCAACCGATTCGGACGGTTCTACGAAGCTGTTCTATTTCCTACTCCGTGCTAAGAGTAGCACGAATTCTGTCAATGTTATGTAAAACGCCATAACATTATAATAAAAAAAAAATACTGTCAAAAACGCTAAGGTTACATGAGAAAATTTTATATAGTGGTAAAATATTCTTCATTTTTCTAATTATCCGCGGAATTTTTGTGTTTTTTTTCTTTTATAAGAACCTTCTCCTGACAAAAACAACACAACAGAAATAAAGAATGAGCAAAATCGACCCGCCGTTATCGCGTGATGCCGTGACCAAGGGAAATAGGTATTTATTTTTATATAATTATATAGACTCAGGATGGCCTATATCAGAATCTTCCATGTTTCACGTGGGTCAGAAACTCGAACAAAGTCACAAATTGATTCTCCAATGATTTATTTCTCCTTAACTTCACAAATTAACAAAATATAACGCTAAAACTCTTTAATTAGGTATAGATAACGATACTAAATTAAATCAACTTAGAAACTGTTAAAGATGGCGTCGGAAGTAAGCGATTCGTCGAGCGCGTGGTGCGTTGGCGGTTCTCGATTCCGAAGTGAACAAGATGGCCGCCCCGCTCCCACCGGTGTGACTTTCCGCAAGAATGGCAGCTGACAGACAGCTGACATATGTCATGCTGCCATTCTGTTCCGACGTCGTCGAAAATAAACGTCAAATGTCATGTGTCGCGCCGTCATATATTATTGTAAGTAAACAACTGAATATGGTCGATTACTTGGCACGCTAATAAATTAACATTGAATTTAATTAAGTGAAGAAACTGTCTCCAATTGATATAATCAATATTTTATCGTATTTAGATCAAACAATAACCCTCAGGCGTAACATTTATACAAAGACCTGTCTCAAACATTGTCAATAAATGCATCGGAAAATTGTTAATTAAATTAATAATTTTTTTTTTTGTGTAGTTAATTATTTGATAATATCAGAGGAACGAAAACAGCATACCTATAAATACTAATAATAATCGAGCTAGAAGGGTAGTAATATTTCATAATTATAATTCATAGTTATAAATGGAGATAATTTTAATTGGTTATATTATAACGTTACTGTGTTTATATTGACAACCTCCGTAGCGTAGCGGTGTTTGGCTCGCTTTAAATCTCGGTGGTCGTGGAGGAGTGTGGAGTCTAAGTGGGATTCCCGTATACAATACTAAGTATGCTAGTCAATGACTAGCATACTTGACAGGGTTTCCGGAACCGGTACTGTTTTTGAGAACCGAGAATTTCGGCATTTTTTCTTAAAGGAACTGGGATTTCCCTGTTCTTTCCGTATTTTCGGTTCTTAATAGTTTTTGTTATTTAGAATATAATATAAGATAAGATTAGCTTTAAAAGGAAATATTAAAATATTTTTAATTGTTTCTTATACTATTTTATTTTATTACTCAAGGAAACTTACAGCTAACCTACATGACAACCTGGAAAATGTAAATGGCCAATATAAAAGGCCAATTATAAAATTTCCACAGAGAGTTATTATTATTGAGTATGTTTATTATTTTATAATTATGAGCCCGATGAATACCACTACAGGGCAAAGGCCTCCCTTCCTTCTTTCAATTTTCCCTATCACACTTGGAACGAATCCTTCATGAAAGAGTCTAGTTTGTCTCGTCACCTCCTTCTGGGACTATCGCGTCGCCGGTTCCTGATGCAAGGATGCCAATCTGTGGCGATTTTTGCCCAACATCTGCGCAAAAATCACCACAGATTGTGAGGCCTAAATCCCGATCTGTGTTTTGCTGCGAAGTATGCTGTTCGTTATACGGTCCTTAATTTTGATTTGGAGAATACTGCATTCCATTTCTCGCTGACATACCATTACCAGACTTTTGACTCTTCGTTAATGACTACATTTACGCTCCATAGGTAGAGTGGAAAGGATGCATACGTCCATGTGTTTCCTTTTGAGGGAAAGTGGAAGTGGCCCTTTCCTTAAATGTTTCATCGACCTCTTCCATGCGTTTTCGGTGCGTCGAGCGACTTCTTTGTTTTGTCTCGCCTGGAGTGAGACTATTCGGCCGAGGTTTATGTACCCATGAACAGACTCGATACAGACACCCTCAATGTCTACTTTGCGATTTGTGCTGTTTGTCACTAACTTAGTTTTTGTCATATCAATTCTGAGTTCAACCTCAAGGCTAGCGTGGCTCAGTTGTTTCAGCATAAGGCTTAGGTCTGCTGCCCAGGAAGAGAAAAGAACAATGTCGTCAACGAAGCATACATTAGTCAATCTTTTCTCTCCGACAACAATGTCCTTATTCCTCCAGCGTGCGCCGAGTTTGTGGAAGACTTTTTTAAGCGTTGGTGTGAAGAGCTGGGGATACAACGGATCGTCTTGTTTGACTCCTTTTCTAATGGGAAAAGATGGACCAGTGGTGTCTAAATGGATAGCAGCTGTCCCGTTCTATATTTATTTTTTGTAAAAGTTTGAAGTAAGTGGGTTTTATTGCTTGCTTATAGTGAGTTGTGAATATGGCGTCATGCGATATGCTGTCGGAAGCTTTTGAGTAGTCTATAACTGCAAGGTACAACGGTAGGTTTAAGTCAACGTGTTTTTCAATATTATTTGGTTAAGTGAGTGCAAATGGTGGTGGTGCAATTCTAAGAAATGCGATTTTCGATGATCTTTATGAAAGTTTTATATACGTGTGCAAAAGCCAAACTGAGGGTCTAGACAAAATGCCACTACAGCGGAGTGATCGCTAACAGAAAATCGGCATCGCAAATGTATGGATCATTAAGCGGGCACGGGAAAAAATAACGATTGACATTGGTTGATTCTTCATTGAAACGAGTGACGCGATCGTTCGGATTTCGGTTGCATTAATCTTGTAGAAACTTACCTGTTTCAGAGGATGACCAACGTTGAGATATTTGAGGCATTGAATTTAGCTGACTTACCTTAACCCTCGTCAAAAACTTAATTACCTACAGTTTTGTTGACAACTGATGACTTCATTTCAATAATGTTCATCATTTTAGAAATGAGGAGTTATAAGCTGGGCCCCCATACAGATTTAACAAAAGGGCCCCTCTACATTTCGAGCCCGTCCCTAGTTAATAATAATATAACTAATAATAATTCCAAACCATAAGCCAAAAGATAGATAACAGATACAAAGCTTTTAAATCAATTATTTATTTATGAAGTTGATGCCATAAATCTGTTAAAAGCGATGTTATCATAAATAATTAATGTTAATTGATCCAATGCTTTTTTTCAATTTAGCACTAACTTCATAAATAATATTGATGTTGATAGCACTAGGTGTTTTTATAATTTCAAATTTATGAGTATTAGTGCATTAACAGGTACAGTCAACAAAAAAACATAGGTGTATACCATCAGTATCAAATAATAGAAAAATAAATATTTTTTTGTCTTTTTCTATGGACAAAGAATTCGCAGCTAATTGTGTACATATTTACATATTAACAGTAAACTCTCATAAATGTGTATAAATTTAAAATCCGTTTTACAATGTGTTAACCTATCTCTTTTGTTGACTGTACATTTGGTTCCATTAAGTTTTTTTTATTTTTTTTTATATATTATTATAAGTGTTGGTACATTATTAATTACAGGTACATTATCGTTTGCATGCAAAAACGTAGGTTTTAAATTGCTTCCTAAAATACCATTAATTTATTTTTATCTTGAACCAATCTGACTGATGCGGTGGTTTTTATGATTGTCTAGCTCCCGTTCCCGTGGTAACTTCATAATAAAATATAGCTGCCTTCATAAATTGGCTATCTAAACACTGAAATAGTTGTTCATTATTGGACCATTGGTTCCTGAGTTTAGCGATTAGGTAAAGTATTTTTACTTGATACGCTTGATTTTGACGAAGGTCACTGACATAGCTCAACGGATTAGCAAGCTGAAGTGGCGATGGGCAGGACACATAGCTCGAAGAACTGACTGCCGTTGGAGCAAAAAGGTTCTCGAGTGGAGACCACGGGATGAAAAAATAGGCATGAAGAATAAAAAAAACGATGTATTCTGTCAGTTAGATTACCAAAAAATATTGGAAACTTTCCTATAACAAAAAATGTCGAACATACAACGCGTTGAAATTTCATTCGAATTTTATTGTTCATCTGTATGTTCGGAAATTTTTATTGATTTGATAAATAAAACTTTCGTGTCCAACATGTTTTTGTAATATAACTGGCGGACTAATTATATTTTTTTAGTCTTCATGCCTATTTCAGCCTTACCACCCATTTCCATAATAGTACAAAACATTAATCAACCATGTTATTGGGCTGCGGCATCCTGGCAGTAAAACGGACAAATTATGTCTCAAAACAAGTGTTTGGTATTTACCTATTTACTAAGTAAAAACATTGAGCACGCGAAGTAAGCTAACAAATAAAGTGTATTGCCAATAACAAACAATTAATAAATTATTTAAAAAGATACAAAATGGCATCTGTCGGCAGATACAACAAACATTTAATGCAAATATATAATTTGCTCTTTGGTAGGTACAACAAAATCACTAAGGCCACTAATCACTAAGGTCACTAATAATGACCATATTTTATTTTCTTGAAACAAACAAAAAAATATCATCAAACCCACGACCTCAGAGATTTAATCTGAGCCAAATACCACTCCACTACGGAGGTTGGGGTGATTATTGCTTATATTTACATATCACCAATGTAATTCTTTGTTTACATTTTAAGATTTCGCAGTAAGAACGAAAGTTTTTCTGATAAATGATGTTGCCCATCCATCAGCTGTACATCTCTTAATACATCCACGCCACGGGAAGACATGGGATGGTTCTAAGACGAGAATCATACAGTCTTGGAAACCACCTAAATTAATAAAAAGGTAATAATTAGCCTTACATTTGTATTGGAGGAGAGTAGGAAGTCAATCCGACAAAGAGTGCCGCTGTACTCTTATCGAGATTCAACAGTCCACCGGTCATTCCACCGCTCAAGATGTTCGGCAAACCAATCCCTTGGGAACGGCAAGCCAAGTACTTAGGCGTAATCCTTGGCCGAAAGCTAAACTTCAGAGCGCATGTAGAAACCATTCGTGCACGTGCTTCACTTACGCTCAGTCGACTACACTGTCTTTTAAATTCACTAAGTAAACTATCACTTGACAATAAGGTTAGGATTTATACCACGTGTATACGGCTCATTATGACGTACGCGAGCATCGTATTCGCTCATACAGCTTCTAGCAGTTTGTACCGCTTACAAACTGTACAAAGTAGATTCACTCGACGTGCCACTGGGGCACCGTGGTTCATTCGTAATCGCAACTTGCATTCCGATCTCCTACTGCCTTCCGTCAAGCAGTGGATGAAAGAGGCGTCGGAACACTTCTTCGAATCCGCGGCTCAACACCCAAACCCGTTGGTTGTTGCAGCATCCGACTACAGGCCTTTGCCTACAAAGCGTCGTAAACACCGTCGGCCTCGGGGCGTCCTAGATGACCCAGACGACGAGATAACAACCTACCAACTAGCAGTAAAAAGACTGCAAGAAACTAGTACCACTACACAGAGACCACTCTATCCGAGCCGCCGGAGAAGAGTGCGCCCGCGAACGAGACGCGTCCCCCCTCGCCCTCCCGATCCTTAGTTTGCTAAGAACCTTGCGATGCCCTCGTAGACCCGAAGTCCGAGTGGCCCTCGAACTGTAAAGTAGAGCGACAGATGCACAAAACTCCACTTAAGAAACTAAAAGCCATAATCCCTCAATCTCCCCGTCAAAGACCGGCCTGAGCCGAGGTCCAAGTTCCGCAGGGGTAACCCCAGTGGGTTAGGATTCCATAGGGGTTAGGTAATTACGTTACCTTAGTTGAAATAGGTGCCTATAATACCTAGGCCGCACTGTGAAATTTTCCCTCATCTGCGGTTCCCTATGTTTTATACCTTTAGCAAAGAACTAAAACTTCTGAGAAGAAACTATATTTCTTTTTTGTTTAGTTTTAAAGTTATTTAAAGTTCAGCTGGCGTCAGCAAATAACTGTTTGTATTTGTTTATTTCAAAATTATAATATAATTCACATAAATAAGAGTTTTTACTATGGTAACCATTAATATCTAACTACATACAAAGTTTAAGTATTGTATCTACTATATACAAAGAAAAATCGTTTTTTTTCTATTTTTATAAAATTGCGGTTTACTCCGTATTCCTGTCCATTCCGTATTTTATTTTAATTCTGAGCATGCATAATGTTGTTAGGTAGGTATAACACAAAATAAAAAGCAACTAGGTTAACAGTGGGACTTCGGAAATATTGCATTTCTAAAGTTTCCATTCAATTTTTGTAGAAATAGGGTTGTCAAATTTCAAACATTTTATTTTATTTTATTAAATTCAAATGTAATTATGTTAAAATTTTCGGGAAAGCTTTAATATTTTTGCTGTAGGCTGACCTACAAATTCTTCTGCAAGTCGTTTCGATACACGGCGCTGCTGACGATGACTCAGACTTTCGTATTGCTTAGAAGTAGAAGAACGCAATGAAACAGGAGTAGGATTTGGTAATTCTGTAATGGAATGTGCTCTGGATATAGAAGGAGCATCGTATTGCATAGAACTAGAAGATCCCATTGAAACAGAAGTAGAATTTGCTGGTTCTGTGATGGAATGTGCTCTGGATGTAGAAGGAGCATCGTATTGCTTAGAAGTGGAAAATCCCAATAAAACAGGAGTAGAATTTGCTGGTTTTGTGATGGAATGTGTTCTGAATGTAGAAGGAGCATCTACTTGTTCAATGTTAGTTTTTTGAACTTCTGTGATAATTTGACTGGATTTGGGAATTGCTTGTCTTCGTCCTTTGTTGGGTGATATTTCATCATCAGAAATGACATCAGATTCGTTTAACAATACTCTGAGATCAAAGGCAGTTGAAAGCCAAGTATTGCTTTTCTTTTTTTAAAAACTGACTTTTATCTGTGACAGTCTTTGTACTTCTTTTCACACTTGCTTAAGAATTTTGTCAGTGTTGTTTGAACCAATTTTAGACTATTGACTTGATAATATCAGGAATGCCTTCAGGGTAAATAGCGTTCATGACAATTTCGTGGCAACTCTGAGGAGAACTGGCAAGAAACTCAGAAGAATCCTTTTTTTAAAATAAATTTTATTTTACAATTATTAATAAAGCAGTATATATATGTTTCAGAGCAACTCACTCCCGAGCTGTTTTGTCATTGACATAATCAGAAATTTTATAATAAGCCTTTTTACATAATTTATCCTTGACATATCGTTTAAACTTGTTTGTAGAAAGATCTCTTACATTATTAGGAAGTTTGTTCTCGAAGCGTATAAATTGCCCCATAAAAGAATTGCTAATGTTGTGGAGACGTGTAACATGTAAACGAGATTATGCTTAGATCTAGTATTAATATTATGAGTGTCGCTTTTTTTCTTAAAACTATCAATATTCTTATGAACATATAAAAGGTTTTCATAGACATATTGTGATGCGACTGTAAGAATATTAGTCTCTTTGAATTTCTCCCGTAGGGAAACTCGCGGACCAAGTTTATATATGGACCTTACAGCTCGTTTTTGTAGTACAAAAATGGTGTCAATGTCCGCACAGTTTCCCCAAAGAAGAATCCCGTAAGACATTACGCTATGAAAATAACTAAAGTAAACCATTCTAGCAGTGTCCAAATCAGTGAGTCGTCTCATAGTTTTAACAGCATAGGCCGCAGAGCTAAGTTTTCCTGATAGTTTTGCAATATGTGGGCCCTATTGCAATTTGGAGTCAATAGTTATTCCCAAAAAGACAGTTGACTCCACTGGCTCCAACCGAATACCATTTATTTGCACATTCGTATCAATTTGCTTCACATTAGGTGTAGAAAATTTAATGACTTTGGTTTTGTTATCATTTAAAAGTAGATTATTTACATTAAACTAATGGACTACCTTCGAGATTGCATTGTTTACTTCGTCAAAGCTGCGTAGCTGTCTACCTATTTTAAATGTTAAAGAGGTATCGTCAGCAAACAATACTATTTCATGATTATTTCCTACATAGTAAGGTAAGTCGTTTATATACACCAAAAACAAAAACGGCCCCAGGATTGAGCCTTGCGGGACGCCCATGGACAACAGAGCCTGGTGATATTTTGCCGTTTAGATCAACCTTTTGAATTCTATTGCCCATGTAAGAAATCAGAAGATTGAAAGCCTGGTTCCTTATGCCATACCGGTGTAATTTCCTGACAAGAGTGTCATGGTACACGCAATCATTTGATTGCGTTAGACAGATCACAGAAAATACCTAAAGATTCCTGCGAATCTTCCTAGGCCGCGAATATAGATTCAGTTCAGTTCCCGCATCTATGGTGAGCAACCCCTCGAAAACCCAAACAGTTTTTTGTTAAAAGGTTAAATTTATTAAAGTGTCTGAGCAACCGAATAATAATTAATTTTTCAAAAATTTTGCTCAGAGTGGGCAATATAGAAACATGTCGGAAATTCGAGGGATCAGTACTATCACCGGATTTAAATAATAGAATAACCTTACTATGCTTTATCAAGTCAGGAAATACACCAGAATCAACACAACTATTAAATATGTATGCTAGGTAAGGCGCTATTATTTCAATAATATTAGATACAAATTTAACAGAATGACCCCATAGATTTTAAGTTTTTATTCTCTATGGTATTGAAAGCATTAATTACATCTTTATAGTCTATTAAATTAAATGTAAAATGGTAACGCATGCAGAAACACTTTCTTTTAATAGCGCCTCAGCAGATATTGAAGATGAATTTAGAGTTTTAGTTGTTATTAGAGGAACGTTAGTGAAGAAATTCTCAAACTCAGTTGCAACTTCCATATCTGCTGAAATATTAACATTTTTAATTTTTAAATTAAAATCTATATTACAATCTATAGCTCTACCTTTTCATTATTAATAACATTCCATATTTCTTTTATTTTATTAGATGAGTTTTTAATTTTATTATTTACTAGCGACCCGCCCCTGCTTTGCACGGGTGTAAAGCTGATATATTATACACTAGCGACCCGCCCCGGCTTCGCACGGGTACAATACTGATAATTATACTACATAATGTCTTTAAACCTCTAACAAACGGGCGAAATTTGGTCAAAACAAACAGAAACAAATTAATATAGGTACCTACTAAAACTCAGTGAAATAAGTAGGTGGGTATACTTTTATCGTATGAAATACCTATACTCTTCAGGACTAACAATACAACAAACACTAAATAAATAGGTAGGTATTCAAGTGTCTATCCATCATAGTTACAACGAACACAGAACAAAAAATTTGCCCTATAATTTTCAAGGATCGAGCGCGCATAATCGCATTCGGCCTACCTCCGTAGCGTAGCGGTAATTGGCTCGCTTTAAATCTCGGAGGTCGTGGGTTTGATCCTCACATCGGACATGAAACCTTTGTGTAAATTCTAAGATTTCTTTCCGGGTCTGGTTGGTTGAGGGACTACCCTCCGTGCCTCGGAAAGCACGTTAAGCCGTTGGTCCCGATTGTTATAACATCATCTATAATAATCGTATATCAAGGAAGGGGCAGCAGCGTTTCCTTGTGTGTTACAACATAATTCTGCGGTCACCAACCCGCCTGCCAAACGTGGTGACTATGGCAATACCCTCCCTCGGGAGGAGGCCCATGTTCAGCAGTGGACGATATACGTGCTGATGATGATGATGACCTACTAAAACTCAGTGAAATAAGTAGGTGGGTATACTTTTATCGTATGAAATACCTATACTCTTCAGGACTAACAATAACTAAATAAATAGGTATTCAAGTATCTATCCATCATAGTTACAACGAACACAAAACAAAAAATTTGCCCTATAATTCTTAAGGATCGAGCGCGCATAATCGCATTAGGCCTACCTAAAACACGCGCTGTTATTTTGCGATAACTTCTAAGTTATTCATTAAAAGTATATAGTGTAGGGGTAAAATAATCTGCTTGAAATGCTTAAGAATACTAACTCATTTAAAATGATAAGGATAAATACTGAATCCGTCTGATTACCTTTACAATTACCGCATTAGAAATTATCATTTTTCTAAGATATAATGGATATAGCATGTTAACCTTGAAAGATAGACATATGCTATCGCAGACTTTTTTGTAGATCTAAAAGAGAAGAATATTTGCCACTATACCTTGTTTTGTTATATCTCATAGGGTTTAGGCAGCGTTTTCGTTGAAAGCTCCCAAATGGCTTAATTTTTTCCGACACCTCTGACAAATATCAATATATATTAGTCAAATGTACACATAAACTAAACAAATCATATACGTAAACCTTCCGGAAGAATCGTTCTATCGATTGGTAACATCCGCATGAAAATCGATGTAGTAGTTTTTGAGTTTATCGCGAACAGACAGACAGACGCGGCAGGGGACTTTGTTTATAATATGTAGTGATGTAGTGATAGCGGTCGCCCGCGGCTCCGTGCGGATGTCGGTTACCGCTGCAAAAAGCCTACCCAGGAAAGACACGGTCAGCAAAATGATTCCCAGGTCAATTCACAGACACCGACATAAACATCGACAACGCAGTCATTATCCGCAGGCTGCACAGATTGTCTTTCTGTGGATGTTAAAGTTGTTAATGATGAAAATATAATTAATGATGTAATTAATAGGCATTTTAGGGATTAGGCATTTTAGGCATTTTCAAAGCTCTGAAAAGAACTGTTGTTTAGCTCTGAGAAGAACTGTTGATTAGCTTTGAGAAGAACTTTTGCGTAGGTGTAGTTTTAAGAACGAAATCTAAAAAAAATCGCACGAAAATTATTAGACTTCGCAACGGGCCGTGCAGCAGAAATCGTAATATTTTAATTTCGCCATAACTTCAAAACCAAACGTCCAATTTTAATCATTCAAAGACCAAATATTATCTACATAAACTGTACTTAGTGATGAAATAATTTATTTTGATAAGGATTAATAGCATGAGTAAAATAAACGCGTTTAAATGTAGTCCAAAAAAAATCAAGATTTCTAAATAAAAAAATGATCGTGGTGCCTCACTCGACATAGATAGGTATAGTGTGTCGCGGACTTTTTTGTAGATATTTATAAGATCTATAATTAATTAGAACATTTTATGGTTCTATCTTTTATAGTTTAGGCAGCGTACGCAAAATAAGTAACTTTTCTGGTTGATTTTTTACACCTTGTGTCAGAAAAACCCAAATATCTTACGGAACCCTATTTTTTTTCAAAATAAAATTTAGCCTATGTTACTCGTGGATAATGTAGCTTTCGAATGGTGAAAGAATTTTTTAAATCGGCCCAGTACTTTTTGAGCCTATTCATTACAAACATACAAACATACAAAAATAGGTACAAATCTTTCCTCTTTATAATATTAGTGTAGATATACATTGATTTGGCTTCTTTAAATACTTTGGAATATCTAGTTGCCTGATTCTTAAAAGTCGTACTTTTATTTAAAGTCTTATCCTAATACAGCTCATACAATTTATTACGACTTTTGTAAATACCAGGTGTTGCGCATTCACTGAAACTTAACTTACCCTTACTGATTAACTCAGTTTTAGATGTAAATATCGTATTGTATTCAGCAACAACCATATTAAAAAATAAATCATACAGCTGATTTGGGTTATTATATGAATGGAAAATGAATTGGAAAACCTGATAATTTATATGACAGATTAAAATGAAATAAATGCCTCTAGACGACTTTCACTAATGGGTACAAAACCAATTTTTTTACTTGGAATTTAATTGGTTTTCTTGGGAAATAATACTTATTGTCCACAATGGTCCGACTGTAACATATTAATTACAAATTTATGAATAGGATTTCAATGAGTAAATTTATTATCTATACACGTAGCACCAGAGGCAGTAATCCTCGTAGGCTCAATAAATAAATTATACAAATTAAAAGAAATTAAATTCTAGAAGTTACAGGTTAATGTATTCTTTTCCAAAATATTTATATTAAAGTCTCCACAAACAACAATTGTTTTATGACTATTCGCTAATTTGAACAGAGCATCCTCCATTATTTTAATAAAAGTTTCATAAGGCGCAGATGGAGGTCTGTACACACTCAAAACATACAGTTGCTCCAATTCAATACATGCTATCTCTAAAACCCTTTCAAAAGAGAGGCCTACAATGTCAGTTCTTTCTTTAAATTTTAATTTAAACAAACAATTATATTTTATTTTACATCAAGAAATATAGAAAATTGGCAGTCTAAGTTATCCGAAAATTGTTATAGTATAGTGAGTGACAGACCTAAACACAAAAATAAAAATTCAATAACTCGAACGTACCGCATCATGCACCCCTGATTTTTTCATGATTTATAGCTGGTTATAATACAAAACTATCTATATTGAAAAAAAATGCGGATGCAATGGGATTGACCAATAATAAATATTTTTAATTTTGATAAACAATAATTATTTTTCCTCCTATAAACGATTATTTTAATTTATTTTTTAAATCAGTAGGTATAAGTCCTTTTTACGAACCTTTTTTATAATAATTGAAAACATATATTTGAAATGAATAATGCATTTCTATGGTTTCTATGTAGTTTTCTCGAACTTTGAAATAACATCAAAACTAAACAAAAAGAATACATGGTTTCTTCCCAGAAGTTTTAGTTCTTTGTTGGAACTGCAGGATAAAGGGATAAAACATAGGCGACCGCAGATGAGGCAAAATTTCAGTGTGGGCCGCAATCACATATGAATGAAAAGAGTGAGCCAAATATATTCTATAGCAGTAAAATAAAAAGATTAAACAACTAAGCCTTAGACATCTACTCCATATAAATGTCACGCCCTATAATTCCCAAGACGTTAAAAAAATCACCGAGTGTATGTTATAGCTTGCAAATAGGAAACGAACACCAAATTAGTTTCGATAGTAAAATAAATGTATGTTACCACACCTTCGCCCCTTGTTACCTAAAAAGTAAGTCATACAGCTACTTATTTCACTGAATGTTATGACCAAAACGGGCAGTTATGGGCGTTGAAAGTACTGAATACTGATTTAATTCGGTCCATAAAGTGAAATGTCAAATATTGCTACAATTTGTAACCTTTAGCCAATTTGTGACGCTGAAGTAAATATCGTCAATTGTTCTAAAACTTTTTTCAAACAAAAGGTTTTAACTCATTCAAAACTTTAAGCACATTAACATCAAGCGTACAGATGTGAACTTAATGCCAAAGGCATTTTTTCGCGGTTCACCCTTGTTTGGTATAACAACTTTTAGTCGAAAATCGCTTCGGCTAACTTTAGTTACAATAAAGTCATTACGCATAATTATGCATTTGACCGAATAATTAATTGGTAGAATTTTATTTAGCATATTTATTTCTTTGAAACAATGTCATTTCACCGAATTTTCAAATGCACTTATTTTATTTA
This sequence comes from Nycteola revayana, assembly GCA_947037095.2. NCBI lineage: Eukaryota > Metazoa > Arthropoda > Insecta > Lepidoptera > Nolidae > Nycteola > Nycteola revayana. Next base: position 16,517,869 of record OX344839.1, read on the forward strand.
AAATTTATTTAAACGGCTAGACTGTCAAATTTGTAATTATTTCAAGTCTTGAAGTTGGTGTCAGCGCCATCTATCGATAATGCTTAACATTTTTCGACAAATATATCGGAAGTTCCATTTGGATGTGAATGTATAAACGATGACGCCCGTATAAACTTATATATTTTTTTACTAAAATAAACTTAATCCGGCTCCTATCAGGGTAGTCTGAACTTTTATACCGACCTTATTAATGAACAGGAAAACATAATGTAAATTGAATATGGTATTTTGTTGTAATTGGTCTATTATGATAAAATTACTCTAATTTGTTGGAGAGGCTGTCCTACCGTCCACTTATAGGGCCCTTATAGCTTGTGCCTACAAGCCGAAACTAAAAAGTTTAGTTATTAACATTTGTAGAATAGTTTTAAGTAGCTATCGCGGCCCATTAGTATGATATGGACCACCTGTTGAGAAACAATGGTTATAACAAACACAGCGGCCACCGTGGTTGATTCTATTGAACAAAGCGCAGACCTCGGTATGATAAATTGCTCTCAACATAGTGGGGTATTTCCGCCAATGGCAAATTAACTAGTAACAACAACCTAGCAGCAAATTATCTTATTAATGATTATTATAACTATTGCTAACCAAATAGGTCAAAAATAGACAAACATTTTTTTTTGCCATTTCGTAGACGCCAAATGCTGTGTGACAAACTGCGTTTTTGGCATTAATTATTAATTTAATAGAAAATTAACTTATAAATCGTCTTTAATATTATATTTATAGATTCTTATAATCCTTGCCAATATCCGGTTATAAAAATAACTTAATTATATTATGTACACCTATGTTCTTTTGCTTGTAATATAAAGGGATATCGAAAGTCGGTCCTTACCAAATTCACTACAAAATGTTTATTTACACGTACGGAGATGGCGTACGGGCGCCATCTTGGGTGACGTGTCGCGACGCGCACTCCGCCAATGTGCTGCCAATCGTCGTGAAATGTGGTTGTGACTCGAATTACGGGGTGGGCACGTGTTCTTTCACGAATATGTAAAAAGTGTCATCATCGGCTTTATTTTTAAGGTAAGTAAAAACTTTATTTTGTTAATTCCTATAGGAAGTTATATATATAGAGGTGAAATTAAACTCTGCATGATGATTGGAAACAATGAAGTTGTAACTAAGTTACGTAATAATAGAAAATAATCTAAATGTCCTTTCCACTCCTGTCCTTACCGTGTAAATTTGCAGGCTACAGTAAGGACATTTAGGTTACGGTAATGACTTTTTTTAGGCAAGCTTTTTTTGGTTACTGGTCGATAAGATATATCGTTATTATTATATCCAACTTCGACAAAGCCTAAGATATGGATTACGTTATATTATGGTACAGAAATATGCTTTTGCAACTAATGTTTTTAATTTGGGATGAGAATTTATTGCTTTTAAAATAATTATCTTTTTCCATATTATTATCCTGCTGTCCTTGTTATTGGTTTTTTCGTTTTATTTTATAATTGCCTGTTTGTTTACAGTCAAACTCAAAAATGCCGAAGTCGAGTTCATCAGCAAGCAAAGAAAGAAAGAAGGTTTGTAAATCGAAACGATATGAATTTATTAAACTCAACGACCTGAAAAATATGCAGAATTGTTAAATAAAGAAAACGAGCGTTACAAAAAGCGAAGAGAACCAAAAAATTTAAAAACATTACAGAAATTACAGAAAGAGAAAAGAGATGGAAAAGAAAGCAATGGAGAATTAATAAGAGAAATTATAGACGTAAGAAACAGGAAAACTCTACGATACAAGAAGTAAATATGGAGCAATCAGATGAGGTTAACCCAAGTACTAGCATTCAAGACAAAGATCCACTGCTAGATTTGAATGATAATCAAGATCCTCAAATTAATAGCCAATTATTCAGGTTAAGGAAACACTGATCAACAAAATTTTGTAACAAGAAAAGTAAGCAGTAATTTCGAAATAACTACCTAACCTCTCCACAAAATCATGTGTATATTAATTTGATTAGGATTAGTTTCCGTGTTCCGGCACTTATCAGTAAAATTTAATACTAATTGTTTTTTTCTTATTATTTTTGAATTCAGTGTTTTAATTTCAGAAAAGTGGCTGTGTTTTGTGTTTGCTGAGTGAAGTGATTCTTAAAGAATGTCAAGAAAGTGTAAAAATGATCCTGACAAGTTCTGTTACATTTGTGGTGAAATTACTTTTGTATCTCAACGAAGAAATTTAACACCTTTAATAAAAAAATTGTATGAAAGTTATTTCGGTTTTCCTGTTGGACAGCAAGATAAAGTGTGGGTTCCTCATATCTGTTGTGTTACTTGTGTAGGACTTCTTACGGGATGGGAAAAAAGATCTCGATCTATGCCTTTCGGAATTCCGATGATTTGGATGGAACCGACAGATCATTCAACTAATTGTTATTTTTGTCTGACTAATACAAAAGGCATTACAATTAAAACTAAAAAACAAGTTAAGTATCCTCATGTGTCATCTGCTAAAAAACCGATTCCTCACAGTGAAGAACTACCTATCCCAGAACCACCTCAGCGCTCTGATCTTTCAACTGAATCAGAGGAAACAGATAATAAAAGTACTGATCCTGATTTCAAATTGCTTCTTACTCTATTTGTCTCAAGGAAGAAACGCCACACCTACTATCTCAAGGAGATCTTAACGATTTAGTTCATGATTTACACTTGTCTAAACAACAAGGAGAACTTTTAGGATCTCGATTGAAAGGATGGAATTTATTGCAACCAAACACAAAAATAACTTTTTTTCTGCATCGAGATGAAGAGTTAAAAAGCTTTTTTTCACAAGATAATGATTTGATATTTTGTAACAATGTCTGTGGTGTTATGAATATTTTGGGAATACAATATAAAATTGAAGTCTGGCGTTTGTTTATTGATGCTTCAAAAACAAGCTTAAAAGCAGTTTTGTGACACAATGGTAATAATCTTCCCTCCATACCGGTAGGTTATGGTGCTAACATGAAAGAATCCTATGAAACAATGAAATTTCTTTTAGGAAAGATTCAATATGACGAACATAACTGGAAAATTTGCGGAGATTTAAAATTTGTTGCCCTCTTATTAGGATTGCAACTTGGGTATACAAAATTTTGTTGTTTTCTGTGTGAATGGGACAGTAGAGATAGGAAGAACCATTGCGTTAAGAAAATTTGGCGCAAAAGACGATCTCTTACTCCATGAATAAAAAATGTAAAACATGCTCCATTAGTACAACCTAAAGATATATTTTTACCACCTCTTCATATAAAACTTGGCCTGATGAAAAACTTTGTTAAAGCAATGGATAAAAATGGCGCTGGGTTTCAATATCTGAAAGAAAAATTTCCTAAAATCAGTGACGCCAAGATTAAAGAGGGTGTGTTTGTAGGTCCTCAAATCAGGCAAGTGATAAAAGTTATTAAAGAACAACTCGATGATCTGGAAAAACCAGCTTGGGAATCATTTATAAAAATCACTGAAAATTTTCTTGGAAATCACCGATCAAATGACTATAAAACTATCGTCGAGGAACTTTTAGAAAATTATAAAGCATTAGGTAGCAATATGTCCTTAAAAATACATTTTTTACATTCACATTTTCACATTCACATTCAGACTTTTTTCCCCCAAACTTGGGTGCCGTTAGTGATGAACATGGGGAACTATTCCACCAAGACATTTTTACCATAGAGAAACGATACCAGGGAAAATGGGGTCCAACTATGCTGGCAGATTATTACTGGGGATTACAGAGGGACGTTCCTGATGCAAAATACAGGAGAAAATCATGAAAAAGTCCTTATCTATACTAATATTATAAAGCCGCAGAGTTTGTTTGTTTGTTTGAACGCGCTAATCTCAGGAACTAATGGTCCGATTTCAAAAATTCTTTCAGTGTTGGATAGCCCATTTATCGAGAAAGGTTATAGGCTATATTCTTTTTTTTTTTAAAAATAAGGATCCGTAAGAAAATTGCGATGTAACCCAAGGTGTAAAAGCGAAAACCTATTTATGCGTGCGCTGCAAAAACTATTGACAATAGAAGAAAATGATGTACTACGGGTTTGTAGGTCTTATTAATATCTACAAAAAAGTCCGCGAGAGCATATATCTAACTATTATAGTTTAGTCACCGCTTTTATGTTCATAAAAAAATATTAAATCGTCTGAAGAAAGAAACTAAATTAAATGTATATTGTAATATTAATCCTTATCCAAATTAAGCATTATGTTCTCAAGGGTATTTATGTAGAAGTAAAATACTTTTTGTTTTATTCCAATCGGACATTTCGTTGAGAAATTATCACGTGTATAAAAACGCAAAGAATTGGTACCTAATAATGAGTTATTTGCCATAATAGATAAAGCTGAAGAGTGTGTTTGCTTGAACACGCTAATCCCAGCAACTACTAGTCCGATTTGAAAAATTATTTCGATGTTAGATAGCCCATTTATCGAGGAAGGTTATAAGCTATATTTTATTATAAAGTTTCTACGGGAACGGGAGTTACGCGGGTGAAACCGGTAAGCTAGTATTAATATTATAACATTAATAATAATTTAATTTTCGTTAAAATAATTTGTAATGAAAGAAAAGTAAAAAAAAACATATTACAATAAAACTATTCGTATCTAAAATTTTAGACTACTAATTCTACTCCAATTGACCTTATTCCTAACAGAATCAGCCAAAATTTTTCTTATTACACACATGTTTATCAATGAAATTAACGGTACATCTTAAAAGCAAGCTAAGGTTGTATGAACAGAAAATTCAGAGGCTTCAAATTTAATAATAGATACAGAGTAAAAATACATTTGCCAACGCACTAGATTATTCTCTAATTAATACTGTTTTTACTGAAATTTAGATATAAGCTTTTGTTAAAAAGCCGACTTATAGCCTAGTGACCATATTCTGTTAGCTAAAAATAGGATGCAACCAATACGGACATTAAGATTATAGTATAATAGTATCAAACGCCTCCCAAGCCATTGCATGCCCGAGTCGAATGCGAGATTACCATGTCTCGGTATGTCATTAGCATAATTATTCAAAACTGCCATCTCTGACATTAATGCTTGTGACATGATATACTATGGCAAATTGGCGAAAAGATAACACGTGAGCTTAAGCCGATTGTGTTAGTATTTTATTTATTTGTTTAGGACGGAAAGTAAATTGACCAAATTAATGAGTATGTTATATTCTTGAGTGGTTAATGAGGTTTAGTGCCGTCACTTGGTATTAGTGTCATTTCTTTTAATTGAAATAGGAATTTTGCTACTGTACCATATTATTATGTAAGCTAAAAGTAGCAAAGTTCCGCAGGAGGAAACGTGTTAGGTTGCTACGCCACCCCATCGTTTCTTATTATTATGACATCTGACAGCCATTGTCTCGCAGATCGTGGGTTCGCTCCCTACAAAGATAAGAAGTATTTGTGAAGATTACTTTCTAGGAATGGTTGGTTGAATCCCCCCTCGCCCTCCCGACCCTTAGTTTGCTAAGAACCTTCCGATGCCCTAAATATAAAGTAGAGTGACAGTAGCACAAAACCCCCTAAAATGCTAGAAGTCATAATTACAATCTCATCGCCAGCGACCGACCTGAGCCTAACCACGAGGCGACGCCCTCTGGCGCAGGTTGCCTAGTTTGTAGTGTTTAAATCTGGAGCTCTGCTCGCCTTTATGCCTGGTGAAGTAGCAAAAGCCTCGGGCCTAACTACATATGTCCGTCCGAAAACAAAAAAATGGTTGATTGAAGAACTTCCGTCCGTGGCTCGGTACGCAGGTTAAGACATTGGTCCTGATTGGTATAACAAGGAACGGGCAGCAACGGTTCCTTGCATGTCATATCATGCCCATTACTTACTGTTCGTCTATCAGCTGTATGTTCCTTAGTCATCTTGAAGACACGGAGGTTTATTCTAACCTAATCCGGAAATCGTACGGCGGAAACCACATGACTTAGCTAACTTAAGCGATTTCTATACAACTTGTTGAAAATAAATTAATAGAATAGGAACCACATGCGAAAATCTACTAAACGAAGCAACAAAAAAGTTAATCGGGAATCGTTTGCAGTTCGTCGACAATGTGTCCTTGAAAAAAATAATACAAGATCCGTAACATATTAACACTCCGTTCGAATTTGGTACCAATAGTTAAGTAGATAGGACTGAATTTTGATCACAGTTTAAGTACTCAATTACCTCAAAAATGAAGGCCAAGTTTTTTAAGAATATCATCGTATATCGTGTCAGTGAACTCAATATTCCTGGAAAAATAGAAAGGTAAGTTCGAAATTTCAATCACTCTATATAAAGTTATCGACATGCTTTTTGTTCGTGATAAAAAACTTAATAACTGCATTTTTTATTCGAAGCTTAGAAGGATGTAATCTGAATGACAAAACATTGAAAAACTGGTTTATTAAAAAAGTATATTGATCCAATCTATATCTAATGCAAATGTTTGTGCACAGTTTAGTCATCCACTGAAAAAAATCTATAGATCAGGTTAAATAAAATTTAGCATAGGTTACACATATGGAAAAAACACCGAGAATGCTGATGCATTGGCTACTTAAAGTTATTTAGCAATTTATCTACACTAGCATTCAGGCGCGGTTTCACTCGCGTAACTGCCGTTCCCGTAGGAACTTCATAATAAAATATTGGCTTGAACCTCGGCTCCGGGCGGTCGCTGGCGATGAGATTGAGGGATTATGACTTTTAGTATTTTAGGGGAGTTTTATGAACTGTCGCTCTACTTTACAGTTCGCGGGCCTCTCGGACTTCGGGTCTATGAGGGCATGGGATGGTTTTTTGCAAACTAAGGGCCGGGAGGAGAGAAAAAATGAAGGTAGCAAAATTTGAACGGCAAATCAAAATCTACGCGGATGAAGTTTAGTGAGATTATAAAACTTGGTTGGTTGATGACCGCAGGGTTATCTATAGGTATCTATAATACTAATATATTAGTATTAACTATAATTTTATTAAATATATTGTATAGCTTTATATATACATAAAGCTGAAGATTTTGTTTCTTTACTTGAACGCGCTAATCTCAGGAACTACTGATCCGATTTTCAAAATTATTTCAGTGTTAGATAGCCCATTTATCGAGGGAGACTTACTCATGATGTTCCTACGGGTACGGGAGTTACGGAAGTTAGTCATAGGTTATATTAGAAGTATTATACATATACCTACAGTAGGTACTCCACACACATCATAGATATGTACGATATGTTACTGAAAATTCTGGAACTATAGTAAATCCAAAAGGTTACCAGTAAAGCCTAAGATTTACAGACTCTCAATGATCAATTTCCGAATATTTTTGTGATTCGAACTTTTACCATGTATTTTTATGGTAAAATCCCAAAACAATCGTCCACTTTTTATAAACCCTTCATTTTCACAAACGCCTTATAACGTCTAATGCTGAACATAGACCTCCTCCTGGGGAGGGTATTTGCCATAGTCACCACGCTTGGCACGCGGGTTGGTGACCGCAGTATTATATTGTATAACACAAGGTAACGCTGCTGCTCGTTCCTTGATATACGATAGTTATAGATAATGATATAACATTCGGAACCAATGACTTAACGTGCTTTCCGAGGCACAGAGAGTCCCTCAGAGAACTAGACCCGGAAATTACACAAAGATTTCCTGTCCGGCGTGGGGATCGAACCCACGACCTCCAGTATTAAAAGCGTGCCAAATACCGCTACGCTACGGAGGTTGTCACACATTTACCAAATCATGTCCTCATGTCGGTAAATCCTAATAGTGCAGTCATTGAAGCGAAAAATAGGGTGTAACCTCCGAATTTTTTTACTGTGAACCGATTTGCATGAAATTTTGGAATTAGGCTCATATTACCCTTAACTTTAAAAGTGAAAATGATCTGAACTCCGCACCCATCCTGGGGGACGGTTGCCACCCCTTCTCGTTGGTGTATTTTTTTTTTCAAAATAACCTCGGATATCGGTAGAAGGACAATTTCAAGAAGAAAATGTTTTATGAAGTTTATCATAAAACCATTACAACCATATTCATTTTAACGAAAATTTTATGTTGAACAAATTGTAGCAGGTAAAAAACTGAACAAATCAGTTTTTTATAAAGTGTTGTTAGTGCAATATTAAGCTAGATATTAAAGATCAAAGCCGTTTTTTATTTTGTCTGAAATTTAATCGATGTATTCCATGCCATCTAGCGGCGAGCAGATACATTTTATGCATTCTAATGAAATAGGGTTTTGTAGTGCTTGAAATAAGCTTTAAAATGAACACTGTTAAAAGTCTTTTGCCCGTAAAATGAGTAAGACATACTCTTAAATCTTACAATTTACCGTGGTTCGATCTTTTACAGTAGCTGATGTTGCAGATCTAATGAAGTGTAAAACTCAAACTTATGTTAAATAGACATGTTTATTTTCCTCCGATACTTCAATAAGAAGAATCCCGACTGATCTATGTAGGTCGTATACAATATTTTCTGTTTGACGAAGGTCCATAAATAGTCCTATTATCCACACAATAGCCTATTCTCGGTCACTATTGGACGTCCATAATTACCTACCTTCAATACTTCATCAGCCATCAGCTGTATTAATTTTAAAATGTAATGACATCCTCAACTATACATCAATCATTTCCTACAACATCAGATAAACATGTCACATAATACTCACATTAATTGTTGTTATACCCAAGGTCTAATGGCTTAAAATAATAGAATTATCGATGGGGAGCATGTAACCATAAATTGTGACATGACCATAAATTGCCCCATGACCATAACTGAAGACAAAAATGTTGTTTACCAGTCTAACTAACACTTAACCTTATCGACGCTGTGTCCCATTAATACTTACATTTAATATATTCCCTAAGGTGACTAAACCACTCATTTCTCCATAAATTAAATATGAAACATAAATATGTATAAACCAACAAGACAATTAACTTGTTTTATTTTCAAGTTAATTGTTATTTGTTTAAAGTTACGATGTGTTAATGTTAACTAAGTTGTCGTCTCTTGTTAGATTAAAACTGTTGACAACGTTTAAAAAGTAAACGCATGTATTTAAGGCTCGTGGTAAAAAGTACTTGGAAGCTTAAGTGGTCATCCATACATAATTTATAAGTGCCCACTAGAATTATAATTATTTATTTAATATGAATGCACTTGATATTTTATAATAATTAAAAGCATACACCTACTACTTATAGGCATTCCGCGCGCGGTTTCCGCGTTGCTCCCGTTCCAGTAAGAAATTCAATAGAAAATCAAAATATAACCTATAGCCTTCCTCCATAAATAGGCTATCTAACATTGAAACAAACAAACTCTTCAGCTTTATATATTAGTGTACTCAGCTGAGCGAAGATTTGTTTATGCACCGAATTCTCGATTGCATATTGCTTTTTTTACATTTGCGTAGTCCTATTTTAAAACTTGAATTTAATTCCAATAAAATGTTACATTTATGATAAAAACACATGTTATTTAAATGAACAATACTTTAATAATACATATTTATAATTTGCAATCCCTGAAAGGGTTCATGTTTGACACCAATATTAGTATTGAAACCATTGATACCAATATAAATTTTTAACATAATGTAAATCAATTAAGAATATCTTATTACAAACAGATCATACCAGCCTTGTAGAGGAACACGTAGAAACGGTCGTAATCTTCCACAGAAATTAAAGATCTTAATTTCAAAATTGAGATTAATAAATTTTGACCACCGGCAGTACTCGAACCTGCATCTTTGGTATGCCTAATGCCTTAACCAATTACGCTACGGTGGAACCCAGCCGGTTATCGAAATTTATCAATCTCTTTTATAACACGTCTCTTAGGGGAACGTTAGCAGTTTCGAGTGCCGGTGGTCAAAATTTATAATACTTATCCGAAAAGTATTCAAAAATTTAAAAAAATATTGAACATCTTCTTTACCATAATGCCCGGTGACCGCAGATTGTTAAAAATGTAAACGTTCAAATTGGCTAACGAGCTTGTATTGCGCGATACAGGTTATTTGAGATACATGGGTGGTAAATGGCGCTGCTAGTCTTCTTGTAGTTTGTGTGGCTACTATAGATGTCGCTACAGTTTCATCGTCGGTAATAATTAAACCCAACGTATTTTTTACCTTAATTGATGTTCATGAATGAATAATATAATGAAGGATAAATTAATGTGTCAAGGATTATTGTAATTTTATCCTACTCCCCATAAATTATTTATTTATTTATTCATTAATATTTCTGGTTTATGTTCAAGATCTACAGAAGTAAGGTGTCGTGGAGTCTTTCATACATTGTAATTATTATTTTAATTAGAAATCAAGTACTCCCGCTGAGACTAATGAATACAAATGTTGACGAGCGATGTAGTTTATTGGTATGATTAGTCATTCGATATTTTATAAGAAATCATTTTTCTTCTACCTTAGTTAAATTTGGTTTTAGTGCAAAGTTTAGATAAAATACATTTAAAACCAATAAGACCAAAAAATATGTAAAAATAAGCCCCAAATAGTGAGACCGAAGTCGCTATTTACGTTCGCACAAACGGGTTAGTCACTATCTGGACATACGAGGCTGGACATGAGTGTGTCGAGTTGGTGAAACTCGGAATTAGGATCACTTATTATTTCGTTATCTCGACACGCCAATATTGATATGTATGTCCACTTAGTGAAACTTAAATTAAATCTTTTTATGTTTTCGTCAACTGGACACACACTCACATTTCACCCAAATTCATGACAAAGTACAGTCACGCAGATATATTTTTTAATCACATTCATCATTGGACTCTTTTAGGCACGGATCATTTTGTATGTCATGGTAAAATTATTCACCATTTGTGAATTTGCAAAGATATTACACCGATAGTGATCGAAAGTCACTATTACCATGTCAGCTTGTCTATAATCGTCATCGCGGAACTAGTTTTATTACACTCTTTGTACTCCCGAGGTAGCCGGTAAAAATGTTGTTGTCTGCTCTAATTGGTTGTCACAGGTAAGGTACACTCATGTCCAGCCTCGTATGTCCTGATAGTGACGTTTACTCTTATAGCACTCGCGGCGCCCACAAGCTTGTCACTGAGACACGTAGACTGGATAAGACATCCAAATTGACTCACGTTATCGGCCCTACGGTATATAATAAACTACCTGAACACATATTGGCAGCTAAAAGTCTCAACATGTTTAAAAACAGGCTAAAAAACTGGTTGATCGAACAGTCGTTCTACACATTTGATGAATTTATTGAACAAAACAAGTTTCATTAATATCATTAATTTATTAAACTAAAGATTTGTATTTACACAGATTTTGACATGAATTCAAATAATTAACAAGATACTAATATCGGCTATTATAAGTATACCTTTTTATTTATTGACATTTTTTATTATGATATTGACTTATAAATATCTACTGTTACTTTATTTTATTAATATCAATGTTATTAACTTATATTTAATTGAATTTATATTAATCATATTACTCGAAGTACCTAAAGAATTCTTAGGCTAATCGTAGCTACTCACACCACTTTGACCTGTAAACAACTTGTTACCAATAAAGAAATTATGAACTATGAACTATTTTGGACTTTAGGATAGAAATAATAATATAAATCGCGGCATATCTCTGGTTTTAACCACGGATATCATAAGTTCGATTCCCGCGCCGGACAAAGAATATTTTTGTGAAGTCAAAGAATTGTTTGCGTAATTGGTTTAGGGCTGCCCTTCGTATCGCAAAAAGCACATTACGTTGTTAATCCCGATTGTTATAACATCAACATCATGTGTGTGTGACTATAGTCTGTATACAAGGTCACAAGCAGTAACCTAATATCAGTTTTCGATTTTTTTGTCCGTTGGCCAGGTTTGCGGCCTGCAATTAAAGTTTTGTGAGTATTAATGAACACACGATAGTCAGGGTAATGATCAGGTTGTGGTCCGCCTCGGCGTTGAAGTTGTTCTCTGTAGAGTCTTGCTGGTTCACGTCCGTTGCCTTGTGCAACACCGTAGAAATAATGCATTTCTGCATATTCTCAGTCTCAACTCAGAGTTTAGGGCATCACTAACACTTCCAAGTAACTACAGTCCAGTTTTACCTAAGCAAGGTTAAAATCACAACAATGAAATCATACCTACCTATTGGATTTTTCTAATCAAATGCATGCATCTAAAAACTAACAGAATTAATAGAATTTAAGTTTATTTGAGTAAAACACTCAAATCCATCAAAACTCAAAGAAAGTCAAAGATTTAAATAAAATAAAATTTGACTTTTTTTCCTTTAAAAATGCCTTAATTTACTTTGAAGGTCCGTTACAGAAAATAAACTCCCGTTAACCCTAACTTTATTTGGACTTAAAACTACTTTAAAACCATAATCTCTCCATATTAATTTGTTTTGGATACTTTGATAATGTATGAGCTCAAACCCTATTATTGAACTTTCGAATAAATTCTAAGTCAGTTCTGCAATGATTAGATAAACCATACTTTTTAGGGTGTTAGGTTAAACTATGCTAATTAGTTATCACAAAAAAACTGAACCAGAAATGTTCAACAGAACGAGAAAAAAAAATAATCGAAAACTAATGTTAGGTGAAATTTACGAAAAAAAAACATTAAAAAACATTCTATCTCGAAAACTACGCAAAATTGTAGAACATACATGGGGGTGATTCGGATACTCCTCATCATAAAGTATCTAAATTTTGCGTTTGAACGTCAACTTCTCGGCCACCCTGTATAATTTTTTTCTTTTAAGCATAAAATATAGGAGCAAATTAAAAAACATTTTTTAATAAGCCATTTGCGGCGCGTGAGAAATGATAAAATAATAAGAAATAAAACTATAATCTAAAGCTACGACTTCATAATAGAGGTATTTTATTTATATATTAAAATGCGAATTAAATTATGGTTAGAATACCTGCGACGAGCGAATATAAAGGTAGATGTGTTTCGTTTCAGTGGCAAAGTAATATTAGGCTGAATACGAGCGGTAGTACAAGCGTCTTTATTTTGTTTATTTTCGTAAGGGAATGATTGTTCCTGTTTAGTTCGGAACTTTTGCGACATGCTATTTACTTTAGCTAATGTAGTACAAAATGGGGAACTGGCCACTGGTGAGTCCAGCACCGGGGCCTCTCCCATGAGGAGATATCCCAAAACACTATTAAGAGCACCGGGACATCCTGAAACGGAGGTCACGTGCCCTGGTTTTAATAATTTTGCGAACAATTGTACCCCGATTAACATATTTATGTTACCAGGCACACCCCAAGTATCATCTGCTAATGAACGAACATTAATATTATTTAATTTTGTGGTATCAATTAGATGTAACTGAAGCTGGTTCGTTATTGTATTCAATACCAATGCGTTAATTTTGTACTTAGGTTGACTATTAAATCAAGAACTAAATTATATATCAACTGATCCTAGTGTAGTTTGCGATATATTTCCAATTCCCTTTACTATTACTATACTTGAATCTTTACGGATTGGAAACCCAAGTCTTTGACAGCAACGTGCGGTGGTATAATTTTTCTAAGACCCAGGGTCCAGAAGACAGCGAACTATAACTTCTTTCCCGTTTGCATCGGTAACTATTACTTTTGCAGTGGCTAGGACTTCTGTATTAGAAGTCGAAGGAGTAACAGCTGATGACGAATGCGTACATATCGACTATGGCACGGAACTAGATGCGTGGACTGAAGTGTCAGTCACGGGTGCGAAAGTTATATGATCGGGCCTAGAATTATGCAAAGGGAATTGTTGCGGTGGAGAATGCCAGTTATTAAAATGTAATAATCTACGATGCTTACCGGAGCATTGCTTGCATGTAGAAGTAGATTTACATTTAAACATAGTATGTCGATTACTGAGACAGTTTACAAAAAAGTTATTATGACACCTGTCATGTACAATAAGGTTGCGGAATGCGTGACAATGAAATAAATGCGTGTGCAATGAATTAAGTACATAAAATGCATTTAGGGGCAGTTACTAAGCAGCTATGCGATACTTTGTGTAAAGACGTAGCGGGGGCGCTGCTGGCGATGGACCGCTCAGCATGCTGCTGATTTATGCAAGAATGTATTTTAATTTGGTCTCTAACAAACTTAACAAAGTGATCAAAATCAGCAAATCTGACAGTTTACTTAGCGACATTTCATAGTGTTTAGCGGTGTCCGAGTCTAGTAATTTAAGACCCATATAAATATATATAAACTAGATTCCCGCGCGCGGTTTCACCCGCGTAACTCCCGTTCCCGTGGGAAATTCATAATAAAATATAGCCTATGTCCTTTTTCAGGCTCTAGACTATATCTGTACCAAATTTCATTTAAATCGCTTCAGTAGTTAAGGCGTGATTGCGTAACAGACAGACAGACAGAGTTACTTTCACATTTATAATATTAGTAAGGAAATAAGGAATAGTAAGGATAAGGATTCATCAAAATTGTTTATTTTAGTAGGGGAGCCCAAGCGGGGATTTCGGGATTTACTAAAGCGCGGCAGATTAATATACAGGGGGATACCTTGTACCCGGTTAAGTACCTCCACAAAACATGAGGCCCATATATAAGGCCGCCCGTGAAGGATACAGGATCAGATTAGTAAAAAAAATTTGACCATCAGAAATTCTCGAGCGCGTCAGATTATGGTAGGGTGAGTTAATTACATCCTAAAAAGTGTATATTCCACTAATCTGACAATTTGAGAGTGACGTAAAAAAAGGGGAGGGCAACAAAGTTGTAAAAAAAAACGTCATCTCGACATTCTCGAGCGTAGCTAAATTTTTTTTTATTTTAAAGGAAATAATTCAAGAATAATGAAAAACATATAATCTGACGATTTCCGCAAGCCGAAATAACAAAAATTCGTCGATAAAGTTAAATGCGTGCAGCTGCGTGATGCCTAAATTTCCTTCTCCGCGTTTCTATTCCTCTCTCACTCTTTCTCTATCTATTACTCTCTCACTCCGTCCCCACTCTGGTTTCTGTTGCCATGACGCCATCACAGCTGATCATAAAGACTCGTTCGTGGCATACTGTTTACAACGTGTTTCCAACGTTTTGGCTTTTTTTGCTATTTTAATATTATTTGTGTGAATTAAAGTTTATAAATATTTAATATGAGTGACATTAATTTGAAATGTGTATTTTGTGGTGAAAGTACCTTACAAAAAACAATTAAATTTACGGTAGAAACATTAAAAAAATGTGTAAATATTTTGGAATATCGTCGGAGCAAGCCGGTTATCCGAAAGTCTCGAGGAACATATGATAACCTCGAATCGTCGATTGAATCATCATTAAATGATTAGATAGAAATATTATTTCTTTGAACTCAGCGAGCTCAAAATATCACATAAATTATATTTTGAGCTCAAAAATGTCATAAGTACAATTTTAAGCGCCCAGGAAATAATATTAAAGATCTCTCCTTCCGAAAGGCTAAACCACTCATCTATCACTGGCTAGCCGGTCTTAATTACTACGAAACCGAACAGATACTGCGCACAATAATTTGAGTACCTATATCTATTTTAATATATATTTATATATTGTATTTTTTTTTTCCTTAATGCCTAAATATTTCATTTTTAATTAAGTATTCTCATATAATCAACTGTTATAATAATTTAATTAAACTGTATAATACATATCTAGTTTTTAAAATAATGTATAATAAAACATAAACAATCGGGAAATGTTAGTCTGGATGCCACGACACAGGCTTGCCTAGTGTGGGTCCACAAGAAATGTACCTTTGTAAAATGATTGCAAAATAAAGATTATTATTATTATTATTATTAATATTAGGAATGGAATTAGCGGGAAATTGCAGGGATGGCCTTTAAGGTGAACCGTTTTTCTAATTTTTTTTTGTCAGATCAGGCGAATCCCTCTAGATAATCGTCAGATTATGAGACAGTACGTTTAGAACATAAAGATGAACCATATATATCTTAATCTGACGCGCTTGAGTATTTCAAAATGGCGATTTTTTTTTGCACATTATGAAAATGGCCGCGAGTTTGCGTCCCATCGAAATCGTCAGATTAGTGAATGAGAGCTTTTTTTTGGTGCACTTAACACTCCCTTAGAAAATCTGACGCGCTCGATCAGATTAACATACGTACATTATTAAAAATACGTAGGGCATTGATGCTATCAATATCTGACGCGCTCGAGGATGTCCATGCAACAGTTTTTTTTTACATATTTAAAAATCTATAGCCGCTTCCCCCACCGATGTAAAGGTATAGTATAGGTATATAAAGGTATAGGTATATATCATATAAAATTTTTTTCTTCTTATCATCTAAGCTTTGCATCCCAATAGGTCTCTACGACGCTCGAGTAAATCCCCATTTAGCCACGTGGGCTCCCCTACTATTTTTAATTGATACAAGAAATTGTAGCGGTAAATTTGTGAACGCCTTTTCAATGTGAGCAGGCGACGATCGGATCGATCGATCCACCGGATTTTAGTGAAAATAATTGATTTAGGTAATTAATGCCTAATGCACGACTTTCGTGATATTTAGCGACAAGTGCATCCCAGATGGAGTGATAATTATCTACTACTTTTCGCCTTTCCTTTAAGGTGACTTAATAGGTAGTGGATGCGGTCAGAATCGGTTAAGTCTGGGTTGGTATGTATAACCCGCTTAAAATTTTCACAGAAAAATGTCCACCATAGAAACACGGAAGTTCAATCCTTGGGATTTTTATATTAATATGGTAAGAGTTAGGTTGCGATACGATGGGACTAGTTTGCGTCGCGGAGAGTGAATGTTAAATTTAATAACAATTTGATTTCACAACTAAGATCGTTAAATGCGTCTAAGGGTTGATAATAAGCAATGTAATCAGGTTTCAATTTTACCGATAAATGATTTAAATTGTCAAGTATGGAAACAAATTCATTGCGCATTTGACTTATATTTTCAGCCTGCGCCATAAAAGTTAGTCTGGACTTTTCAGTATTTAATATTGTGAGTCATATATTTTTTGTAAGCGACTTAAATATGTTTCACATTTTGACTCGTACAATTTAATTTTGTTCTTTAAATCTTCCATCTTGGATAGAAAAAAAAACAAAAGAAAATTGAAAAGAAGGTAAGTATTTAATATTATAATGCGGAACCTAAAATATTTCTAACCCTCTATCGCGTATAATATTTAACCTATCGTAGGTATAAGTATCAAATAATACACAAAACTATTATTTATATTAATTTTGTATAAATAAAAAAACCTTTGCGAAGTACGGAATCATACACGAAAAAAAAAAATTCGCATCGATTCTACGATATTTATTATTTTGCGTATTAATAATTTTTAGACCATCGACTCGACCGACCGATCGACGCCGTCCGATACGGTAATTGGTTGCGTAGATATAAATGTAGATATACGTTTTAATATAATAAAAATACAAATAAGGCAATAAATACATAATTCGATGCGGAATATTTTTTACTAAATTGCAATAAAAGATGCGATTATATTTTACCACCCGTGTAGCGATGCGATTTACGACTATGAGTCGTGCGATATAAAAGGCCGTGAATATGGCACAATTTTGCTATATCACTACCCCGCGTTCTAAATTTGAAAATGCGTTCTAAAGGCTACTATTTCATATCAAAACATCATAATAATTATTATTTGAATATTCAAATTTTGTGTTAAAATTTATAATTCTACTACACACAGTGCCGGCGGCAGGGCCACCGGCCGAGCCTCTTTGCACCCTGCGGCATTCAAAGCCGGCGGCTCCGGCTTGGATACACATACAAATATATGCCACTCGGCATATAGCCGGCTGCATTGCCGCCGGCATGTGTGTAGTAGCTATTATAAATTATAAATTTTAAAACAAAATTTGAATATTCAAATAATTATTATTATGATGTTTTGATATGAAATAGATAATGTGTTGTATAAATATTATGCGCTTGTTCTATGGGTGGACGGATGAATGATACGAATAGAATCCCTATTTAAAGCGGAATAATTAGAGTAATAGTCGTGTGTAGGACATGTAATATTGGATTTCAATTCCAATACTGATTTCCGATATTAGATCTCAATATCGGAATTCCGATATTAATATCGCAATTTCGTAATTTAATTAGAAATTGCATATTTTAATAGAAAATTCCGGATAAGGTTGAATGGAGTATACAATAAAAAAAATATTTTTAAATCTTATTCTTTAACTAGCGACCCGCCCCGGCTCCGCACGGGTACAATGCTGATGCTCTTGAATCCCTCTATCTATTAAAAAAACCGCATCAAAATCCGTTGCGTAGTTTTAAAGATTTAAGCATACATAGGGATATAGGGACAGAGAAAGCGACTTTGTTTTATACTATGTAGTGATTTCGTGTACCTATGTATTTTTGTACTGTATTTATTAAATCACATATTTCTCATTATTTTCCTACTACCTGACTCAAAATCAACAAAACTTCTTATAATTTAAAATGCGCAAGCAAAATTAACAATTAGGAACAACGATTACCCATTAGAGATATCATATTTCTCGTTATTATTATATGCTTGCTATTACTAATTAAACTACCGAACTCAGAATTAACAAAACTTCTTATAATTTAAAATGCGCAAGCAAAATCAACAGAAATAAAAAGGTACATACATACATACATAAACTCACGCCTGTTTCCCAGCGGGGTAGGCATAGACAATGGACCTCGACTTGCTACGATCCCTACACACTTCTTTCGCTTCATTCACTCTCATAGCATTCTTCATACAAGCACGTCGCAAAAGGTCAAATAAGATCCACCCTAAAGGTGGATCTTATTTGACCTTTTGCGAGGATGTCTCCGATTTGGTCAGAGAACGTTCGTCGAGGTCTTCTCCTTCCGATTGTGCCACTCACACTTGCCATGTATACCTGTTTTGTCAATTTTTCTTCATCCATTCTTTCCACGTGACACACGCTCTGGAATCCTCATACAGCGATTTCAGAGCGCGGATAAGACTGCCATCCACCCCATACATAGACAATACCGACCAAAGCTCATTCGTCACCACTCTATCATAGGCCTTTTCTAAGTCTACAAAAGCACAGTAAACCCTTTGATCTGCGGCTAAGGACTTAGCGGCTATGTTTCGCAGAGAAAAGACCTGATCAGTACATCCCATTCCCTTCCGAGAACCTGCTTGTACATTCCATATTTTCTTATCGGTTGCTTTCATTACCCTTTCAATCAACACTTTCGCATATAACTTGCCGACGACGCTTAATAAGCGAATGCCCCTATAGCTTATGCAGTCTTGTCGTGGGCCTTTTCCTTTATACAAAGGTACGATGACAGCCTTGCACCAATCACTTGGTACTCGGCCTGTGGTGAAGCTCATGTTGAAAAGGCGATACAACAGACTAGCTATGACGCCCTGTCCAGCCTTAAGCATCTCGGCAGTTATTCCATCATAACCTCCTGACTTTCCAGACCTCATGCATATAATAGCTTTCACAATTTCATACATACTAATTTAATTTATAAAAAGGTACTTATGTTTATATTTTAAAGTCTCGTTTTTAAATATAAACATAAATAATATGTTCTCATCTCATGCTCGGCGCTGCACAAGAACCTAAAATACAGGCTCAGTTTAAAACTCAAATATTTATTTATTTACTGAGGAAACCAACAGCGATACAATATATACTTAACAGAATAAATAAAACAGTTTTATATGGCTAATAACAGGTTACCCTTAATTACTTAAATAAAAAAGTATGTCTGATTTCGATATTGGATCATTCAATATCGGAATTGTAATATCGGAACTTGCGTTCCGAGATTCCGATATTGTGATATTCCGAGATTCCGAGATTCATGCTCTAGTCGTGTGACGATATGCAATTGTTTTTAAACAAAACCTAGACAATTTTAATAAAATATGCGGCGAACGGAGGACCTTCATTTATGGTGGATAATCTCCTCGCTGATGCGGCGCGAAATATAAAGAGGAGACCACCACCGCGATGCGGTTGTGGCGCTGGTTCAAAACTACGTTAAGTCTAGGTGCTCAAATCTCACATTGAATATCAATGGCAGCTAAACAGAAAAGGAAGCTCACGTACCTTGGAAAACCAATATTCGTCCGGCAATGAGTACCTGCGCTTTCCTCCACTGCTTTACTGGCGCCAGTTCACGATGATAACAGGATCCGTCTCGCTGATCAATTCTCCACAGTACACAGGCGAAGTTATATTGCAATTTCTTGATATAAGTTTCTCTAAAACGGCGGTAAAATATGCGATGCGTTGTAATAGATGTTTAAAGTAAGAGCGATGTTAGCGAAGTGAAGAGAGCGATGCGAATGCAATATATGGGGAAAGAATGCGTTCCATGTTCAAATTGTTCAGGATTTTTTTTTTCATCTATATTTATTTCGAGGTTTTTATCTATACAGACATATCAACCCCATCGTGCCTTTAACATTGAATTATAATAATTAACACTTATTACTACACTTACTGGTTAAACAATATTATATTATAAATACATTTTCTGAAAGTCACTGATGAAGGACTGTTATAAACAGACATAACTTTTTGGCCGCTTCGGAAATAGGTTGAGATAAAATAGATTGTATTAATCCCACGTTAAGTTCATTTATGAATAACTCCTTCAAAAGTGACTCCCTCTCACTCCTGTTCCGGACACAATCCATCAGCAAATTATGTTGCACGTCTTCAATCTGATTACCTTCTCTGCAATTCGGCGAACCAGCTTTTTTCATAAAGAAAGCAAACTTCGCCGATGGATAGTGTCCAGAGCGAAGTCTTAAAACTAATTAAATATATTTTTTACTAAGTGGAGCGCCATCAATCCAAGTACACGAGGTGGCTCGTCGTGAATGGTCCGATACCAGATACCATTTTGCTGACAGCTAGTAACAAAATAATAATGATGCCTTCTTAATATTGGCATTACAATTCACACGCGCCGCCAATTCTATCAGGCTGACCATAGATAAGCAATGTTTGAAATATTTTTTATTATTATTATTTGAAATACGCGAAGATTTAAACGATACTGTCTAATAATACTGCGTGGTGACCGCAGTATTACGTTGTCACACTCAGGGAAACGCTCCTGCCTGGTCCCTCCCAAGCAGCAAAAACTAGTTGTATAAAAGTCCATAGAACGTTTTGTAAAAAACTGTTTTTGGCCCTATAAAAAACCTAAATAAGAGTTATTTCTTCGAAAGTGGCGCAGTTATATCTCTGTTTAGTATCAAAACGATCTGTTAGCAGTGTCACACATCACAAATCAGTCCTATACAATTTATGTAACAGTAACGCAGGTCTCAAAATAGTGATGTAATGGCTACTATAGAACCTTTTATAGTACTTTTTCATACTAAACTAGAGTTTATGTTTCATATACTTCACCATTCATTCTTTTATCATTTGTGACATGGTGCAATGCCAAAATTTAATAAAAAAAAAACAAAAGGACACCTAGTACAATCAATTTTATTTTGAGTAAGATTTTATGTTGTTATTATGATATTCGTCTAATAAGGTAAAAATGATGTACGAACGCAATTTCACTGATAAACTAGGGTTAGGTTTACCATGAATTTTAAGTACCCCTTCGAATTATTGAGTTTTTACTAAAATATTTATCAATTAATGTGACTTCAAGTTTCTAAGGACCCTTATAGTACATGTTGTGACAATGTTTTCACTATCATCATGGGTTCAGAGTGATTTTGGGGATCCGTGTGAGCATAACTAAATAATACACGATGATTTTTTTTGGTTATGTTTCTGAAGCACTGATTCTACGCATGAAAAAAGCTTTCTTTATAAATTTAAAGGGTTTACTGCTTAAACTGTGTTAATCATGTGGCCACTTTTTTCTTCGGGAAAGTTGATTAGTTTTATTAAGTATGTAGAAATATAAAATGTATCTAGTCAACATTGTGTTTTTTTTCAGAGTCATTGAAGATTAATGGAATGGAAGAGTCCTTATGTTCAATCAAAAGCTCATGATCTTTGCAAAATTCATTTTGTACGGAACCGTTTTCTATAATTGTGCCCTCAACTTGATTTTGGTTGCTATTACTGGTTAGATCGTTTGATAATGATGATGGTGCTTTCTTATAACGTCTATTAACTTCTCTTCTATATGTCCCACTGCGTTTATATCTTTTACAATTCTTTAAATCCATTTTTGTCGATCGTTGAATCAAAATGTCTGAGTATTGTTCTAAAAGCATGATAAAAATTCTTTTTCAGGATATAATTGTCATTTAATAGCAACATTTGTCTACTTTTGTGTGACATTTTTGTATTATTAAAGAGATAGATACCCTGTTATAATACTAACATATGTATTAAAGGAACTAAAGAAGACATTATACAACAAATCTGCTCTAAAAAAGTGTCTGTGTAATTGTCTTATCAGTGAAACTATAATAGGCATCTGAAAATGATTATAGTACAGTTACATTACATAAGCGTAATCTCAAACTTGGCTACATCACAAAATCATTCAATTGTAGAGTTTTTTTGACTACTAACGTACTAAGTACTATAACAACGATCTGAGTATCCACAATACCACAATATCGCTCCATAGTTGAGTGTTCGTCACTGCTAAAACGAAAGTACTATAGCAGTTCGTTTGGAACCCTTATTGTGCAAATCAGATGAATAAAGGCTTCTGCGAACAATTTTATAGAGCAATATCGTTCTGTACTAGTTATATTAGATCTTGCTATAGCACCTGACTATAACGGTTGTATAAAATGGCGTTGTAAACGTTAACAACGATTGTTTATATGTCATTTTAGCTCTATAAGCTTATAGAGCAATAATGTGTTATCGAACGCCTTTATACAATACGCTGTCACCGCTAAAACCTTAATAAAACGTTTACACAGCTTTTTAGAGGTATAACCTTTAGTTATAGGACTGTATTGCTGGTTGGGAGCTGTAATACGATTTTATAGATGTTATAACAATGAGGACCAACAGCTTAACTTGTTTTCCGTGGCAGGGAGGGTAGTCCCTCAACCCTCCAGACCCGGAAAGAGGCGCATATTTCTTGTTAGGCAACAGATCGAATCCGGATGGAATACAACTTTGATTGAAATATTATGTTTTAAAAATCACGATAACAGTTGTTTGTGTAAGACAGCAGGTAAGTAATCCAAATCAGCAACACAATCTCTTATACAATAAAAATAATTCGTAATTTTGTTACAGGTAGAGCATAGTTCACACTCACAACTTCTCATCAAGACATTACCACCATCTTGAATAAGGTAAGAAAATTAATATATAGTTGCTTTTTACCGAGCCGTGTGGATTCCGGCTTAGAATAGACTAGAATATGTCGTCCCACCCATGGGTATCGTAAGAGTTGGCCAAGGGACATACAGTGTTGGATGGGCAGGATACTTATTATCTTACTGCGATTACCAAATCCGCCAGCCAAGCGTGGTAATTAATAGCATTATTACTCAATGACCCCGGTACCCCCTCCCCCCCACAGTCAGTTGAGACCCATTTTCTGCAGTACATAGAACATAAGTAAGTAAGATTTAATATAATTAATAGAATCAGGTGTTACTTATGCACAATGACATTGTTTTTTTGCATGTTGTTTATCTATGTGTGCTACCTACTATTTCTCCTGCACATTGTGCATAATTTTTGCGGGCGGTGCCAAAATAGTATTTTTTGACGTTGTATAGCGAATTTATTTTCATTTAATTTATATAAGTTATAATGTAAAATTGGTGATGAAATTGCTAAATTTGTGTTATTGTTGTTTCTAGATATAAAAAAGATTTTATTATTATTATTTTTATTGAATAGGTAAGTCTCAAAATTCAAATTTTAATTATTTAATTATTTGTTTTATAATTTTAAATTGTACTTTTAATAATAAATTATTTTCTATTATTATTTTATTTTTAAGTAAAAATTCATATTATTACTTTCGAAGATTTGTTCCTCGAACGGCCCTCTGAGTATTGTCCCACCAAAAAAATTCCCCGATTGTCCCGGTCTGTATGCCTTGATTGTCCCTCAATTTATATTTTTATTAATTTTTCCTAGTTTGTCCCGATCGCTATTCCTGCTACGGCCTAGTCTTCATAAGTATAAATTAATTTATATTTTTAGTACATTTTAGTACAGTCAACCAAAAAATAGTTATGAAAACTTAAGTTAAATAATATATTATATCTTGTTCATGAAGAAGAGTCTACATAATATGAAACTTTATTATCTCTAACCGGATATTCCCGATTGGAATCTGATTTCGTTTAGAACGGATTATGCAAAGGCAGCAATGAATGCCATCCGGAATATCTTTCCAGACGTAATATGCAAAGGATGCTACTTCCATTTTACGCAAGCTATTTGGAAGAGAGCAAAATCGTTAAAGTTAATAAAAAAAGAATCATCAAAAAGCATATATCTTAACATTGGCCTTGCTCCCATCTATAATCAAAAGTGATGGTTGGTTGTACAAGATTGTCCAAAAAATGAGAATATTGAGAAATTTAATGACTTTTTTATTTCGTCGTGCCTGGACAACGAGTATGTCAAAGGAAAATGGGATGTTTTTGAAGACATATATAATACAAATAACCTTTATAAAATATCCTTTTGATGAACATTGTCCGCATGAACAACATATAGTTCATATAATTTTTCTTAGAATTGATTAGATTAAAGTAATTTACATACATAAATAAGCTCACGCCTGTTTCCCAGCGGGGTAGGCAGAGACAATGGACCTCCACTTGCTACGATTCCTATACACATCTTTCGCTTCATTCACTCTCATAACATTCTTCATACAAGCACGTCGGTTTAGGGTGGATCTTATTTGACCTTTTGCGAGGATGTCTCCGATTTGGATTTAAAGTAATTTAATGTTTTTAATTAGAATAGATGTTTACTGAACTGTGATTATGGTAAGTTAAATGATAGTAGTGCAATTTTGAGTACTTATATTTTAAAACTAGACAATTTTTTTTTATAAATGTTAAACTTCATCATCATCATCAGCCCGTATAGCGTCCACTGCTGAACATGGGCCTCCTCCCGAGGGAGGGTCTTTGCCATAGTCACCACGCTTAGCAGGCGGATTGGTGACCGCAGTGTTATGTTGTAATACACAGGAGAAACTCTGCTGCCCGATTCCTGGTTCGTGTGTTATAGATGATGATAACAATCGGGGCCAACGGCTTAACGTACTTTCCGAGGCACGGAGGGTAGTCCTTCAACCAACCAGACTCGGTAAGAAATCTTAGAATTTACACAAAGATTTCTTGTCTGGTGTGGGGATCGAACCTACGACCTCCGAGAGTTAAAGCGAGCCAATGACCGCTTCGCTACGGAGGTAATAGGTAATAATAATAATAATAATAATAATAATAAGCCCCCCAAATCCAACCATACGTCCGAATCGAACACCAGATTCACGTGGGGGGCGGACACGCGGTCATAATTTACTGGCGCGGCTAACATGGCCCTGGACACCCATTTCAATGGAGAAAATGTTTTTGAGAAGTAAACGTTTAGGGCCGCTTCCCGGGGGTGATCGCCGGGGCACACCTGGAGCTGACGCTGGGTGTCACAGCATGCAAACCGTCAGCGGAGAGGAGTTGAATAGGCGGGCTCCCTCCGGATTATCCGAAAATGCTACAGCCAACCCAACTGACACCGACAATATTAGTTTAAATTCATCCGACACACCAATAGAACCATACAGTCCATCTACAGCATCATATATTCCATCACCTGTATCATCCGCAGGTCATAGCTCACGTGGAGCACCTACACCTGACTTAGCTGTTGCGCAGGAGGCGAATGCTTTTTTACCTGCGTCCACTAAGGCAGGGAAACCAAGATTGCGCATGAGTTGGAGTAAAGAAGTAAACCTTTTTATCATGCGCACTTACTACTACATCACTAAATTAGAGACAGATTTGACCACTTATAGAAAACAGCTGCATGAACTTTTTTCACAAAAATATCCCACTGTAAAAGTAACGGAACAACGCGTATCAGACCAACGTAGAACAATTATTCGTAATAAGCTACTTACTGAAAACGAATTAAACCAATTAAAAAACGAAGTACAAACACAACTAAATGAAGAAGTAGAACAACACCCATACATCATTACTTCCACACCACTACCACACATTGAAGACCATTATGACACACAATCACAACATCACACTTACACACAGTCACACCTACAGACACAAATGTCTCATACATCCACACAAACCGAAACTATAACTGTAACCCTAGAAAATGACATAGAAACATTAGTAGACCCCAATCCTATTACTGATACATTTATTCTTCAGATATTAGATAAATTCAATACTACACTCACTCAATACACTGGAATGGACCCAGCAGTTAGACCAAACCTACCAAAATTAAAATACAGTTTCCAGCTTAACCAATTAGTAAATCTTTTTAACGAACACATACTAAGCCGATTTTTATCGGAGGACACACAATTAATAGATATTCATACAATAATTTATTGCACAGCAGTAGTTATATCAGAAGAACTTAACTATAAAATAACTGGACACATAAGAAACAATAGACATAAACACATTAATAAACCACACTGGCAAGTAAGATTAGAAAAAGATATAGAAAAACTTAGGGCAGACTGCGGAAGACTAACACAATATATTAATAACAATAGATCTAGCAAAGTGGTCAAGAGAGTTGAAGAACTATTTAGAAGTAGGCTCATACATACTAGACATGAAGAAAATAATAAAAAACCAGAAGAATTTTTAGACACACTGAAACAGAAACTTGCATTAAAAGTACATAGACTTAGGCGATATATGAAAGCACAAAAACGTAAAAATGACAACATTCTTTTCAACACAAACGAAAAAGGCTTTTATCGAAACTTTCATTCCCACACACCACACGACACAAACACAGACATACCTACACAAACACAACTTGAAAACTTCTGGTCTAGCATATGGGAAAAAGAGGCACTTCACAATGATAATGCAGATTGGATAGAAACAGAATTTAGTAAATGGAGTACTATAGAAGAAATGATGTTTGACAGTATTACTGAGGAAGATATCTTAATTATAACAACTAATTTACACAATTGGAAGTCTCCAGGTATAGACAAAATACATAATTACTGGTTTAAAAAATTAACATCATTACATAAGCACATAGCAAGAAATTTAACAGATATCATATTAGGCAAACAAAGTATACCCGAATTCATTGCTACCGGAATAACATATATGCTACCCAAAACCACACACTCAACACAACCTTCACAATACAGACCAATCACATGCCTCCCTACAATTTACAAAATAATAACATCAGCAATAGCTAGGAAAATAAACTCACATATAGAACATAATAATATTATAGCAGAAGAACAAAAAGGCTGCAGACGGGGCCACATGGGATGCAAGGAACAACTCATTATTGACTCCACTATACACAAACACGCAACATTAAAAAATAGAAATTTACATTGCACATACATAGATTATAAAAAAGCTTTTGATAGTATTCCACACTCTTGGCTACAAAGAATTTTAGAGATATACAGAATCAATCCAAAAATAATAAATTTTATTCGTAATATTATGCCCTTTTGGAAGACTACCCTACAATTAAATAGCAGAAACAATATAGTTACAACAAGAACTATTTCCATTAAAAACGGAATTTACCAAGGTGATTCCTTCAGTCCTCTGTGGTTCTGTCTCGCCCTTAATCCTTTATCACACCTGCTGAATAGTTGCCAGGCAGGTTACACTTTTAAAAACAACTCAACAGATTCACCCATTACACATCTCATATATATGGATGATATTAAGTTATATGCAAAAAATGATAAAGAAATGAAAAAACTAGTAGAAACAACAGCTAAGTTCAGTAAAGATATAAATATGTCATTTGGTGTAGACAAATGCAAGACCTTACACATTATTAGAGGTAAAATAAGACCCGGTGACTATACAATAGATAACACTGACACCATTACAGCGATGGAGCCCACAGATTTATATAAATATCTAGGTTACAAACAGTTGAAAGGATTGGATCACACCTTAACCAAACAAACACTTAGCACAGAATTTAAAAACAGATTAAATAGAATTTGTAAAACTCAACTCATTAGTAAGAATCTTATTAAAGCTATAAATACATACGCCATTCCTATATTAACTTATTCATTTGGAGTTATAAAATGGACTAAAACAGACATCGAAAACATAGAACGAACCACACGTACAACACTAACAAAACACAATCATTTGCATCCTAAATCTGCAATAGAGAGACTTACTATAAAACGGCAGAACGGAGGAAGGGGCATGATAGATATTCATCACCTTTGGCAAAAACAAATTCATTCATTACAGAAATTCTTCTACACCAAATCACATACAAGCAGCATTCATAAACTAATAACTCAACATGATCTTAACTACACACCACTTAACTTAATCGAGCATATCAACACCGAACACCAAAATACTAACACAGCTGATCCACATTTACAGAAGATAGAAAACTGGAAGAAAAAAGTATTACATGGACGGCATCCACATGACTTGGAACAAAGGCACATAGACAAAGCAGCATCAAATAGGTGGTTAAAAATAGGCAGCCTATTTCCGGAAACGGAAGGTTTCATGATTTCTATACAAGACCAAATAGTAAACACTAAAAACTACCGTAAATTTATTATTAAAGATCCTACAATGACAGATGACAAATGCCGAAGATGTCACACTCAACCTGAAACCATACAACACATAACCGGAGCATGCACAACACTCACCCAGACAGACTACACTCACAGACACAATCAAATCGCAAACATCATTCACCAAAGTCTCGCACACAAACATAAACTCATACAAACCCCATATACACCCTACTACAACTATACACCACAAACAGTCCTAGAAAACACAACACACAAATTATATTATGATCGCGCCATCCTCACAGACCGTACCATCCACTACAATAGACCTGACATAGTACTTATAAATAAAATAAATAAAACCACTTACCTCATTGATATCGCAGTCCCTAATACTCACAATATACAAAAGACTATAACTGAAAAAATTAGTAAATACACAGACCTGAAGGATGAAGTGATAAGAATCTGGAAACAAGAAACTGTCTATATTGTACCCATAGTCCTATCCACAACAGGAGTAATTCCCAAACATTTACACCACAGCATTAAATTATTAGACCTGAGACCATTTCTGTACACAACTCTGCAAAAAGCCGCTATCCTAAACACATGCAGAATCGTAAGAAAGTTCATGCAAACTGACGAACAAACACCACACACATAAAATTACACACAACATGCCGCATTTACTTGGTCTTCGACCCGTAAATGTGGTTTAATCCAGCCTAGAGCTGAGTCAAACAAAACCACAGAAAATAATAATAAAGCCTTTTATTCAGATCTCTTAACTAATAAACTATAATTTTAAACTTAAAATCAACAGTATACTCTAAAACTAAGTAATTTTCTTAAACTATTATCTGTTGCTTGGTAATCTTTCCAAGATCTGTTTGCCAGTCGGCAAAGGCCTCCTCCAGCCTCTTCCATTCTTTCCTTTCATAAGCCACTCTGTTCCACATGACTCCTGCCACTTGTCTGATGTCATCATCCCATCTTTTCTGTGGTCTACCTGTCTTCCTTTTGCCTTCTCGCGGGTACCACCTTGTCACTCTTTTGCTCCATTTATCGTGACCTCGTATCACGTGGCCGGCCCATCTCCATTTGAGTCTTTTGAGTTTAATACTTACATCTATCGTTTTTGTTTTACTCCTGATGGTTAGGTTTTTCACTCTGTCAGACTTTTTGAGGTTTAACATACTCCTTTCCATTGCATATTGACATGTTGATAGTTTGTTTAGTATCTCCTGATTTAAAGCCCATGTTTGACAGCCGTACGTTAAAACCGGTAGTACGCAGGCGTTAAATAGTTTACTTTTTATGTTTATGTGGAGTTTTTTGTCTTTCATAGCCTCTCTTAAGCTCCAGTATCTCTTCCAGCCATTTGTAATTCTTCTCTCCACTTCCCTTTGCATGGGTTCTTTTTGGGCTATGAGCTGCCCCAGGTAGATGTACTCGTCAATAGACAATTTCAGTGTTCCCTACTTTAATGATGTCTCTGTTTCCGTTTGTCATTAGTCTAGTTTTTTCTGGGTTTAGTGTTAATCCAACTCGCTCACTCTCTGTCGCAAGTTCTTTTAGCATTTTATTTAGGTCTTCTGATGTTTTTGCCATTAGCACTATGTCGTCAGCGAATCTCAAATGCGACAGCATTACACCGTCTACATTCAGCCCCAGGTGTTCCCAATTAAGTCTTCGGAAGATTGACTCCAGTACTGCGGAGAATAATTTTGGAGATAGCGGATCACCCTGTCTGACGCCTTTTTCTACTCTGAAGGGTATGCTTTTCTTTTCTAATTGAATTCTTGCTGTACTGCGGCTGTATATGTTTTTTATTAATCGGATATACTTGTGTTCAATACCTTGATCTAAAAGTGCCTCCCATATTTTGTCGTGTAGTAGAGAATCAAAGGCTTTACTGTAATCAACAAAGGCGATGTAGTATGTTAGTTGGTATTCATTAAACTTCTCTAAAACTTGTCGCACTACGTGGATGTGGTCGAGTACCGAATAGTCTTTGCGAAATCCCGCTTGCTCAATCGGTTGGTGTTCATCTAGGACTTTTTCGATACGTTTCAAGATGATCTTTGCGAAAATCTTATAAATGTTGGACATCAGGCTGATAGGACGATAGTTTCCGACATCGTATTTATCCCCTTTTTTATACAGGAGGATGATGTTAGACTCTGCCCATTGTTGAGGGATGGTTTCTGTGGTTATGACGTCGTTAAACATATCTGTGAGAACAGGTATAAGGGTCTCCTTGCTTTGTCTTAGAATTTCATTACTAATGCCATCGGGTCCGGGTGCTTTGTCTTCCTTTTGGGTATCAATAGCTTTTCTGACTTCACTATGGAGAATGTTAGGAATATTTGAATTTTCTGCGAGTTTGATTTCGCCATACACTGAATCGCATCTATAGAGGTTTTGGTAGTATAATTTTGCTATTTTTAAGATGTCTGTTCTGTGATGGTTCCATTTTCCTCCATTGTCTTTCATTTTTACGATCCAGTTCTTTGTGTCTGTCAGTTCCTTGAGTGCTTTTTTAGTTCCACCTGTTTTTATTATATAATTTTCTATTGTTTCCATTCGCCATTGTTTTCTGTCCTTCCTGATGTTTTCTTTAATTTCTTTGCTAATTTTGGCTATTTTCCTTCTTCTGTTTTCGATATTTCTTGCAATTAAAAGGTGATTTCTCTCTTCTAGTAAGTTTATGGTGGTCGTTGAAATCCTTTCGTTTGAATCGATTTTTTTGTTTGCCATGTATTTTATTTTTGTTTTGATAATATTCTCCATGCAGTTATATTTTTCTTGAACTCCTAGTTTCTTAGTTATATCTTTAAAGTCTACAAATTCGTCTCTCACCGCTATTGCTACTTGTTCTATTTGCTGTTGGCTCAGTTTTGTTTTTCCTAAGTCTTGTCTTGGTCTAGGCTTCTTTGGTGGCTTTGTTTTTAGTTCTGCTCTGATCAGCCTATGATTAGTGTTGAAATTGAATCTTTTAATGACGGAAAAGTTAGTAAAACATCTGTTTCTGTTAGTTAAAATAAAATCAATTTCATTTTTTGATTTGCCATCAGGCGAGACCCAGGTCCACATAGTTTTAAAAACTAAGGTAATAGGTACTTACACTTTATTTATCATGGTAAATTTACAAAACGACTAAATATACCTACAAAAATATATAGTTGAACCCCTCGTACACCTATACATATAAAAATAAATAGAGTTGATCTGAGAAGCTTTTTAGAAAAATATATAAAATAAATAACTACAACTTTTTTAACAATATTATTGTTGACTGTACATAAACGTGAGTAGTTGATCGGGACGTTCGGGGAATGAAATTACCCAGAGGGACGTAGGAGGAATTTTTTGGAATGTGGGACAATATATCGGGACAATCTAGGAATCCCTTTCGAATGTCCATAACTGATTGATTTATTTGTTTTGTTTGCTTATAAACGTGGTGTCATCAATTGGGCCAACTAGAATACCTACCAGCGCACCATTCATACGAAGTTGGTGCCTATTTATGGTGCACATAGAATCTGTTTGTTAATTCATTTAATATTGTATTTTTTCGGAAAACAGTGCATTATGACTAAATATTTTTCTTTCTTTTCTCTTTCTATCTATATACTATAATTATAGACTATATAGATTTTATGCGGAATGAACACTAAATATTTTTGTCTTATTAATTAAGATTTAGTAAGTTTTTACCATTTTTTGCGTTCCGCATTTTCTCTGTCGGACCGTATTAGGGAGTAAGTATAACATCTCCGTGACGGTGGTGGGTATAAGTCCAGGACCTCTGGCTATACCATTCATGGTATAGACACCATAAATGGTTAGGTGCTATGGATAGCTGTCCTCGTTGGATGAATACAACGAGTACAGCTTAGATAGCTTACTAAAATCACTCGGTAATAGTCAGTGTCTCATGACCAGGGTATATAGATAGACGCTGGGCTCCCTCAAGGCGGTATTCTCTCTCCGCTTTTATTTTCAGTTTTCATTAATTATTCACTAATCATCTTCAGTGTGCGTACCACCTGTATGCCGATGACCTGCAACTATATGCTCAGGAGAGTATTGAGGATTTGCCAAATGCTATCTATAAATTAAATCAGGACCTTGCTGCTCTTCATGACTGGTCCCATAGGTTTGGTCCAGCAGTAAATCCCCTTTAGTGACAAGCTATTGTGCTAAGTAGTTCTAGACTGATGTCTAGAATTGACATGCTGTCATTCCGTACAGTCCTAGTGTTAAGGATCTGGGCCTATTTATAGACTCATCTTTTAATTGGCATAAGCAAATGGCTTCTATTTGCAGCAAAGTGACAGGCATCTTGCGGTATCTCTACCGTCTAAAGAATTTCCTCCCAGTCCAAACAAAAGTAATGTTAGTGCAGGCTTTGATATCCCCGATAATTGACTGTGGTGATGTGTGCTACTTTAACTCAACAAACTTGACCGACTTCTGAATAACTGCGGTTCGTTTTTAATCTCCGCAACCTCTCGTACCCAACTTAAATGGTTGCCCATGAGGGATCGTAGAAACATGACGGCATTGACTACACTCTTTTTCTTACTTGATTCTCCTTCTTCTTCTTCAAACAACCGTCTCCTTCACTGTCCTCAACACCGTTCCAATTTCATTAATTCCTCTTTCTTTGTAAAGTCCATACTTCTCTGGAATGCACTACCTCTTGGAGTGAGGATGGCCAAGAATCGGTTTACTTTTAAAGATAAAGTCCGTGAGTTTATCAGAACTAAGTTTACGTTAAGTCATTACAGCGGTAGAATATCTTATTCATGATATTGTATATAGGGTGACTGGTAATTAGTAACCGATACCTAAACACATGATTGTGCTCATTACAACTATAACAAACAACTTTTCAGGTTTGGTGCCATAGTAAAAGTTGTTTGTTATCATGAGCACAATGATGTGTTTAGGTATCGGTTAATTAAATGGTACCTTGACAGTGATTATTACTCAATGGTTGACTGGGAGAGAATGCCTTTGGCATTAAGTCCGCCTATGAACAGTTTTGTGCTACAGATATAAATAAATAAATAAAGTATATTGATATGTAAGCGGACATAACATTACATTATTTTTTATCTCAAAATTGACGTACTTGCAAGGTATGAACCTCAGGTATGAACAGTAGTAAAGTTTTATATAAATATAATAATAAGTATATAAAAGATATGACATTGACAATACCGGAAATTATGACAAGGACATGCTTACAATGTTGGCAACATTGTAAGCATGTCCTTGTCATAATTTCGCCATGAAAATGATGTAATTTGGTGTTTTAAAACTCTACCTATCCATTTCTTTTTGTTTAGTTAAGAATATTTTGCGTATTCGTCGTAAGAAACTGTAATAAAATCGCTTAACAAACATAAAATGTCATTTGACTCACCCGCCCTTTCAATAACACTATAATCCTACTGTCCGTACCTGTGTCAATAATGTGGGCCTGCTTTTGAATAATGGCTCTCCTAGAACTTTTTGAAAAATTGACAGAAAAGTGCCAGAGGCGTATGGTTCGTAATGACGTTCCGCGGGACTCTCGAACTTTGACCATTTTTAGTTCATGTTCCTAAATTCTCCACAGCTTCCGACCTTGCCCTCCCTTTGAGCTACGAAATTCAAGTCCAAAAGGCTCGCGGATCGTAGTGGTGGTCTTCGGCCACGGTTACAGTAACCCTTAATTCGCCAAAATGTTTCCCCTTTTCTTCATACTATCTAACTATCTATCCCACCTTCCCCTGTCTTCAAGCTACGAGGTTCTGGTCCCGCTGGTTACTTGGTGTGTTCACCTTTTTCTAATTAAAATACCAAAAAACTTTAACTACTTTCATAAGTCTCTCAAAAAATAAATCGTCCATTTAAACAGTATTTCTATATACGAAAATGACATATAAAATATACAATTAACTTTAAAGTAAGGTCAATAAGGACAACTTGGTACCTACTCTAGGCGTTACTCAATTATCGGAGACAGCAATAAAAAATATTGATAAGTACCTTTGCTGTTAAGGCTTGATTACACCTACCGAGTCGAGTAGCGAGACAGTGCCCTCGGCCGAGCACTCGGTATTTATAAACACATTACCGAGTGCTAGGCCGAGCGATCGGCCTAGCAACAGAGACAGGCACTCGGACCCCGTTCTATTTACTAGGCCGAGTACCCACCTCCCCGCTTCCCCGCAATGTCTCACTTTGCCACTCGGTGGATCTAAACAGCACTCGGCGTGCACTCGGAGAATGCTCGCCACTCGGTGCGTACACGTCACGTCATTCCGATCCATGTTAAGCCTCAGTTGTACTTGCACTTCTTCTATTAACTAAACTGTCTGGCCACAACATCGAAAATACGTGTGAACACTCACTCGGCTACAGCACTGTCTTGATCGAGTTACATTTTACTGTCTCGCCACTTAACTCGGTAGGTGTAATCAAGCTATTAGGAATTTGTAATAGGTAAGTGTAATGGTGATACATATAAATATTATTAAGCGCTTAATAGTATAATGGTTAAGACAGAACGGTTAATTTAAGAATTAAAAAATTGACCAATAAATTTTTATTATTGGTATAAAATTGTATATTTTAAGAAGTTAAATGTCGAATAAAATTACTAGGTTTATGTATACTAGGAGTAAGGACAGTGTGTCACACAAGTGGCGTCCGATTATGTTGTCCGGGACCTATGGCTATTTCTTTTCTCATCATCAAATATATATACACTCGGTTCCAAAAATAACGGGTCAGTCACATAAACCCGAATATCTCCCGAACTACGTATGCCATCCTAATGAAACGAAGACTGTTCAATTGAGAATTTAATTATACAGATAAAAAATAAAATAAAACTTAGTTGCACCCACAATATTAATCTCTAAATTAAAAAAATATTATATTTTTCTTAAGATTACATTTTTTTATGATTGTTTTTTTGCTGTTTTTCATCACTTTCTTCATTTAATACTTTGTATTGCCTCCACGAGCTCTTCTGACAGCTCCCAGGCGATTAGGCATGCTGTACACCAAATTTCGGAGCCGGTGCTGAGGAATACCTTCCCCTTCCTCCACCAGTGCTTGTTTGAGCTCGGGAAGCGTGATTGGTGGGTTTCGACCTTTCACGCATCTCTGAAGCTCGTCCCAGGCGTGCTCGATGGGGTTTAAGTCCTGGCTTCGCGCTGGCCACTGCATGAGTTCGATACCGACCTCTTCAAGGTAGTCATGTACAATTCTGGCGGTATGGGGACGCGCATTATCATTTATTAATATGTCATGCCGGTCCATCCTGGCCATGAAAGGACCTACATGTTCATTGAGGATCTCTTCCACGTACCTCTCTGCATTTAGAGTTCCCTTTTGAATGAGTACCAGCTCGGTGCGGGCCTCAGCAGAAATCCCAGCCCAAACTTGTACGGAGCCTCCACCGTACGCCACTTTTTCCTCCACACACGCTTGATAGAAGACTCGTCCGTGAACATTACCCTAGACCAATCGTCTAGTGTCCAGTTTAGGTGCTCGCGCACGTATCTCTGTCTTGCAATTCGATGTCCCCGTTCTAGTTTGGGGCCATTTGCGGGCCTCAATGGTTTCAAATTTGCTTCAGCAGACGTCTTCTTACTGTTTGAGCGCTTAAATTGCCACCTCCAAAGCGAATAAAGTGAGTTTTTAGACCAACAGCAGTTTGAAAACGATTTCGGAGCATTGTAGCCACCAGTTGTCTGTCTTCCCTGGCCGTTGTGCATCTTGGTCTGCCATTTCCTGGTCTTCTAAGGTGTGATCCGGTCTCTTGGTACCGCTGGACTACCCGCTGAACAGTCGACAAAGATACACCAATGTTTCTGGCTGTTTCACGCTGGCTCCGCCCAAGTTCCAAAAAAGTTAGGATTCTGGTACTTTCCTCTAGCGTGACTGCCATGCTTCACCCCACAGAATAATAATTATGCACGTGGAAGACGTTCACGATATTTTTTTTGTGACAGAATAGAAATGGAAAGCATCCATAATTACAAGAAACAAAAATATTGTTTTTAAAAATAGTCATTTTTTATTTTTGTTTTTCTAATGAAGTTTTTTTCATCAACCAGTTTAAATAATATGCTATTAGAAGCGCAACTAAAAAGTCTTTATTCTGTTTTTTATTTCATTGATCTAACTTTTACAGTTCTGGAGGTATTTTCATTTTTGTGACTGACCCGTTATTTTTGGAACCGAGTGTAGTTTGTTTGTTTGCGTGAATTCGCTAATTTCAGAAACTGCTGGTCCGATTTTATCGTTATTTTATTATTATATTTAAGACAATAAAACCATTTCATCAAAACTATAATGAATTTTTGAGCAGTCGCTACTAAAAGTGATTATTTTTCTTCCTATCTTATATTCTACGGCTAACTGATATCAAAAGTTACAGAATAGCAGCTCTTTGTGCTCCGTACAATACTTAATTAAATCGATTCGGTCGATTAGGATCGGTATTCATTGCGTTACGGTATGTAATAAATCTCTGTGTCTAGTAAGATGTCATGCGGAAGAAGCTACGTGCCATATTGAATTGACATGGCCGAGTGAAGCGGCATTACTGTTGGAACGCCCAACGTAAAGAAAGTGGGGGATTTGTAAGCTCAACTAACCATAGGGTTGTCAGTTATACGGTGTTTTTGTGAAGTGATTCTCTTGACGATATCACTCTAAAAATTGAAATTAAAATTAACTGCTCAACAGGTAGTTAACATTATTTTTTGCAGTTACGATTAGGTATATATGTTTATTATATATTAGAGTAGGTGCACTAAGTATTAACGGGAGCTTTAATATTATATATTAATTAATAAATAACAGTAAAACCGGCTTCGCACGGGTTCAATTCTGATGTATATTACATATAAACCTTCCACTTTAATGAGCGGCCGTAACCCAATAGCTAATGGTGTCGGACTTGCGATTGTATGGTCGTATCACAAGCATTTTAGCATGATCGGCTAACAATAATACTATTAGACTGCAAAACTCTGCTAGTATCTATTAAAAAAAACACTATCTATTAAAAAACGCATCAAAATCCGATCCGTAGTTTTAAAAATCTAAGCATAGGTACATAGGGACAGACAGACAGCGGGAATCGACTTTGTTTTATACTATGTAATGATAGCAATATATTTAACGTGATGTCAATAAATTATGTAATAAGTACTACATATAGATATACTATAGTATATATATATATATATATATATATATATATATACATCTTGAAGGACATGTTGCGTCCTACATGGCGTTATTTACCGATGATGCTGCGTCCGACTGACTTTGTGCGTCCGGAATACGGACGCAAGATTGACCGACCCTCATTTTTAGCCCAAGTGTCCCTTATGATCATTAGAACGCAAGGGCGAAAAATTGGCATGGACGTAATTCCATCACTACAATGCCTTTTAGCGTATAATATAGTTCCGCCATCGTCCGACTGAAATTTGGGGGGCACTAGTGTTCAGCGTATAATTTACCACGTATACTTTGAGTTCAGTTCACCGATCTTATCGTGTCCATTGAATATCGTACTTAATATGTTAAGTTTTTATCATGTTTTCGTGACAACAATCTTGCGTCTCTTAAATATCCTTAAACGGGCAGTAGGTACGGTGTCTGAGGGGCCCATTCGGGGTTCACTAGGGACGCATGGCGCGGGGCGCGGGACGGCGGGCTTCAGCGCGCTCGCGTGCCGAAGTTTGTTAACAAACAGACATGTGCCGGCCGTGATGTAAGCTTGTCACCAAAGTGAATTATTTGCAAGTGTGTTAAAAGTGGTTGTTTATTCAAAGGTATTAACTTCAAAGAATTACAGTGCACGATTATTTAGAAAGCGACAAAATTAAACATTAAATGTTTTATATTACGATATGCCTTTTATTCCGTATATTCACCCGCATAAATATGACTAGGTACTATTATATTATTCGTACCATGAAACTTCCTCTTTCTACCTTTGAACCTACATGTTCACACCAGCCTGTGCATCTGAGCTAACCTGTTTATACATACTTACCTGTCCAACTCCGAACTTACCTGTTCACACCAGCCTGTGCCTCTGAGCTTACCTGTTTAAACATACTTACCTGTCCAAATCCGGACTTACCTGTTCACACCAGCCTGTGTCTCTAAGCTTACCAGTCCAACTCCGGACTTACCTGTTCACACCAGCCTGTGCTTCTGAGCTTACTTGTTTATACATACTTACCTGTCCAACTCCGGACTTACCTCTTTCTAGGCTTGACACTAGACAAGAAACTTCAATGGAGTCCCCATATTTCTTGTCTCGCTGGAAAATTGAGCTCAGCTGCTTACGCGGTTAGAAAAGTACGGGAACTCACTAATGTAGAAACTGCATGTTTAGTCTACTTTAGTTATTTTCACAGTATTATGTCCTATGGCATTCTGCTTTGGGGTAAAGCTGCTAATATTCAAAGCATTTTTATACTACAAAAACGTGCAGTTCGTTCTATTTATCAACTCAGTACGAGATTCTCCTTAAGAGACTTTTTTAAGGACATAGATATACTAACAGTCGCTTCGCAATACATTTATGCCAATATAATCTATGTCCGGCAAAATATTAACCTTTTAAACAAAAGAAGTGACATACACACAATAAACACTAGATATAAGCATAAACTTTGCGCCGAATACCATCGCCTACAAAAAGTACACTCATCTTTTGTGGGATTAGGAGTCCGTATGAATAACAGAATACCTGTACACCTACAAGAGTTACCTTATGATAGGTTCAAGTCAACTGTTAAGAGGATTCTAATAAAAAGGGCTTATTATTCAGTAAACGATTATTTAAACGACAATAACGCTTGGTTGATCAGAGAAACACAGACAACATTGTAAACTCAGTTATCGAAACAGTTTAAACATTGTTCAACTAAAGGTTTAATATTAATAGACTTGTAGATATCCCCACTTTAGTTCGTCATGCTCCCATTGTCTGTCATTGCTTGCGGTGGCGGTGTGGGGCGGGTCGCCACCTTCCCTCTAATATGGCGAGAGAGGCGATGGCTGCGTCACACGTCATACTCATGAACGAGTGCTGCTTGTGGTGACTGGTCGGCTGTTGTCGGGGATATGTTATGTTAATTTTTATTTTATATTTTGTTAATTCTTTTGTTTATAATTATTATTATAGGTATATCCTTTGATTGACCTTGTGTAAATTGTTATATTGTAAATGTGTGTGAATGCATCCGCCATTAGGTTTCTTTGTAGATTGTCTGTGCCTGAGTAAACTTTAATATCTACATTATAGTATTTACTGTATTAATATTATTTCTTTCTTGTCTTATTGAACACCTGGTCGGTATAAACTGACCAGGTAATAAATGGTACTGTACGTGCATTCACTTACATCATATATACATTGTTTGTACAATATTACATGATTGTGATAAAAGACATGACATAAAAAAAGAAACAGAGCAAAAGAGACAAAAAAAATAATCTCGGAGTTTCTTTCTTCCTTTCTTCTCCGGGTCGTCCACTTAGGTAGCTAGTGAAAGGTTGCAGGCTAGCTAGGGTAGGATCCTCGACGGCATGGCCGAGGACCGCGTTGTAGCTTATTCCCTGAACTGTGATCTCGTTCCAGCGATCATCACCACTGTTCGTAAATCTACTCTTTACTCCAGTGGCACCCTGAGCGTTGGTCCTAACCCCTTAAGGGTGCCCTCAGGAGGATGTCGCTTAGACTTTGGCCGGATTCTTGGAAGTTAATTTTAATTTTAGACTTGTTACCTTTAAGGCATCTTACTATACCTAATGTGTACATTTGTCATTTAGCGCTCGACAGATGGACAGACTGATTAAAAATTCTGTAAGATCAAATAATTATAACAATGTTTTTAGCTACTTAAGTGATACTTTTGTTACACATGTACTTGTCAAAATTACACTGTATAAGATTTATCTTATACAGTGTAATTTTGACAAGTACAAGTGTATGTAAATACCTAAGTGCTGAATAAATTTCATTATTTCATTATTTCGCACCAGCCTGTGCCTCAGAGCTTACCTGTTTATACATACTTACCTGTCCAACTCCAAAATTACCTGTTCACACCAGCCTGTGCCTCTGAGCTTATCTGTTTATACATACTTACCTGTCCAACTCCGGACTTACCTGTTCACACCAGCCTGTGCCTCTGAGCGTACCTGTTTATACATACTTACCTGTCCAACTCCGAACTTACATGTTCACACCAGCCTGTGCCTCTGAGCTTACCTGTTTATACATACTTACCTGTCCAACTCCGAACTTACATGTTCACATCAGCCTGTGCCTCTGAGCTTACCTGTTTATACATACTTACCTGTCCAACTCCGGACTTACCTGTTCACACCAGCCTGTGCCTCTGAGCTTACCTGTTTATACATACTTACCTGTCCAACTCCGAACTTACATGTTCACACCAGCCGAGCTTACCTGTTTATACATACTTACCTGTCCAACTCCGGACTTACCTGTCCACACCAGCCTGTGCCTCTGAGCTTACGTGTTTATAAATACTTACCTGTCCAACTCCGGACTTACCTGTTCACACCAGCCTGTGCCTCTGAGCTTACCTGTTTATACACACTTACCTGTCCAACTCCGAACTTACATGTTCACACCAGCCTGTGCCTCTGAGCTTACTTGTTTATACATACTTACCTGTCCAACTCCGAACTTACCTGTCCACACCAGCCTGTACCTCTGAGCTTACCTGTTTATACATACTTACCTGTTCAACTCCGGACTTACCTGTCCTCGCCAGCCTGTGCCTCTGAGCTTACCTGTTTATACATGCAAACTTACCTGTCACTCGTCAAAAATGATTATATTGCTTTTTAAGATTTTGTAGACCACCAAAGTGAAAATGCCTACGCTATACATAGGTATTGTCACTTTTGTATGCTAACTATTAATTATTTATTATCTGTGCCTGGAGTCATTATAAGCCCTTATATAGGTGGAAGCCTCTTGGCTGATAAGCTGGATACAATAATTCAAAAACAGTATTCGGAACCAATCTGAATTCAATAGTAGATGGATGTCATTTAGTTATTATAATCATTATGATATATGCAGAGCATAATACGGAATTGATTTAAACATACAGTTGGATGGAGGCGGAAATGTGCATGCAGTGTTTTGAACGTATACGGAGATATTCAGTGTGCAAGAAAGATTTAAGAGTGAACGGACGCACTAATCTGGGGGCACGGCAGTGCACCCCCAAGTCGAGGAAGAAAAAAAAAAAAAAAAAAAATGTGCACGGCCGTACCTATCTTTTCTCGAAGCAACTCAGCCGATTTCCGACCCTTTATAACTTCGTTGTGGATGAAGATAGGAGCCTGAAATTTCAGAACCTAAGCAGGCTTTGTAAAACTACAGCATATTTCAAATTTCATTCAATTTGAACCAGTACTTTAAGAATTATAACTATTCAAAGTTCGGTAATTTCGGTAATTTTGTCACTCGCTCACACGTGATTGACCGATCATCAAAATGTTTAGGCACTTCTAGCAGACGTAGAAGCTTCAAATTTTGAGTACTAGTAGAGTTTAGTGTAAAACTCATGGGAAAATTCCAACATTTTGCAATTTCGGTCCAGTTGTTAAGTTTCATCAACTGCATTAACAACTTTGTTATTTCTTATAAATGTATAGGATTACAAAGTTACATTTACAGTCAGTGAATCAGTGTAAATGAATATGTATGATTTAATGGAAGAATAGGTGTAGATAGGGACCTAGATGCGATTATGTTGAAAGGTGGTGGCTTTGATTAGATTGACTTGGCCATCGCAATAAACACTTGTGAGACACATTCTAATAGTATCTGATGGCCAAGTTAATTTATTATTTAAAACTTAAAAGTTTTGAATTTTGATAAGATCATTTTAAGAGTCTGTTAGGTGAGATAGTTACGTAATAGCTTAAGACAGAAGGTCCCTTAAGTAGGGACTGAATAAATTAACCGACTTGGTATTACATAGATCTCACAACTTTTAACGGTAAAAGAACTGCGGTCCGAGACTTGGGTTTTTTTACAAGTATGTTTTTGATGGCATTCAGTTATTCGGAACCAATCTGAATTCAATAGTAGATGGATGTAATTTAGTTATTATAATCATTATGATATATGCAGAGCATTATACGGAATTGATTTAAAAGTACATTCGGATGGAGGCGGAAATGTGCATGCAGTGTTTAGTAGGTATACGCAGGTATTCAGTGTGCAAGAAAGATTTAAGAGTGAACAGACGCACAAATTCAGCTAGAAATATTTAATTTGAATATCACCATTTAACGTTTAAATGAAATTTGACGTCGACTACTGATATGATACTGATTAAAACATCTTACATACGCATTGAAAACATTAAAAATCTCACTACATTCAGTGGACGCCGCAGGGTGGTAGTTTGTAAAGACGCGATATAAATCGCGAAGGACTTCTTGCGTCCTTCGCGATTTATATATATATATATATATATATATGTAGTACTTATTACATAATAATATTAACAGCAATTCAATTCAATTCTAGCAACCCTAACACCTAAGTGGGAGGTGTCGCGCAACGGTCTAATGGTAGGGAGTATGTGTGTGGTTCTCATGTGTGTCTAAAGAATAAACTATAGTAGGCAAGCAGTATTGCTTTGAAGATAATTACATATATCGCGTGTTATCAGTGTGCACTATCGCGGAAACGTGGAGGGCGTGACGATAAGAAGCTGGCAAAGAAGGCGTTAACTATGAAGTGTAAGCCCATTAGTTGATGCCATCATAAAATGGAAGAAATAAACAGTTGCTTAACTAATTAGAAATTCTAAGATTTTATATCTTTTTGGATGGTTTTCTGACAGTTTCTGGATGGTAAATGATTGTATCTCAGACGAAATAAAAAGTAAAGACTTTGACGTTGTTACACTGTCAAACAAAGCACTGGAGCCATTTTTTTGTGCAGTAGTGTGGGTAAAATTGTTGCTATGATTTTTCACAGTACATCATTCTTTTTATAACATTGGGGTAGGCCCAATGTTATAAAAATAACGATGAACTTTGATTTGAATACCGCTGCACGAAACGATTGGGGTTTTTTGCTAAAAAATAATGAAGTTTATTATGACATCAAGCAACTCTTTTTTTTTTTGTTGTCCGGGGGGGGAATTCATTCCCACCGCCGCTGCAGCGTATTCGCGCGCTGGCGATGGGATATGTGGGACTCGCCCTCTCCATAGCGTGGTATGCTAAACTCTAAAACGACGAGAGGACCCTACACCACTTAAACCCCCCGGACACTCCTTCAATCCGCCGTTGGCGGGGGCCGGGTACGCATGAGCATTCCGGCCCCCCGACGGCACCCCTGGCCAATATGTTACCGCCCACTTACAGTGGCCCATTTGCCCAATTATAGGGTCGCCCTGAGTGAAGAGGCGTCCCTACTCCTCATGGTCAGCCTCGATGGGAGCGAGACCCATGTGCCCTATTCCCCGAGGCCTAGGGTGGTAGGTGGCGGGAACACATGATACTTGATGGAAGCACCTAACGCTGCGATAGAATGACATATCGATTGACATGGTAAGGCATAGTTTTGGTACACGTGTGTGCTGTAAGCTGCTGTGTGAGCTGTGTATGTACA
Source organism: Nycteola revayana (assembly GCA_947037095.2). Taxonomy (NCBI): domain Eukaryota; kingdom Metazoa; phylum Arthropoda; class Insecta; order Lepidoptera; family Nolidae; genus Nycteola; species Nycteola revayana. The sequence goes on from OX344839.1 coordinate 16,562,483, forward strand.
CGCCAAAGCCGAGGATTTACCGGCTTCAATGTGTTATTCGCAGCGCTCCATGTTTAATTTTTATTTAGTCTGAGAATTGTAGAGCTACAACAATTTGAAACATTGTATTCAGTAATTTTCTAGAAAAACTGGCGAACAATGATCTTATTATAGCACTAGGAATGTAAGCTTTCGTGTCCGTCAAAATTGCGGGATCAAACCTGGAATCCAGATAATTTTGATTCTTACATATTCTACCTAATTTCTACTATTTGCTACCTTTGGTAAAATGATTGCTACCTTGATATTTGTTAAGTTATAAGCAAAATTATCTGCTCTCGCCATCTTGATATCAAAATAGCGAGACCAAACTTAACCATTCGCTGTTATTAAGTAGTTTTGATTTTAATATTTACTACCTCTTTCCTACCTACACATAATCATACTTCAAAGTTACTGTTGCAATAATTTTGAAGATATGAAATATAAATTGTGGTCTCGCCATTTTGTCGATATGATTTTATTAAAAGAACAATTAGTCAATATATGTTCTAATAGTTATAATATACTACCGAATCTCTATCTATTTTCCTTTAATGTTAGACATAGTATAATTATATACAAAATATAAACGGAGAACGAGTGGTCTGCCTGCTTCTTTCGGCGATAGAAGGTGGTATAGGCCATTATAAATCGAATTGTACAAGATTTTTTGGGAATTGGGAATGTTATGACGATTTGAAAAAAAGAATCACCAAAAGTACCTAGTATTGATGTGATCCCGCACTGCATTATATAGGTATGTTCGGAATTGACTTGTTAACACTATAAATAAATCATTCCATCATTTGTATGCTAAAATTTTATTACATGTTTCATCAGAATTATTTTTTTTCTCTCTGCATAACGAAAATATATAGAATATTTATATATTGTATTATATACTATGTCAAACATTATAGGAATATAGACAATAGATTAAAAAATGTGGTGACAAGTATATTTTATATCTCATTCAAAACTACTTGAAATAAATTAATTTCAATGACAGTGCGGTAAAGTAGAGATTCGGAAGTATATTATAACTATTAGAACATATATTGACTAATTGTTCTTTTAATAAAATCAGATCGACAAAATGGCGAGACCACAATTTATATTTCATAACTTTAAAATTATTGCAACAGTAACTTTGAAGTATGATTATGTGTAGGTAGGAAAGAGGTAGTAAATATTAAAATCAATTGTACTTTAAGATTGATATCAAGATGGCGAGACCAGATAATTTTGCTTATAACTTTACAAATATCAAGGTAGCAATTATTTTACCAAAGGTAGCAAATAGTAGAAATTAGGTAAAATATGTAAGTATCAAAATTATCTGGATTCCAGGTTTGATCCCGCAATTTTGACGGACACCATTCCTCGTACCAGGCATTCGTCGTACAAGGCATTCGTCGTACCAGGCATTCGTCGTACAAGGCATTCGTCGTACAAGGCATTCGTCGTATAAGGCATTCTTCAATGTGCGTGTGAACTGAGGGACCACACTGGGAATTCGAAAAATGAAAATACTAGGATTTAGTAGTAGACTGAAAACAATTATCGTAAAATGAATCTGGGAATTTGTAAACAAATATTAAAAAAAATATAATAAACCCATATAGTGTGGTCCCTTAGTTCTCACAGACGATCAGCCAGACATTTAGTAGAGAATTTGTAAAGATATTTACCTACTAAATAACAGACCACAAAGCATTAAAAATATAACGACTAAACTGTGGTCCCTCAGTCCACATAACAAAGATAAATATTTTAGTGAATTATACTGAATAAAATTAATAAAACTGTTCTTTTTCTACATAAAGTTTTAGTAAAAGTCTTAAAACATTTTGTAAAAAGAAATGGAGTAAAAATATCGAAGCATTTCGAAGATAGCGATAATTAAAACTGGTCCCTCAATCCTCTACTACACTGACACATGTGCGTGTGCTAGCAGCGGCTAGACGAGAGGAATATCAGCAAGTCTAGTGTACCTAACTTTTAATAATAATGTTCTACTAAATAATACTTATATCAAACAGTGTATTTCTTACCTCTTAGCTGAGATAATTTTATTTTTTTAATCCTATGAAAATAGATAGAGCAGTGTGACCACACAATAAAACAAAATGTAGACAGTACTATTATACTTTATTTAATATATAATTATTTATACGAAACGGAAACAAGGTTATACGGTTAATTAAATGCTATATTTCATTGCTTATGCATATTTAGAAAACAGTAGATTACAAAATTAACTAATCACTTATTATAATACTTTTTACAAGATTGTTTACAAGCTTTTATTTAACTTGCAATGTATGTATGTTACAAGCTTTTATTTAACTTGCAATGTATGTATGTATGTTACAAGCTTTTATTTAACTTGCAATGTATTTATGTACCTATGTATGTAGATATGTATTTTTTTCGGGTGGAATCTTGCAACCCAATTTTGAAGCAAATACGCTCAATCGATGGAGCTAAAATTTTGCAAGCATATGTTTATTACGTGACAATGCAATAATATGGAGCTACCATGGAACTGATCTGATGATGAAGTCGGAAGGTGGCCATAGGAACTCCTGTACCTACTGAACAAGATAGTCGAGTTTGGGCTCGTTTGTTTTGCGTTTATGAGTACTTTCCATAAAAAAACTAGGACTACATAATCTTCCTTTATTTACCGATATCAATGTTTTCTGAACGAGCTTATTTTGCTATGATGATCAGTATATCAAAGTTATTGTAAATACTGACAAAAGTATTATAATGAGTGATCAGTTAATTTTGTAATCTAATTTTTACTAAATATGCATAAGCCATGTAATATAGTATTAAATTAACCGAACAACCTTGTTTCCGTTTCCTTTACGCGTAATAAAACGAAAGCAAAATAAATGGGAGGACTGAGAGCCCGAATTTTATCAAGGTCATAAGTTTTAAACAACAAAAAGTGGAATGTGAGAATGGAAGAATGGAAGGTGACCTGTTCTTGCTTTCACAAAATTTCACAATTTATTTAGTATCTTATAGGATTTTAAACAGTAGCTGTAAGTTAATGATTTCATTTTATTTGCGTAATAAACTTTGACGTGTGTGAGGAGTGAGGGCCAATTTTGTACGAAGATATACAAAGTAGTACAGGGTTTTGCGATAATATCTTGTGATCACAAATTTTGTTTGACATTAGCTTAGATTTTGGCATAAAGACTTTTTCTGTAGTGTCCATGGCTTATCAGGTTCAGGTGGACCCTCAATCCTCTATGTAAGAACTGGGGGCCAACTGTACAGTCCATACGAGTTTCACAAAATCTGATTTCAACTTTCACAATTCTTTTGGAATGTTCCCTAAATCCTAAGCACATTTTTAAAGAGTTTCAACAAAGTGGCCCTCACACCACATGCACATTATTTTTTTATCTTATTCAAAATTACTTGAAATGAATTAATTTCAATGACTGTGCGGTAAAGTAAAGATTCGGTAGTGTATTATAACTATTAGAACATATATTGACTAATTGTTCTTTTAATAAAATCAGATCGACAAAATGGCGAGACCACAATTTATATTTCATAACTTCAAAATTATTGCAACAGTAACTTTGAAGTATGATTATGTGTAGGTAGGAAAGAGGTAGAAAATATTAAAATCAAATGTACTTGTAACAGCGAATGGTTTAGTTTGGTCCCGCTATTTTGATAATAATATCAAGATGACGAGACCAGATAATTTTGCTTATAACTTTACAAATATTAAGATAGCAATTAATTCACCAAAGATAGCATCTAGTAGAAATTAGGCAGAATATGTAGACGGAAGTTGGCAGGCTGGTTGGTGACCAAAATATTCGCTGCTGCGCGTTCCCAGGTTTTTTTTTTTTTTTTGCTATATATAGGTTTACGTTTGACCATAATCTCGCTTGATGGAAGGCGAAGATAAGCCCTAAGATGATACACGCTTGCCTAGAAAGTGTCTGTTCACTTTAGCCTTAAAGATGTCCAGATTATAGCGTTCCGGAAAAACCGACCCCGGCAGAGAATTCCACTCCTTAGCCGTCCGCATTATGAAGGAAGAAGCAAATTGCTTCGTGCGTATTGAAGGAATGTCTACAACAAAAGGGTGCAACCGCTCGCCGCGCCTTGTCGTCCGGTGATGGAAGGGTGAAGAAAGTATCAGGTTATGTAGAACCTCCGCACACTCCCCGAAATGTAACCGATAGGCAGGCCACTCGTCTACGGTGTTCGAGGCTCTGAAGACTTGCCTCTACCAGTGAGTTATTGCCTATGACTCTCTTCGCTCGGCGCTCCAATGAGTCCAGAGCATCCAGCTAATATCTAGCAGACCCATCCCAAAGATGAGAACAGTATTCCATTAAGGAGCGAACTTGAGCTCTGTAAAGACTTAAGAACTGTTCCGATGTGAAGTACCGCCTCACCTTGGAGAGAATGCAAGACTGTGCAAAATCTCTTGCCAGAAAAAATAGACGTCTCCCTTTTGTAGTAAGGCATTCAGATAAAAATATAGGGTTCGGGTTACCTTCTAGTCCACGGTGCACATTGTAAAGTGTAGGTATCATAATTAAGTCGCTGGTAATTTATAATCGCAATTTAGAGACACAATCGACGCAATACCTATTTTAATTAATTAGTGGTCTCGCGCGGTTTTGATCGCATAGACCAAATCTCGTTTCCAAAAAAAAAAAATAACAAATAAAGTTAATTAGTGCCACAAAGAATGTACTTATATTATTGTTATTATTAATTTAATTATTTTTAAAATAAATAAGTTAGTATATGCAGTATTAATAACCTCCTACCTATGCATGTAACTTTGTGTCCGTGAAATGAATGTTTGCAAAGTCCCCCGCGACACAGGGATTTATTTCCCTAGTGCGGGAATTGTCTTTAAAAAAAAAAAAAACTACAGCCATATTGATGTACCTACAGAGAGAGTCCTTTCTAATACAGTGTTTTCTAAACTTAAAAGAAAAGGCTCACACACAAAATCAGTGTGTAGTAGATAAAGATATTTTTTTCTTACTTAAGCTTCGAAACATAAAAATTATCCACCAAGGATAATTTTTATGTTTCGAAGTCTATATTATATTATGAGCTTCAAATAATTAGTTACATAGATATGAGACATTTACGATATATACTGGGTGACTTTTTTACTTGATAATAATATGGTGTTTTGTGTAAGTGGAATATAATCTGTAGACCACAGTATAATTGAACTAGTATTTTGGTAATTAGAGTTTCGAAAATGTCATTAATTACCTAAAAGAAATACAGGGTGTATTCCTTATAAGTAATTTATGAGATTTATAGTGCGAATAAATATTAGCGCGTGCATAGTAATAAAATAGGTGCCTATAATACCTACCATCGCAATCACACATGAATGAATAGAATGAGCGAAGTAGCATAACTACCTTCTTAGGTACGCATTATTACCATTACGATTTTTACTCTAGGTATGTCAGTAAAAATATTTCATATAGGGTGACTGGTAATTAGTGACCGATACCTAAACAAATCATTGTGCTCATGATAACAAACAACTTTTACTATGGCACCAAAGCTGAAATCACGAAAAAAAATCAGCTGTTGACGAGTTATGTGAACATGAATGTATGGAACAGCTGATTTTTTTCGCGATTTCAAGGTTAGTGCCATAGTAAAAGTTGTTTGTTATCATAAGCACAATGATGTGTTTAGGTATCGGTCATTAATTACCAGTCACCCTATATACATATCGAATCACGCCCTATTATTTTCAAAACTGTAAAAAAGTCACCCAGTTTAACACAAAACATACAAATCTAGAGCTTAGCAGCATAAGGTTGGATGTGCCATTATACTTCAGGAACATTCGTCGTATGTACCTTTACCGTAAACTGGCACTTGCCAAGTTGCCAAGACCAAATGCTTCTGCGGTCTCAAATATGTTCCACAAAAACGTTTTGTTTGTAACAGATTTCTACCTAATTAATAAATACCTTTTACATCACATTCCAAGTCTAAAAACGTCGAGTTTCTTCTCGTTTAAACATAATATCGATCGTCATATCGCATCCTTATAGAATATTCATGAATTCACAAGTTAGATCATTCCATGTTCCAACATGTAGTGTCGTAGCTGTAAGGCCTTTTAATTTTATAAATAAACTAGAGTGGGAATCTAGCGCGGTTTCACCGGTGTAACTACCATTGCCGCTGAAACTTCATAAAATAATATATTAACTTTCCTCGATATATGGGCTATCTAACACTTAAATAATTTTACAAATCAGACCAGTAACTCTTCAGCGTTATACATTAGTATAAGATATTCTTTGATTATTGTGAGTTTAATTTCCACTAAAAGTATTTAAGCTTTGTATATTTCCGAAACACAAAAAGAAGTCTCTCAATTGACTTCTTTCTGTGCTTCGGAAAGCGCGTTAAGTCGTTGGTTCCAACAATCATATTGTTATGACATCGATCAGAAGCGATTCTCTGTGAGTCACGAAATAATACTACGGGCACCACACCGCCTAAAAAGAGTGACTTTGGCAACCCTGAGAGCGGGTCCATGTTCAACAGTCCAAGTTTTACGGGCTAATGGTGATGATAAATATTTTGTTTAAATTGCATTGCTATTAAATTGGAGATATATAAAACCTACTTATGCTCTTAAAAATGAAATGTACCAGATATTTAACTAATAAAAGTATTGGTTTACTATGTGAGGCATGTGTAATATAGGAACAATTGAGACCAAAATATGGAAAAATTACTGTAAAACTAAAATGTAAATTTAATATATTTTATGCTTCTTTTTATTAGGATAATTAATTATCCATTTTATGTTCGTCTATATAACTACGTAAGCATGTTTATGTTAATAAAAATGATTTTATTTCTTTATTTTATAAGTTCCATCAATGAATTGGTTACACTCTAGACAATATAGTTACGCCACTGCGAACACGATATAAAACCAATCCGTGAGTGGCCATAAAACGAGCGAGAAGTTCACATAATTCATCTCTGATTATAAATTCCAGTTAACAGATAAAACATGCGTAATTGAGTTGCAAATTAACTCGTAAATTAGTATTACGTATTACACTTCAGAATCATGATATAATTTTATTTTATTTATTTTATGCTCTGTTCACAATCACTCGGTTATTTACATAATTATATTGAAAATAGGAGTTTGACAAGATTTATATTTATGCGTATATTTATAACTAGAGGATTATGGATTTAATATTGTTGGGTAAGTAATCGTATATTTTATGAGTTGGATTTTATCGCAGCCAAATGTATAAAATTAAATTTTTATCTGTACTAATATTAAAAAAATAATAAAGTAGTATTTATGTATATAAAATACTCTAAAACTACGGGACCGATTAAGAAAATATTTGACCATTAGAAAATAAGGTTATCGACTAGTAACATTGTTAATATTTTATGATATAGTTTTTACAATAGCCATCAATAACCATCATCCTTATTAGCCCGTATAACGTCCACTGCTGAACATGGGCCTCCTCCTGGGAGAGGGTATTTTCCATAGTCACCACGCTTGGAAGGTTGGTGACCGCAGTATTATGTTGTGCCGCACAAGTAAACGCTGATGACCGTTCCTTGATATACTATTATTATAGATGATGTTATAATAATCGGGACCAACGGCTTAACGTGCTTTCCGGGGCACGAAGGGTAGTCCTTCAACCAACCAGAACCGGAAAGAAATCTTAGAACAGATAATAATCAACGTTTTTTTTTGCTATTAAACATGATGCGTGCCTGTTAAATATAATATCAAGACTGTTGGTCTTGGTAAATTAAACTTGCTGGAACTAAAAGAACAATAAGTTGTAATTTCAATAGCCATTTTTTTTATATAGCGGAAGTGGAAATTTGTTTAATTAATAGTGAAAAAGTGTATTTTATATGTTTCTGTAAGATAACAGAAAACATATATGTAATAGGTGGAATTAATTGAAATTGTCTGTTATCGGGTTACGCTTTTTCACATTACTAACAGAAATTTGCAGTCTACTCTTGTTAAACCCTCGTGCTAAGGTAACCGTCGGTCGTGCAAAGGGTGGGGATCACAAGTTCGACGCCCTAGCCATTGGGCTACGGCCACTTTAAACCGATTTTGCTCAGATAGACAAAGTCGCGGGCAAAAGCTAATAATATTTAAAAAACCAACACCGTTCTTAGCCATTTAAATATAATCAACTAAGTCCTGCTGGTTTTATAGCCAAACACCCAACACTTCTATGCGACGGGACGTATTTTATCGCAAAATAATATTTCTGTTAATAACAATAACACCCCTAAATCTGAATATTGTCCTATAAATTACGTGAGTAAGAGGAATGAAGTTATAATTAATGTGCGAGACAATAGTTGTATTTATAATATCTATATTTAGCCATATAATATTGGCATGTATATGGCTGAGGTTATCTATTACTACATAAGTATAACGTATAAAGCTGAAGAGTTTGTTTAACGCGCAAATCTCAGGAACTACAGGTCTGATTTGAAAAATATTTCAGGGTTAGATAGCCCATTTATTGAGGAATGCTACAGGCATCATTCATATTTAATTATGAAGTACTTACATGAACGGGAGTTAACCGCGTGCGAAAGTTGGTAGTATTATTATATTGTCAAAGTTTGTGTTAATATTATTCTGTGACTGGTATTTCGAAATTTGCAATTTGTTAATTTGGACTGCTTTTTTGACCTAGCGAGGCATGGAATGTAAGGTAGTCCTGCAAGAAACCAGACCTGAAAATCTTAAGTCGGACAAAGACACAGAGTACCTCTAAATCAAAAATATACTTTCGAGTTAAGTCATTTTTATCGCAAACATCGAATATGATCTCATATTCATTTTAATTTTCGAGCAACTCTTACTCGACATCGATATAGCAGGCGCAAATAACATCTGTCAGTAATTTACAAAGCCATAACTCATAAAATGTTGTACCGACGACATTAACAGCTTTTATACGATGCGTTAATGTAAGTGTAAAGACAAAATGATTGATATCAATCGTGGGTTATTTATTATAGGGTTACATTTCGAGTTATATGGATGTTACATTATTGTTGTGTTGTATGAGTACTGATTTTGTAAAAAAAAACGATGCAAGCATACGAAGGAATATGTGTTGCTGACAAGTACAAAAAATTGATAATTTTCGGAGCGTTATTCCCGTGATTTTTGGACAAACATTTATGTAGTGAGCCACAGGTGAGAACCTGTTCTGCCGCTAAAGCTTTGTATTTGAAAAATAAGATAAAAAAACTCTACTAACAAAATAAAAGCAATATGGAACATTATTAATAATGAAACAGGTAGAGCTGAAAATTGTATTAAAGAATTTAATTTAAATATTAATAATGTAGATATCAAAGCTGATATGGATGTCGCGTCTGAGTTCGAATATTTTTTCACAAATATACCTTTAGCAACAACTGGACTTCTTAACTCGTCTTCCATAGCGGCCGAATTACTATTGAACAAAAATGTTTGTAAATGTGATACTGATTTTACTTTTACTTTAATTAACTATATAGATATAATAAAGACTTTTAAAACTATGGAAATGAAACAATCAAAAGATCTGTGGGGGTATTCAGTTAAATTCATAGCTAATATTGCAGAGATCTAGCAAATATATTTAATAGTTGTGTTAGTTGTGGTGTGGTTCCTGAATTAATGAAGCATAGTAAAGTTATTCCATTGTTCAAGTCAGGTGATACTTCTGATCCCTCAAATTTCCGACCTGTCACTATATTGCCCACACTGAGTAAAATCTTTGAAAAAAATATTCTCAATCAACTGCTTAGGCATTTTACAAAATTTAATTTACTTCACACCAAACAGTTCGGATTTACGAGGGGTTGCTCAACCGTAGACGCTGGAATTGAATTATTAAAAAACATATTTGCGGCCTGGGAGGAATCACAGGATGCTTTGGGTATATTCTGTGATTTATCTAAGGCATTTGATTGTGTACACCATGATACCTTAGTCAGGAAATTACATCACTACGGTATTAGGGACACGGCTCTCGATCTTCTGACTTCATATTTGGGCAATAGAACTCAGGGAACTCATATCTCCAGGGTCCGTTGTTAATATAGGCGTACCACAGGGTTCTATCCTGGGACCGTTCCTTTCCCTCGATATATAAATGACTTGCCTTACCACATAGGGACTGACCATGAGATTGTATTGTTTGCCGATGATACTTCTTTGTCCTTTAAGATAAGTAGAAAATTAAACATTACTCAACTATGACGACGTAAACAATGCTCTCTCGAAAGTCGTGCATTGGTTTAATGTAAACAATCTCATTCTAAATGAGAAAAAAACCAAACTTATAAAATTTTCAACCCCAAATGTCAGACAGGTCGCAACCAATTTATTAATTAACGGAACGAGATTGGAGCCAGTGGAGTCAACAGTTTTTCTTGGTATAACTGTCGACTCCAAATTACAATGGAGACCACATATAAAATACTATCCGGAAAACTTAGTTCTGCGGCATACGCAGTTAAGACAATAAGACGGCTCACTGATACGGCCAGACTAGTGTATTTTAGTTATTTTCTTAGTATTATGTCATATGGAATTCTTCTATGGGGAAACTGTGCGGACATTGATACCATATTTGTGCTGCAGAAACGCGCTGTTAGAGCCATATATAAGCTTGGACCGCGGGTTTCCCTACGGGAGAAAATTCTTACTGTAGCTTCGCAATATTTATATGAAAAATTGTTATACGTATATAAGAACATAAATAAGTTTCAGAAAAAAAGTGATATACATAATATGAATACTAGACATAAGCATGACTTATTTGTACTTGCAACTCGTCTCCATATAATAAGCAACTCTTTTATGAGGCAATGTGTTCGCTTCTATAACAAACTCCCAAATAATATTAGAAAACTACCTGTTAATAAATTTAAAGCCATTGTTAAAGCTAAATTATGTAAAAAGGCATATTATAAAATATCAGACTATGTAAATGACAGAATGGCATGGGAGTAACTTGGTCTGGAATGACACTGCTGCTAAACAATATTGTTAGAGTAACGATAAATTGTAATTTTTAAAAAAAGGATTCCTCTGAGTTTCTTGCCAGTTCTTCTCAGAGTTGCCACGTCTTGAACTGGAGGTAGGAAAAGAAATGGACGCATCATAGCAACATGATTTAATTTTTTGAATTGTGTCTATATGAATAAAGAAATTTTGACTTTGACTTTGACAGAGCTTTAGCTTCTTTATCAGACATAAAAGCAAGCAGGGTTCCAGCTTTATGAAATGGTATTTAAACTACAAACTTAGCAATTTCAGTTTTTTTTTAAAGTGCGGTATATTATGTAAGTCTTTCCACTGCATAGCGAAAATTTGTTGATCAAGTCATGAGGAGAGGGTCTTTAGCCTCTAAACTTTTGTAAGATTACGGATTTTAAGGCAGATTGTAAGTACTGAATAAAATTATTGATTATGCAATTTCAAAAAAGGCGTTTTTTTATTATTTTTTTATTAAATGTAGGCTTACGTTTGACCATAATCTCGCTTGATGGAAGACGAAGATAAGGCCTAAGATGATAAACGCGTGCCTAAAAAGTGTCTGTTCATTTTAGCTTTAAAGATGTCCAGATTATAGAGTTCCGGAAAAACTGACCCCGGCAGAGAATTCCACTCCTTAGCCGTCCGCATTATGAAAGAAGAAGCTAATCGCTTCGTACGTATTGAAGGAATGTCTACGATGTAGTGACCGAAGTTTAGATTAGAAGAGAGGTCAAGCCCAAAGAGATCAAGATGGTCGCTGATCAGAACGAAAAAAATTCCGGAAAGTCGGAGTCAGTTGAAATGGACTCCGATTCGCCGAAAAAAGACAAGCCAGTGTTTTTGAGGGGTTAAACCCAACCAGGTTAGCATCAACCCATAAGGAGACAGCCTCCAAGATCGAGTTCACCCGATCTCCATCATCGACTCCCTGAACGACTGAACCTTTGACCCAGACTTCGCATCAGACAAGTATCTCACCGAGACTGTGATGTCGTCTGCGTACCCAAAGATACCGGGAGTAGCTAGCAGGTCGTTGATGTGCAGCAAAAAAAGAGTCGCGGAGAGAACAGCTCCCTGAGGGACATCGGCATTAATACCAAGAAGATCGGACGAGGCGCCATCAATGATAACTCGAATCGACCTCCCCCTCAAGAAATCCTGAATCCAGGTACAAAGTCCGGGAGCAATACCGTAAACCGGAATTACTTAGGCTTACCAATGAGACTTGCGTGCCAAACCTTGTCAAAAGCCTTAGAGATATCAAGAGACACGGCAAGAGCCTCACCGTGTCTCTCAATGGTTTCGCTCCAGAAGTGAGTAGCATAAACAAGAAGTTCCCCAGTAGACCGGCCTTGACAGAATCCGAATTGACGGTCACAGAGGAGGTCGTTGTCTTCCAGGTATGCTAGGAGACGGTTGTTTAAAACACGCTCCATAACCTTACAGAGTATGGAGGTGATTGCGATTGGTCGGTAGTTGGCAGGGTCGGCACGACTACCTTTCTTGGGAACCGGTGAACATTGGCAATTTTCCAGGATACTGGAACTCGACTAGTCGTCAGGGACAAGCGATAGAGGCGAGTCAAAACAGGAGACAACTCAGGCGCACATGACCGCAAGACAATGGCAGGAATACCGTCGGGCTCACTAGCCTTATTCACATCTAGAGTGCTAAGAGTTTTAAGTACCACTTTTTGCCGGATGTGTACCTCAGGCATAGTGGAAGTACAATGAGGTAGCCTGGGTTGACTTTTACCAGCAGCTTCTAGCTGTGAATTCTTCGCAAATAGCGATGCAAACAAGTCTGCTTTCTCTTTGGTGGTGTGAGCTAATTAACCGTTCGGCTTCTGTAGTGGCGGCAAAGAGGACCGACAGAAATTGGCTTCGACCGATTTGGCAAGAGACCAGAAAGCGTTACTCCCAGATGGGTAAGATGCTAGTCTGGCTCCAATGCGGCCAATATGGTCAAAGCAGGCCTTGCGTAGGGCACAATTGCAAGACTTGGCAGCACTATTGAAGGCTCTCTTCAGTTTCCGAAGCATCCCCCCACGCTTGGTAAGCAAAGTGCTTATGTGCTTCAGCACTCAGCAATGAACCATGGACGGGCTTTGTCTTGGAGTGAGACATCAGAAAATGGAATAAAATATTCCATAGCCTGGCATATCACTCCAGAAGCAGCCTCCGCGCAGCGAGCCGGGTCGTCTGAAGAGAAGCGTAAGCGCAGCCAAGGGTAAGACGCGGGTAGAAGAAATGCCGCATCTCATCCCAATCTGCTGACTTGTATTGCCATACAAGCCTAGTCCCCTTGAGATCGGGATCGGGTGGCGAGTAGACAGACACATATTTCACCAGACAGTGGTCGGAGCTACCTAACGGTGAGGAAACCGCGACTTGATATCGGTCTGTATCGGTTGTCAGCAGAAGGTCTAAGCAAGTGGCCGTATGGCCATCAATATCGGGCACCCGTGTCGGCCCAGTCACCAGTTGGGAGAGACCAAGCGTCAGAGCAGATGCTAGTATCCCAGCAAGGTCCGTGTTCTGGTATGGGTACAGCCACTCCTGGTGGTGGGCGTTGAAGTCCCCCAGAATAACAGTTCGCCGATGGGTACCTGAGCTGACTTAATTCAGCTGAGTCAAAAAGATACTGAAACAACCTGGTTGTCTACATGTTGTCGGTGTGCGACCGATAGACACTGGCATAGAGTATCTGTTCCAAGCTAGTGTCCACCAGAACCAACAATACAGAGAAACTGGAATCCTCAATATTACGGAGACGTCGACAGCAGATGTCATCACGAGCATACACGCAGGTGCCAGCGCGTGGCCTGAAATTGTGCTCCAGGGTGTACCCTGGGTAGTGCAAGTATGCTGCGTCAGCTGGACATCTGATTTGCGTCTCCGTGAGGAACAGCAGATGAGGTTTTTCGGTCTCAAGGTGGTGATGGACCGGGATGAGATTGGAGTGCAGACCTCGGATGTTAGATAGGTGCACTTTTAGTGCGAGGGAGTGCAACCGCTGTTTTACCATTTTCCTATGTTTACTTTTCATTATTTCTTGACGAACAGACAAGCAGAAAAGGGACAGTTGGGCGAGGCGTAACATGAACGAGTACCACGCAATACACACATAATGCTGCACCGACGGGAGACTGGGATTTTACGCTAGTTGGCGGGGCAGCCTTTTATAGGTGGCTTTCCTACTAATTGGGCCCCCTACTACCTGCGGTCTGCCAGCGGAAGACCGATCCCGCTACCCTCCGCGAACAGTCACCCAGCACAGACACCACGCAGCACCGGAACCGGTTCGCAAAGCCACACAACTGCCCAGACTCTCCATCCACGATGGCTGCTCAAGGCATGCCGGAACGCGACAAAAGTCACTTGGCGGCAAGGCTTTGCCTTGAGGGTGGTGACAAACCCCGGTCAAAACCTACCACCAGATGTGCTGTTCATTTGGCGTTACCCAGGGGACACGTGTCTAATGGAGTTGTCCTTTTCGAAATTCAATTGACTAAATTGCTATTGGTTTTATTTTGTTTTGACATTTCGCAACAGTCTTATATTTTTGTATGACCGTTCGAAATATAAATCAGTCAAAATTTGTAAAACACCGGTAATCTCTCAGGGCTATATTACTAACATCATAAACAATAACTTTTGTTCTACGACTTTTTACGAAACATAATACATTTACCAAAAACAAACCTTCAACCGCTTTCTTTTGCTTCGCATAGACTTCGTAACATTTAGAGCGTTGAATTTAAATATTTTAATTTTTGTGTGTAAATCTGATGAATTAAAATATGATGAATTTTTAAAAGTCATAGAACAAAAGTTGTTGATTATGATGTTAGTAACGTAGTCCTAAGAGCTTACCGGTGTTTTACAAAAAACCCTGTATATTAGGGTGTCCATTATATCAGTGAAAAAAATTTTTTTGAATATCGCAATGCCTACTCCTTAATTCTTTTTAAACTTCCTAACAAAATTTTATCTTCCTATGTCAACAGTAACCCGTGCCGATTAGACCGTGAAGATTTTGATAATCGCTGCCTTAAACCATTTTCGGTATTTAACTAAATAAAATTAATTAATTAATGTTTTTTTTTTCAATACATAACAATAAAAAATAAAGTTATAAAACATGTATTTATTTATTAAAAGAACATAAAATTACAGATTAGCAAGGAAATGTTTTTAAGGGTCTCTTTTTTACAGTCTGGATATAGATTTCTATGCTCTTGTACACAGTTTCTTGCATAATCTTGCATAAGTTTAACTGCTCTTTCAGCTGTATCATTCACTGCCCTTAAAGAAAGAAACTTTCTTTTTGCCTGTAAATAGGCAACATCAATAAATTTTTGCTTTTGACAGACATAAAATCACTTAATATTTTTTCTGTAACAATAGACAATACTGTATTATTATTAGTTTATTAAAACATTTTAACACACAAGACATAATACATGGTTAATGATAAATGAATATTATTTTATTTATAAATTAATGATTAATAATATAACTAACTAACATAAAACTATGTATTTCCACTTACCATACAAATAATCAGACTTATCTTGTTTCGATGGAATGTATCTCTTCCCAGAATCATACAAACTCTCTCTTTGTAAGTTATCTACGATTATTTCCTTGTTTTCTTTATCAAATTCATCATCAATGAGTGTCAAAGTAGTAATTTCTTCTGACAAGTACCAAAGATGTTGACTAAACTTTCTCAGGGCTGCTTTAGAGATCTGTTTATTAATTGTTTCATATTCCTTGAGCTTTTTTAAAAAGCGTAAATCTTGAGTTGGTGCCTTCACCGCCAGACTACATCCAAGCCATGATTTCACATATATAACCTTTTAACATTGCAACAAAAATTTTTTTTTTTTTTTTTTACTATCGCCACCTAAGTAAACCATAGATAGTTAAATCAGTTCCCGATAATCGTCACATACATTGGGTTCATCAAAGCTTTCATCAGAGCTGGTAGGTTGATCGAGTAATCCTTGTGTCTCAATAAGATCCTGTGTAGTTAAAGAAAACGATAAACTCTCGGAACACATTTGCTCATAGCTTATTCTTTCTCGGGTAACTTTTTATCTACATCCGCTAAACATCCTGGACGCCCTGGTTCTCTTTGTTTTTGTAAAAATATTTTATCTTCTTCTATTTTGGTCCATTCCAAAGCATTAGCATGTGCTATATCGAAAACATTATCTAAATTGTTTTGAAAGTCCTTCTCACGGTGCTTGAAAACATCTTGTGCCTTTTTGGATTCTAGTTTTTTCCCAGAATATAATAAACTCTCGAACGACGAGATTTGCGCTTTCATTAACAGTCAAGGTAATTTCGCGAATGTTAAAAAAGAGGACTGCAGGAACTAGACGGTTAGACGGTAACTTTACTCCAGTTATTTGATAGTTCACGTCAACTACTAAGGAAATACTTTTATTATTGCTTCTTAATTACACTGCAATTTTTAAATGTATAATAATATGTATATGTTAATCACGAGACAAACTAAGAATAAATGACAAATACGAAGAGTACGCGCCGCTACCTCCGCGTAACTTGTATGAAAATTATTCGATGCAAGTCGGCTTTCATCGTATTTATTTGGAAAACGGGTTATCGTTCTCCAAATAAAGTTAAAATTAATTCCCGAGGGTTTTAGGTACAAATGAACAACACTAAGACGCATAGGGCGTTAAAAAATATAAACTTTGAAAAATAAGGGACACCCTAATATATCTACATATATTTTATACTAGCTGACCCGACAGACGTTGTACTGTCTTAGCTAAAACTATAATTTGAATTGAACTTTTAATACATATAAGGCGTGATAGCAATGAACTAACCGTGATTTGCACTTAGAGTAGCACGCATTCTGTCAATGTTATGTCAAACGCCATACTATTACAAAAATTACCTACCTGCATTTAGGGGAACCCAGGGTGTTCCCCTAAATGCCAGTAAATTGAGCACCGGTAATAGCTAATCCATACACGGTACATCCGTTACCGACCGATGCCTATGACCTAGCTGTCATGGACTCTCCCGAGGATTTTATTTTAGGGTTCATTAAATGCATCTTTTGCGGGCGCACGGAGCACCACTACCTACGTCTCTACACATCACGGGTCAGGCTCTAAAAGAAAGTGGGGCTATGTTCCCCACTCCTCAAAGCCGAGGCTCCGGAGACAGCCTACGATTTCTGCGCCTTCGGTGAAATGGGTAGGAGAGATGTTTCTACTAAGCACGCTCCGGGGTCTTCTACAAACTGGACAATGGTCGGTAGCAAGAGGACTGATACCATGACTCTCGCTCAATTGCCCAAACCGGACACTCCTCGACCAGTTTGCAGTGTGCTGCCGCGTGATGACTGATGAAATTGAGTTTCCGGCTCTCGAATCACTTTTTTTTGTTGTCCGGGGTGAAATGCATTTACGCATTGTTACTACCGCTGCAGCGTATTCGCGCGCTGCCGATGGGATATGTGGGACTCGCCCTCGCCATAGCGTGGTATGCTAATCTCATACCACGAGGAGAGGACCCTACACCACTAAAAACCCCCCGGACACTCCTCCGATCCGCCGTTGGCGGGGGCTGGGTACGCATGAACAATCCGACCCCTCTCGAATCACCCTCCTTTTTTTTCTTTTAGACGATTCCATTATTTTGGTATTTTCCAGTTTTTGAAGATTGGATGAATGTAGCTGACCCGACAGACTTTGTACTATCTTAGCTAAAACTCTAAATTAAATTGAACTTTTAATATAATAGTTTTAATACAAGGCGTGATAGCACTGAACCAACCGTAATGTGCACTAAGAGTAGCACACATTTGGTCAATTTTATGTCAAACGCCATAAGATTACAATAAAAAAAAATACTCTGTCCATGATATGCCAATTATTTTTAATAACTAATAATGTTAAGTAGGGTGATACGAAGTTCATCGATGCACTTCGTAACACCTACCTACTATTAGTTATGAAAAAAAACTTCAAAAACTGGTTCAAGCGATCTAGCCTAAAACGCTAGAATGTTCTGAAAGAAAAGAGGGAGGGTGATCCGGAAACTTAATGTCATCAGTCATCACAGCGACAGCACACGGTACATTGGTGCGAGGAGTTTCCGGCTTGGGCGGTGGAGCGAGAGTGATGGGATCCGTCCTCTTGCTACAGACCGTTGCCCATTCAGAAAAATAAGTCCGCGGAGTGTTTTCAGGAGAAAGATCTCTCCTACCCATTTCACCGAAGGCGCACAGACAGCAGGCTGTCCCCCGAGCCTCGGCTTAGGGGACATAGTCCTAATTTCTTTTAGAGGCCGACCCATGATGCATAGAGTTGTAGTTGTGCTCCGAGCGGGGCGCAAGGAGCACAACTACAACAAAAGGTGCATTGAATGGACCCAGGAGAGTCCATGACTGCTAGGTCATAGGCATCGCCACGGTACCGAATGTATAATAATATGCATTAGCTATTCCTGGTGCTCAATTTACTGGCATTTAGAGGAACATCCTGGGTTAAGTAGGTAAACCATCTTCTTGTGATATAATAAGCATATCATCGCTATAAACAGGGGAGTTCTACATACTACATACCACCACTGTGGCCGTGGATGCCTAATGCATTTTCAACCGGGAAAAAAATGGACATTGAACGACAGCGACGAATTTCTTATAGTAGCAACAATTTTTACGTTTTGGCGAATTCAAAGCAATAACTGCAGCAGTTTTTATTTTGTTCAAAATGTGGTCACAGTTCACGTCGAACAAAAATAATTAATAATACAAAAAAACAATTCACACACAAATTAGAATTATAAACTCGTAATTTCATTAACGCCATCGATTATGGATAGAGTAAGTTTTCTAGATTTCAATATCACCGCGGAAGAGTTTAAGCAATTGGAAATGACCGAAAGAAGCCAGAGGCACAACATGAACAGTGTACCAAATATATATCGTTACTCTTTTCAAAATTAAATTCTGAAATATTTGACAATGGTGACAGATCAACTTTCGTCTAGAAATGTACTTCTTCTGATTTTAAAATACTATCGACTATCTGTCACTTTTTGGTTGCTCAATCAAACTATGACGGAACAAAACTGTAACGTTTGACAGTTTTAATAATTTGTATGGGAAAATAAAATTATCATTTTTACTATTTCCATCTCAATTTTCCACATTTTCTCACCGTTTAAACCTTCCCTGGACCACGGCAAACATTTCAAAATCAAAATCAGCTAAATTGGCCCATCCGTTCTCGAGTTTTAGCGAGACTAGCGAACAGCAATTGATTTATATATATATAGATAAACGGCACAGCAATACAATATTAGAAATTTTGAAGTTGAAGTTTGCTTTGTGGCTTTTTATTATACACTTTAAACCGGCAGACAGTATTTATATTCCTTGCTTTAAACGAATGCATCAACCGGTAGGACTTTTTTTAAATATGCTCAGCTGTCAGCTGACTTATATTTTGACTGAGTTGTTTTGTTATTCCATGTCAGTTGCGTTTTGTTATACCACGTTTTATGTCACGTCACACGGGAACGACGGGGCGACCCGTAGTACATCATTTTGTTATATTGTCAATAGTTTTGCAGCGCACGCATAAATAGGTATTCGATTTTACACCTTGGGTTACAAAATCGCAATTTTCTTACGGATCCCAATTTTTTTTGAAAATAAGTTATAGCTTTTTAAGTTATAGTTATACCTATCTCGATAAATGTACTATCCAACACTGAAAGATTTTTTGAAATCGGATCAGTAGTTCCTGAGATTATTAGAGAAACACGCGCACGCCGCCGTCGTTACATCTTTTGGTCTTAATTTTTCCCGTCTAGCCCCCTTTCTCAACGCGCGATAAGGAACGTTCCAATAAAACACTTAGAATAAATAACTTTTAGTAACTAAATTCAAACAATAATATTCAGAAAACATAGTGTTCACTCCAGCGTCTCGTAATTGAATGAGTGTTCCATAAATAAAACACTTGGCACTGATATGACTAACGTCAAAGTGACATTGACAGTTATCGAATGACAGGACTTATCTAAAAATCCAATGATGCCAATAAAAAACCTTTATAGATAATTCCTGTTACATGCCATTTTATTCATGTAAATATAATAATATTACCTACATAGTTTCTTTAGGAAGGTATTTAAATTAGTAAAAGTGCCTCGCCCATCATCAATTTTGTTGATATGATAATCGACGTCTGAACTTTATCCTGTGCTACCACCGAGTCGTGATCCTGCCCGCCTACTGACGACCTTCCATCTGATACTGGTACTGTTATTCTTAGCACCAGTTACTGTTTTATAAGGTAATCTGAAAATTGTAGGAGTAACTTTATTTACTTTTGATACCATCGGTGATGCCTTAAAACAACACAATATGTCAAAACTTGAACTTTAGGAGAATTACATATTTTAATGGTTATTATTGTATTAAGTTCTTTCTAATTTCGTAAAAGATTGTCTTGAAATGCGCTTGACATTTATGTTGATCGAAAAATTTAAGAAATTTTGCATTGGTCATATAAGTCGTTCGTATAGATTATATGAGATAAAACATGGTAATTAAATGCAGTTAAAAAGTATTTAATCTTGACAAAAAATTCACCGCAAACTAACCAACAGGATATGGTTGGCAGCACTTTATTTGTATTTATTGCCTAAAATTACTGAAATTAATTAAATTAACCTTTAAAAGAATATTTTAGACCGTTATCATGTATCTTTATGTAATTAGAAGTCACATCGGTTAACCAGCAAATAAATAATCATTAAAACGTAAAAATTACGACAAAACGATAGTAAAAATTCTTTGCTGTACGACATAGCTATACGCGTCTCAGTAGCTTGAAACTTACTAATGAATGTTTTCTTGTTGTCAAGACATCTAGTAAAAACTTATTATATAACTATTGCTATTAAATTGTAACGATTAACAATATTAATAGGTTATTTTCTAAAGAAATTGTGAGTCATAAATATAACTTATGTACTTGGTGCAAGATTTATGTTTGTTTGAACCGCGAGATCGGGGGCTCGCGCTCTCAAAACGTGCACTAGTTGATCTTTTGATTGTTATTTTAATAGATTTTATTATTACAGGAGCAGTAGTAGTAGTAGTTGATATACGTGTCTTAGAGTTGCGATATATGTCGTAATTAGTATTAGAATGTGAATGTTGGTATAGTCAAAGTAAGTACAGACAAGTAAATAATGATAAAGATCTGAAAATGATTTTGACAAAATAATGAGAAATCTTTGAATCTGACGCTTTAACTACTGCAGAGAGAGCAGAGAGCTCCAACCTTTACTAAATGATTTAAAAACTACAAACCACAGACTGATGATATTGGTGTATTTTAAATAGGTTTTACCTACAAGTCCATCTAATTTTTTTTTTTAGCATTAGGCTTTTGCTACTTTACCACACAGTCATAAAGGCGAGCGGGGCTCCAGTCATAAAACCTAAAATTATTTAGCTTTTACTACACAAACAATAGGTAAAGAACTATTAATAAAACAATTCCTACCGATATAACATTTAACAGATTTTGTTTCTTTAAACTTTGAACAAAAACAAACTCTTAATTTGAATAAGAAGGGAAAGTTACACAATTACGACTAGAATCAGTTAAACACAAACTATGTTATTACTAAGTCTCAATCTATTGCTTAACTCGAATTAATCCAGCTATAAGCGGACCCATTAAAATAAATGCACAATTAGACGGACCAATTACAAGAACGTAGTGCATTTTAATAATCTGCGCAAAAATCTGCACAGGTAACAAATAACAGCGGTTTGTTCGTGAGGTAGACGATGCACAGGATTAACGGCTCGGCGGCCAAATGAAATTATTTCGCCTCTATCCACCATCTTCATTTCACAGGATCACGCTAGGGCTGTGTCGTAACACTTTTTATGTAAGTAGTAGCTGTTTATTTACAGCTTGTTTTTTTTACACATTATGTCACAACTTCAGAGACGGTGTAGGGCTCGCCTTAGATCTTGGAGGTGGTGGGTTCGATTAGCGAACTAAAAAAAAATGTGTAAAAGCAAATAATTCTTGCACGTTACGCCGTTGTTCCCGATTATTCCATAATTTATAGCAATTATATGCCAGGGAACGGACAGCAGCGTTTCCCTGTGAGTAAGAATATTTTTTTTTTTTTTTTCGGACGGTCATATTATTATGTAGTTAGCCCTGAGGTTTTGCTATTTCAGCGGGCATAAAGGCGAGCAGAGCGAGATAACTGGTTTAAACACTACAAACTAAGCAACCTGCGCAACGGGCGTCCCCTGTGGGACTTGGACCTCGGCTCAGGGCGGTCGCTGACGAGAAGATTAAGGGATTATGGCTTTTAGTTTCTTTAGGGGAGTTTTGTGCAACTGTTGCTCTACTTTACAGTTCGCGGGCCTCTCGGACTTCGGGTCTACGAGAGCATCGGAAGGTTCTTAGCAAACTAAGGGTCGGGAGGGCGAGGGGCTCTTCGCGCTGTGTAGTGGTGCTAGTTTCTTGTAGTCTCTGTAGTTGGTAAGTTGTTATCTTGTCGTCCGGGTCGCCTAGGACGCCCCGAGGCCGACGGTGTTTACGACGCTTAGTGGGCAAAGGCCTATAGTTGGATGCTGCAACAATCAACGGGTTTGGGTGTTGAGCCGCAGATTCAAAGAAGCGTTCCGACGCCTCATTCATCCGCAGCTTGATGGAAGGCAGTTGGAGATTAGAATGCAAGTTGCGATTATGAATGAACCACGGTGCCCCGGTGGCACGTCGAGTGAATCTACTTTGAACAGTTTGTAAGCGGTTCAAACTGCTAGACGAATTATGAGCGAATACGGTGCTCGCGTAGGTATACACATAATCGGCCGTATACACGTGGTATAAATCCTAACCTTGTTATCAAGTGATAGTTTACTGCGTGAATTTAAAAGATAGTGTAGTTGACTGAGCGTAAGTGAAGTCCGTGCACGAACGGTTTCTACATGCGCTCTGAAGTTTGGCTATCGGTCAAGGATTACGTTCGCCGAACATCTTGAAGTTTGATGACCAAACCGCCTGCAAAGCGTGGTGACTATGGCAACATCCCCTCAAAGGTAGGACCATGTTTATCAGTGGACGTTATACGGGCTGATAATGACAATATGGCCAGAAATTAAGGCAAGTTCCTTTATTAAGGCTGTTCCTGAGTAGAGAAAGATACAAACATAAAAAATAAACTATGTTAAACACATCAACAACAAAATACAAATAATAATTCCGGATGGGAATCGAACTCAGATCTCCAGGTTTCAGAAGTAACTGCCGTCGGTAATCACTGAGCTACTATAGCAGTTTGTCAAGTGCTTCATATTTAATCCATATAAATCCACCATTAATCTAAGGCCAATAGAATCCACTTACATATTTATAAAACAAACCGTTTAAGAAGTAAATTGATACTTTACATTCTACAAGCATAGCCCTCACTCTCAGCTCCCTGTAGCTAAAACTAATCTATTTTCTACTTAACAAATAGTAAAAAACAAAATATTTGCGGCCCTGCTCCACAATTTGTTCGCCATCATATTGGAATCTCTTTATATCTCAAACGGCTGCACTCTGCGGCTAAATTGAACTAACTGTACAAGAGATTGTAAATATTTGTTTGAAAAATAACAAAGGAATTTGTGCTATAGAACGGGATTGCTACTGGTTTGGGTTAAATGTTATTTTATAAAAAGGGCTTAAAATATTTGGTCTCGCTTTTATTTGCTATGTTGCTGTTATCTATAATGAAGAATATTGTTGATAATATATTTACACAATAAGGCATGGTAAGCTTTTTTGAAAATTACAATACGGTTACATACGGCGGCCGTCGCCGATGGTTTTTGTTAGGACTTGACTGGTTCTAATTGGTTTGCGAACTCGAATTGCGCGATACAGGTTAGTTGGGACGCTAGGTGCTAGATGGCACTGTTAATCTTCTTAATGTACAAGACATTAGCAACTGTAGTAAGATCTTATCTATATTGAAGAAATATATCTATATAACTCAATAATATTATTATGGTTGATATTAGAAAATGATTTTGTAAACAACAATTGAAAACACTATATTTGGGTGATTGATGGAACGAAGTTACTCTACAATGTCACAGAGTCAGGTGACCTTTAGAATTTTATTTTTAGAAATCTGATTACCAGATAGTCATGGTAAACACAATCATATGCCTTAAAAATGTCACAGAAAATACCTCAGGATTCCTGTACATACTTTTTATTAATCATTTAGTTCCCGCATTTATTGTTGAGCAACCTCTTGTAAACCCGAACAGTATTTTTTATATTTTACTAAAGGATCTGAACAACTGACCAAGTGTTTCAAAAAAATTGCTCAGTGGCCCAAAGGTCCGCAATTCGAGGGGTCAGATTAGATTACAGAGAGGTACCGGTTTTTCACCGGAAAATAATACGAATCGTAAGTTGATGAACTTCCGTGCCACTCATATTGTTAAATTTAATTTCAGTGAACGCGCATAATTATTATATTATTAACTTAATAATTATGACACTTGACCTAACCTAATCAAACGAGACTATGCTACTGTTGTAATTAAACAAAAAACTTCAATTTCAGTAAGTCCAGTTGAACTCCATTAGTTTAGGTTTAGGTTTTTTTTAACCACCCGAAACCTCGTTACTTGTTCAACTTACGATAGGTATCGGACGCATGTAGACGGCGCCGCGCCGGCAGCGTCAAAGATGTCTTTGATTGCAATTTATGTCAAATTCACTGTACGTGAAAAGAATATTTAGAAAAGCCATCTGCTTTCGAAAAACAAAGTCTGCTTTAAATATATTTTCGTACTTTTTACCACCTTGCCTTTGGTTTCCGGCTTAGAATAGACCACCCCATGTCCTCCCATGGGTGTCGTAAAAGGCGACTAAGGGACATATGGCAAATGGATGGGCAGCAGCATCTATTAGCTAAAGGTTAACATCTTACTGCGATCACCAATCCTGCCTAGCGTGGTGATCAAGGCAATATCCCTTAACAATCCTGGCTTGCCAAGATCTGTAAAGAAAGAGGCCCAGCAGTGGACTTAAACGGGCTGTTGATGACTTTTTGCAGTTTCACAAAGTTTACTAACTGTTAAAACAATTTTTGATTATTGAATTTTACGAATACGAAATACGAATTGTTTGATTTCAAGCTCAGCCAAATGGTTACCATATTAAATTTGTGTTCGTAGAATTCACACTATCATTTAAATCTAGCTTTGTAAGTATATGTATCAATAAGTTTTTTTTTTAAGATTACTAGCAGAGTTAACACTAACTCGTGCTAAGCTAAAATGCTTGTGTTACGAATGGGTTAACGTTAATAGTGCAATGGCTGGAGATCGAACCGGTGACCACATGATCGCAAGGAGCGCCGAGCGAAGAGAGTCATAGGCAATAACTCACTGGTGGAGGCAAGTCTTCAGAGCCTCGAACACCGTAGACGAGTAGCCTGCCTATCGGTTTTTTATCGGTTACATTTCGGGGAGTGTGCGGAGGTTCTACATAACCTGATACCCTCTTCACCTTTCCATCACCGGACGACTAGGCGCGGCGAGCGGTTTCACCCTTTTGTTGTAGACATTCCTTCAATACGCACGAAGCGATTTGCTTTTTCCTTCATAATGCTAAGGCTAAGGAGTGGAATTCTCTGCCGGGGTCGGTTTTTCCGGAACGCTATAATCTGGACATCTTTAAGGCTAAAGTGAACAGACACTTTCTAGGCAAGCGTGTATCATCTTAGGCCTTATCTTCGCCTTCCATCAAGCGAGATTATGGTCAAACGTAAGCCTATATACAGTAAAAAAAAAAAAAAAAACGTCCAAAGCCCTAGCCATTAAGTAACGATATTACACATATATAACTAAAAGTAGGTAATCTAAAGTAACCAATCTGATAATTAAATAAAAAAAACTATATAAACTCACTTTCTTTCCTTCTACACCTCGATGTTGCATTAATTATCTCGAAACCAATCTACGCTCTATCTCCGACACACCAATCCCTAATCCTCCTCGAACACACCATCGTATTTACCATTAAAAGATAATAGATATGTTTAACATGATGGTGTTTCCTCGTTAAGCCAAATGGTGGTTTGTCACGAAACTCGAATTTATGATTGTGGTAACCCTGTTACGATCTGGACTC
The DNA here is from genome assembly GCA_947037095.2 of Nycteola revayana. Taxonomy (NCBI): domain Eukaryota; kingdom Metazoa; phylum Arthropoda; class Insecta; order Lepidoptera; family Nolidae; genus Nycteola; species Nycteola revayana. The sequence goes on from OX344839.1 coordinate 16,588,861, forward strand.
GAGATTGGGTCAATCTTAGCTGATCTGTTTCAGCTTATTAGGGAGAATGTTTGGCGAAGGTTATTAGACGAATCGAGATGAAAGTGCTGATAGCTTTCGAGTTCAATTAGTAAGGATGGTATTGGTTAAATTATACAAAGGATGGAAATGTAAAAGAAGTTAGAGTTGTAGGATAAAGAGATGGAAGTGTTTAAATTAATCATGATTTTTCTTTATACAAAATGAAGCTTCCCGCGCGCGGTTTCATACACGTAACTCCCGTTACTACCATCTTAAAATCGGTCCAGTAGTTCCAGCAAACAAACAAAATCTTCAGCTTTATATGTAAGTATGAAATGAAATGAAAACGTTTATTGATAATGTAGACGAATCAATCGTAGGTACTTATTATAAGACAAATACAATGATAAAAATATACAAAGAAGTAAAAAAAAATTCACTAATTAATTAGTATACATTTTAACAGTAATGTTATTAAATAGAATTTAAATCTACCAATGTGGCATGTGATAGTCGCGTATTATAAATATAATTCGAATCAACCAGCGCGGGCTGGGATTAGGTCAGAAGCATAGAACGCGTCGCGAGCCTCGCCTTGCAAGGACGACCAGACCCTATCCTAGCTTCCTACGAGTCTTTCTCTATCTACCTACGTTGTGACACCCAGAGAAGAAAGACTATAAGAAACTCCGAGATCATTCTTTTTGTCATCTTTTAAAGTCTTTGATTAATCAATTGTACATCTATTGAAAACATTTTTAGTATCTAGGTTAGTGATCCCTATACATCGATATGTAGGTACTCGCAGCAGTAAATTGTGACGGAAACAATGAAAGTTTCAAGTAAGTATCGAGTATAGGGAGCGCTCCTCCAGATTTACATATTTTTTTTAATAGAAACATACCTACAGTCTGATCAGTTGTCTTATACAGGGTCATTTCCAAAACACCTACAACCCCCTAGAGGGTGAAAGCACTCATGACCGCAAACAACCTCCACTACATATATAAAATATAGAATATAATGTGTTAAACAAGAAAAAACTACTGATAGCAATAGCAAATTTAAACTACAGCTTACCTAAAAAAATTAAATCCTTTCCAAACCTATGCAACTAAGTAACGTTCTCCGAATGCTGGCAGATGGTCCGATTTACCATCCAATGGAGCCATCTGCCAGTATTCAAGCACGTTTGAATGTATGTTAGGTTTTTTTTCGTAGGTTCTACGTCATTTACACCCTATATATATATGATTTATTTTAAAAAGTAATTTAATGATTTAAATATTTGATCCACACCTTGTTAGGTCAGCTCTTGCAAATTATGTTTTCTGCGTTATTCTATTTGTATGGATATGGAGATCTATAATTGCAAAAAAAACTTAAGTTAAATTTAAAATCTTATCACGTTTACAATGCCGATTCTTCAATAAGACCTATGAGAAAACGCTTAAGTATTTTCACCTTTTACTGAGTAGCCACCACTTGTTTTTCATATTTGATTTTTGTTCTAATTACTATACTTAATTACAAGGTTGAACCTTATTATAAGTGACCTTTGGAGGTAAATCGATTAATTAAATTAATTATCATCCTACTTAAATACAATTATGTATTAATTTCCTACGGATAATTTGTTGATAATTTATCTAATTAGCTACTTAAAGTATCAATTAAAAACATAACACGTAGATCAGATGGATAAACAATATCTATATTTTTCAGAAACCATGTATAGTGCCGACAATATTGGTATAATTTAAAAATTAATAAAAAAGTAATTTTAAAATATGTGTGGAGCATCCGATAAGTATATGATTATACCAATTTACATTGTTTTATAAATTATGATAAAAAAACATAATTGCTAAAAGAATTATTATTGCTCACTTGAAGATTGCCGTAAGTTGTGTCAGTTTAGTTCGAGATAGGAACTTGTCGGTATTGGGTTGACAGTTTCGAATACCCGCTTCCGTTCTCAGACCGTTTATTTTTTTGCATCAAAAACGGATTCACATTCTAAAGAAGCTTACAATTCCTACTTTGACAACATATTAATCAACTTACCGCACATAATTTGTTTTAAAAGGCTTTAGGGTGACATTATGAATTCGACATTCGTAGTTATAAAATTTCTGTAATTACAAAGATATTACTTCCAAATTTGAGAAGCAATTGATGTTATATTTATTTTTTATTATACTACATACCTAGGCATATGTATTAATATTAAAATGATTTAAAGGTTTTGATATCGTATGGGATAATATCAGGATCTTCTAAACCAACTTTGAAAATACTTTTACCAATAGAAAGCCACTTTTTTGTGAGTATATATTTATATATAGGCTATATTTAAAGACGAAATTCCCACGGGAACGGGATCCACTTGGGTCAAACACAGATTTGCTATTGAATTGTTGGAAATCGTTTAAGAATGTTTCTATTACAATCTCATTACTTAAAAATCATAGTCCATTCAAATTTTAGTAGCTAATTAATGTAAATTTAAATATTTTTTTAAATATTTTAATAACATATTTAATTCGTTAACGAATAAAACTATGTATATGTTACTATAAGAGTTCAAACTACGGTAAATCCTAAAATTTATGAGAAAGTCTTAGGATTTAACGAGATGAGTTGGTAAAAGTAAGGATTAATGAAAATGGAACGATATTCTCGGGCTTTCACCATTAGAATTTAGTACGAATCACTAATCTGTTCGGACTTTAATCATTAATAGTTGTTAAATCTTAGGATTTACTTGAAAATCTTAGAATTTACCGTAGTGCGAGCTTCTACAGTATTGTAATAATAAGTTGTACATTGAATATCATTGTTTTGTTTTATTTTTTTTATTTAGGACAGTCTATTATTTATCATCATGATTATATAACAAATAAAAAAAAGTTGTAGTCTACTGCTGAACATATATATCCTCCCCCTATCGTTTTCTAGCGCGAACGATTGTTAGTGGCCTGCACCTACTGACTCCCTGCGACCTTAATGAGGTTGTCGGTCCTTCGTACCACCGGTTGATAATTTTTTATCTCTTCATAATAGTCGGTCGAAGATTTTTATGTCAATTATTAGTTTTGGCAAAGCCGGGCTATTTAAATTATTAAACTCTGTACACATTTGGTATGGCTTCTACGTCTTGATGATACAATCTATGATCACAATAATATATGAAACTCTATTTCCTTGGTCATCACATCACACGAGTACGGAAGGATCGATTTCTTTGATGATTATATACTGGTAATAAGGAATAGCTTATATCAAAGTAAAACATAAAAAAGTTGAGCGAAACATAAGACAATTTAAGAAAACTACAATATTAATTTTGTGATGAAATTGATATTACTGTCAGTTGTTTGAAATAACTGTGAACGATTGACCGAAAGCCACATTATTTGTGAGTGTCATAGACTGTATTATGACTAGGCGAGATTCCCACGGAAACGGGATCTATGTGGATGAAGCCGCGCGGGACAGCCAGTAGTGCATCCTAACTAATATAAAAAATGTGAATATAAGTTTATTTGTTACGATTTACTCGAAAACTACTTAACCGATCATCATGAAACTTTGTACACATATTTTTGTTGGTATCAATGCTTCAATGCGAGTGCAAGTAAAGTTACTAGCTATAATTCTTATTTGTTTGACAAAAGTTACTTTCAAAATATATGGATTACGATCAATAATATTTGTATTAATTTAAGTTGTCTATTGGAGAAATGTGTATTTTAAATGCTAATTTTTCAACTAGTATACATTTTCATGGGTTAATTGTGGTCTGTAAATGTCATACTATTTTTTCGTCGTATATATTATATTCTTTGCAATTACTACTAAGACCCCACTCGAAGACTTATGAATGAAAAACTTAATGTCATTATAACTATTAATATGGGGACAGCATACTTACTTTAGTTTTTGTAACAAATAACTACCTCTGTCAAATATTCAGATAATTACATCAACAACGTGTGGTCCCTTAACACAGGTTCTCAACAATTTTTACGTAGAAATCCAATTAATGCAACCTGTATTTTTTATAATGCATTCAATGATACCAAAGGCAGTTTATTTATGCTAGAAATAAAATAACATTATGTGGCACGTGGTACAGCAAATGTCAAATGTCACGATACATTGTTAAGTAATTAGATGTCATGAAAGCAGTGATATACAGTTCTTTTGTTGTAGAATTCTACAATTTTGCCAATGTCAGAGTTTTAGATTTAGTTTTTAGTCGTTTAGAACGTCAAACGAATAGTGAATATAGTGCTAAAGTGACGAGTTCGTGGTATTTTTGAAATACTTGAGTCGGAAAAGCTGAATTTTAAAAATAATAAATAGTAAATACATTTTTATTAAATTAGATTTCATAAATGAAATGTAATTAAGTTTATTACCAAGAGTTAATTAATTTATGAATAAAATAGTTTTAAAAAAATCCGCGCGCAAACTTTCAGCCAAATCCATTCAGTAGTTTTTGTGTGAAAGAGTAACAAGCATATATACATCCACACATACAAACTTTCGCATTTATAATATTAGTACGATTTAATTACGAAAAAAAGACTTTAAGGGTTGAAATAGTATTAAGTCATCACTTTTCCTCGAATTCACAAACAAAAAGTAGCAATATTATAAACTTAACGGATACTTATATATGGACCTTTTTTGGAAAAGTTTTCTTTTAAATAGATGCAATTTTTAAGTGCGAAATTCAAAAATTGCGTCGTATGTAGTTTTTTTTTCAATTACAAAAAAATCTATGTATGGTTTTGCTTTTTATCACCAGAAAATGTATGTTTTTTATTTGTGTAAATAATGTAGGTATAAGTTTTGTTAACACTTTGCTAACACTACTACAGGACGACTTATTTTCAAAAGAATTGTATGGAAAAACAACATTTATTATTTCACAGAAATATATTTACTATCTTCATAATAACACTAGTATACACCATACGTAGCACTATATTTAATCCCTCTAACGAGATATATCGTTAGAGGGATTAAATATATTTTGGTATCACCTTATATGTCTGCATTGGTCTGCATTATATGGCTACAACTTGCGTTTTCGCCTCTGTTATTAATTAGAGAAACTGAATGCCACGTCTAGTTTTTTGCATGTCTGTTCAGTAGCTCTGGGTGGATCATATCTCTGTATTTCCAATAGTACCTAATTGGTGTAGGTCAAAATATTATCTAGACATTGTGGTCTGCTGGCATTTCTGTGTTGCCACATCTGGCATTTAAAGTTTATGCGAAATTAACGTCTAACAAAGATAAAGTAAGTTCTGCATTACTATTGAGTAGGTACCTAAAGCGTTTCAAATATTTTTGTGTCGTTCCTCGAAATGTTTATGTAGGTACAGACGTTGACCTTTATTGTTTAACTGGCTGTGGTACACAATTTTGTTTTATATGAGAGTAAGTTTTTCGAGAGATGGTAAATAAAAATAAAAATTTCAGACATATTTGGTCCATAATACTGTTAGAGATACAAAACTTAAAAAGTATATTAGTTACATTAAAATAAATTAAATAAAAAACTAATTTAAGTATTTTCCGCCCTCTGGGGCCCCGGGCACACGTACTTGTGCTTGAACCCAGTGCCCCAGAAGGGGGCTGTCCAGCTTGTGGCTGAGCACGTTCAGAATGGTGTTGGCGCGCCCACGAGTGCGGAACATCAAAGAAGCGATGCGGCACAGTGTGAAAGCCGTCTGTGTGCGCGTGCGCAAACATCGCAGACGCACTACAGTATCGTGGGAGCACCACCAGCACCCTGAACGCGTTATCATATTGCGTTGATGGCCCGCTGCGTGTAGTTGACCCACAGATTGCAGGTGTAGAGAGTTTGACAGAATGCTTTAAATAGTGATCTTTACCTCTAAACTACACCTCGCAAATCTGCGTGCCAACATGTTACAGCGGACCGCCATCGCCCTCCTCTCCCTTTCTATATCCCTATCATCTTTTAAATACTCGGTGACCACATGGCCGAGGTATTTAAACTCACTCACTCTTCGAAGAGCGACAGCGTTAAGCAGCACAGGTGCCACATTCACTAGTTTACGACCTCTAGCTTGAAATACCAGGAGCTCGCTTTTCTGTACGTTGTATAGGAGACCGTGTACCCTTGCATACTCCTCACACACGCCTATTAGCTTTTTGAGCGCGGCAATTTATGGGCTGAGCAACACCATATCGTCTGCATAACTAATACTGTTGATACAGTGACCATCAATCGAGCATCCTACTCCGGTGTCGCTCAGCTCATCAATCAGCCCGTTCACGTACAAGTTGAAGGGTGTAGGAGATGTTAACCCCCCCTGTCTCACACCACAATCCAACCTGTATTCGTCAGAAAGTTCGCCAAGCCATTTGACCTGGTTAGTTTGGTGGTCATACCAATATTTGAAAATATTAATTAACTCACCCGGCACACCTGTATACTTTAGTTTACGCCAGAGAATATCATACCTAACCAGGTCAAAAGCCTTGGAGAGATCAAGAAAGGCTGCATACACTGGCGTGCTCCTATCTGTATAATACCTCAGACAGTCTACTTGAGAGACATAACCGCACATTCTGTCGAAAGTCCTGGTCTAAAACCAAACTGTGCGTCGTTTAAATTTAGATATTCTTTAAGCTGTCTCTTAAGCAGGCCATCAAGCACCTTAGCTGTGGTTGTAGCTAATGATATCGGGCGGTAGTTGCACTTGTCGGAATTATCTCCAGTCTTATTTTTAATTATAGGCACTACCACCGTCTTCATCAGCTCACTTGGCAGGTAGGAATGCCTAATACAGAGCGTAAACAACAGTCCGAGGAGTCTCGGGAGGTGTGGCCCCGCATGCTGAAAATGTTCAATGCTGAGGCCGTCGTGTCCGGGCAACTTCCCTCGAGTCATGCCTTTTATTATTAGAGCAACTTGCTTTGCTGTGACACGGTCAGGCACCGCCGACACGACGACCTCCGCATCCCTGGTCTGTTCACCTTTTAGCGGAGACTCCACTTGAAAGTGACATCTAAACGCATTGGCGATATGTTTTGGTTCGCTGATGCCGTTGATACTTACAGGGACGCTAGATTTCGGGTTTAACTTTTTTGTTTGTTGCCAAAAACCTTTAAAATCTTTATTTTTGTGTTTAGTAGCTAAAATATTTATTTTTATTAATTCCTGGTTATTCTGACAATAATGTAATTTGCAAATGTGAAAGTGATATTGAAAGAAGAACGTGTAAGGGAAATATGGTGAACGGTGCTGTGCACAACTATATGAGCTCCCAAAGCCTTTCTAAAAAGGCTCGCCACGCTGTGCATAGAGGAGTGCTTGTACCAACCCTAATGTATGGAAGTGAGAGCTGGGTATGGCAGTAGTAGCACGAAAGTAAAATAAATGCTGTGGAAATGAGAGCAATGAGGAGCATGATTGGAGTGAAATTGAGTGATATAATTAAGAACAGTGTGATTAGAGAACGTTGTAGTATGAATGTAGATGTAGTCACAAGGATTGAGCAAGGTATGTTAATTGGTTTGAATATACAGAGATAATGAATGAAAGGAGACTAACAAGTAGAATTTACAGGGCAAATGTGAACGGAAGTGTTGAAAGGGGAAGACCAAGGCGGACGTTCCATGATCAAATCGAGGACGTTCCTAAGAAAGGCCAGGTTAAAAGTACCCTAAACCGAAGGACATGCATGAGGAGATTAATGAAGATAGAACTGGTGAAAGTGGAACGATGTGTGGATCGTAGCAAGTGGAAGGAAATGTTCTCTGCCTACCCCTATGGGAAAGAGGCATGAATGTATGTATGTAAGTTTTTCGATGTCCACTTTTTTATCACAAGTGAAATACGTCTCTGTATCACGGATGACTTGATAAATACAGAAATAATTTACAAAACGCACATAATATCTCAGAAAAAGTATCCGAGGTTCGCGCAAATAGTTGTTGCAATTTGAATTCTAAGTAATTTCACCCTTTATTTTAAAGTTCACAGACATACTTTATTTAGAAACAATTCAAGCGGACTGATTTCGTTTAGAAAATACTTGTTGTGTGCCCTTTGAACTGCAGGTTGAGTCGGGATAGCGAAAATAACTAAACTTCGTGTACATTTTCTACACCGTTTCTACCCTTAAAAGTACCATGGTGTACCTACTTGAATCAATTTCGGCCAATGTATGGCTTTAGTCCTTCCTGCTTAATTACCTCCGACGTATCCCTTATCGTAACTCTTAAAATTCGAGATACTTATTAATTATGTACGTAAACTCTCTTGCTAGCAGTGAAAGTAGTGATGAACTGCTACCTCACCAAATGCAGTTTCCACTAGTTCAGGAGGTACAGATCTTTACTACTAAGAATAACCCATAGCAAAACTCTAAAGAAATACTTGTGAAAACAACAAAATAGTCTATGTATATGATTATATATCTAAGCCAGAAAGACTCGTAGGCAGCTAGGATAGGGTTCGGTCGCCTTGCAAGGCGAGGCTTGCGACGCGTTTTATGCTTGTGACCTAATCCCAGCCCGCGGTTTATTCTAATTTAATTTATAATACGCCACTGTCATATGCCATAACAACATTGGCAAACTTTATTTAATATAATGTTGTTTTTTCATTTTCAGTCCTTGTATAAAGAAAGTTTTTCTTTTTTTAATAAATAAATGTTGTTTGTTTAATTCTGCTGGAGACTGGCTGAGGTTCAGCCTCATTTTCTAAACTTTATGACAACAATGAAATATTTTGTCATTCAGTGCTGTCAGTTTCCAAGATTATATAGACGGTACAGTTATTTATTAATTATCATAAAAATATTGATTAACTCATTCTGATTTCATTTGAAATATGCACTGCTACATAACAGATATATTTCTTCAATGTACAGTCAGAAGATTCCACTGTTTTGTTAAATGTACGGTATGCAATAACAACTTAAATTGTGTCGTTTGATAAGAATAATCAACGCGAATTGTTTGAGACAAAAAAAATATCGATTCAATTTATTCTGGACGCCGCCAAAGGCACTTATCGTTTTTTGTTAATGTCAAAATAATTTACGTTTAGATTTAACCAGCTGGCTTTGCAGACGTTGCTTTGCCCTTTGCCTTCGATACATATATTTAATTAATTTAAAAAACAAATTGGAACTGATAAGTGCGGTGCGGATGCTTCTGTCTATATTTTATCGCAACTTATGAATTGCTACTGTGAAACTCCTATTAGAAATGTACCTATTTTACTACCAATATTTTCGAATGCTTACTATCTGTAGGTTCATATAAAAAAACTGTACCTACAGGTCGAATGTCTGTACATAGAAAAAAAGCGCTAAAGACCAAGTCAGGAGGATGTTAGAAGTAAAATAGAACACATTCAGATTTGTTTTGTTTCTCTGTTTGTTTGTCTGTTTGTAGTGGCTTATCTCCGAAACTGTTGCACCGATTTAAATGAAATTTTGAATGGCACCTTACATCACACATTTGAAACACTTTTTATCACATTAAATTGGCAAACAAGCTAACGGGACCATTGCCTTCTCCGCCTCAAATATATATATTTTTTTATTTAAAAACCAAGCATAATATTGCGTGTTCTCAACAAATTTTTCTTTTTAAATTGATTTACGAATTTGATATAACAGGTTGCAGGTTGAATAAACAAAGAGAAATCAATTTGATCCTAGTTAGAAATATATTTTGGAACTGCAATGTTTAGTATTAATATAAAAACAATATTTGGTGAGCATGGTCTGGTCTATTCTAAGCCGGATACCACACGGCCTTTTATATTACAAATGAAGATAACGCTAAGTAATAGAGGTGGCAGCTCATAATGTCACCACCTCATACTTTTTATAATAAATTCATTATTATAAATAAATGCAAATTATTAACTCCTCGGTTGCCTTAGGATATAATAATGTTTTATTGTCGACATCACTTCTTACGACAAAGTCTGCCGACTGTCATAGTCGGCAAGCCTTGCCTTTAATGAAAATATCACATGGTAATTACTTTTACATGCTTCTAAAGTTACGCTTCCGGCCAGTCATTATAGTGAACAACTTTAATAATGACCTAGGTAATTAACTTTTAACAATATCATTACATTAACTCTATAGCTTAGTAGCATTTTCTTATATTTTAGCCGGGAATTAAATGTTGCATTCATTAAAAGCCATCACGATTACCAATCACCAATTTATCACCAATTGTTAAATTGCTTTTCCTTTTATAATAACAACGCCTAACACTGTACAATCATTTCGACGTGAAATCATATAGGTGTTTTCTGTATAAACTTATAGAGATAAAATGTATTATCAAATGCTTTTACACAACAATCGGTCACCGCCAACCGTTTTGTAAGATGGAACCATAAATAGATGGAACGTCAAGTCATGGTATAAATTAGAAAGACAAAATATAGTGTTGATTCCGCCAAAAAATATGTGTAAATGCTGGAAAGAAATTTCGCACCGTCCGGGCCGTAAATTAGGTATTGTATTTCTTTTGTGAAAGAAAACGTATTTGTTTCTGCAAATTGTGCATAATTTTTGCGCGCAAAATTGCATTTCAGCAGTAAGACACATTTCTTTACGGAATTAAAACTACATTTTGTTTTTTTTATGTATACAAACATTATTTTAAGACGGTGACCTGAAGTTCCATACATCTTATGCATCTTTGAATCTTCAAGGAATCAAGATTGTACGTGATTATGTATATCTTCAGTTCTTTGCGTATCCTTATTGGTATTATTACGAAGTTCGACCACGTTTACATGCAACATTTCTAAACCACAGCACTTAAATGCTTTGTTATCATTCCCAACAACATCTAAACAAGTCGTTTTACCGATAACATGCTGTAAATAACTCCAAAAATCAGATAAACTTTATTAGAACTTGCACTATCTAGCATCGTTTAATTAAGTGGTGCTAAATCTGTCATTTGAACTTTCTGAGGGGCATTACGAACTTTCTTGTTAAACTGCCCTTATCTGAAGCCCATTATAACATTAATAGAGACTGGTTTGATGCCAAGGAGTTAGTAAGGAGAAGATTGATTGGGTGGTTGGATGGTAGCGTGACTAAATAGGCATTAAAATGGGCATCGTGGGTATAATGTATGGTCATTAAAGAAGGTGTTGAGAATGTGACAGCATCATCAATTATGTGACATGTTGCAGAAATATTTTGTCACCGATAATATTTCTATGTAATTTGTGGTTAATATTTATTAAAGTTTATAATAATATAATTAGTGTATTTTTCAAGTAAGACTTAATTATTACTTTACTTATGTAAAAAATATCTAATAGTATATATGTTACGGCTAATAGCCGAAGTGGGGCTACACCTAGTTTTAGCCGGCTACAAATAGGTGCAGTCGGCCACATGCTTTTATAAGTCCCTGTTGGACTCCATTGGTTTAGGTTTAGGTTATTTTTTTTTTAACCACCCCAACACCTTTTTGTCCCTTGCATAGGTATTGTTTAATTTAGAGTTAACTTAGAGGAACTTATAGGAACTTATTAAGGTTGACCTAAGTTTAACCGCAAGTTGTCGGCTGCACCTAGTTGTAGCCGGCTAAAACTAGGTGTAGCCGCACTTCGGCTATTAGCCGTAACATATATATAGACCACATAACTACGCTGCGTCAAGTAATACAGAAACCGAAAAGTATAACCTCCTCTCTGTTTAGCGTTTGGGGACTACGAGAAAGCATTTGATTCGGTCGAAATATGGGTCGTGCTTTAATCTCTCCAGCGATGCCGTAAATCGAACTATTAGTATATCGAAGAGTTTAAATGCTTATATAGAAACCCCACAAATTTGTTGGTCGAGTACAAGAACGGAGTTAGAAGGCGATTCCACTGAAAAGAGGCTTAAGACAGGGAGATGTTATTTCTCCGAAACTGCTAATGGTAGAAACGTAAAATTTGAATAATTATTTTTTATATTTTAGAAGGGATTTAAAATATATGTCGAAAGGGATGAAATAGATGCACATTTGTATGAAATCTTTAAATTAGCAACGTTTTTGATAAAACGTTTTTAATTTAATACGTCCGTTGGAAAATTGAAAGTTTCTATAGAAAATATGTAAAATCTGCTCCAATTTTTATGAAATTTATTATTTGCTTTCCTAAATATAAATAACAGAACAAGTGTTTTGCGGTTCTTTGAAAAACATTATTAGTATTATTTAAAAATTTTGATTGTTTGTTTGCATTAAATAAATTCCGGAACAACAGGAGCGATTTAAAAAATGTTTTACCATTAAAAAGTTACGTTATCTAGGAGTAACATAGGTTATGTTTAACTATGAAGTTCTTACTAGAACATGAGATACGCATTAATTATATAAACTTGAAAGTTTACGTTTATATATAAAGATTTATCCCTTATTCGCGTAATATCAGATTCTCAAAATATCAGATTCTTAAAATATTAGATTATCAAAATAGCAGATTCTCAATATAACCGAAATTGGTCACTCAACGTGAAACATTTTGCTATGAAAGTTTGCATAGCAATTTTTTTGTGTGCGTGTCTGTATTTCAAAGCATATGTGTACACTTTTAGCTTTGCTGCCACTAATCTTAATTCCTGAAGCATATTTATCGATACAAAAAATGTCACCCGACACGGAATTGTCCAAAGAAATTTTAGAATATTTCCATAGCCAATGGTTGCAAAAAATAACTAAGGACATATTTAGCTGCTATAATGAAAAACATCAAACAACAAATGCGGTCGAGGGTTGGCATCTTAGAATAAATACAAAAATACCAGCGAAACCAACTCTATTCCAATTTAATAAATTATTAAAAAAGCTGAAGCCGAAATACAAAGCATTAGACTAGAAAGAAGTTCATATAATTGCTTTGGGATAAATATGATATATAAATTTTCTCTTGATTGTACTTTGGCTATATTGAGAATCTGCTATTTTGATAATCTAATATTTTAAGAATTTGATATTTTGAGAATCTGATACTATGCGAATAAGGGAGATTTATGTTAAGTAATTAAATTTAGAATAGTAGTATATAAGTTAGTAATTAAAGCACGCAGATATATATTTCCAAATATTTTCATTCGAGTCATATTTATCATCATCATTATATACAACAACCCGCATAGCCCGTATAACAAACTATCTGATGTGGCAGGAGACTCTAAATGTGCTATAACTTTTTTATTTGATAGTATTCCAGTATTATCGTTGATTGTTCAGTAGCCCGGAGGAATACTTAGCGACGCTTAGATGTAATCTACCTTAATTTAGATAGTTTCAAGCTTCAATTGCAATCATAAATAAGCTGTACGAAGTATTAAAGACAGTTTAAACTTTTGTTTTGTAAGTACTCTTTTTAATAGCACTTATAGAGATAATTAGTGTTTGACTGCACTGCCAGTTTAGTAGTTACGGTGTTCTGGGTACGATTGTTACCCGAAATATTTATTTATGTGAAAAACTATCTGTTTTAAATAAATAATATCAGGATCAGTTAGGATGTGCTTTTAATCCTTAAATGAAGCGTTCGTCAATTCTCCGTTACACATACGATTCATTTCACTAGTTCTTAAATGATCTTACCTACAAAAACTTTTTAAATATCTATGTAGTGGTAAAAATTAATTAATTATGTGTTCCATAAGAGAAAAAGAGCAAGTGAATAAAATTTAGTCCATATCTCTTTTTCTCTAATGGCTTTGTTACTTAAAAATGAATATTGTTTCTGCGCTGTGTGGTACTAAAGCGAAACAATTGATCAACAAAAATTAAAATTCCAAAATGAACGTTAGCTTTATGACACCGTTAATTTTGACATATCTCAAAAAAACTAAATATGGTCAATAAATCACTTTAAATCCCTCTCGGGTTCAATCCCCACTCCGGACAGGAAATCTTTGTCTAAATTCTAAGATTTCTTTTCGGGTCTGGTTGGTTGAGGCCAACTACTACCCTCCGTGCCTCGAAAAGCACGTTTAGCCCTTTGGTCGCGATTGTCATAACTTCATCTATAATAATCGTATATCAAGGAACGGGGAACAGCGTTTCCTTGTGTGATACAACATATTACTACGGTCATCAACCCGCCTGCCAAGCGTGGTGACTATGGCAAATACCCTCCCTCGGGAGTAGGCCCACGTTCAGCAGCGGACGTTATACGGGCTGATGATGATGATGAAGTCAAAAAATAAGGTAAACGCAGCTATTTCAGGACCTTAAGCTTCAACCTCTCGAAATACGAATTTCTGATAGTAAAAACAGTTACAAGTACATATTTTCTGATACGTTTGTATATGGAATTTAGAAATCTATTAAGATATAGGTAAGTTTTGAGTAAATATATGAAGAAAAAAAATACAAATCCGAATGCTGTTTTTACCGAGGTATTCCAAAGTGATTGCAGCTAATACCGCGAATCGTGATTCTATTACCGAGGGTAGAAAAATAATAGGCATTTTGGTTCCGTACAAAATATTTATTAAAAACCAAATTGTTGGTTACTCAATGTTCATCAACAATCTTTAACTTTGATAAATTTTTTAATCAAAATCTACAGTACTGACTTAGTACCCAGTACACCATCTTTTAACTATGGCACTTATGTATATTTTTTGATGGTTTGGACAATCTCAAGGAACTTTTTCTTAAAATTAAAATAAATGATATAAATTTAAGGACAAAGGTCCTTTTAAATTAAAATAGTAACTATGTTAACAATTGGTAAAATTAACACAGCTTTCGTTATTAAGGCGATACATGAATTTTTCGCGGTCCAGTGCTGCCATATGATTGGTCAGAAGAATTTCAAATACTTAGGTATTGTTTCTAGAGAACCCTAAACTCAAAAATAAATGCTATTATCACTCGGTGTTAGATTTCTATGGTGAAGCTAATACCGAGTAATAATACTCGGTAATAGCTGCTTATACATGTAATTACCGAGTAATGGCTTGTTATAACCATCGGTGATAACTTCATCTGCGATAGTACAAATAATCTAATCCCGATGGATATAATTTGATTAATTTTAATCAAAACAAAAGTTAAATAAACAGCCAATAAAGTTACCTAAACATTTACTTGATACTTGAATTAAATTCTTGGGTTTAAAAAAGAGACTAAGGCAAGGTTTCATGTCGTATTCAATTTAGTGCTCTCATACAAAGTTAATTTATATGAGTCAATTAAGGACGCAAGAATAAGAGTTCTAGTGCAATTTTCATACCGCGGAAATAGTTTTTAACCATAAATACCTAATGACTTAAACGAATTGTCACATCATATGGGTAAAAAGTTAATAAAACGATTGGTACTGATTTATGCTACTACCGAGTTACCCGCGGTTGATACATTCAAGACGAAAATTGTGAAGCAATTACCGCGGTATTTTATTTTTGTTAATTGTCGAAAAACTGTGCAAAATAAATGAAAATTAGATAGTTACAATCATGGCTAAAACTATAATCCACCTTTTGACCTACTTAGAATCTGTATAAAATATTGAGCGTTCTTATAGTTCGCGACTATCGTTTGTATGGACGACGTGCTCCGGCGCCGGATTGCAGCAAACTAATTGTTGTTTTGTTTTTCTGCGTTGTTGTGCACAGTGCGCCACGGATCCATTCAAACGGATATAAAATTGACTTTTATAAACATTTAACTTATTGAGTAAAATATGCTTGTAATTGCTTAAAATTACAATTATATGTATTACATACCTCGGGAATACCTGCAGATTTTTGACTACCGCGGTAATAGGTTGGCTGGTAGAAAATGCCGTTGGCATTAAGTCCGCCTTTGTACGATATTTTTTTTTTGTGCATAAAGTTATAAATAAATAAATAAATAATAGCTGCGTTTACCTTAAATGTCAAAAAGTCATGTTTAACAAGATGTAACTCGAAAAAATTAACATTTACATTTGTCGACTTCTAGAAGAACATAGGTAATTGAAATAAGAAAAATGGTCTTTTAGACCAGGGTAAAAATAATGAAAAGTGAAAAAAAATTATAATAGAATGAAACCCATTAGAAAAGGAGGGAAATATGATAAAAATGAAAGGAAAAATAATTTACGGGCGATCTGAGGTTGGGAAGGGGATGGGGGTGAGGTTTTAAGGGTAAAAAACGGTTTTTCTCGATTTCCGGCAAAACTAAAAGTCCTATCGAAAAAAGTCAAATGGAAAAGTTGTAGATAATAAAAAGATCTAAAACTTTTGTATTTACACTTTTTTCACATAACCTCAAAATTTATGTGAAAAATTCAAAAAACCAAGTTTTTGGTTTTTTATTTTTATCTTTTACAAAAATTTTTTTTTTTTTACGAAATTTTGTGAGAACTTACCTTTTTATGTCCCAAATACGCTGTAATTTATTTAATTAAAAATATTTATTTTTTCACCTTATTTTGAATTAATATCGAAAAAACACCCTAATTTTCAATCGAAAATTCACCCGTCAAAATATCAGCTTTTTTCAAAAAGTTGGTGTGGTTTCTGTTCGTTGAAATCTCTACTTTCCGATGGTGAAAAAAAAAATATATGTTACTATGGTAAATCTTCTCAGAAAACGCAAAAATTAAAAAAAAACATGAATTTGAAAAAAATTTTTTAATTATTATAAATAATTTTGAGCTATTTATTAAAATTTAGACTTTAATTACTCGAAAAACGTTAGATTACATGTGACGTTGATAACAAAAAAATTGCAAATAAAAATATACTACTATAATTAACAAACAAATAAGTTAATTAAATTAATATTTAATAAGACATCTACAATATTTGGAGAAAGTTGTCTAATTTTCTTTAAATTATATGCGTAGATGCTTATTTATAACTATTTTGAGATAAATTATATATATACCTGAGTAGATATACCTGAGTGGCCTACGAAAAATTGTAGCCCATCAAAAGGTATTTCGTGGAGAAGTGGGGAAGGGGCTAGGCGGGTCTGGGTCTTACTACATACATACCTACTATTATATACTATATATTTCGTAGCAGCTGTTACAACCGCTAGCCTAACCAGTATTCGAAATACAGTACAGTATACAACATCGTTTATAAAAATACACGTTCACGCTGAGTTTCTTGAAGATAATTGTGACAAGTTTACTTAAAAAAACAATAAAACTTTTCGAATCTGCATAGGAAGGTAAATACTATCTCTATTTTTATCTGTATCAATCAACTCAACCATAAAAATCGTAATATTTTCTTTAAAAAATAGTATGCTTAACTTAACATAACCTAAAGATTGAAATTAAATGATATTTTAGTACAAGATAAAAAAATAATTATCTCCTTAATTTTGCACAAACAAATTTAGTTAATCCCATGAAAAAAAATATATTTCAAAATCTATAAAAAATATATTTAAAATCTATAAAAAATATATATCGTAAATATATTTCTAATAAAACAAACTTTTGGCCGATTTTCATATATATTTTATACTTTTTTATAGATTTATAATATATTATTTATACATTTTGAAATTGATTTCTTTAATATTTTTTTTTTCATGGGAGTTTATTCACAATTAAATAGTGAAGACATTATTAATTCGATTTTGTCTTTTCAGATTATCAGTATGGATGAATCTGTTTGTATCATTTGCAATAAGGCAGATGATAAGCAAGTGTATGCAATAAAAAAAGCAGCTTTGAATCGTTTAGTGGTATCCAGCAAAAAAAGAATCGACAATAAATACAAAAAATTTGAGACTTTGACATCAGCTTTTATTCATCGAAGTTGTCAAAGTCAATATAATGACGAGACCGTGTCAATATAATAATATAATTTTTTAGATGAAATTATTTATAATAATTAAAAAAAAAATTTCGAATTCAAGTTTTTTTTGAATTTTTGCATTTTCTGAGAAGATTTACCATAGTAACATATATTTTTTTTTTACCATCGGAAAGTAGAGATTCCAACGAACAGAAACCACACCAACTTTTTGAAAAAAGCTGATATTTTGACGGGTGAATTTTCGATTGAAAATTAGGGTGTTTTTTCGATATTAATTCAAAATAAGGTGAAAAAATAAATATTTTTAATTAAATAAATTACAGCGTATTTGGGACATAAAAAGGTAAGTTTTCACAAAATTTCGTTAAAAAAAAAACCAGAAACTTGGTTTTTTGAAATTTTCACATAAATTTTGAGGTTATGTGAAAAAAGTGTAAATACAAAAGTTTTAGATCTTTTTATTATCTACAACTTTTCCATTTGACTTTTTTCGATAGAACTTTTAGTTTTGCCGGAAATCGAGAAAAACCGTTTTTTACCCTTAAAAACTCACCCCCATCCCCTTCCCAACCTCAGATCGCCCGTAAATTATTTTTCCTTTAATTTTTATCATGTTTCCCTCCTTTTCTAATGGGTTTCATCCTATTATGATTTTTTTTGGTTTTAAAAATTATCGACCCTGGACTATTTAGCGAACGAGCGATTTTATCATCTAATGGAAATACATAATGTAAAAATTACCTATAGATGACAGGTAGAATTGTTTATAGAGGTTTTACTGATCGTATTATAACTCTTTTTAAGGCAGTACAAAAGATGGTTTTAAACCTTATTACATAACAATAAAGTCTTATATGTTGAAGCATCTATTTTACCACAATCCTATTAAAGAATACTGAACTGGATATATTTTCAATTTTTTTGACTGTTTTCGCTTAATTATTTACTTCAATGCCCAAAATTATTTTACTTAGATATCTGTGTTTAGTTCTAATCCTGATCGATGAATCAGATTTTCTATGATTTATATTGATATAAATCGTATAACCAGAAGCATGCCAGACAACAATTATCTCGTCAAAGTTGGAACTCTAGACAGAATTATTTACGACAAATCTCAGGCATCTAAATACCTTGACAATGACTAATAGAGACTTGAAAATCTGGTACACAATACTCGTAAATATACAGTCAAACAATAATAATATGGGCTGGCAGGCATGTCATAACTTCCAGCACTAAGCTGATGAGTCACAGGTGCGTTTTGTGGTCAACATTTATAAAATAAATTCAAGTCCGCGAAGCGCACCTATCAAAAATATTGATAGGGGCGATTTGAGGATACGGGCAGGTGCGATTCTTACGGGTGGGCTAAGCGGACTACCTCTATTGATACTACTAGAGAAGGCAGAAAATAAAAGATTTTTTACGAGTATTTTTACAAGGATCTTGTGCATAATAGTTACCAAGGCAAGGCAGTTGATTCATATTCAACGTTCTTTTTTAATCTGGCTCAAAAAAGGGCTCACATTGGTGTTGATTTACGATTACGATTTAATATTATGCGA
Organism: Nycteola revayana; assembly: GCA_947037095.2. Taxonomy (NCBI): domain Eukaryota; kingdom Metazoa; phylum Arthropoda; class Insecta; order Lepidoptera; family Nolidae; genus Nycteola; species Nycteola revayana. The sequence continues at coordinate 16,608,251 of OX344839.1, forward strand.
GATATTTGACTCATCATCTTTCTGCCTTGCAGGGAGCAAGGCAGTTCGATATAGAATAAAAATATTTTATAATGTAGGAATGAAGAATATCACCAGGCAACCAGTCTGGAAACAACTAAAAAAACTCCTATAAAACTACGCAGTGCGCATATAATTAATAATAATATTAATAAAAATCTTTATTTTGGACCACGAAGAAACGCCTTAGAAACCTTACTTATCATATCTAACCTAACATACAATTATGTAGGTACTGTCCACTGGCGCTAGTGTTCTGTCACTGTCTTTACGTTTACATGGGCAATGAATGGGATCTCGCGGAGCAGCTGAATTTGTAAACATCAAGATTTGTCTAAAGCCGACAATACAGCCATGGATACACTAGGGGTTTAATGTCCCGCGACATACAGGGTGTCCCAAAAGGTTACGTAGCTAGGAAAAGGGGTGATAGGGGTGGTCACAAGGGTCACCAGAAAAATAAATAAAAAAATCCCCTCTGGGAATTAAAAGAATAAAAGGCATTTTTTTAAAAACTAAAAATTTTACACCTTTTGGGGCGACTTTGCTCCCGATGATCTACAAATATTGGTATAATTAAAAAAAAAATGCTATTATGTTATCGTCAATAACCCTTTTTCAAATTGAAACAAAAAAAACAATACATATCTAAGCAATATTTTAAAGAAAATTAAGTTCTTGTCCAGTCAAGGACTTAGTAATTACGAGTTCACTCAACTTCCTCCAAGTGTACTGAAAAAAAAAGTACTATGCAACTCCGGCGAGTAACTTAAAAACATAGGTAATTTTATTACGATTCCAAAATGGTATAACACTTACTTGAAAAATTCTTACTAGGATATGTAAAAATAATTTTCGGGAACAATACCCCTGCAGAACAAAACATACCAATAAAACAATAGTCTCAAATTCGTACGCGAATACATTTTTAAATGTTTATTCTGTTTCTTAAAACTTAAAAAGATAGGTAATTTTATTGCAATGGTTTTAAATGAAATTTAAAAATAAAAAAAAATTGTAATTATTTATTTAAATAAAATGCTCGAAATGTCTACCACCAACATAAATACACGCCCTACATCGTTTTAAAAATGAGCGGGAGATATGGCGAGCAAATCTTCTATTGTTGATTGATTCCGCGGCCTCTGTGATCCTCGCCCTCAAGTCAGCCGTACCACGTGCAACGCGTACAGGGTCTGTTACCACGCGATTATCCTGCGAGACTGGCATTTTGTCGTAGGATGTTGCGCATGCATAGGGAGGACCCTCAATTTTATTATAAAATATTGTGGTCCGACGAGTCTACTTTTAAAAAGGACGGATACATGAATCTACACAATTTACACGAGTGGCACGTAGAAAATCCCCACCTACTTAGAGAAGATCGGTCCCAATATCGTTTTAAAGTGAACATGTGGACCGGAATACTAAATGGTAAAGTAATAGGACCCTTTGAGCTACCTGAGGCACTGACTGGCGCGGCGTACTTAAACTTCTTACAAAACGATTTACCAAATCTATTGGAAGATGTGCCGCTAGAAACAATGAGGAATATGTGGTTCCAGCATGATGGGTGCCCAGCACATTATGCACGTCATGTAAGGGATTTCCTAGACGAAGAATACCCTGGTAGGTGGATGGGAAGGGCCGGTGCTATAGCGTGGCCAGCTCGTTCACCGGATTTAAACCCGTTAGACTTCTTTTACTGGGGTGCTATAAAAGAAAAAGTTTATGGAAAACCCATCACGGACTTGGCTGACTTGAGGGCGAGGATCACAGAGGCCGCGGAATCAATCAACAATAGAAGATTTGCCCGCCATATCTCCCGCTCATTTTTAAAACGATGTAGGGCGTGTATTTATGTTGGTGGTAGACATTTCGAGCATTTTATTTAAATAAATAATTACAATTTTTTTTTATTTTTGAGTTTCATTTAAAACCATTGCAATAAAATTACCTATCTTTTTAAGTTTTAAGAAACAGAATAAACATTTAAAAATGTATTCGCGTACGAATTTGAGACTATTGTTTTATTGGTATGTTTTGTTCTGCAGGGGTATTGTTCCCGACCCATTTGGGTCGACGCCCTGAAGAGGCGAAACATAGCCCTGCTGCGACGTCCGCAGCGGGTGATGGCCATCAGGGCGTCCCGCGCCTACCGCACGGTCGCGTTTGACGCGGCCTGCCTCCTTGCGGGGTCCCCTCCGTGGGACCTGGAGGCGGAGGTTTTGGCCGCCGCGTACCGGCGGAGGTGTGAGGGGGCGCGTTCTGGCCGCGACCCCTTCCCGGAGGGTGTTGCACGGTGGCGGACTGAGATCCGTCGCCAAACCCTCCGGAAATGGCAGGAGCGGCTAGAGGCCGCGCCGCGGAGCGGATTGCGTACGGTGGAGGCGATTCGGCCCCATGTAAAAAAGTGGGCCGGTCGCCGTCACGGCGACGTCACCTACCACGTTGCACAGGTAGTAACAGGCCATGGCTGCTTCGGCCACTACCTGTGCAACGTGGCGCAGAGAGAGCCGGACACTCGCTGTCACCACTGTGACTGTGCCGACGATACGGCGCAGCACACGGTGGTGGAGTGTCCGGCGTGGGCCAACGAGCGGGAGGAGCTCGTTGGCGTGGTGGGAGACGACCTCTCGCTGCCGACCATCATTTCGAAGATGGTCCAAAGCGAGAGGTCGTGGGAGGTGGTTGCCTCCTTCTGTAGACAAGTTATGTCACAGAAGGAGGCCGCGGAGCGGGAGAGGGAAGTAGATCCCTCTGCCCACCCGCTTCGCAGACGGCGTGTTGGCCGTCGGCGGCGGGCCGAAACCCGCCGCCTACCGCCCTAGGCTCGGCCTTGGGGAGTGGGGAACATGGGCCCCGCTCCCTTCGAGGCTGACCCATGAGGAGTAGGGACGCCTCTACACTCCGGGCGTCCCTATAATTGGGCAAATGGGCCACTGCAAGTGTGGCCCTGGAGATCCTGCGGTACCATATTGGCCGCGGGTGCCGTCGGGGGGCCGGATTGCTCATGCGTACCCGGCCCCCGCCAACGGCGGATCGAAGGAGTGTCCGGGAGGTTTTAGTGGCGTAGGGTCCTCTCCTCGTGGTATGAGTTAAGCATACCACGCTATGGAGAGGGCGAGTCCCACATATCCCGCCGCCAGCGCGCGAATACGCTGCAGAGGCGGTGGGAATGCGTCAATGCATTTCCCCCCGGACAACAAAAAAAAAAAAAAAAAAAAAAAAGGGGTATTGTTCCCGAAAATTATTTTTACATATCCTAGTAAGAATTTTTCAAGTAAGTGTTATACCATTTTGGAATCGTAATAAAATTACCTATGTTTTTAAGTTACTCGCCGGAGTTGCATAGTACTTTTTTTTTTCAGTACACTTGGAGGAAGTTGAGTGAAATCGTAATTACTAAGTCCTTGACTGGACAAGAACTTAATTTTCTTTAAAATATTGCTTAGATATGTATTGTTTTTTTTGTTTCTATTTGAAAAAGGGTTATTGAAGATAACATAACAGCATTTTTTTTTAATTATACCAATATTTGTAGATCATCGGGAGCAAAGTCGCCCCAAAAGGTGTAAAATTTTTAGTTTTTAAAAAAATGCCTTTTATTCTTTTAATTCCCAGAGGGGATTTTTTTATTTATTTTTCTGGTGACCCTTGTGACCACCCCTATCACCCCTCTTCCTAGCTACGTAACCTTTTGGGACACCCTGTATAATGCGCGATGAATAAGCAACGCCGTGCGATTCGGCTTGACATCTCTGGCAAAATCGCGCGACACGTGGTCGGGTGGTTAAAATAAAAACATTAACCAATGGAGTTCAACAAGAGTAATTGAAGTTGAAGTTTTTTTGTTTTATTACAACAGTAGAATAGTCTCGTTTAGTTAGGTTAGGTCAAGTGTCATAATAATTAAGTAAATAATATAATTATTATGCCGTTCACTGAAACTGGCACCTAAATTTAACAATATGAGTGGCAGGAAAGTTGGTCAAATTACGATTCGTATTATTTTCCGGTGACATATTATCTACATTATAAATGACACATACAATGTCATATTAAATAACGAAATTCCTTTATGAAGCAACATTTTCAAATCAGACTTCTCCACTCGTTTATCTCTAAGCTTAAAATGTGATTAATCCCGCACCGTGTGAGTGGACGCCATCGACGCATAATTTACCGCTACATTTATACGCAATGTAGTTAACTGGTTACACGATATTCATGTAACGTACATTTGCTATAAATACTAATTCGCTTATCGTTGAAACGATATAATACTGCCGACTCTTAATATACTGGGATAACTTGGTTGGGATGACTTCATAAATAAGCACATGCTTCATATTATACTTTAAATGAAATATTGTAAAGAAAACATATATTTAAAAAAAAATGGACACACTGTGATAAAAAAGATGACGAAAAAAAAAAATCCCGGAGTTTCTTTCTCCCTTTCTTCTCCGGGTCGTCCACCTAGGTAGCTAGTGAAAGGTTGCAGGTTAGCTAGGGTAGGATTCTCGCCGGCGAGGACCGCGTTGTACTGTACCCCTACCCCTGCCCTGTGATCCAGCGCCTGTAGGCCGTGCCAGCGATCACTTCCTCTTATATCCACAAATCTGACTTTAATATCAGTGGCACCTCTGGGTTGTGGTCCTAACCCCATAAGGGTGCCCCCAAGTATGTGTCACTTAATTGTATGCTTTCAAATTTTTTTTATGTAAATATTAACTAATTATGAGTAGAGGAATTAATGACACACGGACAGACGGAGTAAATTGTCTGTAATGTCCTACAATTAGCAGCACTCACAGGTTGCATTTGTTAGTTATAGTTACCTAAGTAGTTCTATTCATAGAATAAGAATAATAACCTATTAATTATATTTCTTTGTTATTGTGATTTTGACAAGTACAAGTGTATGTAAATACCTAAGTGCTGAATAAATTCATTATTTCATTATTATTTCATTAATAAATTGTTGTAATGCAATCATTATAGCTTTTAATATGATTTCTAGAATGTCTGTATCATTCAGGGTACAACCAGGTTTCATGCCTTCATCATCATCATCATCAGCCCGTATAACGTCCACTGCTGAACATGGGCCTCCTCTCTACGGAGGGTTTTAGCCATAGTCACCACGCTTGGCTGGCGGGTTGGTGACCGCAGTATTATGTAGTAACACACAAGGAAACGCTGCTGCCCGTTCCTTGATATACGATTATTATAGCTGATATTATAACAATCGGGACCAACGGCTTAACGTGCTTTCCGAGGTACGGAGGGTAGTTCCTCAACCAACCAGCCAGACCCGGAAAGAAATCTTAGTATTTACACAAAGATTTCCTGTCCAGAGTGGCGATCGAACCCACGACCTCCGAGATTTAAAGCGAGCCAATTACCGCAACGCTACGGAGGTTGTCATGCCTTCAATTATAAACAAATTGTTTGCGAAAATAACTCGATAAAAAGAAAAATTTTAGTATTATATTTTTATTAAAATCACGCAAGGACAAAAGAGACGGATATTGTCTGGCTATTAAAAACTTCTTATCGGTCAAGTCTGCCAGATTGCTGTACCTACAGCCGGAACTGAAAAAATAAACAGTAGACATATCAAAGTAGGGACCAGATCGAAGTCTGAAAGTTGGTGATGTTTTCCCTGTGCTTCAAAGAGTACGTTAATTTCTGCGACTGATCTTCTGTACTGACTGATCTAAGTAAACCGGATTTGGAATGAATGGAAAGTGCACCGATCACACACTTATGCACTTTTATGTGTATATCTTGCTAAGATGGAGAATACCTAGTTGCATCTGATATTACTCGGGCCGCAGCCCTGCCGCCATTCACGACGCTCTACTATCCGCATCAAATGCCTTAGGCAAATGGTTCAGAAATTGGAGAATCGAATTAAATCCGACAAAGAGTGCCGCAGTACTCTTTTCGAGATTTAACAGTACTCCGGACATTCCACCGGTCAAGATGTTCGGCAAACCAATCCCTTGGGAACGGAAAGCAAAGTACTTAGGCGTAATCCTTGACCGAAAACTAAACTTTAGAGCGCATGTAGAAACCGTTCGTTCCCGCGCATTACTTACGATCAGTTGACTACACTATCTTCTAAATTCACGCAGTAAATTATCACTTGATAATAAGGTTAGGATTTACACCACGTGTATACGACCAATTATAACGTACGTGAACACCGTACTTGCTCATACCGCGTCTAGCAGTTTGTACCGCTTACAAACTGTTCAAAGAAGATTCACACGACCAGCCACTGGTGCACCGTGGTTCATTCGTAATCGCAACTAACATTCTGATCTCCAACTGTCTTCCATCAAGCAGTGGATGAATGAGGCGTCGGAACGCTTCTTCAAATGCGTGGCACAACATCCAAACCCGTTGGTTGTTGCAGCATCCGACTATAGGCCTTTCCCCACAAAGCGCCGTAAACACCGTCGGCCTCGGGGCGTCCTAGATGACCCGGACGACGAGACAACAACTTACCAACTAGCAATAAAAAGACTGCAAGAAACTGGCACCACTACCGAGAAGAGTGCGTTCGCAAACGCGGCGAGTCCCCCCTTGTCCTCCTGACCCTTGGTTTTCAAAGAACTATCCGATGCCCTCGTAGACCCAAAGTCCGATAGCGACAGTTACACAAAACCCCCTTAAATACTAAAAGTCATAATCCCTCAATCTTATCGCCAGCGACCGCCCTGAGCCGAGGTCCAAGCCCCACAGGGGGCGCCCTTTTGCGCAGATTGCTTAGTTTGTAGTTTTTAAACCAGTTTGTTAATGGCTGGAGCTCTGCTCGCCTTTATGCCTGGTAGCAAAAGCCTCTTGGCTAATCACGTAAGTCCTTCAGAGAAAAAAAAACGTTTGGAGGGACACTTAACAGACCTAGGGTGTTTGGTTAGGCAAAAAACACAAACATGTTGTTGCCTAACCATAAAAATTTAGAAAAGATCTGATTGGAGCAACTCCTCGTTTATGTGAGAATAGCTGATACCCACGACTTTGTCCACGTGGTGTTTGTTATTCCTTCGGTTTTCAACTATCCTAAGTGAGGGGGCACACTATACGTTGCGGCGTCGCTGCGTCGTCTTACATAGAAATATCTGTGGCGGCCGCACCGGACTTGCAACCACCGAGACGAGGCGGGGAGGGGTGAATACGATCCATTTTTATTAACAGACTGTCCGATACGGTGACACACTAAGGGAACTCATAAATTTTATGGGATTAAAATATTGACCGGTGATGTAAGGTACCACCATGCATAATTTCATTTAAATCGATGCAACAGTTTCGGAGATTATCCCGTACAAACAGTCAGGAACAAAAAATTAAAAAAAATCTGGATGTGCTCTAATTTACTTCTAACACGGTCCCCCTGACTCGGTTTTTAGCTTTTTTTTCTATGTTCAGACATTCGACCTCTACAGTTTTATTGTAATGTGTAAAGATATCATATCACCACCCAATAATATTTTATCAGTTTTACTTATATTGTAGTCCTCTCAGAAATTCCATGGCGATGACATTATAATAACAATTTGTCGACCGAATGTACTTATACTGAGAGCTCTCTCACATTTTAAGTCAACACTAAAGATACAGTAACCTACAATAATACGAATATTATACATATTTTATTATTATTAGACCTGCAGTAATAATGTAATATATACTTATATATGCAGATGAAGATTCTGAATCTACACTAATGTTGTAAAGATAAAAGATTGGTATTTCGGTTTGTAAAGACATAAAAAACTGAGACGCGCGCTGCCCGATATAAATCCTCTTTCACCATAAAAGAAAATTCCGTTTCGAAATTTTAAAAAAGATATTGAGTGCTATAATGTTATAGTAAAAAACAGGTAGGTACGACGAAACTGAGCTAATTGGCACACATGAAAGTATGTCTGTCTCGATTCTGCACACGTTAATTTTTTGCTGTCCTGTTTACTCTCTAGGGACAAATTTTGTCTTGACAAATAGCGATCATGACGTATCTACCTCTTTTTATACAACATCATTGATTGCGTGGGTAAAACTGCGCGGAACAAGCTAGCTAGCAGCAAAGATGAATATCATGATTTTTAAAGGCTGCTAATTCTCTATGAAATTATCAATTCTTGATAGAAAAACGGTCCATGTATATACTTATTGAATAGCATTAAAAATGTCATTTTAGGGTTCCGTACCCGAAGGGTAAAAACGGGACCCTATTATTAAGACTTCGCTGTATGTTTGTCATCAGGCTGTATCTCCAGAAGCGCGATAGCTAGTTAGTTGAAAAAGTTTCACTAATGATGTATTTGTGTTGCCGAAACAATACAATAACAAAAAAAAAAATTGGGGCGCTGCCATACAAAGAACGTCTTTTTATTTGCTCGATATCAGTAACGGCAACAGGTAGGAATTTGAAAATCGTACGGAACGCTTCGTGCGCGAGTCCGACTCGCACTAGGACCGTTTTTGTATAAAACAAGCCAAGTGATCCCTATTGCCTTGAGTCAAGGCAATAGGGCTCAAATTGCCAATTAAGTATCGTGAGATAAGCCGCTTTTGTAAAACCAAAAGTTTTTTTTAAATCGTTATTTTAAGTTTTAATATGAGTATGTTAATCGTCCTGTCTAGAATTAAGAACAACTAAAATTCACAATGTATAAAAATTTAACTTTTTTGTAGCTGCATAAATAAACGTGCGTTTTGCTGATACCTACATTTTTTTACAGTTCAAAATGCGCACAAGTTGACAGTTCCTAGAATATAATTGTATACGGACAGATAGTTCGCTACCGGACTCTTTAGGCAAGCACGTTATAATTTAAAATTATACTAGTCACGATACCTACTAGCGACTCAGGATCTTGCTATTCCTTTTTGCCGTGTCATTCCGAATGTTGTACTCGGTATCAATAAAATAAAAACGCGTCCAATTGGAATTTGTGTTTTTGTTATCATTTTTTCGTTGTATTGTACTGAATTGAATGGAAGCGGTATACGATGAGTTACGTTTGGAGGTTGAAAGCTGACGGTGTTTAAACTGGGAAGAGAGGCCAAAAAAAAACATTGGAACGAAGGACAACAGCATAAATTGGCTGTGTAACACCCGGTATTCTAAACGATGATCAAAGTAACAACCAAGACCCGTCTGTGGAAAAAATGACTGTTACTTAGGTAGTTTTTTTTTATAGATTTGGGTTAGTAGATAAATGAAAAAAAAAAAAAACGCATTACGAGAAAATTGTGTGTGTCCACATTCACTATTTGAGGTTTGTTCTTCGTGGAAAATAAAAACAACTTCTTGAGAGGGTTTCTTCTATTTATTTCTTGCTCCAGTTTCTTACATTTGTAGGGATGCCCGCCGTCTGTGTCGATCGGTTCGGAACATCCCTCTTTTATACAAGTCATTAGGTAAATCCTAATTAGCTCTGATTGGTTGACCAATCAGAGAGCCGGAATTACTACCAATGGAAGACAAGGTGATTTTACTATCCTAGGTCGAATCTTTACCGTAAAGTAGACCTAGGCTCGATTTAAGATATTTTCACCTTATCTCCCATGGTGTTTCCTTTACAAAATAATTTAAATTTACATTTAAAAACTATAAACTAACCATCAAACAATCAATAAAGTATATATATAGCAAACAAAACAATCGGTATAACTAAAGTTATGACGCGAGTTATAAATTCCTATGTACAACTTATAACAATCTTATAAAACACTATTTTCGTCTTTATCTTATTATTTACCATTATATACATTACTTTTAAGAGTTTTATTCAATACTATAGCTATTAACGAATCGATTAACACCAAAACTACACTTAAGGATTATCAACAACTATTAGGAAATTGAACACAAAGTTTTACACTTTTATAACGCTAAGTGTCTGTCTATTAACTATCGTAGCACACTTTAACTGTTTATATTGTCCCGCACAAAAATCGTTCGAAAATGATTAGAAGTAAAACAGAAAAATAACGAAAAAAAAATCGCTAATTCATTACAAAAAATGTTGAAAATAACAAAGTAACATCCGGTAAGTATTTTTATTTTACATGCATTTTTTACAGGTTTTTACTGTGACTGTCCTGTCTACAGGTCTACAAACGAAACTGATGGAGATATTTCCGTAGAGGTTTGTAAAGGGTCTTTTAAACAAGGACGGGTCGATGTTGAAATTAAATAAAACAAACAATGTTTTAACATTCTCTTTGAGCTCCTGGGTTAGTTGGATCTTGTACGGGTGTAGGCCCAAGTCCCGACGCAAAATTCGCCAAGTTGAAGTCTGCGAAAGGCCGAGTTCTTGTGCACGGCGAGAAATCGACTGCCTCGGAGTCTCCTGCACGCTCTCACGGGCAGCAGCGATGTTCTCGGCTGATCTGGCATTCCTTTGACGTAAGGGTGTTGGTTGGTTGTTTACTGAACCAGTCGTCTCAAATTTGGTCACCAAACGTTGGAGAATCGACTTTGAAGGGCCACCGCGTCTGCCGTAAAATGGACGTAATGCGCGAAACGTTTGCACTAACGAACACTCATTTTGATAATAAAGTTTTATCATTTTGACTTGCTGCTCAACCGTGTAACTTGCCATGGTGATTTGGCATCAGTACCTGAAGAAATAACAACGCATTTGACAGATGCCGCCAAAACAACATGGCCGCCACAAACTGTCAACATCGACCCGCCCTATTTGAAAGACCCTTTAGTAGAAGAATATTCAATTGTAGTCTCACAAGACTTTGCCAAAATGAATAAACTCTACTACTTAGTTCCTGAGATTAGCGCGTTCAGGCTAACAAACAAACACACTCTTTAGCTTTATACATGAGTAACGATATCTGATGTTTATTATCTTGTATGTTGTGCAGATATTAATGTATTTCTTTTATCCCTTTTTTTTACATGTACATAATTCAGTTAAAAAGTACCTACTAAAATTCTAATCAAGTCGAGAAAATAAGGTTAGTAACCTCTTACCTAATGGGGGAATAAAATAACGAAATACATAACTGAAATAACAAACTATACGAGGTCAAACAGGCCATATTCCCTACTATGAGAACGTTAACGGTACTGACATGGACTGTATTTAAATTAAGTTAATACCTTTTGTGAATAATTTATTCACAAAAGGGTAGTTGACCCATACAAAATTATGTTATAATGATGTTCATTTCTGAAAGTATTTGTCACAAGGAACCTAAATATAATAGTTTCAGTTCATTAAACTAGAAGATGGTTGTATAAACTTAATTATGTTTTAAAACGTCATGCGTCTATTTTAAAAACAAGAATGCGATACTTTACTATTACATTTTCTATGCCATGACTTCATCGATCCAGGAAAGACGTCAGGGCACAGATAATGTTTAGAACAAAATTACTGACATCGTTTTCATCTCTTTATGTCCCGTCAATTTTAAAATATTTATTTAAGCGCTTTCTAGATTGCAAAAAATATACCTACCATATATTTTTATTGGTCTAGACTTTGCCACTAACCATATAAAATAATTTCGAAAATGTCTCAATTAGCCTATTTAATAGGCTAGATGACACATATGAAATTATGTTACAATGATGTTTATTTCTTAATGTATTTGTCATATGGAACCTAAATATAATAATTTCTGTTCATAAAACTTCAATATGTTTATATAAACTCAATATAAAAATTATTTATTTTGTCTATGTCTTTAACTTTCGAAAACGTCAACCATTATGTAACGTCATACATTTTGTTAAAAAACATGCACGCGATCCTTTACTTTTACACTTTCTGAGTCATGACGTCATCGATCTTGAACACGGATAATGTATATAGATTAACATGACTGACATCGTTTTCCTCTCTAAATGCCAATTTTAAAATATTTATTTATGTGCTTTTAAGGGAGATATGATGTAGTAAAACCATTCTTAACCATACAAAAATATAAAAAAAAGTGTCGACAAAAGGCTACTATTGCATTTCGGTGAAGGAGCTAAAAGCTCGGGGCTATATACCTTTGTAAAATAGCTATAATTATGTAGGTATTATATCAACAAAATTCCTCAGTATTATCGCCGTGGCAAAACGAGAATAATCTTAGTTATTTCATCCAAAGGGCTCATATCTCACAAAACATTGTAAACCAATCTTGGTCATAAAGCAATCACTTGTACCTATCGCTAGCCATCAAGTACCGAGAGGAAGACCTAAGTTCAATCCCGGGCTATGCAAAACGTCGCCTTCCCGGACATTCCCGACACATTCCGGTCAGGATAAATGGCCCATTCTGTTCGTAGAGTATATTTGTAGGGCTCTTGTTTCCTTTGGAATATGTTATGGTTATCTTTAGAAGATTTGGTTCTTAGAGGTGAAATGCTAAATGTTCTTGAGTTATTCTACGGGAAGATTGATATTAACCAAAAATTATATTAATACACTGTTTAATACATAAGCGATATACATCGTACATTTTTTTGTCGTTGCTTATAATGGGCACGAAGACTAGAAAAATCTATTAAGTCCGTCAGTTAGATTACTAAAAAATATTGGACACGTATTTATTTTCTTATTTATCAAATCAATAAAAAATTACAAAGATACAGAGCAAAAACAAACTAAAGTAAAGTTCAGGAGGCTTGTGACGTCACAATTAGGTATAATAATTGTTCCTAGAAGTGACGTCATGCGATAATGCAAAGCGCTGTATATTCGTCATTTAATACGTGTCCAATATTTTTTGGTTATATAACTGACGAACTTAAGTTTTTTTTTTGTCTTCATGCCCATTGGCAGGACGATTCGCCATTAGTATTACCTAGTATCGAAACGTAACATATTTTTTTAATAATAAACGAGACGAGAAGTTAATCTCGCGTGGGTAAGTGGTACGAAAGAAGTAAGTACGTAACAAGCTGATGGATGTTTAAGTCGCGGGCGGCATATTTTAGTATTGAATACAAGGGCTTAAAAACGGAAGGGCCACAAATAAAGAAACCGGCCAAGTGAGAGTCGGACTCGCGCACGAAGGGTTTCATGCCATTTACACTACAGTAAGTATATTATTTTAAGATTTTGAAATAGTAAACCATTTCAAGCCTGCGTCTACGTCTACTTACATTTAGTATCTAATCAAGTTCAAAAACATCATCTGTTAAAACATCATCAAAAGTTTCAAAAACATAGGTAATCTGTTAAAATTTTAACTACTGACAGACGGACGACGGACGGATGTACAGACAGTCGCACGGCCAGACAGACGGACAGTGAAGTCTCAGTAATGGGTCCCACTTTGACCCTTTGGGTACAGAACCCTAAAAGTTTTTTTATAATGACCCAGTGTTTTTAATTATAAAAAACGTTAGGTCTCGTAGTCTCGTATCTCATCTATCTACTCCAGAAACGCGGATTCTTACAACAATTAATTAAGTACATACTAAATTGTTTTATTGAGCCCGTAAAAGTTTCACGTCGGATTAGTATGTGCAATAACCTGTCAAGCTTTTACAGCTTTAGCGCCAAGATAAATAAAATTCATAACACTTTACAAGACAAGCATAGGTCGGCCATTAATTATTATAACAAAATTTTTTTAGTGGTGAACGCGAGAAGTGTCAGCTGTCTGTCAATCGAGGCTGGCAACATCGGATATTATAAATGCTCGTTAGTGAATTCTTATCATGTCGTTATTGGCAACACTGGTAGATTATAGGCTGTATTTCTTAAGTTTAGAAGGTACATAATTATCTATGCAAATGCGGAAATTGTGCAAGCTATTTTCTTTTTTATTTTCTTTTTGTATATTCTGGGCGGACAAGTGTGTGTCCTTTTCAACAAGAAAACAAGACTAATAAATTAAGAATACATTGATTACATTTTTTGCAGTACCTATTTGATAAAGTGGCTGTTATTTTTTACAGAAATGGCATCGTTAGATTAAGACTAAGCCCTTGTAGTTTTCTGAGGCATTGTGTCGGGTACAACTCAAGTACCACGGCTAACAAATTTGTCAGAATTGAGATATTTCCCAGTTTTATAACTCACCAACGCTTTACTATAAACTCCAATCTAAATCGTAAAAGCCAATCTTGAGATAGCTCGACTTTATAAATAAGATTTATGACTACCTATAAAACCGTCTGCAACTTTTTTAAACGCTTGTTGAACATCTTAAGTTTACGCTTTCAAAGACACGGCAAAAAGCTAGTAAACAATGAAAATGGCCGCACGGCTATTTAACTTGCAAATAATTATCACGTATTCTGCATCAAACGAATTATTTATATGCAATAAATTACATTAACGGCATGCCAGTGCACAATAATAATTCAATTACTTAGTAAATTGGTTTTTTGTGGTCTAACGTGGATTTCTTGTTGTTTTTAAATATCTTGCTGTTTAAGTATGCTTTGACCGTTACGTGTCTTTTTTCTACTAGAAAATACTGATCCATTCTCATCAGGGTGTTTGTTTCTATTGCAGCTTATGGGAGTTTTTGTCACCGTTGGCTTAGTAATCGGAATGTTGACCGCAACGTTTACTTTTACATTCGAGAGTTGGATAGGTTAACTTATACAAAAGTAGAATGCTCATTCTCTTCATTATTTTCGATTCTCATAGAAGTTTACGACGATAAAAGACCCCCCCTTTGTCCTATAAACCAATCAAAAGAGAGTTTGAGGGTTATGTTTAATGTGCTGTTTTAGTGGAAGAGTTTAATAGTAGTGGCAGGGACAACTTCCATGACAAAACCACAAATTGATTGCATTAAGTATAGAAAAAACGTCTATTCCCATTCCTCTCCTTTTTCTAACATCATCCCACTCAACTCAAACTCAAAGAAATGGTTATATAACCATATCCAGATACTCCACGAATCGGTGTAATCGAAACACCCCTTCAATCATTTATAATGAATTTACTTTTTTGCAACTGGTAAAATCCGCGCACGTGCAGCCGTCAACATTTAAAAAAAATTGTTATCTTATAGTCCAACACCATTCAAGTCAATTAGTGGGGTACAATAAAATTAATGACCACTCATAATTCTGTCCACTTTATGACGTCTCTGGTATTATACGAGTATGTTTCCCGCGATAACAAATTCCGTTTTCGATAGTCTTGGCCTTAATTTTTAGGGTTCCGTAGCCAAATGGCAAAAAACGGAACCCTTATAGATTCGTCATGTCAGTCTGTCTGTCTGTCTGTCCGTCCGTATGTCACAGCCACTTTTTTCAGAAATCATAAGAACTATAATGTTGAAACTTGGTAAGTAAATGTATTTTGTGAACCGCATTAAGATTTTCACACAAAAATAGAAAAAAAAACAATACATTTTGGGGTTCCCCATACATAGAACTGAAACTCAAAAAAAATTGGTCTTTAAAAATGATGTTGAGGTTTCTAATGTAATTTTTTTCTAAACTGAATAGTTTGCGCGAGAGACACTTCCAAAGTCGTAAAATGTGTGTGGGGGACACACATTTTAACTTCTAAAATAAGAGAATGATAAATCTAAAAAAAATATATGATGTACATTACCATGCAAACTTTCACCGAAAATTGGTTTGAAAGAGATCTTGTAAGTAGTTTTTTTTAATACGTCATAAATCGTAAACCGCAATTTACCTTTAATTCAATCAACTCGAATATCTATATATATAAAAGAAAGTCGTGTTTGTTACAACACTTATAACTCGAGAACGGCTGGACCGATTGCCATGGTTTTTGATTTGTTGGATTTGTTTCCGTCCCGAATAGCAGAATACATTTTAAAAACAAAAGAAAGTCGTGTTAGTTACACTATTTATAACTCAAGAACGGCTGAACCGATTTGGATGAAAATTGGTAGGGAGGTAGCTAAGAACTGGGAGAAGGACATAGGATACTTTTGGGTAGGGGTAGGGTAGGGTAGGGTAGGGTAGGGTAAGGTAGGGGTAGGGTAGGGTAGGGGTAGGGTAGGGGTAGGGTAGGGGTAGGGTAGGGGTAGGGTAGGGGTAGGGTAGGGTAGGGGTAGGGTAGGGTAGGGGTAGGGTAGGGGTAGGGTAGGGGTAGGGTAGGGGTAGGGTAGGGGTAGGGTAGGGGTATGGTAGGGGTAGGGTAGGGGTAGGGTAGGGTAGGGTAGGTGTAGGGGTAGGGTAGGAGTAGGGTAGGGTTAGGGTAGGGGTAGGGTAGGGCAGGGGTAGGGTATAAAAGTCCACCCGTGCGAAGCCGGGGCGGGCCGCTAGTAAAAATATAAAATAACATTTCATTTCATAAACATACGCTTTTTTATTCTTGATATCAAAAATAGGTACGCACTTGTAACTGATACGGAACCCTTCGCGCGCGAGTCCAACTCGCACTTGGCCGGTTTTTTATATTAGCATTTTCAAAGATACTGTCAGCTGGCTGTGTGTCAATATGGCTGGAGTTACGATAGGCTTCAGTCCACGAATTGGATAAATTTAAGTATGCCTATGAAAACCTAATATTTTGCTATAGGTATGCAAAATTCACGTAAAGTTAAGTGGCAGAAATTTCTAAATGCAAGGAATTATTGTGCTATCGCTAGCCGATCTCACCCTGTTGGTCTGTAACTTGATTCTATTATATATATTATTGAAACTTCAAAGAATTGTTTGCTGTTAAAATTTTCGTTGATTCAATAGAATAGCGAAATCAGCGGAGAAAAAGTAAGAGGAATTCAGAGTTCGTTGCTAAATGAATCGGATATTTCAGAAATCCCATAAGTCAAGCATAGTTCATTTTCCTGTTTTTTATTTGACATATGAAGTTATCTTAGAAAAACACAAAAACGCTAAAACCCTTGGTAAAAATAGGACTTATGGGGTTTTAAAGTATACGGTTCAAATGCTGCTCTACCAAATTCTGACAACGACTGACACGTAGAAATAATTCAAAGTTAAGGTAGCTAACGACCTAATTTGAATTTTATTTGGAATTTTGCAATTGTATTAGGTATTAGAAATTTATACACTCGGTTCCAAAAATAACGGGTCAGTCACATAAACCCGAATATCTCCCGAACTACGTATGCCATCCTAATGAAACGAAGACTGTTCAATTGAGAATTTAATTATACAGATAAAAAATAAAATAAAACTTAGTTGCACCCACAATATTAATCTCTAAATTAAAAAAAAACTAAAGTAGTCATATTTTTCTTAAGATTACATTTTTATTATGATTGTTCTTTTGCTGTATTTCTATTCTGTCACAAAAAAATATCGTGAACGTCTTCCACGTGCATAATTATTATTCTGTGAGGTGAAGCATGGCAGTCACGCTAGAGGAATGTACCAGAATCCTAATGTTTTTGGAACTTGGGCGGAGCCAGCGTGAAACAGCCAGAAACATTGGTGTATCTTTGTCGACTGTTCAGCGGGTAGTGCAGCGGTACCAAGAGACCAGATCACACCTTAGAAGACCAGGAAATGGCAGACCAAGATGCACAACGGCCAGGGAAGACAGACAACTGGTGGCTACAATGCTCCGAAATCGTTTTCAAACTGCTGTTGGTCTAAAAACTCATTTTATTCGCTTTGGAGGTGGCAATTTAAGCGCTCAAACAGTAAGAAGACGTCTTGCTGAAGCAAATTTGAAACCATTGAGGCCCGCAAATGGCCCCAAACTGGAACGGGGACATCGAATTGCAAGACAGAGATACGTGCGCGAGCACCTAAACTGGACACTAGACGATTGGTCTAGGGTAATGTTCACGGAAGAGTCTAAATTCATGCTTTATAAGCATGATGGTAGGCAGTTGGTGTATAGAAGACCAGGGGAGCGCTTCTATCAAGCGTGTGTGGAGGAAAAAGTGGCGTACGGTGGAGGCTCCGTACAAGTTTGGGCTGGGATTTCTGCTGAGGCCCGCACCGAGCTGGTACTCATTCAAAATGGAACTCTAAATGCAGAGAGGTACGTGGAAGAGATCCTCAATGAACATGTAGGTCCTTTCATGGCCAGGATGGAACGGCATGGCATATTAATACATGATAATGCGCGTCCCCATACCACCAGAATTGTACATGACTACCTTGAAGAGGTCGGTATCGAACTCATGCAGTGGCCAGCGCGAAGCCCGGACTTAAACCCCATCGAGCACGCCTGGGACGAGCTTCAGAGATGCGTGAAAGGTCGAAACCCCCCACCAATCACGCTTCCCGAGCTCAAACAAGCACTGGTGGAGGAAGGGGAAGGTATTCCTCAGCACCGGCTCCGAAATTTGGTGTACAGCATGCCTAATCGCCTGGGAGCTGTCAGAAGAGCTCGTGGAGGCAATACAAAGTATTAAATGAAGAAAGTGATGAAAAACAGCAAAAAAACAATCATAAAAAAATGTAATCTTAAGAAAAATATAATATTTTTTTAATTTAGAGATTAATATTGTGGGTGCAACTAAGTTTTATTTTATTTTTTATCTGTATAATTAAATTCTCAATTGAACAGTCTTCGTTTCATTAGGATGGCATACGTAGTTCGGGAGATATTCGGGTTTATGTGACTGACCCGTTATTTTTGGAACCGAGTGTAGATGCGATAATTGACCATTTGTTTCCTTTAAAATAAATTCTAATTTAAAAAAAAACACAATCTTATGTCATTTAATTTAATAGTCTATGTTACGAGCAAAAAATAAAATGGAAATGAATTTATTTTTTCTTAAAAAGAGACATATTTTTACTTTGTATCTTTTTCATTGGCGTCCATTACGCTTAGTTGATATTTATGATGCTCATTCTTACAATGTTATGACTCCATGTCTCGATCGGCGTCGAGTTGACAGACCTAATGTTTTTATACTTTCCTCCTTTTGTATAGTTGTAACCAAGGCTATCAACAAATGTAAGGTGCTTCCAAAATATATGCCTTCCTTTTAAGAGTAGATAACATTATTTTTTAGTGATAACGTTAGTGAAGAAATTCCTAGAAATATTTTTACAAATATTACAATGATATTAAAAACCAACATGAAAAAGCCTCTGAGGGGTGCTGCTAGAACAGCTTGTATTAAAGCACGACCTAATCTTTATGTTATCTTATCATACTTACATTTAAACAGAATAGTTTGTTTGTTTGCTTGACTAATCTCAGGAACTACTGGCCCGATTTGAAGAATTCTTTTAGTGTTTAATAGCCCATTTAACGAGGAAGACTATAGGCTATATTTAATAATGAAGTTTCTACGCCAATAGTACGCGACTAAAACCGCGTACAAAAGCTAGTCTGTATATATATATATATATATATATATGGCCCTTTCAAAATATATTACATCCCTTTAACAGCAATACCTTTAGAGGCAGGCTACCCAGGTGGTTTTAATGGGTAACAGAATGACCCGCAAGCTACACAAAGCCGGGAACAAATGTAGGAATCTCTCCCTAGACGATGGTAAGTCTACAAAAGATTTCCATCACATAAAAAAAAACGAACAAAGTTGTAGCAAAAACAAAATTACTCAAAGAAACTAGGTCAATATTATATTTAACTTTATAGCAAAGAACGAATACCTATTTACCATTTATTTTATACTAAGTGTAAGAGAGGTTCACTCTGATAATATTATTCATTCGAAACGACTAAGAAATCAGTATAAAGCAGTACTAGTATTATAATCTTTTCCTAGCGTTATTATTTGTGTTATTTCATACAATAAAATCCAGTTATATACGAGTACTAGCTGACCCGACAGACGTCTTAGCTAAAACTATAAATTGAATTGAACTTTTAATATATGGCGTGATAGCAATGAACTAACCGTGATGTGCACTAAGAGTAGCACGCATTCTGTCAATGTTATGTCAAACGCCATACTATTACAATAAATAAGATTAAAAAAATACTCTATTCATGATCGATGATATGCCAATTATGTCACGATAAGATGGTTTACCCACTTGAACCCAGGGTGTTCCCCTAAATGCCAGTAAATGGAGCACCGGTAATAGCTAATCCATACACGGTACATCCGTTACCGTCCGATGCCTATGACCTAGCTGTCATGGACCCTCCCGAGGATTTTATTTTAGGGTTCATTAAATGCACCTTTTGCGGGCGCACGGAGCCCCACTACGTCTCTACACGTCACGGGTCAGGCTCTAAAAGAAAGTGGGGCTTTGCTCCCCACTCCTCAAAGCCGAGGCTCCGGGGACAGCCTACGATTTCTGCGCCTTCGGTGAAATGGGTAGGAGAGATCTTTCTACTAAGCACGTTCCGGGGTCTTCTACGAACTAGCCAATGGTCGGTAGCAAGAGGACTGATACCATGACTCTCGCTCAATTGCCCAAACCGGACACTCCTCGACCAGTGTGCAGTGTGCTGCCGCGTGATGACTAATGAAATTGAGTTTCCGGCTCTCAAATCACTTTTTTTGTTGTCCGGGGTGAAATGCATTTACGCATTCCTACTGCCGCTGCAGCGTATTCGCGAGCTGCCAATGGGATATGTGGGACTCGCCCTCTCCATAGCGTGGTATGCTAAACTCATACCACGAGGAGAGGACCGTACACCACTAAAACCCCCCGGACACTCCTCCGATCCGCCGTTGGCGGGGGCCTGGTACACATGAACAATCCGACCCCTCTCGAATCACCCTCCTTTTTTTCTTTTAGGCGATTCCATTATTTTGGGATTTTCCAGTTTTTGAAGATTGGATCAATGTAGCTGACCCGACAGACTTTGTACTATCTTAGCTAAAACTCTAAATTAAATTGAACTTTTAATATAAGGCGTGATAACACTGAACTAACCGTAATGTGCACTAAGAGTAGCTCGCATTCGGTCAATGTTATGTCAAACGCCATAAGATTCACCATCCATGGATCATCTAACCCAATGCCAAACTATTAATTTTATTAATGGTTTAAAACGTCCTGATATAACACCCTTTCAATTCACTCCAGTAGATTCCGACGAGATCAAATCCTCCATCTTATCCATTAAGTCCAATGCGGTCGGCTGTGATTGCATTAGCCGCCGTATGTTAATGCCCATCCTTGACCTAGTTCTCCCGGCGATTACGCATATCGTCAACTTTTCCCTCGATTCTGGCGTTTTCCCCTCCGAGTGGCGTAAAGCTTATGCACATCCACTCCCTAAAACGTCTAATCCGTCCCTTCCTAATCATTATCGTCCAATTTCAATCCTTCCTTTCCTATCCAAAGTTACTGAGTCCATTGTCCTTAAACAATTATCCCGTTTTATTCTTTCCCACAACTTGATTAGTCCTTTCCAATCCGGTTTTAGGCCTGGCCATAGCACCACAACCGCTCTCCTAAAAGTGACTGGCGATATTAGAAGGGGTATGGAGGATGCTGAACTCACTGTGTTAGTCTTAGTAGATTTCTCCAACGCCTTCAATACTGTCAGTCACGAGATCCTTCTATCTATCCTCTCTTACTATATGGTCTCTAACGAAGCTCTGGAGTGGTTTTCCTCATATCTTCAGGGTCGTCAGCAGTCTGTTCGTTTAGGTGAGTCATCATGTAAATGGTGTTACTTGGATGCTGGTGTCCCTCAAGGCGCTATTCTTTCTCCTCTTGTTTTCTCTATTTTTATAAATCTTGTTTCTCATAATCTTCAATGTGCGTACCAACTTTACGCCGATGACTTACAACTATATGCCCAAGGAAGCATTGATGGTTTGGCCGGAGTCATTGATAAACTAAACCGAGATCTTGTGGCGCTAAATGACTGGTCTAATAGGTTTGGCTTGGTAGTTAATCCTGTTAAATGCCAGGCCATGCTTGTTGGCAGTTCTAGAATGTTGTCCAGAGTTGACATAAATTCACCTTAGACAAAACGGTCATTCCTATTAGCTCTAGCGTTAAGGATCTCGGTTTGTTTATCGACTCAACATTAAACTGGCATACACATATTGCATCGGTCAGTAAAAGAGTTACTGGTATTCTGCGTTCGCTCAATCGCCTAAGAAACTTTCTTCCTTGCAAAACTAAAATAATGCTGGTGCAGACTTTGATATTCCCCATACTCGACTATGGTGATGTGTGCTACTTTGACCTGAATGCAGATTACCTCAACAAACTCGATCGACTTCTGAATAACTGCATTTGGTTCGTTTTCAATCTCCGCAAGTACGACCATGTTTCCCTATATCGTGTCCAACTCAAGTGGCTGACTATCTGACAACGCAGAAACTTGAGAGCACTTACTACATTATTTTCTATACTAGACTCCCCATTTTCTCCTTCATACTTATCAACAAATTTTCAGTATTGCTTCACTATTCATAACAAATCTTTACGTTCCTCACACAACCGTCTTCTTAACTGTCCACCCCATCGCTCCGACTTTTTACATTCTTCTTTCTTCATCCAATCTATACTTCTCTGGAATGCGCTACCTCTTGGAATCAGGATGGCAAAAACTCGTTATTCTTTTAAGAAAAAAGTACGTGAACACATTTTGGCGAATCAGACGGGTTCATCACAGCAGTGAATTATTGTATTGTATGTAATATAGTATTATATCTTAGATTATGGTATTGTATATATGTAGTGTAAATAGTATTAGTCTTATATATAATATGTATAGTATATATAGTATCCATGTAATTTTAAATATATTTTATTGTATTTCTTTTGCTTACCTTTGTGGTATGTGTCTCCTTACATACAGTTTCATTTATAGTGCACTTACTACATTATTTCTGCACCACCCTATGGTTGACTGGTAGAGAATGCCTCTGGCATTAAGTCCGCCTATGTACTTTTATGGTGCTGAAGTTTTTAAATAAAATAAAAATAAAATTACAATAACAAAAAAAAAGAAATACTCTCTCCATGATCGATGATATGCCAATGATTCATAATAACTAATAATGTTAAGTAAGGTGATACGTAGTTTATCGATGCACTTCGTATCACCTACCTACTATTAGTTATGAAAAAAAACTTCAAAAACTGGTTCAAGCGATCTAGCCCAAAATGCTAGAATGTTCTAAAAGAAAAGAGAGAGGGTGATCCGGAAACTTAATGTCATCAGTCATCACAGCGACAGCACACGGTACATTGGTGCGAGGAGTTTCCGGCTTGGGCGGTGGAGCGAGAGTGATGGGATCCGTCCTATTGCTACCGACCATTGCCCATTCAGTAGCCCATTTCACCGAAGGCGCACAGACAGCAGGCTGTCTCCTGAGCCTCGGCTTCGAGGAGTAGGGAACATAGTCTTATTTCTTTTAGAGGCCGACCCATGATGCGTAGAGTTGTAGTCGTGCTCCGTGCGCCCCCAAAAGGTGCATTGAATGGTCCCAGGAGAGACCATGACTGCTAGGTCATAGGCATCGCCACGGTACCGGATGTATAATAATATGCATTAGCTATTCCTGGTGCTCAATTTACTGGCATTAAGAGGAACATCCTGGGTTAAGTTAAGTAGGTAAACCATCTTCTAGTGATATAATAACCATATCATCGCTATAAACAGGGGAGTTCTACATACTACATACCACCATTGTGGCCGTGGATGCCTAATGCATTTTCAACCGGGAAAAAAATGGACATTGAACGACAGCGACGAATTTCTTATAGTAGCAACAATTTTTTACGTTTTGGCGAATTCAAAGCAATAACTGCAGCAGTTTTTATTTTGTTCAAAATGTGGTCACAGTTCACGTCGAACAAAAATAATTAATAAAACAAAAAAACAATTCACACACAAATTAGAATTATAAATTCGTAATTACATTAACGCCATCGATTATGGATAGAGTAAGTTTTCTAGATTTCAATATCACCGCGGAAGAGTTTAAGCAATTGGAAATGACCGAAAGACGCCAGAAGCACAACATGAACGGTGTACTAAGTATATCGTTACTCTTTTCAAAATAAAATTCTGAACCCACCTATAAATATTTGACAATGGTGACAGATCAACTTTCGTCTAGAAATGTACTTCTTCTGATTTTAAAATACTATCGACTATCTGTCACTTTTTGGTTGCTCAATCAATCTATGACGGAACAAAACTGTAACGTTTGACAGTTAAAATAATTTGTATGGGAAAATAAAAATATCATTTTTACTAGTTCCATCTCAATTTTTCCACATTTTCTCACCGTTTAAACCTTCCCTGGACCACGGCAAACATTTCAAAACCAAAATCAGCTAAATTGGCCCAGCTGTTCTCGAGTTTTAGCGAGACTAACAAACAGCAATTGATTTTTATATATATAGATAGATATATAGATAAATGGCACAGCAATACAATATTAGAAATTTTGAAGTTGAAGTTTGCTTTGTGGCTTTTTATTAGAAACTTTAAACCGGCAGAGAGTATTTATATTCCTTGCTTTAAAAGAATGCATCAACCGGTAACACTTTTTTTTTAATATGCAGGGCTATCAGTTGTTATACCATTTTTAACAAATGAACCGCTGACTTATATTTTGACTGAGTTGTTTAGTTATTCCATGTCAGTTGCGTTTTGTTATACCACGTTTTATGTCACGTCACACGGGAACGGCATAAAAAGTATCCTATGTCCTTCTCCCAGTTCTTAGCTGCCTCCCTACCAATTTTCAGCCAAATCGGTTCAGCCTTTCTTGAGTTATAAATAGTGTAACTAACACGACTTTCTTTTATATTTAAAGATATAATTTTTGCACAATTTTGCATAATTTTTGCAGTGGTTACTATACTGTAGTTGCTTCTGTGACCTGGTGTCCTAGGTTCGATTCCCATCCGGGTCAATTTTTTGTGTGAACCACAGATATTTGTTCTTAATCTGGGTGTGTTTGTGTCCGTGAATTCAGTGTTTGTAAAATACCCTGCGACTCAGAAATTTATTTCGTTAGTGCGGAAGTTGTGGTTGATAGTATTTCTCGACAGAAAATTAAGATTTTCTTTGCTGGCCGAACCACTTATTCGTGAATTTGTAAATGTTCGAATTGGCAAGCTAACTTTTATTGTGGGACATATTGTTCTCTAAAATTATGAGTGGCGCTTGTCTTATCTTATAGTTTATTTGTGGTTTCTAATGTTTATTGTCCGAATACACTTTCATTAAACTTCGATTTTCCTCCCATCGTAGGTATAATGTAAGATATTTCTTTACACCTTTGCCTTTAGTTTGTACACAAAGTAAAATAAATAAAATATCTACACCAAGTGTATCTCGAAACACATCTTTATAAGTAGAACTTATCGGAAGAGATCTATAAGTTTTGTTGACGTAGTGAATGTTTCGATTGAGCTGTCAAGCTGGCTGTGTACTGTATACACCTTATGTTTAGTGTATTGAGCTTCACCTTTTAAAATACGTTGAATATTTATTACTGAACACTCAGTTTAGGTGCGAGTGATATTTACGCGTTGGACAAAGTTTATGGGTTGTTTGGTTTTTACAATGAGGTTTTATGCGATTCTTTGCTTTAGCTTGTTGGAAAAGATTACGTTCGTGGGAGAAATACTGGAATAAGAAAACTTGTGTTGCGGATTGTGTACCGATATTTAGTAATATTATGTAATAGTTTTTTTGCCCGCGTAACATCGGTTTCCGTGGGTATTTCTGAATGAAATATAGCTTATGTTGCTCCTATAATTTATAAGAAATGAAATAGATTTAATAACTATAAATAAACCGAAGCTTTTATTAAACATGGAAGTCCTTAACAATGTTGACTATTTTACAGATCATAGATTACTTGAGGGCAAGCACACCTAAGTGGACCTAAAAATTCCAGGAAACATATAAATTATACTAAACAGCCAATCACACTACCATTACCAAGCTATGTTCTACAATGCCTAAAAACTAAATGAACAAGTGAACTAAGAACAGTCTAGGAAAAATATGATACATTTGAAGAAGAAATCAAAGAACTAATAAAATCCTAAAATAATACAAACCATTTAAATATAGATTAGAGAAGCACTTTTATTTAAGAACTCCTGTTCTTAAATAAAAGTGCTCTTCGTTTTAAGAACAGGGGTTTTTTTGTTTTATGTTATTGTCTATTATTATTCCTATAATAATAGACAATAACATAATCGAAATAAGTAAAATAATTCTGACTGAAAGTTAAAAAGAATGAGTGAGAGAAAAGCAGAAAATATGTTTGTTTGAAGAATAGGGAAAAAACTAAATTGACAGAAATCTAATGATAATGGAAAAAAGAATAAGTAATTTAAATAAAATAAAACTAATTATTAGTAGAATGATTAGCTGGATTAGAAGTCAACTATTGTGTTATATGTTCTATAGTAATAATTTTGTGTAAGTGGGTAGGTATTTAGATGACCCAGAATGTTAACACAAAGACTATTTCATAGAAAAAAATCACAGATTATGGGACATTAACCTAAAGTAAATATAACAAAGGATCCTGGCGAGACTGGCTACTAAATTAACGTTTTAGATAGGTAAAAGATACTCCCCTGAGTTTCGGTGACATATGGTGGTTGTATGTCGTTATAGCACAATTTCACGAGTATAAACTGGTTTTATTCCTCTCTGTAGATTTGTTTCCAATATTATATACGTGATTTCTGTTGTTGTTCTTTTTCAACGGGAGATTTTCAATTGTAAATTCAAATTGGCAAACGTTGAACTTATCGAATGGACAGCTGATCGTAGCGGTACAATATCGTCAATGGCTTTAATAACTACAAAAA
Source organism: Nycteola revayana (assembly GCA_947037095.2). Taxonomy (NCBI): domain Eukaryota; kingdom Metazoa; phylum Arthropoda; class Insecta; order Lepidoptera; family Nolidae; genus Nycteola; species Nycteola revayana. The sequence goes on from OX344839.1 coordinate 16,634,934, forward strand.
AACTTCACACACATAACAACTGTCGGTTATTATTATAATTTGATTGGTTTTTATTAAGTTTTCTTTGTAAAATACACATAAAAAATAATTAAATCTAATTAAAATCTACGGAACGATAATTTTGACAACTGACCGGCTGTCAGGCGGTGTTGCCAGCTTATGTGGTATTACAGTTAAAGTTCCACTCTTACTGCTAAAAAGTTATGTTGGTAGGTACCTATAACAGCTCCATAACCATAACATACGCATTATTTTAAAATAATTTCACCTTCGACGGTAATGAAGTCGCGGGTTGAAGTTAGCGTTAGCCCCAAGTCGCGGACATAAGCTACTATATTATATACCTAGTTTGTACCTAGTTTAGATAGGTACCCTAGATAAGTAAACATCTCTGATATTCAAATACCGTTTTTCGAGTAATGATTTAAGCAAACGGCGTCCGTTCATTAGGGCTGCCCTCCGAAAATAAATAATGTGTCTTGAGAGTTCCGGGAAGAGTTAAGATCCAGGGTTGTCACATTAATCACGATTTGAGCTGAATGCGACCAGTAGGCTGTGCGCATCAATGGCTTACATCGTCAGTCTCTTAGGTCTGCGATCTTTGCTATAAAAGAAATATAACAAGTAGGTATCATTTTGCGGTGGATCTGTATCAAATGGTAGTATGGTTAAGTACTTGACATTTGTCAGGTGATCAAGCGATTCTTTATAAAAAATGACGGGCATTCATTGGTTGATTCTGCTTTGAAACGAGTGATTCGGTCATTCGGATCATAAACCTTGTAGATATCATAGCGATTGTTAATAAGCTGTTCAAGATTTTGTAAAAAAAATATGAAACATTCAGTGACAGTTCAAAAGACGAAAAAATATATTTTAAAACAAGTTCAATATTTAAATAATTATTTAAAACTACGCAACGGATTTTGATGCGGTTTTTTTAAACGATAGAGTGACTCAAGAGGCAAGATGTATAATAAATACATCAGAATTGCACCCGTGCGAAGCCGGGGCGGGTCGCTAGTAATATATTAAAATACAGTTTATTATTAAAATCGCTACAAGGTCTATGCAACCGAAATCATTTAAATAGCATCGCTTAATCACAAGACAAATGTGAATTGCGTGATTTTCCGCGATCGCTTGCTGTAGTGGCATTTTGTCTAGGCGCTCAGGTGAGATTGCAGACAAACCAAAGCCGGTTTTAAGTAAGTTTAAATCTGTTGCAAAAATCGCTGCGCTTATAATACGCTGCGGTTCGTTTCATAGCTTCGTATTAGGTAGCTGGAACTAGTTTGGCAAATGGCAGGCTGTATCAATCATTAACGATATGTATCGGTCACACGGCGACCGGGCACCACCATTAGTTTCTAGGAACACGGTGATAGCGTAATTTCGCTGTGTCTATTTGCACACAAATTTATTGCTTGGTTACTTGCTGACTTTAAAGGCACGGGAAAATGTAAAATGATACTGTTTTTAAAAATATGTAGCAATTTAAAAAAATCTACACAAATATTTTGATATTAATAAAGCTATAAAAAGAATTTACAAAATTAGGCTACTGTCTAGGTGCGTTTTTTTTTCTCCATTAGTAAATGTCTCCGCGGCCGCAATGCCTATAATATCCGTGGGTATATAGGACTCCTCTCTCCAATGCTATGCTATGCTAGTGAGACAGAAAAAAATTAAATTGTATTTTTGTTACAAACAGATACATCAATTTTATTTATCTGTATAGATGTGCAAATGTTACCTGCGAACCAACAACTACAATTAAATCTAACCTCCGTAGCGCAGCGGTAATTGGCTCGCTTTAAATCTCGGAGGTCGAGGGTTCGATTCCCACACCGGACAAGAAATCTTTGTGTAAATTCTTAGATTTCTTTCCGGGTCTGGTTGGTTGAGGGACTACCCTCCGTGCCTCGGAAAGCACGTTAAGCCGTTGGTCCCGATTGTTATAACATCATCTATAATAATCGTATATCAAGGAACGGGCAGCAGCGTTACCTTGTGTGTTACAACATAATACTGCGGTCACCAACCCGCCTGCCAAGCGTGGTGACTATGGCAATGCCCTCCCTCGGGAGGAGGCCCATGTTCAGCAGTGGACGTTATACGGGCTGATGATGACTATTAATAATAACTTTAAACATTCCTATCTAAACAACACTTGTACCCACTTTAAAAAAACTTGAGTTATTGCTGCCCATAAAAAATATTAATCACTGAAAGAAAGATTAGTAGCGAATAGGCTGCTAGGCGTGCGCATTCCTCCGTAGGGCTGCCAAAAAACATTGTTTTTGTTCCATACCAACTTCCAAGTGAATCGCGTAGTATGAAGCGCTTCATCTCGCTCATGTTTTGTTTTGTTGAGTTTTTGTGAAAAAAATGTTAAATAAAATACTTAAAAAAAAGTTTCGCCTAAGGGAATATTATTATTAATAAAATGTACAAGGCTAAATGATCTCTAATACCTAGTAATACAAGATAATATAGTTTGTAAGAACGGGCATTACACATTACGTCATTTTAATCTGGTCTTGTGGTGATTTGCCATCATTATCCAAAGGAAATATATATTTTTTTAACAATAACATTTTAACGAAAAATATTGAAAAGTTCAAGAGACGCTAATCAAGATATACATGGTAAAATGTACTGCTAAATAAAAATGAATAACTTGCAATAAAATATAATCTAAGTTGGACGAACTGGCACCCCTAACATAAGTTTTAAGTATTTTTTAGTGCAATTGAAAAATCCTACTAATATTATAAATGCGAAAGTTTGTATGTGTGAAGTTATATATGTTTGTTACTCTTTGACGCAAAAACTACTGAATGGAATGGTCTGAAAGTTTGCACGTGGATAGTTTATAAGCTGGATTAACATATAAGCTACAAAATATCACGCTCTGACCCACTGGAGCAGAGAAACGCGGGTAAAACCGCGAAAAGATCGCTTGTACTTCTAGAAATAAGGCATTTCGCTGGGTATTACAAATACAAAAAATCACGGTGTATGTCACTTCAACCTCCGTAGGTATATGTTTTGGAGATCGTGTTGTCAATCTTAGTGCAAATTATAAGATTACTTTCCGGTTCTGGTTGGTTGAGGGACTACCCTCCGTGCCTCGGAAAGCACTATAAGCCACAGGTTCCGATTGTTATAACATCATCTAAATATGCCTATTATATGTTATGCTATTATATGTATGTTTCCTATTATACGCGTATAATAGGAAACGGGCAGCAGCGTTTCCCTGAGTGTTACAACATAATAGGTGTTAGAAACCAACGGTCACCAACCCGCCTGCCAAAATGCCTCGTGTCTGTCGGAAAATCGCTCGAGAGGAGGCCCATGTTCAGGAGTAAACATTGAGCGGGCTGATGATGACTATGATGTAATACACCCTTATGACGAAGATATACCTACACCATCCTCTATACTAAGAACAGGCAATCTCTCTAATCTAACACATCGAAGGCATCGTATATGCAAATCCTACTGATCATAGCAGAGATATGCTCATTTGGTGCGCCAAGATAACCATCGGTTGAATGCAGATTACCATTTGGCTCACTAATTATTACTTTTATTAATGTCCAGATAACGAGCTATAATGAACAGTACGTTAATGTAATTGCAGCTATTTAATAAAAAGCGGATGTGTATAAATTGTTATTGGAACAAGATGGCTTAACTATTTATTAATCTGTGCTATAACAGTTATGCAAGAACATTTTTTTTCTCGGACGGACGGAGTTAGCTACGTGTCTTTTGCTACTTCATTGAGCATAAAGGTAAGCAGAGCTCTAAATGGTTTAAAAACTATAAATTAAGCAACCTGCGCAAGAGGGCGTTGCCTTTAGAACTTGGACCCGGGCTCAGGACGGTCGCTGATGGGGAGATTGCGGGATTGAGTTCTAGCAAGACCGACATTTGAGATTCTGAGTTTACTTGGGAATCTCAGGTGTCACTTTGAAGATTTCTATTATCATAGCAATAGAGACGCTACAGTGAGACATTACTTACTCAAGTAAGTAAAGACAAGTAATGTTCATGTCTACTAATGGGAGTCGAAGCAACTCGCGTCCGTAGGTTTACCCTCGAGACTGCACTTACTGGTGGTAGGCTTCGGCCGCGGCTAGTGACCACCCACCGAACAAAGCCACGCCGCCAAACGACTCTGTCGTGTTCCGGCGTGTTGTTTGGTGATGCCGTTTGAAAGTCGAGTCAGGACAGCAGCGTCCCATTGCAAACCGAACATTAAACACAACGAACTGCCGCATTGAGAGACTAGTCGCGGAGGGTAGCGCAATCCGAGGCACGGTGCACCGCTGGCCGACCGCAGTCAGTAGGGGGCCCAATTGTGATCCAGCCACTCATGAGAGGCTGCCCCGCCAGTGTCGGTCTCTTCACCTTTAGGTAGTTCCGACCATTGTCTGGTGAAATCTGTATCTGTCTACTCCCCGCCCGATCCCTGCCTAAAAGGCATTTGGCGGATGTGGCGATACAAGTCAGCAGATTGGGATGAGATGCGGTCCTTCTTTGCATCTTATCCTTGGTAACTTGTCTGCTTCTCTTCTGGTGATCCTTCCATCTGCGCCAATGCTGTGACCGATGTGCTACGATTAGCGATGGAATATTTTATTCCGTTCCGTCTGGCAGAGATCGCTCATGGTTCGGGGCTGAATGTGGACGCGCTGAGGCGCGCAAACATCAGGCATGCCTAGCTTGGGTCGATGCTCGTAGGCGCAAGGCAAATGATATAAACGCAAAGAAGAGAATTTTTAACAAGGCTGCCAAGTCCTGCAAAAAGGCCCTACAGAAGGCTCGCTTTGATCATATTAGCCGAATAGGGAACAAACTGGCTTCGCAACCCGCGGGTAGTAAAGCGTTTTGGTCCCTAGCTAAATAAGTCGAAGCGAACTTCTGCCGCCCCTCACTGCCTCCACTGCAGAAGCCTGATGGAATACTGGCTCACACTGCTAAAGAGCTTCTTCTTCTTTGCTTCTCTTTTTGCCGAATCTTCACGTCTAGATGCTGGAAGCGCGATTCCTCCTAACGTTCCAGGAAGCGAGATAGTCATGAATGACATTCACAACACAAAAAGTAGGTAGTCGTGCTGACCCTTCAAATTACAGGCCTATCTCCATCACCTCCATACTCTGCAAAAGCATGGAGCGTGTTTTCAATACCAGGCTTCTGGCGTACCTACCTAGAAACTAACAGCCTCCTCAGCGACCGACAATACGGTTTCCGCCGAAACCGGTCCACTGGGGATCTTCTAGCGTACTGTTATGAGCCGCTTTAGACATAGGTTTAAAAAAAAATAAAAGAATGGATTATATTTAAGACAACCGTCTTGGATGGATATTGGATAGAGACTGGTGTGTTGCGGGGTTAGGGCTGCTATGAGACTTAAATGCAAGGAAAGCAAAAATGGAAATGTAAGGTAAGCTAAATAGGAATGCTAGCTGAACAATAAAGGGTGCAATGGACATCTATAACAGTACGCTACCTACATCTAGAGTGAGGCCATCGAGAGACACGGGGAAGCGCTTGCCGTTTCTCTGGACATCTCGAAGGCCTTTCTCGTTAGCCTTATTGGCAAGCTTCCTGCATACGGTCTACCTGCTGCATTTTGCGCTTGGATTTCAGATTTCTTGAGGGATTCATTCATCATCAATTCGGTCATTACGAGTGGTCGTTGACGGCTGCTCGTCTGAGCAAATGGCTGTCAATGCCGGTGCTCCCCAGAGGTCTGTACTCTCTGCGACGCTTTTCCTGCTGCATATCAACGATCTGCTGAAGCCCGGTACCTTTTGGGTATGCAGACGACAGCACAGTCGTGGAGAGCTACACTTCCAATGCGCGGGCCAGCGGGCCGGATATAGAGTTGCTCAGAGAGGCCATGGTTGAACGGTTAAACTTGTCTTTTAAGGCAGTCTCCGATTGGGGCGATGCCAACCTGGTTCAGTTTAACGCTAGTAAAACCCAGGCGTGTTTGTTCTCCGCAAAGAAGAGGCCGTTTCGACTGTCTCCTTCTTTCCGAGATGTATCCGTGCAGTTAACTGACAAGCTTGAGCTGTTAGGCGTCGCTCTTTCATCGACTCTAAATTTTGGCTCATATATTGAGTCGAAGGCCCAAATAGCCTTCAAAAAGCTTGGCATCCTCTCGAAGGTGAGAAAGTACTTCACACCAAATCAGCTGCTCACTTTATACAAAGCCCAAGTTAGAGCATGTATGGAGTACTGTTCTCATCTTTGGGATGGTTCCGCCAAGTATTAACTAGAGGCACTGGAGTCGATTGAGAGGCGCGCCAAAAAGTTAATAGGCAACGGCCGAGTTTCAGCTGCAAAGCCTTGAGCACCGACGAAAGGTTGCCAGCTTGTCGGTTTTTTATCGGATACATTTCGGAGAGTGTGCTGAGGAACTGCACAACTTAGTTCTGCCTTCCCGTTTCTTCTATCGGACAACGAGACACTCGGAGAGGCGCCATCAGTACATGGTCGATATTCCCAAAATACGTACGAAGCGCTTTGAGTCCACGTTTTTTGTACGAACTGCGAAGATGTGGAACTCCTTGCCAGGGTCTATATTCCCCGATAAGTACAATATGGGTCTCTTCAAATCAAGAGTAAACCGGTTGCTTCTAGGTAAGCGTGCTCCATCCTAGGCTATTCCGATGCTTAACATCAGGCAGGGTGTAGTCAAACGATAATCTATTTCTAATTTTTTAAAAATACTGCTGTTGTCATCTTCGTTTAATTTTAAGACTTCGAGTACATTACTCTAACTCTAAACCCCATATATCAACTCATCTGAAGTGGAATATAGTTTGAGAAAAAATAACGTTGTGTATATTTTAAGATGAGGTTCCCACAAGAACGGGAGTTATGTTAGTGAATCCGTAAGATAAGTCTTGTTAATGATAAAATAATGTTAGTCACAATCTAAGATAAAAATCACACACTATAATTTTAAATGCTAATTTATTCTATCTGATTCCTAAGAGTGAGCTTTTAATTAATCTAGCCAGTTTTAACTTCATAAAATTTAATCCAAAGTATGTACCTACCTAAATACCCATTTATGTACCTAAATACTATAAACTAATGTTTACTGCGACATTTTATCAGTTAAACTCCTTCTAATTATAATATATGTGCCATCTGCTTTATATTGAATTCTTGTAAAAAGTCTTAACGGTCATCATATGGTGTAAGATATTGAAACGTATTTTGGTATGCATTGAATTTGAATTTCAACTGCATTCAAATAAAGGAGGGCGAAGGATTTCTTATCATTACTATTTATCGCTACATTACTGTGTTGCAGCTGATGGATGGGCAGTAGCATTTATCAGCTCATGGATACTCACCATCATATTGCGATCACCAATCCACCTGCCAAGCGTAGTGATTATGGTAATATCCCTCAAGAGCCCTGGTTTGGTAAGGTCCTTAAGAGGAGGCTCATGTTAGACAGTAGATGTAGATGGGTTGATATGTGGTTAATATAGTATATTACTTCGTACGTCGTAGTCGTTTATAATACATAATTAGCAGGACTATCTGGCATTAGGATTATACTATTATTCAAACGTAACAATATTTTTTTTTACATAAAAGTTTAGTTCAAATTTGTTATATTAAAGTCCGGTATGACTGACGTGTAATTTATTATGGCGATTTCTCGACCATGGTTTCAGCTCCGACCTAGAACAGAGGAGCGAGCACGCCGAGTGATCCGCGCGACACCAAGGTGTTCACAGCTTGCTAATATATGAAAAAATATAGTTTCTTACAAACAAAGTTGCCCTCAAAAGCGTTACTCAACAATGTTACATGGCAAAATAAACTCAAGTAATTTTAATAAGGTTTTTAATGATATTGAAAAAGTACATATTATTATGTACATATACTACCAAGAATAAACAATTTCACTTAGTACCTATCGGTGTACCTATTATATTCTGCACAGTGAATATAAATAAATAAGACTGAAATCATCATCATCTTCCTGCCCTGCTCCCATTATTTGGGGTCGGCGCAATATGTCACACACTATTGGACATATTGCATAAGGGGATTTTAGCTACAAGTTCTACGACCAGCCTTGGGAATTATGTCGTTTGGTGTTTATCGCGCTACCACGCGAAAGTCCAGTGCTGATCACGGTGTTGTGTGGTTCAATTTTACTCTCAGTCGCCTTTTACGACTCCCACGAGCAGACTTGAGTGGTAGTATTCTCAGCCGCTACCAGACGGTCTAAATTACACTGAGATATATTTAGAAATCGCCAGAGGAAAATTTCAGTTAATTAACTTTAAGAGATAATTAGAGTATAGAGCTCGAAAGAAAGTGGAATGTGCGGGACTGGGGTAGTAATATAACCAAGGCTGGAACTTTGTTCGCTTTTATAGCTGGTGAAGTAACAAAAGCCTCGTGACTCAAAAAACGCTTTCATGGCCGTTCGAAAAATAAAATGTTACTAATATTGCATATACTTACTTAAGATACTTTGGTAATGCAATCCCAGACACATTGGTTTTTTCGGACGGTTAACTTTGTTTCCAAAGAAACACCTACAACTCACCTATTTCTCAGGTACTGATGTAAAATATATGCAAGTAACATTATACTAATAGCCATTTACAGTAACTTCATTAAAATAAATCATGCGTGTCCCTATAAAATAACGTTGTGAAGGATAAAATCTATAAATTTCATGTTTATAAGCGAAAGAATCGAATAAGCTACGTACCTATCTGATGCCGACAAGAAAAACCGGATGCCGCTACTATTTTACTGAATAATTGAATATTTTTAAACTAGTTCAAGCTACATAGGAGCCACCAAACCCGTACCTTAAGAATTTATAAATAAGAAAACTGTATGTTTGAAATAAAATTTAACATAAACACTTGAAATTATTATAACGAAGTTTATGGGGGAAGCTGTCTAGCCATAGTTAATTTTGCAATGCATTTATATTATAATTTAATTATTTAATAGCGCCTTGACAGTTCTCGTAATAAGAACTTGTGACAACTGCCAAGGAAAGTTATTATTGTATTTATGAATTTCCTGGACATCATCGTTAAGACCGGATGGACAGGAAGGCAGCAGTGAAAAATGATCGCTCGTTATGAGATTATTTTAAGATAATCGTAGGTATATGCGAAAGCTAACCGTAAGTGACTAATCCAGTGACAATATGCACCAACCGTTGAACGGATTGCGTTGAAAATTGGCATGCAGATATTTATTTATTAAAACAACCAGTAGTTGTTTCATTACATATACCACAAAAAATAAAACTTATAAATAGTTGTTAAATGTACAACACTTTAAGGTATGTCCCAACTTGCCCACTAATGTAAATATAAAAGGAAAACAAATGCTTATTCTAAACATTAACTAAAATTAAATTAAACTTATGGGAGGAGACAATGTAATGTAATGTGAATGTGACATAATTTTCCAAAATGTACCTTATGAAAGGGAATGAAACGGAGCGCGGACACCCAAACTTTATGAGGGGTACCTAATTGAAATTTACACGGAGATTCGTTGCGATAAAAGGCTAATACAATATTTAAAAACAAATGTTAAGTAGTTTAATCATTGTATATTGGCTTTTCGACAACATCCTTTTCTTCGATAAAGGTCTCCTCCAAAAACCACTTAGGTATATCTGTCTCCTGTAATTCTGACCCAATCTGGTTAGAATTTAAATTTTATTGGAAAAGTTTTCACAAATTGCATTCCAATTTGGAAATATTTTTTAATGTAAACATAATAATTTGAGATGTGCTTTGGTATTAACTTTCACAGAGATACATGTAGCATAGCAACAACGTCGTATCTCGCATAATCCTCGCTTTTCACACCATAATCAGACATGAATGGCTTCAATTGAACCTTGTATAGCGTAGGGTTACTACACAAAAAATACCTTTGCATATTATGAAATGTTTCGAATTGTGACAACATTCAATTTAATCAATTTGACAAAATATATAATTCGCTAGACAACTAGTAGGTATGTATACCTATCATCAGTTTAGTATATTCTTGATTAGAAAAAATACTATACCTAAATCATGTTTTGTTGTACGATCTCGAATAAAAAGTCTTAGTGAGTCCCTGAATCTCAACTTTTCCCCGCCGCGCAGTTTGTTTCTAGAAGCCATCAAAACCAAGGATATGTTGCACACATGCATCTGACTGCACCGGTGGCTCAGTGGTTACGGTAGTTGCTTCTGGGACCTGGCACTTCACACAAATAATTGTCCCGGGCGGGAATCGAACCCAGAACACCAGGTCTCAGAAGCAACTACCGTAACCACTGAGCCACCGGTGCAGTGCCGGTGTTATGTATACAGGTCTCATACATAATTATATACATAACAGCGACAGAACAATTATGTAACTTGCCATACCAACGCGACAACAGATATTTTTTTATAATTAAGCAGATTTGTACGAGCATCGCCAAATGATATGAATTGTTTCAGTTTTTACCTAAGTAAGCAGTAATGCTTAGTTAGGTAAAAACTTTAGTAATAAAGTGCCGATGACTCGCTTACATTTGCTGACTAGGCACCTGCCACAAATAACCTACATTTCACCATATAAAATAATATGTTTTAACAATAAACAGTAATAATTACGGACACAAAACTGTGATTTTAATTCCTGTCATATCCCGTGTGATTCAAGGCCGTCGGCCGCCGGGCACACCACCTCGCCCGGCAAACCGACGACCACATCTCAGTGTACGGAGTTATGGCTCGTGCATTTATGGACCTTCGAGCCGATCTACTGCTACTGGTCTCAAAACTTACGATAGCGAATCGGTTTGACTGGTCTTCCACAAGCGGATCGACCCAGTCAGATTGAGACACAATATTGTAAGGAGAGATTCCTTCGGACGCTGCTATTGCTACAGGAACATCAACACTTGGTGGTTCGGAAACAAGTACTACAACAGTGAAGTCATCAGGGCTAGTGTTCATCAACATACATACAACAAATATGGATGCTAGACAACAAGAACTTCACAACTCCACAGACTCCGGCTGCAGCACCACGGCACTGCGTACACGACCTCATATGCACCGGTCTACGCAGGAGTGCCAGCTTCGCCGCACGCAGTCACAGCCACAACGGTCCCGACTCACTGGGACCCACATCGATTCCGACGCACTGGAATCAGTTCCGACTCACTGGAACTTCAACAAAGAAATTGTCCTGTTTGAAAAACAGATAATATATTAGTCAACTGTACAGAGTTCTTACAAATGAAACTAAACATTTGCAAGAATTGCATGTATCCGCACAACTGAAAGAAATGCAACTCACAGAAAAGATGCTACGAAGCCCATCACACCACACTGCATGACCACTAGGTCATGTGATACAACGTCAGCAACATTGTCGTCAAGGCAAGAAACAAACAATATGATTAAGAAAAGAAAACACGGTCAAACTTCATGCACACAAGTCAACACAAATCAGCTGATGCTATGCAACCTGGACCTATCAATATACGGTATGAAAACAGCCACAAAAATGTGCGAAGCTAACATAATAAACAATCGAGGGATCCATCTGCCGCACTGAGGTATCAAGTTGCACCAATGAATAGATAAAACTACACAGCAAGGGGGCTTGGTGGTTTACGTGTTGTGAGGAATGTACTGTGCGCATTTTCTGTCCCGCTGGCATGACGTCACACACACTATATCATACAGGCGGACATCTTCCTACCAGCTACAAGGTGGATCGTGACACATCACCAAAATCAGACAACGGCGAACGCTACCTGCGTTCGCCGTACCTTCTGAAACCTTATCTACTTGACTTACTTATTAGTTATTAAAAAATTTCGCTACTTGTTATTTGTACTTTTAGAGTTGGCAGGATGTACGAGCATCGCCACATGATATGAATTGTTTCAGTTTTTACCTAACTAAGCATTACTAAAGTGCCGATGACTCACGTACATTTGCTCACTAGGCTATTGCACCCGCACCCGTTGTAACAATAAACAGTAATCATTACGGACACAAAACAGTGATTTTAATTCCTGTCATATCCCGTGTGATTCAAGGCCGTCGGCCGCTGGGCACACCACCTCGCCCGCCAAACCTACAACTACATCTCAGTGTACGGAGTTATTGCTCGTACAAGATTAATCTCAAAGCGTCAAAGTTTTTCGCGTTGCCGTAGCAATTGGTGGCAAGTTGTTAACTATAGCTACAATTTATGTTGTTGGTTACAGTGAAAATGTTAAATGTCGCGTTGCTAAGACAATATGTAATTTTTTGACGTTTAATCTGCAAAAACCGGTCAAGATGTTCGGCGAACCAATCCCTTGGGAACGGCAAGCCAAGTACTTAGGCGTAATCGTTGACCGAAACCTAAACTTTAGAACGCATGTAGAAACCGTTCGTGCATGCCCTTTACATACGCTTAGTCGACTACACTGTCTTCTAAATTCACGCAGTAAATTTACACCACGTGTATACGACTAATTATGACGTACGCGAGCACCATTTTTGCTCATACCGCGTCTACCAATTTCCACCGCTTACAAACTGTTCAAAGTAGACTCACTCGACGTGGCACCGGGGCACCGTGGTTTATTCGCAATAGCAACTTAGGTACATGCTGATCTCCTACTGCCTTCCATCAAGCAGTGGATGAAAGAGGCTTTGGAACGCTTCTTCGAATCCGTGGCTCAACACCAAAACCCGTTGGTTGTTGCCGCATCTGACTATAGGCCTTTGCCCACAAAGCATCGTGAACACCGTCGGCCTCGGGCCGTCCTAGACGACACGGACCCGGTCCTTACCAACTAGCAGTGCAGAGACTGCAAGAAACTAACACTACTACGCAGAAACCACTCTGTCTGACCCGCCGGAGAAGATAGCGCCGCGAACGCGACGCGTCCCCCTCCCGACCCTTAGTTTGCAAAGAACCTTCCGATGCCCTCATAGACCCGAAGTCCGAGTGCCCCGCGAACTGTAAAGTAGAGCGACAGTTGCACAAAACTTTCCTAAAACACAAAAAGTAAAAAACCCTCAATCTCGTCGCCAGCGACCGCCCTAAGCCGAGGTCCAAGTCCCACAGGGGACGCCCTCTTGCACACGTTGCTTAGTTTGTAGTGTTTAAACCATTTATCTAGCTAGCTACAGATCTGCTCGCCTTTATGCCCGGTGTGTAATAGCAAAAGCCTCGTGGATAAATACATATGCCTGTCCGAAAAAAATCTGCAAAATCGTCCTTATCGCATTGTTGACATAATTAACCTGCAGATCTGTAAAGAAACTAATATAGTACTAATATTTAGGTCTGCTATAAAATTGGACATTTTGATTGAATTCGTTCATTTTTCTCTTAGGATAATGGGATACTGGGATGTATTTAGAAATCTAAGATGGTGAAATAGTCTGTAGGTATCTTAACAATATCAAACCGAAGATAACGCAATAACTTCAAATTAACAAATATTGTTGTTTATGTTTATAAAGCCTTACCTACAAACCAATAAATAAAGGTGATTATAAAATATGATTTCCAGTATACAATATTACAGCGTAACAGGTAACAACCCTATTCTAGACTTATTGCCGTAAATTAAGCGTTGTTTGCGTACCATAGTCAAAGTTGGTTTACATTTCAATGGTGGTCTATTATCTATGGACTATCCGTTGGCATTTGGGTCTCAGTGTTAGTTTGTGATGTAAATGTTGTGGCATTGGGAGGGTATTAATAAAAGATAACTGTTGACATAGCTAACCAAAGAAAGGAAGATAGATAATCTCTTTAATATAAAAGGCAATATGTTAGGTTAAAAAACACAAATTTCAATTTGGTGCCAAAAATCTGCTATTTAGGCTTTTATATAATTTAATACCTATCTAAGGACACTTGGGTGTTAGGAAAAACCTAATGATATTTTAACTGTCCAAATCAATCCAGCTGTTTCGAAGATACGTGGGAATAAAGAAATTTACACCCATACAAGATAAGCGTGAACAACATTTTTTTACCCTTCTTGTAGTAGGGTAAAAAATAGTATATATGAGTAGTATATGAAGCTGAAGAGTTTGTCTATTTGAACGCACTAATCTCAGGGACTTCTGGGCCGATTTCATAAATTCTTAATTAGAATAATAATATCTACGTATGCATCACAGAGCCGATAGCTGTCCAAGCCTTCAGTTTTAACTCAGTCATATTATTATTCCTTATATCTTGTAAAGATCTATTTAAGGCTTCGAATCCCCCCTTGTGAGCCATAGTACTCTCATCCCAAACAATTAATTTAGTTTTACGTAGCACTTCAGCCATATTGCTTTGTTTAGAAATATTACAGAGTGGAGTTTCAGTTTGTATTAAATTGAGTATTTTACTGTTGATCCGTTATTTTTGAGATATTTATGTTATTTTCGATCACAAATTCGTTTCTTTTGTGGATAAAGTAATAATTCCTATGAGATTTTGTGGATCAAAATATTGTTCTTAGTAAAATTAACATCAAAAGGAACTCACCTTATGTATAAACTAAATCACACACTTACCTCCTGAAATAACAGAGTAAGATGGTAGTGCGTAAATTTATATAGTAGGTATGTGCCCAATATTTTTTTACATATAATATTGAATATATAATAAAAAATAGTTAGTGTAAGTATTTAATTTTATTTAATACAGAAACAAACGCCTTTTTACCATTCCGCATTTTTTATTTTAAGTTTCTGGCGAGTTTCAAGTCAATTGACTCAAGGAATAAGATTTTTCATACAAAATTTTATCTCCTTTTTTACCCCCTTAGGGGTAGAATTTCGAAAAATCCTTTCTTAGTACATACCTACTCTTTACAAAGAACATACCCTCCAATTTTCATGTCTCTAGGACCAGTGGTTTAGGCTGTGCGTTGATATATCAGTCAGTCAGTCAGTCAGGGCTTTGAATTTTATATATATATAATAATAATAATATATATAGATTATATCAACCTGATGCTTGCACAGGTGTCGACTGTCTCGCCGATATCGTTCTACCATCATCTTCTCAACGCTCATGGAAACAGGTGGACTGTCTAATATCTTAGTACGGTCCGAACATTATTTAGCACTAGACTTAATAAATATAAGGTGCTTAGAAAAAATATTAATGAAATTAACTGTAGATATAAAGTGATGAAATGTTGTGTGAAGTTATCAATTTACTTCAACATAACTTAAAAAGGGTTCATCCACTTTCGCCTCAATCGGCCCTAAAGTTGAATTACCAATAACCCTGTATTTGCGCAATCATTATCGTAGTTTGATTTAAACTCAATTTTATTGCTATTTAATTTTATTTTCTTATGCCTACCTTTATTTAAACCATTATAGTTTTCCTGTGTATTACGATATAATACTGCGGTCACTAACCCGTTTACAAAGCGTGGTGACTATGGTAAAAACCCTCTCTGGGGAGGAGGCCCATGTACAGCAGTGAAAATTAAAATAAAAAGGTTTATGGATAATGTAGACGAATCGACAGTACTTGTCAAATACAATGAAAATAAAAACAAAAAACTAATAAATTACTAATAAACACTAATAAATTAGTTTACATTTCAACAATAATGTTATTAAATAATACCAATGTTGTTATGGTACGTGAAGTCGCTTATTATACATTATAAATACAATTAAGATCTACTAGCGCGGGCTGGGATCGGGTCTGAGCGTTATACGGGCTGATGATGACGATGATAATGTTAATCTAAAAAGGCGACAAAAATATTAATACCTACTTTCTTATTGATAATTGTAAAATACAGTAAATTCCCAATAGTATGGATTTGACACGAAAAATAAAGTAAATTTTAATAATCAATGTATAAATAAGCACTGTATGCTTCATATACCAGAACCACAGTGCAAACCCGTGTTTGCACTGTGGTTCTGGTAACAAAAAGATAAATAAATTAATAAAAGAATCCGAAACATTCAAATAAAATTCTAAGCGTGTAGAAAAAGCATAATAAATTAAAACAAACATTCGAAAAATTGAATTAATCACATTCTATCAATGACAACAATTCCATTCAGACAGTCACAAAAGAGTTGACAACCAAGAATCCAGTGTTGCCACATCTAAAAATACAATAAAATAAACCCTTTTTATACTGACGGTACTAATTTACCGCCTGCTGTTGTCGATTGATTGGCAATCATTGCTGTCAATCTACGCCTTAATGGCGGCTAAAACGCGGCAAAAGATTTATTGAGTTTGCTGACGTTATTCAATCTGCTGTTTTCTGTAATGTAAGATGAGATGGCATGTAATTGGTGTTAAATTGAATGTAAAATTATTTAAATTGATATACCTATAAAAAAAAGTATTTTAACCTATTCCCTAATAAGACTTTTTATTTTTTATTAGCATGTATTTACATATTTAAATGTAATGACAGATTTATAGAAAAATATGTACTGAAAGTTTAAATAGGTTTGATGAAGAAATGTGAGTGGGTTTTTAATAAACACATACCAAATACAATACGTGGTGCTTAACTATAGGCCTTATGAACAGGCTCAGAGTTGCTCAACGAGCTATAGAGAGGGCTATGCTCGGGGTTTCACTACGAGATCGAATCAGAAATGAGGAGATTACTCGTGTTACCGACATAGCCCAACGGATTAGTTCGTTGAAGTGGCAATAGGCAGGCCATATAGCACGGAAAACAGATGTCCGTTGGGGCCGAAAAGTTCTCGAATGGAGACCGGGGATCGGCAAGCGTAGTGTAGGACCTACTAGATTGACGGATGATCTGGTTAAGGCCGCGGGATCACGGTGGATGAAGGCCGCTTCTAACCACAACAACTGGAGATCTATGAGGGACGCCTAAGTCCAGCAGTGGACGTCCTAAGGCTGAAATGATGATGATGAAATACAATAAGTATTGCACGGTTGTTTGAATTTAATATTTAATAAACTTAGTAGGTAAACGTTTTAATATTTCCTTTTTCTAGCTGATTTGAATCCAAAAACCCTGGAGCTGTGGCGTAGAATTTCAATATAATTCTGTAATAATGAAAAAAGACAAAACAGGTTTCAGCTGTCTCAAAAAAAAATTAGTTTGTTGATTTTTTTTTATTTCCGTATTGTTTGCTGAAATTGTCCCTTGAGATGAACTCCTAGAATCATGTATACCCAGAAATTGTTCTTTATTAACTACATATCCTTTTGATATCACAAATTCATGCCATCGTATTTCCCAACCAATATTTTTCCCACAAAATACGGGCATTTCTCGACAAAATTCCGCAGTTATGTCTACATGCCCCGTTGTAGGAACTCGGTGATTTTAGAGGCTTTATTGTCTCTTAAATCGCTCGTCGATATCATTGTGTTATCTTGGACATTTGTCTCACATTGCGCTTTGCAAGGCCGTCTGTAGATTTGCGACTGCGATTTTAGAATTACTAAGCAGTAAATTATATTCAAAGAAGAGAAAACCTCAGTTTTAATTCTCTTGGCTTTGATTTTTATACTAGACAAAATATTTATGATTTCACTGCGTTGATTTATCATAACATCATCTATAACATTAGTATAGGTACGAGGTAACGGGTAGCAGTCTACTTTCTCGCTAGCGATAAACTATTTAGTAAACTTTATACATGTTACTGTTGTCAATACTTTTTGATTGAATAGTTTTCTTTTCATTTTATTTACATAAATGTTTTGTTTTTGTCTATTGTCTTTTATTATTATTGTCATATTGTTTGAACTGAAAATATATAAAATAGCTGTCTCGCGCGTATTCATCTTAAAATGCCGTCTATGACACTCACAAATCATGTGGCTTTTTATAGATCATTGGCAGTTATTTCAAACAACTGACAGTCATTTCATTCAAAAATATTTGAAAAATATGTTTTTCTAATATTTTGAGCAATATTATTTTATTTTTTTCATTTGTAAGAACTTTCTCCTGACTACTGTTCTCGAGATTTGCACTTGGCAACACATTCAGCGATTCAATTTCATATTATAGATTGTTATTATCTCGACCGTTGCATAATTTTCATTATTATTATTATTAAAAACACATCAGGTCCACCATTCAGTCCACAATAATATAGATTAAATATAGATTGATGTGATGGTTTCATTTATTATTTAATTTATTGTAATAAAAATATTACTACTAATAATAAACTGTATGCACGTCAGTTGTTAACCTTTTCAATATTTGACATATAGACCTCTTACAAATCAATAAATAAAAGTAACTACAACATTAATTGGCACAATGCCTTTAAAATTATATTCGCACATTGAATGTTACAACGATTTAAAAGAACTATAAACTAAGTTAATTGGTTCAAAGTCGAACCGAGAGCGAATAAACCATCAATTACTTAGTTACAATATCAATCAATCGATATAAAAAAGACTACCTGGATCGATTCCTTTAGAACTTTTATGATTAGTTTTTTGGGTTTATACATCCATTATTTTTGTGGTTATGCCGCATTTTCACCGTGTGCATTTCGGTTCTGAAATCTTTGTTAACGTAGATTATGGTAAACGAAGTTTTATTATTAGCCCGTATATCGTACACTGCTGAACATGGGCCTCCTCACTAGAGAGAGATTCCTATAGATGATATTAGATCAATTGGAACCGTTTAAAGTGATTTCCGAGACAAAGAGTCGGTTAAAGTTTTTTAACCGACCAGACCCGGAAACAAAATTCAGATCTTTATTTTACACTAAAATTTGTTCGGAGTGGAGATCGAACCCATGGACTCCTAGCCTTAAAGCTTTTTTTTTCGGACGGACATATTTAGTTAGCCCCGAGGCTTTTGTTAATTCACCAGCCTTTAAGCGAAACTTATACTTACTACACAAACTTAAACACAACCCCCAAAAATGATAAAACATCAACTAGTTCTTTTTTAAACAAATTTAATTGTATTTTTTTTATTTTTAATACCATCTAACATGAATGAAGCAAAAAAATTTAAACAGCGCTTTTTCTCTTTCAAACATGGAAGTTTGAGAAAAAGCGCTTAAGAATTGTCTTTGAATCATAAGTAATAAATATTATTCATCGTTGAACCTTTTTATGGTATATTAAATGAAGCCCAGGTCAAACTAGGAAGTACTTAGGCGATAAAACCTTGCTAAAGACGACAGTAAAAAGCAACAGGCAAGAAACTCCTCAGCAAAAACTACATCCTAACATCAATGCTAACCAGTAGTTAGGCAAAGGCGTCACATCCAGCCAGCCTAACCTAACCACACCTTACAAGGGCTGTCAATTCCTAAAATACCTACTAAGTTCAGTGCCATTATTCGTGTATAGAACCGAGCTAAATCAAAAGCGCCGCGTTCGCACTTCTGAGCCAAATCGGCGTATCTGATCTCTGACGAGGCGTACAACGAGCAAGTTTGTGTTCTCTGTGCGACGCATTTGTTTTGTAACGTTATTAGGCGGCTAATTTTAGGTATTGTTTTTCTTAGTGGTGGAGATTGGTGTTGTATCGAGATATATACTGATTTATGTGGCGAGTATTGTCAGAAATTGTATAGTTCTTTGAAAGGCTTACCGGTTGGTATACATCGGCAGTTCCCGTTGCCCTCATTACTGGCTTTCGAATAAGCACCCGAAGGATTTAGAAGAGAAGGTCTACTACCTTCTCTTCTTGATATGATTAGCATATCAATACTATCCGGAAGAGAGTCCTAGGTAAATATTCCGGGACTGCCTAATGCCTTGTATTTTATCTCGTGAAAACAAAAGTATTATACGTGTTATGGGACCACGAGGTGACAATCAACACGTATATTTGTACTATTTACTTTAACCCATTTTATGTAGGTACGCAAAATACGCGAACACTAACATTAGATACTAGTGGATTTTATTATATAAAGGAAGCCAGCGTTCTAACTAAATCAAATTTTTACACATGTCGCCATATTGTTACGAAATTGCCTTCCTGTATAATCACACGCTGCAATAAAATATACTGGATCTGAGAAAGCGTTTTATGTTAACCTATGAGGTCTCGCCTCACAGATTTATAATCTATAACAAATTATATACTCGTGCCTATTATCTACTGAAGGTTTCTATAAATGTGCTACAATACTGTGGCAATGGTTCCAGGGTTGTATCAAAGAACAGACAAATTCGAAACATTATCATAGACTGTACAAGCGATGAATAGACAACATATTCTAAGGCGGAGGCTACAGAAGGTAACGTGTAAAGTGATTGTGAGGGGATTATGAGGCAAATTGGTAATTATTATGGGTAGTAACAACAATCCTATTGTTTCAACTACTTTATCTAAAACTGTATTGGAAACTATACATACCTACTGATAGTATTTGAAGTACCTGAAATAAACAGACCAAGCCATAAGACAAAAATCGGTGATATATGTTTAATAAAACTAAGATTAAAGCCCCTTGTGCCCCTTGCCCTGTAACAGAGTACCCCATATGGGACTCAGTGTTACAATCGACTGATTTGATAAAAGTGCAATTTAAAAGTATGAAATTAAAATTGTTCATGTAATTATGAGTGAAATATGATTCCGTGAGATTTGTTTTTTTTTTAGATTTTTTGTACAACGTATAAAAGCAACCGAAGGCATTTTGGTAACCTTTATCCCTCTTAAAACAATAAATTATATTTTTGCGCAACACGTCCGTTTGTGTCACTCGGCCGATTGTGACTGTGTCTGACTGAATTCAATTAGGCGATGGGGACTTAATTCATGCGGTCCACGCGCTATCACCTATTTTCCGTTATTTTGCTTATATCTATGGGTGAAACAGTGACGGCACACATGCACGTTGAGAATTCCAAATTGAGATTAAGTAATACATTTCTTGACCACCGGCAGAACTCGAACCTGCCCCTAATACCTTAACCAATTCGGGTACGGTGTAACACAACCGAATATCGAAAGAACAATGCCCTCTTACCATACATTTAAAAACCTGATAATGAAAGTATATGTATAGCTATAAGATATAGTAGAAATACTTCCTCTAAGTTTAGAAAATAATGTCTTATATTCATTTTGGCGATTTAAACGCCACCAAGTCCGAAAACTATTAAAATAGCACAATACACAACGAGACGCAAGTTCAACAACGAAGGATTGCGCCGGCCGCCGATGCAAATCGCAGAACTGTCAAATGTCAAAAAAATCCATTTCACTTGCGCACACTCAATGAAACACTGCATGATTAATTTAATTATTGTGTTATTTTTAAATAATTTATTTTATCCCATGACTAATAAAGAAATACTTACTGAGCAAATTAAACGTATAATAACTATAAAACTCAGAAACTGAGTTAAATAAAGCAAAGTGAAAATGGAACCTTTTAAAAAAAGGATGATTTGGATGCGTTCAAAATATGTTAACACGTTAAGTCATGACGTAGAATTTGCATAAATAAATGGTAAAAAATCTTTGTTTCCTGCGTTTCTTTTAATATTGTGATAAGCGTAATCAATATACAATTCATTAAGCTATATTTTAAGATTTAAATCATTTCTAGTCATAGTCAGGTCAAAAATGGGCATCCTTCTTTATTAATCTCTTTATAACACGTCTCTAAGGGAAACTTATGCCCGATGGGAGTTCAAGCGCAGGACCGTCACGAATTTTACGTGTTTCTGGGCTAATTTTGTAACACCACAAACTTCACCAATCTATCTTCTATGATATATTTTGTTTTAATTTATTTATTTTCACTAGATTTTTATTCCCCCAGACTCAGACTCAGACAGACAAGGAGTTGTTACGGAGCGATATCCAAATCCTTCATGACTTAGGGGGAGCGGTCATCGTCCCCGGTGACCTAAATGCTAAGCATGTGACGTGGAGCTGCAACACGAATTACTCGAGAGGCACCTCACTGTCACAATGCTTAGAACTCATTCCCTTCGATCTTATTATTCCTTTCGAATGTACCCATTTCCCTTATAGTCCTGGCCACCGATCGGACATACTCGACTTTGCACTTGAAAAGAACGTAAACTTACGTTTATCTTCTGTACAAGTGCATCACGAGCTATGTTCGGACCACAGGCCCGTCATCATAGAACTACTGTGTCCCAGTGGTCACTCAGATTCTTCTCAGACCAAGACTGACTGGAAAAAGCTCGGGTCCCGACTCGAGTCTGCTTCCTCAGAATATCTTGACTCCATACCCTATCACATCCAAACCCCCGAGCAAACGCTTAACATATCTTATCGACTCTCTCACGCCTCACGTCCATTGTCAGGTGAATGAATGTTCACGGGAGGTTTCAGCGATCGATAATCTTGATCGATGGAAGCTCTCTAACGATTTGCGTGCGTTGATGACCGAGAAGAATGCGGCCATCAGAGCCTACGACCCGTATCACACCGAGGAAAACCGCTTGCGTATGCGATCCCTTCAGCGGGCTGTAAGAAAACGAAATTCCAGATGGCATACGATGTTACGTGACCTTAAACCGTCACATTTGGCCTTTTGGGATCTCTGTAAGAAGCTCTAATCCATAACCTGTTCCTCTGCCCCCTCTCAATTGCCCGAATCAACGCCCTGCGTTTGACGATGACGAGGCCGAATGCCTAGCTGATAGTCTGGAAACCCAATGTTCTCCAAGTACTCTACCTGTAGATACAGTTCACCTCGCTCCACTGTCTTCTAAATTCAAGCAGCAAATTATCACTAGATAATAAGGTTAGGATTTACACCACGTGTATACGACCGATTATGACATACGCGAGCACCATATTTGCTCATACTGCGTCTAGCAGTTTGTACCGCTTACAGACTGTTCAAAGTAGTACTCGACGAGCCATCGGGGCACCATGGTTCATTCGTAACCGCAATATACATTCTGATCTCTAACTGCCTTCCATCAAGCAGTGGATGAAAGAGGCGTCGGAACGCTTCTTCGAATTCGCAGCGCAACACCTAAACCCGTTGGTTGTCGCAGCATCTGACTATAGCCTTTTTCCACAAAGCGTCGTAAACACCCGATAGATGACCCGGACGACGAGATAACAATCTACCAACTAGCAGTAAAAAGACTGCAAGAAACTAGCACCACTACACAGAGATCACTCTATTCAACCCGCCGGAGACGAGTACGCCCGCGAACGCGACGCGTCTCCCCTCGTCCTCCTGACCCTTAGTTTGCAAAGAACCATCCAATGCCCTCGTAGACCCGAAGTCCGAGAGGCCCGCGAACTGTAAAGTAAAGCGACAGTAGCACGAAACTCCCCTAAAATACTAAACGTCATAATCCCTCAATCTCATCGCCAGCGACCGCCCTGAGCCGAGGTCCAAGCCCCACAGGGGGCGTCCTCTTGCGCAGGTTGCTTAGTTTGTAGTTATTAAACCATTTATTAAAGCTGGAGCTTTGCTCGCCTTTATGCCCGTTTAGTAGCAAAAGCCTAGAGGTTAAGTAAGAATGATCCGAAAAAAAAACGTTTTAGTAAAGCCATCTACAACTTATTTCATCATCAGCTCACTGACAATATGTAGCTAATTTATTACGTAACACGCTAAGAACTAGAAACATGAAAAAAAAATAGAAATATTTTAAAATAAATTGTTATGGAAAGCTATAGACAATCGCGCAAATCAAATTCGTTTCATCCATGGATGTCGCAACAGCAGTAATAAAAGATAATGCTCAAACAATGATAGCTCTATAGATTTCAATCGCTCGACGGGTGCCATGTTTTTCTTTGTGTTACGTCGGTCAGGTTGTGTACTAACTTGATATACTGCTTATAAAATATTTTTGTTTGGAAATAGTTTACAATGCTCTATAGGTGTATTATATATAATTTTTGTATTGATGAAAATGTATTTATGATCTTTGTATTTTGATTCATGAATAAGAATAAAATAGACTCGTGTGATATTGTTATTTAATCACACGAAAACTTCTAATTTTAGATGAAGTTTGGAAGTTATTTTATACTAATAATAGCAACCCGCCCCGGCTCCGCACGGGCACAATGCTGATGTATTATACATAATAATATAAACCTTCCTATTGAATTTCTCTTTCTATTAAAAAAAACCGCATCAAAATCCGATGCGTAGTTTTAAAGATTTAAGCATACATAGGGACATAGGGATAAAGGGACAGAGAAAGCGACTTTGTTTTATACTATGTAGTTATATGAAGCTGAAGAGTTAGTTTATATGTGTGTGTGACCACATTTACTATTTGAGGTTTTGTTCTTCGTGGAAAATAAAAACAACTTCTTGAGAGGGTTTCTTCTATTTATTTCTTGCTCCAGTTTCTTACATTTGTAGGGATGCCCGCCGTCTGTATCGATCGGTTCGGAACATCCCTCTTTTATACAAATCATTAGGCAAATCTTAATTAGCTCTGATTGGTTGACCAATCAGAGAGCCGGAATTACTACCAATAGGAGACAAGGTGAATTTTACTATCCTAGGTCGAAACTTTACCGTAAAGTAGACCTAGGCTCGATTTAAGATAATTTCACCTTATCTCCTATGGTGTTTCTTTAACAAACAATATAAGTTTTTATTTAAAAACTATAAACTAACTACAAATTAATCATTAAATAACTAATAAAGTATATAAATATACAAACAAACAATTATCACAACCAAAACTATAGCGCGAGTTACAAATTTCTATGTACAACTTATAACAATTTTATAAAACACTATTTTTGTCTTTATCTTATTATTTACCATTATATACATTACTTTTAATAGTTTTATTCAATACTCTAGTCACTAATGAATCGATTAACACCAAAAATACACTTAAGGAGTAATAACTATTGTCAGGAAATCGAACACAAAGTTTTACACTTTATAACGCTAAGTGTTTCGTCTATTGACTATCGTAGCACACTAACTGTTTATATTGTCCCGCACATCACTCCCGCCGTGCGACCGTGTCGCATCTTCTCTCGGTGCGGGCTCGATATCTGTAGGTAGAGGCAGGACCACCAGCTTCCTTACAGGCCGACGTAGCACTCCTCCCTTGGTCCGCACGTCCACGGCGCGTACCACGTTGTCTGGGCCGGGGTATGTAGCGATGATTCGGCCGCGGATCCACACGTTGCGCGGTAGATTGGGGTCGACTATCTGTACGAGGTCGTCGATCTGCACCGCCGCGCCTCGACCGTGTGGCTCCCGCCGGTGTTGAAGCTCGGGAAGGTACTCCTTCACCCAGCGCGCCCAGAAGATGTCGGCGAGCCTCTGTGCGGCTCGCCAGCTGGATCGGGAGATGGCGTCCTCTTCGGTGAATGTGCCTGGCTGTGGCACGCGTCCGGAGCCTCCCAACAGGAAGTGGTTGGGAGTCAGGGCCTCGGGATCCTCCTCGCTGACTGAGACATGCGTCAGCGGGCGACTGTTGACGGTGTACTCCGCTTCAGTAAGCAGAGTGGTGAGCACCTCCTCGGTCGGGTGGCGCTCGTGCAGCGCGGCTGCGAGCGCTGTCTTCACGGAACGCACCATGCGTTCCCAGGCTCCGCCCATGAAGGGAGCCCCGGGAGGGATGTAGCGCCAGCGGATGGTCCGCTTCGCTGCCTCCTCAGCCGTCGCCTCGTCGATGGAGCGCCGCAGCTCCTTGTCTGCAGCCCTCAGGTTGGTGCCGTTGTCCGACCAGATTTCGGTAGGGCACCCTCGGCGAGCGAACATCCTGCGAAGTGCCATAACAGCGGAATCAGTACTAAGTGAACCGGCGATTTCTAGGTGTACAGCCCGCGTAGTGAGACACGTGAAGAGCGCCACGTATCTCTTCTGTCGAGCTCTCCCGACGGTTACGGAGAGCGAGCCGAAGTAGTCGACCCCGGTGTAGGTGAAAGGCCTGCTGCGGTGTGCTAGGCGACATCCAGGTAGGTCTCCGGTCCTCGGGTGCGGTGGCTGTTGTGTCTTCATTCTGCAGTACAGGCACCTTCGTAGTAGTGATCTAGCGGTGGGGCGTAGACGCAATACCCAGTACTGCTGTCTACACTCGTTGATGGTAGCTTCCACTCCGGCGTGATGTAGTTGTCGATGTATAGACTGTATCCACAGTCTCACTGTCGGGTGGTCGCCGTCGATCACCATAGGTTTCCTTACAGCTTCTGTGATGTCCCGTACTGCTCCGATCCTACTTCTTATGCGCACGGCGTTGTCGACGTACTCGACGCTCAGCTGATGTAGGCGACTTTCTTTAGGTATTTGCTTCTGTAGTTTCAATACCTCGATGTCGTCCGCGAAGGAATCTTCTTGTGACGACCGTATAAGTAATTCTTCCGCTATTTTTAATTCTTCCGCGGTGACCGGAATAAACTTTCGTTCTGATAACTGTAGTGTTTTCTGTACTATTTTCTTTCTGGTCGCTGTGTTTTCTTTTTTATTGTTCCAGCTCGGATCATTTTCTTTATTCTTTTTTGTTCTTCTGTAGTGTACACTTTGTTCTTGAGGTGTACATAGCCGAATGAATTGAAGTACACGCGCTGTGGAGTAACGAAGTCGGTTCCAGTTCGAGAATCTCGATGGATCAGGTAAGGCTTCTGATAGCTTCGGTCTTCGTTTCTCGTTCACGTGGTGTACCTTTTCTTCACCTGAGGTCTCTTCTTTTACAGGTGATGGTGCTTCGGACGGCCAGGTGTCTTCGGGTGCGTATAGGAAGTCGGGTCCCTTGTACCATCGGTGTTCTTTGTCGAAGGTAGGTGGGGTATCTCTCGTAGCGTCGTCCGCCACGTTCAGCTTCGTAGGTACCCATCGCCATTCGTTGACCTTGGAACTTTCTTCGATCGCCGCTAGTCGATGAGCCACGTAGGGTTTGTACGAACGCGAACCCGTCCTTATCCATGTGAGTACTGTTCTACTGTCGGTCCAGAAGGTTTTGCTGTCCGGTTTTCTCTCGTGTTCTTCTGTGACTGCTTCTGCGAGCCTCGTGCCCATGACCGCTGCTTGTAGTTCCAACCGTGGTATCGAAGTCAACTTGAGCGGTGCTACTTTCGCCTTGGCCATGATGAATGATAAGCTGACCTCTCCACTCGGTGCTACTGTCCTCCAGTATAGTACCGCAGAGTACGCCGACTCGCTGGCATCGGTGAGGACGTGAAGTTGTAACGATACGGCGTCGCTGTAGCTCTTGGTATAGTTATGTTCTTGAGATTTCTTAGGTGAGCCATCCAGATCTGCCACTGCTCCGCCAGGTCTTCATCGATTTCATCGTCCCATGATGTTCCTCTGCGCCATACTTCCTGGAGTAGTTGTTTCGCTTTGATTGTGACCGGTGATGCGAAGCCAAGCGGGTCGAATAGTGACATTACTATGCGGAGAGCTTCGCGTTTTGTAGGCTTCTTTCCTTCCACAAGCGCTGTAGGTATTCGTGTCATGTCGAGGTTGAACGTAAACTCGTCGGAGTTGGTCTTCCATATGACACCTAGTACTCTCTCCATCTTCTCTTCGTGTCTATGTAGCTCCAAGTCTTCTGTTTGACTGTCTTCTCCTAGGGTTTTCAGAAGGGCTTGCGAGTTAGACTTCCATTGTTTCAGTTCGAAGCGAGCTTTACTGTGTACTTCTCGGACCTCTTTAGTGATTCGTGTCGCGTCTTCTATTGTTCTAAAGCTGTCCAGGTAGTCGTCGACATAATGTTTCTTTATTATAGCTTCTGCTGCTTCTGGGTTGGTTTTCGCATACGTTTCAGCGTTCAGGTTCTTCACATATATTGCTGTGGATGGTGAACTCGATGCCCCGAAGATTAGTGACGTCATTCTGTACTCTTCCGGAGGCTGTCGATCTCTTCTGTCACCTCTCCACAGGTAACGTAGCGCGTCTCTGTCTTCTGTTCGCAGCTTGACTTGCATGAACATTTCTTTGATGTCGGCGGTGACTGCCACTCGGTGCTGTCGGAACCTCATGACGACTCCTGGTAGCGACTGTAGTAGGTCCGGTCCCTTCAGCAACATGTCGTTGAGGGCGACCCCCTTGGTCTTGGCTGCGGCGTCGTGAACTACCCTTAGCTTGTCCGGTTTCATGGGGTTGATCACTGCGAAATGTGGTAAGTACCACGTTTTATTAGTAGTCTTCTGTGTTGGAGCTGGCTCCGCGTACCCCTTGGTGATGAGAGCTTCCATCTGTTCACTATATTTTCTTTTCAGCTCCGGACTACGGTCGATTTTCTTCTCTATGCTGTAGAGCCTCTTAATGAATTTTCATAGTTGTCGGGAAACGATATTTCTTCTTTCCGCCATAGAAGCCCTGTCCGGTATGTCCCCTCTTCTGTTTTAACTGTAGTCTTCTGTAGGATGCGTAGCGCTCGTTCCTCGGGATCTGTGTTCGGCCTCTTGGGGTTGATACACAAGGCGTCCGCTTCGAAATACTGTTTGACTAACTTCTCTAGGTCGTCTTCCGGTCGGTCGACTATGTGGGACACGAAGGCGATGTTTCTTCCGAAGCTCCGTGTCTGGCTGCCATGTAGTACCCATCCGAGAGGTGTTAGTGATGCTACCGGTTGACTTCTGCTTCCCCTTCTCACTTCTGTGGCGAGCAGGAGATGCCAGTTGTCTTGACCGATGAGTAGTTGAGGCTTGGCGTCCGCGTAGGTGAGGTGACGACTGATATCCGCCAGGTGGCCGCACTGTTCCACTAGCTCCTTAGGAACCCGCTGCGATGCCACGTGGAGGCTCTTAACTGTTCGTGCTTGTATTTGCTTCTGTTGACCGGTGAGTCCCCTCAGCTTCACTGCGACTCTTCTCGATGTCGACTCTGATGTCTTCATATCGTTGATGGTTTCTATTTTCAGTGGGTCTAGCGGTCCCTTCGCTCCTATCTTGTCAACGAGGTCGCTGTCTATCAATGTCACTGTTGACCCGTCGTCCATCAGCGCGTAGGTGTCGACTGCTCCCCGAGGTCCCTCCACACTTATAGGAAGGATTTTCAGGTACGATTGTTTCTTCTCGATTGTCCAGGTGGAGTTGATTACTTCTGGTGCTTCCTTCTCTTCTGCCTTTTCTATTTTTCTGTAGTGCAGCATCCTATGGTGTGTGTTCTTGCAGTCGTCGACACCGCACGGCTTGGCTCGGCAGTTGTGAGCTTTACTCCTGAAGCGAAGGCACCTGAAGCATAACTGTTTCGATTTAGCTATATCCCATCTGGCGTTTTCATTTTTCTTCTTAAACTGTTCACAGTCGATCGCTATGTGTCCTAGTTCTTCACATACTGGACACCTCGGTGTATACGGTTTCTCTATGACGTTGTTTATCTTCTGGGTCCTCTTCTGTACGGTTGTGGCTGGTGCGTATGCTGCCACCGGCTCGGGTAGCGCATACGGTCCGCATAGCTCCGCTTCTCTTCTGAAGAACTTTTCTAATTTCAGAAGGTCCGGATCCTCTCTCGGCTGCGTCGCTGAAAAGTCGTAAAATCTGTAACGTAAGGTTGGTGTGAGTTTATCTACCACTATTTTTGTAGCTTCCGGGTTGTAGAGGTAGTTGATGCAGCTGAGGGTTTTCAGTGTGGCCACGATGTTGGAGACCTTGGTGGAGAATATACAAATGTCGCGCGGCGACTCTGTGAGGCGAGGTAGTGATCGTAACGCCTCCATCTCCATCATGGCGATCGACTCTGGTCTTCCAAACCGCGACTCCAGGGTCTTCATGATGTCTGCTGGATGTGTGTTGGTGATGAGAAGACCCTCGACTGCTTCCCTCGCCTTCCCTTTTAGATTTCTTCTCAGTCGATTTGTGTTTTCTATAGCCGTGAATGTATCTTCTGTTTCGTAGTATGCGGCGCGGAAAGGTAGCCACTCTTGATGTGACCCATTGAAGAATGGTAGTTCTATAACACGTGGTCGCTGTCCTGTGTTGACAGCCCGTACTATGGCTTCAGCCAGTGCGGAGTAGTCCTGTCGCTCTCCCGCCGGTCGCTGATGCCGTTGATGATGTTCTTCTACAAACTTAGTTGGTGGACTTCTATTTTCTATTATATCTCCCGCCTGTTCCATCGGTCGGTTAGCGGGAGCCGGTCTGTCGGTTTGGCTGTTCAGCCAGGTGTCCACCTTCTGGTTTGTTTCTTCATTTTTCGAATAAACTGTAACATCATCATCTTCATCGGTGTCCTCAGTTTCCAGGGCGGCGAGGCGTACAGTGGCAAGCTCCACCTGTAAGTTTAATAATTCTTCTTTAGCTTTCGCTATTCTATGCGATTTTGATTTTGTAGACATCCCCCCTCCCCCCCTCTTGCTCGGAGGGCGAGGGTCTAGAGGTCCGCTCGGCAGCGGCGGACCTTGCACTATTTTCTTCACTACGGATGCTTCGATATTTTTGACAGCGGCGGGCGGTTTCATAACCGCGTCCACCGGTACAGTCGGCGCAGCGGACGCGGTTACAGACGAGGCGATGAAGCTGGGCGTCTCGGAAGGATGGGTGGCCGCAACGGCGGCGGCAGTGGCATTGGCGGCGGTAGACGCGGCGGCAGAAGCGGCGGCGACGGTCGGCGCGGCGGCCGGCGCGGCGGCCGGTGCGGTGCGGCGAGCTGTGGCTGTGGTTGCGACGGAGGACTCCACGGAGGTAGCTGTGTCCTCCGTCGTCGTGGTACCTCCCGTAGCGGTAGTACCGGAGGACGTCTCGGCGCTAGTAGTTTCTTCTGATCCCGACCGCGGCTCCACTCGCTGCTTACGCCCTTTTCCTTCCGAGCGTGTGACTGGCATGTTGTTCACGAAGAATTATCCGGCTTCAAAGGACCATTTAATGTGTGTGACCACATTTACTATTTGAGGTTTTGTTCTTCGTGGAAAATAAAAACAACTTCTTGAGAGGGTTTCTTCTATTTATTTCTTGCTCCAGTTTCTTACATTTGTAGGGATGCCCGCCGTCTGTATCGATCGGCTGCTGCTTGTCTCTCGCACCCGAAGGGTGCGGGTAGATGGTGTCAGGGCTGTTGCCCTCTGACCATGATGCTCTGCGCTACGTGTAACGACACGTAGGTCCTGTGGATGCTAACTACTACTACGAAAAATAATAGTCGATTAGTATGGACGACTCGGGAACGTAGACTTATATTATGTTAACTACGTACTGTGGAACTAACTACTATTAAGGAAAATAATAGTGGATTAGTATAGGCGACTCGGGAACGTAGACTTATAATATAATAACTACATCCTGTGGAACTAACTACTACTACGGAAAATAATAGTGGATTAGTGTGGACGACTCGGGAACGTAGACTTATAAGTAATACCTATACTAACTACGTCCTGTGGAACTAACTACTACAAAGTTAGTTTTATACATAAAATCATTATTGTGTAGGGTTATCTACTGAGTCAGGTGACTCATTAGACACACCGAAGTACTCCCGGTGATATGGGTGCTCGTGACGCGTGGCCCACTCGGGCGGCCTGCTGTGGAGAGGAGCGATCCCTTGAATGTGGTGATGTTTAGACTTGTCAGCCTTCCGGAACATACCTACGGCGAGACGTCGAACGAAATCATCGAGCCCCTCGTGCTGTAGTCCGTCGGCGATCGTTTTGTTTCTCACGTAGTATGGAGCACCTACGATGGTACGCAGGGTGCAGTTCTCCTGAGCTAGGAGTCTCACCCTGTTGCTGTTTGAGATAAACGGCAACCACGCAGGTGCTGCATACGTGAGGCGGGATCTAATGTAAGTTTTGTATAAACCTAACTTTGTGCGTAGGGACATCTTTGATAGAAATAGAGGGTTGAGTTTACCTCGAGCTAACCTCGTCTTCGCGATCGTGTCTTTGACGTGCGACTGCATGCTCAGCTTGCGATCTATGGTGACTCCCAGGTACTTGATTTTATTTAACCAAGGTACCGATTGTCCCTGTAAAGTAATGGGCGGGGGTAAGCGCTTGTTACCAAAGATGATAGCTTGCGTTTTACCTACGTTCATTGACATCCTCCATTTGGCGAGCCAGTCAGGTAGCTCGTCCAGAGCGGTTTGAAGTAATCTCGCCGCTCTGCCGGCATTCAGTGAGGAGGTGTAGATGGCGGCGTCGTCGGCGAACAACGCCAACTGCGCCGGCTCAGCCACCGGGATGTCGTCCGTGTAGATGTTGTAACACGTCGGGGACAGGCAGCTGCCCTGCGGGACTCCCGATCTGATAGGGCGGTCGCCCGATGTGCAGTCTTCGACTGCGACATGGAAAGACCTCCCGCTCAGGAAGGAAGCGAGCACCTTGGTTAACCTAACTGGTAACGGGGAGGGAAGAGTGGTTATTTTATATAATAGGCCATCGTGCCAAACCTTATCAAATGCCTTCTCCATATCTAGGAAGGCGGCGGCTGTCTGTACGCGGCGGTTGAGGCTGTGCGACACATGGTGGAGTACTCGGATCAGCTGCAACGTTGTCGAGTGATCGTGGCGAAACCCGAACTGTTCGGGTCTCGGCGTGAGATACTCATTGAGATGCTGTAAAAAGAGTCGCTCAAACACTTTCGACAGTGTGTTGAGCAAGGTGATCGGCCTGTGGTTTTCAGGCCTCCTCAGGTCCTTCCCGGGCTTCGGCAGCATGATGACACGACCTGTTCGCCATGCCGCAGGGAAATATCCAGTACGCAAAATGCCATTAAACAACCTGGTTACTGTAGCTACCGCTCGATGGGGTAGCCGTCGTAGTGCGTTGTTCGGCAGGCGGTCCGGTCCCGGGGCCTTCCGCGGGTTGGCGTATGAAATCATGCGCCTAACCTGTTTGGGGGAGAAGACAATTGGTGTATCGTCGGGGGCGAGGGGCTTAGCTAAGTACGCCCTCACGTGCTCTTCCACTGCCGTCGTGTGGGCGGCATCTCGGCTCGGGAATGGGGTGAATTGCTTCTCGAGCGATTCGGCGAATATCTCCGCTCGGTCCGCGGCCTCGAACCGAAGCAATCCGTCGGCTGCAAGGAGGGGGCGGACCGGGGGTCGTTCACCCGACAGCTGTCGGCACAACCTGTGGACTGAAGGCGTATGATCGCTTACTTCGGTGATGTGCTGTTCCCACGTCTTATCAGCGTGGTCGTTGAGTGCTAGACGCACCTTCTCGACCACTCTGTTAAGTGTGGTTTTCAGCGCAGGCTCTCTGGTGATCTGCCATCGCTTCCTCAGCCTCCGTTTGTAATCTATAAGATTACGTATGCGGTTCGGGATCGGCGGCAGGTCGTTGGTTCTCGGCTCGATGGTGGACGACTCCTCCAGGGCTGACTTCAGGCACTGTGTAAGATTATGGTTTACCTTATCGACCTCTTCGGGTGTAGATACCGGGCTCGTTGTCACGGTGTCATGGACTATCTCGGCGTACTTATCCCAGTTAACGTTTGTGTGCGTCTTGGGATAAGCAACTCTCGTGGGCGGGCTAGTAATGGTCAATAAGACCGGGCGGTGATCTGAGGGGAGATCGAGCAGCACCTCCTGCTGGATGGTGGTCCTTAAACCACGGTGTAGTACCAGATCGATGATCGAGCTCGAGGTTACGCCATTAGGTAACATGGCGTAATGTGTTGGCTCATCGGGACCATCGATATAGTAACCGTGGTTAATGGAATCGGCTAAAAGCAAGCTGCCAATACGATCAGAGTAGTGACAGTACCAAGCGGTATGCTTAGCATTGAAGTCACCTGCCATGATCGTAGGGATGTCGGAGCTCAGGATCTGATGCACATCGCTGGTATCTAGAGTGATAGTGGGCGGGCGATAAACCGCAAACAGCCTTAGCCTCTCACCGGCGACGCTAATCAATACCCCTAGGGCGTACATTGAATTAAGCTCGATGTGTGGAATGTGTTGGTGCACGATGTTCCTCCTCACGAACACCGCTAGTCCTCTGTAGGCGCGACCCCCATCAGTGACTTCCTCCTTACGGTAAGAAATATAATTAGGTATCGCGAAACGTTCGTTGATCTTTAAGTGAGTTTCACTTACTAGTAGTACATCTACTTTCCTTTCCCTAAGGAAGTGGATGACTAGGCGGCGCTTTCTCCTGAGACCTTGGGCGTTCCAGTGAACAACACGGAGTGTACTACACATGCTGGCTGGAAACTGTGACGATCGCGGATAGGATGGCCTTATGTGCGGCCGATCCCGGGGTAGTCTTAGTAAGATTATTGCATAATGCCTTGAGGGCATCAGCAATATCACCCTTTGGGGAGGGTGCAGGTACCTTTGCAGGTGTGGCAGGCTCCGAGGTCGCGCTGGGCTGAGCGGTAGTCGTCTTCTTCTTGGGGCCCCTCTTTTTCTTAAGAGGCACCCCTCGTTCTGTGGGGTTGTTCGCAGGGGCCATAAGAGACCCCTGCGCTGTGTTAGCTACCTCCCTGTGCTGTACCATTGGTGCAGCTTTGGAGGTAGTTTTGGCAGCTGGGCCGGCTCTCCTGTTGCGCACCTCCTTCTTGAGAAGGGGGCACGAGGAGTGGCTGGCCGGGTGGTCGCCTCCGCAGTTAACACATGACGCGCTTTGCTCGCGAGGGCGTGGGCATTCGTGGGCTCTATGGGGGCCTCCGCATCGCACGCATGCCACAGCCCTGTGGCAGTTATGCGATGAGTGGCGGAAGCCCTGGCATCGGTGGCATTGGGCGGGGCTCTTTTTGCCCCTCCAGGCTTCGATACGCACTCCCGGCATACACAACATCTCATTGATGCTGTATATTCCCGGGAGAACGCCCGGGGTGCGCTTTAAAAGCGCGAAGAATAGGCATCCGGGGCGGCCAGCCTTGGCGCGAATACGTTTGGTGGCTTCCACCTCGTATCCCCGTTCGTTGAGGTCTTCCTTGATAGCCTCAGGATCGGTGTTGTAGGGTAGCCCACGAATGGCCACCTTTACGCTACGCTCCTGCGGCAATGTGTACGTATGCCAGTACACACTATCGTCGGCCTTTTTTAAGTCCGACATGTACGCCTGGACTACGCGGAACTCGTTTTCGTCCTGAGGGGAGAATTTAATACCCTCTCCCAACGGACGGGCGTTAGGGGTCTTACCCAGTATGGCCTTGATGGCCTTAAAATGAGTCGACCAATCTGGGAGGCGATCCACCACAATGGGTGGGCAGCGCTCCTTGGGCGGCGTCGGCGGGGTAGCCACAACCACTTGCGGTTGCGGCCTCGGTGGTGTCGGTGAGCGGGGCGCGGGTGCCGGCGCGGCGGCGGCCACGGCGGCGAACGTCGGGCCGCGGCGCCCTTCGGCGACCGGCGATCGGGATCGCGACCGTTGACCCAACGGCGGCGACGGGGATCGCGATGAGGTCGGCGTGTCGTCACGCCGGGACCTCAGAGGGCGATAAGATAAATCCCGACTAAGCGGGGGTACCTTAGAGCCGAGCGAACACACTTCTGGCAAGCTTGTCAGCTGACTTGGTGGTGGTGGCGGCTGGCTCGGCGGCTGGCTCGGCGACTGGATCATCGGCTCGGACGCTGGGCGATGCGGCGGCGGAGGCGGCGACGATGGCTGGGCTAGAGAGGCGGGACACGCGTATCCGAGGGACATCGCGACCAACTGGCTGCGATCCTCCTCGGATAACTGGCTACCTGTCGCGGTTGCACTCTTTATTTTCATAAAGAGGCTTATCCACTGGAGGTATCGATCGGTTCGGAACATCCCTCTTTTATACAAATCATTAGGCAAATCTTAATTAGCTCTGATTGCTTGACCAATCAGAGAGCCGGAATTACTACCAATAGGAGACAAGGTGAATTTTACTATCCTAGGTCGAAACTTTACCGTAAAGTAGACCTAGGCTCGATTTAAGATAATTTCACCTTATCTCCTATGGTGTTTCCTTAACAAACAATATAAGTTTTTATTTAAAAACTATAAACTAACTACAAATTAATCATTAAATAACTAATAAAGTATATAAATATACAAACAAACAATTATCACAACCAAAACTATAGCGCGAGTTACAAATTTCTATGTACAACTTATAACAATTTTATAAAACACTATTTTTGTCTTTATCTTATTATTTACCATTACATACATTACTTTTAATAGTTTTATTCAATACTCTAGTCACTAATGAATCGATTAACACCAAAAATACACTTAAGGAGTAATAACTATTGTCAGGAAATCGAACATAAAGTTTTACACTTTATAACGCTAAGTGTTTCGTCTATTGACTATCGTAGCACACTAACTGTTTATATTGTCCCGCACAATATGTTTGCTTGACGCGCTAATCTCAGAAACTACTCTACTCTTCTAACTCTTTCAGTGTTAGATAGCCCATTTATCGAGGAAGGATGTAGGCTATATTTAAATATGAAGTTCCCAAGGGAACGGGAGATACACGGGTGAAACCACGCGCGGGATGCTAGTATAAAATATATTCCTACGCAAAATTTCAACTAATATTTAAGGTTTAACACAGGTGGAACCCCGAGGTTTAACTAAATTACCTCTTTTCTCTTACAAAGTATGAACGTTAATGTAATTTGACTGTAATTAGAAAATAACATAAAACAGTTAGTATAATATTAGGTCTTTACCTATGAAATTGCCGTTCTGCAGTACTGGCCATTTCAAATCAAAATATTTTTTGTTTGAGAGTTTAAGAATTCTAATTTCAAATGAATTTTATTTTAAAAACATGGATTTTTTTTTCCAAAAGAAGTCATTTGTTTATTGATTAGTGTTACATTTCATCGCATCATGGATACGTAAAAAAATCGAGTAATTATGGAATATGAGTACCGTCGTGGCAGCAACGCGGCACAAGCGGCACGCAACATCAACGACGTTTACGGAGCTAACACTACAAACCAACGCACCACCTGTTATTGATTTGCTCGCTTCCGTTCTGGAAATTTCGACCTGAAAAATAAACCTCGCGGTTGTCCGAAGACTTTGGTCGACAATGACGAATTAAAGGCGATTGTGGAAGCTGATGATACAAAATCTACGGCTGAATTAGCAGCAGCTTTCGACGTTAGCGTCAAAACAATATTGGTCCATTTGCATCAAATTGGCAAGGTAAAAAAGCTTGACAAATGGGTGCCCCACGAACTCAATGATCGCCAGCGCGAAGTACGCGACGAGACGTGCCTTGCACTGCTCAAATGACATACAAATGAAGGAATTTTGAACCGCATTGTTACCTGCGATGAAAAATGGATTCTGTTTGATAACCGCAAGCGCTCAGCAAGTTGGTTGGATCCTGGTTCAGCACCTAAACAGTGCCATAAACGAAAACTTACTCCTAGAAAAGTGATGGTCACTGTTAGGTGGTCTAGCGCCGGTGTGATTCATCACAGCTTCTTACCAAACGGAGTTAGCATTACTGCAGATGTGTACTGTGAAGAACTGAACACAATGATGGAGAAGCTGGCCCATCTCCAACCAGCATTGGTCAATCGCTCGTCTCCGCTACTCCAACTACTCAAAAGAAAATAGGATCCACCCAGTTTTTTTGTTTCTTATAATCTAACTTAGGATGCGCCCTATTTTGTTTCGTCTAGTTACTTTTATTAATACAATTTATTACGTTTTAAGTAAATAATATATGCGTGGCCGCTTAAATACTTTTTGAATTCATAGATTATTTCTTTATCATATGTTCTTTAATGTTAATTATGAGCTATTTCTTTTTCCCTTCGTAGTATTTGCCGCTATCCTTTCTATTTCCAAACACGTATGTTTTTGCTCTTTCATTAATTCTTCTAATGTATAATAAATATGCATTTTTTTCTATTAACAGACTGTTCCAATGGTTGTGCCATTATGGGTTGGCATAATGGTATTATGGGTTGTTGGAATATTGGCGTTTATGCAATTTAAAATAGACCACATCCGAGGAGGGAATCTTCGAGATGAGCTTTTCAGCTTAAATGTATGACTTGGTACTCGTTCATACGTGTCCCCAGTATAATATTTGTAAAACCAGTCTGTTACTTTTCCTGCATTATTAGGAACAATCTGATCGCGAATTAGCTCAAAAGCCAAC
Organism: Nycteola revayana; assembly: GCA_947037095.2. NCBI lineage: Eukaryota > Metazoa > Arthropoda > Insecta > Lepidoptera > Nolidae > Nycteola > Nycteola revayana. Next base: position 16,672,921 of record OX344839.1, read on the forward strand.
GATGCTATGTATCGCATATCATGGGTATATACCTACAAAATGTGCTTGAAAATATTCTGCGATAAGTGAAAAAAGCAGCATTTATATATGTTGTGCATCTGGCACAAACTTTTATTGTTGCTATTAAAATAATAATATTTAATTATAAAATTCAAAACTATTATTCAATTTTGTTATGCATATTATAATTAATACACATTATTTCCTTAATTACCAATAACTTACTATAAAAATTGTGTCTAATTACGATATTAAAACTACTATTGTGCATAAACGCAGTGCCTTCATTTTGGTTCTCGATATTTATGATTCTCAATGAAGTTATTTGTTATAGCAAAGTTTCGTACATCGCTATGATGACCATTCTTAATGAAATTATTCGTTATAGAAAACTTTTGAAGTTCCGTACATCGCGATGATGAACATTCTCAATCAAGTAATTCGTCATAGCTTACCTTCTAAATCACGTAATTCATAATTTTAAACTTTTTGACTTCGAAATTCAGTATGACAGCCTTAAAAAGCTACGTTATCAAGAAGTAACAAAGATTACATTTAATTATGAATTTTCCACGTGAACAGGTGCTATCACAGGCATCACAGCAGGTAAAATCGCGCATGGGTAGCTAGTCTATTATATTTATATATTAATAAAAGAAGCAAAAACTTCGTACCCGTTTTTACAAAATTACACTGACGGAGGAGTACCTACCTATGAAATTTTATTTTATTTTATTTTAAAATTTAGTTTATTTCAAATAAACTCAACTACTGAACGGGTTTCGATAATTCTTTCACTATTAGAATGCTACATTATCCTTGAGTAACATAGGCTATAAAAATCCACCCGTGTGAAGTCGTGGCGGGCCACTAGTAGTTCATATAGACGAAGAGTGAAATGCATTTGAAACTATTTTTAATTATGGTGGAATTTTGACGAATAGTGACCATTGGTATACCTACATTATTATCCTGTATTAGCAAGAGAAACGCCGTATAATGCTAGCAAGAAATAAATACTTAATACCTCTGCTACGTAAATGTTATCGTGCATTAGAAACCTGCACTATATCATCTAGATATCAGATCAGCGATGCGGAGATGACACGATGTGTTTATGTACCGATGGGAGAATTATTCAAATATGCCTACATTACTTGCTACTCGACTCAGCATGCCTGACGCTTACGGTATGCTTAGGTGTAAAGTATATGGAAAATTTTTATTTGCTTTTAGGAACAGCATATTATATAATACACTCGGTTCCAAAAATAACGGGTCAGTCACATAAACCCGAATATCTCCCGAACTACGTATGCCATCCTAATGAAACGAAGACTGTTCAATTGAGAATTTAATTATACAGATAAAAAATAAAATAAAACTTAGTTGCACCCACAATATTAATCTCTAAATTAAAAAAAAACTAAAGTAGTCATATTTTTCTTAAAATTACATTTTTTTATGATTGTTTTTTTGCTGTTTTTCATCACTTTCTTCATTTAATACTTTGTATTGCCTCCACGAGCTCTTCTGACAGCTTCCAGGCGATTAGGCATGCTGTACACCAAATTTCGGAGCCGGTGCTGAGGAATACCTTCCCATTCCTCCACCAGTGCTTGTTTGAGCTCGGGAAGCGTGATTGGTGGGTAGTCATGTACAATTCTGGCGGTATGGGGACGCGCATTATCATTCATTAATATGCCATGCCGGTCCATCCTGGCCATGAAAGGACCTACATGTTCATTGAGGATCTCTTCCACGTACCTCTCTGCATTTAGAGTTCCATTTTGAATGAGTACCAGCTCGGTGCGGGCCTCAGCAGAAATCCCAGCCCAAACTTGTACGGAGCCTCCACCGTACGCCACTTTTTCCTCCACACACGCTTGATGGAAGCGCTCCCCTGGTCTTCTGTACACCAACTGCCTACCATCATGCTTATAAAGCATGAATTTAGACTCGTCCGTGAACATTACCCTAGACCAATCGTCTAGTGTCCAGTTTAGGTGCTCGCGCACGTATCTCTGTCTTGCAATTCGATGTCCCCGTTCCAGTTTGGGGCCATTTGCGGGCCTCAATGGTTTCAAATTTGCTTCAGCAAGACGTCTTCTTACTGTTTGAGCGCTTAAATTTCCACCTCCAAAGCGAATAAAGTGAGTTTTTAGACCAACAGCAGTTTGAAAACGATTTCGGAGCATTGTAGCCACCAGTTATAATAATAATAATATAATAATTATGCACGTGGAAGACGTTCACGATATTTTTTTTGTGACAGAATAGAAATGGAAAGCATCCATAATGACATGAAACAAAAATATTGTGTTTAAAAATAGTCATTTTTTTAAATTTTGTTTTTCTAATGAAGTTTTTTTCATCAACAAGTTTAAAAAATATGCTATTAGAAGCGCAACTAAAAAGTCTTTATTCTGTTTTTTATTTCATTGATCTAACTTTTACAGTTCTGGAGGTATTTCAATTTTTGTGACTGACCCGTTATTTTTCGAACCGAGTGTAGATTGGGGAAAAAGTTTCTTCGCATTTTTAGAAAAGTCAAAACATCTATTTATATAAAAGAAAGTCGTGTTTGTTACAACACTGATAACTCGAGAACGGCTGGACCGATTGCCATGGTTTTTGATTTGTTGGATTTGTTTCCGTCCCGAATAGCAGAATACATTTTAAAAACAAAAGAAAGTCGTGTTAGTTACACTATTTATAACTCAAGAACGGCTGAACCGATTTGGCTGAAAATTGGTAGGGAGGTAGCTAAGAACTGGGAGAAGGACATAGGATACTTTTGGGTAGGGGTAGGGTAGGGTAGGGTAGGGTAGGGTAGGGTAGGGGTAGGGTAGGGGTAGGGTAGGGGTAGGGTAGGGTAGGGGTAGGGGTAGGGTAGGGGTAGGGTAGGGGTAGGGGTAGGGTAGGGGTAGGGGTAGGGTGGGGGTAGGGGTAGGGTAGGGGTAGGGTAGGGGTAGGGTAGGGGTAGGGTAGGGGTAGGGTAGGGGTAGGGTAGGGGTAGGGTAGGGGTAGGGGTAGGGTATAAAAGTCCACCCGTGCGAAGCCGGGGCGGGCCGCTAGTTTTTTAATATAGTTTATTTACATTTCAGTAAAGTACGTAGATACCATTTTGTTCGATAACTTTTTGCCATCTTGTTGTTTCCCATTGCTGTAGAAATTTTGAGACTTCTGATCAAAATACCGCGACAAGTGGTTTTGGCAGTACTCTCGTGATGTTAACCTGACACTAAAGAATTCTGAAGAGACCGAAACAGGTGGAAATCTGAAGGTGCAAGGTCAGGACTATACGGATGCATTAACACCTCCCAGCCAAGCTCTCTCTAGCGTTATCATGATGAAAAACCACACCCCTTCTGTCGATTAATTCCGGCCGCTTTCTCTCAATTTCTTGCTTTAATCTCATCAGTTGTTCGCAGTAGAGTTCAGAATCGATGGTCCTGCCTGGTGGTAACATCTCATAATGAATAATGCCCTTCCGATCCCACCACACACACAGCATCACCTTGTTGCGAGTTAACCCGGGTTTCACCACAGTCTGTGAAGCCTGACCGGCCTTTGACCACGACCTTTTTCGCACGTTCTTGTCGTACGTCCACTTTCATCATTACCAGTTATCAGCTTCTTCAAAAATGGTTCGGTTTCATTACGTCATAATAAAGAATCACAAATGAGTACACGGTTCATTAGGTTTCTTTCAGTGAGCACGTGAGGTACCCAAATATCAAGCTTTTTTGTGTACCCAGTTTTTTTTTTTCAAATGCGCCAAAACTGTTTTGTGGTCAATTCCCAGTTCGTCAGCTACGTCGTAACTAGGAATATGCCGACCATGCTCCACTTTTTATCCTCCGCCCTATTTTATCCGTAATAGGGCGACCAGAGCGACGTGCATCTTTGACATCAAAATTTCCGGATTAAAAACGCTTAAACCAAATTTGAGCTACTCTCACAGACACTGCATAAACATCGCAAATTTTTTTCGCAACTTGCATTGCATTTTTACCTTTTTTGTTGTTAAATTTTAAAATGTATTGAATTTCTTCATTAGTTTCACTCATCTTGACAGTACGAAAAACAAATGAAAATAACACATTTTCCTAATTTGAATTAGGAATTAGGTTCTTTAAAATTTGAACTTTCAATGATATCAAAACCAGCCAGATACAAAATATAGTATAGCCAAAGAGATTTTATTACAAGTTCATGCATACTATAATGCGAAAAGACTTTTTCCCCAACCTAATATTTATTTATTTTAAAATTAAGCTCTAAATCTATACTATAATATTATAAAGCTGCAGAGTTTGTTTGTTTGTATGTTTGTTTGTTTGTTTGTTTGAACGCGCTAATCTCAGGAACTACTGGTCCAATTTCAAAAATTCTTTAAGTGTTGGATAGTCCTTTTATCGAGGAAGGTTATAGGATATATTTTATTTTCAAAAAAATTAGGGATCCGTAATAAAATTGCGATTTTGTAACCCAAGGTGTAAAATCGAAAACCTATTTATGCGTGCGCTGCAAAAACTATTGACAATAGAACAAAATTATGTACTACGGGTTTGTAGGTCTTATTAAGATCTACAAAAAAGTCCACGAGAGCACATATCTAACTATCATAGTTAAGTCACAATAACCACTTTTGTGTCCAAAAAAATTTATTAAATCGTCTGAAGAAAGAAACTACGTTAAATGTGTATCGTAATATTAATCCTTATCCAAACTAAGCATTATGTTATCAAGGGTATTTATGTAGAAGTAAAATACTTTTTGTTTTATTCCAATCGCACATTTCGTTGAGTAATTATCACGAGTATAAAACGCAAAGAATTGGTACCTAATAATAAGTTATTTTCCAAAGAGTTTTATCAACATAATAATATTAATCTGTATCGAAATAAATATGTTGTTGATTAAGAGTATTTCATTGTGAACAACATTGTCCTTGAAATCATCAAATCAGTTAATTTCAATTAAGATCTTCCAAGAGTAGTATTTACATTTTTAAAATAACTCCGCAACAAAATTGACACGCGCGCGCTTGATGCGCAAGGCAAGACGCTGCGCTGCCTGGCAGGCGGGCGAGGGGGAGGCGGTGATCCTACTAATATTATAAACGCGAAATTTTGTAAGTATGGATGGATGGATGTTTGTTACTCTTCCACGCCAAAACTACTGAACGGAATTGGCTGAAATGCACCGGGATAGGTTATAAGCTGGATTAACATACAGGCTACAAAACATCACGCTCCGACCCACTGGAGCAGAGTAACGCGGGTAAAACCGCGGGACGCAGCTAGTAGTATATAGGCGGACTTAATGCAAACGCTGGCTGTACCCTACGAGATAGATCATAATACTGTAGTATTGTACACCTTAAAAAGTCCGTGATGGTATATGTCTATCTCTTAGGGATAACCCACAATTCGGGGGGCCTGATTGCTCATGCGTACCCGGCCCCCGCCAACGGCAGATTGAAGGAGGGTCCGGGGGGGTTTTAGTGGTGTAGGGTCCTCTCCTCGTGGTATGAGTTTAGCATACCACGCTATGGAGAGGGCGAGTCCCACATATCCCATCGCCAGCGCGCGAATACGCTGCAGCGGCGGTGGGAATGCGTAAAGGCATATCCCCCCGGACAACAAAAGAAAAGAAAAAAGGGATAACCCACAATAACCATTTTTTACATTTTACGAGATATAATGGCTTATTTAAGAAGTGATTTTAAGCAATTCAACATTAAACCTTATCTACTAAGTACCTGCATTTAATATAGATTAATATGGCCTTTTACAGCATTTAATTTGTATGAATATTTTCAAAGATATTACAGATTTAAAATGCAGGGACATAGCAAGACATAGCGGTTGTGGCACCGGTACCGGTCGGGGAGCCGGGACGCGACGATCTCCATGGCATAGTGGTATAAATCGAAGATCGTGGGTTTGATCCACACGTAGGAGTACAGAATCTTTGTGTCAAATCCAAGATTTTTTAGGGTTGGGATAGTTGAACCACTGCCTACCGTGCTTTGGATAGCTCGTCATACCGTTGGTTCTGATTGTTATAATATTATCTGTAGCAATTGCTTACCAGTTAACAAATAGCAGCGTTTGCCTGTTTATGTAATTCCATAATACTACGATTACCAACCATCTGCCAAGCATGGTTACTATGGCAAAATCCCTCCCTCGGGAGGAGGCTCCAGTTGAGCAGTGGTTGAAACGGTACTAGTTTCGCCCCGACTTCTAAAATAAAAGCGTTTTATGTTAAAATTACAAGTAATAGTTGTAATTTCAGCTATCTTTTGATAAAATGGTTGCTTGCCCGCTAGAAGATTGTGTGAAATGAGCTGTCAATGTCGGAGGATGGTTAAGTTTCTTAAACTTATACGATATATAAATAGCTTTTAATTGTGTATAATGAAGATATCATTTAAATAGAATTCAGAACTATTTTGCTTTCAGTACTTTAAAAAAACGTTATTCGAGCCAGCTGTCATTAAATAAAAGCGTATAATTCTAAAGAGCGCCCAGGAGGGCTTAGTTTAGGTAAACGATCTCTTTGATTAATAACATAGAATTGCTATTGACCACATGTACATTTTTTAATTGCATTTGAATTAAGTAATATTCTCAACTAAGATAATATTGATATAATTACAATCCTATTACAAGAAAAACAATCCACCGATCCGTTATATAATTTCTAGTACTTACTTTTATATATATCCGTTCAAATCGTTCGAATCCGTGCATTATTATCATATTGATTTTTATAGCCAACACCGAGCGATCCAACTGGCGACCGTTCTACCAACCGGTCGGCCGGCATGTAAACGGTTCAAATTATAGTTGTATTCCCTACAAACATTTCTCGCTAATCACAGCTAATTGCCATTCGCACGCGTCTAGTATATTTCCATATTATCAGAAAATTTTAAAGAAAATACATAAAGTGCTACAAATTTATGAAGTCGTATCGCGAGGAATACCGCTGTGTTTGATAATCTTGGGCTGGGAGGAAATTGTGCTAATAATGTTAGGTGTAAGCTTTAACTGTGTTTTAATGTAGTATTATGTTATAAAGTAATCTTATTTATCATCCAGTTTCTAATACATATAATATATGAGAGTTGATTAAGATATTTCAGAAGATATAAAAGGTATGTTAGTTTATAACGACATACCTACTCAACTGTGTTTTTCACCCCCTACGCAAAAGAGGTGTGTTATAAGTTTAACCACTCTCTCTGTGTGTGTGTCTGTCTGTGGCACCGACGCAGGAACTGGTGAACGAATTTGGATGCGGTTTTAGTTAGGACGTCTTTAGTTTTTGTCATTATAAACTTTTTAAAACATACTTAAAAATTGCACCTTAATCGTCAAAATCAAACATTATGCTGCACAATCACAATAAATAAAGTACATCCATAATTACATTAAACATTAATGTTAATCGTAGATTATTTAACTTTCCGATCAAAACATCCTTTCAGAAACTGAATGTTGAAGTTCAAAACGCAAAAACGTTGTTGGCAATGATCGATATTACGAACGTTAAATATATATTTAAACGTTATAAGCATATTAATGAATATAAAAACAAAATTGGTGACTTTCTTTTGAATAAAAACTATTCGTATTATAGTTACAAAAGAAAAGATGATAAGACTTTTTTGTGATTAGGTACCTACTAGCAGAGTTTTGCAGTCTAGGGTTAACAAGAATACTATCTTGTTAACACTTCGTGCTAAGCCGAAATGCTTGTGTTACGAGTGGGATCACGTCAGTAGTACAATCATGGGTGGGGATTGAACCGGCGCGGCGACCACAAGATCACAAGTCCGACGCTCGGCAATGTACAGAAAAATACCAATTGATTAATTATATAATTTGACATCATATTTATATGTAAAGTACTTAATTAGTATGTCCTCATTAGTGGAGTATGTAGGATCTGTACACTACTTATGTAATCTATCACCATATTCTGGCATATTAATGATTCATTCTTTTTTTCTGTGGCAAGAATGCGTTTATAACATCAGCTAGTGCCTATGATCGGATGATTGTATGCATTTGTTTTATATGGTTGTCAAGGAAGAAAAACGCAGTAATAGTTATACTAATCTCGAACACCTTAAATATCCTAATTACTACTACGACATTTTCAACATACAAAACCCGTTGATACCTTATTGATCTTAATTAAACGTGATAAATAGTGATAGTGGCTAACGATATCACATCCTAATCGGTATAGAAACACACTAAGTTTGTTACTAAACCAACCGATCCATCGTCGATCAGTGATGTTGGTCGATAACCGATCAACGTTGATCGAAGTTGATCAATTGGCGTAGTAGCGATATATTCAGTGATCGCGCATTATTATATACCTACGAATCGTAAGTTAAGTTACAAATTCGTAAGAAACGATGTGAGTGTATAATATAAAAATAATGCGCGATCACTGAAACTGGCCACTAAATTTAACAATATGGCACGGAAGATCAGCCATATTGTTAAATTTAGTTTTTTGATATAATACCTACTTGATTATTTACTTATTTGATATAATACCTACTTGACCTAACCTAACCAAATGAGACTTTACTACTGTTGTAACGAAACAAAACAACTTCAACTTCAATAAGTCCTATTTTGGGTTAGGTTATTTTTTTATCCACCCAAAATCTCGTTAGTTTATTAACTTATAAGAAAGTTAATCAAGTAAGTAAGTGGATCAACTTACGATTCTTATTATTTTCCGGCGATATATATACGATACTTAATATCGTAATAAAATTATCGACTAAACAATCGAGCGCTATTCAGTCGATGTTTATCAATTAATCATAAGTAATTAATCATAAGATCGACGTTCTTTCATACTGAGAAAATAAAAAATAAATAGTAAAAAATTTGGTATCTATAAGAATTATTAACATCACACCTGACTCAATCCGACATTATTCTTCAAGTTATTCTATTCACTTTTAATTCTTTTTTTTTATTTGAATACAGCCGTCCGGCCAGTAGGTACGTCATAAGGGCCATCAAATAGGGATTCAACACAGATGTACAAAATACCATGAACAAAGTATCTGAAATACAAAATACAAGATAATTTTAAATTAAGTATTTCAAATACTATTCTCGAAAGTATTTAGTATCTAAATACTTTCGAGAATAGTATCTGAAATACTAGATACAAAATACGTATCTTCTAAATACTTCTTAAGATGAAAATACTTCTGTAAGAAAACAAGATTTTATTTTAATGATTTTAAGTTTATTTTTGACAACCTCCGCAGCTTAACGGTATTTGGCTCGCATAAAATCACGTAGGTCGTGGGTTCGATCCCCACGCCGGACAGAAAATCCTTTTGTAAATTCTAAGATTCTTTCTGGTTCTGGTCGGTTAAGGGACTACCCTCCGTGAGAAAGAAAGAGTCGCCATCTATCAACGTGATGATCGACTAATAAGGACATGTTCAGTTTTACGCATTTATTTTATAAATTTCTACTAACATATTACTGAAAGTATTTTAACAGAAAAAGTATTTATAAAATACTAAGATACCTAACAAAAGTATTTAAATACAAGATACAAAATACATTTATTTAAAAGTATTTAAATACAAGATGGAAATACGTATCTTGTATCTGTATTTCAGATACTTGTATCTTAGATAAGTCAAATCTCTGGGATTCAAACCTCTCAATAGTATGCTCTATGAGTTACTCGAATGGGGAAGTACATCCACTTTACAGAATACCACAGCCAAATAACGTTCTTATTTAATGTTGTATGTTCCTCTGCATGCGGAAGGTCGCCAGAGCTCACGCGGAAAATGGAAAAGGTCCGGCATCATAATAGTGTCTAGAAACATATATCTTGGTACTAGCCGTCCTTATATTTAAACCCCTAATAATATAACACCAGGTGCATCAGCAACAAAAAAAACTAAGTGGTGTGGAATGGAGAGTCGCTTTACGTCCATTGAGTGGAGTAACACTCGACGTCGATCGAGTGGAGAAATACTCGACGTAAATCGAGTGGCGAAACACTCGATCGATGTCGACAACATTCGATCGTTGCCATTGTTGGATAAAAGATCCAAAAGATCGATCGATCTGGTAACCCTAAGGTTGGAATATTCTGACCGGTAGTACCTTACTTAGTATCGTAGTATCGCATAGTATCGTATACATCCTGCAAGGATCAGTAGCGTTTGTAATTAGCCATGTATGTGTGTACTGCTAAGCAATAAAGCTGCCTGTTCACAAGGCAACAATTTGATGGCAACTTGTTACACTACTTTGAGACAGATGATAAGATTTATTTTTTATACATGTCTAAAATGCAATATGATATGTTTATTATTAAGGTTTTTATTGAATCCTTACAAAAATACTCAAAAATACAACAGCATACCATCGTTATTACAGTACACTACTGTTATCTATAAATCAGTCTCTAGTCACGGTATTATTTGATAATATGTACATACATTTCGACACTAAAGAATAGAATACCTTAGAATACTGACGTAGAGACGGCACGGCGGTTAGTTTTAATAGTTAACTTCTTAACCACGTGCGGTTTCACCCAAATAGCTCCCGTTCTCGTGGGAACTTCATAATTAAATAAAGCCTTTAGTCTAGCATATCATCTTTAATAAATGGGCTATCTAACACAGAAATATTTTTTTAATCGGTCCAGTAGTACTTGAGATTATGTCTTTCTAGCCAACAAACTCTTCCATTTTATATATTAGTAAAGATAGATAATAGGCATTATGTTGCACAAACGTGCGATACAAAGTTGCCGCGTTTGTTTGCAGCTTCCCGTTGTAAGCACAGCGTCTTCCTCTCGGCAATTATCGGATTCTCCTCACAGTATAGGTGCAAAAAAGCGTTTGAACAACATGACACATAATTATTCACAACGTAATTAATGTGAGTAGATCTCCGCTTTTTATTTCATACAACCACAGTTGGAATTTTAACAATTTCCTTACGTGTATGTACACTTTCTGATTATATTATTTACTCCGTGTATGGGAGGAAAAAATTACACTGAATGCCTATAGTGGGGAGCAGGCGGGCAGGTTGTGTAACAGTTTTTCATTTGGATCCCAGTGATGATTATTGACAGGTACTAAATCAATCATATTTTTAATTGAATACAGCATAATATCGATAGGTACTTAAACTGTTTTCAATCAGGGCATATAGAGGAAGCCGAAGCCTGTTTTATATTAACTATTTCGTAAGAGTCCTCTGCGTTTCATTTGATAATTTATTTAGCTTGGTCAATAAAAGAAAAAAATAACCATTAGTAGGTATTTTTTACATTGCAAATAAACATTCCCGCGCGTGGTTTTGTCCGCGTAGCTCTCGTTTCCGTTGGTACTTCATAAATAAATATAGCTTATGTTACTCTTAGATACCATAGCTATGGGTTTCACAACGTAGGTAGATAGAGAAAGATTCGGGAGGAAGCTAGGAGTCTGACCAAATACCAGCCCGCGCTAATTGATTCTAATTATATTTATAATACGCGATTATCACCTGCTATAACAGTGATAAACTTTATTTAATAATATTATCGTTGAAATGTAAACTAATTTATTAGTCAAGTTTTTTTGTATTTGATTTATAATAAGTACGATCGATTCGTCTACATTATCAATGAACGTTTACATTTTCTTTGTATTCGGTCCAGTAATTCCGGAGCCTTCTAAATGCAAGCTAACAATCAAATCTTTACTCTTTACAATATTAGTATAGACCCACAAAATTGCTATTCTAATACACAACTACGAAAATGAAAACAAATACAACCAACAAAACGATATATTACTTCGCTTTTGTCTAAATAGACATAAACAAGTGGCACAACAATAAATTGTTGCGGGTTAGAAAATGTCCTCCTTATAAGGCTAAACGCTCAAATTCTGAGTGCGTGCGTTGAGAAAAATAAATGTCCGCTTGTCTTGTAGCTAGGTTTGCCAGATGATAAAACTGAAATATCGAGGCGAATAAATTTCATGAAGTCTGGATTTAAAAATTATCGACGGGGCAAATAATTTAAAGGTTTTCATTTTAACGGTAAAAGAACTGAGTTGCGTGACTTGGCATTTATACAAGTTATGTTTTTGATGGCATTTTAAATTTACAAGAAGCAGATTGTCGGAACATTTTGCATTTTGTTGGGAGTCTGGACATCATATGAAATGTCGGGACAATCCAGACGAATGCCGACCGTCTGGCAACCCTACTTGGAGCCACGAGGTGGGACGAGTGCTATAAGTCACTCTGAAGTCGGTGACGCGCGTTAAGTCGAACTTGCGTGATTTAAACGCACTCCGCTGTAGTATCTACCGATAGCAATGAAAGTTGGCTGGCTTAGGTGTGATATTGAAATTATTTTTCTAAGTCCCATTAAGACTTATGTCTAAGTCTTAATGGGACTTAGAAAAATAATTATACACGTTACATTTAACATTTTTTTATGTAAAAAAGTCTATTTAAATTTAAAATATTTTTTTATATTTTTTCGTGTCTTGGTATTCATAGGACTGTTGTTGTTGACATAGAGCAACTGTCTGAAGCACAAGTCATACCTAGTCCAGACTAGCTGCAATCTTCATATTATGTTTTAGAAGTTTGTTGTAATAATATACCTATTAAGGGCCTTTAATAGGTATATAATATGTATTAAGATATATCTAAATTTGTAATTTTGGTTTTAAATATAGGTAGATACATTTAAGTAAGACTTTAGGAATGCAACATAAGCATATAAGTATACAAATAAATTTATATTGATAGTCCAAATTTATTAAGGCGCTGTACTTAGTCAAAATAGGCTTTACAAAACAGTTTTTTAGCCAAATGTTTACATTTTAGAGCAGCTAAAAAAATATATGTTAATCTTGATCATATTTAGTGTCTGCGAATATTCTTTTGATGGAACTCAAAATTAGTTCGATCGCATTGAAATCACAATGATAAGGCGGAAGTCTGATAGCATTGTAACCATTTTCCTCTTAAATTTCATTAATTACGTAGACATCTTCCTGCTTAATTAATTTTATGATTTCATATAATTCTGCTTTTTTCATGGTTTCCAAATATGAAAGATTCTTTTCCTTTATGAAATCTTGCATCTCTTTTTTGGTAGGTACTGCTCATTGTTACGCGTTTATTTTTTTTTATACCATGATATGGCGCATTGTCCATCACTATCAATGAATTAGGTTCTAAGTTTGGGATAAGCTTTTCTTGCAGCCATTTACAGAAATTTTCCCCATTCATCTCATCATGGTAGTCTCCACTTTTGGTCTGAGATTTGAAACATAAAAGACTATTAGGAATAAATCCTTTTTCACCTCCGACATTCACTATTATCCATCTCTGACCTTCTGAGACTTTTATAAGGACACCTTCAGTTTCCTGAGACTGCCAGCATTTTTTAACTTTATAGCCTGGATGTAAATAAGTCTCGTCCAAATAAACAATCGGTCTTGGATTGTCAATCATTCTATTATTATTAATTTCTCGTAAAAACCTTGATCGCCAGGCAACAATACCGTAACGTTCCATGAAAACCTTCCTTTTAGATTTATTCTTTTTGTAAGTAAAACCTAATTTATGTAAAATTTTCTTAAATATTCCATACTACCCTTGAAATCAATATCTTCTTTTAAATTACGATGTAATTTTCTGAGAGTGCGGGCAGAGTTATTTAAATAATAGAACTGTACTTTGCGTCTAACAACACAAAGATCAAATTCATCTTAATTGGAAACTGATAATTTTCTTATTCGGTTTTTCCTGGAGTAACTAGTTTTACCAGCTTAGCCTCGGAAGCACTGTCTCCTGATGTAGAGTTGTCAACCCAAGTCTTAGACGAGGAAGGTTCTTGAGCTGCTTGACTAGAAAGGTCAGTTCTCATTGTAGAACTCTTTTCCGCGTTTTTTCCCTCCGATACTATACTATTTACGGTTCTCTCAGAAACACCATATATAAAAAAAAAAAATTTAATCATCAATTCACATGTACTTTCTAAAGAAACTTATTTTTTCCCCCAAATTTGGGAAAATAAATATAACTTATAACTGGCAACATTTTACCTGTCATAGCCGCTGTTCGAGCAATTACGCGTTGAAATGGAATAATCGGTCCATTATTACGTTTCTCTTGTACACAAAAACGTTTCACAGCAAGAATACCTTCTTTACCTGCACTCCGCAAAATTAGTTAGTTTTTTCGCCACGCGGCAACTTATACTTGACAGGCTGTACGTACCTAACCACTTGTGACTCACAAAATTACAATGTGGCTGGCCGTATTTTTTATTGGTTTGAAAAAAACAAAATAAACAATCTGCACCAAAAACCCTTATTAGGTGTTGGACATCGTCTTAGCGAGATCAGGGGAATTTAAGAACTTTAGGGGAATGCAATGTTAAAAATGCATTGCGACTATTAGTTGTAGAACTAAGCTGCAATGCAATTTGGCCACATTGCAAAGTAGTCCTCTTTTTTAATTTGTAGCTTGCCGTACCTAATGTAAAAAGGCAACTTGTACCTACCATCCACCTGCAATCTGAGTGTATACTTACTCTTTTTACTACACAATTTCTTCAAACGATCGATGGATCTATATTCGATATGGTTTACAATAAAACTACTGAACTGATTGCAAGGAAATTTGGCACATAGACAGTTTCAACCCTGATTAACATACGTACACGTATTACTATATAATAGGTATTTACCTATGAAATTGCCGTTTAGTATAAAAAAAATTAAAACGAATTTTTTTCATGTATTTTTTATTAGTATTAATCGAAGTAATCACCCATGCAATCAATGCATTTTTGCTAACGCAGTGGCAGTTTATTGATGCCCTTCTTAAACAAATCAGCTGGACGGGAGACAACAAATTCTTCAAAGGCATTTTGTACTGCCTCTCGGGTATTGAATTTTTTTCCAGCCAAGAAGTTATCCAAATTCTGGAAAAAGTAGTAGTCTGTAGGCGCAAGGTCTGGTGAGTAGGGCGGATGACGGAGAGCTTCCAACCCCAGTTCTTGCAACTTGGAGACCGTCTGCTGTGCAGTATGCAGCGGAGACGAGCGATTGACCAATGCTGGTTGGAGATGTGCCAGCTACTCCATCATTGTGTTCAGTTCTTCACAGTACACATCTGCAGTAATGCTCACCCCGTTTGGTAAGAAGCTGTGATGAATCACACCGGCGCTAGACCACCTAACAGTGACCATCACTTTTCTAGGGGTAAGTTTTCGTTTAGGGCATTGTTTAGGTGCTGAACCAGGATCCAACCAACTTGCTGAGCGCTTGCGGTTATCAAACAGAATCCATTTTTCATCGCAGGTAACAATGCGGTTCAAAATTCCTTCAAATGTGTGTCTGTTGAGCAGAGCAAGGCATGTCTCGACGCGTACTTCGCGCTGGCGATCATTGAGTTCGTGGGGCACGCATTTTTCAAGCTTTTTTATATTGCCAATTTGACGCAAATGGACCAATATTGTTTTGACGTTAACGTCGAAAGCTGCTGCTAATTCAGCCGTAGATTTTGTATCATCAGCTTCCACAATTACCTGTAATTCGTCATTGTCGACCAAAGTCTTCGGACGACCGCGAGGTTCATTTTTCGAAATTTCCAGAATGGAAGCGAGCAAACCAATAACAGGTGGTGCGTTGGTTTGTAGTGTTAGCTCCGTAAACGTCGTTGATGTTGCGTGCCGCTTGTGCCGCGTTGCTGCCACGACGGTACTCATATTCCATAATTAGTCGAATTTTTAACGTATCCATGATGACGAAAAAGATTGAAATGCGATGAAAATGCAATACTAATTAATAAACAAATGACTACTTTTGGAAAAAAAAATCCATGTTTTTAAAATAAAATTTGAAATTAGAATTCTTAGCCAAACAAAAAATATTTTGATTTGAAATGGCCAGTACTGCAGAACGGCAATTTCATAGGTAAAGACCTAATATATAAAATATCAAGCGACATACTGGAGTTTAGGAGTGAATAAAACCGCGGGGCGCTACTGTTATACTACTTGCTGTATTGTCTACTAAACAATTTATAAGTGTTAATAATAAAATCTGTATGTAAGAGCGACGTACTTTAAGCCTTTCAATACATTTTTTTTTTATTTACGTAAACCTATTACAGGCACTTGCAAATAGTCAAAACAATAATTTATTATTAATCTATGTATAATTTTAACATTTTTAAATGAGCATATTAAGCAGGTATTTTAGTTATTGTTTTTAATCATTTTAGTCTTAACTTTATTATTTTACTATATTGTGTCCAATAGCTTGTTCTGTCTATATTAAATTATATTTAGAACAATTGTCATTATTTGGGCGGACCATGAGTATATAACGACGGACGCGCTTTAATGCTACCACCGGATCCAATACGCCCCAACTGAGAAGATCCGGCGAAACAAACTCAGTGGGTTATTCTATTGCCGGTTTTAACACGACCCACATGAGACGGTCCGGCGAAACATCCTCAAATGGGCAGAGCGTAGGTTTTGGTCCAGTTACTTTTATTATTTATTTGGCATACACATTATTTTCCCGAACGGTTGTCTTTATAATATTTGATTATCTATTAATGTTTTTATACTAATAAAAGAAGCTAATTTGAGACAGAACTAGCGGTCTATTAATGTAACTCATTAGGCCGATTACAGATAGTTCACAGAACATCATACTATTATGCTTACTATTTTACTTAGATACAGGGTCTCTAGGAAGTGTTACGCAGGATGGTTCATGAGACCAAACATCTTTATCCTCAATATAGTCCTTAACGCTATAGTAACCTTTAGATACAAGGACACGTTTAATATATGCTTTAAAAGTTGTATCAGGCAAATCAGTAACACGACTAGGGAGTTTGTTATAAAACCTAATACCATTTCCCATAAATGATTTATTGGTTCTACTTACTCTAAAACCGGGTATGGCAATTTTATGTTTATTTCTTGTGTTAACGTTATGAATATCACTTTTTTTACTATAATGATCTATATTCTTTCTAACAAAAATGATATTTTGGTATATGTACTCAGAAGGAGCGGTAAGTATATTTATCTCTTTAAACAGAGTACGTAAGGAGTCGCGACTACCTAAACCGTAAATAGCCCTAACTGCTCTTTTCTGTAATATAAAAATACTATTGACATCAGCGGCTGAACCCCAAAGCAGTATTCCATAGGACATAATGCTATGAAAGTACGCGAAATACACTAGTCTAGCAGTTGCTTCATCTGACAATTGCCTAATTTTCCAGACAGCATAAGATGCGGAGCTGAGTCTACCAGTTAATTTTTCAATATGAGAGCCCCATTGCAGTTTTGAATCTAATGTTATTCCTAGAAAAACTGTCGATTGAACTAGGTCCAACGTTTCTCCATTAAGTGAAGCAATTGGTTTAGCGGTAGTTACATTTGGTAGCGCAAATCTGACGCATTTAGTTTTACCTGCGTTTAATAAAAGATTATTTGAAGAAAACCAATGTGAAAGTATACTAAGTGTTTTATTGTGTTCAATAAGGTTAGTATCTTTTCTATTGACTTTGAATATTAATGATGTATCGTCTGCAAAAAGAACTATATCTGACAGTTTATTTATGATGTATGGTAAATCATTGATGTAAACTAAGAACAGAAAAGGACCCAGAATAGATCTTGGGGCACGTCCATTTTTATTAAATGCTCTTTTGAAGCAACGCCGTCTACATATACTATTTGTTTCCTATCAGATAAATAGGATATAACAAGATCAAGCGATTTTTCAGTAATTCCATAATATTTTAACTTAAGAACGAGCGTCTCATGATTTACACAGTCGAATGCCTTGGAAAGGTCACAGAAGACTCCAAGAGCATCTTGCGACCCCTCCCAAGCCTCTAGTATGGATTTAATCAGAGTGCATCCTGCGTCCTGAGTTGACCGGCCTTTAGTGAATCCAAATTGCTTATCGTGCAATATCCCATTTAGATTAAAATGTGTCAACATTTGATTAAGCATAATCTTTTCAAATACTTTACTTAGAGTTGGTAATATCGAGATAGGTCTATAGTTAGTCGCGTTATTTGAACAACCTGATTTAAATATCGGCACTATTTTACTAATCTTCATTAAGTCAGGGAATACTCCATCAGTTATGGATGTATTAAAGATAGCCGCTAGAATAGGAGCGATATTTTGTATTACTGTGTCAATAGCTTTAACAGAAAGTCCCCACAAGTCTTCTGTGCCTTTCATTTTAATTGTTCGGAATGCCTTTACAATATCAACATCATTTATTGTCCGGAAGCCGAATTTAGACACGTCTGATTTAATGTTCGCTTTTAATAGTCTTTCAGCTTCCTGAGGGGAAGATGATAGGTATTTAGTGGTATCCATTGGTATATTAGTAAAAAAAATAGCAAAAAAATTAGCAATATTTTTTTTTTTATACAGTCTACATACTTACCTATTGCAAGACGAATAAAAATTGTTTACCTTATTGAAGTTTTAATTATGTAAACCCTTAGTTTGTGTAGGTGGATGGAATTAAACTGGCTTAATCAATTGATAAAACATGTTGTAAAGTGAATCATTTGAAAATGAAATCTGTCTTATAGACAGATTTCATTTTCAAATGAAAATAACATAATATACATGTGTATTAATAAAAAGTAGCTGTTTTGCGTAATTCCGATTTGCATGTAAATGTACACCCCTCATTATAAACCCCCTCCCGACCAAAGTTCGCAAAGAACCTTTCAATGTCCTAGTAGAATCGAAGTCCGAGAGGTGTGCGAACTGTAAAATTAAGTACAGTTGCACAAAACTCACCTAAAAATAAAAATTACTTTGTCCTCCAGCCAGTCGCCTCAGCCGCGCGTGCGCAGTATATAGTTTAGTTAATGAAACCATTAAATAATGCTGGGGCACTGGTCTTACCGGCCACTGACGTTACTAGCGTGGCTAGGATCGTCAATTATTGAGATATAGGTATTCTAACATTTTACACTTCTGTAAATACCGCAATAACTACGGAACTTATTTAAAAAACCTTTATAGCACAGTGTGACCTAAACCCGCATTTTACGCATGCATTTCCGTGACATAAGTTGCCAATTTTGGCACGGTGCGTAAATTAATCGACTAACTTCACAGCGAACAAATGACAGAGTAAAAGTGACAGCGGAATCAAAGAGAAACGATGTCATATTCGTTTCAACAAAATCGTAACTTTTGGTCTGAAATGGAGACTTCGGGCAGTGAATTTAGTGAAGATAGAACAATGAAATTGTTCCGGATGCGATAAAAGAGATAGCAAAATCGGTGACGGTTGTTAAATGAATAATAAAATGATGACATTGAAAATTGCAATGATTTGAATGTGACTTTTAAATTAAAAACTATGGTGGTGTCGTGGGATGAGAGCTTTGAGAAGTATTACACATACTTCTCAAAACTCTCATTTCCTCTCATTTCCACGGGTTAACATTGAATGACAGAATAAGGAATAGCGTGATAAGAGAACGGTGTGGAGGAATTACGGACGTAATTACGAAGGGAATGTTGAGATGGTTTGGTCACGTGAAAAGAATGGATGAAGAAAGATTGACAAAACAGGTATACATGGCAAGTGTGAGTGGCACAGTCGGAAGGGGAAAACCTCGACGAACGTTCTCTGACCAAATCGGAGACATCCTCGCAAAAGGTCAAATAAGATCCACCCTAAACCGACGTGCTTGTATGAAGAATGTTATGAGAGTGAATGAAGCGATAGATGTGTGTAGGGATCGTAGCAAGTGGAGGTCCATTGTCTCTGCCTACCCCGCTGGGAAACAGGCGTGAGCTTATGTATGTATATGTATGTATGTAATATTAAAATCAAGATTATTGGATAGAACTTATTTCTGCAACCCTTTCAACATCCCGTTTACGTTCACTGCTGAACATGGGCTGATTACAATTCCAAACCTTGATAAGCGGGGTCGTTGAGAGATATTGCCATAAACACCACGCTTGGTGGGGTGGTGATCGCAGTAAGATGTTGTTACCTTGTTGATAGACGCTGTTGCACATCCATCAGGTTTTTGTACATTAGTCGCCTTTTGGAGACCCATGTGGAGACATTTATTTATTTATTTGGCTCTTCAACAATGAGTACACTGTTACATTAAAAAAACAATTACAATGTGAACTTAAGTCTAGCACTGCATGCACTATAATATGAGCAAAAACAATTATTATAAAATTTCAATACAATTATATTTATCTATATTGGATAAAATTGTCCTTTACATTAAATAAGTTAATTCAATTACATTTTTTTATTAGATTACTATTACCATTTGAATACTTATATCAATATTGTGGGTGATAAAGAGTTTAAAATAATTATGATTATTGTTAACAATTGGTCAGAAGTAAATGGACATGGTGTGGTCTATTCGGAATCAATCCGGAAACCATACGGCATGGAACGTTTTTATTTTCAAATTCATTTCAAATCAGAACTATCTTTATTTATATAGACACATTTAAAATACGTAAAATAATGTTCTTATGATGCGTCCTTTTTCCTTTTACCAGTTTTAGACGTGGCAACTCTGATAACAAATGAAAATTCCAACTGTCTAGCTATCGCGGTTCTTGAGATACTGCCTGGTGACAGACAGACAGCGACGTCTAAGTCATAGGGTCCTGTTTTTACCCTTCGGGTACGGAACCCTAAAACTTGAACAACAAATTAATTCATAGATAACTTTAATTATAACTATATTTATTCTCTTTTTATCGGATTCAATAAAAATATGTGATCTTAATATGGAAAGCGCTCCTTGTTCGTTCAAATGATGAATAGAAATAGATGTATTATTGTAACTAGATAGATAAGGTGGCAAATTGTGAGAATTGCCGTACGGCTAAGAAGCTTTTATTGAAGATCGCACTATGTGGAACATATAAGCCGTTTGTAATGTTAATTTTAAACAGCATTTCAATTACATTACTTTATCAAGGCATTGGGGATATTTAAAGAGGGATATTGGCATTTTAAGAGTTCAATGGATTAAAAAAACAAAAGTAAGATTAAAGAGAGATAGAGCATAGTTTAAGTAAGACTATCACGTTAGTACAACAGCGAAATAACATCTATACAAATATATAAAGCTGAAAAGTTTGTTCGCTTTAACGCGCAAATCTCAGGAACGATTTCAAACATTATTTCAGTGTTAGATAGCCTATTTAATTTGATTGAGGAAGGCAATAGGCTATATTTAATGAATAAGTTTTCATGCGTGGTTTCACCCGCATAACTCACGTTCCCGTAGTAACTTCATAATTATAAATAGCCTACTGAAATAATTTTTCTAATCGGAAAATCAGGTCCTGCGATTAGCACGTTTAAGCTCACAAACAAACAAAGTATTCAGCTTTATTTATTAGTATAAATGAAGTTCTTTTGGAAACGGGAATTAAGCGGGTGAAACCGTGCGGGAAGCTAGTTATTGATAAAAGTTGTTTATATGATAATTGTAAGTAAGGTTGTCAGTTCTTCACGGGTGAAGAAGGGAAATGCGGCCGGCAGGATAAAGTTGGCTAGTGCCGATTCCATCTACTACCAGTGCCGGCGTTAAGAGGAAGCGCGATGAGGCGACGGTCCAGGGCGCCAAATTTGCGGGATTGGTGGGGGTGGAATGCTTCCCCCGCCAAATTAGAACGCGTGTCGGATGGTGGGGATAGCTAAACTTTCGAGCGAGGTCGCCGATTTGCGTACTTGGTCTTTCGTCTCGAGCGTCTCTCGATCAAGCGACAAGAAAACCGTCTTCTCGCATCTACGACCGTTTTCAATATTTAAACTGCTACAAAGGGCAGAAGATGCATGGTAGTTGATTCCCGGGTCGGGTTAAGGATTATTACAGTTTTTACAAAAAAAAAAACTAAGACTAATAGGTAAGTTTTACACCGATTACAGTGTCGACTAAATTGGCAACGTATTAAAGAACTGGTGAAGTGGGAGTCGGATTCGCGCACGAAGGGTTCTGTACCATTTTCAAGCGTCTACCTGTCGCCGCTATTGATATCCAGCAAAAAAGGGCAAAAAAACAAAAGTTGTATGGGAGCCCCCCTTAACTATTTATAAAATTTTGTTGTTATAGCGGCAATAAAAATACATCATCTGTGAATATTTAAATTGTCTAGCTATCGCGATTCTTGAGATACAGACAGGCAGACAGATAGACAGACAGCGAATTCTTAGAAATAGGGTTCCGTTATAAACCTTCGGGTACGAAACCCTAAAAGAGTACCTACAACCAGCGAGCATGAAGAAACTGATGAAAGTGGAATAACAAGAAAAGTGTTTTTTTTTTCGGACTGTGTTAAATATGTAGTTAACCCCTTGGCTTTTGCTACTTCACCGGGAATAAAGGCGAGCAGAGCTCCAGCCTAGATAAATGGTTTAAATACTACAAACTAAGCAACCTGCGCAAGAGGGTGTCCCCTGTGGGACTTTGACCTCGGCTCAGGGCGGTCGCTGACGGGGAGATTGAGGGATTATGGCTTTTAGTTTCGGGGAGTTTTGAGCAACTGTCGCTCTACTTTACAGTTCGCAGGCCTCTCGGACTTCGGGTCTACGAGGGCATCGAAAGGTTCTTAGCAAACTAAGGGTAGGAAGAGCAAAAGAAGTGTGCAAGAACCGAGAACGGTTGCATTCATTTTTGCCTCTGCTTACCCCTGGAATGGAATGGAAGAAAGGCATGACGACATAATAATATGTTAAAAAAAGTGTATACGATCGATTATAAAATCATGGTGTATATTAGCCATTAATGCATCGCTTTAAATAATGATGATGATGTATCTATTTATTCGTTATCTCAACGTACCTACTTTAGTATTCATGATACGCCCCTCGTCTCTGATATTAGCAGAACTATCGTCGTGAAGAATTAACAAAGGCGCACTACGAAAACTATGCAAGTGGGTGGCGAGGTATTTACATTGAATACTTGGCTAGTGTTAACTGTTATGGTATTATTAGACATGCTCGCATATTACCATGAGAGAGTAGTGTGAACCCGCGATTTATATTATTGAAAAATTATATCTAGGGCCTTGTAGTTTTTGGCTCAGAATAGACCACAAATATTCTCATGGGTGTCGTAAGAGCCGACTAAGGATACAACTGATGGATGGGAGCAGCATCTATTAGCTCAAAGTGTGATAAACCTCATTTCTATTTTATTTTATTTTTATAAGTGTCTTTGTCACTGTCTAATTTATCAGTCATGTTTAGCTAAATATAACCTACAGTAAAGGTTTTGTCTATTATTACAATTTATTTAGCTAAACATTTACGAAAATGGATAAATATCTTCCACCTTAACGGTTCGATGGAGATACAGCTAAAAGCTCGGTGGCCGCAGAATGGGAACATTGGAAAAAAACTTTTAACAACATCCTAGCGGTGCAAAGTCCACCCGCAACTGATCAGGTGAAACTTACAATACTCACTAATCATGTATCTCCGAATGTGTATATGCACATAAGCGAGTGCGAGACATACGTAACGTAACACCACACTTTACGTAAAACCTAACAAGATTCTTTATGCACGACATGCACTCGCCACTAGTAGGCAAAACAGCCATGAAACTATCGACACCTATATTCAAGCACTGAAACAACTGTCTAAAGATTGTGATTTCGCCGCCGTTGACGCCAAAACTAACCGCGAAGACAACATCCGTGATGCCTTTATAGCAGGTATCTCCTCGTCCAAAATTTGAGAGAGACTCCTTGAGAACCTTTCTCTTACGCTGGAACAAGCACATAACCAAGCGCGCTCCCTGCAGATGGCTGAAGTCAACACGTTACAATATAATAATTTAACTGCAAATGCGACTAGATATTGCGCCTAAAATCACAATTTTTCAAAATATATTCGTGCCCGACAGGAACGCCTCTTCAACTACATCACCTATTCAGAAACGCAAGTGCTTTTTATGTGTTGGACGCATACAACCGCGCAAATCTGGTCCTGCTCTTGAAGACACATGCAAATTGTGTAATAAGAAAGGCCATTTTGCTAACGTTTGTCGGAGTAAGAATTCAACCGGTGCTGCCATAACTGAACTGAATAATAACGGCACCAATATCAGTGCCGCTGCTCCATCTTCACTTTACAAAGCTACTGTTCCTGCATACATAAAAAGCATTAGATCTTATTAGACACCGGCAGTTCACAATTTTTCAAAATTGTGTTCTCTGAAAATTAAACCTAGTCATCGCAGATCATATCGAGTTCGCATTTGGTGGTCCAAACGAACCTCTTATCGTCTGTAACGTGGCCGAAGCATCCGTTCCAGCAGTGCCTTTACGTGCTAATCTAACTCCCGGGTGTAAACCGATCGCTATTAAGTCTCGCAGATATAGTGACAATGATTGACACTTTATAAATAAAGGCATAATCGAAGAAATGAGATCACCCTGGAGAGCACAAGTACTCATAACAAATGCTGCTAATCACAAGAAACGTCTCGTAATAGACTATTCACGTACTATAAATCAATATACAGAACTAGACGCTTATCAATGGATAAACTTTTGTTATCAATTCCTCGATATTAGATAATGATCTAATATCGAGGAATTGATAACAAAAGTTGCAAAATATACAGTTTTTAGTGCTACAGATCTGAAAAGCGCCTAACTATCATCAGGTACCAATTTTACCAGAAGAGCGACCGTACACTGCATTTGAAGCTGCAGGTAATCTTTATCAGTTTTGTCGTATACCTTTCGGCGTGACCAACGGACATTCCAGTTTTCAAAGAACTATTGATTGGCTTATTCGAACGGAAAATCTGGATGGAACGTTCGCATACCTAGACGACATTACAATTTGTGTCAAAACTCCAAAGGAGCATGATGAAAATCTACAAAAAAATCTTGCAGCAGCTAAAAAGTACGGCATAACTCTCAATGAAACAAAATCTAAATTTAAGCAAACATCTATTAACATGCTTGGATATACAATCGCCGATAATGTAATAAAACCTGACAATGATAGATTAGAACCTCTTCTGAAATTACCTCCGCCGAATGACCTTGCTTGCGTAGAGCCTTGGGCATGTTCGCCCATTATTCTAAATGGATACTAATTTTTTTCTAAAAACGTATATGAACTATCAAAAACTAAAAATTTTCGCTAAGCGATTCAATTAAGTATTAAAGATTTTCTAGACCTTAAGAAGGACATAGTTAAATCTTGTATTCACGCTATAGACAATAGCGTGCCTTGCATATTGCAGTGTTAGGTATCCCTAACACTGAAATAATTTTTCAAACCCAACCAGTAGGTAGTTCCTGAGATTAGCGCATTCAAGCAAACAAACAAACATTTCAGCTTCCTATATATATAAGTAACTAAAAAAACGATTAAAAACTGTTAATTCACAACAGTGGCCTTCCATGGTCCACCCACCTTAATTTAATTACAAACCGATTTGAACTTTCGTTGAAAAGGTTTCCTGTCTACCCCGTGAGGTATTTAGACATTTACTAGTCCGGACACCTACAATTTAATTCTGCCATTACTATTCAAACAACCTTGTTTAACATCTACAAACGATGACAACTAAATTGTACACCTCATAATTTGTTGACCAACAAATAGCAGTGTAATATATTTATAATTGTTTAATAGTAACGAAAAGATATAGCAACGGCTATAATTACAGGTCAGAATACTCAATACTGGTTTGTTCTAATTAATTATATTTATTGATAAGTTTATTTATGTTCTTTGATAAATATAATAGAAACTAGCTGCACCCTGCCTTTTTACCCGCGTTACTCTGCACCAGTGGGTCGGAACGTGATGTTTTGCCTATAAGTTAATCCAGCGTAAAACTTATCCCCGTGCAAAATTTCAGCCAATTCCGTTCAGTAGTTTTGGCGTGAAAGAGAAACAAAGTAACCAACAATCCATCCATCCATAAATACTTTCAAACTTTCGCGTTTATGATATAAGCAGAATTTTGTTCAATAGACAATTGACCGGCTTTTCGGTACGCATGAGCAATCCGGCCCAAAGTGAAAATACCTACGCTATAATAGCCTACAAAATCTTAATAATGATATCTGCTGCTCAGAACGAGCATAAATGTACCATGATAACGCGCAGATAGAGTCGAGACTGTGTTGCCCGCGGTGCGAGTCACATAGGCGTCATCGTAAGAATGCGCTGTAACTACAGTAGGAATTACCTGTAAAAACAAAAGTTTTATAATACCTGACTCCTTAATTTACCTACTTATGTTCAAAGAAATAAATGGTGAATTTTTTTATAAATATACATTTTAAATACTATTCACCTAGGGAATACAAATCTGGTGAGATTGAAGCTCAAGCGAGATTATGAATACCAATAATGCGAGATCTCGCCAATTTTGAGATCTCGCGAGATTGGTAGTTTTGTGTGTGTTTTTTTGCAAATAATCATAATATTTAAATAAAAAAAATAAAAAATTATAAAATAATCTTTTATTTTCACGAATTTTTACAATATGAATTTATGACATTGTTTGTCGTATCTGTCTATAATTTTTTAATAAACTTCTCTAAGTAGTAAACTTTTACGTACGTATTAATCAAATAAAAAATGAAAGAAACAACAAGTGTTATCTTTTAATATCAAGCATTGCCGCGCTTCGAATAAGACGATTTTATGTTAGAGAGCAATCTCGTTAATGTCGCGAGATCTCGCCCCTTTTTTTCCGTAGGAGATTAATCTCGCTAAAAAAGGCCGAGATCTTGCGATAACGAGATCTCGCGAGATCGAAATTGCATTCCCTATATTTCACCTTCCTTCGTCTCTCGGTAATGAAAAAAACGAAAAATTTTCCTTTGTTTTTTTATTTTACACCCATTTACTACACAATAATTACGTGGTTTCGGTATTTCGAAGCGCAAGCGCGGGAATCGTGAGGTACCAGCGCTCAGGCGGGCGTTCGACAGCCTCTGTCAGTTGTATCCCCGGGGATACACCAAGCGGTAAGCTTTTAACGCGTGACCTTGAGTGAGTGGAGATCTGACGGCACACTGTCCGAACGCCAGCAAGAACTCATCGGGAACTGTTATTTTTGTTAGGTACGTAGGTACTAAATCAAGAGCTTGGTGATGAGAAAGGAAGTTTTAAAAATAAAACTAAATAAAAATAAAACTAAATATAGTATAGGTTGATTCCTTTTGTTGAAAAATATTTTTAGTCGTTATTGCTTTTACTTTAACTACTGCATGTATACAGGGTTATTATTTGTAAAACACTAACAACTTCTTAAGAGGTAATTGTACTCATAATTATGAACAAATTTTACTACGGGAGCAAACTTGAAATCACGAAAAAAACTGTTTCCTGCATTTTGACGAGTTACACGAACACAAATATAGGGAACAGCTGATTTTCTTTCGCGATTTGAGATTATGTCCTATAGTAAATTTTGTTTGTAAGATGTTGTTGGTGTTTTACAAATAACCCTGTATAAAGTTTATAATAAATAACTTAATGTAGTTTGCGAATATATTTATAGGTGATTAAATTTAAAACACTTTAAATATAGGTAAATTATTAAATTAAATTACAATTAAAATACGTAAAAGTATACATACCTACTTTTCTTATATTCATAATATTACCTTATTTGTGTTACTTATAATTATTGCACTAGAAAACCATATTAGGTACTTTATCGTCTTCTAACTACTGAGCTCCAAACATTGGTGGTCCAACTGAAAAAGGAAATTAGTTGCAACGATTTTACCAACACAACCGACAGCTTATCGTAGTCTCCGTGGTATGTGAAACACCACCAAATGCGTGACGTTTTCTCGAGATAACATAAATATAGTAAACGTGATATGTTCTATTTTTCACCTAAGATAATTTTTAAATGTAATTATACTAGGTATAATAATGACCTGAATTTATATCCACTTTATTTAGGCATTATCAACGTGGAAATTCTAATAGGATGACAAAACTGATTGGGAGTGAGTTGATCTGAAATAATACTGCTTTATTAATAATTGTATCAAAACCATTCGATTCTTCAGTTCTTCTCGGGGTTCCCACGTCCAGAACTGGTCTTGAAGCATTATAAAAACATTATTAAAAATATTTTAAATGTGTAATTAATGAATATTTATTTTTAAGTTTGAGTTTGAGTTAACTGTAATGTTCTTATTTGGTTTGAAATATCATTTTTGTTCAGGCTTAATCGTCATACTTGATCATGTCTCATACACTGAATTTAATTGGCACCGAAATTGTAAGACACCCTTTAAATACATTCGCTTTGTAGGTACACGTAAGCTTAAGAATGTACAGTCGTATGGAATAATCGCATAACTGAGTTGTTGCTACATCCAAACTTTTTGTAGAACAATCATCCATATTAATGTTCCATACATTATGCATCGCTTTTTATCAGCGATCACATCAACAACTGATACATTTACATAATAATTCTTTGGAAAGAGTTTTATGAGTCTTATTTAGTATTTATTTAGTATTTATTGAGATATGATTGAGGAGTAGAGCATATTTCTATGAAGTTAAGTAGAGTATGTTTCTAGTAGGTACTAAAATTTATTACCTAGTTAAATGGTGATAATATTTTAATATTCTGCCAAATATTTTATCAATAGATGTTATAAACATAAATAACATTGAAGTGTAAAACACATTAACAATGATGGACTCTTGTTCTCGCTAATCTCAGTAACGATCACGATTTTGAAGAGACCTTTATTTAAGCTAAATAAAAAAAAATGTTCGTGTATTTTTAATAATCTTAAAGACGTTATGTAGATGGGACGATTTAGGCGGAACTTTATTGGTAGAAAACTTATATTTTCTACTACTCGGGCTCTTTTTTCTGAAAACAACATTTTTATTATTTTACGTGAATAAAGTCACCGACGTCAGCAAGTATATCGATAAAATATCTTGCAGAATATATAAAATACGAAGTTAACTGTAACATTGGCGGTCGCACGGTTTGATGATGGTAGGGTTGGCGGTTCACGAAGCAGGTGAACTGACACTTTAATAACATAATAATATTTTTTTCGGTAGTCGATTCGCACGGAGTAGACTATCTATATCTATACTTCTATACTAATATTATAAAGAGGAAAAGTTGGTATTTCTGTATCGTTATAGTAGTTTGTATGTTTGTTTCGAATAAACTCAAAAACTACTGAACTGATTTCGATAATTCTTTCATAATTAGAATTCTACATTACACTAGAAGTGCTGTTAAACCCAATTATGACCATAAGTAATAAAACTCTATAGCGTACGTCCCTGGCATCCCTCTTACCCCGCCGTGCGACACCCCGCCACCCTCCGTGGCCTGTCCGCGCGCCGGCCCAGTTGTTTACAATGCTTCGCGCGCGTCACCCGTGTCACTTTTGAGTGCGCCCGCGCCCCTAGTTTCAAGGTCCTTGTATGTACTTACTCGTTTATGTAATGTTAAGAGTGTAACGTGTTTCGGTATATTCATTAAAACCTATATACTGTTTAGTCACGTGTTTCATTAATAACATTATAACTCCCATAAAAAACTAAAACTCACAAATTCTCAATCCCCCTGCCAGCGACCCCACCGAGGTCCAAGTTCCATAAGCAGCGCTCTTAACAATTTATTAAGACTGGAAACCTTCTCACCCATAAACCCGGTTCAATATCAAAAGCCTCGTGGCTAGTTACATATCTCTGCTTCAATGTGATAGTGACACAAAATAAGGTTATGATTCAATACAAATTGATCTTTAATATCATGTCACTAAAACTCATTATCATAAAGTTACACATTTGGTTTTGTGTCACTATTATAATTTAAAGAAGCGATGTCCTTCCGAAAAGGTAAAATTATGTACCTACCTAAAAATATATTATGCTTTAGGCTTAATGCTTTCCCAATATAGCTCACTTGATGGTAACCCTAATGCAAAAAACATCACTGACCCGATGCTGACCCTAAACACCTTTGCTCACTCACAGATACACTAAACAAATTGGCCTGCCAAGTGGTTATATTTAATTTATCCCTCAATGACCCAAGCTAGCCAAAGTCTGTAAAAAGGAGGCCTATGTTAAAACAAGCTATGGAAGATTCTATAAGGCACAAATAATGATTTCCCAATTGTGCAATTTACTAAGCAGACTAAAGCCTGCTTCGCCATAAAATAACCCAACGGTAGTATATCACGATATAGAAATTCTAAAACACTTAATCAATCATCTTGCACGGAACTAAATTCCAATTTCCTTTTTAGATTTATCACTACTTAGTGGCCCTTAGGGACACCAATCTGAGATTTCTAGTTACTACCTAATGTATGAAGGAGTCCTCAAGGCCCCTCTCGTGATTCCCCGACCGCCAGAGGGCGCTGTGCTTGTTTATAGCCGTATTTAATTACTACACCCATTGAATCTAGATTATTACATTAGTTATGGCCTTGTCGTGTACGGGATCTGAATGGTTGGAGATTAATTTAACGGTAGAAATTGACGTTGGCAGTAAAATATGATTTTAGGGAAGTTTTTGAATTTACGATGTGTTGCAGACTGTTGGAGTACCTACTTAAGAAGTAATATTTTTTTTATTAATTAATTTAATTTATACATGGTAATATATGCCAGAATAGTTCTTATATTGAGGTACCAACTAGTGATCGTCCAGTAGTCAAAATTCGAACATGTTTAAAAAAAATCATAATTCAATGTAGGGTAGGTTCGCCTGTTCGCGTCCATCGCCCAATTCTCGTCCATCGCCCAATTCTCGTCCATTTTACGGATCTCCCTTTAAAAATCCTCAAAAATAAGTAAACTAACGCACTAATCAAACGAAAAGTCATTACTAATACCTCAATGCATAAGAGGCAAATATCAATACATATGGACAAAATGACCATGCGCTAAACCAATCCCGTTTAGAAAAATAAAAAGTCTCGGCTGTTAAACAAGGGAGCGCGTACGCGCGGGATTTTAAGAAAAAAAAATAGTGTGCATCGGCGCATTCGATGGTAAGTTTTTATTGTTTTATGTGAATTTTAGGATACATAGCTAATTTTAGACTTTAATAATGAAAAAAGGAATAATATTATTCATTAATTTGTTTTTTTTTTAAATATTTAACACTTAAAATAAGGTGGGCGCGAATTACTATATCAAATTTACAAAACTTTCACTTTGCGTCCGCAATGGACGCAATATGTACATACAGGAAATAATGATAAACCAAATTGCGTCCACTATTTTCGTAACATACAAACGACTTGCTTGTAAAATAATTAAAAATGAATGGTGACAAAACCATGTCAAAGAATTATAGACCCATCACATTGCTAAGCCATGTTTATAAGACGTTCTCGAGAGTCGTCACAAATCGTCTCGAACACAGGCTCGATGACTTCCAGCTTCCCGAACACACCGGCTTCCGAAAAGGCTTACCTTAAAGGTTTAGTACCATAGATCACATACATGCGCTGCGGCAGATTTTACAGAAGACCGAGGACTATAATCAGCCCCTATGCTTGGCGTTTGTGAACAATGAGAAAGCCTTTGATTCGGTCGAAATTTGGGCGGTTCTAAGGTCTCTTCAGCGGTGTCGTATCGACTATCGCCACATTGAAGTGCTAAAGTTCTTGTACAAAAACGCGCCAATGTCGGTCCGAGTACAGGGCCAATGTACGCAGGCAATCTCGTTACGGAGAGGCGTAAGACAGGGAGATGTTATATCTCCCATACTTTTTACGGCTGCTCTGGAGGACGGCTTCAAGCTCCTGGAATGGCAAGGACACGGCATCAACATAAATGGCGAGTACATCACTCACCTTCGATTTACCGACGACATAGTCATCATGGCAGAATCGCTGGAGGACCTTGGACAGATGCTCATAACCTCGATGGAGTTTTACAACAAGTTGGGCTTAGAATGAACATGGCCAAGACGAAAGTCATGTATAACGCCCATGTTTTGCCCAACTCTATAGCCGTTGGGAACTCCATTTTCGAAGTTGTGACCGACTACGTCTACCTAGTTCAAACGATCCAACAAGGTAGGATTAACTTAGAGAAAGAGGTCAATCGTCAAATCCGACTCGGCTGGGCAACATTTGGGAAGCTTCGGGAGATCTTCTCGTCCAAAATACCTCAGTGCCTGACAAAAGTCTTCAATCAATGTGTGTTATTAGTGATGACATATGGATCTGAGACGTGGTCTCTTACTGTGTGCCTCATAAGAAAGCTCAAAGTCACTCAGCGAGCTATGGAAAGAGCTATGCTCGGAGTTTCCCTGCGTGTTCGAATCAGAAATGAAGAGATCCGCAGTCAAACGAAGGTCACTGACGCTATGTCAGTGACCTTCGTTCGACTGTCAACGGATTAGCAAGCTGAAATGGCAATGGGCAGGACACATAGCTCGAAGAACTGACGGCCGATGGAGCAGTAAGGTTCTCGAGTGGAGACCACGAACTGGCAAGCGCAGTGTAGGACGACCGCCCGCACGATGGACCGAACACAATGGAGATGATATTTCAAAATTAAAAATAAACATTATTATCATTAAAAAAAACATTGATTGAACTTAAAATTAGCTAAGTTGTAGGTAACTTTAATGATAATTTTAATGATAATAATGTTAATTTTTAATTTTTATATTCTTAATTAAAGGAATTGTTAAAATACAAACTTTCTTTACAAATTCTTAAAAATGTCACCTTTATATTCTTTTTCTAAGCTAGTGGACGCTAAATGGTCCACGGGTGGACGCAATTTGGATTTTTTCGACGCAAACTGGGTAAAACGCCTAAAACTGAAAGTTTATCTTAAAAAAGACTTATATAATGAACAGACAACATCAATTTTTCATAGAAATTAGTGCTAGAACATTTTTATTATTGCCGTCAAACTTGCCAACAGCGCTAAATGGACGCGAGTCGCGAACAGGCGAAATGACCCTATATTCTATTTAGATAACCTATATCTACAAGTAAAGTAGATTCCTACTTCATTATAGTTTATTTAAAAAAATGTATTAGAATAATACATTTTTGTTGTTAGCGGTATGCCCGCGACCACGATCAATGTAACTTGATCGAAACGTCGGGTCATATAAAAAGGTAATTTTTATCACGTTAATACCTGTGTGCTATAAATTATAATTATGATACACGAAAATTTAAAAGTTTATAGGTACTATACCTTTGTTATGCCTAAACAAAAATTTGAATTTCTCAAGCCGATGTCGAATCATGCAATCGAGGACTTTTAAAAAAACCTGTTTTACAATTAGCAACTTAGTGAGTAAAAACGTTAAATTCAATAATCCTTTTAATACTCATATTTGACATTAAGAAAAAATATATAACTTTATTTGCTTTATTTATTTTCTATTTTGTAAACTGTTATTACATTTGCGTTAGTTCCAAAAATAATGTTTTATTTCCTGTAAGTGTACTTATAGTCTAGTCAACAAGTTCAAAAACGTGTTAAATAGAAATAAAGCTCCTAAAAATATGTGCCATACGTCATTCGATTCGGAATGACGTCTAGAAAAATGTTTTTTAAGGGTATATTAGCACATCAAAAAATGCGATTGTTATTAACAAAATAATATTTATAAAAAAGGTATTTAGGTTTTCGTTAATAGCTTTTAAAATAATGATATTTAATGAATTTTGAGAAAAGATCCTGAAAGAGGAGGAAATTTCCAATAAAAAATGTACGAACTCTGCGCGCACTCGCGCCCCGCGAGGGCGTTACGGCATAGGCGCGCCGCCTAAAAAGCCGGTATATCACCTAAAATATATATTTTTTTAAATTAAATAACAATTTAAAAATTTGAATAAATTATGGTGTAATCTAGATACTTGAACGAAAAAAACCTCGGTGAAAAATTTTTTTTTGTCGATTTTTCAAAAATTTACACCATTGTTAATTAACTATTTTTTTTCCAATCTCTGTTTTTATAAATTACGGCATAAAAGTTTAAATAATTGATCTATAAATTTTTCGCTTCGTGAAGCTCTTTTTATTTAGGTACTTAATAATATTTTGTTAATAATATTATTTTTAAATTAACTAAAAATGAAATTTCTAAAAAATGTTATAAAAAAAAAATATTTTGGTAATATCTTATTATTGCTGTTTTCGCATCTGATATGGGTATTAATTAACATTGGAAACAAAATTTTTACGTCATTTGTCAAGAAATTATTTATAAACAAATAGATTATTATGGGATCAAAAAAAAAAAATTACTATCTTATATCACAGGTGAAAAGAAGATTTAAACAAAATTCTAAAATATTTTTTTATTATTTATAATCGTTTTTTTTTATATTTCAATTGTTTAAATAATTAGTTAAGAAATTATTTTATTCTTAAAAATCATCATTGACCCTTCTCAATGGAATGAGAAATGGAATGGAATAACAGAGAATTTTTTTTTTTTATAAATAGTTTAATTGTTTATTAACTTAACAATTTGTTATAAAGAAATAATATTAACCGTTATATTTTTTTTCGAAAATTTAAAAAAAAATACAAAAACAACCATATATTACAAAGTTCATCATTTCACCTATGCTATAAGACAATAAAACATTTTTATATGATATATATATGAAAACATTTTTTAGAAATTTAATTTTTAGTTCAATTAAAAAAAATATGATTAACAAAATATTTTTTTAATATTTTTTTGCATAGCTTTATTAAGTACCTAAATAAAAAGAGCTCCACGTAGCGAAAAATTTATAGATCAGTTATTTAAACTTTGAAACAGAGATTGGAAAAAAAATAGTTAATTAACAATTTACTTTTGGAAAAATCGAAAAAAAAAATCACCGATGTTTTTTTCGTTCAAGTATCTAGATTACACCATAATTTATTCAAATTTTTAAATTGTTATTTAATATTAAAAAATATATATTTTAGGTGATATACCGGCTTTTTAGGCGGCGCGCCTATGCCGTAACGCCGTCGCGAAGCCCAATTTCCAGCGTTAAAAAAATTATAAATATAATATAGTGTTAGGAATTAGTTGAAGTTTTGACAGGCAACGTCACCCGGGTCTATGGAAGCTGTCAACGCTAGGCACAAGAGCTTACTTTTGTGCTTGGGTCCGTAGCGGTAACATCGGTTTGGGTGAGCGATCTGCTTGTTTTAACTTGTTTGAACTTGTTATAATTTTGTTGTCTCATTAATTTTATTATTTTGTGTTGAATTATTTATTTGAGTTTCGTTTTATGATTTTCTGTTTCTGTTTGGTATGTCATTTAATGAGAGTAGTTACAATTAAAATTAGATAATTATTTAAATAAAATTAAATCTATGTTTGTTATAATTGATTTGTATTTATTTTATCTTGATTTTTGAGTAATTCCTAGAATCAGAAGTGGGATTCTTGCTCTGTTCCGCTCACATATTTAAATAATCCAGACAGAAAAGAAAATTAGGACTACCTACACAATATTTTTATTTTTTATTTTTTTTATTGTGAATTATTTTAATATGTCTGATCGTGATAAACGCAAGAAAAGGACAGCAAGCAGGTCGTATCACCGCGGTTCGCGAAATAGGTCTAGATCTCGTACCCGTAGTCGGACACCGCTGTCCAAAGACGCAAATGCGATGCAAAATACCCTTGATGTGATTTTGACCCGTTTAAACCATCTTGAAAATAGTCGTGATAAGTTTGCTAAGTGTCAACCACCCGCCGTTATTTCAAATACTTTGCATAGTGTAGGAAGTGAGATAGACCGACACACGGTTGTAGGTAATAATGAGTGTACTCCAGAAATCGGTATCTCAAAACCTAACGAGTGTGATGATCAAAGTGAAAGTATCGTTACTACTCAAACACTTTTGCAAGTTATAAAGTCCCTCCCTAATAGATCGCAGAATTATTTTGTATCAAATTTTGATCCGTCATTTCATAATATTGATGTTTGGTGTGACGAGGTTGATCGAGCACAACGTTCTAACGCATGGGAGGATTGCGAGTGTCTTTCGCGAGTTGCTAGTTGTCTAAAGGGTGATGCAAAAACTTGGCTTAACGAATGGGTAACGCCCGATAGATCGTGGTCAAACTTTAAACGCGATTTTAAGCCTCTATGCTCTCGTAAATTAGATTACGCTAATATCTTGTTTGAGGTGATGAGTACAACGTCCGATAAGTATACGTCATATGCTGAGTATGCGCGTCGTAGTTTATTGCGATTACGTATAGTGAAGGGCCTTAGCGAAGAGCTTATAGTGCAAATAGTTATTCGTGGTATAACCGATGCTCAAGTACGTGTGGCCGCTACTAATGCAAATCTTACAATAGAAAATTTAGTGTCATTCTTATCTATTTATTTAAAGCCGAGTCGATCATTTAATGGTAACCGTGTGCCATTACAAAAACCACGATCGTTTAATAACAGAACCAATAACATGAATAGCGTTAAGTGTTTTTCTTGTGGTCAGTTAGGACATAAAAGTCAAAATTGCACGAAAAAGTCTATGCCGGTACAAAACTGCACTTTTTGTAAAAAATCAGGGCATTCTGAATCGTCATGTTTTGCGAAGAATAGGTCGGAGCCGCGTAATCAGAGAAATATTAACCTTTGTTGCGAAAATAATAATTCACTTTCGGTAAACGATAACAATGTTACGTCCGCGGTGGTGCAAGGAGTACCTATTGATGTACTTATAGATAGCGGTGCATTAGAGGTTTCTTTAATATCTTCCGAGGTTTTAAAGTATTTTGAGTGTGACATCAAACCGTTACAGTGCCATTTGAAAGGATTTGGCAGGGATCAAGTGAAAGCGGATTCCTATGTCACATTAAATATTGAACTACCCCACATTACGGTAGAAGTAGATTTAATAGTTGTTCCGGCCGAATGTATAAGTACACCAATTATAATTGGAACTGATGTGCTCAACCGCGAAGGTGTCGTGTATGTACGAACGAAAGATAGGCAGTATCTCTCTCACGCGAACGTTAATAATGTTGCCGCTGCGCCAGGTTCTCGTAGGGACGTGGAACTCGAGATAAATACCCCACTGCAAGATGCTAATCGAGAAATGTTATTATTAGTTATTAAAGAGTTTTCTACATTCTTTATCTCGGGCACCGCGTCAACGACTGTATTAACCGGTAAAATGCACATTAGTCTCACTAGTGATGTGCCTGTAGCATACAGACCTTATAGATTGTCCCATCAGGAGAAGGTCAAAGTGCGCGATATTATAAAGGACCTATTAGATAAAGGAATAATACGCGAGTCTGAGTCTCCGTACTCCAGTCCAATTCTTCTTGTCAAAAAGAAGGACGGTTCGGACAGGATGTGTGTGGATTTTCGGGCACTAAATAGGATTACTGTTAGGGATCG
This sequence comes from Nycteola revayana, assembly GCA_947037095.2. Taxonomy (NCBI): domain Eukaryota; kingdom Metazoa; phylum Arthropoda; class Insecta; order Lepidoptera; family Nolidae; genus Nycteola; species Nycteola revayana. The sequence goes on from OX344839.1 coordinate 16,710,460, forward strand.
TTATCCGTTACCTTTAATTGAGGATCATATCGATCGATTAGGAAATCATAAATTCTTTAGTAGCTTAGACATGGCAACTGGATTCCATCAGATCCAATTAGATGAGGAATCAATTCCAAAAACTGGTTTCGTGACACCGGAAGCCCACTATGAGTACTTGAAGGTTCCGTACGGACTCGCCAACAGTCCCATTGTCTACCAGCGGATAATAAATAACACGTTACGTAGTTTCATAGATGACGGTCATGTATTAGTGTACATTGATGACGTGCTCATATTGTCTTCCACAGTGGAAGAAGGTTTAGATAGACTGCATAAAGTTTTAAAAACATTGACAAATTCCGGTTTTTCTATTAATCTAAGGAAGTGCTCATTTTTAGTAACTGAAGTTGAGTATTTGGGTCGAGTGATTAGTAAGGGTCAGGTCAGGCCGAGCCCTCATAAGATTGAAGCGCTGATCAACTCACCAACTCCTTCAAATGTTAGAAATGTTAGACAATTCTTAGGATTAGCCGGTTACTTCAGACGGTATATAAAGGATTATGCATTAAGGACTGCATGTATTTCTCGCTTAACCAAAAAAGATGTTAAGTTTGTGTGGGGCCCAGAACAGGAGGCAGCTCGCCAAGATATTGTTAAGTGTTTAACCAGCGAACCGATACTTGCAGTCTTTGATCCGAAACTTCCCACTGAGTTGCACACCGATGCCAGTAGTACTGGATACGGTGGCGTCCTCTTACAGACTCATAGTGATGGTAAAAAACACGTAGTCTCGTATTTTAGCAAGGTTACTCAAGGCGCGGAACCTAGGTACCACTCATATGAATTAGAAACTCTGGCCGTTGTCAAAGCACTGCAGCAATTCCGACATTACTTGATAGGTTTACAGTTTAAATTGGTTACAGACTGCAATGCTTTGAAATCGACAGAGCGCAAAAAGGACTTACTGCCACGAGTGGCTAGGTGGTGGGTTTATCTACAAGATTTCACTTTCACTATTGAGTATAGAAAAGGTCAAATGATGTCTCATGCTGACTATCTGAGCCGTAACCCTTCAATGCGTGTTGTTAATCAAATAAATAAACCCCGAAATTGGGCACAGATAGCACAAGCAGCGGATAGCGAGACTCAGGACCTTGTACAAAAACTTAATGATGGTCAGTTAGATTCTCAACGTTATGTATTTCAAAACGACATACTTTATTATCGGTATACTCCAATAGGTGAAAGACCCCAACTATTGTGTTATGTACCTAAAGGATATAGATTAAGTTTATTAAGAGCTTTTCATGACGAGCATCAACATATCAGTGCCGAGAAGACTTTAGATCTTATTTTAAAACACTTTTGGTTTCCGGGACTTCGACAGTTCATAAGTAAATATGTGATGCACTGTCTCGTGTGCATATCTAGGAAAAGAGTCCCTCGGGCTCCGCATCAGTTAATAACTTCTTGGGAAAAGCCCGATAACCCTTTCAGTACTGTCCATATTGACGCTCTAGGTCCTCTTCCAGAGTCAAATGGTTACAAATTTGTACTAATTATTATTGATGCTTATACGAAATTTGCATTATTGTATCCCATATACAGGCAGGATGTAACTGAACTTATTAGAGTATTTAAAAATGCTATTTCTATATTTGGTGTTCCAAAGCTTCTAGTAACAGATCGCGCTCGTATGTTTGAGTCGGTAGATTTTGTAAGCTGGTTAAATGAGTTAGGTAGCGATATTCATTACATTACTCCCGAGATGCACCATTCTAATGGTCAGGTAGAAAGGTATGCACGTACTATTCTGAACATGATCAGAATTGAAGTAAGAAACAAGGATTCACTATGGTCTGAAGCTTTATGGAGACTGCAATTAATCTTAAATATAACTAAACAAAAGACAACTCAGACTTCTCCACTGAACTTACTTATTGGAGTTGGATCAAGTACTCCTGTCATCAGTTCTCTGGTTCGTGATTTAGTTCGTGAGGACTGTGAAACGAACAGAGAAGCAAGGCGTGAACTATGTCGAAGCAGGGCTAGAAGGTTACTTGAGACGAACCGAACCCGACAGGACACCTATGCTAATCAACAAAGACGATTACCAAAATCTTATAATGTGAACGATCATGTTTTCGTCATAAAATTTTCTCAGTCTATAGGAAAATTAGATGGCGGAATGCGGGGTCCTTACAGGGTTACCAAAGTATTGCCTAGTGGGCGATATGAACTGAAGCTTCTGAGCGGTGCCTACGGGAAAACTACGCAGGCTGCTGCCGAATATATGGTGCCGTGGAAGGGCGAGTGGTGTCCTGAAAGCTGTGCTGCTTTCTTTGATGGTAAGTGTCTGTTTCTGCGGTTGTGCAGAAGTGCTGTTATAGCTTTGAATGCCACATAATTTCCTTCCATAGTATATAACTTAAAAAAAAAAAAAATAGATTCATGTTGGTATATCAAACATTGTTAAAATGATTCCATACATAATGACTGACAGACCCTACTAACACTTGTTTCTGTGGTATGAAAAGTTGTAATACTGATGCTCAATAGATGGAAATGGATAGCTTTGTTACGTGCTATTGCTTGTACAGCTATAGCTTGGAAATATAATGGTTTGGCGGGCATGCAATTGAGCATTGCAGTGACCCTGCCGTGTTTGATATTGGTTTGTTGGCTTAGCGGGTGTACAATTAAGCTTTGTATCTGTCCTGGCGACGCCTTTGATTTCATCAAGTTAGTGATGAGATGTGTTATGTGAAAATTTGGGGGCCCCTGAGGATATAAGACAGGTTGTAAACTTGGTCTAATTTGTGGTTGTTGGTTGCTTGGGCTTACAATTCAGCTTTGTATTTGCCTTTAGTAGCCAACAGATGATGATGTATGACGAGACGTCTCTTGTGGATTAAAGTAAGTGTGTGTAGATGGTGTTGAATATGAATTGAATAGAAGATAACTGTGTGGAGTCTGAATGAACATGATGTATATATGAAGGGATGCTAATGAAAATTTATTTCAGTCGAAGATACTGATGACCCAGAGGCAGGCACATCCATTGGGACTGCACATTCCACTGCTGCTGTTGGTGAAGATGCTCATGACCCAGAGGCAGGCACATCCACTGGGACTGCACCAGTCACTGCTGCTGTTGATGAGGATGCTGATGCGAGCCAGCCAGGACAGGATGACCAAGCTGCTTCGAGTGATGCCGTCGGGGACGACGCATGTTCAGGATAGGCCGTGTTAGGAATTAGTTGAAGTTTTGACAGGCAACGTCACCCGGGTCTATGGAAGCTGTCAACGCTAGGCACAAGAGCTTACTTTTGTGCTTGGGTCCGTAGCGGTAACATCGGTTTGGGTGAGCGATCTGCTTGTTTTAACTTGTTTGAACTTGTTATAATTTTGTTGTCTCATTAATTTTATTATTTTGTGTTGAATTATTTATTTGAGTTTCGTTTTATGATTTTCTGTTTCTGTTTGGTATGTCATTTAATGAGAGTAGTTACAATTAAAATTAGATAATTATTTAAATAAAATTAAATCTATGTTTGTTATAATTGATTTGTATTTATTTTATCTTGATTTTTGAGTAATTCCTAGAAATAGATAGACTTCCGGGAGTCAGTTCTTTTTTATTGGAAAGAGGAGGATCTTTCAGGATCATTTCTCAAAATTCCTTACATATCATTATTTTAAAAGTTATTAACGAAAAACTAAATACCTTTTTTTATAAATCTTATTTTGTTAATAACAATCGTAACAATCGCATTTTTTTATGTGCTAATATACCCTTAAAAAACATTTTTCTAGACGTCATTCCGAATCGAATGAGGTATGGCACATATTTTTAGGAGCTTTATTTCTATTTAACACGTTTTTGAACTTGTTGACTAGACTATTAGGCTTCGTACTTAATGTTAATGATTAGAATGACATTGAAATAGACGAAAACTATAGGCGGCAAAACATTAGACATTAAGTCATTCAAACCTAGACTAGGAACTAAGGATTTCCGAAAAGTTTAAGCCTAATTTGGCTTCACCAGTGGCTCAGTACTAACGGTAGTTGCTTCTGAGACCTAGTGTTCTGGGTTCGATTCCCACCCAGGACAATTATTAATGTGCATCACGGATAGTTATTCTGAGCCAAGGTCTACAGACGGTCGGTGAATCATGTGTTTGTAAAGTGCACATAGTACAGTAGTTGTCTTTTTAAAACAGTAAGAGAAATTATTATATTAATTACTAGCTGATGCCCGCGATTTTTTTCACGTGGTGTTTATTCTTTCGGTTTTTTAACTATCCCCTAGAAACTCATTAACTTTCTGTCATTAAAAAAAGTATTTAAAATGTTGACCGGGGATGTAAGATACCACCATGCAAAATTTAATCTAAATCAGTACAACAGTTTCGAACATTAGCCGGTACAAACAGACAGAGAAACAAAAATAAACAGATTTATTCTATTTTACTTCTAAAATCCCCCTGACTCGGTTTTTAGCGATTTTTTTCTGTTTGTTACATACATTCGACGTCTTGAGTTTTATTGTATGTATAGCTAAATATATTTGTTCATATTTATACAACTATAAAATTAGGTAAAGGTCAAAATGTCTGATTTTAATAGAACACTTTTTTTGTTTGATATAGCCAACCATCCAGCCACCGTCTTCCGGCTATCGACTATCACCTCATCTCCTGTTATTTTGTAAGTCTTGGCAGCAGCTAACTAGCCCGAAACCCTTTTTCCTTTACGGCTATTATTCCGTAGAACGATGTGACCAAATGACAGTAATTCCGGCTTGCTAACTGCACTAGTTATAACGATTAGTCAGGTAGGTAATTCAGAAGAAATTCTCGTTTGATTTTTATCACGCAGAGAAACAGTAAACATAAATGTTTATATACTCTTGAATGACATAAAGTCTTAACAGGAGGCCAATCCATTCATTCATACACATTTCGAAGCCGTAAGGCATCACTAGAAATTGACATAAATTAAGGACTTTCACCATAGGATAAGTAGTGCGGTAATTTTAATTCTCCGATCGAACTGTGTTTCTCGAAGTTGTAACATAAAAAGTGACACATCGATAATTACAAACCAGAATCCATCTATTAAAATGTATGGCACGATTGTTGCTGCTACAAATAAAGAAAATCATTGGGTGGTCATGATATTGGTAGTATATATTTTTTAATTGAATAATTATTTTTAATTGGAACTACAGTAATAATCACTTAGCTCCAATGCGAAATACTAAAACCAACATACTGCACATTGACCCTTAATCATCTATGACAACTTTGAGCGTAGGCGAGCACGCCGCCGCATAAATCTCTCCCCATGATTAAAATCTTAACAATGAATGCTTTAAACGTCAGCGGTGCTTCTGACGCCTAATTGTATGATAATTCATGCGAAATTGTCAATTCAATAGTTTCTATAGTTGCAGGCTATTAGTTCTATATTAGCTATAAATTAGGATTAATGGCTTTTCTGCACATGTTAGTTGTAACAAAAGTAACTGATACGAAGATAACCGAGAGCATAATCCCAGCTATAAAGTTACTCGGTGTCAGATAGCACTTATTGTTGCCAGGTAATACTTTTTCATAAAACACCCTTGGATTCTAGTGTTAATCTATAACTAAGGCTATTAAAATGAAGTACCTACGACTAGTATCTTCCGTTTAATCTTTAGCCTGTCACTTCAAAAAATGTAAACTTGAATTTACTACGCAATAAATTCAATATAAACCAACTGTAGATAAGAAATATTGTTATTCAGAAGGAAATTACAAAGTACGTGATACAAATAATTAAAAAAATCTTGTCTGTTTGTTATGGGTAATTTCCAAAACTGATGGACAAATGTTGGCGTAATTTTAATTAAACGGGAAAATAAAGGAAACAGGTATGTACACACAATAATAAAAACCACCGGGTTGTTGTTGTGTTGGTCACCCCGCGGGCAAAATAGTCTAATCTATATATTATAAAGAGGAAAGATTTGATTGTTTGTTTGAATTAGGCTCCAAAACTAATTGACGGCGTTGAAAAATTATGTCACCACCATTGGGAAGTTACACTATCTTCGGTGAACAAAATATTAATAATAATAATATTATCTATATATATAAAACAAAGTCGTGTTAGTTACACTATTTATAACTCAAGAACGGCTGAACCGATTTGGCTGAAAATTGGTAGGGAGGTAGCTAAGAACTGGGAGAAGGACATAGGATACTTTTGGGTAGGGGTAGGGTAGGGTAGGGTAGGGGTAGTGTACGGGTAGGGTAGTGTAGGGGTAGGGTAGGGGTAGGGTAGGGGTAAGGTAGGGGTAGGGTAGGGGTAGGGTAGGGTAGGGGTAGGGTAGGGGTAGGGGTAGTGTAGGGTAGGGGTAGGGTTAGGGTAGGGGTAGGTTTGGGGTAGGGTAGGGGTAGGGTAGGGTTAGGGTAGGGGTAGGGTAGGGTAGGGCAGGGGTAGGGTATAAAAGTCCACCCGTGCGAAGCCGGGGCGGGCGGCTAGTATTATTATAAAGAGGAAAGATTTGATTGCTTGTTTGAATTGAATAGACTCCGAAACGAATTGACGAATTTGAAAAATTATTTTACCGTTGGGAAGCTACGCTATCTCCGGTGAATATAGGCTTAGTTTAAGTATGGAGTATCGCGGGTGAAACAGTGCACGGTAAGCTAGTCATACAATTGTTTTTTTAAACCATAATATCTCTATAAAAATATTCTTTTTATCTATATTCTATAAGAACATAAACATAATACGAAACGACGTAGAATATTCTAGTTTTAAAGATAACATCACCTGGATATATCATCATTCGTCATATAGTGAACATAGGCTTAGTTTAAGTATGAAGTTCCCTCGGGAACGGGAGCATCGCGGGTGAAACAGTGCACGGTAAGCTAGTCATACAATTGTTTTTTTAAACCATAATATCTCTATAAAAATATTCTATTTATCTATATTCTATAAGAACATAAACATAATACGAAACGACGTAGAATATTCTAGTTTTAAAGATAACATCATCTGGATATATCATCATTCGTCATATGGAAGTATCTGAATATATAAGGTGCTTTAAAAATATCTGCCAAGGCTTTAATGGGAGGTAGTATTATGTTTAAAGATTACAATAGTAAAGAGCTTTCGTACCCCGGAACAGTTATTTCAATTTGAGAAAATAAATAAGTTAAATAAACATTGACTATACTCTGCATAAAGCCATTCACAAATTACGCGCGATGTGTCGCATCGTCAATGAAAACAACTGCTATCTCTTTCCATCTGTTCCGTGAATGAAAACTGAAATCACTATCTGTACGTGTAGGTACGCAATAATACGCTGTCAAATAAGTGTTTTAAAAGTGCAATTACTTACCAGCTTCTGCATTCTTCCAAAAAACTTACGTAAATAAGATGATAAACTTCCCATCACACTTAAAACAGGCTTTGGACTGTCAACTTAGTGTAAGAATCGCAATTTTTTGTATTATTTTTAAACAATAGGTAGGTACTTAGATTCATATCAAATAACGATAAATTACAGTAACTTGGCGTGTTTAAAAGTTAATCATTTTATTTACAACAATTGCACCGTAGGTATTTACAGTTATTTACACACTCCCTACCTACTTATCTACAAAACTGTTGTACTAGTCCGCGTTGCACACAAATATAAGCACGCTTACATACCTACGTGTCTCTTAACTTTGTTTAATGTGTCCGTTTCACTTTTTAATTGTCTAAATGCGCGTTTGATTCGCCTTATTAGTTCTACCACACTTCTGATATCATGTCCGGTTCAGCCGTACACTAGGTCCTTTACACGACCCCACATAAAAAGGTCTAGAGGGGTTAAATCCGGCGAGCGAGTAGGCCACGGCACCGGCTCTCCTCGGCCCGGGCCTATCCAACTTTCACCGCCGTACCACACACCGTTTAAAAATTCCCGTACGTTGATGGCGATTGAGGTGGTGCTCCTTCATGTTTGAAGTGCAGCCCTCTTATCTCTTCAAGAGGAATACGTTCCAACATTCTTCTCACACGGGTTCGTAGTAAACGCAGATACGACTCTCCGTCCAGTCTGCCCAAGAACACTGGTCCTAGTATTTTGTTCCCCAGTATCTAGTGTTAATGTGTGGGCTGGCCCACACATTAACACTACGTCGGAGTACACTAGAATGGAGGCCTGCCTGCGTCAACCGGAGGCGGGTCAAAGCGGCCGTGGTCTCTAAACCTGTACACGGCATCCAGAATGGTATGATGACTAACTCGCACACCAAACCTCTGTTGGTATAAGTTCACGGCATGTGCAGTTACGGCGTTACACTCGCGGTAGCACAATACCATTTCAAGGTATTCTTGATTAGAATACCGTCTTCTGGGAGGCATTTTTAATAAAGGCGCGCGATATTCCCGTCGCTGACCGCTAAAACTATCTTCCGCATTCTTCCGAGCGGCCGGGCGGCCGGGGGACGAGGGGCGACTGGCGAGCGCCCGGCGATCGGCTAGCGCGTGCGACGAACGGGGTAGCGCGGGTGCGGGTGGGGCCGCGCGGGGCTGTCCTTTGACAACCGCCGCGCGGCGGCATCGTTTCGGCGGCATCGTATCGGCGTGCGGTGCGGCAACAGCTTATTAAGTCTACAGAATGGTGTTATGCCAATAAATCAATTCAAATTTATACGTACAATTTTTTGTATGAAAAAAAATATGACAAATTATCAATAATTTTTCTTCACTATTGTAATCTATAAACACAATACTGTCTCCCATTGCAGCCGTGGCAGATATTTTTATAGCACCTTATATATCATAAGTATCTGAATTTCGTTGATAAATACGACTTATTAATTTTCATTCGAAAACATCACTAGTAACCTATAAAAATGTCCAAGTATTCAAAGTAATAATTGTGATTTTGTAGAATTATTTTGATGTAACGTAAAAAATATATTTTGTATTAATTGATTTAAAAAATTATACCATGTTATTTTTTGATATGATCTCGATCATACTCTACAGTCACATAAACAAAACACCTTGAATAGAAATAAAGAAGTAAAGATAAAGATGCATTTATTTGTATTAAGCATGTGGTACAGGGTGTCTGGCGGCAGATTTACATTTTAAAAATCGAATATTTCACAAAGTTATAAGCGGTGCGGGGGGGAGGGTGGTGTCATTAGAACCACTGATCGTGTGGATTTCTCAGTCACGATGTCGCAGTGGTCGGGTGAGCATCGCGCATTCGCTATCGAAGCGTTTTTCAAGAGCCACGATTCTTACGTACTCGCTCGCCGGCAGTTTTGTTCACATTTCAAGTTTCGACGGATAAGCGATGGACCGAGTGTGAATTTAATTCGTTCGTGGGTGGAGAGGTTCCGCGCAACTGCTATGTACACACCACGGCCAGGGCCTAGTCGATCGTCAAGGACCCCGGAAAACATCGCACTGGTGGAACGGAGTTTACGTGAAAATGCACGACTTTCAATACGGAAAAGGGCAGCTTCATTGGGACTTCCAAGAGCGATTGTTCATGAAATTTTGAAAAGGGACATGAAGTTCCATCCTTTTAAAATTCAAATTATTCAAGAATTAAAAGAAAATGACTTTGTGTCACGCAATTTTTTTTGTGAAACCGCTTTTGGAGCGTTTTCGCACTGCGAATTCAATTTTTTGGAGTGACGAGGCTCATTTCCATCTAAACGGACACGTTAACAAGCAAAACTGTCGTTACTGGGCTCCAAGAACTCGCAATTCTCGATTGAAACACCAAAAACCATTACATTGCCCAAGGGTAACTGTTTGGTGCGCTTTATCCGCGAGTGGGATAATTGGGCCATTTTTTTTTGAAAATGCACGTGGCCACGCGACTAATGTCAGTGGTGAGAATTATCGACACATGATTTCGAATTTCTTTTTGCCGAGCCTGCGAGCTCATCCATCTTTCTCATCACACACGTGGTTTCAACAGGATGGTGCGACTGCACACACGGCCAGAGCTTCATTGGATTTGTTGCGCGAAAATTTCCCTGAAAAACTGATTAGTCGCTTTGGGGACATCCCGTGGCTACCAAGGTCCCCCGACCTAACCCCAATGGTTTTTTTTTTGTGGGGCTACCTTAAAACGCGAGTCTACACCAACAATCCGCGAACTGTTGTGGACTTAAAAGAAAATATTCGGCGAGAAATCGGCGCAATTGAACCGAGTTTACTGCAGCGTGTGGCGCGGAATACGAGGCTCCGTTTTAAACAGTGTGTGCAACAAGATGGAAGACATTTGGATGACATCATATTTAAAAAATAAAATCCGCATTATGACTTTGTATTGTAACACTTTTATTAAAACTATACGTATAAAGGTATTTATTTTATTTTATTTTGAAAACCTAAATCTGCCACCAGACACCCTGTACATGTTTTCATGTGGTGTTATAATAATTATTATAATAGTTTCAACATGTTCTGTCGTATCAGGCGTACAAAATTACATAAAATTAATGTAACTTAGTTTTTAAAACGATGTATTCTAATTTTATATATTTGTAGCAATGCTTATAATGTTTGTAATGTCCTATAACATCATATTAAACCACTCTTACTTTTAGATAACTGATTAAACTTTACACATAATTTTTTTTATATTTAAACATAATTCTATCAATGTTTCCTTTTCCTCCGAATAGCCGATAATACTGATAAATATTTATAGTAGAACAGCTCGCGTAATAAATTAGTCATTCGACAAATTCAATATAAGCATTAATATACCTATTTATTTTATCTCGTCTCGAAGATGACGAGTGTTGTAAAAAACCACCCGTAAAAATGCTTTTCAATGTATTTTGATTATCATATCATATAAATTAGCTAATTTTAACCGATCTTAAAGGAGATTAGACACCTGAGCAGGGCATATTATTGTACAAAAGGTGTATAAGGCTTTACTCTCAAAATCAGGCGGGACGGTTCTACCACGGATATAGATAGACCTAGATAACACAAGAGCAACTACATCGCGAGCCTTTTTTTTTTTTTTTTTTTTTTGTTGTCCGGGGGGAAATATTGACGCATTCCCACCACCGTTGCAGCGTAATTGCGCGCTGGCGGTGGGATATGTGGGACTCGCCCTCTCCATAGCGTGGTATGCTAAAGTCATACCACGAGGAGAGGACCCTACACCACTAAAACCTCCCGGACACTCATTCGATCCGCCGTTGGCGGGGGTCGGGTACTCATGAGCAATCAGGCAACTACTTCGCGTGCCTAGCTTACGTACAAAAATCGTAAGTGGCCACTTTCGCGTTCAGTCTGCATCGGTGTACAGCGCTAGTCGGATGTCTGTTAAAAATATTAAAATGGTTAATTGTGCTGTTATAAATTGTTATAACTACACAAATGCGAGGAGAAAAAATAATGTAAACGTTTCCTTCCATCGTTAAGTCATTTTGAGAATAATATTCTGCTTAATTTATTTAAAAAACAATTATTTTTAATCTAATACCCTCAGTAATACCTGGTCATATTAAATCTGAGAAAAACAAAACATTCGTATTACATTGCGGCTTTTACTTGGAGCGGTTGATAAGACGTTTTGTTATGAACAAGTGATGAATATCGAAACAAGCGATATTACCGTATATCGCTTCGTTTTACAAAACCGAAGCGATATACGGTATATCGCTTGTACAGGGACTTTTATCATTTTTCTGTCAATTTTAGCGATGAGTGCTGTTCATCCTATGCAACACAAATCGATTTTCAAGAATCGATTTCGGAAAAAGAGGAATGATTTTGTATTATATAAGTACTTATTATGTAGACAATTTTAATAAATAATCGTACAGTTTCGTGACATTTTAGTTTGCCCCATGAACCCAATTTAAAACAAAAATGGATTGAGGCGACGGGAAACAAAGATTGGTTCCCAACAAAGCATAGCACTATTTGATCAATACATTTTGTGGAAGCAAACTTTGTTGACAACCTCCGCAGCGTAGCGGTATTTGGCTCGCTCTAAATTTTGGAGGTCGTGAGTTCGATCCTCACGCCGGACAGGAAATCTTTGGGTAAATTGTAAGATTTCTTTCCGGGTACGTTTCCGTTGCTCCCGATTGTTATACATCTTTTGCGATTCCTTGTGTGGTACAACATATTACTGCGGTCACCAACCCGTCTGCCAAGCGTGGTGACTATGGCTAATAACTCGGGAGGAGGCCCATGTTCAGCAGTGGACATTATACGGGCTGATGATGATAATGATGAAGCTTTGTTGACGGGAAAAAGCAATGAATATTGACACAAGCAGCATATCCGACTGTTGATGTAGGTACTGAAGATCACAACTGATGAAGTTAGTTATTTATTAAGTATATAGTACCTTCAAACTTTTAGAAGTGTATAAAGTTATAAATTTTGAGGGAACAAAACCGCCGCAAAGTCTAATAAATACACGACTTGGTAGCGTTAATAGAATGCTTAAAAAAAGTTAATCAATAATGAACAAACTAATGTGCTTAAAACAACCAACGTTACAACTCAAAAACTTTATTTTAGACAGTTGAAGAACAAAAACTTATACAAAGGCGACCTTTATTTAAAATTGAGTACGCCTTTGAATCGATTTGATTTTCCCATCACTAAATAGTGCTTGTGACGTCATAATAGGTATTCAAAAAATGGCACGCTTGGTTTTCATACAGATCGTGATACATGTGTTACCCACCTGCGAGGGGTTAGGCGATAAAACCAGCATGATGACATGAGCTACTGTTCAAAGTGCTTCTCTGAGGCTCAGTTGAAACGCCATATTTAGAGAATTGCTCCGTAGATTTTTTATATAGAAAATATCTAATAAGTTTTACTGGGCCTGGGCGTCGAACCCGTCCTGCGTTAGGATTTGGGTTAGTAACGGTCGAACAACTCGACACACAGGATTATTCTAAGAAATAAAATCTAGAATAAAAAAAACCCTTCTAAAATGGCGAATCACTTGCATTTTACATCATATATATAAATAGTTTCGGATGAATATTTGTAATTAGCCACGAGGCTTTTGCTACTACACTAAGTAGAAAAAGCCTCGTGGCTATCTACAAATATGCATATGCATGAGGCGAGCAGGTCTCCAGCCTTATTAAATCCTAAGAATCCTGTGAGACTTGCGCCCCAAGTTTCGTGCAACTGTTGCTCTAATTTATACTTAATCCAATGATAGTTTTATATTGTTTTGAAAGGTAAATATGATTCAATTCAATTTTCATGGTTTTTATTTCGTTGGATTTGTCTACGCCCTGAATAGCAGAATACATTTTAAAAACAAAAGAAAGTCGTGTTAGTTACACTATTTATAACTCAAGAACGGCTGAACCGATTTGGCTGAAAATTGGTAGGGAGGTCGCTAAGAACTGGGAGAAGGACATAGGATACTTTTGGGTAGGGGTAGAGTAGGGTAGGGTAGGGTAGGGTAGGGTAGGGTAGGGTAGGGTAGGGGTAGGGTAGGGGTAGGGTAGGGTAGGGGTAGGGTAGGGGTATGGTAGGGGTAGGGTAGGGTAGGGGTAGGGTAGGGTAGGGTAGGGGTAGGGGTAGGGTAGGGGTAGGGTAGGGGTAGGGTAGGGGTAGGGTAGGGGTAGGGTAGGGGTAGGGTAGGGCAGGGGTAGGGTAGGGCAGGGGTAGGGTATAAAAGTCCACCCGTGCGAAGCCGGGGCGGGCCGCTAGTTTAATACTAACAACTCGACAGTATATTTAATTATACTAACTAACCACAAGCAGAGTTATCATCAACAATCCATTTACATCCACTGCTGAACATGGGCTTCCTCTTAATATACCTTGGTTAACCAGGATCGTTGAGGGACATTGCCATAATCACCACGCTAGGCATATGGATTGGTGATCGCAGTAAGATGTAAACCTTGAGCTAATAGATTATTGAGAATTAGATTGGCCCATCCATCAGCCATATTTTATGTCCCTTAGTCATGAGTGGACATTGGGTGGTATATTCTAAGCAGAAAATACAGCACAAGTAGAATACATGCATAGAATACATGCATTTAAAAATAAATGTTAATTAAAATTTCATCGGCGTAGTTTCATATTCCGACCTCAAGAAATAAGCTATATTTACCAATCTGTTACTCAATCATAGCTTTGAAAGCTTTTAAATTTTTAGAGAAGACTTACTAAGTATTCAATTATAAACGACTTTACTTACTTACTTTATCGGCCAGTTTACGTCTTCAGCTGAACTTGAGCCTTCTTCAAATAGACCTTGGCAAGCCAGGGTAATTGGCAGGCAGATTGCTGATCCCAGTAAGATGGTGAGTATATTAAAGCTGATAGACCTTGTCTGATTTGACATGACGCGCCCCTCTCCCGCATTTTGCATATAAGCAAATGTAAAATGTTTGCAAAATGCGGGAGAGGGGCGCATTATTTCAAATTGGTCAAGCTCTACCTATCTATCAGCTATCCAATCCAATCCATGGTAAACATAGGTTAGTCTATTCTAAGCCGGAAACGGCTTTTTAGAATCAAAGTTACATTAAATTAGTTTTACTTTACCTAACGTAACTTGCGATAATATTATATAGAAACCAGAAAATAATCTAAAATTTTTTGAAACATTAAATTTGTGCATTTTTATTAGTGAGAGCTATTATTAACAGGATTTCCTAGTCTTAACTATTGACAAGAAAATTACTCTGGTCGATTTAATCGATCGATTTCCATATTTAAATAAATCATTTATATGATTCGATTTATAATGAGCTTAATCGCGCCCTGAATCTATCGATTACGCTTGGGGCAACGATTAGACATCAGGACCTTTATTTGTCGTAGTGAAGTGGGAAAAGAGCCTGATAATAAGCCTATAAATTTGTATGTTTGCTGAATTAGCAGAGCATTATCGAATCAGTTCTATTTTTATATTTATATATAGTTTTATTTGCAAGGTTTAAGTCACAGGAAAATGGTTTCGTAAACTTTTGCCGTCACAATATTGATACATTTTATTTAATAATATTATTGTTGAAATGTACACTAGTTTATTAGACAAGTTTTTTTTTTCATTATCACATGACTCACTACATAAGTCCGATCAATTCGTCTACATTATCAATAAACGTTTTCATTTTCATTTTATAAATTATATAATGAAAATGAAATAATATAATATACGGATGTATTTATTCTATTTATCAATAATGTAGTATTGATTTGTAAAGAAAAGTAAATTTTAAAATCAGTAATTACAAACTTTATCTTTTAAACTATTCCAAAAATCCTTGTAAGTAGGTACTAGTTTATTTTACATAAAAATTACTTTTGAAATTACTCTTATTAATGCCAATAGTAGGTAGATAGCTCAGTTATACCGTTCATTTATAAATGTTCACGATAATTATTTTTTTAAGAAATATACTTAATAGATATCCATTTTTGGTAATTTATGGCACTATTCATGGATGGATTCGACATTCGACTACTGAATGGACTCAAATCTGCATTAGATTGCTAGACCATTTAGCCATGCAGGTGAGTCCAAGGCCAATTTCACTATCCTCTCTCGCCACGTCCAATAAAATATTATTATTAATATTTTTATAGGTAATTCCTCATCATTCAGCAATTATTCATAGAAGTGTCAATGCACCAGCAACCAGCTCCAAGCAAAAAAGTGTGTTAATAGTTACAATCATTATTTGATTACTTTCCCACGTATAGTGTAAATTTTATAATTCACATACAGTGTCTGATACTTTGTACATACCTAATATAATAATATACATTAATCCAATGCATCACCAATAGCAGTGAAGGAAGAAAAACACCGTGGGATCCTCTGTGCTTTAGAAATAATTAAACGCGAATGTTTCCACCTATCTAAGATAAGCATTTGTGTGGTAACTAAGCACTTAGTTCTCACAGTTATAGAAATACCTATTTTATAAGTTGTATGTTCAATAGTCGAAATACTTGTATGTTATTTTAGTAAATTTGTGTTATTTTAGTCCATATAGTGAAACTAGCTTCCGCGCGCGGTTTCACCCGCGTATCCCGTAGAAACTTTATAATAAAATATAGCTTATAGCCTTCCTCGATAAATGGGCTATCTAACACTGAGATAATTTTTCAAATCGGACCAGTAGTTGCTGAGATTCGCGCGTTCAAGCGAACAAACTCTTCAGCTTTATCTATTATGGCAAATAACTCATTATTAGGTACCAATTCTTTGCGTTTTTATACTCATGATAATTTCTCAACGAAATGTCCGATTGGCATAAAACAAAAAGTATTTTACTTCTACATAAATACCCTTGATAACATAATGCTAAATTTGGATAAGGATTAATATAACGATACACATTTAAGGGCCTATGCACACCACGTTTTTTAAACGCGCCGTCGACGCGCGTTTGTAGCGATACAGACGCGATACGCACGCAAGTCAGACGCAGCCTGTAGACCTTTGCACACCTGTATAAATACAGACGCGCGTGTGTAGCGATACAGACGCGATGCAAACGCGCGTGTGTAGCGATACAGACGCGATGCAAACGCGCGTGTGTAGCGATACAAACGCGATGCAAACGCGCGTGTGTATCGATGAATTTCAGTTATGAAGTTTTCTGTGTCGAAAGGCTCCATTTTTTTGTTCCAAAGACGTGCGGTGCACCAAATCGCTCGATTGCGGGGGAAACCCCGTCCGTAGGGAAGGCGCGCGCGCTAGACGCGCCGGTGCCGCGCGTTTGTATCGATACAAACGACAACAAACTGCTCTGCAGGATAAAAACGCGCCGGCGACGCGCGTTCCCAAAACGCACGTCTACGGCGCGTTTAAAAAACGTGGTGTGCATAGGTCCTTACGTAGTTTCTTTCTTCAGACGATTTAATATTTTTTTATGAACATAAAATCTATTATTGTGACTAAACCATGATAGTTAGATATGTGCTCTCACGGACTTTTTTGTAGATCTTACTAAGACAAACAAACCCGTAGTACATAATTTTGTTCTATTGTCAATAGTTTTTGCAGCGCACGCATAAATAGGTTTCGATTTTACACCTTGGGTTACAAAATCGTAATTTTCTTACGGAACCCAATTATTTTTAATAATAAAATATAGCCTATAACCTTCCTCGATAAATGGACTATCCAACAATGAAATAATTTTTGAAATCGGACCAGTAGTTCCTGAGATTAGCGCGTTCAAACAAACAAACAAACAAACTCTGCAGCTTTATAATATTAGTACAGATTAATACTTAAAGCATCTAAACACCGAACAAAAAAATATTAAAAGTATAAATAAGTTAAAAATAAGGAAAAAAAACTTACTCTTGAATTCGATAACTTTAATCATAGCTATATTAGCATATATTTTCTTTTACTTTGGATCATTTTACGGCAATGTTTAGCACATGCTTAATTAAGATTTTAAGTTGCAAATTCAAGACAATACTTTGGACTTTCTACAAACAATACAAAAAGCTTCAATGCCCACAATGCGGTATAAAGGCGAGCAGACGTCCGGGTTAAAGGTTACAGCTCATTAGAGCCACCCGGCACCCACTCCGCACCGCCTCGCCTCCTGCGGCTAGTATTGTTTATATGGACTTGTATGGCTATGCGCTCACCATATTGCAACAACCCATCCCACCTACCTAACCCATGTCCTAACCTAACTAGAGGATCACGGACTAAAGACCCTAAATTAAACTACCTAAATGGAAAATAACGAAAATTGAGATTTGTATTGGAGTTTATATTGAAAAGGAATGGCTCGTGATTGGTGAATCGTCAAGTGGTCAGGAATAAGTTGTGGCCGAAGATAACCCTGATTACATTGAAAGGAGGAAACTAAACTAACTACCTAAACTATAACTGTTACGCTACTAAATTTTTCGGGTATTATCAAAGACAGAATGATTTATATAAGCAAATAATGGTAAAATAAGTTAAAAGTCATACTTAATAGGCTATAAGGAATTGAATTAAATTCTATATTTAATAGATAGGAAATGTTAATAAAGGGATCCTGCCCCTCACCCGCAGGCATTCGATCTCGTCTCCAGACTTGGATAATCGTCCTCCGTGTCTGGACCGCTGATGGTCTTACAAGGGACATTTCCTTATTACTTATTTATTACATTAAAACTAAGGGACAAGAGGACATTCTCTTTTAGCAAAACTATGTCTTTGTCTAGACAGTCTGTGATAGTAGTCCTTTACCTACTTTCTTAGAGTGTTCAATATATATGTGACAATAAATAAGTAATCTTCCAAAACTGGAATATGCTAAGCAAATGTTTATACAGTAAGTCAACTATATTTATAACATAACAAATGTATATTCGTATATCCGCCCATCCTGTTTAAGATCCCATTTTTAGCTTTATGGTCACTTGAGGTTGCCGGAGCTCGCCTAGGATGAAACAAGATCAGTAAAACATACATTTATTTTATATTCTCTATCGAGTTAAATAAATTAGTCTAAATTGCAGAACTCATCCAGATTTAGAATTATAACTTATAACTTTATTTATATAAGGGAAATAATATTATAAAAGTGAACTGATAATATTTATAAGTTAAATAATATTATATAATTAGATGAAACTATTTTTAAATTTCAAGTAATAATATGAACAATTGTATTTCTGTTCTTTCATCGATTTTGATTCAATATATTGTATGTTTAGAGTTTATCTTCATAGATCATGATTAGTAAAATATATTTTTATTAAATGTAATGAAATATGTTTGTATTGTTATTTATTTATTTCTATAAATTGCCATCTTACTTTGATAGAATATATTTATGTGCTTTTCATGGTCATTAAGAGACACTTAAGATTTAGAGACTTAACCAGCATTCTGAATCTAGAATGAACTGACTTATAACAATAGATAAGTCGGATGTAAGTATATGTATTTCTAGCAACAAATGTACATTCGTATTTCCGTCTAGCCATAGTAAGATCCCATTTTTAGTTTTATGTTCACTTTGGTTGCCGAAGTTCGCCAAGGCAAAACGAGAACAGTAAAACATACATTTATTTTGAATTTTCAATTTAAATTAATTCAATTTAAGTTCATTCAATCTTCAAAAACCAGTATAATTTATTTACATTTGTACTTTGAATATAATTGAATTTACTAAGATTTTATAATAACTTAATAATTTTAATGAAATAAAATCATCTTACAAAAACCTAACAGTCCTACCTTCCCCTATCATATAATAAATATAAACTGTACCCTTTACCTACACTCCCCTACACTCCTAAACTTCTATACATAACATTCCTACCTTCCTACACTTCTATACCTAACATTACTACCTTTCCCTATCATACCGTAAATAACAACTGTACCTTTTACCCTACTTTCGTCACATCTCTAAATGTGTATCAAATACATTTGATTTCCGAATTTCCGAATTATCCTTCAACAACTTATCATCGCTATACCTTCAAATGTACTTAGATTTGGTAATAACTTTATATGTTTTATTAAATAAAATTATCGTACAAAATCATAACATCTCTATACCTCTCCTAGTACACCTTAAATAACGACTATACCTTAACTGTCCCTACATTCCTTCACTTCTAAATGTGAACATTTCAAAACCAATCGAGTCGCGGCTCATTTATATTTTAAACGTGAATGTGTTACCTATTCCTAATCTCTCTATATTGAGCTGGTAAACTCAGTGTACCTAATCCTTAAACCTTCCCTAAGGGTCACGAAAGAGTATTATAGGAATCCGTAGATTCACCTCAAGGTCGGAAACAGGACCTTAGGCGGGAATACTCCTCCAACCGGACAGTTATTATTTAGTGGATATATACATATATAAAGATATAACACAGTATTCAAACGATGCATACAGAATCTCGGCGTTAACAATAAGCATAGACCCTCTTCGACTGGTCTCCAAGACTCGAGGTATACCCAATTAGAACATGTGTAGGGCAATTAGACTGATCCTAATGCAAGGGTAAAATCAATCTCTCGAGGCGCCCTAACCTTTCCGAGTTCTACCACTAGCTAATGTTAGGGATAGTTAATCCTCACAAGATATCCTAACGGACAGCTAGATCGGATTAACCCAGCACCATGACTGGATAATTAAGTTAAAAGACAATCTGACACCTTCTCCAGTACATTCTCATAAAGTGTAAATCCATTCACACTGCTTTTACTTTGATTTCACTATTAACCGCCAAGCCGCCATTATTCCCTTATTTATTTCTAAATTCGGGACTGAAACAACTTCACAATGAAAAGAATAAAACAATTACTACAAAGACAAAACAATGTTTTACAGAAATCACTTAATATCACTGAGAAAATACAAGAGATAAGCGAACAAACAAATATTTTTCCAAAGGACACGGTAACCACTGGTTCTTACAGCCTGAGGCCTACAAATGTTAAGTAAATATGAACTACAATTTGTAAGAACAGACCAAAAGTCACCGTAACGTTTAAATAAAAATGTGCTCAAAGACAAATACGTAAGATTTAAAACATTTTGTCAGTTTTGTGGTATTTATTTCCTTCTTACAGTTTGAAGTGCGTATATTCTTAACTAGTTATTAAACTTCATTATGTTTATAAGCTTTAGCGATATTTATAACATTTTAGCTTTAGCTATAAATTATGTAGATTAATATTGTTATTTGCTTCCTTATTTTTAGTGTCTTAGTTACTTTATAATGTTACTGAAAATTGAAATAACAATTGTTTGTACGTACTAAATTTAGCTTATTAAATTAAAAGTCATCAATATTTGGTGGCGTTATTGTTATAATGCCACGAAACCCGGGTGCCGGGTGTAATAGGGAAAATGTATTTTTGAATTTATCTGTCACAACAAATGAAATATATTATATCAATCATCTATCTACCTCTATTATCTATCTATAATAAAACGTGAAGCAAAAAGTTTTTGCTCCTTTTTACGAAAATTGCGCGGGCGGAGGAGTATGAAATTTTGGGCACTTGTAGTTCATATAGAGAAGAAGTCGGCATCATCATCATCATCAGCCCGTATAACGTCCCCTGCCGAACGAATAAGCCTTCTCCAAAGGAGGGCTGGGAGAACTATTCGCCATAGTCACCACGCTTGGCAGGTGGGTTGGTGGCATTATTAGGTTGTAACAAACAAGGAAACGCTGATGCCCATTCCCTGATATACGAGTATTATAGATGATGTTATCGGGACCAACGGCTTAACGTGCTTTCCGAGGCACGGAGGGTAGTCCCTCAACCAACCAAACACGAAAATAAATCTTAGAATTTACACAAAGATTTCTTATCTGGCGATAAACTGGCGCCAAATACAGCTTCGCTACGGAGGTTGTCAGTTGTAGAGACGAAGTGCAGAATGCTACAATTCTTTTTTAATTATGGTCGCATTTTGACCAGTTGGCGACAATTAGTAGGTAAGTTAAAATGCTCGATTATCGGTTCGGGTTTTCTCACATCAATGGAACTCGAAACATTTTTATATTTTTTACGTAAAGGAATTTATTGTTAAAAGTATACAATGCATATTTAAAACTAATAAACATAATTAAAACTAAAACAATATAAATAAGAAGGCATCAAAGAAACGCCGCAATATCCGATGGAAAAGTGCCTAGAAGGCTGGCAGCATTGCCAATTGCAACGTTGAATATTCTTTACCGCTTTTACAGAATAGACTTCCTAAATAAAACAACCAATCCATTGGCACTTCTACAAACTAAAAATAAAACAACCTTTCATCAAAATTGTTCCAGACATTAAAAACAGTTCAATGACATACATGCGTATATTATAATTATAGGTATATTTATAGATACGGTCACACATACACTGTAAACATATTAAATGCTTTTTACCGATAAAGATCTATTAGATTAAGATCTTAAGATAGCATTTTGAATAATAAAATAAACAACCTGCTTCTAATTAAGTATTTAAGTTAATTATCTCAATACGTATTATGTATTTAAATGGAAACATTAATGAATACCCAGTTTGCTTATAAAAAAAAACAGTAATGTAGCCATGTCGCGTTGTTCACATTTAACATTCCATAGCAAAAGGTAATTACTGCTGTAGTACGTACTAGTGATGTGCCGGATATCCGTATCCGCAGATATCCGAAGCAGAAGAAAGATCCGTACCTATCCGTGTCCGTTACTTTTTGGCGGATCTTCTACGGATCTATTTACCTTATTAATTTTAAATATATAGATAAAATTATTTTAAGGCGAAGGGTAAGGCGCACTAGCGACGCTAATTGCCGAGATTCTGACGGTCCACAATTATTTAAAATAGATCCGGTTTAGTAGCTAACAATTTAAAGCGTCGCTAGTGCACCTTACTCTTCGTTTTAAATAGGAATTGTTACCTAAACAATAAAAAACTATTAAATTCAATACAGATATTTTTTTATTTCTTAAAACCAAATATTTTCCTCCTTTATGTTGCAAACTTTGCCGTAGTTATTTGTCATACCAATAGTATATAACTCCAAGATGCTAATGCTAAATGCTTTTTAATGAGATCAATATTATAAAAAGCTTTAAGATCACTTTTTATTAAGAAAACAAAATTTAGATCTTCGTAATATTTTAAATTCGAAATCAATGATTTTTTAATCAAGTAAACTAGTACTGCGTGACACATACAGTATAAGTGATAGATTAAAATCACAATGACACGTATCCGTATCCGTATCTGCGGATCTTGACACCAACTATCCGTATTCAGATCCGTATCCGCGGATCTACATTTTTGACGATCCGGCACATCACTAGTACGTACCTACCTATTTTGTTTTTGATTAGAATGACATATGCACGTATATATAGAACAACAGAACAACATACTAATATTATGACACTGAATAGTTTGAACACTAAAAGTGTGTAGTGTACACACTAATAACATAATTATTAAAGACATATTTTTAACAAGACCTAAAAACTTTGGCAATTTATTTTATTAAAAGAGATTTTCGGACGGACACGTTTGTAGTCAGCCATGAGGCTTTTAATACTTCGCCGGTCATAAAGCCTATATAAATGGTTTAAAAACAACAAACTAAGCAACCTGCGCAACTCAGGGCAGTCGCTGGCAAGGGAATTGAGGAATGATGACTTTAGACTTTTAGGGCAATTTTGTGCAACTGTCGCTCTAATTTATAGTACGCGAGATAAAAAAAAGATAATAGAGCAATATAATGATGAAATAATCTTAAGATGGTAATTACTCCTTTTTTATCTTTTTTGTTGTCTGGGGGAAATGCATATTAACGCTGCCCTCTGCCGCTGCAGACATCCCGCGCCGGCGAAGGGGTATTTGGGACTCGCCATCTCCATAGCGTGGTATGCTATAGTCATACCACTAGGAGAGGATCCTACACTACTAAAACCCCCCCGGACACTCCTCCGTCCGCCGTTGGTGAGGGCCGGGTACGCGTGGCAGTGTGGCCCTCCGACGGCACCCGCGCCTAAAACGACGCCGCGGGCTCTGTGGCCCATTTACCAAATAATATGGCCGCCAGGAAGAAATGAAAAGTAGGGAATGCTCTCTACTCCTCATAGGTCGGCATCGAAGGGAAAGGGACATGGTGGATACTTCTGTACAATTACAATAACTGCATATGTGCCGTTGTATTAATCGAAGGTGTGATATAAACAAAAAGATTTACTATTTTCACTATACTGTTTATTTTAAAACAATGTTTCTTACTCATAAGAATATTTCTATTACAAACAATATAACGGTTTGTACGTTATATTGTTTGTAATAGAAATATCAACATTCTTTCATTGCAAAATTGTAGGTGAAGCTAGGGTTATTACCTAACAAACTAATGAATTCCAATAAAAAAAACCGCATTACAATGAGGTTTGATGTAGATACGAGTTTTTTTTTTTTTTTTTTTTTTTTTTTTTTTTTTTTTTTTTATTTACGTAGACCTATTACAGGCACTTGCAAATAGTCAAAACAATAATTTATTATTAATCTATGTATAATTTTAACAATTTTAAATGAGCATATTAAGCAGGTATTTTAGTTATTGTTTTTAATCATTTTAGTCTTAACTTTATTATTTTACTATATTGTGTCCGATAGCTTGTTCTGTCTATATTAAATTATATTAAGAACAATTGTCATTATTTGGGCGGACCATGAGTATATAACGACGGACGCGCTTTAATGCTACCACCGGATCCAATACGCCCCAACTGAGAAGATCCGGCGAAACAAACTCAGTGGGTTATTCTACTGCCGGTTTTAACACGACCCACATGAGACGGTCCGGCGAAACATCCTCAAATGGGCAGAGCGTAAAACTATTATCCCTTCAGCCGTTCCTTTTAGATCATTAGACTGTTTTAATTTCTCTGATTCTACGAAATAATAATTTTTTAAACGTATATTATGGACGTTGAGCTAATAAAAAGTGTGAAATAGCCGTTAAGATGTTTATATGCAATCAATATAACAATTTCTAATGTAATTATGTGGCAAAAAAAATTACTTGAACACTTTGTAAGAAAATACATAATTTTCATTAAATCATCCACGGATCAGCGGGAACAACCTCCGTAGCGTAGCGGTAAATCTTTGTGTAAATTTCTAAGATTTCTTTCCGGGTCTGGTTGGCTGAGGGACCGACGGCTTAACGTGCTTTCCGAGGTACGGAGCCTCGAGGAGGTTGTTATAACTATATATATAGATCTAGTATTAAAACACTCTCGGTCTTTTTAGACAGCAGGTCGTGATGCGATGCATTGTTGCCGATCGCGATGTTAACCGACAAATAAAACATGGATCAAATGTACGATTTGTAGATTCTAAAATAAAATTAAAATATGTAATCTTAGTTCCGTACAATGTACCAACATCCATTTCTCCTCTCACAATATATCTAGAGCATATTGTCAAAAAAGCCTCCAAGATGTTGGGCTTTATAATTCGTAACTCCAAGTCCTTTAGATAGCCAAAAACAAAAATATTATTGTACTCCTGCCTTGTAAGAAGCATTCTTGAGTACTGTAGCACCGTCTGGAGACCCCACTATGCCACACATTCCCTCAGATTGGAGAGAGTACAAAAGAGATTCCTGCGGCACTTAAGTCACGGCACAGCTTGTGGCAATAGAAGAAGTTCTTACCAGGATAGACTAGAGTTATTAGGAATGCAGACGCTCTCAAAACGCCAAGATGTTTTGGATCTGGTATTTCTTTATAAGATTAGAGGTTCTTCGAGGTCAAGTAAACTGCCCTCAACTCCTTACTTGTTTTAAATGTAACGTGCCATCGAGATATCCGCGTAAGCATATTCAACCCCTCTCGGCCCCATTCCGGCGAACTGAATTCGGTAAATTTTCAGCAATTCCCCGTCTTTGCCGTTTATTAATTAAATACAGTGAATCCGTAAACATATTTTTTGACTCATTGTCGCAGTTCCGTTAAAAGCTGATCTGATCAGCTCCATCATCCTTTCCAGTGTAACTTATTTTTCGTTGTTTTTGTTATTTAATTTGAATTTACTTTAGTCTAAGATTTAACCTACTTTAAGATTTCTTCTTTAGTTTTGCTTTATGTTAAATTAATTTAAATATGATTTAATTATTTCGCTAAGCTCTCAAATTTGTATGCTGTGGCTTCCTTAATAAGTTATGCAATTAGTTAAGAACTTTACAAGACTGTAACCCGTTCAAAAAAATATTGTAATAACTACTGTTGGTTCTAATAAAACAAAATGAAAATAAAATAAAACAATGATCTGGCTCTCCAACGGTTGTCTGGAAGAGATCACAATGATATGGTGATAAGACCGTCGATTGTACTTCCACTTATTTATTTTGTACTTGTATGTTCCTGCTTGGTCCCGATATTTATATCAAAAGCCTCAAAGAGGGAATGGTACAAAGGGTGAGCTCGTCCCTAGAGACAGTATCTGAATGGGGTACCGCCAATAGGGTGGAGTTCAATGCCACTAAGACCCAGGCTTGCCTATTTTCTACTAAAAGGAGTCCTTTTCGCCTGACTCCTAACTTCGATGACGTGTGTGTACCGATATGCGACCATATTGAACTATTAAGTCTCAATTTGTCCTCCAGCCTTAATTTCGGACATTCCATAGAGTTGAAGGCCACAACTGCAGCCAAAAAACTAGGCATCCTCAACAAGGTAAGACGGTACTTCACCAAGGAGCAGCTTCTTCGTTTATATAAAGCTCAGGTTCGACCTTGCATGGAGTACTGCTCTCATCTTTGGGATGGTTCTGCCAAATACCAACTCGACTCTTTGGATACGTTAGACAGACGGGCTCGGAGGATAATAGATGACAGTGGTCCTGTGACCAGAAATCTCCAAGGTCTTGAACATCGACAGAAGGTCGCATGCCTATCGGTTTTTTATAGATTATTTCACGGAGAATGCGTTCAGAAGCTCCATGAATTGGTTTTATCATCGGACAACGAGAAGTCGGAAGTGCCTCCACCCATATTTTGTCTATATACCACCATGCCGCTCTAAGCGTTTTGCTTTATCGTTTCTGATACGCACGGCCAAATTGTGGAATTCTCTTCCGGACTTTGTGTTCCCGGATGCTTACAATTTCGGACTATTCAAATTAGGGGGAAGAGGCACCTCATGGGTTTGCGCGGCCCAACTAATTTATTTATTGTAAGTTTGGTGCAATAAAGAGTACTCTGCATAATCGTGATCAATGTATTGTGCGACAAGATTTATTAGATTGCGGCGGTTTCAATACTGCGTCCGCGTCCGCAAATTGTCGTCTCTCGGTAAAAATAAAATAATATAAAAGTGTTGAATTTCAATTAAAAAAAAAAATGCATGTCAAAACATTATTTAACCACACAATCTGTTAATTGTACGTTACATATATTGAGATATATTGGTATAATATGTTGAGAATCAGAAACATTATCAGTGGTTGGCACATAATTGTTGTCCAGGATTGGAATCGAACGTTGCCGAGGTTGCCCTAATACTGAAAATAAATTAACATACCGGTCAAATCCGAAAACTATACTTCATAACAGATAGCTTGATCTCTGCGACATAATTATGTCATACTGACATCCCTAGGGTTGTTAAGATTTAAACAAATGTCGATAGTAATTATCGACTCTTACTATTATTGGTGATGATAATGTAGCATATAATTGGGTTTAATTTAATTACAAACGTTACTAAATTAAACAAATATTTTAATATAATAATAATAATAATAATTTATTTCAGACCAAGATAGTCCATAGAGTGTTAGTAATACACAGGTACTTAAGAACTAAATTAGTAATACAAAAAATACAAACTAGCTTAACATTAAAATTATCCTTTATGTAGGCGGATCCAATGCCTCCATATAGGACTCTCAATATGCTCAGCAACCACCCTCAGGTAGCTGTTGGGACTGTCCCTCACTCTTCGCATCAGCGATGCTGCTCTTTTCCTTATTATTGCATAGTACCCATCCACTTGTGCTTGTGCAAACATTGCTGACGCACTGCAATAACGAGGCAGTCCCATCAACATCCTGAAGGCATTGTTGTACTGAACTCTCAGAGCACTCACGACCCGCTGCGTGCAATTGGCCCACAGGCTGCAGGTATAAAATGATTGGCAGTAGGCCCTAAATAGGGTTATTTTGACTTCTTTTGAACATCTGGCAAACCTGCGAGCCAGCATGTTACAGCGAATCGTGAGCCCCCTGCGTTCCCGTTCTACATCTAGGTCATCTGTTAGGCTTTCGTTAACAACCTGTCCTAGGTACACAAACTGAGACACTCGCCTTAGTGCCACCCCATTCAGTGTCACAGGCGGTACAAATGAAGGATTCATTCGCCCCGCCCGAAACACTAATAACACACTTTTTTTGACGTTATATGTCAATCCATGTGTTTCAGCATATGCCTCACATACCTCTAGGAGCTTGTGCAGGGCATTTACCGATGGGCTCAACAATACCATGTCATCGGCGTAACTAATGTTATTAACTATATGACCATCTATGGAGCAGCCTACACTGGTGTTGTTGAGCTCACGCACCAGCTCCCTCACATATATATTAAACAATGTGGGAGAGCTCAGTCCCCCCTGCCTAACTCCACATTCCAGTTGATAGGGATCTGACATGGAATCTGCCCATCTTACAAAATTAGTCTGGTGTCTGTACCAGTACTCGAAAGTCCCTGTTATTCCCTCCGGCACTCTATTTTTCCTCAGTTTGGCCCACAATATGTCATAATTGACCAGGTCAAATGCCTTAGAGAGGTCCAAAAAGGCGGCATAGACAGGCGTTTGACGTTCAGTATAATACTTGACGGTGTGCTTAAGAACTAAAATTGCACTCTCAGTTGAGAGACCCCCTCTGAAACCAAATTGGGCATCCTCGAGTGTCACATATTGAGCAAGATAACTGTCCAGCACACCATCAAGCACTTTTGCCATTATAGTGGCTAAGGTAATGGGTCTATAGTTTTGTTTATCACCAATATCTCCCGTCTTGTTCTTTACGATCGGAACTACAACTGCTTTCAACATATCATCTGGCAAGTAGGCATGTCTAATACAAAATATAAAATAATATAAAATACATTTATTCTCTCTGAAATCCAAAGTTTATTTTTAGAAATTGGATTTTATTTACTCACTATTAATTTAGATCAAGTACTTACACATGTAAATAATATTATGATACAAAAATATATTATAAAAATCAATAATAAATTAATTTTTAATTAAGTTTCAATAAAAAAATATCGATAGTTTATAGTCTATGACCACGATGATTCATCGCCCATCACTTATTAGGTCGACAAGCCCATAAAATATGACATTGGCAGGTACTGTCTGTCTGTACTACTAAATTCAAAACTTCATAGGCGTGATTTTACTGACAGCTGTCGCAAAGATCGTAAATAATAGTGTCGTAATAGTGTCGTAAATTTTTCACGTATCTACTTTAAAACTACATATTCAGCCTAACAAATGAGCTCATATCGAAATTAAAGCCTAATTTGATACTTAATAAAATTATCTTTAGTACCATAACACCTATAATTTTATGGAAACTATAGCTTAAATAAGTAATTTAAATAATTACTGACAAAATACTTTATTTAGTAGGTATCTACTTGTTAGATCTTAGCCGAAAAGATCACTTCGAGATAAGGCAATAAATTGCTATTCAAATTAGCAATGGTTGTGATCTATATCATATTGCTGCTTAAATACGTGTCTTTATAATTCTTAATTATTAGTCTGGCAATACCGCAGCGGTAAATATGGATCTTGCTCAACTGAACGACCATAGATAATCGTGTTTTAGCTCTAGAGTGTTTTACTTACAGAACTGCATTATTATTAAGAAATGAAACTTCTTATTTATTGTGGGGCAAAAGGCTTCGTCAGTTATAGTTTGTAATTATTTTTGCTACTATAGTAATCTTTTGGTATAGAAAATATAAAAGAGAATACTTTTTTAATTGTTGCTTGATATTTGTAAAGATTGAAATTGTTGTAAAAACTTTAAATATACAGCCATTTTATTGAGCGTACCGTTTCAAGAATAAAGATATGAAGTCGTACAGGTGCGGCGCGTGCGCCGTCACGTGCATGGACAGGCTGGGAGTGGGGATCACTGTCCTAAAATTCTCGAACATGATACGTTTGCAGAACTTTACAACTATCTTTTTAAATTATAGGAAACTATCGTAAGTCATCATCATCATCAGCCCCTTTAACGTCTACTGCTGAACATGGAGCTCCCGAGGGAGGGTATTTGCCATAGGCCACGCTTAGCAGGCGGGTTAGTGGTCTCAGTATTGTGTTATAACACACACAAATTGTAATAAACACACACAAGGAAACGGGGCTGCCCGTTCTCTGGTACACTATTGCTATAGATTCGTAATGTTGTAAGTAAATAGTCCCACAGCCAAACAGATCCTCGAAGATTAATACAAAGATTTCGTCCGTCGTGTCGTAGGGATTAAACAATCTCCGAGGCTGAAATTAAAAAAAAAGTTTTTATTAACGTATAATCAAACACGGAGGAGGTTTTTTATCGTAAGATACCGCAGTAAGTACTACCACGATTAGCTCTTTCTTGTATAATTAAGCTACTCTAGCATACTAGATATATGTTATGTGTTTCTAACTAAATACCTACAATATACAATAATCGATATATTTTCCAATTTGATGTATTGTTAAGATTTCACAAAACTATTCAAATATACTTAGTAAATTTAAAGGAAGGATAAGTACTTCGTACGTCGTACTCAAATCAACATAATTAATATAAATTCCAACCCTTTTCAGTTTACCCTTTTCCATTACTATTGTTTATTATGTGTATTTAATTGTTAACATCATTACACAAAAATGTTACCTTTTAAAAATTTCAACATTACACCAATTCTAAAGTTCGAATTGCGATTTCCAGATAACCGTCCAACTATTTTAATTAATA
Source organism: Nycteola revayana (assembly GCA_947037095.2). NCBI lineage: Eukaryota > Metazoa > Arthropoda > Insecta > Lepidoptera > Nolidae > Nycteola > Nycteola revayana. Next base: position 16,741,007 of record OX344839.1, read on the forward strand.
AATGAATACGAACAATTATAGGGTGCAATTGTGTAGCGGTTATCTATCCGAGTTACGTTATAATATCGATTAATAGTAAAATATCGATTAATTGAATGTCTGAACGGTGAAGGGAAATGCGTGCGTAGTGCGGTAACCACGCGACAGGGTGCTAACGGATTGTCTCATTGCTTATATGTAATTAGTCAACGGTATAAAAGCCTTAGTAAATAAAAAAACAGCCAAGTGCGAGCCAGCTTCGCGCACGAACTGTTCCGTACCTTTATATTTATACTAGCTGTCCGCGCGCGGTTACACGCGTTTAGCTCCCGTTCGTGTGGGAACTCCATAATTAATTATACCCTAAATACTTAATCTGGGGATAGTGTAGCTTCCCAACGGTGAAAGATTTTTTCCAATCGGTCAAGTAGTTTCGGAGTCTATTCAATACAAACAAACAATTAAATCTTTCCTCTTTATAGTTATTATTAATAGTAAAGACACATTTTAATTTTAATAATTTGAATTTTAAACCTTATTTATATCGAGCAAACATGTCAAAACAACTATATTTGTTGTATGGGGCACTCCCTTATACATTCATTTTATTCTATTTTAATATTTGTTGTTATAGGGGCAACAGAAATACTTTCGTCATCAATATTGAAAATTTCAAATGTCTGGCTATCACGTATCATGAGATCCAGGCCTATTTGTCTCTTCATCCTGGTTACAAACAGGCGGATGGAGAGACAAATAGGCGGACAGCGATGTCTAAGTAATCCCGTTTTACTCTTTAGGTACAGAACCCTAAACACACGTGCTTCTATTATACATTGTTTAGACTTAGCTAGCGTATTTGCAAGCCATCTTTGGACTTTACATCTGTCACCCTCTGCCAGATATTAAAAACGTGTGGACGCCTTTGTATGGCTTTTCTATATTGAGTTAATGCCAATCGTAAATATATAATGTAGTCATGTGCCGTGGGGATTCCGACTTAGAATAGACCACCTCGTACCTTTCCATGGGTGTCGTAAAGGCGACTAAGGGACATACACCTGATGAATGGCCTGCCAAGCGTGGTGATTATGGCAATATACCTCAATGAACCTGGCTTGCCAAGGTCTGTTAAGAGGAGGCCCAAGTTACAAGGGCAAATGTTTTGTTTAAATATAAGATGAAGTCAATTCCAGAGTATCAGCATTATAATCCTCCCCACAGAACAGAAAAAGCAAATTGCTAAACGTCTTATGTTACAAACATACGCAATGTAATTTAAATACTGTCACTCAGTTACAGAGTGTATAATACGTTAACTGAATGTGGTTTCAAGTAACATATTTGTTGTATCTAGTGGTCGCCGAGTGGTCAGAATTCGACCATAATTTAAAATTAGTATTTTGCACTATGAACTAGAAGTGTGCGTAATTTCATACTCCTCCGTCCGCGCAATTTTCGTAAAGACGTCCAGCTAATCGCGCGCGGTAATAGCCACGTAGCTCCCATTTCCGTGGCAACTATAACATTAAATCATATACCATCGGTACAGTGTCGTCATTCGTACACACACTACATTATTAAGATGCCGCATTTACGTAGCTATGGTTTTAAGGTAGCCCCCCCGATGCCCTCGTAGACCCGAAGTCCGAGAGGCCCGCGAGCTTAAAGTAGAGTGACAGTTGCACAAAACTCCCCAAAAAAAACTAAAAGCCAAACATCCCTGGCGGTCGCTGGCAAGCAGATTATGCTTGCCAGCGACCGCCCTGAGCCGAGGTCCAAGTCCCACAGGGAACGCCCTCTTGCGCAGGTTGCTTAGTTTGTAGATTTTAAACCATTTATCTAGGCTGGAGCTCTGCTCGCCTTTATGCCCGGTGAAGTAGCAAAAAGGACGTGGCTAACTATCTCAGACCCAAAAAAAAAATAACGATTTTAAGGTAGCATGGTATTTAGTCGAGCACTCGAGCCCAATAATTTATCTAAAACTAGCAAAAATCTATTACCGTGTGGTGCCCCTACATTTGTATGATATACGACTGTTTGAAATACCCTAATAATCGCCCTTCATTTTAACATGGCAGGGTAATGAGTGGCTATTATAGATTGAATCTTCTTATTTGATGCCATGAACTAAATCGAGATAATACGGACAAGTTAGAGAGATATGCCGACTACTGGACCAGTAATAAAAGCTATATTATGTTATATCGGCAGTGTAATTACTGCTATAGATTAATTAGGAACCCATTAGTGGTTAGAGGTTCAATTATTGTATTATAAGGTTTTATGGGAAGCAGCTTCGTGGGGTTTTAGTTATGACTGTTATGAGGTAACCTATTTACCTATAGACCTAAAGCTATTTAGATACAATATTTGATAGTGATAGTGTAAACCTAATATACATTTGGTTGACTACACCTTAATGTGTAAAAAAACTACAATTATAGTAGTATTACGTTACTCCCTTTTCCGAAGGAACTTTATAATTATATCTGCGCGCTGGCGGTGGGATATGTGGGACCCGCCCTCTCCATAGCATGGTATGCTAAACTCATACCACGAGGAGAGGACCCTACATCACTAAAACCTTCCGGACACTCCCTCGATCCGCCGTTGGCGGGGCAGACGTCACTCGCGGCCAATTTGGTCCCGCGGGATCTCCGGGGCCACACTTACAGTGGCCCATTTTCCCAATTATAGGGACGCCCGGAGTGTAGAGACGTCCCTACTCCTCATGGGTCAGCCTCGAAGGGAGCGGAGCCTAAAGTTGTTTATTGTTAGATTTTAAAATATGCAATTTTTCGAAATTAAGTTATTTTAATTTAGTCATAGCAAGAAGCTAAATTGAAAGGAACTAGGATTAACAAGAAAAATAAAACTCAAATCAACGGAAGATACTGCGCGGATCAGCTAGTTCTACATAATAATAGGTATTCCTACCTAACATCTGAAAAAAGGCATATCTTTAAATAACAGAAATAACCTATTTTTACCTCTCATAGTTATCATCATTAAGTAAACACAATATAAATATTAAGTAACTACCTAATAAAATTATACACAAAGTGAGCATCAATTCATTTAAACATTTTTTTATTCATAGACTGGAGTATTTTCTTTAAGGCCATAGACGATGTAACAATTTGTTTAGAGGCAAAGGCCAAATGTTTGCTGCCAAGTTCAGCGTTTAGTACAATATGCAGTATGTAAACAAGTCGTGACCTGCTCCTAACTTATTAGCGGGAATATGGCACATGATTGATGCTTCATAATGGATTTTATATCCTTTTATTGCTTTCGGAGCATATTATTCTCATTTTTAATTAATTTGCATACAATTTATAATGTTTAGTATTTTAGCTTTGTGAAATACCTATATTCTTTTCATTCGGTCACGTGACTACACTACGACAATATCCATGCCGTTTCTAGTTAAAATTCCGGCGTTGTTAGTGTCAGTTAGGTACACGTTTTATGAGTTGTGTAATTTGCAAAAAAAACTATTGTAGGTCACGTGACCTAGCCATAGACAATAATAATAATATGTTTCTGACTTGGAATGAATAATAATAATGTTGTTTTTATTATAAATCTTCAGTTGTGTCAATATTTTATCTTAATAAATCTAATTTTTCAATATTTTGTGTTTAAAAAATATTTATTTCTCAAAAGGAATGAATGCATTTTTTATTTTGGGAATTATGACTTAATAAGTTCATCATCATTTTCATCATCATTTCAGCCGTAGGACGTCCACTGCTGGACATAGGCCTCCCTCATAGATCTCAAGTTGTTACGGTTAGAAGCGGCCTACATCCACCGTGATCCCGCGGCCTTAACCAGATCATCCGACAATCTAGTAGGTGGACGTCCTACGTTACGCTTGCCGATCCGCGGTCTCCATTCGAGAACTTTTCGGCCGCAACGGCCATCTGTTCTCCGTGCTATGGCCTGCCCATTGCCACTTCAACGAACTAATCCGTTGGGCTATGGCGACAACCCGCGTTCTCTCATAGCATAGCCCTCTCCATAGCTCGTTGAGCGACTCTGAGCCTGTTCATAAGGCCTATAGTGAAGGACCACGTTTCAGATCCATAGGTCATCACTGGCAACACACACTGGTTAAAGACTTTCGTCTTCAGGCACTGATGTATTTTAGAGGTAAAACCGTTGCGAAGTTTCCCGAACGCTGCCCATCCGAGTTGGATTCGGAGATTGACCTCCTTCTCGAAGTTGGACCTACCTAATTGGACTGTCTGTCCTAGGTATACATCATCAACAGCCCATTTACGTCCACTGCTGAACATGGGCCTCCTCTTAACAGACTTTAGCAAGCCAGGATCGTAGAGGGATATTGCCATAATCACCACGCTTGGCAGACGGATTGGTGATCGCAGTAAGATGTAAACCTTGAGCTAATAGATGCTGCTGCCCATCCATCAGCCATATTATGTCTGATGGATGGGCAGATGGGCATGTTTACGACACCCATGAGAAGACATGGGGTGGCCTATTCTAAGCCGGAAACCACACGGCTATATAGGTATATAGGTAATTCACGTTCGCGTTCATTTTAAGACCTACCCGTTGGGAGACTCGGTTGAGGTCTTCGAGCATTGTACTGAGTTATTCCAACGACATTGCCATGACCACGATATCATCAGCGAATCGAAGGTGAGTGATGTATTCGCCGTTGATGTTGATGCCTAGTGCTTTCCAATTCAGAAATTTGAAGGTGTCTTAAAAGGTGGTCGTAAACAGTTTCGGAGAAATAACGTCGCCCTGTTTTACGCCCCTTTTTAGTGGAATCGCCTTCGTACTCTGTTCTTGTACTCGGACCGACATTGTGGCGTTTCTGTACAAACATTTCAACACTTTGATATATCGATAGTCAATACGGCATCGCTGGAGAGACTCAAGTACGGCCCATGTTTCGACCGAATCAAAGGCTTTCTCGTAGTCCACAAACACTAAACAGAGCGGCAAGTTATACACTTCGGTCTTCTGTATTACTTGCCGCAGCGTATGTATGTGATCTACGGTACTATAACCTTTTCGGAACCCGGTTTGTTCGGGAGGCTGAAAGTTATCAAGCCTTCGTTCGAGACGATTCGCAATAACCCTGGAGAACAGCTTATAGACATGACTCAAAAGCGAGATGGGCTTGTAGTTCTTTAGTAAGGTGTTATCCCCTTTCTTATAGAACAACACCACCTCGCTCTTATACCATGCTTTAGGCGTGGTGCCTCCGAGCAAAGCGGAATTGAAGAGCTTCTGAAGGACTTTAAGTACCGGTGATCCACCCGCTTTCAGGAGTTCTGATGTGATTCCGTCCTCACCCGGCGCCTTGTTGTTCTTAAGCTGTTTCAGGCTGCCCGTAGAACTTTTCGACTTCCCTTAACACTTCCGCTTTTGTCGACGCAAGACTGCCATCATCATCTCTTAAGCTTTGTCATCTGGCTTTGCCCAATAGACATATCTCTTGCAAACACTTTGGAGCCCTGGTTACGCTCCATGGTATCTTTAATACGTGAAGTATTAAAACTACGAACATCGTGTCGCTAGGATTTTTTTATTTCGTCTAACAAGCGTCGTTCAACCATTAGGTTAAGGGTGAGTTTTTGAGTTCTACTGGTACGGCGAGCCTTTAAGAACTGAGACCCTACCGTATGGACAGTCTCTAAGTGCCTGTTATTGATCTCATCCACTGATACGTCTTCATTCAGACAATCGAATCGCTCGAGCTCGAGAGCTCGAGTTGAAAGATCTCAGGGTTATCGATCTGGACGCGAGTAGGTCGGAGCGTAGACTTCATCAAAAGGCACCGTTCAAGTTTATATTCAATGTGCCTCTTACTATTAAATGATCACTACCGGTTTTCACCCTGTGAATCACAGAGACATCATTGAAAATCCGTTTCTTGTCGGTCATGATAAAGTCGATGTCGATGTGACGATATAGAATCCTTCTTTCTCCAGAAAATCAGTCAGCCTCTGTCCCCTAAGTTTCCGTTGCCCATAACCGAAGTTCCCCACTATCAACTCATTTTCTCTTGCCCAGTTTCGCATTGAAATCCCCCATAACAACATTGAAGTGAGTTTTATGAGTATGTATGACCCTACTAATGTCCTCATACATTCACTCAACTTCTTCATCTGGGTATGTCGAGGTCGGTGCATAGACCTGAACGATCTTCAGCAAGTATCTTTTAATACTCTAAGTGTTAGGTATGCCACCCTGCTAGACACACTATCGATGGTAATTATGTTGTTAACGAGGGACTTGTGAACGAGAAACCCGACACCACCTTGGGACTGTCGGTCGCCCTCCCGGTAGAAGAGCAGGTTTCCAGATTTCAGGGTCATCGTGTCCTGTCCCTCTCTACGGACTTCAGACAACCCTAGAATATCCCATCTGAGCCTGCTCAATTCTTCTTCCAGCTCAACAATCTTTTCCTCGGTCCGTAAAGTGCGCACGTTATGTGTTGCCAGGGCCAGTGTTTGCCTGTGAGATTGGTAGCCACTCGTCTCCCGGGGATTCTTAGCACCCCTAGCCCCGCCGATACCATGACCGCTACCGTAGCCAGGCCTAGCGGGGCCGCCGGGGACTCTGGGCCGCGTGTTTTTTTAATTTTCCATAAGGGGGGTTTGCCAAGGGTTGGCGGGCGCAGTTTTACGTGTTATAATCCAAGAAGACGCTGCTGCCCATCTTCTGGTGTATATCCCTTGGCCGGGTCCTACGGCGCCCACGGGAGGAGATGGGGGCCTCATTTTTACGCCGGTGCCCGCGGCAACTTAATAAGTTAGCCTATTCATTTTTACGTAAACGAAATATTCAATTTCTGTATTCGTCTTTTGTCTTATTACTGTCATAAAAATAATAATTTTAAAATTATAGAAGTATAATAACGAAGAATCCCAATGAAAAAAATGTAAGACAAACATTGTTGAAAAATGAATTTTATAAAAAAATGTCTGCCATGACGACTATTATGCTATTATGTCCGATATAACACCACCACTACTCACTATCCAGGTCTACAGTTCCGTCTTGGGGTACAATAGAGGTTTGTTGTGACAACTTTTCAGCGTGCCTCAAATACTTACTCAAAAATTAGTGCCAGCTCTCCTACTATAATCATCATCATCAACAGCCCGTTTACGTCCACTGCTGAACATGGGCCTCCTCTTAACAGACATTGGCAAGCCAGGATCGTAGAGGGATATATCCTACTATAATACTACAGCCAAATTACAATACAATTAATACAATAGAAAAAAACATACGAGTTTTAATTATTTCTTTACTTCCATTCAGTTAAAAGTACAATATTCTACACAAACTTTTGTCCCCGGAATGTAGAGTTACCGTACAACAGCTCGACCAGCTTTCCTCGTGACTTTATATAAAAGCTCATTTAATTACTTAGTTTGAATAATGAAATGCCGAGCCCGAGCTGAAAGGAGGTACAGATAAACGTAATTATTTTGACTTTAGGGTCCCTATTATTTCATAAAGGTTAATTGTCTATGATTGTATAACGAATTCGTTGTTTGATTCGATAATGATTGTTTCAATTTTAAATTAAGAAATATGTAATATTAAAGTTGGAACATAATTTTGTTCAAAGTTTATTTATTTATTTATTTAAATCTTACAAAGATCTTATAATAAAGTCATTTAAATAAATTGAGATAGTTTAATACATTACTAAATTATATTATACTCAAAACAAAAACACGATTAATTTACAATTTATAATGAAATAAAACAGGCAAGTTATGCCTGGCATCAATATACTTACAGAAATAAAATAGTAACTTAATGAAATATAGTATAACATAACCTACGTAAGTATGAAGTAAGTAGTAGGTAGCATTATTATAGAAAATGTAAGTAGGTAATTGTAAAAGGCGCTTTCAAAACTAAAAAGTTTTTGAAACTTAATACAACATAGCACTACGCTATCATAATGTTTGACTAAATAACAGACTTGAAGGCAATAGTAGGAGGGTATAACCGGCCGTCGGGGGGCCGGATTGCTCATGCGTACCCGGCCCCCACCAACGGCGGATCGAAGGAGTGTCCGGGAGGTTTTAGTGGTTGGTAGGGTCCTCTCCTCGTGGTATGAGTTTAGCATACCACGCTATGGAGAGGGCGAGTCCCACATATCCCACCGCCAGCGCGCGAATACGCTGCAGCGGCGGTGGGAATGCGTAAATGCATTTCCCCCCGGAAAACAAAAAAAAAAAGGACGATATAACCGACGTATGAATATCAAATTAGATTTTAGTAATAGCGTATAAACAAAAATTGTGTTGTAAGCTTGTAAATGGTAGTAGGGTATAACCGACAGTTTAATATCACATTAGATTTTAGTAATTGCGCATAAGCGACAACTATATTGAAAACTTGTACTTTTATGGTATAATTGACACTTAACATTTTTGAAGACCAAAGTGCCAGCTTCCAAGACAGGTGTTAAAGGTAAAAAGCCTTAAGCGCCCGGAAGTTTTATGAGAATTAGAAGTAAAAATACATAACCGACTATAAACAAAAAGTAATACCATATTTACAGAGGTATAAGCGCCTTTGAAATAAAAAAGGCCTAAAATTCGGACGGTTATAACAAAATGACACTTAGAAAATTCAGTTTTTTGCTTGGGCATTAGTGACAAAAAAGTCATCATAGAGCTATGGGAGTAAGTGCATTCGAAAGAGCAGCATTTTTTAAGTAAGATGGCATGTATAACTCAGTTTCGGAAAAAATGTCGCTTAGGTATGCCCTATTTCCTTTTAACCGTCGATATATAAAAAACCAGCTTGTGCATAATTTTTATTTTTTTATATATTAATTTTTTTTTAATATTAAATTTCTAAAATGAAATTAATAAATTTAGATTACCGGCTGGACTCGAATCTGCATTTTAGGTTTAGCCCCTAATGCCTTAACCTTTCAGCCACGGCCACAAATGTCTTAAATTTCGACGACCGGTTGGGTATACCTTGGCCGAAAAGGTAAGGTTCGAGTCCTGACGGTGGTCTAAATTCATTCATCTCAATTTTAAAATTCAGGGCATTGTTTGACAGCACTCCATCTTAACTTTTTTTAATGATAGAATTTCAACGAAAACCGAAACTACATGGACAGAACCTCTAGTAGACCATGCATTACCAAAGAAAAAAAAATGTATTTTGTTACAATTTAAACCTTACTTATTTAAATAAGCTTATCTAAAAATTAACTAAAGACAAACTGCTATAAATTTCTAACAGTTATGAGTCACAAATCGACCAACTAGTAAATCAACTAATCTGCTATTTGAATCAAAGGGGATTTATAAAATCAGCACCGATTATAGTATTAGTATGCTCTAAAGAGCGTGATCAAGTGTGTTTCAAAACCCAACTGCCTTCTCTGAAGTACAATAATTAATGAGGTAGTTCCGCTTAGCGCACCCGTACGAATCGCACCTGGGTGAACCGCACCTGCCCGTATCCACAACTCGTATCAATGATTTAAAATGAGTATGCGCGATTAAGTCGCAGGTGGACTGCCCAGATTATACTTATAATGTGGGAAAATACAGTTATTTTGAATAATTAATGCATTGAACGCAATGACATTTATTTATTTAAACTAGGTTTTAAATGCCAGTTTGTATTGTTGGACCTTAAAACTTGTGTTTTGTAATAAAATAGTGTCTAAGTAGATGTCCGGCCACCCATGGTACTGTGTAGAAGGTATGTAAGAATTTTCGTTTCATTTATATTTGTCACTGCATTTGTAATTATCGTTACAACTGAGTCGTTGGTCTAGCAGTTATACGTTCGATATATTTTATGGCAAAGATTGATTCCCGGGTCGCGCAAGAAATGTGTTACTAAAAATAATCTCTTGACTTACATTCAAGTAGCTACCAGTCCCAAGTTAGAATGTTGGTGGTTTTTCACCATCTGCACTGTCGTAGGCTCTTTTTTTTTAGGTCTTGATTTCACGCAAAGATTTCTAACGAATACAAGAATCAAATTTGGTCCGTCCGTGTGCTGCACTAAAGTTGACATAAAATAAGCGGTCCAGGAGAGCTTGCGAAAATTACCATTCGCGATCAACCGCCAGGATTTGGTGCCGCCGGGTGTCATGATTAGTGTTGGGCAATGATAATAATCCGGTTAATATCATTTTGCTAATAATCGATTAAAAACAAGTTAGTAGCCATTAATAGCCATTATGGATGATAACCCTGCTGTTAATGTTATTGTAGTGATTGAAAATTTTCCTTCATGGTTTTCAGGCTTAAGACTGTCAGATTAGACTTCATTTTCATCATCTTTCTTTGAGGTAAATAAATGTGCAATTTAAAACTAATCTCCCATTTAAATTTTTCAAACAGCTATTTACATTGATTTTTGTTAGTTAGATTTTAATATACTTTACACAGTTTTTTTTAAATTCTTTACAGACATTTGTTTGGGATAATTTTTGGTTTTTTTTTTAATTTTCGTTTTTAGTTGTTTTTTTTTTGTTTGTTGCTCAAAAATATTTTTCATCCTAATTACTGCTAGAAACACTGGATTCTTCAAAATCTCCTAAGTTTGGTACATCGACTGGATCGGACGCTAGTAGGTACAGTTTCACACAAACGATCGGAAGACAACCAGGTTCTTCGACTACCTCAGTGAGACAGGCGATGTGGCTTAAGAACGGTATCCGACGGCTCAACTTGTGTTTCTGGGGGACTTCAATGCCCATACCGGAACACCAATCACGCTGGGCGAGAAACGCGCAAGTTTGCGCTATCATTAAATCTCACTCAGCTTGTTGATCAGCCGACTAGAATACCAGACGTTGACGGTCACACTCCGTACTGCCTGGACCTTCTGCTGACAACTGAACTAGACATTTACTCAGTCGTTGTATCTTCCCCATTAGGGAGTTCCGACCATTGTCTGGTAAAATCTGTATCCCACTTTTCACCGCCGGACACAAGCCCTAAGGAAACTAGACGGCTGAGGCCATACAAGTCAGCAGATTGGGACGAAATGCGGCACTTTTTTACATCGTATCATCCCTTGGCTACCAACGTGCTTTAAATCTGATGACGCAACATCCTGCGCTGACGCCGTTGTTGATGTGCTGCTTCAGGGTATGGAATGTCGTTTCCATCAGCACAAAATCCCGGCCTTGGTACAATGAGCAATGTCTCGCCAGTGAGGCTCACAAACAGGCCGCATTTGTGGAATGGGCTAACGCGCGCAGTAACAAAGCTCCAGATGTTGGCATCAAAAAGAAAGACTTTAACAGCGCTGCCAAGACCTGCAAAAAAGTTTTTTGGTCCCTGGCCAAATCGGTTGAAGAGAACTTTTGCCGCTCTTCACTACCACCTGGCTGGGCTGTGCAAGCCCGATGGGTCACTGGCTCATAGCGTAATGGAAAAAGCAGATCTATTTGCTAATCTTTTCGCTACAAGCTCTTCCCTAGATGCGTGCATGCAACCAACCGTCACCTGTAATTCGTCACTACGGCTCCGAAATGTCGGAAGTCCACATTCACCAAAAAGAGGTCCTTAAGGTAATGCGCGGTCTAGATGTGAGTAAAGCCAGCGGCCCTGACAATATACCAGCGGTAGTATTAAAAACCTGTGCACCTAAGTTGTCTCCTGTACTCATACGCCTTTTCCGACTCTCTCTGAGGAGCGGTTGTGTACCCAAGTCCTGGAAGCTTGCTCATATTCAACCAATACCTAAAAAATGTAGCCGCTCAGACCCGTCGAACTATAGACCCGTTGCAATTACCTCCATTCTCTGCAAGATTATGGAACGTGTATTGAACGCCCCACTTCTTAGCCATCTCGAGAGCAATGGACTCCTCAGCGATCACCAATACGGCTTTCGTAAAGATCGATCGACAGGAGATCTCCTCGTTTTGGCTACGCATCTTTGGGGTGAAGCGATCGAGAAGCACGGTGAAGCCTTCGAAAGCGAAAGCCTCGATATCTCGAAGGCATTCGACAGGGTCTGGCACAAAAGTCTGCTCAGCAAGCTTCCTTCCCGCGGGCCTGTGTTCCTGGGTTGCAGATTTTCTGAGCGAAAGGTCTATTCGAGTTGTTGTCGACGGCTGCTCATCGGACTATAAGTCGATTAATGCCGGCGTTCCTCAGGGATCTGTTCTCTCCGCTACACTCTTTTGGCTGCACATCAACGACCTGCTTGGTCCCGATATTTATGGATACGCAAAGGAGTCCTTTCCGCCTGACTCCCATCTTTGATGACGTGTGTGTGCCGATATGCGACCATATTGATCTATAAGGTCTCAATTTGACCTCCAGTCTTAATTTCGGATGGTTCTGCCAAATACCAACTCGACTCTTTGGATGCGTTAGACCGACGGGCTCGGAGGATAATAGATGACAGTGGTCCTGTGACCAGAAATCTCCAAGGTCTTGAACATCGACGGAAGGTCGCATGCCTATCGGTTTTTTATAGATTATTTCACGGAGAATGCGCTCAGGAGCTCCCTGAATTGGTTCCGCCGTCCCCGTTTTATCATCGGACAACGATAAGCCGGAAGCACCTCCCATATGTTGTCGATATACCACCATGCCGCACTAAGCGTTTTGCTTCATCGTTTCTGATACGCACGGCCAAATTGTGGAATTCTCTTCCGGACAATGTGTTTCCGGATGCTTACAACTTGGGACTATTCAAATTAAGCATGAACAGGCACCTCATGGGTTTTGCGCGGCCCATCCTAGATCACATCTTTACTTAACATCAAGTGAGATAGTGGTCAAGCGCAAGCTCATTAAGCGTAAAAAAAAACAGTTCAGGTCAATAGTAATTATGGTTTTTATAGTATTGGATCTCTAAATTAACAAAACTGAATGTCCCGAAAAATGTGTATTTGTTTTATTATTAACACTTTTTCATATAGCAAAAGTGAAAATAAATAAAAAGAATAACAATACATTGAATCACACTGCGTACAAGCACCCAATTTATGTTCACACTTACAGATTTTACAATAAAACAAAAAAAAAGAATTTATTTTTTAACAATACATTAATAGCAGGGTTATCATCCATTGCAAGGCTATTAATGGCTACTTATGGATTATAATCGATAATAACTCAAAGCATCCGGCTGTTTACCCAACTCTAGTCATGATGCAGTTCCTGGTCACCAACATTGGCGTTTGAAAAAACCCGTGAGGTTTAGTGGGTAAACCCTGGTATATACAGCATACCATCACAATGGAGGGGGGAGTCCCACATACCCCACTGCAGCAGCGGAGGGGATTACACATCCCATGAGTTTCCCGTGAAATACTCTGAAAATTTCCAAAATTTTCTTTTATACAAACCTTGTTCTCATAATTGTGAATCTCTTATTCTAAACTATATATTAATATTAAAAAGAGATAAAGTTTATGAGTTTGTGACGTTGTGAGTTTGAACCGATTTTGAAAATTCTTTTATAAATACAAACCACGTCATTTGTGTTTGTCATATTTTAAGTTAAAGTTTTCACGAGAACGGGATCTATGCGGGTAAAACCGCGCGAGACAGCTACTATAAAAAATAATCAGTCAAATTAGTCAAGTCATTCCCAAGTTATGCGCGTAGGCACATAGGAAAATTTTGACGATTTATTATATATTTATACTAGTGGCACTGACATATCTCAACGGCTTAGCAAGCTAACGGCCGATGGAGCAGAAAAGTTCTTGAGTGGAGACCTCGAACTGGCAAGCGCAGCATAGGACGACCGCCTGCACCATGGATCGACGACCTCATAAAGGTGCGGGGAGTCGGTGGATGCAGGCCGCTAGCCATCGTTCCCGCTGGAAATCGATGGGGGAGGCCTATAGGTTCAGCGGTGGAAATTCGAGCATAATTATAAAAATATGTGCATTCTGCACTACTACTCCATATAAACTATAAGTGTGCGAAATTTCATATTCATCCGTCCGCACATGGTTCTTAGAATAAAAGAAGGTACAAAGTTTTTGCTTCACATATTAATATATAGATAACAAGATTTTAACTCGACAATTCATGGACACACATCGTGGGTAGTTGTGAGAGGTTGTCAGGTGTTTTGAGCTTGCATATTTAAATATTTATAAAAAATAAAAATTACAGTATATATAGTTTTTAATGTAAGAAGATAACTTAGTTTACCTATCAGGCATGTGTTATCATCTCCTTATCCAAGACACATTCTGACACAATAGCATAATGGATACCATCAAGGCCATCTCAGATCTACGGGACATCTTATTGAAGCAAATGGCTGATTTTCGGGCTTTAACTGGATACCACTCCGGACAAAACAGGACTTGCCAATAGGTTCTTCACTTTCCAGGAGGTTGTTCTTCGCTTATTTGATGGGCTACAGCAGCAAGTTGGTCATCTTGCTGGTGATCTTGATCGTCTTGAGATGCGGGGCCGGCGTAAGATGCTGTTAGTCCACGAGTCAAGGAGGACAAAAATGAGAATACTGCTTCAATTGTTGTTAGCACGGTGCAGAATCATATGAAGATGACTGATTTTAAAGCAAATGCCATCAAGCGCTGCCACAGGATGGGGGCCACAACTCCCGACAAGAAACCACTGCCTATTTTAGTGAAATTCCATGACATGGCGTTACGTGATCAACTCTGGTTCAGTAAGACGAAACTTTGGGGAACAGGCGTAACCATATCAGAATTCCTGACAAGAGCCCGTCACAGAGTATTTCTTCATGCGCGAACTAAACTCGGGGTTGCCTCGTGTTTTACTAAGAATGGTGATATATTCTTTGTTGGGCCGGATAAGATACGCCATCGACTCCAAACTATATCTGATGTAGACAGCATTGTGCAGCTCAATGTGGAAGAACAAGTACCAGTAGTTCCAGCAAAGGTACCAAAAACGAAGCGGTCAACGGCAGGCAAGAAGTACTAATTTTTATTTTTTCTTTAACTTATAACTTCGACATCAACTCTTGCTTTATATTTCTCTTTGTTTCAATCCGTTCAAATTTTTTGTTAACAGCTTGTTCGTTTTAAAAATTTAAATTAATAATTTAATTATTCGTAATAATTGTAGGTTAGTTTACATTTTAGTGATAATGACACTTAACTTGTTCCTAGACAATGTAACATTAGACAATACAAATGTCATGCTTCTTTGTCAGGTGCGTTCCATTCCGTATTAACGGGGTGAATAAAAACGCACTTTGTTTATTTCGTTTCTTTTATATGTATAATGTAATTTTTTATATGTTCTTTCGTTTATTATATGTTTAGTATTATTTACTTAGTGTGATAAAAATGTATGAATTTTGTTTGTATTCACTATGTTGTTGTCTCTGTGTTTAAATTAGATTATAGACTTGGTTTTAATTGATTAATTTTATTGATGCACTGCTAATTTATTATTGAAAGTAATATAAAAGTACCTATGCATGTTTATTGCTTAGAACGATCTAATCTATATTTATTTTGTTCTTACATACCCTAAATCTATAATATTGATACATATTTTACCATAAAAAGCGTAAAGTTACGTACAATATTTAAATTAATAATGTATTAATTCATTAGGACGCTAATTGTTAGAAAAAATAAGTTATTTATATTCACATAATTCATATTCATATTTATGACTATGATAATAAATGAAGAAGAAGAAGAAAAAGAAGTACACTTTATTGCAAAATATAAAACAATACAAGTAACTTTGGTAACATAATAACTATGAGGAATAACCTAATTATATTTTGCTATCAGCGGCCTTATCGCTAAAAGCGATCTCTTCCAGGCAACCTTATGCATAGGTTGGACCAAAAAGTAAAAGAAAAAGAAATAGGGTAGGATAGAGTGTACACAGGGAAGGGAGAATATATTATAAGGATACTAAATAAGCTCACATATTAGGTGGGTAGACCAAAATAGTAACTGTTTATTTTATTGACTTTATATTGATCTATATATATTTTTTATTTTTTTTGTATATAAGTAGTTTTATTTAATATTATTTTAGTTTTATTATATGTCAGACTGTAGCCAAAGTGACAGCTATTATTCCTTAAGGAGTGATGATAGTTTCACAAGCTTATCTACACTATCACTAATAGATCTTTTAGTGACGCAGTTTTGTGATGTACCCAAGAATTTCAATGTGGTCCACATAAATGCCCAAAGTTTTCCGGCTCATTTTCCTGATATGCTGGTATCTTTTGACTGTAATAATATTCACGCTATTCTTATATCGGAATCATGGTTAAAGCCATGTCTACCCTCCACACAATATACACTGCCTGGTTTAAGAGCACATTATCAATTGCTATTAGTACAGATGGTATCAGCCGTAACATGATCGTTCCCACCCTTGACGTAATCCTTCCCATAATTTCCCATATCCTTAATTTTTCCATATCCAGCGGCGAGTTTCCATTTTCTTGGAAAGATGCTGAAATCATCCCTTTGCCTAAGAAACCTCACCCTGAGTCATTCTTCGAATACCGTCCTATTTCCATACTTCCCTTCCTATCTAAAGTTCTGGAGCGATTGATCCATAGTCAACTAAGTGCTTTCCTTCATAAGAACAATCTCCTTAATCCCTACCAGTCTGGTTTCCGTCCTGGTCACAGTACGACCACAGCCCTCATAAATGTTACGGAGGATATAAGGACAGGCATGGAAAGTGGCAATTTGACAGTACTGTCACTGCTAGATTTTAGCAATGCCTTCAATACTGTCGATTTTGATATTATATTAGCCGTTTTGCGCTCCCTTAATATATGTCCAACGGCAATTGGTTGGTTTCACAATTACCTGTTTGGTCGCCGGCAACGTGTTTACATAGAAGAGTTTTTCTCATCTTGGTGTAATACTAGCGCCGGTGTACCACAGGGTGGCGTTTTATCTCCATTACTATTCTCTGTATTTATTAATACTATTTCCGACCAACTGATTTCGTCCTACCACCTTTATGCAGAGGACCTGCAAATATACATTCAGGCACCTCCTGAGAAGCTATCAGAGGCTATTCAGGTTATGAACGAGGATTTATCACGTGTGATTAAGTGGAGCATGAGCTATGGCATAAATGTTAATCCATTGAAGTCTCAGGTCATTGTTGTTGGCAGTTCTCGAAAAATTTCCACAATAGATTGGTCTCATACTCCTGCAGTAGTCTTTAACGGATCTGTGATACCCTATGCGAAGAAAGTGAAAGATTTAGGTGTTTATATCGATACTACCTTATCATGGGGACCGCAAATACAGGAGATCAGTAGGAAAGTGTTTGCTTCTGCAAGTTCATTGAGACGTTCACGTAATTTTCTTCCTACAGCCACCAAAATTGCACTTGCCCAATCACTTCTTCTCCCAATACTAGACTATGCCGATACCAGCTATATTGATCTTACAGAGGACCAATTTGATAAACTTGAGCGACTTCAGAATTTTTGCATACGATTCATATTTGGTTTGCGTAAATATGATCACGTTTCGGTATTTCGTGCTAAGCTCAAATGGTTGCCAATTCGCCTTCGCCGGAATACGCACATACTGTATCTTCTATACAACATTCTGTTCAACCTTTCTACTTCTCTCTATCTTAAAAATCGTTTCGAGTTTCTTAGCTCAACCCATGCACGACTCTTGCGGTCATCAGAAAACTTGCGACTTTAAATGCCAGCCCATTCCACAAGGTTTGTTGATAAATCTTTTAGTGTACAGGCAGTGCGGCTGTGGAATGCCTTGCCGTTACAGATCAGGCGGGCGAAATCTTTATATATATTTAAAAATATGATAAGAGAACATTATCTTGCTCAAACTCGCCAATGAAGCTATCACTATTATATATATTTTATTATATGTATATATTATATATTTGTAATTTTATATTTATCCTCATGTATGTATATAACTATATATTCTTTCATGTAATTAAACACGTGCTCGCACGTGTAATATGTGTGCTTATTTAGTATCCTTATAATATATTCTCCACTCCCTGTGTACACCCTATTCCTACCCTACCCTATGCTACCCTATTTCTTTTTCTTTTACTTTTTGGTCCAACCTATGCATAAGGTTGCCTGGAAGAGATCGCTTTTAGCGATAAGGCCGCCGATTGCAAAATATAATTAGGTTATTCCTCATAGTTATTATGTTACCAAAGTTACTTGTATTGTTTTATATTTTGCAATAAAGTGTAACTTCTTTTTCTTCTTCATTTATTATCATAGTCATAAATATAAATATCGAGGGGTGAAAGGCTATTTGTTTGAAGCGACATTTTACGAACTTTACAGGAAAGCCATTTAAAGATTCAAAATTTGGAAAAAAAATCGTTATGAAAAAACTAGTGCTCTTTCTATAATGGGGATCGCAAATTTTTATTGAAAAAAAATCCCTGAATGTTTTGGTATAATTTTCAATTAAAAAACAGTTATGAGTATAAGATAAATTGTCGCTTAATACAAAATGATCTGTATCGCCTTATTTTTAGAGTAAAGAAAAATGATTCAACTTCCAACATTGTCACTAATCAGCAGCAGGCAAAATGGTTTAAGTGACTTTACAGTACTTATGCAGGAGAAAGCAAAATGATTGAATCGACGTTACTCAATAATAATAGGAATAGGCTATTTTGTTTTACTACCAATTTGGGTTTGGGTTTTGGGTTTTGTTAACGATTCAGGAAAGTTGGCTTAAGCAACGATGAACATTCTTAAAGAGTTGTTTGATGTCTCAGATTTTGAAAGGAGTTATATAACTTGGTTGTTCTAAACAGAGTGAAAAACAGTTGTAGTGAAAGGGTTGAACCGACGACATGTCTTAATGAATTTGGCTGACGGCAAATTGGTTGAAGCGACATTGCACAGAGTAAGTAGTCGTAAGCAAAATGTTTGAAGGGACTTTTCATCTAAAGATAGCTACATCGAAAAACGATTTATCTGCCATCGAACTAACATTTTAGGAAGGGAATAACGGCTTATGATCCGATTCTCTGTTTTTGTATACAGCTTAAATGATATACTAAAAAAATATGGCAAATTTGAAGTCTGATCATACATCATGTTTGAGAATTATGCACTAAAATGGCATTGTTTTAAGCGCCATAAAAGTGCTCAGAATTGTACGAAACCCGGCTCAGACGACGCAGAAAAATTCGCTGAATCCGAATATGTATATAACTCCATATCGTCCAAAATGTCGCTTCAAACAAATAGCCTTTCACCCCTCGATATGAATTATGTGAATATAAATAACTTATGTTTTCTAACAATTAGCGTCCTAATGAATTAATACATTATTAATTTAAATATTGTACGTAACTTTACGCTTTTTATGGTAAAATATGTATCAATATTATAGATTTAGGGTATGTAAGAACAAATATAGATTAGATCGTTCTAAGCAATAAACTTTTATATTACTTTCAATAATAAATTAGCAGTGCATCAATAAAATTAATCAATTAAAATTCATTTGTGTCTTATTCTTATCTGATAACTATTATTTAAACTTACCTACTTACTGCAAAGTGATTAATGGACACAAATGGTAATTATATTTAGAATAAATTGTTGAATAAAAAGTTTTTTTTTTTTTGGTGGAGCCACAAGGTTTTTGCTACTTCACTCGGCATAAAAGCGAGCAAGGTATCAAGCCCTAATAAATGGATTTTAGCCTTAATTAACTACAAAAAAAGCAGCTTGAGCTAGAGGGTGTTTCTGTGGGTCCGTGGCTTACGCCCCCAGTGGTCGACGCACCTGTGGCCGACGCCCCCGATTCGATTTATTTAATATCTTTTGTTTTTTGTGCTTTTTCAGTTAGTACAGTAAATGAGAAAACTGTTCCACCATAATAATAAAGTATTTTTTTCTTGCTAAAAAACGTTATCTATCAAATAGAAGAGAGAATAGATAGCCACTTAACCTTATCCTTACACACCTTTTTTCCCCGTTCAATGCCAGAATCATGGAGCAGATGTTGAAGAATTATAGACCCATCACATTGCTGATCCATGTTTATAAGCTGTTCTCGAGAGTCGTCACAAATCGTCTCGATGACTTCCAGCCTTCCGAACAAGCCGGCTTCCGAAAAGGCTTTTGTACCATAGATCACATACATTCGCTGCGGTAGATAATACAGAAGACCGAGGAGTATAATCAGCCCCTATGCTTGGCGTTTGTGGACTATGAGAAAGCCTTTGATTCGGTCGAACTTTGGGCGGTTCTAAGGTCTCTTCAGCGGTGTCGTATCGACTATCGCTATATTGAAGTGCTAAAGTGCATGTACAAAAACGCCACAATGTCGGTCCGAGTGCAGGGCCAATGTATGAAGGCAATCCCGCTACGGAGAGGCGTAAGACAGTGAGATGTTATATCTCCCAAACTTTTTACGGCTGCTCTGGAGGACGCCTTCAAGCTCCTGGAATAGCAAGGACACGGCATCAACATAAATGGCGAGTACATCACTCACTTTCGATTTTCTGACGACATAGTGATCATGGCAGAATCGCTGGAAGACTTTGGACAGATGCTCAATGACCTCGATGAAGTTTCCCAACAAGTTGGGCTTAGTATGCACATGGGCAAGACGAAAGTCATGCATAACGACCATGTGCCCAACTCTATAGCCGTTGGGAATTCCATTCTCGAAGTTGTGACCGAGTATATATATCTAGGTCAAACGATCCAACTAGATAGGACCAACTTAGAGAAAGAGGGTTCAATCCGACAAAGAGTGCCGCTGTACTCTTCTCGCGATTCAACAGTCCACCGGTCAAGATGTTCGGCGAACCAATCCCTTGGGAACGGCAAGCCAAATATTTAGGCGTAATCCTTGACCGAAAGCTAAACTTCAGAGCGCATGTAGAAACCGTTCGTGCACGGGCTTTACTTACGCACAGTCGACTACACTGTCTTTTAAATTCACGCAGTAAACTATCACTTGATAACAAGGTTAGGATTTATACCACGTGTATAAGGCCGATTATGACGTACGCGAGCACCGTATTCGCTCATACAGCGTCTAGCAGTTTGTACCGCTTACAAACTGTTCAAAGTAGATTCACTCGACGTGGGACACCGTGGTTCATTCGTAATCGCAACTTGCATTCTGATCTCCAACTGCCCTCCATCAAGCAGTGGATGAAAGAGGCGTCGGAACGCTTCTTTGAATCCGCGGCTCAGCACCCAAACCCGTTGGTTGTTGCAGCATCTGACTATAGGCCTTTGCCCACAAATCGTCGTAAACACCGTTGGCCTCGGGGCGTCCTTGACGACCCGGACGACGAAATCACAACTTACCAACCTATGGGAGGGGGAGGCCTATGTTCAGCAGTGGACTACAACAGGCTGATGATGATGATGAATGAAAAATAACTAAGACTTTCACTTTTAAAAACATACATTCAATATGTATGCAAAATGTGTGCATTTCTTTGTTATAAATATAATTATGATTTAATATTATATATATTACACTAACTATCAATGTAGGTACATTTATTATTTTTTTTAAACATTTTTTTGCCTGACAGTACATTTCATCAAAAATTGTTTATTTGAATGAAATACATCGAATCGGGGGCGTCGGCCACAGGTGCGTCGACCACTCGGTGCCTAAGCCACGGACCCCTGTGTGGCTGTCGCCTCGACAGAGGATATTCGCTGGTGGGAAGAATGTTAACCCATATATGCCCAGTGATTCGAAAACGAAACAAGAGGTAGTACTTTCATAAAAGCATGGCATTTCGTTTATTAGTGAATTAAAATGTAAAATAACACCATCTATCGCAAGGCTACGTATGTTGGTTCTATTTGCAATAGAGATTTTGACCAGCGTGGACATTTGTTTTAAATAGTAAACAGTGCAAGTTGTGTTGTATTTTACGTCGCGCAAGAATCATGTTGTCTGCCAGAAAAAAGTAAGTAACTGTATAATTGAGTAAAGCTTTGTACTTATCAAAAGTTTGTAGTAAATTTGGATAAATTATGAACTAATTCATGTATTTAGAATGAGAAAATAATCATTTATAAATACCTATGCTGTCTTTAGAACTTTCATGTTTCGAAAACGATACGTCGGGCAAATATACAAGTGAGGCTTGTACTAAATTTGTTTTTTGATTTTAGGTGCAACACAAGGCTCACTACGAATGAAATCATTGATATCATCAATGATTTAGCTTCGGATGATAAAGTGACATGAGCTGACATATACATCGACCCTCCAGGTAATGGAATTGTGTCGGATTCTGACTCAGGGGGCGAAACAAATGTAAGTTTTGATAATCCTCCGCTTCCTTCTCCTCCGCCGCCAACTTCACCACCTAAGACAGCCCGAAAATGAGTGAAGCGAGACTTACCCCGACGTCATGATGAGTGGATCGCACCATTACCAAGAGCAATAATTACTTTGACCGATGCTTCAGAACCAGTTGATTTCTTTGAATTGATTTTTAGCCACGAAGTTATCGTGCTAAGTGAATACGGCGTGGAACCTGTACGAACTGCAAAGAGATACTCAGCTGCTCAAAAACAAAGAGTAAATGTACCACAACCCAACGCCGTATACCAGTTTAATCGTTTAATGGGAGGGGTTGATCGATTGGATGCAAATATCGGTACCTTACCTGAAGCTATAAGGGGCAAAAAGTGGTACATTCCCTTACTTTTCTGGTTGATAGAAGTTGCGGTCAACAATGCTACCCTGTTAGCTCGCAATTTCTCCAACAATATAGATATGCTGGAGTTTCGATTTAGCATTACCAGAACCTTACTTCAAAAGTATGGCTTACATCAGTATGAAAGCACAACGCCGAGCACATGATCGGCAGAGCACCTAGTCGGCTGCAATGTGCCTATTGCAAAAGCCTAACTGTCACTTTTTGTCAAAAATGTAAAGTCAATTTACAGTCTAAATGTTTCTCAGCATTTAATTCATAAGCTTTTACTATAATTTTATGTAAAATTTTAATAAATAATAAATAATCTCATTATAATATATTTGTTTTAATTACCTATAATACATGTAGTATATTTGCCCGTTGTTTCGTTTTCGAACACTTCTAAAATACCTACTAAACAAAATTATTTTTCACTTAAACTACTCAATACTATTATAGGGGTTAATCAACATTAACATATCTGAAAATAACCAAAATCGGAATCCCAATGTAGTTCTGGGCATATATGGGTTAAAAAAATAGAGCTACACACAAAAAATACTCTTACAACATTATGGAAGTAAAACTGCGCTGGGCCATTACTATTATTCTTACATCACCTGGTGATGGATGCTCCCAAAATTTGTGTAAACATTAAAACATTAAAATAAATATTTTTTGTTAAAAAACAATGCTTAACTGTCTGTTTGTTTGTTCCAGGTTATTATTGAGGGCTGCATCGATTATGATACATTTTACGACACCAATGGAAAAGAAGGGGACTGTGAGTTGTATTCTTTCTAACTCACTGGCATTTACTTCTCACTATATACCAAAATTAACATATTAAAAATCAATCACAAACTTCGTAGATACAAATTGCGCGTGAAAGCCATCATCGCTCGCTTGAATACTGATTGATATCCAATATTTACTCAAGATTGAACGCTGTTTGACCTTTTAAGTACGCCACTAACCCGTGAAATGCACTAAGTGAAACAATCAAGTATAACCTCCGGCTTCCTGCAGCACATTTGTCTTGATGATGGAAAGTTCTAGAGAGAAAATATTATCTTGACGTGCTTAGCGGAACTTTGGAACTTTGATTTTGTAGCGATAGAAAAGAGTGTACAATAAATTCCTAAGAGGATGGTCAACGTTGGTATTGACTTATTACATAAATGTCATAGTTAACTGACACTTGACAATTAGTTTGTGCTAAATTAGCTAATCGTGGGTTCGGAAACTATTAAAGGCTGATTTTTCAATCGTCACATAAAAAATATCATAGTAGTCAATTTTAAATTTGATAGAATGGCCATACAAAACCTGTAAAAATCCAAATGTATTCCTAACTGAGCCTTAACGGTTATTTTTTTATCCACAGATAAAAAATTGAGTAATTATTTGTCTCGACTTAATTCTCAGCAGGTATTAATATATTCATTATACGACTGTAGGACCACCATGTTTATTCTAAACCTCTGTATGAACGAGAAAATACATAAATACATCAATATCCAATGAAGTTCTTAACAAAAAAAGTTACTTTGCTGAATTGAACCATTACACATGGTGGTCCAAAAAAGAGGTTTACACCCATAAAAGTGAGGAGACATATTAAGACGGATTGCTACGAGCCATCTACAGTGAGTACTGTACTCATATTTTCTTCTCCAGATTAAGAAATAAGGTGAAATAGTTAAATAAATCTGCTACGACTGTGAAATTAAAGACTACAAAAAAATACTGTTTCTATTTTATGTATTTTTCCCCCTAAGGCCCTTAGCAATCTCTAATGCAATTCTTCAATGAAGGAATCGTAAAGTTGACTTTTTTTTAAAAGTGAATACTTACTTTGGCTCTTTTTGCGTAGTATGTAATAGAAACATAGCCGTCCTACCGATAGACAACCGCACATATCGCGATGTGTGAGGCCCAGACATTATTGAAGGATTTGTATAATACATTAAAATACAAAAAATAATTAAAAGCTAATAATGAAATATAGAGGACATAGAACTATTTATGTTGTTCTATGTATTTTATTTAACAACAGTTTATTTTGTTTCAGCATGTTTGACTTTGCACCACCCTACGGTTTACTAGTAAAGAATGCCTTTGGCATTAAGTCCGCCATTGTTCTGTTTGGTGCGGAAGATTTAAAATAAATAAATAAGTATTTGACTATCTAAATTCCGTTTCTTTTTTCACTGTATCAGTGTTAACATAACGATATTTACATTAGTATAAATAATTTACCAGTATTATATTTATGATACGGCTACGGCAACACCTCTTAAGCCTGCACGGTTTAAACGTTTCACTAAATAAATTAATTGATCAGTTTTCTTATGAGGGAATCTGTTTACAAGCCGTGCAATATTCATACAGTTGGCGATCATTAACAACGCTTGAATTAATTCATGTATTTTGCCAGTAAAAAACAGTTAGTTTTAGGAAATTCTGTAAAGGTTGGTGAAGGAGATTTGTAGTTTTATAAAAAATCTTGATCATTATCATCAGCCCGTATAACGTGCACTGCTGAACAACAAATTAAAGCACATAAAAATATTCTTTATCCTACCACCAGTTCTGGACGTGGCAACTTTGAGAAGAACTGGCAAGAAACTCAGAGGAATACTTTTCTTTTTAATATTTTTTTCGTAACAATTATTAATAAAGCAGCAATGTTTCAGAGCATCTCACTCCCAAGCAGTGTTGTTATTCACCAGGAGTTTATTTTCATAATTTATCTTTGACATATCGTTTAAACTTGTTTGTAGAAAGATCTCTTACATAATTAGGAAGTTTTCTGTAGAATTGTATACATTGCCCGTTAAAGAATTGCTAATTTAGTGGAGACGGGTAGCCTGTAAAACAAGATTATGCGTAGTTCTAATAATTACATTAGGAGTGCCACTTTTTACTTAAAACTATCAATATTCTTATGAACATGATTTCTCCTTATTTTCTGTTTTATTTTCATAGTGCTGCGACTGTAAGAATAATGATTGTCTCCTTAAATTTTGCTTGTAGGGAAACTCGCAGACCAAGTTTATATATGGACTTTACAGCTAATATCAGTAGTATGTGTAGTAACCTATTGCAACTAAACTACCTCTTACGCCATTAATCACGAACCTATCTCTATAAATGTTATTACACAACCCATATCTTACACAAAAACTATTTTTATAGATAACGACGCTTCTGTATCGACTAATCATTCTGATTCAATATTATTTATTCTAAAACTAACCCAATTACTGCTATCACACGCTAAAATATGTTTACTAACGAAAAAACTGACTCGTTGTTTGTTGTTCGACATTGTCTACTCTTGGCCTTGCCATTGACTCATTATTTTCCGGTGACGTTCGGTCTAAATATGCTACTTGTTGCTTTTGCTGACTGCGATCATTGTAATGTCTACTAGTACCGCGCGTACTACTGTTATGCCATGCGTTAGCATTTTTGCCCCTATGACACGCGCGATGCTTGTCAAACACAGCTAATTGCCGCCGCACGTGATTATTCGAACCGCCGCGATAATGTTGGAAATTCACATACTTCGTGTTCCCCTGAACAATGTTCTCATGGGCCTCCTTTTAGATATTCACCTGGATTTTTACTTGGCCTATATTTGGCATGCTAAAATAAACGATATGTACCTACATCATTTATTTTTTATAATACACACAAATTATATACAATTAATAACATATATAATATGTATGTTATTAATTGTATGTTAATCGATCGAATATCATAGCACTAGTTTCCTCTATTAAATCAAACGAAATCGGGAAGATATAATTAGCTAGTTCATTATGCAGAAAAAACTAAAGAAACGTCTGATCTGATCGCTATACGGCAAGGTTCCGTTCAAAAGTTTAAAATTTATTATGAAACTAATAATAATTATAATATGAAAACGAAAATACAACTGCTTTATAATTCCATTTGATGTACTTAACTTTTAAACAATTGACAAAGAGAAATATTCATTTCATCGCTACATAATATTAAACAAAGTCGCTTCCCGCTATCTGTCGCTACCGATTTTGATGCGGTTTTTTAATAGATTTAAGAGGAAAGTTTATATCTATAATAACCGGGGCTACGTAGGTTAATCCGCGCGCGGGAAGTTAGTTTAAATGAAATTAAATGGGTTTTGAATAATTCATTGTCATCATCATCAGCCCTTAGACCTTCAACTGCAGTATAAGGGGCCCCCGCGAAGGGGTTTTGGCAGAGTCACCACGCTTGATAGGCGGGTTGATGACGGCAGTATTACGATCGAATGCGATGCTGTCCGTTACCTGGTCTATGGATTATTATAGACTAGCTTTCCGCGCGCGGTTTCACCCGCGTAACACCCGTTCCCGTATCAACTTTATAATAAAATATAGCTTATAACCTTCCTCAATAAATGGGCTATCTAACATTGAAAGAATTTTTCAAATCGGACCAGTAGTTGCTTAGATTAGCGCGTTTAAGCAAACAAACTCTTCAGCTTTATCTATTATGGCAAATAACTCATTATTAGGTATCAATTCCTTGCGTTTTTATACTCGTGATAATTTCTCAACGAAATGTCCGATTGTAATAAAACAAAAAGTATTTTACTTCTACATAAATACGCTTGATAACTTAATGCTTAATTTGGATAAGGATTAATATTACGATATACATTTAACGTAGTTTCATTCTTCAGACGATTTGATATTTTTTTATGAACATAAAAGCGGTTATTGTGACTAAACTATGATAGTTAGATATGTGCTCTCGCGGACTTTTTTGTAGATCTTAATAAGACTTACAAACCCGTAGTAGGTACATCATTTTGTTCTATTGTCAATAGTTTTTGCAGCGCACGCATAAATAGGTTTTCGCTTTTACACCCTGGGTTACAAAATCGCAATTTTCTTACGGATCCCTAACTTTTTTGAAAATAAAATATAGCCTATAACCTTCCTCGATAAATGGACTATCCAACACTGAAAGAATTTTTGAAATCGGACCAGAAGTTGCTGAGATTAGCGCGTTCAAACAAACAAACAAACAAACAAACAAACTCTGCAGCTTTATAATATTAGTATAGATAGTATAGATGATGTTATAAAAATCGGGACCAACGGCCTAGCGGGCTTTCAGAGGCACGGAGAGTGATCCTTCAATCAACTAAACCCGGAAATACTTTTTTGATTTTACAAAGATTTTTTATATACCTAACTCTAGAGTGGGAATCGTACGCACTACTTACGAGATTTTTAAGGTGTGCCTTATACCTGTGATACGGATGTTAATAAAATAACCAGTCCGTGTGGATTTATATATGTACCTAACTATTTTACACAATAAACAATTATTTTCTGCTCATAAGGAAATACTGAACCCTAAAAATGGTTAATTATGAATAGTTTATTTCACAGTATGATGACCATAGAGGTGAGGTAGAATTTCTTTATTAGGAACTCCCCTCAAAGTCATGTAGGGGCGTGATTAGGGTTGCCAACCGTAAGTCATAGTATTTTATTTTATTTTAATAAACACTTTATATTTTTATATAAATAAAGTTAATTGCCAACCATTTATTTATCTTCTATATTAGTAAACCTAACTAGTATTTTTTTTGTGATATGAAAAATAAAATACCCACGACCATATCCATTAATCCTGTTTTATTTTCGATACGAATCCATTCTTTGGATAAAATCATGAAACAGATAATGAGATGTGGTAGGCTTCGGCCGCGGCTAGTGACCACCCACCGGACAAAGCCGCACCGCCAAATGACTTTGTCGTGTTCCAGCGTGTTGTTTGATGATGCCATTTGAAAGTCGAGTAAGGACAGCAGCGTCCCATTGCAAACCGAACATTAAACACAACGAACTGCCGCATTGAGAGACTAGTCGCGGAGGGTAGAAGGATCCGAGGCACGGTGCACCGCTGGCCGACCGCAGTCAGTAGGGGGCCCAATTGTGACCCAGCCACTCATGAGAGGCTGCCCCGCCAACTGTCGAAAAATTCCAGGGATGTGCCATCGTGCCGGTTGGCAACCGGACGAGAGGGCATGATGGTAGTATTTGGGGGGGCTCGGGCGTCCCCGCAGCCTCCAGACTAGTCCTTCTGTTGTGCGTTTAGTTTTTGTGTGTTTTTTCTGGAAAAGCAATGCGTGATGCCTCGTCCTACTGTCGAATTTCGACCCTTTTTTACTCCCAACACCATGCAGAGAAACAATAAAAAGAGAAAGGTTTCACAGCGGCTGCACTCCCTCTCACTGAAAGTGCACCTTTGTAACATAAGAGGTTTGCACTCAAATCTCATTCCTGTCCATCACCACCTTGAGACTGAAAAACCTCACCTCTTATTTCTCTCGGAGACGCAGATTGGTCATCCGTCCGACCTGTCGTACCTTAGTTACCCAGGGTATACCCTGGAGCACAACTTCAAACCACGTGCGGGAGTATGTGTATATGCTCGGGGCGACATCTGCGTTCGTCGTCTCCGTAGTTTTGAGGACCCCACCTTCTCCGTACTCTGGGCTTTGGTTGACACAGGCATTGATAAAATTCTGTATGCCTGCGTTTACCGCTCACACACCGGGGATCCGGAGACAACTCAGCTCGCTGAAAACGATGGATTGATCAACAAAAGTAACCATCCGCCCAAATGGTGCTACTGGGGGATTTTAATGGCCATCACCAGGATTGGCTGTTCCCATACCGGGGCACCGACCACGCTGGAAGAGAGACACGTAAGCTTTCTTTAGCGTTAAATCTGACCCAGTCCAAGGAGTTACACGGATACCACACGTTGACTCGCATACAGCCTATTGCTTGGACCTTCGGCTGACAACTGATCCAGACCGCTACTCAGTGTCGGTCTCTTCACCTTTAGGTAGTTCCGACCACTGTCTGGTGAAATCTGTTTCTGTCTACTCCCCGCCCGATCCCTGCCCAAAAGGCACTCGGCGGATGTGGCGATACAAGTCAGCAGATTGGGATGAGATGCGGTCTTTCTTTGCATCTTATCCTTGGCAACCTGTCTGCTTCTCTTCTGGTGATCGTTCCACCTGCGCCAATGCTGAGACCGATGTGCTTATTAGCGCTGGATTTTATTCCGTTCACTGACGTTCCGTCGTCTGGCAGATTTCGCCCATGGTTCGGGGCTAAATGTGGACGCGCTGAAGCGCGCAAACATCAGGCGTACCTGGCTTGGGTCGATGCTCGTAGGCGCAAGGCAAAGGATATACACGCAAAGAAGAGAATTTTTAACATGGCGGCAAAAAGGCCCTACAGAAGGCTCGCTTTGACCATATTAGCCGAATAGGGAACAAACTGGCTTCGTAACCCGCGGGTAGTAAAGCGTTTTGGTCCCTAGCTAAATCAGTCGAAACGAACTTCTACCGGCCCTCACTGCCTCCACTGCAAAAGCCTGATGGAACACTGGCTAACACTGTTGAAGAAAAAGCCAACTTGTTTGCTTTTTCTTCAACAGTACAATCTTCACGTCTAGATGCTGGAAACGTGATTCATCCTAACGGTCCAGGAAGCGAGATAGTCATAAATTACATTCACAGTCGCCAAAAGGAAGTTCGCAAAACGCTTCGTAATCTTGACGTGAATAAAGCCAGTGGCCCTGATGGTATATCTGCCATAATGCTGAGGACATGCGCACCCGAGTTGACTCCTGTTGAGTTGCCTCTTTGGCTCTCTCTAGAGACTGGACTGGTGCCTAAGTCTTGGAAGCTAGCAAATGTGCAACCCGTGCCCAAAAAAGGTAGTCGTGCTGACCCTTCAAACTACAGGCCTATCTTGATCACCTCCATACTCTGCAAGAGCATAGAGCGTGTTATCAACACCAGGCTTCTGGCGTACCTAGAAGCTAACAACCTCCTCAGCGACCGACGGGAAGAGGAAGCTTACAAAGAGAATAGCAATGAGTTGTCTACGTGGGAGGCGTTAAAAGTTCGTCGAGTCTAAATTCCGCACGCTCGAGCTAATTGCTCCCATCAATACTACAGTAGCAAAAGAGAAGACACAAGGTCACAAAACGTATCATGTCGTAGCAAGGGCTGAGCACGATAAAGGTGAATCTGCGCACACCAATAGCAGTTCATCACCTTGTTGTGTATATTGCAAGGGTGACCATTACATCTTTAGTTGCAAGGAATTCGCAAAACAAACTGTGCAACAAAGACGGGAATTTGTGAAAAACAAAAACCTTTGCTTCAACTGCCTAGTACCGAACCACATAGTCTGCAAATGTAAACAAAAGAGGAAATGCCGAGTCTGCGGAAGAAAACATCATTCTCTCTTACATGAAGTAAAAGAAATAACACAAGAGAGTGACACACAAGAGAGTAACAAACAAGAAGAACAAACAGAGAGGGTGACAAACGCACATTTCTCTAAAGAACAACCTGGTCGTCAAGTGTTATTGACTACAGCACAAGTACATGTTACATCAAGTGACGGCGAAACATATGTACTTCGGGCATTGATTGACCAAGGCTCAGAGGCTTCATTTGTATCTTCAGGAGTTGTCGAACTCTTGAGATTGAAGAGAACAAACATCAACGGTGTAGTCTCAGGAGTGGGAGAAGGAAACCTGGTTCCAATAAAACATGTAGTTGACCTGTCAGTTACATCGCAATATAATAGAAGGGAGGTTATTCAAGTAAAGGCTTATGTTTTGAAATCACTATCTGCTAGATTACCTTCAAAGCAAATCACGATAAACTGGCCAGAACTCCAAAAACTACTATTGGCTGACCCTACGAAATTCTCAGAGTTTAAAGTCAGATTATTCGAAAGTTGTCCATGAGTATATGGAAATGGGTCATTTGAAAAAGTCTGATCCAAATGATGACAACAAATCGGTGTATCTTCCTCACCACGCTGTAATACGGGAAGACAAGGACACAACGAAGGTTCGAGTAGTCTACGACGCTTTTGCGAAGGGTTCTAATGGTCATTCATTGAACGACACCATGATGATAGGACCTGTATTACAACCTGATTTACGAAGCTTAATTATCACATGGCGTACACATAGAATATGTGTAGTAGGAGACATAATTAAGATGGATAGAATGATTGATATGACACCAGAACACACAAGTTTACAACGCATAGTCTGGCGAGATAACCCTGATGAAAAACTAGAAAGCTTCAACTTGATGACTGTAACTTTTGGTACAGCGGCAGCACCCTATTTAGCTGTACGAACGTTACAACAACTCGCCGATGATGAAGCACTTGAGTATCCTAATACAGCACCTGTAATTAAAAAATCATTTTATATGGATGATTTGATGACGGGAAGTGAAAATGAAGAAAAAACAAAGAAACTGTGTGACGAAATAAAGGTGATACTAAGTAAAGGGAATTTTAAAATTCAAAAGTGGTCTAGTAATTCGGAAGAAGTATTAAAGTATTTACAAGAGTGAGATAGACATAATACGGATACTAGACAATGACCGATGGAGACACGTGCAGTCTACTGATAACCCAGCCTGCGAGCAACCTGGCTTCTTTTGACTTGTGGTGGACTGGACCGGTTTGGTTAAAACATAAAAATCTCGATCTACAAACATATGAAATCCCTCAAACTGAATTAGAATTAAAGGGTTCAACATTTCACATAAACTTAGAAGACAAACCAATCTGGGAACATTTTTCCTCAATTTCAAAAATGAAAAGAATATTGGCTTACTGCAGAAGATTCATAAAAAGAGAAAATGAAACATATATAACAGTTAATGAGCTAGACAAAGTATTAGAATTATGTATAAAATACTATCAAGATTTAGTTTATCAGAAGGATATTGAAGATTTACAGAAGCATGGAAGCGTGAAGAAAAGAAGTTCTCTTATCACACTCGCCCCTTTTTTAGATAAAAACGGGATAATAAGAGTGGGAGGAAGGTTGGAAGATGCCTCCATAGTTGAAATTACAAAACACCCGATTGTAATACCATGTAATAAACATATAACTAAGTTATTACTTCTAGAGGCTCATCTTAGAACACTACATGGTGGGATACAAGCGATGATGACTTTTGTGAGAACGAGATACTGGGTGATAGGTTTGAAGTCTTCTGTAAGAAAATATATTCACAATTGTAAGACCTGCATTTTGGATAAAGCGAAGGTAAAAACACAGTTCATGGGTCAGTTGCCTGCCGTTCGAGTCAATCAACATCGGCCATTTATGAATAGTGGAGTTGATTACGCTGGACCGATATTGATAAGGGCATCGAAAGGCCGCGGACACCATGCAGCAAAAGGCTATATCTGTTTATTTAAATGTATGGCCACTCGCGCGATCCATCTAGAGGCGGTCACAGCCCTAACCACACAAGCATTTATAGCCGCATTTCGGAGGTTTGTGGCGCGCCGAGGCCACTGCTCGAACTTATGGAGCGACAATGGCACCAATTTCGTTGGCTCTGCCAAGGAATTGAAGGACATATTCCGGAAGGGAAAGAATAATATCGCGAAGGAAGCGGCTGAACTTCTAGCTAATGATAACACAATATGGCACTTCATACCACCAAGGATGCCCACTTGTGGAGGCCTTTGGGAGGCTGGAGTTCAGTCTGCTAAAAGACACCTGTACAGGATAAATAAGGATACAAAACTGACCTACGAGGAGATTTCTACGCTTTTAGCACAAGTTGAAGCGTGCCTCAACTCTCGCCCCCTTTATCAAATTGACAATACTATGATGCCGCTTACTCCGGGGCATTTTTTAGTTGGCGAGCCCTTGATTTCGGTTCCTGATGAATGCTACGAGTACCAACCTGTCAGTCTTTTAACTGGGTGGCAAATTATTCAGAAAATGACTCAAGACTTCTGGCATAGATGGCGTACAGAATACCTTAACACGCTCCAACAAAGATACAAGTGGCAAGTGAAGGTTTCAGAGTCTGTTATTGGAGATGTTGTTATTATTAAGGAAGATAATTTGCCCCCTACTAAATGGTTGTTGGGATGGGTGAAACAAGTACATCCTGGGCAGGACAATCTTGTAAGAGTGGTAACAGTCCAAACTATGGGGAACAAAGAGTAAAAAAGGCCCCTATACAAATTGATACCGCTTCCTAAAGAACCAATAAGTCAGTGAGCTATGGTGGGCGGTTAGTTAATGATTTAAATGTTAGTTAATGAATGAAGTTTTGTTTAAGTGTATTGATAAAAATCTAATTGGATTTGCATGACATGTATTAGTATAGTTTAAAAACGAATGTTTTGGTGGGCGGTATGTCCAGTCCGTATGTTAATGTGAGTGAGATTTAAAAACAGTCGCAAATAAATCAGCATTGAGTGAAGACGTTTGTTATTATTTTCTAATACACCGTTCCAATATCATAAGAAAGTGAACCTTAAGTACATAAACAATTTGAATCTAACTTAAGGTGAGATTTTCGCACTTGTTCAACAGACAATTTGCCACAAACTTGATAAAAACCTAGCGAATATCCGTGCAGCTAAGCAACATGACGTCACATCCTAATAAACTTTGGGGTATTTATGCCTCTCGCGCGTTAATATTTTTATTCATTCTTGTGTGCGCATTATCTTGCTTATCTTGTTAATCAAGTCTTAATAAATAAGTAATAATCGTAATGTGTACCTACGTCTTTTATTCTTTCCTGTTTTAAAATATATTAATTTCAACACCACTACTTTTTTCCCCTCTTCGAAGAATGTAATAGGTATTGACTATATACTATGTCTATCTAACTATATCATTATGTACAAAGTTTTAATCGATACCACCATTCTTAGTTAGTCAAATATGGCAAAATACTTCCTTAGTTTTAATTAAGGGTAGTATTGTAGTATTACTTTTGTATTTCTTCCTTAATAAATTCCCAATATTCTTCCTTAAGCAATGTTTAACAGAGCAAGTGGAATAAATCACATTTTATTCTCCCTTATTTTATCCTATAAATAAAATAAATAATAAAAGTTACAAATTATGTCGCCAACACCATGGTTATTGATTTTTTTAATGTTGGCAGCCCTAGGCGTGATTTATAGATCGTGGAAGTACCTTAATTGATAGAGAGAATTGAAAATGGTTCGATTCATTTAATGGACTCGGGTTAAGTTTGCACTATGCTCGACGATGTCCATATTCGTTATTGTAAAAACGATGGATCTTAATTAACAAGGTTTTATTTTGAAATGTCAGCTACGAAAATTATGGAGTCGATTGATTTTCATTTTACATTATACTTATAATTATATTTCCATAAATTTCTTATCAAAAATATTAAATTTTTAAGAAAATTAATTACTATAAATATCTACATATATATATTTAATTATGAAGTTCCTACGGGAACGGGAGTAAGCTAGTTTATTAAATAGTTTTAATTAATACAGTTTGGCACCAAAAGTACCTACATTAAAGGTATTATTACCTCGAGATATAAAAATATATTGGTAATTTTATAAATTGCTATCTGCTCGTTGCTGGCGTCGCATCGGCCGCGAATCAATATCTGAAACGTCCCGTGAATTTTCCAAAATTATCTTTCAGACCAACCTCCATAATTGCTTATTCCTACAAATAACAAGGAATACATCAAATTTTAGCAAGTGAACGCAATGAAGCCGGTCACACTCTGCCGTAGTGTGTAGGTACATACACAGCTTGCACGCGTACCAAACTAGTAAGTCATAGTTTTAGTCAGCTTGTCAGTCGATCTGTAGCAGCGTCAGGTGCTTGACGTCATAAAAAACTCCATGATTTCATTTTGTTAACAAGAATTTCGAATGGCGTTATGTCAGTGGGATACTAATCAAATATGTAAACGTTTTTTTATATCTTTAGGGTACTGTAAAAATCATAACAACAATTTTGCATAAGTACACTGATGCGCAAAAACATCGGCTTCAGTGCATATTTCGACAGCGCTCAGTGTTTATTTTATATTTGGTCTAAGTTAAGTATACCTAGTAGATACCTACGTCTTCTTAAGTATAGTTTATTTGTAACACTAACAAACAAACAGTAGTGTCGTGATTTCAGACCCCACCCATTTAATTAATTTTGATTTCCTTCACTGCACTCCACTTAGGGAGAACAGCATCAATCAATATCATTTGTGCCGGAATAGATAAACATGTCTGAAAAGCACGATTGGAAAGCATTCCGAATCACATTAATGCTGTTGCAACCTTATTAATATTTAGTGTAGCATCAGAAATTGTTTAAATCATATAATTATATACAACCTCCTTGAACGTATTGTTACCGCGCCATCGGCACGTCTATGGTATTATATTATCTATGCCGGTTTCGGCGGGAAATGCGATCGTATAATGTTTTTTTTTCTTTCCATCATCACATTAACAAAAAAACTATAAGCATTATAATCATTTAATAATCCACTTCATCCCAACACAAATATAATAAAAAAACAAATTTCTCAGCAGTTTCATAGTTGCTACGAAATACTTTGAGTAATAACTTACAAAAGGCTATTAAAAATAACAAATCTAGACCTCAGAAGTATATGGACGGACATCAATTATATTTTAGTAGAATTATTAGATGAAATTACGTAGGCACGGTTTGGTCGTTAAGCTAGCTTACGATAAAGACACATACGACGAATGTTTCTGACATATAATGGCATATCCAACCTTATGCTTCTGAGCGCTAGAAATATACTTAATAATTGTCTACAATTAATTAACTCAGCTACACCGAATTAAAGCATTGAGAGTAAAAAAAAACGTGGGGAAATCCTTTTTGATTCCACAGCGTTAAGTGAACTGCCAACCTCCGTGGCGTAACGATATAAGTCTCGCTTTAAGTTTCGGAGGTCGTGGGTTCAATCCCCACGCCGAACAAAATCTGTGTGTATATTCTGAGATTTCTTTACTGAGGGATCAATCTCCGTGCTTAGGAAAACTCGTTAGGCCGTTGGTCCCGTAATCTAAGTATAACAAGCATATCTATACGAGGTAACAGGCAGAAACGTTTCCTGTGTGTTACAATATAATACTGCGGTCACCAAACCGCCTGTCAAGCGTGGTGACTACCTGTGGTAAAAACATGTGTCTCCTCTCGAGTTAGGCCTCGGGAGCAGGCCTATGTTCTGCAGTGGACGTTATACGGGCTAATAATTATGGTATGTTTATGGCATGTTACTAGGTATGTCTCTCTTCTCTTCATAAACGTTCCCTTACTGTTGGCGATCGTGACACATTTGATACCATTAACATGATCATCAATCATGGTTGTACGCATCAATTACCCTCCGTTGATTGGTGGAGTGCGGCGTTGACAGATATCTTTAGCGCCTTTTTATTCAACTACTAATTAAAACTATAATAGAAGGAAACATTGAAGGGGAAGGGGGAAGAGGAAGTATGATGACATTCCTGGCCCGAAAACTTACGGAATTGGATCGGATTAGGCGCAGCAACACTTGGCAAAACTACGGCAGAAGGACAACAGTTCCAAAAGATCGACTCGTGGGATATGGCACTCGAAGAAGAAGATCACTTATAAATTTAAACGAAAGAAAATGACAATATACCGTACTGATTTAGTCCGTAGCCTAGCGCTAGGTATGCGTATCGCGTTGAGGCTTGAGCTAAGCTCTCCCAACGGTTTATTGACTTTACTGCTGACGCAGAGAGGTATGACACTGCAAGATTTATTTCTGTGATATAGATATAATTACTAATTCGTTGGAAAAAGATGAAGTTATAACAATCGCGACCAATGGCTAAGCGTCCGGTAGTCCCTTGATCAACCAGATCCGGGCAGAAATCTTAGAATTTACACAAACATTTCTGCGTGGGGATTAAACCCACGCCGTCCTAATCCTAAGCGTGACTTAAAGCTATGGAGGTTAACACAAAGATTATTTTAAATACAGTAATACCCCAGACTTACGCGATAGGTGGGACCACAGGATAACCGTGTAAGTCGAATTAGCGTAAGTCGGGGTTCAACTTTCCCTATAAATACATATAATGTTTGTGTAATTGGGACCAGAGTCTAAAACAAACAATAGATCAGAACAAACATGGTTAATAATACGTTAAATTATAATTGATCTTTACATTATCACACTATAATTCTAACATGGGTTCCATCTAAGCGATAATACCGAGACGTCTGAATTAAATTGAAAGATTTTCACTTAGGTATTATTTGGTTCGATCAAATATCTTTGCTAATTCCCTTTTTTATTTTAGATTCAAAGTCCTCTTAATAATGATAATGATAATATTTAGTTTACACTCCAAAAGACAGTGTTTTTCATTTCATGTTAGGTTAGGTAAGCAGTTAGCA